>OY720165.1:6046087-11046087 GCA_963082805.1 Hemicrepidius hirtus
ACCACAGATTCCGGGGATCAAAATAAGATGATTTAACGCAACTCACCTCTATCCGAAATTGCTTCGTTAAAGCGCTATCCAACGCCAAAGATCTTCAAAAAATTTCTATTTTTTTAAATAACAAAAGATTGTTTCTAGCGATTAGGATGAAATTTGGGATGTGATTCTTTACTGGAAAAAGGTGTTTTTTGACATCATTTTTTTGTTCAGGAGTGTCGCGTACTAAGTGGTCAACGGTTGATCATCCACAGGCAAAGAAGCTCATATTTTTTTAACAGTTCCGTCAATAGTTTTCAAATTTTTTTTACCGAGAGACATTTTTATTTCAAATATTTTTTCTTTAATGTTCGATTTCGGTATCTCCCATAGTTTAGGCTAAAAAAAACTATTTTGATTAGCCAAATAGATTTGGCAATATTGCAATGTAATAGTGTTAGCTTTAGCGTCTTTCAGAGTGCCTATTGATGCAATGACAGATAATAAATTGTGGTCATCAGTGATCAACTTATCATAGTAGGTGGCTACAAGGTTGCCAAATGTACATTTCGTAAATTGTTATGGTAAGGGGTAGCCATGCGCCTAAGAACTTTTTTGCAATAAACTTTTTGCCTTATTTTTGTCCAAAGAATAATTTTACCTTAAGCTTGCACCACTATTTTTACACACCCTGTATAATGACTTCTATTCATAACATTCATCAAAACCATCATGGTATGGTTGAGCCACCCTGTATCTTCACATCTTATTTTATATAGTCCCTGTTTTCTCTTTTAAGATTTTCCATCGACATTAAACAAACTAAATGTTTGTTGGATGTTCGATTTGTCCAACGTACACCTCAGCACAATATTTCCAACTCCCCCATAAACCCTGTGGTATCTTTTTTCAATCAGTACCTATATATTTCCGAAAAGGTAACTGTTACGATACAGTAAGGTTGGACGAGAGAAGAATATAAATAATAGTTTACTTACACGCAGAGTTCAAATACGTGACTCTAAAACATTCCCCTGAGACACAGGTGTATCGTCTTTGAATTACAACCTTCGCTCCGCGTCAGAATCCTCTTTAATTTTTCAAATTACTTCCGACTTTCCGACATATGTAACGATCGTCTTTCAATTTTCTTAAGGGAACGTTTTAAATGCTTTTTGGATAAAATTAGGATATAGTTGCAGTCGCTTTATTAAACTCAAGGTTTTTCTACTTTTTATGAGTAATGTTAAATTTTTGTAGTTCCTCAAGCGAATTGTAATTAAGTAAGAAAAACTATATGGTTTAATTTTTTCAAGCGTAAAAGAAACCCCCGGGCGTTGTATAATTTATAATGTTTCAATAAAAATCGTATAATTTTGGGAATAATTTCGTCAAATTGTTACCTTTCGTGATTTAAAAGAATATTTCCATAATAAAACGTTAGTGAAAGAGAAACGTCTTACGAATAATTTAAACGTGCATGACACTGGTTGAACAACCACGACAGGAAGTTGATCATCACGTTAAATTAAGGGTATACTTGTTGTTGGTGGAAACACACCGACAATTTATCCGTTGCGGTAGAAAAGTTCAAAATATTATGGAATCAAATAAAAATTTAATTGTGGCAATTATTTTCTTTCAATTTGGGGTTGATGTTTTACGGATTGTAGTTTTAATTGCCCCCGAATGGCTGAACCGTAATTCTATAATTAAGTAAAGTACTAATATCTGATGAATCCTACAAGCAATTCGTGTGGTTTGTAATTATTAAATTCTTATTGGAGGGGGTTGCATGACGAACAAAAATTGAGATAATAGATTTTTCATAAACTCCTGTTTTTCTTTCTAAGTCACTTAAGATAATGGATTCTTGATTAAATGAGTCTATCCTCACTATCACAACTGTACCAAACCTCTTCCTACATTTGTTCTTGCAATTTTTGTCCACACAGTTTGGTCCTACACCTCTTGTCCTTTTGCATCCTTAATCTCGTTTTTATGCCCCATCTCCTCCACGGTTTCTCCGCTATCACACTCCCACCAACATCGTGCACACCTTCCCGCCTTTATCCTACGTACTTTACTATTCTCTCCACGTCTAGAACCCTACCTCTCTCTTTATCCTTCATCTTAAACCCACCCCTGTCTATACTTCACTATCCATCATCTTCACCTCATCCCCTCGGTCCCTACTTCGCCCTCTTATTAATTAAAGTTAGCTCGTATTCCTATCCCGCCTTTTCCAGTCTCCACGTCATTCCTTTTCCTTTATTTCTCGTGTATACTTTTTTATTTTCCAATTTTATAGTCACACCTGTACTTCTTCCGTTATCACTGCAGGCTTATATCAACACCCCTTCTCCTTATTGACACCTCCAACACTTTCTTACAAATCAGCCCTGCCCCTTCTTCTGTATTTCTAATCAATACTCGGTTAGGTGCTGATGTTGTTGACAATTGGCCGTTGCTAGCTCCACGGCTAACGTGGATATAATTCTGACACTAAATCCACGGCATTACGTCATGTGCATGTCTGGGGACTTGGAAAATTATTTCAGCTTCCTGAGTTTATAGGGACAGAGGTGCGTACGATTGGTTGCCTACTCCCAAGGCGCAAAAGTCTGTTTCTGAGAAATCTAATGATAATAATTATGAACTACAAACAAAATCAATCGCTCGGACTTAGAGAAACTTTATTGGTCATATTCAACTTGCAAATTAATTAAAAATCAATTTAAAATATGAAAATGTTTGAAACTTTCATAATGGAATAATTTTGTTTCCCCCAGTCACCAGACATGCGCAGTACGTGCAGCTCGTATTCGCCCTTGACAATGACGTAATGCCGTGGATTTTGTGTCAGAATTATATCCACGTTAGCCGTGGAGCTAGCAACGGCCTTCACAATTATACCTTCACCGCTTTCATATACGTCGCGTCGTCCCTCCCCCTCTTCTTAAACTTACTTTTCTCCTCCCCTCCCTATTTGTCTATATGGACCACAGTTATAGCCTCGCCGTTTTACTTCACCTCCTTTTCAAACTTCTAATAATATCTCCACCACTTATCTATAGTTACACCCTATCCTTTCTTCCACAGGACTTGTCATCCCCTTTTTTTAACTATACGTCGCTCCCTCCTTTACTTTTCTACCCTTCATTTCTACAACACCACCGTTTTCTCTATTCTTAATCTTTGTAACCTTCCCTTCACCTCTATTCATATTTCTATCCCCGTCTACCACCTTTGCTTTATCAACAGTTGTTTGCATTTTTTAATTTATACCTCTACACCCTCTATTTGCCCTCTATTCATCCTGCCCTCTTCTCAATTATCCACGTCCTCACGCTTTTTTTCATATTTACTCCCTCCACCTATCCCATAAATAATTTATCTGTTCTCCTCGATTACTTTGTGTCCTCTTCTACTTTTCAGGTACCTATAGAATCCTACCTTTTCTTAATTTTCTAATTCTCCACCCCGTTCCTTTTTTACGCCCACCACTTTTATATCCTTATTATTCTACCCACTTCCCATCCCTGTTTCATTATTTCTCTACCCCACTCATGACAAATGAAAAATGTTTAAAAGAAAAAGATGGTTTAAATTTTTGTCTATATTAATAAAATTACACAATTTGACATAAGTACAAAATATTACCATTTTCTCTTACGACAAACGTTATATACCGTAAAAAGTGGTTTCTTCTTTGGTTTCCTTTTTGCTCTGCTAACGTGACATTTCCAAGAACTTTGCTCCGGTGAACATGCTCGGTATTTCTTCGATTCAGGTATGTTTCCCAACGTGTCTTGTGGTTTAGAACAATTTCTTTTTACTTGGCGTATTTCTTTCGAATAACTCTGTGTATTCTCTTCCCCCTTCTTTTCTTCTTTCTCTTCTCCCTTATCATCTGTTTTCCCTTCCCTTTTCTCTTCTCTCTTTTCCTCTCTTCTGTCTTCTTTCTTTTCCTCCTTCCTCTCTTGTTTCTTCTCGTCTCTTTTTTCTTCTCTCTTCGTTTCTTTCTTGCTCTCTTTCTTATCGTCTTTCTTTTCCTCTTCCTTATCTTTCTTCTGATCTTTCTTGTCTCCTTTCTTATCTTCTTTCTTCTCATCTTCCTTCTCTTCTTTTTTCTCTTTTCCCTTATTTTCTTTCTTCGGTTCTAGTAAACTTGAATTGGATACGCTTGGATCCGGATAAATTGCGAAAGGGTTAAGGGTTTCATATCCATAATATCCGGTGGACGTTGAAGGCATGTTAAAGTCTTCGTAATTGATTTGTGGGTGATGCTTTTTAATATTTGCAGATTTAAGGAGAGTGAATGAATCTTTTTTCAATCTTTCATAAAATGATTTGTAACCACTGCAAGCACTGTCAAACTTTCCAAAATCTATATCTTTCGATACCAAAAAATCATCTGGAACGTACTTTATGCTAGGTTTGGGACTTGTTCCAATATTTTCGAATTTTACGGATTTACGACTGAATGAATCTTTTTTTAATTTTTCATAAAATGAATTGTAACCACCGTACCCAGCGTGAGCAGCGTCTTTGGATTCTCGTATATCCAATGAAACACGCTTTTTGCTGGATTTAGGACTTGTCCCAATATTTTTATTTCTGTTTCTGAAGAAATCTTCTACAGCAGCACTCAAGGCAAATGATGTGTTTGTGGCTACAGGATTACCAAACGGCGTGGAAGAACTTTCAGGGGATAAATAGGTTTTGGAGTCACTTATTCTAAACATTGTGATAATCGAAGGGTTGCTATCTGTATCGGGAGTAGTATTATTCCCAGCGTTTTTTCTAGTTAAGCTGGGATTTTGCAAATTATCCCCTATAGTGATCGATAATAATTTGTTAATATCCATCTGAGGTGGCTGTCTCTGTAACAAATCGAATTCTTGACTGCGCGATGGTGTTGGTTCTTGGAATGTGTTGTTCGGGATTGGTTGTGCAGGAATGCTCCAAATAGATGGTCGACATAACGCGCTTGGTTTCTGATTAAATTGGACGTTAACTGGATAACTACTTTTTAGTTGTTTGCTTGAAGTTGGAATCATCGATGAATCGTCACAAGTTGAAGGGTGTGATACGGGGCTTGCTGTAGATTCTCTACTATTCCTTGGCGTTATTTGTACCATTGGCTCAGTAAATCGAATAATTGATCCTTTGGTATTTGAGGAAGGCACGGGTGATAACATCCCAGAATCAACGTAGGTTGATACAGGGGATGCAGAGGCATATACGGATTCTGGGGAATCTTCAAATCTTCCATAGGGTGGGATATTGTTCGTTGAAGACAAAGGTTCTAACATTCCGGAATCTACATAAGTTGATACGGGTGTTACCGTGGATAAAGGAGTTTGATTATTTCTAACTTCCTTGGAAATTGAGCTCGGAGAAAGTGATTCAGGTAAATCTTCCCCGTATAATGGATCATTCGAAACATCAGTCATGTAACGTGGTGAACGTGATGGGTCTTCTAATGGTGATAAATATCCTGTATTATACGCAGATATAGATCTTAAATGATCTCTTTTTGCTTGAGGATTATATGATGGAACTGGGGACGATGTTGCTGTTTCCATTTTTTGACGATATTTCGATTCAGAAGATTCAAATTCGCTCTTGGTAGAATCAGATGAGTCATAATCTGTACCATCGTTTGATTCGGTAAACGAACTACCAGACGTTGTGGTAAAGGAAGAAGTATATGCACTAGTTAACGTGTTTGTTGTATCTGTGAACACATAATAAGCCAATAAATCCTGATTTTTCTTAGGGAATGTTTGCGTGCATGCTGCGTTACACCTTGATTTGCTTTCTTCAATTTGAATGGTGTGAAGTAATTTCTCCGTGGTCATATTATTCAGAATTTGTGTGGCCTGTTTACGGATCGTACAAGAATCTTTACTTTGTTGCAATTGCGATAATCTTTCCAGCGGTAAAATATTATTAAGGTGTGCGATATACGCCTTGTTAGAATCGTTCGTGAGGTTTCCGATAATTTTCAAGGCCAATATGATAATTTTATTTGAATGGGGCGGTTTAATACATCTACTAAGACTTTGTAATAAATATCGATTGCTTTTAGCGTATTCACGACCTTCTTTGCATATCATGATGTTGTATATTGCTACGAGCATAATCCACTTAAGACTTTCGGCTTTCGGAACTAAAATCCTAGGAAGCATTTTTATTATTTGGTCGTAAACATCACGACACACCGGTTGACTTATAAGGAAAAATCTTCCATCAGGAATTGAAGCTAAATTACTTAACACTCCGCAAAGGCATAATACGTATTGATATTCATCCGCTGTTGGTTCAGGCATTTCTTTTTGATAAGTCCTACTAAAAGCGTAAAGACATCCATCTAATGTTTTGATAAGTTCTAGAATAAGCTTCTCTTGGGTTATCATTAACTCCAACAAACAATCACATTTGCTTGATTTCCATAACATTTTGCTCAGGACGAAGCCTTGGGTAGTGCAAAAAACGCTTTGGAATTTAAGTTCGTTTTCTTTTTTAGCTACAGCCTCGGCTATTTTATTTAAATGTTGCTCTTGGCTATGCCATTCTTTACTTAACTTATCATGTTTTTCTTTTAAATCGCTTAATTTTTTTCGGACCATGTCTAATTTAACTGTCATTCCAAAATTGCTTGAAAGATCATCGGTTTCTTGGGGTTTTGCTGATTGCATAATTTTCATTATTTGATGCAATCTGCTATCGGCACTTTGTAATTTAACCAAAACGGAACTCACCTTACAAGCACGTTCTGTAGGGCAAGATTTAGAAAAATCTGTTTTTATTTCCTGTTGTATAGCTTTTAGATCCGTTTTGATGTCTTGGAGGATGTGTTCGGCTTCGGAATAATTTACCATGTCTGCGTCATCGCTTAAGCAAGAACATTTTGAAGTATCTGTTGATTTAGACATTTTGGTTGGAACTTTATTCACGATTTAGATATTTTTTGACACTATCAATTTTCAAACCTCAGGTAGACATAAAATGTTGTGTACTAGAGTGCCTTGATAATGAATGTCAGATTTATAGCGAGGACTTGGATCAAACAGCAAGGAGGGTGTGTCCACGATTGTCAAATAAACAAAGAGGTAGATATGGTATTCTTTTTCTAGTATTGCAAGAGAGATAGAGTATTGTCAGAGTGTACCTCTGTCACTAACTGGAGGACATTAGAATATTTTTTTAAATTTATTTTATATTATACAGGCTGCGTTCGTCTTGTACGTTTTTTCGCTTGGAGCGCTCACGTCAATGCGCGGGAATGCGCGTTCGTTTAGCTTAGATTTTGAAAAAGCATCGACACCGTGAAGTGATAACGTCACACCATGGCCAGCTTCATTCTCAACTGGCAATGGTCACACGTTGAAACGATGATGTCACAGCCAAAGTCACAGCTTGCTGTCAGTGCTTTCACCGTGAAAGCGTCCAGGGACGAACGCGCCATACTTTTCCAAGGGTTGAAATATAAAACATCTCGTATATCCATGTTTTAAGAGAATGACAAGTTGTGATGCGATGACGTTAAACAAAAAAAAAATACCCTTGGACGAACGCCTTCTGTTCAACCGCCAGCCATTTCGATAATCAGCTGACGGATTTAAATTCATAACCTAATACCGATTGACAAGCGTCACCACACTCTTCTTTTTACAAATCTGACAGACATTATCAAGGCACTCTATTGTGTACTACTGAAAATAATAGCATCACAGAGCATCACTCTTTTCCTGTAATATTGGACCAAGCACGACCTTCTTGATTTTCGAGTCTGGCGCAAAGAGACGTCAGACTCGAAAATCAAGAAGGTCGTGGGACTTGATATTGGACGCCCTCATAGTTTGTGGTTGCTAGATTTCCTTGCAAAAATTGTTTTGCGTTAGCCGTGTCTTTTACGGCCGGTTTTTCAATCCGTTGGTCGTGTTAGCTAACTAGCGGTCCATTACAATTAATCGTTGGTTAGTTAACAAGAAGTTAACTACGGATAGATAAAAGGGCCCTAAATGGTGAAAGGCAAAATTGTAATGAAGACATCACAGGAACGATAACAAGTTTCTTCTTTCAAGTGAAATACTTCTCTTGACATTTTTTACGGTCTCCCATTTTTCCCCTATATCCGTATTCTTATTTACCCTTGCCCTTTATGCTCTCACCACAATTTATATCTCTTCTGCTCCATATCTAACCTCACACGATTACACCCTATTTCCTCAAACTTTTTCCCATCGCCTCTAGTTCGATGTTTTTAAAATACTTTCGTTTACTCTTTAATTTTATTACTTCCCTTTACTCTACTTGTGTGTCACTTCTTCCAGGACTTTTATCTTACACGAAACCGTGAAAACAGTTCTACTCCGTTTCTGCTATCTTTTGTGCTACTCTCATCTACACCTACCCCATCATCTTGCTCTCCCCCTGCTTTCTTAATTTAACTTCCTAACCCATCTTTACATTTTCGACCTACACGCACTATCATATTCAGCTATGTTCCTGTTTCTAACAATTCTTCTATTCTCCATCGTTTATATGCCGCTATCTTTAGTCGTCCATCTCCGCCCTCTGTTGCACGCATCTTCTTCAGATTTACCTCGTTATTTTCTATTTCACCCTTGGTACTGCTACTCTTTTCCCACTACCCTAGCTTACACCCTTTCACCTTCATCTTTATATATCCCCCCTTTTTTCCATCTCCATTCTGTTTTTGCTCTTCTTTGCTTGCACCTACCTTACCCTCTTGTAGGATCGTCAACCTCTCACTTTAAACACTCTTTCTTCTTCCTTTATTGCCACTATCATTTCCTCCAGATTTTTCCTTCAATTATCTTTTATCCTCACATACGCATTCTGTCCCGTCACAATCTTCTATTCTCATATTTTTATTCCTGATCTTCACACCTACCCCAAAGTCCTGCTCCACCTATTTACTATCTTTTCTTTTGTGAACTGATTAAAAGTAGAAACCACAAAATCAAATTGTACGATTAAACGATAATATTAATCAAAATAATTATATACAGTCTGAACTTAAAGTATAGTATAACTTTGCTATACTATGACACGCTTGCAATTAAATGAACTCGTACAGCAGTTGATAATGGAATATTTTCTAACTGAAGACTTTGAGGATTTTAATTAAAACCGATTGCGGTTAATAATTATTTATTAATGAGTTAATAATTGATAAAAGAAGTAACAATGGTTTAAAAATTCAGGTTGACCGTTAACTTAGATTTAATTGAAAAAACCCATGAAAAGACTATTTCTGCTGTTTTTTTCTGTAAGAATTAAAGTGAAACCTGGAGCCATTAGTAAGACTAGGCAATTTAGAGTGAAAGCTTTAATTGGAATAAATTGTTAGCGGGATTAGCAGTTTTTCCACACGGAAGCAGAGATTCTTGACCCGGAAATTTAAGTTGTTTGAAAAGAAGTCTTAAGAACTTATAAATACTAGAATTTACCTCCTCGTGGAGGAGGTGAAAGTGCGTGAATAAATTATTAGAGTTTTAAATTACACTTGCGTGAGATATAAAAATTTTGATAAAAAATAATTTCAGGTTTGCATTATTCACAGATCCTTTATTTTTCTGCTCAGGTAATTCTCGTCATGGTTGCATCTTTATGCTCCATGAACGCATCTTCGTTATAATAACAGATACAAGCTGATTACGAAACCATAAAGCACTTTACAAGTGTAAAACTGCCTTTCTTTTATAAGATGGTTGTGAATTAAAGAAACACGCAGGAATCGCGTGTTACTTCATATATTAGCCTACCTTTGGTCCGTTATGTATAATTACCTCGAGCACGTTGTGTGTGTGTCTTTGTTACATCCCATGCATTTTGCATTCAGATTTTTCTTAATGAGCGTCTTGCATTTTTACTTTATTTTTTAAAACACGGAGAAAGTTATTTAGAATCGGAACAATGGCCAGATTTCGTGTGCAACATATTGAGGTTTTGAGGGTATCAACAACACACCCTTTGTATAATTTATTGAAAGGAGAAATTTTACAATTGGGTACTAGGTGCAAAAAAATAAAAATAATTTCTTTTCTTTTTTTCTTGGTGTTTGTGCTGCTAATTATCGACTAAATGTAACAATGTAACATTAATAGTTATTTATGTATTAAGGGCGTAAAGAAGGTTTCATGGCCTAAAACGAAATTTTGAACCCAAGGCGGCAGCCGAGGGTCTAGAATACGTCGTAAGCTATAAAAGCTTGTTACATCCGTGGTACATGCATAACTTTATGCACGTTATAAAATAAATTGAATTTTCCACCCACATCTATCTTTGTTTTGATCAAATTTAAGATTTGAGATGATTGCAAGTGTTTAAACAGTTTCTATTAGTATGATATCGTTGTTTAACACATTTCATTATAGGCCATGGGCAATAAAGAGGTCCATGGGGTGTAAAAAGACGTTTATGACAAATAAATTCGTGTATAATTGTCAATTTATGATATAAATAATATTTGTACCTTAACCAAAAAAAGTTTAAAGTTTAAAAATGTTCGTTTTCCGTTTATACAGTGCTTCCCGAAAGTAACGGATAAATTCAATAACATCGTTGAGAAAAATATTTCAAATAAATGCTCGGACACGTCGATTTTTATTTTTAAATTATCATTTAGAGGTGTAATTTTCAACTCCCCACCCCCAACCCCTAAGCGCTGCCAACTCCAACTTTAAAAATTCAAATAGCAAAGAACCCTTTCTGATACCTCATCAGATAGCTTTTTTTATGCTGAATACAACAAAAAAAAGGTTTTCAAAATCGGTTGATAAATAACGGAGATACTTATTTACCAAAATGTATTCAAATTAAAGTGCCAATATTCGAGCAGGCGTTCGTACGGCTCTACAATGGGAGGTAAAAAACAATTGCAACTTGTTTGCAATTGAATGTAAACAAAGTGTATTGACATTACTTAGTGGAGTGTGTGTGTTACTTATTGTTAACGATTGAAAAATAAGATAACAAAAATGAGATTTACTGAAGCCGAAAGAATCGAAGTTTTAATGATGGTTGGGGTTGAAGATAGATAGATACATTTTGTTTACATTCAATTACAAACAAGTTGCAATTGTTTTGTACCTCCCATTGTAGAGCCGTACCAACGCCTGCTCGAATATTGGCAGTTTCATTTGAATACATTTTGGTAAATATTTCCGTTATTTAACAACCGATTTTGAAAAACTTTATTATTTATTGTATTCAGCATAAAAAAAGCTATCAAATGAGGTATCAGAAAGGGTTCTTTAATATTTGAATTTTTAAAGTTGGAGTTGGTAGCGCTTAGGGGTTGGGGGGTGGGGAGTTGAAAATTACATCTCTAAATGATAATTTAGAAATAAAAATCGACGTGTCCGAGCATTTATTTGAAATATTTTTCTCAACGATTTTATCCGTTACTTTCGGGAAGCACTGTATGTAGAAAATGCATAGAAGTATAATATGTAGAGGAACAAAAATTGGGGGGGGGGGGGATTGAGGGATAGAGGAAAAGTAAAGGTTGGTGATTCAGAAAAAGAAAGAAATGGAAGGAATAGAAAGGGTTATTATGTGATAGATAAGGAACATGCAGGGGAGAGCAAAGAGCTTTCCGCTTGGAAGAAAAGAAGTATACAGGGTGTTTACGAATTCGACCGACACCTTTCATGCAGTATTTGCTGCCTAAAAATGTACCTAACTAAATTATTGTTTATATAGGGTGTCCCGAAAAAAGTGTGCAATACCAGCGTATTCTACGGGCAAAAATAAGAAAAAAGTTCCCATAAACATGGGTCCAATGATGCTTCCTAAGGGAGCTACAGCCTCCTTAAAGGACGGCCTCTGAGTATGATTTTTATTCAATATATTCAAAATCGTTGAAGGTAAAATAATAAAATTTTGCACAACCAATACTCTTTTTATGTGTAATAAAATGAAATAAAAATAATTTAAAATTGTTTTCTATGGGGGTCCCAAACTTGATGGCCGTGGGGTAAAAATAACTCAAACTTTTTTCGGTGTGATTTTTTCCAGTTTTTGACAGTAAAATATGAAATTTCAGTGTTTTTTACATAAGAAAGGTGCACTTGTTGATCATCGATAGGATGTACCGTTCTCGAACAAAATCGATGAAAAATTTTATTACATGGTTACTGGGAATTAGAACAAAATGGAAATTTATTTGAACAATCATTGCAATAAAAGAATACTATGTATAAACTCCAATAAACTCAATTTCATTTGTTTTATCCTAAGCATAAAAAAATTAGTGTTTGTACAAAATGTGAATATTTCATTATGAGGTGATAAAAGGCAAAAACGGCCCCGCTTCTCGTATGTATTTTGGAACACGTAATAAAATTTTTCAATCGATTTTGCTCAAAAACGGTACATCCTATTGATGTTCAAGAAGTGCACCTTTTTTATGTAGAAAACACTGAAATTTCATATTTTACTGTCAAAAACTGGAAAAAATTACACCCAAGAAAGTTTGGGTTATTTTTACCCTACGGCCACCCAGTTTGGGGCACCCATGGATACAATTTTAAAATTATTTGTACTTCATCTTATTACGCATAAAAAGAGTATTGGTTGTGCAAAATTTTATTATTTTTCCTTGAACGGTTTTGAAGAAGCATCCTCAGGTGGCTGTAGCTCCATTAGGAAGCATCTTTTGGCCCATGTTTATTGAAAACTGTTGTCTTATTTTTGAGAATTTTTAGAATTCGCTGGTAAAGTATTGTAAATTTTTTTCGAGACACCCTGTATATATTTTTATTTCATACTGCATCGTAACACCCATGTTTAAGTTAACGATTTGAGTCCGGTAAATAAGACTTTACGGTATCAGGTCCGGTAAAAACTTTTACCGGACTCAAATGAAATAAATCGATAATCAAACTATTTATTACTAAAAAACTACAAAATTAATAAATATGACAATTAAAAAGAAAGTAAATATTAAAATTGACATTAATTGTGCAATAGATTTACTAAGAACTTCGTCAAAAATGTTATAATTTTCTCCCGTTTTGACAAGACAAACAGTCAAAAAACAAACACTTCCATTTCATAGATGTCCATATTATGAATTCAAATTTTTATTTTTAATTTTTTCAATTTTAAACAAAGATTTAGTGCCTGCAGTATGAAATAAAATGCATTACGACATACGTCCGGTAAACTCTTACAGTAACTCGTCTCAAAATTCCTGACTCGGCTCCTTCGTCGCCTCGTCCTTAAACATTTCGACTCGTTACTGTAAAACTGAGTTTACCGTACTTATAACGTAAATTACTATTCTATTATCTTCTTTCATTTAGAAGTTACGATTTATTTTTCGATTTATCTTCTAATCTAGCGTTGAAATCATTAAATGAATGTTTGCTCCAATATCTAATTTAATATCAATGACATACACATGATGTTTAATTAAATAATAATTGGACCACCATTGGAAATAAAATATTAAGATTAGAAAATATGAATGGCAGACACTGCTTGGGAATATCTGTGATGAAAAAAAAGGAAGCAGACATAGTAGAAGTAAACGGGGAAAGGGGCTACAAAGCGAAATATAAAGAATAGGTATTGAAAATAAATGAAGATGAAAGTGGGTAGTACTACCTACTATTAAATTATACTGACGGAGTTCAACGAAAGAAAGAGTTGAATGAAGAAATAAGAACAAAAACTGTTGACTATTGATACCAAATTTGATTTGATATTTTTGATGATTACACTGGAAACGAAACAAATGTCCTGATTTTTCCTGTAAATTTCAGAAAAATGTTGGTCATTGTTTAAAATAAAAACAAAAATTTCAGTACAACCAATGTAGAAAAAATAATTTTAGAAGTTTAATTATCAAAAGTAACAGTTTGTTGGTGTTAAAGTAGTTCAGGTCTCATGACGATTGCAAAACTTTACAGAATTAAATGCTTCGTGAAGCTTGAAGAACATTCACAGTAAAATGGACAGACCAGAACCGTGAATTTTTTAACACAAAGGTACCTACATCCAGCCATGCATAAATCGTGGGAAACAAACTTTGTATTTAAATATTTATTGGCAAAAATCGAATTTTTGTCGCCTTGAAAATGAAGTTACAAAGTACCTACCTACAAAAAGCTTTTGAAATTTTAATAGAATTTTGTAATAATAACAACCTGTTTGTTAATAAAACCAATCTCTTGTGATGTTCTAAAACTAAATTATTCTTGTCAATACGAACTTGACCTTCTTTAAAGATAGGTAATTATCTACACGCTGTTTTGTCTCATATTCCTCTTTTATTATTGATAAAATTGCTGAAGCGGAATACCTGTTGTTACCTGTATTAATTTTCGCTTGTTTAATAATGTAAGAGTACTCTGTTCTACTGCCTAGAACTTTTGTTGCTTAATCTGTTTTTACAATTAGGTTTAAAAGTATGTCAGTTTAAATTTTTATCTTGCGGTTAGTAATAATTTATTGTTTGTGTAATTCAACGTGAAAGGCCCATCCCTGTTTTGCAAGATTCTATCTTGAAATCTTGAAATGGGGCAAAAGTAAAAGGCCTTAATAATTATTTTCATTCGTTTTATTAAAAATTCATTTGTGTTCTAAAAACTTTACTACTAGTTAAACTTATCCTTGGAACGTGGCTCGTGTTACTATCTAGAGTTATTACAAAGTAAGGCATGTGTCCCTCATAATTATTTCAAAAGAGATTTATTTATTTACTGCAGTTACTTAAAAAATCGTTTAAATCTTACGTGTAACAGGGCAAGACATGACCAAATCTAAACAGACAAATATGGTTTGATCTCACCCTACCTTAGATGCTGGCATTTTGTCTTTACCCACAGTACTGTATTCCGGGATATACGTGGGTATACGTCGTATACCTAAAAAATTAAAATTTTAAATCCGTATACCCAGAAAAATTACAGGGGATACGTACATAAAGTTCGTTTTTTTAAAGATCCACCACCTGTTGCTTTAAGTTGGCATAAAAAAGAAATTGAAATTGTTAGTAATTTTTGTCTATACAGTGAAGTCCATTTATTATGCAATATGCACTTTATCACTGGAATAGGCAACCTATTATACACTACTAGCACTCTTGTCCCTGCTTAGCTACTGATTTTGATTATTGTTCGTCAAATTACATAGTGTTGTTTTTTTTTAGTTTTTAATAAAGAATAAGATTTAAAACGAAAGATTTATTGGAAACATGATCTATACAGACGAAAAAAATAGAAATGTGTATACTATATCACTCACTCCGGATTATCGGATTATCAATAGGTAATGTTAGGGATTATTTTAGTGTAAAATATCCTAACAAACCAGTTCCTAATGTGTCTATAACATCAAGATCATCTAGAAAATTTGACACAACAAAAAATTGACGCAAAACAGTAACACATGAATTTGTACACATGTCTATTTTTTCTTGGTCAGTATAAATGATGTTTTCAATAAATCGGTAGTTTTCAATCTTGTTCTGTATCGAATATTAAAAAAAAACAAATGTTATAGGTGACAAACAATAATTAAAGTCAGTAAGCAGGGGCATTGAATATTGCGGCAGGGGCAAGAGTGCTTCGCAGTGTATAATGGGTTGCCTATATTCCAATGGTATAGTGGCCTGTCCATTTAACTTAATATGCCTATATTACATAATAAATGGACTTCACTGTATATGGTAACATTGATTCAAACATCAATCAAAATGTTCTTGCAACGTTGCAATTATTATCAAGCGTAATACGAACGTGTGTAAAAAAATGAGTAGCGCGGCGTACCCAAAACTTTTTATAGGAATACAGCACGGTACTACTTACCTATCCCCTTGTACGGTTTCACCCAACCCCAAAAAAATTTAAAATAACGAAGGAATGACTCGAGGAATTTTTTACTTAAGGGATTGTATAAACCTCGCCTAATCTAATCCAATTTACATCACGTGATCTAGCTCTTAGAAGCGTCACGAGATTTAACTTGTCCTCACGTGAACTGAATCAACCCACATGAGTTGTTCGCAATATGACCATTACCAATCCAATTTGAGTTCCATTGTTTTCCCAACCCTAAAACGTAGATGTATAATGTCTTGTTACCTCAATCTAAACAGTAGTAACCTCATCTAGTACGATACGAAAGGTCTTCCTGGGCGAACGATCACGCAAAGCCATTCATTTGCATTATCCTTATCTTACTCAGCTTTCCATTCTATTCAGTCTTCCACAAGAATTTTTCTTAATTTTTCTAGGTCGTCTAGATATGATCCAACTGCAGCTTCTGCAGATTTTCACAACCATTAATCTTTTACAGATTCCTACTACTTTCCCATCCATCCTCTTGGACTTGGAACTGAATTATTCCCATGCATGCGAGTATCACTCATCAGCATCCTTGGCTTCCCAATCTTTTATGTCCAAAGCCTCCACTAGAGGTTTATTCCTTCATTTTTCCATCCAGGCATGATCCGTCCACAGTTCCTAATTACAGAGGTTTCGTAACAATTTTTACGGGGCTCCAATTAGGTCCTTGCTATAAGCTCTCCTTAGTTTGCATTAACGTTTTATTAACTTAAATTTTATTTTCAGTGGAAAAGGAGTTGTAACAGGGATGCTGAAAACGGGCAAGAAGAGCTTGTATGTGTTTGATCGTGACGGTCACCATTACCAAGTATCACCCCCTTGTGTCCTCGACTTCTACGTCCACGAGTCCCGACAAAGAACAGGTCTAGGCAAACAACTTTTCGAGCACATGCTTCAGGTGAGACGTTTCGAATTATTCATTAAATTCTTCGCTTCTGCGAGTTACAAGATAGAATTGCATTGAATTACCATTAATAGAAACTAATTGCGTTTGGAGCAACGGTTTGCCAAAAATTAAATTAATTCGCAGGTCAATAACTTTAGAAATGAGGCATTCATTTCCAAATTAGAAAAACAACCTTTTTGGTGTAGGTACGCTGTAGTAACAATAAATTCAAATTCTTTGTGTTTTAATTTGCATACTCAAGGTTTCACAGTTCAACAGGATAGCGTGTTATGAAGTGGCTCGTAATTTAATCTCAAATTTTAATAAATTAAGGCTGATTTGTATTAAAAGGAGATAACAAACTTCATAATAAAATCTATTTTTTTATATTATTGTAGAAATTTCGTGTGTGATAGAGAAAAACTAAAATAGAACCCTTAATGACATTCTTACTATATCCGACCCAGTTTTCTCAATTTAGTTTTATCAATACTTGATTAATAACCTTCGTTTCCTATTTCAATATTTATAGAAAAATTAGTTCTTGTACACGCAAAATTGAAATTATACTTGGGATGAGGTTAATCAAATCTGTGAAACGGAAATTCGCGTTCTCAATGGTATTTCCTATTTTAGCAATCTATCTTTGGTAATTTCTTTTTTCTGATTGTAGTTAGAAAAAGTTGAACCTGTGAAGATGGCAATTGACAGACCAAGTGAAAAACTGTTATCTTTTCTTGATAAGCACTATGGTTTGAATAGCGCCTTGCGACAAATGAACAACTATGTAGTTTTCGACGGTTTTTTTCCCGAACCTCAAATTCAAAGTATAAACGGAGATGGAAGTAACAGGTATGTTTCTTAATTTTTTTTAAATTCACTCTTAATTTTAATTTAAAAAATTCATGGGTTGGTTAAAGGGTTTAAGGATTTGCTAATTAAGCCATTAAAATTTTAATGATTCATTAAAAAATACATTCATTCAACAAATTTCGTATTTACATTTTCGTTCACAACTAAAATCAGCACAATTAAAACACACTTGGACTGTTGAATGCGATAACACCTTGGATGTTGAGTCATCTGTAACACTATAACCAAGCCCCGTTTCTGGTCACTTGCCCCTTAAACGATAGTTATTTACGTAACAAGTCACGAAAGTGATATAGCCTATTAGAGGATGAGGAGGTTGTTGTAATACGAAGCCGCCAAACGGTCGAGACTACTTACTTCAAACGTCCGAGTCCTGTACATACGCTGTCATGAAGTGTTGCCTATATACTATTTTTTCTGAAAGCGTTTAAGACAGAGATTAGACTGATCGATCAGCGTCGGTCGTCCGCGAACAGTCACCGTCAACCAAATAAATTTCCAACACAAGTATTCTTATGGGCAAAGTTACATTGATCGGTCGTTCACGAACGGCCTCGATCGCTATGCAACGAACAGTTTGAAATTAGAATAAGTTCTAAATTTTGATCGGTCACGAACGTTCAAAAGTAACGTAACCCAACTTTTAAAAAGTACCCTTGTTTTTTCTACCAATAACAGTAAAGAACGGTCACCATTTGTTCCTTTTCACTTGAACTGGACATTTTTTAATGAATTTAAAAGAAAAAAATGTATTTTCCTAGTCTTCAGTGCAATGACCACAAACAATTTTTTACCGCCACCGGTCGCTCAGTCTAATGTTACATTTTTAGAACGTTGCTAACCGATACTGAACGATCGAAGACGTTCGCGGACGACCGAGGCTGATCGCTCAGTCTAATTAACAAACAAATTTAAGTCTTCACTATCATTCATAATTTATTGCGACGGATAGGGGAGACAGATACAATATAAATGAATTGCTAAAATTTGTATGAATTTTATTAATTTTTCCATGATAACACGTTGTTAGCGGCACGAAAGTAAAATGCGGCACGGAAGTGCTACTTGCGTGTCTAAAACGAAACGGCCCATAAGCGACACGAAAAATAAACTTTCGTGCCGATTTCAGAAAAAAACTTTTCTTGTATTTAATTAAAATAAACAAAGTAGGTACAGAATAATTTCAAAATTATCACGTGCCCAGAAACACGTGGTGACATTAGCTTTACGCCAAATCAACATGAACAAACTTATCTACGCGACGTCTGAGATGTCTCCCTTTATTTACCGTGGTACGGTATAAAACTCCCTCTCTCTATTCGCG
Organism: Hemicrepidius hirtus; assembly: GCA_963082805.1. Lineage (NCBI taxonomy): Eukaryota > Metazoa > Arthropoda > Insecta > Coleoptera > Elateridae > Hemicrepidius > Hemicrepidius hirtus. The sequence continues at coordinate 6,065,043 of OY720165.1, forward strand.
GAGGGTAAAATTTTACGCGGAGGCATTGTGTGTAAGCGGAGCGAACGAATGCATTTCTCAATGCATTAACGGTTTTACGGTTCCTAAGCCCAAACTATTAATATTCGATATATGATTTTACAGAGTTTTTTTATAGGACATTTTATTTTCTACAATTTTGGTCTTATGTTATTTTCACTTATCTTGCGCCCTTTTCGCTATGTTTTAATTTTAAACCAGAATCACTGGTTTATGCTAATTTCAAACGGTTCTCAAGCCCAAACTATTACAGTTAGACATACGCTGTCGGGGAGTTTCTTCTAGGAAATTTTATTTTCTACAACTTTGATCTTGTAGTATTTTACCCTATCTATCACGGTTTTCGCCGCATTTCAATTTAAAGCGTTTGTATAATGGTATTTTACACTTGCCGTATGGTAGATGACGTCACGCACCACTATTCTCCGACTGGGTGCGTTTTTCTAGCCTCTGTCGAGCGGCAAAGTTTTCAGCAAGGTTCGTCGATTAGCATTCTTGCAGAAATAATTTACGGATCTTGCTTTGCGGATATGACATGAGCATTTATTCACTAAAATAAGAATTCCATACGTTTAATTGCTAGCAGCACGAAAGTGCTGAAAAACGCCCCATACGCGGTACGAAATAATTTACAAATGCATTCCCTAGGTACGTTTAAAGAAACAATAGTATGCTTTATTCAGATCAGTACCATTTGTGCTTTATTTGTAAATATCTGATTCGTTTCGCGCTCATTCGCAACATTTACAGACACAGCACAAAAAGTTGCGGTTCTGTTCTTTTATAACAATGTAGTATTTCTACGATCGTGCAAAAAGGAGGCCGTTATTCACTAATTACCAGTACAAAAAATAGATGTGCACTAGTGCAATCAAAATTCTCGAAAATTAGCTTAAGGAGAAGTTGACTCCGCTTACTGCGTGCGGGACATGCATATATGTATGAACCATGGAACGGGGCTAACTATAACAGTTCAAGGCTTTAAGAAACAGTCATTTCCACACTGATTAGGAAATTAAAACAAAATAGAAAAAACCACCTCCAAACTCAAAGACTCAAATCCAAAAAAAAAAAGAAATTAATATTCAAGCGGGTTCTATGGGTTCAAAGCGGGGGAAGTAAAATCACATTTCAAATAATATTCGAGAAACGTTCAACTAGGTCCCAATTTATAATTGCACATAATTAAAAATTAATTCTCATTCATACATAATTAACTTTTGATTAACAATCGCAACAGTGATTCATCCAGCAAGATTAAATCAGCTAATGGATTGCAAGCTAATTACACATCTCCATATGGTCGTTACGGAGCACCTAGGCCACCTTGCAGTATGGGACAGGTAACAACTAATTTCCTCCAATTAATTATCATTAAATAATATTTCCTAAAACTTTTTTTCATATTATTATAGATAATACATAACCAATCACCAGTTCAATCAAACGAACCATCAGGGTGAGTATCCATAAATTTTTGATACACTTCCGTGTAGGTATCCCTTTGCACTTTAAGCACACCTCTTGACAATCCTTATTTTTATTTAGTGTTAGTCTCAATCAAAAAATTAAAGATGTCACACAATCTACTCCGACTATGCAGTACCAGCAACAAATTAAAAGGTAATAATTAGGATTACCGTAAACATCAAATTAAAAGGTATGTACAATTATATTTAGCAATGAAGGATATGCAAATGTTTGTCAAAGCGCCCCTAATGTGCCTTATCAACAAACAAATCCGCAACAGCAAATGATGCAACACTACATGGATTCAAATACAACTCTGCAGCAACCAAACGTTTGTCCATATTCACATCAACATTTACCTAATCAACAACAGTACTCAAACATTATGCAAAATCAACAAAGTACGCCTCAGTATGAACAACCAGAAGAAGAAGAGGCAATAGTTGAGGAACAACAGCCAAACGTAGTTTATCGTACTTCTAATAATGGAATATCGCCAAGAGAAGAAGAACCACCTTGCGATGAAGATGATTTTATAAAAGATCCTTATAAATCAGAACAAGTAATACAGCCACAAAGGCATGTAGCTTCTCAACCAAATATGCAAACGCATCAACAGCATCACCATCCACCTGCACATCATGTTTCACAGCAACACTTTTCTAATGCTGGATCGGGGCAGTATCATCAGCAAATGCACGCTAAACCACAACCACAGTTCATTCACCAACCTACTATGGCGCCTTACCAACCTGGAATGTACCAACAACACGTTACACCATCATCTCATTCTTATCAAGAAATGTTAGCTCCTCAACATGTACACTCTCATCAAATGGCCGCGCATCAAACTGCTGCGTCTCAACAACACACTGTATCTTCATACCAAGATCCGGAGGAATATTCACAACCAAATTTATCACCTCCACCTCAAACACCTTCGCATCACCATCATGTACAGCCTCAACAACCTAAATCACCTCGACCTGCTACACCTTGTCATCACCACCACATGCTTCCTGAACAAATGGTTGCATCACATCAAGCAATACCATCACAGTCTTCTCATTATCACAGACACCCTCAACAAATGGTATCGCGTCACCAGGCACAGACTCAACAGATGATGTCACCCCATCAAGCAGTTCAATCCCCACCTACCACACCTTCCCATCAACATGTAATACATCCGCAACAGATGGTATCATATCATACGCAACCGCAACAAATCGAATCACCATATCAAACTCGGCCCTCGACGCCTTTACTTCACCCTGTATCACCACAACCGCAACATGCGGTGCATCCTCATCAACAACATGTTACACATTCACATCACCACGTACATCCGCAACAAATGGTATCCTCTCCACATGAATCTCTTCCATCTCATCAAGCGCAACATAGACAAACCCAACAACCTCAGCACTTGTTACACTCTGCTCAACCACAAAGTACGCCCGTTGTGGCGCCAGTTCAACAACTATCTCAATTGCAAAGCACGCCTACTATGCAACCAGCTCAAGAAAATGTGCAATATCAACAGTATATACAACCGCCGAATACAGAACAACCTGTGCATATGAAGACACAGTATGGTGTTGCTGCGCCACAGACGAATATCGTTGGACAGACTGTTAAAAGTGTTCCATATCAATATTATGATAGGTAAAAATTAGTTGATTCCCCATATCAATTTGAAAACGGAAAGGTTATTTTAGCTCTACGGCGACAATGCAGACTAGGTATTTACAACCCCATGATAACCCTTCGCAAACTCCGGATAATGTATATGCACAACAAATGTCTCATGCTGCCGGGTAAGACTTGGAAAAAATATTTTCTTCTTGGCTTATATACACGTTTCAATTTCATAGAGATATGTCGACAGTACAAAAATCACCAGATTACCACCAAGGACAAAAACAGAAGTAAGTAAGAAAATAAAGGTACGCGTTCACTGGTCCGCACCGCACGGATCGGAAAAAAATATTTGTTCCATTATATCAAATAGGAACAAAGGTAAACCTAGAAAATAACTTTGCATCCAAACTGATCACGGAATGATAGTAAAATCAGTGCAAATAAACGCACTACCGTTCAAATAATATCCGATCCAGTTCGGTCCGTGCGATGGTGACCAGTGCACGCGTACCTTAATTCAAACTTCAATTTTAATCAAAATTTATAAAAACGCTTTCGTAGTACTAATCGTGTTGCTCCATCAAGACGAGTAAGGTAAGCTTAGACAATAATTATCAAATCTTAAAATTTAAAATAAATATTGCATGCTATAGCCCTCCCCCACCTCCATTACGTGCACGACATAGAGCTGAACAAGAGACAGTTGGGTACTATATTAACGTTAATCCATAAACACTTTTTTAACCTTTGCCTTTCCCTAGTTCCCTCCTTCAAGATGGATCAGGTCAAAGAATGCAGCTGCAAGGGCAACAGATGAATGGGTAAATCCCCTAACATTATTCGAAATTGCCTGCCAATTCTAAAATTACAAGTTTGCAACTGACCTGATAACATCTTGATATTGTTATATTATATTATTTTTGAATAATTTTATAGCGCGAAGTTTTAGAATTGCGCAGTAGTAATTTTTTAAAATTTAAAATATACAGGGTGAGTTAATTATGTACATCAACCCCTGTACTATTTTAATTATTGTTGGAAAATTCATTAATGGCGCAACTTGAACCTTCTCAGTCAAAATATAGCACTTTTCTAACAATAAGTAGTTTAGTGGGGAGAGATTTTCGGGAAACCACCCGATATGTGTAGGTATACGGGGTCCGCAAATTGGATTGATTGGTTTTTGATAATTTGCTATGGAAATATTACGCGACATATAAGAAACGATTTATTCGTAAGTACATTGATATTTAAAGTGGCTAATTGCCCTTTTTGTATATTTTGACCGAATCTATTGTGCTAGCACGAGACGCTTTCATCGTGAATGTAAAACCTCAATTCGAAGTTTGGCGAAATTGCTTAGTCGGCAAGATCGCCCTGCTTCTGTGTTCTGCATTTTGGAAGTCTGAAGTTCAAAGTCCGTTTTCGAGAAAAAATCTATACCAAAGTGTCGCTGCCGCCGCGCCGGGTGACAGAGTGTAAGGGAACGCGTGGGGACTGCAAAGAAAGCAGCGTGCGTACTCAAATATTTAATTGCGCATTCAAAATAAAAAATAAATAAAAAAATAAAGTGCACAACATTCTACCAAAAAGAGTAGCAATTAAAATTTAGAACACATCCCTACTACGGTTCCACTTTAAAGCTGGCTTTGTAATTGGCGCGTGCGCGTCTTGTGTTTAAGTGAGAACCAATAGAATTGCTCGATTTTTGAAAACGCCACAATTCTATTGGTTCACGCAAAAACGCAACACGCGTCTATTGCGGATCCTGTATTATAGGTACAGGTGCGATATTTGAGCACAAAAAGATACAAAAAACCATTCAATCCATTCCGGACCCCGTACTATACCAAGGGTACTATACCCCTGTATTGATATACTTACCTAATACCATCAATTGTTTTTTTTTCTGACTGTGTAATCAATAATTATAAGACCTACCCCGCTTGTGCAAAGTTTATTATCACAAAATTAATTTTATTTTTTACTAACAATTTATGTTGTTATGTTTTTCGTTATTATTATTTTTTATTTCTTCCCCCACAGGCCCCAAATAGCATCCCAATAAAGTAACGATAGTTTAGAAAATAATTGAAATATTCCAGTGAACCACACAAAGCACTCGATGATTCAGTTAACCAATCACCAAAATTGGAGCGTCCTCGATCCTTATCTATACAACGGAGCGAGGAAGCAGAAAATGTAGCTAAAAAAATTTCAAATGGTGTTAAAGGTGAGGTACACTACAAAGAACCTGAAAAGGATGAGCTTGATAATATCGAAAATGATGTGGAAAAAGTAGAAATAGCTGAAAATGTTCCCCAGCTTAATGCTTCTGAAAATGGTAGCGATGATTCTGAAAACAGATCTAAATCGCCAAATCCTCTAACTGCTCAAGGATTTTTTGATCTTAAGTTTTATCATTCTCGTTTGTGGTAATTTTATACCTACCCAGCTTGCAAATTATATAAAATAAGTATAACTTTTATGTATGTTTCTACTTTTAATACCTGCGCAGCTATTATTGTGATCTCAGTGTACCTTGCTTTTAATATCGCTAAAAAATTTATATTTTATAAAAGACATTATTATTATTATTATATTATGTACTTATTTATAATATCAGAATCTTTATTATTTTATATATATTTTGTTTACTTCTTTCTATGTACATTTCATGTTCTATTTATTAAATTATTATTACGTAGCACAATAACAAACACTTAATTTATTTGTTTCTGAGGGCATCTTAATTATTATACACTTAGCATTAGTTGGGTTACCAATTAGGCCCTGATTAAGTTTTTAGTAAAAAAACATGCAGCTGATAGCTTTAAAATTATTTAGTTTTTCTTTTATGTACTATCTATTACTACACGCATATACATAAAATATTAGATTTCGTTTCTGCACCAATTTAGTTGCAAATATCACCTAAACTGCACCCTACAAGAATAGAAATATCTGAAAATTATAAATCCTGCTTTTGATTTCAGAAAAATTTATAGAAATATCTTTGTGGAAAATTTCATGATACACTGAGGATAAGCTACCAAAACTTCCGATATTTATATTCTTGCCATTTATTTTAATCTAAAAATATTATGTGAACTAGAATATGCTTTGTTATATGACAAAATGTGCAATAATATCAAAAAAAAAAATGTGAAATTATTTTTTGTAGTGATTCTTATTGCAGGACTATGTTTTTTGCGATCATAGTATGTACCTAACCTACCCAAGTGATGAATTAAATGTTTCCAAAGCAAACTTAGTTTTTTTATGCATTATCTTTGTTTGTTTTTAGGCCGTTGCTAGCTCCACGGCTACCGTGGATTTAATTCTGACATAAAATCCACGGCATTACGTTCGGCGCATGTCTGGAGACTTGGAAAATTATTTCAGCTTCCTAGATTATAGGGACAGAGATGCGTACGATTGGTTGCCTATTCCCAAGGCGTAAAAGTCTGTTTCTAAGAAATCTAATTCGGACTTAGAGAAACTTTACTCTAGTATTTTTTATTGGTCATATTCTTAGATCATACATATTTGTCATATTCAACTTGCAAATTAATTAAAAATCAATTTAAAATATGAAAATGTTTGAAACTTTCATAATAGAATTAAGTCCTCGGACATGCGCAGTAGGTGCAGCTCGTATTCACGTCACCCCTTGACAAGCCTAATGCCGTGGATTTAGTGTCAAAATTATATCCACGTTAGCCGTGGAGCTAGCAACGGCGGCCTTGTTTTTAATGGGTAGTTTTGGTTTGCCAAGCCTTGGCACCTCATTGTACTACACCTACTCATGGACTAGTAATTGTTTACCCATATTTACCCTAACTGATAATTTTGCTTACATAAACAAAAAATCATATTGACACAGATCTTATAAGTTTACTTTCTATGGGAGTACCTAGTTTAAATACATTCCTCATCAAAAAATAAGACACTTGCTTACACAAATTTATTAAACAATATGCCATAGCTCTGCAGTCATGCTACTTGCAATCTCTAAACTTGCTGCTAAGCATTCTATTTTGCTTAAACAAAGCTAGATGACTGTTGGTTCAGATCCAACAGCGAGCAGTATTTTGTGAATAAATTAAAGCCTCCCTAACATGTGTGTGTGCATGTTAGATGGAGGCTCATCACTTTAGCAGTTAAGTGTAGATAATAAAAAACAATCTGTTCTTGTCCCTATGACACTATGTAAGGCGTTTATTGCAATTATAATTGATTGTAATGGATCAAGGACTCGATACATAGTCCCCGGCAAATCATTTTGCTTGGGCCTTACTGTAATAATTCGATGCAACAGCTACCCATAAGCATAACGAATATTAAGAATAAAAGTTCACTCCAGAAAATTTTTAAATTGTAAAACAAACTGGATAATACAATCAAGTTTTTCTAAATTATTTATTCAACAAATTTCTATTTGTTAATAAAATTAGGCAAATCACAGTTTCATAGAAAAATCTATCCTTTAAACATGAAATTCTCCACCATCAAGTTTTTCATCCGATAAAGATGACCACAAATATGCAGCTGTGTCTTGATTCAGCCAAAGAAGCCCTAAAAGGCATCCTTCAAATAAACCTAAAGCAACACCGGCTATAACATCAAGAAGATGGTGCCGATTTAATAGCACCCTACTTAAACAAATGGAAGTAGCCCAAGCTAAAAGTGGAGGATAAAAGAACATCGACACGGGATACAAATTAATAAAAAAATAAACTATGTAAACAGCTCGACTAGCATGTCCAGACGGAAAACTAAATTTATCCGGACCCATTTGTCCTAAAGCATCATCGGTGTTTGCTACAGGACGTCTACGACGTGTGTATGCTTTTATAAGTGCGATGAAAACAATATCAATTATGAGACCTGAAAGAACCCTATTAAAATATTAAAAGAAATTAATAAATACGTACCTAACAGCATATTAATTTGCATTTGGACTAATGATGCATTACTGCATATCCACATAAAGGCCAGCCAACAAGCAAACCAAGGTATTCCATGACAGGATATCTTTAAAATTAAACTTACTGTAAGTCATACATAATAACGCAATTATTACCCACCTCTAATGTCTTATAATGAATTCTAAGTGAACGGAAAGGCAAAAATTGGTTAGCCCATAATACAAACTTCTTTGTAAAATACACATCATAATCTAAAACCTTCTGTAAAGCAGGGGGTACCCTGCCTTTAGTAACCTAAAATATTACATTAAATTATTTATAAAAATGGATTATTTACTACGGTTTAAGGCATACCTGTGACATTTTTATATCTTAAGAAGGATTCTTATCTTATGAAGATAAAAAGAATTTCATCTTCTCTACATTTAGAGATGTGTCATAATTTTAAGGTTATATTTATCATTGTCACGTGATTTGACAAATATAACTTATAAAGGGTTGTTTACACAGTTCAATTTACAATACTGTGTTTTACACAGGAAATATTCTTTTCATTGCCTACCACCTCCAAGAAGCATATCATTTCACCAAAATTATCTAAAAGGACCAATGAAGAAAAGCCAAAGGGGTTATTTCTTGTTTGTGACATGGAAAACAGAAGCATCTAAATGTAATCTCCATTGCCATCTCACCATCAGATTAAATTTTTACCCTTTTGCCAGCCCCAAAAGCAAATAAAATAAACATTTAAGCCATTTTGGTAAACATCTTCAGTTACATACAGAGAGCAGCGTCTTAATTTCTGAAATAGGTACAAATAGGTACAATAAAAACGCAGATCTCTGGATGTAGGTAGTTACCATGTTCGCCTCCTACCTCAACAGATTATAACGTTTGTCCACTCAACTTGTGACTACTGAGTGGAGAATGGATGGAAGTATATGGATCCGATTCCCAAACTCCGACAAGAATTCTAGACTCGATCCCTAAACATATTTATATCCTACAATCAACAAAACCAAATACCTTCTCATCAATCTTCCAATATAAGTACCTACCTGGTGCTTAAACCTAGACTTCGTAAATGCCCTCCATAAAGTTCACAAGCAATCTAACCGGCGGTGGCGCATTCGAGATCGAATGCCCCCTTCCCCAATAAATATTATATCATCCCGTCATTGAGAACTCAGACCACCATCTACTTCACGCTGCCCGTCTCTTCTAACGACAAATCTAACTACATCAACTACTTCAATCAACGCTACATCCCAGAATCTTAGTCAACTTCGGGCCTCGTCGGCGAAGCCAAACGTTGGTTTTTGAAGGGACATAACGTCAATGACCACTTTTTAGACACTTTGTTGTGTCCACGATCGACTCAGGGATCCAAGATTTGCCGTCGATGTTCTGTCCACGGTCAAAGAAGTTTCTCTGATTGATCATTACCTATTGTCGTTCTGTCGTCTAAAACTATTTTGACATTGTGCCCCGTCGACAAAGTGTCCAAGATTCGCTGTTGATGAAACTAAATGTGGACAGGGCTTCTAAAGAGATATAACGTAGAGTTTTCGATACTTCTTATACGATACAACATAGAAATTTTTACGTGCCAACCTTGTGTACATGATCGACAAAGTGCCCAAACTTTCCCGTTGATGTTGTGTTCAGCTTCCACGATGAAGTGTCCAAGATTTGCCGCCAATGATGTGTTCACGGTCGAAGAAGCATCCAACCCCTATGGTCAACGTTGTATCTTTTCTACAATTCTGTCGAATTTGTGCCCAAACCTTTCTGTCGATGTTGGGTCCGGAGGTTTACGATGAAATGTCCAAGAATTACTCTCGGTCAAATTTTCAAGATTGAAGATGCCTCCAACCCTTATGTACCAGTATCACTTTCTAAAACCCAGTCGATGAAATGGCCAAGATTTAAATATAAAAATGCGACCTAGGAAAACCCAGTGACGTTCCATCATCCTTAAAAGAACTCTTCTTATCTCAGATATCTGGTGACCTAAGTTAACGTACGCCTTCATCAAAATTTGATTGTAAATGACGTTTTAAGCTTTAATCCCTTGGATATTTGCAAGTGTCAATCATCGATAGGTACAGGTAGCTCGTCAATGGCTAGTAGATAACCCTTAGACTACACTCGAGTTTGAGCCGAAACTTTTCCGTCAATGTTGCGTCCTGGGTTTACGATTAAGTGTCCAAGATTTGCACCAATGATGTGTCGGCCGTCGAGGAGGTGCCCAACCCTTATGGCCGACGCTGTTTCTTCTGGAGGTCATCTACTATAGCCATTGGCGAGATACCTCCTTATGGAAATCCGCTTTATCGAATCTTAAGCTTCCTATCTTTATTGAATTAAATATAACAATACGATATAGGAAAACCCAGTGGCGTACAACTACCATCATTAATAGAACCATATAGAACTTTTCTTACATCCATTAGGGAATCCTGAATTTTATCTAAGTATTATCTGCTGACTGCAGTAACGTACACCACTAAAATTCTTCGGCCAAATTTATTGTTAAATTTTGAGGTATTTGCACAAAGTGTCAATCATCGGTTCAGGGTAGCTCGCCAATGGCTATAGTAGATGATCAGTACAACCTGATCTGGAGGTTTCCTATTGACTCTACCAGGGGAGCAGCCAGGAATTAGTATTTGAGGGGGGTTGAATTGACATGTATACAGAGATGCAAGCGAAGCGAGCAAAACTCAAAAGTGGGCGTATTTAACGTGTTGTACTACGCATCTGAGAATTTTGATGTCAAATAAAAAAAATTCAAAATTAAAAAAAAAAGTTTTTTATTTATAATTAATCAGATATACAAGCAGGATTGCCAGGGTTGCAAAGTTTAGCGATTTGGAACCAAGTTTTTTCATATTAACAGACAATAAAAATTTAATTTTGGTTTTTGAGAATGAGGCACCCGACGATTCTTTTGCTGAGGCCCCAGGAACGCTCCTCATGTCCAACCCTTTAATGGTCGATGTTGTTTCTCTTTTAAAACCGATGTCGATATTCAAACCATTCCTATATCCAACAGCCACCCCCAAAACCCCCCACAAGGCCCTAAACTAGAATATGGTCTTGTAAATTATATTTTCAGAAAACCCAAGCGATAACTTAAATATCCACCTACAGCTACAACCATGCTATCCCCACCTTATTCTGGTCTTCACGACAATATGATCAAACTGGACGACATCCTTAGCCGTACACATAATTTCACATAATTTTAGATTTAGTACAGATAACCGAAACATAAGCCCACTACTAGGGTAGGTGGGTGGCGGTAAAAAAGTTTTCGGAAAAAGGTCCCGGAAATATAGTCCCCGGAATAAAAGTCTCCGGGTAAAAAAGTGCCCCGAAAAAAGTCCCGCGATAAAAAAGTACCCGGTAAAAAATTACTTGTTTAAAAGGTCCCCGAAAAAAAAGTACGTCGGAAACAAAGTCCCTAACAAATGTTAGATGGTCTTGCGTTTCTTCCATTGGCAGATGTACCAAGGGGAATCGATTACGTGGAATGTTTGTGTTGCAACATTGACAGGGGAGGATCGCACTAACAACCAAACAGAGCGGTGGAACTATCGCTTTTCTAATTTAGTTGGAATGCAACATCCATCGATCTGGACCCTCATTTTAAAAATGAGACAGGAATTGGCGGTGGATACCTATTAGCACCAAAATTTTACAAAATCAAGTTGGGGTTGTTACACAAAAAGAAAACATCCACAATATGAAGTTCTCCAGAGTCGACTGAAACAACTATGTGAAGATTATCGAAATGGACTACGATATATTCCGGAATTTTTTCGAGCAATCAGCCACAACATCAGACAACGGACATACTTGGAACATTAATCTACATTTTTCTATTTGTATTTTATATGAATAATAATGATATTTATTTCGTGTATTTTGACTTTTATTTTTCAAATTATACGGACTTTTTTTCTGGGCACTTTTTTCCGGGGACTTTTTTACACGGGGATTTTTTCCGGGGACTTTTTTACCGGGGGACTTCTTTTCCGGGAACTTCTTTATCGGGGGACTTTTTTCCGGGGACCTTTTTACCGGGGGACTTTCTTTTCGGGGAACTTCTTTTCCAGGGATTTTTTGTCTGGGGACTTTATTTCTCGGAACCTTTTTTCCGGGAACTTTTTTTCCTAAATTCCTATTAGGTATTACGCAGCAATTTCTATACCACTTCGAAGAATTCCAGTATAAAGACGAAGAAAATATCCGAGATCTAGCTAGGAAACACCAACCAACATCACCCACCATACCTAAGAAGATCTGATGTCTAATGTATTAAAGATAATAAAACATCTGTATATCTGTGTTAGTTTATTGTCTAATTTATTGTCCCCTTTCGGAATTTCCTTTGTAGCATCCGAATAGATTACATTGATTCCATTTGATATTAAAAAAAAAATAAGAAATATTTACAATTACATATCAAGTGCATTTTTTCATAAATTTGTTGATGTCTTCTTGAAATATGTCTAGTTTTAAGTGGAAAACACAAGCATCTGGACTCTGGATATAACCTGTTCCCTTCCCATCTTAAATAATTGACTTTTGTCCACTTGGCAGCCCCAAAAATAAAAACAAACATTTGCGCATCATCAGCTACACAGACCAAGAGCCACGTACGTTTTGCAAGTCGTGTCATTTTATTTTTAAAAATAGGGCCACTCAAAATAGCACCAATATCCAGCCCATTCGCTTGCCAGAAGGAAACTGAAAAGTAAGTCAGAATCGCTTCACGCGTGTGCATAAACGTTTAAAAATATAAAAAAAAAACATTTTTCGCCATCAATTCAGGGTTGTGGGTACTCAATTCATGAAGATGGATATTTGGAGTCGACTAAGTGGTGCCGTTAGAAGCTATGGACGTAACTGATCAAAACGTTGATACTGCAAGTAAGTCTTGATTTCGATAATATTATCTATGCCTCTTTTTTTTTGTAAAAATAACGTTACGCCTACTAAGATTCCAAAAATTAATGTGATCTATGAAATTTAGTCCAGGCGATGCGTGATTCAGTGAAAAGTACATTTTTGGCGCGACTGCATGCAATGTACTTGGCTTTGAACGTGAAAACAATACGCTTTGAAAAACAATCTCCTCTAACTATTAATAATTAAAGATTTTAGCTAATTAGCTCAAATTACTGCTAATACTAACATTAAATTGCTAAAGTCCTAAGTGAACACCTTAGGTGCGCAGAAATTTTCAACGCGCCTTAAGGAATTCGAATTCCTTTTAAAGCTCCGCTTTAAAAATAGGTTTCAAATTAAAAATGAAGAAAAAACAAGTCCAACATCTAATTTTCCTAGATTATTTTTATAATTGAGGAAGTGCTTTGTGCAACAATCCGCAGGTCTCACCAAAAATAGTTCATGTTCATTTGTAAAACGTTTATTTACGTTTTTGAGTCATAAGATTGATGTTTACAACACTTGCAATAAATACTTCTTGTAAAATTTTTATTCCCCAATAAAATTTGGTTTCGAAGTAAAAATTTGTTGTGTAAGATTTAAAATTGTTGGCTTTGATTGAAGAAAAAAATTTACTAATAATAATATTTTAGCAATCAACAGAGAAGTAGGTATACAATATTAGACCCAGCTGAAAAGCAAATTTTCAAGTATGTCTGCACCAGAAATAACTCAGACTGTCTCAACACAACTATAAAATCAACCTGAATATTCACTCCCACGTTACTTAAGTTAATTTATTGTAGCTTAAGTTTCAAAGAACAAATAGTCTTTCGAAAATTTGACATAAGTTCTGGAACATTGTTATACAGGAATTATTTTTAATACATATTCCATTCTTTAAAAAAACAAAAATAATTGTCCTAGTATTTAAATTGGCGCCAAATATATTCAATTGTTTGTATTTATGATTTAAAAAAATGGGAATTATTAAGAAATATTATAAACATTATTCTCGTTTGAAAATCGTCGGATATTAAATTCTGAATGCGTAAACAATTTACAGTCGATTCCTGAATTCATATTTGATCTCCGTTTACAAAATCATAAACAAATTTTCTAAACAAACATTTAATAGTCCTGAAATTACAGGCACTTAAACAAATCATCAAAGCTAAGAGTATGAAAAAAAAATTGAGTTGCACACCTTCTCTGGACTTTCACATACTAAAAGTAAACATTTCGTTTTTGGAATTCAACAGTAGTTCGCGAGGCATTGGAAATCACTTGAATGCGTAGCGAGAAACACCAGACTATACGGGTTCGATACGTACAGAAGAGAGACAGGCATCTAATTTACTAACGCAGCGGAAGTTCGCGATTTTCTCATCAACCGTACATTTTAGCTATATGACTACCTTATACTATGTGATAGACAATTCAATTTTGCATTCAATTATATAATAATATACAGGGTGTTTCATTTCAAATAACAAAGTTGCTTATTGTACTGTGAAAAGTAAACACCCTGTATACGTGATATAAATTTAGGAGAATGCAAATCTTTATACGCAACAACTTTTATATTTAAATTTCTTCCATATTTTGACTAATAAAGGCGCTATAGGAGCATCAATTTCCGATTTTCAAAACCTCGTAGAGGGCGCCACAGTGAAATTACAGCATTGATCAAAAAATAAAATTGTAACTAATACCAAGCTCCATAAGTAGAGAAAATTTAAACAAAATCGTGTTGCCAGTTTTTTTGTTATAATTTCAAAACTTTTGGAAAAACGCCGTTGCGACCGTTTTTGAATTTACTAAATTAATTTTTTTTCATGCTATAGTACCGGAAAGGGCTTTCAAACAAGGTTTTGCGGAACCTGATCAGATTACTGGTTTTTGAGTTATGGGGCGTTAAATTCGAAATCTTAAAAAATTCATAGCGGCCGTCATTTTGAAGTTAGTCTGGTAAAAAACTGTTTCCCTGTTTCCCTTAAATTATGGTCTTCTTTCATATTCCCTACTCAGATTTTCATAATTTTGCTTCTGAAAAAAATGCTACCAAAAAAACATGTCTAACTTCCGCTTCCGATTTAGGATTCTTTTGAAAACCTTATTTTGTCGATGAATTTTTGATATAGCCCTTCATTTTAAATTTCATCAAAATCGGTTCACTAGTCTTTGCGTTAGAAGCGTCACTTTCACATACACCCACCGTCAGACATTTTTTCTAAACCACTATTTTTGAAAATTTCGAAAATTTTCATTATCATAATATAATATTTTTGATATTGACCGAATAATGCTTACAAATCTGCATCTTAATGAATTCATTAAAGTACATGTAGTGTATGTATCTTAATGAACGTCATTGAAATATGTGCAGTAACTACCTATCTAATAAATGATTAAAGTAGGTAAGTACGTGAGTAAAAAATAGTAAAGAAATTGAAGCTGAATTGTTCCCTTATTTATTATAAAATTTTATCTCGAACACACTGTATAATTACCAAATTACGTATTCTACTTTTTATTATCGTTTCCAAATATTTTAAAATTGAATTTATATAATATAATGGTGGTGGTAAATGGTGTTTGTTGTAATGGTGAAAAAAAAAACTTTGCCGTTACACGGTTATACCATGCTTGTTTTAAACCCTGTATATCTTTGCTCGTCATTGAAATTTTATCGCAGCGTTGCCAAGTTTATCAAATTATTGATGAAAAAATTAAATTTTGCAGACCTCACGAACCTCACACGCATGCAGTACCTTTACAGACTTTAACGGATTTTAATAATTGTTAAAAGTTAGTAAAATCCCTTTACCATCTTCGGGATATATAAAATTGAATGTATCCGAGATACCATTACGTAAATGGGAAAACTTGACTATAGTATCCCTGAAAATAGTTGGCTTAGAAAATTTTAATAGTCAGAATTTTTATATAATTTGATTCAACTATTACTAATAAATTAATTATAACTTCTCGATATGTTTAGTCTTTGAAGTTATATTGCGGCGTTGCCATTTCGTTACAGTGTTGCTAAACTAATCAATTTTTTTGAAAAACTTTATGACAAACCGTAGTTTTACAGACTTAAACATGTCTTTTCCAGTTAATATTAGTCAAGATCACGTGCTGTCATACAGATGTTGGGAAGTTCAAGTTAAATATACAGGACGTTTGTTGTAATATAGAAATGTGTTTAACTTTAACTGGATTTTTGATTTCCTTTCAATAATTGAAATATTTCTTCAAGTGTTAATTTATAGGCTTCTGGATAAGTTCCGTCTTTGACATTTTATTGCGGCGTTGCCAAGTTGTTCAACTTTTTTCGAAATTATAAACTAAAATTTATATCTCAACAATAAAATTTGTACGAAGGCTAGTTCTGCAAGTTAAACATTTGGAGTAAGAATTAGGCGATCGCCATAGTAAAGACTATTCTCTAAATAATTATACATACATTCTATATACAGAGTGTTTGTTGCAACTGTAAAAACGGTTTTAAATTTTATTTAATTTTTAAAATTGTCTGTCTGTGGGTGGGTGGGTGGGTGTGTGTGTATGTATGTGTGTTAGTATGTATGTAACGCCTCTAACGTAAAAACTAGTGAACCGATTTTGATGAAATTTTAAATGAAGGGGTATATCGAAAATTCATCGACAAAATAAGCTTTTCAAAAAAATCCGAAACCGGAAGCGGAAGTGAGACATGTTTTTTTGGTATCATTTTTTTCAGAAGCGGAATTTTGAAAATCTGAGTAGGGGATATGAAAGAAGGGCATAATTCAAGGGAAACAGTTTTTTACCGGACTTTCTAACTTCAAAATGGCGGTCGCTAAAAATTTTTCAAAATTTCGACTTTAACGCCCCGTAACTCAAAAACCAGTTATCTGATCAGGTTCCGCAACAACTTGTTTGAAAGCCCTTTGGCTGTACTACACCAAGGAAAAAAATTATATACTAAATCCAAAAACGGTCGCAACGGCGCTCTTCCAAAAATTTTGATATTTTTGAAAAATTATTACAAAAAAACTGCTCTAAGGATTTTGTTTCAATTTTCTATACTTATGCAGCTTGGTATTAGCTACATATTTGTTTTTTGATGAACGCCAGAATTCCACTGTGGCGCCCTCTACGAGATTTTGAAAATCGGAAATTGATGCTCCGATAGCGCCTTTATTAGTCAAAATATGAAAGAAGTTTAAACATAAAAGTTGTTCAGTATATAGATTTGCATTTTTCTAAATTTATATCACTTATACAGGGTGTTTGGTTTTCACAGTACAATAAGCAACTTTGTTATTTTAAATGAAACACCCTGTATATTATTACATAATTGAATGCAAAATTTAATTGTCTATCACATTGTATGAGGTGTTCATATGGCTAAAATGTACGGTTAATGAGAAATTCGTGAATTTTGAATATTTAGGTTGGACTCTTGACGGAAACTGATCGTCGGTCGGTAGCGATCGTCCGGCTTCGCCAGTTGTAATTTCTAGCGGCTACCTACTACAGAGTACAGATAGATACGTATCTTGGTGTCTTTCTTTTGTTCATATCGAACCCGTATAGTCTCATTTTTCTCGCGAGGCATTCAAATGATTTCCAATGCTGCCTCGCGAACTAGTGTTGAATAGCAGAAACAAAATGTTTATTGTTAGTATGGGAAAGTTCAGGGGAGGTTTGCACCTCCACTTTTTTACTTTCCCATACCACCACTGGTATATGGGAAGTATTGATATCATGAAAATTTTCGAAGTCGAGATTTTCGCGGAAATACGTGTTTTGGGTCCCCAGGAACCCAAAAAAGTGGTCTAGAAAAAATGTCTGTCTGTATGTGTGTATGTGTGTGTGTATGTAACGCCTGTAACGCAAAAACTAGTGAACCGATTTTGATGAAATTTTAAATGAAGGGGTATATCGAAAATTCATCGACAAAATAAGCTTTTCAAAACAATCCGAAACCGGAAGCGGAAGTTAGACATGTTTTTTTGGTATCATTTTTTTCAGAAGCGGAATTTTGAAAATCTGAGTAGGGGATATGAAAGAAGGGCATAATTCAAGGGAAACAGTTTTTTACCGAACTCTCTAACTTCAAAATGGCGGTCGCTATGAATTTTTCAAAATTTCGACTTTAACGCCCCGTAACTCAAAAACCAGTTATCTGATCAGGTTCCGCAACAACTTGTTGGAAAGCCCTTTACCTGTACTACACCAAGAAAAACAATTATTTACTAAATCCAAAAACGGTCGCAACGGCGCTCTTCCAAAGATTGTGAAATTTTTGAAAAATTATTACAAAAAAACTGGTTTAAGGAATTTGTTTAAATTTTCTATACTTATACAGCTTGGTATTAGCTACATTTTTGTTTTTTGATGAACGCCAGAATTCCACTGTGGCGCCCTCTACGAGATTTTGAAATAATTAGTCAATTAGTCAAAATATGAAAGAAGTTTAAATACAAAAGTTGTTCAGTATATAGATTTACATTTTTCTAAATTTATATCACGTATGCAGGGTGTTTGGCTTTCACAGTACAATAAGCAACTTTGTTATTTTAAACGAAACACCCTATATATTATTATATAATTGAATGCAAAATTTAATTGTCTATCATATAGTATAAGGTATTCATATGGCTAAAATGTGCGGTTAATGAAAAATTCGTGAATTTTGAATATTTAGGTTGGACTTTTGACGGAAACTGGTCGTCGGTCGGTAGCGATCGTCCGGCTTCGCCAGTTGTAATTTTTAGCGGGTGCCTACTAAAGAGTACAGATAGATGCGTATCTTGGTGTCTTTCTTTTGTTCATATCGAACCCGTATAGTCTCATTTTTCTCGCGAGGCATTCAAATGATTTCCAATGCTGCCTCGCGAACTACTGTTGAATAGCAAAAACAAAATGTTTATTTTTAGTATGGGAAAGTCCAGGGGAGGTTTGCACCGCCACTTTTTTTCTGATAAATGTTAATACTATATCCTCTCATACAAATATTAAGAAGTTCTATTTGAATATACAGGGTGTTTGTAGCAGTAAAGGAAAATATTTCTAACTTTAGGTAACTCAATGTTGAATTTCCTTTCTCGTGCAACAATTCGACTTCTTTAAAAGACATACATTATTTTTACACATACAGGGTGTTGGTTGGAACGATCAAAATATTTCCAATTTTTATTAAATTTTATACTTTCCCCATTCGTGTGCTAATTCAATTTATTTCTATGTATGCAACTCCCTGAATATTATATTATTCGATCTTTAACGAACTTTCTGGTTATGGTTTGCTTTTTAAATTTCATTGCGGTGTTGCCAAACTAAACAAATTTTCTTTGGAAAATAAAATCTAAGCTTTAAGCACTTCAGTAACACAATTTTTAGGATCTGTTTTAGATTTACGGAGTATATAAATATTTTTAGATCAATGTTATTCTAAACTATGCTGTGACCGATATAGTAAGAAGTTCAATTTAAATATATAAAGCTGTCTTTTGCCCTCGTTAATAAAATTTGTGCGAATTCTGCAGATTACACTATTTTTAATTCTGTGTTAGTGGAGATCACGTTTACTTATGTAGATAATAAATCATTTTGTTCACCTATACAGGGGGATTTTTGCCACGAGGGAAATAATTCAAATATAGAATTGTTAATATTTGTAATCTTATGGCAATTCGATTTTTTTTAAATACAACACCCTGTATATTTTAATAATCAATATATTTTGAGCAAAACTCTGGAGGTAATACTTTAAGCCACCAGGAAGATCAATACATTACACAACCAGTTACAACACAAATATTTTCACGAGTCGGCTTATCTTACAAAAATAAATTTTCAGTTTGAACGTAAACTGCAATTAATTA
Organism: Hemicrepidius hirtus; assembly: GCA_963082805.1. Taxonomy (NCBI): domain Eukaryota; kingdom Metazoa; phylum Arthropoda; class Insecta; order Coleoptera; family Elateridae; genus Hemicrepidius; species Hemicrepidius hirtus. The sequence continues at coordinate 6,084,946 of OY720165.1, forward strand.
CCATCCAAATCAAAATAATTTATCATCAAGAAAATGTACAAATTTAATTTTATTCCCGCAGATTAAATTTACGTTCGGTTCCAACTTGAAATACGAAAAAGGATACATAAATATACAAAACTACCAGTCACGCTTTTAAATTTAAAAATAACCTTGTAAATAAAACTTGAGCACAAGTAAATACCATAAAGATTTGTAGATAACATTTTTATCCGCATTGCTGATTGTACACAACGGAATAACCACGAAAAAACAGTCATTGTTAATATCCACCATGCCTAAGTTGGTACGTTTTAGAAAAAGGACACAAAAAATATTTTCAAAATTAAAATCAAACTTTACAACTTACAACATATTAATAGAAGACACCAAAGAAATTAATTATGGTAGCCAAAATCAACAAAAAACATTCAAAATTCTTTCATTATTTACTTTTTTCAGATCAAGACATTCCTAAACCTCCAATAAAGACTTACAAGTGGGAAGACGTCCGAAGATCGCGGAGAAGAGGTAGATATCCTTGGACACACCTAACTAAACCGCCCTTCGATGAAGAAGTCGACCCTGAAGAATATACCATGGACGCATTTAGAAGAAGCAGAAGCACCTCAACTATAGGAAAATCAGAAACTCAAGAACTTTCAGAAGTTGACGAGGTAGAAATAAAGGAAGAAATGGAGAAACCCATAGAAACGCATAACGGGGTTTCGGAAGATAAAGAAAATATTCCAATCCAAAAGGTAGCAGAGGCAAGCACAAGCAAAACACTTGAACCTGATCAAAAAAATGGAAACGAAAGTCGTGCAAAATCCGAAGAACCCAAAAAGAAAAGGAAATTATCTATAGAAAGTAGTTACAGTCGAGTTAGTAAATTTAGTTTGTCGAAATTAGGTTTGATGGATAAATTTAAAGATGCTAAAAATAAAATCAAAGTTCCTAAATTGCCAAAACGGTCAAAATCTGATGCTTCAGAAGCCAAAGCTAAAAAACAAAAAGTGGTAAGCACGAAACCTAAAGATGAAGAGAAAGGGAAATTATGGATGCCTCTTCCACCAAACAAATCGCCAGTTTACATTCACATACCCTTAAAGCCACCCGCAGGAGAAACAGACGAATTTTCCCAACTCGAATTTGATAGCCAACCAAGCTCCCATTCAGGAAGCTTAAACCAACTACAACGAATTGGAAGTGGTAGAAAAATGTCTTTGTTGGGGTTACTGACAGAGATCAAAAAAGTTCATGACTCTGCAAAACACAGAAGGGCAAGCGAATCAAAACCATTATCAGAAACAGACGAAGATGAATCAAATGAAAGGCAGAAAATTAAGGAAAGATTAAAATCAGAATCAAGAACGGATGTGGACGATGAAAATGAACCTCGAATTGAACTTGTGGAAAGCATGGATTCTGCCAAATCTCAACCACAAAAATTAGAGGTTGGTTCGGCACGTGTGCAAAGAAAAGAAAGCGACAGATTAGTTATAACAGAATTAATCGATGATGACCGTAAATCCAATAAATCCAACAAATCTTCTAAATCTGTGGATGGAAGCAAACCAAACAAACCTAGAACACCTGAACCGATCGTCTTTGAACCCGAAGATAGTTCAAACGACGATAACATAAGTCAATATTTAGATAAAGACGATAAGTGCGAAATAGTTTCGGAAAAAAGTGCAAACGTCAGCAGTGAAAGTATTAGTCAACCTGGTCCAAGCAAAACAGATGAAGTTGCTGTTAGAAAATCCCCTGATCCTGGGGAAAAAGCTCGTAAACTCGAAGCGACTTTATCAAAATGGAAAAAAGCAATTCCTGCGTCAGCTCCTACTTCTGCCTTCAAGCTTCCTGTAGTAGAAACAACACAAAGGGCAAAATCAGAAGAACCCAAAAGAAAAAGACGTTCGTCTATAGAAAGCAGCTATAGCAGAAAAAGTTTATCCAAACTCGCCTTCATGAAGAGATTAAAAGAAGCAAAAGATAAAATAAAGTTACCCAAATTTCCATCATTCGCTAAAAGTGATAAAAAGAATCCCGAGATTGCAAAATCTGAAGAACCAAAAAAAGAAGTAAAACAAAAACGCGAAGGGAAAAAACCAGAAAAGCCCGTTTACATCCACATACCCCTTAAACTACCCCCTGGACAAACTGATGAATTTTCACATCTTGCTGAAGAAACCCCCGAAGAACCTGTTATAGAACCACCTGAAGAACCGAAAAAAAAAGAAGAAGTTGAAGAAGCAGAAAGTTCAGTTCCAACTTCTCCAGACGTTCCAGGAACTGCAGTGCAATTAATAATTTTAACTCCACCTTCAGATGATGAAATTTTAGATGCCAGCGTTCCAGAAACTCCTTCAGAAACAGATCAGAAATTTTTCGAAGCAATAAAAATTGACGATCTTAAAAATTTAGCTAAAAGAGCGGTTGATGCGGTATGTCCGGATGGTAAGAAATTAGAAACTGTAACTGAAGATGAGGCAAGTGACGAACAAAGTGCTCCAGAATCGTCTCAAGACGTTGGGAAAATGGAAGAAGAATCCCCAGAAGGTTTAACCCCAAAACAGCAACAAATTTTGGTTGATGAAGAAGACGGTTTAAAACTTAGCGACGCTGCAATAGCAATGATAAATGAAGAATTGGTCAAAGAAGCTAAAGGAGAAACAAAAGAACCAAAGGAAGAGCAAGATCTAAAGTCTTCATTAAAGAAGAAAGTGTCGTTTAAGAGAAGATCCCGTGCAGAGGATGGTGAACGAATTTATGAAGATGTACAATTAAACAAGGATCCAACTAAAGACAGTGAAGATTCATCTGAGAATAAACTAAAACCTTTGGAATCCTTTCAATCAATGTCGGTTGACGAAGAAAAATCATATTTGGATAAAAAAGTTATTAAGGACACTTCCCTCGAAGATGATTACAACAAATGGTCAAAATCAAAGTAAGTAAAAAAAGATTTTGGCTAAATGTCAATAAATATAAAATTTCGAGTCCTAGCCAACTAAACTTAAGTTGCTGGTGCATTTAAAAATAACATCGTAACCGTTTCGGTGATTGTCGTTTTCTGCAGCTAACAATAGAACAATTCGAGGCTAACTCCTAGTGAACAGCGAATATTCAAGCATAGCACATGGGGCGGTCAAAAATGACCAAAAAGCAATGTGATAAATAAAGTGCTTGCTTTGGAATACCTCTCTGGTCATTCACGCGATGCCTGCGCGGTAATTCGTTTTTAAAAATTCCAAAATGGAATCTTTAATTCCTGAAAACCCCTCCACCGTGAATATCAAACGTAAACGGCGAAAAAAATCATGTCTTAAAGCAGAAAATAAACGTTCGCATTCGGAAGGTGGAAAACATATAACCCCGCCTCATAATGTTTCCAGAAGATCATCCACCGGGTCTTCGGTTATGTCTTTAGAAGTTAGATGTGCGTGTCAATTCTATCAATGTGATTCCTTGCTTCCAGAGCGGGCAAATTTAACCGGGGTACGACCCAGCAGTCGTACAAGCAACACGGTTGTTCACTTTCGGTATGTTTGTCATTTAATTTTTTTTTTCTACAAAAAAAGCATCTTGTCATCACTTAAAACACGAATCAGATATAACTTGAACCCCAGGCAGAGGACACTATTAATAGGGCTACCGAAACCTGGCAACGAATAGGATTCACTGAGTTCAGTGCACCAAATCTTATTACTCTGTAGCATTCTTTACCAAGCACATGTTATTCTTCAAAATAATTTTATTTCTGATTACAGTGACCATGAATACGAACCGGTAAACCCACCCCCTGAAGAAATGGTATCACGAGGTCCTCTTGTTATGGAGAACAACCACGAAAAATCCTTTGTGCGAATTCCTCCAGATGAAGAATTAATAGTCCATGGTGAAAACGAAACCCAATCTTTAGAAGACATTCAAGAAGCACAAAGAAGAATTGAAGATCGCTACTTCAATGCGACTCCAGATACAACAACAAGAACAAGCTCGAGGACCGATGGCGAACTTAATACGAGCCAAGTTGATTCTTCAGCTCTTGAAACATTACCACTGAAGAAGGAAAGTAGAAAGAAGACCTCATCCAACGAAGAAAAAGGCAAAGGCTTCAACGAAACCCTTCGTACGCAAGCGGGTAAATTAAAAACAAAACTGCAAGGCATCAAGAAACCTACCTTACCCAAATTTCCAGCAACGAAGCTCAAGAAACCCGAATTTAAAAAACCAACCTTTAAAATGCCAAAAATGCCGGAAAGGCCTTCAATAAATCTACCTTCCTTTAGTAGTTTAACGCGCAGAGAGAGTGCGAAGGATTCATGGCGAGATCGACAACTTTCGACGGAATCGAACGCAGGCGATTCCACGAAAAAAAAATTCGACTTTAGGACATATCCTAGGATCTTCGATAAGTATAGAAAAAATAAAGACAAAGGATCTTCTCCTGCCAAAGATGAACGCGAACCTACACCACCCCCACCGGAATTTGCAACAGTTCCAAGGGTAGCAAAAAAGAAACCTTCGGTGGGTTCTCGTTGGGCAAGTAAATTTAAAGATCTCAAACACAGTGACGAAAATACTAGGAGGTCCAAAGAAATCGATGATGAGGGAACTCAAGATGTGATTAGGATTCCGTTACATCCCGAGGACCCGATGGATGTGCCATCTCATACTCGATACAACGAAGATATCGATATCGAAGATGACTATGATCGGGAAAATCGTGACATACACCGTGCATCACCATTTAGCAGAGACTATCTCAAGAGATGGAACCATGGGGAGTTCCATGAAGATCCAAGATTACAATACCCACAAGAAATGGATCGTGGTGGGAGTTACAGAGTAACAGATCTTGATAACGAAGAAGAAACACAAACACCTCCTGGAGGAAGCTTTGAAATGGAAATACCCCAAAAAGAAGAACATTCTTCTGGTAGTTTAAGCGAACATCGACGAGGAGTATTGGAAGAAATAGATTCAGACGAATTTTTCTTAAGGGAAAAAGGTATATCCCAAGATAACATTGAAGTTGGAAAATATTTAAGTTCGGAAATACGGGAAGCATTTAGAAATCCAGTTAACGCTTTATCCCAACTCCAAAGTGAAGATCGCGAATACGATTTAGACGTATCCGATCAATCAGAGCCGTTACAGGACGCCCCAAGAAGAAAACCGTTAAGAAAACCAAAACGCAAGAAAACCCCTCACGTTTCCAAAGAAAAAATCAGTTACGATCGTGAATCAATTACAACAGAACCTGAAGAATACCCCAAACCATTTGATGAGTTTAAAACATTTGGACCACCAGCAAGGCCAAAACGTAAAAGTAAGAAGGGTAAGAAGAAGAAACCAACAGTTGAAGAAGTCATACCGTTTCAAGAGACCATTCCGATTGAAGAACAGTTCCGACATCCAGCTCAAGGTGATCCAGTATTGGATTTCATTATTAGGTCGCATATTCTACCGGAAAATAATATTTTACAAGAGAATCCGTTACTGCTTTATGACAAGGGTTATCCACAGATGTACGAAAACGAACACATGAAGGGAATCGAACAACCTGATATTAAGGTATCAGATCCTTATTACAGATATGAAAATTTCCAGCGAGATATTGATCAATTTTTGGGTGATAACGAGCCTAATGCAGCTCCTACAGCTCCAACACGTAAGCATAGAAGTTTGAAAAGCCTCAATGCTTCTGAGGCAGACTCTATTACAGAAGAAATTAAAATGTCAAAGGAAATACCTCAGCAAAGTGTAAGTATTCCACGTTTAGTACCTTGAGGAAACATTTTTCATCCTTATACCTTAAGATCAAATACAAATTATTTTCATTTTCAGGTTGAAGCCTACAGAGCAGAGCAAGAGTACATAATCCCAACTCCAGAGCCGCCCAAAAGACTAAGGAGGACACGTTCCAGGACCCAATCACATTCAGGTGCATCGCTACAAGAAGATGATCGGACATCTCATGGGGCCGAGTCTTTAATTTCAGACATGCAAGTTGAGGTTGTTGAAGTTATAGAACCACCATGTGCAATTGATTTGCGCGATTCAATGGGATACGCTGTTATAGACAAATCAAAAATTAATAGAGAACCACCACTTCCACCATCAAGAATGCCTTCAACACCACCAAGAGCAAGGCTTTCTAAAAAGGGTAAAACAGATAAATTTTCTACGGTTCCAAGATCGGTTCATGATGGGCCTCCAGTGCGACCTTTGAGGAATTATAGTACCTTAGGAGGGTCTAGTCGAAATTCCCGTACGTCGAGAAGTAAATCGCCTACAAGCCTTCAGGGTGAAGAGAAGGAAAATATTGATATGGGTCAATATATAGAAATTGATGGTGAACCAGTAAGACGTTTGCAATCTGGCGATATTATTCAAAAAATGCGAGATCGACCTCTACCAGCTCCTCCAAGGCCACCCCGAAGACCAAGAATGCCAACAAGGGAAGTTTTTCGTGACATATCACACGAAAGAAACATACCCACTGAGGATGATTTTGATAAACCCCAAGAAGAAACCGAAATGTCAACGCAGACTGATCCCATGCCCGAAGGGTATATCAGCGAAGAACCACCACATGTTGATACGTTAGCTGATATTGAACAACAAATTATTGCATTTGAACATGAGGAAACTATTACCCATGGATCCTTAGTTGTACAACCAATAGATAACGCTCAGATTTTACCATATTCTGAATTGAGTAAACGCCCTGGTACACAACCTCCAGTTGAACGAACAATTCCTGTTACCCGGGAATATAAAGTAACGGATCAACCTTTAAGAAACGAGGATAAAACTTATGATGATGAGGAAACTTCAGAAATACCAGAAGAATTTACCAAACTGAAAAATCCTCCACCAAAACCAACACCAAGACGTGAACAAAAACAGGAAATTACAGAAGAATTTACAAAATTAAAAAATCCACCACCTAGACCACCACCACCAAACCAAGAACAACAACAAGGTAGCACTCAAGAAGTAGGAATGTTAACAGCTCAAAAAATGCAAGTTTTAGATTTAGACGTAGATAAACTTCGAGTTAACGAATTGCAAGCCAATAAAATAATCGTGTCGGAGTTAGACGGAGTAAGCTTACAAGTTACAGAAATAAATTCTAAATCCGGCAACTTGGTGGTTAGTGGAATTGAACTTGCCCCACATTTGATCCAAGAAATGTTAGATAAACTACAAGCCACCGCGCATGAGCAATCAATTATTTCTCCTCAATCGTCCGAAACTCAAACAGTAAAACCAGAAGAACAACCGCAGGATAAAACTGAGGAAGTTGAACAAAAAAAAACTCCGATTGAAGATAACTTACCAATAGATAGTCCTATAACGGAGGAAGCGCCCCCTGTTCCACCCCGATATGATTCCAAAACTGATCTCCTTGAAGAAACCTTGGAGGAACACGAAGAACTTAAACAAACGGAAGTGGTTGATTTGCCACCAGAGGGAGAAACACTGATTGCCCCAATTCGACCACCACGAAAGTCTTCACAACCGGTTGTTCAGAATTTAGAAGAACTTGATGAACAGCAACCTAATTTAGAATCGCAACACCCCGATACACCTAACCTTCTTGATTCTCAAGATAATCTCGGACCGCCTCATGAATTAGAAGTGCTACCAATATATCCTCCTGAATCTTCAGATTCTTTAGCTGCAGCTGAGAATACGTCTAAATCTGAAGATGAACCTCCTCCAAGACCTCCACAACCAATTATCCAGTCGGATTATGTCCCATCACAACCGCCTGCAAGCTTTTACGCATTAAGATCAGCCCCAATAGCGGATTTTGTTGAAGAAGACATTCCTATGGCACCACGTCGTAAACGCCACCATAAAGCTCCTCCCGTTTCAAGATCAAGCTCTGATGATGTTCCTCCGGCACCGAGAAGACATCCCCGTTCACCGGAACCATCTATTTCTCAATTAACAGGACAATTAGTGCGTGCTTGTGCTACGGAAACGGACAGATCGATAAAGAGACTGGTTTCGCATATTTCAAATAATGTGTTTCAAAATGCTGATGGCAAACAAGACTTGCACGTGATGATTTTAATGTTGTTAATTTTGATTGCCGGTTTAATATTGTTAAGTGGTGATGATAAAGTTACGATACATCACCATCATTGGGAATTTTTTAATCCTCCCAAAGATTTATGATTTCTTTTTTCACGGTTAATAATAGATTTTTAATTATTTAAGAATATTTTCAATTACTTGTTGTATTTTTGTTTTTTTTTTGATTATAATTATTGTTATTATTATTATTATTATGCTGATTTCGAATGAATAACAGAAACTTATGTTGTTAATCTGAAATGTAACTTTTGAAATAAAAATTTGAAACGGATTTTACACCTTAATGCAAAAATAAACACTTTTTCCTATACGTTTGGGGGATTGGACTGGGTACATTAAAATAAAAATTACCTAATATACATAAGTAGTACCTATTTGATATGAAATTGCTTCGTAAACTTCAATTAAAACGAGAATCCTTTTAAGACCCGCCGCGCACGCCGCCGTGGTCTTGTGCACAAAAATGGATCTGGCGATATACAGGGTGTGCGTCTTTCGAAGCTAAGCATGGGGATCTCGGTTAGCTTAAGAGGTGCGAAGTTGCGTATTTTAATGCTGATCAATAATCTGAAAAGAAATTTGACCTACGACGTTTAATTTAGAAAATATATAAAAAAAATCAAAATTCCCGATTTTCGTTTTTGGCGGATAAAATGAAAACAAGTGAAACTGCGTATTTTTCATTAAGACATTTTTAAGACACTTTTTTACGGGGAATTTAAATATGTGATTGTTTTTCTCATATCGTTTAAAATAGCCAACAATCGACTGTCAACTTTTGTTTTTCTTATGGACGCCATATTGAATTTTTGCATTTTTGAATGTAACTTTTTTTTCTGATTTCAACTATGTATGACACATAATACTTTAGCTTGTGTTTTTACCTACATTTCAAGTTAATTATCCATTTGTACGCAGAGTGCCATGGAAACAAAAGCGACAAGTTTGTTTTAAAGAGAATTCTGTTATGAATTTAAAAATTGTAAAAGTCATAAGGTTATTGGTTTGGCTAGTTTAATGAAAGAAATGCGAGTTTTAAAAGAAGAATAATGGGATATAACAAAATTTATTATCAACTATTATGATTTATGTTGAAGCAATAGAATAAAAATTAAAAAACAAAATTATTTCAAATACTAAAAACTAAAACTTTAATCGAAAACACAACGGGATAGTAAGAAATATTTAAGTATTGTTTTTCTTTGAACAGAGATATGTAATCCCTTAGGTCCGGTTTTTCAGTTCGTGTTTCTGCCTGGGTTTACAAAAGGAGCCATATTCGCTTAGATTTCGATGAAGACGCAAGAAATAACTAGGACCTGGCTGGTTTCTCGTTTCGAAAGTAATTTCTACATTCCGATGTGAAGAATAATAAATTTCCAACTGCATATCACGTTGTTCTTTATTAGAATTTTTCATTTTCTTTCAGAAAATTACGTACCTATCTTAAAATTAGGGGAAGTACAACGTAACGACTTAAGCAATGTACTAGGAACTGTCAAAATTTTCTTTAAAACAAAATTGTCGCTTTTGTTTCCATGGCACTCTGCGTAAAAACGGATATCTCAAAATTGTAGTTAAAAACACAAGCTAAAGTATTATGTGCCATACATAGTTGAAATCAGAAAAAAAAGTTACATTCAAAAATGGAAAAATCCAATATGGCGTCCATAAGAAAAACAAAAGCTGCCAGTCGATTGTTGGCTATTTTAAACGATATGAGAAAAACAATCTCATATTTAGATTCCCCGTAAAAAAGTGTCTTAAAAATGTCTGAATTAAAAATTCGTAGTTTCACTTGTTTTCATTTTATCAGCGAAAAACAAAAATCGGGAATTTTGATTTTTTTTAGATATTTTTTAAACTAAACGTCGTAGTTCAAATTTTTTTTCAGATTATTGATCAGCATTAAAATACGCAACTTTGCCTCCATTTAACCGACTTCGTATCTCTTAAGTTAACCGAGATCCCCATGCTTAGCTTCGAAAGACGGACACCCTGTATAGGGTTTATTCTAATTTTAAGTTTGGGTAAACGTCAAAATAATAACAAGACCTCGACTTCAACTAACCCGTTTTACGATCTACTAAACAAGTTTCAACCAACTGCACGTAATCGGTGAAAATCAAAAGAATAAAATAATTGTATCAGATTAACAATAAAATTTATTTAAAACCTAATACGGTTAACAATCAATCAACAATAAAAACTGTTAAACAGCAACAAAAACGTTTTTACATTTAATGTGTTACAAATCTTTTAAGGCAACAAACGTGTTGAAACGTTAATACATTAAAATAGTTTAGAAATAGGAAATAGGACGATCAATACTTCCATAACTATATATAACAAATAACTCCATAGAATGGTACAGAAATTGGAACTCCATCATATATTTTCCACTAGGTATGAAGGGAGGAAATTTAGATCCGTCCGGTGTAAAATTATATAAGTAATATTTCTTACCCTAATCAAGGTTAAGAAATTAATTACTGAATGTAGATTATAGTATTATTAAGAAAGCTTTAATTACCTTTACCAATGGACAGACAATATTTCCATGCCCATTGGATATGCAATCTAAACCAAATGCTTTCGAAGCTAATATTTCACAAAAGTTAAGTTGCATACGTATCGGAAACTCTCGGTATTCATTACTGGCAAATCTGTACACTTGTGCAATTATCTAAAATAATAATTTTTTAGAAAATCTTTACAAGAACATATTAACCTCAAAATTACGTAGGTACCTCTAAATTGTTACCCAAATCACTTGTGTATATAAAACTGGCATTAACAACAGGAGTTGTACGATTGAATTTAAAAGTACGAACTTGAAAATGCCCGAAACTTGCATTACTGCGGATTAGTTCACTTCGTTCGAAATTCAATTTGTAATCATTTTGATGAAACTTGCTTAACAAGTCGGAAACAGGCTTGGCTGTTGTTGAAGTAGTTTTATTACTTGCCCGATTTCCTAAAGTACCGGAAATAGCAACAACGAAGAACAACAAACAACTGAGCAATAAGATTTCCATTTTTTACAAAATAGAATTGCAAATAAAATATGGAACAAGTTTCAGACACAACACATTTTGCCGAATTTTAGTGGTTACTGGTCTTTGTATAGGTACTTCCTGTTTTCTACCGTTTGCTTATTATTAAAACGAAATCATGTTTCAATTGGTATCTATTCATTATTTGATCTAATAACAAAGTTACATCGTCATGAAATTTGGGGTTTATTTGTTACATTCTGGGACTATTTTAAATTTATCAGATAATGTGATCCATAGGTACCTACAATTATTTTGGTGACGTACGATGATGTTTCAAATATGAACTGGAATAATTTTAATTCCAAATCATTCCTCTGAAATAGAATTATTTTATTAGTTCGTCTAATATGTTTAAATAAAGCTTGAATGTCAAGATTAATTATTTTAACCACTCTGGTTTATATTTCTGAATTTCTGGCTAATAATAAATGCATATAAATCCCCAGCAAAAATAAAAAGAATAATCATAACAGAAGTGCTAAGAAAATTCAAACTAATATGCCAATTATGGCTACATCGTGGGCTACACACAAAAAGAAAACCATAGAACGGGACGTTTCATCGCCGGCCGATTCACCGTCAAAAGTATTTGTTTTCAAAATACAATTTAAAGCAGAGCTTAGTTAAATAACAGAGAGTTTTAGAAATCGTTTTTTATTAACCATGAATTGCAGGAACAAATAAAATTCTTACATAAATAATAAATATTAAATAAAATATCGATTTCAACGGGAAATAACAAGATTTATTCGCTTTACACGTATTTCGGCATCAATGTGCCATTGTCAAAAGCTATATAAAATATTATAACAAATGCAAAATATAGTAACTCCATGATTCTATTATTTTAACACTGCGTGAAGCAGCTGGCCCCAGTCAACCCGTCGGAGGTCAGTCGCTTATCAGTGTGTTTTAAAAAGATATTTATTCCAAAATCTTCAGTAAAGCAGAATCTAAGAGATCAATTTTCTCATTCATTAAAGGTATGTTGTTTTTTGTGTGTTTATAAATTTCAAAAGCTTCAAAAATATTTAATTTATTTTTGTTATCAGAAAAGTGTAAAAATTTAATTGTATTATTAGATGTTAATGTGTGATTTTGTTCTAACAAATGTTTAGCAAAATTTGATTTATGTGCATGTTTATATTTGTAACAACGGATATGTTCTTTTTGCCTAATACTGAAAGTTTTAATTGTTTGACCTATATATACTGAATCACAATGTGAACAATTTAATTTATAAATACCTGATTTTAGTAAATCATTAATTTTGTCTTTAGCATTGAAAAGAGAGTATAGAATATTTTTATTTGTTATAAAAATGACTTTATATTTATTTGTGTTATTTATAATTTTAGCAATCTTTTCTGAAATTTTACGAAAATATGGAATTGAAACGTATTTTAATGTTTTATCAGTGTTATTAATGGAATAAACTTTTTGAAAAAAACAAAAAACAACGTACCTTTAATGAATGAGCAAATTGATCTCTTAGATTCTCCTTTACTGAAGATTTTGGAATAAATATCTTTTTAAAAACACCGATAAGCGACTGACCTCCGACTGGTTGACTGGGGCCAGCTGCTTCACGCAGTGTTAAAATAATAGAATCAAGGAGTTACTATATTTTGCATTTGTTATAATATCTTATATTGCTTTTGACAATGGCACTTTGATGCCGAAATACGTATAAAGCGCATAAATCTTGTTATTTCCCGTTGAAATCGATATTTTATTTAATATTTATTATTTATATAATCATGGATTTCAACAAAGTGACGCTTGAGAATGTCAATAAAATTCTTACGTTTTTCTAAAAAGACGATTTATTTTTAAAATATCATTAAAGACGTATCGTAATAATTGTAATCTAAAATATCGACAAATAGTCTGGCATTTCGAGGCTTTTTCAAGTTGAAACGGAGTTTCTTGCTTATAGCGGGTGAAATTTGCATGATCAATATTTTTTAAATTCCCTTTCATTTTGAATAGTAAACATAGAATCCTGAAACAGTACAGCTGGCGCAAATCAAAAACACCACTTTCTTTATAAAGCAACTCACTGGAAAACGAACGCTCTCTATTAAATATAATTTTTAAAAAATATTTTTGCAGAACAGTCAGGTTAACTAGACGAGTTTTTTGCAAACCACCCCAACCCACGATATCATACTGTAGGTGAGATTCAACCAAGGCATAGTACATTGTTTTTAGACTCCTGATGTCCAAAATATTTTTTAACTGTTTAAATACAAATAAGAGTGATCTAATTTTTTTTTGAGAGTAGGTCGACGTGAGTGTCCCATCTAAGATGATTGTCTATTGTAATTCCTAAGTACCTACCTAAGTTATGTTCTTAGTTGGTTCAATTCTATATTCCCTTTGTTCGTTCAAAATAATTAGGTCTGATAATATCCGGTTCTTTTTTTCATAACAAGAAAATGATAGATATTTAGTTTTAGAAAAATTTAATGATAAGCAGTTATGGTTGAACCAATCCTTTATTGTCGGAAAATCAGTTTCGGCAATAGTTTTAGTTTCATCCCAAGTATTGCCAGTATACATAACGACAGTATCGTCAGCAAAGGAAGATATAATACCCACAGAATTTAGGGAAAGCAAATCGTTTATGTACAAAGAAAAAAGAACTGGACCCAATACGATACCTTGGGGAACTCCACAGGGAAGCGTACAATTTTCACTTAAACCAAAGAATATTTACTTAAACTCTCTCCTATCTTAACACAGTGAACACGGCCTACTAAAGAATTTTTAATTAGATTCAGGGCTACGCCTCGAAAACCTACTTTTTCTAGGGTGTTAAGCAGAATTTTGTGGTTGACCGTGAGGTCTAGAAATATGCACAATACCTCTTTATTACTATCAATTGCCTTATATATATATATTATTGGTCAAGTACCTATACATTTTTCTGGCTTTCATTAAAATTTAATAATACTTAATTTAAGGCCTAAACGACCGTTGCTAGCTCCACGGCTAACGTGGATATAATTCTGACACAATATCCACGGCATTACGTCATTATCATGGGGTGGCGTTTATCGTCCGACTCGGATCATGCGGACTTGGAAAATTATTTCAGCTTCCTGAGATTATAGGGACAGAGGTGCGTACGATTGGTTGCCTACTCACACGGCGTAAAAGTCTGTTTTTGCGAAATGTAATGATAATAATTATTAACTACAACTATTGCAAATTTTTAATTTCAAGAATCATTTTTCTCCGATTTATGTGTGTATATGAAAAAAACACTTATATAGTACATTCGACCGTACCAGGACTTAAAAGTTGCGTTTTGATGAGTAGGTACATTACGTAGGAATATTAAATTTTTGGTTTTAGTAGCACTTTTAGCCCCCTGCAGGTTCAAAGTTTTACAATTTTCGGATGTCAGACAAAAATAGGTAGGTAATAAGTATCTTATTTTTTTATGTTTATGTGTTTTGTACTAAAAATATAAGATTAGTAGTGTAAATAATATATTTTTCACAAATAAGTTTACTCAAGACATATATTTTATAAACTTCAAGGAAGCTTTTTCTTCGATACTTTAAAGAAAAGTAGTGGACTGTATTTTTGGTTTTTTTGTGCCCTTAAGTGTTATTTTTAAGAGCAGCAAGATTTTGCGCGTCCGTAATTAATTAGGAAACGCGTGGAAAAGTAAAATAATAATAAATATAATAATAATATCTAGTTTAATGAGCACTATTTACAAAAAAGGGAAAGTACCTACTAAATTTTACCCTCTGGATGAAGTAGGCCGGGGTGAGTTGCTCGTGGCAACAAATAAGTCGCATGTGAAAATATGAAATGTTGAAACATCTTGAAATTTTATGGTACGCAAAATATAGTAGGTACCTACTATACCGAGTGGGTACCTTCAAAGCCGAACATAGGGGAATTGCATTGTAGGTAACTGATCTTTATATAGATTCCTGCTCGCCATTTAAACCCACAGGGATGGTAATGTATTTATTATAAAAACTCTCTGCTCTACTGAATACTTGTTATTATTCATATTATTTGATATTAATAACAGAAACATCGACTGATTTCAAATAATTTAATTGACAAGATAAAAAAAAAGTTGACTATCATAGCAACCTATATTATTTCAAAATAGCATTATTTTATATTTTTTTTTACAGAAAAAGATAACTAAGTACTAACATTTATTGGTACCATCAGATGCGCTGTATTTTTGTCGTTCTATTCATACCATTACCATCCTTGTGGGTTTAAATGGCGAGCAGGAATCTATATAAAGGTTAGTTACAATGCAATTCCCCTATGTTCGGTTTTGAAAGTACCCAGACGGTATATGAACTATCCTTAACAAGATAGTAAAGATAAATAAATATAACTTATTTATTAACTTTAGATTCAGAGAACTTACAGATAATGGATAACAACTAACTACTAACTAATAACAAAATGTAATTATTAGTTTTTAGACTTTTTAGTAATTTCCTTTTTGATTTATAAATGAAGTTTAATATTGCGAAGAATATAAAAGTTAGCTAAACTTTAAATGTATATACCTAATAGATACTTAATTGTTTAAAGTGAAACCATACTTTCACTGATTTTATAATCACTAGTAGGTAAGTAATACACTTTATATTTTACATTAACAAAAGGAGCATTTCAATGAAGATCAGTTTGAATCTAGTCGAGCCGATGGCCTGAAAAAATTGAAGTGGACAGCCGTGCCAACTATTTTTTCACATAGTAAACAAAGATTGCTACAAATTTTCTGTACTTGTCGTTTATATTTCATGATACGTAAATATAACCAAATAAAAATAGAAAAGTCTTCCAAAGCAGCCAAGTGCGGCAGCAAAACTGTTGGTATGAGAAACGCTATAACCAAATAAACAATGTGATTTAATAAATAAATACGTAGGTCCATAAATAATAGGTCAGAACTAGTGGTGGGCGATATTGAAAATTTAATATCGGTTATCGATAACAAATTTTTATCGATATTATCGATATATCGATATTATCGATATTATCGATATTATCGATATTATCGATATTATCGATATTATCGATATTATCGATATTATCGATATTATCGATATTATCGATATTATCGATATTATCGATATTATCGATATTATCGATAATTATCGATATTATCGATAATATCGATAATATCGATATATCGATACATTTTTTTAAATTATCGATAATATCGATATATCGATATATTTTTGTTAATTATCGGTGACCGATATTATGAATAATATCGATATTATCGATATATCCATAAATATTCCTAACACTAGTAAGAATAGGTGCTTTTTGATTTAAAGTAAATAATAAGGGGAACCCCGAACCACCCAAAGTAGCAACGTTATTATTGAAAATAAGGATGCAGGGATTTTTCCCATTTGTAGGCTAGTTTTTTGTTTTAAATGTAAACATCTTTTGTTCCGTTTTCCGGTAAACTTATATTACTATACACATTCACTGTTGTTCATTTTGTAATTGCGCTATAAATTCGAATACGTACTATTTAATTATTAAATATTAATTGCAAATCTTGCAAAATTATATAGAAATTTCTATCGATATATCTATAATGTCGATAATATCTATAATATCGATAATATTGATAATATCGATAATATCGATAATGTAATTAAAATAAACAGCTGGGAAAATTTATCCTCTTGATTTTGGAGTAGCAGCCAATTTATGTATTAATTTAAATAAAACACGAAGTTTCATTCTTGTCACATATTGTATTTTAAAAATTTAACATTTCGTTTCGTTAATTCTGACGAAGCCTAAACGGCGAAACGTTAAATTTTTAAAATACAATATGTGACAAGAATGAAACTTCGTGTTTTATTTAAATTAATACATAAATTGGCTGCTACTCCAAAATCAAGAAAATATCGATAATATCGATAAATATGGGTAATATCGATAATATCGATAAATATCGGTAATATCGATAATATCGATAAATATCGATAATATCGATAATATCGATAATATCGATAATATCGATAATATCGATAATATCGATAATATCGATAATATCGATAATATCGATAAATATCGATAAATATCGATAATATCGATAATATCGATAATATCGATAATATCGATAATATCGATAATATCGATAAATATCGATAATATCGATAATATCGATAATATCGATAATATCGATAATATCGATATATCGATATTTTTTTTTAAATTATCGGTCACCGATATTATCGATAATATCGATATTATCGATATATCGATAAATATTCCCAGCACTAGTCAGAACCAACGAAAAATTTTGTACTCCTACAAGGATATGCAGTTGTTAGCATAATATGTTGCCTACCTATCCAGTTTCCAAAATTGTGTTTATAATATTTATTGTATAATGTAGAAAACGCGGATTCTTTTATCTTGCAATTGATTGAACCTATATTCAAAATTAACCAGTACTATTTGTTAAACAGAAATTAAATACTATGTACTTATTACATTACTACCGTTGGCGGTAAACCCATAAGCACCTATATAAAAGTGCCTAAACATCTCCAAGCTTAGGTCGAAAATGGCGGCGGCGCGTGAGTTGTCGCTATACTCTTCCCCGATCTAGTGACTCTATGGTCTGTTTTTTAACTAGGAGGAGCGATTCAAATTTGTCGCGCCAAAATCCACACCTGTGATTGGCTGCGGCCAGGCCGGTTTCACACCGCTAAGTAATTTGTATAAATTTTAACGTTTGACGTGATTTGATAATTACTTTTCTAGGCGCAGACAGGGACATAATTCAGGCAAAATACAGGGTGATCAAAAATGATTGAACGTGCCGCTTCATACTGATTTTTTGTTGTCCGCTTACTGACTTAAATAACCTTGGTAATTTCAGTGGTGTAGATATTGTAATTTAAATGACAGATGGAAATGACAGATGGAAAATAATGCGCAAGACACTGAACAGATGTAAGTATTGATAAACAACAGACTGTTTGACAAAACGGAATGCATTTTTGATAGTAATTGGACCGACTAGCGGTCATGTGACCTTCAATCATTTTTGATCACCCTGTACATTAAATTAGTTTTCATTTCAGCTGTAAATTTTAAACATGATAAAAATTCAAATTTACCGTCAAAACCTCGGAAGTCTTCTTTTCTAGTGACATTTCTAGTGTGAATCTGGCTTTTGTATTCACTCCTCCTAGTTAAAAAACAGACCATAGGACGGTAGGGTTGGTTACCTATTCATTTATTTTTAATTTTAAATAATTCTTTGATGTATGGAAAGTTGCATACCTACAATAACAAGAATAATGCTTGCCTTGGAATTTTGTTTCATATTTTTAAATATTTCAGATTCTTCTGACGTTACCAAAATTGATAAATGCAATAAAGAATAATGAATTTGCTGTATTGAATATAGATTTTGTCGTTATATTATTTTAATTTTTTTTTGTCAAACAACAATACCTAGTAGAAAGTTGTAATCTGTTATAATCCGTCTTTCGTGTATTGGCTCCATTGTGAGTTAATGGTCCTGTTAGTTGTGTTGCCTATACGCTAAATTGCAAAAGGTGAATTATATTGATATTTCTAAAATTTTATTTCCATTATTTCCGAATTGCATTTTAGAAAAAAAATTCTTGTGGCATTTGAAAGAGCGTGGTTATATCTATCTATTGATAGAGAGAATTTTTCGATATCCATATTTTTGTAAATACTACTTGAAAATTTTAAAGTAAAATAGAGTTGTACATTTCTTAATGCTGAAAAGTTATTTTTTAGAAATTAAACAAAAACGTTCTATGGGTAGACAGATAAAACACCAATAATAAGAAAAAAATTTCGCCCGCCCTTCCTACTTTAAAATTGGCTCTGAAAAATTAGAACAAAATGTGCATAAAATGGGGTATATTTCAAGGTGTAAATTCCAGCCTTAAATGGAGTTCCCTGACTCGCGTAACATTGTGTGTTTGTAAATTTCAAATGCTTCCAAAATATTTACTTTATGTTACATATAAAGCAAATAAATCATGTTATTCTGTTATTTGCAGTTAAAATTGATATTTTATTAAATATAATATATTATTTCTATAAACTTTAATTAACAATTCTTATCCTTTCAAACTTTCATATTATATTGCATTAAAATGTTTTTCACCCGTATGGGTTTTCATATGTCGTTGCAAGTTACTCTTGTGTGCACATCTATAGTCGCATATATCACATTGAAATGGTTTTTCACCCGTATGGGTTTTCATATGCTTTCGTAAGTCAGTCTTCTGTGAACTTCTATAATCACATATATCACATTGAAATGTTTTTTCACCCGTATGGGTTTTCATATGTTGTTTTAAGTTACTCTTCAGTGAACTTCTATAATCACATATATCGCATTTGAATGGTTTTTTACCCGTATGGGTTTTCATATGTGTAGATAAGTTACTCTTCAGTGAACTTCTATAATCACATATATCACATTGAAATGGTTTTTCACCCGTATGGGTTTTCATATGATCATTTAAGCGAGTCTTCTGTGAAGATCTATAATCACATGTATCACAATGAAATGGTTTTTCACCCGTATGGGTTTTCATATGTCGTTGCAAGTTACTCTTGTGTGCACATCTATAGTCGCATATATCACATTGAAATGGTGTTTCACCCGTATGGGTTTTCATATGCTTTTGTAAGTCAGTCTTCCGTGAACTTCTATAATGACATATATCACATTGAAATGGTTTTTCACCCGTATGGGTTTTCAAATGTCGGTGTAAGTGACCCTTCTGTGAACATCTATAATCACATATATCACATTGAAACGGTTTTTCACCCGTATGGGATTTCAAATGTCGTTGTAAGTGAGCCTTCGTTGAACTTCTATAATCACATATATCGCATTTAAATAGTTTTTTACCCGTATGGGTTTTCATATGTGTAGATAAGGTACTCTTCAGTGAACTTCTATAACCACATCTATCACATTGAAATGGTTTTTCACCCGTATGGGCTTTCATATGTTGTTGTAAGTTAGTCTTTTGTAAATTTCTATAACCACATCTCTCTCTTGTAGCTACCTTACCACAAGTCTCAAAATTACTTTCCCGTTTACTCTCATCACCACTTACAGTTCTTGTATATGATTTTAAATTACTTCTTGCATCATCATATAAGGTGCTGCACATTGCAGAATCTAACTGTTCAACTTGAAAGCCTTGCCTGATTTCTGATTCAATTTCTTCTTTTATATCCAGCTCCTCGCCCACCAAATGCTCTATCTTAACATAGATATCATCATCGTCACTCTTAATATTAAATTTCACATCAGGAGTTTCAGATTTTATTTGAGCATGCAAATGGGTGCCTGGATTTTGATGTTTTACTGAAATAATTAACAGTTTATTAGATATTAATATTTTAGAAGTACTTAAAGTAGTACAAACAGTATGAGACACAACTTCTATTAAATATGAAAGCATATAAACATTAAACATCTTAATTTTTTAAATATACAGGGCGATTTAAATGTACACCGAAAACTTGTAGGTTATTTCTCTCGCCAGAATAAGGAAAAAAGTTAATATGACCCATGGTGATATTAACAACCTACAAAGACGGAACGAAGAATCACTAATAAGTTTGTTCGTAAGAATTTCACCAAATAAGATATAATTCGATTCATTTGATTAATACTGTGTTAGTATTATAAAATTAGCAAACGGCTATAAAAGTTTATATTAAATTGAAAAAATATAGATATTGCAGCCAATTATGATGAAAAGATTATTTGATATTAATTAAAACAACATTTTAATAAGTGAAGATGATTTTAATCAAACGCTCTTAACGAGCTTCTTCAGACAAGTTAAAAAACACAATTAAAATTATTTACAAATCTTTAAATTTAAACATGGTTGAACATTAAAAAGTTATTGTTTGATATCAATCTGTAAAAAAAAAGAAGACAAAGTAAAATAATATATAGATATAGTGAAATGAATACATTTCTATAATTTATTATTTTTTTTTAATTTTAAGAAATTTTTTGTAATGAAAAACAAAACTTACCTATTAGATTAAGTCAAAAATCACAATTACTTAATATAACTTGAATAAATTTCACATTATTGTTTAGCATAAAAAATAATTTCACACGCTAGACGATACAAAATAGTTGGCCACTTTGAAAATCGTCATTTGTTTTATTAAAAATTAAATATTGAACCGTCAAATTGTAACAAATGCAACGAAGTGCAGTACCTACTAGCGCGATACTAGCCGAATTTTTGTTAAGAAAATTCGTAAATTGTAATAAATAAAAGCGGTAAATACATTTAATTCACATAATTTTATATTATTTTATTTAGTTTTACTGTTGATATGGACGATATGGATGATAAAATGTTATAATTAATAATTTTTTTTATTTTGCTATTTTTAAAACAGAATTAAGTGGTCGTCGGAAAAGTGCAGTGTACAACTCGTGCTGAATGGATATTTCAGCACTAGTTATACAATATACTATTTCCTAACAACCAAAACAATATTTTATTTGGTTAAATTTTTACGAATAAAATTAGTGATTCTTCGTTCAATCTTTATAGGCTGGTAACTTAGCAACCAAGCATTTGCGGATCATGTTAACTTTTTTCCTTATTTTCACAAGAGGAATCATCTCCTACAAGTTTGCAATGTACTTTTAAATCATCCTGTATATCAAAATAAAAGAGAAAGGATATTTGTCAAAACCCACGACGACGACCTTAATTTTCGAGAGCGACGCCTGGAAACACCCCGCATGGCGCCACTTGACCTAACAAGACAATAGAGAACGGATATAAATTTGAAACTTGGCTAATTTAAAGGTTAAAGCCAATACCTATTTAAAACAGTATAAAATTCTATACATGACATGCAGTCACGCTAATCCCAATTAATTAAAAAAAAAAACGTATTAAAGTATTACTAGTATTAAAGCGATATTAAAGTTAAGCACCTACAGATTTCCTGAGTATGTGCAGTAATCTGAACAAATTCGAAGTTCAGAGTTTGGTAATTTCTACTTTTTTGCAAGTATGACGTATATTAAACAAACCGCAGAGTCGCTTATTTTAGAATAAAGATGTAATTTCTATTGTATTATAGGGGCCCTTAACAGTCTCAACGTATTATATAGATGCTGAAAGTAATTGACACGTTTACAAAAGAGAATTTCACAAAATATGCTCTAAACTTTGCTAGTGCTCCAATTTTCAAGGGCAAAGGGTGATCAGATTAAAAAGGAGTCTATACAGATTACAGGGTGTGTAAAAATTCGCGTGCAAGTTTCACGTAGCGTTGTTGTTCCTCGAACAAAAATAAGACAAACATTCTTTTGCAAAAAACAATTTAAAAAATGTACATTTGGCAACCATGTAGCCACCTACTATGATAAGTTGATCACTGATGACCACAATGGCTAAAGCTGAATTTTTGGACACACCTTCTTTAGGGCCTATACAACAAATCCTTAGAAGTCCGCTGCAATTCCCCCGGTGCGTCACCCCCTACACCCCCCTAAAGGTACACTTTTTTATAAAAGTGGCCGTAGCTTCAAAACGATTGTGTTTACGAAAAAATATCAAGAGCAACAAATTAAAGCCTATAAAATTTTGCGTATTTAGATGTACCACACATGTACTTTAAGTGTGCGGTAAGGGCGTAGAGGGTTGTCCAATCAGTAGAAATCCAAATTACGTTTTATGCAATCCGTCAGCGGAACGTGACCAAGATCAAACAAGTACACGCTGTCTAGCGCGAGAATAATCGTGGAAAGATTTATTCTGAATATTTCACTCATACATTGTTGTAACAGTAGGTACAGTACAGAACTAATAAGTGATAGTTCAACGTTGCCAGGCCAATCTAGCGATAGTTCCACGTTGCCATGACATACTTGCGACCACAACATACTACTAAAAAAAAAAAATTTAGTTAAACGTCATGAACCGTTTTGGGAATGTTTCAGAACGAGAAATTGACGAAAATGTTATTAAAAGTGAATGCAAAAATACGAAAAAGAGCAAGGACAGTGTCTGGAGACAGTTTATGTCATTTGGCGCCGAAAAAAGGTACACATTCGATCGAGAGACTCCAGTATCCGAACTTGCATTCATTTTGAAAAATACAATTGGTTTAGAGTATTTTTATTCGAGAAATATTCTCCCTAAATACCATTCGTGCTTAAAAATTAACCGGATAATTTTCATTCAAGCACGTTGTCTAATTTCACTCGCTCTACGAGTGAAATTATTAACAACGCGCTTTCATGAAAATTATCGGTAATTTTTTAGCACTCGTGGTATTACCCCCGAAAATACTTTTAGCGTCACAGCTGCCTAAATTTTGGAATTTAAGTGCAACTCTTTCTATTCCTTATATCTTTTAAAGGCGAAAATGGATAATACGGTATGTGTGTTGTGTAAAGAAGACATTAACAAATATGAAAATGTCACTGTCCAACGGAGATTAGGAACTTTAATAGAATTTTGTCGGGAAAGAAAAGACGACTTTTTAAACATTTTAACAAATGTTACTAGCGTTGTAGTTCATAAACATTGTAGAAAGGCGTATACCAAAAAGCCTAACGTGCAAGTCGAAGAAGCCGGTTGTACCAGAAGTGGTTTTTGATCAATGAATAAAATATATGATTTTAAAAGAAATTGTTTATTTTGCGGGGATGTAGCAACTAAGGCAATGGATTATGGAAGTTAAAAAGCCAGCTGAAAGACGTAATATAATACATAACGTTATGACAAAAGAAAAATTTTCTCTGTCTATTATTATTAATGCTGTAAAAAAGAAATGATACGTGTTGTCAAACGAATAAACGGTGTAATAGATTTAGCAGCTGCTGAAGCAAAATATCATCAGAAATGTTACACCAAATATTTTACGCATAAGGAATCAAAGAACGCGTCAGGAAGACCTAAAGACGCCCATCTTCAGGATTATTTTTGAAGTATATGCAATTATATAGAAAGCCATGAAAAATGTCGGTATACACTAAATGAACTGCTGAAAATAATATAGGACAACCTTGAAAAGGATAACCAATGTTTTCGCCTACAAAAACGTGAAAAAATAAATTAATTGATCATTATGGTTATAATAATATAATTATCACTCATTCTCAGTATGGTAACAAAGATACCATATATCTTTCAAATACCACTCATTTCGGACATTGCAAGTGCAAGCATGGTTGGGGACACGGTTGGGGAACGACTTGGACCCTTTACAGTGGGGGTGGGAAAACGTAGCGGGACAATATCAGCATATAACCACAACAACAAAAATAGCTCCTGAAATTGATTTTCTTGTAAAGAAATGTGCCTGAATCAATGTGGTTGCAGAAAAGCAGGACTTTTGGTTGCAGCGCACTATGCACCAACTGCATCGGAATTTCTTGCAAAAACAAAGATATGACGGTTTCTGTAGAGGAGGATTTAAATTAGGTATGAACTAATTATCTAAATTAATCATTATAGGTCAACTTTTATTAAAAATATGTATGTTATATTTTTTGTAGAAAGCGAATCGAGTCTATAAATACAGTTAGAAGATCATTATTTATTTACTAGTATGCATTTTCAATATTTAGCTTTGTTTTTAGATTTTAGATTTTAGGTAGGATTAGTTATATTATTATGTAAATATGATTCTCACAATTACTATGATGTAAATATTAATATTTTTAATGCTGCAGAAATTTGTTTTTGTGCAATAATCTGGATTTCTACTGATTGCACAACGCTGTACGCCCTTTACCGCACACTAAAGTACATCTAAATACGCAAAATTTTATAGGCTTTAATTTGTTGCTCTTGATATTTTTTCGTAAACACAATCGTTTTGAAGCTACGGCCACTTTTATAAAAAAAGTGTACCTTTCGGGGGGTGTAGGGAGTGACGCACCGGGGGGATTGCTGGGGACTTTTAGGTAGGAATCAGACTGTTCGATCGTCCAGGACCGACCGTTTACAGCGAGCGATCGTCCACGACCGGCCAAAAATTTAAAAATCACACTGCTCGTCCACATTCAGGCACCTGTCAAGTTAAAAATAAAGCTGAAGTGACAGAACTTATTATTTAACCATGTCAAATATTGAAACCGCATTCGCAAAATATTGTCAGGCATAATAATATACTTTATGCTGTTAGGTAAGGTGCGTAATTTGCGTTTCTTAGTAGGTAACCTAAAGATTGTGCATACGTTCGTAGGTCAAGAGCGTCCAAAATTCAAACAAGTTTGAAATTCAAATCTGGACGGTCGATGCCGGCCTACGTGGTCGTTCGCTTCCGCTGCAGTCTGAGTTTAGTCATAAAAGTACATGTGTTTGAAATTTTGGTCGGTCTTGGACGGTCGCTCTGGTCGTGCAGTCTGATTCCTACCTTAAGGATTTGTTGTATAGGCCCTAAAGGTGTATCCAAAAATTCAGCTTTATTGGAATTTTTTACAGGAAAAATCCTTTGTTTCCTATACTAAATCTATTTTTTACGCATATAGAAAAATTAAATGATTTGAAATAATAAAAATTATTAATTTCTTTTTACTTTTAAACGATCGATGGTAATAAATTTTAGCTATTATCACTGAATGTACGCATCAAGTAACTTGATTTTGAAATAGCAATTTTCTTTACTGTTACAAATTTTGAACTTTGAGGGCTTCGTGTAAGTTCAGGAAGCCTTTGCCAGTTGTTTTGCAGTAAGCTTTTTGGCTTATTTTTGTTCAAGGAATAACTTTACCTGAAGCTTGCACACGAATTTTTTCGAGAATACAGGGTCAGAAAAAGACGTCAAGTCTCGAAAATCAAGAAGGTAGGTAGTGGTCAAACCAAATATCACCGAAAAGGAAAAAATGATTTTTCTACTTACCCCCTGTTTGCAACTCAGCTTGAGAAAAGTTTCCCTTAATGTCTTTCCCATTCCAAACATCCAACGTAGGATTCTCGGTATCCATCACGAAGCCCTCACGTACAATTTCTGATTTTACTAAAACGTCATTTATGTCGAGAAAATTCCATGTTAGTGAAACGTGAGCGTAAAATTAATTTTTAACACTTACCATCTGCTTGCAACTCCACTTCAGAAAAATTCTCCTTGATGTCTTTGCTATTCACAGCGTCCAGAGTAGGATCATCCGGATTTATCACTAATCCCTCATCCACAACTTCCGAATGAGCTGTGACATCGTTTATGTAGAGCACGAAATCCATGTCACTGCAAAAGTCCTCAGTTTATTACAATCTTCTGGAACATACTGAACAGTTTTAATTTGATGCCATAAAAGATTGCACATTACTTACGTTGTTTATTGCAGTAAATTACAAAAAAATATACAAGCAAGAAATTCTAAATTAAGGAAATATGAGATAAGTTCTTCTTGTGTTGATCAAATTATTTATATTTAGTAAAGAAACACACACAAACGTAAACAGCTCTCCACAGGTTATAAAACGGTATAGGGTAAACCGCGCTTTAGGCAGGTTCACAGGCAGGTCACAGACAAAGGCAGGTTGCAGATATCAAAGCCAGTTGATTTTTTGCAGATATTAAGTGCTTTCTATTTACACTCAACATGAGAATATCACTTCACTTTAGTGAGATGAGAATCTCACCTCACTTTGCCAACCTAAATAGAACTACTTTTACGTGTGTTGCCTTACAGCACTAAGTGAGCAAAAAATATTACCACTGCACTTGCTTCGTAGGTACAGCTTGATCGGTGCGGGGGGAAAACAAAAACTCACTTTAACTCAGATGTCATATTCTAAATAGAACGCGTTGTCCAAGTGAGATTATCTGAAGTGAGGTGAGATTATCTGAAATTGTTGGTAAATGGAATGCTTGCGAGCGCCTTCAGCGGCCGTTTACGGAAAATCTGAGTGGTAAATGACGCCTGGCTGTGTACCAATAATACGCGCACCTACACTTGTAAACGTCATTCCCGGAGACCGCGACTAGCATGTAAACAAAACCACGTGACACATGGTCGTAGTAGGATCTGACTGGTTGCTTGTTTGCGCGGGCTGCATGCAACCAATCACAGATCCCATGTGTCACGTGGTTTTGTTTACATGCTAGTCGCGGTCTCCGGGAATGACGTTTAGACATTTGTCGTTACAAATTTACTAACCCCTGGCTTATAAATAGAACTGATAGTTTAGAAATTATTTGTGTACTTAAGACCGCAAATCTGATCTTTACAAACTTAATGACCCTGGCTGTGTACCATAATATGCGCACCTACACTCGCAGACATTTATGTCCCTACAGATTTATGAACCCCTGGCTAACAAAACTGACACTTTACAAAGATTTTGTGCACGGAAGACTCTAAAAAATCTGCATCTTTTCAAATTTAATGACCCTAGCCGTGTGCGTGTGTGTGTTACATCATAGAAGCTTGTTTCTAAAGGTTTAGAAAGCCCTTACCTACTTGTATAACCAACCCTGTCCTAATAATCTAAGCACTGAAGACATGGAGTCTTGGTATCTACAAGTATTATGCGAATCTGAAGAAACTTCGTCTCTAGAAGTCCTAACTTACATAGATAATTAAAATAATCTAAACAATCATGGCATGGAGAGATTTTCGTCTCTACTAGTTTGAGAAACTGCAGTACGTCTCCACAAGGTGACAAAACCCTGGTTTACAAAACCGACGTTTACAAATTATTTGACAACTCCGGGTCGAAGAGACCTTAGGTTTTACAAGTGACCACTGGCCGTGTGCAAATAAGCTACCTAGACTTAAAGACAACTGCACCTATAAAACTTTGGGAAATCCCGATTTTACAAATCATCTGCAAATTTCTGATATTTTGAGATTTTCGTCTCTGCAAGTTTGTAAAACTGAAGATATTTACATCTCTATGGGTTTAGGAAACTCTGACAAATGTAATCGACTGTGTACAAATATTGAGCACTTATACTTAAGTTCAGTTCAGTTCAGTTCATTTTATTGGTGTTTTTGACATACAGAATGTATAACACAAGTCACAGTACAAAAATTACAACTTTACAAAAATTACAAACTACCTACTAATCTTATTTACTTAACTGCATATCGCTACTTAGATCACACTCTAAACACTCATATAGGTACAGGGTGCCAATTTTAAGTTGTCCACCATTGGTAACTTTCTTACCTTTGGAGATGGAAAGTTGGTTAAATTGTATTTTTTATGGCACTTCTGGTTTAGCGAGAAATGGTGCCAACTTTTTATTTTTAAATGGAACACCCTGTATTTTTTTTAATTTTTCGATTGGAAATAATTTTGGCTTTAAAAAAGTATAGCACATATGTACAGTTAAAATTACTCATAACCATGATATTTAACTTTTATTTATATTTATTAAATTGCGATCACAATTGCCATGAAACAAAAGGGCACCAATAAACAATAAGTAGAAATGAACAAATGACAATTTCGTTTTACTTGTGTAGTACTACTGTCACTGAAATCATATAAAATGAATTTTTCTAATAACGAGAAGGTTGACACGTTGGCGATTTACTTTTTTTGTCAAAGAAATGCAAGAGACTCGTTACAATGTTTAAGAAATACTTTCGGCAATAAGTGGATAGGGACATACGCACCTATTCAATGGCCGCCGAGATCCCCCGACTTAACACCACTAGACTTTCTTCTTTGGGGTATGTAAAGGATATAATTTATAAAGAAAGAAACGAGAACGTCGAGATGCAGCAAAATAAAATACACCATGTTTTATCTAGAAGGAAATTTGTTCATCTAACGCGAAGTATTCAGTGCCGAGCAGAACTCTGCTCGTGTTCCATTTAAAAATAGAAAGTTGGCACCATTTCTCGCTAAACCGGAAGTGCCATAAAAAATTAAATTTTACTTTCTAAATGAGCATAAAAAATACTGAATCTTTTCTCATTTAACCAACTTTCCATCTCCAAAGGTAACAAAGTTACCAATGGTGGACAACTTAAAATTGGCACCCGTATATATCATAAAAGGCTCTTTGCAACAATACCTTTTTGACGTGGTCTCTAAACTTATTATAGGATAGGCCTCTGACCCATAGTGGTAATTTATTTAAAAATTTTGGTCCGTAGAAGTTAAAGCCATTTTTGCTGGATTTGAGCCGAGAGTAATTTATTCTTATACTAGCTGGGTACCCGCAGCACATGCCGCGTTTACAGTAGGGTCGTATAAAACGAATTTAATATCTATTGTAATATCTACTATTTCTTTGAATTGAAAATGTATAGTATTGGTTGTTACGATTTAAATTATATTCCGAAGTTAAAAATCGTAAAACGCTCCCCACGGTCGAGATTCAGGAGGACTCTCTCTGTAACTCCAAAAAAAAAATCTTGAAAATCGCTAATTTTTAATTATTTTCGGAAGTTCTCCTGGGGTTCTCTAGGTGCCCGCGAAGGAGGTGGCGTGCTATTGTCTTTTTAGGTGACCCGGGAGTCCGAACGTGTAAGCTTATAGACCTGGAGAGCTTCCGCGTGGGGTTTCACACTCTGAAGCCTCCAGGTCGAATGACGTGTAGAGCAAATTGTAAAAATTGATAATTTCCGAAAAGGGCAAAAGTATGAAAAACGCTAGAAGATGGTTTGTAGGGGAAGGTCTCCCCTAGGTCCCCACGGTCGAGATTCGGGAGGACTCTCTCTGTAACTCCAGAAAAAAAATCTTGAATATCGATAATTTTACATTATTTTCCGCAGTCCTCCTGGGGTTCTCTAGGTGCCCGCGGAGGAGGTGCCGTGCTATTGTTTTTCTAGGTGACCCGGGAGTCCGAACGTGTAAGCTTATGGACCTGGAGAGCTTCCGCGTGGGGTTTCACACTCTGAAGCCTCCAGGTCGAATGGCGTGTAGAGCAAATTGTAAAAACTGATAATTTCCGAAAAGGGCAAAAGTATGAAAAACGCTAGAAGATGGTTTGTAGGGGAAGAGCTCCCCTAGGTCCCCACGGTCGAGATTCGGGAGGACTCTCTCTGTAACTCCAGAAAAAAAATCTTGAATATCGATAATTTTACATTATTTTCCGAAGTCCTCCTGGGGTTCTCTAGGTGCCCGCGGAGGAGGTGCCGTGCTATTGTTTTTCTAGGTGACCCGGGAGTCCGAACGTGTAAGCTTATGGACCTGGAGAGCTTCTGCGTGGGGTTTAACATTCTTAAGTCTCCAGGTCGAATAGCGTGTAGAGCAAATTGCAAAAATTGATAATTTCCGAAAAGGGCAAAAGTATGAAAAACGCCAGAAGAAAGGTTGTAGGGGAAGGTCCCCCCTAGGTCCCCAAGGTCGAGATTCGGGAGGACTCTCTCTGTAACTCCAGAAAAAAAATCTTGAAAATCGATAATTTTACATTATTTTCCGAAGTCCTCCTGGGGTTCTCTAGGTGCCCGCGGAGGAGGTGCCGTGCTATTGTTTTTCTAGGTGACCCGGGAGTCCGAACGTGTAAGCTTATGGACCTGGAGAGCTTCCGCGTGGGGTTTCACACTCTGAAGCCTCCAGGTCGAATGGCGTGTAGAGCAAATTGTAAAAACTGATAATTTCCGAAAAGGGCAAAAGTATGAAAAACGCTAGAAGATGGTTTGTAGGGGAAGGTCTCCCCTAGGTCTCCACGGTCGAGATTCGGGAGGATTCTCTCTGTAACTCCAGAAAAAAAATCTTGAATATCGATAATTTTACATTATTTTCCGAAGTCCTCCTGGGCTTCTCTAGGTGCCCGCGGAGGAGGTGCCGTGCTATTGTTTTTCTAGGTAACCCGGGAGTCCGAACGTGTAAGCTTATGGACCTGGAGAGCTTCTGCGTGGGGTTTCACATTCTTAAGTCTCCAGGTCGAATAGCGTGTAGAGCAAATTGCAAAAATTGATAATTTCCGAAAAGGGCAAAAGTATGAAAAACGCCAGAAGAAAGGTTGTAGGGGAAGGTCCCCCCTAGGTCCCCACGGTCGAGATTCGGGAGGACTCTCTCTGTAACTCCAGAAAAAAAATCTTGAAAATCGATAATTTTACATTATTTTCCGAAGTCCTCCTGGGGTTCTCTAGGTGCCCGCGGAGGAGGTGCCGTGCTATTGTTTTTCTAGGTGACCCGGGAGTCCGAACGTGTAAGCTTATGGACCTGGAGAGCTTCTGCGTGGGGTTTCACATTCTTAAGTCTCCAGGTCGAATAGCGTGTAGAGCAAATTGCAAAAATTGATAATTTCCGAAAAGGGCAAAAGTATGAAAAACTCCAGAAGAAAGGTTGTAGGGGAAGGTCGCCCCTAGGTCCCCACGGTCGAGATTCGGGAGGACTCTCTCTGTAACTCCAGAAAAAAATCTTGAAAATCGATAATTTTACATTATTTCCGAACTCCTCCTGGGGTTCTCTAGGTGCCCGCGGAGGAGGTGCCGTGCTTTTGTCTTTCTAGGTGACCCGGGAGTCCGAACGTGTAAGCTTATGGACCTGGAGACCTTCTGCGTGGGGTTTCACATTCTTAAGTCTCCAGGTCGAATAGCGTGTAGAGCAAATTGCAAAAATTGATAATTTCCGAAAAGGGCAAAAGTATGAAAAACGCTAGAAGAGGGGTTGTAGGGGAAGGTCTCCCCTAGGTCCCCACGGTCGAGATTCGGGAGGACTCTCTCTGTAACTCCAGAAAAAAAATCGTGAAAATCGATAATTTTTAATTATTTTCCGAAGTCCTCCTGGGGTTCTCTAGGTGCCCGCGGAGGAGGTGCCGTGCTATTGTTTTTCTAGGTGACCCGGGAGTCCGAACGTGTAAGCTTATGGACCTGGAGACCTTCTGCGTGAGGTTTCACTCTCTGAAGTCTCCGGGTCGAATGACGTCTAGAGCAAATTGCAAAAATTTATAATTTCCGAAAAGGGCAAAAGTATGAAAAACGCCAAAAGAAGGGTTATAGGGGAAGGTCTCCCCTAGGTCCCCACTGTCGAGATTCGGGAGGACTCTCTCTGTAACTCCAGAAAAAAAATCTTGAAAATCGCTAATTTTTAATTCTTTTATTAATTCCTGCGGGTCCTTGGGGTTATTTAGGTGCCTACGGTGGAGGTTCTGTACTAATACCTGTCAAAGGGATCCTGGAGTCCGTGTTTGTAATGTTAGAAACATCGAAGTCTAGTTTAAATGCAGAAAATAATATTAGGATTGTTCTGCCGTCGAAATATGTAAACACTGGAACAATGTCTAACTAAAAACTCGCTTTTAAACTACAACCATTTTTCGAGGCGAAATAGCCCATCCAAGGGAAGCTTAGATCATTGAGACATCACTAATGTTTCTTTATTTGATCGAAACTGCTTTATAAAGCAGGAAAAGGGCGAAAAGGCCTACTGTAAAAAAAATTACTTCTTTAGATGGGTGTACCCGCTAACATATTTTATTTTCGGCGGTTGGCACTACTGACAAATCTGAATGTAACTTAAGCGAAGTGTGGTACTAATTAAGCCTATCCGCGCACGCTCGTACAAGCGTTCACACAATATAGGAAGTTTATACAGAGCTGCCCTTTTTTTATTTGGTACCGGTGGGGTGAAAACCCACACTTAAAATAAAGTCAGCGTTCACACAATATAGGAAGTTTATATAGAGCTGTCCTTTTTTCATATTTGGTACCGGTGGGGTGTAAACCCAGACAACACTTTTGTGCTTTATATAATAGTATTGATCCTCCACCTTGCGGGTGTTGTGTCCATGTATAGTACGTTGAAGTATAAATGTTTCGTTATTTTTATATGTATACAACAAACAGACATAAATATATAAAGCAGGAAGTGTAAGAATTTTTAAATCCCTAAATTTTTGCCTTACATCAGACCTGAAGTCCATATTCTCTATTATTCTCACTATTTTTCTCTGCAGAGAGAATATTCTTTTCGCCTGGGCTGCATGTCCCCAACAAATTAAGCCGTACGACATCTGAGATACCACCAAAGCATAGTACGCAGTCATAAGTACGCTATTAGGCACCATTTGAGCAAGCATTCTAAACGCAAAAACGGATTTTGCTAGTTTGTTTGACAAATAATCTATATGATCTTTCCAGCTGAGTTTTGGGTCCAAATATACCTACCCCTAGAAATTTTGTTGCTGGGGGATTTCCTACTTGATCGATTTGTCTATGTGTGAATATAATGTTTATGGTTTTGTTTTCATTTAGGCTTAGCTCATTACTGGCGAACCACCCTGAGACTTCCCTCTGTACATCCTTTATCTGTCCCAACAGTGCGTTGATATTATTATGTGTATTTAATATTGATGTATCATCCGCAAACAAAGTGAAATCAACCTGTGAGTTTGACTTACTCAAATCGTTAATGTATATCAAAAAAAGTGTTGGTCCCAGGACCGATCCCTGTGGAACGCCACTCCTGATAAATGAGGTTTGCGAACTAACATTATTAATGTGTATAAATTGCTTTTTATTACTTAAATATGACTTTAACAATTAACAGCTACCAGCATTGAATTTTAAATTTTTTAATTTATCAAGGAGAATTTTATGTGATACACAATCGAATGCTTTTTGGAGGTCACATAATGTTAGCCCCACGTAGGTACCTCAAGTTTTCCATACCCTTATTTATTTCATTTATGAGGTGGATGATAGCATCATTTGTAGACTTATTCCGAGTACAACTCCTTGCATACAATACTCCTTGCTCATAATACTCCCAGCCCCCAATACTCCTTGCCGCCAATTCTTCTTGCATACAAAGCGCGCCCCACCACAAACTGTACGGCGTAAGAACGCGACCCTGAAGCTCGGCCAGCCTTTTGTATGTAAGAAGAAAGAGTGGTTTTAGATGGAAGGAGAAAACGCGGGTCTAGCTTTGTAAGGAAGAAGAATGCGTACACTAGCAACGGTGTAAGTTTGTTCTACTTCCTCAACGGTTAGCTGATTGTTGTGAACAAATGGTGGCATAACAATTTATTATTATATTTCTATTGCACTGTATACTTGGCAATCCCTTATCAGCCAGTATTACATCATTTGGTTTAAAAAGGTCTAAAATTCCCAATCATTTGTTATAAATGTGTCAGATGTTCTGCCACCATAACATTTCGACACAAAAGTTATAAAGCCATTTGGAGCAATAGCCACCAGAAATTTAGCTGTGTAAGCATGTTAATATTGAGAGTTCATATACACCCTTTTTCCAATACTGTTAGGTTGAGTCACTCGGATTTCTGTACAAACAATAATGGATCTACATTTGTCATAGTTCATTTTAAATGCCGTGGCATAGTTTCATCAATTACTGCTCTACTAGGCCAATATACATACTTTTTAGTAACTATTGCAAGTTCTGTTAAAATCGCCAAAAATATTCTAGAAACCATTGTGGGATGAACATTAAACAGCACACCTAAATCACTATACGAAACACCCAATTTCATTTTCATCAAAAATAGTACCAATTCATTTTGATTGGAGAGTTTTTCATTACCATGAGCTAGATGTAAAAGCGATAAAAGCAAAGTAAATGTGTTTACAGAAACACCACACAACGCATTCATATCCGTATTGCATTTAAAAGAGGTAAATCCATGACAACTATCACATTTAAGTTCTTCATCATTCATTACCAACACATTTATCATTACTGTGGGTAAATATTGGGGGCTCAATTAGAGGAAGCTGCTAAGCTACGTTGTTATCGGTTTTGGAAAAATTACATTCAAAATGAAAGTTGCTTGTTGATTACACATTTGGAAAATTAACTTGACAAGCAACTGATACTTGCTGCTGTACCCCAACATCTGTGATAGCATAATCTTAAGGTACTGCTCCAACTTCTTTATCAATGCCCCCCAACATTTTCTATTTTCTCAAGAGCGGTTCGACGTTGCTGTCCGACCCCAATCTGTCGCCACGCGTCGATCATGCGCCGAACCACAAAATAAGCAGAGTGAAATTACTGATTCATAAGCGATATACTGTGCCAAAGTGG
Organism: Hemicrepidius hirtus; assembly: GCA_963082805.1. Lineage (NCBI taxonomy): Eukaryota > Metazoa > Arthropoda > Insecta > Coleoptera > Elateridae > Hemicrepidius > Hemicrepidius hirtus. The sequence goes on from OY720165.1 coordinate 6,120,110, forward strand.
TGTGCGGTGGTACGAACGGTGTTGTCTTGTAAAATCCCCGATATTTCAAAACAGGTGCACATTTTCCTTGTACAACAAGAGTACCTTTTCTTTTTGTCTAGCATGGGGGTCTCAAATCCACTATTGATGTTACTAGAAGTGAAAAGACAAAAAAGATAACTTAAAAAACTGAAATGGTCCTCAGGGGCTGTATTATCGAAATCACTCGACATTTTCTCGTACACGACAAAAAAAAATGAACCAATCAAACTATTTTTTGGGCATGACATATTATCAATTGTCAGGAAAATAGCCTTCGGATTGGTTAAGCCCCTGGTTTATCACCTTTTGAATAATTTAAAAATTCTGAAAATGCACTAATAACTGCCACCATACCAAAGAAATACTTTCCGTAAGAAACAAAACAATATCTTGTTTGGTTGAATTCTTGCGAATAAAATTAGTGATTCTTCATTCCATCTTTGTCGGCTGGTAACTGAGCAACCAGGCATTTCCAGACCATGGGTCATATTAACTTTTTTCCTTATTCTGGCGAGAGGAATCCTACGAGTTTTTGGTGTACATTTAAATCACCCTGTATATTTAAAAAATAAAATGTTTAATGTTAATCTTAATATGCTTTCATATCTAATAGAAGTTGGGTCTTATACTATTTGTACTACTTTAAGTACTTCTAAAATATCAATATCTTAATAAACTGTTAACTATTTCAGTAAATCATCAAAATACCAGCACCGATTTGCATGCCCAAATAAAATCTGAAACTGTTGATGTGAAATTTAATATTAAGAGTGATGATGATTATATCTATATTAAGATTGAGCCTTTGCTGAGCGAGCAGCTGGATATAAAAGAAGAAATTGACGAAATTGAATCAGAAATCGGGCAAGGCTTTCAAGTTGAACAGTTACATTCTGCAAAGTACAGCACCTTACATCCAATTGAAGAAAAATCCACTCATGCAAGAGGTAACTTAGAACCATATACAAGAACTGTAAGTGGTGATGGGAGTAAACGGGGAAGTAATTTTGAGACTTATGGTAAGATAGCCACAAGAGAGAGATGTGATTCTAGAAGCTTACAAAAGAGTAACTTACAACAACATATGAAAGTACATACGAGTGAAAAGCCATTTAAATGTGATATATGTGATTATAGAAGTTCACGGAAGGCTCACTTACAACGACATTTAAAAACCCATACGGGTGAAAAACCATTCCAATGTGATACATGTGATTATAGATGTTCACACAAGGCTAACTTACAAGTTCATATGAAAACCCATACGGGCGAAAAACCATTTCAATGTGATATATGCAACTATAGATGTGTACAAAAGAGCAGCTTGCAACAACATATGAAAACCCATACGGGTGAAAAGCCATTTAAATGTGATATATGCGACTGTAGATCTGCACACAAGAGTAGCTTGCAACGACATATGAAAACCCATAAGGGTGAAAAACCATTTAAATGTGATATATGTGATTATAGAAGTTCACGGAAGGCTCACTTACAACGACATTTGAAAACCAATGCGGTTGAAAAACCATTTCAATGTGATATATGCAACTATAGATGTGTACAAAAGAGCAGCTTGCAACAACATATGAAAACCCATACGGGTGAAAAGCCATTTAAATGCAATATATGTGATTATAGAAGTTTACAAAAGGCTCACTTACAACGACATATGAAAACCCATACGGGTGAAAAACCATTTCTATGTGATATATGCAACTATAGATGTGCACAGAAGAGTAGCTTGCAACGACATATGAAAACCCATACGGATGAAAAAACATTTTAATACAATATAATATGAAAGTTTGAAAGGATAAAAATTATCAATTAAAGTTTATATAAATAATAAATAAAATATCGATTTTAACTGGAAATAACGTTTTATTTGCTTTATATGTAACATAATTAAATATTTTGGAAGCTTTTGATATTTTTACAAACCGACAAAAAACGAACAAATTGAGCTCTTAGATTCTCTTTTACTGGAAATTTTAGAACAGAAACTGTCTTAAATGAGATCAAGCGGGGCCTTCGTAATGTACCGGTCCGGACCATGCTTCAAGAATCGCGCAAAAGTAGAGGGCATGGGGGCTCAGAAATTTACAGTACTCTTAACTCTAGCATAGCAGTACAGCCACAGCCGTTCACGGTGTTTAGGAATTGATTACTTATATTCGTTATATTACTGTAATAAGCTTTGCCAGATTTTGCATATGCCGTTATTGTAGAAGCTTAATGCCGTGTGTTTAAAGAAATTATTATAATAGAAACAAATGTCAATACAGGTACCTGCATAAATATATGTATGATTACTTGTCTGTTCAAATTTTCCAATATTTTCGGTAGGTAAGTAAAACTTTTAACAAAATGCCAAAAAAGTGTTGCGTTCCAAAAGATGCAGTACTAAAACAAAAATGGATTCGTGCTATTCACCGTGAAAATTTTATACCACGTCCAGAAACAGTAGTGTGTGCAAATCATGTTGAAACTAAATTTATAATTAATGACGACAGTAAATCCCGATGGAAAAGCTCACGTTATACCTCTTAAGAAATCGAGTCTAGCAGAAAATGCTTATCCGATAATTTTTCCCAAGCATCCATCCTACATGACAACAACGGCACCGCCAACAAGAAAACTTCCGAAAATACGCGAAAGTGAAAAGCAAGTTAATATAGAAATTATGAGAAAAAAACGACTAGAAAGAGAAAAGATACTCAGTTCTCAGCATTTAAAAAATACGTACATACAAATCAAAACCTAGAAACGTACGCTTTAACTGTTTAACAGTTACAGAAAACATTAGTTCAATTTGCTTTCTAAATATAATTAATTTAGAAAACCATTGTCCACAAATAAGATCCTGTTTAAGAATTCATTCTGATTTGAGTGTAAATCTGTATCAGTGCTATACAAGGGCATATGAAAGCCCATCTGGGTGAAAAGCCATTTAAATGGAATATATGTGATTAGGGAAGTCCATGGAAGGCTCACTTACAACCAGGCCCGCTGGCAATGTTGAAAAAAAACATGTTTTTTTATTTAAAACAAAAAATATATTTAAAACGGTTTTTTATAACATTTAAAAAAAACGTGTTTAAACCATTAATCTGGTCTTTAAAACTAAGAAAAAAAAATTATTACAAAAAGAAATAAAATATGATGATTTCTTGAATGTTCCTTGATCTATGTTTAAAACAGATGAAATAATTAATAAATTTTGTGATCATGGTTCGTAAAACAGCAACAACTTACAAAGTTACAAGTAGGTACAATGATTAACCCATCCTTCGTCTGTGACAATGATGCTATTATTTATACTAGGGACATCCGGGAATTAGGTTAGGGGAATCCCTACATGATTCAAATTGCATCATTGTTAATTGTATTAAACAAAAACTATGCAAAAAATTAATAAAACATTTTTTAAATTTGTATTGATGATTTTCAGATTTTGTAGTTAAAATATTAAAATAACTATAATAAAGTGTTTAAAACGCATACAAATTAAACGTCTGTTTTAAACACATTTAAAACATGATTAAAACAAAGCCGTTTTAAACAGGTCCTTTTGTTTTAAACATTTTGTTTTATACATAATGTTTTAAACATGTAACAATACTGCCCGCTGGAAGCGGGCGTGCAAGGCGTGCATAGCACACGGGCGGCATGTTAATGAGGGCGGCATGTTCATGAAGGCGGCAAACACAGAAATCTCCTCACCGAGCTCATTCACATAATTTGCATTTTGCACCTTATGTTTTTTTTATTGGGCAAGGAAATCGAATGATCTATATTAATTATTAATTGTAAGTTTTTAACATTCAATAAATTACTAGTTATACAGGGTGTTTCATAATATTTGCGCAGGACTTAAGGATGTGATAGTTTGTTCAAAAAATGAAAAAAAGTTTCTATTAACTTACCTTCTAAAATGCACCATTTCCGAGAAAAATCAACTTTTATGTTGAAAAACATGGTCAATTTTTTGAAATAATTTTTTTTTACTAATTAAACAAAATTTATTTAAACGTTAGAACAAGTAACAAAACCAAACGTTAACTTCATAATTGCAAAATTAAAAAAAAAACAATAACAAATCATACTCCGGGAATTTTCCTGCGAGTTAGACAGTCAATGCGTCGAATAATTGCTGCGTGCATTGAAGCTAACGGCGGACATTTCCAACAATTAATTTAACTGAGTATGATTTGTTATTGTTTTTTTTTTAATTTTGCAATTGAGAAGTTAACGTTTGGTTTTGTTACTTGTTCTAACGTTTAAATAAATTTTGTTTAATTAGTAAAAAAAATTATTTCAAAAAATTGACCACGTTTTTCAACATAAAAGTTGATTTTTCTCGAAAACGGTCAACTTTATAGCTTATGACCAAGTGTACCTGTTTTGTGTAGAAAACATTGGCGGTTCAAACGGGTCGCTCAAAACTGTACTTTTCCCAGTGGCGTAGAAGTTGGGGAGAAAAACACCCACTACCCCTTTAAAATCTTCACCAATTATGACTTAAAAAAAAAAAAATTTCGCACAAAACATTACTTATTATGAGTAGAAAATGCTTACAAAAGCTGTTTTCTGTACGATAAACAGTTCCGGAGATTTTCGCAAAAAACGAATTCTTTTTTTAAATTTCAACACCCCGTATCTCGAAAATGGTGCATTTTAGAGGGTAAGTTAATAGAAACTTTTTTTCATATTTTTGGACGAGCTATCACATCCTTAAGTCCTGCGCATATATTATGAAACACCCTGTATAGTAGAATTATTACCCCAGGAGAAAAAACAATTTCCTGTTGTTAAGTTTTCTAGTTTTGCTTAATAATTGTTTATTTAATTTAAGCAATTTAACTTCTACATAAAAATACATAAAATACATACAATCGTGATGAACGTTGGAAAAAGATAAGTTACAAAAACGTTCTGCGCACATTCTGCTCTTTATAGCGCAGACGCACTTAAAGACAAATTGCAGCGCCAAATACAAAATATTCAATTCAGTATTTCAACGCCCTTCCTCAATTTGCATTCCTTAAAAAAAACTAATGTAATATAAACATATATAAATCATTCCATTATTTCACTACTACAAGTTAAACCTAGTTTTGAAAGTAAAACTATAAATTGATTCCCAGGTAATCCTTTCGTTAGGATGTCTGCTTTTTGTTCTTGAGATGAAATGTATTTTACATCTACAATTCCTGTTTGATACAGGTCCTTGATAAAGTTGTACTTAAATATCAACATGCTTCAGACGTTTGTGTTCCCATTTAGTTAATAAATGTACGCACGATTGATTATCCTCATGAATCGTTATTGGTAATTCAGGAATGACATCCATTTCTACTAATAAATTTTTCAGCCAAATCAATTCGGTAGCTGCAGTTGCTAACGAGATGTACTCTGCCTCCGTTGAAGACAGCGCAACCGTAGTTTGCTTCTTCGTTCCCCAACACACAGTATTACCGAACACTTCCAGTATGTAACCAGTTGTGGATTTTCGATTTTCGTTATTTCCAGCCCAATCTGCATCAGCATATAGCATTCCAGTACAGTATCTTCTGTATTGTCATACAGCAGGCCTATAAATCAGTTAAAATCCAGGTGTTGTTACTTTCCAGGGCCTCGATTTCTTCGTTTACTGCCTCTTGCCATTGCTGCTCATCCATTCTTCCTTTTAAATCTTCTAGGCTGCATGGTAAATCTAAATAACATTCAGCACTAGTGCTAAACATGTTGTATCGTAGTCTTTCATCCAAACGGGTGGCTTCCTAGTTCGAGACTGTTGCACACCTTCATCTGGATCCTCCGGAGTGGCTGTGTCATCTTTTTCATATGTTTCCTCCGCTTGAATCTCGACATCCGTTACAATTTCTTCCAAGGGCTTAATCGGAAACATATTACCGCTTTCTTCATCCAACAGTCCCTCATGATCGAATTTGCTTTCGTTGAATACTACATCATGACCAATGACCGAGGGGTAAACCACAGGGGATATCTAGTGTACAGAGTTGAGGATATCTCGGGGATATCTTGGAATATCTCTGGGATATCTCGAGGATATCTTTGGGATATCTCTGGCATATCTCGGGGATATCTGGAGAAATGTCGAGGAATTCTCGAGATAATAATTATATCTAATGTACGATGTAAAGCTTATTATGCACAGACAAGCAATTTTCTCTGCATGTGCTTACTTTTTAAGATCTGACAAAAAAACGAAACATTGGTAAAAGTACGTGGTTTCAAATATTTAGTACACTTCGAGGGCCTCGTCGAAGGCGCTTACTTTGAAATTGATTTTCTAACACCAAACTTGCAATTTCTTAGTCATGTTGTATGAAGTAATAAATATAACGTTACAATGCGTTGTTTGTTTTACAAGTATTGATCTAGCGGAAATATATAAACGGATTTTTGAACAATATTGAATATTTTACTTGTTTTCTCAAGTTCTATTGATGTTTTGAAAGTAGTACATAATTTTGCCATAATCGTTTAACGTCCGATTACGTAAAATCCTTTGGGATCCCGTGCCCGAGATTATGGAGATAACCAAACTGATAAATAGTTGTTTAAGAAAAACCTCAAAAGGAATTTTCGGTGAAGTTTATATAGATTAGGTTTTTCCCTTATCCTCATTGAAATTTTAATATTTAGGACAAGTAAACCCACCCCATTTGTAACCATTGTGAAAGCACTAGCTTTCTCTAGGATGGGTTGTACGGAAATCTTGGGAAACCCGATCTTTCTGGATTATTCAAAAACATTTGCGGTTTGGTAGTTGGGTCAGTCACTATTACAAAATAAGTTTAGGTGTAGTTCGAGGTCGGTGTAGTTAGTGTGGAGTGATTAAAGTGAATTAGAATTTGGTGCGAAGTAGGTACAAGCAAAGGACAGTAAAATAATAGTTTTTGTGTTTTTGTTGCAATGGAAGATAATATCTTTTCCGTTGTAAACGTTTACAATGCCATTTTTAAATTCAACCCGTAAACCGCACTGTGTTATTTTCCTCACGGATAGTAAGTTTGATTGCAACTTTTGTAGCCATCATTTCTTGATCGGATTTTGCCACCGATACTTTGATTTGTTCATCTACACCTAGCACTTTAGACTTGCAAAAATACCGTTCACTGTTTATCATATGTTCGGTACAACCAGAGTCTAGATAAAAAAAACTAATTTCTTCTCAGTAGATATCTGATTTCCAGCAGTAGCTATAAAACTAACGGCTGCAGTATTCTTGCTAACTTTTTCCGTAGACTTTTTCTCTTTATTCCATTTACATTGTGACCGTTTGTGACCAATCTTTCCACAGTTGTAGCACTTGAATTTAAACGGACCACTAGTAAATGCTGTTGTTTTTAACTCTTGTAATTGTAATGTCAGTTTTCCATTAGTTACAGTTTCCAATGCTGTGATAATAACATCATAGTTTTTGAGCAACGTCAAAAACAAATTACAGATTTTATCTTCTTCGCTTAATTTGGCACCAGCATCCGTTAATTGTCACTTTATCAAACTGTAGAAAGTGACTTTCCAAACCATTCTCCTTGAACTTCATAGTTAAAAGTTGTTTCCTTAATACGATTTGACTGGTTATTCCTTTCCCCTCGAAGACATCGGTTAACGTATTCCATGTTTCCAAAGGAGTTTCCTTCTTCTCTATGTACTTCAACTGAATATCAGCTATTCGTTGAACCAGTATAGATTTAGATTCTCGTTCTTTCTTTTCCCGTTCTTCTAATAGTTTTTCCGCCTTCTTTTTGTCTTCCGCATTGGTTTTTAAGGCTGCGTTATAAAGGCTATCATTTCTTTCCGATAGGCACTCTATTAGATTATGTTCCTCTAATAACACTTGCATCCTGTAGTACTTCCAGTTATTAAAATCCTTTCCATCAAACAATGGAATTCTATATCTATTCTACATAATACATACAAAGTTAATATTCAATTCAGTATATCAACAGGCATGATACGTGCTGGAATGCCAACCAAATAAATAATGTCGGATATACAATTTGCAATTTCGTCATTTTTTTGTTCACGAAGTGCATATAGGAAGCAGTATTTGGTAATGGATTATCATACGGCATTGATTTTGTTGTGTGTTTACAGTAAGGTAAGTTAGGCAAGACTCGATATATATTTTTATAAATTGTCGCATAGATAGGAACCAGAAGTGCGCGCTTAAACTTAGGATTGTTTTATATATGTGCCAATATGCGCGTATACACCACAGCCACAGTATATCGCCTAGGAATAAGTAATTTCACTCTGCTTTATTTTTTACTTTTCTTCGACGCTGCAATAATGCAGTAGAAAATGAAGGATTAAATAAGTAAGTAATTTGCTTTCCCTCATACTACATCAGAAAATGATAATATACTTTTACAGATGTTGGGTTCGGTCAATCTCATATTAAAGACGGTCGAGTATGAACCGACTTTAATATAGTTTAGCAAACCTCTTGGCATTGGATATGCAACCAAGTATACAAGAGTTCATTAAAGTTACATATACTATTAGATCTCCCTTATTTGAGAATAATTTTAATTGTTAATAAACATGAATAAACTATACTAAACTCTAATATTTACACTTAAATATTTACATTACAACTTTACATTTCATAATCCTGAAATCTGCATGGTTGTTTAACTACTCGTCTAACCCTATCTTGTGTACCACAGTACCAGTTGACGTTGGCATGTTCGGAGGATCATTGATAGCCTGATTGTTTGATGTATTTGAGCAGTAGACAAAATCTGATTTCGACTTTTTAAGTAGATTCGATTTCTGTTTTTATTTGTATGTCCGATCACCAATTCTGTCTACAACTGTAGTAGTTTTTGACCAAGTACTTTTAGGTTTGAACAGCATTCATAATTTAAAATTACATTAATGATTGTTCGTTGTTTAGAATATATTTTGCTAAAAAATTGTTATTTACATTTTTAAAATTTTCTTTTAGTCTGAATATCCGTTACTCGTAATAACGACTCGTTTCCAATTGCTTTCATCTTGTGGGATAAGTAATTCACCCTTTTTTTTGTATTTCCCTCGTTTATTTTTTACACTGGCTTGACTAAAATTGGCATGTAGTTTACCTATGCTACTGCTTTTTCGTATTTCCGGTCTTGGTTCTTTGCTTGGTTGCAAAAGGGTGGACGTAGCTCTTGGAGAGTCTTCACCACTTTCTAAATTTTTTGAAGGACTGATTATACGGTCTCTTCTCTTTAAGCTAAGCTCTAATCTTCTAAGAAATCTAGAAAGGACAAAAATTATATACCTACAGCAATACACGCAGATGTGAGGTTAGGTTGTTTGATTTAATAGGATTTAATCTATCTCAATCAATCTGGCAACACCGGACGTCGTCTTTGGCGCATACGCAAAGTTAACACGTCTAAAATGAGTTTCGAAGCTGTTCAAAATTCAAAGTACGAAATGTCGACATGTGCGCAGGCGCAACATCATACCTTGATCATGCGCGATTAACAGGATACGAACAACATGCCTCGCGATTAAGGCTGAGGTTACATTAAATGCGTATGCGTGCGATTTTTTAGTCGTACGCGCACGCACGACTTTTTGTCGTTCAACTTCTGGTTACAATAGGTGCTTTCTTTTTACACTCAACATGAGAATATCACTTCACTTTAGTGAGATGAGAATCTCACCTCACTTTGCCAACCTAAATAGAACTACTTTTACGTGTGTTGCCTTACAGCACTAAGTGAGCAAAAAATATTACCACTGCACTTGCTTCGTAGGTACAGCTTGATCGGTGCGGGGGGAAAACAAAAACTCACTTTAACTCAGATGTCATATTCTAAATAGAACGCGTTGTCCAAGTGAGATTATCTGAAGTGAGGTGAGATTACCTGAAATTGTTGGTAAATGGAATACAGTGGCGTAGCCAGAAATTGTATCTGGGGAGGGCTATACAGATAGTGAAGTTTTAAGGTTTTTTCTCAGTACCTACCCCTCAAAAATAAAATGTTAATAGGTATATTGTAACTTTTATCTTTGTCTTTGTTCCCAAATATTAAGAATAGAGTGAATTACGGAAATGATATTGATTTTCTTTGTAATACTACAAAATACTTTTATTTAACATTATTACATAATCTAATTTTATAAAATAATTCTACGTTGGCTCTTCTTCATGTCATCCAAAACTTCGTCAGCCGAAACGGGTATTTCCCAATGTATATTTAAATTGGCCAACCCATTTAATCTTTGTTGTCCAACAGAATTTCGTAGGTAGCTTTTAATTCTTTTTAAGGTGGAAAACGATCTTTCGCTTGTACTAGTAGACACAGGTAATGTTGCGAAAATTTTTAACAAAATGAAGATATTCGGGTAAATATTTTTGTTGCACATTGCCAATGCCTCTATTGCAGTATTTGGTACGCTAATATTTTTATTTTTTTCGCCATCCTCTTGGGTACAAAATCGATCGTACCAAAGTACGAACTCGCTGTCTAAAACGCTTTGACTTAATTCTTGTATGTCGCTGTTGTAGAAAGCAGCCAATTTATTAAATTTTAGATTATCTGCAACTGTTGCCCGATTGCCTGATGGAATAAGACACGATAAAGATTCTAAAATATTATTATGTTTAACAAATCTACTGTTAAGTTGGGACAATAGTTCGTCTAAAAAGGGTAAAAATATTGATATTCTGAAATATTCTTCTGGTGAGTTTGTTTGTATATTATTTCGATATACCTGTCGTCCAATTCTTCGTGGTATAGATACCTCTGTCCCTAGAATATACATAATTTTTTTTTCAGCGTCTTTAAATATAATTTTAAATTCTACATCTGCATTCGATCGAATGTTCGTCAAAGCGTTTTCAACATCCTGAACATGACGGCAAGCTGTACCCAAATCAATATTTGTAGACTGTAGTATTCTGCTTAACGATAAGGTTAGTCCAAAAACTTTTTGTACGCTTAATAAGGAAATTAGGAAATTAGGTTTACGAATACTATTCAAAATTAAGTCTGCAGAAGAAGCCGTATCTCTGTCGGGCCAATAACTAATTTCTTCTAACGCATGTACCGCTGGCTCGAAGAGTTCCACTGTAACCATGATTGCGTCATGTCGGTCAACCCATCTAGTTGGGCACATTTGTTTCAAACCGTGCCGTTTAGTTTTAATAACGAGCTCATCAATTTTCTGTAATAATACCTCATTACGTTTTGGAGTTTCAAAGAACGTGTACATCTTCTCTGCAATTCCAATACAATTTCGTACATCTTGTACTTCGGTAGCATTACTTATAGCCAAATTTAGACTATGTGACACACAATGTACATACATTGCGGTAGGGTACCGTTTGGTTATATGTGCCTGAACACCATTAAATTTTCCAGACATGGACGCGGCACCATCATAACCTTGTCCACGTAAGTACTTCATATCAATCCCAAATTCTTCTAAATTTCGTAGAAGTGTATTAGCCAAAACTTCACCTGTAGTAGAAGTAACGGGTACAAATTGTAAAAAATGTTCACAAACTTTATATGTTACGATATCAACGTATCTTACGCAGAGTGAAAATTGTTCTTTACAAGCAATGTCGGTTGTTTCGTCTGCTAAAACGGAGAAACATTTTGCAGAATTAACATTTGACACAAGTTTCTTTAAAATTATATGATTACAGGAATATATTATTTGGTTTTGAATGTCTGGGCTTATGTACGTGGCATTTTTTCCAGCAGTTAATAAGTGATTTTTCAAAATTTCATCACCGGCATCTAAACGCATTTTCAGAAGTGAACGAAACGTACCTTCACCTTTTCTAGGTTCTTCGTCGATGTTCATAGGACCAGAGTCTCGACGGCCTCGCAATGGCCATCCATTTCTACCACACATAATTATTGTTTTAATTATTGGACCTAGTTTTTCTCCATTTTCGACGGCCTGTTTTAATCGTGCAGAATCAAGTTGTAAATTTATAGGTAACTGTTTACCGGAATTGACATTTTGAATACGCATTACTGTAGTTACTGAGTTTGCATGGTAATTACATTTCATATGCGTTTCAATCGCTTCGAGAGCATTTTTCCAATTTCTAAGTGGCAACTTCACTAGTTGCCCTGTTTGTTGCGAGGCTGTGTACCCAACTTCATTCTTTGCAAAGAAAACGCAATACTTGCAGTAAGCACCATCTTCAAGTTTTGAATAAGCGAGCCACGCATAATTTTGCAGCCAAAGTGACTGAAATCGTCGCTTTTGCTTACCTATCAACGTGGCAGGAAATGTATAATTTATCGGTGGCGTCCACAGATTTTGTAGTACTTCTAACTTTCGTTTATCACTTAAACTTAAACTATGCTTGCCTTTATTCACATACCGCGAAATGTCGTATAAACTTACATCAGCATTGACATCGATTGGGACATGGTTTTGGTCAGGTGTTTCTTCCACATGCACAACGATTTTAGAACTGCCTGCGTCTTCCTTATCTTTTGTATCAGTTACGTTCGAACTGGCTGCTTGTTTTGGTTTTTTTGTAAGAAATGACAAAATTGTATTTGTCTGCCTTTTCATTGTAGAAAAAATTTAATACACTGAAGCTCATACAGTCTCACTATGTACTATACCTACACTATACTTTGAGACCTTTCAGTAAATCGGATAGATAGTATTACATTAAACAATAGAAGTTTATGTCTTTTCTGATGATGTTTGGGTTTGTCGCTAAAAGAGAGCGTTTTGTTATTAATGAATATGAATGCCACTATTTCCTGTTAGTGATACGTGTTTATTAAATAAACAACAGCACGAAAAGGGCGAGTAAAATTTAAAGTCGGCAAATAATATGATGGTATCACATATCATAAATAAAGCAACGGGTATTGTGTACAGTCTAAACAGTCTTCACTGAAAGCAATTTTATGGCCCCTCAATTATGTATAACTAATCAATTTTAAAATATGAAGTATAACACCATTTATAGATCAGCTCCAAATGTATATTTAAAAACTTCACTGAAAGCCATTGCAAATCAAAACCATTACGAAAGTTCTCTGGGGGGGGCTTTAGCCCGGCAGCCCCCCCCTTGGCTACGCCACTGAATGGAAAGCACCTATTGTTTCCGTTCATCGTAGGACGACGCGACAGCCGCAGTTGTGGACAGTGCAATTATGATGAACCAAGAAATATTAAATGTATATTTATTCGAGAATAGTGTCTTAAAATACATGATTCTAGACCAAAAATCCATTTTTGTTAAAATATTTAATAATTAGCTTGAAATATCTATTTACTTTTGTTTTTCAGTACCGGGATTCTGAATACTCGACTCGGGTCGAGTCGAGTCGCTATGTCGAGTCGCTAGTGAATCCGATATCGAGAACGCTTGATTCTAAAGTGGTATCGTGTGTGCTATCGTCGTAGCCGGCCGTAGCCGACCGTAAACTTGTGCGACGCTAACTTCATCTGAGTATATTCCCGCCAATTTTAATTGTTATCTCGAATGTTCAAGGGTTATAATCCACAGTTTGTATTATTTTTGTTTATTATTAAGTTTTTTCAAGTGTTATCTTTTATTAATTCAATTCTGCTTTCAAAAAAATGACCCAATTGTCGATTTTTATATCAGTTCTGCCATACCGCGAAATCCACATGGGTTTCCATGGAAATTAAAAAAATTTCCCAGTGAATATATTTTACATGACATACCTATATGCTTTAAAAATGCAGTAATTATTTGAATTTTCGTGTAGGTAGGTACCTACTTGCATGTGCATCTTCACTAAATGAATTTGTTTTAATGATTAATAATCGAGTAGGACTCAAATACACACTTTCGCAAGACTTGGGTGAAAGTAAATAACGTTGCAGAACTTACCATTGCAAACTACCCCTTGTAAATATATACGATGTAAAAATGTGCTATGCACTTGTTTAAAATGCCGCCGTAAATATTTCAAATTTGCAATTATGATGAACCAAGAAATATTAAATGTATATTTATTCTAGAATAATGTCTTAAAATACATGATTCTAGACCAAAAAAGACAGTATTGTGATACTCTTTACATTTTTGGTCCCAGAAGGACCTTTTTGATTCAATACACAAAATAAGTTTTTCAACATCCATTTTTGTTAAAATATTTAATAATTAGCTTGAAATATCTGTTTACTTTTGTTTTTCAGTACCTAATATCGCACGTTTAGCGCGGTAAAAACAAACCAGTTTGTTTCGAGTTGATACACGTACGTTCACGTGCGCGCGCGTCACTCTCAATCGCGTACAATGTAACCATACATATTGAAATGAATAGGTTTGTTTTCGTTGCAGTGGTCGTACGTCCGCGTACGACTAAAAAATCGCACGCATACGCATTTAATGTAACCTCAGCCTTAGTCGCACGTGCTTACAAATACCCCGGAAAATATGTCAACTAAATTTTGAAAGACAAGGCGCGACAATACGTCAACCAATAGCAAACAATTATACTCAAAAGTACATTCATTTGGTTCGACGTTTAAAAAAAGTTAAGTATGAATGTTAAATCAAGGAAGATAATTCATTCTGAAGCCAGAAATATCATTCCAAACATCCAACATAGGAATCTCCGTATCCACCACGAAACCCTTACGTACAATTTCTGATTTTACTGCAACGTCATTTATATAGAGAAATTTCACATTAGTAAAACGTCAGGGTAAAATTTGCATATATTTTTGGTGCAACATGAGGCTTTATTAAATAATACAATTTAATAGAGTATACGGTAGCAATATTTTATTAAGTAAACGATTCAGCTATCTACACAATATGGTTTTACTGCACTACTAACACTGTTATATGTGACCATTCTAAACTTTAATTAGGTATTAATAATTCTCATATTCTTAAATTTTTATATTCATATATGATATTACATTAAAATGGTTTTTCACTCATATGGGTTTTCATATGTCTAGATAAGGTCCTCTTCAGTGAACTTCTATAATCACATATATCGCATTTAAATGGTTTTTTACCCGTATGGGTTTTCATATGTGTAGATAAGTTACTCTTCTGTGAACTTCTATAATCACATATATCGCATTTAAATGGTTTTTCACCCGTATGAGTTTTCATATGTTCTTGTAAGTGAGTCTTCCGTGAACTTCTATGACCACAAATATCGCATTTAAATGGTTTTTCACCCGTATGGGTTCTCATATGTTGTTGTAATCTACTCTTCCATAAAGTTCTATAATCACATATATCACATTGAAATGGATTTTCATCCGTATGGGTTTTCATATGATATTTTAAGAGAGCCTTCCGTGAACTTCTATAATCACATATATCACATTGAAATGGTTTTTCACCCGTATGGGTTTTCATATGCCCTTGTAAGTTATTCTTTTGTGAACTTCTATAATCACATATATTGCATTTAAATGACTTTTCACCCGTATGGGTTTTCATATGTTCTTGCAAGCTACTCTTGTGTGCACATCTATAGTCGCATATATCACATTGAAATGGTTTTTCACCCGTATGGGTTTTCATATGCCCTTGTAAGTTATTCTTTTGTGAACTTCTATAATCACATATATTGCATTTAAATGGTTTTTCACCCGTATGGGTTTTCAAATGTCGTTGTAAGTGAGCCTTCTGTGAACATTTATAATCACATATACCACATTGAAATGGTTTTTCACCCGTATGGGTTTTCATATGAACTTGTAAGGGAGTCTTCCGTAGACTTCTATAATCACATCTCTCTCTTGTAGCTATCTTACCACAAGTTTCAAAATTACTTCCCTGTTTGTCCCCTTTGCCACTTACAGATCTTGTATATGGTTTTAAATTACTTCTTGCATTATTGGAGTTTTCTTCAATTGGATATAAGGTGCTGCACATTGCAGAATCTAACTGTTCAACTTGAAAGCCTTGCCTGATTTCTGATTCAATTTCGTCAATTTCTTCTTTTATATCCAGCTCCTCGCTCACTAAAGGCTCAATCTCAATACAGATATCATCACTCTTAGTATTAAATTTCACATCGGGAGTTTCAGATTTTATTTGGGCATGCAAATGGGTGCTGGTATTTTCATGTTTTACTGAAATAATTAACAGTTTATTAAGATATTAATAGTTTAGAAGTACTTAAAGTAGCACAAACAGTATAAGATACAACTACTATTAAATATGATATCAGTAAAAATCTTTTTTTAAATATACAGGGCGATTTAAATGTACACCGAAAACTTGCTGGAGGTGCTTCCTATCATCAGAATAAGGAAAAAGTTTATATTATGACCCATGGTCTGAAAATGCTTGGTTGCCGAGTTACCAGCTAACAAAGAGGGAACGAAGAATTACTAATTTTATTCCTAAAAATTTAACCAAACAAGATATTGTTTTATTATTATTTAATAATCCTATGTATCTTGGGTTGCAAACCCTACACATCTATATTTTAAGTTTGCAAAATAAATCAGTTCCAAACCAGACTTTGTACCGCACTGTAAACACCATAACAGAAACTTTGCCTGTTTTTAAAATATAGCCGGTTTTACAGGACGGTTCGTATCACTGCTTACCAGTTGGGAACCTGAATTTCAAAAATTCAACAAAATGAGATAGTTTGCATATCTATCCTATTCTCAGACCTCAAATTCGTTTGTTTCCTTTGTATTTGTTTGAGTCAATATCTTATTCGGTTCAATTTTTGAAATTCCAGTGCTCAAAGTGGTATGATATTCCTACTTACCCCCTGTTTGCAACTCAGCTTGAGAAAAGTTTCGCTTAAGGTCTTCGTCTTTCCCATTCCAAACATCCAAAGTAGGATTCTTGGTATCCATTATGAAGCCCTCACATACAATTTCTGATTTCACTGCAATGTGGTTTATGTAGAAAAAATTCCATGTTGGTGATGCGTCAGGATAAAATTAATTTTAAACACTTACCATTTGCTTGCAACTCTGCTTGAGAAATGTTCTTGATGTCATTGCTGTTCCTAGCATCCAGAGTAGGATCGTCAGGATTTGTCACTAATCCCTTATCTACAACTTCCGAATGAACTGCGACATCGTTTATGTAGAGCACAAAATCCATGTCACTGCAAGAGGTCTTCAGTTTATTTATTTATTACAACCTTCTTGAACATACTGAACAGTTTTAATTTGATGCCATAAAAGATTACACATTACTTACGTTATTTATTGCAGTAAATTACAAATAATACACAAGCAAGAAATTCTAAATTAAGGAAATATGGTAAGTTCTTATTGTGTTGATCAAATTACTTATATTTAACACAAAACCACACACCACACACAAACGTCAAAGCACCGTAAACGATAAAACGCGCTTTGACAGCACAGAACATATACAGGCAGGGTTGCCAGACGTTGACTGAGCCATAGAGCGTTGCCAGGTTTGAAAATAGGTA
The DNA here is from genome assembly GCA_963082805.1 of Hemicrepidius hirtus. Classification (NCBI taxonomy): domain Eukaryota; kingdom Metazoa; phylum Arthropoda; class Insecta; order Coleoptera; family Elateridae; genus Hemicrepidius; species Hemicrepidius hirtus. Next base: position 6,137,566 of record OY720165.1, read on the forward strand.
GGTAGGAATAATAGGAATGAATTTTATTTTCAACCATATATGTAATGACAGCATTTCTGACATTTTTGTAACTTGGAAACTTGACGTTTGCTTACTGTCACCGTCCAGCCAGGTGGAAAGTGATCACTTTCCACCTGGCGGGTGGCAAAGTAAAAATATCAAAATTGTAGTATTTTCATTTTATTATTCGAAACATATAGGAAAAACTAATGAAACTAATTAGTAGTATTCAAATTAATTGTAACATTGGAGTTATTATAAGTAGCAATAGAAATATTTAATATTTATATGCTTAATTTTATGTTTCACTGAGAGAAACGTCAGTGGAGCATAATCAAGCAGGTCGTTACAGTTATACAGGAGCACGACCTTCTTGATTTCAAAGACTTGACGTCTAGACTTCAAGTCTCGGAAATCAAGAAGGTCGTGTACAGGAGTATGCGTTTGTCAATATGTCGGTTTTTTTTTTCAAAATATTAAATTTTTTTGTTTTTATTCCCGTCTGTTTTAGATGGTTGAAAATAAAATAGTATACAAATCACGGTGGAAAGTTTCAATATCTGGAGCATTAGCTCTCGATAGAAATAAAACTCTTTCCACCTGGGTATGCAATATACTATTATTGCAAACTGTTAGTAATTCTGGATGAAGTTAGGCCACAATAGAAAATTTTGTGTCGGACTAATAAACAGTGGTTTAATTCAGAAGTGTTAGAGGCTATAAAAGATAGAAATGAGAAATATAAAAAATTTGTATTAAGTAAGAAGCAAGAGGACTGGGTAGAGTATAAGAAATCTAGAAATAATGTTACTAAAGTTGTTAGGAAAGAAAAGTGTTTATATTATGAAAACAAATTAGACAAATTCAAAATATGTTTTTTTCTTTATGATATGCCTTGCAAAAAGCGATCATCAAAAACTAATATTAAATTTTCTTTACTTGTGCTTATACCGCTAAACAATATTTTAATTGTAAAAAAAAAAGGATGTCTAACGATAATAGGGAGGGAATTAATTAAGTAAAAATGAGGATTTTTCAATGTAATACTGGAATTTTTAGGTTGGTGAATCTGGCAACATCGAACAACCTGTCAAAGCGCGAGTTTACCGTTTACCGTCTGTTTATCGTTTTATAACGGCCGTTGCTAGCTCCACGGCTAACGTGGATATAATTCTGACACAAAATCCACGGCATACGTCATTGTCAAGGGCGAATACGAGCTGCACCTACTGCGCATGTCTGGGGAACAAAATTATTCCATTATGAAAGTTTATTTTAAATTGATTTTTAATTAATTTGCAAGTTGAATATGACCAATAAAAAAATACTAGAATAAAGTTTCTCTAAGTTCGAGCGATTGATTTTGTTTGTAGTTAATAATTATTATCATTAGATTGTTCAGAAACAGACTTTTACGCCTTGGGAGTAGGCAACCAATCGTACGCACCTCTGTCCCTATAATCTCAGTAAGTTGAAATAATTTTCCCCAGACATGCGCATGACGTAATGCCGTGGATTTAGTGTCAGAATTATATTCACGTTAGCCGTGGAGCTGGCAACGGCCTATAATCAATTCAGAAAACTACCGTGACGTTTAATCTGTCAAATGGAAAATTTAGTTGGCTAGTATAAAAATCACTATACATTTTTGAAATTTTGGCCTTGATTGCTAATAGCTAATAGGGATTGTTTTTGTTAACCAACTGAATTTTCCATTTAACAGATAAAATGTCACGGGAGTTTTCTGAATGTATTATATATTTATTTATTTAAAAAAAACTTCCGTTTACATTTGATATGTAGGCATTTTGTTGCACATATAAATAGTACTGAGAATTTAGAATCCTTGAAGTAAGGCAGTGCTGCTTGAGGCTAGATCGTCGGCGGACCATAAAATAACTCTCGTAGCAAAGTTCTAGCGCCTGCGATTGAAGGTTGAAGGTTTCCAAAAATTCATAGATAGTAAAAATCATATTTTGCGAAACTACATCAACAAACTGCGAGACATTGTCAAAAAAACTAAAACAAGAAATTCCAAATTACAGAATTTAATTTCGGAAAATATTTTTTGGTTTCGTACTGCCGTTACTAAAGTCATTGAGTACAGAAAGAAGCAAGAGACACCTGCAAATACAAAAATTAGGGAATTAGAATTAAATATTTTAAATGGTCCTTGTTATATGTATGTACCTATGAATTTTACATTGTCGATTTTGAGTTAGTATTAGAAATGACTTGTGGTGTACAAGTAGACATTGAATTCAAATATGTAAGTCAACTTTAAATATAATACTCAATATAATAATAATTTACTTGGTGGTTTAATTCACATAAAATATTTATGTGAAAACACTACAGCCCTAAACATATCTTCGGTGATCATTCTGGATGCGGGAAACGCGATTATTTTTGTAAGGGTGCAAATGAGGAAAATATGATGCCAGATTTAGAAGAAAGTTGAAAGTGGTTAATTTGAAGATATTCTCACGTAGCAAAGTTTATTGGCGGCAAACGTGTCAATTTCGCTCTTCGCCGTGGTTTTGAAGCAAGGTGTGTGCGGTTTATTCGTGGATGAAACACACCCATTTTTGACAGCATCGCCAGACGGCATGGTAAGTGAAAATACTATCATAGAGATTAAATGTCCATACAGTGCAAGAATATGTACTCCTATGGAAGCAGTTATAAACAAAACCATTAAATTTTATCGAGTAGAGGAGGGCGAATTAAAATTAACAATAATCAAAATCAGTAAGCAGGGGCAAGAGTGCTAGCAGTGTATAATGGGTTGTCTATATTCCAATAATAAAGTGGCCGGTCCATTTAACTTGTAAATAGAGAGTTTTAGAGCACCGTACGCTAGAGTAAGGTAACGCTAACACTAACGTCTTTGCTAAATATAACAATATGATTCTTAGCAAAGCAGAATGTTGCCTAGCAAAGACGTTACCGTTAGCGTTAGCGTACCCTTGCGTCTAGTGCTCTAAAACTCTCTAATAACATCAGTTTTTGGCCAACGTCAAAAACAAATGACAGATTTTATCTTCTTCGTGTAATTTGGCACCAGCATCCGTTAATTGTCTAATCACTTTATCAAACTGTAGAAAGTGACTTTCCAAACCATTTTCCTTGAACTTCATTGTTAAAAGTTGTTTCCTTAATATGATTTGACTGCTTATTCCTTTCCGCTCGAAGACATCAGTTAGCGTATTCCATATTTCCAAAGGAGTTTCCTTTTTCTTTATGTACTCCAACTGACTATCAGCTATTCGTTGAACCAGTAATGATTTACATTTCCATAATAGTTTTTCCGCCTTCTTTTTGTCTTCCGCTTTGGTTTTTAAGGCTGCGTTATAAAGGCTATCATTCCTTTCCGATAGGCATTCTATTAGATTATATTCCTCTAATAACACTTCACACTTGCATCCTGTACTTCCAGTTATTAAAATCCTTTCCATCAAACAATGGAATTCTATATCGTTCGTCTTCCTGATGCATGATTTCTATTTTCAGGTTACAACCATGTGCAAGTTAATTTTTCTGTTTTAAATTAATTCCAAAACTTTCCTAATTACAAAACTATTTTCCTTTGGGATACTGGGCCCATAACCTATTAAGTTTTCTAGTTTTGAATTAATAATTGTTTATTTAATTTAAGCAATTTAACTTCTACATAAAAATACATAAAATACATACAATATTACAATCATGATGAACGTTGGAAAAAGATAAGTTACAAAAATGTTCTGCGCACATTCTGCTTTTTATAGCGCAGACGCACTTGAAGACAAATTGCAGCGCCAAATACAAAATTAATATTCAATTCAGTATTTCAACACAAGAAACGTCGTAAGCATCACGAACGTTAAGGACTACCGATCTCAGACAATAATTGGAGTCGTCGCTGCCCTCCTCCTCCAAACTATTGTCTTCGATCGGTAAAATGTCATTACCGTTCTTAATACTTAATATACCTACTATCAAAGAGTATCTACATTTTTTTCTAATATTCTAATATTTAATACAGAACAAGATTGAAAACTACCGATTTATTGCAAATATCATTTATACAGACCAAAAAAATAGTAATGTATTATATCAATGTATGTGTACTGTTTTACGTCGATTTTTTTTTCATTCTGTGTCACAGCCTGCATTTGCAAATTTTCTAGATGTTCTTGATATTGTAAAGCGTCGTCTGCGTTGATATGTGTTCCTGCTGTCACACATAAAGTCTGTTCATCGTTAGTTCAGTCATTGTACGTACGAGTCATTGGAAACTAATTTACGGTTTAAATACTAGCTACATGTGTCAAATCACATGTCAAATTCTAACTGACTTATTTATCAGCTGCCATAATTGAACTTTTGTACATGTAAGTTAAAATGGAACGTTACAGTTTATTAAATAATTTCCCATTGCAGTTTTGTTGGAATAATATTGGAGGTCTCTCCAAACGGACAGAATGACATGGGGCATTGTCAAAAATAATAACAGTTTTAAAACCATCAGATGGTAGAGTTGGAATTAATTGATTAATCCACTCTTTAAATAGCTGACTATTCATCGTTTTGTGATAATCCCAATCATTGTTTCTGGGTCTTAAAAGAAAACTACATCATTTAAGAAACCTCAACACACCCAGAATGGAGCACTGTAAACCTGCTTTCCTTGATTTCTAATCTTTCTTGGGAAGGTTAAGTCAACAGTCCAAGATTTAGTAGCAGAATCGTTTTTAAACTGGGGGTTTCATCAATAAAAATAAATCTTATATTTGAGTACTACCTACCTAGTCTTCTTTATGTTTTAATTAACATTTTAAATAATTTAAATTTGAAATGTAGTGATGCACATGCATAAATTGACAGAACATTTTGATTGAACTTTGAATCAATGTTACCATATATTGACAAAAATTACTAAAAATTTCAATGTTTTTATTATATCAACTGAAATCAACAGGTGGTGGATCTTTAAAAAAAACGGACTTTAGACACATTTAGAGACTGGTCTGTCAGGATATTTTACACTAAAATAATCCCTAACATTACCTAACGATAATCGTTAGTTTTAAATCTTGTGCTTTATTAAAAACTAAAAAAAGACTGTGTAATTTAACAAACAATAATCAAAATCAGTAAGCAGAAGGCAAGAGTGATAGCAGTGTATAATGGGTTGCCTATATGCGAATGATAAAGTGCACGGACCATTTAACTTGCAATATGGCTATAGGTACTGCACTATAAATGGACTTCACTGTATAAGCTTTTCTCTTTCTGTTGTTTAGCATTAGATTTCCAATGTCGACTTGGTTCTGAGGTCTTTTCTCACACCGTGGTTACTTTAGATAGTTTAAGTTTAGTAGTTTTCCTACTGAGGATGCCGGATGGTAGCTTAGCTGCCGAAATAGGTATTTAGGTTTTACTTAAATATTTTGGTGGTAGGGGTTTGTGTTGCTAGTATATATATACCTAAACCACCGTCTCCAATCATTTCAATTATTAATAGAATATTTTATTTAATATTTATTATTTTTATATAAGATGAAAATTGTTCAGTTGTAATGGAATTTTGACATTTTGTACACAATCTTAAAATCCTACCGCACTATAAATAGATAAAATCATTTCATTTTTAGAACCTAGGGAGTTTTTAAGATTTTTCTAGGGCAATCTAACTTTTAGAACTGGCTACACTGAGAGGTGTTTACATTTACCTATGTGTGTTTCTTTGCTAAATGTAAATAATTTGGTCGATACAATAAGAACTATCATATTTCCCTAATTTAGAATTTTTTGCTTGTATATTATTTGTAATTTACTGCAATAAACAACGTAAGTAATGTGTAATCTTTTATGGCATCAAATTAAAACTGTTCAGTATGTTCAAGAAGGTTGTAATAAATAAATAAACTGAAGGTCTCTTTGCCGTGTTACCCTAGCAATAACTCCAGCAATAACTAAAACTCAATAAAGTCGTGGTCAGATGTTGTATGTTAAAACATTTGAAATTGTATTAAGTATAATTACATATTCAAGCATGGTATTAAACTAAAATTGTAACACATATACAAGGAGGGATATATAGGATGATATAACGGCAAAATATTCGTTTTTCCGTCATGAGGCGGCGACTGTCAATCAAAAAACTTCAAATTTTTTAGTTTGTTCCGAGGAATTTGTTTTATTCTTTTAAATATTCGATTTATATTCAGCAGTAAAATAGCTAAGGCCCTAACACATCATTTTCCAGCGAAACATTCGTTTTTCCGTGAGGCGGCTACGACTGGGGGCGGAAAAACGCACGATTTTATTGGCTACCTTCCAGCAATTTTTTTATTTATTCGCATATTAGATCCATATTCACGAGGAAGATAACTAAGGCACTAACACATCATTTTCCAGCGAAACATTCGTTTTTCCGTTAGGAGGCTACGACTGGGGGCGGAAAAACGCTCGATTTTATTGACTATCTGTCAGCAATTTACAGCAATTTTTTTATTTATTGACATATTCGATCCATATTCACGAGGAAGATAACTAAGGCACTAACACATCATTTTCCAGCGAAACATTCGTTTTTCCGTGAGGCGGCTACGACTGGGGGCGGTAAAACGCTCGATTTTATTGACTATCTGTCGGCAATTTCCAGCAATTTTTTTATTTATTGACATATTAGATCCATATTCACGAGGAAGATAACTAAGGCCCTAGCACATCATTTTCCAGCGAAACGTTCGTTTTTCCGTGAGGCGGCTACGACTGGGGGCGGAAAAACGCTCGATTTTATTGACTATCTGTCGGCAATTTCCAGCAATTTTTTTATTTATTGACATATTCGATCCATATTCACGAGGAAGATAACTAAGGCACTAACACATCATTTTCCAGCGAAACATTCGTTTTTCCGTGAGGCGGCTACGACTGGGGGCGGTAAAACGCTCGATTTTATTGACTATCTGTCGGCAATTTCCAGCAATTTTTTTATTTATTGACATATTCGATCCATATTCACGAGGAAGATAACTAAGGCACCAACACATCATTTTCCAGCGAAACATTCGTTTTTCCGTGAGGCGGCTACGACTGGGGGCGGAAAAACGCTCGATTTTATTGACTATCTGTCAGCAATTTCCAGCAATTTTTTTATTTATTGATATATTCGATCCATATTCACGAGGAAGATAATTAAGGCACTAACACATCATTTTCCAGCGAAACATTCGTTTTTCCGTGAGGCGGCTACGACTGGGGGCGAAAAACGCACGATTTTATTGGCTACCTTCCAGCAATTGTTTTATTTATTGGCATATTAGATCCATATTCACGAGGAAGATAACTAAGGCACTAACACATCATTTTCCAGCGAAACATTCGTTTTTCCGTGAGGCGGCTACGACTGGGGGTGGAAAACGCACGATTTTATTGACTATCTGTCAGCAATTTTTTTATTTATTGACATTTTCGATCCATATTCAAGCGGAAGATAACTAAGGCCCTAACAAATCATTTTCCAGCGAAACATTCGTTTTTCCGTGAGGCGGCTACGACTGGGGGTGGAAAACGCACGATTTTATTGACTCTGTCAGCAATTTTTTTATTTATTGACATTTTCGATCCATATTCAAGCGGAAGATAACTAAGGCCCTAACAAATCATTTTCCAGCGAAACATTCGTTTTTCCGTGAGGCGGCTACGACTGGGGGCGGAAAAACGCTCGATTTTATTGACTATCTGTCAGCAATTTCCAGCAATTTTTTTATTTATTGACATATTCGATCCATATTCACGAGGAAGATAACTAAGGCCCTAGCACATCATTTTCCAGCGAAACATTCGTTTTTCCGTGAGGCGGCTACGACTGGGGGTGGAAAACGCACGATTTTATTGACTATCTGTCAGCAATTTTTTTATTTATTGGCATTTTCGATCCATGTTCACGAGGAAGATAACTAAGGCCCTAGCACATCATTTTCCAGCGAAACATTCGTTTTTCCGTGAGGCGGCTACGACTGGGGGCAGTAGAGTATTACTTTTATCAATATTTATTTCCGTTCTTGCTAGTTCGATTGAACTGATGCACGTCACTTTGGAATGTAGGCAACCGACGTTACTTAGTTGATAAGAAATAAAATATACCTACCCAGTGGAAACTTCGCAATTCTTTTCCAGTGGAGGTAAGTTTGCTGGAGTCAAAGAACCTAAGTATGTTTGGTTGCCTATATTTAAAGGAGTGGAAGAACCTTGGCTTTATGGCGAATTGCGTAGCAGATGTAATTTTGGTTGCATATTCAATTTCTTGACAATTTAGCAATATTAGTTATTTTTAAGTGAACTAGTGGCGTTGGGAGTATACTGAAAACGACAGAAATACCAAGATTTGGCTTTACTTTCGCGCAGGGTTGCCAGTTCTCTGACCAAGCAATCAGGTTTTTGTCTCAGTAGAGTACCCTGTTTCAGCATTTAAGCTATAAAATAAGGTTGATTATTGCATCAACCAATAAGACTGCTTGATTTTACATTATTTTGCATTATACTAGGATTAAAGCAGATGTACTTTGAGTGGTTTGTTTTTTTAATTAGAAGTTTAATTCTCTATTTTTTTAAATTTCCTTTTAATTATTTTTTAATTATTTAATTCATGCAATCAACCTCAATATATTCTTCTTTGCCCTCGTGCGAAAAATTTAATCTCTTAACTTTGTCAAGTTAAATTATTTTCAATTTTTTTAAATAAGCCAGACTCGAGACTCATGTGTTGAAACCCACCTCACGTGAACATGTGGATAGGTTTCCCCGCTAGTAAATTTTAACATTTAGAAATTTAAAAAATTGCGGTTGCCTAAAAATATTCGTAATATACAGGGTGAGTAAAAAGTATGGAATAAATTGATTATCTCCCAAAACAATGTTGTTTCTGGAAAACGCTCGCACATGTATAGCGATTTAAATTATGGCGCATATTTTAACGTGTTTCAATTTTTTTACGACAGTCATTTTTCTGTGGTGACGTCAGGGTATTTTTTTTTAATGGCACGCCTTATTTTTATTGACGGATTTCGACAGAGAACGTCATTCTGCATCTGAATAAGTAAGTTTCTGCGATGTCATTTTTAAAATTTTAAAAATTGTTATTTTAAATAACATTAATCTTACGTCATAACAGTAATTTATTTATTAAGACCCAACAATTAACATGAAAAACAATCAACTTACGAAACTGGTAAACTCATACAACCAAATAAAAGCTAAATTAGATGCTCGAATTGTCTCCCATTAAATTTTTGTTTAACAATTTTTCAAATTTAAAAAATGAACATCGCAGAAACTTTCAACTTCAAGGTCACGATACTTACTTGTTCGGATGTAGAATGACGTCCTCTGTCGAAATCCGTGAAAAAAGTATGGGGTGCCATTTAAAAAAAAATACTCTGACATCACCACAAAAAATGTCTGTCTCAAAAAAAATGAAACACGTTAAAATATGTGCCATAATTTAAATCGCTATACATGTGCGAGCGTTTTTCAGAAAAAACATTATTTTGGAATATAATGAATTTATTCCATACTTTTTACTCGCCCCGTATATTCCGATATACCTAAAGCCAACCGCGGATTCGCGGGATGGGCATTATAGGGTAATTGCCCCTCCCAGAACGAATCTAGGTAAAGAAAGCTCCGGAAGAAAAAGCCCCCTTTTTGAAAGTTTGTTAAAAGTAAATTGGAAATTATATGGATGTTGGCAGCCAATAAAAAAAAATTCAAGAAAAAAAGAAACACATAAGTTTCAATAAAAAAGAAATTAATATATTTAACGTTTCGCTTTTATAAAAGCTTCATCAGAAATAATGAATTTAAATAAACAATATAAAATTAAAGTTTAGCATATTAAACGGTATAAAAAAATTTGTGATATTAAAAATTATATTAAGATCATTGTTGATGATCCTATATTGATAAAACAAAATTAAATTAAAAAATATAATTGAAAAATTGAAAATTCATATCTCCAGAAGGAGAAATTATTAAACAACTACATATTAAATGTAGAGATTATTAAACAATTTATGAAAATTACAAACTTTTAAGCAGCAAATACTTGAGCACGAATTTTTAATATCACAAATTTTTTTATACCGTTTAATATGCTAAACTTTAATTTTATATTGTTTATTTAAATTCATTATTTCTGATGAAGCTTTTATAAAAGCGAAACGTTAAATATATTAATTTCTTTTTTATTGAAACTTATGTGTTTCTTTTTTTCTTGAATTTTGTTTTATTGGCTGCCAACATCCATATAATTTCCAATTTACTTTTAACAAACTTTCAAAAAGGGGGCTTTTTCTTCCGGGGCTTTTACTTCCGGGGCTTTTTTTTCCAGGAGCCTTTTTTACCGGGGCTTTTTCTTCCAGGGGCTTTTTTTACCAGGGATTTTTTTACCGAGGATTTTTTTACCGGGGCTTTTTCTTCCAGGGGCTTTTTTTACCGGGCTCATATTTCCGGGGCTTTTTTTACCGCCAACCCCCAGAACAGATAGTAGCTTCAACATCCTGTATCTTGAAAACGAAACTGTTTAGGTCCAATCTTTGTATGAACTTTTTATTTTAGATTTGATAAAGGAATAGCCCCTTAAAGTTTGTCTACGTATTTAATTAACACCCTGTATACGCAATACAGTGAATTTATATTACCTACACGTATCTAAAAGTTAAAATTACATTTTAATACTAACCAGATTTCTTTTGGACAAAAAGAAATTATGTCTAACTCTGGAAACATAATATAACAATTATTACATATCTCAAGACCACGAACTTAGTTCGTGCTCAAGACACATAAAAATGGCGACGTTGAAATAGGAACTTTGAAAATCTTTGTGTTTATTTTATGGCATAAAGCCGTAAACGATTATCAGGAGCATTTATAGCATTATCAAAGATCGGTTTTCAGGGCCGTATAGTATTAATAGTAAATGGTAAAAAGCAGCCAATAGATTTAATAAAGTTACTGTTGCTGCACTTGCGTTTATTTGATTAATGAATAAAACACACACTTAAAGATGTAATTTTATTTCTCTAAACAACGAAGACTTGTTGTGTCCCTTAAGGCTGGAAATAGGAATGGATACAAACTAAAATCTAAGCTAACAAGTTACAACATGTCGTTTGGGGTTTCTACCTGCTACCCTAACGGCACTTTATTTCTCTACAAAACAACCGGACACGACCTTGGTTGGCGTGAACAGTTACAAATACAAAAAAATTAATAAATGAGCGAAAAAGTTGCAAATTTATTGTTGTTAACGTTTCACCTATTAATAGGCTTCTTCAGAACAGTATAAATATACAGATAATTTTTTCGCTCATTAATTAATTTTTTTTGGTATTTGTAACTTTATTAAATCTATTGGCTGCTTTTTATTACCATTTACTATTATATCCCATTTTACCAGCCGTAAATCCTTTTAAAGCCTTTGCTTTATTTATTACCAGTAACTAATGTTGAAGAACTTAGACAGAGGACAATAGCATGCTGCGAAATTATTATGCAACTCAAGGGAATGCTTGCTCGAGTTCGCTCATGCAGTGAAACGGAAGGGCATAAGTTAGAAACTCTGTTATAATTATAAATAGTCCATACATAGGTCATTTACGTTGTATTACATGCTTTAATACTATTAATAAATGTTTAATTATGTTGACTCTTGGAAAAGCAAAGAAATTAATGAAATAATTTTAGCATGCTGTATATCTCCGTTATTATTTATTGAGAATTTGAAAAAAATGTAATATGACTTTTAGCATTATTTTTATGTGTAGAATCACCTTCCAAAATATTGACACATAATTTCCGGACACCCTGTATAATAATATATAGGGTGTTTCATTTTAAATAACAAAGTTCCTTATGTACTGTGGAAATCAAACACCCTGTATACGTGATATAAATTTAGGAGAATGCAGAGTAGCTAGCGATACTGAACAACTTTTATATTTACACGTTTTTCATATTTGACTAAATAATAATAAAGGAGCTATAGAAGCATCAATTTCCGCCTGATCAGATAAGTAACTGGTTTTTGAGTTGTGGGGCGTAAGTCAAAATTTTGAAAAATTCATAGCCGCCCGCGGCCGCCATTTTGAAGTTAGAAAGTGCGGAAAAAAACTGCTTCCCTTCAGTATGGTCTTTTTCATATCCACTACTCGGATTTTCAAAATTCTGCTTCTGAAAAAAGTGCTACCATAAAACATGTCTATAACTTCCGCTTCCGATTTCGGATTTTTTGAAAACCTTATATTATCGATGAATTTTCGATAGACCCCTTAATTTCGAAAATTTTCATGATATTATATCAATACTTCCCATATTACCAGTGGTGGTATGGGGAAGTAGAAAAATGAAAATGTATTGTTTAGAAATGTTTTCTTAGAATTGGAGCCGCGTAATATTCTTGTCTTGGGCCCCGTTAGGGGTTAATCCGCCTCAGGTGACTGCCGAGTATTGAAATAGCCACTGGTTTACGCGCATGCGTGACGTATGTATATACACAAGTCCAGTGGGTTTTTGTAAAAATTAATTCTCAAACTGCAACTAACCTAAAGCTCGAGGGGCGCCCCACTAGTGTCTTTGCAAAGTCTTTGCTTTAGGTTAGTTGCAGTTTTGAGAATTAATTTTTACATAATTTTTGCACAAACCCAGTGGACTTGTGTATACAGGGTGGAATGCGAAATAGGAAACACCTTTTTTCTCGGAAGTTATTATAGATAGCGAAAAATTCTTTAAATAAAGTTTTTAGTACTTTTAAGAAGCTAACTAAATCTGTATAAATTTGGTAAAAAAAAAGTTTAATTTTCGTAGATATTGCCATATTTATACTTTTTTTAAATGGAATACCCTGTATATTATTACACTAATTAAGAGGAAATAATTTTCGCTTTAAAAAAGTTTAAGGGTTCTTACCTTCTAAACTTGATAGTTTTTGCGATATTAATGAAAATATTTAAATGTTTCTTCTCAAAATAAAGTGTGCGTTGAAAACAAAATTTGTTGACAGTTGAGTTATTTTATATTGTATTTTATCCAAACCATTCGTATTTATTCAAATTAGCAAGAAAGCTGCGTAGGACTGGCTCAGTATTAAGGAATTACGAAACCCGTGAGATAAATGAAAATTTAGAAGTTGCTGTATTGGCATATTGCAATATTAACCCGAAAAATTTTGAATATTTTTTGTAGTTCGATAACATTTCTTTTGTATTTATCTATGAGCTACAACTATGATAATAAAATAATTGTTTATTTTGTACATTATTTTTAATAGTAATTTTGTTTTCAACGCACACGTTATTTTGAGAAGAAACATTTAAATATTTTCATTAATATCGCAAAAACTATCAAGTTTAGAAGGTAAGAACCCTTAAACTTTTTTTAAGCAAAAATTATTTTCTCTTAATTAGTGTAATAATATACAGGGTATTCCATTTAAAAAAAGTACAAATATGGCAATATCTACGAAAATTAAACTTTTTTTTACCAAATTTATACAGATTTAGTTAGCTTCTTCAAAGTACTAAAAACTTTATTTAAACAATTTTTCGGTATCTATAATAACTTCCGAGAAAATAGGTGTTTCCAATTTCGCATTCCACCCTGTATACATACGTCAAGCCATGCGCGTAAACCGGTGGCCATTTCAATACTCGCTAGGTGACTACTACAACTAGTAAAAATAACAGAAAAGCCGAAATCAGAAGTAGGCAACCAAACATACTTAGTTCTTTGACTCTAGCAAACTTACGTCCACTGGAAAAGAATTGCTAAGATTCCACTGGGTAGGTATATTTTATTTCTTATCAACTAAGTAACGTCGGTTGCCTACATTCCAAAGTGACGTGCATCAGTTCAATCGAACTAGCAAGAACGGAAATAAATATTGATAAAAGTAATACTCTACTGCCCCCAGTAGTAGCCGCCCCACGGAAAAACGAATGTTTCGCTGGAAAATGATGTGCTAGGGCCTTAGTTATCTTCCTCGTGAATATGGATCGAAAATGCCAATAAATAAAAAAATTGCTGGAAATTGCTGGCAGATAGTCAATAAAATCGAGCGTTTTTCCGCCCCCAGTCGTAGCCGCCTCACGGAAAAACGAATGTTTCGCTGGAAAATGATGCGCTAGGGCCTTAGTTATCTTCCTCGTGAATATGGATCGAAAATGCCAATAAATAAAAAAATTGCTGACAGATAGTCAATAAAATCGTGCGTTTTCCACCCCCAGTCGTAGCCGCCTCACGGAAAAACGAATGTTTCGCTGGAAAATGATGCGCTAGGGCCTTAGTTATCTTCCTCGTGAATATGGATCGAAAATGCCAATAAATAAAAAAATTGCTGACAGATAGTCAATAAAATCGTGCGTTTTCCACCCCCAGTCGTAGCCGCCTCACGGAAAAACGAATGTTTCGCTGGAAAATGATGTGCTAGGGCCTTAGTTATCTTCCTCGTGAATATGGATCGAAAATGCCAATAAATAAAAAAATTGCTGACAGATAGTCAATAAAATCGTGCGTTTTCCACCCCCAGTCGTAGCCGCCTCACGGAAAAACGAATGTTTCGCTGGAAAATGATGCGCTATGGCCTTAGTTATCTTCCTCGTGAATATGGATCGAAAATGCCAATAAATAAAAAAATTGCTGACAGATAGTCAATAAAATCGTGCGTTTTCCACCCCCAGTCGTAGCCGCCTCACGGAAAAACGAATGTTTCGCTGGAAAATGATGTGTTAGTGCCTTAGTTATCTTCCTCGTGAATATGGATCGAATATGTCAATAAATAAAAAAATTGCTGGAAATTGCTGACAGATAGTCAATAAAATCGAGCGTTTTTCCGCCCCCAGTCGTAGCCGCCTCACGGAAACACGAACGTTTCGCTGGAAAATGATGTGCTAGGGCCTTAGTTATCTTCCTCGTGAATATGGATCTAATATGCCAATAAATAAAAAAATTGCTGGAAGGTAGCCAATAAAATCGTGCGTTTTTCCGCCCCCAGTCGTAGTCGCCTCACGGAAAAACGAATGTTTCGCTGGAAAATGATGTGTTAGGGCCTTAGCTATTTTACTGCTGAATATAAATCGAATATTTAAAAGAATAAAACAAATTCCTCGGAACAAACTAAAAAATTTGAAGTTTTTTGATTGACAGTCGCCGCCTCATGACGGAAAAACGAATATTTTGCCGTTATATCATCCTATATATCCCTCCTTGTATATGTGTAACAATTTTAGTTTAATACCATGCTTGAATATGTAATTATACTTGATACAATTTCAAATTTTTTAACATACAACATCTGACCACGACTTTATTGAGTTGTCGTTATTACTGGAAAGTTATTGCTACATCACGCCGGTCGACCTCTTGCACTAACATGGATTGTGTGCTCTACATAAAGGATGTCGGAGTTCATTCGGAAGATGTAGGTGAGGAACTAGTAATAAATCCGGAGGATCCTACTCTGGATGCTCGGAATAGCAACGACATCAAGGAGACCTTTTTTCAAGCAGATGGTAAGTGTTTAAAATTAATTTTACCCTGACGTTTCACTAACGTGGAATTTTCTCTACATAAATGACGTTGCAGTAAAATCAGAAATTGTACGTGAGGGCTTCGTGATGGATACGGAGAATCCTACGTTAGATGTTTGGAATGGAAAAGACATTAAGGGCAACTTTTCTCAAGCTGATTTGCAAACAGGGGGTAAGAAGGAAAATCCAGGGGAAAATCATTTTTTCCTTTTAAGTGATATATTTGGTTTGACCACTACCTTCTTGATTTTTGAGACTTGAGGTTTCTTTCTGGCCTGTTGTATGGAAAGTTGAGGCGTGACCTGCATGACGCCACAAAACGGGGGTAAAATCAAGGCCGTTGCTAGCTCCACGGCTAACGTGGATATAATTCTGACACAAAATCCACGGCATTACGTTCGGCGCGTGTCTGGGGACTTGGAAATTTATTTCAGCTTCCTGAGATTATAGACAAGCAGATAGCCCTCACAGTTCGGCTACAAACAGCTGAGCGTATGTATATACACAAGTCCACTGGGTTTTTGTAAAAATTAATTCACAAACTGCAAGTAACCAAAGTTCAAGGGGCGCCCCACACTAGTCTTTGCAAAGTCTTTGCTTCAGGTTAGTTGCAGTTAGAGAATTATTTTTCACAAAAACCCAGTGGACTTGTGTATACACATACGCTCAGCTGTTTGTAGCCGAACTGTGAGGGCTATCTGCTTGCAGATTATAGGGACAGAGGTGCGTACGATTGGTTGCCTACTCCCAAGGCAAGTCTGTTTCTGAGAAATCTAATGATAATAATAAATTATTAACTACAAACAAATTCAATCGCTCGGACTTAGAGAAACTTTACTCTAGTATTTTTTATTGGTCATATTCAACTTGCAAATTAATTAAAAATCAATTTAAAATCTGAAAATGTTTGAAACTTTCATAATGGAATAATTTTGCCGAGTCCCCAGACATGCGCAGTAGGTGCAGCTCGTATTCGCCCTTGACAATGACGTATGCCGTGGATTTTGTGCCAGAATTATATCCACGTTAGCTGTGGAGCTAGCAAGGGCGATACAACAAATGGAAGTGTAACCTTGAATGGCCCAGAGAAGACAAAAATTCATCTACAGGATGCGGCCTAATAATAAGGTAGAAAATAATTAAAGTATAAGAATGAATTAGGGGATGATAGGATTGGTTTTGTTTTATTTATAAATTGTGTTTATGTAGATTTAATTTCAAGGTTTAAATTGAAAAATAATATTGATATTTCAATTTAATTGGTTTAATTTTGCAGTTAATTAAAATTTAAATAAATAATAATAAAAATTAATTTTGAATACAATTTTTATTTAATTAAAAAAAATTCATTAGAACCAGAGATCCAAGCATAAACGAATGTGTGTATTGGTGTATTTTTTTTTTCAGTTAGCCGGAGCAAATATAAAATATTTGGTAAATTGGTGGATACCAGGTTAAACTTGTAAAATAATTTGAAAATTCAATAGCGAATAACATACCAATACTTAATATTTGCAAAAAAGTATAAATTACCAAACTCTGAACTTCGAATTTGTTCAGATTACTTCACATACTCGGGAAATCTGTAGGTGCTTAACTTTAATACACCTAATATGGTTTCTTTGAATTAACTGGGATCAGCGTGACTGCCTGTCATGTATAGAATTTTATACTGTTTTAAATAAGTACTTACTTACTTTTGCGAGTTTGTAATAATTACAATATTTTTGTCAACTCCATTTAATTCATGGTCTCATTTATAAAAGTGGATATTAACTCAATTGTATTGTATTTATTCTAACAACAGTAAATTCTTCTAATTCAAAGAGTCAAAAATGTCATTACTTCATTAGCCAAGTTTCAAATTTATATCCGCTCTCAGCAGGAGGTCACCTACGCATCCCCTGCCGATTATACACGTTACTCACCCTGTTTTATTTACGCCCGAAAATCAAGAAGGTCGTGGGTTTGACAAAAATATTCTTTCTGTTTTTTAAGTTTTTATATACAGGGTGATTTCAAAGTACACTGAAATCTCGTAGGAGGTGATTCCTCTTCTCAGAATAAGGAAAAAAGTTAATATGACCCATGATCCAAAAATGCCGACAAAAATATAACTAAGAATCACTAATTTTATTCCTAAAAATTTAACCAAATAAGATATGGTTTTGGTAGTTAGGGAAAGTATTTTTCTGGTTGGGAGGCACTTATTAATGTGTTTTCAAAATTTTAAAATTATCCAGAAGATGTTAAACTAGAGGACTATTTTGCTTTTTAAGTCATAAAACTTTTTGTCTTTTCACTTCTGGTAAATATTTTTGAAAAATGGTTTTTTTTAGCAGCCAATTTAATAATTAATCTTTTTTTTTCCCTTTTTCCCATATATAAAAAGATTTATCAAATAAATATATACCGTCTGGGTACTTTCAAAACCGAACATAGGGGAATTGCATTGTAACTAACCTTTATATAGATTCCTGCTCGCCATTTAAACCCACAAGGATGGTAATGGTATGAATAGAACGACAAAAATACAGCGCATCTGATGGTACCAATAAATGTTAGTACCTACTTAGTTATCTTTTTCTGTAAAAAAAAAATATAAAATAATGCTTTTTTGAAATAATATAGGTTGCTATGATTGTCAACTTTTTTTTATCTGTCAATTAAATTATTTGAAATCAGTCAATGTTTCTGTTATTAATATCAAATAATGTGAATAATAACGAGTATTCAGTAGAGCAGAGGGTTTTTATAATAAAGACATTACCATCCTTGTGAGTTTAAATGGCGAGCAGGAATCTATATAAAGATCAGTTACAATGCAATTCCCCTATGTTCGGCTTTGAAAATACCCACTCGGTATAGAAAAAAAAGGAAATAAAGGTCAAATATTTAAAATTAGAAAAGCACGTTGAAGAAAATGAAGGCTAATATGTAGAATCCGGGGCCGCTGTCAAACCGCTGTATTCCCCTTAAATTACTAATGACCAATGATATTATTTATTCTCTGTTCTGTTGTTATGGAAATATTAACTAACATTATTGTAATTTGTCAAATTTATTAAAATAAATCATTGACATTTATTACACAAAATTAAATCAGGTAAATATTTCCATAAATTTGGATTATTGAAAGGCAGGCATGTAACTATAACCGTCTAAGAATTGCCAATAAATGATGATTGTAACTTATTTATGTGAACATGGTATTAAAATCTGTATACATGTGGCCAAGGTAAGTGCCTCTTTGCAGGTAATATATAATAAGAATTTGAACGAAATTGTAATTAAAACTGCAGTATGTGAACATGGTACCAAATTATATCTAAAAGAGACCAAGGTTGGTTGCTCTTGGCAGGAAATATATATAAGAACTTGAACGAAATGGTGATGGTTAATGCATTATGTGAACAATATACCGAAATATGGGTACATTGAGGCGAGGTTAGTTGATCTTAGCAGTTAATACACATAAAAACTTGAACGAAATGGTGATGGTAGCTAAAGTCTGTGTACATGGTACAAAAGTCAGTGTACCTTCTGGGACCAAGGTTAGTTGCTCTAAAATCTGTGCACACGGCGCCTCAGTCTGTGTTCAGGTTAGTTGCTCTTCGCAGGTTATATATTATATAAATAAGAAATTGCACGAAAAGGAGATGGTTAATGCAGTCTGTGTACATGGTACGAAAATCAGTGCACATGGTATTTAGTAGGTACTTTATGACCTGATCGTCTCGGCATTAGAAATGTGGCTAAAAAAAAGAAGATGGTAACACAAAGGGATGCTCATCCCTCATAAAATAAAACAAGAAATGGTTAGGGGGTAAGCTGAGGGATGTTCATTCCTCATAAAAGAAAACAAGAAATAGATAGCAGGTAAGCTGAGGGATTTTCATTTCACTTTATGACCTGGTCGTCTCGGCATTAGAAATGTGGCTAAAAAAAAGAAGATGGTAACACAAAGGGATGCTCATCCCTCATAAAATAAAACAAGAAATGGTTAGGGGGTAAGCTGAGGGATGTTCATTCCTCATAAAAGAAAACAAGAAATGGATAGCAGGTAAGCTGAGGGATTTTCATTCCTCATAAAAGAAAACAAGAAATGGATAGCAGGTAAGTTGAGGGATTTTCATTCCTCATAAAAGAAAACAAGAAATGGATAGCAGGTAAGTTGAGGGATTTTCATTCCTCATAAAAGAAAACAAGAAATGGATAGCAGGTAAGCTGAGGGATGTTCATTCCTCATAAAAGAAAACAAAAAATGGATAGCAGGTAAGCTGAGGGATATTCATGTTGAATCTTTGTATTAATTATTTTTGTATTTAAAAATTTTGAATTTTGTTATTTTTGCGAAAGCAATGTAGTGGTTAGCTATGATTTTATAAAATCTTGTTTTTGGAAACATGGCAACCAGTAAATAATATAAATTTTTTCTCGTAAAGTTTTAACGTGCGAATTTAGTGTCCGTGTTTTTAACTTTTATTTCCCATATTAATCTGATTATTTTCATAAACAAGAATTTATATTTACCTATTACTGAATTAAAGGATCAAGATCGACAGGTTAGTTATTTAATTATATTAATTTACTTGGATTTTGTTTACCTCATATAAATTTATAGTTTTTAGAATTTATTTTGTGTTGCTAATAATCTGCTTTCAGGAACAACAGTTATTTTAATTTATTGTTCATTTATATATTGTGTAAATAATAATTATGTACTTATAATTAACTGAATGCTACATTTTTAATAAAATATGTGTTACATTTGTTTAAGGTGAGCGACTGCTGAGGAAAATCACCAAGTGGAAGAACAGTGAAATTGAAAAATTGTTTCTTCTAGCGTAACTAGCGCAGGTACTGATAGTATGCACAATTTTATTATCAAGTTTTATTTAAATTTGTGCAGAATACCAATGCCAACGCAAGTAACGCTAAAATTAGACATTTGTCAATTTTATTTGTTTTCAATAGGGTACCTTGATTGAGTGATTGTTATCATTCTATCATGGCACTCTAAATTTCATCATCCACGTGATTTACCTACGCAGAAACTCACCTGTGTTTATTTATTTTGGTTACCATGGTACCTATTTATTAAGGTTACCATGGAAACGGGAGGGGAAAGGTGGTGGGGATAGCGGCCCCGGATTCTACATTTAAAGTTCACGTTTCGCATTTTTAAACAATGCTTCTTCAGAACAAAAATAATTTAAAAATTTTCATTACATAATTGTGCGTAGTTAGTCTGTAAAATATAATAAAAGGGGCGGTATTAATCTAGGGAACTGAAACTAGATAAATAATGGAAAAATTTTATACTATTGTAAAGTGATATTAGAATTTAAATATTAACTTCTGGGAAAGTCAATAATTGATTTGATGCCCCCCATGCTAGACAAAAAAAGGTACTGGTGTCGTATAGCGAAAATGTGCACTGTTTTTGAAAAATCGCGGTTTCTACAGGACTGTTTTTATCACCGCACACCACTTTGGCGGTACGTAACAATTCGGCGCCGGCGATTCGGCACCGGCAATTCGGCGCCGGGCGATCTAACCGATGCGATAAGTCCATAACACAAACTTTTGATTTAAATTACGAAAATCAAAGAAATGAACATCCCTTAGCTTACCTGCTAACCATTATTTGTTTTCTTTTCTGAGGAATGAACATCCCTTTGTGTTACCATCTTCTTTTTTTTAGCCATCTTTCTATATATATTACCAGCAAAGAACAACTAGCCTGAACACAGACTAAGGCGCCATGGCACCTTAGTCTGTGTTCAGGTTAGATCGCCCGGCGCCGAATCGTCCGGCACCGAATGGCCCGGTGCCGAATCGCCGGCGCCGAATTGCCGGGACGAATCGCCGGAGCCAAATCGTCCTGCTCCGCCACTTTGGGTATCTGAATTTCAAACATTGAACCAAATAAGATATTGATTCAAACAAATAAGACAAAGGAAACAAACAAATTTGATAACTATGAAAAATATCTTATTTGGTTGAATTTTTTTAATTCAGGTACCCAAAGTGGTGTGTGGTGGTACGAATGGTCCATATTTCAAAAACGATGCACATTTTCATTATACATCACCAGTACATTTTTTTTTTGTTTAGCATGGGGGGTCTCAAATCCACTATTGACTTTACCAGAAGTGAAAAGATAAAAAAGATTACTTAAAAAACTAAAATGGGCCTCTAGTTTACCACCCTTTCAATAATTTAAAAATTCTGGAAGCACAAATAAGTGCCTCCACCAAACCAAAGAAATACTTTACGTAAGAACCAAAACAATATCTTGTTTGGTTAAATTCTTGCGAATAAAATTAGTGATTCTTCGTTCCATCTTTGTCGGCTGTTAATATTAACTTTTTTTTTATTCTGGCGAAAGGAATCACCTCCTACGAGTGTTTGGTGTACACTTAAATCACCCTGTATATTTAAAAAAATAAGATTATTAATGTTAATATGCTTTCATATTTAATAGTACAGTGCCTTCATTAATGATTGATACCCACGTGACCACAAAATATAGGCAACCCAACTTACATAAGTAGTTGGTAAACCTTCATCCAATAATTCCCTAAAATTTTATGTACAGTCAGCGACAAATGTTTTCACCAGTATGATACCACTAAACACGTTTTTCTGAGAAATATAAGGTACCATGACGTCGTTCTTATTGTTTTATATAGGTATGTTGGTAACACTGTTAACAAGATGAAATGAAATATAGAAACGTGTTATATTTCTCAGTAAAGCGGATTACAGTGGTACTGTAAGCTTCAGCTCTGGTTTTAAATAAGTACAATGGTTCTAATGTAACTTATAACTTTATTAATAATGTAAAGGTATACTTCGGTTACAGATTGCAACATATTACATGAGGTACTTATTCTAACCTATTTGTTAAGCGTCGTTAAGGCGCGTTCAGTAGTGCTCCACCTTAAGGGTGGTTCACCTCACATCCCCCCTTTTTTTTTTTTTTTTCTCACAGGTTCAACCTGTCAGGCACCTTCACGGCTCGTCCGCTTCGTGTGTAGACCGGTCCTGTGGTGGTCAACGGCTGTTCCATCTTTGGTTCCTCTTGTATTTCCTGGTCATTAGTTACCTGGTTATCTATCACTGGGTCTTCTTTCTCAACTTCTTCTTTGAAGGTCGCTTCAGTTTTCTTGATGTCATGGTGATTTCTTCGGAACTGCTTTCCGCAATGATCTTCAATAATGCTTGACCTTGGATGTACATTTTTTACTATCGTGGCTGGTTTCCAGTTTTTTTCTATACTTGTTCTCACCACTACCTTCTCTCCGGGTTTGTATGACACATCTTCTCTGGCATTTCTACTTGCTAGATGATTCTGCTCTTCCCTTTTTTCCTTTAATTTTTCAGTGACGCCGGTGATAATGTGTGGTTTTAATTTATCAACCGGTGATGGTAATAATGATCTTAAATTTCTGCTGTAAAGTCTTTGTGCAGGTGACCCCATATTTCCTCTTTCTAAATTGCGATGGTTTAACAATGCTAACCTTACATCAGATTTTTCTGCTGAGCACTTCTTCAACAAGTGTTTTATTGTTTGCACTGCTTTTTCTGCCAAGCCATTGCCTTTGGGATGAAATGGGCTACTTGTTCTGTGTTCAAATTTCCAGTCTTCTGCAAATTGCTTGAATTTTTCGGATGAAAACTGAGGTCCATTGTCAGATCGTAGTACTCTCGGTATTCCGTGTGTAGAAAAGATAAATTTTAAAAACGCTATCACCTCGTTTGTTGTGGCTTGATTTAGTTTTTCGTATTCAATGAAGCCTGAGTAGCTATCAGTTAGTACAATGTGATCCTGATTTTGAAAATAAAATAAATCTACTGCTACTACTTCGAATGGATATTTTGGTATTTCTCCCATTTGTGCAATTTCTTTTATGTTATTTCGTTGGTGTTTTTGACAAATAGCACAGCGTAAAATGTAGTTTTTTATGTCGTGGGACATTTTTGGCCAAAACAGTAAACTTCTCGCTCTGTTGATGCATTTCTCATAACCAAAATGTCCTCCGTGTATATGCTTTAACATGTCTCCTCTTAGGGATTCTGGTATCAATATTTTATTTATGTTGAATATTAAATCTTCATGGGTGGATAGTTGGTCTCTAAATGGCCAAAATTGTTTGACTTCTTGGGTAACTTCCGTTATTTCCTCTGGCCAACTCTCTTGAATGTATTGCATTACTTCTTTTAACGTGCTGTCAGCTTTCGTAGCTTTCTGCAGTTTTATTAGTTCTTTATCGGACACTGATAATATTAAATTTATTTCCAGTTCTTCATTTTCTTCGGCTGGAATTTTGTTCTCACAATATCTGCTTAATGGATCTGCTAACAACATTTTGCTTCCCTTAATATACTGTACTTCGGGATTATAAGTCATTAATTTCAATCTTATTTTCTGAATTCTCAATGGAGTCGAATGAATCGGTTTTTTGAAAATTGACTCTAAAGGCTTATGATCTGATTCGATGAGTACTTTCTTTCCCCATATATATTCACGAAATTTTTCACAGGCAAACTGGATTGCGTATGCCTCTTTTTCTATTTGTGGATAATTCCTTTGGGAATTGGTTAGTGCCTTTGATGCATAAGCGATTGGTCTGTCTTGTTGAAGTAATACAGCACCCACGGCTGTCGAGCTGGCATCCACTTGCAATTTTACATCTTCATTTACATTATATAATTTTAAAACAGGTGGTATTGTGATAACTTTCTTTAATTCTTTAAAACTGTGCCTTTGTTCTTCCTTCCACTGCCAGGGCTGATCTTTTTCTAGCAGTTTTCTTAGGTTTTCAGTTCTAGCTGAATAATTATCTATGTATTTACTTAAGTATGTGAACTTACCCATTATTTTCTGTAAATCTTTTTTGTTCTTGGGTTCTTGTAGTTTTGAAATAGCTTCTACTTTTTCCGGATCTACTTCCATACCTGCGTTTGTAAAGTAATGACCTAAAAATTTTATTCTTGTCTTTTCGTACTGACATTTTTCCTTATTCAATTTTAAACCATTGTTTTCAAAAAATTTTAGTACTTCTTCAGTAATTTTTCTTAATTCTTCAAGGGTTTTTGCATGGATTAGGACATCATCCATTGCTACTTCTACATTAGGTACTCCTTCTACTAGCATTTGCATCTTGGCTTGGAAGATCTCTGGGGCTGATGCTAATCCGAATGGTAGGCGTTTACATGAAAATCTTCCCCACGGAGTTGCGAATGTTAAAATTCTTTTGGTACGTTCTGTTACTGGGATCTGCCAGAATCCTCTTTTACAGTCTATAACTGTAAAGTACTTTGAAGAATGCAGCTTAGTAGCAATTTCTTCTACTGATGATAATGGGAAATGCCTTCTAAGAATGTTCTTATTAACTTCAGTTAAATCGATACAAATCCTTAGTTTTCCTTTACTTGTGGCAATTACCATTGGGGAAACTGCTGGCGTAGCCTCCTTGGTTGGCTCTATTACTTCCATCTGTACCATTTTATCTAGTTCCTCTTTTACATTTTCTCGTATTTTATATGGAATTCTTCGAGCAGCAAATATTTTAAAATTTGGTTCCTCGATAAGGTCCATTTCATATACAAAATCTTTCATGCAACCTAGCCCGTTGTAGATTTCGTTTTTAATTTGAAGACTTCCAATTCTTTTTACCAAGTTCAATGTCGTGCAGGCCTTTCCTCCTAGTACTGGTTCAATTTCCTCCTGTACTACTTTAAAAACAATTCTACCTGTTTTGTTATTTACTCTGCATTTGGGTATGACTTCCCCTAAAACAGATAATTTATGATTGCTGAATGAAATTAAATTTTTAGTTTTAGATGAACTAATTTCTAGGTTTAACTTATCAACTAGTTTTTTCGCTAAAACATTGCATTGTGCTCCTGTATCAAGCTTTACTTTTATAGGTTTGTTTTCGATTTGTATCGTAATACACCATTCATCTTCTTCTTTTTCTGCTTCGTTTATTGTTCCCACATAAAATTCTTCCTCTGATTCCTCTTTATCGCTTTCTTCATCTAGTCGATTCACTTTTGAGTATCTTCGGTACGATGATGATGGTTTTTCGTTTTTTGTATTACTATTCGCTTTGACACAGCACTTTTCATAGTGATTCATTTCACTACATTTCTTGCATTTGTGCCTATAGGCTGGGCATTCGGCTCTTCCATGTTCCGTATAGTGATGCCGCGAGACGAGAACGAGACGAGAGTTGGGTAACTCTCGATCTCGTCTCGACTTCGAGACGAGAGTTGAACTTCCCTCTCGATCTCGAGGCCCACCTCTCGTCTCGTTCTCGTTCTCGAGGCGAGAATTCTCGGAACTCTCGAGCTCTCGAGTTCGCACAAGAATTAAGGAACATGCAAATTTAAAAATGAATGTTTACAACAAAATGCATGTTAACCTTGGGAAACCCATCAAACATCAGGAATAGTTAGGTACCATGGTTAGGTACCTACTTAGAACGGCTTTAGCTTAAACAAATTTTAGAATGCTTTACTATTTATACAGAGACGTTTCTAGAATTTCCATCCATGTAGTTTTCAAATTTTAGTAAATCGGATTATTATCCTATGGGGGTTCCAGTGCCGACTGCCGAGAATAATCATAAATTATTTGCAAAGCGTCTATTATCTTTCGGATAATGTATACTTACACTTATTTTGTTATTATTATAGTTGTGTAGTGTTTTAAAAATTAAACAAATTAAAAAGACAATCTTTATTTAATACTCGTATCAGTCGTATCACACTTTTTTACCTGACTACTTTCCTACTATAATCAATAGTTTCAGCGATATTAATTAAAATTTTTATAGCAATTTTGCCGCTAGCATTTAATAAATAAATGAAAATGTTTGTAATTATATATCTTTATTTATTGTTATATCTTTTTATTGCGGCATAAAATGTATAACCTACTATTTTTCCTAAGTTTCTTAAGAAAATCTGAATGACAATTCGAGAGCTCGAGAGTTCGAGAGTTCTTGAGGCGAGAACGAGACGAGAGTTAAGCAACTCTCGATCTCGTCTCGATTTTCGAGACGAGAGTTTTGCTAACTCTCGTCTCGAAATTCGAGCCGAGATCGAGACGAGATCGAGAATTCTCGATCTCGGGCGGCATCACTAGTTCCGTAGCACATTTTTTGTAATGGAATGTATTCGGTTTGGCATTTTTATTGAATTTAATTGGTTTGCTTTTTTGTTTTTTCACAGTACCCACCTTTTGCTGACTAGTATTTATTTCAGCTATTTGTTTACTTGCCATTTCTCTTGATTTGGCTCTTGCTATTGCAGCAGTTAGTTGAACATCTTCCGTTAGTAATGCCTTTCTTAGTTCTTCGCTTACTACCCCTATAACGAGCTGATCTCTTATGAGTTCCTCCATTAGGTGTTGAAAATTGCATTTTTTCGCTTGTGTTCTTAATCTGCTTACAAATTCATCAATGGTTTCGCCTTCTTGCTGAATTATTTTATGAAATTTAAATCGTTCAAAGGTTATATTGATTTTTGGCTGAAAATAGTCACACAGTTTCTGTTTTACTATGGCTAGTGTTAATACCTGACCTTGTGCTAGCCTTGCTTCAGGCAAGGTGTTGTACAATGCAATTGCTTCTGTTCCTATGCACGTCATAAAAGTTGCCACTTGCACCTCCTCTGGTTTTCCAGTGAGTTGTGTTGCTGTTTCATAGTAATTATACTGCTGTAACCATAACGTCCATTCCTTGTGAAGGTCTGTTTCATGGTTTACTATAAATGGTTTTGGTGGTCGCAAACCAATTACTTGTTCTTGTGCCATTTTTTCCGTTCGGGTTTCGGCACCATGTAAGCTTCAGCTCTGGTTTTAAATAAGTACAATGGTTCTAATGTAACTTATAACTTTATTAATAATGTAAAGGTATACTTCGGTTACAGATTGCAACATATTACATGAGGTACTTATTCTAACCTATTTGTTAAGCGTCGTTAAGGCGCGTTCAGTAGTGCTCCACCTTAAGGGTGGTTCACCTCACAGGTACAAGACTGGTGAAAACATTTGTCGCTGACTGTACGTAAATTAGGGCAGACATTGACACTTTAGTTACTTACACCCCTATTCTGTAAAAAGTCGTTGGCAGATGACCCGTTTGTTAACAATAGTCGTCAGCGACTCTCTCACCGACAGTTTGAACGATCTGCCTACAAAAGTTATTCTGTAACGCGAGTCGTTGGGACCAGGTAAGTTTTAGCTACGAACGATGGTTGTTGACTACGGAAGATCTTTGCGCGTGCGTTATTGACTCATTTAAAGTTACCCGGTAAAAATTTGTTGCATTTCTCAAGTCACCCTCAGTTAGAGTGTGCTGTTGCAGTAGTTTTGTTACTGATTTATATGCTTGGTTTTGTGTAATAATTTTAACATGGAAGATAAGAAGAGGTGTGGTAAAACAACAAGACAGCAATATATGCTGTATTTAGAAGAATTAGAAAACAACGAATATTTTAGATTCAATAAATTTTCGCCAGAAAATCTCTTAATCCTATGTTAATATGTCTGACTTTACCTTCTTTCTAATTCGTCCATAATTCGTTGCAAGTTATTATGAGCCATGACCACAGCACAACACTTTAATTAAACTACTTAATACTTAAATCTTACTACAATTACACTTAATATTAGATCTATAATTAATAAATATTTACACTTAATAGTAAATCTAATTAATAAGATACTTTAAAAAGGTAAAAACGTAAAATGTAAGTAAAAAGCGTGCAAGTTGTTAGCTCAACGGCAACAAGTTGCTCCTTGTTGCTGAACGACCGATTTCTACCGACAAAATTGTTCGTAAACCAAGGTCGGTGGTTACAGAATAACTTTAGAGCGAAAAATCGTTCAGCCACCAATAATTGTTTGTGAACAAGTCGCTAACGAGTCGTTATGGCTTACAGAATAGGGGTGTTAGTTTAGTTACAACGAGTACCAATCCTACCTGACTTCAACATTTAAATCTGAAACTCCCAAGGACACTACGGATCAAAGGTCACGTGGGTATCAATCTTTAATGAAGGCACGGTAGTTGTATCTTATACTGTTTGTGCTACTTTAGGTACTTTTAAAATACCAATACCTTAATAAACTGTTAATTATTTCAGTAAAACATGAGAATACCAGCACCCTTTTGCATGCCCAAATCAAATCTGAAACTCCTGATGTGAAATTTAATATTAAGAGTGATGATGACGATGATATCTATATTAAGAGTGAACCCTTGGTGGGCGAGCAGCTGCATATAAAAGAAGAAATTGAGGAAATAGAATCAGAAACCAGGCAATACTTTCAAGTTGAACAGTTGGATTCTGCAATGAACAGCACCTTATATCCAATTGAAGAAAAATTCAATCATGCAAGAGGTAACTTAGAACCATATACAAGAACTGTAAGTGGTGATCGGAATAAATGGGAAAGTAATTTTGAGATTTGTGGTAAGATAACTTCAAGACAGAGACGTGATTCTAGGAGTTTACAAAAGAGTAACTTACAACAACATATGAAAACCCATATGGGTGAAAAGCCATTCCAATGTGATATATGTGATTATAGAAGTTCACGGAAGGATCACTTACAAGATCATATGAAAACCCATACGGGTGAAAAGCCATTTAAATGCACTATGTGTGATTATAGAAGTTCATGGAAGCCTGTCTTAAAACGACATTTGAAAATCCATACGGGTGAAAAACCATTTCAATGTGATATATGTGATTATAGAAGTTCACACAAGACTCACTTACAAGTTCATATGAAAACCCATACGTCTGAAAAATCATTTCAATGTGATATATGTCATTATAGAAGTTTAAAAAAGGCTCAGTTACAACGACATTTGAAAACCCATACAGGTGAAAAACCATTTCAATGTGATATATGTGATTATAGATGTTCACACAAGAATAATTTACAACAACATGTGAAAACCCATACGGGTGTAAAGCCATTTAAATGCAATATATGTGATTATAGATATTTACGGAAGGCTCACTTACAAGATCATATGAAAACCCATACGGGTGAAAGACCATTTCAGTGTGATAGATGTGAATATAGAAGTTCACAGAAGGCTTACTTACAAGATCATCTGAAAACCCATACGGGTGAAAAACCATTTCAATGTGATATATGTGGTTATAGAAGTTCACAAAAGAGTAGCTTACATCAACATATGAAAGCCCATACCGGCGAAAAGCCGTTTAAATGCAATACATGTGAATCTAGATTTTCAGTTAAGGGTAACTTAAAAATACATATGAGAATCCATACGGGTGAGAAACCATTTCAATGTGATATATGTGAATATAGAAGTTCACAAAAGAGTACCTTAGAAGGGCATATGAAGACCCATAAGGTTGAAAAAGCGTTTTAATGCAATACAATATGAAAGTTTGAAAGAATAAGAATTATTCATTAAAGTTTATAGAAAATTAGAAATAATAAATATTAAATAAATAGTCGATTTTAACTGAAAATTACACGATTTATTTGCTTTTTATGTAACAAATTAAATATTTTGGAAGCTTTTGAAATTTACAAACACAGAAAAGACGAACAAATTGAGTTCTTAGATTCTCCTTTGCTGACAATTTTGGAATAGAAGTTGTCTTAAATGGTATCAAGTAGTTATTCATTTGTTATTATAATATCTCTGTCCGTCGTCTGCGTATATGTGTTCCAGTTGTCACACAAAATCTGCCTATAGCTTGTAAATTGTTATTTGGAAAAAAAATAAAATTTGAGCGGATATTGTAAAGACGCGAGTCATAGGGAACTGCTTACAGCGGTAAATTATAAGCCCCCTTGCTAGCTCCACGGCAGACGTGGATATAATTATGACACAAAATCCACGGTATTATGTCATTGTCATGGGGTGACGGTTAATCGGTCGACAGAGGTGCGTACGATTGGTTGCCTACTCCCGAGGCGTAAAAATATGTTTCTGAGAAATCTAATGATAATAATTATTAAAAACAAACAAAATTAATAAAATATTTTCATGTTCTTAAATTACGCTTTTTTTTTCATAAGAACAGCTATTCCCGTTAGTACAGTGTAATCGACAGAGCTACCATTATTTCTACCTAGCAAAATTATTACATTACTTTTACCTACCAAAAAGCATTAAAATACTATACAATACCTCTTTTTTGTGTAGATAGAAAAAAAATGTTTTAGACAAATGTTGTAGTAGATAGTTTGAGGATTTAAAAAAAATTATTTTCAAGAATCTTTGGGGTGGTTATCAAAATATTGTGATTTAAAATTTTTGATCGGCCGCCATTTCGTTATTTGAAAAAATAGAAAATAACTGTAAATACAAATGTTGTAGAGAACCGTAAGCTTATTTTTAAAACTTAGTATTAACACCCTGTATAGATTCTCATATTAAATTGTGCATCCTGTCACAGGCTTTAGACTTCCATTGTTGACTTGGTTCTGATGTCTTTCCTCACACCGTAGTTACTTTAAGTTTAAGTTCAGCAGTTTTCTTACTGAGGATGGTAGCTTAACTGCCGAAATACTTAGTATTTAGGTTTTACTTAAATATTTTGGTGGTAGGAGTTTCTATTTATACTTAAACCACGGTCTTCGATCATAGAATATTTTATTTAATATTTATTATTTTTATATAAGATGAAAATTGTTCAGTTGTAATGAAATTTTGTCATTTTGTACCCAATCTTAAAATCCTACCTCACTATATACATAAAATCATCTCATTTTTAGAACTTGTATCAAAAACTTATAGCGAATTCCAATCGCTGCACTAGCCTGCACTAGTGTACACTAGTGTAGTGTGTTCTAATTTCAAAATTGCCAAATCGTGGTTGCACCAGACAAAAATAAGCAGGTAGTTTTTAACAAGTGTTACATCTGTGACTTGAATGTGCCTATATTTGAGTTTCCCCTCTAAATTTTAACACCAGTGCAGTGCAGTCACGTGATTACACAATTCTAGCACACAACACTAGTGTACATTAGTGCAGGCTAGTGCAGCGATTTGAATTCGTTATTAGACAGCTAGTACACATTGTAAATGGTGTATCATCTTTTGTACTTTCTGAGGTGCCTGCCAGGGGTCTCCCTGGCACGCTTTCTACCGAATCTTCGCTTTGCTACAATCGCCCAGCATACCTGAGAAACTGACACTTGTAAAGTATTCATGACTTAATTGTGCAACTTGAAAAACTGCAGATTATATTATTTATTAATACAAACAATATGTGTATAAAACGTAAAACTAAGTTTCAGATAATTATAAAATACAAACAAAGGAAAAGAGGCTACATTTGCAAACAAACAAAAAACAATTAAACCTGATTTTTTAACTTGAAACATTACCTATATTATTTGAAATTAAAAGAAAAAAGGTAAAAGAACATGCTACTTGTTACTTGCTATAATTAACTTAGGATCTTTTTTGAAAACGCTTTTATTTTTTTTCGATTTTTTGTTGTTTTTGGAATTTGTTCTATTAAGGCCCAGTTGTATAAAATATTTGACTCCCAGTTCAGCTGATCCACGATCAATTGTCATGGATACCAATTGTTATAACAATCATATCCATGACAATTGATCGCTGAACTGGGAGTCAAATCTTTTATACAACTGGGCCTAAGGGCCGGTTTTAAAATACAAGTATAAGTTATACCCCCGACAATTGTCATGGTTACAATTGTTAAAAGAATTATAACCATGGCAACTGTCGGAGGTATAGCTTATTCCAGGTATATACTAGTATTGTAAAACCGGGCCTTAGTGCGTCAGAGTTTTTTGATTTTGTAGCGTTTTTGATTGTTTTTC
Organism: Hemicrepidius hirtus; assembly: GCA_963082805.1. Classification (NCBI taxonomy): domain Eukaryota; kingdom Metazoa; phylum Arthropoda; class Insecta; order Coleoptera; family Elateridae; genus Hemicrepidius; species Hemicrepidius hirtus. The sequence goes on from OY720165.1 coordinate 6,170,017, forward strand.
TAGTTTCGGTTCTAGCTTCTCTTGATTTCCATAGCGTATTTTAAACAAGAACAATAAAATTGTAAGTTGCATAAAAAATTGCAAATGATCTCCGCACTCTTCATGCTTGTTCCAAGCAAAGCAGGATACTTTAAATTGATATTTTCACGTAGTAAAGTATCGTTTCGCGTTGTCAAGTTGAGTAATCAGGAATCCCAGTGCCTGCACCTCCATGCACAGACATATGTCCAGAAATTAAAGAAAGACAGACATTTTTGTAAGGTACGTCGGTGTTTGAACGTTACGTTTACTTAAAACCGGCGACGGTAGCGTAACTAGTAGTGGCAATGTGGCATCAGAAACTAAGCTTTGGGTGATTCATATTGTCGAGCTGTCTATATAAATGGCACGTGCGACTAAATCGCGAGGTATGTCGTTCGGATCCTGTTAATCGCGCATGATCATGATATGATGATGCGCCTGCGCACATGTCGACAATTCGGACTTAGAATTTTGAACAGCTTTGAAACTCATTTTAGACGTGTTAACTTTGCGTATGCGCCCAAGTCAACGTCCGGTGTTGCCAGATTGATTGAGATAGATTAAATCGATTAAGTAGGTCTTCTTGATAGCCATCTCTAGATCTATGGTCCACGGGCACGTGACGTCACAGCTTTTGCTTGGAGAGTAAACATTGATAAACATAACCTCTTTGTCATATACAATCCTTGTATACTATCGTATTGTTATCGTGTTTTTTGTGTTATTTTGTGTAGATTTTTGTGCGTGTTTGCTACGAAATTACAAATATAATGTCGAGTGAGTACTTTAATGGTTTAATTGGTGCTGCGAGATCGCCATACTTGGAGAAAATTGCTGCCATTTCTGACAAGGATCCCTACAGTTTATGCGAACTTTCCATGGAGATTGAAGATTTCCCAAAAATTACACATGGGGATATTGTTAATTATTTAGTGTTTGAAAGGAGTTCATACACAATGAACGAATTTAAAGCGTATAAAAGTTTAGAGAGTTACCTACAATCAATTTTTATGTGGTTGGATAAAGGAAGTTGCAGTGAAAAAAAGTAACGATCTTTGTGCAGTTCTGGGCAAGGTAGGTATCTATTGATGTTCTTGTAAATATTTGTGACCTATACATTTTTACAGGTTTTACATTCACAACGATTAAACGCAGCACCATTAGCAGTTTGGATTATAACAAAACCAGATGGTCAGATTTTATCAGCGCACTGCAACTGTGTGGCAATGTTCGCATGTTGGTGCACAGGTAATTATCATTTTTAACGTTATTAAAAGTGTGGAGTTTTTTTATACTACTTCATTGTTTTACCGCAGGTGTAAAGGCATATTGGAAGGTTCCTTCGACTGCTCCTGGTCAATTGGCACATCTTCACTTCGGTTAGAAGCATCAACCTGTCCTTTTGAATTTTTTGATAATTTCTTGATGTATGAAAAATTAATGTTTTTGGAAGCAGCCAATTGACCAGGAGCAGTCGAAGGAACCTTCCAATATGCCTTTACACCTGCGTGCACCTGCGGTAAAACAATTGCGTATAAAAACTACACACTTTTAATAACGTTAAACATGATAATTACCTGTCACCATATATTAGCTATGCCTGTCACTGATCGTACTTCGGAATTTCTTATATTGTCATCAATGGCAAATAGCAGTGCACCAACATGCGAACATGTTTCACTAAGACCTGCCACACAGTTGCAGTGCGCTGATAAAATCTGACCATCTGGTTTTGCTATAATCCAAACTGCTAATGGTGCTGTGTTTAATCGTTGTGAATGTAAAACCTGTAAAAATGTATAGGTCACAAATATTTACAAGAATATCAATAGATACCTACCTTGCCCAGAACTACACAAAGATCGTTACTTTTTTTCACTGCAACTTCCTTTATCCAACCACATAAAAATTGATGTAACTCTCTAAACTTTTATACGCTTTAAATTCGTTCATTATGTATGAACTCCTTTCAAACACTAAATAATTAACAATATCCCCATGTGTAATTTTTGGGAAATCTTCAATCTCCATGGAAAGTTCGCATAAACTGTAGGGATCCTTGTCAGAAACGGCAGCAATTTTCTCCACGTATCGCGATCTCGCAACACCAATTAAACCATTAAAGTACTCGCTCGACATTATATTTGTAATTTCGTAGCAAACACGCACGAAAATCTACACAAAATAACACAAAAAGCAAGGTGTAAATACGATAGTATGGAGTAGGGGCAGCACGTGACCTGACTTTTGCTTGGAGAGTAAACATTGATAAACATAACCTCTTTGTCATATACAATCCTTGTATACTATCGTATTTACACCTTGTTTTTTGTGTTATTTTGTGTAGATTTTCGTGCGTGTTTGCTACGAAATTACAAATATAATGTCGAGTGAGTACTTTAATGGTTTAATTAGTGCTGCGAGATCGCGATACGTAGAGAAAATTGCTGCCGTTTCTGACAAGGATCCCTACAGTTTATGCGAACTTTCCATGGAGATTGAAGATTTCCCAAAAATTACACATGGGGATATTGTTAATTATTTAGTGTTTGAAAGGAGTTCATACACAATGAACGAATTTAAAGCGTATAAAAGTTTAGAGAGTTACAATCAATTTTTATGTGGTTGGATAAAGGAAGTTGCAGTGAAAAAAAGTAACGATCTTTGTGTAGTTCTGGGCAAGGTAGGTATCTATTGATATTCTTGTAAATATTTGTGACCTATACATTTTTACAGGTTTTACATTCACAACGATTAAACACAGCACCATTAGCAGTTTAGATTATAGCAAAACCAGATGGTCAGATTTTATCAGCGCACTGCAACTGTGTGGCAGGTCTTAGTGAAACATGTTCGCATGTTGGTGCACTGCTATTTGCCATTGATGACAATATAAGAAATTCCGAAGTACGATCAGTGACAGGTAATTATCATGTTTAACGTTATTAAAAGTGTGTAGTTTTTATACGCAATTGTTTTACCGCAGGTGTAAAGGCATATTGGAAGGTTCCTTCGACTGCAGCAGTCGAAGGAACCTTCCGGAATTTCTTATATTGTCATCAATGGCAAATAGCAGTGCACCAACATGCGAACATGTTTCACTAAGACCTGCCACACAGTTGCAGTGCGCTGATAAAATCTGACCATCTGGTTTTGCTATAATCTAAACTGCTAATGGTGCTGTGTTTAATCGTTGTGAATGTAAAACCTGTAAAAATGTATAGGTCACAAATATTTACAAGAACATCAATAGATACCTACCTTGCCCAGAACTACACAAAGATCGTTACTTTTTTTCACTGCAACTTCCTTTATCCAACCACATAAAAATTGATTGTAACTCTCTAAACTTTTATACGTTTTAAATTCGTTCATTGTGTATGAACTCCTTTCAAACACTAAATAATTAACAATATCCCCATGTGTAATTTTTGGGAAATCTTCAATCTCCATGGAAAGTTCGCATAAACTGTAGGGATCCTTGTCAGAAATGGCAGCAATTTTCTCCACGTATGGCGATCTCGCAGCACCAATTAAACCATTAAAGTACTCACTCGACATTATATTTGTAATTTCGTAGCAAACACGTACAAAAATCTACACAAACTAACACAAAAAACACGATAACAACACGATAGTATACAAGGATTGTATATGACAAAGAGGTTATGTTTATCAATGTTTACTCTCCAAGCAAAAGCTGTGACGTCACGTGCCCGTGGACCATACAAGGATTGTATATGACAAAGAGGTTATGTTTATCAATGTTTACTCTCCAAGCAAAAGTCAGGTCACGTGCTGCCCCTGTTGTATAATGTAATAATGCTATGTATATTGGGTTGCATTCCCTGCACATCTATATTTTATGTTTGTAAAATAAATCAGTTCCAAACCAGACTTCTTACTGTATACATCATAACATGGCGCAGTCGAAGCTAGAAATCAACTAAAGTAAAATTAAATAGGAACTTTAAAAGTAAATAAAGTGAAAATTAAGAATGTTAGTAACAAAGTGAGAATGGAGAACAGCAGACCAGCAATTGACCCGTTAAATTTAAAAGGAAACGTTGCCGAAAATTGGAAAATGTGGTTACAGCGCTTCGAGATATACTCGACCGCTACCGATTTGGATGGAAAATCACAGAAGAGGCAATGTGCTCAGTTATTATATTGCCTAGGAGAAGAAGCTATAAACATATATAACACATTTACATTTGAGGAAGGCACGGAGAATCAAATAAAGGAATTAAAGAAGAAATTTACGGAATACTTCGAACCAAAAAAGAACACAACCTATGAAAGGTATAAGTTCTTCACATCAAGACAAAATGGCGAAAAAGTAGAAAAATTTATAACTGAATTAAAAAATCAAGCAAAATTATGCGAATTTGGAGAAGCTACGCTATCGAATCAAATTAACGAAGAACTGAAAAATGAAATGATAAAAACAATGATAATAATTGGGATATCAGATGAATCAGTTCGCGAAAAATTACTCGAAATGGAAAATACGACCTTAGACAAAGTAATTGAATGTTGTTTAATAACAGAAAGTTCAAGAAAAAATCTAAAATTCATAAGGGACAAAGAAGCAGGTTCCTCCAGTGGAAATTCAGCAGAGCAGCAGGTGAACGCTGTAAGAACGAGGTCAAGGATTCAAGAAACGCGGATAAGTAGAAATCGGTCCGGAACCCCTCAGAACAACAAAATGCGATCATCCAGGACCAGGTCAAACTCCAGAAACCGAAGATGGACAGGGCGAACAATAAAAGGTTGTACTAGATGTGGTAACGATCATAATATAAATGAATGTCCTGCTTATGGTCAAATATGTCACAAATGTTCAGCTCCTAATCACTTCGCTCAATATTGTAGAAGTAAAGCAAAACGCATTAATGAAATTTTTCATGAGCAAAATGATTTGGAAGCTGGAAATTTATCAATTAATTCAATAGAATCAAATAAAATTAATTATTGTTATGTAGAATTACCCATTAATAACAAGTTAAATTTAAAAACCAAGTTTAAGGTAGACTCAGGTGCATGTACTAACATAATCACAATTGGAAAATTAAGAGAAGCAGAGTTCGACCTAAGGAAGATCATGCAAAACACAGAGACATTGGTAACATACACAGGTGAAAAAATACCAGTAACAGGCAAGTGCTACTTAAATTTAAGATTTAATGAAAAATATTGCACGAATGTAGAATTTAATGTTATCAGTGGTAGGCACGAATCCATTTTAGGTCTAAAAACTAGTCTAGAATTAGGCATAATTAAAATTGAAAGCGACCCCAACATAAAAGTTGTAAATGTCATAAATAGTGAAGTACATGGTGATTACCAACAATTAATTAAGAAATATTTTAATATTTTTCAAGGAATAGGCAAAATTGGGAGAAAGTACAAAATTGAAATACAGGAAAATGTCATTCCGGTGTCAAATCCTATAAGAAACATACCAATTCCTTTACAAAGTCAGTTTAAACAATGTCTAAATCAGTTGGTAAATTTAAAAATTATTGAGAGAGTGCATGGCAGCACAGATTGGCTAAATTCATTTGTTGTAGTTAGAAAAGCTAATGGCTCACTAAGAATATGTCTAGATCCGCGAGATTTAAATGCTGTAATTAAAACCCACACTTACAAATTACCTACAGTCGAGGAAATTTGCACTAAATTAAACGGGTCCTCATATTTTTCAAAATTAGACGCTACAAGTGGCTTTTGGAATATTCCGCTTGAGGAAGAATCTTCGAAATTATGCACATTCGGCACTCCTTATGGAAGATTCAAATTTTTGAGATTACCATTTGGTATAAAAACAGCAAGTGAGGTTTTTCAAGAATATTTTCAAAACATATTCAATTTAGATAATGTTCAAATGTATATAGATGATATTTTAGTTCATGCACACACTAAAAAAGAACACGATGAAACATTGAAAAAAGTTTTCGAAATTGCGAAGGAAAATAACATTAAATTTAACCTAGAAAAATGCGAATTTGGGATACAAGAGGTAAAATACTTAGGATACAAATTTTCACAACGAGGTATGGAAATTGATGAGGAATATATAATGGCAATAAAAAAAATGCCAGTCCCAAAAGACAAAAAAGAAATTCAAAAATTTTTAGGTCTCGTAACCTATGTAGGAAAATTTATAAAGAACCTTTCTGAAATTACTAAACCCCTTAGAGATTTAATAAAAGAAGATAGCAACTTTTCTTGGAATAATGCTCAAGAAAATGCTTTTAATAATTTAAAAAACTTGATATCTAGCAGACCTGTTTTGAATTATTTTGACATAAATAAATACACTACGATATCAGTAGATGCTTCAAATTTTGCAGTAGGTTCGGTATTGCTACAAGATGATAAGCCATGTGCTTATGCGTCACGAGCATTGAATGAAACTCAGAAGCGTTACGCCCAAATCGAAAAAGAGCTACTAGCAATATGCTTCGGGGTAAATAAATTTCATCAATTCATTTATGGGAAAAAATTCATCGTTCAAACAGATCACAAACCTCTGTTAGCAATTTTCAAAAAATCTCTTAATGCATGTCCAGCAAGATTGCAACGCATGATGCTATCTTTACAAAAATATGACATAGAGTTAACATACAAACCAGGAAAAAAACTAGTCATTGCAGATACACTGTCACGGTTAAATTTAAATGAAACATTAGATGACGGAATGGAACTTGAAGCTCATGTATGTTTAATTGATAAAAGGGTCACAATTTCAAATGAAAGATCCAATGAGTTAATTAATGAGACAGAAAAGGATGTCGAATTGAAAATTATAAGGTCATACATTCATAAGGGATGGCCTAAAAGTATAAATAAAATTCCGAATCAAATCAAACAATATTACAGTATAAGATCAGAAGTAACAGAAAACGCGAATAAATTAATTTACTTCGGACAAAGAATAATTATACCCACAAAATGGAGACATAAAATTTTGAAAGATATTCACACAGGGCACTTAGGTATAAACAAATGCATTTCACGAGCCAACTTTACGGTATATTGGCCAAATATTAACAAAGACATAACAAACTTTGTCACTCAGTGTAATGCATGTAACAAATATGCTAATTCAAACGTGAAAGAACCTATGATAAATCATGAAATTATACCCGCTCCATGGCAAAAGATAGGTATAGATATTTTCGAATTAAAAAATGAAAAATTCTTAATAGCTGTAGACTACTACTCTAAATACCCTGAAATTGAAAACTTAAACAACAACTTAACGGCGGCGAACGTCATAGAAAAATTGAAATCACTGTTTGCCAGACATGGAATTCCCAAGGTAGTGGTATCAGACTCCGGCAGTCAATTCACAAGTCAAGAATTTCAAAATTTTGCCAAACAATGGAATTTCAAAAGTCAGGTGGTTTCCCCTCACTACCAACAAGCCAATGGTTTAAGTGAACGCACTATTCAAACAATTAAGAAAATACTAAAAAAGTGTGATGATGAAAAGGAAGACAAATACTTAGCTCTATTAGCATTTCGAAACACACCCATTCAAAATTCCTATACACCCTCACAAATTTTAATGTCACGTTATTTGAGAGACAATTTACCAATCGATGATAGCCGTTTGAAACCAAAAACAATAAATTTTGCTAAATTACAAAATAACTTAACAAAATTTGGTAAAAATGCAAAAAAATATTATGACAAAAAAGGTTTTAGGGCCAGAAATGACTTTGAAAATCAATCATTAATTTGGTATCAGGACACACCGAAAGGTACTTGGAAAAAGGGTAAAATAATAGAAAAAATTAGAAATAGAACTTATAAAATTGAAAGGGAAGATGGAAGATGGTGTATAAGAAATAAATTTTATATTCGTTTACGTTATGAAAATAATCAAACAGCAGCACACCTTCCATCTCTCCATAGTAATTATGTATATATTCCTAAAACGACTAATACAACTGGAAATGTCAATAATCCAAATAATGCAAATAATGTAACTAAACATGTAAGATTTGCAGATAATGTTACTGACATTCCGATAACGCAACAAGAGGCTAATGTATCAAATACTAGGCCGAAAAGGAAAATTATTCCTCCAAATAGATACAAGGATTTTATAATGAATTGAATTTATTTCTTAACAATTATTATTGAACTATTATTAAGTCATAATTGAATTATTATTAAATTGTTATTGTTATTACAAAAAAGGGAGATGTTGTATAATGTAATAATGCTATGTATATTGGGTTGCATTCCCTGCACATCTATATTTTATGTTTGTAAAATAAATCAGTTCCAAACCAGACTTCTTACTGTATACATCATAACAGCCCCTACTCCATAAAACGAGCACCAATCCAGGATGGTAGTCTTGCCTCATCGGAGATGTTTTGTTGGGAGAAGTTCTTCGACCAACCCTATATTATTTTGACGATCTGCTTGATGGACAGATGGCTTCTGCACGCGGCACGGCCATAGCAACAATAGATAACGCCGAAGGAAAAAAATATGCATCAAACACCTACAGCAATACACGCAGATGTGAGGTTACGTTGTTTGATTTAATCTATCCCAATCAATCTGGCAACACCGGACGTCGACTTTGGCGCATACGCAAAGTTAACTGGTCTAAAATGAGTTTCAAAGCTGTTCAAAATTCTAAGTCCGAAATGTCGACATGTGCGCAGGCGCATCATCATATCATGATCATGCGCGATTAACAGGATCCGAACGACATACCTCGCGATCGTACTTTATAAATGGCATTGTAATATATGTACTTGTTAGGTTGGCATTAAATACAGTTACGTTGGTTACTCATGGTTAACCTGGTTAACCTGTACAGTTGTAGAGTATACTGATGAAGTCGTTCTTAATAAATATACATTAAATAAGTATTGTTGATTAATATAATAAGCTATAAGTGCTAAAGATAAAACATGGTGTCAGAGTAAAAGTAGTCTAGCAGAAATAAGGAAGTCTTGTTACAGAAAGGAGACGCACGTGCAGAACCTAACCTCAATACAAGAGAGGCGCGAAAATCAGAAATCATGGCTGAAAATTCAGTTAAAAAGCCATCCGAACTAAGCTTTGAAGGAAATGTTTATAAAAATTGGATAAGCTTCAAGCAAAAATATGAAATCTATATAGAGGCCAGTGACAAACAACAAAGACCAGACAAGACCAAAATCGCTATCTTATTGAACATGGCAGTAATCAATTTAAATTTAAGGAAGGTGAAGACAAAAACAAACTAGCTGTAGTTACACAAAAGTTTGAAGAATACTGCAGCCCACGAAGAAACGTCGTGTACGAGAGGTTTGTGTTTTGCAACACGGTACAAAAAGAAGGCCAGTCGTTCGATGATTTTCTGACCGAATTACGTAATAATGCCAGTCAGTGTGAATTTGAAGGAGAGGAAAGTTTAATTAGGGATAGAATAATCTTTGGTATTCGAGACAAAGGTTTACAAGAAAAACTTTTAGCGGAAGGTGAAATCACAGCAGAAAATGCTGCTAAAATGTGCAGAACTGTAAAAGTAGAAGCTAGCAAACAGCACCAACAATTAATTGAAGGAAGTTCGTGTGAAGTTGTCAACGCGATCAAGAATCCCCAGCGGAAGCCGAGTTCAGAGACCGAAGGTGACGTCTTTGACTGCCGCAAGTGTGGGAAGAGGCACATGTATGGCCAGTGTCCAGCGTATGGTAAATTTTGTACATTGTGTAGAAATAGGAACCATTTTGCAATTGGTTGCATGTTAAATAAGTCTAGTAATAGTTACAATAGGGTAGGAAATGATAGGAGTAGCAGTAGGTTTGAAAGAAGCAGCCGATTTGGTAACACCTCGGGTACACGCAGTAACAAAAAAGTGTATATGGTGGAAGATACTGAACTTGATAGCAGTGATGACAGTTTCCATATTGATACATTGTTCGTAGAAAATGAATGTGTTTATAAGGTTAATAATAACAAAGGTAATGATACAAGTTGGTATCAAGAAGTGTATAAGTATCAATAACAATAGTTTTCAAATCAAAATTGACAGTGGGGCTACATGTAATATTTTACCAACAAGAGATTTTTGGAAGATTAGACATAAGGGTGAAATAACTCGAGTGAACACTAGAGTAATAGCATTTGGTAATAACAAGCTAGATGTGGTAGGAAAGGTGAATATAAATATTGTTGTAAATAACAAGGCTTATGATGTTATATTTTTAATAGTAGATGTTTTAGAAAAACCGATCTTAGGATTAAAAACTTGTGTTAAGTTAGGGTTGATAGCTAGAGTCAATAGTATTAATATTCAAACAGACGAAAAGTTTTGTCAGGAATACAAGGACGTATTTCAAGGGGTTGGGAAGATACCTTTAAAATACAAAATCATACTAAAAGATGACAGCACGCCTGTAATAAAACCAGTTAGAAGGGTACCGGAAACAATTCACGAGAAATTGAAGTCGACATTAGATAGACTTGTTAGGAAAGAAATAATAGAAATAGTTGATTATCCAACAGACTGGGTGAACCCAATAACGATTGTTGAAAAACCAAATGGTACACTACGAATTTGCTTAGATTCACACGATTTAAACAAGTGTATAAAATTAGATAGTTTTCCAATACCTACATCAAGAGATTTTGAAGTAAAATTGGTTAATAAAAAAATATTCACAGTCTTGGACATGAAAGATGGGGTTTTTCAAATTGAACTTGACAGTGAGAGTAGTCTACTAACTACTTTCATGACACCGTTTGGCAAGTTCAAGTTTAATAGACTACCTTTTGGGTTAAATGTTAGCCCAGAAGTGTTTCAAAGAACGAATATGAAGATTTTTGGTGATATAAAGGATGTAGGTGTTTATTTTGATGACCTAATTATTGCATCAGAAAATGAAGAAGAACATAACTATACACTTGAAGTTGTTATGAAACGAGCAAGGGAAAATAATATTAAGTTTAATAAAAGCAAGTTACAATTTAAAGTCAAGAAAGTTAGGTATCTTGGGAAGATGTTCTCTGAAAATGGAATAGAAATTGATCCTCAGCATTTAACAGCTATTGAAGCTCTTGAACCACCCAAAAACAAGGGTGATTTGCAAAAAGTACTCGGGATGTTTAGCTATTTGTGTAGGTTCATACCGAATTTGTCAGAAGTAACTAGTTCTTTAAGACAACTCTTGAAACAAGATGTTGAGTTTAGTTGGTCTTCAGAACAAGAAAAAGATTTTAAGAAGCTGAAAGAACTAATTAGTAGTAGAGCACCTGTTCTAAAATTATTTGATGGAAAGTTACCAATTGAGGTGTACGTAGATGCAAGTAAATCAGGCATAGGTGGTTGTCTTATACAAGAGGGACATCCAGTGTCATTTTGTTCAAGAAGTCTCACTGAAACTGAACAGCTGTATACAGATAGAGAAAGAGTACCTTATCTTGTTTTAATTAAACCACAGCTTTCACTTTTCATCTTTATATTTATTATTTCGTCTTGATATTTAACAAAATCAATTAAACATTACATCTTTATAAATTATATTTTTTCTATCATTATTTTGTTTGTTATTTTTTTTTATCGTTATTTTGTTTTTGGTTGTCATATCAATTTATCTATGATTTTAGTGTAACTTTAACACCCCCCTTCGCTAAAATCCCTTAAACTTAACATATTTCTAAATTTTACAAATAAATTTACAGCTAGACCCTTTGTGAGGATATCAGCCTGCTGTTTAGATGTTTCAATATACTCCAACTTGATCTTTTCATTTTTAACGTTTTCATTCACAAAATTAAATTTTAAATCAATATGTTTTACTCTCCTATTATTAGCTGGATTTTTAATTAATGCTAAACATCCCTGATTGTCCTCATAAAAAGTAATGTAACTGAATCTAACACCTAAATCTAAAAACAATTTTCTTAACCATAATCCATCGCAAACAGATGAACACAAATCATATTTTAACATCCTTTTCTATTGGTGTCGAACACCCATTACAATTTTCCATGTTAAATCTTCTCAAAAGTTTTTTTTTAATGTAATTTGTCTGTCTTATTTTTAGTGTCCCTGTCAATCTATCATAATCAATCTCTAATCCAAGAAAATATCTTAATGCTCCTTTATCCTTCATTTGAAATTTATTTAATAATTTTACTTTAATATTATTTATTTTATGTTCGTTTGATCCACACAAAATTATGTCATCAACATAAATTAATAGAAAAATCTTTTCATGATCACTATCTAACATATAAAGGCAAAAATCACTCTCTGAACGACAAAATCCTATTTCCAACAAAAACTTATTTATTTCGTCATTCCAACATTTGGATGATTGCTTTAACCCGTATAATGATTTTTTAAGCTTTAAAACAAAATTTTGATCTAATTTTACTGCATCTGGGGCATAAATATATATATCTTCATGTAAGATCCCATTCAAAAATGCCGTCTTTACATCCAATTGTTGGAATACGTATCCATACTGATTCCCTAATATTAACAAAGCTCTAATACTGGTCATTCTCGCTACAGGTGAATACATCTCATCATAATCCTTTTGTGCAAAACCCCTTACAACTAATCGTGCCTTGAACTTATCATTCTCATTTTCCTCCATAGATTTATAAGCAAATGCCCATTTGGTATCTAAAATTTGACAATTTTCTGGTTTCTTCACCTTTTCCCATGTCTCATTAATTTTGATTGATTTCAACTCTCTGTCTATAGCTTCTAACCATTTTTCTTTATCTACTCTATTCTTTAATTCCGTAAAACTCACTGGTACATTTTCTACAAAACTGCACGCATCAAGTGCCATATATAACTCATAATCTCTGTATTTTTGTGGTAGTTTCACTAATCTTTTGTTGTTTTCTCTATCTATAATTTCATTATCATCATCTTTCTCACTTTGATACTTTACTGTCCCTATATTTTGTTCATCTAATGTCTCTATCACATCAAAACTTTCACTCTCTTGCACACACTCTTTTATTTTATACCAGAACTCACTCTCGTTAAACTTCATCTTTTCTCTTACTGTATCCCATAACCTATAACCTGCTTGAGCATACCCCATCATTACGCATTTCTTAACTTTTTTATCAAATTTATCTCTACATTCTTTTGGTTTATGACTGTAACATTTACATCCAAAAACTCTAAAATTGCTCACATTCGGTTTCTTACCATACCAAACCTCTGATGGTGTTTTGTCTAATCCTGAAGATGTGCCTCTATTCATAATGTAATTTATTGTCAAAATCGCTTCTCCCCAATACTCTTTTGGTATTCCAGATTCATTCATTATTGCTCTAGCCCTTTCTACTAAGCTTCGGTTCTTTCTTTCTGCCTTACCATTCTGTTCCGGAGTATATGCTACAGTATATATATATACATAAAGTTAAGTAAGTAGTTATAGTAGTAATGTATGTACAAGATGTAGCTATTGAGCTAATAAAGAAAGATTATTATTATTATAATCTAAAACACAACCTTTTTCAACACAGTAATTCTTAAAATCATTCGAAACATATTCACCACCATTGTCACACCTCAAAGTTGCGATTTTCTTATTAAATTTTGCCTCAGCCATACTTGTAAATTCTTTAAATTTCGAAAATACCTCCCTTTTCTCTTTTATTAAATAAACTACACAAAAGTTTGAATAGTCATCAATAAAAGTAACAAAGTGTCTATTTAGATCATAATTTGAGGGTGTGATAGGTCCACAAAGGCACAAACATAAGAATGTATTATCTCTAATATCCTTTTACTTTTGGTTCTTTCTGTAAATGGAAATCTGGTCATTTTTCCACTCACACATGGCTCACAAAACTCTACATCCTGTACTTTAACATTTTCTAACCCCTCAACCATTTGTTTTTTAATTATTTCTTTCAATCCTGAAAATCCTATATGACCATATCTCTTGTGCCATTTTATATAATCACTTTCAATACTTTCAACATTCATACATTCTACTTTCGCTAGAAAAAACTCAATTTCATATAAATTTTCATTAAATTTACCTATACTCCTATTATTTCCCCATCCTTACTTAATATTTTTACCGTAGAATTTTCAAATAGTATTTTCATATCTGATATCTCAAGTTTCTTAACACTTAATAAATTCTTTCTTAAGTTAGGTACATACAAAACGTTTTTAATTGTAGGTACAAACAATTTTCTTATTTCCTACATTACTTAGGTACTGCTTTTATGTTCCCGACTCCCATGGCCAATAAAAAATCATTATTTTTAGCAACAGCTATTTTTATTGGATCTTTTAACATAATCAAACTTGAAAAAACTTCCTTTTGATTGACCATGTGATCGGTACATCCAGAATCAATAAAAAACTGCAACCCCTCGAAATTTCTTGATTTTTCTTCTATTTCTTTTTCTCCAAGAAAACAAATTTTTCTGTCTATCTCATCTTTTTGTGAACCTTGCTGTGAGCTCTCATTTTCTGTCAAATTACTCCTCACTTCACTATTTTGAAATCCACTTCCTCTTTCTCTATAACCATAACCTCCTCTTGAATGGAAAACTCTTGGATTGTCCCTGTAATTACCTCGATTCTGGAAACCTCTGAAACCTCCTCTAACATAACATTGACCGTTATCCCCTCTTCCGTAACTTCTAAAATTCTCAAACGTCTGATTCATCCTCAGATCACCACCATTGCTCGGCACACTGTAATTAATTCTTGGACAAAATCTCCTTATGTGATTTGTTGATCCACATCCATAACATCTTTTTCCACCATGATATTGTGTCGTAAAAGCTGTTGTCAATTCACTACTGCTATTTACATTCCTATGAAATAACATCCGCTTCTCACATTCTGCCAAGAGCTTATTCTTTGCATCTTCATATTTAACATCAGTTGTATTTTCAATAATTGCGCAAACAGTCTCATATGACCTTGGTAATAAGGTTAATAATAAACTACATACTTTGTCTTCATCCTTTACTTGGCAATTTGATGCAATTAATTGCCTCACAATATCTTCAAATTCTACTATGTGTTTCTCAAGCGACTCTCCCTCTTTCAATTTCAGCGATAACAACTTACGTTTTAAAAATATTTGTCCAGGAAGTCCTTTTTTCTCATATCGATCTTTCAAAGCCATCCACATCTTGTATGCATTTGTTTTATCTCGAATTATATCTAATTGAGAATCATCCAAACATTGAACTACTATCGACTGGCATTGCTTGTCTTGTTTACTGTCTCTCTCTTTCTCCTTTTCATCTGTATATTTACCAACATTAAATTCAGATTCTACCCATTTTGCCACTCCTTTTTCTTCCATCAACACCTGTACTCTAAATTTCCATGCTCCATAATTATTACCATTTAGCAATTCGATATTGTAACTATTCTTCGCTGCCGCCATATTTTTTTTTTTTTTCTTACACTTTTATTTTTCACTTAATTCTTCCTGGGCCCATAACCTCTTGTTTTAATTAAACCACAGCTTTCACTTTTCATCTTTATATTTATTATTTCGTCTTGATATTTAACAAAATCAATTAAACATTACATCTTTATAAATTATATTTTTTCTATCATTATTTTGTTTGTTATTTTTTTTATCGTTATTTTGTTTTTGGTTGTCACATCAATTTATCTATGATTTTAGTGTAACTTTAACACCTTAGCCTTTGTTTTTCAGTGACCAAGTTTCATGAATATATCTATGGGAGATTAGTTAATGTTTATACAGATCATAAACCGTTAGTATCAATTAGTCAAAAAAATATTCAAAGTATTCCCTCAAGATTACAACGGATGAAATTAAAACTTATAAAGTATAGCTTAAATGTTAAATTTATCGCTGGAAAGCAGAACATAATAGCTGATGTGCTATCAAGAAATTATATAAAGAAACCCACCCAAGAAGACCCAACGTTTAATGAAGTTGTTCATAGCATGAAAGAGTTAGCAATAAGTACAAGCAGACTAAAAGAAATAACTGAAGAAACAGTCAAAAGATCCACAATTAGCACAGTTGAAGCAGTACTTTTACAATGGGTGGCCAGAACACAGAAATGATGTCTGCAAAGAAGTAATGAGATATTGGAAAATTAGAGATGGCGTTAGTGCTGCAAATGAGTTGGTGTTCTACAATGATAAACTCATTATACCCCAGTCGTTACGGAAAGAGATGCTACAAATACTTCACGAACCTCATTTTGGAATAGAAAAGACTAAGACAAATGCAAGATCTATGTTGTATTGGCCTAATATGTCAAAACAAATCGAAGACTTAATCAAACAGTGCAAGATCTGTGAGAAATACTCCAATAATAAAATAAAAGAAAAGCTAATGCCCCATAAAATTCCAGATTACCCATTTGAACGTGTGTGTACTGATATTTTAGAATACAATAACGAGTCGTATCTGGTGTTGGTTGACTATTTTTCAAAATGGTTGGAGCTTAGAAAGTTGCAAAATAAGACTAGCAAAGAAGCCATAAGTCATCTCAAGCTGATATTCGCATCACATGGCATACCAAGGGAATTGGTATCTGACAACATGCCATTTAATAGTTATGAGTTTAAAATGTTCTCAAAAGAGTGGAATTTCGACATAACAACAAGTAGTCCACTATACCCGAAGTCTAATGGTCTTGCTGAAAAAGGAGTAGGAATTGCCAAGAAAATTCTAAAAAAAAGTGATGACAGTAAAGTAGATGTACTAAGTCTTGTTTTGTTAAATTACAGAAACCATCCGCTAAAAGGTGTAGAATATTCGCCAGCAGAAATGCTTTACAGTCGCAAGTTGAGAACGAAGGTACCAGTCCTTAAGGAAAACTTGGAACCAAAAATTGCAGTAGGAGCTAAGGAAATGTTGTGTAAAAATCAGCAATCTCAAAAGTACTACTATGATCGCAGTGTGCGAAAGAATGTGAAACGTTCAAAAAAGGTGACAACATTCTAATTAGAGACCCAAACAGGAAAGTGTGGAATCCAGCTAGAATTCTAAATGAACATAAGACCCCAAGGAGCTATAATACATTCAGAAAACTCCCGTGACATTTAATGTGTTAAATGGCAAAATCAGTTGGTTAACAAAAAAAATCCCTATTAGCTATTAGCAATCAAAGCCACATTTTCAAAAATTTATAGTGATTTTGATACTAGCCAACTAAATTTTCCATTTGACACTTTAAACGTCACATGGCCGTAGTAGGATCTGTGATTGGTTGCTTACGGACGTTCCCTGTAAACAACCAATCACAGACCTCATGTGTCACATGGTTTTGTTTACATGCTAGTCGCGATCTCCGGGATGACGTTTACATCAAAACGTAGTATTTAATGACCCATTGGGATTGGCATGTGGACCGTAACAATCCGATCTCAATTAAAAGCTGTATAGCTCGGGGCGGACATTGTCACCCACCCTGTATACCGGGTGAGTCAGACCACCCGTATCAGTCGTTTTGTTTTTCGAAAACTGTTAATCGTGGAGAGTTCGGGCCAAAATTTTTTATTACAAAAGCCTTCATGAAGAGTTTGCTCCAGAATGTCGAGAACTCCAAAATTTCAAATAGCACGGGGGGTCAAAAGTGATATCGTTGGAAAGGTCTTTAAAAATTAAGCAAGTTTTGTAATAATAATTTTATTACCCCCACCCCTTCTGAGGAATATTCGCTTGAAGTTATTAAGTAATTGTACTGTTATTTAGGCAGGATGTAAACGGCCTAACTACCTACGTCCTAACAACAGAAATGCATGGAAAATCAGCAGTGGACGAACACGGGCTGACAAGAAGAAGAAGAAAAATGTCTAAAATGTAAGTTTGACAATAGGTCACCCGATTGTACCCCCCTGGATTTTTTTCTTAGGAACCGTATCAAGGATATTGTCTATGGCAAAAAGCCTACAACAAGAGATGATATGAAGCTGAGAATTCGCAATGCCTGTCGGCCGCTAAGTGGTGAAGAAATATTGAGAGCCACTGATAATGTGACTAGAAGAGCTCGACAGTGTTTAGAAGTAGATGGACGACAGTTTGAACAATTCTTGTGATATTGTCAAACTTACATTTTAGACATTTTTTAAATGTAAAGTTAAATAACAGTTTTCTTCTTCTGCTTGTCAGCCCATGTTCATCCACTGCTGATTTTCCATGCATTTCTGTTGTTAGGACGTATGTAGTTACTTACGCCGCGTCGTTTACATCCTCCCCAAATAACAGTACAATTACTTCATAACTTCAATCGAATATTCGTGAGAAAGGGTGGGGGTAATAACATTATTTTTCCTACAAAACTTCCTTACTTTTTGTGTTGTTAAGTATTTAATAGTGTTTAATAGTACATACAATACTTATTTATTCGCATTTATAATACATCAATTCTCTTTATAAAACATGTGCTCAACTAAGGTTATTGACATATCACCTTGGTAACTTAACGTCTCTAAGTAATGCCACTACCATGACCTAACACCACATCTCTCCTTCTTCCAACAGACATGAATGATGCTATTTAGTCACTCGTAAAGGCAAGCGCATCGTTCTTCCATTTCTTGTGTTGTAGGCTGCTATACTTGACTCTCCTGTTTCCCCGATGTTATTTTCAGTTTCCCCTACTACTATATTGGCTGCTTAGTGAATCCATGAAATGGTGGTGACTGCTCTTTTATACTTGTAGTTTCTTGTGTTGGCTGTTCTGGTATATTTCTATCGGTTCTGCTTCACTGGTTACATCTGAGTCAATGCATTCTGGAGTTTTAATTAACTGCTGTCGATTTCTTCTTACATTTCCTAACTTCGTTTTGATAATAAATGATCTAGGATATTCCGCCTGACTATCAACTTTTCCAAAACGTTGTAAATCTGGAATGTATACTGTTCTTCCCTCTTCCAGGTCAGATAATTTCTTCACTCTTCTGCTCTCTATCTAGAGCTCTATCGATGATTTTCGGTGCTAATGTTGACTGTACTTGTGGTAGAGTGTTTCTTAATTTTCTACCAAATAAAAGTTCCGCAGGTGACATTCCCGATTCTAATGGTGTACTTCGATAAGTAAGTAATCCTAAATTTGTATCGGTACATTTATTAAGAATACCTTTTGCTACGGCTACTGCTCTTTCTGCCTCACCATTGGCTGCGGAAACTTTGGACTGGATATTTCATGATGAAATCCGTACCTACTCTTTTGCAAACTCTCGAAAATGATCTGAGGTAAACTGTGTGCCTCCTCCATCTGTTCTTACGGTTTCTGGTATTCCGTGCCTAGCAAATACATTTTTAATTCTTGAAATAACCGTGACTGACATTATGTTGTCTAATTGTATTAATTCAAAATATCTAGAATAATAATCCTGTATTACTACGTATCTCTTGTTTTTGTTTTCTAGTAAATCCTACTTTCATCCATGGTCTCGCTGGTAATTTTGTTACCATAAGGGGTTCCATTTTATTTTTTCTGTGTTTCACACATATTAAACAAGTTTCGACCATTTTGTTTACTTCCCCTGTTAACCCTGGCCACCGCCTTCTGCACTTAACTATTCCCATGTGGCCACTGTGAATCCTCGATAACATTTCTTTTCGAAGACTTTGTGGAATAAATATTCTACTTCCTTTCATAATCAAACCTTTATTAATTGATAACTCCCCTCGGAATTGAAAAAACTTTGAATATGTTGGAAATCCGTTTAAAATGTATTGCTTCAACTCAGCACAAACAAAGTTAGTGATTCTTCGTTCTATCTTTCTCAGCTGGTAACTCAGGAACCAGGCAATTGCGGGCCATGAGTCGTATTCATTTTTTTCTTATTTTGACGAGAGGAATCACCTCCTAAAAGTTTTCAGTGTACATTTAAATCACTGTATATTAAAAAAAAAGATTTTTAATGTTAATACGCTTTCATATTTAATAGTAGTTGTATCTTATACTGTTTGTGCTACTTTAGGTACTAAAATACCAATATCTTAATAAACTGTTAATTATTTCAGTAAAACATGAAAATACCAGCACCCATTTGCATGCCGAAATAAAATCGGAAACTCCTGATGTGAAATTTAATATTAACAGTGAGCCTTTGGTGGGCGAGGAGCTGGATATAAAAGAAGAAATTGACGAAATTGAATCTGAAATCAGGCAAGGCTTTCAAGTTGAAGAGTTAGATTCTGTAATGTACAGCACGTTATATCCAATTGAAGAAAATTCAAAATCGAATTATGCAAGAGGTAACTTAGAACCATATACAAGAATTGTATGTGGGGATGGAAGTAAACAGGGAAGTAATTGTATGACTTGTAAGATAGCTACAAGAGAGAGATGCGATTATAGAAGTTTACGAAAGAGTAACTTACAACATGTGAAAACCCATATGGGTGAAAAACCATTTCAATGTGATATATGTGAATTTAGATTTTCACGTAAAGGTAACTTAAAAACACATATGAAAACCCATACGGGTGAAAAACCATTTCAATGTGATATATGTGATTATAGAAGTTTAGAAAACCGTAACTTACAACGACATTTGAAAACCCATACGGGTGAAAAACCATTTCAATGTGATATATGCGACTATAGATGTGCACAGAAGAGTAGTTTGCAACATCATATGAAAACCCATACGAGTGAAAAACCATTTCAATGTGATAAATGTGATTATAGATGTTCACAGAAGGATTACTTGCAATATCATATGAAAACCCATACAGGTGAAAAACCATTTCAATGTGATATATGCGACTATAGATGTGCACAGAAGAGTAGTTTGCAACATCATATGAAAACCCATACGAGTGAAAAACCATTTCAATGTGATATATGTGATTATAGATGTTCACGGAAGGCTCACTTACAAGTTCATATGAAAACCCATACGGGTGAAAAACCATTTCAATGTGATATATGTGAATTTAGATTTTCGCGGAACGGTGACTTAAAAAGGCATACGAAAATGCATACGGGGGAATAACCATTTCAATGTGATATATAATATGTGATTATAGAAGTTCACAGAAGGGTTACTTACAAGATCATATGAAAACCCATACGGGTGAAAAACCATTACCAAAACCATATACTGTGTGTCCCTGCGAAGATGAAACTTAGGAATCTTATAATGGTAATTTGATGCATTTACTTTGAAACAATTACACAAGCGTCACCGATCGTTAACGATTTTCCTACCGACCATGTAAATATGATCTCATCTCGTCCCATCAAAATCTTTGTTTATGTTTTAAATGTCACGTTATTAAAACCAAAGACAATTAAAAACTATTGTTTGCCAGTTAAGCACGTAAAATGTAACTGTACATGTATTTGAAACTGTTAGAGAATGGGTGTCATTACAAATCGTGTCTACAATCTTTTAAAGGTAAAACAATCCATTCTATCCTTTGAAAGTTATGTTTATGTTAATTTTTTTTAGATGGGGTCCTAACTTAACTTAAGTACAGTTTAGAGCTGACAACCAGTAATTCCAGTTAAATAACATGTGAAATGTGAAAATTTACTTTAATAGGACGATGTTGATGTATGAACCCAAGAATTTGATGTGACAATCAGTTTTATGATGAAACATGCTACAATGATAATTGCAAAAGACTGAATTAAGATACAATCAAAGCAAAAGCGAATATTAACATCAGTTACAGTATCAGTCGATATCAGGCTGTAGCAATATGAAATCTTGTTACATTAAAACTATTTGATTTTTAAGAACTGGGATTCTTATTCGTAGTGGCAGTTGTTGCAAGAATGTAGTAACTAGAAAAATGCTTAAATGATGTATAAAATAATACTTTTTACATTAATTTCACTATTGTTCATGTTTTGAGGTAGTTATAGTAGGTAGGTTTATAATTAAGTTTTGTTACTTTTATAATAAACATTTATTCAAGTATAAATTTTATTTATAATGCAAAAAACGAAAGATTTGGGTATCTAACATTGCTGAATTTGCACTTTAGCTACTTGTTCCTTCTTTTCACTTTTGTGGAAAACATTTTGAAAATGAGCGTCTACATAATACAATAACAGGTGGAGGTATATACTTCTTGCATGCCACGAAGCAAAGTTTTCTAACACAGATCCACAGCATTATTTTATGTAGTATAATTTTCGTAATTTCATTTTAAGTTTCTAATAATGCGTAACTTACGAAATGTCTTACTTTTTTACCGAATCATCATAATCTGAAAAATATTTTAGAACCGTAAACAAATTGTTTGTATTTATGTATTACCTTTATAATGATAGGTACTCAGTCTCATTTAATTTAATTAAAACACTCTACATTTACACGAACCAATTTGAGCAAATAATTAATAATTTTATTACTGACTTTCAAGGCCGCTAGCTGTCAATTCGTATACAGGGTGTCTCTAAAATATGGTGCCATAGCTTAACCACAGATTCCGGGGATCAAAATAAGACGATTTAACGCAACTTACCTCTATCCGAAATTGCTTCGTTAAAGCGCTATCCAACGTCAAGGATCTTCAAAAAATTTCTATTTTTTTAAATAACAAGATTGTTTTTGGCGATTAGGATGAAATTTGGGATGTGATTCTTTACTGAAAGAAGGTGTTTTTTGACATCATTTTTTTGTTCACGAGTGTCGCGTAAGTGGTCAAAGGTTGATCACCCACAGGCAAAGAAGCTCATATTTTTTTAACAGTTCGGTCAATATGAGGCGCCGTTTGGGTCAAAAATATGTATATAAGACTCGCTGGCGCTACGCACCCGTTCCCCCAGGGCGTAACAATACAACCATTTCATCAATTTTTTCGTCCTTAAAAAAATGGAATGAAAAGTGTCCTATTTTGTTTACTATAAATATTTAGTGTCATCTGCAACTGTCATTGCTGCCATTAGCAATAGAAATAACGTTAATAGCTGCAGCAGCCAAAACCAATATGTCTGTTAAATTCTCATCCATTTCAAAAGCGATTCTGAATAGTTTAGATTCAAGACAATATTACTGTCAACCTGTCAATTTTTTAGTTCCTAAAAAAATGACTGAAACTTGTACTAAATAATTGAATGTTACAAACGGGCTACGGGCTTAAGCCCGTTTGTAACATTCAATAGATCGCGTGCGCGTGACGTCAGCCGGGTGCAGAGACACGAGCTTGCAGGTAAAACACACTGTGTCTTTAGCACTGTTTATACCGTCTGGGTACTTTCAAAACCGAACATAGGGTGATTGCATTGTAACTAACCTTTATATAGATTCCTGCTCGCCATTTAAACCCACAAGGATGGTAATGGTATGAATAGAACGACAAAAATACAGCGCATCTGATGGTATCAATAAATGTTAGTACTTAGTTATCTTTTTCTGTAAAAAAAATTATAAAATAATGCTATTTTGAAATAATATAGGTTGCTATGATTGTCAACTTTTTTTTCTGTCAATTAAATTATTTGAAATCAATCGATGTTTCTGTTATTAATATCAAATAATATGAATAATAACGAGTATTCAGTAGAGCAGAGGGTTTTTACAATAAAGACATTACCATCCTTGTGGGTTTAAATGGCGAGCAGGAATCTATATGCAGATCAGTTACAATGCAATTCCCCTATGTTCGGCTTTGAAAATACCCACTCGGTATAGACTCTTTAAAAGCAATTTTGGTTGTATTAAATAAAATGAGTGCTAGCAACAGAAGTGGGTATTTTAAAAGTTTAGTCCATAATTATAGAAATATAAAATAAACTAAAACATTTGTTATTAAATATCTTATATGCTTTTGACAATGGCACGTTGATGCCGAGTTGATGCCGAAATACGTATAAAGCAGATAAATATAGTTATTTCCCGTTAAAATCGATATTTTATTTAATATTTATTTTTTCTATAGAAAATAAAAGTATTTATTTGCTTTAGTACCTATTTTGATATATACATATGTTATAAATCTAATGCATGTATTTTGTTCACAAATAATTTGAAGAAAAAAGGAATGGGCGTTAAAAAAATTAGTTTTATTTGTCATTAAAATGTTATACCTATGTTAATTACCTATATGAAATATAGTTTTACAAACAAATGAAATCTACCTTTTTCGTGAAAAATTTCAGGCTCTTGAATTATGGTTACAATTATCTTTTTCATGAAGTTGGTGAATATAGTTTTGTGGAAAAAAAAACATTCGTATTCAAGTACAGGCAAAGCAACAGAGTACGCCAGCATCCTCGAAGAATTTCCTGTTGTTGATGATAGAGGTAGAACATACAGGAGAAATTCAGTATTTCTTAAAAGCTCGCCAAACAGTATGAATATTAAGAAAGATTATAATTATCATATCTTTGATGAAAACCCTACAGGACAACCATCAAATTAAAACTGTTTAGTAGTTTCAGAAGGTTGTAATAAACTGAAGACTTTTGCAGTGACATGGATTTCGTGCTCTACATAAACGATGTCGCAGTTCATTCGGAAGTTGTAGATGTGGGATTAGTGATAAATCCGGATGATTCTACTCTAAATGCTCGGAATAGCAACGAAGTCAAGGAGAACTTTTCTCAAGCAGATGGTAAGTGTTTAAAATTAATTTTACCTGGACATTTCATTAACGTGGAATTTTCTCTACATAAATACCGTTGCAGTAAAATCAGAAATTGTACGCGAGGACTTCGTGATGGATACTGAGAATCGTACGTTGGATGTTTGGAATGGGAAAGACAATAAGGGAAACTTTTCTCAAGCTGAGTTGCAAACAAGGGGTAAGTAGGAAAATCCAGGGGAAAATCATTTTTTCCTTTTCAGCGATATATTTGGTTTAACCACTACCCTCTTGATTTTCAAGACTTGACTTCTCTTTCCGGCCTATTCATATGGCAAGCACAAAACGGGGGTAAAAACAACTGAAAGTGAATTTAGATTACGATTTGATACTTTTAATCACGACCTTCTTGATTTTCGAGTCAGAGATGTCAGACTCGAAAATCAAGAAGGTCGTGCTTTTAATATTTCAAACGTAAATATTTTGTACCAAAATATTTCTACATTCTACTGAACAATTACAAGTATATACAGGGTGTCCCGAAAAAAGTGTGCGTTTTGTACCACCAAAAATAAGAAAAAAGTTTCTACAAACGTAGGTCGAAAGATGCTTCCAAAGGGAGCTACAGCCTCCTTACAGGTGGCCTCTGAGATAGTTTTTATTGAATATCTTCAAAACCGTTCAAGGTAAAATAATGAAATTTTGCACAGGCAATACTCTTTTCATGCGTAATAAGATTAAGTTAAAATACTAATTGAAAATTTTATCCATGCGTGTCTTAAACTGTGTGACCGTGGGGAAACAATAACCGCAACTTTTTTGTGTGTAATTTTTTCCCATTTTCGACAGTAGAACATGTTGAATATCGATAGGATGTATCGTTTTTGAGCAACGTTGATGGGAAAATTTTATTACGGGCTCCAAAATACATACGAGAAGCGGGACAGTTTTTGCCTTTTATTACGTTATATAATAAAATTATTACAATTTGTACAAAACACTAATCTTTTTATGCTTAACAAGATAAAACAAATAAAGTTGAGTTTATATGTGGTATTCTTTTATTGCAATGATTTTTCAAAACAAATTTCCGTTTTGTTTTAATTCCCAGCATATCCTGTAATAAATTTTTCCAATCGATTTTACTCAAAAATGATCGAAATATCGCCATACTATCGAGGAGGCAGCAACTTACTCACCTCCAGCTGGAATTTGTGGGCTAAGCAGAAAATAGTTTCATTTGTTCGCAGTATTGCCAGATTTGGCGATATATCGCCAATTTGGTTACTTTACAGCACCATTTGGCGGTCTTTTTTACTTTCGGCGATTAACTGTTTTTTGGCTATCTCAACAAATATAATTTTCCTGTCTCAAGTTTTAATATAGTAAATCCCTGCATCACTAACCCAATTACAAGTCACAAGTGGTTGCGACTATTTAAGCCTGTACAAACCAGGACATTTCTCACAGGTGGATTGTCTATTGTTAAAAATTTAATATTTTTTCCAAGTACTACCAAGTAGGTACCCGTACCCACTTAAGATTAAGACTAGAAATGTAATAATGTGAAAGGGTATTATCAAAACTTACCAGTCCTTCTTAAGTATTTTTAAGAATTGTGTTTTTGTGAAGTCCTTTGCATCGGCTTCCTTTGTTAAAGTCACTTACTTGGGAAGAAGCTTGACCCTCTTTCTCAACAAACACTTCAAATTCAATTCTTCACCAGAAACCATTGAACATTTATTCATAAAATTTACTTTGTATATAGGCAATTTGTGTTTTTTCTGTAACTATTGTCTTGTGAAAGAATAAGAATGGGAAACCATGGAAAATAGCCAACCTTATAAAAAGAACTGGGAAAATGAAAGTTGGGCAAAAGGTAACACCTTGTATATAGTAATATTTGGAAGTATTTAGCATAAGAACGTTTCTATTTCATCTTTCATTATTTTTTATGTCACTCAAGCTCACAGGTTTGGGAATTTTTGGCTACTAAAGTTATTGCAATTGGCTACCAGACAACCGAAATATCTGGCAACACTGCGGTTCGCTCGTCAACTAACTTTCTAAAAATGAATTCAGTCGCACATATTTTCTCCCTTAAGTTACAAAAAACATTGAAATTCGAAAATAAATTAGAACTTTCGGAAATGGGCCCACCTCGACCCGAGTTAATTATTGAACAAACGGACGTTAAACGGGGAAGTCTTACGTTAGAAAATTTAATTACAAAAATGTATGAAGGCGCACCGTGGTTGTGCGAGTGTAATATTGCGAAAGCGTTTTTTTTTTGTTTCTCTTGCCTGTTAATGGACTCTCGTACGACTGACTGGTGCGATTCCGCGTGGATTGCGAAGGGGGTTACAGATATAAAAAAACAAAAATTTAGAAAACACACTAATAAGCGCCTCTAAACCAAAGAAATACTTTACGTAAGAACCAACGCAATATCTTATTTGGTTAAACTTACGAACAAAATTAGTGATTCTTCATTCCATCTTTGTCGGCTGTTAATACGAGTATGACCATGCGTCATATTAACTTTTTTCCTTATTCTGGCGAGAGGAATCACCTCCTACGAGTTTTCAGTGTACATTTAAATCACCCTATATATTTAAAAATATTATTTTTTTCTTCAAGCGTATCATAATTCGCGAGAGGAAGTGAAAATAGATGGCGCTGGTAAAATTCAACATGGACGATATCGTCGGGATTCAGAAGCGCCAGGTTTGATTAGAGTGTGTGTTTACCTGTATCTTATTACATTTTTACGAACAGCAAAATGCCTGTAATTACCTTGTGCGATATATTAGAGTATATAGAAACGGGAGTGAGGTGTATAAAAGAGGGGGAAGCCGTACTAAACGCCGAACATGTTTTAATGTGTGGAATAAATAGTGAAAAAGCAGAAGAAATTGTTGGTTTGTGTTTACAGACCTCCAATTTAAAAGGGCCTCCACATTTAATTAAAATGGTTATAAATCCTTGTAAGTTCTCTAGAAACAACTGATGAATTACTAGACAAAATAATATTGAAAACAATAATTTATAGCAAAACCAAAAGAATGGACATGCAGTTGCACCT
The DNA here is from genome assembly GCA_963082805.1 of Hemicrepidius hirtus. Classification (NCBI taxonomy): domain Eukaryota; kingdom Metazoa; phylum Arthropoda; class Insecta; order Coleoptera; family Elateridae; genus Hemicrepidius; species Hemicrepidius hirtus. The sequence continues at coordinate 6,197,635 of OY720165.1, forward strand.
GCAAAGCCGGTGCAGGTGGGAAGTGTAAACACATTGTTGCATGTTTACTTTTTATTAATAGGTAAGATACAAGTGTAGAGCAATATGAATACCAGCATATAAAGTCATGCTATATTTTAGAAATGAATTAGAGCAACTGAGTTGTACCGATCTACAACAGGCATGGGGTCAACCGAAACAGGGGCTGAAGTCAGAAGAAGCGCTAGTACCAGTACCAATAAGTGAATTCTGTCACGTTAAAAAGCCAAAGCTGATGTGTAGCACTGAGGAGGTTAATAAAGAATTTCTTGACAGTATAGTACTGGAATTATTTAAGGGTAAGTAAAAATAGGTGGGTATAATAGATATAATTTAATTAGAATGTCACATTCAGTACAGTATAATTATTTATCACAGTTCACAGAGGAGTACTTTTAAGGTAATAATAATAATAATAATAATAATAATAATAATAATAAATTTATTAACTACGTGTATACATCAACTGTATTTGTAGCAGGTCTAAATATACATAAGAATTACAGATTACAATATGATTATATTATCTTAAGCTATTAGATGCAAAGACAGAAATTCCTGGATAGAATAAAAACAGTGTTTTAATAAAAGCTCCTTTAATTTGGATTTAAAATTCGACAGATTACTTTTTCTAAACGATTGTGGTAATAATGATTGTATAGTCGTAAGTTAGGGAAATTTTCAGTTGCTTTAGTTAGTTTATATAAAGGGGTTTTTTAGGGGGGTTAAATAAGTATTCCAATACATTTCAAATATCCTTTTTGTATTGATCGGAAATCCTTTTTATTATGACATTAAAATACTGAAATTATTACATAAATAAGTTATCACTTATCACATTTGTCTGGCATTTTTTGTGTCATCCAATGCATATTAGATTATGAGTTTTGCTCTGGGGTAATAATTATACTAGGTCTTTCTACAAGGTGTCCAATGCAAACAACAGTTGTATTTGTGACACTGTTATTGCTATGGCCATTTTACTTAAATGCCGTTAAAGAAATGCAGGTGCCCCAAATTCTGAGGCCGCTATACACCACAGCCAACAGCGACAACCCTTGCTTGTGCTTCCTGTTGAAGCTGTTAAACTAAATTTGGATGAAGAAAAAGTAAAGTCTAGTTTAAAAGTAAATTTAACTGCAAACATTAATTATAATTTGCCAGCTGTACCAGACTTAGATGATGCTGAACACAAATATTATAATGAAAATATTAAAATTTCAATGGACGATGCTCTTGAAATAGCAATAGAAACTATTGGTCAGGAGAGTGTAAAGTGGAAGCATTTAAGGCATATCAGAATTACTGCATCCAGATGTTATGAGCTGTATACTTATTGTAACAACAAAAATCCAGACTGGAACAAAAAAATATTGTCTTTTTTAAATTCCAACTTCACTGGAAATAAGTATACTGCATACGGTACAGCACAGGAAGCATTAGCAAGGGCAAAATATGAAGAACAATTTGGGAAAGTTGACCAAACGGGCTTGATAATACATCCTGCCCTGCCATGGCTTGCATGCAGTCCGGATGGGCTGAAACTGTATGATGGATGCTGCTATAAATTAGTAGAAATTAAATGTCCCTTTCAAGGCGCTAGTAAGAATGTTTTTGAAGTTGTAAATAACTTATCTTATGTGAAATATGATAAAGGAAAATTATACCCATATTATTTAAACTGCAAGCATATTTATTATGGTCAGGTGCAACTTCAAATGCTACTGGTAAATGTGCAATTATGCGACTTTGTTATATATAGCTCCTATGATTGTAGTATATTAGTTATAGAGGTGGAAAGAGACGACGCATTTATAAAACTGTTAATAAGTAAACTACATTATGTATATTTTCAGCATTATTTACCTCGTTTAATTGTGGAACCATAAATAAAGAATATGATAATTTAATTATGATGTTTTTCTTAACATACTAAGGTATGTAAATAATTACATACATACATACAATACTGAATATTGTTGTACTACCCTTACCTAACTAATAAACTTATTTTTAGCTAAAATTGGTTGACCTAAATTAGATAAGGCAACAATAACGGTCATAATGTCATCCATATATGGTAACATTGTCCAAAATATTGTACCTTTACAAATTTTAAAGATTTTAATTCTTTGGATTGCTCGCTCTACATGTACCCTAGCTCTCGCTACAGACGCTGTTCTTTCTGCATCCTCTTTTGAAAACTGTTTCACATTTCTACGTAGAAATGGAGGCCGAATTAATTTAATGAAATGCCGATTGCATTCATCTTCTATTAAAAATCCTTTATCTACCATGATGGCATCGCCTGGATCTATTTTATCTATTAAATTTTCAGCATTAAATATCGCTTTATCAGAAGCTCGACCGCCATAACCTCTACTGAGAAATGTGATTAATCCAGATGGAGCAACACCAACCAAGTATTTAATAGTATGCCTTTTTTTGTAGTACGAATAGGACTTTATTCTACATTTAAGGCATTTGCTTTTCTCTATGCCCATTTCTGTGCAGTCTAAGACAATTCTTGTAGACCTATATTTTGCAAAGCAATGAGGCATATTGCTTAATATTTCTTCTTTTGCGGGGAACCTTATGACTGATTTTAAAATTATGCTTAATTGCTTAATTGTACTTTGAAAATGGGTGCGAGCTGCTTTTTTACTTATCTTAAACAATACAGCTAAACTAGTAAACGTAAGATCTAATTTAATTTTCATTAGAGTTAAAAGAACTTTATTTTTTGGTGACATATTTCCTTTTATCGTTGAAACATTTAAAATTGCATTAACTAAAGTGTTAAATACAGTTAAATTTACAACCCCCGTTAAACTTTTACATTGATAATCAGTGGTAATTAAACTATCTACACTATAAGCAGCAAATTGTTCGTACGTGTTTACCTGAACAGCTTTATCGTCATAAGTTTTTTGAAAAACTACTGAATTTTTGTTAAATAACAGCAAATTAGAAACTGCCTCAGAGTTGTCACCCTCACCACTAGGTGCTCCGTTGATTTGCAAATCAGGTTCAACCTCTGGCAACTCGGTCATACATGACGGGCTTTTAGTCCTCCGGCTTTCGGCTCTCATGCTTCGTTGCTGCACACGTCTTGGATTTAGCACACGATCGTGAACTCGCACTGGCAATTTCTCTGAAGGCACAGCGGTTTTTTTGAGCCTAGGTAGTTTATTAACATGTGCTGCAAAAGAGTACAAACCAATGTTTTAGACCTGTTTACTTTACATGACAATTATTTTTATAAATATTTGCTCTAGCTTAGAAGTAGGTAGTAGTCCTTGGAATAACGATAAGTTTACATACCTCTATAAAAGAAATCGTCTTCTTTAAAGTGCAAGCTGCACACTTTCATGTAAGATGAAATCTTTTTGCCCATTTTCAGAGCTACTGACCATTTCTTGCACATTATTTTGTTTGCCATGGGAAATTTGTGCAAACTAACACGATTATTGTTTTTGTATGTTGACGAACACTGTGGTACGCAACAATTGTTGTTACTCTTGGTAATACGCGAATTGCTGGACATCACACTGGACATGATTTTGCTTAGAGCGTAACATAAACTATACAAACACCATACATAAACTACATAAACAAAGCTGTCATCCCGTCCGTGATAGTTGTAAGTTTGACCGCTAGGTATCGCGTCGATTTGTGCCCCTCGCGAATATCCGTATTGTTGTACAAAACTGGCTATGTAGAAGGAAGTCATTTTGTTACTAGTCAAAAAATGAAAATAATGTTACTAGTACAATAATGTGTTTACGTATCCGTAGCAACGGCAGTATTTTGGTCATAGCTCCGCCCCCAAGGTTGGTAGAGGGGAGAGCGTTGTCCTGTCGAAATGACTTTTTAGGAAATATTTATTTACAGTAACAGAATATTTTTACACCTGAAGAAAAAATAGTATATATTATTCGGAGTAGAACGTCTTATTTGTGTTTCGCTCACTTGCACAGCCTCGGCGCGTGCGCCTCGGCCGCAATATGAGCTCAACACAAAAAGAACTCTTTCTACTCCTAATAATATAATATACTATTAATGTTGATATGCTTTCATATAATATAATAATATAATACACTGTTAATCATTTCAGTAAAACATGAAAATACCAGCACCCATTTGAATGCTGAAATAAAATCTCGTGTGAAATTTAATATTAAGAGTGACGATGACGATATCTATATTAAGACTGAGCCTTTAGTGTGCGAGGAGCTAGATATAAAAGAAGAAATTGGCGAAATTGAATCAGAAATCAGGCAAGGCTTTCAAGTTGAAAAATTAGATTCTGCAATGTACAGCACCTTATATCCAATTGAAGAAAAATCCAATAATACAAGAGGTAACTCAGAACCATATACAAGAATTGTAAGTGGCGAAAGGGCTAAACAGGGAAGTAATTTTGAGACTGGTAGTAAGATAGCTACAAGAGAGAAATGTGATTATAGAAATTTACGAAAGAGTAACTTACAACAACATATGAAAACCCATACGGGTGAAAAAGCATTTCAATGTGATATATGCGACAATAGATGTGCACACAAGAGTAGCTTACAACGACATTTGAAAACCCATACGGGTGAAAAACCATTTCAATGTGATAGATGTGAATTTAGATTTTCACGTAAGGGTCACTTAAAAACACATATGAGAACCCATACGGGTGAAAAAGCATTTCAATGTGATATATGCGACAATAGATGTGCACACAAGAGTAGCTTACAACGACATTTGAAAACACATACGGGTGAAAAACCATTTCAATGTGATAGATGTGAATTTAGATTTTCACGTAAGGGTCACTTAAAAACACATATGAGAACCCATACGGGTGAAAAAGCATTTCAATGTGATATATGTGAATTTAGATTTTCACGTAAGGGTGACTTAAAAACACATATGAGAACCCATACGGGTGAAAAACCATTTCAATGTGATATATGTGATTATAGATGTTCACGGAAGGCTTACTTACAAGATCATATGAAAACCCATACGGGTGAAAAACCATTTAAATGTAATAGATGTGATTATAGATGTTCACAGAAGGGTCACTTACAACGACATTTGAAAACCCATACGGGTGAAAAACCATTTAAATGTGATATATGTGATTATAGATGTTCACGGAAGGGTCACTTACAAGATCATATGAAAACCCATACGGGTGAAAAACCATTTCAATGTGATATATGTGATTATAGATGTTCACGGAAGGGTCACTTACAAGATCATATGAAAACCCATACAGGTGAAAAGCCATTTCAATGTGATATATGCAACTATAGATGTGCACAGAAGCGTAGCTTACAACGACATTTGAAATCCCATACGGATGAAAAAACATTTTAATGTGGTATATGTGATTATCGAAGTTCACAGAAGGGTCAGTTACAAGTTCATAATATGATAACCCATACGGGTGAAAAAACATTTTAATACAATATAATAGGAAAGTTTGAAAGGATAAAAATTATTAATTAAAGTTTATAATATATGAATAATAAATGAAATATCGATTTTAACTGGAAATAACGTTTTTTTTTGCTTTATATGTAACGTAATTAAATATTTTGGAAGCTTTTATATTTTTACAAACCCACAAAAAACGTACAAATTGAGCTCTTAGCTTCTCTTTTACTGGAAATTTTGGAACAGAAACTGTCTTAAATAGGATCAAGTAGTTTCTGTATAAATCATTATTCATTTGTTGTTATATCGTCCCTATAATAATTCAGAACCGTGTCAAAATACTCTATGGCTGTATTCAACGATTGCTGGAAATAAATTTCTATGGTAGCATTCAGTAATATAAAACAAACAAATACAAAATGTAATTACATAATAATAAATTTAGGCAAACTATTTTTAGCCTTTACTAAATTTAGACAGCCGTATGTGACCATAAAATCCATTTATTTTTGTTAATATGAATGAAATCGTGATATATTTTATAACAAAATTATGGTCAAGTTGGTGTTATTTTAAAAATTTTTTGGGAATATTTTGTGGCGAATGTTTTGACGCTTAGCTTTGACAAGTCGTGTTTAGACGTTTGAACTTCTTTTTAAGTTGAAGAGAGACAAGAAGCTCTTCCCTAGCGCTATCCCTTTTTATCGGGAGTACCAACAATTCAAGCTAAATGTACTAAATTATGCAATATTTCTGGTAACTTTAGTGAATAGTGGTAATTTGTAGTGGCATGCCTTGTGTTATACAACATAACCTTACCAAACGAAAAGTCGAAGAGACAGTGCGATTTGGTAAGGTTATGTTGTATAAACACAAGGTATGCCACTACAAATCAGCATTATTCACTAAAGTCACTAAAAATATTGCATAATTTAGTACATTTAGCTTGAATTGTTGGTACTCCCGATAAAAAGGGATAGCGCTAGGGAAGAGCTTCTTGTCTCTCTTCAACTTAAAAAGAAGTTGTCTATTTGAAAACCGTTATTTATGTATCACAGATTGTAAACCAGAAAAAGATTTATATATTTATGATGTATTATACCTATATACGCAATGTACCTACAAGAATAATAATCCATGAATTAATATAACAACACATGTAGTCCTATGAAAAAGATAACGATAAAGAAATATGTATTAAAATACCAGATAGTAACAAAAAAAATGTAGATATGCCTTTGTTGTTGAGTTTTTAGTTTTACTATGGAATTCTTCAATTCGTGGTTACAAAACAACGTATAAAACCAAAGAAATAAACATAAGAAGTGCCTCCGAACACTTCTAGGAATTTACTGGCCAGAAACAATCGCAAATGAAATGAACAACTTTGAGAAAGAAAACAACAAGAACCAATGAGACAATTAACAATAAAGAAAAAATGTAAATGGATTGGGAACACGCTGAGAAAACCCAACACCGACAAAACAATTCAACAACTACAACAGAACATCAAGGGAAATCGAAATAGAGGAAGACCGAAAGACACCTGAAGAAAGAAGACTTATAGTGAAATTGGTGAAAAGGGGCTACTAGCAAAATAAACAAATACCTGCTGGAAAAAGCCGCAAATAGCAGTGTGATTGTGAAGCCGAAAATGACGGCTGAAAATTTGGGTTTAAAAGTAGTATAATGGTTTTTCGTTTTTAATTTACATTAAATGGAAAGAACAAGACACCATCCAATATGTAAGAAAGCCACCAGGACCCTATCCAAAAAATTTCACAAATCTACAGGGGGGCGTTTTTCAAGAAACTGTCTCTTTAATAATATTACCTATACTACAAAAAATGCGGCATATGCTGCGGGCAACCAGCTAGTATATCATATGTTTTTGACCGTCGCGTCGTCTGAGTTGATACGTGTTCCATTCCAGTTGTCACACATAAAGTCTGCCCGTAGCTTGAAAATCGTACTTTGGAAAAAAATTAAATTTGACCAGATGTTACGACGACCCGAGTCGTAGGGAACTGCATTTATGCGAATTATTAGGATTAAAAATAAATGGTTATTCAACCAACCCTACCGTGCAGCGGTAAATTATACAGGGTGGAAATAAAGAACACCAACAAACTTTGGGAGGTGATTCCTTAGGTCATCTTAAGAAAAAAGTTCCCATGAATAGGTGTCCTAAAATGCTTTGAAGGGGAGCTACTGCCCCCGAAGGGGGTGAATAAAACTTCAGTTTTTTGTTGACAATTTGTCTTTCATTTTTATTTGGATAATCATTTTTGTCTAAAAACTAATAATTACGTTTTGTTATTAGTTACTTGTTATCCATTATCTGTAAGTTTTCTGAATTTAAAATTAATAAATAAGTATTAAATTAAAAAAAAAAGGTTTTATCTCGACCTGAAGCAGAAAATGATTAATCGATTTTTTTATGGAAAATTGCTAAACGTACAAAAAAAATGAAGAGTCCCCAGATTACTGACTCAAATTGGTTACAAAAATAGTAAGTAAAAGTAGTATTAGGTCTACTGAAGGCAGAAGCACAAACTTTCAAAAGTCCACTAGATAAATATTGTGTATTGTTATTTGATGAAATGAGCCTTGCCCTGAATTTGACATGGAACCAAGTAGAAGATGTTGTTTATGAGTTTGAAGATTACGGTAAATAACATTGCAAATCATGTTCAGGTAAATATTTGTATTCTATTGATCTTATAAAATATTTTTTTCATTATTTGACTTCAAGATTGTTATAGTATATTAAGTATTAAGAACGGTAAGGGATGTTTACCGGCTGACAACAATTGTTTTGAGAGTTTTCGAGGACCGTACGACAAGAGTACAGTAACGCTAACACTAACGTCTTTGCTAAGCATAACAATATGTTGCTTAGGCCCAATTGCACCGGTTACACTTAAATAATAAGCGTCGCTTAAAAAATTATTTCCCATGGATAATACGCTTATTATTTAAGTGTAACCGGTGCAATTGGCGCTTAGCAAAGCAATATGTTGCCTAGCAAACACGTTAGCGTTAACGTACTCTATAGTATATTACGATGCAAGATCGGTAAGTGCCATATAACAGATCGAGAAATAGTTGGAAAATCGAGACCCGAAGGGTCGAGATTTTCCAAATTTCTTCGAGATCTGTTGTAAGCACTTAACGAACACGCGTCGTATACCATTTTTTGCGCTACGAAAAATAAAAATCAATTTTTATAAATATAAATTAATAAAGTAACAGCTGTCAATCATTCAGAATTTTAGACACCAGATAACTTGATTACAACTTTTATTATCATTTAAGAACCGTTAGATACGTTTGAGATACGTTATGATTCATAACAGGTTAGCAACAGTACCTAATCGGTAAGTTAATTTTTCCGTCGTAGTTAAGCAACCGGGAAATGGCCAAAAACAGTGTAGTAGCGCAAAAACGTATATAGTGCTCTAAAACTCTATTGTCGGAGACCGGTAACCCTTAACATTCGACATGCTTATAACGTTTTTTGCACGATCGCAATAAAAAAAAATGATTTAAAATAGTTATATTTCAAAATGATAAAAGTACCTATATAACCTTATTTTTTTTATAAATTGACTGACAACCACGGTAACCATAGTTATCATGTCCGCAATACAATGAACTATAATACTACTTACTGTTCCAGAACGGTAAGTGAATTACTTACTGTTTTGTTACGCCTAGCAACCAGTAAATGCAGCTACTGTTCTGGCATGGAATCTAGTAAGTAAACAAAAAAGACCGATCGTGCAAAAAATTAGTTTTCGCAATACCTGCATTGTAAGTTGATCATTATTAACAAATTTTTATGAATGTAAGTCTAACTTACAATTCATTTACTAGTTACCATGGTTGCAGGGCTGTAATATTTACTTACAGTCCCACTTGAACTGTAAGTAAATATTACAGCCCTGCAACCATGGGTAACTAGTATATATTTATGTATTAAGCTTACTTTTGTTCAGTTTTAGGCTACCTAATTTTATTAATAGTATATTGCGTACCATGAACTGTAAGTGACACTTTTAAGGTCGAGGATGCAGTTTGGGAAATCGAGGCCCGTAGGGCCGAGGTTTCCTAAGCATTCGAGACCTTAAAAGTCACTTATAGTTCGCGGTTAGTAAATTATTTTTCGCAATACCTGAAAATCAAAGAAAAGTAATAAAAAACGACTTAAAATTGAATTTTGGCCACGACCTGTCAAAATGGCATTTATATATTTTTAATAAAATTAGGTAGCCTAAAACTGAACAAAAGTAAGCTTAATACATAAATACACACACTTAGTGAGGCGGGCTACAAATCACTAATAAACGAATACACTAGGATAGAAAATAAGTCAAAGTCATGTATCGACCACATATTTGTAAAGAACAAAGATCTTCTAAATAAGCATATCCCCGTAGTCTTTGAAAATGATATAACAGATCACTACACAACTATAAATATAATACCAGATATCATAAATATGGATAAAACGGAGAAACAAAATTCTAATAAACCAAAATATATTAAAAGATTGAACCAAACTAAACTAGCAAAATTATTACAAGAAGCTAATCTTGAGCTCGAACTAGCGGATATGGACCCTGACCAAGCAGCAGATGCTTTTATAGAAAAGATTAAAACTGCTATTGCACAAGCGACGAATTTCATCAAAATCAAACCCTGCAATATCAAGAGAAAAAAATGGATAACTTCAGGGCTAGTTCAATCAAGCAACCGTAAATTAGAATTGTTTATAAACTGGAAAAGGGATACAAATAACATTAATGCTAGAAATGAATACACATCATACAAAAACACCTATAATACATTACTTAAAACCGTTAAAAACAACTATTTCAATAACTTAGTAAAAAGAAAATCAGACAGCAAGAACATATGGGGAGCAGTGTTTAAGTGTTTTCATAGACCTAGCAAAGGCGTTCGATACAGTAAATCACGAACAACTCTTAGAAACATTGGCAGCGGCAGGAATAAGAGGAAGCGCAAATAAACTTTTCGAAAATTACCTAAAAAACAGGCCACAATACGTCAGAGTAGGAAACACAGTTAGTGAAGAATCTACAGTTGAATGAGGAGTTCCCCAAGGAACGGTTCTCGGGCCCATACTCTTCACTATATATGTAAACGACCTATTTAAGCTACCAAGCAGAGGAAAAATCATCGCCTTCGCGGACGATACTGCCATTATATACAAAGACGAGAATTGGGATAATCTTAAACAAAAGGTAGAAACTGATCTACAATTAGTCAAAAACTGGTTCGATCACAAACTACTAACAATAAATTTCGCCAAACAAAATATATACCTTTTACATGTCATAACTATAATCTCCCAGCATTTAATAACCTCCATATACCTACCTCCCTTGGAAATCTCATAACCATAGAACAAACCGAATCTATTAAATACCTTGGCATATATATAGATCAACATCTTAAATGGAATAAACACATCGAAAAACTTATCAAGAAACTGAGAGGAATCTTATTCAAATTCAAAACATTAAAGCAATTTCTTGACATAAAAAACCTAAAAAATATATACTATGGTCTAGTGCAATCTCTTCTAGAGTATGGCATCATTAGCTGGGGAACAGCATCAAAGAACTGTCTCAGAAATTTAGAAACGATACAAAAACGTTTCTTAAAAATGATTCTAAATAAAGAACACAGATACCCAACAGACCTTCTGTACAAAGAAACAAAAGTGTTCAGTGTAAGACAGCTGTTCTTTAAAAACCTCGTTCTGTACCAGTATAAAAACAAACACCTATTAAAAAAACCCAAACACCAATATATCACCAGAAACACAGCTAACGGGATGAGTGAGATCTGCAGAGCCGGAAAACAAATAGGACAAAAAACAGTTAGCGCATTAGGACCACGGATGTTTAATCAACTACCAAAAGAAATCAGGAGTAGCAAAATCCAAATAAAATTTAAAATAAATATTAAAAAATGGATGACACAGAAAACCAATGAATACTTCACGACCATCATTGAAGCGTACACATAAGAAAAATATTACACATCTATAACCGAATTATGTGCTTATGTGCAATATATATATAAGACTTATTAGATACCTACCACTAGTTTTAAGCTTACATTTTAAATTTCTCTTGTCTATAACTTGCACACAAGCATTATGCTTCAGCAAGTGGGCAGTAATTGTTTATTTGCAGAATGTTTTAAGAACTAGAATAAGAAAGTGCATAATAATTGTTCTAATTATACAGTAGAAATCTATATAAATATATTATACTTTTGTAAACATTCTAAAAAATAAACCAATATTATTATTATTATTATTATATACTAGTTACCCATGGTTGCAGGGCTGTAATATTTACTTACAGTTCAAGTGGGACTGTAAGTAAATATTACAGCCCTGCAACCATGGTAACTAGTAAATGAATTGTAAGTTAGACTTACATTCATAAAAATTTGTTAATAATGATCAACTTACAATGCAGGTATTGCGAAATAGTATATTACATACCCAGGTGGAAAGAGTTTCATTTCTATCGAGAGCTAAGATAGCTGACCAAGGCACGAAGTGCCGAGGTCAGCTAATGCTCCAGATATAAATGAAACTTTCCACCGTGGTTTGTATACTATTTTATTTTCAACCATCTAAACCAGATGGGAATAAAAATAAAAAATATTAATATTTTGAAAAAAAAACCCGACATATTGACAAAAGCATACTCCTGTATAACTGTAACGACCTGCTTGATTATGCTTCACTGACGTTTCTCTCAGTGAAACATAAAATTAAGCATATAAATATTAAATATTTCTATTGCTACTTAGTATATAACTCCAATGTTACAATTAATTTGAATACTACTAATTAGTTTCATTAGTTTTTCTATATGTTTTGAATAATAAAATAAAAATACTACAATTTTGATATTTTTACTTTGCCACCCGCCAGGTGGAAAGTGATCACTTCCCACCTGGCTGGACGGTGACAGTTAGTAAACGTCAAGTTTCCAACTTACAAAAATGTCAGAAATGCTGTCATTACATATATGGTTGAAAATAAAATATATAAATGCCATTTTGACAGGTCGTGGTCATAATTCAATTTTAACTCGTTTTTTATTACTTTTCTTTGATTTTCAGGTATTGCGAAAAATAATTTACTAACCGCGAACTATAAGTGACTTTTAAGGTCTCGAATGCTTAGGAAACCTCGGCCCTACGGGCCTCGATTTCCCAAACTACATCCTCGACCTTAAAAGTGTCACTTATTGTACAGTTCATGGTACGCAATATACTATTAATCATTTAATTTATATTTGTATTTTTAATAATAGGTTGTTAAAAATGTTTAAAAAGAAAATAGTTGCTAGGAAGTTAGAAATAGTATATTCCTTCGCTCGCATACCTGTATATACATGATATTTACTGATACTATCAATACAAATATTTAAAACCCACCCCGAAAAATATTCCTGGGTGCACCACTGTAGGTACTTAAAAAAAACATTAAAACTCTATAGCCCTCCCCAAATACAATTTCTGGCTACGCCACTGAGTTTTAGTATCCATATATTTCGTTGTATCTAGTTTTTTATACAAAAGTGCAACTTTTGACGGTAGTAAAAATGGGTGGGTAATGTGGAATACCCCCATATGGTAAAGTGGAATAGGAATTTACATAAATAACATATTTCGCAAGGAGCAGTTATAACAACTTTATTAAAAATGTGAAACAACGACATGGCTCTGAGATGATTACATAAATTATAGTCTGCGAATCTGCAAAGTCCGCTAATGTGGAATAGTCCACATTACCAGACCTGTTGGTATTCCACATTAGCGACATTTGTCATTTGAAGATTTAGGCAATTTTTTTTATTGTTATAAACGATTGAATTCAAATCTAATATATCTGTGAGTTTGCTGGATACCAAAGCAGCATAATCAATGCAGCATTTCTTAAATATAATTCAAAATATCTTTAAGAACAAAACATTTTCAACATACCTAAAAGTTTTTGGCGGATGGTCATCACAAATAACAAGTATTTTCTAAGTTGTGGTTAGTAGTACAAGGTGCTAACCGAGCTTGGTGTAAAACCGCCCTAAGTGAAGCATGTTACAAATCTCCAGCCCCAGATGGAATGAATAGATTTAGAAATAATTAGGTATTCCACATTAGCGGACCTATTCCACAATCCCCGACTTTACTCTACTACTTTAAGTACTTCTAAAATATCAATATCTTAATAAACTGTTAACTATTTCAGTAAATCATCAAAATACCAGCACCGATTTGCATGCCCAAATAAAATCTGAAACTGTTGATGTGAAATTTAATATTAAGAGTGATGATGATGATATCTATATTAAGATTGAGCCTTTGCTGAGCGAGCAGCTGGATATAAAAGAAGAAATTGACGAAATTGAATCGGAAATCAGGCAAGACTTTCAAGTTGAACAATTAGATTCTGCAATGTACAGCACCTTATATCCAATTGAAGAAAAATCCAATAATGCAAGAGGTAACTCAGAACCATATACAAGAATTGTAAGTGGCGAGAGGGCTAAACAGGGAAGTAATTTTGAGACTCGTGGTAAGATAGCTACAAGAGAGAGATGTGATTATAAAAGTTTACAAAAGAGTAAGTTAGAACATATGAAAACGCATACGGGTGAAAAGCCATTTAAATGTAATATATGTGATTATAGATGTTCACAGAAGGGTCACTTACAACGACATTTGAAAACTCATACGGGTGAAAAACCATTTCAGTGTGATAGATGTGATTATAGATGTTCAGAGAAGGGTCACTTACAAGATCATATGAAAACCCATACGGGTGAAAAACCTTTTAAATGTGATAGATGTGAATATAGAAGTTCACAGAAAGCTCACTTACAAGATCATATGAGAACCCATACGGGTGAAAAGCCATTTAAATGCAATATATGTGATTATAGAAGTTCACTAAAGAGGAACTTACAACGACATATGAAAACCCATACAGGTGAAAAACCATTTCAGTGTGATAGATGTGATTATAGATGTTCAGAGAAGGGTCAGTTACAACGACATTTGAAAACCCATACCGGTGAAAAACCTTTTAAATGTGATAGATGTGATTATAGATGTTCACAGAAGGGTCACTTACAACGACATTTGAAAACTCATACAGGTGAAAAACCATTTCAGTGTGATAGATGTGATTATAGATGTTCAGAGAAGGGTCACTTCCAAGATCATATGAAAACCCATACGGGTGAAAAACCTTTTAAATGTGATAGATGTGAATATAGAAGTTCACAGAAAGCTCACTTACAAGATCATATGAGAACCCATACGGGTGAAAAGCCATTTAAATGCAATATATGTGATTATAGAAGTTCACTAAAGAGGAACTTACAACGACATATGAAAACCCATACAGGTGAAAAACCATTTCACTGTGATATATGTGATTATAGAAGTTCACGGAAGACTGACTTACAGCGACATTTGAAAACCCATACGGGTGAAAAACCATTTCAATGTGATATACACTGTGCTTATAGAAGTTCACAGAAGGCTCAAGTAGTTTCTGTATAAATCATTATTCGTTTGTTATTATAATATCTTAAAATATATGCTTTTGACCGTCGCGTCGTCTGGGTTGATCATATGTTCCAGTTGTCGCACATAAAGTCTGCCCGTAGCTTGAAAAAGAACAAGGGAAACATGAGGGTTACACAATCGGGAGATCGAGACGAGGTATTCAAAATTAGGCAAGTAAGTCGAATGAAGCAGTGTTCAATAATTACTTAGAAAGTGTTTGTCAATAAAGCCTGTTTACTTTGATTAATCTTGGGGTTTTATTTTATTTTAACAAATGCCTTTTTCATAGCATAGTGCTACCTGCAATTACTTTCTTTTGTAAAGGCTGATTTATAGTTCGTCAGTATCAGTAGCCATATCAGTAAGGAAAATAGAACATAGGATTTTCCATGGTAGTGTTTATAGTAAGCCGCAACGACCGTAAGAATAAGAAATCTACTGCTCTTTCGGTCAACCAATCAGAGACTGTTGCGTTCAACCGTTGTTCAACTCCGATGCGCGCCGAGTACGCGTCCTTCCATCAGCTGTTTCGCTCAGAATCGTTCTCATACTCGGCGCGCATCGAAGTTGAACGCAACGGTCTCTGATTGGTTGACCGCAAGAACAGCAGTAAGCAGCAGATTTCTTATTCTTACAGTCGTTACGGCTTACTATAAACACTACAATGTAAACTCCTATGTTGTATTTTCTTACTGATACGACTACTGCTACTGACGAACTATAAATCAGGCTTAAGGCTGATAGGCCCTATAATATCTAAGTCTAAGCACTGACCACAAGCACAACAATAACACCATAATATGAGTCAAATTATTTTAATATATAGTTTGATTTCCTTTTCTAATACAGCTTCAATAAAAAAAAAATTATAAGTACCTTATACACATATTCTAAAATTACATCGAACGTAAGTTTTTCTACTAGTATCTGGTGTGAATAGCATAATGTGTTTTATGCATCAACTTCTTGTCAAAATAAAATTAACTGGTATGCTACCCGAATACTGTCTAAATAAAATACTTATTTCCTAATCAAACATGTCATCGTAAGACACTAAATTTCTCTTATCTTTATGATTTCCTTTTTGAGAATGACTTGCAGCTAAAAATATATAAAATTAGATATTTATCATATAAATATTTTAATTACAATACCTAAGGTAGACCATGTTGATGATGACGTAGCATCATTAATCGGTTCAATTTGTGGCTGTCTTCGTGCTAAAGATACTTTTAACTGAATTCCAGACACCATACTACCATCCATCTACAATATAAACAAACATTATTAAATAAAATTGTATTATATTTACAAAAATTACCTCTGCAATAGCCCTTTCTGATGCTTCCACTTTATCAAAAGTTACAAACCCACGACTAAAACACAACAAATAAGTATTTCAATGACATGCAAATCTCCTTCACATACTTCTTTTCAATTTCCATGGATATATTAACAATATTTCCAACTGAAGAAAAATGTTTTCTTAAAAATTCCTCTGTAATTTTATATCCAGATACATAAATTGTATTTCCTTGTCGTGGTTTATCTGATTTTTCCCTTTGTTTATCAGTTAAACCTCTTTCTTCCCGATCCCTTTGATTTGCAAATGTATCATAAAGATTTTTAATCCTAGGTGGTTGATTTCCTGGATTATCGGGGCCATCGTCTGCTTGTACTGCAGAAAATGGTTGATATCCGCTTACAGTTTTTTCAGATATTAACTTCCTTTCAAGACCTTCAAGAAAAATATTAAATAGAGTTAATCTAATCATGTTAATTACCTCTAGGACGTTTAAAAGCTTGTTCCGGTCTTTTTTCCTGTTTCGGGATTGCACTTATAGCTCCGGATTTGATTAATTTTTTAGCAACTTCCCTTGCATCCCTTGCTTCTGCTGGTCTCTTAGGTATCACAGGTTTTTCAGGTTCTGGTTTGGGAGTTTTTAAAGCTTGCAAAGCCTTTTTCTACAAAAATATTTATTATTATTTATATCAACATAACCTTTAAAATCAAGATCAAACCTTTTTTTTTAATTTTTGATATTTTGCTTGAAGCATTAGCTCTTCTTCGGTAAAATTTGCAGGAAAGTGAATATAAACCATTTTTAAGTTGTTATTTTTAAATAAGGTACGGGAATTAATAAAAAATATTGATTCTTTTACTAGCACGTCAAAACAAACTTTAAGGTTATTTTACGTGTTTACCACAGAACACGTGTTTACTGTAATTTTTGATTAGACGTTTATTTTTTCAAACGTCATTATCTATTGAACAGTTAAAAACCTTTTTTTTATATCGTAACCAGATAAAATCATTAGAAAATACTTTTAAGGAGTAATAATGAAATTTTTCGTAAGTGGTGCAACAAAATGTGGCCCCCGATTGGGGGTACTAAAAGAAATTGACAAACATTCCAATAAGAATCTTCAAACCCCCATGGTCATGCTGTATACAAGGGTAAGTAAATAATCATTCGTTAGAATTGCCTGTACATAATTTAATTTTAGGGTGGAAGTATTCCCCATATAACTAACGAAGTATTTAAACTTTTAAGTCAAGATTCGCAGATCATTCAAATTCCTCTTGTCAGCACTTATAATTTTGAAGATGTTGTAGCAGAATTCGAAGGAAATATAGCCGATTTTGTTGGTACGTACTAAAACTGCAACTGAATAATAATAATAAAAAATAATTAATTTTAGGAATGAAGGATTGTGTTTCATGTGTAACAGTGCAAGACCCGGCTGATTACACCCAACCTGGCCATCATTTTCAAGATTTTGTTCCGTTATGGACACGACAAGGAAAAGTATTACTAAATGCAAAACTCTACATGAACGCTGTTGAATCATTTAAACCAGACATGTATTATTTATTATCAGACAGTGATACAAATATAGCGAGTTCTTCTAAACGTATCAATAAAGCAGTTAATAACACCATAACGTATTTCAAACAATGCATGGAAAGGCATGAAAAATCAGAAGTTTTAAAAAATTCCTTCGTCATGGGGGCTATTGCGGGTGGATATTGTTTAAAAGCCAGAAAAGAATGCATTGATGCTGTTTGTGGGAATCCTACAATTGGTGGATATTTAATTGATGGTTTACATAATAATGGGCCAGAAGTTGAGTTATTTAAAGCCGAGGAACTTAAACCAGTTGTAGAATTTGTTGTTGTAAGTATTTGTTTAGTATATACATTTAGAAGTTGATTTTTGAAAGCCTACATCGTCCCTTGACCTTGAAAAGGAGGGAGACAAGGAATGAAGGCCTTTACCCTCCATATTGGAGACGAAATTCTTCTAAACTCATATTAATATTTAGGATAAATTACCTCAAGATAAATTACGAGCCATACATGGTTGTTGGAATCCAGTTACAGTATTACAGTTGGTAAAGCTTGGAGTCGATATGTTTGACACGTCATATTGCTATATTTTAACTGAACGATCATGTGCTCTTACTTTCTCATTGGATACTTCAGATAGCAATGATCAATATGAGATTAATTTACGTCAACCACAGTAAGAACAATGTTTGGATTGGGTTTTAAAATATTTTAATATGAATTTTTCAGATATGCCGACGATTTTCAGCCCATTTTACAGGGATGTACTTGTTTGACATGTTCGAAGTATTCAAAGGGTTATATAAACCATCTTGTGACGGTTCAGGAGCTTTTGGGACCTTTATTACTCACAATGTATGATTCCATTGGATTCCATGATAAAACGGCGCAGACAAACAGGGCACTGACGTACCCGCGCGGACAAAAAGTCGCAAACAAAAAGGGTGCTATGACAAAACGGCGTTACGGCAGAACAGCGCAGCCAGAAACGGCGCAGATAAAAAAGGCGCCGACATAACCTTGGCACCATGTACTTAGATCTCGTTACTCGTTGCTCCATTTTGTTGCAACGCCGTTTATCTTAGCGCCTTTTATCCGTGCCGCTATGTCGGTGCCATTTTTGACCGTGCTGTTATGTCATGATACCCAATGTAGATCAAGTCCGTTTTTTTTTTAAAGATCCACCACCTGTTGCTTTCAGTTGGTATAAAAAAAAATTGAAATTTTAAGTAATTTTTGTCAATATATGGTAACATTGATTCAAAGATCAATCAAAATGTTCTGTCAATTTATGCGTGCGCATCACTACATTTCAAATTTAAATTATTTAAAATGTTAATTAAAACATAAAGAAGACTAGGTACTCTAATATGATTTATTTTTATTGATGAAACCCCGATTTACAAAAATGATTCTGCTACTAAATCTTGGACTATTGACAACCTTCCCAAGAAAGATTAGAAATTAAGGAAAGCAGGTTTACAGTGCTCCTTCCTGGGTGTGTTGAGGTTTCTTAAATGGATGTAGTTTGCTTTTAAGACGCAGAAACAATGATCGGGATTATCACAAAACGATGAATAGTCAGCTATTTAAAGAGTGGATTAATCAATTAATTGCAGTTCTAGACCATCTGATGATTTTAAAACTCTTATTATTTTTGACAATGCCCCATGTCATTCTGTCCGTTTGGATAAACCTCCAACACATATTCCAACAAAACTGCAATGGGAAATTATTTAATAAACTGTAACGTCCCATTTTAACTAACATGTAGAAAAGTTCAATTATGGCAGCTGATAAATAATTTAGGATAAATGGACAACTTTATGTTCAAAATATACAGCCAATCGTAATATATCAAGGTGAAGATTCGGATACAGATTCAATTTTGAACCATATCTCTCATATGATGATTCAGAGTTTGAACCGCCCGAATCTGATTCTAAAAATAATCCCAATTATTCTAATTTGCCTGAATACATTTTTTCTATTCTTACCTCGAATTATTTATACCTATATTAATTATTATAAAACTACAATACTTCTTTTTAAATCGAGCGAATTTACATAAACTCAGCATATATCCACATAAAGCAACAATATTTAACAAAATATATGAAAATACTTCTTGTGAGTTGCAGTTTGAGAATTAATTTTTACAAAAACCCAGTGGACTTGTGTATTCAGCTGTTTGTAGCAGAACTGTGAGGGCTATCCGCTTGTTGAATCTCCCCTTTCTTCTTTTTTTTAAAGCTTGCTAACTCGCTCTTTAAAATCTATGATTGTGCTCTTCTTTATTTTCAGTTTATTAAACAAATGCTATTTTTTTCAGACACAATGTTCATCATTACTTAAAGTTTTTTGAGAAAATAAGAGAATGTATAAAAAATGGAACCTTAAATTTACTTGAAGAAAAAATTAAAATGCAATTTAATGCTCATGAAGCAATGACAACAAAGCTGCAAGAACAAAAAGAGAATGCAAAAATTGCAGACACACCTGACCAACAAACTCCGAGAACTGAAAATAGTTCATTGAGCGAAGATGACACTTCTGATAATACTGAAAGTGAAAATACAAAAGAAGAACAAAATAGTACAAGAAATTCAATGGTGGGACAAATTAAAGTTCAAAGCTTTGGGTAGTTCTAATGGAAATATGAGAATGAATGAGTAATTAATTTATTTCACAGAATTACAGGAATTTTTGTATAATAAGGGTGTGATTATAAACAAAATTTAAATCTTGAAATGTAGGTACCAGCTTAATGAACATTTATTATGGTCTACAGTTATACAAATAAATATACATTTTTATATTGTTCTTTTGCCAAAGTTTATTACTGAATAGTAAAAAATACCGTTTTCCACAACGGTCCCTTGGAAAATTTCTTTGGGGAATTTTGCAAGTATGGATTGCGAAAGGGTAGGAATAAAATGTTCGATATTTAAAGGTGTTTTGCAAAATAAAATATTTGAAATGTCCGCTAAAATATTGCAAACGCAGAAATGCAATACTTTATATTCAAATAAGGTTTGCACGGTAAAAAAAAATAAACGCATGATAAAAAATAATAAATGCTCGATAAATTGTGCTCGATATATTGGGACAGGCGAGTATTGAAATAGCCACCCTCTTACGCTCATGCGCAACGTATGTATATACAGGGTGATCATTTGAAAACGATCCACCCCCAATATCTCGGTGCACAAGGCTTTCTAAAGAAATCGCCGAGACACGTCAACAATATTAATGAGGGGGACATATTTTTACATAAAAGTTACATAACACGTTTTATCCCCCCACCCTCCAGAGCCTCCTCCTCAAAAATTTTAAATGGCAAGGGGGGGTATGTGATACCTCATTTGAAAGGCCTTTGGATTACCTACATTTTGACGTTTTGCTTTTTAAAATCGGTTGATTCGTTATTGAGATATTAAGGGAAAAGTGTTTAAGTTTATTAAAACAAAAGTGAGCTTTTAAAACGCATAGCAGGCTGTTGTCATAATGCATTACTGGATGTTTTTATTGTCACTACTTGTCAAAGTGTTTGGCAATAATAATTGTTGATGTTCGTTTAAATTGAAATCGATAGATTTGTTTTTCAGAAATTTAAAGAAATATAAAAAATAGCAGGCTGTGCAGATACAATTAAATGATGTTTTGACGTTTGTGCAAATTTAATATTACAGTGATTACAGTGTTTGTGTGTGTTTTACTTTGCGGTTGGAGAATTTTGTGAAATTTAAAAAATGGTTTACACGTTAGCTGAAAGTATTGAAATTATTTTTATTTACGGTGCCGATAATCAATGTGACCGAAGAACTAAAGTAAAGTAAAGTAAAGTAAACGAACATCAACAATTATTATTGCCAAACACTTTGACAAGTAGTGACAATAAAAACATCCAGTAATGCACAGCCTGCTATGCGTTTTAAAAGCTCCCTTTTGTTTTAATAAACTTAAACACTTTTCCCTTAATATCTCAATAACGAATCAACCGATTTTAAAAAGCAAAACGTCAAAATGTAGGTAATCCAAAGGCCTTTCAAATGAGGTATCACATAACCCCCCTTGCCATTTAAAATTTTTGAGGAGGAGGCTCTGGAGGGTGGGGGGATAAAACGTGTTATGTAAATTTTATGTAAAAATATGTCCCCCTCATTAATATTGTTGACGTGTCTCGGCGATTTCTTTAGAAAGCTTTGTGCACCGAGATATTGGGGGTGGATCGTTTTCAAATGATCACCCTGTATATATATATATATATATATATATATATATATATATACATTTAATTTTGTGTAGCAATAAAGACCATTATTATTATTATTATACACAAGTCCACTGGGTTTTTGTAAAAATTAATTCTCAAACTGCAACTAACCTAAAGTTCGAGGGGCGCCCCACACTAGTCTTTGCTTCAGGTTAGTTGCAGTTTGAGAATTATTTTTACCCAGTGGACTGTATATACATACGTCACGTGAGGGGTGGCTATTTCAATACTCGCCTTTCATCGAGCGTTTACTTTTTTTATCGAGCGTTTATTTCTTTTTATCGAGCGTTTACTCTTTTTATCGAGCGTTTTATTATTTTACCGAGCATTTTCTATTTTTATTGAGCGTTTGATAAAATACCCTGCAACTAGAATTTTGAATCGAACAAATGTATCGTGCATGGAAATTAATTACCGAGCGTATAATTTGTAGCGATTGCGAAATATCAAACCCATGTGTGCAGCATTTGGCCCAAATTTTAAAGCTTAGTTGATCAATAATTCTGCTGGTCCAAAATTGCGAAAAAGATGTATCTATAGGGCTTTTGATAACTCTAAAATTATTCGTCGCACAAGGTATTGCAGAACCTTACTCTATAATACAGGATTTCACACTTCCACCGTTACCGGCAACAGGTAATTTGAACAGACCCTTGCAAATTAATGCACTAAATGTAGTAAGTTTTAATTTATAATCATGTTTCATATAATAGTAATAAAAACAATAATCTTGGACACCTTTTTACTTTCCCATCCCACCACTGGTATATGGGAAGTATTGATTTGAAATTTTTGAAAAATTATTACACTAAAACTGGCCACACGATTTTGTTTAAATTCTCTACATTTATGCAGTTTGGTGTTAGGTACATTTTCGTTTTTTGATGAATGCCAGAATTTCACTGTGGCGCCCGCTACGAGGTTTTGAAAATCGGAAATTGATGCTCTTGTAGCTCCTTTATTAGTCAAAATATGAAAAAAGTTTAAATATAAAAGTTCAGTATATAGATTTGCCTTTCTCCTAAATGTATATTCTAATATCCTACAGCAGTGGTGGGCAAACTTTTTAGTAGAAGGGCCACATAAAAAATGTAAATTAGTAAGCGGGCCACAAACAAACCCTTTTTTTTATATTTTATTCAAGATGAAAATAAGGTCTCTAACTAAACAATGTTTATAATATACCGGGTGAGTCAGACCACCCGTATCAGTCGTTTTTTTCGAAAACGATTAATCGTAGGAGTTCGGGCCAGAAATTTTTATTACAACAACCTTCATGAGGAATAGAGGAATCGAATGGTGACATTGGTATTCGCCGGAAAAATCGGCATCCTCAAGTGTTTGCTCCAGAATGTCGAGAACTCCAAAATTTCAATCAGTCACTACATAATTTATAATAATAATTTTCTCATCTTCCTTTTTGTCTCGTCGGACCGCATAAAATGATGCCGCGGGCCGCAGTTTGCCCAAATATTACTACAACTTACAAAATAAGGAGATTTTATTTATCGTGAAAAGTAGGTTAATAGCGATTTTTCGAGCTAGTTTCTAGAAAAACAAGAAAGTTACAAATACAAGATGCTAGTATATTATACTCGGGACATCCCCGAATTAAAGCTTCGTTCCCATGGGACGGAATTCCGCAATAAATTTGCGAATTTCCGGATCCGCAGATCGCCACTTCAAAGTCCCGTTCCCACGCATGCGGATTACCGCAGTTCGGAATGAATATAATCTAGTTACATTTGTCTTTTCGCGTACGAATTTGGTCCTAATAGGTGGTGGTCCACCTGAATTCTAATGTTGTTGTTTTTAAATATTGTAACATAAAAGATATGGCAGTTCCTGCAACTGGCTTAAATATTTATAATTACAATAATTATTGTACGTGGCGTCGAAAATACGTATTAAGTTTAGCATGCATATAAGAAAATTTTGTTTCACGTAAAAAAATGCAAAAACGTAAAATTTGGGTGCGCAAAATATTTCTAAATAGAAAGAAGCAAGGCGACTTTTATAATTTAAAAAACGCCCTGCAAGAAGAGGTTAATAAATAATCATGATTTTTACTTATGAACATTCTTCCGTATCATATCTTTCATCCATTTTATTAAAGTGAAATGGTATGCTAAAATGACAGAGATCGCAAGAAAAAAATCCGGAAAAAGTTGCAATAAATTTAACTTTTGTCCGACGCCGCAAGAAGTTGAAATAATTCGCAACGAATTTTCTGTTTGACAGATTCGCAAAATTATTGCGGAAATCCGTCTCATGGGAACGGAGCTTTAGGTTAGGGGAATCCCTGCATGATTCAAATTACATCAGTTTATTGTATTAAACAAAAACTATGCAAAATATTGATAAAATATATTTTTTAAATTTGTATTAATGATTTTCAGATTTTGTACTTAAAATAATAATAATAAAAAGTGTTTAAAACGCATACAAATTCAACGTCTGCAGGTTTAATAGTATATTATATTATTAGGAGTATAAGCAAAGCTTTATGTGCTGAGGCTGGTTGACTGCCGATCGTAGTGAGGCAGCCAAATCAGCGGAAGCACATAAAGCGCTTATACTCCGAATAATATATGTAATTTTATCTCCAAACGTGTAAAATTATAATACAAAAATAAACATCTAATTAACAAGGTTATTTCAGGAAACATTACACTTATACGAAAATCGCATTGCCTGATAGACACTTTCTACATATTACCGTAGCAACCCACCATAAAAGTTGAATGCTATAGGCATATAAGTAGGTACTTTATCTGCCTAAGCATATAAGTGAAACTTATACTACCAACAGTCTGTCATTTAAATGCCACTTTTATGACGTTTGGAGATAAACACATTTACAACATGATTAAAACAAAACCGTTTTTAACAGGTCCTTTTGTTTTAAACATGTATTAAACATTTTGATTTTGTATTATACTATTAAACATAACAACACTTGCAGTGACCCACCAGCTGAGCGTGTATATTGACAAGTCTAAAAAAATAAAAAAGTATAAAACTCGCCATCTCTGGTTTCGAATCCAGACACTTTACCGCCGAGCAAATGGGACAGATGTATTAATAATTGCTAATTATTTCGGGGTTATTTTTCAGAACGCTGCTAACCGATACAGGACGATCGACGCTGAACGCACAGTCTAATGCCTGGCTAATATAAATAAAATAGGGATGAAATCCTGTAGGTCCACAAGCTACGTTGATCCTTAACAACAAATTGCATGATCAAATCCTTATGGCCCGCACTCTGTGAAACTCCCTGTATACGGAATGCAACTGACGTACGCGCTGCAGCCTCTTCTCATTGGTTGTCTAGCGTCCTATGCTGTCGCTGTTGGTTATTTGAATTCTCGCCCCTGTAGAGGTTATCTGGTAGCGGTTGGCGCTATCATCTCGTTTTTTCTTTTTACGTTTGTGTGTGGTGTGTGTTTCTTTGCTACATATAAATAATTTAATTAACACAACACGAACTTATCATATTTCTTTAATTTAGAATTTCTTGCTTGTATATTTTTTGTAATATTATGGGGCGCCGTCTCGGCCAAAACTATATATCACAATATAAAATAAAAGTCCCGCAAATAAACAACATAAAGTGACAATTTGTAGGTTAGGTTACGTTACGTATCGAAACACAAAGTTTGGTTTTAAAAAAATACATAAGTGGGCGGTTACATGTTTAAGGAGCTAGTATTGAAATAGCCACCCCATTACGCGCAAGCGTGACGTATCTATATACACAAGTCCACTGGGTTTTTGTAAAAATTAAAACCCAGTGGACTTGTGTATATACATACGTCACGCATGCGCGTAAAGCGGTGGCTATTTCAATACTCGCTCCTTATACATGTAACCGCCCACTTATGTATTTTTTTAAAACCAAACTTTGTGTTTCGTACGTAACGTAACGAATAAGGTATAGTAACCTACAAATTGTCACTTTATGTTGTTTATTTGCCGGACTTTTATTTTATATTGTGATATATAGTTTTGGCCGAGACGGCGCCCCATATAATTTACTGCAGTAAACAACGTAAGTAATGTGTAATCTTTTATGGCATCAAATTAAAACTGTTCAGTATGTTCACAAGAAGGTTGTAATAAACTGAAGACCTCTTGCAGTGACATGGATTTTGTGCTCTACATAAACGATGTCGCAGTTCATTCGGAAGTTGTAGATGAGGGACTAGTGATAAATCCCGATGATTCTACTATGGATGCTCAGAGTAGCAACGACGTCAAGGAGAACTTTTCTCAAGCAGAGGGTAAGGGTTTAAAATTAATTTTACTAACTGGAATTTTCTCTACATAAATTATGTTGCAGTAAAATCAGAAATTGTAAGTGAGGGCTTCCTGATGGATACGGAAAATCCTACGTTGGATGTTTGGAATGGGAAAGACATCAAGGGAAACTTTTCTCAAGCTCAGTTGCAAACAGGTGGTAAGTAGGACCGTGTAGGAAAATCATTTTTCCTTTTTGGTGATATTTGGTTTTACAAATATCCTTTTATTGATGTACAGGGTGATTTAAAAGTGCACTGAAAACTCGTAGGAGGTGATTCCTCTTGTCACAATAAGAAAAAGAATAATATGACCCGTGGTTAGAAAATGCTTGATTGTTGAGTTACCAGCCGACAAAGATGGAACTGATTTTATTTGTAAAAATTTAATCAATTAATTATTTATTAATTAATTGTTGTTTTGGTTCTTAGGGAAAGTATTGTTCTCGTTGAGAGGTACTTATTATGGATTTATTGTGGAGATCCTAAGTTAAAAGTTTTTGGGCAAAGGAAATAATTAGTTTTGGATATATTTGGCTTTTCCCGAAAACTGAAGCGCCTTTTGTCAGTTATTTTGCAACTCCATAGTTGAAACGTTCTCTTAAAGCCGATTACCAACTTGTTTTTGGTTGTTTTAGAGGCTTGTTCCTTCATTTTTCTTTTTGTGTTACCTTTTACCTGTCGTATGTTCCATTGTTCGCCGTCTTATCTCTGGAAATTTGGAAACCGTGAAGTAAGGTTACTACGTCATAAGAGAAAATTCCCAAGCCTTTGTTGCACGTCCTTGCCGGTAACCAGAAGGAATTTTCCTTATCCTTTATTTTTGGTGAACATTAACTGCCTTTGTTAGTTAATTGATTAAGTTTTATCAATTGCAAAGTTTTAATTAATATTTTAAATTATTTTGCATTACATATTGATTAATAAGCTTTACCAAGACATTACCGGTCAATTTAATTAAATGTACTCTCTTATCTAAAGTCGCTGAATCTATTTACGTGTAAATATCTTGGGTTGGTTACTCCTTGTGTCAACTACAATACCTTGCTACTATTCTCCTGGTTTTGCTTTGATTTTGCGTACGGTTAGTTTGAATTGTTTCTCTAACTTAATTACGTTTGGCGCTACCTGTTGTATATATTTTGCATTTAATTAACCCGTTGTGGTTAATTGGAATTGAGTTCAACTAATGAAATTAACCGGTAGTTAATGTCCGATTATTAAGAATTTCTTCATTGTACATAAATCGTATTTTTGTTTAATTATTTTGTTTTATTGGATTTATATTCAATATTTATATTTGATTATTTTGTTATTAATTAGTAACAATTAGGAATTTGCTTGTTTTCCCTATTCTTACAAATTGGAATATAAGAATAGTTATCTCCCAGTCTTGTATATTATTTTATTCCTTGCATCTAATGTTGGAGAGTCCCAAAACATTAAAGTTTCTAAAGCAAAAGCTTCCTTTCTTGGATTCTGGCGCCCTTTCCGGTTTATCTGCCCTCGTCCTGCTAGCAGATAAACATTATTTTCGAACCACCGCCATATCGACTGAAGCTATCGAGACACTTTTGCTCACCGACCAACGCAGGACTTAGCATATTTCGTTGTTACAAATAAGGTCGGTGACAACCAGAGGACCATTTTGGTTTTTAAGTCACTTTTTTGTCTTTTGACTTCTGGTAAAGTCAATAGTGGATTTGACACC
The DNA here is from genome assembly GCA_963082805.1 of Hemicrepidius hirtus. Classification (NCBI taxonomy): domain Eukaryota; kingdom Metazoa; phylum Arthropoda; class Insecta; order Coleoptera; family Elateridae; genus Hemicrepidius; species Hemicrepidius hirtus. The sequence goes on from OY720165.1 coordinate 6,225,855, forward strand.
CCATGCTAGACCAAAAAAAATACAACGGTTTTTACAGGACCGTTTGTATCACCGCACACCACTTTGGACAAATATTGACTCAAACAAATGAAACAAATGAAAGGAAACAAATAAATTTGACGACTTCATATAGAATAGATATGGAAACTACGTTATTTGGTTGAATTTTTGAAATACTGGTGGCCAAATGGTCTTGTAAAGTCCCCCTACTTTCAAAAACGGTATACATTTCCGTTGTACAACAAGAGTACCTTTTCTTTTTGTCTAGCATGGGGGGTCTTAAATCCACTATTGATGTTACCAGATGGAAAAAGACAAAAAAGACGACTTAAGAAACTAAAATGGTCCTCTGGTTTACCACTCTTTGAATAATTTAAAAATATTGAAAACATACTAATAACTAATAAGTACCTCCAAACCAGAGAAATACAATATCTTGTTTGGTTGAGTTCTTACGAACAAAATTAGTAATTCTTCGTTGGTTCTATGTTTGTCGACTGCTAACTCAACAACCAGGCATTTACGGACCATGGATCTTATTAGTTTTATTCCTTATCCTGGCGAAAGGAATCACCTCGTACGATTTTTCGGTGTACATTTAAGTCGCCCTGTATATTTAAAAAATAAGTAGAAGTTGTGTGTTATACTGTTTGTACTACCTACTTTATGTGCTACTTCTAAAATATTAACATCTTAATAATCTGTTAATTATTTCAGTAAAACATGAAAATCCGGACACCCATTTGCATGCCCAAATAAAATCTGAAACTGTTGATGTGAAATTTAATATTAAGAGTGATGATGATGATGATATCTATATTAAGATTGAGCCTTTGTTGGGCGAGGAGCTGGATATAAAAGAAGAAATTGACGAAATCGAATCAGAAATCAGGCAAGACTTTCAAGTTGAACAGTTAGATTCTGCAATGAACAGCACCTTATGTCCAATTGAACAAAAATCCAATAATGCAAGAGGTAACTCAGAACCATATACAAGAACTGTAAGTGGCGAGAGGGCTAAACAGGGAAGTAATTTTGAGACTGGTAGTAAGATAGCTACAAGAGAGAAATGTGATTATAGAAATTTACGAAAGAGTAACTTACAACAACATATGAAAGCCCATACGGGTGAAAAGCCATTTACATGTGATATATGTGACTATAGAAGTTCACACAAGTCTAACTTAAAAGTTCATATGAAAACCCGTACGGGTGAAAAACCATTTCAATGTGATATATGCGACTATAGATGTGCACACAAGAGTAGCTTGCAACGACATATGAAAACCCATACTGGTGAAAAACCATTTAAATGCTATATATGTGATTATACAAGTTCACAAAAGGGTAACTTACAACAACATATGAAAACCCATACAAGTGACAAACCATTTAAATGCGGTATATGTGAATATAGAAGTTTACGGAAGACTGACTTACAGCGACATTTTAAAACCCATACGGGTGAAAAACCATTTAAATGTGATATATGCGATTACAGATGTGCACACAAGAGTAGCTTGCAAGAACATATGAAAACCCATACGGGTGAAAAACCATTTCAATGTGATAGATGTGATTATAGAAGTTCACAGAAGACTCACTTACAAGTTCATATGAAAACCCATACGGGTGAAAAACCATTTCAATGTGATAGATGTGATTATAGAAGTTCACACAAGGCTAACTTAAAAGTTCATATGAAAACCCATACGGGTGAAAAACCATTTAAATGTGATAGATGTGATTATAGATGTTCACGGAAGGCTCACTTACAAGGTCATATGAAAACCCATACGGGTGAAAAACCATTTCAATGTGATATATGCAACTATAGATGTGCACACAAGTGTAGCTTGCAACAACATATGAGAACCCATACGGGTCAAAAAACATTTCAATGTAATATTTGTGATTATAGAAGTTCACAGAAGACTGCCTTACAACGACATATGAAAGCCCATACGGGTGAATAGCTATTTAAGTGTAATATATGTGATTATAGAAGTTTGCAAAAGAATACCTTAAAGCGACATATGAAAACCCATATGGGTAAAAAACTATTTAAATGAAATATGTGATTTTAGAAGTTCATGGAAGAGTAACTTTCCTAAACATGACAACCCATATGAGTGAAAAACCATTTTAATGCAATATCATATACAAATTTGAAAGTTTAAGAATTATTAATAATAATTAAAGTTTAGATTGGTCGCCCATAACAGTGTTAGTAGTGGAATAAAGGTATCTGAATCGTTTACTTAACAAAATATATTGCCAGTATATTGACGTTTTCAAGCCTTACTTTCAGATTTTTCAGTTAAAATCAAGTCCACTGGGCTTGTGAAAAATAATTCACAAACTGCAACTAACCTAAAGTCAGTGCCCCCCCCCCCCTATGAGGTGCCGTTTAGATCATAATGTAAATGTAAAATATATAGATTTTTCGGTATTTTCAACAAATATATGTAGTTACATTCTTTTATACACGTTGTCCCCTGAAATTTTGAATATGGACATTAGTATGCATTACTTGGCGCCTAGTTACCACGTTCACTTTTTACATAGTCGAGTCAAATATTTTAAATCACTAAGCAAATAAATAGTAATTTCTAATTTGTAATAAACAACCAATCTATTATAATAATTATTTAGAAGAACAGAATCACAGTGCCTACATTACTCGTATTCAAAATTTCAAGGGACAACGTGTATATGTATTTTTAAAAATAATTGTATATAGAACGTCTTTGCACTTTTGAATATTATAAGTAGGTATATAGAAAAAGCGTAAATTCTACATAAAAATTTGCGTGCTCTGATTTATAAAGAAATTGTGTTTTACATGGCAGACATTGTTAACCACCCCCTAACGTTATATAGGGTTACTGGTAATTCGATACATTCCTTTGGAGATGTGATGGGACAGGACCTAAGAAACAAATTTAACCCTAACATACATTATGCAAAACTCAATAGTTTTTGAGATATTTCAATTTTTGTGTTTTCCTCAAAAAAGTAGATCTTAATGTCTTTAAATTTAATTTTAAAAAATCTACTTGACATTTTTTGAACTTTTTTACTGGATTACTTGTCCCACTCTATGGGCATCCGTTTGGAATGGAAAATATCCGGCAACATTTCGATCATGTGAAAATTGTAAATAAAAACTTATAAAACATGATTTTTAAAAATGTTCAATGTGCCCGTGATAGTTCTAATAAAAAAAAAGTGGAGGTGCAAACCTCCCCTGGACTTTCCCATACTAAAAATAAACATTCGTTTTTGGTATTCAACAGTATTGTTCGCCTCAACCGATAAACTAAACTTGAAAATTAGTATATGGAAAATTAACAGAAGTGCCGATTGTGTTCATCTACGCATGTGTGATTATTTATATTCATAGGCTGCTAGGATTAGCCGGCGACAAGGTCACTTGAACATATCGGCACTTACAAATTTCACCCTACACTGTTTTAAAGTTCAAAATTCACGAATTTCTCATTAACCGTACATTTTAGCCATATACTATGTGATAGACAATTAAATTTTGCATTCAATTATATAATAATATATAGGGTGTTTCATTTAAAATAACAAAGTTGCTTATTGTACTGTGAAAACCCAACACCCTGTATACGTGATATAAATTTAGAAAAATGCAAATCTATATACTGAACAACTTTTGTATTTAAACTTCTTTCATATTTTGACTAATAAAGGCGCTATAGGAGCATCAATTTCCGATTTTCAAAATCTCGTAGAGGGCGCCACAGTGGAATTCTGGCGTTCATCAAAAAATAAAAATGTAGCTAATACCAAGCTGCATAAGTATAGAAAATTTAAACAAATTCCTTAGACCAGTTTTTTTGTAATAATTTTTCAAAAATTTCAAAATTTTTGGAAGAGCGCCGTTGCGACCGTTTTTGGATTTAGTAAATAATTTTTTTTCTGGGTGTAGTACAGCCAAAGGGCTTTCAAACAAGTTGTTGCGGAACCTGATTAGATAAATGGTTTTTGAGTTATGGGGCGTTAAAGTCGAAATTTTGAAAAATTCATAGCGACCGCCATGTTGAAGTTAGAGAGTCCGGTAAAAAACTGTTTTCCTTGAATTATGCCCTTCTTTCATATCCCCTACTCGGATTTTCAAAATTCCGCTTCTGAAAAAAATGATACCAAAAAAACATGTTTAACTTCCGCTTCCGGTTTCGGATTTTTTTGAAAAGCTTATTTTGTCGATGAATTTACGATATACCCCTTCATTTAAAATTTCATCAAAATTGGTTCACTAGTTTTTACGTTAGAGGCGTTACATACATACACACATACATACACACACACATACACACACACAGACAGACATTTTTTCTAGACCACTTTTTTGGGTTCCTGGGGACCTAAAACACGTATTTCCGCGAAAATCTCGACTTCGAAAATTTTCATGATATCAATACTTCCCATATACCAGTGGTGGTATGGGAAAGTAAAAATAGTAAAAGTGATGTATGTTAGGGTTAAATTTCCTGTCCCATCACATCTCCAAAGGAATATATCGAATTACCAGTAACCCTGTATTATTTTCCCGCTACCGCAGCAAATGGTTTGTAAAAGATTATTATTATTAAAAAATTATATTTAATAATTTTCATTTTGAAGATTCCCATGTCCCTTGCTATGCTACTTACTATTTTAAATAAACAAACAATTACAAGTCACATTGAAAAACAACATTTATTTTTTGCGCTACTACACTGTTTTTGGCCATTTCCCGGTTGCTTAACTACCACGGAAAAATTAACTTACCGATTAGGTACTGTTGCTAACCTGTTATGAATCATAACGTATCTCAAACGTATCTAACGGTTGTTAAATGATAATAAAAGTTGTAATCAAGTTATCTGGTGTCTAAAATTCTGAATGATTGACAGCTGTTACTTTATTAATTTATATTTATAAAAATTGGTTTTTATTTTTCGTAGCGCAAAAAATGGTATACGACGCGTGATCGTTAAGTGCTTACAACAGATCTCGAAGAAATTTGGAAAATCTCGACCCTTCGGGTCTCGATTTTCCAACTATTTCTCGATCTGTTATATGGCACTTCCCGATCTTGCATCGTAATATACTATTGCGTGATCCAAAATTTCTGAGAAAAATGGAGATTGGAGAAGCAACAAATATTGCTTGTTTAACATTATTACCTGAAAAATCACATAAACGGTGAGTTTACATATGATTTTTTTTAAAAATTGTTATATTGTACATAAATAATAAATATGTACTAGATAAATATCTTTAATATTTGAAATACAAAATTCAATATAAACAACTTGAAACTAAGTAACACACTTATTCTATTTCTGTTTTATAATCAGCCTCCTCTATACTAACTAATACATTACAATATCTCCCCCTTAAATTATAAATTTAACCTATCCGGCTTCTTTACTTCACGTGTGGAACGTTGTCTAACAATACCACTTATGTTTCGATTATTGTCATTATTATCAGCCACTATTCCTATTTTCTTCTCATTTTCTCCGGTTTCATCTTTATTACTTTCACAAACTATTCTACTCCCTATGTCTTTTACAATATTACTTTCATTTGTTATAGTTTTAATGATTTGATCTATATGTCTTCTACAATGCACTTGTAACTCAGGTACCCAACATATATACAATCTTGAACCTACTTTTTGTTTTACTTCTGCTTTAATTCAAGTTTTTTTTATTTTGAACCCTGTAATCCCTAATATAAACCATCTCTCCCCTCACAAAATTCCTACTTCTTTTAAAATATTCATTTTCTTCTAAAGACTTTTCTATATCTTCTACCTCAGGTTTTAAACTGTCAAAACGCATTCTTAAATTATGTCCAAACATTCTGAATGCTGGAGATTCCCCTACACTACAATGAATTGAATTTCTATACCAAAATAGGTATCTATGTATTAACGTTGATAAAGCAATGTTATTATATTGCTGATCTGTCAAAACTTTATTGAGTGCATTCTTAAAAGATTTTACTGAATTTTCAGCTGCTCCATTACTGCTTGGATGATATGGTGGAGATTTTATATGTTTTATACCATTCCTTCTACAAAATTCCTGCATTTCCTCTGATACCAATTGTGCTCCATTATCACTCACCATTGTTTTTGGTATTCCAAATCTCGAAAATACTTCTCTTAGTTTTTCCATTGTATTCTTAGTCGTTATAGATGACATTTCATATACCTCTGGCCACTTACTGTAACTATCTACAACAATTAAAAATTGTTTATTCTTAAATGGTCCTGCGAAGTCTATATGTATTCTTTCAAATACTGATGTCGTCTTTGGCCAAAGCCTAGGAATTACTTTTTCTGGATCTGATCGACATTTCAAACATGCTTCACACGATAAAATCATTCTTTCTATATCCGAATCCATACCTGGCCACCAAAAATATGATCTGGCTAATCCTTTAGTCTTAACAATACCTAAATGCGTGGTATGCAATTCCTTTAAGATATTTAATCGAATACTTTTAGGAACTATAATTCTGTGTCCCCACATTATTATTTCTTTTTCTAAAGTTATCTCATTACGTTTGTTAAAATAATGTTTCAATTCCTTTTCATTTTCTTTTAAGTAATTTGGCCATCCTTCCTTAACCCATTCAAAAATCTTACTCAAAGTTTCATCTTCTCTTATTTCTCTCTTAACAACTTCCCTATCTACTGTAGTCTCCATTTCCACAAAATGTAAATAACTACCTATTTCTTTTTCATCATCAATGCCTATCTAATTTACTTCCAAAGGCATTCTCGATAATGCATCAGCATTTGCATTTAAGCTACCTCGAACATATTTGATCTCATAATTATAATTGCTAATGAATGCTGCCCATCTTTGCAACCTTCCTGCTGCCATTGCTGGCATAGCCCTATTTTCGCCAAAAATAGCTACTAATGGCCTGTGATCTGTCACTAAAGTGAATTTATGACCTAATAAGTACTGCGAAAACTTTTTTATTGCAAAATAAATTGCCAAAGCTTCCTTATCTACCATTGAATATTTTTTTTCTGCTGACGATAAAACCCTTGAAGCAAAGGCAACTGGCCTCTCATCTCCATTTTCAAAAACATGTGACAAAACAGCTCCTACACCAGCCTGTGACGCATCACAAGATAATCTTAAAGGTAAATTTGAATTAAAATGCACAATCACATTTTCTGATGATATTTCTTCTTTTGCTTTTATAAATGATTCTTCACATTTCTGTGTCCACCTAAATTCCTTATTTTTTTTTAATAATTCATATAAAGGATTCAATATTATTGCCAAATCTTTTATAAATTTACCATAATAGTTCACCATACCTATAAAGGCTTTTATTTGAGTTACATCTTTTGGTCTAGGTACTTCCTTTATAGCTTTAATTTTAGTTACATCTTTATGTAAACCGAGGACCACCACTCATTGGAAGAGATTTATTAGGAAAATTAGGTGTTACTTTAAGTTTGCCAGATGGTACTAAAGTTTTAAATAAGTTGGTAGATAATTCCTTAATTAATACTGGTGATGCAAATCTAACAAAACTATTGAGTAATTTTGATGAATTATTTCGAGCAGAGTTAGGGTGTTACAAAAATTGTCATGTATCAATGCAAGTAGTTCAAGGTACTCAACCTATATTTTGCAAACCGTATAACATTCCGTATGCTTATAGGCAGAAAGTTGAAGATGAGTTAGTAAAATTAGAGAAAATGGGGATAATTACGCCAATAGCAACAAATGCTTGGGGAACACCTTTAGTACCTATTATAAAAAGAGATGGTACAATTAGACTTTGTGCAAATTATAAAATAACAGTCAATAAGTATTTAGATAATTTTAATTACCCAATTCCACGTATAGATGATATATTTGCAGCTTTACAAGGGGGAGAAGAATTCACAAAGTTAGATTTAAGTCAAGCTTATAATCAATTGCCTTTAGAAAAAGAAACAAAATCACTTTTAGCATGGAGTACGCATAAAGGTATATTTTTGGTAGAAAGAATGCCATTTGGTGCAAAACCTGCGTGTGGAATTTTCCAAAGACAAATGGACATCATGTTACAGGATCTGCGGCCAGTTTATGCTGAAGACTATACTATTTAATTAACCTAAACGAAAATATTGATATCTCAAAATTTCCTAAACTATAATTTCAGTTGTTGAAAAAATATCAAATCTGCATGTCAGTTATTATTTTCCTAGGAATGTAAGTAATTATTAAGTTGCACTGTCAATAGCAACCGAATCAACAAATGTTATGAGGCCCTTACACAGCCTGTAACCATGGATGTAAGACCTACTTACATTGCAGGTAGCGGGAAAAACATAATACGCGGAATGTACTGATAGAACTGCCAATGCGTTCAGTCGATCTTCTAACATTGTACTTCTCAGAATTATTTGAAGATTGGGCTGCCTTTATTTTTAATTAAAAGTTTATCTTTGAAAGATAGTGGTTTTTTAAAAGATTTTGAACACAATTAACTTCCATCGTTGATAATATCTTCGATAACTTGGTAAACAGATGAGCATGTTAACTGTTATCGAGCCATATATAAACTAAATTCGTTAGAAAAACGCAGCTAAGCATCAATCCTCGTTATTTTGGAAATCAGCACGTACTCGCGCTAGCTAATTATTGACGTAATAGTCTATTACGTCAATGTAGCTAATAACTTTCATATTAGGTGCAATTTATGAAATTATCGTAAGACAGTTACTGGAGACGCGGTGTTCGGTGCCCATCAGTCTGCGCATATTCACCTTATATTCACGTATTTCCAAGGTTACCGAAGTCAGCCGAATTGTACTCGGAATAGGTTTTAGATGTTCCCCGGAATATAGTTTTGAGCGTTAGCGTTAGCATTGCATGCCTGACCGGCGGAATAAAACTTTGATAACATCTTTATATAATCAACGTAAAAATAAAATATTAATGATGCACTAAATGAAATGCAAATTTCTTTCCGTTTATCCTGATGGTTTGGTGGGCACGTGCTCTTGTGCCCTTTAGAACCAGCCGCCACTGTGCGCATATATTATTATGAAACACCCTGTATCTTAACCTGCCTCGCACGTTATAACGTCCTTACATTCCTTGTTACTTAAATAACTATAATATTTAAAAGACCGTTGCTAGCTCCACGGCTAACGTGGATATAATTATGACACAAAATCCACGGCATACGTCATTGTCAAGGGCGAATACGAGCTGCACCTACTGCGCATGTCTGGGGACTTAAAAAAGGCAGATTTTATGTAGCAAACATACCTCAAGTGGTTTAGAGAAGGTACGTTATTTCCGCTGTAGCTGTATAGTGAAACAAGAAAACGTTCACCAGCATCAGCAACCATATCCTGAATAGCGTTTGAGTTTTTGAATATTTTTATTGTGTCGGCGAGATTAGGGTTCTTGGTCAGAGTATGAAGGAACTTCAACTTCCCTTGATTGAACAATGCCGACGTTGTATCGCAACCACTTATGGCGTGTAAGAAAAGAATGTTATCAGCAATTATTGTTTCTCTTACAGCATCGATCGGGGAGAATGTAGTTGGAGAAACTTTGTTTTTCCCAGGTTTCAAAAAGAATACATTTTCATGTTTGCAGAGACATGTCGAAATTACCAAGAGATCCACATCCTCACCAACTACAATCACGGTCTCATTTGTTGGAGCCAAGGACAATGCTGTGATCACTATCAGGGAGTCAGCATCTTCTTTCACTTGCTTGCAAGTCATTGCTGCTGATGAGAACTTCTTAGGGAGCATTGATATTAACCGACTTTTGTTTTTCGGGTTAGCAAGGAAAATTTCTTTGGACGTCGTTGGTATCATGGTGTCGTCAAACAATATGTCAGCTGAACAAAGTTTTCTTGTTCTTTTCATACGCTCTGCACTTTTCGCACCACCTTCTTCGCCATCAGGGTACCCACCAAAAACAACTAGTACTGACGTATACCGAGTGTTAACCACCAAACCTGGCCATAGGACCTATGCAGTATCAGTATGCATGTTTCAAAAAATATATATGAGTTGCCTTGAAATATTTTAGTTTAATATCATGTTGACAGCTTATTTTTTTAATGAAATTGTGTTATTAAATTTATGTGCTATTTAGTAGGAATTAATGAGCAACATAAATTTTGCAAAAACTATGTCCAGGTTTAGTATTTAGCACTCAAAAATGAAGCCGTCCGTCAATATGATATTAGGTAAACAAAAATATTTCAAGGCAACTCATATATTATTTTTGAAACATGCATACTGCATAGGTCCTATGGCCAGGTTTGGTGGTTAACACTCGGTATATGTTATTTTTGTATAAATATAATTTTTCTTTGGCAATTTTTGTCATAAGGAAACATTCAAACCAAATTACGTATGTAAATTGCGGAATGCTGGGTATCAAATCCCCACGGGAGCCAAAATCTTGAAAGTAATTTGGTTTGAACGTTTTCTTATGAAGAAAATAAACAAAGTAAAACTAGATTTATAGAAATTATTTATACAGTGAAGTCCATTTATTATGCAATATAGGCATGTTGCAAGTTAATTGGTGCGGCCACAATAGCATTGAAATATAGGCAACCCATTATACACCGCTAAGCACTCTTGCCCCTGCCTACTGATGAATTTAAATTTTCAATTGTCAGGAATGTTTTATTTTGAGGTTAAACTCAGTTAAACTTTCATGTGTAGCTGATTTCGGTTAGATCATAGATGGTTAGATAAAAAAAAAACTAGCTAACTGTATAATGGGTTGCCTATATTTCAATGATATTGTACCCGCACCAATTAACTTGCAACATGCCTATATTGCATAATAAATGGACTTCACTGTATGTGCAAACAGATGTGGATTTTAAATCACATACTCGCCTCAACAGTATAGAAGTTAAGTTGTAGTGAATCGGGACTGCACGTTAATAGTGTACACTAGTGCACTCTCCTCTGGTTCAGTGTAACTGCACTTTAATGTTAACTGAATTCCTCATAAGAAATTTGATTTACAGACATTCGTGATTTAAAGAAAGGAGCTCATTTTTTAAGAGGCAGTTCTTAATGAAGAGGGGGGCCCCACAGGTAGCCAACAAGATGAACCCCAACAGTTAGCACCGCGCGGGAAGAACGAAAAATGTTACATGCTGGAGGCCAAGTGATATAAAATTTTACACTCTATAATCTCAATTGGTGACACTCCTGTGGTTACACCCTTGATCGGAGAAAAAAACCTTAAATAGATAAAATGTAGCAAATTTTATCCTCTTTCATTTATATAGGATCAATATTTACAAAAAATGATACATTTCGAAATATTTTATAAAAACTAAAAAACAATCCGTTTTTTACTTACGCTTTTTGAAAAACAAACGTATTTCCGCTCAAAATTTTTGTTGGCAAACCTGATATTCGCATTCAGCGAGCCAAAAAACTTATAGGAACCAAATATCAGAACTACACCAAAACTTTCCCCTATTTTCTACCATTTGACTAGACTATTATTAGTTGTTAGTTGTTCAGTATATAGATTTGCATTTTCCTAAATGTATATTATGTATACTACAGGATTCTAATATCCTATAGTAAATAATGCTACTAAAAAATTTAAATATTACTACAACTTACATAGTTACAAATACAAGAAGCTAGTATTATACTAGGGACTTCCCCAAATTAGGTTAGGGGAATCCCTGCATAATTCAAATTGCATCATTTTATTGTAGTAAACAAAAACTGCAAAATATTAATAAAACATATTTTTTAAATTTGTATTAATGATTTTCAGATTTTGTACTTAAAATAATAATAATAAAAAGTGTTTAAAACGCATACAAATTCAACGTCTGTTTTAAACACATTTACAACATGATTAAAACAAAACCGTTTTGAACAGGTCCTTTTGTTTTAAACATGTACCTATTAAACATTTTGTATTATACAGATACAGATTCAGTACCAATGACATTAATGTTTGGACACAATACAAAACATCTAGAAATAATGTAGTTAACGCAATAAGATTAAAAAAAATGCAATACTATGAAGATATGATAGATAATTGCCAAGACGACCAACGGCTCATGTGGAAAACATTAAAAACTTTAATATCGCAGAAAGGAAATAATGCTCCTGTCACTGTGGATTTTGATGGAAATTTGAGGGATTGCCAGTAGATTTAAATAGATTCTACATTGATAGTGTAGTGAATATTGTAGAGAATATTGATGCATCTAGCAGTTGTTGGGAAATTCAGGCATGCAACAATGTTGCTACCGGTCCCATTAGTGAATTTAAATTACTTAACATACAGGAAGTGAAGGAAATAGTCAACAGTGTTAAAACCAAAAGCAGTCCTGATGAGATAGGTGGTGAACTTATAAAACAAACATTTGAAGAAATTGGTCACCCATTACTGCATCTGGAGAATTCGTCCCTGTTGGAAGAGTTGACACCGACTCTCCTAAAAGTATCGACAATAATACCGATACAAAAAGTAAAAAATACAACTAAATGTGAAGAGTTCAGACCTATTAATATGCTTCCTGCATTAGAAAAATTTTTAGAGGTAACAGAGTGTACAAACAAGTGAACGAATACCTTCATGAGAATCAACTTATAACTAAGGAGCAATCGGGTTTCAGGAACGGGCGCAACTGTGAAACTGCTATACAATTAGTAATATCAAATTGGAAAGACAGCCTAGATAAAGGAGAAATAATCCTTGCAGTATTCCTTGATCTATGTAGGGCATTTGAAACCGTTAATAGGATAGGACTAAATTATTAAAAAAACTACAAGGATATATGATTCAAGGGACGGTATTGAAATGGTTTACAGATTACCTAAGTGGTAGGTTGCAAAAAACTAGATGGGGTGAATGTACTTCTGATAGTGAACAAGTTGAAGTAGGAGTACCACAAGGAAGCGTGTTGGGTCCCCTGCTTTTTGTTTTGTATATAAATGAATAATGATATAGTGAAGTCATTGAACAAGTGTAGTGTACAATTATTTGCAGACGACACGTTAATTTATATTGCTGGCAAAAGTCAAGCAGAATTAGTTAAGGTGCTTAATGAGGAATTAAATAATGTAACTGACTGGTTAAATTTTAATAAACTGAAGTTAAATGTTTCAAAAACAAAATTTATGGTAATTGGAAGTCGACAAGCGGCAGTAAATTTTAATAATCAAGGTCATAAAATTAAAATGGTAGGAGAAGAAATTGGACAGGTTAATAGCATCAAGTATCTGGGCATTGTAATTGATAATCGACTTAATTTCCGGGAGCATGCAGATTATATTTCAAAAAAAAATTGCCCAAAAGATTGGAGTCTTGAGAAGGGTCAACAGTAATATTACCAGACTCGCTGCCATTAAAATATATAAAAGTATAATACTTCCGCACTACATCTACTGTGCAACAATCCTGTCCTGTTTATGTTTTGTAAGGAAGGCCTAAATCCTATTTAGCCTAAATAGGTTACAAAAGCTACAAAATAAAGCTATGCGGATAATATTAAAAACTAATCGATACACAAAAATACAGGACATGCTGAATACGTTAGACTGGCTAAGTGCACGTGACCAAATAAAATTGCAGGTTTTAACATTTATTTATAAGATAAAAAATGGACTCGTCCCAAACTACTTAACCGAAAAATTAACATGTGTTACAGATGTACAGTCAGTGACAAATGTTTACTGAGAAATATAACACGTTTCTATATTTCATTTCATCTTGTTAACAACGTTACCAACATACCTATATAAAACAATAAGAAGGACGTTATGGTACCTCTTATATTTCTCAGAAAAACGTGTTCAGTGGCATCATACTGGTGAAAACATTTGTCGCTGACTGTACATTCACATGACACCCGTAGGTGTAGGTACTGATATGTATTTGAAGGTACCATCAAAGAAGAGTACTATGAACTCGATCTTTTATGATGGGGTCAGGAAGTTCAACAGCTTACCTAAGGAGGTACAGGATGCACCCAGCATCAAAATTTTTAAAAGAAAAGTTAAACCTGTTTTTCACGGCCTTAACGTTCCTAACGAGGTGTAATATTAGGATAATAGGATAGAAAATAATATGCGTCAATTAAGTATTATGGTAGTTAGTAGTAAAAGGTAATCTAGTTAGTAGATAATAGGTAAGAAATGTGTGCAATAAGTGTTACCTATGTAACATATGTAGCTATTGAGCTATTAATAAAGAATTATTATTATTATAATGTTTTAAACATAACAACACTGGCGGTGACCCACCAGCTGAGCGTGTGTATTGACAAGTCTAAAAAAGTATAAAACTCGCCATTTCTGGTTTCGAATCCAGACACTTTACCGCCAGATGTATAATAATTGCTAATTATCTCGGGGTTATTTTTCAGAACGCTGCTAACACGCTCAGTCTAATGCCTGGCTAATATAAATAAAATAGGGATGAAATCCTGTAGGTCCACAAGCTACGTTGATCTATAACAAAAAATTGCATGATCAAATCCCTATAGCCCGCACGCGTAATTACTATCTATACTGTTACACAGAACCTCATTGCTCTGTACAGCAGTATGATTAAGAATTATAAAACGCTCAGTTTTGTTTCTAAACTATACTAGTACGCAGCGCTTAGTCGTTTGGGTTTTTGTAAAAATTAATTGTCAAACTGCAACTAACCTGAAGCAAAGACTTTGCAAAGACTAGTGTGGGGCGCCCCTCGAACTTTAGGTTAGTTGCAGTTTGAGAATTAATTTTTACAAAAACCCAGTGGACTTGTGTGTGCAATGAGGTTATTTGAATTCTCCCCCCTGTAGAGGTTATCTGGTAGCGGTTGGCGCTATCCTCTCGTTTTTTCTTTTTACGTTTGTGTGTGGTGTATGTTTCTTTGCTACATATAAATAATTTAATCAACACAACACGAACTAATCATATTTCTTAATTGTGGAAAAGTGAAAATTCGGATTTTTTTATTTAAAGTTTGGTATTATTTGGTATCAAAAGTTGCCCAAAAATGTAACCATTCCAAATAAAAATATAGTTTCAAGTTTCAAGAAAAACTAAGGAAGTGTACTTCAGGGAAATCTAGGGAGTTTTTAAGATTTTTCTAGGGAAATCTAAATTTTAGAACTATAGTCTGTTTTTTAACTAGGAGGAGCGATTCAAATTTGTTACGTCAAAATCTACATCTGTGATTGGCTACGGCTAGGCCGGTTGCACACCGCTAAGTAATTTGTATAAATTTTGACGTGATTTGATAATTATTTCTCTAGGCGCTGACAGTGACATAATTCAGGCAAAATACAATAAATTAGTTTTCATTTCAGCTGTAAATTTTAAACATGATAAAAATTCAAATTTACCGTCAAAACTATGGAAGTCTTCTTTTCTAGTGACATTTCTAGTGTCGAGTCGCTAGTGAATCCGATATCGAGAACACTTGATTCTAAAGTGGTATCGTGTGTGCTATCGTCGTAGCCGACCGTAAACTTGATAGTCCAGGAGCTAGCGGTATATTTTAAGACTAATTTCTATGAAGCTGAAATTTTTTTTATGAGCTGGTATGGTTATGTCTGCCAAATGTAGGTGGTCGGCAAAATAGGACCGCGGGACATAAAGCGCCCAGAATTTTTTTGTTTTTAATTATTTTTTGATGAAATTTACAAACTTCAATCAAGCTAATTCCTATCTTGCTCGTTATTTAAGACATTCCGACAACAAAAAATTAACTGTCCGACATAAGAGTCGGAACTGAATCAGTGTCTGCCGTTTGGGGTTCGTATTGTTTTTAAGACATTTGACTTATTACCATCAACCTGATTTTTTTTTTAATAACTATATACTAATTTAACAAACACAAAAATCACCTTGTCCGACAATTTGAGCGGGACAGAAGCACTCTCTGACCTCCTGGGTTGGTTAGTTGGCCAATTTTTTTTCTTAGCGCTCTATGTCCCGCGGTCCTATTTTGCCGACCACCTACATTTGGCAGACATAACCATACCAGCTCATAAAAAAAATTTCAGCTTGATAGAAATTAGTCTTAAAATATACCGCTAGCTCCTGGACTATGACTTGTGCGACGCTAACTTCATCTGAGTATATTCCCGCCAATTTTAATTGTCATCTCGAATGTTCAAGGGTTATAATCCACAGTTTGTATTATTTTTGTTTATTATTAAGTTTTTTCAAGTGTATCTTTTATTAATTCAATTCTGCTTTCAAAAAAATGATCCCAATTGTCGATTTTTATATCAGTTCTGCCCATAATTTTTTATACGTATCCCTGCCAGACGCGTTATTCATTCGCCCTACCGCGAAATCCACATGGGTTTCCATGAAATTTTAAAAAAATTCCCAGTGGCATTGTTTCACTTTGAATGCCCTATAAATGATTATGAATATATTTTTCCGACGACCACTATGAAATGTAACCAAATTCGCACCGTTTACTGTTACTGAAAATTGTATATTTCGCATGGCAACGAAACCGTGTGATATGAGCGTGTGCAATATATTTCACACGCTAGACGATAAAAAATAGTTGGCCACTTTGAAAATCGTCATTCATTTTATTAAAAATTAAATATTGAAACGTCAAATTGTAGCAAATGCAACGAAGTGCAGTACCTACTAACCTGTTACTAGCCGAATTTTTATTAAGAAAGTTGGTAAATTGTAATAAATAAAAGAGGTAAATACTTTTAATTCACATAATCTTACATTTTATTTAGTTTTGCTGTTGATATGGACGATATGGATGATAAAATGTTATAATTCATTAATTTTTTTATTTTGCTATTTTTAAAACAGAATTAAGTGGTGATCGAAAAACTTGTGGTCGTCGGAAAAGTACAGTGTACAACTCGTGCTGAATGGATATTTCAAACTCGTATGCTTAAGCCACTCGCCAAGGCTCGTGGCTCAAACTTTCATACTCGTTTGAAATATCCAATTTTCAGCACTAGTTATACAATATACTATTACATGACATACCTATATGCTTTAAAAATGCAGTAATTATTTGAATTTTCGTGTAGGTAGGTACCTACTTGCATCTTCACTAAATGAATTTGTTTTAATGATTAATAATCGCGTAGGGCTCAAATACACACTTTCGCAAGACTTCGGTGAAACTAAATAACGTTGCAGAACTTACCATTGTAAACTACCCCTTGTAAATACTTACGATGTAAAAATGTGCTATCCACTTGTTTAAATGCCGCCGTAAACATTTCAAATTTCGTCAAGAAGAAGCGACACGCATAGAACTTTAAAGTGAGATAGAAATATGCTCGATAGCTTCTCGACACCTATAGTGGTAGCGAGTGGAAATGACAGATCTAGCCGACAGCGTCCGTACTCGACACTACTTTAGAATCGCAAAGATGGTGTACTCGTGTCGAGTCGAGCATTCAGAATCCCGGTACAGTTAACGTCTGGCAACCCTGCCTGTATTGTGTTGAACAACCTAACCTGTCAAAGCGCGGTTTACCGCCCTTTATCGTTTAGTTTTGATCTTAAGCGGATAGGTTTCACCATGGGGCACCCAACAGCTGACACCGGGCATTCGTTCGGCGCATGTCTGGGGACTTGGACAATTATTTCAGCTTCCTGAGATTATAGAGACAGAGGTGCATACGATTGGTTGCCTATTCCCAGGGCGTAAAAGTCTGTTTCTGAGAAATCTAATATTAATTATTAAACACCGGCATTACGTTCGGCGCATGTCCCTATAATCTCAGGAAGCTGAAATAATTTCCAAAGCCCCCAGACGAACGTAATGCCGGTGTAAAATAACTTTTACGCCTTGGGAATAGGCAACCAATCGTGCGCACCTTTGAGACATGCGCAGAACGTAAAATACGCTCAGCTGTTGGGTGCTCCTTGGTGAAACCTATACGGCTTGTTTTATAACCTGTAACGAGGTTTTCACATTTGTGTGTTTGTTTGCTAAATATAAATAATTTGATCAACACAATAAGAACTTATCATATTTCCTTAATTTAGGATTTCTTGCTTGTATATATTTTGTAATTTACTGCAATAAACAACGTAAGTAATGTGTAATCTTTTATGGCATCAAATTAAAACTGTTCAGTATGTTCAAGAAGGTTGTAATAAATAAATAAACTGAAGACCTCTTGCAGTGACATGGATTTTGTGCTCTACATAAACGATGACGCAGTTCATTCGGAAGTTGTAGATAAGGGATTAGTGATAATTCCGGGAGATCCTACTCTGGATGCTCGGAACAGCAACGACATCGAGGAAAACTTTACTCAAGCAGATGGTAAGGGTTTAAAATTAATTTTACTAACTGGAATTTTCTCTACATAAATTATGTTGCAGTAAAATCAGAAATTGTAAGTGAGGGCTGCGTGATGGATACCGAGGATCCTACGTTGAATGTTTGGAATGGGAAAGACATCAAGGGAAACTTTTCTCAAGCTCAGTTGCAAACAGGTGGTAAGTAGGACCGTGTAGGAAAATCATTTTTCCTTTTCGGTGATATTTGGTTTTACAAATATCCTTTTATTGATGTACAGGGTGATTTAAAAGTACACTGAAAACGTTCTCTTAAAGCCAATTACCAACTTGTTTTTGGTTGTTTTAGAGGCTTGTTCCTTCATTTTTCTTTTTGTGTTACCTTTTACCTGTCGTATGTTCCATTGTTCGCCGTCTTATCTCTGGAAATTTGGAAACCTTGAAGTAAGGTTACTACGTCATAAGAGAAAATTCCCAAGCCTTTGTTGCACGTCCTTGCCGGTAACCAGAAGGAATTTTCCTTATCCTTTATTTTTGGTGAACATTAACTGCCTTTGTTAGTTAATTGATTAAGTTTTATCAATTGCAAAGTTTTAATTAATATTTTAAATTATTTTGCATTATATATTGATTAATAAGCTTTACCAAGACATTACCGGTCAATTTAGATAAGTAGCTAGTAGTTTTGATTTTGATTATTAATTAAGTGTACTCTCTTATCTAAAGTCGCTGAATCTATTTACGTGTAAATATGTTGGGTTGGTTACTCCTTGTGTCAACTACAATATCTTGCTACTATTCTCCTGGTTTTGCTTTGATTTCGCATACGGTTAGTTTGAATTGTTTCTCTAACTTAATTACGTTTGGCGCTACCTGTTGTATATATTTTGCATTTAATTAACGCGTTGTGGTTAATTGGAATTGAGTTCAACTAATAAAATTAACGTTAGTTAATGTCCGGTTATTAAAAATTTCTTCGTCGAATTTGCTTGTTTTCCCTATTCTTACAAATTGGAATATACGAATAGTTATCTCCCAGTCTTGTATATTATTTTATTCCTTGCATCTAATGTTGGAGAGTCCCAAAATATTAAAGTTTCTAAAGCAAAAGCTTCCTTTCTTGGATTCTGGCGCCCTTTCCGGTTTATCTGCCCTCGTCCTGCTAGCAGATAAACATTATTGGTTTTTAAGTCACTGTTTTGTCTTTTGACTTCTGGTAAAGTCAATAGTGGATTTGACACCCCCCATGCTAGACCAAAAAAAGTAGGTACTTGTGTTGCACTGTTTTTGAAAAATCACGGTTTTTACAGGACTGTTTGTATCAACGCACACCACTTTGGACAAATATTGACTCAAACAAATGAAAGGAAACAAATAAATGTGACGACTTCGTATAGAATAGATATGGAAACTACATTATTTGGTTGAATTTTTGAAATACTGGTGCCCAAAGTGACATGCGGATAGCCCTCACAGTTCGGCTACAAACAGCTGAGCGTATGTATATACACAAGTCCACTGGGTTTTTGTGAAAAATAATTCTCAAACTGCAACTAACCTAAAGCAAAGACCTTGCAAAGACTAGTGGGGCACCCCTCGAGCTTTAGGTTAGTTGCAGTTTGAGAATTAATTTTTACAAAAACCCAGGTGTTTGTAGCCGAACTGTGAGGGTTATCCGCTTGTCCCAAAGTGGTGTCCGGTGGTACGAATGGTCTTGTAAAGTCCCCCTACTTTCAAAAAACGGTATACATTTCCGTTGTACAACAAGATATAGATAGATAGATAAATTTATTCCAAAAAACTTATTTTAGAATATAAACACAGTACATGAAACAGACAAATGTTAAAAATTGCGCAATCTTATTATTAAGAAATGTTTGTATTAAAACCTTTGTATGCTAATGTAAACATCAATAGATGCAAATAAACGTCTACTACTACTACTACTACCTACAGAGTAAAACACATAGCATATTTAACTAGAAAAAGGCATATTAAAATATTCATCAATACTGTAAAATGCACAGTCTAACAGAAGTGACCGAGTTTTTTGTTTAAATAATTTGAAGGTGGGTGCGCTTCTCACACTATCGGGTAGTTTATTATAAACACGTAAACCTGAGTAGAGGAATGATTTTCTAAAAAGTTCAGAGTTTGGTTTAGGGAGCTGTAAATTAAATATAGTATGAGTATTATAACTATGGATGTCTTTACGTGTGTTAATAAATGGAAGTTGTTTATAAACAAGCAGCGACGTCTCGTATATGTATAAATTGAAAAGAGTCATAATTTTATTTTGAATTAAAAGTGGTTTGCAGGAATCTCTAGATCCCTTATTGTTTAGAACTCTGACTTTTTTTTTTGAATTTTGAATAATTGAGAGTCAAATTAGAGTTTCCCCAAAAAGGTATTCCATATCTTAGGATCGATTCAAAAACGAAGTAGGCTTGACGACCTAGAGAGTTATTTAATTCCGTAGATAATACTTTTATGGCATAATACGCTGACGCGAGTTTAGAACAAATTTCGGTAATGTGATGATCCCATTTGAGACCGTTATCTATCGTCATATCTAAGTATTTTAAATTTTCAGCGACTTCTATTTCAATAGAATCAACCTTAGTGTAGAATTTTGGAGTCGATGAGTTTGTACTGAAGATCACAGTTTTTGTTTTTTGCAAATTTAACGATAATTTATTTTGTATAAACCAGTTATTTATATTATTTATATCCGATGTAATTAATTGTTCCAATAGATTGAAATTAGTATGTTCCCAAGAAACCGTCGTATCGTCAGCAAATAAAGTAAAATTCCCCGCTAAACATGTTGATGTAATGTCATTAATATACAGTAAAAATAAGAGCGGTGCAAGAGTACTACCAGTACTACTCCCTTGCGGGACACCACATAGCACATCTATTAAGTTAGAACGCGATGAACTAGCCTCACTTTTATTATACTCGACGATTTCGACAAGTTGTTTTCTGTTGCAAATATATAACCGAAACCAGTCGTGCGAAACTCCTCTGAAACCATAATAGTAGAGTTTATCTAACAAAGTTTCAAAATTAACACAATCAAACGCTTTTTTCAAACCGCAGGATAAAGTGATGTTTGGTTTATTATTGTTAATACAATCATAAATATAAGACAAAAAATTTAAAATAGCGTCGTTGGTATTTTTATGCTGTCTCAACGCCAGATGGGAAAAGACTAAAAAGACGACTTAAGAAACTAAAATGGTCCTCTGGTTTACCACTCTTTGGATAATTTAAAAATACTGAAAACATACTAATAAGTACCTCCAAACCAGAGAAATACTTTCCTTAAGAAGCAAAATAATATCTTGTTTGGTTGAGTTCTTACAAACAAAATTAGTAATTCTTCGTTCTATATTTGTCGACTGCTAACTCAACAACCAGGCATTTACGGACCATGGATCTTATTAGTTTTATTCCTTATCCTGGCGAAAGGAATCACCTCCTACGAGTTTTCGGTGTACATTTAAATCACCCTATATATTTAAAAAATAAGTAAAAGTTGTGTGTTATACTGTTTGTACTACCTACTTTAAGTACTACTACTTCTAAAATATTAATATCTTAATAATCTGTTAATTATTTCAGTAAAACATGAAAATACGGACACCCGTTTCCATGCCCAAATAAAATCTGAAACTCCTGATGTGAAATTTAATATTAAGAGTGAGGATGATGACATCTGTATTAAGATTGAGCGTTTGGTGGGCGAGGAGGTGGATATCAAAGAAGAAATTGACGAAATCGAATCAGAAATCAGGAAAGACTTTCAAGTTGAACAATTAGATTCTGCAATGTACAGCACCTTATCTCCAATTGAAGAAAATTCCAAATCCAATAATGTAAGAGGTAACTCAGAACCATATACAAGAATTGTAAGTGGCGAGAGGGCTAAACAGGGAAGTAGTTTTGAGACTGGTAGTAAGATAGCTACAAGAGAGAAATGTGATTATAGAAATTTACGAAAGAGTAACTTACAACGACATTTGAAAACCCATACGGGTGAAAAACCATTTCAATGTGATTTATGTGAATTTAGATTTTCGCGGAACGGTGACTTAAAAAGGCATACGAAAACCCATACGGGTGAAAAACCATTTCAATGTGATATATGTGATTATAGAAGTTCACGGAAGACTACCTTGCAGCGACATTTTAAAACCCATACCGGTGAAAAGCCATTTAAATGCAATATATGTGATTATAGATGTTCACGGAAGGGTCACTTACAACAACATTTGAAAACCCATACAGGTGAAAAACCATTTCAATGTGATATATGCGATTATAGATGTGCACTCAAAAGTAGCTTGCAACAACATATGAAAACCCATACGGATGAAAAGCCATTTAATTGCAATATATGTGATTATAGAAGTTCACAGAAGGGTCACTTACAAGGACATTTGAAAACCCATACGGGTGAAAAACCATTTCAATGTGATATATGCGACTATAGATGTGCACACAAGAGTAACTTGCAACATCATATGAAAACCCATACGGGTGAAAAGCCATTTAAATGCTATATATGTGATTATACAAGTTCACAAAAGGGTAACTTACAACAACATATGAAAACCCATACAAGTGACAAACCATTTAAATGCGGTATATGTGAATATAGAAGTTTACGGAAGACTGACTTACAACGACATTTGAAAACCCATACGGGTGAAAAGCCATTTAAATGCTATATATGTGATTATACAAGTTCACGAAAGAGTTACTTGCAGCGACATATGAAGGCCCATATGGGTGAATAGCCATTTAAGTGTAATATATGTGATTATAGAAGTTTGCAAAAGAATACCTTGCAGCGACATATGAAAACCCATATGGGTAAAAAACTATTTAAATGAAATATGTGATTTTAGAAGTTCATGGAAGAGTAACTTTCCTAAACATATGACAACCCATATAAGTAAAAAACCATTTTAATGCAATATCATATACATATTTTATTTAATATTTATTATTTAATCATGGATTTTAACAAAGTAACGCTTGAGAATGTCAACAAATATGAAACTTTGAAAGTTTTATGCCCGGTTTCTGGAAACAAATTTATGAAACCCATAACTTATGTATTCCATAAACAGCGAATAAGGCACTTTAATGACATTAGGTCACGTGATCAAATTTCGTATAGGCCAATTAGAGCCTTCCACGAGGATCACGTGATACGTCATGGATTGCTTTATTGACTGTTTATCGAATACATAAGTTATGGGTTTTATAAATTTGTTTCCAGAAACCGGGCATAAGAATTATTAATAATAATTAAAGTTTAGATTGGTCGGCCATAACAGTGTTAGTAGTGGCAAAGACTATTATCACTTCTATAGACAGCTAAACAGAACGAAAAGCTATGCTTTAAGTTACTTCTTTTTGATGTGTCCAGTAGGTGGAACAGCGGTTGAAGTTTTACAGATTTTTGTGGTCATAGGCTTTGACTACAATCGTCCAGTGTAGCTAAGAAAGTGCAAATACTGTTTGTTATTTTCTTAACCCACCAATTTGACCTGGTCCTTGCTGCAGTAGTTTGGTAGTAATTTAAGGTTTCGAAGATTTTATCAGCTATAATCCTTTACCTGCTCTAGGTATCACTAAATTGTAAAGATTGTAAACAATCTTCTTATTTCTTGTGATTACTTTTAGAAGAACGGTTTTCAATTCAAGTAAATGGTTCATATTTTCGCGATAATACCTACGTTCTTATTGAAATTATTTACATAAATAATACAAAACTTGAATATTTAGATTTATTCAACAATCTAATATAATATATTAGTTGATCTGTTTCTCAAAATTAACTAGCGATTGTAATTGTAATTAATTGTTATTTATGTTATTTATAATTATTAGTTAATCAGTTAATCTCAAGAACTATAAGTATATTTTTATTTATATATTCCGCAATAATACGGTTTTACGGAAAATTATAACATAAATTATAGAAAAATTTAATACTTTAAATTTATTCCAAATATTAATGTTTAAGGCTTTACTTTACCTAGCTGGAAATTTAAGTAAAACTGTACTTTTTTTAAACGCTCTCAAAAGTTAATTATGGAGTTTAAAACAAGTATCGATATTGAAAATGCTTATATACAACGTTTATGAGTGCGCTATAGACGTATATTTGCAAAATAGTTATTTAGTTGGCTATAATTAATTAAAAATGTTAAAATTTATAAACCATCTCATTTGCATACGTGTACTCCAAAATAAGAAAACTTTATATGAATCGATAGAGTTTGTAACAGGCTAGTGCGCTACAGGCTTATATTTGCTTCATCGGCTCTAATTTGATTTTTATTTCAAAAAAACAAAATCAATTTTAGGCCACCAACAAAACATATATTTTCGTTTTTAAGATACCACTAACGGACAAAACTCCAAGCTTTATGGGATTACATGAGATTACTATCTACAATTTGAAACCTTGGCCCATTACAAGTTGTTTGCTTGGTTTAAAACTGGATAATGAGCTTTGGTACTGCACTCAACAAAATTTCTTGATACAAGAATGAAAATAAGGGTATAAACATATAAATTAGTAAACTACGTAAATTATACATTAGCTGACTCAATAAACAATTTTATCGTTTACATGTGCCAATGATAAATATCTGAAAATTAAAAATTGAATTTAAAAGAGTAGGCTAGTTTCATCCCGGCACGTAAATAACTGTTTGTAATATTAATAAAATTACCTTTTATTGTCCTAGGGCGGGGTTTACGTCCGCTCCTTGAGGTGGTAATGCATACCTTACACCTACCACCATCCGTGCATAAAATATTAAGAAGCTTTTTTTGTTCACGAAACCTTATGTTATGCCCCAATAGTTTTAACAAACTTTCAAAAAAATTTTCAGGGGGCTTTTTCTTCCGGGGTTTTTCCTAGGGCTTTTTCTTCCGGTGCTTTTTTTCCTAGGGCTTTTTTTTCCTTGGGCTTTTTTCCGGGAATTTTTTTTTCGGGGCTTTTTTCCCGGGGCTTTTTTCCCCGAGCTTTTTTTACCTAGATTCATTTATTACTATTGGAATATTACGCTAGCATATTTTTGTTAATTTTGGGCACCCGTTCCCCTCCCTTTATGCGCGGTTGCGGTTGAAGCATTCGTGGATTTTTTTCCGTAGACTGTTTTTTCCGCCGGCTTTTTTATCCACGGATTTTTTTTCCACGACTATTTTTTCTTAGATTGGAGTGAAAGATAAGAGTTAAAATAATTATCGCTTTTCAAATTACTCTTACTGTTGCAATTAATCTTTAAACCACTCTAAATTGCTGCTGTAAAATTCTAAAGTATGGTACCATTTAGTGAAGAGAACAAAAAGCAAATTATTATAAATAGTAGTAAATATGTTTTCGTCTTTCATGCTTGCAATTTTGGATATGACAATTTGTGGTACATTTGTAAACAGAGATAATTCAATGCGAAATCAACTAAATGATCTACCTGCTCAAAACCCGAGACCTTCGCCTAACTAACTATTAACAAAGAATATCTTGACCAGCTTAAATTATTATCTAGGTAATACTTTGGTAATACCCATTGGAGAGCTGTCCGCTATGAGCTATTGCTTAAAAATATTCTTTCAAAAGTATGCAACTTGTGATACTTGAAAACGAAATTTATTTTAGGTAAAGTAGAGCCTTAAGAACTGCAAGTTGAAATGTTGAGTGGTTTATGGTCCATACAGTCCCGTAAAAACTAACTTTCGTGCCTTGTTGCATAAATAAATATGGTTATGATTACACGCATTTCTTGTTTCATGGGGGACCGCTACTAAGTTTTTTTGATCGGGTTGTTTATCAACGACTACCATTATTTTTATTAGTATTATTTTCATTTCGTTCATCTAAATTTTAATTTTTGCGCTATATGAGTAAAAGATTATCAGGCTTTCTGTTTGTACGTTTTTATACCTACTGAAAATCTTGAATGGGTGGATTTATGCCAAGTGCCGTTTTGACACTCCTGGCCATAAGGCGGCAAGTTGCAAATATTGTACCTACATTGTTGTTTACCAAAACCACATGTTTTCATTTTACATAACGAACAGTATAATGTCGGCGCCTTCATCTATTATGCAGCGAAGAATCAACAAAAGGTGTTGAACTTTTCCTACGACTACTAAAAGGGTGTCCGTGCCATAAAATAAAATACCGCCGGGTTGCAATATTTCAACTTGCCAATATTGGTAATGTTATAATTCTATTATAAAAATTTCTTTTGTGACCAACACCTACAAATTGGGAAGGTTTTCCGACCCTACATTATTAAACTAGTACTCTTTAATCTTAATGTTATTGAATTTAAAAATTAAACTTTTTTTACTCAATAAATATGTGTTAATATTTTCATAAATATACTTAATCCCGGGAGTTTTGCCGCTCCTGAACCCTGCCGCCGGGGTGCTGGGCACCCCCGCTTGTAGCAGCCCTGATAATATATTTTAACAACAGGCAACTGGTTTTCTCAAGTAACATAAATTTATTTACTATCAAAGGTACTATTTGGAAAGCATTAATAATCGACATGCCGTACAAGCTCCAGTAAAACTAAAGAAAGTTAGGACGTCGGTTGTAGTTTGAAGCATACACATGACAAGACGAGCGCTTGTGGAGATCTCTGGTGGTTACATCAAAAAGCTTACTTTTGTTGGTATGCATTGTCTAGCTGTCTAGAGAAGTGATAATAGTCTTTGGTAGTGGAATAAAGGTATCTGAATCGTTTACTTAACAAAATATATTTCCAGTATATTGACGTTTTCAAGCCTTACTTTCAGATTTTTCAGTTAAAATCAAGTCCACATGGGCCTGTGAAAAATAATTCACAAACTGCAACTAACCTAAAGTCAGTACCCCCCCCCCCCCTATGAGGTGCCGTTTAGATCATAAATGTAAATGTAAAATATATAGATTTTTCGGTATTTTCAGCAAATATATATATACAGGGTGTCCGTCTTTCAAAGCTAAGCATGGGGATCTCGGTTAGCTTAAGAGATACGAAGTTAGTTAAATGGAGGCAAAGTTGCGTATTTTAATGCTGATCAATAATCTGAAAAGAAATTTGACCTACGACGTTTAGTTTAGAAAATATCTAAAAAAAATCAGAATTCCCGATTTTTGTTTTTCGCTGATAAAATGAAAACAAGTGAAACTACGAATTTTTAATTAAGACATTTTTAAGACACTTTTTTACGGGGAATCTAACTATTTGGATTGTTTTTCTCATATCGTTTAAAATAGCCAACAATCTACTGTCAACTTTTGTTTTTCTTACGGACGCCATATTGGATTTTTGCATTTTTGAATGTAACTTTTTTCTCTGATTTCAACTATGTATGGCACATAATACTTTAGCTTGTGTTTTTACCTACAATTTTGAGTTATCCGTTTTTACGCAGAGTGCCATGGAAACAAATGCGACAATTTTTTTTAAAGAAAATTTTGACAGTTCCTAGTACATTGCTTAAGTCGTTACGTTGTACTTCCCCTACTTTTAAGATAGGTATGTAATTTTCTGAAAGAAAATGAAAAATTCTAATGAAGAACAACGTGATATGTCGGAAATTTATTATTCATTGCATCGGAATGTAGAAATTACTTCCGAAACGTATCTGAGAGAAACTAGCCAGGTCCTAGTTATTTCTTGCGTCTTCATCGAAATCTAAGCGAATATGGCTCCTTTGTCAACCCAGGCAGAAACACGAACTGAAAAACCGGACCTAAGGGATTACATATCTCTGTTCAAAGAAAAACGATACTTAAATATTTCTTACTATCCCGTTGTGTTTTCGATTAAAGTTTCAGTTTTTAGTATTCGCTATAATTTTCTGTTTTTTAATTTTTTTTTAGGGGTTTCTTACAATAAAAACTCAGGATTAGCGTATTTAGGTTTAATTGTAATTATTCTGAACGTGTTCACTCTTTCCAAGTCAAGAGTATATTAATAATATTCACAGAGAGCAGTGTACTAAAAATAACTTAACGATGTTTTGCAATTCCTGGAGTTGACATTGATACAACCATGACATCATCGTTACCACAGTGTAACAGTCGGCCTTCCTGACACTTAGGGTCCTCCCTAAGTACATAAAATAATTAATACACACTACAACTATAACAACATTGAACTCATCTCTTTGTTGTTCACTATTGTGCCTCTGTGCACTAGACCTTTTTACTCTGAAGTCTGATTTCACAGTTGTGCCACTGTGCACTAGTAACACTTTTCACTCTAAACTCTACTCTATTAAATTGTTTGCCAACTAGCACTGTCTCTTTTGCTAACTCTGTATACTCTGTTCAACTCTATAATATACTCTGTTCTCTACTCTTCCACTATACTTTAACTCTCCAACAAATCGATCAAATCGTCTCTGCCTGTATCAAAATTACTCTGTTCTGCATCACTCTCTGTCCCAACCACTACACCACTCTTATAGGGTCGTAACGCATCCACTGCAACAACCGCAGTAAATCTTTTATAACCTTTCATGCCCTTAACACTTATAATTTTGTATCTGTCGTTACCAAATAGTTTGCTCACCCTATACGGTCCATCAAATTTAACATCAAGTTTGCGATTTACCCCAGTGGTGTTACAAGTACTACCATCCCTCCATAGAACCAAATCCCCTTTCTTGTAAATTTTGCCTGGTTTTCTCTTTTTATCAACCCTCGCCTGCATTTTCCTGGCCACTGTCTTTAAATTTTCGCTAGCGTCTGCCCGTCTGTCAGTTATATTTTCAGTAAGTGGTTCAGGTCGTAAGTTATTTAGGAGATTATTGCTATGAGCGAACATAAGTTGATGCGGGGTATACTTAGTGCTTGTATTGAAGGTATTATTAATTCCCCAAACAATTTGTGGTAAGTTCTCATCCCATAACCTTTCATTCGTCGTACTAACACGTATTGCGTTCAGAATGGTACGGTTAGCCCTTTCCACCTGGCCGTTCGCCCGTGGAGTAGCTATAGCATTTAATACATGCCGGATTTGTTTTTCTCCCATAAATTCCTTGAAATACCGACTAGTGAACGCTAAACCCCTGTCTGAAACGAGCCTTTCTGGATAGCCAAACATGCTGAAAATATCTTGGAGAATTCTAACAGCTTCCAACGATCCCAATGTTCGTGTTGGTCTCGCGATTACAAATTTTGAAAACGCATCTATAATCATCAATAGATAACTATTACCCCTTGTACTTTTTGTAAAGGGCCCTACATGATCCACGTGTACCATTAGCATAGGCTCGGAAGGTTTTGCAATGGGATGTAGTTTGCCTTCCCCACGCCCGAAATTTCCCTTTTTATACGCACAATCCAAACACGCTAGGACGTACTTTCTAGTGAACCTTGTCATATGCGGAAACCAATATGTACTTTTAATAAGTATTTCACACCGCTGAAATCCGGGATGACCTATTTCATCGTGGTATTTTCGTAATATATTAAATTTTGCGAATTTGGGCACAACTAAACGGTCACCGTGTATCGTTATGCGATATAGTCTATGATGTACAAGTTTGTAATTGTTTTTAATTTGTTTATCCTCAGGGTTACTCTCTAAATGTCGCACGATATGCTGAAGTTCTTCATCTTGTACCTGTAGCGCTAGGAACCAATCCTCTTTTTGTAGAAAAGCTACCGTTTTGATAGGGTTTCGACTGAACGCATCAACGTGTCTCATCCGCGTTCCTTGTCTGTATTCAATTTCAAAGTTGTATTCTTGAATTTTCATCCACCACCTCGCTACTCGCGGTACCAAGTCGCGTTTTGCGAAAGTACTGCGGACGGCGGCACAGTCCGTGACTATTTTGAAATGTATCCCTACCAAATAAACGCGGAACCGTAATATCGTTTCCACCACTGCCAACGTTTCTAACTCATAACTGTGGTAAACCGACTCAGGTCCCGATGTAGTTCTACTAAAATACGAAACTGGTTTTATTTTCCCGTCTTCCTGCTTCTGTAACAAAATACCACCGATTCCGTGTTTACTGGCATCCGTGTGAATTTCTGTCTCCCTATTACTATTATACAATGCCAAAATAGGTTTTTCCGTTATAGCTTTTTGAAGAGCGCCAAAAGCCAGTTGTTGATCACTACCCCAAGACCAATTGGCGTTCTTTTTTGTTAGGTTGGTTAAGGGCCTGGCTATCAATGCAAATTGTTTAATGAATTTGCGAAAATAACTTGCCAATCCTAGAAATTGCCGTACCCCATGGACATTGGCTGGAGCTTTGAACTTCATCACCGCCTCGACCTTACACTGACCCGGCCTTATCCCTTGTTCTGAAATATTGTGCCCTAAATATGAAATAGATGTTTGTAGGAATTGACATTTAAGCAAATTTAATTTCAACCCTGCATTTGAAAGGAGACCTAAGATTTGCTGCAACAATTTCAGTCCTTCCCCCACTGTAACTGATGGCATATATGTTAAAATTTTGTCATGTCGTAAGTCACCTAAAACTTTGTTTATTGTCCTCTGAAAAACACTAGGGGCATTAGCAAGCCCAAAAGGCATTTTTAAAAACTCATACTGGCCTTCTGGTGTTACAAATGCTGTCTTATGAATAGATTCTTGTGCCATAGGAATTTGGTAATACCCCTGTGCTAAATCTAAACTCGTGTAATACCTTTTCCCCGATAATTTATTTATCTGATCCTCTATAAGCGGTAAAGGGTATCTGTCTTTGATAGTTTGCGAATTGAGAGCTCTGTAGTCAACACAAAGTCTAAAGTCGCCAGTCTTTTTTGACACTAAAATTATGGGACTTGCAAACTCGGAATGCGATTCACGTATGATTCCCCCTTTCATTAGCTCATCAACTTTTTGTCGAACCACTTCGCGCTCCCTTTCAGATACCCGGTAGGGCCTGTACACCACGGGTTTATTAGTCATTAAATTTATGTGCATTTCATTTAAATTTGTACACCCCAAATCACTAGTATTAAAAGCAAAACATTTAGACATGCTCACTAATATTTTTCTTAACTCTCTCTGCACTTGACAATCGGGAATACCAATCTTTACATTATCAAACTCATTATTCTCTAATCTCACTGCATTTACTCTGTTACAAACCTGCACTCTGTGTGGGCCCTCTGTGGCTTCCCCGGATACTCTGGTTAAAATTCTTCCTGCCTTCCACTTTAAGTCTGTCACCAGGGTTGACAACACATACTTTGCCCAATTGGCCAGTAATGGTACACGGGTTCAACAGGTAGCTTTGATCTTCCATTTGAACGAATTTAGCGGGAACACGCACTTCTTTTCCTTCTTGACTACCCTTCACTCTGACTGCCACATATGTATGATTACAGGCTGCAATAATGACATCATCTTCAGCTTCCAATTCCAACTTTTGGGTCCCATCATCCAAAGTCAAGTTCCGTAGTCAATCGTGGAGATTCTCTTCCGCTATTAGATGTACGCTGTTTCGGTTGGTGATTAACGAAATTCCATCTCTATTAATAACCGGTTGGCCTATAATGGCAATGATACCCCCTAGTTCGCACGTGGTAATTGCAGCGGTTGTAACCATAGTGATATCAACTACAGCTAGATCAAATGTTACCTCTCCTTTGGAAAGTATTTGTTGGCCACCAAATCCCCTCAAAGTGATTACGTGATTTCGGACTTCTAACCCAATTGTCTTTACAAAATCATCGGAAATAACGTTCACCTGGCTGCCTGTATCCAAGTATAATCTCACTGTAATGCCATTGATGCATCCAGTCTTCACAAAACAGTCTTGAAATGGCGAAGTCTGTACTACCTTGATCCCCTTAGGTTCTGCCCGACGATAACATTCGGCTTCGATGTGCCCCGTACGTTGGCAATGGGTGCACTTCCGCACTGGAGCTGTACACTGCGCAGCGCGATGACCAAATCGTTGACAATTGTAACATTTCATTGTTTGGCGATCATTAGAACGACCGAAACTTGCGTTACGTTGGTTGTGGTCGTCATTACCATACGATCTTTTAAAACCCCTTGACATGCTAATCTTCGCAAGCGCGTTTGCTGAAACGGCCGGACCTGGGGTTTGATAATGTTCAAGTGAAGCAAGGAATCCCCCATATAATTCCTCAGGTGAGTCACATTGATAAGCTTTTGCATTTGCACGCAACTCTTCAGGTAACCCTCGTATAATGCAAGAAATAGCTGCTGCTTTGTCTAAACGGCATCGTTGTATTAAGGCCAATTTTGCATGAAAATAGTGGGTCATTGTTTCTGTAGACAACTTCTTTCGCGCAACTAGCGTTTCTAAAGTGACAGCGTCGTCATGTAACCGTGGAAATCCGGCTCGTAAAGCTGATTTCCATTGTTCCCAAGTCAGTGCATAATTTTCTAAATGGTTGTACCATTCTCTAGCTGCGCCCCCTAGCTTGCCCCAAGAGCTTGCCCTGCATGCAATATGACTTGGTATAATCGTCCCACCCATGGATTTGTCCCATTTGTTCAAGTTTACTTAACCAGCTTTCAACATTGTGTTCTGGGTTATCGGGATTAAATTGCGGTATTAAATCGATATAATTAGGTCTTAAAACGGGGTGCGTATTAAATACATTATTACGCATACCTGTTTGCTCCTTTCGTTTCATGTATTCCTCGAGCTTTGCATCAAATTTCGCCTCCATTAAGCGTTCAAAAACTTCGTGCGCGCTCTCGGTCTCTGATGGCCGTTTTCACCAACGCTTCCTAAACCAGTACCTACGCAGGCATTACCTAGAGATAGGTAATTCCTAAACAGATGCGTAAACTTTATCCGTTTTCACCAGCCAAAGCATTGCTTGTGTAGGAATATCTTACAGAGGTAACCGATGTTATATCGCAACGTCGCAAATGACAGTAGTTTGTACGTGATTTAGGTTGTTTTCTCGTCTTTGGCAGTTTGTGAGTACGACAGGTGGATGCACCCCATACCACCACTGGTATATGGGAAGTATTGAAATGAAAATTTTCGAAATTGAGATTTTCGCGGAAAATTCGTGTTTTGGACCTTCAGCAATTCAAGTGGTTTAGAAAAAATATCTTTTTGTGGATAGGTGGGTGTATGTAACGTCTCTAATGCAAAAACTAGTGAACCGATTTGGATGAAATTTGGAATGAAGGGGTATATCGAAAATCCATCGACAAAATTAGCTTTTCAAATAAATTCGAAAGCGGAAGTTAGACATGTTTTTTAGGTAGAATTTTTTTCAGAAGCAGAATTTTGAAAATCTGAGTAGCGAATATGAAAGAAGACCATAATTCAAGGGAAACAGTTTTTTACCGGACTCTCTAACCTCAAAATGACGGCCGACATGAATTTTTCAAAATTTTGACCATCACGGTGATTTCCTCGTCTGATGAACATGCGTCGTATCTATCTAAATTTTCAATGAAACACACTGCACGCATGTTGAAAAAAAATAAAGAAAACTTAAAACATGTTATAAATAAATTCTTTATAGGTGGCAGCTTTCAAAACTCTAACAAAAACGCATGAACACAAACGTCAAACAATATACAGGGTGATTCAAAAATGGCGCATAAGCTCTTCAGTACGTTGTAGGGGACGGTTATTTGAACTGTAGAAAAATCATAAAAAAATTTTAGCTGCTACAGTTTTGTAGTTAACAACGAAGAAGTAAATTGTAGATTTGGCAACACGGGTGCAGCTATGTAGTATATGAGTGGCTTTTATTTCCTTTCATTTACATAGTGAGCTTATTAAAAGTTTCAAACATCGTTGCCACATATTTTTTTCTAACAACTTGGTACAAAAATATCAATTTTGAAAGCTAACATTTCAGGATAATGAGGTGTTATGAGCATTTTATTTATTACCCACTATGAAAAAATACTTAAATTATTTATATGAAATGATGAGAAGTTTCAAAATCCACATGAATTCAAAGTTGAGTTCTCAACTTAACTTCTTCATTTCTCAGTAAATTAGCGGCTAAGAAATTTTTTACTATTCTTCCTACACTACAATTATTATTCCCTACAACGTACTGAAGAGCTTATGCGCCATTTTTGAATCACCCTGTATAGGCAATGCCTACCGATATAAGACAGCGTCAAATGGGTTCCTATAGTTACGCACTGCTTATCTTATTTACGAACTCGATTGTGCTTGGTGAAAACCAAATTGCAGTTAAGCAGTGCGTAACCCTTAATATAAGCAATTCTTATGTAGGCACCGGTTTAGGAAACGTTGGTGAAAACGGCCATGAGTCACTGGATTCCATTAGTATCGGCGTTTGTTTCTTTTGCCTTTTTCCTGGAGGAGGTTTTTCTCGCTTCTGCTTAGATTGACTCATTATTGTCACACACTTCTCTGTTTATTGTTTTTTTTTTTTTTTAAATAAGCACACAAACAACACTGTCCAGTCAACAATTAACACACTTCACTATTACGTTTTTTTTTCTGTTGTGCTAAAATTGTAGTTCGCAATTTAAATTGTTTCCTCCACTTTTACTGATCTATTACCGTGTAGTTCATCCCACTTCTGAGATTTTAGGGGTTTCTTACAATAAAAACTCAGGATTAGCGTATTTAGGTTTAATTGTGATTATTCTGAACGTGTTCACTCTTTCCAAGTCAAGAGTATATTAATAATATTCACAGCGAGCAGTGTACTAAAAATAACTTAACGAAGTTTTGCAATTCCTGGAGTTGACATTGATACAACCATGACATCATCGTTACCACAGTGTAACATTTTATTCTATTGTTTCAACATTAATCATAATATAGTTGATAATAAATTTTGTTATATCCCATTATTCTTCTTTTAAAACTCGCATTTCTTTCATTAAACTAGCCAAACCAATAACCTTATGACTTAAAATTAAAATTCATAACAGAATTCTCTTTAAAACAAACTTGTCGCTTGTTTCCATGGCACTCTGCGTACAAATAAGTAACTTGAAATTGTAGGTAAAAACACAAGCTAAAGTATTATGTGCCATACATAGTTGAAATCAGAGAAAAACGTTACATTCAAAAATGCAAAAATCCAATATGGCGTCCATAAGAAAAACAAAAGTTGATAGTCGATTGTTGACTATTTTAAACAATATGAGAAAAGCAATCGCATATTTAGATTCCTCGTAAAAAAGTGTCTTAAAAATGTTGTAATGAAAAATTCCGTAGTTTCACTTGTTTTCATTTTATCGGCGAAAAACAAAAATCGGGAATTTTGATTTTTTTTAGATATTTTCTAAATTAAACGTCGTAGGTGAAATTTCTTTTCAGATTATTGATCAGCATTAAAATACGCAACTTTGCCTCCATTTAACCGACTTCGAGCTCTTAAGTTAACCGAGATCCCCATGCTTAGCTTCGAAAGACGGACACCGTCTTCCAAGCCGCCTTAAAAGGCCGTTGCTAGCTGCACTGCTAACGTGGATATAATTCTGACACAAAATCCACGGCATACGTCATTGTCAAGGGCGAATACGAGCTGCACTTACTGCGCATGTCTGGGGACTTAAAATTATCCATTATGAAAGTTTCAAACATTTTCATATTTTAATTAATTTTTTATTTATTATTATTAGATTTCTCAGAAACAGACTTTTACGCCTTGGGAGTAGGCAACCAATCGTACGCACCTCTGTCCCTATAATCTCAGGAAGCTGAATTAATTTTCCAAGTCCTCAGACGTAAGGACTTCTCTTTATGTTGAAAAGAGTGAGGTATGTTCTACCCTAGTGCTATCCTTTTCTATCAGCGCTGCCAACGTAAGGTAGTAAGGTTTGAGGTTTTTCTAATAAAGAAACATACAGGGTGGTACAAAAATGGCGGATCATATTCACGTCACACGATTCTACATTGAAAAACAAGTGAAATACTCTAATAACAATTATTTAGTGTTAAACCTTAGGTCAAGGAGTTTTTACTTGTTGAACTTTGTAATTTTTTCGGCTATGGTTAAGAAATTCATTTAAATTGCGTCAACAACAACAATTAAAATAAATAATCAAAAATATCAATTTTAACATTTCGATAATCAGTTTACGTATAATTCTAAAATATTGACGTAAAAAGTAAAAGTTAAATGTATAAGGTGTTACAAGTTACCTACCATTTAAATTCCTGACCCTAATATCTTCTAATATCAAGTTTCTTGTTATGTTTTTCCATCAAATGATTGATGAAGTATGCATTTTGTCTGTATGAAACATTACAATTGGGTTCTAGGCATTTGTATGCTCCACGCCCACTCGTTGAAATTTAAAAACACCACTCAAGGTCACGGGCATGCGCAAACAAGCATACAGTGAAGTCCATTTATTATGCAATATAGGCATGTTGCAAGTTAATTGGTGCGGCCACAATATCCTTTGAAATATAGGCAACCCATTATACACCGCTAAGCACTCTTGCCCCTCCCTACTGATGAATTTAAATTTTCAATTGTCAGGAATGTTTTATTTTGAGGTTAAACTCAGTTAAACTTTCATGTGTTGCTGATTTCGGTTAGATCATAGATGGTTAGATAAAAAAAACTAGCTAACTGTATAATGGGTTGCCTATATTTCAATGATATTGTGGCCGCACCAATTAACTTGCAACATGCCTATATTGCATAATAAATGGACTTCACTGTATATTTCTCAGCTATTAGCCCTTCGTACCACGGTAACCATTCCATTTTCAAAAGTTCAGATCTATACAGGGATAAGAACAGCTCAGCTCCTTTGGGAGGCAATAACGTAGGTAAACATTATTTTTGGATAGGCTACTCTTTTGCTACTGTTTTTAGATAGCCTTGAAAAAGACTGTTTTTTTTTTAGAAAATGGAAATAATAATAATAACAATTAATATAACAGTGACAATACAGGGTGTTTCGTGAGGAGCCCTTCATATTCAAATAATGTATTTAGGGGACCCCAACAAACAAAAAAAGTCTAGTAAACAGATGGTCAAATGTCAAACGTTACTGAGATATTGTTCAAAATTGGTTTTACTTCAGTGGTCACCAAGATCACCGACACCGGACCTAACCCCCCATGTTTATTGCCTTTGGGGATGGCTGAAATCGTTAGTTTATAAAACAAAAGCAAACACGAGAGAGGCACTAGTCGACCGAATAACCAATTGCGCAGCACTCATCAAAGAAAATCACCGTGTAGGTACTTAAACGAAGTACACGTGCAATTCACAATCGACTGACTTA
The DNA here is from genome assembly GCA_963082805.1 of Hemicrepidius hirtus. Classification (NCBI taxonomy): domain Eukaryota; kingdom Metazoa; phylum Arthropoda; class Insecta; order Coleoptera; family Elateridae; genus Hemicrepidius; species Hemicrepidius hirtus. The sequence continues at coordinate 6,263,406 of OY720165.1, forward strand.
TGTGTCCAGATGAATTTATTATAATATGTTTTTGAGAACAGAACTTAATTAATTAATTTTTATGTTTAATTTAATTATTTAGTTTGTTTTTTATGTTGTGAAATACATGTTTTTTTTTACTCTAAATTCATTACATTCAATTCAATTGATTAAAAAATTTTTTGAACAATATCTCAGTAACGGTTGACATTTGACCATATGTCTACTAAGACTCTTGTTGTTTGTTGAAGTACCATAAACACGTTATTTGAATACGGAGGGTTGCTCACGCAACACCCTGTATAAAAGGCGAGGTTGTGTTTTATGCCAATTATTTACGCACAAAATCACCAAATATTTCTAGTTAGTTACTAAAAATGATTCCCTTACGTTGGCAGCGCTGATAGAAAAGGATAGCACTAGGGTAGAACATACCTAACTCTTTTCAACATAAAGAGAAGTCCTCTATTAGGGATTTTGATCATACAAACTGCGCTAACGTGCATGCGCCAATGCTGTGAACATTTACACTACTTCTTTATGCATCCGCTTTTGTATAAATTTGTCTCATGTGACAGGTGTTTTGTTTTGTTATCTTTGCTTATAACCTATAAACTTTTTAAAAGTGCCTTTTGTGACTGTAACAATGCTGTAACACATAAAATATATGGGTTATATATTTTATGTTGTAACAGGTGAAATATTTCTACACCACAGAATTTAACAGGTAAAATAATTAGGTAATTTATTGTTTACAGGATTTGTTGCTATATAACAATATAATGGATAATGAAGCAGCTAATGTAACATTTCCGACTACAGTAATTATGGAAGCGGGTCCTTCAACATCTTACCAAAATAATAAGTGGGAAAATTGTGCTGACAATAACGCTTTGAAACAAACGCAGTCCGATACTAATGATCCGTATATAGTATACAACAATGGCTCTTTCAAATGCATTTTGTGTAATATGGCTTTGCAACCTAAAGTCCTGAAAATGCATTTGGAAGGAAGAAGGCATCGTGAAGGACTTCACCTTGAAAATATGGGCAAAGAAAGAACTCGCCATAAGGATAAAAAACCTAAAGTCGGTAAAATGGGAAGGAAAAAAAAATTGAGAAAAGAAGTACAGAGAACAGGATGTTTCGTACTTCATTCTAAACAAAACCTAAAAAATAGTATCTTAGTCAAAGGTATGTCACATACTTCTAGTATACATATATGATCAAATAAGAAGTACGTAAGGGTTGCCCATGGTTAGTAGAGGGAAGAGCATTGTATAGGTTTCCTCGGGTCCATAAGAGCCTGGCAAACATTTCTACCCTGCACAAGAAAGATGAAATGAAGAATCACTAATTTTGTTCTTGTAAGGATTCAAACGAAATAAGATATTGTTTTGGTTCCTACGGGAAGATTCCTCTGATTAAGAGGCACTTATAGCAAGTTATGACTTAAAAAAGCAAAATGGTACTTAGGTTTACCATTTTCTGGTGAATTTTAAAACTCTGAAAATACACTAATAAGTTTCCCCCCCCACCCAACCAGAGGAATACTTCCTCGAAGAACCAAAGCAATATCTTATTTGGTTGAATTTTTACGAACAAAATTAGTGATTCTTTGTCGGCTGGTATCTCGGCAACCAGGCATTTTCAGGTCATAAACCATGGAAACCTTTTCCCTTATTTTAACGAGAGGAATCGTCTCCTTCGAGTTGTTTGTGTCCTTTTTGATCACCCTATATAATATACTAATGTAGGGACCTTCACGGTTGGTAACGAAAAACAAACTCTGTGCCATTGCTTGCTTCAAAATTTATTAAATGCCAATGACAATTTTTGATTTCGTTCCGTCGGTACCAGGCAGACCAAACCCAAAACCTAAACTGATGTTGCAGTACTTCTGACTGGTACTAATGTTGCTTTCCAATTGCAAGTGAACTAATCATGATTTGCTCTAAATTACCCCAGTCCAATTTCAATTAGAACGCTACACCAACTTTAATCTTACCTGATGTGTAGGTAACTGTTATAAAATACACATAGAAGTAACTAACTAACAGAAAAATAGTAATCACGTGCTTGGGGGGCTGGGTTAAGGTTAAAGGATCAGATCAGGTGCAACAAGTTGCAATGTATTGAAATGGGTCAAGTGAAGTTCAGGAGCTATTTGGAGTTACTCCTGCAGGTACTAATTGGAAAGGGATTCTAATAATTGTAGCCAAAGTTAATACCTTTATTCTCATGGTAGGGACGACACTTATGAACTTTTTATTTGATTATACAGTATTTTTAATGAATAATAATTAATTAGACCATTTTTTAGATTTACCACGATTCCTGCCACACAATACAATTTTAAAATATGCTTCAAGGTATGGGAAAGTTATTCAGTCTTTTTTTCGCGATGATAATCAATATGCTGTGTTACAATTTGATGAGTTACTATCAGCACAGAAAGTGTTGGAAAATAAATTAGAATTTAATGCGATAAAGATGAAAATGCTATCTACAAATTATTCCGATACAGGTATTCATTCAAATATGTACATAATTGAAAAAATATTATTTTTCTATTTATATTAGGACCTAGGAGTTTGAACTTCAACAGTATTAATAAAGACCTGGAGATGCTTCCATCAGACTTCCAAGCACAATTCAACCATCTTGTAGAAAAAGTTCAACCAAAGTGGTTGGTAGACAACTATAGATTGCTTTGCTCTGATTTAGAAAATATTCTCCAAGAAATATTTCCTGGTTGTACTGTGTTTCCTTTTGGAGCTGTTGGTACTGGTTTAGGATTCACAACAAGTGTGGTAGATGTACATGTCCGATTTCCTAAACGAGGAAGTACTTCTATAACAACCAGAAAACGGGATATACATTATATTGAATCTGCTAAAGCATTGCTGGAAAAATATCCATTGGTGTTCATAAGTTTTCCTATCCGTAAGGAACACCCTAACCTCGAACCCAGACTTGAATGTATACACAATTCAACTGAACTAAAATGTGATATTTATTTTACAAAGTGGAAGAAAGGTCAAAATAGTTCTATAATTGGTTATTATTTATCACTTGATAATAAAATAAAATTGGTGATGATCATCTTAAAATATTGGGGTGCAGTACATGGTTTGATCGACCCTTCTTTTTCCAATTATTCTCTAACATTGTTGTTAATATTTTATTTACAACAAAGTCCGTATTTGTTACCACCAATTGCGAGTTTAGATCTCGTTGAAAATTCTATGAAAATAAATGGATTTTGGGTTAGAAAGTGTGTTTCCCCAGAACATTTTGAGTGTGAAGCTTTAGCTAATCAAAGTATAACAGAAATTCTACATGGTTTTTTTAATTATTATACTAATTTTGATTATCATCTTGATATAATTTGTCCATATTTAGGAAAGCCTATACCAAAAAAAGGTTTTTTTGAACATCCACGGAATTATAACAAGCAAAAGAACTATAAATCTATGATATTTCTGCAAGACCCTTTTTCCCATAAACATAAAACCAAATCATTAACTGATAAATTTCTTATGAGATTTATTGAACTATGTAGTATGGGAGCTGATTTTTCCAACAATGTACCAGTGGATCCTTTGAATCTTCATAAATTATTCACAGAGATCAAACCATGCATACCAACAACAGAATATTATTCCTCTTCCACTAATTGTTGTTGTGAATTTCAAATTAATATGGATTGTCATTTACCATATATTAGCTCGGAAATTAATAAAATTTCAAATTTATTAGAGCCAGAAGAAAAATCTATGGAAGCAAGAAAGATTTGGTTTAACTTGGTAAACAAATTTATTGCTGCAATTTTAAATCACATAATGAACTGCACTGTTAATATAGAAGATAACTGTCTAGACATCAAATCACAACGTTTAAATGGACAGACTGATGTTCATGATACGGATGTAATAGATGCTGTAACTTACCACTGTTCATGTTCTGGTAGCTTTAACACAAAAGACGTGAAATTAGAAAAAACATTTTTAAATGATCTTGACCTCAGTGATCAGTCTAAATTATTCAAAGATATATGTAAGCAGAGATTTATTTTGCATAACCTCGCGTTTTACATAAATCTACAAGCAAAACCCCTTCCCACAAGAACCATTGTTTTGCTTACTAATTTTAATCCTAAAGCAAAACATTTTATGGAGTTTGGAATGATGTTTGCCGAATACATACCAAAATGGTTTAAAATGTATATTACTGAACTAGATAAAAAATACAATGTTCAACTGGTTGAACCCAAACATTGTAATTGTGTAAACTGCAAAACAAAAGAATTTGCGGATAGTGACTCTGAAGAGGAGGAATTTAAAAAACCTCTATGTAATAGCAACATTCTTCCTGATGATAGTGAAACCATCAAATGTACACAGGTTCAACCTGAGCCTACAGAAGTAATAAATAATAAAACTTCATCCAAAACAGTTGTGCCGATTAAATTCGAACCATTGCAGAATGATGTAACTAAAATAGATTTTCAAATTTCAAATATACCTTTTCCGAAAAATGATGAAATGGGTCCTTCAACATCCCACCAAAGAGACGAGTGGGATAATTGTGGTGATGATATTTCCCAGGAACCTTTGAAACAGACACCTAATACGCAACATGGCAAAGGGTCTTTCACGTGTAATCTGTGTAATAAAATAATGCAGGCCAACGACAAATGGATACATCTGGAAGGAAAAAAGCATCGTGAAAATATGAGCACACAAAAAGAACACCATGAAAATTCCAAATCCAATAAAGAACACAGAAGAAAAGGCTGGAGACAAGAACAGCACCTAAGAGATCTATTAGTGAATGCCAAAAGGAAACTAATAAATAGTATCTTAATCAAAGGTATGGCATTTGTATATTATAATCAAATAAGAAGTAAATAGGAGTTTACAATGAAAAATTAACTTATCATTGGGCTCATTCATGGACGGTCAGTGGCTGAGATGCTTAGGCCCAATTGCAGGGGTTACACTTAAGGCTGGAGTTTACACCTTGAAATATACCCCATTTTATGCACATTTTGTTCCAATTTTTCAGAGCCAATTTTAAAGTAGGAAGGGCGGGCGAAATTTTTTTCTTATTATTGGTGTTTTATCTGTCTACACATAGAACGTTTTTGTTTAATTTCTAAAAAATAACTTTTCAGCATTAAAAAATGTACAACTCTATTTTACTTTAAAATTTTCAAGTAGTATTTACAAAAATATGGATATCGAAAAATCCTCTCTATCAATAGATAGATATGGCCACGCTCTTTCAAATGCCACAAGAATTTTTTTCTAAAATGCAAATTAATTCGGAAATAATGGAAATAAAATTTTAGAAATATCAATATAATTCACCTTTTGCAATTTAGCATGTAGGCAACACAACTAACAGGACCATTAACTCACAATGGAGCCAATACACAAAAGACGGATTATAACGGATTACAACTTTCTACTAGGTATTGTTGTTTAACAAAAAAAAATTAAAATAATATAACGACAAAATCTATATTCAATACAGTAAATTCATTATTCTTTATTGCATTTATCAATTTTGGTAACGTCAGAAGAATCTGAAATATTTAAAAATATGAAACAAAATTCCAAGGCAAGCATTATTCTTGTTATTGTAGGTATGCAACTTTCCATACATCAAATTGGATTTTGCTTTAAGTAAATGCCGGCCTTAAATATACTCTGTTTTTTCTCTTTATCATTCAGAGTAGGCGAAGTCAACTTTAAATATTTTTATAACAGTGTAGAAAAGTTACTAAAGTCACTGGTGGAAACGTCACTTGTAATCAATTGTCATATTTTTGACACACTGAAACACATTGCGATTTCTTTCTAAAGGAATCACGTTTTGCTTTGGCATTTTTCAAAATAAAACCTCAAGGATCACGTTATTACAAGAATGACAATTTCAATTTTGACCCTAGTAATTTTTTGTCTTTTGTCTATACCACAGTCTATACCTACACTATAAAACTATATGAAAATCACGGCACTCTTGAATGATAAACAGAAAAAACAGAGTATAATAAGCATGACTAAAAAGTTTAATTGCCATGGATACAATTTTTATAACAATATGTAGTCATGGGAATTAATTTTTTAAATGAAGCTTATTATTTAAGTGCAATTGGGCCTTAGACAATTGTTTCCTTGAATGCAACCGCCGAGTGAGAATTTAGAGTAAGTGAATGAATAAATCAATCACTTGCTAAACAATTTGTGCTAACTTCCAGCTGCTGACCGTCCATGAATGTGTGTCCATTGTTTACTTCAAAATTTATAAACTACCAATGAAATTTTTTAGTTTTAGTTGTCCCATATAGGTATCACATACCGTGCCTTCATTAAAGATTGATACCCACCCACGTGACCTTTGATCCGTGGTGTCCTTGGGAGTTTCAGATTTAAATGTTGAAGTCAGGTAGGATTGGTACTCGTTGTAACTAAAGTTACTGTCAATTTACGTACAGTCCCTTCATTAATGATTGATACCCACGTGACCACAAAATATAGGCAACCCAACTTTCACAGTTGGTAAATCTTTATCTAATAATTCCCTAACTGATTGTATGTACGCAAATTGACAGTAACTTTTGTGACTTTAGTTACTCAGTTTAGTTACAACGAGTACCAATCCTACCTGACTTCAACATTTAAATTTGAAACTCCCAAGGACACCACGGATCAAAGGTCACGTGGGTATCAATCTTTAATGAAGGCACGGTACAAACAATCTGTTAGGGAATTATTAGATAAAGGTTTACCAACGGTGTAAGTTGGGTTGCCTATATTTTGTGGTCACGTGGGTATCAATCATTAATGAAGGCACTGAGATACTAGTTTATAGATACACATACACTTTCTTGTGTAAAGCCTCGTCTCCTAATTTAATCATCTCTCCACATATTTTATCTATCTCTAGTGCTTTAATCTTCTTTATTTTATTTATTATTCGCATTAATACCTCATATGTTGGTGAACTCGGTATGGGATTTTATTCTTCTCCATTCAGGTCATCCCCTTGAAACTTTTCCATTTGACTTTACCCATATGGTAAGTTGTAGAAAGAACTAATCTAGGATTGGTTGCGACAGTTAATACGTTCTGAAGATAGCGAAGACACTTATTTGATCATATTGTATTTTTAATGAATAATAATTAATTACACGTTTTTTTAGATTTACCATTATGCCTGGCACACGATACAATTTTAAAATATGCTTCAATGTATGGGAACGTTATTCAATCTTTTTTTCGTGAAGATAATCAATATGCTGTGTTACAATTTGATGAGTTGCTATCAGCACAGAAAATGTTGAAACATGAATTTGAATTTAACGGGATAGAGATGGAAATGGTATCTACAAATTATTCCGATACAGGTATTCATTCAAATATACAATTGTAAAAATTATTATTTTTCTATTTATAGTAGGACCTAGGAGTTTGAACTTCAACAGTATTAATAAAGACCTGGAGATGCTTCCATCAGACTTCCAAGCACAATTCAACCATCTTGTAGAAAAAGTTCAACCAAAGTGGTTAGTAGACAACTATAGATTGCTTTGCTCTGATTTAGAAAATATTCTCCAAGAAATATTTCCTGGTTGTACTGTGTTTCCTTTTGGAACTGTAGGTACTGGTTTAGGATTCACAACAAGTGTGGTAGATGTACATGTCCGATTTCCTAAAGGAGGAAGTACTTCTATAACAGACGGAAAACAGGATACACATTATATTGAATCTGCTAAAGCATTACTGGAAAAATATTCATTGGTGTTCATAAGTTTTCCTATCAGTAAGGAAGAGCCTAACCTCCAATCTAAAGTTGAATGTCTACACAATCCAACTGAACTAAAATGTGATATTTATTTTACAAAGTGGAAGAAAGTTCGAAGTAGTTCTATAATAGGATATTATTTATCACTGGATAATAAAGTAAAATCTGTGATGATCATCATAAAATACTGGGCTACAGTACATGGTTTTATCGACTCTTGTTTCTCCAATTATTCTTTAACATTGTTGTTAATATTTTATTTACAACAAAGTCCATATTTGTTACCACCAATTGCGAGTTTACATCTCGAAGATTCTATGAAAATAAATGGAATTTGGGTTAGAAAATGTGTTTCCTCAGAACATTTAGAGACTGAAGCTATAGCTAATCAAAGTATACCACAAATTCTATGTGGATTTTTTAATTATTATGCTATCTTTGATTATGCTCTCAATGTAATTTGTCCATATTTAGGAAAGCCTATACCAAAAACAGACTTTTTTAAACATGATTCATTAAGACAACATTCCCGGAATTATCAAATACAAAGGGACCACATATCTATTATATTTTTGCAAGACCCTTTTTCCCATAAGAACAATTTGACAAGATTGTTAACTGACAAATTTCGTAAGAGATTTATTGAACGATGTAGTAATGGAGCTGATATTGCGGAATATGTACCAATATATACGTTGAGCTTTTGTAAATTATTCAACAAGACAAAACAAGAAAAAAGGAAGAAATATTCCACTTCTGGTAGTTGTGAATTCCAAATCAGGATGGGTAATCATTTACAGTATATTAGTTCTAAAATTAATAAAATTACAAACGTTTTGGAGCCAGAAGAGGAATGTATCCAAGCAAGAAAAATTTGGTATGACTTGATAAACAAATTTATTTTTTCAATTTTGAATCGCGTTATGAAATTTACTCTTAGTATTCAAGATAATATTCATAGCATTAATTCAAAACAGTTAATTGGACATACTGATGTTCATGATTTAGCTGATGCTGTAACTTACCACTGTTCACGTAGTGGTTTTTTTAACAGTAAAGAATCGAAACGGGACAAAAAATTTTTACGTAGTATTAAGCTGGATAATACATCTAATTTATTAAAATGTATCTGTAAAAAGAATTTTCCTTTGGGTGATTTGGAATTTCACATAAATCTACAAGCAAAAGTAAATCCCACGAGAATGACTATTTTGCTTCTTGCTATTAATCACGAAGACGAATATTTTAAAGACTTTAGTAGATATCTTTCCATACAGATACCAGTATGGTTTGGAAAGTATATGATTGAACTTGATACAAAATACAAAGTTCAACTGGTTCAACCTGAACCTTGTAATTGTGTGAACTGTAAAAGAAAAGAATGTGAGGATAGTGACTCTGACGAGGAGGAATTTAATAAACCTACTCCATCCGAGTGTAACGCTTTTGTTGATGATACGAACGCCATTAAATGTACACAGGTTCAATCAGAGCGAGAGCATAAAGTAATAAACAATGAAGCTGAATGCAAAATAGGTGAAGACAGACTTGTGCCGATCAAACTTGAACCATTGCAGGATGATGTAACTACACAAAATTTTCAAATTAAATCTGAACCCAATACTGAAGTTGAAGTTAAACCGCTTAAATTTGAACCTGCAGATGACCAAACATTTGACAACTTTAAATCTGAAAATGCCCAGAGTGATGCAACAGAAAAAAATGTGCATATTAAAACTGAACCTACAGAAGGACCAGGAAATATTAGAAGAATTAAACCTGACCCTGTTGAATTGTTAGAAAAGACATCGTAACTTTAAATAATTCTGCAGATTATGTAAACCTCCCAACATTAATTTGTAGTAAGTACTGAAGATTTTATAAAGCCAAAAAATTGGTTTGATATAATTTTTTCTTAAATTTAATTATTTTTCTGTTAATTTTGTTATGTTACCAATTGAAGGAATTGGTTTAAGTTATCAAAGTTTATAGAATTTGTTTTTTTTTTAAATTTAGAGAAGAGTTTGATTTTTCTTTTTAGAAAATAATCAAAAGACTGTATTTAAACTAAGAATTTTGATTACAATGTATTACTTACGTAATAACGTAAATATTGTTTTATGAGTAAAACTCTTGCTTTGTGCAGAGAGTTTGTAGCACGGCCAACTTCATTAATGACAGCTGTCATTAATGAAGTTGGCGGTATTTGTAGTTGTTAATGGTTCCCCCTTTGGGGCAAATAGATCATTATTGTCAAAATTCGTGTTGGTACTGTAAAATAAATAATGTACTGTCTCTGCAACAACCCAAAGCCAGTCGATTGTTTTTCTGAGTTGTATGGCCCTTCCAATTTTGATTTTGACAGGTCCAAAGCCAGTTGATTGTAGAAAAAACAATCAACTGGCTTTGGACAGGTCCTCTCTGTGGTGCAATCTATTAGATAATCAGCAACAATGTTTTAAGATTTAAAATGCGTAATAAACACCCCAAGAGACAATTTTCATTCCCTAGTCCATATATTTCATATGATGATTGACAGTTTGAACCTTGGGAATATGATTCTGAAAATAATCCCAATTCTAATTTCCTTGAATAATTTTTTTCGATATTTTTCTATTCTTATCTATTTATTTCCATGAACATAACTTCGTAGACCCCAACCATCCCAATGTTCATACGCAAAACGTAAAAAATATGTGGATGTGTGTGTAAAGAAGATTACGTCGCCAATTTGGAACATCGGAGGCTCTGTTTATGTTGTACCTCTGTAAATGCTATCTATTTGCTCATTTGTTTTCAGCACCCTGTACATTTTTATTAAACAGGTTATTAAATAAATATTGTTTTAATTTAATCTAAATGGGACACCAGACATAAGATACGGGCATTTTCTGCAAACTGTTCCTATATTTTGCCACATCCTGTGTATATTAGTAATTGATTAAGAGACAAATGCGATGTACCTTCCAATCATCCAGTATATTTATTTTGCTATATCCTGTACATATGTGTGGTATGGCAACAGTGTAAACATTTTCAAGAGGCGTTTCGCGCATGCGCATTTAGAAGATACAACAATTAATCGAGCGAATTTACACAAACCCAGCATATGTAGTACAAATAAATCAACAATGTTTAACAAAAATATATGAAAACACTTCTTGTGAAAAGCACTTGTCAAAATAAACCATTAAATTTATTAATCCTAACCGTACTTTAAAAAAATATCACTAGCAGTGTTGCCAAACATACTTTCGAGAGAAATTACAAGGTTGGTGATTCTTTAAAAAACAACTATATATCTCAGGGTACTTAATATAAATAAAAAAGGGATGAAATCCTGTACACAACCTACGTTGATCCTTAAAAAAAATTGCACTCCGTGAAACTCCCTGTATATGAACTGACAAGAGGATAGCTCTAGCGAGAGCGACTACAAGGGCCCAGCAGCTGAGCGTATGCATACACGAGTCCACTGGGCTTGTAAAAAAGAATTCACAAACTGTAACCATAAATTTATATTATTTTATGACTGTAACTAACCTAGTAAAGTGAGGCGCCCGACTAACTTCAGGTTAGTGCAATTTGAGAATTATTTTTCACCAGTGTGGTTTTTCCAGTGGACTTATGTATACATACGCTCAGCTTTTGGGAGCCCCTACGGTGAAATCTATCCGCTTGTCTGATTGGTTGCCTAGGGTTCCATGCTGTCCCTCTTGGTTATAAAATTCTCGCAGTTTGTCGAATGTATTTTCCATTTCCAGCTGCTGTGTCACTGTCACGTTCTGTGTGCGGCATTGTAAAATTTGCTCGTTATAAATTAATATAACATCAAAAAATGGAAATTACCAGTGGCAATTTATTTAATTGTGATGTGTGTGAGAAAAAATTCCGCGCGAAAAGTTCATTAACGCGACATATCAAAATGAACCATTCAAACACAGTGAAAATTTTCTTGTGTGATGAATGCGAACAAACATTCAATTTAAAAACATCATTAGACAGACATGTTAGGAATAAACATCCGGAAACAACAGTGCCGTCATTACGCGACCAAAAATTTTCCCATTTAAACCCTATCAAATGTGACTGGTGTATCCAAACCTTCCATTCAAAAAGCGGTTTTGTAAAACATTGCAGAAATAAACATCCTACAGCTAATCTCCATGATTCTAATAATATTCTTGCTCTAAATGAACAGTTTATATGCAATGATTGTAAATATGTTTTTCAGCGGAAGAACTGTTTAAATAACCATATTAAACGGATTCACCAAAGTAAAATATTAACCAAACCCAAAGCTACATATTCGTGTGTCATTTGTGCTAATTTCTTGTGCAATTCTTTCAATGTACTCTCTACACACTATTTTAATCAACATGATATCAAAATTAATAAACAAGTTATGACGTTTCCTTCAATAGAAACATTTCTACAATGGAAAGAGGAAGAGGAAGAACGTAGTCTGAATAAATATATACAACAACGTTATTCCAAAAATAATGGTTGCAAGTTTATTACTTATTACTGTCATCGCAGCGGGGTTTACAAGCCCAGAGGGAAAGGCTTGCGACGTTTAAAGTATCAAGGTTCAAAGAAGATTGGTAAGAATTGCCCTTCACGTATATATGCTAAGTGTAAGGAAAATGGAGAAATTCTTGTCAATTATATAGTTACACATGTTGGTCATGATCAAGATTTGTGTCATTTCAGTCCTGCTGAAAGAGCTGTTTTGATCACTAAAAATTCCATGCGAATTCCTTTTGAAGACATTCTCGATGATGTGCGAGACTCCATCACAGACTTACGTGATGGTGAAATTGTATTATCTAATGAAAGGTGGATAATCGAATCTTCAAAAGCAGCTGACCTAGTTACTAATGAACATAACAATCTTTCCGAAACACAAGAAATAATGGGCAACCTAACTTCTCAGTTGATGCCTGATGTGGGGTCACAAAATCGCGAACAATTTTTGAAGAAAAAACAAGAGTTTACAGATGAAGTAGTAAAAATGATAGATAAAAATGTACATAGCGAAAAGCAGTTACATTTAGCTCGAAAACTTATTAAATCTTTTGTTCCAATAATCGCTGCAGTTAGGTCTAATCAAACAGTATTTATACAAAGTGGCAACAATGAGCCATCAAATAAAAATGTTTGCCTACAAGGGGTTTATAAAAGAAAAAAGCGTGCAACTTGTTCCAATGGCATAAGTAAACCTAAACGGACCTAAAGTACAGATTAAGAACAGCAGAACATCGCACTGGAGTTAATAAAGACAGGATCCAGCTATAAACTTTTAAATTTTGTTTTGTTATATATAGGGTGGGCCAAGTAAATTGCCCCCATTTTTTTTTACTCTTCGCTCAGGTTGATTTTTTGGCGATATGGCTTGCTTGCGTACAGGTGACTTTGGACATGGTTTGGTTTATGTTCGTCAATCCAGACCCGTAAAGAAGGTTCTTTTGAGTTTAGCTTTTACAGCAATATTCTGAAATGTGTTCAAGGAAGTTTTACAAACAAACAATTTGTATAATAAATTTTGTATTATTTAACATTAAGATTATGTGTTTTGTATTGTTAGTAACTATCTGTGAAGTTAGTTGGCTTAACCATAATGTTTTTATTAGTTTATGTTATACAGGGTGTAACACAACTTATCCGAAAAAATTTAACCATATATGCATATGCACTTTTAAATAAAAAATCGATTTGTTAAAATTTTTTTTAATAAAAGTCCAGCACAAAACGAGATAAAAATTGTTAAAGTTACAAATTAATGAAAAAAATTTGTTTTTTTTTTTCATTAATTTGTAACTTTAACAATTTTTATCTCGTTTTCTGTTGGACTTTTTGTAAAAAAAAAATTTTTTCTTGTTTAAAAGTGCATATATGGTTAAATTTTTTCGGATAAGTTGTGTTACACCCTGTATACTAGGCTACAATGGTAGCTTACGTTTTTCGAATGTCATTCTTTCAAGTATCATAATTGATCTTTTTTTATGGATTCTATTTGCATCCCAAGTTTTCAAAGTACATCCTGATCATGGAATGAGCCAAGTTTCTTGTTAAGGGGGACTTTTTGTCCTCGAAATGTTAAATTTAGTATGGCTGACGACTGTCGGTTTTGTTATATATTTTCAATTTGCATCTGTAAAATTATTATATGTATATGTATATTATATATACAAAATAATTATATTTGTTGATATATTTGTGTTTTTTAAGATTAAAAAAAAATTTAGGACTTGATAAAAACATAATTGTGGAAAAGTGAAAATTCGGATTTTTTTTATTTAAAGTTTGGTATTATTTGGTATCAAAAGTTGCCCAAAAATGTAACTATTCCAAATAAAAAAATAGTTTCAAGTTTCAAGTAAAACTAAGGAAGTGTACTTCAGGGAAATCTAGGAAGTTTTAAGATTTTTCTAGGGAAATCTAAATTTTAGAATAGCAACAGCTCCTCTAAGCAGAGCTCAGTTAACGTCTGGCAACCCTGCCTGTAACAACCTAACCTGTCAAAGCGTCTAGTTTACCGCCCTTTACGTTTGCGTGTTTCGTTGCTAAATATAAATAATTTGATCAACAGAATAAGAACTTACCATATTTCCTTAATTTAGAATTTCTTGCTTGTATATTTTTTGTAATTTACTGCAATAAACAACGTAAGTAATGTGTAATCGTTTATGGCATCAAATTAAAACTGTTCAGTATGTTCACAAGAAGGTTGTAATAAACTGAAGACCTCTCTTGCAGTGACATGGATTTTGTGCTCTACATAAACGATGTCGCAGTTCATTCGGAAGTTGTAGATGAGGGATTAGTGATAAGTCCGGATGATTCTACTCTAGATGCTCGGAATAGCAACGAAGTCAAGGAGAACTTTTCTCAAGCAGATGGTAAGTGTTTAAAATTAATTTTACCCGGACGTTTCATTAACGTGGAATTTTCTCTACATAATTGCCGTTAAAATCAGAAATTGTACGTGAGGACTTCGTGATGGATACTGAGAATCGTACGTTGGATGTTTGGAATGGGAAAGACATTAAGGGAACCTTTTCTCAAGCTGAGTTGCAAAGAGGGGGTAAGTAGGAAAATCATTCTTTCCTTTTCAGTGATATACAGGGTTACTGGTAATTCGATACATTCCTTTGGAGATGTGATTGGACAGGACCTAAGAAACAAATTTAACCCTAACATACATTATGCAAAACTCAATAGTTTTTGAGATATTTCAATTTTTGTGTTTTCCTCAAAAAAGTAGATCTTGATGTCTTTAAAGTTAATTTTAAAAAAATCTACTTGACATTTTTTTAACTTTTTTACTGCATTACTTGTCCCACTCTATGGGCATCTGTTTGGAATGGAAAATATCCGTCAACATTTCGATCATGTGAAAATTGTAATTAAAAACTTATAAAATAGTTATTTTTGTATCAAGGCCAAAAAGTGAATCTTTTTCGGCCGCGACTGATTTTCTGGTCGAGGCAAAGCCGAGACCAGAAAACAGGGAAGGACGAAAAAGGACTTTTTGGCAGAGGTGCAAACAACATTTTTTAGGCGAATATTACAAATTTTATTAACAAATTTAAATTTTTATCTAAATATTCCAATGACATTTGGTCACGTGACCTTTATCATAGTCGACTAAAAAATTATAAATCAGCGGCCGAAAAAGTAAAAACAGCCGAAAAAAAACAAATTGCGGCCGAAAAAGATCTTTTTCGGCCGCAAAATAGAAATTGACAAATGCCTACTACAAATTGACACTTTTCGGCTGTCAAAAGATACGTAAAACCGCTGTTTTTATCGTAGTCGACTAAAAAATAATTTTTTTGTTGTTTATTAAAATAGCTTGGTTGCTATGTAAGGTTTATGTCCACCAGAGCAACCTCATTCATTACTAACTGCTGAATACAAAATGCTTGAATTAATTTTAATATTTTGGTTTAATAAACCACGATCGTAGAAAAAATAGTGTATGCAAACTCGAGCAGAAAGTGTGTTTATCGCATACGGCGTTTTGTCCACCTCCGCTTACGCGTCGATGGACAACTTTACGCCTAATGCGATAAACACTAACTTTCTGCACATGTTGCATAAATAACTATTTAAAAATGTTCAATGTTCAATTGATAGTTCTAATAAAAAAATATTGTAAAAGTGATGTATGTTAGGGTTAAATTTGTTTCTTAGGTCCTGTGTCCTGTGCCATCACATCTCCAAAGGAATGTATCGAATTACCAGTAACCCTGTATATTTAGTTTGACCACTACCTTCTTGATTTTCGCTACTTGACGTCTCTTTCTGGCCTGTTTATATGGCAAGTTGAGGCGTGACCTGCATGGCTCAACAAAACAGGGGTAAAAACAATTGAAAGATTCTCTTTTATAAAAGTGTGAATTACTTTTGGCATCTATATAATATGTTGATACTGTTAAGGGTCCTTATAATACGATAAAAATTACATCTTTGTTTTAAAATAAGTGACTCTGCGATTTAATATACGCAATACATACTAGCAAAAAAGTACAAATTACCAAACTCTGAACTTCGAATTTGTGTACTGCACATTTTATACTGTTTTGAATAGGCCGTTGCTAGCTCCACGGCTAACGTGGATATAATTCCGACACTAAATCCACGGCATTACATCATTATCATGGGGTGACGTTTATCGGTCGACTCGGCGCATGTCTGGGGACGTAAATTATTTCAGCTTCCTGAATCCACAAGCGGATAGCCCTCACATTTGTGCTACAAACAGCTGAATACACAAGTCCACTGGGTTTTTGTAAAAATTAATTCTCAAATTGCAACTAACCTAAAGCAAAGACTTTTTGCAAAGACTAGTTGGGCGCCCCTCGAGCTTTAGGTTAGTTGCAGTTTGAGAATTATTTTTCACAAAAACCCAGTGGACTTGTGTATTCAGCTGTTTGTAGCACAAATGTGAGGGCTATCCGCTTGTCCTGAATCCTGAGATGTGCGTACGATTGGTTGCCTACTCCCAAGGCGTAAAAGTTGTTTCTGAGAAATCTATTGATAATAATTATTAACTACAAACAAAATCAATCGCTCGGACTTGGAGAAACTTTACTCTAGTATTTTTTATTGGTCATATTCAATTTGCAAATTAATTAAAAATCAATTTAAAATATGAAAATGTTTGAAACTTTCATAATGGAATAATATATACAGTGAAGTCCATTTATTGTGCAATATAGGCATAAAATGGTCCGCCCACTTTATCATTGGAATATAGCAAGCACCGTATAATGAGTTGCCTAAATTCCAATGATGTGGTGGACGGACCATTTAACTTGCAACATGGCTATATTGCACAATAAATGGACTTCACTGTATAATAATAATAATAATTTTGTCCCCGGACATGCGCAGTAGGTGCAGCTCGTATTCGCGTCGCCGAATTAATGACGTCACCCCTTGACAAGACGTAATGCCGTGGATTTTGTGTCAGAATTATATCCACGTTAGCCGTGGAGCTAGCAACAGCGTTTTAAATAGGTACTTGCTTTTATGAATTTGTAATAATTACAATTATTGTCAACTCCATTTAATTCATGGTCTCATTTATAAAAGTGGTTATTAACTCAATTGTATTGTGTTTATTGTAACCTAACAAAACAACAGCAAATCCTTCTAATTCAAGAAGTGTTTGATGCGTATGATGGTTCCACAAAAAGAAATGTCATTGGCCAAGTTTTAAATTTATATCTGCTCTCAACTGGACTGCGTTCATAAATTGTTACCCCTGTTAGGGTAAGGTACTGTGAGAGAAGACTGGTAAAGATGACGTCATTACCCTGGGGTGCGTTAATAAATTACTTTGTGAATATCTGGCGAATGCCTGGGCAATACGCAAGCCGTTCAGAAAATATATGGCCGTATTGGGGTAATATTTGACCACCACACCTATTTAGCGTTCAGAAACTCGAGAGAATCTCCCTGGGGAATCGCTTCCTTACCCCTGCTCAACAGTGGCTTAAAGATTACCCAGACATGCACAAATAACTTATTAGATGTTTGAAATATTTTGGTTCAGATAAGTTGTTTATAAGTAATTTATTTTGTACAAAATAAGGATATTACTTTTTTATGAACTGAAATATCAAACTTTTCCGCTATTTCTGTGTTCAAAATTGTTCCCCAAGGTATGCCAGGGTAATGACGTCATCTTCACCCATCAACACAGAAATGGCGGGAAAGTTTGACATTTCGGCTCATAAAAAAGTTGCACACTCTGTACAAAACGAAACAACTTATAAACAAAACTTCCTTATCTGAAGCAAAATGTTTCAAACATCTAAAAAGTTACCTCAAGTTTCCTTTGCGCATGTCTGGGTAATTTTTAACCCACTTTTGAGCCGGGGTAGAAAGCGATTCCCCTGGGGAATTCTGAACCATATCAATCAATCAATTGATTATAAGTCGAGTCGAGTATTCGGAATTCTGGTACTACAGTTTCGAAAATCAAGAAGGTCGTGGGTTTGACAAATATCCCTTTTCTTTTATTTTGATATACAGGGTGATTTAAAAGTACACTGAAAGTTCGTAAGAAGTAATTCCTCTTGTCAGAGTAAGGAAAAAGTTAATATGACCCATGATCCGAAAATGCTTGGTTGCTAAGTTACCAGCCGACAAAAGTGGAAGGAAGAATTATTAATTGTATTCGTAAAAATTTAAATAAGATATTGTTTTGGTTGTTAGGGAAAGTATTTTTCTGGTTGGGAGGCACTTATTAGCATGCTTTCAGAATTTTAAAATTATCCAGAAGGTGCCAAGCCACAGGACCATTTCGCTTTTTAAGTCGTAACTTTTTTGTATTTATCCTTCTCGTAAAGTCCGTAGTGGATTTGACACCCCCCATGCTAGACAAAAAAAGTTAATATTGTACAACGAAAATGTGCACCGTTTATGAAAAATCGCGGATTTTACAGGGTCGTTTATATCACCGCACACCATTTTAGGTAGTTGAATTTCAAACCTTGAATTAAATAAGATATTGACTCAAACAAATGCAAAGGAACCAAACAAATTTGACGACTGCGAATTGAATAGATATGCAAACATCTTCTTTGGTTGAATTTTTGAAATTTAGGTGCCTAAAGTGGTGTGGGGTGGTACGAACGGTCCTGTAAAATCCGCGATTTTTCAAAAACTGCACGTTTTCGTTGTACAAGAGTACCTTTTCTTTTTGTCTAGCGTGGGGGGTTCCAAATCCACTATTGACGTTACCAGAAGCGAAAAGACAAAAAAGATGACTTAAAAACCATCCTTTGAATAATTTAAAAATTCTGAAAACACCCTAATGAGTGCCTCATAGAAATACTTTTCGTAAGAATTAAAACAATATCTTATTTGGTTAAATTTTTACGAACAAAATTAGTGATTCTTCGTTCTATCTTTGTCGGCTGTTCCTTATTCTGGCGAGAAGTACCACCTCCTACAAGTTTTCGGTGTACATTTAAATCACCCTGTATATTTAAAAAATAAGTAGTGTGTCTTATACTGCTTGTACTACTTTAAGTACTTCTAAAACATTAATATCTTAATAAACTGTTATTTCAGTAAAACATGAAAATACCAGCACCCATTTGCATGCCCAAATAAAATCTGAAACTACTGATGTGAAATTTAATATTAAGAGTGACGCTGATGATATCTATATTAAGATTGAGCCTTTAGTGGGCGAGGAGCTGGATATAAAAGAAGAAATTGGCGAAATTGAATCAGAAATCAGGCAAGGCTTTCAAGTTGAACAGTTAGATTCTGCAATGTGCAGTACCTTATATCCAATTGAAGAAAACTCCAATAATGCAAGAAGTAATTTAAAACCACATACAAGAACTGTAAGTGGCAAAGGGGACAAACGGGGAAGTAATTTTGAAACTTGTGGTAAGATAACTACAAAAGAGAGATGTGATTATAGAAGTCTACGGAAGACCCCCTTACAAGTTCATATGAAAGACCATACGGGTGAAAAACCATTTCAATGTGATATATGTGATTATAGAAGTTCACGAAAGGGTGACTTACAAGTTCATATGAAAACCCATACGGGTGAAAAACCATTTCAATGTGATATATGTGATTATAGAAGTTCACGAAAGGGTGACTTACAAGTTCATATGAAAACCCATACGGGTGAAAAACCATTTCAATGTGATACATGTGATTATAGATGTTCGCAGAAGGGTCACTTACAACGACATTTGAAAACCCATACGGGTGAAAAACCATTTCAATGTGATATATGTGATTATAAATGTTCACAGAAGGCTCACTTACAACGACATTTGAAAACCCATACGGGTGAAAAGCCATTTAAATGCAATATATGTGATTATAGAAGTTCACGGAAGGCTTACTTACAAGTTCATATGAAAACCCATACGGGTGAAAAACCGTTTCACTGTGATATATGTGATTATAGAAGTGTACAAAAGAGTAACTTACAACAACATATGAAAACCCATACGGGTGAAAAGCCATTTAACTGCAATATATGTGATTATAGAAGTTCATGGAAGACTGCCTTACAACTTCATATGAAAACCCATACCGGTGAAAAACTATTTAAATGCGATATATGTGGTTATAGAAGTTCACAAAAGGGTACCTTACAACGACATTTGAAAACCCATACCGGTGAAAAACTATTTAAATGCGATATATGTGGTTATAGAAGTTCACAAAAGGTTACCTTACGACAACATATGAAAACCCATACGGGTGAAAAACCATTTCAATGTGATATATGTGATTATAGAAGTTCACGGAAGACTCGCTTAAATGATCATATGAAAACCCATATGGGTGAAAAACCATTTCAATGTGATATATGTCATTATAGAAGTTCACAGAAGACTGGCTTACAGCGACATTTGAAAACCCATACAGGTGAAAGACCATTTCAATGTGATATATGTGATTACAGAAGTTCACGGAAGGCTTACTTGCAGCATCATATGAAATCCCATACGGGTGAAAAACCATTTCAATGTGATATATGTGATCATAGAAGTTCACGGAAGGCTTACTTACAAGTTCATATGAAAACCCATACGGGTGAAAAACCATTTCAATGTGATATATGTGATTATAGAAGTTCACGGAAGACTCGCTTAAATGATCATATGAAAACCCATATGGGTGAAAACCCATTTCAATGTGATATATGTGATTATAGATGTTCACGGAAGACTCGCTTAAATGATCATATGAAAACCCATATGGGTGAAAACCCATTTCAATGTGATATATGTGATTATAGAAGTTCACGGAAGACTCGCTTAAATGATCATATGAAAACCCATATGGGTGAAAACCCATTTCAATGTGATGTATGTGATTATAGATGTTCACGGAAGACTCGCTTAAATGATCATATGAAAACCCATATGGGTGAAAAACCATTTCAATGTGATATATGTGATTATAGAAGTTCACGGAAGACTCGCTTAAATGATCATATGAAAACCCATATGGGTGAAAAAAAACCATTTCAATGTGATATATGTGATTATAGATGTTCACGGAAGGCTCACTTACAAGGTCATATGAAAAAACATTTGAATGCAATATAATATGGAAGTTTGAAAGGATAAGAATTATTCATTAAAGTGTATAGAAATAATAAATATTAAATAAAATATCGATTTTAACTGGAAATAACACGATTTATTTGCTTTATACGTAACATAAATCTAGTATTTTGGAAGCTTTTGAAATTTTTAAACACACAAAAACAGTATTTAATGAATGAACAAATTATACGAAAGTATTTGACTGCCAGTTTAGTTACAATTGATCGAACAATCGTATCCATGACAATTAATCGCGGTTCAGCTGAACTGGCAGTCAAATACTTTTTTGCTCTACTGAGCTGTATTTCATTGTTTAACAATAATAATAGTTTATTCAAAGACCATATTACATGGTGTTGAAAGTGAGGCAGCATAAGTTAGTACATATTATAAAAAACAAATTAAAAATAAAAAGAAAACCAGCTTTGAGTTTAGTCTCTACCTACTTTATAATCAATTTATTAATATACCTAGTCGGGGCACGCTAAGGGTGCATCTACGTCGTGAATCGCATTTTCTGGTAATTTTTTAGTAGGTACCAATCTTGAAAAAGTATAAAACTTTTTTTGTGAATTACGTGTTAAAAGTATTTTTTATAAGCCCACAGAAATCTATGACAGAAATGAAATTAGAATTGAATGTTATTTTACAGTTATTATTTTTATTAATTAGTTGTATTCATATTATTCTTACAAAAAATAAAAACATTCACTACTTAGTATTTTTTGCGTCCTTGAAGTTTCTATTGAAGCACATGATCGTTGTTTTTTTTTTTATTGTGTTTCTATTGCTCAGACGTCACTCTTACAGTTTGAGCGACAGATTAAAGGAAACGCCGTTTTGAGAACAATTAGTTTATTCAGTTCATTTCTTCAATATATCGTTATTCTGACTTCTTTTCTTTGTTTATTGTTATTAATTTGTGTTTGTTAAACGATTTCTGGTGTTTGTTCGTATAATATTTATTACCTTATTCAATTTTCTGCATTATTCAAGTTTTGTTCGGTTTTGTATCGTGTTTTCGATATCACTGTTTCATTTGCTATTTAAAAAATTGTTCTTTTGAGAACGGAAACATTATTCTTATATTGCGATTGGCGAATAATCCCAAATATGCCAGGAGTTTTACCAAGGCACTCGAAAGAACTCATAGCTTCGCTGATCCGGTATTTTGAACGAGAAAGAGACAATGGTGGTCCACTTCTTCCTGTAACCGCTACCAGAGAAGTAAGTGCATATTATTTTATAAGTAAGTAGTATGTAGTAAAAGTTTTGGCGATACGTTTTTGATTTTAACAGAGTTACTGATGCTTTAAATGCAAGTTTGAGAACGATAAAGCAAAATTTCTCAAACCATAAAAGTTGGTACCGCTTTACGAAGCCCTAAGAAGAAGAAAATTCGTGCAAACCCTGTTATGAATAGGTATACATGAATCTGATGAAATGCTATTCGAGATGTGATATATCACTTGGTTAAAAGCAGTACCTAAATAGGTATATTGTTTTATAACGTGTTTGTTTATAAACTATTACTTTCTTAGAGCCAATATGTTACAAGAAAAACACTTTTACAAGTTCTGAAATAAAAAGGTATCTTTCTTGGGGGAATAAGTTCATGAGGCAAAATTCTGCATAATATTGGATTTAGGTTCAAGAAAAACGATCGTCGAAGAGGTTTAATGGAGTTGCCAAATATTGCTCCAACCAGAATTCGCTTTTTACGAGAATATGTAAGAAATTTACGGTCACCTAATGGCCTCGAATGTGTATATTTGGATAAAACTTGGATTTTCGAAAATTGAACAACGTGAACATCTTGGCAAGATGAGAATATAATAAAAAGTGTAAGAACAATTAAGCCAGAAGGATGCAGGTATAATTAGTTTTATTTCGGAAGAATTATTAAATTGAAACTTTCAATCCTTAAAGATATTATAGTGCTCCATCCCTGAACCCGTATCGCATTTATTCCTGGAGTCTTTCTAATTTTTTCCTCAAAAACCATCAAGGATCCAGATTACCATGGGAAATGAATAAAGACAATTTTCTTAAATGGTTCAAAAATCTATTGATGAAGCTAGAACAACCTTCCATTATGATAATGGATAACGCCAGCTGCCATAGCAGTTTGGTTGAAAAACCACCAAACTCTAGCTGGAATATGGATAAAATCAAAAATTGTCTGTCGCAAAAACATTTAGAATTTCCAAGCGATGCCTTGAAATTGTCAACGTTTCTTTATTATACTAAGATACAATTTTTAGAAATAAGCCAACAAAACTGTATACTGCTGACCAAATGGCACCGAGACATGGACATACTGTGTTACGACTTCCCCCATACCATTGTATTTTCAATCCAATTGAAAAAACATGGGGAATTACCAAACAATACGTTGGGAAAGAGGTTACGGAAAGAAGTGTTTGGAAATGTAGGAAACTGCATTAGACAAAGTTAAGCTCCGTTCCCATTTACATGGGACGGAATTCCGCAATAAATTTGCGAATTTCCGGATCCGCAGATCGCCACTTCAAAGTCCCGTTCCCACGCATGCGGATTTCCGCAGTTCGGAATGAATATAATTTAGTTACATTTGTCTTTTCGCGTACGAATTTGATTCCAAGAGGTGATGGTCGGGATGGTCCACCTGAATTCTAATGTTGTTGTTTTTAAATGTAACATAAAAGATATATTATGGCAGTTCCTGCAAGTGTCTTAAATACTTATAATTACAATGACATTCTTACCTCTTCTTTCCTATCATATCTTTCATCTATTTTATTAAAGTGAAATGGTATGCTAAAATGACAGAGATCGCAAGAAAAAAATCCGGAAAAAGTTGAAATAAATTTAACTTTTGTCCGACGCCGCAAGTAGTTGAAATAATTCGCAACGAATTTTCTGTTTGACAGATTCGCAAAATTATTGCGGAAATCCGTCTCATGGGAACGGAGCTTAACTCCCAATATGTGGGAAAATACAATAGAGGTCACAAACAGAATAATGCTGATTCTGACACCGATGATGATGATGATTTTGGCTTGCTGACATCAGAAGATAAGCTCTAATTGACCATTATAATAGCAAAGTATGATTCGGTTTTGATCCCTTTAATCAAAATGAACAAAAATCTTCCCAAAAGAGATAGGCACAGCTCTTCAAAGGTCCATCGCCGATGATGAGTTTATTTTTTAGAGTAACTTATGAACTGCGAGCTAGAATTATGAAATTTGGTACATTGAATCAGCTTTTGATACCAAAATCTATTCTGTAATGAAACTTGCAATAACCTACCCTACCCTAATAACAATCACCACCCGGTATACCGTATACGGCATATATTTATATTATTTTTCTGGACGGCTTTTAGTTCTCAATACTGCACTAAATCTTTTTATCAAATGATAACATTTCCAAACAGAACCTAATACTTATTTCAATTTAGTTAGTATTGTCATGTATTGTTTTGCAAAGTAGAATTAGTTTAGCATTAGAGACAATAATCAAAAAAGTATACCACTTAGGAAAATCCAAAAGAAGCTTAAGGCTGGCATTTACTTAAAGCAAAATCGAATTTGATGTATGGAAAGTTGCATACCTACAATAACAAGAATAATGGTTGCCTTGGAATTTTGTTTCATATTTTTAAATATTTCAGATTCTTCTGACGTTACCAAAATTGATAAATGCAATAAAGAATAATGAATTTACTGTATTGAATATAGATTTTGTCGTTATATTATTTTAATTTTTTTTGTCAAACAACAATACCTCTAGTAGAAAGTTGTAATCCGTCTTTTGTGTATTGGCTCCATTGTGAGTTAATGGTCCTGTTAGTTGTGTTGCCTACATGCTAAATTGCAAAAGGTGAATTATATTGATATTTCTAAAATTTTATTTCCATTATTTCCGAATTAATTTGCATTTTAGAAAAAAAATTCTTGTGGCATTTGAAAGAGCGTGGTTATATCTATCTATTGATAGAGAGAATTTTTCGATATCCATATTTTTGTAAATACTACTTGAAAATTTTAAAGTAAAATAGAGTTGTACATTTTTTAATGCTGAAAAGTTATTTTTTAGAAATTAAACAAAAACGTTCTATGGGTACACAGATAAAACACCAACAATATGAAAAAAATTTCGCCCGCCCTTCCTACTTTAAAATTGGCTCTGAAAAATTGGAACAAAATGTGCATAAAATGGGGTATATTTCAAGGTGTAAACTCCAGCCTTAAGCTCTTGGTATGAAAATGTATTATTAAATAAATAAAAAAACAATAAAAGTGTAATGCAAAATAAAGTAAAGCATCTTCATTATATTTTATCTCATAATCTATTCCAACAGCATTGCTAATAGTAAAAAAATCATCAGTGGGATTCATTCAAATTCTTGTAGCAGGTATGAGATTTAGGTTCCTCCATCAAAATTTTCTGCAAGAGCACAAATGCAACAAAAAATATTTTTGTCCCCAATAAATAACAGTTTTCCAGTATAATTGTTTCCATAACTTGGTTTACTCCAAAGGCAGTCTACATAAACAGTTACCCTTGTCGTACCGTCCCCATATATATGTTCCTTTTCTTCAGCTCCAGCGACTTGCAGAGATCTCGATAGTGAATCTTTCAATTCCTTATAGATAAAAAAAACTGTAGTGTACACAAATAAAAATACAATATTGTACATTATTACAGCTCCAAACTCCGTTTCCATGTTCCTGAATTGTTTTCCCCCCCATCATTGGAATATTCAAACAACTAAGGAACTCATCTAAGTGAGAATATGTGCTACCGCTTGCCAGAGTTCCCCAAACTGCTCCAACGCTTAGGACAGAAGCAGATTCACGTGATGTTCCAGTATTCAGATCGAGAATTTTATTGCACATGGTACAATTTAGTACAACCACGAACTAAACCTTTTGCAGTATGTATCTCTTCTTAATTGAAATTTTGCCAACTTTTACAGTGAATATATTGCAAATCTAATGCAGTTTCCAGTACATATCCCAACTCTACTATCCTGTTTTCAAAAATTGGACAAGGTTGTTTTGGCGTTGGTTGTTTGGCTACACACAATGGATAATTCCAAATTCTAAAATCAGAAACCAAGCTAGCACACTTATGAAGACACTTGGTTTGTGCACCCTTACTGCTCATATACTCTTCAGATGCTATAACACCATACACCTACTCCTTTTTTACTAAGTTTCTTACTCTTGCTTCATAGGTCCTTAATTGCTTCTTTGGAGCACTAGAAGTAGCATCATCAGTCTCGAGGTGCACTTCATCTTTAACGTTTTCTTCTAATAAACATTTTTCTATCCTAGCAACATAAAGCACGTTCATGTCAAAATTAGTATTTTGCAATCTAAAATTACTGAACAACTTACTTTACTTCATAAATATTGAGAGGATCAGCCTCATCATGCACTTCAGCACCAACATTTTCCTCTAATAAACTTTTTTCTGTCCTAACAACATAAAAAACAGCCTGTAGAAGCACAAATAAGTACCTAAACTTTCATTATGATTTTGTAATTTAGATATTTAGTGCACCTAATATTGGGGAATCCTTGTGTCTGTGTATAAATATCAAACACAATTGTGGTAACTTTGCATCTGTGCTGGGATAACCACGGATGGAATACGATTTTTGGGACGTCGTGATTCTTAGAAAACGCTTCTAGGCAACAAGTCGCTATCATGAGATCATGACCAATTCTATCTTACAACACACTCTTCCCGCATTCCTAAAGCACAAACCACAAACGGCCAGCGTGTTTTAGTGCCAACCAATAGAATGCGACGTATTCAAAAATCGAGCCTTTCTATTGGTTCACACTAAAAACTGCGTTTGTGCTGAATTTCACAAAACTGCTCACCATAAATTAATCACAGAGTAGCAGCAGCTGCTGTGCATTGAAGGATCCTTCAGTAGATCCTTCCTTGATCCAAACCAGAAAAGTCATGTAAAACTGCAGCCAGCTTCTTCCAACGTACAAAATGTACGCCAAGTTGGATTCTCAGCACAACTTGGCAAATATGGATTTCTGGGTAACTCGGCGAGAAACTCCTGAACGTTCAATAACAATTGACGAGCCCATTGAACGCAACTAATCTTTGCTACATAAGTAAATTTACGACACTTGGACGATTCCCGGATATTTGGTGCACTAACTACAAAATTACCAGAAAAATAAAATAACATATAGGTACTACAAACGAAAAATTTGCTGTTAAAAAGCAGGGCATTGTCTGTAGGTAATACTATATTAATCTTTACAAACCTTTCTTGCCATTCTTTTAGTTTCATCCAACGCAATTTAGTTGCTTTGGCCTTCTTATTGCGTTTTCGTCTACACGAAGTACTCCTTGGCATGTTTATATTCAAGAAATTTCTCTCGTTCGGGTTGGAATAAGTAGAACGTGTATTCACTATTTACCTCGTCGGCACAACACCACATAACCACAGCACAGAACACTATGATGCGATAAGGATGCGATGATGCGATAATTAATTTAACCAAGATCGACAGCATGGGCCGCTAGGCAACCAATGAGAAGAGAGTGCAGGGGGTATCACTCGTCAGTGCGTTCCGTATACAGGGAGTTTCACAGAGTGCGGGTCATAGGAATTTGATCATGCAGATCATGCAATTATTTTTTGCTAAGTATCAACGTATTACGAGTATCAACGTACGAGTTGTATACTTTTTAATTTTTTATAATTTAATCTAGATTTTTAAATCTT
Source organism: Hemicrepidius hirtus (assembly GCA_963082805.1). Classification (NCBI taxonomy): domain Eukaryota; kingdom Metazoa; phylum Arthropoda; class Insecta; order Coleoptera; family Elateridae; genus Hemicrepidius; species Hemicrepidius hirtus. The sequence goes on from OY720165.1 coordinate 6,291,561, forward strand.
CTTTTTATAATTTTGTTGATATTCGAATTACATTCGTTTTTAAAATTCATTGCAAAAATGTTTATGGTTCATCAAGTAGGTACAATATTATTAAAGACCGCAGCAATACAATGCAACTAACTAATAATTTACCGAATATTTACAAGTTAAATGGATCGGCCACTTTAGTATTGGAATATAGGCAACCTATTATACACTGCTAGCACTCTTGCCCCTGCTTACTGATTTTGATTATTGTTAATTTTAATTCGCCCTCCTCTACTCGACAAAATTTAATGGTTTTGTTTATAACTGCTTCCATATAGGAGTACATATTCTTGCATATACATCGCGGGCGTCACGTGACTGACCTAACCTAAAATTTCAGCTTGCAGGTAAAGCAGACTCTTGCCGCGTATAACCATTAAGAAATGTTTGTTTTAAGTGCAGTGAATTTAAGTTACTTTTTGAGTCTTTTAAGAAGGCAATTAAGTGGTAACCGCTGTGGTAGGCCTATTTTTACATATCTGCAATAGAGGTAATACCCACATACAGAAATTAACAAGTTTATTGATGCCACTGTTCAAGTAATTTTTTTAACGCACATTCCTTTTTTATTCAAATTATTTGTGAACAAAATACATGCATTAGATTTATAACATATGTATATATCAAAATAGGTACCTAAAAGCAAATAAATACTTTTATTTTCTATAAAAATAATAAATATTAAATAATATCGATTTTAACGGGAAATAACAATATTTATCTGCTTTATACGTATTTCGACATCAACGTGCCATTGTCAAAAGCATATAAGATATTTAATAACAATTGTTTTAGTTTATTTTATATTTATTATTTCTATAATTATGGATTTTAACAAAGTAACGCTTGAAAATGTAAATAAACTTTTTTCTATAGCAGATGTTAAAGTGTGCTTTGTTCGACTAAAAATAGTTGATCAAGTATTACTTTAACCGCAAGGGTAGATAAAGTAACACTTTAACCGCAAGGATAGATAAAGTAGTTTAATTTTCTGGAAACTCCATGGAAACCGAATGGAAACCTTTGCTACTGAGATTTTCGGGTTAAATATAATCTAATTTTAAATTGTTTTTCTTACAAATTTTTCTTATTTTTTTAACATCTGCTATAGAAAAAAATAGAATTTTATACACGACGATAAAATTTAATTATCGACTCGCGAAAATTAATTCACTCGCGATTTCATCGCTCGTGAATTAACACTTTCCGCTTGTCGATAAAATATAATTTTATCGTCTTGTATAAAAAATAACTATTTATTTTCAGTTCAAATCAATATTTTATTTAATATTTCTATCATTGTAAACTACATACCTACACCTTTGTGATAAAACTATGCTTTGTGCGTTTTTGTTTGCATTATGGACACAACCAATGGCCTTTAGGCCAAGTAGTTTACAATATCAAAATAACTGATCTTTGGAAAATCTCCTAAATCAGTTGAACAGGTGGCACCATCAATTAAATAAGGGTCCACGTCGTTAATTAATTGTAATTTCTCATTGTAGCGAGTTTGTACACTCGGCACTAAACTTTTAAAATACCCACTTCTGTTGCTAGCACTCATTTTATTTAATACAACCAAAATTGCTTTTAAAGTCTATATAAACAGTGCTAAAGACACAGTGTGTTTTACCTGCAAGCTCGTGTCTCTGCACCCGGCTGACGTCACGCGCACGCGATCTATGATAGTATTTTCACTTACCATCTTAGATCATGTAATGGCGCTGCGCTTGGTATGGATTGCTAATACTGTATTCTCACAGTGTGCTGAAAACGTGCCAAGATAAAAAGAGGTGAGCGATATTGTTTATCATTGTCTCGTGCCACGACCACTACTGCGCATGTGCAAGAATTTAAATTATCGAGGTTTACACAGCTTTACAGTTGCAGCGCAGCGATGCCACATTTATTCAATTTACTTTAATTTAGGAATGTTGCATACTGCACATTTTTAAAATAAAGCTGTATGTGGCACACTTAACTATTTTCATTCTCAACATAATGTATTTGATATTACGCAAGAAAACAATTAATGTTCTAGTGGTTTATATTTATTTATTTATTTGAAAAACACTACAACTGCTTAAGCGTACGAAAGAAATTGTGTCCTCGCGGCAATGTTGGAAGACTTTAACTCAAATTACCCACGCCTGCGCTCTGACAACTTTGGCCCTTGACAAGAACAGGTATATACTTTCCATCTTTAGCAATCCTGGCACGTTTACTGTTTCAGTATTATCAATCCATACCAAGCGCAGCGCCACTACATGATCTAAGCTTACCATGTCGTGTCTGGCGATGCTGTCAAAAATGGGTGATTTTCATCCACGAATAAACCACACACACCTTGCTTTAAAACCACGGCGAAGAGCGAAATTGACACGTTTGCCGTCAATAAACTTTGCTACGTGAGAAAATCTTCAAATCGACCACTTTCAACTTTCTTCTAAATCTGGCATCATATTTTCCTCATTTGCACCCATACAAAAATAATCGCGCTTCCCGCATCCAGAATGATCACCGAAGATATGTTTAGGCTGTAGTGTTTTCACATAAATATTTTATGTGAATTAAATCATCAAGTCAATTATTATTATATTGAGTAGTATTATATTTAAAGTTCACTTACATATTTGAATTCAATGTCTACTTGTACACCACAAGTCTTTTCTAATACTACAACTCAAAATCGACAATGTAAAATTCATACATACCTAACCAGGACCATTTAAAAGATTTAATTCTAATTCCCAAATTTTTGTATTTGCAGGCGTCTTTTGCTTCTTTCTCTACTCAATGACTTTAGTAACGGCAGTACGAAACCAAAAAATATTTTCCGAAATTAAATTCTGTAATTTGGAATTTCTTGTTTTAGTTTTTTTGACAACGTCTCGCAGTTTGTTGATGTAGTTTCGCAAAATATGATTTTTACTATCTATGAATTTTTGGAAACCTTCAACCTTCAATCGCAGGCGCTAGAACTTTAGCCTGATTTATAGTTCGTCAGTATCAGTAGCCGTATCAGTAAGAAAATAGAACTAGGATTTTACATGGTAGCGTTTATAGTAAGCCGCAACGACCGTAAGAATAAGAAATCTACTGCTGCTTACTGCTGTTATTGCGGTCAACCAATCAGAGACCGTTGCGTTCAACTCCGATGCGCGCCGAGTATGAGAACGATTCTGAGCGAAACAGCTGATGGAAGGACGCGTACTCGGCGCGCATCGGAGTTGAACGCAACGGTCTCTGATTGGTTGACCGCAAGAACAGCAGTAAGCAGCAGTAGATTTCTTATTCTTACGGTCGTTGCGGCTTACTATAAACGCTACCATGGAAAATCCTATGTTCTATTTTCTTACTGATACGGCTACTGATACGACTACTGATACTGACGAACTATAAATCAGGCTTTTGCTACGAGAGTCCGCGGATTATTTTATGGTCCACCGACGATCTAGCCTCAAGCAGCACTGCCTCACTTCAAGGATTGTAAATTGTCAGTACTATTTATGTGCAACAAAATGCCTACATATCAAATGTAAACGGAAGTTTTTTTTTTAATAAATAAATATAGGCCGTTGCTAGCTCCACGGCTAACGTGTATATAATTCTGACACTAAATCCACGGCATTACGTCATGCGCATGTCTGGGTAAAATTATTTCAACTTCCTGAGATTATAGGGACAGAGGTGCGCACGATTGGTTGCCTAATCCCAAGGCGTAAAAGTCTGTTTCTGAACAATCTAATGATAATAATTATTAACTACAAACAAAATAAGTCGCTCGGACTTAGAGAAACTTTACTCTAGTATTTTTTATTGGTCATATTCAACTTGCAAATTAATTAAAAATCAATTTAAAATAAACTTTCATAATGGAATAATTTTGTCCCCAGACATGCGCAGTAGGTGCAGCTAGTATTCGCCCTTGACAATGACGTATGCCGTGGAATTTGTGTCAGAATTATACCTACGTTTGCCGTGGAGCTAGCAACGGTTATAAAACGGTAAACTGCTTTGATAGGTTGTACGATGTTGCCAGATTCACCAACCTAAAAATCCCAGTATTACATTAAAAAATCCCCATTTTTACTTAAATAATTCCCTCCCTATTACCGTTAGACATCCTTCTTTTTTATTGTTTAGCGGTATAAGCACAAGTGAAGAAAATTTAATATTAGTTTTCCATGATCGCTTTTTGCAAGGCATATCATAAAGAAAAAAACATTTTGAATTTGTCTATTTTGTTTTCATAATATAAAGTAGGATTCACACTCGTGCATTTCCATGCAGCAACTCATCACCTGCTGCAAGTTTTAATGCGCAACTCCAAAAATGTCCATGCATTCACACTCGTGTAACTTTAATTGCAGTGGAAAAATCACTACAGGGATGTTTTATTTTACCAACCAACACTGTTAGTTGTAATATAATGTTAGTAATCCTATGTAAACAGCATTTCAAAGGATAACTGTTGTTCCTGCTGTTTTTACAATGGATTTCGATGAAATTGTTTTGCTTCTGATAATTGGTGCATCTGCATCTCTTTTATCAAGGAAAAGGCGGTGGTGGGTTAGGCCTTGAATACAAGAACGTGAAAATAGTCTTCAAGGAAATATTCGATAAGGACAATTTCACTATCAATTCAAATTGATATTAAACTTATATTCAATGTTAATTTATTGAATTGAAAGTTAACTAAAAACTAAAACTAAAAACTACCCCCCGATCCATTACATGCTTATGTTTTTGTTATGAATTCTGCAGGAAGACAACTAACAAGCAAGTTGGTAATACGAATATCTCTAGAAAATCACTAGAATTGCAGCAACAAACTGCAAGGAAATAGAACAAGTTCTAAACTGTGCATTTCATTGCGCATCAAAAATTGCACGAAAAAATGCGTAGTGTGAATGCATAAGTCTATGCATTTTAACTGCGGCATCTCAGTTGCTGCATGGAAATGCATGAGTGTGAATTCCACTTAACAACTTCAGTAACATTATTTATTTCTAGATTTCTTATACTCTACCCAGTCCTCTTGCTTCTTACTTAATACAAATTTTTTATATTTCTCATTTCTATCTTTTATAGCCTCTAACACAGAATTAAACCACTGTTTATTAGTCCGACACAAGATTTTCTATTGTGGCCTAACTTCATCCAGAATTACTTAACAGTTTGCAATAATAGTATATTACATACCCAGGCGGAAAGAGTTTCATTTCTATCGAGAACTAATGCTCCAGATAGAAATGAAATTTTCCACCGTGGTTTGTATACTATTTTATTTTCAACCATCTAAAACAGACGGGAATAAAAATAAAAAATATTAATATTTTGAAAAAAAACCCGACATATTGACAAAAGCATACTCCTGTATAACTGTAACGACCTACTTGATTATGCTCCACTGACGTTTCTCATACGTTTCTCTCAGTGAAACAAAATTAAGCATAATTATAAATATTAAATGTTTCTATTACTACTTATACATAATATATATATACATAATATATACTTATAATAACTCCAATGTTACAATTAATTTGAACACTACTAATTAGTTTCATTAGTTTTTCCTATATGTTTCGAATAATAAAATGAAAATACTACAATTTTGATATTTTTACTTTGCCACCCGCCAGGTGGAAAGTGATCACTTTCCACCTGGTTGAACGGTGACAGTTTGTAAACGTCAAGTGTCCAACTTACAAAAATGTCAGAAATGCTGTCATTACATAATTATATGGTTGAAAATAAAATTCATTAAAGCTATTATTTCTACCTACCTATTTTCAAACCTGGCAACGCTCTATGGCTCAGTCAACGTCTGGCAACCCTGCCTGTATTATGTTCTGTGCTGTCAAAAGTGTCAAAGCGGGTTTTATCATTTACGCAATTATCTATGCATTTACGGTCCGTTGACGTTTGTGTGTGGTTTTGTGTTAAATATAAGTAATTTGATCAACACAATAAGAACTTACCATATTTCCTTCATTTAGAATTTCTTGCTTGTATATTATTTGTAATTTACTGCAATAAACAACGTAAGTAATGTGTAATCTTTTATGGCATCAAATTAAAACTGTTCAGATGTTCCCGAAGGTTGTAATAAACTGAAGACCTCTTGCACTGACATGGATTTTGTGCATTGCATCAACAATGTCGCAGTTAATTCGGAAGTTGTAGATAAGGGATTAGTGATAAATCCTGACGATCCTACTCTGGATGCTCGGAACAGCAATGACATCAAGAACATTTCTCAAGCAGAGTTGCAAGCAAATGGTAAGTGTTTAAAATTAATTTTACCCTGACGCTTCACCAACATGGAATTTTTTCTACATAAACCACATTGCAGTGAAATCAGAAATTGTATGTGAGGGCTTCGTAATGGATACCAAGAATCCTACTTTGGATGTTTGGAATGGGAAAGACCTTAAGCGAAACTTTTCTCAAGCCGAGTTGCAAACAGGGGGTAAGTAGGAAAATCATACCACTTTGAGCACTGGAATTTCAAAAATTGAACCGAATAAGATATTGACTCAAACAAATACAAAGGAAACAAACGAATTTGAGGTCTGAGAATAGGATAGATATGCAAACTATCTCATTTTGTTGAATTTTTGAAATTCAGGTTCCCAACTGGTAAGCGGTCATACGAACCGCCCTGTAAAACCGGGTATATTTTAAAAACAGGCAAAGTTTCTGGGTACCGATTCTCGAATTCATACGCTTGCAAGTCGTATACGCTATCCCGGTGTTGCCAACCGTGCTATTATATTACAACCGCGTTGCACAAATTTTATGAAAAATAATAGTACGCGAATTGTACTATTATTGAAGAATAGTAGACAGAAGTCCAATGTTTTGTCAATCTTTTTCATTGTACTAGTATTTTGCCCCTGTTGTTCTAGAATAAGCAATGTTAAAGTTGGCAACGCTCGCTATCCGATTCATAGCGTACACGCCTTGGAGGCGTATAAACTCGAGAATTGGTACCCTGTTGTGGTGTTTACAGTACGGTACGAAGTCTGGTTTGGAACTGATTTATTTTGCAAACTTAAAATATAGATGTGTAGGGTTTGCAACCCAAGATACATAGGATTATTAAATAATAATAAAACAATATCTTGTTTGGTTAAATTTTTAGGAATAAAATTAGTGATTCTTCGTTCCCTCTTTGTTAGCTGGTAACTCAGCAACCAAGCATTTTCAGACCATGGGTCATAATATAAACTTTTTTCCTTATTCTGATGATAGGAAGCACCTCCAGCAAGTTTTCGGTGTACATTTAAATCGCCCTGCCCTGTATATTTAAAAAAAATATTTTTACTGATATCATATTTAATAGTAGTTGTATCTTATACTGTTTGTGCTACTTTAAGTACTTCTAAACTATTAATATCTTAATAAAAAACTCTTAATTATTTCAGTAAAACATGAAAATACCAGCACCCATTTGCATGCCCAAATAAAATCTGAAACTCCTGATGTGAAATATACTATTAAGAGTGATGATGATGATATCTATATTAAGATTGAGCCTTTCGTGGGCGAGGAGGTGGATATAAAAGAAGAAAGTGAATCGGAAATCAGGCAAGGCTTTCAAGTTGAACAGTTAGATTCTGCAATGTGCAGCACCTTATATCCAATTGAAGAAAACTCCAATAATGCAAGAGGTAACTCAGAACCATATACAAGAACTGTAAGTGGCAAAGGGGACAAACGGGGAAGTAATTTTGAAACTTGTAAGATAGCTACAAGAGGGAGATGTGATTATAGAAGTCTACGGAAAACTCCCTTACAAGTTCATATGGAAACCCATACGGGTGAAAAACCATTTCAATGTGATATATGTGATTATAAATGTTCACAGAAGGCTCACTTACAACGACATTTGAAAACCCATACGGGTGAAAAGCCATTTAAATGCAATATATGTGATTACAGAAGTTCACGGAGGACTACCTTACAAGTTCATATGAAAACCCATACGGGTGAAAAACCATTTCAATGTGATATATGTGATTATAGAAGTTCACGGAAGGTTCTCTTAAAATATCATATGAAAATCCATACAGATGAAAATCCATTTCAATGTGATATATGTGATTATAGAACTTCATGGAACAGTAGATTACAACAACATATGAAAACCCATACAGGTGAAAAACCATATCAATGTGATACATGTGGATACAGAAGTTCACAAAAGGGTACCTTACAAGGGCATATGAACACCCATAGGGGAGAAAAACCATTTCACTGTGATATATGTAATTTTGGAAGCTCACGAAAGACTGACTTACAGCGACATTTAAAAACCCATACGGGTGTAAAACCATTTCAATGTGATATATGTGATTATAGAAGTTCACGGAAGGCCCACTTACAAGACCATATGAAAACCCATACGGGTGAAAAACCATTGAAATGTGATACATGTGATTATAGAAGTTCACGGAAGTCTGACTTACGGCGACATTTGAAAACCCATATGAAAGTTTGAAAGTACAGTGAAATCTCTCTTGAGCGGACACCTTCGGGACTATTAAATATGTCCGCCTAAGGGAGGTGTCCGCCTCCTATGGGAAAAATAAAAAAAAAAGTATGTACATACATAGATATGTACATACAAGATAAATCAACGAACTATCTCAACTTTATTACAGGGATGATTATTCGCTGACCAAACTGGGATATTCGGACAAAACTATCAATTTTAATAATAGCGCCAAATGCAAAGAAAGCATCATGAACACACATGAACCCCGCCTAACTCAATTAACCATAAAAATTACGTGTTATGTATTCGCTAATGCTCGCGGGGAATCACACACACACAATGGGGAAATCCGCAGAATTTTTGCATAATGCAGCGTTGCAACATTTTTAATTTTGTGTCCGTTTAAGAGAGAATTTTACAAGTTTTGTACTTAAATATAGTGTCCGCGTCCGCCCAAGAGAGAGTCCGCTCAAGAGAGATTATTTCTCATTGAATTCCCTATACTTCATTCCGGACTATCAAAAAGTGTCCGGCTAATGGAGTTGTCCGCTCATCGGAGGTGTCCGTTATGAGAGATTTCACTGTATAAGAATTATTAATTAGAGTTTATAGAAATAATAAATATTAACTGGAAATAGCACGATTTATTTGCTTTTATAGGTAGCATAAATTATATATTTTGAAAGCTTTTGAAATTTATAAATATAAAAAAACGTATACCTTTAATGAGAATGAACAAATTTAGCTCTTAGATTCTCCTTCACTGGCAATTTTGGAATAGAAGAGTGGAATCAAGTAGTTGCTGTATTAATCATTATTCATTTGTTATTATATGAACAGCGTCAAGGTACCTATGATAGCATTCAACAATTTGATGTAGGTAAATGTGTGTGGCGCCATTCAGTAATATGAAACAAACAAATACAGGGTGAGTTCTAACGTACGGAGGAAACTGAAAGGACAACTAGAGGGGAACAAAAGAGTTTTTTTTACAATAAACTTTTTATCAAAATCGAATAACAAGAAAGTGTGAATAAAGTGAGGGTCCTCGCGGTAAATGCAGCGGCATGTTTCGAGTCCATGTATTTCGCGTTCAGAGCAAATTTGCTATTTAACTTAAAAATATATAAGCACATTTGCTAAAGTAATGGATTGTAAAAGCCCTTGTAATATCTTCAGTTTCCCACTTTACTCTTTTGTTATTTTCAACTAATATTTTAAATTGAGTGGAAGTGAATACTTTTTTATGTTTTGAAAACATTTTATTTAAAAAAATATTTATTTTTTTGTTACATTACTGCAAAAACTTTTTTTTTAGTTAAATAAAAATTTATTTTAACGAAAATAAAAATAATTTTTGCACCATCAAATTGGCCCAAACGGCGCTTCATAGTTTAAATGCCTTGTTTAGCGTAAAATATCCGAATAGGCAACTTCCAAATAATACAACGATTCAAAGACTAATACATAAGTTTGAAACTACAGGGACAGTAGTAAATAATTGTACCTAAGTGCAATAATTACTTTGACAATTGACCTCAAGTATTTTGAACCAATCAGAACGCTTTATATTGATAACGTTAACCAATCACAATCTAATGTAAGTGGTAATTACCCTAGTAGGGTGATTGCTGCGGCAATTACTTGACTAGGTTGTGTTTTGTTAACTTTTCGTATCTCGATTATAAAAATAAATTCATGTTAAATACTTCTTTCTGTCAATTGTCTAGTTGAATAGGCAATTATCAAAGTTGATATCACTCCTGCTTGTTGCTTTAAGACAATCGGCCCGCGTTCTTCGGACTTGGGCTGATTGTCAACGCAAAAAAAGTCGTGATATCAACTGTATTATATATGAAAATTTAAACCAACACCAGGCAAATGACAATAACTTCAAGATAGGGATTTTTTAAATAATATTTTATTTGCGGATGAATGCACGTTCACGCTACATAATGAACCAAATTTACAAAATTGTATGGGCCACGTATAATTCATATTCATATTAGGTACATTCTGGGAATTTTATAAGAAAATCGGTGGAGTTGAGAAAAATGACCAAAAAAAAAAGGAAAGACGTCTTTCCTCATTTTTTGGAAAAAAATTTTGATCCCTTCAGATCTCGTCAGGATTTTCACAGAATGTTATTTGGAGGGTGTACACTTGGAAATTATGGGGCAAACTTCCCTCACCCCTTCCCACTGCTCCACACCTGGCTAGGAAACGTTCAGAATTGGGTTGTTCCAGAAAAGTTTCGGAATTTTTTTGGACCAGATTGGAGGGATTGGGGGATGTTTGGCACATATTTTTCAAGTGTTTAGGGTTCATATTACATTCTGAAATTTTCCTAAGGAAATCGGAGAGAGTAAAAAAATCTTCGAAAAAAAAAGGAAAGACTATAGTCTTTCCTCATTTTCAGGAAAAAAATTTCACCCTTTCAGATCTCGTCACGATATTCCCAGAATGTTATTTGGAGGGTATACACTTGGAAATTATGGGGCAAACTTCCCTCACCCTTTCCCACTGCTCCACACCTGGCTAGGAAATGTTCAGAACAGGGTTGTTCCAGAAAACTTTCGGAATTTTTTTTCTATTAGTCCATTTGTTATCCATGGCTTCCTTTTATTCTTTTGTTCTCTGTATTGATATGTTGTAGCTGATTGTATATGAGATTGTAGTATTTCAACAAATGCTTCCGTGCATTGATTAATGTTTGTTTGGTGGTACACTTTGTCCCAGTTTTCTAGGGTCACCAATGCTTTAAGTCTATCGAAGTTTATTTTTCTTATACTTTTTATTGTTCTTTGTTGTTTTGTTTCCAGATGTGCTACACTGAGAATTGTCGGAAAATGGTCTGTAATTGATGTGTTCACTACTATTGGCATGATTTATCTATAAATACAAGAGATACGCTGTATAAAAAAACTTTAGAGAAACCAAATGATTTAGAAATACTAAACAGATATCGAAATTACAGAAATCATTTAATTCCAAATTAATTGCTAAAACAAAAAACCGATATTATAGCAGACAAATAAACGAAGAACATAGTACCTCAAAAAAACTATGGGAAACCGTTACTGCTATAATAAATAAAAGGGACAAACCAAAAGAACTAAAAATAGAAAAAATACAGGACGATGACAACATTCTCGTAACTAACCCATATGAGATCGCAAACAAATTTAACACATACACAGTCTTCATTGATCTAGCAAAAGCTTTTGATACCTTATGTCATAAAATGCTTTTAAAGATATTATACGACATGGGTTTTAGGGGTCCAGTACACAAACTAATAAGTAGCTATCTAACTTCGAGAACTCAACAAGTTAAAATTGACACAACAATAAGCCAACCGGAAACAACGGATTTCGGAGTCCCCCAGGGAACAATACTTGGTCCATTACTATTTATATTGTTCATAAATGACCTAAGCACAGTCAAGTGTCCAGGTAACATCATATCATACGCAGATGACACAGTAATATTTTTTGAGAGTAGTACATGGGATGACCTCAAGATCTTAGTCAGTGAGGGTACCTTAAAAGTGTTCAACTGGTTTACAGATAATACACTCACAGTACCTAAATGTCGAAAAAACAAAATATGTGGCGTTCGGAAGCTATAAAGATAGCTTACCAACATACGAGGCTATAACAATACACAAAGAGAACTGCACAGACGACACGAACTGCAACTGCAATAAAATCGACTCGACAAACAGTCATAAATATCTAGGTCTACATATAGATAACCACCTTAGATGGGACCAACATACTCGTATAATAAAGGTCATTAACAAAATAAGATTAATGACCTTCACTTTTAAAAAACTTAAACAAGTGTTAAACATCAAACAACTAAACGAGGTGTACCATTCGCTATTTCTATCAGTCATAAGATATGGAATTGTTGGATGGGGCGGTGCCTACAAGACTACAATAGAACCGTTAGAAATTATTCACAGGAGAGTATTAAAAATCATAAATAATAAACCAGTTCTATATTCTACGGACCGTCTCTACATAGAAACTCGATTGTTGGACTTGAGACAAATTTTCTGTAAAACAGCATTGCTGCACGTAATAAATAACAATGAGATGAAGCCTTATATGCACACATATAACACAAGAGCAAAGGAACAACAAAATATGGTGATACCCAGGCAAAGAAAGAGTATTGGCCAGAGATCTTACATATACATCGGGACAAACTGCTACAATATGTTGCCTAAACAAATAAAAAATATAACCTTTAAGAAACAACAAAAAATAGAAGTTAATAACTGGTTCCTGAGTACTCCCAGACAAAATATACACATTCTTGCAGATTGAAGTTCTCTATCAAATCAAATCCACCTAAAAGACAATACTATTTTTTTCTGGTCTAATTATAAAGAAAATTATAATTAGGTAAATAAATTTAAATAATTTTTGTGTATCCCACACTCAAGTGCCTGCGAGCGCTTAAGTGGGACTTTTCTTTAATATTTTCCAATCTTGCCAAAAAAATTTCAAAATCACAGTTAATGTCAAATTCTCTCAAATGTCCAATTAATGATTTGTTTATTGCCATCTTGGTAGTACCTATTGTAAGTTCGTATCCTCGTCGCCAATTTGTAATGTATGCTACATATAATAGATATTTATATTTATTCTTTATTCAATTACATTACAATTCTCATGTTATTTATAAAACAAAAACTAACTTAAAACTAAATAACCATTTATTGCAACCCTGGAAACTCCCAGCACACTACAAATATTATATTAATTATATATTAATTTTTCTATATATTTTATTATTGTTTTTATAACTGCTTCGTTAAATAAATTTATTATTATTATTATTATAATAAACGGTTACGCTACATTTTTGAGTGTCCAATTTTTGTTCAGCTAACGGGTCCATGCCATTACTTTTCCTACGTGAGGCTGCGTAGGCGTTAGTTTGAACCACCAATACCTAAAACCATTGAATATTATAGGGGTCAGAATGCTTATTGCAATAGTAAGATTTGGGAATATTTTTGTAATGAGTGAAAGGCCCGGTAGATGGCGAAGTAATACAAAATAAGCCTAAACATGTCTAAGCGTCAGCTTGGGGTAAAACAAGACTATACAGTGGTTTAGGTTGTGGAATTTCAGAAAGTGAAAACTACTATTACCCTCGACCGACAGAGTGCAATGTAGTTAGAGAGCGACTTTTTAAACAAGGCGCGGGAAAATTTGTTGTGAATAATAAGTTTACAATTATTATGGTATAGTGAATGAGTATAAAATAACCCCCAATTCCAGATTTCTAGAAGTCTAAACCATTCGTTGAAATAAAAGCAATAGTATAGTCAAATTAATATGTGAATAATGTTTCAGAAATCCTTGTATGGCAACTAGCAACTCTCTCGTGGAGTTATGTATTTAAAAACAAATAAATTCAGATTAGATGTAAACAGTTTTAAGTTTATTTGCGCTTCAGCTTGTAAATAACACAGACATGATAATATAAACAATTACAATGCCATTACAAACACTGCTAAATTCTTATTAATATATTGACATTCTCAAGCGTTACTTTGTTAAAATCCATGATTATATAAATAATAAATATTAAATAAAATTGACACAAATTATTATAAAGCATTCTTGTTACTAGAAAAAAAAAAGTGGAGGTGCAAATCTCCCCTGGACTTTCCCATACTAAAAATAAACATTCGTTTTTGGTATTCAACAGTGTTGTTCGCCACAACCGATAAACTAAACTTGAAAATTAGTATACTATGGAAAATTAACACAAGTGCCGATTGTGTTCATCTGCGCATGTGTGATTATTTATATTCATAGGCTGCTAGGATTAGCCGGCGACAAGGAATTCCCGTCCCGCGCATAGTCACTTGAACATGTCGGCACTTACAAATTTCACCCTACACTGTTTTAAAGTTCAAAATTCACGAATTTCTCATTAACCGTACATTTTAGCCATATGAATACCTTATACTATGTGATAGACAATTCAATTTTGCATTCAATTATATAATAATATATAGGGTGTTTCATTTAAAATAACAAAGTTGCTTATTGTACTGTGAAAACCAAACACCCTGTATACGTGATATAAATTTAGAAAAATGCAAATCTATATACTGAACAACTTTTGTATTTAAACTTCTTTCATATTTTGACTAATAAAGGCGCTATAGGAGCATCAATTTCCGATTTTCAAAATCTCGTAGAGGGCGCCACAGTGGAATTCTGGCGTTCATCAAAAAACAAAAATGTAGCTAATACCAAGCTGTATAAGTATAGAAAATTTAAACAAATTCCTTAGACCAGTTTTTTTGTAATAATTTTTCAAAAATTTCAAAATTTTTGGAAGCGCGCCGTTGCTACCGTTTTTGGATTTAGTAAATAATTTTTTTTCTTGGTGTAGTACAGCCAAAGGGCTTTCAAACAAGTTGTTGCGGAACCTGATCAGATAACTGGTTTTTGAGTTACGGGGCGTTAAAGTCGAAATTTTGAAAAATTGATAGCGACCGCCATTTTGAAGTTAGAGAATCCGGTAAAAAACTGTTTCCCTTGAATTATGCCCTTCTTTCATATCCCCTACTCAGATTTTCAAAATTCCGCTTCTGAAAAAAATGATACCAAAAAAACATGTCTAACTTCCGCTTCCGGTTTCGGATTTTTTTGAAAAGCTTATTTTGTCGATGAATTTTCGATATACCCCTTCATTTAAAATTTCATCAAAATCGGTTCACTAGTTTTTGCGTTAGAGGCGTTACATACCCACCCACCCACAGACAGACATTTTTTCTAGACCACTTTTTTGGGATCCTGGAGGTCCAAAAGACGTATTTCCGTGAAAATCTCGATTTCGAAAATTTTCATGATATCAATACTTCCCTATACCAGTAGTGGTATGGGAAAGTAATAAGTTCAATTACATTTAGGATAATACTGGTTATTTTTAAATAAACATACTTTTGGAATGTTGTACAAATAATGTGCGTAATAGAGTGGTGAATTTTGCCGTTTTGTTAAGACACGCTTAGAGAAAGGGTGGCAGCAGGTAGTAGAAAATATACTGCCGCCGGGCAGACATTTCATTTTGATCGGAACAAAGCACTAGACTAGGTAGGTATTTACATTTAAAAGACAAATATTTACACCCGCTGAATATTATTATCACTATTTATGCACTAACACTCTTAACTTTGGATTCATTTTTGGTTTTGACTGTATTTGTTTCTTTTGTTGCACCAAAGACTTAAATTTATTAAAAAGTTTACAAGTAACTAACAAGTTAAAAATAAATAATTTATGATCACAACAATCACAAGCGGATAGCCCTCACATTTGTGCTACAAACAGCTGAATACACAAGTCCACTGGGTTTTTGTAAAAATTAATTCTCAAATTGCAACTAACCTAAAGCAAAGACTTTTTGCAAAGACTAGTTGGGCGCCCCTCGAGCTTTAGGTTAGTTGCAGTTTGAGAATTATTTTTCACAAAAACCCAGTGGACTTGTGTATTCAGCTGTTTGTAGCACAAATGTGAGGGCTATCCGCTTGTACAACAATCCACACTAAAAGACAGAGGCGGCGCTACCTGCTTTGGCGCCCCCCTGCAAAGTTCAAATATTTCGCCCCTCACCACCCAAGGCTGTCAGCCAAAAGTCAAAACTATAAATTTATGGAATTTCCATATTACACGATTATACATATTTAAATACAAGTTAAAAACGCACATAATATGCACAATGCCGGTGTAAAAAGGGATACCTAGGTAATAGATACCTATTAAAGAAAAGTGAATTAAGTGTTTAATCTATCTACAAAACAATTACTTAAGATTATTAAAGAAACATCTCTAAATTATAAACAAATTAAGACAGAATAAGTATACATACTATAATATCATTAATAAAGAAAAAAAACATTAAAACGTTGCTTTTCGAGCTTTAATACTGGCAAATTCATCAATAAGTTTTTAGTTGTTAATTTGATCGCAAATATCACTTTCTATGGCAATCATTGATAACCCAACAAGGCAAGGCGTTGGTGTGACACTTTTGATCGAAGAGGTATGTTTTTATCAATTTTAACCGTGAAAAAGATCTGTCCCCACTTGCAACTGTCACTGGTTGAGTTAACAAAATTCTTAAAGCTATACACAAATTTACATACAAAGCTTCCAAATTATTTGCATAAATATAATTTAATGTATATAACGGATTTTCAAAATTCTTTAATTCTGAACGAAATACATCTTTAAACGAAATTAATTCATTAAACAATTCAATAGATGTTATATCTCTATCTTCATCTTTCAGATAAATTTCTAGGTCATTACAAATTCTCCTTAGTATTTCGTCATCTAAATTTGGTAAATTATTTAAATTATATAAAAAATTAAAATAGCTGTTGTGTTGCTGTGTGTGTGCTAATGCATTAACTGTAGTGTCTAAAACTTGGTTGAAAAAATTAATTTTTTAAACAAATCTTTTGGATTTTGTGGTGTTTCGTCCTCGTGCTCATAATCGAAGTGTTGTTTCTGTTTTCTTTTACGTATAGGCATATCGGTTACAAATTTAGCTGGTATTTCAAGTAGATTAGCCAATTCCTTGGAGACTTCTAATAATTTTTCAAAATTTTCATCTGTACGGTAATTTCTTACGTATGTGATTATATTTTTAATAGCTTTTAATGCAGTTCCAATATCTGTTCTTATATTTTGAAGCATTTTGCTGACAATATTTATCCTATTCAGTAAATCATACCAAAGTAGCTACTAACGAGCGTACAAATTGAAATTTTTTAATTTTATTACATAAAACTCTGGCCTGATGATGTCTACTTAGATCATCTATTTTTACATCTTCCTGGAGCTCAAATAAAGCATCATATATTTCACCAATTTGATACCTTAATGGTTTAAGTGCATTAACACGAGACTCCCATCTTGTTTCCGACAATGGTTTTAATGTTAGATTTGAAATGAATTTGTTTAAAACGTCCCATCGCTTTGTTGATGCCGAAAAAAAATTATAAATTTCCTGTACCGTTCCAAAAAAAGTCATAGTTTGGTGATTAATTTTTACTGCGTCTATATAAGTATGTAAAAATACAGATATTGTATAGTTTTTAACGCGTAACGGGGGCGCATTCCGCGGCGCCCCTTTACATGTTGCACCCCTATGCGACGCTTACCGCGCTTACCGCCTAGCGCCGTCACTGCTAAAAGATTTACATAATTCCGTTGTTGAACTTTCTATAATATTTATTATTTTAGATTTTACATTTTCGTCAAAATATAAATTATCGGAAACTGTTTCAAATATTTCTAAACTGTAGCTTACAAGTTGTGTAAATTCCGGAGTTGGTGCCTTCTCTTCAGTCCTCTTGTACTGTCTCCTTCTGGAATATTGGTGTATGTGCGATGCAACAGAAGCATTTCATGTTTGTCGTCTAGAAATGAACTTTGGATCATAAATACTGCACATTCATCACAATTAAATTTATCTAAACGCTTTTTTGCCAAGTATCCTGCAAAATACGTTATAGCGCAATTTTCTAAAGTTTGTGCCGTGAATTGACCTGACTGATTTGAAGCCTCAATCACATCCTTACTATATTCAAAATCTTTCCCCACTAGAAACATCACTATTTTCAACATCGTCTTCACTTGCAATGGAAGTGTCTTCGGGATCGAAATCTAGTATTACATCTTCATCGGCTTCACAATTTGAGTTGGACTGACTGGACGGTTTCATAAGAGAGTTACTCCGAAACAGAGTTCTGAAAATTCTTGCCGTGGGATTCCGATTATAACCTCCTTTCTGTCTATATATTGAAAATAGATTTTCAAGTGCATCTTGATTTAAACGGTTAGTCAACACGAATTTCATGCCTTTTAACTTTTCTTCTTCATAAAAAAGTAATGTTCCTTCAATGGACTGAATTAGTCCATCAAAGCAAGGTGGTCGGCTTCTTTTTAAACTGTTGTGATCAATTTTATATCATCTGGAGAGATATTTTTTTCCTTCTTCTAAAGTTGCCATTCCTAAGCTGTTTTCGTCTGACAACGCCGACCTGTATGGATTTTTGTCGTAGAGACGTCGACTATTCAGACAATCAAATACTCGATCCATTAAATCTATAAAATCGGCTGTGTTTTTAGCTGTACTGCTAGTAATTTCCCTCGTATCTACACAACTTCTAATTGTTGCAGCGACAGAGTGGCTTAATACCTGCATTGCCAGTTTCACGTTCATCTTTTGAAAAGAATTTGGATTTACATGAGCCTCTGTTAATCGTGTTAATGCTTTACATTTTACATTTTTTTTATCAATGTCATAGGCCAGTCGAATGTCATTGAATGAAATTTTTTTGTCTACTGAACTATTCTCACCTTTAAGCTCAAAATCTCCGTTCAACATGTTATTCCTAATACTTTTCGCTATATGCATAAAGTCATATATGGTAAATACCTTTCTAGCTACATGCCCTTCATTCTCTACATAATAAGGCGTGCTTGCAGTAGCGTTCAAAATTTTATATGCGCCTTGATTACTTGTGCCCTGGCCACACACACAAATTGTTGGATTTAGACCGGCATTCACCAAACGTCTCATTACCTCCGGAATTCATTTACTCAACAAGGTTTTATTTGCACCAGAATGGGACAGGAAGTAAGCTATGGGAACCTTCCATGGCGAGTAAATTCCACGTGCCAAAAACACCAATGCGTATTTTGCGGTGTTATTGGTACGATTTGCCTGACCGAAATTTGGTGGTAATTGGCCAAAATCTTCAAACCCTTCTACCAAATCCATATATTTGTTATATTCAAGCTTCTCCATAATGGCCATTTCATCAAAGGACACGGAACAGGTTATTTCTTCATCAGAAGCAGAAACAAATTTTTGGGCAATTTGCTTAAAAAACAGTTTATTAAAACCAGGTCTAAACTTCGATTTTCCAAGCCACTTTCGAATTGTTGATGGAGCTGGCAATATTACACCTTGTCGTCGTAAGAATTTATACGCAGAAGGCGATTTGTAATACAATGTCAAAGAAAAATTCTTTTCGCTTAACGTCCACGTGGTCTTCTTCATTCTAAACTGCATTCTCGCAAAAGTTTTAGAATTCATAGACGGAAACCGAAATGATGCAAATATATTTGCCACTTTATTCTTTTCTTGCAGCGATTGAAGTTTCTTATTTAATCTAGATATTTTTCGTGTATGGTTTTTAAAATGACGTTTGTAGGTTTGTAATGATATCTTTAATTTCTTTTTTATAGGAGAATCTTCACAAGCACGAAACAATTTGCGTTTTAATTGTCTAGATGTCGAAGGCATATTAGAAATTGCCTCTAAAAAAACATTGTCCTCATCGCTAGAAAACTGAATATCTTCGCGAATATCGTTACTGCATTCTCGGGCCGCCTTAGAATAGTTTTTTTTTTGGTGTTAATACCTTCAATGGGTTGTTGTTAGGACTACATGGAGATTGATCTGTAGCTACATATGGTATTGGTATGGCATCAGATTTCAGTCGTTGGCTGGATTTAAATGCAGTTTCCGCAAAGTGTTCTTGGCAAATATGTTTATGTTTGAATTTGTCGCGGGCTTGATATAACAGTTTTTTATTCCCTAAAAAAAAGTTAAATTAATACTACTTAAATACACAATAGGTACTCCTAAAACAGTCTAACCAGAGTTTAGCCAACATAGATTCCCACACGAGACTCACAGTGATCGAGATAAATAATAAGCGTCGCTTAAAAAATTAATTCCTATGGATACATATTGTTACAAGGATTGTATCCATGGCAATTAAACTTTTAAGGGACGCGAATTATTTTAATTTATCGAGCATTTATTATTTTTATCCTGCGAAATTTAATATTTATCATGCGTTTATTTTTTTACCGTGTAAAACTTATTTGAATATCAAGTATTGCATTTCTGCGTTTGCAATATTTTAGCGGACATTTCAAATATTTTATTTTGCAAAACACCTTTAAATATCGAACATTTTATTCCTACTCCAAAAATATTTCCAATCACTATTTAATTTCAAAATGTTTGCTAAACTCGTAAACTTCCATTTGCATAACTAACTATTATTTCATATCTACAAAATAGAAATTACGTACCTGAATTAATAATCCACTTTTCTAAACGATCATCCGTAGGAAACTTGAACATTGTTAAATGCGGATAATTTATTTGCCTCTTCAGGCAGGTTATATAGTAGCACGTATTCCCGGGCATCGTGAAAAATACACAATCACTAGGTATCACAAAGATAAATATTGAAATATTTCGAAGTAAACGAGTCTAACTACGAATTTCAACTAACTGGAAAATTAAACAAATTTTCTTTTATATACTCCACTGTTTGGGTAAAAGTGCAGTACATGAATTTGTAATAAGGATAGCATAAATAAATATCTTTTCGCATTTTACTGTATTTAGCTATTTACCTACTAGGTACCTTAATTTATTTAATGCACTGATTAATGCAAAGTTACCAATACCATTCCAATACTTAATGGGAATTATATTTACCGTAATTGTATGGACAATTTGCGTAATTGGAAATCTGAAATTAATGATAGATACTTCCTGGGAGTACACCAGTAAACAACACAAATATATTATTAATTATTATTGAATATTGCAAATTAAGTAGTACCCTGCCAAGAAAATATTTTAAGTTGATATGGTTATGTTAACATTATATAAAAAAAGTTAAGGAGAAAACTGGTAATAATTAAAAGATTTCAAGAGTAATATTACTTAAATATCAACAATGAATGAAAAATTACAAAATGATTAAAATATGCATTTAAAAGTTAGAAAATTCACAGACACGATGCTTTGAACATAGCATTTTACACATTTAAAAATGTTTAAGAATAGTTAAGCTTTACAATCTTCGTTCTGAAGAAGAATGTAAATTAATTGGCTGAACTGTATTAATTAGTAATTTTCTGAGAAAAATACAACAATTTTTTTTATAAACTGAGGTTACATTCCTTAAAGTTTTGCTTTATTATTTAAATCTGTATAAGATATAACGATTTTTTTGTTGCCTTAATATTTATATTTATTTTTATGTGTTAATAGACAGAATTTTCGCTCTCAAAATATTCAATGGAACGTCATTCCGCAAAAGCGCCCTCTGTGAAGGAATAGGGGTTACAGTTGTTATCGTAAATTCACTATTTTTGCAATTATTAAATTTTAGGGGTGCCACCTATCGAAAATGTTTGGCGTAACTTTAAACGGCGACTTCCGAGGCGCCCACTGGAAAATAACGGCCCGCAAGTAAGCCCAATGCTGGCCGCTGGAATAAACATTCTGATCCCTATAATATTCAATGCTAAAACCTTTACTAGTGATCCAAGTCTACAATTAATCTTTGTGCGAGACTGCACAAAACACTAGTAGTCCTAATTACAACAACAACCACTCTTCCTTCCAACCAAAAAATACAGTCCACTACTCGCAACACACATGTTATTTAACTGGAATTACTGGTTGTCAGCTCTAAACTGTAGTTAAGTTAAGTTAGAACCCCCATCTAAAAAAAAATTAACATAAACATAACCTTCAAAGGATGGAATGGATTGTTTTACCTTTAAAAGATTGTAGACACGATTTGTAATGACACCCATTCTCTAACATGTACAGTTACATTTTACGTGCTTAACTGGCAAACAATAGTTTTTAATTGTCTTTGGTTTTAATAACGTGACATTTAAAACATAAACAAAGATTTTGATGGGACGAGAATGAGGAGATCATACATGGTCGGTAGGAGAATCGTTAACGATCGGTGACGCTTGTATAATTGTTTCAAAGTAAATGCATCAAAGCACTGGTGGATCATTTTAAAAAATTACCATTATAAGATTCCTATGTTCCATCTTCTCAGGGACACACGGTATATCACATTGAAATGGTTTTTCATCCGTACGAGTTATCAAATGATCTTGTAAGTGAGCCTTCTGTGAACTTCTATAATCACATATTATATATCACATTGAAATGGTTTTTCACCCATATGGGTTTTCATATGTCGTTGCAAGCTACTCTTGTGTGCACATCTATAATCGCATATATCACATTGAAATGGTTTTTCACCCGTATGGGTTTTCATATGAACTTGTAAGTTAGTCTTCCATAAACTTCTATAATCACATATATCACATTGAAATGGTTTTTCACCCGTATGGGTTTTCATATGTATTTTTAAGACACCCTTATGTGAAAATCTAAATTCACATATATCACATTGAAATGGTTTTTCACCGGTATGGGTTTTCATATGACGTTGCACGTAAGCCTTCCGTGAACATCTATAATCACATATATCACATTGAAATGGTTTTTCACTCGTATGGGTTTTCATATGATGTTGCAAACTACTCTTCTGTGCACATCTATAGTCGCATATATCACATTGAAATGGTTTTTCACCCGTATGGGTTTTCAAATGTCGTTGTAAGTTACGGTTTTCTAAACTTCTATAATCACATATATCACATTGAAATGGTTTTTCACCCGTATGGGTTTTCATATGATGTTGCAAGTAAGCCTTCCGTGAACATCTATAATCACATATATCACATTGAAATGGTTTTTCACCCGTATGGGTTTTCATATGTGTTTTTAAGTTACCTTTACGTGAAAATCTAAATTCACATATATCACATTGAAATGGTTTTTCACCCATATGGGTTTTCACATGTTGTAAGTTACTCTTTCGTAAACTTCTATAATCGCATCTCTCTCTTGTAGCTATCTTACAAGTCATACAATTACTTCCCTGTTTACTTCCATCCCCACATACAATTCTTGTATATGGTTCTAAGTTACCTCTTGCATAATTCGATTTTGAATTTTCTTCAATTGGATATAACGTGCTGTACATTACAGAATCTAACTCTTCAACTTGAAAGCCTTGCCTGATTTCAGATTCAATTTCGTCAATTTCTTCTTTTATATCCAGCTCCTCGCCCACCAAAGGCTCACTGTTAATATTAAATTTCACATCAGGAGTTTCCGATTTTATTTCGGCATGCAAATGGGTGCTGGTATTTTCATGTTTTACTGAAATAATTAACAGTTTATTAAGATATTGGTATTTTAGTACCTAAAGTAGCACAAACAGTATAAGATACAACTACTATTAAATATGAAAGCGTATTAACATTAAAAATCTTTTTTTTTAATATACAGTGATTTAAATGTACACTGAAAACTTTTAGGAGGTGATTCCTCTCGTCAAAATAAGAAAAAAATGAATACGACTCATGGCCCGCAATTGCCTGGTTCCTGAGTTACCAGCTGAGAAAGATAGAACGAAGAATCACTAACTTTGTTTGTAAGAATTCAACCAAATCAGGGAGTAGTATGCCTTACGTATATGTAATTTTCTTATTTTTTGTTTAAATATCCTTAAAGATTCAGAATCTTTTATGCTGGAATGTAATTAGTTATAGATTTTATCCCAACAAAAAAATCCTGAGTGGTACTGAGAGTCTATTAGAAGGTATCACAGGATTGGATTTATTGCGAGTATTATGATTATGTACATGTACATCTTCATTTTTGTCAATTTTACTAATATTTTTTCGAATGTGCATTAACACAGTATACCGGGTGAGTCAGACCACCCGGTGTATCAGTCGCTTTTTTCGAAAACGGTTAATCGTAGAGAGTTCGGACCAAAATTTATTATTACAAAAGCCTTCATGAAGAATCGAATGGTGACATTGGCATTCGTCGGAAAAATCGGCATCCTGAAGAGTTTGCTCCAGAATGTCAAGAACTCAAAAATTTCAAATAGCACGGGGGGTTAAGAGTGGTATTGCTGAAAAGGTCTTTAAAAAGTGTGGTGTTAGGTCGTGGTAGTGGCATTAGTTAGGGTCGGTTTTATAAAGTCTGGTTGACCGACGGTTATCTCAACAGACTTTATAAAACCGCCCTTAGAGACGTTAAGTTACCAAGGTGATATGTCAATAACCTTAGTTGAGCACATGTTTTATAAAGAGAATTGATGTATTATAAATGCAAATAAATAAGTATTGTATGTACTATTCATAGTATATTATTAACAACAATTTTTGTAAAAATTTATAATTACCAGAATCATTTTTTTTTAAAACTTTCATCTAATCAGCCATGACATTGTACCTATATCAAAGGCAGCAATTGTTTTTGATGTTATTCGAGAAACGTCAAAAAATTAATACTGTGCGCGAGATTTTGCTTTTGCAAGTATTTTGTATTAAAAAAGTTAAAAATGGACAGCGACAGTGACGAGATGTCTTGTACACCACCGCATATAACAGAAGCTGCGAAAATGTTATGTTCAGTTATGTTGTATTGTTTTGTATTTTGACATTTGCGATTTTGACATAAGAGTGAATAATGGGTCATTATTCACTCCTATAATTCACGGCAATTTATTATGGGTAGTCTTATGTGTAACAAAACACATAAATAATCGATGTATAATTTAGTAGTCGTGGATAAACACTATTAAATACTTAACAACACATGGTGTCAGGTGTAAACATAAGAACAGAAAGTTAAGCTACCTATCCACCCACAAAGAAAATAAATGAAGTAGTGGAAATGGCGACTGGTTCGACTAATTCGACGAATTCAGCTCCATTTCAGGTAGTGCCCCCGGAACAGTTTGATTTCCAAAAACCGAAAGAATGGAAGAGATGGATTCAAAGGTTCAAACGTTTCCGCATTGCCTCACAACTCGACAGCAGGTCAGAAAATAGCCAGATAAATATGTTGTTGTACTGCATGGGAGCAGAAGCAGATGATATGCTCCAAACTTTCAATTTGAGTGCGGGAGAGGCAGTTAAGTACGAGAAAGTAAAGCAAAAATTTGATGAATATTTAGGTGTGAAAGTAAATATTGTTTATGAACGAGCCAAGTTCCTCAACAGGCGTCAGCAAGAAAGTGAGTCGGCCGAAGTATTCATTAATGACTTGTACAACGAAACATCCAAGAGGAAATACAACATCTGCATGAAATTAGAGAAAATTCTACGAGCAGCAGTCTGCGCTTAATCTGGCAGAAACCTGTAAATTTGGTACTTTGAAGGAGGAATTGATTAGAGATTTGATAGTTATAGGAGTACGTAGTGCTAAATTATCCGAAAGTTTACAATTAGATGCTGAACTAACACTTCACAAAGCCATCGATAAAGTAAGACAAGCTGAATTAGTGAAAGGGCAGCAGCATGTAGTGAGACAGAGGGAAGAAAGTATTGAGGCTATAAACAAGCAAAAGGCGTACAGAAAAGAAGGAAAAGGGGAAGACAAAAACAAAATAGGGGACGACCATAAAAGTAGATGTCCAAAATGTGGAGCATTCCCATTTCATAAATGGTACCGATGCCCAGCTAATAAAGAAATATGTACAGGGTGTAAGAAGATAGGTCATTATCAAAAATAATAAAGTTAACGAAATTAGTGAAAGTGAGGATGAAGATGAATATTTAGGTGAAGTAGCATTGGAAGTGCAATTTGAAGAACCATGAGTATATAAATAAGGAGTGTTCTGGCGCAGCACCTCCCATAAGAAACCCATATAAAACGAAATATGCTGTTTTTCGGTTTTACATCCGGTCTGGCCGTCCACGTATACGACGTATCAACCTGCCCTCAGGGCATTAATTTCGCACTTTGATTCATATTTTGATTGATTGATCTAATTAATTTATGTAATTTATGACTTTGATTGTCTAGATTAATTAAATTCTTGTTTAATTCGTGGAATTTAAGGAATTAATTCTCGGGTTGATTGACCTGATTAATTTAATTGATATGTGTGTGTGTATGTGATCCAATTAATTTTTATTGATCTAATTAATTTTGATCGAGCTGCGGGGTTGATTCAAGGTTACGCCTAGAAATATGAAATACAAACCGTCTTTTTCTGCAGGACGAGACATGTTTACAGTTTAAAAACATGACGTCATCAACCTTCAATGAGTAAGAGTGAGATAACAGACATTTAAACAGAGATGGAAATAGTAATTAAAATAGAAATTTTGAAGTAGGTCTTAAAGATTACATGGAAAGTCCCTTGAGTGATTTGCATAGCTTAAATATCTTAAAGGAATTTTTACCTAATTTCATACTTTTCGTACTTTGGTTGGCCTGTGAGTTTAATTGACGCATTGAATCTTTATCCTTAGACATTAGAAACTTTCTACACTTTGCTGTATTTAAATAATTCATCGAAAATATTAAGATAAATATTTATCTTTAGGAGAATTAAATCAGGAAATAAAAAACTCAATTCATAAAACATTTTATTGTAGGAAATACAAATACACTAGAATTATTATTTCTATCATATTTATCTCTAATCTAATAGTTAAATTAACAATAAATATTTTTTTCAAAAAATTAAAAATCATTTTCCTGTAATATTAATTGTGGGATTGATTCAAGGTTACGCTCCCTTTAGAAATATGAAATACAAAACGTCTTTTTCTACAGGTCGAAACATGTTTTAACAGTTTAAAATACATGACGTCATCTTCGAACCTTCAATGAGTAAGGGTAGGGAGAATTATATAAAAAGCTATTGTAATGGGTACGGATACCAGTGTCATCTTTACCAGACATAATGGCTGATATTGTTGCAACTTCTAACAACATGACTGAGGTCATACGTCAAGCGATGGTTGAGATTACTAATAATCCTCAACAATTAGAAAATTGGATTAAACAGTGCGGTAAAAATATTCGTTTATTAAATAATGCGATTAAAAAAGGTGTATTCAGCGTGGGAACTAAGAAAAATTTAGAGTCGAATATAGGCATAATGAAAGGATATCGAACAATGATGCAGGCGCGGAGATATCAGGGCGGAGGTAATGTAAAAGATCGTAGAAGCGATCGTTTGAGATGGGAAGAAGTTAATTCTGCATTCAAAGGACGATTGAGAACAGGAGCAATTATTAACTTGAAACATGTTGATCCATTAACCTTTCTTGAAGATGCCGGAACATTATTTACAACAAGAATTAAAAATGCGTTAAAAGAACATCCTACTATAAAAGTGAATGTGGATTTTTGTAGTGAATTTATGAAAAATGTGGGTGATGAAGTGATTCATGAAATAAAACATTTTACTACGCGTAATGAAGTTATTATGCAGACCACCGATATCAAAGAATGGTGGCAAGAATACGTTCAAGATACAATAATAGTGCAGCTTGAAGAGTTTCAAGAACGTGATAGTGGGTGGGCTCTAAATTCCATAATTAACTTGATGGTTAATATTAACAGGTACGAACCGCTTCGAGGCTCTTCTTACATTCCCTTGCCTGAACAAATACAGAAAAAGAAAGCGGTAATTAACGTTAAGAATACTGATCAGGCATGCTTTGCTTGGGCCATAGTTTCCGCTTTATATCCCGCTGATAAAGATCCTCAACGAGTTCAAAAATATCCGGAACCTTCAACAGTATTAAATTTGGATGGAATCAACTTCCCCATGAACCTAAATCAGGTTAAAAAATTTGAAAAACAAAATAATATATCAGTGAATGTGTATATACTTGAAAGAAAAATGACTAATTTTAAAGTACAGCCTGTTCATGTGACAAAAAACAAACGAGACCGTCATGTTAATTTATTAATGATTCAAGACATTTATGATGAGGATGATAAAACTGATAAAATCAATTATCATTTCTGTTGGATCAAAAATCTTGGTAGGCTTATTAGCAGACAACTGAATAAAAAACATAGGCTTCAAGTTTGCGACAGATGTCTTCAGTGTTTCTATAATGATGAGCGCCTTAAAAAACATGAATTGGATTGTAAAGAAATTAATGAATGTAGAGTGATACTCCCCTTCACGGAAGAAGACAAAATACTTAAATTTAAAAATATTGAGAACCAAATTTCAGTGCCATTCATAGTGTATGCCGATTTCGAGAGTTTGCTTAAACCAGTAAATAAACCTTCCGGTAAGAAAACAGTAATATATCAAGAGCATGAAGCGTACAGCGTGGGGTATTATTTAAAGTGTTCATACGACGATTCTATATCCTATTATCGCAGTTATAGAGGTGACGATTGTAGAAAATGGTTTATTGATGAGTTGAAACAAATTATTGAAGATGTTGAACCGGTATTTTGGAACCAGATGCCTTTGACTATTACTCCTGAACAAGAACAAAATTTCCAGGACGCTACTGAGTGTCATATATGCGAGAAGCCCTTTAATGATGGTGATATCCGCGTCAGAGACCACGACCACATATTATCAGACTTCCGGGGTGCCGCACATAATTCATGTAACTTAAATTTTAAAGATAAAATTACTATACCTGTTGTTTTTCACAATTTAAGTGGGTATGATGCTAACTTTATTATAAAAGATTTAGCGCGCGAAATAGAGGGCGGAATTACATTGTTACCTATCAATAAAGAAAAATACATTTCATTTACAAAAACTGTAAAGGGCAGTGATATTAATTTGAGGTTTACTGATTCATTCCGGTTTCTACCACATAGCCTGGATACATTAGCATCATTCTTACCCGAGCTACCAATTGTTAAAAAAGAGTTTTCAAATTTGGATGATGAAAAATTTAAATTGCTGACTAGAAAAGGAATACTTCCTTATGATTATCTAACCTCCTGGGAGAAACTTGAAGAAACAAAATTTCCTGAAAAGCATCACTTTGAAAATAAAATATCAATGGCGGTATTAGATGAATTAGACGCCGATGAACGGAAGAAAATAATTGAAGCAAGGGAGGAACAACTCCAAAAGGATTATGAACATGCCCGACAAGTTTGGAATACATTTGAGTGCACCACTTTAGGGGAATATTCAGACTTTTATATGAAAACTGATGTTTTATTACTTGCGGATATATTTGAAAATTTTAGGAAGACTTGTTTCAATTCATATGGACTGGATGCTGCCCACTATGTATCATCACCTGGACTGACCTGGGACGCCATGCTAAAATTCACTAAGATCGAGCTAGAACTAATAACTAATATAGATATGATGTTGTTCATAGAAAGGGGTATCAGAGGAGGGGTTAGTCAATGCAGTAACCGGTATTGTAAAGCAAATAACAGATTCATGGATGATTATAACCCCAATGTAGCAACGTCATATCTGCAATATTATGATGTAAATAATTTATATGGATGGGCCATGTCTGAATGTCTTCCATACGGAGGATTCAAATGGAGTAAAAACCTTGACGTTACTAAAGTACCGGATGATGCTGAAGTAGGGTATATGTTAGAAGTGGACTTGGAATACCCTGAAGCGTTGCATAATATCCACAAAGATTTACCTTTATGCCCCCAGCATATGGCTCCCCCAGGATCTAAGCAGAAAAAATTGCTGACCACTCTGTATAATAAGGAACGCTATGTTATTCATTATAGAGCTTTAAAACAAGCTCTTAAATATGGATTAAAGCTGACTAAAATACATAGAGTTCTAGAGTTTAAGCAATCTGCGTGGATGAGGGGGTACATCGAACTAAACACCCAGATGCGTCAAAGGGCTTCCAATGAATTTGAAAAGAACTTCTACAAACTAATGAACAACAGCTGTTTTGGAAAGACAAGTATGTAGGTCCTCTTTTTCTAGAGTATAATTTATTAATTTTGTATTTTTTAATTTTCAGTGGAGGACGTGCGAAAAAGAAAAATCGTTAAGCTAGTTTGTAAGTGGGATGGGCGATTCAGCGCGAAGATTATGGTGGCCAAACCAAATTTTCATAGCAGGGTCATTCTTGACGAAGATTTAGTGTTGATTGAACTAAATAAACTTGAAGTGAAAATGAACAAACCTGTGTATATAGGAATGAGTGTATTAGATATTTCAAAAACTAAGTTATACGATTTTCATTATGACTATATGGTGCCTAAATTTAATGATCAGTGTAAAGTGATGTATACCGATACAGACAGTTTAATTTATGAAGTGAGGTGTGATAACATTTATGAGTATATTAAGGATGATATTAATAGATTCGATACCAGTGATTATGAATTAGATAATCCCTATGGAATCCCCCTTGTAAATAAAAAAATTCCCGGCCTTATGAAGGATGAAAATAATGGTAAAGTTATGACTGAATTCATTGGGCTGAGATCTAAAATGTATAGTATTCGAGTTGAAGGAACGGATTCTGTTAAAAAAGCCAAGGGTGTTAAAGGATATGTAGTGAAACAGAGTGTTACTTTTAATGACTATATGAAATGTTTGTTTACTGGACAAGAAATGTTAGTTAAGCAAAATAGTATTAGGGCAATTCATCATAATTTATACACTATAACGCAGAATAAGATAGCATTAAGTCCTTTAGATAATAAGCGTTATATTATACCTAATTGTACAGATACTTTGCCGTGGGGGCATTATTCTATAATGAATTAAAAAATATATGATCATAAATTTATTTTTTTTTTTATTTAAAAAATCTTAATTACAGGTAAAAATATAATTAATTTTTTTCTATTGATGTCTTGGGTATCCATTGATCATGAGATTTATCGTATCCTAACCAGCGAACGTACAGTTGATCACCTCGCTTTCGCAATACTTTTTCAACAAGATAAACATCAGGATACTTAGTTTTTTGCAGTTCTTCAGGATAAAACTGTCCTGATATAGGTTGTCCTTTAAAATCTTCAACCAGGTAAGTTACAGGAGTACCGACTATAACTTTAATGATCTTAAATACTTCAGCACTCCAGTTGGGGGTGTAGCCTTTAGCAAAAACGGTTTTAAACTTGGAAATTCTAAGATAATCTCCTACACTAAATCTTTGTTTACCCATCATTTTGATTTGATCGTATACACTTAGTTTAGTATTAGGAGTTACATCAGCAGGCTTCATTCCTATAGTATGATGTTGGTGATGATTATATTTTTTAATTACATCCTGAATAATATCAATCCACTTGTATTGCGAACGGAAACTAAATTCTTTATAAAGAGCATTTTTGATGGTACGAATAACCCGCTCTACTATCGCAGCCTTAATGGGGGAGTATGTGCTGTAGTGATGTATCCCATAGCTTTTCATTAAGTTAGAATGATGCTTATTGTAAAATTCGGTTCCTTGATCGGTATTAAGATATTTAGGCGCACGACCCTCTTCCAGTATTGATTTCATAGCCTTCGTAACTTCAATACCATTTTTTGATTTTAATGATCGAACCCATAAAAATTTTGAATAGCAATCTATTACAAACAGTATGTATTTATATCCTTTATTATACCTAGCATAGGGAATAAACTCTGCTAAATCCGATTGCCATAAATCATCAAAACCTTTAATAATTATATGTTTCCTGGGAAATTTTTTTCTAGCAGGTTTATGAAGCTCGTTTACGATACCCCTTTTAGACATGGAGTTGTTGCGATGGTTTTTCTAGTTTTAATTTTAGATACAGAAAGTTCAAGTCCCCAAGTATATTAATTAATTGGCTATTGATTTGATCTTGAATCACAGTATCCGCTGGATTCAATTTCAATTGAAAAGCGCTAGTAAGTTCTTCTATTTTATTCTGTATTGCTACTTGAGCGCCACCTAGGGTTGTCTGTTTAACAACTAAATCTTTTTTATTATTTTTTAAAGTATTTCGTAAAACTCTTATTTCGCTATTTATTCGGGTAACTTCAGTATTTAATCTGTCTTGA
Source organism: Hemicrepidius hirtus (assembly GCA_963082805.1). Taxonomy (NCBI): domain Eukaryota; kingdom Metazoa; phylum Arthropoda; class Insecta; order Coleoptera; family Elateridae; genus Hemicrepidius; species Hemicrepidius hirtus. The sequence goes on from OY720165.1 coordinate 6,323,846, forward strand.
ATAGGTTTGAGTGCTGAATTAACATAATTTTTATTCGATGCGTCGTATACATCAATGGGATCCGCTAAATTTTTCAACTGTTTATTATCACAAGTATACTTTGTTGATAAATAATAGTTTAAAGTTAATGAGTCGTAGGGATCTTTAGGGTTGGAAAGGAATGCAATACGTTTATCTCCTGCATCAAAATAATCTTCATTTAGAGTGAGCGTACTTCGTTTGGTGACGCAATCAGAATCATGGATGGCATCAGATAAGTTTGTTAATCTTTTATATTGCATATCATAATGACCTTCATTAGTTAATTTGAATCCCAATCCAGTTTCACCTCTACGACCCTCTTTAGAAATGTTAGCGCTGCGACCGAACTTGTCAATACTCATTTTGATACTGATGTCTCACTAAGGATACTCCATATACTTAAGCAATAATTTTAGCTTCCCGAAGTTCTTCAATAATATTCAAAATTTCGTTTTCATGAGCAATATTACCAGCTAGTTTTGATGCATATAGCAACCTTAAACGCTGAACTAATTCCGATGGATTATCCCAGTATACATATTCAGTAGGTAGGACTTGTTTAGTTAATCCACTGCCAACAATCTTAAACATGGGTGAGATAATTTTTTTATATTTATTACTTTTATTCCCCGCAATTTGCCTTGCGGGATCATACCCTTTCTTATGCGCGCTGGTTAGCATTAGTATTTTTTTATACTGATCCAAGTCATCGCTAGTATAATCTTTAGGGGTTTTCATAAATATTAATTCATAGAGGCCCTCAGTCCCAGCAAATTCATGTTCATTAATAATAATGATATCTGAATTAAATTCAATAGGTGAATTACCTATTTTCCAACCGCCATTATCATGAGCATGAACCCCATACTGAGTATCCATTTTATTTGTTGTATCATCAATAAGCATCTTAATATACTTATTAATTAAGGGACTCTCATCATCATCCTCATCATCATCATAATCATCAGAGATCACGTCATCATCTCGACTTATTGCAATAGGTATTTTGGAGGGTCCGGCCTTAAGTTCAATTTTAGGTTCAACTTTAGGCTCTGGAGGCTTTGGATCGGCAAGTTTTTTTAAAGGTTTAACTATGGGTTTATAAGTTTCTTCTAGTAGCCAATTTACTTTTTCTTAATTCAGCATACTTGCGCTTTATTGAATTGCGGGCGTGAATGATTTTTTTCTTTAACTCTATATCTGATTCATCCATCTTGAACTGCTTTGAACCGCTCTTGAACTGCTTTTGAACCGCTTCGAACCGCTCTTGAACTGCTTTTGAACCGCTTCGAACTGCTTTGAACTGCTATTGAACCGCTTCGAACCGATCTTGAACTGCTTTTGAACCGCTTCGAACTGCTTTGAACTGCTATTGAACCGCTTCGAACCGATCTTGAACTGCTTTTGAACCGCTTCGAACCGCTCTTGAACTGCTTTTGAACCGCTTCGAACCGCTTTGAACTGCTTTTGAACCGCTTTGAACCGCTTCGAACCGCTCTTGAACTGCTTTTGAACTGCTTTGAACTGATCTTGAACTGCTTTTGAACCGCTTCGAACCGCTTTGAACTGCTTTTGAACCGCTTCGAACCGCTCTTGAACTGCTTTTGAACCGCTTCGAACTGCTTTGAACTGCTTTGAACCGATCTTGAACTGCGTTTGAACTGCTCGGTAGGGTTTATATGCTTATATAACAATCGAACCCCTTACGATATCTACCCATATTAATATTAGAATCAGTATCTATCACAATAAATCCATATTTTTCTTTCCAACATTCTGCACATACGGCTTTGAATTCTTCGAAAGACATATCTGTTCCGACATGATCGTCATAGACATGTTTTAAATTTAATACATCTTGTTTAAACAATATAATAAAATTAGCATTATCCCGTATTAACTGTTTAGGTATCTTGGAATAGGTTTGACTTAGATAGAAGCAGTCTACTGATTTATGTCTACCTAAACAAAAATATTCACGCACTGAATCCTGGTTACCGCAGATAATGTCATCGAATATCATTACTGAATCAGGTTTTGCTTCGCTAGGTGAAATTACTTCACCTGTGTACGTATAATATCCCAGCCCTTTAATAGGTTTTAGAATCTCCCCTAAATATTTATACTTTTCTTGCTCAAGACTTTTTCCATAAACGTATACATTTTCAAATTTCAATCCATGAGGTTCTTCTAGTAGACTTATCATAATATTTGTTTTACCAGAGTTAGAGCTACCAGCTATAATACCTCTTATGGATCCTGGTAATAAAGAACCATGTTTTTTATATAATTTACGATCGAAATCATGATTGCTCACTTTTAATGAGTCTCTCTGTCTAAGGAACTTCATCATATCATTCATTTCAGGATGGGTTTCCCTATATATACTGGAATCACTATCGCACTCAGACAAAATGGTCGTAACACGCGACGGAGGAGGGTTCGTAAATTCTCTGATAAATAAGCTCCCCGTTGAGCTTCATATACCCCAATATCAGTATTGCGGCCCTGGAACGAAATTAGCTAAAAGGCTTGCAAGAGGTGATCCAGGAATCAATCCTTTAGATGCTGCATGTAAAGACCACGACATAGCTTACTCACAGCATAAAGATATTGAAGGTAGACACAGAGCAGACGAAATATTACAAGAACGTGCTTGGGAACGGGCAATTTCTAAGGACGCAGGCATTGGAGAAAGGATATCAGCTTGGGCTGTAACGAATACAATGAAGGCTAAAAGGAAGATGGGCATGGGTATGGGTCTTAAAAAGAAAAACAAGAAAGCTAAGAAAAAGAAGCTAGCATTTAAAGGAGGATTTTTAGCAGGCATAGCGAACGCTATTAAAACAGTGGAACCGCATATCCCTATTAATGATGTGGCCAAAACGGCTCTAGTTGCGGCTAAACAAATAATTAAAGAGATTGGTGGAAAAAAGCATGTTAAAGTTCCTAGAATAATTCCGGTACCAAAACAAGGAGGAATTTTACCATTCTTGATTCCTTTGTTCGCCGGACTCAGTGCTGCAGGGGCACTAGCAGGAGGAGCTTCGGGAATTGTTAAAGCGGTGAACAGTGCCAAGGATGCTAAAAAACAACTAGAAGAAAACTCTCGTCATAATAAAACAATGGAGTCGATAGCCCTAGGTAAAAAGGGTAATGCTTTATACCTACGTCCATATAAAACTGGAAGTGCATTATATTTGAAACCGTATTCAAAAAACCAATAAGAGTGCCTCGGAGACCCCTGACTGATATAGAGTTAATAAAATTTGCTAAAGACGTTCCCTATTTTAGAGGTGTGTATATGAGAAATACGCTACCTGCTAAACCTAAATTTAATGAAAGCGGTATCATAAATTTGGATGATAGTTTTGGTAAGGGATCGCATTGGTGTGCATGGAAGAAACGGGATTCTGAGGTTATGTATTACGATAGTTATGGTGATCTTAGACCTCCTCTAGAAGTATTAAAGTATTTTCGAGGATATAACATTAAATATAATTACGAACGTGAACAGAAGTTTAATACGCCTATATGCGGATTCTTATGTTTAAGATTTCTTTATAAAAATAAATAAATATTGTGGTTCTGTATGCTGTTCTTTTAATCATGTCTCAGACGTTGACCTTGACGGGTGTAGGAAATGTTCTCTCAGTAGATTACTTCCCTCCTATAGAATTAAGTCACGAATATAATTATAAATTAGGGTTGGTGGGGTTTTACGGATGTAATTCAATCAGAAACATATTCGAGGGTAATAATAATTTTTACTATAATAATCAAAAAATTACGATCCCTACAGGTTCGTATGAAATAACTGAAATAAGTGATTATATTAAATCTAAAATTACTAGCGATAAAGTGCGTTTTGAGTTAATAGCAAACAATAATACGTTAAAGTGTGAAATAATATCTGAAGTTACCATTGATTTCACTCAACCCGGTAATATAGGACGTATGCTAGGTTTCTCGCCGAAAAAACTAGAGCCAGGTGTACATGAGTCTGATTTGGATGTTCAGATCATTAAATCTACTAATATTCATGTGGAATGTAATATTACTACAGGTGCATACCGTAATAGCGCTCACTCACATACAATTTTTGAATTTGACATTAGTGTAGCCCCAGGTTTTAGACTAATTAAAGAACCCTCAACTATAATATATCTCCCTGTTAACGTTCATACTATCGACAATTTAACCTTGAGATTGGTCGATCAAACAGGTACCCTTATTGATTTCGGCTCTGAAGCCGTTACAATACGTTTGGAGCTCAAACATGGGGTTAAACAATCACTACTATAAAAGCACCATAACATTCAATTCCGGAACCATTAATCCTGTGAAAACCGGTAGGTTAACAGCTGAAGAAGTACGCTTTTTGGAATCAATAGGACTCAAGGTTATTAATCATGGAGGAAGAACAATCCCTGAAAAACGTATTCGCCGAAGTGTCTTATACTGATTTAGTAGTTGACGCTTCTACTCGTACTTACCATCCATATACTGTAAATGCTTTTGATAATTCTGATGAAATACGTCTTATCATTGATAAGGCTGAGCTAATTACTGCTACTTATGATAGTAAAATATATATTGAAGGAACGTTAACAAAAAAAGATGTCGCTAAGGATTTTGAATTAACAGGAAATGCTCCATTATTCTTATTTGAAGAAATACGATATCAACTAGGTGAAACTATAATAGACTCATGCCGGACTCCAGGAATAACTGCATCCTTAATTGGAATTCCCAAGTATTCGCCTAGTGAATCTAAAAGCTTGAGTTGTGCTGGGTGGGATCCTAACAGTTCGGGTACTCAGATCGATCATGATTTGAAAACTTTCTGCGCCATTATTCCATTAAATCACGTGCTAGGATTTGCATCATCATACCGTCGAGATATTATTAATATGCGACAGGAATTAATTTTAATTCGATCAAAATCTGACATAGATTGTTATGCAGGACAGACTGAGGTTGATATAAAAATAACCAAAATTCAGTGGAAAGTGCCGCATATCACTCCTAGTGACGTAGCGAAATTGGATATTTATAATTATATAAATCAACATAAACCTATTAAAGTAGGTTTTCATGGAGTAAGCTTGTTCCAATATCCTGCATTACCTACGACCTCCAGTCTAGTAATCTGGTCAGTTCAAAATACTGTAGGCGCGCGCAGACCTAGATGGATTTTTATTGGTTTTCAAACTGCTAGACGTAATAAGAAAGAACATGAAGCAAACCGATTTGATCATGCTAATATTACAGACATTACTGCATACATCAATTCAAATCGATATCCGTTTGAGCATCAACATAATGATTTCTCAAAAAATAAATATATGTTAGCTTATGAAGAGTATATTGCTTTTCAGCAAAAATATATGAATAAAAATGTATCAGAACCGATATTAGATTTCAAACAATTTAAAGAATGTCCTGTATTTGTAATCAACTGTTCTAAACAAAATGAAAGTATACAGAATGCTTTACTTGCGATAAAACTTGAAATAGAAGCAAGCAAGAGTTTTATTGCCGACACTGTAGCTTACTGTGCCATTATGCATGATACTCTCATCGAATACGAACCCTTCAAAGGCTTGGTTCAGATCCTGTAATCATGTTTATCATAATCGACATTCAAGCATTTTATATACCACAATTTACCGCTAAGGAACTGGCAATATATAATGGAACGTGCTTGGCGCACTATCTGTTTAAACCTCCGTTTCCTTTTCAATGTCTTAACAAGGATTTACAACGTCAAGTTACCTGGATTCAAAGAAATCTTCATGGATTGAATTGGGACAACGGATACACCGATCTAATCGATTTACCTGAAATTTTACAACGTCATACTGCTAATGTTAATCTAGTATATTGTAAAGGCCTTGAAAAATGTAATTACTTAAAAAAATTTCTGGGTGATAAGGTTCATTCTATTGAGGAAACCCCATTCAAACTTAAACCTAGCCCGCCTAAATGTTTTAATCATAATTTAAATGTATGCTCATGCGCTATAACAAATGTCATATTTATATATAATGAAATATTATAGAAATAAAAAAACTTGTTTTATAAATTATTATGTTTTTTCTTAGTGGTGGGGGGCGGATAAGTAGAATTTGCACTTCATAAAACCTCATTAGTCATGGACATGCAGCTTGAAACGCATAGGTTTAATTCCTTTAGAAATTGGCCCTGCAAGTTCATTAAGCCTCGTGATTTAGCTCAAGCAGGATTCTATTACATGGGAATGCATGATGCTGTTAAATGCGCATTTTGTGGAGTTGCACTACGCGATTGGACTGTAGGTGACACTCCTATGGGGGATCATATACGTTGGAGTCCTAATTGCCCATTCATATTGAGGGATAATTATTTTGAGTATAGACCTAACAGCTACCCTGAGCGTGAATGTCCGCCTCAGGAAAATGAATTAAAATCATTGAATCTTGCATCCCAGGAAATAGTTGATCGAGGGTCAAATCAGTTCCTGTGTAAAGTTTGTTTGATCAATTCAGTTACATTAACATTAACCCCTTGTGGTCATTTCTGTGTATGCGCCCCTTGTATAATGCGTTTATCACAATGCCCTATTTGTCGTAATCCTATTGAAGGTCATATAAGAACGTATTTGTCGTAATATTACATATGTTATAATTTTATATAAAAAATCATATTTTAAATGTCAGTGGTGACGTAAATGATAACAACTTCCTTTGTGGCAATCTGTAAGATAATTAATATTATAGGAAAATGATTTCTAATTTTTTGAAAAAAATATTTATTGTTAATTTAACTATTAGATTAGAGATAAATATGATAGAAATAATAATTCTAGTGTATTTGTATTTCCTACAATAAAATGTTTTATGAATTGAGTTTTTTATTTCCTGATTTAATTCTCCTAAAGATAAATATTTATCTTAATATTTTCGATGAATTATTTAAATACAGCAAAGTGTAGAAAGTTTCTAATGTCTAAGGATAAAGATTCAATGCGTCAATTAAACTCACAGGCCAACCAAAGTACGAAAAGTATGAAATTAGGTAAAAATTCCTTTAAGATATTTAAGCTATGCAAATCACTCAAGGGACTTTCCATGTAATCTTTAAGACCTACTTCAAAATTTCTATTTTAATTACTATTTCCATCTCTGTTTAAATGTCTGTTATCTCACTCTTACTCATTGAAGGTTGATGACGTCATGTTTTTAAACTGTAAACATGTCTCGTCCTGCAGAAAAAGACGGTTTGTATTTCATATTTCTAGGCGTAACCTTGAATCAACCCCGCAGCTCGATCAAAATTAATTAGATCAATAAAAATTAATTGGATCACATACACACACACATATCAATTAAATTAATCAGGTCAATCAACCCGAGAATTAATTCCTTAAATTCCACGAATTAAACAAGAATTTAATTAATCTAGACAATCAAAGTCATAAATTACATAAATTAATTAGATCAATCAATCAAAATATGAATCAAAGTGCGAAATTAATGCCCTGAGGGCAGGTTGATACGTCGTATACGTGGACGGCCAGACCGGATGTAAAACCGAAAAACAGCATATTTCGTTTTATATGGGTTTCTTATGGGAGGTGCTGCGCCAGAACACTCCTTATTTATATACTACCATGGTATGCCGTTGTTAAGGTAGAAAATGAACAAGTTAAATTCAAAATTGATACAGGAACGGATGCGACAGTAATTAGTGATGGCTTAGCAAAAAAAATTAAATAGGAAGCTAGAAGCTACCAATAAACGCTTATTTGGAACAGGAAGGCGGTCTTTGAAAGTTATGGGAGTAACCGAACTGTCCCTTAGCTTACGAAATCACAAAACTGTACAAAAAGTATACGTAATAGATCAGCAAAAAGAACCACTATTGGGAAGACCAGCAATTCGAGCACTTAAAATATTTAAGCGAAATGTTGAAGAAGTAACTAGCAGAAGTAGTATTGTGGACAAATTTCAGGAAGTATGCAATGGATTGGGAAAGTTAGAAGGGAGTTACCACATAAAATTGATAAATAATTGCATGCAGTGTCAGCCCCTAGAAGAGTGGCTTTGCCAATGCGAAGCAAAGTTTGCAGAAGAACTGAAACGTATTGTAGCAGAGGATGTAATTGAAGCTATTAATACACCAACAGATTGGTGTGCTCCAATTGTAGTAGTCCCGAAAAAGAATAATGCGGTAAGAATATGCGTAGATTACACTGAATTAAATAAATTTGTTTGTAGAGAGAAATTAATTTTACCCTCCTCTGAGGAATCATTAGCCCAGTTGGGAGGAGCACGAATTTTTACTATGTTAGATGCATCAAGTGGGTTTTGGCAAGTGCCATTGTCCGAAGATAGTGCCCATCTAACAACTTTCATAACTCCTTTTGGTCGATATTTCTTTAAAAGGTTACCATTCGGAATTAGTTCAGGGCCTGAACACTTTCAGAGGAGAATGCAACAAATTCTTCAAGGGTTGGAAGGTGTAGTTAACCAAGCAGATGACATCTTAATATGGGGACCAAATGAGGAAATACACAAACAACGAGTATATAGGGTATTGGAGAGGCTGAAAGAGAAGAAAATAACACTGAACAAAGATATATGTGTTTTTAGTGTTAATTCTGTTAGATTTTTAGGTCACATTATTAGTGACGGGGGTTTAAGACCAGATCCAGAAAAGACGAGAGCCATTAATGAAATGCCAGATCCTACTTATAGTGTTACAGAATTGAGACGATTCCTAGGAATGGTGAATTATTATTTAATGAAATTTATACCCGATTTATCGACGAAAACAAAGGCATTGAGAGTTATTAGTTAGAGAGAACGAGTGGATTTGGGGCGAGGCACAAAAGAAGGCAATTAGTGACGTTAAAAAGGAAATTACTTCCGAACCATTATTAGTGTTGTACAGCAATGCGGCGGAAACTAGAATAGCTGCAGATTCATCATCACATGGTCTCGGTGGGGTATTAGAACAACAGCAAGAAGGAAAATGGAGACCAGTAAGTTATCCGTCTCGAAGTTTAAGTGAAACCGAAACTAGGTATGCCCAAGTGGAAAAGGAGGCATTAGCTGTTACATGGGCATGTGAAAGATTCAGGAATTTTATACTAGGTAAGAAAATAACTATTCTTACAGACCATAAGCCGTTGATTTCATTACTAGGAGATAAACGTATATCAGAACTAACAGCTAGAATCCAGAGATTGAGAATGAGATTAATGTGTTATCAGTATAACATAGTACATGTTCCTGGTAAGCACTTTTATATACCAGATACATTATCACGTGCACCGCTAGCAGACTATATTACCGAGCAGGATGTGGTTGAAGAAGAACTATTTATAAATAATGTTATAGAAGAAACACCATTTTCTGATGTACGTTTAAGAGAAGTGAAACAATCTCAAGATCAAGACCAAGAATGTGCTGAGTTGAAGCAATACATTTTAAACGGATTCCCAACATATTCAAAGTTTTTTCAATTCCGAGGGGAGTTATCAATTAATAAAGGTTTGATTATGAAAGGAAGTAGAATATTTATTCCACAAAGTCTTCGAAAAGAAATGTTATCGAGGATTCACAGTGGCCACATGGGAATAGTTAAGTGCAGAAGGCGGTGGCCAGGGTTAACAGGGGAAGTAAACAAAATGGTCGAAACTTGTTTAATATGTGTGAAACACAGAAAAAATAAAATGGAACCCCTTATGGTAACAAAATTACCAGCGAGACCATGGATGAAAGTAGGATTTACTAGAAAACAAAAACAAGAGATACGTAGTAATACAGGATTATTATTCTAGATATTTTGAATTAATACAATTAGACAACATAATGTCAGTCACGGTTATTTCAAGAATTAAAAATGTATTTGCTAGGCACGTAATATCAGAAACCGTAAGAACAGATGGAGGCACACAGTTTACCTCAGATCATTTTCGAGAGTTTGCAAAAGAGTACGGATTTCATCATGAAATATCCAGTCCAAAGTTTCCGCAGCCAATGGTGAGGCAGAAAGAGCAGTAGCCGTAGCAAAAGGTATTCTTAATAAATGTACTGATACAAATTTAGGATTACTTACTTATCGAAGTACACCATTAGAATCGGGAATGTCACCTGCGGAACTTTTATTTGGTAGAAAATTAAGAAACACTCTACCACAAATACAGTCAACATTAGCACCGAAAATCATCGATAGAGCTCTAGATAGAGAGCAGAAGAGTGAAGAAATTATCTGACCTGGAAGAGGGAAGAACAGTATACATTCCAGATTTACAACGTTTTGGAAAAGTTGATAGTCAGGCGGAATATCCTAGATCATTTATTATCAAAACGAAGTTAGGAAATGTAAGAAGAAATCGACAGCAGTTAATTAAAACTCCAGAATGCATTGACTCAGATGTAACCAGTGAAGCAGAACCGATAGAAATATACCAGAACAGCCAACACAAGAAACTACAAGTATAAAAGAGCAGTCACCACCATTTCATGGATTCACTAAGCAGCCAATAGTAGTAGGGGAAACTGAAAATAACATCGGTGAAACAGGAGAGTCAAGTATAGCAGCCTACAACACAAGAAATGGAAGAACGATGCGCTTGCCTTTACGAGTGACTAACACCCCTATTCTGTAAGCCCTAACGACTCGTTAGCGACTCGTTCGGCAGTGGTTACCGAATTACCGATGTGTTCAACGATTTTTCGCTCTCAAGTTATTCTGTAACTCCCGCCATCGATCACCAACGGTTGTATCGGTTGAAATATCTCGTTAAGTGAACGGCGTCTGCGCTGCTCACGTTCAGCTTTTACGATCCACTTTTCCAAAAGTTATTTTAGTGTTTGTGTGTTTTTAAAATATTATTTTTATAAGAATTATATTTGTTTTCGGCTTGAGCATGGCTCATAATAATTTACAAATAATTTTAGATGAATTAGAAAGAAGGCAAGTAACGTAAGAGCCCTTTTACACGTCAGAGAATTACTCCAAAAATTATTATGAAAATTACTCTGAAAATTTTCAACAATAATAATTATTTGACGTGTAATACAGTATTTTACTCGCAAAATTAATAACGGTAGTAACTTTCGCAATAACTTTGCGAGTAAAATGCTGTGTTACACGTCATATAATTATTGTTGAAAATTTTCAGAGTAATTTTCACAATAATTTTCGGAGTAATTCTCTGACTTGTAAAAAGGCTCTAACAGGATTATAAGAAATATGTATATCTACCGAATGTCCACCCTTAAACGCCAACATAAAAACTTAACCTTGTATTGAATGTTTTTGCTAATTCTTCCTCACTAATTTCAACTTCCAGGAAAGGTAATAATATCAATTGAAATGTAAAATTAATTTAACTGCATATTGAATAATATTAATAATGGAATTTCTATTTTTAAATACTAATTTTAAACTACTTTTTATTGACGCATAGTAAATTATGTTCCTCTTTAAGAGTGGACACCAGGATCATATTATTGGGATCAGTTAATGTTTTTCATGATCTGTTATAACAATATTATTTGTGCATGCAAAGGAATGATTTACTCTAAGCTTTCTCGTCTTGTAAAACGCCACTTTCATGCCTTTTAATGTAATATACTAAATTAGAAGAAAATCCGGTAGACAGGTAATTGGAACTAAACACTTGTGTTAATGCCGTCGGTAGTAAATTGCAACTGGCAAATCCAAAAAATGTATTTGCCGGGTAAAATTTTGTAGTTAAAGCATGCGCAAACATTTTTCTGTAGCCAAGTACATATTTGCTACGCAACGAGGTCGACGCAAGGTTAAGTCGTGAACGAGACCGTTTACAGAATAGCTTTCGTAGGCTGATCGTTGAAATGATCGGTAGGGGAGTCGCTAACGATCGCCGGTAGCTAACGAACCGCTCATGAACGGTTTTTTACAGAATAGGGGTGTAAATAGCATCATTCATGTCTGTTGGAAGAAGGAGAGATGTGGTGTTAGGTCATGGTAGTGGCCAGTGGCGTAGCCAGAGTTTATCCTAGGGGGGGATATATCAGGGGCACAGTCAGGAATTAGCGCAGGGGGGAACTATTACGTAATTACGTATACATAAACAATACAAGTGAAACGAACAAAAAATGCGCAGCAGGCGATTCGTTATCACAAGTAGGCATGGCCAATTTTTTCGTTTAATGTTAAATAAAAAAATTTGAAAATATGTATTAAACTTTTTAGAAATTAAATTGAAAATTTGCGGTTGAAAAACAAAATAATTAGTAATTACATTTCGTTATTTCCAAAATATTATTTAAATTAAAATATACATTTTTTTGCTGTAACACCCTAGCAAAGCATTTGCCAACCCATGTTCATATGAACCTTTTTTCGTCTGTTGGTGTGGAGAACACGCTCTTAATGTTTGGTCAAGTATTTCAGTTACACCTTGTATTTAATCTTATTTAAAAAATAAGTTTGGGGGGGGGGCACGTAATATAGTTAAGCAACCCCAACCGTGGTTTATGACATACTTATTCCAGTATTTATTTTTGTAGAAGTACAGGTCCATGTGGTTTTTATATTTTAAAAGGGAATGATATGGTCAAATTTGAAAAATCTTGATTTTGAAAAGCAATAGTAAATAATATAAATTGCTCGATTCTAAAACATTCTAGGATATTTAATTTTGTCTGCTTTTGGATTTTCATAGTTGAAGCCGGTTGGAACTATATTTTTCCAGTTCTTGACCCTTGGGGGGGATATATCCCCCATATCATATAATTGTACTGTTATTTAGGCAGGATGTAAACGGCCTAACTACCTACGTCCTAACAACAGAAATGCATGGAAAATCAGCAGTGGATGAACATGGGCTGACAAGCAGAAGAAGAAAACTGTTATTTAACTTTACATTTAAAAAATGTCTAAAATGTAAGTTTGACAATATCACAAGAATTGTTCAAACTGTCGTCCATCTACTTCTAAACACTGTCGAGCTCTTCTAGTCACATTATCAGTGGCTCTCAATATTTCTTCACCACTTAGCGGCCAGCAGGCATTGCGAATTCTCAGCTTCATATCATCTCTTGTTGTAGGCTTTTTGCCATAGACAATATCCTTGATACGGTTCCTAAGAAAAAAATCCAGGGGGGTACAATCGGGTGACCTATTGTCAAACTTACATTTTAGACATTTTTCTTCTTCTTCTTGTCAGCCCGTGTTCGTCCACTGCTGATTTTCCATGCATTTCTGTTGTTAGGACGTAGGTAGTTAGGCCGTTTACATCCTGCCTAAATAACAGTACAATTACTTAATAACTTCAAGCGAATATTCCTCAGAAGGGGTGGGGGTAATAAAATTATTATTACAAAACTTGCTTAATTTTTAAAGACCTTTCCAACGATATCAGTTTTGACCCCCCGTGCTATTTGAAATTTTGGAGTTCTCGACATTCTGGAGCAAACTCTTCATGAAGGCTTTTGTAATAAAAATTTTTGGCCCGAACTCTCCACGATTAACAGTTTTCGAAAAACAAAACGACTGATACGGGTGGTCTGACTCACCCGGTATACAGGGTGGGTGACAATGTCCGCCCCGAGCTATACACCTTTTAATTGAGATCGGATTGTTACGGTCCACATGCCAATCCCAATGGGTCATTAAATACTACGTTTTGATGTAAACGTCATCCCGGAGATCGCGACTAGCATGTAAACAAAACCATGTGACACATGAGGTCTGTGATTGGTTGCTTACAGGGAACGTCCGTAAGCAACCAATCACAGATCCTACTACGGCCATGTATCACGTGATTTTCTCCGGCAATGACGTGTAGCAAGAACATTTTCAGGGCCTACTAGATTTTAGCAGCGATAGTCAACTTTTTATTGTTAAATAGGCACCTACAGCTCCAACAAGCTTACAAATGCCCCAAAAAATATCTCAACTACATTTTAAAAGACAAAGCGCGACAATACGTCAACCAATAGCAAACAATCCTACTCAAAAGTATATTATATTCACTTAAAAAATTCAATTGACGTTTGAAATTTTAATAATTTCAGCGTTTGTTAGATTGTTTTGATGTTTAAAATCTGTTAAGTATGAATGCTAAATCGAGAAAGATAATTCATTTTTCGAATTAAAAGTATTTACAATTATTTAAATTTGCCGCCTATTTTTTTTTTATTTTGACTACTTTGAAAAACTATATCAGCGCCGTACAACGCCCCCTTTCAACTTTGTAAGCTTGGTCAAGCTGTAATGTATATTTCTTGTAATTCTGAATAAGCGTTTTTTCCGAGTTCAACGATGTATAATAAGTCACCCTACCATCACCAAAAAGTAGTAAAAAAATTGTTTAAAATTACTCTCCTAACTTCCAAATTCGCAATTAGTTTTCAATAGTAGGCTTTCACTAACAAAATATTGACAAGCTACAGTTTGCATCGAAAATAATGGAGATCCATTTGAGTATTTAAGAAATTAAATTTAGCAGTTTAATTTTAACATTCTAATGTATATTTTATTTTTTTCTCCATATCTTTTTTTTGTAATTTTATATAACATGTTTTTCTTGTATTTTGAAATTAAGCAGTAACTACGGAATATTCAGTACCTAGTGAAATCATAAGAGCACTTTCGTATATTCGAATATACTTTTCGCGATTTCTATTCGAAATTGGTGTTGCCATGGAAATTTACCGAGAGCTGTGCTCGAGGGATATTTCCTAATGGTATAGTCGGGGCACGCTAAAGGTGCATCTACGTCATCAATTTTTTAATGGCGTCCATGACGTCATGAATTAGTCTGTTTATATTTATTTATTGTTTCTCAAAACGTCGTTTGCTTTAATGTGTTTCTCAAACTGTCAGAGTGACGTTTGAGCAATATACACACAATAAAAAAAAACAACAATGATCATGTGCTTAAATAAAAACTTATAGGACGAAAAAAATACTAATTGGTAAACGTTTTCATTTTTTGCAGGAATAATATGAATACAACTAATTAATAAAAATAAAAACTGTAAAATAACATTCTATGGGCTTATAAAAAGCATACTTTTAATACGTAATTCGCAAAAAAATATATACTTTTATTAGTTATTTAGAATATACGAAAGTGCTCGAATGATATTTGTCAAGATTACATCACGAATTTTTAAGTTCATTTTGTTCAAAATGTCAGACTGACTTTTGAAATAATTAATTTATAAAAAAAATCAATTATTGTTATGTACGGTTGCTACAGAGATATAGTCGAAGTTTGTTTAGTTGTCTGTTTGCGGCTTAAAAGATTATGAAATTTAAAGAGATAGATATACAGCCCTCGCTCTTTCTGCACCATTACCTTGATGGGAATTTCGTGCTTATGAAAATCCGCCTTTTGTTCATGTACGACGGAGATGTTGCTATCCATGCGAACCGCCTACGTTTGAGTGGTTAGCAGACTGTCAGTGGTATCCAAACAATACGCAAATGTACTTTAACGAGCAACCCTTAAAATTCTCTAAATACCACTGATATTCTAGTTGATTAGCATAATGACTTGAAGATATTGTTCTAAGGCCCGGTTTATTCACCTACCAGTAAAGTCCCGAGTAGCTACTTGACAATTAACTTTATAGGTTACCCGGGTAACCTATAGAGTTAATTGTCAAGTAGTTACTGGGGACTTTACTGGTAGGTGAATAAACCGGGCCTAAATCTTGTAAACAACATTTACTTTCATATACCTAATATAAGTAATAATAGTTATTTAAGTAACAAGGAATGTAAGAACGTTATAATGTGTGAGACAGGTTAAGATAAGCCGAGGCTTATATTACCTGCCGAGAATGTAGACGTCTGTACATTCCGCGTTACTTATTATGTTTTTCCCGCTACCGCAGCAAATGATTTGTAAAAGATTATTAGTATTAAAAAATTTTATTTAATAATTTTCATTTTGAAGATTCCTATGTCCGTTGCTATGCTATTTACTATTTTAAATAAACAAACAATTACACAACAATTGAAAAACTAAATTTATTTTTTCTACGATTGTGCACAAAGTGACACTTTTGATCTCTATTTTTAGTGACAAAAGTAGGTCTTTATTGCACTGGAGTGCAATAAAATTTTTTATTGCACTCGCATGCGTGCGTGCGCTGAAAATACAAAAACATTGCGAGAACCACGTTTATTGATATACAAATTAATAATTACCTAATCCTAACTACGTATTTCAACATTAATTTGACAAGTATTACAATTTTGAATGTTTGTTATGTACCTTCATCATCAAATATTTCTCCTTCGGTGTTTCCGTTAAGAAACGATATCCAACAGATTTCCTCTTTAGAAATGCCATTAATTTCGCATATTTTCAAAGATCAACGTTATCTTTTACTGCGAGTGTTGTCCTCAACTTAAAAAATGCTCGCCAAGGGGTCGACGATTTTAAATTTTTTGATTTTTCATAGAAATAGCAGCTTTTACAAAATTAAACGTAATGACGTCTGTATTTAGTTTTTTGTTTATTAAAATGACAGCTTGATTGCTATGTAAAGCTTACATCTACCAGAGCAACCTCATTCATAAATAACTGCTGAATACAAAATGTTTGAATTAGTTTTAATATTTTGGTTGAATAAACCAGGATCGTAGAAAAAATAGTGTATGCAAACTCGAGCAGAAAGTGTGTTTATCGCATACGGCGTTTTGTCCACCTCCGCTTACGCGTCGGTGGACAACTTTACGCCTAATGCGATAAACACTAACTTTCTGCACATGTTGCATAAATAACTATTTTGTACTCGACAACTGGAAACTAGATAGCCGCGCACGCAATTAACCGCAATTGACGATCGGAAATGTCAATGCATATTTAGATAAAGTAGAAGTGACTATTATTTGTCGGGTCCAAAGTCCAGACTGTGGTATGAAGTAAGTTAACTCGGCTCACTGTAATTCGAGACATTCTACTGTTTTGCACCAGCGATACCAAAACAGTTTTAAGCTATCAATTTGAATATTAATAAAAATATTGGTCATAAAATCAGAACATGTTAGGAACCGCTGCTGTTGGGAACCCGAATCGCTATCCCAACAGCAACTTTCTGTCAATCACATCTACCTGCTTCGTTCGCCACCGTACAGGACCAACTTAACCGATGTCGCCGTGACGTAAAGAAAAAATCTAGACATACGTTTGTATTGTACATGTTGGAGGTTATACTATAAAGAGAAAGTAAACAATAAAAGGGGTACGTGTATTCTTCATTGCTACAAGCGACTAAAAATAATCACTCCGAGTTTACACCCATTATTAATGCCACCTAAATTGAAAGGTAATATATATTTATCATACATAAAAAAGATACAAATAAATAGCAACTTACCTTTTTTAAAAGGAATGAAGTGTTTGGAGCTTCTTTCAAAAAGGTTTCGATTTGTTTTGCATATGTACACTCGTACCTGCTCTTAGATTTTTTGGGTAATAAATTAAGGACTGCAACATTTGCAGCCTCCCGAATGCTTGGAGGAGTGCACAAAATATCACTATCATTACTGTCCGACATTTCATAATAGTTTAATTTTAAAAAGAAACGTCAAAAACCACAAATAATTGAAATTCTACAACTTTGTTTGAAGAAACAACACCTTAGTAACCTGCGATAACTAATAAATTTACATTTAAATTTACTTCTTTGCTTATTATTAATTACCTTCTTCGTACAAAAAATAGCATACAAACCTCATGCGTGAAAGCGTCATCCTCGCATTCGCGCAAATGAAGGAACTCGCTCGCTTGTTCTTCAAAACAGGGCTCATGCGGTATAATCGCATTCCCGCATTTGGTTTGTAATATACTCTTGCGTGATATAAAATTTCTGAGAAAAATGGAGATTGGAGAAGCAGCAAATATTGCTTATTTAACATTATTACCTGAGAAATCACATAAACGGTATGAGTTTACACATGATTTTTTTAAAACATGGTTTATAAAAAAATTTGGAGGTTGTATCTGAAAACGTCATGCTTGCTTATATGGTCCAAATATCCCAGAAATTTAAATCTGCGGCCAGTTTATGTTGTGAGTATTCCATGCTGAACACTAGGTACTATGTATTTAATTAACCTAAACGAAAATATTGATATCTCAAAATTTCCTAAACTATAATTTCAGTTGTTGAAAAAATATCAAATCTGCATGTCATTCATTATTTTCGTAGGAATGTAAGTAATTATTAAGTTGCACTGTCAATAGCAACCGAATCAACAAATGTTATGAGGCCCTTACACAGCTTGTAACCATGGATGTAAGACCTACTTACATTGCAGGTAGCGGGAAAAAATTTGCGTATTGTTTGGATACCACTGACAGTGCGAAAAAGCGCACTGTATATCTATCTCTTTAAATTTCATAATCTTTTAAGCCGAAAACAGACAGCTAAAAAACTTCCGACTATACCATCGTATCACAGCCAATAGGAAGCCGAAGCACCAAATCGAATATACAGATGGACCAAGAAGGTATACCAGAGAATTCCCGCTGTGCTTGGTTCATTTTTAAAAAATGCTTAAATCCTATTGGTCTATAATATATGAGTGATATAATCTGTACTACTTCAAAGTCCAGTGCTAAAAGTTTCATCAAGTAGTTAAGCAGTTGTTAATATTTCGTTATAGTCAAAGCCTACTATTGAAAACTAATTGCGAAATTGGTAGTCACGAGAGTAATTTTAAACAATCTCTTTTAATACTTTTTGGTGATGGTAAGGTGATTTATTATACTTCGTTGAACTCGGAAAAAAACGCTTATTCAGTATTACCAAAAATATACATAGGTGCCCATTTAAAAATAAAAAATTGACTATCGCTCCTAAAATCTAGTTGGCCCTGAAAATGTTGTAACTACATTAAAACGTAGTATTTAATAACCCATTTCGATTGGCATGTCGATTGTATCAATCCGATCTCAACTAAAATCTGTATAGCTCGGGGCGGATTTTGTCATCCACCCTGTATACAGAGACAGAGTAGTGTTAAAAGTTCAAATTTCATAAATGCGGGTTTACAGTGATCATACCTGGATAGTCCAGCTATTAACGGTACTGAACATGGCGCCCGATCAAGACGCAGTTGAAAGCGGATCGAACAAACCATGCAAATATTGCAATAAAGTGCCTCTTAGTGGAATTAAATGTGTAAGATGTGGAAGTTTAAACCACCCTGGGTGCATCAAGTACATAAAAAATATTGTATATCCGAGCAGTGACTGTGAAACCATAATTTGTTGTGAAACTCAAGTTCCAACATCAGCTGACAATCTATGCACTTCAAACGTGAGTACTAATACTGTAGTAGAACTTGAAATCAAGCGCTATCGCGAACTTATTACCCACAAAGATGAAATCATTCATCAGCAACAGGACGTCATTAACTCATTAAAACAACAGCTTTTGTTAGTAGACCATATTAACAAAATAGTAAATAGTTCCAACCCCGTAGCTAAAATAGCGGAAAACGTGCAACGTATTGACAAGGTCAGCGATCAAGTACAGCTGGCAGATATACCTATCGCAAATAATATTAAACCCACAATAATAAATAAACATAAATCCAACCATCCTAGAAACACAATAAAAAACGACAATAATAAAACAAGTAATAAACTAGAAGATGCGCAAAGAAAAAAAATGTCTGAACTAATCAACATGAATAAAGATTTACAATCAGAAAATAAACCTCAAAATAATACCGATTGTGTAAACACGGGAACATACGTCAACAATTCTAGTTTCACGACAGTTGCATATAAGAAAGATAGGAAAAAAAACAAAACCATCTTAGGCTCAAGAGCAGCAGATACATGTGGAATTGCCGCCGTTGAAAGTAGAAGATCGATTTTTGTATCAAGGCTAAAACCGGACACAACAGGCGATCAGATACGGAAACACTTACAAGACAACAACATCTACACCTTAAGTGTTGACAAATTAACTATTCAATCAGATAATATAGCAGCATTTAAAATAACCATTCCAGTTTCTGAAGAACGAGTCATTTATGATGCAAATATTTGGCCCAAATACACAATTATTCGGCCCTTTCGTCAATCGCGAGAGAGGATTTAATAGCACCAACCAAAATCAAACCAAACATAATCCAAAGATTAGTTTACTAACACAAAACCATACTTTAAAAATATTACACGTAAATATACAGGGAATTACTAACAAATTGACAGCTTTAGAACAACAACTACTACAAAGGGACGTAGATATAGTTTGCCTAACTGAGCACTGGCTAACAGAATCAAATTGGGCCTCCTTTAATTTCTTAAACTATACAAACTGCAGTATTTTTCTTAGAAGCGAAAACAAAAATGGTGGTTCCGCAATATACTTAAATAGTAACCTAAAAGGATGCGACATCCCTGAAATAACTACACTTTCAATCGAAACACAGTGCGAACTAGCTGCTATCCATTTACAGCAATGTAATGCAATCATACTGTCTGTATATAGGCCCCCAAATTATAACTTAGACACTTTTCTGGCGATAATTGAAGACAGTCTAAAGTACATCTTCTTAAAATTCAAAACTGACATCAAAATTATAATTGCCGGTGACTTCAACATCAACCTCATGAGCAGTACTAATGGTCAAAAAAGCAAGCTCTTAAACACACTTAAAGAGTATGGGCTTCAGCAAACTATTTTTGACATAACACGTTATAACCAAAACGGCGGTTCGGGTATAGACAATATACTCACCAACATTGAAGAAGATCTATTCAAAGCTTACGTAGATCCGATGTGTCTATCCGACCACGAAGCACAGATTATTGAGGTACAAACAAAACGGAAAATCCCACTTAATTCAAAAGTCAGACTATTTACGCATCATCAAATTCAACAATTTAAAATGAGCTTAGAATTAGAAGACTGGAGAGAGATAGATCAAGAAACGGAACCTAATAAAAAATTCGATAAATTTTTAAACAACTTTAGATCCCTTATGGAAGTGCACTTTCCTCTACGATCTCCACCCGTAAGAACACATAAGTCATTCATGCAGGATGCTAATCTACAGAAGATGAAAGAAGTTACGGATATGCTATACAGTATGTATAAAACCACCGGCAACGAACATATCAAAGCAAAATATGATAGCCACAAGAAATTATATATAGCTCAGATGGAGGCAGCAAGGAAAATCTCAAACACAAACGCAATTGCCAACTCGCATAGTAAACAAAAAACTGTATGGTCGATTGTTAACAGAGAAAGCGGCCGTGGAAAGAAAAAAGTACCTTCGGGTATTACTCCCACTGCTGAGTACTTTAATAACTTTTTCATATCCGTTGGTAAAAATACAGTAAAAGATCTACCCCAAACAAACAATCTTGAAAAGTATCTTTCCGCAATTATTTCTAATGGTAAATCAATATTTTTAAATCCAACAACCCCGGAAGAGATAACAGATGTAGTTCTCAGCCTAAAATCTAAATCGACCTTAGACGTCTACGATATAAATACAAAAATGATAAAGGAAGTAATCTCTCAAATAAAAAATCCTCTTTGTAACATTATAAATTCTTCTCTGAACATTGGAGTCTACCCGGACAAGCTGAAGATCGCAAGAATCACACCAATTTACAAAAAGGGTGATACAGCAGATGTTGCCAATTATCGTCCAATTTCCATACTTCCAGTATTCTCAAAGATCTTCGAAGCGATAATTGCCATTAGGATTACTAAATTTTTTGTGCTCCACAATTACCTATCTCCGCACCAATTCGGCTTTCGCAAAAACCACAATACCACGAATGCGATTTTGGAACTATTGACCAATATATACGAAGCTCTAGAGGAAAAAAAAGACTGCAGTGTTGTAATGTGTGACATCAGCAAAGCGTTCGATTCCATGGATCATCAACTATTCCTAAAAAAGCTGGACCTGTACGGGTTTAGAGGAGTCCCAATGAAGCTTATTGCGTCCTATCTGCACAATCGAAAACAGTCCGTAAAATGGGAACAAGAAACCAGCCAAACTGCAACTGTAACTACTGGAATTCCCCAAGGAAGTTTACTGGGACCTCTGTTTTTCATAATCTTTGTGAATGACCTACCAATAAATATGGACTTTACAACCATACTTTTTGCAGACGACACTGTATTTTCAACAGCAGATACGCAACCCACGAATCTTGCCACAAAAACAGAAGTAGCCATGTTGACGTGTAAAAACTGGTTCACGGCAAATAAATTATTACTAAACGAAAACAAAACGACAAACATAATTTTCACAACACATCGTAAACAGCAAGATAATCAACATGAACAAGGAACATATTTAGGAGTTACCATGGACAAACTGTTAACTTGGAAACCACATATTGACCAGCTGTGCTCAAAGCTTAGCAAAAATCTATTTGCAATAAGAAGGATAAAAACTACAGTAAACGCGGAAGCAGCCAGAACTGCGTATTTTGCGTTGTTTCATTCGGTGATGACATACGCCATTGAAGCCTGGGGTCACTCGTCACATGCAGGAAAAGTATTTGTATGTCAGAAGAAAGTAGTGAGGGTGCTTGCAGGAGTGCAACAGTCCGAACATTGTGCACCGTATTTTATTGACTTAAAAATTTTAACGTTACCGTCCTGTTATATACTAAATGTTATGTGTACCATTAAAACCAAAAGTGCAGCTCTCAAACATAGAGGTGATCTACACGGGCATAATACCCGTCAAAAAAACAACCTAGACGTACCCTTCAAGAGGCTTCACACCACCAGCCATTCCAAATTGGGAATTGAACTTTTTAATCTCCTACCAAATGATATAAAAATACTACCCATTACAAAATTTAAACAGAAAATTAAAGAAATTTTATTAAGTAAGGCGTTTTATACTATATCGGAATTTTCCGAATATATTCGTACATTTTATTAACTTTGTATTTGTTTTGGTAGCGTATTTTATATATGTATATTGTATCTATCTTTTTTCTCTAAAATGACGTAAGCTGTAAAATTGAGCCTTAATAAATTTATTATTATTATTATTATTATTATTATTAATCTTATTGCTTGTTTTTGCAAAATAAACACTTCACGCACATTTGCACATTATTACTTTTTCAGAGATTGTGGTTCTTATTAATTGTCTAAGTAAGAAGGTATATTTATTTAATTTGATCTTAACTGCATCAAGCTGGTCCGCCCTTGCTGATCTACTATCTATGTATAGGTACACCTAAAAACTTATCACTATTTACCTGTTGAATTGATTTTCTATCCGCTGGTAGTAGTAAACTAGTCAGAATTTGTATTTTTCGTTGTAAAATTAATCATTTGAGTTTAAAATGTAGCTAAAACCAAGCTGCATAAGTATAGAAAATTTAAACAAAATCGTGTGGCCAGTTTTTTTGTAATAATTTTTCAAAAATTTCAAAATTTTTGCGCCGTTGCGACCGGTTTTGAATTAATTTAATTTGGTTCAACGTTTGAAATTTGTTATATATATATTAGGGGTTACTGGGTAACGGGAAGTGAGATTTAATAGTATGTCAGTTAATGTGGTGTTATAAATGATTACTTGAATAGACAACTTCTTTTTAAGTTGAAGAGAGACAAGAAGCTCTTCCCTAGCGCTATCCCTTTTTATCGGGAGTACCAACAATTCAAGCTAAATGTACTAAATTATGCAATATTTTTAGTGACTTTAGTGAATAATGCTGATTTGTAGTGGCATACCTTGTGTTTATACAACATAACCTTATCAAATCGCACTGTCTCTTCGACTTTTCGTTTGGTAAGGTTATGTTGTATAAACACAAGGTATGCCACTACAAATCAGCATTATTCACTAAAGTCACTAAAAATATTGCATAATTTAGTACATTTAGGTAGAATTGTTGGTACTCCCGATAAAAAGGGATAGCGCTAGGGAAGAGCTTCTTGTCTCTCTTCAACTTAAAAAGAAGTTGTCTATTATTTAAATAAATGTTAATAAATGGAAGTTATTGAATTATAAAACAAAATTCAGGTGCCCAAAGTGGTATGTGGTGATACAAACGGTCCTATAAATTCTGCGATTTTTCAAAAACGGTGCACATTTCCGTTGTGCAGCACCAGTACCTTTTTTTGTCTACCAAAAGTGAAAAAACGAAAAACCAAAATGGTCCTTCTGGATAATTTTAAAATTCTGAAAACACAGTAATAAGTGCCTGCCTCCCAACCAGAAAAATACTTTCCCTAAGAATCAAAACAATATCTTGGTTGGTTAAATTTTTATAAATAAAATTAGTGATTCTTTGTTCCCTCTTTGTCAACAACCAAGCATTTTCAGACCATGCGTCATAATATAAATTTTTTTTTATTCTGATAAGAGCAATCACCTCTTACCAGTTTTAAGGGTACTTTTCAATCACCCAGTATATAAAAAAAGGATATTTGTCAAACCAAATATCACTGAAAAGCACAAAAAGGAAAAATGATTATCCTACTTACTCCCTGTTTGCACCTCAGCTTGAGAAAAGTTTCCCTTGATGTCTTTCCCATTCCAAACATCCAACGTAGGATCCTCCGTATCCATCACGAAGCCCTCACATACAATTTCTGATTTTACTGCAACTTCATTTACGTAAATAAAATTCCATGTTAGTTAAACGTTTGGGTTAAATTAATTTTAAACACTTACCATCTGTTTGCAACTCAGCTTGAGAAAAGTTTCCCTTGATGTCTTTCCCATTCCAAACATCCAACGTAGGATCCTCTGTATCCATCACGAAGCCCTCACATACAATTTCTGATTTTACTGCAACGTCATTTACGTAAAGAAAATTCCATGTTAGTTAAACGTTCGGGTTAAATTAATTTTAAACACTTACCATATGTTTGCAACTCTGCTTGAGAAAAGTTCTCCTGGACTTCGTTGCTATTCCGAGCATCTAGAGTAGAATCATCCGGATTTATCACTAATCCCTCATCTACAACTTCCGAATGAACTGCGACATCATTTATGTAGAGCACAAAATCCATGTCTGTGCAAGAGTTCTTCAGTTTATTACAATACACTGTGACCACAGGCCACTGGACTGTGACCATGCTATGCGCACTTGTTCAGAAAGTAGCAGAATAAGTTTAGTTGCAAACCCTCGGTTCCGGATCGCATCACCTTTCGCAGCACTGTAGGAACATGTAGCAAGGCGCAACCGCGATTTAAATATGATTTGTTTATATTATTTTGTAAATGCGATTCCCGGGGAATTACCTATAACCGCTGATTTAAATATTCCATTTGGTGCATATGTACTACATATTAGGTTAGGTTCTTGTTTTTGTATCGTTTGTGTTTGTCGTGTTTGACTGCAGTGTTTGATTTATTAATCATAGTTTTGAAATGTATAGTGGCAAATTGTGGTAATACATACAAGAACATAAAAATGCACGTTCTACCAAAGGCCCTTGAGGTAAAATTTTAATAAAAGTACACATGTACATAGCCGGTAAATTGTAATTTTTGTTATACTCTTGCTTGAAAATTTTAAACGTATGTTTACAAGATACTTATTGATTTTGTTTTCGCATGAGTTTATACAAATTTTAAAAAATGCGTGCTTAATAAAAAATAATATTAATTCCATTGTTTCATATAACAGCTTTTCAAGTCGTGGGTCACGGCCCAACATCCCGAAGATGTTATTATAGAAAATAGAACAGGTTTCCGAGTTTGTGGCAGGCATTTTAGTGATGATGCAAAATTTAAATAGGACCAACCTTAAAAGGGGTGCAGTGCCAACTCTGTATTTAAACAGGTAACATTTATAATTTTTCAACCTGCGACGTGTATATGTAGGTACCTATTTTTCATTAATAGGTGAAGTCCAACAACCCGATGTTTCTACATCAGAAGGTGTAGGAGAGTCCTGTCAAATTTGATATTTAGGTATATAGAGTTATTGTTGTACTATCAAAGTTACTTTGTTTTATATTAATAAAAATTAGGTCTAGCAATGTTTGTCAATTTTCGCAATAAAAATGACCTGAAGTTTATCTATTTATTTTTGAATTTTTAAATTTGCTTTGTTATTTAAATAGTTGTAGATAAAGTATAGTATTCGACTAGCGTATAATGGCTATTACCCACTCAGATGACTGCAAATTTCATCTTCGTGGGTAATAGCCATCATTATACGCTCGTTGAATACTATACTAATTATATATCTAATAAGAATAAAAAAAATAAATATTTAAATACCGCGCGCGTCGCGTTTCAGCGCTACCAGTGATGCGATCCAGTACTATAAAAACATTTTCTGGCGCGCGCAGGGAGTCGCCTATCTATAACCATATATAATACATTATCTATGACTGTGACAATACACACAAACGAAATCTCTTCACAGGCGGTAAACAGACGCGCTTTGACAGGTTGTTCGATGTTGCCAGATTCACCAACCTTAAAATCCCAGTAGTTACATTAAAAAATCCCCATTTTTACTTAAATAATTCCCTCCCTATTACCATTAGACATCCTTTTCTTTTAATTTTTACAATTAAAATATTGTTTAGCGGTAAACGCATAAGTAAAGAAAATTTAATATTAGTTTTTCTACGATCGTGCACAAAGTAACACTTTTGATCTGTATTTTTAGTGACAAAAGCAGGTGTTTATTGCACTGGAGTGCAATAATAGTAGATTGTTTTATTAGGATTAAAAGTGTCACTTTTTTGCGAGTCAAAAATGACACATTTAATCCGAATGAAACATGTTATTTTTTCTTCAGCCAATAATACATTGCAAAAGTACAAAATATACAAATTATAAAATATTAACAATATGAAGTGTAAATCACGGAGTCTGATATCTACACGTAGGCATAAAGTTGTTTACTTATGTCATTGTTTTGTGAAAAATCTCAAATTAATTCACTTTCCGTATTTTGTGCAAATAACGATGAATTCTGAAGAAGATTTGACTCCAGAGGTGACAGAAGAGCCACAGAAAGTGGTTTTAGACCTACTTCCAACAAAATCTAGAGATTTACTATGCATTTAATCCTAGGATTGAAATTTTTTTTAATCCTGTATTAAAAATTAATGTTGCCTTAGTAACGCAACTTCCAGGGGTGGTTTGGTGGGGGGTAATTGGGTAATTACCCCCCTAAGAATTTTTCGTTCGCAATAAAATTTAATCTGTTTCAAATTTTACAGAATATTTTATTATGTTTTTATACCTATGTAAGTCTTATATTTATTTTGTTTTTATTTAAAATGAATAGAATTTTATTTTATTATTATACCGGGTGGCCGGTCTCAAAGGTGTACATAGGAATTTAACGATTTTGGTGATTCCTGCTCGCCAATTCAACTTACAGGAATGGTAATGGTATTAATTGAAAGGTAAAATGATTGCGCTTCAAATGACGCTAATAATAAAATTAAATGTGCAATATTTATTTTAAAATATCGATTAAAAATTTTTTCGATTTTTAAATATGATGTGCCACGATTTTCAAATTTTACAGCATTTTTCAAATATTTGTTGTCATTTACAGATATCCACTAATTTATACCAACCATAATAATTATCAAATTTTTTGGCAAATGCTGTAAAATTAAAAAATCATGGCACGTCATATTTAAAAATCGTAAAATTTTAAATCGTTATTTGAAAATAAATACAGCACATTTAATTTTATTATTAGCGCCGTTTGAAGCGCAATCATTTTATCTTTTAATTAATACCATTATCATTCCTGTAAGTTGAATTGGCGAGCAGGAATCAGCAGAAACATTCAATACAATGTTAAATTCCTATGTACTCCTTTGAGACCGGCCACCCGGTATAATACTTATTCCTTCTTTATACAAATTATATTTTTTGATGTTGATTGTTTTGTATTTATGGAGTAAAAAAATATTTAAGTTTTTTCTTTTTTTAAAATTACCCCCCCTAAGCCAGTTGGCTGGAACCGCCGTTGGCAACTTCTCAGTCACAAAAACGTCAATTTTATCTTTCAAAATTGACATTAAAAATGACATGTTTTTAATACGGCTGGAGAAAATAGTTATTTATGTTACAAGGCCGTGAAGTAGCACTTTTTTTTATTAGAATGAATATTATTTGGCGAGGCGAAGGCCGAGCCAAATAATCATTCGAATAAAAAAAAGATAGTTCACGGCCATGTGGCATACAAAATTTTGTGTGCAACTGTGAAAAATTACCAAAATTAAAGTTTCGATCGAATCTTTACATAAAATTAAAAGCTAATTTCATTCAAGATCATGACCCGTAAAAAAAAGTCTTTGTCGGCCGGTAAAAAAAAGTCTTTTTTTTACGTTGTCAGGGCTTTTTTTACGTTGTCAAGGTTTTATTTTACTATAAACAAATGTGCTACTTCACGACTCAAAATCAAACAAAAAAAGTGACCTTTTTTTGACAGTTGCACACAAAAAAAATTATTGTACTCGCATGCGTGCGTGCGCTGAAAATACAAAAACATTGCGAGAACCACGTTTATTGATATACAAATTCATAATTACCTAATCCTAACTACGTATGCAACATTAATTTGACAGTTAAGTATTACAATTTTGAATGTATTTTATGTACCTTCATCATTAAATATTTCTCATTCGGTGTTTCTGTTAAAATAAAAAAGTATAATGATGAAACAACACAGAATGTATAATCTAGTATCTATGGCTAGTAGTGTGTATTTTGTTTTTTAATGTAAACAAATTACATATTTCTTCAGGTTATGTTAGGATATTCTCAAGAATCAAAATCGTATCGTCTATGGAATCCAAGACTACAGAAAATCATAAAAAATAGGGATGTAAAGTTCATTGAAGGGTGTGATAAAGAAACCATTAGTACTGATTCTTATGAAATAATTCAAGGTGATAAAGAGGATGATAATTCAAATGTTCAGAAAGAAGATCAAATGAAAACTTATAATTTCAGAAATAGATCACAAATTTTGAAACCATTACGATTCAGGGAAGAAAATGAACAAGGTATGGTTGTATAACTGTTGATGAAAATAATCCAAGGAATTTGAAAGAAGCTACTTCTAGTGAAAATGCAGATGAATGGATAAAAGCCATTGAAAGTGAATATTGTGCATTAAAAGAAAAAGGTACCTACATGGCAACTGGTTGAACCTCCAGTTGACAGAAATATTATTGGATGTAAGTGGGTGATGTCCACGAAATACACCAAGGATGGTAATATTGAAAGACGGAAGGCTAGGCTTGTAGCAAAGGGTTACGAACAAGAATTTGGTAAAGATTTTAAGAAAGTTTTTTCACTTGTAGTAAAACAAAGTTCAATCAGATTACTAATAGCTTTATCAAGAGAATATGACATGGATTACACCAAGATGTTTCTACAGCATTTTTGAACAGTTCACTTAATGAAATTATTTATATGGAACAACCAGAGAGGTTTATTGAAGAAGGAAATGAAGACAAGGTATGTCTCTTACAGAAGTCAATTTATGGGTTAAAGCAAGCAGGAAGACAATGGTAGGTATAAGTTGTTAGATAGTGTTTTTAAAGGCTTCAATTCTAAAGCTTTAGAAAGTGATAAATGTGTGCATATAAAGAAATGTGATAATTCAGTTGTAATAATCGCAGTTTATGTCGATGATATGTTCATATTTAGTGAAAGCGAAGAAGAATTAAAAGAAATAAAAACTAAAATTGGTGAAAAATTTCAAGTCCGAGACTTAGGCAATGCAACATTTATATTAGGTATGGAAATTAGTAAAGAGATAAATTTTACTAAGTTAACTCAAAGAAAGTATATTCAAGATGTTCTAAAACAGTTTAGTATGCAAAGCTGTAAGCCTGTAAATACTTCTACTAATGTAAAGGAAAAGTTAGTTTTAGAACCAGAAGGTCAGTTAGGTGAGAAAATTGACGTAAAACAATATCAGTGTTTAATTGGTTCAATAATGTATCTTGCAACATCACCTAGACCTGATATTGCTTTTGCTATTAGCAGATTAAGTCAATTTTTAGTTAGCCCTAGACAACAACATATGATAGCTGCAAAGCGTATCTTAAGATATCTTCAGGGAACTATAAGGGCAGAGACCAGTTCGTTCCCGTGCGTATCTTATACTCCTAATGACAACCCAATTCGTTCCCAAGTATCTTAAGCAGTTTACAATCGTTAATGATTATTTAAAACAATTAGTCCATATTATTATGTTTTCGTGCGCAATCAATATCAAATTTCTATGCACAAACATATCATCTTTGTATAATGGAACTTTTGAATATGCCCCTAAATTTTTTTTCCAACTATTTACGATACATGGTATTAAAAACAATCACTATGTGCCATTGGTATTTTTCTTGTTGCCCAATAAAACGGCGCATACTTACAAAACTGCCTTTACACATTTAAAACAAGAGTGTATTAAACACGGATTCAACTACTTACTCCCCAGCAACGGTCCCCGCTGACTTTGAAGTAGCAATCTACCAAGGAGTATTTCCTAACGCTTAAGATACTTGGGAACGAATAGGGCTATCCCAGGGAACGAATTCGGTTGTCATTAGTACCGGACCCGGACATTAGGGCGCCGCCGTTAGGGCGCGGCCGTTCGGGCGCGGCCGTCCGGGCGCGGGCCATAAGGGCGCGGGGACACTCGGGCGCGGGACACTCGGGCGCGAAGACGTTCGGGCGCGAGGACACTCGGGCGCGGGCCATTAGGGCGCGGGACACTAGGGCGCGAAAGCTGTCTAATATTTTCAACGTTACTCTTCTTGTCAAAATAATTCTTGCTGATTGCACATACTTACTATATAACGTAATGTAAAGGAGTATTTACATCTAAGTTTAAGTGTGAAGAGCTAAATAAATTACAGATTCAATTGTATTCTATATTGTATTGTAATAATTCTATTAAATTGTGAAAGTAGTGCATTAATAGTATATTTAAAAAACAAGTTTCATAAGGCAAGTTTTTATCGGAGGAGTTCAAGAACGGTTGCGATAAAAAGCCTTATGAAACGTGTATTTTATAATTTCAAATTTATATTACTATTTCTTGGAGCAAACAGAATTTTTTTTAATTGAAATATATATTAAAATGTCACATCATTTAAAAGTAAATCTAAAATTACAGGATTTATATCTTTGCCCAGCATTTTTTATAATTTATTTCCCTCTTCATACTTAAACTTAGATGTCAATACTCCTTTACATTTCGTTATATACGTAGTATGTGAAATCAGAACGAATTATTTTGACTAGAAGAGTCACGTTGAAAATATTAGACAGCTTTCGCGCCCTAGTGACCCGCGTCCTAATGGCCGGCGCCCGAGTGTCCTCGCGCCCGAACGGCTTCGCGCCCGAGTGTCCAGCGCCCGAGTGTCCCCGCGCCCTTACGGCCCGCGTCCATACGGCCGCGCCCGAACGGCCGCGCCCTAATGTCCTAGACCGTCATTAGTACATACGGGAACGAACTGCACCCTGCCCCTCCAACTGTAGGGTGAGTTTTCTAAATCAAACAAACAATTAATATGTTATACAGATGCTGACTGGGGTAGTGAGTGATGTAAACGATAGGAAATCAGTCAGTGGTTGCTGTTATGTTCTAGCAAATACTGTATTTAGTTGGCTATCAAGAAAACAGTCTACTGTAGTAGCTCAGTCCTCTACGGAAGCTGAATATATTTCTTTAACGGAAGCAGCAAAAGAAGTTTTACATCTTAGAACAATGTTATCTGAGTTAAATTACAACAATTTAATTGAATCTCCAACAATCATTTATAATGACAATCATAGTTGTCATCATTTACTATTTAGTTAAAAATGATAAAAACAATTCTCGAAATAAACATATTGATATACGCTATTATTTCATTCGACAAGTAGTTGATAACAATTCTATTGTAATTGTGTATGTACCTATAAGTCAACTGAAGAAATGTTGGCAGATATTTTTACCAAGGGGTTAGGGACAATTAAACATAGTTACCTATTGTTGTAATAAATTATGTATATGTTAAGATAGTTTATTATCATTCACTGTTGAGGGGAAGTGTTAAAATAAAAAAGTATAATGATGAAACAACACAGAATGTATAATCTAGTATCTATGGCTAGTAGTGTGTATTTTGTTTTTTAATGTAAATAAATTACATATTTCTTCAGTTTCCGTTAAGAGGGCGACTTGAGGAGTGGGGATAGTTCAGTTTTCAAATGTAGGATTATATTTATTTACTAGAGGGCGATACTGGTATTGATTTGAATTATTTTGAAATTATCATTTATTTTAATAAAATCTCAAAACTAAATGACGCGACGCCACTGCAAGCACACCCAGGCACACTTTGTTTTTACCAAATCTGTCACGTTGACAATAATTCAAACTTCTTATCATTAATACCACGCAAATATGTAACTATGAAATACTATTATATAAAGCACAACAGTGTTGTCTGGGTTCACACCCCACCGGTACCAAATATGAAAAAAGGACAGCTCTATATAAACTTCCTATATTGTGTGGACGCTGACTTTATTTTAAGTGTGGGTTTTCACCCCACCGGTACCAAATAAAAAAAGGGGAGCTCTGTATAAACTTCCTATATTGTGTGAACGCAACTTTAAACGCAACAGAGAGAGTTCTCCCGAATCTCGACCGTGGGGACCTAGGGGAGACCTTCCCCTACAACCCCTCTTCTAGCGTTTTTCATACTTTTGCCCTTTTCGGAAATTATCAATTTTTACAATTTGCTCTACACGCCATTCGACCTGGAGGCTTCAGAGTGTGAAACTCCACGCGGAAGCTCTCCAGGTCCATAAGCTTACACGTTCGGACTCCCGGGCCACCTAGAAAGACAAAAGCACGGCACCTCCTTCGAGGGCACCTAGAGAACCCCAGGAGAACTTCCGAAAATAATTAAAAATTAGCGATTTTCAAGACTTTTTTTCTGGAGTTACAGAGAGAGTCCTCCTGAATCTCGACCGTGGGGAGCGTTTTACGATTTTTAACTTCGGAATATAATTTAAATCGTAACAACCAATACTATACATTTTCAATTCAAATAAATAGTAGAGATTACAATAGATATTAAATTCGTTTTATACGACCCTACTGTAAATGCGGCATGTGCTGCGGGTACCCAGCTAGTATAATTATAATTACATTGTCCAGCGGAATTTCAAATTTATTTACTTTTTATTATTATTGTCTAAAAGACGTTAAAAATAATTTGTTAATTACCGTCAAAGTTTATATTGGACTGAGTTTTTAATGACCGTCGACAACTTGGGTTATCATTTTGATGTTCGCAAATATGCGCCATTGTATTGTCCGGTGCACCCGCAACTGTGAATATTAACAAATTTGTTATTTCCTGTTTCATACATCGATCTTTAAATCTTTTTTGTCTATCTTCTGCCTGCTGTCTAGTTAAGTGGGTTATATTTTCTCCCAAATTACGGGATGGTATGGCATCAAGCCTCAATAATCGCTTTTCTTGTAATAAATTCATTAGTTCTGCTTTTAAATCCCTTTGAAAATCTTCAGGAGTAAAATGATTTGAGCATACAGATACATGGCAAGAATCTGAATTCTAGTCACCGTCTCGTTGACACAAATGAACCCACGTACTGTTTTTGTATTATGGGATTTTTAGAGAAACGATAGTAGGAAATCGGTGTACCAGCAATATTTCTCGTTTTCGCAAACAGTTACAGTGCAGCGATTTCCTGGCATAGTAAATATTGACATTTGCAGTTTTACTGTGCTTTATACAGGGTGTTTCTTAAATAGCGGACACGGAGAGCACTACGCGATTCTCATCTTAAACTGAGTTGAAAAAGTATAGGCGATTTTGTCCTAATGCATTTAGTTTCTGAGTTATTCGCATTTTAAAAATTTTAAATTTGACAACATTGCGCATGCTTGCACGGACTTTGTTTTAAACGTTTGGTGTTTTGAACAAGTTTCCTAGGTAATAACCTCATAGCTACAATGCACTGTTGCAACATATTGAAAAAAATTTTAACAACAGATATTTATCAGAAAGAATATCTTCGGAGGAAGGAATACAACGTATACAAAATTCCAAATTTATTAAGATTTAATATTTATTGATGAACAATGCGGAACGGTTAAAATTTACCTGTTTTTCCAAAGCATAAAGGAATTGAATCTCAATCTTTGACTGAGAATAACTCTGAAACTAGCAAAGAACGGGCATTATTGTATTATATTTTTCCAATTGGTATCTGGAGGGGAATGTAGTACTGTGCTTCGTGTCCGCGATTTAAGAAACACCCTGTAGTTAGGTAGGTATAATATCTACGTATAATTTTGCAACTTACCTTAAGAAGAAAGTAGTACTATAACTATTTAATATAATGTGTAAAACACGGTGTTGAATATTTAAGCACAATTAAAGACACTTTAAAATCAAATTTTTTATTCTCTAAGGCCAAATTGCACCGGTTACACTTAAATAATAAGCTTAAATAATAAACTTTTAAGCGACGCTTATTATTTAAGTGTAACCGGTGCAATTGGGCCTAAATAATATTGTGAAATATACATAATTATAAAATACGCATGAATGTGCGGAATGACAATAATAATTGCAGGGTGGATCATGTTTGTTGGTATCTGCCATGCAGCGTGTGCTGGTCCCTTTGTACGTATATGATTAATTTATGATGTACCTATACGTTATACGGTTGCACTTGCACCGACACCTATCGCTCTCCGATTTACTAACGTACTTTGCAAATTCTTTTTGCCTTTTTTTAAACTTATAAAGCTGTATGAGACCGTAATAGTTTTTTATGTAATAAATACTAAAGCATAATCTAAGACTTTATTTGGCGAGTTTAGTTTATTAGTCAGATCATGTACGAGTGGCATACAAAACTTTATGTTCGACTACTAAAATTGGTTCATTATCGAAAAAAATTCAGTTTATATTT
Organism: Hemicrepidius hirtus; assembly: GCA_963082805.1. Taxonomy (NCBI): domain Eukaryota; kingdom Metazoa; phylum Arthropoda; class Insecta; order Coleoptera; family Elateridae; genus Hemicrepidius; species Hemicrepidius hirtus. The sequence goes on from OY720165.1 coordinate 6,358,835, forward strand.
TTTAGTTTATAAATTTGATATAGGTACATTTGTCTTGTAATATATGGTTGCCATTGGAAAACTGGATGTCACAGTGTGCTTTTGCTGTTGCTTAGCTACTTGTTTATAAAATAGCTAGTAGTTGTTTTTAGAAAAGCAATTTATGTAAATTTTGTAAAAGAAATAGGTAGTTAAAATACTCGAAGAAATGGATGGTGTTTTAACTAAAATGCAAACGAATAGTTCTAACGAAGAAACTAACGAGGAAATTAAAAATATCGCTGCTACTGCTAAAGATTCCCTATTACCATTAAAATCCAGGCATTTATACGAAGAAACATATAATGCGTATCGTAAATGGTGTTCTAATAAGAAAATTAAAACTTGTGAAGACAGCATCTAAAGGTGCTTCCAGACCAAACGCGCTGCTCTGCGCCGCGCGGCGCAAATCAGCGCGGCGCGGCGCGGCGCCTTGGATTTGGACGACAACCGCGCCACTCCGCGCAAGAGCGAACATGATCCGCTGAATGTCGGTACATCAAAGAAAAAGGCTTGTTTGTGATTATTAATTACAATGATAGCGGCAGCAATCTTAACTTTTTCGTATTCCATATTTTAACACGCGCGCGCCAGTTGGAACAACGCCAGGATTCAGATTTGTCTTTAAATATTTAGCGCTGTTCTGCGCTGAGCTGCGTAGTTCCGCGCGGTGTTTCTCGGCGCGGCGCAGCGCGGTGCAGAGCAGCGCGTTTGGTTTGGAAGCACCTTTAGCGTATTTCAACAGCGATCTTTCCCGGTATAAAAGTTCATCGCTATGGAGTAAATATTCGATGCTACGATTGACTATAAATCTACGTGAGGGAGTTGACATTAGTAAATTTCCAAGTGTCATTCCTTTTTTGAAACGAAAAGGAGAAGGATATAAACCTAAAAAGTCCCTTACATTGACTAAGGATCATATAGACGAATTTTTGATTAAAGCTGACAATAAGGAACATTTATTTAACAAGGTATGAATGATTTACTTAATGACGTTTTGTTTTGAACATCTAATACCTAGTAAAAACATAATTTGTTGTAGGTTGTCCTCATATTTGGTGTGGCTGGTGCCTGCAGACGTCAAGAATTAGTGACGTTATTGACAACATGTGTTGAAGATTGTAAAACACATTTTTTAGTTAAACTTGAAGACACCAAAACCAAAGCAGATCGGTCTTTTATAATAGTTCCAGGTAAACTTGAAAATATTAATCTACTTGAACTTGTTAGAGGATACATGGCACTTCGACCAACCAGGACACCACACAAAAGGTTTTTTATCAATTACATTAAAGAAAAATGTACTGTTCAGCCCGTCGGAATACACAAAATCGGTAATGTGGCAGCTGTGGTTGCCAAATGTTTAGGTGTAGAAAATCCTTCCATATACGGGTCATTGCTTTAGGCGCACCTCAGCTACCCTTCTAGCAAATGCAGGAGCCAATATGGAGGGAATAAAAAGACATGGGGGTTGGCGCTCATCTACAGTGGCGGAGGGCTATATTGATGATTGTGAAAATACCAAAATTAGCGTTGCAAAGAAGATCCTAGGCGAGGTATCTGGTGAAGAACCTTCTACTTCCAGCGTCTCTGTAGTGGGTCAAGAAAACTCAAGAATTTCGGAAGTAACAAGAAAAAGCAACGAAATTGTAGGGATAAATATTTCTAGTAACAATCATTGTGTTATAAATATTAACAACCATTATTATAACAATCAGGTATAGTATACATATTTGTTATATTTAGTTAAAATGTATTTAGGTACTTACAATGTAATAAATTTAAATGGATTTATTCTGACATTTATTTTGACATTGACAGATAACGTACAGGTAGTACTTTATAGTACTAGTAAAATAAAGTAACTTTATTTTACTAGTACTATAAAGAACTACTTTATGACCGCAAAACTATGTCATAAACAGTACTTTATAATGCAGTCGTACATAAAATAAATTTTATAGTTTTCATTTCAGCTGTAAATTTTAAACATGATAAAAATTCAAATTTACCGTCAAAACTATGGAAGTCTTCTTTTCTAGTGACATTTCTAGTGTGAATCTGGCTTTTGTATTCACTCCTAGTTAAAAAACAGAGTATAGTACTTATAGTCGGTGAGACACTCCTCACATGGTGCATCTACGTCATCAATCGCATTTTCTGGTAATTTTGTAGTACCAATCTTGAAACAGTATAAAACTGAAATTTTTGTTGCGAATTACGTATTAAAAGTAGTATGCTTAGAATATAATAAGATTAAGTCCATAGAATGTTATTTTACAGTTATTATTTTTATTAATTAGTTGTATTCATATTATTCCTGCAAAAAATAATAGTATATTGTTCAACAAGCGTATAATGATGGCTATTACCCACGAAATGAAATTTGCAGCACGAGCCGAAGGCGAGTGCTGTAATCATCTGGAGTACGGTTATGTTGGTTGGCTATCTATTTATTTTTAATCCTAAATAATTCTCACAAATTCAGGTTCCTATGATTCGCGTCATCGCAATATCTGCTCTAATTTCACTTTTTTCCCAAAGTATGATTTTCCAGCTACAGGCAGACTTTATGTTTAACAACTGGAACACACGACGTACAGAAGCATATTTTTATAAGATATTATAATAACAAATGAATAATGATTTATACTTATACAGCAACATACTTGATTCCACTCTTCTATTCCCAAATTGCCAGTAAAGGAGAATCTAAGACATCATTTGTTCATTCATTAAAGGTATAGGTACTATTTTTGTGATTGTAAATTTCAAAAGATTCCAAAATAAAATCGTGTTAATATTTCTAGTTAAAATTGAAATTTTATTTAATATTTATTATTTCTATAAACTTTAATTAATAATTCTTATACTTTCAAACTTTCATATTCGCAATATGGGTTTTCAAATGTCGTCATAGGTTAGTTAAGTCTTCCGTGAACTTCTATAATCACATACAGGGTAGCTATTAAAGATTGGACCAAAGTCGTAACGTTCAAACGCTTTGAGATATTAATTTGAAATTTGGAACACTGCAATACGACATTACTTCGCATATTTTATAGTACTGAAAAAAAATGTTTGACTCCTACTTTCGGAGCCCGGCCGCCATCTTGAATTTTCTTAAATGGTAATAGGGGTAACGCAATACATCATTAGAAAGCTTAATGTTTTCTCTTTCTAACTGTCGTAAATTATTATGGGGTTACATAAGAAATTAATGGAGAAAAATTAGAAAACAATTTTTAAAGAATATTTTATTTGCGGATGAATGCACGTTCACGCTACATAATGAACCAAATTTACAAAATTGTATGGGCTACTGAGAATCCACACAACATTGTGGAAACCGGGACCCAATATCCCCAAAAAGTTAATGTTTGGGTGGGAATATTTGGTCATCATATTATAGGACCGTTTTTCTTAGAGAACAATCTTACAGGAGAACGCTTTTTGCGTGGGGGACGGGGGATGTTTGGTACCTACATATTTTTCAAGTCTTTAGCCTTCATATTAGGTACATTCAGGGAATTTTATAAGAAAATCGGAGGGGTTGAGAAAAATGACCAAAAAAAAAAGGAAAGACGTCTTTCCTCATTTTTTGGAAAATTTTTTGACCCCTTCAGATCTCGTCAGGATTTTCACAGAATGTTATTTGGAGGGTATACACTTGGAAATTATGGGGCATACTTCCCTCACCCCTTCCCACTGCTCCACACCTGGCTAGGAAATGTTCAGAACTGGGTTGTTCCAGAAAACTTTCGGAATTTTTTTTGACCAGATGGGTGGGGATTGGGGATGTTTGGTACATATTTTTCAAGTCTTTAGCCCTCATATTACATTCTGGGAATTTTTAAGAAAATCGGAGGGGGTGAAAAAAATGACCAAAAAAAAGGAAAGAGGTCTCCTCATTTTTTGGAAAAAATTTTGACCCCTTCAGATCTCGTCAGGATTTTCACAGAATGTTATTTGGAGGGTGTACATTGGAAATTATGGGGCAAACTTCCCTCACCCCTTCCCACTGCTTCGCACCTGCTTAGAAAATGTTCAGAAATGTATTTTTTCTGAAACCTTTCTGAATTTTTTTTGACCAGATGGGTGGGGATGGGGGATGTTTCGTACATATTTTTCAAGTCTTTAGCCTTCATATTAATTCTGGGAATTTTATAAGCAAATCGGAGGGGGTGAGAAAAATGACCAAAAAAAGGTGACTATAGTCTTTCCTCATTTTTTGGAAAAATTTTTGACCCCTTCAGATCTCGTCAGGATTTTCACAGAATGTTATTTGGAGGGTGTACACTTGGAAATTATGGGGCAAACTTCCCTCACCCCTGCACAACCGGTTGAAAGATTTTCTGAAATAAAGTTAAAGAGTACATTAAGTGTTTCAGATAAATACCATGGGGGACCCCACTCAGATACCAGGGAGAAGACGAACAAGGAGCTGGAGGTAAATCGCAAGAAGATTCCAAGTTGGAAATAACGAACATGTTTCCGTTTCCTGTTTTCCACGAAGAAACAATTTCCAAACCTTCCCAACTAAGGAATGCTCAAGTTTTTATTTCTTTCCATGGGGAATATATTTATTTCAGTGTCTTTGGAAGTAGATTTTTGATTAATTTACTAAATAAATGTTTTGTATGTAAATTAAAGACCAGTGTTCGTTCCTCTTTACTAAATAAACATTTTAAATCAATTTTATGTCTCGTTAGTTGTTTTCGAGTAACGGGGTGGGGTAGGAGTTCAAAGTTTGTGGTGTGAACGCACCTTTAGCTAGTAAAAGTTGCAGTGTGAACGCACCTTTAGCTAATAGAAATTGCTGTGTGAACGCACCTTTAGCTAATAACAGTTGCTGTATGAACGCACCTTTAGCTAATAGAAATTGCTGTGTGAACGCACCTTTAGCTAATAATAGTTGCTGTATGAACGCACCTTTAGCTAATAGAAATTGCTGTGTGAACGCTCCTTTAGCTAATAAAAGTTGTTGTGTGAACGCATCTTTAGCGAATAGAAATTGCTGTGTGAACGCTCCTTTAGCTAAAAAAAGTTGTTGTGTGAACGCACCTTTAGCTAATAGAAATTGCTGTGTGCTCGCAACTTATTTCTCTTGCTGCTTCGCAGCTCGGAAAATAATAGTGCTTGGTTGAGAAAACTGTCTTCTCTACCTTGGCCTATAATGTACCTACTATTATTTTGCGTGATCCAAAATTTCTGAGAAAAATGAAGATTGAAGAAGCAGCAAATATTAATTGTTTAACATTATTACCTGAGAAATCACGTAAACGGTATGAGTTTACATATGAATTTTTTTAAAAATGGTTTATAAAAAAAATTGGAGGTTGTATCTGAAAACGTCATGCTTGCTTATATAAACGTCATGCTTGTTTATATGGTCCAAATATTCCAGAAATTAAAATCTGCGGCCAGTTTATGGTTATATGGCTATAATTTCAGTTGTTGAAAAAATATCAAATCTGTATGTCATTCATTATTTTCCTAGGAATGTTATAGCGAATTCTAATCGCTGCACTAGCCTGCACTAGTGTACACTAGTGTAGTGTGTTCGAATTTCAAAATTGACAAATCGTGGTTGCACCAGACAGAAATAAGCAGGTAGTTTTTAACAAGTGTTACATCTGTGACTTGAATGTGCCTATATTTGAGTTTCCCTCTAAATTTTAACACCAGTGCAGTGCAGTCACGTGATTACACAATTCTAGCACACAACACTAGTGCAGGCTAGTGCAGCGATTGGAATTCGCTATAAGTAATTATTAAGTTGCACTGTCAATAGCAACCGAATCAACAAATGTTATGAGGCCCTTACACAGCTTGTAACCATGGATGCAAGTGTAAGACATACTTACATTGCAGATAGCGGGAAAAATATTTGCGCGACCCACTCAATTATTATTTGTAATAGTTGTGATCATTAAATACATATTATCCTACATTTTTACAATAAGTATTAAAATAAATTAAATAAATAATAAATGAAAAATAAATTTATTAGAGTTCAATAAAATTTTATTACACAATTATACACCCTATTTTATTTGAAAGCAGCTCCAATTATCACAAATTCCCATATGGGCCAATATGACCCGAACAGTACAAGTGTAGGGTAAACCCGAACAGTACACGAGGGTTAAGCATTTTTCTAGTTGGTACATTCTTGCAACAACTGCCACTATGAATAAGAATTCCAGTCCTTAAAAATCAAATAGTTTTAATGTAACAAGATTTCATATTTGTACAGACCAGTGGCGGCTCGTGAGGTAAATTATTGGGTAGGCCAGCAGCGTGGTAGGGAAAACAGCATTTTTTGAAAGTCATAAATATACATCAAATAAAAGCCATTAAGAGTGTTACGTTATATATTATAATTATATCGCAACAATCATTTACACTAGTAGAGGAAGAAGTCGTACAATCAACAAGGGAACTCATTTTTGTGCAGCAAGCAACGCACCAACTCGAAAATTCAACTGCCGGATAGAGATCAGGCACGGGCCTACCACCCACGTAAGATCGGAGTAGTCTAGTGAGTCATAGGATTAGTACAGTGCATTTATGCAAGCAAGGTCGGCCGGTGCCTATGCTGGAGAAAAATCTTAATAAGATGCACGACACGCTAAATTTCTGCTGCTGTATTGTAATTTTAATGAAAACAGACTCAAAAATAACAAAATAAATAATAATTGTGTATAATTATAAATAAATAGATTACAAAAAATATTTTAAAAATACAACGAATAATTTTAGGGTAGGCCGGGCCTAACCTGCCTGTTCTTGAAAACCGCCACTGGTACAGACTGATATTGACTAGGGGTGTTCGATATCGCAAACTGAGTATCGAATAACGAATAAAATTTAATATCGAATATTATTCGATATATATCGAAATTCGAATAATTCGAATAAATAAAAATTTATTCGAATAAAAATTTATTCTAATAAAAATTTATTCGAAGAAAAATGTATTCAAATAAAAATTTATTAATCTATTCGAATAAAAATTTATTAATCTAAACACTAAACGTTGTTTTTCAACTTTGAAAAAGCAGAAAAAAAGAATCAACACTAAGCCGTATCTTCACCTTTAAAGTTTGAACGAAAACGAGCAACGCTTAAACTGTATTACTGAAATACTGACTGACTACTGTACTACTGTGCAGTGTTCAGTTTTGAAGACAAACATAAAATAAACTACACACCCCCGATTTATGATTCCGCCCAATAGGCATTAAGGATCTTTATGAGAGAAAGTTTGTAAAAGGCAATTACCAATTTTCTAGGAAGAGTAGTACCAAGTACTATTGTAAGTTACTTGTTTATATCAGTGTAGGATAAATTTTTATTCGAATACATTTTTGTTCAATAAATTTTTATTCGAATAAACTTTTATTCGAATAAATTCTTATTCGAATAAATTTTTATTTGATAATTATTTATTCGAATAGATTTCTATTCGAATAAATTTTTATTCGATAATTATTTATTCGATAATACGAATAACTTTTATTTTAATATCGTTATTCGATATATCGAATTATTCGATAAATTATTCGAATTATCGATAGAAACGCACAGGCCTAATATTGACTGATATTAATATTCGCTTTTGCTTTGATTTTATCTTAATTCAGTCTTTTGCAATTATCATTGTAGCAAGTTTCATCATAAAACTGATTGTCGCATCAAATTCTTGGGTTCATACATCAACATCGTCCTATTAAAGTAAATTTTCACATTTCACATGTTTGAACTTCAAACATAAATTTTATTTTTACATTTACTTCATATATAAATTTTACTTTTAATTTTAATAATTTACACTTACCCAATTTGTTGATTTAGAAATAATTAAACTAGTTTAATAATAGAATGTAATATTTAAGCACTTAGCTTAGTTAGTATAAAATCTAGGGCAGTTTTACTGCAAGCATTGCAAGTAAGCGAATAAGGTTTATGTGATGACCTTTGTTATCCTATACCTGAGTCAGGTTTCAACTTTTGTATATAAACACAGTTAATTTTAGATTAAGCGTCATTCATTTAATGTAGATAGACAATAAACGTTTACGCTACATTTTTGAGTGTCCAATTTTTGTTCAGCTAACGGGTCCAAGCCATTACCTTTCCTACGTGAGGCTGCGTAGGCGTTAGTTTGAACCACCAATACCTAAAACCTTTACTAGTGATCCAAGTCTACAATTAATCTTTGTGTGAGACTGCACAAAGCACTAGTAGTCCTAATTACAACAACAAGCACTCTTCCTTCCAACCAAAAAATACAGTCCACTACTCGCAACACACATGTTATGTTATTTAACTGGAATTACTGGTTGTCAGCTCTAAACTGTACTTAAGTTAAGTTAGAACCCCCATCTAAAAAAAAATTAACATAAACATAACCTTCAAAGGATGGAATGGATTGTTTTACCTTTAAAAGATTGTAGACACGATTTGTAATGACACCCATTCTCTAACAATTTCAAATACATGTACAGTTACATTTTACGTGATTAACTAGCAAACAATAGTTTTTAATTGTCTTTGGTTTAAATAACGTGACAATTAAAACATAAACAAAGATTTTGATGGGACGAGAATGAGGAGATCATACATGGTCGGTAGGAGAATCGTTAACGATCGGTGACGCTTGTATAATTGTTTCAAAGTAAATGCATCAAAGCACTGGTGGATCATTTTAAAAAATTACCATTATAAGATTCCTATGTTCCATCTTCTCAGGGACACACGGACACGGTATATCACATTGAAATGGTTTTTCACCCATATGGGTTTTCATATGTCGTTGCAAGCTACTCTTGTGTGCACATCTATAATCGCATATATCACATTGAAATGGTTTTTCACCCGTATGGGTTTTCATATGAACTTGTAAGTTAGTCTTCCATAAACTTCTATAATCACATATATCACATTGAAATGGTTTTTCACCCGTATGGGTTTTCATATGTGTTTTTAAGACACCCTTACGTGAAAATCTAAATTCACATATATCACATTGAAATGGTTTTTCACCGGTATGGGTTTTCATATGACGTTGCAAGTAAGCCTTCCGTGAACATCTATAATCACATATATCACATTGAAATGGTTTTTCACTCGTATGGGTTTTCATATGATGTTGCAAGCTACTCTTCTGTGCACATCTATAGTCGCATATATCACATTGAAATGGTTTTTCACCCGTATGGGTTTTCATATGAACTTGTAAGCGAGTCTTCAGTGAACTTCCTATAATCACATATATCACATTGAAATGGTTTTTCACCCGTATGGGTTTTCATATGATGTTGCAAGTAAGCCTTCCGTGAACATCTATAATCACATATATCACATTGAAATGGTTTTTCACCCGTATGGGTTTTCATATGATGTTGCAAGCTACTCTTGTATGCACATCTATAGTCGCATATATCACATTGAAATGGTTTTTCACCCGTATGGGTTTTCATATGAACTTGTAAGTGAGTCTTCTGTGAACTTCTATAATCACATATCTCACATTGAAATGGTTTTTCACCCGTATGGGTTTTCATATGTGTTTTTAAGTCACCTTTACGTGAAAATCTAAATTCACATATATCACATTGAAATGGTTTTTCACCTGTATGGGTTGTTATATGGTGTTGCAAGTAAGCCTTCCGTGAACTTCTATAATCACATATATCACATTGAAATGGTTTTTCACACGTATGAGTTTTCATATGATGTTGCAAGTAAGCCTTCCGTGAACATCTATAATCACATATATCACATTGAAATGGTTTTTCACCCTTATGGGCTTTCACATGTTGTAAGTTACTCTTTCGTAAACTTCTATAATCGCATCTCTCTCTTGTAGCTATCGTACAAGTCATACAATTACTTCCCTGTTTACTTCCATCCCCACATACAATTCTTGTATATGGTTCTAAGTTACCTCTTGCATAATTCGATTTTGAATTTTCTTCAATTGGATATAAGGTGCTGTACATTGCAGAATCTAATTGTTCAACTTGAAAGTTTAAGTCTTGCCTGATTTCCGATTCAATTTCATCTTTGATATCCAGCTCCTCGCCCACCAAAGCCCCAATCTTAATATAAATATCATCATCACTCTTAATATTAAATTTCACATCAGTAGTTTCAGATTTTATTGGGGCATGCAAATGGGTGCTGGTATTTTGATGTTTTACTGAAATAATTAACAGTTTATTAAGATATTAATATTTTAGAAGTACTTAAAGTAGCACAAACAGTATAAGATACAACTACTATTAAATATGAAAGCGTATTAACATATTAAAAATATTTTTTTTAATATACAGAGTGATTTAAATGTACACTGAAAACTTGTAGGAGGTGATTCCTCTCGTCAGAATAAGAAAAAAAGGAATACGACTCATTGCCCGCAATTGCCTGGTTCCTGACTTACCAGCTGAGAAAGATAGAACGAAGAATCACTAACTTTGTTTGTAAGAATTCAACCAAATCAGGGAGTAGTATGCCTTACGTACAGGGTGATTTACACCACGAGGCGTAAAATGAAGATTCGTGTTCAAAATTTGATTCTAAGCAAAAAATTTGAAATAACTTTTTTTCCGATCGGCATGGCCTACTGTTAGTTTTTTGTGAAATTTGAAATTATAAAAGTTTGAAGCTCGATATCTCCAAAACAAAGGCCGATCGGAAAAAAAGTTATTTCGCACTTTTTGCTTAGAATTAAATTTCGAACACGAATCTTCATTTTTCGCCTCGTGGTGTAAATCACCCTGTATATGTAATTTTCTTATTTTTTGTTTAAATATCCTTAAACATTGAGAATCTTTTATGCTGGAATGTAATTTGTTATAGATTTTATGCCAACAAAAAAAAGTCCCGACTGATACTGAGAGTCTATTAGAAGGTATAACAGGATTGGATTTATTGCGAGTATTATGATTATGTACATCTTCATTTTTGTCAATTTTACTAATATTTTTTCGAATGTGCATTAACACAGTATACCGGGTGAGTCAGACCACCCGTATCAGTCGTTTTTTTCGAAAACGGTTAATCATAGAGAGTTCGGACCAAAATTTTTTATTACAAAAGCCTTCATGAAGAATCGAATGGTGACATTGGCATTCGTCGGAAAAATCGGCATCCTGAAGAGTTTGCCCCAGAATGTCAAGAACTCCAAAATTTCAAATAGCACGGGGGGTTAAGAGTGGTATTGTTGAAAAAGTCTTTAAAAGTAAGTAAGTTTTGTAGGAAAAATAATTTTATTACCCCCACCCCTTCTGACGAATATTCGATTGAAGTTATTAAGTAATTGTACTGTTATTTGGGGAGGATGTAAACGGCCTAAGTAACTACATACGTCCTAAGGGTCTAGGACACAATCCCCACAGGACACAACCCCCACATGGACACAATCCCCACATTGGACACAACGCCCACATTTCGTTTGGCCCACAATCCCCACATTGGACACATCGCCCATATGGACACAATCCCCACAAGGGACACAACGCCCACACCTCGATTCGCCCACAATCCCCACAAGGGACATAACCCCAACATTTGAATTTGCCCACAAGCCCCACTAGGGACACAACGCCCACATCTGATGGTGACGCCGCGCCATCTCCTTTTCGTGCAAGTTTTGATATGTATTAACCGCTGAGAGCAACTAACCTGAACACAGACTAAGGTGCCATGTGCACAGATTTTCGTACCATGTACACAGACAACAAAGATGCAACATGAATATCCCTCAGCTTACCTGCTATCCATTTCTTGTTTTCTTTTATGAGGAATGAACATCCCTCAGCTTACCCCCTAACCATTTCTTGTTTTCTTTTATGAGGAATGAGCATCCCTTTGTGTTACCATCTTCTTTTTTTTAGCCATCTTTCCATATATATTACCAGCAAAGAGCAACTAACCTGAACACAGACTAAGGTGCCATGTGCACAGATAATCTCAGTATCTTTGTAAACATTTAATTTTCCCAGGATTTTACAATTTCTTGTAAATCTTTTCTAATGTTATTTCGGTTGCCTATCTAGACGGCGCAGCGTCACCATCAGATGTGGGCGTTGTGTCCCTAGTGGGGCTTGTGGGCAAATTCAAATGTGGGGGTTGTATGCCTTGTGGGGATTGTGGGCGAATCGAGGTGTGGCCGTTGTGTCCCTTGTGGGGTTTGTAGGCAAATTCAAATGTGGGGGTTGTGTCCCTTGTGGGGATTGTGTCCACTGTGGGGATTGTGTCCATGTGGGCGATGTGTCCAATGTGGGGATTGTGGGCAAAACGAAATGTGGGCGTTGTGTCCAATGTGGGGATTGTGTCCATGTGGGGGTTGTGTCCTGTGGGGATTGTGCCCAGGCCCCCGTCCTAACAACAGATTAAATGCATGGATAATCAGCAGTGGATGAACACGGGCTGACAAGAAGAAGAAGAAAACTGTTATTTAACATTACATTTAAAAAATGTCTAAAATGTAAGTTTGGCAATATCACAATAATTATTCAAACTGTCGTCCATCTACTTCTAAACACTGTCGAGCGCTTCTAGTCACATTATCAGTGGCTCTCAATATTTCTTCACCACTTAGCGGCCGGCAGGCATTGCGAATTCTCAGCTTCATATCATCTCTCGTTGTAGGCTTTTCGCCATAGACAATATCCTTGATACGGCCCCTAAGAAAAAAATCCTGGGGGGTACAATCGGGTGACCTATTGTCAAACTTACATTTTAGACATTTTTCTTCTTCTTGTCAGCCCGTGTTCGTCCACTGCTGCTGATTTTCCATGCATTTCTGTTGTTAGGACGTAGGTAGTTAGACCGTTTACATCCTGCCTAAATAACAGTACAATTACTTAATAGCTTCAATCGAATATTCCTCAGAGGGGATTGGGGTAATAAAATTATTTTTCCTACAAAACTTGCTTAATTTTTAAAGACCTTTCCAACGATATCATTTATTACAAGTACATTTGCGTATTGTTTGGATATCACTGACAGTGCGAAAGAGCGAGGGCTGTATATCGATCTCTTTGAATTTCATAATCTTTTAAGCCGAAAACAGACAGCTAAAAAAACTTCCGACTATACCATCGTATCACAGCCAATAGGAAGCCGAAGCACCAAATCGAATATACAGATGGACTAAGAAGGTATACCAGAGAATTCCCGCCGTGATTGGTTCAGTTTTAAAAAATGCTTAAATCCTATTGGTCTATAATATATGAGCGATATAATCTGTACTACTTCAAAGTCCAGTGCTAAAAGTTTCATCAAGCAGTTGTCAATATTTTGTTAGTCAAAGCCTACTATTGAAAATTTATTGCGAAATTGGTAGTCACGAGAATAATTTTAAACAATTTTTTTTAATACTTTTTGGTGACGGTAAGGTGATTTATTATACTTCGTTGAACTCGGAAAAAAACGCTTATTCAGTATTACCAAAAATATACATAGGTGCCCATTTAAAAATAAAAAGTTGACTATCGCTCCTAAAATCTAGTTAGCCCTGAAAATGTTGTAACTACATTAAAACGTAGTATTTAATAACCCATTTCGATTGATGGCATGTCGATTGTAACAATCCGATCTCAATGTATAGCTCGGGGCGGATTTTGTCATCCACCCTGTATACAGAGACAGGGTAGTGTAAAAAGTTCAAATTTCATAAATGCGGGTTTACAGTGATCATACCTGGATAGTCCAGCTATTAATCTTACTGCTTGTTTTTGCAAAATAAACACTTCGCGCACATTTGCACATTATTACTTTTTCAGAGATTGTGGTTCTTATTAATTGTCTAAGTAAGAAGATATATGTTTATTTAATTTGATCTTAACTGCATCAAGCTGGTCTGCCCATGCTGATCTACCATCTATATATAGGTACACCTAAAAACTTAGCACTATTTAGATGTTGAATTGATTTTTTATCCGCTCGTAGTAGTAAACTAGAGTCAGAATTTGTAGTTTTCGTTGTAAAATTAATCATTTAAGTTTTACTGTTGTTAAGTACTACTAAACCATTTAAGGAATACCAAGTTTCGACCTCTTTTATACCTAATTGGGCTGTCGTTTGCAGGCTGTTTTGGTCTTTTGTTGAAATTAAAATTGAGGTGTCATCAGCATATAGTATAATAGCACCATGGATCATAATCAATTTACAATAGTTAACGATGATTGTTTATAATAATAGGTTAGATCGTTTATAAAAAAGTGGAGGTGCAAAGCTCCCCCTGGACTTTCCCATACTAAAAATAAACATTTCGTTTTTAGTATTCACAATAAAGTTCGCGAGGCAGACCCTGGAAATCGTTTGAATGCGTAGCTAGAAAAACGAGACTATGCGGGTTCGATATGTACAGAAGAATATCTAGCTGTAGTAATCAGCTTGAAATTACAGCTGGCGAAGCCGGACGATCGCTATCGACCAACGCGCACGATCCGTTTCTGTCAGAGTCCAGCCTAAAAATTCAAAAATTTCTCATCAACCGTACATTTTAGCCATATGAATACCTTATACTATATGATAGACAATTAAATTTTGCCTTCAATTATATAATAATATAGAGGGTGTTTCATTTAAAATAACAAAGTTGCGTATTGTACTGTAGAAAGCAAACGCCCTGTATCCGCGATATACATTTATCAAAATTAAGAATTATATACTGAATAACTTTTATATTTAAACTTCTTTCATATTTTGACTAATAAAGGCGTTATAGGAGCATCAATTTCCGATTTTCAAAACGTCGTGAAATTCTGGCATTCATCAAAAAACAAAAATGTAGCTAAAACCAAGCTGCATAAGTATAGAAAATTTAAACAAAATCGTGTGGCCAGTTTGTTTGTAATAATTTTTCAAAAATTTCAAAATTTTTGGAAGAGCGCCGCGCCGTTGCGACCGTTTTTGGAGTTACTAAACAAAATTTTTTTCGTGATGTAGTAGCGCCAAAGGGCTTTCAAACAAGTTGTTGCTAAACCTGATCAGATAACTGGTTTTTGAGTTATGGGGCGAAATTTTGAAAAATTCGGCGGCCATTTTGAAGTTAGAGAGTCCGCCAAAACTGTTTCCCTTGAATTATGGTCTTCTTTCATATCCCCTAATTCCGCTTCTGAAAAAAATGCTACCAAAGAAACATGTCTAACTTCCGCTTCCGGTTTTGGGTTTTCATGAAAAGCTTATTTTGTCGATGAATTTTCGATATACCCCTTAATTTTAAATTTCATCAAAATCGCTTACTAGTTTTTGCGTTACATACATACATACATACATACATACATACATACATACATACATACATACATACATACATACATACATACATCATACACACCCACAGACAGACATTTTTTCCAGACCACTTTTTGGGTTCGTGCAGGCCCAAAAGACGTATTTCCGCGAAAATCTCGATTTCGAAAATTTTCATGATATCAATACTTCCCATATACCTACCAGTGCTGCCCTCATAAGCACAAAGGGATTATCTGACAACTGTGTCATTTTTAGTTAGAGAAGGTTTTATAAATTTTGTTTTGCCAACCTCTGCTTTTATAAGATTAACAGGATATTAGTGTATTGGAACGTTTCTGTTTTCTCTTTATTAACTTAGAATCTCCAAAATTCATTTTTGTAAAATATTTGTATATATATCCGCTAGTTTTGATAGATAGGCCCACATAGCTTAGTAAAAGAAACAGGAAGAGTAGATGTGCCCTAATAATTAATGATATTTTCGACTTATTTCATTGTACATATGCCATAGAAAGCTTAGTAGGTATAAGCTTACGAGAGGTCTCTAAAGAAGTACTAAGGTATTAACTACAAATATTAAAAATTTGTACTTAGGCCCTTTGTGCTTAGTACGGCAGAGTGGTGGTATGGGAAAGTAAAAATACAAGCGGCCCCAAAATTTGTACATTGTAGTGTAGTCCTCTGATGCCGTAACGTTCAAGTTTTACTAATAATAGCGCACGGTTGACCATATCAAAGGCACCACTCATGTCAAATAAAATACCTAATGTCAAATTTGTGTTCAATTGATTCTAATACAAAATTTATAAGTTTATGAATGTAGTTAGAGTGGATCGATTTTTGCGATAGCCACTTTGACCGTCACACAAGGTATTATTATACAATTATCAAGGTATGAGTATAAGCATGTACTGTTAACATTTTTCAAAAATTTTTGAAAATTGATTGAGTAAAGCAATTGGTCTGTATGACGCCATAGTATCAGAGCCTTTGTTTTTGTTGATAGATATTACTTTACTATGCTTAAGTGTTGTGGGGAAAGGTTCCAATTGAAAAGACAGATTTATAATTTCAGACAGAGGTGTAGAGCTATTAATGTAGATACCCTATTTAATAATTTTCCAGGGATTTCATCTTATCCTGTTGAATCCGTCAACATAATAGGACTCAAAAAAGCAATTAACATTGATGGGGATATGAGATAAATTAGCTGTAATTCTATCAGAGTCTTTACTGTTAATATTCAGAAAATGTTTATCGAGTTGATTAGGTACGTATGTCCTTAAAATCATTTGTTTTGGTTCTTATGGAAAGTATTTCTCAGGATGGTTCGTATCACCGCATTCCACTTTGGGCACCTGAATTTCAAACATTCAACCAATAAGATAGTTTGCATATCATTCTATCCTGTTCGTAGTCATCAAATTTATTTATTTCCTTTGCATTTGTTTAGGTCAATATCTAATTTGGTTCAATGTTTGAAATTCAGGTGCCCAAAGTGGTATGTGGTGATACAAACGGTCCTATAAAAACTGCGATTTTTCAAAAACGGTGCACAGTTTCATTGTACAGCAACAGTACCTTTTTTTTGTCTATCATGGGGAGTGTGTCACAGCCACTATTGACTTTTAACAAAAGTGAAAGGTCGAAAAAACCAAAATCGTCCTTCTGGATAATTTTAAAATTCTGAAAACACAGTAATAAGTTTATTGACATTCTCAAGCGTTACTTTGTTAAAATCCATGATTAAATAATAAATATTAAATAACCAGAAAAATACTTTCCCTAAGAACCAAAACAATATCTTGTTTGGTTAAATTTTTACAAATAAAATTAGTGATTCTTCGTTCCCTCTTTGTCAGCTGGTAACTGAGCAACAAAGCATTTTCAGATCATGCGTCATAATATAGCTATTTTCCTAACAAGTGCAGAAAATCGATTTTTCCGCACGCAAATGCCGTTGACAGCACGACGCGTAGCGGAGTGGTGTCAAGCATTTAAGTGCGGAAAAATAGGTTTCTGCACGTGTTAGGAACAATAGTTTTTCTACTAGCGTGCGGAAAAAAACATTTTCCGCACTGTTTTAGTGTTTTAGTGCGGAAAAGTGGATTTTCCGCACTAAAACATGTGCGGAAAATGCGTTTTTCCGCACGCTAGTAGAAAAAACTTTTTTTCTTATTATGACAAGAGCAATCACCTCTTACCAGTTTTCAGGGCACTTTTCAATCACCCTGTATATAAAAAAAGGATATTTGTCAAACCAAATATCACTGAAAAGCACAAAAAGGAAAAAATGATTATCCTACTTACTCCCTGTTTGCACCTCAGCTTGAGAAAAGTTTCCCTTGGTGTCTTTCCCATTCCAAACATCCAACGTAGGATCCTCGGTATCCATCACGAAGCCCTCACATACAATTTCTGATTTTACTGCAACATCATTTACGTAAAGAAATTTCCACGTTAGTGAAACGTCTGGGTTAAATTAATTTTTCCGACGACCACTATGAAATGTGAACAAATTCGCACTGTTTACTGTTACTGAAAATTGTATATTGCACATGGCAGCGAAACCATGTGAAATGAGCGTGTGCAAAACATTTCACACTGATGGACGAAAACTTATATAATCAATAAATTTTTTTATTTTGTTATTTTTAAAACAGAATTAAGTTGTGGTCGGAAAAGTTGTGGTCGTCGGAAAAGTACAGTGTACAACTCGTGCTGAATGGATATTCCAAACTCGTATGCTTAATCCACTCGCAAAGGCTCGTGGCTCAAACTTCCATACTCGTTTGAAATATCCAATTTTCAGCACTAGTTATACAATATACTATTAAACACTTACCATCTGCTTGAGAAAAGTCCTCCTTGATGTCTTTCCCATTCCAAACATTCAACGTAGGATCCTCGGTATCCATCACGAAGCCCTCACATACAATTTCTGATTTTACTACGTCATTTATGTAGATAAAATTCCACGTTAGTGAAAGGTCAGGGTAATATTAATTTTAAACACTTACCATCTGCTTGAGAAAAGTTCTCCTTGATGTCATTGCTATTCCAAGCATCCAGAGAAGGATCGTCCGGACTTATCACTAATCCCTCATCTATAACTTCCGAATGAACTGCGACATCGTTTTTGTAGAGTACAAAATCCATGTGGGTGCAAGAGGTCTTCAGTTTATTATCACCTTCATGAACATACTGAACAGTTTTAATTTGATGCCATAAAAATTACACATTACTTACGTTGTTTATTGCAGTAAATTACAAAAAATATACAAGCAAGAAATTGTAAATTAAGTAAATATGCCAAGTTCTTATGGTGTTGATCAAATTATTTATATTTAGCAAACGCAAAAAGCTCGTTACAGCTCATAAAACAGCGAATATTTTACGATAAACGCCTAAACTGTAAACCACCTGTAAACCGCTTTTTGACAGTTGTTCAAAATAATACAGGCAGGGTTGCCAGACGTTGACTGAGCCTAGTGTTGCCAGGTATAAAATTTAGATTTCCCTAGAAAAATGATAAAAAACTACATTTTCCTGAAGTACACATAATGTTAACATCAAGTAACAGGTCCTAAAAATGAGATGATTTTATTTAGTGTGGAAGGATTTTAAGATCACAAAATGACAAAATTCCATTACAACTGAACAATTTTCATCTTGCTGAATAATGCAGTCACAGGTGTCGAGTAGTTTATTTAATGGTGATGGTGAATATTCATTTTATTCCTTACTGACCTATTACAATGCAATATTGCCTTAGTTACGGTAACTATAAATATGCTGAATTCATAACTCCCTTGAGAGTTATGTGCATATTCATAGATAACCCCCCTCTGCATCTTTTGTATATCTTTACACACAAAAAATTGGCAATTTCCAAATTTCCCACTGAAACTGTTTCCTGTGCCGCTACTGATGCAAGATTTTTCCACTATTTTTTTATGGGTATGGGACTGCTACTGGTATTTATAAGTGCATTAAAAAATGATGTTGATGCTGTTGTAGTTGATCTTGTGGATAAAATTTATGATAAAGGAGCTATTTTTACATGAAAAGGCGTACTTGTTTCATGTCGATAATATGTGCCGTTTTCAAGAAAAACGTACCTAAGAATATCCGGCAGTGTGATTTAGCTAAACAACTAACAAAAAAGTTATGATCAAAGACAAGACTACTTTTTAAGGCGCCATAACTTTTCAAGATTTTTCTAGGCAAATCTAAATTCTAAACCTGGCAACACTGGGCTCAGTGAACGTCAGTGAACTCTAGTCAACGTCTGGCAATCCTGCCTGTATTATTTAGAATAATTTGTCAAAGCGCGGTTTACCGTTTAACTTTTATAACCTCAAACCTGTTTCTTTGTTAAATATAAAAATTTGATCAACACAATCGAACTTACCATATTTCCTTAATTTAGAATTTCTTGCTTGTATATTTTTTGTAATTTACTGCAATAAACAACGTAAGTAATGTGTAATCTTTTATGGCATCAAATTAAAACTGTTCAGTATGTTCCAGAAGCACCACAGGCCACAGAAGGTGTCCAGAAGGTTGTAATAAACTGAAGATCTCTGCACTGATATGGATTTTGTGCTCTACATAAACGATGTCGCAGTTCATTCGGAAGTTGTAGATGAGGGATTAGTGATAAATCCGGGCGATCCTACTCTGGATGCTCTGAATAGCAAGGACATCAAGGAGAACTTTTCTCAAGCAGAATTGCAGGCAGATGGTAAGTGTTTATTACTTTTACCTGACGTTTCACTAACGTGGAATTTTCTCTACATAAATGACATTGCAGTAAAATCTGAAATTGTACGTGAGGGCTTGGTGATTAATACCAAGAATCCTACGTTGAAAGACACAGGGCAACTTTTCTCAAGCTGAGTTGCAAACAGGGGGTAAGTAGGAAAGTCATTCTTTCCTTTTCAGTGATATATATTTAGTTTGACCACTACCTTCTTGATTTTCGGCCATATATTTAGTTTGACCACTACCTTCTTGATTTTCGGCCTGTTCATATGGCAAGTTGAGGCGTGACCTGCATGGAGCCACAAAACGGGGGCAAAAACAATTAAAAGTAAATTTAGATTTGAAACTTTAATGGCCGTTGCTAGCTCTACGGCTAACGTGGATATAATTCTGGAGCGATTGATTTTGTGTGTAGTTAATAATTATTAGTGCTGGGCACGAAAACCGGTTAACCGATCGACCGGTTATTATTTGAAGCGAAAACCGCGGTTATGAACAATAGAAAACCGGTAGATCAGTCATTTAGGCCCGGTCTTTCCATTTCCTACTAAAGCTTCTATTAGCTAATAAACGATTAGTTGTCATGGAAACAATTCTTGTAATAATGGTATCCATGACAACTAATCGTTTATTAGCTAATAGAAGCTTTAGTAGGAGATGGAAAGACCGGGCCTTAGACTACTAAATAACCGTTTTCGAAAACCGGTCGATCGACCAGTCATTCGCCGACTGACTACAAAAACGTGGTTATGAATACGCGAAAACCGGTCGAGGAATGCTTCGGTTTCAGACTATTGAATAGTCGTTTTTGAAAACGATAATCGAAAACCATCACTCACTTCTGTTATTCAACTCAAATAGGCGGTTTTTGATAACTATTTCAATTGTAATAAATAGGTAATAATAAGATTATTTAATGACTAATAACATTAAATAAGAAATCAGGGTTCAAAATAATATTAAATTTTATTAAAATGTAAAATAAAACAGGATTTAGGACTTAGATTTAGGTTCCTAGGTTACTGCACGTGCATACTTTTATAGGGTAAAGAGAGAATTCGTAATGCTCATGGGTTGCCCCTCCAAAGAAATTCTGGAATATTCTGGTTTCTGGGTAACCGCGCAATTTTAATTTCGCCGCCACGTCGGTGTCTATAACCGATTTTCGTTGTTCGGTCATGCAACACATACAATGATCGATCAGTCGACTGCTTTTAATTGATCGGTCGTACATAACCGACTGAACGATTGGGAGTCTACCGGTTTTAGTAGTTCGGTCATTAAGCCGATTGAAAACCGGTTTTTTCGAAAACGGTTATTATTTTTAATAACCGATAACCGATCAAAAATCTGAAAAGTCCCAGCACTAATAATTATTGTCATAAGTAATATAACAAGAGAGTAAGAAATTGCTGGCAATTTTTACGACAGTTGTACGAGTATTTATTCCGACAATTGACAGAAGCAATAAATACGAGTAACTGGAGGAAAAATTACCAGCAATTTCTTAACTCTCGAGTTATATTCGTCATGACAATTTAAAGAACTGAGAAAGAAATTTTGAAAAGAAAGAAATCACAGTTAACTGATAAAATGAATGGCGTTGTTATGGTTTCGTCTAAACAAAAAGTGAAAAAATTCTGAAACGTAATTTCAATGTGTTTTGTGTTTTTCTTTTCTGTGCAATGAATAAAAGAATTGGTAAAATGAATATGAAAAAAATAGAAGAGGCTGTAAAAAATTCAGTGCCGGTAAATACCCAAAGAAGCCATAATTCATGCTGGCTTCAATTTAAGAAATTTTGTCAAGAAAGGGGTTACTCATTATGTGAACCTTTGCCTGTTGAAACAATTAATGATATTTTAAAGGACTATGCTTTCAATATGAAGAAGAATTCAGGCCAAGATTACAAAGAAAGCGTAGTCAAAGTGTTATGGAACACAACCGCAAAGTTATTCCAAGAGATGTAGGTATTATGAAAAATTCAAAATTAAAATTGATCTGTTTAAAGACGTTGCCTTTAAAGAAGCAAGAAACGCGAGAGACGCAAAAAGAAAAGTTTTGCAAGCGGATATATCCAAAAGGAAGGTTAGTTCAGTGGCATTTACAGATACAGAGTATTTGAAAATGATACAATTATGGAACGAAGATACTCCTGAAGGTTTACAATATGAATTGTTTATAAAAATTGTAATATTTATAATAATTGTAGTTGTAAATAAAGTGTACGAAAAAAGAAACATATTTGCAAGCGGAAATTTCACGAGTGATAATTTCCAGCACTGTAATTGTGTTTTGATTGGTTGAATTCGTGAGAATACACGTCTCTGATTGGATGACCGAATGTGAATTAAATTGTCATTAAAATTTCTCAGAAACAGACTTTTACGCCTTGGGAGTAGGCAACCAACCGTACGTACCTCTGTCCCTACAATCTCAGGAAGCTGAAATAATTTTCCAAGTCCCCAGACACGCGCCGAACGTAATGCCGTGGATTTTGTGTCAGAATTATATCCACGTTAGCCGTGTAGCTAGCAACGGCGTTTTAAATACTTGATTTTATGAGTTTGTAATAATTGCAACTCCATTTAATTCATGGTCTCATTTATAAAAGTGGTTATTAACTCAGTTGTGTTGTATTTATTGTAACAACAGCAAATTCTTCTAATTCAAATAGTGTTTGATGCACAAAATTAAATATGTTTCAAATTTATATCCGCCCTCAACTGTTGTCTTGTCAGGTCAAGTAGCGCAATGCTTTTTTTAGAAAATGAAGAGGTCGGAAAGAGACCTCAGTCTCAAAAATCAAGAAGGTCGTGGGTTTAACTAATATCCTTTCTCTTTTTTCTATACACAGGGTGATTTAAAAGTACACTGAAAACTCGTAGGAGGTGATTCCTCTCTTGTCAGAATAAGGAAAAATGTTAATATGACCCATGATCCGAAAATGCTTAGTTGCTAAGTTACCAGCCTACAAAGATGGAACGATGAATCACCCAATTGTATTCGTAAAAATTTAACCAAATAAGATATTATAAAAATAATAAATATTTAATAAAATATCGATAAAATAAAATAAGATATTGTTTTGTTGGTTAAGGAATAGTTATTTTCTGGTTGGGAGGCACTTATTAGTATGTTACTATGTTTTCAGAATTTTTAAATTACCCAGAAGGTTCTAAACCAGAGAACTATTTAGTTTTTTAGTCATAACGATTGTGTCTTTCCACTTCTGGTAAAGTCAATAGTGGATTTGACACCCCCCATGCTAGACAAAAAAAGTACTAGTATTGTACAACAACAATGTGCACCGTTTTTGAAAAATCGCTGTTTTTACAGGGCTGTTTGTATCACCGCACACCAATTTGGGTACCTGAATTTCAAACATTGAACCAAATAAGATATTGACTCAAACAAATGCAAAAAAGATGACTTAAAAAAGTAAAATGGTCCTCTAGTTCACCACTCTTTGAATAATTTAAAAATTCTGAAAACACTAATAGTGCCTCCAAACCAAAGAAATTCTTTCCGTAAGAACCAAAACAATATCTTATTTGGTTAAATTTTTACGAACAAAATTAGTGACTCTTCGTACCATCTTTTGTCAGCTGGGAATGTGACCATGGGTCATATTAACTTTTTTCCTTATTCTGGGGAGAGGAATCACCTCCTACGAGTTTTCGGTGTACATTTAAGTCACCCTGTATATTTAAAAAATAAGTAGAAGTTGTGTGTTATACTGTTTGTACTACCTACTTTAAGTGCTACTTCTAAAATATTAACATCTTAATAATCTGTTAATTATTTCAGTAAAACATGAAAATACGGACACCCGTTTGCATGCCCAAATAAAATCTGAAACTCCTGATGTGAAATTTAATATTAAGAGTGATGATGATGATATCTATATTAAGATTGAGCCTTTGTTGGGCGAGGAGCTGGATATAAAAGAAGAAATTGACGAAATCGAATCAGAAATCAGGCAAGACTTTCAAGTTGAACAATTAGATTCTGCAATGAACAGCACCTTATATCCAATTGAAGAAAAATCCAATAATGCAAGAGGTAACTCAGAACCATATACAAGAATTGTAAGTGGCGAGAGGGCTAAACAGGGAAGTAATTTTGAGACTGGTAGTAAGATAGCTACAAGAGAGAAATGTGATTATAGAAATTTACTAAAGAGTAACTTACAACAACATATGAAAGCCCATATGGGTGAAAAGCCATTTAAATGTGATATATGTGATTATAGAAGTTCACGAAAGGGTGACTTACAAGTTCATATGAAAACCCATACGTGTGAAAAACCATTTCAATGTGATATATGTGATTATAGAACTTCACGAAAGGGTGACTTACAACAACATAAGAAAACCCATACAGGTGTAAAACCATTTAAATGCAATATATGTGATTATAGATGTTCACAGAAGGCTAACTTACAAGTTCATATGAAAACCCATACGGGTGTAAAACCATTTAAATGCAATATTTGTGATTATAGAAGCTCATGGAAGGCTCATCTACAAGATCATATGAAAACCCATACGGGTGAAAAACCATTTCAATGTGATGTTTGTGATTATAGAAGTTCACTGAAGTCTCACTTACAACGACATTTGAAAACCCATACGGGTGAAAAACCATTTCAATGTGATAGATGTGATTATAAATGTTCAGAGAAGGGTCGGTTACAACGACATTTGAAAACCCATACGGGTGAAAAACCATTTCAATGTGATAGATGTGATTATAAATGTTCAGAGAAGGATCGGTTACAACGACATTTGAAAACCCATACGGGTGAAAAACCATTTCAATGTGATATATGTGATTATAGAAGTTCACGAAAGGGTGACTTACAACAACATAAGAAAACCCATACTGGTGAAAAACCATTTCAATGTGATACATGTGATTATAGATGTTCACAGAAGGCTAACTTACAAGTTCATATGAAAACCCATACGGGTGTAAAACCATTTAAATGCAATATTTGTGATTATAGAAGCTCACGGAAGGCTCATGTACAAGATCATATGAAAACCCATACGGGTGAAAAACCATTTCAATGTGATAGATGAGATTATAGAAGTGCATGGATCACTTGCTTACAAGTGCATAAGAAAACCGGTGAAAAGCCATTAAATGTGTCAGAACGCCTTTATTTATCAGTTACTGTTACAACATAACATAAGAGTACATAAAACAATATATCTTGAACTTAACGAATAACATCTATCCACCACATTGACTTACTTAAGAATGCCTTGCGCTGGACCGGAAAACGGAAGGAAGCCGACCGACGACCCTCGTTCACTCTCGGGCCCAGCACTTGGCGCGACATTTAAAAGAGGCGCGGAATTCAATTTCGCTCTTACAACTCAGCTATCCTGACATATGATCGACCACGATCAATAAGATTGGTTAAAGTTAATTAATAAAGTTAATTAGTAACATAACTTAGGATAGGTATATTTGAACTTAAACTAAATAGTTATAACTTATAACATAAAATAGGGTTGACATATCAAAAATACAGTATGCATTACCTAAGTTATTACAAATCTACGTCTGTCTTTCAACACGTCATTGGACGCTGACCAAGGTTTCATTCGAGAAGCCTCAAAAATACCCTCGAAAGGTATTTGTGTTATTTGAAATCCTTCCACGTCCGCTATAACATATCTGTCTTTGGGTAAAACTTTTTTAATTACATATGGGCCTTTATATTTGGGGATTACCTTTTTGTTTACACCTGCAGTTACATCCACGTTTATAATTACAACAAACTTCCCCTCCCCGTATTTGCGAGGAGCCTTGTGTCTAGTGTCGTAATGAGATTTGTTATAGTCCTGACTTGATTGAATTCTAGTTTTTGCAGATTCTCTAATCGCCTCTAAGGGCCGGTATTACAATCTCAGTTTAAACCCGAGATCAGCTAAACCAAGCTTAATTGTCATGGATATGATTCTTGTAACAATTGTATCCATGGCATTTAAACTTGGTTTAACTGATCTCGGGTTTAAACTGAGATTGTAATACTGGCCCTAAATCACGCTCAACTTGGATATCATTCTCTAAATATCGTCCTAACATATCATCAGTTTTTGTTCACTGCTTAACCCCAAATAACAACCTACTTGGAGCATCACCAGTTCCTTGATTTATCGTATTGTTAAGGGCATGCTCCACTTTCCCATTTATTTAGTTCTTCTGAAAGTTTGGCTGACATTGGAGTGATACTACGATTTATTCTTTCTACCTGACCGTTAGCTCTGGGAGCTCCAGTAGCTATTAAAATGTGTTGTATTTCCTGGGAGCTAAGAAAATTTTTAAATGCACCGGAAGTATAAGCCTTCCTCGATCGGAAATGATTCGGAGGGGCTGACTATAGTTAGTATAATAAGTGCTTAAGTGTTTTATAACTTCATTCGAGTTGGTAGTTTTGCAAGCATAAAGTTTAACATACTTTGTGAACCCATCAACTACGACAAAAATGTATTTATTACCTAACGTTGATTTTCCCAGGGGGCCATAATGGTCGATGTGCAATGTGTAAAAAGGAATATTTCCTTTTGGTATATTATGGAGATAACCTTCCTGTTTCCCTGTGTGCGGGGAGTAAGTAATACATTTTAAGCAGTTGGATATGACGTAATCTTTAACTTTACTGTGCACATTTGGAAACCAGTAAATATGCATTATAAGGTCTATCGTCTTAGTTACCCCCACGTGCCCCACCTCATCATGATATAAATGAATAACATTAGTTTCCATGCTCTGCGGTACCCCAAATAAAACCCGGTTCTTAACTTTGCGGTACACCAGCCCATTCCGTAATTCAAAAAGTGTGTGATCTCTTTGCTCTAATACCTACCTCTCGCATCTTACTTATTCTCCTATCTTGAACTTGCTTAAGTGACAAATTTTGGGCAAAACTATTTTCTTCTAATAGCAATATATTGTGGCAGCGACTAAGTGCATCTACGTGCTGCATTCTTTTACCGGGCCTATGCTCGATGTTATAATTATAATTTTGTAACATTAATGCCCATCTTGCTATGCGCACATTGATGTCTTTTTTGCTTAAAGTTAACTGTAAACTGTGGCAGTCTGTAACTATTTTAAATGGTATGCCATCCAGGTATATGTGAAAACGTTTCAGGGAGTAAATGATTGATAGACATTCTAGTTCGTAACTGTGGTACCTGCCCTCAGCGTCGGTTGTGCGTTTACTAAAATATGCTATTGGATGCAGCTTGTTGTCGTGCTGCTTCTGAAGCAGCACCGAACCAAAACCTAGGGAACTGGCATCGCAGTGTAATTCAGTAACAGCATGGGGCGAATAAATAACTAGCACAGGAAATGTCATTAAACACTGTTTTAAAGTTTCATATGCACGTAATTGTTCGGAACCAAAAACATATTCATAATTTTTACGTAAGAGATCATACAATGGCTTAGCTATTATTGAAAATTTTTTGATGAATCGTCTAAAATAACTTATCAATCCTAAGCATAAATCCTAAGTAGCTATGCATTTCCTTAACATTGCTAGGTATCGGGAACTTTAACACTGAGTCTATGTTTCTTTTGCTTGGTTTGATGTTGCCGGTTTTCTTGCCGTGTTACCCTAGCAATAACTCCAGCAATAACTAAAACTCAATAAAGTCGTGGTCAGATGTTGTATGTTAAAAAATTTGAAATTGTATTAAGTATAATTACATATTCAAGCATGGTATTAAACTAAAATTGTAACACATATACAAGGAGGGATATATAGGATGATATAAAGGCAAAATATTCGTTTTTCCGTCATGAGGCGGCGACTATCAATCAAAAAACTTCAAGTTTTTAGTTTGTTCCGAGGAATTTTTTTTATTATTGTAAATAGTCGATCCATATTCACGAGGAAGATAACTAATGCCCTAACGCATCATTTTCCAACGAGACATTCGTTTTTCCGTGAGGCGGCTACGACTGGGGGCGGAAAAACACACGATTTTATTGACTATCTGCCAGCAATTTTTTTATTTATTGACATATTCGATTCATATTCACGAGGAAGATAACTAAGGCCCTAACACATCATTTTCCAACGAAACATTCGTTTTTCCGTGAGGCAGCTACGACTGGGGGCGGAAAAACGCTCGATTTTATTGACTAACTGTCAGCAATTTCCAGCAATTTTTTTATTTATTGACATATTAGATCCATATTCACGAGGAAGATAACTGAGGCCCCAACACATCATTTTCCAGCGAAACATTCGTTTTTCCGTGAGGCGGCTACGACTGGGGGCGGAAAAACACACGATTTTATTGACTATCTGCCAGCAATTTTTTTATTTATTGACATATTCGATTCATATTCACGAGGAAGATAACTAAGGCCCTAACACATCATTTTCCAACGAAACATTCGTTTTTCCGTGAGGCGGCTACGACTGGGGGCGGAAAAACACACGATTTTATTGACTATCTGCCAGCAATTTTTTTATTTATTGACATATTCGATTCATATTCACGAGGAAGATAACTAAGGCCCTAACACATCATTTTCCAACGAAACATTCGTTTTTCCGTGAGGCGGCTACGACTGGGGGCGGAAAAACGCTCGATTTTATTGACTAACTGTCAGCAATTTCCAGCAATTTTTTTATTTATTGACATATTAGATCCATATTCACGAGGAAGATAACTGAGGCCCCAACACATCATTTTCCAGCGAAACATTCGTTTTTCCGTGAGGCGGCTACGACTGGGGGCGGAAAAACACACGATTTTATTGACTATCTGCCAGCAATTTTTTTATTTATTGACATATTCGATTCATATTCACGAGGAAGATAACTAAGGCCCTAACACATCATTTTCCAACGAAACATTCGTTTTTCCGTGAGGCGGCTACGACTGGGGGCGGAAAAACGCTCGATTTTATTGACCATCTGTCAGCAATTTCCAGCAATTTTTTTATTTATTGACATATTAGATCCATATTCACGAGGAAGATAACTAAGGCCCTAGCACATCATTTTCCAGCGAAACATTCGTTTTTCCGTGGGGGGCTACTACTGGGGGCAGAAGAGTATTACTTTTATCAATACTTATTTCCGTTCTTGCTAGTTCGATTGAAACTGATGCACGTCACTTTCGAATGTAGGCAACCGACGTTACTTAGTTGATAAGAAATAAAAGATACCTATCCGTGAAATCTTAGCAATTCTTTTCCAGTGGAGGTAAGTTTGCTGGAGCCAAAGAACTAAGTATGTTTGGTTGCCTACTTCTGGCGAGTATTGAAATGGCCACCGGTTTACGCGCATGGCTTGACGTATGTATATACACAAGTCCACTGGGTTTGTGTAAAAATTATGTAAAAATTAATTCTCAAAACTGCAACTAACCTAAAGCAAAGACTTTGCAAAGACACTAGTGGGGCGCCCCTCGAGCTTTAGGTTAGTTACAGTGTGAGAATTAATTTTTTTTTAATCAGGCGGAAATTGATGCTTCTATAGCTCCTTTATTATTATTTAGTCAAATATGAAAAACGTGTAAATATAAAAGTTGTTCAGTATCGCTAGCTACTCTGCATTCTCCTAAATTTATATCACGTATACAGGGTGTTTGATTTCCACAGTACAATAAGGAACTTTGTTATTTAAAATGAAACACCCTATATATTATTATACAGGGTGCCCGGAAATTATGTGTCAATATTTTAGAAGGTGATTCTACACATAAAAATAATGCTAAAAGTCATATTACCTACATTTTTTTCAAATTCTCAATAAATAATAACGGAGATACAGCATGCTAAAATTATTTCATTAATTTCTTTGCTTTTCCAAGAGTCAACATAATTAAACATTTATTAATAGTATTAAAGAATGTAATACAACGTAAATGACCTATGTACGGACTATTTATAACAGAGTTTCAAACTTATGCCCTTCCGTTTCACTGCATAAGCGAACTCGAGCAAGCATTCCCTTGAGTTGCATAATAATTTCGCAGCATGCTATTGTCCTCTGTCTAAGTTCTTCAACATTAGTTACTGGTAATAGATAAAGCAAAAGGCTTTAAAAGGATTTACGGCTGGTAATATGGGATGTAAAGGCGTTGACATTACTTTTATTTGTAATGAACAACCCTTATGTTTTGTAGTTACTTTTTGGACACAAGGTAAATACAAATCGTTAAATATCCTATTATTAAATATCAAATTGAACTAGGCAGGTATTTAAATTCAAATTCAAATCAAATCAATTTATTCTGCAAAATAAACAAAATAAACAATTTAGTAATAGTAAAAGCCTTAGGTAAAAGCTTGCTTTGACTGACAATTGACTGACTCCAAAGTCCACTTTTGCCGACAGTAGCATTCAAAATTAGATTGCTGGGAAAAACAAACAAATTTGAAATTTGTAATAAGTAATTAAATTTAAGTTCCATATTTTTCACGATTTCTTTAATTTCAGATGGGGTGAACATTTCTTGGTAATTTTTCATTGTAAATATAAGTTTTTTTGTAATAATTTTTGAGCGCCGTTGCGACCGTTTTTGGATTTAGTTTATAATTTTTCTTGGTATAGTACAGCCAAAGGGCTTTCAAACAAGTTGTTGCGGAACCTGATCAGATAATTGGTTTTTGAGTTATGGGGCGTTAAAGTCGAAATTTTGAAAAATTCATAGCGACCGCCATTTTGATGTTAGAGAGTCCGGTAAAAAACTGTTTTCCTTGAATTATGCCCTTCTTTCATATCCCCTACTCAGATTTTCAAAATTCCGCTTCTGAAAAAAATGATACCAAAAAAACATGTCTAACTTCCGCTTCCGGTTTCGCATTTTTTTGAAAAGCTTTTCGATATACCCCTTCATTTAAAATTTCATCAAAATCGGTTCACTAGTTTTTACGTTAGAGGCGTTACATACATACATACACACACACCCACCCACCCACCCACCCACCCACAGACAGACATTTTTTCTAGACCACTTTTTTGGGTTCCTGGGGACCCAAAACACGTATTTCCGCGAAAATCTCGACTTCGAAAATTTTCATGATATCAATACTTCCCATATACCAGTGGTGGTATGGGAAAGTAAAAATAATCATTAAATTAATGTTAATTGTAAACAATCAGAGAAAAAATTATATGTTCAACACGGCAGTAATGGAGATTTACTGACGCAGCTGGTATTACCAGCCAAGGCAGTAAATCTGCTACTTTTCTGCCTTTTTAAACAAACAACTATTTTATTAATTTAAGAATATTAAGTTATGATATTATAGGTTGTTCAATAAACAGTAAATATTATTTGCAAAATTATTCAGTAAGCGGATTTATAAGAAATGGTGTCAAAAACAAAAAAAAAAACAATGGTACACCGTTTTTTCCTCCAGAAATATCTGTGAGCATTCCCTTTGTTTTTAAAAACATCTGGCAGCAATCGTCCATGCCCTTGCGAAGGCCGAACAGCCCTAATTTCTAGAAGCCAAGGAAAAGTACGAACTATGCGGGAAGCGGTAAGCGGGGAAGGGAAAAAAAGATGCTTGTGGGGCCAAGGACATATTAGCAACTGTGAAAGCTGGATGTTGTGCGATATTTTTCAAATAATAAACAATTTTGAGTAATTGATAGTTCTTTTTTTATTGTGTTGTGTTTTAATAAATTCGTATATCCACATACGCATCTGTAGTTTTCCGAATAAATGAAAAAAAAAGATCGAAATTTTTTACAACTTTCAACAACCTGTATTTCGGTAACGAAGCATTTGCGGACTCATGTTAATAGGAACTTTTCCTCTTATTTTCATGAAAGGAACATGCCCTTAACTGGATGCCGTTTCTTTTTGAGACACCCTGTATACTTTTAATGGTTTCTCAATTTGGTGGCCTACTTTCAAGGATTTCTAGGAAACTAATAAAAAGGGGCTGAGTGTAATGGAAACAAGCTGTAAACAGTTTATTTTTGTCTAATACAACCAACAAAAATGCGGTTCAATGTCTTGTTTTTACAAGAAAAGTATCCACTGTAGGAAAGTACCAAATTTGCATGCACCTACTTAAAAAGACACAAATATCGTCTTCATTTGCTAAAATTATAAATAATAGAAATAAATATCTATTGTAGTAATTTATATTGTCAGGAATGTATTACAAATATTTAAACGTATGTGCGTCAGCATCCCCTGTGTTGAAACCGATCCTGTCCCTTGCCCGACACAAGCGGATAGCCCTCACATTTGTGCTACAAACAGCTGAATACACAAGTCCACTGGGTTTTTGTAAAAATTAATTCTCAAATTGCAACTAACCTAAAGCAAAGACTTTTTGCAAAGACTAGTTGGGCGCCCCTCGAGCTTTAGGTTAGTTGCAGTTTGAGAATTATTTTTCACAAAAACCCAGTGGACTTGTGTATTCAGCTGTTTGTAGCACAAATGTGAGGGCTATCCGCTTGTTTGCCCGACTACCTGCTTAAAGATCGTCAACCCGCTTGACCTTCTGCGTTGTACCAACCCTTAAGGCATAACGGCACCTCACCCACCTCACTATAAAGTCATTTTTAAAACAAATAAAAATATTCACTTGCAATGTCGATTATTTTTGAGGTGGTATCACTCATGCCATTTGCTCTTGCAAACGCAAAGGACATTCGTGATAGCACCTCAAAAATAATCGACATAACTTTGACTAAGCTCCAATTGCGCCGGTTACACTTAAATAATAAGAGTCGCTTAAAGTTTAATTGCAATGGATACAATTCTTGTAACGATATGTATCCATGGGAATTAATTTTTTAAGCGACGCTTATTATTTAAGTGGTCAATTTTTGACAGATGGCATATGAAATTAAAACTAATGACAAAACTAAGGATTTACTAAAATCAGGTATTTATAAATTAAATTGTTCACATTGTAATTTGTAATTCACTCTATACAGGGTGTTCGTTTTTCGAAGCTAAGCATGGGGATCTCGGTTAGCTTAAGAGATACGAAGTCGGTTAAATGGAGGCAAAGTTGTGTATTTTAATGCTGATCAATAATGTGAAAAGAAATTGGGCCTACGACGTTTAGTTTAGAAAATATGATAATATCTAAAAAAAATCAAAATTCCCGATTTTTGTTTTTCGCTGATAAAATGAAAACAAGTGAAACTACGAATTTTTAATTAAGACATTTTTAAGACACTTTTTTATGGAGAATCTAAATATGCGATTGTTTTTCTCATTTCGTTTAAAATAGCCAACAATCGACTGTCAACTTTTGTTTTTCTTATGAACGCCATATCGGATTTTTGCATTTTTGAATGTAACTTTTTTTACTGATTTCAACTATGTATGATACATAAAACTTTAGCTTGTGTTTTTACCTACAAATTCAAGTTATCCATTTTTACTCAGAGTGCCATGAAAACAAAAGCGACAAGTTTGTTTTAAAGAGAGTTCTGATTACGACTTTAATTTTAAGTGATGATAAGGTTATTGCTTTGGCTAATTTTGTGAAAGAAATGTGAGTTTTAAAAGAAGAATAGTGGGATATAACAAAATTTATTATCAACTATTATGATTTATGTGGAAACAATAGAATAAAAATTAAAAAACAGAAAATTATAGCAAAAACTAAAAACTAAAACTTGAATCCAAAACAACGTGATAGTAACAAATATTTAAGTATTGTTTTTCTTTGAACAGAGATAATCCTTTAGGTCCGGTTTTTCAAGTCGAATTTAACTGTCGATTCAGCTAAGCCAAAATCAATATTGTCATCGATACAATTGTTACAAGAATTGTATCGGTTTAGCTGAACTAGGAGTTAAAAACACGAACTGAAAAACCCTACCTAAAGGATTATCTCTGTTCAAAGAAAAACAATACTTAAATATTGGTTACTATCCCGTTGTGTTTTCGATTAAAGTTTTTAGTATTTGCTATAATTTTCTGTTTCTTAATTTTTATTCTATTGTTTCAACATAAATCATAAATCATAATTCTTTTAAAGCTCGCCAAAAAATTAGCCAAAGCAATAAATAACCTTATGACTTAAAATTAAATTCGTAATCAAAACATTTTTTAAACAAACTTGTCGCTTTTGTTTCCATGGCACTCTGCGTAAAAATAGATAACTTGAAATTGTAGGTAAAAACACAAGCTAAAGTATTATGTGTCATACATAGTTGAAGTCAGTAAAAACAGTTACATTCAAAAATGCAAAAATCCAATATGGCGTCCATACCTATCCGGCGCACCCCGTAGGACGGAAACCCTTATCTCGAATTAAAAATTATGTGCTGTCCCTGTTAGGTATACTTAAAGTATTGCGACACACAACAGTAAGACAGGTTGCCTATCTCATAAAATGCACATCGATTTTATACCACTGCAGTTCCGCCCTACGACCTTTCCGTCCTACGACCCCTACTCATATTTTATTTCTTATCAACTAAGTAACGTCGGTTGCCTACATTCGAATGTGACGTGCATCAGTTTCAATCGAACTAGCAAGAACGGAAATAAGTATTGATAAAAGTAATACTCTTCCGCCCCCAGTCGTAGCCGCCTCACGGAAAAACGAATGTTTCGCTGGAAAATGATGTGTTGGGGCCTCAGTTATCTTCCTCGTGAATATGGATCTAATATGTCAATAAATAAAAAAATTGCTGGAAATTGCTGACAGTTAGTCAATAAAATCGAGCGTTTTTCCGCCCCCAGTCGTAGCCGCCTCACGGAAAAACGAATGTTTCGTTGGAAAATGATGTGTTAGGGCCTTAGTTATCTTCCTCGTGAATATGAATCGAATATGTCAATAAATAAAAAAATTGCTGGCAGATAGTCAATAAAATCGTGTGTTTTTCCGCCCCCAGTCGTAGCCGCCTCACGGAAAAACGAATGTTTCGTTGGAAAATGATGTGTTAGGGCCTTAGTTATCTTCCTCGTGAATATGAATCGAATATGTCAATAAATAAAAAAATTGCTGGCAGATAGTCAATAAAATCGAGCGTTTTTCCGCCCCCAGTCGTAGCCGCCTCACGGAAAAACGAATGTTTCGTTGGAAAATGATGTGTTAGGGCCTTAGTTATCTTCCTCGTGAATATGAATCGAATATGTCAATAAATAAAAAAATTGCTGGCAGATAGTCAATAAAATCGTGTGTTTTTCCGCCCCCAGTCGTAGCCGCCTCACGGAAAAACGAATGTTTCGTTGGAAAATGATGTGTTAGGGCCTTAGTTATCTTCCTCGTGAATATGAATCGAATATGTCAATAAATAAAAAAATTGCTGGCAGATAGTCAATAAAATCGTGTGTTTTTCCGCCCCCAGTCGTAGCCGCCTCACGGAAAAACGAATGTTTCGCTGGAAAATGATGTGTTGGGGCCTCAGTTATCTTCCTCGTGAATATGGATCTAATATGTCAATAAATAAAAAAATTGCTGGAAATTGCTGACAGATAGTCAATAAAATCGAGCGTTTTTCCGCCCCCAGTCGTAGCCGCCTCACGGAAAAACGAATGTTTCGTTGGAAAATGATGTGTTAGGGCCTTAGTTATCTTCCTCGTTAATATGAATCGAATATGTCAATAAATAAAAAAATTGCTGGCAGATAGTCAATAAAATCGTGTGTTTTTCCGCCCCCAGTCGTAGCCGCCTCACGGAAAAACGAATGTTTCGTTGGAAAATGATGTGTTAGGGCCTTAGTTATCTTCCTCGTGAATATGGATCTAATATGTCAATAAATAAAAAAATTGCTGGAAATTGCTGACAGATAGTCAATAAAATCGAGCGTTTTTGCGCCCCCAGTCGTAGCCGCCTCACGGAAAAACGAATGTTTCGTTGGAAAATGATGCGTTAGGGCATTAGTTATCTTCCTCGTGAATATGGATCGACTATTTACAATAATAAAAAAAATTCCTCGGAACAAACTAAAAAATTTGAAGTTTTTTGATTGATAGTCGCCGCCTCATGACGGAAAAACGAATATTTTGCCTTTATATCATCCTATATATCCCTCCTTGTATATGTGTTACAATTTTAGTTTAATACCATGCTTGAATATGTAATTATACTTAATACAATTTCAAATTTTTTAACATACAACATCTGACCACGACTTTATTGAGTTTTAGTTATTGCTGGAAAATTATTGCCAGAATCACGCCGGTCCGTTTTCTATAGTATACCCCAAATAATCAATTTTGTTCATTGCAAAATAACATTCATCTACCCTTATTTCCAGCAAATTATTCCTCATAACCTCAAATACTCTCTTTAAAACTAACAAATGTGATTCCAAATCTATAGACGAGATCATTAAATCGTCCATATTCCAATTATCTAATATCTAATATTAATTATTAAACACCGGCATTACGTTCGGCGCATGTCCCTATAATCTCAGGAAGCTGAAATAATTTTCCAAGTTCCCAGACATGCGCCGAACGTAATGCCGCCTGCCGGTGTAAAATAATTAATATTAGATTTCTCAGAAACAGACTTTTACGTCTTGGGAATAGGCAACTAATCGTGCGCACCTCTGTCCCAATAATCTCAGGAAGCTGAAATAATTAAGTCCCACATGCGCCGAACTAAATACGCTTAGCTGTTCACTAGCCCGTCGCTACACAACCTTCCCGACATACTTCGCGGGAGTCGGAAATAAAACTATGTTGGGTACCGTTCGAAAGAACAAACCCGAGTTACCCATTGGAATAACTGATTTCAAGAATGTTGAAGTTCATTCATAGAAATTTGCATTTACGAAGGATACTTGCGTTTTCTCATACATTCCAAAGAAAAATAAAGTTGTTGTATTGACGAGTACCTACACTTCATAAAATTAAAAAGGTTTCAGATAGAGAAGATAAGAAACCACAAGCAATCTTAGATTACAATGCTACAAAAGGTGCTGTAGATAATTTAGACAAGTTAGTAGCAACATACACTACGAAAAGAATGAGCCAGCGTTGGCCAATGATCTTATTCTACAACATGTTAGATATTTTCGCGTACAATGCTTTTGTTCTATGGCGTGAGATCAATCCAGAATGGAATAAAAATAAACTATATAAACGGCGATTATATATTGAAGAAATTGGAAAATGCCTCATCAATGAAGAAATTGGAAGAAAGATTATACCTAGAACCAAAATTTCAGCTGCAATAATACAACGTATACAAAATATTGGCAACATTGCTACTACAAGTGCTACACCTACATCTTCAAATAAAAGAGGCAGGTGTGTGAAGTGCATCAAGAGTGACAATTAGTATAAAACCATATCTCATATTTGCAAGAAATATATTTGCGCGACACACTCAATTATTATTTGTAACAGTTGTGATCATTAAATACATATTATCGTACATTTTTACAATAAGTATTAAAATAAATTAAATAAAAAATAAATAAAAAATAAAAATTTATTAGAGTTCAATAAAATTTTATTACACAATTATACACCCTATTTTATTTG
Organism: Hemicrepidius hirtus; assembly: GCA_963082805.1. Taxonomy (NCBI): domain Eukaryota; kingdom Metazoa; phylum Arthropoda; class Insecta; order Coleoptera; family Elateridae; genus Hemicrepidius; species Hemicrepidius hirtus. The sequence goes on from OY720165.1 coordinate 6,396,370, forward strand.
AAAGCGGTCTAGGTCATATCGGCAAAAAGCAGATGTTGTTCACATCGGCAAAACTATCGCGCCCGATTGGCAAACAGGGATCTAAGTGTGTCTTGTTAACATCGGCAAATGATCATATCGGCAAAAATCTGCCATCTTGGCAAACTTGTTCACAACGGCATACATAGTTACATTTTACGTGCTTAACTAGCAAACAATAGTTTTTATGTACGATCGATCAATAACAACTGTTTTTTAGACCTAATTTTCAGGCGTAAACCTAGTCTTTTTGGCCCTCGGGCCGTAATTATGTTTTTGGCCCGCTGATTGCACTTTTCTAATTAAGGAATAATTTTATTTTTGTTTGGAATACAAGTAGTAACACAGTTATTTGTTAATATGAACATTTATATCTATCTTACAGTTATTACAGTATATATATAATGTATATGTAATGTGTAATAATTTCAACAAAATATCAGAAGCTTGTGATATAAATAATTGTACACTAGTGGACTTAAAAAAATATGCTCTACGCTATTTTAATCTTTAATTTTTTCTGTATAATTAAGTATTTTTGTTATTTCTTTTGTTAAATGATAAATATGTTATTTTTTGTTATATGCAACTCACGTTATGTACTTATTTCTTGTATTTACATGACATTGTCCTTTAATTGGAATTAATTTTCTGTTGGGCAATAAATCAATTATTATTATTATTATTATTATTATTACAATTACTTATATTAAATGCGGAAGGAATGGTGTTTATCAAAGATTCACTGATAACGCTTTCATTAATACCATCATTCTCTAACGTAGAAAGAATGGTGTTTATCACAGAGGGATTGCGAACGTTTTCATTACTGACAGCATTACTTGTTGAGGGTACATGAAGACCTTCGCCTACCATAACCTTTTGTGCAATTTTCATTTTATTTTGCAATGAATCCTCAATATAAGTCTCGGCCACCGCCGAGGACTTCCAGCCACCATGACGTTTGATACTGATCAAGTCTGCGCCCCCATCAGCTAAAAGAGTAGCGGAGGAACGTCGAAAGCAGTGTCCTGTATAGGCACCTGCATCCGGCATATTCAAAAATTTGGCTACTCTTTGCGGCACTTGTCCCAGTGTATTTTTTCCTACAACCTGCGATGTACACTTGCCATTTTTGTAATACACAAAGAGTCGTCGATGCTCCGTGTGTGATGGCCGTAAAAACACGTATTTTCGAAATATTTGTAGAAAATTCAGTGCTAGTTCTTCGTTGTTAACGACTGTAAATGTTCTGTTTATTTTGTTCTTTGTATTATTGATTTTTACAATGAGTGCAGACCCTACATCCTCAATATCGTCTAGAGTTAATTGGGCTAATTCGTTTCTACGACATGCCCCAGCGATGCCCATGATTATTGCCACCTACAATATTGTAGAAACTCAATGAGTATAATTATATTTCGAATTAGTGATTTTCTTACCTTCATCATTAGAAATGTATCATCTGGGGCTTCCAAGAAAAATTTTGTGATCTGTTCCCTGTTGAGTATTTTTGATTTTTTGGGTTCGTACCCCTCGCTTTGCCTTTTCAGAAAGGCGAACAATCGCTTGAATTGACTGACATCAATGTTTTCCTTAGCTGCCAAATTTGCTTTGATCATTGAGTAACGCGACCAAAGCGAGGTTGGTTTGTAAATTTTACTTTGTTCATCAAAATATACCAGTAAAACGTTTTCAGTAATGGTTTTTACCTTATTAACTGCACACCACTTTAAAAAATCATTATATGTTTTCTCATATATAGCTTTGGATTTTGGCGGTAACAGATTCAAAGTAATGTTCTTTGCTGCTTCATCAAAATCTGGCACAATGCACGAGAAATCTTCTTCTTTAGACATACTTTTGCAAACAAATAGTGACAAATACTTAAATTACTTACTAATTTTTTTGCAAATAATTTGTTTTTGTTTATACTTGTTGCTGTGGTTACGCAGTTTTATTTGGTCAATGATAAATCGATTTCAAAGGAGCGCTTTTCATTTTTTGTTTAAATACAGTCATTGTCAATATAAACTATATTTTTACGGTTTTTAAAATTTCGATCTTACATAAAGTTTTGTATGCACCTCAGGCGTAACCGACGTCTTTGGCCCTCGGCGTGTTATAGCCCTCCGTGCTTCGCACGTCGGGCTATAATTTTCACGCCGCGGGCCAAAAACGCCTGGGTTACGCCCTTGATACATAAATAACTATTAATTGTCTTTGGTTTTAATAACGTGACATTTAAAACATAAACAAAGAATTTGATGGGACGAGAATGAGGAGATTATACATGGTCGGTAGGAAAATCGTTAACGATCGGTGACGGTCGTGTAATTGTTTCAAAGTAAATGCATCAAAGCACTGGTGGATCATTTTAAAAAATTACCATTATAAGATTCCTATGTTCCATCTTCCCAGGGACACACGGTATATCACATTGAAATGGTTTTTCATCCGTACGGGTTATCAAATGATCTTGTAAATGAGCCTTCTGTGAACTTCTATAATCACATATTATATATCACATTGAAATGGTTTTTCATCCGTATGCGTTTTCGTATGCCTTTTTAAGTCACCGTTCAGCGAAAATCTAAATTCACATAAATCACATTGAAATGGTTTTTCACCAGTATGGATTTTCATATGTCGCTGTAAGTCAGTCTTCCGTGAACTTCTATAATCACATACATCACATTGAAATGCTTTTTCACCCGTATGGGTTTTAATATGAACTTGTAAGTAACCCTTCCGTGAACATCTATAATCACATATATCACATTGAAATGGTTTTTCACCCGTATGGGTTTTCATATGCCCTTGTAAGTTATTCTTTTGTGAACTTCTATAATCACATATATCACATTTAAATGGTTTTTCACTCGCATGGGTTTTCAAATGTCGTTGTAAGTAAGCCTTCAGTGAACTTTTATAATCACATACATCACATTGAAATGCTTTTTCACCCGTATGGGTTTTAATATGAACTTGTAAGTAACCCTTCCGTGAACATCTATAATCACATATATCACATTGAAATGGTTTTTCACCCGTATGGGTTTTCATATGATGTTGCAAGCTACTCTTGTATGCACATCTATAGTCGCATATATCACACTGAAATGGTTTTGCACCCGTATGGGTTTTCATATGAACTTGTAAGTTAGTCTTCCGTGAACTTCTATAATCACATATATCACATTGAAATGGTTTTTCTCCCGTATGGGTTTTCCTATGTGTTTTTAAGTCGACTATACGTGAAAATCTAAATTCACATATACCACATTGAAATGGTTTTTCACTCGTATGGGTTTTCATATGCCCTTGTAAGTTATTCTTTTGTGAACATCTATAATCACATATATCACAATGAAATGGCTTTTCACCCGTATGGGCTATCACATGTTGTAAGTTTCTCTTTTGTAAAATTCTATAATCGCATCCCTCTCTTGTAGTTATGTTACAAGTCATACAATTACTTCCCAGTTTACTTCCATCCCCACATACAATTCTTGTATATGGTTCTAAGTTACCTCTTGCATAATTCGATTTTGAATTTTCTTCAATTGGATATAAGGTGCTGTACATTGCAGAATCTAACTGTTCAACTTGAAAGTCTTGTCTGATTTCTGATTCAATTTCGTCAATTTCTTCTTTGATATCCAGCTCCTCGCCCACCAAAGGCTCAATCTTAATATAAATATCATCATCATCACTCTTAATATTAAATTTCACATCAGGAGTTTCAGATTTTATTGGGACATGCAAATGGGTGCTGGTATTTTCATGATTTACTGAAATAATTTACAGTTTTAATAAACTGATATTGGTATTTTCGTACCTAAACAGCATAAGATACAACTACTGCGAAAGCGTATTAACATTAAAAATCTAGTTTTTTAATATACAGAGTGATTTAGATGTACACTGAAAACTTGTAGAAGATGATTCCTCTCGTCAGAATAAGAAAAAAAGTGGAGGTGCAAACCTCCCCTGGACTTTCCCATACTAAAAATAAACATTTGGAAATCATTTGAATGCCTAGAGAGAAAAATGAGACTATACGGGTTCGATATGAACAAAAGAAAGACACCAACATACGCATCTATCTGTACCTACTCTGTTGAGTCTGTAGTAGGGACTAGAAATTAGCTGGCGAAGCCGGACGCTCGCTACTACCGTCCGAGTCCAACCTAAATATTCAAAATTCACGAATTTCTCATTAACCGTACATTTTACCCATATGGGTAACACCTTATACTATGTGATAGACAATTAAATTTTGCATTCAATTATATAATAATATACAGGGTGTTTCATTTAAAATAACAAAGTTGCTTATTGTACTGTGAAAACCAAACACCCTGTATACGTGGTATAAATTTAGAAAACTGTAAATCTATATACTGAACAACTTTTATATTTAAACTTCTTTCATATTTTGACTAATAAAGGCGCTATAGGAGCATCAATTTCCGATTTTCAAAATCTCGTAGAGGGCGCCACAGTGGAATTCTGGCGTTCATCAAAAAACAAAAATGTAGCTAATACCAAGCTGCATAAGTATAGAAAATTTAAACAAAATCCTTAGAGCAGGTTTTTTGTAATAATTTTTCAAAAATTTCAAAATTTTTGGAAGAGCGCCGTTGCTACCGTTTTTGGATTTAGTAAATGATTCTTTTTCTTGGTGTAGTACAGCCAAAGGGCTTTCAAACAAGTTGTTGCGGAACCTGATCAGATAACTGGTTTTTGAGTTACGGGGCGTTAAAGTCGAAATTTTGAAAAATTCATAGCGGCCGCCATTTTGAAGTTAGAGAACCCGGCAAAAAACTGATTCCCTTGAATTATGGTCTTCTTTCATATTCCCTACTCAGATTTTCAAAATTCCGCTTCTGAAAAAAATGCTACCAAAAAACATATCTAACTTCCGTTTCCGGTTTTGGGTTTTCATGAAAAGCTTATTTTGTCGATGAATTTTCGATATACCCCTTCATTTCAAATTTCATCAAAATCGCTTACTAGTTTTTGCGTTACAACAAGGAGTCGATGCGTCTCCGGCAAGCCGGGCGTGTCACATAGTGAGAAACAAAAGTGATAGTTACAAGTGTCAAAGAAGGTTATTCGTAGTGGAAAGTGAGCAAATCGCGAAATAAAGTAGGCAGTGGCAAGTGTAGTGTAAAATAAAAGTGGTTCGGTAGCGCTAAAGGTGCAAAATCTTAGTGTGAAAGAATCGAACATCTGAACGAGTGATAACATACGGGCGAGAATTCCTAAGTGCGCGACGTTAAGCAAGAGCTCTTGTCGTGCGTCACTAAACCTCTCCCGATTGGTGCATTCAAGGCAGCTCAAATCTAAGCGGTGCCAGTACCAGTGGCGTATCGTGGGAAAAGGGAACAGCCGGCTTGATCTGTAAAAGGCAAATGTCAGCGGATAGAAACAGAGCAAACAGCTGCGGGTCAATTGTAGAATTCTTAAACAAAAGGAAGAGACAAGACAAAAAAGAAGATAGAACTGATAAAGACGAAGAACTGTTTAAGAGAAGTAGGAAAACCCAGCGGTCTCCCCAAGAAACAAGAACCACCCCAACAATACAAGGAGAAGAGGGCAACATAGAAATGGAAAACCTTGAAAAGTTAATAAAAGGGCTCTCTTCCCAGATAAAAGAGATCAAGGTCGATACCGGTAATACAGCAGCAGCAATTAGTAACATCAACGTCCAACTGACGAAGTACGGAGAGGAAATGAGAGCTTTGAAAGATGAGTTACTGAAGAAGGAAGAGATTTGGGAAAAAGAAAAAGTGGAACTACGCAAGGAAATCGGACAATTGAAGCAAAGGCAAGAAATCCAGGAAAAGAAGGAGAAAAAGAACAACATCATTATCAGGGGGATCGAGTTTAGCAAAGGAAACATCAAACAAGAGGTAAAAGATTTTCTAAGACAAAAAATAGAAGTTAATGCAGAGGTCGAAGAAGCATATAAGGTGGGAAAAGAAGAAGCGAAGATAACAGTGGTAAAAATGAAAGATATGGAGCAAAAAATCGAGGTACTAAAACAAAAAAGTAAACTGGGAAAGCAGCCAATATACATTGAAAACGACCTAACACAGGAAGAACAGAAGATACAGGCAGAGATTAGGAAAGTGGCAAGGGCAGAGAAAAGCAAAGGAATGAAAACTCGTGTAGGATACAGAAAAGTTGAGATAAATACGTATGGTCAGAGGAAGAAGGAGGGAGATTGCAAGACAAGACGCCAAAAAACTAATAACGAACAATGCGCAAAAGGAAATGACGACAACCCGGGCAATGAATATGGAAACGAGAAGGAAAGACAGCACACGATCTATGGAAAAGGAATGGGTATGGAAACTGGGAACTTGGAATGTTAGAGGAATTAGTGGTAAGGAACTAGAACTGTTTGACGAATTTGAAAAGACAAAAATGATGGTACTAACTCTGACAGAGACTAAAAAGAAAGGGAAAGGGTGTGTCGAAATAGATGGGGGCCATTTGATGTACTACAGCGGAGTCGACGAACAAGAACGAGCAAGAGCAGGGGTAGCATGCGTAGTTAAAAAAGAATGGATAGATAAAATTGCAGACTGGAAGGGTATTTCAGAAAGATTACTCCGACTGGATATAAAAATAATGGAAAAAGAAGGCTCACGGTAATAGTAGCGTACGGCCCAAACGAAAACGATCCGAAACAAACTAAGGACCAATTTTGGGAGGTATTACAAGAAGAAGTAGATAATAAAAGAGGTGAACTATTAGTAGTAGGAGATTTAAACGGCCGCGTCGGCAATAACACAGAAGAGGCGGAAAATGTAATAGGAAAATTTGGAGAAGACTCGCGGAACTCAAACGGCCAAAGAATTATAGATTTCTGCATCCTAAACGACCTGGTAGTGGTGAACACTTGGTTCGAGCATAAAGAGATACACAAATACACACGGGAAGTAAAGAGTCGGGGGGAGAAATCAATTATCGATTTAGTACTGGTAGAAAAAACAACTCTGGGAAAAATAAATGACGTAAGAGTTAAAAGAGGTTCAGAACTAGGAACCGACCATTACCTGGTAGAAGTCAAGATCAGAGGGGGACAAATACAACCAGAGAAAGAGGTAATACAAAAAGAAGCAAGATATGAATCTATAAGGAGCTATAAACTACAGCAGGAAGCCACCAGGAAAGCATATACCAGGGCAATAAATCAGGAAATCCAGAAAATCCAAGAATATCAGAAAACTGAAAACGTCGAGGAACTATGGACCATCTTCAAGGAAATAGTGATTAAAGTCGCGAAACAGTGCTGTGGTGTGTCAAAATTTTCCAGTAAAAGAAAATCAACTGCCTGGTGGAACGCAGACATAAAAAGAGAGGTTAAGGCGAAAAAACAGTACTGGAAAAACTATTTAAGTGTAAAAGACAACGAAAGTTATAGTACCTATAAAGAGCAAAGAGAGAAAGTTAAAGGGATGGTGAAGACAGCAAAGGCCAAAGCTTGGGAGGACTTCGGGAACAAATTGGAAGAAAATAGTGCAGGAAACGCTAAAATGCTCTTCCGAGTACTCAAAGAGTTACGAAAACCAAAGAAGGACACAGCTAGGGGGATAAAAAGTAAAAATGGGAAACTACTAACCGCAGAAAAAGAAATACAAGAAAGATGGCACGAATACTTCTCTGAGCTCCTAGAAGCGCAAGCCCCTCCCCCACAAACAAGAACTCACGACGAAAAAAGGAGAAAATGTGAAACGGAAAGAATAGATCAGCATGAAAACGCGGAGATACAACTGAAGGAAGTAGAAGAAGCCATTAAAAAACTCAAAATTGGAAAGGCGGCTGGGCAAGACGGCATAAAACCAGAATTGATAAAATATTTGGGGGTAAAGGGTATCGAGATGTTACATGATGTATTCAACTTAGCTTGGAGGACAAAGAAAGTACCAAAAGATTGGAAAATGGCCGTGATAGTACCAATTTATAAAAAAGGTGACAGTACCTCGTGTGATAACTATCGAGGGATCTCTCTTTTGAGTGTAGTGGGGAAAACATATGAACGAATACTCGAGAAACGTCTAATGGCCATATTACATGGGGCGATTTTTCCATGCAATCGGCTGCCGCAACTGGTTGCAGCAACTAATTGCCTCGTGTAATGTATAAATTGCTTAGGCAACCGAGCGCCGCAACCATTTGCGCGGGCAACTTTTTCATTTAGAACTTGTTCTATTTTTCATGCGATTTTTTCGTGCAATCTAGTAATTTTTAATATTGCCAACCACACGAAACTAAGCAATTTACCAACGTTACGTAAAGTTATGTTTGGTTATGTTTAGTGGTGGTCACGTGTTGCTAAACCAAATAATTACACCACACGATCCCATTACAAATAATTTGGTCTGATTATTATGCATTAACTCATAACCTAAAATTTCACGCTGTTGCTATTCAGGAATAATAATTTCCGTACAGTTGGTAGTTTTAACTTGGAATAGAAAGTCGCCTATAACCCATGCCAGCAATTGCCTCGTGTAAATACAAGCGTGCAACTGGTTGCTGCAACAACAAAATCGCAGCAACTGACTGCAGCAACCGATTGCATTGAAAAATCGCCCCATGTAATATGGCCATAAGAACAAGTGTAGAAGAGACAATTGGAGACAACCAAGCCGGGTTCAGACCGGGAAGAGGCACACAAGACTGGACTTTTAGTCTGAGGCAAATACAAGAAAAAATACTAGAACGTAACGGGAAAGTCTATGTTTGTGCAATCGACCTGGCCAAAGCATTTGACAGCGTCGAAAGGGAGGAAATCTGGAAAACGCTCAGAAAACGAGAAACCAACCCTAATCTAGTAGAGGCGATTCAAAGTATGTACGATGAAACAAGAAATCTAGTGAGACTAAAAAGCCTAAGTACCAAGGAATTCATAACTGTCAGAGGGGTGAGACAAGGAGGCATACTCAGCCCCCTCCTGTTCATCGCTGTAATGGACGAAATCGCGAAACAAGTACACGATAAAGTGAACGGGGCAATAGTGGGGATGAGAAGACTAAACACGGTGAAAGTCAAGGAATTAATGTACGCAGACGACCTAATTCTGTTTGCAAATAACAGTACAGACCTACAAAATAGCATCATTGCCTGGAAGGACGCCATAGCCAAATTTAAAATGGGTATAAATACAAGCAAAACAGAAGTAATGCTGATGGCGAGAGAACCGGAGACGATAGAGGTGCAGATCGGAAGTGTGAGGCTAAAACAAACAAACAAGCTGAAATATTTAGGTGCAATAATTGAAGAACAAGGAAGCTTAGATGGCGAGGTGAATAACAGAATTAGTGCGGCATCTAGACTAACAAGTGCCCTAAACAGTGCTTTCATAACAAAGAAGGAAGTGTCCAAGAAAACTAAAATAAAAGTGTTTAATTCTGTGTTTGTACCAACCTTAATCTATGGATGTGAATCGTGGGTTCTTAACAAAAGACAAAAGAGTAGGATCCAAGCCTGCGAAATGAAATTCCTAAGAAAAGTGGCAGGAGTAACCAGACTAGATAAAATACGAAACGACGATGGATATCAGGAGGGGCTTAGAAGTGGAACAGGTGCAATTAAGAATTGAAAGGCAGCAACTCAGATGGTTTGGACATATGGTGAGAATGCAACCCGACAGAAAAGTAAAAGAATTGTGGGAAATGGGTTCGGACAAGAAAAGAAAAAGAGGAAGACCAAAGAAAAAGTGGAACGCGGAAATAGTAGAAATACTGGAGACAAAAGGAAGTAGCTGGAGACAAGCACAAATAACAGCGAAGGACAGGAAAGGCTGGAAGCTATTTTGCAAGTAAGACTCCACAAACCCAAACCCAACCCTCGACACCTAATGGTAAATGAGGGATACGATAAAGAAAGAAAGAAACAAATTTTTTTTCGTGATGTAGTACCGCCAAAGGGCTTTCAAACAAGTTGTTGCTAAACCTGATCAGATAACTGGTTTTTGAGTTATGGGGCGAAATTTTGAAAAATTCGGCCGCCATTTTGAAGTTAGAGAGTCCGCCAAAACTGTTTCCCTTGAATTATGGTCTTCTTGCATATCCCCTAATTCCGCTTCTGAAAAAAATGCTACCAAAGAAACATGTCTAACTTCCGCTTCCGGTTTCGGGTTTTCATGAAAAGCTTATTTTGTCGATGAATTTTCGATATACCCCTTCATTTCAAATTTCATCAAAATCGCTTACTAGTTTTTGCGTTACAGGCGTTACATACATACATACATGCATATGTACATACACACCCGCAGACAGACATTTTTTCCAGACCACTTTTTGGGTTCGTGGAGGCCCAAAAGACCGCGAAAATCTCGATTTCGAAAATTTTCATGATATCAATAGTACTTCCCATATACCTACCAGTGCTGCCCTCATAAGCACAAAGGGATTATCTGACAACTGTGTCATTTTTAGTTAGAGAAGGTTTTATAAATTTTGTTTTGCCAACCTCTGCTTTTATAAGATTAACAGGATATTAGTGTATTGGAACGTTTCTGTCTTCTCTTTAACTTAGAATCTCCAAAATTCATTTTTGTAAAATATTTGTATATATCCGCTAGTTTTGATAGATAGGCCCACATAGCTTAGTAAAAGAAACAGGAAGAGTAGATGTGCCCTAATAATTAATGATATTTTCGACTTATTTCATTGTACATATGCCCTAAAAAGCTTAGTAGGTATAAGTTTACGAGAGGTCTCTAAAGAAGTACTAAGGCATTAACTACAAATATTTAAAATTTGTACTTAGGCCCTTTGTGCTTAGTACGGTAGAGTGGTGGTATGGGAAAGTAAAAATACAAGCGGCCCCAAAATTTGTACATTGTAGTGTAGTCCTCTGATGCCGTAACGTTCAAGTTTTACTAATAATAGCGCACGGTTGACCATATCAAAGGCACCACTCATGTCAAATAAAATCCCTAATGTCAAATTTCTGTGTTCAATTGATTCTAATACAAAATTTATAAGTTTATGAATGTAGTTAGAGTGGATCGATTTTTGCGATAGCCACTTTGACCGTCACACAAGGTATTATTATACAATTATCAAGGTATGAGTATAAGCATGTACTGTTAACATTTTTCAAAAATTTTTGAAAATTGATTGAGTAAAGCAATTGGTCTGTATGACGCCATAGTATCAGAGCCTTTGTTTTTGTTGATAGATATTACTTTACTATGCTTAAGTGTTGTGGGGAAAGGTTCCAATTGAAAAGACAGATTTATAATTTCAGACAGAGGTGTAGAGCTATTAATGTAGATACCCTATTTAATAATTTTCCAGGGATTTCATCTTATCCTGTTGAATCCGTCAACATAATAGGACTCAAAAAAGCAATTAACATTGATGGGGATATGAGATAAATTAGCTGTAATTCTATCAGAGTCTTTACTGTTAATATTCAGAAAATGTTTATCGAGTTGATTAGGTACGTATGTCCTTAAAATCATTTGTTTTGGTTCTTATGGAAAGTATTTCTCTGGTTTGGAGGCACTTACTAGTGTATTTTCAGAATTTTTAAATTATTCAAAGGCGGGTAGACCATTTTAGCTTTTAAGTTATCGTTTTTGTTTTTTCATTTCTGGTAAAGTTAATAGTGGATTTGAGACCCCCCATGCTAGACAAAAAGAAAAGGTACTCTTATAGTACAATGTTTTTGAAATATGGCGGTTTTTACAGGATGGTTCGTATCACCGCATTCCACTTTGGGCACCTGAATTTCAAACATTCAACCAATAAGATAGTTTGCATATCATTCTATTCTGTTCGTAGTCATCAAATTTATTTATTTCCTTTGCATTTGTTTAGGTCAATATCTAATTTGGTTCAATGTTTGAAATTCAGGTGCCCAAAGTGGTATGTGGTGATACAAACGGTCCTATAAAAACTGCGATTTTTCAAAAACGGTGCACAGTTTCATTGTACAGCAACAGTACCTTTTTTTTGTCTATCATGGGGAGTGTGTCACAGCCACTATTGACTTTTAACAAAAGTGAAAGGTCGAAAAAACCAAAATCGTCCTTCTGGATAATTTTAAAATTCTGAAAACACAGTAATAAGTTTATTGACATTCTCAAGCGTTACTTTGTTAAAATCCATGATTAAATAATAAATATTAAATAACCAGAAAAATACTTTCCCTAAGAACCAAAACAATATCTTGTTTGGTTAAATTTTTACAAATAAAATTAGTGATTCTTCGTTCCCTCTTTGTCAGCTGGTAACTGAGCAACAAAGCATTTTCAGACCATGCGTCATAATATAAACTTTTTTTCTTATTATGACAAGAGCAATCACCTCTTACCAGTTTTCAGGGCACTTTTCAATCACCCTGTATATAAAAAAAGGATATTTGTCAAACCAAATATCACTGAAAAACACAAAAAGGAAAAAATGATTATCCTACTTACTCCCTGTTTGCACCTCAGCTTGAGAAAAGTTTCCCTTGGTGTCTTTCCCATTCCAAACATCCAACGTAGGATCCTCGGTATCCATCACGCAGCCCTCACATACAATTTCTGATTTTACTGCAACATCATTTACGTAAAGAAAATTCCACGTTAGTGAAACGTTCGGGTTAAATTAATTTTTCCGACGACCACTATGAAATGTGAACAAATTCGGACTGTTTACTGTTACTGAAAATTGTATATTTCACATGGCAATGAAACCGTGTGAAATGAGCGTGTGCAAAACATTTCACACGCTAGATGATACAAAATAGTTGGCCACTTTGAAAATCGTCATTCGTTTTATTAAAAATTAGGTATTGAACCATCAGAGATAACTTAACCTCTTTATTAAATATATAAGCTGACAGTCAGGTGTTTTGTGTGAACCATCAAATTGTAGCAAATCTATGTAGCAAATGCAACGAAGTGCAGTACCTACTAGCGTGTTACTAGCCGAATGTTTGTTCAGAAAATTGGTAAATTGTAATAAATAAAAGAGGTAAATACATTTAATTCACATAATTTTATATTTTATTTAGTGTTACTGTTGATATGGACGATATGGATGATAAATTTATATAATTAATAAATGAAAGTTTGAGCCACGAGCCTTGGCGATTTTCAGCACTAATTATACAATATACTAATTAAACACTTACCATCTGCTTGCAACTCTGCTTGAGAAAAGTTCTCCTTGATGTCTTTCCCATTCCAAACATTCAAGGTAGGATCCTTGGTATCCATCACGAAGCCCTCATATACAATTTCTGATTTTACTAAAACGTCATTTACATAAAGAAAATTCCGCATTAGTGAAACGTTCGGGTAAAATTAATTTTAAACACTTACCACCTGCTTGAGAAAAGTTCTCCTTGATGTCTTTCCCATTCCAAACATTCAAGGTAGGATCCTTGGTATCCATCACGAAGCCCTCATATACAATTTCTGATTTTACTAAAACGTCATTTACATAAAGAAAATTCCGCATTAGTGAAACGTTCGGGTAAAATTAATTTTAAACACTTACCACCTGCTTGAGAAAAGTTCTCCTTGATGTCCTTGCTATCCTGTGCATCCAGAGTAAGATCATCCGGATTTATCACTAATCCCTCATCTACAACTTCCGAATGAACTGCGACATCATTTATGTAGAGCACAAAATCCATGTCAGTGCAAGAGGTCTGAAGAGGTCTTCAATTTATTACAATACACACCAACGTAAAAAGCTTTTCACAGGTTATAAAACGATAAACGGTAAACTTATGGGTAAACTCGCGCTTTGACAGGTTGTCCAGTGTTGCCCAGTGTTGCCAGATTCACCAATCACCAACCTAAAAATCCCAGTATATAGTTACATTAAAAAATCCCCATTTTACCCATTTTTACTTAAATAATTCCCTCCTTATTACCGTAAGTCCTTGTTTACAATGAACGTAAACATAAAAAATACACAAAACTATCGTAATTCGTGGAAGTATACGAAAAACCCAGTTAATAAGTAATAACTGTTCACAATGCTGGTACGTTTCAGAAAACTCCCGTGACATTTAATGTGTTAAATGAAAAAGTGGAGGTGCAAACCTCCCCTGGACTTTCCCATACTAAAAATTAACATTGGTTTTTGGTATTCAACAGTATGGTTCGCCACAACCGATAAACTAAACTTGAAAATTAGTATAATTATGGAAAATTAACAGAAGTGCCGACTCATCTGCGCATGTGTGATTATTTATATTCATAGGCTGCTAGGATTAGCCGGCGACAAGGAATTCCCGTCCCGCGCATGGTCACTTAAACATATCGGCACTTATAAATTTCACCCTACACTGTTTTAAAGTTCAAAATTCACGAATTTCTCATTAACCGTACATTTTAGCCATATGAACACCTTATACTATGTGATAGATAATTAAATTTTGCATTCAATTATATAATAATATATAGGGTGTTTTATTTAAAATAACAAAGTTGCTTATTGTACTGTGAAAACCAAACACCCTGTATACGTGATATAAATTTAGAAAAATGCAAATCTATATACTGAAAAACTTTTGTATTTAAACTTCTTTCATATTTTGACTAATAAAGGCGCTATAGGAGTATCAATTTCCGATTTTCAAAATCTCGTAGAGGGCGCCACAGTGGAATTCTGGCGTTCATCAAAAAACAAAAATGTAGCTAATACCAAGCTGCATAAGTATAGAAAATTTAAACAAATTCCTTAGACCAGTTTTTTTGTAATAATTTTTCAAAAATTTCAAAATTTTTGGAAGAGCGCCGTTGCGACCGTTTTTGGATTTAGTAAATAAATTTTAATTTTCTTGGTGTAGTACAGCCAAAGGGCTTTCAAACAAGTTGTTGCGGAACCTGATCGGATAACTGGTTTTTGAGTTACGGGGCGTTAAATTCGAAATTTTGAAAAATTCATAGCGACCGCCATTTTGAAGTTAGAGAGTCCGGTAAAAAACGGTTTCCTTTGAATTATGCCCTTCTTTCATATCCCCTACTCAGATTTTCAAAATTCCGCTTCTGAAAAAAATGATACCAAAAAAACATGTCTAACTTCCGCTTCCGGTTTCGGATTTTTTTGAAAAGCTTATTTTGTCGATGAATTTTCGATATACCCCTTCATTTAAAATTTCATCAAAATCGGTTACCTAGTTTTTGCGTTAGAGGCGTTACATATTGGATATTCCTTCAATGAGCAAAAAGTTTTTTATAAAATTAGAAAATAAGGTTGTAATAGAATGGGAAATGGCCTTACAAAAACAAATGTTAGAAGCAAGGAAAGAAGGGGCACGATTGGCTGTAGCCCGTGGTCACGTTGAGGATATGTTTCCATTTTCCAATATATCTGTTATAACCGATGGTGGTTGGTGGTTGGTCAAAGCGTTCTTATGGTCATGGGTTCTCCTCCTTATGAGGGGCAGCTGAGTCCCGATTTATTATTATTATTTATTACTACAAATGCGCGTCTTTCTTCTGTATCTACATATCGAACCCGATTGCCTCGTTTTTCTCGCTACGCATTCAAATGATTTCCAGGGTCATACAATAAAAAGCTATAAACATAAAGCAAATTTTTTACCCAGTATATTATTTATTTATAAAATTTGAAAAATTAAACTACATATTGCACATAATGCATTGATTTTCGAATACTATTGGCTAACTTTTCATTTTTAATTTTTTATGTTTGTTGTCAAAATAATCAGAATTATGCTAAAATTATATAAACAATGCATTTTATTTTGTGTTGCTAACCATTATTTTAAGTTACCACAATGTTCTGCGCATGCGCAAGTCACGAAGCCAAAGTGAAATCGGTGGCACTAACCGCTTGTAGTAAACAAAGCCAGTTGATTGTTTCAATCAACTGGCCATAGATAATGCAACTGGCTTTGACTGGCCCAATTTAAACTTTATTATTTACAAAGTAAGAAAATGTGTCGTTGCTGCAACCAAACTTGCGCAACGATTGCATAGTGTGAACTCAAAAGTTGCGTGCAACCGTGTTGGTGTTGCTGCAATAGAGTTGCGCAACGAATTGCACAGATGGAAACCCCGCTTAAGTGGGGATTCACAATTGCCGTAAGCATAGGAACTACATAATTTATAAGAATTACGTAAAGTTGGATACTATGTGTGACTATGTTTCTATGTTTTCTAATGACGTTGTTCACAATGCAGGTTGTTTTATGTTATGTTTACGGGCATACATAATTTTCCATAAGGACTACATAAAAAAAAGTTGGATTATTTTAACTTTTCACGTAAATCTTACTAAACAGATATATTTGTGGCGAATCGTAGTTGATTTTGGTGTGGTGATTGTATCTCTCAAAATGGTTTGTGTGAATATTGAACTTTTTCTCTCGATTTATAGCCATATTAACCAGAAGAGGATTTTCACCTTAGCAATAATTTCATTTTTCTCAAATTCTTCGGTAGTTCCCCGTCGTCCTCGATCAAGCGACGATATCAAGACAGTCAAAGGGTAGTATGGGAGTGGTCGTGATAAAATAGCACAACCAGCCCTATGAACCAGCCTATGCAACCAGCTAACCACACTGCCATCTAGGATAGTCATAGTACTTTATAGTTTATATGTAAAATTGCTGAAGTCCTGTTCCAACCTTTAAGGTACTTGTAAGTTTGTAATCAAAAGAAATAAATGCATTTTTCCTGCAGAAAATAGTTTGTTCCGTCTCCTGTAAAATTTGCAATATAGGACTTAGGCAATTAAATTTTCACATTAGGCCGACGATATTAAGCAGCTGCGAATAGCAATGTTTCACCCAGAGATTTAATAAGAAGTATTTAATTACGAAAGTATCAGGCTGGAAAATTAAAGACTACTCATACTCAGCTCCTCTATGGTCTACTTATTTGCAAATTACCTATTGTTAGGTACTTACTATAAATTTAACGAATACCATGCGTAGACAATTATCCACCTTAGTGGTTCCACCCACAAGGATTATTTTTGCAATTGGTTGTGAAATTGTTCTTGCCATTGTAAATACAGTAGCAGTTTAAGTGCATTTACAATTATGCGAAACAAATCTGGGTGTAACCAATAATTCAGCTGTGTAATTAAAACTGAATTTATTATGAATTTTTACAGTTTTATTAAATTCTTTATGCAGTCTAGATAAAAGTTAGGTTAGGTAAGTTGTACCTATTACATTAAAAAGGCTAGAAATTAATTATTTTAAACCCTTAGATTAATTAATTAAATGCCCTTCGGTGGTAATTACTTTTAAAAAATAATTTAAAGAAAAATACTACCAGAAGTGAGGTTAAGTTACGTGGGGGCCCAAGAATTATTCTATTTGTACAAACTTATAAGTATTCGTTGTGGTGCTTTTTTACACAATGACTGAAGAATCTATAAATGGTTTGAGCAAATCCATAAATGAGTTAGACGTGCAGCCAGCAGTAATACATCCGTTATTAAACAATAACAATAAAATCGAAATATGTGAGACGGCCGAAGAAGCAGTTACAACTGACTCAGAGGAATATTTATCAGAGCCATTAAGGTAAGAAATAAAAGTTTATTAATAGCATTTATGACATGTTTATTTTAGATATCGAACCTTTCAATATTCTACATCAAGTAACAATTCAAACATAACATTAACGCCTCAATATTTAAATGATATGGAAGAAAATGAGAATTTTGTATCGTGCCTTAATGGAATGAGCTTTAGTAATATCGAAATACCAATAGTCGGATATGAAGTAATGGAAGAACGAGCCAGATTTACTGTAAGCTTCAATTTATAATAATTAAATTATTTTGTTACGTAAAACTTAAAAAAATTTTACAGGTATTTAAATTACGTATTGAAAATAAAATGACTGGTGATTCCTGGTTTGTTTTTCGACGTTACACAGATTTTGTTAGGCTATGCAATAAATTAAAATTATCGTATCCACATGTAGTACAACATTTACCGAGAAAAAGATGGTTAGGAAATAATTTTGATCCCATTTTCTTGGAAGAACGGGTCAGTGGTTTGCAAACGCTTGTGAATGCTATACTCGGAGAATCCGAGCTTAGTAATTCGCAACAAATACAAGACTTCTTTTGCCTTAATGAACCTCCAGTGATTACAGACACTAATCAAGAATCACGGGTAAGTACTTTAGTTTTCTATACCCCACAAAAAGCTTTTAAAATTTAACTTAATGTGTGTTCGAAGGAATCAAGGCTAACGTGATTCCTTCTGATGAGCCAAACAGATTCAAATAATTTTAAAATTAATATAAAAATTTATTTTTAGGCGCTGTTTGAAGCTTTTGAGGATACAGTTTATCAACTTAAGAAACAATTAAAAGAAAAAGAAGCCGCTATAGATACATTACAAGATTCCTTACATTCGAAAGTTGTTGAAAATGAAAATTTAAGAAAGATTATTAGGTAAGTCTAACCGATTTTCATTTAATTATTGTTTATTGCAATTATTTTCCAACTAGAAATTCTACTGTAAACTGCCAAAAGTGCCAAAAAGACTTTGAAAACATATCAAGAACTTTACAAGCAACTCCAGGTGCTAATGACAATAAAAATGTTACCTCACCAACGTCTTCCACTACAAGTGATCCTTGATATTAATTAAACTATAAAATTATTTTATTATATTTTAATTAATAAATTATAAGGTGCTAGAGTATTCAGATTTATGTAGATATTATCATTCACGTTGTATATTAACTCATTCCATATTTTTATTAACCTAAGATTGTATAAAATGTTAAGGGCAGGTTTGGTATAATTGCGTCCATTGATTAGATTGTGTCTCTGACTATGAAGGTGCAAACATAAATATACAAGTTTAACTTATACAGAGTCTAGAATTGGATTACGCACCATAGGGATGTCAATGCAAAAATTGTTTATTTATTTTCTCCCCTTGTAATTGTTTTAGAGCTAAACTGTTCTGAAGATTTTTTGTAGAGAAAGAAATACTAAATCTGGACGTTCTATTGGTCTTGAAATTTAGTTTTAGAGAAAGAAAAAAATTGCAAACATTGAGCGTATGAATTTAAAATTCGCGCGCTTTATTTAAAAGAATTGAAGAACGTTTTCTAAGATATTTTTTAAGTGATACTAAAAGAATGATCTCACATATTTGTGTAAATTATAGGTAGATTAATTTACAGTTTATACAGCCAAACATAAAATTTTGTCTGACAGTTCTGCAATTAAAAAAAAGCGCGGGAATTTTAAATTCAGACGTTCAATTTTTGCAAGTTCTTTCTATATGCAAAACTAAAATACTAAACCAATAAAACATCCTGATTCAGTATTTCTTTCTCTACAAAAAACTGCTGGCGAGTTTAGCTCTAAAATGATTAGGGGAGAAAATACGTAAAGATTTTTGCATTGAAATCTCTAACTGTGGAATCTATTCTACACCCTGTATTTATAATAAAAAGTATTTACAATTTATATTAAATATATTTAATAGAATTTATATTTGCAAGTTATTTGAAAGCATAATGTAGATATTATTTTTAAATTTATTTAAGTTATTAAAGAAGGGAATTTCTTTAAATATTAATTTTAGTTAAGTTACCTTTTAGTTTTATAAATTAATAATAATTTGGGAAAATAAAAAGTGGTAAAAAGTATTTGTAGTACAATAGACAATTGAAGAGTGGAAGTTACAAAGGGGGTAAGTGCCAAATTTTAACAATTTGAGTTTTTGCCATAGAAAGGTGCTATGTGCCATGCTGCATGCTGTGACAAAAGCAGTAAGTGCCATGATGAATGCAGAACTTCATACAGTATTTGGAAGATGGCGCTGTTGGTATTTACCAGGCCTATTGCCGTACAAAGGTGTTAAGTGCCATTTATGCTATATGACTAATATTTGTGTTGTGCTGGTCTAGGTTTCTAAAAATGAGATTTTGGAATATCAAAAAGACTGCAGATCAACTTTTAAATACTTCTAAGTTGCAAATCAGTAAAGCTGTTATAATAAGAGTTGAAAAAGGGAATCCTACAATGGTGAAGTCAAAAGTGTCCTTCTCTGACTTAGCACCGTGGACCGAGACAATAGACAAATATTTTGAAAAAGGGTAAAACCTTAAATAACATTAAGAAAACTGAACTGGACAAATTCGAGCCAGTAAATAACGTTTCTGAGAATAAGAAAAAGAGTCTACGTTCTATGATACCGTATCTCTATAATCCAGAACACCAGCAATTTTATAAAAAGCTGTTACACCTGGAGGAACTGGCAGAAGCAGGCCCAGCTGAAGAAGGTACATCATCAGAAGACCCGGCAGAAGAACAAGGCCCATCAGAAAGCAAAATTCTGCAGATATAATATTATTTTGCTACCACCTTCTTCGGAATATTGTAATGGCACATATCACCTTCTAACTTTTTATTGAAAAAAAAAATTTTGTTTTCGTTATCTTTAATAATATTTCGGTTGTTATTATTAGAATTAGTTTTGCGTTTGTTATTAAATTAGTATGTCAAATAAATCTACATTAAAAATAGTTGTTTGTGTTTTATTACGTTTTCTTTAAATATCTCGAAACCATAATTTTGGCACTTAGCCCCTTTGTAACTTCCACTCTTCAATTTCTTTTTAAGATGAAGAGAGACAAGAAACTCTTCCCTAGCGCTATCCCTTTTTATCGGGAGTACCAACAATTCAAGCTAAATGTACTAAATTATGCAATATTTCTGGTAACTGTAGTGAAAAGTGGTAATTTGTAGTGGCATGCCTTGTGTTTATACAACATAACCTTACCAAATCGCACTGTCTCTTCGACTTTTCGTTTGGTAAGGTTATGTTGTATAAACACTAGGTATACCACTACAAATCTGCACTATTCCCTAAAGTCACTAAAAATATTGCATAATTTAGTACATTTAGCTTGCATTGTTGGTACTCCCGATAAAAAAGGATAGCGCTAGAGAAGAGTTTCTTGTCTCTCTTCATCTTAAAAAGAAATTGTCTATTTTGTTTAATATGTCAATTTTTATTGCAACTATTTCATTATTTCCTAGGGTCTCCATTATTTAATTGTTTAGGATAATGTATTGTATTTATTATTTTCTAGTAGTATTAGGCTGTGCAAGTCCCTAAAAATCCTAATTTGTATAAATTAACAACAGTTGTTAAGGTCAAGGTTTTGGGCATTAATTTAAGTCAAGATTTATAACTTGCTAAGATATTTTTATAAATCAATTAATTTTTTCTAACTACTAAAATTATTTTTAGATTTTAGTAGTATTCATAAATTTATATAGTGTCAAGTCCAAAAAAAAAATTGAATCAGTCCTGTTGATACATAGTCTGCGTTGTTCTGTTACTTAACGCACGCGTGAGTTTGCCGCCAAATAGAACGCGACGTTTTCAAAAATCGAGCAAATTCTATTGATTGACGCGTTTGTACTACTGAGTTGCTAAATCAATTTAACCCTTCGAACATACACTGCTCCTTGACTGGGAAGAGCATATCGCTATGCTGCACTGCATAACTGATGGTTCAAAGAAGATTAACAGAAACGACAATACAATTGTTAGAAGGTGCAACAAGGATAAACAGACAACAGGAACTACATGCATTATGGGCATGCGTAAAATCCACAGTTGTGGGCGTGGTGCTGTAAACGTCACTTAACAGTCAATTACCGCGCATGCGCAGAAAATACTTGTCCATTTTCGTTGAGCCAATTTCAAAATAGTATGCTCTTTCCATTAAAGAACTGTGTATATTCGAAGATTCAACACAACTAATGAAAACAAAAATATTGCGCCTATATTTTTGGTGATTTGGCGGCAAATTCAAATTTAACAGTGGAAACAAAAATAATACATGAGGTGTAATGGTGTATATGAAGGAAGCTGATGAACCCCCCTTACATAAACAAATGAGACAACAATAAATCTAATAATAATAATAACAATCTTGTTTTATTTATTACATTAACGAAAGCATTCTATATGGATAAAGCATACAGAGCATAATATAATAATCATATTCTCTTTATTGCCTTTAATCATGTTATAATGAAATTAAATTCATTCATTACAGGATGTAACAAATTATAAAATCGTGGGTTAATTAATGTGGGTCTTTAAAAAGTAGTAAAAGTGTTTAACTAGATAGTACAAGGATCATGAGCTACAATAACATTTTTATACAGGGTGGGCCATGAAAATGTTATCTCTAGAATTACTTACACGCATCGTTTTCCATCTAAATGTGCAGGTTTCTCATGGTCATGGTCTGTTGTTAATGGGTAGGGGGTGACGCTACAGCTAGTGATGTTATGTAAATTAACCTTTAGGGGTATTGCACATAACAACAGTAGCGTCAGCGTAAGTAACCCTCACCCGTTAGCAGCATATTATTTGACGTGGAAATTTTTTCATTGGTAGTTGCAAACGGGTGGTGGTGACGCTTACGCTATTGCTATTATGTGAAATAGGCTTTAGACAACAGAGAATGGCTTGACAGGTAGATTGATCAACACTTGCCCAATTATTTACAAATGCTCCATTGCTGCTAACGCCTGGATACGCCAGGACGTTCTTTGTTTTCAACCACCTAGTGAACATGAAAACTGCAGCAATTTTTTTTCTTCTACATACACCAAAGGCTAAAAGATTATATTGCACCTATTTTAGCATACGCAAGCATTCACACACATCCATGGTTGCTGTAGTTTATTCAGAAAAATACCACCCGGATTGAGTTTGAACCAACCGTCGTTTTGCTCAGCTTTGCCCAGGAATTGCAAACACCACGACCGCTCAACCACAACGACCGCAAAAAGTTCTAAAATGGTCGTAATATTCGTAATATTTAAATTAATAGAAAATAAAATTTCTAAATTTAGCTATCAAGAACAATTGGTGGTTCAAGAGTAAACTCATAGATACATATATTCAGAATATCAGAATTAAATATTGAAACTACCGTTTAACATTAACGACATTGTAGGTATCATTATTTGGGAAATTTTAACATGTTTTTTTAACATCCTGTATAAATCTAAAATATTTTAGCAACAAAATAAATATTTTAGTTATGTTATCGACCACCCTGTATTTGATTCGCTGCATTTTTTTAAAGGAATGTGATTTAATAAAAACAGTAATAGGTGTGCGTGAACTAAAATTTTTTAAATTTTGGCAAGTACCCCTGGCAGGAAAAATTAATAGCATACGGAAACATTCAGAAAACATTGAACTTTTAACTCCCAACCAAAGGATAAGATAGATAAAATTTTCTTTTTTCAAATTAGTAGTAAAATATATTTTTTTAATACTACAATAGTTTTGGTTTGATGTCAGAGAATCTTGGTAAACGATCAAGGATTTCTAAATGTAACCCATCCTCCCCCGGGGCGCAATTACTTATTATAAAAATAAAAGAGGAACTCGTTTATTTTAATCTTAGTAACTGAAACTATTTTTCTGCTTGTTTACAACTTGCTCGAGAATATATTTTTTTAATGAGTTTCTATTTTGCATTTTTATTATCATCATTGTCCCATTTCTGTCACTGAACGTATAGTAGTAGGTTACCACCAGAAATGGGGGTTACAATTTTTTAGTCTTGAAAGCCAATTTTCTTATAATTTCAAAGTTTTATTAAAAGAAGATTTTTAATTAAATTTTTTTTGATTAACTAATACGAAAATATATAGGGTGTCCGAGATAAAATGATTTAATACTTAGCCACCCCTGTTATTTTTTTTTATTTTTAACTGATTGCACGAAGGTCGTGGTCGATTTAAATAAATTGTTGTATGCGTTATATACACGTAAGAGCTCATAATTTGAACTGAATATTAATAATTTTTCACTTCCGGTTTCGCCGGAAATGACCCCAACTTTCTTATTTCAAATACAACACCCTGTATATTTTTGCATATTTCAACTCGGGATTAAATTCTTCATATAATAGTGTCAATATATTACAGTTTTGAGAACTTACAGATTTTTAATTTCAAAAATACGTTTTAATTCTAGAGTGCCATGAGTACTATTGTAAATTTGTTTTCGAAATTTTCGAATAAGTCTTCTATTATTAACGTTATGCAATTGAAACTGGGTATCCGTACATAAGCGGACACACAGGAATTCAATTCCGGTAATTAAATTTTCTAAGCCAACTGTTTTGAGAGCCAATTTTTCCATGTAGTGCCCAAATCAAGTGACCTTGGACATCCTGTGAAGGTACTATAACAGAATAATCCTAAAATCTCAATTAGGCATCCCAATGACATTCAGTATGTGATCTTCCTGAAGGGCAGCACAAACAAACTAAGTCACAGTCGTATCACATGACCCTCGTGGAGAGCGCTGATTGCCCTGTTTCGTCATGTGATACGACTAGACGTTAAATTGTTTGTACTGCACTCTCACATGACGAAATGTCATTGGAATACCTTATTAGGTCTCCATATGGACGCTATTTTTTTGGCGAATGTATTCATTGGTTAAATTTGGCGGGAAATTTAAATTTAACGAATAGAAAAAAACACATTCACACATTCGCCAAAACAAAATCGCGCCTGTATGAATGCATCCTTAAACAAATTAATCAAAGTAGTATGCATTAAATTTAGTCTACACTTTTGAAATTAATAATTTTGTATAAGCATGTGTACAGTTTGTAATTTAATACAGTGGGTGTAGAATTATAAATGTATGTTCCATAAAATTTAATTTCCCATTTAAAACAGCTAAATATAACACAGTGAGTAGCAAATACTACCACCAATGTGTACCACGTGTTGAAATGAAAGTATTTTCGGTAGAAGTTAGTTTCAAGAGGCATGTTCCTGAAAAAAACTCAGTGTTCTTAAAACTGAAATCTTAAACACTTCTCACACAAGATTAAAATAATGCTTAATACAAGTGCAACTTTAAAATTAATCATTTTAAACACCTTTAAAGAACATTTATTAAATACCGACATTTTTTTATTAATTATGTTATTATGACGAGCAGATAAAAAAAAATAGTTTTCTTATTAATCGAAGAATAATCATTAAAAGAGAAAGAGCAAAAATCTTCCTTCTTGATACGGTTATTTTTTTGGGTCCAGGTCATAATTACAACAATAAATAAAAGGAATTATCAAACTTAATATCAGTTGAACTTTATATTCCGGCTCGTGCATATTGTTAATCAGTGATGTTCTAAAATTTCCATTTTATAAATAATTAAGCAGTGCTAGGAAAGCAAAATTACAAGTGGATTAATTTCAAGGGTATTTATTAATTATTTTTGAGTTCAATAATTTTATTGTGAAGAAAAAAGTAAACTAATTCTAATTGAATAAATTTTCGTAATAATTAATTAATTATTCTTGTCTGTAATTAGGTGGATTAATTAATTAACCGAATATTAATTTTTTAATCACGTTTTAAGAAAATTACTGCAACTGTGTCTTAATTAATTAATTTAATAAATTTTACTAAATAAATATTAATTCTGCAAGGGATTATAAACCAAAATAGAGCAACTGACTAATTAATTGGAGCAATTTTTCTCGGGTAGGTACGACTACAATATTTTAATATTTTTTCTAAGCTAAGTTAATTCATTTAAAACCCAAACTAACTATACAGTGCTTCCCGAAAGTAACGGATAAATTCAATAAAATCGTTGAGAAGAATATTTCAAATAAATCCTCGCACACGTCGATTTTTATTTTTAAATTATCATTTAGAGATGTAATTTTCAACCCCCCACCACCCAACCCCTAAGCGCTGCCAACTCCAACTTTAAAAATTTAAATAGCAAGGAATCCTTTCTGATACTTCATCTTATAGCTTTTTTAATGCTGAATACAATAAAAAAAAGTTTTTCAAGATCGGTTGATAAATAACGGAGATATTTACCAAAATGTATTCAAATGAAAGTGCCAATATTCGAGCAGGCGTTGCTACGGCTCTACAATGGGTGGTAAAAAACAATTGCAAGTTGTTTGTAATTGAATGTAAACAAAATGTATCTATCTATCTCCAACCCCAACCATCATTAAAACTTCGATTCTTTCGGCTTCAGTAAATCTCATTTTTGTTATCTTATTTTTCAATCGTTAATAATAAGTAACACACACTCCACTAATGTCACTACATTTTGTTTAGATTCAATTACAAACAAAGTTGCAATTGTTTTTTACCACCCAGTACCAACGCCTGCTCGAATATTGGCACTTTAATTAGAATACATTTTGGTAAATATCTCCGTTATTTATCAACCGAACTTGAAAAAATTTTTTTTATTGTATTCAGCATTAAAAAAGCAATCAGATGAAGTATCAGAAAGGATTCCTTGCTATTTAAATTTTTAAAGTTGTAGTTGGCAGCGCTTAGGGGTTGGGTGGTGGGGGGTTGAAAATTACATCTCTACATCATAATTTAAAAATAAAAATCGACGTTTCCGAGCATTTATTTGAAATATTTTTCTCAACGATTTTATTGAATTTATCCGTTACTTTCGGGAAGCACTGTATAATTCTGTTAATCTATTAATAAATTTTGTGGTAGGTATTTCTAAACATTTCACTAATTAATTTAAACAGTTTTTCCTTCATTTTTTAAATCAAAAACAAGAATAAGCCTTTCAAAGGAAAAGAAAAACATTCCTTAATGGTTGGATGAATTTGTATGGCTTTTCACCAGTTCGATTCCACACATAAATGCATTGTCTTTACGTTTGATTTCCAAATCGGACTTATCTATTAGATTGTGACAAACCAACTCTTTAAAGAATCTTATCAGTGTTCCTGTCTCGACCCTAGCAGTTTCAAAAGTGCGCGTGTTGCTTAAAGTTGATAACTTACGAGTGCAAGAAACAAAGCAGTCTTTTACAGGAGTTCAACTTAATTTATTGTAAAATATTACAAACAAATTAATTTTTTATGCATAAACCTTGAGTTAATTTTGTTGTGGAAAATAAAATGTAAACATTTAAAAATATGTGGTTACGTTGGATAAGGACGTGAGGTGTTAAGTGAATTATATATTTTTATTTAAATAAACGTGCA
This sequence comes from Hemicrepidius hirtus, assembly GCA_963082805.1. NCBI lineage: Eukaryota > Metazoa > Arthropoda > Insecta > Coleoptera > Elateridae > Hemicrepidius > Hemicrepidius hirtus. The sequence goes on from OY720165.1 coordinate 6,423,431, forward strand.
TACAACTGTAATTCATAATTATGGCAGGAGGTGAGTAATTTTAAATTAAAGAGCACTTTAAATATTTTTTTAAAAGTTATATAACCCAAATTATTGATAATTGTAATAAAATTCTTGTTTTATCGAGATTTTTATCGAACAAGTTATGATAGTAGTATCTTTACATCTCGACAATGTTTGATTTATAAAATAAGATTAAGTCCACAATTTTATAAATTATCACAAATATAGGGTCTCCAAGATAAGGAGCGCAGGCTGAAAAATCTTTTAAATTTTCAGTTTTCTATGTCCTTGTGTAATTTGATTATTATAGACAGTAGCGCAAAATGGTGTTAACATTTTTAATGCAGATTTCAAATCTCTAATTAAATTTTTTGTAAGTCACCAACTTTTCAAGATATTTACTTTAAATTTGTTTTTTCAAATATGAGCCAAAGAGAAAACTGTGCAAAATTTATAGAATTTGAATGGTGATCGTAGTAGTCCTCAATACGCTGAACATTTCTTTTCATTTAATCGAATCTCTATCTCTTACCGTTTAGAAGATCCCTATGCATCCGCTCATTATCTTGGACACCCTGTATATTAATTGTTAGGTAATGCAGTTTATGAAATAGGTAATCCCTTTTAAAAATATGAAATTTCAAAATCAAAGCAAATTAACAAAAAATAAAATAAGATTACACAAAATGTACAGGGTGTTTTATTTAAAAACTCGAGTTCCGACATTAAAGTTTGTGCCGTTGTAACAAACGCCATGTATACATAATTTAGTACATACCTGAAGGCATTGGTCTAAAATTATCATTTCCCAGAAAATATTGTTTTAATGTCCAAAACGACAATTATTCTGGATAGGGCTGATGTTGTATAATTCTTACGAATATTCAAAAATATAGACACAGGGTGCTTAATTTATATATCGTATCGTATATGGTAACGAGAGATCAATAAAAAAACCAATTAGGGCAGGCTGTGAAATTGAATTATTTTAAATTGGTACCTACTGTAGCCACATCCACAGAATGATATTTCTGACATGAAAATTTAAAACTGAACGCTCTTAGTTTTTTATTTGATAATAATATTTTAATAATTTGATAATCAAATATTAGACAAGAGCGTTCAGTTTTAACTTTTCATGTCAGAAATGTCATTCTGTGGATGTGGCTACAGTACCAATTTAAAATAATTCAATTTCACAGCCTGCTCTAATTGTTTTTTTTATTGATCTCTCGTTATACATACACCCTAAACACTTTGTATAATTAAGAATAATTTAAAGTCCTTAGAGTTCTATACCACCTTGTTTTTGAAATTCTTGTATTTTAAAATAGAAAAGTTACGACCACTACAAATCTGTTGACTCACCCTATGTATTTTAGACAAAAACCCGACTTTAATAAATTTTATGCTGACTTAAGCACGACTTTATATCCTGCACTTTTTCATTGCCAGCAAATAAAGCGAAAGCTTACTCAGGGAAAAAACAAAATACTTTTCGTTCCAAAACTGATGCAACAACCTTAAAAATTTCTCTTATCTATAATTATCCCTATTTCCAAATACTTATAGGAAAATTAGGATCTTTCGAATCCCTTGTAAAATTTGATATTAAAAATAAATAATAAGAGAGCAACATGATGTAACAAATTCCAAATTTTCTTATTATTTTCTTAGATAATATTTACTTAAGATATTATAAACAGTTGTGGTTTGGGATATATGTTAACACATAGTGTGCTTTATATTTATATGAGAGTGGTTGTTATTTTTGTACAACTTGTCTAAAGAAAATTAAACGTATGGTACCTATGTTTAAAAATATTTTAGATAAGTTTATTCAAGTTCAAAGAACTGATTAGAAAAAATATGTTATTTGGTTTCATATTTTGTTAATTAAATTAGGAGAAGTTTGTTAATTATTGTGGTTAACATATATTTTTTAATTACTATGTTGACTAGATATAATAATTATTTGTTCAAATTTAGGAAGTTATGGTTAAATTTATCACTTAACTATTGATACTTTGAATTTTTCTGTTCTAGTTTATTTATGTAACTAAAATAATTAAATATTTTTTTAAATAATAATTATCACCATCGGCATTGCATCCATCGTCGAATGTTCCCATCTCTCACCATTTGGAATAATAATAGAATAACAGAATAATTTAATGAACGTGCAACATAGGATGTCCCAGAAATAACTGCTCCTAATTTTCAGAAGTGATAGAGAGTAGTATGTAATTACACATATTTTAATATAAATCTTTCCTGGGGGCGTCTGGGGGGTTGGAATTCCTCCAAGTAGGCACAATTTCCATTTAGGGTGTGCAATAAGCCATTAGTTGACTGGTTTTATGCAACCAGGTTCAAGAGATCGGAAAACAGGACCGGTCGTAAAAAATTCGAGCTCTGGGGAAACATTAAACAATAGGCCCCTTCCCTTCCTCTGAGAAATATAAAAATTAAGGAAAACAAAACATATTGTATTGTGGGTCATCTTTACAGCTCCGGCCTCTAGAAGTTCGTCCCGTCTCACCCCCCACATAATACGGCCAGATTCACGGGATCGCGGAAAGATCTTTAGATCGTGAATTTAAAATTTTTAAATTCCCTAAAATTTATTTCTTGAATGCAAAGTCCTTTCTGGCGGTTTTTTAATTATCCATGATGTACTTTTTTATTTTTAAGAATTACAGTTTGGAATCACAACCTCTTGTCACAGGATCGGGGGTTGATTCCTGGTTCCTAAATTTAAAATTTCGTATGTTTGGTCGATTTTTAAATTCCCTAAAATTTATTTCTTGAATGCAAGGTCCTTTATGGTTGTTTTTTAATTGTGCATTATGTACTTATTTATTATTAAAAATTACAGTTTGGAATCATAACCCCTACCCTAGTCACGGGATCGAGGGTTTGGATCCCTGGTTCGTAGGTAAATTTAAAATTTCGCATTTTCGGTCGATTTTTAAATTCCCTAAAATTTATTTCTTGACTGCAAGGTCCTTTCTGGCTGTTTTTTAATTATCCATCATGTACTTTTTTTTATTTTTAAAATTTACAGTTTGGAATCACAACCCCTAGTCACGGGATCGGGGGTTGATCCCTGGTTCGTAAATTTACAATTTCGTCTGTTTGGGCAATTTTTAAATTCCCTAAAATTTATTTCTTGAATGCAAGGTCCTTTATGGTTGTTTTTTAATTGTGCATTATGTACTTATTTATTATTAAAAATTACAGTTTGGAATCACAACCCCTAGTCACGGGATCGGGGGTTGATCCCTGATTCGTAAATTTACAATTTCGTCTGTTTGGGCAATTTTTAAATTCCCTAAAATTTATTTCTTGAATGCAAGGTCCTTTATGGTTGTTTTTTAATTGTGCATTATGTACTTATTTATTAAAAATTACAGTTTGGAATCACAACCCTACCCTAGTCACGGGATCGAGGGTTTGGATCCCTGGTTCGTAAATTTAAAATTTCGCATTTTCGGTCGATTTTTAAATTCCCTAAAATTTATTTCTTGACTGCAAGGTCCTTTCTGGCTGTTTTTTAATTATCCATGATGTACTTTTTTTTATTTTTAAAATTTACAGTTTGGAATCACAACCCCTAGTCACGGGATCGGGGGTTGATCCCTGGTTCGTAAATTTACAATTTCGTCTGTTTGGGCAATTTTTAAATTCCCTAAAATTTATTTCTTGAATGCAAGGTCCTTTATGGTTGTTTTTTAATTGTGCATTATGTACTTATTTATTATTAAAAATTACAGTTTGGAATCACAACCCCTAGTCACGGGATCGGGGGTTGATCCCTGATTCGTAAATTTACAATTTCGTCTGTTTGGGCAATTTTTAAATTCCCTAAAATTTATTTCTTGAATGCAAGGTCCTTTATGGTTGTTTTTTAATTGTGCATTATGTACTTATTTATTAAAAATTACAGTTTGGAATCACAACCCTACCCTAGTCACGGGATCGAGGGTTTGGATCCCTGGTTCGTAAATTTAAAATTTCGCATTTTCGGTCGATTTTTAAATTCCCTAAAATTTATTTCTTGAACGCAAGGTCCTTTCTGTCTGTTTTTTAATTGTGGATGATGTACTTTTTTATTTTTAAAAATTACAGTTTGGAATCACAACCCCTAGTCACGGGATCGGGGGTTGATTCCTGGTTCGTAAATTTAATATTTCGCAATTTTTTAATTCCCTAAAATTTATTTCTTGACTGCAAAAGGTCCTTTCTGGCTGTTTTTTAATTGTGCATGATGTACTTTTTTATTTTTAAAAATTACAGTTTGGATCCGTGGTTCATAAATTTAAAATTTCGTATGTTTAGTCAATTTTTAAATTCCCTAAAATTTATTTCTTGAACGCAAGGTCCTTTCTGGCTGTTTGTTATTTGAGATGCTCCACTGTTTTTAAACAATCCATGGCTGACATGATTTTAAGTTAACATATCAAAATTATAATATATAATAAGACTATCAGAAAATGGGGAAAAAATGGATATGAATATATATTTTTTGTTTTTAATTCAAATAAGAGCGCCACAAGCGAAAAACTAAATCCCACTTTTTTTCGGTTTTTCAATATATTATCTATTGTCGCAAGTCAATTTTGATGACCGATTCTTAAAAAGAACAAAAACAGCAACTTTGCCGAATTTAAACATTCCCTATATCTCTGCTCATAAGAGAGATGCATCAGCCTGTATACAGGGTGGTTCGTTTCAGAAAGGCAACCGTAAGTTAGATTATAAAATATAATCAAAAATTCCTTGGTTAGAATAGAAAATTTAAATTATTAAGTAAACAAAAAAACTCCACAGCAACCACGATCAAAAATGATATAAAACAATTAAGCTAATATTGATCATCAAGGATATTTTTATGAATCACATTATAACTGCAACCAATCATTTTATTCAATGCAAATTGTATCTTTTTTTTTCAATATTAATTAATTATTGCAACATATGTTTAAATTACCCCCACCATAATCGTCTTCGCAGACTGTTAAAGTTTGTCTATTGAATGATTAATTTGCGAGTATCATCGATGGTACAGTTCGCGGTGGCCACTACATTATTGAGGTAAGCAATTTATTTCAAAAATATCCTTGATTAAAAATCCCACATTATTATTTAAGTTGTTTTGGTTGTCATGGTAATAATTTAATAACGGTCGTCATTTTACGTAGGCCAACTTGTATTCGTAAATCAACAGAAGGCTCTAGTTGTGGTCAATAATACTGCTTTCTGTTTTTAAAACACGTTTCAAACAAAAATTGTTGGGGTGAAGAAGAACAATAAGTTTGCATTGTTGCAACGATTGTGATATTATACAGGGTGGTTGTTGTAGCAATGTGAAAGTTTTGAAAATGAAATTGTATTGATGTTAGTTTAAAAAAATTAATTGTTTTCATCAATTAAAAAGTTATATTAATTAAACGTGCCCCTTTGATGCTACAGAACGTACGAGGTGGTGTCTTGTGGTACCCCCACTCCTTTCTCTATGGCACAAGCTTTAACTTCTACTATTATATACAGAGGATAACAGGGTTGCAATATTAGCAATAACTCATGTTACATGCTTCAAACAAACGTTGTTTTACAGTTAGTTTTAATTCTACAGGGCGTTTTCTACAACAGAGCAACAAATTCCAATTCTGTATGTGTACGTAATGATATTTTATCGTATTTTCTGAGTAGGTAAAGTAACTATAGTAGTAGGGTTGTATTAATTAAATGTACCGCATGTTATGTATTATCAAACATTTGTGCAATTTATTCTTTATCTCATACGTTACGCAAATTGTTTGCCTTTACATGGTGCTTGCAAATATTATTTATTGATTATTCTGTCCAGAAAATGCATAAGTTAGTTACATTGTTGCAATACTTTATTTGACGGAAATTTCTTCCATTTATGTAGCTACTTTAAAAAAATACCCAAGATATATTTACAAGGACATTATCAAAAATTCCATGCAGTAAAGATTAGCTGTTTATTACTTTGTGTTGTAGAATTAGCACTGCGAAATAAATTTTACATTTTAAAAGAAAACACTCAAATTTTCCACATGTCAATAAATTAAATATTTGTTAAATACTTTTATCTGGCAGATAAAACTAATGAAGGGTAAAAGCGTATCTCTGTAATTTTCATTTCTAGTAGCACAATAAGAGGTACTAATTGAACTACATGGGAAAGCTCTAGGGTCTGTATTTAGGGCTAGATAACCGTGAAAATTAACAACTTTGGTATTAATAAGCGATATATAAACCAAAAAGTCTTTAGTTTACGAGGCTCAATTAAATAAAACACCTTGTATATTATATGGGACGCCGTTTAAGACAAAACTAATTTATAAAAATATTTATTTTCTCTTCAATATGTATATTTTAATTTAAATATATTTGCGATTTAAAATAAATATATTCAGAAAAAAAAAATTATTATATAAATATATTTGCAACTTCTAACTTGAATATAAATAATTTTTCGTAATATATTTATTTTTGCCAATATAATTTTTTTTTCTGAATAATATATTTATTTTTCCTGAATATATTTTTTTCCAATATATTTATTTTTGCAAATATATATTTTTTTCTGAATATATTTATTTTTCATGAGTAGATATATTTTATTTTTCCGAATATATTTATTTCTTATGAATATTTTTTTATTTTTTCAAATATACCTATTTATTTTTTCTGAATATATTTTATTTTAAATCGCAGATATATTTCAATTAAAATAATATTATATAAATATTTTTATAAAATAGTTTTGTCCTAAATGGCGCCCCATATATATAGATACATAGTTGGTACATACAAAGTGCCTACTTATAAAAATTAAACGGGGGAATCCCCTAAATTGGAAGTCTAGGAAGAGGTTCGGTATAAAATAATTGAAACAGTTTTCGAAAGTAATTTTTAAGCAATAATTTTTGGGTTAAATCAAGCATTCAATTACAAAAAAGACTTATTTAATTATTTCTTGTAATTTATGTAACACTGTGACAATAAAAACATAAATTTATGTATCCTGGCACGAGTTAACGCTCACGTAAATCGGCTTCTTTTTACAATTCTTTTAGTCTTCCTTATAATAATACTCGAATTTTGTTATTTTCAGACGTGATGACGGCGGCGGTTAATGGGGACGCCAGTAGCGGCGTCTTGTTAAAAAGAGAACTGGGACTCTTTTCCGCCATCAACATGATACTGGGTGTTATGATCGGCTCAGGAATATTCGTTTCATCAGCTTCAGCTTTAGAACATTCCGGATCCGTTGGAATGTGCATTGTTGTGTGGATAGTTTGTGGAATTATTTCGTTATTAGGTAAAAATCATACAGGGTGATCCATTAAAAAATTAAGGTCGATATCCCATACTTTAATGTTTTTTTCAAAATAATTTTTCATAGTTTTGGAAAAGAAAACGTATTTGTCGCAGCCTGCATTAAAGAAACGTGATATTTCCCAAGAATAATAATAATTTTTGTACAAATTCCAAAGTGATGAAATAAATGATTAAATTTTATCATGAGACATAAATAATTATCGTTGTGGGAACTTTTCACGATTCAGTTCAGAACATCGTAAAATTCATTGACCCAATCCTTTAATTAGAAGGGTCAAAAACGCAATATAAAGAATTTATCAAAATATACAGGGTGACAGAAAATTTCAGTCATGAATAGGTATCTGTTTTATTGTTTGAATATACATACGCACACTTTTATTCGTACACATAGGGAAACGCATATAATTTTCTACAAACCCGTTTATTTGCTAATGCTCTCAAAGCGATGATTTAAAAAAGCATTATTTCAGACTAAATTTAGAAATATTAACCTTTATTATCGTTTAAATGACCTTAAAATAAATATTTTGCTAATTACAGTTAAAGGTATTCTATAATTCTGTAGTGAGAACATCGCAGGGTCGATTCCCGGCTCGAGCGAATTTTTTTTTTTAATTTATTTTCTATTTTTATAAATATTGATTGAATGCAAAAATATTCCACTATTAGCAAAATAAAAACTAAAATAAAAAAAAGTTCACCCGAGCCGGGAATCGACCCTACGATGTTCCGACTCCGAGGTCAAGCTAAATAATTGCCACTAAACGTAATTCCCGGAGACCGCGACTAGCATGTAAACAAAACCACGTGACACATGGGATCTGTGATTGGTTGCATGCAGCCCGCGCTAGCAAGCAACCAATCACAGATCCCATGTGTCACGTGGTTTTGTTTACATGCTAGTCGCGGTTGAGTCGCGGTCATTTACAAAAATCCACTAATTTATCCCGTCGTCTGCGTTGATATGTGTTATATCAACGCAGACGACGATTTATCCTAACGAATTATCAAATTTTTCGACAAATGCTATAAAATTTGAAAATCATGGCACGTCATATTTAAAACACGTAACATTTTAAATCGTTATTTTAAAATAAATACAGCACATTTAATTTTATTATTATCGCCATTTGAAGGGCAGTCATTTTACCTTTCAATTAATAGCATTACCATTCTAGAATGTTAAATCCCTATATGTACGCTTTTGAGACGGAGCACCCGGTAGAGTAGGTACATTTAACTGCAATTAATAAATTATTTATTTTAACGTCTTTTAAACAATAATAAAGATTAATATGATGGTCTTGATTACCATTTAGGGCTATAAAAAAGTGTCAAATATTTAACAGGCATAAACAACATCTTCATTCAAAATTGGTACCACAATTAGGCAACCAAACATACTTTAATAGTTTTTATTTACGAATAGTTGCCTGTTCTTTAGAAAAGCCAAATTTAATATTCATCCGTGTTTTGCAATCTATACAGGGTACTTATTTTATCGTGTAATCCCTTAAGTTGCTTAATAGACAGCACACTCTACAATTCAAAAATACCTTCTTGCAATTAAAAAATATTTGCGTAAATTAGAAAAAGAGTTTGCTGTGGATAGGTACAATTGCTTGTTGTCTAGAAATCTAAATGTTGCAGAAGAATATATTTTTTTTATTTCATGATAAATTCTCTTCGATATATTTTAATTGGAAAAGTTACCCATGATCTGCAGTGTGTGTTGCCTATTCCGAATATTAATGGGATTATTCGATAAAATAATCAACCTGTAGAAGTGTAATACCATTAATAAAATATTAAAATAAAATATTTGCCTCTGTAAGATTGGTTGCCTGTATTCAGGGGTTAAGTGTTAACTGGTTTCAGAAATGAACAAGAGTACCCTCTTCTTGCTGATACCCTGTCTATAGTACCAATAAAAATTAATATTCATGCAGACCTGTGTTAATTATTGCTATTTTGTTTGTTTTGAATAGTATTACTTTCTTTTTACTTTAATTTTTATAGTGCACAAAGTTGATATTATGTTCTCATTTTGAACCAAAAAATTGTTAAAATCGATTTTGGCGGCAAAAAGGTTAGTACCTACCTATTCCAAAAACACAATTAGAGTACAATTATGTAATTTTGGACGTAGAATCATATTATGTACACATTTTCTTCAATGCCCTGCATATTCAATTTTTATTAAACAAAATTTAGTATGGAAAATATACAGGGCGTCTTGTCTTTAGGGGATCCTAGGCTGAAATAATAATTGAAGCCCTCCAGAAGTACCTTCTCAGTCACTAACCAATGTTTTATTTTTATTTCCGAATGAATTAGAGAATTAAACTAAAAAATTGTTATTGTTAAAAGTGATATAATCGTACCCCAATCAGCTTCCACATAACCAACTATCATTTCGTTATAATTACCTCTTTTGTATGATAATTTAACATCAATAGAGCCTTTAACATATCTAAGTACTCTTTTGAGGCATTGCCAGAGTTCTTTATTATTTTTATTTTGATACCTGCTTAAAATGTTAAAATAGCTCTGCACAAGTCTGGAAGTACCCATGTGGTATAGTGACTAAGTATACACATACAGGCTGTTCCACGTTAAGTCCGGACTATTGCTAAGCTAACTTTGTTAGTATCCGAGCTACGATGTCAATTAAATGGGCAAACTAACAGAATTTTTTATGCTGATTATGATAGTGAAATAAAAAAAACAGTTGAGCATCTCATTTCCGAGATATTTACCAAAACATTTTTTTCAAAATGGAACACCCTGTATGTTTTTACATAAATAGATAGAAAAATAAATTCTGAACAAAAATGCTCATTAACTTTTTCTGATTACATTCAAAATAACCGAGTTATTTGGATATAACTACCTATTTTAACACAAGGTTTTATTATTTTTGCAATCCTTGGGTATAATTAATGTTGGTAGTATTAGGTAAAGTAAAATTTCCCATAAATATCTTTATTTTTACTTAACAATATGGAAAATTTTGGGATCTAAAACAATTTAATATTCCAAATCACTCATGCACGTGTAAAGTTAATTTTAGTTTTTTGCTACTACCTAATACTCTTCTTAAAATTTAAACAAACACGTTTGCCAAAACTATTTCGATAGTTCTTAATCAACAGTTAAGTAGGTACCTACCTACCACAAATACTTAATTCTTGTTTAAACCAAAATATTTCCCTGTTTCCGATGTTATTCATCAAGTTTCACCCTTCACACCGAATTATATAGTAACTTAGCAGTACCTACATCAATTTTTTTTACAATAAGGTTTTTCAATGATCACGTGAACTTCCTGGGGAGGTAGTCATGGGGGCAGTACAAACAATCTAACGTCTAGCTGTATCACAATATGTGATAATTGTTAAGATAAAACACAAACAGAATAGACAGAATCTAAAAACGCATATCACATGATGGACGGTTACTATGGCAACCCACGAGCGTGTAGTAGTTTACCCACCGCGGTAGACCACGTGATGATTGTTTTCCCTTCAAAAATCCAATTTCAATATCTAATCCAATAATAATTATTTTTCAGGTGCTTTGGCGTTTGCAGAATTAGGGACAGTAGTTCCTAGATCAGGAGCCGAATATGCATATTTTATGGATTCATTTGGTCCATTGCATTCGTTTTGGGGTAAATTACCAGCATTTTTATGTTCATGGATGTACGTAATTGCTCTTAGACCAGCTGAAGTGGCAGTTATTATTTTAACATTTGCCGAATATACCTGTCAACCATTTTTCGACCTCATCGGTCTACATAATGCTGATGATCAAACAAGTATCAAGAAATTGGTTGCTTTGATTGCATTAGGTCAGTATATTTAAAAAATTATTAAGGGAAAATTAGTAACTGAATTTTTTAAGGTGTGATTACCTACATAAATGTAATGAGTGTTAAACTGTATGTACAACTACAAAACATATTCAGTTCGTTTAAAGTCACTGCTTGTTTAGTAGTTATATGTGGAGGAATTTATGAAATATGTAAAGGTAAGAAGAATAAAAAGTTAAAATTAAAATATTAACTTGTGTTTATTTAAGGAAATGTACAAAATTTAAGTAAAGGTTTTGAAGGGACCAGTTATGCCCCCAAAGACATTGCATTGGCATTTTATAGCGGATTATGGGCATATGACGGATGGTAAGCTTTAATTTTTTATAGTCTCTCCAATTAGTTTTATCTTTAAATTTTTTAGGAACTCTGTAACTACAGTAACCGAAGAAATAAAAAGACCAGAAGTGTACGTAAGAAAATAAATTAAACCCTTAAATTTCTTATTTTTTTTCTTCTTTTAGTAATATTTTACGTAGCATTGCAATTAGTGTACCAATTGTAACATTACTTTACGTATTCATGAACATATCTTACATGACAGCACTAACAATTCCGGAAATGGTTAGCGCCCCTGCAGTTGCTGTATTATTTGGAGAAAAGGTGTTAGGACCGTTACAATTCGCTATACCCCTTGGGGTAGCTTTAGCTACTTTTGGATGCGCACTTAGTATACAATTTGGTGTTACAAGGTAAATATTTTAATATGAAAAATAATTTTTATAATTAAATCAAAACTTTTAATTTCAGAATATGTTTTGTAGCAGGCCAAGATGGGCACATGGTTGAATGCTTGTCCTATATCCATTATAAACGTTTGACTCCTGTTGCGGCTGTGGTTATGCAGGTATGTTACTATCAACTTTCAATAAAGATTAGGCATCTACCTTGAATGTATGTTTCTAAAGGAGCGGGCGTGACGCAGAGTTAAAGTCGCGAGACTTTTAAACTACGAACACAAACGCTGATGATTCAAATCCTGCCGCGGAATTAGGAAATAATCGTTTTGTCTTACATTAAGTGTTAGTGGGGGGGGGGGACTTATAATTGTAGCAATTTGCGCGCCACGTAGTGCATAAATAAAGAAAAGGATTAAATTTGGGAGTTCAAAATCATGTAGATAAATAACCCCTAATACCCATTGAGCACCATAAGCACTTTCCAATTGCACGCAGGAATGACACCGAGTAGCACGGACTAGCTCCCGAACTGCACTGGTGCAAAAACAAACACCGAAATAAAAGAAAAACATCCGTATAATTGTACGCTTGGTATACAAAAATATCTAATAATAAAATAATTTCCCACTAGATATACAGGATAAATATTACTAGAGTACATACTGTCTCACAATTTGCTATAATGTTTGTAAAAAAAAAAGCTTGAAAACATACTTACGACAGGGACAAGGGAGTACCTAAAAGTAAAAAAACTACACTGACACTGTCATACCCTGCGAAAATGAGGCAGCGCTTCCCAAAAAATTCGATATATTGCGTTTAAAAAATTGTGCGCAAAAATATTCCGCATTATGCGCAAGAATAACTCGCATGGTGCGAAAAATTATTACGCAGTGTACGCAAAAGTAATCCCAATCCGCATTGTACACAATAATATTCCGCAGTACGTAAAAGTAACATCAAGTGTACGCAATAATAATCCGCAAAGTACTTCCAAGTACTACAAAAACTCATCTCAGGGAGAGTATTACTAGAATCAGTTAAAAATATAAATATACAAACCCTCCTGCTACTATTGAGGAATTGCAATTAATAACCGATAGGTTGAGATTTAAGAAAATGTTAATGGCACTCACTGACGTGTTTCCTCTACAACAAAACCTTGGAACCTCAACCTCCGGATATTGGGACCAGTTTCCTATTGTGCAGTTTATGATTTGATTTTTTTCTAGATAGGCAAAAATTCTTCAATATTGTTACCATCACTTACACAGACACTCCCGGATACGAAAACGAGCATAATATGATAAGGATTTTTGAATTTATATTAAAAATTATGTATTTATAAAAAAAAATGGTTCTAGATCTGTTAATCGTCTAGAAACCTGCAAACTGGTATGGTATGGGTGGATGTGCGACAATATCCATTAGGGAAAAATATGGGGCTTCGACGCATGAATCTGTGCAGCAAATTTATTCAAGTTTGAATTTCTTAATAACAACTGCAAAAAATAAAAAAGTGGAGGTGCAAACCTCCCCTGGACTTTCCCATACTAAAAATAAACATTTTGTTTTTGCTATTCAACAGTAGTTCGCGAGGCAGCATTGGAAATCATTTGAATGCCTCGCGAAAAAATGAGACTATACGGGTTCGATACGAACAAAAGAAAAACACCATTATACGCATCTATCTGTACTGTACGTGATGTAAATTTAGGAAAATGCAAATCTATATACTGAACAACTTTTATATTTAAACTTCTTTCATATTTTGACTAATAAAGGCGCTATAGGAGCATCAATGTCCGATTTTCAAAATCTCGTAGAGGGCGCCCCAGTGGAATTCTGGCGTTCATCAAAAAACAAAAATGTAGCTAATACCAAGCTGCATAAGTATAGAAAGTTTAAACAAAATCCTTAGACCAGTTTTTTTGTAATAATTTTTCAAAAATTTCAAAATTTCGGAAGAGCGCCGGCCGTTGCGACCGTTTTTAGATTTACGAAATAATTGCGAAATTTACGAAACAAGTTATTGCGGAACCTGATCAGCTAACTGGTTCTTGAGTTATGGGGCGTTAAAGTCGAAATTGTGAAAAATCATAGCGGCCGCCATTTTGAAGTTTGAGAGTCCGGCAAAAAACTGTTTCCCTTGAATTATGGTCTTCTTTCATATCCCCTACCTACTCAGATTTTCAAAACTCCGCTTCTGAAAAAAATGCTACCAAAAAACATGACCAACTTCCGTTTCCGGTTTCGGATATTTTTGAAAAGGTTATTTTGTCGATGAAGGTACCACAGGTATTATAATGATAATCACGCCCTCGGTCGACATACAGCCCTCGGGTTGTACACATCGCCCTCGGCGCGTTATTATTCTTATAATTACCCTCGATACCTACCTTAATAACTATTAGGCAACCCCTTATACATACATTATTTCCAAATTTTTTTCTCGATGAAGAAATTGAAACAAAATGTGCAGGCGACCTTCGTCGTGAAAATATGAATAATTTGGTGTATCACAAAGTGTAAAGTCTACGAAATACATTTTGTGATAATTACACTAAATTATTCGTATTTTCGCGACAAAGGTCGCTTGCATATTTGTTTTTTTCAATTTCTCCATGGACAAAAAACATATTAACAAAAATTTGGAAATATGTATAAGGGATTACATAAATTTTTTTAAAGCGCTGGAGGCCCTTTAGGCATTAGTAGCAGAAACACGTCAACAATGCAGTTAAAAAAAATAAATACCCAAACCCCTCCTTAAATATTAAATCAATCCCAAGAAAATGACAATACAAAATTATCTACTGTTTAAAAATTTACGGACAATATTACAACTAATTATTTAGGGGATCCGCAAGATTTAAAAAATATATAATAAGCTTTCTTTTTTAGGGCTTAATAGCTTATGTATACATATTAATGGGAAATATTATTGAACTAATCGAATTTGCCAGTTTTTTGGTATGGATTGGTTACGGAACAGCAATGGTTTCACTTTTAGTATTAAGAAGAACTATGAAGGATGTTCACAGGCCTTACCGAGTAAGTTTCAGTTTTATTTTTTTTTTAAATATTCCCTCTAACATTCTTAATTTCCAGGTGCCAACTTGTATACCAGTTTTTATAATTATTGTAGCAATATTTTTAGCAACAGTTCCTATTATAACAGATCCTTCACCAAAATATCTATTTGCAATAGGATTTATGGTCTTAGGATCGTTTATTTACTATTGGTTTATTTATAAGAAAAACAGGCCCAAAATAATGAGTAAGTTTTGAATTGTTTTTTTGAAACTTGTTTAAAGTTTAAATTTTCAGATCGAATTACATATTTGACACAAGTTTTATGCGAAGTTGTTCCATCTAATACACACCAAGAATAAAATTGTTATATGTTTCTATTAGAAGTTAGCTTTTAAGTTGTTTTTGTATTTTATTGTAAATAAATCTATTTTACAGTACTTAGAATATTGTTTTAAATAAAAGAATAAAAACCGTGTTATGTAAAGAAAATAGTTAGCAATATGGAATACCAAAGCCTCCATTCATCTAATAACCATTTTACATAAAATGGTGGAGCAATCACAGACAAGTAACACAAGTCTGTGATTGGTTAGAAGCAGTTTCCTGGAATTGAAATTGTTAATTAGAAAAGAATACCTACATTATATTGAAAAATATTTACAATTATTATTCAAAAATAAAAATGAATCTATAACTAAGAACTAGGTATTATTATCTAATAATAACTGTGAATGTAAGTAACTGTAAGAAATATTTTGTGTATCTGTAAAAGATTCGTCTTCTTCAACTTTTGCAGTATTTTCATTTTCTTCTGAATTAATAAAACTGACATCCTGTTCTTCGAAATCATTTTCATCATCAAAAACATTATTTTTCCCATCTCCTGCATAGCAATCCTCTTCATCACTATTTTGTTTATACTCTTCATATTCATCTTCATTTAAATTAAAATCGTTAATGTCATTTTCTTCTTCCTCTTCGAGATTTGCATTATCCGAACTTTCTGAACTATTTTCTTCGACTTCATCATCATTACTATTGCTGTCTTCATCACTGCTATCGAAATTTTTATTAGAACTCTCAAAAGCACTTCCAGAAACAGATTCACAGGACGAATCGCTGTAATTAGTGCTTGTTAGAGGGTCATCATATCGAACTGCTTCTATTCTATGAAATAATGGATGCGAATTTGCAGAATACAGCTGGGAAATAAGGCAATCGCTACAAAAATCTATTGATTCATCTGTACACGTTTCACAGTGCCATCTTGTACCAACAATGGGATCTTCATTACAATAATCACACTAAGAAAAAAATAGGTTTTTACTTAAATTTTCATCTGATTATTTAACTTACTTGATATCCGAAATGTTGATAACTTGTTTGAAATGAATTTTCTGTTTCTTTTTCTGCCTTTACTTTCCGTAAAATATTTAATTGGAGATCTACTTCGTTTTCTGGTTCTTGAGTTTCTTGTTGTTGTTCTTCTTGTTGTTGCTGTTGGACAACTAGTTGTGACGAACTTGGAATTAAGTAATTAACAAAATTATTGCTTGTAGTATCCATACTTGGTCCTGGAACCTCCTCGGCTTCATTAAGAAATACAGGAACATCCAATTGTGGAAAAAAAGTTGTTGGTTTAAATAAATAATGATTATTTCTTTGATGTAAATGTAGTTTTGATTTCTGAAATGTTCATTAAGTAATAATGATTGATTATAATGGTAGGTAATGATTTTTCTTACTTTACTTCTTTCAGCATATTTTGGTATTCGACCAGGGATTGGTAAACCGGCTTTATATAACTTTAAGAAATATTTTTGTACCCTACTGGAAACTTGTTTTACTGTTCGGTTTCCTACATTAAAATCATGTAATTATTAACAATAGGAAAAACGCAATTACACAAGGATTATTCTTTACCTAATGCCGCTGCAATTTTTTTAAATCTTCGAAATTCGATAGGTTCTGGGGGATAAATCACAAGTAATTCTTCCAAACGTTTTTGCTCTTCTGTTGTCCATTGCTAAAAAAATTTAAATAATTAAAAGGAAGCTAAACAATTTAAAAATACCTACCTTATTATGTGTATCCAATTTACTTCTTAAACTATTCTCTTGTGCAGAAAAAGTTGTGTGTTGCGCTTTAAGACTGTTTTGTTCATTCACAAATTTCAGACCTTCTTCGGGAAGTGTTACTTTATACTTAGACCAATGTATATTGGGTACCTACAAGTTAGAACCTTGTTAAAACTAAATTTTTAATGTAAAAAACTTTATTGAATCACATACCTCTGCGATTATTTGCAAGTCAGGTACACCTAAAGATTCTCCATTCTTAATTTTTTCTAATAATATCTCTGGCTCGTTTAAAGATTGTTTATGTAATTCAACAACTTTATCATAATCCTAAAAAAGCAATTCTGATTAAACCATTAAGAATACGAAACAAACTTACCTTAATTGCACGAGCACGTTGTGATTCAAGTATAAAAATAGTTTTTAATAATTCGCTATAATCTTTATTGCCTTTTAAAGCCAAATGATCAGATTCAAAATAAAATAAATCATCTTCATCTTGTAAAATAGTTGGTGGAGGTGAATCTGCGTCCATAATTTAAATTTCGCGACAAAGCGCCCTCTATTGATTTTTAAACAAACTAAAACATTAATTTTAATCTAAGAACATCCCTTTATTTATTATGGATTGATTAATTTGGACTAAAAAATTACAAATTACTTTGATTACTGAAAATAAAGACCAATCGTGCGATTGAAAGATGTTTTTTAAAATTACACACGTGAAACTGACAGTTCTATAAACATAACCTCAATAACTTTTTTATAAACGTCAAATTTTGTGGTCGTGATAAATGCGTTAAATAATTAATATTTAAGGGCTGGAAATTCAGGAAATGTACATATTAAGCATGCAATAATAATTACGTAATTTAAGTTAGAATTCACCTTGTTTCTCTAGGGTTATAACGTTTTCCAACCACGCTGTTTTTTATTGGCGGGAAATTTAAAATCTACCTCTAGTCACCCAAAATGTATAAAACTTTGATAATAAAATTAATTACAAACAAAGAATCAACCAAGAAAGTAATTAGAAGTTTTATACATACAACACAATGTTGTAACGACGATAAAAAGGACTCGCCATTAAAAGCATTATTAGACGATGCAGCTTCATTTGACGATGTTAAAGTTAACACAGGACAACAATGGGCTACTTTACCATACCCTGAAGGAACTAAGATTCGTAAACAAGGTGATTACTTTCGTAAATCCAATAAAGACCCTCGAGAGTCCTCGATAATATTATTTCCTGGCCAAGGTAGTCAATTTGTAGGAATGGGAAAAGGTCTCTTAAAATTACCAATGGCGAAAGATTTGTTTCATTTAGCTAATTATATTTTGGAATACGATCTCTTGAAGTTATGCCTTGAAGGCCCAAAGGAAAAACTTGATCAAACTAAATATTCTCAACCAGCTATTATGGTCACTTCTCTCGCAGCATTAGAACGGCTAAAAGAAGAAAGACCAAGCAGCATTGATAATTGTGTTGCGACTGCTGGATTTAGTGTTGGAGAAATTACAGCTTTAGTTTTTGCAGGAGCTTTAGGATTTGAAAGAGGTATTGAATTATTTTTTAATGAATTTTAAGGTTTGCTTATAATAATTGTTTTGTAGCGTTAAAATTAGTGAAAATAAGGGCAGAAGCAATGCAGCTAGCAAGTGAAGTTAATCAAGGAGGTATGGCTACAATTTTTTATGGCCCTGATAGTAATTTAAATCATGCTTTATTGAAAGCAAAAGAATGGGCTATGGAAAAAGGTGCCGAAGAACCTGAATGTCGCATAGCTAATTATTTATATCCTCATTGTAAAGTAATAGCTGGCAGTGCTGAGGTAAGCCTTGAAGCTTAAAAACTTTAATCAACTAAATATTTTAATATTTAAGGCACTGGAGTTCTTAGAAAAAAACCTAAAACAATTTAAATTAAAGAAAATGAAACGAATATCAGTAAGCGGAGCATTTCATACAGATTTAATGAAGCCTGTAGTTCAACCATTTAGGAAAGCTTTAGAAAAATCAGATATATCCGATCCTATAATCAGTGTGTATTCAAACGTTGATGGAAAACAATATAAGAATGCGGAACATATAAGAAAGCAACTTCCAAAACAGGTAAAATACAATAAAAATAAAGATGTCATAAATTAATGTTGTATTTTATAGATTGTAAAGCCTGTTAAATGGGAACAGCTTTTACACGTGATGTATGAACGAGATCCCGATGCTTACTACCCAAGGACTTTCGAATGCGGCCCTGGAACTTCGTTAAAATCGATTTTAAAACAAGTTAATGCTAAAGCTTGGGATCAATGTTTTAATATTGAAGCATGAGTATTATTTAATCTTAATGTTTAGTTTAAAAATAGATTTTATTGTGTACAATTTGTTATATTAATAATAAGTACTACCTAAGTAAAAATCAGGCCTTAGAAGTCCATTTTTTTTTACTACTGTACTCTAATATTATTATTCTTTTCTTATTGTCTTATTCCTATTTCCCTTAGATCCAATATCTACTTAATGCATTTCTGGGCAAATGATGAGAGAGAATGAGAATTGATGGAACATAAAAATACAAACAGAGACCTGGTTAGCAAAATGAAACAGAGATAGACTACACCTTATGGGTAGATAATATTAAAAGAATTGCGGGATTGGTTTCGAGAACCAAAGCTAATCGAGAGAACTAGAAAGAGATAGGGTAGACGGTAGACCTTTGCCCAAAAAAGACGTAGGTATTTTTTAATCAATCTTTTACAATAATTGCCAGAATATCATCCAAAACTAATAGGCAATAGCACACCAGTAGATTGCTTGGAGGTAAGATTCTTGTCAAAGATTTATCAAATATGCTAGCCCAATGAATCTTCCCAAACACTGTCCTGGAAGCCTGTAGTGTTATTAATAAGAACTGCAGGGAGGGAGGACATATTGGACAAATGGCAGAAAAGAGTGGAGGGCGTGTACCTGGACTTGTGCCTATTGCCGGATATCTGAAAATGGATAAAAACAATACAGAGAGAACTATGGTACCACCATCTGACTCATAGACAGTGATACCTGGATGAAGGCATCAAGACTGCTGAACATCTCTCTTCGTTTGTCCAACAAGACAGGTCACCAAACCCTGGGGTAGTGTCTATTGACAAATATTACACCCAGGTAATGCGCAATGGCTGTTTCACTGTGCATTACAGAAAAGGAGGAGGTTTTAGACGGTAGATGTCTAGAGATCCACCTCCCACACTCTCCAGAATAACTGACAAGCGGATAGGTTTCACCATGGAACACCCAACAGCTGACACCGGCATTCGTTCGGCGCATGTCTGGGGACTTGGAAAATTATTTCAGCTTCCTGAGATTATAGAGACAGAGGTGCGCACGATTGGTTGCCTATTCCCAGGGCGTAAAAGTCTGTTTCTGAGAAATCTAATATTAATTAATTATTTTACACCGGCAGGCATTACGTTCGGCGCATGTCCCTATAATCTCAGGAAGCTGAAATAATTTTCCAAGTCCCCAAACATGCGCCGAACGTAATGCCGGTGTAAAATAATTAATATTAGATTTCTCAGAAACAGACTTTTACGCCTTGGGAATAGGCAACCAACCGTGCGCACCTCTGTCTCTAGAATCTCAGGAAGCTGAAATAATTTTCCAAGTCCCCAGACATGCGCCGAACGTAAAATACGCTCAGCTGTTGGGTGCTCCATGGTGAAACCTATCCGCTTGTGAATAACTGTAGGTCTTTTGAATATTTTCTCTCCTTACAAAAAATCACTAATAATAATTAAAACAGTTTATTATACACAAAAATATTTTATTTACAACATATATACAAAAATTAAATAAGTACTGCTTAAAATTAATTCCCTTACAACTCCGTAGAAATTTCAGGTTCACTATATTTCCTATGACAAACATGTGCAAGCTTATCATCTGAAATAATATAGGGACCTTTCCTAAAAGTACCATAACCTTCAGATGCAGAACCTTCGTTTTGTTCAAACATATTCACAGGTATTGACAAAGGATTCATATTTGTTTTATGACTTGGATTAGGATAGGAACTACGATTATTTAGATAAGTGCTGTAAACATCAGGAGGATCTAATGCGTCAACAAGTGAGGTCACCCTCAAAGGTTTTTCGTATTGACTGCTACCACCACTATACGTTCTTGTATGTTGTGACGGATAAGGACTATTCACATGTATTCTTAAAGGCTCACCGTATGATTTTATAACTTGAATTGTATTTTGGTTAAGGTCGTTTTTGTCATCATAACTACCAGGGGATCCTCGGGATAAGGTTGAAGAATCGCTAACAGTCGATATGTATGTTTTACCATACGGTTCCCTTCGTTTTTTAACTGAATGGGTATAATCCCTTGTACCTCGCCGTTTTAAAGTAAAATCACGTTCCCCATTTTTGGCTTTGCTATGCCATTGAACCCAACTATAGCGCATTATTGGGTCTACAGGTCCCCATTTTCGTAACGGTTTTGTAACTGCCACCATTTTCTATAACAAAATTAAAACTTAAAAAACCGCTTTATGTGTAAAAAAAATTAACTTACATCATTAAAAGTGTAATATTCATCTTGTTTATAGATCTGATAACATCCCATTGCGATGATAAATATTAAAGCTGTAAGGACAATGGCCCAACCAGTACCGTATAACCAAACTGGATCCTCTATCCAAATTCCTGTTAATGGAAGGGTTGATAATGCCCAAATGAATAAAGCTGCTAGAATAATTGGCATTAACCACCAAAAACCTATCCATAGCTTTGATAAACTTTTTCCTAATATAAATTCAAAATCCAATTGAATTCGTTTGGAACCTAAAATGTGATGATTATAGGAAAACGGGAAAAGATTTGGAATAATATATTTACCATAAAATGCAACAAAAGCCAAGACTTCTAGTACAGTGGATATTAAAACCAGATTTCCAACAACATAATGATCTAATAAGTGTACGACTAAGAAGTTGGAAGGTAAAAGCATTGCGGCACCAAGAATAAATCCGACAAAACTCAATACAAGGGTTGTTTGCCACCAAGCCCATCTTTGTTTAGTTTCAACTTTTATGGCCTTTAAGAGGGTGTAGACTAGAGCAATCTAAAATAATTATTTCTTAAATGAAATTATTTCTTCTAAGTCTTAAGGGAATGTCAGGAGGGTGTCACTACGTACCATACTGATAAATCCAGAAAATAACAACATAGCATAAGTCACAATAGTCCATATTTGTGCTTCAGAGTTAGAATATTCTCGTCCAACATCATATATTAATGAAGCAAGATGTAATTCAGCAACATCACCCCCTTTCTTTACCGGATTTATTTCCCCAGAAAGGGTGAAGCAAAGTATCACAGAAATTATTCCAAAAATTATGTTCAATAAAATATATCCAAGTGCAGTCCTAAAAATTTAAAGAAAAGGGTATTGTTATTAAGCCTTAATAACAAAAACTTCTGAAATAAAAATCTTACCAAAACGCATTGACTTTACTGAAAATAATCCCAGCATTTGTTACAAATGAACCAAATCCTAGGTTGGTCGAAAAAAATACTTGAATTATTGCATAGTACCATATCTAAAAAAATTATAAAAAAAATAATTCAAACAAAAATTATAACAATTATTAAAAAAAAATTAAAATAATTGTTAACAAAAATTATACAAAAATAATTCTAAAAATACCCGAAAAATAATTTAAATAAAAATAATTATAGGTACTTACTTAACAAAAATTATTAAAAAATAATTATAAAAAAATTATATAAATTTTTTTTTAAATCATAAAAAAATAATTATAAAATAAAACAAAAAAATAATTATAAAAATTATTTAAAAAAATTAAAAATAATTTAAGAAAAATTATAAAAAAAAATGTAATTCTAAAAATAATTAAAAAAATAATAAAATAAAAAGAATTAGGTATAAAAGGAAGAAAAAAATTTCTAACCCCGAGATTGCAATAGATGAGGCGAGAGGGGGGTTAACCTTTGACATGGGCGTGAATTACGTACGTGAATCACGCTTTCGTGAACCAAGCTCCGTGTAAACTACCAATACGAAAAATACATTTTCATCCACGAACCGGTAGGAAAACATTCTTGACGATATTACATGTTTGAGTTTTACGTCGTGCAGTCAGTCGTAGAAGAAGTCAGTAGTTATCAATTTATCATCAATGAGCGATAAGTACAGATACTGTACGATTCTTCTAGATGGACACGCAAAATTTCTGTTTTACTTACAATAAATTTATTAATCAGAAGATTCTAAAATTCTAAACTCTTTTTTTGCAATTTTGGCCTGGTTCTCACTAGCTGCGTGTCCGCCCCCCCCTGAACACGCAGCTAAAAAAGTCCAACCCCCCCCCGAAGTTGGACTTTTTCAGTTCGAGTTGCAGAGTTGAAGGAACACATTTTTATTTTATGATATTTTAAAACAGTGAATTCTGTTTTTAATCTTGGTATTTTTATACCTATATCCGGTAT
This sequence comes from Hemicrepidius hirtus, assembly GCA_963082805.1. Classification (NCBI taxonomy): domain Eukaryota; kingdom Metazoa; phylum Arthropoda; class Insecta; order Coleoptera; family Elateridae; genus Hemicrepidius; species Hemicrepidius hirtus. Next base: position 6,447,000 of record OY720165.1, read on the forward strand.
TTTTAATTTTATTTTACGTAACTGACACATAAACATGTAATCTCCGTCACGAAAATAAAAACTATCGAATCGTGGACTAAGTTTCGTGAATCCACGACCGTGGCTTACGTACGTCATTCACGCCCCATGTCAATCCGCCTTAATATTATACTTACATTTGCACTGCCTAACAAAGACCAATCAACGTTTTCAGTAAATTTTTCTAATCCTTCATATTTGTTTTCCATTTTAACCGCTTTGACAATTAAAGCTATAAGGCAACCAATGGAAGGAAGTATCAAAAGCGTGAGGGATTTTACGTAAGCTTTTGTCCTGCCAATTAATCTATAATTAATATCTTTTACTAATTTAATTTTAATTTAAATTGTTTACTTACAAAATTATTATTAAAATCCATATTAAAAATAAAAGTCCAACATAGATTCCGTACCATTTCGGATCGGAAAAAGGAGATTCTAAAAAGGTTTTCCTGTAAAAAAACATTTTAAGTTGGTGAAAAAATAAAGTGATTTTTTTTCATAATACTTACTGGAGACATTCTTGTCCTGGTATGCCTGCCGCTTTATAACCAGACTGAAAAAATAAATTAATTACGTAATGATAAAATAAATAAAATATATAATAATAAAATAAAAAAAGAACAGTTACTACGTAATTCTATTTCAAATTATTTATCTAAAACTATTACAGAATTAAAATTCAAATTCTCGAGACAACGGGATATCAGAAAAATGACTTATCGACTTATTTGAAAATGTATATCCCAACCCTAGACATTTATAAGACTAGACTATTAGTATAACTACTGCGTGATACAGGACCCCGGGGCACTCCTGTTGTTTTTATTTTTTAACCGACTTAAATAAATTTTTGTATGCGTTATACACACGTAACAGCTCATATTTTGAACTGAATGTTAATAATTTTTCACTTCCGGTTTCGCCGGAAATAACCCCAACTTTCGTATTTCAAATACAACACCCTGTATATTTTTGCATATTTCAACTCCGGATTACATTCTGTATATAATAATGTCAAGATATTATACTTTTGAAAACCTACAAATTTTTAATTTCAAAAATACGTTTTAAATCTAGAGTGCCATGACTTACTGAATTTTGTTCAACCGATGGATGGTACTTACCTCAATGTATATAAATATTTAATTAAACAATTTGAAAATAAAATCAGTTAGTTCTAAAAAAATAGTTTGAAATTAAACATTTTTAATGATTTGTTAAGAAAAAGAACATAAATAAATCATGAGACAAGGCCAATTCAGGTTGTGGGTGGGTTCGGAATGTATAAATCCCATCTAATTAAAGAATTTACGGTAAATCTAATTAACAGATATTACATTAAACTTCCGGTCAGTGAAAAGAAGTTGGTCAGTGAGACGATCTCTTTCAAATTGAGATGGTATCTTGTATTTTAGCGTCCTTTGAAGGTCTATTTCTTTTTAATTATCTGAAGTTCAAGAACACTTAATGAAGAATTGAAAAATGAAATTGTGTTTAATCAAATTAGAAAAGTTAAAAAAGCGTGTAATTACAAACTACAGTTTCACTATAAAGTAGATCAAAGTGGAACAAATTTGGGGACTATGTACGTTAAATAACTTAATCTGCAGCTAGTTAACTTCTAATTAAAGTAATTACAGGCCAATAAGATTTATAAACTGATTAAAGAACGAAAGTCGTGGGAAACATTTTTTTCAAAATCGATTTTGTGGAGGGAACTTCCGCACAACATTTAAGTAAACCAATCATATCCCCAATTTTTTGTTCTAATAGTAATACCTGTAATATTTCTACATTTATTCAAGTGTGATTTCGGTCTAATGGTTTTCGTATTTTCATGATTTTCAAAAATGAGCATTTTGCATGATTTTGACACCCCTAGTTGTAGATCATATTTTTTGTTTTTTATTTTAATTTATTTTCATGTCTCCGGTCGGCATCATCGAGTTTCTGCCTCGCGAAATCTGTCAGAAACAAAGGTTTCTCCGGTCTAGGTCGGCAAAAAGTAGAAATTTTAGGTTATTGGTTGGCAGCATCGGCTCAATCTGTCAAAGTTCAATTTATGCATCGCGGTCGGAGGCGCAGGCGATCAAACAAATAAATTGGCAAAATTTTACAAATATGATTACCTATTTGTACTAAAACACGCTGTACATTTGTGCTAAGTTGCCGAGTCAATTGACTCAGCGATTCGGCACAAATTCGTATCGTGCTTTAGTGCCATTGCCAACCAATAGAATGTGACTTTTTCAAAAATTGAGCCATTCTATTGGTTGACGCTAAAAAGCGATACGCGTTAAGTGGAATAGTCAAACCAGTCAAAATTTTAAATTCAAAGCCAATTTTTCAAAAAGTGAAATTAATTATCTTGAAAATCGAAAATTCTTGAAGTAAATGTGGAATAAGTAACTGTAAACATAAAAAAAAATCAAAACGAAGTAGGTACCTATATCTCGGATTTCCTCTCTTCCCCATAAGGAACCACGCCTCGCCTCGGTGTGGCTTACAAAAATAATAACAAATACTAACATTGGCGATAATATAAATATACCTACAGGATGTATCAAAATTATATTAACAAATTTAACTTTTCTTCTTTCAGTTGTATATTTTTGACGATTATCGATTAATGGAAAACAAAATTTAACACCCTCACTTAAAGCAAAATCCAATTTGATGTATGGAAAGTTGCATACCTACAATAACAAGAATAATGCTTGCCTTGGAATTTTGTTTCATATTTTTAAATATTTCAGATTCTTCTGACGTTACCAAAATTGATAAATGCAATAAAGAATAATGAATTTACTGTATTGAATATAGATTTTGTCGTTATATTATTTTAATTTTTTTTTGTCAAACAACAATACCTAGTAGAAAGTTGTAATCCGTCATAATCCGTCTTTTGTGTATTGGCTCCATTGTGAGTTAATGGTCCTGTTAGTTGTATTGCCTACATGCTAAATTGCAAAAGGTGAATTATATTGATATTTCTAAAATTGTATTTCCATTATTTCCGAATTAATTTGCATTTTAGAAAAAAAATTCTTGTGGCATTTGAAAGAGCGTGGTTATATCTATCTATTGATAGAGAGAATTTTTCGATATGCATATTTTTGTAAATACCTACTACTTGAAAATTTTAAAGTAAAATAGAATATTGTACATTTTTTAATGCTGAAAAGTTATTTTTTAGAAATTAAATAAAAACGTTCTATGTGTAGACAGATAAAACACCAATAATAAGAAAAAAATTTCGCCCGCCCTTCCTACTTTAAAATTGGCTCTGAAAAATTGGAACAAAATGTGCATAGAATGGCGTATACGTATATTTCAAGGTGTAAACTCCAGCCTTAAATATTTTCACGTTAGAGGCATTTTTAAAAACATTCCTCTCTTTTTATTATTTTTCTTTAACACAAACTTGTTACCCAGTCAATGAATATTTATTAGTTACGCGTCTTATTCTTACGTCAATTATACACGTAAAAAGGTGCTTGAAATTAATTGATTCGTGTTGTAAACGTCATTAAATATTACGCAAAAGGTGGAACCGATTTGATTGGAAAACAACGTTTTTAATATTTATTTGCTCTGATTTATTATTACTACAATTATAAAATAATTTCAAATATTTTCCTAAGCTATGAAGAGACCGTATCAAGGCACTCCAATTAAAACAACCTAGTATCGTGACTACAAATAAAATCTCATTTTGAGTTAGGCTATGCTAATTTTATAAAGTTGCCAACATGCAAGCAGTAATACCAGAACTTTTTAGTCAGACCCCCCAATATTGCCTGACGTTGCATTCGCCCCCCCCCCGTGAATCGTCCCAGCATCCACTAGGGGGCGTTAATGCCCATTTTGGAACCACTCGGCCTTTAGTGGTTCAGGACAATGGAGGTTTTTAATGCTTAGATTTGAAGACTTTAGGTGAATTTCCAAATAAGTAACTAGTTTTTTTTTTTTTATTCCCTTGGTAGTAAGCAGGCGCAAGACCCGATAGCAATGTATAATAGGTTGCCTATATTCCAATGATAAAAATGATAAAATGGGCGGACCATGTAACTTGTAACATGGCTATATTGCACAATAAATGGAGTTCATTGTTTAGACAATCTCGGTGGCTTAGTGGCTCAGGCTAATAAGAATTATTAACTTCTAGGTTTGGACGTTTCTATAGAAATCTGTTTTTTCTGATGCCCCATGTCCATAAATTAAACGCCGTTGCTAGCTCCACGGCAGACGTGGATATAATTCTGACACAAAATCCACGGCATTGTCATGGGGCGACGTTTAATCGGCCGACTCGGCGCATGTCTGGGGACTTGGAAAATTATTTCAGCTTCCTGAGATGTTAGGGACAGAGGTGCGTACGATTGGTTGCCTCCAATCATAAAAGATACATTAGGAGGGAAAGTTGTTAATTATAGGCAGACTCGGTGATTCAGTGGCTCTGGTCAATGACGATTTTTACTTTTAGGTTTACAGTTCGAAATTTCAAAAAAGTGGAGCTTTTTCTGGTGCCCCATGTCTTGAAAATTCGTACTCCCCTCCTCGTAAAGATATATTACGAGAGAATCCGATGAGCTAGTGGCTCAGACCAATGAGAACTATTAACTTCCACGTTTGGAAGTTCGAATTTCCACAGAAATCTAATTTTTGCGATTAATATGCCTTGGAAATGTGTGCCGCCCCTCCATAAATTAAACATGAACAAATTTCCACAAAGAGAAGTTTTTTCTAATGCCCTATGTCTCGGCTGTTTGCCCCCCCTCATTATAAAAAATACAGTCGGATGGAAAGTTTTTATTAATTATTTTATTTAGAACTATTAAAATATTTTGTACTTGAATTGTGCATGTGAGATGGAGGACTCATACGGCCTTGACATTGGATTCTTCTACAAAAAAAAAACTGAGGGAAGAAAGCGTGGTGGCATTAGTGGTTGTGTCAATGTTTACAAGTTTCTTGTGTTTATGAAGTAAATTTAGGATTTATGTAGCGTATCAAAAACAAAACGTTTGTTATTTTTTAATTTAATCACTTATTCTTTAAGGACAATACTTTTCGTTATTAGAAGCAATTTTCAAATCAAAAACATTAAAATGTTCCCCAAAAAAAAAAACAAAGAAATTATGCTAATTACGATACAGCTAGTTACACCACAATTTTAGTCATAAACAGACCACAAAGTTGTACCAAAAAGCAATTTTAAAAAACAAATCGATTTTATTAATGATGTTGAAAGAATTTTTTACGTAAGAAAGCGGAAACAGTCAAGATTCAAAATATTCTCAAGAAATCGAATGCTAATCATTGAAAAATATTTACAGTGAGTAGTAACAATAATGATTGAACAATCTGTATGAGGTAACTATTAATTGCATCCGCATTTATAAATACAATTAGTTTCACTTATCATGGTCATCACTCCTCATAGGTATGATCAGCATAACAGTGGCGTAGGTAGAGTTTAAAATACTTCGATTTTCCATACAAAGACCAAACAATAAATGATATGTCATCAGTCATACAGGCTGTTACCTAAAAAACGCTCCCACCCAAAACTTCCGTTATTTTAAATTTTGAACCCCACAAACTATGTATAGTATATTTTTTATTTGAAATACAACACCCTGTATTGTGGGATCCAAAATTCAAAATAACAAAGTTATGGCTGAGACGTTTTTTAGGTAATGGCCTGTATATTTACATTACACACAGCGTGAGTCAAATATTTCATTAAGTTCGGAGAAATAGATTTTTTTCTTAAAAATATTTTTCATAGCCACTTAACGACGAACAAGTTTAGAAAGTTTGGGTCAGCTACTTGGGTTTGAGCCCAAACAACAAAATTGGAAAACAAAAAATCATTACCTAGTTCCTGGAGTTAATATTTTTTAGGCACATCTAATTTATAGTGGATTTAGGTCAGCAGATATTATTGGTCACATAAAGATACTTTTGTCTTCCAAGCAGTTTCTTGAAGTATCGGTGTAGTACCTAATTTGGCAAACACTCTGTATAAGAGGTATTAATACCGAGTAAGGAATGTAGATAGAGCATAACATTTATAATTTACAGCTTTCTTGTAGTTTTATGAAAATATTAAGAAAGGCGATCAAGAAGAGATAATTCTTAATTAACTTCTAATCGCATATTGTTTCTGCGCCGCAATAATAATCGTTAATAAACAATTTCATTGTCTGAGTACTATTTTTATCCTTTAAGTCCTATTAATTTAAATCGTCACTTTTTATTGCCCAAATAATTGTTCATTGATAAATAATAATTTATATGGGTTGTCTGTTCTCTGTAATCCATTCAATGTTCTTTTTATCATAAGTGCTTGCCCATGAATATAAAAGACTTTTTTATTTATTGACGTTATGATTGTGACATAAAGCATTGTTAATATGACCAATTAGGATAACAAATAATATTAAAAATATTTCATGTATAAACTTACCTCAGTTATTTTAACAGAAGCACAATCGGAAAATGGTGGAGGTCCTTTTCCCAACCAAATTAAATAATTAGCGAATAATCCCATGTATAATGGATAATACAAGCTGATTAAACATACCGCAATGAACTTCACGTATCCCACACCTGAAACAAAAAAAAATAATGATTTCGTTTTTCAAATCGTGTTCGAACGAGACACACGCAATTTAAATTTTTGAAAGTGTATTGCATTATTGATGACGATTAAATTATTAAAAGAAAAAAATAAAACATGCGAGGTGAATTATTGAAGAAAGTACTACAAAAATTAATTAAACTATAAAGTGCTTATGAATATAAAATGTTATATGTTTACTGGCTGTGACGTTGAAAGTTTTGATCTGGACTCTTAAGCTGAAGGAATTTATAAAAATTTGATATTCAAAATTAAATTTTAAAAATATATTATAATAATACTCGTATATTGACAGAAATATGTAATTAAATATTTAAATTATATAACGGAAGTACACTCAAGTGCGGTGTAATGTTGAAGCTCGTCCGAACAAGGTCCAACACGCATAATTATATTGGAACCCTAGTCCGAAGCTCCGAACCATTGCTAGCATTTCTAGTTTAGTACACTTCTTTCTTTTATATACAGGGTGTTTCATAATATATGCGCAGGACTTAAGGATGTGATAGCTCGTCCAAAAATATGAAAAAAAGTTTCTATTAACTTACCCTCTAAAATGCACCATTTTCGAGATACAGGGTGTTGAAATTTAAAAAAAAATTCGTTTTTTGCGAAAATCTCCGGAACTGTTTATCGTACAGAAAACAGCTTTTGTAAGCATTTTCTACTCATAATAAGTAATGTTTTGTGCGGAATTATTTTTTTTTTATGTCATAATTGGTGAAGATTTTGAAGGGGTAGTGGGTGTTTTTCTCCCCAACTTCTACGCCACTGGGAAAAGTACAGTTTTGCGCCGCCCGTTTGAACCGCCAATGTTTTCTACACAAAAAAGGTACTCTTGGTCATAAGCTATAAAGTCGACCGTTTTAGAGAAAAATCAACTTTTATGTTGAAAAACATGGTCAATTTTTTGAAATGATCCTGCGCATATATTATGAAACACCCTGTAAAATATAGTTGGTGGGGTCCAAAATTTAATAACGAAGTTATGGATTGAGGCGTTTTTTAGGTAACAGCCTGTATAAAGGGTAATGTTTTTTGTCGTCATTAACTAAAATTGGCGGGAAATTCAAATTTAAGTAGTGAATACTAAAACAATCGCAAAGAAATTGAGAATAAATATTATCGATGGTGGCGCTGCGGTCAAAAATTTGTGACGTCAGAAAAGGGAAAAGATTTTGACATCGCATTGACATCATTGACATTTTCGTTGCTTTATTCGCCACTTAATGTTCTCGATCCTGCTTTAATCCCGCTTTAGACGTCACACGGTTAGTTACTATTCTAGCCACCTGAGGGCGTATCGCTAATATTCAAAAAAGGGGCATCACACAGGTGCGATTTTTTTTCCAAAACGGAAAAAATCGCATGTATATGAATGAGACTGTTTTATCAAACAACATAAAATATATAAGAACAGATACAATTTTTTTTATATTATTGTATGAGGTTCACAAAAGGGGGTGATAAATTGGCCAGTGAGGTAGTTTGACATAAACAACTTGATCAGTGTTTGCTTTGAGATCCATTAGGATTAACAGGTAGGTATCACATAGAGAAGAAGTCCACCAACGTCAAATTACCGTTTGATAATATCTACAGAGCTAACATGGATCATAAATGAAATTCGCCAATGAACTACCCTAAACAACCACCCTTACAATGCAACATGGACCAAATTGTTGAATAGATCTGTATAAAGTTTATTTTTAGAAACGAGGCAACCAAAGCTTATTTAAAAGTGCTCTATCATTATGTGTGCCAGGTATTTTGTCACAATCCATTAAAAAAACTCGACATATAAGTCACTCTCCACTTGTTAGTAAAATAAACATAAAAATACAAAACCACATAACTTATATAAAAAAAATTGCACAGAATGATTAATTAACTACAACGTGTTTGCATTTTAATAACCAGCACATGCTTTATCTCATTGTAAATTCTTTTCTCGTTTGTTCATTTAATAACTCACCTCTAAACAATGGCACTGCCCTCCAAGTCTTGGTGAAACCCTCTTGGGCCAGTTGACCCAGACCCAACTCCAAAAATAGTAAAGGTAGGCCGACCAACAAGGACAATATTATGTAGGCTACCAGGAAGGGCAATCCCCCTCTTATTAATGTAGTTTGTGGTAATCTGTATAAATTTCCCAGGCCAGCGGCCAAAGATATCGCACACAAAACGGTTTCTGCGTATGTGAAGCATGGCCAGCATGACTGCAATAATAAAAGAATATTAATAATTAGTGGTAATGAAAATTAATATTCATGATTGTTATTATGGTTGAAGATATTTAAATTTTAAAATGTTAACATGCCATATTTGTGGTCGGGGGTTTGGATTATTTGATCACTGGAACAATTAGTAACTGTAGGTATACCACGAGTTGAATGAAAGTAGAATTTTTGATTTTAACATAAAATAATTAATTAAATGTAAATATAATTTAGAAATTGCTGTTATTTTCATTTGGTCATATAGGGAAGGTGGTCTAAAAATGTCTGCTATACAGGGTGACAATAACCTACCGAGTTGTATGGATAACTTTGTTATTGTAAGACTATAGAATCAGTTGAAATGGGAAATTTGGGCAGTATTACAAGACAAATCTAACGTCGTGCTCGTTTTCGATCAATGTTGCCAAGTTTCTCAAAAAAACTGAAAAACGCACTTAAATTTTCAATCCAAAATATTTTCGTAATCGTCGCAATTAGAAGAACAGTACAAGAGAGATAATTAATAAATATTTTTATGTCGCACCAGAAAAATTTATTTTCACGGTCGAGTTTTGCATCATTTTGAGAAATGACATTTAATGGAACCCTTATCCATGGTCATATTTGAGACCCTTAAATAGGAAATTATTTTCTGATTTCAAAGCTGTATAGGTTTGCCTATCTGTCAGCTGTCTGTATAAAGGGTGACAATAATCTACCACGTGTACGGGGTAACTTTGTTATTGTAAGACTCAGAGTCGATTAAACAGTTATAGGTATCTCAAAAATAAAATGGAGCACGATTGCAAAAATACTCTTTTCTCATACTGCGTAAGAATATCTATCAGTTATCTCTCTTGTACTTTTTTTCTATCCCTACGGTTACGAAAATATTTTTATTTGAAAATTTAAGCTTTTTAAGTTTTTTTCAGGAAGTTGACAAAATTGATCAAAAATGAGAACGGCGTTAGCTTTGTCTTGTAATTCTGTTCAACTTTGATAATTTCACCGACTCTGTAAGTCTTATATTAAAGTGACAATTCAATTCATATCCGTCAGCCAATCAAAAGCGTCCTTTAAAAATTGAACCAACGAGAAGGCTATTTTACTGACAATATTTTTATGACAACAGAAAAGCATTGAATCTTCCAACGACAATATTTATGTCAAATAAACGTCAAACAAATGTCAAAATAGTTATTTGTATACCAAGGACGCGAAATGTGTCTTTATCGTACCGAGAGAAAATTGTCGCCGAGGACGCTTGCGGCCGAGGAAAGACAATCTCGAGGGCGCTAAAGAATTTCGCGGACAAGGTATACACAATATTTTTTGTGCAACCGTAAAAAATGTGTAATTGTAAATGTTATTGCTTTTAGAAAACCTACAGCTTAATTCATTGTAAATAGAAAAACGGCTTTTAGTTAGCGCGTTACTATGGATATGGTGTAAATAAAACAATTCGTTTTGTATAAATTACAATGATTTTCACTTTAGCGGCCGCTACCATTAGCAGCGGCCGCGAAATTAGATTTCGCGTCCTGTATAGCGGACGCGAAACGCCCACTTCGCGTACGGTTGCACAAAAAAAATATTATTTTATAAATTTTTGTTTCATTGAATTGTCATCCGAATACAACTCTGACGCTGAGTTTTTCTTCAATATTTGTCATTCATTCATTACTCGTTGCTGCTGTTTTTGGAAAATAATTACTCGCATACAGCTCGTAATTATTTTCGCACAGCAGCAACTCGTATTCAAAATGACAATAATCTACCGCGTTGTAGACATACAACGCGATAGATAATTATAACCACCCTGTAGGTATAAGTAGAGTAGAGTGCATTATTCTTAATTGGGAGGTAAGTGAATTATTATTAAGCATCCTTTAATGTTGTTTGCTGCAGAATTCAAACGAAACGGTATACTTTTACTTTAACAGAGCTATGAAATATAAAAACCGATAGGTTTCAGAAAAAAAGTACGCCATTGTCTTCTAAAATCATAAAATAATCATCTTTTTGCACAGAAAGACTTTGTAGAAATAAAAGTGTGCCATCGTTCTATGAAATAGCAAAAAATATTTATATTATGAAGAACTAATGGTGCCATGGTGTAATTAATTGATTTGTCTTGGTTTTTAAAAATTACACCGCTTTTATCTCCCTGGTGCCCTTTAATAACTACGTCACTGCTTTATTGTCTGTTTTTGTTATTAAAGTCATAAACCTAACCCATCATTTTAATTTTGTCACGGAAACAATCAATTTTCTAATTAACACCGGAAATATAATTTCTGTATTTTTCATAGAAATATTTAAAACTTTGTCTCTTCACACTTTCTCTTTCCTTACGCGACAGTCAGACTATCTTAACAAATGCAACACAATTTCGAAATTTCAATTACGTTTTAATAGTTGATGAACACATAGTTTTGTTCCGATCGAACAGCTTCCGTGTCTCTTTTTCACAACTTCCTGTTTTTTGTGTAATCCCCGACCAATCTAATATAAAATAGGCCCGTTTATAAATTTCAAGGTTCTTCAGATAACAATAGAATTACACGATGATTTTTTAAAATTCAAAGTCAAAGAGGAGAGAAGCTATTTGCAGACAAGGTGAATATTGTATTTTTTCTTGTTGTACTGGGGAAAAGCCTTTTAAAATTATTCCTCCAAGGACAGATATTTTTCTAAATTAGGTTTATAGACCTTTAATAGTGAGGGATGGGATTTCTGTTTAATGGAGAGGCGACTTTTTAATTAATAAACTTTTGTAGATAGACGTTTTTTTTTGGCATCGAAAGACATAGCAGCATAAAGCAACCGTTTTTGAACGAATTTAAAAAGGGCAGAAACAAATAGTATTTTCTCTTTTTTATGACACATAATTATTTTTGTACGTTAGAACAGCTGGGCTTATCCCCTGGCACAGGTGTTAATCCGTTACTTGAGAAATAAATGGCCAGAAAGGGGGTTTTTGTAATTATTTTTCTACATTATAATGGGTAGGCTTGTCCTTTAGTATCAAGTCAAAGTTTTGGAATAAATAAACGTTTTCTTCTTAATTACTTTGTCTCTACCTAATTGTTTTTGTACATTATAAGTGTCGCTGTCGAGGTTGCCCCCTAGTCATAACAGAAATAAGTTTTGGCATCAGTTAAATTTTAAAATAAAAATTAAAGGGTGGAAACTTTTCTTCTTTTTCTCAATGGCAGAAAGTTGGCCCCCAAGCTATTTTAAAATAATCAAACATTAAATAAATTTAATTTTAAAATAAATGTAGCCTATCCATGATAGAAAGAGCTTTTTGACTACACGAGGGAAAAGCCTTTTAAATTTCTTCCTTCCTTAAATTCCTTTAGTAGATATTTACGATATCGTATATTATGGCTTTATTACCGCACTAGTGCTTTAAAAACTGTCATTACAATATTTAAAAAAAATACTGTAATATGGCACAATACATCTTCCAATGATTTCTTGAAACTTAACCAATTAAAAGAGTTATTTTGCTCTAATTTTGAATAAAATTTGTAGCGTCTATTAATTCATAACGTTGAGGTGAACGATTAAATTTAATTACCTGTAACTGAAACTGTTATAGGTAAAAATAATAAAAGTAACGATGTTAATAAATTAAGTAACGGGAGAAACACGTACCCGATTTGATTAACACCGGACTACATACGTAATGACTGTGTCTGATCATTTTCAACTTATTTTTCATATTTAACGGAAACCTCTTAAGAAACAACTTTAGATGACCTATATGGAATATAATTTATTACTTACTCTAATATCAGCAAGAACTTTAACACTAAAACAGTCTAAAGATTTCAAAAATAACTTGATTTTAAATCCCCAAGTACTTGCACTTGCACTTCTCTTCAAATAAAATTGAGGAGGATAAGTATGATATTGATACTCATAATTTAAATTATACATGTAATGTTTATCATCGTAAATAAAAATCATTACGAGGCACTTGTTTCACTTTTTAAAATTTTCACATTTTTTTATTAATCACTTAATTAATTAAAAAAAAAGTTACGTAAAACTATTGTTCGAGGAGGAACAATCGAATAAGGCAAGCGATTTATTGTTTTCATAACAACGTATAAAAGCAAACTAACTCGAGCATAATACATAATAAGAAACTCCCCTGCTACTGTAATCAGTAGACTGTAAAAAAATGAGCCGCGAATTTGATCAAAACCTCACACGTGAGCTAAGGTGAGGTAGGGGTTAAGTGGACTACATTAAAGTTAAAAGCTCTAAATACGTACAACGCGTGGAGGTAATTGTGTCTTAACTGTTGTTATTTCGGGTCCACAATTATAACATTAACAAGTTTTTAAGAGAGTATTTAAGAGACTAGCAGAAAATTGTGCGTAATTACTTAACTCTGCATTGAGTAATTTTACCTTATAAACACTTTACATTTTATATGTTGAGTAAATAAATTCTTATATCTTAAAAAGGAAAACGGTCTTTTACAAGTGATTTTGTTCAGACTTATTTGGTAATTATTTAAAGAAATCGAATGAACCACTTTCCCTACACTTTCTCGTTCTAATAAGGTTCGCTAATTGGATTTCTAACTTGATTAAACTCAGACAACCCTTAATGAAATAAATCAGAAAATTGTTTGATTAAAATACTTACGCAGGTGAGGTTGGTCCGATACGATACGAGGGATAAGATACAACTGGGTGGCGGAAAAAATATCTCAGAAAAAAAAATCCGAAGAAAATTTTCCTCAGGAAAAAATATCCCAAAGGATGAATAATAATAAAAAATAATCCAACGAAAATAAAAATTGATTGAAATGATCGTATCTGGCTGTTTTTATAACTTGTGCCAGAGCACCCATAGAAGAATCTAGGAATAAAAATCCTAGGAAAAAAAATCCTCGGAAAAAAAATCCTGGAAAAAAAATCCTCGGAAAAAAAATCCTATGGAAAAAAAATCCTATGGAAAAAAAATCCTCTGAAAAAAAATCCTATGGAAAAAAAATCCTCGGATAAAAAATCCTCAGAAAAAAAATCCTCTGAAAAAATCCTTGAAAAAAACCCCGCTGTGTTAGCAAACCAGCGGTTGCCCAAATCGAAACAAATTATTGGTATATAATTTTTTCTTTATTATACAATATTAACAATTGAAACTAAAAAATATTATTATTATTACATTACACAATATTGACAAAATTTAAACTAAAAAAATATTATTATTGTTAAATATTAAACAATAAACAAAATTGAGTCTACAAAATTTTATTATTATATTACACAATATTAACAAAATAATTATCTGAATCTAATTGTGTGTTCTATAGCTCTTAAAAATCTGGTATTTCGCGGGCTCCGTTACTATATTCTTCACACAACCTTTTCAGTCTACGTTGCATTTCTTCATTTTTAGTAATTAGATAAGTTACAATAATGTAGTAAGTGCAATGTATTATTTTGATATTGGTATCTTTGCAATTTCATGCCTACAAATTTGTCTAATTTTGTTCCCTCTTTCATAAATAGGTATCTTAATGTTTGTGTAATGTTTAATATTTGAAATAATATGGTTCTGCTAACACATAAAGTTAAACAATGTCAGATATGGTTCATTATGCATAATATAAAATGATTAATTTTATGCAAATAAAAAATGGATTTTTTTTCCACAGGATTTTTTTTCCGAGGATTTTTTTTCCACAGGATTTTTTTACCGAGGATTTTTTTTCAGAGGATTTTATTTCCACAGGATTTTTTTTCCACAGGTTTTTTTTCCTGGGATTTTTTTTCCAGGTTTTTTTTTCCGAGGATTTTTTTTCCTAGGATTTTTTTTCCACCTACCCCCATAGAAACAATTAAAACCTGGGGCCTTCAGCAACGATATAGAGGACGAAGTTTTGAAAAAAATTGCTAAATGATGGATGCTTTAGCCTTCTAACCACTCGAAGACATGCGTAGGGCTATGAAATACCTAAAGGAAATATTGTTCCCGCAAGAGCTTAAAAGCTTCTGAACTATTTTGATAGCACATAAGTTTCTGGCACTTACAGAAGAATTGGAAAAGCCAGTTTTCGCAACATTCCTGCAATGTTTCCACCTAAAACTTGGAATGTTCATCTAACGACATTCTGAATGTAAGTTGCTGCTGTGACGAAAACCTCCAAAAACAGCAACAACGAGTAATGAACAAATATTGAAGAAAAAATCAGAGTAAGAGTTGTGTTCGAATAACAATTCAATGAAACAAAAATGTTTAAAATAATATTAATTTTTTTGACATTTGTTTGACGTTTATCTGACATAAATATTGTCGCTGGAAGACTCTATTGCTTTTCAGTTGTTATAAAAATATTGTCAGTAAAAGTAAAATAGTCTTCTGGTTGGTTCAATTTTTAATAAAATAATATTAATTTTTTTGACATTTGTTTGACGTTTATCTGACATAAATATTGTCACTGGAAGACTATCGCTTTTCAGTTATAAAAATATTGTCAGTAAAATAGGCTTCTGATTGGTTCAATTTTTAATAAAATAATATTAATTTTTTTGACATTTGTTTGACGTTTATCTGGCATAAATATTGTCGCTGGAAGACTCTATTGCTTTTCAGTTGTTATAAAAATATTGTCAGTAAAATAGTCAATTCTGATTGGTTCAATTTTTAATAAAATAATATTAATTTTTTTGACATTTGTTTGACGTTTATCTGACATAAATATTGTCGCTGGAAGACTCTGGAACTGTCAGTTGTCATAAAAATATTGTCAGTAAAATAGTCTTCTACACCCTATATAGCTTACTTAATATTATTCAGATTTCAGATGGAGGTGGATAACTGAAAATGTTTTATTTTTGAAATTCCTTTGTGGTGTTGCCAAGTTCTTCAACTTTTCAGAATAAATTGTTAAACTTTTAAAAAGATCTGAGCTCTGGCGCGGTGCTTGGGGGATCAGACTCCATAATAACTCTTCTGCTATTCTTTTGCCCCCAGGGTTGGTAACAACTTATGTCCTTATGTAATACCGCCTAAAAGGCCTATTGTCTCCGCAGTCGATACCTCTCGTCCTCAAAATAGTAATCCTGTAAGTACTTTAGAAAAATTCCAAGAATACCTTAATGGAGAATTTTTAATGTCCTTTCAGGTATTAGTATTCTTTTACCCCAAAACATTTTAATCTTTAAAACCCCGCAGTGACTTAGACAGTGAAGATAGCATTCGTCTTGTTCTTCGGAGAACCTGCATAATGTACCTACTTACTTATTTTTTCGTGTTAGATTTTTCTTTACTACTCATCCCTATCCTAAGTATAAGAGATGGGTGGGCATAATTTGAACTTATCTCAGAGGACAGCGAGTCTTTCAGATATTTTAAAATAGAATTTGAGTACAACAACCACCACGCACCATCATGCACCTATACACAATTCCGCAGAGGTGGTCTACAAATTTTATTATTCAATGATGACAAAATCAACAGTTTTCGAGAAAAATAGCTTCAATTATCTTCATTTGTTACCTAGAGAGAGTAAGAGTATGGTAGAAGACAAAAATAGCCACCGAAAAATCCCCCAAACCCCGATTGTTAAAGAATGAAGGTTTACCAATTTCAATTTCCATACTTTGTAAAATCGTCGTTACATACTTTGCCAATTTAATTTAAAAGAAAATTATTACACCAACATGATAACAAATTAACAATTTATCGAAAGAACAATAAAATTCAAGGTACCTGCCATTAAAAATATTTCCACTATCAGCGAAAAGTTATAGCACTGATAACACTGCGTGTAATCTATAACTTTGAAACAAAAGTTTTTTACGCAGCAAAAGTAAAATTATAGAATTAAACGAGTCCAACTTTTAATTTCCTAATGTCTTCATGCGTTTTTCAACACAAGACCCATAAATATTTACCAAATAGTTTTATTCATGCACTTATAATAATTTCAAAGTCATTTTCTATTGTTACAAACATCGATTTCTGTTCATAATCGCAAAAAAAATCTGCAAGGCCAGGCGAGTAGTCGTACTGTTGTGGTAAATTTAATTATAAATCTACGTTGGACAAGAGAATTGCATCACTAGGTACATTATCACCGTTTCCACATGCATATTTAACAGTTTGTTACTTAATGACATGTTTCGAACACTTTATAAGTACAAGGTGGGATGAACCCACAGGATATGAATATTTTTTATAAAATTAACGTTCTTACAGCACGTGCGGCAATGTCCGTTACCTTAAAAGGCTAATTTTGTCAACATACTCTTTAATATTATGAAATAATAAATTAGTTAGTTCGTAAACGATAGTTAATAGATATTCAAATTTTAATAAAAACAACATTGCTAGGTAGCTGTTATATTTAGTAATAGTATTATGTTTTGTTGTCGTAAAAAATCAACCAAAACAATAGTTGTCCAATTTCCAACGGTACCACAACGTCAAATAATAATCACACCTGCATAATAAGACGAATCTAGGTAAAAAAGTCGCCGAAAAAAAGGTTCCGGAGATAAAGGCCCCAGAAAAAAAATTCCCGGAAGAGAAGTCCCTTGGTAAAAAGGTCCCCAGAAAAAAATCCTCCGCTAGAAGGGTCCCCGGAAAAAAAGTTGTCCGGTAAAAAAGTCCCCGGAAAAAAAGTACCCGGTACAAAAAGTCCCCAGAAAAAAGTCCCTATAGTTTGAAAAATAAAAGTCAAAATACTCGAAATAATAGTATATAATATTATTAGGAGTAGAAAGAGTTCTTTTTGGGTTGAGCTCATATTGCGGCCGAGGCTGTGCAAGTGAGCGAAACACAAATAAGACGTTCTACTTATAAACTTTGTATTTTATAGAAATAATAATTATATTTATTTCGATTATTTTGACTTTTATTTTTCAAACTATACGGACTTTTTTTCTAGGGACTTTTTGTACCGGGTACTTTCTTTCCGGGAATTTTTTTACCCGGAAACTTTTTTCCGGAGACTTTTTTACCCGGCGACTTTTTTCCGGAAACTTTTTTACCCGAAGACTTCTTTTCCGGGGACTTTTTTACCCGGAGACTTTTTTCCGGGCAGTTTTTTTCCAGAGACTTTATTTCCGGGACTTTTCTTCCGGAGACTTTTTTTCCACCACCCTAATAAAACCAATCCATGCTGTGTTAAACCGAACAATGTACCACGGTTGCGTTCAACGGTTCCTATTCAATATCTACACGCGTGATTTGGAACACTCTTTGTGAAACCCTCAGGTACCAGGGAATTTGAATAGGGAAAGGGCTCTAGCATCCATTTAGCTTCACGGTCATGTAATGATGCGATCGTTATAGGTGTCGATCATGTGACGTCAGAACGTTAGTAACACGGCTACCTCGGTAGGTAAACAACTGCACACTCATGGGTTGTCATGCAAATACAATACATTTTACAGTTACCGCATTCAACTATCGAAAAACGCAGTTCATGTCATGTCCGGGCTCGCCGTTACCATAGATATTATGCTAACCCAACAAAGTAGACCACGTGATGACCGAACCGTAGTAACCGGCTTGAAATTACAGCTGGGGAAGCCGGGCGATCGCTACCGACCGACCGCGACGCGACGATGCGTTTCTGTCAGAGTTCAGCCTAAAATCTTCAAAATTTACACAACGCGGTTAAAATGCACGAAATCCTAATCAACCCTACATTTTAGCTATATGAACCACCTTATACTATGTGACAGACAATTAAATTTTGCATTCAATTATATAATAATATATAGAGTGTTTCTTTTAAAATAACAAAGTTGCTTATTGTACTGTGGAAAGCAAACGCCCTGTATACGTGATATACATTTAGGAAAATACAGAATTATATACTGAATAACTTTTATATTTAAACTTCTTTCATATTTTGACTAATAAAGGCGCTATAGGAGCATCAATTTCCGATTTTCAAAACCTCGTAGAGGGCGCCACAGTGAAATTCTGGCATTCATCAAAAAATAAAAATGTAGCTAATAATACCAAGCTGCACAAGTATAGAAAATATAAACAATATCGTGTAGCCAGTTTTTTTGTAATAAATTTTCAAAAATTTCAACATTTTTGGAAGAGCGCCGTTACGACCGTTTTTGAATTTACCTACTTAAATAAATTTTTTTCATGGTGTAGTACCGCCAAAGGGCTTTCAAACAAGTTGTTGCTAGGACCTGGTCAGATAACTGGTTTTTGAGTTATGGGGCGTTAAAGTCGAAATTTTGAAAAATTCATGGCGGCCGCCATTTTGAAGTTAAGGAGTCCGGTAAAAAACTGTTTCTCTTGAATCATGGTCTTCTTTCAAATACGCTACTCAGATTTTCAAAATTCCGCTTCTAAAAAAAATGCTACCAAAGAAACATGTTTAGTCTAACATGTGTAGTTGTTGCTGACGTCACATGACCCCTGTTGTTGGTATCATTAGGAAACACCCTCGAGCAAGCTCTCTGGATATTTTCATGGCAACATCAATAATTTCGAATAGAAATCAGGAAAAGTATATCCGAATATATGAAAGCGCTCTCATGATATTATTACTGAATATTAACCATGCATGAGAAATACCACAAACACCTGTAATGTCAGCTAGTAAAATAGAATATAAAAAGCACCTGTCTTCAAGCAAGCAAGATTAAACTTTCCAGTAAATTAATTTCAACGGTTAAAATATTTAAAAATTATGAATATTAAATTCATCAAAAAATACTTAAAATCGGTACAAAAATGAGTTTGCTAGTAGGTAACATTTGAAACGAGGTTAATGAAAGATTGCACGTACGATAGTTACGTATTTGTAAGTAAATAACTTAAAACTTTTATCTTGTTCTGCCATGTTTAATTAACGTCTATGTGCGGTACATGTAATATTTTTTCACCTTTAGCTTTTTGATGTAATAACAAAAATCTTAAGAGACATAAGAAAAAATCCTTTCCAATAATAAATCAACATTGCGTTAAAAATTTACGAAATACGTAAAACAATTTCATTTAAAAATAACTAACAAAATATTTCAGTTATTTAGAGCATTATCTTCTTATCAATCCGAGTTATCAGAAAACATTGGCTTTAACGTCCTCAACGGCGAGTAAACAAGCAATTAAAGGATGTTTCGAAAACACTTCTAGAAAACTATAAGAAAATTCCTCATTACTCACGGGCAATAAAATGACGACACCGTGAAACTATTCACGTATGAAGCAAGGTATCAAAAAGTGTGACGTAAGTTACTTTTGCTTTTACGAAGAATCGGTTCAGAAAAGGTCGTTAAAACATGCAAGGTCGGAAAAAACTTACCGCAGGGGCTTTTGATGATACTAGTCTGGACGTAGATCCTTGATCGTCTTTTCTGCTTTCGGATTCGGATTGGTTGTCTCCCAGAGAAGTCGTTGAACGAAGAGTCGGATAGTCGTATATGCCCCCCTCGTTGTTTGTGTAAATTATCCCACTTCTGTTGTCGAGGGTGTGCATGTAAATGCTATTGTCGGTTGTGGAATTCGCACTCATTGTTGCTGGATAATCGTAGGAGTATGTCATGCTTGCTGGGGTTAACGGGGGCTTGTATTCTCCAGCAATCTCACTTCCGTCTGGTGTGTATGATAAATTGTCGTAGGTGTTGAAATTATCGGTTGAAATACTGTTATACGTGTCTATGGCCTTCATTGAGGGGGCTTTGGAAAATAATTTTGGACGGTACATTTCTGGGAAGAGGGCAATGCGCTGGCCAACCTGAAAAAAATAAACAATGACTCAGTCAGAACATCAAGATGGGGCACAAACAGATATTAAAAAGTACATAATAAATATTTATGTACATAGGGCATTATGGAAATGTTTATGTGCGTCAAGGGTAACAAACTAGCAAAACCGAGAGCCTCTGGCTTGAGCGCTTATAAGTCGCCCGCAGGGATAAACATCAAGTAATGCCCGTGGTGCATACAACGTTTTATTTTATACTTTGAATACGTAAATAAATTGAATGTTCAGGTGATGTTTGTTTATGTATCTTTAGGAGCCGGTTTTATAAAGTCTGGTTGACCAACGGTTGCCTCAACCATGATCAGTCGCCATGGATACGATTGTTTTTAAGAATCGTATCCATTACAATTGATCGAGGTTGAGTCAACCATCCGTCAACCAGACTTTATAAAACCGGCCCTAAGGCGATGATAAAATAATATAATAGATGGCATCATGAGCGATGTAGAGATAACGCCCTAGGGTTTTAGACTGCTTAATACACCCTGATTCTTAGGTATAAAAAACAAATACCTATTTAATTGAGAAATGTAAAAAAATATTCACAAGCATTAGCTGTAGTACAAAAAATGGTAATAGATCCGGCAAGGTTTGGGGGCTAAAAAAGGTAAGGAATACGCATACATTAAACGCAAGGACACGTTGGGGTCGGTGGGATAGGATGCGTTGGATACGATTACCTACTACGAAAAGTTCTAGAAAGTACCTAAGTACGTTAGAGTGGATTACAATCAGTCCAAAGTTCTATTTCTTAAGGTTGGTAGCCGTAGCTTATACTGTAAACTGTAACAACATCTCTTCGAGCAAGATTACTACATTCAGTTGGGTTACATGATGAAAATGTGTTCACGAGAAAAGGTAATATGGGTAAGATTACGCAATACAGAAAAACACATGGTGACGTGGGTTTTATAGTCAGATAACGTCACTTCTTCTCATTTATGCGCAGTTACGTTCTGGTATGGAAGAAAGGGCGGTTGGTGCTTTATAAACAGGGAAAACGAAGGAGAAGTAGCAAGATGACCGAAAAATAAATTACACCCCAAAATATGGTTTGGGAAAGGAGGAGTCGACTATCGAGGCTATATACTAGAAGGTTAATAAAACAGTGCAGAAAATAAAAAGGGCGGCGACATAGAATAGAAAATTTTGTGTACCTACTGTGCACAATAGACGACAAAACTGCATTCAATACAACTCTGGAAAGGAATGCTCAATACATTGAAGGAAATGAAAAAGGACCATAGGTTTAAGAAAGACAGTTTCAAACAATTTAATAGGAAGCTCTTCATTGGGGTTTGGTTTAAGATAGACAGTTTCAATCTAGAAATTAAAGAGCATTGAAGAGAGGAACAAAGCTCCTGGGTTGGCGCACTCAAAGAAATTTTCAATAAATCCTATTTAAAGGAATTTAGAATAACAAATAATGACTTCTGTAGATGAGAGGAGGATACCCTAGAACACGTTTTACAACTGTAGTAGATGGACAATAGGAAAGGATTAGGATGACCAACTACGGTAGAGACCACAATAAACGAGACGCTCGAAAGCTACCGGAAGTATAATACCGTATATAGGTACACATATCACAATGGCCATAGATAAGAGTGCAATGATAATAAAGAACTAAGGGTAAGGTAAATTGACTCCGAAGTTATGTCTAGGGGGTTAACTGAGAGGTCCTTCTAAAGACAGAAAAAAATCCAATACTTTCCTAAGAGCGGAAGATTTCCTCGTCTCCTACAAAAAAAGGTACGCGATAGAGGGACTACCTTAAGGTAAGCGTATCTTGTGAAGTAAATCACACGAGATATAGGAAGTCACCTGCCATCATTTAAGACTTATGATCACGAAGTGCCAAGCGGCCATTAAAACCTAACTTTCTTCAAAGGTGGAGTCGTTAAGTGTTGAGGAATGTCGACAAACGCCTTCCAAGTTCTCGATAGAGAATTATGTGAAGATCGTAGATTCCCACGACATATGGAATCAAGGACAATGAGGAAGCTGCCACCCTACCTGTAAAAAGGGCCACGCTGAACCTCTATTAGGTCCTGAACCAGTTTTCGGAATATTCCCGTAACGGCTGAGGTACGAGATCTGCAAAACTGCTATGGCGCTTTTTTCACAAACATGGTCCTCAATGCAAATCGCCAGACAGGCTCGCGCCATTATAAAGGGCTTCTCCCCCAAGTCGACAAAATACCTTCTCAATCTAAACAGAAACCAGATCTTGAACAAGCATCTGGCATCTCTATACCGTATGATTGCACGGGTGCCGGAAATGTATCAAGAGAGTGCAGGTGCACCAGGTGCGGCCATAAGGTCCAGACACCTTGGCTCCTCTTTCTTGGAACCAAGCGATATACTACAGAACACACCGATGAACAAAAGATTCCGTCCTTCGCTGAAGCGACGGGTCTGTTCGTGGGGTGAATCTCAATTCAAGGGAAGCACAATGGGCCTAAGGTCTCCAAAGTTAGAATCACATGAGGCTGGAGTTTGCGAGCCTCTTGTCGTGGGGTTAAGTAAAATAGTCAGTTAACCAACGTCAATTGAGATTGGGAAGGATATTCGAGTCAAAATCACCGTCCCAGAGGACTGAGGAGGGATCCTAAGGTAACATCAGGACACTTGAGGTAAACCTCGGATACCCTACCTCTTAGGCCCTTACTATATAAAAATTATTTCGTCTAAATGCGTTTCTAGAACTAAACTCTCATCTTTAGTAGGACTGAAACTATTGGTGTCAGTCCTGCTGAAGATGAGAAACTAGTTCTAGAAACGCGTTTTCAGGTTTCTTAACAGTTTTATGATATTATTGGTAGTTATTTTTGTTTAAACCATAATTTGTCTGTTTTAATAATTCCCAGGAAAATTTTATCGTAGTAAATCGTTGCTTAATTTAAAATTACAACATTTTGATGCAACAACTATACGGGTCACTCATTCAACTTTCCATTTATTATTTATCTGGAAATCTCATAATTAAAAATAAACAGGATGGCCATAGAAACTATTTTTGTGTATAAATTGTTGTATAAAATTAGATCAACCGCGCAAGGTAATAATAATTAAGAGAACACACAACCAAAAAGAAAAACAAAATTTATTATCGATTTGTATTACAAGTAGGTACAAACGAGCAAAAACTTAAGGTTATATTTACATATTTCCTCGTTCTGATAGAGACAACAATTACAACTACAACAATACCTGTGTTAGAAGGTTATGTTTGGGAATACCATTTTTATTATGCGTGTAAATTGAAGGCCACTAATACTTCAATAGTAGCTAACAGACGTTCATTAAATAACTATTAAAGAAATTCGAGTTCGATAATTTGCCGACCGCCCATAAGCACAAAATTCATTTACATTCCTATTATACGGCGTAATTGCTTCTAGAAATTTCAAATTTAATACTAATTTTGCAAAGAATGTCCTGAGTCATTCGAATTTCTTTTTGATTACAGAATATTTCTGTTAATCAAAATTATCTCAATGAACCACACACATATAACCTCGTCAATTTTTTTTAATATGTGAATCACGTGGACCGTATAAAAGATTGGTGAGTTAAGTGCTTACGTCTTTCTATAAATTAGTTAGTGATGCTAAATATAGGGTTGAGGTAGGCCTTGAAATATCCCATTTTTTATTGCTTCAATTTTTAATTTAATCCAATTTAGAATTACCGAAGAATTTTCATGATTGAACATCCTAAATGTAACAGAGCTATAAGAAACAAAATAAGAGAAGTTTACCAAGACTCTAATCACCCTCTGAGTATCATAATTGAATCAATTTGTTGTCTAGAAAGGTAGCTACCTACACAAAAGAAAAGGGGCATTTATAAGTACGTATACAGGGTGTAGAATTGGATTAAGCAAGAGATTTTAATGCAAAAATCTTTTATATTCTGTTTTTTGTAAGGCAATACTGAATCGAAACGTTCTATCGGTTTTGTATTTTAGTTTTAGAGAATTAAAATATTTTAAAATTTGAACGCCTGAATTTGAAATTCGCGCGCTTTTATTTAAAAAAAATTCTTCGAGATTGATGAATTAAAGAATTTCTAACCCATTTTGCAAATGTAATTAATGATATTAAAAAAATCATCTCAAGTATTTGTGTAAGTTAACAGTTTATGACCAAACATAAAAAAGGGGCTAGCATAACTGACAGTTCTGCAATTAAGAAAAGCGCGCGAAATTCAAATTCAGACCCTAAAATTTTGCAATTCTTTTCTTTTTGCAAAACTAAAATACAAAACCAATAGAAGGTCCTGATTGTACATTTCTTGCTGTATATACAGGGTGTACAATTGGATTACGCACCAAAGCGATTTCATTGCAAAAATCTTCTTTCTGTAAAACTAAAATGCAAAACGTCCCGATATTGAATATTTCTTGCTCTACAAAAAACTTCAGTGCAGTTTAGCCATGCAGAGTTTACCTCTAAAATAGTTAGAAAAGAAAATAAATGAACATACAGATTGTTGCACTGAAATCCTTATGGTACCTAATCCAATTCTGTGCCCTTTATGGTAACAAAAAAAAATGAATTGATCATCTAAGGTTGTGTCGAGCTTGTTTAACAATTCCTACAATTAATTTATAGCAATCTTGAAATTTCCAAACAACTTAAATGGTTTAATTGTCGATAAATAGTTTCTATAAGAAAAACTCAAATGAGGACGGGTTTGGTGTTTTGCTGATTTTCTGGTTTCTTCAACCTGTCAGAGCACTTTACTAAGTTTTTTAAACTTTTATTGCAAACGTTTGTATCAAGAAATTTCAACTTTTTCTATTAAATTACTACGTAGTACATTTATTTTGTCTACGAATAATAAATTCCTATATATCTTTAAATTATTTTGTTTTTACGCCCTCAGGGTATTAAACCGTTAAAATTCTTACACCTACAAGATTTTAGTTCAATTGTAAATTTTTCCCATAAAAAAACCTTTGCCGTAAATATTTATGTTGTCCGATAGGTTAATTATTTTTGCCTACTACATTTCATCACGATTCTAAGCAAGAAAGAAATTTTAATAATTAATTAGGAAATTTCTTCCTCTTGGTTTTTGGCCCTTACAATTGTTTTCCTTACGTACTTGAATTTGCTGGAGTAAATGGTTAAAATTTAACATTTTTATATAATTATGTAATGCTTAATAAACTATTTTTCTCCCCTCTTCGAATAGTTATATCTTATGCCACCCTTTCCCTGACGGTATGCACCATGCATGTATCTGGAAATAAATCGAGTCTTCGGAAAGGGAGCAAAATTTTTTGAGAAATAATAATGTTGGTAGATATAAATATATGCAACAACCGCTTCAACAAAACCTGATCCATAAACTCTGTAAAGGTGTCCCCTAAATGATCACATTTGACATCGGTTCCGACTACCACGGAACCTGCCAATAATTGCTAAAGAGATGGTAAATCAGTTTGACATTCCTATTTGCAACCCTAACGGAATTCAAAAAGAATAAAACATGCCAATTCTATTTATATCATCCCCCTTGTCCTTATTACATCGCAGCAATTAAAGGAACGAAGGGACTCAAACCATCCCAAGAAACCCCCCAAACTTTTCCACTAACCCCTTATACCGACAAACAAAACCCAGACGTAAATTCAATCGCTTTATTATTTTTCCGGTAAGCTCTTGAAATTACTCGACAAAACCCCTATAATGGGGCGACAGATAAACTTTAGATAAACCGAAGTAACGCACTGTCAACAACAATAAAATCTATTTTAGGACTCACGTAAACAGTCATTATCCAGGAAGCAACGATAACACCCGGAGCACAACAGACGATGACTCCACCACTTGAGGATCGAAAAGGGCGTTTATTTTTATATAAAATTAATTGCACTAAAGTAAACTTGTATGAGGAACTTATTTGAATCTTTGCATTGTCTCAGTATGGTAGTACCGACAGTGAGTCGGACAAGACGATACAGTATCAAATGAAATCAGCCTTAAGACTCCACGCAGTATTATTAATTTTAATTCTTTACGACTTCAGTTATTTGTATTGCGATATTTTTATGTAAATGACGTAAAATTTTTGAGACCCGCGTTTTGTTTCGAAAGCAATTAAGTAACAATAATAAATTACAATGAAAGCTATTTCCGATTACAATTGGTTCGGTTGTTAAATATCAATACGTAGCTGCAATAATTAATTAGTCAACCTGCATGGTGCATGCATTATTGTAATAGGTACCTTTGTTGTTCCCGTACGTGTTTAATATGAAACTGATAGCATTTTCCATTGAATTTTAGCAATATTTTTTAGGTAAGAAAAAATACTCACACTAATTATGAAAATTTTATTTTTTATCCAATTTAAATAAATTTTTGTATACGTTATATACACGTAAGAGCTCATAATTTGAACTGAATATTAATAATCTTTCACTTCCGGTTTTGCCGGAAATGACCCCAAATTTCTTATTTCAAATGCAACACCCTGTATATTTTTGCATATTTCAACTCGGGATTAAATTCTGCGTTTAATAGTGTCAAGACATTACCGTTTTGAAAACTTACCAATTTTTAATTTCATAATTACGATTTAATTCTAGAGTGCCATGACTTACTGCATTTTGTTCATATCATTGCCGCTTACTTTTCTAAAACTGTTTAACATAATAAAAAGTGAATAACTAGTTGGCTTAAAGCCGCTCAAAGTTGGAAAAATTTTTATCATAGCCTTCTTTTTCCCCAACGGTTAAAAAAATCCTTCGATTTGAAGAAAAGAAGTTATTCTGGGAAAAATGGTTTTGCAACTTGGACAGGCTCTAGTCAACTAGTTATTCACCTTTTCTTATGTTAAACAGTTTTAAGAATAGTAAGCGGCAGCGGCAAAGATACTATATATTATGAACAAAATTCTGTAAGTAATGGGCGTCATAGCACTCTAGAATTAAAAAAAAAAGAAATTAAAAATTTTCAAAACTGTAATATCTTGACACTATTATACGCAGAATTTAATCCCGAGTTGAAATATACAAAAATATACAGGGTGTTCCATTTGAAATAAGAAAGTTGGGGTCATTTCCGGCGAAACCGGAAGTTAAACAATATTAGCATTCAGTTCAAATTATGACCTTTTACGCGTATATACCACATACGAAAATGTATTAAAATCGGTAAAAAAAATTAATAAAAAAGAAAGTAACAGGAGTGCCCTGGGGTCCTGCTTCACGTGATAGTATATCGTCTCGTCAATAAAGCATGAATCACTTTCATAACTTTTTATGTACAGTCAGTGACAAATGTTTTCACCAGTATTATACCACTTAACCCGCTTTTCTGAAAAATATATAATGTAACATAACGCCGTTTTTATTGTTTTACATAGGTATGTTGGTAACCGTGTTATACTTCTCAGTAAAGCAGGTTACAGTGGTACAAGACTGGTGAAAACATTTGTCACACAGACTGTACCTCATAGCTCATACACCTCACGGTCCATGGTGTTCTATGATTTTCTTTGAGAAAAATCGGTTGCATGTTATTATTTTTCTATTATAGTTCCTTTCAAAAATGAACCAATTTCTCTCCAAATATTTTCTAAATCCTTTCACTTCATAGAACAATTCAATATTTCCCAAATATTCACAAAACATTAAGATAAAAGTTGATATCTTTTAGACTTGTGTGTTTGTTCATTTTTTTTTCAGAACATTGAATGAAAGGAAGTCTTGCTGAAAGTTTGTCGTTTGTACAGACGTGGGAATTTAAAAAATTTACATGCATAATTCATTCCAGAAGAATTTGAAATTTAAATTTTGGTTTTATTGCAGCAAGACTCATTTGTAGGACATTAGTACTGCTGTTGTTTACTTTTAACTGTTTCATAAGTATAAGTAATTACGGAGTAATTAATAGTTAATAAAATTTAGACACTTTTCATCGGATTATTATTAAATAATAATTACATTAAATAAATTAGGCAGTTAATGAAACATAAATATATGTATAGCTACAGGGTGAGTCGACAAAACAGCAATGCTCAATATTTTTTATACTTCTTACAACACCTACACATGTCCTTGCGAGAAATAATTTCTTGATGTGAAACTCCTGTCGAATGTTTAATATTGTGCTATGTAATCATTTGTTCCCCGATATTTTACTTTTGCTAATATTATTAATAATTTTTTGACTTCTTCACGCCAAATTACGATTATTTTATGACCTGACTTTGAATGTGAATGAGATGTCTCATATACAGGATGTCCCACGAAAGAGTGAAACATCCTGATGGTTTTTCAAAGATGGAATTTTTTTCAAACTAAAATCTAAATTTTTATATTCATAGAAAATCGCCGAGTACTATAGCTACAGAGCAGAGTTAAACTATAGGTACACCAAATTGTAGATTTTGCTTTTCTTTAGAAGATAGAAAATTTTAATTTTTTTTTCGGGAGGCGATTTGGACAAAATTAAAGGTTTAAATTTTTTTAATTACTTTTTTCGACTTTTTATTACCGTTTTTCCAATTTTATGACATTTTAGAATTTTATGACTGTTAAAAGGATCCCTGAATATAAACCAACCTTGCAATTTCTCTCGAAAGTATGTTTGGCAACGCTGCTGGTGATATTTTTAGTAATTTTTAAAGTAGGGTTAGGATTAATAAATTTAATGGTTAATTTTGACAAGTGCTTTTTGTTAAAAATTGTTGATTTATGAGTTTATGTAAATTCGTTCGATTTAATATCAAGTATTGGGTCCTAAAGTTAACCTGAGCCTGAAGTATTATAGTTGACATAAATAGAGGTAAGTATAGAAAAAAAAATATTCAGGCAAATTTGGATTATTTTCAGAATCAGATCCGAATCAGGCTTTTCAAACTTTGAATCGTCATCTGAGAGATATGGATCAAAATTGAATCTGAATCCGAATCTTCATCTCAATAATATTACGATTGGCGGTATATTTTGAACATAAAATTGTCCATTTAAATCAATCATCCTAAATTAGTTATCAGCTGCCATAATTGAACTTTTGTACATGTAACAGTGACTTTCTCATAAAATTTGAGCCTCCCGATCACGGGAGTCAAAATTGTTCTATCTGACAGAAACATAAGTTTCCATAAGAAAGAGTCTATACTTTGGCCCACCCTGTATATACTACTCGTTGCGTTGCATGCTGAATGGTCAGATTTATTCCACAATTCTGAATAGTTTTTAAAATGCATTTCCTATATAATTCACACAATTGTCTGATATTTTTTCTCTTTAATATGTTATAGGGAACAAAGGTAAATGGTAAAATGCAACTACTCCTTGTAATTTTCCAACATCCTGGCATGAAATGATTTTATAATCTGTAATGATGTACCGCATCCTATCAATTTGAACAAGTGAACTTCGTTCTTGTAAATTACAAATAATAAGAAGCGGCTAGGAAACGGCCAATAAATAAAAAAATACTTATTAGGTACCTACCAATTTATCGCAAATTACAACTTGGTTTCACGCATGAGGTGCCTATAATCTCTTATTTCTGTATTTAGTATTTCAATTATAAAATGGTAATAAGAAAAATATTATGTAATTGCAGTTCAGTCTGCAGATGTTTATTTACGTCAGATGAAACAAATTAGTTATTAATACAGAACGAGTATTTAATGTTTGTATAGCAAAAACTGGTAGTATTTTTAAAATAATTCTTACCGGTTGGCCTTCGCTTTGTTGAGGAGCTTCTTTTTTATTCCACTTTTCGCGCATTATCACTTTTTTTGTTAGGATAAATAATTATTTAGCTGGTCTAACTGTACGTAATGTTTAAAAGTATGACGTTCTCTTACTTTATCATTTTATAATAATAGGAAATAATCTAATCGCAGGTGATAACGCTTTATCAAAAAAAAAAAGAGGAACTTCACTAATTTTAATATCCAGCTTATTATTTTATTTTAATCAGGATGATTCATCTATCTAAACAAGTCCAGGAAGGATTCATATTTTATCAACAAATATTTAAAATAAAGTTTAAAAATCACATTCAACACGAGAAATAATCACACACATGTATTATAAACCAACAGCTAGGCTGTGTGCGCGCTCGAACACGGTTAAAAGTTATTTGAGTTTGAGCTATTTGCTGGTCTATTAGAACCACGAACTACCAACTCAACATAACAACCTGCTGCTCTATACGGTGGGTAGGTACTGATAACGAAGATCATATCAACAAACACGAGCACAAGTCCTTGCAGTATTCTCACTCGCAAACACCTACACAGTAAATAAGAGGGGAGGACAGATAAAATGTGTGGAATTTTTTATAGAACAGTCATATTATCTTGTACAGTCCTGGATTTAATTATTTTTTACGATGGCAATTTTAACTTGTTCACCATTGGTAACTTTGTTACCGTTACAGATGGAAAATGAGGAAAATTTCAATATTTTTTATGCCCATTTATTATATAATCTCAAATTTTATTTTATATGGCACTTCCGGTTTAACCAGAAATGGTGTCAATTTTTACTTTCCCATACCACCACTGGTATATGGGAAGTATTGATATCATGAAAATTTTCGAAGTCGAGATTTTCGCGGAAATACGTGTTTTGGGTCCCCAGGAACCCAAAAATGTGGTCTAGAAAAAATGTCTGTCTGTGTGTATGTAACGCCTGTAACGCAAAAACTAGTGAACCGATTGTGATGAAATTTTAAATGAAGGGGTATATCGAAAATTCATCGACAAAATAAGCTTTTCAAAAAAATCCGAAACCGGAAGCGGAAGTTAAACATGTTTCTTTGATATAATTTTTTTCAGAAGCGGAATTTTGAAAATCTGAGTAGGGGATATGAAAGAAGGGCATAATTCAAGGGAAACAGTTTTTTACCGGACTCTCTAATTTCAAAATGGCGGTCGCTATGAATTTTTCAAAATTTCGACTTTAACGCCCCGTAACTCAAAAACCAGTTATCTGATCAGGTTCCGCAACAACTTGTTTGAAAGCCCTTTGGCTGTACTACACCAAGAAAAAAAATTATTTACTAAATCCAAAAACGGTCGCACCGGCGCTCTTCCAAAAATTTTGAAATTTTTGAAAAATTATTACAAAAAAACTGGTCTAAGGAATTTGTTTAAATTTTCTATACTTATGCAGCTTGGTATTAGCTACATTTTTGTTTTTTGATGAACGCCATAATTCCACTGTGGCGCCCTCTACGAGGTTTTGAAAATCGAAAATTGATGTTCCTATAGCGCCTTTATTAGTCAAAATATGAAAAAAGTTTAATTATAAAAGTTGTTCAGTATATAAATTTACATTTTTCTAAATTTATATCACGTATACAGGGTGTTTGGTTTTCACAGTACAATAAGCAACTTGTTACTTTAAATGAAACACCCTATATATTATTATATAATTGAATGCAAAATTGAATTGTCTATCACATAGTATGAGGTGTTCATATGGCTAAAATGTACGGTTAATGAGAAATTCGTCAATTTTGAATATTTAGGTTGGACTCTGAATCTGGTTGGACTCGGAAACTGATCGTCGGTAGGTAGCGATCGTCCGGCTTCGCCAGTTGTAATTTTTACCGGGTGCCTACTACAGAGTACAGATACAAGTCTTTCTTTTGTTCATATCGAACCCGTATAGTCTCATTTTTCTCGCGAGGCATTCAAATGATTTTCAATGCTGCCTCGCGAACTACTGTTGAATAGCAAAAACAAAATGTTTATTTTTAGTATGGGAAAGTCCAGGGGAGGTTTGCACCTCCACTTTTTTATTTTTAAATGGAACATCCTATATATTTTTAAATAATTCGATTGGAAATAATTTACGTTTTAAAAAAGTATAACACACTTGTATGATTAAAATTACTCATAACCAAAATATTTCAGATTGAATATTGTTTTATTCATACTAAATCACAATTGCCATGAAACAAAACAGCAACAATAAACAATAAGTACCTACATAAAAATGAACGAATATCAATTTTGTTTTACTTGTTAAGTACCTATAGTAACTACAACTACTACTGTCAACTGAAATAATTTAAAAAGAATTTTTCTAATAACGAGAAGATCGAAAATGTTTTAATTCCAAGCAAATTCCGCCCAAGATAACGTTGTCGATAGAATTGTAACAATCGTTCATTTCTTTCGGGAAAAAAAATAAACCGCCAACATATCGATCGACCTTCTTGTTATATTACAAAAAAGCATTTTAGATAATTTAACTGACGAGTACCTACTACTATACAGTGCATGTAAAACGAAATTGACATTCCTTCATTTCTATGTATTGTTTATTGTTGCCATTTTGTTTCATGGCAATTGTGATTTAGTTTAAATGAAATAAAATTAAATTGAAATATAAGTGATCTTAATCATGCATGTGTGCTAGTGTGCTATACTTTTTTAAAACAAAAATTATTTCCAATAGAAATTTTACAAGTGGGATACACCCTTTGGCGGCACTATACCATAAAGAAAAATTTATTTAGAAAATCCAAAAACGGTTGCAACGGCGGCGCGGCGTTCTTTCAAAAATTTAAAATTTTTGAAAAATCACTACAAAAAAACTGGCTACACGATTTGTTTAAATTGTGTACACTTATGCAGCTTATAGTAGATACTAGCTGGGTACCCGCAGCACATGCCGCGTTTACAGTAGGGTCGTATAAAACGAATTTAATATCTATTGTAATCTCTACTATTTATTTGAATTGAAACTGTATAGTATTGGTTGTTACGATTTAAATTATATTCCGAAGTTAAAAATCGTACAACGCTCCCCACGGTCGAGATTCAGGAGGACTCTCTCTGTAACTCCAGAAAAAAAATCTTGAAAATCGATAATTTTACATTATTTTCCGAAGTCCTCCTGGGGTTCTCTAGGTGCCCGCGGAGGAGGTGCCGTGCTATTGTTTTTCTAGGTAACCCGGGAGTCCGAACGTGTAAGCTTATGGACCTGAAGACCTTCTGCGTGGGGTTTCACATTCTTAAGTCTCCAGGTCGAATAGCGTGTAGAGCAAATTGCAAAAATTGATAATTTCCGAAAAGGGCAAAAGTATGAAAAACGCCAGAAGAACGGTTGTAGGGGAAGGTCCCCCCTAGGTCCCCACGGTCGAGATTCGTGAGGACTCTCTCTGTAACTCCAGAAAAAAAATCTTGCAAATCAATAATTTTACATTATTTTCCGAAGTCCTCCTGGGGTTCTCTAGGTGCCCGCGGAGGAGGTTCCGTGTTATTGGTTTTCTAGGTGACCCGGGAGTCCGAACGTGTATGCTTATGGACCTGGAGACCTTCTGCGTGGGGTTTCACATTCTTAAGTCTCCCGGTCGAATAGCGTGTAGAGCAAATTACCAAAATTGATAATTTCCGACAAGGGCAACAGTATGAAAAACGCCAGAAGAGGGGTTGTAGGGGAAGGTCCCCCCTAGGTCCCCACGGTCGAGATTCGGGAGGACTCTCTCTGTAACTCCAGACAAAAAATCTTGTAAATCGATAATTTTACATTATTTTCCGAAGTCCTCCTGGGGTTCTCTAGGTGCCCGCGGAGGAGGTGCCGTGCTATTGTTTTTCTAGGTAACCCGGGAGTCCGAGCGTGTAAGCTTATGGACCTGAAGACCTTCTGCGTGGGGTTTCACATTCTTAAGTCTCCAGGTCGAATAGCGTGTAGAGCAAATTGCAAAAATTGATAATTTCCGAAAAGGGCAAAAGTATGAAAAACGCCAGAAGAACGGTTGTAGGGGAAGGTCCCCCCTAGGTCCCCACGGTCGAGATTCGTGAGGACTCTATCTGTAACTCCAGAAAAAAAATCTTGCAAATCAATAATTTTACATTATTTTCCGAAGTCCTCCTGGGGTTCTCTAGGTGCCCGCGGAGGAGGTTCCGTGTTATTGGTTTTCTAGGTGGCCCGGGAGTCCGAACGTGTACGTTTATGGACCTGGAGACCTTCTGCGCGGGGTTTCACATTCTTAAGTCTCCAGGTCGAATAGTGTGTAGAACAAATTGCAAAAATTGATAATTTCCGAAAAGGGCAAAAGTATGTAACACGCCAGAAGAGGGGTTGTAGGGGAAGGTCTCCCCTAGGTCCCCACGGTCGAGATTCGGGAGGACTCTCTCTGTAACTCCAGAAAACAAATCGTGAAAATCGCTAATTTTTAATTATTTTCCGAAGTCCTCCTGGGGTTCACTAGGTGCCCGCGGAGGAGGTGCCGTGCTTTTGTCTTTCTAGGTGACCCGGGAGTCCCAACGTGTAAGCTTATGAACCTGGAGACCTTCTGCGTGGGGTTTCACTCTCTGAAGTCTCCAGGTCGAATGACGTGTAGAGCAAATTGCAAAAATTTATAATTTCCGAAAAGGGCAAAAGTATGAAACACGCCAGAAGAGGGGTTGTAGGGGAAGGTCTCCCCTAGGTCCCCACGGTCGAGATTCGGGAGGACTCTCTCTGTAACTCCAGAAAGAAAATCGTGAAAATCGCTAATTTTTAATTATTTTCCGAAGTCCTCCTGGGGTTCTCTAGGTGCCCGCGGAGGAGGTGCCGTGCTATTGTCTTTCTAGGTGACCCGGGAGTCCGAACGTGTAAGCTTATGAACCTGGAGACCTTCTGCGTGGGGTTTCACATTCTTAAGTCTCCAGGTCGAATGACGTGTAGAGCAAATTGCAAAAATTTATAATTTCCGAAAAGGGCAAAAGTATGAAACACGCCAGAAGAGGGGTTGTAGGGGAAGGTCTCCCCTAGGTCCCCACGGTCGAGATTCGGGTGGACTCTCTCTGTAACTCCAGAAAGAAAATCGTGAAAATCGCTAATTTTTAATTATTTTCCGAAGTCCTCCTGGGGTTCTCTAGGTGCCCGCGGAGGAGGTGTCGTGCTATTGTCTTTCTAGGTGACCCGGGAGTCCGAACGTGTAAGCTTATGAACCTGGAGACCTTCTGCGTGGGGTTTCACTCTCTGAAGTCTGGTCGAATGACGTGTAGAGCAAATTGCAAAAATTTATAATTTCCGAAAAGGGCAAAAGTATGAAAAACGCCAGAAGGGTTGTAGGGTTGTCTCCCCTAGGTCCCCACGGTCGAGATTCGGGAGGACTCTCTCTGTAACTCCCGAAAAAAAATCTTGAAAATCGCTAATTTTTAATTCTTTTATTAATTCCTGCGGGCCCTTGGGGTTATTTAGGTGCCTACGGTGGCGGTTCTGTACTAATACCTGTCAAAGGGATCCTGGAGTCCGTGTTTGTAATGTTAGAAACATCGAAGTCTAGTTTAAATGCAGAAAATAATATTAGGATTGTTCTGCGGTCGAAATATGTAAACACTGGAACATAACCAAAACTCGCTTTTAAACTACAACCACTTTTCGAGGCGAAATAGCCCATCCAGGGGAAGCTTAGATCATTAAGACATCACTAATGTTTCTTTATTTGATGGAAACTGCTGTATAAAGCAGGAAAAGGCCTACTTTTAAAAAAAATACTTCTTTAGATGAGTGTACCCGCTAACATATTTTATTTTCGGCAGTTGGCACTACTGACAAATCTGAATGTAACTTAAGCGAAGTGTGGTACTTATTAAGCCTATCCGCGCACGCTCGTACAAGCGTCTGAAGGTTCGTTCACACGATATAGGACGTTTATACAGAGCTGCACTTTTTTTATTTGGTACCGGTGGGGTGAACACCCAGACTTATAATAAAGTCAGCGTTCACACATTATATGAAGTTTATATAGAGCTGTCCTTTTTTTAATTTTGTAGCGGTGGGGTGTAAACCCAGACAACACTGTTGTGCTTTATATAATAGTATTGATTAGATACATTTTCATTTTTTGATGAGTGTCGGAATTTCTTTGTGGCGCATTCTACGAGGATTTGAAAATCGGAAATTGATGCTCCTATAGCTCCTTTATAAGTCAAAATATGAAAGAAATTTAAATATAAAAGTTGTTCAATATATAGCTCTGCATTCTCTTAAATTTATATGCGTATACAGGGTGTTTGCTTTTCATAGTACCTACAATAAGCAACTTTGTTATTTTAAATGAAACGCCCTATATATTATTATATAATTAAATGTAACATTTAATTATCTATCACATAGTATAAGGTATTCATATGGCTAAAATGTACAGTTGATGAAAATTTCACGAAGTTCCGCTGCGTTTTGTAAAGGGCCTCTGACGGAGACGGATCGTATCGAAAACTATAATAATGTAGAATACCAAAAACGAAATGTTTAATTTTTAGTTAAATAAAATCGTTTTTTAAATTATCTACCTTAATTCACAATTCTTAGTTGAAAATTCTTCGGATGTCGCCCGTCTTTAGTACTTATTATTGAATGATTATGAATATGTTTACAGGAAACTGATACTGAACAGTAGCTACCTACTACGTGTTTATTTTTTTTTCTTAAGAGGATGTGCGGTAGGGTATGCTTTATTATACGTTCCCTAATCTCGAGCAAGCATCGATGGTGTGCCTATATATATTTTGTATTTGTAGCGGAAATTCGTGCTGAAAGTGTGTCTCCCCTTTTTAAAGTGAAATTTCCGGGAAGAGAGGATGACAAAGGTGCCACAACCCCGTGCTAAAATAGTACAGCTATACATTGGTATGATTACGAGATTTGCATGTCGCAAACGCCAAATTCGCGTTAAAACCCCAGTTTCACGCTCTTGTTGCACTATACTTGTTTTATAACCTTATAAATTTGAAATTATTACTAATCGAATTATATACGCAAACGCTACGAATTGTAGGACCTGGGATCATGCGCAGCAGACACATTCGGAAACGTCAAACCATTGTTCAGCAGCGTTGCCGCTGCAATCTATCGAACAATCACAAGGTTTTCAAATCGAGTTGTGTGTGGAGAAGGCATTGTCGTAACTCATATGTTACATAGTCGTGTTCAGAGGCGCTTTCCAATTACACGCGGGAGTAACTTCGAGTAGCTCCCTAACTGCACTTGTGCATTCAAATCACGATTCAAATTGATTAGAATTTGCCGCCCGGAACTGATTTTTTTACCTTCCCCCGTCCCTTCAAGGATCAATGTTTTTTCCGCGATAGCAGGGCTAGCTAGCACTCGTGAGATAAATTCGGTGTAGCGGTGTTCCAATTCAATTAACACAGGGGTAGTTTAGAGTAGATCACTACAGGATCAGATAAAATCAGTCCATTTACAATTGGAAAGCGCCACCAAAGAGACAGTGACATTTCTTTATGATTATGGTTCAATCTTCAGACATTCAAAAATATTTCAAAGGCACTCGAATTTGAAAACTTTTTGATGGCTCGATATTAACCACGACCTTCTAAATTAACGAAAATCTAGAAGGTCGTGATATTTACAGTGCTTACCGTTACGGTGCCAGAAAGTGTATGGACTCTTATAAATAGCCATAATACGTGAAATAATTTCCATAGGTAGCGAGACTTTACGTAATTGCGATCAATGTGTGAATTTATTATTCGCGTACGAGTGTTAGAATAGTTATTTGTATACCAAGGCCGCGAAATGTGTCTTTATCGTTCCGAGAGAAAATTGTCGCCGCGGCCGAGGAAGACAATCTCGAGGGCGCTAAATAATTTCGTGGGCAAAGTATACCTACACAATATTTTTTGTGCAACCGTAAAAAATATATAATTAGGTACAAATGTTATTGTGTTTAGAAAATCAACAACTTAATTCATTGTAAACAGAAAAACGACTTTCAGTCAGCACGTTACTATGGAAATGACGTAAATAAAACAATTAGTTTTGTACAAATTACAATTATTTTTAGTTTCGCGGCCGTTACTTTAACAACGGCCGCGAAATTGGATTTCACGGCTGTACTGCGTAGGTAATACTCGAAAAGTTCCCTTCGCGTACGGTTGCAAAAAAAAAATAATAATTACCAATTATTCATACTTACATCTGAAGAAGCTCCTTGTTGTCCAAACATATTTTAAAAGAATAACTGAACATACACAATAATTACTTTTGAGAAGTTCTTGGAACGTCAACTAAGCACAAGTTGCCTGCATTGGAAAATATTCTTTAATTTACACACAAAGTTTCTAATGTGGAACACGTTTAGCTAATGAACGATAATTCATTATTCAAATTTAAAAACCCAACAATATTAGTATTACTACTGCTGGCTATAAAAGTAATAAAAACAATTATTTTAATCGTGGTATCTACTGTTGGCGCAGTTACGTACGGTGGGATACCCATTCCTAATTTATTCTACAGTGTTTATTTTAGTTAACCACCCCTTCAATCATTCCACCCTCAATACATTTGTAACAACACCTGCATGGTAATGCTTGTGTGAGTCATTAGGTATCCTTTTATAATCAAAACAAACAACATACTATTCCAAAGTAATGTTAAATACTACGTAGTTATTGATAAAAATTACAAACCTACACAATTAATCATACTAATTAAAGAGTAAATAAACTTCATGTATCAAGATTAATATTGAAAACGTCGATAAATTTAAATTTCTATAACAACAACCGACAGGCCAATTTGAAATTAGGATTTTTAATTAAAAAATGTACCTATATTTCCAATATTTTATAATAAGTAGGTTCCTAGTAGGTAGGTACCTACCTATTCCAGTAGGTATTAATTATGCGTTAATATAAATATTAAATAGGTACCTACCTATAAGCTAACATTAAATAATCATGGAGGTTGTATAATCTATGAGAAAAAAAAGGCATAATTAGTACCGCATTGTTTGCCTTTATAATCAATTTGTGCATATTTACAATAAACAAACAGCTAAGACCAATATCTACAGTTATAACATGAATTTATTGTGATAAGGATATAGGCAACGTTATCTACTCGCAGTTACTTAAAAGTCAGGCTTCTATTTAGTCTGCACGCAGATCTGTTTTAAAACAGATATGCCTATGGTTTTAAAAAGTAAATGTGCATTTTCAGTATTAGTTATATGATATTAGCCTACCTGTTTTTTTTTTATTATTATTATTATTATTATTATTAAGAGCAGGCAGCCGTTCATAAAGGTATAGGTACTGCTTTTTGTGTTTATAAATTTCAAAAGCTGCCAAAATATATAATTTATGTTACGTAAAAAGCAAATAAATCGTGTGATTTCCAGTTAAAATCGATATTTTATTTCATATTCTTTCTATAAACTTTAGGTAATTAATAATTCTTATACTTTCAAACTTTTATAATACCTATTTGCACATTATATTGAATTAAAATGGTTTCTAACGTATATGACTTTTCATATGTCCTTGTAAGGTAGGTACTCTTCGGTGAACTTCTATAATCCATATATCACATTGGAATGGTTTTTCATATGTTCTTGTAAGCAAGTCTTCCATGTAGTACTTCTATAACTACATTACTACATAGGGTGTTCAAAGTTAAGTGGGCTCCATTGCTAACATTTTAAGTATTATAGGTACGATTTCAGTTAAATTAACAAACTAGTAGAACTTTTTACGTAGATTACAATAGTAAAAATAGAAAAACAATTGAATCATGGAATTTCAAGTTATTCACTAAAGTTACGTTTTTTTTAATGGAACACCCTGTATATTTTTGCTTATTTCGATATACTGAATTAATCTAAACAAAAAAGTCCTTATTCACTATTACTCTGAAATCAAAAATAAGGGAATTATCCGTCTTTCGACATGAGTACTTATGTACCTACCAACAAATTAAAAGAAACAGTAGTAAAATAAAAACTTAATTCCGAAATTTACTTAGAAAAATCTAATAATAATACACTATACACGTTGTCCCTTGAAATTTTGAATACGAGTAATGTAGGCATTGTGATTCTGTTCTTCTCTATAATTATTATAATAGATTGCCATGGTTGTTTATTTCCCGTTGTTTAGTGATTTAAAATATTTGACTCGACTATGTAAAAAGTGAGCGTGGTAACTAAGCGCCAAGTAATTCATTCTAATGTCCATATTCAAAATTTCAGGGGACGTGTATAATAAATAACAAAAAACATTCAAGCAAAATTAGAGTAAATATTCGAAAACATCCCCTGTCGCTGTCCTCCTTGATCAATACATTTTCGAACTCTGCTGAGGACACTGTTGGTAGATTTTTTAATTGTTCTACTGTCAATATGATTGATTAATGCCCGGTTTCTGGAAACAAATTTATGAAACCCATAACTTATGTATTCCATAAACAGCGAATAAGGCACTCTAATGACATTAGGTCACGTGATCAAATTTCGTATAAGCTAATTAGCGCCTTCCAGCGCCCGAACTGCGTTTTTTTTGGCATACATAATAGCATTTCAATATGTCGCACT
The DNA here is from genome assembly GCA_963082805.1 of Hemicrepidius hirtus. Lineage (NCBI taxonomy): Eukaryota > Metazoa > Arthropoda > Insecta > Coleoptera > Elateridae > Hemicrepidius > Hemicrepidius hirtus. Next base: position 6,487,988 of record OY720165.1, read on the forward strand.
TCTCTTCATGAGAAAACTCCATGATTGCGTAGTTAATTCATACTTAATTCAAATACACAACACTAAAGCACACACTAAACTAAACAATAATGACATCGAATGACATCAAAACTATGTAAAATTTTTGTTTGATAGATACTGTAGTTTGTTTAATCTGTGACCTGATTTTACTAATACATACTTTTTGTCTGTTAAGAGGAATAATTCCTTTATTTTTGAATTTAGAGTAATAGTGAATAAGGGCTTTTCTATTTAGATTAATTCAGTATAGGTATAGATTTTCTATGTTTAGCATTGTAATCTACATAAAAAGTTCTACTACTTTGCGAATTTAACCGAAATCATAGCTATAATAATAAAAAAGTTAGCAATCCACTTAACTTTGAACTTTTCATATGTTCTTGTGAACTTCTATAATTACATACATCACATTAAAATGGTTTTTCACCCGTATGGGATTCTAAATGTCGTTGTAAGTGAGCCTTCCATGAACTTCTATAATCACATATATCACATTTAAATGGCTTTTCACCCATGTGGGCTTTCAGATGTTGTTTTAAGTTACTCTTTTGTGAACTTCTATAATCACATACATCACATTAAAATGGTTTTTCACCCATATGGGTTTTTAAATGTCGTTGTAAGTTACTCTTGTGTAAACTTCTATAATCACATGTATCACATTGAAATGGTTTTTCACCCGTATGGGTTTTCAAATGTCGCTGTAAGTCAGTCTTCTGTGAACTTCTATGATCACATATATCACATTTAAATGGCTTTTCACCCATATGGGATTTCAAATGTCGTTGTAAGTAAGCCTTCCTTGAACTTCTATAATCACATATATTACATTGAAATGGTTTGTCACCTGTATGGGTTTTCATATGATCTTGTAAGTAACCCTTCCTTAAACTTCTATAATCACATACATCACATTGGAATGGTTTTTCACCTGTATGGGATTTCATATGTTCTTGTAAGTAACTTTTCTGTGAAGTTCTATATTTACATATATTGCATTTAAATGGTTTCTCACCCATATGGGTTTTCAAATGTCGTTGTAAGTGTGCCTTCCTTGAACTTCTATAATCACATATATCACATTGAAATGGTTTTTCATCAGTATGGGTTTTCATATGATCTTGTAAGTGATCCTTTCGTGAACTTCTATAATCACATATATCACATTGAAGTGGTTTTTCACCCGTATGGGTTCTCAAATGTCGTCCTAACTGAGTGTTCCGTAAACTTCGATAATCACATATATTGCATTTAAATGGCTTTTCACCTGTTTCGACTTTCATATGTTTTTGTAAGTTACTCTTTTGTAAACTTTTATAATCACATCTCTCTCTTGTAGCTATCGTACAAGCTTCACAATTACTTCCCCGTTTACACCGATCACAACATACAATTCTTGTATATGGTTCTACGTTACCTTTTGCATTATTGGATTTGGAATTTTCTTCAATTGGACATAAGGTGCTGTACATTGGAGAATCCAACTGTTCAACTTGAAAGTCTTGCCTGATTTCTGATTCAATTTCGTCAATTTCTTCTTTTATATCCAGCTCCTTGCCCACCAAAGGTTCAATCTTAATATAGATATCATCATCGTCACTCTTAATATTAAATTTCACATCAGGAGTTTCCGATTTTATTTGGGCATGCAAACGAGTGCTGGTATTTTCATGTATTACTGAAATAATTAAGAGTTTATTAAAATATTAATATTTTAGAAGTAGGTACTTTTAAATATACAGCGTAACAGGAGCGTCGTTAGGAAACATGCTTTGGGGGGGCGCAACTATTATGGAATCCAAGAACTCGCCTTGTCGCAAACAGCTAAAATTACTATATAGCCTAGCCCTTGCTTCTTGTTTATGGTTGACAGCAATAAAACTCGGTAGGATCCCGATGGACAATGTGATGGGAAATTTCCGGTTAAAATTTGATTTTAATTCAATTATTTATCAGGGGATTGGGGGGGCGCAGAACAGCATTGGGGGGGCGCGCGCCCGGTCTTACGAAGCCACTGAGCGTAAAATTTCCCATCTTTTGATATCAAACTCTAGATGTAGTACAATTAACTATAGAATGTGATTCTATCACCAAAAAGTAGAACCAGAATTAAGTTTATACATTTACAGTTTAAGTTTAAGGCCGCCCAGTGAGTATTGCTAGGTCATTACTTTTGTCGGGCAGTGTACATGTGATGATTCCTCTAGCCAGAATAAGGTAAAAAGTTAATATGACCTATGGTCCGCAAATGCTTGGTTGCTGAGTTACCAGTCGACAAAGATGGAACGAAGAATCACTAATTTTAAATTTCAATTTAAGAATTCAACCAAATAAGATATTGTTTTGGTTCTTAAGGAAAGTATTTCTCTGGTTTGGAGGCACTTATTAGTATGTTTTCAGAATTTTTAAACTATTCAAAAAGTGGTAAACCAGAGGACCATTTTAGTTTTTTAAGTCATCTTTTTTGTCTTTTCACTTCTGATAACGTCAATAGTGGATTTAAGACCCCTCATGCTAGACAAAAAGAAAAGGTACTTTTGTTGTACAACGGAAATGTACACCATTTTTGAAAGTAGGGGGACTTTACAAGACCGTTCTTTGGGAACCACAATTTCAAAAATTCAACCAAATAACGTAGTTTGCATATCTATTCTATTCGCAGTCGTCAAATTTGTTCCTTTCTTTTGCATTTGTTTGAGTCAATATCTTATTTGGTTCAATATTTGAAATTCAGGTACCCAAAGTGGTGTACGGTGATACAAACGGTCTTGTAAAAACAGCGATATTTTAAAAACGGTGCACATTTTCGTTGTACAACGCCGGTACTTTTTTTTGTCTAGCATGGGGGGTGCAAATCCACTATTGACTTTACCAGAATTTTTACAAACAAAATTAGTGATTCTTCGTTCCATCTTTGTAGGTTGGTAACTTAGCAACCAAGCATTTTCGGACCTTGGGTCATATCAACTTTTTACCTTATTCTGACAAGAGGAATCACCTCCTATGAGTTTTCAGTGTATTTTAAATCCACTCTGTATATCAAAAGAAAAGAGAAAGGATATTTGTCAAACCCAAGACCTTTTTGATTTTCGAGACTGACGTTTCTGTCCGTCCTGTTCATTTTCTAAAAAAAAGCATTGCGCCACTTGACCTGACAAGACAACAGTGGGGAGCGGATATAAATTTGAAACTTGACTAATGCCATTTAATTTTGTGGAACCGTGAAACGCATCAAGCATGAATTAGAAGAATTTGCTGTTGTTACAATAAATACAACACAATTGAGTTAATAACCACTTTTATAAATGAATTAATTCAATCGAAATGGAGTTGACAATAATTGTGATTATTACAAACTCATAAAAGCAAGTATTTAAAACAGTATAAAATTCTATACATGACATGCAGTCACGCTAATCCCTATTAATTCAAAGAAACCGTTAGGAGTATTAAAGTTAAGCACTTACAGATTTCCAGAGTACGTGCAGTAATCTCAACAAATACGAAATTCAGAGTGTGGTAATTTATACTTTTTTGCAAGTATGACGTATATTAATATTATTAATATATTATTATATTATTTTAAAATCAAGATGTAATTTCTAACGTATTATAGGGGCCCTCGGGGGCCCTTAACAGTCTCAACATATTATATAGATGCTGAAAGTAATCGACACTTTTATAAAAAAGAATTTCACAGATAATATGCTCTAAACTTTCCTAGTGCTCGAATTTTCAAGGGCAAAGGGTGATCAAAATACAAAGGAGCCTATATATTTAAAGAATAATGGGCAGTAGGAGATTAATCAATTAATGAATTCCGAGCTTTCGACATTATCATTAACCTAACGTATAAAATATAATCGTTGATTAATTAAAGTTTCAAATCTAAATTCACTTTGAATTGCTTTTACCCCCGTTTTGTGGCGACATGCACGTCATGCGTCAACTTATAAAGAGGCCGAAAAGAGACGTCAAGTCTCAAAAATCAAGAAGGTAGTGGTCAAACCAAATATCACTAGGAAAATCACAGGAAAAAATGATTTTATTTTCAACCATTCATATACCGAGTGTTAACCACCAAACCTGGCCATAGGTCCTATGCAGTACACATGTTTCAAAAATAATATATCAGTTGCCTTGAAATATTTTTGTTTACCTAATATCATATTGACGGCTTCATTTTTGAGTGATAAATACTAAACCTGGCCATAGTTTTTACAAAATTTATGTCGTCTACTTCATTAATTCCTACTAAACAACACATAAATATAATAACGCAATTTCATTAAAACAGTAAGCTGTCAACATGACATTAAACAAAAATATTTCAAGGCAACTCATATATTTTTTTGAAACATGCAGACTGCATAGGTCCTATGGCCAGGTTTGGTGGTTAACACTCGGTATGTATTGACAGCATTTCTGACATTTTTGTTAGTTGAAAACTTGACGTTTACTAACTCTCACCGTCCAACCAGATGGAAAGTGATCACTTTCCACCTGGCTGAGTGGCAAAGTAAACATATCAAAATTGTAGTATTTTCATTTTATTATTCGAAACATATAGGAAAAACTAATGAAACTAATTAGTAGTATTCAAATTAATTGTAACATTGGAGTTATTATAAGTAGTAATAGAAATATTTAATATTTATATGCTTAATTTTATGTTTCACTGAGAGAAATGTCAGTGGAGCAGGTCGTAGTTATAAGGACTATGCTTTTGTCAATATGTCGGTTTTTTTCAAAATATTAATATTTTTTATTTTTATTTCCGTCTGTTTTAGATGGTTGAAAATAAAATAGTATACAAACCACGGTGGAAAGTTTCATTTCTAACTGGAGCATTAGCTCTCGATAGAAATGAAACTCTTTCCACCTGGGTATGTAATATACTATTTCTACTTACCCCTTGTTTGCAACACAACTTGAGAAAAGTTTTCCTTTATGTCTTTCCCATTACAAACATCCAACGTAGGATTCTCGGTATCCATCACAATTCATTATGCTGACGATGACTTATTTGAATTTCATTATCTTTCCAAATATTTTTTCTTTCATTATCGCTTGCAAGTGAGTACGAGATATTGTATGCCTCTTTTATTACTTTATGCACATTATTTAAATCCGAAAATCCACTTTTATTCCAAACTCCGTTTGTTTTTGGAAAAAGTCGACAAGGCCAACAAAAAAGTTTATGCTTTGCTACTGAGATTTTCGGGTTTAATATACTCTAATTTGAAATTGTTTCTTTTACAAATTTTTCTTATTTCTTTAACATCTGTTATAGAAAAAATAGAATTTTATACACGACGATAAAATTTAATTATCGACTCGCGATTGCATCACTCGTGAGTTAACACTTTCCCCTTGTCGATAAAATATAATTTTATCGTCTTGTATAAAAAATAACTATTATTAAATATTAATTATTTCTATAAACTTTAATTAATAGTTCTTATACTTTCAAAGATTCATATTCGCATATTATATTGCATTAAAATGGTGTCTCACCCGTATGGCTTTTCATATGCCCTTGTAAGGTACTTTGTGAACTTCTATAACCACATATATCACACTGAAATGCTTTTTCACCCGTATGGGCTGTCATATGTCGTTGCAAGCTACTCTTGTGTGCACATCTACAGTCGCATATATCACATTGAAATGCTTTTTCACCCGTATGGATTGTCATATGTCGTTGCAAGCTACTCTTGTGTGCACATCTATAGTCGCATCTATCACATTGAAATGGTTTTTCACCGGTATGGGTTCTAAAATGTTGTTGTAAGTGAGCCTTCCGTGAACTTCTATAATTACATATATCACATTGAAATGGTTTTTCACCCGTATGGGTTCTCAAATGTCGTCCTAACTGAGCCTTCTGTGAACTTCTATAATCACATATACCACACTGAAATGGTTTATCACCCATATGGGTTCTCAAATGTTGCTGTAAAGGAGCCTTCCATGAATTTTTATAATCACATAGAAATGGTTTTCCACCCGTATGGGTTCTCAAATGTTGTTGTAAGTGAGCATTCCGTGAACTTCTATAATCACATATATCACATTGAAATGGTTTTTCACCCGTATGGGTTTTCATATGTTGTCGCAAGCTACTCTTCTGTGCACATCTATAGTTACATATATCACATTGAAATGGTTTTTCATCCGTATGGATTTTCAAATGTTGTTGTAAGGGAGCCTTCCGTGAACTTCTATAATCACATATATCACATTGAAATGGTTTTTCACCCGTATGTGATTTCAAATGTCGTCGTAACTGAGACTTCAGTGAACTTCTATAATCACATACATCACATTCAAATGGTTTTTCGCCAGTATGGGTTCTCATATGATCTCGTAATTGAAGCTTCCGTGAACTTCTATAACCACATATATCACATTGAAATGGTTTTTCACCCGTATGGGTGTTCATATGTTGTTTTAAGGTACTCTTTAGTGAACTTCTGTAATCACATATATCACATTGAAATGGTTTTTCACCCGTATGGGTTTTCAAATGTCGTCGTAACTGAGCCTTCTGTGAAGTTCTATAATCACATATATCACATTTAAACGGTTTTTCGCCAGTATGGGTTCTCATATGATCTCGTACATGAGCCCTCTGTGAACTTCTATAATCACATATATTGCATTCAAATGGCTTTTTACCCGTACGGGCTTTCGTATGTTGTAAGTTACTGTTTTGTAAACTTCTATAATCACATCTCTCTCTTGTAGCTATATTACAAGTCTCAAAATTACTTCCCCCTTTACTTTCATCATTTCTTACAGTTCTTGTATATGGTTCTAAATTATCTCTTGCATTATTGGATTTGGAATTTTCTTTAATTGGATATAAGGTGCTGTACATTGCAGAATCTAACTGTTCAACTTGAAAGCCTTGCCTGATTTCTGATTCAATTTCTTCTTTTATATCCAGCTCCTCGCCCACTAAAGGCTCAATCTTAACATAGATATCATCATCATCACTCTTAGTATTAAATTTCACATCAGGAGTTTCCGATTTTATTTGGGCATGCAAATGGGTGCTGGTATTTTCATGTTTTACTGAAATAATTAACAGTTTATTAAGATATTAATATTTTAGTAGTACTGAACGTAGTACAAACAGTATAAGACACAACTTCTATTAAATATGAAAGTATATCGACATTAAAAATCTTTTTTTTTTAAATATACAGGGTGCTTTAAATGTATACCGAAAACTCTCTCTCATCCGAATAAGGAAAAAAGTTAATATGACCCATGGTCCGCAAATGCCTGGTTGCAGAGTCATCAGCTGAGAAAGATGGAACGAAGAATCACTAATTTAATTAGCAACAATTCAACCAAATAAGATATTGTTTTGGTTCTTACGGAAAAAAATATTTCTGAGGTTTGGAGGCACTCATTAGCGTTTTCAGAATTTTTAAATTATTCAAAGGGTGATCATTTTAGTTTTTTAACTCATCTTTTTGTCTTTTCACTTCTGGTAATCTTCAATAGTGGATTTGAGACCGCCTATGCTAGACAAAAAGAAAAGGTACCTACTCTTGTACAACGGAAACGTGCACCGTTTTTGAAATATGGCGGATTTTTAATTTTACAGAACCGTTCGTACCACCGCGCATTACTTTGGGCACCTGAATTTCAAAAAGTTGCATATCCAGCATATCTATTCTATTCGCAGTCGTCAAATTTGTTTGTTTCCTTTGCATTTGTTTGAGTCAATATCTTATTAATATTTGGTTCAATGTATGAAATTCAGGTACCCACAGCAGTGTGCGGTGATACAAACGGTCGTGTAAAATCCGCGATTTATTAAAAATGGTGCACATTTTCGTTGTACAATACCAGTATCTTTTTTTGTCAAGCATGGGGGATGTTAAATCCACTATTGACGTTACCAGAAGTAATAACACAAAAAGTTATGACTTAAAAAGCAAAATAGTCTTCTGGTTTATAGTAAATTCCAAAACCATCCAAAACTGAATGTACTTCAAGGTCGTACGAACTAAGTTATGGACATGACGTGCGCCCATGTAGCTGGTCGCCGATCACTGCAAGAGATATACATTTTTTTCGTTCCTCTTAAAAGTTTAATTGCCATGGATACAATTCTTGTAACAATATGTATCCATGGGAATTAATTTTTTAAGTGACACTTATTATTTAAGTGTAACCGGTTTTCGCTTTAGTGTCAATTTACAATTTTTAATGATTGTGATACTTATTAAGGTGTATAATTTTATGTTTAAGCATAGTTTAAGCTAATTTTATTTATTTGCTCACCTTTAGTTAGTAAGCAACCTTGTTGAAATAAATCATAATTCATACAACGCCGCTGTGATTGTCAATTTGACAGTTCCCACTTTCTAAAGAAGCGAGCGCGCGGTGCTGGTTACTTTCGTTTCACTTTAGCCCTTGAGCCAGAAAGAGGTGAAAATTGTACTTGTTTTGTTTTACGGACATACGATTAAACTCAAATATGTAAAGGGACAGGCGGATAGGTTTCACCATGGAAGACCCAACAGCTGAGCGTATGTATATACACAAGCCCACTGGGTTTTTGTGAAAAATAATTCTCAAACTGCACTAACCTAAAGTCAGTGAGGGCCCCACTAGTCTTTGCAAGGTCTTTGCTTTAGGTTAGTTGCAGTTTGAGAATTATTTTTCACAAAAACCCAGTGGACTTGTGTATATACATACGCTCAGCTGTTGGGTCTTCCATGGTGAAACCTATCCGCTTGTTGTAAAGGGCCACTAATGGGAGAGAACCAGGGGCGTAGCCACAGATGAAGGGCGGGGGGGGGGCGAGATCCTTTAGGGGCGCATTTTTGGTGCATCATATTGGAATAACATTGGTTTTATGTTCTTATTTTTTTTCTAAAAGGCGCTAGGAGCGCCGGTCGATAGGGGCGGGGGGGGGGCGATCGCCCCCCTTCGCCCTCGTGTGGCTACGCCACTGAAGAACGGAAGGTATTCGTACGTCGTTGTACATTTCAATTGAATGACCTTTGGATAATTTCAAAATTCTGAAAACACTTATAAGTGCCTCCCAACCAAAAAAATACTTTCCGTAACAACCAAAACAATATCATTTGGATAAATTTTTAGGAATAAAATTAGTGATTCTTTGTTCCATCTTTGTCGGCTTAGCAACCAAGAATTTTCGAACCATGGGTCATATTAACTTTTTTCCTTATTCTGACAAAAGGAATCACCATCTGATTTTCAGTGTACTTTTAATACACCCTGTATATCAAAAAACAAGAGGGGATAATTATTTGTTAAACCAACTATAATCCCTGAAAAGGAAAAATGATTTTCCTACTTATCCCCTGTTTGCAACTAAGCTTGAGAAAAGTTTCCCTTAATATTTTTCCCATTCCAAACATCCAACGTAGGATTGTCTGTATTGTCATTTATGTAGAGAAAATCCCACGTTAGTGAAAGTAAGGGCAAAAATTAATTTTATTCACAATCATAAAGTAAGCATCATATTACCTTTTATGTCATAGGTCAAATTGGACAGTAATAGTATATTACATACCCAGGTGGAAAGAGTTTCATTTCTATCGAGAGCTAAGATAGCTGACCAAGGCACGAAGTGCTGAGGTCAGCTAATGCTCCAGATAGAAATGAAACTTTCCACCGTGGTTTGTATACTATTTTATTTTCAACCATCTAAAACAGACGGGAATAACAATAAAAAATATTAATATTTTGAAAAAAAAACCGACATGTTGACAAAAGCATACTCCTGTATAACTGTAACGACCTGCTTGATTATGCTCCACTGACGTTTCTCTCAGTGAAACATAAAATTAAGCATATAAATATTAAATATTTCTATTGCTACTTATAATAACTCCAATGTTACAATTAATTTGAATACTACTAATTAGTTTCATTAGTTTTTCCTATATGTTTCGAATAATAAAATGAAAATACTACAATTTTGATATTTTTACTTTGCCGCCCGCCAGGTGGAAAGTGATCACTTTCCACCTGGCTGGACGGCGACAGTTAGTAAACGTCAAGTTTCCAACTTACAAAAATGTCAGAAATGCTGTCATTACATATATGGTTGAAAATAATAGCTATTTATGTAACAAGTACATAATCTAAGACTTTATTTGGCGAGTCTGTTTTATTGACGAGCGAGCTTGCGAGCGAGGCTAATAAAAATGACGAGTCAATAAAGTCAGATTATGTACGAATTGCATACAAAGCTTTATGTTCGACTGCTAAAATTGGTTCATTATCGAAAAAAATTCAATTTATAAATTTGATATCTATTCTTGACAGACAAAAATTTGGCTTGTAATATATAGTTGCCATTGGAAAACTGGATATATCACAGTGTGCTTTTGCTGTTGCTTAGCTACTTGTTTATAAAATAGCTAGTAGTTGTTTTTAGAAAAGCAATTTATGTAAATTTTGTAAAAGAAATAGGTAGTTAAAATACTCGAAGAAATGGATGGTGTTTTAACTAAAATGCAAACGAATAGTTCTAACGAAGAAACTAACGAGGAAATTAAAAATATCGCTGCTACTGCTAAAGATTCCCTATTACCATTAAAATCCAGGCATTTATACGAAGAAACATATAATGCGTATCGTAAATGGTGTTCTAATAAGAAAATTAAAACTTGTGAAGACAGCATCTTAGCGTATTTTAACAGCGATCTTTCCCGGTATAAAAGTTCATCGCTATGGAGTAAATATTCGATGCTACGATTGACTATAAATCTACGTGAGGGAGTTGACATTAGTAAATTTCCAAGTGTCATTCCTTTTTTGAAACGAAAAGGAGAAGGATATAAACCTAAAAAGTCCCTTACATTGACTAAGGATCATATAGACGAATTTTTGATTAAAGCTGACAATAAGGAACATTTATTTAACAAGGTATGAATGATTTACTTAATGACGTTTTGTTTTGAACATCTAACACCTAGTAAAAACATAATTTGTTGTAGGTTGTCCTCATATTTGGTGTGGCTGGTGCCTGCAGACGTCAAGAATTAGTGACGTTATTGACAACATGTGTTGAAGATTGTAAAACACATTTTTTAGTTAAACTTGAAGACACCAAAACCAAAGCAGATCGGTCTTTTATAATAGTTCCAGGTAAACTTGAAAATATTAATCTACTTGAACTTGTTAGAGGATACATGGCACTTCGACCAACCAGGACACCACACAAAAGGTTTTTTATCAATTACATTAAAGAAAAATCGAGAGAAAAATGTACTGTTCAGCCCGTCGGAATACACAAAATCGGTAATGTGGCAGCTGTGGTTGCCAAATGTTTAGGTGTAGAAAATCCTTCTTCATATACGGGTCATTGCTTTAGGCGCACCTCAGCTACCCTTCTAGCAAATGCAGGAGCCAATATGGAGGGAATAAAAAGACATGGGGGTTGGCGCTCATCTACAGTGGCGGAGGGCTATATTGATGATTGTGAAAATACCAAAATTAGCGTTGCAAAGAAGATCTGGTGAAGAACCTTCTACTTCCAGCGTCTCTGTAGTGGGTCAAGAAAACTCAAGAATTTCGGAAGTAACAAGAAAAAGCAACGAAATTGTAGGGATAAATATTTCTAGTAACAATCATTGTGTTATAAATATTAACAACCATTATTATAACAATCAGGTATAGTATACATATTTGTTATATTTAGTTAAAATGTATTTAGGTACTTACAATGTAATAAATTTAAATGTATTTATTCTGACATTTATTTTGACATTGACAGATAACGTACAGGTAGTACTTTATAGTACTAGTAAAATAAAGTAACTTTATTTTACTAGTACTATAAAGAACTACTTTATGACCGCAAAACTATGTCATAAACAGTACTTTATAATGCAGTCGTACATAAACAATTTTAACATCATTTGACAATAAATTGAAATAAAATGAGACAGTTCAGGTTGGGAAGTGGCAACTTTCTTATCACTTTGGGGTTGGGAAGTAGCCACCTCCAAACCTCTGTTTTTTTTATTGGTGTTCTAGATACGATCAAGAAAATGTTTCAATCAGGTTTATCAATATTCCTTCGGATGCTTAATCACACTATTAGTTGCAGGGAACATAATTTGTAATACATATATTATGGTTATTTTTTATCAGATACGAGCAAGGAACTTTGCAAGGAGCAAACACACGACGCTACTGTGACATTTGTTCATTGACATAACAGTCTTTTGTTTATTGCCTACTTAATAAAAAATACAGTGTAATACAATTTGGTAAATTATTTACTGGTTTTCCATTATTTAAGAGGAATGATTGTGAATAAAATAATATATAAACCTAGGTGGAAGGTGCTTCATAATACCTCGGGTTATTATTTCGCCTCGGTAATGAAGCACCTTCCACCTTGGTATGTAATATTATACTATTAAACACTTACCATCTGCTTCGGAAAAGTTTCCCTTAATGCCTTTCCCATTGCAAACATCTAACGTAGGATTCTCGGTATCCATCACGAAGCCCTCATGTACAATTTCTGATTTTACTGCAACGTAATTTATGTAGATAAAATTCCATGCTAGTCATAGGTCAGGGTAAAATTAATTTAAAATCACTTACCATCTGCTTGAGAAAAGTTCTCCTTGATGACGTTGCTATTCCGAGCATCCAGAGTAGGATCGTCGGGATTTATCACTAATCCCTCATCAACAACTTCCGAATGAGCTGCGACATCGTTTATGTAGAGCACAAAATCCATGTCACTGCAAGATGTCTTCATACAACCTTCGTGAACATACTGAACAGTTTTAATTTGATGCCATAAAAGATTACACAATACTTACGTTGTTTATTGCAGTAAATTATAAAAAATATACAAGCAAGAATATCTAAATTAAGGAAATATAAAAATTATTTATATTTAGCAAAGAAACACACACGTCACACAAATGTAAAACGAGCTCTCAGGTGGCACTCAGGCAGGGTTGCCAGACGTTGACTGAGCTCAGTGGTGCCCACAGGTGTTGCCAGGTCTAAAATATAGATTTCCCTAGAAAAATCTTAAATAATTCCCTGGATTTCCCCCTGAAGTACACCATGTCACCTGTCACCATAATGTCCATAATGGTACATTTAATGGCGTATTCCACTTAAGTAATTTGCACTGCACTGGTGTACACTGACACCGTGTTGGTGTACACTGGTTTAGGTTCGTATGGAAATACAGAACATACATCGTCAGCTGTTCAAAGTGGAACACGTTGTATCGCCCGAGTGCATGATAAAAATACATCATGGCCCGAGTGCAGAACATTTTGATTGATGTGAAACTAAAAGATGTGAAATTTTTACATAGTCGTTTCTGTGCTACGCTTCTGTGATTGTATTGTAGGCTACGGTTTTATATAAATAATAAATATTAAATAAAATATCGATTTCAACGGTTTGTATGGCAAAAGCGCCTTTATATCTTTGAATTTCTCTAAACTTAATGGATGTAATGGGCTGCAAATGTGGCAGGCTTGACGATGGCCGTTTTAGCATAACAAAGTTAGAAGAAAAACAAATGTAGTGCAATTGTGCAATGATTGACTCAAAACAAGAAAAAACTGACATTGGCCCTTTTAGCTCCAAGCCACAAAAATATTATCCAAACCATATCGCGTTGGTGCGCTACCAGAAAACTGATTATCAACATAAAGCATTGATCAGCATTGATTTTACACTATTTGTGCAAGAAGATGTAGTAATTGCAGTTCTGAATCACATAACATTTTGCTGTATAACGCTTTCCAAGTTGTGTTCCGTTTTTTTTGCACAGTCCTTGATTTCATTTATACAGGGTGTTAATGAATTGCAGGGACAAACTTCTAGGGCTTAAAGTACAGTGCCTTCATTAATGATTGATACCCACGTGACCACAAAATATAGGCAACCCAACTTACATAGTTGGTAAACCTTCATCCAATAATTCCCTAACTGATTGTATGTATACTCTAAGGTATGTATGTAAATTAGGGCAGACATTGACACTTTAGTTACTTAGTTTTAATTACAACGAGTACCAATCCCTACCAATCCTACCTGACTTCAACATTTAAATCTGAAACTCCCAAGGACACTACGGATCAAAGGTCACGTGGGTATCAATCTTTAATGAAGGCACGGTATATACATGAAAACAAACATTTTTTGTTAATTTATCTACTTTCATACAGTAACAGTCAACATTACAAAACAAAAACAGGTTTCGTACTGGACCTTATTACGACACTAGTGTCGTTATATTTCATTACGACACTAGTGTCGTAATGGGTTGTGACCTTCAGATTGACGTTTAAGGAATGCTATTAATTGCGTGTATTTTCCAATGTCCAAGTTCTTCTTCATGTTAATAGTGGCCCTTAACATAGAATAATGTGTCCACAACGTAGATGGTTTGTTAATTTTAGACTTCCCAGCGAAATACGCGAGAAAAACCTTTTGTGTCAAATTTTGTAATTTATTTTTCTTACACCAATCTTCAAACTTCTGATATTCTAATTCGTATTTTACTTTAGATTTTGTTGGTATCAGAGTCGAAATTGCCGCATTTGCTGCTATTTCAATATCGGATAGCTTTGAACCACTCATCTTTATACTTATTTTCAAAGCTTATTTTAATAAAAACCGATAGTAATTCTTCTAAATAACGGTAACTAACACAAAATAAACAAACTTCATTTCGGTGTAAATTAAATCAGCCTACTCTTGTTTGAACAAATATAGAAAAAGTCATAAAAATAGTTAATATTATATTTTATGACAGTAGATAAAACGTTGTACAATAATCTTATCGTAACTGTCATATTACGATATTCGATGGGTTGTCTAACTCGGCCTGACGGCCTCGTTAGGCAAGTTTCCCTCTCATATCGTAATATGGTACGTTACGATACTCATATCGTAAATATCTATTATGTATGGTCAAAAGTGTTTCCTTTCAGAGATATGAGTTTCTCAAACATTTATTAAAAATCGCGTAAATGTATAGACAACTCAAAAATCAACTAGTATTTGAAAAATGTACAATAACTTTATTCAAAAATTATCACAATAAATTATAGTAAATGTTCAAAATGTTGCCCACCAGCTGCTACACACATCTACGAAGTAAATTCCTACGCACCCCTACCAGGAAATATGGTTTATTCGCATTTCATGAGCTGTGGCCCTTGAAGTATAATAGGAGTTTCAGCAACTCTCTCCAAAACTTCTTCCTCAAAATTCACGAATATCGAATTGTGTCAAAGTTGACGTTATTTGAAGGCATGTATAAGTGAAAAGGCAATTAGGGTTGCCTATTTTCAGGTACTTCTTAAAGAATCTTTAACAGGCTCTATTTTCTAAAGGAAACACTTTTGACCACACATTTATTAACAAAAGTTGTTTGCTTTGTTGTGTTTTGCAAGCCCTACAAGTTTGTCCCTGCAATTCATTAACACCCTGTATAATTACGAAAAGTATGATTTCTGTACTCAATTTTTTCTATAAATACTGAATTACTGACAGTTCAAAAGGCATAGCTTCACGCAATTTCTTATACAGGATGTCCCATGACATGGTTGGATATGTAGCCCAAGCAATTTAAAATCAAAAATGTCTAATGACTGAACTACGGTAATTTTAAATCTGAATAAATAAATATAAATAAAGTGAAAATCTCGGTGAAAATCAGTTAAAAAGGCTTTATTGCATCAATTGTTCAAAATCTCCACTCAATTGCTGTAGGTAGGTACCTATAGGTACACATTCGAGGATCACTACGAATATTTTCTGCTGCATCCATAATCCTAACAACAAGTTGTTCCCACAATAACAGATTGTAAGAAAATCAAAGATGGGCACCAGCCGCCATTTTGAATAAGGTTTTCATATTTTTTCTATATTGCTAATAGATCTCTAATCAACTGCAAAAAATCTGGAATGGATAATTGAAACATAACTCAAGATACAGCAAATTGAAAATGATATAAAATCTGGTTTATCAGAGGAGTTTTGCATAATCGATCTGGTAGCGAAGGGGTTAATTGACTATATTACTGTATTAAAACGTTTGTTAGCCTTATTGCTTGTGTATGTTCATTTTATTTATTTTATTAACCAATTTCAGTAATTGACGATTTGTAGTTGAAAAAGGTAAGGCTGTAAATTGTTATTGAGTGTTCAACATCTTCATATCTTCGGTTATCTGCAACTAACCGACTAGTATTTCACAATTTTTGTGTTGCAGTCACGCCCATTATATAATTCTTTGTTTTGATGTGTTAGTCTTCTGTTAATAATATTTTGTTGTTAATTCAAGAACTCCCCCCGTCTGCACAGAGTTTAATTGAGGTACTTGTTTAACGTTGTAACGCGATTTAAGCACGTTACAAAGTTTAGGATCGGCTGCGACGATAGCACACACGATAAAATCAAGAGTTCCCGATATCGGATTCACTAGCGACTCAATAGGTGTCGAGTCGAGTATTTAGAATCCAAAGCCAGTTGATTGTTTTTTCAATCAACTGGCTTTGTTAGAATCGCGGTACAGATTTTTCCAGAGTATAAAGTAACCAGAGTAGTAGTTAGGAATACAGAAGTTTATACTGACATGGAAATACCGAACCTTAATGTTTAGCTAGCATGTGGTTTGGTGCATGTAGGTATTGCATGTATGTATGAAATTACGTGGAAATTACACTTTACAGGTCTAATGGAAATGTTAGGTTTATGTATTTTAACTAAACCATATAATGTTGGTGGTTGTGGATTATCATCATCATCAATATTGCACATACAGCTGACCGAAGTCTCTCCCAGGTATATTCTGCTATAAACGAGTCACTCAGAGCGACTCCCCGCATGGTAGCGAGTAGTCGATCCAATAGCGTCGCAAGCAGCTTACCCCAAGCTTACCATAGTCCATATGCCAATAGGAGGGGGGTTGGTGGGAAAAAGTGGGCGGCTGGGATGGGTGTGGTGTCACAGAGCATTTATTTATGTTTCGTTTCTCATATCTCGTATGGTGTTAAACTAACTTCACAATTTTTAATTGTTTGTTAATTATTTGGTTTTGATAGTTATTTGTTGGATCTCTATTTAAAATGTCTAGATTAGAATCTGTTATAAAATCATTAACTTTTTGTAAATAACCATTTTTGGGTAAAAATACTAAAGTGTTTCTCTTATCTACCCGAACAGAAATTAAATTATTTACTCATCTAATATTTTCCTTAATTGATTTAATTAATGAAATATTATTATTCGTATTATGTCTAAATTTATTTTTTATCGAAATTGTTTTTAATAAATTCATAATCTGAGCAGATAATTTAAATGTGTCTCTTTTAGAATTAAATTGCTTTCCCTCATGCATCTGAAATGATACAATGGACAGAAAATGTGAACAATCCAAAATTTATCGATCACCTATAGTGTCCAAGAATGTTACAACCATGTACCGCACCTACTTGCATTTTGAATTTATGTTCGCAAGTACCTATGTGCAAAAAAACTTGCTTAGTTACGCTAGCCATAAATCCAGCAATAACCAAAACTCAATAAAGTCGTGGTCACAAGATCTATGTACAATAATTTAAATTGGTATCTAATGTAATAATAAATATAAAATATAACAACGATATTGAAATAAAAATGAAACACATATATACAGGTAGGGATATAAATGAAGTTATGACAGCAAAATATTCCTTGTTACGCGTTGTGGCGGCGATTGGGGGCCGAAAAACTGCATTTTTATTAGGGCAGCTGCTGTATTCATATTTTACACGGGGGTACCTAAGGACCCAACGCACATTATTCCAGCGAAAAATTCGTTATTACGCCTTGCGGCGGCGGAGAAACTGAGGCAAACAATTAGAAATGGTGTAGATTTTCCGACCCGTTCGTTGATAGAGACAATAACTATTTATAGATTCAAAAAAAGCCACCGCTCATGTATACCCTCTAAAATTGTATCTTCACCAGAAACATATAAAAATCGAATTTAAGTTTTCTAAAATATTTAAGAAGCCTTTCCAAAGAGTTGCAGTTATCATAATTATTAAGTACGTTACGTAATAATAAACAAAAAAATCTGCGCGAGTGAGGGAAAGTATACTAGAAAGTAAATTTTCACCTTGCTACCTGTTGTAGATGAAAACTTTTTATTGGCAGCTTTATACTTAATGTTTTACACTTACGACTAACGGTAAACCACGGTACTAGTTATCTAGTACCGTGCGGTAAACTTATGTTTAAAAATACAGCGATGTTAGATTTTAATGTGTTATATTGGGCGTCTACTGTGAATTGTAATGTATTGTTCTCTTTTAAATGACTGCGTACAATTTGTTGGCATTTTTTTAATTGCTTGTTCTGTTTTTGTACAGTTTATGGTTAATTAGTTTGCTGAATCACTTGTCTACCGTGTGTTTTTGCATTCATAGACGTCTAAGGTTTGTTTATGAATTACTACATTCATTGTCTGGCATACTGACATATACTGGTACTGAAATAAGTTGTTTGTGTATTTCACTATGGTCGAAATTTATCCTAGAACGGTATATTGGATGAACTACAACACCACCCATCTTACAATTATTGTTCAAACAGTTGAATATGACTCTCAGCAACTCCATGTACAATAGTTGTATGGGTGGCCTGTTTAAGGCCGCTGAAACTAAAAAATTGATTAGTGATACAAATATACCTACATACAAAAAAATCTGGAAAATCAAAAATCTGGACATATAATAATTAAATTAATGTTGGTAGAAGGGCCGTTGCTGTTGTTGCCGCTGCTGTAGCTGTTGCGGTTGCTGCAGTTGTTGCGGCTGCTGTGGCTGTTGCGACTGCTGTGGCTGTTGCGGCTGCTGTGGCTGTTGCGACTGCTGTGGCTGTCGTTGCTGGTGGTATAAATTATTTTAAGATTAGGAAAATTTTTATTAAAATAAAATTAAATCAAAATATTTTGCAAAGAAGCAAGTAGTAATATTAATTACTTACCGCAAGCAGTGCCTCTAGTTGGCGGACCCTGCGGTGTGGTTGCCCACATAATGGTATCCCCGGTTGTTGTTGTTGGTGCTGTTGGTTTAAATTTTTGTAGGATTAGAAAAATTTATATTTCTGCCAAGAAATAATATTAATTAGTACTTACACCAAGTTGTTCCTCTAACTGCTTAATTCTCCGCAGTAAACGTCCGCCACGTTTTCTATTCTTGTTTTTCTGTTTTGAAGAAGATAAGTATTACTTTATTATATATTATTTAACTGGTGTCATATTTTGAGCAACGACAATAATTACAATGTTATTTATCAATTGGAACGCTTTCTTGCACTTACATAATGTTTTCAAGTATCATGACATTGTGATTAGTTCGTTACCCTTTCAATTTAGTTTTCTTACCGATTTTTTAATCGCACCACTCTTGGTATCTGCGGTATCCATTCTATAAGAAAAAGAATATAATTATATTTTATTTACATTTATAAAGGATTAATAGTGTAATCTGTTTGTTGATGAAATGATCGTTATTAGGTAGGTTTTGACGGCGGGTTGTTTCAACAATATTTATTTTAACTAATTACTAGTAAAAAAAGGATAAGCTTACCTGATGTATGTAATGTAGCACAATCGTCAGTTGGAACAGTAAATTGCCGTCTGTGTTTACCAATTGTTAATCAACTGTAAACTAATAGCCCAAGTAGCATCATTGTGACGGAAACTTCTATATGTTTATACCGCCACTTCGATAGGGTGGCTATTACGTGATTACCACTAAAGCTACAACTTACGAGTTAGAATAACTTCATTTTCTATGAACCTATTGGTAATCACGTGAATGCCACTGTCAATAGCCACTATATAGTTTTGTAACTGTATAGTGAAGCTTAAGGTGTTTGGAACGTTATGGTCACTATCCAGAACCACCTTAAAGTTTTTGAAACTTTAAAGTGTGAAATGATAGTGTCGGCCACGTTTTGGAAACTTTGAAAAAAACTTTAAAGTGGTGGAACTTGTTGGTGATATCTAGTGGTGGTCGTCATGTTTTTGCCACTTGCAGAAGTGATTTTCACTTTCGCAAATCAAACCAAACCACTATAAAGTTGCCGTAACTTTCAAAATTTACTATGAAGTGGCAGTTACTTAATAGTGGTTGGTTTCCTTTTAACAACACGCAGTTCCAATATATGGTGTACAATTAATGAAATAAGGGTAGCGTTTTGTTATTTATTCGGCGTGTGTAATTAAGTACTACATCAAATATGGTTAAAGATAAAAAGCTGCACAAAAAAAAAGATTCTTCGACATTCGACAAAGTTTTATAGAAAACTAAAGCTACAACTAAAAGATACTAATACTAGAAATCAGTGTCGGCACAATCGGTTGACTGTTTTTATATTTTTAATGCATTTGTAAAGATTTCTAAATTTTTGTATTTCACGATGCGTGGATACTCGGAGCAGCTAGCTTCGGGGGCACTTTTTGGATTACATCTCAACATCTCGCGTTGAGAGTGCGTTACATGGTCTGGCCAATGTAATACGCCCCCAGTTTTCCACTGATCAGGGATAACGCTGAAGTACACCCCATTTTTTTCCGATTGTAGAAACTATTTTGAATTTCATTTTGTATAGTTCTAAGGATAGAACTACTTTGCCTCTACTCCACTGATCACGCACTGGCCACTGATGCGCAAAATCGACGATCTCCACTTTGAAGTTACCAAATCATAGTGGTTACCACGTGGCCGCCACTTTCAAATGTTGGCAGTAACCATAAAGTGGAATATCTTAAGTTTCCGCCACCGTGGTAGAGTGATAACCACTACAAATACGCAAATTTAGGTGAAAATCACTTAAAAGTTATATTATAGAAATAGCTATTTATGGACAAGCGTATAATGCCGCCATTATGACAAAACTAAACAGACTTCTCAATAAAAATTAATTTCTGGTCAATACTGCATGAAATACAGTATATTAATGCGTAATTATTCGTTTTAGGTAACAAAGATTCATAATAAGTTTGTTTGCGGCATCTAGATGCATATATTCAGAGAGGTGTGATTTACAGTTTTTATTTTATTATCGACAAAATTTGAATATTTCGAGGGCACATGGATATATTTCGAGCTACCACAGCTATATTTAACAGTAAACTTGCAATCGTTTTATTTCTCGTATAATTGAATAATACCTATCCTTCTATTAATATTATGTACATCATGATCGGTCAAGATACTTATAGTCGAGTCGAGTTAGCGAACAGCAAACAGAGACACTGTGAGAATAAGACACGGCATATGTATTATAAAGTTGTACAACAGAGATCGAACGACACTACCCAAAACGAGGGGCGGAGTCCATGATTCGTGTAGGTGTCTGCCACCATGCGGCCACGTGTTCGCCACTTGGCGGAGAAAGTGGCTGTATAAGTTTCCGCCACTTGGCCGCACTGTGGCAACCACCCAAAAAGTGTTCCCCATTTTGGTGGCCGCCACGTGATAGAACCGTGGCTATTCTGTGGCAGCCACTAGTGATAAACACTTTAAAGTTTCTATGGTAGTGGCCGCAACGTGGCGCCCATTATAAATGCTACTTGGGAGGTCTACATATCGTCGTAGTTTTCACTATGTGGCGTAACTCAAAAATGGGCGTATTTCGGATTTTTTGTCCAATGCTATGCTTAAGTCAACCTCCAACGTGTCACAAAGTGGCTTATCTCTATTCCATATACTTTAGAAGATACAGCTGTTTTTTGTTTAGGCGTAACTTGAATCCTATAGTAAAAATATATCACAAACTGGCGCAAAGTTAAATTCGCCACCTTGTCAAATATTGTGTGAGGTGTATTGCAACATGAGCATAAGGCGTATGCTGAGTTACGTCTGTTTGTTAAATGCAGGTTACTCATTTTAACCTTTAAATTCCATGTGCAATGGACGTATGGAAGAATATAAGAACTTTTATTTTAATCTTCCTCATTAATTGTCATATTTGTTTATAATTGCTAATTTTTTACATTGTAATAACAGAAGGTTATTTATTTGTCAATAAATGCGTTGATAGTGTGTTGCTTTCTTTGGGCGTATTTCAAAACAGCCCCATAATATTTTTCACAGACGGGCGTATATCATTGTTTATTCAAAATTTTTGTTATTTTAATTAAAAATTTATAAAATCTACCTGGAACATGATAAGCTATCAGGCACACAACATCTCAAATAACAACTATCAAAAAAGAGATCTATAAATTCAAATAAAATTATAAATAAGGTTTGGCAAATCTTCAATCAGCTCTCCTGAAAAGTTATAGAAAATGAGATACGCCACATAGTGAAAACTACGACGATATGCAAGAAGCTTTTATATCGATTTCCTAGAAGGTTTCACATGTTTCCAAAATTTTGAAGACTTGCACTTTAGTTAATTATTTTATAAAGTTACTTTTATTTTGTTATTTCGGGTTGATTATTTTCCGTTATTATCTCTGTGTTAATGACCCCAGGGAAGTAATTGGTAGTACCTTAGGTAATTAGAAATTTAGATCATAACATTTTTCGAAAGCTCTTAAGAATTGTGAAATCTTGACTTCGTAAATAAGGAAGCATAGAAAATCTGTGGAATGCAGCCTGCAGGGTGGGTACTTCAATTTTTGTGTTTAATGCAAAAACTAGTAGTCAGAAAAAATAAACTTTGCAGAAAGTATTTGCGGAAGAGAAGAGAAGACCGGTGCAGAGATATAATTCTTAAATTTGGTTTTTTCCATGTTTTTTTTTCGGTTAACGACAGATTACCGTTTACTCTATTATAACAACTCAAAATATCTGTTTGCACAGTACAGATAGCAGATTCCAAAAAATATTCGAGTTGGAGTTACCCACTCGCCCTTTTAGGACAATTCCCACGATGCAAATATTGAAGTGACGTATTTTCTTTAAAATAGAAATTGAAGTTTCAATTGGGAAAAAGGTATGCAAATAGCCAAAACCATTCTTGTAAATCCGAAATAGGTAACTTCCCAGGAAAAGAAAACCTGTGGAAAAAAATCCTGTAGAAATAAAAACCTCGGAAAAAAAATCCTGTGGAAAAAAATCCATTTTCCATTTCCATAAAATTAATCATATATTATGGATAATGAATCATATCTGACATTGTTTAACTTTATGTGTTAGCAGAACCATATTATTTCAAATATTAAACATGACACAAACATTAAGATACCTATGAAAGAGGGAACAAAATGCCAAACTTTCTTTTCCCAAATATGTTTATCAAAATTGGACAAATTTGTAGTTGGCATGTAATTGCAAAGATAACAATATCAAAATAATACATTACACTTACTACATCATTGTAACTTATCTAATTACTAAAATGAAATCGGTTAGGTTAGGTTTTGTAGAGTCAATTTTGTTTATTGTTTAATATTTAACAATAATAATATTTTTCTTCAAGCGTATCATAATATCCGTTTTGTTGTACAGAACTGGCTATGTAGAAAGAAGTCATTTTGTTAGTAGTCAAAAAATGTATAATAATAATAATGTTACTAGTACAATAATGTGTTTACGTATCCATGGCAACGGCAGTATTTTGCCCATAGCTCCGCCCCCAAGGTTGGTAGAAGGGAGAGCGTTGTCCTGTCGAAATGACTTTTTAGGAAATATTTATTTACAGCAACAGAATATTTTTACACTTGAAGAAAAAATAGTATATATTATTCGGAGTAGAACGTCTTATTTGTGTTTCGCTCACTTGCACAGCCTCGGCGCGTGCGCCTCGGCCGCAATATGAACTCAACACAAAAAGAACTCTTTCTACTCCTAATAATATAATATACTATTTTTAAGTTTCAATTTTGTTAATTAATAAAGAAAAAATTATATACCAATAATTTGTTCGATTTGGGCAACCGCTGGTCTCCTAACACAGCGGGGTTTTTTTCAAAGATTTTTTGCGAGAACTTTTTCCGAGGATTTTTTTTCCATTGGTTTTTTTTTCAGAAATTTTTTTCCATAGGATTTTTTTTCCGAGGATTTTTTTTCCAGGATTTTTTTTCCGAGGATTTTGTTTTCATAGGATTTTTTTTCCATAGGTTTTTTTTAGAAATTTTTTTTTCCATAGTAGGATTTTTTCCGAGGATTTTTTTCCAGGATTTTTTTTCCTAGGATTTTTATTCCTAGATTCATTTGCTTCATACGTATTTCGGCAGATGTTTGATGAATAATTAATAATGATTTATATAGCAACTTCTTGATTCCATTAAGGACATCTTCTATTCCAAAATTGATTTGCTTATTCATTAATATGGTATGTAAGAATTTTCGATGCCGAATTAGAAAACTTTAATTGTATATTATTAAATGTCAATGTGTGATTTTGTTCTAATAAATGTTTAGCGTATGTAACTTGATTTATGTGTATGTTTGTATTTGTAACAACGGATATGTTCTTTTTGCCTAATACTAAATTAAATCTTTACACTTTTCTGATACCAAAAATAAATTGAATATTTTTCAAGTTTTTAATTATAAACAAACAAAAAACAACATGCCTGTAGTGAATGAGCTCTTACGTTCTCCTTTATTGGCAATTTTGGAATGTCTTCAATGGAATCAAGTAGTAAATGTCCTATATGCTTTTGACGATTCTAGGATAAAACGGTCATGGAAAAAAAAGCCACGGAATAAAAAGCCAAGGAACAAAAAGCCAAACACAAATTTTAAATTGTTTAGGCAGTTTGACCTGTTTTAAGATGATTGTTTATTTTATTATTAATATAGGTAACTTTAAATTTGTTTCCTGAAATACTTGCTAATGGCACCATGAACCCTATTATCCTAATTATCATTTAATTTTCTTTGCAATTCTACAAACAACCTTTAAATTGATAATAGGGATTATCTGCAATAATAAAAGAACAACAATTTGAATGATTGAGTATTATTTTATTTATATAAGAAAAACAGTAAAATCTACATCTTAACTATTTACACTATAGGTACTTATTAAATTATACAATTTATATAAGTACAATACAAAAATTTACCTAAAACAAATAGTACGGCCAACAACCCTAATAAATTCTTCAAGAGTAAATGTAGGTAAATATTCGAAGTACCTTTAATAATAATTGGTACCTACATAATCGATTTGTTAGGTATCTTTATGAATTTAACCAAATTTCGATTCTTTCGGCTTCAGTAAATCTCATTTTTGTTATCTTATTTTTCAATCGTTAATAATAAGTAACACACACTCCACTAAGTAATGTCACTACATTTTGTTTAGATTCAATTACAAACAAGTTGTAATTGTTTTTTACCACCCATTGCTAGAGCCGTACCAACGCCTGCTCGAATATTGGCACTTTCATTTGAATACATTTTGGTAAATATCTCCGTTATTTATCAACCGATTTTGAAAAACGTTTTTTTATTGTATTCAGCATAAAAAAGCTATCAGATGAGGTATCAGAAAGGGTACTTTGCAATTTAAATTTTTAAAGTTGGGGTTGGCAGCGCTTAGTGGTTGAGGGGTGGGGGGTTGAAAATTACATCTCTAAATGAAAATCGACGTGTCCGAGCATTTATTTGAAATATTTTTCTCAACGATTTTATTGAATTTATCCGTTACTTTCGGGAAACACTGTATGTATATGCCATTGTCAAAAGCATAATATAATAATAATAATACGTTTATTTAGCTTAACTAGCTATACATAATACATACATTTATTACTTAGTATCATATTTAATTTATATTTATTATATACTATTTATCTTATCTATTTCCTTAAACTATACTTTTTATGATTTTCCTTAAACTACTTTTGAAACTTGGTATTGATTTTATTTGCTTTATATCTATTGGTAACTTATTGTATAATATTAGGCCTTTAAAAAAAATGGAGTTCTGCGTTTTCTTCCTATTTGTATGTTTTAAAATAAAATTGCCGTTATACCTCGTTTTGAATAACATTATTATGCTGTTATGCATGCAACTTTTTGCGGCAACAAAAATTGATGTCATTTTGTTAAAATTACATCATGTAAACGCAAAAAATTGCATAGATGATGGAATAATACTTTATCTAATCAGGTTCAGCAACAACTTGTTTGGTACTATACCATAAAGAAAAAATTATCTAGAAAATCCAAAAACGGTTGCAACGGCGCTCTTCCAAAAATTTTAAAATTTATATACCTATACAGATTGGTGGCCGTTATTGTGAACATAGAGAGACAAATGCTAACGCGCTTTGCATGTATCGACACGTTGATTATGCATTATTTTTAAAATTGTGTTCTGTCAGTTGCTATCATTGCTGTTATTTGTTGTGAATTAAATTGATGTTGTTTGTTTAACTTTGAACCACTAATTTGCGCTAAAAGTTAGAAAATTGTATGTATTAATTAGTTCGAATAAAACCCAAGAAGGCGTCTAGTTTAAAACCATAGCGGCCCGGCCTCCTTAATTGTTAACTTATTAACTTACAGAACACAATTTTAAAAATAATGCATAATCAAGGTGTCGATACATTCAAAACGCGTAAACATTTGTCTCTCTATATTCACAATAATGGAAACCAATCTGTATATAACTACAAAAAAACTGGCCACTCGTTTTTGATTAAATTTTGTACCCTTATCAGGGCCGTAACCAGGATTTTATTTCGGGGGGGGGTTTAATTTCCTTACCGGTCCATGAGAAGGGAATAAAAAGAGGCCGAGTAGAAAGCAAAAAAAAACATTGCTCAAAGTACACGTTGGTTTCATTTCGGGGGGGGGGTTTCAACCCCCTAAACCCCCCCTTGGGTACGGCCCTGACCCTTATGCAGCTTAGTAGGTATTAGAGACATTTTCATTTTTTGACGAGTGCAGGAATTTCACTGTGGCGCCCTCTACGGAAATTTAAATATAGAAGTTGTTCAATATATAGCTCTGCATTCTCTTAAATTTATATGCGTATACAGGGTGTTTGCTTTTCATAGTACCTACAATAAGCAACTTTACTATTTTAAATGAAACACCCTATATATTATTATACCGGGTGGCCGGTCTCAAAGGTGTCAAAAATTTGTTAAATTATAGTTGTCATTTACAGAAATTCACCAATTTATGCCAACTAATTGTCAAATTTTTTGACAAATGCTGTAAAATTTGAAAATCATGGCACATCATAGGTATTTAAAAATCGCAAAATTTTAAATCGTTTTTAAAAATAAATATAGCACATTTAATTTTATTATTAGCGCCATTTGAAGCGCAATCATTTTACCTTTCAATTAATACCATTACCATTCCTGTAAATTGAATTGGCGAGCAGGAATCTGCAGAAACGTTCAATATATAATGTTAAATCCCTATGTACACCTTTGAGACCGGCCACCCGGTATAATTAAATGTAACATTTAATTGTCTATCACATAGTATAAGGTATTCATATGGCTAAAATGATTGATAAAAATTTTACGAAGTTCCGCTGCGTTTTGTAAAGGGACTCTGACGGAGACGGATCGTCTCGCGGATTGTCTCGAAAACTATAATAGTGTTGAATACCAAAAGCGAAATGTTTAATTTTTAGTTAAATAAATTCGTTTTTTAAATTACCTAGTAACTTAATTCACAATTCTTAGTTGAAAATTCTTCGGATGTCGCCCGTCTTTAGTACTTATTATTGAAGGATTATGAATATGTTTACAGGAAACTGATACTGAACAGTAGCTACCTACTACGTGTTTATTTTTTTTTTCTTAAGAGAATGTGCGGTAGGGTATGCTTTATTATACGTTCCCTAATCTCGCGCAAGCATCGATGGTGTGCCTATATATTTTGTATTTGTAGCGGAAATTCGTGCTGAAAGTGTGTCTCCCCTTTTTAAAGTGAAATTTCCGGGAGAAAGGTGCCACAACCCCGTGTGGTAAAATAGTACAGCTATACATTGGTATGATTACGACATTTGCATGTCGCAAACGCCAAATTCGTGTTAGAAACCCAGTTTCATGCTCTTGTTGCACTATACTTGTTTTATAACCTTATAAATTTGAAATTATTACTAATCGAATTATATACGCAAACGCTACGAATTGTAGGACCTGGGATCATGCGCAGCAGACACATTCGGAAACGTCAAACCATTGTTCAGCAGCGTTGCCGCTGCAATCTAACGAGCAATCAAAAAGTTTTCAAATCGAGTTGTTTGTGTAGAAGGCATTGTCGTAACTCATATGTTACATAGTCGTGTTCAGAGGCGCTTTCCAATTACACGCGGGAGTAACTTCGAGGTTCGAGTAGCTCCCTAACTGCACTTGTGCATTGAAATTGACTAGAACTTGCCGCCCGAAACTGATTTTTTTACCTTCTCCCGTCCCCTCAAGGATCAATGTTTTTTCTGGGGTGGCAGGGCTAGCTACCACTCGTAAGATAAATTTCGGTGTAGCGATCCAATTTAATTAACACAGGGGTAGTTTAGAGTAGCAGTAGATCACTACAGGATCAGATAAAATCAGTCCATTTACAATTGGAAAGCGCCAGTTAAGAGCGTCGTAGGCCTCTTAACGAAAAAAGATTTTATTTCTCTTTTAATTTTTTTACAACATTAAAATTTATTATATAAAAACGTTGGAGTCAGAATTACAGGTATTGTTTACACAAAGGCAGAACTAAGACTAACTGAAAAATGGAGCTATTTCAGCCCATGTTGATACAAGAAGGGAAGTGGGATCCCTTTATCGTTTTAATTGTATTTTCTTAATTATAAAAATTGAAAAGGCTTTGGCCGTTAAGATATTAGAAATAATTACAAAGTTATCTTAGAATAATAAAAATATGATGAATGCATCCTTATTGGTCCCATAAGGGCACCGGTCATTCTTATCGTTGTGAGAACTTACTTATCTAATACATAACTCGCCACCAAAGTGACAGTGACATTTCTTTATGATTATGGTTCAATCTTCAGACATTCAAAATTATTTCAAAGGCACTCGAATTTGAAAACTTTTTGATGGCTCGATATTAACCACGACCTTCTAGATTTACGAAAATCTAGAAGGTTAGGTTACCGGTGCCAGAAAGTGTATGGACTCTTATAGCCATAATGCGTGAAATAAGTTCCATAGGTAGGCCAGACGCGTAATTGTGATCAATGTGTGAATTTATTATTCGCATAAGGGGGTTAGAATAGTTATTTGTATACCAAGGACGCGAAATGTGTCTTTATCGTACCGAGAGAAAATTGTCGCCGAGGACGCTTGCGGCCGAGGAAAGACAATCTCGAGGGCGCTAAAGAATTTCGCGGACAAGGTATACACAATATTTTTTGTGCAACCGTAAAAAATGTGTAATTGTAAATGTTATTGCTTTTAGAAAACCTACAGCTTAATTCATTGTAAATAGAAAAACGGCTTTCAGTAAGCTTTCAGTTAGTGCGTTACTATGGATATGGAGTAAATAAAACAATTAGTTTTGTATAAATTACAATGATTTTTACTTTAGCGGACGCTACCATAGCAGCTGCCGCGAAATTAGATTTCGCGTCCTGAATAGCGGACGCCCACTTCGCGTACGGTTGCACAAAATAGTTATTTGTATACCAAGGCCACGAAATGTGTCTTTATCGTACCGAGAGAAAATTGTCGCCGAGGACGCTTGCGGCCGAGGAAAGACAATCTCGTATCTCGAGGGCGCTAAAAAATTTCGTGGATAAAGTATACACAATATTTTTTGTGCAACCGTAAAAAATATATAATTACAAATGTTATTGCGTTTAGAAAATCCAACAGCTTAAAATTCATTGTAAATAGAAAAACGGCTTTCAGTCACCGCGTTACTATGGAAATGGCGTAAATAAAACAATTAGTTTTGTACAAATTACAATGATTTTTACACTGGTATGCAGAGTCATTCGCCAGCGACTCGCCAAGAAAAACTTTCAGCGAGTCGCTGGCGCGTCGCTAAGAAAATTCGCGGCCGTTGCCTTGAATTTCGCAGCTGTACTGCGTAGTACTCGAAAAGTTCCCTTCGCGTACGGTTGCACAAAAAAAATAATAATTACCAATTATTCATACTTACATCTGAAGAAGCTCCTTGTTGTCCAAACATATTTTAAAAGAATATCTGAACATACACAACAATTACTTTTGAGAAGTTCTTGGAACGTCAACTAAGCACAAGTTGCCTGCATCGGAAAATATTCTTTAATTTACACACAAAGTTGCTAATGTGGAACACGTTTAGCTAATGAACGATAATTCATTATTCAAATTTAAAAACCGAACAATATTAGTATTAGTTATAAAAGTAATAAAAACAATTATTTTAATCGTGGTATCTACTGTTGGCGCAGTTAGGTACGTACGGTGGGATACCCATTCCTAATATATTCTACAGTGTTTATTTTATTTAACCACCCCTTGAATCATTCCACCCTCAATACATTTGTAACAACACCTGCATGGTAATAGGTACTTGTGTGAGTCATTAGGTATCCTTTTATAATCACAACAAACAACATACTATTCCAAAGTAATGTTAAATACTACGTAGTTATCGATAAAAATTACAAACCTACACAATTAATCATACTAATTAAAGAGTAAATAAACTTCATGTATCAAGATTAATATTGCAAACGTCGATAAATTTAAATTTCTATAACAACAACCGACAGGTCAATTTGAAATTAGGATTTTTAATTAAAAAATGTATATTTCCAATATTTTATAATAAGTACCTACCTAGTAGGTAGGTAAGTACCTACCTACCTAGTAGGTAGGTACCATTTTAGAAGTATTCCAGTAGGTATTAATTATGCATTAATATAAATATTAAATAGGTACCTACCTATAAGCTAACATTAAATAATCATGGAGGTTGTATAATCTATGAGAAAAAAAAAGGCATAATTACCGCATATTTACAATAAACATCAAACAGCCAAGACCAATACCTACAGTTATAACATGAATTTGTTGGGATAAGGATATAGGCAACGTTATCTACTCGCACGCAGATACTTAAAAGTCAGGCTTCTATTTAGTCTGCACGCAGATCTGTTTTAAAACAGATATGCCTATGGTTTTAAAAAGTAAATGTGCATTTTCAGTATTAGTTATATGATATTAGCCTACCTGTTTTTTTTATTATTATTAATATTATTATTATTATTAAGAGCAGGCAGCCGTTCATAAAGGTATAGGTACTGCTTTTTGTGTTTATAAATTTCAAAAGCTGCCAAAATATATAATTTATGTTACGTAAAAAATAAATAAATCGTGTGATTTCCAGTTAAAATCGATATTTTATTTCATATTCTTTCTATAAACTTTAGGTAATTAATAATTCTTATACTTTCAAACTTTTATAATACCTATTTGCACATTATATTGAATTAAAATGGTTTCTAACGTATATGACTTTTCATATGTCCTTGTAAGGTAGGTACTCTTCGGTGAACTTCTATAATCCATATATCACATTGGAATGGTTTTTCATATGTTCTTGTAAGCAAGTCTTCCATGTAGTACTTCTATAACTACATTACTACATAGGGTGTTCAAAGTTAAGTGGGCTCCATTGCTAACATTTTAAGTATTATAGGTACGATTTCAGTTAAATTAACAAACTAGTAGAACTTTTTACGTAGATTACAATAGTAAAAATAGAAAAACAATTGAATCATGGAATTTCAAGTTATTCACTAAAGTTACGTTTTTTTAATGGAACACCCTGTATATTTTTGCTTATTTCGATATACTGAATTAATCTAAACAAAAAAGTCCTTATTCACTATTACTCTGAAATCAAAAATAAGGGAATTATCCGTCTTAATAGACATGAGTACTTATGTACCAACAAATTAAAAGAAACAGTAGTAAAATAAAAACTTAATTCCGAAATTTACTTAGAAAAATCTAATAATAATACACTATACACGTTGTCCCTTGAAATTTTGAATACGAGTAATGTAGGCATTGTGATTCTGTTCTTCTCAATAATTATTATAATAGATTGCCATGGTTGTTTATTTCCCGTTGTTTAGTGATTTAAAATATTTGACTCGACTATGTAAAAAGTGAGCGTGGTAACTAAGCGCAAAGTAATTCATTGTAATGTCCGTATTCAAAATTTCAGGGGACAACGTGTATAATAAATAACAAAAAACATTCAAGCAAAATTAGAGTAAATGTTCGAAAACATCCCCTCCCCTCCTTGATCAATACATTTTCGAACTCTGCTGAG
Source organism: Hemicrepidius hirtus (assembly GCA_963082805.1). Lineage (NCBI taxonomy): Eukaryota > Metazoa > Arthropoda > Insecta > Coleoptera > Elateridae > Hemicrepidius > Hemicrepidius hirtus. Next base: position 6,520,282 of record OY720165.1, read on the forward strand.
GACACTGTTGGTAGATTTTTTAATTGTTCTACTGTCAATATGATTGATTAATGCCCGGTTTCTTGAAACAAATTTATGAAACCCATAACTTATGTATTCCATAAACAGCGAATAGTCGAATAGGCACTCTAATGACATTAGGTCACGTGATCAAATTTCGTATAAGCTAATTAGCGCCTTCCAGCGCCCGAACTGCGTTTTTTTGGCATACATAATAGCATTTCAATATGTCGCACTTCTCTTCATGAGAAAACCCCATGATTGCGTACTTAATTCATACTTAATTCAAATACACAACACTAATTAATCAACACTAAACCACACTAAACTAAACAATAATGACATCAAATGACATCAAAACTATGTAAAATTTTTGTTCGACAGATACTGTAGTTTGTTTCATCTGTGACCTGATTTTACTAATACATACTTTTTGTCTGTTAAGAGGAATATAATTCCTTTATTTTTGAATTTAGAGTAATAGTGAATAAGGGCTTTTTTATTTAGATTAATTCAGTATAGGTATAGATTTTCTATTTTTAGCATTGTAATCTACATAAAAAGTTCTACTACTTTGCGAATTTAAGGCTGGAGTTTACACCTTGAAATATACCCCATTTTATGCACATTTTGTTCCAATTTTACAGAGCCAATTTTAAAGTAGGAAGGGCGGGCGAAATTTTTTTCTTATTATTGGTGTTTTATCTGTCTACACATAGAACGTTTTTGTTTAATTTCTAAAAAATAACTTTTCAGCATTAAAAAATGTACAACTCTATTTTACTTTAACATTTTCAAGTAGTATTTACAAAAATATGGATATCGAAAAATTCTCTCTATCAATAGATAGATATAACCACGCTCTTTCAAATGCCACAAGAATTGTTTTTCTAAAATGCAAATTAATTCGGAAATAATGGAAATAAAATTTTAGAAATATCAATATAATTCACCTTTTGCAATTTAGCATGTAGGCAACACAACTAACAGGACCATTAACTCACAATGGAGCCAATACACAAAAGATTATAACGGATTACAACTTTCTACTAGGTATTGTTATTTGACAAAAAAAAATTAAAATAATATAACGACAAAATCTATATTCAATACAGTAAATTCATTATTCTTTATTGCATTTATCAATTTTGGTAACGTCAGAAGAATCTGAAATATTTAAAAATATGAAACAAAATTCCAAGGCAAGCATTATTCTTGTTATTGTAGGTATGCAACTTTCCATACATCAAATTGGATTTTGCTTTAAGTAAATGCCAGCCTTAACCGCAATCATAGCTATAATAATAAAAAAGTTAGCAATTGTGTCCACTTAACTTTGAACTTTTCATATGGTCTTGTGAACTTCTATAATCACATTAAAATGGTTTTTCATTCGTATGGATTTTCAAATGTCGTTGTAAGTGATCCTTCCGTGAACTTCTATAATCCCAAATATTACATTGAAATGTTTTTTCACCCGTATGGGTTCTCAAATATTGTTGCAAGCTACACTTGTGTGCACATCTATAATCACATATATCACATTGAAATGGTTTTTCACCCGTATGGGTTTTCATATGAACTTGTAATTGAGACTTCCGTACACTTCTATAATTACATATATTACATTAAAATGGTTTTTCACCCGTATGGGTTTTCATATGAACTTGTAAGTGAGACTTCCGTACACTTCTATAATCACATATATCACATTGAAATGGTTTTTCACCCGTATGGGTTTTCAAATGTCGTTGTAAATCAGCCTTCCGTGAACATCTATAATCACATATAGCACATTGAAATGGTTTTTCACCCGTATGGGTTTTCATATGAACTTGTAAGTGAGACTTCCGTACACTTCTATAATCACATATATCACATTGAAATGGTTTTTCACCCGTATGGGTTTTCAAATGTCGTTGTAAATCAGCCTTCCGTGAACATCTATAATCACATATAGCACATTGAAATGGTTTTTCACCCGTATGGGTTTTCATATGAACTTGTAAGTGAGACTTCCGTACACTTCTATAATCACATATATCACATTGAAATGGTTTTTCACCCGTATGGGTTTTCAAATGTCGTTGTAAATCAGCCTTCCGTGAACATCTATAATCACATATAGCACATTGAAATGGTTTTTCACCCGTATGGGTTTTCATATGAAGTTTTAAGTTAGACTTGTGTGAACTTCTATAATCACATATATCACATTGAAATGGTTTTTCACCCTTATGGGTTTTCAAATGTCGTTGTAAATCAGCCTTCCGTACACTTCTATAATCACATATATCACATTGAAATGGTTTTTCACCCTTATGGGTTTTCATATGAACTTGTAAGTGAGACTTCCGTACACTTCTATAATCACATATATCACATTGAAATGGTCTTTCACCCGTATGGGTTTTCAAATGATCTTGTAAGTGACCCTTTCGTGAACTTCTATATTCACATATATCACATTGAAATGGTTTTTCACCTGTATGGGTTTTCAAATGTCGTTGTAAATCAGCCTTCCGTGAACATCTATAATCACATATATCACATTGAAACGGTTTTTCACCTGTATGGGTTTTCATATGAACTTTTAAGTTAGACTTGTGTGAACTTCTATAATCACATATATCACATGTAAATGGCTTTTCACCTGTTTCGGCTTTCATATGTTTTTGTAAGTTACTCTTTTGTAAATTTTTATAATCACATCTCTCTCTTGTAGCTATCGTACAAGCCTCACAATTACTTCCCCGTTTACACCGATCACAACATACAATTCTTGTATATGGTTCTACGTTATCTTTTGCATTATTGGATTTGGAATTTTCTTCAATTGGACATAAGGTGCTGTACACTGGAGAATCTAACTGTTCAACTTGAAAGCCTTGCCTGACTTCTGACACAATTTCGTCAATTTCTTCTTTTATATCCAGTTCCTCCCCCACCAAAGGCTCTATCTTAATATAGATATCATCATCACTCTTAATATTAAACTTCACATCAGGAGTTTCAGATTTTATTTGGGCATGCAAACGGGTGCTGGTATTTTCATGATTACCTGAAATAATTAACAGTTTATTAAGATATTAATATTTTAGAAGTAGGTACTTTTAAATATACAGCGTAAAATTTCCCATCTTTTGATATCAAACTCTAGATGTACTACAATTAACTAGAATGTGATTCTATCACCAAAAAGTTTCTAATTTTTAGTTCCATAAATAATGGAACTAAGTTTATACATTTAAGTTTAAGTTTAAGGCCGCCCAGTGAGTATTGCTAGCTCATTACTTTTGTCGGGCAGTGTACATGTGATGATTCCTCTAGCCAGAATAAGGAAAAAAGTTAATATGACCCATGGTCCGCAAATGCTTGGTTGCTGAGTTACTAGTCGACAAAGATGGAACGAAGAATCACTAATTTTAAATTTGAATTTAAGAATTCAACCAAATAAGATATTGTTTTGGTTCTTAAGGAAAGTATTTCTCTGGTTTGGAGGCACTTATTAGTATGTTTTCAGAATTTTTAAACTATTCAAAAAGTGGTAAACCAGAGGACCATTTTAGTTTTTAAAGTCATCTTTTTTATCTTTTCACTTCTGGTAAAGTTAATAGTGGATTTGAGACCCCCCATGCTAGACAAAAAGAAAAGGTACTTTTGTTGTACCTACAACGGAAATGTACACCATTTTTGAAAGTAGGGGGACTTTACAAGACCGTTCTTTGGGAACCACAATTTCAAAAATTCAACCAAATAACGTAGTTTGCATATCTATTCTATTCGCAGTCGTCAAATTTGCTTATTTCCTTTGCTTCTGTTTGAGTCAAATCTTATTTGGTTCAATGTTTGAAATTCAGGTACCCAAAGTGGTGTGCGGTGATACAAACAGTCTTGTAAAAACAGCGATTTTTCAAAAACAGTGCACATTTTCGTTGTCTAGCATGGGGAGTGCAAATCCACTATCGACTTTACCAGAAGTGGAAAGACAAAAACGTTATGACTTAAAAAGCAAAATGGTCCTCCGGTTTACCACCTTCTGGATAATTTTAAAATTCTGAAAACACACTAATAGGTGCCTCCCAACCAGAGAAATACTTTCCCTAACAACTAAAACAATATCTTATTTGGTTAAATTTTTACAAACAAAATTAGTGCTTCTTTGTTCCATCTTTGTCAGTTTGTAACTTAGCAACCAAGCATTTTCGGACCTTGGGTCATATCAACTTTTTACCTTATTCTGACAAGAGGAATCACCTCCTATGGGTTTTCAGTGTACTTTTAAATGCACTCTGTATATCAAAAGAAAAGAGAAAGGATATTTGTCAAACCCACGACCTTTATGATTTTCGAGACTGACGTTTCTTTCCGTCCTATTCATTTTCTAAAAAAAGCATTGCGCCACTTGATCTGACAAGACAACAGTGGAGAGCGGATATAAATTTAAAACTTGGCTAATGACATTTAATTTTGTTAAGGTGACCAGACGTACCGTATTTAACGGAACCGTACCTTTTTTCAAAGCCTGTTTCCGTATTATATCTTGTTCCGTAAAGTGTTCCGTATTTTAGGAATCCTGTGTTTTTGTTCCGTTTTTTGTCACATAATTAGTAATTACCGAAAAGTCAAAAATTGTGACAGACAACGGTAGTATTAATTGTTAATAAATATCTATTGTTCTATTGTTCTATGAAATATTTATTTTTAAATTTTTTCCGTGTTCCGTTTTTCATTTTAGCATTATGGTCACGTTAAATTTTGTGGAACCGTCAAATGCATCAAGCACTCTATGAATTAGAAGAATTTGCTGTTGTTACAATAAATACAACACAATTGAGTTAATAACCACTTTTATACATGATATGAATGAATTTAATCGAAATGGAGTTGACAATAATTAAAAAAATTATTTCAGTTTCCTGAGAGGTGCGCACGATTGGTTGCCTATTCCCAAGGCGTAAAAGTCTGTTTATGAGAAATCTAATATTAATAATTAAACACCGGCATTACGTTCGGCGTAGGTCCCTATAATCTCAGGAAGCTGAAATAATTTTCCAAGTCCACAGACATGCGCCAAACGTAATGCCGTTGTAAAATAATTAATATTAGATTTCTCAGAAACAGACTTTTACGCCTTGGGAATAGGCAACCAATCGTGCGCACCTTTGTCCCTATACAGAAATATTTTTCCAAGTCCCCAGACATGCGCCGAACGTAAAATACGCTCAGCTGTTGGGTGCTCCATGGTGAAACCTACCCGCTTGTCAACTGTAATTATTACAAATCCATAAAAGCAAGTACCTATTTAAAATAGTATAAAATTCTATACATGACATGCAGTCACGCTAATCCCAATTAATTCAAAGAAACCGTATTAGGAGTATTAAAGTTAGCACTTACAGATTTCCGGAGTATGTGCAGTAATCTGAACAAATACGAAATTCAGAGTGTGGTAATTTATACTTTTTTGCAAGTATGACGTATATTAATATTATTAATATATTATTATATTATTTTAAAATCAAGATGTAATTTCTAACGTATTATAGGGGCCCTTAACTATCTCAACATATTATATAGATGCTGAAATTAATCGACACTTTTATAAAAAAAAATTTCACAGATAATATGCTCTAAACTTTCCTAGTGCTCGAATTTTGAAGGGTAAAGGGTGATCAAAATACAAAGGAGCCTATATATTTAAAGAATAATGGGCAGTAGGAGATTAATCAATTAATGAATTCCGAGTTTTCGACATTAACCTAACGTATAAAATATAATCGTTGATTAATTAAAGTTTCAAATCTAAATTCACTTTGAATTGCTTTTACCCCCGTTTTGTGGCGCCATGCACGTCACGCGTCAACTTATAAAGAGGCCGGAAAGAGACGTCAAGTCTCAAAAATCAAGAAGGTAGTGGTCAAACCAAATATCACTAGGAAAAAATGATTTTATTTTCAACCATTCATATACTACCGAGTGTTAACCACCAAACCTGGCCATAGGTCCTATGCAGTACACATGTTTCAAAAATAATATATCAGTTGCCTTGAAATATTTTTGTTTACCTAATATCATATTGACGGCTTCATTTTTGAGTGATAAATACTAAACCTGGCCATAGTTTTTACAAAATTTATGTCGTCTACTTCATTAATTCCTACTAAACAACACATAAATATAATAACGCAATTTCATTAAAACAGTAAGCTGTCAACATGGCATTAAACAAAAATATTTCAAGGCAACTCATATATTTTTTTGAAACATGCAGACTGCATAGGTCCTATGGCCAGGTTTGGTGGTTAACACTCGGTATGTAATGACAGCATTTCTGACATTTTTGTTAGTTGAAAACTTGACGTTTACTAACTCTCACCATCCAACCAGATGGAAAGTGATCACTTTCCACCTGGCTGAGTGGCAAAGTAAACATATCAAAATTGTAGTATTTTCATTTTATTATTCGAAACATATAGGAAAAACTAATGAAACTAATTAGTAGTATTCAAATTAATTGTAACATTGGAGTTATTATAAGTAGTAATAGAAATATTTAATATTTATATGCATAATTTTATGTTTCACTGAGAGAAATGTCAGTGGAGCAGGTCGTAGTTATACAGGACTATGCTTTTGTCAATATGTCGTTTTTTTTTCAAAATATTAATATTTTTTATTTTTATTCCCGTCTATTTTAGATGGTTGAAAATAAAATAGTATACAAGCCACGGTGGAAAGTTTCATTTCTATCTGGAGCATTAGCTCTCGATAGAAATGAAACTCTTTCCACCTGGGTATGTAATATACTATTTCTACTTACCCCTTGTTTGCAACACAACTTGAGAAAAGTTTTCCTTTATGTCTTTCCCATTACAAACATCCAACGTAGGATTCTCGGTATCCATCACAAAGCCCTCACGTACAATTTCTGATTTTACTGAAACGTCATTTATGTAGAGAAAATTCAACGTTAGTGAAACGTCAAGGTAAAATTAATTTTAAACGCTTACCATCTGCTTGCAACTCCGCTTGAAAAAAGTTCTCCTTGATGTCCTTGCTATCCTGTGCATCCAGAGTAAGATCATCCGGATTTATCACTAATCCCTCATCCACAACTTCCGAGTGAACTGCGACATCATTTATGTAGAGCACAAAATCCATATCAGTGCAGAGATCTTCAGTTTATTACAATACACACAAACGTAAAAAACTCTTCACAGGTTATAAAACGGTAAACGCCTGGGCAGGTTATTCTAACCTAACCATAGATAAGTAAAAGTTACTAACCTAACTGATCTGTGGGTTGGGTTGTTCGATGTTGCCAGATTCACCAACCTAAAAATCCCAGTAGTTACATTAAAAAATCCCCATTTTTACTTAAATAATTCCCTCCCTGTTACCGTTAGACATCCGTTTTTTTAATTTTCACAATTAAAATATTGTTTAGCGGTATAAACACAAGTAAAGAAAATTTAATATTAGTTTTCAATGATCCTTTTTGCAAGGCATTATTATAAAGAAAAAAGGCCGTTGCTAAAGTCCGTTTTTTTTTAAAGATCCACCACCTGTTGATTTCAGTTGGTATAACAAAAAAATTGAAATTTTTAGTAATTTTTGTCAATATATGGTAACCATAGGCTTGTTCGTTTGTCTGCTCTAAACTGCTTGGAACAGGAAACAAACAGCATGCTATCTCTTTTTAATGCACCAACGTCGTATGTAGCCATCTTTTTCTGTTTCCTGTTCGGAGCAGTTTAGAACAGACAAACGAACAAACCTATTGATTCAAAGATCAATCAAAATGTTCTGTCAATTTATGCGTGCGCATCGCTACATTTCAAATTTAAATTATTTAAAATGTTAATTAAAACATAAAGAAGACACTAGGTACTCTAATATAAGATTTATTTTTATTGATGAAACCCCGATTTACAAAAACGATTCTGCTACTAAATCTTGGACTATTGACAACCTTCCCAAGAAAGATTAGAAATTAAGGAAATCAGGTTTACAGTCCTCCATCCTGGGTGTGTTGAGGTTTCTTAGATGGATGTAGTTTGCTTTTAAGACCCAGAACCAATGATCGGGATTATCACAAAACGATAAATAGTCAGCTATTTAAAGAGTGGATTAATCAATAAAATTAATTCCAGCTCTACCATCTGATGGTTTTAAAACTGTTATTATTTTTGACAATGCCCCATGTCATTCTGTCGGTTTGGAGAGACCTCCAATACATTATTCCAACAAAACTGCAATGGGAAATTATTTAATAAACGATATAACGTTCCATTTTAACTTACATGTACAAAAGTTCAATTATGGCAGCTGATATAGTATATTAAGTATTAAGAACGGTAAGGACATTTTACCGATCGAAGACAATAGTTTGGAGGAGGAGCGCAGCGACGACTCCAATTATTGTCTGAGATCGGTAGTCCTTAACGTTCGTGATGCTTATGACGTTTTTTGCGCTACTGAATCCGGTAAAAAGAATTTTTAATAAATTAATAATTAATACAGATTCAAATGCGATAATTGTCAGTCTCCGCATCACGTTGCCGTATTGTCGATTGATATATTGCGTTTCTATAGCAATCTGTAAACAGTTACCGCCATTGCAGTTTTTTGTGAAAATTATTTGGAGTTTCGTGCTAAAAATTAATGAAAATGATTCCGAAAACGAAATAAAAGAAGCTTGGAATGTGGGGTGTTCGGTTCTCATTCCTGATAAGTCTAGAGAGACGCTACGAAGGTACCTACAATCATTTTAAAAATTGGTGTACCAAGAAAAGTACAAATATTGATGAAAAATCTTTGCTGGCGTACTTTGTTACAAGAAATGAGAAATTAAAAGCTCCAGGATTTGTTTTAACTAACATTGGAAATTGCATTCATTTTATTTAACTAAACTGACATTTGTGACTGACATTAATTTATCAAATTACATGGCACATTCGTTTTGAGTAAATTTACTTACCGTTCTAGAACCCCAAAGTATTTTACCGACGACTTTATCTTTAGCAACTAGTAAACATAACTTACTGTCTTGGAAACAGCCGCGGTAAACAATGAAATAGAGCACAGTAGCGCAAAAAATAATTTAGGACAAATGGACAACTTTATGTTCAAAATATACCGCCAATCGTAATATATCAAGGTGAAGATTCGGATACAGATTCAATTTTGAACCATATCTTTCATATGATGATTCAGAATTTGAACCGCCCGAATCTGATTCTGAAAATAATCCCAATTATTCTAATGCCTGAATACATTTTTTCTATTCTTACCTCGAATTATTTATATATTAATTATTGTAAAACTATAATACTTCTTATTAAATCGAGCAAATTTACATAAACTCAGCATATATCCACATAAATCAACAATATTTAACAAAATAAGTATATGAAAATACTTCTTGTCAAAATTAACCATTAAATTTATTAGTCCTAACCCTACTTTAAAAATTACTAAAAAATTTCACCAGCAGCGTTGCCAAACATACTTTCGAGAGAAATTGCAAGGTTGGTGGATCTTTAAAAAAAACAGACTTTAGCTCCACGGCTAACGTGGATATAATTTTGACACTAAATCCACGGCATTACGTCTTGTCATGGGGAGACGCCATTAATTCGGCGACGCGAATACGAGCTGCACCTACTGCGCATGTCCGGGGACTTCACAAAATTATTCCATTATGAAAGTTTCAAACATTTTAAATTGATTTTTAATTAATTTGCAAGTTGAATATGACCAATAAAAAATACTAGAGTAAAGTTTCTCTAAAGTCCGAGTAATTGATTTTGTTTGTAGTTAATAATTATTATCATTAGATTTCTCAGAAACAGACTTTTACGCCTTGGGAGTAGGCAACCAATCGTACGCACCTCTGTCCCTATAATTTTAGGAAACTGAAATAATTTTCCAAGTCCCCAGACATGCGCCGAACGTAATGGCGTGGATTTTGTGTCAAAATTATATCCACGTTAGCCGTGGAGCTAGCAACGGCCAAGAAAAAAACATATTTTTGAATTTGTCTATTTTGTTGTCATAATATAAACACTTTTCTTTCCTAATAACTTCAGTAACATTATTTCTAGATTTCTTATACTCGACCCAGTCCTCTTGCTTCTTACTTAATACAATTTTTTTATATTTCTCATTTCTATCTTTTATAGCCTCTAAACACTTCTGAATTAAACCACTGTTTATTAGTCTGACACAAGATTTTCTGTTGTTTGTTATAAAATTCACCTATTATTCCTATAGTCGGGGCCCGCTAAAGGTGCATTACGTCATCAATTTTTTAATGATGTCATGAATTACTCTATTTATATTTATTTATTGTTTCTCAAAACGTGGTTTGTTTTAATGTGTTTCTCAAACTGTCAGAGTGACGTTTGAGCAATATACAAACAATAAAAAAAACAGCAACGATCATGTGCTTAAATAAAAACTTATAGGATGAAAAATATACTAATTAGTAAACGTTTTTATTTTTTGCCGGAATAATATGAATACAATAATTAATAAAAATAATAACTGTAAAATAACATTCTTAAAACCAGAGAAAGCAGTAGATGTTGTTGTAGCTACAGCTATTTTGCACAATTTAGCAATTGATTTAAATGAAATAGCACCTGCATTACATGAAGATCTACCAGAATATGAAGCTGTAATTAATATATAAATAAATCCACGTTTTCCCATGCATCCGTTTTACTCTTTACTGTCGACCCATCTGTTTTTTTATTTTCCAGCACGTGGAAATACTGACACACAATTTCTAATAAATGTTCTTTTTCAGCTTCGTGAAATTCGATGACCTTTCATGATTTTCCATAATTTTACAAATTTACAACAAATTTATAAAAAACAACTAACGAATAAACACAAACTATACAAATAAAACTATAATATAAACAACAACAATAATAAACCAGTAAGAAGTATTTGGATAAATTAGCACCAAAACGAACGAGACGGTTACAAATAACGGCGGGACTGTCAATGTCAAGCGGTTGAATAATGCAATGTTGTCACATCAAATCTCTAGTCGGCTAACTTGAGATTAAATACGTTGGTGCAACACTTCTTTACTTAACTCAAATTAAATATTTTTTGTGCAACCGTACGCGAAGTGGGCGTTTCGCGTCCGCTGTTCAGGACGCGAAATCTAATTTCGCGGCTGCTGCTATGGTAGCGTCCGCTAAAGTAAAAATCATTGTAATTTATACAAAACTAATTGTTTTATTTACTCCATATCCATAGTAACGCACTAACTGAAAGCTTACTGAAAGCCGTTTTTCTATTTACAATGAATTAAGCTGTAGGTTTTCTAAAAGCAATAACATTTACAATTACACATTTTTTACGGTTGCACAAAAAATATTGTGTATACCTTGTCCGCGAAATTCTTTAGCGCCCTCGAGATTCCTTTAGGTGCCAATAACAGTGGTAAAGAATGATTTTGGAACACTAGTTGCATTTAACTTCTTGTCTTGGGTGCAACCGGGCATAAGAGCTCAATTTGCTCATTCATTAATAATAATAATAATAATAATAAGTTTATTTCCCAAAAAAGGTACATCATATTTACAGAACGTAATAGTAAGTACCCATTTAAGCTTTAACGAAAGCGTAGGGAAAAAAGTACCTATACTGTTTTTTGTGTGTTTGTAAATTTCAAACACTTCTAAAATATCAGTGGCGTAGGGCGAGATTTAATGAGAGGGAAGCAGTGTTAAACTTCCTCATATTTCGCTAATATAGAAATTTGATCCATGAAATAACCCTTTAATTGCTGAAGTATCTACTAAATTCGTCATGACCTCTAAAACTGTCTAAAAGGTGTTCATGTTTTCCAAGAAAACAAACAACATCAATAGGTAAACCTTCTCAACACTCCTCCATTCTTTTTCTTCAATTCATTATATGCTGACGATGACTTATTTGAATTTCATTATCTTTCCAAATATTTTTTCTTTCATTATCGCTTGCAAGTGAGTACGAGATATTGTATGCCGCTTTTATTACTTTATGCACATTATTTAAATCCGAAAATCCACTTTTATTCCAAACTCCGTTTGTTTTTGGAAAAAGTAGACAAGGCCAACAAAAAAGTTTTTAGGCGACTACGATAAAAACAGCTGTTTTACGTATCTTTTGACAGCCGTAAAGTGTCAATTTGTAGTAGGCATTTGTCAATTTCTATTTTGCGGCCGCAAATGGTTTTTTTCTCCGATTGACAGTAAAAGCATGCTTTGACTGACATTTGACTGTCTCCAAAGTTCCACATTTACTGCCTAGGCAAAAGTGATCATTTTTACTGACAGTAGCATTCAAAATCAGGTTGCTTCGAAAAACAAATAAATTTGAAATTTTTATTAATTAAATTTAAGTTCCATATTTTTCACGATTTCTTTAATTTCGGATGGGGTGAACATTTCTTCGTCATTTTCCATTGTAAATATATTATAAATTAATTAATATTTACGAATTAACAAGATTAAACTATTCTATTCACAACAAATAGAATGACATTTCTGAAATATGTTGTTTCATAGCAACCAATAAGAACTGCATAGCAACAAATGCTTGCTGATACTAATAGTACAAAAAATATTAAAAATAATCATTAAATTAATGTTAAATGTAAATAATCGGAGAAAAAATTATATATAAATAATAAATATTAAATAAAATATCGATTTCAATTTATATTTGGTTTGGTTATGTTGACGATATTTTGGCATGTTTTGATAGTTCTTTCGAATACATTGACGACTTTTTAATTTTTATTAACACTTTACACCAAAAAATTAAATTTACACTAGAAATTGAACAAAACAGATCTATTAACTTTTTAGACTTAAACATAAAAATTAATTCAGAAAACATACGCGAATACTCAATTTATAGGAAACCTACACAAACTGATATTACCATACCACATAACTCTTGTCATCATAATACACATAAATTAGCAGCATATCAATCTTTAGTACACAGAGCTCTAACAATTCCTTTAGATAAAAATAATTTTAATAGAGAAATTTCCATTATTAAACAAATTGCATATAGCAATGGTTATAACACTACACTTATTGACACTTTAATTAAAAAGAAAAATTATAAATTAGCTATTCAAAAAGTTTATTCCATTAATAACACTGATAAAACATTAAAATACGTTTCAATTCCATATTTTGGTAAAATTTCAGAAAAGATTGCTAAAATTATAAATAACACAAATAAATATAAAGTCATTTTTAAAACAAATAAAAATATTCTATACTCTCTTTTCAATGCTAAAGACAAAATTAATGATTTGCTAAAATCAGGTATTTATAAATTAAATTGTTCACATTGTGATTCAGTATATATAGGTCAAACAATTAGAAATTTCAGTATTAGGCAAAAAGACCATATCCTTTGTTACAAATATAAACATGCACATAAATCAAATTTTGCTAAACATTTGTTAGAACAAAATCACACATTAACATCTAATAATACAATTAAATTTTTACACTTTTCTGATAACAAAAATAAATTAAACATTTTAGAAGCTTTTGAAATTTATAAACACACAAAAAACAACATACCTTTAATGAATGAGCAAATTGATCTCTTAGATTCTCCTTTACTGAAGATTTTGGAATAAATATCTTTTTAAAACACTGATAAGCGACTGACCTCCGACGGGTTGACTGGGGCCAGCTGCTTCACGCAGTGTTAAAATAATAGAATCAAGGAGTTACTATATTTTGCATTTGTTATAATATTTTATATAGCTTTTGACAATGGCACAATGATGCCGAAATACGTATAAAGCGAATAAATCTTGTTATTTCCCGTTGAAATCGATATTTTATTTAATATTTATTATTTATATAATCATGGATTTCAACAAAGTGACGCTTGAGAATGTCAATAAAAAAATTATATGTTCAACACGGCAGAAATGCAGATTTACTGCCTTGGCTGGTTTCACAGCTTCGGCTTCGCCTCAGCTGTGAAATACCAGCTGCGTCAGTAAATCTGCTACTTTTCTGCCTTGTTAAACAAACAACTATTTTCGGCCGCAAATGGTGTTTTTCGGCCGCTGATTTATAATTTTTTTGTCGACTATGATAAAAACAGCTATGACGTTTCAGGGTGGTCACGTGACCAAATATTTAGATAAAAATTTAAATTTGTTAATAAAATTTGTAATATTCGCCTAAAAAATGTTGTTTGCACCTCTGCCAAAAAGTGCTTTTTCGTCCTTCCCTGTTTTCTGGTCTCGGCTTTGCCTCGACCAGAAAATCAGTCGCAGTTCTTAAAAAAATTACGAATGCGTTCGTATTTCAAAATAATTTCGTTACTTTATATTATTTTGAAAAATACTTTATTTCTAGCAATTTATAGGGAAACATTGTTTCCATGGACCGCATGCCACTGCAAAATATTTAATTTATCTTAGGTATAAAAGGAAATAAATCGTGTTATTTTCAGTTAAAATAGATATTTTATTAAAGATTAATTATTTATATACATATATAATAATTATTATTAAACTTTAATTAATAGTTCTTATACTTTCAAAGATTCATATTCGCATATTATATTGCATTAAAATGGTGTCTCACCCGTATGGCTTTTCATATGCCCTTGTAAAGTACTTTGTGACCTTCTATAATCACTGTAATATATGACATTAAAATGGTTTTTCACCCATATGCGTTTTCAGATGTTGTTGTAACCGACCCTTCTGTGAACTTCTATAACCACATATATCACATTGAAATGGTTTTTCACCGGTATGGGTTCTAAAATGTTGTTGTAAGTGAGCATTCCATGAACTTCTATAATCACATATATCACATTCAAATGGTTTTTCATCCGTATGGGTTTTCATATGTTGTCGCAAGCTACTCTTCTGTGCACATCTATAGTTGCATATATCACATTGAAATGGTTTTTCACCAGTATGGATTTTCAAATGTTGTTGTAAGGGAGCCTTCCGTGAACTTCTATAATCACATATATCACATTGAAATGGTTTTTCACCCGTATGTGATTTCAAATGTCGTCGTAACTGAGCCTTCTGTGAACTTCTATAATCACATACATCACATACAAATGGTTTTTCGCCAGTATGAGTTCTCATATGATCTCGTAATTGAAGCTTCCGTGAACTTCTATAATCACATATATCACATTGAAATGGTTTTTCACCCGTATGGGTTGTCATATGTTTAGATAAGGTACCCTTCAGTGAACTTCTGTAATCACATATATCACATTGAAATGGTTTTTCACCCGTATGGGTTTTCAAATGTCGTTGTAAGTGACCCTTCCGTGAACATCTATAATCACATATATCACATTGAAATTGTTTTTCACCTGTATGGGTTTTCATATGAAATTGTAAGTGAGTCTTCTGTGAACTTCTATAATCACATATATCACATTGAAATGGTTTTTCACCCGTATGGGTTGTCATATGTTTAGATAAGGTACCCTTCAGTGAACTTCTGTAATCACATATATCACATTGAAATGGTTTTTCACCCGTATGTGATTTCAAATGTCGTCGTAACTGAGCCTTCTGTGAACTACTATAATCACATACATCACATTCAAATGGTTTTTCGCCAGTATGGGTTCTCATGTGATCTCGTAATTGAAGCTTCCGTGAACTTCTATAACCACATATATCACATTGAAATGGTTTTTCACCCGTATGGGTTGTCATATGTTTAGATAAGGTACCCTTCAGTGAACTTCTGTAATCACATATATCACATTGAAATGGTTTTTCACCCGTATGGGTTTTCAAATGTCGTCGTAACTGACCCTTCTGTGAACTTCTATAATCACATATATCACATTTAAACGGTTTTTCGCCAGTATGGGTTCTCATATGATCTCGTACATGAGCCCTCTGTGAACTTCTATAATCACATATATTGCATTCAAATGGCTTTTTACCCGTACGGGCTTTCGTATGTTGTAAGTTACTGTTTTGTAAACTTCTATAATCACATCTTTCTCTTGTAGCTATATTACAAGTCTCAAAATTACTTCCCCCTTTACTTTCATCACTTCTTACAGTTCTTGTATACGGTTCTAAATTACATCTTGCATTATTGGATTTGGAATTTTCTTTAATTGGATATAAGGTGCTATACATTGGAGAATCTAACTGTTCAACTTGAAAGTCTTGCCTGATTTCTGATTCAATTTCGTCAATTTCTTCTTTTATATCTAGCTCCTCGCCCTCTAAAGGATCAGTCTTAATATAGATATCATCATCATCATCACTCTTAATATTAAATTTCATATCAGGAGTTTCCGATTTTATTTGGGCATGCAAATGGGTGCTGGTATTTACATGTTTTACTGAAATAATTAACAGTTTATTAAGATATTAATATTTTAGTAGTACTGAAAGTAGTACAAACAGTATAAGACACAACTTCTATTAAACATGAAAGTATATTGACATTAAAAATATTTTTTTTTTAATATACAGGGTGCTTTAAATGTATACCGAAAACGCTTAGGAGGTAATTCCTCTCATCCGAATAAGGAAAAAAGTTAATATGACCCATGGTCCGCAAATGCCTGGTTGCAGAGCCACCAGCTGAGAAAGATGGAACGAAGAATCACTAATTTAATTAGCAACAATTCAACCAAATAAGATATTGTTTTGGTTCTTACGGAAAAAAATATTTCTCAGGTTTGGAGGCACTCATTAGCGTTTTCAGAATTTTTAAATTATTCAAAGGGTGATCATTTTAGTTTTTTAACTCATCTTTTTGTCTTTTCACTTCTGGTAACCTTCAATAGTGGATTTGAGACCGCCCATGCTAGACAAAAAGAAAAGGTACCTACTCTTGTACAACGGAAATGTGCACTGTTTTTGAAATATGACGGATTTTTACTTTCCCATACCACTACTGGTATAGGGAAGTATTGATATCATGAAAATTTTCGAAATCGAGATTTTCACGGAAATACGTCTTTTGGACCTCCAGAATCCCAAAAATGTGGTCTAGAAAAAATGTCTGTCTGTGGGTGGGTGGGTGCGTGGGGGGTATGTAACGCCTCTAACGCAAAAACTAGTGAACCGATTTTGATGAAATTTTAAATCAAGGGGTATATCGAAAATTCATCGACAAAATAAGCTTTTCAAAAAGATCCGAAACCGGAAGCGGAAGTTAGACATGTTTTTTTGGTATCATTTTTTTCAGAAGCGGAATTTTGAAAATCTGAGTAGGGGATATGAAAGAAGGGCATAATTCAAGGGAAACAGTTTTTTACCGGACTCTCTAACTTCAAAATGGCGGTCGCTATGAATTTTTCAAAATTTCGACTTTAACGCCCCGTAACTCAAAAACCAGTTATCTGATCAGGTTCCGCAACAACTTGTTTGAAAGCCCTTTGGCTGTACTACACCAAGAAAAAAAATTATTTACTAAATCCAAAAACGGTCGCACCGGCGCTCTTCCAAAAATTTTGAAATTTTTGAAAAATTATTACAAAAAAACTGGTCTGTTTAAATTTTCTATACTTATGCAGCTTGGTATTAGCTACATTTTTGTTTTTTGATGAACGCCATAATTCCACTGTGGCGCCCTCTACGAGGTTTTGAAAATCGAAAATTGATGTTCCTATAGCGCCTTTATTAGTCAAAATATGAAAAAAGTTTAATTATAAAAGTTGTTCAGTATATAAATTTACATTTTTCTAAATTTATATCACGTATACAGGGTGTTTGGTTTTCACAGTACAATAAGCAACTTTGTTATTTTAAATGAAACACCCTATATATTATTATATAATTGAATGCAAAATTGAATTGTCTATCACATAGTGTAAGGTGTTCATATAGCTAAAATGTACGGTTGATGTGAAATTCGTGAATTTTGAATATTCACTCTGACGGAAACGAATCATGCGCGTCGGTCGGTAGCGATCGCCCGGCTTCGCCAGCTGTGATTACAACAGATACACACGTGTCTTCTTCTGTACATTTCGAACCCGCATAGTTTCGTTTTTCTAGCTACGCATTCAAATGATTTCCAATTTTGCCTCGCGAACTACTGTTGAATACCAATAACGAAATGTTTATTTTGAGTATTGGGAAGTCCAGGGGAGGTTTGCACCTCCACTTTTTAATTTTACAGAACCGTTCGTACCACCGCACATTACTTTGGGCACCTGAATTTCAAAAAGTTGCATATCCAGCATATCTATTCTATCGCAGTCGTCAAATTTGTTTGTTTCCTTTGCATTTGTTTGAGTCAATATCTTATTAATATTTGGTTCAATGTATGAAATTCAGGTACCCACAGCAGTGTGCGGTGATACAAACGGTCGTGTAAAATCCGCGATTTATTAAAAATGGTGCACATTTTCGTTGTACAATACCAGTATCTTTTTTTGTCAAGCATGGGGGGTGTTAAATCCACTATTGACGTTACCAGAAGTAATAACACAAAAAGTTATGACTTAAAAAGCAAAATAGTCTTCTGGTTTATAGTAAATTCCAAAACCACCCAAAACTGAATGTACTTCAAGGTCGTACGAACTAAGTTATGGACATGACGTGCGTCCATGTAGCTGGTCGCCGATCACTGCAAGAGATATACATTTTTTTCGTTCCTCTTAAAAGTTTAATTGCCATGGATACAATTCTTGTAACAATATGTATCCATGGGAATTAATTTTTTAAGTGACACTTATTATTTAAGTGTAACCGGTTTTCGATGTATAATTTTATGTTTAAGCATAATTTAAGCTAATTTTATTTATTTGCTCACCTTTAGTTAGTAAGCAACCTTGTTGAAATAAATCATAATTCATACATACAACGCCGCTGTAATTGTCAATTTGACAGTTCCCACTTTGTAAAGAAGCGAGCGCGCGGTGCTGGTTACTTTCGGTTTCGTTTCACTTTAGCCCTTGAGCCAGAAAGAGGTGAAAGTTGGACTTGTTTTACGGACATACGATTAAACTCAAATATGTAAAGGGACAAGCGGATAGGTTTCACCATAGAAGACCCAACAGCTGAGCGTATGTATACAGTGTGTCCCAAATAGAGTAGTATTGCATGGCTATCTTTCTTATTAATAAAGATACAGATTCGGTTAAATGGGCAATGTTGTGCAGTTTTTCATGCTGGTTTAGATGCTGCTTAGAAAGGTCAAACATTCCGAACCCTTCAAAAGATATCCGCAAAAAACCACAAAATCCATTTTTCGAAAAAGTCGATTATTTCGCTTATTATAAAAGTTACAGAAAATTGTTTTATACAAAAGTTACTTGATTCATTAAGATAAACAAACATATGTTTGCAAAAAAAATATCGCAAAAGCCGTTTTCGAGATATTGATAGCAACTTTCTTATTTTAAATGGGCGCCATCTTGGATTTTCAAATGAATAAATTGCATTTTTTTTTCTGCATTCAACGATGTATAACAATCTATGTTAAAAATAAAAAATAACGGCATACTTAATAGTTTTTGTATTAAATAAAGTAAGCCATGAAAACAAGTGAATTTTAACAAAGAAAACTTCGAACAAAATGTATTTACAGTTATTAACGATATTTACAATAAACGTTAAATCTGCAATAGCTAATTTTAATCACAGTAAATGTTCAAAATGTTGGCCATTGTTATCCAAACATAACTGGCATCTTTTTAAAATTCTTGCAGTTACTTTACGTAATGTATTGCGATTAATACTATTTAGCGCTTCTTGTACAGATTCTTCCAATTCGTTAACATTGTTGTAATTAAAATTACTACCATACACTTTATTTTTTATCGTCCCCCACAGAGAAAAGTCAAGAGGTGTTAGGTCTGCCTTGGGTGGCCATCTAATTGGTGTGTTAGTAGCTATCACCTTTGTTATTAAATCACCCATTTAATAACAAAGGTGCCAGTTATGTTTGGCTAACAATGGCCAACATTTTGAACATTTACTGTTATTAAAATTAGCTATTGTAGATTTAACGTTTATTGTAAATATCGTTAATAACCGTAAATACATTTTGTTCGAAGTTTCTTTTGTTAAAATTCATTTGTTTTCATGGCTTACTTTATTTAATACGAAAACTATTAAGTATGCCGTTATTTTTTATTTTTAACATAGATTGTTATACATCGTTGAATGCAGAAAAAAAAATGCAATTTATTCATTTGAAAATCCAAGATGGCGCCCATTTAAAATAAGAAAGTTGCTATCAATATCTCGAAAACGGCTTTTGCGATATTGTTTTTGCAAACATATTTTTGTTTATCTTAATGAATCAAGTAACTTTTGTATAAAACAATTTTCTGTAACTTTTATAATAAGCGAAATAATCGACTTTTTAGAAAAATGGATTTTGTGGTTTTTTGCGGATATCTTTTAAAGGGTTCGGAATGTTCGATCTTTCTAAGCAGCATCTAAACCAGCAGGAAAAACTGCACAACATTGCCCATTTAACCGAATCTGTATCTTTATTAATAAGAAAGATAGCCATGCAATACTACTCTATTTGGGACACACTGTATACACAAGTCCACTGGGTTTTTGTGAAAAATAATTCTCAAACTGCACTAACCTAAAGTCATTGAGGCGCCCCACTAGTCTTTGCAAGGTCTTTGCTTTAGGTTAGTTGCAGTTTGAGAATTATTTTTCACAAAAACCCAGTGGACTTGTGTATACAGGGTGTTAATAAAAAAACTTTACACACTTTGGTAGGCGATAATAGAGATCAATACAAGAAAAAGATTCTAATACACCGTGGTCCAATACTCAATGGTTTTCGCGATATGGTTCTTACAATATCTTTACATATAAAAAAACAACGCATTTAGCGCCCTCTAAAGATTGCCACCTACCTTTTCCTATTTTTTTCGAAGTAACGAATAAATTAAGTCCTGCGATGGGAAGGTGTGCAAAGGCTTCGGCTACTCAGTCGATTAGGTCGTGGTTCGAAATAAATAAATTACCTGCTAGCAGGACGAAGGCAGGCAAAACTAAAAGGGCGCCAGAGTCCACAAATCGAAGCTTTGCATAGAAACTTTGATGCTAAGGGACTCTCTAACATCAGGAATTAAGTAATCAATTGAAAGACAATAACTAGGATTAATATATTCGTATATTTCCCAAAATAACTATTCAGGAACAATAGTTCACTAATTGAGAAAAAAAAAAACTATATACATTAATTGCCTTTTTGTTCTCTAATTAAACTGCAACAATAATAAAAAAAAAATGAATCGATAATTAAGCACTAATAATCAGACTATTGTATTAAATGCTTCAAAACAAAATGATAGATAAACTATGTATTAATTAAATTAAAGTATGAAAGGATTACTCAATCGAAATACATTAAACAATTGTTAACTTCGCT
Source organism: Hemicrepidius hirtus (assembly GCA_963082805.1). Classification (NCBI taxonomy): domain Eukaryota; kingdom Metazoa; phylum Arthropoda; class Insecta; order Coleoptera; family Elateridae; genus Hemicrepidius; species Hemicrepidius hirtus. The sequence continues at coordinate 6,541,695 of OY720165.1, forward strand.
AGTTAACCCAATTGCAACTGATTCGGGTACGCGTTGATTAGAAGCAACTCAAGGCGTTATATAAACCGCGAACTTAAATATGCAAGAGCGACCGGAATAAGTCCAAATAAATAAAAAAAAAATGCAATCGTAAATAAGATATAACGACACAAGTATTAACCCCCACATTTACATGTAAATCTTTTAATAACTCCAGATAAGGGCACATTTAATTAAAATCTAAAACAAAACCTAGCTCCTTATCAGAAGTTACCGTCAATACCTTTGGCAACTCACGTTAATCAATGTTAAATACTCTTTGGAATAATTAAATTATCTTTGCAATTGTTCAAACTGACTTAATTAACTTCCAAGACAGTTAATGTTTACATGAACTTGATTATATGATCATTAATTTACAAAGTGGATTCAATTAATGGATACTATTAAACATTAATTATTTATTTTATAGTCAATTAATTAACGGAGCACTGCAAATGATTATGGAACAGTGTATACGACCTTATTAATCTTCAAAGGTTATTTTCCATTTCCTTTATTGGTTGAAACCTTGTGGAAAAATACATCCAGATAACATCAAGGTATTCAATGGGTTTGTGGAAATTTCCTTGTGACGTTTGTTCTTGTAACCTTGCCTTCAAGGTAATGTTGATAACAAACAAAAGCCAAAAAGAAGATCAAAAAAACGTAAAACGCAAAACGTTAAAACGTAAAAATTAAAGCCCTAAAACAATTCAGGAGGAATTAGTTACAAAACTAAATAGCAAAAGTTGACTAATACTTACTTAGATGTTGGGTGGCTTTATCAGATAACGTGATTATAGTGAAAGTTGTATCAAAACCGACAAAACGTCGCGTTAGTTTCGAAGCTTCTAACAAACAATCCAAAATCTTCGCTTCCAAAACTTTTAATTGAGAATATCTTCAAACAAATCCCAATATATATTAAAATACTTGGTAACCAAAAACGTGGTTTCAAATTTTGAAGACACTCAGCAATTTCTCACTTGCACGAATTTGCAGAAAGTGACCGAGTAACCCAGAGGAAATACTAAGCTAGAAAAATCTACGCGCAGACGTTAGGAGATAAGAAACCCCAAAACGACTTAGGTGGCCTAACTCACAGGGTTGAAACACAGCAAATCCTAAATAAAGACCATAGACTTAGCAAAAGTAGACAACCATAGTAATGAATAAAATATAGAAATCTCCGATGGGAAAAGAAACGTTACAAGATATCTTCAATAAACAAAACAGTTAGCGCACTTTCCGCTAAATTGGATGAGAAGGATATCTCTGCTGGTAACTTCCTCTAGCTTCACGCGAATTGAGACGAGCTTCGCCATAACATAAATGCATATCGGCGTATTCCGCTGATGTAAATGTAACCATTGCGAAAATAAACTTGATTCAATAGCAATAATCAATCCCACCGTTGACACAACATTACATCTGTTGTTGCTGCGATTGTTTTTTTATTGCGTTCATTTAGATAACGCGACATCGCATTCAAATTTGAAGGTGTAAATAAATATTTAAAAATTCCATATCGCGAAAACCATTGAGTATTGGACCACGGTGTATTAGAATTTTTTTTTTGTATTGATCTCTATTATCGCCTACCAAAGTGTGTAAAGTTTTTTTATTAACACCCTGTATACATACGCTCAGCTGTTGGGTCTTCCATGGTGAAACCTATCCGCTTGTTGTAAAGGGCCACTAATAGGAGAGAACGGAAGGTATTCGTACGTCGTTGTACATTTCAATTGAATGACCTCTGGATAATTTTAAAATTCTGAAAACACTTATAAGTGCCTCCCAACCAAAAAAATACTTTCCGTAACAACCAAAACAATATCATTTGGATAAATTTTTAGGAATAAAATTAGTGATTCTTTGTATGGAACAAAGAATCACTAAGATGGACTTAGTCGGCTTAGCAACCAAGAATTTTCGAACCATGGGTCATATTAACTTTTTTCCCGTGCTTTTTTCCTTATTCTGACAAAAGGAATCACCATCTGATTTTCAGTGTACTTTTAATACACCCTGTATATCAAAAAACAAGAGGGGATAATTATTTGTTAAACCAACTATAATCCCTGAAAAGGAAAAATGATTTTCCTACTTATCCCCTGTTTGCAACTAAGCTTGAGAAAAGTTTCCCTTAATATTTTTCCCATTCCAAACATCCAACGTAGGATTGTCTGTATTGTCATTTATGTAGAGAAAATCCCAGGTTAGTGAAAGTAAGGGCAAAAATTAATTTTATTCACAATCATAAAGTAAGCATCATATTACCTTTTATGTCATAGGTCAAGTTGGACAGTAAACAATTTTAACATCATTTGACAATAAATTGAAATAAAATGAGACAGTTCAGGTTGGGAAGTGGCAACTTTCTTATCACTTTGGGGTTGGGAAGTAGCCACCTCCAAATCTCTGTTTTTTTTATTGGTGTTCTAGATACGATCAAGAAAATTTTTCAATCAGGTTTATCAATATTCCTTCGGATGCTTAATCACACTATTAGTTGCAGGGAACATAATTTGTAATACATACACGTTGTCCCTAGAAATTTTGAATACGAGTAATGTAGTCACTGCGATTTTGTTCTTCTCGATTATTATAATAGATTGCCATGGTTGTTTATTACTAATTAGAAATTACTATTTATTTCCCGTTGCTTAGTGATTTAAAATATTTGACTCGGTTATGTAAAAAGTGAGCGTGGTAACTAAGCGACAAGTAATGAATTCAAATGTCCGTATTCAAAATTTCTAGGGACAACGTGTATGGTTATTTTCTAACAGATACGAGCAAGGAACTTTGCAAGGAGCAAACACACGACGCTACTGTGACATTTGTTCATTGACATAACAGTCTTTTGTTTATTGCCTACTTAATAAAAAAAACAGTGTAATTTCAAAATTTGGTAAATTATTTACTGGTTTTCCATTATTTAAGAGGAATGATTGTGAATAAAATAATATATAAACCTAGGTGGAAGGTGCTTCATAATACCTCAGGTTATTATTTCGCCTCGGTAATGAAGCACCTTCCACCTTGGTATGTAATATACTATTAAACCCTTACCATCTGCTTGAGAAAAGTTTCCCTTAATGCCTTTCCCATTGCAAACATCTAACGTAGAATTCTCGGTATCCATCATGAAGCCCTCATGTACAATTTCTGATTTTACTGCAACGTAATTTATGTAGATAAAATTCCACGTTGGTGGAAGGTCAGGGTAAAATTAATTTTAATCACTTACCATCTGCTTGAGAAAATTTCTCCTTGAAGACGTTGCTATTCCGAGCATCCAGAGTAGGATCGTCGGGATTTATCACTAATCCCTCATCAACAACTTCCGAATGAGCTGCGACATCCTTTATGTAGAGCACAAAATCCATGTCAGTGCAAGAGGTCTTCAGTTTATTACAACCTTCGTGAACATACTGAAGTTTTAATTTGATGCCATAAAAGATTATACATTACTTACGTTGTTTATAGCAGTAAATTATAAAAAATATACAAGCAAGAACATCTAAATTAAGGAAATATAAAAATTATTTATATTTAGCAAAGAAACACACGTCACACAAATGTAAAACGAGCTCTCAGCTGAATCCACAGACAACATACGCTTTAATAGACACCCAACGCGCATGCTAAAGAGAGGGGACAATCAACTGGCTTTGAGAGGGGATTGAAATCAGCGCCTCTGGTGTTTGGTGGCTAGAAATAGTAAAAGAGCGGGAGATTTGAATCATTTTACGTTTCTTCCTGGCATGGCATACCTATAATTAATATAATAATAAAACGTTGAATTTGACAGCCAACTATATATATTACATAAGGCACAAAATACAAATACTCGTTTTTTCTGTATTTTGTGCCTTAATAATATATATTTGGCTGCCAAATCCAACGTTTTATTATATATTAATTCCAGCTGTTTTTCGTTTAAATAGGTATACAAATGAAAAATTGATTAAAAAACGTATTTATTTTGTAAATTACATCACGACTATTTTAGAAGGTAATAAATAGGTAAACTCTAGCGTTTATATAGAGGGGTAGGTAATAAATAGGTTTATGGAATTGTATATTATTTAACTTTGACTAAACCGCAATTAGGATGTTGCTTTTACTAGCCAACATTATTTATATTACATAGAACACTAATGTAAGAGGTAAAACGTTTAGAGAAGAAGTAATTTCATACAGTTAAATACATAAAAGAATGCGACTTGACAAGTGCAGCGTACCCAACTGTACAGTTAACTTTCTTCCAAGACATCGCTTTCCTAATCCAAATCAGGATTTGCAATTATTAGAAAAATGGCGTGAGGCTATTCAAAATCCTGCACTAACCAATTTAGACCCCCGAGACTTATACAACAAGAAAGTTTGCCACGTGCATTTTAGGGCATGTTATTTTAGTCCTAGTGCAAGATGGCTATATTGAAATGCTATCCCATCCCTTCATTTACCACCACAATCAAGTACGTTAAATGAGCTATTTTCATGCCTTTTAATAACGATATATGATTTAAACTATATATTATTTCTGTTGTAGCTGTATTTATTCTGGAAGACACAGCAACGCCTTCGGTAATTGTTACTGAAGCCGGGAAAAGAACCGATATCTATGTAGATAATGAATTTCGTAAGTGAATTATCGCAATTAAAATTAATAGTAAATTTTTCAATTCACTATGTTTGTAGAAAATAATGATTACGCTGCAGGAGTGCCTTTGGTTATAATTAATGACACCATTGAAAATAATAGTACCAATGCTGAGAATAGTACTGTTTTAAAATTTTGGTAAAGCTAAAGACAGTTTCAACCTGTATGTTGTACATTTACCTCGACGGGTGGTGCTAAACCTTATCAAATCAAAACAATTTTGAAAGAAATTTTGTCGAGATTACTTAACATAGGTTTACGACCGATTGCGACGATATGCAATCAAGTTACTTCCAATGTTAGTGTTTTAAAATCTTTATAATCGAAGACACAAAGGCAGAGTATTTTCCAGCCTCTCCAATTTGATTACGCAAAAATTGTGCCAGATGATTCAATTTAGTTAAATGAGGCTCCATGTTTTCAGACAACTTTGTTGCTTTAGCAAGTCTCCTCTTGAAACTGTCTTTAGCTTTTTTGGACCTGTTGAGTTGTTTTGATAGAGACTTCACAAATCCATATAATTTAGTTTTTCTGGGGCTCATGTCGTTTCGAAAAATTCCCACGCTTTTCAGTATTCTAGCAGGTGTATCAATTTTGCCTAAAATAAAAGAAAAAACATATTAATTCTAATTACAAAAATAGATAAAGGTAATGATGTACTTTAATCTGGTACTAACTTACCAAAATTTAAAACAGTAGGTACTACTATCCTCAGCATTGGTACCATTATTTTCAATGGGTTATTAATTATAACCAAAGGCACTCCTGCAGCGTAATCATTATTTTCTACAAACATAGTGAATTGAAAAATTTACTATTAATTTTAATTGCGATAATTCACTTACAAAATTCATTATCGACATATCTTTTCCCGGCTTCAGTAACAATCAGCGAAGACATTGCTGTGTCTTCCAGCAAAATACAGCTACAACAGAAATAATATATATAATAATCACATATCGTTATTAAAAGGCATAAAAATATAAACTTACTTGATTGCGGTGGTAAATGAAGGGATGGGATAGCATTCCAATATAGCCTTTTTGCACCAGGACTAAAATAAGATTCGACGAAGTAAAGGAAACACAAAGTGAAGGTTATGTTAGAAAAACAATGTGCGCACTTACAGCTTGTACGTGTTTAGTGATTTAGTTCAGTTTAGTTATAACTTATAAATGTAAAAAGTTACCAAAGTAATGGCATATAGCGACATCTCACGATTGGTGGCTTTATTAACTATAATCACGTGACTGGTTTTTTTTGTTTCCATTTAACTTGAACGTCTATTAAAGCCTATGTAGTTTGTGGCTGAATCTATGCTCAGATGGCTCTCAGGCAGGGTTGCCAGACGTTGACTGAGCTCAGTGGTGCCCACAGGTGTTGCCAGGTCTAAAATATAGATTTCCCTAGAAAAATTTTAAATAATTCCCTGGATTTCCCCCTGAAGTACACCATGTCACCATAATGTCCATAATGGTACATTTAATGGCGTATTCCACTTAAGTAATTTGCACTGCACTGGTGTACACTGACACCGTGTTGGTGTACACTGGTTTATAATACATTCAGAAAACTCCCGTGACATTTAAATGTGTTGAATGGAAAATTCAGTTGGTTAACAAAAAATATCCCTATTAGCTATTAGTAATCAAAGCCCCATTTTCAAAAATTTATAGTGATTTTTGTACTAGCCAACTAAATTTTCCATTTGGCACATTAAACGTCACGGTAGTTTTCTGAATTGATTATAGGTTCGTATGGAAATACAGAACATACATCGTCAGCTGTTCAATAGTGCAATACTGCTGTACACCAGGTGTACCGATGCGTACGCACAGAACATTTTGATTGATGTGAAACTAAGATGTGAAATTTTTACATAGTCGTTTCTGTGCTACGCTTCTGTGATTGTATTGTAGGCTTGCCTAGTTACGCTAGCCATAAATCCAGCCATAACCAAAACTCAATAAAGTCGTGGTCACAAGGTCCATGTAAACATGTAAAATGATTTAAATTGGTATTAAATGTAATTATAAATGTAACCGCGATATTGAAACAACAATCAAACAAACATATGTTACGGCTAAAGTGTAAACTTGGATAGTTTATAAACTAACTGGCTAGGCTAGTATAGAAACTAACCAAACGCTTGGTTATTTTAGCGGAAAACAAAATTTCCAGTAAATTAGCTGCAAATTTGGCTAGTTTGAAAACCATCCAGTTAGTTTATAAACTATCAAAAAACCTTGGTTAATTTACTGATCTCGATTAAAAGTAAATAAAATAACCAATGTTATTGGTTAGTTTATAAACTAGCTATTTTACACTGGCTAAAATACACTTTTCTTCTGACGATTCAAAATAGCCCATTTTTTGGCTAGTCTGCAAACTAACCAAACTATCACAACATTTATGATAGAAAGACAGTGTGTAATAACAAATTTTGCGAATTGTTATTCTTAAAGTCAACTTATTAAAGTTGATATTGTCAATTTAGAATCTATCACAGCCTTGGTCACAGCCAACCCCCAATGAGTTTCTTCAAAGCACGGTATTTCCGTTCAGTCGTATATTTCCCTTTTTTTCAAATTTTTGTAATTTATATTTTTTGTGCGCAATAAATAATGTAACATGAGACTACGTGTGAATTAAGTTAAAGATCAAAATAGTTCAAAATAATAATCGTTGGACCATATACTAGCCAAAGAAAATTAACTGAACATAGTTTGGTTAGTTTGCAGACTAGCCAAGAAACTGGCTATTTTGGATTACCAGAAGAAAAATGTTTATTTTAGCCAGTGTAAAATAGCTAGTTTATAAACCAACCAAGGACATTGGTTATTTTATTTACTTTAATCGAGATCAATAAATTAGCCAACGTTTTTGGATAGCTTATAAACTAACTGGCTAGTTTACAAACTAACCAAATTTACTGCAAATTTAGTGGAAATATTTTTTTCCACTAAAATAACCAAGCGTTTGGTTAGTTTCTATACTAGCCTAGCCAGTTAGTTTATAAACTATCCAAGTTTACACTTTAGCCGTAACATATATAAGTACGGATTTATAGGTAGTTATGACCATAGATAATATTATGACAGTTAAATATTCGTTGTTACGTGTTGCAGCGGCGACTGGGGGCTGAAAAACTGATTTTTATTTTGTTTTAGATATAGAATTTTTTTTATTAAGGCAGCTGCTGTATTCATATTTTACACGGGGATGCCTAAGGACCCAACACACATTATTCCAGCGAGAAATTCGTTATACCGCCTTGCGGCGGCGAGTGGCGGCGGAGAAACTGAAATCTTTCGAGTTTTAGATACAGAAATTTTTTTATTAAGGCAGCTGCTATATTCATATTTTACACGGGGATGCCTAAGGACCCAACACACATTATTACAGCGAGAAATTCGTTATACCGCCTTGCGGCGGCGAGTGGCGGCGGAGAAACTGAAATCTTTCGAGTTTTAGATACAGAATTTTTTTTTATTAAGGCAGCTGCTACATTCATATTTTACACGGGGATGCCTAAGGACCCAACACACATTATTCCAGCGAGAAATTCGTTATACCGCCTTGCGGCGGCGAGTGGCGGCGGAGAAACTGAAATCTTTCGAGTTTTAGATACAGAAATTTTTTTATTAAGGCAGCTGCTATATTCATATTTTACACGGGGATGCCTAAGGACCCAACACACATTATTACAGCGAGAAATTCGTTATACCGCCTTGCGGCGGCGAGTGGCGGCGGAGAAACTGAAATCTTTCGAGTTTTAGATACAGAATTTTTTTTTATTAAGGCAGCTGCTATATTCATATTTTACACGGGGATGCCTAAGGACCCAACACACATTATTCCAGCGAGAAATTCGTTATACCGCCTTGCGGCGGCGAGTGGCGGCGGAGAAACTGAAATCTTTCGAGTTTTAGATACAGAAATTTTTTTATTAAGGCAGCTGCTATATTCATATTTTACACGGGGATGCCTAAGGACCCAACACACATTATTACAGCGAGAAATTCGTTATACCGCCTTGCGGCGGCGAGTGGCGGCGGAGAAACTGAAATCTTTCGAGTTTTAGATACAGAATTTTTTTTTATTAAGGCAGCTGCTATATTCATATTTTACACGGGGATGCCTAAGGACCCAACACACATTATTCCAGCGAGAAATTCGTTATACCGCCTTGCGGCGGCGAGTGGCGGCGGAGAAACTGAAATCTTTCGAGTTTTAGATACAGAAATTTTTTTATTAAGGCAGCTGCTATATTCATATTTTACACGGGGATGCCTAAGGACCCAACACACATTATTACAGCGAGAAATTCGTTATACCGCCTTGCGGCGGCGAGTGGCGGCGGAGAAACTGAAATCTTTCGAGTTTTAGATACAGAATTTTTTTTTATTAAGGCAGCTGCTACATTCATATTTTACACGGGGATGCCTAAGGACCCAACACACATTATTCCAGCGAGAAATTCGTTATACCGCCTTGCGGCGGCGAGTGGCGGCGGAGAAACTGAAATCTTTCGAGTTTTAGATACAGAAATTTTTTTATTAAGGCAGCTGCTATATTCATATTTTACACGGGGATGCCTAAGGACCCAACACACATTATTACAGCGAGAAATTCGTTATACCGCCTTGCGGCGGCGAGTGGCGGCGGAGAAACTGAAATCTTTCGAGTTTTAGATACAGAATTTTTTTTTATTAAAGCAGCTGCTATATTCATATTTTACACGGGGATGCCTAAGGACCCAACACACATTATTCCAGCGAGAAATTCGTTATACCGCCTTGCGGCGGCGAGTGGCGGCGGAGAAACTGAAATCTTTCGAGTTTTAGATACAGAAATTTTTTTATTAAGGCAGCTGCTATATTCATATTTTACACGGGGATGCCTAAGGACCCAACACACATTATTACAGCGAGAAATTCGTTATACCGCCTTGCGGCGGCGAGTGGCGGCGGAGAAACTGAAATCTTTCGAGTTTTAGATACAGAATTTTTTTTTATTAAGGCAGCTGCTATATTCATATTTTACACGGGGATGCCTAAGGACCCAACACACATTATTCCAGCGAGAAATTCGTTATACCGCCTTGCGGCGGCGAGTGGCGGCGGAGAAACTGAAATCTTTCGAGTTTTAGATACAGAAATTTTTTTATTAAGGCAGCTGCTATATTCATATTTTACACGGGGATGCCTAAGGACCCAACACACATTATTACAGCGAGAAATTCGTTATACCGCCTTGCGGCGGCGAGTGGCGGCGGAGAAACTGAAATCTTTCGAGTTTTAGATACAGAATTTTTTTTTATTAAGGCAGCTGCTACATTCATATTTTACACGGGGATGCCTAAGGACCCAACACACATTATTCTAGCGAGAAATTCGTTATACCGCCTTGCGGCGGCGAGTGGCGGCGGAGAAACTGAAATCTTTCGAGTTTTAGATACAGAAATTTTTTTATTAAGGCAGCTGCTATATTCATATTTTACACGGGGATGCCTAAGGACCCAACACACATTATTACAGCGAGAAATTCGTTATACCGCCTTGCGGCGGCGAGTGGCGGCGGAGAAACTGAAATCTTTCGAGTTTTAGATACAGAATTTTTTTTTATTAAGGCAGCTGCTATATTCATATTTTACACGGGGATGCCTAAGGACCCAACACACATTATTCCAGCGAGAAATTCGTTATACCGCCTTGCGGCGGCGAGTGGCGGCGGAGAAACTGAAATCTTTCGAGTTTTAGATACAGAAATTTTTTTATTAAGGCAGCTGCTATATTCATATTTTACACGGGGATGCCTAAGGACCCAACACACATTATTCCAGCGAGAAATTCGTTATACCGCCTTGCGGCGGCGAGTGGCGGCGGAGAAACTGAAATCTTTCGAGTTTTAGATACAGAAATTTTTTTATTAAGGCAGCTGCTATATTCATATTTTACACGGGGATGCCTAAGGACCCAACACACATTATTCCAGCGAGAAATTCGTTATACCGCCTTGCGGCGGCGAGTGGCGGCGGAGAAACTGAAATCTTTCGAGTTTTAGATACAGAAATTTTTTTATTAAGGCAGCTGCTATATTCATATTTTACACGGGGATGCCTAAGGACCCAACACACATTATTCCAGCGAGATTCGTTATACCGCCTTGCGGCGGCGAGTGGCGGCGGAGAAACTGAAATCTTTCGAGTTTTAGATACAGAAATTTTTTTATTAAGGCAGCTGCTATATTCATATTTTACACGGGGGTGCCTAAGGACCCAACACACATTATTACAGCGAGAAATTCGTTATACCGCCTTGCGGCGGCGAGTGGCGGCGGAGAAACTGAAATATTTCGAGTTTTAGATACAGAAATTTTTTTATTAAGGCAGCTGCTATATTCATACTTTACACGGGGGTACCTAAGGACCCAACACACATTATTCCAGCGAGAAATTCGTTATACCGCCTTGCGGCGGCGAGGGGCGGCGGAGAAACTGAAATCTTTCGAGTTTTAGATACAGAATTTTTTTTATTAAGGCAGCTGCTATATTCATACTTTACACGGGGGTACCTAAGGACCCAACACACATTATTCCAGCGAGAAATTCGTTATACCGCCTTGCGGCGGCGAGTGGCGGCGGAGAAACTGAAATTTTTCGAGTTTTAGATACAGAATTTTTTTTATTAAGGCAGCTGCTATATTCATACTTTACACGGGGGTACCTAAGGACCCAACACACATTATTCCAGCGAGAAATTCGTTATACCGCCTTGCGGCGGCGAGTGGCGGCGGAGAAACTGAAATCTTTCGAGTTTTAGATACAGAAATTTTTTTATTAAGGCAGCTGCTATATTCATATTTTACACGGGGATGCCTAAGGACCCAACACACATTATTCCAGCGAGAAATTCGTTATACCGCCTTGCGGCGGCGAGTGGCGGCGGAGAAACTGAAATCTTTCGAGTTTTAGATACAGAATTTTTTTTATTAAGGCAGCTGCTATATTCATATTTTACACGGGGATGCCTAAGCACCCAACACACATTATTCCAGCGAGAAATTCGTTATACCGCCTTGCGGCGGCGAGTGGCGGCGGAGAAACTGAAATCTTTCGAGTTTTAGATACAGAAATTTTTTTATTAAAGCAGCTGCTATATTCATATTTTACACGGGGATGCCTAAGGACCCAACACACATTATTCCACCGAGAAATTCGTTATACCGCCTTGCGGCGGCGAGTGGCGGCGGAGAAACTGAAATATTTCGAGTTTTAGATACAGAAATTTTTTTATTAAGGCAGCTGCTATATTCATACTTTACACGGGGGTACCTAAGGACCCAACACACATTATTCCAGCGAGAAATTCGTTATACCGCCTTGCGGCGGCGAGGGGCGGCGGAGAAACTGAAATCTTTCGAGTTTTAGATACAGAATTTTTTTTATTAAGGCAGCTGCTATATTCATACTTTACACGGGGGTACCTAAGGACCCAACACACATTATTCCAGCGAGAAATTCGTTATACCGCCTTGCGGCGGCGAGTGGCGGCGGAGAAACTGAAATTTTTCGAGTTTTAGATACAGAAATTTTTTTATTAAGGCAGCTGCTATATTCATATTTTACACGGGGATGCCTAAGGACCCAACACACATTATTCCAGCGAGAAATTCGTTATACCGCCTTGCGGCGGCGAGTGGCGGCGGAGAAACTGAAATCTTTCGAGTTTTAGATACAGAATTTTTTTTATTAAGGCAGCTGCTATATTCATATTTTACACGGGGATGCCTAAGCACCCAACACACATTATTCCAGCGAGAAATTCGTTATACCGCCTTGCGGCGGCGAGTGGCGGCGGAGAAACTGTAATCTTTCGAGTTTTAGATACAGAAATTTTTTTATTAAGGCAGCTGCTATATTCATATTTTACACGGGGATGCCTAAGGACCCAACACACATTATTACAGCGAGAAATTCGTTATACCGCCTTGCGGCGGCGAGTGGCGGCGGAGAAACTGAAATCTTTCGAGTTTTAGATACAGAATTTTTTTTATTAAGGCAGCTGCTATATTCATACTTTACACGGGGGTACCTAAGGACCCAACACACATTATTCCAGCGAGAAATTCGTTATTACGCCTTGCGGCGGCAAGTGGCGGCGGAGAAACTGCAATTTTTGGAGTTTTAGATACAGAATTTTTTTTATTTATGCAGCTGCTATATTCATTCTTTACACGGGGATGACTAAGGACCCAACACACATTATTCCAGCGAGAAATTCGTTATTACGCCTTGCGGCGGCGGGTGGCGGCGGAGAAACTGCAATTTTTCGAGTTTTAGATACAGAAATTTTTTTATTAAGGCAGCTGCTACATTCATACTTTACACGGGGATGACTAAGGACCCAACACACATTATTTCAGCGAGAAATTCGTTATTCCGCCTTGCGGCGGCGAGTGGCGGTGGAGAAACTGCAATTTTTCGAGTTTTAGATACAGAATTTTTTTTATTAAGGCAGCTGCTATATTCATTCTTTACACGGGGATGACTAAGGACCCAACACACATTATTCCAGCGAGAAATTCGTTATACCGCCTTGCGGCGGCGAGTGGCGGCGGAGAAACTGAAATCTTTCGAGTTTTAGATACAGAATTTTGTTTATTAAGGCAGCTGCTATATTCATACTTTACACGGGGGTACCTAAGGACCCAACACACATTATTCCAGCGAGAAATTCGTTATTACGCCTTGCGGCGGCAAGTGGCGGCGGAGAAACTGCAATTTTTGGAGTTTTAGATACAGAATTTTTTTTATTAAGGCAGCTGCTATATTCATTCTTTACACGGGGATGACTAAGGACCCAACACACATTATTCCAGCGAGAAATTCGTTATACCGCCTAGCGGCGGCGAGTGGCGGCGGAGAAACTGAAATCTTTCGAGTTTTAGATACAGAATTTTTTTTATTAAGGCAGCTGCTATATTCATTCTTTACACGGGGATGCCTAAGGACCCAACACACATTATTCCAGCGAGAAATTCGTTATACCGCCTTGCGGCGGCGAGTGGCGGCGGAGAAACTGAAATCTTTCGAGTTTTAGATACAGAATTTTTTTTATTAAGGCAGCTGCTATATTCATACTTTACACGGGGGTACCTAAGGACCCAACACACATTATTCCAGCGAGAAATTCGTTATTACGCCTTGCGGCGGCGAGTGGCGGCGGAGAAACTGAAATTTTTCGAGTTTTAGATACAGAAATTTTTTTATTAAGGCAGCTGCTATATTCATATTTTACACGGGGATGCCTAAGGACCCAACACACATTATTCCAGCGAGAAATTCGTTATACCGCCTTGCGGCGGCGAGTGGCGGCGGAGAAACTGAAATCTTTCGAGTTTTAGATACAGAATTTTTTTTATTAAGGCAGCTGCTATATTCATATTTTACACGGGGATGCCTAAGCACCCAACACACATTATTCCAGCGAGAAATTCGTTATACCGCCTTGCGGCGGCGAGTGGCGGCGGAGAAACTGAAATCTTTCGAGTTTTAGATACAGAATGTTTTTTATTAAGGCAGCTGCTATATTCATATTTTACACGGGGATGCCTAAGCACCCAACACACATTATTCCAGCGAGAAATTCGTTATACCGCCTTGCGGCGGCGAGTGGCGGCGGAGAAACTGAAATTTTTCGAGTTTTAGATACAGAAATTTTTTTATTAAGGCAGCTGCTATATTCATATTTTACACGGGGATGCCTAAGGACCCAACACACATTATTCCAGCGAGAAATTCGTTATACCGCCTTGCGGCGGCGAGTGGCGGCGGAGAAACTGAAATCTTTCGAGTTTTAGATACAGAATTTTTTTTATTAAGGCAGCTGCTATATTCATATTTTACACGGGGATGCCTAAGCACCCAACACACATTATTCCAGCGAGAAATTCGTTATACCGCCTTGCGGCGGCGAGTGGCGGCGGAGAAACTGAAATCTTTCAAGTTTTAGATACAGAAATTTTTTTATTAAGGCAGCTGCTATATTCATATTTTACACGGGGATGCCTAAGCACCCAACACACATTATTCCAGCGAGAAATTCGTTATACCGCCTTGCGGCGGCGAGTGGCGGCGGAGAAACTGAAATGTTTCGAGTTTTAGATACAGAAATTTTTTTATTAAGGCAGCTGCTATATTCATATTTTACACGGGGATGCCTAAGGACCCAACACACATTATTACAGCGAGAAATTCGTTATACCGCCTTGCGGCGGCGAGTGGCGGCGGAGAAACTGAAATCTTTCGAGTTTTAGATACAGAAATTTTTTTATTAAGGCAGCTGCTATATTCATATTTTACACGGGGATGCCTAAGGACCCAACACACATTATTCCAGCGAGAAATTCGTTATACCGCCTTGCGGCGGCGAGTGGCGGCGGAGAAACTGACATCTTTCGAGTTTTAGATACAGAATTTTTTTTATTAAGGCAGCTGCTATATTCATATTTTACACGGGGATGCCTAAGCACCCAACACACATTATTCCAGCGAGAAATTCGTTATACCGCCTTGCGGCGGCGAGTGGCGGCGGAGAAACTGAAATCTTTCGAGTTTTAGATACAGAAATTTTTTTATTAAAGCAGCTGCTATATTCATATTTTACACGGGGATGCCTAAGGACCCAACACACATTATTCCACCGAGAAATTCGTTATACCGCCTTGCGGCGGCGAGTGGCGGCGGAGAAACTGAAATCTTTCGAGTTTTAGATACAGAAATTTTTTTATTAAGGCAGCTGCTATATTCATATTTTACACGGGGATGCCTAAGGACCCAACACACATTATTACAGCGAGAAATTCGTTATACCGCCTTGCGGCGGCGAGTGGCGGCGGAGAAACTGAGATTTTTCGAGTTTTAGATACAGAAATTTTTTTATTAAGGCAGCTGCTATATTCATACTTTACACGGGGATGCCTAAGAACCCATCACACATTATTCCAGCGAGAAATTCGTTATACCGCCTTGCGGCGGCGAGTGGCGGCGGAGAAACTGAAATCTTTCGAGTTTTAGATACAGAATTTTTTTTATTAAGGCAGCTGCTATATTCATATTTTACACGGGGATGCCTAAGGACCCAACACACATTATTCCAGCGAGAAATTCGTTATACCGCCTTGCGGCGGCGAGTGGCGGCGGAGAAACTGTAATCTTTCGAGTTTTAGATACAGAAATTTTTTTATTAAGGCAGCTGCTATATTCATATTTTACACGGGGATGCCTAAGGACCCAACACACATTATTACAGCGAGAAATTCGTTATACCGCCTTGCGGCGGCGAGTGGCGGCGGAGAAACTGAAATCTTTCGAGTTTTAGATACAGAATTTTTTTTATTAAGGCAGCTGCTATATTCATACTTTACACGGGGGTACCTAAGGACCCAACACACATTATTCCAGCGAGAAATTCGTTATTACGCCTTGCGGCGGCAAGTGGCGGCGGAGAAACTGCAATTTTTGGAGTTTTAGATACAGAATTTTTTTTATTAAGGCAGCTGCTATATTCATTCTTTACACGGGGATGACTAAGGACCCAACACACATTATTCCAGCGAGAAATTCGTTATACCGCCTTGCGGCGGCGAGTGGCGGCGGAGAAACTGAAATCTTTCGAGTTTTAGATACAGAATTTTGTTTATTAAGGCAGCTGCTATATTCATACTTTACACGGGGGTACCTAAGGACCCAACACACATTATTCCAGCGAGAAATTCGTTATTACGCCTTGCGGCGGCAAGTGGCGGCGGAGAAACTGCAATTTTTGGAGTTTTAGATACAGAATTTTTTTTATTAAGGCAGCTGCTATATTCATTCTTTACACGGGGATGACTAAGGACCCAACACATATTATTCCAGCGAGAAATTCGTTATACCGCCTAGCGGCGGCGAGTGGCGGCGGAGAAACTGAAATCTTTCGAGTTTTAGATACAGAATTTTTTTTATTAAGGCAGCTGCTATATTCATTCTTTACACGGGGATGCCTAAGGACCCAACACACATTATTCCAGCGAGAAATTCGTTATACCGCCTTGCGGCGGCGAGTGGCGGCGGAGAAACTGAAATCTTTCGAGTTTTAGATACAGAATTTTTTTTATTAAGGCAGCTGCTATATTCATACTTTACACGGGGGTACCTAAGGACCCAACACACATTATTCCAGCGAGAAATTCGTTATTACGCCTTGCGGCGGCAGGTGGCGGCGGAGAAACTGCAATTTTTGGAGTTTTAGATACAGAATTTTTTTTATTAAGGCAGCTGCTATATTCATTCTTTACACGGGGATGACTAAGGACCCAACACACATTATTCCAGCGAGAAATTCGTTATTACGCCTTGCGGCGGCGGGTGGCGGCGGAGAAACTGCAATTTTTCGAGTTTTAGATACAGAAATTTTTTTATTAAGGCAGCTGCTACATTCATACTTTACACGGGGATGACTAAGGACCCAACACACATTATTCCAGCGAGAAATTCGTTATTCCGCCTTGCGGCGGCGAGTGGCGGTGGAGAAACTGCAATTTTTCGAGTTTTAGATACAGAAATTTTTTTATTAAGGCAGCTGCTACATTCATACTTTACACGGGGGTCCCTAAGGACCCAACACACATTATTCCAGCGAGAAATTCGTTATACCGCCTTGCGGCGGCGAGTGGCGGCGGAGAAACTGAAATCTTTCGAGTTTTAGATACAGAAATTTTTTTCTTAAGGCAGCTGCTATATTCATACTTTACACGGGGGTACCTAAGGACCCAACACACATTATTCCAGCGAGAAATTCGTTATACCGCCTTGCGGCGGCGAGTGGCGGCGGAGAAACTGAAATCTTTCGAGTTTTAGATACAGAATTTTTTTTATTAAGGCAGCTGCTATATTCATACTTTACGCGGGGATGCCTAAGGACCCAACACACATTATTCCGGCGAGAAATTCGTTATACCGCCTTGCGGCGGCGAGTGGCGGCAGAGAAACTGAAATCTTTCGAGTTTTAGATACAGAAATTTTTTTATTAAGGCAGCTGCTATATTCATATTTTACACGGGGATGCCTAAGGACCCAACACACATTATTCCACCGAGAAATTCGTTATACCGCCTTGCGGCGGCGAGTGGCGGCGGAGAAACTGAGATTTTTCGAGTTTTAGATACAGAAATTTTTTTATTAAGGCAGCTGCTATATTCATATTTTACACGGGGATGCCTAAGGACCCAACACACATTATTCCACCGAGAAATTCGTTATACCGCCTTGCGGCGGCGAGTGGCGGCGGAGAAACTGAAATCTTTCGAGTTTTAGATACAGAAATTTTTTTATTAAGGCAGCTGCTATATTCATATTTTACACGGGGATGCCTAAGGACCCAACACACATTATTACAGCGAGAAATTCGTTATACCGCCTTGCGGCGGCGAGTGGCGGCGGAGAAACTGAAATCTTTCGAGTTTTAGATACAGAATTTATTTTATTAAGGCAGCTGCTATATTCATATTTTACACGGGGATGCCTAAGGACCCAACACACATTATTCCAGCGAGAAATTCGTTATACCGCCTTGAGGCGGTGAGTGGCGGCGGAGAAACTGAAATCTTTCGAGTTTTAGATACAGAAATTTTTTTATTAAGGCAGCTGCTATATTCATATTTTACACGGGGATGCCTAAGGACCCAACACACATTATTACAGCGAGAAATTCGTTATACCGCCTTGCGGCGGCGAGTGGCGGCGGAGAAACTGAAATCTTTCGAGTTTTAGATACAGAATTTTTTTTATTAAGGCAGCTGCTATATTCATATTTTACACGGGGATGCCTAAGGACCCAACACACATTATTCCAGCGAGAAATTCGTTATACCGCCTTGCGGCGGCGAGTGGCGGCGGAGAAACTGAAATCTTTCGAGTTTTAGATACAGAATTTTGTTTATTAAGGCAGCTGCTATATTCATACTTTACACGGGGGTACCTAAGGACCCAACACACATTATTCCAGCGAGAAATTCGTTATACCACCTTGCGGCGGCGAGTGGCGGCGGAGAAACTGAAATATTTCGAGTTTTAGATTCAGAATTTTTTTTATTAAGGCAGCTGCTATATTCATACCATACTTTACACGGGGGTACCTAAGGACCCAACACACATTATTCCAGCGAGAAATTCGTTATTACGCCTTGCGGCGGCGGGTGGCGGCGGAGAAACTGCAATTTTTCGAGTTTTAGATACAGAATTTTTTTTATTAAGGCAGCTGCTATATTCATACCATACTTTACACGGGGGTACCTAAGGACCCAACACACATTATTCCAGCGAGAAATTCGTTATTACGCCTTGCGGCGGCGAGTGGCGGTGGAGAAACTGCAATTTTTCGAGTTTTAGATACAGAATTTTTTTTATTAAGGCAGCTGCTATATTCATACCATACTTTACACGGGGGTACCTAAGGACCCAACACACATTATTCCAGCGAGAAATTCGTTATTACGCCTTGCGGCGGCGGGTGGCGGCGGAGGAACTGCAATTTTTCGAGTTTTAGATACAGAATTTTTTTTATTAAGGCAGCTGCTATATTCATACCATACTTTACACGGGGGTACCTAAGGACCCAACACACATTATTCCAGCGAGAAATTCGTTATTACGCCTTGCGGCGGCGAGTGGCGGTGGAGAAACTGCAATTTTTCGAGTTTTAGATACAGAAATTTTTTTATTAAGGCAGCTGCTACATTCATACTTTACACGGGGGTACCTAAGGACCCAACACACATTATTCCAGCGAGAAATTCGTTATACCGCCTTGCGGCGGCGAGTGGCGGCGGAGAAACTGAAATTTTTCGAGTTTTAGATACAGATTTTTTTTTATTAAGGCAGCTGCTATATTCATACTTTAGAAGGGGGTACCTAAGGACCCAACACACATTATTCCAGCGAGAAATTCGTTATACCGCCTTGCGGCGGCGAGTGGCGGCGGAGAAACTGAAATCTTTCGAGTTTTAGATACAGAAATTTTTTTCTTAAGGCAGCTGCTATATTCATACTTTACACGGGGGTACCTAAGGACCCAACACACATTATTCCAGCGAGAAATTCGTTATACCGCCTTGCGGCGGCGAGTGGCGGCGGAGAAACTGAAATCTTTCGAGTTTTAGATACAGAAATTTTTTTATTAAGGCAGCTGCTATATTCATACTTTACACGGGGGTACCTAAGGACCCAACACACATTATTCCAGCGAGAAATTCGTTATACCGCCTTGCGGCGGCGAGTGGCGGCGAGTGGCGGCGGAGAAACTGAAATCTTTCGAGTTTTAGATACAGAATTTTTTTTATTAAGGCAGCTGCTATATTCATACTTTACACGGGGGTACCTAAGGACCCAACACACATTATTCCAGCGAGAAATTCGTTATACCGCCTTGCGGCGGCGAGTGGCGGCGGAGAAACTGAAATCTTTCGAGTTTTAGATACAGAAATTTTTTTATTAAGGCAGCTGCTATATTCATATTTTACACGGGGATGCCTAAGGACCCAACACACATTATTACAGCGAGAAATTCGTTATACCGCCTTGCGGCGGCGAGTGGCGGCGGAGAAACTGAAATCTTTCGAGTTTTAGATACAGAATTTTTTTTTATTAAGGCAGCTGCTATATTCATATTTTACACGGGGATGCCTAAGGACCCAACACACATTATTCCAGCGAGAAATTCGTTATACCGCCTTGCGGCGGCGAGTGGCGGCGGAGAAACTGAAATCTTTCGAGTTTTAGATACAGAAATTTTTTTATTAAGGCAGCTGCTATATTCATATTTTACACGGGGATGCCTAAGGACCCAACACACATTATTACAGCGAGAAATTCGTTATACCGCCTTGCGGCGGCGAGTGGCGGCGGAGAAACTGAAATCTTTCGAGTTTTAGATACAGAATTTTTTTTTATTAAGGCAGCTGCTATATTCATATTTTACACGGGGATGCCTAAGGACCCAACACACATTATTCCAGCGAGAAATTCGTTATACCGCCTTGCGGCGGCGAGTGGCGGCGGAGAAACTGAAATCTTTCGAGTTTTAGATACAGAAATTTTTTTATTAAGGCAGCTGCTATATTCATATTTTACACGGGGATGCCTAAGGACCCAACACACATTATTACAGCGAGAAATTCGTTATACCGCCTTGCGGCGGCGAGTGGCGGCGGAGAAACTGAAATCTTTCGAGTTTTAGATACAGAATTTTTTTTTATTAAGGCAGCTGCTATATTCATATTTTACACGGGGATGCCTAAGGACCCAACACACATTATTCCAGCGAGAAATTCGTTATACCGCCTTGCGGCGGCGAGTGGCGGCGGAGAAACTGAAATCTTTCGAGTTTTAGATACAGAAATTTTTTTATTAAGGCAGCTGCTATATTCATATTTTACACGGGGATGCCTAAGGACCCAACACACATTATTACAGCGAAAAATTCGTTATACCGCCTTGCGGCGGCGAGTGGCGGCGGAGAAACTGAAATCTTTCGAGTTTTAGATACAGAATTTTTTTTTATTAAGGCAGCTGCTATATTCATATTTTACACGGGGATGCCTAAGGACCCAACACACATTATTCCAGCGAGAAATTCGTTATACCGCCTTGCGGCGGCGAGTGGCGGCGGAGAAACTGAAATCTTTCGAGTTTATACAGAAATTTTTTTATTATGGCAGCTGCTATATTCATATTTTACACGGGGATGCCTAAGGACCCAACACACATTATTCCAGCGAGAAATTCGTTATACCGCCTTGCCGCGGCGAGTGGCGGCGGAGAAACTGAAATCTTTCGAGTTTTAGATACAGAATTTTTTTTTATTAAGGCAGCTGCTATATTCATATTTTACACAGGGATGCCTAAGGACCCAACACACATTATTCCAGCGAGATTCGTTATACCGCCTTGCGGCGGCGAGTGGCGGCGGAGAAACTGAAATCTTTCGAGTTTTAGATACAGAAATTTTTTTATTAAGGCAGCTGCTATATTCATATTTTACACGGGGGTGCCTAAGGACCCAACACACATTATTACAGCGAGAAATTCGTTATACCGCCTTGCGGCGGCGAGTGGCGGCGGAGAAACTGAAATATTTCGAGTTTTAGATACAGAAATTTTTTTATTAAGGCAGCTGCTATATTCATACTTTACACGGGGGTCCCTAAGGACCCAACACACATTATTCCAGCGAGAAATTCGTTATACCGCCTTGCGGCGGCGAGGGGCGGCGGAGAAACTGAAATCTTTCGAGTTTTAGATACAGAATTTTTTTTATTAAGGCAGCTGCTATATTCATACTTTACACGGGGGTACCTAAGGACCCAACACACATTATTCCAGCCAGAAATTCGTTATACCGCCTTGCGGCGGCGAGTGGCGGCGGAGAAACTGAAATTTTTCGAGTTTTAGATACAGAAATTTTTTTATTAAGGCAGCTGCTATATTCATATTTTACACGGGGATGCCTAAGGACCCAACACACATTATTCCAGCGAGAAATTCGTTATACCGCCTTGCGGCGGCGAGTGGCGGCGGAGAAACTGAAATCTTTCGAGTTTTAGATACAGAATTTTTTTTATTAAGGCAGCTGCTATATTCATATTTTACACGGGGATGCCTAAGCACCGAACACACATTAGTCCAGCGAGAAATTCGTTATACCGCCTTGCGGCGGCGAGTGGCGGCGGAGAAACTGAAATCTTTCGAGTTTTAGATACAGAATTTTTTTTATTAAGGCAGCTGCTATATTCATATTTTACACGGGGATGCCTAAGCACCCAACACACATTATTCCAGCGAGAAATTCGTTATACCGCCTTGCGGCGGCGAGTGGCGGCGGAGAAACTGAAATTTTTCGAGTTTTAGATACAGAAATTTTTTTATTAAGGCAGCTGCTATATTCATATTTTACACGGGGATGCCTAAGGACCCAACACACATTATTCCAGCGAGAAATTCGTTATACCGCCTTGCGGCGGCGAGTGGCGGCGGAGAAACTGAAATCTTTCGAGTTTTAGATACAGAATTTTTTTTATTAAGGCAGCTGCTATATTCATATTTTACACGGGGATGCCTAAGCACCCAACACACATTATTCCAGCGAGAAATTCGTTATACCGCCTTGCGGCGGCGAGTGGCGGCGGAGAAACTGAAATCTTTCAAGTTTTAGATACAGAAATTTTTTTATTAAGGCAGCTGCTATATTCATATTTTACACGGGGATGCCTAAGCACCCAACACACATTATTCCAGCGAGAAATTCGTTATACCGCCTTGCGGCGGCGAGTGGCGGCGGAGAAACTGAAATGTTTCGAGTTTTAGATACAGAAATTTTTTTATTAAGGCAGCTGCTATATTCATATTTTACACGGGGATGCCTAAGGACCCAACACACATTATTACAGCGAGAAATTCGTTATACCGCCTTGCGGCGGCGAGTGGCGGCGGAGAAACTGAAATCTTTCGAGTTTTAGATACAGAAATTTTTTTATTAAGGCAGCTGCTATATTCATATTTTACACGGGGATGCCTAAGGACCCAACACACATTATTCCAGCGAGAAATTCGTTATACCGCCTTGCGGCGGCGAGTGGCGGCGGAGAAACTGAAATCTTTCGAGTTTTAGATACAGAATTTTTTTTATTAAGGCAGCTGCTATATTCATATTTTACACGGGGATGCCTAAGCACCCAACACACATTATTCCAGCGAGAAATTCGTTATACCGCCTTGCGGCGGCGAGTGGCGGCGGAGAAACTGAAATCTTTCGAGTTTTAGATACAGAAATTTTTTTATTAAAGCAGCTGCTATATTCATATTTTACACGGGGATGCCTAAGGACCCAACACACATTATTCCACCGAGAAATTCGTTATACCGCCTTGCGGCGGCGAGTGGCGGCGGAGAAACTGAAATCTTTCGAGTTTTAGATACAGAAATTTTTTTATTAAGGCAGCTGCTATATTCATATTTTACACGGGGATGCCTAAGGACCCAACACACATTATTCCACCGAGAAATTCGTTATACCGCCTTGCGGCGGCGAGTGGCGGTGGAGAAACTGAAATCTTTCGAGTTTTAGATACAGAAATTTTTTTATTAAAGCAGCTGCTATATTCATATTTTACACGGGGATGCCTAAGGACCCAACACACATTATTCCACCGAGAAATTCGTTATACCGCCTTGCGGCGGCGAGTGGCGGCGGAGAAACTGAGATTTTTCGAGTTTTAGATACAGAAATTTTTTTATTAAGGCAGCTGCTATATTCATACTTTACACGGGGATGCCTAAGAACCCATCACACATTATTCCAGCGAGAAATTCGTTATACCGCCTTGCGGCGGCGAGTGGCGGCGGAGAAACTGAAATCTTTCGAGTTTTAGATACAGAATTTTTTTTATTAAGGCAGCTGCTATATTCATATTTTACACGGGGATGCCTAAGGACCCAACACACATTATTCCAGCGAGAAATTCGTTATACCGCCTTGCGGCGGCGAGTGGCGGCGGAGAAACTGAAATCTTTCGAGTTTTAGATACAGAATTTTTTTTATTAAGGCAGCTGCTATATTCATACTTTACACGGGGGTACCTAATGACCCAACACACATTATTCCAGCGAGAAATTCGTTATTACGCCTTGCGGCGGCAAGTGGCGGCGGAGAAACTGCAATTTTTGGAGTTTTAGATACAGAATTTTTTTTATTAAGGCAGCTGCTATATTCATTCTTTACACGGGGATGACTAAGGACCCAACACACATTATTCCAGCGAGAAATTCGTTATACCGCCTTGCGGCGGCGAGTGGCGGCGGAGAAACTGAAATCTTTCGAGTTTTAGATACAGAATTTTGTTTATTAAGGCAGCTGCTATATTCATACTTTACACGGGGGTACCTAAGGACCCAACACACATTATTCCAGCGAGAAATTCGTTATTACGCCTTGCGGCGGCAAGTGGCGGCGGAGAAACTGCAATTTTTGGAGTTTTAGATACAGAATTTTTTTTATTAAGGCAGCTGCTATATTCATTCTTTACACGGGGATGACTAAGGACCCAACACACATTATTCCAGCGAGAAATTCGTTATACCGCCTAGTGGCGGCGAGTGGCGGCGGAGAAACTGAAATCTTTCGAGTTTTAGATACAGAATTTTTTTTATTAAGGCAGCTGCTATATTCATTCTTTACACGGGGATGCCTAAGGACCCAACACACATTATTCCAGCGAGAAATTCGTTATACCGCCTTGCGGCGGCGAGTGGCGGCGGAGAAACTGAAATCTTTCGAGTTTTAGATACAGAATTTTTTTTATTAAGGCAGCTGCTATATTCATACTTTACACGGGGGTACCTAAGGACCCAACACACATTATTCCAGCGAGAAATTCGTTATTACGCCTTGCGGCGGCAGGTGGCGGCGGAGAAACTGCAATTTTTGGAGTTTTAGATACAGAATTTTTTTTATTAAGGCAGCTGCTATATTCATTCTTCACACGGGGATGACTAAGGACCCAACACACATTATTCCAGCGAGAAATTCGTTATTACGCCTTGCGGCGGCGGGTGGCGGCGGAGAAACTGCAATTTTTCGAGTTTTAGATACAGAAATTTTTTTATTAAGGCAGCTGCTACATTCATACTTTACACGGGGATGACTAAGGACCCAACACACATTATTCCAGCGAGAAATTCGTTATTCCGCCTTGCGGCGGCGAGTGGCGGTGGAGAAACTGCAATTTTTCGAGTTTTAGATACAGAAATTTTTTTATTAAGGCAGCTGCTACATTCATACTTTACACGGGGGTCCCTAAGGACCCAACACACATTATTCCAGCGAGAAATTCGTTATACCGCCTTGCGGCGGCGAAGAAACTGAAATCTTTCGAGTTTTAGATACAGAAATTTTTTTCTTAAGGCAGCTGCTATATTCATACTTTACACGGGGGTACCTAAGGACCCAACACACATTATTCCAGCGAGAAATTCGTTATACCGCCTTGCGGCGGCGAGTGGCGGCGAGTGGCGGCGGAGAAACTGAAATCTTTCGAGTTTTAGATACAGAATTTTTTTTATTAAGGCAGCTGCTATATTCATACTTTACACGGGGGTACCTAAGGACCCAACACACATTATTCCAGCGAGAAATTCGTTATACCGCCTTGCGGCGGCGAGTGGCGGCGGAGAAACTGAAATCTTTCGAGTTTTAGATACAGAATTTTTTTTATTAAGGCAGCTGCTATATTCATACTTTACGCGGGGATGCCTAAGGACCCAACACACATTATTCCGGCGAGAAATTCGTTATACCGCCTTGCGGCGGCGAGTGGCGGCGGAGAAACTGAAATCTTTCGAGTTTTAGATACAGAAATTTTTTTATTAAGGCAGCTGCTATATTCATATTTTACACGGGGATGCCTAAGGACCCAACACACATTATTCCACCGAGAAATTCGTTATACCGCCTTGCGGCGGCGAGTGGCGGCGGAGAAACTGAGATTTTTCGAGTTTTAGATACAGAAATTTTTTTATTAAGGCAGCTGCTATATTCATATTTTACACGGGGATGCCTAAGGACCCAACACACATTATTCCACCGAGAAATTCGTTATACCGCCTTGCGGCGGCGAGAGGCGGCGGAGAAACTGAAATCTTTCGAGTTTTAGATACAGAAATTTTTTTATTAAGGCAGCTGCTATATTCATATTTTACACGGGGATGCCTAAGGACCCAACACACATTATTACAGCGAGAAATTCGTTATACCGCCTTGCGGCGGCGAGTGGCGGCGGAGAAACTGAAATCTTTCGAGTTTTAGATACAGAATTTATTTTATTAAGGCAGCTGCTATATTCATATTTTACACGGGGATGCCTAAGGACCCAACACACATTATTCCAGCGAGAAATTCGTTATACCGCCTTGAGGCGGTGAGTGGCGGCGGAGAAACTGAAATCTTTCGAGTTTTAGATACAGAAATTTTTTTATTAAGGCAGCTGCTATATTCATATTTTACACGGGGATGCCTAAGGACCCAACACACATTATTACAGCGAGAAATTCGTTATACCGCCTTGCGGCGGCGAGTGGCGGCGGAGAAACTGAAATCTTTCGAGTTTTAGATACAGAATTTTTTTTATTAAGGCAGCTGCTATATTCATATTTTACACGGGGATGCCTAAGGACCCAACACACATTATTCCAGCGAGAAATTCGTTATACCGCCTTGCGGCGGCGAGTGGCGGCGGAGAAACTGAAATCTTTCGAGTTTTAGATACAGAATTTTGTTTATTAAGGCAGCTGCTATATTCATACTTTACACGGGGGTACCTAAGGACCCAACACACATTATTCCAGCGAGAAATTCGTTATACCACCTTGCGGCGGCGAGTGGCGGCGGAGAAACTGAAATATTTCGAGTTTTAGATTCAGAATTTTTTTTATTAAGGCAGCTGCTATATTCATACCATACTTTACACGGGGGTACCTAAGGACCCAACACACATTATTCCAGCGGGAAATTCGTTATTACGCCTTGCGGCGGCGGGTGGCGGCGGAGAAACTGCAATTTTTCGAGTTTTAGATACAGAATTTTTTTTATTAAGGCAGCTGCTATATTCATACCATACTTTACACGGGGGTACCTAAGGACCCAACACACATTATTCCAGCGAGAAATTCGTTATTACGCCTTGCGGCGGCGAGTGGCGGTGGAGAAACTGCAATTTTTCGAGTTTTAGATACAGAAATTTTTTTATTAAGGCAGCTGCTATTTTCATACTTTACACGGGGTTACCTAAGGACCCAACACACATTATTCCAGCGAGAAATTCGTTATTACGCCTTGCGGCGGCGGGTGGCGGCGGAGGAACTGCAATTTTTCGAGTTTTAGATACAGAATTTTTTTTATTAAGGCAGCTGCTATATTCATACCATACTTTACACGGGGGTACCTAAGGACCCAACACACATTATTCCAGCGAGAAATTCGTTATTACGCCTTGCGGCGGCGAGTGGCGGTGGAGAAACTGCAATTTTTCGGGTTTTAGATACAGAAATTTTTTTATTAAGGCAGCTGCTACATTCATACTTTACACGGGGGTACCTAAGGACCCAACACACATTATTCCAGCGAGAAATTCGTTATACCGCCTTGCGGCGGCGAGTGGCGGCGGAGAAACTGAAATTTTTCGAGTTTTAGATACAGAAATTTTTTTCTTAAGGCAGCTGCTATATTCATACTTTACACGGGGGTACCTAAGGACCCAACACACATTATTCCAGCGAGAAATTCGTTATACCGCCTTGCGGCGGCGAGTGGCGGCGGAGAAACTGAAATCTTTCGAGTTTTAGATACAGAAATTTTTTTATTAAGGCAGCTGCTATATTCATACTTTACACGGGGGTACCTAAGGACCCAACACACATTATTCCAGCGAGAAATTCGTTATACCGCCTTGCGGCGGCGAGTGGCGGCGAGTGGCGGCGGAGAAACTGAAATCTTTCGAGTTTTAGATACAGAATTTTTTTTATTAAGGCAGCTGCTATATTCATACTTTACACGGGGGTACCTAAGGACCCAACACACATTATTCCAGCGAGAAATTCGTTATACCGCCTTGCGGCGGCGAGTGGCGGCGGAGAAACTGAAATCTTTCGAGTTTTAGATACAGAAATTTTTTTATTAAGGCAGCTGCTATATTCATATTTTACACGGGGATGCCTAAGGACCCAACACACATTATTCCAGCGAGAAATTCGTTATACCGCCTTGCGGCGGCGAGTGGCGGCGGAGAAACTGAAATCTTTCGAGTTTTAGATACAGAAATTTTTTTATTAAGGCAGCTGCTATATTCATATTTTACACGGGGATGCCTAAGGACCCAACACACATTATTCCACCGAGAAATTCGTTATACCGCCTTGCGGCGGCGAGTGGCGGCGGAGAAACTGAGATTTTTCGAGTTTTAGATACAGAAATTTTTTTATTAAGGGAGCTGCTATATTCATATTTTACACGGGGATGCCTAAGGACCCAACACACATTATTCCACCGAGAAATTCGTTATACCGCCTTGCGGCGGCGAGTGGCGGCGGAGAAACTGAAATCTTTCGAGTTTTAGATACAGAAATTTTTTTATTAAGGCAGCTGCTATATTCATATTTTACACGGGGATGCCTAAGGACCCAACACACATTATTACAGCGAGAAATTCGTTATACCGCCTTGCGGCGGCGAGTGGCGGCGGAGAAACTGAAATCTTTCGAGTTTTAGATACAGAATTTTTTTTATTAAGGCAGCTGCTATATTCATACTTTACACGGGGGTACCTAAGGACCCAACACACATTATTCCAGCGAGAAATTCGTTATACCACCTTGCGGCGGCGAGTGGCGGCGGAGAAACTGAAATATTTCGAGTTTTAGATACAGAAATTTTTTTATTAAGGGAGCTGCTATATTCATATTTTACACGGGGATGCCTAAGGACCCAACACACATTATTCCACCGAGAAATTCGTTATACCGCCTTGCGGCGGCGAGTGGCGGCGGAGAAACTGAAATCTTTCGAGTTTTAGATACAGAAATTTTTTTATTAAGGCAGCTGCTATATTCATATTTTACACGGGGATGCCTAAGGACCCAACACACATTATTACAGCGAGAAATTCGTTATACCGCCTTGCGGCGGCGAGTGGCGGCGGAGAAACTGAAATCTTTCGAGTTTTAGATACAGAATTTATTTTATTAAGGCAGCTGCTATATTCATATTTTACACGGGGATGCCTAAGGACCCAACACACATTATTCCAGCGAGAAATTCGTTATACCGCCTTGAGGCGGTGAGTGGCGGCGGAGAAACTGAAATCTTTCGAGTTTTAGATACAGAAATTTTTTTATTAAGGCAGCTGCTATATTCATATTTTACACGGGGATGCCTAAGGACCCAACACACATTATT
This sequence comes from Hemicrepidius hirtus, assembly GCA_963082805.1. Lineage (NCBI taxonomy): Eukaryota > Metazoa > Arthropoda > Insecta > Coleoptera > Elateridae > Hemicrepidius > Hemicrepidius hirtus. The sequence goes on from OY720165.1 coordinate 6,571,434, forward strand.
ACAGCGAGAAATTCGTTATACCGCCTTGCGGCGGCGAGTGGCGGCGGAGAAACTGAAATCTTTCGAGTTTTAGATACAGAATTTTTTTTATTAAGGCAGCTGCTATATTCATATTTTACACGGGGATGCCTAAGGACCCAACACACATTATTCCAGCGAGAAATTCGTTATACCGCCTTGCGGCGGCGAGTGGCGGCGGAGAAACTGAAATCTTTCGAGTTTTAGATACAGAATTTTGTTTATTAAGGCAGCTGCTATATTCATACTTTACACGGGGGTACCTAAGGACCCAACACACATTATTCCAGCGAGAAATTCGTTATACCACCTTGCGGCGGCGAGTGGCGGCGGAGAAACTGAAATATTTCGAGTTTTAGATTCAGAATTTTTTTTATTAAGGCAGCTGCTATATTCATACCATACTTTACACGGGGGTACCTAAGGACCCAACACACATTATTCCAGCGAGAAATTCGTTATTACGCCTTGCGGCGGCGGGTGGCGGCGGAGAAACTGCAATTTTTCGAGTTTTAGATACAGAATTTTTTTTATTAAGGCAGCTGCTATATTCATACTTTACACGGGGGTACCTAAGGACCCAACACACATTATTCCAGCGAGAAATTCGTTATACCGCCTTGCGGCGGCGAGTGGCGGCGGAGAAACTGAAATCTTTCGAGTTTTAGATACAGAAATTTTTTTATTAAGGCAGCTGCTATATTCATACTTTACACGGGGGTACCTAAGGACCCAACACACATTATTCCAGCGAGAAATTCGTTATACCGCCTTGCGGCGGCGAGTGGCGGCGAGTGGCGGCGGAGAAACTGAAATCTTTCGAGTTTTAGATACAGAATTTTTTTTATTAAGGCAGCTGCTATATTCATACTTTACACGGGGGTACCTAAGGACCCAACACACATTATTCCAGCGAGAAATTCGTTATACCGCCTTGCGGCGGCGAGTGGCGGCGGAGAAACTGAAATCTTTCGAGTTTTAGATACAGAAATTTTTTTATTAAGGCAGCTGCTATATTCATATTTTACACGGGGATGCCTAAGGACCCAACACACATTATTCCAGCGAGAAATTCGTTATACCGCCTTGCGGCGGCGAGTGGCGGCGGAGAAACTGAAATCTTTCGAGTTTTAGATACAGAAATTTTTTTATTAAGGCAGCTGCTATATTCATATTTTACACGGGGATGCCTAAGGACCCAACACACATTATTCCACCGAGAAATTCGTTATACCGCCTTGCGGCGGCGAGTGGCGGCGGAGAAACTGAAATCTTTCGAGTTTTAGATACAGAAATTTTTTTATTAAGGCAGCTGCTATATTCATATTTTACACGGGGATGCCTAAGGACCCAACACACATTATTACAGCGAGAAATTCGTTATACCGCCTTGCGGCGGCGAGTGGCGGCGGAGAAACTGAAATCTTTCGAGTTTTAGATACAGAATTTATTTTATTAAGGCAGCTGCTATATTCATATTTTACACGGGGATGCCTAAGGACCCAACACACATTATTCCAGCGAGAAATTCGTTATACCGCCTTGAGGCGGTGAGTGGCGGCGGAGAAACTGAAATCTTTCGAGTTTTAGATACAGAAATTTTTTTATTAAGGCAGCTGCTATATTCATATTTTACACGGGGATGCCTAAGGACCCAACACACATTATTACAGCGAGAAATTCGTTATACCGCCTTGCGGCGGCGAGTGGCGGCGGAGAAACTGAAATCTTTCGAGTTTTAGATACAGAATTTTTTTTATTAAGGCAGCTGCTATATTCATATTTTACACGGGGATGCCTAAGGACCCAACACACATTATTCCAGCGAGAAATTCGTTATACCGCCTTGCGGCGGCGAGTGGCGGCGGAGAAACTGAAATCATTCGAGTTTTAGATACAGAATTTTGTTTATTAAGGCAGCTGCTATATTCATACTTTACACGGGGGTACCTAAGGACCCAACACACATTATTCCAGCGAGAAATTCGTTATACCACCTTGCGGCGGCGAGTGGCGGCGGAGAAACTGAAATATTTCGAGTTTCAGATTCAGAATTTTTTTTATTAAGGCAGCTGCTATATTCATACCATACTTTACACGGGGGTACCTAAGGACCCAACACACATTATTCCAGCGAGAAATTCGTTATTACGCCTTGCGGCGGCGGGTGGCGGCGGAGAAACTGCAATTTTTCGAGTTTTAGATACAGAATTTTTTTTATTAAGGCAGCTGCTATTTTCATACTTTACACGGGGTTACCTAAGGACCCAACACACATTATTCCAGCGAGAAATTCGTTATACCACCTTGCGGCGGCGAGTGGCGGCGGAGAAACTGAAATATTTCGAGTTTCAGATTCAGAATTTTTTTTATTAAGGCAGCTGCTATATTCATACCATACTTTACACGGGGGTACCTAAGGCCCCAACACACATTATTCCAGCGAGAAATTCGTTATTACGCCTTGCGGCGGCGGGTGGCGGCGGAGAAACTGCAATTTTTCGAGTTTTAGATACAGAATTTTTTTTATTAAGGCAGCTGCTATTTTCATACTTTACACGGGGTTACCTAAGGACCCAACACACATTATTCCAGCGAGAAATTCGTTATTACGCCATGCGGCGGCGAGTGGCGGTGGAGAAACTGCAATTTTTCGAGTTTTAGATACAGAAATTTTTTTATTAAGGCAGCTGCTATTTTCATACTTTACACGGGGTTACCTAAGGACCCAACACACATTATTCCAGCGAGAAATTCGTTATACCACCTTGCGGCGGCGAGTGGCGGCGGAGAAACTGAAATATTTCGAGTTTTAGATTCAGAATTTTTTTTATTAAGGCAGCTGCTATATTCATACCATACTTTACACGGGGGTACCTAAGGACCCAACACACATTATTCCAGCGAGAAATTCGTTATTACGCCTTGCGGCGGCGGGTGGCGGCGGAGAAACTGCAATTTTTCGAGTTTTAGATACAGAATTTTTTTTATTAAGGCAGCTGCTACATTCATACTTTACACGGGGGTACCTAAGGACCCAACACACATTATTCCAGCGAGAAATTCGTTATTACGCCTTGCGGCGGCGAGTGGCGGTGGAGAAACTGCAATTTTTCGAGTTTTAGATACAGAAATTTTTTTATTAAGGCAGCTGCTATTTTCATACTTTACACGGGGTTACCTAAGGACCCAACACACATTATTCCAGCGAGAAATTCGTTATTATGCCTTGCGGCGGAGAGTGGCGGCGGAGAAACTGCAATTTTTCGAGTTACGCTAGCCATAAATCCAGCAATAACCTAAACTCAATAAAGTCGTGGTCACAAAGTCTATGTAAAATGATTTAAATTGGTATTAAATGTAATTATAAATGTAACCGCGATATTTCAACAACAATCAAACATAATATATATATAAGTGTGGATTTATAGGTAGTTATGACAGTAAAATATTCGTTGTTACGTGTTGCAGCGGCGACTGGGGGCCGAAAAACTGATTTTTATTTTGGTTTAGATACAGAATTTTTTTTATTAAGGCAGCTGCTGTATTCATATTTTACACGGGGAAGCCTAAGGACCCAACACACATTAATCCAGCGAGAAATTCGTTATTACTCCTTGCGGCGGCGAGTGGCGAAGGAGAAACTGCAATTTTTCGAGTTTTAGATACAGAAATTTTTTTATTAAGGCAGCTGCTATTTTCATACTTTACACGGGGGTACCTAAGGACCCAACACACATTATTCCAGCGAGAAATTCGTTATTATGCCTTGCGGCGGCGAGTGGCGGCGGAGAAACTGCAATTTTTCTAGTTTTAGATACAGAAATTTTTTTATTAAGGCAGCTGCTATTTTCATACTTTACACGGGGATGCCTAAGGACCCAACACACATTGTTCCAGCGAGAAATTCGTTATTATGCCTTGCGGCGGCGAGTGGCGGCGGAGAAACTGAAATTTTTCGAGTTTTAGATACAGAAATTTTTTTATTAAGGCAGCTGCTACATTCATACTTTACACGGGGGTACCTAAGGACCCAACACACATTATTCCAGCGAGAAATTCGTTATACCGCCTTGCGGCGGCGAGTGGCGGCGGAGAAACTGAAATTTTTCTAGTTTTAGATACAGAAATTTTTTTATTAAGGCAGCTGCTACATTCATACTTTACACGGGGGTACCTAAGGACCCAACACACATTATTCCAGCGAGAAATTCGTTATACCGCCTTGCGGCGGCGAGTGGCGGTGGAGAAACTGAAATTTTTCTAGTTTTAGATACAGAAATTTTTTTATTAAGGCAGCTGCTATATTCATATTTTACACGGGGATGCCTAAGGACCCAACACACATTATTCCAGCGAGAAATTCGTTATACCGCCTTGCGGCGGCGAGTGGCGACGGAGAAACCGAAATCTTTCGAGTTTTAGATACAGAAATTGTTTTATTAAGGCAGCTGCTATATTCATATTTTACACGGGGATGCCTAAGGACCCAACACACATTATTCCAGCGAGAAATTCGTTATACCGCCTTGCGGCGGCGAGTGGCGGCGGAGAAACTGAAATTTTTCGAGTTTTAGATACAGAATTTTTTTTATTAAGGCAGCTGCTACATTCATACTTTACACGGGGGTACCTAAGGACCCAACACACATTATTCCAGCGAGAAATTCGTTATACCGCCTTGCGGCGGCAAGTGGCGGCGGAGAAACTGAAATCTTTCGAGTTTTAGATACAGAAATTTTTTTATTAAGGCAGCTGCTATATTCATATTTTACACGGGGATGCCTAAGGACCCAACACACATTATTCCAGCGAGAAATTCGTTATTATGCCTTGCGGCGGAGAGTGGCGGCGGAGAAACTGCAATTTTTCGAGTTACGCTAGCCATAAATCCAGCAATAACCTAAACTCAATAAAGTCGTGGTCACAAAGTCTATGTAAAATGATTTAAATTGGTATTAAATGTAATTATAAATGTAACCGCGATATTTCAACAACAATCAAACATAATATATATATAAGTGTGGATTTATAGGTAGTTATGACAGTAAAATATTCGTTGTTACGTGTTGCAGCGGCGACTGGGGGCCGAAAAACTGATTTTTATTTTGGTTTAGATACAGAATTTTTTTTATTAAGGCAGCTGCTGTATTCATATTTTACACGGGGAAGCCTAAGGACCCAACACACATTAATCCAGCGAGAAATTCGTTATTACTCCTTGCGGCGGCGAGTGGCGAAGGAGAAACTGCAATTTTTCGAGTTTTAGATACAGAAATTTTTTTATTAAGGCAGCTGCTATTTTCATACTTTACACGGGGGTACCTAAGGACCCAACACACATTATTCCAGCGAGAAATTCGTTATTATGCCTTGCGGCGGCGAGTGGCGGCGGAGAAACTGCAATTTTTCTAGTTTTAGATACAGAAATTTTTTTATTAAGGCAGCTGCTATTTTCATACTTTACACGGGGATGCCTAAGGACCCAACACACATTATTCCAGCGAGAAATTCGTTATTATGCCTTGCGGCGGCGAGTGGCGGCGGAGAAACTGCAATTTTTCTAGTTTTAGATACAGAAATTTTTTTATTAAGGCAGCTGCTATTTTCATATTTTACACGGGGATGCCTAAGGACCCAACACACATTATTCCAGCGAGAAATTCGTTATTATGCCTTGCGGCGGCGATTGGCGGCGGAGAAACTGCAATTTTTCTAGTTTTAAATACAGAAATTTTTTTATTAAGGCAGCTGCTATTTTCATATTTTACACGGGGATGCCTAAGGACCCAACACACATTATTCCAGCGAGAAATTCGTTATACCACCTTGCCGCGGCGAGTGGCGGCGGAGAAACTGAAATTTTTCGAGTTTTAGATACAGAAATTTTTTTATTAAGGCAGCTGCTACATTCATACTTTACACGGGGGTACCTAAGGACCCAACACACATTATTCCAGCGAGAAATTCGTTATACCGCCTTGCGGCGGCGAGTGGCGGCGGAGAAACTGAAATTTTTCTAGTTTTAGATACAGAAATTTTTTTATTAAGGCAGCTGCTACATTCATACTTTACACGGGGGTACCTAAGGACCCAACACACATTATTCCAGCGAGAAATTCGTTATACCGCCTTGCGGCGGCGAGTGGCGGTGGAGAAACTGAAATTTTTCTAGTTTTAGATACAGAAATTTTTTTATTAAGGCAGCTGCTATATTCATATTTTACACGGGGATGCCTAAGGACCCAACACACATTATTCCAGCGAGAAATTCGTTATACCGCCTTGCGGCGGCGAGTGGCGACGGAGAAACTGAAATCTTTCGAGTTTTAGATACAGAAATTGTTTTATTAAGGCAGCTGCTATATTCATATTTTACACGGGGATGCCTAAGGACCCAACACACATTATTCCAGCGAGAAATTCGTTATACCGCCTTGCGGCGGCGAGTGGCGGCGGAGAAACTGAAATTTTTCGAGTTTTAGATACAGAAATTTTTTTATTAAGGCAGCTGCTACATTCATACTTTACACGGGGGTACCTAAGGACCCAACACACATTATTCCAACGAGAAATTCGTTATACCGCCTTGCGGCGGCGAGTGGCGGCGGAGAAACTGAAATCTTTCGAGTTTTAGATACAGAAATTTTTTTATTAAGGCAGCTGCTATATTCATATTTTACACGGGGATGCCTAAGGACCCAACACACATTATTCCAGCGAGAAATTCGTTATACCGCCTTGCGGCGGCGAGTGGCGGCGGAGAAACTGAAATTTTTCGAGTTTTAGATACAGAAATTTTTTATTAAGGCAGCTGCTACATTCATACTTTACACGGGGGTACCTAAGGACCCAACACACATTATTCCAGCGAGAAATTCGTTATACCGCCTTGCGGCGGCGAGTGGCGGCGGAGAAACTGATATTTTTCTAGTTTTAGATACAGAAATTTTTTTATTAAGGCAGCTGCTACATTCATACTTTACACGGGGGTACCTAAGGACCCAACACACATTATTCCAGCGAGAAATTCGTTATACCGCCTTGCGGCGGCGAGTGGCGGCGGAGAAACTGAAATTTTTCGAGTTTTAGATACAGAATTTTTTTTATTAAGGCAGCTGCTATATTCATACTTTACACGGGGATGCCTAAGGACCCAACACACATTATTCCAGCGAGAAATTCGTTATACCGCCTTGCGGCGGCGAGTGGCGGCGGAGAAACTGAAATCTTTCGAGTTTTAGATACAGAAATTTTTTTATTAAGGCAGCTGCTATATTCATACTTTACACGGGGGTACCTAAGGACCCAACACACATTATTCCAGCGAGAAATTTGTTATACCGCCTTGCGGCGGCGAGTGGCGGCGGAGAAACTGAAATTTTTCGAGTTTTAGATACAGAAATTTTTTTATTAAGGCAGCTGCTACATTCATACTTTACACGGGGGTACCTAAGGACCCAACACACATTATTCCAGCGAGAAATTCGTTATACCGCCTTGCGGCGGCGAGTGGCGGCGGAGAAACTGAAATTTTTCGAGTTTTAGATACAGAATTTTTTTTATTAAGGCAGCTGCTATATTCATACTTTACACGGGGATGCCTAAGGACCCAACACACATTATTCCAGCGAGAAATTCGTTATACCGCCTTGCGGCGGCGAGTGGCGGCGGAGAAACTGAAATTTTTCTAGTTTTAGATACAGAAATTTTTTTATTAAGGCAGCTGCTATATTCATACTTTACACGGGGATGCCTAAGGACCCAACACACATTATTCCAGCGAGAAATTCGTTATACCGCCTTGCGGCGGCGAGTGGCGGCGGAGAAACTGAAATTTTTCGAGTTTTAGATACAGAATTTTTTTTATTAAGGCAGCTGCTATATTCATACTTTACACGGGGATGCCTAAGGACCCAACACACATTATTCCAGCGAGAAATTCGTTATACCGCCTTGCGGCGGCGAGTAGCGGCGGAAAAACTGAAATCTTTCGAGTTTTAGATACAGAATTTTTTTTATTAAGGCAGCTGCTATATTCATACTTTACACGGGGATGCCTAAGGGCCCAACACACATTATTCCAGCGAGAAATTCGTTATTACGCATTGCGGCGGCGAGTGGCGGCGGAGAAACTGACATTTTTCGAGTTTTAGATACAAAATTTTTTTTATTAAGGCAGCAGCTGTATTCATATTTTACACGGGGGTACCTAAGGACCCAACACACATTATTCCAGCGAGAAATTCGTTATTACGCCTTGCGGTGTCGCGGCGTGTGGCGGCGGAGAATCTCGAGATAGGCAACCAATATTACAGTGTTGGACAAAATGCAATATAACCAATAAAGTTATATCGGTTATATTAATTCTCATGTTTGAATGTGCTACTTTTTTTATAAAATCATTTTTAATTACATCTATTGTAATTAATGGAGACGTGGATTTTCCAGCCGCACGAATCCCGGTGGCGCAAAATTGCTTTGGCATCATAATAATTTTGATTTCTACAATTTATTGTCACGAACAAAAATTGTCGCTGACAGGTAGCAAACTACCCCGGGTGCGTGCCCCTCGTTATTACAGTTTACGGTAACGGGATCTTATAGTAGGAACTCAGTCTAACAAAGGAAGCCGATGTGAACGACCCTAACAAAAACAAACAATTAGAAATGGTGTAGATACTTAAAAGATCTTCCGGCCCGTTCTTTTGATAGAGACAATAAGTATTTATAGATTGAAAAAAAGCCACCCCTCATGTATACCCTCTAAAATTGTATCTACACCAGAAACATATAAAAATCGAATTTAAGTTTTCTTGCACTGTTGCAGTTATCAGAATTATTAAGCACGTTACGTAATAATAAACAAAAAAATCTGCGCGAGTGAGGGAAAGTATACCAGAAAGTAAATTTTCACCTTGCTACCTGTTGTAGATAAAAACTTTTCATTGGCAGCTTTATACGTAATGTTTTACACTTGCGCCTAACGGTAAACTTATGTTTAAAAATACAGCTATGTTAGATTTAATGTCATGTGTTATACGTATTGTAATTTTTATTGGGCGTCTACTTTGAATTGTAATGTATTGTTCTCTTTTAAGTGACTGCGTACAATTTGTTGGCATTTTTTTATTGCTTGTTCTGTTTTTGTACAGTTTATGGTTAATTAGTTTGCTGAATCACTTCTCTACCGTGTGTTTTTCCATTCATAGACGTCTAAGGTAAGTGGTTTGTTTATGAATTACTACATTAATTGTCTGGCATACTGACCTGACAGATACTGGTACCTACTGAAATTAGTTGTTTGTGTACAGTGCTGGGATCACGACGCATAGAATACGAATTTTGTGACGTCACGGTTCCTGGAAAACGCTTCCAAGCGACAAGTCGATATCATGACCATTTCTACTATACAACCCTCTTGCCTCGTACCTCACCCTTGCGAACGTTTCCATTCTACAACTAGAGAGCTATCGCCTTTCGCCTAGGAACTTGCGAAGACCCAGGCGATATTAGAATTCTACAGGTCGTGCTGCGAAATTGCCATGCGAACGCAAAATATTACGTTTCTAGAATTCGTCGGGTCGCGCAACCCGAAGCCGAATCGGGAAGCGCGGCGTTTAAAAATTTTAAATTCAAGCAGTGGCGTCACGTTCATGCTTTTAGGTATAAAATAGAACGGTTTTCATGCAATCGCAACACATATTTTATGCCCGCATTATTGCCACGAAAATATTTATAAACATTATAAATTATTTCTCGCGATTGACCTCTTAATATTTGGCCGCTTTTTCCCACTTTAGAACTCATGATTTCACATAAGTCTAACTACCTGTTGCAACTGATAATTTCTGCGCCACTGGTATCGCGCGAAAGTGGTAGGACGAGTGTGAAGGTCACTCCCACCATAAATTTTGGACAAGTGCGCACCCACAGCCGAGGAATTCTAGAAACGGGCGACCTGTATTTCACTATGGTCGAAATGTATCCTGGACCTTTTTAATACAGTATTGGATGAACTACAACACCACCCATCTTACAATTATTGTTCAAACAGTCGAATATGACTCTCTACAACTGCATGTACAATAGTTGTATGGGTGGCCTGTTTAAGGGCGCTGAAACTAAAAAATTGATTAGTGATAAGTACATACTACAAACTACTAACGATGTTCGGCCGTGTGCCCTAGACCGCGTCGCGGCTTCAAGACAATCCGTTGTCGATATTGTCTTTCAGCATACGTAGCCCCTGCAGATTTAAATGGATGTCGTCCCTCCGACCTGTGTAATAATATCTGTAACAACAAAAAGTATTTTGGTAATTAAACAGTATTATTAATAGGTTAGTTTGCATTACCTTTCAAAATATTTCATCGATGCCGATGTCGGGGAGGCGAAATAATACTTACCTACCTATATCGACCGTGCGGATAGTTTTCTCTGAAAATGTAATTCGGTTGTTGATTAATTAATTAATTAATTGCAGGTATGAGTAAATGATGAATACTCACTGTCGGCCATGCTCCGGATGTGTTCGTTGAAGCGATCCAGCTTCCGCACGTGCCAGCCGCTGGCGTCCATAAGTTTTGGAATAATGGAATCGGAGGCACCGTTAACAGCACGACACTTGTGCACCTCTGCTTCAAGTGCGCCGCGAGTTTGTCCAATTCCGCCGTCATGTGCCTGAGGTCTTTATTCTAAAAGATGGGTACATTTATTATATGAATAGGATAAATTAAAAATGTATTGTATGTATGTGCAGTTGGCTATCCCCTATCAATTGATGTTGTCGGTAGATGGGCTGTTGCTGTTGTTGCTGTTGTTGCGGCTGCTGCTGTTGTTGCGGCTGCTGGAGTTGTTGCGGCTGCTGCAGTTGTTGCGGCTGTTGTAGTTGCTGTTGGTATAGAGTACTTTAAGATTAGGGAAATTTTTATTAAAATAAAATTAAATCAAAATATCTTGCAAAGAAGCAAGTAGTAATATTAATTACTTACCGCAAGCAGTGCCTCTAGTTGGCGGACCCTGCGGTGTGGTTGCCCACATAATGGTATCCCCGGTTGTTGTTGTTGGTGCTGTTGGTTCAATTTTTGTAGGATTAGAAAAATTTATATTTCTGTCAAGAAATAATGTTAATTAGTACTTACACCAAGTTGCTCCTCTAACTGCTTAATTCTCCGCAGTAAGCGTCCGCCAGCAGTGGAATTGACTACAGGCACGCTCCAGGTTTACCTCGAACTAGGCATGTCAGAGGTGTTGAAAGGACCATGTTAAAAAAAAAATGCTCTCTTACAAGGCTTCCGTCGCCCGGGCAGAAGATGTCGAAGCGGCCGATCCTGGCATGATACAGCGCGGTAACTTGGTAAATATCCGGTCTGAGAGTGTTTACAAACGTGTAAGGATGGAGGCTCTTCATAGAAAAGAAAGACATGCGGATGATATCATCGATGTCCTTTTGATGAAGAGAAGCCATGATTTACTAAGACCGTTCATATATTTTGCTGGAGATCCATTCACGGTGCAGATCATCAGCAAGGAACAACTCGATGTGGCCCTCATGACGTGGACCAAGGGAGGAAACTCGCTGGAACTGCACCTGGATACGACCGGAAATGTGGTAAGGCGACCCTGGTACGTTAAAAAGCGCATTTTTTATTACGCTGGTGTAATTAGCACCTCAACCGGTAGGGCATTCCCTGTTCTAGAATTAATTTGTTGTCGCCATGACAAATCGTGGATAAGTTCTGGGCTGACTAATTTTAAAAATTTTTATGAAACGTCCGGTCCTGGCAAGTGGCCCCTATTTGAACGGGTGGTGACCGACATGAGTTATGCGCTCATAAATTCTGTATTACATAGTTGGAATAACACAACTTTGAGGAGGTACTTAAACCTCTGCTACTCCCTCCTTAAGGACCGGAAGACATTGAAGGATGCGAATTGTGTATTAATTACTTTATGTTGTGCACACCTTTGCAAAAATATTGCGAAAGATGCCAGAAAATGTACTTCCGATGCCGACAAGGGGACAAAACATTTCTTGGTCGAGAACGTTTCCGCAATTTTTAACATTTCAGATTTGCAGACTGCGGGCGTATGGTACAAATACTTTTCCTTTATTCTTTTATCTCCTTATAGCAGCACAGCCGTCTCAGAAGCGATCGAGAAATGCGTGACCATTGCCACGACCAAAAAATGTTCCGCTGAAGAAAAAGAAAAGGTTGCTATGATCATTTCGAAAAATTCGAGCCCCTCCCCCGTGGAAAGTGACGCGTTAAAAACCTGCACGGCGTTTTACGATCATTTTCTCCAAATTTCACAATTGTCTGACATCGATGTACTCAAGCCGGAGAGTGACAAACATAATCGGAATCCCTACTTCAATCCCCAGTTTATCCAAATGCTTTTGGACAGGTATTTGTTATTATTTCCCCTATGGGCTGGTGTTACTTTGGTTTCAGGTTCTTCAACAACGACTTCTACTCACAGGTCTAGTAATGCCATCGTCGAAAATTGGTTCGGGTATGTTAAAAATGTTTTAGGCGTCAACAGAAGATTCAAGTGCAGCGATTTCCTTAGGACCGTCAGGAAGCGAGTGCTCTGCATCCATAAAGAACTACAGTACGACATTCCTGCAACTGGATGTGCTACGTTTCGTAAAAGGAAACCACCTGGCGATGTGACTGCAACGGAAAAATGGGACAAACGAAAACGAAGGAAATTTTCGTACTTCAATCAGTTACATTTGAACCGGTCCCGTATTAGCAAACTTCCCCAAACCGTAGCCAAAAGAAGAAAAATTGCCGACATGCGGAAAAATAGACGCAAGTTTACAACGAAAGTGCAAGAACAACAAGGCTGCGAGCTCGACACCACACGGGAACCACAATTGTTGAGCAATGGGTTAGTAGCGGATGCGGAATTCTATGTGCAACTTGTAGGTTCGTATAACTACACCGTTTGTTCCTTCGAGGGTACCCCTTTTCCTTGGAAAGGTATCACCATCGAGGATTTTTTCACGCTGCAGTTTAGTCATCGTTTAGCCCCTACGAATATGTATCTCAGCACAACTGTTGTGCATGCCCTTTTGTATGTTTCCTCTAAACACACATTACAGTTTCAGGTCTTATCGTGTCAGCTGTCGACCGAGTTGCTACATCATCAAATCACATGGTTCAACTTAGAGAATATCCCCCCTTTAACAGATATAGTCATCATGCCAGTTTGTACAAGCCGACATTTTACTTTAGCGGTTGCTAATTTTCATACAAAAATTTTCCGATATTTTGACCCTCTGCCCACCTCTCGTGAACAGGACACGCAGTCTACCAACTTGTATCTCGAAAACTTTCTTGCATTTGCCCACAGGTACAATCCGAAGGCCCAGCAGGAAGGACGACCTACAATACAGCTACGGGGATGGAACACGGTGATTGACAATTATCCTAGGCAAGTAGATGGATATAATTGTGGCGTATTCGTAATTTTCAACGCGCTTACTATTTTTAAGCAGGAGGCAATTTCAGCTTCGCTTGACGCTAACCGTTATCGAACTCAATTACAGCTTGCACTATTAGAGGCGTCGGACTATGTGAGAAATGCGTGTATGTTATGTAATCGTTCTAGTGGAAACGAACAACGGAACTGGATTTTCTGCGATGGCATCTGTAAAAGATGGTACCATCAGGATTGCTTACAACGTGCCACAACCACATTTACTGTTCCTGATACTGATGCAGAATACATATGTCCACTGTGTACTTTCTCTTCTTCTTCTTAGCTGGATTCACAACCCATTCGGTTTCGGCCGTTGTATAGGACCTCCCGAATCCCCTTCTTTTTGGCATCCATTAATCCCCGTATTTCCCCCCCCCCCGGTTTTCCCTAGGTTCATTTATTATTTACATTTTCAGGTTCTTGGTTAAATTTCGTCTTGTTTTCCCTTGCCTTAAAATTTTGCAGGTGTATTTGTACCACTAATTAATTTTTCTCCTTTGCAACTATATACCATCGTCACCACCCAGTTCCAGTAAGTTCGCCTCGCGCACGGAACTGTTGCAGTACGCTGTCACAGGCCGGACATAAGGCCTGGGCTGCGGAGCCGGACGGACAGTTTCCGATCAACGATGCCCCCCCCGCGTCGGTTTCCTTACGTTAATTTAATTATTTTTTTCCTTTGCAACTATGTACCATCGTCACCACCCAATTCCAGTAAGTTGGCCTCGTGTACGGAACTGTTGCAGTACGCTGTCACAGGCCGGGCATAAAGCCCGGGCTGCGGAGCCGGACGGACAGTTTCCGATGGACGATCGCCCCCCGCGCTGGTTTCCTTACGTTAATTTAATTATTATATGCTCAGATTGTATGTTTCCCAGATTCTTTTTTCTGTATGTTAATTTGTGTCGTTAATCAACTTTTTAGTTTCAGCGACGATCGCCTCCTTCCGCACCAGTTTCCTTGGGGTAATTTAATTATTATACGTTCAGATTTTTGGTTTTCCAGATTTTTTTGTATGTATATTTGTATCACTAATCAATTTTTTAGTTTCAGCGGCCTTAAACAGGCCACCCTGTGACGATCAGAAATTCTTCTGTCGTCACTAGTAAATTACAATTAATAAAATTAACTAACAAACAATAATTCATAACTATCAAAATTATTATTATTGAATTTTAAAGTCAAAAATACGCGCCGTAATTTGGGAACATCTGGGAGGACGGTCGAGCGAAGGTAAGGTCACATCGCGAGAGCAAAATTGCTTTTGTGGAATGAACCGTTGAACGGGCAAGTGTAAAATTTTAGTGGCTTTTCGAGATTCGTAAAGGTATTGTAAAGTTAGTGTTAATTTATCAGTAAACTAATTAGATTAATTGTTTAAGCAGCCAGCTTAGTTCTGGGATAAGAAAGAAAAGTCAGATAGCCGTTTTTTTAAATGTTGTAACTATCTCGTCTCATCCAGAATTGTATGTTCTGAAATAAAAGGATATCTATCTGTAATCCATTTACCGTAAAGAATCCCGAGGATAGTTAAACAAGCTCGGAGATTTCAGTAGTAGTCAGAACACTATTTAGAATAAAACCAATAGTACCTACGATTCCTTATCTCATCGATTCGGGGTCGCGGCCATTTTGGAATTTGGAGAAGAATTTTTCCATTCAATGATAAGTTAATCAGCTGGAGCCACCGCGCCGATACTTACCATCAAATTGATTCTTGGATCCATCACCGCGTGCCTTTACCCCAAGAATTCGTCGACTACTGGCCGTCCAAGTAATAGTATCAAGCCTTAATTTAAAATTCTTTTTCATATTCCGTACTCTTCAAGTTATTGAAAAATTTGCAGGTTTTAAAGCCTTTTATTGTAATTCTTTAAATTTGTAGTGACACGCTAACTGTACCATCTGGTCGTTAATTATTATTTTTTTTAATCAGCAGATTTCCAGTCAGTTTTTGCGATATGTTGCGGTTGTATGAACTGATCTTGCTTGATTTTGTTTTAGTTTTGAATTAACCTATCCAGTGGTTTTCGCCCGGCTGGAGGACAGTAGGGCACGTATAAGGTCTCGCTTCGCAAGAGGTTACACGAAATTTATAATAAGTGTCCCTGGTTCTGTTTAAGGTAATTAAATCTCTCATAAGATGATGGAACATGTAAACTCAAGACAACAGTGTATAACATTTATTAACATATATAATATAAACCTATGAATATACTAAAAATCTATAGGGACGGTATCAGTAAACTCTAGCGATATCACGATATGAAGATTCAAAAGCCAAATAGCTTTGATGTTGACTTTAATTAATGATTTGCTAAATCGTAAAATTCAACAATACTTAGCTCAACAATGAAAAGATAATACTCTTTGGCCAAACCAAGTGATAACTAATAATAAAACCCGGTAGCCGAAATCGGATCAAAATCAATACAATAGTAATGGTAATTTATCAGTAATAAATACTAATAATGCTCCGAGACTGACTCGAATATAACGATACAACAATGAACACAAGAACAACTGCTACTAAAAACCCACGCCTAATTAATCTGGTGCGTTAATTATTTATGCAATTACAACAAAAAAATTACGATACGTATGCAGCTATACAAAGAAAATCTGGCTTAATTACTTACTCAAATACCCTCGCTACTTGCTACAAAGCTCCAACGGGAAGGCAGTACTGTCCTCCAGCCGGGCGAAAACCACTGGATAGGTTAATTCAAAACTAAAACAAAATCAAGCAAGATCAGTTCATACAACCGCAACATATCCCAAAAACTGACTGGAAATCTGGTGATTAAAAAAAATAATAATTAACGATCAGATGGTACAGTTAGCGTGTCACTACAAATTTAAAGAATTACAACAAAAGGCTTTAAAACCTGCAAATTTTTCAATAACTTGAAGAGTACGGAATATGAAAAAGAATTTTAAATTAAGGCTTGATACTATTACTTGGACGGCCAGTAGTCGACGAATTCTTGGGGTAAAGGCACGCGGTGATGGATCCAAGAATCAATTTGATGGTAAGTATCGGCGCGGTGGCTCCAGCTGATTAACTTATCATTGAATGGAAAAATTCTTCTCCAAATTCCAAAATGGCCGCGACCCCGAATCGATGAGATAAGGAATCGTACTATTGGTTTTGTTCTAAATAGTGTTCTGACTACTACTGAAATCTCCGAGCTTGTTTAACTATCCTCGGGATTCTTTACGGTAAATGGATTACAGATAGATATCCTTTTATTTCAGAACATACAATTCTGGATGAGACGAGATAGTTACAACATTTAAAAAAACGGCTATCTGACTTTTCTTTCTTATCCCAGAACTAAGCTGGCTGCTTAAACAATTAATCTAATTAGTTTACTGATAAATTAACACTAACTTTACAATACCTTTACGAATCTCGAAAAGCCACTAAAATTTTACACTTGCCCGTTCAACGGTTCATTCCACAAAAGCAATTTTGCTCTCGCGATGTGACCTTACCTTCGCTCGACCGTCCTCCCAGATGTTCCCAAATTACGGCGCGTATTTTTGACTTTAAAATTCAATAATAATAATTTTGATAGTTATGAATTATTGTTTGTTAGTTAATTTTATTAATTGTAATTTACTAGTGACGACAGAAGAATTTCTGATCGTCACAACTAGTTGTAGAGAGTCATATTCAACTGTTTGAACAATAATTGTAAGATGGGTGGTGTTGTAGTTCATCCAATACCGTATTAAAAAGGTCCAGGATACATTTCGACCATAGTGAAATACAGGTCGCCCGTTTCTAGAATTCCTCGGTACCAGTATCTGTCAGTATGCCAGACAATTAATGTAGTAATTCATAAACAAACCACTTACCTTAGACGTCTATGAATGGAAAAACACACGGTAGAGAAGTGATTCAGCAAACTAATTAACCATAAACTGTACAAAAACAGAACAAGCAATAAAAAAATGCCAACAAATTGTACGCAGTCACTTAAAAGAGAACAATACATTACAATTCAAAGTAGACGCCCAATAACAATTACAATATAACACATTTAAATCTAACATAGCTGTATTTTTAAACATAAGTTTACCGTTAGGCGCAAGTGTAAAACATTAAGTATAAAGCTGCCAATGAAAAGTTTTTATCTACAACAGGTAGCAAGGTGAAAATTTACTTTCTAGTATACTTTCCCTCACTCGCGCAGATTTTTTTGTTTACGTAACGTACTTAATAATTATAATAATTATGATAACTGCAACTCTTTGGAAAGGCTTCTTAAATATTTTAGAAAACTTAAATTCGATTTTTATATGTTTCTGGTGTAGATACAATTTTAGAGGGTATACATGAGCGGTGGCTTTTTTTGAATAGTTAAAATAGTTATGTCTCTATCAAAAGAACGGGTCGGAAGATCTTTTAAGTATCTACACCATTTCTAATTGTTTTTTTTTGTTGGCGTCGTTCACATCGGCTTCTTTTGTTAGACTGAGTTCCTACTATAAAATCCCGTTACCGTAAACTATAATAACGAGGGGCACGCACCGGTGGTAGTTTGCTACCTGTCAGCGACCTTGACCCGTTTCTACAGCAATGCATTGAAATACCGTGCCTTCATTAAAGATTGATACCCACGTGACCTTTGATCCGTGATGTCCTTGGGAGTTTCAGATTTAAATGTTGAAGTCAGGTAGGATTGGTACTCGTTGTAACTAAACTGAGTAACTAAAGTCACAAAAGTTACTGTCAATTTACGTACATACAATCAGTTAGGGAATTATTAGATAAAGATTTACCAACTGTGATAGTTGGGTTGCCTATATTTTGTGGTCACGTGGGTATCAATCATTAATGAAGGCACTGTATTTAAGTTAACCATTTTTACTAAGTGTACATTTACAATAATTGAATCTATTAATAATACGAATGTTTTTTCATTATGCATTAAGAGAATATATCCGCGACAATTTTTGTTCGTGACAATAAATTGTAGAAATCAAAATTATTATGATGCCAATGCAATTTTGCGCCACTGGGATTCGTGCGACTGGAAATTCCACGTCTCCATTAATTACAATAGATTTAATTAAAAATGATTTTATAAAAAAAGTAGCACATTGAAACATGAGAATAAATATAACCCATATAACTTTATTGGTTATATTGCTTTTTGTCCAACGGTGTAATATTGGTTGCCTATCTCGAGTTTCTCCGCCGCCGCAAGGCGTAATAAGGAATTTTTCGGTTGGAATAATGTGCATTGGGTCCTTAGGGTTAGGTACCCCCGTGTAAAGTATGAATACAGCAGCTGCCTTAATAAAAAAATTGCTGTATCAAAAAGTCGAAACATTGCAGTTTCTCCGCCGCCACTAGCCGCCGCAAGGCGTAATAACGAATTTTTCGGTTTAATAATGTGCGTTGGGTCGTTAGGTACCCCCGTGCATGGCGTAAATATTGGATGGTGTGGGCATATAGTATCGCAAGTTAGTGCAGTACGCGCATGACGTCACAGTCGAGCTCGAGCCAGCATATCTCGAGCTGTTCGCAGTTCTCCAAACCAAAATTACTTGATGATTTCCACCAGAAAAATATTTAGATGTCATTCAAAACTGACTTACAAAATTAAAATTAATATATAATCACGTGATTTACTTACTGAAATAATACTCCAAAGTAAATATGAAAATATTAATTAAAAAGATATTTAGATACATTATTGCAATATACCCTAAAAAATAATACACTTCAATAATTATTTTAAAATAGTTATTTGTATACCAAGGACGCGAAATGTGTCTTTATCGTACCGAGAGAAAATTGTCGCCGAGGACGCTTGCGGCCGAGGAAAGACAATCTCGAGGGCGCTAAAGAATTTCGCGGACAAGGTATACACAATATTTTTTGTGCAACCGTAAAAAATGTGTAATTGTAAATGATATTGCTTTTAGAAAACCTACAGCTTAATTCATTGTAAATAGAAAAACGGCTTTCAGTTAGCGCGTTACTATGGATATGGAGCAAATAAAACAATTAGTTTTGTATAAATTACAATGATTTTTACTTTAGAGGCCGCTACCATAGCAGCGGCCGCGAAATTAGATTTCGCGTCCTGAACAGCGGACGCGAAACGCCCACTTCGCGTACGGTTGCACAAAAAATATATTTGAATGAACGAAAAAGTCAAACAAATATAGAATAACGGCTGTTATAATTGTTTAAATTGGAAATTATATGGAAATTAGCAGCCAATAAAACATAAATCAGGAAAAAAAGAAACACATAAATTTCAATAAAAAAAAATTGTATATTTGACGTTTCGCTTTTATAAAAGCTTCATCAGAAACAAAGAATTTAAATAAACAATATAAAATTAAAGTTTAGCATATTTAATGGTAAAAAATTTCAATTTTGTTTCTTACAGATCTTAATATAATTTTTAATATTACATTTTTTGTGGGTATAGCATCAGGTTTAATGTTTCGCCTTCTCTTTGGCGAATAATTTAACATTTCCTGCTGCTTTGTATTTTGGAAGCAAGTATGGTTCAAAATGTACTGAACATATTGTTGCTAAAAAAGTAGATCAGATCGCATAATATATAAATTTATATACGGAAACGGGCAATATTACCATTTTTAAAGTTTACTTTATCATCCCGCTTAGAATTATTTAACCAAATGCTCGACAATGATTGATCTTTTGAAAATGTGAAAAATCTAATTCCTGTTGTGTTCCTGTTACTATTGGAACAACCCGCGACTGCACAATACGACATTGTAAAAACTGCAACCTGAACTAAGTTGTCAGTCCAAAACCTAGGTACCTACCTAAGTACCTTTACTGAATTATGAATTAGTGTGGTGCATTGCATTAGTGCATTGTATGATGCAAATGCGCTCGCACGTGCTCGACTGCTACGTCACACGGGCACCGCCTACTTGCGCAAAGCCGGCTATGCCCACACCATGCCCCCCGTGTAAAGTATGAATACAGCAGCTGCCTTAATAAAAATATTTCTATATCTAAAACAAAAAAAAATGCAGTTTTTCGGCCCCCAATCGCCGCCACAACGCGTAACATGGAATATTTTGCTGTCATAACTTCCTGTATATCCCTACCTGTATACAGGGTAGCTATTAAAGATTGGACCAAAGCCGTGGCGCTCAAACGCTTCGAGATTTTAATTTAAAACTTGGAACACTTCAATACGACATTATACTTCGCATATTTTACAATATAGAAAATTTTTTTTTGACTCATACTTTCGGAGCCCGGTCGCCATCTTGAATTTTCTTAAATGGAAATAGGGGTAACGCAATACATCATTAGAAAGCTTAATGTTTTCTCTTTCTAACTGTCGTAAATTATTATGGGGTTACATAAGAAAATAATGGAGAAACATTAGAAAACAATTTGCCGTATGTTCAGACAGCAATTTATTGTATGCTTTAAATGTAGGTAGCTCTGCATTAACACAACGTCAAAATTAAACAAAAAACAAAATAAACAAACAATGAAGAAACAAGGTACCTACTAAAATTAAACAAACAATTCTAAAAGTTGAAAAACAAATACCATATTGTGATTGATTGTTAAAAGTATGGCATCTGCTGAAATTCACGAATATGTTAAAACTGTTTTCTGTCACTATACCTAATCAGTTTTTGTCAACCAATCCTTGTTTAACAAAATTCAGATTGTTAAATTTCTACGAATATTTCACTCATACATTGTTGTAACAGTAGCTACAGTACAAAATTAATAAGTGGAAATTCTATACGTTGCCATGCCAATCTAGTGGAAATTCCACGTGGCCATGACATACTTGCGACCACAACATAATACTAAAAAAAAAACAAATTTTGTTAAACGTCATGAACCGTTTTGGGAATGTCTCAGAACGAGAAATTGACGAAAATGTTATTAAAAGTGAATGCAAAAATACGAAAAAGAGCAAGGACAGTGTCTGGAGACAGTTTATGTCATTTTGCGCCGAAAAAAAGTACACATTCGATCGAGAGACTCCAGTATCCGAACTTACATTCATTTTGAAAAATACTGTTTTTGTTCAAGAAATATTCTCCCTAAATACCATTCGTGCTTAAAAATTAACCGGATAATTTTCATTCAAACACGTTGTCTAATTACACTCGCTCTACGAGCTCGTGAAATTATTAACGTGCTTTCATGAAAATTATCGGAAATGTTTAAGCACTCGTGGTATTACGTCCCCGAAAAGTATGACAATGTACCTACTGTCATCTGCTAAACAATTATTGATTGTTTTTTTGTTTAATTTTGAAGCTCTGTTAAAGCAAAGCCACCTAGAATTAAAGCTTACAAAAATAGCCATCTGAGCGCACGGCAAATTGTTTTCTAATTTTTCTCCATTAATTTCTTATGTAACCCCATAATAATTTACGACAGTTAGAAAGAGAAAACATTAAGCTTTCTAATGATGTATTGCGTTACCCCTATTACCATTTAAGAAAATTCAAGATGGCGGCCGGGCTCCGAAAGTATGAGTCAAAAAAAATTTTTCAGTACTATAAAATAGGTATATATGCGAAGTAATGTCGTATTGCAGTGTTCCAAATTTCAAATTAATAACTCAAAGCGTTTGAACGTTACGACTTTGGTCCAATCTTTAATAGCTACCCGTATATGTGTTTCATTTTTATTTAAATATCGTTGTTATATTTATTATTACATTAGATACCAATTTAAATTATTGTACATAGATCTTGTGACCACGACTTTATTGAGTTTTAGTTATTGCTGGAAATTTATGGCTAGGTAGGGGTAAGTAATTAAAGGAATAAATAAACACACGTAATGTTTACCCATAAAAGTATTAAATAATTTTATTATTATTATTGAAGTTCAACATGTTCCGGGCCGCTTGGCTGATCTTTAAGCAAAAGGGATAAATTGAAGATATATCTCTACTATAATATTAAGAAGGACCAATAAATCATTACCGAAGTAAACACAACTTAAAGCCTACTTTAACAACAAATCAACAAGTACAATTACAAAATTTAATTAATGAATTCCAGGACATTTTTGCAAATAATTACTCAGAAAAGGGATCTACTATTTTAGTAGAACATGATATAAAATAGTTGAGAACTCTGAACCAATTAAATCAAAACCATACAGAGTGTTCCATAAAGAGAGACAAATTATTCAGGACCAGATAGATGAAATGCTTAAATATACAGCTCGACCAAGCTTACAAAGTTGAAAGGGGTCGTGTCCGGTGCTGTTATAGTTTTTCTAAGTACAGTTAAAATAAAAACATTTAGGCGGCAAATTTAAATAATTGTAAATACTTTTCATTCGAAGAATTCGATGACCTTGCGAATGATATTTCTGGCTTCAGAATGAATTATCTTCCTCGATTTAGCATTTATACTTAACAGATTGTAAACGTCAAAGCAATCTGACAAAAGCTGAAATTTTTATAATTTCAAACGTCAATTGAATTTTTTCAGTGAATATACTTTTGATTTTAATTGTTTGCTATAGGTTGACGTACCTATTGTCGCGCCTTATCTTTCAAAATTTAGTGGACATATTTTCCGGGGAATTTGTAAGCTTGGTGGAGCTTTAACATAATTCGAGAATCACAAAGTGGATGGGCATCTCCGATAGTCCTAGTTAAAAAAAAAGATAATTCCATTCTCTATTTTGTGTTGATTACCGAAAATTAAACGGAGTCACAAAAAGATTTAGTTACCCCCTCCCCGTCATTGACGATTTGATGAGCTACTTAAGGAGATAATCACTACTTTGCATCCCTTGACATGTTTAGCGGATACTTTCAAATTAATGTAAAAGAAAGCGATAAGGAAAAAACTGCATTTATTTCACCAGATGGACTATACGAATTCGGAATGTATTATGTAATGTAATGAGTTTTGGCTTAACAAATGCCCCTAGGACATTTCAAAATATGGCAAATAAGGTTTTTGCAGATCTAAAATTCAAAGAATTACTAATATACAGGGTGTCTCAAATGGAGCAGAATAGTTGGGTATCTTGGTTATTACTGAAGATAGAGATTCGGTTAAATAAGCAATGTTTTGCAGTTTCTCGTACTGATTCATATCCCGATTAGAAAAATTACAAATTTTCAGTCGTTCAGTTGTTATCTTAAAAAACTGAAAAATGCGTATTTTTAAAAAGTGGAATACTTGCGTAATTTTAATAATTATGGAGAGTCGTTTCAAATAAAAATGACTATAGGTTCGATTAGCCCAATTTAAAAACGTTATTCAATTTTTTTTCAAAATGGCGGTTTTCAAGATATTGATAGCAACTTTCGTATTTTAAATGGGCGCCATTTTGTTTTTTTACAGAAATGGATTGCATTTTTTTTCTGATTTCAACGATGTATAACAACCTATGTTTAAATAAAGTTTTACACTGAATTTATTGATGTTTTAATTTGTATTCGAGTTATAGCCATGAAAACAAAATGTATTATTTATTAATTTTAATTAATTTATTATTAATTATTTATTAAGAGGTGTTGGAAGCATTTAATGGTATTAATCGAAACACATTGCGCAAAGTAACTGCCGCTTTGTTAAAAAGGTGGCAATTATGTCTGACTAATAATGGTCACCATTTTGGTCTTTTGTTGTGAAATTTTCTAAGATTTATGATATTTGTATTTTCAGATGCAACATGCTTTACCAACAATTTTCAATAAATTTTGTTTCATGTCTTTTGTTTTCATGGCTAACTCGACTGCAAAATTAAAAAAATGATAAACCAGCGGTAAACAGGTTGTTCAAAATGCAGTCAGAGTTGCCAGATGTTGCAAAGTCTAAAATTTAGATTTCCCTAGAAATATTTTAAAAAACTCCCTAGATTTCCCTGAGGTACACAAACTGTTAACATTAGGATACAGGTCCTAAAAATGAGATGATTTTTTTTTAGTGAGGAAGGATTTTAAGATTGGGTATAAAATTCCATAATATTTGAACAATTTTCATCTTGCTGCATGATGCAGTCACAGAGGTTAAGTAATCAAGTAGTTTATTTAATGGTGAATATTCATTTTTCCCAGTGGCGTAGCCAGAGTTTACCCTTGGGGGGGGGATATATCAGGGGCACAGTCAGGAATTAGCGCAGGGGGGAACTATTACGTATACATAAATAATAGAAGCGAAGCGAATAAAAAATGGGCCGCAGGCGATTCGTTATCACGTTTAATGTTATATAAAAAAATTTGAAAATATTAAACTTTTTGGAAATTAAATTGAAAATTTGCGGTTGAAAAACAATAATCGTGAAAATAATTACATTTCGTTTTTTCCAAAATATTATTCAACTTAAAATATACTTTTTTTAATGAAAATTAAGTTAAATTAAATCACATAACAAGTGTACTCTTATTACAAATCGATAAACCGAATCGTTTTCGAGGTAAAGCCCCGTTTTCCTAGCTGCGTGATACGCACGCCGTGTTACGCCGGCGTGATACGCACGCCGTGTTACGCCGGCGTGATACGCAGTGTACTCGTCTAGTGTTATTTAAATGCACCTGTTTTCCTACATTGCGTATTACGCAGAGTCTAAAGCCTGATTTATAGTTCGTCAGTATCAGTAGTCACGTATCAGTAAGAAAATAGAACATAGGATTTTGGTAGCGTTTATAGTAAGCCGCAACGACCGTAAGAATAAGAAAGCTACTGCTGCTTACTGCTGTTCCTGCGGTCAACCAATCACAGACCGTTGCGTTCAACTCCTATGCGCGCCGAGTACGCGTCCTTCCATCAGCTGTTTCGCTCAGAATCGTAGCGTACTCGGCGCGCATCGGAGTTGAACGCAACGGTCTCTGATTGGTTGACCGCAAGAACAGCAGTAAGCAGCAGTAGATTTCTTATTCTTACGGTCGTTGCGGCTTACTATAAACGCTACCATGTAAAATCCTATGTTCTATTTTCTTACTGATACGGCTACTGATACGACTACTGATACTGACGAACTATAAATCAGGCTTAACGTGTTCCGCCAGCGCATTACGCAGGCACTACTCCGAGAGCAGTTCAATGACGCGACGCAGTGCGTGATAGAGCCTTGGATAGACCACTACACCAGTTTTGATCTATGGAAGATTCGGCAGACATGCTCGCATCAACAGTTTGAAGTAACCTTCTGACTTCCCTGTTTGGAAAAGTTTGTTTTCACCGTGTCTTTTCTCTCGCGACGAAGAAACAGGTAGTAATAACTTTTCGTCTTCCCCCTCCTCTAGATCCATCATGAAATTCACTAACATTTTTAATTTCTCCTTTTTAAATGAAGCCGTTATGGGAACATGTCTGTCCTATGAACTTCTTTGCACCCAACTGATTTAAAAAGACGTTGCGTTACACCTTGAATCGCGCAGGTAGGAAAACACTATCACGCTGCGGCATTTGAAAGCGTGTTACGCACGCGTAACACGCCGTGCGCATTACGCAGCTAGGAAAACAGGGCTTAACTCAATTTTTACGAAATATCGAGTTGCCATGAAAATTTGGAAACTTCGTACTTTATGGATTAAATTCGCAGCAAGATTCAGGACATCAAGATAATAACAAATGTTCATATGAACTTTGCCTTGATGTCCTGAATCTATGCTGCGAATTTAATCCATAAAGTAGTAGTTTAAATTTCATGCGCCCCCTTCGGGGGGCTGTAACACCCTAGCACAGCGTTTCCCAACCCATGTTCATATGAACTTTTTTTCTTCTGTTGTGTGAAGAACACGCTGTTAATGTTTGGTCAAGTATTTCAGTATTTACCTTGTATTTAATCTTATTTAAAAAATAAGTTAGGGGGGCACGTAATAGTTAAGCAACCCCAACCGTGGTTTATGACATACTTATTCCAGTATTTATTTTTGTAGAAGTATAGGTCCATGTGGTTTTATATTTTAAAAGGGAATAATATGGTCAAATTTGAAAAACCTTGATTTTGACAAGCAATAGTAAATAATATAAATTGCTTGATCCTAAAACATTCTAAGATATTTAATTTTGTCCGTCTTTTGGATTTTCATAGTTGAAGCCGGTTGGAGCTATTTTTTTCTAGTTTTTGACCCTTGGGGGGGATATATCCCCATAACCAGGCTACGCCACTGATTTTTCCCTACATTGTAAGTCACTATTAAGACATGCTCCCGCTTTACTGAGAAATATATAAGTTACATAACGTCGATTTATTGTTTTACATAGTCATGTGGGTAAGGATGTTAACCACGCAAAATCAAATAGAGAAACCAGTAAAGGGAGTTACAGTGGGTACAATACTGGTGAAACCATTTGTCACAGACTGTACATGTTACTGTACGCCTTTTGGTCGCTATAACAACTTACCTCCCTTGTGATTGTTGTTGAAGGCTTAGATCATTGCATATTTACATGGATAAAGCAATGCATAGTGTAACGAGCGTCTAAACGTAGCGCACGCCTCTGCCTACTGCGCATGTCCGGGGACAATTATTTCGGCTTCGTGATATTATAGTGACAGTATGTTGTGGTGCGCGATTGGTTGCCTACCCACAAGGCGTAAATGTCTGTTTAAATATTCTTTTCTAATGCGCGTGTCCTAGGTAATTCGTACGTGTAAAGTTTATGAGGTTGTTTGTTTTATTTTAACAGATATAGTTTAATTAATACACCAAGCGTTGGTTACTTTTCCATTGTGTTTTCTTATTTCACTTTTGAACAGTTGGTGGCTCTGTCATGTAGCTGAGACGTTCAGTTATGTAATGTAATATGCAAATATTTAAATGTAGGTAGGTATACATGGGTATACATTAAAGATTTACATAATATAAACTATCAACTCCCCGGACATGCGCAGTAGGTGGAGCAGTGTGCTACGTTTAGACAAAGCCAGTTGATTGTAGAAAAAAAAAGAATCAACTGGCTTTGCGTTTAGATGCTCGTCTAAAGTGCTGCAAACATATCAAAGACAAACTTTTTTTCTCTATCTCCATCTTTAACACAAACAAACTTATCTACCCATTTTTGTTGTACCCCAGTGTCAAAATCTTCAACAAAAATGTAAACATAACCTTTATTGAAACATAACGGTAAACATAATATGCAACACGGTATCAATCCGCTGTTATCCCCTATAAGCAGGTAGAAGATAGGTTAGGTAGCTCTTTTATTTCAGTTTAACAGCATAAAGCAACTTAAATTAAAATGTGGCAAATAATTGTCACAATTAACTCTTCACAACTATATTACCATATAAATGTACTTTACCTCATTAATAAACAGAATTATTCATAAAAACACACTTTTAAGTTTGTTATACCTATAATAACGTATGATCGGTATGATCTAAGTTACTAGAGTTTTTGAGCACCGTACGCTAACGCTAACACTAACGTCTTTCCTAAGCAAAACAATATGTTACTTAGCAAAGGAGTATGTCTAGCAAAGACGTTACCGTTAGCGTTTGCGTACTCTAGCGTATAGTGCTCTAAAACTCTCTAGTAGAGTTTGTACACGTTGTACCGCGTACGTTATACACTAACGTTATTTTATAACAACTGCGCATGCGCAGCTAATAGCGGAACGGTAATAATTTAGCGGAACACGTTATTTCAATAGAGAGTTTTTGAGCACCGCACGGTGAGAGTACGGTAACCCTAACACTAACGTCTTTACTAGGTATAACAATATGTTGCTTAGCAAAGGGGTATGTTGCCTGGCAAAGACGTTGCCGTTAGCGTTTTCCGTAGTCTAGCGTATAGTGCTCTAAAACTCTCTAATTACGAATACCGGGAAGGTTTACGGTAACCATAACGTCTTTTGACACTGACAGCGTGATTCGGTAGTGTAATCTGCTTGATTTCTTGTAGGTAATAGTTAACATTGCTTACATAAAATGTATGTAATGCATAAACAAAAATGGCGGCCTTGACGACACGCTTGTGGGCTCAATTGTAAAGTGATTGTAGGATGTTTAAGATAATATTATATATCTCCGTGCAAATAAAGGATTTTGTAGAGTACATTGTGATACCTTCCGACATTTTTTAATACCAAACAGGAAAGTTCATGGTTCATTCCTTTAGTGTTTGTTGTAGATAACACAATATCTTTAAAAACGTCGAATTTATATATACTACATTAGTAAACCATCTTATTTAAAAGTTTCTATAAGTAAAAATAGAAGTTTGATTGACATGTAAATCACAAACTACATAGTCTGTGATGTAAATATACTATTGTAGATAATATTAATAATCCTGCCTATAATAATAAGCAAACTCCCGTTCAATGATTAAAAGTACGGGAGCGTTGAACGCAGCCATCCACTTAAAAAATGATTAAGTTGGTATAAAAAAATAATGAAATTTTTAGTAATTTCTGTCTATATAATTATAGTAACATTTCAAATATTAACAACATCAATCAAAATATTCACTACGTCATTATGTATATCATTTTTAGGCTGTTCTGGCGAGTTGTAATAAATTTTTTAGTTTCCTTGATAAAAACTATTTTCTTTTTCAAATCAACACTTTTATTGATGATTATCGATTGCCATATTTTTCTCTTTAACGCTCTATTTTTAAAAAAGTGATTACTGAAGCAGATAGTACTTAATAAAATTTTCAATTCTGAATTAGTTATTCCCAATTTTAAATTGTTTAGTCTCATTTTGAAATTGAAAAGGTATAGTTACTACATTTCCATTAACTGCGGATTTACAACATTATAACAATAATTTACATGTAACATTAAATCAGTGGCTATCAACCTTTTAGTATAGTGTATTATATCAGTGTACGTGTACTCCCTCTTAGCGGACACTCCTCATAAGCAGACACCTCTATTAAGCGGACACTTTTTTGGGAACCGGCAAAAAGATATGGCTTTGCTAATAAAATTTTCCCTCTTAAACGGACTCCCTATTAACCGGACACGGACACTGAATTTTGTTGTTAAACGTCTCATGAACCTCTCTTGTGCGGACAGTCTGTACGTGTAATGCGTAAAATGATGCATCAAACCGTAGACAGTAATGTTGATTTTGAGACATATGTAAAGATAGATGAAAATTTGATGTTCGAAGATGCAAGCCTTGATAGTAGTATTAATTTTGAAATTGAATCACAGCAAAAAGAATCCGACAGTGATAATGATGTAGTACTAGTAAAACGCGAAAACTTCGATAATTGTATCAAAACAAATAAAGAAGTTGTGTTACACTTACAAAATATCAAAGCTTTCGCTTCCAAAAATAATGACATAAAAGGATTTGAGAATTATCGGCCAATTTGGAGCATCATTTTGAAAATTTAATGTATAATAAAAAAAATTATGTCAAACAACATTATTACCATCTTTCTTACTCTTACATCACCTTAATTTTTTTCGTTTTTTTATATAGTACCACTAAAGTTAACATAACATATTTTTGTTTCATTGTTATAATAGCCACGGATAAAAAGACTAATTAAGTATGTTACGTATTTATATGGAAAAATTTCTCTTGAGCGGACACCTCTATTAAGCGGACACAATTTCGGCGACCGCGGATGTCCGCTTAAGAGAGAGTACACTATGTGTGTATTTTATTGTTTGTATGTGAGAATGTATTCTATTTTGAGTTCCTTTCAGTATATTAAATGTGTTTTTAATGATTTTTCTTTTTTTTATATTCTAGCGCCCCTCCTTTAACATTGTCGGTTGTCACGCGCCTTAGGCGGGCGCGCCACACAAGTTGAAAAGCGCTGCATTAAATGGAAACAAGAAGACGCCATCTAATATGTAAGAAATCAGCCTGGAACCTATCCGAAAATTTTCAGATAAACGTCCAGGGGAGCGTTTTTTCAAGGCACTTTCTCTTTAATAATAATAATAATAATACCTATACTGCAAATGCTGCGGGCACCCAGCTAATCCTAAATAATTCCCATAAATGCAGTTCCCTATGATTAGCGTCGTCGCAACATCTGCTCTCATTTCAATTTTTCCCCAAAGTACTATTTTCAAGCTACAGGCAGACTTTATCCATGATAACTGGAACACATATCAACGCAGACGATGGACAGAAGCATATAAGATATTATAATAAATGAATAACTACTACTTGCTTCCATTTAGGACAGGTTCTATTCCAAAATTACCAGTAAAGGAGAATCTAAGAGCTCCATTTGTTCGTTTTTTGTGTTTGTAAATTTCAAAAGCTTCCAAAATATTTAATTTATGTTACGTATAAAGCAAATAAATCGTGTTATTTCCAGCAAAAATCGATATTTTATTTATTATTTCTATAAACTTTATAATTAATTCTTATACTTTCAAACTTTCATATTCATATTATATTGCATTAAAATGGCTTTCCAACTTAATGGGTTTTCATATGAACTTGTAAGTCACTCTTTCGTGAACCTCTATAATCACATATATCACATTGAAATGGTTTGTCACCCGTATGGGTTTTCATATGAACTTTTAAGTTAGACTTGTGTGAACTTCTATAATCGCATATATCACATTGAAATGGTTTTTCACCTGTATGGGTTTTCATATGATCTTGTAAGGTACTCTTTCGTGAACTTTTATAATCACATATATCACATTGAAATGGTTTTTCACCTGTATGCGTTTTCATATGCCTTCGTAAGTTAGTCTTTTGTAAACTTCTAT
This sequence comes from Hemicrepidius hirtus, assembly GCA_963082805.1. Classification (NCBI taxonomy): domain Eukaryota; kingdom Metazoa; phylum Arthropoda; class Insecta; order Coleoptera; family Elateridae; genus Hemicrepidius; species Hemicrepidius hirtus. The sequence continues at coordinate 6,602,616 of OY720165.1, forward strand.
AATCGCATATATCACATTGAAATGGTTTTTCACCTGTATGGGTTTTCATATGATCTTGTAAGGTACTCTTTCGTGAACTTCTATAATCACATATATCACATGTAAATGGTTTTTCACCCATATGGGTTTTCATATGAACTTGTAAGTCACCCTTTCGTGAACTTCTATAACCACATATATCACATGTAAATGGTTTTTCACCCGTATGGGTTTTCATATGAACTTGTAAGTCACTCTTTCGTGAACTTCTATAAACACATATATCACAATGAAATGGTTTGTCACCTGTATGGGTTTTCATATGAACTTGTAAGTCACTCTTTCGTGAACTTCTATAATCACATATATCACATTGAAATGGTTTGTCACCCGTATGGGTTTTCATATGAACTTTTAAGTTAGACTTGTGTGAACTTCTATAATCACATATATTACATTTAAATGGCTTTTCACCTGTGTGGGCTTTCATATGTTGTTGTAAGTTACTCTTTTGTAAACTTCTATAATCACATCTCTCTCTTGTAGCTATCTTACCACAAGTCTCAAAATTACTTTCCCGTCGCCCATCGCCATTTACAGTTTTTGTATATGATTCTAAGTTACCTCTTGCAGTATTGGATTTTTCTTCAATTGGATATAAGGTGCTGCACATTGCAGAATCTAATTGTTCAACTTGAAAGCCTTGCCTGATTTCTGATTCAATTTTGTCAATTTCTTCTTTTATATCCAGCTCCTCGCCCACCAAAGGCTCTATCTTAACATAGATATCATCATCATCACTCTTAATATTAAATTTCACATCAGGAGTTTCGGACTTTATTTGGGCATGCAAACGAGTGCTGGTATTTTCATGTTTTACTGAAATAATTAACAGTTTATTAAGATATTAATATTTTAGAAGTACTTAAAGTAGTACAAACAGTATAAGACACAACTTCTATTAAATATGAAAGCATATTTTTTTAAAATATGCAGGGTGATTTAAATGTATACCGAAAACTCGTAGGAACTGATTCCTCCCCCCCCCCCCATGGTCACATTACCAGCTGACAAAAGATGGAATGAAGAGTCACTAATTTTGTTCGTAAGAATTTAACCAAATAAGATATTGTTTTTGTTCTTACGGAAAGAATTTCTTTGGTTTGGAGGCACTTATTAGTACTTTCAGAATTTTTAAATTATTCAAAGGGTGGTAAACTAGAGGACCATTTTACTTTTTTAAGTCATCTTTTTTGCATTTGTTTAAGTCAATATCTTATTTGGTTCAATGTTTGAAATTCAGGTACCCAAATTGGTGTGCGGTGATACAAACAGTCCTGTAAAAACAGCGATTTTTCAAAAACGGTGCACATTGTCGTTGTACAATACTAGTAATTTTTCTGTCTAACATGGGGGGTGTCAAATCCACTATTGACTTTACCAGAAGTGGAAAGACAAAAACGTTATGACTAAAAAACTAAATAGTCCTCTGGTTTAGAACCTTCTGGATAATTTAAAAATTCTGAAAACATACTAATAAGTGCCTCCCAACCAGAAAAATACTTTCCCTAACCAACAAAACAATATCTTATTTTATTTTATCGATATTTTATTTAATATTTATTATTTTTATAATATCTTATTTGGTTAAATTTTTACGAATACAATTGGGTGATTCTTCGTTCCATCTTAGTAGGCTGGTAACTTAGTAACTAAGCATTTTCGGTTCATGGTTCATATTAACATTTTTCCTTATTTTGACAAGAGAGGAATCACCTCCTACGGGTTTTCAGTGCACTTTTAAATCACCCTGTGTATAGAAAAAAGAGAAAGGATATTAGTCTTGATTTTTGAGACTGAGGTCTCTTTCCGGCCTGTTCATTTTCTAAAAAAAGCATTGCGCTACTTGACCTGACAAGACAACAGTTGAGGGCGGATATAAATTTGAAACATATTTAATTTTGTGAATCAAACACTTTGAATTAGAAGAATTTGCTGTTGTTACAATAAATACAACACAACTGAGTTAATAACCACTTTTATAAATGAGACCATGAATTAAATGGAGTTGCAATTATTACAAACTCATAACATCAAGTATTTAAAACGTCGTTGCTAGCTCCACGGCTAACGTGGATATAATTCTGATACAAAATCCACTGCATTACGTCTTGTCAAGGGGTGACGTCATTAATTCGCGAATACGAGCTGCACCTACTGCGCGTGTCCGGGGACATTAGTTAATTTGCAAGTTGAATATGACCAATAAAAAATGGCCATTGCTAACTCCACGGCTAACGTGGATATAATTCTGACACTAAATCCACGGCATTGCGTTCGGCGCATGTTTGAGGACTTGGAAAATAATTTCAGCTTCCTGAGATTGTAGGGACAGAGGTACGTACGGTTGGTTGCCTATTCCCAAGGCGTAAAAGTCTGTTTCTGAGAAATCTAATGATAATAATTATCAACTACAAACAAAATCAATCGCTCAGACTTAGAGAAACTTTACACTAGTATTTTTTATTGGTCATATTCAACTTGCAAATTAAATTAATTAAAAATCAATTTAAAATATGAAACTGTTTGAAACTTTCATAATGGAATAATTTTGTCAAGTCCCCTGGACATGCGCAGTAGGTGCAGCTTGTATTCGCCCTTGACAAAGACTTAATGCCGTGAATTTTGTGGCAGAATTATATCCACGTTAGCCGTAGAGCTAGCAACGGCCATTAAAGTTTCAAATCTAAATTTACTTTTTTGCGCTACTGTGCTCTATTTCATTGTTTACCGCGGCTATTTCCAAGACAGTAAGTTATGTTTACTAGTTGCTAAGGATAAAGTCGTCGGTAAAAGACTTTGGGGTTCTAGAACGGTAAGTAAATTTATTCAAAACGAATGTGCCATGTAATTTGATAAATTAATGTCAGTCACAAATGTCAGTTTAGTTAAATAAAATGAATGCAATTTCCAATGTTAGTTAAAACAAGTCCTGGAGATTTTAATTTCTCGTAACAAAGTACGCCAGCAAAGATTTTTCATCAATATTTGTACTTTTCTTGGTACACCAATTTTAAAAATGATTGTAGGTACCTTCGTAGCGTCTCTCTCGACTTATCACTTATCAGGAATGAGAACCGAACACCCCACATTCCAAGCTTCTTCTATTTCGTTTTCGGAATCATTTTCATTAATTTTTAGCACGGAACTCCAAATAATTTTTCACAAAAAACTGCAATGGCGGTAACTGTTCACAGATTGCTATAGAAACGCAATATATCAATCGACAATACGGCAAGGTGATGCGGAGACTGACAATTATCGCATTTGAATCTGTATTAATTATTAATTTATTAAAAATTCTTTTTACCGGATTCAGTAGCGCAAAAAACGTCATAAGCATCACGAACGTTAAGGACTACCGATCTCAGACAATAATTGGAGTAGTCGCTGCGCTCCTCCTCCAAACTATTGTCTTCGATCGGTAAAATGTCCGCAGGTCACGCCTCAACTTGCCATATGAATAGGCCGAAAATCAAGAAGGTAGTGGTCAAACTAAATATATATCACTGAAAAGGAAAGAATGACTTTCCTACTTACACCCTGTTTGCAACTCAGCTTGGGAAAAGTTTCCCTGTATGTCTTTTAACGTAGGATTCTTGGTATTAATCACCAAGCCCTCACGTACAATTTCTGATTTTACTGCAATGTCATTTATGTAGAGAAAATTCCACGTTAGTGAAACGTCAGGTAAAAGTAATTTTAAACACTTACCATCTGCCTGCATCTCTGCTTGAGAAAAGTTCTCCTTGATGTCATTGCTATTCCAAGCATCCAGAGAAGGATCTTCCGGACTTATCACTAATCCCTCATCTACAACTTCCGAATGAACTGCGACATCGTTTATGTAGAGCACAAAATCCATATCAGTGCAGAGATCTTCAGTTTATTACAACCTTCGGGAACATACTAAACAGTTTTAATTTGATGCCATAAAAGATTACACATTACTTACGTTGTTTATTGCAGTAAATTACAAAAAATATACAAGCAAGAAATTCTAAATTAAGGAAATATGGTAAGTTCTATTGTGTTGATCAAATTTTTATATTTAACAAAACTCATAAAACAGTAACGCGAATGTTTTACGATAAACGCCTAAACGGCCTAAACTGTCAACCACCTGTAAACCGCGTTTTGACAGTTGTGAGTTGTTCAAAATAATACAGGCAAAGGCAGGATTGCCAGACGTTGACTGAGCCCAGTGTTGCCAGGTTTAGAATTTAGATTTGCCTAGAAAAATCTTGAAAAGTTATGGCGCCTTAAAAAGTAGTCTTGTCTTTGATCATAACTTTTTTGTTAGTTGTTTAGCTCAATCACACTGCCGGATATTCTTAGGTACGTTTTTCTTGAAAACGGCACATATTATCGACATGAAACAAGTACGCCTTTTCATGTAAAAATAGCTCCTTTATCATAAATTTTATCCACAAGATCAACTACAACAGCATCAACTGATCAACATCATTTTTTAATGCACTTATAAATACCAGTAGCAGTCCCATACGCATAAAAAAAATAGTGGAAAAATCTTCCATCAGTAGCGGCACAGGAAACAGTTTCAGTGGGAAATTTGGAAATTGCCAATTTTTTGTGTGTAAAGATATACTAAAGTCCGTTTTTTTTAAAGATCCACCACCTGTTGATTTAAGTTGGTATAACAAAAAAAAATTAAATTTTTGGTAATTTCTGTCTGTGTGGTAACATTGATTCAAACATCAATCCACATCAATCAAAATGTTCTGTCAATTTATGAGTGCTAATCACTACATTTCAAAATTCAAATTAAAATTTTTAAGATCTTAATTAAAACATAAAGAAGACTATTTTATTTAATATTTATTATTTATATAAAGAAGACTATTTTACTCCAATATAAGATTTATTTTTATTGATGAAAACCGGAATTACAAAAACGATTTTGCTACTAAATCTTGGACTATTGACAACCTTCCCAAGAAAGATTAAAAATTAAGGAAAGCAGAAGGTTTACAGTGCCCCATGCAGGGTGTTCTGAGGTTTCTTAGATACATGTTTGCTTTTAAGATTCAGAAACAGGGATTATCTATTTAAAGAGTGAATTAATCAATTTATTCTAGCTCTATCATTTGATGGTTTTGAAACTGTTCTTATTTTTAACAATGCTCCATATCATTCTCCGTTTGGATGAACCTCCAATACGTTATTCCAACAAAACTGCAATGGGAAATTATTTAATAAAGTGTAACGTTCCATTTGAATTACATGTACAAAAGTTCTATTATGGAAGTTAATAACTAATTTAGGATAAATAGACAATTTTATGTTCAAAAATACCGCCAATCGTAGTTGGTAATCTATTGAGGCGAAGATTCGGATTTAGATTCAATTTTGGTCCATATCTCTCATATATTACGATGATTCAGAGTTTTACATCGTAATCTGATTCTGAAAATAATCCCAATTATTCTAATTTAGCTGAATAATTTTTTTTCTATTCTTACCTCTAATTATTTCAACCATAAAATTATAATACTTCATATTAAATCGAGCGAATTTACATAAACTCAGCATATATCCACATAAATCAACAATATTTAACAAAATATATGAAAATAATTCTTGTGAAAAGCACTTGTCAAAATTAACCATTAAATTTATTAGTCCTAACCCTACTTTAAAAATTACTAAAACATTTCACCAGCAGCGTTGCCAAACATACTTTCGAGAGAAATTGCAAGGTTGGTGGATCTTTAAAAAAAAATAGACTGTATACAATTATACAAAAGATGCAGAGGGGGTTATCTATGAATATGCACATAACTCTCAAGGGAGTTATGAATTCAGCATATTTATAGTTACCGTAACTAAGGCAATATTGCATTGTAATAGGTCAGTAAGGAATAAAATGAATATTCACCATCACCATTAAATAAACTACTTGACGCCTGTGACTGCATTATTCAGCAAGATGAAAATCGTTCAGTAGTTGTAATGGAATTTTGTCATTTGGTGATCTTAAAAGTTAAAATCCTTCCACACTAAATAAAATCATCTCATTTTTAGGACCTGTATCTTAACGTTAACATTATACTTCAGGGAAATGTAGTTTTTTATCATTTTTCTATGGAAATCTAAATTTTACAACTGGCAACTGGGCTCGGTCAACGTTTGGCAACCCTGCCTGTACTATTTTTATCATCTGTCAAACGCAGTTTACAGTTTAGGCACAGGCCACTGTGCTAGGAAGATGGCCAAGGTTAACGTTAAACTTTAAAAAACTATCTCCGACAGCGCCTCTACGGTAGACTTACAGTACTGGCGCGGCGCGGCGGGAATTTTAAATAGGTTATGGTAGGTCAGGGCAGGTTGAAATTGAGGTAATATTTGCAAAACTAGAAAAAATGCACTGTAACAATTAGTCAACATTTATTAGAACAAATTAGAACAAAATCACACATCGACACCTAATAATACAATTAAATTTTTACACTTTTCTGATAACAAACAAAAATTACATATTTTGGAAGCTTTTGAAATTTATAAGCACACAAAAAACAATAACCTTGGCTGCCATAACCTTTAATGAATGAGCAAATTGAGCTCTTATAGATTCTCCTTTACTGGCAATTTTGGAACTAAAAACACTGCTTACGATTTCTTGCCCGATGAACAATTTGGGCAGTTACAAGTTTAAAAACAGTTAACGACACAATAAATAAAAACTCAGAACATGTGGAAAATTATTAGATTATTATATTAAAGTATTGCAACAGGAAAAACACTTTTATTTTGCTTTTATTAGAGAGAACCACAAAACACCTGACTGTCAACTAATGTATTTAATTATTTAGTACTAAAGTAGAACTAAACCAACTATAAAAACTTGTTTACATAAAACAAAACATTAACACATCAGAAAATAATCAGAGCTCACTAAACAGACATAAATGTGAAATGCATGTTAGAATAATTAATAAATTCAACAAAAATGACAGGGGAATCACACATGGGAATCACAAATCTGTGCAACGATGCCAGATCAACCACAGTTGATTTCGTGAGATAAGAACAGGAAAATTCGTGAGAAATCGTGAGAATTCGGTAAAGCAGGAAAAGTATGGTAACACAAATATTAGATTTCAAATTCCAAAAAGTTTATTCCAACTTCTTTATATTTTTGTTTATAAGATAACTTTCGCTTCTTTGCCGTAGATGAGGAAGAGAATTATCACTGTTATCACTAGCACTGTCTTCCGACATTTTTTTCTACAAACGCGATAAATGCTCTGGCGTTCAAGGCTCAACGAACTACTTACGTTAAAACCGAAAACGAGCAGTCTGTTTGTCATGTATTTATATCAGGGAAAGTCCCGAGTTTTAAATAAAACCAAGTTTATTTAAGGTTTTTATTGTGTAATTTCACGGGAACCCCCGAGTTTTACATAAACTTACCTAAGTTTATTTAGAGTAGGTATTTATTGTGTACTTTCACGGGAACCCCCGAGTTTTAAACAGAAATTGAGAAAATTTAGACAAGTTCAATGATATCCATATTCAAATTTAAGCACTGCGTTTAAAATCGTGAGATGTAGAGCAGTTATCGTGAGATCGTGAGATTGTAAGTGAAATCGTAAGATCTCACGATTTTTCGTGAGATCTGGCATCACTGAATCTGTGAGGTGAAACGGTGACAAACGTCAAAATTTTAAGTTTTCGCCTGCGCGTTCGCGTTTTAATGACGTCACAACTATACCAGCGCCTCTACGGTAGACTCACACACTAATTGTACTGCTTTTAGGTGGGTAATACAAGTCGGATCCCCGTGGAGTTTAGGCATTTATCGTTTTACGAATAAATTATAAATATATGTTCTGTGGTTTTACGAGCTGTGAAGAGCTTTTTACGTTTGTGTGTGTCTCTTTGCTAAATATAAATAATTTGCAACACAATAAGAACTTATTTCATTAATTTAGAATTTCTTGCTTGTATATTTTTTGTAATTTACTGCAATAAACAACGTAAGTAATGTGTAATCTTTTATGGCATCAAATTAAAACTGTTCAGTATGTTCCAGAAGGTTGTAATAAACTGAAGATCTCTGCACTGATATGGATTTTGTCCTCTACATAAACGATGTCGCAGTTCATTCGGAAGTTGTAGATGAGGGATTAGTGATAAATCCGGGCGATCCTACTCTGGATGCTCGGAATAGCAATGACATCAAGGAGAACTTTTCTCAAGCAGATGGTAATTGTTTAAAATTAATTTTACCCCAACGTTTCAGTTTCATTAACTTTGTAATTTTCTCTACATAGATGACGTTGCAGTAAAATCAGAAATTGTACGTGAGGGCTTCGTGATGGATACTGAGAATCGTACCTTGGATGTTTGGAACGGAAAAGACATTAAGGGAAACTTTTCTCAAGCTGAGTTGCAAACAGGGGGTAAGTAGAAAAATAATTTTTTCTCCTCAGTGATATTTGGTTTAACAAATTTCGTTTCTCTTTTTTTTATATACGGGGTGATTCCTAACGTATGGAGGAAACTGAAAGGACAACTAGAGGGGACGTGGAGGGGACCAAACTATAATAAGATGAAAGTTATGGCTATTTAAAGTGTTCTTTAAAATATTCAGTTATAGGTGTTTTGTCTATTGACAACCTCTGATTACATAATCTGATCATGTAGGTAACTCAAAATTACAGCCGCAATTTATCAGATTGTGTAGAAGTGTTTTTAATGGGGTAGGAATAAAATGTTCGATATTTAAAGGTGTTTTGCAAAATAAAATATTTGAAATGTCCACTAAAATATTGCAAACGCAGAAATGCAATACTTGATCAAATAAGTTTTGCAGGGTAAAAAAAAATAAACGCATGATAAATATTAAATTTCGCAGGGTAAAAATAATAAATGCTCGATAAATTTTGCTCGATATATTAGGACATTCTGCTTGTTTTTTAATTTACATTTTTTTACAATTTTATTGTTTAGAATAATACATTTTTTTTTGAATATATAACCTTTTTTTATACATAACCATTCATATTGTAAAAAAATAACCATTTATTATTTTTATTGAGCGTTTTCTCTTGTTATTAAGCATCGAGCGTTTACCGTTTTTATTAAGGTTTTGTTACTTTTATCAAGCGTTTATTTCTTTTTATCGAGCGTTTACTTTTTTTATCGAGCGTTTACTCTTTTTATCGAGCGTTTACTTTGTTTATCGAGCATTTACTCTTTGTATCGAGCATTTATTCTTTTTATCGAGCATTTATTATTTTACCGAGCATTTTCTATTTTTATCGGGCGTTTGAAAAAATACCCTGCAACTAGAATTTTGAATCGAACAAATGTATCGTGCATGGAAATTAATTACCGAGCATATAATTTGTAGCGTTTTTAATGTAAACGCGAATACAATAAGCTCAGCGGTACTCAAAACGTGGGCGTTAATTTATAAGAATTTTACACCATTCTAACTTTCTTGTTATTTGATTTTGATCAACTTATTGTAAAGAAAACTATCTTTTGGTCTCCTCTAATTGTCTTTTCAGCTTCTTCCGTACGTTAGAAATCACCCTGTATACAAGGTGATATAAAAGTACACTGTCTCATAGCGAGGTGATTCCTCCTGTCACAATAAGGAAAACAGTTGATATTGTTAGATATATACAATATTTATAACACAGTGGTGTATATATCTTGATAGTTTATTCCAGAAAATTCATATAAATCTTTTACAGAATTTTACATATTTCAGTTATATAAAATTAACAACTTAAGTAACTATAGTAACATCAAAAAACTAAAAACAAACACAGATAACTATTTGATTAAATTAAATTAAATTATTCAACACCCCCATGTAATCAAATACCCTCAATAGTTCCTTCGATGCCCAAATCTTTTAAGAAACCATTATGTTTTTCTTTGGATAGGGGCTTGGTCATTATATCTGCAATCATTTCATTTGTTGATAGATATTCAATTTTTATTACATTTTCTTCCACTGCTTGTCGAAGGAAATGATGTCTTACTTCAATGTGTTTGGTTCTTTTATGATGTTGCCGATTATTAACAATTTTTATTGCACTTTGGTTATCATTGAAAACATTTACTGTTGGTTCTCTTCCTAATATTTCATTTGTTAGATTTCTAATAAAGTAAATTTCTTTTCCAACATCACTCAGAGCCAAATATTCAGCTTCAGTGCTAGAAAGCGCGACAGTTTTTTGTTTTCTCGATTCCCAAAAAACAGTAGAATTTCCAATCCTAATAACAAATCCTGTATAGGACTTTCTGTCTACTATATCATTAGCCCAATCAGCATCTGCAAAGGCTTCAATTCCTTTATCACTTTTTCTAAAAACAAGTCCATAATTGATTGTTCCAGCTATATAACGCAGTATTCTTTTTGCTGCTACCCAATGAGTATTATCGTGGCAATTATTAAATTGACTTAAATAACTTACTGCAAAATTCAAGTCTGGTCGAGTACATACAGTCAAGTACATCAGACCTCCTATTAATTGCTGATACGGTACCTTTATATCACAAGTATCAGTTTCAGGCTTCATAAGTTTTTCGTTAACTACCATTGGAGTTGCTACATGTTTAGCATTTTCCATGCCAAAAGATTTCAATAATCTACATGCAAAATCTTTCTGATTAAGGCTTAAAATACCTTCTTCTCTATTACGTTTAACTTCCATTCCTAAACAATAAGTCACAGGACCTAAGAATTTAACATCAAATTCCTCTTTCAAGGCTTTAACAAACATTTCTTTTTCTTTAGTACAATCACTAATTACAAAGAAATCATCAACATACAATGCAATGATTATTAACTTTTGTTCAATTCGTTTAATGTAAACGCAAGGTTCACATTGAGACTGTACAAAGTTAATTGAAAGTAATTTTGTATGTATTTTCTTATTCCATGATCTACTGGCTTGCTTCAAACCATAAATACTTTTTTTTAATTTACAAACTCTATTCTCATCTCCAACTTCAAAACCCTCAGGTTGTTCCATATAAATGGTTTCTGTAAGTTCACCATTTAAAAAAGCGGTTTTGATATCTATATGATCAATATCCATGTTATTTTGATTTGCTAATGCAAATAAATATCTGATGGTCGAGTGTCTTACGACAGGAGCAAAAGTATCTTTGAAGTCTATGCCATATTTTTGACTAAACCCCTTAGCAACAAGCCTAGCTTTGAATCTTTCAACGCCATTTTCATTTTTTATCTTAAATACCCATTTATTCTTTATTACATTTTGATTTTTGGGACGGTCTACTAAATCCCATACATTATGTTGATTTAATGAATTTAACTCTTCATTCATAGCTTCCTTCCATTCATCACAATTTGAGCTATTTAGAGCCTCTCCAACTGTCTGAGGTTCCCCTGGTAAAGCCATTAATGTTGAAAATGAAACATCATCAATTGATAATGAAACATTATAATCTTTCATCCATACAGGATATTTATGCTCACGCATAGGCCTAATATTTACAGTTTCAAAGTTATTATCATTTGTATCAGAACTTTCATTTGAATCATTTACAGTATTATCATCTTTTTGATTTAAAACCGAAATAGAAGGTTCAATATTATTATTTTGAATGTCACTTTTAACATTTGAAACATTATCTTTCATATTTTCAATGAAAACAATATCTTTGGCTTTCGTTAGCTTTCCAGGATTATTAGGATCAGCTAATCTATATCCTTTTGATTCTTCACAGTAACCTATCATAATATATCTTTTAGATTTAAAGTCAAATTTTGTTCTTTTAACATCTGGAATATGAACATATGCTTCACATCCGAAAATCCTAAGATTACTCAAATCAACCTTCTTTTTAGACCAAATTTCCTCAGGAGTTGCACCCTTCACCGCTATAGTGGGACTACGATTCTTTAAATAAACAGCAGTGTTTATTGCTTCCCCCCAATAGCGCTTTTGAAGTCCAGAATCACTTAACATAGTTCTGGCTTTTTCAACTAAAATTCGATTTAGGCGTTCAGCCACCCCATTTTGTTCGGGCGTATATGAAATGGTAGTTTCATGCATTATACCATTTTTACAACAAAAATTAGTAAACGCTTTATTACAGTATTCCCTACCATTATCAGTCCTAATCCTTTTAATTTTCAAATCAGTTTGATTTTCAACAAATGTTTTAAATTGCACAAAGGTATCAAATACTTGTGATTTTTCTTTTAGTAAATAAACAAATGATTTACGTGAATAATCATCAGTAAAAGTCAGAAAATATTTAGCACCCATCCAACTAGGTTCTGACATTGGACCACATACATCTGAATGAATTAATTCTAATTTTTCTTGTGCTCGCCTAGCTTGACCTTTTGGAAATGCATTTCTTACTTGCTTTCCCTCAATACATGGTATACAAACATTTAAATCTTCCTCTTTGAAGTTTATGCCTATGGCTAACTGTTCTTTTAACAAACGCATACCTGATATACTTAAGTGACCAAGTCTTCTGTGCCATGTATCCTGCGAGACAAAAGTTGATGATGCAGCAACAGTCTCCAATGCAGAATGATTTTCATTTGCCTCTTCATTTAGGAGATACAGACCACCATTTTTCCGTGATCCAATAGATACATAATTACCATAAATTCCACTTGTTTCTGCATCATATAATCGACATTCAGTTTGATTAAACATTACAATGCGATTTTTATCTGCAATTTTTCCAACTGAAATCAAATTAGTTGCAACATCAGGAACATGTAGAACATTTTCTATAATAGCAGTAGTAACAACATTATTAACATTGTTTTTTAACTTTAACTCTATATTACCTGAACCTATGCATGAAATTGTTTGATTATTAGCTACACTAACTGTTTTATCTAAACCAATATTGTTTAAATTTACAAATAATTGATCATTCATACACATATGATTTGTACAACCAGAGTCAATTACCCATTCTTCCTTCTTGAATGGTCCACTTCCAAGAGCTGATACCAAAAGCAAAGCAGCATTTTGTTCCTTTGCTTTTTCAATAGTATTATTCATAGGTGTCCTCTTTTGTAGTTTTGGACATCTTGGTTTAATATGACCTCTCTGGTGACAGTAGTGGCACACAGGAACAAATTTCCGAAAGGATTTGTTTTGTTTATATCCTTGTTTACCTTTTAAAGCTAGAGCAGTATCATTTTGATCATTATCCAGTTTTAGTCTATAATCTTCTTGAAGCAATCTTGATTTAACAAATTCACTGGTTAACTTAGTTTGTGAGGATTCTATAGTCATAACAAGAGGATTATATTCATCTGGTAAACCACATAACATTGTGACTGCTATTTCTTCATCATCAACAGCACAATTAAGATCAGCTAGATCTTGTGTAATAGACAAGATTTCGCTTAGATATAAATTCATTGATTCAAATTCATTGCAATTTATACGACAAAGCCTCCGTTTCAATGCTAATCTACGACTAATACCTTGGTTTTCATATGCTAACTTCAGGTTATCCCATGCAGATTTTGCAGTTTTTGCATTCCTCACATGAGGATGACAAGCTGAATTGACATTAAGACAAATTTTAGCATACGCTCTTTGATCTCGTACTTTTTCGTCTTCAGCAGACTTGTCTGATAAACCAATATCAGTTAAATTCCATAGCCCATGCTCAATGAGTAATAATTTCATTTGAAATTTCCAAGTTCCATAATTTCTCACACCTTCCAATTTTTCAATTGACTGATATCCAACAGAAACATTAACTGGAGTTGTATTTGCTGTCATCTTGATTTACACAAATAAAATACCAATTATACTTGAAAAATTCACAACTATGAGATCTGGGCCCATAACCTGTTAGATATATACAATATTTATAACACAGTGGTGTATATATCTTGATAGTTTATTCCAGAAAATTCATATAAATCTTTTACAGAATTTTACATATTTCAGTTATATAAAATTAACAACTTAAGTAACTATAGTAACATCAAAAAACTAAAAACAAACACAGATAACTATTTGATTAAATTAAATTAAATTATTCAACAGATATAACCCATGGTCCAAAAAGGCTTAGTTGCTGTGTTACAAATCGACAAAGATGGAACGAAGAATCATTAATTTTATTAGTAAAAATTTAACCAAATAAGATATTGTTTTGGTTTTTAGGAACTGTATTTTTCTTTCACACCAGCATTCTTAAATTAGCCAGAAGGTGGTAAACCGAAGGACCATTTTGCTGTTTAAGTCATAACTTTTTTGTCTTTTACTATTTGTGCTACTTTATATACTGCTAAAATAGTAATATCTTAATAAACTGTTAATTATTTCAGTAAAACATCAAAATGCCAGCACCCATTTGCATGCCCAATTAAAATCTGAAACTCCTGATGTGAAATTTAATATTAAAAGTGATGATGATGATATCTGTATTAACATTAAGCCTTTCGTGTGCGAGGAGCTGTATATAAAAAAAGAAATTGAGAAAATTGAATCGGAAATCAGGCAAGACTTTCAAGTTGAAGAGTTAGATTCTGCAATGTACAGCACGTTATATCCAATTGAAGAAAATTCCAAATCCAATAATGCAAGAGGTAACTTAGCACCATATACAAGAATAATTGTAAGTGGTGATGGGAGTAAAGGGGAAAGTAATTTTGAGACTTGTGGTATGATAGCTACAAGAGAGGGATGTGATTATAGAAGTTTACAAAAGAGTAACTTACAACAACATATGAAAGCCCATATGGGTGAAAAGCCATTCCAATGTGATATGTGTGATTATAGAAGTTCATGGAACACTGACTTACAACGGCATTTGAGAACCCATACGGGTGAAAAACCATTTCAATGTGATATTTGTGATTATAGCAGCTCACAGAAGGCAGGCTTACAATATCATATGAAAACCCATATGGGTGAAAAGCCATTCCAATGTGATATGTGTGATTATAGAAGTTCATTAAAGAGTACCTTAAAACAACATATGAACACCCACATGGGTGTAAAGCCATTTAAATGCAATATGTGTGATTATAGAAGTTCATGGAAGACTGACTTACAACGACATTTGAGAACCCATACAGGTGAAAAACCATTTCAATGTAATATTTGTGATTATAGAAGCTCACGGAAGGCTCATGTACAAGATCATATGAAAACCCATACAGGTGAAAAACCATTTCAATGTGATGTATGTGATTATAGAAGTTCACTGAAGTCTCACTTACAACGACATTTGAAAACCCATACCGGTGAAAAACCTTTTAAATGCGATATATGCGATTATAGAAGTTCACGGAAGGCTCTCTTGCAATATCACATGAAAACCCATATGGGTGAAAAACCATTTAAATGCAATATATGTGAATATGGAAGTTTACAAAAGAGTAATTTACAAGGACATATGAAAACCCATACGGGTGAAAAACCATTTGAATGTGATGTATGTGATTATAGAAGTCCACATAAGGCTAACTTACAACGACATTTGAAAACCCATACGGGTAAAAAACAGTTTAATGCAATATAATATGCGAATATGAAAGTTTGAAAGTATAAGAATTATTAATTAAAGATTATAAAAATAATAAATATTAAATAAAATACCGATTTTCATTGGGAATAACACGATTTTATTTTGGAAGCTTTTGAAATTTACAAACCCACAAAAAACAGTGTAGGTACAGTGTCGTTCATTATGAACGGAATAAATTCAGTAAAACCGGAAATTACAGCAACTTTGCCATTTTTAATGAAACGCCTTGTATATTTTTACAGGTGGATAGAGAAGGAAAAAGCGCGTTCAGTAGACCAAATATCAACATTAATTTCATTTAAATAAAACTAATAATTAAAAATGTATTTCATTCTAAAGTAGATAATGAACAAATTATCAACTCGGCATGTATGCAAAATAACGTCAAATTATCCTGACGTATACGAATAGATATCAAAATGCGTTTAACGACATGCGCTTATGACAGGAAATTCACCCCACAAATCCTGCTAAATGTTCAACAAGAAATAATTTCTCGATTCCAAAAATGTCAAGAAGTAAATGGGCGACAGTTTGAGCATTCACTTTGAAAGAATTGTTAAATTTCATAATGTGTATTTTTAATTGAATCGGTCATTTCAAAAACAGCATAAGTCATTTTCTCAAAAATTACTTAAGGGCGGGTTGTATGGACGTAGTTTAACTGCCCGTTCAGCTAAACCACCATCAACTGTCATATGGATACGATTGTTACAATAATTGTATCCATGACAATTGATCATGGTTCAGCTGAACTCCGAGTTGAACTATGTCGATACAACCGGTCCTAAGGGTGGTTTTGCAGTCCTTATTTTTTTAAGATGTGTCGATTACAAAATTATCAAAATTGCCGATAATGTTTTAGAAGTACTCAACTTTCTTTCTTTTTCAAATATCGTATATAGGTAATTATTCAGTTTTATGCCGTTCTGTAAAATTTTAAAAATGTGACTTATGCTGTTTTTGAAACGACCGATTCAATTATTACTTGTGTTTTTCTGAATAAAAAAAGGTTGATATTGGGTCTACTGTACGCGCTTTTTCCTTTTTTATCCAAATCTGTAAAAATACAGGGTGTTTTATTTAAAACAACAAAGTTGCTGCCATATCCAGTTTTACCGGAAGGGATATAAGGTCGGCGCATAGATCAAAAAATGTCTATTTAAAAACAAATCCACATGTCGGAGGGTTTTTGATGAAAAACGATAGCTACGATTTTATCGAATTTATTCCTTTCATCATGAACACACTGTATAGTATAACTATCGAGATATAGTCGATATAGTCGGGGCACGCTCATGGTGCATCTACGTCTTCAATTGCATTTTCTGGTAATTTTGTAGTACCAATGTTGAAACAGTATAAAACTGTAATTTTTTTTGTGTATTACGTATTAAAAGTATGCTTTTTATAAGCCCATAGAATGTTATTTTACAGTTATTATTTTTATTTATTAGTTGTATTCATATTATTCCTGCAAAAAATAAAAACTTTTACTAATTAGTATTTTTTTCGTCTTAAGAAGTTTCTATTCAAGCACATGATCATTGTTGTTTTTTTTATTGTGTGTATATTCCTCAAACGTCACTCTTACAGTTTGAGAAGTTAACTACAAACAAAATCAATCGCTCGGACTTGGAGAAACTTTCCTCTAAAGTCTATTCCAGGAGAAGCCGACTAGCATGTAAACAAAACCACGTGGCGCATGGCCGTATAGGATCTGTGATTGGTTGCTTGCTTGCGCGGGCTGCATGCGTCTTGGAATAACTAATACTCACTTATCACGAGTACGTAGTAACGTAATTACGTTTATTTCCTGTAGCAACAGTTTATAGGTTCGTGATATCTTTAAGTTATAAAGTTGATGAAAATGGAGTTGTCTTCTGGTGTAAGTATCAAGCGCAAGAAGCATTATATTAGCGAACGGGAAAAGCAGTTGATTATTAAGTTATACAATGAAACATTCACTCAAAATCCAGAAATTTTAATTGGCGGTATTGTACAACATGTGGCCAAAACATTGGATGTTGGTGAAACCTCGGTAAAAAAAATAATCCGCGAGTTTCGGGAAAATAAAACTTTAACGCCCCCGAAAACCACAAAATCACGGGTAAAAATTGAAGATCAAGTTGAAGAGACAGATTTATGCGTGATACGCAAAAAGGTATTTGAAATAAAGTTTTAGTGGTGTACCCAGAAATTTTAGGATGGGGGTGCACTTTGAGAAAAAGATTTTTATTCATTAATTAATTAATTTAAACTTTTGTATAACATCCAGCACTAAATGCATTGACCTTGACCAATGCTTAATCATGAGATTCATGTGCGAGTTCCAAACTTCTTTAATTACCCTGCGAAATACTTGGATAGAAATATAATCTCATGAACGTGACTATTGCATAATCACTCTTTCCCGGCTTGTGCGATTATTAGTACCTATATTTAATAATCAGAAAATTTGCAGAATCCTATACCTACAATTACCTATTTGAAAGTTTTCCTTTAGTTAGGTGCTCTTAATTGAAACCCCGAAACTATGCACATACACTTTTCAGTATCTTAAAGTACCTAATTTGTGAGCTTTTATATTTTTAAAGTCAAATAATAACGCATAGGTATTTTACGTAGAATGCGCATCTTGTAAATAGTACCACGGCCACGTGGTTTTGTTTACATGCTAGTCGGCTTCTCCTGGAATAGACTTTAGTATTTTTTATTAGTCATATTCAACTTGCAAATTAATTAAAAATCAATTTAAAACATGAAAATGTTTAAAACTTTCATAATGGAATAATTTTGTTAAGTCCCAGGGGCTGTATGGCTGTATTCTCGAAATCATTCGACATTTTGGCGTGCTCGACAAAAAAAATTGTCCCCGGACATGCGCAGTAGGTGCAGCTCGTATTCACGTCGACGAATTAATGACGTCACTCCTTGACAAGACGTAGTGCCGTGGATTTAATGTCAAAATTATATCCACGTTAGCCGTGGAGCTAGCAACGGCCCTAAAATCACAAAATTGTTTTTACTTACCATACCCCATACCACCACTGGTATAGGGGAAGTATTGATATCATGAAAATTTTCGAAATCAAGATTTTCGCGGAAATACGTGTTTTGGGCCCCCAGGAACCCAAAAAAGTGGTCTAGAAAAAATGTGTGTGTATGTGTGTATGTATGTGGGTGGGTGGGTGGGTGGGTATGTAACGCTTCTAACGCAAAAACTAGTGAGCCGATTTTGATGAAATTTTAAATGAAGGGGTATATCGAAAATTCATCGACAAAATAAGCTTTTAAAAAAAATCCGAAACCGGAAGCGGAAGTTAGACATGTTTTTTTGGTAGCATTTTTCTCAGAAGCAGAATTTTGAAAATCTCAGTAGGGAATATGAAAGAAGACCATAATTGAAACGAAACGGTTTTTTGCCAGACTCTCTAACTTCAAAATGGCGGTCGCTATGAATTTTTCAAAATTTCGATTTTAACACCCCATAACTCAAAAACCAGTTAAAGTCCGTTTTTTTTTAAAGATCCACCACCTGTTGATTTCAGTTGGTATAATAAAAAAATTGAAATTTTTAGTAATTTTTGTCAATATATGGTAACATTGATTCAAAGATCAATCAAAATGTTCTGTCAATTTATGCGTGCGCATCACTACATTTCAAATTTAAATTATTTAAAATGTTAATTAAAACATAAAGAAGACTAAGTAGGTACTCTAATATAAATTTATTTTTATTGACGAAACCCCGATTTACAAAAACGATTCTGCTACTAAATCTTGGACTATTGACAATAACCTTCCCAAGAAAGATTAGAAATTAGGGAAAGCAGGTTTACAGTGCTCCATCCTGGGTGTGTTGAGGTTTCTTAGATGAATGTAGTTTGCTTTTAAGGCGGTAGTACCCTCTACAATGATCGGGATTATCACAAAACGATGAATAGTCAGCTATTTAAAGAGTGGATTAATCAATTAATTCCAGCTCTACCATCTGATGGTTTTAAAACTGTTATTATTTTTGACAATGCCCCATGTCATTCTGTCCGTTTGGAGAGACCTCCAATATATTATTCCAACAAAACTGCAATGGGAAATTATTTAATAAAGTGTAACGTTCCATTTTAACTTACATGTACAAAAGTTCAATCATGGCAGCTGATAAATAATTTAGGACAAATGGACAACTTTATGCTCAAAATATACCGCCAATCGTAACATATCAAGGTGAAGATTCGGATACAGATTCAATTTTGAACCATATCTCTCATATGATGATTCAAAATTTGAAACACCCCAATCTGATTCTGAAAATAATCCCAATTATTTTAATCCTGAATACATTTTTTCTATTCTTACCTCGAATTATTTATATATTAATTATTATAAAACTATAATACTTCTTATTAAATCGAGCAAATTTACATAAACTCAGCATATATCCACATAAATCAAGAATATTTAACAAAATATCTGAAAATATTTCTTGTGAAAAGCACCTGTCAAAATTGACCATTAAATTTATTAGTCCTAACCCTACTTTAAAAATTACTAAAAAATTTCACCAGCAACGTTGCCAAACATACTTTCGAGAGAAATTGCGAGGTTGGTGGATCTTTAAAAAAAAATAGACTTTATCTGGTCAGGTTCCGCAACAACTTGTTTGAAATCCCTTTGGCTGTACTACACCAAGAAAAAGAATCATTTACTAAATTCAAAAACCGTAGCAACGGCGCTCTTCCAAAAATTTTGAAATTTTTGAAAAATTATTACAAAAAAACTGCTCTAAGGATTTTGTTTAAATTTTCTATACTTATGCAGCTTGGTATTAGCTACATTTTTGTTTTTTGATGAACGCCAGAATTCCACTGTGGCGCCCTCTACGACATTTTGAAAATCGGAAATTGATGCTCCTATAGCGCCTTTATTAGTCAAAATATGAAAGAAGTTTAAATATAAAAGTTGTTTAGTATATAAATTTACATTTTTCTAAATTTATATCACGTATACAGGGTGTTTGGTTTTCACAATACAATAAGCAACTTTGTTATTTTAAATAAAACACCCTATATATTATTATATAATTGAATTCAAAATTAAATTGTCTATCACATAGTATACGGTGTTCATATGGCTAAAATGTACGGTTAATGAGAAATTCGTGAATTTTGAATATTTAGGTTGGACTCTTGACGGAAACGGATCGTCGGTCGGTAGCGATCGTCCGGCTTCGCCAGTTATAATTTCTAGCCGATACCTACTACAGAGGACAGATAGATGCGTATCTTGGTGTCTTTCTTTTGTTCATATCGATCCCGTATAGTCTCGTTTTTCTCGCGAGGCATTCAAATGATTTCCAATGGTGCCTCGCGAACTACTGTTGAATAGCAAAAACAAAATGTTTATTTTTAGTATGGGAAAGTCCAGGGGAGGTTTGCACCTCCACTTTTTGTTTTTCTGGTTAGAAAAACAAAGAATTAATGGAATTATAAGAAACCGGTATGATTACATACGTATAGCGTATAATCTAAGAGTTTGGTGTATAGGTAAACATGCTCGGTACAAGCTTAGCATTTATGAAGTTTGTAGAATGCAGAACTTAAAACATTCATAAAGTAAAGTAGGTATAGTTCTACAGTGTGATCAATATAATGATTTAACGTGTCGCTTCATACTGATTTTTATTGTCCGCTTACTGCTGCTGTCGGTACTTATTTGGTAATTTCAGTGGTGTAGACATTGTAATTTAAATGACAGATGGAAAATAATGCGCAAGACACTGAACAGATGTAAGTATTGATACACAACAGACTGTTTGACAAAACGGAATGCATTTTTGATAGTAATTGGACCGACTAGCGGTCATGTGTCCTTCAATTATTTTTGATCACCCTGTACAAGCGAGTCTAAAAAGGTCCGTTTCCGTCAATGTTTATACAGGGTGTTTCTAAACATATGCGAAAAATTTTATGGGCTGATTCCTAGGGTTATTATGATCATAAAAGTTCATATGAACATGGGTTGGGAAACGCATTGTTAGGGTGCTACAGCCCCCCGAAGGGGGCGCTTGAAATTTAAATTTTAATTAATATCTCGGACACCCTTTAATATAAATTAATAAAATTTGAGTACATGGTACGATTGTACGTTCAAAATTACATAAAAAGTGTACTCTTATTAAAAGTTGATAAACCGAACCGTTTTCGAGATAACTCAATTTTTACGAAAAATCCAGTTGCCATGAAAATTCGGAAACTTTGTACTTTATGGATTAAATTCGCAGCATAGATTCAGGACATCAAGGTAAAGTTTACATGAACTTTTTTTTATTGCCTTGATGTCCTGAATCTATGCAGTGAATTTAATCCATAAAGTACGAAATTTCCGAATTTTCATGGCAACTGGATTTTTCGTAAAAATTGAGTTATCTCGAAAACGGTTCGGTTAACAACTTTTAATAAGTGTACACTTTTTATGTAATTTTGAACGTACAATCGTACCATGTACTGAAGTTTATAAAAACAATTGAAGATTACAAAAATAATGAAGAATAAGTACCCAGCCCTCCCAGTTTGGGACGCTCCTGGTTTAAATAATTTTACTTGAATACTGTCAGATAATAGCACTTACTAGTACTAACTTATACGCCAAATTTTATTAATTTATATTAAAGGGTGTCCGAGATATTAATTAAAATTTAAATTTCAAGCGCCCCATTCGGGGGGCTGTAGCACCCTAACAAAGCGTTTCCCAACCCATGTTCATATGAACTTTTATGATCATAATAACCCTAGGAATCAGCCCATAAAATTTTTCGCATATGTTTAGAAACACCCTGTATAGTGAGAGGTTGCCTCGTAACTTTTAGCCAATCAGAAGCGCGGCGAAATGACGTCACAGGTATGCTGGTTTAAAATATTGCTTATAAGGCGGCGCATTCTCAATAGCCAAATAAAAGCAGCTGGCGTTGTTAAACAATTATATTGCAATGTATTAGTAAGGCGACCTTGATTCTACAATAGTACATTGGGCAGATAGCATACCAACCAGTGACATAGTAACCTTGAAGTTACGAGGCAACCTACTCACTATAATATAAACCTTGCGTTTCCGTAGGATTTGCATAGATACAAAATTTTATGATCGAATTGCCTTAGACTTAGACAAAAAACCAAAACTCAACGGAATCTGAGATCGAACCGCTGTGTGTAGAGGAACACTCAACACATGTAGGGAATTGTTGGAATTTTCATAAACTTGATTGAGGAATGACTTTTTTGTTAGCTCAATCACACTGCCGAAAATGCTTAGGTATGTACGTTTTTCCCGCCACATATTATCGATATGAAACAAGTATTAGTACACCTTTTCATGTAGAAATAGCTCCTTTATCATAGATTTTATTCACAAGCAATTTACAGCAGTACCAAATTCAAATCTTGGACAATATCGCCCGATATGAGCATCTTGATCACCCCCTTGGACCTGTGCTGCAGATAGAAGGATACTTGAAAGACCTCGAACAAGAAGGTTTCTGGGGAGGCTTTGAGACGATCGCCGCGACCGCAGTTATCCTGGAGGCAACAATTGAAGTACACTGCGAAGAGGGGCCTACCTCGAGCACCTATATACTGACGTAGACTGAGCATCTATACCGGCATGACCTTCAAAAATGGGACCAAAAAACGGCCATATTGCTCATCTTTAGCGTTGATTCAATCAACGTCTTTAGTTAGTGACTTTTGATGTTGCGAAGATTGTATCATGGTAGTAAAGTTGTTATCACGTTGTTATGACATTTAACCTAACCTTTCAGCGAAGTTGATAGTTATGGAAAATAAAAGAAAACGTCGATTGCCTAAAGGAGCACAATTATTATAATAATGAAAATTCTCAAAGACTGCAGCTTAAGTTATTGGAGCAAATGGAAAAAAGAATGAATTTAGAAATTTAAATTACTAAGCAACCATAGTAAGCAACAGACGAGCAATATGGCGGACTTGGGTCCACTTTCTTAGTATAGGATGCTCAGTCTACGTTAGTAGGTCAGTGACCTCGAGTCACGAACCTAACCTCCCACAAGCAAATGGCCGTGTATTGCAAATAGCGTACCGATCAGCAGGAAACGGGAAGAGAAACCACTACGACAGCATCAGAACTACGGAGGATCGCAGACGAAACAGCCCAGGAGGCTTAGGAGAGGCGACTGCCCTCCGACGGGTTGACTGGGGACAGCTGCCTCACGCAATGTTAAATAATAGCGATAAGCAGTTGTTATATGGATCTTTTTGCATTTGTTATTAAATATGTTAAAAGTCGATATTTTATTTGATATTTATATTTTATTATATATTATATTTATTATTCTACTATTATATTATATTATATTTATATCTATACACAACTAACATGTGTGGCTGTGTCGCTAACTCCCATTAGGGATACAACCTACTAACTACCTCGGTGTTACAACAGCCGTATCGTGTGGGGAATTGCTGCCGGTACATTAAAGCTCTGTGACACCACACCCATCCCAGCCGCTCACTTTTTCCCACCAAACCCCCTCCTATTGGCATATGGTAAGCTTGGGGTAAGCTGCTTGCGACGCTATCGGATCGACGCCCCCAAGCGACGCCCCGCTACCTTGCGGGGAGTCGCTCTGAGTGGCTGGTATAGCAGAATATACCTGGGAGAGACTTCGGTCAGCTGTATGTGCAATATTGATGATGATGATGATGAAGATTAACTACAACAGCATCAACATCATTTTCTAATGCACTTATAAATACCAGTAGCAGTCCCAGTTGTGCCGCTCCTAAATTCTTACCTTATCATAGCTTATCTAGTTATTATTTAAAGGATGTTATAAAAGATCAAAGTTACGTATGCTCTCTTAAGGAAAGTTACATGGTATTAATGTCAAGTAAATTTGGACTTTAAGCTTAAAGAAATAAGCAACTCAACAATTTTCCGAACTCATGATCTTTGGTACCAAACCGATAGGTACATATTGTAGTTGAGAGGTCAGGGGCAGTTAGTAGTTAAGCAATAAGTCAGTTAGTCAGTCTTTTAACAATATTGCTACGAGGGAATTATATAGTCAAAATTATAATCTTAAAATATATTCAAAATTTATTAATTAAAATTCATTATGAAAGAGTTACATTTCAATGTATTGCATTATTGCTGCATCTGGCTGCATCTAGTGTTTGCAGGTGTAATGTATCATAATTAGGTCAAACTTAGACTCAGCATGTATGCAATAATAAGAACTTTGGAAATATTAAATAAGCTTGCGGGTTTGCGTAATCTTAAGGAAGCTCTTGCCAATGTGGGCAAGAGTTGTAGGTAATGGTTAAGTTAAAATTAAAT
Organism: Hemicrepidius hirtus; assembly: GCA_963082805.1. NCBI lineage: Eukaryota > Metazoa > Arthropoda > Insecta > Coleoptera > Elateridae > Hemicrepidius > Hemicrepidius hirtus. The sequence continues at coordinate 6,627,567 of OY720165.1, forward strand.
TTAGAGTTAGTTGTTATCTGGGTGTCGAGAGGAGAAGGTCCCGGTGGCAAGGGAAGTTGGCCCTTGCCAGTTACACCCCTCTCGGGGGGCGTAACAATATTGTACTAATTGTAATTACTTACGAATTTACAAGAATAAATGTTAAAATAACTATAGTGTTATAAATTACTTTGCAGGAACCAAAGTAGACCCTTGTGAGAATTCTGGCGGCTACGGGTACAACACCATGAAAAAATTCATGGAAATATCTTGCATCAGTAGTGGCACAGGAAACAGTTTCAGTGGGAAATTTGAAAATTGCTATTTTTCTGTGTAGTATTTGTGTAATCCTTCTGAAGATGTACAAAAGAAGCAGAGGGGGTAGGTATCTATAAATATGCACATAACTATCAAGGGAGTTATGAATTCAGCATATTTATAGTTACCGTAACTAAGGCAATATTGTATTTGAATATTGCATTGTAATAGGTAGGTCAGTAAGGAATAAAATGAATATTCACCATCACCATTAAATAAACTACTTGACGCCTGTGACTGCATTATTCAGCAAGATGAAAATTGTTCAGTTGTAATGGAATTTTGTCATTTTCTGACCAATCTTAAAATCCTTCCTCACTAAATAAAATCATCTCATTTTCAGAGAAATGTAGTTTTTTATCATTTTTCTAGGGAAATATAAATTTTACACCTGGCAACACTAGGCCCAGTCAACGTCTGGCAACCCTGCCTGTATTATTTTGAACAACTGTCAAAACGCGGTTTACAGGTGGTTGACAGTTTAGGCCGTTTAGGCGTTTATCGTAAAACATTCGCGTTACTGTTTTATGAGCTGTAACGAGCTTTTTGCGTTTCTGTGCGTCTCTTTGCTAAATATAAATAATTTGATCAACACCATAAGAACTTCGCATATTTCCTTAATTTAGAATTTCTTGCTTGTATATTTTTTGTAATTTACTGAAATAAACAACGTAAGTAATGTGTAATTTTTATGGCATCAAATTAAAACTGTTCAGTATGTTCATGAAGGTGATAATAAACTGTAGACCTCTTGCACCCACATGGATTTTGTACTCTACATAAACGATGTCGCAGTTCATTCGGAAGTTGTAGATGAGGGATTAGTGATAAGTCCGGACGATCCTGTGGATGCTCGGAATAGCAATGACATCAAGGAGAACTTTTCTCAAGCAGATGGTAAGTGTTTAAAATTAATTTTACCCCGACCTTTCACTAACGTGTTCCGAATTTTCTCTACATAAATGACGTTGCAGTAAAATCAGAAATTGTACGTGAGGGCTTCGTGATGGATACCGAGAATCCTACGTTGGATGTTTGGAATGGGAAAGACATTCAGGGAAACTTTTCTCAAGCTGAGTTGCCAACAGGGGGTAAGTAGGAAAATCATTTTTTCTCTTCAGTGATATTTGGTTTGACAAATATCATTTCTCTTTTTTTATATACAGGGTGTTTCTAAACATATGCGAAAAATTTTAAGGGCCGATTCCTAGAGTTATTATGATCAGAAAAGTTCATATGAATGTATGTCCTAAACGGCTTAGTTTTAAAGTTACAGGATGTTTAATAATAAATTAAAAGGTCATACAACAAAACACACTAATACAACAAAATTAAAGAAACTGTTGAAAATGACCGCCTTCAACTGCAATGCAAGCTTCTATCCTCTGTTGCATTGATTGGTGAGTGCGTTCAAGAATACCGGGGTGTTTCGAACTGTCTCAAATGCTGCAACAATACGATTTCTCAGTTCATCAACATTTTCAATAGGAGTCGTATACACTAATGCCTTAAGGTGGCCCCAGAGAAAAAAATCTAGTCAATTTAAGTCTGGAGATCGCGGAGGCTACAGTAGTGGACCTCCTCGCCCTATCCACCGATTTGGATACTCACCGTCCAAAAACTCACGAGCAACTAAACTGAAATGTGCTGGAGCACCATCATGCATAAAATACATTTGTAATCTTCATTGCAACGGGACTTCTCCCAACAGTAGTGGTAGCTCCTCTTCAAGAAAGCGGCGGTATACTTCTCCATTTAACCTCATCGGCAAAAAATATGGACCGATCAAGTGATCTCCAACAATTCCGGCCCACACATTAACAGAGAATTTATGTTGATGACGGGTTTCCAATGTTTGGTGTGGGTTTTCTTCGGGCCATGTGTGATTGTTATGAAAATTAATAATAGCATGTCTGGAAAAATTAGCCTCGTCGGTGTAGAAAACTTGAACCAAAAACTGAGGATTTAGTATACTATTTGCTGTTGTATCCATTGACAAAAAGCCAATCTTTTCGGAAAATCGGCTGGCAAAAGTGCCTGTACCCGTTGTATGTGATATGGATACAACATTTGATTCATTTGGTTCGGGTATCGTTCTTTATAAAGACGTCTAGCTGCAAGTGAATTACCATTGGCAAGACCGTAAACAAAATGCATATCGCACAACTCAGCATTTGTGTAATTCATTTTAGAAAACTTCAACAATTGACACAATAATATTGGTTCATCAACTGTCATGGATACAATTGTCACAACAACTGTATCCATGGCAACTAACCGTTGTTTAGTTTAACAGAGATTTAACATCTGATGAATGAACCCATCTTGTTAGTTATAGTAACTTTAAAACTAAGCCGTTTAGGACATACATTCATATGAACTTTTATGATCATAATAACCCTAGGAATCGGCCCTTAAAATTTTTCGGATATGTTTAGAAACACCCTGTATACAGGGTGATTCGTAACGTACGGAAGAAACTGAAAGGACAACTAGAAGGGACCAAAACATAGTATTTTTACAATAAACTTTTGATCAAAATCGAATCATAAGAAAGTTACAACAGTTTAAAGCAAGCTTTTTTTTTTATAAAATACGGTAATTCCTTACGTTTTGCATTTATAAGGTAATCAAACAAAATTCAATGAAAATTTTTATAAGAAGAAAGTTATGGCTATTTAAAGTGTACTTTAAAATTTTCAGCTATAGGTGTTTGTTTATTGACAACCTCTAATTTACATAATCTGATCCTGTAGGTAAGTCAAAATTACAGCGGCAATTTATCAGATTGTGTAGAAGTGTTTTTAATGTAAACGCGAATACAATAAGCTCGGCGGTACTCAAAACGTCGTCGGCGTGAATTTATAAGAACTTTAAACCGTTGTAACTTTCTTCTTATTTGATTTTGATCAAAAGTTTATTGTAAAGACAACTATCTTTTGGTCTCCTCTAATTGTCCTTTCAATTTCTTCCGTACGTTAGAAGATATAAAAGTACACTGAAAACTCAGTAGGTGATTCCTCGTGTCACAATATGGAAAAAAGTTAATATGACCCATCCATGGTCCAAAAATGCTTGGTTGCTGTGTTACAAACGGACAAAGATAGAACAAAGAATCACTAATTTTATTAGAAAAAATTTAGCCAAAAAAGATATTGTTTTGGTTTTTAAGAACTGTATTTTTCTTTCACGTTTCATAAGTGTATAAAAAGCGTGTTTTTAGAATTTTTAAATCATCCAGAAGGTGATAAATCGAAGGACCATTTTGATTTTTAAGTCATAACTTTTTTGTCTTATACTGTTTGTGCTACTTTAGGTAAAATACTAATATCTTAATAAACTGTTAATTATTTCAGTAAAACATCAAAATACCAGCACCCATTTGCATGCTCAAATAAAATCTGAAACTCCTAATGTGAAATTTAATATTAAGAGTGATGATGATGATATCTATATTAAGTTTGAGCCTTCAGTAACCGAGGAGCTGGATATAAAAACAGAAATTGAGAAAATGGAATCAGAAATCAGGCAAGACTTTCAAGTTGAAGAGTTAGATTCTGCAATGTACAGCACCTTATATCCAATTGAAGAAAATTCAAAATCGAATTATGCAAGAGGTAACTTAGAACCATATACAAGAATTGTATGTGGTGATGGAAGTAAACAGGGAAGTAATTTTGAAACTTGTGCAAGAGAGAAATGTGATTATAGAAGTTTACAAAAGAGTAACTTACAACAACATATGAAAGCCCATATAGATGAAAAGCCATTTAAATGTGATATATGTGATTATAGAAGTTCACTGAAGTGTCACTTACAACGACATTTGAAAACCCATACGAGTGAAAAACCTTTTCAATGTAATATATGCGATTATAGAAGTTCACGGAAGGATGTATTGCAATATCATATGAAAATCCATATGGGTGAAAAACCATTTAAATGCAATATATGTGAATATGGAAGTTTATATAAGAGTAATTTACAAGGGCATATGAAAACCCATACAGGTGAAAAACCTTTTCAATGTGATATATGCGACTATAGATGTGCACACAAGAGTAGCTTGCAACTACATTTGAAAACCCATACGGGTGAAAAACCTTTTCAATGTGATATATGCGATTATAGAAGTTCACGAAAGGGTCACTTACAAGATCATATGAAAACCCATACGGGGGGAAGTAATTTTGAAACTTGTGCAAGAGAGAAATGTGATTATAGAAGTTTACAAAAGAGTAACTTACAACAACATATGAAAGCCCATATAGATGAAAAGCCATTTAAATGTGATATATGTGATTATAGAAGTTCACTGAAGTGTCACTTACAACGACATTTGAAAACCCATACGAGTGAAAAACCTTTTCAATGTAATATATGCGATTATAGAAGTTCACGGAAGGATGTATTGCAATATCATATGAAAATCCATATGGGTGAAAAACCATTTAAATGCAATATATGTGAATATGGAAGTTTATATAAGAGTAATTTACAAGGGCATATGAAAACCCATACAGGTGAAAAACCTTTTCAATGTGATATATGCGACTATAGATGTGCACACAAGAGTAGCTTGCAACTACATTTGAAAACCCATACGGGTGAAAAACCTTTTCAATGTGATATATGCGATTATAGAAGTTCACGAAAGGGTCACTTACAAGATCATATGAAAACCCATACGGGTGAAAAACCATTTCAATGTGGTATATGTGATTATACAACTTCACAAAAGAGTAACTTACGACGACATATGAAAACCCATACGGGTGAAAAGCCATTTAAATGTAATATATGTGATTATAGATGTTCAGAGAAGGGTCACTTACAAGATCATATGAAAACCCATACGGGTGAAAAACCATTTCAATGTGATATATGTGAATATAGAAGTTCACAGAAAGCTCACTTACAAGATCATATGAGAACCCATACGGGTGAAAAGCCATTTAAATGCAATATATGCGATTACAGAACTTCGTGGAAGAGTTACTTACAACAACATATGAAAACCCATACCTGTGAAAAGCCATTTAAATGCAATATATGTGATTATAGAAGTTCACTAAAGAGGAACTTACAACGACATATGAAAACCCATACAGGTGAAAAACCATTTCAATGTGATATATGCAACTGTAGATTTGCACACAAGAGTAGCTTACAACGACATTTAAAAACCCATGCGGGTAAAAAACCATTTTAATGCAATATAATATGCGAATATCGTTGGCGATTCGGCAAAACCACGTAACTAACAAAGTATAAAGTTTCAGTTTTTGGACAAAAAAAACTGCTAGAAAATTATAGTATTTTTTGTTGGTATCAAACTTGTTTATGCTATGTAGCAATCACTACTATGACTGTGTAAATAGTTTTTGGCTATATTACCTGTAATTAAGAAATTATCTACAACTTAGTGTATATAACTTAAAATCAAAAAATCTGTCGGATACGTGGTTTTGCCGAATCGCCAACGATATGAAATTTATTGACATTCTCAAGCGTCACTTTGTTGTAATCCATGATTATATAAATAATAAATATTAAATAAAATATCGATTTCAACGGGAAATAACAAGATTTATTCGCTTTATACGTATTTCGGCATCAAAGTGCCATTGTCAAAAGCTATATAAAATATTATAACAAATGCAAAATATAGTAACTCCTTGATTCTATTATTTTAACACTGCGTGAAGCAGCTGGCCCCAGTCAACCCGTCGGAGGTCAGTCGCTTATCAGTGTGTTTTAAAAAGATATTTATTCCAAAATCTTCAGTAAAGGAGAATCTAAGAGCTCAATTTGCTCATTCATTAAAGGTACGTTGTTTTTTGTGTGTTTATAAATTTCAAAAGCTTCCAAAATATTTAATTTATTTTTGTTATCAGAAAAGTGTAAAAATTTAATTGTATTATTAGATGTTAATGTGTGATTTTGTTCTAACAAATGTTTAGCAAAATTTGATTTATGTGCATGTTTATATTTGTAACAACGGATATGTTCTTTTTGCCTAATACTGAAATTTCTAATTGTTTGACCTATATACAGTGTGTCCCAAATAGAGTAGTATTGCATGGCTATCTTTCTTATTAATAAAGATACAGATTCGGTTAAATGGGCAATGTTGTGCAGTTTTTCATGCTGGTTTAGATACTGCTTAGAAAGGTCAAACATTCCGAACCATTCAAAAGATATTCGCAAAAAACCACAAAATCCATTTTTCGAAAAAGTCGATTATTTCGCTTGTTATAAAAGTTACAGAAAATTGTTTTATACAAAAGTTACTTGATTCATTAAGATAAACAAAAATATGTTTACAAAAAAAATATCGCAGAGGCCGTTTTCGAGATATTGATAGCAACTTTCTTATTTTAAATGGGCGCCATCTTGGATTTTCAAATGAAAAAATTGCATTTTTTTTTCTGCATTCAACGATGTATAACAATCTATGTTAAAAATAAAAAATAACGGCATACTTTATAGTTTGTGTATTAAATAAAGTAAGCCATGAAAACAAGTGAATTTTAAAACAAAAAAAACTTGGAACAAAATGTATTTACAGTTATTAACGATATTTACAATAAACGTTAAATCTACAATAGCTAATTTTAATCACAGTAAATGTTCAAAATGTTGGCCATTGTTAGCCAAACATAACTGGCATCTTTTTAAAATACTTTCAGTTACTTTATTTGATGTGTGGCGATTAATACTATTTAACGCTTCTTGTACAGATTCTTCCAATTCGTTAACATTGTTGTAATTAAAATTACTACCATACACTTCACTTGTTTTCATGGCTTACTTTATTTAATACAAAAACTATTAAGTATGACGTTATTTTTTATATTAAACATAGATTGTTATACATCGTTGAATGCAGAAAAAAAAATGCAATTTTTTCATTTGAAAATCCAAGATGGCGCCCATTTAAAATAAGAAAGTTGCTATCAATATCTCGAAAACGGCCTCTGCGATATTTTTTTTGTAAACATATTTTTGTTTATCTTAATGAATCAAGTAACTTTTGTATAAAACAATTTTCTGTAACTTTTATAACAAGCCAAATAATCGACTTTTTCGAAAAATGGATTTTGTGGTTTTTTGCGGATATCTTTTGGAGGGTTCGGAATGTTTGATCTTTCTAAGCAGTATCTAAACCAGCATGAAAAACTGCACAACATTGCCCATTTAACCGAATCTGTATCTTTATTAATAAGAAAGATAGCCATGCAATACTACTCTATTTGGGACACACTGTATACTGAATCACAATGTGAACAATTTAATTTATAAATACCTGATTTTAGCAAATCATTAATTTTGTCTTTAGCATTGAAAAGAGAGTATAGAATATTTTTATTTGTTTTAAAAATGACTTTGTATTTATTTGTGTTATTTATAATTTTAGCAATCTTTTCTGAAATTTTACCAAAATATGGAATTGAAACGTATTTTAATGTTTTATCAGTGTTATTAATGGAATAAACTTTTTGAATAGCTAATTTATAATTTTTCTTTTTAATTAAAGTGTCAATAAGTGTTGTGTTATATCCATTGCTATATGCAATTTGTTTAATAATTGAAATTTCTCTATTAAAACTATTTTTATCTAAAGGAATTGTTAGAGCTCTGTGTACTAAAGATTGATATGCTGCTAATTTATGTGTATTATGATGACAAGAGTTATGTGGTATGGTAATATCAGTTTGTGTAGGTTTTCTATAAATTGAATATTCGAGTATGTTTTCTGAATTAATTTTTATGTTTAAGTCTAAAAAGTTAATAGATCTGTTTTGTTCAATTTCTAGTGTAAATTTAATTTTTTGGTGTAAAGTATTAATAAAAATTAAAAAGTCGTCAATGTATTCGAAAGAACTATCAAAACATGCCAAAATATCGTCAACATAACGAAACCAAAATACAATTTTATTTGATAGATTTGATTCAAATATTTGATCTTCTATATTTTCCATAAAAATATTAGCCAATAATGGTGAAATGGGACTACCCATTGGTAACCCATCTTTCTGAAGGTAAATTTTATCATTAAAAATAAAGTAATTTTGATTAATACAAAGTTCAAATAATTGAATCAACTCTATCCTTTTTGTTAATTCAATGTTATTGTTAACTAAAACATTTTCTAATAAAGGAATACATTCCTGTGGGGGTATTTGTGAAAACATACTCGTAACATCAAAACTAACTATTTTACATAGTGGTGGTAAGTTAATGTTACTTAATTTATTAATTAATTCAGAAGTGTTTTTAACTGAATATTTTGGAGTGTATCCTAAATTATTAATTATATTATTTAATGTTTTAGCTAGCATGTGGTTTGGTGCATGTATGTATGAAACTACAGGTCTAATAGGAATGTTAGGTTTATGTATTTTAACTAAACCGTATAATTTTGGTGGTTGTGTTAAAATAATAGAATCAAGGAGTTACTATATTTTGCATTTGTTATAATATTTTATATAGCTTTTGACAATGGCACTTTGATGCCGAAATACGTATAAAGCGAATAAATCTTGTTATTTCCCGTTGAAATCGATATTTTATTTAATATTTATTATTTATATAACGATATGAAAGTTTGAAAGTATAAGAATTATTAATTAATGATTATAGAAATAATAAATATTAAATAAAATACCCATTTTAACTGGGAATAACACGATTTTATTTTGGAAGCTTTTGAAATTTACAAACCCACAAAAAAACAGTATACAGTGTCGTTCATGATGAACGACAAATGACAGCAATTTTGCCATTTTTAATGAAACGCCCTGTATGTTTTTACAGGTTTTACAGGTGGATAAAGAAGGAAAAAGCGCGTTCAGTAGACCTAATATCAACATTAATTTCATTTAAATAAAAGTAATAATTAAAAATGTATTTCATTCTAAAGTAGATAATGAACAAATTATGAACTCTGCATGTATAACGTCAAATTATCCTGACGTATAAAATAGATATCAAAATGCGTTTAACGACATGCGCTTATAACAGGAAATTCTACTAAGGGCCGGTTTTACAATACAAATATAAGTTATACTCCCGACAATTGTCATGGCAACTGTCGGAGGTATAGCTTATTCCAGGTATATACTAGTATTGTAAAACCGGGCCTAAATGTTCAACAAGAAATAATTTCTCGATTTCAAAAATGTCAAGAAGTAAATGGGCGACAGTTTGAGCATTCACTTTGAAAGAATTGTTAAATTTCATAATGTGTATTTTTAATAATCTTCACTTGTGTTTTTCTGAATAAAAAAAGGTTTACATTGGGTCTACTGTACGCCCTTTTTCCTTCTTTATCCAAATCTGTAAAAATACAGGGTGTTTTATTTAAAACAACAAAGTTGCTGCCATATCCAGTTTTACCGGAAGTGATATAAGGTCGGCGCATAGATCAAAAAATGTCTATTTAAAAACTAAAATCCACATGTCGGAGGGTTTTTGATAAAAAACAATAGCTACGATTTTATCGAATTTATTCCTTTCATCATGAACACACTGTATAGTTTATTGGCATTCTCAAGCGTCACTTTGTTGAAATCCATGATTATATAAATAATAAATATTAAATAAAATATCGATTTCAACGAGAAATAACAAGATTTATTCGCTCTATACGTATTTATAGTATAACTATCGAGATATAGTCGGGGCACGCTAATGGTGCATCTACGTCATCAATCGCATTTTCTGGTAGTTTTGTAGTACCAATCTTGAAACAGTATAAAACTAATTTTTTTGCGAATTATGTATTAAAAGTATGCTTTTTATAAGCCCATAGAATGTTATTTTACAGTTATTATTTTTATTAATTAGTTGTATTCATATTATTCCTGCAAAAAATAAAAACGTTTACTAATTAGTATTTTTTTCGTCCTATAAGTTGCCATTGAAGCACATGATCATTGTTGTTTTTTTTATTGTGTGTATATTGCTCAAACGTCGCTCTGACTGTTTGAGAAACACATTAAAGCAAACTACCGACGTTTTGAGAAAGATCGTTGCTAGTTCCACGGCTAACGTGGATATAATTCTGACACAAAATCCACGGCATTACGTTCGGCGCATGTCTGGGGACTTATTTCAGCTTCCTAAGATTATAGGAACAGAGGTGCGTACGATTGGTTGCCTACTCCCAAGGCGTAAGTGTTTCTGAGAAATCTAATGATAATAATTATTAACTACAAACAAAATCAATTGCTCGGACTTAGAGAAACTTTAATTTAATAATAATAATAATAATAATAAATAATAATTTAATCATTAATTAAAAATCAATTTAAAATATGAAAATGTTTGAAACTTTCATAATATAGTAAGTCGCCAGACATACGCAGTAGGTGCAGCTCGTCACTCCTTGACAAGACGTGTGCCGTGGATTTAGTGTCAAAATTATATCCACGTCAGCCGTGGAGCTAGCAACGGCCCTAAAATCACAAAATGGTTTGTTTTTGTTTTTCTGGTTAGAAAAACAAAGAATTAATGGAGTTATAAGAAACTGGTATGATTACATACATATAGCGTATAATCTAAGAGTTTGGTATAGGTAAACATGCTCCGTACAAGCTTAGCATTTATAAAGTTTGTAGAATGCAGAACTTAAACATTCATAAAGTATAGTTCTACAAGCGAGTCTAAAAAGGTGATTGAGACACTGCCGCAAATGCTTAGGTATACGTTTTTCCCGAAAACGGCACATATTATCGATAGACGATACGAAACAAGTAGTACACCTTTTCATGTAAAAATAGCTCCTTTATCATAAATTTTATTCACAAGATTAACTACAACTGCATCAACATCATTTTCTAATGCACTTATAAATATCAGTGTACAATTTGTATTTGTATTTTCCCTTTATATTTATATTTTGTTATATTTATTTGTTACCTGGTAAGGTACCTTAGACATTACTAAAAACAATTTTTGTTATAATCGGTGTGCATCAAGACAGCGAGCAGTAAAAAGCCTAAATGTCAGACAGGTGTTTTATTTATGTTATATCTTTATAGGATATTTATTTATCACTTTATGGAATACATTAATTATTCTTATTACTTTGATACATATATTATTATGACATCTCAGCCATATTGTTTATATATTAAAAACAATCTATCTACCTACTATGATAACAAATAACACTTAATACTAATATACGACATCTCCCTTTCTTATTTACATTTTATAGTCCTTATACTTTACTGGTAACTGTCTAATTCTAACTGGTCTACCTACATTAGAATCATTGCCATTCTCTGTATTTGAATTATTACTGATGTTGTTGTCCATAGGGTAATTATTGTTAATATTATTATTAGGACTGCGAGGACTTGAAATTGGACTTGTTTTAATATTTTCTCCCGTTGATACACTTGAGGAAACTCCTAGGTTATCGGAGGAATCAAGATTATAGGTAGGTGGGGTATTTAAAGATGGTCTTATGTCCTTTCTGTTTCTGCGATATTGTTGCGATTCTGTTTGAACAATATATGATCTAGTAGTTTCATGTGTATTAACAATTACGGCTGGTTTCCATTCTCTTCCTTTCTTCATTACTACACTTTGCCCTATTCCTAATGCTGATAATGATTTACTGCCTTTGTCATAATAATTTTTCTGAATTCTTTGAGCCTCTTCTTTATTCTTTACGATGTTCCTCTCAATTTTGGGTTGTAGGTCCCTCAATTTTACCGGTAATTTTGTTCTCAAGGATCTATTTAGCATAAGTTGTGCTGGAGATTTTCCTAATGTCTTTAATGGTGTATTTCGGTATTCCATCAGCATAGTATATATGTCTGTACGTTCTTCATGAGCTTTACGTAGCATATTTTTAGCTAACTGTACCCCTCTTTCTGCTAATCCGTTTGACTGAGCATATGTTGGACTACTCGTCGTTAAAACTATATCCCATTCTATTGCAAATTCTTTGAACTGGTAACTGTTATATGGCATATTATCTGACATTAGTTCCTGTGGAATTCCGTTTCTTGCAAATATTTCTTTAAACTGAGTTATAACATGCAGTGCTGTTTTTCCTTTCAATTCTTTAATCTCCAACCAATTAGAATAATAATCAATTAATATTAAATAGCTTATATTTTGAAACTCTAGTATATCTGAGGCAATTTTCTGCCAAGCTCTTTCTGGAATAGAATGAGGAAGTAGTGGTTCTTTTTGATTACTTGCTTGAAATTTTTCACACACTTTACACTTAGCGACAATTTCTTCTATGTATTTTGTTATTCCAGGCCAATAAACTAAATCTCGTGCTTTGATTTTCAACTTCTCCATTCCTTGATGGCCTGCATGTAAATCTTTTAATATTTTATTTCTTAATACTTGGGGAATGACAAGTTTATGATTTAAAAATAATAGATTTTCATCCATTACAAGTTGGTTCTGAAAAGTCCAAAAGGGTTTTGCAAATTCATGTACTTCCCATTTTGCTTTTGGCCATCCATTTTTATGATATTGGATTACTTTGTTTAAAGTCTCATCATTTTTAGTGAGTTCTTGAAGTTCTTGCTTTTTATTTGGACTTACAGCAAGATGTCTTGCTACCGAATGTACAATATTCTCTAGATCTGGATCACCTGTAACAGGGTCTTTTAAATATGCTCTGGAAAGAGTATCAGCTAGATACATATTTTTTCCTGGAACATAAACTACATCAAGATCATATTTTAAAAGTTTTAACATCATTCGTTGCAGTCTACTTGTCACTTGTGAAATTTCTTTCTTGCATATGCTCACCAGTGGTTAATGATCTGTTTGCAAAATAATTCTTCTTCCATAGACATACTGATGGTACTTTTCCATTCCATATACGATGGCTAGTAACTCTTTTTCTATTTGGGCAAAGTTTTTTTCAGCCGGTGTTAAAGATCTTGATGAATATGCAATGGGTTGAGAATCTTGAGTTATGCAAGCTCCCAATCCATCTTTTGATGCATCAGTTTGCAGCACAATTGGTAATTTATCATCATAATATCTTAATACTGGGGCTTTGGATAACTTTGATTTTAATAATTTAAATGTTGTTTTATGACTTTCTTGCCAAGTCCATTCAATGTCGTTTTTTAAAAGTTGCCTTAATGGTGCTGTAATTTCAGAATACTTAGGTATGAACCTTGACAAATAGTTCACTACTCCTAGGAACCTTTTCAGTTCTTCTTTACTCTTAGGGTCCTCCATTTCAACAATGGCTCTGACCTTCTCTGGGTCTGGTTGGAATCCGTCCTCACTCACTATATTACCCATGTATTTTACCGCTTTCACCCTCAATTGCAATTTGTTTTTATTGAATGTCACATTATTTCGTTTTGCAGTTTCCAAAACATTTAATAATATCTTGTCATGTTCTTCCTCTGTTTCACCAGCTATAATTAGATCATCAAACACTGCTTGTACTCCTTGAATACCTCCAAATATTTGTAAAACTCTGCGCTGAAACACTTCTGGTGCTGATTTTATTCCAAAAGGCATTCTTAGAAATTTGTACCTGCCAAATGGAGTGTTAAATGTGCATAAATCTGAACTGCTCTAGTTTTATTTGCCAAAATCCCGAACTCATGTCAATTACAGTAAACACTTTTTTCCCGTTTAATTTAGTTGTTATGTCAGCTTGAGTAGGTATAACAAAATGTTCTCTTTTTATAGCCTTATTTAGGTCCTTTGGGTCCAAGCACAACCTTAATTGCCCTCCTTTTTTTTCCACTATGACTAAGCTATTAACCCAGTCCGTTGGGTGTTCAACCTTGGTAATTACTTTAGTTTTCTCTAGTTCATCTAACGTAAATTTCAATTTGGGCTGAAGAGAAAAGGGTACTTTTCGAGGGGAGTGGATGCAGGGACTTACATTACTATCTATTTCAATGCGATATTCGCCATTTATTTCACCCAATCCTGTAAATACCTCCTTATACTCTTTAAATATTTCTTCTTTGGACATGCCTATTTCTATGGTCTCTACTTTTTGTACCAAATTTAATGAAATACACCCTGCCAGACCCATTAATGGCTGTGATTCTACGTTTGATACTATAAAATCTAACATTTCATTCACATTTATTACCTACTCTGCAACTTAATTTAACTCTACCTAAAGCATTTACCTTAAAGTTTCCATAGGAAATTAATACAGTATTCTGAAGGATTAACTTTATATCTCGATTATCTTTTTGTAATTCATTAAAAACACTTCTTGAAATTATATTTACTTGAGACCCTGTGTCTAATTTAAATCTAATATTCTTATTTTCTACCAGTATTTCAGAATACCATGCACTTAACTCATGTACTTCATTAGTTACGTACTGATTTGCGGTTATTATTTCCGTTACAAAATATTCATCAGCACTCTCACTACTTTGATCTTCTACAACTTCTCTTACTTTATGTCTCATCTCTCTATTGTATCCACTATTGTTACCAGTACTGTTATTGTATCTAGTATAATTACCGTTACTGTTATTGTTTTGCATGTTATTACTGTTATAATTCCATTTCTTTTTACATGCAACCTCAAAATGATTTCTACCTTTACAATAGTTACATATTTGACCCAATGCTGGACAATCTCGAATTGCATGCTTACCATTACATTTGCTACACATATATTCACTCACGTTTTGATTCCTTTTCTGAAATTTCACAAATCTCCTTACCTCTTCTACTGGAACTGATTTTTGAGCTTCATCTTGTAGCAACTTCGATTGTCGCTCACTGATCTCTGCAGCTATACATGCTTCAACTGTGTCATCCAATGTAATATTGTTATCTCTTAATAGCCTCTTTTGCAACCCTTTGTCTATAATTCCACAAATGATTCTGTCTCGAATCAAGCTACTCTTCTGTCCCTCAAATTCACAAGAAGCTACCTTGGTTTTTAGATCTGCAAGAAATGATTCAAACGGTTCTCCTGGTTTTTGATACACCGCAAAGAAATTGAAACGTTCTACTGTCAAATTTATTCTTGGCAAACAATACTCATCAAACTTGTTTAGTACTTTTTCAAACTTATTTGCATCTGTCTCAGGTAGGAATGTAAAATTATTGAATAATTCTTGTCCATCCTCTCCAATTAGGTTGATGAGGATAGCTATTTTTCGGGCATCTATTGCATTGTCTAGACCTGATGCTATTAAATAATTTAGAAAGTTTTGCTTCCATTTCTTCCATTCTACTTTAGCATTTCCAATTATTTTTAAACTAGTCGGCTTATTAAATCCGCCTTCCATTTTTTTTAATTCACCTTCCTTTGTGTTCTTTCACTTAAATTCTCAATACTTCAAACGTACCTTGTTAATTTTTTCTTTTCTATTTTATTACTTTTCTTGCATCCCTTTCGCTGCCACCATGTTATATCTTTATAGGATATTTATTTATCACTTTATGGAATACATTTAATTATTCTTATTACTTTGTAACATATAATATTATGACATCTCAGCCATATTGTTTATATATTAAAAACAATCTATCTACCTACTATGATAACAAATAACACTTAATACTAATATACGACAATTTATAATTAAGTGCACCTCGCATATGTATATCAATCAAACATAGTGGTCCTTCGGCACGGATATATTAGAATCAACGTTACAGTTCACTAATTACTCAATAATTAGTATAAAGAAGAAAAAACTCAAGAAGAAAAGAAGCGAACACAGTCGACCAGCTAAAGCGTCGAGGTAGTTCATCACATAAAGGTATTTAGTAGCCGTTTCAAGTACAGTCTACAACTGGCTGACTGGAATCATCAAAGAACTGTCAGGGATCTCAGCGCATCATTCAAACAAAGATATTTAAAGGTCTTCCCTCCAAGAGCAACACGCAGGTGTGTCAACAAGGTCCGAAGAAAGGTACAATTTTACCTTTATGTCATTTAAGTCATTTTAAAATTCCTACTGTCATTTCTCACACAATAATTAAGAATGGATCAAGCATTAAAAACACTAGTAGTTGCAAAACGTGGAAGCTTAAAAGCGCAATTAACGCTATTTGAAACGTGTTTAAAGAATATGAATGTTGATAATCCCGCGGAAAATGATTTGCTCATGCTAGAAAACAGGTTAAACAAAATAGAATCTATCTTAGATCAATTTATTGAAATAAACACGGAAATATCATGCATTCAAGAAACTGAGGAGAACACAACAGAGTTAGGTAATTTCCAGGATAGATATTTCAACGTGATAGCCACTACAAATAAGATCTTAAAGAAACAAAAAATATTTGACACTCAATCATTTGCTGGATCTGTTCGTAGTGGTGATCAAGCTCAATCTAGTAATATTAACAATGTAAGATTACCAACAATAAGTTTACCCTCATACGATGGTACATTCACTCAATGGCGCGAATTTAAAGATAAATTTGTATCATTAATAGATCAAAATCAAGGTTTAACAGACATTCAAAAGTTAACATATCTAAAGTCAGCCCTCACAGGCGAACCAGCAGATTTAATCAGTGCTTTGGAAACAACAAATTCAAATTATGAGATTGCATGGAATGGAGTAGGTTAGAAAAAAGGTATAATAATAAAAGACGTATAGTAAACAATCATGTACAAGCTATATTAGATATAGGAAACATTTCACGTGAATCCCATCAATCTTTAAGAAATTTAATAAACATTACGCAAAATCATTTAGATTGTTTAAAAACATTCACTGTAGACAATTGGGACGCACTTCTCATTCCTATTCTTGCTTCAAAGTTAGATTCTCAAACAAATAAAGAATGGGAAGCTAAATTAAATAAAGAAAATGATAGCAAGGACAGAATTCCTACAATTAACGAATTTTTAGATTTTTTGAGTATTAAACAAAGTACACTTGAAACCACACACAACCGCATTACAAGTAAGGGTGATCAAATTAATAAAGTAAACAAATACACACGCGAAATTAGATCATTAGCAACAGTTACAGTATCTTGCGAAAACTGTCAAGGGAATCATTTAATTCAAACCTGTGAAGCTTTTTTGAAGTTAACTGCAACGGAAAAGAATACTAAAATTCGAGAATTAAAGCTTTGTATAAATTGCTTACGAAAAGGGCATTTTATTCAAAATTGTCGTTCTGCTAATTCATGTAGAAAGTGCAGAAGGAGACACCACACGTTGTTGCATGTTACAACAAAGTCAAGCTGAACAAAGAGAAGAACAAACACTTGCAAATTGCAGTAGTAATGAATTTTCTGCAGCATATGTATTGTTATCTACAGCTAAGGTTATAGCTAATGATGAGCAATCTCAAACCCATGAAATTCGTGTAGGTATTGTTGGACTCAGCTTCGCAATCCAATTTTATCACCACGCGCATGTGTAAGCAACTCAATTTGAACCCAGAAAGAATTAATATAACTGTAAAGGGAATAAATAACGGAAGTTCAATTATCAATCAACGTATTAACATTCAATCTAGGTACAACAAATTTAATACGAACCTCACATGCTTAGTTATTCCTGAGATAACTAGTAATTTACCAATACAATCATTAAAGTTAGAAACGTTTAAGATACCCCCCTCACATTAAATTAGCAGACCCTGAATTTTGGAAATCAGGCCCGATAGATATTTTAATAGGTGCTAATTTATTCTATGATTTATTGTGTGTTGGGCAAATAAAAGAATACAACTCACCGATCTTTCAAAAGACCAAGCTAGGGTGGGTGGTATCAGGCGATTATTCCCAGGAAACTAATCTGACAAGTAGCGTCGCTCAATCGTCGACTTATTTAACGCTAAATGAATTACATGACTCAGTGGAAAGGTTCTGGAATGCAGACAAATTTGAATCAAAAGAAACAAAATTATCAATCGAAGAACAGTACTGTGAAGACAAGTTCAAAGATACAACAAGTCGGGACCCAACCGGGAAATTTATAGTTAGAATTCCATTTCGCAATAATCTTACGCAACTAGGGGATTCTACATCCACAGCCAAATCGCGATTTCTTGCATTGGAAAGACGCTTAGCTAGAAACCTACTACTAAAACAACCATATGTCAAATTCATGGATTACTATTGTTAAAGTAAAATAAAAAGCCAAGATAAATCAAAATAAACAGGCTTTATTGGCAAACACTTTATATTAGTAAAATTAAGACTGCTTCATTCGACTGCTTAATCTTCAATGCCCCGTCCCGATCTCCAGAGTGTGCAACCCTCATGCTCCCCTAGTTCTTTCTCGTATTTCGTCTAGACTGGTAACCCATTAACGGGCGGTGGACCACGACGTTGACCTTTTTGCTGACACTATATTTCTCTAAATCACATGACAATGGTCAAAAATGAATCCGAATCAGGTTTTTATCTTCCACATCATTCAGTTATAAACCAGATGAGTGAAACAATCTAAATTCCGCGTAGTTTTCGATGGCTCGTGTAAATTAGATTACGGATTACCAATTAATGAAACACAATGCGTAGGTCCAACAATTCAAGAAGAACTCACATCAATTATAGCTAGATTTCGAACTTATACTTATGTAATTACCGCAGATATAACAAAAATGTATCTGTTAGAGATTTTAGTTAAAAGGAAACTTTACGGCAGTAAAATAATATGTATTGACAAGTTCAATATTTTTACATTCCAATTAAACAAAACTATAAACAATAAAACGCACACCAGATTTACATTCAATGAATAGCGCAGGAATACAAATTTAAATACTTAACACTCCCACGTATTCTAAGCTTAATCAATATGTTGATACAATAAGCCTAAACTAATTCTAAACTTTTCAAATTTGCAGTGCGGTAATGGTTTAGTTAATATATCTGCAATTTGATCATTTGTAGACACATATTGTACATTGAGTTCTTTGTTTTCATATTTTTGTCTTACAAACTTGTACCGCACATCTATGTGTTTGGTGCGTTTATGAAAAACAGGATTCTTTATCAATTTAATCGCACTTTGATTATCGATGCAAAGAAACAAATCATTGTCAGATCTTTCACCAATTTCACTGAGTACTTGCTTTAACCATATAGCTTCTTTTGCGGCTTCCGAAGCTGCAATAAATTCCGCTTCCGTTGTTGATAAGGAAACCGTCTGTTGACGTCTACTGCACCAGGTAACTGCACCGTTGTTCATTTTAAAAACATATCCTGTGGTTGAACGTCTTGTTTCCGTATCATTGGCATAATCAGCATCACAATAACCAATTAGACTTTCATTAGATTGAGAATAACAAATTCCAAGATTCCAAGTCAATTTTAAATATTTCATAATTCGTTTGACAGCGTTCCAGTGGGATAAATTGGGATTGTTTTGAAATCTGCTAACTATGTTGACCGCAAACATGATATCAGGTCGCACAGCAATTGCTACAAACATCAATGAACCGACTGCTTCTCTGTAGGGCACATTTAAAGGTTCGTTCTCTTCAGATGTTACGAGCATAGAATGCGAGTCAGCAGGTGTATTATTTGTTCTTGCATCTTTCATATTAAATCTTTCAAGCAAACGTCGTATAAAATTACTTACGTGTATAAAAATTGTTTTGTTAATTTTGTCAATTTCAATTTCCAGTCCAACAAAACAATTTGGTTCATGTACAGTTACTTCGAAAACACTTTCCATTTTACATACCACTTGATTTAGTGTTTCGACTTTCTTCGTCATTATTAGCCCATCGTCTACATATAGTACTAATAAAACAATATCATTTTGAAGAATTCCTGTAAATACACAATTATCGGCTTCACATTGTTTAAGACCGAAGGTTTGTAGAAATTCCCTGAATTTCTTATTCCAACACCTGGGTGCTTGTTTGAGTCCGTATAATGACTTTCTTAGTTTACATACTAAATTTGAATTAATCGTTATACCTTGTGGAGGTTTCATATAGACATCTTCATCCAAATCACCATGAAGAAATGCAGTTTTTATATCAAATTGAATTAAGTTGTAATTTCGTTTTACTGCTGTTGCAAGCAAAATTCGTATCGTATCATAACGAGTTGTCGGAGCATAGGTTTCACTGTAATTTACCCCTTCGATTTGTGCGAATCCCTTTGCACATAATCGAGCTTTATATCGGTTTATTTCACCGTTGGTGAATCGTTTTATCTTGAAGACCCATTTTGAACCAATAGTTCTTGCATTAATAGGTGACGGAACTAGCTCCCATGTTTTGTTTTTGTTCAGTGCTTCTAATTCTTCTTCAATTGCTAATTTCCATTTATCCGCTTCTGCACTGTTAATGGCTTCATCGTAAGTTTCTGGGATGTCCCCTTCCACCAAATTTATTTCGTAGCGCTTTGGTCTTTGAAGATTTTCTCGCGATCTCAACTGATACGAATTGATTTTATCTGGCACTTCTCCTTCGTCGTAGCTGTTGACGTCTTCATTTTCTTCTAAAAGTTGATCATTTACTGGAATTAGTATTGTGTTCGTTCGTGGCATTATTGATTTGTTCTCTTCGTTGAATATGACATTCCGTGAAACCTTAATCTTCTTCGTTTGAGGGTCAAACAATCTGTAATTTGTTGACTCATTTTCATAGCCAACCAGAATTAATTTTTTACTTTTCGGTTCCAATTTTCTCCTCAAATTATCTGGAACGTGCATGTAGGCTTCACTTCCAAATACTTTTATGTGATTTAATGTAGGTTTCCTTTTTGTCCACAGTTCAAATGGTGTCTGGTTCAATGTATGGACATTTGATGTTCGATTCATAATGTAAGAAGCAGTATTAACTGCCTCTGCCCACAAGTATAGTGGCAAGTCTTTAGTGTAAAGCATAGCTCGAGCACTCTCAACTAGCGTGCGATTTTCTCGCTCCGATTTTCCATTTTGCTCTTGAGAGTAAGGTGCCGAAGTTTCAATTTGTATACCCTTTTCAGTCAGAAATTGTCGGAAATCGTGGTTAACATATTCAGTTCCGTTGTCGGTGCGGATCACTTGTATTCCATAGTTGAATTTGTTCTTACAGAGTTGAAAGAACTGTTTGAAACAAGTTAACGTGTCAGATTTGTGTTTCAAGAAATAAACACTTCTGTAATTGGTGTAGTCATCTTTAAACAGTACATAATAAAGACAACCACCAACTGACGGTACTGACATTGGTCCGCAAACGTCACTGTGAATGAATTCGTCTACAATTCCTTCGCTGACTTTTCCCATATGGTAGTTTGTGTTGTTTTCCGTATTGACATCCTTCACAAACAAATTTATTTTTATCGGTTATTATAATATCTTCAATGACACCTTTTGCTACCATTTCACTAATCGTCTTTACATTTACATGTCCCAACCGTTCATGCCACGTTTTTAAACTATCATTCGCGGTCACATTAACTTCAGGAACTACCGTACGGAACAGTAGTTTGTACAAATTATTTGATCCACGAATTGCACGGGCCTTTAATATACCATTTTCAAATATTTTAGCTTCGTTGCTCTCTTTAATCACAATCATTCCCCTTTTCGTAACTGCTCCTTCGGAAAATAGATTTTTCTTTAATCCAGGCACATACCAAACATCTATTATATTACTGTTAGCCCATTTATCGTCAATCCAACATTTAACTTTTATCACACCAATTCCTTTTACTTTTAATTCATGATTGTTGCCAAGTTTAACAGTAAACTCTTCGACTTCTTTAAAAGTTACGAATAAATCTCGAATGGATGTCATGTGAGCGGATGCCCCACTATCCATCGTCCATACAATGTCGTTGTCTATCATACTCGTATTGATATCGTCTTCGACAGTAAAAGCAGAATAATGACTATTATTTTCATTGTTATGCTGACCACTAGATTGATATGGATTTCTTCGAGGTGCTCGACAGTTTCTTGAAATATGTCCCTTCTTACGACAATTATAACAAGTAATCAGTTGCTTACCCATCCTTTTGTATTTTTGATGTGTCTGTTCTTTATTGACATTACTGGAACTCGATGCCACCAATGCATTGTCTACCGTTTCTACTGTGGATAGATTTATTTCTTCATCAATCAGACGTGTTGTTAAATTTCGTAATGTTTGTTTATTTTCTTCAAGAGAAAGCCATGCCTGTCGAAAATTTCGGAATTTTGTCGGGAGGGTTCCTAATATTTTGGTAATAATTGCCATGTCACTGATTTGATCACCTGATTCCCTAATTTGCCTAGCCATATTTTCTATTTTTGCAATATGTTGTATAACCGAGTCATTCACTGCCATTTTATACTGATGAAACTGCTCGTGTGCTAGCATCTTGTTTGATTCCGTTTTCATGGCGTAGATACTATCCAATTTATCTAGGATTTCTTTTGACGTTTCACAATTTTCAATTAGCGTTATTTGATATAGATCCATTGAAGCTGTTATGATACACATACCCACGGCATCTTTCTTATTCCATGCCACTAATTCTGTTATTTTGTCCGGAGTTGGCTTTGCTTCTCCACCAGAAGCAATATCATACACACCTTTTGCACGTAGTGCACATTTAATTTGGAATTTCCATTGTGGGAAATTCTTTCCGTTGAACTTGTTTATCGTTGCAATATTATTGCCGTCGATTGCAGCCATTTCTGTCGAAGACACACTTCCAGAAATACAATCGAAAATAACCACGAAGGTTCACACTCGTACTGAACCGTACTTCCTTTAAAACTTGCCTATTACGCTTCAACGTTCTCTGGGCCCTTAACCTGTTAGAGATTTTAGTTAAAAGGAAACTTTACGGCAGTAAAATAATATGTATTGACAAGTTCAATATTTTTACATTCCAATTAAACAAAACTATAAACAATAAAACGCACACCAGATTTACATTCAATGAATAGCGCAGGAATACAAATTTAAATACTTAACAGTATCGTCAGGTTTGGGTAGGTACATGAAAGGGATAGGAAATATCAACGAATCTTTTGGCGTTCTACTTCTAATGTTATCGACGAATTGCAATCATACGAGTTAAATACTGTGACATATGGTACCTCTGCAGCACCTTATTTAGCAATTCGAGCGTTAATACAATTATCAGTAGACAATAAAGTTACGCATCCAAAAGAAGCTCGCATAATTAGACATGATTTCTACGTAGACGACCTTTTGACCGGATCGGATTCGGTTGATGAACTAAAAGGCATAAAAGTCAACGTAAGCAATATTTTAAGTAAAGGCGGGTTTGATCTGCGCAAGTGGACAAGCAATGTGAATGAATTGGGTGATACTCCATTAGAAAGGGGTAGTTCAGTTCCACTTACAGATAAGGTCCATAAAACTTTAGGGGTTTATTGGAATTCAAACACAGATACATTTTCATATTCAGCGAAACAAATCAAAGCACAAATCACAAAGCGCACCATTTTAGCTGCAACATCACAATTATTTGACCCATTAGGTTTATTATCTCCAATTATTATGCTAGCAAAACTTATCATCCAAGATCTTTGGAAAAGTAACGTAGACTGGGATGAATCAATTCCTCGAGATGTTTACTCACGTTGGTTAAGCTTTCGAGATCAATTAAAGTTCGTAAATAAAATTCAAATATCGCGTCATGCCCTCTTACCCCAAAGCCGAAGTATTGAATTACATGCATTTTCAGATGCTTCAGAAAAAGGATATGGTGCTTGTATTTATATGGGGTCAAAAAATGCAAGGAATGAAATCAAAGTAAGTTTATTAGCTGCCAAATCGAGAGTAGCGCCAACAAAGTTTGTAACATTACCACGTCTAGAGCTAGGAGCATCAATCCTTTCAGCTCAATTAGTTGGCAAATTTAAATCCTCCCTTAATATTTCTATCACTAAAGAATATCTTTGGTGTGATTCACAAGTAGCATTGGGTTGGATCAAGTCACTGGTCACAGGCAAATAGATACAATACATATGTTGCAAACAGAATAACTGAAATTCAATCTTTAACAAACCCACAAGATTGGCATTATGTAAAATCAAAGGAAAACCCTGCAGATTTAATATCACGCGGTGTACTACCAAATCAGTTAGCTGACCATAGTTTATGGTGGCAGGGACCTTTCTGGTTACAAGAACCATTAAATAACCAATCAATTTGCAATGAAATTAAGATACAAAATGAACTGCCAGAGCAAAAGAAAATTCGTCAGGTATGTACGATCACAACGATGCTTGATGATCCATTTCAAATTGAAAATTATTCGTCACTAACAAACCTTACACGGATTGTAGCATATATTTTACGGTTTGTTCAAAATTGCTCAGGAAAACTAATAAACGAAATCGCGGTTATCTAACAACAAGGGAACTAGACGAGGCATTAAGCCAATTAGTAAAGGTAGCTCAAAGAGAATATTTTGCAGAAGAAATATATAATATTTCCATTGGCAATAAAAGCAAAATCCTATCACTCTTACCATTTTTAGATTCTTTAGGGCTTTTAAGAGTTGGTGGGAGAATTCAACTTTCAGAGTTCACTTATGATAAAAAGCATCCAATCCTTCTTCCAAAGAATCATCACTTAACAATGTTAATTTTTCGCAATGAGCACAAAAATCTATTACACGGAGGTGCAAGACTTTTATTAAATACAGTGCGAGAAAGATTTTGGCCAATCAGTGGTATAAACATTGCAAAAAGGATTGTACGAGAATGCATAAAGTGTGTGAGGTTTCAAGGACAAGTAAATAATCAATTAATGGGAAACTTGCCTCGCGAAAGATTAGTAACAATGCCTCCATTTCATTCAACTGGAGTGGATTATGGTGGACCATTTATTATAAAAGATAGGAAAGGAAGGGGAAGCAAGGTCTCAAAGGCATATTTATGTTTATTCATATGTTTTAGCACAAAAGCTATCCATTTAGAACTAGTGAGTGAACTAACCACTTCAGCATTTTTAGCATCCTTACGTAGATTCATGGCGCGTAGAGGAAAACCATTGCACATGTTTAGTGATAATGGAACGAATTTTAGGGGAGCTAGCCGTGAGTTAGATAGGTTAGGGAATTTCTTGCAAGAGCAGTCAAACGAAATTCAAACAAACACTGCCGTATTAGGCATTCAATGGTATTTCATTCCTCCTTATTCACCAAATTTTGGTGGGCTTTGGGAAGCGGGAATAAAATGCACAAAACATTATTTAAAAAGGGTTTTAAATGCAACTCCTCTTACTTACGAAGAATTTAGCACATTACTGTGTCAAATTGAATCCATTCTTAATTTAAGACCCCTTACCCCTCTTTCTTCGGATCCCTCCGACATAGAAGCATTAACACCAGCACACTTTTTAATTGGAAGACCTCTTACAACCATTCCTGATCCAAGTGTGCGAGATATTCCAATGACACGTTTAACACGATTCGAACACATACAAAAAATGACTCAACATTTATGGGACCATTGGTCAAAAAACTACATTGCCGAACTACAGCAACGACAGAAATGGAAAAGGGAATCTCCTGCAATCCAAGTTGGCACAATGGTATTGTTAAAACAAGAAAATGCACCACCCGCACGTTGGCAACTGGGAAGAGTGATAATACTGATAAATGTACATGTACATCCTGGAAGGGACAACATAGTTCGGGTAGTGACAGTAAAGTGTAGCGCAGGAGAGATAAAAAGATCTCTTACAAAGCTGGTAATACTCCCAGTTCCTTAAAGTGAACCAGCAATATTTTTACTTTCCCATACCACTACTGGTATAGGGAAGTATTGATATCATGAAAATTTTCGAAATCGAGATTTTCACGGAAATAGGTGTTTTGGACCCCCAGTAGCCTAAAAAAGTGGTCTAGAAAAAATGTCTGTGGGTGGGTGGGTGGGTGGGGGTGTGTGTGTGGGTGTGGGTGTGTGGGTGGGTGTGTGTGTGTGTGTATGTAACGCCTCTAACGCAAAAACTAGTTAACCGATTTTGATGAAATTTGAAATAAAGTGGTATATCGAAAATGAATCGACAAAATAAGCTTTTCAAAAAAACCCGGAACCGGAAGTGGGAAGTTAGACATGTTTTTTTGGTAGCATTTTTTCAGAAGCAGAATTTTGAAAATCTGAGTAGCGGATATGAAAGAAGGGCCTAATTCAAGGGAAACAGGTTTTTACCGGACTCTCTAACTTCAAAATGGCGGTCGCTATGAATTTTTCAAAATTTCGACTTTAACGCCCCGTAACTCAAAAACCAGTTATCTGATCAGGTTCCGCAACAACTTGTTTGAAAGCCCTTTGGCTGTACTACACCAAGAAAAAAAAATTATTTACTAAATCCAAAAACGGTAGCAACGGCGCTCTTCCAAAAATTTTGAAATTTTTGAAAAATTATTACAAAAAAACTGGTCTAAGGAATTTGTTTAACTTTTTTACACTTGTGCAGCTTGGCATTAGCTACATTTTTGTTTTTTGATGAACGCCAGAATTCCACTGTGGCGCCCTCTACAAGATTTTAAAAATCGGAAATTGATGCTCCTATAGCGCCTTTATTAGTCAAAATATGAAAGAAGTTTAAATATAAAAGTTATTTAGTATATAATTCTGCATGCTCTTAAATGTATATCACGTATACAGGGCGTTTGCTTTCCACAGTACAATAAGCAACTTTGTTATTTTAAATGAAACACCCTGTATATTATTATATAATCGAATGCAGAATTTAATTGTCTATCATATAGTATAAGGTATTCATATGGCTAAAATGTACGGTTGATGAGAAATTCGTGAATTTTGAACTTTTAAACAGTGTAGGGTGAAATTTATAAGTGCCGATATGTTCAAGTGACCATGCGCGGGACTGGAATTCCTTGTCGCTGGTTAATCCTAGCAGCCTATGAATATAAATAATCACACATGCGCAGATGAACACAATCGGCACTTGTTTAATTTTCAAGTTTAGTTTATCGGTTGTGGCGAACAATACTGTTGAATACCAAAAACGAATGTTTATTTTTAGTATGGGAAAGTCCAGGGGAGGTTTGCACCTCCACTTTTTTTTGAGTTAATGTTATATTATTAATTTGTAAAAGGCATTTGTGGTCTTTATGTAGTTACCGATATTGTTTGATTTGTGTTACCATTTTGAATCATGTTTTATTTGAAAAGGTTATTTCAAGGCGGGGAGCATGTACCTACAATTTGTATTTGTATTTTCCCTTTATTTCCCTATTATTTATATTTTGTTATATTTATTTGTTACCTGGTAAGGTACCTTAGACATTACTAAAAACAATTTTTGTTATAATCAGTGTGCATCAAGACAGCGAGCAGTAAAGAGCCTAAATGTCAGAAAGGTGTTTTATTTATAATTAAGTGCACCTCGCATATGTATATCAATCAAACAACCAGTAGCAGTCCCAGTTGTGCCGCTCCTAAATTCTTACCTTATCATAGCTTGTGTAGTTATTATTTAAAGGATGTTATAAAAGATCAAACTTATGTATGCTCTCTTAAGGAAAGTTACATGGTATTAATGTAAAGTAAATTTGGACTTTAAGCTTAAAGAAATAAGCAACTCAACAATTTTCCGAACTCATGATCTTTGGTACCAAACCGCAAACAATAGATAATAGAAATTATATATATAATACATTCAGAAAACTCCCGTGTCATTTAGGGCCGCTTTTACAATACAAGTATAAGTTATACCCCCGATAATTGTCATGGTTACAATTGTTAAAAGAATTGTAACCATGGCAACTGTCGGAGGTAGGTAGGTATAGCCACAGCTTATTCCAGGTAGGTATATACTAGTATTGTATTGTAAAACCGGGCCTAAAATGTATTAAATGGAAAATTCAGTTGGTTAACAAAAAAAATCCCCTATTAGCTATTAATAATGAAAGCCCCATTTTCAAAAATGTATAGTGATTTTTATACCTACTACTACTATAGCCAACTAAATTTTCCATTTGGCACATTAAACGTCACATTAGTTTTCTGAATTGATTAGGTATATACCTACATGTAGTTGAGAGAGTCAGGGGCAGTTAGTAGTTTAAGCAATAAGTCAGTTAGTCAGTCTTTTAACAATATTTTAATTGTAATTACGAATTTATAAGAATAAATGTTAAAATATCTAGAGTGTTATAAATTACTTCAACAATAGTAAAATTGCGATTGCACGAACCAAAGTAGACCCTTGGAGAATTCTGGCGGCTACGGGTAACACAATGAAAAAATTCATGGAAATCTCTTGCATCCGTAGTGGCACAGGAAACAGTTTCAGTGGGAAATTTGAAAATTGCTATTTTTGTGTGTAATCTTTCTGGGGTGCGTTCATAAATTATTTGGTGAATGTCTGGCGAATACCCGGGCAATACCCAAGCCGTTCAGAAAATATATGGGCGTGTGGGGGTAACATTTGACCACGCCTGTTTAACGTTCAGAAACTCGAGAGAATCCCCCAGGGGAATCACTTTCTTACCCCGGCTCAACAGTGGGTTAAAGATTACCCAGACATGCGCAAAGCAAACTTGATCTAACTTTTAAATGTTTGAAATAATATTTTGGTTCAGATAAGTTAATTAAGTAGTTTATTTTGTACAAAGTGTGCAGAAATCTCGTTTCAAAATATTTAGCTTGTGGTTTGTTTAAAAGATTTTGTTGTCAAACATTATTTAAAACAAAATATGGATCATAAAATAATATAAACGTCAAAGAATAATAAACGTTTTATCTTTGCGTTTTATATTATTTTTTGTGAAACCGTACGCGAAGTGGGCGTTTCGCGTCCGCTATACAGGACGCGAAATCTAATTTCGCGGCCGCTGCTAATGCTAGCGGCCGCTAAAGTAAAAATCATTGTAATTTATACAAAACTAATTGTTTTATTTACTCCATATCCATGGTAACGCGCTAACTGAAAGCCGTTTTTCTATTTACAATGAATTAAGCTGTAGTATAAGTGAATTGGTAATTAAGCAGCCAATGAAAAAAGTTACAATTATTCTTGAACCAGTCTTTAATTAAAAAGAAAGGAGAAGAATTTATGTTATGCGTAGAAATGTCATCTACAGATCTTTATTTAAAAAGAAAGGAGATGGAATGTTGTTTAATGAAAAACATATTGTAATTCGAAATTCTTTAGCGCCCTCGAGATTGTCTTTCCTCGGCCGCAAGCGTCCTCGGCGACAATTTTCTCTCGGTACGATAAAGACACATTTCGCGTCCTTGGTATACAAATAACTATTTTGATATGGATATTACTCCTGAAAAATATAATATCTTCAATTTTTTTGAGAAGCTGAAATGTCAAACTTTCCCGCCACAGATTTCCCGTCATTTCTGTGTTCAAAATTTATTGTTTCCACAAGCTTACGCTGGGTAATGACGTCATCGTCACCTGTCTTCCCCCACGTTACCTTACCTTAACCGGGGCAACAATTTATGAACGCAGGCCAGAAGATGTACAGAAGAAGCAGAGGGGGTATCTATAAATATGCACATACAGTCTATTTTTTTTAAAGATCCACCAACCTTGCAATTTCTCTCGAAAGTATGTTTGGCAACGCTGCTGGTGATATTTTTTAGTAATTTTTAAAGTAGGGTTAGGACTAATAAATTTAATGGTTAATTTTGACAAGTGCTTTTCACAAGAATTATTTTCATATATTTTGTTAAATATTTTTGATTTATGTGGATATATGCTGAGTTTATGTAAATTCGCTCGATTTAATATGAAGTATTATAATTTTATGGTTGAAATAATTAGAGGTAAGAATAGAAAAAAAATTCAGGTAAATTAGAATAATTGGAAGTATTTTCAGAATCAGATTACGATGTAAAACTCTGAATCATCGTAATATATGAGAGATATGGATCAAAATTGAATCTAAATCCGAATCTTCGCCTCAATAGATTACCAACTACGATTGGCGGTATTTTTGAACATAAAATTGTCTATTTATCCTAAATTAGTTATTAACTTCCATAATAGAACTTTTGTAGATGTAATTCAAATGGAACGTTACACTTTATTAAATAATTTCCCATTGCAGTTTTGTTGGAATAACGTATTGGAGGTTCATCCAAACGGACAGAATGATATGGAGCATATTGTTAAAAAATAAGAACAGTTTCAAAACCAACCATCAAATGGTAGAGCTAGAATAAATTGATTAATTCACTCTTTAAATAGATAATCCCTGTTTCTGAATCTGAAAAGCAAACATGTATCTAAGAAACCTCAGAACACCCTGCATGGGGCACTGTAAACCTTCTACTTTCCTTAATTTTTAATCTTTCTTGGGAAGGTTGTCAATAGTCCAAGATTTAGTAGCAAAATCGTTTTTGTAATTCCGGTTTTCATCAATAAAAATAAATCTTATATTGGAGTAAAATAGTCTTCTTTATGTTTTAATTAAGATCTTAAAAATTTAAATTTGAATTTTGAAATGTAGTGATGCGCACTCATAAATTGACAGAACATTTTGATTGATGTTAATTGATGTTTGAATCAATATTACCACACAGACAGAAATTACCAAAAATTTCATTTTTTTTTTGTTATACCAACTTAAATCAACAGGTGGTGGATCTTTAAAAAAAACGGACTTTAACTCTCAAGGGAAATATGAATTCAGCATATTTATAGTTACCGTTACCGGGGTCCGGATGACTTTAGGACCCACGGAGTTGGGTCTTGAAAAAATCAGAGAATGTAGCCGTATTGGCCCTCTTTTCAAAAATGAAAAAAAATTTGCGGACAACTTTCCCAAAGAAGCTCCTGCCGAAGGGAGAGGGAGGTGAGGCGACCGGGGGGTATATGCGCACTACTATGTTTCCAAGCAACCATGTACACAGGAAGTGGAAGGCAACGCCGCTTTCGCACTATGTTTGATATATATACCTGCTCAGAACTAATAACCTAGCAACCATGTACACAGGGTTACCGTTTGTTTTCAATAGTGGCGGGAGACAGTGTCTTCTGATCGGGTTGCTCTCTCTGCAAACTGCAGCGCAGTCTTAATGCTGCTGAGTGGGTTGCGCACGCACATCCGTCTCAGCGCATCGGACCTTGGCCGACGTCCGTATGCCGGCTGTGCATTCATGGCGTCGAAACCCATGCTGTTTACCGATTATTTTGCAAATATTTAACGGCCTCGGCCATCGTTCGTCCGTATTTTTTTGTGTACTTAAGTACCCGGGCTACCATTCTGTGTGACAATATCTATAGTACAGAGTGAATTTCCGTGGGTCCTAAAGTCATCCAGAGCCCCGTTACCGTAACTAAGGCAATATTGCATTGTAATAGGTCAGTAAGGAATAAAATGAATATTCACCATCACCATTAAATAAACTATTACTCGATACCTGTGACTGCATTATTCAGCAAGATGAAAATTGTTCAGTTGTAATGGAATTTTGTCTTTTCTGACCAATCTTAAAATCCTTCCTCACTAAATAAAATCATCTCATTTTTAGGACCTGTATGTTAATGTTAACATTATGTGTACTTCAGGGAAATGTAGAGTTTTTTATCATTTTTCTAGGGAAATATAAATTTTACACCTGGCAACACTAGGCTCAGTCTGTGGCTACGTTCCGAAATCTACTGACACTGCTGGCAGTACTTGGGTATAGCAGTACTGAATGACACCGTTCCGAAATTGCAATCGGAGAAATTACTGACGTATTTCGGAACATATTCGGAACCCAAAATGAGTTAATCCCCTCCGCAATAATCATGCATATAATAATAACCTAACTTTTTAAAATGGCTTCTGCTACTATCGTTCCGCCTATTGCTGAAAATATGATTGAAAATTTAGTTGACTCAAGTTCAGATTCAGAAGATGACGTAGAATTGATAATAACCTGCTCTTTGAAACTCTTCAACAGTTAAATCAATAGTATATTCTTTATTGGAGTCCCCATCAATAAATTGATATGTTATTCTGTTCTCGGACATTTTTCACACAAAATTGAACACCTCGAAATTCAAAAATTCAAAAAATGAGTTTACTGACGCCACACTACCTCTCCACTGTCAGCTGCGTCAGTAAAAAATTCCAAAGATGTTTTTAGAATGATTAGTATTTTTTGACAACGCGTAACCAGCGCCAGCATTGCTGTAACTGATTTTGGAACGACTAATCAGTAAAGTTAGTGCTGTCAGTAGATTTCGGAACGTACCCAGCTCAGTCCATCTATGGCTCAGTCAACGTTTGGCAACCCTGCCCTGTCTGTTGTGCCTATATTATTTTGAACAACTGTCAAAACGCGGTTTACAGGTTAGGCCGTTTTTCGCGTTACTGTTTTATGAGCTGTGACGAGCTTTTTGCGTTTGTGTGTGTCCCTTTGCTAAATATAAATAATTTGATCAACACCATAAGAACTTAGCTTGTATATTTTTTGTAATTTACTGCAATAAACAACGTAAGTAATGTGTAATTTTTATGGCATCAAATTAAAACCGTATAGTATGTTCCAGAAGGTTGTAATAAACTGAAGATCTCTGCACTGATATGGATTTTGTCCTCTACATAAACGATGTCGCAGTTCATTCGGAAGTTGTAGATGAGGGATTAGTGATAAGTCCGGACGATCCTTCTCTGGATGCTCGGAATAGCAATGACATCAAGGAGAACTTTTCTCAAGCAGATGGTAAGTGTTTAAAATTAATTTTTCCCTGACCTTTCACTAACGTGTTCCGAATTTTCACATAAATGACGCAGTAAAATCAGAAATTGTACGTGAGGGCTTCGTGATGGATACCGAGAATCCTACGTTGGATGTTTGGAATGGGGAAGACATTAAGGGAAACTTTTCTCAAGCTGAGTTGCCAACAGGGGGTAAGTAGGAAAATAATTTTTACTCTTCAGTGATATTTGGTTTGACAAATATCATTTCTCTTTTTTTATATACAGGGTGTCTCTAAAATATGGTGCCATAGCTTAACCACAGATTCCGGGGATCAAAATAAGACGATTTAACGCAACTTACCTCTATCCGAACTTGCTTCGTTAAAGCGCTATCAAACGCCAAAGATCTTCAAAAAATTTCTATTTTTTTTAAATATCACAAGATTGTTTTTAGCGATTAGGATGAAATTTGGGATGTGATTCGTTACTGGAAAAAGCTGTTTTTTGACATCATTTTTTTGTTCAGAACTGTCGCGTAAGTGGTCAAAGGTTGATCATCCACATGCAAAGAAGCTCATATCTTTTTAACAGTTAGGCCCATAATTTTCAAACTTTTTTTACAGATAGACATTCTTATTTCAAATATTTTTTGTCTCTTGTTCGATTTCGGTATCTGCCATAGTTTAGGCTGAAAAAATTATTTTGATTGGCTGCAGTGCATTTCTTAAAACAGATGTAGTAATCTAGTTGTTCCGTATGTTGAGAAATAAATCACGAAGAGACAATTTGATATAAAGTTTATTACTAACAAGTATGTAAAGGGTGGCGCAAAATACTTTGAACCATTTCTCAACCAATATGGTTCAGCTTATTTTGTACCACCGTAAATTAATAGATTTACAGCAAATGCTCAATGTGACCACCATTTTCCCGGATACAAAAGTTGATTCTACGCAAAAAATTGTCTCTTCGTCATTTATTTCTCAGCATAGGGGACAACTAGATTACTACATCGTTTTAAGAAATGCACTGCAGCCAATCAAAATAATTTTTTTCAGCCTAAACTATGGGAGATACCGAAATCGAACAATAAACAAAAAATATTTGAAATAAGAATGTCTCTCTGTAAAAAAATTTTGACAACTATTGGCCGAACTGTTAAAAACATATGAGCTTTTTGACCTATGGAGGATCAACCTTTGACCACTTACGCAACACTTGTGAACAAAAAAGTGATGTCAAAAAACACCTTTTTCCAGTAAAGAATCACATCCCAAATTTCATTCTAATCGCTAAAAACAATCTTTTGTTATTTAAAAAAATAGTAATTTTTTGAAGATCTTTGGCGTTCGATAGCGTTTTAACGAAGCAATTTCGGATAGAGGTAAGCTGCGTTAAATCTATTTAAGTTATTCTTATTTTGATCCCCGGAATCTGTGGTGAAGCTATGGCACCATATTTTAGCGACACCCTGTATACAGGGTGATTCGTAACGTACGGAGGAAACTGAAAGGAGAACTATTAGAAGGGACCAAAACATAGTATTTTTACAATAAACTTTTGATCAAAATCGAATGACGAGAAAGTTACAACAGTTTAAAGCAAGCATTTTTTTTAATAAAATACGGTAATTCCTTACGTTTTGCATTTATAAGGTAATTAAACAAAATTCAATGAAAATTTTTATAAGAAGAAAGTTATGGCTATTTAAAGTGTACTTTAAAATTTTCAGCTATAGGTGTTTGTTTATTGACAACCTCTAATTTACATAATCTGATCCTGTAGGTAAGTCAAAATTACAGCGGCAATTTATCAGATTGTGTAGAAGTGTTTTTAATGTAAACGCGAATACAATAAGCTCAGCGGTACTCAAAACGTCGTCGGCGTGAATTTATAAGAACTTTAAACCGTTGTAACTTTCTTCTTATTTGATTTTGATCAAAACTTTATTGTAAAGAAAACTATCTTTTGGTCTCCTCTAATTGTCCTTTCAATTTCTTCCGTACGTTAGAGGATACACTGAAAACTCAGTAGGTGATTCCTCGTGTCACAATATGGAAAAAAGTTAATATGACCCATCCATGGTCCAAAAATGCTTCGTTGCTCTGTTACAAACGGACAAAGATGGAACAAAGAATCACTAATTTTATTAGAAAAAATTTAACCAAATAAGATATTGTTTTGGTTTTTAGGAACAGTATTTTTCTTTCACGTTTCATAAGTGTATAATAAGCGTGTTTTTAGAATTTTTAAATCATCCAGAAGGTGGTAAACCGAAGGACCATTTTGCTGTTTAAGTCATAACTTTTTTGTCTTTTACTATTTGTGCTACTTTATATACTGCTAAAATAGTAATATCTTAATAAACTGTTAATTATTTCAGTAAAACATCAAAATACCAGCACCCATTTGCATGCCCAAATAAAATCTGAAACTCCTGATGTGAAATTGAATATTAAGAGTGATGATGATGATATCTATATTAAGATTGAGCCTTTAGTGGGCGAGGAGCTGGATATAAAAGAAGAAATTGACGAAATTGAATCAGAAATCAGGCAAGACTTTCAAGTTGAACAGTTAGATTCTCCAATGTACAGCACCTTATATTCAATTGAAGAAAATTCAAAATCGAATTATGCAAGAGGTAACTTAGAACCATATACAAGAATTGTAAGTGGTGATGGAAGTAAACAGGGAAGTAATTTTGAAACTTGTGATATGATAGCTACAAGAGAGAGATGTGATTATAGAAGTTTACAAAAGAGTAACTTACAACAACATATGAAAGCCCATATAGATGAAAAGCCATTTAAATGCAATATATGTGAATATGGAAGTTTATATAAGAGTAATTTAAAAGTTCATATGAAAATCCATACGGGTGAAAAACCTTTTCAATGTGATATATGCGATTATAGAAGTTCACGAAAGGGTCACTTACAAGATCATATGAAAACCCATACGGGTGAAAAACCATTTCAATGTGGTATATGTGATTATACAACTTCAAAAAAGAGTAACTTACGACAACATATGAAAACGCATACGGGTGAAAAACCATTTCAATGTGATACATGCGATTATAGATGTGCACACAAAAGTCGCTTGCAACAACATATGAAAACTCATATGGGTGATAAGCCATTGAAATGCAATATATGTGATTATAGAGGTTTACAGAAGGCTCA
This sequence comes from Hemicrepidius hirtus, assembly GCA_963082805.1. NCBI lineage: Eukaryota > Metazoa > Arthropoda > Insecta > Coleoptera > Elateridae > Hemicrepidius > Hemicrepidius hirtus. The sequence goes on from OY720165.1 coordinate 6,663,611, forward strand.
CTTACAACAACATTTGATGACCCATACGGGTGAAAAACCTTTTCAATGTGATATATGCGATTATAGAAGTTTACGAAAGGGTCACTTACAAGATCATATGAAAACCCATACGGGTGAAAAACCATTTCAATGTGGTATATGTTATTATACAACTTCACACAAGAGTAACTTACGACAACATATGAAAACCCATACAGGTGAAAAACCATTTCAATGTGATATATGCAACTATAGATGTGCACACAAGAGTAGCTTACAACGACATTTGAAAACCCATACGGGTGAAAAACCTTTTCAATGTGATATATGTGATTATAGATGTTCACAGAAGGCTAGCTTACGACATTTAAAAACCCATGCGGGTAAAAAACCATTTTAATGCAATATAATATGCGAATAATATTATGAAAGTATAAGAATTATTAATTAATGATTATAGAAATAATAAATATTAAATAAAATACCGATTTTAACTGGGAATAACACGATTTTATTTTGGAAGCTTTTGAAATGTACAAACCCACAAAAAACAGTATACAGTGTCGTTCATGATGAACGACAGAAATGACAGCAATTTTGCCATTTTTAATGAAACGCCTTGTATGTTTTTACAGGTCTTACAGGTGGATAAAGAAGGAAAGAGCGCGTTCAATAGACCAAATATCAACATTAATTTCATTTAAATAAAAGTAATAATTAAAAATGTATTTCATTCTAAAGTAGATAATGAACAAATTATGAACTCGCCATGTATGCAAAATAACGTCAAATTATCCTGACGTATACGAATAGATATCAAAATGCGTTTAACGACATGCGCTTATGACAGGAAATTCACCCCACAAATCCTGCTAAATGTTCAACAAGAAATAATTTCTCGATTTCAAAAATGTCAAGAAGTAAATGGGCGACAGTTTGAGCATTCACTTTGAAAGAATTGTTAAATTTCATAATGTGTATTTTTAATTATTACTTGTGTTTTTCTGAATAAAAAAAGGTTGATATTGGGTCTACTGTACGCGCTTTTTCCTTCATTATCCAAATCTATAAAAATATACAGGATGTTTTATTTAAAATAACAAAGTTGCTGCCATTTCCGGTTTTACCGGAAGTGATATAAGGTCGGCGCATAGATCAAAAAATGGCAATTTAAAAAACTAAAAATCAACGTGTCAGAGGGATTTTGATAAAAAACAATAGCTACGATTTTATCCAATTTAATCCTTTTATCATAAACACACTGTATAGTATAACTATTGAGATAGCAAGTAATACACGTCGTAGATCACATGATCGATGGTCTGCTTTACCGATAATATAAAACAATGAGGTATATAACCATAAAATCCATTTATGTACGACTGCATTATAAAGTACTGTTTATGACATAGTTTTGCGGTCATAAAGTAGTTCTTTATAGTACTAGTAAAATAAAGTTACTTTATTTTACTAGTACTATAAAGTACTACCTGTACGTTATCTGTCAATGTCAAAATAAATGTCAGAATAAATCCATTTAAATTTATTACATTGTAAGTACCTAAATACATTTTAACTAAATATAACAAATATGTATACTATACCTGATTGTTATAATAATGGTTGTTAATATTTATAACACAATGATTGTTACTAGAAATATTTATCCCTACAATTTCGTTGCTTTTTCTTGTTACTTCCGAAATTCTTGAGTTTTCTTGACCCACTACAGAGACGCTGGAAGTAGAAGGTTCTTCACCAGATACCTCGCCTAGGATCTTCTTTGCAACGCTAATTTTGGTATTTTCACAATCATCAATATAGCCCTCCGCCACTGTAGATGAGCGCCAACCCCCATGTCTTTTTATTCCCTCCATATTGGCTCCTGCATTTGCTAGAAGGGTAGCTGAGGTGCGCCTAAAGCAATGACCCGTATATGAAGAAGGATTTTCTACACCTAAACATTTGGCAACCACAGCTGCCACATTACCGATTTTGTGTATTCCGACGGGCTGAACAGTACATTTTTCTTTAATGTAATTGATAAAAAACCTTTTGTGTGGTGTCCTGGTTGGTCGAAGTGCCATGTATCCTCTAACAAGTTCAAGTAGATTAATATTTTCAAGTTTACCTGGAACTATTATAAAAGACCGATCTGCTTTGGTTTTGGTGTCTTCAAGTTTAACTAAAAAATGTGTTTTACAATCTTCAACACATGTTGTCAATAACGTCACTAATTCTTGACGTCTGCAGGCACCAGCCACACCAAATATGAGGACAACCTACAACAAATTATGTTTTTACTAGGTATTAGATGTTCAAAACAAAACGTCATTAAGTAAATCATTCATACCTTGTTAAATAAATGTTCCTTATTGTCAGCTTTAATCAAAAATTCGTCTATATGATCCTTAGTCAATGTAAGGGACTTTTTAGGTTTATATCCTTCTCCTTTTCGTTTCAAAAAAGGAATGACACTTGAAAATTTACTAATGTCAACTCCCTCACGTAGATTTATAGTCAATCGTAGCATCGAATATTTACTCCATAGCGATGAACTTTTATACCGGGAAAGATCGCTGTTAAAATACGCTAAGATGCTGTCTTCACAAGTTTTAATTTTCTTATTAGAACACCATTTACGATACGCATTATATGTTTCTTCGTATAAATGCCTGGATTTTAATGGTAATAGGGAATCTTTAGCAGTAGCAGCGATATTTTTAATTTCCTCGTTAGTTTCTTCGTTAGAACTATTCGTTTGCATTTTAGTTAAAACACCATCCATTTCTTCGAGTATTTTAACTACCTATTTCTTTTACAAAATTTACATAAATTGCTTTTCTAAAAACAACTACTAGCTATTTTATAAACAAGTAGCTAAGCAACAGCAAAAGCACACTGTGATATATCCAGTTTTCCAATGGCAACTATATATTACAAGCCAAATTTTTGTCTGTCAAGAATAGATATCAAATTTATAAATTGAATTTTTTTCGATAATGAACCAATTTTAGCAGTCGAACATAAAGCTTTGTATGCAATTCGTACATAATCTGACTTTATTGACTCGTCATCTTTATTAGCCTCGCTCGCAAGCTCGCTCGTCAATAAAACAGACTCGCCAAATAAAGTCTTAGATTATGTACTTGTTACATAAATAGCTATTATTTATAATATTTACTCGAAATCGTCGAGAAAGTCGAACTTTCACAGCTATCTTGAGTTTTGAAAGTTGATCATTACCTTCCTATACTTTATTTTTTCTAACCACGGCCTCGATGTAAACAAAACCACGTGACAGTTTCTAAAACGTCATTGCAATGTAGCGCTGTCATTGGTAGTTGCAGCGAGAAGATTTCACCCCTTTACTGTAGGACTAGTTACGTTCGATTCGTACGTTAATTGCAGTTGCATTTGTCGTTACATGTCGTTATCTGTGTATATCTGGTGTTTTAGTATTTTGATTTATTTAAAATGGAATCGTCGCCCAGTAAAACTATTCTTTGCAGCTATGGTTTAAACAACCCCGCGCGCTAGTTTACGTAAGATACCTACCACTGTAAACGTACACTACAAATGATCACTTGGTTTTGTTTACATCCAGGCCGTAGTTAAAAAAAAAGTGGAGGTGCAAACCTCCCCTGGACTTTCCCGTACTAAAAATAATCATTTCGTTTTTGATATTCCAACAGTAGTTCGCGAGACAGCATTGGAAATCATTTGAATGCCTAGCGAGAAAAACGAGACTATACGGGTTCGATATGAACAAAAGAAAGACACCAAGATACGGATCTATCCGTACTCTGTAGTAGGTACCGGCTAGAAATTACAGCTGGCGAAGCTGGACGATCGTTACCGACCGACTATCCGTTTCCGTCAAGAGTCCCACCTAAATATTCAAAATACACCACCAAAGAGCTTTCAAACAAGTTGTTGCTGTACCTGATCAGATAACTGGTTTTTGAGATATGGGGCTTTAAAGACGAAATTTTGAAAAATTCATAGCGGCCGCCATTTTGAAGTTACAGAGTCCAGCAAAAAACTGTTTCCCTTCAATTATGGTCTTCTTTCATATTCCCTACTCAGATTTTCAAAACTCCGCTTCTGAAAACAATGCAACCAAAAAAACATGTCTAACTTCCGCTTCCCGTTTCGGATTTTTTTGAAAAGCTTATTTTGTCGATGAATTTTCGATATACCCCTCCATTTAAAATTTCATCAAAATCGGTTCACTAGTTTTTGCGTTAGAGGCATACATACATACACACACATACACACCCACAGACAGAAATTTTTTCTAGACCACTTTTTTGGGTTCCTGGAGGCCCAAAACACGTATTTCCGCGAATATTTTACTCATACATTATTGTAACAGTAGTACAGTACAAAATTAATAAGTGATAATTCAACGTTGCCAGGCCAATCTAGTGATAATTCCACGTTGCCATGACATAATTGCAACCGCAACATACTACTAAAAAAAAAAAAACAAATTTTGTTAAACGTCATGAAACGTTTTGGGAATGTTTCAGAACGAGAAATTGACGAAATAGTATATTAAGTATTAAGAACGGTAAGGGATGTTTACCGGTCGACGACATTTATTGTCGAAGACCGGTACCCCTTAACGTTCGACATGCTTATAACGTTTTTTGCACGATCGCAATAAAAAAATTGATTTAAAATAGTTATATTTCAAAATGTTAAAAGTACCTATGTATATAACCTTATTTTTTTATAAATTGACAACCACGGTAACCATAGTTATCATGTCTGCAATACAATGAATTATACTAGCTACTTACTGTTCTAGAACGGTAAGTGAATTACTTACTGTTTTGTTACACCTAGCAACCAGTAAATGCAGCTTACTGTTCTGGCATCGAATCTGGCAAGTAAACCAAAAAACCGATCGTGCAAAAATGTTATTAAAAGTGAATGCAAAAATACGAAAAAGAGCAAGGACAGTGTCTGGAGACAGTTTATGTCATTTTGCGCCGAAAAAAAGTACACATTCGATCGAGAGACTCCAGTATCCGAACTTGCATTCATTTTGAAAAATAGTGGTGGTTTCGAGTATTTTTATTCGAGAAATATTCTCCCTAAATACCATTCGTGCTTAAAAATTAACCGGATAATTTTCATTCAAACACGTTGTCTAAATTATTAACAACGTGTTTTCATGAAAATTATCGGTAATTTTTAAGCACTCGTGGTATTACCCCCGAAAATCTCGATTTCGAAAATTTTCAATACTTCCTATACCAGTAGTGGTGTGGGAAAGTAATAAGGTATAGTATGTAAAATCTTGAGCGTACTTCTATTATAGTTTGAGCCACAGACAACATTGGTTTGACCACCCAAATCTCGTTTTTTATTTTTAAGGTTATTATGTCAATTTTGTTTATCCCTATGCACTCTTCGTGGGAATATAAAAACGAAATCAACTGGTCACTGTAAATTGATCAGGCACGTATTTTTGTTAAAATGTAGAATATTGAAATGCTTAAATTTATTCATAAGAAAACACAAATGCATATTTTTAATAATTATTAGTACATTAATATACTCACTCAAATATTTTATAGGTACAACAATTTTTAATCAATAAATATAACCAATGAATTCTAAGAACAAAATTTAAGAATAAACAAACACGAATAAATTCAATTAGTATCGTCAGTATCATTTAAGCTATCACTGTCATCAGTGCTATCTCCTAAGGATATTATTATTTTGGTAGGGTCTTTAGTTAAGCAACTATTGTTTTCTTCGACAATCACGTGTCATAATTCTTTCCCTATGGAAGTAACTTCTTGCCTGATTAGCTCAACAACTTTAGGACTCAGAGAAGGAGTTGTGTTTTTCTTCCGTACGTTTTGCTTTAACTGACTCCAAATAAGTTCAATTGGATTGAATAAGTATACAAAAATAGGGAGGCAACCGTAGAACTGTATGTCCGTGTCTAGCAGCTATATCCTCAACCGCATAATTGTTTTGAAATGTTTTGGGTTTTAGTATATCCAAAAGGGCTTTTTTGTACTTTTTGAGGGGATGTCGAGATTGTGTATTTAAAAAATAATGATTATATCTCCCTTTTTCGTGGAACTCGTTGGTATTTTGGTTATCTGACGTGAGTGGTAACTTGCGTTATCCATAACAATAACGGAGTTCTTTTCTATATTAGGTATTAGTTGCTCAGAAAACTATTTTTCGTATAATTCCGAGTTCATGTCTTGGTGATAATCCGCCGAAGATTTTTGAATTTGTTTGGCAGATAAAAGGAGCGCATTGTTAACCCAACCGTTATCACCACCAGCATGAAGAATTATAATCCTCTTGCCTCTGGCAACAGGAACATTTAAAAAACATTTTTTTGAATCATCTGCCCATCCTCTATTAATGGTGTCGTGAGTGTCACACCATGTTTCGTCCAAATATATTATATTTCTATTTTCAGCTCTAAATCCTCTAATTTTTTCGAGATATTGTAATTTGAGGATTTGAATGCGTTCACTTTCTAGTATTGCTTGTCTCCTGTCTAACTTTTTATACGTAAAACCATTGCTAATTAAAAACTTTCTTAATGTTTCTTTACAAAACTGCAAATGCTGTAGCTCACTCATTAATTTAGTTTTTAATAATAAGTCCAGTGTTACTACTTCATTTTTACGGTACATTTCGTATATGATTCTTTTAATTACTTCTGTATCAAAATCTCCAAATTTGGGCGATATCTTCCTTTCAGTTCTGTTATCAGACACATTAGCGCTTTGTGCAAGTATTATTATATCTCGGACTGTTGAATATGCCTTTTTTGTTAAGCGACCTGTTTCCTTTAAAGCAAATTGAACACCATCTTCTGTTAAAGTATTATAAACGTTTACAATTATTTGTTTAGCAGTATTACTTAATCGCAGAACGGGTCTCTTATTGTTGCTCATTTTCTAAAACTTCTTCCATATGAACGTCGTTTGTCGGTTTCCAGAACGGATTGTGAGGACTGCCACATTCTCAAATTAATAAAATTATTGAAAACGGAAAACACAAACAGAAAACACAAACGGAAAACAGAAACAGATTAATAGGGCTGTTCTACGCAAATACGACCTTGGAACGAGTGAGAGGAAAGTTCTACCCTAGTGCTTTCTTTTTCTATCGGGGCACCAATATGACGCCAAGAACAGCACTACATTACTAGCTACTATTTAACGTAACTAGATGTAGGTTGGTATGCTATACATAATTAGAGTCCCAACAGAACCTCAATTTTTCCCTTGTTTCTGGTAACCCCCTGACGCAGAACTGTCATTTATGTATTTGGCACAAAAATAATTAGTAGTACAAAAAGCAACCGTGCGTGTTTCCGTTGTTTTTAGTTATTGTTTCCTGTTATTTGTTATTGTATAGCAACTGAAAGCAAATAGTAACTAATAATTTAGTGATATTTCTTCAGTCAGATTGGCATTATTGATAGAGAGAGACAACAGTAGGGTAGAGCATTCCATCTCTTTCCAACTTAAATAGAACAGCCCTATTACAAAAAGGCGTTACTGGGATGGTATTACAATCGTTAATAATTTTGAATTATTTTAAACGTCACTTTTTGCAATTTTTAACCAATACATACCTGATAATTACCGTAGGGTTGTCTGATGCTTCATGGATGCTTCATATACATTTCCACGAAGAGTGCATAGAGATAAACAAAATTGACAGATAGCCTTAAAAATAAAAAACGAGATTTGGTCAAACTATACCACGCTCACTTTTTACATACCTACTCGAGTCAAATATTTTAAATCACTAAGCAACGGGAAATAATTAGTAATTTCTAATTGGTAATAAACAACCATGGCAATCTATTATAATAATCGAGAAGAACAAAATCGCAGTGCCTACATTACTCGTATTCAAAATTTCAAGGGACAATGTGTATACATCACAACCCAGGCTTAACAACAATCAATAATATATTATTACAAACAATAGTACATTATAGGCCAAGGTAGAGAAGACAGTTCTCTCAACTGAGCATTATTATTTTCCGAGCTGCGAAGCAGCAAGGGAAATAAGTTGCGAGGTTGAGAGAACTCTTCTTTACCGTGGTCTATATACTATTTTTTTCACTACTAGAAATGTTATTCATTAGAATTTTGCAATTTACCATTTCCACATGATTTTTTAAATATTTAGTAGGCTGAAACTGGAGTTGTCAAACGAAAAAACAAAACCAATAACATCTGATTTATAGAACGTTTATTTTATTATTTTCCTAGGTAATTTTTCATTATCATTATTTACCTAGGTTGAGAAATATAACTTCTCATTAGAGAAATGGAGTAAGTAATGGCGACTTCTCAGGTTAGTAGTGAAAAAAATAAATTATTAGGTTCTTTTTACTACAATATGGGTTCTTAGACTGCTTTTAAAACTGGCAACAGTTTTTTTTTATTCTCGATAGTCAGGTAGCTGGTTATATAAATTCAATCCATTATGGAAAACATTAATCATTGTTTGCGCTTTATTTTTTTTTGTAATATAATATTGTTCTCTTTGTCTGGTTTCATACTCGTGTACATCAGTTATTTTAAGCAGATTGCGTTTCAAGTACTTTGGTAGCATTCCATTTATGATTTTGTATATAAAGATCAAGCAGTTGAACTGCAATTGCTCCTTAACTGTCAAAAAATTCATTCTAACATTAGTCTAATTCTAGTAAATCTATTACAACCAATTAATATTCGCATAGCATGATTCTGCAGCTCTTGCAATTTCTGTAGTTCACCCTCACCTAATAAAAAAAGAATAGTACTGCAGTATGTAAAGTGCAGATAGATTATAGTATTGTACACAATTAATTTCGAGTACATTGATAAATATGATCCTATTCTCCTCATAAACCCAATTTTTTCCCCAACTTTTTTACAAATATATTTGCATGTGCTTTAAATGTTAACTTTTTATCAATTATTATCCCTAAATACTTTACTTCATCTACCATTTCTATTTCACTACCGTTTATCATCACCTTATGATTATTTGTTTGAAACACGTAACTTTCATTTGCTATCAGCATACCTTTGCTTTTGTTAACATTTAGTCATTTGACTATTGATCTGTTCTGACGATTCCTGTATATATGTTGAATTACGTCATACCCATCTATGTTTATTGTTGCTACGCTATTTTCAACACTATTTATGAAATAGTTATTAAAGGGCCAGTATTACAATCTCAGTTTAAACCAGAGATCAGCTAAACCAAACTTAATTGTCATGGATATGATTCTTGTAACAATTGTATCCATGGCAATTAAGCTTGGTTTAGCTGATCTCGGGTTTAAACTGAGATTGTAATACTGGCCCTTAATCTTTGAGCAATTATTACTTCATTTCTTTCCACTACATCTTCAAATTCAATTTCTAAACTTGATTCTTTTATGTCGTCTTCAATAATAGTTTTTAGAGCTTTCCACATCTTTTCCTGGTTACCTTTATTTTTATCAATCACCGTACTTATTTTATATGTAACATTATTCCTATGAAACATAAGATTCCCAATCCTCTTGCAAGTTGGTTATTAAGTATCTTTCAAAACAATTATTTCTTTCTTGTATTTCCGATTTTATTTCCGGATTAAACCATGGTTTGTTCGTTCTTTTAAAATTTATTTTCTCTGTAGAATTATTTTTACTTTCCCATACCACCACTGGTATATGGGAAGTACCTTATTGATATCATGAAAATTTTCGAAATCGAGATTTTCCCGGAAATACGTGGTTTGGGCCCCCAGGAACCCAAAAAAGTGGTCTAGAAAAAATGTCTGTCTGTGGGTGGGTGTGTATGTGTGTATGTATGTATGTATGTATGTGACGCCTCTAACGCAAAAACCAGTGAACCGATTTTGATGAAATTTTAAATGAAGGGGTATATCGAAAATTCATCGACAAAATAAGCTTTTCAAAAAAATCCGAAACCGGAAGCGGAAGTTACACATGTTTTATTGGTATCATTTTTTTCAGAAGCGGAATTTTGAAAATATGAGTAGGGAATATGAAAGAAGACCATATTTCAAGGGAAACAGTTTTTTGCCGGACTCTCCAACTTCAAAATGGCGGCCGCTATGAATTTTTCAAAATTTCGACTTTAACGCCCTATAAAGGTCCGCGCGCACTTGTTCGGTTCCGTTCCGTTCGGTTCGAAACCGTCCGATCGGCAAAAATCAAATAAAGCTCCACCAAGCTTACAAATGCCGCGGAAATACATGGAAATTACTGCCATTACGTTGATTTGATACGGCACCATCCTTTTCGTCCTCTAGACTGATCGGACTTTCGAAATTTTTTGACATTTGTTGTATACTTGGACTGAACCGAACGGGATGAAACCGAACCGACGTAATGCGCGGGCTGCCATTAATATCCATGTATTTTATTTATTGCGAATCGGACGGTTCCGAACCGAACGGAACCGAACCGAACAAGTGCGCTCGGACCTTAACTCAAAAACCAGTTATCCGATCAGGTTCCGCAACAACTTGTTTGAAAGACCTTTGGCGGTACTATACCATGAAAAAAGTTTATTTAGTAAATCCAAAAACGGTCGCAACGGCGCTCTTCCAAAAATTTTGAAATATTTGAAAAATTATTACATAAAAACTGGCCACAGGATTTTGTTTAAATTTTCTATACTTATGGAGCTTGGTATTGGCTACATTTTTGTTTTTTGATGAACGCCAGAATTCCACTGTGGCGCCCTCTACGAGATTTTGAAAATCGGAAATTGATGCTCCTATCGCGCCTTTATTAGTCAAAATATGAAAGAAGTTTAAATATAAAAGTTGTTCGGTATATAAATTTACATTTTTCTAAATTTATATCACGTATACAGGGTGTTTGGTTTTCACAGTACAATAAGCAACTTTGTTATTTTAAATGAAACACCCTATATATTATTATATAATTGAATGCAAAATTGAATTGTCTATCACATAATATAAGGTGTTCATATGGCTAAAATGTACGGTTAATGAGAAATTCGTGAATTTTGAATATTTAGGTCGGACTCTTGACAGAAACGGATCGTCGGTCGGTCGGTAGCGATCTTTCGGCTTCGCCAGTTGTAATTTCTAGCCGCTACCTACTACAGAGTACAGATAGATGCGTATCTTGGTGTCTTTCTTTTGTTCATATCGAACCCGTATAATATATAATAATATATAATTAATATATTATAACCTCGTTTTTCTCGCGAGGCATTCAAATGATTTCCAATGCTGCCTCGCGAACTACTGTTGAATAGCAAAAACAAAATCTTTATTTTTAGTATGGGAAAGTCCAGGGGAGGTTTGCACCTCCACTTTTTTTATTGCTGTTTTGATATTCTCATGAAAAATATTATACAGTATCTACAATATTAGAATTATATTTCCAATCTGCCCCAATCAGTTCATCTTTTGCCTTTTCGTAATTTAACTTTATACGCCTTTCCTTTTTTTTCAATGGTTGTCTTTTAGCGAATTCCAATCGCTGCACTAGCCTGCACTAGTGTACACCAGTGTAGTGTGTTCGAATTTCAAAATTGACAAATCGTTGCACCAGACAAAAATAAGCAGGTAGTTTTTAACAAGTGTTACATCTGTGACTTGAACGTGCCTATATTTGAGTTTCCCTCTAAATTTTAACACCAGTGCAGTGCTTATATACATCATAAACCTCCTCGAACAGTTCTTCCAGAAATGATAAGAATAGTCGCTGGTTTCCACTTGGGGACCGATAAACTAGGCTACACATTAATTTTAAACCGTTACTTTTAATATTGACAAGCATGACCCAATAATTCCAATCAGAAACATACTTTTTTACAATACTTACATTTATATAATATGGCTTGTAATAAATTATCAATCCTCCCGTATGCCTAGAGTTAGAATCTAGTCGAACATTATTGCAACCTTTAATTTCAACTTCAATATTTTCCACATCGTTTGTCAGATGAGTTTCAGTCAAACATAACATAAAAGGATCACTACTTTTTACCCATTGTGCAAATTTTCCATTCTATTCTCACCCTTCCTTCTTTCATTATTTTACTAAATGTATTTCCATCAACTTCTAGAATTAAATTAAATGTACCGTTCCGAACTTGCGTTTGATGTATAACTTTTATTTTTTGACTTACTTTATGTTCCAGGAATTCATTTTGTTGAACCAACTTATTTACAATATTATCTGTGTTTACGTCGGCCAATATAGGTACCAATAATTTTTACTTTCGGATTCTTTATAACTGGAACCTGCACCCTATAATCCTGTCCCATTTTTTGTTGGATTTCTTCTTTCATTTTGTTTAGAGTAGCTCCGTCTTCACGCAGTTGATAACCACCCCTCCACTTTTTGAATGCTTCCCTATGCAACACCTATTTTCAGAGATTGTTGTAAGTTACTCTTCCATGCACTTCTACATATAATCATATACAGGGTGTAGAATTGAATGACGCAACATAGGGATTTCAATGGTAAAATTTTAAAAGTCAAATATTATCTTCCCTAATTATTTTAGAAAAAAATGTTCATGAAGATTTTTTGTAGAGAAAAAAATTCTGCGTCTACCCATGTATTTATTATTAGCTTTTAGTTTTTCATAGGCTGAGAAAATTGAAAATAGCAAAACGTTGTTTTGGCGAAAATCTGTAGTGCCTTGGAATTATCTTGTGACATCTGCCGTTCAGAACGTTCCTTATTCGATCATTTTGCTTTAGTTTACATGTTTACACATCGCATTCTTCGGAAATATTTTATTATTATACCAAAAGTAATGATGTCATTAGAAGAAATAAGATATAGTCGTCCCAGCGGATATTTTCCATCACGTGATCAATGTTTCATATAAGTTCAGACAACCGAATCGTTTCATTCTCTTTTTGTAGCATCTAGTAATCCTATAAAGCTTTGGGTAACGTACGTTAAACAGGGATGTTTTATACTACGACCTACTACCGCCATATTTTAATACGTCAGAGACGGAAAATTGTAAATTGGCGCTCGTGCAGTTCGGCAACTACTGCTGAAGTCAATAGTTATTTTTTATACAAGACGATAATTAAATTTTATCGTCATGTATAAAATTCTATTTTTTTCTATAGCAGATGTTAAAGAAAAATAAGAAAAATTTGTGAAAAACCAATTAAAATTAAATTATATTAAACCCGAAAATCTCAGTAGGTAGCAAAGGTTTCCATGGAGTTACCCAAACAAAGTCAGAAAATTAAAGTACTTTATCTATCCTTGCGGTTAAAGTGTTACTTTATCTACTCTTGCGGTTAAAGTAATACTTGATCAACTATTTTTAGTCGAACAAAGCACACTTTAACATCTTCTATAGAAAAAATATAATATTTTGCTTTTGCTGTCGTTACTGGCATATATGATTACTGTCGTTACTGTCATCGTGCCATTCTCGTTTGCACATGTAATAAGAGTTCCAGCAAAGAGAAGCAGTTTTTAAAAGCTTTTAGTTTGCAATTACATATACCACAAATGCATTTTGAATTATCCGATGATAACATAACCTACAATTTCGCAAAACTGACAAATTGAAATGATTTTAGTCGCTCAGTTGACGTACTAGGTACATATTTGGTGCATACGGTTGCTATTGATCACGTGATGGAAAAGATCCGCTGGGACGACTATAGTATACGCTGAAAAACTCAATGTTAAATGTGTAATACTTATTATAATACATGACAATATTGGCTACGTACACCTTGAAAATTGTGTGGAAAATTCTTTCGCTACACCGCAGTGAAAGAAGCAAACTTTGATTACAATTTTACCTCCTAATAATTCGATACCTTAAATGAAAACAAATAAGTAGCAAACATTGCAATTTTAAATTTAAACAATAAATATTTAATACATTTTACAAAGATTAACACATTGAATAAAACACAGATAAACTCCCGACGTCCGAGACCCACGAATATATTATAAAAAAGGTTAACGTTTTCACTGGTTAAACCAGCATCTTCAGTCAATACATCGACGACAAAATTATTGGAAAACAATAAAAATTAATTAGTAGATATCATCAGAATTAAATGACAAAAATGTTGGATAACCGCAACATGGCAATTTAACAAAACATGGTGAAATCAAACATTTCACAACAAAAAGTTGGAAAACCCCAACCAGGAGAGAAAAGCAAGAAACTATGGAAAAACCATAAAAAAAATTAACAAACTTATAACAAGTGTTCAAATAATTTTCCGTTGACAACTAAACAATGGCCCAATCTATTGTAAAACTCTCTTCTAACGTTTGCTAACTGCTGGGGAGAGATTCTGTTGCAGTGATTTTGAATGGAATTTTTTAGTTGATCTAAATCATCTAAAGTTTTGCCACAATGTACTTTTGATTTCAAATGACCCCAAAGAAAGAAATCATTAGGCGAGAGATCTGGCGAGCGAGCAGGCCAGGTAATTTCATATCCTCTTCCTATAACCTTTCCATTATTAAAACTGTCAGTTAGAAACTGTTTGATATCACGAAAATTATGAGCGGGGCAACCGTCCATCTGGAAGCAAATTTCTTGGTTTTCTGCAGCTACTTCCATTATCGCTGGTGCTATATTTTCTTCCAATAACTGCAGAAAGCGTTCTCCGTTTAAATTTTCAGTTAAAAAAAAAGATCCAATATTATGATGGCCCAGAATTACAGCCCATACATTTATTTTCTGAGGATATTGAGTACCAGTCATTAAAAAAGCATGAGGATTTTCATCTGCCCACATTCTGCAGTTCTGCGTATTGGGTTTATTGTGGAGAGTAAAAGTGCACTCATCGGTAAAGCATACGTTTTTTAAGAAGTCCCTGTCTTCATTCACCTTTTCCATCATTGTAAAACAGAATTATGTTCTCTTTTCCGTGTCTTGTTGCAATATCTCTTGATGACAGTGATATTTATAGGACTTATATTTGTGTTTTTTCAAAATTTTTTGTACTGTTGTGTAATGTACGTTTATATTGTCAGCTACTTTCGGATTTTCCACCACTGCAGCTAGTACATTAAAACTATTTTCATTCCTATTCTCTTGGTGCCTGACATTATCTTGCGCATTTTCAGTGCATTTACAGTTATTTAATAACGTACCAGTTTTTTCAAATTTGATAATCATTCTTGAAATCGTAGAATAATGAGGAATCGGCTTATGTGGATATTTAGCAATAAACATAGCACTTACATCGCGGGTACTGTTTCCCGAATAGTACCATCTTATCATTTCAATTTTTTCTTCTAACGAAAACATAATTTGTATGAAATAAACGTTTGCTAAGATATCAATACGTTCAAATTAAACTCAAAGTCGTAAAAGTAACAGTACAGGCGGTATTACGATGAGCAGTTGTCACAAGATAATTCCAAGGCACTACAGATTTTCGCCAAAACAGCTTTTTGCTATTTTCAATTTTCTCAGCCTATGAAAAACTAAAAGCTAATAATAAATACATGAGTAGACGCAGAATTTTTTTCTCTACAAAAAACCTTCATGAACATTTTTTCTAAAATAATTAGGGAAGATAATATTTGACTTTCAAAATTTTACCATTGAAATCCCTATGTTGCGTCATTCAATTCTACACCCTGTACCTATATCATATGTAAATTGTTTTTCACCTGTATGGGTTTTCATATGAACTTGCAAGTTAGACTTCTGTGAACATCTATAATCACATCTATCACATTGAAATGGGTTTTCACCCTTATGGGTTCTCATATGATATTGTAAGTGAGCTTTCTGTGAACTTCTATATTCACATATATCACATTGAAATGGTCTTTCACCTGTATGGGTTTTCATATGAACTTGTAAGTTAGCTTTCTGTGAACATCTATAATCACATCTATCACATTGAAATGGGTTTTCACCCTTATGGGTTCTCATATGATATTGTAAGTGAGCTTTCTGTGAACTTCTATATTCACATATATCACATTGAAATGGTCTTTCACCCGTATGGGTTTTCATATGAACTTGTAACTGAGCCTTCCGTGAACTTCTATAATCACATATACCACATTGAAATGGTTTTTCACCAGTATGGGTTTTCATATGATCTTGTAAGTGACCCTTTCGTGAACTTCTATAATCACATCTCTCTCTTGTAGCTATCTTACCACAAGTCTCAAAATTACTTCCCCGTCTACTCCTATCGCCATTTACAGTTTTTGTATATGGTTCTGAGTTACCTCTTGCAGTATTGGATTTTTCTTCAATTGGATATAAGGTGCTGTATATTGCAGAATCTAACTGTTCAACTTGAAAGCCCTGCCTGATTTCTGATTCAATTTTGTCAATTTCTTCTTTTATATCCAGCTCCTCGCCCACCAAAGGCTCTATCTTAACATAGATATCATCATCGTCACTCTTAATATTAAATTTCACATCAGGAGTTTCAGACTTTATTCGGGCATGCAAACGAGTGCTGGTATTTTCATGTTTTACTGAAATAATTAACAGTTTATTAAGATATTAATATTTTAGAAGTACCTACTTAAAGTAGTACAAACAGTATAAGACACAACTTCTATTAAATATGAAAGCATATTTTTTTAAAATATGCAGGGTGATTTAAATGTATACCGAAAACTCGTAGGAACGGATTCCTCCCCCCAGAACAAGGAAAAAAGTTAATATGACCCATGGTCACATTACCAGCTGACAAAAGATGGAATGAAGAGTCACTAATTTTGTTCGTAAGAATTTAACCAAATAAGATATTGTTTTGGTTCTTACGGAAAGAATTTCTTTGGTTTGGAGGCACTTATTAGTATTTTCAGAATATTTAAATTAAGGGTGGTAAACTAGAGGACCATTTTACTTTTTTAAGTCATCTTTTTTGCATTTGTTTGAGTCAATATCTTATTTGGTTCAATGTTTGAAATTCAGGTATCCAAATTGGTGTACGGTGATACGAACAGTCCTGTAAAAACAGCGATTTTTCAAAAACGGTGCACATTGTCGTTGTACAATACTAGTAATTTTTTTGTCTAGCATGGGGGGTGTCAAATCCACTATTGACGTTACCAGAAGTGGAACGACAAAAACGTTATGACTAAAAAACTAAATAGTCCTCTGGTTTAGAACCTTCTGGATAACTTAAAAATTCTGAAAACATGCTAATAAGTGCCTCCCAACCAGAAAAATACTTTCCCTAACCAACAAAACAATATCTTATTTTATTTTATCGATATTTTATTTAATATTTACTATTTTTATAATATCTTATTTGGTTAAATTTTTTCGAATACAATTGGGTGATTCTTCGTTCCATCTTAGTAGGCTGGTAACTTAGCAACTAAGCATTTTCGGATCATGGGTCATATTAACATTTTTCCTTATTCTGACAAGAGAGGAATCACTTCCTACGGGTTTTCAGTGCACTTTTAAATCACCCTGTGTATAGAAAAAAGAGAAAGGATATTAGTCAAACCCACGACCTTCTTGATTTTTGAGACTGAGGCCTCTTTCCGGCCTGTTCATTTGCATTGCGCTACTTGACCTGACAAGACAACAGTTGAGGGCGGATATAAATTTGAAACATATTTAATATTGTGCATCAAACACGCTATGAATTAGAAGAATTGCTGTTGTTACAATAAATACAACACAACTGAGTTAATAACCACTTTTATAAATGAGACCATGAATTAAGTGGAGTTGCAATTATTACAAACTCATAAAATCCAGTATTTAAAACGCCGTTGCTAGCTCCACGGCTAACGTGGATATCATTCTGACACAAAATCCACGGCATTATGTCTTGTCAAGGGGTAACGTCATTAATTCGCGAATACGAGCTGCACCTACTGCGCATGTCCGGGGACATTAGTTAATTTGCAAGTTGAATATGACCAATAAAAAATGGCCGTTGCTAGTTCCACGGCTAACGTGGATATAATTCTGACACTAAATCCACGGCATTACGTCATGCGCATGTCTGGGGACTAAAATTATTGCAGCTTCCTGAGATTGTAGGGACAGAGGTGTGTACGATTGGTTGCCTACTTCCAAGGCGCAAAAGTCTGTTTCTGAGAAATTTAATGATAATTATTAATTACAAACAAAATCAATCGCTCGGACTTAGAGAAACTTTACTCTAGTATTTTTTATTGGTCATATTCTACTTGCAAATTAAATTAATGAAAAATCAATTTAAAATATGAAACTGTTTGAAACTTTCATAATGGAATAATTTTGTTAAGGCTGGAGTTTACACCTTGAAATATACCCCATTTTATGCACATTTGTTCCAATTTTTCAGAGCCAATTTTAAAGTAGGAAGGGCGGGCGAAATTTTTTTTGTGCAACCGTACGCGAAGTGGACGTTTCGCGGCCGCTGTTCAGAATGCGAAATCTAATTTCGCGGCCGCTGCTATGGTAGCGTCCGCTAAAGTAAAAAATCATTGTAATTTATACAAAACTAATTGTTTTATTTACTCCATATTCATAGTAACGCGCTAACTGAAAGCCGTTTTTCTATTTACAATGAATTAAGCTGTAGGTTTTCTAAAAGCAATAACATTTACAATTACACATTTTTTACGGTTGCACAAAAAATATTGTGTATTCCTTGTCCGCGAAATTCTTTAGCGCCCTCGAGATTGTCTTTCCTCGGCCGCAAGCGTCCTCGGCGACAATTTTCTCTCGGTACGATAAAGACACATTTCGCGTCCTTGGTATACAAATAACTATTTTCTTATTATTGGTGTTTTATCTGTCAACACATAGAACGTTTTTGTTTAATTTCTAAAAAATAACTTTTCAGCATTAAAAAGATGTAAAACTCTATTTTACTTTAAAATTTTCTGGTAGTATTTACAAAAATATGGATATCGAAAAATTCTCTCTATCAATAGATAGATATAACCACGCTCTTTCAAATGCCAGAAGAATTTTTTTTCTAAAATGCAATTCGGAACGGGATGGGACGGTTCGGCGCGGCCGATTCGGCGCCGCCGTTTCGGCGCCAAGCAGTTTCGGCGCCGGCCGTTTCGGCGCCGGCCGTTTCAGCGCCAAGCAGTTTCGGCGCCAGAATGTATTTTCATCTACAACTTATTTAACTATCGCGACCGATTGGCAAACAGGGATCTAAGTGTGTCTTGTTAACATCGGCAAATTTGAAAACAAAAATGGATAGCAGGTAAGCTGAGGGATTTTCATTCCTCATAAAAGAAAACAAAAAATGGTTAGCAGGTAAGCTGAGGGATGTTCATTCCTCATAAAAGAAAACAAAAAATGGTTAGCAGGTAAGCTGAGGGATGTTCATTCCTCATAAAAGAAAACAAAAAATGGTTAGCAGGTAAGCTGAGGGATTTTCATTCCTCATAAAAGAAAACAAAAAATGGTTAGCAGGTAAGCTGAGGGATGTTCATTCCTCATAAAAGAAAACAAAAAATGGTTAGCAGGTAAGCTGAGGGATGTTCATTCCTCATAAAAGAAAACAAAAAATGGTTAGCAGGTAAGCTGAGGGATTTTCATTCCTCATAAAAGAAAACAAAAAATGGTTAGCAGGTAAGCTGAGGGATGTTCATCCCTCATAAAAGAAAACAAAAAATGGTTAGCAGGTAAGCTGAGAGATTTTCATTCCTCATAAAAGAAAACAAAAAATGGTTAGCAGGTAAGCTGAGGGATGTTCATTCCTCATAAAAGAAAACAAAAAATGGTTAGCAGGTAAGCTGAGGGATTTTCATTCCTCATAAAAGAAAACAAAAAATGGTTAGCAGGTAAGCTGAGGGATGTTCATTCCTCATAAAAGAAAACAAAAAATGGTTAGCAGGTAAGCTGAGGGATTTTCATTCCTCATAAAAGAAAACAAAAAATGGTTAGCAGGTAAGCTGAGGGATGTTCATTCCTCATAAAAGAAAACAAAAAATGGTTAGCAGGTAAGCTGAGGGATTTTCATTCCTCATAAAAGAAAACAAAAAATGGTTAGCAGGTAAGCTGAGGGATTTTCATTCCTCATAAAAGAAAACAAAAAATGGTTAGCAGGTAAGCTGAGGGATGTTCATTCCTCATAAAAGAAAACAAAAAATGGATAGCAGGTAAGCTGAGGGATTTTCATTCCTCATAAAAGAAAACAAAAAATGGTTAGCAGGTAAGCTGAGGGATGTTCATTCCTCATAAAAGAAAACAAAAAATGGTTAGCAGGTAAGCTGAGGGATGTTCATTCCTCATAAAAGAAAACAAAAAATGGTTAGCAGGTAAGCTGAGGGATTTTCATTCCTCATAAAAGAAAACAAAAAATGGTTAGCAGGTAAGCTGAGGGATGTTCATCCCTCATAAAAGAAAACAAAAAATGGTTAGCAGGTAAGCTGAGAGATTTTCATTCCTCAGAAAAGAAAACAAAAAATGGTTAGCAGGTAAGCTGAGGGATGTTCATTCCTCATAAAAGAAAACAAAAAATGGTTAGCAGGTAAGCTGAGGGATTTTCATTCCTCATAAAAGAAAACAAAAAATGGTTAGCAGGTAAGCTGAGGGATGTTCATTCCTCATAAAAGAAAACAAAAAATGGTTAGCAGGTAAGCTGAGGGATGTTCATTCCTCATAAAAGAAAACAAAAAATGGTTAGCAGGTAAGCTGAGGGATTTTCATTCCTCATAAAAGAAAACAAAAAATGGTTAGCAGGTAAGCTGAGGGATGTTCATTCCTCATAAAAGAAAACAAAAAATGGTTAGCAGGTAAGCTGAGGGATTTTCATTCCTCATAAAAGAAAACAAAAAATGGTTAGCAGGTAAGCTGAGGGATGTTCATTCCTCATAAAAGAAAACAAAAAATGGTTAGCAGGTAAGCTGAGGGATTTTCATTCCTCATAAAAGAAAACAAAAAATGGTTAGCAGGTAAGCTGAGGGATGTTCATTCCTCATAAAAGAAAACAAAAAATGGTTAGCAGGTAAGCTGAGGGATTTTCATTCCTCATAAAAGAAAACAAAAAATGGTTAGCAGGTAAGCTGAGGGATGTTCATTCCTCATAAAAGAAAACAAAAAATGGTTAGCAGGTAAGCTGAGGGATGTTCATTCCTCATAAAAGAAAACAAAAAATGGTTAGCAGGTAAGCTGAGGGATTTTCATTCCTCATAAAAGAAAACAAAAAATGGTTAGCAGGTAAGCTGAGGGATGTTCATTCCTCATAAAAGAAAACAAAAAATGGTTAGCAGGTAAGCTGAGGGATTTTCATTCCTCATAAAAGAAAACAAAAAATGGTTAGCAGGTAAGCTGAGGGATTTTCATTCCTCATAAAAGAAAACAAAAAATGGTTAGCAGGTAAGCTGAGGGATGTTCATTCCTCATAAAAGAAAACAAAAAATGGTTAGCAGGTAAGCTGAGGGATTTTCATTCCTCATAAAAGAAAACAAAAAATGGTTAGCAGGTAAGCTGAGGGATGTTCATTCCTCATAAAAGAAAACAAAAAATGGTTAGCAGGTAAGCTGAGGGATGTTGATTCCTCATAAAAGAAAACAAAAAATGGTTAGCAGGTAAGCTGAGGGATTTTCATTCCTCATAAAAGAAAACAAAAAATGATTAGCAGGTAAGCTGAGGGATGTTCATTCCTCATAAAAGAAAACAAAAAATGGTTAGCAGGTAAGCTGAGGGATTTTCATTCCTCATAAAAGAAAACAAAAAATGGTTAGTAGGTAAGCTGAGGGATGTTCATTCCTCATAAAAGGAAACGGTAGCGTTTCGGCTGATTCCGGAGATTCTTACGTTTACCGGCGTCGTTTGCCATTGTGATCAAAGCTGAAATTTGCCGTTGTGAACAAGTTTGCTAAGATGTCAGATTTTTGCCGATATGATCATTTGCCGATGTTAACAAGACACACTTAGATCCCTGTTTGCCAATCGGTCGCGATAGTTAAATAAGTTGTACATGACAATACATTCTGGCGCCGAAACTGCTTGGCGCCGAAACGGCCGGCGCCGAAACTGCTTGGCGCCGAAACGGTCGCGCCGAAACGGCGGCGCCGAAATGTCCTAGACCGAATTCGGAAATAATGGAAATAAAATTTTAGAAATATCAATATAATTCACCTTTTGCAATTTAGCATATAGGCAACACAACTAACAGGACCATTAACTCACAATGGAGCCAATACACAAAAGACGGATTATAACGGATTACAACTTTCTACTAGGTATTGTTATTTGACAAAAAAAAATTAAAATAATATAACGACAAAATCTATATTCAATACAGTAAATTCATTATTCTTTATTGCATTTATCAATTTTGGTAACGTCAGAAGAATCTGAAATATTTAAAAATATGAAACAAAATTCCAAGGCAAGCATTATTCTTGTTATTGTAGGTATGCAACTTTCCATACATCAAATTGGATAGCTAATATTGAGCTAATATAACCTTTCTTTAAGTAAATGCCAGCCTTAAGGCGGCTTGGAAGAGGGGTTAGGCAACACGCCACGCTAGCTAAAAATTGCCAAAAACCTAAAAACTTTTGTCCAAGATTACGCTTACAACGTTTTTTTAAAAAGCTGATCGATAGTTTATTTTAATGTTTGACAGTATAGAATGGTTTGTTCGGATTTAGTTTTAAAAAAAAAAATCCAAATTGCTTATAGAGGCCAATTTGTAATTTTTTTATTATTGAAATATAAGCTTAAATTAACAAATATCGGCAAAACCGGATCCGAACGTTCATTTATGTAGTTGATTAGAATTGAATAAAACCTAGAAAACGATTTCAACCGTACACATATTTTAGTTATCTTTGTCAAAGCATATATTTGAATACGGTTTTTGATCAATCGTAACAACTTTGGAAAGAATGGTTAGGCAACACACCACGCTTTTAATTTATACGTTATGCGTAGTGGGCTTTTGGCATTCGACTGTTTTGAGGTTTCGAAAATTGACTCCGCGCTCCAGCTAGCACTAACTTCCATATCCGCTTCTACCCATATCCCTACTCTCACTTCCACCCTAACCGCGCGCCAAATTCAAAAATAAAGTTTGTAGGTATGTAAATGTATGTATGTATACAGTGTGTCCGCGTAAGTTGGCTACATATGGAAAACTTTGTTATTATTGATTTTATGAAAAAACATTCTTCATAAAAAGTTCTGCATGATCTAAAACCCAAAATTCAACCATCAGATATTAAATTATATCAGTCGTATCATAATAATAATAATTATATAATTTTTGTTCAAGAGTAAAGTACCTTCATTTTTGACCATATCGAAAAAAATTTATAAGAAAAGATGTTATGGATTAAAAATAATTTTTAAATATTCAATATTGTTTATTTATAATTAAAAAATATTAATTAATTAATGAATTATTAAATGTAATGTAGTATTAGTATTAATCTTCAAACTTAAACTTTCAATGTTATCGCAGAGAAAATGTACGGGACTTCCCCGTTTCTTGCTTTTTTTGCAAGACTCTTGCGCCACACGTGCAGTCTTGCACAACAAGGTGATGCAACTGTATTGCAGTGCCACTGTTTTTGCTGTCGCCCAAAGGGAATCAGTATGCAATGAGTATTCCTACGCATATGTAATAAATCTGCGCATTTACGGTGGTAGTACATTATCTGCGAACTATTTAAACATGAACGATATGGAAATTAGTGCTAGTGAATCAGATTCCGACACTAGAAAGGCAAACAGAAAAAGAAAGAAACAGACAAAAAAACAACAACCCATTATCTCAAGCTAAGACACGTATTTCTTTTTCCTTTAGATAGGTTATATTATTAATCTATACCGACCATAACCCATATCGAAAAAGCCTGTTAATAAACAGTTTAAACAAATTTAATGTCACGCGATTTAAACCTACATTGTAAGAGTGCAAGAATGCAAGAAAAATGAAATAAAAATCTTGTTCTTGCACTTTTCTTGCAAACTGGTTTCTTGTCTTGTCTTGCAAAGTTTTTTGTGATTCTTGTCTTGCTCTAGTCTTGCATTTTGCGCAAGAGCAAGACAAGAACAAGAAAAATGCAAGAATCTCTTGAAACACTATGACACAGATGTAATTGGAGTATTTTGTAAACTGGAAATTATGGCAGGAATTAACTTAACTGCTAGATTCATTAGCTGGTGATATCACGCATTGGAAATAGCACGATAAACATTAAATTTTCACTGAATAAATAATTTTTGTAATTGAATAAAATTCTTGAGTGGTGAATAATATAAATATAATATTTATTTTAATTATTCTATTTATCTAAATATTTGTTCGATGTTTAAATTAAAATTATAAATGAATCACAAATAATAATATAAAATAGCTAAAATTAAAAAAAAAAGTTTGTAGCCGTGGGGATTTGACCCCACCGACCCACCGCGTCTCTAGCTATGGGCTTCAGTAATTTGCTATAAATATTAAATTATTTAAAAAATATTGGATTTTTATATTATTTTTTTTCATTGTTACTTATTTAAAACAACGTAATGTTTAAGTCTCGTGTCCAATTTGATTTAACTGCCGCCCTGGTGAGTGAATCCATCCCTATCAAGTCAGGAGTTTTGGGTAGTCTACATTTCAGGGGTTTCACAAACATTCTCAAGCTGTTCCAAGCCGTCCCAGGGGCTGTATTCTCGAAATCACTCGACATTTTGTCGTGTTCGACAAAAAAAATTGAACCAATCCGAAGGCTATTTTCCTGACAATTGAGCATATGACATGCCACAAAAAATAGTTTGATTGGTTCATTTTTGTTTGTCGAGCACGACAAAATGAGTGATTTCGAGAATCAGCCCCCTGGACATGCGCAGTAGGTGCAGCTCGTATTCGCCCTTGACAATGACGTAATGTCGTGGATTTTGTGGCAGAATTATATCCACGTTAGCCGCAGAGCTAGCAACGGCCATTAAAGTTTCAAATCTAAATTTACTTTTAATTGTTTTTGCCCCCGTTTTGTGGCGCCATGCAGGTCACGCCTCAACTTGCCATATGAACAGACCGAAAATCAAGAAGGTAGTGGTCAAACTAAACATATATCACTGAAAAGGAAAGAATGACTTTCCTACTTACCCCCTGTTTGCAACTCGGCTTAAGAAAAGTTGCCCTGTATGTCTTTCAACGTAGGATTCTTGGTATGAATCACCAAGCCCTCACGTACAATTTCAGATTTTACTGCAATGTCATTTATGTAGAGAAAATTGCACGTTAGTGAAACGTCAGGTAAAAGTAATTTTAAACATTTACCATCTGCCTGCAACTCTGCTTGAGAAAAGTTCTCCTTGATGTCGTTGCTATTCAGAGCATCCAGAGTAGGATCGCCCGGATTTATCACTAATCCCTCATCTACAACTTCCGAATGAACTGCGACATCGTTTATGTAGAGCACAAAATCCATATCAGTGCAGAGATCTTCAGTTTATTACAACCTTCTGGAACATACTAAACAGTTTTAATTTGATGCCATAAAAATTACACATTCTTTACGTTGTTTATTGCAGTAAATTACAAAAACTATACAAGCAAGAAATTCTAAATTAATGAAATAAGTTCTTATTGTGTTGATCAAATTATTTATATTTAGCAAAGAGACACACACAAACGCAAAAAGCTCGTTACAGCTCATAAAACAATAATGCGAATGTTTTACGAAAAACGCCTAAACTGTAAACCACCTGTAAATGTAAACCAAGTTTTGACAGTTGTTCAAAATAATACAGCCAGGCAGGATTGCCAGACGTTGACTGAGCCCAGTGTTGCCAGGTTTAAAATTTAGATTTGCCTATACCTTATTTTTTTTAACTACGGCCTGAATGTAAACAAAACCACGTGATCATTTTTGGTGTACGTTTACAGTGATAGGTATCTTACGTAAACTAGCGCCCGGGGCAGTTTAAACCATAGCTGCAAAGAATAGTTTCACTGGGCGCCGATTCCATTTTAAATAAATCAAAATACTAAAACACCAGATATCATACACAGATGACGCTGCAACTACCAATGACAGCGCTATATTGCAATGACGTTTTAGAAATTGTCATGTGGTTTTGTTTACATCCAGGCCGTGGTTAGAACTAGGGGTGGGCGATACCATGAAATGGGTATCGAGTATCGATAACAATGTGGTATCGATATTACTCAAAAGTATCGAAGTATCGAAAGTATCGGAAGTATCGAAAGTATCGAAGTATCGAAAATATCGAAGTATCGAAACTATCGAAACTATCGAAGTATCGAAGTATCGAAAGTATCGAAAGTATCGAAGTATCGAAAGTATCGAAGTATCGAAAGTATCGAAGTATCGAAAGTATCGAAGTATCGAAAGTATCGAAGTATCGAAAATATCGAAGTATCAAAAGTATCGCAGTATCGAAAGTATCGAAGTAACTAGTCGTAGTTTTACTAATTACACTAATGTACTGCGTCTGTGACCCATACCGTAAACAATGAATATGAACGTGTTTGGGTACACCTACTATTTGCTAATGCTACGCATAATAAATCGTCTAAAAATTATAGACCTAACACGTCACTTTTGTTCGTTCTAGACATAGAAGGGGGGAAAACTATACCTACCCCAGTTGATCCTATTTGATGATTCAATCTAATATCTCAACTATAATTAAAAATAAAAACTTAAGTATGTGAAGAGGTAAATGGGTACCTACTCTTGGAAATACACCAAGTTAAGCTCCTACAGAAACTATGCGAGCCTGCTATATTAATTTTCTGATAGATACTTTAGATACCTTGAGTATTTCTCTATTTCCGATATTTTTGATACTTAGATTCTTTCAATATTTCTATACTTTCGATACTTCGATACTTTCGATACTTCGATACTTTCGATACTTCGATACTTTCGATACTTTCGATACTTCGATACTTTCGATACTTCGATACTTTCGATACTTCGATACTTTCGATACTTCGATACTTTCGATACTTTCGATACTTCGATACTTTCGATATTTTCGATACTTTCGATACTTTCAATACTTCGATACTTTTGAGTATTGGTATCGATACTCGATACCAATCCAAGTATCGATACTTCGAGTAAGTATCGATACTTTGCCCAGCCCTAGTTAGAACTTGAAAAGTTATGGCGCCTTACAAAGTAGTCTTGTCTTTAATCATAACTTTTTTGTTAGGTGTTTAGCTCAATCCCACTGCTGGAAATGCTTAGGTACGTTTTTGTTGAAAACGGCACATATTATCGACATGAAACAACTACTCCTTTTCGCTTTTCATGTAAAAATAGTTCCTTTATCATAACTTTTATCCACAAATTAACTACAACAGCATCAACATCATTTTTTAATGCACTTATAAATACCAGTAGCAGTCCTATAAACAAAATAGTGGAAAAATCTTCCATCAGTAGCGGCACAGGAAACAGTTTCAGTGGGAAATTTGGAAATTGCCAATTTTTTGTGTGTAAAGATATACAAAAGATGCAGAGGGGGTTATCTATGAATATGCACATAACTCTCAATGGAGTTATGAATTCAGCATATTTATAGTTACCGTAACGAAGGCAATATTGCATTGTAATAGGTCAGTAAGGAATAAAATGAATATTCACCATCACCATTAAATAAACTACTCGACACCTGTGACTGCATTATTCAGCAAGATGAAAATCGTTCAGTTGTAATGGAATTTTGTCATTTGGTGATCATAAAATCCTTCCACACTAAATAAAATCATCTCATTTTTAGGACCTGTCACAGGTCACTGTGCACTGTGCTAGGAAGATGGCCAAGGTTAACGTTAAACTTTAAAAAACTATCTCCGACAGCGCCTCTACGGTAGACTTACAGTACTGGCGCGGCGCGGCGGGAATTTTAAATAGGTTATGGTAGGTCAGAGCAGGTTGAAATTGAGGTAATATTTGCAAAATTAGAAAAAATGCACTGTAATAATTAGTCAACATTTATTAGAACAAATTAGAACAAAATCACACATCGACACCTAATAATACAATTAAATTTTTACACTTTTCTGATAACAAACAAAAATTACATATTTTGGAAGCTTTTGAAATTTATAAACACACAAAAAACAATAACCTTGGCAGCCATAACCTTTAATGAATGAGCAAATTGAGCTCTTAGATTCTCCTTTACTGGCAATTTTGGAACTAAAAACACTGCTTACAATTTCTTGCCCGATGAACAATTTGAGCAGTTACAAGTTTAAAAACAGTTAACGACACAATAAATAAAAACTCAGAACATGTGGAAAATTATTAGATTATTATATTAAAGTATTGCAACAGGAGAAACACTTTTATTTTGCTTTTATTAGAGAGAACCACAAAACACCTGACTGTCAACTAATGTACTTAATTATTTAGTACTAAAGTAGAACTAAACCAACTATAAAAACTTGTTTACATAAAACAAAACATTAACACATCAGAAAATAATCAGAGCTCACTAAACAGACATAAATGTGAAATGCATGTTAGAATAATTAATAAATTCAACAAAAATGACAGGGGAATCACACATGGGAATCACAAATCTGTGAGGTGAAAACGGCGACAAACGTCAAAATTTTAAGTTTTCGCCTGCGCGTTCGCGTTTTAATGACGTCACAACTATACCAGCGCCTATACGGTAGACTCACACACTAATTGTACTTCGTTTAGGACGAATGTCTCGCCGCAGGAAAATTATTTGGATCCATGACGTCATTAAGTAGTGCAATACTATGACGCTAGATGGCGATTGTACTTTAAAGTGGCCAAAAGTGGCTTAATTTAAAAAGTGGCGGAAAATTGAGATGAAAATAGAACTATAGGCATAGACTAATAACACCTGTTATGGTATTATTTATCATTATATTTAACGTAAGCAGTATTTTACAAAAGTTGGAATATTTCCTTATTGTTTAGAAAATAGGAAGAAATTAATCATATTATTTTAATACAAATTTATTTACTTTATTTAGATTTTAGACTTGATAATTACAAAACAAGTAGATATATTTCTGAAACACTTCCATAATAATTATGTAATACATAAATAAGAAATTTATCTTATTTTACGTTTCAGATGGACAAGCAGAAATTACATATAAATAAAAGTTTAGAAACAACTGCTTAATCAAAGACATGCATTTAGATTTCCATGGCCAACCCAACCCTTATCTGAAATTTTGTTAAACACAATAAATTATGATCTTCGAACATACATTTCTTGCTCCTTTATTGCACTTGTTCCTTGTTGTGTTTTTTTAACACAAACGAAATAAAAACATTACTGAATAAAATAATATAACCTAACAGTTGAGACGTCACAAACAATATGACGTCATGGATCCAAATAATTTTCCTGCGGCGAGACACTCGTCTTTTAGGTGGGTAATACAAGTCGGATCCCCGTGGGACCCGTATTTTAATGTTAACATTATACTTCAGGGAAATGTAGTTTTTTATCATTTTTCTAGGGAAATCTAAATTTTACACCTGGAAACCTGGGCTCGGTCAACGTTTGGCAACCCTGCCTGTACTATTTTGATCATCTGTCAAACGCGGTTTACAGTTTAGGCATTAACGTTTTCTGTGGTTTTACGAGCTGTGAAGAGCTTTTTACGTTTGTGTGTGTCTCTTTGGTAAATATAAATAATTTGATCAACACCATAAGAACTTACCATATTTCCTTAATTTAGAATTTCTTGCTTGTATATTTTTTGTAATTTACTGCAATAAATAACGTAAGTAATGTGTAATCTTTTATGGCATCAAATTAAAACTGTTCAGTATGTTCATGAAGGTTGTAATAAACTGAAGACCTCTTGCACCCACATGGATTTTGGGCTGTATGTAAATGATGACACAGTTCATTCGGAAGTTGTAGATGAGGGATTAGTGATAAGTCCGGACGATCCTTCTCTGGATGCTCGGAATAGCAATGACATCAAGGAGAACTTTTCTCAAGCAGATGGTAATTGTTTAAAATTAATTTTACCCTGACGTTTCAGTTTTATTTACTTGTAATTTTCTCTACATAGATGACGTTGCAGTAAAATCAGAAATTGTACGTGAGGGCTTCCTGATGGATACTGAGAATCCCACGTTGGATGTTTGGAATGGAAAAGACATTAAGGGAAACTTTTCTCAAGCTGAGTTGCAAACAGGGGGTAAGTAGGAAAATCATTTTTTCTCTTCAGTGATAGAAGGGACCAAAACATAGTTTTTTTACAATAAACTTTTGATCAAAATCGAATCACAAGAAAGTTACAAACAGTTTAAAGCAAGCATTTTTTTTAATAAAATACGGCAATTCCTTACGTTTTGCATTTATAAGGTAATTAAACAAAATTCAATAAAAATTTTTATAAGAAGAAAGTTATGGCTATTTAAAGTGTACTTTAAAATTTTCAGCTATAGTTGTTTGTTTATTGACAACCTCTAATTTACATAATCTGATCCTGTAGGTAAGTCAAAATTACAGCGGCAATTTATCAGATTGGGTAGAAGTGTTTCTAATGTAAACGCGAATACAATAAGCTCAGCGGTACTCAAAACGTCGTCGGCGTGAATTTGTAAGAACTTTAAACCATTGTAACTTTCTTCTTTTTTGATCAAAAGTTTATTGTAAAGAAAACTACCTTTTGGTCTCCTCTAATTGTCCTTTCAATTTCTTCCGTACGGTACGTTAGAAATCACCCTGTATACAGGGTGATATAAAAGTACACTGAAAACTCAGTAGGTGATTCCTCGTGTCACAATATGGAAAACAGTTAATATGACCCATGGTCCAAAAATGCTTGGTTGCTGTGTTACAAACTGACAAAGATGGAACAAGAATCACTACTAATTTTATTAGAAAAAATGTAACCAAATAAGATATTGTTTTGGATTTTAGGAACAGTATTTTTCTTTCACGTTTCATAAGTGTATAATAAGCGTGTTTTTAGAATTTTTAAATCATCCAGAAGGTGGTAAATCGAAGGACCCTTTTGATTTTTAAGTCATAACTTTTTTGTCTTATACTGTTTGTGCTACTTTAGGTAAAATACTAATATCTTAATAAACTGTTAATTATTTCAGTAAAACATCAAAATACCAGCACCCATTTGCATGCCCACATAAAATCTGAAACTCCTGATGTGAAATTTAATATTAAAAGTGATGATGATGATATCTGTATTAACATTGAGCCTTTAGTGGGCGAGGAGCTGTATATAAAAAAAGAAATTGAGAAAATTGAATCGGAAATCAGGCAAGACTTTCAAGTTGAAGAGTTAGATTCTGCAATGTACAGCACGTTATATCCAATTGAAGAAAATTCCAAATCCAATAATGCAAGAGGTAACATAGAACCATATACAAGAATTGTAAGAGGTGATGGAAGTAAACAGGGAAGTAATTTTGAAACTTGTGATATGATAGCTACAAGGGAGAGATGTGATTATAGAAGTTTACAAAAGAGTAACTTACAACAACATATGAAAACCCATATGGGTGAAAAGCCTTTTGAATGCCATATATGTGATTATAAAAGTTCACGGAAGGCTCACTTACAAGATCATATGAAAACCCATACGGGTGAAAAACCTTTTCAATGTGATATATGCAATTATAGAAGTTCACGAAAGGGTCACTTACAAGATCATATGAAAACCCATAAGGGTGAAAAACCTTTTCAATGTGATATATGCGACTATAGATGTGCACATAAGAGTAGCTTGCAACTACATTTGAAAACCCATACGGGTGAAAAACCTTTTCAATGTGATATATGCGATTATAGAAGTTCACGAAAGCGTCACTTACAAGATCATATGAAAACCCATACGGGTGAAAAACCATTTCAATGTGTTATATGTGATTATACAACTTCACAAAAGAGTAACTTACAACAGCATATGAAAACACATACGGGTGAAAAGCCATTTAAATGTAATATATGTGATTATAGATGTTTACGGAAGGCTCACTTGCAAGATCATATGAAAACCCATACGGGTGAAAGACCATTTCAATGTGATATATGTGAATATAGAAGTTCACAGAAAGCTCACTTACAATATCATACGAGAACCCATACGGGTGAAAAGCCATTTAAATGCAGTATATGTGATTACAGAACTTCGTGGAAGAGTTATTTACAACAACATATGAAAACCCATACGGGTGAAAAGCTTTTTAAATGCAATATATGTGATTATAGAAGTTCACAAAAGAGGAACTTACAACGACATATGAAAACCCATACAGGTGAAAAACCATTTCAATGTGATATATGCAACTATAGATGTGCACACAAGAGTAGCTTACAACGACATTTGAAAACCCATACAGGTGAAAAACCTTTTCAATGTGATATATGCAATTATGGAAGTTCAAGAAAGGGTTACTTACAAGATCATATGAAAACCCATACAGGTGAAAAACCATTTACATGTGATATATGTGATTATAGATGTTCACAGAAGGCTAGCTTACGACATTTAAAAACCCATATGCGAATAATATTGTGAAAGTTTGAAAGTATAAGAATTATTAATTAATGATTATAGAAATAATAAATATTAAATAAAATACCGACTTTCATTGGGAATAACACGATTTTATTTTGGAAGCTTTTGAAATTTACAAACCCACAAAAAACAGTATACAGTTTCGTTCATGATGAACGGAATAAATTTGATAAAACCGGAAATGGCGTTTGCGTTTTGAAGTGTAACTTCTTATGCGGCGTAGGAGAGTAAAAGCTTGGAAGTGAAACGGATATTACGTGATCGCGTAACGGAAACGCAGACGCGCGGGCGTTTTAAATTCATACATTAAGCGTGCGTGTTGCGCAGACCCAACCAAATGGATAATAATGCACATACAGGGTGCGTCAAAATAAATGCAACAAACACACAAGAAGTTACACTTCAGTCGTGCGTCCCATGTTTTAATGAAACACCCTGTATATTTTTACAGGTTTGGATAGAGAAGGACAAAGCGCGTTCAATAGACCAAATATCAACATTAATTTAATTTAAATAAAAGTAATAATTAAAAATGTATTTCATTCTAAAGTAGATGATGAACAAATTATGAACTCTGCATGTATGCAAAATAACGTCAAATTATCCTGACGTATACGAATAGATATCAAAATGCGTTTAACGACATGCGCTTATGACAGGACATTCACCCCACAAATCCTGCTAATTGTTCAACAAGAAATAATTTCTCGTTTTCAAAAATGTCAAGAAGTAAATGGGCGACAGTTTGAGCATTCACTTTGAAAGAATTGTTAAATTTCATAATGTGTATTTTTAATAATTATTACTTGTGTTTTTCTGAATAAAAAAAGGTTTATATTGGGTCTACTGTACGTGCTTTTTCCTTCTTTATCCAAATCTGTAAAAATACAGGGTGTTTTATTTAAAACAACAAAGTTGCTGCCATATCCGGTTTTACCGGAAGTGATATAAAGTCGGCGCATAGATCAAAAAATATCTATTTAAAAACTAAAATCCACATGTCGGAGGGTTTTTGATAAAAAACAATAGCTACGATTTTATCGAATTTATTCCTTTCATCATGAACACACTGTATAGTATAACTATCGAGATATAGTCGGGGCACGCTAATGGTGCATCTACGTCATCAATCGCATTTTCTGGTAATTTTGTAGTACCAATCTTGAAACAGTATAAAACTATAATTTTTTTTTCATTAATCACGTATTAAAAGTGTTTTTTATACGCCCATAGAATGTTATTTTACAGTTATTATTTTTATTAATTAGTTGTATTCATATTATTCCTGCAAAAAATAAAAACGTTTACTAATTAGTATTTTTTTCATCCTTATAAGTTGCCATTCAAGCACATGATCATTGTTTTTTTTTATTGTGTGTATATTGCTCAAACGTCACTCTGGCAGTTTGAGAAACACATTAAAGCAAACGACCGACGTTTTGAGAAAGACCGTTGCTAGCTCCACGGCTAACGTGGATATAATTCTGACACAAAATCCACGGCATTACGTTCGGCGCATGTCTGGGGACTATCTCCTCTCACCTCTCAAGATATCTTCAACCAGCTACATTAGAATTTCTATTCTTCTTATCCAACTTGGACCCTTGAAGATTCACTGTTAGATCCAATTACCGAAGATCTCAAGAAATTGAAGTACCTGAAGACCTATCACAATTTCATCATTGTTGGGATCATTTCCCTCACATGTAGTAAAGTTTTCTTTAACACTATTAATAAAGGGTATCTTTACCCACTTTACAAGGTTTTTATCTAATATAAGTTGTTCTGATATAATAAACATATTTGATAATCAATTGGAGTCAGATTAATTCAATATCACAAATAAGAGTACGCAAACCGCTACACAGTTATTATTTTTATTAATTAGTTGTATTCATATTATTCCTGCAAAAAATAAAAACGTTTACTAATTAGTATTTTTTTCGTCTTAGAAGTTTCTATTTAAGCACATGATGATTGTTGTTTTTTTTATTGTGTGTATGTGTATATTCCTCAAAGGTCACTCTCACAGTTTGAGAAACACAAACGACGACGTTTTGAGAAAGGCCGTTTCACTAAATCCACGGCATACGTCATGCGCATGATTGGGGACTTGGAAAATTATTTCAGCTTCCTGAGATTATAGGGACAGAGGTGCGCACGATTGGTTGCCTATTCCCAAGGCGTAAAAGTCTGTTTCTGAGAAATCTAATTATAATTATTATTAACTACAAACAAAATCAATTGTTCGGACTTAGAGAAACTAGAGACTCTAGTATTTTTTATTGGTCATATTCAACTTGCAAATTAATTAAAAATCAATTTAAAATATGAAAATGTTTGAAACTTTCATAATGGAATAGTAAGTCCCCAGACATGCTCAGTAGGTGCAGCTTGTCACTCCTTGACAAGACGTAATGCCGTGGATTTAGTGTCAAAATTATATCCACGTTAGCCGTGGAGCTAGCAACGGCCCTAAAATCACAAAATGGTTTGTTTTTATTTTTCTAGTTAGAAAAACAAAGAATTAATGGAGCTATAAGAGACTGGTATGATTACTTCATATAGCGATAATCTAATAGGTAAACATGCTCGGTACAAGCTTAGCATTTATGAAGTTTGTAGAATGCAGAACTTAAACATTCATAAAGTAGGTATCTATAGTTCTAACGAGAGATCAATAAAAAAAAAATTAGGGCAGGCTGTGAAATTGAATTATTTTAAATTGGTACTGTAGCCACATCCATAGAATGACATTTCTGACATGAAAATTTAAAACTGAACGCTCTTGTCTAAGTTTTTTATTTGATAATAATATTTTAATAATTTGATAATCAAATAAAAAACTAAAGCCCGTATGACACGGTGTTAAATTTGAAACAAAATTTGCGTGTAAATTGACACGTAAATTTGATGTCAAATTTAACGCCGCGCCGTGTCATACACAAAATTGTTTTGTAAATTTTCATGCAAATTTTTATGAAATTATTTTGAACATCCCTGGTAAACTTAGACACTTTTACGTACCTAGTCTTGAAAGACTCTTACGATAGGGAAAAGATAGGCAAGGCAGGAGTACCAAGGATGTACAAAATAATTTTATAAAAATTTGCATGAAAATTTACAAAATAATTTTGTGTATGACACGGCGTTAAATTTGACATCAAATTTACGTGTCAATACACGCAAATTTTGTTTCAAATTTAACACCGTGTCATACGGGCTTTAGACAAGAGCGTTCAGTTTTAAATTTTCATGTCGGAAATGTCATTCTGTGGATGTGGCTACAGTACCAATTTAAAATAATTCAATTTCACAGCCTGCCCTAATTGCTTTTTTTATTGATCTCCCTTTACAAGCGAGTCTAAAAAGGTCCGTTTCCGTAGGATTTGCATAGATACAAAATTTTATGATCGAATTGCCTTAGACAAAAAACCAAAACTCAACGGAATCGGAGATCGAACCGCTGTGTGTAGGAACACTCAACACATGTAGGGAATTGTTGAAATTTTCATAAACTTGATTGAGGAATGACTTTTTTGTTAACTGTTTAGCTCAATCACACTGCCGCAAATGCTTAGGTATGTACGTTTTTCCCGAAAACGGCACATATTATCGATATGAAACAAGTACACCTTTTCATGTAAAAATAGCTCCTTTATCATAAATTTTATTCACAGGATTAACTAGTACAACAGCATCGACATCATTTTCTAATGCACTTATAAATACCAGTAGCAGTCCCATTGTGCCGCTCCTAAATTCTTACCTTATTATCATAGCTTGTCTTATAGTTATTATTTAAAGGATGTTATCAAAGATCAAAGTTATGTATGCTCTCTTAGGAAAGTTACATGGTATTAATGTCAAGTAAATTTGGACTTTAAGCTTGAAGAAATAAGCAACTCAACAATTTTCCGAACTCATGAGCTTTGGTACCAAACCGATACATATTGTAGTTCAGAGAGTCAGGGGCAGTTAGTAGTTAAGCAATAAGTCAGTTACTCAGTATTTTAACAATATTGTAATTGTAATTACGAATTTATAAGAATAAATGTTAAAATAACTAGAGTGTTATAAATTACTTTGCACGAACCAAAGTAGACCCTTGTGAGAATTCTGACGGTTACGGGTACAACACCATGAAAAAATTCATGGAAATATCTTGCATCAGTAGTGGCACAGGAAACAGTTTCAGTGGGAAATTTGAAAATTGTTATTTTTGTGTGTAATCCTTCTGAAAATGTAGGTACAAAAGAAGCAGAGGGGGTATCTATAAATATGCACATAACTCTCAAGGGAGTTATGAATACAGCATATTTATAGTTACCGTAACTAAGGCAATATTGCATTGTGATCGGTCAGTAAGCAATAAAATTAATATTCACCATCACCATTAAATAAACTATTTGACGCCTGTGACTGCATTATTCAGCAAGATGAAAATTGTTCAGTTAGTTGTAATGGAATTTTGTTATTTTCTGACCAATCTTAAAATCCTTCCTCACCTCACTAAATAAAATCATCTCATTTTTAGGACCTGTCTCTTAATGTTAACATTATGTGTACTTCAGGGAATAGTATATTATATTACTAGGAGTAGAAAGAGTTCTTTTTGTGTTGAGCTCATATTGCGGCCGAGGCGCTCGCGCCGAGGCTGTGCAAGTGAGCGAAACACAAATAAGACGTTCTACTCCGAATAATAGGTATATACTATTTTTTCTTCAGTGTAAAAATCTTCTGTTGCTGTAAATAAATATTTCCTAAAAAGTCATTTCGACAGGACAACGCTCTCCCTTCTACCAACCTTGGGGGCGGAGCTATGGGCAAAATACTGCCGTTGCCAAGGATACGTAAACACATTATTGTACTAGTAACATTATTTTCATTTTTTGACTACTAACAAAATGACTTCCTTCTACATAGCCAGTTCTGTACAACAATACGGATATTATGATACGCTTGAAGAAAAATGTAGTTTTTTATCATTTTTATAGGAAAATTTAAATTTTACACCTGGCAACACTAGGCTCAGTCAACGTCTGGCAACCCTGCCTGTATTATTTTGAACAACTGTCAAAACGCGGTTTACAGGTGGTTGACAGTTTAGGCCGTATAGGCGTTTATCGAAAAACATTCGCGTTACTGTTTTATGAGCTGTAACGAGCTTTTTGCGTTTCTGTGCGTCTCTTTGCTAAATATAAATAATTTGATCAACACCATAAGAACTTACCATATTTCCTGAATTTAGAATTTCTTGCTTGTATATTTTTTTGTAATTTACTGCAATAAACAACGTAAGTAATGTGTAATTTTTATGGCATCAAATTAAAACTGTTCAGTATGTTCCAGAAGGTTGTAATAAACTGAAGATCTCTGCACTGATATGGATTTTATGCTCTACATAAACGATGTCACAGTTCATTCGGAAGTTGTAGATGAGGGATTAGTGATAAGTCCGGACGATCCTGTGGATGCTCGGAATAGCAATGACATCAAGGAGAACTTTTCTCAAGCAGATCGTAAGTGTTTAAAATTAATTTTACCCTGACCTTTCACTAACGTGTTCCGAATTTTCTCTACATAAATGACGTTGCAGTAAAATCAGAAATTGTACGTGAGGGCTTCGTGATGGATACCGAGAATCCTACGTTGGATGTTTGGAATGGGAAAGACATTAAGGGAAACTGTTCTCAAGCTGAGTTGCTAACAGGGGGTAAGTAGGAAAATCATTTTTTCCGCACTTAAATGCTTGACACCACTCCGCTACGCGTCGTGCTGTCAACGGCATTTGCGTGCGGAAAAATCGATTTTCTGCACTTGTTAGGAAAATAGCTATTTCTCTTCAGTGATATTCGGTTTGACAAATATCATTTCTCTTTTTTTATATACAGGGTGTTTCTAAACATATGCGAAAAATTTTAAGGCCCGATTCCTAGGGTTATTAATAGTATTTGGTTATTATGATCAGAAAAGTTCATATGAATGTATGTCCTAAACGGCTTAGTTTTAAAGTTACAGGATGTTTAATAATAAATTAAAAGGTCATACAACAAAACACACTAATACAACAAAATTAAAGAAACTGTTAAAATAGTCCAGGAGCTAGCGGTATATTAGAAGACTAATTTCTGTCAAGCTGAAATTTTTTTTATGTGCTGGTATGGTTATGTCTGCCAAATGTAGGTGGTCGGCAAAATAGGACCGCGGGACATAAAGCGCCCAGATTTTTTTTGTTTTTAATTATTTTTTGATGAAATTTACAAACTTCAATCAAGCTAATTCCTTTTTTGCTCGTTATTTAAGACATTCCGACAACAAAAAATTAACTGTCCG
Source organism: Hemicrepidius hirtus (assembly GCA_963082805.1). Classification (NCBI taxonomy): domain Eukaryota; kingdom Metazoa; phylum Arthropoda; class Insecta; order Coleoptera; family Elateridae; genus Hemicrepidius; species Hemicrepidius hirtus. The sequence continues at coordinate 6,702,419 of OY720165.1, forward strand.
ACAAAAAACTCTGTACTGGATCAGTGTCTACCGTTTGGGGTTCGTATTGTTTTTAAGACATTTGACTTATTACCATCAACCTCATTTTTTTTAATAACTATATACTAATTTAACAATCACAAAAATCACCTTGTCCGATAATTTGAGCGGGACAGAAGCACTCTCTGACGTCCTGGGTTGGTTAGTTGGCCAAATTTTTTTTAGCGCTCTATGTCCCGCGGTCCAATTTTGCCGACCACCCACATTTGGCAGACATAACCATACCAGCACATAAAAAAAATTCCAGCTTGACAGAAATTAGTCCTCCAATATACCGCTAGCTCCTGGACTAAAAATGACCGCCTTCAACTGCAATGCAAGCTTCTATCCTCTGTTGCATTGATTGGTGAGTGCGTTCAAGAATACCGGGGGTGTTTCGAACTGTCTCAAATGCTGCAACAATACGATTTCTCAGTTCATCAACATTTTCAATAGGAGTCGTATACACTAATGCCTTAAGGTGGCCCCAGAGAAAAAAATCTAGACAATTTAAGTCTGGAGATCGCGGAGGCTACGGTAGTGGACCTCCTCGCCCTATTCACCGATTTGGATACTCACCGTCCAAAAACTCACGAGTAACTAAACTGAAATGTGCTGGAGCACCATCATGCATAAAATACATTTGTAACCTTAATTGTAACGGGACTTCTTCCAACAGTAGTGGTAGCTTCTCTTCAAGAAAGTGGCGGTATACTTCTCCATTTAACCTCATCGGCAAAAAATATGGACCGATCAAGTGATCTCCAACAATTCCGGCCCACACATTAACAGAGAATTTATGTTGATGACGGGTTTCCAATGTTTGGTGTGGGTTTTCTTCGGCCCATGTGTGATTGTTATGAAAATTAATAATAGCATGTCTGGAAAAATTAGCCTCGTCGGTGTAGAAAACTTGAACCAAAAACTGAGGATTTAGTGCTATTTGCTGTTGTATCCATTGACAAAAAGCCAATCTTTTCGGAAAATCGGCTGGCAAAAGTGCCTGTACCCGTTGTATGTAATATGGATACAACATTTGATTCATTTGGTTCGGGTATCGTTCATCATAAAGACGTCTAGCTGCAAGTGAATTACCATTGGCAAGACCGTAAACAAAATGCATATCGCACAACTCAGCATTTGTGTAATTCATTTTAGAAAACTTCAACAATTGACACAATAATTGGTTCATCAACTGTCATGGATACAATTGTCACAACAACTGTATCCATGGCAACTAACCGTTGTTTAGTTTAACAGAGATTTAACATCTGATGGATGAACCCCTTAATGCCCGGTTTCTGGAAACAAATTTATGAAACCCATAACTTATGTATTCCATAAACAGTCAATAAGGCAGTTCATGACGTATCACGTAATCCTCGTGGAAGGTGCTAATTGGCCTATACGAAATTTGATCACGTGACCTAATGTCATTAGAGTGCCTTATTTGCTGTTTATGGAATACATAAGTTATGGGTTTCATAAATTTGTTTCCAGAAACCGGGCATTATTAATCTTGTTAGTTATAGTAACTTTAAAACTAAGCCGTTTAGGACATACATTCATATGAACTTTTATGATCATAATAACCCTAGGAATCGGCCCTTAAAATTTTTCGCATATGTTTAGAAACACCCTGTATACAGGGTGATTCGTAACGTACGGAGGAAACTGAAAGGACAACTAGAAGGGACCAAAACATAGTATTTTTACAATAAACTTTTGATCAAAATCGAATCACGAGAAAGTTACAACAGTTTAAAGCAAGCATTTTTTTAAATAAAATACGGTAATTCCTTACGTTTTGCATTTATAAGGTAATTAAACAAAATTCAATGAAAATTGTTATAAGAAGAAAGTTATGGCTATTTAAAGTGTACTTTAAAATTTTCAGCGATAGGTGTTTGTTTATTGACAACCTCTAATTTACATAATCTGATCCTGTAGGTAAGTCAAAATTACAGCGGCAATTTATCAGATTGTGTAGAAGTGTTTTTAATGTAAACGCGAATACAATAAGCTCAGCGGTACTCAAAACGTCGTCGGCGTGAATTTATAAGAACTTTAAACCATTGTAACTTTCTTCTTCCTTGATTTTGATCAAAAGTTTATTGTAAAGAAAACTATCTTTGGTCTCCTCTAATTGTCCTTTCAATTTCTTCCGTACGTTAGAAGATATAAAAAAGTACACTGAAAACTCAGTAGGTGATTCCTCGTGTCACAATATGGAAAAAAGTTAATATGACCCATGGTCCAAAAATGCTTGGTTGCTGTGTTACAAACTGACAAAGATGGAACAAAGAATCACTACTAATTTTATTAGAAAAAATTTAACCAAATAAGATATTGTTTTGGATTTTAGGAACAGTATTTTTCTTTCACGTTTCATAAGTGTATAATAAGCGTGTTTTTAGAATTTTTAAATCATCCAGAAGGTGGTAAATCGCAGTGGCGGTCCGTCCTATTAGGCAGGGTAGGCAGGGCCTACCTAAAAATTATCACCTAAAAATTATCAAAAATAATCCGTAACTTGAAATAAACAAATTTAAAAAAAAGACATACTTTATATATTTACTATTATTAAGAACAAAATCACTTCGTAGAATTTAAATAAACCGATATGCGATACCGACAGCGTACGTGATTCCAAAGCCTAAGGCTCGCTCTTAGACCATATACTTTATGGTCTGAGGCTCGCCTAGCTATGGCTAGTTTACCAGTCTGTCACTGTTGACAAGTCTGCATAATTCGTATACAAAAACTTTCTAATATTGAGATCGTACACTACTAGTAGTGTTGGAGGTGTTGCGGGATTCTCTACAAGCAGAGGCTGGCCTTTCTCAGTAAATCCTAATGCTAATAGGTACCTACCATGCTATAAAATTTAAAAGCATTATTTGTTGCATTTTACCAGATGTATTACAGATGCAGGTTTTATTTTTGTTTATTTCGGTCTTCTCTTTTTAGTTCGGAACTGTAGGTACAATTGCAATGAAGATATCATTTAGTTCCTTAGTGGGAGTGTAGCGAGATTCTGTGCTGGCGGAGGCTCGCCTTTCAACAAAGAACTACTGATGGGAATTGTATTTTCTTTAAGTAAACACGTTCGCTTATTATTTGTCTGTTGGTGATTACCTCTGTAGAAAGGAACTTTTCTGCATTAGAGCGAATTAAAACTTATTGGCGCAATTTAATAAATCAAGACTGATTTTCAGCAGTAAGTGCAATAGAAAAAGATTTAGTTTCCGAACTGGAACAAAGCAATTGGTGGTATGATAAAATAATCGATCATTTTGCGGCTATGAAAGAAAGACGTATTGGTCTTGTATATAAAAAATAATATACGTGTTCCCTAATATACTAATTTGAATAAAGTGCTGTTTGAAATTTTGAAGATTTTGAATTTTTTGGATTTGCCTACCCTAATTTTTAACCCACGGACCGCCACTGGTAAATCGAAGGACCCTTTTGATTTTTAAGTCAAAACTTTTTTGTCTTATACTGTTTGTGCTGCTTTAGGTAAAATACTAATATATTAATAAACTGTTAATTATTTCAGTAAAACATCAAAATACCAGCACCCATTTGCATGCCCAAATAAAATCTGAAACTCCTGATGTGAAATTTAATATTAAGAGTGATGATGATGATATCTGTATTAACATTGAGCCTTCAGTAACCGAGGAGCTGGATATAAAAACAGAAATTGAGAAAATGGAATCAGAAATCAGGCAAGACTTTCAAGTTGAAGAGTTAGATTCTGTAATGTACAGCACGTTATATTCAATTGAAGAAAATTCAAAATCGAATTATGCAAAAGGTAACTTAGCACCATATACAAGAATTCTAAGTGGTGATGGAAGTAAACAGGGAAGTAATTTTGAAATTTGTGCAAGAGAGAGATGTGATTATAGAAGTTTACAAAAGAGTAACTTACAACAACATACGAAAGATGAAAAGCCATTTCAATGTGATATATGCAACTATAGATGTGCACAGAAGGGTCTCTTGCAATATCATATGAAAATCCATATGGGTGAAAAACCATTGAAATGCAATATATGTGAATATGGAAGTTTATATAAGAGTAATTTACAAGAGCATATGAAAACCCATACCGGTGAAAAACCTTTTCAATGTGATACAGTGTACTCTCTCTTAGCGGACACTCCTCATAAGCGGAAACCTCTATTAAGCGGACACTTTTTTGGGAACCGGCAAAAAGATAGGGCTTTGCTAATAAAATTTTCCCTCTTAAGCGGACTCCCTATTAACCGGACACGGACACCGAATTTTGTGGTAGAACGTCTCGTGAACCTCTCTTGTGCGGACAATCTGTGCGTGTAATGTGTAAAATGATGCAACAAACCGTAGACAGTCATGTTGATTTTGAGACATATGTAAAGATAGATGATAATTTTATGTACGAAGATGAAAGCCTTGATAGTAGTATTAATTTTGAAATTGCTGAATTACAGCAAGAAGAATCCAACAGTGATAATAATGGTAGAACGCGAAAACTCTGATAATTGTATCAAAACAAATAAGGAAGTTCTGTTGCACTTACAAATTATCAAAACTTTCGCTTCCAAAAATAATGACATAAAAGGATTTGAATTATCGGCCAATTTGGAGGATCATTTTGAATATTTAATGTTAATAAAAAAAAATTACCATCCTTCTTACTCTTGCACCACCTTAATTTTTATATTGGTTTTTTTTATGTAGAAATTAAGTTATTTTTGTTTCATTGTCATAATAGCCACTGATAAAAAGACTCATTATGTATGTTACGTATTTATATGGAAAAGTTTCTCTTGAGCGGACACCTCTATTAAGCGGACACATTTGCGGCGACCGTGGATGTCCGCTTAAGAGAGAGTACACTGTATATGCGACTATAGAAGTTCACGGAAGGCTCTCTTGCAATATCATATGAAAACCCATATGGGTGAAAAACCATTTAAATGTGGTATATGTGATTATACAACTTCACAAGAGAGTAACTTACGACAACATATGAAAACCCATACGGGTGAAAAGCCATTTAAATGTAATATATGTGATTATAGATGTTTACGGAAGGCTCACTTGCAAGATCATATGAAAACCCATACGGGTGAAAGACCATTTCAATGTGATATATGTGATTATAGAAGTTCACAGAAGACTCACTTACAAGTTCATATGAAAACCCATACGGGTGAAAAGCCATTTAAATGCAATATATGCGATTACAGAACGTCGTGGAAGAGTTACTTACAACAACATATGAAAACCCATACGGGTGAAAGGCCATTTAAATGCAATATATGTGATTATAGAAGTTCACTAAAGAGGAACTTACAACGACATATAAAAACCCATGCGGGTAAAAAACCATTTTAATGCAATATAATATGCGAATATAATATCGTTGGCGATTCGGCAAAACCACGTAACTAACAAAGTATAAAGTTTCAGTTTTTGGACAAAAAAACTGCTAGAAAATTATAGTATTTTTTCTTGCTATCAAACTTATTTATGCTGTGTAGCAATCACTACTATGACTGCAGAAATAGTTTTTGGCTATATTACCTGTAATTAAGAAATTATCTACAGATACGTGGTTTTGCCGAATCGCCAACGAAATGAAAGTTTGAAAGTATAAGAATTACTAATTAATGATTATAGAAATAATAAATATTAAATAAAATCCCGTTTTTCACTGGGAATAACACGATTTTATTTTGGAAGCTTTTGAAATTTACAAACCCACAAAAAACAGTATACAGTGTCGTTCATGATGAACGGAATAAATTCAGTAGAACCAGAAATGACAGCAATTTTGCGATTTTTAATGAAACGCCTTGTATGTTTTTACAGGTTTTACAGGTGGATAAAGAAGGAAAATGCGCGTTCAGTAGACCAAATATCAACATTAATTTCATTTAAATAAAAGTAATAATTAAAAATGTATTTCATTCTAAAGTAGATGATGAACAAATTATGAACTCGGTATATATGCAAAACTTTTCATTCGAAGAATTAGATGACCTTCCGAATTATATTTCTGGCTTCAGTATGAATTGTCTTCCTCGATTTACCATTCATACTTAACAGATCAAAACAATCTGACAAACACTGAAATTATTAAAATTTCAAACGTCAATTGAATTTTTTCAGTGAATGTACTTTTGAGTATAATTGTTTGCTATTGGTTGACGTATTCTCGCGCCTTGTCTTTCAAAATTTAGTTGACATATTTTCCGGGGCATTTGTAAGCTTGGTGGAGCTTTATGCAAAATAACGTCAAATTTTCCTGACGTATACGAATAGATATCAAAATGCGTTTAACGACATGCGCTTATGACAAGAAATTCACCCCACAAATCCTGCTAAATGTTAACAAGAAATAATTTCTCAATTTTAAAAATGTCAAGAAGTAAATGAACGAGAGTTTGAGCATTCACTTTGAAAGAATTGTTAAATTTCATAATGTGTATTTTTAATTATTAGGTACTTGTGTTTTTCTGAATAAAAAAAGGTTGATATTGGGTCTATTGTACGCGCTTTTTCCTTCATTATCCAAATCTGTAAAAATATACAGAGTGTTTTATTTAAAATAACAAAGTTGCTGCCATTTCCGGTTTTACCGGAAGTGATACAAGGTCGGCGCATAGATAAAAAAATGGCAATTTAAAAAACTAAAAATCAACGTGTCAGAGGGTTTTTGATAAAAAAAACAATAGCTACGATTTTATCCAATTAATTCCTTTCATCATGAACACACTGTATAGTATAACTATTGAGATAGCAAGTAATACACGTCATAGATCACATGATCGATGGTCTGCTTTACCGATAATATAAAACAATGAGGTATGTAACCCAAAATCACTTGACAGTTTCTAAAACGTCATTGCTGTAGCGCTGTCATTGGTAGTTGCAGCGAGAAGATTTCACCCCTTTACTGTAGGACTAGTTATTTTACGTTCGATTCGTACGTTAATTGCAGTTGAATTTGTCGTTATCTGTGTATGATATCTGGTGTTTTAGTATTTTGATTTATTTAAAATGGAATCGTCGCCCAGTGAAACTATTCTTTGCAGTTATGGTTTAAACTACCCCGCGCACTAGTTTACGTAAGATACCTATCGCTGTAAACGTACACTAGAAATGATCACGTGGTTTTGTTTACATCCAGGCCGTAGTTAAAAAAAACAGTGGAGGTGCAAACCTCCCCTGGACTTTCCCATACTAAAAATAAACATTTCGTTTTTGGTATTCAACCGTAGTTCGCGAGGCAGCATTGGAAATCATTTGAATGCCTAGCGAGAAAAACGAGACTATACGGGTTTGATATGAACAAAAGAAAGACACCAAGATACGGATCTATCTCTACTCTGTAGTAGGTACCGGCTAGAAATTACAGCTGGCGAAGCTGGACGATCGCTACCGACCGACAATCCGTTTCCGTCAGAGTCCCACCTAAATATTCAAAATACACGAATTTCTCATTAACCGTACATTTTAGCCATATGAATACCTTATACTATGTGATAGACAATTAAATTTTACATTCAATTATTAAATAATATATAGGGTGTTTCAGCTAAAATAACAAAGTTGCTTATTGTACTGTGGAAAGTAAACGCCCTGTATACATGATATACATTTAGGAGAATGCAGAATTATATACCTACTGAATAATTTTTATATATAAACTTCTTTCATATTTTCACTAATAAACGCGCCATAGGAGCATCAATTTCCGATTTTCACAATCTCGTAGTTCTTAGTGTATCATAAGTTGCATAAACCGACAAACGAGATAAGTATCTTAAACAAGCTGTTCTTGGATTTCGACATGCACCAAATTTGTGCCGCTCCCGGTCTACTACGCTCATGGTTAAACATGAGTCACTGCCTACAATATTCGTACTGGAGTATAAGAACATCAAGTGTGTAAACCTGGTTGCATACCATAGGCGTATTTTCAACAAAATTCTAGAAAATTAATAGACTACAGGTATCATAGGACTCTGTGGTCATTAAATTTCACACAGTGGTCCTAAATATATTAATAATGAGTTAATTATATTAAAATGCAATTGAATTTCATTTTAATGGATAGTACTGGATTATAACGTACAATGATAGAAGGTTATCTCAAATTTTTGGCAAAAATATCGCTAGAGTCTTGCATCTAGTACTTTAAAAGCATCAACATTTGCATCCTATGTACCTATCTCTGACAAACTAACCAGCATCTATGCAAGAATTCAATAATTTAAACATATTGTTATGGTTATCGATTTTAAAAGTTAGTTTAACGAGACCAAAATAGGTGTTCTATGAGCTTGAGAGGTCAAAACTAGTATTAAACAAAGTTTTAATTATGTACATTCTGTACAATTCTGGTGCAGTTCCTGTTCAAGGTTGATGTTGGATTTATCCAAAGCCAGCAGATTTATTAAAACCGTTGTGCATTAGTTGCGTCCAAGTTAAACCCCGGTAAAATTTTACGTTTTTAGGCTTTAATTTTTTACATAAAATAATAAAAAAAATTTCAATTGCTAGTCGATTTTTCAAGATTTTCCACCGCGAAGAAGTCCGTACACTACATTTACATGTTATTAGTACATTACAGCTCCTTCGTCTCACCTGTATAAAGAAAGTCGAATTATTACAGAAATAGTACAGCGATTATTGGCTAGTGACGAAATTACTAAACAACCCCCGTGTATGTGTGTTCTTGTTTATGTTGGTGTTAATACATTTCAATTTGGATTTGATCTATTTATAGATAAATAAATTTTAAATATAATTAGGTAGGTATGTACCATTAGCAGACATTATTAATTATAATTAACCCTTAGTATTAACATATAATATTGAACAAATAATATTATGTTTCACACATGACACATCTATCAATTTTTGACAAGCGGATAGGTTTTACCATGGAGCACCCAACAGCTGAGCGTATTCGTTCGGCGCATGTCTGGGGACTTAGAAAATTATTTCAGCTTCCTGAGATTATAGAGACAGATGCGTACGATTGGTTGCCTGCTCCCAAGGCGTAAAAGTCTGTTTCTGAGAAATCTAATATTAATTATTAAACACCGGCATTACGTTCGGCGCATGTCTGGGGACTTGGAAAATTATTTCAGCTTCCTGAGATTATAGGGACATGCGCCGAACGTAATGCCGGTGTTTAATAATTAATATTAGATTTCTCAGAAACAGACTTTTACGACCTGGGAATAGGCAACCAACCGTGCGCACCTCTGTCCCAATAATCTCAGGAAGCTGAAATAATTTTCCAAGTCCCCAGACATGCGCCGAACGTAAAATACGCTCAGCTGTTGGGTGCTCCATGGTAAAACCTATCCGCTTGTCAATTTTTGTTCTTCTTTTCTAATTTTGGTACCTACTCGAAATGCAAACTCGGATTAGTACTATTTTTTTTTATTTCTAATTATTTTTATTCCTACTTAATTATTTGTTTATTTTAGTTTAATTTTAAGTATTAATGTTACAAATTAATAATGGACATTGTAATTAAATAAATAAATAAATATTAACCATAGTTAACATTAATTTTTAGGTACCTACAATTATTTTTGAATTAATAAAATAATATGTAATGGTATAATAGATATAAAACAATATTACAGAGTTAATTTGGATTGATTTTGATTGAATTTTCATTGATTTTATTTGTAATTTTAGCTTTTAAAGTAAATCGTGTCGTAGTATTAAACCAAGTATTGTAATTGTATTTTGGAAAATGTGAGTTGCATTCAAAAATAAAATTAAAAATTTTGTAACCACATTGTTGGGAATTAATTGTTTCTACTATTACAAAATAATTAGTCTATTTACTGTTCATATTTACTATAGTTTGGTATCCTATATACAGGGTGTGTAAAAATGGCGTTGCAAGCTTCAGGTAAAGTTATTCTTTGGACAAAAATAAAGTAAAAAGCTTATTGCAAAAAAGCTCGCAAAGGGTTCCTCAAGCTACGCGGGGCCTTCAAAATTAGAAATTGGTAACACTAAAAAAGCTAATTTGCAAAATCAAGTTACTTGATGCGTACTTTTAGTGATAATAACTAGAATTAAAATTAAAATTAATATTACAGCGCGACTACATAAAGCGAGATTAAAAGTGAAGCGTAGTAAATGGACAATGAGACAGTAGAAAAACGAAAACGACAGGGGGAAGTTGAAGAGTAAGAACTCGAAGAAAGAACAAAAAACAAAAGTAGAAAGACACAAAGAACACCGATTAAAACAAAAGGAAAGAACAATGAGACGAATACAAACCCAGAAAAAATGGACGAAGCTTATAAAACAATGCAAGCGATGCTAAACTCGTTTATGGCAGAAATACGAAACGAGATGAAGAAAAATAATGAAAAGCTACAATTGATCTGTAAGGAACTGGAGGAAAACAGGAAAGTAGTAAAACAAAATAGGTAATGAGACAATAAAGGAACTGAAAGTAAAAATAACTAAGAATCGACAAGAGTGGGAAGCCCAAAAGAAGGAGTTCAAAAAAAAAATCAACACATTAGAACAAAGAATGGAAGCATATGAGAAAAAAGATAAAAAATGCAATGTGGTCATAAAAGGAATAGCTTTCGAAGAAGAGGATAAGAAGGTGGAAGTAGAACAGTTTCTAAAAGATAAAGTTAAAGTGGAAACGGAAGTAAAAAAGGTTCATACTTTCAAGAACAAAAACGGCCAAACAATCAATATAATAGAGATGAAGGACTGAGAGAACAAACAAGCCATTATGACAAATAAGAACAAAGTAAAGGGAACCAAAATTTACATAGAAAACGATTTAACTTGGAATGAACGTAGAGTACAAGGAGAATTGAGGAAAATTGCAATTGAACAGAAAAACCAAGGCGCAGAAGTAAAGATAGGGTACAGAAAGGTCATCATCCAGAACGAGGTATACGTATTGGATGAGGAGTCGAATGGAGTACAAAAGCAGGCAAAAACAAAGAAATTATGATGACGAACAAGGCAAAGAAAAAGGAAAATGAAAAGGAGGAAAGGAAGAAAATAACAAAAGGGGAAGAAAATAGGGGAAAAACAGTCCAATGGAAAATCAAACATAACAAGCAGGGATATAAGAGGAATTAAAAAGGAAGGAGCAAGAAGGCAGCTAAAAAAAGAGAAAGATATAATGCTAGCGACTTGGAATGTCAGGGGAACTTATGACGAAGGTGCGATTAAAAATTTAGTAAATCAGGCAAAAAGATACAAATTAGACATAGTAGCATTACAGTTGTCTTTATTTTCTTATCTGACGCAATTTCTACAATAACAATACTGTGATCACTAATTTTTGGTGTATGATAAACTCTACTACTTATATTTGTACAACTTGTAATTACAAGATCAATTAGTGTTTTTGTTATGTTGGTTATTCTTGTGTATTCCACTACTAGTTGACTTAGCCCCATTTCTTTTATTACCTATATCTTTTAACACCTTTGTGTATGTGTCATTTTCATCCTTCCAGTTAATGTTAAAATCTCCAAGACAAATCGTATCTAGGTGCTTATATCAAACTTATATACATCATAAACCTCCTCGAACAGTTCTTCCAGAAATGATAAGAATAGTCGCTGGTTTCCACTTGGGGACCGATAAACTAGGCTACACATTAATTTTAAACCGTTACTTTTAATATTGACAAGCATGACCCAATAATTCCAATCAGAAACATACTTTTTTACAATACTTACATTTATATATGGCTTGTAATAAATTATTAATCCTCCCGTATGCCTAGAGTTAGAATCTAGTCGAACATTATTGCAAGCTTTAATTTCAACTTCAATATTTTCCACATCGTTTGTCAGATGAGTTTCAGTCAAACATAACATAAAAGGATCACTACTTTTTACCCATTGTGCAAATTTTCCATTCTATTCTCACCCTTCCTTCTTTCATTATTTTACTAAATGTATTTCCATCAACTTCTAGAATTAAATTAAATGTACCGTTCCGAACTTGCGTTTGATGTATAAGTTTTATTTTTTGACTTACTTTATGTTCCAGGAATTCATTTTTTTACGTTTACGTCGGCCAATATACCAATAATTTTTACTTTCGGATTCTTTCTAACTGGAACCTGCACCCTATAATCCTGTCCCATTTTTTGTTGGATTTCTTCTTTCATTTTGTTTAGGTAGCTTCGTCTTCACAGTTGATAACCACCCCTCCACTTTTTGTTTGCTTCCCTATGCAACACCTATTTTCAGAGATTGTTGTAAGTTACTCTTCCATGCACTTCTACATATAATCATATACAGGGTGTAGAATTGAATGACGCAACATAGGGATTTCAATGGTAAAATTTTAAAAGTCAAATATTATCTTCCCTAATTATTTTAGAAAAAATGTTCATGAAGATTTTTTGTAGAGAAAAAAATTCTGCGTCTACTCATTTATTTATTATTAGCTTTTAGTTTTTCATAGGCTGAGAAAATTGAAAATAACAAAAAGCTGTTTTGGCGAAAATCTGTAGTGCCTTGGAATTATATAAAAAATGTTCATGAAGATTTTTTGTAGGGAAAAAAATTCTGCGTCTACTCATGTATTTATTATTAGCTTTTAGTTTTTCATAGGCTGAGAAAATTGAAAATAGCAAAAAGCTGTTTTTTTAAAAATTAACTAGTAAATTTCATCAGAATTAAATGACAAAAATGTTGGATAACCCCAACATGGCAATTTAACAAAACATGGTGAAATCAAACATTTCACAACAAAAAGTTGGAAAACCCCAACCAGGAAAGAAAAGCAAGAAACTATGGAAAAACCATAAAAAAATTAACAAACTTATAACAAGTGTTCAAATAATTTTCCGTTGACAACTAAACAATGGCCCAATCTATTGTAAAACTCTCTTCTAACATTTGCTAACTGCTGGGGAGAGATTCTGTTGCAGTGATTATGAATGGAATTTTTTAGTTGATCTAAATCATCTAAAATTTTGCCACAATATACTTTTGATTTCAAATGACCCCAAAGAAAGAAATCATTAGGCGAGAGATCTGGCGAGCGAGCAGGCCAGGTAATTTCATATCCTCTTCCTATAACCTTTCTATTAAAACCGTCAGTTAGAAACTGTTTGACATCACGAAAATTATGAGCGGAGCAACAGTCCATCTGCAAGCAAATTTCTTGGTTTTCTGCAGCTACTTCCATTATCGCTGGTGCTATATTTTCTTCCAATAACTGCAGAAAGCGTTCCCGTTTAAATTTTCAGTTAAAAAAAAAAGGTTCAATAATATGATGGCCCAGAATTCCAGCCCATACATTTATTTTCTGAGGATATTGAGTACCAGTCATTAAATAAGCATGAGGATTTTCATCTGCCCACAATCTGCAGTTCTGCGTATTGGGCTTATTGTGGAGAGTAAAAGTGCACTCATCGGTAAAGCATACGTTTTTTAAGAAGTCCCTGTCTTCATTCACCTTTTCCATCATTGTAAAACAGAATTCTGCTCTCTTTTCCGTGTCTTGTTGCAATATCTCTTGATGACATTGATATTTATAGGACTTATATTTGTGTTTTTTCAAAAATTTTTGTACTGTTGTGTAATGTACGTTTATATTGTCAGCTACTTGCCTTAAACTAACGTTCGGATTTTCCACCACTGCAGCTAGTACATTACAACTATTTTCATTCCTATTCTCTTGGTGCCTGACATTATCTTGCGCATTTTCAGTGCATTTACAGTTATTTAATAACGTACCAGTTTTTTCAAATTTGATAATCATTCTTGAAATCCTAGAATAATGAGGAATCGGCTTATGTGGATATTTAGCAATAAACATAGCACTTACATCGCGGGTACTATTTCCCGAATAGTACCATCTTATCATTTCAATTTTTTCTTCTAACGAAAACATAATTTGTATGAAATAAACGTTTGCTAAGATATCAATACGTTCAAATTAAACTCAAAATCGTAAAAGTAACAGTACAGGCGGTATTACGATGAGCAGTTGTCACAAGATAATTCCAACGCACTAGATTTTCGCCAAAACAGCTTTTTGCTATTTTCAATTTTCTCAGCCTATGAAAAACTAAAAGCTAATAATAAATACATGAGTAGACGCAGAATTTTTTTCTTTACCAAAAACCTTCATGAACATTTTTTCTAAAATAATTAGGGAAGATAATATTTGACTTTCAAAATTTTACCATTTAAATCCCTATGTTGCGTCATTCAATTCTACACCCTGTATATCACATGTAAATGGTGTTTCACCTGTATGGGTTTTCATATGAACTTGTAAGTTAGCCTTCTGTGAACATCTATAATCGCATATATCACATTGAAATGGTTTTTCACCCATATGGGTTTTCATATGTCGTTGCAAGATACTCTTGTGTGCACATCTATAGTCACATATATCACATGTAAATGGTTTTTCACCCGTATGGGTTTTCATATGAACTTGTAAGTTAGGCTTCTGTGAACATCTATAATCACATCTATCACATTGAAATGGTTTTTCACCCGTATGGGTTTTCATATGTCGTTGCAAGATACTCTTGTGTGCACATCTATAGTCACATATATCACATGTAAATGGTTTTTCACCCGTATGGGTTTTCATATGAACCTGTAAATTAGCCTTCTGTGAACATCTATAATCACATCTATCACATTGTATGGGTTTTTCACTCGCATGGCTTTTCAAATGTCGTTGTAAGTAAGACTTTAGTGAACTTTTATAATCACATACATCACATTGAAATGGTTTTGCACCCGTATGGGTTTTGATATGAACTTGTAAGTCACCCTTTCGTGAACTTCTATAATCACATATATCACATGTAAATGGTTTTTCACCCGTATGGGTTTTCATATGAACTTGTAAGTTAGCCTTCAGTGAACATCTATAATCACATCTATCACATTGAAATGGTTTTTCACCCGTATGGGTTTTCATATGTCGTTGCAAGATACTCTTGTGTGCACATCTATAGTCGCATATATTACATGTAAATGGTTTTTCACCCGTGTGGGCTTTCATATGTTGTTGTAAGTTACTCTTTTGTAAACTTGTATAATCACATCTCTCTCTCTTGTAGCTATCTTACTACAAGTCTCAAAATTACTTCCCCGTTTACTCCCATCGCCATTTACAGTTTTTGTATATGATTCAAAGTTACCTCTTGCAGTATTGGATTTTTCTTCAATTGGATATAAGGTGCTGTATATTGCAGAATCTAACTGTTCAACTTGAAAGCCCTGCCTGATTTCTGATTCAATTTTGTCAATTTCTTCTTTTATATCCAGCTCCTCGCCCACCAAAGGTTCAATCTTAATATAGATTTCATCATCCTCACTCTTAATATTAAATTTCACATCAGGAGTTTCAGATTTTATTTGGGCATGCAAATGGGTGCTGGTATTTTCATGTTTTACTGAAATAATTAACAGTTTATTAAGATATTAATATTTTAGAAGTACTTCAAGTAGTACAAACAGTATAAGACACAACTTCATTTTAAATGTATACCGAAAACTCGTAGGAACTGATTCCTCCCCCCCGAATAAGGAAAAAAATTAATATGACCTATGGGCACATTACCAGCTGACAAAAGATGGAATGAAGAGTCACTAATTTTGTTCGTAAGAAATAAGATATTGTTTTGGTTCTTACGGAAATAATTTCTTTGGTTTGGAGGCACTTATTAGTATTTTCAGAATTTTTAAATTATTCAAAGGGTGGTAAACTAGAGGACCATTTTACTTTTTTAAGTCATCTTTTTTGCATTTGTTTAAGTCAATATCTTATTTGGTTCAATGTTTGAAATTCAGGTGCCCAAATTGGTGTGCGGTGATACAAACAGTTCTGTAAAAACAGCGATTTTTCAAAAACGGTGCACATTGTCGTTGTACAATACTAGTAATTTTTTTGTCTAGCATGGGGGGTGTCAAATCCACTATTGACTTTACCAGAAGTGGAAAGACAAAAACGTTATGACTAAAAAAACTAAATAGTCCTCTGGTTTACAACCTTCTGGATAATTTAAAAATTCTGAAAACATACTAATAAGTGCCTCCCAACCAGAGAAATACTTTCCCTAACCAACAAAACAATATCTTATTTTGTTTTATCGATATTTTATTTAATATTTATTATTTTTATAATATCTTTTTTGGTTAAATTTTTACGAATACAATTGGGTGATTCTTCGTTCCATCTTAGTAGGCTGGTAACTTAGCAACTAAGCATTTTCGGATCATGGGTCATATTAACATTTTTCCTTATTCTGACAAGAGAGGAATCACCTCCTACGAGTTTTCAGTGTACTTTTAAATCACCCTGTGTATAGAAAAAAGAGAGAGGATATTAGTTAAACCCACGACCTTCTTGATTTTTGAGACTGAGGTCTCTTTCCGGCCTGTTCATTTTCTAAAAAAAGCATTGCGCTACTTGACCTGACAAGACAACAGTTGAGGGCGGATATAAATTTGAAACATATTTAATTTTGTGCATCAAACACTCTTTGAATTAGAAGAATTTGCTGTTGTTACAATAAATACAACACAACTGAGTTAATAGCCACTTTTATAAATGAGACCATGAATTAAATGGAGTTGCAATTATTACAAACGCATAAAATCAAGTATTTAAAACGCCGTTGCTAACTCCACGGCTAACGTGGATATAATGCCGACACAAAATCCCCGGCATTACGTCTTGTCAAAGGGCGACGTCATTAATTCGCGAATACGAGCTGCACCTACTACGCATGTCCGGGGACATTTAATTAATATCAATTTAAAATATGAAACTTTCATAATGGAATAATTTTGTTAAGCCCCAGGGGCTGTATTCTCTAAATCACTCGACATTTTGTCGTGCTCGACAAAAAAAATTGAACCAATCCGAAGGCTATTTTCCTGACAATTTAATTCACATTCCGTCATCCAATCAGAGACGTGTATTCTCACGAATTCAACCAATCAAAACAAAATTACACTGCTGGAAATTATCACTCGTGAAATTTCCGCTTGCAAATATGTTTCTTTTTTCGTACACTTTATTTACTACAACTACAATTATTATAAATATTACAATTTTTATAAACAATTTATATTGTAAACCTTCAGGAGTATCTTCGTTCCATAATTGTATCATTTTCAAATACTCTATATCTGTAAATGCCACTGAACTAACCTTCCTTTTGGTTATATCCGCTTGCAAAACTTTTCTTTTTGCGTCTCTCGCGTTTCTTGTTTCTTTAAAGGCAACGTCTTTAAACAGATCAATTTTAATTTTGAATTTTTCATAATACCTACATCTCTTGGAATAACTTTGCGGTTGTGTTCCATAACACTTTGACTACGCTTTCTTTATAATCTTGGCCTGAATTCATCTTCATATTGAAAGCATAGTCCTTTAAAATATCATTAATTGTTTCAACAGGCAAAGGTTCACATAATGAGTAACCCCTTTCTTGACAAAATTTCTTAAATTGAAGCCAGCATGAATTATGGCTTCTTTGGGTATTTACCGGCACTGAATTTTTTACAGCCTCATCTATTTCTTTCATATTCATTTTACCAAATCTTTTATTCATTGCACAGAAAAGAAAAACACAAAACACATTGAAATTACGTTTCAGAATTTTTTCACTTTTTTTTTAGACGAAACCATAACACCGCCATTCATTTTATCAGTTAACTGTGATTTCTTTCTTTTCAAAATTTCTTTCTCAGTTCTTTAAATTGTCATGACGAATATAACTCGAGAGTTAAGAAATTGCTGGTAATTTTTCCTCTAGTTACTCGTATTTATTCCTTCTGTCAATTGTCACTCGTTTGCTACCGCTCACTCGTGCCAATTGACAGCCGGACTGAATACTCGTACAACTGTAGTAAAAATTGCCAGCAATTTCTTACTCTCTTGTTATATTACTTATGACAATTGAGCATATGTCATGCCACAAAAAATCTCGCAAAAAATAGTTTGATTGGTTAATTTTTTTTTGTCGTGTGCGAAAAAATGTCAAGTGATTTCGAGAATACAGCCCCTGCACATGCGCAGTAGGTGCAGCTCGTATTCGCCCTTGACAATGACGTAATGCCGTGGATTTTGTGGCAGAATTATATCCACGTTAGCCGTAGAGCTAGCAACGGCCATTAAAGTTTCAAATCTAAATTTACTTTTAATTGTTTTTGCCTCCGTTTTGTGGCGCCATGCAGGTCACGCCTCAACTTGCCATATGAACAGGCCGAAAATCAAGAAGGTAGTGGTCAAACTAAAAAAAAAATTGAAAAGGAAAGAATGACTTTCCTACTTACCCCCTGTTTGCAACTCAGCTTGAGAAAAGTTTCCCTGTATGTCTTTCAACGTAGGATTCTTGGTATTAATCACCAAGCCCTCACCTACAATTTCTGATTTTACTGCAACGTCATTTATGTAGAGAAAATTCCATGTTAGGGAAAAGTAATTTTAAACACTTACCATCTGCCTGCATCTCTGCTTGAGAAAAGTTCTCCTTGATGTCGTTGCTATTCAGAGCATCCAGAGTAGGATCGCCCGGATTTATCACTAATCCCTCATCTACAACTTCCGAATGAACTGCTACATCGTTTATGTAGAGCACAAAATCCATATCAGTGCAGAGATCTTCACTTAATTACCACCTTCTGGAACATACTAAACAGTTTTAATTTGATGCCATAAAAATTACACATTACTTTAATTACTTACGGTGTTTATTGCGTAAATTACAAAAAATATACAAGCAAGAAATTCTAAATTAAGGAAATATGCTGTTGATCAAATTATTTATATTTAGCAAAGAGACACACACAAACGCAAAAAGCTCGACACAGCTCATAAAACAGTAACGCGAATGTTTTACGATAAACGCCTAAACGGCCTAAACTGTCAACCACCTGTAAACCGCGTTTTGACAGTTGTTCAAAATAATACAGGCAAAGGCAGGATTGCCAGACGTTGACTGAGCCCAGTGTTGCCAGGTTTAAAATTTAGATTTTCCTAGAAAAATCTTGAAAAGTTATGGCGCCTTACAAAGTAGTCTTGTCTTTATTCATAACTTTTTTGTTAGGTGTTTGTTTAGCTCAATCCCACTGCTGGAAATGCTTAGGTACGTTTTTCTTGAAAACGGCACATATTATCGACATGAAACATGTAAAAATAGTTCCTTTATCATAAATTTTATCCACAAATTAACTACAACAGCATCAACATAATTTTTTAATGCACTTAAAAATACCAGTAGCAGTCCCATACCCATAAAAAAATAGTGGAAAAGTCTTGCATCAGTAGCGGCACAGGAAACAGTTTCAGTGGGAAATTTGGAAATTGCTAATTTTTTGTGTGTATATTCAGTATATCATACAAAAGATGCAGAGTGGGCTCGGTCAACGTTTGGCAACCCTGCCTGTACTATTTTGAACATCTGTCATTAGTGTCGAAATGCGGTTTTGCGCCTTTGCGGTTTACAGTTTACTGTTTAGGCGTTTATCCTATGCGTTTATCGTTTTACGAATAAATTTGTCCTGTGGTTTTACGAGCTGTGAAGAGCTTTTTACGTTTGTGTGTGTTTCTTTGCTAAATATGGATCATTTGTAACACAATAAGAACTTATTTCATTCATTTAGAATATCTTGCTTGTATAGTTTTTGTAATTTACTGCAATAAATAACGTAAGTTATGTGTAATCTTTTATGGCATCAAATTAAAACTGTTCAGTATGTTCATGAAGGTTGTAATAAACTGAAGACCTCTTGCAGGGACATGCATTTTGGGCTCTACATAAATGATGACACAGTTCATTCGGAAGTTGTAGATGAGGGATTAGTGATAAGTCCGGACGATCCTTCTCTGGATGCTCGGAATAGCAATGACATCAAGGAGAACTTTTTTCAAGCAGATGGTAATTGTTTAAAATTAATAATCTTGTTTGTGTAGATTGACTGGTTTAAATTAATATTTTAATATCTGAGAATGTTAGCAGTCATTTAAAACAATTTAATTATAATTGCAAAATAAAAATTGTAAATATATTTCGACCACAAGTTTGGCCTTCTTCAGTACAAAAGAAATTAAAAATCACATAATGATATAGTAATCTTCAAAAATATTAAAAAAGTATTAAAAAACATTATGTGTATAATTTTTTTTAATACTTTTTTAATATTTTTGAAGATTAAGTACTATATCATTATGTGATTTTTAATTTCTTTTGTACTGAAGAAGGCCAAACCTGTGGTCGAAATATATTTACAATTTTTATTTTGCAATTATAATTAAATTGTTTTAAATGACTGCTAACATTCTCAGATATTAAAATTTTAAAATTAATTTTACCCTGACGTTTCAGTTTCATTAACTTGTAATTTTCTCTACATAGATGACGTTGCAGTAAAATCAGAAATTGTACGTGAGGGCTTCGTGATGGATACTGAGAATCCTACGTTGGATGTTTGGAATGGGAAAGACATTAAGGGAAACTTTTCTCAAGCTGAGTTGCTAACATGGGGTAAGTAGGAAAATCATTTTTTCTCTTCAGTGATATTTGGTTTGACAAATATCATTTCTCTTTTTTTTATATACAGGGTGATTCATAACGTATGGAGGAAACTGAAAGGACAACTAGAGGGGACCAAACAAACTATAATAAGATGAAAGTTATGGCTATTTAAAGTGTTCTTTAAAATATTCAGTTATAGGTGTTTTGTCTATTGACAACCTCTGATTCCATAATCTGATCATGTAGGTAACTCAAAATTACAGCGGCAATTTATCAGATTGTGTAGAAGTGTTTTTAATGTAAACGCGAATACAATAAGCTCAGCGGTACTCAAAACGTGGGCGTTAATTTATAAGAATTTTACACCATTCTAACTTTCTTGTTATTTGATTTTGATCAACTTATTGTAAAGAAAACTATCTTTTGGTCTCCTCTAATTGTCTTTTCAGTTTCTTCCGTACGTTAGAAATCACCCTGTATACAAGGTGATATAAAAGTACACTGTCTCATAGGAGGTGATTCCTCTTGTCACAATAAGGAAAAAAGTTGATATAACCCATGGTCCAAAAAGGCTTAAAGTCCGTTTTGTTTTAAAGATCCACCACCTGTTGATTTAAGTTGGTATAACAAAAAAAAATGAAATTTTTGGTAATTTCTGTCTGTGTGGTAATATTGATTCAAACATCAATCCACATCAATCAAAATGTTCTGTCAATTTATGAGTGCGCATCACTACATTTCAAAATTCAAATTTAAATTTTTAAGATCTTAATTAAAACATAAAGAAGACTATTTTACTCCAATATAAGATTTATTTTTATTGATGAAAACCGGAATTACAAAAACGATTTTGCTACTAAATCTTGGACTATTGACAACCTTCCCAAGAAAGATTAAAAATTAAGGAAACCAGAAGGTTTATAGTGCCCCATGCAGGGTGTTCTGTTTCTTAGATACATGTTTGCTTTTAAGATTCAGAAACAGGGATTATCTATTTAAAGAGTGAATTAATCAATTTATTCTAGCTCTACCATTTGATGGTTTTGAAACTGTTCTGATTTTTAACAATGCTCCATATCATTCTGTCCGTTTGGATGAACCTCCAATACGTTATTCCAACAAAACTGCAATGGGAAATTATTTAATAAAGTGTAACGTTCCATTTGAATTACATGTACAAAAGTTCTATTATGGAAGTTAATAACTAATTTAGGATAAATAGACAATTTTATGTTCAAAAATACCGCCAATCGTAGTTGGTAATCTATTGAGGCGAAGATTCGGATTTAGATTCAATTTTGATCCATATCTCTCAAATATTACGATGATTCAGAGTTTTACATCGTAATCTGATTCTGAAAATAATCCCAATTATTCTAATTTACCTGAATAATTTTTTTTCTATTCTTACCTCTAATTATTTCAACCATAAAATTATAATACTTCATATTAAATCGAGCGAATTTACATAAACTCAGCATATATCCACATAAATCAACAATATTTAACAAAATATATGAAAATACTTCTTGTGAAAAGCACTTGTCAAAATTAACCATTAAATTTATTAGTCCTAACCCTACTTTAAAAATTACTAAAAAATATCACCAGCAGCGTTGCCAAACATACTTTCGAGAGAAATTGCAAGGTTGGTGGATCTTTAAAAAAAATGGACTGTAGTTGCTGTGTTACAAACCGACAAAGATGGAACGAAGAATCATTAATTTTATTAGTAAAAATTTAACCAAATAAGATATTGTTTTGGTTTTTAGGAACTGTATTTTTCTTTCACATTTTAATAACTGTGTAATAAGTAGGGATAGGATTTGTATGCACTTTAAAATGTCAAAATATGCATACATTAATGCACTATAAAATGCTGAAATATGCATATAAATATGTCTTTCAAATTAGCAGTATATGCATTTCAAAGCCCTTTCGAAATATGTATTTAAAAAAAACAAGAAACTTAGTTTTCAGTTTATTACCAAAATTAATGTTACAATAAAAAAAAGGGTAGATAATTTTTCCTGAGAGTAGATTCGTCAGGCAACGACATTTTTGATATTTGATTTCTTCCAAAAAACTTTAACTGGGATTTTTCAAAAAATATTTGGGAATTTTCTATTAAATATGAAATTTAGTTGGCATCCCTTTAAGATACTTTTTTATAATAGGTAGCTAGAATCTTTAAGTGCCTCATTAAAATTTAAGCTTAAATCTTTTCGTAGAATTGATGAAGAAAATAACGCAGAAAAGGAGATTTAAATTCGTTTGAATTGTTGAAAAATTTTATATAAAATGCATGAACTCTCCGAAAAAGTGCAAACATATCCATTAAAATTCGAATGTGCCGAAATAGGCATGCATTTATAAAGATCTCTGAAATATGCATTTATATGCACTTTCAAATTCACATATGTGGTTCACATGACCACAAAACATGTTTATTTTTAACTCTGCATATGTTTACTACATGCAAAAAAAACATGCAAATGCATGAATGCTTGAACAACTTGAATTGCTATTGGGGAAAATATACTCCTGCAATATTAACATATTACTAGCGGGCGATTTCAATATTAACTTCAAAGAAGATCACCCAAATAAACGTTACTTGATGCAATTGCTAGATTCTTATAACTTACACATGCATGTGCGCTCGAATACGCATATATTAAAACATTCCGCTACTACAATTGATTATGTGTGTACAAATTTTGACCCAAATAAAGTCGACTCTTTAGTTATACCGATTGAATTCTCTGATCACGAAGCTGTACTTACCAAAATTACTATTAAAAAAAATAATGAGATAAAGTTTGTAAATAAATATAGTAGGAAATATACAATAAAAAACTCCAAAACCTTTATACTATTGTGCAATGAAATTAGATGGCAGGATTTGTTTTCAAATACTCCTGAGAATAAATTAGATATATTCATTAATAAAATTAGGTCAATTTTTGATGCTGCTTATCCAGTGGGACTCTGTAGGGCTAAGGTGGTCAAGCCTTGGATCACCATAGGGATCAGAACCTCAGCAAAAAATCTACGATTTTTAAATTACTTGCGTAAATATACTGACTGTAAACCCTTTCATAGATGTATAGAAAGATAGTTAAACAGGCTAAATCCAATCATTATGAACATCGCATACACTCCGCAGCCAATAAAGGCAGGGAAACATGGCAAATCATAAACGAATTACGAGGAGCTCAAAGAAAGAATTTTCAAGTAAACTTAAAACCTGACGACCTAAATATCCATTTTTGCTCAGTTGCAACGAAACTTAGCTCTGGGTTACCCCAAGGCCGAGACCCTGTAGGTTATTTGCGCTCCATATCTCACCAGCAAAATTTTTTTTTCTTGCCTACAGATATAGAAGAAGTAAAGCAAGTCATTTTAAAAATTAAAAATAAAACTTCTGCAGGAATAGATGAAATTTCCATAAAAACAATTGAAAATCTACCGACAAATTGTCTGAATGTTGCGGTATCACTAATAAATGAATCTTTCTCCAGCGGGTGCTTCCCCTCTCAATTAAAAATCGCCGTAGTTATACCAGTACATAAAGGTGGAGACTCTCATACACCCTCGAACTTCAGACCAATATCTTTACTTTCAACCTGGTCGAAAATTATTGAAAAACTTGTCAAAATTAGATTAGTTAAATACCTAAACAAATATAATTTATTATCTAAGCACCAATTTGGCTTTCAAAATAATTCCAACACGAGTGATGCTATTTTTTCATTGCTTCATCAATTATACGACAGTCAAAATAATAAAGAGGTCACCGCCGTAATATTCTGCGACTTATCAAAAGCGTTCGACTGTGTAAATCACGACATTCTCTTGAAAAAACTAGAAAGCTATGGTATTCGCGGGGTAGCGAACGATTGGTTTAAATCATACCTAACTAACCGTAAACAAATTGTTAGACTAGGAGAAAACACGTCGGAAGCGTTAAATATAAACTGTGGGGTGCCTCAGGGTTCCGTCCTTGGGCCGGTCCTATTTTTAATTTACATCAATGATATAACAAATTTACAAATATCTGGGAATATTTCACTATTTGCTGATGATACCAGTTTTATCTGGAATCACTCGAACTCAAGTACACTACATGATATGATCACAAAAGACATGCACGTAGTTAAAGAATGGTGCGATTCCAATTCTCTATGTTTTAACATTTCAAAAACTGCTATAATGGTTTTTAATGGTAGCTTACAGTCAGTATCTATTCACAGCAAAGTAATTCCGCAAACTGATACTTCTAAATTCCTTGGTCTCTATCTTGAGAAACAATTAAATTGGACCACACACCTAACCCACATTTCTAAAAAACTATCGGTCGGCTGCTTCACAGTACGAACTATTCGGCAAGAGCTCGGAGAAACTGTCGCTAGACAGGCCTACTTTGCCCTAGTAGAGTCCCACCTAAGCTATGCGTTACCATTGTGGGGTGCATGTTGTGGTGATAGGTTTATGGAAATCTTCCGATTGCAAAAAAGGGCCATCCGATACTTGTGTTATGCTAAGCAAAGGGAATCTTGTAAACCGCTTTTCATACAAAGCAAAATTCTCACATTAGCTTGTCTTTACATAATGAATACGGTATGCTTAATCCGTAAACATAAACCTGAACTATCAGCAGCTCCCAACCATGGTTATAACTTTAGAAATCAGGAAAACAACATTTATTTGCCTACGCCACACTCATCTTTAATTTATAATTCCATCTTTTACAATGGGAAAAAAATGTATAATGTACTACCAAGTCACATAAAATCACAATCAACTGCTAAAAGATTTAGGTCAGAAGTCAAAAACTATTTAATTGGAAAGGCATATTATAATATCATAGAATATTTCAATGATGTACATCAAGAAATAGGTACCTAGGTAAATATAATTATTCCTTTTGATATGTTCAGTATGCAATGTTTCGTTTAGTTTTTGTTGTATAGTTATAAATTATTATAAAATTATTATTAATGTGTAACGTCAAATAATGTCAAATAAGAAGTGTATTCTTTGAAGACAATGAATATTCTATTCTATTCTATTCATACAAATCCTATCCCTGGTAATAAGCGTGTTTTCAGCATTCTCAAATTATCCAGAAGGTGGTAAACCGAAGGACCATTTTGCTTTTTAAGTCATAACTTTTTTGTCTTTTACTGTTTGTGCTACTTTATATACTGCTAAAATAGTAATATCTTAATAAACTGTTAATTATTTCAGTAAAACATGAAAATACCAGCACCCATTTGCATGCCCAAATAAAATCTGAAACTACTGATGTGAAATTTAATATTAAGAGTGACGATGATGATATCTATATTAAGATTGAGCCTTTAGTGGGCGAGGAGCTGGATATAAAAGAAGAAATTGACGAAATTGAGCCCGAAATCATGCAAGGCTTTCAAGTTGAACAGTTAGATTCTGCAATGTACAGCACCTTATATCCAATTGAAGAACATTCCAAATCCAATAATGCAAGGGGTAACTTAGAACCATATACAAGAACTGTAAGAGGTGATGAAAGTAAAGGGGAAAGTAATTTTGAGACTTGTGGTATGATAGTTACAAGAGAGAGATGTGATTATAGAAGTTTACAAAAGAGTAACTTACAACAACATATGAAAGCCCATATGGGTGAAAAGCCATTCCAATGTGATATGTGTGATTATAGAAGTTCACGGAAGACTGACTTACAACGACATTTGAGAACCCATACAGGTGAAAAACCATTTCAATGTGATATTTGTGATTATAGAAGCTCACGGAAGGCTCATGTACAAGATCATATGAAAACCCATACGGGTGAAAAACCATTTCAATGTGATGTATGTGATTATAGAAGTTCACTGAAGTCTCACTTACAACGACATTTGAAAACCCATACGGGTGAAAAACCTTTTAAATGTGATATATGCGATTATAGAAGTTCACGGAATGCTCATGTACAAGATCATATGAAAACCCATATGGGTGAAAAGCCATTCCAATGTGATATGTGTGATTTTAGAACTTCACTAAAGAGTACCTTAAAACAACATATGAACACCCATAGGGGTGTAAAGCCATTTAAATGCAATATATGTGATTATAGAAGTTCAGGGAAGACTGACTTACAACGACATTTGAGAACCCATACAGGTGAAAAACCATTTCAATGTAATATTTGTGATTATAGAAGCTCACGGAAGGCTCATGTACAAGATCATATGAAAACCCATACGGGTGAAAAACCATTTCAATGTGATGTATGTGATTATAGAAGTTCACTGAAGTCTCACTTACAACGACATTTGAAAACCCATACGGGTGAAAAACCTTTTAAATGTGATATATGCGATTATAGAAGTTCACGGAAGGCTCTCTTGCAATATCACATGAAAGCCCATATGGGTGAAAAACCATTTGAATGTGATATATGTGATTATAGAAGTCCACATAAGGCTAACTTACAACGACATTTGAAAATCCATATGGGTAAAAAACAATTTTAATGCATATAATATGCGAATATGAAAGTTTGAAGTATAAGACTTATTCATTAAAGATTATAGAAATAATAAATATTAAATAAAATACCGATTTTAACTAGGAATAACACGATTTTATTTTGGAAGCTTTTGAAATTTACAAACCCACAAAAAACAGTATACAGTGTCGTTCATGATGAACGGAATAAATTCAGTAGAACCAGAAATGACAGCAATTTTGCCATTTTTAATGAAACGCCCTGTATGTTTTTACAGGTTTTACAGGTGGATAAAGAAGGAAAAAGCGCGTTCAATAGACCAAATATCAACATTAATTTCATTTAAATAAAAGTGATAATTAAAAATGTATTTCGTTCTAAAGTAGATAATGAACAAATTATGAACTCTGCATGTATGCAAAATAACGTCAAATTATCCTGACGTATACGAATAGATATCAAAATGCGTTTAACGACATGCGCTTATGACAGGAAATTCACACCACAAATTCTACTAAATGTTCAACAAGAAATAATTTCTCGATTTCAAAAATGTCAAGAAGTAAATGGGCGACAGTTTGAGCATTCACTTTGAAAGAATTGTTAAATTTCATAATGTGTATTTTTAATTGAATCGGTCATTTCAAAAACAGCATGCATAAGTCATTTTCTCAAAAATTACTAAGGGTGGTTTTGCGGTCCCAATTTTTTTAAGATGCGTCAATTACAAAATCCTCAAAATTGCCAAAAATGTTTTAAAAGTACTCAACTTTGAACTACACGAACCATTTTCACATAGCTCTAATATCCTATATAATTATTCAGTTTTTATGCTGTTCTGTAAAATTTTAAAAATGTGACTTATGCTGTTTTTGAAATGACCGATTCAATTATTACTTGTGTTTTTCTGAATAAAAAAAGGTTGATATTGGGTCTACTGTGCGCGCTTTTTCCTTTTTTATCCAAATCGGTAAAAATACAGGGTGTTTTATTTAAAACAACAAAGTTGCTGCCATATCCGGTTTTACCGGAAGTGATATAAGGTCGGCGCATAGATCAAAAAATGTCTATTTAAAAACTAAAATCCACCTGTCGGGGGGTTTTTGATAAAAAAAACAATACGATTTTATCGAATTTATTCCTTTCATCATGAACACACTGTACCTACTTATAGTATAATATAGTCGGGGCACGCTAATGGTGCATCTACGTCATCAATCGCATTTTCTGGTAATTTTGTAGTACCAATCTTGAAACAGTATAAAACTAATTTTTTTTGGGAATTACGTATTAAAAGTATGCTTTTTATAAACCCATAGAATGTTATTTTACAGTTATTATTTTTATTAATTAGTTGTATTCATATTATTCCTGCAAAAAATAAAAACGTTTACTAATTAGTATTTTTTTCGTCTTAGATGTTTCTATTCAAGCACATGATCATTGTTGTTTTTTTTTATTGTGTCTATATTCCTCAAACGTCACTCTGACAGTTTGAGAAACATATTAAAGCAAACGACGTTTAGAGAAAGGCCGTTGCTAGCTCCACGGATATAATTCTGACACTAAATCCACGGCATTACGTCATGCGCATGATTGGGGACTTGGAAAATTATTTCAGCTTCCTGAGATTATAGGGACAGAGGTGTGTACGATTGGTTGCCTACTCCCAAGGCGCAAAAGTCTGTTTCTGAGAAATCTAATGATAATAATTATTAACTACAAACAAAATCAATCGCTCGGACTTAGAGAAACTTTACTCTAGTATTTTTTATTAGTCATATTCAACTTGCAAATTAATTAAACATCAATTTAAAATATGAAAATGTTCCTGGACATGCGTGCAGCTCGTATTCGCGTCGCCGAATTAATGACGTCACCCCTTGACAAGCCGTAATGCCGTGGATTTAGTGTAAAAATTATATCAACGTTATGCGTGGAGCTAGCAACGGCCCTAAAATCAAAAATGGTTTGTTTTTGTTTTTCTGGTTAGAAACAGGGGCGTCGTTAGGAAATATGCTTTGGGGGTGCGCAACTAAAAAAAAGGTCACAAAGTTTACTTATTTATTGCACCAGCATAATTAACACTAATTAAATTTAACTTAATTAATTACATAGTGCTTTTATACTATTTGGATACTCGTGTGAAATAGTTTGTCTTTTGAAAAAAGATCGAATGTCGGTCATTCTAAAGTGGAAATCGGAACTGACAATTAGCTAAAAGACACTGATAGATACAAGCAAAGTAGAAAAAAACTAGAAGCCAATTAAAAAAATATTTTTCAGTATTTTTATTTATTATGGAACCCAAGATCTCGTCCTGTCGCAAATAGCTAAAATTACTATATTGCCTTGCCCTTGCTTCTTATTTATGGTTGACAGCAATAAAACTCGGTAGAATCCGGATGGACAACGTGTTGGGAAATTTCCTAAAATGCATATTTGTCTGCTTTCCAAAGCGCACTACTGCCCGATATGGAACAATGTTTTTTCTTACCGGTTGAAATTTAATTTTACTTCAATTATTTATCAAGGGATTGGGGGGGCGCAGACCAGCATTGGTGGGGGGCCGCACCCCCAAACATGGTCTAGCGACGCCACTGGTTAGAAAAGCAAAGAATTAATGGAGTTATAAGAAACTGGTATGATTACATACATATAGCGTATAATCTAAGAGTTTGGTATAGGTAAACATGCTCGGTACAAGCTTAGCATTTATAAAGTTTGTAGAATGCAGAACTTAAACATTCATAAAGTATAGTTCTACAAGCGAGTCTAAAAAGATCCGTTTCCGTAGGATTTGCATAGATACAAAATTTTATGATCGAATTGCCTTAAGGCAGCTTTACATTAGGCAATTCTCTTGCAATGCAAGGCAAGACAAGAATTGTAGCGAGCGCATGCGCCAATGCAATTTTTACAGTCAGCTGATGCAAGACGACACAATTAGAGCCGGCTCTAATTTTGTTGCAAGTTTCATGCAATTCTAGTATTTTTTTTAGTAATAAACGTGTTACCAACACTTATAAATAGCAGTAAGTATTGCTTTAATTTTTTGGTGTAAAGATGGTGTTAAAGATAAAACTGCTGATTTTATTTTTTGCGTTGACATTTTTTAAAGTAAATAGGGACAACAAATAATCACACTTAAGCTCCGTTCCCATGGACGGAATTCCGCAATAAGTTTGCGAATTTCCGGATCCGCAGATCGCCACTTCAAAGTCCCGTTCCCACGCATGCGGATTTCCGCAGTTCGAAATGAATATAATCTAGTTACATTTGTCTTTTCGCGTACGAATTTGATTCCAATAGGTGGTGGTCCACCTGAATTCTAATGTTGTTTTTAAATATTGTAACATAAAAGGTTCCTGCAAGTGGCTTAAATATTTATAATTACAATAATTATTGTACGTGACGTCGAAAATACGTATTAAGTTTAGCATGCATATACGAAAATGTTGTTTCACGTAAAAAAGTGCAAAAACGTAAAATTTGGGTGCGCAAAATATTTCTAAATATAAACAAGCAAGGCGACTTTTATAATTTAAAAAACGCCCTGCAAGAAGAGGTTAATAAATAATCATGATTTTTACTTATGAACATTCTAACCTCTTCTTTCGTATCATATCTTTCATCCATTTTATTAAAGTGAAATGGTATGCTAAAATGACAGAGATCGCAAGAAAAAAATCCGGAAAAAGTTGAAATAAATTTAACTTTTGTCCGACGCCGCAAGAAGTTGAAATAATTCGCAACGAATTTTTTGTTTGACAGATTCGCAAAATTATTGCGGAAATCCGTCTCATGGGAACGGAGCTTTAAAAGAACCAAATTTTGTTTATATGTGAATTTTTAAGTTTGGTGATTGGCAATGCTGTTGATAAACGTCAACTATTGCACATTAATTGCATAAATGTAAAGTGGCAAGCAATTTTAATTTTTACATGCAACCACTGGTATGCAGAGTCGTTCGCCAGCGGTTCTCCGGCGAGTCGCCAGCCGCCAAATAGCTAATGCAATGCAGAGTCGTCCGCCGTTAGAATGGCGCATGAGCAGTAACCGAAATTGGTATAAGCTTGGCGACTCGCTGGGAGATGGTCAGGAGCATCTCCAGACATCGAAGCACCGAATTAGGAAATATAGAAGACTAATAAGGAATACTATCCATATTTAAAAAGGGGCTTATAATTTATTATAGGTACTGTGTTTTATAATAAAATATACAAATGGTACCTACTATTTAATATTATATAAAAATGTGATGTAATTAGAGAAAATAGGCAACCATTTAAATTATAAATAAAAAATTAATAAAAATTAAACATTATTGTTAGGATAACTATTAAATATTATAAAAACAGCTGTAAGAGTTTCTGTGATCTTTATATTCCAACGAACAAGTTACAAGTGAAGTCATATTCCCCTATATTCTTCTCAATGCTACATATTTGTTAGTACGTGACCAGCCAGTGTTTTGGCTATTCCTCGTTATTGCTTCCCGGAACGGTGACATAATCCCGTACAGCTTACAATCGGCCTTCCTGACGGTCGGAGCGTCCTCGCGACTTCTACTAGTCGAAGACCCCTTTCGGAAGACAGCACAGTGGACCTGCTACGGTATCGGATTACACACCATAGGTCACACTATCCGGTAGGTGGATTCACAGGTTAACTGAAAACAACTACAATGATTAGCATAAGAGCGATTAAACTTTTCATTTTACTCATCTCTTCAATGGTCTTCTATCTTTGGGGAACAACAAACTGTTCTACTACATGACTCGGTGAGGGTGTCATCCCCTTGTTCCTCATTCTGGAGGGGCAAGCACACTGGACTCTTCCACTACGTTCACACAGGACCATTTCAAGAGGCGGCACGTAGGACTGCGTCGTTGGTATTACCCAAGACTACCTCATACTACTTTAGTCGTTGTAACTCACAAGGTTACTTAATGTTTTCATTAAACGTCTCAGGTTGGCAGGAATCCATTTAGGTATTCCATACCTCAGTACACTAGACTACCTTGTAGCTCACTGGGCTACTTTACCCGATGTAACTCACAAGGTTACTCAGCGTTTTCGTTGTACGCCTCGGGTTGGCAGGAACCCATTTAGGTATTCCACACCCCGCGACCTACAGAGTCACGAATTTTAGCTGGCCAGCAAAACAATAATACTCATTCATTCTGTGGTTCACAGGACCACTCACCATTGTTATCATCATCCGACATGACAACCAAGGTGCTCTAAACGGTTCACAAGACAACAACAATTATTCATAACCTTTTGATACTCGCAATATGGTCGAGCAAGGGATAACAGTCATTAAGATATAATAATTATTTCTTACCAACGAAATACTGTCCTCTACTTAGGTATTCAATATCTGCTCCGCTATTCATGCTATGCAAGAATAACACATCCAATGATTTGTGGCCTGCAGAGCCGCTTAAATAACAATAAAACATATTAACAAGAGTAACAATAACACAGCTCAATATTACGCATTTATTTTGTCAACAAAATGAGAGAATACCTGTGACATACAAGCCTCTGCTTATTATACTTAAGAATCATTTATTTTTTGTGCCTTGAATAATTTGAAACGATCACTTGCTACAACGCCTCGGAATCTTCTCTTATCCTTTGTAAATGATTCCACACGGTAGCGATCATTTCCCATAACCCCAACTATTTTCACCGGCCCAATATATTTTGGAACAAGTTTTCCACTGGTGAGACCTTTTACTAGCAGGGTTCTTTCGACTAATACAACATCACCCTCTTTATACTGATGCACTTCCTTATGTCGGCGATCATATCGGACCTTCATTTTTCGGGCGTTCTCATCACATCTCAACTTTGCGTTTTGACGAAGCTGTTGAAGATTTCTAGATACTGTTTTAGTTAGTCTTACTTCATTCTCCACCTTGGGTCTTAACCCATAGAGGAGGTCACTGGGGGCAACACCAGTTGTAGCATTCTTGGTACCGTTTATACCTTTCTGTACTTCTAATAGTTTTTCGTCCCATTCATCATGTTTTCCTCCAACACTTGCAGTTAGCGACTCCAAAATTGTTCTGTTCAAGCGTTCGACTTGCCCGTTACTTCGAGGGGAAGCAACTGCATTCTGAGTGTGTTTTATTTTGTGCTTTTCACAGAATTCCTTGAATTCTTTACAACTAAACGCCTTTCCGCGATCACTTATTATTCTGGTAGGGGCGTGTACAAGCTTGAACAATTGTTCCAATTTCTGGCATACTGGAGTACTTTTTACACTTGGCAC
The DNA here is from genome assembly GCA_963082805.1 of Hemicrepidius hirtus. Taxonomy (NCBI): domain Eukaryota; kingdom Metazoa; phylum Arthropoda; class Insecta; order Coleoptera; family Elateridae; genus Hemicrepidius; species Hemicrepidius hirtus. Next base: position 6,735,770 of record OY720165.1, read on the forward strand.
GGCTTCTATCCACACGAACTTTGTGAACCCGTCGATAATGGCCAAAATATAAGTGTTTCCCAAGGGCGTTTTACAAAATGGCCCCAGGTGGTCCACATGTAGTGTATGGAAAGGTTCTGCAATCTTTTCAATGGGGTGTAACCTGCCTTCCCGTTTTCCCGTTGGTCTTTTTGTTACAACACAGGATATACAATTTTTTACAAACTTTCTTACAAACTTGCGCATGTCGTTAAACCAGTAGGTTTCTTTTATTGCATCTAGAGTACGTTCCCATCCCGGATGTCCATTGTCATCGTGGAACATTTTTATTACTCTCCATCTGACATCCCGTGGAATAATAATTTTAGGCTTTCCTTCGATCAACCTGCAAACCTTGTCATCTTCGAGAACGTAGCATTCTTCGGCATTTTTGTCTAATATTTGTAGTCGTATCAGTTGTAAGTTGTCATCTTGTATCTGCACCGCGTAAACCCAATCATTGATTTTAATCATATCGACCTTAAGTGCATTACGACTTAATGCATCGACGTGGCTCATTTGGGTCCCTGGCCGATGCTCAACCGTGAATTCAAATTCTTGAAGGGCTAGCCACCACCTACCTATTCGCGGTGTCAAGTCGCGTTTCAACCATGTTAGCCTTAGTGCATTGCAGTCTTATTTTAAAATTTTGCCCATAGAGATAATTACGGAAACGTTTTACTGCTTCGAAAACAGCAAGAGTTTCGAGCTCGTAACTGTGATATCGGCTCTCTGTTTCTGTCGTTTGTCTGCTCATGTATGCAACTGGTTTCCAGTTATTGTTACTTTGTAATTGCATAAGAGCTGCACCTATTCCATTTTTACAGGCATCGGATGCACTTGTGTTTCAGCATTATTATTAAATATGGCTAAAGTGGGAGCCGCCACCAATTCAGCTTTTAGGGTTTCGAATGCTTCTTGCTGCATATTTTTCCAACACCACTCAGTATTCTTCCTTAGTAACGATGTCAATGGTTTGGCCTTTAATGCAAAACCTGCAATATATTTTCGGAAATACGACGCGAGCCCTACAAACTGACGGGTGGTATGAACGTCTACTGGCGCTGGAAATTCGCGAACTGCTTCCAGCTTGTGTGCGGACGGCTTTAAAATGCCACAGCGGATTTCGGTGCCCAAGTATTCTACGGAATCTTTTAAAAACTCGCATTTTTGGAAATTAAGGGTAAGACCTGCTTGGTCTAGTGCGTTTAAGACCTCGTCTAAACGTTCAAGCGCTTCCGGATAGGTTTTTGCTACTACCAAAATATCATCAAGGTAAACCAAGGCGTAATTGTGTCTTAACGTGCCCAATGCCATGTTTATTGCACGCTGGAATACCGCCGGGGCATTTGAGAGACCAAACGGCATTCGAACATATTGGTAGTGCCCATCTGGTGTAATAAAAGCCGTATATTTTTTTGAATCTTTTGCCATGCGTATTTGATGATAACCAGATTTAAGATCTAATGTGGTGAATATACAATTGTCTGAGAGCCGTTCTAACTGGTCTTGGATTAATGGTAGCGGATATCGATCTTTAACTGTAATAGAATTTAGTTTTCGGTAATCCACTACCATTCTAAAATCGCCGGTTTTCTTTTTAATTAGCAATATTGGGCTTGCGTAAGACGAAATGGTTGGTTCAATTATTTGTTTTTGCAATAGATCGTCCACTATCTCACGTACCTGCCCTCTTTCAAAGAACGATAGACGATAAGGTTTGTAAGTAATTGGCGTCGTCGAAGTTAATTCGATATTCATTTCAATATCGATATTACTTAAAAGGGAATTATTTTCTTCGAAACATTTTGGATATTTCTCTATTAGTTGGCGTAGTTTTTCTTCATTGATTTTATTGACATCACCACCCAATTGCGGAACAAGTTCGTGTGTTCCAGCTCTGGCGACGCACGCCCCCTTTTTAATGTTTTGTTCTTGTGCACCCAAGTTTATTATTCTTAAAATGCCGTGACCGCCTTGAATTCGTAATTTATTCACAGTAATTATTAGAGGCACACAGTCTCGACGTTGTTCAGAGTAGCATGAATAAATTACACCATTATTTATATTAGTGTTAATTGTGATTAAATTAACACCTGGTTTGATTACCGTATTTTTATCAGAGCAAATTTTAACTTTCCCTTCGGCACTACTATCTAAATATGGTAAATGTTCAAACAGATTTTGATCAGTTAATTTCAAAAGTTCCGATGTTTTATACACAAAGACACCATCTTGCTCTGTAACCGGACGACCAATTAGGACGTCTACCTTTTGTAAGGTATTAGGAACAATATAAAAGTCTGTTAGAGTTTTAATCTCGTCCATTTCTATTTCAGCATTTACAACCCCAACCGGTGTAACCGTTGCCCCACCATAACCTTCGAGCACTACGTTATTTTCGTTGGGTTTCATGGTTAATTGCAAGTTTTTATGAGTTTCAATAGTCATGGTATTACACTGACTCCCAAAATCAATATAAGCAGACACCTTTTGCCCCTTTATCATTGCCGATTTATAATATTTCTCGTTACCGATACTATCAGTGGTGCAGATTAATTTATTAATTTTTTTTCCGAGTTCAAGACTCCGTTTCTTTTTATAACAGTCATTTTCGGTGTGTCCCTTTAATTTGCAGAATGTACAAACCTTTTCCGAAACGAATTGGTAGCACTCGGACTTTTTGTGTCCATCGCGACCGCATGAATAACATTTGAAAGGTTTACTTCGTTTCCCATAATAATTGCTATTCCTTGAGTCATTTTTATAATGTTTATTAAGTTCACGGCCGCGGTTGTCATCATTTTTAGGTTGTTCGACGTTAGCAATTAAATACTGCAATAAATGCTTGGTCGTAACACAACCGGCTGCCCGCACACCAGCTTTTAAGAATGGGTCATTAATGGTGTTAGCAATTACGTCCACTATGACGCAATCCTCTAATTTGCAGCTTAATCCTAAAGCTATTTTTTTATAATAAAAGTCAAGCAAATTTTGATTTTTATCCCGAATAGTGTTAACATGGTCCTTTAACTTACTGTACACTCCTTGCTGCGGTGGAAACGCTTCGTTAAGTCGTGCCTTCCAATCGTTCCAGCAAACATTTAAATCATCTTGGTTGCTGTACCATACCTTCGCATTTCCTTTTAACTTATTTGACATACAGAAGATTCGTGCCTTGTCGTCCCATCCAAAAACGTCTCCTGTAGCATCGACTGCGTGTAACCAACGCTGCATGCTGATATCTGCCATACTTCCACTAAAAATTGGCACACTGTCAATTTTTCCATCATACGCGCGTGATTTTTCACTTAATTGTTTTTTTAATCTTTTCACTTTCTTTCGCAATTTATTAGCGCGTCGGTTATCACTAGAACTGGAGCTACATGTGCTGCAAGAACTACTACTCGAACTACTTGAGTTAGCCCGTCTCCGTTGTTTTGATTTCGGCATTATTAACACCTCGAAATTAAATTACACCCAATTGTTTGTAAAAATTATTTTTCCGGGCCTGTTAACGCAGCACTTTTACTAGACACTAAATTGCACGTGGTGAATCGCACTTCTGATTTGTTAGGATAACTATTAAATATTATAAAAACAGCTGTAAGAGTTTCTGTGATCTTTATATTCCAACGAACAAGTTACAAGTGAAGTCATATTCCCCTATATTCTTCTCAATGCTACATATTTGTTAGTACGTGACCAGCCAGTGTTTTGGCTATTCCTCGTTATTGCTTCCCGGAACGGTGACATAATCCCGTACAGCTTACATTATATATTTCTGAAGTTTAAAACTACCTTCTTCAGTAATAAAATAATTATATTAAACAAATCATATTTAAATAAATTATTCTGAAATAAAATAAAATAATAAAATTAGAATAAGTGAAACAAAAATCCTCAAAAAATATTTTCTTACCTTAAAGGCTTACCTTTTGAGGATTTTTCTTTTACTTATTCTAATTTTATTTCATTTCAGAATAATTTATTTAAATATGATTTGTTAAATATAATTATTACTTTATTACTGAAGAAGGTAGTTTTAAACTACCGAAATACACAGGGTGTAACACAACTTATCCGAAAAAATTTAACCATACATGCACTTTTAAATAAGAAATCGATTTGTTAAAAAAAATTTAATGAAAGTCCAACACAAAACGAGATAAAAATTGTTAAAGTTACAAATTAATGAAAATGTTAAAAATGGTAATTTAACAATTTTTATCTAGTTTTCTGTTGAACTTTTATTATAATTTTTTTTAACAAATCGATTTCTTATTTAAAAGTGCATGTATGGTTAAATTTTTTCGGATAAGTTGTTTTTTTCTTTCATTAATTTGTAACTTTAACAATTTTTATCTCGTTTTCTGTACGACTTTTATTAAAAAATGTTTTAACAAATCGATTTCTTATTTAAAAGTGCATATATGGTTAAATTTTTTCGAATAAGTTGTGTTACACCCTGTATAATGTTTAATTTTTATTAATTTTTTATTTATAATTTAAATAGCTGTCTATTTTCTCTAATTACATCACATTTATATTATTTTATTCAGCCACGTGCTAGCAACGTTTAGACGAAAATGGTCCTTAATGAAGCGGGAATCTTAAATTCGACCTAACTTTATCAGCTCTGCTAGTACGTAGCATTACCAGCGGCGCGCCGGACGGGAGATCGTCTCTGCATCGGCAGAACTTCCTTGGCGACGCGCCGGCGCCGCGCCAGCGACTCGCTGAAAGTTCTTCTTGGCGAACCGCTGGCGAACGACTCTGCACTGGTCTTGCTTAAATGTAAAGCGGCCTTTAGACAAAAAACCAAAACTCAACGGAATCGGAGATCGAACCGCTGTGTGTAGAGGAACACTCAACACATGTGGGGAATTGTTGGAATTTTCATAAACTTGATTGAGGAATGACTTTTTTGTTAGCTCAATCACACTGCCGCAAATGCTTAGGTATGTACGTTTTTCCCGGCACATATTATCGATATGAAACAAGTATGTACACCTTTTCATGTAAAAATAGCTCCTTTATCATAAATTTTATTAACAAAATTAACTAGTACAACAGCATCAACATCATTTTCTAATGCACTTATAAATACCAGTAGCAGTCCCATACCCATAAAAAAATAGTGGAAACATCTTGCATCAGTAGCGGCACAGGAAACAGTTTCAGTGGGAAATTTGGAAATTTCTAATTTTTTGTGTGTATTTTGTACAAAAGATGCAGAGTGGGCTCGGTCAACGTTTGGCAACCCTGCCTGTACTATTATGATCATCTGTCATTATGATCTGTCGAAACGCGGTTTACAGTTTACTGCTTAGGCGTTTATCGTATGCGTTTATCGTTTTAGAATAAATTAATATGTTCTGTGGTTTTACTAGCTGTGAAGAGCTTTTTACGTTTGTGTGTGTGTCTCTTTGCTAAATATAAATAATTTGCAACACAATAAGAACTTATTTCATTAATTTAGAATTTCTTGCTTGTATAGTTTTTGTAATGTACTGCAATAAGCAAGGTAAGTAATGTGTAATCTTTTATGGCATCAAATTAAAACTGTTCAGTATGTTCATGAAGGTTGTAATAAACTGAAGACCTCTTGTACGGACATGCATTTTGGGCTCTACATAAATGATGACACAGTTCATTCGGAAGTTGTAGATGAGGGATTAGTGATAAGTCCGGACGATCCTTCTCTGGATGCTCGGAATAGCAACGACATCAAAGAGAACTTTTCTCAAGCAGATGGTAATTGTTTAAATTAATTTTACCCTGACGTTTCATTTTCATTAACTTGTAATTTTCTCTACATAGATGACGTTGCAGTAAAATCAGAAATTGTACGTGAGGGCTTCGTGATGGATACTGAGAATCCTACGTTCGATGTTTGGAATGGGAAAGACATTAAGAGAAACTTTTCTCAAGCTGAGTTGCAAACAGGGGGTAAGTAGAAAAATCATTTTTTCTCATCAGTGATATTTGGTTTAACGTGTGACAGCAGGAACACATATCAACGCAGACGACGGGTTTAAAAAATATCGTTTCTCTTTTTTTTATATACAGGGTGATTCATAACGTATGGAGGAAACTGAAAGGACAACTAGAGGGGACCAAACTATAATAAGATGAAAGTTATGGCTATTTAAAGTGTTCTTTAAAATATTCAGTTATAGGTGTTTTGTCTATTGACAACCTCTGATTAATAATCTGATCATGTAAGTAACTCAACATTACAGCGGCAATTTATCAGATTGGGTAGAAGTGTTTTTAATGTACAGCTTGTCAAGCGAGAACTTTCGGTTGAGGTGCACAGTGTAGGAAGCAAGACAGGAATAGGAGCACATGAGATGCACTTACTCTCGGTTCTCCACTTCGTGGAAGTACAACACTCAGTAAACCAAGTTATTTACCTATTTACGATACGGACCATCAATTATTTAATAACTTTTTGTCGGAGTGTACTCGAAATGCTCTGCTCGACGTTTAGTAGTCAAATGCGCTCCGCTGCTGATAACAAAAATTGCCACTGCGCACCCTTTAGTCAACCGAAAGTTCTCGTTTGACAAGCTGTAAACGCGAATACAATAAGCTCAGCGGTACTGAAAACGTGGGCGTTAATTTAGGGTAGGAATAAAATGTTCGATATTTAAAGGTGTTTTGCAAAATAAAATATTTGAAATGTCCGCTAAAATATTGCAAACGCAGAAATGCAATACTTGATATTCAAATAAGTTTTGCACGGTAAAAAAAATAAACGCATGATAAAAAATAATAAATGCTCGATAAATTGTGCTCGATATATTAGGACAGGCGAGTATTGAAATAGCCACCTCCTTACGCGCATGCGCAACGTATGTATATACACAAGTCCACTGGGTTTTTGTAAAAATTAATTCTCAAACTGCAACTAACCTAAAGTTCGAGGGGCGCCCCACACTATAGTCTTTGCAAAGTCTTTGCTTCAGGTTAGTTGCAGTTTGAGAATTATTTTTACCCAGTGGACTTGTGTATATACATACGTCACGGGGTGGCTATTTCAATACTCGCCTTTCATCGAGCGTTTACTTTTTTTATCGAGCGTTTATTTCTTTTTATCGAGCGTTTACTCTTTGTATCGAGCATTTATTCTTTTTATCGAGAGTTTATTCTTTCTATCGATCCTTTAGACTTTTTATCGAGCATCTATTCTTTTTATCGAGTGTTTATTATTTTACCGAGCGTTTTATTATTTTACCGAGCATTTTCTATTTTTATCGAGCGTTTGATAAAATACCCTGCAACTAGAATTTTGAATCGAACAAATGTATCGTGCATGGAAATTAATTACCGAGCGTATAATTTGTAGCGGTTAATTTATAAGAACTTTACACCATTCTAACTTACTTGTTATTTGATTTTGATCAACTTATTGTAAAGAAAACTATCTTTTGGTCTCCTCTAATTGTCTTTTCAGTTTCTTCCGTACGTTAGAAATCACCCTGTATACAAGGTGATATAAAAGTACACTATCTCATACGAGGTGATTCCTCTTGTCACAATAAGGAAAAAAGTTGATATTACCCATGGTCCAAAAAGGCTTAGTTGCTGTGTTACAAACCGACAAAGATGGAACGAAGAATCATTAATTTTATTAGTAAAAATTTAACCAAATAAGTTTTGGTTTTTAGGAACTGTATTTTTCTTTCACACTTTAATAACTGTGTAATAAGCGTGTTTTCAGCATTCTCAAATTATCCAGAAGGTGGTAAACCAAAGCACCATTTTGCTTTTTAAATCATAACTTTTTTGTCTTATACTGTTTGTGCTACTTTAAGTACTTCTAAAATATTAATATCTTAATAAACTGTTAATTATTTCAGTAAAACATCAAAATGCCAGCACCCATTTGCATGCCCAAATAAAATCTGAAACTCCTGATGTGAAATTTAATATTAAGAGTGATGATGATGATATCTGTATTAACATTGAGCCTTTAGTGGGCGAGGAGCTGTATATAAAAAAAGAAATTGAGAAAATTGAATCAGAAATCAGGCAAGACTTTCAAGTTGAAGAGTTAGATTCTGCAATGTACAGCACGTTATATCCAATTGAAGAAAATTCCAAATCCAATAATGCAAGAGGTAACTTAGAACCATATACAAGAATAATTGTAAGTGGTGATGGGAGTAAAGGGGAAAGTAATTTTGAGACTTGTGGTAAGATAGCTACAAGAGAGAGATGTGATTATAGAAGTTTACAAAAGAGTAACTTACAACAACATATGAAAGCCCATATGGGTGAAAAGCCATTCCAATGTGATATGTGTAATTATAGAAGTTCATGGAAGACTGACTTACAACGACATTTGAGAACCCATACGGGTGAAAAACCATTTCAATGTGATATTTGTGATTATAGCAGCTCACAGGTGGCAGGCTTACAATATCATATGAAAACCCATACGGGTGAAAAGCCATTCCAATGTGATATGTGTGATTATAGAAGTTCACTAAAGAGTACCTTAAAACAACATATGAACACCCATACGGGTGTAAAGCCATTTAAATGCAATATATGTGATTATAGAAGTTCATGGAAGACTGACTTACAACGACATTTGAGAACCCATACAGGTGAAAAACCATTTCAATGTAATATTTGTGATTATAGAAGCTCACTGAAGGCTCATGTACAAGATCATATGAAAATCCATACGGGTGAAAAACCATTTCAATGTGATGTATGTGATTATAGAAGTTCACGGAAGTCTCACTTACAACGACATTTGAAAACCCATACGGGTGAAAAACCTTTTAAATGTGATATATGCGATTATAGAAGTTCACGGAAGGCTCTCTTGCAATATCACATGAAAACCCATACGGGTGAAAAACCATTTAAATGCAATATATGTGAATATGGAAGTTTACAAAAGAGTAATTTACAAGTTCATATGAAAACCCATACGGGTGAAAAACCATTTGAATGTGATGTATGTGATTATAGAAGTCCATATAAGGCTACCTTACAACGACATTTGAAAACCCATACGGGTAAAAAACCATTTTAATCCAATATAATATGCCAATATGAAAGTTTGAAAGTATAAAAATAAATGTTTTAGATTGTATCTGGGAAATTTGATTTTTTATTAAAAATAATAATAATATGGCATATTTTATTTTGAATTTTCCGCCACGCCAGAGCACATCATGGGTGTGTATGTTAGAGGGCATGTCGTAACTCATATGGTACGTACTCGCACACAAAAGAGAACTAACGCCAAACTGACAATAGCTGCGTTCAGTTGACTCAGCAATTCAGTCCCATTGTATTGGTTGGCACTAAAATACGTTGGGGATTGTGCCGCGTTGCTTGGTCAATTGAACGCAACTAATGACATTTGTTTACGACAATCTCAGACATTCAAAATAATTTCAAAGGCCATTAATTTATAGTATATTACAAACCAAATGCGGGAATGCGATTATCCCGCACGAGCGCTGTTTTGAAGAACAAGCGAGCGCAGCGAGCGAGTTCCTTGATTTGCGCGGATGACGCTTTCACGCATGAGGTTTGTATACTATTTTTTGTACGAAGAAGGTGATTAATAATGAGCAAAGAAGTAAATTTAAATTTGGATTTGGATTTAAATTTATTAGTTATCGGAGGTTACTAAGGTGTTGTTTCTTCAAACAAAGTTGTAGAATTTCGATTATTTGTGGTTTTTGACGCTTCTTTTTAAAATTAAGCTATTCTGAAATGTCGGACAGTAATGATAGTGATTGTTTGTGCACTCCTCCAACCATTTGGGAGGCTGCAAATGTTGCAGTTCTTAATTTATTACCTAAAAAATCTTAAGAGCAGGTACGAGTGTACATAACCAAAACATATCAAAACCTTTTTGAAAGAACCTCCAAACACTTCATTCCTTTTAAAAAAGGTAAAATATTATTTATTTGTACTACCTTCTTTATGTATAATAAATATATATTACCTTTCAATTTAGGTGGCATTAATAATGGGTGTATCTAAATATGCATGTCCAGTGTTTTTTCTTTACTTTACAGCATTTGTGCGGGAAATTGACATTTCCGATAGTCAATTGCGTGCGCGGCTATCTAGTTTCCAGTTGTCGAGTACAAAAAAAACTTTTTGATCGCTCATTATAAGTTCGCGCCTATCCCATACTTTTCAGGAAAACGTCTGCATAAACAGCCTTATACCGTTTCCATGGCCAAGGAACGGCGAACTTTTAAAACCTATCCAACGTGAGTTGCCCCTGAAGACGCCTTTTGTAGAAATATTTCGCGAAATTAAAATTATAGAACAAGAAAAATTCTTTTCTCTGCTACTTTTCCAAAACGGTGGTTCGAATGGATCCTGCTGCGGCTGGGCTGCTCGTTGTCGCAACCTAATAAGGAGAGTTGCTGGATTCCTAACTTTTTCTCCTGACGCAATACGTTGCAATTTTACACATCCGGTTTCAACGGAAACAAACCGAAATCTTTACTAAAACGAATTCTCTGTCTACAACAGCATATAATTTTTTCTTGTATATTCATTGTATACCTACCGAGTGTTTGCTGAAGGATGACCATATTTTGACCATAACTTCGGATTGGAAAAAGATATCGATATCCAGTTTGAGCCATTGCCTTCCTTGTTTGATTCACTCTTTAGTGGAACTATAATAATCATCGTCTCATTTAAAAATTAAAAAAAAAAGAAGAAATTTGTCAAATTTCAAAACAACGCCCATTGATTTTTGTTCGATGGAAAAAACAATTATACCAAATCTGAATGATCTCGAAAAGCTCTTTCCAGCGAGGTCAAGTTTGTTCGATTTGGAAACCGAAGTTATCACCATTTTATTGTGGAGAAATGTCCCCCTTCCTCGAGCACTTATTAACGGCGCTAGGGTAATTTCAGTTAATATAATTTCGACATACCTTAAGCGGCTGGTGTCGGTATGACGTCACAAACGACTGATGCTGCATTTCAAACTCTCATATTTCCTCAATTTTAAAAAATTAAAATATGCGGTTTGAAAATTTGATCTTAGAATTCCACGGAGGCGGTGGCGGGCATGGCGCGGTAGCGGTGGCGAACTACAAGTGCGCACACTGACGCGTTCTGCAGCAATGGACGTAGAGGAAGAAGTGTTATTGTTGGGGTTATGGTTGGGTGATACTGAAGAATAAAAAAAGGACAATCCTTAAATTATTAACTTTTTAAAATGTATTTCATGTAAATCCGGGCTCTTGAGTTCTATACATACCAGTTCCTCCAAAAGATTTTGCAATATTGTCCCATATTTTGTCCTTCTGCCAGGCGCGTGCTGGCCCTGTATAGAGGGCCCGGGCATTTCAGTTTTGGGGAGAACCCCTTCGTAATACCTCCAGCGAAAATTTTGTACTTGTCAAGGTCAATCAATCCAAACCAACCGAATTTTAAGTCTCCTTGAATAGTTTGCTTTCGTAGGTAGCATAATAATAAAACACGAAACTTGAAAAGTAAAATTCATTTAAACTGCTTTTGGAATTTTTGAAAAATTATTACAAAAAAACTGTTTTTTTTTTCTAGGGAATTTTTACCGGGGGTAATGTTGTTGTTTCCGTCAACTAAAATTCGGGCGTTATGCGCATGCGACACAATTTCAAATGAGAGGCAGTGCGAAGTTGCTAATTAGGTTAAATCCTACCCCATACATTGAAGTTCATAAAAATGTGTTCAATCAGATTAAAAAATATACAGGGTGGATGACAAAATCCGCCCCGAGCTATACACCTTTTAATTGAGATCGGAATGTTACGGTCGACATATCAATCGAAATGCGTCATTAAATACTACGTTTTGGTGTAGTTAGAACATTTTCAGGGCCCACTAGATTTTAGCAACGATAATGAACTTTTTATTTTTAAATGGGCACCTATGTATATTTTTTATAATTCCGAATAAGCGATTTTTTCCGAGTTCAACGATGTATAATAAGTCACCTTACCATCACCAAAAAGTAGTAAAAAAAATTGTTTAAAATTACTCGCGGTCTGGCGGACAAACACTACATGCAGCATTTGCCCGCCTGGCGATAGTGAAGGAGCGGTAGAACGCAACAAGGTACGCCGTACGCGGGCACGATTTACGGATCACCCGTCTGTGTGCGGACTTCCTTTGAAACTCTATAGGCAAAGAATATTTAACATAGTTAAATATTCTTTGTTATAGGTTAGTTGCTCGCCACCGCGGCCGCAGGCCGTGCCCGCGCCGGTTTGCGCTTCGCTATTCATCAAAACTTGGACTTGGGTGAAATGCCCGTTTTTCACAAGCAGATAGCGACAGAGCATGCATTGACTTTAGGTTAGTTGCAGTTTGAGAATTATTTTTCACAAGCCCAGTGGACAAAAGCAGCATAAAACGGTTTTTCTAGAGACGACTTTGTTAATTTCAGCTCCTTTATGGCAATGGTAGCGGTACGCGCTCGTAAGAACCTCGGGAAAGGTGCCTGGTACATCTTCAAACCGTGTTGGGTAAAATTGCTACTGTAAGAAGTTAAAATTGGTGAAGAACTAACAGAAAGAGCAAAGCGGTGATTAAAATATTAAATAAATGTATCAAGAGTGAGTGCATTCCATACACAAGTGTTTTCTGTATCTTTATTTTTCACAATATTCCTAGAAATAATAATATTAGCTATAGTTTAAATGTTCTTACTTTGGAGCATGATACAAACATTAATGATATAATACATCTTTAAATGATTTGATGCATATTATAAAATAAATCAATTACACGATCAACCATCACACAAAAAAGCATAAATTACATCTTAGAATGTGTGTGCATTTCGGCAGACACCACAACCTAAAGCAAATTCTTCACCAGTTGGGGGATGTTTAACATGAAGTGGGCATTCATCACCCTCTAATTGCTTTGCTTTAGGACCTGCAGGACAACTTGGGAGTTCATTCCTAGGTAAATTAGTAACCCTTTGGAAATCATCATGGCAAGGATTACAAAAATGAGTAGTACCAAAGCAGAAAAACACTGCAACAGAACAGCAATATCGACACTTATATTCTAAGAAATCCGTCCCGTGTTTAGGGCACATCTGGGCTCTAGCTACATCCGAACAGGCACCACAAACTAACTCTGTAGGATCATAATTTTCTCCTACTTCAGCATCACATCGAGCTTCTCCACCATAATAAGCCTAAAAATTAGGTTTGTTAGATTCTTTAGATTTTTAAAAAATATTTTTACCTTTCCACATTTATAGCAAACGTAATAAGCATAACGATCCATAGCATAAGAAGCAGGATCATTGTAATAACGTGTGCCTGGAGTTATGATAGCCTCAACTGTATGCAATCCTTCATACTCGAGCCTCATTAAAGCTTTTCTTCGAACGTCTTTAAATAATTCAAGCACTGGTACTAAAAGTTCCGATACCATGGGATGTTCTATGTTCATCTAGAAGAAAAACGGGTTTTTGTCTTATGTAAGTTGATATTAAATATTTAAGAGTTTCAAAAAATCTGGCTAAAGGTCTTGATTCTTACTAGGACAGCCTAACACTTAACGGTACAATGCTGGCAAGAATGTTTTACATCATTTCCTACGGAGAAATCCTCACTATACTGGGAACCTCCACAAATTATGGAAGCATGTGAAACGTTCTTGGCAGCACTATGCTACCAAGTGTTTCGTCGCGCCGCTCTGCTGTATCAAGAATCAACCCTAATGGTAATGTAGCAAAATTGACCAGTTTTTTGTAAGTCCTTTTTTTATTTATTTGTACAAATCCAATTTGACTTACTTTGCATATAGGACATAATGAAAAAGAGAATGTGATCCGTGGACCAGTCCATCTTTTCATTAATACCGCTTTAGCGCAATGTAAATGGAAAACGTGTCCACATTTCAACTGAAACAAGTGAATTAGTACATAAAATAAATTATTTTTAAAAGTATAAATAACACACTTGTATGGCAGGAGCACATGACAATGCTTCAGTAAAACAGATCATACACATATCATCAGCATCTTGTCTTAAGGTAGCATCTATAGAGCATCCATGAAGACATGGTAAACATACAGTTTCTCCTTGTACACCTCCACACATATGGCCACAGTTTAAAAATTTAGTACAAGCCGTACAAGCATATTCCTGAAAGATTAATTAAATATCAATCATATAATTTAATTTTAAAATTTTACCTGACATTCGTGGTCGGCACAAACATTTCCAATAGCAAGTAAGCCGGAGTTACTAGTAGCTCCACAGAATCTACAAATTCCATTAGTAGCTGACCCACGACTACGAGTGCTTCCTTCTCTGTACTCAACTAAAGCTTTAAGGGTCCGAACATCAGCTAAAGCCAATAACCAGAAGAGTTTAGTGCGTCCACAACCTTCATGAACTTCTACTTTAATTGCTTCTTCCTCTTCCTTGCAAACCTAATAAATTAAAGAAATAAACACAAGTTTAAAATTCAAATTGTTTGATGTCTTTGATGCATTCTTGTTCTTCGATGTAAGTGTAAAAAGTGGAGGTGCAAACCTCCCCTGGACTTTCCCATACTAAAAATAAACATTCGTTTTTCGTATTCAACAGTATAGTTCGCCACAACCGATAAACTAAAATTGAAAATTAACACAAGTGCCGATTGTGTTCATCTGCGCATGTGTGATTATTTATAATTCCCGTCCCGCGCATGGTCACTTGAACATATCGGCACTTACAAATTTCACCCTACACTGTTTTAAAGTTCAAAATTCACGAATTTCTCATCAACCGTACATTTTAGCCATATGAATACATTATACTATATGATAGACAATTAAATTCTGCATTCAATTATATAATAATATACAGGGTGTTTTATTTAAAATAACAAAGTTGCTTATTGTACTGTGGAAAGCAAACGCCCTGTATACGTGATATACATGTAAGAAAATGCAGAATTATATACTAAATAACTTTTATATTTAAACTTCTTTCATATTTGGACTAATAAAGGCGCTATAGGAGCATCAATTTCCGATTTTCAAAATCTCGTAGAGGGCGCCACAGTGGAATTATGGCGTTCATCAAAAAACAAAAATGTAGCTAATACCAAGCTGCATAAGTATAGAAAATTTAAACAAATTCCTTAGACCAGTTTTTTTGTAATAATTTTTCAAAAATTTCAAAATTTTTGGAAGAGCGCCGTTGCGACCTTTTTTGGATTTAGTAAATAATTTTTTTTCTTGGTGTAGTACAGCCAAAGGGCTTTCAAACAAGTTGTTGCGGAACCTGATCAGATAACTGGTTTTTGAGTTACGGGGCGTTAAAGTCGAAATTTTGAAAAATTCATAGCGACCGCCATTTTGAAGTTAGAGAGTCCGGTAAAAAACTGTTTCCTTTGAATTTTGCCCTTCTTTCATATCCCCTACTCAGAATTTCAAAATTCCGCTTCTGAAAAAAATGATACCAAAAAAACATGTCTAACTTCCGCTTCCGGTTTCGGATTTTTTTGAAAAGCTTATTTTGTCGATGAATTTTCGATATACCCCTTTATTTCAAATTTCACCAAAATCGGTCCAGTAGTTTTTGCGTTAGAGGCGTTACATACCCACGCACGAAATTTGTGGACAGGATAATATAGAAGTACGGGTAAAAATACAAAGTTGGATGGGCGCAAAGTCACTTTCGATGGGAAAAGAATGGGTTAGGAGGACGAGACAAAAACTTAGTAACAGCAGAAGAACAAGTTGAAGCAATCCCTAGGGTGTGTGAGCAGAAACGGAATGTAAAAGAGTGGAGGAAGAACGAATACAGAAGAATGTGGAAGAAAGGGCTATGGACACCAGTATTCAAGAATTCAAGAAAAAACGGAGTAGTGTGTGGGGAAAGATTTGGGGGTGTTTGTGTGAAAGACTGAAGAAATCAAGTGCCAAATGGGTGGCTGAAAAATATTGGAGAAAGAAAGTGAAGGATAAAGAAGGAATGGAAACAAAAATAGCAACAATGGTCATCAAGGAAAGAAAAACCAAGAAAAATATAAGTGGAGTACTATGTGAAAAAAGATTTGCAGAATAAAAATAAATGGAGAAGAAGGGTGTAGGAGATAGCTATGACACCATGTACTAGAGAAAAATCCAATGGGATGGGGTGAGTGTGGAAATCATGGTGTGAAAGATTGGAGAAAGGCAATGCAGAATAAGAAGAAAAATGGAGAAGAATATTGGAAGGAGAGTAATAAAAGCCATTACAATATGGATGCAGTACATTGGGAACGATCTTGAGATGAAATAGATCGGAGGAAGCAGAATAAGAAGGAATGGAAACAAAAATCAGAGGCCATCAAGGGAAACAGAACAAAAAAAATGAGTAGAGTAAACGGATGAGGATCTGTAGAGTAAAAATGACTGAAGAAAAATATTGAAAAAAAGCTATGGACACCATAGCCAGCATAGGACACCAAAACCTAAGGAAAAGAGGATGGAGCGTGCTCAGGAGAGATCTGCAGATGGTAGTGTGAAAGATTTGAGGAATGAAATGTAAAATAAGAGGAAATGAGGAAAATGAGTGGAATACTATAGGCAAAACCGCCCCATCTATAATTTTATGTGGGGTCATACAAAGAGCATACCTGAAGATAACCGCTCCACATGATCTTTATCTAACACACATAATGAAGCAAGAGCAAGCCATAGTGTTGGTGTATGTAGGCAAGTAGTTGGTATTCTCTGGTCCTCACTTAAATGTGTCAAATTTAATATATTTTCTGCTATTGCACCTTTGGTAACATTTGCCCAAGGCTCCGACAATTTTCCCTATGGGAAAAATTAATTTGATACTTAAAGTAAAGGGTAAAAAATAAATTCTTACAGCAGCCATATCTTTAAGTAAATGTACGATCACTTCAGCTAATTTACGACTAGTACTTCCTCTTAGCCACCAACGGCTCCGCATGTGTTCCCTTGGTTGTATGGACGTTGCTAAGGTAACGGTGCTAATTTCTTTTGCAGGCCCTCGCATTGTAGATTTGCTTTTCATTTTTACTTGTACCGTTAGCGATTTAGCTATGATACAGAAATACATCCAATATTCCAACTCTAATAAAACAAAATTATTTTAATCATTGAAAAATTAATTTAAAATATTATTACTTATGGACATCGAAATCACCATTAGATCCTTTATTCATAGCTGAGATAATACTGAAATCTTTTGGAGGTAAATGATCAACTCCAATTATTTTCGCAAAAAAATCTGGAGATATTTCAGGTAATGTTCTTCGTAAAAGGGCTGTGACTAGTGCTGGGAATATTTATCGATATATCGATAATATCGATATTATCGATAATATCGGTGACCGATAATTTAAAAAAAAATATCGATATATCGATATTATCGATATTATCGATACTATCGATATTATCGATATTTTCTTGATTTTGGAGTAGCAGCCAATTTATGTATTAATTTAAATAAAACACGAAGTTTCATTCTTGTCACATATTGTATTTTAAAAATTTAACGTTTCGCCGTTTAGGCTTCGTCAGAATTAACGAAACGAAACGTTAAATTTTTAAAATACAATATGTGACAAGAATGAAACTTCGTGTTTTATTTAAATTAATACATAAATTGGCTGCTACTCCAAAATCAAGAGGATAAATTTTCCCAGCTGTTTATTTTAATTACATTATCGATATTATCGATATTATCAATATTATCGATATTATAGATATTATCGACATTATAGATATATCGATAGAAATTTCTATATAATTTTGCAAGAGTTTGCAATTAATATTTAATAATTAAATAGTACGTATTCGAATTTATAGCGCAATTACAATTACAAAATGAACAACAGTGCGAATGTGTATAGTAATATAAGTTTACCGGAAAACGGAACAAAAGATGTTTACATTTAAAACAAAAAACTAGCCTACAAATGGGAAAAATCCCTGCATCCTTATTTTCAATAATAACGTTGCTACTTTGGGTGGTTCGGGGTCCCCCTTATTATTTACTTTAAATCAAAAAGCACCGATTCTTACTAGTGTTAGGAATATTTATGGATATATCGATAATATCGATATTATTCATAATATCGGTCACCGATAATTAAAAAAAATATATCGATATATCGATATTATCGATAATATCGATATATCGATAATATCGATAAAAATTTGTTATCGATAACCGATATTAAATTTTCAATATCGCCCACCACTAGCTGTGACCTAAAAGGACCAGTCAAAAATATAGTTTCGATTTAAATACAAAGAGCTCCCGGGATTATCATTCCGAGACCTCAACCTATGATAATTCAGTAACAAATTTTACCTGTCTTTGTACTCGAGCACTACCAGTATGTAAAAGGCTTAAAATATCGCCCATTAAACCTCCTTGGTGTGACAAATAAGTCCTACCAACAGAACTTCCAGATAAAGCCAAAACCATTGAGAGCATTTCAAAACAATAAGTATCAGAATTTTTGGCAGCATCCAAACTATGACCTGAAGTTGCAGAACCAGCATTGGTTGAACACAATAGGGATTCCCATTCATCTCTAACTCTTGAAGTTTCTTTACGTATTGCTTGAACAATATGGACAATTACCTAAATATAAATATTTTTGATAGAAGTAGAAACAATTTCCAGAATAACGTCTCAAACCTGTTTTTGTAAGTGAGTTAGTTTGCTTCTACTAAATAAAATTCCAACCATATGTTCACGAAGGTCATTACTTTCTTCTAACGGTTCTAAAGTTTCACTTGCAGAAGCAGAACCGCTGTCTAAATTGTTTAAATTATGCCCATCAGTATCACCAATTATAAGTTTTCCAAAAACTTGTGATGTGATCAATCTGAAGACCCTTAAAGTTTCACTTTCACAGTTTCTTTGTTGTATGGTAGTGGCACTGTATTGTTTTCCAATTTTAAGAGGCTCACCGGCTATTTCACCCAATATTCGAATCTGTCGAACTCTTACTGAGTTATCAGGACCTTTCAATTCAACCCGTAATACTGTATGTTCTGGATCTACAATGTAATTAATAAAATGGGTGGATATGTAAGAAGATTAAATTACCTTGTACGGGACAGTTTACCCAACCACCAAGTAGTCGAGTTTCAACCTCTACAATTCTTAGTTTGACAAAGTCTTCAGAATTGGGGCCAGAGAAGAAAGTCATACTGGATATTTTGTTCTAGAACAATAAATAAAGATTACTATTTTTCCAATTGCTCTTCTGGATATGGTAAGGTACTCACTGCAAGGTCCCTACAGTTATCAATATGAACACAAATCAACTTTGGGTGGTGGTTTTGAATACAGGCAATAGTAAGGCTCTTGGTTTTATTTCTGTCTTCATCACCAGATTCCCAAAATGTTTCTGTTGAAGCATCAGTGAGGCTTCCAACCATAGCTTGACGGCTAGAAGCTTTGATTTCAACTGAAGCTGTGAGATCTTTTAAGCTTTCTACCGTACCGGAAAGCTTAAAAATATAAACAAATATTAGGGAACGGGGGAGCTTGCCGCGGCATTTTGCCGGCGATGTTTCGTCATAGACGTTTCACCGTGGGGTGCCAGTTCGCCGCGGTTTTATTTGTCATGGGAGACGATTTCATCGCGGTTTATACCATGGGTTAGGTTTTTAAAACAGATATAACCTGGCTGCGGCGTCACATCCGCGGTGAATCAATGACGAGAGGTAAGAAATAATAATTTCTTTATATGGTTACAAAATATCCTACACTTTTTGTAGAGAGTTCCAAATGCATTAAATTGGAACATAAAAATTGTTAGGGCTGTATCGCAGCTTGTGATTAATAATCAATTGTTACGTAGTCCAAAGAAATCAAGGCTGGGGAAGAAATCTGTTAATGAAACACAACAAG
Organism: Hemicrepidius hirtus; assembly: GCA_963082805.1. Classification (NCBI taxonomy): domain Eukaryota; kingdom Metazoa; phylum Arthropoda; class Insecta; order Coleoptera; family Elateridae; genus Hemicrepidius; species Hemicrepidius hirtus. Next base: position 6,755,683 of record OY720165.1, read on the forward strand.
TGGTACAGGGTGTATGCACAATGCACTTTACAGAAACACTAACTTCTCTGTTATCACATCTTAAAGAAAGGTATATTTTCGATGAATCTCGCAACAATCTCGGCATCAATGTGCCATATATAAATATAAATACGTATAAAGCAAAATAAATATTGTTATTCCAGTTAAAATCGATATTTTATTTGATATTTATATTTCTATAATTATGGATTTTAACAAAGTAAAGCTTGAAAATGTCAATAAAATAATATGTATATTTTATTTTGAATTTCCCGCCACGCTAGAGCACATTTATGACTGTGTATGTTAGAGAAGATGTCGTAACTCATATGTTACGTAAGATTGTTCACTTTGGTTCAGTCTACGCGTATTTTGTATTTTCCGGGTATTTTCACTTTACTACAACTAAGTAATACTCGAAAGGGAGACTATTATTACTTAAACATTCTTGGGTCCCTGAAATTATTCTGCAATACAACAACGTGATGTTTGGATCCTTGAACCTTAATTTTTTTCAGGGATGGCCTAAAACGGACTAAAATATGGCCGTTGCTAGCTCCACAGCTAGCGTGGATATAATTATGACACAAAATCCACGGCATTACGTTCGGCGCATGTCTGGGGACTCCTGAAATTATAGGGACAGAGGTGCGCACGATTGGTTGCCTACTCCCAAGGCGTTGCAAAGTCCCCGGACATGCGCAGTAGGTGCAGGTCGTATTCGCCGAATTAATGACGTCACCCCTGGACAAGACGTAATGCCGTGGATTTAGTGTCAAAATTATATCCACGTTAGCCGTGGAGCTAGCAACGGCCCTAAAATCACAAAATGGTTTGTTTTTGTTTTTCTAGTTAGAAAAACAAAGAATTAATGGAGTTATAAGAGACTGGTATGATTACATACATATAGTAGCGATAATCTAAGAGTTTGGTATAGGTAAACATGCTCGGTACAAGCTTAGCATTTATGAAGTTTGTAGAATGCAGAACTTAAACATTCATAAAGCATAGTTCTACAAGCGAGTCTAAAAAGGTCCGTTTCCGTAGGATTTGCATAGATACAAAATTTTATGATCGAATTGCCTTAGACAAAAAACCAAAATTCAACGGAATCGAAGATCGAACCACTGTGTGTAGGAACACTTAACACATGTACGGAATTGTTGGAATTTTCATAAACTTGATTGAGGAAAGACTTTTTTGTTAGCTGTTTAGCTCAATCACACTGCCGCAAATGCTTAGGTACCTATACGTTTTTCCCGAAAACGGCACATATCGATATGAAACAAGTAGTAGGTACACCTTTTCATGTAAAAATAGCTCCTTTATCATAAATTTTTTTCATAAGATTAACTACAACAGCTTCAACATCATTTTCTAATGCACTTATAAATACCAGTACCTAGCAGTCCCATTGTTGTGCCGCTCTAACCTTATCGTAGCTTGTGGCTTGTCTAGTTATTATTTAAACCTTTTAAAGGATGTTATCAAAGATCAAAGTTATGTAGTACCTATGCTCTCTTAAGGAAAGTTACATGGTATTAATGTCAAGTAAATTTGGACTTTAAGCTTAAAGAAATAAGCAACTCAACAATTTTCCGAACTCGTGATCTTTGGTACCAAACCGCAAACAATAGATAATAGAAATTATATATATAATACATTCAGAAAACTCCCGTGACATTAAGACCCGGTTTTACAATACTAGTATATAAGTACCTGGAATAAGCTATACCTCCGACAGTTGCCATGGTTACAATTCTTTTAACAATTGTAACCATGACCTTTGCTTCTTTTGTACATCTTCAGAAGGATTACACACAAAAATAGCAATTTTCAAATTTTCAATTTTCAATTCTTTTAACAATTGTAACCATGACAATTGTCGGAGGTATAATTTATACTTGTATTGTAAAACCGACCCTTAGGGCCGCTTTGACAATAGGTACAAGTATAAGTTATACTCCCGATAATTGTCATGGTTAAAATTGTTAAAAGAATTGTAACCATGGCAACTGTCGGAGGTAGGTATAGCTTATTCCAGGTATATACTAGTATTGTATTGTAAAACCGGGCCTAAATGTATTAAATGGAAAATTCAGTTGGTTAACAAAAAAAATCCCCTATTAGCTATTAATAATCAAAGCCCCATTTTCAAAAATGTATAGTGATTTTTATACCTACTACTACTACTAGCCAACTAAATTGTAATTACGAATTTATAAGAATACATAAATGTTAAACTAACTAGAGTGTTATAAATTACTTCAACAATAGTAAAATTGCGATTGCACGAACCAAAGTAAACCCTTGTGAGAATTCTGGCGGCTACGGGTACAACACCATGAAAAAATTCATGGAAATATCTTGCATCCAGTAGTGGCACAGGAAACAGTTTCAGTGGGAAATTTGAAAATTGCTATTTTTGTGTGTAATCCTTCTGAAGATGTACAAAAGAAGCAAAGGGGGTATCTATAAATATGCACATAACTCTCAAGGGAGTTATGAATTCAGCATATTTATAGTTACCGTAACTAAGGCAATACTGCATTGTAATAGGTCAGTAAGGAATAAAATGAATATTCACCATCACCATTAAATAAACTATTTGACGCCTGTGACTGCATTATTCAGCAAGATGAAAATTGTTCAATTGTAATGGAATTTTGTCATTTTCTGACCAATCTTAAAATCCTTCCTCACTAAATAAAATCATCTCATTTTTAGGACCTGCCTCTTAATGTTAACATTATGTGTACTTCAGGGAAATGTAGTTTTTTCTTCAATCAACGGTTTTTTATCATTTTTCTAGGGAAATCTAAATTTTACACTTGGCAACACTAGGCTCAGTCAACGTCTGGCAACCCTGCCTGTATTATTTTGAACAACTGTCAAAACGCGGTTTACAGGTGGTTGACCAGTGTTGCCAGATAATAATAATAATAATAATCTTTCTTTATTAGCTCAATAGCTACATCTTGTACATACATTACTACTATAACTACTTACTTAACTTTAATGGCCACTTACAAGCTAACTCTGTCTACTAATACCTAATTACAATAATTCCTTAAGAAAGGGTTTAACTTTCCTTCTAAAAACTTTAAACACTAGGTGAGTCTTTTACTTCGTTTGGTAGGCTATTATACATTCTTACACCTGCATAGAATATAGAGTTCATAGTACCCTTTTTTGATGTACCCTTTAAGTATAAATCTGTACATCTACGAGTATCATATGAATGCACAACCGATACTGATGCTAGCTTTTCCGTTAGATATTTTGGGACAATACCGTTTTTAATCTTAAAAATAAATATTACTACTTGCAAATTAATTTGATTTCGAACACTTAGCCAGTCAAGCGTTAATAGCATGTCCTGTATTTTTGCGTACCGATTGGTTTTCAATATTACACGCATTGCTTTATTTTGCAATGTTTGCAGCCTATTCAGATCGTCGTTGCATGCCATAAACAGGATTGTTGCGCAGTACATGTAGTGAGGAAATATTATGCTTTTATATATTTTGATACTAGCATACCTTGTTATACTCATGTTAACCCTTCTCAATACTCCAACTTTTTGAGCAATTTTGTTTGAAATATAATTTGCATGTTCTCTGAAGTTAAGACGCGTATCAATTATAATGCCAAGATATTTGATATTATTAACCTGTTCGATTGCTTCCCCCATCATTTTAATTTGATAACCACCGTTATTAAAATTGACACCTGCTTGTCTACTTGCAATAACCATAAATTTAGTTTTCGAAACATTTAGCTTAAGTTTATTGAAGTTCAACCAATCACTTACAAGATTTAATTCCTCATTCAATATATCAACTAACTCATCATAATTTTTACCTGCAATATATATCAACGTGTCATCGGCAAATAACTGTACGCTACACCTACTCACTGACTTAATTATATCATTTAGGTACATTATAAATAGAAGAGGGCCCAATACACTCCCTTGCGGGACTCCCAGCTCAACTAGCTCCGCATCAGATGTACATTCACCCCACTTAGTTTTTTGTACTCTATCACTTAAGTAATCTTTAAACCAATTCAGTACCGTTCCCTTGATCTTATAACCCTGTAGCTTTTTTATTAGTTTACTCCTATTTACAGTTTCAAACGCTCTCCGTAGATCAAGAAATACAGCAATAATTATCTCCCCTTTATCTAAGCTGTTCTTCCAATTTGCTATGATCAGCTGTATAGCCGTTTCACAGTTATGACCCCTCCTAAAACCAGATTGCTCTTTTATTATGATTTGATTGTTTTCAAGGTAATGGTTTACTTGTTTGTACACAGCCAATTCGACCACTTTTTCTACTGCAGGCAGCATGTTAATGGGTCTAAATTCTTCACATTTACTTGTGTTTTTTATTTTTTGTATCGGTATAATTGTTGAGATTTTCAATTGACTCGGCACCACCCCTTCAAGGAGGGACGTATTAACAAGATGCAGTAATGGTACACCTACTATTTCAAAGGTTTGTTTTATAAGTTCAATACAAATATCATCAGGACTGCCTTTACTTTTAACATTGTAAACAATTTTCTTCAATTCCTCAATATTGAGTAGTTTAAAGTCACCAAGAGAACTAGCATCAGCGTTGTTATATTCCATAATCTCCCAATTACTCAAAGATACATCAATATTCTCAGCAATTTTCACGACACTATCAATGTAATATCTATTAAATTTACTAGCAATGCTCTGTTTGTTTTCCGTTAAATTTCCATCAAAGTCTATTGCTAAAGGAATGGCATCCCCTTTCTGTGTTATTAACGTTTTTAATGTTTTCCACATACGTTTTTGATCATTTTGGTAATTATCAATCATACCTTCATAGTATTGCGCTCTTTTTACCCGGATTTCATTTACCACCTTATTTCTACATGTTTTATATTGCGTCCAGTTATTAATATCATTAGTGAACTTAAATCTGTTGTATAGATCATCTCTCACTTTAATCATATCCCTAATTTCACAGTTAAACCATGGCTTACTATTATGCCTTACTACTAGTGACTTCTTAGGTGCTACTTCATCAAGGCATTTAACTACATTACAGTAAAATATATCAGTCTTAATGTTAATATCACTTTCATTATACATATATTGCCAATTAATCTTACTCATTCTTTCTATTATTGCCTTGTAGTCCAATTTACCTCTACTGATAACCGTTTCATTTTTGTAGTTCTTAGAGTTTTTTAGTAACCCTAGTTTACTTTCAATTATATTGTGATCCGATATCATAGGCCTATTTAATACCACACACTTCATGTCTATATTGGAAATAACTAAATCGATTAAGCTAGCATTTTTATCTGTTACCCGAGTAACTTGATTAACATATTGTGTGAGACTCATATCACCAACAAGTTGTCTAAGCTTTTTTGAATAAAAAAAGTCTTCATCTAGCCAATTAATGTTAAAGTCACCTAATAATAAGAACTTTGAATCACCATCAATAAAACTTTCTAGTAATCCTTCAACGTAAGCCAAAAAATCAGCATCGCTGCTACTGGGAGAGTGGTAAATGCAACCTATGCTAATCTTATTCTTATTAACTACAACATTTGCCAACAGAAACCAAGTATTTTTTTCCATCACATATTTCTTTTCTACTGAGAATTTAATATTTTGTCTAATGTAAATTATAATACCACCTGTGTGACGGCTACTTGTATCTGTTCGTATTATATTGTATCCTTTAATTTCTAGTTCATGATCCGTAAACTCATTGGTAATATGTGTCTCACTCATACATACTACTAATGGTTTGTCTTTGTATGTTAAGTCTCGTATTTCATCTATATGAGATGTTAAGCCTTGAATATTAAGATACAAAATACTGTTTAAGTACAGAGCACTATTTTTATCTGAACTAACCTCATTTAAAAATTTTGTGCACTATACCCTATTCTACTTTCTAACATTTTGTATATTTTCTGATAGCTTGGACAATTTATGTCTGTACTCTTATGGTCTAGATTAAGTTTAATATTCAGTTTTCTACCCTTTTCCATACAGTTATGGCAACTTATGGTATTATTCGTACAGTCATCTTCTTTGTGATTTGCACCACCACATTTTGCACAAATAAGACCTACCGTACACTCACTTTTAATATGGTTGAACCCCCAGCACTTGAAACACCGCTTCACATAGATATGGTCATATACATTTGCCGTATTCCACATCACTTTTAATTTAGCATTTAATCTTGTCATTAAAAAATTGTACGTGACCGGGTCCACTTCTAATATTAAGGAGGTGTCCTTGAACTTCTTATTCATAATTTTGAGCACTACCTTAAAGTAAAATTGATCCTCATTCTCATTTAACTTATTATATTTGATAATGTTAGCCCTCAACTCCTCACAGTCCAGTTCTTCAATATATTTTATTCCGTTGACTTTCACCCTTGGCCTATTTAATTGAGAAACCGTTACTTTGTATTTAACGAAATATAACGAAATAATAAGTTTCGGATTGCACAAATACGAAATAACATATTTTCATAATCAGTAATCAAACAGTAAACCGACGCATGAGCAACATAATTCCATTATTAAAGGAGATGGAGGCCTTATTGGCTTTACAAATAACCCATCAGCCTTGCGAAGCATCGAAGGTGGGTGATTGCTGGTCCAGAAGTGAATAGAATTTTAACAGACTTTGAACGGTCGGAAGCCAGTGATGTTAAATCTAAGTTTACTTTGCACCATGAAGAATCGCCAAATTTTCAAAACACATGTACAATTGTTAAAAGGCGCTTTTGAGGAGCTTGGTAATCCTTTTCTAGAAACTGGCAAGGAATTGTTTTGTATAGATACCAAGCTGACCATGAACGAGGAATGTGTTAGCAACATCTTGAATATTGAGACAATTGCCTCAAACCTATACAAAACGTTTGTCGAAGAGCGCTTGACAAATAATATTAAAACCCCCTATTCTAAAATAACACTTAATAAAATTCATTTATTTAACAAACCCAAAAAAGTTAAAAAATCTTCCATGGCGTTAAAAACACTTAAAACAGATGTTGATCTGTTTTCTAGACTTTTTATAGTAGGTATGTTGTAACCATGACTTAGACATTGATGAGTTTTTCTCCCAGGAAAACCAACAATATCGTCCTGCTATATCATTAAACAAAGTTCAACGATCTTCTGACAAGTACCCTCTGGTGAAAATTCTAGAAAATTTACTGAGTGGCGTTTTCAATGATAATTACGAAAGCGATTTCAATGAAAATGCAAGAAACGATGGTCAACCTGTAGTAGCAACTGAATTCGAGCCAAATATAGAACAAGAAAGTTATTACGACTGCCTTATTTACGATGGTCCTGCTTTGGTACACCTTCTTTTTACCTAGAGAGGTGTCAAGATTTGATGACTATTCTGAAAAAAATTTCAAGTACATATTTTAACATAACATCAATAAATTTAAAGCTAAACAGATTGACATTGTATGGGATGTATATAGAAAGGACAGTTTAAAAAGCCACGTCAGAGATGTACGAGGTGTTAGAGCCAGAAGACAAGTTCGTCATAATGTGGCAATGCCCAAAAATTGGTTAGAGTTTTAAAAAATGCGGAAAATAAAACTATTTGGAATGTTGGCAAATGACATAGCAAAGCCTGATGTGTTTAGTACTGTCGAAATTGTATCTACACTTTACGAAGAAATTGTGAAAAATGGAATTGATAGTACCTGCCTAGGATCGTGCAATCAAGAAGAAGCAGACACAAGACTAATGCTACATGTACAAGATTGTGTTAATCAAGGATGGAAAAATATTTGCATTGGAACAGTAGATACGGATCTGGTAGTATTAGCCATTCACTTTTTACATTACTTTCAAAAACAAGGACTCCAGACATTAAGTATACAATTAGGATCAAACCGACATTTTCGGACCTTAAAAGTGGATAAAACGTCCTAAACTTTGAGAGAAGAAAAATCTGCAGCAATATCAGGATTCCACTCGTTCACCGAATGTGACACTGTTTCCTTTTTTTGTGGAAAAGGTAAAGCAGCTGCCTGGAAAACTTGGACGATATTTCCGGAAGCAACAGAAGCTTTTGAATTTATTTCGAAACCACAAGAAATTATACCCGATAAAATACAAGCGCTACTTCAAAAATTTGTTGTTCTTATGTACTGCAGCACTTCTGACTGCAATGATGTGAATGAAGCCCGAAAGGAGTTGTTCACATCTAAGAGAAGGACAACCTCTAACATTCCACCATCAAAAGCAGCCTTGGTACAGCACACCTTGAGAGCTGCTTATCAAAGTGGGATTTACGGGGACGGTCTGGAACAGAACTTGAGCCTGCCTGACCTCAATAATTGGGGCTGGTGTACATTAGAGGACTGTTGGACACCAAAATGGTCAACACTTCCAGAGGTGTCCAAAGCCCTTAGGCAACTTATACAATGCACATGCAAGAAATCCTGTCTAAAATCGATGTGTGGTTGCAAGAAGGCCGGTTTGCATTGCATTTTGCTGTGTACCAACTGTAAGGGAGGATGTTCTTCAGTAACGTAAACGCAATAACTATAAGTGTTATACAGTAATTTATTAATTATATCTATAATTTACATTAAATCAGTTTCAGGATGAAGCTGTCTGCAGTCTCAATCATTGTATTACAACAGTACATTATTTATGTAATTCGTAATTACGAGTAAAAAAAATGCGCTTATTGTTGGATCTGTCTCTATTTCTGGTTTTATCAGAAAATTATATAGACACTTTTTTATCATAAATGCATTAAAGAAGAATTTATCTATATAACATTTTTTGATAAAGAGTACGGTTTCATTGAAAATTCACTTTTTTTATATTTCACATAAATAGTGCCATTTTGGACACGGACGCCATTTTGAATTGGCGCTGCTTGGAAAATAACTTCTTTTAATAAGACACACCACTGTGCCAAATCACAGATTTGTTTCATTAATAGCCGTTTTTTTTTGTGTAGCCGCTCTACTATAAGGTTTACACCCTTCACCCCTATTCTGTAAGCCCTAACGACTCGTTAGCGACTCGTTCGGCAGCGGTTACCGATGTGTTCAACGATTTTTCGCTCTCAAGTTATTCTGTAACTCCCGCCATCGATCACCAACGGTTGTATCGGTTGAAATATCTCGTTAAGTGAACGGCGTCTGCGCTGCTCACGTTCAGCTTTTACGATCCACTTTTCCAATAGTTATTTTTATATTAAGTGCGCAAAGCAAAGGTTTTTTAAGCTTGAGAATGTTAGGTTTTTTGTCGCAGAATCCCAAACGATTTATTGTGCAAGAAATTGTGTTAATATCAAACAACGCTTGTTGGGACTAATCAAAATACTACACAATTCAGATTGTTCCAAAAATTGCTCAATTTCTTGTTCAAGAAATTGTCTAATGTAATACGGCTTTAACAGGATTATAAGAAATATGTATAGGTATCTACCGAATGTCCACCCTTAAACGCCAACATAAAAACTTAACCTTGTATTGAATGTTTTTGCTAATTCTTCCTCACTAATTTCAACTTCAAGGAAAGGTAATAATATCAATTGAAATGTAAAATTAATTTAACTGCATAATATTGAATAATATTAATAATGGAATTTCTATTTTTAAATACTAATTTTAAACTACTTTTTATTGACGCATAGTAAATTATGTTCCTCTTTAAGAGTGGACACCAGGATCATATTATTTGGATCAGTTAATGTTTTTCATGATCTGTTATAACAATATTATTTGTGCATGCAAAGGAATGATTTACTCTAAGCTTTCTCGTCTTGTAAAACGCCACTTTCATGCCTTTTAATGTAATATACTAAATTAGAAGAAAATCCAGTAGACAGGTAATTGGAACTAAACACTTGTGTTAATGCCGTCGGTAGTAAATTGCAACTGGCAAATCCAAAAAACTACGCAATACTGTACTGTAATAGGTCAGTAAGGAATAAAATGAATAATCACCATTAAATAAACTATTTGACGTCTGTGACTGCATTATTCAGCAAGATGAAAATTGGAATGGAATTTTGTCATTTTCTGACCAATCTTAAAATCCTTCCTCACTAAATAAAATTATCTCATTTTTAGGACCGTCTCTTAATGTTAACATTATGTGTACTTCAGGGAAATGTAGTTTTTTATCATTTTTCTAGGGAAATCTAAATTTTACACCTGGCAACACTAGGCTCAGTCAACGTCTGGCAACCCTGCCTGCATTATTTTGAACAACTGTCAAAACGCGGTTTACAGGTGGTTTGAGGTCTGTGGTTGAGGGTTGACAGTTTAGGCCGTTTAGGCGTTTATCGTAAAATATTCCCGTTACTGTTCTATGAGCCGTGACGAGCTTTTTGCGTTTGTGTGTGTGCCTTTGCCTTTGCTAAATATAAATAATTTGATCAACACCATAAGAACTTAGCTTGTATATTTTTTGTAATTTACTGCAATAAACAACGTAAGTAATGTGTAATTTTTATGGCATCAAATTAAAACTGTTCAGTATGTTCATGCAGGTGATAATAAACTGAAGACCTCTTGCACCCACATGGATTTTGTTCTCTACATAAACGATGTCGCAGTTCATTCGGAAGTTGTGGATGAGGGATTAGTGATAAGTCCGGACGATCCTGTGGATGCTCGGAATAGCAATGACATCAAGGAGAACTGTTCTCAAGCAGATGGTAAGTGTTTAAAATTAATTTTACGCTGACCTTTCACTACTAACGTGTTCCGAATTTTCTCTACATAAATGACGTTGCAGTAAAATCAGAAATTGTACGTGAGGGCTTTGTGATGGATACCGAGAATCCTACCTTGGATGTTTGGAATGGGAAAGACATTAAGGGAAACTTTTCTCAAGCTGAGTTGCAAACAGGGGGTAAGTAGGAAAATCCACGGGAAAATCATTTTTTCCTTTTTCAGTAATATATTTTTGGTTTAACCACTACCCTCTTGATTTTCGAGACTTGACTTCTCTTTCCGGCCTATTCATATGGCAAGCACAAAACGGGGGTAAAAACAACTGAAAGTGAATTTAGATTTGAAACTTTTAATATTTCAAACAAATGTTTTGTACCAAAATATTTCTTTTTTTATATTAAACTACAATCAGACCAACACACTTGGTGTTATACATGATTTGTTGCATAGAATTGAATTATTTACACCGAGAGCATATTACGAGGTTACCCAGCACAGGTCCTCTGTTACACGCACATCACTTAATTATCATCACTAGTATCACTATCACTTGAAATTAGATCCTGAGGCAATCTTCTTTTTAACCTTGTATGCAGTCCTTTCTCCCCAATGGAGTAGTGGACTGCTGCAGGACAAGTGGAGATATTTTTGAAAACCCTTTTGGTCGATGTTCTGATGAAATCTTCAACATAGGGGATTCCCAGCTCGTCGTGTAAATGGCGATTCCTAACAAACCACGGTGCATCTATTGTTATGCGAAGTATTTTATTTTGTAGCTTCTGTAACCTGTTGATGTTGGTTCTTGAAGTGTTTCCCCAAACCGGTGATGCATAGGTGAAGGTAGGTCTTAGAATAGATTTATATAACAGCATTGATGTTTCCATCCGTAGCTTGGATTTTCTGTTCAGTAATGGGTACAGTGATGATAATTTAGCATGTGTTTCATTCATCTTTTTAAGGACGTGCAACCTCCATGTGAGCCTCTTATCTAAATGCACTCCCAAGTATTTGATTGATGAATCATCACGATTCCACGTAATTCTGTTGTTGTTTATGTTTATAGGGGGAGGATTGTTTAATCTTCTAAGTGTAAATATCTTCGCTACACATTTTGATGGGTTTAATTGGATAGACCAGTCGTTGCACCAATCAGAAATGATATCGATACTATTTTGTAGGTCTTGTACGGCAGTATTAACATCCCAATTTTGAGTGACCAGCGCAGTATCGTCCGCAAACATAGACAAGATCGTGCGTACGGGTAAGGGTATGTCATGGACATACACATTAAAAAGTACTGGCCCTAATATTGAGCCCTGGGGCACTCCAGCCGAAATGTTGTGGATAGGTGAACAACAGGAATTTATACGCACATTGAAAGATCTTCCTGTTAAGAATGACTTCAGTATAAGGGCTAGGTAGCTGGGCACGTTGATAAGTAGTAATTTGTGCAACAATCCCTGCAGCCACACTCGATCAAATGCTTGTGTAAAGTCTAGAAAGGCAGCTGCACTATATTTCTTGTCTTCAAATCCTCTTTCTATAGTTTCAATGAGTCGTTGCAGCTGATGACAGGTTGAATAATTCTTTCTAAATCCAAATTGAAATGGGGGAATGCTATCTTCAGAGTTCAGATGTTTGTTCAGACGTCGAAGGATAACCTTTTCCAGTAATTTAGATAAGGTACATAACAGGCTGATAGGTCGGTAACCAGATAGCTCGTTGGATTTTTTGCCAGGCTTGTGAATCATCCTTATTTCGGCTTGTTTCCAAGATTTCGGAAAATAGCCTGTTCTAAAGCATGCGTTGAAACACGATGCTAGGAAGGCTAATGCTTTTTTGGGCAGGTTTTTTAATACTATGTTTGGAATCATGTCTATTCCAGGGGATTTTTTGTTTGGCAGACCCTTAATAATGTTGTGCAACTCTCTTGGACTGGTTGGCCTAAATCTCCCAGTTTCTTTGGGAAAATTTGTTGCAAGGTTTTCTTCAACCACAGATACTATTTGTCTGTTCTACATATTTGTTGTAAAAACTTCTGCCAAGTAACGCGCGAAAACGGTGCTTTTTTGTTCGTCTGTGATGTACTGTTCATTGTTGACTATAATTGTTGATATTGTTGGAGGTTGCCTTAACACACGTTTAATTGATGTCCACATTGTAGGATCCTTAGGTTGAAGATCCGCAATGAAGCGCTGATAGGAATTTATACGGTAATTGTCCAATTCCCATTTTAGTTTGTGCGTTAGTTGATTGAGTCGTTGCTTTAATTGTGGGTTTCTGGTTACTTGCCACCTGTGCCTCGCTGTATGTTTTTCCTTTATCAAATTCAAGATGTTGTGTGGGGTTACTTGCTGCCAAGACTTGTTTGGTTTGCTGGATTTTGATGTCCACTGTTTGACAGCATTTTTAATTACTGTCGTCAATTGATTTATAGCTTCGTCAATATCGTTGCTGTCGTTTAAGTAGGTGGGACAAATCAGATTAAGTTCTAGTAGTTCTTTAAAGTGCTCCCAGTTTATGTGACCATTTATTAGTCTTGGTAGCGCAGCGATTGGTTTAGGTGAATTGCTAAAGGTAATTAAAACCGGGCAATGGTCCGAATCAAGTTCAGGTACAACTATCTGGGATATTGGTCTGCTGAAATTTTTAGCGATTACTATGTCTAAAATATCAGGGTCATGATCCTGCCTATTAGGGTAGCGCGTAGGTTCACTAGGCGCAAACACGTGTGCAGCAAGTAAAGTGACGATATTATTTAACTTTTCTCCATTTGGATTGTTTTTTCCACAACCCTATGATACGTGCTTGCTGTTAAAGTCTCCAATCGTGAGTGTGGAATATTGAGTGTTGAGTAGTTCTTGAATATCTTGATCGCATAATTTCTTGTTAGGTTGCTTGTACACAGTGATAATGTTGAGTGATGTGTTATTTGTTAATTCGAGTTTAACCCCTATAGTTTCTAGAGATTGCATATTTAAGAAGTTTATAGGATACGTTACCAGGTTTCGTTTTGCAAGTATTGCGACACCCCCCGAAGCAGTAGGGGCATCTCTATCGGCACGATAGGTATTATACCCGGAAATGCGGAATGTTTCATTCTCAACTAGATGGGTTTCGCTTACGCATGCAATATCAACATTGTGTCTAGATAGAAATTCAATAAAAGTAGATTTTTGTCTTTTGAGGCCGTCTGCGTTCCAGTTGCAGATTGTTAACTTATTAATTAAGGGTTCATTAGTTGGCATTGTTGGAGGTAAATAACATTGGAATTAATGATAAAAGGAAATTCTTAATTTTTGAAAGGTAGGGTGTAATTAAATCTAATAGCTTGTTACAGATATCATTTATAAAGGAATTGGGTTCAGTCTCAGGTTGGCCAGGAGTATTACTAGATTGTGCATTTCTTACCCGACCTGCGTAATTATATGATGAAGTGTTATTTTTAAGGTGTGGAAAGTCAGAGTTTGAAAAGGTTTTATTTTCACTTATCCGTTCTGCTCTATTAACTTCAGGAATTTTATTTGTGTTGCTTTTGATTCTTGCATAATAAATGCAACCCTTGTAATTCGCGGTGTGCTCTTCACCACAGTTTATGCATTTTGGTTTGACGGTTTTTGGTTTCAGGCATTCCGAGTAGTGATGTAATCCAGTGCACTTTACACAACGAGGTTGAAGCCGACAATAATTTTTGGTATGACCATACCTTTGACAATTTGTGCATTGTGGTATGTCTTTTGTTTTTCGCTTTGGTTCTACGGTTACTGTACAATAGCATAATCTGTTTACGTTGAAGATTTCGTTGTTTTCCTTGTTGTTCTCTAGTTCAATTAGACAGAGATTAGACTGAGCGATCAGCGTCGGTCGTCCGCGAACGTCTTCGATCGATCAGTATCGGTTAGCAACGTTCTAAAAATGTAACATTAGACTGAGCGACCGGTGGCGGTCGGTGGCGGTAAAAAATTGTTTGTGGTCATTGCACTAAAGACTAGGAAAATACATTTTTTCTTTTAAATTCATTAAAAAATGTCCAGTTCAAGTGAAAAGGAACAAATGGTGACCGTTCTTTACTGTTATTGGTAGAAAAAACAAGGGCACTTTTAAAAAGTTGGGTTACGAATTACTTTTGAACGTTCGTGACCGATCAAAATTCTAATTTCAAACTGTTCGTTGCATAGCGATCGAGGCCGTTCGTGAACGACCGATCAATGTAACTTTGCCCATTAGAATACTTGTGTTGGAAATTTGGTCGACGGTGACCGTTCGCGGACGACCGACGCTGATCGATCAGTCTAATCTCTGTCTTATACACAAGGGCGAAGGTTGTTTTTCTTTATTCGGAATCCTAATCACTTTAAGTGGTTGAAACTTTTTCTTAATCAGGATTTAACTTCTTCCTCACTGAATGAGATTGGTATGCCCCTAATTACTACACACAAATTGGTATTTTCTGTGCTTTGGAATGTATGGTATTGAATCTTTTGGTTGTCGTAATATTTTGTCAATTTACGGAAATCTTCAATGTTTGTCAAATTTATTCTTAGTGACCGGCCTTTATAGGTATTTGTAAATTCGGATTGTACTATGGTTTTGATATCTTCGAGGACTTTTTGATAATGTGTGGCTTCGTGTAAATAGATAGGAGGGATTTTTGGCACTTTTGAACTGTTATCGTCGACTTGGGTTGAGTGAGTTGATGGACTGAGGTCTTTTTGTGACATACTCAAAAAATGAAATTTGTTGTTGGATAATAGTGTTGTCGAGTCAAATAAGTATTTTTTGTTGTACGAAGTTCCCGGAGGAGAAGTTGCGCACCTTTTAGGTGTAGTAAAATTATTGACAATAGATTGGGAATCATTCGACTTATTATCACTAGTTTGGCTAGTATTATTTACGTCCTGCAAGGCTTTCTCTGTTACTTGGTGATAATAAGTGCGGAGGTCAGGTTGAGATTGCACGTCTACCATCTCCGTATCGTTAATAGATGTAATTTCTGTTGTTCCTCCTGAAGAAGTCCCCATTTCACCCTACGCTAAGATTAGCACTTACTATCACACAACAGTGACAATTAAAAGAAAGTAGGAATGTAAGTTTCAAGGCAGTTACACTAAAAATTGCAAACAAATCGCTCTTAAATTCAACCGCGCTACACCAGGTCTCGCGTGAAACTCTCCAATTTTAAAAGAGTGTTCAAAATATTTCTACATTCTACCGTACAAGTATATACAGGGTGTCCCGAAAAAAGTATGCATTTTGTACCACCAAAAATAAGTTTTTACAAACGTAGGTCGAAAGATGCTTCCAAAGGGAGCTACAGCCTCCTTACAGGTGGCCTTTGAGTTTCATTTGTTCGCAGTATTGCCAGATTTGGTGATATATCGCCACTTTGGTTACTTTACAGCACCATTTGGCGGCCTTTTTTTAATTTCGGCGATTAGCTGTTTTTTGGCTATCTCAACAAATATAATTTTCCTGTCTCAAAGTTTAATATAGTAAATCTCTGCATCACTGACCTAATTACAAGTCACATGTGGTTGCGACTATTTAAGCCTGTACAAACTACAAACCAGGACATTTCTCACAGGTGGATTGTCTATTGTTAAGAATTTGATATTTTTTGCAAGTAGGTACTACCAAGTAGGTATCCGTACCCACTTAAGATTAAGACTAGAAATGTAATAATGTAAACGGGTATTATCAAAACTTACCAGTCCTTCTTAAGTATTTTTAAGAATTGTGTTTTTGTGAAGTCGTTTGCATCGGCTTCCTTTGTTAAAGTCACTTACTTGCGAAGTAACTTGACCCTCTTTCTCAACACTTCAAATTCAATTCTTCACCAGAAACCATTGACAGGGTGTATACCAAACCTGGAAATATCATGGAATTTTTAAATTCTGGATTTATCATGGAATTATCATGGAATTTTGTCAAAGTTCTGGAAAATAATATAATCAATTAAATAACTAACATAAAAATTGTATAAAACTTGAGTTGGAGGTTTTAATTTTCTGTAAAAAATTTGAATTTGAAATTGATGGCGCCAATATAATATCGGTCATTGTCGTAATTGATCGGGATTCGCCTAGTAAATGCGCAACAACTTGGCAACAACTCGTTCGCCGGCAAGCAACAAACCGAGCAACAAACCATGTTGTTTGTTGTAGATACTTTATTATAATTAACAGTTTCTGGAAATTATTAGTAACGGACCTGGAAAACCTGGAAATATCATGGAATTTTGTAATTACAATTTGGTATACACCCTGCATTGAACATTTATTTATAAAATTTACTTTGTATAACCTTATAAAAAGAACTGGGAAAATGAAAGTTGGGCAAAAGGTAACACCTTGTATACATTAATATTTGAAAGTATTTAGCATAAGAACGTTTCTATTTCATCTTTCATTATTTTTTATGTCACTCAAGGGTTTTGGGAATTTTTGGCTACTAAAGTTTGTGCAGTTGGCTACCAGACAACCGAAATATCTGGCAACACTGCGGTTCGCTCGTCAACTAATTTTTTAAAAATGAATTCAGTCGCACATATTTTCTCCCTTAAGTTACAAAAAACCTGCAAAAAACATTAAATTCGAAAATAAATTAGAACTTTCGGAAATAGGCCCACCTCGACCCGAATTAATTATTGAACAAACGGACGTTAAACAGGGAAAGTCTTACGTTAGGAAATTTAATTAAAAAAATGTATTAAGTAGCGCCGTGGTTGTGCGCACAGACAAGTTGTGTGACTGTAATATTGCGAAAGCGTTTTTTTTTTCTCATGCCTGTTAAACCCCCTACACACGATACGATCGGTTGTACGACGCGTCGTACTACAAGTTGGAAATAAAGGGGTCGCTGTCAATGTATCCACCATGATACAACGAATATTGAAGATATGACACTATTCGATCTCAATTTCGTCCGCTTGTGCGCATGACGTCACGCGGAGAGTCCTACCGCTAATACTTACCCATGATTACCTACAACCCAAAGATTTTAAGGCTGTTCTTCAAAATTTATTAAAATATGCCTAATACAAAGCATTTATATCGCTTAAAAGTAATATAAGTTAAAGTAACAATATTTTTTCTTATTATAATTCCATGATAAAATCATTAAAAATGTATTATTTCTGAAGAATATCACAGACAGGGCTGTGACTGTAGATTTTGAATGTACAAGGATGTTTCAAATTTAAACCAGAATTTTGTAATTACCATCGTAAAAATTACTGCAAATCGGAATAATTTTTTAACAGAATTCAGGAGGCTTCTGTAAAGTTTTGTTCAGTTTAAATTCATTAAGGCAAGTTTATCAGTCCCGGTTCATTATAATATTTTTTGGGTGTGGAGGAAATTTGTCTGATATAATAATATACAATTATTTGGTATATGTAATCTTTATTTAACATACAAACTGCATAACAGAATACAGCAAAATGTTTTCTATTTTATAATTTTTTGAAGTTTCCGTTTTTTGTTTAGCGTACTATCAGCTAATTGTTTGTTCAAATTTCGCATTCTAAAAAACATTCTACATCTGAAAAATAACTTTTTCTTCTCCTCACTACAGCTGATATCACTACTTTGCAATTGTAAATTTGTTAAATAGTTCTTGGAAATCAATAAACTATCTCCATTTACACTATTGAAAATAGACTCTAGCCTCTCCATCTGCGCCATTAATTCAGTAGAAGGTTTACATAAACCACCTTCACTGAGATGATCAACCCATGAAAACAGCCTATCAGTACTATTGCTAGCCAAAGAGCTTCGGGGTTCTAATTTTTTACAGATAAATCCGGCAAGATTTTCAAGTCCATCATACGTAATATCATCCAGTTCTGGTAAATCATTTTCAGCTGTGTGAGGTTCTGGCTCGCATTCCACCTGGAGGATTCCAAAACATTGTCCACTTAAATTTATTTCAGTTATAGGCAAATCTGGAGTATCATCTTCCTCAACATTTGAATATGCTGAAAGTGATCCATCATTTCTTCCCAATATGTACGCACGTAGACGGTACCGAAATTCTAGTGCATCAGGATGATCATGAAGACCACCTTTTGCCCGGATAACGCCAAAGAAATTTTCAAGAACATCTTGATTTAAGCGATACGTTAAAATATATTTGGTGTCAAAGCGTTCTTTTAAGTCATCAAATAATAATTTTATTGACGTGTTAGTAATAATAATACCTGAAATTGATAAATTATTTAGAATAACTTTTAGCCACAATGAAACTAAAGACACATACCTGTCTGGAAAGGAAGAAGAGATTTTTTACCCTTAACTCTCATATTTTTCACGACCTCAGTCATTTTCTCGAGAATATGTGTTTGCACATTTAAAGATAACCCATAGGCTTTCATTCTTTCACGACTGTCGGTTTCTGGCACACGTGTATTAAGGCAATCAAACCAATCATTTACCTAGGTAAAAGTACTTTTGATAATTATCACCAGTTATGTTTAAAATAATATAAAACTTACTTGCTTGAAAAATTCAGCACATTCAATCCAGTTTTCTCCTTGAAGTTTGCCGTTCATTCCACATCTACTGATTGCACTGGATATAGTATGTGAAAACAATTTTGTAGCCAACTTGACTTTTTGTCTGCCAGCATTTTTCACATTTAGGCTTTCTTTTGAAATTTTGTGAGCAATATTTAAATCTAAGGTGCCAGTTAATTCCAAAACTTTCTCTACGACAGATTTGTTGATTTCTTTATCTGCAATTATAAATCCATGATCCACAAAATGGTTTCTTATTAATTTAATAAGGTGTGGGACATCAGCAAAGACATGAATTTTTTGTCCAGTTGTAGGATTTTGGAACCAGGTTTTATGAATAGTTATTTGAAGTTCATTGTGCAGCGATCTATTTCCTCCACCTAAGTCACTTACTATGGCCACTACTTGGAAACCTAAAGTAGAAACCATATTTAGTAGCTACCTTTGAAACAATTAGAAACGAACACAGTAAGAAAAGAAGATTAGAAAATAACATTTTAGTATTTTTTAAGTTTGAAATAATAACGCTAATATTATTTTATTTATATAATTTAATATACAGAATTTAATTTTTAAATCTCACCTGAATTTTCCACATAATTTATTACTTCAAACAATAGGCTTTTGGTCATTTTACAATCATAATCATAGAATATTGGTTGCTTCCAATTTGAAAAAAGCCCTCGTAACATTACAACTTGTACATAGTTATAGGGTTTTAAAGTCTCATCATTGCTTTTGTCATAAAGGTATATCTTCCGTACTTTTATTTCGTCAAAAGACAGCACACAAACTTTTTGAATGTCATTCAGATCTTTTAATTTGATAATGTTAAAGATTGGTTTTAAAATACCAGGAGATATTTTTATTTTCTTTAACCAAGCCCTAAGGGTTGACACAGCTGGAAATGGATAACCCTTTTTTAAAAGTAATCTGTAGGCTCTTGCTCCTGCTGAATGAATTACTATGGCTTTTGAAATATCGTCAATAGACCACCGTGTACGTCCAATGGGATTTTTCAATTTTTTAATTTGTTGGGGTGTAAATATTGTTCTCATAGCCGTTGACTCACTTTCTAACTGAGCAATTTTTTCTTTGAGTTCAGCAATTAAGATTTCAGTGCTATCAGTATCCGTATTAGTTCTACAAACAAACAAGTAGGATAAATTGTACAAATTGGTTATTGGTAAAAAAAACTTATAACAATAATTACTAATGAAGGCTATATACCCTATATCTCTACTTTTAGCATTTACTACATGATCTTCGCCAACTGAAGCAACATCAGGAAAGCCTTCACCTATAAAGTTTCTAGAAAAATAGACACATCAATAACATACACATTTGTTACCTACCTACCTACCTCAACTTTATGAAAAATAATGTTATTACTTACTCTAATTGATTATCCTCTTCAATAAGCTTATTCGCTAATTTGGATAGGTTTCTGCGTGTATTTCTTTGAAATCTACCACTGCTTGTAGAAGGAACACTTACACATGATTGTTTTGGAAGGTTTTCAGTCGGAAATGCAGTTGGTTTTATTTGACGGCAATTCTTTTGTGTATAACCGAGAAGTTCGTATTTAAGATTACGAATGTAATCATCTTTCTTGAAATGCAGTGAGCATACTCTAGAATTGTTAACATTAAAATTATCTGCACGAGAACATGCATTTCTCCATGCATTAAGCAAATCGGCGTTCGTTGGAAACCTGAAGAACATCACGTCTCCATTAAAAGACTTTGATTGATTGTCTGTGTTACAACCAAATACTGCACACCGCATATTGTAATATTAAACACAATTTGTAAAAAGAAAACGCAATTCATAACACAACACAACACAATTTCACAACAAAAACGGTCGTTCAGATTATTTGTTTACTCTCCACTTGACGTCACAACATGGCGTAGCACCCCACGAATATGCGCAATGTCATATCTTCAATATTCGTTGTATCATGTGTATCCACTAGTCGTAGCAGCAACGCCAGTAAAATAAAGAAATGAAATTTAAAATTAAACACTGGCAATATGCCCACTGCCGATTTATAATAAAAACGTACTGTCTATGTGTCCACTGGAAATAAAAACGTAAAAATTGCATTTGGCAATGTATCCACAGTGCGTAGCAGCAACGCCAGTTATTTACTAAATATTATTTGATAAGGAAAACTGTCGATGTGCCCACGAATGTCGTGTGGACACATCGCTAGGTTTTCCCATAGCAAATATATTATTAAATGGTCTGGCAATGTATCCACTACGATGCGTAGGGTGGGTTACCTACATTCTTCAAATGCAAGACCAAATCGACCAGTACAATTTTCGCACATTTTCTTAGTGTCATGGGCGCCCGAAACCCCAAACTCAGGGGGTTGCAAGAAAAAAAATTACGTTTACAATAATTATTAACATTAACCTTAACTTTAACTTATTATTAATCCCTAAATAATATCTGCAAATTTATGTTGTTTCATCCAAACATATCTATAACTAAAAATAAATTATAATCGATAATTCTACTCTTATGAATGTTATAATATAAAAGAAACTTCTTTAAGATTAAGATAAGATATTTAAAGAGTTTTATAAATTGTTAATCCTCTCTTTGTAGAAATATTATTTTAAAATTTACCTGTCTCTTAATCTCTAACATTTGTGCACCTCACTAAATATTTAAATAACTATCCTTGTTAACAGTAGTAGGTAATAATATTTCAACCTTGCGGTTTTTCCAAATCCTCTAAGGAATTAAAATTAACCGTTAGGAATAGGAAGAGATTGTTCCTTAAGGGGAGAATTTAGTAACTTAAAATAATTTTCTTTAAAACCACGATAACATTCACATTTT
This sequence comes from Hemicrepidius hirtus, assembly GCA_963082805.1. Taxonomy (NCBI): domain Eukaryota; kingdom Metazoa; phylum Arthropoda; class Insecta; order Coleoptera; family Elateridae; genus Hemicrepidius; species Hemicrepidius hirtus. The sequence continues at coordinate 6,777,796 of OY720165.1, forward strand.
TAAAGAATTTTAATTTTGACTTCTATAGCAGTCTAGAGAAGAAAATACTTTAATTGACCGTGAAAACCGTTTTTTGAGCATGCTATTCTGGAACGAGTAATACGAAATATAAATATTCGATAATCCGATCCAATTATCGAATATTTCGTTTTGCCCGCTCCAGAATTATAGCATGATCAAAAAACGGTCTTCACGGTCAATTAGAATATTTTTTTCTCTAGACTGCATAGAAGTCAAAATTAAAATTCTTTAAAACTGTGAATGTTATCGTGGTTTTAAAAAAAATTATTTTATTTAAGTTACTAAATTCTACCCTTGAGAACCAAATATTAAGTATAGGTGAAACAATCGGTGTTTTTTCATAATATATTCTAAAATTTTAAATACGAGTATGTGTCGCTGTTAATTGGAATTATAAAATTCGGGAATTCCATCTAATCTTTCCTAACGTCTGCAAGCGGCGGTTGTAAATTATAATGTAAAATTATTTCCATCACGCCACTACGAGAAATTTGAAATTCAAAAATAGAAAAAATAAAATTATTATTATAGCATAAGTGGAAATACCAAATTACTTCAAAACAATAGTATCGCCAAAGTATCTCAATCTGCGATACTCGATAATCAAAAGAGTATCGCGATACCGATACTCGATACCATAATTTTTGATCAGTTTTATTTTTGTTTTTTTCTTTCAAAAGTATAAAGGGGCGGGTGAATATTTGCGCATGCAGGTGGTCATAGCGCCAAAACCGCTCATGAAATCGCTTATGAAATTTTTATCTACCTACTATTGATATAAACAACAATTTATTGTTTTTATTATGACTTTGCACGCTATTCTTTCATAGGAACCTTAACAGTGGCGTAGACACAGGAGGGAATATGGGGGATATATCCTCCCCCAAGGGTCAAAAAATGGAAAAAATAGCTTCAATCGGCTTCAACCACTTGAATATGAAAACCACTTGAACCTGTACTTCTACAAAAATAAATACTGGCATTTGTATGACATAAGCGTAAGTATTGGGGCGCTAATTCCTGACTGTGTCCCTGATATATCCCCCCCCCCCCAAGGGTAAACTCTGGCTACGCCACCGGGAACCTATACATTGTATACCACTATTTGATAGAGAATCTTGTTCGTGTTACAATGGTATACATTTTTTATGGGGTTGCCAGTACCGTAACTACCACAAAATGGGGGGAGGGGCAAACGCTTCGGGCCCGTGGGTCCAGCATCGGCAACAAGCTCCCAAGATGGCAAACAGCCTGAATCAGTTATTTTTATCTTTACCGAATGGCAAATATTTTTCCTTTGTTGGGGAACTAGTAATCATTAAAACGCTGTAACCCTCTAGCCCCTAACAATGTAGGTCCAGTCATAGCTATATGCGGAAAATACGACTATTAATAAATTTGGTTTCCCCAAATTTCATAGTAACTTCGGAAATTCCAAAAGATTTTACCCCTTCTTGAGGGAGATAATGTAACAATCTGAGCATTCATAAGAGTAGAATTATCGATTATAATTTATTTTTAGTTATAGATATGTTTGGATGAAACAACATAAATTTGCAGATATTATTTAGGGATTAATAATAAGTTAAAGTTAAGGTTAATGTTAATAATTATTGTAAACGTAATTTTTTTTCTTGCAACCCCCTGAGTTTGGGGTTTCGGGCGCCCACGACACTACCCACATAAACATGACGTTAACCTCGAGAGTTGCTTTGTTCTAAGAAAATGTGCGAAAATTGTACTGGTCGATTTGGTCTTGCATTTGAAGAATGTAGGCAACCCACCCTACGCATCGTAGTGGATACATTGCCAGACCATTTAATAATATATTTGCTATGGGAAAACCTAGCGATGTGTCCCCACGACATTCGTGGGCACATCGACAGTTTTCCTTATCAAATAATATTTAGTAAATAACTGGCGTTGCTGCTACGCACTGTGGATACATTGCCAAATGCAAGTTTTACGTTTTTATTTCCAGTGGACACATAGACAGTACGTTTTTATTATAAATCGGCAGTGGGCATATTGCCAGTGTTTAATTTTAAATTTCATTTCTTTATTTTACTGGCGTTGCTACTACGCACCGTGGATACATTGCCAATCGCTAAATGCTGTTAAAATTGCAGTGGACACATCGACAGCTTTTATTAAAAGTTTAATTTCTTTATTTTACTGTCGTTGCTGCTACGACTAGTGGATACATAGCAGCGACCCCAAATAAAGTCGTGTAGACAGTCACTGTTTTTGCCTACTAACGTAACAAACCTGCAGTACGACAGGTCGTACAACTGACCATTTAGCCTCCACACGATGCGATCGATCGTACGACTTGTTGTACAACGTGTCGTTACGACTGTTTGAACGATATTTGCACGACCAGATCGTACAATCGGTCGTGTTTGACGGCAGTATGGAGCCGACATAAAATCTGTTGTACAACCGGGGCGGGGGACAGTAAAAAAATATAAAAAAATAGCCTGACAGTAGGTTACCAGTGACGTACCTATCAAACATGTATAGGGGATGCACATCAGTTAGCAATTTGTAGAATTTGTTTAGTATTCTTTGCATGTTATTCATCAAATTTCTTGCCAATAAGGTACACATGTTTACCAAATCACCTATAATTATTTGGAAGATAAGTCATGACGCCTTTAATATCCCTACAAAACTACAGCCTACGTATTAAAAATGGCTGATAATATTTACAGCACACAATTCTATTGAACATCAAGCATAATAGTTATTTATTGTAAAGAGACGGTAAATGGTCAGTTGTACTACCTGTCGTACTGCAGGTTTGATAGTTAGTAGGCAAAAACTTGTAGTACGACGCGTCGTACGCCCGATCGTATCGTGTGTAGGGGGTTTTAATGGACTCTCGTACGACTGGCTGGTGCGATTCCGCGTGGATTGCGAAGATATAAAAAACAAATTATGTACTCCATCGAGAAACAACTCATTAGTGAATAGTGATGTAGATTTTCGTTAGCAAGTACTCGTTCACGTTGAAGTAGATTCTGCAGTCGCTCATAAAACGAGTACTCCGAGTACGACCTTGATACTAGGTACAGTGTACAGTGGACCAGATACGCAAATGAGAAGTGGCCTAGTGAGTGAGTACTCGTTTGTAAAAAGTAACGAATACTTTTAATGTCCGTATTCGTTGCTTCGGATCTTGTCGGATAACGAGTACTCGGCTAACGAATAGTTACTTTCTTTACACTACTAAGTGGAATGTGATGATATGTGTTATCTATCCCGACTCTGGTACTCCGCTGCGTACTCCCTTACAGAGTTAGGGTCAATATTCAATATTTGTGTACTAAAAAGTAAACAAACATAATAATACAAAACTAGGAGCTGTATACACTTAGGTATGCAGTGCATGCCTTGCTCTCATGAAGCATTCGCCACTGATTATGACCCATGATCCGAAAATGCTTGGTTGCTAACAAGATTACCAGGCGAGAAAAAATGTAACGACGAATCACTAATTTTATTCGTAAAAATTTAACCAAATAAGATATTGTTATGGTTGTTAGGGAAAGTATTTTTATGTTTGGCCTCCCAACTAAACTAAATCGGTCCTCAGGTTTACCACCCTTTGAATAATTTAAAAATTCTGAAAACACACTAATAAGCGCCACTAAACCAAAGAAATACTTTACGTAAGAACCAAAACAATATCTTATTTGGTTAAACTTACGAACAAAATTAGTTATTCTTCGTTCCATCTTTGTCGGCTTTTAATATGACCATGGGTCATATTAACTTTTTTCCTTATTCTGGCGAGAGGAATCACCTCCTACGAGTTTTCGGTGTACATTTAATGTGTCGCCAAACTTTGAGGTATTATTCTGCGCACCATGACAAGTAAAAAAGTTCATATAAACATGTGTCCGAAAATCAAGCGTTTCCGAGTTATGAGCAATTTTTGATTCGTCGCAATAGATCAAACTGTATTTAAACTTTAAAAAATATTAAAGTGGCTGGAATACTACTTGCTGTCAAAATCAAACAAAAACGGTGTTGTCTATGCCAAAATATACACAAATGCAGAATTAGCAGACATGCATTTTATGTATGGTTGCGCTTACCATAATTTTCTGGAATGAACTCCCAGGCCTTTCAGAAGATGTGCCTTTACAATTACGTCAAGGGATGTGGTTTATGCACGATGGGACTCCACCAGATTGTCTCATACTTGTGAGGCAGCACCTATCTCAAGTTTTTGGCGAGCAATGGATAGGTCGAGGTGGGCCTATTCTATGGCCGCCACGCTCACCAGACCTTAATCCGTTAAACTTCTTCCTTTGGGGATATTTGAAAAGCCTCGTGTACACCACCCCCATTAATACAGTCGAGGAGTTAAAACGGCGTGTTGACGATGCCTGTCAGAGTATTAGAGGAACGCCAGGCGTTTTTGAAAGAGTAAGACAGTCATTGAGGCGTCGATTAGACGCCTGTGTGGAGGTGGGGGGTGGACATGTCGAACATCTACTCTGAAGAATTTAACATTATTGAATTAAAATCTAATAATTGTTATCAACTTACACGAATAAAGTTTAATTTTGTTTAACAAGGTTTCAATTTCCTAAATACAAAAATTGCTCATAACTCGGAAACGCGCGATTTTCGGACACATGTTTATATGGACTTTTTTACTTGCCTTGGTCTGTAAAATAATACCTCAAAGTTTGGCGAGACATTTTAAAATCACCCTGTCTGTATATTTAAAAAATAATATTTTTAATGTTAATATGCTTTCATATATAATAATATAATACATTGTTAATCATTTCAGTAAAACATGAAAATACCAGCACCCATTTGAATGCCGAAATAAAATCTGAAACTCCTGATGTGAAATTTAATATTAAGAGTGACGATGATGATATCTATATTAAGATTGAGCCTTTAGTGGGCGAGGAACTGGATATAAAAGAAGAAATTGACGAAATCGAATCAGAAATCAGGCAAGGCTTTCAAGTTGAACAATTAGATTCTGCCATGTACAGCACCTTATATCCAATTGAAGAAAAATCCAATAATACGAGAGGTAACTCAGAACCATATACAAGAACTGTAAGTGGCAAGAGGGCTAAACAGGGAAGTAATTTTGAGACTAGTAGTAAGGTAGCTACAAGAGAGAAATGTGATTATAGAAATTTACGAAAGGGTAACTTACAACAACATATGAAAACCCATACGGGTGAAAAACCATTTCAATGTGATATATGCGATTATAGAAGTTCACGAAAGGGTCACTTACAAGATCATATGAAAACCCATACAGGTGTAAAACCATTTCAATGTGATATATGCGACTATAGATGTGCACACAAAAGTAACTTGCAACAACATATGAAAACCCATACGGGTAAGAAACCATTTAAATGTGATATATGTGATTATAGAAGTTCATGGAAGACTAACTTACAAGTTCATATGAAAACCCATATGGGTGAAAAACCATTTAAATGTGATATATGTGATTATAGATGTTCATGGAAGACTAACTTACAAGTTCATATGAAAACCCATACGGGTGAAAAACCATTTAAATGTGCTATATGTGATTATAGATGTTCACAGAAGGTTAACTTACAAGTTCATATGAAAACCCATACGGGTGAAAAGCCATTTAAATGTGATATATGTGATTATAGAAGTTTACGGAAGGCTCACTTGCAAACTCATATGAAAACCCATACGGGTGAAAAGCCATTTAAATGTGATATATGTGATTATAGAAGTTCATGGAAGACTAACTTACAAGTTCATATGAAAACCCATACGGGTGAAAAACCATTTCAATGTGATATATGTGATTATAGATGTTCACAGAAGCCTAACTTACAAGTTCATATGAAAACCCATACAGGTGAAAAACCATTTCAATGTGATATATGTGATTATAGATTTGCACACAAAAGTAGCGTGCAACAACATATGAAAACCCATACAGGTGAAAAACCATTTCAATGTGATATATGCGATTATAGATGTGCACACAAAAGTAACTTGCAACAACATATGAAAACCCATACGGGTAAGAAACCGTTTAAATGTGATATATGTGATTATAGATGTTCACAGAAGGCTAACTTACAAGTTCATATGAAAACCCATAAGGGTGAAAATCCATTTCAATGTGATATATGCAGCTATAGATGTGCACACAAGAGTAGCTTGCAACGACATATGAAAACCCATACGGGTGAAAAACCATTTCAATGTGATATATGCGATTATAGAAGTTCACGAAAGGGTCACTTACAAGATCATATGAAAACCCATACAGGTGTAAAACCATTTCAATGTGATATATGCGACTATAGATGTGCACACAAAAGTAACTTGCAACATATGAAAACCCATACGGGTAAGAAACCATTTCAATGTGATATATGCGATTATAGATGTGCACACAAAAGTAACTTGCAACAACATATGAAAACCCATACGGGTGAAAAACCATTTTAATACAATATAATATGAAAGTTTGAAAGGATAAAAATTAGGTATTAATTAAAGTTTATATAAATAATAAATAAAATATCGATTTTAACTGGAAATATCCTTTTATTTGCTTTATATGTAACATAATTAAATATTTTGGAAGCTTTTGATATTTTTACAAACCCACAAAAAACGAACAAATTGAGCTCTTAGATTCTCTTTTACTGGAAATTTTAGAACAGAAACTGTCTAAAATGGGATCAAGTAGTTTGTGTATAATAAATCATAAAATAATTCATAAATCATAATCAAATCATAATTCATTTGTTGTTATACTCGTAATATCTTATATGATTTTGACCGTCGCGTCGCGTCGTCTGGGTTGATACGTGTTCCAGTTGTAACACATAAAGTCTGCCCGTCGCTTGAAAATCATACTTTGGGAAAAAATGAAATTTGACCAGATGTTGCGACGACCCGAGTCATAGGGAACTGCATTTATGCGAATTATTAGGATTAAAAATGTAATGTATTAGTTAGTATAGGTACGGGGTGGCCGGTCTCGAAGGTGTACATAGGGATTTAACATTGTATTGAACGTTTCTGCTGATTCCTGCTCGCCAATTCAACTTACAGGAATGGTAATGGTATTAATTGAAAGGTAAAATGATTGCGCTTCAAATGGGGCTAATAATAAAATTAAATGTGCTATATTTATTTTAAAATATCGATTTAAAATTTTACGATTTTTAAATATGACAAAATTTTTTGGAACAAGAGAATAGTAGTGATGTTGAAATAGATGAATTTGCTGAATCATTCTACGATTTATTTGAGGTTGAGCAATCTGTAGCTTATGGTAAAAAAGTAGATCCTTTTGTTATTGTATTAAAAGTAGAGCATATTGAAATGAGATTTGAAGTGGATACGGGTGTTAGTGTATCTGTAATCTCAAAAAGTTGTTATTTAGAAAGATTTAAGATTTATAAATTAAGTAAATCCAGTATCAGATTATTATGTTATAATGGTAAAGGGATAATGCCAGTAGGTTCAGTATTACTGAAGATATGTTAAGTAAAAGATACAGAAGTTGTAGCTGAAATTTTGGTCATAGATAAAGAAGGACCACCACTCATTGGAAGAGATTTATTAGGCAAATTAGGTGTTACTTTAAGTTTGCCAGATGGTACTAAAGTTTTAAATAAGTTGGTAGATAATTCCTTAATTAATACTGGTGATGCAACTCTAACAAAATTATTGAGTAATTTTGATGAATTATTTCGAGTAGAGTTAGGGTGTTACAAGAATTGTCATGTATCAATGCAAGTAGTTCAAGGTACTCAACCTATATTTTCCAAACCGTATAACATTCCGTATGCTTATAGGCAGAAAGTTGAAGATGAGTTAGTAAAATTAGAGAAAATGGGGATAATTACGCCAATAGCAACAAATGCTTGGGGAACACCTTTAGTAGTACCTATTATAAAAAGAGATGCTACAATAATTAGGCTTTGTGCAAATTATAAAACAACAGTCAATAAGTTTTTAGATAATTTTAATTACCTACCCAATTCCACGTACCTATAGATGATATTTGCAGCTTTACAAGGGGGAGAAGAATTCACAAAGTTAGATTTAAGTCAAGCTTATAATCAATTGCCTTTAGAAAAAGAAACAAAATCACTTTTAGCTTTGCTTTTAGCATGGAGTACGCATAAAGGTAGGTATATTTTTGGTAGAAAGAATGCCAACCTGCGTGTGGAATTTTCCAAAGACGAATGGACATTATGTTACAGGGATTGAAAGCGAGTATGTTGTTTCATTGACGACATAATTGTGACAGGTGCAAATAGGGAAGAGCACTTTAATAATTTAAAGGCAGTACCTAGGTATTAGAAAAGTTGCAATCGCAAGGAATCAGATTAAAGTTGGAAAAATGTGTTTTCTTCCAGAAGAAAATTAATTATTTAGGATATACCTATTATTGATAAACAAGGTTTACATAAAGATGTAACTAAAATTAAAGCTATAAAGGAAGTACCTAGACCATTTTATTTTAATTGTAGTCATATTATTTTCAATCGTAAGTATTGCTCTGTAAACATAATATAGTAAATTTACTTAACGTTTTGCGAAGAAAATTGACAAATATACTTAAGAGAATCTGCGACTTAGTGCTATTTTCATTATTTATTAAAGACTCTTATTATTACTATTATAGCAAGATGAAATTAAAACGGTTTAATTTTAAAGTAGATTATGATTTCCAAAATCCTAAAGTAATAAAAGCAGGCACTTTTCATGAAGGGCACAAAACAGTCTTCAAATTTTAGAAATGCCGTTGTAGCTACCTGCTTTCGGATTTTTAAATCTCCGTATTTATGGGATGCCGGCGATATTGATGATATTTTGCAATTAGGGAAAAGTGAAGGGAAATATGAATATGTCAAAATTAAAAATAAACCCTCAAGGTCAATGCAAATCAGTTAGACATGAGTGAAGGTCAGTTTTGCGAGAATATTGATGTAACGTTATCAAAGTTTTTTATAACTTTTCAAGCGGGTATATTATCATGTAATAATAAATCTGTTGCTTTGTTTAAAGAAATTATTAACGATATTACCGAGTATTGGATGTTTGATTCAGAACGTAGTTCGCGTATAACAGCGAAAAATTTCAAAGATGGTAAGCTGTAGTTTTGAAACACTCCATTATTTAACGCAATTGTTAAAATATAATTTTATTCAACGTTTAAATGCCCCTCGGTGTAGTATGTTTAAATTGTGTCCTTATACGATTGTCGAAACAGTCGCGAATAGGAAGGGTAGAAAAACTGAATTAAGTGGAAAACTACGTGTAGCCAAAAATTACGAAAAAAATATTAGAATACAAGGAGAAAGAGTTGATACGTAATAGAGTAGCTATAAAAAAGTTAAGGGGTAACGTAGAATACAAGGCCAAACAGTTGATAAGAAATAGAGCAGGTATGAAAAAAATCGGGTAATGTAGAATACAAGGCCAAAGAATTGATAAGAAATAGAGTGAGTACGAAAAAATTAAGAGGTAGGTAACATAGAATACAAAGAAAGGGTGTTAATTAGTTGGAAAACAGCGATGAAAAAATTAAGGGGTAATGTAGAATACAAACAGAGAGAGTTAATTAATGAACAAAATCGGAAACGGGAAGTTAGGAAAAACGACGACGAAATTAGACTATTTGAACAACAATGCGACTTCAAAGCAAACGAAATAGGCGAGAAAATGATATATTACGATTTAGGGAACATTTGTACAATAATTTAGTAAGAGAAAACACAAATTCTGCGAAATTAAATTTATAAAAATTCGAAAATGTACTCCAAATTTTATATGTTGCTGCTGCGAAGGACTGTTCTTTAGACATTCTGTTACCAATTTCAATATAGCAAAACTGGATAAATTTTCTAATTATTCCAAAGATACTTTAGTCAGTTTAATAATAAATTATGATTCGCCGTTCATTTGCAGGACGTGTGATAGATACCTAACCCTGTCAAAATTACCCAAATTAGCCACAAGTAATGATTTAAAGTTTGTAGATTTACCCGATTGTATTCGAAAACTGTCACCATTAGAGGAAAGAATGACAGCCCCTTACATAAATTTTATGCAAATTAGATCTTTAAAGCCGTATGCCTTAAATCCCCGTATAAAGGAGAAAATTTCGTCTTGCTGTGTGCTCCATCAGGTAAAGCAGCATTTTTAATAAACGGTCTCACATTACACACCGCGTTTTCTTTACCCGTAACTCAGTTTGGTGTACAAATGCCAGAATTATCCAACAACATCGCGAATACACTACGAGCACTATTATTTCATTTAAAATTACTTATTATTAACGAAATATCCATGGTGGGTAGTCGGTTATTATCACGGGTCGATACTAGACTTCGACAAATCATGGGTTGCAAAGAGTCTTTTGGGGGCATATCGGTTTTAGTTGTAGGAGATTTAAATCAATTACCTCCTGTGATGGATCGCCCTGTATTTTGTTCACCAAACAGTAACAGTCTAAGTATTTTTCACGTCGAATCAAACCCCTTATGGGACGAGTTTAATTATTACGAATTGACACAAATAATGCGGCAGCGGGATGAAGTTCAGTTTATACATTATTTAAATAATTTAGCTAAGGGAATTATGAGCGTTGACGATATAAAATTAATTAAATCGCGAGAAGTAGAAGAAACTCTAGTCCCAGAGACCGCGATTAGGTTATATGCGGAAAACGCTAACGTTGATGCGTACAATGAACGTCGTATAAACAATGCGCCTGGCGAAGAATTCTTATCTACTGCGGAAGACATTATTTTAGGAAAAGTTTCAGAATTCACTAAAAGTAAAGTATTAGGCGCGTTAAAGAAAAAGAAAACTTCAGAACTTGGAGGTTTACCAACACATTTACGTATAAAATTGGGTATTAAGTACATATATGGTACCTTCTAATGTAGATATCGCGGACGGGCTTGTAAACGGATCTTGTGGAATACTTAGACATATTTCGTTTGAACCAAATTCTAAATTTCCTAGCAAACTTTGGATTGATTTTCAGTCAAATGCGGTCGGTAACAAAGTGCGAAAAGCGTTTATAGGTTTAATGAATGCCGAAGGTATCGACTCAAAATTGACCCCTATAAGTAAAAATGCGTATCCTTTAACTGTCTCAAAGATTTGCAGTATCAAATTGTACGCCGTCAATTTCCAGTGACAGCAGCGGAAGCTTTAACTATTCATAAATCTCAGCGGCAGACGTACGAAGAGGCGTGTATCGATTTTAAAAAATCAAAAAGAATTACCAGACAAATAATGTACGTCGCATTAAGTAGGGTAAAAAAGTTATCTGGACTTTACATTTTAGGCAGTTTCAAACCCCCGAAGTCTCCAAAACAGAACGACCAAATTCTAACAGAAATTTTGCGACTACAGCAAAATAAACCGCTCACATTCTTTTACGATACTTTTACCAATAGCGATCAGATTAAAATTTTATATCATAATGTTGGATCATTGCGGAAACATTTACCAAATATTATCAGTGATGAGTGGTACATTAGAGCCGATATATTAATATTTTCAGAAACTTTAACACAAAATTACGATGATATAGAAATTCCCGGTTTTCACATAATATTTCATTCGAATTCGGTTAATACGCGCGGAGTTATTTGTTTTATCAAAAACCACATTACCGTTTGTAATATTCAGCACGTTTTAAAATTCGAATGTAAAAATCATGTTGACTTGTTTAGTTTTCAAGTAGAGAATTTTTGGGTAATTAGTGGTTACAAATCGCCTTTGGTTAGGCATGCTATCTATGTATGAAAATTGTTTTCAAGAAATTATAAGTATGTACGTTATCTAATGCCGATGGTTGGGAGATTTTAATTTTGATGCTGCCTCATATTTTCCAAATTTAATGGCAAAGTTCGATTTTAAAAGTATTTTAAACCGTAATACGTCCACAACCGATCACAATACTCAAATAGACGTTGTATTTAGTAACGACGAAATATTGATAGCAGGTGTTTACGACAGTTACTTTTCATATCATAAGCCCATATATGCGTTGCTCCCAATAATATCTTCTAGGCAGCCGGCTGTAAATTTTTTTAACGATTCGTCGGTAATAACAGTTTCGGATGAAGGCGTTAATAATCGTGCCGTTTCAAGCAAAAATAAAAACGAGTACATAGGATTTATAAACAGGGATGGCGTTTCTTGTTATGCAAACAGTGTAATTCAATGCCTAATAGCTTTAGAACATTTTAAACAGGATTTAGTTCATAATAGTAAACCAGAACATAGTGTCAGTAGCAGTATCGTAGACATAATTAATGTAGTAAATTACAGTAAAGTACAGCAAGATGCCCACGAATTTTTAATGAAATTGTTGCAATATTTAGAAGAAGAAAACCCTGCGTTATCTGCAAAATTTTATTATTCAAGAACAATTATACTAAAGTGTTTTAATTGTGATTATTCCCGGGAACGATCAGAATTAGATTCCTGCTATTTTCTTCGTTTCGAAGATGATATGCCTTTGGATTTTTCTAAATTTATTTGTTGGGATGACACTAATATAAAGTGTTCCAATTGCCGCGTATCAAATTTTTCAGAAAAACATATTATATCGTACGTTAACCAGTATGTAGTACTAGTTCTTGCCAGATTCCGTGCTGACACAAAGTTGATGAATTCGGTAGTAAATTTTAATGAGACAGAAGTTTGTATAAACGATACGCATTTTGACGTACGCGCGGCCATTCTGCACCACGAAGATTCGCTAGACCACGGTCATTACACCTGCATCATAAATGTGAATAATAGTTGGATCAGGTACAATGATTTACAGACGGAAAAAACTAGGTTCCCTGCAAATTTAGAAGACGTGTATTTATTAATACTAGAGAAAAGGGGTAAATGAATGTCTACGCTGTACATATAGTTCGTTATGTTGATTCAAAATTTAAAACTTGTTTATTCTCAATTATTTTGTATCATTATTCATTTTATATACGTAATTGTATTTAACGTTTGCAATTTTATCTAAATCCCCAAACACCCGCGGACGGAGCTGTCTGGATGCCGCCGTCGTGCAGCCCGGGCGAGCTCGCAGTCTGATATCGGCAGTCTTCGTTCCATTAATAATAATAATAATAATAATAACAATAATAAGTCATTTTATTTAACTTTTGATAATTTCAATTTTGTCTGTTTAGAATTTATTATCTTAAAATCCCTGTTCAAATATACAATGTGGCAGCTAAAGTTTGGGATTGCGGGTTATCCGGAACAGAAACTCGCGGGTTATTAATTACCTAATTAATTTAACGTTTGTCTAGGAACAGTTTATTCGTACGTCCACACATACATGTTATTTAAATTTTCAAAGCAGGTGGTAGCAAGGCTTAGAAGCGGGTGTTGTTATTTGGAATTTGTGTTATAATATGTAATCGGATTTTTTTTTGGTATAGAATAAATGTCGTTAGCAAATAGTTGCAATCATTCATCCACGGGTTCTGCGTCTGAAAAGTTAGTCCGCGACTTTAGATTTAAAAATATCAAAAAACAAATAACGTAGGTGAATTGAATGTATGTGGCAATTATCAAATTGTAGGTATAGGTAGTATAGGTTCATGAAGGCTCCTGGCGAAAACTTCCCATGTAAAACAAAAAGTTTAACGCATCTGCCATAGTACCTCATGTTACTTTACTTACTGTAAACACTAACTAAGGTGATGTGGAAAGCTATGGATTAATAATTAATACTTTTCGTAAAAGATTTAGGCTGGACGCTAACAGAAACGGATCATCGGTCGGTAGCGATCGTCCGGCTTCGCCAGCTGTAATTTCAAGCCGGTTACTACAGATAGATGCGTGTCTTTCTTCTGTACATATCGAACCCGCATAATCTTGTTTTTCTCGCTACGCATTCAAGTGATTTCCTACGCTGCCTCGCGAACTACTGTTGTATACCAAAAATAAAATATTTATTTTTAGTATGGGAATAAAGTCCAGGGGAGGTTTGCACCTCCACTTTTTCCTTTTAATTATCTCATGTACTTCTGTTGAATAAAAGTGGTACAGTTATTATTAAGCTGATTAAAATCACATTTGCTGCCAAGCTTATATTAACTCTTTATTAAAAAGAAGTACAATGTTTCTCTGAAATTATACCCGTAAGTACCATTTTTACCCAATGACGTTTTTCCTATTTTGCTGTTTGCAAACAAATAAAGTGGACTATACATAAACAAATGTAGCATACTGTTGAATAATTTAATTTAATCAAATAGTTATCTGTGTTTGTTTTTAGTTTTTGATGTTACTATAGTTACTTAAGTTGTTACTTAAGCTGTAAAAGATTTATATGAGTTTTCTGGAATAAACTATCAAGATATATACACCACTGTGTTATAAATATTGTATATATCTAACAGGTTATGGGCCCAGATCCCATAGTTGTGAATTTTTCAAGTGTAATTGGTATTTTTATTTGTGTAAATCAAGATGACAGCAAATACAACTCCAGTTAATGTTTCTGTTGGATATCAGTCAATTGAAAAATTGGAAGGTGTGAGAAATTATGGAACTTGGAAATTTCAAATGAAATTATTACTCATTGAGCATGGGCTATGGAATTTAACTGATATTGGTTTATCAGACAAGTCTGCTGAAGACGAAAAAGTACGAGATCAAAGAGCGTATGCTAAAATTTGTCTTAATGTCAATTCAGCTTGTCATCCTCATGTGAGGAATGCAAAAACTGCAAAATCTGCATGGGATAACCTGAAGTTAGCATATGAAAACCAAGGTATTAGTCGTAGATTAGCATTGAAACGGAGGCTTTGTCGTATAAATTGCAATGAATTTGAATCAATGAATTTATATCTAAGCGAAATCTTGTCTATTACACAAGATCTAGCTGATCTTAATTGTGCTGTTGATGATGAAGAGATAGCAGTCACAATGATATGTGGTTTACCAGATGAATATAATCCTCTTGTTATGACTATAGAATCCTCACAAACTAAGTTAACTAGTGAATTTGTTAAATCAAGATTGCTTCAAGAAGATTATAGACTAAAACTGGATAATGATCAAAATGATACTGCTCTAGCTTTAAAAGGTAAACAAGGATATAAACAAAACAAATCATTTCGGAAATTTGTTCCTGTGTGCCACTACTGTCACCAGAGAGGTCATATTAAACCAAGATGTCCAAAACTACAAAAGAGGACACCTATGAATACTATTGAAAAAGCAAAGGAACAAAATGCTGCTTTGCTTTTGGTATCAGCTCTTGGAAGTGGACCATTCAAGAAGGAAGAATGGGTAATTGACTCTGGTTGTACAAATCATATGTGTATGAATGATCAATTATTTGTAAATTTAAACAATATTGGTTTAGATAAAACAGTTAGTGTAGCTAATAATCAAACAATTTCATGCATAGGTTCAGGTAATATAGAGTTAAAGTTAAAAAACAATGTTAATAATGTTGTTACTACTGCTATTATAGAAAATGTTCTACATGTTCCTGATGTTGCAACTAATTTGATTTCAGTTGGAAAAATTGCAGATAAAAATCGCATTGTAATGTTTAATCAAACTGAATGTCGTTTATATGATGCAGAAACAAGTGGAATTTATGGTAATTATGTATCTATTGGATCACGGAAAAATGGTGGTCTGTATCTCCTAAATAAAGAGGCAAATGAAAATCATTCTGCATTGGAGACTGTTGCTGCATCATCAACTTTTGTCTCGCAGGATACATGGCACAGAAGACTTGATCACTTAAGTATATCAGGTATGCGTTTGTTAAAAGAACAGTTAGCCGTAGGCATAAACTTCAAAGAGGAAGATTTAAATGTTTGTATACCATGTATTGAGGGAAAGCAAGTAAGAAATGCATTTCCAAAAGGTCAAGCTAGGCGAGCACAAGAAAAATTAGAATTAATTCATTCAGATGTATGTGGTCCAATGTCAGAACCTAGTTGGATGGGTGCTAAATATTTTCTGACTTTTACTGATGATTATTCACGTAAATCATTTGTTTATTTACTAAAAGAAAAATCACAAGTATTTGATACCTTTGTGCAATTTAAAACATTTGTTGAAAATCAAACTGATTTGAAAATTAAAAGGATTAGGACTGATAATGGTAGGGAATACTGTAATAAAGCGTTTACTAATTTTTGTTGTAAAAATGGTATAATGCATGAAACTACCATTTCATATACGCCCGAACAAAATGGGGTGGCTGAACGCCTAAATCGAATTTTAGTTGAAAAAGCCAGAACTATGTTAAGTGATTCTGGACTTCAAAAGCGCTATTGGGGGGAAGCAATAAACACTGCTGTTTATTTAAAGAATCGTAGTCCCACTATAGCGGTGAAGGGTGCAACTCCTGAGGAAATTTGGTCTAAAAAGAAGGTTGATTTGAGTAATCTTAGGATTTTCGGATGTGAAGCATATGTTCATATTCCAGATGTTAAAAGAACAAAATTTGACTTTAAATCTAAAAGATATATTATGATAGGTTACTGTGAAGAATCAAAAGGATATAGATTAGCTGATCCTAATAATCCTGGAAAGCTAACGAAAGCCAAAGATATTGTTTTCATTGAAAATATGAAAGATAATGTTTCAAATGTTAAAAGTAACATTCAAAATAATAATATTGAACCTTCTATTTCGGTTTTAAATCAAAAAGATGATAATACTGTAAATGATTCAAATGAAAGTTCTGATACAAATGATAATAACTTTGAAACTGTAAATATTAGGCCTGTGCGTGAGCATAAATATCCTGTATGGATGAAAGATTATAATGCTTCATTATCAATTGATGATGTTTCATTTTCAACATTAATGGCTTTACCAGGGGAACCTCAGACAGTTGGAGAGGCTCTAAATAGCTCAAATTGTGATGAATGGAAGGAAGCTATGAATGAAGAGTTAAATTCATTAAAGCAACATAATGTATGGGATTTAGTAGACCGTCCCAAAAATCAAAATGTAATAAAGAATAAATGGGTATTTAAGATAAAAAATGAAAATGGCGTTGAAAGATTCAAAGCTAGGCTTGTTGCTAAGGGGTTTAGTCAAAAATATGGCATAGACTTCAAAGATACTTTTGCTCCTGTCGTAAGACACTCGACCATCAGATATTTATTTGCATTAGCAAATCAAAATAATATGGATATTGATCATATAGATATCAAAACCGCTTTTTTAAATGGTGAACTTACAGAAACCATTTATATGGAACAACCTGAGGGTTTTGAAGTTGGAGATGAGAATAGAGTTTGTAAATTAAAAAAAAGTATTTATGGTTTGAAGCAAGCCAGTAGATCATGGAATAAGAAAATACATACAAAATTACTTTCAATTAACTTTGTACAGTCTCAATGTGAACCTTGCGTTTACATTAAACGAATTGAACAAAAGTTAATAATCATTGCATTGTATGTTGATGATTTCTTTGTAATTAGTGATTGTACTAAAGAAAAAGAAATGTTTGTTAAAGCCTTGAAAGAGGAATTTGATGTTAAATTCTTAGGTCCTGTGAGTTATTGTTTAGGAATGGAAGTTAAACGTAATAGAGAAGAAGGTATTTTAAGCCTTAATCAGAAAGATTTTGCATGTAGATTATTGAAATCTTTTGGCATGGAAAATGCTAAACATGTAGCAACTCCAATGGTAGTTAACGAAAAACTTATGAAGCCTGAAACTGATACTTGTGATATACAGGTACCGTATCAGCAATTAATAGGAGGCCTGATGTACTTGACTGTATGTACTCGACCAGACTTGAATTTTGCAGTAAGTTATTTAAGTCAATTTAATAATTGCCACGATAATACTCATTGGATAGCAGCAAAAAGAATACTGCGTTATATAGCTGGAACAATCAATTATGGACTTGTTTTTAGAAAAAGTGATAAAGGAATTGAAGCCTTTGCAGATGCTGATTGGGCTAATGATATAGTAGACAGAAAGTCCTATACAGGATTTGTTATTAGGATTGGAAATTCTACTGTTTTTTGGGAATCGAGAAAACAAAAAACTGTCGCGCTTTCTAGCACTGAAGCTGAATATTTGGCTCTGAGTGATGTTGGAAAAGAAATTTACTTTATTAGAAATCTAACAAATGAAATATTAGGAAGAGAACCAACAGTAAATGTTTTCAATGATAACCAAAGTGCAATAAAAATTGTTAATAATCGGCAACATCATAAAAGAACCAAACACATTGAAGTAAGACATCATTTCCTTCGACAAGCAGTGGAAGAAAATGTAATAAAAATTGAATATCTATCAACAAATGAAATGATTGCAGATATAATGACCAAGCCCCTATCCAAAGAAAAACATAATGGTTTCTTAAAAGATTTGGGCATTGAAGGAACTATTGAGGGTATTTGATTACATGGGGGTGTTGAATAATTTAATTTAATTTAATCAAATAGTTATCTGTGTTTGTTTTTAGTTTTTGATGTTACTATAGTTACTATGATAGTTACTTAAGTTGTTAATTTTATATAACTGAAATATGTAAAATTCTGTAAAAGATTTATATGAGTTTTCTGGAATAAACTATCAAGATATATACACCACTGTGTTATAAATATTGTATATATCTAACATACAAATACTTAAAAGATGTACCTACTGTATACACGTAAACTGAAAAAACAAACCTGGAAAGTAGCTCGAGACATTCGAAAATGTTCCTTAAATTGGTCGTCGAAATATTGTGGCACTACATCTTCAAAATAACCCTGATTTCTAACAACTGCTCTTCTTTCTTCATGATTGTCTGCTTCTATAGGATGAGCCAAATTTTCTGCTGCATGTAAAATAAAATTTAAATTAATTCCTGCATCGTCACCAAGCACAAACACGTTGAGTTGATCCATTTCGTTCAGTAAACTAACTAACTGGCCTTTAACTAACTGACTGCATTTCATTCTACATTGAACAACTTCTTTTATAGTACATAGAAATTATCGAAAGTGGGGTTTATTATCAAATTTAAGACTAATAAGTAACAGAACTCATAAGGGCATAAATTAATTTATTATTGTCATCAGGTTAATTCATAATTGTCATCTATGATTGTCATTCAAAACTTTCACAAACAAATAAATGTAAATGTAAATGTAAATGTTTATTACAGCCAACTCAACAAAAAAATACATGTCCGAGGCATAGTCACAATAAAATGTAATGCATACACATACATAAAAACCATAATAGGTACATAAACTATTAAATTATATAAAACACATTTACTACTTGAAGTATTCACTCAGTGAATAATAACATTTTCTTATTAGGATTGTTTTTAGTTTGCTTTTAAAGTCCCGAGGAGTTTTACACTCCTTTACGTCGACAGGAAGGTGATTAAATATTTTTATACATGCATACCTTGGTCCTTTCTCATACAACGTCAAATTATGTTTAGGCAATATAAAATTATTTTTATTTCTAGTAATGTAACCGTGGACTTCTGCGTTCTTCTCGAATGCTGATTGATTATTATAAACGTACACACAACATTTGTAGATATATATTGATACAAATGTTAGTATTCCGTATTTAATAAATGTAGGTCGACATGACTGAAGTCTCCTCAGATTAAATAACAGTCTGACTATTCTTTTTTGATTAATCAACACACGTGTGCTATCCACGGAGTCACCCCATGTAATCACATTGTACGCCATATGTGAATAAGCTAAGGAATAGTACACACTGAGAAGTCCGCTGGCGGGCAAACTGGATTTCAGGTTTAATAAGGCAAAATATGCACTGTTTAATTTTTTACATACACCATCTACATGCTTAGTCCAATATATTAGTCCGGCAATAACTGCATATCTACTGGGAAACTTTTTTATGCTGATTAAAGGCTAATTACCTAATTTCATATAATTTGTTCTGTTGATTATTCTATTCAACGATTTAGATAAAGTTCCAAATGAATCATGGACTGACTAGGATCTCTTTGACAGCTTATATACCGCTAAAACAGGTATCCAGCAGAACCAAACCCGCATAGATGGCGCTAGTAAACATGTCGCAAATCGTTTATATAGGAAAATCCAGGAGTGTCCTGTATACCGGGTGAGTCAGACCACCCGTATCAGTCGTTTTTTTCGAAAACGGTTAATCGTAGAGAGTCGGGCCAAAAATTTCGATTACAATGAAGATTCATGAAGAATCGAATGGTGACATTGCCATTCGTCGGAAAAATCGGCATCCTGAAGAGTTTGCTCCAGAATGTCGAGAACTCCAAAATTTCCAATAGCACGGGGGGTCAAAAGGGGTATCGTTGAAAAGGTCTTTAAAAAATAAGCAAGTTTTGTAGGAAAAATAATTTTATTACCCCCACCCCTTCTGAGGAATATTCGATTGAAGTTATTAAGTAAGTGTAGTACCTACTGTTATTTAGGCAGGATGTAATCATATGTAACTACATACGTCCTAACAATAGAAATGCATGGAAAATCAGCAGTGGATGAACACAGGCTGACAAGAAGAAGAAGAAAACTATTATTTAACTTTACATTTAAAAAATGTCTAAAATGTAAGTTTGACAATATCACAATAATTGTTTAAACTGTCATCCATCTACTTCTAAACACCGTCGAGCTCTTCTAGTCACATTAACAGTGGCTCTCAATATTTCTTCACCACTTAATGACCGGCAGGCATTGCGAATTCTCAACTTCATATCATCTCTCGTTGTATCCAGTGGAGTACAATCGGGTGACCTATTGTCAAACTTACATTTTAGACATTCTTCAAATGTAAAGTTAAATAACAGTTTTCTTCCTCTTCTTGTCAGCCTGTGTTCATCCACTGCTGATTTTCCATGCAGTTCTATTGTTAGAACGTATGATCGTTTACATCCTGCCTAAATAACAGTACAATTACTTAATAATTTCAATCGAACATACCTCAGAAGGGGTGGGGGTAATAAAATTATTTTTCCTACAAAACTTGCCTATTTTTTAAAGACCTTTTCAACAATACTACTTTTAACCCTCCGTGCTATTTGAAATTTTGGAGTTCGCGACATTCTGGGGCAAACTCTTCAGGATGCCGATTTTTCCGGCGAATGCCAATGTCACCATTCGATTCTTCATGAAGGATTTTGTAATAAAAAAATTTGGCCCGACTCTCTACGATTAACCGTTTTCGAAAAAAACGACTGACTCACCCGGTATACTACATTTGTAAACCATCTTATTTAAAAGTTTCTACAAGTAAAAATAGAAGTTTGATTGACATGTAAATCACAAACTACATAGTCTGTGATGTAAATATACTATTGTAGATAATATTAATAATCCTGCCTATAATAATGAGCAAACTCCCGTTCAATGATTAAAAGTACGGGAGCGTTGAACGCAGCCATCCACTTAAAAAATGATTAAGTTGGTATAAAAAAAATGAAATTTTTAGTAATTTCTGTCTGTATAATTATAGTAACATGATTCAAATATTAACAACATCAATCAAAATATTCACTACGTCACTATGTATATAATTTTTAGGTTTTTCTGGCGAGTTGTAATAAATAAAGTTTCCTTGATAAAAACTATTTTCTTTTTCAAATCAACACTTTTATTGATGATTATCGATTGCCATATTTTTCTCTTTAACGCTCTATTTTTAAAAAAGTGATTACTGAAGCAGATAGTACTTAATAAAATTTTCAATTCTGAATTAATTATTCCCAATTTTAAATTGTTTAGTCTCATTTTGAAAAGGTATAGTTACTACATTTCCATTAACTGCAGACTTACAACATTATAACAATAATTTACATTTAACATTAAATCAGTGGCTATCAACCTTTTAGTATAGTGTATTATATCAGTGTATACGTGTATTTTATTGTTTATTATGTGAGAATGTATTCTATTTTGATTTTTTAATGATTTTTCAACATCTGCTCTAATTTCAATTTTTTCTCAAAGTACTATTTTCAAGCTACAGGCAGACTTTATCCATGATAACTGGAACACATATCAACGCAGACGATGGACAGAAGCATATAAGATATTATAATAAATGAATAATGATTTATACAGCAACTACTTGCTTCCATTTAAGACAGGTTCTATTACAAAATTGCCAGTAAAGGAGAATCTCAGAGCTCCATTTGTTCGTTTTTTGTATGTTTGTAAATTTCAAAAGCTTCCAAAATATTTAATTTATGTTACGTATAAAGCAAATAAATCGTGTTATTTCCAGCAAAAATCGATATTTTATTTAATATTTATTATTTCTATAAACTTTATAATTAATTCTTATACTTTCAAACTTTCATATTCACATATTATATTGCATTAAAATGGCTTTCCAACCTAATGGGTTTTCACATGATGTAAGTTACTCTTCCATGCACTTCTACATATAATCATATATATCACATGCAAATGGTTTTTCGCCTGTATGTGATTACAAATGTCGTCGTAACTGAGCCTTCCTGTGAACTTCTACAATCACATATATTACATTGAAATGGTTTTGCACCCGTATGAGTGTTCAAATGTCGTTGTAAGGTACTCTTTCGTAAACTTCTATAATCACATATATCACATGTAAATGGTTTTTCACCCGTATGGGTTTTTATATGTTGTTGTAAGTAACTCTTCCACGAAGTTCTGTAATTGCATATATTGCATTTAAATGGCTTTTCACCCGTATGGGTTCTCATATGATCTTGTAAGCGACCCTTCTGTGAACTTTTATAATCACATATATCACATGCAAATGGTTTTTCACCCGTATGGGTTTTCATATGAACTTGTAAGTGATCCTTCCGTGAACATCTATAATCACATATATCACATTTAAATGGTTTTTCACCCGTATGGCTTTTCATATGTGTTTTTAAGGCACCCTTTCGTGAACTTCTGTAATCACATATATCACATTGAAATGGTTTTTCACCCGTATGGGTTTTCATATGAACTTGTAAGTTAGCCTTCTGTGAACTTCTATAATCACATATATCACATTGAAATGGTTTTTCACCCGTATGGGTTTTCATATGATCTTGTACATGAGCCTTCCGTGAGCTTCTATAATCACAAATATCACATTGAAATGGTTTTTCACCTGTATGGGTTCTCAAATGTCGTTGTAAGTCAGTCTTCCGTGAACTTCTATAATCACACATATCACATTGAAATGGTTTTTCACCCGTATGGGTTTTCATATGCTTTCGTAAGCCAGTCTTCTGTGAACTTCTATAATCGCATATATCACATTTAAATGGCTTTTCACCAGTATGGGTTTTCATATGATATTGTAAGTGACCCTTTCGTGAACTTCTATAATCACATCTCTCTCTTGTAGCTATCTTACCACAAGTCTCAAAATTACTTCCCCGTTTACTCCCATCGCCACTTACAGTTTTTGTATATGATTCTAAGTTACCTCTTGCAGTATTGGATTTTTCTTCAGTTGGATATAAGGTGCTGTATATTGCAGAATCTAACTGTTCAACTTGAAAGCCCTGCCTGATTTCTGATTCAATTTTGTCAATTTCTTCTTTTATATCCAGCTCCTCGCCCACCAAAGGCTCTATCTTAACATAGATATCATCATCGTCACTCTTAATATTAAATTTCACATCAGGAGTTTTGGACTTTATTTGGGCATGCAAACGAGTGCTGGTATTTTCATGTTTTACTGAAATAATTACCAGTTTATTAAGATATTAATATTTTAGAAGTACTTAAAGTAGTACAAACAGTATAAGACACAACTTCTATTAAATATGAAAGCATATTATTAACATTAAAAATATTTTTTTTTTAAATATGCAGGGTGATTTAAGTGTATATCGAAAACTCGTAGGAAGTGATTCCTCCCCCTAGAATAAGGAAAAAAGTTAATATGACCCATGGTCACATTACCAGCTGACAAAAGATGGAACGAAGAGTCACTAATTTTGTTCGTAAGAATTTAACCAAATAAGATATTGTTTTGGTTCTTACGGAAAGAATTTCTTTGGTTTGGAGGCACTTATTAGTGTTTTCAGAATTTTTAAATTATTCAAAGGGTGGTAAACTAGAGGACCATTTTACTTTTTTAAGTCATCTTTTTTGCATTTGTTTGAGTCAATATCTTTTTTGGTTCAATGTTTGAAATTCAGGTACCCAAATTGGTGTGCGGTGATACAAACAGTCCTGTAAAAACAGCGATTTTTCAAAAACGGTGCACATTGTCGTTGTACAATACTAGTACTTTGTTTGTCTAGCATAGGGGGTGTCAAATCCACTATTGACTTTACCAGAAGTGGAAATACAAAAACGTTATGACTAAAAAACTAAATAGTCCTCTGGTTTAGAACCTTCTGGATAATTTAAAAATTCTGAAAACATACTAATAAGTTCCTCCCAACCAGAAAAATACTTTCCCTAACCAACAAAACAATATCTTATTTTATTTTATCGATATTGTATTTAATATTTATTATTTTTATATCTTATTTGGTTAAATTTTTACGAATACATTTGGGTGATTCTTCGTTGCATCTTTGTAGGCTGGTAACTTAGCAACTAAGCATTTTCGGATCATGGGTCATATTAACATTTTTCCTTATTCTGACAAGAGAGGAATCACCTCCTACGAGTTTTCAGTGTACTTTTAAATCACCCTGTGTATAGAAAAAAGAGAAAGGATATTAGTTAAACCCACGACCTTCTTGAGTTTTGAGACTGAGGTCTCTTTCCGGCCTGTTCATTTTCTAAAAAAAGCATTGCGCTACTTGACCTGACAAGACAACAGTTGAGGGCGGATATAAATTTGAAACATATTTAATTTTGTGCATTAAAACTCTATGAATTAGAAGAATTTGCTGTTGTTACAATAAATACAACACAACTGAGTTAATAACCACTTTTATAAATGAGACCATGAATTAAATGGAGTTGCAATTATTACAAACTCATAAAATAAAGTATTTAAAACGCCGTTGCTAGCTCCACGGCTTACGTGGATATCATTCTGACACAAAATCCACGGCATTACGTCATGCGCATGTCTGGGGACTAAAATTATTTCAGCTTCCTGAGATTGTAGGGACAGAGGTCTGTACGATTGGTTGCCTACTTCCAAGGCGTAAAAGTCTGTTTCTGAGAAATTTAATGATAATTATTAACTACAAACAAAATCAATCGCTCGGACTTTAGGTTAGAGAAACTTTACACTAGTATTTTTTATTGGTCATATTCAACTTGCAAATTAAATTAATTAAAAATCAATTTAAAATATGAAAATGTTTGAAACTTTCATAATGGAATAATTTTGTTAAGTCCCAGGGGCTGTATTCTCGAAATCACTCGACATTTTGTCGTGCTCGACAAAAAAATTTGAACCAATCTGAAGGCTATTTTCCTGACAATTGCGCATATGTCATGCCACAAAAAATAGTTTGATTGGTTCATTTTTTTTTGTCGAGCAGGACAAAATGAGTGATTTCGAGAATCAGCCTCCTGGACATGCGCAGTAGGTGCAGCTCGTATTCGCCCTTGACAATGACGATGACGTAATGCCGTGGATTTTGACAAGCGGATAGCCCTCAGAGTTCGGCTACAAACAGCTGAGCGTATGTATATACACAAGTCCACTGGGTTTTTGTAAAAATTAATTCTCAAACTGCAACTAACCTAAAAGCTCGAGGGGCGCCCCACTAGACTTTGCAAAGTCTTTGCTTTAGGTTAGTTGCAGTTTGAGAATTATTTTTCACAAAAACCCAGTGGACTTGTGTATATACATACGCTCAGCTGTTTGTAGCCGAACTGTGAGGGCTATCCGCTTGTTGGATTTTGTGTCAGAATTATATCCACGTTAGCCGTAGAGTTAGCAATGGCCATTAAAGTTTCAAATCTAAATTTACTTTTAATTGTTTTTGCCTCGGTTTTGTGGCGCCATGCAGGTCACGCCTCAACTTGCCATATGAACAGGCCGAAAATCAAGAAGGTAGTGGTCAAACTAAAAAAAAATTGAAAAGGAAAGAATGACTTTCCTACTTACCCCCTGTTTGCAACTCAGCTTCAGAAAAGTTTCCCTGTATGCCTTTCAACGTAGGATTCTTGGTATTAATCACCAAGCCCTCACGTACAATTTCTGATTTTACTGCAACGTCATTTATGTAGAGAAAATTCCATGTTAGGGAAAAGTAATTTTAAACACTTACCTTCTGCCTGCATCTCTGTTTGAGAAAAGTTCTCCTTGATGTCGTTGCTATTCAGAGCATCCAGAGTAGGATCGCCCGGATTTATCACTAATCCCTCATCTACAACTTCCGAATGAACTGCGACATCGTTTATGTAGAGCACAAAATCCATATCAGTGCAGAGATCTTCAGTTTATTACAACCTTCTTGAACATACTGAACAGTTTTAATTTGATGCCATAAAAGATTACACATTACTTACGTTGTTTATTGCAGTAAATTACAAAAAATATACAAGCTACAAGCAAGAAATTCTAAATTAAGGAAATATGGTAAGTTCTTATTGTGTTGATCAAATTATTTATATTTAGCAAAGAGACACACACAAACGCAAAAAGCTCGACACAGCTCATAAAACAGTAACGCGAATGTTTTACTATAAACGCCTAAACGGCCTAAACTGTCAACCACCTGTAAACCGCGTTTTGACAGTTGTTCAAAATAATACAGGCAGGAGGCAGGATTGCCAGACGTTGACTGAGCCCAGTGTTGCCAGGTTTAAAATTTAGATTTTCCTAGAAAAATCTTGAAAAGTTATGGCGCCTTACAAAGTAGTCTTGTCTTTAATCATAACTTTTTTGTTAGGTGTTTAGCTCAATCCCACTGCTGGAAATGCTTAGATACGTTTTTCTTGAAAACGGCACATATTATCGACATGAAACAAGTACGCCTTTTCATGTAAAAATAGTTCCTTTATCATAAATTTTATCCACAAATTAACTACAACAGCATCAACATCATTTTTATACCAGTAACAGTCCCATACCGCCCATACCCATAAAAAAATAGTGGAAAAATCTTGCATCAGTAGCGGCACAGGAAACAGTTTCAGTGGGAAATTTGGAAATTGCCAATTTTTTGTGTGTAAAGATATATACAAAAGATGCAGAGGGGGTTATCTATAAATATGCACATAACTCTCAAGGGAGTTATGAATTCAGCATATTTATAGTTACCGTAACTAAGGCAATATTGCATTGTAATAGGTCAGTAAGGAATAAAATGAATATTCACCATCACCATTAAATAAACTACTTGACACCTGTGACTGCATTATTCAGCAAGATGAAAATTGTTCAGTTGTAACGGAATTTTGTCATTTTGTGACCAATCTTAAAATCCTTCCTCATTAACATTATGTGTACTTCAGGGAAATGTAGAGTTTTTTATCATTTTTCTAGGGAAATCTAAATTTTACACCTGGCAACACTAGGCTCAGTCAACGTTTGGCAACCCTGCCCTGCCTGTATTATTTTGAATAACTGTCAAAACGCGGTTTACAGGTGGTTTACAGTTTATCCGTTTAGGCGTTTATCGTAAAACATTCGCGTTACTGTTTTATGAGCTGTGACGAGCTTTTTGCGTTTGTGTGTGTCTCTTTGCTATTTAAAATAATTTGATCAACACCATAAGAACTTGGCATATTTCCTAAATTTAGAATTATTTTCTTGCTTGTATATTTTTTGTAATTTACTGCAATAAACAACGTAAGTAATGTGTAATTTTTATAGCATCAAATTAAAACTGTTCAATATGTTCCAGAAGGTTGTAATAAACTGAAGTCTCTGCACTGATATGGATTTTGTGCTCTACATAAACGATGTCGCAGTTCATTCGGAAGTTGTAGATGAGGGATTAGTGATAAGTCCGGAGGATCCTGTGGATGCTCGGAATAGCAATGACATCAAGGAGAACTTTTCTCAAGCAGATGGTAAGTGTTTAAAATTAATTTTACCCTGACCTTTCACTAACGTGTTCCGAATTTTCTCTACATAAATGACGTTGCAGTAAAATCAGAAATTGTACGTGAGGGCTTCGTGATGGATACCGAGAATCCTACGTTGGATGTTTGGAATGGGAAAGACATTAAGGGAAACTTTTCTCAAGCTGAGTTGCCAACAGGGGGTAAGTAGGAAAATCATTTTTTCTCTTCAGTGATATTTGGTTTGACAAATATCATTTCTCTTTTTTTATATATACAGGATGATTCGTAACGTACGGAGGAAACTGAAAGGACAACTAGAAGGGACCAAAACATAGTTTTTTTACAATAAACTTTTGATCAAAATCGAATCACAAGAAAGTTAGAACAGTTTAAAGCAAGCATTTTTTTAAATAAAATACCGTAATTCCTTACGTTTTGCATTTATAAGGTAATTAAACAAAATTCAATGAAAATTTTTATAAGAAGAAAGCTATGGCTAGGTATTTAAAGTGTACTTTAAAATTTTCAGCTATAGGTGTTTGTTTATTGACAACCTCTAATTTACATAATTAATCTGATCCTGTAGGTAAGTCAAAATTACAGCGGCAACTTATCAGATTGTGTAGAAGTGTTTTTAATGTAAACGCGAATACAATAAGCTCAGCGGTACTCAAAACGTCGTCGGCGTGAATTTATAAGAACTTTAACCATTGTCACTTTCTTCTTATTTGATTTTGATCAAAAGTCTTGTTTTAATTAAACCACAGCTTTTACTTTTCATCTGTACTTTATTATTTCGTCTTGATATTTTTTCAAAATCAACTACACATTACATCGTTATATTATTTAATTTTTTTCTGTCTTTATTTTGTTATTTTTTCTTCTTGTTTTGTTTTTGGTTGTCATATGAATCTAGGATTTTAGTGTAACTTTAACACCCCCCTTCGCTAAAATCCCTTAAACTTAACATATTTCTAAATTTTACAAATAAATTTACAGCTAGACCCTTTGTGAGGATATCAGCCTGCTGTTTAGATGTTTCAATATACTCCAACTTGATCTTTTCATTTTTAACGTTTTCATTCACAAAATTAAATTTTAAATCAATATGTTTTACTCTCCTATTATTAGCTGGATTTTTAATTAATGCTAAACATCCCTGATCAGATTGTCCTCATAAAAAGTAATGTAACTGAATCTAACACGAACACCTAAATCTAAAAACAATTTTCTTAAACATAATCCGTCGCAAACAGATGAACACAAAGCTACTAATTCTGCTTCTGTTGTGGATAGTGATACACATGTTTGCTTTTTAGTAGTCCAGCACAAAACATTATCAAAAATTTTGAAAACAAATCCAGTGACGGATTTTCTATCTAGTGTATCAGCTCCCCAATCGGCATCAACATAACAACAAATATCTGTATTATTATTCCTTTTATACTCCAACCCTATTCCAATAGTTGATTTCACATATCTTAAGACTCTCTTCAAATGATTAAATGCTTCATCAGTAGCTTTGTCTTGAAACCTACTAAAGTAATTTACAGCAAAACTTATATCCAATCTGGTTCCTAACATTAAATACATCAGACATCCTACTAATTCTCTAAATGGTTTTAATGTTCTATTCGAATCATTACACAAATCAATTTTAACATCCTTTTCTATTGGTGTCGAACACCCTTTACAATTTTCCATGTTAAATCGTCTCAAAAGTTTTTTAATGTAATTTTTCTGGCTTATTTTTAGTGTCCCTGTCAATCTATCATAATCAATCTCTAATCCAAGAAAATATCTTAATGCTCCTTTATCCTTCATTTGAAATTTATTTAATAATTTTACTTTAATATTATTTATTTTATGTTCGTTTGATCCACACAAAATTATGTCATCAACATAAATTAATAGAAAAATCTTTTCATGATCACTATCTAACATATAAAGGCAAAAATCACTCTCTGAACGACAAAATCCTATTTCCAACAAAAACTTATTTATTTCGTCATTCCAACATTTGGATGATTGCTTTAACCCGTATAATGATTTTTTAAGTTTTAAAACAAAATTTTGATCTAATTTTACTGCATCTGGGGCATAACCACTTACGCAACACCCCTGAATAAAAAAGTGATGTCAAAAATCACCTTTTTCCAGTAAAGAATCACATCCCAAATTTCACCCTAATCGCTAAAAACAATCTTTTGTTATTTAAAAAAATAGAAATTTTTTGAAGATCTTTGGCGTTCGATAGCGCTTTAACGAAGCAATTTCGGATAGAGGTAAGTTGCGTTAAATCGTCTTATTTTGATCCCCGGAATCTGTGGTTAAGCTATGGCACCATATTTTAGCGACACCCTGTATATATCTTCATGTAAAATCCCATTCAAAAATGCCGTCTTTACATCCAATTGTTGGAATACGTATCCATACTGATTCCCTAATATTAACAAAGCTCTAATACTGGTCATTCTCGCTACAGGTGAATATATCTCATCATAATCCTTTTGTGCAAAACCCCTTACAACTAATCTTGCCTTGAACTTATCATTCTCATTTTCCTCCATAGATTTATAAGCAAATACCCATTTGGTATCTAAAATTTGACAATTTTCTGGTTTCTTCACCTTTTCCCATGTCTCATTTAATTTTGATTGATTTCAACTCTCTGTCTATAGCTTCTAACCATTTTTCTTTATCTACTCTATTCTTTAATTCAATAAAACTCACTGGTACATTTTCTACAAAACTGCACGCATCAAGTGCCATATATAATTCATAATCTCTGTATTTTTGTGGTAGTTTCACTAATCTTTTGTTCTTTTCTCTATCTATAATTTCATTATCATCATCTTTCTCACTTTGATACTTTACTGTCCCTATTTGTTCATCTAATGTCCCTATCTCATCAAAACTTTCACTCTCTTGCACACACTCTTTTATTTTATACCAGAACTCGCTCTCGTTAAACTTAACATCTCTCGCAATAATCATCTTTTCTTTTTCTGTATCCCATAACCTATAACCTACTTGAGCATACCCCATCATTACGCATTTCTTAACTTTCTTATCAAATTTATCTCGACATTCTTTTGGTATATGACTGTAACATGTACAGTCAGCGACAAATGTTTTCACCAGTATGATACCACTGAACACGTTTTTCTGAGAAATATAATAGGTACCATAACGTCGTTCTTATTGTTTTATATAGGTATGGTGGTAACACTGTTAAGAAGATGAAATGAAATATAGAAATCTGTTTTTATATTTCTCAGTAAAGCGGGTTACAGTGGTACAAGACTGGTGAAAACATTTGTCGCTGACTGTACATCCAAAAACTCTAAAATTGCTCACATTCGGTTTCTTACCATACCAAACCTCTGATGGTGTTTTGTCTAATCCTGAAGATGTGCCTCTATTCATAATGTAATTTATTGTCAAAATCGCTTCTCCCCAATACTTTTTTGGTATTCCAGATTCATTCATTATTGCTCTAGCCCTTTCTACTAAGCTTCGGTTCTTTCTTTCTGCCTTACCATTTTGTTCCTGAGTATATGCTACAGTATAATCTAAAACACAACCTTTTTCAACACAGTAATTCTTAAACTCATTCGAAACATATTCACCACCATTGTCACACCTCAAAGTTGCTATTTTCTTATTAAATTTTGCCTCAGCCATATTTGTAAATTCTTCAAATTTCTCAAATACCTCCCTTTTCTTTTTTATTAAATAAAAAACACAAAGCAAAGAATATTTAACTTAGGGGAAGAACCTTGGCCTTTATGCTTTCGTTCGTAAAGTTTTGCGGTACACGGCCGCTAGGAGTTTTAATTTCAATCTCTGGCGGACAGGTAACGACTTAAAGTCTCTACAGATTACAAAAGATATTCTAGAACCAAACCATTTTCTGCATTTCTTAACTGAACCAAACTGAACAATGTTGCCAGATACCCAGTTCCAGTTACGAAATACCGTTATTAAACTAAAGGTGTTAAAGGTAACAAGCAGTGGCGGCTCCTCCATTAGGTCAATTGGTCAATGACCTTCCCAGGAAAATTGCACATTGATAAACTGTTAACTATGAAATCAGAACATAAATAATAAATATTTAATTCAAAGTTTTCCAACTCTTATTTTAGTAAGATATCATTTTACCCAATCGTGCCTGAATATAAAATCTCGACTGCTTGCATGTGTCATTGTTGATACAATTCGAGTACTGCTACTGTTTGGGTCAATTCTGGATCCAGCCTCGTCGTTGACTTTAGCACACACGTACGTGTTTATGCGGTAGATAGGAATTACAATACTCCAGAGTGAAACGGACAGCCTCGAATTTCGTTTGACTTAGTACAAGATTTTTTTTACAATAGCTTAAAGTTGGGCTGAGAGCCGGACTGCCTCGGGTAATAGTATTAATATATTCATTTTGCGTTCATTAAAGAGTAATTCGTTTTCAGCCACACTTTTTAGTGTAATTTTTTTTTCGGATATACGATAAAAAAAATACCTTAATGAAGATAGATGAATTGATCTTAAATATAAATCCCTTTAAGGTAAGAATAAAGTTTTTTCGTTTTTAGTATTTTGTTTATATTTTGTTTTTTAAAATGACCTCCCTTTATGATTGACCACCGGCCGCCACTGGTAACAACTAACAATAGACATCTTCCTTGAAGGCAGAAGCCAGTTGTGGTAAATTTAATCTTTAGTTTAATGTGCACTTTGTGCCGCAATTGATTTTTTTACCGAAAAATTTCTATAGGGTACCTGTAGAACAATTTAAAACAGAGTATTAAAAAATCACATAGCCACTTAGCTAAAAAAAATGTCTTTAAAACGTTGAAATGGTTTTATTACTATGAAAGTATGAAATTTTAAAACATTTATTTAATGAAAACTTGGCCGAGCTCTGTCCATAAAACATACCTAATCTAACCTATATACCAGAAAACATTATAAATTTATTGTAGCCTACAATTTATAGATAAGATTCTTAAAATTTAGTTCAGAAATAGTATTTAGATAGGTACATTAGTTTAGTATAACAGTTAATCAAATGTTTCTCAAATTTTTATTTGAATTTGGAAGCGTTCAAGCAGGCTTAGCGGTGGGGGGAGGGTTAATTTTTTCTTAGTTTTGCTGACGAAGAGAGCGGGGGTGAAATTATAAATCTTACGTAAGATAAAAAATAACAAAATTGTGGCAAAATTTTTAAAAATGAAGCTAAATCTGGTGAAGAAGTTGAAAAAATTCTTACGTCTTATCATTTGGGGGCAGTGGCGTCGCTAGACCATTTTTGGTTCTGCGCCCCCCCAATCCCCCGCTAAATAATTGAATTAAAATCAAATTTTAACCGGAAATTTTCCAACACATTGTCCATCGGGATCCTACCGAGTTTATTGCTGTCAACCATAAACAAGAAGCAAGGGCTAGGCTATATAGTAATTTTAGAAGAATTTTAGCTGTTTGCGACAGGGCGAGTTCTTGAATTCTATAATAGTTGCGCCCCCCAAAGCATATTTCCTAACGACGCCCCTGTTTGGGGGAGGGAAATTCACGAGTTTCTTATTTTCGCTTACACGGGTGGTAGGGGTTTAAATCTTTGAAAGCTTGCTTACGTAATACTTGAACGCCTTTTGTGCGACAAGATTTCTTAATTATATCACATAATAAATAATTCCGTGTTTACACACTATGTAGGTAATCTGTTAAAAAATATTCCACTTTTGTTAAAAGTTCTAGATATTCAAAATTTATCAATCTATTTAGTCCTGTTTTTAAAATAATGATCTAGAAAATCAATTAATGTATTTAGGTAAACATTGCATGTTTTATAGAAGTTGTGTGCCTGTTGGCATTTTCAGTCTATGCCAATAAACGCAAAAATATTGAAATGGGAAATCTAGTGTCTTATTGCTTTATAATCAAATAGCTAACGTTTTCAAGACTTCCAAGAAAAGCAGTACAAAACCTCTGGTCACCGCAGGGAATACAAAATAAGGGTCACAAGGTGGCAGGGCTATTTGTATAAATGCGTCTGGACAATAAGCTCAGCGGTACTCAAAACGTCGTCGGCGTGAATTTATAAGAACTTCAAACCGTTGTAACTTTCTTCTTTTTTGATCAAAAGTTTATTGTAAAGAAAACTATCTTTTGGTCTCCTCTAATTGTCCTTTCAATTTATTCCGTACGTTAGAAGATATAAAAGTACACTGAAAACTCGGTAGGTGATTCCTCGTGTCACAATATGGAAAAAAGTTAATATGACCCATTGTCCAAAAATACTTGGTTGCTGTGTTACAAACTGACAAAGATGGAACGAAGAATCGCTAATTTTATTAGTAAAAATTTAACCAAATAAGATATTGTTTTGGTTTTTAGGAACTGTATTTTTCTTTCACGTTTCATAAGTGTATAATAAGCGTGTTTTTAGAATTTTTAAATCATCCAGAAGGTGATAAATCGAAGTACCATTTTGATTTGTAAGTCATAAGTTTTTTGTCTTATACTGTTTGTGCTACTTTAGGTAAAATAGTAATATCTTAATAAACTGTTAATTATTTCAGTAAAACATCAAAATACCAGCACCCATTTGCATGCCCAAATAAAATCTGAAACTCCTGATGTGAAATTTAATATTAAGAGTGATGATGATATCTATATTAAGATTGAGCCTTTGGTGGGGGAGGAACTGGATATAAAAGAAGAAATTGACGAAATTGAATCTGAAATCAGGCAAGGCTTTCAAGTTGAACAATTAGATTCTGCAATGTACAGCACCTTATCTCCAATTGAAGAAAATTCCAAATCCAATAATGCAAGAGGTAACTTAGAACCATATACAAGAATTGTAAGTGGTGATGGGAGTAAACAGGGAAGTAATATTGAAACTTGTGATATGATAGCTACAAGAGAGAGATGTGATTATAGAAGTTTACAAAGGAGTAGCTTACAACAACATATGAAAGCCCATATAGGTGAAAAGCCATTTAAATGTGATATTTGTGATTATAGATGTTCGCGGAAGTCTCGCTTACAAGATCATAGGAAAACGCATACGGGTGAAAAATCATTTCAATGTGATAGATGTGATTATAGAAGTTCACTGAAGTATCACTTACAACTACATTTGAAAAACCATACGGGTGAAAAACCTTTTCAATGTGATATATGCGATTATAGTTGTTCACACAAGAATAGCTTGCAACGACATTTGAAAATCCATACGGTTGAGAAACCATTTCAATGTGATATATGCGATTATAGAAGTTCACAGAAGGCTCTGTTGCAATGTCATACGAAAGCCCATATGGGTGAAAAGCCATTCCAATGTGATATGTGTGATTATAGAAGTTCACTAAAAAGTACCTTAAAACAACATATGAAAACCCATACGGGTGTAAAGCCATTTAAATGCAATATATGTGATTATAGAAGTTCACGAAAGGATCACTTACAAGATCATATGAAAACCCATACAGGTGAAAAACCATTTCAATGTGGTATATGTGATTATAGAAGTTCACGGAAGGCTCAGTTACAAGTTCATATGAAAACCCATACGGGTGAAAAACCATTTCAATGTGATGTATGTGATTATAGATGTTTACAGAAGTTTTACTTACAACGACATTTGAAAACCCATACGGGTGAAAAACCTTTTCAATGTGATATATGCGATTATAGAAGTTCACGAAAGGATCACTTACAAGATCATATGAAAACCCATACAGGTGGAAAACCATTTAAATGATATATATGTATATGTGAATATGGAAGTTTACAAAAGAGTGATTTACAACGACATTTAAAAACCCATATGGGTAAAAAACAATTTTAATGCAATATAATATGCGAATAATATGAAAGTTTGAAAGTATAAGAATTATTAATGAATGATTATAGAAATAATAAATATTAAATAAAATACCGATTTTCACTAGGAATATAACACGATTTTATTTTGGAAGCTTTTGAAATTTACAAACCCCAAAAAAAAGTATACAGTTTAGTTCATGATGAACGGAATAAATTCGGTAAAATCAGAAATGGCAGCAACTTTGCTTTTTTTAATGAAACACCCTGTATATTTTTACAGGTTTGGATGGAGAAGGAAAAAGCGCGTACAGTAGACCCAATATCAAAACAACAACAAAGTTGCTGCCATATCCGGTTTTACCGGAAGTGATATAAGGTCGGCGCATAGATCAAAAAATATCTATTTAAAAACTAAAATCCACATGTCGGAGGGTTTTTGATAAAAAACAATAGCTACGATTTTATCGAATTTATTCCTTTCATCATGAACACACTGTATAGTATAACTACCGAGATATATAGTCGGGGTACGCTAATGGTGCATCTAATTTTGTAGTACCAATCTTGAAACAGTATAAAACTAATTTTTTTTTGCGAATTACGTATTAAAAGTATGCTTTTTATAAGCCCATAGAATGTTATTTTACAGTTATTATTTTTATTAATTACATAGTTGTATTCATATTATTCCTGCAAAAAATAAAAACGTTTACTAATTAGTATTTTTTTCGTCCTATAAGTTGCCATTCAAGCACATGATCATTGTTGTTTTTTTTTATTGTGTGTATATTGCTCAAACGTCACTCTGACAGTTTGAGAAACACATTAAAGCATACGACCGACGCACACAGGCGAATTTTAACTAAAAGCTGGTCAAAAATATTGAATTATTTATTTGACACAGAAAATATATTCAAATGTAAAGAAATGGGACATATATTTAAAAAAATGAGTTTTCGGAACGATTCCTCCTCCTTCCGCTCTCCTTCTGTACCCGTACGATTTTACAGAATTAATTAATGAATACTTCATACTTAACTCATAACAATTATAACTACATAACTAACACATAATAATAAAAAGATTTGAAAGCACGTAGTCTTGTCTTAACCCACAACTTGAATGGTAGAAAAATTTGTAAAAATAGTATAAACGTTTTCGCCCTCTAAGAGGACATCTTCAGATGCAAAAAGGTTATAACATTGAATTAATAACTTACAATAAAAATTTAAATTTTAAAAAACAAAATGTTAATAATTAAAAAAGTTAAACAAAAATACTAGGGTTAGAAGAACCAGAGTACATAAATCCAAAGGATTAATTAAAGAACACAAAAATTGAAACAGCCAGCACATCTTGAAAATGGCTATACATAACACATAATGAAACTGATTTCGCTGCAGACCCTGCAAACGTTTTGTTAGACCATAAGATTACTTTGCTAATATTTAAAAACTAGGTAATTGTTATAAAACTAGTTATAAAACGGTGTGCAATGTTTTTATTTGACATGCTTAAAAATTCATCAAACTTCTTTATAATATTAATTTTCGGCAAGATCGCAAATTATCGCAAACATTTTTGGTTGAGTCTTGCCCAGAACTGTACAGAGAAAAATAAAAAAATTATTTCGTCTTGGTCCAACGTGGACTTTTTAACATTTTACCTGAGCAAAAATAAAAAATTGATATTTTTTAAAATTTTGATGACTGTGTATTAAACTATACAGAGATATACAAACTACTGAAAATAGATTTAATTTTAAGAAATTGTGGGATTCTACTTACCACTAGCAATAGGCTCCATCATGATTTTTCAAAGTTTTTATAAAAACTTAGCGGAAAATCAAAAAATAAAATCACTGATTTTCAAAGGCACACAAAATAAATTGACACAACTCATTACAACAGACAACTTTCAACATAAATATTTTTAGGCTACGTTATTTTATAAATAAAAAAGGGGTGGATTATGACTACCTGGTTATTCAGTAATTAAATAGAACTGATTTTAGCATGTAATTCTAAAATTGACAAACCGCATTTTGACCACATTTTTTTCGAAAATCGCCTGTGTGCGACGTTTTGAGAAAAACCGTTGCTAGCTCCACGGCTAACGTGGATATAATTCTGACACAAAATCCACGGCATTACGTTCGGCGCATGTCTGGGGACTTGGAAAATTATTTCAGCTTTCTAAGATTATAGGGACAGAGGTGCGTACGATTGGTTGCCTACTCCCAAGGCGTAAAAGTCTGTTTCTGAGAAATC
Source organism: Hemicrepidius hirtus (assembly GCA_963082805.1). NCBI lineage: Eukaryota > Metazoa > Arthropoda > Insecta > Coleoptera > Elateridae > Hemicrepidius > Hemicrepidius hirtus. The sequence goes on from OY720165.1 coordinate 6,815,903, forward strand.
TAATTATAATAATTATTAACTACAAACAAAATCAATTGCTCGGACTTAGAGAAACTTTACTCTAGTATTTTTTATTGGTCATATTCAACTTGCAAATTAATTAAAAATCAATTTAAAATATGAAAATGTTTGAAACTTTCATAATGAAATAGTAAGTCCCCAGACATGCGCAGTAGGTGCAGCTCGTCACTCCTTGACAAAACGTAATGCCGTGGATTTAGTGTCAAAATTATATCCACGTTAGCCATGGAGCTAGCAACGGCCCTAAAATCACAAAATGGTTTGTTTTTGTTTTTCTAGTTAGAAAAACTGTTAGAGATTTTAGTTAAAAGGAAACTTTACGGCAGTAAAATAATATGTATTGACAAGTTCAATATTTTTACATTCCAACTAAACAAAACTATAAACAATAAAACGCACACCAGATTTACATTCAATGAATAGCGCAGGAATACAAATTTAAATACTTAACAAAAACAAAGAATTAATGGAGTTATAAGAGACTGGTATGATTACATACATATAGCGATAATCTAAGAGTTTGGTATAGGTTTGCTCGGTACAAGCTTAGCATTTATGAAGTTTGTAGAATGCAGAACTTAAACATTCATAAAGTATCTATAGTTCTACAAGCGAGTCTAAAAAGGTCCGTTTCCGTAGGATTTGCATAGATACAAAATTTTATGATCGAATTGGAATGAGATCGAACCGCTGCTGTGTGTAGGAACACTTAACACATGTAGGGAATTTTTGGAATTTTCATAAATTTGATTGAGGAATGATTTTTTTGTTAACTGTTTAGCTCAATCACACTGCCGCAAATGCTTAGGTATGTAGGTACCTACGTTTTTCCCGAAAACGGCACATATTATCGATATGAAACAAGTACACCTTTTCATGTAAAAATAGCTCCTTTATCATAAATTTTATTAACAAGATTAACTAGTACAACAGCATCAACATCATTTTCTAATGCACTTATAAATTGGTACCAGTAGCAGTCCCATTGTTGTGCCGCGCCTAAATTCTTACCTTATCTTAGCTTGTGTAGTTATTATTTAAAGGATGTTATAAAAGATCAAAGTTATGTATGCTCTCTTAGGAAAGTTACATGGTATTAATGTCAAGTAAATTTGGACTTTAAGCTTAAAGAAATAAGCAACTCAACAATTTTCCGAACTCATGATCTTTGGTACCTACCAAACCGCAAACAATAGATAATAGAAATTATATATAATACATCCAGAAAACTCCCGTGACATTTAGGGCCGCTTTTACAATACAAGTATAAGTTATACCCGATACCCCCGATAATTGTCATGGTTACAATTGTTAAATGTATTAAATGGAAAATTCAGTTGGTTAACAAAAAAAAACCCCTATTAGCTATTAATAATCAAAGCCCCATTTTCAAAAATGTATAGTGATTTTTATACCTACTACTACTAGCCAACTAAATTTTCCATTTGGCACATTAAACGTCACATTAGTTTTCTGAATTGATTATATACCTACATGTAGTTGAGAGAGTCAGGGGCAGTTGGTAGTTAAAGGGGTTGTAACCCAAAAAAATTATTTTTTATTAAAAAATAGAATAAAAATATCTAAGAACAACCGCGAAAAGAAGAAAGAAAAAATATTATATATTATTCGGAGTAGAACGTCTTATTTGAGTTTCGTTCACTTGCACAGCCTCGGCGCGAGCGCCTCGGCCGCAATATGAACTCAACACAAAAAGAACTCTTTCTACTCCTAATAATATAATATACTATTGTTACTTACTTATTACTTATTTTATAATATAACATGACGTATATTATTTTACCTACCCTATTTGTGCTATACTAAATATTTGAAGGAATTATATAACAGCACGTATATTTATAATTCATTTCTGGCTATTCGTAATGGTATCACTATCATATCGTAATCTCTTCGGCGTCTTTGAAACACAACTTAGCCGAAAAAATTTAACCATATATGCACTTTTAAATAAGAAATCGATTTGTTAAAAAAGTTTTAATAAAAGTCCAACACAAAACGAGATAAAAATTGTAGAAAATGTTATTTTAACATTTTCATTAATTTGTAACTTTAACAATTTTTATCTCGTTTCTGTTGGACTTTTATTAAAAAAATTATTAACAAATCGATTTCTTATTTAAAAGTGCATACCTATATCGTTAAATTTTTTCGGCTCAGTTGTGTTACACCCTCCCTGTATTCCATTTACCTCATGAAATCTTTCCCGAATTTGATTAACAACACATGATGGAATAGCAATCCTATTGTATCGTCAAATAGAAGTCCAAGAATTAATCCAACAAATAAAATTGCGATACACCAAATTACGCCACAATTTGTTAATAGCTCGATATATTTCTCTTTATCGGCATTTATTTTGCATTTAAATTTAAAAACGTAGTGTGTCGTACCATATTTAGTGCCGGTTTTTCAATTCGAGTTTAAACTCGGTTCAGCTGAACTAAGATCAATTGTCATGGATATAATTGTTCTTAACGATGGTAATGACAATTGATCTTAGTTCAGTTGAACCGAGTTTAAACTCAAATTGAAAAACCGCCACTAAAACTATCAAAATTTAACATTACACCTTCAAAACTGTCGTGCAAACTAATACACATATTTTCCTCTTTAACTATTTTTATTAGATCGTTTTCCCAGCTGCAGATAGATTCTTTTGCGGTAGGCATCTGTATGCAATTACTGCATTTACACCACTCCGTATTATTTAGGTATTTCGTACAACTGGATGGGGACCTTAATCTGATCATTTTTGCTTGATTCTGTGTATTTTTTCTCTTTCTCTTCTTCCATCGATCTATGTTCTTTTGGGGTATATTTTGGTTCCAATCCAAAAGAAGCCATTGTTAAAACCAGCTGGTATTACAATTAGAAATAATCAGAAAAATGTGCAGCGCGTCGCTGTTTAGCAAGATGTTTAATAGGACTGGTGAGGCGGCCGCAGCTTGAAAAGTGTCCCGCTACTAGTAGACGTTGCTGTGCGAGAGAGACAGCTAATTCAGTCCGTCTTACGTTATATTGTGGGCATAATGTACTGTGCTTACTTTTAATATTCACTGTCATTAGGGTAATTATGGGGTAGTTTAAATTTAATATCTACCCAATTAGAGGTCTAGGGTAATTGAATAGAATAATAGTACGAAAAATTATAATTCTTAAGGAATAAAACGCCAGAAAAGTTTCTTATTGATGCCACCTTCAATAAACTGTTACATTACATTTTGAGCAATTTCGATTGTTTTCTTTTTTCAGAACTTGCTTTTTTCATTTTTTGTGATTCTTGTTTGTGAAATTGTTTCACTCGCATTGTAATATAAAAAAAATTGCTTTTGATATGACATCTTGTTTGTGCAATTCCCAGGGAAACAAAAAAGAAATACTTATATTTGAAGAGAAAAAATCTTCAATGGTTTCATCAAAAACATCTACCGACTTAATATGCAACATTAGGATTTTTTCAACTTCATCTATAAACATGTTGAACATTGAAATATTGGGATGATTTAACCAACCCCTTCATTTTAAGTTAGTTAATTTGCTGGCTGGCATGTTTTCAGTCCTTTCAACCTTGTGGTACAAATCTTTTCGGCACTTCGACATTTCGTAGATTTGTACAATTTTTTGCATATAAATCCAGTCAGATAATACAATATGCAATCAATTGTCTCTGGAATTGCGTCATCCTGAATTGTACCAATGTATTCCCAGGTTGATTCGTCGTCCCACCGCTCGTCATTATCTAATATCTCGTCCATTTTCGATTTAATTTTTTCCAAATGAAATTGCCTGTTTATTTCTCTATCCTGAAAAATTGTTTTAAAGGCTTCAAAATCGAAAATGGGCGGATTATTTTCTGCTTCCAGTACTGTGCAGTTAGCAAATTTTGCAGGCTTTAATAATTTATAAATAAAGAGCATTCTATAAAGTTGCAAAAAAGTCGTTAGAGTAGGATGATCATGATCAGCCTGGGTAACGTATTTTGGACAACCTGGGAATTTAGTAGGGAGTGCAGTTTTTGAAAGTCTTGGCTTTGCTAATGGACTCTGTAGTCAAATTTTATATTTTATTTTGTTATCACATAAATTCTTTGTTAATATTTAAATGACTACTACTTTACTTACAGTATATGATTCTGTTATAAGTTCTTTAATAATGTCATTTTCATTAAAACGTTTTTCACAAACACAGTCTTTTATATAAATAATAAATATTAAACAAAATATCGATTTTAACGGGAAATAATAAGATTTATTCGCTTTATACGTCTTTTATGGTTAAATCTCGATCTTTTCGCGGTATTTTCTTCTGAAACTCTACCAATTTTTCTTTGGGAATTTTAAACATAGATACCTTTTCTGAATTTGATTTGTAACCACTTGTACAAAACGGTACACAGCACCTATCTGGCATTATTACACAGACAGTAAATGTTTTCAAAATATTCGAAAACACTAACAACTAATTAATTAGCAAGAAAACAACGAAGTCATCGGTACCACTATTAGTCCCAGCACGGACTGAATTAGCGTTCTCTCTCGGCGTCCTCTCACTCGCACAGAGACCACTACCTGTGACAGATTTCCATATCCTATAGGGCTCGCGCCGCCTCACCAGTCTTATCAAACATCATGCTGTTTAGTAACGTTTCTACACAGCGGAGCATGCTACAATACGCGGAGGCCGAGACGTGTCGGTATGACGTCACACACGACTGTCGCTGTACTTATAACTCCTGTATCTCAAGAACTATTGTTTACATTGATATGCGCCATGCGGTTTAAAAATTTATCCTTAGAATTTTTCATAGAACATTTAATTTTTTTGGGTCACAACCCCTTTAAGCAATAAGTCAGTTAGTCAGTCTTTTAACAATATTGTACTTAAGTAATTGTAATTACGAGTTTATAAGAATAAATGTTAAAATAACTAGAGTGTTATAAATTACTTCAACAATAGTAAAATTGCGATTGCACGAACCAAAATAGACCCTTGTGAGAATTCTGGCGGCTACGGGTACAACACCATGAAAAAATTCATGGAAATATCTTGCATCAGGTAGTGGCACAGGAAACAGTTTCAGTGGGAAATTTGAAAATTGCAATTTTTGTGTGTAATCCTTCTGAAGATGTACAAAAGTAGCAGAGGGGGTATCTATAAATATGCACATAACTCTCAAGGGAGTTATGAATTCAGCATATTTATAGTTACCGTAACTAAGGCAATACTGTACTGTAATAGGTCGGTAAGGAATAAAATGAATAATCACCATTAAATAAACTATTTGACGTCTGTGACTGCATTATTCAGCAAGATGAAAATTGTTCAGCTGTAATGGAATTTTGTCATTTTCTGACCAATCTTAAAATCCTTCCTCACTAAATAAAATCATCTCATTTTTAGGACCGTCTCTTAATGTTAACATTATGTGTACTTCAGGGAAATGTAGTTTTTTATCATTTTTCTAGGGAAATCTAAATTTTACACCTGGCAACACTAGGCTCAGTCAACGTCTGGCAACCCTGCCTGTATTATTTTGAACAACTGTCAAAACGCGGTTTACAGGTGGTTTGCATATGTGGTTTGAGGTCTGTGGTTGAGGGTTGACAGTTTAGGCCGTTTAGGCGTTTATCGTAAAACATTCCCGTTACTGTTCTATGAGCCGTGACGAGCTTTTTGCGTTTGTGTGTGTCTCTGCTAAATATAAGTAATTTGATCAACACCATAAGAACTTAGCTTGTATATTTTTTGTAATTTACTGCAATAAACAACGTAAGTAATGTGTAATTTTTATGGCATCAAATTAAAACTGTTCAGTATGTTCATGCAGGTGATAATAAACTGAAGACCTCTTGCACCCACATGGATTTTGTTCTCTACATAAACGATGTCGCAGTTCATTCGGAAGTTGTGGATGAGGGATTAGTGATAAGTCCGGACGATCCTGTGGATGCTCGGAATAGCAATGACATCAAGGAGATCTGTTCTCAAGCAGATGGTAAGTGTTTAAAATTAATTTTACGCTGACCTTTCACTACTAACGTGTTCCGAATTTTCTCTACATAAATGACGTTGCAGTAAAATCAGAAATTGTACGTGAGGGCTATGTGATGGATACCGAGAATCCTACCTTGGATGTTTGGAATGGGAAAGACATTAAAGGAAACTTTTCTCAAGCTGAGTTGCAAACAGGGGGTAAGTAGGAAAATCCACGGGAAAATCATTTTTTCCTTTTTCAGTAATATATTTTTGGTTTAACCACTACCCTCTTGATTTTCGAGACTTGACTTCTCTTTCCGGCCTATTCATATGGCAAGCACAAAACGGGGGTAAAAACAACTGAAAGTGAATTTAGATTTGAACTTAATATTTCAAACAAATATTTTGTACCAAAATATTTCTACATTCTACCGTACAAGTATATACAGGGTGTCCCGAAAAAAGTATGCAATTTGTACCACCAAAAATAAGTTTTTACAAACGTAGGTCGAAAGATGCTTCCAAAGGGAGCTACAGCCTCCTTACAGGTGGCCTTTGAGTTTCATTTGTTTGCAGTATTGCCAGATTTGGTGATATATCGCCACTTTGGTTACTTTACAGCACCATTTGGCGGCCTTTTTTTACTTTCGGCGAGTAGCTGTTTTTTGGCTATCTCAACAAATATAATTTTCCTGTCTCAAAGTTTAAATATAGTAAATCTCTGCATCACTGACCTAATTACAAGTCACATGTGGTTGCGACTATTTAAGCCTGTACAAACTACAAACCAGGACATTTCTCACAGGTGGATTGTCTATTGTTAAGAATTTGATATTTTTTGCAAGTACTACCAAGTAGGTATCCGTACCCACTTAAGATTAAGACTAGAAATGTAATAATGTGAAAGGGTATTATCAAAACTTACCAGTCCTTCTTAAGTATTTTTAAGAATTGTGTTTTTGTGAAGTCGTTTGCATCGGCTTCCTTTGTTAAAGTCACTTACTTGCGAAGTAACTTGACCCTCTTTCTCAACACTTCAAATTCAATTCTTCACCAGAAACCATTGACAGGGTGTATACCAAACCTGGAAAACCTGGAAATATCATGGAATTTTTAAATTCTGGATTTATCATGGAATTATCATGGAATTTTGTCAAAGTTCTGGAAAATAATATAATAAATTAAATAACTAACATAAAAATTGTATAAAACTTGAGTTGGAGGATTTAATTTTCTGTAAAAAATTTGAATTTGAAATTGATGGCGCCAATATAATATCGGTCATTGTCGTAATTGATCGGGATTCGCCTAGTAAATGCGCAACAACTTGGCAACAACTCGTTCGCCGGCAAGCAACAAACCATGTTGTTTGTTGTAGATACTTTATTATAATTAACAGTTTCTGGAAATTATTTGTAACGGACCTGGAAAACCTGGAAATATCATGGAATTTTGTAATTACAATTTGGTATACACCCTGCATTGAACATTTATTTATAAAATTTACTTTGTATAACCTTATAAAAAGAACTGGGAAAATGAAAGTTGGGCAAAAGGTAACACCTTGTATACATTAATATTTGAAAGTATTTAGCATAAGAACGTTTCTATTTCATCTTTCATTATTTTTTATGTCACTCAAGGGTTTTGGGAATTTTTGGCTACTAAAGTTTGTGCAGTTGGCTACCAGACAACCGAAATATCTGGCAACACTGCGGTTCGCTCGTCAACTAACTTTTTAAAAATGAATTCAGTCGCACATATTTTCTCCCTTTAGGCGCTGTTCTCACCAAAGCAACCGGCGACCGCAACGCAACTGCAACGCAACCGCAACTTTAGTTGCGTTGCTGGACTGTTCTCACCAAAGCAACTGGCAACGGCAACGCGACCGCAACTTTAGTTGCGTTCCTCTTGTGTTCTCACTGAAATCAACTGTTTTGAAGTCTCTTGTTGAGGTAGTCCTGAACAAAATGTCGTCCTCGTCAGATGAAAATATGGCCGCTGCATACTTGCTACTGAATAAGCGTAAAAAAAACATACCGAAAATTTTGGGTTAACCCTTTTTATACCACAAATTTGGGACATAGTTTTTATATAGTGGCGCAGGAATTGAATAATGATCCTGTTAAAATCATATAAGCATCTGCACAAAATTTAAAGTTTTTGCCGTTTCGTCCGTCATGACAACAGTTCTTGCCAGCGACGCGGTATGCAACGCAACCAGTTAGCAACTGGTTGCGTTGCCGTTGAGTAGGTGGGAACACTCGTATTTAAATATTAGCGCCGAGTCGCTTGGCAGTCGCGTTGCGGTCGCCGGTTGCTTTGGTGAGAACAGCCACTTAAGTTACAAAAAACCTGCAAAAAACATTAAATTCGAAAATAAATTAGAACTTTCGGAAATAGGCCCACCTCGACCAGAATTAATTATTGAACAAACGGACGTTAAACAGGGAAAGTCTTACGTTAGGAAATTTAATTAAAAAAATGTATTAAGTAGCGCCGTCGTTGTGCGCACAGACAAGTTGTGCGACTGTAATATTGCGAAAGCGTTTTTTTTTTCTCATGCCTGTTAAACCCCCTACACACGATACGATCGGTTGTACGACGCGTCGTACTACAAGTTGGAAATAAAGTCGTGTAGACAGTCACTGTTTTTGCCTACTAACGTAACAAACCTGCAGTACGACAGGTCGTACAACTGACCATTAGCCTCCACACGATGCGATCGATCGTACGACTTGTTGTACAACGTGTCGTTACGACTGTTTGAACGATATTTGAACGACCAGATCGTACAATCGGTCGTGTTTGACGGCAGTATGGAGCCGACATAAAATCTGTTGTACAACCGGGGGACAGTAAAAAAATATAAAAAAATAGCCTGACAGTAGGTTACCAGTGACGTACCTATCAAACATGTATAGGGGATGCACATCAGTTAGCAATTTGTAGAATTTGTTTAGTATTCTTTGCATGTTATTCATCAAATTTCTTGCCAATAAGGTACACATATTTACCAAATCACCTATAATTATTTGGAAGATAAGTCATGACGCCTTTAATATCCCTACAAAACTACAGCCTACGTATTAAAAATGGCTGATAATATTTACAGCACTTGAACATCAAGCATAATAGTTATTTATTGTAAAGAGACGGTAAATGGTCAGTTGTACTACCTGTCGTACTGCAGGTTTGATAGTTAGTAGGCAAAAACTTGTAGTACGACGCGTCGTACGACCGATCGTATCGTGTGTAGGGGGTTTTAATGGACTCTCGTACGACTGGCTGGTGCGATTCCGCGTGGATTGCGAAGATATAAAAAACAAATTATGTACTCCATCGAGAAACAACTCATTAGTGAATAGTGATGTAGATTTTCGTTACCAAGTACTCGTTCACGTTGAAGTAGATTCTGCAGTCGCTCATAAAACGAGTACTCCGAGTACGACCTTGATACTAGGTACAGTGTACAGTGGACCAGATACGCAAATGAGAAGTGGCCTAGTGAGTGAGTACTCGTTTGTAAAAAGTAACGAATACTTTTAATGTCCGTATTCGTTGCTTCGGATCTTGTCGGATAACGAGTACTCGGCTAACGAATAGTTACTTTCTTTACACTACTAAGTGGAATGTGATGATATGTGTTATCTATCCCGACTCTGGTACTCCGCTGCGTACTCCCTTACAGAGTTAGGGTCAATATTCAATATTTGTGTACTAAAAAGTAAACAAACATAATAATACAAAACTAGGAGCTGTATACACTTAGGTATGCAGTGCATGCCTTGCTCTCATGAAGCATTCGCCACTGATTATGACCCATGATCCGAAAATGCTTGGTTGCTAACAAGATTACCAGGCGAGAAAAAATGTAACGACGACTCACTAATTTTATTCGTAAAAATTTAACCAAATAAGATATTGTTATGGTTGTTAGGGAAAGTATTTTTATGTTTGGCCTCCCAACTAAACTAAATCGGTCCTCAGGTTTACCACCCTTTGAATAATTTAAAAATTCTGAAAACACACTAATAAGCGCCACTAAACCAAAGAAATACTTTACGTAAGAACCAAAACAATATCTTATTTGGTTAAACTTACGAACAAAATTAGTTATTCTTCGTTCCATCTTTGTCGGCTTTTAATATGACCATGGGTCATATTAACTTTTTTCCTTATTCTGGCGAGAGGAATCACCTCCTACGAGTTTTCGGTGTACATTTAATGTGTCGCCAAACTTTGAGGTATTATTCTGCGCACCATGACAAGTAAAAAAGTTCATATAAACATGTGTCCGAAAATCAAGCGTTTCCGAGTTATGAGCAATTTTTGATTCGTCGCAATAGATCAAACTGTATTTAAACTTTAAAAAATATTAAAGTGGCTGGAATACTACTTGCTGTCAAAATCAAACAAAAACGGTGTTGTCTATGCCAAAATATACACAAATGCAGAATTAGCAGACATGCATTTTATGTATGGTTGCGCTTACCATAATTTTCTGGAATGAACTCCCAGGCCTTTCAGAAGATGTGCCTTTACAATTACGTCAAGGGATGTGGTTTATGCACGATGGGACTCCACCAGATTGTCTCATACTTGTGAGGCAGCACCTATCTCAAGTTTTTGGCGAGCAATGGATAGGTCGAGGTGGGCCTATTCTATGGCCGCCACGCTCACCAGACCTTAATCCGTTAAACTTCTTCCTTTGGGGATATTTGAAAAGCCTCGTGTACACCACCCCCATTAATACAGTCGAGGAGTTAAAACGGCGTGTTGACGATGCCTGTCAGAGTATTAGAGGAACGCCAGGCGTTTTTGAAAGAGTAAGACAGTCATTGAGGCGTCGATTAGACGCCTGTGTGGAGGTGGGGGGTGGACATGTCGAACATCTACTCTGAAGAATTTAACATTATTGAATTAAAATCTAATAATTGTTATCAACTTACACGAATAAAGTTTAATTTTGTTTAACAAGGTATCAATTTCCTAAATACAAAAATTGCTCATAACTCGGAAACGCGCGATTTTCGGACACATGTTTATATGGACTTTTTTACTTGCCTTGGTCTGTAAAATAATACCTCAAAGTTTGGCGAGACATTTTAAAATCACCCTGTCTGTATATTTAAAAAATAATATTTTTAATGTTAATATGCTTTCATATATAATAATATAATACATTGTTAATCATTTCAGTAAAACATGAAAATACCAGCACCCATTTGAATGCCGAAATAAAATCTGAAACTCCTGATGTGAAATTTAATATTAAGAGTGACGATGATGATATCTATATTAAGATTGAGCCTTTAGTGGGCGAGGAACTGGATATAAAAGAAGAAATTGACGAAATCGAATCAGAAATCAGGCAAGGCTTTCAAGTTGAACAATTAGATTCTGCCATGTACAGCACCTTATATCCAATTGAAGAAAAATCCAATAATACGAGAGGTAACTCAGAACCATATACAAGAACTGTAAGTGGCAAGAGGGCTAAACAGGGAAGTAATTTTGAGACTAGTAGTAAGGTAGCTACAAGAGAGAAATGTGATTATAGAAATTTACGAAAGGGTAACTTACAACAACATATGAAAACCCATACGGGTGAAAAACCATTTCAATGTGATATATGCGATTATAGAAGTTCACGAAAGGGTCACTTACAAGATCATATGAAAACCCATACAGGTGTAAAACCATTTCAATGTGATATATGCGACTATAGATGTGCACACAAAAGTAACTTGCAACAACATATGAAAACCCATACGGGTAAGAAACCATTTAAATGTGATATATGTGATTATAGAAGTTCATGGAAGACTAACTTACAAGTTCATATGAAAACCCATACGGGTGAAAAACCATTTAAATGTGATATATGTGATTATAGATGTTCATGGAAGACTAACTTACAAGTTCATTTGAAAACCCATACGGGTGAAAAACCATTTAAATGTGCTATATGTGATTATAGATGTTCACAGAAGGTTAACTTACAAGTTCATATGAAAACCCATATGGGTGAAAAGCCATTTAAATGTGATATATGTGATTATAGAAGTTTACGGAAGGCTCACTTGCAAACTCATATGAAAACCCATACGGGTGAAAAGCCATTTAAATGTGATATATGTGATTATAGAAGTTCATGGAAGACTAACTTACAAGTTCATATGAAAACCCATACGGGTGAAAAACCATTTCAATGTGATATATGTGATTATAGATTTGCACACAAAAGTAGCGTGCAACAACATATGAAAACCCATACAGGTGAAAAACCATTTCAATGTGATATATGCGATTATAGATGTGCACACAAAAGTAACTTGCAACAACATATGAAAACCCATACGGGTAAGAAACCGTTTAAATGTGATATATGTGATTATAGATGTTCACAGAAGGCTAACTTACAAGTTCATATGAAAACCCATACCGGTGAAAAACCGTTTAAATGTGATATATGTGATTATAGATGTTCACAGAAGGCTAACTTACAAGTTCATATGAAAACCCATAAGGGTGAAAATCCATTTCAATGTGATATATGCAGCTATAGATGTGCACACAAGAGTAGCTTGCAACGACATATGAAAACCCATACGGGTGAAAAACCATTTCAATGTGATATATGCGATTATAGAAGTTCACGAAAGGGTCACTTACAAGATCATATGAAAACCCATACAGGTGTAAAACCATTTCAATGTGATATATGCGACTATAGATGTGCACACAAAAGTAACTTGCAACATATGAAAACCCATACGGGTAAGAAACCATTTCAATGTGATATATGCGATTATAGATGTGCACACAAAAGTAACTTGCAACAACATATGAAAACCCATACGGGTGAAAAACCATTTTAATACAATATAATATGAAAGTTTGAAAGGATAAAAATTAGGTATTAATTAAAGTTTATATAAATAATAAATAAAATATCGATTTTAACTGGAAATATCCTTTTATTTGCTTTATATGTAACATAATTAAATATTTTGGAAGCTTTTGATATTTTTACAAACCCACAAAAAACGAACAAATTGAGCTCTTAGATTCTCTTTTACTGGAAATTTTAGAACAGAAACTGTCTAAAATGGGATCAAGTAGTTTGTGTATAATAAATCATAAAATAATTCATAAATCATAATCAAATCATAATTCATTTGTTGTTGTACTCGTAATATCTTATATGATTTTGACCGTCGCGTCGCGTCGTCTGGGTTGATACGTGTTCCAATTGTAACACATAAAGTCTGCCCGTCGCTTGAAAATCATACTTTGGGAAAAAATGAAATTTGACCAGATGTTGCGACGACCCGAGTCATAGGGAACTGCATTTATGCGAATTATTAGGATTAAAAATGTAATGTATTAGTTAGTATAGGTACCGGGTGGCCGGTCTCGAAGGTGTACATAGGGATTTAACATTGTATTGAACGTTTCTGCTGATTCCTGCTCGCCAATTCAACTTACAGGAATGGTAATGGTATTAATTGAAAGGTAAAATGATTGCGCTTCAAATGGGGCTAATAATAAAATTAAATGTGCTATATTTATTTTAAAATATCGATTTAAAATTTTACGATTTTTAAATATGACAAAATTTTTTGGAACAAGAGAATAGTAGTGATGTTGAAATAGATGAATTTGCTGAATCATTCTACAATTTATTTGAGGTTGAGCAATCTGTAGCTTATGGTAAAAAAGTAGATCCTTTTGTTATTGTATTAAAAGTAGAGCATATTGAAATGAGATTTGAAGTGGATACGGGTGTTAGTGTATCTGTAATCTCAAAAAGTTGTTATTTAGAAAGATTTAAGATTTATAAATTAAGTAAATCCAGTATCAGATTATTATGTTATAATGGTAAAGGGATAATGCCAGTAGGTTCAGTATTACTGAAGATATGTTAAGTATAAAGATACAGAAGTTGTAGCTGAAATTTTGGTCATAGATAAAGAAGGACCACCACTCATTGGAAGAGATTTATTAGGCAAATTAGGTGTTACTTTAAGTTTGCCAGATGGTACTAAAGTTTTAAATAAGTTGGTAGATAATTCCTTAATTAATACTGGTGATGCAACTCTAACAAAATTATTGAGTAATTTTGATGAATTATTTCGAGTAGAGTTAGGGTGTTACAAGAATTGTCATGTATCAATGCAAGTAGTTCAAGGTACTCAACCTATATTTTCCAAACCGTATAACATTCCGTATGCTTATAGGCAGAAAGTTGAAGATGAGTTAGTAAAATTAGAGAAAATGGGGATAATTACGCCAATAGCAACAAATGCTTGGGGAACACCTTTAGTAGTACCTATTATAAAAAGAGATGCTACAATAATTAGGCTTTGTGCAAATTATAAAACAACAGTCAATAAGTTTTTAGATAATTTTAATTACCTACCCAATTCCAGGTACCTATACAGATTGGTGTCCGTTAATGTGAACATAGAGAGACAAATGCTTACGCGCTTTGCATGTATCGACACCTTGATTATGCATTATTTTTAAAATTGTGTTCTGTAAGTTAACAATTAAGGAGGCAGCTATGGTTTTAAACTAGACACAATTTTAAAAATAATGCATAATCAAGGTGTCGGATACATGCAAAGTGCGTAAGCATTTGTCTCTCTATGTTCACAATAACGGCCACCAATCTGTAGATGATATTTGCAGCTTTACAAGGGGGAGAAGAATTCACAAAGTTAGATTTAAGTCAAGCTTATAATCAATTGCCTTTAGAAAAAGAAACAAAATCACTTTTAGCTTTGCTTTTAGCATGGAGTACGCATAAAGGTAGGTATATTTTTGGTAGAAAGAATGCCAACCTGCGTGTGGAATTTTCCAAAGACGAATGGACATTATGTTACAGGGATTAAAAGCGAGTATGTTGTTTCATTGACGACATAATTGTGACAGGTGCAAATAGGGAAGAGCACTTTAATAATTTAAAGGCAGTACCTAGGTATTAGAAAAGTTGCAATCGCAAGGAATCAGATTAAAGTTGGAAAAATGTGTTTTCTTCCAGAAGAAAATTAATTATTTAGGATATACCTATTATTGATAAACAAGGTTTACATAAAGATGTAACTAAAATTAAAGCTATAAAGGAAGTACCTAGACCATTTTATTTTAATTGTAGTCATATTATTTTCAATCGTAAGTATTGCTCTGTAAACATAATATAGTAAATTTACTTAACGTTTTGCGAAGAAAATTGACAAATATACTTAAGAGAATCTGCGACTTAGTGCTATTTTCATTATTTATTAGAGACTCTTATTATTACTATCATAACAAGATGAAATTAAAATGGTTTAATTTTAAAGTAGATTATGATTTCCAAAATCCTAAAGTAATAAAAGCAGGCACTTTTCATGAAGGGCACAAAACAGTCTTCAAATCTTAGAAATGCCGTTGTAGCTACCTGCTTTCGGATTTTTAAATCTCCGTATTTATGGGACGCCGGCGATATTGATGATATTTTGCAATTAGGGAAAAGTGAAGGGAAATATGAATATGTCAAAATTAAAAATAAACGCTCAAGGTCAATGCAAATCAGTTAGACATGAGTGAAGGTCAGTTTTGCGAGAATATTGATGTAACGTTATCAAAGTTTTTTATAACTTTTCAAGCGGGTATATTATCATGTAATAATAAATCTGTAGCTTTGTTTAAAGAAATTATTAACGATATTACCGAGTATTGGATGTTTGATTCAGAGAGTAGTTCGCGTCATAGATAGTTCGCGTATTACAGCGAAAAATGTCAAAGATGGGGTTGCGGTAAGCTGTAGTTTTGAAACACTCCATTATTTAACGCAATTATTAAAATATAATTTTATTCAACGTTTAAATGCCCCTAGGAATAGCATGTTTAAAATTGTGTCCTTATACGATTGTTGAAACAGTCACGAATAGGAAGGGTAGAAAAAATGAGTTAAGTGGAATACTACGTAGCCAAAAATTTCGAAAAGAATTAGAATACAAGGAGAAAGAGTTGATACGTAATAGAGTAGCTATTAAAAAGTTAAGGGGTAACGTAGAATACAAGACCAAAGAGTTGATAAGAAATAGAGCAGGTATGAAAAAAATCAGGGGTAATGTAGAAAACAAAGCCAAAGAGTTTATAAGAAATAGAGTGTGTACGAAAAAATTAAGAGGTAACATAGAATACAAAGAAAGGGAGTTAATTAGTAGCCAAACATACTATGAAAAAATTAAGGGGTAATGTAGAATACAAACAGAGAGAGTTAATTAATGAACAAAATCGGAAACGGGAAGTTAGGAAAAACGACGACGAAATTAGACTATTTGAACAACAATGCGACTTCAAAGCAAACGAAATAGGCGAGAAAATGATATATTACGATTTAGGGAACATTTGTACAATAATTTAGTAAGAGAAAACACAAATTCTGCGAAATTAAATTTATAAAAATTCGAAAATGTACTCCAAATTTTATATGTTGCTGCTGCGAAGGACTGTTCTTTAGACATTCTGTTACCAATTTCAATATAGCAAAACTGGATAAATTTTCTAATTATTCCAAAGATACTTTAGTCAGTTTAATAATAAATTATGATTCGCCGTTCATTTGCAGGACGTGTGATAGATACCTAACCCTGTCAAAATTACCCAAATTAGCCACAAGTAATGATTTAAAGTTTGTAGATTTACCCGATTGTATTCGAAAACTGTCACCATTAGAGGAAAGAATGACAGCCCCTTACATAAATTTTATGCAAATTAGATCTTTAAAGCCGTATGCCTTAAATCCCCGTATAAAGGAGAAAATTTCGTCTTGCTGTGTGCTCCATCAGGTAAAGCAGCATTTTTAATAAACGGTCTCACATTACACACCGCGTTTTCTTTACCCGTAACTCAGTTTGGTGTACAAATGCCAGAATTATCCAACAACATCGCGAATACACTACGAGCACTATTATTTCATTTAAAATTACTTATTATTAACGAAATATCCATGGTGGGTAGTCGGTTATTATCACGGGTCGATACTAGACTTCGACAAATCATGGGTTGCAAAGAGTCTTTTGGGGGCATATCGGTTTTAGTTGTAGGAGATTTAAATCAATTACCTCCTGTGATGGATCGCCCTGTATTTTGTTCACCAAACAGTAACAGTCCAAGTATTTTTCACGTCGAATCAAACCCCTTATGGGACGAGTTTAATTATTACGAATTGACACAAATAATGCGGCAGCGGGATGAAGTTCAGTTTATACATTGTTTAAATAATTTAGCTAAGGGAATTATGAGCGTTGACGATATAAAATTAATTAAATCGCGAGAAGTAGAAGAAACTCTAGTCCCAGAGACCGCGATTAGGTTATATGCGGAAAACGCTAACGTTGATGCGTACAATGAACGTCGTATAAACAATGCGCCTGGCGAAGAATTCTTATCTACTGCGGAAGACGTTATTTTAGGAAAAGTTTCAGAATTCACTAAAAGTAAAGTATTAGGCGCGTTAAAGAAAAAGAAAACTTCAGAACTTGGAGGTTTACCAACACATTTACGTATAAAATTGGGTATTAAGTACATATATGGTAACTTCTAATGTAGATATCGCGGACGGGCTTGTAAAAGGATCTTGTGGAATACTTAGACATATTTCGTTTGAACCAAATTCTAAATTTCCTAGCAAACTTTGGATTGATTTTCAAATGCGGTCGGTAACAAAGTGCGAAAAGCGTTTATAGGTTTAATGAATGCCGAAGGTATCGACTCAAAATTGACCCCTATAAGTAAAAATGCGTATCCTTTAACTGTCTCAAACAAAGATTTGCAGTATCAAATTGTACGCCGTCAATTTCCAGTGACAGCAGCGGAAGCTTTAACTATTCATAAATCTCAGCGGCAGACGTACGAAGAGGCGTGTATCGATGTTAAAAAATCAAAAAGAATTACCAGACAAATGATGTACGTCGCATTAAGTAGGGTAAAAAAGTTATCTGGACTTTACATTTTAGGTAGTTTCAAACCCCCGAAGTCTCCAAAACAGAACGACCAAATTCTAACAGAAATTTTGCGACTACAGCAAAATAAACCGCTCACATTCTTTTACGATATTTTTACCAATAGCGATCAGATTAAAATTTTATATCATAATGTTGGATCATTGCGGAAACATTTACCAAATATTATCAGTGATGAGTGGTACATTAGAGCCGATATATTAATATTTTCAGAAACTTTATCACAAAATTACGATGATATAGAAATTCCCGGTTTTCACATAATATTTCATTCGAATTCGGTTAATACGCGCGGAGTTATTTGTTTTATCAAAAACCACATTACCGTTTGTAATATTCAGCACGTTTTAAAATTCGAATGTAAAAATCATGTTGACTTGTTTAGTTTTCAAGTAGAGAATTTTTGGGTAATTAGTGGTTACAAATCGCCTTTGGTTAGGCATGCTATGTATGAAAATTGTTTTCAAGAAATTATAAGTAGTACGATGGTAAAATTGTTGTGTTGGGAGATTTTAATTTTGATATATTTAATTTTGATGCTGCCTCATATTTTCCAAATTTAATGGCAAAGTTCGATTTTAAAAGTATTTTAAACCGTAATACGTCCACAACCGATCACAATACTCAAATAGACGTTGTATTTAGTAACGACGAAACATTGATAAAAGTTCGAGACCACAACACAACACGTTTCAGTTCGATAACAACATCTCTCTCTCTTAAGTCAAGAAACGGCGGTATACCGTTGCAGTATGTGAATCAGTTACGATTTTGAGAGGCGGGGCGAAATTGCTCATTTAAGTAATGGTACAGAAAGAGAAAACAGCGTCTGTTTCTCTCTTTCACACTTTTTATCTTTTAAGTGGATATCGGACTTTTAAAATAAATTTGACTATAGCAGGTGTTTACGACAGTTACTTTTCATATCATAAGCCCATATATGCGTTGCTCCCAATAATATCTTCTAGTTTTTTAACAATTCTAGCTTTTGACAATGGCACTTTGATGCCGAAATACGTATAAAGCGAATAAATCTTGTTATTTCCCGTTGAAATCGATATTTTATTTAATATTTATTATTTATATAATTAAATGAAGTTGCAATTATTACAAACTCATAAAATCAAGTATTTAAAACGCCGTTGCTAGCTCCACGGCTAACGTGGATATCATTCTGACACTAAATCCACGGCATTACGTCATGCGCATGTCTGGGGACTAAAATTATTTCAACTTCCTGAGATTGTAGGGACAGAGGTCTGTACGATTGGTTGCCTACTTCCAAGGCGTAAAAGTCAGTTTCTGAGAAATTGTAAATTCCAAAACTTTATGTACTTTAAGGTCATACAACTGAAGTGTACAACGAAATACGCAGAACTGTCAAATTGACAATTACAGCGGCGTAACATGAATTATACATCTTAATAAGTGTAGCAATCATTAAAAATTGTAAATTGAGGGTAAAGCGAAAATCTTAGAACATTAAAAGGAACGAAAAAATATATATCTCCTGCACTGATCTGGACCAGCTACATCGGCGCACGTCATGTCCATAACTTAGTTCGTATGACCTTGAAGTACATAAAGTTTTGGAATTTACTTTACAAACTAAATCAATCGCTCGGACTTAGAAAAACTTTAGTCTAGTATTTTTTATTGGTCATATTCAACTTGTAAATGAATCAAAAATCAATTTAAAATATAAAAATGTTTGAAACTTTCATAATGGAATAATTTTGTTAAGTCCCAGGGGCTGTATTCTCGAAATCACTCGACATTTTGTCGTGCTCGACAAAATAAATTGAACCAATCCGAAGACTATTATGACATGCCACAAAAAATAGTTTGATTGGTTCTTTTTTTTTTGTCGAGCACGTAAAATGAGTGATTTCGAGAATCAGCCCCCTGGACATGCGCAGTAGGTGCAGCTCGTATTCGCCCTTGACAATGACGTAATGCCGTGGATTTTGTGGCAGAATTATATCCACGTTAGCCGTAGAGCTAGCAACGGCCATTAAAGTTTCAAATCTAAATTTACTTTTAATTGTGTTTGCCCCCGTTTTGTGGCGCCATGCAGGTCACGCCTCAACTTGCCATATGAACAGGCCGAAAATCAAGAAGGTAGTGGTCAAACTAAATATACAGAGTGATGATAAAGTATCGCACAAAAATCATATTCTGGTTATTTAATGTTTTTGCGGAAATTCCTGAGACCCGTCGATTTTTGTTTTTAAATCGCCATTTAGACATATAATTTTCCACCCCCCACCCCTCAAGCCCTAAGTGCTAGCAACCCCAACTTTAAAAATTTAAATAGAAAGATACCCTTTGTGATATCTCTTTTGATAGGTCTTTTTATTCTTAATATATCCAAAAAAAGTTTTTCAAAATCGGTTGATAAATAACGGAGATATTTAACAAAATGTAATCAAATGAAAATGTCAATATTCGACAAGAAACGGCTCAAACACGCCGTAAATGGTAACATTAAAAAGGGCACTTCCTGACCTAAAAGTGTGGTTTTGATCGCCCATTATTTCTACGCTGTGACGTCATAATTTTTTTTTTAATGTCGTCAACCCCATTATTTACATTGATTACATTTTGTTAAATATCTCAGTTATTTTTCAATCGATTTTGAAAAACTTTTTTTTGTTATATTAAGAATAAAAAGACCTATCAAAAGAGGTATCACAAAGGGTATCTTTCTATTTAAATTTTTAAAGTTGGGATTGCTAGCAGTTAGGGGTTGAGGGTTGGGCGGTTGAAAATTATACAGTGAAGTCCATTTATTATGCAATATAGGCATGTTGCAAGTTAATTGGTGTACCCACTTTAGCATTGGAATATAGGCAACCCATTATACACTGCTAAGCACTCTTGCCCCTGCCTACTGATGAATTTAAATTTTCAATTGTCGGGAATGTTTTATTTTGAGGTTAAACTCAGTTAAACTTCCATGTGTTGCTGATTTCGGTTAGATCATAGATGGTTACATAAAAAAAAAACTAGCTAACTGTATAATGGGTTGCCTATATTCCCATGCTAAAGTGGGTACACCAATTAACTTGCAACATGCCTATATTGCATAATAAATGGACTTCACTGTATGTTTGAATGGCAATTTAAAAACAAAAATCGACGGGTCTCAGGATTTTCCGCAAAACCATTAAATAACCAGAATATGATTTTTGTGCGAGACTTTATCATCACTCTGTATATCACTGAAAAGGAAAGAATGACTTTCCTACTTACCCCCTGTTTGCAACTCAGCTTGAGAAAAGTTGCCCTGTATGTCTTTCAACGTAGGATTCTTGGTATTAATCACCAAACCCTCACGTACAATTTCAGACTTTACTGCAATGTCATTTATGTAGAGAAAATTCCACGTTAGTGAAACGTCAGGTAAAAGTAATTTTAAACACTTACCATCTGTCTGCAACTCTGCTTGAGAAAAGTTCTCCTTGATGTCCTTGCTATTCAGAGCATCCAGAGTAGGATCGCCCGGATTTATCACTAATCCCTCATCTACAACTTCCGAATGAACTGCGACATCGTTTATGTAGAGCACAAAATCCATATCAGTGCAGAGATCTTCAGTTTATTACAACCTTCTGGAACATACCCAACAGTTTTAATTTGATGCCATAAAAGATTACACATTACTTACGTTGTTTATTGCAGTAAATTACAAAAAATATACAAGCAAGAAATTCTAAATTAAGGAAATATGGTAAGTTCTATTGTGTTGATCAAATTTTTATGTTTAACAAAGAAACATACACACAAACGCAAAAAGCTCTTCACAGGTTTGAGGTTATAAAAGTTAAACGGTAAACCGCGCTTTGACAAATTATTCCATAGATAATATATTATACAGTGAAGTCCATTTATTATGCAATATAGGCATGTTGCAAGTTAATTGGTGTACGCACTTTACCATTGGAATATAGGCAACCCATTATACACTGCTAACCACTCTTGCCCCTGCCTACTGATGAATTTAAATTTTCAATTGTCAGGAATGTATTATTATTATTGTTTTGTTACTTATTAATTTTTTTTTTTAACTAAGAACATGTTTTATTTTGAGGTTAAACTTTCATGTGTTGCTGATTTCGGTTAGATCATAGATGGTTAGATAAAAAAAACTAGCTAACTGTATAATGGGTTGCCTATATTCCAATGGTAAAGTGCGCACACCAATTAACTTGCAACATGCCTATATTGCATAATAAATGGACTTCACTGTATATGAATTATTCAAAATAATACAGGCAGGATTGCCAGACGTTGGCTGAGCCCAGTGTTGCCAGGTTTAGAATTTAGATTTGCCTAGAAAAATCTTGGAAAAGTTATGATGCCTTAAAAAGTAGTCTTGTCTTTGATCATAACTTTTTTGTTAGTTGTTTAGCTCAATCACACTGCCGGATATTCCTAGGTACGTTTTTCTTGAAAACGGCACATATTATCGACATGAAACAAGTACGTCTTTTCATGTAAAAATAGCTCCTTCATCATAAATTTTATCCACAAGATCAACTATAACAGCATCAACATCATTTTTTAATGCACTTATAAATACCAGTAGCAGTCCCATACCCATAAAAAAAATAGTGGAAAAATCATCCATCAGTAGCGGCACAGGAAACAGTTTCAGCAGGGGCGGCTTAAGGGCCGGGCGACCGCCCAGGGCGCCAGCCCTGGGGGGCGCCAAACTTGAGTCAAAAATTATTGTCCTTTTTAAAAAGTACTTTTTAAATTTAATGCAACAATAATTAGTTTACATATTCGTGATAATGGTAATGGTCTAATGGAGAATTGCTGAATAATATTAAAACATACTACCTACTTGTAATAATTCGAAAAAGCTAGCTTTGAGCAGTGGCGTAGCTAGACTGAGTGGCGCCGGGTACCAGATTTAACGATGTCGCCCATATTAAAGAGGGGGGGGGTATGCCTTTTTTTAACAAAAACTAAAATGAAATTTTTAGAAATTTTAATATAGCACAAACATTAAAACATTAGAAACATTTTTTTCTATTTTTGCTTTCAGTGAAGAGATGGAGATCAATCAAGTTGGTCAAGTTTAACGCTTGAGCTCTCTCATTTTCAATGCTCAAAAGAGCCAAGTTACTCAATCTTGATTGAGACATTGTGCTCCGGAAGTAATTTTTGATTAATTTTAGTTTTGAGAACGATCTCTCCGCTGTCGCAGTTGTCACAGGAATTGTTAGAAATATTAAAAAAGCAGTATACAAATTTTTAAAACTAACAGTGGCGATGACAATTTTTGTCATCTTGAATTTAAATAAATTTCTAAATATGACACGTATTAAAAGTTATTTTAAATAGTAGAAGGTACGGCGCCTTCGGCGCCTAATCCTACCAGCGCCGAGCATCGCTTGCTGCCCCAGAAGCCCCGGTAGCTACGCCACTGGCTTTGAGACAGCTTGTGTCAACCTCCCCCGTCCCCATTCCTTTAATATTATGAACTCGACCAAGTACATGTACCTACAGACCATAACACAATGCACGATTGACACTTGCTACTGGATGTTATTCTTATTAGTCTGCTAATAGTGGTACTACTTGCTGGTTTTTGTGTTAGTTGCATTTAGTAGTAAACAATTATCAATAAGTGACAGTGTGTTTTGAAATATCAATCGTATTAATTTAGAATTTTTCAAAATGTCGCAAAAAAAGTTAGGGTGTTTTTATCGGAAAAGAAAGGTACAGATAGCTGCTGGAGTCGAAAAACAAGCGGCTGGTTTTAAACGGTTCATTACAAGTGATCCTGGGTCCGTTCCTAGTACTTCAACCATGTGATACGTTAAAAAATGAAATTATTTTGGACATAATGAAATGTTTTTTTCTCGATTATTGTTTTTCAACCGCAAAATTTGCAATTTCTTTTCTAAACAGTTTAACATTTTGAAATTTTTTATTTGGCATTCAAATTCTCAGATGCTCGTACAACGCGTTAAAAATTGGCCACGCCCACTTAAAAAAAAAAAATCGCCTGCGCCGCATTCTTTTGCTCGCTTCGCTCGCATTTCCATGTTCCGACCACCTCCGCCGCTCATTCTTAGCTACGCCCATGGAAAAGGCGCCAAAAACTAACCTGCCCGGGTTAAAAAATTACCTTGAGCCGCCCCTGAGTTTCAGTGGGAAATTTGGTAATTGCCAATTTCTTTTTAGGATGAAGAGAGACAAGAAGCTCTTCCCTAGCACTATCCCTTTTTATCGGGAGTACCAACAATTCAAGCTAAATGTACTAAATTATGCAATATTTCTGGTAACTTTAGTGAATAGTAGTAATTTGTAGTGGCATGCCTTGTGTTTATACAACATAACCCGTTCGGTAAGGTTATGTTGTATAAACACTAGGTATGCCACCAAGGTCCGTCGAATACACATTTGGTAAGGTTGCCTACTAAACAAAACCCGCCTCTGAGACGCGAGGGGATTGCAGCGAGCTGTGACGTCATTCGTGTAAAGCTGTAGTTGAACATCACTTCTAAGTGTGTCCGCGTAAGTTGGCTACATATGGAAAACTTTGTTATTATTGATTTTATGAAAAAAAGTTATTCTTCATAAAAAGTTCTGCATGTTCTAAAACCCAAAATTCAACCATCAGATATTAAATTATATCAGTCGTATCATAATAATAATAATAATTATATCATTTTTGTTCAAGAGTAAAGTACCTTTTTGACCATATCGAAAAATTTTTATAAGAAAAGATGTTATGGATCAAAAATAATTTTTAAATATTCAATATTGTTTTTATAATTAAAAAATATTATTTTTACATTTTCTCTGCGATAACATTGAAAGTTTAAGTTTGAAGATTAATACATTACATTTAATAATTCATTAATTAATTAATAATATTTTTTAATTATAAACAATATTGAATATTTAAAAATTATTTTTAACCCATAACATCTTTTCTTATAAAACATTTTCGATATGGTCAAAAATGAAGGTACTTTACTCTTGAACAAAAATGATATAATTATTATTACTATGATACGACTGATACAATTTAATATCTGTTGGTTGAATTTTGGGTTTTAGAACATGCAGAACTTTTTATGAAGAATAACTTTTTTTCATAAAATCAATAATAAAAAAGTTTTCCATATGTAGCCAACTTACGCGGACACACTGTATACTTACAGGTGGAATCACAAATGGATAGGCGCGTAAATCTCTTTCGAAATCTACATAACTAAAGTGCAATGAACAAATTCTAGAATTTGATACATTAAATTTGTCACCTCTTCGGCACTTTGCCACCCACTCTTTGCAAAGATTTTCATCTTTGGGAAATGTAAAATAGGTAACAGTAAGGTTGTTTGCTTTAGCTTTTGCATGATGCATTGTGCACGTTGCAATAGCGCAGCTCATTGGCATCTACAATAGAAATTAATAAGATCATCTAAAGGAAAATATCTTTGTACAAAGAATAATCAGATTTACAAAATTGTAATCTCTAGTTTTACAGTCATAACTATGATGTTGATTTACCTTGTTGAATCCTGTACTTATACACTTTTGTCAACTAAACACTGCTAACAATTTCTAATTATCGCTTGCAGTAGATATATAGAAACTTGGTATTATTTTTGTTACTGTACAATAGAAGTGGCAGAATACACAATACAAGTAAAGGAGCTGAAACTCTCAGAATGGCGCGAAAAGTACCTTACACGCGTGACGTCACGGAGCTGGCTGATAGGTATCAGAGGGGGGAATGATTCAGTCACTGTTGCAAGATAGGATAGTAGGCAACCTTACCAAATGTATACTCGACGCACCTTGGTATGCCACTACAAATCGACACTATTCACTAAAGTCCCTAAAAATATTGCATAATTTAGTACATTTAGCTTGAATTGTTGGTACTCCCGATAAAAAGGGATAGCGCTAGGGAAGAGGTTCTTGTCTCTCTTCATCTTAAAAAGAAATTGTCTATTTTTTGTGTGTAAAGATATACAAAGATGCAGAGGGGGTTATCTATGAATATGCACATAACTCTTAAGGTTGTTATGAATTCAGCATATTTATAGTTACCGTAACTAAAGCAATATTGCATTGTAATAGGTCAGTAAGGAATAAAATGAATATTCACCATCACCATTAAATAAACTACCTACTCGACACCTGTGACTGCATTATTCAGCAAGATGAAAATCGTTCAGTTGTAATGGAATTTTGTCATTTGGTGATCTTAAAATCCTTCCACACTAAATAAAATCATCTCATTTTTAGGACCTGTATCTTAATGTTAACATTATACTTCAGGGTACCGATTCTCGAGTTCATACGCCAGCAAGTCGTATACGCTTTCCCGGTTTTGCCAACCGTACTATTATTTTACAACCGCGTTCCATAAATGTTTATAAAAATAATAGTACGCGAATGGTACTATTATTGAAGAATGGTAGAAAGAAATCCAATATTTTGTAAATCTTTTTCATTGTACTAGTATTTTGCCCCCGTTGTTCTAGAATAAGCAATGTTAAAGTTGGCAACGCTCGCTATCCGACTCATAGCGTACACGACTTGCAGGCGTATGAACTCGAGAATCGGTACCCAGGGTAATGTAGTTTTTTATCATTTTTCTAGGGAAATCTAAATTTTACACCTGGCAACCTGGGCTCGGTCAACGTTTGGCAACCCTGCCTGTACTATTTTGATCCATTTTGATCATCTGTCAAACGCGGTTTACAGTTTAGTCATTAACGTTTTCTGTGGTTTTACGAGCTGTGAAGAGCTTTTTACGTTTGTGTGTGTCTCTTTGGTAAATATAAATAATTTGATCAACACCATAAGAACTTACCATATTTCCTTAATTTAGAATTTCTTGCTTATACATTTTTTGTAATTTACTGCAATAAATAACGTAAATAATGTGTAATCTTTTATGGCATCAAATTAAAACTGTTCAGTATGTTCATGAAGGTTGTAATAAACTGAAGACCTCTTGCACCCACATGGATTTTGGGCTGTATGTAAATGATGACACAGTTCATTCGGAAGTTGTAGATGAGGGATTAGTGATAAGTCCGGACGATGCTTCTCTGGATGCTCGGAATAGCAATGACATCAAGGAGAACTTTTCTCAAGCAGATGGTAATTGTTTAAAATTAATTTTACCCTGACGTTTCAGTTTTATTAACTTGTAATTTTCTCTACATAGATGACGTTGCAGTAAAATCAGAAATTGTACGTGAGGGCTTCCTGATGGATACTGAGAATCCCACGTTGGATGTTTGGAATGGAAGAGACATTAAGGGAAACTTTTCTCAAGCTGAGTTGCAAACAGGGGGTAAGTAGGAAAATCATTTTTTCTCTTCAGTGATAGAAGGGACCAAAACATAGTTTTTTTACAATAAACTTTTGATCAAAATCGAATCACAAGAAAGTTACAAACAGTTTAAAGCAAGCATTTTTTTTAATAAAATACCGTAATTCCTTACGTTTTGTATTTATAAGGTAATTAAACAAAATTCAATGAAAATTTTTATAAGAAGAAAGTTATGGCTATTTAAAGTGTACTTTAAAATTTTCAGCTATAGTTGTTTGTTTATTGACAACCTCTAATTTACATAATCTAATCCTGTAGGTAAGTCAAAATTACAGCAGCAATTTATCAGATTGTGTAGAAGTGTTTCTAATGTAAACGCGAATACAATAAGCTCAGCGGTACATACTCAAAACGTCGTCGGCGTGAATTTATAAGAACTTTAAACCATTGTAACTTTCTTCTTCCTTGATTTTGATCAAAAGTTTATTGTAAAGAAAACTATCTTTGGTCTCCTCTAATTGTCCTTTCAATTTCTTCCGTACGTTAGAAGATATAAAAAAGTACACTGAAAACTCAGTAGGTGATTCCTCGTGTCACAATATGGAAAAAAGTTAATATGACCCATGGTCCAAAAATGCTTGGTTGCTGTGTTACAAACTGACAAAGATGGAACAAAGAATCACTACTAATTTTATTAGAAAAAATTTAACCAAATAAGATATTGTTTTGGATTTTAGGAACAGTATTTTTCTTTCACGTTTCATAAGTGTATAATAAGCGTGTTTTTAGAATTTTTAAATCATCCAGAAGGTGGTAAATCGAAGGACCCTTTTGATTTTTAAGTCAAAACTTTTTTGTCTTATACTGTTTGTGCTACTTTAGGTAAAATACTAATATATTAATAAACTGTTAATTATTTCAGTAAAACATCAAAATACCAGCACCCATTTGCATGCCCAAATAAAATCTGAAACTCCTGATGTGAAATTTAATATTAAGAGTGATGATGATGATATCTGTATTAACATTGAGCCTTCAGTAACCGAGGAGCTGGATATAAAAACAGAAATTGAGAAAATGGAATCAGAAATCAGGCAAAACTTTCAAGTTGAAGAGTTAGATTCTGTAATGTACAGCACGTTATATTCAATTGAAGAAAATTCAAAATCGAATTATGCAAAAGGTAACTTAGCACCATATACAAGAATTCTAAGTGGTGATGGAAGTAAACAGGGAAGTAATTTTGAAATTTGTGCAAGAGAGAGATGTGATTATAGAAGTTTACAAAAGAGTAACTTACAACAACATACGAAAGATGAAAAGCCATTTCAATGTGATATATGCAACTATAGATGTGCAGAGAAGGGTCTCTTGCAATTTCATATGAAAATCCATATGGGTGAAAAACCATTTAAATGCAATATATGTGAATATGGAAGTTTATATAAGAGTAATTTACAAAGGCATATGAAAACCCATACGGGTGAAAAACCTTTTCAATGTGATATATGCGACTATAGAAGTTCACGAAAGGGTCACTTAGAAGATCATATGAAAACCCATACGGGTGAAAAACCATTTCAATGTGATATATGCAACTATACATGTGCACAGAAGGGTCTCTTGCAATATCATATGAAAATCCATATGGGTGAAAAACCATTGAAATGCAATATATGTGAATATGGAAGTTTATATAAGAGTAATTTACAAGAGCATATGAAAACCCATACGGGTGAAAAACCTTTTCAATGTGATATATGCGACTATACATGTGCACAGAAGGGTCTCTTGCAATATCATATGAAAATCCATATGGGTGAAAAACCATTGAAATGCAATATATGTGAATATGGAAGTTTATATAAGAGTAATTTACAAGAGCATATGAAAACCCATACCGGTGAAAAACCTTTTCAATGTGATATATGCAACTATAGAAGTTCACGGAAGGCTCTCTTGCAATATCATATGAAAACCCATATGGGTGAAAAACCATTTAAATGTGGTATATGTGATTATACAACTTCACAAGAGAGTAACTTACGACAACATATGAAAACCCATACGGGTGAAAAGCCATTTAAATGTAATATATGTGATTATAGATGTTTACGGAAGGCTCACTTGCAAGATCATATGAAAACCCATACGGGTGAAAGACCATTTCAATGTGATATATGTGATTATAGAAG
This sequence comes from Hemicrepidius hirtus, assembly GCA_963082805.1. Taxonomy (NCBI): domain Eukaryota; kingdom Metazoa; phylum Arthropoda; class Insecta; order Coleoptera; family Elateridae; genus Hemicrepidius; species Hemicrepidius hirtus. The sequence continues at coordinate 6,845,461 of OY720165.1, forward strand.
TTCACAGAAGACTCACTTACAAGTTCATATGAAAACCCATACGGGTGAAAAGCCATTTAAATGCAATATATGCGATTACAGAACGTCGTGGAAGAGTTACTTACAACAACATATGAAAACCCATACGGGTGAAAGGCCATTTAAATGCAATATATGTGATTATAGAAGTTCACTAAAGAGGAACTTACAACGACATATAAAAACCCATGCGGGTAAAAAACCATTTTAATGCAATATAATATGCGAATATCGTTGGCGATTCGGCAAAACCACGTAACTAACAAAGTATAAAGTTTCAGTTTTTGGACAAAAAAACTGCTAGAAAATTATAGTATTTTTTCTTGCTATCAAACTTGTTTATGCTGTGTAGCAATCACTACTATGACTGCAGAAATAGTTTTTGGCTATATTACCTGTAATTAAGAAATTATCTACAGATACGTGGTTTTGCCGAATCGCCAACGAAATCAAAGTTTGAAAGTATAAGAATTACTAATTAATGATTATAGAAATAATAAATATTAAATAAAATCCCGTTTTTCACTGGGAATAACACGATTTTATTTTGGAAGCTTTTGAAATTTACAAACCCGCAAAAAACAGTATACAGTGTCGTTCATGATGAACGGAATAAATTCAGTAGAACCAGAAATGACAGCAATTTTGCGATTTTTAATGAAACGCCTTGTATGTTTTTACAGGTTTTACAGGTGGATAAAGAAGGAAAATGCGCGTTCAGTAGACCAAATATCAACATTAATTTCATTTAAATAAAAGTAATTATTAAAAATGTATTTCATTCTAAAGTAGATAATGAACAAATTATGAACTCGGTATATATGCAAAATAACGTCAAATTATCCTGACGTATACGAATAGATATCAAAATGCGTTTAACGACATGCGCTTATGACAGGAAATTCACCCCACAAATCCTGCTAAATGTTCAACAAGAAATAATTTCTCAATTTTAAAAATGTCAAGAAGTAAATGAGCGAGAGTTTGAGCATTCACTTTGAAAGACTTGTTAAATTTCATAATGTGTATTTTTAATTATTAGGTACTTGTGTTTTTCTGAATAAAAAAAGGTTGATATTGGGTCTATTGTACGCGCTTTTTCCTTCATTATCCAAATCTGTAAAAATATACAGAGTGTTTTATTTAAAATAACAAAGTTGCTGCCATTTCCGGTTTTACCGGAAGTGATACAAGGTCGGCGCATAGATAAAAAAATGGCAATTTAAAAAACTAAAAATCAACGTGTCAGAGGGTTTTTGATAAAAAAAACAATAGCTACGATTTTATCCAATTAATTCCTTTCATCATGAACACACTGTATAGTATAACTATTGAGATAGCAAGTAATACACGTCATAGATCACATGATCGATGGTCTGCTTTACCGATAATATAAAACAATGAGGTATGTAACCCAAAACCACTTGACAGTTTCTAAAACGTCATTGCTGTAGCGCTGTCATTGGTAGTTGCAGCGAGAAGATTTAACCCCTTTACTGTAGGACTAGTTATTTTACGTTCGATTCGTACGTTAATTGCAGTTGAATTTGTCGTTATCTGTGTATGATATCTGGTGTTTTAGTATTTTGATTTATTTAAAATGGAATCGTCGCCCAGTGAAACTATTCTTTGCAGTTATGGTTTAAACTACCCCGCGCACTAGTTTACGTAAGATACCTATCGCTGTAAACGTACACTAGAAATGATCACCTGGTTTTGTTTACATCCAGGCCGTAGTTAAAAAAAACAGTGGAGGTGCAAACCTCCCCTGGACTTTCCCATACTAAAAATAAACATTTCGTTTTTGATATTCGTACAGTAGTTCGCGAGACAGCATTGGAAATCATTTGAATGCCTAGCGAGAAAAACGAGACTATACGGGTTCGATATGAACAAAAGAAAGACACCAAGATACGGATCTATCTCTACTCTGTAGTAGGTACCGGCTAGAAATTACAACTGGCGAAGCCGAACGATCGCTACCGACCGACGATCCGTTTTCGTCCGAGTCTGGGGACTTAGAAAATTATTTCAGCTTCCTGAGATTATAGAGACAGATGCGTACGATTGGTTGCCTGCTCCCAAGGCGTAAAAGTCTGTTTCTGAGAAATCTAATATTAATTATTAAACACCGGCATTACGTTCGGCGCATGTCTGGGGACTTGGAAAATTATTTCAGCTTCCTGAGATTATAGGGACATGCGCCGAACGTAATGCCGGTGTTTAATAATTAATATTAGATTTCTCAGAAACAGACTTTTACGACCTGGGAATAGGCAACCAACCGTGCGCACCTCTGTCTCCAGACATGCGCCGAACGTAAAATACGCTCAGCTGTTGGGTGCTCCATGGTAAAACCTATCCGCTTGTCAATTTTTGTTCTTCTTTTCTAATTTTGGTACCTACTCGAAATGCAAACTCGGATTAGTACTATTTTTTTTTATTTCTAATTATTTTTATTCCTACTTAATTATTTGTTTATTTTAGTTTAATTTTAAGTATTAATGTTACAAATTAATAATGGACATTGTAATTAAATAAATAAATAAATATTAACCATAGTTAACATTAATTTTTAGGTACCTACAATTATTTTTGAATTAATAAAATAATATGTAATGGTATAATAGATATAAGACAATATTACAGAGTTAATTTGGATTGATTTTGATTGAATTTTCATTGATTTTATTTGTAATTTTAGCTTTTAAAGTAAATCGTGTCGTAGTATTAAACCAAGTATTGTAATTGTATTTTGGAAAATGTGAGTTGCATTCAAAAATAAAATTAAAAATTTTGTAACCACATTGTTGGGAATTAATTGTTTCTACTATTACAAAATAATTAGTCTATTTACTGTTCATATTTACTATAGTTTGGTATCCTATATACAGGGTGTGTAAAAATGGCGTTGCAAGCTTCAGGTAAAGTTATTCTTTGGACAAAAATAAAGTAAAAAGCTTATTGCAAAAAAGCTCGCAAAGGGTTCCTCAAGCTACGCGGGGCCTTCAAAGTTAGAAATTGGTAACACTAAAAGAAAGCTATTTTGCAAAATCAAGTTACTTGATGCGTACTTTTAGTGATAATAACTAGAATTTATTGCTATTGATCGTTTAAAAGTAATAGGATATTAATCATTTTCATTATTTCCAATCATATAATTTTTGTAGCAAAAGTTATAAACAAAGTGACATTGGAAGATAAAAGTTCGCGGTAAATACAAATCGGAATTACAGCGCGACTACATAAAGCGAGATTAAAAGTGAAGCGTAGTAAATGGACAATGAGACAGTAGAAAAACGAAAACGACAGGGGGAAGTTGAAGAGGAAGAACTCGAAGAAAGAACAAAAAACAAAAGTAGGAAGACACAAAGAACACCGATTAAAACAAAAGGAAAGAACAAGGAGACGAATACAAACCCAGAAAAAATGGACGAAGCTTATAAAACAATGCAAGCGATGCTAAACTCGTTTATGGGAGAAATACGAAACGAGATGAAGAAAAATAATGAAAAGTTACAACAATCGATCTCTAAGGAACTGGAGGAAAACAGGAAAGTAGTAAAACAAAATAATGAGACAATAAAGGAACTGAAAGAAGAAATAACTAAGAATCGACAATAGTGGGAAGCCCAAAAGAAGGAGTTCAAAGAAAAAAATCAACACATTAGAACAAAGAATGGAAGCATATGAGAAAAAAGATAAAAAATGCAGTGTGGTCATAAAAGGAATAGCTTTCAAAGAAGAGGATAAGAAGGTAGAAGTAGAACAGTTTCTAAAAGATAAAGTTAAAGTGGAAACGGAAGTAAAAAAGGTTCATACTTTCAAGAACAAAAACGGCCAAACAATCAATATAATAGAGATGAAGGACTGGGAGAACAAACAAGCCATTATGACAAATAAGGGAACCAAAATTTACATAGAAAACGATTTAACTTGGAATGAACGTAGAGTACAAGGAGAATTGAGGAAAATTGCAATTGAACAGAAAAACCAAGGCGCAGAAGTAAAGAGAGGGTACAGAAAGGTCATCATCCAGAACGAGGTATAAGTATGGGATGAGGAGTCGAACGGAGTACAAAAGCAGGTAAAAAACTAAATACGAGCAAAAACAAACAAATTATGATGACGAACAAGGCAAAGAAAAAGGAAAATGAAAAGGAGGAAAGGAAGAAAATAACAAAAGGGGAAGAAATAGGGGAAAAACAGTCCAATGGAAAATCAAACATAACAAGCAGGGATATAAGAGGAATTAAAAAGGAAGGAGCAAGAAGGCAGCTAAAAAAAGAGAAAGATATAATGCTAGCGACTTGGAATGTCAGGGGAACTTATGACGAAGGAGCGATTAAAAATTTAGTAAATCAGGCAAAAAGATACAAATTAGACATAGTAGCATTACAGTTGTCTTTATTTTCTTATCTGACGCAATTTCTACAATAACAATACTGTGATCACTAATTTTTGGTGTATGATAAACTCTACTACTTATATTTGTACAATTTGTAATTACAAGATCAATTAGTGTTTTTGTTATGTTGGTTATTCTTGTGTATTCCACTACTAGTTGACTTAGCCCCATTTCTTTTATTACCTGTATCTTTTAACACCTTTGTGTATGTGTCATTTTCATCCTTCCAGTTAATATTAAAATCTTCAAGACAAATCGTATCTAGGTGCTTATATACATCATAAACCTCCTCGAACAGTTCTTCCAGAAATGATAAGAATAGTCGCTGGTTTCCACTTGGGGACCGATAAACTAGGCTACACATTAATTTTAAACCATTACTTTTAATACTGACAAGCATGACCCAATAATCCCAATCAGAAACATACTTTTTTACAATACTTACATTTATATATGGCTTGTAACAAATTATCAATCCTCCCGTATGCCTAGAGTTAGAATCTAGTTGAACATTATTGTAACCTTTAATTTCAACTGCAATATTTTCCACATCGTTTGTCAGATGAGTTTCAGTCAAACATAACATAAAAGGATCACTACTTTTTACCCATTGTGCAAATTTTCCATTCTATTCTCACCCTTCCTTCTTTCATTATTTTACTAAATGTATTTCCATCAACTTCTAGAATTAAATTAAATGTACTTTCCGAACTTGCGTTTGATGTATAACTTTTATTTTTTGACTTACTTTATGTTCCAGGAATTCATTTTTTTACGTTTACGTCGGCCAATATACCAATAATTTTTACTTTCGGATTCTTTCTAACTGGAACCTGCACCCTATAATCCTGTCCCATTTTTTGTTGGATTTCTTCTTTCATTTTGTTTAGGTAGCTTCGTCTTCACAGTTGATAACCACCCCTCCACTTTTTGTTTGCTTCCCTATGCAACACCTATTTTCAGAGATTGTTGTAAGTTACTCTTCCATGCACTTCTACATATAATCATATACAGGGTGTAGAATTGAATGACGCAACATAGGGATTTCAATGGTAAAATTTTAAAAGTCAAATATTATCTTCCCTAATTATTTTAGAAAAAATGTTCATGAAGATTTTTTGTAGAGAAAAAAATTCTGCGTCTACTCATTTATTTATTATTAGCTTTTAGTTTTTCATAGGCTGAGAAAATTGAAAATAACAAAAAGCTGTTTTGGCGAAAATCTGTAGTGCCTTGGAATTATATAAAAAATGTTCATGAAGATTTTTTGTAGGGAAAAAAATTCTGCGTCTACTCATGTATTTATTATTAGCTTTTAGTTTTTCATAGGCTGAGAAAATTGAAAATAGCAAAAAGCTGTTTTTTTAAAAATTAACTAGTAAATTTCATCAGAATTAAATGACAAAAATGTTGGATAACCCCAACATGGCAATTTAACAAAACATGGTGAAATCAAACATTTCACAACAAAAAGTTGGAAAACCCCAACCAGGAAAGAAAAGCAAGAAACTATGGAAAAACCATAAAAAAATTAACAAACTTATAACAAGTGTTCAAATAATTTTCCGTTGACAACTAAACAATGGCCCAATCTATTGTAAAACTCTCTTCTAACGTTTGCTAACTGCTGGGGAGAGATTCTGTTGCAGTGATTTTGAATGGAATTTTTTAGTTGATCTAAATCATCTAAAATTTTGCCACAATATACGTTTGATTTCAAATGACCCCAAAGAAAGAAATCATTAGGCGAGAGATCTGGCGAGCGAGCAGGCCAGGTAATTTCATATCCTCTTCCTATAACCTTTCTATTAAAACTGTCAGTTAGAAACTGTTTGACATCACGAAAATTATGAGCGGAGCAACCGTCCATCTGCAAGCAAATTTCTTGGTTTTCTGCAGCTACTTCCATTATCGCTGGTGCTATATTTTCTTCCAATAACTGCAGAAAGCGTTCCCGTTTAAATTTTCAGTTAAAAAAAAAAGGTTCAATAATATGATGGCCCAGAATTCCAGCCCATACATTTATTTTCTGAGGATATTGAGTACCAGTCATTAAATAAGCATGAGGATTTTCATCTGCCCACATTCTGCAGTTCTGCGTATTGGGTTTATTGTGGAGAGTAAAAGTGCACTCATCGGTAAAGCATACGTTTCTTAAGAAGTCCCCGTCTTCATTCACCTTTTCCATCATTGTAAAACAGAATTCTGTTCTCTTTTCCGTGTCTTGTTGCAATATCTCTTGATGACATTGATATTTATAGGACTTAGATTTGTGTTTTTTCAAAATTTTTTGTACTGTTGTGTAATGTACGTTTATATTGTCAGCTACTTGCCTTAAACTAACGTTCGGATTTTCCACCACTGCAGCTAGTACATTAAAACTATTTTCATTCCTATTCTCTTGGTGCCTGACATTATCTTGCGCATTTTCAGTGCATTTACAGTTATTTAATAACGTACCAGTTTTTTCAAATTTTATAATCATTCTTGAAATCGTAGAATAATGAGGAATCGGCTTATGTGGATATTTAGCAATAAACATAGCACTTACATCGCGGGTACTGTTTCCCGAATAGTACCATCTTATCATTTCAATTTTTTCTTCTAACGAAAACATAATTTGTATGAAATAAACGTTTGCTAAGATATCAATACGTTCAAATTAAACTCAAAGTCGTAAAAGTAACAGTACAGGCGGTATTACGATGAGCAGTTGTCACAAGATAATTCCAAGGCACTACAGATTTTCGCCAAAACAGCTTTTTGTTATTTTCAATTTTCTCAGCCTATGAAAAACTAAAAGCTAATAATAAATACATGAGTAGACGCAGAATTTTTTTCTCTACAAAAAAACCTTCATGAACATTTTTTCTAAAATAATTAGGGAAGATAATATTTGACTTTCAAAATTTTACCATTGAAATCCCTATGTTGCGTCATTCAATTCTACACCCTGTACCTATATCACATGTAAATAGTTTTTCACCTGTATGGGTTTTTGATATGAACTTGCAAGTTAGCCTTCTGTGAACATCTATAACCACATCTATCACATTGAAATGGTTTTTCACTCGCATGGGTTTTCAAATGTCGTTGTAAGTAAGACTTCAGTGAACTTTTATAATCACATACATCACATTGAAATGGTTTTTCACCCGTATGGGTTTTCTTATGATCCAGTAAGCAAGTCTTCCATGCACTTCTATGATCACATATATCACATTGAAATGGTTTTTCACCCGTGTGGGTTTTCATATGCTTTCGTAAGTAAGTCTTCCGTGAACTTCTATAATTGCATATATCACATTGAAATGCTTTTTCACCCATATGGGTTTTCATATGAACTTGTAAGTCACCCTTTCGTGAACTTCTATAATCACATATATCACATGTAAATGGTTTTTCACCCGTATGGGTTTTCATATGAACTTGTAAGTGAGGCTTCCGTACACTTTTATAACCACATATATCACATTTAAATGGCTTGGGTTTTCATATGATCTTGTAAGTTACTCTTTTGTGAACATCTATAATCACATATATCACATATAAATGGTTTTTCACCCGTATGGGTTTTCATATGTCGTTGTAAGTTAGTCTTCCATGAACTTCTATAATCACATATATTGCATTGAAATGGGTTTTCACCCGTATGGGTTTTCATATGTTGTTGCAAGCTACTCTTGTGTGCACATCTGTAATCTCATATATCACATTGAAATGGTTTTTCACCCGTATGGGTTTTCATATGTCGTTGTAAGTTAGTCTTCCATGAACTTCTATAATCACATATATTGCATTGAAATGGGTTTTCACCCGTATGGGTTTTCATATGTTGTTGCAAGCTACTCTTGTGTGCACATCTGTAATCGCATATATCACATTGAAATGGTTTTTCACCTGTATGGGTTTTCATATGAACTTGTAAGTCACCCTTTCGTGAACTTCTATAATCACATATATCACATTTAAATGGCTTTTCACCAGTATGGGTTTTCATATGATCTTGTAAGTTACTCTTTTGTGAACATCTATAATCACATATATCACATATAAATGGTTTTTCACCCGTATGGGTTTTCATATGAACTTTTAAGTTAGACTTGTGTGAACTTCTATAATGACATATATCACATTGAAATGGTTTTTCACCCGTATGGGTTTTCATATGAACTTGTAAGTCACCTTTTCGTGAACATCTATAATCACATATATCACATTGAAATGGTTTTTCACCCGTATGGGCTTTCATATGAACTTGTAAGTCACCTTTTCGTGAACATCTATAATCACATATATCACATTGAAATGGTTTTTCACCCGTATGGGTTTTCATATGTCGTTGTAAGTTAGTCTTCCATGAACTTCTATAATCACATATATTGCATTGAAATGGGTTTTCACCCGTATGGGTTTTCATATGTTGTTGCAAGCTACTCTTGTGTGCACATCTATAATCGCATATATCACATTTAAATGGTTTTTCACCAGTATGGGTTTTCATATGATCTTGTAAGTTACTCTTTTGTGAACATCTATAATCACATATATCACATATAAATGGTTTTTCACCCGTATGGGTTTTCATATGAACTTTTAAGTTAGACTTGTGTGAACTTCTATAATCACATATATCACATGTAAATGGCTTTTCACCCGTGTGGGCTTTCATATGATCTTGTAAGTGACCCTTTCGTGAACTTCTATAATCACATCTCTCTCTTGTAGCTATCTTACCACAAGTCTCAAAATTACTTCCCCGTCTACTCCCATCGCCATTTACAGTTTTTGTATATGGTTCTGAGTTACCTCTTGCAGTATTGGATTTTTCTTCAATTGGATATAAGGTGCTGTACATGGCAGAATCTAACTGTTCAACTTGAAAGCCCTGACTGATTTCTGATTCAATTTTGTCAATTTCTTCTTTTATATCCAGCTCCTCGCCCACCAAAGGCTCTATCTTAACATAGATATCATCATCGTCACTCTTAATATTAAATTTCACATCAGGAGTTTCGGACTTTATTCGGGCATGCAAACGAGTGCTGGTATTTTCATGTTTTACTGAAATAATTAACAGTTTATTAAGATATTAATATTTTAGAAGTACTTAAAGTAGCACAAACAGTATAAGTCACAGCTTCTATTAAATATGAAAGCATATTTTTTTAAAATATGCAGGGTGATTTAAATGTATACCGAAAACTCGTAGGAACGGATTCCTCCCCCCAGAACAAGGAAAAAAGTTAATATGACCCATGGTCACATTACCAGCTGACAAAAGATGGAATGAAGAGTCACTAATTTTGTTCGTAAGAATTTAACCAAATAAGATATTGTTTTGGTTCTTACGGAAAGAATTTCTTTGGTTTGGAGGCACTTATTAGTATTTTCAGAATATTTAAATTAAGGGTGGTAAACTAGAGGACCATTTTACTTTTTTAAGTCATCTTTTTTGCATTTGTTTGAGTCAATATCTTATTTGGTTCAATGTTTGAAATTCAGGTACCCAAATTGGTGTACGGTGATACGAACAGTCCTGTAAAAACAGCGATTTTTCAAAAACGGTGCACATTGTCGTTGTACAATACTAGTAATTTTTTTGTCTAGCATGGGGGGTGTCAAATCCACTATTGACTTTACCAGAAGTGGAAAGACAAAAACGTTATGACTAAAAAACTAAATAGTCCTCTGGTTTAGAACCTTCTGGATAACTTAAAAATTCTGAAAACATGCTAATAAGTGCCTCCCAACCAGAAAAATACTTTTTTCTATAGCAGATGTTAAAGTGTGCTTTGTTCGACTAAAAATAGTTGATCAAGTATTACTTTAACCGCAAGAGTAGATAAAGTAACACTTTAACCGCAAGGATAGATAAAGTACTTTAATTTTCTGACTTTGTTTGGGTAACTCCATGGAAACCTTTGCTACCTACTGAGATTTTCGGGTTTAATATAATTTAATTTTAATTGGTTTTTTACAAATTTTTCCTATTTTTCTTTAACATCTGCTATAGAAAAAAATAGAATTTTATACACGACGATAAAATTTAATTATCGACTCGTGAAAATTAGTTATTAATTAACACTTTCCGCTTGTCGATAAAATATAATTTTATCGTCTTGTATAAAAAATAACTATTCCCTAACCAACAAAACAATATCTTATTTTATTTTATCGATATTTTATTTAATATTTATTATTTTTATAATATCTTATTTGGTTAAATTTTTACGAATACAATTGGGTGATTCTTCGTTCCATCTTAGTAGGCTGGTAACTTAGCAACTAAGCATTTTCGGATCATGGGTCATATTAACATTTTTCCTTATTCCGACAAGAGAAGAATCACCTCCTACGAGTTTTCAGTGCACTTTTAAATTACCCTGTGTATAGAAAAAAGAGAAAGGATATTAGTCAAACCCACCACCTTCTTGATTTTTGAGACTGAGTTCTCTTTCCGGCCTATTCATTTTCAAAAAAGCATTGCGTTACTTGACTTGACAAGACAACAGTTGAGGGCGGATATAAATTTGAAACATATTTAATTTTGTGCATCCAACACTCTTTGAATTAGAAGAAGTTAATAACCACTTTTATAAATGAGACCATGAATTAAATGGAGTTGCAATTATTACAAACGCATAAAATCGAGTATTTAAAACGCCGTTGCTAGCTCCACGGCTAACGTGGATATAATTCTGACACAAAATCCACGGCATTACGTCATGCGCATGTCTGGGGACTAAAACTATTTCAACTTCCTGAGATTGTAGGGACAGAGGTCTGTACGAGTGGTTGCCTACTTCCAAGGCGTAAAAGTCTGTTTCTGAGAAATTTAATGATAATTATTAACTACAAACAAAATCAATTGCTCGGATTTAGAGAAACTTTACACTAGTATTTTTTATTGGTCATATTCAACTTGCAAATTAAATTAATTAAAAATCAATTTAAAATATGAAAATGTTTGAAACTTTCATAATGGAATAATTTTGTTAAGTCCCAGGGGCTGTATTCTCGAAATCACTCGACATTTTGTGGTGCTCGACAAAAAAAATTGAACCAATCCAAAGGCTATTTTCCTGACAATTGAGCATATGTCATGCCACAAAAAATAGTTGTATGGTTCATTTTTGAGTGATTTCGAGAATCAGCCCCCTGGACATGCGCAGTAGGTGCAGATCGTATTCGCCCTTGACAATGACGTAATGCCGTGGATTTTGTGGCAGAATTATATCCACGTTAGCAGTAGAGCTAGCAACGGCCATTAAAGTTTCAAATTTCAACAATTTTACTTATGCATATTTTAAAATTGCATTGAAATACTGAAAATACCAAAAACAGTAACGGTGGTAACGGGTGCAAAGAGCCATTTACAAATTGTTTACGGGTGCAACTGACCCGTTGCACCCGTGGTTCCGACGCCACTGGAAAGAATGACTTTCCTACTTACCCCCTGTTTGCAACTCAGCTTGAGAAAAGTTTCCCTGTATGTCTTTCAACGTAGGATTCTTGGTATTAATCACCGAGCCCTCATGTACAATTTCAGATTTTACTGCAATGTCATTTATGTAGGTAGAGAAAATTCCACGTTAGTGAAACGTCAGGCAAAAGTAATTTTAAACACTTACTATCTGCCTGCAACTCTGCTTGAGAAAAGTTCTCCTTGATGTCGTTGCTATTCAGAGCATCCAGAGTAGCATCGCCCGGATTTATCACTAATCCCACATCTACAACTTCCGAATGAACTGCGACATCGTTTATATAGAGCACAAAATCCATATCAGTGCAGAGATCTTCAGTTTATTACAACCTTCTGGAACATACTAAACAGTTTTAATTTGATGCCATAAAAATTACACATTACTTACGTTGTTTATATTGCAGTAAATTACAAAAAATATACAAGCAAGAAATTCTAAATTCAGGAAATATGGTAAGTTCTTATTGTGTTGATCAAATTATTTATATTTAGCAAAGAGACACACACAAACGCAAAAAGCTCGTTACAGCTCATAAAACAATAATTGTTTTTAATGTTTTACGATAAACGCCTAAACTGTAAACCAAAACCACCTGTAAACACAGGCCCTGTAAACCAAGTTTTGACAGTTGTTCAAAATAATACAGGCAGGATTGCCAGACGTTGACTGAGCCCAGTGTTGCCAGGTTTAAAATTTAGATTTGCCTAGAAAAATCTTGAAAAGTTATGGCGCCTTACAAAGTAGTCTTGTCTTTAATCATAACTTTTTTGTTAGGTGTTTAGCTCAATCCCACTGCTGGAAATGCTTAGGTATGTTTTTCTTGAAAACGGCACATATTATCGACATGAAACAACTACTCCTTTTCGCTTTTCATATAAAAATAGTTCCTTTATCATAAATTTTATCCACAAATTAACTACAACAGCATCAACTTAATTTTTTAATGCACTTATAAATACCAGTAGCAGTCCAACACCCATAAAAAAATAGTGGAAAAATCTTGCATCAGTAGCGGCACAGGAAACAGTTTCAGTGGGAAATTTGGAAATTTCTAATTTTTTGTGTGTACCTATGTGTATCAACGTTTGGCAACCTTGCCTGTACTATTATGATCATCTGTCATAATGATCTGTTGAAACGCGGTTTACAGTTTACTGCTTAGGCGTTTATCCTATGCGTTTATCGTTTTACGAATAAATTAATATGTTCTGTGGTTTTACGAGCTGTGAAGAGCTTTTTACGTTTGTGTGTGTCTCTTTGCTAAATATAAATAATTTGCAACACAATAGGTAAGAACTTATTTCATTAATTTAGAATTAATATCTTGCTTGTATAGTTTTTGTAATCTACTGCAATAAATAACGTAAGTAATGTGTAATCTTTCATGGCATCAAATTAAAACTGTTCAGTATGTTCCAGAAGGTTGTAATAAACTGAAGACCTCTTGCACCCACATGGATTTTGGGCTGTATGTAAATGATGACACAGTTCATTCGGAAGTTGTAGATGAGGGATTAGTGATAAGTCCGGACGATCCTTCTCTGGATGCTCGGAATAGCAATGACATCAAGGAGAACTTTTCTCAAGCAGATGGTAATTGTTTAAAATTAATTTTACCCTGACGTTTTAGTTTCATTAACTTGTAATTTTCTCTACATAGATGACGTTGCAGTAAAATCAGAAATTGTACGTAAGGACTTCGTGATGGATACTGAGAATCCTACGTTGGATGTTTGGAATGGGAAAGACATTAAGGGAAACTTTTCTCAAGCTGAGTTGCAAACAGGGGGTAAGTAGAAAAATCATTTTTTCTCTTCAGTGATATTTGGTTTAACAAATATCGTTTCTCTTTTTTATTATATACAGGGTGACACTGAAAGGTCAACTAGAGAGGACCAAACTATAATAAGATGAAAGTTATGGCTATTTAAAGTGTTCTTTAAAATATTCAGTTATAAGTGTTTTGTCTATTGACAACCTCTGATTACATAATCTGATCATGTAGGTAACTCAAAATTACAGCGGCAATTTATCAGATTGTGTAGAAGTGTTTTTAATGTAAACGCGAATACAATAAGCTCAGCGGTACTCAAAACGTGGGCGTTAATTTATAAGAACTTTACACCATTCTAACTTTCTTGTTATTTGATTTTGATCAACTTATTGTAAAGAAAACTATCTTTTGGTCTCCTCTACTTGTCTTTTCAGATTCTGCCGTACGTTAGAAATCACCCTGTATACAAGGTGATATAAAAGTACACTGTCTCATAGGAGGTGATTCCTCTTGTCACAATCAGGAAAAAAGTTGATATAACCCATGGTCCAAAAATGCTTAGTTGCTGTGTTACAAACCGACAAAGAAGAATCATTAATTTTATTTGTAAAAATTTAACCAAATAAGATATTGTTTTGGTTTTTAGGAAGTGTATTTTTCTTTCACACTTTAATAACTGTGTAATAAGCGTGTTTTCAGCATTCTCAAATTATCCAGAAGGTGGTAAACCGAAGGACCATTTTGCTTTTTAAGTCATAACTTTTTTGCCTTTTACTGTTTGTGCTACTTTATATACTGCTAAAATACCAATATCTTAATAAACTGTTAATTATTTCAGGAAAACATCAAAATGCCAGCACCCATTTGCATGCCCAAATAAAATCTGAAACTCCTGATGTGAAATTTAATATTAAGAGTGATGATGATGATATCTGTATTAACATTGAGCCTTTAGTGGGCGAGGAGCTGTATATAAAAAAAGAAATTGAGAAAATTGAATCAGAAATCAGGCAAGACTTTCAAGTTGAAGAGTTAGATTCTGCAATGTACAGCACGTTATATCCAATTGAAGAAAATTCCAAATCCAATAATGCAAGAGGTAACTTAGAACCATATACAAGAATAATTGTAAGTGGTGATGGGAGTAAAGGGGAAAGTAATTTTGAGACTTGTGGTAAGATAGCTACAAGAGAGAGATGCGATTATAGAAGTTTACAAAAGAGTAACTTACAACAACATATGAAAGCCCATATAGGTGAAAAGCCATTTAAATGTGATAGATGTGATTATAGAAGTTCACACAAGTCTAACTTAAAAGTTCATATGAAAACCCATACGGGTGAAAAACCATTTATATGTGATATATGTGATTATAGATGTTCACAAAAGAGTAACTTACAAAATCATATGAAAACCCATACTGGTGAAAAGCCATTTAAATGTGATATATGTGGTTATAAAAGTGTACGGAAGTCTCACTTACAAGTTCATATGAAAGCCCATATGGGTGAAAAGCCATTCCAATGTGATATGTGTAATTATAGAAGTTCATGGAAGACTGACTTACAACGACATTTGAGAACCCATACGGGTGAAAAACCATTTCAATGTGATATTTGTGATTATAGCAGCTCACAGGTGGCAGGCTTACAATATCATATGAAAACCCATACGGGTGAAAAGCCATTCCAATGTGATATGTGTGATTATAGAAGTTCACTAAAGAGTAACTTAAAACAACATATGAACACCCATACGGGTGTAAAGCCATTTAAATGCAATATATGTGATTATAGAAGTTCATGGAAGACTGACTTAAAACGACATTTGAGAACCCATACAGGTGAAAAACCATTTCAATGTAATATTTGTGATTATAGAAGTTCACTGAAGGCTCATGTACAAGGTCATATGAAAACCCATACGGGTGAAAAACCATTTCAATGTGATGTATGTGATTATAGAAGTTCACTGAAGTCTCACTTACAACGACATTTGAAAACCCATTCGGCTGAAAAACCTTTTAAATGTGATATATGCGATTATAGAAGTTCACGGAAGGCTCTCTTGCAATATCACATGAAAACCCATACGGGTGAAAAACCATTTAAATGCAATATATGTGAATATGGAAGTTTACAAAAGAGTAATTTACAAGTTCATATGAAAACCCATACGGGTGAAAAAGCATTTCAATGTGATATATGCGACTATAGAAGTCCACATAAGGCTAACTTACAACGACATTTGAAAACCCATATGGGTAAAAAACCATTTTAATCCAATATAAGGGTCTATTCTGTATTCAACTGTTAAAATTTAACGTGACTTTAAAATTGAAACCAACCGCTAAATTTAAACCCTTGGCGTTGATTGGTTAAATGGTAGTTTTAGCTGTCATAATTAAGCTTAGCGATTGGTTACAATTTTAACGCCACGTTAAATTTTAACAGTTGCTTACAGAATAGACCCTATAATATGCAGTGTTGTAATGTATCTAGATACAAGTATCTAGATACAGTATCTAGATACTTTTTTTGTACCTAGATACATATTCAGATATCTTTTAAAATATGTATCTGGATCTGTACCTAGATACTTTATTACTGGTATCTAAGTATCTTAGATACTTAGATACTTTTGATTTAATTGGCTCTATTTTACTAGTAATTTAAAAAGTTACAAACTATAATTGAAGTGGTTTTTAAATTTTTTTAATATAACTTACTAAAATTACTGGTTTGCGCTTATTATGACCTTTCAAAGTAAAGTTACAGAGCAGGGACATGTAATTTAATCTGTGCGTATGTGTATAAATACACTTATAGCGGTGGATGTATCTGGCATGTACCTAGATACTTTTTCAAGGTATCTGTATCTGTACCTAGATACATTTTCAAAAATGTAATTATCTGTATCTAGATACATTTTTCCCCAAGTATCTGTATCTGTATCTAGGTACTGAAAAAAATGTATCTGTTACAACACTGATAATATGCCAATATGAAAGTTTGAAAGTATAAAAATAAATGTTTTAGATTGTATCTGGGAAATTTGATTTTTTATTAAAAATAAAGATAATATGGCATATTTTATTTTGAATTTTCCGCCACGCCAGAGCACATCATGGGTGTGTATGTTAGAGGGCATGTCGTAACTCATATGGTACGTACTCGCACACAAAAGAGAACTAACGCCAAACTGACGATAACTGCGTTCAGTTGACTCAGCAATTTAGTCCCATTGTATTGGTTGGCACTAAAATACGTTGGGGATTGTGCCGCGTTGCTTGGTCAATTGAACGCAACTAATGACATTTGTTTACGACAATCTCAGACATTCAAAATAATTTCAAAGGCCATTAATTTAAAAACTTTTTGATCGCTCGTTATAAGTTCGCTATCCCATACTTTTCAGGAAAACGTCTGCATAAACAGCCTTATACCGTTTCCATGGCCAAGGAACGGCGAACTTTTAAAACCTATCCAACGTGAGTTGCCCCTGAAGACGCCTTTTGTAGAAATATTACGCGAAATTAAAATTATAGAACAAGAAAAATTCTTTTCGCTGCTACTTTTCCAAAACGGTGGTTCGAATGGATCCTGCTGCGGCTGGGCTGCTCGTTGTCGTAACCTAATAAGGAGAGTTGCTGGATTCCTAACTTTTTCTCCTGACGCAATACGTTGCAATTTTACACATCCGGTTTCAACGGAAATAAACCGAAATCTTTAGTAAAACGAATTCTCTGTCTACAACAGCATATAATTTTTTCTTGTATTATATTCATTGTACCTACCGAGTGTCTGCTGAAGGATGACCATATTTTGGCCATAACTTCCGATTGGAAAAAGATATCGATATCCGGTTTGAACCATTGTCTTCCTTATTTGATTCACTCTTTAGTGGAACTATAATAATCGTACCGTCTCATTTAAAAAAAAAACTAAGAAATTTGTCAAATTTCAAAACAACGCGCATTAATTTTTGTCCGATGGAAAAAACAATTATACCATAACTGAATTCTCAATGATCTCGAAAAGCTTTTTCCAAGGTCAAGTTTGTTCGATTTGGTTTAGGGAAACCGAAATTATCGCCATTTTATTGTGGAGAAATGCCCCCCTACCTCGAGCACTTATTAAAGGCGCTAGGGTAATAAATGCGTGAAACTGTCGGAAGATTTCAGTTACTATAATTTCGACCTACCTTATTCGTCAAAACTTGGGTGAAATGTCCGTTTTTCACAAGCAGATAGTGACAGAGCTTGCAGTGACTCAGCAGCTGAGCATATGTATTCACAAGTCCCCTGGTGCGGTTAGTTGCAGTTTGAGAATTATTTTTCACAAGCCCAGTGGACAAAAGCAGCATAAAACTGTTTTTCTAGACGGCTTTTTTAATTTCAGCTCCGTTGTTATGGCAATGGTAGCGGTACACGGTCGTAGGAACCTTGGGAAAGGTGCCTGGTAGGTAGTACATGTTCAAAGCGTGTTTTGATCGGAATCTAAATTGGGTAAAATTGCTACTGTAAGGAGGTTTAAAATTGGTGAAGAACTAACAGAAAGCGGTGATTAAAATAAATAATGTATCAAGAGTGAGTGCATTCCATACACAAGTGTTTTCTGTATCTTTATTTTTCACAATATTCCTAGCAATAATAATATTATAGTTTAAATGTTCTTACTTTCGAGCATGATACAAACATTAATGATATAATACATCCTTAAATGATTTGATGCATATTATAAAATAAATCAATTACACGATCAACCATCACACAAAAAAGCATAAATTACATCTTAGAATGTGTGTGCATTTCGGCAGACACCACAACCTAAAGCAAATTCTTCACCAGTTGGGGGATGTTTAACATGAAGTGGGCATTCATCACCCTCTAATTGCTTTGCTTTAGGACCTGCAGGACAACTTGGGAGTTCATTCCTAGGTAAATTAGTAACCCTTTGGAAATCATCATGGCAAGGATTACAAAAATGAGTAGTACCAAAGCAGAAAAACACTGCAACAGAACAGCAATATCGACACTTATATTCTAAGAAATCCGTCCCGTGTTTAGGGCACATCTGGGCTCTAGCTACATCCGAACAGGCACCACAAACTAACTCTGTAGAATCATAATTTTCTCCTACTTCAGCATCACATCGAGCTTCTCCACCATAATAAGCCTAAAAATTAGCTTTGTTAGACTGTTCAGATTTTTTAAAATATTTTTACCTTTCCACATTTATAGCAAACGTAATAAGCATAACGATCCATAGCATAAGAAGCAGGATCATTGTAATAACGTGTGCCTGGAGTTATGATAGCCTCAACTGTATGCAATCCTTCATACTCGAGCCTCATTAAAGCTTTTCTTCGAACGTCTTTAAATAATTCAAGCACTGGTACTAAAAGTTCCGATACCATGGGATGTTCTATGTTCATCTAGAAGAAAAACGGGTTTTTGTCTCATATAAGTTGTTATTAAATATTTAAGATTCTCAAAAAATCGGACTAAATTCACAGTAGCAACGGTATGTAGTTAAAGGTTGATTTTCACTACGGAACCTAACACTTAACGGTACAATACTGGCAAGAATGTTTTACATCGTTTCCTATGGAGAAATCCTTACTGCAACACCGGGTCGCGTCGCGTCGTGAAGCGATGCACTACTATACTGGGAACTTCTACAAAATATGGAAGCATGTGAAACATTCTTAGCAGCGCTCTGCTGTATCAAGAATTAATCCTAATAGTAATGTAGCAAAATTGACCAGTTTTTTTTAAGTCCTCTTTTTATTTATTTGTACAAATCCAATTTGACTTACTTTGCATATAGGACATAATGAAAAAGAGAATGTGATCCGTGGACCAGCCCATCTTTTCATTAATACCGCTTTAGCGCAATGTAAATGGAAAACGTGTCCACATTTCAACTGAAACAAGTGAATTAGCACACAAAATGTTTTTTAAAAGTATAAATAACACACTTGTATGGCAGGAGCACATGACAATGCTTCAGTAAAACAGATCATACACATATCATCAGCATCTTGTCTTAAGGTAGCATCTATAGAGCATCCATGAAGACGTGGTAAACATACAGTTTCTCCTTGTACACCTCCACACATATGGCCACAGTTTAAAAATTTAGTACAAGCCGTACAAGCATATTCCTGAAAGATTAATTAAATATCAATCATATAATTTTAATTTTAAAATTTTACCTGACATTCGTGGTCGGCACAAACATTTCCAATAGCAAGTAAGCCGGAGTTACTAGTAGCTCCACAGAATCTACAAATTCCATTAGTAGCTGACCCACGACTACGAGTGCTTCCTTCTCTGTACTCAACTAAAGCTTTAAGGGTCCGAACATCAGCTAAAGCCAATAACCAGAAGAGTTTAGTGCGTCCACAACCTTCATGAAGTTCTACTTTAATTGCTTCTTCCTCTTCCTTGCAAACCTAATAAATTAAAGAAATAAACACAAGTTTAAAATTCAAATTGTTTGATACTTACCTGTCTTTGATGCATTCTTGTTCTTCGATGTAAGTGTAAAAACCGATCACAATCGGCGCAAAGATTTCCACATGAATTACATTGAATAATTGCGTTTGTTTCACCATCATCATGATTGGTGCATGTTGGTCGGGGTGGAGCTGGTTGACCATCAGTGGTGCTCCATTGTCCTAAAAATATTGAGAATTATTATATGTAGAGAAGAAATTTGTGGACAGGATAATAATAGAAGTACGCGTAAAAATACAAAGTTGAATGGGCGCAAAGTCACTTTCGATGGGAAAAGAATGGGGTAGGAGGACGAGACAAAAACTTAGTAACAGCAGAAGAACAAGTTGAAGCAATCCCTAGGGTGTGTGAGCATCTGCAGAAACGGAATGTAAAAGAGTGGAGGAAAAACGAATGCAGAAGAATGTGGGAGAAAGGGCTATGGACACCAGTAATAGAGGAAAATTATAAGTGGAGTATGTGAAAAAAGATTTGCAGAATAAAAATAAATGGAGACGAAGGGTGTAGGAGAAAGAGCTATGACACCATGTAATAGAGAAAAATCCAATGGGATGGGGTAAGTGTGGAAATCATGGTATGAAAGATTGGAGAAAGGCAGTGCAGAATAAGAAGAAAAATGGAGAAGAATATTGGAAGGACAGTAATAAAAGTCATTACAATATGGATGCAGTACATTGGGAACGATCTTGAGATGAAATAGATCGGAGGAAGCAGAAAAAGAAGGAATGGAAACAAAAATCAAAGGCCATCCAGGGAAACAGAACAAAAAAAATGAGTAGAGTAAGCGGATGAGGATCTGTAGAGTAAAAATTACTGAAGAAAAAAATTGAAAAAAAGCTATGGACACCGTAGCCACCATAGGACACCAAAACCTAAGGAAAAGGGGATGGAGCGTGCTCAGGAGAGTTCTGCAGATGGTAGTGTGAAAGATTGAAGGAATGAAATGTAAAATAAGAGGAAATGAGGAAAATGAGTGGAATACTATAGGCAAAACCGCCCCATCTATAATTTTATGTGGGGTCATACAAAGAGCATACCTGAAGATAACCGCTCCACATGATCTTTATCCAACACACATAATGAAGCAAGAGCAAGCCATAGTGTTGGTGTATGTAGGCAAGTAGTTGGTATTCTCTGGTCCTCACTTAAATGTGTCAAATTTAGTATATTTTCTGCTATCGCGCCTTTGGTAACATTTGCCCAAGGCTCGGACAATTTTCCCTATGGGAAAAATTAATTTGATTCTTTAAAGTACAGGGTGATAAAATATTCTTACGGCAGCCATATCTTTAAGTAAATGTACGATCACTTCAGCTAATTTACGACTAGTACTTCCTCTTAGCCACCAACGGCTCCGCATGTGTTCTCTAGGTTGTATGGACGTTGCTAAAGTAACAGTGCTAATTTCTTTTGCAGGCCCTCCCATTGTAGATTTGCTTTTCATTTTTACTTGAACCGTTAGCGATTTAGCTATGATACTAAGAAATACATCCAATATTCCAACTCTAATAAAACAAAATTATTTTAAACATTGAAAAATTAATTTAAAATATTATTACTTATGGACATCGAAATCACCATTAGATCCTTTATTCATAGCTGAGATAATACTGAAATCTTTTGGGGGTAAATGATCAACTCCAATTATTTTCGCAAAAAAATCTGGAGATATTTCAGGTAATGTTCTTCGTAAAAGGGCTGTGACCTAAAAGGAACAGTCAAAAATATAGTTTCGATTTAAATACTCCCGGGATTATCATTCTGAGACCTCCACCTATGATAATTCAGTAACAAATTTTACCTGTCTTTGTACTCGAGCACTACCAGTATGTAAAAGGCTTAAAATATCGCCCATTAAACCTCCTTGGTGTGACAAATAAGTCCTACCAACAGAACTTCCAGATAAAGCCAAAACCATTGAGAGCATTTCAAAACAATAAGTATCAGAATTTTTGGCAGCATCCAAACTATGACCTGAAGTTGCAGAACCAGCATTGGTTGAACACAATAGGGATTCCCATTCATCTCTAACTCTTGAAGTTTCTTTACGTATTGCTTGAACAATATGGACAATTACCTAAATATAAATATTTTTGATAGAAGTAGAAACAATTTCCAGAATAACTTCTCAAACCTGTTTTTGTAAGTGAGTTAGTTTGCTTCTACTAAATAAAATTCCAACCATATGTTCACGAAGGTCATTACTTTCTTCTAACGGTTCTAAAGTTTCACTTGCAGAAGCAGAACCGCTGTCTAAATTGTTTAAATTATGCCCATCAGTATCACCAATTATAAGTTTCCCAAAAACTTGTGATGTGATCAATCTGAAGACCCTTAAAGTTTCACTTTCACAGTTTCTTTGTTGTATGGTAGTGGCACTGTATTGTTTTCCAATTTTAAGAGGCTCACCGGCTATTTCACCCAATATTCGAATCTGTCGAACTCTTACTGAGTTATCAGGACCTTTCAATTCAACACGTAATACTGTATGTTCTGGATCTACAATGTAATTAATAAAATTGGTGGATATTTAAGAAGATTAAATTACCTTGTACGGGACAGTTTACCCAACCACGAAGTAGTCGAGTTTCAACCTCTACAATTCTTAGTTTGACAAAGTCTTCAGAATTGGGGCCAGAGAAGAAAGTCATACTGGATATTTTGTTCTAGAACAATAAATAAAGATTACTATTTTTCAAATGGCTCTTCTGGATATGGTAAGGTACTCACTGCAAGGTCCCTACAGTTATCAATATGAACACAAATCAACTTTGGGTGGTGGTTTTGAATACAGGCAATAGTAAGGCTCTTGGTTTTATTTCTATCTTCATCACCGGATTCCCAAAATGTTTCTGTTGAAGCATCAGTGAGGCTTCCAACCATAGCTTGACGGCTAGAAGCTTTGATTTCAACTGAAGCTTTCTACCGTACCGGAAAGCTTAAAAATATAAACAAATATTAGGGAATGGGAGAGCTTGCCGCGACGCTTTTGCCGGGGGCCGGGGATGTTTCGTCGCAGACGTTTCACCGCGGGATGTCAGTTCGCCGCGGTTTTATTAGTCATGGGAGACGATTTCATCGCGGTTTATACCATGTGTTAGGTTTTTAAAACAGATATAACCTGGCTGCGGCGTCACATCCGCGGTGAATCAATGACGAGAGGTAAGAAATAATAATTTCTTTATATGGTTACAAAATATCCTACATCCTATTCCGATGGAAGAAGAATGATCCACGACGAGGCCTGAATTGGACCATGTAGCTTTTGCTAGAGTACACTTTTTAAGAAGTTATATTTCCAATTTGAATGCTGCTGATCCATGGCAATTTCTGTTTCTCAATGAAACATGGATATTTGAGATTTGTTCTGCTGGTAAATCTAGGCAGGACAGTAGTAGAAAAAGCGTTAAACAATCAAATCGAGAGGGGAAAGGTAAGTAATTTAATCGTAAATGGGTTTATTCCTGGAGCATCTTTGATATTCTCTTATAATACAAGAAATCCGGATTTTCATGGGGAGATGAATCAAGATCATTTTTTGAAAATATAGAAGAACCATCCATAAGTATCACGGACAATGCTATAAGTTTCCACAGTCGACAGTTCCTTGCAAGAACAAACCCCCAATAGCTCCTGGAATAAGCCACTGATATTAGAGTGGTTAAGGAGTCATAAAATAGAATATAATAATAATTTAATAAAAACACAACTGTTGGAATTGGTTGGAGTCGAGCCATTCTATTTGTTCACACTAAAAAGCCATACGCATTAACTGCGTTCAATTGACTCAGCTAGTGCCAACCAATAGAATGCGAAACTTTTCAAAATCGAACAGTTCCATTGGCTGACGCTAAAAATCGATACGCATTTGTGCTGGATTGCTGAGTCAATTTATAATGTAACTATTGCAGTAATAAGAAATTCAAAAGACCGCGCGAAAAACGTCACAGACTGTTAAGTTGTTTGTTTATTCCCTTGGTGTATTAATTCAGAGATTCATCAAATAATTCTCCAGAGGTGTTTATAAGGGGTCAGTAATATTTCTCGGGAAACAACCTAATTATCTTTAAGTAATTTAAAAAATACCCGCTATTCATATATTCCTCAGGAATAATATTATGAATAATAAGTATAGAGATGTAATATTTACTACCGCAATCTAGCGGTTTTGTTTGGGTTGTATTTGGAAAATTACATTTTTTTATTAAAAATAATCATAATATGGCATTATAGAAATATAAATATCAAATAAAATATCGATTTTTAACTGGAATAACAATATTTATTTTGCTTTATACGTATTTCGGCATCAATGTGCCATATATAAATATAAATACGTATAAAGCAAAATAAATATTGTTATTCCAGTTAAAATCGATATTTTATTTGATATTTATATTTCTATAATTATGGATTTTAACAAAGTAAAGCTTGAAAATGTCAATAAAATAATATGTATATTTTATTTTGAATTTCCCGCCACGCTAGAGCACATTTATGACTGTGTATGTTAGAGAAGATGTCGTAACTCATATGTTACGTAAGATTGTTCACTTTGGTTCAGTCTACGCGTATTTTGTATTTTCCGGGTATTTTCACTTTACTACAACTAAGTAATACTCGAAAGGGAGACTATTATTACTTAAACATTCTTGGGTCCCTGAAATTATTCTGCAATACAACAACGTGATGTTTGGATCCTTGAACCTTAATTTTTTTCAGGGATGGCCTAAAACGGACTAAAATATGGCCGTTGCTAGCTCCACAGCTAGCGTGGATATAATTATGACACAAAATCCACGGCATTACGTTCGGCGCATGTCTGGGGACTCCTGAAATTATAGGGACAGAGGTGCGCACGATTGGTTGCCTACTCCCAAGGCGTTGTAAAGTCCCCGGACATGCGCAGTAGGTGCAGGTCGTATTCGCCGAATTAATGACGTCACCCCTGGACAAGACGTAATGTTGGCTACTATAAGTAAAATTAAGGCTACTTTTGGCGCAACTGGAATAACATATCTATCTATCTATCATAAAGTTTATTATTTTTGTAAAAGATTTTTAATGAATTGTAACACAAATTCACGATTAATTCGGTCAAATTTAAAACTTACGTTTTTCAAATACGAAAAGTATGCGAAACAGAAGAGCCAGGATTGATAATTGATGCCGCTTATTCACGCCCCTTTTAATTTTTTTTATTAAATATTTTATAAATAACGAGAGACCAATAAAAAAACCAATTAGGGCAGCCTGTGAAATTGAATTATTTTAAATTGGTACTGTAGCCACATCCACAGAATGACATTTCTGACATGAAAATTTAAAACTGAACGCTCTTGTCTATTAAAGTATTATTATCAAATAAAAAACTTAAAAACTTAGACAAGAGCGTTCAGTTTTAAATTTTCATGTCAGAAATGTCATTCTGTGGATGTGGTGTGACGCTTTTTCGGTTTCGGGTTTTACTCGGGCGCCAGATTTTAAAGAGTTTTCTCTCTAACGGCTTCTCTCCAGTAGTCGGTGTCGGAGGAGCGAAGACCTAGGTAACTTCAGTGAAGAATACAACAGGGTGATTAAATGAGAAGGCAACTTGCGGTAAATAAACAGAGTTTTTATTATTATATACAGTAAAGGAAAATCAAATAACAATAAAGTCAATACGGTAGAATAAACGGAAAACAGTTTTATCGGTGCAAACGGTAAACAATAACAATAAAATCGGTAGCGGTGGCGGTAGTCGGAAATAACTCTCGGGGAAGTTTGAATAATGCCTCCTAGGTGAACGGAAAATAAAACTAACTACGGGGAAGCTTTACAGGACGGGACAAACGGTCAATAATAACCTGGACTGCAATGACCACAGCTCCGCCAGAAGCCAAAACAGCACCAGGTTGTTAGTGACGGACTACGGAGTTCCTAGCACTTTGCACCTGGACGACGTGACCACAGCACCGCCCGAAGCCACGACGCGCAGACAACAAAATACCAAAAACCAGGAATGGCTAACACCCCAAGTCCTGGGTATCGTGGTCACAGCACCGCCAGAAACCAAGATCACCAAGAGTTTGTTGTGCTACACCAATTCCCTACACGGAAAACTACGGGGACTAGTAACTACCCCAAGACCTGGGTATCTTAACCACAGCACCCTAACACTCTCTGCTATTCGAAAACTCAAATGCCCAGGTCACAGCACCGCCAGAAACCTGGACTGTTAAGTTCCAAATACCAGAGCACCAGGTCCTACACTTCCACTCTGACACCGTCAAAGTAAAAGTTATAGTTCCAAGTCTAAATAACACAAAGCTAAAACAACTAAATGAATCGGAGACAAAGTCTAAATTTCAACCCTAACTTTATAGTCGGAGATATAACCCTAATGTGGCATTACCAAAATTCGGAGGGTTATTTACCTGTATTCGGCGGGTTTACAATTGATCGGAGACTTCAAGTGGATTCTTCTTCGGTTGTTGTACTTCAAGATTTGAATTTAACTCTTCAAATTCAACTCTCTAAAATTAGGCAAAAATTCTTCTATACGGTTCGCTCAATGCGACGCTCTCGGACAGCGCTGGGTCGCTGGTAGGGGCTCGCCCGCATCTCTGCGGTCTCGGCGAGGTCGCGCGTAAACTAAATATATGAACTTAAATATTTTAACATAACATTCTTAAACTAACGGAATGAAAATTATTAATAGAATAAAGAAATAAAATAATTATTTAACCATGTTTCAAACTTAAATATCGGGTTTTAAGATATAACAACTAAAAAAAAAAATAAATGTACCAATAAATTTGGCTAATTAATATGAAACTAAATTTGTCTATTCATTAAATTCACTTAGTTCACTAATTTTCACGACACTTCGTTACAGTGGCTACAGTACCAATTTAATATAATTCAATTTCACAGCCTGCCCTAATTGGTTTTTTTATTGATCTCTCGTTATAATAAAAGTGAAAAAGCAAAAAGATTAAATGTATAAACAACTTTCGAATTCAAAACTTGGTTATTTAGCAATTAGCAGTGCGACTTTGGCGACTCTAAAGTTATTTAGCAGTTGGCGACATTGGCGACTTTAAAGTTACTAAATGGCGACCATTCACTGAAAAAATCTGGCAACACTGTGGTTGACAGTTTAGGCCGTTTAGGCGTTTATCGTAAAACATTCGCGTAACTGTTTTATGAGCTGTGACAAGCTTTTTGCGTTTGTGTGTGTGCCTTTGCTAAATATAAATAATTTTATCAACACCATAAGAACTTAGCTTGTATATTTTTTGTAATTTACTGCAATAAAAACGTAAGTAATGTGTAATTTTTATGGCATCAAATTAAAACTGTTCAGTATGTTCATGCAGGTGATAATAAACTGAAGACCTCTTGCACCCACATGGATTTTGTTCTCTACATAAACGATGTCGCAGTTCATTCGGAAGTTGTGGATGAGGGATTAGTAATAAGTCCGGACGATCCTGTGGATGCTCGGAATAGCAATGACATCAAGGAGAACTTTTCTCAAGCAGATGGTAAGTGTTTAAAATTAATTTTACCCTGACCTTTCACTACTAACGTGTTCCGGCAAGCACAAAACGGG
Organism: Hemicrepidius hirtus; assembly: GCA_963082805.1. NCBI lineage: Eukaryota > Metazoa > Arthropoda > Insecta > Coleoptera > Elateridae > Hemicrepidius > Hemicrepidius hirtus. Next base: position 6,873,268 of record OY720165.1, read on the forward strand.
GGTAAAAACAACTGAAAGTGAATTTAGATTACGATTTGAAACTTTTAATATTTCAAATGTAAATATTTTGTACCAAAATATTTCTACATTCTACCGTACAAGTATATACAGGGTGTCCCGAAAAAAGTGTGCATTTTGTACCACCAAAAATAAGTTTCTACAAACGTAGGTCGAAAGATGCTTCCAAAGGGAACTACAGTCTCCTTACAGGTGGCCTCTGAAATAGTTTTTATTGAATATCCTCAAAACCATTCAAGGTAAAATAATGAAATTTTGCACAGGCAATACTCTTTTTATGCACAATAAGATTAAGATAAAATAATTGAAAATTTTATCCATACGTGTCTTAAACTGCGTAACCGCTACTTTTTTGTGTGTAATTTTTTCCCATTTTTGACAGTACAACATGTTGAATATCGATAGGATGTACCGTTTTTGAGCAACGTTGATTGGAAAATTTTATTACGGGCTCCAAAATACATACGAGAAGCGGGACAGTTTTTGCCTTTTATTACGTTATATAATAAAATTATTACAATTTGTACAAAACACTAATCTTTTTATGCTTAACAAGATAAAACAAATAAAGTTGAGTTTATATGTAGTATTCTTTTATTGCAATGATTGTTCAAAACAAATTTCCGTTTTGTTTTAATTCCCAGCATATCGTGGAATAAATTTTTCCAATCGATTTTACTCAAAAATGGTCGAAATATCGCCGTACTATCGAGGAAGCAGCGACTTACTCACGTCCAGCTGGATGGGCTAAGCCCGCTAAGAAAATAGTTTCATTCGTTCGCAGTATTGCCAGATTTGGCGATATATCGCCACTTTGGTTACTTTACAGCACCATTTGGCGGTCTTTTTTACTTTCGGCGATTAGCTGTTTTTTGGCTATCTCAACAAATATAATCGAGAAACAACTCATTAGTGAATAGTGATGTAGATTTTCGTTACCAAGTACTCGTTCACGTTGAAGTAGATTCTGCAGTCGCTCATAAAACGAGTACTCCGAGTACGACCTTGATACTAGGTACAGTGTACAGTGGACCAGATACGCAAATGAGTAGTGGCCTAGTGAGTACTCGTTTGTAAAAAGTAACGAATACTTTTATTTTCAACCATATATGTAATGACAGCATTTCTGACATTTTTGTAAGTTGGAAACTTGACGTTTACTAACTGTCACCGTCCAGCCAGGTGGAAAGTGATCACTTTCCACCTGGCGGGTGGCAAAGTAAAAATATCAAAATTGTAGTATTTTCATTTTATTATTCGAAACATATAGGAAAAACTAATGAAACTAATTAGTAGTATTCAAATTAATTGTAACATTGGAGTTATTATAAGTAGCAATAGAAATATTTAATATTTATTATATGCTTAATTTTATGTGTCACTGAGAGAAACGTCAGTGGAGCATAATCAAGCAGGTCGTTACAGTTATACAGGAGTATGCTTTTGTCAATATGTCGGTTTTTTTTTCAAAATATTAATATTTTTTATTTTTATTCCCGTCTGTTTTAGATGGTTGAAAATAAAATAGTATACAAACCACGGTGGAAAGTTTCATTTCTATCTGGAGCATTAGCTCTCGATAGAAATTAAACTCTTTCCACCTGGGTATGTAATATACTATTTCATGTCCGTATTCGTTGCTTAGGATCTTGTCGGGTAACGAGTACTCGGATAACGAATAGTTACTTTCTTTACACTACTAATGCCCGGTTTCTAGAAACAAATTTATGAAACCCATAACTTATGTATTCCATAAACAGCGAATAAGGCACTCTAATGACATTAGGTCACGTGATCAAATTTCGTATAGGCCAATTATCGCCTTCCACGAGGATCACGTGATACGTCATGGACTGCCTTATTGACTGTTTATCGAATACATAAGTTATGGGTTTCATAAATTTGTTTCCAGAAACCAGACTTAAGTGGAATGTGATGATATGTGTTATCTATCCCGACTCTCGTACTCCGCTGCGTACTGCATTAAGCTGCGTACAGACCAAAATCAGCTTTCACAAACAGTTCGCGAACTGTTTGCGAGCTGTACGCGAACAGTTCGCAACCTAGCGTCTACACCACTGTTTTTTAATTGAAACTCGAGTTCATCATTTAGTTTGAAGGTAGTTCGTAATCGAACTGCTGTTTAACCCGTGTTCGTGAACAGTTCCTTTGAAGGTACCGCTCAAGTAGCGAACTTTGGCCGAACTCCCCAACCGACACGAACTGCTCGCGATCTCTAGTACACACCGAGTGACACCGACTTCTACATCCGTTCGCGAACTGTTCCTGAACTGTTCGCGAACTTGGTCTGTACGCAGCTTTACAGAGTTAGGGTCAATATTCAATATTTGTGTACTAAAAAGTAAACAAACATAATAATACAAAACTATAACGACGAATCACTAATTTTATTCGTAAAAATTTAACCAAATAAGATATTGTTTTGGTTGTTAGGGAAAGTATTTTTATGTTTGGCCTCCCAACTAAACTAAATCGGTCCTCAGGTTTACCACCCTTTGAAAAATTTAAAAATTCTGAAAACACTAATAAGCGCCACTAAACCAAAGAAATACTTTACGTAAGAACCAAAACAATATCTTATTTGGTTAAACTTACGAACAAAATTAGTGATTCTTCGTTCCATCTTTGTCGGCTGTTAATATTGGCGAGAGGAATCACCTCCTACGAGTTTTCGGTGTACATTTAAATCACCCTATATATTTAAAAAATAATATTTTTAATGTTAATATGCTTTCATATATAATAATATAATACACTGTTAATCATTTCAGTAAAACATGAAAATACCAGCACCCATTTGAATGCCGAAATAAAATCTGAAACTCCTGATGTGAAATTTAATATTAAGAGTGAGGATGATGATATCTATATTAAGATTGAGCCTTTAGTGGGCGAGGAGCTGGATATAAAAGAAGAAATTGGCGAAATTGAATCAGAAATCAGACGAGGCTTTCAAGTTGAACAATTGGATTCTGCAATGTACAGCACCTTATATCCAATTGAAGAAAAATCCAATAATACAAGAGGTAACTCAGAACCATATACAAGAACTGTAAGTGGCGAGAGGGCTAAACAGGGAAGTAATTCTGAGACTGGTAGTAAGATAGCTACAAGAGAAAAATGTGATTATAGAAATTTACGAAAGAGTATCTTGCAACAACATATGAAAACCCATACGGGTAAGAAACCATTTAAATGTGATATATGCGATTATAGATGTGCACACAAAAGTAACTTGCAACAACATATGAAAACCCATACGGGTGAAAAACCTTTTCAATGTGGCATATGTGATTATAGAAATTTACGAAAGAGTAACTTACAACAACATATGAAAGCCCATACGGGTGAAAAACCATTTCAATGTGATATATGCGATTATAGATGTGCACACAAAAGTAACTTGCAACAACATATGAAAACCCATACGGGTAAGAAACCATTTAAATGTGATATATGCGAGTATAGATGTGCACACAAAAGTAACTTGCAACAACATATGAAAACCCATACGGGTGAAAAACCTTTTCAATGTGGCATATGTGATTATAGAAGTTCACAGAAGCCACACTTACAAATTCATATGAAAACCCATACGGGTGAAAAACCATTTCAATGTGATATATGCAACTATAGATGTGCACACAAGTGTAGCTTGCAACTACATATGAAAACCCATACGGGTGAAAAAGCATTTCAATGTTATATATGTGATTATAGAAGTTCACGGAAGACTAACTTACAATATCATATGAAAACCCATACGGGTGAAAAACCATTTCAATGTGATATATGCAACTATAGATGTTCACAGAAGGCTAACTTACAAGTTCATATGAAAACCCATACGGGTGAAAAAGCATTTCAATGTTATATATGTGATTATAGAAGTTCACGGAAGACTAACTTACAATATCATATGAAAACCCATATGGGTGAAAAACCATTTCAATGTGATATATGCAACTATAGATGTGCATACAAGAGTAGCTTGCAACTACATATGAAAACCCATACGGGTGAAAAAGCATTTCAATGTGATATATGCAACTATAGATGTGCACACAAAAGTAGCTTGCAACGACATATGAAAACCCATATGGGTGAAAAACCATTTCAATGTGATATATGTGATTATAGATGTGCACAGAAGGCTAACTTACAAGTTCATATAAAAACCCATACGGGCGAAAAACCATTTAAATGTGATATATGTGATTATAGAAGTTCATGGAAGACTAACTTACAAGTTCATATGAAAACCCATACGGGTGAAAAACCATTTCAGTGTGATATATGCAACTATAGATGTGCACAGAAGAGTAGCTTGCAACTACATATGAAAACCCATACGGGTGAAAAAGCATTTCAATGTGATATATGCAACTATAGATGTGCACACAAAAGTAGCTTGCAACGACATATGAAAACCCATATGGGTGAAAAACCATTTCAATGTGATATATGTGATTATAGATGTGCACAGAAGGCTAACTTACAAGTTCATATAAAAACCCATACGGGCGAAAAACCATTTAAATGTGATATATGTGATTATAGAAGTTCATGGAAGACTAACTTACAAGTTCATATGAAAACCCATACGGGTGAAAAACCATTTCAGTGTGATATATGCAACTATAGATGTGCACAGAAGAGTAGCTTGCAACGACATATGAAAACCCATACGGGTGAAAAATCATTTTAATACAATATAATATGAAAGTTTGAAAGGATAAAAATTAGGTATTAATTAAAGTTTATATAAATAATAAATAAAATCAATTTTAACTGGAAATAACGTTTTATTTGCTTTATATTATGTAACATAATTAAATATTTTGGAAGCTTTTGATATTTTTACAAACCCACAAAAAACGAACAAATTGAGCTCTTAGATTCTCTTTTACTGGAAATTTTGGAACAGAAACTGTCTAAAATAGGATCAAGTAGTTTCTGTATAATAAATCATAAAATAATTCATAAATCATAATCAAATCATAATTCATTTGTTGTTATAATATCTTATATGTTTTTGACCGTCGCGTCGTCTGGGTTGATACGTGTTCCAGTTGTCACACATAAAGTCTACCCGTCGCTTGAAAACATACTTTGGGAAAAAATGAAATTTGACCAGATGTTGCGACGACCCGAGTCATAGGGAACTGCATTTATGCGAATTATTAGGATTAAAAATGTAATGTATTAGTTAGTATACCGGGTGGCCGGTCTCAAAGGTGTACATAGGAATTTAACATAGTATTGAACGATTTTGCTGATTCCTGCTCGCCAATTCAACTTACAGGATTGAAAGGTAAAATGATTGCGCAAATGGAGCCAATAATAAAATTAAATGTGCTATATTTATTTTAAAATAACGATTTAAAATTTTACGATTTTTAAATATGGCGGGCCATGGGTCACAATTTTACAGCATTTGTCAAAAAAATTGATAATAGTTGGCATAAATTAGTGGATTTCTGTAAATGACAACTAGGTAATTTAACAAATTTTTGACAAATGCTGTAAAAAATTTTAAAATCATGGCGCGTTATATTTAAAAATTATAATTATAATTAAAATTTTAAATTGTTATTTTAAAATAATTATAGCACATTTAATTTTATTATTGGCGCCATTTGAAGCGCAATCATTCTACCTTTCAATTAATACCATTACCTACCATTCCTGTAAGTTGAATTGGCGAGCAGGAATCCGTAGAAACGTTTAATACAATGTTAAATCCCTATGTACACCTTTGACCGGCCACCCGGTATAATATTTAGAGGAGGCTGATTATAAAAATAATAAAAATAAAATAAGTGTAGTTACGAGTTGTTTATAGATAAAGAAAACTCAATTTTGTATTTCAAAATATTAAAGATATTTATCTACATATTTGTTGTTTATGTACGATATAACATTTGGCGACGAGGAAAATCAATTGTGGAACTGGAGGTAGCAGTATCGAAATATAATTTTGAATTTTGCAGGTAGGAGAGATAAGACATATAATTTCAAGATCCAGACCACAGGAAATTTATTTTGCTTAATTTGAGTAGTAATTAGCCAAGTATTTTGAATTTACTAACGATGGCAAAATCGGTTTTTGGTACGATGTGTGAATTTAACGTAAACGAAGATTGGATATTGTACAAGGAGCGACTTGATCAATTTTTACTTTCCCATACCACTACTGGTATAGGGAAGTATTGATATCATGAAAATTTTCGAAATCGAGATTTTCACGGAAATGTGTGTTTTGGACCCCTAGGAGCCTAAAAAAGTGGTCTAGAAAAAATGTCTGTCTGTGGGTGGGTGGGTGGGTATGTATGTAACGCCTCTAACGCAAAAACTAGTGAACCGATTTTGATGAAATTTTAAATGAAGGGGTATATCGAAAATTCATCGACAAAATAAGCTTTTCAAAAAAATCCGAAACCGGAAGCGGAAGTTAGACATGTTTTTTTGGTATCATTTTTTTCAGAAGCGGAATTTTGAAAATCTGAGTAGGGGATATGACAGAAGGGCATAATTCAAAGAAAACAGTTTTTTAGCGGACTCTCTAACTTCAAAATGGCGGTTGCTATGAATTTTTCAAAATTTCGACTTTAACGCCCCATAACTCAAAAACCAGTTATCTGATCAGGTTCCGCAACAACTCGTTTGAAAGCCCTTTGGCTGTACTATACCAAGAAAAAGAATCATTTACTAAATCCAAAAACGGTAGCAACGGCGCTCTTCCAAAGATTTTGAAATTTTTGAAAAATTATTACAAAAAAACTGCTCTAAGGATTTTGTTTAAATTTTCTACACTTATGCAGTTTGGTATTAGCTACATTTTTGTTTTTTGATGAACGCCAGAATTCCACAGTGGCGCCCTCTACGAGATTTTGAAAATCGGAAATTGATGCTCCTATAGCGCCTTTATTAGTCAAAATATGAAAGAAGTTTAAATATAAAAGTTGTTCAGTATATAGATTTGCATTTTTCTAAATTTATATCACGTACACAGGGTGTTTGGTTTTCACAGTACAATAAGCAACTTTGTTATTTTAAATAAAACACCCTATATATTATTATATAATTGAATGCAAAATTAAATTGTCTATCACATAGTGTAAGACATTCATATGGCTAAACTGTACGGTTAATGAGAAATTCTGAATTTTGTACTTTGAAACAGTGTAGGGTGAAATTTTTGTAAGTGCCGATATGTTCAAGTGACCATGCGCGGGACGGGAATTCCTTGTCGCCGGCTAATCCTAGCAGTATGAATATAAATAATCACACATGCGCAGATGAACACAATCGGCACTTTTGTTAATTTTCCATATACTACTTTTCAAGTTTAGTTTATCGTTTGTGGCGAACAATACTGTTGAATACCAAAAACGAATGTTTATTTTTAGTATGGGAAAGTCCAGGGGAGGTTTGCACCTCCACTTTTTTCAAGCTGTGACCGACGAAAAACAGAAGGTTGCTATGTTAATTACCACAATTGGGACGGCAACTTACAAGATTCTCAGGGACCTATGTGACCCATCGTTACCTAAGGATAAAAAGTATAATGAGATATGCAGTATTTTGCAAGAACACTTTGCTCCACCTATGTCCGTATTCAAGGAGAGAGTGGAATTTTATGATGCTAAGCAAAAGAAAGCTGAGAGTGTCAACGATTGGTACCTATGTACGAATAAACAATTTAGCAACAAATGTAAATTTGGAAATCGTTTGGTGGAATTAGTGAAGGATAAATTCGTAACGGGCATGTTACCAGGTAGAATATTGGATCGTGTATGTGAAGAAGCTATGGTGATTAAGACGTTGGACGAGATCAAAAATACGGCTCTGAATAAAGGAGGCAGCTCTACAGAACATTAAGGTAAAAGAAGAGATTTTTTATTACAGGGGAAATCCGAATAGTAGCGGAACTTCATATACACAACAAAAAACGATCCAAAATGGTAAGAATATGTGGAAAAAGAACGACAAGGAAAATGTTTGTTTTGCTTGTGGTAAAGGTGAACATAATTTTAAATTTTGTAAATTTAAAAGATATAAATGTACAATTTAAGTATGGTCACATTAGCAGCGTATGTTCCATGGCGAAATATAGCTCAAAGTCGAATCAGAGAAAACAAAATTTTTTGGAACAAGAGAATAGTAATGATGTTGAAATAGATGAATTTGCTGAATCATCCTACAATTTATTTGAGGTTGAGCAATCTGTAGCTTATGGTAAAAAAGTAGATCCTTTTGTTATTGTATTAAGAGTAGAGAATATTGAAATGAGATTTGAAGTGGATACGGGTGCTAGTGTATCTGTAATTGTTGAATTTATTTATTCTAACATGCATATAATATATTGTTTAGTTAGCTATGATTATTTTTGTATGTTCAATGTTTTTGTTTTTATGTAAACAAGTTTAAAATTGCTGGTTTAGTTCTTTAAAATAAATGTTTTACCTGTTGCAAATAATACTTTAATACTTTTTTTGCGCTACTGTGCTCTATTTCATTGTTTACCGCGGCTGTTTCCAAGACAGTAAGTTATGTTTACTAGTTGCTAAGGATAAAGTCGTCGGTAAAATACTTTGGGGTTCTAGAACGGTAAGTAAATTTACTCAAAACGAATGTGCCATGTAATTTGATAAATTAATGTCAGTCACAAATGTCAGTTTAGTTAAATAAAATGAATGCAATTTCCAATGTTAGTTAAAACAAATCCTGGAGCTTTTAATTTCTCATTTCTTGTAACAAAGTACGCCAGCAAAGATTTTTCATCAATATTTGTACTTTTCTTGGTACACCAATTTTTAAAATGATTGTAGGTACCTTCGTAGCGTCTCTCTAGACTTATCAGGAATGAGAACCGAACACCCCACATTCCAAGCTTCTTCTATTTCGTTTTCGGAATCATTTTCATTAATTTTTAGCACGAAACTGAAAATAATTTTCACAAAAAACTGCAATGGCGGTAACTGTTTACAGATTGCTATAGAAACGCAATATATCAATCGACAATACGGCAACGTGATGCGGAGACTGACAATTATCGCATTTGAATCTGTATTAATTATTAATTTATTAAAAATTCTTTTTACCGGATTCAGTAGCGCAAAAAACGTCATAAGCATCACGAACGTTAAGGACTACCGATCTCAGACAATAATTGGAGTCGTCGCTGCGCTCCTCCTCCAAACTATTGTCTTCGATCGGTAAAATGTGCTTACCGTTCTTAATACTTAATATACTATTAATATAATAATCTAACAGGTTATGGGCCCAGGAATCGCTGGTATAATTTAAAGTTTTACAAGTAGTGAATTGCAACAATAATGTCAGGTAAAATTAATTTGGACACTGTCAATAAGTTTGACGGAAAGAATTATCAACAATGGAAGTTTCAGTTGAAGTGTGCCCTGAAAGCAAAAGGGGTTTATGAAGTTGGAAATGGCGAATGTCTAAAACCAGGTGCTGAAGTATCAGCAACGGAGTTGGAGCAGTGGTACAAAAAGGACGCCGTCGCCAAACCTTGGCCGTCGCCATGTTCACGTTGACGTCCTCTATGGAGTTGGATCAGATAACTTTGATCGAAAACTGCACAACTGCAAAAGAAATTTTGGATAAACTTGACACCAAGTATCAACAGAAGACTGAAACTAATAAGATGATGCATCAAGAAAGGTTTCATCAGTATAAAATGGATCCAAATGATAAGGTGGCACTGCATATTGCAAAAGTAGAAAATTTGGCTAAGCAGGTTCGTGATTCCGGTGACGTTGTCAGTAATGTAGCTGTCATGATGAAGATTCTAAGTACTTTACCAGTAAAGTACAGAAATGTTCGTCAAGCATGGTTATCAGTGGATGAAACGAAACAAACACTGCAGAACCTTACGGCTAGACTGCTTGATGAAGAAGCATGATTGGGGACTTGGAAAATTATTTCAGCTTCCTGAGATTATAGGGACAGAGGTGCGCACGATTGGTTGCCTATTCCCAAGGCGTAAAAGTCTGTTTCTGAGAAATCTAATTATAATAATTATTAACTACAAACAAAATCAATTGTTCGGACTTAGAGAAACTAGAGACTCTAGTATTTTTTATTGGTCATATTCAACTTGCAAATTGTTTGAAACTTTCATAATGGAATAGTAAGTCCCCAGACATGCTCAGTAGGTGCAGCTTGTCACTCCTTGACAAGACGTAATGCCGTGGATTTAGTGTCAAAATTATATCCACGTTAGCCGTGGAGCTAGCAACGGCCCTAAAATCACAAAATGGTTTGTTTTTATTTTTCTAGTTAGAAAAACAAAGAATTAATGGAGCTATAAGAGACTGGTATGATTACTTCATATAGCGATAATCTAATAGGTAAACATGCTCGGTACAAGCTTAGCATTTATGAAGTTTGTAGAATGCAGAACTTAAACATTCATAAAGTAGGTATCTATAGTTCTAACGAGAGATCAATAAAAAAACAATTAGGGCAGGCTGTGAAATTGAATTATTTTAAATTGGTACTGTAGCCACATCCACAGAATGACATTTCTGACATGAAAATTTAAAACTGAACGCTCTTGTCTAAGTTTTTTATTTGATAATAATATTTTAATAATTTGATAATCAAATAAAAAACTAAAGCCCGTATGACACGGTGTTAAATTTGAAACAAAATTTGCGTGTAAATTGACACGTAAATTTGATGTCAAATTTAACGCCGCGCCGTGTCATACACAAAATTATTTTGTAAATTTTCATGCAAATTTTTATGAAATTATTTTGAACATCCCTGGTAAACTTAGACACTTTTACGTACCTAGTCTTGAAAGACTCTTACGATAGGGAAAAGATAGGCAAGGCAGGAGTACCAAGGATGTACAAAATAATTTTATAAAAATTTGCATGAAAATTTACAAAATAATTTTGTGTATGACACGGCGTTAAATTTGACATCAAATTTACGTGTCAATACACGCAAATTTTGTTTCAAATTTAACACCGTGTCATACGGGCTTTAGACAAGAGCGTTCAGTTTTAAATTTTCATGTCGGAAATGTCATTCTGTGGATGTGGCTACAGTACCAATTTAAAATAATTCAATTTCACAGCCTGCCCTAATTGCTTTTTTTATTGATCTCCCTTTACAAGCGAGTCTAAAAAGGTCCGTTTCCGTAGGATTTGCATAGATACAAAATTTTATGATCGAATTGCCTTAGACAAAAAACCAAAACTCAACGGAATCGGAGATCGAACCGCTGTGTGTAGGAACACTCAACACATGTAGGGAATTGTTGAAATTTTCATAAACTTGATTGAGGAATGACTTTTTTGTTAACTGTTTAGCTCAATCACACTGCCGCAAATGCTTAGGTATGTACGTTTTTCCCGAAAACGGCACATATTATCGATATGAAACAAGTACACCTTTTCATGTAAAAATAGCTCCTTTATCATAAATTTTATTAACAAAATTAACTAGTACAACAGCATCAACATCATTTTCTAATGCACTTATAAATACCAGTAGCAGTCCCATTGTGCCGCTCCTAAATTCTTACCTTATTATCATAGCTTGTCTTATAGTTATTATTTAAAGGATGTTATCAAAGATCAAAGTTATGTATGCTCTCTTAGGAAAGTTACATGGTATTAATGTCAAGTAAATTTGGACTTTAAGCTTGAAGAAATAAGCAACTCAACAATTTTCCGAACTCATGAGCTTTGGTACCAAACCGATACATATTGTAGTTCAGGGTACCGATTCTCGAGTTTATACGCCTCCAAGTCGTGTACGCTATGAGTCGGATAGCGAGCGTTGCCAACTTTAACATTGCTTATTCTAGAACAGCAGGGGCAGAATACTAGTACAATGAAAAAGATTGACAAAACATTGGATTTCTGTCTACTATTCTTCAATAATAGTACAATTCGCGTACTATTATTTTTCAAAAAATTTGTGGAACGCGGTTGTAAAATAATAGTACGGTTGGCAACACCGGAATAGCGTATACTACTGGCAGGCGTATGAACTCGAGAATCGGTACCCAGAGAGTCAGGGGCAGTTAGTAGTTAAGCAATAAGTCAGTTAGTCAGTATTTTAACAATATTGTAATTGTAATTACGAATTTATAAGAATAAATGTTAAAATAACTAGAGTGTTATAAATTACTTTGCACGAACCAAAGTAGACCCTTGTGAGAATTCTGGCGGTTACGGGTACAACACCATGAAAAAATTCATGGAAATATCTTGCATCAGTAGTGGCACAGGAAACAGTTTCAGTGGGAAATTTGAAAATTGCTATTTTTGTGTGTAATCCTTCTGAAAATGTAGGTACAAAAGAAGCAGAGGGGGTATCTATAAATATGCACATAACTCTCAAGGGAGTTATGAATACAACAGGTTTGTTCCAACACACGTAAAAACCAGTTCGTGTACTGTCAGGAGCATGCGCAATACGAAATTAGCGTTCCAACAAACTCTTGAACACGAATATGAACTGATAGTCGCATGTTCCAACACACCGTGAAATAATTTATCGAGTTGGATAAATCTTAAAAAAATTTATTTTCAACTCGGAGTTACAAAAGGATGTTTACAGCTTCAAAGCTTAATTATAACTAACTTACTTATGTAAAATGTTTAAACAGCAAAACTAAAGTAAAAAGCAAAACTATGTTATCTAAGCACACACAATATCTATTCCGCTAAGTTGATAAGTAAAATGCATTTCTGCTAATATTATATAATAGAGTGCTATCATAATTCCTCCCTTTATTAAAACAGAAATTACGGTAAAATTACATTTTTATCTTAATTTCTAAGGTACTATTTCTATAGGTTTTTCTTTATTGATTTCCTTACAAAATACCGGCAATTTTCTATATTTATATAACAAGAATAAAATTACAATTATAACAGTAATTAGAATAAAAACTACAATGCTACTAATGTGTGGCTGTATATTAAAATTGGGAGTATACAAACTTCTGGGTAATTTTCTATTTTCGTAATTATTGGCTTATCGATGGTTGCGACGGCGGAGGTGCTGATCCGTCTGAAAGAATAGGTCTACTTAATGCTTCGACATGTCTTTTCTTTTCCTTATTTTTTGAATCTATTAATGTCACGGTATTTCTATCTGATATTTCGGTAATTGTATAGGGTCCTTCGTATTTATTAGTTGCTTTTCCTCTTTTATCAATTTTTATCATAACCTTATCTCCTATCTGATAGTTGTGTTCTCCAAGTTTTTTATTTCGTTTGTTAATTAGATTTTCTTTATTTTTATGCATTGACTCCTTCAATGATTCATATAGGGTGTTCAATTTGTGTTTGTGGGTAGTTATATAATCTTCGTAAAATTTTTGGTTTAGATGAAGATCGAACGGATCTCGAGTTGCAGTATGCCCATAAATAATTTCAAATGGTGTAAATTTGGTAGCCGAATGGATGGTGTTGTTATACGCGATAATGGCATATGTGATTATTTGTTTAGGTGTTTCTTTATTATTTTTGTTTTTGATTATTCTGTAGTTTTCTATTAATGTGGAATGAACTCTTTCGATCATTGAATTAGATCTTGGATTTTTCGGGGTGGTGATGTGAATATTGATTTTATGTAGTTCCAGTAAATTTCTAACTACTTCATTAGTTAATTCGGTTCCTCCATCCATAGTAATTTGTGTTGGTGATCCATGTTGAGAGATGAAATTTATTAGATTTTCTGCTACTTCTGTTCCATTTTTTGATGTCATATAGTAGGCTTGACAAAATCTTGAGAATGAGTCGATAATTGTTAAAAATGAATTCCTTTCTATTTGAAATGTGTCGATGTGTAGATGTTCAAAGGGTCTGCTGGGTGTTTCAGTGACATTTTGAGGTGCTTTAACCGGGTGTCTGTCATATTTAGTCTTTCTACATATTATACATTGATTAATAAAATTGGTAACATCATTTTCTAAGTTTTCCCAATAATAGTTTCTTTTTATTGCCATACAAGTGGCTTGGATACCCCTGTGGTTAGTTTTTCCTTCATGTTGATGTTGAATTATCTCTAATCTGTCATTTTTATTTATTATGTGTAAAACCTTTTTAGTACATTTGTAAAATTTGATTTGATTTTGTGTGAAGTGATCTCGGACTATTTCGCATGTTAGCTTATAAATTTCTTCAGTTGGAAAAGAACAGTAGTACGTTTTATTTGGTTCACAATACTCTCTTAAAAATTCTATTATACTGTGTCTGAAATTGTTGTCTCCTAAGTGGGCGGTAATTATCATATTTCTTTCCTTTTTCTCTAATTTTGGTTTGGTTGACCTTCCATGTATTATTGTCATTACTATTTGATTTCTTTTACTTTCTAGTGCGTCTTCGCAAATTGGTATGCTAGGTTCTGAATCTTCTTGCGAATGAACGGTAGGTGTTAATTCGTTTTCATTTGACTCTTCAGGTGCATTATGGATTTCATTTGGAATAATGGTAATCTCATCGGTATGTTCGTTTGAGGTATTATTTATAATATCGCTTATTAATTCTTCCATCGTGGTATCGAAGTTAACGATCATTGATTGTGTATCGACAGGGTTTAGTTGTATTCTTGATAATGCGTCAGCGTTAGTGTTGTTTTTACCTTTTTTGTAAATAACGTCATACTCAAATTCTTCTAATCTAAGCCTCCATCTAGCGAGCTTAGAATTCGGTTCTTTTAGCGAATGTAACCACTGCAATGGTTTATGATCTGTAAGTATTTTAAATTTTCGTCCATAAAGGTAGGGTCTAAAATATTTGGTTGCCCAAATGATGGCTAATAATTCTTTTTCGATTGTAGAGTATCTCTGTTCTGATTCGTTTAATGTCCTTGAGGCATATGATATTGGTAAGTCTTTTCCGATTGGTCCTTGAGATAATATTGCCCCAATTGCAAAATTAGATGCGTCGGTTGTTAAGTTAAATTCTTTTGAAAAGTCTGGGTATTGTAAAATAGGTTTATTAATGAGGATGTTCTTGCATTTCTCAAAGGTTTCTTTATATTCTGGTGTTAATATGACTGCTGCTCCTTTTTTCAAACATTTGGTCATGGGTTTTGTCAGTTTTGCGAAATCTTTTATGAATTTACGATAATATCCTAATAGGCCTAAAAATCCTTTAATTTCTTTTTGTGTCTTAGGAATTGGGTAATTTTTTATTGCTATAATTTTTTCAGGGTTTGGTTCTACTCCTTGTGGCGTAATCACGTGTCCTAGGTATTGTACTTCCTTTTTTAAGAATTCGCTTTTGTCAAGTTGAATTTTAAAATTGGTTGATCTTAATCTCGAAAATACGTCTTTCAGTCTGGAAATTTGTTCTTGTAAAGAAGTCGAAAATATAATTATGTCATCAAGGTATACTAAACATTTTTCGTTTTGTATACCTCTGAGTATGTTGTCCATTACTCTTTGAAACGTGGAGGGTGCATTTTTAAGGCCGAATGGCATACGTTTAAATTCGTAATGACCATTTTCCGTATTGAATGCGGTTTTTGGTACGTCCTTTTCTTCTACTTGGACCTGGTGGAATCCTGAAGCCAAATCGAGTGTTGTGAAATACTGGCATTTTCCTAATTTATCCAATAGATCGGTTATATTTGGTAGAGGGTATCGATCGTCAACTGTTTTGTCGTTTAATTTGCGGTAATCTATTACGATTCTCCATTTTCTTTTACCTGAGGCGTCTGCCTTCTTAGGTACAACCCATACTGGTGAACTCCATGGTGATGTGGAAGGTTGAATTATTTTATCTTTAAGCATTTTCTCAATTTGTTTTCTGACCTCGTGTCTGTGTACTTCGGGATATCGATAATTTTTCGTATAAATGGGTAAATTGTCTGTTGTTTTTATTTCGTGTTTAATTTGGTTGTTAAATGTCAAAGGGATTTGATCGCAAAAGAAAATGTCTTTGAAGTCTTCACAGAGATTTTTTATAAATGTTCTTTCTTCATCATTTAGGTGGTCCAGTCGTAATTGTTGTAAATTTTCTCGTTGTAGCTTTTTAACGTTTTGTGATTGTATTGGATAGTTAGTCGGTATCATTTGATGATTGATTGAAATAGTGTCATCGTTTTCTTCTACTGTTTCTATGTGAATAGGATTGGTTATAATGTGTGTTATCTTTTGATCGCTAGTATTTGTAACATATAAAAGTGCATGATAATCTTTTACTCTAACATATGATGCTGGGATTTCTAAATGTTCATTTAATTTTGTATGTTCGATTATTCCTTCGTGAATATTCTTGTTTACTGGTACTTGTATGAGATATTCTGATCTAGCGGGTACAATAATTTGATGGTGTACTGGTTGGTTAATTTCTTCCATTGAGTATAGTTTTATATGAGTGATTGGTGTTTCTAAGAAGTTTTCCTCAAAATTAACTCTTGCTTTCAGTTTTCTTAATAGATCTACTCCAATTAATCCGTCATATTTCTCGTTGAAGTTAAACAAATGGAATTTGTGATTGTCATTGACTTTAAAAATTGATGGTAATTGAATTGTTGCTGTTTCTTGATGCGTAGATATTTGATGTGCTGTTTGAATTTGAAATGGTTCTTGTACTATTAATTCTGGGAAATATTTAAGTGCGACTTCGGGTTTTATGAGAGTTCTTGATGCTCCGGTATCAATTAGAAAATTTGATTTTAGTTGCGGAATGTAAATACATGGTAATGTTAAATTTTGGTGGTTTATTTGTATAATTTCGTGCGTGGAGTTGTCTTCGAATTGGTCGGTTAGAGGTTCTTCGTATTCTACGTGTTGTTGTCTGGTGTTGTAACATTGGTAAAATCCTCGTTATAGTCTTCTTCGTTGGATGTAAGTTGGGTGTCATCTTCGTAGTATTCTTCTTCTGTTGGTTGTTCGGTTTCTTCTTGGTAATGTAACTCTTCGGGCATGAAGTTACAAGCTTGATTGAATGGTTGTTGTGGTTGACGTTGAATGGTAGATGTGTTATAGTGTGAGGGTTGTGCACTTCTTCTTGTTGTTCCTGATGAAGTATCCATCATACTATTTATATTACTTCTTCTTGTTGTTCCTGATGAAGTGTCCATTGGTACTGGTCTTGGTTGAAAACGATGTTGGGGTGCGAATACATTTCTTTGTGGTTGTTGTCTCATATTATTATTGTAAAAGTTTGGTCGTTGTTGTCCGGGAAAATTCATTGGCCTTGAATTATTTAAAAATGTGGGTTGCTGATATGTTCTTTGTGGGAATACGAAATTGTGTTGTTTTGGTGGTTGTTTTGTATATTCATTGCGATTTGTGTACAATCCTGTTGGTTTTTTGTACGTGGATGATGTTGAATTTCTTTCAGCTACTTCCCTTGATTTATTATAATGTACGTTTTCTTCTTCGATAACGTAGGTAATGGCTTGGGTCATTGTGTTTGGTCCCTTGGCTCGTAAGAAACTTCCCATTGGTTCCTTAAGTCCAGAAAGGTATGCTTTTAAAGTTAATGTGTCGTAAAGACTGTTTTTGGTGGTTCTTGTTACGGCATTGGGTTCGTTTAATTGCAAATTCGAACATAGTAGGCTTCGAACTTCCTGGCATTTTTCAAAGTATTCTTGGGCTGACTCGCCGCGTTGTCTCAAAAGCATAAGATCTCGCAAAAGAGAGTCTTCGGAACGTTGATCGGCAAATGATTGTTGCAAAAGTGTTTTTAGCTGTTCCCAGTTACTAATTTCTCTTCCACTGGTGACTAAAAGAGCCCTTCCTGTTAATTTAGTCCTTAATGCTGATAAAACGAGACGTTGTAAAAATACGTCTCCTTGTCCGTTGGGAAAGAAGTTATTGATTATTATTTCAGCTGATCTGACATATTCAGACAGCTTGTAAGATGTTCCGTCAAAATCTGGTACAGTTTTGAGGTATTCGAGGTGGAATTGTTGTGCCATGTTTGCTGGTAAATTTTCTTCTTCTTCTTCTTCTTCTATAATATTTAAGTTTGCGAACAGTTCCTGTAGTCTGTCGTCGTTTTCTTGCATATATATATTTTTATTTTATTTTTGCGTATTATTATTTGTTTATTGAATGGGTCAGGGATTTTACTTGGTTTTTAAAGGTTCCTTTCGCAATTGTTGTAAAAATATTAATAGGCTAAATCGTCATTGCGTACTCCGACAATCTTAGCAACTTAATATATTACTTCAACTGAGGCTAATACTAATTGATTATTAATGTTTTGATTAAATGCCTGTTTTCTTGCTTACAACTGAAGTTAGTCGACAGGGCTTATAATAACCAAATTTATTTGCTGTATTTATTTGGTTAAGCAAATCTTATGTACTATAATATCTAATATTTAATTTCTTGAGTCTGAAATTTATTACAATATAAAAATAAACGTCTTACAGTAAAATCAGCGTTGTGAATTTCATTCTTCCTGGCTATGCTGGCAGGCTGGTGGGTAGCTTGGCTTCGGCGATGTTTGTCCTCGGCTTTGCTTGAGTTGAATATTGCCACACGCGTTTGGTTGACCCCTTGGCGATGCTGTCCAGGTGCAACTACTAGTGCGGTATTCTTCTCGTAGTTGGGCGATTGCTGGTATACAATATCTTCTCGCAATTATCCGCGATGCTTGTCTTCAAATTGGAGTTGAAAATTGCCGTTAGCAACTGCTATTCGACTACTGGAAGGTAGTGTTGTTGAATTCAGTCAAAGTGTTAAAACACACCTTCACGTCGATTTTTGTACTTGAACTACTGAATCCTACCGACTGCGCCAAATAATTTATCGAGTTGGATAAATCTTAAAAAAATTTATTTTCAACTCGGAGTTACAAAAGGATGTTTACAGCTTCAAAGCTTAATTATAACTAACTTACTTATGTAAAATGTTTAAACAGCAAAACTAAAGTAAAAAGCAAAACTATGTTATCTAAGCACACACAATATCTATTCCGCTAAGTTGATAAGTAAAATGCATTTCTGCTAATATTATATAATAGAGTGCTATCATAATTCGTGGACTGGTACGTAAACTCGTTTCGGAACTGTCAAATCGGTCCGTGGATTAAAGCCCAATCCACAATGGGTTTCGTAAGACATAACGCATAATACATAAACTTAACGCATAATAAATTTAAAGAATACATTACACATAGTCAGCAGTTATGTTATGGTTACGCTTAGATTAACCAATCAGAAGCTACAATTTTAAAATTGTATTTGTGTAGAACGCGTAAAAGAGCTAACCTGTTAAATAATAATATTTTTTCTATAGCAGATGTTAAAGTGTGCTTTGTTCGACTAAAAATAGTTGATCAAGTATTACTTTAACCGCAAGGGTAGATAAAGTAACACTTTAACCGCAAGGATAGATAAAGTAGTTTAATTTTCTGGAAACTCCATGGAAACCGAATGGAAACCTTTGCTACTGAGATTTTCGGGTTTAATATAATCTAATTTTAAATTGTTTTTTTTACAAATTTTTCTTATTTTTTTAACATCTGCTCTAGAAAAAAATAGAATTTTATACACGACGATAAAATTTAATTATCGACTCGCGTGAATTAACACTTTCGGCTTGTCGATAAAGTATAATTTTATCGTCTTGTATAAAAAATAACTATTACTGTTCTTTACACTAAAAATATTAAAAAATAATGAATGAAGTGGAAGAAGAAAATAATTTAATCTTAGTAGCGTTAGGGGTACAATTAATGAATCTTTATGACCTTAGCAAGATGTACTGTCGCGCATGTCACAGTGGGAATGATTTTGATTGGTTGAGCATAAGCAATGCTACATAAAAATCCAACCTTATGGAAATTTCCAACTTTATGTCTTATGGGTTATGTTTTACGCGAGCATTGTGTAAAGCTCTTAAAGGTTGTAGCAGTTGAAATTTTATGTTTAAGTTAAGTCTTATGGGTTATGTCTTACGTAACCCCATTGTGTATTGGGCTTAAAGCAAGTACCAAAAGTCAAAGACATGCGCATTAAAATTACAAACAAGTATCGACTATTTAAGGTTATGTTCAATGTTGTGATAATTTGTATTTGTTGACTTGTTGTTCTTATACAATTCAAACTACGTTTAACTCATTGCATATTACTAACCACATTTGCTTGATCGATTTAATCTTAAAAGTTCCAACTTTAGTCCTATATTTATTATACAAATCTATTAGCATCTTGGTGTTATTAATATTCCATTTAGCAATATTATCATTATTATTACTATCACTAACTGCGTTTGAAGATGACTGGATTTCTGTATCTAGCATGACAACTTCTGGACCATGCCATCCACCAAACGCCATATTTAAAGTAAAACAGTATTGCAGGCAAAACGCAAAAGTAAAACACTATTATAGCTAGTTATGTTTTCAAATCGCAATTATTATGTTAATAAACGTACAGTTCTTTGTAGTATGATTCAGAATTCAGAAGGTCATCTTAAAACGGTACGATTTTTGGTTAGCGGTACGTTCCAACAACGCACTATTCCGAACTTGTTTCAAACTAATCCATTGTTGGCGCTTGCGTATAAAGTGATTCATGAACTAGTTAAGAAACGGTGTGCAAATAGTTTGTTGGAACAAACCTAATATATTTATTTATAGTTACCGTAACTAAGGCAATATTGCATTGTGATAGGTCAGTAAGCAATAAAATTAATATTCACCATCACCATTAAATAAACTATTTGACGCCTGTGACTGCATTATTCAGCAAGATGAAAATTGTTAGTTGTAATGGAATTTTGTTATTTTCTGACCAATCTTAAAATCCTTCCTCACCTCACTAAATAAAATCATCTCATTTTTAGGACCTGTCTCTTAATGTTAACATTATGTGTACTTCAGGGAATAGTATATTATATTACTAGGAGTAGAAAGAGTTCTTTTTGTGTTGAGCTCATATTGCGGCCGAGGCGCTCGCGCCGAGGCTGTGCAAGTGAGCGAAACACAAATAAGACGTTCTACTCCGAATAATAGGTATATACTATTTTTTCTTCAGTGTAAAAATCTTCTGTTGCTGTAAATAAATATTTCCTAAAAAGTCATTTCGACAGGACAACGCTCTCCCTTCTACCAACCTTGGGGGCGGAGCTATGGGCAAAATACTGCCGTTGCCAAGGATACGTAAACACATTATTGTACTAGTAACATTATTTTCATTTTTTGACTACTAACAAAATGACTTCCTTCTACACAGCCAGTTCTGTACAACAATACGGATATTATGATACGCTTGAAGAAAAATGTAGTTTTTTATCATTTTTATAGGAAAATTTAAATTTTACACCTGGCAACACTAGGCTCAGTCAACGTCTGGCAACCCTGCCTGTATTATTTTGAACAACTGTCAAAACGCGGTTTACAGGTGGTTGACAGTTTAGGCCGTATAGGCGTTTATCGAAAAACATTCGCGTTACTGTTTTATGAGCTGTAACGAGCTTTTTGCGTTTCTGTGCGTCTCTTTGCTAAATATAAATAATTTGATCAACACCATAAGAACTTACCATATTTCCTGAATTTAGAATTTCTTGCTTGTATATTTTTTTGTAATTTACTGCAATAAACAACGTAAGTAATGTGTAATTTTTATGGCATCAAATTAAAACTGTTCAGTATGTTCCAGAAGGTTGTAATAAACTGAAGATCTCTGCACTGATATGGATTTTATGCTCTACATAAACGATGTCACAGTTCATTCGGAAGTTGTAGATGAGGGATTAGTGATAAGTCCGGACGATCCTGTGGATGCTCGGAATAGCAATGACATCAAGGAGAACTTTTCTCAAGCAGATCGTAAGTGTTTAAAATTAATTTTACCCTGACCTTTCACTAACGTGTTCCGAATTTTCTCTACATAAATGACGTTGCAGTAAAATCAGAAATTGTACGTGAGGGCTTCGTGATGGATACCGAGAATCCTACGTTGGATGTTTGGAATGGGAAAGACATTAAGGGAAACTGTTCTCAAGCTGAGTTGCTAACAGGGGGTAAGTAGGAAAATCATTTTTTCTCTTCAGTGATATTCGGTTTGACAAATATCATTTCTCTTTTTTTATATACAGGGTGTTTCTAAACATATGCGAAAAATTTTAAGGCCCGATTCCTAGGGTTATTAATAGTATTTGGTTATTATGATCAGAAAAGTTCATATGAATGTATGTCCTAAACGGCTTAGTTTTAAAGTTACAGGATGTTTAATAATAAATTAAAAGGTCATACAACAAAACACACTAATACAACAAAATTAAAGAAACTGTTAAAATAGTCCAGGAGCTAGCGGTATATTAGAAGACTAATTTCTGTCAAGCTGAAATTTTTTTTATGTGCTGGTATGGTTATGTCTGCCAAATGTAGGTGGTCGGCAAAATAGGACCGCGGGACATAAAGCGCCCAGATTTTTTTTTCTTTTAATTATTTTTTGATGAAATTTACAAACTTCAATCAAGCTAATTCCTTTTTTGCTCGTTATTTAAGACATTCCGACAACAAAAAATTAACTGTCCGACAAAAAACTCTGTACTGGATCAGTGTCTACCGTTTGGGGTTCGTATTGTTTTTAAGACATTTGACTTATTACCATCAATCTGACCCAATCACAAAAATCACCTTGTCCGACAATTTGAGCGGGACAGAAGCACTCTCTGACGTCCTGGGTTGGTTAGTTGGCCAAATTTTTTTTAGCGCTCTATGTCCCGCGGTCCAATTTTGCCGACCACCCACATTTGGCAGACATAACCATACCAGCACATAAAAAAAATTCCAGCTTGACAGAAATTAGTCCTCCAATATACCGCTAGCTCCTGGACTAAAAATGACCGCCTTCAACTGCAATGCAAGCTTCTATCCTCTGTTGCATTGATTGGTGAGTGCGTTCAAGAATACCGGGGGTGTTTCGAACTGTCTCAAATGCTGCAACAATACGATTTCTCAGTTCATCAACATTTTCAATAGGAGTCGTATACACTAATGCCTTAAGGTGGCCCCAGAGAAAAAAATCTAGACAATTTAAGTCTGGAGATCGCGGAGGCTACGGTAGTGGACCTCCTCGCCCTATTCACCGATTTGGATACTCACCGTCCAAAAACTCACGAGTAACTAAACTGAAATGTGCTGGAGCACCATCATGCATAAAATACATTTGTAACCTTAATTGTAACGGGACTTCTTCCAACAGTAGTGGTAGCTTCTCTTCAAGAAAGTGGCGGTATACTTCTCCATTTAACCTCATCGGCAAAAAATATGGACCGATCAAGTGATCTCCAACAATTCCGGCCCACACATTAACAGAGAATTTATGTTGATGACGGGTTTCCAATGTTTGGTGTGGGTTTTCTTCGGCCCATGTGTGATTGTTATGAAAATTAATAATAGCATGTCTGGAAAAATTAGCCTCGTCGGTGTAGAAAACTTGAACCAAAAACTGAGGATTTAGTGCTATTTGCTGTTGTATCCATTGACAAAAAGCCAATCTTTTCGGAAAATCGGCTGGCAAAAGTGCCTGTACCCGTTGTATGTAATATGGATACAACATTTGATTCATTTGGTTCGGGTATCGTTCATCATAAAGACGTCTAGCTGCAAGTGAATTACCATTGGCAAGACCGTAAACAAAATGCATATCGCACAACTCAGCATTTGTGTAATTCATTTTAGAAAACTTCAACAATTGACACAATAATTGGTTCATCAACTGTCATGGATACAATTGTCACAACAACTGTATCCATGGCAACTAACCGTTGTTTAGTTTAACAGAGATTTAACATCTGATGGATGAACCCCTTAATGCCCGGTTTCTGGAAACAAATTTATGAAACCCATAACTTATGTATTCCATAAACAGTCAATAAGGCAGTTCATGACGTATCACGTAATCCTCGTGGAAGGTGCTAATTGGCCTATACGAAATTTGATCACGTGACCTAATGTCATTAGAGTGCCTTATTTGCTGTTTATGGAATACATAAGTTATGGGTTTCATAAATTTGTTTCCAGAAACCGGGCATTATTAATCTTGTTAGTTATAGTAACTTTAAAACTAAGCCGTTTAGGACATACATTCATATGAACTTTTATGATCATAATAACCCTAGGAATCGGCCCTTAAAATTTTTCGCATATGTTTAGAAACACCCTGTATACAGGGTGATTCGTAACGTACGGAGGAAACTGAAAGGACAACTAAAGTCCGTTTTTTTTTAAAGATCCACCACCTGTTGATTTCAGTTGGTATAATAAAAAAATTGAAATTTTTAGTAATTTTTGTCAATATATGGTAACATTGATTCAAAGATCAATCAAAATGTTCTGTCAATTTATGCGTGCGCATCACTACATTTCAAATTTAAATTATTAAAAATGTTAATTAAAACATAAAGAAGACTAGGTACTCTAATATAAGATTTATTTTTATTGATGAAACCCCGATTTACAAAAACGATTCTGCTACTAAATCTTGGACTATTGACAACCTTCCCAAGAAAGATTAGAAATTAAGGAAAGCAGGTTTACAGTGCTCCATCCTGGGTGTGTTGAGGTTTCTTAGATGGATGTAGTTAGCTTTTAAGACCCAGAAACAATGATCGGGATTATCACAAAACGATGAATAGTCAGCTATTTAAAGAGTGGATTGATCAATTAATTCCAGCTCTACCATCTGATGGTTTTAAAACTGTTATTATTTTTGACAATGCCCCATGTCATTCTGTCCGTTTGGAGAGACCTCCAATACATTATTCCAATAAAACTGCAATGGGAAATTATTTAATAAACTGTAACGTTCCATTTTAACTTACATGTACAAAAGTTCAATTATGGCAGCTGATAAATAACTTAGGACAAATGGACTTTATGTTCAAAATATACCGCCAATCGTAATATATCAAGGTGACGATTCGGATACAGATTCAATTTTGAACCATATCTCTCATAATATGATGATTCAGAATTTGAACCGCCCGAATCTGATTCTGAAAATAATCCCAATTATTCTAATCCTGAATACCTACCTACATTTTTTCTATTCTTACCTCGAATTATTTATATATTAATTATTATAAAACTATAATACTTCTTATTAAATCGGGCAAATTTACATAAACTCAGCATATATCCAAATAAATCAACAATATTTAACAAAATATATGAAAATACTTCTTGTGAAAATCACTTGTCAAAATTAACCATTAAATTTATTAGTCCTAACCCTACTTTAAAAATTACTAAAAAATTTCACCAGCAGCGTTGCCAAACATACTTTCGAGAGAAATTGCGAGGTTGGTGGATCTTTAAAAAAAAATAGACTTTAGAAGGGACCAAAACATAGTATTTTTACAATAAACTTTTGATCAAAATCGAATCACGAGAAAGTTACAACAGTTTAAAGCAAGCATTTTTTTAAATAAAATACGGTAATTCCTTACGTTTTGCATTTATAAGGTAATTAAACAAAATTCAATGAAAATTGTTATAAGAAGAAAGTTATGGCTATTTAAAGTGTACTTTAAAATTTTCAGCGATAGGTGTTTGTTTATTGACAACCTCTAATTTACATAATCTGATCCTGTAGGTAAGTCAAAATTACAGCGGCAATTTATCAGATTGTGTAGAAGTGTTTTTAATGTAAACGCGAATACAATAAGCTCAGCGGTACTCAAAACGTCGTCGGCGTGAATTTATAAGAACTTTAAACCATTGTAACTTTCTTCTTCCTTGATTTTGATCAAAAGTTTATTGTAAAGAAAACTATCTTTGGTCTCCTCTAATTGTC
This sequence comes from Hemicrepidius hirtus, assembly GCA_963082805.1. Lineage (NCBI taxonomy): Eukaryota > Metazoa > Arthropoda > Insecta > Coleoptera > Elateridae > Hemicrepidius > Hemicrepidius hirtus. The sequence goes on from OY720165.1 coordinate 6,899,080, forward strand.
CTTTCAATTTCTTCCGTACGTTAGAAGATATAAAAAAGTACACTGAAAACTCAGTAGGTGATTCCTCGTCAAGGTTGGTAAAGTATGGGTAAAGGTTGCCTGGATCAGGGCTTTTTCTGTACCGGGCAAAGGGGTTAGCGCGGGGCAGAATTGAATGGTGACGTTGCGGGCGACCTGCAATAGCACTTATGCAGCTACATACACGGTAGTTCATAATTAAGGCTCGGATTTCTAGGCATTTGCCTACTTTGATTCCGTACAGGCCGCTAAATAATTATTGTACTAAAATTCGTTTCTCGCGTCAGCGATTATTTTAAACCGCATTTTATTTTGCCTAAAGTGCCTGTTTTTCACATTATGTGCCTATTTTCAGCTATAGTGCCTTTTTGGCTTATTTTACGTTGTGTCTGCCTATAACTTGCCTAATTTCGTAATTTTTTTGGTGCATCGGGAGTTTAAAAATAATTTCAGGAAATAATTTATGCAAATTTTTTAATCCGCTTTGCAACCCAGCTGCAAGTAAAATTTAGAAAACCTGCCATAGTTATGCATCTTGGAATTTCCATGAACAGGTAGTAAAGTATAGATATTTCTTTTAGTGCTCCTTTCTAAGGGTACTTTATTTAATCCCTTCATTGTAGATATACCGTTTATTTTCCTTCTAAGAATTTAAATAAATTTTTATTTGTTAATGTACTATTCTGTTTGCTTTACGGAAAAGAAAGGGAAGCAGAAATGTTTATGGTTTTGCAAGGGAAGTGAACGTTTGTAGATTTAAAATGGCCAAAGAAAAAGTTAGTGTTAAGTGCCATGTTACGTCGATTAGTGAAAGACAATAAGAGTTTCACTACTGATGGAAAAGTGGTTTATTGCAATTGCAATATTTTTATTCTTATAGTAACTGTTCGATGCGTATTTATTGCCTACATTTGTAATTTTGGTATGCCTATTTCGCTGCCTATTTTGACTATTCAGGGCCTATTTAGTGCCTATAATCAAAATTTGGAATGCCTATTTGCCTGCCTATTTTGAACATTTTTAGTGCCTAAAAATCCGAGCCCTATTCATAATGGTTTAATAATAATAATAATGGTTTATTTGAAATGTAATGTTACAAATTTATGTTGTATTATAAGATTAACAGTGATTACAACAGCAGCTTATCTACTATTAACATCTCAAAATAAACAGGTGATAGGGAGTTGCTCACAGGAAGCAGAGCTTGTGAGTGAGCAGAAAGAGAGAGAAAGGGTTATTTAAGGTATATTTACTTAAGCATAAGGTTATAAATTAAGTGATAAACTTAATATTATTGCACTCTGTATTGCGGGAAGGGAGAGTGATTTAATTCGAGCTGCCTCATCAAACACCACCGACAGAGGTAACGAAGAATATGCAGTAGGGAAAGTTATTTGCCGAACAGGGCTTAATGTACCCTCGCAGAAACAAACATTTAATACTGATGATAATTCTTTAAGTAATGATAGCGACAGTGATTTTTCACACTCGTCTGATGCCACGGTAAGTAAATCAGATGCTACAGTATCAACTGAAGACGATGGTTTAGATTATTTAGCTGGATGGATTGCAAAAAAATAAAGAGCCACGCATCCAGAACTGGGAAACCTGCTTAAAAAGCCGGGATTACATTGGTAGTGAATCACGAACGTGGCTCACGCTTTCGTGGTTCACTCTTTTCCCACGACTAATGTAACTAGATTTTCGTGAAGTACGATTGTTTCACGAACAATTCACGCCACGACAGGGTTGATATTAGACATGTTTAATATTTCACGCCTACAAACAGTCGTGAAGGGATCAGTTGCCAAAAAAAGTGGTGAAATTCAGTCGATGTTTGGTTAGGTTTTGACAGCAATGAGTGTCCCAAATTCATCAAGTAACATTTCTATTCAAAATCCACTCCCTGGTCCACCATCTTCTCTTCTTTCTTGTTTTCTTTTTTTTTCTTCATCAAAATCTGAGTCTTTAAAATTTCTGCGGCTATTATTTCGCAGGTTGCAATAGTAGCTTCCAGCACAAACGACTCACGCCTGTACAGAACACTTTTCGGAAAACACTTTGACAAGTGTAAACGCAAAACGTCACCTTCACGAAACGATTGCACGCAAGCGTATGACACGAATTACTTTAAGCGTGAGCCACGTTCGTGATTCACTACCAATGTAATCCCGGCTTGTTTACACTTGTCAAAGTGTTTTCCGAAAAGTGTTCTGTACAGGCGTGAACATGGAGTCGTTTGTGCTGGAAGCTACTATTGCAACCTGCGAAATAATAGCCGCAGAAATTTTAAAGACTCAGATTTTGATGAAGAAAAAAAAAGAAAACAAGAAAGAAGAGAAAATGGTGGACCAGGGAGTGGATTTTGAATAGAAATGTTACTTGATGAATTTGGGACACTCATTGCTGTCAAAACCTAACCAAACATCGACTGAATTTCACCACTTTTTTTGACAACTGATCCCTTCACGACTGTTTGTAGGCGTGAAATATTAAACATGTCTAATATCAACCCTGTCGTGGCGTGAATTGTTCGTGAAACAATCGTACTTCACGAAAATCTAGTTACATTAGTCGTGGGAAAAGAGTGAACCACGAAAGCGTGAGCCACGTTCGTGATTCACTACCAATGTAATCCCGGCTTAATCCAAAACAAAAGAAAATGAAGAAAATTGTAACCTAAGAAAGTGAAAGTATTTGGATTTTTAGTTTATTCTTTACATAATTTTTATATAAATAGGTATTTGTCATGTCACTTGTTATTAGATTACTGTACTACTTAAACTTTATTGTGTTCTGTTCTATGTATAACTTGCAAATATAATTTCTGTGGTGTCTACATAACTTTTCGCTACAAAAAAGTGTATTACAATTAGCCGCAGCCGCATTGTATCTATACAAACTGCAAGGGATACCTGTGGGGCTGTGGGTCTCCCGATACGTCACACGAGTCACGTGCTTGCAGTGATATCGAAGCGACTCGGAGTCCAGGCAACCTCTATACTTACTTATATACTATACTTTACCAACCTTGATTCCTCGTGTCACAATATGGAAAAAAGTTAATATGACCCATGGTCCAAAAATGCTTGGTTGCTGTGTTACAAACTGACAAAGATGGAACAAAGAATCACTACTAATTTTATTAGAAAAAATTTAACCAAATAAGATATTGTTTTGGATTTTAGGAACAGTATTTTTCTTTCACGTTTCATAAGTGTATAATAAGCGTGTTTTTAGAATTTTTAAATCATCCAGAAGGTGGTAAATCGAAGGACCCTTTTGATTTTTAAGTCATAACTTTTTTGTCTTATACTGTTTGTGCTACTTTAGGTAAAATACTAATATATTAATAAACTGTTAATTATTTCAGTAAAACATCAAAATACCAGCACCCATTTGCATGCCCAAATAAAATCTGAAACTCCTGATGTGAAATTTAATATTAAGAGTGATGATGATGATATCTGTATTAACATTGAGCCTTCAGTGACCGAGGAGCTGGATATAAAAACAGAAATTGAGAAAATGGAATCAGAAATCAGGCAAGACTTTCAAGTTGAAGAGTTAGATTCTGTAATGTACAGCACGTTATATTCAATTGAAGAAAATTCAAAATCGAATTATGCAAAAGGTAACTTAGCACCATATACAAGAATTCTAAGTGGTGATGGAAGTAAACAGGGAAGTAATTTTGAAATTTGTGCAAGAGAGAGATGTGATTATAGAAGTTTACAAAAGAGTAACTTACAACAACATACGAAAGATGAAAAGCCATTTCAATGTGATATATGCAACTATAGATGTGCAGAGAAGGGTCTCTTGCAATTTCATATGAAAATCCATATGGGTGAAAAACCATTTAAATGCAATATATGTGAATATGGAAGTTTATATAAGAGTAATTTACAAAGGCATATGAAAACCCATACGGGTGAAAAACCTTTTCAATGTGATATATGCGACTATAGAAGTTCACGAAAGGGTCACTTAGAAGATCATATGAAAACCCATACGGGTGAAAAACCATTTCAATGTGATATATGCAACTATACATGTGCACAGAAGGGTCTCTTGCAATATCATATGAAAATCCATATGGGTGAAAAACCATTGAAATGCAATATATGTGAATATGGAAGTTTATATAAGAGTAATTTACAAGAGCATATGAAAACCCATACGGGTGAAAAACCTTTTCAATGTGATATATGCGACTATACATGTGCACAGAAGGGTCTCTTGCAATATCATATGAAAATCCATATGGGTGAAAAACCATTGAAATGCAATATATGTGAATATGGAAGTTTATATAAGAGTAATTTACAAGAGCATATGAAAACCCATACGGGTGAAAAACCTTTTCAATGTGATATATGCGACTATAGAAGTTCACGGAAGGCTCACTTGCAAGATCATATGAAAACCCATACGGGTGAAAGACCATTTCAATGTGATATATGTGATTATAGAAGTTCACAGAAGACTCACTTACAAGTTCATATGAAAACCCATACGGGTGAAAAGCCATTTAAATGCAATATATGCGATTACAGAACTTCGTGGAAGAGTTGCTTACAACAACATATGAAAACCCATACGGGTGAAAGGCCATTTAAATGCAATATATGTGATTATAGAAGTTCACTAAAGAGGAACTTACAACGACATATAAAAACCCATGCGGGTAAAAAACCATTTTAATGCAATATAATATGCGAATATCGTTGGCGATTCGGCAAAACCACGTAACTAACAAAGTATAAAGTTTCAGTTTTTGGACAAAAAAACTGCTAGAAAATTATAGTATTTTTTCTTGCTATCAAACTTGTTTATGCTGCGTAGCAATCACTACTATGACTGCAGAAATAGTTTTTGGCTATATTACCTGTAATTAAGAAATTATCTACAGATACGTGGGTTTGCCGAATCGCCAACGAAATGAAAGTTTGAAAGTATAAGAATTACTAATTAATGATTATAGAAATAATAAATATTAAATAAAATCCCGTTTTTCACTGGGAATAACACGATTTTATTTTGGAAGCTTTTGAAATTTACAAACCCGCAAAAAACAGTATACAGTGTCGTTCATGATGAACGGAATAAATTCAGTAGAACCAGAAATGACAGCAATTTTGCGATTTTTAATGAAACGCCTTGTATGTTTTTACAGGTTTTACAGGTGGATAAAGAAGGAAAATGCGCGTTCAGTAGACCAAATATCAACATTAATTTCATTAATAATAATTTAAATAAAAGTAATAATTAAAAATGTATTTCATTCTAAAGTAGATGATGAACAAATTATGAACTCGGTATATATGCAAAATAACGTCAAATTATCCTGACGTATACGAATAGATATCAAAATGCGTTTAACGACATGCGCTTATGACAAGAAATTCACCCCACAAATCCTGCTAAATGTTCAACAAGAAATAATTTCTCAATTTTAAAAATGTCAAGAAGTAAATGAGCGAGAGTTTGAGCATTCACTTTGAAAGAATTGTTAAATTTCATAATGTGTATTTTTAATTATTAGGTAGGTACTTGTGTTTTTCTGAATAAAAAAAGGTTGATATTGGGTCTATTGTACGCGCTTTTTCCTTCATTATCCAAATCTGTAAAAATATACAGAGTGTTTTATTTAAAATAACAAAGTTGTTGCCATTTCCGGTTTTACCGGAAGTGATACAAGGTCGGCGCATAGATAAAAAAATGGCAATTTAAAAAACTAAAAATCAACGTGTCAGAGGGTTTTTGATAAAAAAAACAATAGCTACGATTTTATCCAATTAATTCCTTTCATCATGAACACACTGTATAGTATAACTATTGAGATAGCAAGTAATACACGTCATAGATCACATGATCGATGGTCTGCTTTACCGATAATATAAAACAATGAGGTATGTAACCCAAAATCACTTGACAGTTTCTAAAACGTCATTGCTGTAGCGCTGTCATTGGTAGTTGCAGCGAGAAGATTTCACCCCTTTACTGTAGGACTAGTTATTTTACGTTCGATTCGTACGTTAATTGCAGTTGAATTTGTCGTTATTTGTGTATGATATCTGGTGTTTTAGTATTTTGATTTATTTAAAATGGAATCGTCGCCCAGTGAAACTATTCTTTGCAGTTATGGTTTAAACTACCCCACGCACTAGTTTACGTAAGATACCTATCGCTGTAAACGTACACTAGAAATGATCACGTGGTTTTGTTTACATCCAGGCCGTAGTTAAAAAAACAGTGGAGGTGCAAACCTCCCCTGGACTTTCCCATACTAAAAATAAACATTTTGTTTTTGGTATTCAACCGTAGTTCGCGAGGCAGCATTGGAAATCATTTGAATGCCTAGCGAGAAAAACGAGACTATACGGGTTTGATATGAACAAAAGAAAGACACCAAGATACGGATCTATCTCTACTCTGTAGTAGGTACCGGCTAGAAATTACAGCTGGCGAAGCTGGACGATCGCTACCGACCGACAATCCGTTTCCGTCAGAGTCCCACCTAAATATTCAAAATACACGAATTTCTCATTAACCGTACATTTTAGCCATATGAATACCTTATACTATGTGATAGACAATTAAATTTTACATTCAATTATTAAATAATATATAGGGTGTTTCAGCTAAAATAACAAAGTTGCTTATTGTACTGTGGAAAGTAAACGCCCTGTATACATGATATACATTTAGGAGAATGCAGAATTATATACCTACTGAATAATTTTTATATATAAACTTCTTTCATATTTTCACTAATAAACGCGCCATAGGAGCATCAATTTCCGATTTTCACAATCTCGTAGTTCTTAGTGTATCATAAGTTGCATAAACCGACAAACGAGATAAGTATCTTAAACAAGCTGTTCTTGGATTTCGACATGCACCAAATTTGTGCCGCTCCCGGTCTACTACGCTCATGGTTAAACATGAGTCACTGCCTACAATATTCGTACTGGAGTATAGGAACATCAAGTGTGTAAACCTGGTTGCATACCATAGGCGTATTTTCAACAAAATTCTAGAAAATTAATAGACTACAGGTATCATAGGACTCTGTGGTCATTAAATTTCACACAGTGGTCCTAAATATATTAATAATGAGTTAATTATATTAAAATGCAATTGAATTTCATTTTAATGGATAGTACTGGATTATAACGTACAATGATAGAAGGCTATCTCAAATTTTTGGCAAAAATATCGCTAGAGTCTTGCATCTAGTACTTTAAAAGCATCAACATTTGCATCCTATGTACCTATCTCTGACAAACTAACCAGCATCTATGCAAGAATTCAACGTTAATTTAAACATATTGTTATGGTTATCGATTTTAAAAGTTAGTTTAAAGAGACCAAAATAGGTGTTCTATGAGCTTGAGAGGTCAAAACTAGTATTAAACAAAGTTTTAATTATGTACATTCTGTACAATTCTGGTGCAGTTCCTGTTCAAGGTTGATGTTGGATTTATCCAAAGTCAGCAGATTTATTAAAACCGTTGTGCATTAGTTGCGTCCAAGTTAAACCCCGGTAAAATTTTACGTTTTTAGGCTTTAATTTTTTACATAATAAAATAATAAAAAAAATTTCAATTGCTAGTCGATTTTTCAAGATTTTCCACCGCGAAGAAGTCCGTACACTACATTTACATGTTATTAGTACATTACAGCTCCTTCGTCTCACCTGTATAAAAAAAGTCGAATTATTACAGAAATAGTACAGCGATTATTGGCTAGTGACGAAATTACTAAACAACCCCCGTGTATGTGTGTTCTTGTTTATGTTGGTGTTAATACATTTCAATTTGGATTTGATCTATTTATAGATAAATAAATTTTAAATATAATTAGGTAGGTATGTACCATTAGCAGACATTATTAATTATAATTAACCCTTAGTAAACTCGGAGTGATTATTTTTAGTCGCTTGTAGCAATGAAGAATACACGTACCCCTTTTATTGTTTACTTTCTCTTTATAGTATAACCTCCAACATGTACAATACAAACGTATGTCTAGATTTTTTCTTTACGTCACGGCGACATCGGTTAAGTTGGTCCTGTACGGTGGCGAACGAAGCAGGTAGATGTGATTGACAGAAAGTTGCTGTTGGGATAGCGATTCGGGTTCCCAACAGCAGCGGTTCCCAACATGTTCTGATTTTATGACCAATATTTTTATTAATATTCAAATAGATAGCTTAAAACTGTTTTGGTATCGCTGGTGCAAAACAGTAGAATGTCTTGAATTACAGTGAGCCGAGTTAACTTACTTCATACCACAGTCTGGACTTTAGACCCGACAAATAATAGTCACTTCTACTTTATTAACATATAATATTGAACAAATAATATTATGTTTCACACATGACACATCTATCAATTTTTGACAAGCGGATAGGTTTTACCATGGAGCACCCAACAGCTGAGCGTATTTCGTTCGGCGCATGTCTGGGGACTTAGAAAATTATTTCAGCTTCCTGAGATTATGACAGAGACAGATGCGTACGATTGGTTGCCTGCTCCCAAGGCGTAAAAGTCTGTTTCTGAGAAATCTAATATTAATTATTAAACACCGGCATTACGTTCGGCGCATGTCTGGGGACTTGGAAAATTATTTCAGCTTCCTGAGATTATAGGGACATGCGCCGAACGTAATGCCGGTGTTTAATAATTAATATTAGATTTCTCAGAAACAGACTTTTACGACCTGGGAATAGGCAACCAACCGTGCGCACCTCTGTCCCAATAATCTCAGGAAGCTGAAATAATTTTCTCCCCAGACATGCGCCGAACGTAAAATACGCTCAGCTGTTGGGTGCTCCATGGTAAAACCTATCCGCTTGTCAATTTTTGTTCTTCTTTTCTAATTTTGGTACCTACTCGAAATGCAAACTCGGATTAGTACTATTTTTTTTTATTTCTAATTATTTTTATTCCTACTTAATTATTTGTTTATTTTAGTTTAATTTTAAGTATTAATGTTACAAATTAATAATGGACATTGTAATTAAATAAATAAATAAATATTAACCATAGTTAACATTAATTTTTAGGTACCTACAATTATTTTTGAATTAATAAAATAATATGTAATGGTATAATAGATATAAAACAATATTACAGAGTTAATTTGGATTGATTTTGATTGAATTTTCATTGATTTTATTTGTAATTTTAGCTTTTAAAGTAAATCGTGTCGTAGTATTAAACCAAGTAATGTAATTGTATTTTGGAAAATGTGAGTTGCATTCAAAAATAAAATTAAAAATTTTGTAACCACATTGTTGGGAATTAATTGTTTCTACTATTACAAAATAATTAGTCTATTTACTGTTCATATTTACTATAGTTTGGTATCCTATATACAGGGTGTGTAAAAATGGCGTTGCAAGCTTCAGGTAAAGTTATTCTTTGGACAAAAATAAAGTAAAAAGCTTATTGCAAAAAAGCTCGCAAAGGGTTCCTCAAGCTACGCGGGGCCTTCAAAATTAGAAATTGGTAACACTAAAAAAGCTATTTTGCAAAATCAAGTTACTTGATGCGTACTTTTAGTGATAATAACTAGAATTAAAATTAAAATTAATATTACAGCGCGACTACATAAAGCGAGATTAAAAGTGAAGCGTAGTAAATGGACAATGAGACAGTAGAAAAACGAAAACGACAGGGAGAAGTTGAAGAGTAAGAACTCGAAGAAAGAACAAAAAACAAAAGTAGAAAGACACAAAGAACACCGATTAAAACAAAAGGAAAGAACAATGAGACGAATACAAACCCAGAAAAAATGGACGAAGCTTATAAAACAATGCAAGCGATGCTAAACTCGTTTATGGCAGAAATACGAAACGAGATGAAGAAAAATAATGAAAAGCTACAATTGATCTGTAAGGAACTGGAGGAAAACAGGAAAGTAGTAAAACAAAATAGGTAATGAGACAATAAAGGAACTGAAAGTAAAAATAACTAAGAATCGACAAGAGTGGGAAGCCCAAAAGAAGGAGTTCAAAAAAAAAATCAACACATTAGAACAAAGAATGGAAGCATATGAGAAAAAAGATAAAAAATGCAATGTGGTCATAAAAGGAATAGCTTTCGAAGAAGAGGATAAGAAGGTGGAAGTAGAACAGTTTCTAAAAGATAAAGTTAAAGTGGAAACGGAAGTAAAAAAGGTTCATACTTTCAAGAACAAAAACGGCCAAACAATCAATATAATAGAGATGAAGGACTGAGAGAACAAACAAGCCATTATGACAAATAAGAACAAAGTAAAGGGAACCAAAATTTACATAGAAAACGATTTAACTTGGAATGAACGTAGAGTACAAGGAGAATTGAGGAAAATTGCAATTGAACAGAAAAACCAAGGCGCAGAAGTAAAGATAGGGTACAGAAAGGTCATCATCCAGAACGAGGTATACGTATTGGATGAGGAGTCGAATGGAGTACAAAAGCAGGCAAAAACAAAGAAATTATGATGACGAACAAGGCAAAGAAAAAGGAAAATGAAAAGGAGGAAAGGAAGAAAATAACAAAAGGGGAAGAAATAGGGGAAAAACAGTCCAATGGAAAATCAAACATAACAAGCAGGGATATAAGAGGAATTAAAAAGGAAGGAGCAAGAAGGCAGCTAAAAAAAGAGAAAGATATAATGCTAGCGACTTGGAATGTCAGGGGAACTTATGACGAAGGAGCGATTAAAAATTTAGTAAATCAGGCAAAAAGATACAAATTAGACATAGTAGCATTACAGTTGTCTTTATTTTCTTATCTGACGCAATTTCTACAATAACAATACTGTGATCACTAATTTTTGGTGTATGATAAACTCTTACTACTTATATTTGTACAATTTGTAATTACAAGATCAATTAGTGTTTTTGTTTTGTTGGTTATTCTTGTGTATTCCACTACTAGTTGACTTAGCCCCATTTCTTTTATTACCTATATCTTTTAACACCTTTGTGTATGTGTCATTTTCATCCTTCCAGTTAATGTTAAAATCTCCAAGACAAATCGTATCTAGGTGCTTATATCAAACTTATATACATCATAAACCTCCTCGAACAGTTCTTCCAGAAATGATAAGAATAGTCGCTGGTTTCCACTTGGGGACCGATAAACTAGGCTACACATTAATTTTAAACCATTACTTTTAATACTGACAAGCATGACCCAATAATTCCAATCAGAAACATACTTTTTTACAATACTTACATTTATATATGGCTTGTAATAAATTATTAATCCTCTCGTATGCCTAGAGTTAGAATCTAGTCGAACATTATTGCAAGCTTTAATTTCAACTTCAATATTTTCCACATCGTTTGTCAGATGAGTTTCAGTCAAACATAACATAAAAGGATCACTACTTTTTACCCATTGTGCAAATTTTCCATTCTATTCTCACCCTTCCTTCTTTCATTATTTTACTAAATGTATTTCCATCAACTTCTAGAATTAAATTAAATGTACCGTTCCGAACTTGCGTTTGATGTATAACTTTTATTTTTTGACTTACTTTATGTTCCAGGAATTCATTTTTTTACGTTTACGTCGGCCAATATACCAATAATTTTTACTTTCGGATTCTTTCTAACTGGAACCTGCACCCTATAATCCTGTCCCATTTTTTGTTGGATTTCTTCTTTCATTTTGTTTAGGTAGCTTCGTCTTCACAGTTGATAACCACCCCTCCACTTTTTGTTTGCTTCCCTATGCAACACCTATTTTCAGAGATTGTTGTAAGTTACTCTTCCATGCACTTCTACATATAATCATATACAGGGTGTAGAATTGAATGACGCAACATAGGGATTTCAATGGTAAAATTTTAAAAGTCAAATATTATCTTCCCTAATTATTTTAGAAAAAATGTTCATGAAGATTTTTTGTATAGAAAAAAATTCTGCGTCTACTCATGTATTTATTATTAGCTTTTAGTTTTTCATAGGCTGAGAAAATTGAAAATAGCAAAAAGCTGTTTTTTTAAAAATTAACTAGTAAATTTCATCAGAATTAAATGACAAAAATGTTGGATAACCCCAACATGGCAATTTAACAAAACATGGTGAAATCAAACATTTCACAACAAAAAGTTGGAAAACCCCAACCAGGAAAGAAAAGCAAGAAACTATGGAAAAACCATAAAAAAATTAACAAACTTATAACAAGTGTTCAAATAATTTTCCGTTGACAACTAAACAATGGCCCAATCTATTGTAAAACTCTCTTCTAACGTTTGCTAACTGCTGGGGAGAGATTCTGTTGCAGTGATTTTGAATGGAATTTTTTAGTTGATCTAAATCATCTAAAATTTTGCCACAATATACGTTTGATTTCAAATGACCCCAAAGAAAGAAATCATTAGGCGAGAGATCTGGCGAGCGAGCAGGCCAGGTAATTTCATATCCTCTTCCTATAACCTTTCTATTAAAACTGTCAGTTAGAAACTGTTTGACATCACGAAAATTATGAGCGGAGCAACCGTCCATCTGCAAGCAAATTTCTTGGTTTTCTGCAGCTACTTCCATTATCGCTGGTGCTATATTTTCTTCCAATAACTGCAGAAAGCGTTCCCGTTTAAATTTTCAGTTAAAAAAAAAAGGTTCAATAATATGATGGCCCAGAATTCCAGCCCATACATTTATTTTCTGAGGATATTGAGTACCAGTCATTAAATAAGCATGAGGATTTTCATCTGCCCACATTCTGCAGTTCTGCGTATTGGGTTTATTGTGGAGAGTAAAAGTGCACTCATCGGTAAAGCATACGTTTCTTAAGAAGTCCCCGTCTTCATTCACCTTTTCCATCATTGTAAAACAGAATTCTGTTCTCTTTTCCGTGTCTTGTTGCAATATCTCTTGATGACATTGATATTTATAGGACTTAGATTTGTGTTTTTTCAAAATTTTTTGTACTGTTGTGTAATGTACGTTTATATTGTCAGCTACTTGCCTTAAACTAACGTTCGGATTTTCCACCGCTGCAGCTAGTACATTAAAACTATTTTCATTCCTATTCTCTTGGTGCCTGACATTATCTTGCGCATTTTCAGTGCATTTACAGTTATTTAATAACGTACCAGTTTTTTCAAATTTTATAATCATTCTTGAAATCGTAGAATAATGAGGAATCGGCTTATGTGGATATTTAGCAATAAACATAGCACTTACATCGCGGGTACTGTTTCCCGAATAGTACCATCTTATCATTTCAATTTTTTCTTCTAACGAAAACATAATTTGTATGAAATAAACGTTTGCTAAGATATCAATACGTTCAAATTAAACTCAAAGTCGTAAAAGTAACAGTACAGGCGGTATTACGATGAGCAGTTGTCACAAGATAATTCCAAGGCACTACAGATTTTCGCCAAAACAGCTTTTTGTTATTTTCAATTTTCTCAGCCTATGAAAAACTAAAAGCTAATAATAAATACATGAGTAGACGCAGAATTTTTTTCTCTACAAAAAAACCTTCATGAACATTTTTTCTAAAATAATTAGGGAAGATAATATTTGACTTTCAAAATTTTACCATTGAAATCCCTATGTTGCGTCATTCAATTCTACACCCTGTACCTATATCACATGTAAATAGTTTTTCACCTGTATGGGTTTTTGATATGAACTTGCAAGTTAGCCTTCTGTGAACATCTATAACCACATCTATCACATTGAAATGGTTTTTCACTCGCATGGGTTTTCAAATGTCGTTGTAAGTAAGACTTCAGTGAACTTTTATAATCACATACATCACATTGAAATGGTTTTTCACCCGTATGGGTTTTCTTATGATCCAGTAAGCAAGTCTTCCATGCACTTCTATGATCACATATATCACATTGAAATGGTTTTTCACCCGTGTGGGTTTTCATATGCTTTCGTAAGTAAGTCTTCCGTGAACTTCTATAATTGCATATATCACATTGAAATGCTTTTTCACCCATATGGGTTTTCATATGAACTTGTAAGTCACCCTTTCGTGAACTTCTATAATCACATATATCACATGTAAATGGTTTTTCACCCGTATGGGTTTTCATATGAACTTGTAAGTGAGGCTTCCGTACACTTTTATAACCACATATATCACATTTAAATGGCTTGGGTTTTCATATGATCTTGTAAGTTACTCTTTTGTGAACATCTATAATCACATATATCACATATAAATGGTTTTTCACCCGTATGGGTTTTCATATGTCGTTGTAAGTTAGTCTTCCATGAACTTCTATAATCACATATATTGCATTGAAATGGGTTTTCACCCGTATGGGTTTTCATATGTTGTTGCAAGCTACTCTTGTGTGCACATCTGTAATCTCATATATCACATTGAAATGGTTTTTCACCCGTATGGGTTTTCATATGTCGTTGTAAGTTAGTCTTCCATGAACTTCTATAATCACATATATTGCATTGAAATGGGTTTTCACCCGTATGGGTTTTCATATGTTGTTGCAAGCTACTCTTGTGTGCACATCTGTAATCGCATATATCACATTGAAATGGTTTTTCACCTGTATGGGTTTTCATATGAACTTGTAAGTCACCCTTTCGTGAACTTCTATAATCACATATATCACATTTAAATGGCTTTTCACCAGTATGGGTTTTCATATGATCTTGTAAGTTACTCTTTTGTGAACATCTATAATCACATATATCACATATAAATGGTTTTTCACCCGTATGGGCTTTCATATGAACTTGTAAGTCACCTTTTCGTGAACATCTATAATCACATATATCACATTGAAATGGTTTTTCACCCGTATGGGTTTTCATATGTCGTTGTAAGTTAGTCTTCCATGAACTTCTATAATCACATATATTGCATTGAAATGGGTTTTCACCCGTATGGGTTTTCATATGTTGTTGCAAGCTACTCTTGTGTGCACATCTATAATCGCATATATCACATTTAAATGGTTTTTCACCAGTATGGGTTTTCATATGATCTTGTAAGTTACTCTTTTGTGAACATCTATAATCACATATATCACATATAAATGGTTTTTCACCCGTATGGGTTTTCATATGAACTTTTAAGTTAGACTTGTGTGAACTTCTATAATCACATATATCACATGTAAATGGCTTTTCACCCGTGTGGGCTTTCATATGATCTTGTAAGTGACCCTTTCGTGAACTTCTATAATCACATCTCTCTCTTGTAGCTATCTTACCACAAGTCTCAAAATTACTTCCCCGTCTACTCCCATCGCCATTTACAGTTTTTGTATATGGTTCTGAGTTACCTCTTGCAGTATTGGATTTTTCTTCAATTGGATATAAGGTGCTGTACATGGCAGAATCTAACTGTTCAACTTGAAAGCCCTGACTGATTTCTGATTCAATTTTGTCAATTTCTTCTTTTATATCCAGCTCCTCGCCCACCAAAGGCTCTATCTTAACATAGATATCATCATCGTCACTCTTAATATTAAATTTCACATCAGGAGTTTCGGACTTTATTCGGGCATGCAAACGAGTGCTGGTATTTTCATGTTTTACTGAAATAATTAACAGTTTATTAAGATATTAATATTTTAGAAGTACTTAAAGTAGCACAAACAGTATAAGTCACAGCTTCTATTAAATATGAAAGCATATTTTTTTAAAATATGCAGGGTGATTTAAATGTATACCGAAAACTCGTAGGAACGGATTCCTCCCCCCAGAACAAGGAAAAAAGTTAATATGACCCATGGTCACATTACCAGCTGACAAAAGATGGAATGAAGAGTCACTAATTTTGTTCGTAAGAATTTAACCAAATAAGATATTGTTTTGGTTCTTACGGAAAGAATTTCTTTGGTTTGGAGGCACTTATTAGTATTTTCAGAATATTTAAATTAAGGGTGGTAAACTAGAGGACCATTTTACTTTTTTAAGTCATCTTTTTTGCATTTGTTTGAGTCAATATCTTATTTGGTTCAATGTTTGAAATTCAGGTACCCAAATTGGTGTACGGTGATACGAACAGTCCTGTAAAAACAGCGATTTTTCAAAAACGGTGCACATTGTCGTTGTACAATACTAGTAATTTTTTTGTCTAGCATGGGGGGTGTCAAATCCACTATTGACTTTACCAGAAGTGGAAAGACAAAAACGTTATGACTAAAAAACTAAATAGTCCTCTGGTTTAGAACCTTCTGGATAACTTAAAAATTCTGAAAACATGCTAATAAGTGCCTCCCAACCAGAAAAATACTTTTTTCTATAGCAGATGTTAAAGTGTGCTTTGTTCGACTAAAAATAGTTGATCAAGTATTACTTTAACCGCAAGAGTAGATAAAGTAACACTTTAACCGCAAGGATAGATAAAGTACTTTAATTTTCTGACTTTGTTTGGGTAACTCCATGGAAACCTTTGCTACCTACTGAGATTTTCGGGTTTAATATAATTTTTTGCGCTACTGTGCTCTATTTCATTGTTTACCGCGGCTGTTTCCAAGACAGTAAGTTATGTTTACTAGTTGCTAAGGATAAAGTCGTCGGTAAAATACTTTGGGGTTCTAGAACGGTAAGTAAATTTACTCAAAACGAATGTGCCATGTAATTTGATAAATTAATGTCAGTCACAAATGTCAGTTTAGTTAAATAAAATGAATGCAATTTCCAATGTTAGTTAAAACAAATCCTGGAGCTTTTAATTTCTCATTTCTTGTAACAAAGTACGCCAGCAAAGATTTTTCATCAATATTTGTACTTTTCTTGGTACACCAATTTTTAAAATGATTGTAGGTACCTTCGTAGCGTCTCTCTAGACTTATCAGGAATGAGAACCGAACACCCCACATTCCAAGCTTCTTCTATTTCGTTTTCGGAATCATTTTCATTAATTTTTAGCACGGAACTCCAAATAATTTTCACAAAAAACTGCAATCGCGGTAACTGTTTACAGATTGCTATAGAAACGCAATATATCAATCGACAATACGGCAACGTGATGCGGAGACTGACAATTATCGCATTTGAATCTGTATTAATTATTAATTTATTAAAAATTCTTTTTACCGGATTCAGTAGCGCAAAAAACGTGATAAGCATCACGAACGTTAAGGACTACCGATCTCAGACAATAATTGGAGTCGTCGCTGCGCTCCTCCTCCAAACTATTGTCTTCGATCGGTAAAATGTCCTTACCGTTCTTAATACTTAATATACTATAATTTTAATTGGTTTTTTACAAATTTTTCCTATTTTTCTTTAACATCTGCTATAGAAAAAAATAGAATTTTATACACGACGATAAAATTTAATTATCGACTCGTGAAAATTAGTTATTAATTAACACTTTCCGCTTGTCGATAAAATATAATTTTATCGTCTTGTATAAAAAATAACTATTCCCTAACCAACAAAACAATATCTTATTTTATTTTATCGATATTTTATTTAATATTTATTATTTTTATAATATCTTATTTGGTTAAATTTTTACGAATACAATTGGGTGATTCTTCGTTCCATCTTAGTAGGCTGGTAACTTAGCAACTAAGCATTTTCGGATCATGGGTCATATTAACATTTTTCCTTATTCCGACAAGAGAAGAATCACCTCCTACGAGTTTTCAGTGCACTTTTAAATTACCCTGTGTATAGAAAAAAGAGAAAGGATATTAGTCAAACCCACCACCTTCTTGATTTTTGAGACTGAGTTCTCTTTCCGGCCTATTCATTTTCAAAAAAGCATTGCGTTACTTGACTTGACAAGACAACAGTTGAGGGCGGATATAAATTTGAAACATATTTAATTTTGTGCATCCAACACTCTTTGAATTAGAAGAATTTGCTGTTGTTACAATAAATACAACACAACTGAGTTAATAACCACTTTTATAAATGAGACCATGAATTAAATGGAGTTGCAATTATTACAAACGCATAAAATCGAGTATTTAAAACGCCGTTGCTAGCTCCACGGCTAACGTGGATATAATTCTGACACAAAATCCACGGCATTACGTCATGCGCATGTCTGGGGACTAAAACTATTTCAACTTCCTGAGATTGTAGGGACAGAGGTCTGTACGAGTGGTTGCCTACTTCCAAGGCGTAAAAGTCTGTTTCTGAGAAATTTAATGATAATTATTAACTACAAACAAAATCAATTGCTCGGATTTAGAGAAACTTTACACTAGTATTTTTTATTGGTCATATTCAACTTGCAAATTAAATTAATTAAAAATCAATTTAAAATATGAAAATGTTTGAAACTTTCATAATGGAATAATTTTGTTAAGTCCCAGGGGCTGTATTCTCGAAATCACTCGACATTTTGTGGTGCTCGACAAAAAAAATTGAACCAATCCAAAGGCTATTTTCCTGACAATTGAGCATATGTCATGCCACAAAAAATAGTTGTATGGTTCATTTTTGAGTGATTTCGAGAATCAGCCCCCTGGACATGCGCAGTAGGTGCAGATCGTATTCGCCCTTGACAATGACGTAATGCCGTGGATTTTGTGGCAGAATTATATCCACGTTAGCAGTAGAGCTAGCAACGGCCATTAAAGTTTCAAATTTCAACAATTTTACTTATGCATATTTTAAAATTGCATTGAAATACTGAAAATACCAAAAACAGTAACGGTGGTAACGGGTGCAAAGAGCCATTTACAAATTGTTTACGGGTGCAACTGACCCGTTGCACCCGTGGTTCCGACGCCACTGGAAAGAATGACTTTCCTACTTACCCCCTGTTTGCAACTCAGCTTGAGAAAAGTTTCCCTGTATGTCTTTCAACGTAGGATTCTTGGTATTAATCACCGAGCCCTCATGTACAATTTCAGATTTTACTGCAATGTCATTTATGTAGGTAGAGAAAATTCCACGTTAGTGAAACGTCAGGCAAAAGTAATTTTAAACACTTACTATCTGCCTGCAACTCTGCTTGAGAAAAGTTCTCCTTGATGTCGTTGCTATTCAGAGCATCCAGAGTAGCATCGCCCGGATTTATCACTAATCCCACATCTACAACTTCCGAATGAACTGCGACATCGTTTATATAGAGCACAAAATCCATATCAGTGCAGAGATCTTCAGTTTATTACAACCTTCTGGAACATACTAAACAGTTTTAATTTGATGCCATAAAAATTACACATTACTTACGTTGTTTATATTGCAGTAAATTACAAAAAATATACAAGCAAGAAATTCTAAATTCAGGAAATATGGTAAGTTCTTATTGTGTTGATCAAATTATTTATATTTAGCAAAGAGACACACACAAACGCAAAAAGCTCGTTACAGCTCATAAAACAATAATTGTTTTTAATGTTTTACGATAAACGCCTAAACTGTAAACCAAAACCACCTGTAAACACAGGCCCTGTAAACCAAGTTTTGACAGTTGTTCAAAATAATACAGGCAGGATTGCCAGACGTTGACTGAGCCCAGTGTTGCCAGGTTTAAAATTTAGATTTGCCTAGAAAAATCTTGAAAAGTTATGGCGCCTTACAAAGTAGTCTTGTCTTTAATCATAACTTTTTTGTTAGGTGTTTAGCTCAATCCCACTGCTGGAAATGCTTAGGTATGTTTTTCTTGAAAACGGCACATATTATCGACATGAAACAACTACTCCTTTTCGCTTTTCATATAAAAATAGTTCCTTTATCATAAATTTTATCCACAAATTAACTACAACAGCATCAACTTAATTTTTTAATGCACTTATAAATACCAGTAGCAGTCCAACACCCATAAAAAAATAGTGGAAAAATCTTGCATCAGTAGCGGCACAGGAAACAGTTTCAGTGGGAAATTTGGAAATTTCTAATTTTTTGTGTGTACCTATGTGTATCAACGTTTGGCAACCTTGCCTGTACTATTATGATCATCTGTCATAATGATCTGTTGAAACGCGGTTTACAGTTTACTGCTTAGGCGTTTATCCTATGCGTTTATCGTTTTACGAATAAATTAATATGTTCTGTGGTTTTACGAGCTGTGAAGAGCTTTTTACGTTTGTGTGTGTCTCTTTGCTAAATATAAATAATTTGCAACACAATAGGTAAGAACTTATTTCATTAATTTAGAATTAATATCTTGCTTGTATAGTTTTTGTAATCTACTGCAATAAATAACGTAAGTAATGTGTAATCTTTCATGGCATCAAATTAAAACTGTTCAGTATGTTCCAGAAGGTTGTAATAAACTGAAGACCTCTTGCACCCACATGGATTTTGGGCTGTATGTAAATGATGACACAGTTCATTCGGAAGTTGTAGATGAGGGATTAGTGATAAGTCCGGACGATCCTTCTCTGGATGCTCGGAATAGCAATGACATCAAGGAGAACTTTTCTCAAGCAGATGGTAATTGTTTAAAATTAATTTTACCCTGACGTTTTAGTTTCATTAACTTGTAATTTTCTCTACATAGATGACGTTGCAGTAAAATCAGAAATTGTACGTAAGGACTTCGTGATGGATACTGAGAATCCTACGTTGGATGTTTGGAATGGGAAAGACATTAAGGGAAACTTTTCTCAAGCTGAGTTGCAAACAGGGGGTAAGTAGAAAAATCATTTTTTCTCTTCAGTGATATTTGGTTTAACAAATATCGTTTCTCTTTTTTATTATATACAGGGTGACACTGAAAGGTCAACTAGAGGGGACCAAACTATAATAAGATGAAAGTTATGGCTATTTAAAGTGTTCTTTAAAATATTCAGTTATAAGTGTTTTGTCTATTGACAACCTCTGATTACATAATCTGATCATGTAGGTAACTCAAAATTACAGCGGCAATTTATCAGATTGTGTAGAAGTGTTTTTAATGTAAACGCGAATACAATAAGCTCAGCGGTACTCAAAACGTGGGCGTTAATTTATAAGAACTTTACACCATTCTAACTTTCTTGTTATTTGATTTTGATCAACTTATTGTAAAGAAAACTATCTTTTGGTCTCCTCTACTTGTCTTTTCAGATTCTTCCGTACGTTAGAAATCACCCTGTATACAAGGTGATATAAAAGTACACTGTCTCATAGGAGGTGATTCCTCTTGTCACAATCAGGAAAAAAGTTGATATAACCCATGGTCCAAAAATGCTTAGTTGCTGTGTTACAAACCGACAAAGAAGAATCATTAATTTTATTTGTAAAAATTTAACCAAATAAGATATTGTTTTGGTTTTTAGGAAGTGTATTTTTCTTTCACACTTTAATAACTGTGTAATAAGCGTGTTTTCAGCATTCTCAAATTATCCAGAAGGTGGTAAACCGAAGGACCATTTTGCTTTTTAAGTCATAACTTTTTTGCCTTTTACTGTTTGTGCTACTTTATATACTGCTAAAATACCAATATCTTAATAAACTGTTAATTATTTCAGGAAAACATCAAAATGCCAGCACCCATTTGCATGCCCAAATAAAATCTGAAACTCCTGATGTGAAATTTAATATTAAGAGTGATGATGATGATATCTGTATTAACATTGAGCCTTTAGTGGGCGAGGAGCTGTATATAAAAAAAGAAATTGAGAAAATTGAATCAGAAATCAGGCAAGACTTTCAAGTTGAAGAGTTAGATTCTGCAATGTACAGCACGTTATATCCAATTGAAGAAAATTCCAAATCCAATAATGCAAGAGGTAACTTAGAACCATATACAAGAATAATTGTAAGTGGTGATGGGAGTAAAGGGGAAAGTAATTTTGAGACTTGTGGTAAGATAGCTACAAGAGAGAGATGCGATTATAGAAGTTTACAAAAGAGTAACTTACAACAACATATGAAAGCCCATATAGGTGAAAAGCCATTTAAATGTGATAGATGTGATTATAGAAGTTCACACAAGTCTAACTTAAAAGTTCATATGAAAACCCATACGGGTGAAAAACCATTTATATGTGATATATGTGATTATAGATGTTCACAAAAGAGTAACTTACAAAATCATATGAAAACCCATACTGGTGAAAAGCCATTTAAATGTGATATATGTGGTTATAAAAGTGTACGGAAGTCTCACTTACAAGTTCATATGAAAGCCCATATGGGTGAAAAGCCATTCCAATGTGATATGTGTAATTATAGAAGTTCATGGAAGACTGACTTACAACGACATTTGAGAACCCATACGGGTGAAAAACCATTTCAATGTGATATTTGTGATTATAGCAGCTCACAGGTGGCAGGCTTACAATATCATATGAAAACCCATACGGGTGAAAAGCCATTCCAATGTGATATGTGTGATTATAGAAGTTCACTAAAGAGTACCTTAAAACAACATATGAACACCCATACGGGTGTAAAGCCATTTAAATGCAATATATGTGATTATAGAAGTTCATGGAAGACTGACTTAAAACGACATTTGAGAACCCATACAGGTGAAAAACCATTTCAATGTAATATTTGTGATTATAGAAGTTCACTGAAGGCTCATGTACAAGGTCATATGAAAACCCATACGGGTGAAAAACCATTTCAATGTGATGTATGTGATTATAGAAGTTCACTGAAGTCTCACTTACAACGACATTTGAAAACCCATTCGGCTGAAAAACCTTTTAAATGTGATATATGCGATTATAGAAGTTCACGGAAGGCTCTCTTGCAATATCACATGAAAACCCATACGGGTGAAAAACCATTTAAATGCAATATATGTGAATATGGAAGTTTACAAAAGAGTAATTTACAAGTTCATATGAAAACCCATACGGGTGAAAAAGCATTTCAATGTGATATATGCGACTATAGAAGTCCACATAAGGCTAACTTACAACGACATTTGAAAACCCATATGGGTAAAAAACCATTTTAATCCAATATAAGGGTCTATTCTGTATTCAACTGTTAAAATTTAACGTGACTTTAAAATTGAAACCAACCGCTAAATTTAAACCCTTGGCGTTGATTGGTTAAATGGTAGTTTTAGCTGTCATAATTAAGCTTAGCGATTGGTTACAATTTTAACGCCACGTTAAATTTTAACAGTTGCTTACAGAATAGACCCTATAATATGCAGTGTTGTAATGTATCTAGATACAAGTATCTAGATACAGTATCTAGATACTTTTTTTGTACCTAGATACATATTCAGATATCTTTTAAAATATGTATCTGGATCTGTACCTAGATACTTTTGATTTAATTGGCTCTATTTTACTAGTAATTTAAAAAGTTACAAACTATAATTGAAGTGGTTTTTAAATTTTTTTAATATAACTTACTAAAATTACTGGTTTGCGCTTATTATGACCTTTCAAAGTAAAGTTACAGAGCAGCGACATGTAATTTAATCTGTGCGTATGTGTATAAATACACTTATAGCGGTGGATGTATCTGGCATGTACCTAGATACTTTTTCAAGGTATCTGTATCTGTACCTAGATACATTTTCAAAAATGTAATTATCTGTATCTAGATACATTTTTCCCCAAGTATCTGTATCTGTATCTAGGTACTGAAAAAAATGTATCTGTTACAACACTGATAATATGTTGAAAGTATAAAAATAAATGTTTTAGATTGTATCTGGGAAATTTGATTTTTTATTAAAAATAAAGATAATATGGCATATTTTATTTTGAATTTTCCGCCACGCCAGAGCACATCATGGGTGTGTATGTTAGAGGGCATGTCGTAACTCATATGGTACGTACTCGCACACAAAAGAGAACTAACGCCAAACTGACGATAACTGCGTTCAGTTGACTCAGCAATTTAGTCCCATTGTATTGGTTGGCACTAAAATACGTTGGGGATTGTGCCGCGTTGCTTGGTCAATTGAACGCAACTAATGACATTTGTTTACGACAATCTCAGACATTCAAAATAATTTCAAAGGCCATTAATTTAAAAACTTTTTGATCGCTCGTTATAAGTTCGCTATCCCATACTTTTCAGGAAAACGTCTGCATAAACAGCCTTATACCGTTTCCATGGCCAAGGAACGGCGAACTTTTAAAACCTATCCAACGTGAGTTGCCCCTGAAGACGCCTTTTGTAGAAATATTACGCGAAATTAAAATTATAGAACAAGAAAAATTCTTTTCGCTGCTACTTTTCCAAAACGGTGGTTCGAATGGATCCTGCTGCGGCTGGGCTGCTCGTTGTCGTAACCTAATAAGGAGAGTTGCTGGATTCCTAACTTTTTCTCCTGACGCAATATGTTGCAATTTTACACATCCGGTTTCAACGGAAATAAACCGAAATCTTAGGTCAAGTTTGTTCGATTTGGTTTAGGGAAACCGAAATTATCGCCATTTTATTGTGGAGAAATGCCCCCCTACCTCGAGCACTTATTAAAGGCGCTAGGGTAATAAATGCGTGAAACTGTCGGAAGATTTCAGTTACTATAATTTCGACCTACCTTATTCGTCAAAACTTGGGTGAAATGTCCGTTTTTCACAAGCAGATAGTGACAGAGCTTGCAGTGACTCAGCAGCTGAGCATATGTATTCACAAGTCCCCTGGTGCGGTTAGTTGCAGTTTGAGAATTATTTTTCACAAGCCCAGTGGACAAAAGCAGCATAAAACTGTTTTTCTAGACGGCTTTTTTAATTTCAGCTCCGTTGTTATGGCAATGGTAGCGGTACACGGTCGTAGGAACCTTGGGAAAGGTGCCTGGTAGGTAGTACATGTTCAAAGCGTGTTTTGATCGGAATCTAAATTGGGTAAAATTGCTACTGTAAGGAGGTTTAAAATTGGTGAAGAACTAACAGAAAGCGGTGATTAAAATAAATAATGTATCAAGAGTGAGTGCATTCCATACACAAGTGTTTTCTGTATCTTTATTTTTCACAATATTCCTAGCAATAATAATATTATAGTTTAAATGTTCTTACTTTCGAGCATGATACAAACATTAATGATATAATACATCCTTAAATGATTTGATGCATATTATAAAATAAATCAATTACACGATCAACCATCACACAAAAAAGCATAAATTACATCTTAGAATGTGTGTGCATTTCGGCAGACACCACAACCTAAAGCAAATTCTTCACCAGTTGGGGGATGTTTAACATGAAGTGGGCATTCATCACCCTCTAATTGCTTTGCTTTAGGACCTGCAGGACAACTTGGGAGTTCATTCCTAGGTAAATTAGTAACCCTTTGGAAATCATCATGGCAAGGATTACAAAAATGAGTAGTACCAAAGCAGAAAAACACTGCAACAGAACAGCAATATCGACACTTATATTCTAAGAAATCCGTCCCGTGTTTAGGGCACATCTGGGCTCTAGCTACATCCGAACAGGCACCACAAACTAACTCTGTAGGATCATAATTTTCTCCTACTTCAGCATCACATCGAGCTTCTCCACCATAATAAGCCTAAAAATTAGCTTTGTTAGACTGTTCAGATTTTTTAAAATATTTTTACCTTTCCACATTTATAGCAAACGTAATAAGCATAACGATCCATAGCATAAGAAGCAGGATCATTGTAATAACGTGTGCCTGGAGTTATGATAGCCTCAACTGTATGCAATCCTTCATACTCGAGCCTCATTAAAGCTTTTCTTCGAACGTCTTTAAATAATTCAAGCACTGGTACTAAAAGTTCCGATACCATGGGATGTTCTATGTTCATCTAGAAGAAAAACGGGTTTTTGTCTCATATAAGTTGTTATTAAATATTTAAGATTCTCAAAAAATCGGACTAAATTCACAGTAGCAACGGTATGTAGTTAAAGGTTGATTTTCACTACGGAACCTAACACTTAACGGTACAATACTGGCAAGAATGTTTTACATCGTTTCCTATGGAGAAATCCTTACTGCAACACCGGGTCGCGTCGCGTCGTGAAGCGATGCACTACTATACTGGGAACTTCTACAAAATATGGAAGCATGTGAAACATTCTTAGCAGCGCTCTGCTGTATCAAGAATTAATCCTAATAGTAATGTAGCAAAATTGACCAGTTTTTTTTAAGTCCTCTTTTTATTTATTTGTACAAATCCAATTTGACTTACTTTGCATATAGGACATAATGAAAAAGAGAATGTGATCCGTGGACCAGCCCATCTTTTCATTAATACCGCTTTAGCGCAATGTAAATGGAAAACGTGTCCACATTTCAACTGAAACAAGTGAATTAGCACACAAAATGTTTTTTAAAAGTATAAATAACACACTTGTATGGCAGGAGCACATGACAATGCTTCAGTAAAACAGATCATACACATATCATCAGCATCTTGTCTTAAGGTAGCATCTATGGAACATCCATGAAGACATGGTAAACATACAGTTTCTCCTTGTACACCTCCACACATATGGCCACAGTTTAAAAATTTAGTACAAGCCGTACAAGCATATTCCTGAAAGATTAATTAAATATCAATCATATAATTTTAATTTTAAAATTTTACCTGACATTCGTGGTCGGCACAAACATTTCCAATAGCAAGTAAGCCGGAGTTACTAGTAGCTCCACAGAATCTACAAATTCCATTAGTAGCTGACCCACGACTACGAGTGCTTCCTTCTCTGTACTCAACTAAAGCTTTAAGGGTCCGAACATCAGCTAAAGCCAATAACCAGAAGAGTTTAGTGCGTCCACAACCTTCATGAAGTTCTACTTTAATTGCTTCTTCCTCTTCCTTGCAAACCTAATAAATTAAAGAAATAAACACAAGTTTAAAATTCAAATTGTTTGATACTTACCTGTCTTTGATGCATTCTTGTTCTTCGATGTAAGTGTAAAAACCGATCACAATCGGCGCAAAGATTTCCACATGAATTACATTGAATAATTGCGTTTGTTTCACCATCATCATGATTGGTGCATGTTGGTCGGGGTGGAGCTGGTTGACCATCAGTGGTGCTCCATTGTCCTAAAAATATTGAGAATTATTATATGTAGAGAAGAAATTTGTGGACAGGATAATATAGAAGTACGCGTAAAAATACAAAGTTGAATGGGCGCAAAGTCACTTTCGATGGGAAAAGAATGGGGTAGGAGGACGAGACAAAAACTTAGTAACAGCAGAAGAACAAGTTGAAGCAATCCCTAGGGTGTGTGAGCATCTGCAGAAACGGAATGTAAAAGAGTGGAGGAAAAACGAATGCAGAAGAATGTGGGAGAAAGGGCTATGGACACCAGTAATAGAGGAAAATTATAAGTGGAGTATGTGAAAAAAGATTTGCAGAATAAAAATAAATGGAGACGAAGGGTGTAGGAGAAAGAGCTATGACACCATGTAATAGAGAAAAATCCAATGGGATGGGGTAAGTGTGGAAATCATGGTATGAAAGATTGGAGAAAGGCAGTGCAGAATAAGAAGAAAAATGGAGAAGAATATTGGAAGGACAGTAATAAAAGTCATTACAATATGGATGCAGTACATTGGGAACGATCTTGAGATGAAATAGATCGGAGGAAGCAGAAAAAGAAGGAATGGAAACAAAAATCAAAGGCCATCCAGGGAAACAGAACAAAAAAAATGAGTAGAGTAAGCGGATGAGGATCTGTAGAGTAAAAATTACTGAAGAAAAAAATTGAAAAAAAGCTATGGACACCGTAGCCACCATAGGACACCAAAACCTAAGGAAAAGGGGATGGAGCGTGCTCAGGAGAGATCTGCAGATGGTAATGTGAAAGATTGAAGGAATGAAATGTAAAATAAGAGGAATAAATGAGGAAAATGAGTGGAATACTATAGGCAAAACCGCCCCATCTATAATTTTATGTGGGGTCATACAAAGAGCATACCTGAAGATAACCGCTCCACATGATCTTTATCCAACACACATAATGAAGCAAGAGCAAGCCATAGTGTTGGTGTATGTAGGCAAGTAGTTGGTATTCTCTGGTCCTCACTTAAATGTGTCAAATTTAGTATATTTTCTGCTATCGCGCCTTTGGTAACATTTGCCCAAGGCTCGGACAATTTTCCCTATGGGAAAAATTAATTTGATTCTTTAAAGTACAGGGTGATAAAATATTCTTACGGCAGCCATATCTTTAAGTAAATGTACGATCACTTCAGCTAATTTACGACTAGTACTTCCTCTTAGCCACCAACGGCTCCGCATGTGTTCTCTAGGTTGTATGGACGTTGCTAAAGTAACAGTGCTAATTTCTTTTGCAGGCCCTCCCATTGTAGATTTGCTTTTCATTTTTACTTGAACCGTTAGCGATTTAGCTATGATACTAAGAAATACATCCAATATTCCAACTCTAATAAAACAAAATTATTTTAAACATTGAAAAATTAATTTAAAATATTATTACTTATGGACATCGAAATCACCATTAGATCCTTTATTCATAGCTGAGATAATACTGAAATCTTTTGGGGGTAAATGATCAACTCCAATTATTTTCGCAAAAAAATCTGGAGATATTTCAGGTAATGTTCTTCGTAAAAGGGCTGTGACCTAAAAGGAACAGTCAAAAATATAGTTTCGATTTAAATACTCCCGGGATTATCATTCTGAGACCTCAACCTATGATAATTCAGTAACAAATTTTACCTGTCTTTGTACTCGAGCACTACCAGTATGTAAAAGGCTTAAAATATCGCCCATTAAACCTCCTTGGTGTGACAAATAAGTCCTACCAACAGAACTTCCAGATAAAGCCAAAACCATTGAGAGCATTTCAAAACAATAAGTATCAGAATTTTTGGCAGCATCCAAACTATGACCTGAAGTTGCAGAACCAGCATTGGTTGAACACAATAGGGATTCCCATTCATCTCTAACTCTTGAAGTTTCTTTACGTATTGCTTGAACAATATGGACAATTACCTAAATATAAATATTTTTGATAGAAGTAGAAACAATTTCCAGAATAACGTCTCAAACCTGTTTTTGTAAGTGAGTTAGTTTGCTTCTACTAAATAAAATTCCAACCATATGTTCACGAAGGTCATTACTTTCTTCTAACGGTTCTAAAGTTTCACTTGCAGAAGCAGAACCGCTGTCTAAATTGTTTAAATTATGCCCATCAGTATCGCCAATTATAAGTTTACCAAAAACTTGTGATGTGATCAATCTGAAGACCCTTAAAGTTTCACTTTCACAGTTTCTTTGTTGTATGGTAGTGGCACTGTATTGTTTTCCAATTTTAAGAGGCTCACCGGCTATTTCACCCAATATTCGAATCTGTCGAACTCTTACTGAGTTATCAGGACCTTTCAATTCAACACGTAATACTGTATGTTCTGGATCTACAATGTAATTAATAAAATGGGTGGATATTTAAGAAGATTAAATTACCTTGTACGGGACAGTTTACCCAACCACCAAGTAGTCGAGTTTCAACCTCTACAATTCTTAGTTTGACAAAGTCTTCAGAATTGGGGCCAGAGAAGAAAGTCATACTGGATATTTTGTTCTAGAACAATAAATAAAGATTACTATTTTTCCAATTGCTCTTCTGGATATGGTAAGGTACTCACTGCAAGGTCCCTACAGTTATCAATATGAACACAAATCAACTTTGGGTGGTGGTTTTGAATACAGGCAATAGTAAGGCTCTTGGTTTTATTTCTATCTTCATCACCGGATTCCCAAAATGTTTCTGTTGAAGCATCAGTGAGGCTTCCAACCATAGCTTGACGGCTAGAAGCTTTGATTTCAACTGAAGCTGTGAGATCTTTTAAGCTTTCTACCGTACCGGAAAGCTTAAAAATATAAACAAATATTAGGGAACGGGAGAGCTTGCCGCTTGCCGCGGCGCTTTTGCCGGGGATGTTTCGTCATAGACGTTTCACCGTGGGGTGCCAGTTCGCCGCGGTTTTATTTGTCATGGGAGACGATTTCATTGCGGTTTATACCATGGGTTAGGTTCTTAAAACAGATATGGCTGCGATAACTGACTGCGGCGAATCGGATCGCGAAGAAACAGCTACGGTAAAAAATCTCGCAGCGAACCGTACTATAGACTCTAAATATTAAACTTCTTCCACCAAATTAAATTTAAAAAATACCTGATTCCAAGTACTTTGATGACTATCCTGCATGGAAACAGTACAGTCTTCCAACTCTTCACTCCGTGATAATATTTTGCTGATATTGCTGAATACCTACAAAAAAATATTTTTATTATTATCTCCTTCTTGAAATAGCCCCACCACCATTGGAGCAAGCAAATTCTTCTCGGTGTTAAGTATTTCTTATGTTCTTTTAAACAATAATCTAAAATTATTATTTATGTCAAACTAACCTGAGATCTGTGAAGAAACGAATGATCCGTTGGAACAAATCTCAATCCCCAACATCTTACAGCCATTTGTTGTAACGCTGAACCCATAGGAAGCAGGACCATAAGGTCAGCAATAGTTTGAAGAAGTCCATGGAAGGTTGATGGCAATGGATTCACTGCTTCACCTGCTATTGTTATGTCGGATAGTGGATGTTCACAAACATTCAGATCCTACAATTAATGTTTATTAATCAAATAATCATTTCAAAAAAGTAATATAACACTTTATTACCCAAAATGTAAATACCTGTTCATCAATTTTTTTCTGGGGTTTATTATCATCTTCACCTTCTGCTTCAATTTCCACAGGGGAGAGGGAAGTAACAAACCACCATAAGAGATCATGAAGGCAAACCGGTTGTGTTACTGATTTTAAAAGCCAATTCAAAGCTTGCATTGCGTAAACTCTACACATTGCTTTTCTGTGGACAAAATCGTAATGTAGTTTGATTGTAAAGGTGGAAAGGCAATTGACGCGGCACGCGGCAACCCCTTCTAATCAATCACAAACTAGAATACTAGTCTGTGATTGGTTAAATGCAGCTTACCGCGCATCACATGCCGCGTTCAGGTGGATACATAAATGCCGCGATATGTGGCATACAGTAAGACGGATCTAACTAATCACATTCTAGTTCGGGATTGGTTAGAAGTTAGCATAACACGTGCCGCGTCAATTGTGTATCCACCTTTAAGCCAATTTTATACCTTAAAGCTTGTCTCATAGCCAATTGTAAAGACTCCAAATCATGTTGTTGAAGCACAAACAACATTACAGGTCGTTGAAGTAAACAAAGTTTATCAGCTCGTTGTTGTGAACTTAAAGAATCATTTGAATGATTTACAATTGAAGAACCATCCATATTTGGAACAAGTTTTTGTAAAGTTGTCGAAGGATTACACAATAAAGATGAACCCCCTTCTATAAAATTTGCTTTAAAATAACAAAATCTTTTATTAATTCGTTTTCTTACCACTAGCCATTTCGCTACTACTATTATTTCGTTTCCTCATCATTATAACCCTACCATCATAACCAGTCCTAGACCAAGGGGCTCCATTAGTACCCATAGATACAGACCTATGGAATCGAAGACCTTTGATACTATCTGTATCGTTATCAGACAGAGAAACTTCTGAAAGAGGCTACAACATGGGATTTAAACCTTTTCTTTGAATCAATTTTATGAACTCACCCTTTGCCCACTTGGTGGACCTGGAAAGAAACCTTCTTGAATGCTCTGTCTTCGCAGTTCTTCATCACAAAAAGGGGTTTCTTCGTACGGAGAGGTTGCCCCGAGTGCTTGCAAACATTGGAATGGTGGAAGAGGACTGAAAGGTCCACCCATATCAGGAGGGGAATTATTTTCCGATAATGATGGCATTGCACTGGTAGAGGAACGTCTTTGATGGGTCATACCTGATAAGGAAAATTGTATGAAAAATAATACCAAGATAGAGAACAATGTTTTTACCTGTATCAGCAGAACTTGCTAAATCAAGGAGAAACACAGCATTATTTTTCATGATGGTATGAGTTTCCATGTGACAAACGCTTCCAGGAGATGTTACAGATTTTGTGAAGGTATTTTTTCTTTTAACAATGGTTTTTCCACGGTTGGTTTGTTGCCTATTTCTGAAAGCTTTGATGTATCTTTCCCGGCAATTTTCGCAAAGTAAATACCACGAGCACCCAGCTAAAAATAAGAAGTAAGTATGTTATTAAACATTAAAACCCCAGGAAAAAAAAAATATTAACTAATGTAGACTGTTTTCCCGAACGCTATAGAAAGAAAATAAGGTATCTATGGACAATAAGGAAAATACAAAGATTGAGATGCTTAGGTCCAGGTTAGGTCATATAGGAAAAAGGGAACAGAAGAGAGAAGGACATGGAAGTATTGGCCGCAGCTCTTTCGCGGCCAGCAGTTTATCGCGGGATGCCGATTAACCGTCGCCGTCTCACCATGAGGTGTGGCTTTGCCGCGGCTGTTTGTCATGGGAGGTTGTTCGCCCCGAATTTTGCCCGTGAATAAAACCTCTGGTTTCCTAGGAAAGCGGTGCCGTCTTTGAACGGCCGTAAAATACGGTGAGTGACGTCATAAAAAAACTCTGGTGCCGTCTTATTTAAAGCGGTGGGCCAGTACGGTACGAATCAGTTCAGCAATGTTTTGGCAGTGTATGTTGTGTATAGCGGTAACACTTCCTCTTCAGACTTTACAGTACTCATTACTACTGGGACCGTATTTTACGGCACCGCTTTTCTAGAAAACCAAAGCTTAACTAAGTCGAGTTTCGTAAAGTAATGCTCGCCGTGGTCATTACATTACAAAGCTCGGGTTAAATCAGCCGTAGGCTAAATCTAGGTTAGGTTCTTAAAACAAATGTGGTTGCGGCGAAACAGTTGCCATGAACTATACTAGACCATTAGAAAAATTGATACATTGTGAGGGAGGTGTAAGATAGGACGATAATGAAGGAATGTAGGGAAGCAATGTAGAATAAAATGAAATGGAAGAATAACGGAAGGAACTGTCAAGGAAATGATTTAATAGAAGAAGGTGTAAGAAACAATATAGATAAAGTGTGTGATGGAAGATGTGGAGAGAATAGGTTAACAAGATTGAATGAAAAAAAGTCAAAATTAGATGAAAACGTTAGTGAAAAGTGAATACTTACGAAGTCCACCATCTCCACAATTTCCAGCCCAACCAAGACAGTAATTTCCTCCAGAATTATAGCCTCTGCCGCCAGCATGATGACCACAGCCTGCATGTGATTGTCGCATGTGGTATGTTACCGGATCAGGGAATAGTTCACCACATAATTCACAAAACGTTTCTTTATCTACAGTAGACATATTCATGTAACTATACAGTCCTACATCTTCTATAGAAAATAAAATAATTTTTTTTAAATTGTTAAAAAAGACGGGATAAAATTACCTACCTAAATAATTACGAGGAAAAACTTTCTTTTTTCGACTCTTCTTATTTTCCTTATCAACTGTTGTGTTTTTCTCCTTTGTTTCTTTATTCTCGGGTTTTATAGTAGAACTCTTCTCACTTTTCTTAACTTTACCATGGACCGGAGTTAACAACATCATTTGTTGTGTCATAGCTTGTAAACAATTGCTTGTAAGTTCTTCCCATAAATACACAAGTGATTTTAAAGCTGGTGGTAAAACTGAAACCGTTTGGTAACCAAATCCACCTTCAGCAGTAGCATCTTCTTTTATAACACCTTCAGGTAGTTTTCTATTTCGGCTGCGGTTAGCACTCGCATTTACAGCAGAACGCGTAAGAGTTTCAAGAGTTGATGGTTGAATGTGTAAATAAGTACCAGCTGTGCTTACTTCCACGGAATGTCGTTGGCGTGCACGCTCTTCTTTCGTTAATTCTTGATGACGTTTGTCAACAGCATGCTCTGATGGTCCACGAGTTACCACTAATGCACCTTGTTTTGGTAAACTTGGATGGAATTTCAAAAATGATGCGCAGGCCATAGCATCATGGACAATACCTTAAAATATAGTAAGTAAAAAGAGATAAGAAACATTTTATATTTACCAACCTTCATGCCATAAAAAAGCAGCAAATACAGCACGAAGCGATTCAGCAACTGAAGGACTCATGGCTTGCTTAACGGGTTCATTACCCGGATAAGTAACTTTACTACTAGCTGCGGGTAATGGTTGTATGTTTGCAGGTGATATTGCTCTTTTAGGGCGAACCTTTCCAGGGGCTCTATCTTTACGAGGCATTTTAGGAGAAAGTCGGTCTTCTTTAGTTGCTGCACCAATTGAAAAATGACCTTTCAAAGGTACGTTACTGCTATTTTCTGGTGAAGTTTGTGTTCCCGTCTGAGTTAACTTACGAGGACTTTGTTCTGAATCCTAAGTAAAACATTTTGTTTAATTAAAATATTTTGTGGGAAAAAAAATTAATTACCTTAATTTTACTTACAGTAGGTTGATGTCTTTTATGTGGTGTTTGTGGAGGACTATTATCTGATCTAGTATGTAAGGAACTACCGCTGGGACTTGGCGAAAGATCTCTTGGTTGTGTTGCTTGACTAGGAGATTGAGATAGATCTCTAGTGAGGCTGCTTACAAATGCACTTGTGTCTGATTGATTTGAACCTCTTCGGGCGGATACATCATGACCTGTCCCTGACACTACTTTATATATTCGGTTATTATTGAACTTCAGATGAAAAATATAAATTTACCTAATGGTGAGATTCCAATACTTCGAGGAGATCCATAGCCTTGAGGACTACTACTCGCGCTATCATGGAGTAAATTTCTTCCTGCTGAAAGGAATATTATAATTTTCTTTGAATAAATAAATAAAGTGGGGTGAGCGTAGAGCAGCGATAGAAATGAGAGAATGCGCCTAAAAACACTGGTGGCTCAAATACGGCGCCTCGGAACGAGTACAACCGTTTTGTCCAGAGCAGGACCAGAAAATACGGAGAAGCAATAGACAGCCCCCCCCCCGTTTCCTCTAAGAAAGGTACAAAAATTAAGGCTCGCATTTCAAAAACAAAATATTGTATTAGCTTGAATGCGGCCCCCTTCCGCAAACCTGGGCCATAGAAATTAGTCGTGTCTACCCTCTGTTACTGGGTCTATCCATGGATTAAAATTAAGTGTTAAATGGGGGGGGCATACGATATTAGCAGTTGGGGCCCTCCATAGTACATGTGAAACAAAAAAATATATAAAGCAATACATACGAGGTATAGCTACAGGACTTGAACTCCGGCTAGGAATTCTTGGAGATAGATGTCCAGGAGCTTTTGGACTGGTATTTCTTTTCGGTGTTTCTGGAGGAGTTACCCCATTTCCATTAGCCCTAGATTCGCCAATAGCTTTAACAAGATCCTTAACCGAAACACCTGAGAATTCTGAAGACGAATCGCTACTGCAAAATTTTCAATAAAATCCCACAACATTCTCATGGTTTATTTACCTTTTGCTCTCTTCTCCTTTTACCCATTTTGGAACGCCACTGGGTTTACAATCTCTAGTTTTATCTCTCCTTGGAACTTTAGGTGATTCAGGTCTTCCACCGTCCCCGAATACAAATGGGTTAGTGCTTGGACTTTCTACATTTGTGACAGGTGGTGTATGAGATGGCTGACGTGATCCAAATTGAAAGTGAGGCTCAGGAGGATTAGGGACTGAATTATGGGTAAAATCAAAACCACGTTTATTAGAATTTGGACGAGGATGTTCCTTTTCGGAGGGGATTTGTGGGTTCATATCTACAGGACAAAATTGGTAACTACCACAGTACTATCTTTAAATAACATTATCTTACCTTTATCAATATCATTCAAGGTTCCGATATAAAGTACATTATTATGACCCATGGCTAATGACCAAGCTTCGCCCTCAACATTGAAACAATATTTTTCTTTTGTGGCTTCGTCTAGTTGCACCCAACAACCATCACAGTTTACAACATATTCGGTAACACCGATGCGGTTACCAAGAACCAACATTCCTACAGGTGGAGCTTTGAGGCTCGGACGGGAACGAACATTGTGACCGGAAGCACCGCATTTAATAACTTGATACGCCCCGGTAAACCCGGCAGAAGCTTTACGTCTAAAATTGAAATATTTTTAAATGTTTGAAGAGAAGAAGTTAGAAAAATGTACCTATCATGAATTTCCGGTAATTTTCTCATAATTGTCTCGGTAATTACTTGATCTAAAATGGATTTAGGTTCTTCTACAGGCAAGAGGAGTGTTTTTCCTAAATGTTGATTGTATTGTAAGCACCAGGCTTCAATGGATGAGGTTGTGCAGTATTGTTTGATAGTTTCAGGAGAGAGTCTAAGCCAAACACCATCATCATTATGGATCTATGAAATAAAAAACAGAAAAAACCATTCAGTACATAAAATTAATGAAAACTTTAATGGAAGATTATTATAACATTGATTTTTCCGGCCTAGTGAACGTTTCGACGCGAATAATAAAATTATCCAAACGTCCCATGCCGGATTTTTCCCACAGATTAGATATCTCTTATCAGGTAAACATACCTCATCAATAAACGCTATAGTACCATTGACATGGACAATCCCAATCTGTTCACTTTGTAAAGATGGATGTGTACGAATACGTAATCCAGCAGAATTTTTAGCAACGAACTTTCGAAGTTTACTTGGTTGATGGGTAGGCTTCTTGGATAGATTTTGCGTTGGTGGAGTCATCCCCTGTGGCGGTTCTTTAACTTCTACTTTAAATATCTAAAAAAAAATTTAAGCAATCCCTTGCTATAGCTACATTTTGAGAACCTACCTCTTCCATATCATATCCGTCAATGTTAACAACAATTGAATAACATCCTACAGACGCGGGAGTCCAAGTTGCACTGTAAGTTCCATCCCCGTTTGGACGAACCAACATATTTTCACTGGAACGTTTAACGGGGGGTGAAGTATACCGCAGTTCTTCAAAGGAATAATTCTGATATGCCTACAAAATGATTATTTAATATTTTGCAATCGTTGTACAAACAACAAACCTTCATAACTGTAATGGAATGGAAACACATTTTATCACGAACAGTATGCTCATAGGAATGATGTAAAGGAGGGGGAGGTAATCCACCAAACGTCAAAGGATCTGGTAAACTAACTCTTCTCATTTTTCTTCCCGAATCATAATCTCCTAAATCTTTTTTATCAATAGGTATAGCTTTCACTTCGACCTTTAAAAATAACCAGTGATTAGAATAATAATATAAGTAGTACCTACCTACAACATGGTACCTTCATATTAACAACATGTACAAGATCTGAATATTGATCTCTGGTAAGTATGGTAACAATAGCAGGCCATCCGCAGCGTAAATCTTCGCGAGAATAAAGGACTTGACATCTTGTAGGATCAACACGACTACCGGGTTGTAGCCATTGAGCTAAACGACCACCACTGGAACCTGCCACACATCCAACAAAGTCTCGGAGGAATAAACGTTCGTTTGAATGAACACTGTAAAAGAAAAGGGTTTGAATAAATGGGGTTAATCACCGACGCTAGGGTGTACATTGCAACATCCTAATTTGCATGCAAATCCCTAGTTTCCCAGTCCATTGGAAATAAATGGAAGTTGCATCTATGAGTAACCTACATTTGAAATTTTCCCAAACCGGTTGCACGATAGCTAGGGTGTAAAGTTTCCTAATTCCAGTGTGCTTTTGTGGAATATAAACACAACTAAAGACAAGAGCCCGATACCACTCTTTCACTTGATACGGAACAGGGGTTTAAAATTTCTTCAAACATGAAAAGTTGAGCGGACCTAAGATCCGAGTCTGAATTTTTCGGATTTTTTTCATTTGTTGAGGTATAGAACAACGGGAATTAAAAATTTCTTACAACGTGGAAGGTTGAGCAGGGCCATGGGGATGGGTGCCTAGGACGGTTCTGTATACAGGGTGCCAATTTTAAGTTGTCCACCATTGGTAAGTTTCTTACCTTTGGAGATGGACAGTTGGTTAAATGAGGAAAGATTCAGTATTTTTTATGCTCATTTAGAATGTGAAATTTTATTTTTTATGGCACTTCTGGTTTAGTGAGAAATGGTGCCAACTTTTTATTTTTAAATGGAACACCCTGTATTTTTTTAAATTTTTCTATTGGAAATAATTTTGGGTTTAAAAAACTATAGCACACATGTACAATTAAAATTACTCATAACAGTCATAACCATGATATTTAACTTTTATTTATATTTATTAAATTGGGATCACAATTACCATGAAACAAAAGGGCAATAATAAACAATATCTAGAAATGAACAAAATAATGTCAATTTCGTTTTACTTGTGTAGTACTACTGTCACTGATATCATATAAAATGATTTTTTCTAATAACGAGAAGTGTTGGCGATTTACTTTTTTTCTCATAAGCCGAAATGCAAGAGACTCGTTACAATGTTTAAGAAATACTTTCGGCTATTCAATGGCCGCTGAGATCCCCCGACGTAATACCACTAGATTTTTTTCTTTGGGGCTATTTAAAGGATATAATTTATAAATAAAGATACGAGGATTTCGAGATGCTGCAAAATAAAATCCACCAAGTTTTACATGAGATTGATAGAAGGAAATTGGTTCATCTCTGCGTCAGTGGCGGCTATTCAGGTGCAGCCGGTACAGCCCGGCTGTACCATCATTTTCGCAAATACATTGTCATGTTACATTGCGTGAAGTAATTTATTTTAATATAAATCGGAAGAATCATGCTGTACCTAGCATGGAAATTCTTGTCAAAATGTTGAAAATAATTAACACATAATTATAAAAGCCTTAAACGTCGCGGAGCATCGCACAAAACTGTCTAATGCGTGCGCTACCAGCTCAGTACAGCCGAGTTTGCCAATCCGCTTTCTGGCTGCACTTGATGCATTAGCATGGTAAAAGTATATATATACGTTACCATGGCAACTGCACGTTTGCTTTGGTTATCAATGACTAGTGACGTCATAGGTACTGCCGAAACTGCACGCAGGGGATCCTGGCTGTACCGTATTTTAGAAATTCAGTATTAAATAATTTTTACTTTGTACAATTATTATTTATATGAAATGGAACCTGTTATAGATATAATTTGTGTTTTATTGCAAGTTACATTCTCATTGAGGAAAGATGAACACAAAAAAAATGTTTTACAGTGCGAAAGCCCGCAACCAACTTTGACAACTAAAAAAAAGAAGCTTTTCAAAAATTTAAAATAGATTTTGAAATACTGGATACGGTTTTAATCGAGATTGATACCAAATTCCAAGATGCAGAAAAACTTAAATTTATTTGCCTTGCCGATTGGATTCAGCGAAATTTGAAAAATATTCATATATAATACTACTAGTAACTACGAAATATCCGACAATTTTTGGACAGTATGTAAGAGTACTTGATGCGCGATAATTCGCTATGAGTCCGAAGGACGAATAGCGAATTATCGTGCATCAAGTACGAATACGTACTGTCCAAAAATTGCAGGATTATTTCGTAGTTACGAGTAGTATTCGGAGGACAATTTGACAAACCAAATTTAAATTTTTATAGTTTCAAATCATTTTAATAATAATTTTCTTCGTAACCATGGTTTTATATACAAACCAGACAAAAG
The DNA here is from genome assembly GCA_963082805.1 of Hemicrepidius hirtus. Lineage (NCBI taxonomy): Eukaryota > Metazoa > Arthropoda > Insecta > Coleoptera > Elateridae > Hemicrepidius > Hemicrepidius hirtus. Next base: position 6,938,478 of record OY720165.1, read on the forward strand.
TCAAATTTAATTTTTCTTTCTGCCTACGTATGTTGTGCATACTTTGTGATATTTTCGGTAAAATGGAAGCAAAACGGGTTCAACAGAGTACACTTGAAGAGATAAAGGAAGCTGTAGAAGGTAAAACGCCCAAGAATTGTATGAAATTTAATCTTTCTTTCTACGTATTTTGTGTATGGTTTGTGACATTTACGGTAAAATGGAAGCAAAATGGTTTGGCTAAACCATGAAGAGATAAACGAAGCTGTAGAATGTAAAACGTCCAAGAATACTGTGAAATCACACACCTCGGTTTGGAAGCAGTTTTTTTTTTGACAGAAAAATTATCGCTGAAATTTTGTACTAGTCCTAAATATTCGAGAATATACAAATTTGGAGTGCGCTGATTGGCTTCTCAAGTCGCTAAAACGCAACCGGATTGGTCAGTTTAGGGTGTGTCAAATTGTCAAAAAAATTTCCAAAACAGGCAGTTGAAAATTTAAAAAATTGTTACCCTTTAATTATAAAAGATACCCACAGGTTAGAGAATGACCTTGATGTTATATATTGCGATGCTCGTTATAAGAATGCAAGTATACAAAAAATTAACAAAAAATCGACATATTGAATGAAGATGGGGTGTTTGTTTAATTTTAAGGGCTGCACCTACTTCTAAACGCACGAGCCGCCACTGCTCTGCGTGCTCCACGAGGGAAACTGTTTCGAACAGTACTTGCAATAACTTGAATACATATTCAAATAGTTTTATTTGATAATTATTGTTTATTTTCTTTATTGTTCCTGTTTGGTTAGGTATTGGTTTGTGCCAAGCCAATTGTGATCCCAATTTAATAAAAATAAATAAACGTTAAATATCATGGTTATAAGTAATTTTAATTGTACATGTGTGCCATACTTTTTTAAAGCCAAAATTATTTCCAATCGAAAAATTTCAAAAAATACAGGGTGTTCCATTTAAAAATAAAAAGTTGGCACCATTTCTCCCTAAACCGGAAGTGCGATAAAAAATTAAATTTCATTTTCTAAATGAGCATAAAATATACTGAATCTTTTCTCATTTAACCAACTTTCCATCTCCAAAGGTAACGAAGTTACCAATAGTGGACAACTTAAAATTGGCACCCTGTATATCTGTATTTTTCCAAAAAATATTTTTTTAGGCGACTATGGTAAAAACAGCTGATGCGGTTATGACGTTTCAGGATGGTCTCGTGAGCAAATGTCATTGGAATATTCAAATAAAAATTAAAATTTGTGATATTCGCCTAAAAAATGTTGTTTGCACCTCTGCCAAAAAGTGCTTTTTCGTCCTTGCCTGTTTTCTGGTCTCGGCGTTGCCTCCACCAGAAAACTCAGACTCAGACGAAAAAGATTCACTCTTTGGCCATGATACAAAAATGACTATTCCAGATATGAAACAGGAGTTTAAAATTTCTTCAAAAATAAAAGGTTGAACAGGGCCAGGGAGTGTTTGAGACGGTCCTGTATATTTTACGACCGTCACAAGGGTGGGGGAGTCTCTGATTTTTTTATATTTTAAGGTACAGAACAACAGGAAATAAATGTTCATCAAAAATGAAACGTTGGACAGGGTCTGGAGTGCCCGAGACGGTCCTGCGTTAGTGTGTTTTGGAATCTTTGATTTTTTTTATATTTTAAAGTACAAAACAACAGGAGTTTCAAATTTCTTCAAAAATTAAAGGTTGAACAGGGTCGGTAGTGCGTGAAACGGTTCTGTATTTTTTAAAAGCGTCACAAGGAGTCTCTGAACGTTTTTTTTATATTTTAAGGTACAGAACAATAGTTTCTTCAAAAATGAAAGGTTGAACAGGGCCAGGGGTACCGAGACGGTCCTGTATTTTTAAGAGCGTCACAAGGGTGACGTTTTTTAGGTACACACCACTGAGTATAAAATATTTTCAAAAGTGACAGGTTAAGTAGAGCCAGGGGGGCCTGGCACGGTTCTGTATTTTTCTACAAGCGTCACAAGGATGGCAAAGTTCCTAAAAAAATTCTCTCAAAAAACCAAACTTTTTTTAGGTACTACGCAACAACAACATTTCTTTCAAAGTGAAAGGTTGGACAGAACCGGGGGTGCTTGAAGGCCACAACCCCTATACAACGCGCGGCATCTAAAAAGGGAACGAGATACATTCATTCGGAGGCAGTTCGAATTCCTCCTACGTCTCGCCTCGCGATCGTACACACATCAGAGCAAGTAAGCAGACACAGGCAGTGAGCGGTCGGTTCTCGCAAACAAAACCGGCCAGTCGTTAGTCTTCCACAACCTTTTAACATTGCCGGCGTAAACAGAGAAGTTCTCTCGCTTCTTCATCCCTCAACAACAATGTTCAGGGCAAAAGAACAAGTCGCGACAGGTCGGCAGTTTTATCAAAATAGGAAATTGGGCAAATAGTGAGATTAGTGTAAGCATGTGCGCACACAATGGGTGTTCAGTGGTGTTTTTCGCTGATATTTTGCGTGTTAGTGGGTGTTTTTGTTGTGAATTCGATGTCAACGTTAGTCGAAAGGGGTGCATCGGATTCTGTTACCGACGCTTGTCGAATTCCGGGATGCAAGTGCACTGACGCCGCCAAAACTTGGAAAATTATCAATTGCACCTTTAATAATACGCAGGTCAGTTTTCCAGAGGAAACTAATAAAGGATATTGCTACTAACCAATTTATTTTGTACTAATATCACGAGAAAAACGTGCACATAATTGCGAACAGGGTTTAAATGTTATTTTTGGCCATAGTACTGAAGATAGACTGAAAAAAATCCCTTGAAAAAATTGGCTTCTGGGTACTGGAAGACTGGAACCAACTTTTATCCAGAGATTGTCCAGTAAAAAAGTTAAAAGAAGATACGAATAGTATAATTCACTTTTCCACGCCACGGTCACTTTATATTTTGAATTTAGTAGTTATTTTTGCAACTTTGGAAGGTTTGGGTCTTTGAACTTAAAAAAAAATCAATTTCTCACGGACTCGGTAAAGATGAACACCCGAGAAATTTTTTCAATTTTTTAATTGATCAAGTTTACTTAGAAACAAAAGCGAATTAAAAGATACGAGTTCCACGTTTTATATTTATATTTTATATTTTGGATTTTTTTTTGAATGGTTATTTTTACAACTTAACAACTCGGTTTTTGGGTTCTTGAATACGAGAAAAATAGGTCAAATAAACAAAGATGCAGACAATTTCTTCAATGATTTTTTTAATATTTTTGCAAGATAATAACTTGTATCTGGTATATGGGGCCCTACAAGACAAATTTGCAAATATTCGCAGGGATCAAGTAAAAACATTGTATACAGACAACTATGAGTATGACTAGATAAGATTGTTCACTTTGGTTCAGTCTGTGACGTACTTATTTTGTATTTTCCGCATATTTTCACTTTTCTACAACTAAATAATAGTCGAAAGGGAGACTTAAACTTTCTTGGGTCCTTGAACTTATTCTGCAATACAACAACGTGATGTTTGGATCCTTGAACCTTAATTTTTTCAGGGATGGACTAAAACCACTAAAACCGACTAAAACGGACTAAAATATATTGCTCTGCGTATGAATCTATGAAAGGTGACGAATTTTCACGATATGGATACTTTCAGTTATTCTCCAATGGCCATTTTGCAAAATAATTTAAAGTTTAGGTCCTTGACGAGAAAAATGATCAATTTCCTCAGGGATCAAGTAAATATTATATTATCCGTTTGCGGATGATATGAATTGTCACGATCTGTTCGCTTTGTATTGTCAAAAGTTATATTTGAATTTGTTTTTTTATACAGGGTGATTCAAAAATGGCGCATAAGCTCTTCAGTACGTTGTAGGGGACGGTTATTTGAACTGTAGAAAAATCATAAAAAAATTTTAGCTGCTACATTTTTGTAGTTAACAAGGAAGAAGTAAGTTGTAGATTTGGCACCACGGGTGCAGCTATGTAATATATGAGTGGCTTTTATTTCCTTTCATTTACATAGTGAGCTTATTAAAAGTTTCAAACATCGTTGCCACATATTTTTTTCAAACAACTTGGTACAAAAATATCAATTTTGAAAGTTAATATTTCAGGATAATGAGGTGTTATGAGTATTTTATTTATTACCCACTATGACAAAATACTTAAATTATTTATATGAAATGATGAGAAGTTTCAAAATCCACATGAATTCAAAGTTGAGTTCTCAACTTAACTTCTTCATTTCTCAGCAAATTAGCGGATAAGAATTTTTTTACTATTTTTCCTACACTTCAATTATTATTCCCTACAACGTACTAAAGAGCTTATGCGCCATTTTTGGATCACCCTGTATATTAAACCTAAGAGAACTTTTTCAATTTTCCTAAGGATCAAGCGATCTACTGGACTGGACTGTATGTATCAGTCGCATTCTATGAACCCGTTTTTCCCAAACCAAAAATAAATGTCCAATTTCCCAATAAGCCAAATAAAAAAGCCTTCGTTTTGTACCTTCACCAATTTAGTCCTTGGTTGTAGGAAAATTTTCCAATTGTCCCCTAGGTTATATTAATATTATAAAGTTCTTTCAACCTTCAGAAAGCTATAATTATATTGCGATTAGTGTTATCATAATGTTATTATGATAAAGTCTCGTCTTTCGTTGTAAATCAACAAGCAGAAAAGTACATAATGGATCAGAAATTTTGTATGCACGACCTTAATAACAAAACAAGATGAGAGAAGTATCATTAACTCTTATGACAGCACCGAGCAGAACAGGATGTATTGTTTATGTTGTCATTCCTTTTTGTTTTATTAACAACAGACAGCTGTTTTAAAAATATGGCTTTACATCCAAAGAATAATGAAATTAGAAAACACTAATGAGTTTTAATTTTCATTAAAATTTCAGGAAATTTAAAATGAATTTTTGTTTAATTTTATTTCTATTGTTTTCAAAACTGACAGTTAACTTTTAACTATCTCAACAAATTATATTTTCGAGGTCGGTAGGTAGGTAACTATTGCTAATTATGTTGATTAACTAACTACAAACAGTATATGTACAGAACGATTAGATATTGTTTTAACCACAAAAAGTTACAATAAAAAAAAACAAAACCGATACAAATTCATGAACAAACTTTAAAAATTAAAGTCTCGTTAATTTTTCTAAAAAAAATGCAACTTATCGAAATATAATCCGGGCTTCCCTTTACAGGAAAAAAATTTCCGACACTAATTTTTCGAAATTTTTTTTATTATCTTTGCTTAACGTCGGAATATTTCTGGTACTATAACTTAACACCGACGTGACGGCAAGAACCAGGAAGTTCCGAAGAAATTCCTCTAGAATCCTTTAACGTGCAATGCTATCGTCTATAACACGGGACCCACAGTTTTAGGTCTCTTCTGTCTCATCTTTTGTAGCTTCATTAGTACATGTCGCCCCCACGCATTTTTTTCTGTCGATAGCGGGGATTGTACTCGCGCCGGATCTCAACGTTAGAAAATTTTGAGAGCGAGCTTCGAACTGTTTTCCAATAAAAGTTCTGACCTATTAATTAAAAATATACAGTGATCACCAAAAGTATGGAACATACCAAATAAAACCGAAATTAATGCTTTTTTCTAAAAATCCCGAAACACGTCAATTTTCTTTTTTAAAAATACACATTGGAATGTCAAAATAATTTTCCGGCCTTCATTTGTTTGTAAGTGATGACGTCATCAATATTTTTTTTAAATGTCAACCCCCATTTTTTCGCGTTTTTGATACATCTTTCAATTGCTTAAATGACAGTATAAAAATGTTGATACCTTACATAAGAAAATTTTCGAGAAATAAATTATTTAATGTTTAATAAACACATTCTTAATAAATGTTAAACATGGTTTAATGGTATTAGTATTGATAAAAGAGAATCAAAGGTACCAAGAAACAAACGCCCGTAATCTAAACAAATGCCCAATTATCAAATATTCAGAAATGTTAATTGTCGTTTACTTGTAATAATTAACATCAGCTTCATAAATCTGATATGGCTCATTTAACAATTACAAGTAAACGACAATTACCATTTCTGAATATTTGACAACTTGTGGGCACTTGTTTAGATTACGGGCATTTGTTCCTTGGTATCTTTGATTCTCTTTTATCAATACTAATACCATTAAACCGTGTTTATTAAACATTAAATAATTTATTTCTCGAAAATTTTCTTATGTAAGGTATCAACCTTTTTATACTGTCATTTAAGCAATGGAAAGATGTATCAAAAACGTGAAAAAAAAATGGGGGTTGACATTTAAAAAAAATACTGATGACGTCATCACTTCCAAACAAATGAAGGTCGGAAAATGATTTTGACATTCCAATGTGTATTTTTAAAGAAGAAAATTGACGTGTTTCGGGATTTTTAGAAAAAAACATTTATTTCGGTTTTATTTGGTATGTTCCATACTTTTGGTGCTCACTGTATAGGGTGTTCTTTAAATTTCTTTAGTTAAGTTTAAAAAAAGTTAACTTTCACATTTTCTGTGCCACTCTAGTGCATTTAATATCTTAACAGCTGCACATTTGCCAGCGATTTGTAACGCCAACATCTTCCTTTGCACATACAAACCGTGAATAACCAAACTTGACATTTCCCTCACTTCAAACTAATTACTTTTCCTTATACGTTATTTATATGTTCAAGGAACTGCTTAAAACGGATCTTAAGGACAAAGAATAAGCGTTCCCTCTCAAAAAAACAAAATGAAGGCCCGACGTATATACGAGTTGTTTTTCTGAATCTATTTCCTCTAGGAAAATCGGGGTCAAAAATAAACTTTCACTGCGGTTTAAGCCTTGCATTGCACTTGCATATCCCACTGCTTTGCATTTTAATAATCGATAAACGGCGAATTAACTTAAAGAATAGGTGTTAGGTGTGTTGAATGTTAATTTCGTTTCCACGTGTTTTCAGGTGCATTATCATTAATTGCGTAATATTTGAAACAATGTAACGGGTTATGTTTTATTATTATTTTATGTGCTTATACTTATACTAGGTACGTAGTTTAAACAAAGTTCTTGTAGAATATTATTTCACACCGTTTTTGTTAAGTTTTACTATACCTATGTAGATAGTTTGCAAAATTTAACTAGACTCTCGACTAGACCATTGTTTGTTTGCTGTTATAATAAAGAATAGAACGGAAGTGGTTTTTACTTTCACAAAATGGTTTGTTTTTCTGGTAGAAAAACAAAGAATTAATGGAGTTGTAAGAAACTGTATTATAGCGTAATCTAAGATCGATCGTCTTAGAAAAAATGTTTCCCGATGTTTCCTTAAAGTTTAATTTGGGACAACCAAAACCCAACGGAATCCGAGATCGAACCCCTGTGTGTAGGAACACTTACACATGTAAGGAATTGTTGGAATTTTCAAAAACTTGATTCAAGAATGATTTGGGAATTGCTTCAATTTTATGGGAATTCTACAGATTTGTTGTAGTATACTTTGTTTTAGGATGTTCAACACTGTTACAATTTTTTTAAAGGAATTATTAATAAAAAGTGTAGGTACCAACTGTGTTGCACAATTTTCTGCAGATTAAAAACAATGTTTTCTATTAAATGAAAGTGGATTGAATCTAAGAGTATTATACAGGGTGATTTTTACCAATACTACCAATAGCACGACCAGTGTTGCCACTGAGATCGATTTTTTTATACAAAAAATAATTACGAGGTACCTTGGCCAAAAAATTAATTCCTACGTACTTACAGGTATTAAATGAGAGAGAAGTATAAATTGAGGCGAAAGCGAGATAAAGACAGATGAGAATATTTTTATTGGCAAGCCCCCTCTAATCGTTATTGTAATTCCTATCCTTACCTTACCCAATATTGATGTAAAACTTAAAGTGTGCATTTTAACTTCTGACGTTTTGTGGTATTCGCTTTACAAAAATTTTTACTACTACCACAAAATGCAAAAACCGGATGTATTAAATCGATCGTATTAGCCAAGTGCGACCACCAATAAAACTAAAGTATTTCCTGTGTAGGTAATTTTGAAATCTTGTGTAAAGGGATATGTATTATAGCCTTCCATGACGTGCTGTATTATTGGGGGGGGGGGGATTCTGTATAAAATCAGAATGCCAAATTAAAGCTTCTTTCAAACGAGACTACCCTGTGTTTTAATCTTAGATCATACATATTTACATGGATAAAGCTACTGCATAAGAAAGTAGGTACGTCCCTGCTACCAACATCTGCACATGACTTTTTCTCACTATCGCTTTCTACATTGTTTACCGCCCATGATGCTGTCCTTTAGCTACCCCTTTTGTTGGCGCATGCGCATCGCTAACAATTACGTACGTCCAACACGAAAAACAAAACGCAAAAAGGTGGCGGCTAATTTTAAATTTGAAAGTGACGGCTGTCATTGTTGAGATTTAAAATTAAAAATCAAATTGAAAAATCAAAATGGTTCGAAAATGTGTCGTTTGTGGAGTTCCTCAAAAGAAAGGGAGTTTTTTATCGTTTCACCGGTAAGTATTTTATTATAAATTCAATAATACAAACGTTTCTAATAATAATAATACAAACATTGCTAATCCCTTGGGCATGTGTTGAGAATAAACCACTTTGCAACATCTTTTATGTAAAGAAAATATTAATATTACTCTATATTGGGCATTATTAGTAGGTATTAAAAATGTTCCAATACATTTTATTTATTCAGAATCCCCTTTCCTGAAATTAAACATTCACTACGAGGGAAAGCAACTGTTACGATCATAAGTCCCCCATCTAACACTTTATTTTTTTATGTAATCCTTCTTTACTATTATACATTGCAGATTTCCCAAAAATATAGAACTTTGTGGCTAAAGGGATGTCATTTAACAAAAAGCCACATCAAGCAATGAAAACACATTTTCCTAGTACTACAGCGGCATGCACCTTTTCCTTGGAGACTGGTAGCCACAAACTTCTCGATTGCAAAAGGTTAACCAGAATATATAGGTACAGTATCGTCTTGGTGCATGTTTATCAGTTCATCACCAATGCTCGATGCAAGCACGGCATTACAAGAAGAATTTGGACTACGTCTTATATACATAATTATTATCTAATAATATTGATATGTCAATCAAACTTATGATTTTTTCTTGTAGAAACTTTTAAATAAGATGCAACTGAAAAAATATACCTAAACATTTTGATAATTGTACACTTAACAGGGTCTATCAATTTTACAATAAATTATTGTCTAATTTAATTTTAATAAAATTATAGGAAGGTGTTCCTGATTGCTTACTGGTCTTCTATATTTTATAAACCATATTCTGTGTGGCAATCCAATGCGGTTATTCTTGTTATTTTGCTGGTTTACCTATGGATGAACAGATAACGAAATTCATAACTACGATATCTCTTACAACCACTACTATTATTTACCTGTTACAAACTGTTTTACTGTTCACGTCATTTGGTACTTTAACTCGAGTTAAGTCTTGTTATCTCCGTTTAGATTTGAAATTCATGCTTCAGGTCTTTCCTTTTTTCGGATCGATTCGGTTTATTGATGTCTTATATCGATGGCTATCAAATAAGGATACACCGAAGGAAACTTTCCCCTTCCGGCATTATTACCACAGTTTAGGTTTACTAATGTATATAAATTCGACGTTTTTAAAGAATATTGTGTTAACTACTAAAGGAATGAACCATGAACTTTCCTGTTTGGTTTTAAAAAACATGTCTTGTTACAGTTACAACAAAAACGGAAGCTATCACAATGTACTCTACACAATCCTTTATTCGCAAGTAGAAGATAATAATATTGTCTTAAACATTCTGCAATCACTTTACAATTTATACAAACACAACATGTCATATAAAGGTTATGTTTACATTTTTGTTGAAGGTTTTGACACTGGGGTACAACAATGATGGGTAGATGGGTTTCTTTGTGTTAAAGATGGAGATAGAGAAAAAAAAATATGTCTGTGATATGTTGGTAGCACACTTGGCTACTCGTTGCTTTATCCATGTAAATATGTATGATCTAAGGTTTTAATAGACGAAATTTTGTTTGTTAGTGAGATGACCACCAGGTGGCCGCGAGTGTGGCGCATCTTTCAATTATGTATTGTACCCTTTTATTGCTTAAGTGTTGTATGTGGTGTTTTGGTATTTGCTCGAGATGTCTGCTACAAAAATTATGGCGTTGGGTTTTTTAAAAGTACATCCATGGTCATATTTGTAAATTTTTTGCCAGAACTTTTCAAATTCTGGGGCAACGGGGGGGGGTTCAACTTATTACATAGTTGGGGGGAATGTTCAATTTTAGGCGTCTTTCAACTTTTTAGACCACAAATGGAAGCTCTAGGTTTCCACCTCTCGTCTTTCGACGATTTGATTTGAAGATAATAATCAAGTGGTGTAGTTTGTCCAAATTTGGCGTAACATGCAATCATGCAATATCGGTGTATTATGAAATTGCTAAGAATATGACAACTCTGGTATGGAGCAACATTTACTTTCAAATTTTGGTTTCAGTAATAAATTTTTACACTAAACTTTGTTTTACTCCAAACTACCCCTGTAACTCTATTTTTTAAATATTTATGCAGAATGCACTGTACAATTCTGCATAATAATTGAAGTCTACAAAAATTACATGTACGTTGCTTAAAAAAAATACGTGTCGTGATTAGTAACGACCGACACCTAAATATATCTAAAACCCATATGATTAATCATTTAAAACTAAATAAATTAATCATTGTTGATTGTCAAACAAATCCCAACCTTTGACACATAGTTCGCAAGAAATAAAACAAAATTTATCATAAATTCAACAACAAAGAAAAAGTTGTGTGTCTGATGCATCATTCAAAGATAAAACAAGGAGAAACTTGTTGAGAAGATCCCAGAGTCTAAAGACTCTGCGAGGTAATTCACGATGGAATTTTGGTGTACACATGTTGGGAATTGTTTAGGAATAGGAATTGTAGGAATTATTTAGCTTTTGTTTGAATTTGAGTTGTCGGAATTATTTGGAATTTTAGTGTACGGCTGTACGCCATTTCGGTTCGTGGTTTCCCCTTGGTCTAAAGCAGTGGTTCCCAACCGGTGGGTCACGACCCCTCCCCCAACGGAATCGCAATAGCTTTTTTGGGGGGTCGCAGCAGACAGATTATGTAACAAAAATCAGCACAGAACACATTCTTTAATTAATTTTTGCAATAATTAATAATTTTTTTAAAACGGTTTGTTTCTTTTATTATCGATAAAAATATATGGGGGGTCGCGGACATTTTCAGGAAATCCAAAAAAGATCGTAACTAGAAAAAGCTTGGGAGCCACTGGTCTAAAGTATTCGTTTCATCTAATGAGAACATGATTTAAAACCTACTTATCTATCATTAGTAATACGATATCTCGGAAAAATACAAAATCAACATCATTTGTGTTGTTTACACGAAGACTGATTAAAGGAGAAGGGGGGCTACGTTTGTTACCGTCATTAGACCAATAACAACGAGGAGGGAAAAATAATATTTCCAACTTTTCCTTAACACTTTCTAATAGACATAGTAAAATTTTAAAACGGATTTATTATTATTAATTTATAATAGCAGGGAATTAAGTTGAAAGTTAACAAGAAGCGTGATTGAAAGATCTTAAAAACCGAGTGTTAATGTACCTACCATATTCAAAGAAAGTTTCAAAAAAATCGGTTAAGTGGAATAGCGCCAAGAGATGAATTTAATTTTGTATAAGATTATAGAATGCCAGTCACGCTTCGCGTCTTCTTCTAAATGCTTCTAAAACTATTTTCATTTCACTAGTCAGGAAATTCGCATACCACTCGAGATGCTCTAAAAATGATCCGAGGTAAAAGTTGTGATTCTGGGGTATTGTAAACTAAATTTCGATGGAATTTGGAAATCGTTTGCTTTTACTTTTGGTATAGGGTCACGCCAGAAAAGGTTTGTCAGATTTTTTTGGTCTGAAGTCGGCGAAAAAAAATAATGTAAAAGTGGGCCAACACCCTAACACCAAAATGGAAAATTTTAAAGAAAAAACTGGGACTGATTATAGCACTTATTACATTTTTTCGGGCATTTTTTTGTTATATAACGCGATTGCAGAAAAAATAGTACATCGAAAATCGAAACTGTACCTAATGCCAAACTGCATAAGTGTAGAAAATATAAACCAAATCGTGTGGCCAGATTTTTTGTAATATTTTTGCAAAAATTTTTGGAAGAGCGCTGTTGCGACCGGTTTTGGATTTACGAAATAAATTTTTTTTCATGGTATAGTACCGTCAAAGGGCTTTAAAACAAGTTGTTGCTGAACCTGATTAGATAACTGGTTTTTAAGTTGTGAGGCCTTAAAGTAAAAATTTTGAAAAATTCATAGCGGTCGCCATTTTGAAGTTAGAGTCCGGTAAAAAACTGTTTCTTTTGAATTATGGTTTTCTTCCATATCCGCTACTTAGATTTGCAAAATTCTGTTTCTGAAAAAAAATGCTAGGTACCAAAAAACATGTCTAACTTCCGTTTCCGGTTTCGGATTTTTTTGAAAAGCTTATACAGTGAAGTCCATTTATTATGCAATATAGGCATGTTGCAAGTTAATTGGTGTACGCACTTTACCATTGGAATATAGGCAACCCATTATACACTGCTAAACACTCTTGCCCCTGCCTACTGATGAATTTAAATTTTCAATTGTCAGGAATGTATTATTATTATTGTTTTGTTACTTATTAATTTTTTTTTAACTAAGAACATGTTTTATTTTGAGGTTAAACTTTCATGTGTTGCTGATTTCGGTTAGATCATAGATGGTTAGATAAAAAAAACTAGCTAACTGTATAATGGGTTGCCTATATTCCAATGGTAAAGTGCGCACACCAATTAACTTGCAACATGCCTATATTGCATAATAAATGGACTTCACTGTATCTCATACACCAGTGGTGATATGGGAAAGTAAAAATGAACACATGAGCAGTCAGCAGACACAGAATTTCTCTACAGAAAACCCATAGGTATGGATCTTTTTCCTAAAATAATTAGGGAAGTTAATATTGGCATCGATTGGCATATTAAATTTTACAATTTTGAAATCTCTATGTTGCGTCATTGCATTTTAAACCCTCTTTGCAGAACACACCAGGTAGCTACTCAGGCGCTACGCCAGCGTACTTTGACAAACCTCCACATCCCATACACTTTCGTCACTTGTTGCGTAAATGTTTGTGTAAAATTTGAAAACGTTTATAGGTATGTGGAGAGTAGTACTTAATTTTTCTCTTGCAATAACATTCATGTTTATTCACGTTTTTTTTTTTTAAATTTGTTGTCTTAATGATTAATCAGTAAAACTTTGACGCTTATCACGTCCAACTTTTTTTTAACAGATTCTAGTTATTATTCCTGAACAAAAATAGTAAGAAATTTATCACGTATGAGTAATTTCCGCCGCATAAAACGACCTCCGACGCAACAACGAAGCTCTTTTTATGCTTCAGTAGCTTTTAATAATCTGACATAATGTTACAATTCATAATCTTGTTTCGTATTGCATTATTTTTCAAGCCGGTTTTGGTTGCTATACCTTAAATGTACTTCGAGTTTCCAGTTTCATCCTGACTGTTATACGTAAAAAGTGCATGAAACAGATAATAATCAGATTTAATTTTAAAGCTATACGACAGAAGATTACAAATATGTAGTGGCACACAACGCCATGACGAATAGTAATGTAAATTGTTTTTTCATGAGATGAAATTAAGGGCGGGGGGATCATCTTTGGAAAATTATGTTACTACTCTTGAGGTAAACTAAGAATAAAAGATCACCACCCTAAAACTATGTCAATTGCTATCCTCACATTTAATAAAATGTCGAACGTCGACCCAACAATAGCCTATAAACATAAAAGTTACATTTCTTTGTTGTAAATTTTATTATTGGCAAGTAAACAATGAAGTTCTTTTGTGCAATCGCATTTTCTCGCTCGATTAGTTTTGTACTTAAATAATTCCTTTTAAATGGCACTAATTACAAGTTAAGCAAGCATGAGTTCAATGATTTTTTTTATTTGTTGAGTCACAAAAAATTAATGTCAGAAGAGTTTGTCTGCCTTTTTCTATCAAATACATGAGGAGTATAGGAAAATCCTAAAACCATAGAAATAACAAAAAATTGGCCATGCAAAATTTAAACTTCTGAAGGTAAAAAAAAATGTTTTCATTAAGATTTTTTTCACGTGGGATTTAAAGGTCGCCACCCACGAGTTGTTACATTTTAGTTCCGATATGTTTGCCAAGAGTATTTAATCGATTTTGCAATGTCATTCCTGTTAGAAAATGAAGGCACTCTTTTCCTAATTTAACTAACGGTTTCTTTTCTGAATATTTCTTAAAAAATCCATGAGGCTTTAAATAAATCTTACGGTCGAATTTATAATAAAAATAATATTATTTTATTTAAAAGATCATTAAGAATCCAACCAAAACCTAATAACACTTTTAAGTTATCAAAAGTGGAATGAGTATTTGATGATAGCAAGAAGTAACATCAAGTGTGCTTATAATTAACTCTGCAAACTGAAAACTTTTTGTCTTTAAACAAAAACAAATGCACATGTAAAAACAATTTAGTAATTGTCCAACACGAGATCTCAAGATAGTTGTTAGTAGAAGTAATTTTCATGAGTTCCAAGAAAAACCGCAACACAGGATAGGAGAACCTGTCCAGGAGGCCACCTTTGATTATATAAGACACATTTTTAATTTCCAAGGTTCGGAAAATTAGACGAATCCACTAGGATGGACTTAAAAAGCTACTTTTCGCTTAAAAGATCGGGACAAGAAAAGCAAAATGGGGAAATCTGGAAGAAATACCACCCCAACATTTATTTCTTTCTAAATTTAGTTCCTTTGCGATTATAAGAAGATAAATTACTTGTTATCGTTGGAAACCGCAGGAAAAATTCTATTTCTGGTTTACAAAACTCATAGCAAACTCATAGTTTCACAATTTAATTGGCATAGTCTTAATTTTAGTAAAAATAAACCACAGCCCAAGGTTTCGGATATGACTAAAAACGAAAGTATGTTGTAGAAGAAGTCATGAGATGTAAACATTGCCATCTGCAATAATAATCAGACAATAGAAAACATTTGATGGTGCTAAAAAGTGCTAATTCCAGGAAGACTTGAAGCTAAAATACTCAAAATTATTTTTCATAGCACATGCCGAAACCTTTGTTCATGTGAATCATTTTGCAAACTAATTGGAAAGAAACCCGACGCTGTGGTGATAAAATTTATCTTAGCACCTGCGAGACAGGGACAAAAGAAAGAGGTTTATTTCTGGCTTGGGTGATAAGCTATAGCAGCAGATGAAAGAAGGAGAAGAAGAAATTCAAGCAAGATGGTGACTCCAATAAAAGCATACATTTTCCAAGTCTCTGGCTAACTTTGTCGTCAGATCTGAAACCCAGCGGATTTTGGAAGGTGCAAAAATAATTTTCCCACACAATCATTGATGATTGTTGAAGAACAAAACCCCAGTACATATTTAGATGCACCCTCCTTCAGACACAACTACCTACAATTTTTGACACCAACTTGTTCTAGTCTACCTTCGCATGACTTACAAAAATCTACCATATGGTAACCATTTAACATCGAAAATTAGCGTAGGACTTGCAGTAACCTTTACGAAAAAGAAATGCATAATCCAAAGATGTAAACCCCCCACATAATTAATAATCAATTTTGTAACTAGAAAGCGTCCCCAAATTTAAATTAAAATCCCACAAGCATTTACGTTGCAAAAACGAACCCAATTCATTGTTTTGGTCAAACTCGATCTGAACAAATTTTTAATGGTCAAGGATAGCAATAAATGGTAATTTTCCTTATACGGTGTTACGGTGCTTTAGCCTTCGGGCCATAATATGTTATTAACACGTTACAGAAACAGGTTGTTCTGCTTTTATGCCATGATACTTTCATCGTGTGTCGTTTTATTCTCCTCGGCTACTGTGACTCAGTAATGGCACTTGTAACAAAAACTCGGGTGTAATTTGTTTACTTTACATAAGAAAATTCCGATCGAAAACGGTACAACCAAGCCTAAAGGAACTTGGCTCGTCTCATTATTAAACGTCACTGGCCTTTTTCAGATTTTTTATAAAAAGAGCTACCGAACAAACCATGTGCCAGACAAGTTAGATAAGTCTGGGTATTTCATGCCACATACTTTCAGGTCTTCTTATTTTACCATTCACTGAAAATGTTATTCTCGTCATATTTAGACTTGTTAATGATATCAATGTTCGGTGATTGATATTTCCGTTATTTTATACCCACGTAAAAGCGAGGAGTGTAAATTTTACACAACTCGGAGGTTGTAGTAAAAATATTGATCGTATAATAAGGGTCGTCGTCGTCTGTCGTGTTCATCTAAACATGCCCTTTAAATTGATTAATATTTTAAAGGGGGATAAGGGGTAATCAAATTTGTTAACATGAATTTTGTTATGCTTAAATAAATATTTTTTGTGATATTATTTTTATATTTAATCAAGAGGTTTGTGATTATTATGAGAAATGTAAAGAAACCAACTTTACTGGCGTACAATTACTGTTGAATTATAATTTACAATAATCTCTTCTAGATTACAATATCAAAGCAGAGTATGGGAAAAGTAAATAAATCAATCACGTCACAAAGAATTTTTCATAATTACTTAAGAATGGGATACCTCTTCCTTAAAATGTTTCTTTAGAATGTATTGCAGTCAGCTTTACAAAAATTCAGAGTAGGTATAGGTGTAAGTCCTACCAATATTATTGGGAAATAAATTTCTTGAATGTCTTACGTATTAAGGACAAGAACCGTCCCCCTTTTGTTACGTAGCCGTAGGTATTACATTAGTAGAATTTTCTTAATAATTTTTATGGTTATAGAAACGTTATTGTTGTGAGTGAGTAGTTAAATATAAATATTATAACAAGGAGATTCTTTAAAGTTCTTCCTCCCTTTGTTGCTTCGTTATTTTCATTTAAAATAGGTAGTAGGTAGAATGAATTTTTTTAAAGATTTAAAATTTTGGTTGTTGAATGTTATTGTTGTAAAGGGATAGTTTTTTTGTCAATTCAATTCATATTCGTCCATCAGCCAATCAGAAGCGCCTTTTTTTTTTAAATTGAACCAATCAGAAGGCTATTTTACTGACAATATTTTTATGACAACTGAAAGTTCCAGAGTCTTCCAGTGACTATGCTTGTGTCAGATAAACGTCAAACAAATGTCAAAAAAATTATTATCATCTATTTTAAAAATTCTTGTTTCATTGAATTGTCATCCGAATACAACTGTTACTCTGAGTTTTTCTTCAATATTTGTCATTTATTCATTACTCCTTGCTGTTGTTTTTCGTCACAGCATCAACTCATATTCAGATTGAGAAAACTCAAAGCACAACTTCCCTGGGACTTCTTCAGACTTCCCCAGCACTTTCGAGACTTCCTACGACTATTCCTTGGATCACGCAGACGTTTCTAGGGTTTCCTAGACTTCTCCGAGTCTACCTAGACTAAATGAAAGTTAAATCCATCTCAAAAAGTGGGTTAAGTTAAATTTCAATTAAAACTCAAAATCTCCACTTGTAAATATAATTCAACGTAGCAAAAAATATAAACACAAAGCTACATATATATACAGATTGGTGGTCGTTATTGTGAACATAGAGAGACAAATGCTTACGCGCTTTGCTTATATCGACACCTTGATTATGCATTATTTTTAAAATTGTATGTATTAGTTCGAATAAAACCTAAGAAGGCGTCTAGTTTAAAACCATAGCAGCCTCCTTAATTGTTAACTTACAGAACACAATTTTAAAAATAATGCATAATCAAGGTGTCGATACATGCAAAGCGCGTATGCATTTGTCTCTCTATGTTCACATTAACGGACACCAATCTGTATATGTAGCTTTGTGTTTATATTTTTTGCTACGTTGAATTATATTTACAAGTGGAGATTTTGAGTTTTAATTGAAATTTACCTAGACTAATTTTCTTTACATATTACATTAATGGAAAAAAGTTTTACTTTGTAGGAAAAGTTGCTCTGTTTGCAGTATTACTTCAAGAGAGAATGACATGAACGGGTAGAGTATACCGTATAGTTCACCTCACGAACTTATGTCTCTAAATATATGACGTCCCGCCTCTATTAGGTCATCTCACTTTAACGCATTAGGTGAAAGTGAAGAGTGGATAAACATTGATTTACGTTCAAAGTTCACTTTAAATTCCAAATTCCAAGAAATTCCGAAACAATTCCAACAACTCAAATTCAAACGAAAGCTAAATAATCCCCACAATTCCTAAATAATTACCAAACGATTCCCACAATTCCTCACCAATTCTACAAAATTCCAACAATTCGACAAAAATTCCAACAATTCCATAAACATTCCAACAATTCCTATAAGTACAATTCTTCAACAATTCCACAAAAATTCCAATAATTCCAGAAAAATTTCCAAACAATTCCAACAATTCCTAAACAATCCCACAATATTCCAACAATTCCAGAAATTTGTCAAACAATTCCAAAAAAAATTTCAAGCAATTCCTAAATGATTCCCACATTTCCTCCACAATTCCACAAAGTTCCAACAATTCCAAAAAAAATATCAAACAATTCCTAAATAATTCCCCTACAATTCCACACAAATTCCAACAATTCCAGAAAAATTCCCAAACAATTCCAGAGAGATTTCCAAACAATTCCAATAATTCCAGAAAAATTCCCAAACGATTCCACAAAATTCTAACAATTCCAGAAAAATTCTGAAACAATTCCAAAAAATTCCCAAACAATCCCTAACATGTGTATACCAACATTCCATCGTGAATTACCCCTCGCAATGTTTTTTAATATTACTGAAGGAAGGAGAATGTTCTGTTCTTTTTCTACAAAGAGGTGAGGTAGAGCCCCCTTTCTCTATAAATTAGTATTTTTTTGCCTTTGTTTTAAAAATATTTTGTTAAAATACTTTTTTTTTTTTAATTGTTGAATACGGGTTTCCCATGCTTCTCAAGAAAAGTTTCAGGTTGTAATAAACCTTGACGAACAGTAAGACATCAAAATATGCAGATAGTAAAATCAGATCAAAAAACAAAAGTATGCAAATCTGTTTTCAAAACCTCTTCCCATCACGATTTCACACATAAACAAATTAATACCTAAAAAAACAAAAACCTTTTAACAGTTAAATGTACAACTTACACTAAGTATGAAAAGATATAAAACACTGTTTATAATTTTAGATGAGGCTACTTCCTGTTACGCGTAAAAAATGCATATTTTATTTCTGGCTGTGCTGCTGGTGCATGATGGCATGGACGTAGAGAATGAGAAGATGCCACACCGGTTTCCGTTTGTTCTCTTTGCTTTTAGTCTCAGATGCGTTGCTTTTCTACTTAAGTTCACTTCTTTGATGAAACGCCCGTTTCCAAACTGAATGGGAGCTACACCAATTTGGCCCAGACTACGTGGGCGACTCGGGGAATAAATTAAACACTAACTTAATAGATATTAATTCTTCAGGTTTCAGGAATGATGGTAAACAAAAATGTCATTTCTAACTGTTTTGGTTTGCGTATTACCGGTATACCGTAAAGAAATTGTCCAGTTAGAATCTTTTAATATTTTATGAGAAAAAAAATTCAAGAATGTATACTACCTACCTACTTACAAAGTTATTTTATTAAGTAATAAATTGGCAAGTGTTTAACAATTGCAGGCATTAGGCAAGATCGTTACTTAAGTATTATTATTTGAGTACTAGTTCGATTTTATACAAAAAAGATATTTTTATCTAATACCATGAAAGAGTTGCAATTTGTGCTTTTATTTTTGTACCTACACCTACACTTGTTGTATTGTTATTAGTCCATTAGCAAAGTAAATTATATTTCCACTTGTAAACTCTGTTAAATTAAAAAGCAAATAATTTATATGACGATATTTCTCTTAGTTTGTGTTCCAGACCAATTATTTTTCGTAATTACTTCCAGAACAAGCATTTCTCAGATAGCTTTAAATGGCTACTACTTAACTGCATTACATCGTAATTATAAAAATGATACAGCGCCATAGTAAGTCACAAAGAAACTTTTATAACTCAATGATGTAATTAGTTAACGTATCTTGTAAAGTCAAAGATCAGAAACCCCTTAATTCGACCTTTGCGCCTTTGTTTCTCTGTTGCATTTTATTCTAAGTTTAAGAATGCTTCTTCTCTCTACGCTACGCTCTGCATATGATTGTTGCAAAATAAATCAAGTTAAAGTCTAATAATACCCTGTTTTAAATGTGTCTCTCCTCGTATCCTCCAGAAATTGCACGATTCTTGTAGAGCGGCCAACTAGTTAACCAGGTGACTAACAACAACATGAATTTGTGACTCAAAACGAGACTTTAGCTAAGCGAAATTCCGGTTAATTTTAGAAATACTACAGAAAGTGAATCTGCATTTTATTGTGTTTTCCTTGCATTTATTACCACAACGTGGTAAATCGACTGGATTAAATTAGACAAGCGTGTAATGTATAAATCGGTCAATAAAGTTTGTACATTCCAAAAGCGCAACACCCTTTGAAATAAATATTTTTGAATTTTGATTGCGGCTGGATAAGATTTAAAATCGAGGTTGTAACTGTAAAACAAACACAGAAATACGCTTCCTGGATTGAATTTAATCGAATTAATATTAAATTCCATGTGTAGTATAACTGGTTTATTAACATAGAAATGAACTATTATGAGAAAATAATTTTCTTGTAAGGTTTTATGTTGAATTAGCTGTGCTTGTACCTGCTTTTGAAATTAAAACCTTTTACATATATTATAAACTTTATAAATTATTTTTCTAGCTGTGGTTTGAGTTGGGTTTAAGTAAATTAAATTAAGAACCAGGAATTTCTGATTTTACCTTGATTTCTCATAGCTCCACGGCTAACGTGGATATAATTCTGACACAAAATCCACGGCATTACGTTCGGCGCATGTCTGGGGACTTGAAAAATTATTTCAGCTTCCTGAGATTATAGGGACAGATGTGCGCACGATTGATTGCCTATTCCCAAGGCGTAAAAGTCTGTTTCTGAGAAATCTAATTATAATAATTATTAACTACAAACAAGATCAATCGCTCGGACTTAGAGAAACTTTACTCTAGTATTTTTTATTGGTCATATTCAACTTGCAAATTAATTAAAAATCAATTTAAAATATGAAAATGTTTAAAACTTTCATAATGGAATAATTATAAATAAGTCCCCGGACATGCGCAGTAGGTGCAGCTCGTATTCGCGTCGCCGAATTAATGACGTCGCCCCTTGACAAGACGTAATGCCGTGGATTTAGTGTCAAAATTATATCCACGTTAGTCGTGGAGCTAGCAGCGGCCTGTCTCATACCATTCTGTTGATTATCAAGATCAACCTATCTATTTCTCTACACTTTATGTACTTTCCAGCCATAATTACCAAAAATAATGTTGCTCATACTGTAGTAATCGTAGGCAGCGATATTATTTGATTGTTAAGTCCAAAAGAAACAAAAGCATGAGAACTTATCTGTACCTACAATTAATACCTAATTTAATGCAAAGAATCGGGATTCTTAAACACAAAAACTATTCAACATTCAGTAGATACTCAGTACTAGTACTTATTTTTTTTTATAGTAGATAGATAATTATTTTAAAGGGAGATTGAAGAAGAGGTACCTACAGTTTATAAACCAAATCTCGACGTGAAAATTACATCTAACTGGCCTATTAGACGTAGCGCGTAGGCGAGAATATGGCTCACGAAATGAGAATATTTCTCAAACGAGATTCAAGAATACGATACCAGTGAGATTAAAAGGTACTTTTTCCACTCTCACTCGAATGCCCCACTCGCTACGCTCGTTAGGCAACTTGCAAATTCGAGTGGAAAAAAGGGGCGCTTTTCTCTCTAGTTTGACAAATAACTATTCCCGTGTTTCACGGATAAGAAAAAACCGCACGATTCCAGAATAACCTCGCAGGAGAAGTAAATTTCTTTTCATTTTAGTAAGTTTAGTAGTTTCTTTTAAGATATTTATCCTTTCATCAAGAGATTTATAATGTTACAAAAATTGAATGGAACGTTAAGAAGGAGATGAAAAAGAGGAGAATGCGGTTTTGGATCTAATTGGTCTTCTTCTGAAGAACTATCATGAGAAATTAAAGCAGGAGTAACAACGCTCTTCCCTTTATTAAAAGATCTCAAAAACTACAATTCGATTAAACGAGGGGTAAAATGTTAAAACAATTGTAGGTATAGGTACACTAAAGTATCCCATATGAAAGACTATCCAGACTGAATAAGTGACTAGGTCCTTCTCAGATTTCTTTCTGGTATCCCCGAACCAGCCACATTTCTCAAGACTTCCCTCCGATTTCCCAGACGCATCCCCTTGGACTTCCCAGAAGTCTTCTTGACTTCCACAGTATTACCCATATTTCTCCGAGACTACAAAAACTCTCTGGGACTACCCAGACTTCGTCTTAATTATCCTGAGACTTCCCTGTGAATAGTCAGAATTCCCGATTTCCAAACATCTCTGGCAGTTTCCCGATTTCCTCCAGACTTCCCCGAAACTTCCTCGGGATTAGCCTCATCTCCCTAGACTTTCCTGAAGCTTTCAAGATATCTTAGGCACTATCCGGACTTCCTTTAGATTTCCTGGGGTTACCCAGATATCCTCCTGATTTCCCAGAGGTAGGTATCCCCAGGACTAGTCATGCTTCCCCGAACTTTCTTGCAGCTTTTCAAACATTTTCCTCGAGACCATTTAGACTTCCTCTTGATTTTCTCAGGACTAACCACATCTCCCAGGACTTCCCAGAAGCTTTCCCGATATCCCAGGGACCGCCAAGGTCTAACCAGATTTCCTCGAGACTTTCCAAACATTACCCGGACTGTGTCCACCCAACTTCCTGCGTGGTTTACCCTTCGACAGTAAAACTAGAAATGCTCAGGTTAATCAAAATGAAAATCAAAGAAGGCAATAAATCAGAGAGTTAGCACCGCATAGAAGAGTAAGGAAAATTCCTTTGGGGCTAAAGTTTCTCACTACGGTTCTTGAAGGAAGAGTATCCTCCTTTCATTAACAGATTTCTAACAGCTCTGAATGTTCGATGGCAGGAATGACGGTGCGAGAGGAGTGTGGGTATGAAACGAAAAGTCGAAGAAGGTGTTAATACTGAATATTAAGTTGGAGATATTAAGAACAGTTAGGGAAGTTAATTAGGAGACGGAAAACCTAAAAATCTTCTGACTGTAAGGACTGTAACCATATCTGTGCGAAATCGTCTAGTAAATATGTATTGGAAGGAAGCTTTTTAAACTTCCAAATTTGGGTTTGTTTATTCCTTTTTCAAATTTGTTGAGCAGGTAACATAAAACTATTTTGTTTGCGAAGCAATAACATTCCAAAGACATTTCCAGCTTTAGAAGCATCTTCATCAATTTTGCTATACGCGTTCCCTTTCTGCTTGTTTGCCATTTTCTTTTAATTCCACCCATTCCTACATGGTTGGTAACACAGAATTAAATGAAGCAAAGCATTCTTTTGGTGATCTATTCAAGGTAATAGGTAATTACAGAAGCCAGAATTTGAGTCAACACTATAACAAAATCAAATTATAATATCAACCTACATTAATCAGATTTCAATCTTTGGATTCGTTACGCTCTACTTACTTTATATGGAAATGCAGTAATGCACACAATGAATTGTAATAAATTAATTAAACTAAACATTTTTTCTCTATGTATAGTTACTCGTACTTGCTGTAATGTTAATTCAGATTTCTATGTAAATTACGGTTTAAAAGTTCTTGAAAGATAAAGACATCAGCTTAACTTTACACGACAGGAACGAAACAATGGAGAAAGAGTCTAGATTGGGTCATGGCCCATTATTAACCTTTCACACGAGTCATTAAGGCAATATATGTGTTGAATCTGTCATAATCTCGTATTACTCGCCCTTATGAGTTAAGTGAATAAGACCTAAAATAACCTGGTTCAATAACCCCCTCATCATGGAGCAGCAGCAACGGCTCCCAATGAACCGGAAACGGTTAGGACTTCCCATTTTAATTATTACCACTGCAACCCGTATTGTTTTCCTCTTCAACCAACACGGCTCATTATTTAAATTAAAGGGCGATCATAAAAATATTTGACAGCAAATCAACGGAAATAAGGGAGTTAACATCAAGATAATGGATTATCTGTGTTTGGTTGCGTGTTGTGCTTTGTTTTTTAAGGGATGAAGGGTGGTTTTATTGAACTTAAGGGGTGTTTATTACATTAGCAGCATATGCGGGTGGTTTGACAACAAAAGGGCACTTCCGTTTCCTTTTTTGATTATTTTTCTGTTTCGAACTAAAGATGTTACATGTCGAAACGAAACCTTTCCTGGGAAAAGTAAACGTTTGAAAGGAAAGACGATTTCCGTTTCCGTTTTCGCATCAACATTTTATTCTTCCTGTGATTGAGTGACCATCGAAGTGTAATCGTAATCGGAATTAATGAATTTTGTAACCTTCCTAATTGAAAAAACAATAGAGGAACGTATTAAAAAATTTTTGATTTTAATCTTGAATTGATTAGCAAACAAAACACGATCTAAACCGCAGCATTGTAATTTAATCATATCAATTTAGGGTAATCATTTTTGTTGGTTCATTTTATCACCTTGAAATCATTCCTATTACATGCACGAGGGTACCAGTAATTTTTAAATTCTGAAATAAAACTTTCTGAGCACTCGGTATATTTAATGAATGTAAATAAATTGCAATGAAGCAAATTATGTACCCGTGGTGCGTTATTCTGGTTGGTTAGACTAAAAGTTCCATCACAAATATCATTCATCTTGAACTGTTGACAAAATAATTAGACCCTAAGTGCAAAATAACGCGTCGCGATATTTTGGGTAAATGTTTACAAGGAAAAGGGGGGAATTGTAGTGGGTGCGCCCCTGCAGACTATAAATATTACTTAATAAGCTTCTGTCTCCTGTTATGTATCTCGCTGAATGAAAACAATGCAAAGAGTGGTTCAAAATTTAACGGTTCGGTGTTGTTCAGCGTCGGACTGGCCATTGGGTCCCCAGGTTTACTACCTTCACGCAAAATAGTTCAATAGATAAATTAAAACTGGACAATAATTGATATGCCACATGCACATCAGTACATACTCCAACTTATACCGGGTGGCCGGTATCAAAAGTGTACAGTCAGTGACAAATGTTTTCATCAGTCTTGTACCACTGTAACCCGCTTTACTGAGAAGTAGACACGTTTCTATATTTTGATTTAATCTTGTTAACAGCGGTACCAACAAACCTTGAGAGGGGCGTGTCCGGCGCTGTTATAGTTTTTCAAAGTACAGTCAAAATAAAAACATTTAGGCGGCAAATTTAAATAATTGTAAATACTTTTCATTCGAAGAATTCGATGACCTTCCGTCAAAACAATCTGACAAACACTGAAATTATTAAAATTTCAAACGTCAATTGAATTTTTTCAGTGAATGTACTTTGGAGTATGATTGTTTGCTATTGGTTGACGTATTGTCGCGCCTTGTGTTTCAAAATTTAGTTGACATATTTTCCGGGGCATTTGTAAGCTTGGTGGAGCTGTATAATACTGGTGAAAACATTTGTCATTGACTATACATAGGGATTTAACATTGTATTGATCGTTTCTGCTGATTCCTGCTCGCCAATTCAACTTACAGGAATGACAATGGTATTAATTGAAAGGTAAAATGATTGAGCTTCAAATGGGGCTAATAATAAAATTAAATGTGCTGTATTTATTTTCAAAAAAACGATTTAAAATTTTGCGATTTTTAAATATGAGGTGCCATGATTTTCAAAAGCATTTGTCAAAAATTTGTTAAATTAGTTGTCAGTTACAGAAATCTACTTATGCCAACTAATAATCATTTTTTTTGACAAATGCTGTAAAATTTGAAAATCATGGCACGTCATATTTAAAAATCGCAAAACATTAAATCGTTATTTCAACTCGGTATATCGTTTATTGTGTAATTGTCACATTTTCTGCGCCGAAGTGCATTAAGGCGAGGCTTCGTACACTTACTGGGACAAGAAATGCTGGACTCGTTGATTATCCTTAACACCGAATCGGATTAAAGGATGACGACAATAGCAGCTTTTACGAACGAGTTATAACTAATTGGAACTTTTTTCTTTGAAAATAAAAACTTCCCAAAAACTCTTGCCTACTTGGTTTGTTGGTTGACCTGAAGGTATCATCTGCCTTGATCCTAGGGGGGTGGCGGTCCCTTAAAGTCATAACGCCTCTTAGGTCCAGTCCGACCCTGGTGTTGTTAGTTAGAAGAACAAATTGTTTGCCGAGTAACAACTGGTTAGATGTAAGATATTGAATGAAGTAATATTTAAATTACTCCTTATATTTATTAAATGTAACCTTAAAAGTTGATGAAGCGTGAAACATATTAACGATAGTATGGAAATTAGTTTTACAAATAGTTACCACATGACATACTACCAAGATGTAATGACTATGTCTACCTATGAATATTTTACATTTTTTTATCCGTAACTAATTATTTCGCGTTATTACTACTGCAGAATTAACAAATTGCAACTGTTTTAGTTCGTATCGTTCTTACTTCACGGCTAATTTAATCCTCACCGTTTTTATAATACGACTCGACTCACTTGGTTATTAAACTCTTGTAAACTCTGTTTTTTTATAAACAGAACTGTCGAATCTATACCTTTTGATGTTGTTTGTACACAGCTTTTGAATTCGTACTCTTCTCAAAGACTCTTAGCTCACGATTTGCGCACAGCTTTTACTCCGTTCTGTTTTAATTAGGGCTCTATCTTTTAATAGTTTGTACGGAACCGTTAAACCGCATTTTTCCAAATCAAGGCTCAATGTGTTATAGGGTTCATGTCAGCAGTAAAGCTTTGTTCGTGTACTGATTTATCTACAGTCATCACTTTTACATTCAGAGAGAGTTTTAATACGAATCGATACCAGTATCAGATTAATCAATTTTTAAGTAAGTCAGGGTTTGGAGTGTTTGGACACAGAATTTAATTCATATTGTTGCTAAATTACCTTTAATTAGACTTTTTTCAGTTTAAGTTCGCACACGACTTTTAATCCGTACCGTTCTCATATCAAGGCTTGTTTTCTCCTCAGATAAGCAAACATACAGTCTCTTCCAGCCTCTTTATTTCAGGTTTAATAACGGATCAGGTCAGGGTGATTTATATTATAAGTAAAATAACATCTTTAAGACCACTTTTAAGTTCAGCCTTTAATCTGTGCCGATCCTATATCAAGACCTAATTCTTTTGATAATAATACACCCATTTCTGTACTGACCTATAAACAGCACTTTTCATTTTCCGTCAGATTAAAGTTCACGTAATTCGTACAAAGACTCAATGATGTTCAATAACCAACCCCCTCCGTGTTGTGATGTATAAAGTCACCTTTAATTAGATCTACTTCAGGTTAAAGTTCGCACACAGCCTTTAACTAGCACTTTTAATTAAATTCTAGGTTAAAGTTCGTATACAGTCTTTAATTCATATCAAGACTTATTTTCTTCTCAGAGAAGGGTACAGTATCTTCGAAACTCTGGATATAACCCGTTCCAGCCTCTTATGTCATCTGCGCAATTAAGGCTCATTCGGGCCTATTGCGTTTTTTCCTGTCAAATATGATGCCCATGTTAAGACTGGTTCGTATCGTCTATTTTCGGGTACTTACGCACTGTAGACCTTTGATTGGTACTGCGCTGCGGTTTAGGTTCGACCACAGCCTTTAATTACTAAGTTCACGAACTAAAGACACATAGTTCGAGTACTAATTTAGTCATTCCTGTTATCTTCAGGTGGTTATCGTGCTCAGGACAGTCTTTATTAATTGACGGTCAATTTAAGAATTTTCAGTTTAGAATCGAACAGTCTTATTTTAAAGCCTTTAATTTTTTAGGTAGGTTCATACAGATTCATTTGTGGAGATTTTTTTAAATGTTTATTGGTAGAATTCAGACGCAGCCATATTTATTTAGGCTCCAGCAAGCAGGTAATTCGTACCTACCGCTTTTAAGGTTCGAACCATTGTCAGTAAGCAAAACAGGACACTTTTTTGGAACCACATGGTTGATTTTAAAAATATTTTTTCTTTATTTTTAGAAAGTCGAATTCACTCCGGGTTCCATTCCATCAACAACAATGGAGATTTCGATAGCTGGCGGCGAAGAAGTGGTGTTGCAACCTCAAACATTTAACTCACTGGGAGGGTTTCATCTGGTCAGGATTGATGGAACTCGCCGTTTTATAATACGTAGAAGTGCCTTTCTGGATCTAACCTCTGCTAGTCTTCTACTCCAGGTTCAAAGCTGTGATCGTTTCGTTGTTGAAACAAATGCATTTAAAAATATGCAGGTGAGTAAAATCCAGATCGCAGATAACACCGTTTTTATCTTTCCTAATATTTCAGACACCAATTTCAATCGAAATAAGTCGCTGCTCGTACGTATCCATTCAAAATTCCGCTTTCAGTCGTCTTCAGGAAGGAAAATTCCACAACATCCCCTATTTGGATTTAGCAGAAGGAGCATTCCTTTTCGAAAATCAGGGAATTATAGGTCGCCACGGACCTGTTACGACTGTAAGTAACTTTTTTCGCTTTAATTTTGTTTTTTAATCGACTCGACGATTTTAGCTCTCATTCCACAATCTCCTCATACCGAAAATACCGAGAGCAACTTTTCATTCGTCGCTGGCCGAAATTAGCATTAGGAATTCGGAAATACGAGAAGTGCATTCAGAGGCGTTTAAAGCTAGTCAGATATCTGCAATTTTGGTCGTTAATAGCTCTATACATAAAATACAATCAGGAGCTTTTAGCGATCGTACACTTTTGATAAATTTCAAATTGTCCAAATGCAAAATACGACTTTTGGAAACTAGGGCTGTGATGGCGTCCATGACGAATCTGACTGTTGAACATTCCAAGTAAGTAAATCAAAAAAAAAATCCCAAAACCTTAACAGTTTTAGTTTACGTGTCGCCAGTATCCTCTTCGTGAATATCGTCTTTTTTAATCCCACCGATAATTTAATAAAGCATCAGAATACTACTCTAGGATCACTTAATTGTTTTTACTATATTCCTGTTTTCTCTTTGATTTAGAATTACAGAGATCCAAAAAGGAGCCATCAACGGCACGGTAGCAAGAGCCATAATAACCGACAACGAAATCGGAACGTTCCAATCCAAAGGTTTCGTTCTCAACAATTGGAACCGCATAAGTGTGGATAACAACATCTTCAAAAATGTTCGAAGTTCCTTCCTAGAGGTGCCTTACAACCCTGATATTAAACAGGTTGAGTTTACCTTTGTCGGGAATGAAATCTACAAAATTGAAAATGGTGCCTTAAGTTTTGTGCCAGATCTTCAATTAACTGTGCTAAACTTAAAATTTGATAACAATTTTTTTAATCAAACGTGTCACTGTGATATAGATAAGTGGGTAGCAGAACTGTTTGGCAACACTGCAGAAGACGTTACGTTTGTGTTAAATACGAGCTTTTGTACCATCAACGCATTATTATCACGGTGTTTCGAATTGCAAGAAGGACTTATAAATATGCATAATTTTACAGAATTAGTTTGTGGTTTGGAAGAATCGATTAAATGTGTACCATATTCTGGAGAAACAAAAATATTAGATGCCACAACAAAATTCGAAGCGGAAGAGGGCGAAGAGACCAACAGCAGCCTTATATTAGGGTTGGTCCTGGGGGCTTTATTAATTGTAGCTGCTAGTGGTACAATTGTGATACTTCTAATACGCGGGGGTTTGTGGCTTAAACGGAAGGGTTATTGTATGAGATTCCGTAACCTTCATTATCATCAAGAACACCCCAATCCAGAAGAAGAAGGTACCATAGTTCCAATTGATACAAGCGATAAATTGGATGTTCCTGAAGAGTTAACACCAGAAATTCTTCAAAGACTTCGCGAACAACTGGAAGACCCATCAACACATGAAGATGCCCGTGAGATGATTGAACGGTTGTATGAACTCTTCATAACCGGCGACAGTTACACCAATAATAACCGACAAGATGAGGAAGCCCATTTATATGAAGAATTAGGAAACTTACAGCTTCCGAATAACATCCAAGAGAAGAGACAAAGTGAAAATGCGGATTATAATGAACCATTCGGTTTCTTAAGGATGATGGAGGAAAAATACAATACTACAGCAAATGCAATTTTGGGAACTACTACCCAAAAACCAGCTCTTGTAGGAGAATATTCAGAACCCACAGATGCTGCAGTTCATTTGTATTCGGAATTGCAACAAAATAAAAATGAGGAAGTTTCAGATGCGGATAGACGGGATTCCTTCATATCGTTCCATAGTAATACACAGAGGTCAAATAATTCCGGGAAAATGGCTTTCCGACCGTTACCGGAAAAACCTACAAATAATCATTTGGATGCGGAAGCTGGACCTTCAAAGCAATATTAAATAAAAGGAAGGAAATGGGAACACACTTGATGTAGAATAGGGTTGTTGAAAGATTACATCAGTATTCCACGTATCAAAGAAAACCGCGACATAGTAATATTGGCCAGAAAATGATTTGAGCCTTAGCAACAGTTGCTATGGATGACAGTATTTATTAAGTACGTCGCACGATGGCGCTTGCATATTTTAAGACACTTGCCTTAGCAATGATTGCTAGGGATTTATTACTCATTACTTTATTACATCATATTTAGCAACCCTATTGCAAATTAATTCCTTGTACGCCAGAGGCCCAAATACAGGGTGTTAAAAATTAACCCCCTCTCTGTTAACATTTGGTAGACAGATAAGTTTTTATACGCCTACTACACACTGTATATTTTATTCTCAAGTGGTTGCCCATAAAGGATGTGATCTCGATTTTTTTTAACTAGTAGAATGATTTATGATTGAGCTTCCACTAATTAACGAAGGAGTAATATTTTTATTTAAAATTATAAAATTATTTTTCCTTAAAATAATTATTATTTTGTTTTTATAAGTTTAATGTATAAAGGGAAGACTATCTTGCCCAACTGTGATAAGTGTACAGTTTTTTTTTATATAATCGCCATGTTAATATTTATGTATATTTTGTATTTGCAGTGAGAAGCCATACTTCCGACTGTATGTATAGTGTATACTGTAATATATGTATTTAGTCTTAAAAGTGAGTTTATGTAAATTTTATAAGAAGAAAATAAAAGCTTATTAAAAAAATATTTGAGTATACATAATTCAATAAGTAGACAGGAGGATTGAACCTTAAGTTGCCAACAGTGCGAGTTTGTAAAATTCCTTCACACTCGCAAAATAAAATTATTCACGCTAATTTCAGGATTGCAAGACGTAACGCATTTTTCTATTTATAAATAGCCACCCATAGGGCAATGCCATTATATTAAAAAGTCAAAATTTCCGAACATAAGCTTTGTTTTGTCTTCCAACTATTTTAGATAGCTGCCATAACATTCGGTTTTGCAGTAATAAATGTTTCTTTCGGGATAGAATAAAATACTGAAAATATTAAATTGCATTTCAAAGTGCCAAATACTTAAATAACTGCTGTTGGATAGCATCCAAGCTAATAAAATTAACTAGACTGTAAGTACAGGATGCTCCTGGCTACAGAACAAAAGCAAGCTGTTTTTAGTAAATTTTTAGTTCTGGATTTTATTCCAAAACTTAAAATAAATTAAGTATCGGAATTTAATTCGGAAATTTTAAAAAATACAGTCGTATACTGCGGTCTGTAAACATTAGCTGCGTTCAATTGACTCGACAACAATCGACTCGAAATCCAGCATAAACCTGTATCGCTTTAGTGTAAACCAATAGAAGGGGTCGATTTTTGAAAACGTCGCATTCTATTGATTGGCACTAAAATACAACACGCGTTTGTACTGAGTCAATTGTTGAGAAAGTGGTTTCCTAATAATACTTAAGACGAATATTTTACAACCCTCTCTCCACCTCGCCCTGTTCCACCACTTTCCATTTTTTTTATTTCCCTCCAGCCTCCGACAAGTTTCGATTTTTTTTATACTTCTCTCTAGCCTTCCTCTCCATTTTTTTTGCTTTAGCTTCTTTATCTCCAATTCTCTTTTCCCCCCTCTTGTACTTCCATTCCTTTGCCTTCTTCCGTCTTTGGTCATAACCCTATCCCTCTTGTTCCACATTTTACCATCTTTCTTCCTTTATCTCTATCGCCACTTCTCTTCGTATATCTCTCCTCGCTTCAACGTTCTCCTTTCTTTCCTTAATATCTCTCTAATTACCTTCCTCCAGCTCTTCCACTATTTCTCTAGTCTTCACTCTATTTTTCTTCACTTCTCTTTCCTTACTTTCCCTATTTTCTACTTACACTTCGTTTTGCTCATTCGTTTCTTCAATCGCTTTCCTTCAGTTTCTGTCTCCATTTCTACATCGTTGTATTTCCCTTTCTTCTTCAAACTAGTTTTATTGCAGTCCCCATACCTTCTAGAATCCTTTTAGTCTTTATTTCTTCGTTTCTAACCTTTGTCATCTTCCTTTCCGACGTTTCTCTTCTTCCCTACCTCAACCTCTTTATACACCGTTTTTTTCACCCCCATGCTTCTCATTCCTTCTAGGAAAATTTTACAATTTAACAATCCCTTTTTCCAACTCCACCTCGACGTTATTTTTGATAAACTGCCAGTTTTTTCAAAGCAGCCATTAACCCCCAACTTCCTATCTCAAACGCCAAATTTTATCAGTTACAGCAAAAAAACATATTTTTACCAAAATTCAACAATGAATCTTTCAGTATTCAGAGTAAAAGGGAGATAGATATAGGCCTGGTTTTAAATCACAGGCGTACAAAGACAATTTAATTTGAACGTTTAAAAGTACTCATGTTTAAAACACACACTGAACACACGCTATCCCTTTCTATCCTCCACACACACAATACTAACATCGTTCTCAGAAACTTGAAAAAAAAATTGTCAACTAGTTAAGGGGTCATCTTACTGACCCCTGAATAACTACCAGTCTTTAATTTAATTCACTTAAACATTTTTACATCTCTTTCTAACTGAATCATAACACTTGTGGGTAATAAAGACGCCCTTTTTATAATGTACTGTTGGTTTTAGAGGAAGTCTAGGTGTACGTGTTTTAGTTTGCTATTCTAAGCTGTCATAATGAATATAATTGATGACACCCTCGGTATATTATTTAATAAAAGACAAGTGCGGAGATTCCTTAGTGTCCACATGCTAGTGTTAAGAGGAAATGCTGAAGAGACCATTCACTTAAAGTCACCGCAGACGTTTAAGAGGGATGTTTGCAATTGTAAGTGTGAGATTTGAGATAAGTAAATTGTTAAGTGCATGTTTTATTTAATTATAACAATTATTTATTATTTTTGATAATATCTTTGCATTTGTATCAATAACAATTTATTCCCAGTTACAAGATTATTAAATGTTTGATTTGGTGAGACTGGTAAAACAGGGTAGAGGGGAGACATATTCTATGCTCAAAATCACAAACGTAAGTATTTGCCCGATTAATGGGCATTTGTTTGTATGCCTTTTTCCACTTTCACACGTTCAAACTAAATATTTTTAAATCCCCATCACTGCAATACCCCCCACTTGTGAGGCTTTCCTTACGATGTCTAATTAAAGTACGATTATTTAAAGACACTATACCCTAACCCCCCTTTAATTCTACCGGTAGCCCCTCATACCTATAGTCCTCCTCTATTAAGTGGCTCTTTCCCCAAAACTTTCAACAATGTATAGAATCAACCGTAAGTAGAGCCCTCCCCCTACTTCGTTATGCAATTTCGCCCCACGATATCTACATTGTCACTCTACAGCTATAGTTTCTCTACGCTTCATTAATTCCCTTCTACAGGTCGGATCAGGACGTTCTTTGAACGCTGCCGTTTTAACGCAGGAACCTTTGAACGCAGGGACGTTTGAACGCAAATCGAGTTTAAAAAAATTTAACTTGGTGTAATTCAAAACTCAAAAACCTTAAATTATGGAAAAACTACTGTTTAAAGTGTTTTATATTTTGTTTAAAAATTTGCAATGTTGGAGAAATTTCTTATTTTTATTAGCTTTTAAAACGTTCAGTTTTATTATCGCAAAATGAAGTACATATTAAGAAAGTTTAATTTGAGAACGTTAAAAGTTCAAGTTCCCACTGAAAAATACAGGTTTCCAAAAAAATTGTTTTGGTGAAATTTTTATATCAATTAATGAATAGGCAAGTATTGAAAACAAGGTAGATGTTAGGTTAGGTTAGGTTATTTATAATAGGAATAAGATTTTTTTCTTTTTGTTATGGTAATACATTTTACATGTTTTCTTTGTGGTTTTTTACAAAG
Source organism: Hemicrepidius hirtus (assembly GCA_963082805.1). Classification (NCBI taxonomy): domain Eukaryota; kingdom Metazoa; phylum Arthropoda; class Insecta; order Coleoptera; family Elateridae; genus Hemicrepidius; species Hemicrepidius hirtus. Next base: position 6,973,085 of record OY720165.1, read on the forward strand.
CAAATCCACTCTATTTTATAAAACTACAAATAAATAGAAATTTTTAATGAATAGATTCCACATTTGCGTCCAAACGTCTCGGCGTTCAAAAGTTCTTGCGTTCAAGCGTCCCTGCGTTCTAACGTCCCTTAAACGGCTGCGTTCAATCGGCGCCGGCAGCGTTCAACCGGCTGCGTCCAAACGTCCTAGACAGGTAGTGTTGTCTCTTCATAGTTAATCTACTCCACAACCGTGATGTGGCTTTTTCCCCGCGACGCACGTCCAAATATAATGTTTACAAACACCACCCCTTATTATATTAGGTATAATAAATCCACCCCTATTGCGTTTCTGAATCGGTTATTTAACGCCAGTTGTTCACATTTAGTTTACGGCAGAAATTAAGTTCATGTTAAGACTGGTTCGCATCGGGTATCCTCGGGTACTAACGTACTGTAACCGAAGATTCGCTAAGCTATAGAGTTATGGGACATCCTGTATATAAGGTATTCCAAACAAAGTTGATAAATAATAAGGACCTGATATGTAAAAACGGTAAATAAGTAAATATCGCACAAAACGTTTTAGGTAGTAGGTAGGTACCTATTCAGTGAAATTTTTTTTAGTAATCATTCTGTTTATAAGTCAAAAATAATAATTTGATCCCCAAAACCATAATTTTGCCTTTTAAAGGCATTGAACCTTGATATTAAGCCTTGAGTTTACAAACTTATCATGAAATCTAATGATCAGTACACACACGCGAGTGTTACTAAATTATAATAACACGAATTACATGATTACAAAAACTTCATAATACAATGTAAATTGTAATTAGTAAAAATAACAACAACAATACAATATGCAGGTGGAAAGAAAGAAAAAAACCGCTTTTGGGTCAAGTTAAAGAATGGTTATGCGGTCGTCGCGACGCATGCGACGACTTTGTTAGTGTAATCAATGGCGCGGCGCCTTTGGCTACTTATAGTTTGAGAATGAACACAACACATTGATCAGTTAACCAGTGGCGTAGTACACAGGGTGAGAATTATCTACCCACCTTGTATGGGCAACTTTGTTATAGTATAAGACTTACAGAGTTGGTTAAATTATCAAAAGTTGGAGTAGAATTACAAGGCAAATCTAAGACAGTTCTCGTTTTTGATCAAGGCTGCCAACTTTCTGAAATAATTTTCCATCCAAAATATTCTCGTAACCATCGCAGATAAAAGAAAAATACACGAGAGATAACTGATAGATATTCTTACGTGGTATTAGAAAAAAATATTTTCACGATTGTGTTTTTGTCTGGTTTTTGAGATATGACAAACTTTTAGCAAGAAAGTTGCGTTACCATTGAAAATTTAAAATCCGAACCCATTATTTTTGAGGCCAGTGGTGGAACACGGCTAGGAAAAAAATATTCATTGTTTTATTGTAGAAATATACTAATCGACTCTTCAAGGCGTAAAATTCTAATTTTAGTTATCCTAGACATAGAAGCCAATTATATTTCTATTCATCGCGACCTAAAAACCTAACATATTTTTTCAAGTAACATTACGTGGCCCCTAATTTTAGTTTCCAGTACCGCCTCTGTTTTATTTTTCGATTCCCATAGCAACCTTGGCGTCAAAACAGAATCGCCGCAGATTTACACGCGGAAAGACCGGGATTTCACTAATCTTCCTCTAATTCGATTTAGTTTCAAGTTTTAATTAGTATTTTTAATTTTCAAAAAGAAAAATGGAGCGCATTTTATAACGCTCACGGTTCCAAATAAATAATCCGCGCTAATACAATTGGATGCAGAATTAATGCATTACGTAATGTAAATATCTGCTGCAATTTTTTTAGTGCGTTTTAATGCAGAGCACGCACAAGGTTTTGTGATGATAACATTTAATTGTGTTGAAAAGGCGGCGAAATTATTGTATTTAACGTTTTTATTTTTTTTATTAAATAAAGGATTATTTCTGAAATAAAGCTGAAAAATTTTTTAGGTAAGTAATAAAAAGTAGAAATAGGGCATTGCTATTTGTATGATTGCTGGTTTGTTATGTAGTATGTGGAGTGCTTATTAATTAATTATATTTGTATTAAAGCGGAGTAGGTAGTTGTAGTAGTATAAATCAGTTTTCTTTCTTGTTTTCAAGTGGGAAGTGTTATACATTATTTATAAGTTAATTCTTCGCAGGTGCGATACAGATTAACATTTAAACCAACTTTTAAATATTTATCAGAGCTGCTTAATAGACATGTTTTGTAGACATATCGGCGCTAACAGATCAGGCAAAGGACGGGACAAAAATTCAATTTAAAAACCAAAACCAAAGTTTTTATCATTTGTTCTATTGTTTCATTGATAAAAATATCGCAAACACCCACACTATTTGTTTAAATAAGTGAATGGAGAAACAATTAGATGTAATTTATATCCATTGTTTTTTTTACCGGAAATGACGGTCCAATGTTACAAAATTTATTGCTTATTTCGAAAAGGTTACGTAAAATGAAGTATAAATAGTAAATGATGACAAAACTTGCCTTCAAAAAACTACTTTGTTAAATAAATTAGACAAGAATTAAATATTCATGACTCAGGAAAGCTACCCACATTTAATTCTTTTACATAATTTTTAAAACATTTATTAATTATAACAGAAAAATAACTCAACTGAACTGAGAAAATGTAATTGGTTACTGACCAGTAAACTCAAGCAAACTAAACCAACATTAGAGAGGTTTGGAGTGAGAGTGAGTCAATAAGAGAGTAAGATTTATAGAGAGAAATGGGGGGAGGTATAAATTAATTGACGATAAAATAAAGAAAACCCCGGGAAAAACCGAAGAAACAACAACTACAGAGTACATGGGGGGAGGCAAAGTGTATAAAGCCAGAGAACCTGATGATGTAGAGGGGTAACGGGTAAGTCAGTAGAAGCTGTGGAATTAGGGAATATAGGGGGGCTATAGAAGGTGGGGGAAAGTAGAAGTAGTATGGCTATGGCACGGCCAGCTTCATTTTCCTAATTCCTTTCCGAGATCTGTGGTGCCTTCTCAGGGTATATAACTATGTATTTTAAATCTGAAAAATTGTTGTTGATTGATATCCAATAGATGGCACCACAGAGTCTCTGTCAAAATCAAAATTGGAACGGCCATAATATAACTCGTAAGAGTTAGAAGAATGAAGCTGGCTATGCTTATGGAATAAGGAGGGCATGAGTAGGAATGAGTAGGCTATGGAATGAGGAGTAGAGATCATGCAACGTGTAGAGATTCATAAACCATGAAATGTATAGGGGAATAGGAAGGCGTTGCCTATGGTAGGGGAGAGGGAGGAGCAATAGATTGTGTCGGTATAGATAATTTATAAAACCAGAAAGAGAGCTGTTAAAAATTTAGAATGTCTTCAATTTGTCAATCCTATAAGACATAATTCTGGGTCAGCTATCATTATCATGTAATATTTTTATTATTTTATTTATTTTTATTTTTATTTAATATTTGGAAGAAGAAAATAAGATGGGGATTAACTTGCTTCAATTATTATTAATAAAGTCAGTTTTCATGAATATTTTGGTACAATCGTGAAGTTTTAAAATTTTTTAATGAACAAAGGACGTTCCCCGGATGCACAAAGGTTACATTTTACACAAAATAAAATCTTGGCACAAACACATATTCTAGTTTATCCAGCGTAATAAATTTTGCTTGTTCTAAAAGTTAGAGGTGATGTCACCTTCTAAGACAATATAGTGCTAAGAAAATTACTATGAACCACTAACCGAACCCACACATGACAAATTAAACTAGGACGTACCTAATACTAATATAGGTAGGTACGGTAATATTAAAAGATATTAAAGCAGTAATTAATTAACTAAAGTGTTTTTTTAATGTTAATAAAGAATAAAGTGTAAGGGTTACTAGGACAAGTGTAACACTTTGATGGTAGCATTGAGTTGAGAATTATTTTTATTGAGGTTTTTCGTGACTTGGGAACTAACTGTAAATATTTAAAAGATGTCATCCACACACTAACGATTTTATGCTCAACTAATATTTAAACACACCGTAATCAAGATAGCTGAAAGCTAATAGCTACCTAATATTAAATTTGTAAGGAAATTCGTGTGCAGCAAACTATGGAGGAATCATTCCTTGTGTAAGATATGCATTTATGAATATTTTTCTGAAATAGATTGTTAAGGCAACGTAAATATGTTTGCCAACAAATGATTGGTCGGTAGTTAGAAAGAAAGGTTAAAGAACAACAATGAAGGCTCTCAAAATAGAAAGATGTGGAAGTAATTGTGCAATTGTACACCCTACCTAGGGAAATTTTAACCCCTAGGAGTTTTACTTCCTAAATAAGAAGAATGCTTGTTTTTTTATTCATTTAGCTTTTTTATTCAATTAAAAAAAATCTCATCAATGTCAGCCGGGTTTGAACCCACGAACATCGGATCCAAAAATAACCGCGTTAACCTTTAGACCATCCACCAACCCAGGCCGACTATGGTAGTGGTGGGTAATTGGGTATCACTATTATCCAGGATTAAGGTGACCATAATGCTAAAATGAAAAACGGAACACGGAAAAAATTGAAAAATGTTTCATAGAACAATTAGGTGACCTTTTTTTTTTTCGTAGAAATTTATTAACAATTCATACTACCGTTGTCTGCGTTGATTTTTGACTTTTGGGTAATTACTAATTATGTGACAAAAAACGGAACAAAAACACAGGATTCCTAAAATACGGAACACTTTACGGAACAAGATATAATACGGAAACAGGCTTTGAAAAAAGGTACGGTTCCGTTAAATACGGTACGTCTGGTCACCTTATCCAGGATGAAGAAGTGATAACTGTTACCGAAGGATATTTCCATGGTCTGGAAAATAATAACATCGTCTAGACTGGATGCATACGAATACCCATAATAGTTATTAGACATTTTATGACTAATCTATTATAAGCGAATTTGATAACCGTCTCAGACATTCCCAATAAAAAAATTCCCATATGTCCCCCATAAGCAGCTGCTACGAATCCAACAGAGATTTCATGGGATGACGTATAAAAATCGAAATAGAACAAGAACGTGACATTTGTCTGTTAAAAACACATAATCTAAAAAATTAAATGTTAGTACTATATGACCAGTGTATGACCGACTCTTTGTACAAATGTGTATGAGGTGTTGAAGAAGCAAGTCGTAACTTTTTAGCGCGCTTTTAGTGTTTGTTGCGAGAAAATTGAAGAACATTAACAGTTTTAATGTTCGTGTAGTTGAAAGTGCTAAAGGTATTGTGTATTTAAATCAACTTTTAATAAAATATGGATAATTAACAATTTTGTGATTTTTTTATATTTCGCTATGAAGGTCACTCGTGTTACTTCTTCCTCAATTGATTATAATATTATGTGCTATCATTTTTATTAGAAATCTAAAGCTATTGCAAACATGTTAGTTAATAAAACTGTTTATAACCCAGCACATAACACATACCTATAATATAGGTAAGGTACCTACAGACTGTGGGTACAGATGCAGACATCAAACAATTTTTGCTTCTGTTTGTAGACGTGTGTAGCTCAATCTCAAATACAAATAAATAAGTAAAGTAAAAAAAATTTAACATAGTTTTAATAAACATTTATCTTTTAAGAAAAATAAATATCTTCAATGTAGTAGTAGTTAATATTTATAAGTAATTTCTAATTGAAAATTAATGCAAACCACAATAGTTTCATAAAAATAAATTTTATGCTTAAAATTGCAAAATTAACCACAACCTTGAATTTTGACAAACTTCCGTTCTACACAGAACATGTTGAAATTAAAATTTATTTCCTTAATTAGTCTACATTATAAGAAATATTGGACTAATACCAGTGACCTGCAACAAAAAACCATGAGGACTAGAAATAGGCTTTTTAGCAACAATAGAAAATTTTTGAGCGCTTGGGTAATTCCCCTTTTTAACTAACTCCAAGCAATGTCTTACAATCCTATGCAAAAATTTTGATTTAAATTTCTGTCAACGACCTTCCTTATCTCTGTGTCCAAACCGCAATAATTATTATCAAGAAAGCTGCAATCAACAATAAAAAAACTTGTATATACGTCTTGCATCTTGCAAGATATGATAATTGCAGGAAGCAACCAAGTAATTCAATTACTGACAATTATTTCTCTCCTGCATACTTAAAATTTCGTGTACATAACAGAAAACCCGTTCCATATGTGTCAGTACACGACTTAATGTTTACACACGTGTGATACATGCTTGTGTGATGTTCTCCTCCAAAGGTAGAAAAGAATTTCCGATCCTGATGACTACTCGAATGAAATCTTGGGCAATTTTATATTAGAACGCGTTTCAAGCTTTTACCGGGTAACGTTATCGTTTCTGATAAGAACTGCTGAGAGTGCACGGTTTGAAACCTCAATCCTTTCCATTCTCTCGCCGGCTCGATATTTATTGCAGAGGTAACAGTGATAAGAGAGTGACGTTGATATCATAAACGTGTGATTCAGACCAAGGTATTGAAGTGTGATTTTTAGAAAATAAAAATCATTGTCTAATATATAAGAATAATTAATTATTGGAAAATTTGTGTTAAACAACTGAATTAAACAATTGAGCGTTACGTTTATTTAAAAAAAAAAGTTTATAAGTGAATTAAGTGAAGTAATAATTGATAATAAAACTGCGCATTATTTGATTGGTGATAAAAAAAAAATTCTGTGAATTTATCCTGATTGGATGAAGTACCTAGGTATAGGTACAAGGTTAAAATAATAAAATAATTACTCCCATTTAACAGAAAAAAAACAAGAAAAAAATGTTTAATCTGCAGAATCTAAGCTTTGCAATATTTTTTTTACCGAATTTTCATCCTTGGAAAGCCAGCTAAGAGTTAAATAAAACAGTAACGTTGACTGTAAAAATATACAGCGTGTTCTATTTCCAAATAGCGAGTTATCAATAGTACATTAAAATTAAGGATACTTTGGACCGTCATCAAAAACATTCGGTATGTTCACATTTCACTTTAAAATATTGGAGGGTAAATAGGGGTTTTAGGGGTTGCCTTAGCTGAACGGTCATGATATACTAAGCGTTGTATTAATTATTATCATCAAGCGAGGCTAGACGACTGTTGGTTCAAATCCAACACTAGGTACTATTTTTCTGAATAAATTATAGAAAGCATTGGTTAAAGTCACCCCAACTATTCCCGTTCTTTCAAGACGCAAAAACCATTATAAAGAATTAGTACAAAAACATTTTTAACACAATACCTCGAACTTACATTAATCTTTTTTTTCAGTTTTATGAAGAAAATTCATAAAAGACTTGGATACCATGCCTTGAACATCAAATTGTGAAAATACTTTTCAATAATAATGTGGAAATTTAAAATTCAGAAAGCATCATGTTGAAGAAGAAGAAAGTATTATTGTCAGTGCTCCTTTGTTTGTTATTTGCTAACAGCTTGGGGGTTGTAAGTGGAGATGATATTACAGGAATTCCAGAGTTTGGATGCCATTGGATGGGAGGAAGTCTTGACAGTGGTGTGACATGTATTTGTCATCCAAATGCTCCAGTAAGTTGTTTTTAATGTCAGTAGGTATAAGAAAACATTTTCCCGGTTTCAAAATCCTAGCACCAAGTGTTAATTTTTATGACATGGTCAGTGTTTGTTTTGTTTGCTCTTAGTGTTAATACATGTACGACCAGGAAAATCTGTTAATTTTATCTTTAAATGTTTAAAAATAATTTTTTTATTCAATTTAGTAACTACTCTGAGGCCTACAATCATAGTAGGTATGAAAAATAAGGGACCATATTTTTTTTTTAATTGTTCTCAATTTACTTAAAAAAAACGAAAGCGTTAGGAGATAATTTATTATTAATAGCACAAAGTTTATAATTAGCCAAATGTTATTAACCTTTAATTTTGTTTAAATTTTATGAACCCACATATTTGTATGCCCAACATGAGAATGTAAATTTTGATAAGCTTTATCAGTTTGCAAGTTACTAACAGAAAAGATAAACATTACACCATTTTATATTATAGCACCAATTTTATTTTTAATTCCGGGAATTTTTTTACAACTTATAGCCATAGCATAATTTTTTTTTCTACGATCGTGCAAAAAGTATGCTATTTTTTACTAATTTGTAGTGCAAGGAATAATACAAGCAATAAAGTGTTACTCGCTCTACTCCAAAAAATTTTGACCTTTGAATTGTTATTTGTGTGTTATCATTTGATTCAGAAAATTATTGAGATTCCAAAAAAATAATAATATACCGGGTGACACAGGGCCACGGGGGACCCCAGTTATCTTTTTATTTTTTAACCAACTTATAAATTTTTATATGTATATAGGGTGTCTCAAATGGATTAGGATAGTATGGGTATCTTGGTTATTATTGAAGATAGAGATTCGGTTAAATGGCCAATGTTTTGCAGTTTCTCTTACTGATTCATATCCCGATTAGAAAAGTTACAAATTTTCAGTCGTTCAGTTGTTATCTTGAAAAAACTGAAAAATGCGTATTTTTAAAAAGTGGAATATTTCCGTAATTTTAATATTTATGGAGAAAAGTTTCAAATAAAAGTTACTAGGTTCGATTAGCACGATTTAAAAACGTCATTCAATTTTTTTTTCAAAATGGCGGTTTTCAAGATATTGATAGCAACTTTCTTATTTTAAATGGGTGCCATTTTGTTTTTTTATCGAAATGGATTGCATTTTTTTTCTGATTTCAACGATGTATAACAACCTGTGTTTAAATAAATTTTTACACTGAATTTACTGATGTTTTAATTTGCAGTCGAGTTAGCCATGAAAACCAAAGACATGAAACAAAATTTATTATTTATTAATTTTAATTAATTTATTATTTATTAAGAGGTTTTGGAAGCATTTAATGGTATTAATCGAAACACATTGCGCAAAGTAACTGCTTCTGTATTAAAAAGGTGCCAATTATGTCTGGCTAATAATGGTCACCATTTTGAACATTTGTTGTGAAATTTTCTAAGATATATGATATTTGTAGTTCAGGTGCAACATGCTTTACCAATAATTTTCAATAAATTTTGTTTTATGTCTTTTGTTTTCATGGCTAACTCGACTGCAAATTAAAACATCAGTAAATTCAGTGTAAAAATTTATTTAAACACAGGTTGTTATACATCGTTGAAATCAGAAAAAAAATGCAATCCATTTCGATAAAAAAACAAAATGGCGCCCATTTAAAATAAGAAAGTTGCTATCAATATCTTGAAAAACGCCATTTTGAAAAAAAATTGAATGACGTTTTTAAATCGTGCTAATCGAACCTAGTAACTTTTATTTGAAACTTTTCTCCATAAATATTAAAATTACGGAAATATTCCACTTTTTAAAAATACGCATTTTTCAGTTTTTTCAAGATAACAACTGAACGACTGAAAATTTGTAACTTTTCTAATCGGGATATGAATCAGTATGAGAAACTGCAAAACATTGCCCATTTAACCGAATCTCTATTTTCAATAATAACCAAGATACCCATACTATCCTAATCCATTTGAGACACCCTGTATACCCTATATATATTTTTGCATATTTCAATTCCGGATGAAATTCTGCGTACAAGAGTGTCAAGATATAGTTTTGAGAACTTAAGAAATTTTTAATTTCAAAAATACGTTTTAATTCTAGAGTGCCATGACTTTTGTTCATATTATTGCCGCTTACTTTTCTAAAACATAATAAAAGGTGAATAACTAGTTGGCTGGAGCCTTTCAAAGATGGAAAAACTATTTTCCCCCGAATAACTCCTTTCCTTCAAATGGAAGGGTTGAAGGCCACCGACCTATTTTGAGAAAGCATTTTTTGCTGATTACAGCGATGTCCATCACTTAATGTTGTTTCTTTTAACAATTATTCGAGTAAATCAAAGTTATTTAGACTATTGTGTACTTTTTTCAACTGTTGAGGAAATCTTCACGATTCCGGCAGTTTTTTTCTTATGAATTATAAATGATAATAAAACTGATTTAATTATTCTTTTCTTGTTACAGGAATTTTACATTCAAAAGGGTTCCATACCACCATATGACACAATAAAAATGAAAATAGATAGTTGTACCGCAGTCCGATTTGGTTCCAACGCTATAGCCGACATGCGAAATTTAAGAAACATAGAACTTTCAAACATCAACAACCTCTATTTTGAAGATTCCAGTCTCTCCTGGAACTCATACATACAACCAAACAAAGACTACTACAATACATGGGATGGCACCCCGACGCTTAAAATCCAAATAGAAAAAAGTACTGTTAGAAAAATATCGAGCTATGCCTTCCAAGGGCATATAAGTACAATCATTTTTAGGGAAACCAATATTGAGGATATCGCACCATATGCGTTCTCTTCCTTAGTACATAACCAGCATATAGAATTTTTAAATGTGAATTTTTCTAATGTACAAGCTCCGGCATTTAAAAAATTTCCTACGGAATTTTTAATAATAAGCGACTCGACTTTTAATATTTTACCAAGCAGAGCATTTTCCGATGTTACAGTCTTGAAAACTTTTCGAATACGAAACTGTAGCTTTGATACAATTCGGCCAGCCGCATTTGCAATACAAAATCCAAATTATTTTGAGATTGCAAACTCTGATGTGAACCTATTAGAAGGTGAAGGTTTCAAAGTAATAACCCGAGGAAGTGTTAAAATCATAAATAACGTCTTTAATATAACAAATAGTGGCGCCTTTTTAGGTATTAGTTTAAACAAAGAAGAAGTGAATACGCATGAGGAGATTTTGTTTAATTCCAATACCTTCGTGAGTTTGGGAAAACGATCATTGGAGATTAACAGTACAAGTTTTTCTGTTAAATACATTAACATATTTATAAATCAATTGTGCGATTGCCGATTCATGAATTACGAACTAGAAGACGACGAGTTTCAGTGTTTGGTTAAGGACGATAAGCGAGTTACACTTAAAGACTTTAAAGAAAATAATTGTTCAATCTTAGCGGGTTATTCAACCATAATTATTATTCTTGGAGTTGTTTTAGTATTATTTATAATAATTTTTTCAGCTTTACTCTATTATTTTAAACGTGTTTATAAAAAACACAGAGAGTTTATAACCGATAAAAATGGCAAACCGATAAGTTTAATTATGCCTGATGGACGCACTTATCGAGAAACCGAATTACATGTTGTTGTCGAAAGGGCAGATTTATTAACTACCGATTTATAAAAATTCGGTATGATGTTAAAAAGTTCTTCATAATAAGTCAAATATTGCAACATACAACATACTCAAATAAGTGAGTCAGATCCATGCTGATTAACACCTTTATTTGTTTAACCTGACCTTAAAAAATTTATCTTTTGTTTATATGGTCACAGTATTTGTTGATTAGCTAAGAATATCTAATAGACTTGTTTTTTATTGTAATAAGACAAGGTAAAAAATAGTTTTTCTTGTCTTTTACCTCATATTAAAAATAATATATAGGATGTTCAGTAAGAATTGGCAGCTTGAAAACTTAAGTTTTTACAACAAAAAATTAATCCTTAGCCAAGGGGTAAACCACATGGGAAATTTGGTGTACATAGTCCAGGTAGTCCTTGAGAAGTCTGGATAGTCTCTGGAAAGTCAAGGGAGTCTCTGGAAAATCTGGGTAGTTTCTGAGAAACCTGAGTAGAGTCTGGGAAGTCTGCTAGTTTCTGGAAAGTATGGGTAGTTTATGGGGCCTCTCTGGGTAGTCTCTGAGTAGACTCTGGAAAGTCTGGGGAGTCTCTGGGAAGTCTGGGTAGCACTTAGGAAGTGTATGGGATGTTTGGGGTAGTCCCTGTGAAGTCTGGGTAGGTGGGTGTAGTTTAGTGTACTACAGCATTTTTTTTACTGTGGTTTACTCCTTGTCCTTAGCAGCAAAAAATCAAACTATAATAAAAATGCACTGCCTTAGTAAATCTGTGATACTATGTTATTTCTTATTAAGTTCTTTAATATTAAGTGTTACTTATTTTATTAAGATAAAAAGGTACGGTTTTTGTTACCGAACCGTTTGTGGACTGAATAATTTAATCAACATATTTAATGAACTTTTTCATCTGCAAAAGTAAGATTAGCTCAATCTTTAGGCGTAAGTTAGCTCAGTAAATTAATAACAGTATGAATAGATTGGTTGTACATAGACTGAAAAACGTGTGTTCTTTGTTAGTATTACATTAAACTAGTCCAATTCTTTAAAGTAGCTTCAAACCAAATATTGTACTTATTTACATCCAGCAATGAACAATGGTAGATCCAGACTTAATTTTAAGAAGAGGGAATGGATATACAGTCTTATATTTTAAGAAACATTGTTTTCCCTTCCCTTTGGATCCACCACGAACTTTAGAATTATTTCTTATAGTGTTGCTATATTCTTGAAGCTTAAGTTAACTAAATTTCTGTAGTACTCAACATCAATAAAAAATATTATAACAAAGTCTTTAAATTCCTTTGACTTACCTATACGGCAAAGTACCATCAAGGGCCTGGGTTATGGACGGGGGGCTACTGAGGGCCAATCCTTTGGCAAGTAATGATCCATGGGAGTTTAATGTATGGGCTGCAACCATCTCTGCTATTTCTATATCCAGATCACTTTCATCACCTGTAAAAATAAATAAAACTAGCTAAAGCTAAAGTTTTGGTAAGGCATGTATTGTTAATAAACAACTAAAAGCAACAATGAAGGTGTTTAAAGCAATGAGTAAACAGGATGTGTGAGCTACAGCTTAGGGGAACTGCTAGAATATTAGTAACCTGAGCAACAGCCAATTCACAGTAATCCAAGGGGAACATGTACCCAGGGTTCCAGAGGGAAGATCCCAAAGGATAGTTGATATAAATTCTGAGCATTATTTAGTACAGATAAACGTTTACAGAATGAAGAATTATACAGGAACTAATCACAGAAGGATTAAGGACAGCTGTAGCAGAGAAGAGGAGTAAATTCAAAAAGTATCCAGGAACATAGTTAAAAATACAGGTTCTGGCATAGGCATTCTTAGATGAAGAAAATGAAGTGGGTAGACAAGGAGTGTTAACAAGCAAAGAATAAAAGGCTATTGAGTATATATACGAACAAGGAATAGTGAACAGGATTACAAAAAGAAAGTTTGGGAAGGCAAACACATGTTCACAGAAAAAGCGAGCACACTACACTAAAAAGCTTATAATAGAAAGGCAATGGGCTCATTCAGGGACAAAATAAAATCCTTGGAGACTGTGCTTTGGAAAATAGCGGAATCAAGACCCTAAAACCATAAAAAGTTGGCCGTTGCTAGCTCCACGGCTAACGTGGATATAATTCTGACACAAAATCCACGGCATTACGTTCGGCGCATGTCTGGAGACTTGGAAAATTATTTCAGCTTCCTGAGATTATAGGGACAGAGGTGCGCAAGATTGGTTGCCTATTCCCAAGGCGTAAAAGTCTGTTTCTGAGAAATCTAATTATAATAATTATTAATTACAAAAAAAATCAATCGCTCGGACTTAGAGAAACTTTACTCTAGTATTTTTTATTGGTCATATTCAACTAGAAAAATAATTAAAAATCAATTTAAATATAAAAATGTTTGAAACTTTCACAATGGAATAATTTTGTCAAGTCCCCGGACATGCGCAATAGGTGCAACTCGTATTCGCGTCGTCGAATTACTGACGTCCCCCTTCACAAGACGTAACGCCGTGGATTTAGTGTCAAAATTATATCCACGTTAGCCGTGGAGCTAGCAACGGCCTAAAAAGTTTAGTAAGCCTATCTGGTAGATTTCGGTCTACTGAAGATGGGACAGTTGGCAGCCGAGATGCTTAGACAGCTGTTTCTATGAATGCAACCACCGAGTTGGGAGCTTACAATCAGAGGTCGAATCAACCTATTTAGGGTCTCTGCACACATAATGTCAAGGGTCAACTTGAGTTGGCTGTGTTGTGCCCAGCCTGTGGCTCAGCAGTTCATTCGAAGAATTCTTAGCTTCTGTTGGTCAATATTGCTAAACGACTTTGTACTTACTTCCAGCCACTGACTGCCCCTGAATGCGCCCAATGAGAATATTTTGCCAGCAAGTAAAAGTGAGTGGAAAGGATATTAACAGAATACAACATTATGCAAAGACAAAGGGGAGAATTTTATTGAAGATACTGTAAAACTATTGCATTAAGGGAATTTGTTGAAAAAAAAGGACACCCTACATATAAAACCGTATACTTAACTGAAGAAAAAAAAAAACTTACAGCACTCAGTATTAGGTAATAAAAGATCCTTCTTCATAAGACTTGCTGAACACATCCCTCCTAAGAAAGCTAATTCCGCTTCTAATAGTTTGAGACCTGACGTAGGACCACATCCACCAGGAAATGGCCATTCATACCCGACCACAAGACATCTAAATCCATAAGAACTTGCACGATCATCTTTTAAATAATCTGATGCAGTTTCTAACGAGAAAATAACTTCGTTTCCAGGTAAAATAACTGCAGTTTGAGGCCACTGCAAACTAAAAAAATAATGTAGGTTAAATTATTTTAATTAAAAGTTTTATTTATTACCAGCCAGAAAATTTATGTAAGACAGGCCAATATGGTAGAGGTGCAAAATCAGAATCATCCGATTCTAATATTTTCGTATTACTTTTCAACCCTGTACTTCCTAAACTTGGAACATACAATTGTAAGGAGTCTTCTGGTTGAGCCGTTGAACAAGCAGGATCAAACTCTAATGACAACCATTTTACAGTATCAGGAAATGCAATCCTAAATAAAAGAAATATTAATAATAATCAAACATTTAAGGTTTTAATGTTAGGTACCGGTAATTTGAAACGCTAGCAGATTTGTATGGATGGTCACTTTGAACCCAGGTATACTGATGACTGGTAGTATTAGAAGTACCATCAGCAGAATCAGAATGATTAATGGATCCGGATATTCCCATATTTGCACTTGTTAATGAAGATGAAGAACCTGATAATAAATTCAAAGCTGCTACATGCGGAAGCATGTCCTGGATTAAAGTTAAAATGTGAACTGCATTCTAAAATATAAAAATAAAAAATCTTAAAAGGCACAAAACATTAATTATTATAAAAATTATTTAAATTTAAGCACAAAAATCTTTATCCATAAATTTGATATAGCTACCCTTTATATTTTAAATAAAAAATACTTACGCGGGGATCACTGGTGGCTAAAGGACTAATATGGGCCATAATAAGTGGTAAAAGTGTTGTAACAACACAGGCATTACTCAATATTTCTGTGGTCGATACTTCTTCAGCCTTTTCTCGTGCCATTGCTAGAAGATTGCAACAGCCATGAACAATTGAAGATGTCATTGCTAAAGCTCCTTTACGAGCTTGCTGTTCTAATCTTGTACTGGTAACTTTTGCACATTCCACTGGATTACTAATAAAGAAAAAATAATTGATAACAACATTTGGGTAAACAACATGACGTGTATGAGGTACCATACCCAAACGTACCTGTAATATAAAATAACTGGAATTTGTCCCCTTGTTAAAGTAGTGCCGTTAAAACTTAAAGAACACGTTGAAAATGCAAAGGTAGTATTATCAGAACCTTTTACAGAATTTAAACCACCATCACCATTGTTAGTTCTACCACCGTGGTTTCTTAAACGTAATGCATATTTAATATTTTCCTAAAAAGACGGTTCAGTGTTATTCACAAGTTTAAATAATATTAATTATTATTTTAAAAACCACCAAAATATTTTAGAGGGTAGGTAATTATTATACGATCTTTTAATCTCCTAATTGGTCATATTACTACCAGAAGTTCTTAAAATTGAGATATGGGTGTTCAAGATAACGGAGCGTGCATGAAGATCTCATGAATGGTAAGAAATAGAGATTCAGTTAAATGAGAAGAAATGTTCAGTGTATTGAGGACTGCTATGATCACTATTCAAATTTTATAAATTTTGAGCAGATTTCAGTACAGACTGAAAAATCTTAAATTTTCAGTTTTCTATTTCCCTGTGTAATTTGATTATTTATTATAGGCAATAGTGCAAAATGGTTTTGACATTATTAAGGCACTTTATAATGCAGATTTCAAATCTCTAATTAAATTTTTTATAAGCCACCATATTTTCAAGATATTGACATTAACTTTGCTTTTTGAAATATGCCATCCAGGCGGCCATGCCTTGCCATGCTATGCCATGCCAAAGAACTCTTTTTTTCTTTTCGGTATTTTGATAAAATAGTAAAGTTAAAAAAAAACGATTGTCCACTCCCGAGTGATTGGTAACAAGAAGCGCGCGCGGGCGCCAGTCGCTGCGCTTGTCCCTCGCAGACGTCAATGGCTACGTTTTTTCAAACGCTTACCATTGCACTAAACCTTTATACAGTGAAGTCCATTTAGTGCAATATCTGCAATATAGCTATGTATATCGTAAGTTAAATGGACCGCGCACTTCATCATTGGAATATAGGCAACCCATTATACACTGCTAGCACTCTTGCCCCTGCTTAGTGATTTTGATTATCGGATTATCAATAGGTAATGTTAGGGATCATTTTAATATCAAGAACATCTAGAAAATTTGGCATATGAAAAAAAAATTGACATAGGTAAAACAGTAACACATGAATTTGTACATATAGCTATTTTCTCTTGGTCTGTATAAATGATGTTTTCAATCTTGTTCTGTATTAAATATTAAAAAAAAAACAAATTTAACAGGTGACAAACAATAATTAAAATCGATAAGCAGGGGCAAGAGTGCTAGCAGTGTATAATGAGTTGCCTATATTGCATACAAATGGACTTCACTGTATAATATGTCGGGCACTTTTGGGCAGTTTTTTTTTGTTGGGTGATGTTGGGGAGTGCTATAGACTAAGAGGCTATCACGTTGTTTTGAGATGTTAAACGTAGGGGAGTATTATTTCTTTCCCGATTCGTCAATAAGGGCCGTTTTTTGGAAGTAGGCGTTTTTATTTAGATGGGTTGGTAGTGTGTAATAATCTGTGGATGATAACTGTTTAGGATTTGGTCAACCGTGGAGCGGGAGGGCTTCTTGTTACCAATCGCTCGCTGTGAGTGGACAGTCTTTTTTTTCTTTTCCTTATCTTGATAAAATAGTGAAGTTATAATAGAAAAACTGTTTTTTTTTCATAGTAGGTTGTGAATATTTTTGCAGTGGAGTGCTAGAACAGTTTTTTGCGGGTCATGAAAAAATGAAAAATATTTTTCACATTGGATTAGAACAGTTTGTTTGCATATAGCTCTGTTGTGAATGGAGACTAATCAGTGGCTTAAACTACCAATTAACCAATCAACGCCAATGCTTTAAACTTAGCGGTTGATTAAAATTTTAAAGCCACGTTAAATTTTAATAATCATACAGAATAGACCCTTTAATAAAGTTAAAACCATATTGCGCTCGTATTGGCAATAATTGCCAATAATAATCGAATAACACGGGGAAGAAAACTCAAAATGTAAGATATCTATTTCAGCCTGTACAGAAAATTGCGCAAAAGTTATTACTAACCAGAACATCAAAAAGAGTGAACGAACCTTTATAAAAGTAACCATAAACATTACCACCTCAGTTTAAGACTAAACACTTACCTTAATAGAAACAGCTCTGTCAAACTTAATTTCAGCAATATCAGGAACAAAATCTTCAGGTCCAAATGATCCTCGAGTGATTTCCAAGCTATTCCACCGTTGTGTATGAGCATGGCTATCAACACTAACTGAACTTTGCTGGAAAAGTCCTCCACATTTATAATATATGACACCAGCAATAAAAATTTAATTCCAACTTACATCTTCTAGCAATTCCAGCTCATATTCATAATGTCCTATTCCACCATAAATACCCACACCTGCTATGGATATACCGGCTCTGTCTACTTGAAAACAAATAGCATCCGGTGAACCATTTCCTGTGTTCCATGTTCTTGATTGGTTTGTTCGGGTAAATCGAGAAGGGGTAATGTGAAGAATCCGACCACATGCACTTTGTAGATCCTCCTTCAATATAAAAAATTAATGATAAGGGATTAATATACAAAACAGTGTTTGATCTACACATCACTCGCATGTTTTTCAATTAATATAGAATAAAAAAATACTTACATCTGTTGAACTACATTGATGTACCAATTCAGCAACTACCCTAGCTAATAAATGACAACAATGTCGGGTCAGATTAGGAAAAATAGCCATTTTTTGTCCCATAAGTATTTGAGTAACAGGTTCAGAAACCAACTTGAGTAAATGTTCCAAAACTTCCTTCCAAGACCATGTTAAACCTGAACCACTTGCTTCCATCTACCAATATTTTAGTTAGTCTAATGACTGAGAGATAGTTTTCAATACTGACCTGACTACGATATGTCATTTGCTCGACTAAAACAGGATAATGATGAGAATCGGTTCCATTCATAGCAGGAAGTCCTGTGTTGTCAGAAGGACTCAATCCACGGTTCATGGAATTTTCAGCACTTGTTCCATTACCAAGCAATGGAAATGTACTTCGAAGTCTAATACTAGGACTACATAGAGCACACAGAACTGCACTTAATAGCCTTTGACTGTTCGAGTTCGAATAAAAATCAGTCTCCTGTAAACAGAACATTTTATAAGTAAAATAATAACATGAAGAACAGAAACATTTTACCTTTTCAATATCAGCTAATAAATCACACAAACAAGTCCATTTTAAATAGGAAGTAGGGTAAAAAGCATGAAAGCATGATACAAAAGTACCGTGACATTCTTCTAAAATACTGTTCATCATTTTAAAATAATATCCACCATTTTTAGGTGCTTTACATTTACTAGATTTCTTTCCTTGCATAATTGTGGATAAACTATCCGATAAAATTTGTTTAAGCAGAGCCCTAACATCTCCAACGCATTCGGCTAAGTGTACATTTTCAAGAGGTGCTTTTCTAGCAATTTGTGAAGGATATACTTCATTTGTGTAAGTTCTAATCAACCGCAAACTTGCACGACTAACATAAACAAGTCTTTCTAATTCCAAGGTCGTATACATGTGTTGAGCCGCTTGTCCATCCATGACTCCTAATTTAAAAGTATTCCAAGACCATTGTAATAAAGATAGCAAGCTTTGAAAGCATTCTTTTGTTACAGTACGAGAGAAATCTTTTGACAAAATATGGATGGGTTCTGTTATATCAACTTGTCGGCGAGGAGGTTGTATTTCTGCAGTTATTACTTTGTATAATAGTTGAGGAATTTGACCTGCATTTACATCGGTTCCGTTATTTGATTTTTTTGAAGATTTAAAATAGAAGAGTACTTGATCTTCAGTTGTTACCATCGTTTGTCCGGATGAACCACAATCACTACTGGGCCCGCTTATTCTACTCCAAGCCACATACCATCGATGAGCCTGCAATTAATATAAAAAAAATTGATAAGATAAACTGTAAATGGGACCAGATATAAATTCAGTTAAATGAGAACATATTAAAAATCTGTATTTCTTCCTATTCCATCTTTGTAAATTATTACCAGAAATCAGAAGGTTGCTGAAGCACACAAACAGATCCCACATGGTCTACAGTGACCAAACCACTGACTGAAAAACGAGAATTCAAATAACCCTCAGCGACAGCATAGGACTCTAGGCAACCAAGCAGAAGAGGTTGCAGAGCATACGTCAGTGCATTCCCTATACAAGGAGTTTCGCGGAGAATGCGTATTAAGCAAATAAATCTTGTTATTTCCCGTTAAAATCGATATTTTATTTAATATTTATTATCTCTATTATTATGGATTTTAACAAAGTAATGCTTGAGAACGTCAATAATCATCCCTTTTTTATTTATACAGGGTGATTCAAAAATGGCGCATAAGCTCTTCAGTACGTTGTAGGGGACGGTTATTTGAACTGTAGAAAAATCATAAAAAAATTTAGCTGCTACATTTTTGTAGTTAACAACGAAGAAGTAAGTTGTAGATTTGGCAACACGGGTGCAGCTATGTAGTATATGAGTGGCTTTTATTTCCTTTCATTTACATAGTGAGCTTATTAAAAGTTTCAAACATCGTTGCCACATATTTTTTTCAAACAACTTGGTACAAAAATATTAATTTTGAAAGCTAATATTTCAGGATAATGAGGTGTTATGAGCATTTTATTTATTACCCACTATGAAAAAACACTTAAATTATTTATATGAAATGATGAGAAGTTTCAAAATTCACATGAATTCAAAGTTGAGTTCTCAATTTAACTTTTTCATTTCTCAGCAAATTAGCAGCTAAGAATTTTTTTACTATTTTTCCTACACTTCAATTATTATTCCCTACAACGACGTACTGAAGAGCTTATGCGCCATTTTTGAATCACCCTGTATAATAACCCTGAGATAATTAGCAATTAATACATCTGTCACATTTGCTCAGTCGTAAAGTATCTGGATTCAGAGTTTTATTTTTTATACTCCCGCAAACCTTTTTATTTTTTTAAATTTAATCTTCAATTTTTTAAATCTTTTTTTAGAAATTTGTTGATATTTGAAATACATTCGTTTTTAAAATTAATTGCAAAAATGTTCATGGTTTATCAAGTGGAATTATTGAAGATCGGTGCAACTAACTGCAATTAACCAATAATTTAAAACTAAAGAAAAATTTAAAAAAAATAAGACGGCTTTACCACTGAGCCAATGTGACAGATGAAATAATTGCTAATTATCTCAGGGCACGTGGCGCAAACAAAACAGCGTTGATGCAGCCTCGTTCCTGATTGGTTGCATAGCGTTCTATGCTGTCGCTGAGGGTTATTTGAATTCTCGCTTGTGAAAAATAGTAAAAAATAATTCACAAGCCCAGTGGACTTGTGAATACATACGCTCAGTGGTTGGGCCCCTGCAGACCGTGTGGGTATCTGCTTGTGTTGAAGCACTTGTTCAAGGGGTGGCACCTATTCAATGAGTGGGAAAGAGGAATAGAAGGAGCATTTCATTACATGATCTGTTTTCCTTCCCCTTCTACAGCATCTTTAATTTAGGTCCAAAAAAGGTTCTAAATGGGACCAGATATAAATTCAGTTAAATGAGAAAATATTAAATATCTATGTTTATTCCCTTCTTCCTCTTCTTTCTTTGTAATTTAGCCTAATAGCCTTTAAATTACCAGAAATTAGCATGTTGCTCTTTTTACATGTATGTTGATGCTAACCCATGAAGAGGGGAAGAGCAATTTTACTACAGGGCCCATTCCTTTTTGAACAACAATAATGGTGGCTATTTACCTGTAATGGTACAGGGTCTTCAAACATCATAGGAAACTTTTGGCGAGGTCCGCATTCATATGGTATTTCATCTGTTTCGGCCAATAACTCTCCATCTCCTTCTTGCTCTCCACCATCAGGTCCAATATCCAACAATTTAATTTTACCAGTGTACTCTCCTCGCCCTCCAAATAATCCAAAACCACCTTAAAGTGTTTATTTAATTAATACGACTACCATTTGTTTCTAAAAGTGCTTACCAAGTAAAACATCTGTGTCTGCCATGAACCGTATAGCTTCAATGCTGTGGCCCGAATAGCCCCATCCTCCTCCATGGCTTTCAAATCGATTTACACATTGAAAATCTTCTCTTGTGAATTGTTTTCCGGCAACAAGCCTCCGTTCGTCAATATCATCCTTAATAGCAGTTAACTGCATATCATGGGCTACAGTAAGAGTGTCTAGGCAACATAATAAATTAATGGCAGCTTGTAAACGTGTAACATGACAATTTGAAACCACAGGCAAGGCCAATTCAGCACTTAAAACAGCTGAGAGATTTACACTCGGTAATTCTAATTCTTCTTTTGTCATATTTGTAATAGAAAATATTTTAATGTCGGACAAGAGTTTTTTATCACTAGTCTCTACAGTGTTTTTCGTACGAAGTTCTGTAGATATTATGTTATAACAGGTTGCTTCGTGATTTGCAGGGTTGTAAGACCATAAAACATTATAAATTGGATCCATACAAACAGTTTTATTATAAAAATCAACTTGATTTTTACTTTTAAATGAATTGCAATTTCCTTCACGTTTATTTATTACTAAACTTTGGAAACTGTTTGCATTATCAAGTTGATTAGGAAGTAGAACTGTAATAAAAACAATTTTAAGAATGTTTTTATAAATTAAATAATTAAACCTACTAATATAATTTCTGTTTGCCGTAACTGTTGATTTTGAAAGACTAACTGAGTTAATTAAGCTTTCATCGATTTTTAAGAAGGTTTGTTCCCCTGAAGCTCCAACCCATGTTGCTCTACGCCCATGTCTGGGACCTATATTTGGTACAGGACCGGGAATTGCATACCAAGGACATCTTGGATCACGGTATTTGGAAGAATTACTCTGTCCTGGTTGGACAGCATCTTGGGGTGATGCTGCAGGTGGTAACCGACCAAGTTGTCCTTTCTGAACATAAGATGATTTTTGGTAAAGAATAAAAAAAAAATAAGAAATAAAATACCTGATAATTTCCAAAAGTGTAGACTTCACCTTTGGCAGTAAGTACAACTGTATGATTATTTCCTGCAGCTATATGAACAGCACTACATGGCAGTTTCACTAACTGTATAGAAGATTTTGCTAGAATATCTCCACAACCTAGCTGGCCATATTGATTAGATCCAAAACTGTAAACCTATCAAAAATAAAATTATAATTTCCATTTATAGTCCATTAGCTTGTTGACTTTCCATTTGAAAAGCAGACACATGTATATTAATATGGCTTAGGGGTAAACCACATAGGAAGTTTGGTGTAGCTCGGGTAGCCGCTGGGAAATCACTGGAAAGTTTGGGTAGTCCCCGGGATGTTTGGGTAATCCCTGGGAAGTGTGGGTAGTTTCTGAGAAATGCAGGTAGTTTCTGGATAGTCTTTGGGAAGTTCGGGTACTCCCTGGGAAATCTGGGTTGTCTCAGGGAAGTGTGGGTAGTTTCTGAGAAATGCAGGTAGTTTCTGGATATGGTCTCTGGGAAGTTCAGGTACTCCCTGAGAAGTGTGGGTAATCCCTGGGAAGTCTGGGTAGTTTCTGAGAAATCTAGGTAGTTTCTGAATGGAAATTCAGGTACTCTCTGAGAGGTCTAGGTTGTCTCAGGGAAGTGTGGGTAGTTTCTGAGAAATGCAGGTAGTTTCTGGATAGTCTCTGGGAAGTCCAGGTACTCCCTGAGAAGTCTGGGTAATCCCTGGGAAGTCTGGCTTGTTTCAGGGAAATCCGGGTAGTTTCTGGAAGATAGTCCCCCGAGAAGTCTGGGTAATCCATAGCAAGTCTGGGTTGTTTCTGGGACGTCTGGGTAGTTTGTGAGAAATCCGGGTAGTTCCTGGCGAGTCTTTGGGGAGTCCAGGTAGTCCCCGAGAAATCTGGGTAGTCTTTCACACTGAATAATTTAGTGTACATAATTTTTTACCATGGTTTACCCCTTATAGTGGAATGTTAATCAAAATGCTTGATTTATTACAAAAAAATGCATTATAGTCAGTGTTAGAACTTTCATGGTTTTAGGAATTTTTATATTATCAGGAAACTCACCTGTCCATTCTGTAAGAGTAACATACTATGATGTAAGCCACATGCAATTTGAATAATGGGGCTGTCACATGGTAGCTGTATTTTTGCAGGTGGTAAACAAGCAATTCTAGTAGCATCCCTTTCAACATCGGACCCAGCTTGATCTTTTCCTGGTGTAAGAAAAAATTCTTCTAAATTTAAGAGACAACAAGAAAATCTTATAAACACAATTATTTTATATATCATATGCTTTACACAGGATGAATCAATCATACATTACAAATTTATAAGGAAAGATGAAAAGAGAGAACATTCTTTGACCCACCCTGTATATCAAGACATAAAACTAAGGAAAACCCCTTAGTTTTTATTTATACATTGTTCTTACCTAAAACATTTGCTTGTCTAACTGGATTATTAGCCCGATGGACCGGGGTACTAGGTACAATAGCAGGTGAAGATCTGGTAGTTTTTAATTTGGATGTTACTTGTTTGCTTGAGCCTGCTACTGATATCGATTTTCTTGCCCTGCTTTTACGTTCTTCAAGTCTACTTTGAAGCTAAAAAGATTAAATAATATAATGAATGGTTTTAAAAATAAGAAATACAGACTTGTTCTTGTAGTTTTGCTCGTTGCCTTGGAGGAACCAAATCTTTCACTTTATCCCTGAATATTAAATCTAATCGCATCATTCCTGAAAGATCAGCCGCTCCATCAGGTCCTAGGATTGCCAACTGACGGTTATCTACAGTATCCCGAGCACAAAGCCGGCAGCAACCACACATTGCACAACCACTGTCACCTTCACCGCAACCACATTCCCTAAAATGATATTTTGAAATTATTATAACAAAATTAAATAAAAATCTTACTGTCCAGGTTTTCGATCAGGCCTCATTGATGATAAGCAGCTTATTGAGTATCCGGTACATTCTTGACAAACAGTGCATACCATACACATATTATGGTGCCATTGATGGTCACCAGGTGGGCACATATGCTCACGACCTAAAGATTCTAACGGATTACTGTCTGAGCTTCCCGGCATGTTTTCTACATCCTCCCTGTTGGCCATTTCTTCAAGATCATCATAAATGTCTTGTTCATCATGACTGGCTCCACCTGTTTCCATTGCTACCACAACCGATGATGCTTCTGTGGAAATGTAATTTACATCCGATAAAAATAAATTAAAACAGCAAGTAGAAGATGAAAAATAAATGATGAATAAATGAAAAAGAGAGACGGATAGAAAGAGGTAGAGAGAGAGAAAGGGGAGACACTGACAGATAGAGGAAAAAAGGGGAGAGAAAAAAGTGGAAAAAGAGGCATAGGCAGAGTGGGACAGGCAAATAAGAGAAAAGGGAGAGAGGAAAAGCGCGGAAAAAAGAAACAAATAGCATTTTTCTCACCTTCTTTATTGGCAGGAATAAAATCTCTTCCACACTGATATTTATTATTTATTCCAAAAGAATAGACTTGCCCTTTGCTAGTTAAAGCCACAGCATGGGCTTTGCCCAAAGCTACTTGAACTATAAATTCTCCTTTTAAATTACATACCAAACCTAAAAAAACAGATATTTTAGATTAATGTGTTAAAAATGAAATTTTCATACCTGTAGTATGATCGGCATGTGTTGTATCTTTTCCAAACATGAGTAATTCACCATCTCTGGTTACCAAAGCAGTGGAACCATTATTGCAAGCAGCATTAACAATAAATTGTCCATCAACTTTAATAATCTTTTTTGGTTTAGTTGGTTTAGGCTGTCTTCTAACTTTATTTTGATCTCCGTCTTCTCCACGCCTTGCAGTACCTTGAAAAGTATTTAAAGAGATAATTACATAGACATTTACATGACTTTACTTTTTCTTTTTTTAATTATTTTTTATTTTTTTTTTTAATTTATTTATTTTTTTTAATTTACTTTCTAACATACTTCACATTTCTAGTTTGCTCTACATTTGGTTTATATTGACTTAAATATTTACCAGCAAAAAACACAGATCCGTCTTCTGTTAATAAAATAGCATGTAACCCATCATGGCCTACTGCAATATGTGTAACTTTGGGAGTTTTGGTTAATACTAATTCTAACCACTTTCCGGTTCTAACACCCACTTGTTTGACACCAAGTGAAGTAGCTTTGCCACAGTAAAAAACCTTAAAAAATCAAAATAAAAAAAAATTTAATTAACAAATCAAACTACTACCTTTCCGGAAGTTGTTCTTAGTAGTCCAAATTCTTTTCCAGCACATACTGTAGCAATTTCTTCTTCGTTTCCGGCATTTATTGCATGTGATACTCCATCTCCTTCGAAAGAGGCTACACCTAGAGCATCTACACATTTACGAGCTAATTTTAAGGGTAATTCTGTAACTAATGAAGCGGGAATTGTCTTGTGATTAAGCATTCGAACAACAAATCCGTCCTGGAATAATAAACAATAATAATTGTGTTTTTAAAATTTAATTTAACTTACATCTTTTGTGGGTGAAATTGTTCCAAGTAATTCCCCATCTGAGAAAACAACTGAAGCTACGGCATCGCGGCTATGAAGTGGTAAAGAACTAGAAATAAGTAAACCTTGTTTTTCTACAATCAAAAATTCTCCTCCTCGTCGTCCTGATAATTTTAAGTACAGATTTCCCTGAAAGAAATGTTTTCAGCTTTTACCTAAATACCAATTTTAACTTACATCACAAAAAACTAAACTTCCTCGATCATTGGGGTAAAAATCCGGTTTCCAAACATATACATGTCCCTTTAAGGTGCCACCATAACCGGATCCGATTTTAAATAACCCCCTAGAGGTGAATAAATATAGGTACTGTCCATCGCTAGCTAAGGATTTTAATGTAAGCGGCGCATTTTGTACATCTGAAGGCATTCTAATTTGAAAAGTGTCGATTTTTGAATTGATTGGAACACCATGCGTTATCCAATCAGGTCTTATAATTTTTCCAAGCAATATTCCGTGAATACTTCTTTGCAGTGAAGTCAAAACTGCTGGCATCTATGGATGGAAAAAATTTTTGTTTTAGATTTCTGAGATTTCTTTTAATATGAGGCTCAAGGACTACGGCAAAAAAGACAAATAGAGCAGAAAATAAAGAGAGAATTTATTAACATAGGGCAGCATGCAGAAAAATATCACAAATGACCAAAGGACATAGGCAACAACACGGGGGCTGAATGGAAACGGCGAATTTTGTTATTTTAATGCCCAAACCGTCCATTGCCGTTGGTGTACAGGGCGGGCTAATTTGGATGTCAGTATACGGTGTTCAGGGTATCTTCTGAAATTTTGCATGAGATGAGAAGATTAATGAAGTTTTGCTAGTTAGTACAGAAAAACTTAAGTAGTTCGCCACTGAAGACAGTAACAACAAAAAGTACCTGTAGAATGTTTTTATAGCGTTGAGCGAGCTAATAAAATAGAAAAGTTATTCAACATAATTAGGCATTTCATTGACATTTGAGGGCAGCACAAACAAATTACGTACCGCGTATCACGTGACCTTTGTGGACGGCGCCGATTGGACTGTTAAGGGTCACGTGATTCGGTTAGACGTTAAATTGTTTGTACTGTACTCCAGGAATAAGGAATTTACGGAAAATCGCGTTTTCCTTGAAAATGTGAAACACTAGCAAAACTTTGTCTACGCCATTAAATTTGCTTCAGATAGAAAATGCGCTCGATTTTCTCCTTATCATAATTAAAATAAAATTCTATGATTTGTCTATTCGGCAATACTATGTTCTAGAAGACCCAACAAGTAATTAAGGAATAATTTAGGAAGCTCCCTATAGGGTAAACCCAGGGGTCACTAGATGTTCCAAGCCAAATATAAGCCTGTATAGGGTGTTCCCTATTTATTATAAAATACAGTTCATTTCCTTCTGCTGTTATTTAGATACCTAAGTATGTAAACCTCTGCACCTCTTGTATCTCTTTTATCAGAGCCCAAAAGCTAAGATGGCTGGGACATGAACAAAGACTGCCAAAGGAGATGGTAGCAAAAACGGTATTTTCAAGGATTTTATTAGAAAATCTAAGAAAGGGAAGGCCTAGAAAGAGGTGGCACAAGTGTTAAAAAATTTGGTGTAAAGGAGTACAAAACTGGAGAAAAAGTGAGAATTTATTGACATTCTCAAGCGTTACTTTGTTAAAATCCATGATTATATAAATAATAAATATTAAATAAAATATCGATTTCAACGTTGAAATCGATATTTTATTTAATATTTATTATTTATATAAAAAGTGAGAAATTGTAAAGAATAAAAAAAGATAGCACAGCAATGTAAACCAAATACAGTTAAAAATTGCAACAATTTAAAATAGTAGATACATTTATTAATGTCCACAGGTCAAGTTCCCTATGGGTATGCCATGATTTTAATTTTTAGTTTTACATTCGTTTAATGGTAAATTTGCTAAGGATAAACAGAATCAATAAAACTGTCTGAATCACATTATGTCGAAGACTCAAGAAAAATTGATGGACTGTGTGACTGAGAATCTGCAGAGGATAGACATGAAAGATTGAAAGAAGGAAGTGCAAAAGGTCTGTAAATAGCCTATGAAATACGCTACTGTGCTTAAAAATTGTGAACAAAATATAGCATACCTGTATATTTTGCATTGCAAGAGCTCTGGGGCACATCAGTAAAGCAGCAGCGGCCGATAAGTATTTCCCAGTATCACCTCTTACGACAACCAATGATAACAAACAAGCACAAGCAATTGCCGTTAGATGACTACCATCATTTGGAACTGAACTCTCAGGTCCATGTAATGTTGCTAAATCAAGTAGCAGTTCAAAAAGTGAATCAATTACATCAGAAGGTTCTGCTTTTAAACCTTCAGGTGTTTGTCCTTGTAGAACATCGAGTAAAGCTGAAAGGGCTTTAGTACATAGCACTGGATGAGTTGTTCGACTCTCTTTAACCAACTCAAAAACTGAACGTAAGCCTAACCCAACGATTTTAGAGACACGTAAAGGAACGTAAGTTGAACTACTTTGAGAATTATCCTCTGTATCCGTGTCAATCTCACTTTGATCCTGTGCAGGGTTACTACAACTGCTTTGTAAGTATTCTTGACTAGCGTGTTTCATCCAACGGTCCAAAACAGCTAATCGAACAGATGCAAACATAGCAAATGCTGAAGCGTTTCCAGGTAATTCCATTTCAGGGGGTGTTTGAAGGTCGGGTTCATTGACTAATTCTAGTTTGTTTTTATGTCGATACTTGTTCTTAACGGACTTCCTTTTAGATTTTTTCCATTCTTGTTTTCTTCTACAAAAAACGGGTTGTTAAGTATGAGGTTAGAGATAGACATTTCACTTACCTTTGATTATCAGGTAAAATTCTATACATTTCATGAAAGAAACTGCCAAAATCTTCAGGTTCTGGCAACATATTTATAGAATCTTTCGTTAAGAACATTTCTCTGCATGAAGTCTAACCGCCAATATTGATTTTATACAAGGGGATGATTCACCCTACAAAACAAATTGATTTTTGTGGTAACTTGAAAGAAGATATAAAAAGATCTTACTAATGTGTTAAGTTTGGATGAAAATACATTATTTAAGTGGTAACGTAAAGTTCTGTGCCGGCTTAAATTTATGTTTTGGTTATTTTTAGAGGTTATGGGGTAGTGAATTTGATAAACGAATGCGTCGAGTGTGTTAGAAATGTCCACGGTGGTAGCGCATGCGCGTCAGATACGAGCTTATATGTGACGTTTAGTGTGAACACCGTCTGTACGTGATCCCCAAAGGTGCCCAAAGCACAGCCCACAAACGCACAGCCCAAAGAGTAAAAAAAGTAAATGAAGGAATACGCCATCTGGTGTGAAGTTCCGATATTATTTTAACGAGTAACTGCTTTTTTGCGCGCTCTTGTCATTGTTGTGATTGCTGTGCTTGTGATGTTCTTGTCAAATCGTGGTCAAATCTGGTCAAATCTCAAGAACAATTCCAATATTTTTTAATTTTACCTCTTTGTATTTCAACATGAGCAAAACTGTGAGTAATACCAATTGTTGCGTCCCTAATTGCCACAGTAGAAAAGGAAAGGATTCTTCTATTTCCTTTCATCAATTTCCGAAGAAAAACCAATCCCTTGTTTACGTAAATAATAGGTTTGGGGTCAAAGAGGAAATTGACAAATATGAGGGGTGGATGATTGCTTTAAAAATGGGAAAACCAGCAACAAGCGGCATGTCAGTGTGTTCACAGCATTTTTCTAAAAATGATTTTATTCTTCCAGGTAGAAGTAGGTATACTTATAATTATTTTACGTTAAATCAACTTAATTTGTATTTGTTTATTAAGGTATTCCAAGTAAAAGGCCCAGATTAAAACGTACAGCAGTACCAAGCCAAAACTTGCCTAAAACAAGTTTCGAGCTACTAAGAACAACTAGAAAATGCAGGGAAACAATCAAACAAAAGACAACCCTTGCAAATCTTCAAAATTTGTTAGGCAGCATTCCAGTAGAACCAAGTACAGAAAATACATTGCAAGGAATTGACATTGACAAGGATGGTAGTAACAGCACTATACCGCCGGCGAAAGACGAGGCATCTTTAAAATAATTATTTGAGGATTTAACATTACAGATTTGTGGATGTGTGTGAAGCATAAATTCTACCTTCAGTTCGGTACATCTGAGGCTCGCTTCGTACCTTAACAAATTTCATATGCAGAAATAAATTTTGCAACCATAACATCTTTGCAGAATTTGTCATCTGTGTCTGGCAACAGTATCCACTGTAAATGAATGTAATTTAAAATCATAGAAGTATTGCAACAATACAAGGAATCGACACCGAGATTTGAAATTTCTACTCCACCAAAGCTAATGTCACAGGAGGCTCTACGAATCTTGTTCTTTCTTCGAGTACTGTGGTAGAAATCAAGACTTTATTTTTAATATCATTGTAATATGCTTAAGATTATACTTATAAGATTCTGGAGATATTCATTATACAATGAGAAGACGTTTAAAAAAGAGAGCATTGAACCAAATAATTCCTAATTGCACAACGATAACAGTTTAAATAAAATAATTTATTAATAATTACAATGACTACAACTATAAAACAATTAATTAATAAAATCACAAATTCATGCGATATACAAGAATTATTACCAACTCCTCACAAATTCTTATTATGTGCAATTAATTGTTCTCCATTAACATCTACAAGATACTTATGAAAATCAAAGAGGGTTGAAAAAACATGTTCAGGATCTAATCCGTGTGATTCATCCAGAGTTTTGTTATGAATAAGGGCAGCATGCCAACCTGCTGTTTTAGCCCCTTTATAATCCAAAGCAGCTGTGTCGCCAACATGAAGACATTCTTCAGGTTTTAAATCTTGAATTTCGGATACTTCCATGGCTTGTTCAAAAATCTGTCGGTTAGGTTTAGCGACACCAATCTCGTATGAGGTAATTACAAACTTAAAATAATGTCTAATTTTAGCATTTTCTAATGTTAAAGCCAAACGTGGATCGTAATTTGAAACAATCCCTAAAGGAACTCCTTTATGTTTCAAATACGATAATAAATCTAAAGCTCCACGACAATGCTTCCAATAATTCGAAGTTGTATAAGCTTGAATAAGATGCGAGGAAATGGCTTCCAGTTTTTTATCGTCAATATCACATTTAGCATCTTTAAAAGTGCCACTTATTAACTCTTTCCACCATTGTTCCCAACCGATACCTGAATCTAAGCCATAATTAGGATGTTCTTTACTCATTTTACGCCAATGAGTTTTAAAATTTGTAGCCAAAGCGTTAGTATCACAAGTCACACCATACATAGCACCAATTGCACCGTATTGCTTCGCTGGAGGTGTTTTGAATTTCAGTAGCGTGTCTGTCACATCGAACGTTAATAAACGTAACCGCGAGAGGTTCATTTTGTTGTTAATTTATTACTTCAAAATAATCACCTTTACTTGTGTAGGTGTAGAAAATTATTGCAACTCCACTTAAAAACACAAAGCTTGTGCTTTTTATCTACAATATTAAGCTAAAGTATTTATGTAAACAAACTGCGTCATTCTGGATGATTAATTTTATCATTTTAAACAATTTTAATTAATATCCTGTTGGAATTTTGCTTAAATTTTGTTTTATTCTGTGATTTTATTATCAATAATTATGACAGTTCTTTGTGAGGTTATGTTGGGTAACTGTCAAATTTGAAGCAACGAAGAGAAAAAAACACAAGCGGATACGTTTCACCATGGAGCACCCAACAGCTGAGCGTATTTGGAAAATTATTTCAGCTTCCTGAGATTATAGAGACAGAGGTGCGCACGATTGGTTGCCTATTCCCAGGGCGTAAAAGTCTGTTTCTGAGAAATCTAATATTAATTATTAAACACCGGCATTACGTTCGGCGCATGTCCCTATAATCTCAGGAAGTTTTAATAATTTTCCAAGTCCCCAGACATGCGCCGAACGGAAATACGCTCAGCTGTTGGGTGCTGATGGTGAAGCCTATCAGCTTCGCTTGTGAAAAAAACCATCCAAAAGAATATACGAGGTGCACATTGAAAGTACCAAAGATACTTTTTACGTATACAGAGCGTATTCCATTTTTAAATTTCTGTAAGCAATGCTTAGAAGCAATGGGATGTTCTTTCAGATTTTCGAAATATTTACATCTTTCACTAAAAATCATCACAATTCTGCAAATTAAACATTTACTGTACTTACTCAAGATATTTTAAATTCGAAATAATATTTTTCAGAAAATATAGGTATACAGGGTGATTTCTAACGTACGGAGGAAACTGAAAGGGCAATTAGAGGAGACCAAAATATAGTTTTTTTTACAATAAACTTTTGATCAAAACCGAATAACAAGAAAGTTACAGTGATTTAAAGTTCTTATAATTTAACGCCCACGTTTTGAGTACCGCTGAGCTTATTGTATTCGCTTTTACATCAGAAACACTTCTCACACAATCTGATAAATTGCTTCTGTAATTTTGACTTACCTACATGATCAGATTATGTAAATCAGCGGTTGTCAATAAGCAAACACCTACCTATAACTGAATATTTGAAAGAACACTTTCAATGAGTTTCAATGGCCATAACTTTCGTCTTATAAAAATTTTTACTAAATTTTTTTTAATTAGCTTACAAATATACAAAAGTTGAATTCAAAACTTAAATAATTACCGTATTTCATTAAAAAAATCCTCAAGTTTATAAGAACTTTAAACTGTTGTAACTTTCTTGTTATTCCATTTTGATCAAAAGTTTATTGTAAAAAAAACTATGTTTTGGTCCCCTCTCCTTGTCCTTTCAGTTTCCTCCGTACGTTAGAAATCACTCTGTATACCGTCTGGGTACTTTCAAAACCGAACATAGGGGAATTGCATTGTAAGTAACCTTTATATAGATTCCTGCTCGCCATTTAAACCCACAAGGATGGTAATGGTATGAATAGAACGACAAAAATACAGCGCATCTGATGGTACCAATAAATGTTAGTACTTAGTTATCTTTTTCTGTAAAAAAAATTATGAAATAATGCTATTTTGAAATAATATAGGTTGCTATGATTGTCAACTTTTTTTTATCTGTCAATTAAATTATTTGAAATCAGTCGATGTTTCGGTTATTATAATATCAAATAATATGAATAATAACGAGTATTCAGTAGAGCAGAGGGTTTTTATAACAAAGACATTACCATCCTTGTGGGTTTAAATGGCGAGCAGGAATCTATATAAAGATCAGTTACAATGCAATTCCCCTAAAGTCTATTTTTTTTTAAAGATCCACCAACCTTGCAATTTCTCTCGAAAGTATGTTTGGCAACGCTGCTGGTGAAATTTTTTAGTAATTTTTAAAGTAGGGTTAGGACTAATAAATTTAATGGTTAATTTTGACAAGTGCTTTTCACAGAATTATTTTCATATATTTTATTAAATATTGTTGATTTATGTGGATATATATGCTGAGTTTATGTAAATTTGCCCGATTTAATAAGAAGTATTATAGTTTTATAATAATTAATATATAAATAATTCGAGGTAGGAATAGAAAAAATGTATTCAGGCATTAGAATAATTGGGATTATTTTCAGAATCAGATTCGGGCGGTTCAAATTCTGAATCATCATATGAGAGATATGGTTCAAAATTGAATCTGTATCCGAATCTTCTCCTTGATATATTACGATTGGCGGTATATTTTGAACATAAAGTTGTCCATTTGTCCTAAATTATTTATCAGCTGCCATAATTGAACTTTTGTACATGTAAGTTAAAATGGAAAGTTACAGTTTATTAAATAATTTCCCATTGCAGTTTTGTTGGAATAATGTATTGGAGGTCTCTCCAAACGGACAGAATGACGTGGGACATTGTCAAAAATAATAACAGTTTTAAAACCATCAGATGGTAGAGCTGGAATTAATTGATTAATCCACTCTTTAAATAGCTGACTATTCATCGTTTTGTGATAATTCCGATCATTGTTTCTGGGTCTTAAAAGCAAACTACATCCATCTAAGAAACTTCAACACACCCACGATGGAGCACTGTAAATTTGCTTTCCTTAATTTCTAATCTTTCTTGGGAAGGTTGTCAATAGTCCAAGATTTAGTAGCAGAATTGTTTTTGTAAATCGGGGTTTCATCAATAAAAATAAATCTTATATTAGAGTACCTAGTCTTCTTTATGTTTTAATTAACATTTTAAATAATTTAAATTTGAAATGTAGTGATGCACACGCATAAATTGACAGAACATTTTGATTGATGTTTGAATCAATGTTACCATATATTGACAAAAATTACTAAAAATTTCAATTTTTTTATTATACCAACTGAAATCAACAGGTGGTGGATCTTTAAAAAAAAACGGACTTTATGTTCGGCTTTGAAAATACCCACTCGGTAGAAATTTCGTTAAATAGAAACAACCTTTTTTCCTGATGATTTATAGGGAGGAGCTTCTACAAATTCCAAACCTTGATAGATAAACAATTAGGGCTAAAATACGTTAACATAATGGCTGGTTGAGTGTAAGATACTACATTTTTCCTAAAGGGATTCAATTTTGATAATGGCATTCCAGCGTTTCTCTTGGATTTTTTGAAAATATTCTTTAAGATACCTACATGAAAAAATTCGTTAAATAGAAATTTCGCTTCGCTATGTGGAAGTTAACTCTGCCTAATAATTTGGGAATTAGATAAAGTCTGTTTTTTTAAAGATCCACCAACCTTGCAATTTCTCTCGAAAGTATGTTTGGCAACGCTGCTGGTGAAATTTTTTAGTAATTTTTAAAGTAGGGTTAGGACTAATAAATTTAGGTAATGGTTAATTTTGACAAGTGCTTTTCACAAGAAGTATTTTCATATATTTTGTTAAATATTGTTGATTTATGTGGATATATTATACTGAGTTTATGTAAAGTCGCCCAATTTATGAAATATTATAGTTTCATAATAATTAATATACAGGGTGATCAAAAATGATTGAAGGTCACATGACCGCTAGTCGGTCCAATTACTATCAAAAATGCATTCCGTTTTTTCAAACAGTCTGTTGTTTATCAATACTTACATCTGTTCAGTGTCTTGCACATTACTTTCCATCTGTCATTTCCATCTGTCATGTAAATTACAATGTCTACACCACTGAAATTACCAAGGTTATTTAAGTACCCACAGCAGCAGTAAGCGGACAACAAAAAATCAGTATGAACCGGCACGTTCAACCATTTTTGATCACCCTGTATAAATAATTAGAGGTAAGAATAGAAAAAAATGTATTCAGACATATTAGAATTAGGATTATTTTCAGAGTCAGATTCCGGCGGTTCAAACTCTGAATCATCATTATGAGAGATATGGTTCAAAATTGAATCTGTATCCGAATCTTCACCTTGATATATTACGATTGTGGCGGTATATTTTGAACATAAAGTTGTCCATTTGTCCTAAATTATTTATCAGCTTCCATAATTGAATTTTGGAAAATGGAACGTTACACTTTATTAAATAATTTCCCATTGCAGTTTTGTTGGAATAATGTATTGGAGGTCTCTCCAAACGGACAGAATGACATGGGGCATTGTCAAAAATAATAACAGTTTTAAAACCATCAGATGGTAGAGTTGGAATTAATTGATTAATCCACCCTTTAAATAGCTGACTATTCATCGTTTTGTGATAATCCCGATCATTGTTTATGGGTCTTAGAAGCAAACTACATCCATCTAATAAACCTCAATACACCCAGGATGCACTGTAAACCTGCTTTCCTTAATTTCTAATCTTTCTTGGGAAGGTTGTCAATAGTTAGATTTAGTAGCAGAATCGTTTTTGTAAATCGGGGTTTCATCAATAAAAATAAATCTTATATTAGAGTAGGTAAAGTCTATTTTTTTTTAAAGATCCACCAACCTCGCAATTTCTCTCGAAAGTATGTTTGGCAACGCTGCTGGTGAAATTTTTTAGTAATTTTTAAAGTAGGATTAGGACTAATAAATTTAATGGTTAATTTTGACAAGTGCTTTTCACAAGAAATATTTTCAGATATTTTGTTAAATATTCTTGATTTATGTGGATATATGCTGAGTTTATGTAAATTTGCTCGATTTAATAAGAAGTATTATAGTTTTATAATAATTAATGTATAAATAATTCGAGGTAAGAATAGAAAAAATGTATTCAGGATTAAAATAATTGGGATTATTTTCAGAATCAGATTGGGGTGTTTCATATTTTGAATCATCATATGAGAGATATGGTTCAAAATTGAATGTGTATCCGAATCTTCACCTTGATATGTTACGATTGGCGGTATATTTTGAGCATAAAATTGTCCATTTGTCCTAAATTATTTATCAGCTGCCATAATTGAACTTTTGTACATGTAAGTTAAAATGGAACGTTACACTTTATTAAATAATGTCCCATTGCAGTTTTGTTGGAATAATGTAGGTATTGGAGGTCTCTCCAAACGGACAGAATGACATGGGGCATTTAAAAAATAATAACAGTTTTAAAACCATCAGATGGTAGAGCTGGAATTAATTGATTAATCCACTCTTTAAATAGCTGACTATTCATCGTTTTGTGATAATCCCGATCATTGTTTGTGGGTCTTAAAAGCAAACTACATTCATCTAAGAAACCTCAACACACCCAGGATGGAGCACTGTAAACCTGCTTTCCCTAATTTCTAATCTTTCTTGGGAAGGTTATTGTCAATAGTCCAAGATTTAGTAGCAGAATCGTTTTTGTAAATCGGGGTTTCGTCAATAAAAATAAATTTATATTAGAGTACCTACCTAGTCTTCTTTATGTGTTAATTAACATTTTAAATAATTTAAATTTGAAATGTAATGCGATGCGCACGCATAAATTGACAGAACATTTTGATTGATCTTTGAATCAATGTTACCATATATTGACAAAAATTACTAAAAATTTCAATTTTTTTATTATACCAACAGAAATCAACAGGTGGTGGATCTTTAAAAAAAAAACGGACTTTACCTAGTCTTCTTTATGTTTTAATTAACATTTTAAATAATTTAAATTTGAAATGTAGTGATGCGCACGCATAAATTGACAGAACATTTTGATTGATCTTTGAATCAATGTTACCATATATTGACAAAAATTACTAAAAATTTCAATTTTTTTATTATACCAACTGAAATCAACAGGTGGTGGATCTTTAAAAAAAACGGACTTTATGTTAATCTAATCTAAGTAAATTAATACTCCTATGGTCTGTTTTTTAACTAGGAGGAGTGAATACAAAAGCCAGATTCACACTAGAAATGTCACTAGAAAAGAAGACTTCTATAGTTTTGACCGTTTGACGGTAAATTTGAATTTCGATCATGTTTAAAATTTACAGCTGAAATGAAAACTAATTTAATGTATTTTGCCTGAATTATGTCACTGTCAGCGCCTAGAAAAATAATTATCAAATCACGTCAAACGTCAAAATTTATACAAATTACTTAGCGGTGTGAAACCGGCCTGGCCGCAGCCATTCACAGGTGTGAATTTTTGCGCGACAAATTTGAATCGCTCCTCCTAGTTAAAAAGCAGACCATAGCAATAATAAAACAATCAGAATAAAGCTCCGTTCCCATGAGACGGATTTCCGCATTTTGCGAATCTGTCAAACAGAAAATTCGTTGGGAAGTATTTCAACTTCTTGCGGCGTCGGATAAAAGTTAAATTTCAACTTTTTCCGGATTTTTTTCTTGCGATCTCTGTCATTTTAGCATACCATTTCACTTTAATAAAATGGATGAAAGATATGATACGGAAGAATGTTCATAAGTAAAAATCATGATTATTTATTAACCTCTTCTTGCAGGGCGTTTTTTAAATTATAAAAGTCGCCTTGCTTCTTTCTATTTAGAAATATTTTGCGCACCCAAATTTTACGTTTTTGCACTTTTTTACGTGAAACAACATTTTCGTATATGCATGCTAAACTTAATACCTACCTACGTATTTTCGACGCCACGTACAATAATTATTGTAATTATAAATATTTAAGACACTTGCAGGAACTGCCATAATATATCTTTTATGTTACAATATTTAAAAACAACAACATTAGAATTCAGGTGGACCACCACCTATTGGAATCAAATTCGTATGCGAAAAGACAAATGTAACTAGATTATATTCATTCCGAACTGCGGAAATCCGCATGCGTGGGAACGGGACTTTGAAGTGGCGATCTGCGGATCCGGAAATTCGCAAATTTATTGCGGAATTCCGTCCCATGGGAACGGAGCTATAGTGGCTGAACTGTAAAGCTCCGTTCCCATGAGACGGATTTCCGCAATAATTTTGCGAATCTGTCAAACAAAAAATTCGTTGCGAATTATTTCAACTTCTTGCGGCGTCGGACAAAAGTTAAATTTATTTCAACTTTTTCCGGATTTTTTTCTTGCGATCTCTGTCATTTTAGCATACCATTTCACTTTAATAAAATGGATGAAAGATATGTTACGGAAGAAGAGGTAATGCTAAACTTAATACGTATTTTCGACGCCACGTACAATAATTATTGTAATAATTATTACAATAATTATCGCCACTTCAAAGTCCCGTTCCCATACATGCGGATTTCCGCAGTTCGGAATGAATATAATCTAGTTACATTTGTCTTTTCGCGTACGAATTTGATTCCAATAGGTGGTGGTCCACCTGAATTGTAATGTTGTTGTTGTAATAATTATAAATATTTAAGACACTTGCAGGAACTGCCATAATATATCTTTTAGGTTACAATATTTAAAAACAACAACATTACAATTCAGGTGGACCACCACCTATTGGAATCAAATTCGTACGCGAAAAGACAAATGTAACTAGATTATATATTCATTCCGAACTGCGGAAATCCGCATGCATGGGAACGGGACTTTGAAGTGGCGATCTGCGGATCCGGAAATTCGCAAATTTATTGCGGAATTCCGTCCCATGGGAACGGAGCTTTAGACTAGCAAGGTTACCTACTGTCGTCCATCTTGACATTTCAAAAACATATTTTGCGAACAAATTCCATTTTCTTTTGATCGACTGAACAGGATTGCATTCAAATTTTAGATAATATATTTGGTTAGCCTTCCGGCGGCAATGACGCATTCTTATGTGTATACGTTACAACTTTTTTTTTTTAATTTTCACGATTTTGAAAACATGATTTCTATCATTAAATCAACAAATTTCGCAATGAAACTACTTTATTACTTCCGTGGATATGTCTTCCGGGCTTGTGAGTATCATTTAAACTGCAATATTA
The DNA here is from genome assembly GCA_963082805.1 of Hemicrepidius hirtus. Taxonomy (NCBI): domain Eukaryota; kingdom Metazoa; phylum Arthropoda; class Insecta; order Coleoptera; family Elateridae; genus Hemicrepidius; species Hemicrepidius hirtus. The sequence continues at coordinate 7,012,549 of OY720165.1, forward strand.
ATTTCTATTTAAGATAATGGACTTAACAAATAGGTATGTTTTGTCTGTGGCGCCTCTCTTTCTAGGTTTTTATCTCTCGCGGCGCCCTCTTAAGAAGTTAAAAATGACGAACTTCTTAAATTAAATCCTTAAATTAAGTAAAAGTTAAATGATGCATAAACGGCAATATGTATTTTATACCTTTCAACTTTGTTAAATTAAGTCGCTGCATAAACCAAGCCTAAGACAAGGCCAACTGTATCTAATGCGACTTCGTCTTATTAAGGCCGTTCCAATTCGCCATTTTCATACTTTATCAATTTTACAGAGGCGTACACTGCGTGGCGCCCTCTAAACGGCAACAAGCAGTACTACTTTTTGACTGATAAAAGTGTCACATTTGAAATTTAAATTTCAAAAATGCGAAAGTGCATTATATGTGGGAATAAGTGTAGCCCTTTTCACCAGGTGCCAAGCGCTTCTGAAGTTCGGAAAGCATGGTTAGAACGCTTTTGTGGTATAGGTACTTATTGAAACACAATAGTAGCGGCTTATTTGAGATATCACAATTGCAATTTTTCTGTGATAATTTACATGACTTTACTTTCAAACTCCTATTCAACAAGCCACGCTATAGGTAGTCTAATATCGTTGTATATTGATTTAGTACCAATAGCAGAATTTCAGAATTATGCAAATTTATCTGTGGAAACAGGCGAATGTAATTTTTGCAGTTAAACTACAACTTCCATGCAATAACTGTTTAATTTCTTGTCAAATTATAAAATAGATAGTACAAGAAAGCATACCTACATTTAGACTCCCTGCACTAATTTATTAACCCTAAACTAGGGGAAGTGTGTCTGAGATGGCATACTTCTTGAATTAAACTGTTTAAAAAAAAAACTATGACCGAGTAAAAAACAAGACTAGCGGTATCTTTTACACAGTTTATTTACTAACACAGAGTTAACACAAAAATTCAACAATCATAAACTGGAGTAATATATTACTTCCATTCTTCTGTGTCAACTGAAGAGTTCCATTCATTAACAATGGATGTTTTAAACATGTTAACAGAATGTGGGTTCCTCGTATTACGTATTGTAACAGATAACTTCTCATCAAATGTTGCTCTATTCAAAAAGTTTGGAAATGGATCCCTTCAAAATGTTATAGATCACCCACTACTGCCAAATATGCCGTTATTTCTCAGTTTTGATTTTTGCCACGCACTCAAAAATGCTAGAAACTTATTTTTAGATCATGATATGAGTTCTTCAAAAGGTGTGATTTCTTCAGATTATTTAAAGAGGCTATATTACCTACAAGAAGGTTTTTCTATAAAACCAGTTAGATATTTGACTAAAAAACATCTTTACCCAAGCAATCTTGAAAAGATGAATGTATTACGTGCTATTCAAGTCTTCTCTCCCATAGTCACGACTGCTTTGCAATATTTAAAGGACGCTGGTGATCGGCGATTTTATAATGTTAATCCCACTATCCTGTATATGCAGAATATGTATAAATTCTTCCAAATTCACAATGTCTCAAGCCGCCATCAGTACATACGTTCATTAGATAGTTCCATTGCACCTTACGTTCACATATCCGACGATCGTTTACACTGGTTAAATGTTACTTTTCCAAATTACATCGACGAAATTCAAACAAAGAAATTACCTCCAAATGAGAACAAACCATTAAGCCGCAAAATATTGAAACTTTAATTCTTTACTATTTCGAAACCACTGGACGATAATTCATTTCCAACTATTATATGTACATAGGTATGTTCCACACATAACGACTCAAGTTACATTTTGATGAAAATTTACAAATATGTTCGCTAAGCTTTGAAACGCTGGTACCATACCTAGTTTGATTTCACTGCATTGTGCGTTCGGTGTATGGAGACCCAAGTACTAAGTGTCGGGACTAAATTTAGGTTTTCTCAAAAAACTTTTTTGAAGCAAACATAAATAAATTAAATCGTCAAATGTCACGGTCAAAAATGACAAATCATATGAAGACGTCATAGTAGTAGGTACTGCTTGTTGCCGTTTAGAGGGCGCCACGCAGTGTACGCCTCTGTAATATTGATAAAGTATGAAAATGGCGAATTGGAACGGCCTTAATAAGACGAAGTCGCATTAGATACAGTTGGCCTTGCCTAAGAGTGGGGTTTTGGGGTAAAGAAAGTAGGTATCTAGGTACTTCTAAGTAGTAAAGGAGAGAAAAAAATTGCCTGTAAAATAGCAGTCCTACCATAGATAAACCAACTCTTTAGACCTCTCATCTAAATGCTGCAATAGTTCTAGTAGAAATAGTGACGGTAAAGGTGCTAGATGGCAGTATTGGAAAATTGTCAGAAAATAAGCCAACAAATATAGGTACTAGTAGGGGGAACTTAACTGGTTAACTTTGTAACGGATTAAACAATGTTTAGAAAGTTAAGAATTTGTACCCGTATTCAATACTTCCTGGCAACATTTTTTTTGTAAAATAATGACAAAATGTTAATAGCATTCATATTTACATTCGTAAATTCATTACATTATCTCTTAATGTGTAGATAAGTACGTTATACTGAGGTAATTTGATGAATGATTTTTATTAAAAAAAAAACATAGTACCTACCGTCCTTGGTACCTACCTATAATATACATTCAGAAAACTCCCGTGACATTTAATGTGTTGAATGCATATACCTACTATGGTTGAATGAAATATTCAGTTGGTTAACAAAAAAAATCCCTATTAGCTATCAGTAATCAAAGCCCCATTTTCAAAAATTTATAGTGATTTTTATACTAGCCAACTAAATTTTTTCATTTGGCACATTAAACGTCACGGTAGCTTTCTGAATTGATTATAGTAAGTTTTATACGGTTTCGTAGTAGATCAAATGTCTTAATCTATTTCAGCCATTTTGATAAATTTGATAGGTAGTATGTTATCTAAATTAAAACATGCTGAATTATAAATTTCAAATCACTTTTCCCATAGTTGTTGTAAAAACATTTGTTTCCGGCAGGAAGCATTTTGGCACAAAACTTTTGTACAGAAAAACAGTAAGTGCCTTCGAACAAAACTTAAATACCTAGACTAACCAAATAACCTGCCACATGGCAGGTCTAAGGATTTTGAAATTATTTCTCCATATTTTTTTGAATGCCAGTTACGAGTTCCTTTTTGATTTATAGGTACTTTTTTACTTTCCCATACCACTACTGGTATAGGGAAGTATTGATATCATGAAAATTTTCGAAATCGAGATTTTCGCGGAAATACGTCTTTTGGACCTCCAGGAACCCAAAAAAGTGGTCTAGAAAAAATGTCTGTCTGTGGGTGCGTGGGTATGTATGTATGTAACGCCTGTAACGCAAAAACTAGTCAACCGATTTTGATGAAATTTTAAATGAAGGGGTATATCGAAAATTCATCGACAAAATAAGCTTTTCAAAAAAATCCGAAACCGGAAGCGGAAGTTAGACATGTTTTTTTGGTATAATTTTTTTCAGAAGCGGAATTTTGAAAATCTGAGTAGGGGATATGAAAGAAGGGCATAATTCAAAGGAAACAGTTTTTTACCGGACTCTCTAACTTCAAAATGGCGGTCGCTATGAATTTTTCAAAATTTCGACTTTAACGCCCCGTAACTCAAAAACCAGTTATCCGATCAGGTTCCGCAACAACTTGTTTGAAAGCCCTTTGGCTGTACTACACCAAGAAAAAAAATTATTTACTAAATCCAAAAACGGTCGCAACGGCGCTCTTCCAAAAATGTTGAAATTTTTGAAAAATTATTACAAAAAAACTGGTCTAAGGAATTTGTTTAAATTTTCTGTACTTATGCAGCTTGGTATTAGCTACATTTTTGTTTTTTGATGAACGCCAGAATTCCACTGTGGCGCCCTCTACGAGATGTTGAAAATCGGAAGTAGATGCTCCTATAGCCCCTTTATTAGTCAAAATATGAAAGAAGTTTAAATATAAAAGTTATTTAGTATATAATTCTGCATTCTCTTAAATGTATATCACGTATACAGGGCGTTTGCTTTCCACAGTACAATACGCAACTTTGTTATTTTAAATGAAACACCCTGTATATTATTATACAATAAATTGAACGCAAAATTTAATTGTCTATCACATAGTATAAGGTATTCATATATGTAAAATGTACGGTTGATGTGAAATTCGTGAATTTTGAATATTCACTCTGACTGAAACGAATCATGCGCGTCGGTCGGTAGCGATCGTCCGGCTTCGCCAGCTGTGATTACAACAGATACAGACGTGTCTTCTTCTGTACATTTCGAACCCGCATAGTTTCGTTTTTCTAGCTACGCATTCAAATGATTTCCAATTTTGCCTCGCGAACTACTGTTGAAGACCAAAAACGAAATGTTTATTTTGAGTATGGGAAAGTCCAGGGGAGGTTTGCACCTCCACTTTTTTCAAGTCATTTAGTCAAGAAATGTAAATCAAATTTGTAGATTTGTAATTTTAATCATTAATAGTTAATTAACTACATTTTGGGAGAAGCTGCAAATATCATAGTGGCACTAATTTATGTGTGTATAGTAAAGTATGATTTCCATCTATGCAATCTGTTGCAGTAATGCATTGCAGTTGCATCGAGTTACATATAAAATCGCGAGCAAATTCCCATCTATGTAATTTTGTAACTAGGCAAAAAAAGCATCTAGCGTATTTTAATATTTGACAACCTTAAATGTAAAAGTGGCAATGTTGATGTGTTTGCTGACAATTCTCTGGAGTTACCAACAACAAATTGAACATTATTGAAAATCATACTTAAGTTAAAATTTGTTTGGATTGATTCTATTCACTAATTTAGCTAAAACTCTGGAATAAAGTAGAGCCGGTGTGCCATATACTTTACCACAGCTAAAGGCCAACCTTAAAGGTAAATACAGAATATGAATCTGAAATGCAAATGCCTGGCATATGGACCACGATATCAATGATCTAACTTACCAACATCCCTAATGTACCTACCTACTGATCCATATTTAATCAAATTATTTTCAATAAATAAATACAAAGTAAAAGGTTACCTACAAAGAAAATTGAATGGATAAAAATAAAACACGAAATCAACAACCTTGAAACTTTCATACAGCCTTTACTTTAGTATAGGTATCATCGACACAGCCTACCAGTTTTATTTCATTATTTGAACTTACAAATATTCAGCCATCCTTGGACCAGGTGTTTTAAAATTCGAATTTATGTTCTGCTGCTTTCATTAGTTTAACACGATGAGTTGTTAAGTCTTCCTTTATCGTGATTCCACTTCCTTTCAACATTTTATTTTTACCAGATACCAATGCGCGTTGTTAATAGGAGACAAAATTTTATTTAATAATTTTCATTTTGTAGATTCCTATGTCCGTTGCTATGCTATTTACTATTTTAAATGAACAAACAATATTACAAGTCGCATTGAAAAACTACATTTATTTTGCGTGATCCAAAATTTCTGAGAAAAATGAAGATTGAAGAAGCAGCAAATATTGCTTGTTTAACATTATTACCTGAGAAATCACGTAAACGGTATGAGTTTACATATGAATTATTTAAAAAATGGTTTATAAAAAAAATTGGAGGTTGTATCTGAAAACGTCATGCTTGCTTATAACGAGAGATCAATAAAAAAAACCAATTAGGGTAGGCTGTGAAATTGAATTATTTTAAATTGGTACTGTAGCCACATCCACAGAATGACATTTCTGACATGAAAATTTAAAACTGAACGCTCTTGTCTAAGTTTTTTATTTGATAATAATATTTTAATAATTTGATAATAAAATAAAAAACTTAGACAAGAGTAATAAATTAAATAAATAATAAATGAAAAATAAATTCATTAGAGTTCAATAAATTTTTATTACACAATAAAGCTCCGTTCCCATGAGACGGATTTCCGCAATAATTTTGCGAATCTGTCAAACAAAAAATTCGTTGCGAATTATTTCAACTTCTTGCGGCGTCGGACAAAAGTTAAATTTATTTCAACTTTTTCCGGATTTTTTCTTGCGATCTCTGTCATTTTATCATACCATTTCACTTTAATAAAATAGATGAAAGATATGATAGATGATACGGAAGAAGAGGTAATGCTAAACTTAATACGTATTTTCGACGCCACGTACAATAATTATTGTAATTATAAATATTTAAGACACTTGCAGGAACTGCCATAATATATCTTTTAGGTTACAATATTTAAAAACAACATTACAATTCTGGTGGACCACCACCTATTGGAATCAAATTCGTACGCGAAAAGACAAATGTAACTAGATTATATTCATTCCGAACTGCGGAAATCCGCATGCATGGGAACGGGACTTTGAAGTGGCGATCTGCGGATCCGGAAATTCGCAAATTTATTGCGGAATTCCGTCCCATGGGAACGGAGCTTTATACACCCTATTTTATTTGAAAGCAGCTCTAATTATCACAAATTCCCATATGGGTCAATATGACAATATGACCCGAACAGTACACGAGGGTTAAGCATTTTTCTAGTTGGTACATTCTTGCAACAACTGCCACTATGAATAAGAATTCCAGTCCTTAAAAATCAAATAGTTTTAATGTAAGAAGATTTCATATTTGTACAGACTGATATTGACTGATACTGAAACTGATATTAATATTCGCTTTTGCTTTGATTTTATCTTAATTCAGTCTTTTGCAATTATCATTGTAGCATGTTTCATCATAAAATTGATTGTAGCATCAAATTCTTGGGTTCATACATCAACATCGTCCTATTAAAGTAAATTTTCACATTTCACATGTTATTTAACTGGAATTACTGATTATCAGCTCTAAACTGTACTTCAGTTAAGTTAGGACCCCATCTAAAAAAAAATTAACATAAACATAACCTTCAAAGGATGGAATGGATTGTTTTACCTTTAAAAGATTGTAGACGCGATTTGTAATGACACCCATTCTCTAACATGTACAGTTACATTTTACGTGCTTAACTGGCAAACAATAGTTTTTAATTGTCTTTGGTTTTAATAACGTGACATTTAAAACATAAACAAAGATTTTGATGGGACGACATACATGGTCGGTAGGAAAATCGTTAACGATTGGTAAAGCTCGTGTAATTGTTTCAAAGTAAATGCATCAAAGCACTGGTGGATCATTTTAAAAAAATACCATTATAAGATTCCTATGTTCATCTTCCCAGGGACACACGGTATATCACATTGAAATGGGTTTTCATATGATCTTGTAAGTAACCCTTCTGTGAACTTCTATAATCACATATTATATATCACATTGAAATGGTTTTGCACCCGCATGGGTTTTCATATGAACTTGTAAGTGAGTCTTCTGTGAACTTCTACCGAGTGGGTACTTTCAAAGCCGAACATAGGGGAATTGCATTGTAACTGATCTTTAGGTATATAGTATGTAGATTCCTGCTCGCCATTTAAACTCACAAGGATGGTAATGTCTTTATTATAAAAACCCTCTGCTCTACTGAATACTCGTTATTATTCATATTATTTGATATTAATAACAGAAACATCGACTGATTTAAAATAATTTAATTGACAGATAAAAAAAAGTTGACAATCATAGCAACCTATATTATTTCAAAATAGCATTATTTTATAACTTTTTTTACAGAAAAAGATAACTAAGTACTAACATTTATTGGTACCATCAGATGCGCTGTATTTTTGTCGTTCTATTCATACCATTACCATCCTTGTGGGTTTAAATGGCGAGCAGGAATCTATATAAAGGTTAGTTATAATGCAATTACCCTATGTTCGGTTTTGAAAGTATACTCTGTTTTTTCTCTTTATCATTCAAGAGTGCCGTGATTTTTATATAGTTTTATAGTGTAGGTAAACTTCAAAGCGACAATTGATTACAAGTGACGTTTCCACCGGTGACTTTAGTAGCTATTCTACACTGTTATAAAAATATCTAAAGTTGACTTAGCCTACTCTGAATGATAAAGAGAAAAAACAGAGTATACCCAGACGGTATAATCACATGTATCACATTGAAATGGTTTTTCACCCGTATGGGTTTTCATATGTCGTTGCAAGCTACTCTTGTGTGCACATCTATAGTCGCATATATCACATTGAAATGGTTTTTCACCCGTATGGGTTTTCATATGTATTTTTAAGACACCCTTACGTGAAGATCTAAATTCACATATATCACATTGAAATGGTTTTTCACCCGTATGGGTTTTCATATGTCGTTGCAAGCTACTCTTGTGTGCACATCTATAGTCGCATATATCACATTGAAATGGTTTTTCATCCGTATGGGTTTTCATATGTATTTTTAAGACACCCTTACGTGAAGATCTAAATTCACATATATCACATTGAAATGGTTTTTCACCCGTATGGGTTTTCATATGTCGTTGCAAGCTACTCTTGTGTGCACATCTATAGTCGCATATATCACATTGAAATGGTTTTTCATCCGTATGGGTTTTCATATGTATTTTTAAGACACCCTTACGTGAAGATCTAAATTCACATATATCACATTGAAATGGTTTTTCACCCGTATGGGTTTTCATATGTCGTTGCAAGCTACTCTTGTGTGCACATCTATAGTCGCATATATCACATTGAAATGGTTTTTCACCCGTATGGGTTTTCATATGTATTTTTAAGACACCCTTACGTGAAGATCTAAATTCACATATATCACATTGAAATGGTTTTTCACCCGTATGGGTTTTCATATGTCGTTGCAAGCTACTCTTGTGTGCACATCTATAGTCGCATATATCACATTGAAATGGTTTTTCACCCGTATGGGATTTCATATGTCGTTGCAAGCTACTCTTGTGTGCACATCTATAGTCGCATATATCACATTGAAATGGTTTTTCACCCGTATGGGTTTTCATATGTCGTTGCAAGCTACTCTTGTGTGCACATCTATAGTCGCATATATCACATTGAAATGGTTTTTCACCTGTATGGGTTTTCATATGAACTTGTAAGTGAGTCTTCTGAACTTCTTGCCTGATTTCCGATTCAATTTCGTGAATTTCTTCTTTGATATCCAGCTCCTCGCCCACCAAAGGCTCAATCTTAATATAAATATCATCATCATCACTCTTAATATTAAATTTCACATCAGGAGTTTCAGATTTTATTGGGGCATGCAAATGGGTGCTGGTATTTTCATGTTTTACTGAAAGAATTGACAGCTTATTAAGATATTAATATTTTAGAAGTACTTAAAGTAGCACAAACAGTATAAGATACAACTACTATTAAATATGAAAGCCTATTAACATTAAAAATATTTTTTTAATATACAGAGTGATTTAAATGTACACTGAAAACTTGTAGGAGGTGATTCTTCTCGTCAGAATAAGAAAAAAATGAATACGACCCACGGTCCGCAAATGCCTGGTTTCTGAGTTACCAGCTGAGAAAGATAGAACGAAGAGTCACTAACTTTGTTTGTAAGAATTCCACCAAATCAGGGAGTAGTATGCCTTATATATGTAATTTTCTTATTTTTTGTTTAAATATCCTTAAAGATTCAGAATCTTTTATGCTGGAATGTAATTTGTTATAGATTTTATGCGAACAAAAAAAAAGTCCTGACTGATACTGAGAGTCTATTAGAAGGTATAACAGGATTGGATTTATTGCGAGTATTATGATTATGTACATCTTCATTTTTGTCAATTTTACTAATATTTTTTCGAATGTGCATTAACACAATATACCGGGTGAGTCAGACCACCCGTATCAGTCGTTTTTTTCGAAAACGGTTAATCGTAGAGAGTTCGGACGAAAATTTTTTATTACAAAAGCCTTCATGAAGAATCGAATGGTGACATTGGCATTCGTCGGAAAAATCGGCATCCTGAAGAGTTTGCTCCAGAATGTCGAGAACTCCAAAATTTCAAATAGCACGGGGGGTTAAGAGTGGTATTGTTGAAAAAGTCTTTAAAAGTAAGTAAGTTTTGTAGGAAAAATAATTTTATTACCCCCACCCCTCTGACGAATATTCGATTGAAGTTATTAAGTAATTGTACTGTTATTTAGACAGGATGTAAACGCACATACGTCCTAACAACAGAAATGTATGGATAATCAGCAGTGGATGAACACGGGCTGACAAGAAGAAGAAAACTGTTATTTAACATTACATTTTAAAAATGTCTAAAATGTAAGTTTGGCAATATCACAATAATTATTCAAACTGTCGTCCATCTACCTCTAAACACTGTCGAGCGCTTCTAGTCACATTATCAGTGGCTCTCAATATTTCTTCACCACTTAATGACCGGCAGGCATTGCGAATTCTCAGCTTCATATCATCTCTCGTTGTAGGCTTTTCGCCATAGACAATATCCTTGATACGGCCCCTAAGAAAAAAATCCTGGGGGGTACAATCGGGTGACCTATTGTCAAACTTACATTTTAGACATTTTTCTTCTTCTTGTCAGCCCGTGTTCGTCCACTGCTGATTTTCCATGCATTTCTGTTGTTAGGACGTAGGTAGTTAGGCCGTTTACATCCTGCCTAAATAACAGTACAATTACTTAATAACTTCAAGCGAATATTCCTCATAGGGGGTTGGGGTAATAAAATTATTTTTCCTACAAAACTTGCTTAAATTTTAAAGACCTTTCCAACGATATCACTTTTGACCCCCCGTGCTATTTGAAATTTTGGAGTTCTCGACATTCTGGAGCAAATTCTTCAGGAAGCCGATTTTTCCGACGATTGCCAATGTCACCATTCGATTCTTCATGAAGGCTTTTGTAATAATAAATTTTGGGCCGAACTCTCTACGATTAACCGTTTTCGAAAAAAACGACTGATACGAGTGGTCTGAATCACCCCGTATACAGGGTGGATGACAAAATCCGCCCCGAGCTATACAGCTTTTAATTGAGATCGGATTGTTACGGTCGACATGCCAATCCAAATGGGTCATTAAATACTACGTTTTGATGTAAACGTCATCCTGGAGATCGCGACTACCATGTAAACAAACCATGTGACACATGGGGTCTGTGATTGGTTGCTTACAGAGAACGTCCGTAAGCAAACAATCACAGATCCTACTACGGCCACGTATCACGTGATTTTCTCTGGGAATGACGTGTAGCAAGAACATTTTCAGGGCCTACTAGATTTTAGCAGCGATAGTCAACTTTTTTATTGTTGAATAGGCACCTACAGCTCCACCAAGCTTACAAATGCCCCGGAAAATACCTCAACTAAATTTTAAAAGACAAAGCGCGACAATACGGCAACCAATAGCAAACAATACTACTCAAAAGTACATTCACTTGAAAAATTCAATTGACGTTTGAAATTTTAATAATTTCAGTGTTTGTCAGATTGTTTTGATGTTTAAAATCTGTTAAGTATGAATGCTAAATCGAGGAAGATGAATCAGTCTGAAGTCAGAAATATCATTCATTGGGAAGGTCATCGAATTAAAAGTATTTATAATTATTTAAATTTCTCGCCTATTTTTTTTATTTTACTGTACTTTGAAAAACTATATCAGCGCCGTACAACGCCCCCTTTCAACTTTGTAAGCTTGGTCAAGCTGTAATGTATATTTTTTGTAATTCTGAATAAGCGTTTTTTCCGAGTTCAACGATGTATAATAAATTAATAAGTCATCCTACCATCACCAAAAAGTAGTAAAAAAATTGTTTAAAATTACTCTCCTAACTTCCAAATTCGCAATTAGTTTTCAATAGTAAGCTTTCAGTAACAAAATATTGACAAGCTACAGTTTGCATCGAAAATAATGGAGATCCATTTGATTTGAGTATTTAAGAAATTAAATTTAGCAGTTTAATTTTAACATTGTAATGTATATTTTATTTTGTTATCCATATCTTTTTTTTTGTAATTTTATATAACATGTTTTTCTTGTATTTTGAAGTTAAGCAGTAACTACGGAATATTCAGTAGTAAAATCATAAGAGCACTTTCGTATATTCGAATATACAGTGCCTTCATTAATGATTGATACCCACGTGACTTTTGATCCGTGGTGTCCTTGGGAGTTTCAGATTTAAATGTTGAAGTCAGGTAGGATTGGTACTCGTTGTAACTAAAGTCACTAAAGTTACTGTCAATCTACGTACATACAATCAGTTCGGGAATTATTAGATAAAGATTTGCCAACTGTGAAAGTTGGGTTGCCTATATTTTGTGGTTACGTGGGTATCAATCATTAATGAAGGCACTGTACTTTTCGCGATTTCTATTCGAAATTGGTGTTGCCATGGAAATTTGCCGAGAGCTGTGCTCGAGGGATATTTCCTAACGGTATAGTCGGGGCACGCTAAAGGTGCATCTGCGTCATCAATTTTTTAATGGCGTCCATGCGTCATGAATTAGTCTGTTTATATTTATTTATTGTTTCTCAAAACGTCGGTTGCTTTAATGTGTTTCTCAAACTGTCAAGAGTGACATTTGAGCAATATACACACAATAAAAAAAAACAACAATGATCATGTGCTTAAATAAAAACTTACAGGACGAAAAAAATACTAATTAGTAAACGTTTTTATTTTTTGCAGGAATAATATGAATACAACTAATTAATAAAAATAATAACTGTGAAATAACATTCTATGGGCTTATAAAAAGCATACTTTTAATACGTAATTCGCAAAAAAAATTACAATTTTATACTTTTTCAAGATTACCAGAAAATGCGATTGATGACGTTGATGCACCTTTAGCGTGCCCCGACTATAACATCAATTGAGAATAGAAAGAGGGAAAGGTATTTAGAATATACGAAAGTGCTCGAATTATATTTGTCACGATTACATCACGAATTTTTAAGTTCATTTTGCTAAAAATGTCAGTCTGACGTTTGAAAAAATTAATGTATAAAAAAAATCAATTATTGTTATGTACGGTTGCTACAGAGATATAGTCGAAGTTTGTTTAAAAGATTATGAAATTTAAAGAGATAGATATACAGCCCTCGCTCTTTCTGCACCATTACCTTGATGGGAATTTCGCGATTATGAAAATCTTAACTTCTTCACATAGCGCTACGGTATATCCGCCTTTTGTTCATGTACGACAGAGATGTTGCTATCCATGCGAACCGCCTACGTTCGAGTGGTTAGCAGACTGTCAGTGGTATCAAAGACTATTCTCACTTAGTCTTTGGTGGTATCCAAACAATACGCAAATGTACTTTAACGAGCAACCCTTAAAATTCTCTAAATACCACTGATATTCTAGTTGATTAGCATAATGACTTGTAGATATTGTTCTAAATCTTGTAAACAACATTTACTTTCATATAATATAAGTAATAATAGTTATTTAAGTAACAAGGAATGTAAGGACGTTATAATGTGTGAGGCAGGTTAAGATAAGCCGAGGCTTATATTACCTGCCGAGAATGTAGACGTCTGTTGTACATTCCGCGTTACTAATTATGTTTTTCCCGCTACCGCAGCAAATGATTTGTAAAAGATTATTAGCATTAAAACATTTTATTTAATAATTTTCATTTTGAAGATTCCTATGTCCGTTGCTATGCTATTTACTATTTTAAATAAACAAACAATTACAAGTCACATTGAAAAACTAATAGCGAATTCCAATCGCTGCACTAGCCTGCACTAGTGTACACTAGTGTTGTGTGCTAGATTTGTGTAATCACGTGACTGCACTGCACTGGTGTTAAAATTTAGAGGGAAACTCAAATATAGGCACATTCAAGTCACAGATGTAACACTTGTTAAAAACTACCTGCTTATTTTTGTCTGGTGCAACCACGATTTGTCAATTTTGTAATTCGAACACACTAGACTAGTGTACACTAGTGCAGGCTTGTGCAGCGATTGGAATTCGCTATAAATTTATTTTTTGCGCTACTGTGCTCTATTTCATTGTTTACCGCGGCTGTTTCCAAGACAGTAAGTTATGTTTACTAGTTGCAAAGGATAAAGTCGTCGGTAAAATACTTTGGGGTTCTAGAACGGTAACTAAATTTACTCAAAACGAATGTGCCATGTAATTTGATAAATTAATGTCAGTCACAAATGTCAGTTTAGTTAAATAAAATGAATGCAATTTCCAATGTTAGTTAAAACAAATCCTGGAGCTTTTAATTTCTCATTTCTTGTAACAAAGTACGCCCAGCAAAGATTTTTCAGCAATATTTGTACTTTTCTTGGTACACCAATTTTTAAAATGATTGTAGGTACCTTCGTAGCGTCTCTCTAGACTTATCAGGAATGAGAACCGAACACCCCACATTCCAAGCTTCTTCTATTTCGTTTTCGGAATCATTTTCATTAATTTTTAGCACGGAACTCCAAATAATTTTCACAAAAAACTGCAATGGCGGTAACTGTTTACAGATTGCTATAGAAACGCAATATATCATCTACAATATGGCAACGTGATGTGGAGACTGACAATTATCGCATTTGAATCTGTATTAATTATTAATTTATTAAAAATTCTTTTTACCGGATTCAGTAGCGCAAAAAACGTCATAAGCATCACGAACGTTAAGGACTACCGATCTCAGACAACAATTGGAGTCGTCGCTGCGCTCCTCCTCCAAACTATTGTCTTCGATCGGTAAAATGTCCTTACCGTTCTTAATACTTAATATACTATTTTGTACTCGACAACTGGAAACTAGATAGCCGCGCACGTAATTGACGATCGGAAATGTCAATTTCCCGCACTAATGTTGTAAAGTAAAGAAAAAACACTGGACATGCATATTTAGATACACCCATTATTAATGCCACCTAAATTGAAAGGTAATATATATTTATCATACATAAAAAAGGTACAAATAAATAGCAACTTACCTTTTTTTAAAAGGAATGAAGTGTTTGGAGCTTCTTTCAAAAAGGTTTCGATATGTTTTGCATATGTACACTCGTACCTGCTCTTAGATTTTTTGGGTAATAAATTAAGGACTGCAACATTTGCAGCCTCCAGAATGCTTGGAGGAGTGCACAAAATATCACTATCATTACTGTCCGACATTTCATAATAGTTTAATTTTAAAAAGAAACGTCAAAAACCACAAATAATTGAAATTCTACAACTTTGTTTGAAGAAACAACACCTTAGTAACCTGCGATAACTAATAAATTTACATCCAAATCCGAATTTAAATTTACTTCTTTGCTTATTATTAATTACCTTCTTCGTACGAAAAATAGCATACAAACCTCATGCGTGAAAGTGTCATCCTCGCATTCGCGTTTAAAACAGCGTTCATACGGGATAATCGCATTCCCGCATTTGATTTGTAATATACTCTTGCGTGATCCAAAATTTCTGAGAAAAATGGAGATTGGAGAAGCAGCAAATATTGCTTATTTAACATTATTACCTGAGAAATCACGTAAACGGTATGAGTTTACACATGATTTTTTTAAAACATGGTTTATAAAAAAATTTGGAGGTTGTATCTGAAAACGTCATGCTTGCTTATATGGTCCAAATATCCCAGAAATTAAAATCTGCGGCCAGTTTATGGTGTGAGTATTCATTCCATGCTGAAGACTAACCGAAAACATTGATATCTCAAAATTTCCTAAACTAATTTCTGTTGTTGAAAATAGCTATTTTCCTAACAAGTGCAGAAAATCGATTTTTCCGCACGCAAATGCCGTTGACAGCACGACGCGTAGCGGAGTGGTGTCAAGCATTTAAGTGCGGAAAAATAGGTTTCTGCACGTGTTAGGAACAATAGTTTTTCTACTAGCGTGCGGAAAATGCGTTTTTCCGCACGCTAGTAGAAAAACTAGTGCGGAAAAATGCTTTGCCGCACGGTGCGGAAAAGTGGATTTTCCGCACTAAAAAATGTGCGGAAAATGCGTTTTTCCGCACGCTAGTAGAAAAAATATTTTTTCTTCAAGCGTATCATAATATCCGTATTGTTGTACATGGGAAGAGAGTTAGCCTTATGGGTTTAAAAGTTTCACATTAAGTATACCGGCCGCTAGGCTGGCCCTCAAGCGGAGGGTCTTCGGAACTAAACAAGATTTATTTTCGCTGGGTACAGTACATATTACAGATTTCTTTAAGCATTTTTGAACAGTCTGAAAGCTCAGTGTTGCCATGTTGTGAAAATGGTAAAAATCGTATTAAAGTCAGTGGCGCCCCATTGACTGCAGTTTAAAAATTATTTTTACAAGCCCATGTGGACTTCTGAATACATACGCTCAGCTGCTGGATCACTGCAGGGTGAGTCACTGTCCGCTTGTATGAATTACATCTAGTGTGACTTAAGCTCTAGTGTGTGCTTTGAATTTTCAATACGCGCTTTCGCGCACGCTACTGTTATTTACTACACGGAACAATAATATAACCTCAAAAGTTTTTCTTTACAAAATTGACTTAAGTCGTTTTACTTTACTTTTAAAGTAAAATATTTATAGGTATGTATACATTTTAACGCATTATTCAACAGCATGAATATCGTAAGAAGTAAGACAACCCATATTAAAAATTATTAATCCTTATTATTTTCCAGAAAGTAAAAAATGTTTCTCAAAAACAGAACTTAAAATTAATGGAAGGAAGACAACTAACTAAACTAAAGCTAGTCCTTAGAAAAGAGTTAATTATTGGCTACAACAAATGCTCGAAGTGTCCCCCATTTTGCTGAATACACAATGCTACTCGACTTTTCATGTTTTCGAAAATGTGCTTTGTTGTTGTTAAAATTTTCATGGAAAAAGTTGCAGTAATGTATTCGACTAGCATGGTCTCTTTGTCGAATTTGATGTACAATAGACACTTTTTAAGGATGCATGTGCAGTTGCTTCTTCAAAATGTTGTGAACAGTGCTTCTAAGGACAGCTGCCTGAGCTGAAATACAACCGACCAAGAATACAACGCAATGACATGTTTGGGTTTTCTACTACAACAGCTACGGCATTTTCAACAATGTTTGGGTCAGTGGCTGGCTTTCCGGTAGTTTTGCCTTTTGCTACACTTCCTGTCGCACGAAAACTTTCAACAACGAGATGAATGTGGTGCACCAAAATAGTTTCTTCCACATTTCTGTTAGGAAACTGGGGCCGTAGTCTCGAAATCACTCGACATTTTCTCGCACACGACAAAAAAAGATGAACCAATCCGAAGGATATTTTCCTGACAATTGATCATATGTCATGCCACAAAAAATAGTTTGATTGGTTCATTTTTTTCTATCGTGTACGAGAAAATGTCGAGTGATTTCGAGAATACAGCCCCTGCAATCGAAACTGCTGCTTACAAGTCGCATAGGAATACTGTATTCTCCATTTATTAACTGTCCTAATCGAAAATATGCCTGAATAATAAAAATGATTTTTTGCACTGTGTAAGTACATTTTGTATTGTAGTATTAATAAATATTTTATAATTAAAGCTATTTAAAGTGAATATTTTTTTATTGACAATTTTATTAATTAATGACAGTTCGGGTAACTATTCATGGAATAATTATAAATAATTGAAAAGTTCCTGCTCACTAGCTACCTACTACAAATTTTTAATTTTGTCTATTAAAAACGTTCTCGTTTTCTTTACAAGTTATTTAACATGGCAAACTTGGGTGTATATTTTGAATGTGGGAACCCTCATTTTTTTACTTTAGATGAACAGCAGTTGACGCCCTCAGTCAGTACCTACCTAGTTTATGTGAAAAAATAGTTTTTTTCACTACTAACTTGAGAAGTCGTCATTATTTACTCCTTTTCTCTAATGAGAAGTTATATTTCTTCAACCTAGGTAAATAATGATAATGAAAAATTTCCTAGGTAAATAATAAAATAAACGTTCTACAAACCAGATGTTATTGGTTTTGTTTTATAGTTTGACAACTACAGTTCCAGGCTCTAAGTACTTAATACTTTTAAATATTTAAAAAATCGTGTGGAACTAGTAAATTACAAAAATCTAAACGAATAACATTTCTAGTAGTGAAAATAGTAGTATACAGTGAAGTCCATTTATTATGCAATATAGGCATGTTGCAAGTTAATTGGTGTACGCACTTTACCATTGGAATATAGGCAACCCATTATACAGTTAGCTAGTTTTTTTTATCTAACCATCTATGATCTAACCGAAATCAGCAACACATGAAAGTTTAACCTCAAAATAAAACATGTTCTCAGTTCAAAAAAGATTATTTAATATTGAAAATGAAACAAATAGGATCAACAGCAAGCAATTACGAGTATTATAAGTATAACAAATGTTCGAAGTGCCCACCTTGCATTTCCAAACAGAAGGCTAAACGATTGTTAATTTCGAAATTAACAGGTATGTTTCGACATTCATTAATGCAGGGGCAAGAGTGCTTAGCAGTGTATAGTGGGTTGCCTATATTCCAATGGTAAAGTGCTCACACCATTTAACTTGCAATATGCCTATATTGCATAATAAATGGACTTCACTGTATAAACCACGATAAAGAAGATTGCTCTCAACTGAGCATTATTTTCCGAGCTACGAAGCAGCAAGGGAAATAAGTTGCGAAAAATGTCTTCTCTACCTTGGCCTATAATGTAGATAGTACCTAGATACTATCGGATACTATTATTTACGCCGTCTACTGAACTTTTCATCTTATACCTATCATTCGTTTAAGACTATTCAAATTATATATTCTGCAGGAATTTATTGTTAAAACAATAAGTGTAAATACTCATTCTTTTTCTTTAATGCGTTATATATTTTAATAACTGGATTAGCTGAGTACGGATTTAGTATTATAAGTATTAGTTCAATCAAGTACAATTACAATCCAACTTGATCGTATTTTTGTTTAAATAAATACTCACGATTTTACATTTCTCAAGGAACTGATGCCTTGTTCGATATCCGAAAGTAGGTATCGAATAACAAATACATTTTATATATCGAATAATGAATAACTATCGAATAATTCGAATTTATTCGAATAAAATTAGGTATTCGAATAAATTTATTCGAATAAAATTATGTACTTATTCGAATAAAAATGTTCGATATATTGAATAAAAATATTTTCAATATCGTTATTCGATAACTTATTCGAATTATGATACAAATGCACATGAGCTAATACCAAATTCTGCTGTTCTATAGGTATTGTTTGGTTGAAAATTTCAAGTATTCAATTCGTTTGCAACACGGCAACACTGCAAATTTGATAGCAGTTTTATGGCCTGCTTATCTGATAAGTTTATGGCCTGGGGCATTTGAGAATAAAAATTGGTGTTCGTATTGTAAAATTTGCTTATGCAACCCAATGTACACTATAAACGCTTTTTACCATTACGTTGCTCCTCTTCCCCACTATATACTCTTTGGTTGTACAGAACTGGCTATGTAGAAGGAAGTCATTTTGTTAGTAGTCAAAAAATGAAAATAATGTTACTAGTACAATAATGTGTTTACGTATCCATGGCAACGGCAGTATTTTGCCCATAGCTCCGCCCCCAAGGTTGGTAGAGGGGAGAGCGTTGTCCTGTCGAAATTATTTTTTAGGAAATATTTATTTACAGAAACAGAATATTTTTACACTTGAAGAAAAAATAGTATATATATATATAGTCTTATTTGTGTTTCGCTCACTTGCACAGCCTCGGCGCGTGCGCCTCGGCCGCAATATGAGCTCAGCACAAAAAGATCTCTTTCTACTCCTAATAATATAATATACTAAAATCTGCATGTCATTCATTATTTTCCTAGGAATGTAAGTAATTATTAAGTTGCACTGTCAATAGCAACCGAATCAACAAATGTTATGAGGCCCTTACACAGCTTGTAACCATGGATGTAAGACCTACTTACATTGCAGGTAGCGGGAAAAAATTTATTACAAGTACATTTGTGTATTGTTTGGATACCACTGACAGTGCGAAAAAGCGAGGGCTGTATATCTATCTCTTTAAATTTCATAATCTTTTAAGCCGAACACAGACAGCTAAAAAAATTTCCGACTATACTATCGTATCACAGCCAATAGGAAGCCGAAGCACCAAATCGAATATACCGGGAATATACCGATAGACCAAGAAGGTATATCCGAGAATTCCCGCCGTGATTGGTTCATTTTTAAAAAATGCTTAAATCCTATTGGTCTATAATATATGAGTGATATAATCTGTATGTACTACTTCAAAGTCCAGTGCTAAAAGTTTCGTCAAGTAGTTAACGTTAGCAGTTGTCAATATTTTGTTAGTCAAAGCCTACTATTGAAAATTAATTGCTAAATTGGTAGTCACCAGAGTAATTTTAAACAATTTTTTTTAATACTTTTTGGTGATGGTAAGGTGATTCATTATACTTCGTTGAACTCGGAAAAAACGCTTATTCAGAATTACAAAAAAAATACATAGGTGCCCATTTAAAAATAAAAAGTTGACTATCGCTCCTAAAATCTAGTTGGCCCTGAAAATGTTGTAACCACATTAAAACGTAGTATTTAATAACCCATTTCGATTGGCATGTCGATTGTAACAATCCGATCTCAACTAAAAGCTGTATAGCTCAGGGCGGATTTTGTCATCCACCCTGTATATACAGAGACAGGGTAGTGTTAAAAGTTCAAATTTCATAAATGCGGGTTTACAGTGATCATACCTGGATAGTCCAGCTATTAATCTTACTGCTTGTTTTTGCAAAATAAACACTTCACGCACATTTGCCATTATTACTTTTTCAGAGATTGTGGTTCTTATTAATTGTCTAAGTAAGAAGATATATGTTTATTTAATTTGATCTTAACTGCATCAAGCTGGTCCGCCCATGCTAATCTACTATCTATGTATACCTACACCTAAAAACTTAGCACTATTTACCTGTTGAATTGATTTTTTATCCGATCGTAGTAGTAAACTAGAGTCAGAATTTGTATTTTTCGTTGTAAAATTAATCATTTGAGTTTAAAATGTAGCTAAAACCAAGCTGCATAAGTATAGAAAATTTAAACAAAATCGTGTGGCCAGTTTTTTTGTAATAATTTTTCAAAAATTTCAAAATTTTTGGAAGAGCGCCGTTGCGACCGGTTTTGGATTAATTTAATTTGGTTCAATGTTTGAAAGTCAGGTGCCCAAAGTGGTATGTGGTGATACAAACGGTTCTATAAAAACTGCGATTTTTCAAAAACGGTGCACATTTTCGTTGTACAGCACCTTTTTTTTGTCTAGCATGGGGGGTGCGTCACAGCCACTATTGACTTTACCAAAAGTGAAAAAACGAAAAACCAAAATGGTCCTTCTGGATAATTTTAAAATTCCGAAAACACAGTAATAAGTGCCTCCACAGATCAGTTAGTTTTTATAGATACATATCGCGCATGTTATGGTTTTGTCAGTGTTTACAGCGCCTCTGGTGTTTGCGAGCTCTACTAAATGAACTGGCGGCAGATTTGAAATATTATGAAATGGATTATTATACATTTAATAATTATGAGAAACCAACCCAAAAATCTGTACATTATGTAGTATATACAGATTTTTCGGTTTATTGAGATGGAGTAACCATATTCCTTGTGAAAAATGAAAGAAAAATGTAATATGGATAGATTTATTAATAATTTTTAATACATAATCGCACTCGCACAGCTAACTTTACGATAAAACGATGACGAGATGAAGTTTTATCTTCGCACCCAGACACACAGCACTTTACATAACGCATTCTGAAAATTGTAGTTTATGTTCTGAAGTTATAAATGTAAAATTAAACTTACATATGACAGTGATGTAGAAGATTTTTAAAACAACCAATTATACTACTCACACACACATATATTACTACCGCAAACTCTTATAACAACACTAAAATAATGAACGACATACAACAACAATTACAACCTTATAACACCTGCAGAACTACAAAAAACGTGACCGACCGCGACATAAACACAAAAGGTGACAAACAGTGGATTGTGACAATTGCAAGTGCATCCCGCGAATCCAAACGAAATCAAAATTCATTGGTGACAACAGAAATGCGTACCAAACTAATTACCCCAACTTTCACCCTAAATTTGACCTGCTGCTGACATCTCTTGGATGCGAGCTCCATGTACAGAATAGATAAGAACCGCAACCAGACGCGCCCATTTAGCTAAAACATCTATAAAAACTAACTGATCTGTGAGTGCCTCCCAACCAGAAAAATACTTTCCCTAAGAACCAAAACAATATCTTGTTTGGTTAAATTTTTACAAATAAAATTAGTGATTCTTTGTTTCCTCTTTGTCAACAACCAAGCATTTTCAGACCATGGGTCATAATATAAACTTTTTTTCTTATTCTGGTAAGAATAACCTCTTACCAGTTTTAAGGGTACTTTTCAATCACCCAGTATAATAAAAAAAGGATATTTGTTAAACCAAATATTACTGAAAAGCAGAAAAAGGAAAAATGATTTTCCTACTTACTCCCTGTTTGCAACTCAGCTTGAGAAAAGTTTCCCTTGATGTCTTTCCCATTCCAAACATCCAACGTAGGATCCTCCGTATCCATCACGAAGCCCTCACATACAATTTCTGATTTTACTGCAACGCCATTTACGTAAAGAAAATTCCATGTTAGTTAAACGTTCGGGTTAAATTAATTTTAAACACTTACCATCTGCTTGCAACTCTGCTTGAGAAAAGTTCTCCTTGATATCGGTGCTTTCCTGTGCATCCAGAGTAACATCATCATTCAGATTCATCACTAATCCCTCATCTACAACTTCCGAATGAACTGCGACATCATTTATGTAGAGCACAAAATCCATGTCAGTGCAAGAGGTCTTCAGTTTATTATTACAATACACACAAACGAAAACTCTTCACAGGTTCACAGGCGGTAAACGGACGTTAAACGCAGTTAAACGGTAAACTGGCGCTTTGACAGGTTGTTCGATGTTGCCAGATTCACCCAGATTCAACCTTAAAATCCCAGTAGTTACATTAAAAATCCCCATTTTTACTTAAATAATTCCCTCCTCCCTATCCCCATTAGACATCCTTTTTTTTTAATTTTAAAGAAAATTTAATATTAGTTTTTCTACGATCGTGCACAATGTAACACTTTTGATCTGTATTTTTAGAGACAAAAGCAGGTGTTTATTGCACTGGAGTGCAATAATAGTAGATTGTTTTATTAGGATTAAAAGTGTCACTTTTTTGACGAGCAAAATTGCGAGCATACACGGAGGATGATTATGGCTAGGAGTGCACACTGCCACAGCACACTGCCCTGCCGTGCGGGCGGCCGAACGTGGTTCATATATAGTCTATTTTTTTTTAGATTCACCAACCTCGCAATTTCTCTCGAAAGTATGTTTGGCAACGCTGCTGGTGAAATTTTTTAGTAATTTTTAAAGTAGGGTTAGGACTAATAAATTTAATGGTTAATTTTGACAAGTGATTTTCACAAGAAGTATTTTCATATATTTTGTTAAATATTGTTGATTTATGTGGATATATGCGAGTTTATGTAAATTTGCCCGATTTAATAAGAAGTACCTATTATAGTTTTATAATAATTAATATATAAATAATTCGAGGTAAGAATAGAAAAAATGTAGGTATTCAGGATTAGAATAATTGGGATTATTTTCAGAATCAGATTCGGGCGGTTCAAATTCTGAATCATCATATGAGAGATATGGTTCAAAATTGAATCTGTATCCGAATCGTCACCTTGATATATTACGATTGGCGGTATATTTTGAACATAAAGTTGTCCATTTGCCCTAAATTATTTATCAGCTGCCATAATTGAACTTTTGTACATGTAAGTTAAAATGGAACGTTACAGTTTATTAAATAATTTCCCTTGCAGTTTTATTGGAATAATGTATTGGAAGTCTCTCCAAACGGACAGAATGACATGGGGCATTGTCAAAAATAATAACAGTTTTAAAACCATCAGATGGTAGAGCTGGAATTAATTGATTAATCCACTCTTTAAATAGCTGACTATTCATCGTTTTGTGATAATCCCTATCATTGTTTCTGGGTCTTGGTCTTAAAAGCAAACTACATCCATCTAAGAATAAGAAACCTCAACACACCCAGGATGGAGCACTGTAAACCTGCTTTCCTTAATTTCTAATCTTTCTTGGGAAGGTTGTCAGTAGTTCAAGATTTAGTAGCAGAATCGTTTTTGTAAATCGGGGTTTCATCAATAAAAATAAATCTTATATTAGAGTACCTATACTTTATTTTTTCTAACCATGGCCTGGATGTAAACAAAACCACGTGACAATTTCTAAAACGTCATCTCAATGCAATTTTGTGATTGGTAGTTGTAGCGAGAGGATTTCACCCCTTTACTGTAGGAGTAGTTACGTTCGATTCGTGCGTTAATTGCAGTTGCATTTGTCGTCATCTGTGTATGATATCTGGTGCTTTAGTATTTAGATTTATTTAAAATGGAATCGTCGCCCAGTGAAACTATTCTTTGCACCTATGGTTTAAACTTCCCCGCGCGCTAGTTTACGTAAAATACCTACCACTGTAAACGTAGGCTAGAAATGATCACGTGGGTTTTGTTTACATCCAGGCCATAGTTAAAAAAAATAAGGTATAGTCTTCTTTATCTTTTAACTAGCTGGGTACCCGCAGCACATGCCGCGTTTACAGTAGGGTCGTATAAAACGAATTTAATATCTATTGTAATCTCTACTATTTATTTGAATTGAAAATGTATAGTATTGGTTGTTACGATTTAAATTATATTCCGAAGTTAAAAATCGTACAACGCTCCCCACGGTCGAGATTCAGGAGGACTCTCTCTGTAACTCCAGAAAAAAAATCTTGAAAATCGATAATTTTACATTATTTTCCGAAGTCCTCCTGGGGTTCTCTAGGTGCCCGCGGAGGAGGTGCCGTGCTATTGTTTTTCTAGGTAACCCGGGAGTCCGAACGTGTAAGCTTATGGACCTGGAGACCTTCTGCGTGGGGTTTCACATTCTTAAGTCTCCAGGTCGAATAGCGTGTAGAGCAAATTGCAAAAATTGATAAATTCCGAAAAGGGCAAAAGTATGAAAAACGCCAGAAGAACGGTTGTAGGGGAAGGTCCCCCCTAGGTCCCCACGATCGAGATTCGCGAGGACTCTCTCTGTAACTCCAGAAAAAAAATCTTGCAAATCAATAATTTTACATTATTTTCCGAAGTCCTCCTGGGGTTCTCTAGGTGCCCGCGGAGGAGGTGCCGTGTTATTGGTTTTCTAGGTGACCCGGGAGTCCGAACGTGTACGCTTATGGACCTGGAGACCTTCTGCGTGGGGTTTCACATTCTTAAGTCTCCAGGTCGAATAGCGTGTAGAGCAAATTACAAAAATTGATAATTTCCGAAAAGGGCAACAGTATGAAAAACGCCAGAAGAGGGCTTGTAGGGGAAGGTCCCCCCTAGGTCCCCACGGTCGAGATTCGGGAGGACTCTCTCTGTAACTCCAGACAAAAAATCTTGAAAATCGATAATTTTACATTATTTTCCGAAGTCCTCCTGGGGTTCTCTAGGTGCCCGCGGAGGAGGTGCCGTGCTTTTGTCTTTCTAGGTGGCCCGGGAGTCCGAACGTGTAAGCTTATGGACCTGGAGACCTTCTGCGCGGGGTTTCACATTCTTAAGTCTCCAGGTCGAATAGTGTGTAGAGCAAATTGCAAAAATTTATAATTTCCGAAAAGGGCAAAAGTATGTAACACGCCAGAAGAGGGGTTGTAGGGGAAGGTCTCCCCTAGGTCCCCACGGTCGAGATTCGGGAGGACTCTCTCTGTAACTCCAGAAAACAAATCGTGAAAATCGCTAATTTTTAATTATTTTCCGAAGTCCTCCTGGGGTTCTCTAGGTGCCCGCGGAGGAGGTGCCGTGCTTTTGTCTTTCTAGGTGACCCGGGAGTCCGAACGTGTAAGCTTATGAACCTGGAGACCTTCTGCGTGGGGTTTCACTCTCTGAAGTCTCCAGGTCGAATGACGTGTAGAGCAAATTGCAAAAATTTATAATTTCCGAAAAGGGCAAAAGTATGAAACACGCCAGAAGAGGGGTTGTAGGGGAAGGTCTCCCCTAGGTCCCCACGGTCGAGATTCGGGAGGACTCTCTCTGTAAGTCCAGAAAGAAAATCGTGAAAATCGCTAATTTTTAATTATTTTCCGAAGTCCTCCTGGGGTTCTCTAGGTGGCCGCGGAGGAGGTGTCGTGCTATTGTCTTTCTAGGTGACCCGGGAGTCCGAACGTGTAAGCTTATGAACCTGGAGACCTTCTGCGTGGGGTTTCACTCTCTGAAGTCTGGTCGAATGACGTGTAGAGCAAATTGCAAAAATTTATAATTTCCGAAAAGGGCAAAAGTATGAAAAACGCCAGAAGGGTTGTAGGGTTGTCTCCCGTAGGTCCCCACGGTCGAGATTCGGGAGGACTCTCTCTGTAACTCCAGAAAAAAAATCTTGAAAATCGCTAATTTTTAATTCTTTTATTAATTCCTGCGGGTCCTTGGTGTTCTGCGGTCGAAATATGTAAACACTGGAACATAACCAAAACTCGCTTTTAAACTACAACCACTTTTCGAGGCGAAATAGCCCATCCAGGGGAAGCTTAGATCATTAAGACATCACTAATGTTTCTTTATTTGATGGAAACTGCTTTATAAAGCAGGAAAAGGCCTACTTTAAAAAAAAAATACTTCTTTAGATGAGTGTACCCGCTAAGCGCTAACATATTTTATTTTCGGCGGTTGGCACTACTGACAAATCTGAATGTAACTTAAGCGAAGTGTGGTACTTATTAAGCCTATACGCACACGCCCCACTGACCTTGGCACGCCCGCACAACCGTTTAACGTTGCGTTCACACGATATAGGACGTTTATACAGAGCAGCCCTTTTTTTTTGGTACCGGTGGGGTGAAAACCCACACTTATAATAAAGTCAGCGTTCACACATTATATGAAGTTTATATAGAGCTGTCCTTTTTTTAATTTTGTAGCGGTGGGGTGTAAACCCAGACAACACTGTTGTGCTTTATATAATAGTATTGATAACATTTTAAATAATTTAAATTTGAAATGTAGTGATGCGCACGCATAAATTGACAGAACATTTTGATTGATCTTTGAATCAATGTTACCATATATAGTAAATTCCAAAACTTTATGTACTTCAAGGTCATACGAACTAAGTTAGGACATGACGTGCGCCGATGTAGCTGGTCCAGATCAGTCAGGAGATATATATTTTTTCGTTCCTTTTAATGTTCTAAGTTGTTCGCTTTACCCTCAATTTACAATTATTCATGATTGCTACACTTATTAAGATGTATAATTCATGTTACGCCGCTGTAATTGTCAATTTGACAGTTCTTCGTACGTCGTTGTACACTTCAGTTGTCTGACCTTGAAGTACATAAAGTTTTGGAATTTACTATATTGATAAAAATTACTAAAAATTTCAATTTTTTTATTATACCAACTGAAATCAACAGGTGGTGGATCTTTAAAAAAAACGGACTTTAAAGCAC
Organism: Hemicrepidius hirtus; assembly: GCA_963082805.1. NCBI lineage: Eukaryota > Metazoa > Arthropoda > Insecta > Coleoptera > Elateridae > Hemicrepidius > Hemicrepidius hirtus. The sequence continues at coordinate 7,040,062 of OY720165.1, forward strand.
TCTTGTGCGAGAGAGTCGACCGCGAGAGAGAATCCATATGGGGGCCGATCATGCGACCGTGAAGTATAGCGCTTGCTATACAGATCATACAGATACACTTCGTTTTTGGCTTAATACATGATTGTGAAATGTAAGTTTTACAAAAATTATAAGTAACAATCAATCCGATACATAATTTTAACTTAAAAAAAATTATAAATAGAAGATATATTACAGTAAGCAAAGATTTATTATAACGCGTCTTCAAGAAATTCTCAAATAATAATACATTTTTATTTTATTAGATTTAAATTTCAAATAGAAGCTACTTATAATCAGTTGATTTTTAAGAATAACAACCGTCAACATTTGTTGTTAGCTTGTTACACATTTTACATAAAAAATTGATCTGCTCTAACTGAGTATCGCCAACTTTATAATACAATCATAGCCTATTCTAATTAAGAATATTTTGAAGGAACGGTTTGAATAATTATTTATTATTAAAAGGAACCAAAGAACTTAATTATTCTGTAGTTTGTACATTTTATTGTTTCTTTAAATTTTGATTTTTGTTTCATGTATTGTCCTTCAAACTTCAAAGTATTGCCTCATCCTCATCGAAACAAAATAGTGCAAGGCACTGGAAATTATGTACATTTTATGTTGTTCACAGGGAAATTTGAAATCTGTCGATTCAATGCATTCATTAATTGTCTCGTCGTACATATATTTTGATGTTTTAAGAAACAACTCTCTGCATTTGTTAATAAATGGTATCTAATGGTACATTTCTAAGGAGAGATGGGTTAAGAATCCTCTTGTTTTGAGGTTTGTTAGATCAGTAATAATGTATGTAGGGTCGAAATGTTTAACACAAACTCCGTCGTTTCGACTTAAAATTTTGTCGGCACGAGGTATGTTTTTATCCATATCTTTAATTTCTCAGAATCCTGAGGAGGTATAAAATATAAAGTAACTTCTTCCGGACATGATGCATACCCAGAACGGCAATTGGGAACGAAACATGTTTTACCCATTGTATAGGTCAATATTGATATATAATATTAGATATCTGCATAATATCATAAAAGACAAATAGAAAAACAGAGTTATAGGTACCTATTGCTTACTCAAATGAGCGAAATACTGCAAACCATATGTAAATAGTATGTAACTGAGATGCATAATCGCGCGAGACCCGGCCTCCTTACACTTTCTCTGTCTCCAACCTTTCACTCGCACAACCGTGCGTTATATGTTGGTTATATCGACACATCGAGAGCTCAAAGTGGACTGTTCTAACCATAATCATACTCCGTGGAAACATAATGACATACCTAACAGTTTTCTGAAGTATTCAGAATTTAGAAATGTTTCTGTAACGACAGTTAGTAATTTTAAGTGTTAATAAAGAAATATTAGTAATATAACATTTGTTATTAGTTAAAATTAATCATATAGGTATACCTTATTAGGTATATATGATTAATTACTTACTTACTACTTGACGAAGTCGAGGTTAATGTAAAAAAAAATGCCTAACAACTTCAATTAATTTATCGTTATACACGGTTGTTAACAAATTAAACACACTATAGTAATTCACACTGTAGACATACAAAAATTATGTTGTGCGAGTTATAACGTGAGAACTGCATAGTTACACTTTGCCTGGGAACTGCAAGATTGCATTCCCTTTACTTATCTATTAACAGACAGAAGACTCCTTCACTGATAATGAAGCTTTATATAGGCTAGCTTAAGGTTTATTATTTTAATTATGTCTTTGCATTTGTACTGTACGTAGTTCCTTCGCTAATATTGAAATAAATTTGTAAAAAAAATCTTTTTCGTTTTACCGAAGTAAAACTGGCGCAGTCGGTAGGATTCACAGCAAATTCAACATTTCAACATTAAATCGCGAATTTGTGTATTTTAATACTTAACTGTGAATTCTTTCTTCGAAACCAACAACTCCTAAAAGGCTCTCTAAAAATCGAGAAACCGAGTAAGGAAACCACCTGAAACCATCATCGCAAAGGCTGAGGACAAACATCGCCACAGGCCCTAGCATCGCTGGTTCCAGTCTTACTATCGTAGTAACCACTCCATCGAGGAGATCTGATCATTGGGATCACAATCTGATCATCGAGATCAAACCTAGGATCATCACACCAAAGAAATGTGGATGAAGTAAGAATATTTATCATTATCGTTTGTGAAGTTATCAAAGTGATAAATTCATATTTTAATTATTATAAAAAATATTAACTTAGTTTTAGAAATTTTTATGTACAAGTAAAACGTGGTAAGCGAGATCATTCAGCGTATACACTAGGTATACTTAATTACCGATTGTACTCACGTTTTATGTGTAGGCACCCTGAATTAGGACCCTAGAATTAAAATTGTTTACTAACCATAAAGCAATCAAAAGTTAATTTAAACTGTAATTTAATAATAAGTGTAAGAAATCATTTTTTTTAACAAGCATCAACCATTAATTTTCATTCAATAACATCTTTTTAAATTTAAATGCCCTTTGGTTCCATTTTAAGACCAGCAACTCTTACATTAAACAATTCAATCATGCCTGAAACTACAGTAACAGGACCCTCTTTATATCCCCCTGGATTTCACGTCTCCATATTGAACGAAATTCCCCATTTCGACGGAACACCGTCACACCTTAGTGAATACATCCGCAGTGCCGATGATATTCTTAACCAATTTTTACAACCCCACAATCCTGGAGCATATATTAACAAGCTTCTACTATCCGCAGTTAGAAACAGATTAAAAGGCACAGCCTTAGAAATAGTGATAGGATATTCATTTAATACTTGGCAAGAACTAAAAAATACCCTCATTCAAAATTTCGGAGATCAAAGATCTGAATTAAATTTGCAAATTGATATCACGAGATTAAAACAAAATTTTAAAGAAACTCCAATCGAATACTTCAACAGAGTTCGATCATTATTAGCAGTATATAATTCAAAAATATCATTGAGTACAGAACCCCAAGCTATAAAAGACTACAAATTAATGGCTTCAAAAGAATTAGCACTAAAAGCCTTCATAAATGGTTTACTAGAACCATTAAGTTCATTTTTAAGATGCAAAGCACCAACTACCTTAGAAAACGCAATTGCTATCATACGCGAAGAAATAGATGTTAGATACTTTCAAAATTCTTCTAGAAACCCAGTACCCAATGTAACTAGTCAATTCAATAAACCTAAACCACCAAATAATATTCCATTATCTAACCACCAACATTTCAGAAGTCCAAATAACTTCATGAATTTTAGAAATCCAAATAATTTCATGCAAAACCCAAATTTTCAAAGACCAGTAAACCAAAATTTTCCTCAAAATGGACCACAAAATTTTAATCATAACCAAAACTCTAATTTTATGAGACCATTACAACAACAACCATTCAGACTTAACCCTAATCAACCCCCACGAGCTTTCCCCGGATTCCAACGTCCTTTTGGAAAACCCGGACAAAATGTATTTGCCCCTAAAAGAAACTTTACCCCATCAAACCAAGTAGAACCCATGCAAACTAGTTCTATTCATAAACGACCTCTCTCAGCGCAGACATTAAATCAAAATCACCCTAAAAGACCAAACTTTTCAAATAACCCACAGCAACTTTACCATTTGGAAGACAATAATTGTCAACCTTACGAAAATATTGATTCCCAAAATTATACTGACGAATCTTATGACTATCAAGAATATTCCGACTTTGACGAGAACAATGCTTGTTCTGATATACCTGAAAACTATGACAATAACTACGAAGAAACCCTTCAACAATATTATCCTGAAACTGAAAATCAAAATGAGGATTTTTGCTAAATGCCTCGGAAATCTTTAACATTAACATTAAGACAAATTTACCTTATATTTTAATCCCTCAAACAGGTGACAAATTATTAATCGATACAGGAAGTACCAAAACTATTTTATCCCCTTCATTTGTAACCGAACATTTCCCCGATACTATTCAAAATTATAACTTTGAAATTAAAACATCCCACGGAATAACAAAACACAACGAAATTGCTAACGTACCTATTAATTCCTTATTTAAAGAACCCGGTGAACATACTTGCTACCTATTCGACTTTAACCCAGAATATGTAGGATTAATCGGATCTGATTTACTAGCCAATATTAATGCACGAATTGATTTTCAATGGATGCATGTCCAAACCGAAAAAACAGCAGTACCCTTTTATTATAATAAATCAAAGCTTAAACAAGAACAACAAAAAAGAAACGAATGTAACTTTTCAAAAATTAAAACTAATCTAGACCCTATAAAAATTATTAATATTCCCCCTAGATCGGAAATACAAATCAGATTACCCACAACAGAAACTAACGGAATAAGACAATGTCCAACAATCAAATTTAACGACTCTTGTAAAACCCCAGAAGCCATAGTTAAAGTCCATAACAATTATTTTTGTACTACAATAATAAATACTTCCGATACACAACAAAATTTTGAAATCTATACACCTTTAATATTAGACGAATTCATTAACTACGACAACCTATCAATAGAATTAAATAATTTAAAGATAAACCCACAAAGAAAAAACATTTTAAAAGAAAATTTAAATAACATTCAAACTAATCACTTAAATTCAGAAGAAAAATCTAAATTGTACGACTTATGTTATGACTATAAAGACATATTTCATCACCTTGATATCCCTTTATCTTTTACAAACCTCACCGAACATAAAATTCGAACTAAAAATGATTTACCAATTTTTACCAAAACTTATCGTTATCCCCACGTTCATAGAACAGAAGTCCGAGACCAAATTAATAAAATGCTAACCGATGACATAATAGAACCATCTGAAAGCCCTTTCAATTTTCCTATTTGGGTCGTACCCAAGAAAGCGGATCTTTCCGGAAAAGTCAAATGGCGAATTGTCATAGACTATCGAAAATTAAACGAAAATACCATTGAAGATAAATTCCCCCTTCCCAGAATCGAAACCGTATTAGACAATTTAGGAAAAGCTGAATATTTCAGTACTTTAGACCTTGCCTCTGGTTTCCACCAAATCAAAATTAATAAAGCTGACAGAGAAAAAACTGCGTTTTCCACAGAAGAAGGACACTACCAATTTAAGCGTATGCCCTTCGGCTTGAAGAATGCACCTGCAGCATTTCAAAGGCTCATAAATCAGGCAATGTTAGGACTCACACCCCTGCAATGTATGATTTATTTAGACGACATTATAATCTTTTCAAAATCCCTTCAGGAACATATGACAAAATTAAAAAATGTATTCGACAGATGCAGATCTAGTAATTTAAAAATACAACTCGACAAATCCGAATTTTTAAAAAAATCCGTTAATTATTTAGGACACGTAATATCCCGAGACGGAGTCAAACCAAATCCCGATAAAATATCAGCAATAAAAAAATTTCCACCTCCAACAACCAAGACAGAAATCAAATCATTCCTTGGAATGCTTGGTTATTATCGAAAATTTATAAAAGACTTTGCGAAGTTAACAAAATTTCTAACGATATGTTTAAAAAAAGAAAACAAAATTTTACATGACAAAACTTTCCTTGACCAATTCAACTATTTAAAAACTTTACTTATGAATGACCCTATATTACAATACCCAGATTTTACCAAAAGCTTCGAACTAACTACTGACGCAAGTAAATTTGCATTAGGTGCCGTTTTATCGCAAAACCAAAAACCTATATGCTATGCCTCTAGAACATTAAATGACACAGAAACCCGATACTCCACTATTGAACGAGAGTTACTAGCCATCGTTTGGGCTACCAAACACTTCCGCCCTTATCTTTTTGGAACTAAATTTACCCTTTATACTGATCACAGACCATTAGTTTGGTTTAGAAACTTAAAAGAGCCCAATTCAAAACTAACCCGATGGGCGTTAAAATTGGAAGAATACAATTTTGAAATTAAACACCTTCCAGGTAAAACAAATAAAGTCGCCGACGCCTTGAGCCGAATCCAAATTAATCCCTTAAATATAGAAAGATCATTAGAAACCCCTGAATTAAAATCTGACAACGACAGTATAATAACAATCAGAAGCAGCACACCTGATATAACATCCGAATTTACTATACCCGAATTAACGATACCTCCAGAACCTAAAACAACAAAAAAAATTAAAATCCTACAAGATATCATATTAAAACCTGCTAGACCTAAAATTGAAACAGAAATATTACAAAAAAAACCGCCACCAGAAAATGAAAGACCATCTGACTCTATGACTATTCATTCACAAGAATCGTCAAGTCCCAGTTTCCCAATTTGTGAAAAACCACTTCAATACCATCAAAATCAAATCGAATTAATCAAAGCAACAATACCAAAATCCTTACAGATATCCAGATTCGAAAATTATTATACCCACTACACAGTTTTTGCTAACGACAAAAATTACATTGAAGTTTTTACAAAACTTGCAATTGAACACATGAAACCAAAAACTAATTACTATTGTTTTTCAAACAACCCAGAACTTTTCGATAAATTTTCAAAATTCATGTACACTATAAATAATGAAAATTCACCCACCTACTTTAAATGCTTGAAACAAGTAAATTACGTTATAGACAGAGAACACCAATTAAGCCTAATAGAACAATACCACCTAGGAAAAAATAACCACAGAGGTATTGACGAAACAAACGAACATATCAAAAGAAAATTCTTTTGGAAAACTATCAACAAAGATATCAATGAATACATTAATAATTGCGAAGTTTGCAAACGCGAAAAATATAATCGAAAACCAAACAAATTACCACTCCAACTAACTCAAACTTTTTCTAAACCTTTTCAAAATCTACACGTAGATATATTCTTTATTAACAACGAAAAATACTTGACCATAATTGACGCTTTTTCCAAATTTGCCCAAGCCTATAAATTAAATGCAGCAAATGCAGTCGAAATATGTGATAAACTATTCATTTATTTCTCTGCATATTCGATACCAAAAACAATAACAGCAGATGGAGAATTTAGTGTAACACTAATCAAAGAATTCCTGAAATATCATAAGATAAACTTGCATATTACCACACCCTTGCACCACCAATCAAACTCCCTTGTAGAACGATTACATTCTACTTTAATTGAACATTTTAGATTATTAACAGATGTGAATAACAAAGACAAAATGCCCCATTGTATTTTAGCGTATAACAACAGCATACACTCCAATTTAAAACTAACACCCTACGAAATACTATTTGGTCACACCCAAGGTAACAATCCCTTTGACATAGACGATACAGACATATATCAAGAATATATTAACGAACATCGTAACAATATAGACATCCTATATAAAAATTTAAGCAAAAATCAAGAAGAAACCAAAAAATTAAGAAACGAGAAACTAAACAAATCAAAGACCCCTATACAATTCAATGTACACGATAAAATTTATGTAAAAACAGAATTTAGAAATAAAAATAAACCTAAATTTAAAGGACCTTTCGAGATTATAGAAATCCTCGACAATAATAGATACAAAGTAAAAGACTTGAAAACCCAAATGATTTTAATTAGACATGCTAATGAAATCATGAAAATTTCAGATTATGGATAATTCTGATGACAACCTCCTATCTTACAATCCCGATAATGACAGACGTGACGTTTACTGACATGAAAGACAACCCTGGGCTTTACCCACTTAACTTAGGAAAAACTATTGTAAAATATTCAGAATGGACCGTTTTTAAAATAGTCGATTATGAACCCTTATTAAGTAGCTATAAGTTAATTAGAGAAGATATTCTCAAAGTAATTAGTAGAATTTCTAATATTAGTTATGTAGTAGAACATAGACAATCACTTTATATTAGTGATATTACAGTAAATCATAATAATCAATTATTAATGATAGAACAGTATTTAGGAAAAACTGACAAATTAATAAATCAATTATTTGCCCATATAAATTACCGACCTAAAAGAGGCCTTATAAATGGTTTAGGAAGTATATTTAAATTCTTCACAGGAAATTTAGACGCCAACGACGGCGAAAGATACGATAAAATAATTAATTCCCTTAATGCTAATGTAAATAACCGCAAAGAAATATTAATAGAGCAAGCTCAAATATTAAACAGTACTATATCAATTGTTAACGATTTGTCAGAAAATCAAAAAGTATTAAAACATAATATTGATACAGTATTACTAAATCACAATGAATTACGCCAAGTTATTGCCACTTATTCTGTTAAAGCAGTATTAAATGAAATCATCCAAGCACTTCAATTATTTATTGATATTTTAATGGAAGTAGAAACCTCCTTAGCATTTGCTCAGAACCAACAAATACACATTTCTATCATAGACAATGATGACCTATTGACAAATTTAGAACAAATTAATAAATTATTAAAAATCAAAAACAATGATCTTCAACTACCCTACGAAGTTAACACAAAAAATCTACATGCCCTAGAAAATGTAATGTCCATAAAAATGTATCAGAAACATAACACTTTTATCACAATATTAGAGATACCCCTGATTAAAGTTACAAAAGAATATCAATATATAAAATTAATACCTTTCCCTATAAAGAAAAGTAACAACCATTTCCAATTAATTGTACCCCTTTATTCTTCAATACTATTTGGAAAAACTTCCAGTTTAATAATTAAAGACGAAAACTGTAAATCAATAACCAATAACCAATATTTTTGCAACCCTGTAGACAAAATGGAAATTTCAAACGAACTATTGTGTGAAACCCAATTATTATCCTTTTACAGAAATAATACTTGTGAACCCTACATACTCAAACTAAATAACTATAAAATCACTCAAATTTTAGAAAACACTTGGTTAATCAGTACTCCAAGAAAATTAATTGTTGATGTTAATTGTAGAAGTCATTCGTATAAACAAAGTATCATCGAGTCCACATTAATTCATATTATTGATGGATGTGATGTAATTATCGATAATCATGATGATCTATTCATAATGAGATCAAGTACCAAAAATTTAATAAAACCAATAATGCCACACATTGACATTATACCACTTAATGGTAAATTTAAAAATTTAACTACTCATAATTTATCCATGATAGATACCAATAAATTAATTAAGAATCAACTGGATTTAGATAAAAATATAAATATCCTTAAAGAAGAAACTATTCTTCGACATATTGGCATTTCTAGTGTAACCATAACTATTTGGATAATTGTAATCATTTGTATAGTTTTTATTATAATCTACTTTAAGAAAAATATTGTAAAACAAAAATTAATCAAATTCATAGCCCCTAAGGTTGAAAACAGAACTATTGAATTAGTTCAATCTAATGTTTAATGATATATTTTGTGTATCTATAATAAGCCTTTTGGAAGAAATGTTTTATAAAAATTCTAACTATAAGTTCAAATTGCTATATAAAACAATCTTAGAAGGGAGGAGTTATAACGTGAGAACTGCATAGTTACACTTTGCCTGGGAACTGCAAGATTGCATTCCCTTTACTTATCTATTAACAGACAGAAGACTCCTTCACTGATAATGAAGCTTTATATAGGCTAGCTTAAGGTTTATTATTTTAATTATGTCTTTGCATTTGTACTGTACGTAGTTCCTTCGCTAATATTGAAATAAATTTGTAAAAAAAATCTTTTTCGTTTTACCGAAGTAAAACTTGCGGCTGTTCACATTTATAGTCCTGGATAGACATGATATGTTTTTTCCTAGATACTATCTATCAATTACATTAAACAATGTTTTGTCCTTTCGTTGCTGGTGGGTGCTGTGTCCTGTCGTGCTGTATAGTGTGAATCGACCTTAAATATATCGTTAATATTTTTAAATCTCGCGGTTGATATCTTGACCTTGAAAACATGGAAACGTTGGTATGGCATCCTACTTACGTAATCCTAACGACCTAACTACGTTTGCAATGTTACATTTTTAGAACGTTGCTAACCGATACTGATCGATCGAAGACGTTCGCGGACGACCGACGCTGATCGCTCAGTCTAATCTCTGTCTTTCCAATTTGATGTATGGAAAGTTGCATACCTACAATAACAAGAATAATGGTTGCCTTGGAATTTTGTTTCATATTTTTAAATATTTCAGAGTCTTCTGACGTTACCAAAATTGATAAATGCAATAAAGAATAATCAATTTGCTGTATTGAATATAGATTTTGTCGTTATATTATTTTAATTTTTTTGTCAAACAACAATACCTACTACCTAGTAGTCCTAAGTAGAAAGTTGTAATCCGTTATAATCCGTCTTTTGTGTATTGGCTCCATTGTGAGTTAATGGTCCTGTTAGTTGTGTTGCCTACATGCTAAATTGCAAAAGGTGAATTATATTGATATTTCTAAAATTTTATTTCCATTTTTTCCGAATTAATTTGCAGTTTAGAAAAAAAAATCTTGTGGCATTTGAAAGAGCGTGGTTATATCTATCTATTGATAGAGAGAATTTTTCGATATCCATATTTTTGTAAATACTAACGAGAGATCAATAAAAAAATCAATTAGGGTCGGCTGTTAAATTGAATTTTTTTAAACTGGTACTGTAGCCACATCCACAGAATGACATTTCTGACATGAAAATTTAAAACTGAACGCTCTTGTCTAAGTTTTTTATTTGTTTATCAAATTATTAAAATATTATTATCAAATAAAAAACTTAAAAACTTAGACAAGAGCGTTCAGTTTTAAATTTTCATGTCAGAAATGTCATTCTGTGGATGTGTACAGCTGCGTTCTTTTTTGAAGATTTAGGGTGAACTCTGGTTGAGACAGATCGTCCGTCGATCGGTAGAAAGTAGCGATCGTCCGGCTTGGCGAACTGTCCCGAGAACTGTAATTCTGTTGAATACCAAACACGAATTGTTTAATTTTTAGTATGAAAAAGTCCAGGAAGGTGCTTACCTCCATTTTTCTTATATTAAAAAGGGATAAGTTATATACATAATCAAATTTATTTCTCCCGGAAGAGTTTATATGGGGGCACATTTCGGTTTGGGAAGAGAAAATGTATGTGCATCCAATATCATTTGCAGTTTTATCGTTTTACTATCAATTTAGAAATGGAAGTGCTAAAACAATAATAGGATAATAGCAAAAGTTTGTGTTAGGGAGAAGGAAGTATTCGGGGCTTGGATAAGAGATAAAAGGAGGTTAGGAGGTTGTTAGAGAACAACTCCAATCTCTTCTGCGGGTGGGGTGCCGATTGGATTGAAGTAATCAAAGCGCGGTTATCCAGAATAGCTGAAAACCAATCTAATAATTTTCCACTTCCATTTCTCCGCTCTTTTACGAGGCGTCTCGTATGTTTTATGTCGTTATCCTCGCCTTTCATCACTTATATCACAAAGACACTAGAAAATAAATAGCCATAAACGGCATTCTTTATGATTGCGAGCTTTTACGATCACGTATATAATATTTTTAGTCTCACAGCTAAAAATCCTCGGAAAAACTTTGGCTTTTCCCCTTAATTTTCCCAGACTTCCGTAATTTCCTCTTATTTTATAGCTACAATAATGACCAGTCGTTATGTGATGTGAAAACAATGGAAAATTTACGAACTGGTTAATGTTTACGAATGAATAGGTGCCCAGCGTTTTTTCAAAATATTTCCTGTCCTATTCGTTAAGACAACAACAATGAAAACTTATTAGGTAATTCAAGAATTAAATGTAGACTAATTCAATGTCGTTTATTCCCCAGCAGTCTAAATAAAGACAAATTAATTCGGAAAGGCCTGAACTTTACACAGAGCTGATTAATTTTTGATAAGGTTCGTTGGGGACGTGTCAGCTGGGTAAATAGTTAATCTATAATCCAACATCCCAAATTGGTAGACCAATATAGCCAATAGATTAAATTTTCATTTGGATTTCATAATTAGCAAACAATGGAATTGAAACCAGAAATTGACAAGCATGACGTTTTTAAATTGATAATTAATTTATAATTTTGATAATCAAATAGTGACGTGCCAAACATAGAATTTCGAAATAGAACACCCTATAGAGTTTTGTGGGTTTATATTCGATGTTTTCCAGACATTTCTAAAAAGAATTGCAAGTAATTCAGTACCTATATTTTTAAATATTGTAATGACAGTTCAATTATATTTGGTCAGCCAATCAGAAGCGTCCTTTTTTAAAAACTGAAACAATCAGTAGGCTATTTTACTTAACAATATTTTTATGACAACTCAAAAGCAGTAGAGTCTTCCAGTGACAATATTTATGTCAGATAAACGTCAAACAAATTAAAAAACAAATATTATGTTAAAAATTTTGTTTCATTGAATTGTCATCTGAATACAAATCTAACACCCCTATTCTATAAAAAATCGTTCACGAACGACTCGTTAACTAACGACCATGTTTGACGACTCTCGTACCTCTGTAAACGCGATCCCGTTCACGGCCAAGCCGAAAAATCGTTCAAACCAGCAACAATCGCTTGTGAACGAGTCGTTACAGCTTACAGAATAGGGACATTTACTCTGAGTTTTCTTTAATATTTGTCATTCACTGCTGTGATATTAGTAATTACTCGCGTATCGCTCGTAATTATTTTCGAGACAGCAGCAACTCTTATTCAGAATGACAAATTTTGTCGCCAAAACTCAGAGCACTCGTTGTATTATACAGGGTGTCTCTGAACCTAGTACCATAAATTTACCAGCCGCTTCCTGACGCAAAAATAAGTCGAAAATGTTTATAAAAATTTTGACCTAATCCGCAGCATAAGGAAGCTACACGTCTTTGAAAATAGTGTTGAAAAAACGGAAAACAATTGCATTTTGAAAACGGGTTGAGATAAAAAAAATCGAAATTTTGCATGCAGCCTAACCTATTGAAGGTATAAACTTTCTACTATTAATTTTGTAAATGTACCCACTGTTCAAATATTTCACTCTGCAACATAGCAGAACAAAATTCACTCATGTAGCTATTTTTATTTGTGTTTATCAAAATTTTAAAACTGCAGTGGTACCAGCCTCATAGAAATTAAGCTGGCCATGGAAGCGGAGAACATCTCTGCAGATGGCGCTAACTTGGCTACAAAATTATTTTAGGCAGTTGCCTATCTAAAGCCTGTATTATCTATGGCACTTACTGACGCTTGGCTTACAGCTACATAACTATTGCCACCAGTAATTTCTTGGTATGAACCAAAAACCAAAAACCGAAGAGCAATAAGATGACGATGACAATTTGACACATAAAGCAAGAACTAAAATTTTACAAAAACAGTTCCACAATAGCCTCTATTGTGAAACTGTTTTGTGCAGTTTTCAGTGTGACAATGAAGCTATTTAGAATGCGAATAGAAAAATCAAATTACGCTAAAGAGTTATTAGAACACAATCACTTATTGACATCTAGTAAAACAATGAGGCGTTTATTTTAAAAACAGCACATGCCTAAAAAATGCAACATTTAGTTTTAAACGGTTTTTGATTCTTAATGGTGATGTGCACGTACCTAGGTATAAGTGAGATCAGTAAACTCTTTCATGAAAAGAAACAGCACTAGTCACGTAAAATAGGTACCTAAATAAAAGTTTGGCACTTCCTTAATAATAAAATCGGCAGTTTTTTAGATTTCCAAAAAATCCTTTATTGGGACATGTGGAGTTTTTAATAAACGCCTGATATTTTAATTAATAGAGAGTTTTTGAGCACCGTACGCTAAGAGTATGGTAATCCTAACGCCAACGTCTTTGCTAAGCAAAACAATATGTTGCTTAGCAAAGGAGTATGTTGCCTAGCAAAGACGTTACCGTTAGCGTTAGCGTACTCTAGCGTATAGTGCTCTAAAATTCTCTAATATTCATTATTTATACGACTTTCATATATTTCACTATCTTTAACATCTGTCCGTATATGTTTCCTTGAAAATTGCACGTAAAGTGGTGCGTGCGCCAACATTCACATCCTTTATTACACAGGTAAAGGTGAGTGTTACAATAGTTTACAGTTACATCATGTAGAGTTCCTGGAAAGTAAAAAAACTGACAAACGATCATGAATTTTTCAACATTAGTTTTATCAAATAATTTCAAAATTTAGGAAATTCGGTAGCTTTTATATTAAAATAAAATTTATTATCAATTATGACATAGCTGTGTGCTGGACTTCCAAAAATCATTCAAAATTAGTGTTCCTACACATTACAGGCATTCAAATCTCCAAACCTAAATATTTTATTTCCAATGGTGGTCCAATTATTTAATGTCATCTGTTTCATATGTGTAGGTATGTCATTAATTGATTAATATTAAGTTAGATAGTAGAGCAAGAATTCATTTAATCATTTCAATGCTATTGTCTGTACCAGACTTCAAATTCAGTGTTAGTCTTATGGAGGCCGGCATTGCCAAACCTACTTCTCAGTTGGGTTGACCGTTAACAAGTACCAGGGTAACCACAAGTGGCAACGCCGTGCAAGATTTTCCCATAAGAATTACATTGCCCTATGCTGCCAACACTGAACTTGAAGTCTGGTACAGACAATAGATTAGTCGAAACATAGATCGTAACCTCTAAACGAAAGAAGATAATAAAAAAGGATATAAACAACTTAGGTACCTACATCTTTAGGCAGCAAATATTCCGTACAAGCTTGTCGGTCGAAATAATATATACTCTGTATAAGAAGATATAATTTATTTCAATATCCAAAGTAGGTATTTCCGAAACGTATAACTAATAGCTTTGTACTATAGCCTGATGCAAGCAATTATCACTAATTGCGAATAAATTGAAACAAGCCCTTTGAAATTCAAATAAGCCATTAAAATAAGTTTTTAATTATAATATTAATGCCATATTTAAATTGCTAATGTGGCAATGGTAGGTACCTTACTTTGCAAACACGGAGAGGGACGGAATCGTTCCATTAAATCAGGATAGGACCGGATATTAAAATTTTTCCTTTGCCTGTTAAAAAAGTTATAATTTAAAATTCATATATCAAATATTTACTTCAGTTAAAATTAAAATCGCAAATCGTTTTACATCGCTTCGACGGTTTTTGCACGTTGCTATTGAAAAGTTGTGAATTTTATTAAATCACAGTTTTTGTTCTAGACGTATGGACTTGGGAAAATTCAAATTAAAATTATCGCGATATTACTACACGCTTCTAATTATTCAGCATTATTCCTTTTTCGTTTCAATTCTAAATGAAATACCCCGCTCAACAAAATTATCGCATCACTCAATATTTATAGATTGCAACTATTTCTTCGGTATTTTAATGCTAGATTCTTCATTTTAAATATAAAATACAATAAAAAGTACTAATTTTACTAAAAATATATAAGAAACAGCACATGTCCATAAAAAGAAGAAAACATTATAATACTAGCTCGATTTTTTTATTACTTCAAAATCAAACTAAATAACAGCTAATACCGCATGTTTGCACCTCTGGAATTGAACCCACAAGCGCGTCGTCAAGGCCGCCATTTTTGTTGAGGCAGGTCCAGGTCTGCGTTCCAAACAAAGTCAGATGAAGGTGTTATTATTTATAGCAAACTTTAAAAGGGTGTGTTTTTATGAATAATTCTGTTTATTAATGAGGTAAGTACATTTATATGTTAGGTAATATAGCTGTGAAGAGTTAATTATTTACCACATTTTAAGTTGCTTTGCATTATGCTATCTACCAGGCTTCGAAAATCGGAAATTGATGCTCCTATGCAATAATATAATATAAGCAGGTAGAAGATAGGTTAGGTAACGCTTTTATTTCAGTTTAATATTAAACCTAACCTATCTTCGACCTGATCAATTTCCGATTTTCGAAGCCTGCTAGAGGGCGCCACAGTAAAATTTTTGCATTCATCAAAAAATGAAAATGTATCTAACAACAACCTGCAGTATAAGCGTAGAAAATTTAAACAAAATCGTGTGGCCAATTCTTTTGTAATAATTTTTTAAAAATTTCAAAATCTTTGAAAAGAGCGCCGTTACTGCCGTTTTTGGATTTTCCAAATTAAGTTTTCTTCATGGTATAATACCGCCAAAAGGCTTTCACACAAGTTGTTGCTGAACCTGATCAGATAACTGGTTTTCGAGTTGTGGGACGTTGGAGTCAAAATTTTGAAAAATTTATAGCGACCGTCATTTTGAAATTCGAGAGTCTAACACAATTTGTTGGGGAATGTACTTGGCTTCCAGTTATCGAAATATTCTACTAATCGAGGTTCGAGTTATGCCGGAAAATGTGATAAAACATTTTGTTGAGTTAAGAGTCATGGCTTGGTTGATTTAATATTTTAAAGAAGGTAGGTATCTTAAATGTCAAATTCTGTTTTTCCGCAACCGACTCAAAAGTGATCACTTTTGATACCAAAAACGGACAGTGAAGTTGATGTTTTTGTTATTAGTAAAAAAATGTGTGTGTTGCTAGGCAACACTTTTAGTTCCTAGGAAGTAAAAGTACTTTTACTTCCTAGGAACTTTTACTTTTAACTTTTTTGGTTTGTTATGTGAATAACATTTATTTAAGAAAAACACTACAAAGAAAAGATATTAGACAAAGAATTTTCTGTAAATATTTAAATAGCTATCTCCCATCACAGTAAATGATCTAGCCTTATTAGTTTTTAGTGTTAGGATCTTAGGAATTTTAATCAGTAAGACTGATTTAAGATCTTCAATATCATTAATCTTTAAATGTAGTAACTCGTCGCAGGGACAAGCTCCAGCAACACCCAAAATTAATATAACCTACAAACGTCAAAATTTAATTATCGTAAAATATTCGATTTTAAAACTAAAACACACCTTCATCATCAAGTATTGCTTATTATTAGGAGCACACTTCAAGAATCGATCCACCTGTTCTTTACTAAGAATTCTCGATTTCTTCGGTGTGTAGTCATTATTTTCTTTTTTTAAATAGGCACGGAGTTTTGAAAATTTTTCGATATTTACCCCATTTTTTAAACTCTCGTTACACCAATTTAAAAATTTGTTGTAGGCACCGTCGTATACTTCTCGAGATTTATTGGGCAGAAGATTTGATACAACTTCTTTTGCACGGTCTAAAATTTCTGGTGGTGTATCTTCGTTACCATTATCTTGTTCAAACATTTTCGATGCTTTGGCTGGGTTTGACAGAATAAATAAAATTGAAAACAAAAGCTAAGAAGACTTGATTTTAGTAGTAGAAGTGTTCTCTAATTCCTCGCATAATAAAACAATCTACTATTGTACTTTGTTTATTTTATTATTATGTTTTTGTATACTTGCCAAAATCTGTATTAGATTTAAACGCGTGTTTGCGTTGGTTCTGTCGTTCAGGCTTCTGTTTTGATTTAAAATCGTATTTTTTGTTCCTGTTATTTTTAAAACCTTGTAACAACGGGAACAACAAATATAGGTACGTTTTAAAATCTAATACAGATTATTTTCACAAATGAATCAAAAACATTTGACTAAAGGGTATCTAATAGAAACCTCCACAATATCCTCAAAAGTCAATGCAGTTGTGATTTACATTCAATATTTGATTTCAGTCAAAATGTTAATGTCATCCTTTAAGTTGTATACTGACAGATGTAGTAAGCAATTACGTTACCATTTCTTATCAAATCGAATAGTTTCTGCCTGGAATAAATTTCCCAAGTGTGCAGTGTTAATCACAAATCAATTCAAAAATGTTATACAGGGTGTCCCGAAAATGGCGCAAAATATATATGGTACGGTGTTCAGTACCGCTAAACAAGTGTGAGAAAAATGTTAAAAAAAATCTTTTCGTTCAAATTTGTAAGATATGAAGATGTAAAGTTAACACTTGTAACTTTTTAAAAATTGGAAATGAAACTGACTAAGGGTACTCTATTTGTAGAAAATAATGTCTTTTATTGTTTCCAAATTTTAAAAATTGCAAAAAAGCACGTAATTCCAAATTATTAAATAATTACTGAAGACATTTTTACATCGCGATAGCGCGAAAATGATTCTGGCAACATTGTGCTCTATTCAAAAATCAGTCGTATGGTTTCCCAGGTAATAATGAGTAGGTAACAATCAAAATAAATAGCTTCCTAAGCCTAACAAATAATAAAATGTGGATGTGCCAGATTGTGCACATCTTTTTCGGTTAATAACTACAAAAACACGGCAGGTAGATTTTTTTTGTATTTTTCCCTTACTCCCTTGTCAGTCACCTACAACGCCCCATAAATATTATGCGCCATTTTCAGGACACCCTGTAGATGCTGCTAAGTAAAATATTTATTTAGTTGCTAATTAAAATTCTGTAAATATTGTTAATTTTATGAACTTTTTCTTACGTTTCTTTTTTTTTCTTCATTATTAAATATTATTAATATAAACGTGTTACTTTATACACTGCTACATGTGACATGTTTGTCATTAATAGGAATCTTATCGACTTTGCCGCCTAGTCCCTTGTAAAATAATAATAAAATAATATATATCACCGAAATAAAGACAATTTGACGTGTTTTTATTGCTCCTGTTGTTTTAAACATAGCAAGAACAACGAACACCAAATATACGCTTTTAAATCTAATATCTACAGATTATTTTCGCAAATAAATCAAAAATATTTGACTAAATAACAATAAAATAAACAAAACACAATCTTGACGTTTAAGATAATTCAAAAAATGAGTAACTCAACAATACTAGATATTCTACCTACTATAATAAATTCAGAAAACTCCCGTTACATTAAATGTGTTAAATGGAAAATTCAGTTGGTTAACAAAAAAATCCGTATCAGTTATTCGTAATCATAGCCCCATTTAAAAAAAATTATGGTGATTTTTATACTAGCCAACAAAATTTTCCATTTGACACATTAAACGTCACGGTAGTTTTCTGAATTGATTATATATACAGTGAGCACCAAAAGTATGGAACATACCAAATAAAACCGAAATGAATGTTTTTTTCTAAAAATCCCGAAACACGTCAATTTTCTTTTTTAAAAATACACATTGGAATGTCAAAATAATTTTCCGGCCTTCATTTGTTTGTAGGTGATGACGTCATCAGTATTTTTTTTAAATGTCAACCCCCATTTTTTTTCGCGTTTTTGATACATTTTTTAATTGCTTAAATGACAGTATAAAAATGTTGATACCTTACATAAGAAAATTTTCGAGAAATAAATTATTTAATGTTTAATAAACACATTCTTAACAAATGTTAAACATGGTTTAATGGTATTAGTATTGATAAAAGAGAATCAGAGGTACCAAGAATCCGTAATCTAAACAAATGCCCAATTGTCAAATATTCAGAAATGTTAATTGTCCTTTACTTGTAATAATTAACATCAGCTTCATAAATCTGATATGGCTCATTTAACAATTACAAGTAAACGACAATTAATTAACATTTCTGAATATTTGACAACTTGTGGGCACTTGTTTAGATTACGGGCATTTGTTTCTTGCTACCTTTGATTCTCTTTTATCAATGCTAATACCATTAAACCATGTTTAACATTTGTTAAGAATGTGTTTATTAAACATTAAATAATTTATTTCTCGAAAATTTTCTTATGTAAGGTATCAACATTTTTATACTGTCATTTAAGTAATTAAAAGATGTATCAAAAACGCGAAAAAAAATGGGGGTTGACATTTAAAAAAAATACTGATGACGTCATCACTTACAAACAAATGAAGGCCGGAAAATTAATTTGACATTCCAATGTGTATTTTTAAAAAAGAAAATTGACGTGTTTCGGGATTTTTAGAAAAAAACACTTATTTCGATTTTATTTGGTATGTTCATGTTCCATACTTTTGGTGCTCACTGTATATTATTATACAAGTGTAATAAGGAGGGTCCATTGTAGAATGAGCGAGTTTGGAGCACAATGAACGGAGCGAGGAGTAGCGAATGCTACACTGCCTCTTAATAAACGAGTACAATGTTAATATACAATGTTTTCTACGTTGGGAAATTTATTTCACAAAAATTGAATTTTTTAATGAATTTACTATCTAGGGAGTTTCGATTGAAACAAATAGTAACACTGCGGCAAGTATTTTCAAAACTGTCAAAATTGACAATTTAGGTTATAATAAAATTTTTAAAAGAAATATCACAATATCAAACAAGTAAAAGTTCTGGTATTTATAATTTCTGTGTTTATTTTAACCTCTCTGTAGAAGAGGAACTGCGTGCCATTGATATTTGATGTTGATGGCGTTTGATAATTTGACACATCAAGCGAATGCCATCACTTTCAAGAACTAAAATTTTACCAAAAATTTATGCAGTTTTCAGTGTCACAATGGAGCTATTGTGAACGTGAAACAGAAAAAGTAATCAAATTTTCGTTCATAACTCCCTTTTTACTTAGCCTAGAGACCTTCGTTTTTTTGCACTCTTCTTTACAATTATAATTAATATATACCGTCTGGGTAGGTACTTTCAAAACCGAACATAGGGGAATTGCATTGTAACTAACCTTTATATAGATTCCTGCTCGCCATTTAAACCCACAAGAATGGTAATGGTATGAATAGAAGGACAAAAATACAGCGCATCTGATGGTACCAATAAATGTTAGTACTTAGTTATCTTTTTCTGTAAAAAAAATTATAAAATAATGCTATTTTGAAATAATATAGGTTGCTATGATTGTCAACTTTTTTTTATCTGTCAATTAAATTATTTGAAATCAGTCGATGTTTCCGTTATTAATATCAAATAATATGAATAATAACGAGTATTCAGTAGAGCAGAGGGTTTAATTCCCCTATGTTCGACTTTGAAAGTACCCACTCGGTATACTTATACCTTTTCATTTGAAATTTTCGAGAAAATTTCAGAAAATTGCCTCTAGTAAAACCAGTAAAACCCATTATATATTATTCGAAAGAAATCGTTGAAAATATATTTACCTACAAAGAAAACGTTCAATGAATAATATTAAGATTAAGAGCTTCATAAAGTACCACGTTTTTTGAAACCGAGTTTTTCCACCTAAAGATACAAGGTGTTTTAATCTTGGAGGTTATGTCTTCGGAATTTCGATGAATAAATTTTATGTATAAAAAAGACAGATTTTCAAACTAGATGCATCTTAATGTACTACGTATGTTTTGAAGTTTTTTATAGAAAAACGCGAATTCACGTTATTGTAGCGTCCTGGCGGCTGAAAATATTTTTAATAGTTCTTTTCTCATGGACGATTTACTAAACAAGAGAATTTTCCAGTTAATGTGGGATAAATAGTTTCCGAGTTACAGCCAGTAGTTTTGCTTAGTGAATCACTCTGTATAATTTGAATATAGACCGAGTTTACGTTGTGAGATATGAATGTATGATGTGACCTACACTCGATATACAGGGTGTCTCTAAAATATGGTGCCATAGCTTAACCACAGATTCCGGGGATCAAAATAAGACGATTTAACGCAACTTACCTCTATCCGAAATTGCTTCGTTAAAGAGCTGTCCAACGCCAAAGATCTTCAAAAAAAATTTATTTTTTTAAATAACAAAAGATTGTTTTTAGCGATTAGGATGAAATTTGGGATATGATTCTTTACTGGAAAAAGGTGTTTTTTGACATCATTTTTTTGTTCAGGAGTGTCGCGTAAGTGGTCAAAGGTTGATCATCCATAGGCAAAGAAGCTCATATTTTTTTAACAGTTCGGCCAATAGTTTTCAAAATGTTTTTACAGAGAGACATTCTTATTTCAAATATTTTTCGTTTCTTGTTCGATTTCGGTATCTCTCATAGTTTAGGCTGAAAAAAATTATTTTGATTGGCTGCGGTGCATTTCTTAAAACGATGTAGTAATCTAGTTGTCCCGTATGCTGAGAAATAAGTGACGAAGAGACAATTTTTTGCGTAGAATCAACTTTTGCATCCGGGAAAATGGTGGTCACATTGAGCATTTGCTGTAGATCTATTAATTTACCGGTGGTACAAAATAAGCTGAACCATTGATTCAGAAATGGTTCGGATTATTTTGCGCCACCCTTTACATACTTGCTAGTAATAAACTTTATATCAAATTGTCTCTTCGTGATTTATTTCTCAACATACGGGACAACTAGACTACTACATCTGTTTTAAGAAATGCACTGCAGCCAATAAAAATAATTTTTTCAGCCTAAACTATAGCAAATACCGAAATCAAACAAGAGACAAAAAATATTTGAAATAAGAATGTCTCTCTGTAAAAAAATTTTGAAAACTATTGGCCGAACTGTTAAAAAGATATGAGCTTCTTTGCCTGTGGATGATCAACCTTTGACCACTTACGCGACACTTCTGAACAAAAACATGATGTCAAAAGACACCTTTTTCCAGTAAAGAATCACATCCCAAATTTCATCCTAATCGCTAAAAACAATCTTTTGTTATTTAGAAAAATAGAAATTTTTTGAAGATCTTTGGCGTTGAATAGCGCTTTAACGAAGCAATTTCGGATAGAGGTAAGTTGCGTTAAATCGTCTTATTTTGATCCCCGGAACCTGTGGTTAAGCTATGGCACCATATTTTAGAGACACCCTGTATTTAGGACTTTATAATTTCCTGTAACAAACGACTGTATACATTCTGAATATACACAAACATTTGTTTTAATAAATTATTGATAAAATAATATTAAACGCAGCAAACACACAAATGGTGATAAATTGCAGTAGTATTAATATTTCAGCAAACGTAATGTAAATAACCAAACACATAATTTATAGATAGATTTGTAATGAAACGCCTGCGTATCATATAGTCAGCTGTTATTTGTAGATTTCCGGAGTGGTCCCGGAGTGCAGACTCCGGAGTCTACATTTTAACTGTTTACATCAGTCCTGTACCGAACTCCGGTGCGTCGAGACGCCTTTTATGGTTCGAAATTATCGCGTAGTACTGAATTTAACATTTCCATGTTAAATGTCAACCTAAACATTAACGATTTAATTAATAATAATGAAAGCATTAATCGGACAATATACCGAGCGTTTATAATTATCTAACTGTAATTCGAATTCACATAAAACATGTAAGTTTAATAATAGGATCAGTGTTTGTAGTAAAATAAAATGAAACGGTTTTCACGATAAACTCCAAGGTAATTTTTGGAATATAAATTTTCCACGATGTTGGTGTGTGGAAGAGATACAATTTTGGTGGCAGCGTTGCTATTGGCAACCATTTTGAGCGTCCACGCTAGACTGATTCAACAAGGTAAGAACTTTATTTGCATCCACATCCTCGAAATGATGTAGACGAGAGATTTTATTGCTTTTATGATGTTGATTTAAAAGGTAATTGCCAACATAATGGAAAAAATTTAATAAAAATTTCTAATCATAAAAATATTTCCAAACGACTAGGTAGGAAATTTTTATAATAACTTTTCTGAAATTGAAATGTGATGTAAACAGTTTCTTAAATATAATTTAAAAAAAAGTCAATTTTTAAACGGGGGATAAAAGCATGCCCTTGTGCTTCAAACGCTGTACAAATAAAACGAAATCTCTATTAAATTATTTAGAATTTAATTTAGTGAATGCATTCTACAGTCTCTCCAATTTATCAATTGAGTATTTAAACGTTCTTTGTGCATTCTCTGCAACTGACATTGTGAATATGATTTTTATTGCCCAGTCTTCGTTGTAAGGCTATTTATGTACAGAAACGGTTAACGGAATATGATCTCATCCTTATACGGCGCAGTACAATTTTATTTCCAATTTTTATATTTACTGTAATATCTTGAACAAAATTTAAATTGAAAATTTTCTGTTAAAACTTCAAGAATAGGCCCAGAAATAATAATAAAATTTAAATCACGACACTCGGTTACTAGACTTATTTCTTTGTATTATCGAACCGTCATCTTATACTCTCATTATTACGAATCTTTGTTTAAAAAATTATAGCTATTTATGTATGAAGGGTATTATGAAGATGTTTATAGTGGCTAAGGGCGACAAGTTAGTGAGCCCGAGGGACGGTAGTCTCCCAAGGGCATAAACATCAAGTAATGCCCGTGGTGCATACAACGTTTTATTTTTTACTTTGAATACGTAAATAAATTATTATTATTATTATAAAATAGAGATATGCCATGACTTTGTACGTGATGTTTGTTTATGTATCTATGACAACGGGCATTATGCACAGACTTTATGATATAACGTCCGCTCATAATGCCCGTCGTCATAGATACATAAACATCAAGAAATGCCCGTGGTGCATACGGTGCGGTCCATACAACGTTTAATTTTTCACTTTAAACATGTAAATAAATTGAGAAGCTTGAACGTGGATTTATAACATGGCTATGGCATATCTTTGTAGGTAGGTAAAGTTTGTTTATGTATTTATGCCGACGGGCATTAGATGCGGACGTTATGATATAACGCCGGTGCACAATGCCTGTCGTCATATACAGCGAAGTCCATTTATTGTCCAATATAGCAATATTTGCAAGTTAAATGGACCACCCACTTTATCATTGGAATATAGGCAACCCATTATACACTGATAGCTAGCTCCTGCTTACTGATTTTGATTATTGTTTGTCAAATTACACTGTGTTTTCTTTAGTTTTTAATAAAGAACACGATTTAAAACTAACGATTTATTGAAAACATGATCTGTACTTCTGTACAGATGAAAAAACAAAAATAGAACTGTGTATACTTTATCTGGATTCTGGATTCTGGATTTTCAGGAAGGGGGGTGAGAAACATTTCACGCGTACTTAGGCCACAATAGGCGGGCCCATTGTACTACCCCCAGACAGCAGCTTCCCAATTCAGGTATCACTCAAGACATCCAATCCTTTGAACGAACTTGAGGACATCCGCAATTGGGGTGCAACTGATACTGGCCATATCAGGCCAGAAGTCTGAAGTCCCCTAACATGGACTCTCTTATTCTTGCGAGACCAGAGCAGTGACACAGCACGTGCTCTGCTGTCTCGTCGTCAATGTTGCACCCGCGACAGTTGGGACTGTTTACTAGCCCCATTCTGTGCATGTGCTACTTGAGAGTGCAGTGTCCCGTTAAGATTCTCACCACTTGTCGCAGGTTCTTTCGTGACAACTGCACACAGTATTTGGCTGACCTCGGCGAAGGTGCCGCGATAGCAGCCCTTGCCTGAGAACAGCTTTGCATGTTGACCCATCTTCTGGTGAAGCTTCTTAGGGTTTCTTGGTGTAGCATATTTAGGGATACGGGGATTACGGGGTCTGGCCACCAAGATGGTTGTTCAGAAGCCCGTCTCGCAGCCTCGTCGGCCTGCTCGTTACCGTAGCTTCCGTCATGTCCTTTCACCCATATAAGTGATACGACATTGATTGCGATATCTTGGAGAGCTTCGTAGCACTGCATTACTATCCCAGAGGTAATTTTGCAACTACCTAGGGCCAGCAGAGCGGCTCTGCTATCACTGTAGATACCAATTCTTTGATACTTGATCTGTCGATCAAAGAGTGTAGGTATACTATATCACTTCGCATTATCGGATTATTAATACGTAATGTTAGGGATTATTTTAGTGTAAAATATCCTAACAGACCAGCCCCTAATGTGTCTACAATATCAAGAACGTCTAGAAAATTTGGCAACAGTAACACGTGAATTTGTACACATTTCTATTTTTTCTTGGTCTGTATAAATGATGTTTTCAATAAATCAGTAGTTTCCAATCTTGTTCTGTATTAAATATTAAAAAAAAATAAATTCAACAAGTGACAATAATTAACATCACTAACCAGAGACAAGAGTGCTAACAGTGTATAATGGGTTGCCTATATACCAATATAATCAACTGAGCAGTCCATTTTAACTTGCAATATGCCTATATTGCATAATAAATGGACTTCACTGTATACATAAACAAACATCATCTACAAATCCGTCTCCGGAACATTGTTCGACAGCAATAATTGTTCGAAAAGTAATTTTTCGAAATGCGGTTTTTCGACAACAATTGTTCGAAATACTGACAATTATTGTTCGTCACAATTGTTCGAAACACAGATTATTTGAAATTTGTAGACGCAACGTCTTCTCGAAACAACTAGACTGTTACTATTCTTCCAGATTGCTTAATATTAAAGAGGAAAATATCAACACAGTATTGTTTAATGTAGTACTATAGTGTGAACAAAAAGTCTTTGACTAGTGGTTGCTGTGTAATTTAAATGTCATCTGACAGTAGAAATCGTGCTGCAAATATATTGCTGTGATATCAACCAAGTTTGAATGATGTCAAAATTACTTTAAGAGGGCGACTTGAGGAGTGGGGATAGTTCAGTTTTCAAATGTAGGATTATATTTATTTACTAGAGGGCGATACTGGTATTGATTTGAATTATTTTGAAATTATCATTTATTTTGATAAAATCTGAAAACTAAACGACGCGACTGCAGGGCACACCCAGGCACACTTGTTTTTACCAAATCTGTCACGTTGACAATTCAAACTTCATATCATTAATACTACGCAAATATTTAACTAGTATCTAATATAATTACAATTGTCCAGCGGAACTTTATTTACTTTTTATTATTATTGTCTAAAAGACGTAAAAAATAATTTATAAATTACCGTCAAAGTTGTTCTTTAAGAGGGCGACTTGAGGAGTGGGGATAGTTCAGTTTTCAAATGTAGGATTATATTTATTTACTAGAGGGCGATACTGGTATTGATTTGAATTATTTTGAAATTATCATTTATTTTGATAAAATCTGAAAACTAAACGACGCGACTGCAGGGCACACCCAGGCACACTTGTTTTTACCAAATCTGTCACGCTGACAATTCAAACTTCATATCATTAATACTACGCAAATATGTAACTAGTATCTAATATAATTACAATTGTCCAGCGGAACTTTATTTACTTTTTATTATTATTGTCTAAAAGACGTAAAAAATAATTTATAAATTACCGTCAAAGTTGTTCTTTAATTTAGCGAACTACAACTAACGAAAACAGTGTTGTCTGTATAGAGCTGTGGTAATGCTTTCGGCCTCGCACTCAGAACGTCATAGGATCCATTCCAGGCTCTGATAAACTTTTTTTTAAAATTTGATTTCTATTTAAATAAAAATATTGATTGTAATACTTTTTATTTTTTGCTTTTAGTATTTTTGGTTGACAAAATTAAAGAACACCGTTGACTGTAATTAATAAATTACCGATTTTAACTTTTTTTGAACAATAATAAAGGTTAATACTTCTTGCAGTTACCTAAATTCTAACAAAATAATACAGTTTGAAATTATAAACGGGTTTGTAAGAAAATACATGTTGTATAGGGAAACTATGTTCAGGAATAAGTGTTCACACGTACAAATCTTTTCATTCAAATTCAAATTTAGCGCGTATTTAATGTCGACAGTGCCATCTATCCAAATTACGCTGAACTTCTTACTCACAATTGGCGGCCATTTTTTTATGCCCTTGTCAAACCAAAACTTAAGACTACCGATAAACATTATTATCCAACATTAATGACCCGGACTTGAAGTTTACATTCTGTGTGACCATACTTAGGTATTAACAGAATTTGACGTAATTTAAAATCATAAAAATTTCTTTTTTGCTAATTTTCAAATTGAATTTAAATTTAGAATCAAAACTGTATTTTACATGAAATTTAGTGGCTGCCTAAGTTGCAATAATGCTTTGTAGAATATCTTAATTAAAATTCAAATTTTTCGTTTTTGTTCGAGTTCGGTAGTCTTAAAATTAACAAGTTGCTGCCCTCTATCGACAAAAAGGGCAGCGGCCGCCCTCTTAATTTAGCGAACTACAACTAACGAAAACAGTGTTGTCTGTATAGAGCTGTGGTAATGCTTTCGGCCTCGCACTCAGAACGTCATAGGATTCATTCCAGGCTCTGATAAACTTTTTTTTAAAATTTGATTTCTATTTAAATAAAAATATTGATTGTAATACTTTTTATTTTTTGCTTTTAGTATTTTTGGTTGACAAAATTAAAGAACACCGTTGACTGTAATTAATAAGTTACCGATTTTAACTTTTTTTGAACAATAATAAAGGTTAATACTTCTTGCAGTTACCTAAATTCTAACAAAATAATACAGTTTGAAATTATAAACGGGTTTGTAAGAAAATACATGTTGTATAGGGAAACTATGTTCAGGAATAAGTGTTCACACGTACAAATCTTTTCATTCAAATTCAAATTTAGCGCGTATTTAATGTCGACAGTGCCATCTATCCAAATTACGCTGAACTTCTTACTCACAATTGGCGGCCATTTTTTTATGCCCTTGTCAAACCAAAACTTAAGACTACCGAAAAACATTATTATCCAACGTTAATGACCCGGACTTGAAGTTTACATTCTGTGTGACCATACTTAGGTATTAACAGAATTTGACGTAATTTAAAATCATAAAAATTTCTTTTTTGCTAATTTTCAAATTTAATTTAAATTTAGAATCAAAACTGTATTTTACATGAAATTTAGTGGCTGCCTAAGTTGCAATAATGCTTTGTAGAATATCTTAATTAAAATTCAAATTTTTCGTTTTTGTTCGAGTTCGGTAGTCTTAAAATTAACAAGCTGCTGCCCTCTATCGACAAAAAGGGCAGCGGCCGCCCTCTTAATAAAAGTTAATGTTAGTACTATTTTTATAAACAATTTAAATTAGGTATGGGGTTTTCTTAATTTTGTGAATAAAATAAAAATAAATGTTAAAATTTGACAAATAAAATTTTAAATTACAAAAGACAAAAGATAAATGTTTTTGGTAATTTGATGGAAAGAAGTTGGAAAATATATATTTGGTTGAGATAAAGGAAGAAAGATACTGGATTAGAAGAGAGAAAAAAATTATGTTTTTAAGAAAAATAAAAGATAAGTGGTTAAAAATAAACATAAAAGTGAATTTAAATAATAATTTAGTTTAAAAGGGGTTGGTAGGGTTGATAGGGTTTGTGTATAAAATAAAATAATATTCTTGTTTGTTAATAAAATAATTTAGTTTTGTTAAAATTTATTTTAATTTTTTTAAAGAAAGGAAGCCACATAATTTCAATTAATAAAAACTCTGAGAGAAAAGAGAGTCTTTTGTCGGAAAATTATAAAATTAAATAAATTTGACAGAAGTAAACAATAAATACAGCAATATATAATTATTATACACACAATATTTTTTTTATTTAAAATTATATTGTAAAAGTACATATCACTCTAATCTAAAATCTAAATTATAAAAGCTTCCATCACCAAATGAAGAGGTAAAATAGAGCCTCTTAGTTACTAAGTGGATTTCCATCCATTGAGCTACTATACGGCCTTAATAGAATTAACTAAAATTACAGTATTGAGGAAAATACAATCCAACATACGGACAACAATTAATCAAGGCAAACAACGACAGGTTCTGTGTGATACCATAAAGAAAAGCACCTCTTTACTTCTTGGTTACACACTAAAACAACAAACAAACTAGGGAATTCAGAAGAAAGAATTAAAGAATAATTACACTATTAGTAGGTACATATTAATAATCAGTAATTGGTCGAAATATAGTAAAATAACATTGTATCACAAAAAACTCTGTTGAACGATATGTTGTTTGGATTTCGAGCATGTAATCGCCATTTGGAATAAACGGAGGGAACTTCTCTGGGTTTGGTGACCAATTGCAAATACTGTAGTGTTTGTTCTGTTATAATGTAAACGTATAATATTAGATAGAAAGAAAACAGATGCATTTCTGAAATTCGGTAGTTCTACCATTAATAGCATAGGAAACATGAATAACTCCAAACTTTATTATAGAAAGTTAAAACATTGTTACCTTAACAAGAGGACATCGAGGAAAAATACCGCATTTAATGAAATCTGCAATACCAAAGAGATCATGTTTTATAGCCGAGCATAGATTCACTTCAAATCGAATTGGAAAAATTCGATACTCATTACTAGCAAATCTGTAAGCTTGCGTAATTACCTACAGAAAATGAAATTGAATAAGTTGTAATACTCGAATTTTAGTTACAAGAATGTCTAAAAATTAAACAATAAATGCATCACCTCTATGCGGTTTCCGGGGTCCAAATTAAACATAACTGAAGCATTTACAACTGGAGTAGTTCTGTTATACTTGAAAGTACGCACATGCAAATATTTTAAATAACGTTCGTTATAACGAACCTTTTCAACGCGACCAAATTTCACTTTGTAATCATTTTGCTGAAACTAATCTTTAATTAATTGATGCGTTAATTCATAATCTGGAAATTACCTTTGAAAGAAATCCAGAATCGGTGGGCCCACTTGTATTTTTGTGTTCTGCTGATACTCCAAAAATCATAATCACATAACACCAACATAGAGTGAGACAACATACTCGTAACATTTTCGGTAAAATATTTTGAAGTACAAATTTTTGGTAGGTAGGTATTGAAGCACCAATACTACAGCTGTCAACAATGAAACACGAATTAGTACAAAAAGATATAATTTGGACATACAACAAACTAGTAACTAGCGGCAAAACTCGAGTTAATAAGAACAATAAGAAGCGTTTGTATTGCCCATCTATAAGTAGCGGAGCTATACATACAGAGTTATGTTTTCTTCATTTACTAATAAAATGCGGTTAAAGACCATTTTGTTGAAAGGAGTAGGTAGGCCAAAATATGCCAGAAAGGTACAGTCGGTGACAAATGTGTTCACCAGTATTATATCACTAAACCCGCTTTTCTGAGAAATATAAAAGGTACAAATTGTACAAATTAGAGTGATTTTTAGTTTCGGGGCCGTTACCTTCACAACGGCCGCGAAATTGAATTTCGCGGCCTGTATTGCGTACGCAAAACATATACTTCACGTACGGTTGCAGAAAAAAATAAAGAGTAGAATAAGACGTTGGTTTCCTAGCAAAGCCTTGTCGTAATATAGTCGACGTAATTATGACGTTCATAATATGTACTATACAAACCTGTTTTATTGATACTACATCCGTTTTAAAAATATGAACCCAGTTATTGTGACATGATTTACCGTCATTAAGTCCGTTACATTACGGTCTCACTTTCCTAGGAAACCCAGGCTTTAGCGGAAAAAAGAATTATCTGAGACAATGCAGATGATGCATGATATATAAATTAATACGGACGACAGAAATTGTTTCAGTAATTTTGTTAGAATATCGAAAACTGATTTTGATGCAATTCTCGGGATGATAGTTTTCTTATAAACCATTTTAAATCGGTCTAGGACGTTCGGCGCGACCGTTTCTGCGTGGCCGATTCGGCGCTCCGCCGTTTCAGAGTTTGGTCGTTTCGGCGCTAGCCGATTCGGCGCGAGTATTTTCGGTGGGCAGCGGGTTCGGCGTCGGACTATTCGGCGGCGCCAATTCGGCGCGGTGACATTTCGTCGCTAAAGATTCAACGTATGTAGGAGGTAGGTAATAAAAAAAATCATTAGTCCCTAAGATCTTATCCGAGTATCAGCAGGTTTAAGGTATTACAGTATGATGTAGTAAGTAGCCACATACTACGTAAATTGTATTATTATCTAGGTAATAATAAAATTTATAAAAATGTTTAAATAACGTTTTAAAGATTGTCATATTTTTCTAATACAAAATTATTATTTTATATCCTTTTTTGTTCTAAATTTTTTGAAAAATTTGGGACTCGATTTAAATTTAAAATATTTTTGATTTTTGGTATTTCATGAACCTGTATATAACAAATGCTATTTTGAAAATCTATAATTATATGTAAATTTGTCATTATGTAATAATAAAAACTTGGAAAATGTATAATATATGTAACTTTCTTTTTAAAGATTATCATAGTGTTAATAAAAAATTATATTCCATCTTACCACTGTAATTTCAAACGGCTTTTACTAAAATTTAATTTTTGTCTCAGTATACAGGGTGTTTCTTAAATGACGGACACGGAGCACAGTACTACATTCCCCTCCAGATACCAATTGGAAAAATATAATACAATAATGCCCGTCCTTCGCTAGTTTTAGAGTTTATTCTCAGTCAAAGATTGAGATTCAATTCCTTTATGCTTTAGAAAAACGAGTAAATTTTAACCGTTCAGCATTGTTCATCAAATATTAAATCTTAATAAATTTTGAATTTTTTATACGTTGTATTCCTTCCTCCGAAGACATTCTTTCTGATAAATATCTGTTGTTAAACTTTTTTTCAATATGTTGCAACAGTGCATTGTAGCTATGAGATTATTAACTAGAAAACTTGTTCATACTGCCTTACTAAAACACCAAACGTTTAAAACAAAGTCCGTGCAAGCATGCGCAATGTTGTCAAATTTAAAATTTTTAAAATGCGAATAACTTTGAAACTAAATACATTAGGACAAAATCGCCTATACTTTTTCAACTCAGTTTTAAGATGAGAATCGCGTAGTGCTCTCCGTGTCCGCCATTTAAGAAACACCCTGTATAATTACTATTAATAGTACAGCTTTCTATAAAATGCAATGTGTATTGCCTACTTTGAAAAATCAAAGGGCAAATCAACCAGCATCCTGCATAAAAAAACGCAAAAAGCGACTAAATATTTTTTTATTAGGTCCTGAATAGTTGAATCTTTCGCACCGAAATGTCCTTGCGCCAATCCACCAATGTTAAACAGTGCCTAGGTAGTAATTGCAAAATGTTGCCAAATAGGTACTCTGTTGATTTCGTACAGACTGGACAATGTTTTCCATTTCAAATGGAAATCAAGCAACAACCGATCGTCTCTGACATACAGTGAAGTTCATTTACGGCAGATTTTACAATACTAGTATATAGTACCTAGAATAGGCTATACCCCCGACAATTGCCATGGTTACAATTGTTACAAGAATTGTAACCATGACAATAGGAGGAATATTTTATTCCAGACTTATAGGTACCAGTATTGTAATATCGGCCATTAATGTGCAATATAGACATATTATTGCAAGTTAAATAGACGCCCACTTTATCGTTGTAATGTAGGCAACCCATTATACACTGCTATCGGCTTTGCTGGTTTTACTGATTTTAATCATGTTTGTCACCTGTTAAATTACAATAAATGTTATTTTTTAGTTTTTAATAAAGAACAAGATTTAAAACTACTGACTTATTGAAGTCATGATTTATGCAGACGAAGAAAAAATAGAAATGTGTTTACTTAGTATAGTTTTAAATAAAGCGGCACTGTTAAATTTAAATCTTGTTCTTTATCAAAAATTAAAAAAATCTACTGTATAATTTAACAGGTGACATGCAATAATTAAAATCAGTACGCAGGGGTAATACCTACAGCAGTGTATAATGGGTTATGGGTTGCCTATATTCGAATTATAAAGTGGGCGGTATTGCACAATAAGTGAACACTGTATGCATACCGACAGTAGCTGACTTGTATTCCATTTGTATTCAGTCGCTGGACGATTGGTTCTTGTATGGTGGAATACAGTCGACATTAGACAGACATCAGATATACCAAGTTTCCACCGATTGTTTCCCAGTTTGGGACAGGTCTTAATGCTGGTAGTAGGTACAGTCAGCGACAAATGTTTTCACCAGTCTTGTACCACTGTTACCCGCTTTACTGAGAAATATAACACATTTCTATATTTCATTTCATCTTGTTAACAGTGTTACCAACATACCTATATAAAACAATAAAAACGACGTTATGGTACCTCTTATATTTCTCAGAAAAACGTGTTCAGTGGTATCATACTGGTGAAAACATTTGTCGCTGACTGTACATAAGTAATTGACAACGCACATTTTTTCGCAGTTAACCAAAATACATCTCCGTAGCGGCAGAAATCCATCAATAATACGGTTTTTTGTCATTTATTTTGAGTCAGGTCAATGGGTACTAAATTGTTCGAAATAGTATATTGTATAACTAGGGCTGAATATCCATTCAGCACGAGTTGTACACTGTACTTTTCCGACGACCACAACTTTTCCGACCACTGTTTTAAAAATAGCAAAATAAAAAAATTAATGAATTATAACATTTTATCATCCATATCGTCCATATCAACAGCAAAACTAAATAAAATATAAAATTATGTGAATTAAATGTATTTAAGTACCTCTTTTATTTATTACAATTTACTAATTTTCTTAACAAAAATTCGGCTAGTAACACGCTAGTAGCGAGTAGGTACTGCACTTCGTTGCATTTGCTACAATTTGACGTTTCAATATTTAATTTTTTAAAAAATAAATGACGATTTTCTATTTTGTATCGTCTAGCCCCTCTAGCGTGTAAAATGTTTTGCACACGCCCATTTCACACGGTTTCGTTGCCATGTGAAATATACAATTATCAGTAACAGTAAACGGTGCGAATTTGTACACATTTCATAGTGGTCGTCGGAAATAAATATTAAACAATATTATTAGGCTTCATTCTGACTGTAAAATTGTTGCTTTGTCAATAAACGTAGTAGGATCACAAGGTTGATTTTTGACCGAATTGGTATTGAAATATAGGTATCACCACACATCAACAGGTAATCACAAATAATCAAACTGAACAAGCAAAACGCGCAGAGTATCACGAGCCGAAGTAAAGGTCAAAAGAATCGATCTTATAACACTTGCGATCATGCGGCCAAAATGGATGAAAGTTGAAAAAATTAATTTTGCATAGGGTGACTATGTGGCGTCCACCAAAATAAAAATATGGAATAATCCAATTTTGAAGTATTTGCTGCTAATTATTCTAGTTATGTCTGCAAAGTCTCATGGTTACCTAGGTAACCTAGGAATGACACTCTTCGTAGACAATATGTTAACGGTCCCTGCAACCCACTGGATCTACCCAGTCAGAAAAGCATGCTCCCTAAACACAATCAATATGAAAGGGGCTTCGCGTAATTCATGATTTGCAAAGTTGCTGATAATCTGAATCCTGGCTAGATGGTGAATTTTGACATATTTTAAAACATTTTATATGTCAGAAACTGATCTAAGTAAATATTACAACCGGCCTAGTTTGAAACACGAAACCCCAACAAAAAGAACAAGAATGTTACAAAAAATCAACTCACTGTTTTTAGTAGCTAATTCCAAAGACACCAAGGACCAGTAAGCATAAATTGCTCTCACAGACTGCCACAAATAACAAAACAAATGTAATGTGGACATGCATGGTTGTTCTACAAAGCGCCATCTAATGATCGTCGATAACCATCACATTGGTTCATGTTACATAGTGTCTGTATCCGTTGGTTGGTTATCATATTTAGCACCTTTAATAATATACTGAGAGCTTCATACCGATAATACATTTCGCTTCGTATTTCCTTATTTTATAAATAGCAAATTGAATTGAAATTTAGAATAATGTTTCCTTTCATGAAATATTTTAACTTCTTGAGGACCTCACCTTTTGTCAATAAACCTGGTGGCATTTTAAAGTTTATTGCAGATTCAATATATGATGACACACTATAATAGTAACATAATTACATATCTGCAACTTTTAAAACAAATAGTCAATCTCGGTAAGACCGACCCAAGGTGTCTTGAGACCGACCGACGTGAGATTTAGGAACAATGTGCAAATGAAGTCCATGAAACGATCTGATGACAACCATGTTAACCCATGCGGCTCACATTAACTCAAATTGTCCAGTTCCAGGGTAGGAAAATAAACTAAGGGGTCCATGAACCAGTATCAAACAAAACTAAATATAAAATATGGAATAACCAAAAGTTTTCAGAGATTTGTTCATGATGTCTTTCAAATCAAGAGCTCTTAGTTTCGATAATCATCTGTCATCTATTTATGTAAATGAAAGTTTTATTATTAGAATATGCTCAATATGATTTTTCTTACTTTTCACATAGGTTTACTTGTATGCAAGCGATGGAAAGTACACAACGGCTGAGAGTTTGGGTGTAAAAATATGTTTTTTCGTTTTCATATACAGTGTGTGGATAAAGTTTGGAACAAATTCAATATCTCCCGAAATATTATTTTTTCTGGAAAACGCTCGGACAGGTATAGCGATTTAATTTACGGCGCATATTTTAAGATGCTTCAAAAATTTTTTGCGTTAGTCATTTTTTTGTAGTGACGACCTTGACTTTTTTTTTAAATGGAAACATGTATATTTGATTATCACATTGGATAGACATTGTTTTTCTCTTTTTAAGCTTCTAATATTTTTATACCCTTACATAAGAAAATTTTTGAGAATATTTCACTCATACATTGTTGTAACAGTAGTACAGTACAAAATTAATAAGTGATAATTCAACGTTGCCAGGCCAATCTAGTGATAATTTCACGTTGCCATGACATACTTGCGACCACAACATACTACTAAAAAAAAAACAAATTTTGTTAAACGTCATGAAACGTTTTGGGAATGTTTCAGAACGAGAAATTGACGAAAATGTTATTAAAAGTGAATGCAAAAATACGAAAAAGAGCAAGGACAGTGTCTGGAGACAGTTTACGTCATTTTGCGCCGAAAAAACGTACACATTCGATCGAGAGACTCCAGTATCCGAACTTGCATTCATTTGAAAAATACTATTGGTTTCGAGTATTTTTATTCGAGAAATATTCTCCCTAAATACCATTCGTGCTTAAAAATTAACCGGATAATTTTCATTCAAACACGTTGTCTAATTATTAACAACGTGTTTTCATGAAAATTATCGGTAATTTTCGGTAATTTTTAAGCACTCGTGGTATTACCCCCGAAAATTGTTAAAATAGTTTTATGGCTCAGTAGGCCGATTTGGACCAGCGGGTGCAGTTCCAACTCATAGCAATTGTTTATTTAAGCTTATTGTTATTAGTTTAAAGTGAACAGAAACGTGAGTACAAAAGTACATAAGATTATAAAAAAAGATAAATTAAATAAATTATATTAATAAGAAATTGAAAAAAAAATTTGATAGTTTTAAATGACACACAAGGAAATGATGAATAAATTGTTATAGTAGATGTTCCAATTGATATCCGTTTACAGCTCGACAGTATCCAAGACGAAAAATAAACTCTTGTTGAACAATAAATTAAACAATTGCTTTGAGTTGGAGCTGCACCCGCTGTTCCAGATCAGTCTACTGAGACGTAAAACTATTTTAACAATTTTCTCAAAAATTTTCTTATGTAAGGGTATAAAAATATTAGAAGCTCAAAAAGAGAAAAACAATGTCTATCCAATGCAATCAAATATACATGTTTCTATTTAAAAAAAGACGGACTATACAAACTATAGGCGCGTTCAATGTAAGTTCAGTTATAACAGACTAGATATAGGCATAGTCCTTACGCTAGGTCGGTTTTGCTAGCAAATCGATGTCGACACAGTTTCTCTTCAGAAACAGTTGTGTACGGTTCAGGGGTTCAGTTAGAGCCCTTTTTCAATTATTTACGTCCAGAATTTAACTTGCGCTCAGCATACAAATTAATAACAATTAAATAAACTACAAAACAAAAAAAGTTTGTGAAAATCGGACCACTCGTTCGTGAGATAAACACTTTTTTCACATTTTCCAATATGGCGGCTGATTGCTCAATTTTCCGGATGTCCACCTTACATCGGGGTACTATCTAGGATGTCCCCTAACAGTTTCTGACGAGAAACTGTGTCGACATCGATTTGCTAGCAAAACCGACCTAGCGTACGGACTAGCAAGTTCAAATTAATTTACTTTAACCAAATTTTGAGCCCCAACACATTTTTATTATTTCCTCATGTCAAACAATTTTCCTATCGTAGATTTAACACAATTTTATTTGCTCGACATTATAAATAACAGCAATTTTATAGTTTTGAGTAGACGTTTCGAACTATTACGGTGTCGAAAAATTGTTTTTCGAACAATTTCTGTCGAAGAATTGCTGTTCGAAGAATTGCATTCGAACGATTTTCTGGAGACGGCTACTTAATATCATTTTGTATCTCTTTTCTTGAATGTAAATGGAGTATTCTCAGCGTTGTCTTCCACTAAATCCCAATAACACTCTATCTTCTTTTTATATTTTCTTAATACGTTTGAGATATTTATTATTTACTTGCTATACGCTTTGCTAACACCAAAGGAATCGCAACTACGACATTTCTCAAGTCGACAAACTTGCGATTCCTACTGTGCCTTGGAATAATGGAAGGTGAACGCCACCTATTTAAAAAAAATAATAGATAAAACGGTAACAAGTTCGTTGATGAATCAGGAAAAATAAAATCTCGAAAGTGGTAAAAAAATAGGATACTATGTCCGTATCATAGTCGTAGAAATTATTGTACCTATAAGAGATGACCCAGCAGAAAATCGGCCATATCTCTGAAATGGTGAGTTGCGGAATAGTTTTGAAGATGATAATCCACCCTGCATGGCGATATTATAGTAATTTATGTGTCAAGGGCATTATGTAGATGTTTATGCCTGCCGAGGGCAACAAACTAGGAAGATCCAGGGCGTCCGACCCGAAGGTTGGTAAGTCGCCCGAGGATATAAACGTTTTCATTTATGATCATCTAAAATGAGTAATTTGAAGAGGTTACGGGCTCAGATGATGTTCATGTGAAACAGGAAGCAGCGGCAGTAGTTTTGTGAATCTGTTTTGTCAGTGGAAATTTTTAGTACAAAACGTCAATGGCGGTGTCAAATACAGTAAACGCTATCAAACCGTTTTATGTAGAAGGTTAAAGTACATTGATTCAGAGATTGTTATCATCCTACCATGGCACTCTAACTTTCATCATCCATGTGATTTACCACCAAGGTCCGTCGAATACACGACGCACCTTGATTTACCACGACCTTCTTGATTTCCGAGACTTGACGTCTAACGTCAAGAAGGTCATGTGATTTACCTACGCAGAAACTCATCTGTGTTTATTTATTTTGGTTACCATGGTACCTACCGATTTATTTAGGTTACCATGGAAACGGTAGGGGAAAGGTGGTAGGGATATTGGCCCCGGATTCTACATTTATGCCTAATTGGGAATTTCGGGTGAGACTGTATGAAGCGCCGTTTGGGCCAATTTGATGGTGCAAAAATTATTTTTATTTTCGTTAAAATATATTTTTATTTAACTAAAAAAAAAGTTTTTGCAGTAATGTAACAAATAAATAAATAGTTTTTTAAATAAAATGTTTTCAAAACATAAAAAAGTTTTTTGTTAATAATGAAAATAATTTTTTTTCAAAAAGAAAATTTGGAAATAAAATGTTTTCAAAACATTTAAAAAATATTTTTATGAAAATATTTTTTTTTATTACCAACAAAAAAAATAATTTTTACACCATCAAATTGGCCCAAACGGCGCTTCATAATACTGATACTAGAACAAAAAGAAATTGAGGAAGTTCTGAAAGGTGATACACCAAGCAATGCAAATAAGTTACTGGAATACAAGAGAAATGATGCGAAAGCGAGGAACGTAATTATTGCATATTTATCGGACAATATACTAGAAATGGTTAAACAATATAAAACGGTAAAGGAAATAATGTCGATCATGAAGGAAACGTATGAAACCAAAGGAATTGCAAGTTAAATTAATTTATTTAGAAAACTTAGAACAATGGAGTTTTCCGGAAGGAACCATTGGGTGAGTTAATTATAGAATTTTAAAGACTGTTTCAGAACTGAAAATTTGTGGTGTAATTATAACAAATGAAGATGTAATAACTAAATTACTGAGTTCGATGCCAGAAAGTTATCACGCAGTTACCACATCAATAGGTAGTTCTGGTAAATCAAAGGTAACATTGGAATATAACCAACAACGAAAGGGTAAGGAAGAAGCTGAACCTGGGATGTCAGAAGCATTTGCAGCTCAGAATAAGTATTGAGACAAGAATAAGGGTAGAAAATTTCAATTTAAATGCTGTAGATGTGGGAAAATAGGTCATAAAAGATCTGCATGTCCACAAGAAAGATGTAACAGAAGAAACGAATGTAATTTTGCGGACGACAATGAGGTGGCTTTTATGATCTCTACAGAAACCGATTGCATGATAGCTGATAGCTATAGTTGACAGTGGTGCAACTAATCATTTGATCAAAACAAATATAGGGCAATATTTAGTTGATGCAATCGAAATAAACCACAAAATAAATATTGCAAAAGAAGGCGAAGCAATAACAGCAAGTAGGCAAGGGAATATGATACAACATTATGGCATCGACGTATGGGTATCGGCCACTCTTCAAGATATCCTCCTGATAATTTATGTGAAACGTGTTTAGAAGGAGAATATACAAGAGTTCTTTATAAATAAATAAAGGAAGAAATGAGAGCAAAAAGGATCTTGGAAAAAGTATCGTCGGATGTATGTGGTCCAACGACTCCAACTACATAATATGATGGTAAGCGATGTTTTGTCAGTTATATTGATCATTATTCGCATTTTGGAGTCTCTTATGTACTTAAAAATAAAAGTGCAGTATTAGAAACGTTTAAATCATATGTAGCAATGGTCGAAGTAAAGTTCCAACACAGAATAGAAACATTCCGATGCGACAACGGAGAATACACTTCACGAGAGTTTAGAAATTTTTGTAATCAAAAAGGAATTAATATTGAATATACAGTACCATGTAATCCTCGGCAGAATGGTGTAGCGGAACAATTCAATCGGACAATAATGGATAAAGCTCGATTTCGATATTTAATTTTTGATTCAAAATTAGGAAAATCTCTCTGGGGTGAAGTGGTACGCACGTCTGTGTATTTAACTAATAGGTCTGAAACGTCGACATTAAAACTTAAAGAAACACCAGCTCAAATTCGGTATGGTAAGGAACCAAAACTTAATAAAATTGGAGTTTTTGGAAGTGTTTCTTTTGCACATATTCCTAAAGAACAAAGAACTAGAAAATTAGGTCCTCGTACTAAGAAATGTATTATGGTGAGATATACAAATAATGAGTATAGAGTATGGAATGAGGAGAAAGGAAAAATAGTAGTCGCTTGTGATGATATTTTTGAAGAATCTGTTAAAAATAAAGAGAAAAAAGAACAGGAACACACAATATTAAATAACGTAGAACAAGATGACCAAAATGGAACTTATAAAGAAGAAAATGAAGAAACAAATAATAATGAAGGTGAAGAAAATACATCAGGAAACATTAGGAATCAACCTACCGAAACGTTTTGAAGATTATCAAATGGATAAGAAGACAGCGTTGGTCATCGAAAACTTATCTCCAGAAATTCCTAAGAATTATAATGAAGCTATAAGTGCTGGAAAAGGATAGAAAGAAGCGATTAAAGATGAATTAACTTCTCTGGAAAAGAATAAAACATGGGAGACAGTACCAACTCCAATAAATGAAAATGTAATCAACTCAAGGTGGGTGTTTAGTGAAAAACAGGTCGGTGAGAAATGTGTAAAGAAAGCTCGGTTGGTTTCTCGTGGTTTTAAGAAGTCTCAATTAAGTGATGAAGTTTATTCACCAGTAGTGCACATCTTATCCGTTCGAATTCGAACGAAAGAGTCCTAAAGTCCATGCGACGGAGATGTCATACCTGCCTTGAAATGGAGGGAGGACACTTTGAGCATCTCATTATATTTTGCCTTTGCTGTTTGTTCATAAATTACATTACATTAGTTGTAACTCCGAAACCGTCCATTTACGGACCCTCCTTAATTAAAACTTTTTGTCATTTTTTGGGTCATACTTTCACTCCTCAAAGTTTGAGACAGTTTTTTTAGCACCCTGTATAGAGAATCGTTTGGTGCTTTTTCTTTGGCGGATATTACGGAAATCTTGTATAAATAATTGAATTTTGAATTTATTTTGGTGTAAACAATATCAACTTTACATAAATTTCAAAAAGAAGGATGCAGTTTATGAGGGATATGAATATTTTATAAGTATTACCTATATAATTTACTATTATACAACACAATGTATATTTATTTAAAATCATATTGTAACGGTACAGATCACTCTTATCTAAAATCTAAATTATAACAGCTACCATCACCAAATCAAGAGGTGAAATATAGGGCCTCTTAGGCCCAGTTGTATCAAGTGGTTGAACTCCCAGTTCAGTTGATCCATGATCAATTGTCATGGATACCAATTGTTATAACAATTATATCCATGTCAATTGATCGTGGATCAGGTGAACTGGGAGTTCAACCGCTTGATACAACTGGGCCTTAGTTGCTAAGTGGATTTCTATCCATTGAGCTACTACGGCCTTAATAGAATTAACTAAAATTACAGTATTGAGGAAAATACAATCCAACATACGGACAACGATAAATCAAGGGAAACAATAGGTTCAGTGACATCATAAAGGAAAGTAGCTCTCTAATTTATGGTTAAACACTAACAGCCGTATTCATAAACAAATTTAGTCGTTACTAACGCGCAACTAGTTTAGCTAGGATCAAACCCTATGTATAATTCTACATATAGGGTCTGATCCTGGCTAAACTAGTTACGCGTTAGTAACGACTAAAT
This sequence comes from Hemicrepidius hirtus, assembly GCA_963082805.1. Classification (NCBI taxonomy): domain Eukaryota; kingdom Metazoa; phylum Arthropoda; class Insecta; order Coleoptera; family Elateridae; genus Hemicrepidius; species Hemicrepidius hirtus. The sequence goes on from OY720165.1 coordinate 7,082,601, forward strand.
TTGTTTATGAATACGGCTGTAAAACATACTAAAACAACAAACAAACTAGAGAATTCAGAAGAAAAAATTAAAGAATTACACTATTATTACATATTATTAATCCGCAATTGGTCGAAATATAGTCGCATAAATTTGTAGTACAAAGAACTCTGTTGAACGATATGTTGCTTGGATTTCGACCATGTAATCCCCATTTGGAATCAACGGAGGGAGCTTCTCTGGTTTTGGTCGCCAATTGCAAACACTGTAGGTTTTGTTCTGTTATAATGCAGACTTATATATTATACAGAAAGAAAACAGACGACATTATTTATTACCTTAACAAGAGGACATTGAAGAAAAACACCACATTTAATGAAATCTGCAATACCAGCTACATCATGTTTTATAGCCGCGCATAGATTTAGTTGAAATCGAATTGGAAAAATTCGATACTCATTACTAGCAAATCTGTAAGTTTGTAGAATTGCCTACAAAAAATTAAATTGAATAATTTGCAATACTCGTATTTTAGTTAAAAGAATGTCTAAAAAATAAACAATAAAAGACTTACCTCTATGTCGTTTCCGGGATCCAAATTAAACATAAGTGAAGCATTTACAACTGGAGTAGTTCTGTTATACTTATAAGTATACGCATTAAAATATTTTAAATAACGTTCGTTATAACGAACCCCTTCAACCCGATCAAATTTCAGTTTGTAGTCATTTTGCTGAAACTAATCTTTAATTAATTGATGAGTTAATCCATAATCTGGAAATTACCTTAAAAAGTAATGGAGATTCGGTGGATCCACCTATATGTTTGTGTTCTGCTGATACTCCAAAAATCATAATCATATAACACCAACATAGAGTGAGACAACATACTTGTAACATTTTCGGTAAAATATTTTGAAGTACAAATGTTTGGTAGGTATGGAAGCATCAATACTATAGCTGTCAACAATGAAACACGAATTAGTACAGAAACATAATATACAATATGGATATACTATAACAAACTGGTCGTAACGGCAACACTCGAATGAACAAAAACAATAAGAAACCTTTGTATTGTCCATCTATAGCGGAGCTATAAACATAGAGTTATGTTTTCTCCATTTACCAATAAAACGAGTTTAAAGACCATTTTGTTGAAAGGAGTACGCCAAAATATGCCAGGAAGGTAGATATCTTCTGCATGAGGGTGGGAGGTGAATTTCATTTGAATGTTAAACTGGCCGGAATGAAATCGGATTTATTTCGAAACAGGTCAGATGAATTTCGCCAGATTTCCTGACAACATTTTTTTCTCGTCTACCAATGTCTTCCATGTTCAATAGTATCCCTGTTTTTTGTAAAATTACAATGATCTTTCTAGAAGTTAAGTTAAGGGACATACGGAAGATGGGTTCAAAGCGTGGTTCAAAGCCAGAATGTTCTATAGTATAAAATGCCTCTTCAAATTGAGAAACAATCGGTGGCAACTTTGTATCTGGGTTGTCGGTAGATATTGAATTTGTTCCAAACTTTATCCACACACTGCATATTTCGGCAATTTAAATTGCCTTCTTCAGTACATAATGTAGAAAGGAATTAAAACAGTGAGGAAATATTTACAATCTGTAATAAAAAAAGAAAGGAGAATGAAAAAAAAAAGAAAGTGGAGGTGCAAACCTTCCCTGGACTTTCCCATACTAAAAATAAACATTTCGTTTTCAACAGTAGTTCGCGAGGCAGCATTGGACATCACTTGAATGCGTAGCGAGAGAAACGAGACTGCACGGATTCAATATGAACAGAAAAAAGACACCCATCCGCACCCATCTATCTGTAGGTACCGGCTAGAAATTACAGCTGGCGAAGTCGGACGATCGTTACCGACCAACGCGACGATCCGTTTCCCTCAGAGTCCAACATAATTTCCAAATTCACTATGTGATAGACAATTAAATTTTGCATTCAATTATGTAATAATATATAGGGTGTTTTATTTAAAATAACAAAGTTGCTTATGGTACTGTGAAAAGCAACCACCCTGTATACGTGATATAAATTTAGGAGAATGCAGAATTATATACTGAATAACTTTTATATTTAAACTTCTTTCATATTTTTACTAATAAAGCCGCTATAGGAGTGTAGCGGTTTGCGTACTCTTATTTGTGATATTGAATGAATCTGACTCCAATTGATTATCAAATATGTTTATTATATCAGAACAACTTATATACAACAGTTAAATTAAATTCTTGTAAAGTGGGTAAAGATACCCTTTATTAATATTGTTAAAGAAAACTTTAATACATGTGAGGGAAATAATCCCAGCAATTACGAAATTGTGATAGGTCTTCAGGTACTTCAACTTCTTGAGATCTTCGGTAGTTGGATCTAACAATGAATCTTCGAGGGTCCAAGTTAGATAAGAAGAATGGAGAAATTCGAATGTAGCTGGTTGAAGATGTCTTGAGAGGTTCAAGATGGTAACCAACAGAATGGGGAATTTCTAAAGGATCTTCCTTGGACAAAATAACAGATTCTTGATTGTTGACAACTGAAGGTAAAGTTGAAGAAGTCTGCTTGACTGGTGATGGAGGAAGTGGAGAAACTGCTGTTGGAATTCTAGTATGGTGTAGAATCGCTCGTAACGTGCTACGCTATCTACTAGATTTGCTTGATACAGTTCAATTCTTCATAACAATCCAGAAGGCTTAAATAAATGTATTATTATGGAAAGACCTGAGGAAACCTCTAGGTTATGTTGAGAGTAGCTAGGTGGTTCACTCCAACTAAACTCTGAATGATTTTCCAATTTGCTCCCCTTTTATACTAAATCCAGACAACCAAAATTATTTCATTGGTTGGTCCAAATTGATTTTCACCAATCACGTTGCTGAAAATCTGTGTGGGAGGAGTCATTTTGTACAACGACTGAGCTCGACTGCACTTCATAGTGACACTTGCAGTGCAATACAAACACTACGTTCCTATGCAGGTAAGCAGTTTGATTTCCAAGGTATCTTGATATAAATGTTACCCTGGCATCGGACTGAAGCCCCGATAGGAGCATCAATTTCCGTTTTTCAAAACCTCGTAGGCCACAGTGAAATTGTTTCCTTTCAATTATGGTCTTCTTTCATATCCCCTACTCAGATTTTCAAAATTCCGCTTCTGAAAAAATGCTACCAAAAAAACATGTCTAACTTCCGCTTCCGGTTTCGGATTTTTTTGAAAAGCTTATATTGTCGATGAATTTTTGATATACCCTTTCATTTCAAATTTCATCAAAATCGGTTCATTTGTTTCTGCGTTAGAGGCAGACATTGTTTCTAGACCACTTTTTTGGTTTCCTGGAGGTCCGAAACACGTATTTCCGCGAAAATCTCGACTTCGAAAATTTTCATGATATAAATACTTCCCATATACCAGTGGTGGTATGGGAAACTAAAAAAAAAAAAATTGAAGGAAATTTCATCATTCTGCACTAATGCTAAACACTGCCTAGGTAGTAGTACCTAGTTCCAAAATGTTTCCAAATAATCCGACGATTTTGTACAGACCGGACAATGTTTTACATTTGAAATGGAAAACAAGCAACAACCGATCTTATTTGACCTGTTGCCGATCGACAGTACCTGTATTCGGTCGAACGACGATTGTTTCTTGTGTGGTGGAAGACTACATCAGATATACCAAGTTTCCACCGATTGTTTCCCAGTTTGGACAGGCCTTAATGCTCGTAGTGGATAAATAATCGATAAACGCACATTGTTTCGCAGTTAACGAAAATACATGCTCCGTAGCGGCAGAAATCCATCAATAATACGGTTTTTTTTCGTTATTTATTTTGAGTCAGGTCAATGGGTACTAAATTGTTCGAAAATAATATTAAACAATACCTATTATTAGGCTTCATTATGACTGTAAAATTGTTGCTTTGTCAATAAACGTTGTAGGATTACAAGGTTGATTTTTGACCGAATTGGCATTGAAATATATCATGATGACACATCAACAGGTAATCACAAATAATCAAACTGAGTATCACGAGCCGAAGTAAAGGTCAGAAGAACTGATAACATCTGCGATCATGCGGCCAAAATGGATCAGATTACCCTTTTTCAGAAACCAGAAATAGAAATAAAATAAATGTTCCAAAAAACTGTGCAGTCCTTAAAGCATTCAAAATTTTGTTTACCTGCTAATTGCACAATTTTATATTATAGTGACAACCAAAATAAAAGTCAATTGTTGTAATATTTGTTGATAACTAACCTAATTACGTCCTCAAATTTCCATTGTTGCCTGACTTAGTTACCACCAGCATCTAGACGGATTAATAATATATTGAAACTACCAGGCAGCAGATATTATACTATCGTGCGTTAGAAAAGTAAAAAGAATAATTTCGCATAGGGCGACTTTATATGGCGACCACCAAAATAAAAATATGGAATAATCTAATTTTGAAGTATTTGCTGCTAATTATTATTCTAATTATGTCTGCAAATTCTCATGGTTATCTACGTAACCTAGTAATTATACCCTTTGTAGACGATATGTTAACGGTCCCTGCAACCCACTGGATCTACCCACTCAGAAAAGAATGCTCCCTAAACACATAATCTATATGAAATGGAATTCGCGTAATTCATGATTTCCAAAGTTGCTGATATTCTGAATCCTGACTAGATGGTGAATTTTGATATATTTTGGAACATTTTATGTCAGAAACTAATCTAAGTAAATATTAGAACAGGCCTAGTTTGAAACACGAAACCCCAACAAAAAGAACAAGAATGTTAGAAAAAAATCAACTCACTGTTTTTAGCAACTAATTCCAAAGACGCCAAGGACCAGTAAACATAAATTGCTCTCATAGACTGCTACAAATAACAACACAAATGTAATGTGGACATGGATGGTTGTTCTACAAAGTACTATCTAATGATCGTCGATAACCATCACATTCTGTATCTGTTAATTGGTAATCATATTTACGACCTTATACGACTAATAATATAGAAGTGAGAGGACCATATCGAAAATACGATTCGCTTTGTATTTCCTTATTTTATAAATAGCAAATTGAATTGAAATTTAGAATAATGTTTCCTTTCATGAAATCTTTTAACTTCTTGAGGACCTCACCTTTTGTCAGTAAACCTGGTGGCATTTTAAAGTTTATTGCAGATTGAATATAGGATGACACACTATAGTAACATAATTACATACGGGAGATCGAGAAAGGCTGTCCAAAAAAAACTGCCTTCCAAGTAGTTATCAATATTTCACTCTAGTGTGATATTAGCCACAATGCTGTTGACAGTTGTTCTGTGCGTTTATGTTTCTATAACTCCCCTTTTTATTCTTGGACGCAGTTATTATTAAACAAAATAGTAGATTGTTTTATTAGGATGAAAAGTGGCACTTTTTCTGACGAGCAAATTTTGCATGTGTGAGGCGGAGCGTAGCGTAGCCGAACGGATGCGATATTGCGAGTCAAAAGAAGTCACTTTTAATCCGAATGAAACATACTATTTTTTCCGCAACCGGAACAACCGGATTCAAAATAATAGAATTAAGATGCGAGGAATTAGAGAACACTACTACTACTAAAATCAAGTCTTCTTAGCTTTTGTTTTCAATTTTATTTATTCTGTCAAACCCAGCCAAACCATCGAAAATGTTTGAACAAGATAATGGTAAAGAACATACACCACCAGAAATTTTAGACCGTGCAAAAGAAGTTGTATCAAATCTTCTGCCCAATAAATCTCGAGAAGTATACGAAGGGTAACGAGAAAACCGTAAAATCGTACACGGAAAGCGTACTATTAGCGTACTTTTCCGAATTATCCACTAAAATGAAGGCTTCTACTCTTTGGGTGCAATATACAATGTTGAAGGCAACATTAAGTTTAAAAAATGGGGTAAATATCGAAAAATTTTCAAAACTCCGTGCCTATTTAAAAAAAGAAAATAATGACTACACACCGAAGAAATCGAGAATTCTTAGTAAAGAACAGGTGGATCGATTCTTGAAGTGTGCTCCTAATAAGCAATACTTGATGATGAAGGTGTGTTTTAGTTTTAAAATCGAATATTTTACGATAATTAAATTTTGACGTTTGTAGGTTATATTAATTTTGGGTGTTGCTGGAACTTGTCCCTGCGACCAGTGGCGCCGGAACTATTTTTCAACTACGGGTGCAGGGAGAAAACTTGGCGCCGCAGGCGATTTTTTTTTCAAAAGTGGGCGTGGTCATTTTAAAAGCGTTTTACGAGCATATGGCTATTTTAATGTAAAATTTAAAAAAATCAAAATTTCAACAATTTTACGTATGCATATTTTAAAATTGCATTGAAATACTGGAAATACCAAATACAGTAAAGGGTGCAAAGAGCCATTTACAAATTGTTTACGGGTGCAACTGACCCGTTGCACCCGTGGTTCCGACGCCACTGCCTGCGACGCGTTACTACATTTAAAGATTAATGATATTGAAGATCTTAAATCAGTCTTACTGATTAAAATTCCTAACACTAAAACTAATAAGGCTAGATCATTTACTGTGATGGGAGATAGCTATTTAAATATTTACAGAAAATTCTTTGTCTAATATCTTTGTAGTGTTTTTTCTTAAATAAATGTTATTCTCATAACACACCAAAATCTTAACCAAAAAAGTTAAAAGTAAAAGTTCCTAGGAAGTAAAAGTACTCTTACTTCCTAGGAACTAAAAGTGTTGCCTAGCAACACACACATTTTTTTACTAATAACAAAAACATCAACTTCACTGTCCGTTTTTGGTATCAAAAGTGACCACTTTTAAGACGGTTGCGGAAAAACGTATTTTTCAATACTAATAAAATTATTAAACATTGTTAAACAAAGTTTACAGTAAGTACAGTGTTTCCAACGAATTGATTTTATACATGACAGCAGGATGTCATATGATGACAGCTGGGGGATGTAAAGTTTGATATACTCGTAGAAAGTAGTTTTTTTTGGACAACCTTTCTCGATCTCCCGATATCTACAACTTTTAAAAGAAATCGTCAATCTCGGTAAGACCGACGTGTGCGATTTAGGAACAATGTGCAAATGAAGTCCATGAAACGATCTGATGACAACCATGTTAACCCATGCGAGACACATTAACTCAGATTGTCCTTTGTTTCCAGGGTAGGAAAATAAATAAAGGGGTCCATGAACCAGTATCAAACAAAACTAAATATAAAATATGGAATAACCAAAAGTTTTCAGAGATTTGTCCATGATGTTGTCTTTCAAATCAAGAGCTTTGAGTTTTGATAATCATCTGTCATCTGTTTATGTAAATGAAAGTTTTATTATTAGAATATGCTCAATATGGTTTTTCTTACTTTTCACATAGTTTTACTTGTATGCAAGCGATGGAAAGTACACAACGGCTGAGAGTTTGGGTTTAAATAGTTATTTGTTTAACAAGGCAGAAAAGTAGCAGATTTACTGACGCAGCTGGTATTTCACAGCTGAGGCGAAGCCGAAGCTGTGAAACCAGCTAAGGCAGTAAATCTGCATTTCTGCCGTGTTGAACATATAATTTTTTCTCCGATTGTTTACATTTAACATTAATTTAATGATGATTTTTAATATTTTTTGTGCTATTAGTATCAGCAAGCATCTGTTGCTATGCAGTTTTTATTGGTTGCTATGAAAAAACATACTTGAGAAATGTCATTCTATTTGTTGCGAATAAAATAGTTTAATAATCTTGTTAATTCGTAAATATTAATTAATTTATAATAATATTTACAATGGAAAATGACGAAGAAATGTTCACCCCATCCGAAATTAAAGAAATCGTGAAAAATATGGACTTAAATTTAATTAATAAAAATTTCAAATTTATTTGTTTTTCGAAGCAACCTGATTTTGAATGCTACTGTCAGTAAAAATGATCACTTTTGCCTAGGCAGTAAATGTGAAACTTTGGAGACAGTCAAATGTCAGTCAAAGCATGCTTTTACTGTCTATCGGAGAAAAAATATGTTTTTTCGTTTTCATACCGTGTGTCCCTGGTAAGACGGAACATAGGAATCTTATAATGCTAATTTTTTTAAATGATCCACGAGTGCTTTGAAGCATTCGTCTTGAAACAATTACACGAATCTCACCGATCGTTAACGATTTCCATGCCGATCATGTATGATCGTCTCCAGATCAAATTTGTGTTTGTGTTTTAAATGTCAATTTACTAAAACCAAAGACAATTAAAGGTTATATTCATGTTAATCTTTTTTTAAATGGGGTCCTACCTTAACTGAAGTACAGTTTAGAGCTGACAATCAGTAATCCCAGTTAAATTACATGTGAAATGTGAAATCTTGATGTATGAACCGAAGAATTTGATGCGAGTATCAGCTTTATGATGAAACATGCTGCAATGCTAATTGCATAAGACTGTATTAAGATGAAATCAAAGAAAAAGCGAATATTAATATTAGTTAGTGTGTACGAATATGAAATCTTTATTTCTACGGCAATTTAATGTGATCAAATGATTGTTACATTAAAAGTACATATATTTGATTTTTAAGGAGCCGGATTCTTGCATACCACAAAGGAAAGTTTTCTAACACAGGTCTACAGCATTATTTTATGTACTACCTAATAGTATAATTTTCGTAATTTCATTTTCAGTTTCTAGTACCTAATGCGTAACTTGCGAAAAGCCTTAATTGTTCACCTAATTCATCATAATCTGAAAAAGATCTTAGAACCGTAACGTCAACTGCAAACAAATTATTTTGTATTTATTACCTTTATAATGATACTCAGTCTCATTTAATTTAATTAAAACACTATCTAAATTTACATGAACCAATTTGAGCAAATAGTAATTAATAATTTTATTTCTAACTGATTTCCAAGAGCGCGGCTGTCAATTCGTAGGTATTGTAAATAATTGTTGAATCGTTTGTTAGTATAACGCACGCGCGTATTACATCTGTATTAGCAAGCGCGTTAAACAGCTGACATAACGACGTCGACGCTTCCACCAAATAGAAATTCAAAGCACTCGTGGATCATTGTAAAAAATTACCATTGTAAGATCCCTATGTTCCGGAGCAGGACGATTTGGTGCTGGCAGTTCGGCGCCGGCGATTCGGCACCGGCAATTCGGCGCCGGCGATTCGGCGCCGGGCGATTCGGCACCGGGCCATTCGGCGCCGGACGATTCGGCGCCGGGCAATTCGGCGCCGGGCGATCTAACCTGAACACAGACTAAGGTGCCATGTGCACATGGCGCCTTAGTCTGTGTTCAGGCTAGTTGTTCTTTGCTGGTAATATATATAGAAAGATGGCTAAAAAAAGAAGATGGTAACACAAAGGGATGCTCATTCCTCATAAAAGAAAACAAGACATGGTTAGGGGGTAAGCTGAGGGATGTTCATTCCTCAGAAAAGAAAACAAAAAATTGTTAGCAGGTAAGCTGAGGGATGTTCATTTCTTTGATTTTCGTCATTTAAATCAAAAGTTTGTGTTATGGACTTATGGCATCGGTTAGATCGCCCGGCGTCGAATCGCCCGGCGCCGAATCGCCCGGCGCCGAATTGCCGGCGCCGAATTGCCGGTGCCGAATCGCCGGCGCCGAATCGGAACACACGGTATATAATTTTGTAACTTCTAATACAATTTAAATCGTGACATTATTAACCAATATTTTTGAAAAGTTTAGACCGTTTAGATACTTTCAAAACGTAGGGTTATAAATTACACACTTTCAAAAAGTAGGGTTAGAAAAATGTAAATCAGACGGACTATACAAACTATAGGCGCTTTCAATGTAGTAAGTTCAGTGATAACAGACTAGATACCTATAGGTAAGTCCAAATTAATTTACTTTAACCAAATTTTGAGCCCCGACACATTTATTATTTCCTCATATCAAACAATTTTCCTATCGTAGATTTAACACAATTTTATTTGCTCGACATTATAAATCACTAAATCATAGCAATTTTATAGTTTTGAGTAGACGTTTCGAACTATTACGGTGTCGGAAAATTGTTTTTCGAAGAATTGCTGTCGAAGAAATGCTGTTCGAAGAATTGCATTCGAACAATTTTCTGGAGACGGCTACTTAATATCGTTTTGTATCTCTTTCCCACATGGATATAAATGGAGTATTCTCAGCGTTGTCTTGTTCCACCAAATCCCAATAACATTTTCATTTATGATCATCTAAAATGAGTAATTTGAAGAGGTAATGGGCCCAGATGATGTTCATGTGAAACAGGAAGCAACGGAAGTAGTTTTGTGAATCTGCTTTGTCATGGCACTGTAACTTTCATCATCCATGTGATTTACCTACGCAGAAACTCACCTGTGTTTATTTATTTTGGTTACCATGGCACCGATTTATTTAGGTTACCATGGAAACGGAAGAGGAAAGGTGGTGGGGATAGTGGCCCCGGATTTTACATTTATGCCTAATTTTGGGAATTTCGGGTGACTCTGATACTAGAACAAAAATAAATTGAGGAAGTTCTGGAAGGTGATACAGCAAGCGATGCAAATAAGTTACTGGAATACAAGAAAAATGATACGAAAGCGAGGAACGTAATTGTTGCATATTTATCGGATTATATACTAGAATGGTTAAACAATATAAAACGGTAAAGGAAATGATGTCGATCATGAAAGAAACGTATGAAACCAAAGGAATTGCAAGTCAAATTAATTTACAAAGAAAACTTAGAACAATGAAGTTTTCTAGAAGGAACCATTGGGTGAGTTAATTATAGAATTTTAAAGACTGTTTCAGAACTGAAAATTTGAGGTGTAATTATAACGAATGAAGATGTAATAATTAAATTACTGAGTTCGACGCCAGAAGATTATCAGGCAATTACCACAGCAATATTTCTGATAAATCAAAGGTAACATTGGAATATAACCAACAACGAAAGGGTAAGGAAGATGCTGAACCTGGGACGTCAGAAGCATTTGACAAGGATAAAGGTAGAAAATTTCAATTTAAATGCTATAGATGTGGGAAAATAGGTCACAAAAGATCTGAATGTACACAAGAAAGATGAACCAGAAAAAACGAATGTAATTTTGTGGATGACAATGAGGTGGCTTTTATGATCTCTACAGAAACCGATTGCTGATAGCTATAGTTGACAGTGGTGCAACTAATCATTTGATCAAAACAAATATAGGGCAACATTTCGTTGATGTAATCGAAATAAACCACAAAATAAATATTGAAACAGAAGGCGAAGCAATAACAGCAAGTAAGCCAGGGAATATGCAAACAAAAAATAAACTTAATCCGCCACTGGTCGGAGTTATAATATATAATACTTGCTCAGACCGCCCTAGGGCGTTATGGACAGCTTAATATCGATATAATAGAGAGTACTAAAAAAAATGTCACAAATTTTGAGGGGATATTTGTAAACAACCACAATGAGCTGCAGCAACGAGTACACCAGAGATACCACCGAATTCGAACCACTGTGGGGGTTTTCGAAAGAGTTCAAATGTCTATGCGGCGGAGATGTCATACCGGTCTTGAAATGGAGGGAGGATACTTTGAACATCTCATTTAATGTTTGCCTTTGCTGTTTGTTCATAAATTATATTACATTAGTTGTAACTCCGAAACCGTCCGTTTGCGGACCCACGTTAATTTAAACTTTTAGTCATAAGTATTTGGGGTCATGCTTTTGTTCCTCAAAGTTTGTGACAGTTTGTTTAGCACCCTGTATAGAGACTCGTTTGGTGCTTTAACTTTGGGGGATTTTACGGCAATCCTGTATAAAAATTGAATTTTGAATTTATTTTGGTGTAAACAATATCAAATTTACATACATTTCAAAAAGAAGGATGCAGTTTATGAGGGATATGAATATTTTATAAGTAGTACCTATTTAATTTACTATTATACAACACAATGTATTTTTATTTAAAATCATATTGTAACGGTACAGATCACACTTATCGAAAATCTAAATTATAAAAGCTACCATCACCAAATCAAGAGGTAAAATAGGGTCTCTTAGTTGCTAAGTGGATTTCCATCCATTGAGCTACTACGGCCTTAATAGAATTAACTAAAATTACAGTATTGAGGAAAATACAATCCAACATACGGACAAAGATTAATCAAGGCAAACAACGACAGGTTCTGTGTGATACCATAAAGAAAATAAGCTCTTTACTTTTTGGTTACACACTTACAACAAACAAACTAGGGAATTCAGAAGAAAGAATTAAAGAATAATTACACTCTTATTAGGTACATCTTAATAATCAGTAATTGGTCGAAATATAGTCACATAAAATTGTATCACAAAGAACTCTGTTGAACGATATGTTGCTTGGATTTCGATCATGTAATCACCATTTGGAATAAACGGAGGGAGCTTCTCTGGGTTTGGTGACCAATTGCAAACACTGTAGGGTTTGTTCTGTTATAATGTAAACGTATATATTAGATAGAAACAAAACAGTCGCATTTCTTAAATTCGGTGGTTCTGCCATTAATAGCATAGAAAACATGAATAACCCCAAACTTTGTTATAGAAAGTTAAAACATTGTTACCTTAACAAGAGGACATCGAGGAAAAATACCGCATTTAATGAAATCTGCAATACCAACGAGATCATGTTTTATAGCCGAGCATAGATTCACTTGAAATCGAATTGGAAAAATTCGATACTCATTACTAGCAAATCTGTAAGCTTGCGTAATTACCTACAGAAAATGAAATTGAATAAGTTGTAATACTCGAATTTTAGTTAAAAGAATGTCTACAAATTAAACAATAAATGCATCACCTCTATGCGGTTTCCGGGATCCAAATTAAACATAAGTGAAGCATTTACAACTGGAGTAGTTCTATTATACTTGAAAGTACGCATATTAAGGCGGCTTGGAAGAGGGGTTAGGCAACACGCCACGCTAGCTAAAAATTGGCAAAAACCTAAAAACTTTTGTCCAAGATTACGCTTACAACGTTTTTTTTAAAAAGCTGATCGATAGTTTATTTTAATGTTTGACAGTATAGAATGGTTTGTTCGGATTTCGTTTTTTAAAAAAAAAAATCCAAATTGCTTATAGAGGCCAATTTGTAAATTTTTTATTATTGAAATATAAGGTTAAACTAACAAATTTCGGCAAAACCGGATCCGAACGTTCACTTATGTAGTTGATTAGAATTGAATAAAACGTAGAAAACGATTTCAACCGTACACATAATTTAGTTATCTTTGTCAAAGCATATAATATTTGAATAGGGTTTTTGATCAATCGTAACAACTTTGGAAATAATGGTTAGGCAACACACCACGCTTTTAGTTTATACGTTATGCGTAGTGGGCTTTTGGCATTTGACTGTTTTAGGTTTTGAAAATTGACTCCGCGCTCCAGCTAGCACTAACTTCCATATCCGCTTCTACCCATATCCCTACTCTCACTTCCACCCTAACCGCGCGCCAAATTCAAAAATAAAGTTTCTAACAGACCCTATAATAATTATTATGTTGTATCAATGTATGTATGTAAGTATGTAAATGTATGTATGTAAGTATGTAAATGTATGTATATATTTTTCCTTAAAATAAATAAATAATCCTAATATTATATTAGTTTTAAAAAAAATGTTAATAAATTAATTACACAAAATATGTTCTGACTGTAAACACGTAAATTCAAAAAATTCATTTAAATTGTAGAATGCATAATCCAATGTTTTAACTTTTGTCTGAAAAGATGCAAAGATACATTTTCTTTTAACTTTAACGGCAGATTCCTTTCTTGTTTCTTGTTAAATATATTGTGTTATGTTATAAATAAAAAATGCGGCGTCGCGTCGTTTGGTTTAGTTTATACGAGCCCAGTCGCACATGTATTGGACCAAAATGTTTTTCAAACTTATAATTTAATCTATAGTATGTCCAAAAGTTGAGCGATACGATAAACCGCGTAAACATTCTGACAAACCATGTACTTACCTAATATTTCTTAAACTTTACAGATAATAATATTATGAATATTAAGAACAAATTGATGCGCATTAGAATATTAAAGTAAGAAGTAGAATTTTAAAGTAAAAATATATATACCTACGAGCTAGTTTTATAACTTAAAAGCATCAATTTGTTCTTTCATGCCCAAAAAGGGGATAAGGGGATGTTTTCAAAACCACCAATTTATTTATGATTGTAGTTTTTCAATGAATCTAGTAATAATATGTAAAGTTTAAGAAATATTAGGTAAGTATACATGGTTTGTCAGAATGTTTTCGCGGTTTATCGTATCGCTCAACTTTTGGACATAGTATAGATTAAATTTAAATCATAAGTTTGAAAAACATTTTGGTCCAATATATGTGCGACTGGGCTTGTAATAGCTATTCCAGTGTTCCAGTGGCGCGATTCCGTAAAATTTCGCCGCGAGTAATCACACACCTCGCTCCTTCCAGTGAAAGTAAAAATTCTGCAGTTTTCGTAGCATACAAGTCAGGGTCCGTATCTGGAACATTACCACCTTCCACGCCACAATGCTCATCAGTTGTCGTAAATCTGTAATTTGCGGTGGGGCCGCTTCTTGTATCCCAAACTAACGAAAAAGTTGAACTTATGGAAATAGAATTGAATACATTAAGTAGCTACAAAATTCAATAAAATTAAATAGAAAATTGTGCTGTTAGATACACCGCCGATTATGTGATTAAAAAAACACTTGATAAGTTTAAATGCGAAGCTTGTCGCATGCACTTCGTAAAATCCAGTAAATTTAAATATACAGATGAACTATTAATAAAAAAAAAAACAAGGCGTTTAGGTTTAAATGTCGAAACGGTGCTGATTTGGGAAACTTGTGCCCCCCTTTTCAACTAGCAACAAACATCGTAGAAATTTGCCTAACGGTATTTGCAAACAAGTATCCCAGAATTAAAAGTGTACTCGGCATAAGGGAAACAATAACTACATGGGTCTTCTAAGCCAGAAAAAAGCCAGATTGATTGTTAATATGTTCTCTACAGTCTACACAGAAAATTTATTGTTGAATTTACTATATTGTTAAGACTTCGCAAACAAACCCAAAACCAAAAAATATGAAATTTACAACACGAATAGGATACAATACCGCCTATCGGGTAGTACCTACATGTTTCCACATTCACAGATGTAATTGGAGTATTTTGTAAACTGGAAATTATGGCAGGAATTAACTTAACTGCTAGATTCATTAGTTGGTGATATCACGCATTGGAAATAGCACCATAAACATTAAATTTTCACTGAATAAATAATTTTTGTATTGAATAAAATTCTTGAGTGGTGAATAATAATATAAATATAATATTTATTTTAATTATTATATTTATCTAAATATTTGTTCGGTGTTTAAATTAAAATTATAAATGAATCACAAATAATAATATAAAATAGCTAAAATTAAAAAAAAAAGTTAGTAGCCGTGGGGGTTTGACCCCACTGACCCACCGCGTCTCTAGCTATGGGCTTCAATAATTTGCTATAAATATTAAATTATTAATATTGAATTTTTATCTTATAGCGAATTCCAATCGCTGCACTAGCCTGCACTAGTGTACACTAGTGTAGTGTGTTCGAATTTCAAAAGTGACAAATCGTGGTTGCACCAGACAAAAATAAGCAGGTAGTTTTTAACAAGTGTTACATCTGTGACTTGAATGTGCCTATATTTGAGTTTCCCTCTAAATTTTAACACCAGTGCAGTGCAGTCACGTGATTACACAATTCTAGCACACAACACTAGTGTACACTAGTGCAGGCTAGTGCAGCGATTGGAATTCGCTATTAGATTTTTATATTATTTTCTTTCATTGTTACTTATTTAAAACAACGTAATGTTTAAGTCTCGTGTCCATGGTAGCACCTAAACAAGCCGCACGGCCGAAATTTGATTTAACTGCCGCCCTGGTGAGTGAATCCATCCCTATCAAGTCAGGAGTTTTGGGTAGTCTACATTTTAGGGGCATCACAAAAATTCTCCAGCTGTTCCAAGCCGCCTTAAAATATTTTAAATAACGTTCGTTATGACGAATCTTTTCAACACGATTAAATTTCACTTTGTAGTCATTTTGCTGAAACTAATTCTTAATTAATTGATGCGTTAATCGATAATCTGGAAATTACCTTTGAAAGTAATCCAGAATCGGCGTGTCCACTTGTATTTTTGTGTTCTGCTGATACTCCAAAAATCATAATCACATAACACCAACATAGAGTGAGACAACATACTCGTAACATTTTCGGTAAAATATTTTGAAGTAGAAATTTTTGGTAGGTATTGAAGCACCAACACTATAGCTGTGAACAATAAAACACGAATTAGTACAGAAGCATATACAATATGGATATACTATAACGAACTGGCCGTAACGGCAACACTCGAGTGAACAAAAACAATAAGAAACGTCTGTATTGTCCATCTATAGCGGAGCTATACACATAGAGTTATGTTTTCTCCATTTAGAAAGGAGTATGCCAAAATTTGCCAGGAAGGTACATATCTGAGGGTGAAAGGCGAATTTCATTTTAATGTTAAACTTACGCGAATGAAATCAGATTTATTTCGAAACAGGTCAGATGATTTTCGCCAGATTTCCTGACAACATTTTTTTCTCCTCTACAAAATCTTCTCCGCGTTCAATGGTATCTCTGCCTTTTGTAATATTACAATGATCTTTCTAGAATAGGGGACATACGGAAGATGGGTTCAAACCCAGAATGTTCTATAGCGTAAAACGCCTCTTCAAACTAAAATTCTTGGGACTGTGGTTTGGAATATAACAGAATTGGAACCACAAAAAGTTTAGTAAACCTAAACGCGTTTCGGGAACTACGTTGTCATCTTCAGTAAACTGAAATCTAATGTTACATCTAAAATTCGTCTAATTTATACTAAACCATTGAAGGTCAAGTTAAGTTACTTACTTTACGTTACACGATGATATCAGACTTATTTTTAACAAATATTATAATTCTGAATTAAGAATGGGGCCATTATCGGAATTCATTAAGTGGTATCTATTTATTTTTGAAAATATGTATACTTGCGTATGCATTTAGTTCATTTGTTGAAGAGACTGGCGTAGTAATTTTAAATCTTTTGTTTTAATGCTATGTTCCGTTTCATAAATATGTTCAGCAACGCTAGATCTCTCAAACCTAGTTCTATTCCGCGCCTAGTTTGCCCAATATATTTTTGATTACAATGGGAGCAATTGATTTCGCAAATCGTCGACTTTCACAATGGGTATTCAGGAGCGAATAAAAAAAATATTTAGTCGTTTTTTGCGGTTTTTTATGCAGGATGCTAGTTTTATAGTGTAGCCGCTTGATTTTTCAGAGTAGGCAACACACATTGCATTTTATAGGAAGATGTACTCTTAATAGTAATTATACCGAGAGACTAAAATTAAATTTAAGAAAAGCTGTTTGAAATTACAGTGGTAAGATGGAATATATAATTATTTATTAACACTATGATAATATCTTTAAAAAGAAAGTTACTTATTATAAATTTTTAAAGTTTTAATGACAAATTTACATACATGTAATTATAGATTTTCAAAATATTATTTGCTATATTAGTAAATACAGGTTCATGAAAGACCATAAATCAAAAATATTTTAAATTTAAATAGGGTCCCATATTTTTTAAAAAATTTAGAAGAAAAAAGAAAATAAAATAATAATTTTGTATTAGAAAAATATGACAATCTTTAAAAAGTTACATAAATATTTTTAAAAATTTTATTATTACGTACAACGGCCTCGTTCCGAAACGGCGCGGAGCCGAAACAGCGGCACCAAAACGTTCCATTCCGATTTTAAATGCATCAATGCTAAACAGTAGGTATATAGGCAGTAATTGCAAAATGTTGTCAAATACTCTAATGATTTCGTACAGACTGGACAATCTTTTCCATTTGAAATGGAAAACAAGCAACACCGACCGTCTCTGATATTGGATACCGACAGTATATACAGGGTGTCTCAAATGGAATAGGATAGTATGGGTATCTTGGTTATTATTGAAGATAGAGATTCGGTTAAATGGGCAATGTTTTGCAGTTTCTCATACTGATTCATATCCCGATTAGAAAAATTACAAATTTCAGTCGTTCAGTTGTTATCTTGAAAAAACTGAAAAATGCGTAGGTATTTTTAAAAAGTGGAATATTTGCGTAATTTTAATATTTATGGAGAAAAGTTTCAAATAAAAGTTACTACGTTCGATTAGTCCGATTTAAAAACGTTATTAAATTTTTTTTTCAAAATGGTGGTTTTCAAGATATTGATAGCAACTTTGTTATTTTACATGGGCGCCATTTTGGTTTTTTACATAAATGGATTGAATTTGTTTTTCTGATTTCAACGATGTATAACAACCTATGTTTAAATAAAGTTTTACACTGAATTTACTGATCTTTTAATTTGCAGTCGAGTTTAAGCCATGAAAACAAAAGACATGAAACAAAATTTATTATTTATTAATTTTAATTAATTTATTATTAATTATTTATTAAGAGGTGTTGGCAGCATTTAATGGTATTAATCGAAACACATTGCGCAAAGTAACTGCCGCTGTATTAAAAAGGTGGCAATTATGTCTGGCTAATAATGGACACCATTTTGAACATTTGTTGTGAAATTTTCTAAGATTTATGATCTTTGTATTTTCAGGTGCAACATGCTTTACCAAAAATTTTCAATAAATTTTGTTTCATGTCTGTTGTTTTCATGGCTAACTCGACTGCAAATTAAAACATCAGTAAATACAGAAAAAAATGCAATCCATTTCTGTAAAAAAACAAAATAACACCCATTTAAAATAAGAAAGTTGCTCTTGCTATCAATATCTTGAAAACCACCATTTTGAAAAAAAATTGAATAACGTTTTTAAATCGGGCTAATCGAACCTAGTAACTTTTATTTGAAACTTTTCTCCATAAATATTAAAATTACGAAAATATTCCACTTTTTAAAAATACGCATTTTTCAGTTTTTTCAAGATAACAACTGAACGACTGAAAATTTGTAATTTTTCTAATCGGGATATGAATCAGTATGAGAAACTGCAAAACATATTGGCCATTTAACCGAATCTCTATCTTCAATAATAACCAAGATACCCATTATACTATCCTACTCCATTTGAGACACCCTGTATACAGGGTGTCCGTCTTTCGAAGCTAAGCATGGGGATCTCGGTTAGCTTAAGAGCTACGAAGTCGGTTAAATGGAGGCAAAGTTGCGTATTTTAATGCTGATCAATAATCTGGAAAAAAATTTGACGTACGACGTTTACTTTAGAAAATATCTAAAAAAAATCAAAATTCCCGATTTTTGTTTTTCGCTGATAAAATGAAAACAAGTGAAACTACGAATTTTTAATTCAGACATTTTTAAGACACTTTTTTACGAGGAATCTAAATATGTGTTTTTTTCATATTGTTTAATATAGCCAACTATCGACTATCAACTTTTGTTTTTCTTATGGACGCCATATTGGATTTTAGCGTTTTTGAATGTAACTTTTTTTTCTGATTTCAACTATGTATGACACATAATACTTTAGCTTGTGTTTTTACCTACAATTTCAAGTTATCCATTTGTACGCAGAGTGCCAAGAAAACAAAAGCGACAAGTTTGTTTTAAAGAGAATTAATTCTGTTATGAATTTTAATTTTAAGTCATAAGGTTATTGGTTTGACTAGTTTAATGAAAGAAATGCGAGTTTTAAAAGAAGAGAAATGGGATATAACAAATTTATTATCAACTATTATGATTTATGTTGAAACAATAGAATAAAAATTAAAAAACAGAAAATTATAGCAAATACTAAAAACTTTAATCGAAAACACAACGGGATAGTAAGAAATATTTAAGTATCGTTTTTCTTTGAACAGAGATATGTAATCCCTTAGGTCCGGTTTTTCAGTTCGTGTTTCGGCCTGGGTTTACAAAAGGAGCCATATTCGCTTAGATTTCGATGAAGACGCAAGAAATACCTAGGACCTGGCTGTTTTCTCTCCGATACCTACGTTCCGGAAGTAATTTCTACATTCCGATGCGAAGAATAATAAATTTCCAACATATCACGTTGTTCTTCATTAAAATCTTTGATTTTCTTTCAGAAAATTAGGTACCTATCATAAAATTAGGGGAAGTACAACGTAACGACTTAAGCAATGTACTAGGTACTGTCAAAATTTTCTTTAAAACAAAATTGTCGCTTTTGTTTCCATGGCACTCTGCGTAAAAACGGATAACTCAAAATTGTAGGTAAACACACAAGCTAAAGTATTATGTGCCATACATAGTTGAAATCAGAAAAAAAAGTTAATTCAAAAATGCAAAAATCCAATATGGCGTCCATAAGAAAAACAAAAGTTGATAGTCGATTGTTGGCTATTTTAAACAATATGAGAAAAACAATCGCATATTTAGATTCCTCGTAAAAAAGTGTCTTAAAAATGTCTTAATGAAAAACTCGTAGTTTCACTTGTTTTCATTTTATCAACGAAAAACAAAAATCGGAAATTTTGATTTTTTTTAGATATTTTCTAAACTAAACGTCATAGGTCAAATTTCTTTTTAGATTATTGATCAGCATTAAAATACGCAACTTTGCCTCCATTTAACCGACTTCGTAGCTCTTAAGCTAAGCGAGATCCCCATGCTTAGCTTCGAAAGACGGACACCCTGTATAGCTGACTTGTATTCAGTCGCACTACGATTGTTTCTTGTGTGGTGGAATACAACCGACATCAGATTGTTTCCCGGTAGTAGGTAAGTAACCGACAACGCACATTTTTTCGCAGTTAACGAAAATACATGCTCTGTGGCGGCAGTACCTAATCCATCAATAATACGGTTGTTTGTTATTATTTTGAGTCAATTGTTGCTTTGTCAATAAACGTAGTAGGATTACAAGGTTGGTTTTTGACCGAATTGGCATTGAAATATATCATGATGACACATCAACAGGTAATCACAAAT
Source organism: Hemicrepidius hirtus (assembly GCA_963082805.1). Lineage (NCBI taxonomy): Eukaryota > Metazoa > Arthropoda > Insecta > Coleoptera > Elateridae > Hemicrepidius > Hemicrepidius hirtus. Next base: position 7,103,646 of record OY720165.1, read on the forward strand.
AATCAAACTGAACAAGCAGAACGCGCAGAGTATCACTAGCCGAAGTAAAGGTCAAAAGAATCGATCTGACACCTGCGATCATGCGGCCAAAATGGATCGGATTGCCCTTTTTCAGAAACCAGAAATAGAAATAAAATAAATGTTCCAAGAACGTGTGCAGCCCTTAAATCATTTAAAAACATTTTTACCTAACTCACTATAGAGCAATTTTATATTATAGTGACAACCAAAATAAAAGCCAATTAGCCTAGTTACTAGTACGTCCTCAAATTTCCATTGGTGCCTAGCTTAGTCACCACCAGCATCTATAACACATTCAGAAAACTCCCGTGACGTTTAATGTGTCAAATGAAAAATTTAATTGGCTAATATAAAAATCGCAATAAATTTTTGAAAATGGGGCGTGATTCCTAATAGCTAGTAGGGATTTTTGTTGTTAATCAACGGAATTTTGCATTTGACTCATTAAATATCACGGGAGCTTTCCGAATGTTTTATAGACGGATTAATAATATACTGATGGCCGTTGTCATCAATGCTTCCTAAATCCGTACCTACGCAGGCATTACCTAGAAATTAGGTAATTCCTAAACAGATGCGTAAACTTTAACCGTTTTCTCCAGTCAAACCGTTGCTTCTGTAGGAATTTTTTACAGAGGTAACCGATGTTATATCGCAACGTCGCAAATGACAGTAACTCGTACGTGATTTTGGTTGTTTTCTCGTCTTGACAGTTTGTGAGTACGACGGGTGGATGCACCCTATATAAGCACTGGTATATGGGGAGTACTTAGTGATGTCATGAAAATTTTCGAAATTGAGAATTTCGCGGAAATATGTGTTTTAGACTTCCAGGAACATAAAAAAGTGGTTTAGAAAAAATGTCTGTTTGTGTGTAGGTGTGTATGTAACTAACGCTTCCAAAGACACCAAGGACCAGTAAACATAAATTCCTTTCACGGACTGCCACAAATACCAAAAAAAATTGTAATTGTGGACGTGGATGGTGGTTTTATAAAGTCCTATTTAATGATCGTCGATAACCATCGACATTGGATCATGTTACATAGTGTCTGTATCCGTTGGTTGGTAATCATATTTACGACCTTTTAATAATATACTGAGAGCATCATACCGAAAATACATTTCCCTTTGTATTTTTTTATTTTACAAATAACAAAAATTTGTATCTGTTGATTACCTTTTAATAATATAGTACTGAGAGGACCATATCGAAAATACGTTTCACTTTGTGTTTCCTTATTTTCTAAATAGCAAATTGAATTGAAATTTAGAATAATGTTTCCTTTCATGAAATCTTTTAACTTCTTGAGGACCTCACCTTTTGCCAATAAACCTGGTGGCATTTTATTGCAGATTGAATTTTAGTTTAAATACCTATATGATGACACACTATAGTAACATAATTACATATCTATAACTTTTAAAACAAATAGTCAATCTCGGTAAGACCGACGTGTGGGATTTAGGAACAATGACCAAATGAAGTCAATGAAATGATCTGATGACAACCATGTTAACCCATGCGGCACACGTTAACTCAGATTGTCCTTGTTTCCAGGGTAGGAAAATAAATTAAGGGGTCCATGAACCAGTACCAAACAAAAGCAAACATAAAATATGGAACAACCAAAAGTTTTCTGAGATTTGTCCATGATGTTGTCTTTCAAATCAAGAGCTCTGAGTTTTAATAATCATCTGTCATCTATTTATATAAATGACTATCGCATTCACCTGTCACGTGACAGACGTCGACCAATGAAAGTTACGCATTTGTCCAGCCAATCAAATCAAAATTACTTGAAAATTTTGACACAGCGAATATTGCACAAGTGCTGATATTCGGTAATCACCCTCGAAGGCGACTAGATGGAACACAATTCAATTAATGATTATTATACAACAAATAAATTATAAATTATAATGAAACGTACAATTAGTATATTAAATTTATATGGTTCATGCGATAGTCTGAACAAATATACCTCGAGCATATTACTTTGATATTACTAAAAAATTTTCCTTTGTTGTCGCACGCGTGCTTGTTGTCCCTTGAAAACTGCCCTCTCGCTTCGCGATCGGGCAGTTTTCGTTGCAACAAACACTTGTGTGACAGCGCGAAAAAATTTTCGGTAATATGCCTTGCACTTGTTATATTGTATATGACTAGTATAATTATACACCAAGGTAGAGGAAACATTTTTCTCAGCTCCGCATCTCAGGAAATAAGCTGCGAGGCTGGCAAGTCTTCTCACATTAAACGTCACGGTAGTTTTCTGAATTGATTATATTGATATCATGAAAATTTTCGAAACTGAGATTTTCGTGGAAATACGCGTTTTAGACCTCCAGGAACCCAAAAAAGTGGTTTGGAATAAATGTCTGTCTGTGTGTGGGTGTGTATGTAACGCTTCTAACGCAAAAACTAGTGAATCTATTTTGACGAAATTTGAAATGAAGGGGTGTACCGATAATTCATCGACAAAATATGCTTCTCGAAAAAAATCCGAAACCGAAAGCGGAAGTTAGACATTTTTTTGGTAACATTTTTTTAGAAGCAGAATGAACATGAGTCGTAGCTATCTAACTTTTCAATGAAACGCACTGCACGCATGTTGAAAAAAACTAAAGAAAACTTAAAACGTGTTATAAATAAATTCTTTATATCAGTTTTTTACATAACTGTTTTACAATGTTCTCACAAAATCGCACGAACAGAAACGTTAAACAAGATGTAGGCAATGCCTACCGATATGAGACAACGTCAAATGGGTTCCTAAAGTTACGGACTACTTCTCTTATTTGCGAACTTGCCTGTGCTTCGTGAAAACCAAATTGCAATTAAGCAGTGTGTAACCCTTAATATAAGCAATTCTACAAGCGGATAAGTTTCACCATGGAGCACCCAACAGCTGACACCGGTATTCGTTCGGCGCATGTCTGGGGACTTGGAAAATTATTTCAGCTTCCTGAGATTATAGGGACAGAGGTGCGCATGATTGGTTGCCTATTCCCAGGGCGTAAAAGTCTGTTTCTGAGAAATCTAATATTAATTAATAAACACCGGCATGCGCCGAACGTAATGCCGGCCGATGCCGGTGTAAAATAATTAATATTAGATTTCTCAGACACAGACTTTTACGCCTTGGGAATAGGTAACCAGTCGTGCGCATCTCTGTCCCTATAATCTCAGGAAGCTGAAATAATTTTCCAAGTCCCCAGACATGCGCCGAACGTAAAATACGGTCAGCTGTTGGGTGCTCCATGGTGAAACCTATCCGCTTGTAGCAATTCTTATGTAGGCACCGGTTTAGGAAGCGTCGCGTCGCGTCGGTGAAAACGGCCATGTGAAACTACCAGGCAGCAGATATATATTGTGAAGTAGAAAAGTAAAAAAAAAAAAAATTTCGCATAGGATGACTTTATATGGCGATCACCAAAATAAAAATATGGAATAATCCAATTTTGAAGTATTTGCTGCTAATTATTCTAGTTATGTTTGCAATAATTACACTCTTCATAGACATGTTAACGGTCCCTGCTGTCCACTGGATCTACGCAATCAGAAAATGATGCTCCCTAAACACATAATCTATATGAAATGGGCTTCGCGTAATTCATGATTTGTAAAGTTGCTGATAATCTGAATCCTGACCAGATGGTGAATTTTGAAATGATGAAACTGATAAATTTATAAATATTACTACAGACCTACAGGCCTAGTTTGAAACACGAAACCCCAACAAAAGGAACACGAATGTAAGAAAAAATCAACTCACAGTTTTTAGCAACCAATTCCAAAGACACCAAGGACCAGTAAACATAAATTCCTTTCATAGACTGCCACAAATACCAAAAAAAATGTAATTGTGGACGTGGATGGTTGTTTTATAAAGCCCTATTTAATGATCGTCGATAACCATCGACATTAGATAATGTTACATAGTATGTCTGTATCCGTTGTTTGGTAATCATATTCACGACGTTTTAATAATATACTGAGAGCATCATACCGAAAATACATTTCGCTTTGTATTTTTTTATTTTACAAATAGCAAAAGTTTGTATCTCTTGATTACCTTTTAATAATATAGTACTGAGAGGACCATATCGAAAATACGTTTCGCTTTGTATTTCCTTATTTTATAAATAGCAAATTGAATTGAAATTTAGAATAATGTTTCCTTTCATGAAATCTTTTAACTTCTTGAGGACCTCACCTTTTGCCAATAAACCTGGGAGCATTTTAAAGTTTATTGCAGATTGAATTGTAGTTTAAATATATGATGACGCATTATAGTAACATATTTACATACCTATCTATAACTTTTAAAACAAATAGTCAATCTCGATAAGACCGACGTGTGGGATTTAGGAACAATGTCCAAATGAAGTCGATGAAACGATCTGATGACAACCATGTTAACCCATGCAAGACACATTAGTAACTCAAATTGTCCTTTGTTTCCAGGGTAGGAAAATAAATTAAGGGGCCCATGAACCAGTATCAAACAAAAGCAAACATAAAATATGGAATAACCAAAACTGTTCTGAGATTTGTCCATGATGTTGTCTTTCAAATCAAGAGCTCTGAGTTTCGATAATCATCTGTCATCTAGTTATGTAAATGAAAGTTTTACTTAGATCATGTAGTAGCGCTTCGCTTGGTATGGAATGCTAATTCTGTATCCTCACAGTGTGCAGAAAACGTGCCAAGATAAAAAGAGGTCGGCGATATTGTTTATCATTGTCTCGTGCCACAACCACTACTGCGCATGTGCAAGAATATAATTTGATTGCCAATGGACGCTTTACACAGCTTTACAGTTGCAGCGCAGCGATGCCACATTTATTCAATTTACTTTAATTTAGGAATGTTGCATACCGCAAATTTTTAAAATAAAGCTGTATACCTATGGCACACTGAACTATTTTCATTCTCAACATAATGTATTTGATATTACGCAAGAAAACAATTAATGTTCTATTGGTTTATATTTATTTATTTATTTGAAAAACACTACAACTGCTTAAGAGTACGAAAGAAATTGTGTCCACGCGGCAATGTTGGAAGACTTTAACTCAAATTACCCGCGCCTGCGCTCTGACAACTTTGGCACTTGACAAGAACAGGTATATACTTTCCATCTTTAGCAATCCTGACACGTTTACTCTTTCAGTATTAGCAATCCATACCAAGCGAAGCGCCACTACATGATCTAAGAAGTTTTATTATTACAATAGCTATGCTTTTTCGTTTTCATATATAATTTTGTAACTTTACTTGAAAAGTTTAGATCGTTTAGACACTCCCAAAAAGTAGGGTTAGAAAAATGTAAATCAGACGGACTATAAAATATTATTTTCGTTGTTATTATATGAAATACATAGGACAAATAATAAAACAGTAAACAGTAAAATACATACAGATTGGTATCGGCTACTAGGAATATAGAGACGTGATTTTACAGTATGCAACTTTCGCGCTCAGTTGTCTCGCGTCGAGTTGTCCCTGCGCCCAGTTATCTCGTGCCCACTTGTCCTAGACCACATCTAATCGATCTAATTTTGAAGTCTAGTTGATTCGAATTTTAAAAATTTGAGCTTAATACGGTCACGCAAAATTACTATTCATTGTAATAGTTTAATCCTTTAATCCTCAAGTTTGCAGGATATATACCTACTAATTTTTAGAGAACTTCTATTTGATCATAGCAAAAAATGAAAAATAGTAAACAAATATTTTCTTACAGTTTTCCATTCTACCAATCTGTATGAGTTGTATTGTTGTAGATTGCGTAAAACCTTCTTGAAAAAGTTCCACATTGAATTGGAAATATAAACCGTAGTTATTCACCATTAAATAAGGAATCGTACAATTCTAGAACTTCATCATTATTGGAATAAGAAAAGATTCTCGATACGTTTCCAATCATTCGCAGTGTGATTGCATCACAATGAGTTCTGGACACAGCAGCAAAAAAACTCGTTGCTTCCCTAACAAAAGGTTATTTTCGGAGAATCATGTTATACAGAGACTAATATCTGGAACTGGCCGAAAAAATGGACAAATAGCAACTTCAGCAACGCGACAAGGCCCCAATTAATGTGCTATTCGAAGAGCGAACACTTTCATTTGTTCATTTCCTGATGTGTTGTGGCAGATATCACTATTGTACAACGGAATTGTATTTTTTTTCTCGTTTTCTTGCAATTTTCAACATCTTGGTAAATTAATTAAAACTGGAAAATTGTTAAAACCCGTGATAAGTACTTTGGTACTTAGAACATGTTATTATCTGCGAGCACAAGCCCACCAAAGTGCAGTGCTTAATTATCTCCCATCAAGTTAAGAAACCTTACTAAACTCCAACATTTCAAACTACAAACTAAATGAGCTTTTATGACAACCGCAACGCTCCAATATAATGGTTTATGTTGAAACTTCAAGTAAAATGTTTTGGTGGTTTTGTATGATACTGTATTATTTAGATTAAGGGTGGGGCTATTTATAAACAAAAATTTAAATTTTCTTCTAATTCAAAATTATGTGCAAAAATAAAAAAAGTCTCGAGGTAATATGAGGCAAATAAAATACAAACAACTTTTGAGTAGGCAGTTGGGAACTTTCTTGGAGGTCTCTTAAATCTCATTCCTGGTAGAAAAAATTTCACGGTTTTTCGATAAAACAACTAAAGTTTTAAATGAATAAGAAATTTTATAAAAAGTTTGTCGAGAGCTGTGTGTATATATAAGGTAGCAGCACGGGGTTTTACAACTGGGCAAAAGATAGAGGTGTGCTTTAACTCAAGGAGATAAGAGAAGCAAAATAAAGTTTTTAACTTTTCACATTAAATGCGTTGACCGTTCCATTGAAACCATTAGGCATAAATATTGGCCTGAAATATCCCTCGTTCAAAACATTTATTAAATTCGATTTGTCTAATAGGATACTTTAGAACCTTGTTTTATTTAATGCAATTGCAAACATTCGAGGTGATTGCGTTATTTTATCTAGTCTCTTTTTTTTTATTACATGCTTTTTATGAATCTAAAGCAGCCTTATTTGTAACCATAGTGACTCACTTTTGACAAGATAGAAAATGTTTGTATTTTGCACTAGTGTTTAATAAACGTGTAATTTAATTCTTTTATACAGGTAATTATTTTATATCTAGTGTGTATGAATATTAATTCTCTGTTTAATTTTACGTTTTGGTTATGTAAAATATTGTACTTTTATACAGAATAAAATCACGTTGAAGAAACTAATTTACATGAATAATATAACGTAATCAGTTTTATTCACGGATGTCCGGATCACTCTTCTCATTAGAAAAACCCAGAAGCAACTTTGGAACTTGAGTCATGTTTGGTATAATTGCGTGATACGGTTTGTAAAAATAATTCTTTTTTATTTGAACATTCTTTAATATCTCTTACGGTTGAGAATTTTATTTTAAAACATAGTGAATTAATATTGGAAAGGTCCTATGGCGTGCCACCTAGTTACCCTGATCGAACACCGTTAAGACTGGTGTAACGTTTTGAACGGTCTTGTCTACGAACAACCCTCCATCACAGGGATGAACATGATACAATCACAGGCGATCCAAAGTTCTGATACTACATATTGCTGTTTGTCTTTCAATTTAGTGTAGAGTATTTAATTTATATTTTAGAAAAATTGCAAGTTTTTATTGGTTGTCCAGTGGAGGAAGGCAAATTAGGTTTCAAAAGAATTTGCTTCAAAGATGTTATTATTATTGCTGTGTAGGCTATGACAGCGAATAATTGCAATCCAGTTTGCATTTGGCCAGTCTATTATCAAATGAAAAATAAAGATTATGATTACGAGAACATTGGTGGTGGTAACAGCGATATACCGCCATCGGAACTGCCGAGAGACGAGGAATCTTTGAAACAATTGTTTGTGGATTTAGCATTAAAGAGTTGTCACTTAGGAATGAATATAGCGCAAAATATAAGTACAGAAGATAGACTTACCACAGTCGTGAAATACTTCCCGGATGAATGTGGATGCCAGTCTCAAAATTTTAATATGACTACAGAGGAGCTTTTAAATAGGCAGAAGTTAATTTTAGGAGATTAAATATATTATATACATGTAATGTAAACGAAATAATAAAACACGATTGATTAAATTTAAAATTAACATTTATAACATAACACAAGTCTACTGGGTAAAAATAATTCACAAACTGCAACTAACCTAAAGCAAAGACCTTGCTGACTAGTGGGGCGCCCCACTGACTTTTGGTTAGTTGCAGTTTGAGAATTATTTTTCACAAACCCAGTGGACTTGTGTATATACATACGCTCAGCTGTTCGCAGCCGAACTGTGAGGGCTATCCGCTTGTCAATAATTGACCTTATCGGGGTCTTAGCAGTAGCGGATTTTTTGGATTGATAAACATTGCATTTTAGTGTTGTTAGATTGTCAGCTACTAAAGCTCCATGAAGCTTACAAATGCCCCGGAAAATATGTCAACTAAATTTTGAAAGACAAAGCGCGACAATACGTCAACCAATAGCAAACGATCCTACACAAAAGTATGTTCACTGGAAAAATTCAATGTTGACGTTTGAAATTTTAATAATTTTAGTGTATGTCAGATTGTTTTGAAGTTTCAAGTTTGTTAAGTATATGAATGATAAATCGAGGAAGATAATTCATTCCGAAGCCAGAAATATCATTTGGAAGGTATAATAAGGAAGGAACAATAATAAATGAAAACTATTTGCAATTAGTTTAATTTGCCGCCTAAATGTTTTTATTTTTATTGTACTTTGAAAAACTATATCAGCGACGGACACGCCCCCTTTCAACTTTGTAAGCTTAAGCTGTTTTTCGACAATTGTTCGAAATTGTTTTTAGAAGCTGAAAATTAAGTTAGCAACGGTTAGTAAAACAATGCGCGTTGTCACGGTGATTATAGTATGAATCTATATAAATATATGTATACAGGGTGGATGACATAATCCGCCCCGAGCTATACAGCTTTTAATTGAGATCAGGTTGTTACGGTATTCTACTAGGTTTTGATGTAGTTAGAACATTTTCAGGGCCTACTAGATTTTAGCAGCGATAGTCAACTTTTTATTTTTAAATGGGCACACAATGTATATTTTTTGTAATTCTGAATAAGCGTTTTTTCCGAGTTGCGGACCCACGCTAATTAAAACTTTTAGTCATATTTTGGCTCAACTCCTCAAAGTTTGTGACACTTTTTTAGCACCCTATATAGAGAATCGTTTGGTGCTTTTTCTTTGGGGAATTTTACGCCCATCCTGTATAAATAATTTTGAATTAATTTTGGTGTAAACAGTATCAACTCTACATAAATTTCAAAAAAGAGGATACAGTGTATGAGGGATATGAATATTTATACCTACCTATATAATTTATTATCTATTATAGCCTACAACACAATGTATTTTTTATTTAAAATCATATTGTAACGGTACAGATCACTCTTATCTAAAATCTAAATTATAAAAGCTACCATCACCAAATCAAGAGGTAAAATAGAGCCTCTTAGTTGCTAAGTGGATTTCCATCCATTGAGCTACTATGGCCATAATAGAATTAACTAAAATTACAGTATTGAAGAAAATACAATCCAACATACGGACAACGATAAATCAAGGCAAACAATAGGTTCAGTGACATCATAAAGAAAAGTAACTTTCTATTTTTTGGTTAAACACTAAAACAACAAACAAACTAGAGAATTCAGAAGAAAAAATTAAAGAATTACAATTACTACATATTATTAATCCGCAATTGGTCGAAATATAGTCGCATAAATTTGTATTACAAAGAACTCTGTTGAACGATATGTTGCTTGGATTTCGACCATGTAATCATCATTTGGAATAAACGGAGGGAGCTTCTCTGGGTTTGGTGACCAATTGCAAACACTGTAGGGTTTGTTCTGTTATAATGCAGACTTATATATTAGATGGAAAGAAAACAGCGGACATTATTTATTACCTTAACAAGAGGACGTTGAAGAAAAACACCACATTTAATGAAATCTGCAATACCAGCTACATCATGTTTTATAGCCGAGCATAGATTCACTTTCAAATCGAATTGGAAAAATTCGATACTCATTACTAAAGCACGGATTTTATGCAAATGCATGTTCTAAAATATTGATATGCCAACATAATGCTTTCGTATGTATCCGTATCGACCGTATCTCATGAAATGCAATTAAATGAGATCAATTTCATTTTGCATATATTACATATTTCGGCATCTTTGAGCATATATTTATGTTAATTGCATATTTGGTCATATTTCTGTAATTTAAATTTTAAAAAAGTAAAATGTTATTTAAAAAATTTTTTTTTGCTACCTTCCTCATGGAAAAAAACTGTTTACCACTTTTTGTCCAGGTTGTACTTTCCAGGAATTAGGATTATAGTAATTATTCATGTTTAGCATGCTGGTGTACTTACGTTTAAAAAAACGGAAAGTTCCAGCTTAAGATCAGGTACTTGTGTGCTAAAAGCAAAAAACCTTTACAGTCAAAAAGTAGGTGTCCTAGACATTAGATTTTACCAGGTTTCCATTTTCGAAAACGCCTCGTTTATTAAATATGGCGAAAACAAAATGGCGTCGTATCGCTTACTGTAAGACAGAGATTAGACTGAGCGATCAGCGTCGGTCGTCCGCGAACGTCTTCGATCGATCAGTATCGGTTAGCAACGTTCTAAAAATGTAACATTAGACTGAGCGACCGGTGGGCGGTCGGTGGCGGTAAAAAATTGTTTGTGATCATTGCACTGAAGACTAGGAAAATACTTTTTTTCTACTAGCGTGCGGAAAAACGCATTTTCCGCACATTTTTTAGTGCGGAAAATCCACTTTTCCGCACCGTGCGGCAAAGGATTTTTCCGCACTAGTTTTTCTACTAGCGTGCGGAAAAACGCATTTTCCGCACGCTAGTAGAAAAACTATTGTTCCTAACACGTGCAGAAACCTATTTTTCCGCACTTAAATGCTTGACACCACTCCGCTACGCGTCGTGCTGTCAACGGCATTTGCGTGCGGAAAAATCGATTTTCTGCACTTGTTAGGAAAATAGCTATTTTTTCTTTTAAATTCATTAAAAAATGTCCAGTTCAAGTGAAAAGGAACAAATGGTGACCGTTCTCTACTGTTATTGGTAGAAAAAACAAGGGTACTTTTAAAAAGTTGGGTTACGTTACTTTTGAACGTTCGTGACCGATCAAAATTTAGAACTGATTCTAATTTCAAACTGTTCGTTGCATAGCGATCGAGGCCGTTCGTGAACGACCGATCAATGTAACTTTGCCCATAAGAATACTTGTGTTGGAAATTTGGTTGACGGTGACTGTTCGCGGACGACCGACGCCGATCGCTCAGTCTAATCTCTGTCTTAATCTGAATAGTGAATTGTGACGTTATTTTTTACCACATTTTTAAATACGAGGTGTAGGAATGTTTGTATAGGATTAAACTTCATTAGTAGACTACAAAATAACACAGTAATGTATATTTACTACGAGAATATGCCGAAATTAGATTTTTTTTACTTTCAAAATTATTTTCACATGCGTATACGTCGATGTAAATGTTACTTCATGACATTTTTGTTTTAATAAAAGATGTGTAAAATTTAATAACGATTCCAATGGTATCGACTAAGTCTATGCTAGCTAATACTACACAGAAGTTATTGTAAGAAATATACGCGAGCTCGAGTTCTTCGTCGCAAGTAGGTATATGTCGAGAACGGTGAGAGGCGCCGCGCGATGGATTTAATATTGCATTTAATTATTTCTGGCTAGTTTAAAACACAATAATACGACAAAACTTTTGAAGTTTTAACAATTAAATAGACCCAGATTCACATAAAATACTGTTAGGAAAAGGAAAACAATATTTAATTCTATATTTACATACATGTTTCTAACTATAATAAAAATATGATTTTAAAAGAAAATAACCAACATTTTATAACATTGGTGACATTCTCACAATACATAAATAGTTTTGAATAAAATAAACACTACATTTTTGCTGTCCTATTCATCTGCTTCTTCCAAAACCTCGTTTACGTTGATGTATTCTTCGGTAGTGGCACATTCCCATTCTATACACGCACATGATTCGGTACATGGCAGATTGTTTTTTCTACAAGAACAGTTGTTGGTGCATCCTTTTTTGCAACCACATTTAACTAAATGCAGAACTGCCTCAGGAGCAGGAAGCTGTGTATACTAGTAACCGGATTATATCTTCCGTTTAACATCTTCAAGACACATTCCTATGGATTTGCCAATAATTGTATGTTAGTTCCACTGGATTTCCAAATCTTAGCTATAAAATTGGCTCTTAGAATATGCTGCTTGAGAGCCCCAAGAGTGGGTGGCAAATTTTCCCCTTGGTGTCCCTTAAACGAGAATAGGTGCCACCGCAGAGCGCATACTTTACAAATCAATTTACTTTTGTACAATATGCAAACTAATTGTTCTAATTTTTCTATTATCTCTTCACACACAACATTTGTGTCGCCTAATGAAGAAAGGGTTTCCAAAATTCCATCATCAAGTCCAAGAAGTATAGCGAATGAAGAGTCTTTACTTTTTTTTAAAAACTTCCCAGTAACGTCTGTTCCAGTACAACGCACTTCTCGTTAACAATTGTTCTTTAGAATATTTTGATAATATACTTTTAACATATTTTAACGTAGGATTTTCGTCGCCCAGAGAAATTCTCTCGTTCACTGCCACACTTATTTTTTCAATAGAGTAAAGAGTAGCATTATTAGTTTTTTCTGAACTTTTATTATGTGTTTGACATATTATGCACAGACTGGCATTATATTTAACATTCATATTTATTGATTGAGATCTAGAAATATGTTTAAATTAATAGTTATTTGTTTAACAAGGCAGAAAAGTAGCAGATTTACTGACGCAGCTGGTATTTCACAGCTGAGGCGAAGCCGAAGCTGTGAAACCAGCCAAGGCAGTAAATCTGCATTTCTGCCGTGTTGAACATATAATTTTTTCTCCGATTGTTTACATTTAACATTAATTTAATGATTATTTTTAATATTTTTTGTGCTATTAGTATCAGCAAGCATCTGTTGCTATGCAGTTTTTATTGGTTGCTATGAAAAAACATACTTGAGAAATGTCATTCTATTTGTTGAGAATAAAATAGTTTAATCTTGTTAATTCGTAAATATTAATTAATTTATAATATATTTACAATGGAAAATGACAGAGAAATGTTCACCCCATCCGAAATTAAAGAAATCGTGAAAAATATGGAACTTAAATTTAATTAATAAAAATTTCAAATTTATTTGTTTTTCGAAGCAACCTGATTTTGAATGCTACTGTCAGTAAAAATGATCACTTTTGCCTAGGCAGTAAATGTGGAACTTTGGAGACAGTCAAATGTCAGTCAAAGCATGCTTTTACTGTCTATCGGAGAAAAAATATTTTATCTCTTAAAACAATAAAATATCACGAAAATAGGTTACGTATTTATTTTTAAGTAAATGCGACCGAGAAGAACTACCACCAATACCTACATACGGTTCACCCATGCCTATGAATGACTGGGAATGGATGATGGAACGGGCAAGCAACGCACGTCTCTCGGCACAGGCAGGCAGGCACGCGGCAAGTTGAGACGCGCTTCTTGACATTTACACCCCTATTCTGAAAAAAACCGTTCATGAGCGGTTCGTTAGCTACCGGCGATCGTTAGCGACTCCCCTACCGATCATTTCAACGATCAGCCTACGAAAGCTATTCTGTAAACGGTCTCGTTCACGACTTAACCTTGCGTCGACCTCGTTGCGTAGCAAATATGTACTTGGCTACAGAAAAATGTTTGCGCATGCTTTAACTACAAAATTTTACCCGGCAAATACATTTTTTGGATTTGCCAGTTGCAATTTACTACCGACGGCATTAACACAAGTGTTTAGTTCCAATTACCTGTCTACTGGATTTTCTTCTAATTTAGTATATTACATTAAAAGGCATGAAAGTGGCGTTTTACAAGACGAGAAAGCTTAGAGTAAATCATTCCTTTGCATGCACAAATAATATTGTTATAACAGATCATGAAAAACATTAACTGATCCAAATAATATGATCCTGGTGTCCACTCTTAAAGAGGAACATAATTTATTCAACCGATACAACCGTTGGTGATCGATGGCGGGAGTTACAGAATAACTTTAGAGCGAAAAATCGTTGAACACATCGGTAACCGCTGCCGAACGAGTCGCTAACGAGTCGTTAGGGCTTACAGAATAGGGGTGTTAAATAGCGAAAACTATTTTATTAGGATATTAAATGCTAGAGTATTTGGTGTCGTTGGAATCGTTAAGAAATAAAGTACATCTTTTATTTGAGAGAAAAATTCAGATAATCTGTTTTATTTAAACTGTGGACGCTGAAAGAAAAAGTATGAATTTCAAAAATAAAAATTTTAATATATTTTAATTAAAATTAATTAAATATATACAGTTTCTGTGCGTTATTTATGTAGTCCAAACCTTCAACAATATTTTAACGATTACTTTTTGAAAATGTGTCTAAAAATAACGTGGTAATTAATTAGTAAAGTGGGCTATGCGTCGCCATTTGTTTTCTCCATATTTTTTTAATGGGTCGCTTCCAAAGATGTAAACCTGGTAAAATGCAATGTCTAAGATATCTATTTAGCAATTATAAAGGTTGTTTGCTTTTAGCACAATATTCAAGCGAAACGCGTTTTTTGGCCGAACGGCCCCTGACTAACAGCCAACATCAGATATACCACAGATATACCAAGTTTCCACCGAATGTTTCCCAGTTTGGACAGGCCTTAATGCTCGTAGTGGATAAATAATCGACAACGCACATTTTTTCGCAGTTAACGAAAATGTATGCTCTGTGGCGACAGTAGCCCATCTATAGTGCGGTTTTTGTTATTTATTTTGAGTCATGTGGTACTGAATTGTTCGAAAATAATATTAAACAATATTATTAGACTGCATTATGACTGCAAAATTGTTGCTTTGTCAATAAACGTAGTAGGATTACAAGGTTGATTTTTGACCGAATTGGTATTGAAATACATGATGACACACGAACAGGTAATCACAAATAATCAAACTGAACAAGCAGAACACGTGGAGTATAACGACCACGAGTCGAAGGTCAAATGAATCGATCTGATAGCAATTGCGATCATGCGGCCAAAATGGATCAAATTTTCCGTTTTCCGAAACCAGAATTAAAAATGTCCCAAGAACCTGTGTAGTTCTTAAAAAGTATTCAAACGCATTTTTACCTAAATCACTATAGAGCAATTTTTATTTATTATAGTGACAACCAAAATAAAAGTTAATGGTTGTAACATTTGCTGATAACTAGAGCCCGGCAGATACCTTGGGTTCTAGGTAACGTTTATTTTAAATTACAGGATGAACTGCTTTAGCAAAAGTCAACACTGACAATTACCTAAAGTTTAAATTTTTTGAGTATTTATACTTAAAAGGAAGAAGGTTAATTTTTTAAGTTAACAAACAATGTCATTAGGGAAATGACTAAAAGTTAAAAGGGAAAGTAAAAGCAATTGTTAATTGTAGAAATAATTCTAAATGAATGATGATATCATTGATATCTTTAAGACACGGATTTAAGGGAATCAATCCTAGCTTAATTTGTGTTTTATGAAACGCACATTCCAAAAATATAACATTGTTTTTGTCTTTTTTGCCGTTTTTGAAGTTTTTGGCTGATTTTCCCTATATTATACACTTAGATAAGTACTTTTATTTTTGCCTTTTTTATAATATTTCAAAAATTTCATACTTAAATTTAAGCGTACGATTTTACATATTTTCTTTGATTTTTGCCGGTATCTTAATATTTTAAAATTTCATCTTATTATTCAGATAGTACCTAGCCTTCTAAACGTTTAATGACATTATTTCTAAGAATTGCATGAATATAGGTATGTACATAATTATGTATGTATATTGTATGTTTATCTATAATCCTTAAGTTGTTTTCATTTTAAGTCTTTATAAAATGCCATTTGAATACATTACCCGATGAAATTGAACGGTTAGAAAAATCAGGGATGCCATTACCAGATTCCCTTAATATTTAGACCGTGTTAAAGAATGTATTAAATACATACGGGGTGTTAAAGGAACAAAATATATACAGTGTGGAAGAAAAGTATGGAATAAATTCATTATTTCTAAAACAATGCCGTTTCATTAAATTTCCTCGGAGACGACAATTTTGGTTTTTAAAAAGACCCTTGTTCCTATACCTGCGCATTTTCGATGTTCATTTGTTTTCGCGTGATGGCGTCATCGGATATTTTTTTTAATGGAACCCCTATAGTTTTCGGATTCGTATACAGCTCAACTAGCTGAATTCGAAAATGTACCACTTTAATGCTTTATTTTTACACCTTCCCGAGAAAAAAAATAATAACCGATTGTAAGAACAACGAATTAAATCAAGTTGCCTAAGAAATTGTTTCCAGCCGCTAAACAAAATCTAATCCGAATCGACAAATTAACAAATTAATAAATTAATAATTAACAAATTAACAGCTCAACAATAGCAACATAACAATTTTATAAATTAATTATTTAAATCTTCAAAATTATGACCTTTTGTTGCAGACAGTAATCGAAACGGTTGTTAATTGTTATTTTTTTAATTTATCGATTCTGATTAGAGTTTGTTTAGCTGCCGGAAACAATTTCTTAGGTGACTTGATTAATTTGAATTGTTTTTACTACGAATCGGTTATTATTTTTTTGCGCTACTGTGCTTTATTTCATTGTTTACCGCGGCTGTTTCCAAGACAGTAAGTTATGTTTACTAGTTGCTAAGGATAAAGTCGTCGGTAAAATACTTTGGGGTTCTAGAACGGTAAGTAAATTTATTCAAAACGAATGTGCCATGTAATTTGATAAATTAATGTCAGTCACAAAAAATGTCAATTTAGTTAAATAAAATGAATGCAATTTCTCAATGTTAGTTAAAACAAGTCCTGGAGATTTTAATTTCTCATTTCTTGTAACAAAATACGCCAGCAAAGATTTTTCATCAATTTGTACTTTTCTTGGTACACCAATTTTTAAAATGATTGTAGGTACCTTCGTAGCGTCTCTCTAGACTTATCAGGAATGAGAATCGAACACCCCACATTCCAAGCTTCTTCTGTTTCGTTTTCGGAATCATTTTCATTAATTTTTAGCACGGAACTCCAAATAATTTTCACAAAAAAACTGCAATGGCGGTAACTGTTTACAGATTGCTATAGAAACGCAATATATCAATCTACAATATGGCAACGTGATGTGGAGACTGACAATTATCGCATTTGAATCTGTATTAATTATTAATTTATTAAAAATTCTTTTTACCGAATTCAGTAGCGCAAAAAACGTCATAAGCATCACGAACGTTAAGGACTACCGATCTCAGACAATAATTGGAGTCGTCGCTGCGCTCCTCCTCCAAACTATTGTCTTCGATCGGTAAAATGTCCTTACCGTTCTTAATATACTATTTTTCTCGGGAAGGTGTAGAAATAAAGTATTAACGTGGTACATTTTCGAATTCAGCAAGTTGAGCTGTACACGAATCCGTTAAAACGATTTAAAACTAACGATTTATTGGAAACAATGATCTATACAGACGACAAAAAAATAGAAATGTGTATACTACATCACTGCGGGCGGATTATCAATAGGTAATGTTAGGGATTATTTTAGTGTAAAATATCTTAACAGACAAGTGCCTAATATGTCTATAATATCAAGAACATCTAGAAAATTTATCACCACATGATAATAAAACATTGACGTAAAACAGTAACGCATGAATTTGTACACATTTATATCTGTTCTTGGTCTGTATAAATGATGTTTTCAATAAATCGGTAGTTTTCAATCGCATTCAGCATAAAACAAATTTAACAAATGACAATAATTAAAATCAGTAAGCAGGGGCAAGAGTGCTAGCAGTGTATAATGGGTTGCTTACATTCCAATGATAAAGTGGGCGGTCCATTTAACTTGCAATATGCCTATATTGCATAATAAATGGACTTCACTGTATGTTCGAAGTTGATTTATATTTATAAATATTACTACAGAAACACGAAACCCTAACAAAAAGAACAAGAGTGTTCAACCCACAGTTTTTAGCAACTAATTCCAAAGACACCTAGGATCAGTAAATATGAATGCCCTTCATAGACTGCCACAAATAACAGAAAAATCTAATTGTGGACGTAGATGGTTGTTCTACAAAGCGCTATTTAATAATCGTCGATAACCATCGACATTGGTTCATGTTACATAGTGTCTGTATCCGTTGGTTGGTAATCATATTTACGACGTTTTAATAATATACTGAGAGCATCATACCGAAAATAAATTTCGCTTTTTATTTTTTTATTTTACAAATAGCAAATTGAATTGCAATTTAGAATGTTTCTTTTCGTGAAACCTTTTAACTTTTTCAGAACCTCACCTTTTACAATTAAACCTGGTGGCATTTTAAAGTTTATTGCCGATTGAATTTTAGTCTAAATATTTAGGTAATGACACACAATAGTAACATAATTACATATCTATAACTTTTAAAACAAATAGTCAATCTCGGTAAGACCGACGTGTGGGATTTAGGAACAATGTCCAAATGAAGTTCATGAAACGATCTGATGACAACCATGTTAACCCATGCGGCACACATTTAATTCAGATTGTCCTTGTTCCCAGAGTAGGAAAATAAATTAAGGGGTCCATGAACCAGTATCAAACAAAACTGAACATAAAATATGGAATAACCAAACGTTTTCAGAAATTTGTTCATGATGTTGTCTTTCAAATCAAGAGCCCTGAGTTTCGATTATCTTCTGTTATTCACCATGAAACTACGACTTCAAACTATATCTTAGCAACCCTTGGTGGGATGAAGAAGGAACTATAGGACCAGTAATCAAGAGGTGAGCGTGAGCTTATGATATAGGAAAGCAGAAGAAAAAGATGGATAGCATTGTGTAATGCGGCCTTAGACCATCCTATCCGGTACCTACTTAAACCTACGTAAACCCCGTAAGCAGCTAAGTTCATGTTATTTAGTTGTTATTTAGTATAAGTCAGAAGTGAACTTAAGTGCGGGAAGTGCGTAATTCTTTTTAACGACAAATAAGATTCACCTTGACTAGGGGTTGTTGTGGTCGGAAGGAGAAAAACAAGGGAGATGGTCTCGGACAGAAGCACACTACAGACACAGCGGACCACGTTGCATAAAGTTTACGCAGCTGATCTGTTTGGTTCGATACTGTATTAATACAGATTGATTAAAAAAAAAGAAAAGTTACGTACTGGCGAGTAGTGTGCTAGCGATTGGTGAGGTTTTGTGCTTGTGGCGAGCCCGAGCCATTAAAGGCGAAGAACAAGCTGAAATTGAGAGAGGGTGCATCACCACGTGCAACGTAAATCAGAACATATCGAAGAATCAGATCTGACGACCACAACATATTCATCAAATTCGCAGGTACTAGTGAATCCAGTGAACATTTTATAAAAGCCATAGACCATATAGTAAATTAAGGGGTTTAATTAGGCAATACATTAATTGGGGATGTTATAACTAGTAATAGGCGTAGGGTAGCGATAATTTGCATCTTGTAGTATTAAGTAAATAAATGTTGGATTGTAAAGCTCACTACAGGCAAAGAGTATAGATATATATACTCTTTGCTACAGGGGTATTATTTAATCGGTAAAGGTGGTTTAAAGCAGCAGAGAAAGGAAAAAAGTTAACCTGAATCGCCCTGGTAGGAAGATCATTAATCCGAGGTATAATTATTAAATAAGGTAAAGAAAAACTCAGGAAGTAAACCAGAGTACCACTACAATTGGCACATAATGTAGTTGCAAAATACGTACAATGAATAATCTATTCAGGCGCGGATCGGACAGGGTGGATAGGTGGTGATCACCACCTGGGCCAACAGGCCGATGGAGGCCAAAAATCAGAAGTTTGTTTGGCCCAACAATTTTTTTTTAAATTCTAATCGTAGGTAATTGAGTTAATCGGGAAACACGACATCGATATACCGACAATCGTTGTTTTCTTATCGTAGGCAGTTTATATCTGACCCAAAAATCCAATCCATAATATCGTCCTTTATCGCCAACGTCACTCGTCTATTTTTTAATGCAATATTGGGTGTTATTGTTTGATTTAATCACGATCAGTTAAATCGTATCGGCGCGGGCGATTGTATCATGGGTACTACTAACCCCTCCTTGAGTTTTCAATTTGTTTCAAATTTGTAACAAGTTGAAATAAAGACGATTTATTATTATTATTATTATTACTATCTCTAAGGTTCCCATCTGTAAAATCTTTACACCAACAAGAAGCTCGATAACCCCAAATTTTTGAACTGGAAAATTTTCATCTTACTCACAAATAAAAGAAGATCAAATTCTGACATGATATACAGTGCATTTATGATGAAAGGAATAAATTCGATAAAATCTCGATAAAACCCTAGGTATTATTTTTTCTCAAAAACGCTCCGACACGTCGATTTTACTTTTTAAATTGGAATTTTTTGATCTATGCGCCGACCCTATATCAGTTCCGTCAAAACCGGAAATGACAGCAACTTTGTTATTTTAAATGAAACACCCTGTATAGTTTTACAGATTTGAATAGAGAAGGAAAAGGCGCGTTCAGTAGACCCAATATCAACATTAATTTCATTTAAATAAAAGTAATAATTAAAAATGTATTTGATTCTAAAGTAGATAATGTACAAATTATCAACCCGTATCTGACGTACCTACACGAGTAGATATCAAAATTTTTCTCAATAAAAAAGGGTCCAATTTTTTTGAGTAGTGCTCAAGTTTCGTATTCTTTATTGTCTACTATCCAATCACTTATTTTAACTATAAAAACTTTGTAATATCTTAAACCAAATCAGAGAAATCTTTGGGTTTGCCGGTGAAAAACAAGTTCCTTTTGTATCCAGGTCTCTCCTTTCCTACTGCCTGCGTGCTTATAAATTGGATTTCACAAGTAAAGATGATACGCAAAATTGTTCATCTTTCCGATAAACATAACGTACAACACGGTATATTTAGTATTGTTTATCCTGTTTCCTTGCGCAATCCGATATAATCCACTGATACGCACTCAAACACAAGCACAATCAAACGAAATTGCCAATTTTTTTGAACTGTTTATTAATATTTACCGTATGTTTACATTGTTTTCCACAGTAACCAAAGATGCTACTATTCGATTTATAAAATTGTCAAGTTTTCTATCCAAAATTCCCAATAAATCTTCAAAAAGTAAGAGTATTCGATGAGCAGCGGCGCAGTCGTCCCCTCAGCTTAAGGTGTTACTCGGATTACTGCGCAGTTGTCCCATACCGTCATGACCGAATTAGAAAAAAAGTGGAGGTGCAAACCTCCCCCGGACTCTCCCATACTAAAAATAAACGTTTCGTTTTTGGTATTCAACAGTATAGTTCGCGAGGCAGACTCTGATAAGCATTTGAATACCTAGCGAGAAAATCGAGACTATACGGATTGGATATGTATGTATCTATCTGTAGGTACCGGTTAGAAATTACAGCTGGCGAAGCCGGACGATCATTATCGATCAACGATCCGTTTCCGTCAGAGTCCAACATAATATTCAAAATTCACGCATTCCTCATCAACCGTACATTTTAGCTATATGAACACCTTTTACTATGTGATACACAATTAAATTCTGCATTCAATTCTATAATAATATATAGGGTATTTCATTTAAAATAACAAAGGTGTTTATTGTACTGTGGAAATCAAACGCCCTGTATACGTGATAAACATTTAGGAAAATGCAGAATTATATACTAAATGCAGTGGAATTCTGGCGTTCATGAAAAAACAAAAATGTAGCTAATACCAAACTGCAGTTTTTTTGTAATAACTTTTCAAAAATTTCAAAATTTTTGGAAGAGCGCCGTTGTGACCGTTTTTGGATTTATTAAATAAATATTTTTTCCTGATGTACTACCGCCAAAGGGCTTTCAAACAAGTTGTTGCGAAACCTGGTCAGATAACTAGTTTTTGAGTTATGGGGCGTTAAATTCGAAATTTAAAAATTCATAGCGGCCGCCATTTTGAACTTAGAGAGTCCGGCAAAAAACTGTTTACTTTCAATTATGGTCTTCTTTCATATCCCCAACTCAGATTTTCAAAATTCCGCTTCTGAAAAAAATGGTACCAAAAAATATGTCTAACTTCCGCTTCCGGTTTCGAATTTTTTGAAAAGCTTATTTTGTCGATGAATTTTCGATATACCCCTTCATTTAAAATTTCATCAAAATCGGTTCACTAGTTTTTGCGTTAGAGGCGTTACATACAGATCAGATCGTCTTAATTTGACCTCAGGAATATGTGGTAGCGTTTTGTATAGAACTTTCAGGGACACCCTGTATATTGAATATCTGGAGAAAGGATACCCTTGGCCTTTGAATGATGTTGTGGGTTAAATAATAATAATAATGATAATAACAATATTGCCGAATATAGGTTCTGTAAAATAATTTTTGAACTTTCCACCGTGCTTGCCCCTTTACGTATGTACTAAGTGCTATACTGATTGAATATTTTTAAAGTTTATGTTAATTTTGTTACAGTTTTTTTATAATGGGGTAAAAATAAATCAAATTTTGTTATGTTTCCTTTATCGAGCTAACGATGTCTGAATCCTCCCCCGAAATATACCCTGTTGCATCACATCACGGTTTTAGTGGTTATAAAAAAACAGCGACGTGTTACTTTAGCTTGAATGCTTTTTGAACGCTGTTTTTACTGAAAAATTCATAGTAGAAAGTTTATAAAATAGGGGGAAAACGTGCTAAAACTTTACATAAATGACAAGTCCAACTTAGTTCTGAATCAATAAAGACTTGAGTAAGTTACATGAAAAAAGAAACACGAAAGTGACCAAATTATAAAAATGGAGCTCCAGGTCAGCACTTTTCCCGTAACCAAGTTCTTCTTCAATATTTTATACAAACTCTGACGCTTTCAAATTATTTTACTGGGGGAACAAAAAGTAAACTTTTAGCTAAAGAGTTACAAAACTTTTATATTCGAATTCGCAGTAAGTATAAAAATATATACACACGTTTAAATACAAATAGCCCGTGTGCTGAATTTAGTCAGTCTTTGAAATATTAAACTAAATCTCACACGATACGTGAACTGGGTCACTATAATATTTAGCTTTATCGGAAATGTCGCAGTACAAAGCTGATGCTGCTGCAGACTAGTGCAGACATTTTAGTTGGCATTTTACAGCAGCACATAACATTTTCATCCACTAAGGTTACTACTACTCCTTGTTTTAGAGACACTAGATTATGTCATAAGACAAATCTTCTGACACACCGACGTGATACTGTCTCCATGCAGACGGTGTAAAAATAGCTAGAGAGACAATTTAATAAACGAATACTGGACTATTTACTATTTCAAATATTACGCAAATAAAAAAATTGGAACACATATTTTCGAAACAAGTTCCACTAATTTATTTAATTATTAATTTATTTTGACGTACACCATGTCTCTTTCTTTTATTTTTTGTCCATTTTCCCCATCTCTACCACCTTTTCCCCATCTCCCACAATTTCCCACGTGTTAACTTTCTCATACTCTTCCTGCATCTCGCATTCTCTGACTACCTTTTTAATTTCCCTCAACCGCCCCCCTCCCCAATTCCAACTCATATCACATATCCTACCTTAATACTAACTTTGGTTTCCGTCTACTTCACCCTGATTATATTTTTATCTTCAGCTAGAAATATTTTCTACTGTCTGTCTCGTGCTCCACTTTCTTTCCTTCTATCATATTCCTCTCTTATTTACCCCTTCCGCAAAAATCTAATAAGAGTTCGTCTTTACTCTCTCACATTTGCGTTAAGATTGGAGTTTACTCTGTTGATACTGGAATATTTTTCTTCTTTTCTGCGACCCTGTTCGTTCAGATGATAGGATTATTTTTTCAAGGTATTGGTTTAGAATCTTATTAGGTATATAAAATAGTTTGCAGAACAAACAAATTAAAGAAGTAAAACAATTAGAGACGCAGAAATTTTGAAGCATTTTCTGGAAGGTTTCTTATCTTATCCACGGGTTTGACTTCTATGCTGGAATAGTCATCCTGTTTGCTTTGTATACCTATCGTTTGCTGTTGCTGTCAGTAAACGTATATTATTATCAGCGCGGTTCTGTTTATTACATCAAATAATTTCAGGTTTTTTAACGAGGAGTCTGGAACTGAACCCATTTACTCTACAAAAAGCGAATTAAAGAAGATTAATGTAAAAACATTTTCTGTTCTATTTTGCCGACGCGGTGCAGCAGGCAGTTCGAATGTTCATACAAAAGCTCGTTTGACTGAAAAATTGCGTCATCGATGTTCAGTACAGTGTAAGGGTACGAAATAGTAAATAATTTAAGTGTCAGAAGCAATGGACGTCACATATTTCACATATTTTTGTTACCTACTGTAACGCCACTTGTCGGACCCGTGTCATTTTTAGTTTCAGACTGGAAAACGTAAATGTTTCTGTATATGGTAATTTAATATAAAGTTTATGTTGTCTACTTTAGAATTTGCGTTATTAATAGAAGTTATTTCAATACATTAGGAAATCTTGGCTATCTATCTAATATAAAAGTTGCCAAAAATTATAAAAATGTAAACCGTAGGTATACAAAGAGATCATAAGAGAAATAAAGATAATAAATGTGAAAGTGGAAGAGAAAGAGGACTAAATGAGAATGAAAGTATAGATACAGAAATAGGTAGATGAGGGGGAAGAATAAATGAATGCAGAATACGGAGGAATTTTTCGCACATGATTTAATTTTGAGATAAAAAGGGTGCCAGAAGAGGGAGATCATGAGAGAGAGGGAATTAATTTTACGACAGAAGAGACAGCAAACAGATGAGGAGTACGAGGACCTATTGGCTGGAAACGTAAAAAATTCGTACTTAGAATTTAACCCTAAGATAAAAATCACAAAATTAATTTCAAACTGCATAAAGAGAACAGGAATGAAAATTGAAAGAAGAACAGAATGAAAATAAATGCGAAAAAAACGGGAAATTGGTTCGGGAGTAGTTTGTGCTCGGAATTTACCTAAAAAAAATATTTCGAATTGTATTTAGATAGGAAAAGATAAACTATGTAAAAAAAGAAGTTAACGGTTAGAATAAAGGCGGACACGTGGATGTGAACATGGAGACAGATAAGGGGAAAAGGAATTTAACCTCGATAGAGAGGCCACAGAATTTATTTCGAACTATTTTTTTGGAAGTATTAACGAACGGTGTGGTAAATGCGAGATAATAAATTAATTTGCAGGTATATAGGAAAAGAAATAAATGGCTGGAGGGGGAAATGAGAATTTTGTCTTCCAGATATAAGAGACTGTAAAATTTATTTCCAGGCAGGAAGAGATCATACAGAAGGTAGAGGAGAGAAGATTGAAAAGAGAATTCGAATAAAGGGGAGGGTGTGGAAATAGAGACAGAGAAGCAGCTTTAGCTTAGATACATAGAAGCTAGAGAGTTTAATCCAAACTGTATACAGACAGAAAGAGATTATAAAGGAAGCAGGAGTGAAGATTAAAGAAAGAAGACAGCAGGAATAACGGAGAAGAGTGAGGAAATGTAGTCAACGATGAGAAATTCTGATAAACTAAAGAGGAATTGAAATTAGAGATTAGAAGGGAGAGGGGACAAGTGCGAGGGGTGTAGAAATGGAAGCAGATAAGAAACTGTTGTACTTGGTATTTTATGAGATCAGATAGTAGACGTGAAAAGTGAAGGAAAAGAAGAATGGAAATAAGTGAGTAGGGGAAGAGAAAACGCGGATGTTCAAGATTTCACTTTGAGATAGAGGGGTAATAAGGGATTTCGTTTTTCCTACAAAGCCTTTGACCTTGCTTTGGCGTACTAATTTTAGATTTCAAAGTTGTGTTTTAATTTACGATGGACGTTTCCACTGTTGTTGTCCATAGCAGCGTGCGGCAAAACATTTACCTCACGTTTAATATTTTTTTTCTACTAGCGTGCGGAAAAACGCATTTTCCGCACATGTTTTAGTGCGGAAAATCCACTTTTCCGCACTAAAACACTAAAACAGTGCGGAAAATGCGTTTTTCCGCACGCTAGTAGAAAAACTATTGTTCCTAACACGTGCAGAAACCTATTTTTCCGCACTTAAATGCTTGACACCACTCCGCTACGCGTCGTGCTGTCAACGGCATTTGCGTGCGGAAAAATCGATTTTCTGCACTTGTTAGGAAAATAGCTATTTTACGATTGTGCACAAAGTGACACTTTTGATCTCTATTTTTAGTGACAAAAGTAGGTCTTTATTGCACTGGAGTGCAATAAAATTTTTTATTGCACTCGCATGCGTGCGTGCGCTGAAAATACAAAAACATTGCGAGAACCACGTTTATTGATATACAAATTAATAATTACCTAATCCTAACTACGTATTTCAACATTAATTTGACAAGTATTACAATTTTGAATGTTTGTTATGTACCTTCATCATCAAATATTTCTCCTTCGGTGTTTCCGTTAAGAAACGATATCCAACAGATTTCCTCTTTAGAAATGCCATTAATTTCGCATATTTTCAAAGATCAACGTTATCTTTTACTGCGAGTGTTGTCCTCAACTTAAAAAAGTGGAGGTGCAAACCTCCCCTGGACTTTCCCATACTAAAAATAAACATTCGTTTTTGGTATTCAACAGTTAGTTCGCCACAACCGATAAACTAAAATTGAAAATTAAGTGCCGATTGTGTTCATCTGCGCATGTGTGATTATTTATATTCATAGGCTGCTAGGATTAGCCGGCGACAAGGAATTCCCGTCCCGCGCATGGTCACTTGAACATATCGGCACTTGCAAATTTCACCCTACACTGTTTTCAAGTTCAATATTCACGAATTTCTCAGCAACCGTACATTTTAGCCATATGAATACCTTATACTATGTGATAGACAATTTAATTTTGCATTCAATTATATAATAATATACAGGGTGTTTCATTTAAAATAACAAAGTTGCTTATTGTACTGTGAAAAACAAACACCCTGTATACGTGATATAAATTTAGAAAAATGCAAATCTATATACTGAACAACTTTTGTATTTAAACTTCTTTCATATATTGACTAATAAAGGCGCTATAGGAGCATCAATTTCAGATTTTCAAAATCTCGTAGAGGGCGCCACAGTGGAATTCTGGCGTTCATCAAAAAACAAAAATGTAGCTAATACCAAGCTGCATAAGTATAGAAAATTTAAACAAATTCCTTAGACCAGTTTTTTTGTAATAATTTTTCAAAAATTTCAATATTTTTGGAAGAGCGCCGTTGCGACCGTTTTTGGATTTAGTAAATAATTTTTTTTCTTGGTGTAGTACAGCCAAAGGGCTTTCAAACAAGTTGTTGCGGAACCTGATCAGATAACTGGTTTTTGAGTTACGGGGCGTTAAAGTCGAAATTTTGAAAAATTCATAGCGAACGCCATTTTGAAGTTAGAGAGTCCGGTAAAAAACTGTTTCCCTTGAATTATGCCCTTCTTTCATATCCCCTACTCAGATTTTCAAAATTCCGCTTCTGAAAAAAATGATACCAAAAAAACATGTCTAACTTCCGCTTCCGGTTTCGGATTTTTTTGAAAAGCTTATTTTGTCGATGAATATTCGATATACCCCTTCATTTAAAATTTCATTAAAATCGGTTCACTAGTTTTTGCGTTAGAGGCGTTACATACCCACCCACGCACCCACCCACGCACCCACCCACCCACAGACAGACATTTTTTCTAGACCACTTTTTTGGGATCCTGGAGGTCCAAAAGACGTATTTCCGTGAAAATCTCGATTTCGAAAATTTTCATGATATCAATACTTCCCTATACCAGTAGTGGTATGGGAAAGTAAAAATGCTCGCCAAGGGGTCGACGATTTTAAATTTTTTGATTTTTCATAGAAATAGCAGCTTTTACAAAATTAAACGTAATGACGTCTGTATTTAGTTTTTTGTTTATTAAAATGACAGCTTGATTGCTATGTAAAGCTTACATCTACCAGAGCAACCTCATTCATAAATAACTGCTGAATACAAAATGTTTGAATTAGTTTTAATATTTTGGTTGAATAAACCACGATCGTAGAAAAAATAGTGTATGCAAACTCGAGCAGAAAGTGTGTTTATCGCATACGGCGTTTTGTCCACCTCCGCTTACGCGTCGGTGGACAACTTTACGCCTAATGCGATAAACACTAACTTTCTGCACATGTTGCATAAATAACTATATGGCCATTTCCTTGGTTATCAAACGAATACTTTGTTCTAAAATTTAATTTAGCAGTTTTTGTAACAAATTCATAATATTTATTTGTTTTTAATGTTATACTTTTGGTTGTAGACAAATTGTTGTGTGCACCTTATACACAAGTCTGTTTGGCGTACTCGACTGATTATTTGAGTTGATTCCATCTTCCAGTCTTGTAGAAACAGAAATTTTGCGCAGTAGGTACACAGATATTTAAATTTTACACATATGGAAAACGGTAAGAGAGGAACAAAAGCTGGTTAAAGGAAAACGAACGAGAGAGTTGGTGTCGAAGGAGCAATGAGAAAAGGGAAGAGAGAAGTTTCTGCTGAGGATCAGTATAGAGCCTCTTTTGCAAAACACGAACTTAAAACTCAAGAGGTATATATTAAACCTTGGATAGAAACATTTACCCACGTCTCGTCTTCCCCATCTCCATTATTTACTCCTCCACTACAAAGAGTTAAAAGAAGCGGATTTGTGACGGACTGAAGATAGAGGTGGAGGGAGAACGGAGAACGCTAAGCACCTTAAGTATGGATAATATTTTAATCCCGTTGCTAGCTCCACGACAGACGTGGATATAATTGTGACACAAAATCCACGACATTACATTATTGTCATGGGGTGACGTGTCGGCCGACTCGGCGACGAGCAGACTCTCGTCTCGACCAATTGCGCATGTCCAGGGACTTTCAGCTTCCTGAGATTATAGGGACAGAGGTGGTTGTACGATTGGTTGCCTACTCCCAAGACGTAAAAGTCTGTTTCTGAGAAATCAAATGATAATAATTATTAATTACAAACAATCAATCGCTCGGACTAGAACAATAAGAACTTTGCTCTAGTAATTTTTAGTTGGTGATTTTTAACTTGCAAATTAATTAAAAATCAATTTAAAATATGAAAAGTCTCCGGACATGCGCAGTAGGTGGAGCTCGTATTCGCATCGCCGAATGAATGACGTCACTTGACAATGACGTATACCGTGGATTTTGTGTCAGAATTATATCCACGTCTGCCGTGGAGCTAACAACGGCGATTAAAATACGCTGTTGCTAGCTTCATTAATTTCTCCATCGCTATTTCTATCGCCTTTCTTCGCCTATTCTTCTTTCCCACTCGTCCTACGTTGAAAATTATTTTTCAAAATTTAGAATTCAAAGATACTAGAACGACGTCCCCGTCCATCTAAATATATTTACTCTTCCCCTGTTGATTATTGCTCCAATCTTTGTATCTTTCTACACCCGTTATTTTGTATCTCGCCGCACTTCATTTTTATTTTTCATTTCCTGGTCGTACCCGGTTTTCTTGTACTTAATTTTTTCTCCGGAAAATGTATAACTTCCATGATTAAATTTAGTGCATATTTGACTTGACGGATTTATCTGGTTAATGAAAGGGCGACTTAAAACCCCTACGTATAAAAGCTACAGCTGAAAACAAATGTAAACTAAAAATAAAAATAATGTCTAGTTAGAAAACTTTCTATTCACTTTAGTATTAGAAGCAATAAATGCGAAAAGTTGTATAACAAACGGACAGCGATCCTTTTTGGTCGTGAAGACATTGACGGATAGGAACGTTAACGAGGGGGTGGAAAACCCCTTTTAGCAGTCACAACGGACGCATCGTCGCGTTGAAAGATTAATTTGCATTAGCCTTTTTACGCAGAAAAGCCCAAGCTACACCACCGGGATGTGAATGAAAGTATAAAAAGTTAAAAGATAAGGCAACAGCTAAAGGGAAACCTTACAGCTGTTACTATGAGATAACCACCGTGTTTCGGTAATTTTGTTCTGCTTACCCAACAGAATTTAAAGTACCGACAATTGGAGGATACCAATAATGCTGATGTTGCTTCTTTTTCTCACACCGTGCAGTCCAGATAATGAATCCAGGAGGATATTCCGAGATATTATATGGAAGGGTGTTAAATTCAATTTCAGTAACCTATACAGGGTGTAGAAAAGTATATGGTAATAATTTTAACAATTTAGAATTAATTTAAATTAAAGCTTTTAAAGGTTTGTATAAAATAAAACCAGCGAAGGGCCTAAGTGCGTCTACAAACCCATACTACACACACGCACACATAATTCTTGTTCAAACTGCGGGCAATCCGAGAGTCAGCTATAAAACAAGTCGTTCTCATAGGTAATACATCAAGAACGATGTAAGAAGTATGTGGAGTATATATTTTCTTGTCATGATATGACAGGAAGGATAAGGAACGGGGAATGACAGTTGAAAAGCCGGGGGTAATGAGCCGTGGCAGGTGTATCCATATACCATTAGGTTCGTATAACTTGGGGATGATACTCAGAACGTTTTAGAATATAGATAAGTTTTAACATACAGGGGGAAGTCGAGTAAGATTCATAAACAAACCCCCACGAAATGGATAGGAAGTTGTAAAGTATGCTCGAGATCTCAACTTTTATAAATATCCAATAAAATTGGAAAGCTTTCTGTAATTTCTTGAGAGTAGACACGTGAAGGAAGAGACTATTTTTCTTTCTGTTTTTAAATCCTGCTTGGAAAGTACCTACTCTAAGTATTACAAGACACGTAAGCACGTAGATGTTTCATTATTTACTAATAATAAGAAATTGAAAATTTTAATTCAAGTTTAATTTACATAATCTGAGTTTTAATTTAGTATAAAGTAGCTCAAAAGTAATTTATTGTAAAACAGCTGCAATAATATTCCCAAAAATTTTATAAATACATGGAATAACTAAATTCGTTCCTTATAACCACTGAAATTTGAATCTGACAATGTTTTCCTCATATCTCGTAGGTTATTGCCACCAACCGTTCTTTGTAAGCAGGAACTTTATTTTGGCCAACAAATGGAGATTGAAATAAACAGATGGGAACGTGGAAGAATATAAGAATAGAGAGGTTAATATGAAATGAAGAATAGAAAGTGAAGGAACAAAATTATAAAACGGGAGGAGTATTACAAAATGATGAAAATTCATAGAAAGATGAAGAACTACAAGAAAGCGAAGAATAAACGAAATAAAAGTGGATCGAAGAAAAAAAGGTATGTAAAATGGAAAAGGAAGAAAATCGCGAGTAGAGATTGAAAAAAAGGTACAATAACCTGAAGAATAGACAATAGCAACATACAGAATGCAATAGAAAAACACGAAAATGTAAAAGAAGAAAAAGGGAGCACAAAGTGAAGCTTAACAAGTGAAGTGGGGAGTGAAATATTAAAACGTGGAAAAATTGGGAAAAAATATAGAGAAACTGATAATGAAAATGAAGAAGTGTGGAAGATGAAAGGGAAGAGGAATAGACTGAATAGAGAGTTGAAATAGAAATAGAAAACGTAGAGAATGTATGAAAGACAGTAGCAAGCGGAAGAATAAAAGACGGAAAAATTGAGATTGGAACAAAATGTTTACAGAGTGGAAAACGAAGAAGAATATAGATAGAGTTTATTAAAGTTAATAAATAATAAATTTTGTTTCATGTCTTTTGTTTTCATGACTAACTCGAACTCGACTGCAAATTAAAATATCAGTAAATTCAGTCTAAAACTTTATTTAAACATAGGTTGTTATAACGAGAGATCAATAAAAAAACCAACTAGGGTAGGCTGTGAAATTGAATTATTTCAAATTGGTATCTACTGTATAGCCACATCCACAGAATGACATTTCTGACATGAAAATTTAAAACTGAACGTTCTTTTCTAAGTTTTTCAGTTTTTTCAAATTTCAATTTTTTTCACCAAATCAAATAAAAAACTTAGACAAGAGCGTTCAGTTTTAAATTTTCATGTTAGAAATGTCATTCTGTGGATGTGGCTATACACAGTACCAATTTAAAATAATTCAATTTCACAGCCTACCCTAGTTGGTTTTTTTATTGATCTCTCGTTACATTGTTGAAATCAGAAAAAAAAATGCAATCCATTTCTGTAAAAACCAAAATGGCGCCCATTTAAAATAAGAAAGTTGCTATCGATATCTTGATCACCGCCATTTTGAAAAAAAATTAATAACGTTTTTAAATCAGACTAATCAAACCTATAGTCTGTTTTTTAACTAGGAGGAGTGAATACAAAAGCCAGATTCACACTAGAAATGTCACTAGAAAAGAAGACTTCATAGTTTTGACGGTAAATTTGAATTTTTATCATGTTTAAAATTTACACCTGAAATGAAAACTATAAAATTTATTGTATGTTGTTTGAATTATGTCACTGTCAGCGCCTAGAAAAATAATTATCAAATCACGTCAAACGTCAAAATTTATAAAAATTACTTAGCGGTGTGCAACCGGCCTGGCTGCAGCCAATCACAGGTGTAGATTTTGATGTTATAAATTTGAATCGCTCCTCCTAGTTAAAAAACAGACTATAGTAACCTTTAAGCCCGAATTCCATCTGTGCATTTCCATGCTGCAACTTTTGATGCAGCATCAAAATGCATGCATTTTTCAGTTTACACTACGCATCATGCATCAAGGTCATGCATCAAAAACTGCCGATTTCGTGCTGCATGGGAGATAGAACTTGTTCTATCTCGTGCATTTCTGGGGTGCTTTACGGTAATTTTTCTAGTACCAATATAGATTTAAGTTGGTATCTATAAATTTTAGGTTCTGTCACTGATTGTGTTCATAACCGAACAGTTTTGTACACGTTTTGTATTCTATCTCCTATCATTTTGTGCTGATTTTTTTGTGTTGTCACTTCGTGTTGTTATTTCTTGTTGTTATGTTAGTCTAATCTGTGTTACCAACTGTCAACGGACGTCAGATTATATCTTAAGTTGGTGAAGACAGAATCCACTATCTCGGTTTCATCTCAGGGTTGAAAAGCTGCAGTAGTGCAAACGTCTATGCATCTTTTGATGCCGTGCATCAAAACATGCATGCAATTTTTGTTTCATGCTGCATCAAAAGTTGCAGCATGGAAATGCACATGGAAATCGGGCTTTATTTGAAACTTTTCTCCATAAATTTAATATTAAAATTACGCAAATATTCCACTTATTAAAAATACGCATTTTCAGCTTTTTCAAGATAACAACTGAACGACTGAAAATTTGTAATTTTTCTAATCGGGATATGAATCAGTATGAGAAACTGCAAAACATTGCCCATTTAACCGAATCTCTATCTTCAATAATAACCAAGATACCCATACTATCCTACTCCATTTGATACACCCTGTATATTCTTACGTCAAGATAATTGTTGACAACGCAACGGTCAGAAATACATTTGTTCTTTCATAGCCGTACTAGATGAAAATCATTTTTGATCGTACTTTAGTTAGTTACTTTCGTGCTGCAAAACGGAGCGACGCATAAGCAGCTATGAGAAAGTAGCGTTTTCGTGTCGATGGCAGACATTTGTAATTTTTTATTAATCCTGATATTAATAATAATAGTAATAAATTATATATCCATTTGTCCTCTTGCTAATCCGGTATTAATTGTGACGGCGGCTAGACCTTGAAATATTTACAGGAACTAGGAACTTCAATAACCATAACGATAGTTCAAAAGGAAATGGCTCGGAAAATCGAATTTAATTGCGACCATTAGTGGGGTAATTAGTCTAATAAAAGAAGGTTGAAATTAGGACAGGTACTTGTGCTTAAAATACCGCAACCAATTTCAAATTAACGTTCGTTATTAGTGACGGGTGTATAAAATATATAACATCACTGCTTTTAGTTTCTGGACAAAAAGTAGATACTGTGTTTTGACCGATGTGGTTTTAAGCCCGACAAGATGAGCTTTTGTTATTTTTAAGAGGCGTTTGTTTGAAAGAGTTTGGGTTTACTTAATTAATTCTTTAGATTTTTAATATAGTACAGAGTTAGAGAGGAGCGGCCAAACAGCAGCCCTCCCTCTTCCTGTAGTTCCAATAAATTGATTCTAACGGTGCATATTGACTGACGAGTTATTGCGACAATAAATTGTCGCGCGAGTAACTTGCTTTTGTTATTTGAGAAAACGTGCGAGTCATTTATCCGTGGTTGTTAAAAACAAGTTTATGAAACCCATAACAACTTATGTATAAAGATAAACGATAAATAGTCAATTAAGCATAGGTTACCTAGGAAAGCGGTGCCGTAATATAGCAGATTGTATTTTCAGCACTGAAGTATGATTTTATTTAATATCATATCCCACGAAGTTATATTTAAGATGGACCGCCATTAGTCGTTAAAAAATGCCTCCTTCCTGGGGGGCCGCCATGATGTGCACATTGTCGTAGCGGGAAATTCGAAATAAAGTCAGTTATATTCATATTATGGTTTATTTTTAATAGTACTTACTATGATCTAATAATTTTAAGGTAGTATACAAGTAAAGATAAACTAACTTGCCCAAGCGTATCCTAAATGCATAGAGCTTGACGATATTGTCATTGCGACAAAACCACGGCACCACTAGATGGGGCTACTAGAATTTCCACTTCAGCTGTCATTAATGAAGTTGACCGTGTTCCACTTAACCATACTTTTCAGATCTGTTGTATCTGAATTTACGTCAAATATGTTACTATAGAATATTGTGTACATGAACGGTATAAGCCAAAATTCCCTAGAAAGTGTACACCATGGCATCCTACATGGTAGTCATTATTTTAGCAACATTTTTAAATATAAGTTCGTGCCACATCCATGTTAAAGTCCAGTTATTATGACGTCATTCACCGTCATATTACGTCCGCTATAATACGATTCCGCTTTTTTAGGAAACCCAGGCTAAGGCAATTCATGTTGATATTACCTACTCGTGAGGAATATATGAATAGCGGGTATTTTTTAAATTGCTTAGGGTGAATTGGTTTCTTTCCCAAGAAATATTATTGACCGACCCTATACTGTACTCCTGAGGCGATAATTGGCCTTATCAGGGTCCTAGACGTAGCGGATTTTTGGATTGATAACATTGCATTTTAGTGTTGTTAGATTGTTTTGTGGCTAGGATCGTGTCTTTGTAACCTATTACGCTTATTTGTTTGTTTGGAAAATTGATAGATTATAAAAACATAATCAATAACAAACGTCATAAGTGCGACAGAGACACGATCATATACACAAAAATAATAATAGCTGACAATCTAATAACACTAAAAGTAGTATTACCAATCCAAAAAAATGTAGAGGTGCAGAACCAGACAGTTACTCCGAAGATGCCAACTGCAATGAATGGCGAAACGTTAGTACCAGTTAATAAATCGACGGGGCTCACGCCAGACAATCAAATTGACATAATGACAATATAATATTCAAAATGTCAATTTAAGAACAAAATCACCAAATATTTCTAGTTAGTTACCAGAAAGTATTCCTTTGCGTTGGCTGTGATGACAGAAAAGGATAGCGATAGGGCAGAACATACCTCACTCTTTTCAACATATACAGAAGTCG
Source organism: Hemicrepidius hirtus (assembly GCA_963082805.1). Classification (NCBI taxonomy): domain Eukaryota; kingdom Metazoa; phylum Arthropoda; class Insecta; order Coleoptera; family Elateridae; genus Hemicrepidius; species Hemicrepidius hirtus. The sequence continues at coordinate 7,139,591 of OY720165.1, forward strand.
TCTAACAGTTCTACCAACCTTACAAAGTTGATAGGGGGCGTGTTCGGGTTTTTCAAAGTAGGTATAGTCAAAATAAAAATATTTAGGCGGAAAATTTAAATAATTGTAAATACTTTTCATTTATTATTATTAGCTACTAATATCGGGTACTGTTTAAATAACAAGACTAGAGTTAGGAACCAAGTCGTAGGAGAAATTGTCAAATTTGTAAAAAAAAAAAGCTACAGCGGCTAAATTATTAGCTTGGTACAATGAAAATGTCCATTTGCCATACTCTTTTTGGGCTATCTAAGAACTCGATGACCTTCTGAATGATATTTCTGGCTTCAGAATGAATGATTTTCCTCGAGTTAACATTCATACTTAACAGATTTTAAACGTCAAAACAATCTGATAAACACTGAAATTATTAAAATTTCAAACGTCAATTGAATTTTTTCAGTATTGTCTCGCTTTGTCTTTTATAATTTAGTTGACATATTTTCCGAGGCATTTCTAAGCTTGGTGGAGGTATAGTAGTTTATTAGATATAATATATTCTGTGTGTTTAATAAAACGACTATTATTCTTGTATTTAAACATCTCAGTTTTAGGACCTGTATACTTCAGGGAAATTTAGGGAATTTTTCTAGGGAAATTTAAATGGCAACACTGCTCCCAACTCCAAGGTAGTTTCCGGTTGGCCCTTGTGTGTGCGCTTGTGTGGTTCTTCGCGTAATTAAGTAAGATCGACATGAGTTGCAAAGCGAAGCTATTAAAATATTATCCACACTTAGGTGATCGTAAGTTTTAATACATATTTCCGTTTGTCTTTCAATTCAGTCTAGATTATTTAATTTATATTTTAGAAAAATTGCCGGTTTTTATTGGTTGTCCAGCGGAGACTACTACTGAGGAAGCCAAACTAGGTTTCAAGAGAATTTGCTTCAAAGATGCTATTATTGTTGCTGTGGAGGGTATGGCAGCGAATAATTGCAATCCAGTTTGCATATGGCGAGTCTATTATCAAATAAAGAATAAAGATTATGATTACGAGAATACCGATGATGGTAACAGCGATATACCGCCATCAGAGCTCCCGGAAGACGAGGCATCTTTAAAACAATTGTTTGTGGATTTAACATTAAAGAGTCATCACTTAGGAATGGGTATAGCGCGAAAAAATACAGAAGATAGACTTACCGCAGTCGTGGAATACTTCCCCAGGGAATGTGAATGCCAGTCTCAAAATTTTAGTATGACCACAGAGGAACTTAAAGAGGCAGAAGATAATTTTAGCAAATTAAATATACATAGTAATGTAACCGAAACAATAAAACATGATTGATTAAATTCAAAATTAAAAGAAGAAAATATTAAAAAGTAAGATAATTTGTATTATATTACTACTTTTTAACATTTTCTTCTAAAATTTTAATCATTGCTGAAAAAATGCGTTTTAGTAGTAGGTACCTTAAAATTTAGTTTATGTACAATCGATCAATAAAAATTTTTTTGACCTCATTTTTATAGGTAAAGTTAGTCTTTTTGCTCCGCCGACATAAAGTAAATAATTGACCTTATCGGGGTCTTAACCGTGGCGGATTTTTTAGATTGGTAACATTAAATTTTAGTGTCGTTACATTGTCGGCTATTATTATGTCTTGTGGCTATGATCGTGTCGTCACTTTTGAGGTTTGTTTGTTTGTAAAATTGTAGGGTTACGAAAACATAAATAACAAACGTCATCAGTGACAAAGACACGATGAAAACCACAACACATTGTAATAATAGTTGACAATCTAACAAACAACAGTAAAATGCAATGTTACCAATTCAAAACATTCCCTACGGCTAGGACCCCTGATAAGCTTCCTTTAGGTTGGTAGTTCTGATTGGAAAGGATAGCACTAGGGTACAACATAGCAACTCTTTTCAACATAAAGAGAAGTCGTCTATACTTCTCTACGTTGCCTCAGTTTATGGCGAAGAGGGCTGCGGGTACCAGGCGAGAAAACTTCATCGGGAATCTTACACATCTCTCAAAAAATGAAGGATATAATATAATCTTTGAAAAAAGACTACAAATTACCACTATCCACTAAAGTTACTAGAAGTATCGTATAATATAGTACTTTTAGCTTTGAACTGTTGATAGGTAGTACTCCCGATGAAAAAGGATAGCGTTAGGGAAGAGCTTATAGTTTCTCTTCAACTTAAGAAGAAGTCGTCTGTTGCTTGAACCATGTTTGAATGAACTAAAATTAAAGCATAAGTATCGGACATTTTTTATTGGCTGCTTTGGTTACGAGTCAATATTTTTATTAGTTGAATTTGTCCCATAAATTTGACGTAAACGTGAGATTTTATTGCAAAATATTAATTTGTCCGGGTATACCATGGGGTATACTTATTTTGCGCCCAGTTGTAGATAATCATTGTTTGTATACATAGTGCACAAAATGTCTGTTTGACGCGTACAAGACTCAACCCCGTTTCGTCAAACAATAATCAGTTCAGTACGCCAAACGGGCTTGTGCACGAGCGGCACACAGAATTTTTTCCATAACCCAAATTATTGTAATAACGAGAGATCAATAAAAAAACCAATTAGGGCAGGCTGTGAAATTGAATTATTTTAAATTGGTACTGTAGCCACATCCACAGAATGACATTTCTGACATGAAAATTTAAAACTGAACGCTCTTGTTTAAGTTTTTTATTTGATTATCAAATTATTAAAATATTATTATCAAATAAAAAACTTAAAAACTTAGACAAGCGCGTTCAGTTTTAAATTTTCATGTCAGAAATGTCATTCTGCGGATGTGGCTACAGTACCAATTTAAAATAATTCAATTTCACAGCCTGCCCTAATTGGTTTTTTTATTGATCTCTCGTTATTATTGCTACAAAAAATCATTCGATTTTAAAACAAAGTGTTTGTTTGGCAACCAAGGAAATAGCCATAAATATTAAAAATATCACCGTATACAGGGTCTATTCTGTAAGCAACTGTTAAAATTTAACGTGGCGTTAAAATTGTAACCAACCATTAAGCTTAATTATGACAGCTAAAACTACCATTTAACCAATCAACGCCAAGGGTTTAAATTTAGCGGTTGGTTTCAATTTTAAAGCCACGTTAAATTTTACCAGGTGAATACGGAATAGACCTCACATGGAAACGATGCGGTAAAAGTTTTGGCGCTTGCTGCTATGGGCAACCACACTAAAACGCCCATCATAAAACCAAGCACTAGTTTGCAATCTAAAATTAGTACCTACGTCAAAGGCTACTTACTTTACTCTGTGGGTTGTAGGAAAAAAAATCGGTTTCGATCTTTGAAGTCGTAGACGTTTCCATTTGGCGCGTGTTTTTATTAACAAAACAATTTATTTTCCCCATTTTGTAAAAATATGAAAATTGTTTTAATAATAAGGTTTCAGTTATAGGTACCAATTCTGTTTCTGTTTTTCAACTGAATATTTAATTAAGTTCACTTGAAAGTTTTCCTGTGTATAACTATGCTTGTTCAATTTGTATTTCACTGGACACGAATACTTTTTATTGCTCTGAAATTAATTTGATATCGGGGAAACTGCTGTACTACTATTGCTGCTGTATTATTTGCAAAAGAATAATAATGGAATTCTAATTATGTATGTCTGGATTGTGTAACGCAATAGTACACTGAAAGTTTTTTTTTATTATTATAAACTGGTTAGATAATTAAAAAACATTTGTCTGCACAAACAGAAGTTTAACTTAAAACAAAAGTATAAAGTTTTTCCAAGCTCAGATATTTTAAAAAACATTTTTGAATGATATTTTTTGTTCATTGTTCATTCGAAAGAAAACAGACGTTAGATGTTACTTTGTTGTTGCTACCATTCCCTGACTATTTTAATTTTCTTTACTCTTTCAATTTCTCCCCTTCCTCTATAGGTATTATTTTCCAATATATCGTTATTGTTTCTTTTTTTCTTTTATTTTGTGCTCATATATTTTTACCTCTTGGTTTTCTTTACTTCTTCTCCATTTAAAATATACTTGTTTACCTACCTGTTGCCCATTTTATCTTTTTCTGCAATTAGTCTCTAAGTTTTCAATTTTCCTGTTCCATGGTCCATTCTCAATTTTTTTTCTGCTGTCTCGTTCTTTTGGTAGTAAATATACCTACCTCCACTACCCATCTGCAGATACTGACCTTTCCATTGCTTTTCTTACTTTCTATTCTTATTCAATCATTCTTTAACATTCTTTAAGTTTGAGATTCTCCTTTCATGATTCATTTTTCATTTATATCTTAGCTCTTCCTTTTTATTTTTCCTTACCCCTTTAATAAACCACCACTTTCCTTGTTCACCTGCCTTTCCATTATGCTTTTCTTCCCTAGCCATACTATGTTTTTTCGATCGTTTCCTAAGTTTGCAATTTTCCTTTTCCATGCTCACTTTTCCTCTATTCTTTCTTTCTCATTCTTACTTACTCTTTTAATACGCTCCAATTCTCTCCCAATTTTAATTTTTTCTTTTTCTATGTGCTATTTTTCTCTTAGATATTAAATCTTTCTTTAATCAATTACTTTTTTCCTGCTACTTATCTCAAGTTGTTTCTTCTTTCATTTTGCTCACCTATTTTTCTACTCCTCTATTTTGCTTCTTCCACTGCGTGCCTTTTGCATTCTTTCCGCACTTTAGAATAGAATTATTTTTAAGAGGCACCACATCATTGAAGATTACCCAGATAGTTATAAATTAAGGATCTTTCTTTTACTACTTTTTTTATTTTAATTTATTCCTTTTTTCAGCCGTCCCCCGTATTCTTCCTTAGACTCCACCATGACCTATACCTACTCTACTTTTTCTTGGTTCTGTTTCATAAATTTTGTATAATTGAATCATCATTAGCTTTTGTTAGTCATAAGAGTAACCCCTATTCCTTTTTTCCGATTTGATTTATTCATATGTGTGAATATTTTGCTGTAAAATGAAACGGGTTCATGAAAACTAAATTAGGGCTGTAAAGATTCTAAGTAGTAGGTAGGTTGTGTTTACCTCATAAAAGTGTTATCACAACCTGTATAGTCATAAAATGCATCTGTAAAAGCTTTTCATGGCCTTATATGCACATTTCAGTATCTAATAAGCCTTAAAAGTTAATTTCTTGTGAAGAGATAGTAAAATTCTATTAAGTTCTTCCAACATTTCCATATTTTCCGCGCACTTTTAGCAGGCGTTTATTTTAAAAACAATTAAGTTTTGAACTTTTTAATAAACTAGGATAAAATTAAATCTTCGCATGCGTTGACGTGAATATTTCATGAAAACATATTTCCTTTGTATTTCCAAAATCTAATTAAATCCAGCATTCAAAAATTAATGGCAAACATTAAATCAGAATGGCATGGAAAAGGGCACTAATTAAATCTTTGTAAGCAAACGAGATAATTTCGATGGACGTTTTTGACGACGTGATTGTGGCTGTGTGCAGATCGGCGTGAATGAATTTCAAACACGCAAATCGTAAAACCCTTAAAGCATGACAGGTCATTGGGTTACATTGTCAATTTTATTCCGACAGTTATTTTTCAGTATTTAACCAACTGTGAAAATAATAAGCATTGTCAGGTGGGTAGGTTAATACATAAGTATAAAATATGCAAATTACTTTATATGACTTATCTTTGGATAACGGTTGCTGTGGAATTTAAGTCTAATCTGTGAAATTACTAGCTAATTATAATAACTTTTCTGCTGCAGGGCTTAAAATTTAATGGAGCACGTTTAATGTCTTCTGTTATTTCTAAGCAAATCTTATTAAGCGTGGGTTGCACCCAGTCACATATTGGAACTTTATGAATTTCACAATTAAATATTGGATTTCGTTGTAGGTTTGGACATATAATAATCAGCCGATGTGACGTTTTCTCGGTTTCTAAACAAGGTATTGTTCGAAGCACAATATCCTATATCTGTTTAATAATTCCTACAAATTCTAGATTAGGATATGTTAAATCCCCACGGTTATAAGTCTCAAAAGAGGACTTTGAAGAGCAGTAGAAAGTAAGGGTGCAATACCACCTATCACACTGAAATTTGTCGTTTAGTTTCTTTATGGTATACCCTGCTATGACTTGGTATTATAATACTAACTGCCTTGCAATTGTGAATATTCATGTTGAGATCCACGGACAATATTAAACTGTCTGCATTTTCAGCCTAAGAAGGGTGAGGAAGTTTTACTGAAACAAACGGTACAACAACGAACAGATGTGTCAAACCACCGAGATGTTTTTTTTACATAATTATTAACAAGATCCATAAGAAATATTGCCTTCTCATCGCAGTTGTTTGCATTCTTGGCATTTTATTCGTAATTTTTGTAGCTGCAAAAAGTTCGCTTACCTCAGGTTCAATATCTTTAATTTTTGATAATTATTCTAAATTTTTCTGGTTTGCCCGCTGCAATTGTAGAGCTAAATTTTGATTGTGATCCTGAAGGTTTTTTAAATTAGTAGAAAAGGAAGAATCAACTACTTGGAAATTGGAAGAAAGTTTTACTTGGATTTCCACAAGCGAAACACATTTTTACCGTTTTAACCAAACTAGTGAAACTGAAAACTGTCAAATGAATGTAGAATTAGAATGCATAGTATATAATAATTTAATTCAAACTTTAAATTTGAGATATTCATGGTATTTATGGGAATTTCAACATTTAAATTTCAAAACGTGGTACCCATTTTACCCGTATAGAGGGCGCCATATAAGGGACGAATCTGTAAAGTGCATGTTTGACGTTTCAATCGAATTGGGACGGCCATATGAAAGCGTAAGCTGTCATTAGAATTTCACTGTGGCGCCCTCTACGAGAAAATCGGCAATTGATGCTCCTATAGCGCCTTTATTAGTCAAAATATGAAAGAAGTTTAAATATAAAAGTTATTCAGTATATAATTCTGCATTCTCCTAAATATATATCACGTATACAGAGCGTTTGCTTTCCACAGTACAATAAGCAACTTTGTTATTTTAAATGAAACACCCTATATATTATTATATAATTGAATGCAAAATTTAATTGTCTATCGCATAGTATGAGGTGTTCATATAGCTAAAATGTACTGTTCATGAAAAATTCGTGAATTTTGAATATTATTTTGGACTCTGACGGAAACGGAAACGGATCGTCGGTCGGTAGCGATCGTCCGGCTTCGCCAGCTGTAATTTCTAGTCAGTACCTACAGATAGATGAGTGTCTTTCTTCTGTTCATATCGAATCCGTATAGTCTCGTTTTTCTCACTAGGCATTCAAATGCTTATCGCGTTTATTTTTAGTATGAGAAAGTCCAGGGGAGGTTTGCTCCTCCACTTTTTTTTAATTTTGTTTCAAACTTTAAAAATGGTTTTAAACTCAGTTTATTTATTTACGTTATCATTTTATCTTGATTAGTCTAAATTATAAATCAATTTAGGAAAAAGAGGTAAGAAAATAGCTGGCGGAAAAAAGTAGAAGAAGAAAAGCCACGGTAAAAATAGCCTAGAAATGTTTTTAATTTATAATTAATTTTATAATTTCTCTGGGGTTATTTCTAATTTATTAAGAATTTCTCAGGCCTTTTTTCTAATTTCGTATGTAGTATTTCTAATTAATTAAAGATGTTTTAGAGAATTATTGTAATAAAAAGCTTATAACTTGTTTGTAATTACCTAAAAAGTGTTCTGAATTAATTAATTTGCTAATTTTTGGCGCTCATTTCTAAATAATGAAGAATTTATTAGAGCTTTTTCTAATTTAGTATGCAATAGTTTTAATTAATCAAGATTGTTTTAGAGAATCATTTTAAAGTAAAGTTTACAACTTGTTTGTAATTACCTAAGCACAACTCTTAATTAATTAATTTTCTAATTTCTTTGCCTATTTTTCTAATTTATTAAGAATTTATTATGAGCTCTTTTATAGTTTCGTATCCAATATTTCTAATTAATTCAAGGTGTAAAGAATTATTTTAAATAAGAGTTGATACCTTGTTTCTAATTATTTAAGCATTGTTCATAATTAATTAATTTTCCAATTCCTTGGGGCTTATTTCTAAATTATTAAGAATTTATCAGAGCTTTTTATAATTTAGTATGCAATATTTCTAATTAATTAAGGGTGCTTTGGAGAATCATTTTAAAGGGAAGTTTACAACTTCTTAGTTATTATCTAAGCACTGCTCTCAATTAATTCTAATTTCTTTGCCCTATTTCTGTAATTTATTAAGAATTTATGAGAGGCCTTTTCTAATTTGATATGAAATATTTCTAATTAATTAGGAGTGTTTTAGAGAGTTATTGTAAAGAAAAGTTTATAACTTGTCTGTAATTATCTAAGCACTACTCTTAATTAATTTAATTTTTTTTACTTTAATTTAAGTATTAAGAATTTACGAGCTTTTTTATAATTTCATATGCAATTCTAATTAATTAAGGGTGTTTTAGAGAATCATTTTAAAGAAGAGTTGATAACTTGTTTGTAATTATCTAAGTATTGTTCTGTGTTTATTTAGTCTTCCTTAGTTTTCATAGAATGGTTTTGCAACTAAAACTATTATAATCCAATAATTGTTTAGAAATATTTTCTAATTAAATTAGAGATTTCATTTTACCCCTTTTCCTGTTTAAATTAGTAATGAACATAGTAACAATTACATTACTCATGGGATTAAAGAACACAGACGGTTATTATTTTGTCTTGTATACGAACAAATTTTCATTTGTAAATTATAGGAGCCTCGGGAATACGTACATACACTCAGGATTTAAATCCTGTACCTGTCCCATCATTTTTGCCTCATTGTGCTTAATTCGTTATCGATTAAACGTCTCTGGAAAATATTAAAATCTGTGCGGAAGAAACATGACACCTGTAACGTAATAAATCTAGTCCAAGATCCATTAAAAATTATTAAAAATTCCGTCTCGAGCTTCGTCGAGGTGTCACTTACCTACTTTACTGCGTATTCGTAATGAGTGTGAAATTCCAACCTTCTGTAATCACACTTCGGTGGCACTCTTTGATCTCGAGAATTTCAATTAAAATGCAGAAATAGTCGAGTAAAAATTATGATCAAAGATAGCTCCGCGCGACACCTTTTATAAAGTCCTTTATATTGAAGTCTGTTAAAATTGAATACAAAAGTACTTTGAAGAATGTTGGGCAAATTACATAGCCCTATATATATATAGGGAACAGGTAATACGCGAGAGGCACGCAGAAATTGTGCCTTTGTCCTTTCTACTCCTTTGTCCTTTGTATTCAGTCTACATCATCGCATAGCAAGGATAAATTTGAAATATTATAAATGCAGGGAAAAACAAGCGGAATGGGAATTGCTTTTTTAGGCTAGGAAAATAAAAATTTGCTCAGTTATTTAAAAAAAATATCCCAGTAAATATTTTTAATTAAAGCGCTTAAAGAATGGCGAAATTTTTACAACCCTAAGGACGACGTTCTTATTAAATCTTGTCTCCATCAGAATCCTTAATAATTATAAATTTATAAAAAGAATCGTTACTACTGCACAAGAGTAATAAAATTCCTAGCTTAAATCCTTCCAGGAAGTGAGCGTCCTGTGCTTTTGTTTGTCTGCGGTTTAACAGTTCCCATCAGTCTTAAGGAACATGGTGCGTAAGGGAATAAAATTCTCAGGAGTTAACAGTATTATTAATTAACTAATTAAGGCAAAATTAATTAAAATCCGCAATGTTTGCTGTAGAAAGCTCATTAGTTTTACTAGACCTGCGAGCTTTAGTCAACAAGGAAAATGCTCAACTACTTAATTACAGCTCTACAAGTCGTTTATGCTTGCAAATCCTATAACAAATTAAATGGGTTAAAGCTGTTTGTGGTGCCTTGGAGTACCATGCGTTCATTATATTATAATAAGTAAAATAGACTTTTAAGGATGTTTTCAAGGGAAATTAAAAATTATCTCTCATCAGTATAGGTAATTATTTATTTTGTCTTCACAATTGCACAATATTTTTTCTATAAACGTACAAAAAGTAGCCCATTGTTTAATAATTTTCATTATATAAAGTGCCACTTTATTGCATTAGTGTGATAATAATTATTTATGTTACAATTACGAAATGTAAGACTTTTTGGGCGAGCTGTAATTTAATTCGTTTTCGTACGAGTTGCCTACCTAATTTTTTTGTTTGACACCTTACCCTATTTATTGTCTAAAAATGAATTACATCTAGTTACCTGTGAAATTTGTTTGCATGTAAATTTTTATGTGCCACATATTTATAGATTGGTATTGCCTTATCCAGAACTGTCATTAATTGTCAATAAAAAAATATTCACTTCAAGTAACTTTAATTATAAAATATTTATTAATACTACAATACAAAATGTACACAGTGCAAGAAAACAGTTTTATTATTGAGGCATATTTTCGATCATTTAGTAAATGGTTATATTATTTTTCCGTCTAGCTAATAACAGTAGTGCGCGAAAGCGGCACATTGTACCTTTGTATTGGAAATTCAAAGTACAGTAGATGTAATTCATTTTATTTTCAACCATATATGTAATGACAGCATTTCTGACATTTTTGTAAGTTGGAAACTTGACGTTTACTAACTGTCGCCGTCCAGCCAGGTGGAAAGTGATCACTTTCCACCTGGCGGGCGGCAAAGTAAAAATATAAAAATTGTTGTATTTTCATTTTATTATTCGAAATATATAGGAAAAACTAATGAAACTAATTAGTAGTATTCAAATTAATTGTAACATTGGAGTTATTATAAGTAGCAGTAGAAATATTTAATATTTATTATATGCTTAATTTTATGTGTCACTGAGAGAAACGTCAGTGGAGCATAATCAAGCAGGTCGTTACAGTTATACAGGAGTATGCTTTTGTCAATATGTCCGTTTTTTTTTTCAAAATATTAATATTTTTTATTGTTATTCCCGTCTGTTTTAGATGGTTGAAAATAAAATAGTATACAAACCACGGTGGAAAGTTTCATTTCTATCTGGAGCATTAGCTGACCTCGGCACTTCGTGCCTTGGTCAGCTATCTTAGCTCTCGATAGAAATGAAACTCTTTCCACCTGGGTATGTAATATACTATTTTGTACTCGACAACAGGAAACTAGATAGCCGCGCACGGAAATGTCAATTTCCCGCACTAATGCTGTAAAGTAAAGAAAAAACACTGGACATGCATATTTAGATACACCCATTTATTATTATTATACATAAAGAAGGTACAAATAAATAATATTTTACCTGTTTTATAAGGAATGAATGGAGATTCTTTCAAAAAGGTTTCGATATGTTTTGGTTATGTACACTCGTACCTGCTCTTAGATTTTTTGGGTAATAAATTAAGGACTGCAACATTTGCAGTTTCCCGAATGGTTGAAGGAGTGCGCAAAATATCACTATCATTATTACTGTCCGACATTTCAGAATAGTTTCATTTTAAAAAGGAACGTCAAAAACCACAAATAATCGAAATTCTACAACTTTGTTTGAAGAAACAACACCTTAGTAACCTTAGTAACCTGCGATAACTAATAAATTTAAATGCAAAACCGAATTTAAATTTACTTCTTTGCTTATTATTAATCACCTTCTTCGTACAAAAAATAGCATACAAACCTCATGCGTGAAAGCGTCATCCGCGCATTCGCGCAAATGAAGGAACTCGCTCCCTGCGCTCGCTTGTTCTTCAAAACAGTGCTCATGCGGGATAATCGCATTCCCGCATTTGGTTTGTAATATACTATTTTGACACGCTTTGGAACGAAAAGTAAGAGTTTTCGCGTCGAAAGTGATGTATTTTCGATATAGTCGGAACGTAAATTTTTTATTTCACTTCGTAGGTATTATTTTTAAATTTAATTCGGTTGCTACCCTAGCATGGCTGCTTAATTTAGAACACCAGGTGCTATTCTGTTTTTTAATCTGTCCTTAATTCACAACATAAAAGTATATTTTTTACTATAATGCAGACGATAAAAAAATATTGCAAGGAAATTCTTACACAACTGTTATTGCACTTGACGTATTGTCGAACTCGGATCGCGGCCTCGTTGGAAATTTTTAGGTCGCGTGCAATAAACATCATTTACAATTCTTGCATAAATAATTATAAATTATGAAATTAATTGCAGTAGACTGTAGTACTAACAGAAATATTTTATCTAAATAGTGGAACAGATGGAAAGACTTAACAAAAATGTGACTAAAATTGTTTTCGGAGTAGAAAGATATGGGACCCACGCTAACTTTTTAAGGAAGGCTTGCACGGTATCTGAAACTCATTTGACGACACTTTTTGGTGATACTGAAAAATGTTACAAGCATAAACGATTGAAAATTGAACAAAATATTATTAAGTAGTACTTTCCGGGAAGCTTAATTTTTTTGTCCGAAATTAATCATCAAAATACATTAAAATTTGAATTTCGGCTACTACAAAGACAAAGAATAATCTTATGTTTAGGAAACGAGATTATTTTATTGTTTTTCAAGAAATAAATTGTTATTTGCTATAAATGTTCAGGAAATTTCGTAAACGACATACTTTAGTTAACTGTAATTTTTTCTTCACGATATGAAATTTATTTTTGTTTTGGTATAGGTATAATAATTAGGTTGCACTCCTATGAACATTTTTCGTCGTCAGCCAAGTCTCAGATACCTTGAACTGTCCTTAAAATATTGTCGTGAATCCACATATTTCTACTTTTTTTTTACCTTTAAACAGCGACTTTTCGGCGACTATCCGCCCACTAAAAGGTTATAGTCGTAGCGGTACGTTGAAATGTCTGTCATTTTGGGAGGGAAAAATAAAAATAATAAACGGTTTGACCAGCAGAACCGTTCCTCAGTTCAACCTTTAGGATTTAAAGTTTCCTTTTCCTTCAGTTACATATGTTACAAATCCTTTTATTAGACATTTGTCACATAATTCAAGGACGGCGAGCATGGTGGATACACCATGGATACACAATGAACCCCATATTATCTCGAGTCGGTCGGCCGCCATATTAAAATTTGAACTTAAAAGTATTTTTTCTCCATTTCTCCGAATTTCTTCATGCGAGGCATCATATCCTACAGATTTGTGTGTTAGAAATTAAAAATGATAACGCTGATATTTTTTTAATTTTTAATGATATTCTGACAATAATTAATATAGATATAAATGAATAAGAAAAATGTTTATGGATCCATACCTATCTTCGGCTCTTACTAAAACGAATTGAGATTAAGTAGGGAACAGTAAATCGCTTTTTGTGTTGATGATTTTTACCAATTATTCTCACATTCTCTCCTTTTGCACTTTCCCCAATTAAGGATGCAAGGTAACATATTTTTTCTGCAGATGCAACGCATAGTTCCTCATTGTGAAATACATCCACATCTGTCCAGCTCTCTGCATGCCTCCCAAATTTCTGGAAATTTTCTTGGGAATGGTATCCACGTACCCAGATGCCGCTTCTATCTCCTACTGTTAGGCTCAGAAACATTATTTCGCATTGCTTTATCAGCTGGTCCTCTTACCTGTCCAATTTGATAGGTAGCTCCAAGAATATACTTATGCTCATATAGGACAGGTTATGTTGGTGGTATTAGGGTCAAAGGTTTACTCTCAGTTGTAAATATGTATTTACGTGTTTGGACCACAGTCGCACACTGGGTATGTGAAACATCATAAAAGGACACTGTGTACCTTTCTAATGCCTGAACAATGTCCTTTGCATTCCGGGAAAGTGAAATAACCATAAAAGCGTGCGTCCGTATTCTTCCAATCGTTCCAAGCTCGTTTTTTACCTTTTGAACTTAAATATAAAACGGTATGACAAGCAGAAAATGTGTGAAAACGAGAAAACCTCGGAATCTCTCTTCTCCAAGACTTTCGGCAATTGCGTGGACTGTAAAGTAACTCTTATGTTTTCCTGCGACACGTACAGAATCCAAAAAGTCATAAGTCCAATTACGGATAAGGAATGGCAACATGATACTGCAAGACACCATAACACACCTGTGTTCGAAGAACAGATTACAATTGATTTTGCTCCAACACTTTCATACACAACCTCTTTCCATTATTGTCCTCCCAGTAATTTTATTCTTAACTTATACTACTCACTTTCCGTCTAAAAAATTTCTTATTTTCCCATTTCCCCGTATCCATCTGTTCTACATTTTCTTTTTACCCTGATAACATTCTTCACTTTCGACTCTGGACATGTTTCTTGTATATCTTAGCATGTCTTCTATCTTCTTTTAGCTTTTTGATCTTTATATCTCCTTCTACTTCTGTAGATCTCGTTTGTCATTCCCCAATTATTCTTTTCTCACTTTCTATTCTTAAAGTTTGTTTTAGTTCACCTTTTATTATACTTGCATGGTATTACTCTCCACACCTTCCTCTTTACTTATTTGGATGACCACCACCACAATCGCCGTTCTCTTCTTTGCTCCTTGCCCATAACCTCTTCTCTATGGCCGTTTTTCCGCGCCCATTTCGTCATTAAAATGATTTTGTATTCTTCATCTTTCATCTTCCTTCGTCCACGTTTCTTTCTTCTCTTTCTTGTCCCATCTCTCCTGCTCTACGCCTTTCTTTCACAATTCACTCCTTCTCTGCTCCCACCTGCTTCGTTTCTTCTTTACCACATCATTTTAATTACCTTTTTGCTATTTCCCCATCTCTCTAAACTGTTTCATTCCTGCCATTCTCTCTGTTCGTTATATTGAATTTCCAAAGCATGGGTTTTTAGTGTTATTACAATTTTTCTATTTGTGCATTATATCCGTCCCGTTCTTCCTTGTCCTCGTTTATCGCTCTCGTTTCCTTCTCTTTCTGTTTCTTTGTTTCCCAATCTTTACTTTTTCTCAAACTTCTCGTCCTCGTTGCCCCGAAGGTTCTCGTAGACGTCTTAGAATTAGCAATGACGGACTAGGGTTCCAATTTCCGCAAGGGGTAGGTATTAATACCAATCCCGTGAATTTTGAATGTAACATATTAATGAAGAAGCTTTTAAAATTTTGAAATCCTGCTATTATAATTTAAATTTTTGGAAATAATTATTTTTCATTTACCTACAGGTAGATACAAAAAAAGATCTTTCATTATTAGATGTAAAAGAGAAGCTTGTAAAACAAACCAAAAGTGTTTTCACCTTGATGAAAGTGTTGCGAAAATAGAGAGGCTCTTGAGAGGAAATTCGAGCTTGCGTCCTCTAAATTACACCCCTAAGATCATGCAGAATTTGTAGCTTTGTAGTTCCCCTCAGGCGTTTCCAATTAAATTTCCCTTATGTCTTTGTAAACTGTAGTTGATAATAAAACGATTTAATGGGTTCCATTACAACATGAAATACTCGCTTCAATAATTTCCTGAAATGCGTCGTAAGGCAGCACCTCGTACATAAATAGTTTCATGACAACTTCGAAACTACATCTGACATGTTAAACTGTAATAATGCGGGTCTTTTGAAACACACCGGGGAAAACACCCAGACACAAAGTTTTTGTCCCCCTTATACACGACGACGAGGACGCGATATTATATTGCAGCACAAAGCACACAACGTCGGCTCTCTGAAAATGGATTCCAACTTGGAGAAATGGAGATTGTATTAGTTACGAAATAGTTTACAGGCAGGCAGGATGTGAACCACTATGGATACTCCCTTCACAAAGGGACAGGTATTTAATTATCCTTATATAAAGGGCTTTTGTACCTTTGCATGGGCTTTGTCCTACTTAATCATTTAAATTCTCATTGCTCGATGAACTCTCACTTTTGTTAATTCTTTAATTTTCACTTTTTACAAGGAATCGTTCTCCTTTTAAAATTGATCTCCCGAAGAACACAATAGTTTGTTAATTACAATTAAAGCTGATACAGAGAATGGTCTTACAGTAATAAATTGGGACTAAAAAACAACTTAACGATTTTTCGTATTATTTTTAGAGTCCTTAGTTATCTTTAAGAGACTGATAAAGTGGAAAGGTTAGGAAATTAAAGCTGCAGCCAATTGGAGATTTATTGTTGGATTGGACAGGGAATTATCGTTCGAGAAAGGGACGAACGCTTTATTTAAATGGAGGAGAATGTATTGCTAAAAAATAAACAAGGCTAATGAATAATTAATTTTTCCCATTTAAGCTTGATCGAGGATCCTATAAAAGCTTTAACTGTTAGGGACATTTAAGAAGGTTTCTTACAAAAATGTTGCGTAAATATTGAGAAATAACTTTGATCCTGAAAAACAAATATTTTTTTATGTATCGCATCAAAATACGGTAAACGGAGAATGCGAATATAAAACATTTACTTTATTGATTCTTTTAACTTGGTTACCTAGGTTTGTAGCAAAATTATTCTGGTTTAGCATGACTTTGCTCTTTAACCGCCAAGTGTTCTTCATAAGAATGAGAAGAAGCGTGTCGAAAAATAATATAGAGATATTTACTTGTCTTTAATTTAATTATGTTTATTATAATGGATTTTATTTGTGGTAGTTCTGCAGCTCTGTGCAGCACAAGACGAGTGGCCACTGTTAAAAATTATTCAAACCAATTCGTAAAATACTTCACATTTTTCTTCAAATCCAGGTATCTGGGATTATTTGAACACAGCAGCTACTTTTAAATTATTCCAAGGATTTGTTGAGGTTCCCTCCAAAGGATTTTCTTGCGTATTTAGTCTGGCTAAAGTGACATTGTAACTAAGGATGGGGGTCTAAAGGAAATTATCCATGGAGGCATTGTGTATTTAGGGGATTCTAGTTACAATAAACGTAATAAAGTTTGGTATGGCAGTTGTAACTAAAGAAGGAGGTAATCGACTTTTTAAAGCACCGATAAAATAATGAAGACACTTTCTACGTAAATCTTTTTTAGTAGGCTATTAGTTTACATGGCGCTCGTCGTTATCTTTAGATCCTTTTGCGTTTTTTCTTCGACTAGCTCGCCATTATTTCCCGGCCATACTTTTTAGATTTATGTAGTATCCAGATAATTGAATAAATCAACTTCTTTACATTGCGAAGACTTCTTTCAGTGTTTCAGTACTATACAAGGTGCCTCCTCTTAAATATTTTTTCTCGGTTTTTATATCAAAATTAGCATCTATACTTAGCGGAGATAATAATTCAACTTAATTTAATTTTGAAGGCAACAAAAGGTACAATGAAGACCTCACTTGAGATTAATGTCTCCCATGACGATGGAACGCTGTTTTCAGCTGAAATAAGACTCGCTTTTAAATAGAAGGAACGACATTTGAATATAGAACGGAAAATACCGAATTAAAACCTTCCTGTCCCATACAAATGCTCTATGAATCAACATTAAAGCTCAGAAAGTTCTGCCTTAAATGGCCGCAATTTCTAGAGAAAATAGCGCAAATGAACTGACTAAATTTCCTCCAATTTTATGGTTTTACGGACAGTTGATTAAGTTAGAAATTTCTTATTTTAACGACTAAATTGAGTGACTTCATTAAAATATATTCTTTAGTACATCAGCTAAAGCCGTATGGATTAAAGAAATTAAATAATACCGGTGTCTGCAGGATTCACATCCAAACCTGCATTCGTGTCCGTATAGACGTGGTATAGACCAATACATTCAATATTTTTTTTTAGGCGACTGCAACAAAAACAGCTGTTTTACGTATCTTTTAGCAACCGTAACGTCCGACTTTGTAGCAGGCATATTATGTCATCTACGTAACGCTCGCATGTACTTCAAGGCAGCGGAGTTTATGTCACGGAAATGCGGTCGTAAAGTGAATGCGGCAATGAAGCGATCGATTGAAAAGATAATGATTGACAGACGTCAAAATTTTTAAAAACAATAATTATTAATGAAATTGTGGTATTGGCCTAAAGAAGGCTGTTGTGCACTCTGTCAAAAAGTGTCTGTTTTATGGTCTTGGTGTTGCCTTGTTTACTTTCTGATGTTGATACAAAAATAGTATTATGAAGATGTTTATGCCCATCGAGGGCCTCTGGCCCGAGAGTTAGTATGTCTTCCGAGAACATAAACATCAAGTAATGCCGGGTTGCATACAACATTTTATTTTTCACTTTGAATACGTAAATAAATTGAAAAGCTTGAACATCGATTTATAGATTAGACACAGCCATGTCATGCCAGGGTGATGTTTGTTTATGTATTCATAAATTCATAACGATGTCAATTCAATTCATATTCAGTCAGCCAATCAGAAGCGTCCTTTTTTAAAAATAGAACCAATCAGAATGCTATTTTACTAACAATATTTTTATGACATCTGAAAAGTAGTAGTCTTCCAGCGACAGATAAACGTCAAACAAATGTCAAAAAATTATTATTATTTTAAAAAATTTTGTTTCATTGAATTGTCATCCGAATAAGTACAACTCTTACCCTGTGTCTTTTTTCCAATATTTGTAAACTAGAGAGGAAAGCGCCCCTTTTTTCCATTCGAACTCGCTACGCTCGTGAGGCGTTTGAGTGAGAATGGAAAAAAGTGCTTTCCTCTCGTGTTAGACACAATTTTTTTTTCCACGACATCATGTTAGACACAAAAAGTTTATTTATAAACAAGAAAAGTTAGGTTATTGTTGCGACTTGAAACGCAGTCGGTAATGTAGGGAGCGAGCGTCAGCATTTAACGTCTTTGATTTAACACAACACTCTGTTACATTTTCCTCAGTAGAGAGGGAAAACTAATTTTCCTCATTATTTTGCGAGAGGAAAATTGGGCTTTCGGGGCGCATGTCGTGGATAATAACTATTTTTATTTTCTTGAATGAAATGAGTATCCTTCTTCCACTAATTACCCCAATATAGTTAAAGGGTAATAACTTGACTGTAAAAATTCTACAGGATTCAAACCCACGCTCAAGGTGCCTGACCCTTATGGACCGAAGTTCTTGTTTTTATCCAATAAATTGAATTCAATACAAAATTTATAAAAATTAATGGACAAAAACGTAAAAATTCGCAGGAAGGTAGAAATTCGGCCTTAAAGCCAAAATTTCTGCCCTAATAGGCCAAGGCTGAAGGTAAAAGGATTGAACCTACTGCCTGCAACGTTGCGGAGATTATAGCTCAAAAATCGAGTTGAAATTTTCTTATTTTGTTGAATAATTAACGTAATGTAAGAATGAAAGTACTGAAACTTCAACAAATTCAGAAGAAAGTTTAAGGATTGAAATTCCAAGCATTGCGTTAAACATTCATTACTTTATCGAATAAATTAAATAACCCATCACAATTCATAAACTAACAGCTAAAGTGCAAGAAATTTAGGGTAAGTTGTAAGAACTTTAAATTTACAAGAAAGCTGCAGAAATTAGGATTGGGTTGAAACATTCGTATTTATCGAATAAATTGAGTAATCTCATTACAGTCCTTAGTCTCATAGCGAAAGTTTAAGAATTAAAGAGTGAACAATTCTGTCGTTACAGAATTGGATTAAAAGTTTCTTATTTTGTCAAATAAGTTTAGTAACTTTTTTGAAGTATTCAATCCAACAACCAAATTTAAATTTTTTAAGAATGGTGCAGAATTAGAACTCACACGTCAAGCTTAGTGTGTTTATAAGCCAAGTATTATTTTGATAGTTTCTTATTTTGAAGAGAAAATTGAGAAATAGTGTCATGTTATATTTTAGTGACTTGTCTGGTTTCAAGCAAATCATTAATTTTTAACAAAGCTATATTTAAGCAAAGTTGCATGATTGAATAAATGCACCATTAAGCTTAAGGTGAACTTGGTTGAGAAGATGTGATGAGTATTAGTCTTGCTAGAGATGGTACCACCAGGCTTATAGCTTCAAGACTTGTTGAATTGCTGGTTGGCTTGATTCGGCTGACTAACTCATTTAGCATGGCACTGCCTTACTTTTTGTACTAATTTGGATGTCCAAATATGGGCATGACCTCGAGTGTACGTGGATCACCAAATTCGCATGTCCTAAGTCAGCAGAGATCAGCATATTCCCATGTCAAAAATGGGTATCAACTCGAGTCAACGTGGACTAACAAATTCGCATTTTCAAATATATTTCTGAATCAGCATGGATACCTATTTAGGTTCGCGTGTCCAAATATGGTTTGTGTCCATGTGGGCTACGAGAACTGGAAGGGAAGACTCTCGAGCCTCCTTTGACATTGAAGAAATTACATGTTAAACTGATAACTGAAACTCTCATGTTGAATGATCACTTCGTGACAATAGCATTACAATTTGTATTCCAGGAGTCGAAGTGCAAAAAACTTAAAAATTAAGGAACCTATAAGATTCGAACTCGCAGCCCAAGTTCATGAAGAATTAGATTAAGTATTTGAATAAAATTTATTGAAGAACCACATTACAATCTTTAAAATAACAGAAAAAGAGCAACAATTATAGAGCAAAATGTTCAAATTAGTAAGAAGGCTACATGCATCAAATCCAGTGTTTCTGTCGTAATACACCAAGGAATGAATGTTATTTTGACGACTAAATTAGGGAAACCTCTGTATTGAACAAGGATTGGATACCCCATTTTTTATTTAGTTATGATTGAGCGACATATTTTATGACCTTCTAATAATTTGAAAGCAATTGCTTCGAACAGGATTAGAACCCACAGCCATAGTTAAAGGTCAATAATTGGTTTGTCGGTTTCTTATTTTGTCGCATAAATTACTTAATCTTATTACGGTTCTTAGTCCAACAGTAAAGCATAAATCAAGGGAAAGTATCTAAAAGAAATCCGGAGGATTAGAACTCACAGCTAGGTTCCTGTCTTATAGGCCAAGGATTAGGTTAAACAGTTCTTAGTTTGTCAAATAAATGGAGTACCTACAAATTGACACAGTCTCGGAATTCGAGCGGACCGGGTCAAGGATTCAGGAGCAAATTACGTATTTTGTTCAACAAATTGAGAAACTTTTTTTAAATCCTAATCTCATTTTTTTA
The DNA here is from genome assembly GCA_963082805.1 of Hemicrepidius hirtus. Taxonomy (NCBI): domain Eukaryota; kingdom Metazoa; phylum Arthropoda; class Insecta; order Coleoptera; family Elateridae; genus Hemicrepidius; species Hemicrepidius hirtus. The sequence goes on from OY720165.1 coordinate 7,160,562, forward strand.
AGTTGCATTTGTTTATATCAATGAACAATCATTGTAAATATTTTCCCTGAATGAAATTCGAAAGAATGAAAACTGATGCTCGGTTCAAACAGTTTTTTTGTGGATGGAGCCATGTTTATACTCAAGTTTGCTGAAATTTTCCCATCTGGTAGCCTTGCAGGACTATTAGTAAAGTTAATACGAGTGAATGTCCAAATAAAAAAAGTACAAATTAAGCTCTGGCGCTTTATGAAGAGGAGAAGCGAGAGAGAAGACGTAAGAGTATGTAATTTATATAAACGAGAGCGGAACTGAAATTTGAGTGCTCGAACTGTCGTTGGCAGTCCTGCTTGTGTTCCTCCTAAGCTTCCATGTTTCTGAAACGAGTGGCAAAGCTCCCTAGGGATCCTAATGGTCTCACACACCGTTGCGTTGCCGCTCACCTCATAAAAACAACGCAAATACGGCTTTCGCTTATAAAGACAAAATGAAATTTCGTGTATAGTGGTTAAATGAGTTGGCGCCCCCTTCTGTCATGTGCACACGGCTCATTCGGCTCACTACAAGTTGTACCTAGATGGGCTTTCGGTTTCTCCTTCATCGCTTCTCTCTCCTCTCACTTACACCGAATAAATTAGGTCGATTGAATGAGGCTGACACATTTTTTGCTTTATCCCCGTCTCGTATTGCGTTTCTCCCTAAAATTCTAACTTTTTAATGGTTAAATTGACTTCAATTCTATTGTGTAAGTGAGTTTCTCGGAGAAACGATGCATTGAGAAATGGATTTAGTTTAGGAGGGAAATGGAGGTGTCGTACTTTATCAAGACGAAGTTTACTTGATAACAGTTACGACCTTAAAATCGTGTTGAGTTAAACTTTGTTAAATTATAATGGGGTAATGTAATTTTTACATCATCTTTGAATGAAGCACGTTTCGAATGGATTTTGAAGTTGCTTGAAAGCTACGCTATTTGATTAATATTCGAAATCCTGTCTGTCTTAAAGTTTAATTGTAATTGAATGGAATTTAAAGAATCTAATTCTCTTCTAACGACTGCTCAGTCTAAAATAGGGATCTCTTCAATGTGGACTTGTAATTTTTAAAGTAAACCTGACAGTTGTAATCTTATCTTACGATTAACTTAACGTGACGACATTAATGGAATGCAACTGATTTAAATTTGAGACAGTTCATGTAGACTCAACTGTTCAAATAGGTAATGATTTTCTTCTCGCGTTTGAGATTTTAAGACTCAAGTACGAATCGAATAAAGTCCAGTCAAATCATTCCTTTAATTCTGAGGTTTAGACAGAAACGTTCAATTACTGCGTAATTTAAACTTAGACCGAAACATTCTATTGTTTCCTAAGTGGTTAAAAAAGGACTTCTACCTGGCCGCGTCCATGATGTGCTTTTTGATGTGGCGGGAAATTCAAAATAAAATCAGCCTTTTGCCCTTTTTCATATTAGGTATGATTATTTTTGATAATACTTACTGTAATCTTATAATTTTAAGGTATACAAGTAAAAATGAACTAAACTGTCCAAACATAATCCAAAAGAATTTTGGGTAGACGGTTTTGTCATCGCGGCAAAATCACGGAACCACTAGATGGGGCTACTAGAGTTTCGACTTAACCACACTTTTCAGATCTGTCAATTTACGTCAAATATGTTACTAAAATATTGTACACGGTGCACATGATCTGTATAAGGCAAAATTCCCTAGAAATTGAATATCATGGGGGCATTTTTTAGTTGGTCATTTTCAACTGCAAATTAATTAAAAATCAATTTAAAATATGAAAATGTTTAAAAATTGCATAATGGAATAATTTTGCAAGTCCCCGGACATGCGTAGTAGGTGGAGCTTAATGACGTCACCCCTTGACAATGACGCAATACCGTGGATTTTGTGTCAGAATTATATCCATGTCTGCCGTGGAGCTAGCAACGGTTTAGAAACAACTATCTTCGCAGACTAGCAGTAAAATTTTGTAACTTCCATTCGAACGAACCGATTTACCCCAGTTCAAACCTCAACCGAGATAAACTTTTTTTTTTATTTTTATAAAAACTAATCGCCGTTGCTAGCTCCACGGCGGACGTGGATATAATTCTGACACAAAATCCACGGCATTACGGTGACGTCATTAATTCGGTGACGCGAATACGAGCTGCACCTACTGCGCATGTCCGGGGACTTGACAATGACTTAATGCCGTGGATTTTGTGTCAGAATTATATCCACGTTCGCCGTGGAGCTAGCAACGGCGAAAACTAATAGTCATAAAATAATACAACCACATACCAAACTGATAAAGGTGCGGCTTCTAGATGCACTAAATAATAGTCGTGTCAATTAAATGAAGATCTAAAATCTAGATATGCAAACGACAGCATAATGTTACTAGACAGTTCTAGAACGTAACACTGATTGATAAAGACATTCTTAATTTGTTTTAGTTTCGATTTTGTACTTTTATTTCATTTTACTTTATAATTTAAGCTTAAATCTGTGCACTTAAAATGTTCCTGTATAACTTTAAAATTTAGTTGTATAATACTGCCTGGGGTTGAAGACTTAAAGTATTTGATGTATCCGTTCTGAATTCAATTGGTAGTTAAACCAATTTCATTTGTTTCGATAACTTTAAGCTTGGGATGTAAAATGTTATCTTTAACTTTCACATTAAATTTATAGCGATCACAATTACTTTAACCGTGAGCTGGGTACTTTAACTTGAAGGTAAGAAATTTTACGGGAAAAAACAGACTCCAACCCGACTTTGCTTTTATTACGACCACTTTAAGCTAATCTATGATGTTTAGCGATACTGTCTTTACTTTTAACCTTATAATATTTCTTACTTTCATTCTAGTTATCTTATACATAAATTAATCTGAAGTTGAAAATGTAAACCAAAACTATGAATGTAACAAATCATATAAAGATTTAATCAAGGTTCACACTGACGAAGATTTATTCTGTGTAACAAGAAATTTATGATAAAGTTTTCCCCAAAATACGAGGAATTAAATGGTGCATGCTGTTTTAGCGTACAAACAAAAACTTGGAGCACCTAATCCGTGTTTTTGTTAGCGGATGGCTGAAGTTTCTTACACACAAAAAACCCTAAACCAGTGTTGATTGTTTTGTTTTGTTGTTGTAATTAATAATCTGTATTCAAGTTGTGCGTTCAAGAAAAAAGTTGTACTTCATAATGTTATTATAATTAATTCTTGGTTGGCATTCTGGGAATTTTCATTTCAATTTAATATTTAAAGTAAAAACATTTTGATACAAGTGTCATGAGGATGATGTGTCCAATAAGATAATTGCTCTTCAAATTCAGTAAATGATGACTTTTTTATGCGGTCCTGCGATATAATTTACGTTTTACATTTTTGCTATCCACTTAATTACTTTCGTATTTTTGTGAGTTGTTTTAATGAACCGAAGAACCTTTTTTTTTGGTGATTTAGTTCGGGCTTCGCGTTAATGGTCGTGTTAAGAGTAATTTTCGCATTTTCAACATTAAAACCAATTTTCTTTGACGAGAAATTTTAATAACTACGGCACCGTTGAAAGACCGCGGCAATTCGATTTTCAACCTGCTTTTCGGTAGAAAAATCCCGAAACACAATTATCCAGGGGGCTGCTGCATGAAATTAAATGCAAAGTAGGTATTTATCAAGCTTAAAGACATAATTAAATTGGTGGAAATGTAGCTCCGTTTTCCTTTCGGAGTTTTATTTACCTGTAAGCCTTTAAGCGGTAAATCTTCTGCTAAGTGTGTTTTGATGTTCCCGTACATGTAAAGACCCTTTTGGAAAACCCATTTGAAATTTAAAACACATGTTGAAGGGATGGTTTGTGCTCGTTTTCAACCACAAATGACCTTTTAAACTTTATTTACAGTTTTTCGCTGTTGTCTCTTCCAAGAAATATTTTTTAAAATGGACGTCTTATGTAAAAATTCGTGACTGGAATTGTGTCGGGAACAATTTCTCGCTACAAAGAAACGTCCAAATGTTATAAACCTGAATGACTTCATATTTCAGCAGTTTTTTTGTCAATTATAAAAATTGATAGACTTGCTGGTTTTTTTTGATCTTGTGGGAATTTAAGTTCAACTGTTGTTGCTTTTTCTCGATTGGAAAATAAAATGATTAATTGAAAGCAATGCCACATTGGCAAGGTTTAATTTGACGGGACTTTTTTTGCCAATAAATCACTTGAAATTGAAAAAATATATATCAGAAATGTAAATAAATTGACATGTTCTTAATGATAAATAGGTACTACCAAAACAAGTTCAATGATTTTATTACAGCGGAATTAAATTCAATTTTTTTTTAATTTCTCTGCTGTTATTTCAATAAAAAAAACCTTTTTGTTGTCTGATATCTGATACAAAGCTTTCAAAGGATTAATATTAAAATCCGTGCGCAAATTAATGAAATTGCCCGTGCTTTTAATTTTGTTCCAACCCCCTATTGTACATGAAATGAGGAACAACGACAATCACCTAATACAGAGTGATTAAAAATAGAAATCTTTTAAAATCGCAATAAACTTTCCAATATTTAAAAAATGAAAATTTTCTTGTAGAGGTTCGAGACCTCTAAAACAAAAGCTTAAGATAAACCTAATAATACAGGGTGTCCAGTTGTCCCGAAACAAATAATTTGTCTTAACCAAGTCACCAAGTATTGCTCTGTTGTTAAGAGTAGGCTGACGAAGGGGTGGGAGTATTAGATGTACTTAACTGCCGTGAGATGGCGGTGCTCATAGTAAATTACATAAATTTTAAGTTTGGCTCCGAATTACTGTTGCATCTGGCTTAATTACAACTTCTGGATAACAGATGGCACTAAACAAACAGGGGAATTACCGCTTACTACGTGCTACCTTGAAACCGTATGTTTATTTTTATGGGGATAGGTGTTCCCACAAATTATACTAACTTTTGATTTAGATTCATGCAGCTAAGAAATTTCGTTCTAATAATAAAAATTTATTTTGTCTCGATATTTTTTTAAAATTATTACAAATATCGTTTACATAATATTTATTCGAATGTCATAACATTATAACAATTTAAACCTTTTTACAGTTTCAAAAATATAGAAAAGATTATCTGAATGATATTTTGTAATATTTGACATTATCTAAATGATATTCATATTTTTTTTACTAAATGATTTTGAATTTAGCAATATAATCTATTATTTTATGAAATACGATCAAAATTCAAATGTTATGCTTATAATAAAAAAATAATTGTAATCAGCGGTCCTGTGCAGTAAATTCGCAGTAAACAGTAAAGGATAATCACCCCTGAATAGTACATGACGCAATATGGTATTGTTCGACTCGTCTGGAATGCAATGTGTTAACTAATTACTAAAATTTGAAACCGAATTATGATTAACTACATTTGGCGCGAAATATTCAAAATATTTCAGAACGTGCGTGCGACATCTTTCCAACAGTGGCTGAACTGTTAGACTAGCAAGGTTACCAACTACAGTCCATTTCAAAAATATATTGAAAAAATCTCATTTTCTTTTGAACAACTGCACATATTGCATTCAAATTTTAGATAATATATTTGGTTAGCCTTCCGACGGCAATGACACATTAGTACGTGTATACGTTACAACTTTTTTTTGAAATTTTACGGTTTGCAAAACATGATTTCTATCATTAAGTCAACAAATTTCGCTATCAAACTCCTTTATTGCCTTCGTGAATATGTCTTCTGGGCTTGTAGATATCATTTAAATTGCAATATTAATTTCTTGTTAAGATAATGAGATTAATAATCAGTTTTCTGTTTGTGTCGCCATCTCTTGGTTTCCATCTCTCGCGGCGCGCTTTAAATGGAGGCAGATCAATCAAACCAATCAATGGAAAGACCGAAAGTGAGAATAAAAAGCATCCCTGCCTTCCTCCGTTTTACTAAAGAAATCATTGGGAAGAGAAACATTCCCAGATATTTTGATAGTTATTTACCAGAAATTGCGGGGAGGGTTCTTTGACGATCCTCCATGGAAACTTTGACGTTGGTTTAAAAATATGATGCATACCTATAATAACTTATAGACCCTAATTCGGCTCTATATCGTTTTCTACTTAAAATTTTTTCCTACCTAGTTTCACGATATTCCGGAAACAATAATGGAATTTGTAGTCAATTTAATTTAACCAGCTTACTTCTAGACAGAAATATCTTGCTCCACCTCAACAGAGAACTGTCGATGATGCGGTAAGGGATTATTGTGCTTCGGCAAACTATTTGATATTGGCATTTGTCACAATATATCTTATCGTAGAAATAGAACGGAAGAAGTAAAGTCATATCACGTTCAATACGAACGCTCAAATGCGCAACTTAGGTAGTCATACGGAATACTTATCTGGCGCTTTTGTATGCAAACCTGGAAACTGGAAGTTGTATATAACATGTCTATATATAGTGTGTCCAAGATAAGGAGCGCATACTTGGAGATCTCACAAACGGTAAGAGATAGTGTGCCTTAATTAATGTTAAAATTATTGTGAAGATTTAACACTTTTCAGTCTGTGCTGAAAACTACGCAATATTTATAGAATTTAAATGGTGATCTTAGTGTAGTCCTCAATATGCCGAACATTTCTTCTCATTAAACTGAAGCTCTGTCTCTTACCGTTTACGAGATCCCCATGCATGTGTTCCTTATTTTGGACACCCTGTATGGCATCACGTCTCTGATTAAAAATTGAAATCTTTATTTTACTTTTACAACGACCCTGTATATGTATGTTTTTTATTAAGAAAAAAAAACTAAAATGAAAGTTACATTCGTGAAACATTCATCAAAGCAATAACAATGAACCGATGTATGTGACGCAAAATAAAAACAACGAATGCGAAGCCGTTATTAATGAGGATGTCACCGAATACTGTTTTGTTATCTGTCGTATATCAATTCGAATATGAAGTATATACCTATAGAGACCAATCTATACAACAAATTGAAGCCGTGGATATAAAGTGCTTTGATGTGAAAAAATAATTGCTCGCGCCCTGGAAACTGGATGGCTCAGTTCAAGTTGAAGAGTAAATATTACAATTACTTTTAATGATACAAATGTTTTCGCTTGAACTGACTTTTACGTGTTTTGGTTTGTATTTATTGAGTTTAGAATTTGCATCTAATTGGCAATTTGTACGTACTAAGCTGTAGCTTGCTTATATGATTAATTTTTACTTTCCCATACCACCACTGGTATATGGGAAGTATTGATATCATGAAAATTTTCGAAGTCGAGATTTTCGCGGAAATACGTGTTTTGTGTCCCCAGGAAACCAAAAAAGTGGTCTAGAAAAAATGTCTGTCTGTGGGTGCGTGGGTGGGTATGTATGTATGTATGTATGTATGTATGTATGTATGTATGTATGTATGTATGTATGTATGTATGTATGTATGTATGTATGTATGTATGTATGTATGTATGTATGTATGTATGTATGTATGTATGTGACGCCTCTAACGCAAAAACTAGTGAACCGATTTTGATGAAATTTTAAATGAAGAGGTATATCGAAAATTCATCGACAAAATAAGCTTTTCAAAAAAATCCGAAACCGGAAGCGGAAGTTAGACGTGTTTTTTTGGTATCGTCTTTTTCAGAAGTGGAATTTTGAAAATCTGAGTAGGGGATATGAAAGAAGGGCATAATTTAAGGGAAACAGTTTTTTACCGGACTCTCTAACTTCAAAATGGCGGCCGCTATGAATTTTTCAAAATTTCGAATTTAACGCCGCATAACTCAAAAACCAGTTATCTGATCAGGTTTCGCAACAACTTGTTTGAAAGCCCTTTGGTTGTACTACACCAGGAAAAAAAATTATTTAGTGAATCCAAAAACGGTAGCAACGGTGCTGTCGCAAAAATTTTGAAATTTTTGAAAAATTATTACAAAAAAACTGCTCTAAGGATTTTGTTTAAATTTTCTACACTTATGCAGCTTGGTATTAGCTACATTTTTGTTTTTTGATGAACGCCAGAAATTGATGCTCCTATAGCGACTTTATTAGTCAAAATATGAAAGAAGTTTAAATATAAAAGTTGTTCAGTATATAAATTTACATTTTCCTAAATTTATATCACGTATACAGGGTGTTTGGTTTTCACAGTACAATAAGCAACTTTGTTATTTTAAATGAAACACCCTATATATTATTATATAATTGAATGCAAAATTAAATTGTCTATCACATAGTATAAGGTGTTTATATGGCTAAAATGTACGGTTAATGAGAAATTCGTGAATTTTGAACTTTAAAACAGTGTAGGGTGAAATTTGTAAGTGCCGATAAGTTCAAGTGACCATGCGCGGGACGGGAATTCCTTGTCGCCGGCTAATCCTAGCAGCCTATGAATATAAATAATCACACATGCGCAGATGAACACAATTGGCACTTGTGTCAGTTTTCCATATACTAATTTTCAAGTTTAGTTTATCGGTTGTGGCGAACAATACTGTTGAATACCAAAAACGAATGTTTATTTTTAGTATGGGAAAGTCCAGGGGAGGTTTGCACCTTCACTTTTTTCTAGCTGAAATAAAATGTAAGTGTCGATACTTGACTATGATAGGTATTTGAATTTTTAGAGTTTGCCCATTTTCTAAGAAGATTGTACAAATCCCTAGCGCGTCAGTATACTGTGCTCAATTGTCTGTGCAATTGTTGTAGAAACGTTTAATTTCTGTATTGTTGGTTTCTATGGTTCAAGAACAATAGTGGCTTAATAGTTATTTAAGCTGAAGATGAGTTTGCGCTCGAGTGATAGCGAAGGCTGGAAATAAAGCCACGTTCCCTAAATCCCATTATAACATATTTACGAACCTACAAATAACCCAAGCTACTTAAGATAGGGGACAGACAAAAAATCATTTTGGTCTTACAAAACAATATGGCTACGTTTTCTTGAATTTCCAAGTTTGAAGTATTTTGTATTCAACATAAATAATCGTTTAAGGTAAGGTATCACAAAGCGGGGTGATTCCCATTAGAAACTTTAAAGTTGGAGTTGTGGGTTAAGAGCAGGAGGTTGAAAATAAACCCTACAGGTGTTCATTTGAAAATGAAAATTGATACTCCAGATATTTTTTCTTAAAAACTAAGTGCATCCAATGAATTGTACAACAAAAAATAAATCCTGCTGCTTAAATAGAAATGATTGAATTATTTTTGAAATATTTTTCTAAATTTTCAAACAGCAAAGGAAAGGTATCGACCACTTGAGGCATGTTGACTCTTTGTGTAGGTATTTATTCAAAATAAATAAATAAAGTTGAAAGCATCACATCAGCATGTTAAGAGCTTATTCAGGGGATATTATGTAAATTTTTAATGCAACGATGCATGGTGCAATTTTTAAGGGCCATAAAACTGATTACACGCCATAATGGAGTAACTAGCTTTCCTTGTAAGAGAAACTTTTTGCGGTAGCTTTCCAGTTATTTCAAAAGCGCGTTTGGATGAGAAATGTGTTCGCTAATAATTTCCTCGGTCTGCGTAATGGGGATTGTTGTTTTTGTTAGTCTTTTTCCGAATTATATGCACTAGAGCTAGACCTAGAAGGGCAGAAAATCGTATCTTATGCTTTAACTAAGTACCTCCTGTTTTGCTGGTACGAATATATTAGAGGTCCGCAGCAGCAGTTTTAGTCCGGGCTCGGATTGAATTTATATGCGATTCGTGAACCTGAAAGTTATGTCCAGTTTTCAAAGCATTTCAGAAAAACAGAACAAATGGCGTATAGCTTTTAAAGCTTACGGTTTTCAATAAATGCAGACGTGCAAAAAAGTATAGTAAAACAAAACAAAAGGATCGCGAGCTGATCCCAATGAGCAATTTACGAAGGAAATTAATTTTCCAACCGGAAACGGTTGAAAACGAGACGTTGAAAAATTCCGTTAACGAGTATTAAAAGTTTCTGCTCTGTGTAAACTTTCAAGCTACAATAAATTAAGGTTTTGTATTCTGTGAAAAGTTTAACTTCGTGCAAATTTTAACATAACTCTCTTCCTTAGTTTGTTCTTACACGTACTACAAAAAGAAAATTGAAATAAGAATTGGTCGAACATTATTTTATTCGGTTTATGCGACTCATTACAATTATTTTTTACAAATGTAGGGTGAGAGAAGAAAATCATGGTGATTACATCCTTTCAGTGGCATCTGGGGCATAGGGGCAGGTGTCCCTGCAAAACCTACTACTTTTTTTAAATAATAGCTAGTACTTACTCTAGTATAGTTTTTAATTAAATTTTAAAATATCCTTCGTCCAATGTATAGCTAGTCTTTGGTATAGCGTTAGCAATTTATATCATCAAAATAGTATACTTCCATGACGTCATACTGCGCTATAGCATGAAACGGACATCGCTTTGCTAGAACTGGACATGCTTCACGACGGCCCTCACCAATTGTCGGCAACAAAGACAAGCTCTCAATGTAGCCACCGCACTACGACGTGCTCTTGAAGCGCTTCGGCGGGTTGATTTCAACAAAATTGCTGTACCCAGATTTTTACCTATAAATTATTGAACTCTAAAAATGAACGTTTCACAAATATTTTTTTAAATTATATCGTTTGGTTATTACGAATTTTAATTTTTCGTTGGCATTTTCAAGTTTTTTAATTTCATCCCAGACCTTGCCAGATGTTCTTAAATCGCGTCAATAAACCATGCCCCCTCCGAAATTTTTTTTTGCCAGCTGCGCCATTTTTGCTCACTTCGTTCATCCCTTACTGTGCCTCCCAAATATTTTGGTCACGGACCGCCACTGCATCCTTTAATACTTACAAATACATACATTTTCTTTGAATTCTTTAATTGGATAAAACTTCTTGTGTTCTCAAACATTATTAACCCATATTTATATCTAAAATTAGTGATATTAGAAGAAATACGGACTCAATAAAAAAGAATAGAAGGAAGAAGAGAGAATGAGAAGTGTGTATGTTTAGTGTGAAGAGAGGTGAGAGAACAGAGATAAAAAGATATGCAACAGATGTACAAATTTCAAAACCCCTAGGCACTACGTCCTAAATATCAGAAACACGCTACAATCTTTCAGCCAAAAATCTTTGCGATAATGGCCTGTGCTAATGAAAACCTCAGAAGAGGATTCAAAGGTACATTATATCTAATAAGTACGCCCTGACAGTCAAACAGCCATTAAGCCCCCTCTTTTCTTCGAAGGTGGGGTCTCTGATCGTTGATGACTGTCGACAACACTTACCAAGCTATCCATGGAGTAATATGTGAGGATCGTATGGGTTCTAAGCCATAATGGAATCAAGGACAATGTGGCAATGATGTCTAAACAAGCATCTCCACACCATAGCAATTGCTTCTTCTGCCCGATGGCGGATATGTCAAGATCAGGAAGAAACCTCTGAACACATCATCGTCTGCAGGTGTACAAAACTTGCGGTCATAAGATATAGATCCCTTGGCTCCCCTTTCTTGGAACCAAGCAATATACGTGATACACCAATGAACAAGATTCTGTCCTTCGCCCAAGCGACGGACCTGTACGTGGAGTGAGTCTCATTCCAAGGGGACCACAGTGGGCCCCAGCGACCTAAGTTCAATAGCTTCCACCCCCTATTTTCAATCATCATCAACCGGGGGCGGGGGTTGCTGTTTCAACTCTGTCCTTCTCCAGGGTGACTGAACAGAACACCGAATGAGTAACCCAACATACAAACTCAATAGCAATTCTCAGGAATGCAAAAGTCCAACTAAATGGAGATCACTGTAATCTAAAATTCCACATCTGGCACGACCATTCCAGCTGGAGTGCTGCACAAAATATATAGGCATCATCGAGGCAGGGTATGAAGTCGCTCTGTATTTATCCAAGAAGAGTTACATTATAAACATTATAAAATCTCAAAACTATTTACAGCAGCAAGTATAGACGTTCAAGTTTGAAATGCAATCCTAACCACATCTGCACTATACCTACAGTGCTCCCAAATAGTAGCAGCATAGGTATAGAAAACAGATTTTGAAAACTTCTTTAAATTATTTGGACATCGGGTTATAACTGATTGCCACTTTTAGGAATTAAAACTAACATCCCCAAGGGAGAGTAATTTCACCCCGCACTATAAACTGAGTACCTATATTCAACATTTGCTCGTCGAAAACAACCAAAACCCCAGACGTTCTCTTAGTGAATATTTATTTGGAAATATCCTCAGGCCACTCACTAACAACAGTTAATTTGGACACTCGTGTAAAAAATATCACAAACCACCTTCACTGAATAACAGCAATCAGATTGGAATAACTTTAGATACAAAAATAAAGAAAAGTTACAAATTAATTTTCCACTGACGAATGATACACACGATGCAATCTCGAAATCGTTTTTCAAAGAAAACAGTGACGATAATAGCAAACTGAGGAAAAACTGAAAAACAATCTACAACCGAGAGAAAAGACCAACTACAATAAGTGTGTTAAAAGTTTAAAAAAACATCTAGGGAAACAAGGAAACAACCCCACGGTGTAGGTACCTATACGAATATGTGAAAAATCTGAGAGTCACCAACGCTACTAATTATTTCTTGTGGATGGCCGGAAGAAAATTAAAACGACATCAGGGCAGTGGGTAACAAATAATTGCTGAATACCTTAGTAAAGGTCTTTTCAACAATTTGAAGAGGATGCTAGGCAAAACAAGCCATCAGTACAGGAAGGAGCAATTCTCAAATCTCTTGTGGAATCGGATGAAATAGACTTGCCAGTTCGAAAGATTGTTTTTGCTTGAAGTTCTCTACTACTTCTTTACCCATGTCTTCCTTGGTCTGCCTCTTCCTCTTGTCAGTTACGATCCTGCGGCTCTACTTCTAATTATTCTACCTCTGTTATTATTTCCGATTCTATCTCTTCTCGTGATCCCTTTTATTCCGCATACGTATAACATTTATATGGCTTGAATTTTACTTTCCAATTGCTTCGTTAATACCCAGATCGCTTCCGTATGTTAGGATAGGTTAACAAACGGATTTGAATACTGTGATCACGGTGTAGAATGATCATAATAATCTTTATTGCTGTTCTGTGACTGAGTCGTGGCTCAAACAATTGTCATCTCAAAACCAGACAAGGACGAGCCAGTAACCGCACCAAATCACCCTATCCCATTATAATATCTTCTCCATCAGATCTAAGAGGTACCTTAACATCAGTTCGGTGTTGGGCTGCAGCAATCGACTGTAGATCGAGTTCATCTAGTAGCAACGAAACTCAGTAATTACCTACAAAAAAAGAGATACTGTTCTGTTGAATTAGAGGACCAAAAATAGAAATCGTTATTTAAGTAAGAAGTTACGAAAGTATTACGTTACAGCATGAGGTGGTTCGTTGAAGTACGAGGCCGCGGTCGAGTACTTTTCGAGTCGAATATATGGATGACCAACGCGAATGGGACTGGATGAATAAATACACCATGAGACAACCATAGCAAGACGTTCACACATTTTGCACTAAATGAGCTGCATAACTGCTTGACATGAGCAGGACCTAGCTCAGCAGCATGCATCATGGGGTTCCTAACGGAACGGGAACATTCAACTGTTAAGGAACATCAGGAAGTTTAATGCAGACTCTAGTTGGAAAGGAACAAACAGCAAGATAAATGTATTGGTAAGCCGAACTCAACGTTCGATGGATTTGAAATGAGACACCTGTACAATCTGTTACAGGGAACCAAGATCACGCAGTAGGATTAAAAAACAGTCCGAGCGTGCTCATTAACCTATTTAGCCAAGATAGGTAAAAAAAAGAAAGCCTTCGAGTTCTGCAACGATACTTTCGTGATGTGTTCCATATATTGCATCTGTAAACGCTATAATTAACTTAAGGCATGAATACCTACTTATAATTTGAACTGGCAGTGAAGAAAGCATGATAAGATAAATAAATAAATAGAGCAAGAATTTTTTTTTAATTTTTAAATTAATGTTCGCTTTTACGTAGCTACAGGTAAAATAAAATAAAAAATAAAATTAGCAGCAGTCAGGATTTGACTTCCGGTCCAAAAAATTGTGTTAGGCTCGAATGTGTCGCTATAACCGTTGATAACGCATTGAAGTTGTATGTATACGTATAAGCGTCCTCTCCCTTGTAACACCTAAACAATCTGTAAAAGGGTAAAAGATATTTGTCTTTCCCTAACCGCGTAATGATATTTTCTCCAATTGATCTATAATAAAACACCGATACAATTGAAAGTGTGACAAGTCTGCAAAATGTAACACCATACGTTGGTAAAATTAGTATGAATATTTAAAGTGGTAAGCACCTACTTTATAAAAACCATTAAGAGCACCACTTTAAAACTAAACTAATCGATAATTTAATTAAAATTGCCTCTAGCAGAAAATCAGTTTAAAATTTAAATAATTTAACGTCCATTAACGGTCTTTGGGCACATAAATTGAAATGAGAGGAAAATTTTAATCACGGCTTAACAGGCACTCATTTGAAAAAAAAGATAAGCCAAACAAAACTTTACCACCAAACTTTTTATTGCAGATTTTACAATGGAGAGCTGTCCGCCGCCTTCATTAGCGCTAAATGGGACAGAAACCGAAGAAGGCGATGCCAGAATACTCAACGAATATAGACAAGTTAGAGAAGTTAAATTTTCCGGAGCTATCGGCCCCTTGGGCGAGAGACGACTTTGTAAAATTAAGTGTATTGGTGGACAATGGGTTGGACCACTCTGTGTTAACGAAGATGAACAAGGTAAGTTTATTATTATTTATTTTATGGAAAAAATTATCCAAAAAAAAAAAGAAAAAATAAACTACTGTAATCTCCAGGTTAATTATGTTGGCGACTTTAATGTGTTATTGTTTGGCAGTAAAGAAGTTAAACTCGGGATTTTAATTTAAAGGTTAATTACGTAAGTTTATTGCTTTAAATATTTTCTAAAAATTCAGCATTCCTTTAAAATTTTCCCACAAAATACGCATACTAATTAAAAGTTACTTGTTGTAAAATAAAATGAATTAACCACCAAAATTCTGTGTTATCTCGAGTTTGCTCTCAGATAACGCAACCTTGGTTGTGTATTTCAAAGCAATTTCTGTTAATTATAATTATAAATACAAAAGCTTAAAGTCACCCTTTGATAACTTGTCTTGATGCTGAAGCGAGAATCTTTGATAATTAACGAACAAAATTTAAACTCGGAATTAAGAAATGTTAAATTAAAGCAAATTTTTTTTCGTATTATCTTCGTTAATTCTTAATTACATGATATAAATATTTGCGGTTTTATTTAAAATAATTTTAATTCAAAAATTCTAACAATCTGATATAAGTTAAAAGTTAATTTTGGGAGGTAATAATTTAGAAAACCAACCTTCAGGACCTTTGTGAAAACGAATTTTATGTGGTGTAGTGATATAAATTGTTTGTAATTGCTACAATTACCTCGTTAGCCGTATATTTATGTTTATTGCTTTGGAAAATTATTTCAGGTAATAAAAAAAGTGTAAAGGCTAAAACGACCCTTTGTATGTACACAGCAAACGTTCCAATTGAAATACGAAATTATTTAAAAGCAAGTACACCCTACCTTTAAAGTACCATAATAAAATCGGTCTATCTTCCTAAAACAATAAAGTTTGTTGGTTATAGGTATATACAGGGCGAATCATGGTATTTGATATCTCTAAAATATATACGCTGTTATTTAAAATATCGAATTTAAAACATTCAATGGTAATGCTACTGATATTCAACATCCAAATATCTGGGTAGAATTATACAGTCTCGACTAGTATTTAGCAGACAACTCAATTCATACTGTCAGCCAATCACACGCGTCCTTTTTTAATAAACATTTTAACAAATCGGAAGGCTATTGTACTGACGATATTTTTATGACAACTGAAAATCAGTAGAGTATTCCAGCGACTATATTTATGTGAGATAAACGTCAAACAAACGTCAAAAAATTATTATTATTTTAAAAATTCTTGTTTCATGGAATTATCATGTCATGTCCGAATACAACTGTTACTCTGAGTTTTCCTTCAATATTTGTCATTCATTCATTACTCGTTGCTGCTGTTTTTGGAAAATAATTACTCGCGTACCGCTCGTAAATAATTATTATTTTCGTCACAGCATCAACTCGTATTCAGAATGACAAATATTGTCGGTAAAACTCGAACCACTCGTTGTATGATATATGAAAAAAAATAGCAAACACTAATAGTATATTAAGTATTAAGAACGGTAAGGGATGTTTACCGGTCGACGACAATTGTTTGGAGAGGAGCGCAGCGACGACCCCAATTATTGTCGGAGACCGGTAACCCTTAACGTTCGACATGCTTATAACGTGTTTTGCACGATCGCAATAAAAAAATTGATTTTTTAGTCGACTACGATAAAAACAGCGGTTTTACGTATCTTTTGACAGCCGAAAAGTGTCAATTTGTAGTAGGCATTTGTCAATTTCTATTTTGCGGCCGAAAAAGATCTTTTTCTCCGATAGACAGTAAAAGCATGCTTTGACTGACATTTGACTGTCTCCAAAGTTCCACATTTACTGCCTAGGCAAAAGTGATCATTTTTACTGACAGTAGCATTCAAAATCAGGTTGCTTCGAAAGACAAATAAATTTGAAATTTTTATTAATTAAATTTAAGTTCCATATTTTTCACGATTTCTTTAATTTCGGATGGGGTGAACATTTCTTCGTCATTTTCCATTGTAAATATATTATAAATTAATTAATATTTACGAATTAACAAGATTAAACTATTCTATTCACAACAAATAGAATGACATTTCCCAAATATGTTTTTTCATAGCAACCAATAAAAACTGCATAGCAACAGATGCTTGCTGATACTAATAGCACAAAAAATATTAAAAATAATCATTAAATTAATGTTAAATGTAAACAATCGGAGAAAAAATTATATGTTCAACACGGCAGAAATGCAGATTTACTGCCTTGGCTGGTTTCACAGCTTCGGCTTCGCCTCAGCTGTGAAATACCAGCTGCGTCAGTAAATCTGCTACTTTTCTGCCTTGTTAAACAAATAACTATTTTCGGCCGCAATTTGTTTTTTTTCGGCTGTTTTTACTTTTTCGACCGCTGATTTATAATTTTTTAGTCGACTATGATAAAGGTCACGTGACCAAATGTCATTGGAATATTTAGATAAAAATTTAAATTTGTTAATAAAATTTGTAATATTCGCCTAAAAAATGTTGTTTGCACCTCTGCCAAAAAGTCCTTTTTTAGTCGACTACGATAAAAACAGCGGTTTTACGTATATCTTTTGACAGCCGAAAAGTGTCAATTTGTAGTAGGCATTTGTCAATTTCTATTTTGCGGCCGAAAAAGATCTTTTTCGGCCGCAATTTGTTTTTTTTCGGCTGTTTTTACTTTTTCGGCCGCTGATTTATAATTTTTTAGTCGACTATGATAAAGGTCACGTGACCAAATGTCATTGGAATATTTAGATAAAAATTTAAATTTGTTAATAAAATTTGTAATATTCGCCTAAAAAATGTTGTTTGCACCTCTGCCAAAAAGTCCTTTTTCGTCCTTCCCTGTTTTCTGGTCTCGGCTTTGCCTCGACCAGAAAATCAGTCGAGGCCGAAAAAGATTCACTTTTTGGCCTTGATACAAAAATAACTATAATAGTTACCTATATTTCAAAAAATTATAAAAGTACCTATATAACCTTATTATTTTATAAATTGACTGACAACCACGGTAACCATAGTTGTCATGTCTACAATACAATGAATTATACTACTAAGGTCCGGTCTTTCCATCTCCTACTAAAGCTTCTATTAGCTAATAAACGATTAGTTGTCATGGAAACAATTCTTGTAACAATGGTATCCATGACAACTAATCGTTTATTAGCTAATAGAAGCTTTAGTAGGAGATGGAAAGACCGGGCCTTACTGTTCTAGAACGGTAAGTAAATTACTTACTGTTTTGTTACACCTAGCAACCAGTAAATGCAGCTTACTGTTCTGGCATCGAATCTAGTAGGTACGTAAACAAAAAAGACCGATCGTGCAAAAAATATGTATTAAGAGTATATAAATAAGGAGTGTTCTGGAACACTTAGCCCCATAAGAAACACATGTAAAACGAAATAGGCTGTTTTTCGGTTTTTGATACTGGTCTGGCCGTCCACAGATGGCGCTATCATTACATCACTTTTATTCTCAAGGTGCATGAAAAAATACTACTTTTTGCGTAACTAATTGTTAATTTAGCACTTTGTTTCATATTTTGATTGATTGATCTAATTAATTTATGTAATTTATGACTTTGATTGACTGGATTAATTAAATTCTTGTTTAATTCGTGGAATTTCGGGAATTCATTCGCGGGTTGATTGACCTGATTAATTTAATTGATATGTGTATGTGTATGTAATTAATTTTTATTGATGTAATTAATTTTGATCGAGCCGCGGGGTTGATTCAAGGTTCGGTTTTACATCCGGTCTGGCCGTCCACGTATACGAGGTATCAACCCGCCCTCAGGGCATTAATTTCGCACTTTGATTCATATTTTGATTGATTGATCTAATTAATTTATGTAATTTATGACTTTGATTGACTGGATTAATTAAATTCTTGTTTAATTCATGGAATTAATTCACGGGTTGATTGACCTGATTAATTTAATTGATATGTGTGTGTGATCTAATTAATTTTTATTGATCTATTTAATTTTGATTGAGCCGCGGGGTTGATTCAAGGTTACGCCTCCTTTAGAAATATGAAATACAAAACTGCAAGTCGAGACGTGTTTACAGTTTAAAAACATGACGTCATCAACCTTCAATGAGTAAGAGTGAGATAACAGACATTCAAACAGAGATGGAAATAGTAATTAAAATAGAAATTTTGAAGTAGGTCTTAAAGATTATATGGAAAGTCCCTTTAGTGATTTGTATAGCTTAAAATATCTTAAAGGAATTTTTACCTAATTTCATACTTTTCGTACTTTGGTTGGCCTGTGAGTTTAATTGACGCATTGAATCGTTATCCTTAGACATTAGAAACTTTCTACACTTTGCTGCATTTAAATAATTACTCAAAAATATTAAGATAAATATTTATCTTTAGGAGAATTAAATCAGGAAATAAAAAACTCAATTCATAAAACATTTTATTGTAGGAAATACAAATACACTAGAATTATTATTTCTATCATATTTATCTCTAATCTAATAGTTAAATTAACAATGAATATTTTTTCCAAAAAATTAAAAATCATTTTCCTATAATATTAATTATTTTACAGATTACCATAAAGGAAGTTGTTATCATTTACGTCACCACTGACATTTAAAATATGATTTTTATATAAAATTATAACATATGTAATATTACAACAAATACGTTCTTATATGACCTTCAATAGGATTACGACAAATAGGGCATTTTGATAGACGCATTATACAAGGGGGCGCATACACAGAAATGGCCACAAGAGCTTATTGTTAATGTAACTGAATTGATCAAACAAACTTTACATAGGAACTGATTTGACCCTCGATCAACTATTTCCTGGGATGCAGAATTCAATGATTTTAATTCATTTTCATGGGGTGCTGAATTCACTGATTCTAATTCATTTTCCTCAGGCGGACATTCACGCTCAGGGTAGCTGTTGGGTCTATACTCAAAATAATTATCCCTCAATATGAATGCCGAATGAGCAATTAGGACTCCAATGTATATGATCCCCCATAGGAGTGTCACCTACAGTCCAATCGCATAGTGCAATCTAATAGTTAAATTAACAATAAATATTTGTTTCAAAAAATTAAAAATCATTTTCCTATAATATTAATTGCTGGGTTGATTCAAGGTTACGCCTCCTTTGGAACTATGAAATACAAAACGTATTTTTTCTACAGGTCGAGACATGTTTAAAAGTGGGTTCTCACTACGTACATGTCCTGGATAATACAAGTATCATACAAGTATTTAAAAAGTCTAGAAAAATTTCAGATATGTTTAATACAAGTTGTAGATTTTCAGAAGTATGCAACTGCATTTGTTGGTGTATAGGACATGTATTATACAAGTACGGCCGATCCGAAGTGGATGGAAAACACATACATGTCTGACAACTTGCGACTGCACATTACGTATTTTCAAAGCCTTCTATAGTGTTTTATCGCAAATGGAGTGGTCAAAAGAGAACACAATTCAATTAGTTGAATTTTTAAGGCAGAATGAAGTATTATTGATCGAAACGCAAAAAACGATGCACTTCGTTCGATTACTGATAATTTAAAATTCAGCGAAATAGATGTGGATAAAAAAGTTTCTACTCCACCACCTTTGCCTTCTTTTGGGACTTTCATTATTATTACTTGCTAATCGAAAATTAAATAACTTGACGCGGCAGAAACAAACATATAAGTTCTTCGTTTGAAGCCATTTTGTAAACAACTTTACAATACAATGTGAACCAGTAATGTTTTATACATTATCTACTACTTGTATTTAAAAATGTATAAGACTTTGTTTATGATAAATTTGAGAAAGTATTATACAAGTATAATACATGTATGCCAATTTATCCCAGACTTGATGGTAATGTTAACCCCGCTTAACAGTTTAAAAAACATGACGTCATCTTCGAACCCTCAATGAGTAAGGGTGGGGGAAAATTGTGATTTTAATTGACGCATTGAATCTTTATCCTTAGAGATTAGAAACTTTCTACACAGGGTTTTTGATGTACTTAAATAATTACTTGAAAATATTCAGATAAATATTTATCTTTTGGAGAATTAAATCAGGAAATAAAAAACTGAATTCATAAAACATTTTATTGTAGGAAATACAAATACACTAGAATTATTATTTCTATCATATTTATCTCTAATCTAATAGTTAAATTAACAATAACTATTTTTTTCAAAAAATTAAAAATCATTTTCGTATAATATTAATTATTTTACAGATTACTGTAAAGGATATTGTTATCATTTACGTCACCACTGATATTTAAAATATGATTTTTTATATAAAATTATAACATAGGTAATATTACAACCAATACGTTCTTATATGACCTTTAATAGGATTACGACAAATAAGACATTTTGATAGACGCATTATCCAAGAGGTGCATACACAGAAATAACCACAGGGGCTTAATGTTAATGTAACTGAATTGATCAAACAAACTTTACATAGGAACTGATTTGGCCCTCGATCAACTATTTCCTGGGATGGAGGATTCAATGATTTTAATTCATTTTCCTGGGGCAGACATTCACGCTCAAGGTAGCTGTTGGGTCTATACTCAATATAATTATCCCTCAATATGAATGGGCAATTAGGACTCCAACGTATATGATCCCCGTCCCCCCATAGGAGTGTCACCTACAGTCCAATCGCGTAGTGCAACTCCGCAAAATTCACATTTAACAACATCATACATTCCCATGTTAGAATCCTGCTTGAGCTAAATCATGAGGCTTAATGAACTTGCATGACCAATTTCTAAAGGAATTAAACCTATGCGTTTCAAGTTGCATGTCCATGGCTACTGAGGTTTTATGAAGTGAAAATTCTACTTATCCACCACCCTCCACTAAGAAAAACGTAATAATTTATAAAAAAGTTTTTTATTTTTTGTTATATTTTATTATATATAAATATGACATATTTCAATAGAGACCCTAACATTACTACCCAAGTCCTCATTTGCTACTCACATTTTATCATCCAACCATCAATTTAGTATTAATTCTGATATTAAAATTTTACACGTTTGTAATAAAGGCCCGAAATTAAATGTTTTGAAAATCTTAGAAATTAATAAAACTTACAAAAAAAGTCCAGGTTATGTCTTGAAGGAAATAACTAATTTCAGTATTTTTAAACTTAAAATAATTTTACAGTTTCCTGTAATTTTAGTAGATTTCTATTTTAACTTTGTAGATTTCTAGTTCAATTTGTTGCAATTTTTCAAATTTTTCATGATGTGCTGTTTCAATTTTTGTGTTT
Source organism: Hemicrepidius hirtus (assembly GCA_963082805.1). NCBI lineage: Eukaryota > Metazoa > Arthropoda > Insecta > Coleoptera > Elateridae > Hemicrepidius > Hemicrepidius hirtus. The sequence continues at coordinate 7,182,664 of OY720165.1, forward strand.
GTTAAATTTTATAATAATCCTATGGATTTCAGGACATTGGTTCCTCAAACCCATGTTCCTTTTGTGAACCTTTTTATTTAACACTTCATGTTATTTAAAATTTAAATTTTTATGAAATTTTTATTATATTTTACTATTTTTACATCTACCATATGGTAAGTTCTTATTAATGTATTTAGACCTAAGGCTTATTTGTTATACATTTTTAGCATCTGAAGATGCCCTCTTAAGGGTGAAAACGTGAATGCTACTTTAATTATTTTTAAATTTACATCAATTAAATCTGTGGGTTATGACTAAGTGTTTTTAAACCTTCGTTTTATTTCATTCCTAACCCATTTTGTATTCCAATCAATCTTAATAATTTAATATGACATTTGTTATAGCGCATGAGCATACATTTAAATTATGATTAAAACATTTAGGCGGGCTAGGTTTAAGTTTGAATTAAGTTTCTTCAATAGAATGAACTTTATCATACAGAAATTTTTTTAAGTACAAATTACATTTTTCAAGGCCTTTACAATATACTAGATCAACATTAGCAGTATGACATTGTAAAATTTCAGGTGTTTAAACAAGATGTATTAAATTTAAAACATGTCTATGACGATCATGTCGGAACAGATATACCTTTCGAAGAATTCAAAGCCGTATGTGCAAAATGTTGGAAAGAAAAATATGGATTTATTGTGATAGATAGATACTGATTCTAATATTAATATGGGTAGATTTCGTAAGGGTTCAATTGTTATATAAGCATATAAACAGTACCGAGCAGTTCAAGAGCAGTCCAAAGCGGTCCAAAGCAGTCCAAAGCGGTTCAAGAGCGGTTCAAAGCGGTTCGAAGCGGTCCAAGAGCGGTTCAAAAGCAGTTCAAAAGCAGTTCAAGAGCAGTTCAAAGCGGTTCAAAGCGGTTCAAGAGCGGTTCAAAGCGGTTCAAAGCGGTTCAAAAGCGGTTCGAAGCGGTTCAAAAGCAGTTCAAAAGCAGTTCAAGAGCGGTTCAAAGCGGTTCAAAGCAGTTCAAAAGCGGTTCAAGAGCGGTTCAAAGCGGTTCAAAAGAGGTTGAAGAGCGGTTCAAAGCAGTTCAAAAGCAGTTCAAGAGCGGTTCAATGCAGTTCAAAAGCAGTTCAAGAGCGGTTCAAAAGCAGTTCAAGAGCGGTGCAAAGCGGTTCAAGATGGATAAATCAGATATAGAGAGTTAAAGAAAAAATCATTCAGGCCCGCAATTCGATAAAGCACAAGTATGCTGAATTAAGAAAATGTAAACGCTTTGACATCACTCGATCTCGATTGGAATACCAAGAGCCCCCCAGAACATTGGCGAGTACATAGGTAATTACTTCCATGGCATATGCTAGTGCTGTGAAAATTATGAAGTGTCCATTCAATGTTATTTTGGATGAAGAAAGCTATAAAAATTTAATGAACATGACTGACTATATCGGCGCACGTATGGAGTTACTATAGCAGTACGGGTTTACAGAATTTTACAACGCGATGCTTATACATTATGATGGGGACGACAGCCTTTTTGAAAAATTTAAAATATGCACTGTGTAAAATAAAAATGGACCAAATAGGTGTAATATGGTTGAAATGCTTATGTTATATCCATAAAAAAATATTAGACGATTATATAGCTAGCCTAAAAACTAGTGGTACTCTATCAAAGTCCTAATCATCGTCACGTATACGCGTCGTGTACTGAGTGTAGTAATTTATCGAATTTATAAGTAGAGTGCTTATTAATTAATTAATTAGTTAATTAATTATAATATTTAAAGTTTATATATTTGTAACGCAAGCATTTCTATGCATTTTAAGACTTGTATAAAACTTGCAAGTTCAGTTCACGACTAGGAATAATCAAAACCTTTGTGGTTTGGTCATAAACAAGTTTCGACATAAACAACCTATAAAGTGTATAAAAACGGCTCGCTAGTGTAAGATCACCCTCAATGTTTCTACGTCAAGCGCTTGAAAATAGTTAGTAAAGTCTAGTTTTACCAAATTCACTAAGATATACTCCAGATATAGTCGTTGCTATGAAGATGGTTATCAACCACCAGCACCACATCAGACAGGACTTCAAGGAGGTCCTGCTAAACAAATCAAGACAGCTTCGTCGTCGTATCCGGGTGCTTATTTTCATCAATCACCAATTTTTTAACTTGGCGCTGAAGATTTCAAACGTTTTGAAAATGAACCAATGAAAAAATTAATTTAATTGATACGTGTGTATATGGGTGTGTGATCTAATTAATTTTTATAGATTACTTTCAGGGGTTCGTGCAGCTGAGCAAGTGCAGTCTCCAGGTGTTGATCACCCGCGCCTTGATGCTGACCCCCTGCGTCCACAGACCCGTTGGTTTTTAGCTAGACGAAACGCAGTGGCCTGCGTTTCTCGGGGCTGAGGTCGCAAGGGGTCAGCATCAAGGCGCGGGTGATCAACACCTGGACACTGCACTTGCTCAGCTGCACGAACCCCTGAAAGTAATCTATAAAAATTAATTAGATCACACACCCATATACACACGTATCAATTAAATTAATTTTTTCATTGGTTCATTTTCAAAACGTTTGAAATCTTCAGCGCTAAGTTAAAAAATTGGTGATTGATGAAAATAAGCACCCGGATACGACGACGAAGCTGTCTTGATTTGTTTAGCAGGACCTCCTTGAAGTCCTGTCTGATGTGGTGCTGGTGGTTGATAACCATCTTCATAGCAACGACTATATCTGGAGTATATCTTAGTGAATTTGGTAAAACTAGACTTTACTAACTATTTTCAAGCGCTTGACGTAGAAACATTGAGGGTGATCTTACACTAGCGAGCCGTTTTTATACACTTTATAGGTTGTTTATGTCGAAACTTGTTTATGACCAAACCACAAAGGTTTTGATTATTCCTAGTCGTGAACTGAACTTGCAAGTTTTATACAAGTCTTAAAATGCTTTTGAACTGCTTTGAACCGCTTTGAACCGCTCTTGAACTGCTTTTGAACTGCTTTTGAACCGCTTCGAACCGCTTTTGAACCGCTTTGAACCGCTTTGAACCGCTCTTGAACCGCTTTGAACCGCTTTGAACCGCTCTTGAACTGCTTTTGAACTGCTTTTGAACCGCTTCGAACCGCTTTTGAACCGCTTTGAACCGCTTTGAACCGCTCTTGAACTGCTTTTGAACTGCTTTTGAACCGCTTCGAACCGCTTTTGAACCGCTTTGAACCGCTTTGAACCGCTCTTGAACCGCTTTGAACCGCTTTGAACCGCTCTTGAACTGCTTTTGAACTGCTTTTGAACCGCTCTTGGACCGCTTCGAACCGCTTTGAACCGCTCTTGAACCGCTTTGGACTGCTTTGGACCGCTTTGGACTGCTCTTGAACTGCTCGGTACTGTTTATATGCTTATATAACAATTGAACCCTTACGAAATCTACCCATATTAATATTAGAATCAGTATCTATCTATCACAATAAATCCATATTTTTCTTTCCAACATTTTGCACATACGGCTTTGAATTCTTCGAAAGGTATATCTGTTCCGACATGATCGTCATAGACATGTTTTAAATTTAATACATCTTGTTTAAACACCTGAAATTTTACAATGTCATACTGCTAATGTTGATCTAGTATATTGTAAAGGCCTTGAAAAATGTAATTTGTACTTAAAAGAATTTCTGTATGATAAAGTTCATTCTATTGAAGAAACTTAATTCAAACTTAAACCTAGCCCGCCTAAATGTTTTAATCATAATTTAAATGTATGCTCATGCGCTATAACAAATGTCATATTAAATTATTAAGATTGATTGGAATACAAAATGGGTTAGGAATGAAATAAAACGAAGGTTTAAAAACACTTAGTCATAACCCACAGATTTAATTGATGTAAATTTAAAAATAATTAAAGTAGCATTCACGTTTTCACCCTTAAGAGGGCATCTTCAGATGCTAAAAATGTATAACAAATAAGCCTTAGGTCTAAATACATTAATAAGAACTTACCATATGGTAGATGTAAAAATAGTAAAATATAATAAAAATTTCATAAAAATTTAAATTTTAAATAACATGAAGTGTTAAATAAAAAGGTTCACAAAAGGAACATGGGTTTGAGGAACCAATGTCCTGAAATCCATAGGATTATTATAAAATTTAACAAACACAAAAATTGAAACAGCACATCATGAAAAATTTGAAAAATTGCAACAAATTGAACTAGAAATCTACAAAGTTAAAATAGAAATCTACTAAAATTACAGGAAACTGTAAAATTATTTTAAGTTTAAAAATGCTGAAATTAGTTATTTCCTTCAAGACATAACCTGGATTATTTTTGTAAGTTTTATTAATTTCTAAGATTTTCAAAACATTTAATTTCGGGCCTTTATTACAAACGTGTAAAATTTTAATATCAGAATTAATATTAAATTGATGGTTGGATGATAAAATGTGAGTAGCAAATGAGGACTTGGTAGTAATGTTAGGGTCTCTATTGAAATATGTCATATTTATATACAGAGTGATGATAAAGTACCGCACAAAAATCATCTTCTGGTTATTTAATGGTTTAGCGGAAAATCCTGAGACCCGTCGATTTTTGTTTTTAAATTGCCATTCAGACATATAATTTTCAACCCCCCACGCCTCAACCCCTAAGTGCTAGCAACCCCAACTTTAAAAATTTAAATAGAAAGATACCCTTTGTGATACCTCTTTGTATAGGTCTTTTTATTCTTAATATAACTAAAAAAAGTTTTTCAAAATCGATTGATAAATAACGGAGATATTTAACAAAATGTAATCAATGTAAAAAATGGGGTTGACATTCAACAAAAAATTATGACGTCACAGCGTAGAAATAATGGCACAAATCCTGAGACCCGTCAATTTTTGTTTTTAAATTGGCATTTAGGCAGGTAATTTTAATCCCCCCACCCCTCAGCCCCTAAGTGATAGCAACCCCAACTTTAAAAATTTTAATGGAAAGATACCCTTTGTGATACCTCTTTTGATAGGTCTTTTTATTCTTAATATAACAAAAAAAAGTTTTTCAAAATCGGTTGAAAAATAACAGAGATATTTAACAAAATGTAATCAATGTAAATAATGGGGTTGACATTTAAAAAAAAATTATGACGTCACAGCGTAGAAATAATGGGCGATCAAAACTACACTTTTAGGTCAGGAAGTGCCCTTTTTAATGTTACCATTTACGGCGTGTTTGGGCCGTTTCTTGTCGAATATTGACATTTCCATTTGATTACATTTTGTTAAATATCTACGTTATTTATCAACCGATTTTGAAAAACATTTTTTGCTTATATTAAGAATAAAAAGACCTATCAAAAGAGGTATCACAAAGGGTATCTTTCTATTTAAAATTTTAAAGTTGGGGTTGCTAGCACTTAGGGGTTGAGGGGTGGGGGGTTGAAAATTATATGTCAGAATGGCGATTTAAAAACACAAATCGACGGGTCTCAGGATTTTCCGCAAAAACATTAAATAACCAAAATATGATTTTTGTGCGATACTTTATCATCACTCTGTATAATAAAATATAACAAAAAATAAAAAACTTTTTTATAAATTATTACGTTTTTCTTAGTGGAGGGTTGTGGATAAGTAGAATTTTCACTTCATAAAACCTCAGTAGCCATGGACATGCAACTTGAAACGCATAGGTTTAATTCCTTTAGAAATTGGTCATGCAAGTTCATTAAGCCTCATGATTTAGCTCAAGCAGGATTCTAACATGGGAATGTATGATGTTGTTAAATGTGAATTTTGCGGAGTTGCACTACGCGATTGGACTGTAGGTGACACTCCTATGGGGGGACGGGGATCATATACGTTGGAGTCCTAATTGCCCATTCATATTGAGGGATAATTATATTGAGTATAGACCCAACAGCTACCTTGAGCGTGAATGTCTGCCCCAGGAAAATGAATTAAAATCATTGAATCCTCCATCCCAGGAAATAGTTGATCGAGGGCCAAATCAGTTCCTATGTAAAGTTTGTTTGATCAATTCAGTTACATTAACATTAAGCCCCTGTGGTTATTTCTGTGTATGCACCCCTTGGATAATGCGTCTATCAAAATGTCTTATTTGTCGTAATCCTATTAAAGGTCATATAAGAACGTATTGGTTGTAATATTACCTATGTTATAATTTTATATAAAAAATCATATTTTAAATATCAGTGGTGACGTAAATGATAACAATATCCTTTACAGTAATCTGTAAAATAATTAATATTATACGAAAATGATTTTTAATTTTTTGAAAAAAATAGTTATTGTTAATTTAACTATTAGATTAGAGATAAATATGATAGAAATAATAATTCTAGTGTATTTGTATTTCCTACAATAAAATGTTTTATGAATTCAGTTTTTTATTTCCTGATTTAATTCTCCAAAAGATAAATATTTATCTGAATATTTTCAAGTAATTATTTAAGTACATCAAAAACCCTGTGTAGAAAGTTTCTAATCTCTAAGGATAAAGATTCAATGCGTCAATTAAAATCACAATTTTCCCCCACCCTTACTCATTGAGGGTTCGAAGATGACGTCATGTTTTTTAAACTGTTAAGCGGGGTTTACATTACCAACAAGTCTGGGATAAATTGGCATACATGTATTATACTTGTATAATACTTTCTCAAATTTATCATAAACAAAGTCTTATACATTTTTAAATACAAGTAGTAGATAATGTATAAAACATTACTGGTTCACATTGTATTGTAAAGTTGTTTACAAAATGGCTTCAAACGAAGAACTTATATGTTTGTTTCTGCCGCGTCAAGTTATTTAATTTTCGATTAGCAAGTAATAATAATGAAAGTCCCAAAAGAAGGCAAAGGTGGTGGAGTAGAAACTTTTTTATCCACATCTATTTCGCTGAATTTTAAATTATCAGTAATCGAACGAAGTGCATCGTTTTTTGCGTTTCGATCAATAATACTTCATTCTGCCTTAAAAATTCAATTAATTGAATTGTGTTCTCTTTTGACCACTCCATTTGCGATAAAACACTATAGAAGGCTTTGAAAATACGTAATGTGCAGTCGCAAGTTGTCAGACATGTATGTGTTTTCCATCCACTTCGGATCGGCCGTACTTGTATAATACATGTCCTATACACCAACAAATGCAGTTGCATACTTCTGAAAATCTACAACTTGTATTAAACATATCTGAAATTTTTCTAGACTTTTTAAATACTTGTATGATACTTGTATTATCCAGAACATGTACGTAGTGAGAACCCACTTTTAAACATGTCTCGACCTGTAGAAAAAATACGTTTTGTATTTCATAGTTCCAAAGGAGGCGTAACCGTGAATCAACCCAGCAATTAATATTATAGGAAAATGATTTTTAATTTTTTGAAACAAATATTTATTGTTAATTTAACTATTAGATTGCACTATGCGATTGGACTGTAGGTGACACTCCTATGGGGGATCATATACATTGGAGTCCTAATTGCCCATTCGGCATTCATATTGAGGGATAATTATTTTGAGTATAGACCCAACAGCTACCCTGAGCGTGAATGTCCGCCTGAGGAAAATGAATTAGAATCAGTGAATTCAGCACCCCATGAAAATGAATTAAAATCATTGAATTCTGCATCCCAGGAAATAGTTGATCGAGGGTCAAATCAGTTCCTATGTAAAGTTTGTTTGATCAATTCAGTTACATTAACAATAAGCTCTTGTGGCCATTTCTGTGTATGCGCCCCCTTGTATAATGCGTCTATCAAAATGCCCTATTTGTCGTAATCCTATTGAAGGTCATATAAGAACGTATTTGTTGTAATATTACATATGTTATAATTTTATATAAAAATCATATTTTAAATGTCAGTGGTGACGTAAATGATAACAACTTCCTTTATGGTAATCTGTAAAATAATTAATATTATAGGAAAATGATTTTTAATTTTTTGGAAAAAATATTCATTGTTAATTTAACTATTAGATTAGAGATAAATATGATAGAAATAATAATTCTAGTGTATTTGTATTTCCTACAATAAAATGTTTTATGAATTGAGTTTTTTATTTCCTGATTTAATTCTCCTAAAGATAAATATTTATCTTAATATTTTTGAGTAATTATTTAAATGCAGCAAAGTGTAGAAAGTTTCTAATGTCTAAGGATAACGATTCAATGCGTCAATTAAACTCACAGGCCAACCAAAGTACGAAAAGTATGAAATTAGGTAAAAATTCCTTTAAGATATTTTAAGCTATACAAATCACTAAAGGGACTTTCCATATAATCTTTAAGACCTACTTCAAAATTTCTATTTTAATTACTATTTCCATCTCTGTTTAAATGTCTGTTATCTCACTCTTACTCATTGAAGGTTGATGACGTCATGTTTTTAAACTGTAAACACGTCTCGACTTGCAGTTTTGTATTTCATATTTCTAAAGGAGGCGTAACCTTGAATCAACCCCGCGGCTCAATCAAAATTAAATAGATCAATAAAAATTAATTAGATCACACACACATATCAATTAAATTAATCAGGTCAATCAACCCGTGAATTAATTCCATGAATTAAACAAGAATTTAATTAATCCAGTCAATCAAAGTCATAAATTACATAAATTAATTAGATCAATCAATCAAAATATGAATCAAAGTGCGAAATTAATGCCCTGAGGGCGGGTTGATACCTCGTATACGTGGACGGCCAGACCGGATGTAAAACCGAACCTTGAATCAACCCCGCGGCTCGATCAAAATTAATTACATCAATAAAAATTAATTACATACACATACACATATCAATTAAATTAATCAGGTCAATCAACCCGCGAATGAATTCCCGAAATTCCACGAATTAAACAAGAATTTAATTAATCCAGTCAATCAAAGTCATAAATTACATAAATTAATTAGATCAATCAATCAAAATATGAAACAAAGTGCTAAATTAACAATTAGTTACGCAAAAAGTAGTATTTTTTCATGCACCTTGAGAATAAAAGTGATGTAATGATAGCGCCATCTGTGGACGGCCAGACCAGTATCAAAAACCGAAAAACAGCCTATTTCGTTTTACATGTGTTTCTTATGGGGCTAAGTGTTCCAGAACACTCCTTATTTATATACTATTAAGTAGGTAAATCAAACAAACATATCTCAGAATCTCAGCCACTGATTGCTAACAACTATTAGCAACATCAAACAGCGGCGGCTGTTTTGGATTGGCATTTAAAATTCGAATTTGTATTATCAACATCGGTATTAAAGCGACTAGGACAACATATATAATTAAATTTACCAGTAACGAGCAAAATCACTAGCCGGTAAAAATACTGCAATAATACTGGGGTTCATACAGGGTTCATATTAGACGGGTTAACGCTCTTAACAGCGACCAGCCATCGGCTGGTAAAGTTTGCACACGCGCTGCTTAACCTGCCGCTGGTAATTGAACTCTCCTGCTGGTGGAAACAGCGGCTTCACATCATGATGCTAGGTTGTTTTAGTAGCAAGCAGCAATCAGCAACGCTTGATAAACAGCCCCATGTGACCGGGGCTTAGGGCTGCGCCTTATGGGGCTGTGGCATACTGCAGAGAGGGATGGTAGGCATTGGATTGAGGCAGTCACTAAATTTCTTCTTCTAAATGCGATGATTGACTACATTGCCCTTAAACATAACTTCAACATTCACTTTAGTGTACTATGTGGAAATGTTCAATAAACCGAACGTATCCATCTTGATTAGAGAATCCAAACCTAAACGAGGTAGCGGCGCAGGGATGTTCTCTAATGACCTAAACCTCCACCAAAGCTTGCCACTAGGCAAAATGGCCACTGCCTTCCAAGCGGAGGTAGTGGCCATAATTCATGGTGCGCTAGCAATCTATGATTGACAGATCAAGTATCATAAAGACGTCATCTACTGTGATAGCAGAGCCGTTCTACTGGCCCTAGGTAATTTCAAAATTACCTACCTCAGAGATAACACTTCCGGGCTATGAAGTTCAAATCCAGTTGATAAACAATCAACTGGCTTTGATGAAGTCCTCTAAAATATCGCAAAATATAATGTCGTATACCACTTATTTGGGTGATCGAACATGACGGAAACAAGGAAGCAGATGCAGCTGCGAAACTGGCCTCTAAACAACTATCTTGGGGGCCAGAACCCGTATTTCCTATATCGCTAGAAAAGTTAAGCTATATGCTACACCAAGAAGCTCTAAAAAACTTTACCAGAAGGTGTGTTAACACTCTAATCCGTCATCAAACTAGGGCTGCTATAGCAGCACCTTCACCGAGAGCATTCAAATAATGTGTGGAGTTGTTACGAAAGAACCTTTGGTGGGACTGTTAACAGCAGTTTTCTCAGCAACCACATGTACAGGATGGAGCTGGTGAATAATGCCAATAGTCGCGGATTCAGCAGTGATTACGAGTTAGCAGAGCATATGCTGTCACTGACCTGTTCTTACCAGAATAAGAGAATTCATATTGGGGGACTTCTTGTCCGATATGACCAGCATCAACATTACCCCGATTTCGGATGCACTCGAGTTCGTTGAAAGATGGCTTGGGCGATACCTAAATTGGGGAGCTTCTGTAAATTGGTAGTACAATGGCCTCACATAGCCCACCTATTGTGGCTGGGGACATTTTTCACACCCCTTTCGAAAATCCAGAAGTTTAATACCTGTCTGTTACCTTTCGTTACTTATTTCTTGAATGTTATTGCACCACAAACATCAATAAGTGCTATATCTTTTGTCGATTTAAACGTGAAACTAAAGGCGGGTCTATAAGACATACGGTTTTGTTTAAAAAATATAAACGTGGTAGAAATAGCAAATATTTGTTATTGTACAAAGTAGCGTTCTGTTGCATAAGCAAACAAATTTATACGTAAAACGCGCCCCTTATTTTAATACACGTTACGGTACAAACAAGCACTTGAAATTTACAATTTAAAAAAGCTAACACAAAGAGAATTGCGAAATAATAAAAACGACAAGCCATATCCATAGAGGAACTTTTCGTAAAAGCAAAATTAGTAAGCAAGCGCTGTTGCTTTAATTACACGTTTAGTTGTACACTTATACGTGAACAAAAGATATTAAATTTTTATGCTATCTACATCCCTTATTTTCTAGAAAAAATTACGTTAAATATTTTTGTCACGGCTCGCAACTCTGTTTATTCTTGTAAAATGTATAGGAATATAGATTACGTGTCAGAGCATGTCATAAGGGGAATGTATTGAGTGGTCAAGGGAAACGATAGGTAATAACACAAAAAACCCACATCATCGGGAACCATTAGGGTGTTGGAAATGATCTGGCAAGAGGGTGAATTGTAAAATCTGCGCTTCAATGCCGAATCCGGAGTGGTAACGGGTTCCGGTAATAGGAAATGGGGTTTCGTTGCTTTCAACACCGCTGACCGCCTCAAGTTCTCAAGCTCTATCCTAATATCTTTAAAGTCTGATATTTTGTAATTTCCTATTTCAAAATTGATTTTTCCACCAGATTATATAGTATCTAACTTCAGAGTTTATTAAATTTGTGATAGATAATAATCTAATAACTACAAGATGAGTCCTACTAGGCGAAAGTAATCGACTGAAAATACTTTTATGCAAAATAATATTTAGAGCTGAATTAAATTTCCGTCTTCCACTTTCTTTCTCTCTCTACTCTTCTGTTTCTCTTCATATAAATTTCCAGCTAGATTTCGTCGGATTTCTATCTTCCGTGAATTCTATCTACGTATTATTGTTTATATTATTAGTTAGGTATGGCTTCCTCAATCTTGCCTCAATTCCTCCTTCGCTCTTTCACTTCTCGTCTTCACTTCTACATCTTTGCTTCTGCTCCTCAGGCTCCTCTGTTACATTTATCTTCAGTTTTCTACGTCTCCTGTCTATACCAATCATTTTTCTCTCTCCCTCCGTTATCCATCGTTTTCATGACTTCCTATGGAGAATAACACTCTCTGCTGTTTCGGTTTTTTCGCTCGCTCTCTTTTCCTATCTTTAGCATTCTCCATGAATGACCGCCTCCTCTTTTCTCCATTTCTGGGTTTCTTATCCTCCATGCTGTCAGATTTTCCTTCCTCTGTTCATATGCAGCTCTCCCAATATTTTTCTATTAACGTTCTGTGCCGCTTTGTGTGCTTTCCTCTCTCTGATTTCTCGCAGTCTCAATCTTAATGGAAATAAATAATTGGTGCCAGCATCTTGAAAATTTTCCTTCTTTTCCTTCGGTCTTTCTCTTATTTCTACATCTCATTATACCTAGAACCTTATAGATTACTTCTACCGTAAACTGTAAACGTCTCAGTTTTTTGCCTTATGGGTCTCTACTATTATATTTCCTATAGTTCAATGATCTCGCCTGTTTTTTTTCTCCGCATTGGGACGCAAAATAAAACATTCTTCAATTAAACAAATATTTTGAGTTGGGTTAGACCTGACCCTCCATATAGAATCCTACAGTTTCTTTCGTCCTCTTCCTTTTTTCTACTTTTTATTATTTGCTTCTCTCCATGTATGTCTGCCTCTTCACCTTTATAACAATATTCTTCTTATCGGCTACTTTTTGCACCTACCAGCTTCTTCTTTCTCTGCCTGAATGTGTGTGTCTACTAATATATTTTTTTATTATCTTTCTACCTATATACTTTCTCCCGATCTTCTTCTAAGAATTTATATTCCGAGACCCGGTCCTGTCTCTCTGTCCCTTAATTGGGTTTTTTGCTTCTTTCTGTCCTTTGGCTTTTTCCATGCATATTTACTTCTACCTCCAGCTTTCCCCTTTTGCTCTATAACTATAAATCTCTCTTTTTGTCTTATTTCCCCTCTCTTTTCCTTTTTCTTTCTCTCTCACTCTCTGTGTGGATCTCTGTGTCCCCTTAAATTGTTTGCTCGTTCTTGCCTTTTCTGGTTCTCTCTTCTCCCACACTCAATCTCTCTCCTCCGTGTTTGTACCTATATGTCTACAATATAACATCTCTTCCCTTTTACACAGCTTCATACTTTCTTGTCGAATATCAGGGACGGTTAATATTATTTTGTATCTACATGTTTATGTTTATTACTGAAACAATTAATTACCACGGTAATTAAATATCTTATAGATATTTGCTGGTGTGTAAAAGAGGTATTTCGCTTGAGTACAACTTCTACTTTTTCTATAGAACTTTCGCTACCCATTTTAATGCTCCAGAAAACTCGAAAAGCTTCCATGCATCGATGCGGGACTAAAACTGGCAACGCGGAGCTTTACTAAATCATCACACCAGCGAGCAGTATAAGAAAATTATTGCAAACATTTACCTCGACGTTGAATTGCCCAGATTTGGCTTGGTGTGAAGGTGGAAATCGCATTATTTACCATTTTCAACAGCACATATAGCAGCTGGTGCCTTATTTTGCCGACTCGGTGAGCAAATAACGATTTAAACGCCCTGATTCACATCAACTCGAATATGTGCCAAAATTAGGTTAAGAAAGCGGTTCGGCTTTCGCTACTTCGCCCGAAGACGCTATTCAGAATCGTTTATAACGTTCTCCTCGAGTTCTAAACGCCTCCATTCTTGCCCTCCCGATAACGTAGCTATACTTTCATTAAAGGTTGTTGTTCCCTAATCGGATTTTGTTAAAACTATATCTACCAACTTATACAACATTTAATCAAGTCTTTAGCTTTTACGAGGATAATGATGAAGGACGGGCGATAAATTACAAGATTAAACTTTTGGGTCGCTACATTCAGCTACTTGTGAAAAGTTTTTACAACGTATCTTGCACCCACTAGTTTTCGGTTTAATTAGTAATTTCCGACTTTCAAACTAAATTAATTTCATATTTTCAGGTCGTACAGATTTAACAGATTTAAAATATTCCAAATTCTTTTTTCGCTAAGTAGTGAACTTGATCTGCCACAGATGTGAACCGATCAACACAATCTTTATTGCTTGTATAAAGTAAATGGATTATTTTTCCTGGAACTCCCTGAAACTTGGTCCTGGTTAATTTTTGAGGAAAATCTATCCCGAGAAACACTTGTCTTTAATAGTGTAGTAATGTATGTAAGTTAATATCATTGTGGTTGCAGAGAACGGCCGTTTTCAACCCCTGTTCAGAAGTTGCAAACTCGAATATATCAACCCCCATCTGGTAGTCACCTTCAGGAACGTTTCTATACAAGTAAGTTATTTATTTGGCTTATTTATAGCAGGAGCGGTTGTTGCTTGTTGCGATTTAGCTCGATTTCGTGTCGAAGACGGCTAAGACCATAAGTAAAAGGATAAGTGTGTAAGAATAGTTTTCCTAAAGCTTCCTCTGAAAAACATGAACAGTAATAAATAAGTTTTGTTGAAAAGCAGTTGGAATTGTCGGCTCTTAGAGACATAAAAGGAACAAATTTTGATCAATTTGTAGAGGTATCATCCAAGAACACAATATACTGCAGCAATTTTGGCACAATTATTGTTCTACTTTGTCAGTGTCCAAAGAAAACCTACAAATCTTCTTGAAATTGTGTATTACCTATACAACATCCCCTATTACCGTTTGTCTCTCATTATCTTCATTTTAAATTTAAAAGATGTTTTAGAATATTTAGTTTTCTTTTTCTCTTTCACTCATACCTTATTCCCTTTTGTTTTTCTCTCCTTTATTTCTTTCTACATTTTTATATACCGGGTAGCGAATTCAAGACGATCCAGCCTTAGTAACCAGTAACTTAGTAACAATATGGCGTAGATAGTATCTTATTTACAGTACAGTCACTCGAGCGCCAGTAAAAATCTAGTGAGCGTCTGTAAAAATATGTTCTACGACTACTATTTTTTTTTTTAATAGTTTATTTAGTTTCAGTTATTTGTGTAGAAATAATTTATAAACCAAATGCGGGAAGGCGATGTTTCTGCATTTATGTTTCTGCATGAGTGCGTGTTGAAGAATGAGCGAACGAAGGCGAGTAAATTCTTCATGGCGCTAATGCTTAATGCACGGATGACGCTTTCTCGCATAAGGTTTGTACAATATTATTATATGACTTGTACTGATTATTCAACTCATCTGTCACCTGTCAAAAATTGACCAATGAAAATGCAGAATTTCAAGTTATTTGACCAATCAAAATGAATTACATAGACAATTTGACACACCCTAAACTGACCAATCCGGTTGCGTTTTAGCGACTTGACAAGCCAATCAGCGCACTCCAAATTTGTATATTCTCGGATATTTAGGACTAGTACAAAATTTCAGCGATAATTTTTCTGTCAAAAAAAAACTGCTTCCATACCGAGGTGTGAGATTTCAAAGTATTCTTGGGCGTTTTACCTTCTACAGCTTCGTTTATCTCTTCAAGTGTACTCTAGCCAAACCATTTTGCTTCCATTTTTCCGTAAATGTCACAAACCATACACAAAATACGTAGCAAGAAACATTAAATTTCATACAATTCTTGGGCGTTTTACCTTCTAAGCTTCCTCTATCTATTCAAGTGTACTCTGTTGAACCCGTTTTGCTTCCATTTTATCGAAAATATCACAAAGTATGCACAAAATACTTAGGTAGAAAGAAAAATTAAATTTGACTTTTGTCTGGTTTGTATATAAAACCATGGTTACGAAGAAAATTATTATTAATCTGATTTGAAACTATAAAAATTTAAATTTGGTTCGTCAAATTGTCCTCCGAATACTACTCGTAACTACGAAATAATCCTGCAATTTTTTGACAGTACGTATTCGTACTTGATGCAGGATAATTCGCTATTCGTCCTTCGGACTCATAGCGAATTATCGCGCATCAAGTACTCTTACATACTGTCCAAAAATTGTCGGATATTTCGTAGTTACTAGTAGTATTATATATGACAATTTTCACGAATGAAAATTATCGATAATTTCTATCCCTATTCACTAGTTTATCTCCTCTTTTGCTCTCACCGCCTCTTATCGTAATTACGTTATCTATCCTCACCCCTCCAAGCCTTATCCAAATTTCTTCCTCCTGAATTTGTAAGAAGTGCTATGACGGTTAATAGAGCGTTAGAACGTTTGTTGTTTAAAATACAATTAAATGGACCACAGTATAATTCTCTACTAAATCCCAAACATTAATATCTACTGACCAATTTTTCGAATTCATTAAAACATCACGAAGCAGCAAAACCAATAATCGCGTTAGGTCGGCTTTTAATTTCACCGCATTTCGAATTTTAATTTAGTCATTCGTGATTCTGTATGGATGTATTAATGTTGAATAAAACCTGCTTTATGTTTATTTGGCCAATGTGAATCAGAATATACAGGGGTTAAATTGTGTAGAATAGCCATCAATTTTATTTTATTCTTTGTAACTAAATGACAATTTAATATTACAATTATTCGTATTCAAAGTTAGCATAAATTAATTCTTTAGTGAACTAGTCGTGTTTATTATAGCCCTGAAAGGTTTGTACAAAAAGCTTACTACTGCTACAGCAAATCAATAATTTTTTATACCTAAACTATAGCAGATATCGTAATAAAATAAGAGACAAAAAATGTTTAAAACGAGAAGTTCTGTTGGTCGTAAAAATTTAAAAGGTATTGGACAAAAACTTTAGCCAATCGCATAACACTCACCCAGCGACAAATCATGTCGAAAAGTGCCTTTTGTCAGTACAAATTCACATTCCATATTACATCCCCTTCACAAAAAACATTTTCTTGTTATTTCAAAAAATAGAAATTTTTTTAACATTTTTGACGCTCGATAGACCGCCCTTAACAAAATACTTTTTCTTGTCTAATTTTGGTCTCAAGAATAATATGTGGTAGCGTTTTGTACAGACCTTTCAGCGACACCGTATTTATATGGAAATCTGATTATAAAGTTAGAGAAGAATAATTGTTTGAAGGGATAAAAATTATGTTTGAACGTAGGTTGGCCCCTCGATTTAAAATAATTAATCAAATTATCCACTGAAAACCATTCAAGTTAAATTCTTAACAATTGAGTCTGCACCATTCAAATTTAAAGATAATTGTTACAATCCTTTTTAGTTCCTGGAAACAATATTGTTCTTTAACTTTTCAACAGGATTTCAACACAAATCCAATTTCTCGAGCTTGGTTGCTTACTAAACACCTCTGAATCCATTTCCTTTATGCTGCTTTCCAATTTCAGTCTTTCAAGACAATAAGACCCACACACATTCATTCCGTGGTGAATAATTTTCAAGTCAGGTATTCAAGATATGTTTAACGTTTTAAATATTTTCATACAAGAAGTAAATCCCTTATAACCACCTAATTATTTTATATTTTTCTTCAGGTGTTTTTTAGGTAACAGCTTGTAGGTATACTAGTAGTTATTAACCAAAAATAAATTTAGGATCTTGCAAATTAATTTGATCTAAACATAAACATGTACTGTAAGGTGGGGTAATACACATGCCATGTAATAAATAACACAAAAATCCGCAATTTAAATCCTAGACCTCGCCATTAATCACTTTCAAGCATCCTCCTGAACAATTAAGGCACCGAAACTGCCACGTACTATTTAAAAAAGGAAAATTTATGTTAACACATGAAAATAATTCAGAAACTTACAAATTTATTACTGAAATTATTTGTTAATTTCTATGTATGAAGCCATCATACGTAAATTTATTACACCTAACACCATTATTAATGGGTTATTGGAATAACGCAGCAATAGTTAACTATTAGTACTTATTGTGCTGTAGGTACATCGAATTGGCCATAAATTATAAAAAGTGGAGGTGCAAACCTCCCCTGGACTTTCCCATACTAAATATAAACATTTCGTTTTTAGTATTCAACAGTAGTTCGCGAGACAGCATTGGAAATCATTTGAATCCCTAGCGAGAAAAACGAGACTATACGGGTTCGATATGAACAAAAGAAAGACACCAAGATACGCATCAATCTGTACTCTGTAGTAGGCAGCGGCTAGAAATAAATTACAACTAGCGAAGCCTGACGATCGCTACCGACCGATCATCCGTTTCCGTCCGAGTCCAACCTAAATATTCAAAATTCACGAATTTCTCATTAACCGTATATTTTAGCCATATGAACACCTTATACTATGTGATAGACAATTAAATTTTGCATTCAATCATGTAATAATATATAGGGTGTTTCATTTTAAATAACAAAGTTGCTTATTGTACTGTGGAAAGCAAACGTCCTGTATACATGATATACATTTAGGAGAATGCAGAATTATATACTGAATAACTTTCATATTTAAACTTCTTTCATATTTTGACCAATAAAGGCACTATAGGAGCATCAATTTCCAATTTTCAAAACCTCGTAGAGGGCGCCACAGTTGAATTCTGTCGTTCATCAAAAAACGAAAATGTAGTTAATACCAAGCAGCATAAATATAGAAAATAAAACAAAATCCTTAGACCAGTTTTTTTGTAATAATTTTTCATAAATTTCAAAATTTTTGGAAGAGCGCCGCGCCGTTGCGACCGTTTTTGGATTTAGCCAATATTTCTTTTTCATGGTGTAGTACCGCCAAAGGGCTTTCAAACAAGTTCTTGCGAAACCTGATCAGATAACTGGTTTTTGAGTTATGGGGCGTTAAAGTCTAAATTTTGAAAAATTCAAAAGGCCGGCAAAAAACTGTTTCCCTTCAACTATGGTGTTCTTTCATATCCCCTACTCATATTTTCAAAATTCCGCTTCTGAAAAAAATGCTACCAAAAAAACACGTCTAACTTCCGCTTCAGGTTTCGGATTTTTTTGAAAAGCTTATTTTGTCGAGGAATTTTCGTTATACCTGTTCGTTTCAAATTTGATCAAATTCGGTTCACTAGTTTTTGCGTTAGAGGCGTTACATACATACATACACACCCACAGGCAGACATTTTTTCTAGATCACTTTTTTGGGTTCCTGGGGGCCCAAAACACGTATTTCCGAGAACATCTCGATTTCGAAAATTTTCATGATATCAATACTTATACCAGTGGTGGTACGGGAAAGTAAAAAGTAGTGATGCCGCCCGAGATCGAGAATTCTCGATCTCGTCTCGATCTCGTCTCGATCTCGTCTCGATCTCGTCTCGATCTCGTCTCGATCTCGGCTCGAATTTCGAGACGAGAGTTAGCAAAACTCTCGTCTCGATTTTCGAGACGAGATCGAGAGTTGCTTAACTCTCGTTTCGTTCTCGCCGCAAGAACTCTCGAACTCTCGAGCTCTCGAATCGTCATACAGATTTTCTTAAGAAACTTAGGAAAAATATTATGTTATACATTTTATGCCGCAATAAAAAGATATAACAATAAATAAAGATATATAATTACAAACATTTTCATTTATTTATTAAATGCTAGCGGCAAAATTGCTATACAAATTTTAATTAATATCGCTGAAACTATTGATTATAGTAGGAAAGTAGTCAGGTAAAAAAGTGTGATACGACTGATACGAGTATTAAATAAAGATTGTCTTTTTAATTTGTTTAATTTTTAAAACACTACACAACTATAATAATAACAAAATAAGTGTAAGTATACATTATCCGAAAGAAAATAGACGCTTTGCAAATAATTTATGATTATTCTCGGCAGTCGGCACTGGAACCCCCATAGGATAATAATCCGATTTGCTAAAATCTGAAAACTATATGGATGGAAATTCTAGAGACGAGATCGAGAGTTACCCAACTCTCGTCTCGTTCTCGTCTCGCGGCATCACTAGTAAAAAGTGGTGGTGCGCACAGCACCTCCCCTACACTTTCCCATACTAAAAATAAACATTTCGTTTTTAGTATTCCCAATAAATCATTTTTTGGAAGAACAAGAGTGTACCTGTTTCAGATTCGAAATTAAAATAAAAAACGTAATCAGAAAATTATATATTTTATTTTTGTTTAATATTCGCTACTACTTAACAGAATTCAAACATTTGTCTTTTTGGATATATTGGGTGCCTTTGAAAGGTCTAACGCTACCACATATTCCTGAATCGTTATCAAGATCTTTTCTCCCGGAGTGGTACGGATTCACATCCCAAATTAGATTTCTACTAATGCTAGTTTTCTTTAGTTTCGTTTCTCAAATAATTTTATTAATAACTTTGGTGCTTCATAGGCTTACTTGAAGCATTTTTGGATATATTTCGATTTTATTCCTATCTTCAGACAGTGGCGTTTTGTAAAGACTTTTCAAAGACACTCTACATTCCAAGGTTGGTAAAGCATAGTATTCTACCAATCTTGTCTACATTCTAGGTACATAATATCAAAACGTTAGATAATCATAAGTTGGAAGTTCTCGGTTACTACTAAAATCAACCATACGTACAGATTTCAACTTTTTTGTAATTACTGGATCTAAATGTCCCCCCAATTGATTCCCACATAAATTCAAATTGTACAGGTTAACAAGGTCTTGAAAAATATAAGTAGGCAAAGTAGATAGTTCGCAATAAGATAGATCTAGTTCAATTAAATTACGTAAACGAGCAAAACTATTTTGTGATAATTGGACATTTCGATTATTTGTTAAAACTAATACCCGTAATTTCCTTAAATTTGCAAAGACATTGTCAGGCAAATCCACAAACCGATTATGACCTAAATCAAGCAGTTTTAATTTTTTCATATTACTAAATATTGTCCCATCATCAAGTCGACTAATTCTATTCAGGTTCAAATACAATGACTCCAAATTGTTTAATCCCCGAAACGTATCGTTTTGTAAGGTATCTATATTATTTGCAGATAAATCCAACACTTCAAGTTTGTTAAGTTCGGAAAATATTTTGGAACCAATTGTACCACTTATGTCATTTTCCGACAAATTCAAAGTTTTTAATTCAATAAGGTGTCCAAAATCTGATCGATAGATCGTATTAATTAAATTACCAGTCAAATCCAGCGTTTCTAAATTAACGAGATCCCCAAAAATCCCATCAGGAAGTTCTTTTCTGTGTGACAATTTTGAAATTTTTAAAGTTTTTAAAAGTTTTAATCCATAAAATGCACCATATTGCATAGAAACAATTTTATTAAAGTCCATTTCTAAATTCTTCAGCGATGTTAAGTTTACAAAAGCTCTTCGGTTAATGCTGGTAATGTTACTATCTTGTATCTTTAGATTTTCTAATTTTTTCAAGAAGGGAAGATAAGCTAAGGTCAAATTAGGAATGTTACTATGGGTTATCACCATCGATGAAATTGATTCATTGTTAGGGTTAAAGTATCGAGTTATAATTTGTAGTTCTTTTTCGGATTGCAACCCTGTACAATTCAGTTGTTTATGAACGGAGTCGTAATCGCACACCTCAATTTTCTTAGAAGTTCCAATGTTTTGCATTATGATGAAGAAAAGCCAGACGAAAATGTTTCTAGTTTGCATTTCTTCAAGCTAAAAAATTAACCACTTGTTAAGATTATAGGTATAGGGTGTCCAAGATAAGGATGCATGGGGTTTTTAAGTCACCAACATTTCAAAATATTAACATTAAAATATGTGTTAAAAGTGGCTGTCACCATTGCAAAGACTCCCGACTCCTACAATTCTGTCCCTAGTATAAAATAATCTGTCTTGACTTTCTATTAATATCAATGTTTAAATCCTAAGTTGTTTATTCGGGTTCGAAATTCCAAGTGTGACATCTGCTGTACCTGTGTCTTTTCTCTCTAGTTTAGAAGACTCTGTAGCATGTTAAAACATTGATGACTCTTAAATTCGGCGAACTCTTAAATAAATCCTGCACCTGACATTGACATATTTTGCTTGTTCCCAGAATTCTGTCTCAAATTTAATAAATACTGTACCCCATTCCAAAAATTATGCCCCTAGGATTTTTCGTATAAAAAAATTTCCTCTCTGATACTTAAATCTGGCAACTAACTCCTAAATTTTTCGTCAGGATTCCGAATCCTGTTCTTAGTATCTAAATTATTCCTTTTTTTCCCTGAATTCCGGATCCTAAATTCTGCCCCTGAGTAGCAAAGCTTTTGGCCCTATGTTAGCAAATTCTTCGCAATATTACAATATTGCATCTCTGAGCTTTTAAAAGACAATTCGCCCCCAGCAAATGGTTATCCTTAATAGGTACCATGTACAGTCAGTGACAAATGTTTTCACCACGGAATTCGTTTTTGTGAGAAATATAAGAGGTAACATAACGCAGTTTTTAGTGTTTTACATGGGTATGTTGGTAAGCTGTTATACTTCTCAGTAAAACGGGTTACAGTGGTATAAAACTGGTTGTACACAGACAGCGGCATTCATGACCGTTTTGTGCTATTTATTATATACAGGATATATCTGAATTGCGTGGCTAAACTTTACCAACGTGATGGAACAAAACTGTAAAAAATATGTGTTCAAAAATGCTTCCTTAAATAGTTCATGCATGACGCTACTCCACCACATTTTAGCCTTGTTGCTAGGAAGTACTTAAATAATAATTTTCCGAATCGTTGGATTGGCACAGGTGGGCCAGTTGCGTGTCCACCGCGCTCCCCAGACTGCAATCTATAATATTACACTGATTAATCTTAATATTGAAAATCGCGGGATACATGTTTATAGGAACTTTTTTTACAGTTTTGTTTCATACATCACGTTAGTAAAGTTTGGCCAAGGAACTTTCTGCTCAGAATAAATATCCTCGGCACCATGTACACAGACCGCGGTACAATGTACACAGACAAGGGCACTCAACACTGTCTCCTACTATGCCTATATGCTCAGGGATATGACCATGAATTGACCGAATCCCATCATCGACTCTTAAATTATGTTCCTGGCATTTAAATTCTCCGTTTATTCTCGCAATTATCGATCGTAACTCCTACATTCTGCGTCTGATATATAGAATGTCGTTAGCCGTAAATTCTGCATCTTCTTAAAAAAATGTATCTCTGACTTACTCCATTAACTCCTAAATTCGTCAGGATTCCTAATACTGGTCCTGACATTCGAATTCTTTATTTTTATTCTCTGAATTCTGTAACTCCTAATTTCTATGCTGATTCCCCAAAATTGAACGATTAATGTAAATATTTTGTCTCCACTTAAAAAAATGTTGAAACTATCTTTTTAATTCTGTGGGTAACTTCGAAATTATACATTAGAGCTTGAAATTTTATACCTGATAGCTCCCTAAATTATAGGTCTACGCAATAAATTATGAACTTAATTCCCAAATTGTGCCGTTACTGTACAATATATTCTGCCTCTAATTGAAAAATTCTCTACCTAAATAATAAATTTTGTGTCTAAGTCCTAATCAACGTCTAAATTGTGGGGGTCTTATTCTAGTTACACATGATATAGGTACTACTTACGGAATGAAATTGTACGATAATGGATGATCTCCAATCCTAAGCTTATAGGTTTGTCTTCAAGACGATGTTCATCCAAAACGTGCATATATTTTATTGAAATTATAACTTTCACTTAAAAAAATTACAAAATCCAAGAAAAATAAGTTTCTAAATTACCATGATTAGTATTAACGTGTCAATATTGCAATATGGAAACATAATTTCGTAATTATTGCTACCACAAATTGCTAATTATATTTTTAAGATCTGTTATTTATTGCTGTATTATAAAATGGAATATTACTGCTTATTGTTTTGTAACATATTAACAAATATATTACCATGGGTAAGAGATCTCTAACCCAAGTCTCTTGACTAGAGGAGACAAATGAAATTCTATTCGTTTCTAATTTCTTGAATAACCGATCGGGCGTTCCGTTCCAAACAACCCTTGAAACTAACCGAAGAAGTTTTTCGGTTCAACGCAGCATGTTACTTATTAGTTATTACAGTGTGTCTAAAAATGAATTACATCTAGTGTGCTTTGAATTTCCAATACAAAGGTACAATGTGCCACTTTCGCGCTACTGTTATTAGGTAGACTGCCATTCTCCATTTATCATTTATTATCTGTCCTGATCAAAAATATGCCTTAAAAATAAAAAAATTTCTTGCACTGTATACATTTTGTGTTGTAGTATTGTCACGTTATAAATTGTGACTGATCTGGATTTAAACAACTCAAGAGTTTAACATAATTATATTTGAGTCAAAGTTACAAAGTTAACAAATACACCATTAAGGTGAGCTTACACAAGTGTTGCTAGTAGCGCCAAGTAAACCATGGTTGATCGAAGGGGCGTACTGTACTCTTCTGACTTCTGATTAAATTTGAGACCGTTCAGGTCTGCCTTGATGTAATTATACGGAGGCCCAAGGGTCCAAAAAGGACCCAACCAGTTAGACTTGGGCGTTGTGCTTTAATACTAATTTATTTTAGAGCAAAAGTGTGTTTAGGTTTTTTGTAGAGAAATAAATTCTGCATCTTTTCATACTATTCTTTACAATTTTCCATTTTCCGGAAGCGTAGAAATAGAAGAAATTAAAAATGGTCTTTTTAAAAAAATCACTGATGCCATGGAATTATAAAATCAAACAAACGCACTGACATTTCTGTCTGATTACATTTTTTTTCTTTTTAAAGCAATAAAACGAGTAGGTAATAGGAACATATTTTACGCTAAACAAGGCACTTTATCATTTCTACTTTTTCTTTCATTGAATACATTTTAAAAATAATATATTTTAATAATCGGTTATAAACTTCAAACCGTAATGACAGATGTAAATGCGAATGTTGATTGTTTAGATAATTCCAAGGCATCACTGATTTGTTTAAAAAGACCATTTTTAATTTCTTCTATTTCTACGCTTCCGGAAAATGGAAAATTATAAATAATAGTATGAAAAGATGCAGAATTGTTTTCTCTACAAAAAACCTCTACACACTTTTGCTCTAAAATAATTAGGGCAGCCAATAATTAAACATTAAGAATTTATCATTGAAATCCCTATGTTGCGTTGTTCAAGTCACTACCCTGTATAAATAGTGGCACATAAAAATTTACATGCAAACAAATTTCACAGGTAGGTAACTAGATGTGATTCATTTTTAGACATGCTGTATATTGGAATGGTGACGGTTCTGCTTTTGTAAAATGTGGTCAACACAACAATAGCAGAGAGTATGGGTATTCGAAATTCGTAAGACATGCACATATCCTCAAAAAATTCATTCCAAGCAACCGTTGAACGTAACCATGGTACTATGTTCGGTTTGACGCAGTATGTACAGATATGATGGGTAGAGAAATATAGCAGAAAGACTTAATAATTAACTCACTGTTGTTGAGACCACTAACGAATCAAATTAATCATTCAAACAATTTGACAATTTGACCAGGTATTTTTAAACCAAGCCAAAGTTATTTTTCCATGTAATTAAAAGCCGAATGCGATTATACAGGTTGTTCTAATAAAAAAATGTCACAAATTAATTCATCAACTTATTGATAGAGCAACCCTACTCTCCGCTACCCTCTTAGTAAAAAGGGAGGTTTTCAAATAAAAAATATCGACCCTATTCTAAACACATTTTCAGTTAACATTTCAATTTGACCGCAACATGGACATTAAAAAGCCTTAACACACGTCAAGCAAAACCATTTGTGTATTAGCATTTGGACATGTAAGCTCGCCTAAACATACGCTCCCGGACAATTATATTAATGGGGGTCCATATCAGATTTTGCCTTGCAAATCCATATGTAAATGTCGGAATAATCGGGTGATTCAGTGAACATAGACTGAGATAATCCCCTACGATTTCGTGATGTCCAGATACCGTATGATTGGATACGAGATTGCGGATGACAAGATTAGATTTTCCCCTATCAACTCCGGAGATAATTTATGGTCAAAAATTTAATTCCGGATAGTAATAGTTGTGGAAATATGTTGGTTACGGGGTGGTAAAATTTAATACGGGGACTATTATAGTGGTGGAATCTGAAATGTGTCAGTTAGAAGTAATGGTTATATTGCTGAGCCACGTTGAATATGTTAAAATTAATGGGATGCTAGTATTTATTAATTTATATTATTGCCAATATTTTCTATCACAAGTGCATTTTTGAAAATGGTGTGAGAATGTAGACAATTAAATAAATACCAATTTTCCAAGAGATCAATTTTTTAAATTGTACTGCGTGTTACAGAGCTTTTCAAGCTCTTTACCGTTTCTGAATCAATCATTTTGTATACAGAGTGTCCAAGAGAATTAAGGATCGCATGCTTAGAGCGTTCATTTCCCCGTGTATGTCTGTATGTGACGCCTTTAACGCAAAAACTAGTAAACCGATTTTGATGAAATTTGAAACAAAGGAGTAGGTATATCGAAAATTCATTGACAAAATAAGGTTTTCAAAAAATTTCGAAATCGAAAGCGGAAGAGCCGCTATGAATTTTTCAAAATTTTGACTTTAAGGCCCCACAACTCAAAAACCAGTTATATGATCAAGTTCAGCAACAAGTTGTTTGATAGCCCTTTGACGGGACTATACCACGGAGGACAATTTGTTAGTAAATCCAAATACGATCGCAACGGCGCGGCGCGCTCTTCCAAAAATTTTGAAGTTTTTGAAAAATTATTAGGTACAAAAAACTAACCACACGATTTTGTTTAAATTTTCTACACTTACGTAGCTTGGTATTAAATACATTTTCGTTATGCTAGAATTTCACTGTGGCTCCCTCTACGAGGTTTTGAAAATCGGAAATCCTATAGCTCTTTATTTATTAATCAAAATATGAAAAAACTTTAAATATAAAAGTTGTTCAGTATATAGATTTGCATTCTTCTAAATTTATATCAGGTATATAGGGTGTTTGCTTTCGGCAGTACAATAAGCAACTTTGGTATTTTAAATGAAACACCCTATACATTATGATATAATTGAATGCAAAATTTAATTGTCTATCATATAGTATAAGGTGTTCATATGGCTAAAATGTACGGTTGATGAAAATTTCCTGAATTTTAACCGTGTTGTGTAAATTTTGAAGATTTAGACTTTGAAACGGATCGTCGCGTCGCCGTCGGTCGGTCGTCCCGGTTTATTATTGAAGTGTAACTTCTTATGCGGCGTTGGGGACTAAAATCTTGGGAGTGAAACGGATATTACGTGTCGCGTAACGGAAACACGTGACGCGCGGCGTTTTAAATTTATAGATTAAGCGTGCGTGTTGCGCAGACTCGAAGATAAAGCAGGTGGCGATCGCCGAGGAATGACGCACGCAATGTGTGTTTATATTCAATACATATACATTTTGTGTTTGTTAACATTTAAAGACAAGGTGCGTCAAAATTAATGCAACCAAATGGATAATAATGCACATACAGGATGCGTCAAAATAAATGCAACAAACACACAAGAAGTAAGAAGTTACACTTCAGTCGTGTTATTTATTACTACTAGATGCGTGTGTTTCTTCTGCACATATCTAACCCGCTACGCATTCAAGTGATTTCCAAGGTCTGCCTCGCGAACTATAGTACTGTTGAATACCAAAAACGAAATGTTTATTTTTAGTATGGGTCTGAAAGTCCAGCGGAAGTGGGCACCTCCACTTTTTCGATTATAGGTACCTACACAGTACATCTTTTCTAGAAATTGTTTTTTTAGATATTTAGGGATTTGATGAAATTTCATGTTTTAATCAAGAATTGTAGTGTTTCGTCATGTTTTATCCTTAACGAAAATGAAAAACCCTTAACCACAAAAAGTTTCGGAAGACTAAACCCGTTTCGGTAACTAAGTGCCTATCTTCATTAGACTGGAAAGTAACTAACTTGTGGTTAAGGGTTTTTCATTTTCGTTATTTTCACCACAGTCCAGACCACAGTCTCCAAACAGTAATTTATATTTTAGAAACTTATGATGAGCAATTATGTTTGGTAGACCAGGTGAAGCGTTTCATCCATTTATTGGCTTTGTCTGAAACTTTATACCATGTATAACAACTACTTGAAACTGTGCATCTCATAAACAAACTTTGTGCATGTCCATGAAGTAATGACAAGCAGTAAGTAACAAGTTCTGGGAATTTACGTATGTTGAAAATTCCAAGATTAGATTAACATGTTGAATAATATCACACAGTATTTCGAAAATTAATTCCACTTCAAAAATTATTCGTCATTAATCTTCGACCGGTATGAATGCAAAACCTTCTCTCGCCAATTTTCATGTTAAACTTGAAAGCTTTGCGATAATATTTTTACAAATTATTTTGCAAGCATAAAACTGTTTTGAGATAGCCGAACACATAACATAAATGTTAAAGTTGGAGTGTTCAGCACTTCAATATGCCAATACAAATATTTATAGTTTCAACAACTGCTTGCGATCGTAAAAGAAGTTATTATCGAAGAGTACCTACTGCAACTTGAAAAATTCAGAAAGCTTTTACGTCACAAAAATTACTAAGAAAGTTTTCGTATTAGATTCTTTAAAACTTGTGGAAGCGGTTTTGACAGAAAAGCTTTAAATAAAACTGAAATTTTTATCTAAAAGTTAGGTTCTTTTTTGAAATATGAATTTCCTAATAGAATTTACAGAAAATACTGTAGGCATTTGTTATGCCTATATGCCTATATATTATTACATACTTGGATTCAGGGTGAAATTCTGCATACAGCTCTACCAAGCTTACAAAGTTGAAAAGGGGTGTGTTCGGCCCTGATATAGTTTTTCAAAGTACAGTCAAAATAAAAACATTTAGGCGGCAAATTTAAATAATTGTCAATATTTTTCATTCGATCAATTCCATGACCTTCCGAATGATATTTCTGGCTTCAGAATGAATTATCTTCCTCGATTTAGCATTTATACTTAATAGATTTTAAACGTCAAAACAATCTGACAAACACTGGAATTTTTAAAATATAAAACGTCAATTGAATTTTTTCAGTGATTGTTCTTTTGAGTATAATTGTTTGCTATTGGTTGACGTATTGTCGCGCCTTGTTTTTCAAAATTTAGTTGACATATTTTCCGGGGCATTTGTAAGCTTGGTGGAGCTTTAATTTTCATTCGAAAAATTCGATGACTTTCCGAATGACATTTCTGGCTTCAGAATGAATTATCTTCCTCGATTTAACATTCATACTTAACTAACTTAACAGATTTAAAACGTCAAAACAATTTGACAAACACTGAAATTGTTCAAATTTCAAACGTCAATTGAATTTTTCCAGTGAATGTACTAAATATATTAATCAATGGTACTACTGAGTAGGATTGTTTGCTATTGGTTGACGCATTGTCGCGCTTTGTCTTTTAAAATTTAGTTGACTATACCCCTATTAAAACAAGTGTTTGATAACACAATTGATATCGTTTTATAGTCGGGGCACGCTAAAGGTGCATCTACGTTATCAATTTTTTAATGGCGTCCATGACGTCATGAATTACTCTGTTTATATTTATTTATTGTTTCTCAAAACGTCATTTGCTTTAATGTGTTTCTCAAACTGTCAGAGTGACGTTTGAGCAATATACACACAATAAAAAAAAACAATAATGATCATGTGCTTAAATAAAAACTTATAGGACGAAAAAAATACTAATTAGTAAACGTTTTTATTTTTTGCAGGAATAATATGAACACAACTAATTAATAAAAATAATAACTGTAAAATATGGGCTTATAAAAAGCATACTTTTAATACGTAATTCACAAAAAAATATTACAGTTTTATACTGTTTCAAGATTGGTACTGCAAAATTACCAGAAAATGCGATTGATGACGTAGATGCACCTTTAGCGTGCCCCGACTATAATATTATGGTAGCGCACGGCTGTCTAGACGCAGCATAAAAACATAATTTAAAAAAATCTGCGTATCAAAAAAAACAAAGGAACACACTACTGTATGCAGAATTTCAACTTGAATCCAAATATGCAAAAAATACAGTGTGTTCTATTTGGAGCAAAATCTAAAATAACGAACTTAAGGGTAAGCTTTTTTTTAGGAAACAACCTGTATATTTAAACGTTTTGTAATTTTGTTATGTTAATTTTATCATTCATCTAAAGAATAAATATAATAAGGAGTTCAAAATTGGCGCTAGGGAAACTCTGAAATATAATTCCTCGACTTGGAAATTTTCCCTTTCATACCTAATGATTTAATTTAGATAAATAATCCTCTACACATCTTAATCTAACATCCGTAATTCCGTACTTTTCCATGCCAAAAATAAATTTCCGTCAATTGGTTGAGAAGCTCTTGTGAGATCGAGTAATACTGCGACCGCTTTTTATTCATGTTCCTACATCTTCTTTCCAATTTGCCAAAATTAACTTTATTGATGTTTCCCACGAGTGATTTTTACGGAAATCCAATCCAATCGCATAGGCGCCGACTCCGTGGGGGCACCGGGGCTCGTGCCCCCATAATGATAACGTTATGGGGGCCCAGCCCCCATAAAGAAATCGGTGAATTTAACGTTTCCCTTTCAAAGTTTGTGATACTTGCCGATATTTACAAAAATATGTTCAATATATGAAATTATGTCTAAAGAAATTTGTGGAATTTGTATTTATGGTGTAACACAGGTAGCTAGCCCACTAATGCAGTCGGCACCCAACACAGTAATCCGCAATGTGCAAATCCCTTGTTACTCTTGAGCTTCACGTTGCTTCAATAAAATATTAAAATATTATGATGTTTCTTGGAAAACCTCCTCACCTTTACTTAAAGCTTCCACTTCCGGTACTTTCTAGCAATGTTTTTTTAACAAAAATTAGAAATATTCTCTATTTTGTTCTTTATTTTGTTTTGGCTGTAGGTAGATATCTTTTTCAAATATAATAATTCATTTTTCTGTTTTAAACCGGATAATTTTAGTAGTGCAAGACTGGCTACATAAAATCGAAAGTGTCCGTGATGTTGTATCGTTAACTAAAGATACAATCAATTTTATAAAAGACTTCGCAAACAGATTGCAATTTTTTAAGTTACTGCAAGAAGAAGGAAATCCTTTACTAAGACCATTTTGTCCAACACCATGGACTTTAAGAATAACTGCATGAAAAACATTTTATATAAATTACTTGGTAATTTTAACCTTCTTTGATAAGGTTTCTAAAGAAAAATCAGATGCAGGAAAAGCAAGCGGATATAGAAAGGTATTTTTGAAATTTCAATCTTTATTTTAAGTTTTAAGTGCGACCCCCCCCCATGGCCAGAGATTAAACATTTTAAACATTCGGCTATAATTTGTGCCCCCATAATGATTTTGAAAAGTCGGCGCCTATGTCCAATCGTTTCTTAGTTATTTGCTCTATGACTTTTTCAAACGCCGATAACATATTAATCGGCCTAAATTCTTACCCCTTCTTTGTTCGTACTACTGAATAAAAGAGCCATCTAAAAATTGGACTTACTGTTTTCTGTAATTTATAACTCATTTTCCTATAACACTGGTAAAATGTAAGAATATTTTCATACAGACTGATCACTGAGTCCTAAAAACGCCTCGACGTAATAGCTTGTGGGGTCTAAAAAATATCGAAGTTAGGGTTCGAAGCGTTTTTTGGGAAAAAGCCTGTAAAACTGAAAACAAATTCCTCCCTTTTAGTTACGTTTCCCCACTAATATTTCACCGGAAAGTATTTTTTTAACATAAATTTGGAAGGCAATTAGTGAACAGAATAACAATGTTGATAAATTAATTATTCCGTTAATCCAAATCTAAAACGTAGAAAGGAAAGTTTCCAACTAAGAACAAGTCATAAAAAGTTTTGACAGAATATAAAACATTCATCTATAAGCAAATCTGTTTGAAAACTTAAATATCTGTCCGATCCGTAATACACTTTCAAGCAATATTTCTAAAGCCTTCAAACCCTTTTTAAATGCGGAAGCTTTAGGATTGCTTTAAAAGATAAAGGGAAAGGGCGATGTTCTTCGCAAAGCAAGATCCGTTTCGAAAACTCAAGTTTCCTTAACCCCCAGAGACCTGCTTACAGAAAATTATCCTGCCCGTTTAAATTCCTGTGTGTAAGATTTTCCAGGGCTAACCGCACCGCACCGTTTTCGAGCATGCACTTGCCCCTGTTAATGTCGTTATATTAAATAGCACTATGAAATCGATTAAAGAAGCCATGAATACTTAAAGAGATAAATGACTTAAGACTGCAGGTTGGGTATTTCCCCACGGGGCGAAACTTCAGATACGGTGTCGTGAACTAGGGCTCTATAAACTCCTGGGAGCGGCCAGTCCTCGATGTCAGAATGGAGCTTGGTCCCACAAACTACCCTCCTGTGTACCAACAACACTTCTTACTAACTTCACAGGTAAGCATCTTTATCTATTCAATCTTAAGCAATGGTTAAAGTTTATTTTTCAAGAATCATAAAAATATCGCACACTATAGTATTTCAACGTATCGGTCTCAAAGTTCACTCACCCTTATTGTAACAATCTGGGGTAACCTCCTGTACTAGAAAAATGTTCTATTAAAAGGAGGAAACTATTTCATACGAGAAGAATTATATTTTCGTTAAAGGTAGAAAAATGGAGGTAATTACAGTTCGAATTGCCCAGACACAAAGAAATAACTAAAACATAGGAAACAATAGATTACTCTCATGGATAATATAAATTTTACTCTATTTTCTTATGTGTGAACAAAGAAAACATTTTTATCACCCACAACGTGGATGAAATATTCAACAGCAAACGACCAAGATTCTTTTCCGCGCAGATATGTGTCTGACGGCTAATTTTTTTTAAGATCTTTTATGCGCCGTAGAAAAGCACATTTACTATATGAATTTTTCAAAAAAATCGACGTTGCTTTCGGCTACGTTACGATTCTTTATTGACAGCAAAGAAATTCAACCACACACACACGTCAATATAAAAAATAAGGTTTCTTTTATTTCTTTTTAATATTTAATAAATGGGCGGAAAATCTTTCAAGATCAAAGGTTCATTTTTCAACCGTTTCATTTATCATATGCGTTTGTAACATTTTAAGAGAATCTTTAAATAATCTGAGCTTAAAATTTCCCTCGAGCATAGTTAACCAATGATAAATGGAGAAAAGGAAACTATTTATAACGCTTTTGACGTAATTTATGTGCTAAATCATCACACAACAAGGAGCTTTATTAAGGCCACAAATTTAATCTGATAAGGAAGATATTTAAAATTTATTAACTTTTTGAAAAACCCATGTACTCTATACACATGCTTTATACTCAGTTTGTCAATTAGGCACTAGGATATTGGATATATGGTAATCGATATTTCGATAAAGAACACAACACCCTGTACACTTCATATTTTAATGAACTTCTAAATGGTTTCGCTTTTAGAATTCTCCTGCAACGTTAAACAATTTTTTTAATTAACCGTTACTCAAGAGCAGGGGTGCTCAAACAGTCGATCGCGATCGACCGGTCGATCGCGAGAGCTTTTAGAGTCGATCGCGTAAATAATAAGTAAGTCCGCACGCATACCCACAAGAGCTAAAAAAAATGACATACCGACATAGATTATTAGATTTCATATGTATAATTTATATTGCATGTGCAATAAATATTATACTATTTAGTTCGGTTGTATTTTTTTATACCTAGTAGTAGAATAGTCGATCGCACGCCGCCTAATTATTTTGTGGTAGATCGCCGATAGTACAAGTCTGACCACCCCTGCTCAAGAGCATACACCATCCTTCAGATATTTTAAAATTGTCTTGGAATATACAGGGTGTCCCGAAAATGGAGCAAAATATTTATGGGGCATTGTAGGTGACTGACAAGGGAGTAAGGGAGAAATACTAAAAAAATTCTACCTGCCGTGTTTTTGTAGTTATTAACCGAAAAAGATGTGCATAATATCAAATATGGCCGTTGTGCATTTTATAACTTGTGAGGATGCTATTTATTACAGAAGATAATTAAATTACATGCTCAAAATGTTGTCCTTGCGTATCCAAACAAGCCTGTGTCCGTCTTCTAATATTATTTCGAACTCTTCGTAACATATTCTCATTGACAGTTGTGGTTCATTAGATCTTGCTGGTTTTGTACATGGAGTTTGGTAAACGATTAATTTTACATGACCCCAGAAAAAGAAATCTAGTGGCGTAAGGTCCGGGGATCTCGGAGGCTATGGCACAGGACCGTTTCTGCCTATCCAGTCGTTACCATATTCGTTATCCAACCAAGCTCTTACAGGGACTGCATGGTGAGATGGAGC
Source organism: Hemicrepidius hirtus (assembly GCA_963082805.1). Lineage (NCBI taxonomy): Eukaryota > Metazoa > Arthropoda > Insecta > Coleoptera > Elateridae > Hemicrepidius > Hemicrepidius hirtus. Next base: position 7,216,852 of record OY720165.1, read on the forward strand.
ACCATCTAGCTGCATCTACATGTTTCGAGTTGTCGCAAGTGGAAGGTCATCAAAAAGATCCTGAAGCTCATTTTGAAGAAAATTTAAAAAAACCTTCTCCATTCAAACGTTGAGGCAAGAATATTGGCCCTAGCAAATGATTTCCCAGAATACCAGCCCACACATTAACGCTGAAACGCTGTTGAATGGTTGTGTTGGTGGAAGACATTTAGATTTTCTGAAGCGTAAGGGAATTATGGGAGTTAAAAAATCCGTCCCTGCTGAAAGTGGCCTCGTCAGTCCACAAAACTTTTAAAGAAACTCGTGGTTGTTAACAATAGCTCCTAACAACCAACTGGAAAAATTTCAATCTTAGTTCGAAGTCGTTTGGTAACAACGTTTGCACCTTTGATGTGTAGTGATATGGGTGGTATCCTTCATCTACAAGAACTCTGTGTACTACGGTTTTAGAAAATCCCAGTTGTTCAGCGGCAGTTCTTACACTTGTGGTAGGATTTTCTTCAATTGCGTTTAAAACATCCTCTTCCATTTTGGGATCCGTACGTTTCGTGGACGACCTCTGTTTACCACTGCCAATGGCATAAATTGTCCATTCTCTCTTGCTTTTTGCTTAAGACTTCTAAAAACATTACCATCAGGATGCCTTCTGTTTTAGAATCTTTCGGCATAGATTTGGGCAGCTTGTAAAGCAACATTCTGACATTCGCCCAAAATAATTAAGCATCATATCGGTGTATTCGTTATTCGTATACATTTCGCGAAAACTTTGAATGCAAACCGAAAAATCAGAAAACTGACAGATGTCAGTCAAATTTAAAACACAAGTAGTACCTAGGTAGTCTGATTTATTGTTGATATCGGAAAATTTAAATTACAATACAATGTTGCCAAACTCATTTTCGCACTATCTCGATGTAAAAATGTCTTCAGTAATAATTTAATAATTTGTAATTACGTGCTTTTTTGCAATTTTTAAAATTTGGAAACAATAAAAAACATTATTTTCTACAAATAGAGTACCCTTACTCAGTTTCATTTCCAATTTTTAAAAAGTTACAAGTGTTAACTTTACATCTTCATATCTTACAAATTCGAGCGAAAAGATTTTTTTTAACACTTGTTTAGAGGTACTGAACAGCGTACTACTATATATTATATTTTGCGCCATTTTCGGGACATCCTGTATAGCGTGTTTGTTGCGACCTTTAGCTTTTTTCAAATTTCTAGTTTTGTGCAATTTATAGCTCATAGCCCAAGTTGATCTCTATATAATTTCCCAAAGTGAATTTTCCTATGTCTGATACAAAGCCGGATCTTGGTCTGTTAGTCTATATATGATACCCTCTATATGTTGCTCTTCGAATTTCTTTGCGGAGTTGCCAAATTATTCAATAGTCTTTTGAAAATTTTTAATTTTTACACACTTCAGTAAAATTTGCGCGAACCACGATAGCTCAATATCTAATCTCACAATTTTATTTTTTAATTCTTATGGCGTAATGTAAAAGCAAAATGCTATTAGTGATACATGCTTGTAAAAAGAAATTGATTTAGAATCTTATTCCGCAAAAGTATACATAGTGTTTCATTTAAAAAGCAAAGTTACATATTTTTCCGGAAAATAAGAAGGCCGTGGAAAGAACTTGTTTGCGCCGTTTTATACACCAGGTTCTCTTAGCTAAGTCTCTCCTTTAATTATTTCTTGTATCTTTAATATTTCAGCAGCTATAAGCTGGACAATGAAAAACTACCCACCCTGTATAGACCCCCACTTCAGAATCAGAATTATTGCTCATTGTGGATGTCGGTAGATCTAGAACATAACTTTTATGTTCTTATGAGTGGATGTCTAAATTTTCAGCTTGACGCACCATCTTGTTTCTAAAATATACTCGATGTTAAAAATATTTTTGTCTTCTTCAAAGCGACATAACTTCTTAAGGAAGCACTTTTGTATCCGAGTTTATTAGAATTTCTTTCTTATTTTGATCTTTACTAACACCCCTCAAAGTGTGTAGAACGTTTTTATTAAACACTCATATCCCGCATACAGGGTGAATCATATATCGGTGTCAGAGTCTTGGATTTCTTTCTTGCCGTTTAAAATACTGCATACACAGCTTATTCGAGTCCTAAAAAGGACAACCAAAAATTACTTTCACCTCTACAGAATCTTCAGTAAACCTTTCCTGAAGTGGCATATCGTTTGGTTTTCAAAAATTTAAATATTTTTGTTGGATTTGAACCCACATTTCAATGACTCGCCGTGTACCTATATATTATGTATTATTGCATAATTAGACAAAGATTTTTCTTATCTACGAATTGTAGTAATCAACGCATATCCCTATAGCCAATACTTTTCGAGAAAATTAAATTCAAACAGAAAATCCGGTGTTTTCCTATTTTTTTTATATTTTTCAAAATTAATTCTTTACACTCTAGAATCCTATTGGGACAAAAAACGGGTCCGAAATATATACGAATTCGTGTTTGAGCTCATACACATTCAAGTCGTTCACTCTCTTTCTAGGAAAAAAATTGTTGACTCATTTCTCAGAGAGTGATTTTTTTCTTCTCTCGCTGTTAAGGCTTTCAGGCGTTGAATTACAATGATTAGAAAGAATGCCTTTAATGGGAATAAAAGCTTATTATATTTTTATAAAGTACAGCATTGTATTGAACGAATCGGCATTCTACGACTCGAATCGCAGCTTTTTTATCCTATTCAATACTTTTTTAATTGAAAAATAATTCGTATTTTTAAATCAAAACTACTTTTGGAATAGTGCCCATTCCACGTTTAACACACCAACCTCAGTTTTACTGTTTCTATTTAGTTTAAATATTTTTCAGAGGATGCACCACCGACTGTGTTGATAAAAATTCCATCGGGATCAGCATCTGTAGAACCAAATGGAGAGTTGGCTGTGTTTCCGGGTTCGACGCTCCACCTGGAGTGCCTCTTCTCCCGAAGGCTCGGTTCGCCTGACTGGACATGGACATCTCCTTTGGGGCAATATCTCACAGGTAAACATTCCGTGGCTCTCAAGTAGAGATTCTTGAAATTGGAGAATAAATTGCATTCTCGACTATTTCCTAGGCTTTAGTTGTTTTCACTGCACGAACTTCTCATCAGTTATTTTGAACTACTTCAATGAACCCGAGCTTCCTTCTTTATTAACTTTTTTCAGTGAAAATGTGTTAAACAGGAACAGTCAAGTGGGATTTTCACTTGCTGAGAAAAAGGTAAATACGTTTTCTTCTCTAACTACTTGTCGTTTTGAAACGTGCTTTTTTATTTTTCGTCAGGATTCTATCCGGATGAGTTTTTCACAACCATTGCGCTTTTCTAGAACGTTTACAAAGAAAATCTATCTTCATGAAAATATCTAACAAAAGAAGGAAAAGTTTTTAATTTCAAACGCGTAGTGTTCCTTTTATTAAAAAGCTTTGACATGAGTAAGTTTAAACTTTTGAATAAACACAAGAATTTATTCAAACAGTTCATACAGGGCGAACAAAAAGTTATTTCAAAGATTAAATGCAACTTTCTTTATCCAGAAAAGTTGTTTTTCTCTTAATAATGATATAAACCTGTCTCATAAAAGCTTCTCCCCCCCCACCCATTGATACTGGAATTTATGTTCACGATTTCCAGTGTTATTAATTTTTAGTGGTTTTCAGGAATCGCAAGTTTTATGCCACATGTCGTTCCATATACCAATTTTGAGATAATACAGTAAAATTGATTGTAAAATGAATATAAATCGAGTAGGATCGATGTTCAAAAACAAAAAAGTTCAAAGGAGTCACGTCCGGAGATCTAGGAGGCCACAAATCTTTGCTTATCATACACATTATCAAAAAATACGTGCGAATAATTCAATGTTGCCTAGCTGTAGGGACTGTCACACCGTTTTGTTGGAAAAAGCCCAGATTTAGTTCCTCGTCGTGTAGCCCGACACGCATCTTGTTTTCCATAACCAACTTTTACCAAAAATTTTATTATGATATATGCTACCAACTGGGTATAGTTGGGACACGCTAATGGTGCATCTACGTCATCAATCGCATTTTCTGGTAACTTTGTAGTACCAATCTTGAAACAGTATAAAACTGTATTTTTTTTGCGAATTACGTATTAAAACTATGCTTTTTATAAGCCCATAAAATGTTATTTTACAGTTATTATTTTTGTTAATTAGTTGTATTCATATTATTCCTGCAAAAAATAAAAACGTTTACTAATTAGTGTTTTTTTCGTCCTATAAGTTTTTATTTAAGCACATGATCGTGGTTGTTTTTTTTTATTGTGTATATATTCCTCAAACGTCACTCTGACAGTTTGAGAAACACATTAAAGCAAATGACGTTTTGAGAAACACTAAATAAATATAAACAGAGTAATTCATGACGTCTGCATGGACGCCATTAAAAAATTGATGACGTAGATGCACCCTAAGCGTGCCTCAACTATCCGTAAATATTTGACGTTCTTTTACTAATCGACCTTCTTTTTTATCTTGAATATTATAGTAACTAAAAGAACTTTTGTTTTTCTACTTTACATGGCCTGCTTCAAATACAAACTGTATTTCTTGATTAGTTTAACGAATTTCCCCGACAAGTGATTTTCTGTGAGCAACAAGTTTTCAATTTTGAAGAGGTATTTAAAACATTATATTAAGGAAAAAATCCATATCTCAATCTAAATATATTCCAGGAGAGGTAGGAAAAATGAGAGGAAGTGTTTCCTGAGTAGACACGGAACAAATGGCCTTTCATTAGAGCAACGCTCTGCTCTCGTGTTGTTTATTTTGGCCGTAAGAACGGGCTGTAATCGCCCCACTAAATCCACAAAAAGCCTTATTGCTACCCTCTGTCCTTCTTTGTCTTGAAAACAAGCACGTGAAGGTGGGACAGAGATAACCACTAATGGCTCAGTTATTTTCACTTCGGATTGTTTTGTTACAACGATGGGAACACTTGGATGTTCTTTGATAAATTACCGCTAATAGATTTCCTGCGGAATCATGTATTTTTCACATTAAATCACGAATTGTTTTCAGGGGCTAACGTTTTCGGTTTTAATTTGACTTGATATTGCCACTTGTTTTGGCAACACGTTGTTGAATTTAAATTTCTATACTAGAAAGAAGGACTTTCTAAATTAACGATTTTAAATCTTTAAGAAAACCACGTAAAAACCCCTAGACACTGTAAAAGTTTTTTTGACATCAGTTTGGAGAATCGTCTGAACTTATATCTCAAGGGAGTTTGTATTATTGATCTAAAGGGAAATTCTCGTTACTTTTATCTATAAAGGATCACCTTCGGAAAATAACGTAGACATAACTTCCAGACGCTCTATTTTCGGAAAAAACTAGCATTCTTTTATTTAACCGGATTCATATAAAGAGCAGCCAGGTTTATAATGGGCTAATAATCTTCCAATGTTTAAGATAGCACAAAATAACTCGATCCTTTTAAATCGAACATCCTGTATGTTAATATATCATTTTATTTGATTTTTAATTCACTTCCTGGATGTTTTTTCTAAGAAGTCATATATTCGATCTTTTCAGGGTACTGAATGCAAGAGGGCAAATATTTCGGATTCCTAAGGCAATTCGATTGTTTACGTAGAAAGCTCGTATATTATTACAGCATTTTCTTTTTTGACATTTAATTTCCTTTCTGATTATGTAATGTTTTGAAATTGTATTAAGGCTTTGAAAAGTTATTCATCTTTTTTTGGAAAAGCGTATTTAGAGCTTCCAAGAAACTTGGCCCAACTCAAATTAAACAGTTTTTCTACTGAAGCCCGCTTATTATTCTTCAGATATTTTATGTTGAATCCGGTAGTACAGAATGATACACACGGTACAAGGATTTCCTATTTTTAATTTGCCGTAACTCATTTTTATGTCGGCATTCCCCTATTTTTAACAGAATTTTCTAACCATAAAAAGTATATCTAAACTACTCTAAACACCCTGTATATTATTAATCTTTAGATGGTTGTTCCCTAAAAAATCGTTACAAGTCTTACCAACATGAAAAGAAATGTTATATAACCAAAAGTAAATTGGGGGCGAATTTCATGAAACATTCTGTATCAGACCTAATAAGGTCTAAATACAAATACATGTTCTCACTCAATCTACATGGTTATTAGAAAATTACCTACATATGAAAAATTATACCCAAAACATATTTTCAGTATTCTGACGGACAAGTTAACCCTTAAATTCTATTTGTGAGAAGGCCGAGAAGGGTTGGTAGCGAGAGACACTAGTAAATTGGCTAAAATTTGAAGTTGTTTGTATAATAAAATTTGATTATCTTTAAAGTGAGGTTGCACAGGATTATACAAATTATTTTAGAAGTAATCAACCCCTTTTGGGAACGGGTTTACCGCAAGTACGTCAAGGGTTGCAAAAGGTCAAGCCGTTTTAAAGTGGATGTCCCACAACAGACATTCCTGCATTTCGTACACGGTCAGAATGCAAATGAATCCTGAAAAATCTGAATTTTTACCCCTTCCAAAAGTGTGAAAAACAAAAGAAAAGAAAATTGTTAAAAAACTTCTAGATTTTCGATTACTAAACAATTCGTTTTCCTTCCAATCTTTTTTTTTCAAATCTCTGCCTGCTAATCTATTTTCTGATTTATTTTTCTGTATTTGATTCGATTGTAATTGCGTATCAGTTCTTGTTTGACATAAAAGTTACTGATTGATGTATAGAGTTATCAATTATACTCAAGTTTCGTTTTCAGAACTTTCAGACACTTCCATAAAAGTTGTTTTCATTTACTTATTTTTTTTTTACTTTTCGCTCCCGTTTCATCTACTTTTTTATCGTTGTTTAGTAAAGTACCTATTCTTCCCTAGAAATAGTTTTACATAATTTCTCCAGTCGGAAATTAATTTCATATACAGGGTCCTTCGAATTTATTAACCTTTTCCTAGATTTTCTGAAACAAACAAAACCTGATGTCAATCTGTGTAAATGCCAGACACGCTTTTAGCATTTTAGACGATGTAACTAGGCCACTTATAGTGGGAGGGAAGTTTTAGAATCAAAGATTCAAGGAAACACACAGCCTAGACAAGCCCTTGAACAACGACTTATCTAAACCTCAGCAAATATTCTCTCTTCACTAAATTACCAAACTCAGACCTAAACGATCACTAAGCTATTGGTACTTGAATAGAATGGAACTGAAACCCGAGGGAATTTGTCACGCTTGACTAATAAAGCCCTTGTTTCGGAATAATTCCAAATTTAGATTCTAATTACCTTTAATACAATGTTCAACCAGTAGAACATTTGCGATTGTACGTGCATGTTGTAATTAACAACTATAGTTTGTCACGTGCCAATTTGCCGCGGGGTGAGCTAAGGGATGTTTTTTTTAGCTTCGGCTAGCGGATTCGCGCAATGGAGACGGTCGTGGGGTTTTTATATGGGTGGACTGGATTTTGCATAGGGGTTTTATACAGGATGATTCGTAGGCGCCACTACGACATAAACTTGTTGAATGTTCAGCTGGCAGATGAATGGTTAGCTTCTGGTTCGTTTGCTTACGAAAAATGCTTATTCACAAAAACACAATACAAACAGCTCTTCAATAAAAAAACAATTAATATAATGAACTTGATTTATAAGTATTGAAGGTTGAATTTGGATTAAACCAGATAAAAATAATAATATAACACAGGTCAAAATGGACACAAGATACGCCTGTAAAAATATCAACACAAGACTTGCCTTGCCAACCGTCCCTGCGCCAAAACGTCCGGTTCCCAAAACCGCTTAAAAATTAACTAACGTTTTGATTATGTAATAATTCCCTCAAAATGACATTCGGGGCTTCCAAAGTCTATGATTTTACTGCGACAATTTATGATACAAGTAGGCAACATAAATTATGTACAGGGTCATTCGTTAGGAATTGTAAATCTCGATACTGGCGATATTAGAAACCAACCAAAAAATATACCGATTCAGTGTTTATTTCGAAAACGGTTCATTTTTTCGATATAGTACCTTATTACTTACAAAACGCTAAAGAAGCTAAAACTGGCCTTAAAAATCAAATAATTTGACTCAAAAATTTTTTTTTGAGATGAGGAAATGTCAGAGGGTGTTTTACCATCGAGTTGCGAAAACATTATCCAATATTCAAATATACCCTAAATAGTTTCAAGCGGTTTCAAGTAATCCGACATTCACCCAAAAATTATCAAAATCCACTAAACAATTTAAATCAATGTTCAACTGCAAATATCTGCGGGTAGTTATCTCAGAGAACTTTTTTATGAAAACTTCCGAGAATATTTTTACTGTACCCAAACTGAAGAAATTACCCACCAATTCTGAGACACCCTGTGGTTGATTTTTCATTAAAATCATTCATTTTGGGCAAGTTCAAATTCAAAAAAGCGGCGATTTCATGCAAGAATTGGTTCTCTTAATGGAACACCCTGTATAATTTTCAAATGTTGTTGGAGACGGAGAAACCAATTTTGTTATTTGGAGACTATGGGGCGCCGTTTAAGACAAAACTAATTTATAAAAATATTTATTTTCTCTTCACTATGTATAATTATTTTAATTTAAATATATTTGTGATTCAAAATAAATATAGGTATTCAGAAAAAATAAATAAGTATATTTAAAAAAATAAAAATATATTCATAAGAAATAAATATTATATTCTGAAAAATAAAATATACTCATGAAAAATAAATATATTCAGAAAAAATTAACTATATATTTGCAAAAATAAATATATTAGGAAACATATATATTCAGGAAAAATAAATATATTCAGAAAAAAACTTATATTGACAATATTTTGATCCTCCGAATTTGTGGTTAAGCTATGGCACCATATTTTAGAGACACCCTGTATATTGATGAGACAATAAATATTTTTATATAATAGTTTTGTCCTAAACGGCGCCCCATGAAAGACAGTCTCGTACGTTACCATACAATTTCCAAATGTGCCGGATTTTTCTCGTTCCTTTTTTTTATTTATCGTCCTAGTGCATTTCCGTTCTTGATTCCGCTCGTTGGTTTTCTTTCTTTTCCAATTATTTTTTCTTTTGTGGTTGGTATCATTGCTTTGTATTAATTTTTTTACATTATCGTCTTTTCCTCTTTCACTTATTTAATTAATGTTCCTGCTAATAGTCTGAATAAACCATTAATCTGTTATCTATAATTCAGCATGAGGAAGTCTAATAATAAACATAATTAATTGACATCTTGTTTTACTTCAAACTATACGGTTTTGATATAAAATTTACAGTTGGTTTTATGCATAAAAGTTAATAACAAGAAGCTCATGTTTTATGAGTAATTCTCACGAAAAAGAGAAGCGTTTATAATGCCTGAAAGCGTTCCTTTTATGGATGTTTGCGTAAAAAATTATATCACAATAAAAAACGGCAAGAAGTAAACTCCAAACATGCGACACTTAATTTTCATTACGATCAACATCAGGAGCTTTCCAGATATACAAGTGACAGCTTCATCAGCTTAATTTCTTCTCAAACTAAATTTAAATTAAATCGATATTTTCAAGATAAGAAGTTTGAAAACCCCTTTGTTCGAGGTATTAAGAGATAATTTATCATTCGAACATTTTCAGATAGACTAAGGGGGAACACAGTTGAAGCCGTAAATATTTAATGTTGTACTACATGAAGTCCTGTTAATTATTAATCAAGTAAAATAGGATAGAAAGGGGACGCACCCCCTATGTAGGAAGATTATTGGGGGAAGCGCTAGTAAGAAAAAGTATACAACCCATAAAAATTATTGCAGCTGGTTCAAAATACAATTGTTTGATGCTAAAATGTTGACGCACTATTAAACCTTAAAACAAAATCGATTAGGTATGATGGTACCCGTATTGAACAGTATCTGAATATACACGTATAAATTGCAATTCGTGAATATACACCAGTATAAGAGCATATCCCCAAAGGTTGAATATATTAGAAGATGCAGTACATTCTAGCACATAAATATACGAAAAATCTATAAAAGCAATTAAAACAAACACTCGTACCTACTACTAGCATTGTTATGTAGGACAAACTAAAGTACGTTTGAAAAGTAGGTCGTTTTCATAGTTACTTGTTATTTACTAGTTTGGAAGTTGCTTTTCTTTTGTTATTATAATCAGATTAAATTCGTCAAATAAGCTTCATATACACTGCTCAACAAAATGATCGCATCACGTTATCCAAATTGAATTTTCGGTATAAACAATGGATTTAATTGTTTTTGATATGAGATTGACATCTAAGCTTGAATCTTCATAGTCTGAAATATAAAAAAGTGGAGGTGCAAACCTCCCCTGGACTTTCCCATACCAAAACTAAACATTTCGTTTTTGGTATTCAACAGTATATAGTTCGCGAGGCAGACTGGAAATCATTTGAATGCCTAGCGAGAAAAACGAGACTATACGGATTCGACATGAACAGAAGAAACGCACCCATCGTTCCATCTATCTGTAGATACCGGCTAGAAATTAGAGCTGGCGAAGCCGGACGACCAGGGTCTAGGACGTTTCTACGCCGCCGGTTCTTCGCCGCCAGTTCATCGCCGCCGTTTCTACGCCGGGACGGTTCTACGCCGGCCGTTTCTACGCCGGCCGGTTCTACGCCAGATTTTCGAAAAGAAATGGGTAATCTGAAAAGTTGCTTTTTTCTTAGGAATCTACAATTTTGTATACAGTGCTTCCCGAAAGTAACGGATAAATTCAATAAAACCGTTCAGAAAAATATTTCAAATAAATGCTCGGACACGTCGATTTTTATTTTTAAATTATCAGTTAGGGATGTAATTTTCAACCCCCCACCCGCCAGCCCCTAAGCGCTGCCAACTCCAACTTTAAAAATTCAAATAGCAAAGAACCCTTTCTGATACCTCATCTGATAGCTTTTTTTTATGCTGAATACAATAAAAAAAAGTTTTTCAAAATCGGTTGATAAATAACGGAGATATTTACCAAAATGTATTCAAATGAAAGTGCCAATATTCGAGCAGGCGTTGGTACGGCTCTAGCAATGGGTGGTAAAAAACAATTGCAACTTGTTTGTAAATTGAAAATTACATCTCTAATGCCCGGTTTCTAGAAGCGTCAGTTATAGGATCGATAACAATTGGATCGATAACTTTATGTTACCCATAACTCAAAGACTGGTTTCTCAATACAATCATTCCATAACTTATGGCTTTCATAACTATGTATTAATTAGGTAGTTATACCGAACACTGATAGGTGGCGCTAGTGTTTGCGGCAAACTTCGTGCTATAAGATTCGCGGTTTAAACAAAAGTTTGTTTGACGTATGCGTTTTAAAGTAAATGAAAGCAAACGAAAGGTAGAAATTGTGTGTGAAGCAAGTGGTGAATTTTGAAAAATGGAGAATAAGAGTGAAGATCTTAAAAAAACCAAGCCACGATCGAGAAATTTTACAGATTTTGAAAAGAATTTGTTATTTGACATTGTGAGCCAGCAGTTCTTACATATTCTGGAAAACAAGCAAACTGATGCGGTAAATGTGGCAAAAAAGAACTCAGCTTGGGAAAACATTTCTAAAATGTACAATTGCCAAGCACAGAGTGGGCCACGAAGTGCAAAGCAGTTACATGCTTTGTACGATTTACTAAAGAAAAATGCAAGAAGTAATTTGCATGCAGACAAGGTAATTACAACATGTTTTTTGTAGAAAATGAAAATACAGAATAATAACAATTTTTTTAATTTTGCTACAGAAACAACATTACAAAACAGGTGGTGGTACATACGTTCCGAAAAGTGGTATTTTGGATGAGAAAATTACAGGTATATTAAAACCACAGTTCGAGCCACTGGCAAATAAATTCGATTCTAGCTCAGTGTACTTCAATTCTAGTCAAAGTAAGTTATATTTATTGGGCATTTATGTGTTTATGGATTTCAACAAAGTAAAGCTTGAAAACGTCAATGATGTATGTATTATAATATCTATCAAAATTTTAGTTGAAGAAATTACTGCCGCTACCACTGACAGTGCCCTCTTATCCATAAGGCTGACAAGGCTGAAGCCTAGGGCCCACCAAAATTAGGGGCCCATGGGCCACATCAAATAAACAAATTTCAAACAATTTTTAGCTTTTTAAAAAATTATTAGTCATAAAACTGACGAAAGGCCTATGATGTAGTTTCTGGAAATTTCGGCTTCCTTTCAAAAATGTCCTCAGTAAACTGTGATCAACTGAGGGTTGCGGCAGAGAGGCTGGTGAAAATCTGCCCAGAAGACATCAATGCCAGCTTCCCTGAGGAAATTGTTCATTTCCAATAGTACGTGAATGAACTTTAATCTGAATGTGAAAATAAGGGGACCTCTATTGCATTGAGAATGTTTCAAACTATTGTTAACTATGAAATGCAGGATACTTTTCCAAACATGTACATCTGTTTACGCATTTACTTGTCACTTCTAGTCACAAACTGTTCCGGAGAGAGGTCTTTTTCTGCCCTGAAACGTATTAAGAATTACCTGAGAACCAGTCTGAAAGATGAAAAGCTCAATCATTTGGCATTAATGCATGTAGAATCGTCTGTGCTCTGGAAATTAAATTGTAACGCTATACTGGATCAGTTTGTTGAAAGATTAACAAGAAAAATGTTTAAATAGGTATGTAATTAACTAATTATGTACGCCTATATATTTTGCATTAATTTCCTACACGCTAATTAAAAATTAAAGGTTCTCTGAAAAACTTTTCTTTGTTACTTCATTCATTAATTAATTTTTTCTAATTCGGTATCGTAAATTCTTACTTATCAACATTCATTTCAGTTAGGAAAAGTACTATTTTTCCTAACTTGTGTCGAAAACTGTTTTAAGTTAGGAAAAGTAAGATTTTTCGGTTTAAGACGTTTTGATTTATCCGTTTTAGACGTTTTGATTTTTTCGTTTTAGACGTTTTTTTGATCTCGGCCTTTCAGAAAGTAAAATTATTTTTATTATTTATTTTTTATTATTTATTACTTTTCCTAACGTAGTACACAAATAACTATATAATATTATTTTAATTAATTGTGCCAAAGGGGAGCGTTACCTTTGCGCGGGGGGGGGGTTGGGATGTCTAGGAGTCGAGGGGCCCAATGAAGCTCGAAGCCTAAGGGCCTTGCCGTGGTTTAAGAGGGCACTGACCACTGAAGATGTTTCTGAAATTGACACACATATGGACTACAGCATTAACAGTAAGTTTGAAGCAAAAATTCCAGTTTATTTGTGATTATTTATGTCCTTATATTTTAAATTCAGATAATACAACCACAATAATTTTGGACGACATAGCAGAAGATGTTTGGTCAACATCTGTTATTGTACCTACTTCTCCAGTTCGAAGCTCTTCACCAATTGCCAGCACGTTGACTGCTTCGATTTCAAATGCTCCTGCAATGTTGAAAAATAGAAAAAGGAAACAGATGGCAAACCAAACTGAAGAAATGCCACAAACGAAAAAAAAATATATCGATATTTTAACAAATCGTTTTGTGAAACGAAAAAATTTAAAAGATGAAAGAGATGAGGAGGTAAAAAAACAGAAACAAGCAATTTTAGAAGTAGAATTAGAAATTAAAAAGAAACAGCTTGAAGCAGTCGAGAATGAAATAGAATTTAAAAAGGAGTTGAACAGTGTAAACCTGCAAATCAAGAAAAAAGAACTGGAAGCAAAAGAAAATGAATTGGAACACCAGAAACAGCTATTCTCTTTAGAATTGAAAATTAAAAAAGCCAATTGTTAAATTAAATTAAATTTATTAGCTACATTTTATCTACAGGGTGTGTAAAAATGGTGGTGCAAGCTTCAGGTAAAGTTATTCCTTGAACAAAAATAAGCCAAAAAGCTTATTGCAAAAAAGCTGGAAAAGGCTTCCTGAACTTACACGAAGCCCTAGAAGTTCAAAATTTGTAACAATGTCAAATGTACATTTCTTAAATTGTAATGGAGTGGGGTAGCCGTGCGCCTACGAACTTTTTTGCAATAAACTTTTTGCCTTATTTTTGTCCAAGGAATAATTTTACCTGAAGCTTGCACCACCATTTTTACACACCCTGTACCTATAGTAAGTAATTCAGTTTTTGTTATTGTAAGAATATATAGGTTCCTATTAAAAATCAGTAAAAACACTTTCAATTAATGATCTTCTTAATGCATTTCCACCCCCATTATGATCACGAACTATATTTTGATCTACTTCTTCGTTCAATTCAATGTCTTCGAAGTCGTATGCATCCTTTTCAAAAATCGCAATATTATGCAATACAGCTGTGGCTATTATCATGGTTAAAGTTGTGTCTAGTTTGGTGCGCATTCCGAGAGCGAGACAAGCAAACCTTCTTTTCCAAACACCAAAACACCTCTCTATACAATTTCGCGTCTGAATATGTACTCTATTATAATTATTTTCTGGGGGTGTATTTGGGTTTAAAAGGGGGGTCATCATGGAGTCGCTGCAGGCATAAGCACTGTCGCCTAATAAATAACTCCCCCTAAATTCACGTGCTTCAAATCTAGCACAAAGAAGGGAAGCATTCCACATTGTGCTGTCATGTGTAGATCCTGGCCAGCGAACATCAATGTCTCTGATCAAGAGATTAGCATCACAGATAGCTTGAACGTTTACTGAAAAATAGCCCTTTCGGTTACGAAAAATTTCGGCGTTCTCCCCTCCTGCGGACAATATTGGTACGTGGCTCCCATCAACACAACCAATAACGTTTGGAAAACCACCAATGTTGTGGAAATCGGACTTCACCTTAAGTTGTTCTTCATTACTTTCTGGCATCTTTATAAACTGTGGTCTCAATGCAGCTAACAGCTCCGATACCTTTTTCACAACTCTGCATACTGTGGTTTTATGAACACCATAGTCGTCGCCAATTACAATTTGAAATGAACCTAAATTTGGGGATATTGTAATTTAACAAGATTAACTAATAAAACTTTCTAGCTATACCTGTGGCATAAATTCGCAGTGTAAGCAGAATTTGGTCAGCCGCCGACAAAGGGAAATTTCGATGGGTAACAGGTGTTATATCCTCCTCTAACAAATTAATAATCACACCTACAGTATCTTTAGACAACCGATATCTTGCTTTAAATTCACTGTCACTGTATTTTTCAAAAGGTTTGATTCTATTTCGAAATACTCTCGATATCTCACCATTCGCTACAATATCAAACAGTTCTTCGTCCGAAGAACTTGAAGAACTGGAATAATCCATACTCAACTCCTGTGGTCAACTCAAACAACGAATCACGAACAAATAATATATTAGGCACCTATGTACCTACTATTACAAATTTGTTTTGAATTTGACGTTTCTAACCGGCGTGTCACTATTGCGCATGCGCCAGTTAACTTATCGCACCAAAATTCGCCTCATAACTTATCGGAGGAATTATGAAACCAATAAGGCTATGAAGCGTTTGAGAAACGCATTTTTAGGTTATTGATTGTTTATCGATTACATAAAGTTATGGGTTTCATAAATTTGCTTCCAGAAACCGGGCATAAATGACTGAGAATATATACAAAATTGTAGAAACTTAAGAAAAAAACAACTTTTTAGATTACCCATTTCTTTTCGAAAATCTGGCGTAGAAACGGCCGGCGTAGAAACGGCCGGCGTAGAACCGTCCCGGCGTAGAAACGGCGGCGATGAACTGGCGGCGAAGAACCGGCGGCGTAGAAACGTCCCATTCCCGGACGACCACTAGCGACCGACGATTCGTTTCTGCCAGAGTCCCACAATAATATTCAAAATTCACGAATTTCTCATCAACCGTACATTTCAGCTATATGAACACCTTATACTAAGTGATAGACAATTAAATTGTGCATTCAATAATATAATAATATATAGGGTGTTTCATTTAAAATAACAAAGTTGCTTATTGTACTGTGGAAAGCAAACGCCCTGTATACGTGATATACATTTAGGAGAATGCAGAATTATATACGGAATAACTTTTCTGTTTAAACTTCTTTCATATTTTGACTAACAAAGGCGCTATAGGAGCATCAATTTCCGATTTTCAAAACTTCGTAGAGGGCGCCACAGTGAAATTCTGGCATTCATCAAAAAACAAAAGTATAGCTAATATCAAGCATAAGTATAGAAAATTTAAACAAAATCGTGGGGAAAGTTTTTATGTAACAATTTTTCAAAAATTTCAAAATTTTTGGAAAAGCGCCATTCCGACCGCTTTGGATTTACTAAATAATTTATTTTCATGGTATAGTACCGCCAAAGGAATTTCAAAAAAGTTATTGCGGAACCTGATCAGATAACTGGTTTTTGAGTTATGGGGGCGTTAGTCAAAATTTTAAAAAATTCATAGCGGCCGCGTTAGAGAGTCCGGTAAAAAACTGTTTCCCTTGAATTATAGTCTTTTTTCATATCCCCTACTCAGATTTTCAAAATTCCGCTTCTGAAAAAAATGCTACCAAAACAACATGCTTAACTTCCGCTTCCGGTTTCGGATTTTTTTGAAAAGCTTATTTTGTCGATGAATTTTCGATATTATATTTCTTTATTTCAAATTTCATCAAAATCGGTTCACCAGTTTTTGCGTTAGAGGCGTTACATAAATACATACATAGATACCCACCCAGCCGCCCACCCACAGACAGACATTTGTTCTACTGTTTTGGGTTCCTGGAGGTCCAAAAGACGTATTTCCGCGAAAATCTCGATTTCGAAAATTTTCATGATATCAATAATAGGTACTTCCCATATACCAGTGGTGGTAGGGAACGTAAAAATAGGAAGCTTTGATGATAAACATATGATAGGTAATCAACAACAAAACTTATGGCTCATTATTATGGCAGTAATTTTCAATAATCGACTGGTTTGAGGTGATTTCTGAGTAAAGGGTCTATATTCTGTAGGCACCTGCTAAAATTTAACCTGGATTTAAAATTGTAACCAACCGCTAAGTTTAAAGCATACTTGATTGGTTAAGACCCGGTCTTTCAATGTCCCGAACCGATAATGTTCCTGACAAGCTAACAGCCAAATTTATCCTAGCGATACGCTATTCTTGTTTTTCAATCGTCCGATAATCTACGTCATAGGTTAGTTTGGTTATTCCATCAGGCTAAAGTTATCGAATACCAAGTAGCCGACAACGAATTGTCGGCAGGATAACAAAGCGGACGTAAGCAACTAACGTAACCTCACACTATAACCATCAAGAAAATTCACGAGAAAATTAAATTTGTTTAGTTTTGTGTTCTGTAATTTTTTTGTGAAAGTTTGTGGATGACTAATTCATGGACGAACTTTTGACAATAGACGCCTAGACTGAAACGGAAATAAGCAAATGAAATTGTAACTATCTTTGTTTAACTCGCTGATTTAAAGTAATGCTATCTTTCTCTCCCAACACCGCGTGCAACTTGATTACATATTCTAGCACCAGTGGCACTGCAACAATAAGAATTTGGCCCATAGCTAGATACCACCAGGATAAGTTGTATTGAAAGACGCGACCGCGCTATCGGGTAGATTTATCCTGGGGGTTAGTTATACTGCCTGACTCTGACAACTGTCGGAGACTTTATCAAGACATTGAATAATGGATCCTCGTCGTCAAAAGAGGCATTTAAGCAATGAAGAAGTGGTTCGAATTGATACTATCTCCTCCAAGAAGGTCGTAGTCAGAGATTTGTGGCTGGAGTGTGTGGAATTCAGCAATCTTCCGTATCTGGAGCAACCAGAAGATACGGAGCGTCTGGATAATATGGACGCCGACGAACCGAAAAAGGGGCTACATCCGAAAGAGACAATAGATTTATTCGAATATTCTTATCGTTAACGTTTTGTGACTGCAAGACATATTCAAGATCAGCTTTCTGAAGTGCGACGAGTGAGAATAAGTGATTAAACTGTTAGAAGACGATTGAGAGGTGTAGGATAGAGGCCTACGAAACTTGCTACTGGACCCCCGCTTAACGAGAACATACCCCGTGGCCATGTTAAAGTTTCGTCGTTAACACAATGATTGGTCTATTATTATTAACGACTGGAGCAACGTGCGTTTCACAGACGAAGCAAGATTTTGCCTAACACCGTCTGATGGCGTATTCATGTGTGGAGCCGTGTGGGAGAACGGTACGCTCCAGCAAAGATTCTTCCAACTACGAGTTTTGGAAGTGCAGCGGTATGCACCGGAATTTCTTTAAACGCTCGTACGGAGTTAGTGGTTGTGGATGTTAGGGGTTAAATGACAGCAAAGAGATATGTGGCAGACATTTTAGAACCATACCTAATACCGTTTTTCCCATTTATTGGGATGTATGGGACATGAATGGAAGGCGAATTAGGCAAAGAGAAGTCGCTGCTGCTTCATTTGCAAACCTTGATAGGATATTGACTGAAGAATGGGATAATTTTCCATAGGAGTCAGTGAGACACTTATTTCATAACCAAAGACTTAGAAAGAATTTTTTTTCTGTCTGAGGACTCTTCCGACTGGCAAGTATACATCCACGTCTAAACGATATTTCCGGAGACCGCACTAGCATGTAAACAAAACCACGTGACACATGAGATCTGTGATTGGTTGCATGCAGCCCGCGCAAGCAACCAACCAATCATAGATCCTACTTACTACGGCCATGTGTCACGTGGTTTTGTTTACATGCTTGCCGCGGTCTCCGGGAATGACATTTAGTTGGCTGTGGTTCCATGTAAATTAAATGGAGGCATAACCAACTAAACCCTGGTTAATTTTTAAAAACCCGACAGCAACCATTGTACATTTGGTGGAGTTGTTGGGACATCACTTCTACGTACCAAGATCTTTTGTGTAGTAACTCGATTACGAGTCTGAAGAATAAAACTCTAGATAAATTTTAGAGACAAAAATTCGGCATGGCCGTGGTCGTGTGGATGAAGATCCGCACGGCACCGGGGTGACACGGGTTCGATTCCTCGTTGTAGCCAGGATTTTCAAAAATTCTGGAGCAACTAGGAATCAACTCGTTAATATAGTTGGGGGGGGTTTTCAAGGGTGGAGCATGTTAGACCTGTGAATAGCGCTTAGTGCGCTGAGCCGGGATAAGTAGGGGGGGGCGGAATCATGGAGTTGCCAAAGGCAACTCCATGATTCTTATTAAAAAAAAAAAGAGACAAAAATTTGAAAGAGAGATAAAGAAATTTTAACATATAATACTAATCGTAATCCATAAGAAAACAAAGGAATAAACCATGTTGGAGAGGTCGTATAAACGAGATTTTCTAATGCATAAATATACCAACTTAACTTATTGTTAAACTGTATTAGCATTTAAAAATCGTTAGTTTAGAGTAAAACACATTGTAACAGTTATGGGTAAACACTGCTGATAAATAACGATCGCTATCTGCAGTAATATCCACTTAAATGGCGTATTTACAAATCAGATAATCTGCAAATTCCTACTTTCGTGCACGTCTCGGATTTTGTGTAACATAATACGAGTTTATATATCAGCAAATGCTTTTATGTGTTGTGTGCAAACACCGACGCTTTGTTTTGCTTTTGCTGCAGTGTACACCACAACCAACGCTATGGCTCTAATCAACTTTTCTCCCACGAGTGATAACGCTCTTCTAGTTTTAATACATACTGTAATGAAAATAAAATTAAAGTTTAGATTACAACATGAAAAAAATAAATTAAACTGGAAGTTTTTCTCCTCTCTCACTTCCAAGCTTACACGTTTTCCATTTCATACGGGGGTTGTAGTAGGTATATCTACTTGATTATTATTCCAAACAGTTTCAAGCGAAATTCTAGATTCTAATCTAGGGCATGCCCTTAGGTGTCATGTTAAATACGTTGCAATTTTATATTAGATACGACTACCACCGTCAGAATAGCTTTACTTTGTGATATCACTTAGGAATCTGCTGTCATATTGCTTTGCACCCCTATGGAATGTATTTAATTTGAAATTGAAGAGACATGTTTAGTTATTATTAGCATTCACTCTCTGTGTCATCTTAATATCATTTTATTTGACAAGGAAATAAATATCTTACCAACTATAGTACCTACTTACCAGAAGAAGAAACCTGTGGAGTTCGTTGAAAATACATTTTTATATACCAAACAGTTAAGCAAGATACAGAAATAGTATAATGAGAATTTAAAACAACTAACCATTGTACAAAAGTGAAACAAAAAAATGACTGTCACACCCGAATGTGACTACTAAATTAAACAATTAACTTAAAAACTGAAAGAACTGAAATCATAGATTATAAACAAACTTAGAATATGAATAAGATTTAAAAACTTGAAATAATTGGCTAACAAACCTGAATCTGCCTAGACAACTTAAACGACTGTCTAATAAACTGAAGACTCTGAGTAAATATCTGAAAGCATTGACTCATAAACCGAAATAACTGAAAGAATTGATCAGCAACCTTGAATCTGACTAATGACGTATTCCACTTAAGTAATTTGCACTGCAGTGCAGGAAAGTGGAATTCACCATAAGAAAATTCTAATAATTGACTAATAATAGCAATAAATTTTGGAAAAAACAACCTAAGAAAAAATTCCCCGGTAAAAGTTCCCCAGGAAAAATACCAAGAAAATATAGGTACTACTCCGTGAAAAAATATTCTAGGAAAAGCCCAAAACGGGAACCCCGCAAAACTATTCGCTCTGAAAACAAAACGAACTCTTTCTGAACATCAAAAACATTTTATATAATAAAGTCCGTTTGTTTTAAAGATTCACCACCTGTTGCTTTAAGTTGATTAAAAAAAAAATTAAATTTTTAGTAAATTCTGTGTATGTAAGTATGAAAATAATCCCAATTATTCTAATTTGCCTAAATAATTTTTTTTTAATTCTTCAGCCTTCCAATTTGTTATTACTGCATCTACCTACAGAATAGAGCCTTGTAAGTGCCAGAAACGTATGTGCTATCAAAATATTTCAGGAGCTCTTCAGCTCCAGCAGGAACATTTTCCAATTTTGTCAAAACTTCCGTCATCTCTATATCGTTATTGAGGGCCTGTCTGGATTCTGAATTTTTCTATGGGTTCTCTGGACGCAAGTGATAAAAACAGCCAAATACAATCAATCTTCTCCAAATACTGCCTTCACCGCAATCCATTTTTATTTGCGTTGGATTGTTTTTTATTAATTTTTTTCTTTGGGATATTTTTGCCACGAGATATTTTTTCCGCGGGGTATCTTTAGGCGGGACATTTTTTCCGGGGGCATTTTTCCTGGGGTAAATTTCCCGGGGTATTTTTTCCGCCACCCAATAGAAATAACTGACTGAAAATGAAAAGATTTGACTGAAAAAAACTGAAACAACTGATTAATTAGGTATAAGTAGGAAAGCACTGACTAATAAACCGAAATAACCGACTGGGAACCTGAATCCGACCAAAAAACTAAAAGAACTGCAACTGACTTGGAATAAGAACCTGAAGCTGATTGAAATAATTAACTAACAAATCGGAACCACTGATTGCGAATTGACTCTAGGCTGTCTACGAAACTAAACTAATTGACTAACAAACCCGAATAACGAACTGAGTATTATACCTCAATGCGACTAAAGAATTGAAACACCTGACTAGGAGTGAAATAATAAGCTAACTAATCGGAATACCGGACTAAGAACATGAATCTGAGTAAAACCTGAAAGAACTGACTAAAAATCTGAAATAATAGAGTTAAGAAAACCGAGTTGAATTGACCAAGAAACCTGATTCTAACAAAAAATACTGAAAAAACTAACTAAGAAACTGAAATAATAGATTAACGAATCAGAATAGCGGAGTAAGGACCGGAATCCGACTAAAAACCTGAAACGACCAAAAACGGTAAGAATTGGCCAAGAAACTTGCTTCTGAAAAAAGAATCTGAAAAATCTAACTAAGAAACTGAAACTAACACTGCAAGCGATACTTAATAAAAAATTGGTGTGCGTCATGGGACACACGACTGAAGTGTAACTTCTTACTTCTTGTGTGTTTGTTGCATTTATTTTGACGCACCCTGTATGTGCATTATTATCCATTTGGTTGCATTAATTTTGACGCACCTTGTCTTTAAATGTTAACAAACACAAAATGTATACAGAGTGATGATAAAGTATCGCACAAAAATCATATTCTGGTTATTTAATGTTTTTGCGGAAAATCCTGAGACCCGTCGATTTTTGTTTTTAAATCTCCATTTAGACATATAATTTTCAACCCCCCACCCCTCAACCCCTAAGTGCTAGCAACCCCAACTTTAAAATTTTAAATAGAAAGATACCCTTTGTGATACCTCTTTTGATAGGTCTTTTTATTCTTAATATAAGCAAAAAAAGTTTTTCAAAATCGGTTGATAAATAACGGAGATATTTAACAAAATGTAATCAAATGAAAATGTCAATATTCGACAAGAAACGGCTCAAACACGCCGTAAATGGTAACATTAAAATGGGCACTTCCTGACCTAAAAGTGTGATTTTGATCGCCCATTATTTCTACGCTGTGACGTCATAATTTTTTTTTAAATGTCAACCCCATTATTTACATTGATTACATTTTGTTAAATATCTCTGTTATTTTTCAACCGATTTTGAAAAACTTTTTTTTGTTATATTAAGAATAAAAAGACCTATCAAAAGAGGTATCACAAAGGGTATCTTTCCATTAAAATTTTTAAAGTTGGGGTTGCTATCACTTAGGGGCTGAGGGGTGGGGGGATTAAAATTACCTGCCTAAATGCCAATTTAAAAACAAAAATTGACGGGTCTCAGGATTTGTGCCATTATTTCTACGCTGTGACGTCATAATTTTTTGTTGAATATCAACCCCATTTTTTACATTGATTACATTTTGTTAAATATCTCCGTTATTTATCAATCGATTTTGAAAAACTTTTTTTAGTTATATTAAGAATAAAAAGACCTATAAAAAGAGGTATCACAAAGGGTATCTTTCTATTTACATTTTTAAAGTTGGGGTTGCTAGCACTTAGGGGTTGAGGGGTGGGGGGTTGAAAATTATATGTATGAATGGAAATTTAAAAACAAAAATCGACGGGTCTCAGGATTTTCCGTAAAACCATTAAATATCCAGAATATGATTTTTGTGCGATACTTTATCATCACTCTGTATGTATTGAATATAAACACACATTGCGTGCGTCATTCCTCGGCGATCGCCACCTGCTTTATCTTCGAGTCTGCGCAACACGCACGCTTAGTCGCTTAATGTATGAATTTAAAACCCCCGCGCGTCACGTGCTTCCGTTACGCGAAACGTCATATCCGTTTCACGTCCAAGATTTTACTACCCATCGCCGCATAAGAAGTTACACTTCAAAAAATAGCCTAGCTCAGTTACTGAATGAGTCCCCTGAAGGGCTGTAGCTGTTTAAAAAACCTGAATCAACTGAGAACTGACTAAGAAACTGAAATAATTGACTAAGTTAGTTGGTTTTTACAGGACGAGATTATGAGTTTAACAATTTAACATGTGTCTCCATCCTCATCTTTTCTTGTCCAGACTTGGAACATGACGAAGTTAATAACCTCATCACTAACCAGATTCATACACCCATTTCTTTTTGTTCAAACTAATATCGTACTAAAATTTAAAAAAATGTTTGAATAACTCATAGAATCGATTGATCTCCCAAGAAAACACATGTTCCGTTTGGAATATTCCTGAAAATTCCAACAGAATCGATGTTTTTCTTCTATTTACAATTTTTCTACGAACTTAACAACTTATGTCTACATTTATGTACTGAAATATTGGCTTTGTAGATTGCAGAAACGTTGCCTTTTAAAATGTCAGAAGCTCATGTAATATTAAACATTGGGGGTTCATACAAAAGGATAACGGGGTACATTTAATTCTCTTCTGTCAGGTACTATATCGAAGTGTAAACCCATTTTCTCACTTTGTTACTTCCTGCGAACCACCGATAACAGAATCTTTATCAATTGCTTCAGGTTGGGCAATAGCATCCGAAGAGAGGGACTGGAAGTACAGATTATCAATTTACTACGCTAAACCTCAAGATTCCGGGACGTTCACATGCGCTACGCCTCGGGGGATTACAAACAGCATAGCGCTACACGTCGCCGGTACGGATTTATAACGGGGTGCAAGCATATTACACGTAATCTAATTTTTTTCCACAGCCATACATTGCGGCCCCATTTCAGTATCGAGCATGCACCTCACAGTCAGGGTTGAAGGAACGAGATTGGGCCACACCGCAATTTTCCAATGCCCTGTGGGGTTTAAAATCAACGGGAGCGCTAATCTCACCTGTCAAGCTTCAGGTAAGGAAACAATTAAATATTACTTTTGTAATAATAATAATAATAATTAATAATAATAAAATTAACCAGTTTTTTCTGTTTATTAAATGGAAAACTGTTAAATTTTCCTTTAACCTTAGAACATAATTTAATAAATCTGAAGGTGGTGCCAATGTTTGATCTCAAATCATGTCATTGGTTTTGAAGGGCTGTATTTCTATAATGTTGCGAATTTGGGTTAACAAGACATCTTGTACTTAGATGTCTTGTTAACCTAATAGGTTAATGGTAAAGTTAGTTCTGGAAGTACTTATTTAGGCAAATAATCTTACACGAGAAAGGGTTTTAAAAATTTTCGTTAGCATGGAAATCAATCAACTTGACGCAATCCATGGGATACATAAATCAAATGCATAAAACGTGTAAATAAAACTTTAAGGTCTGACTGCTTTTGCAGCTTCGGTTACAAATAAAAGCACATCCTCGTACCGTGCCTGATCACAGCAGCGATAGAGCACTTGCAAATAATTGCGCAATTGTTAATGCAGTTACCTTGTCAAGCAATTCTCTTGTCGAAAGATACGTTTACGAATTTTGTATGTGGAACAAAATATTCGTCAAATGCATGCCTACAACCAATTTATTATTGCGATTAAATCCTTCATCCTCGTTTCAGTGAAGTTCCAAATTTTTCTATCTTTTATTTGGTAAATGATCACGTACTTCCAGTATTTCTGTATTACATAAGGGAAAGTTTAAATAGGTAGACGGTTTATTTGTTGTTTACATCCCCTTCTGAAATCTCTTTACCACAGTTGCTTCCTGTAATCGCACCAGCAATCTCTTTCGCGCTTATTGCGTATAGAATACCCCGTCCTTTTCTATTAGAAACCATACAAGTGGGCAGTGCCCCTACCATGACGAATTTTATCAATACCTTTTTCCAAAGCATTTTTGTCTTGCGTATTACATTACAAACAACTAGCTTTTTCTAATAATACATACCAAAAAAACGAAGTACATAGGGTTACAGCTCTTAGGTACTACGAAAAAAGGTGTCCAGTTACGTATTAATATGTATACAGGGTGTTTTAAAATTCCAGTTATTCATCTCTGGAGGGCATTCTACGTCAGAAAATGTGAAAAATAGTTCCTGTAAACATGGTTCCGGAAATGCTTCCTAAAGGAGCTGAGCCTGCGAAGATACTATCCAAAACTTCGTTTTTATTTAATATCTCAGAAAGTGCTCGAATTTTTGAAATTACGAATCTTTTATTTAGACAAAATTACAATAAAAAGGTCCTCTTGTTAGAAACCCGTAGGAGCAACCGTGTCCGAATCAAATTGCTTCAAAAATTAAGTGCCTGAAAAAGAAACAAAAATTTTCATGCACATCATTTTTGAAGCAATTTTTTTCGGACACGGTTGCTTCTACGGGTTTCTAACAAGAGGACCTTTTTTATGTAATTTTGTCTAAATAATAGATTCCTAATTTCAAAAATCGGAATAGTTGTTTAAAAAAAGTGGGCGGGGAAACGAGTCGCCCCCCCCCTATTTCCGCACGTCCCTGGCAGATTTTGGTTTTGGTTGTTAGCACGTTAAATAGCGCTTTTAACACTAACTCGTATGCCAAAGCTGATCTCGAACACTTTCTGAGATATTCAATAAAAACGAAGTTTTGGATAATATCTTCACAGGCCCAGCTCCTTTAGGAAGCATTTCCGGACCCACGTTTACAGGAACTTTTTTTCATATTTTCTGACGTAGAATGACCCTCCAGAAATTAATGACTGTAGTTTAAAAACATCCTGTATACTTACATACTAGTTTAAAGAATTTTATATTTTTTAGTGTTCAGTACAAAACATGCAGGTATCTTTGAGATTTCAAGTGAGATACGTAGTACCCCAGTGCAGCTATGGGGTGAACCTAGAAGACACTCTTGGAGTGTTCTCACCGTTCAATAGTTAAACTTGAATACTATACAGGATGTCAGTAAAAAGTGCCAATGTTTTCTAATTTTAACGTGTCATAATAATTTGATTTTTGATCAAGACACCCTATTATATTTTTACATTCCCCGAGAGAGCTTTTTGTATTCTACAAATTTTATTGAGCATTGTCTATACCTAAATCCATCGGGTTTCGCGAAAATTAGATTCAAAGGGTAAATCGGTAGGTATTCCTCTCACCCTCCTGTCAGTCTTTCTATTTAATATGAAATTTATTCATATGTTCTAAAGCATTTCTAAAGACATAAGTATTACCGGGTGACACAGGACCTCGAGACACCCCTCTTATTTTTTTTTATTTTTTACCTGACTTAAATAAACTTTTGTATGCGTTATATACACTCATAATTTGTCAGAAGTCATAAGTTTCTCAAAGTTTATAACAGCATAAATCCAAAAATGCAAACATATATAGGGTATTCTATTTAAAATTTTCAAGTTCGCATTACTTCCGGTTGAACCGGAAACGGAAACTAATTTTCGTCATACCAAAAATAAAGCTCATATAACTAACCGTACAAATTGTCTCCAAACACAAACTTTCTATCTTTAACAATAAAAAAGTTATTCGGGTGTCCCGTTATTTTATTTACACACTGTAGGTATATATTTTAATAATTTTATACATTTTAGATGAAAACTATGAAAAAGATCCAACATTACTTGTAATTTTTAAAGTAGCAAAGTAGGATACCGTGAGTATAAGCATCAGTGGCGGTTTTCAAGAACAGGCAGGTTAGGCCCGGCCTACCCTAAAATTATTTGTTGTATTTTTAAAATATTTTTGTAATCTATTTATTTATAATTATACACAATTATTATTTATTTTGTTATTTTTGAGTCTGTTTTCATTAAAATTACAATACAGCAACAGAAATTTAGCGTGTCGTGAATTTTATTAAAAAAATTTCTCCAGCATAGGCACCGGCCGACCTTGCTTGCATAAATGCACTGTACCGAGCACTGTACTAATCCTATGACTCACTAGACTACTCCGATCTTACGCGGGTGGTAGGCCCGTGCCTGATCTCTATCCGGCAGTTGAATTTTCTCGAGTTGGTGCGTTGCTTGCTGCACAAAAATGAGTACCCTTGTTGATTGTACAACTTCTTCCTCTACTAGTGTAAATGATTGTTGCGATATAATTATAATATATAACGTAACACTCTTAATGGTTTTTATTTGATGTATATTTATGACTTTCAAAAAATGCTCTTTTCCGTACCACGCTGCTGGCCTACCCAATAATTTACCTCACGAGCCGCCACTGATAAGCATATAATTTCATTCTGGAATCTTTTAGCCAAGCTTTTATGAAATTTTCAGAAAGCTACACGTCAGCTTGTTTATTAATATTTATGTTCGTTGTAGTTATAAATTTTAATTTGTGACTCCATGTGTGTTGTTCTGAACATGTTTTGGACTCGCGCATTTAATATTATCCGAGCAATTTAACTTGACTCGCTTGCCTTCTCCGGATGTTTCCACGTAAAATGCGACTTTTATGTAAAAACAGAAAAAACACTCGAAATGTCTCTAGATATTCTTTTTAACTTAAAAACAATCGCTTATATAAGTAAGAAGTGAATTCAAGTTGAAAATTTCTTAACTAAAAATTTTTTAAACCTCATCTAACAATATGGATTTTAAGAAACTTCCTGGTAGATTATAAATCTTTGTTGTGTTTCAATCAAAAGCTGCGTGTATATAGACATTTTCTTAAGCAAGCGGTATAAGTTAAAACAAACAACTGTCGCTTTGAAAACAAACGCGAAGAGAAGATTGAAAAATTAGAAAAACAAAAATTGAGACTTTGTTTAAAAATTTAACGGTTATTTTCATGATAGGGAAAATTTTGATTATTATCATTATCATAATTAAATAAAATTTGTAAGATACATAGAATGCTCCAAGGTTCAACCCCTAATGGATAATTTAATTCAATTACTCCACCATAATAAACAACAGGATAAAAATTTTGTAAATTCAATTTTTGTTTTTATATCCGCTAAAAATAAAGTAACATTAAACTTTCATCCCTGCTAAAACCGAGGCAAATATGTATGATAATTAAATTCTTCCTAAAAGCATCCCCTATATAAAATAAAATCTATATTTATTTTTAGTTAAATGATTTATACACCTTTGTCTACGCCCACGCATTAATTAAGAAACCAAACATACAAAAGTTTAATATATTTGTGTTTAGTTCGATTAAGGGACTGTAAATATTTCTATGGGCATATTTTATACCCATTAGGACAAAATTGTTTTCCATTCATTAGCAGTTTCCAATTATTTTTTAAATTACTCCATCAGTCAATATAAGTTCAGCAAATCAATTAGTTACCAATTCAAAACGTTAAAGGACACGATTAATTAAACCTTCAAATTACATTTATTACAAATGCAGCTGCTGCATTTTTAATGCTGCTTCAAATTATTATAGAAAAAATTTAATCTTTAAACCTTCATTAACGAATTCGATTAATAAAGGGTGGCTTTCTTAACTAATCCATTCGATAAAATGATAGATTATCTTCGTAGAAGATAGGAAACATTATTGGGTAAACGAGTGACTTACTTCGATCATAGTTTAACTTGGTTTCGGATCAACGGTTTCAGTTTGGTTCCGCCCGATTGCTCCTAATGTTTGCCAAAACTTGTAGGAAGTCTTGAGTTCCTTAATAACAGCTCAAGTAAAATAGAATCTAGATCAAGCTGATCCCTTGCAAGGAATGACTACTTCCTTAACTTTCTGCTTTGTTCAGCTACAAATTAAGAAAAGAACAGAAATGAACTCTAGCTGGAAACAAAGAATCGAAATAATTTTGAACGAATTTGGGTAGGTACCTAAGTTTCTCACCAATTATTATTAATGATAAAAACTTTAATCCTAACTACGGAAACTTCACATAAGCACCCCCTTATTATTGAGTCAATATTAAGTAGATTATAGCAAAGTTGTAAACAGAACGGTAGGAAATTAGACAAGCCCCATAAATATTTTCTTTCTATTGTTGATTTTATATATTAGACAGATTAGTAATTTTGTGTTTAAAATAGAAACAATTCAGAAGCAGCTCTTACCAAAAAAAACTTTTATTATTGAATAAATTAATATTATTATCATTTAAAACTAAAAGTTAGAAAATCAAACAACCCCTAAAAATAAGTTGTCTTTTGATTTTATATGTGGGAGATCAGTAAAGTTTTCATACAAAATAATATAAGATATACAGTGAAATCAATTTATTATGCAAGTTAAGGCTGCAGTTACACCTTGAAATATACCCCATTTTATGCACATTTTGTTCCAATTTTTCAGAGCCAATTTTAAAGTAGGAAGGGAGGGCGAATTTTTTTTCTTATTATTGGTGTTTTATCTGTCTACACATAGAACGTTTTTGTTTAATTTCTAAAAAATAACTTTTCAGCATTAAAAAATGTACAACTCTATTTTACTTTAAAATTTTCAAGTAGTATTTACAAAAATATGGATATCGAAAAATTCTCTCTATCAATAGTTAGATATAACCACGCTCTTTCAAATGTCACAAGAATTTTTTTTCTAAAATGCAAATTAATTCGGAAAAAATGGAAATAAAATTTTAGAAATATCAATATAATTCACCTTTTGCAATTTAGCATGTATGCAACACAACTAACAGGACCATAAACTCACAATGGAGCCAATACACAAAAGACGGATTATAACGGATTACAACTTTCTACTAGGTATTGTTGTTTGACAAAAAAAAATTAAATAGTTATTTATGTATCAAGGGCGTAACCCAGGCGTTTTTGGCCCGCGGTGTGAAAATTATAGCCCGACGTGCGAAGCACGGAGGGCTATAACACGCCGAGGGCCAAAGACGTCGGTTACGCCTGAGGTGCATACAAAACTTTATGTAAGATCGAAATTTTAAAAACCGTAAAATTATAGTTTATATTGACAATGACTGTATTTAAACAAAAAATGAAAAGCGCTCCTTTGAAATCGATTTATCATTGACCAAATAAAACTGCGTAACCACAGCAACAAGTATAAACAAAAACAAATTATTTGCAAAAAAATTAGTAAGTAATTTAAGTATTTGTCACTATTTGTTTGCAAAAGTATGTCTAAAGAAGAAGATTTCTCGTGCATTGTGCCAGATTTTGATGAAGCAGCAAAGAACATTACTTTGAATCTGTTACCGCCAAAATCCAAAGCTATATATGAGAAAACATATAATGATTTTTTAAAGTGGTGTGCAGTTAATAAGGTAAAAACCATTACTGAAAATGTTTTACTGGTATATTTTGATGAACAAAGTAAAATTTACAAACCAACCTCGCTTTGGTCGCGTTACTCAATGATCAAAGCAAATTTGGCAGCTAAGGAAAACATTGATGTCATCAGTCAATTCAAGCGATTGTTCGCCTTTCTGAAAAGGCAAAGCGAGGGGTACGAAT
Organism: Hemicrepidius hirtus; assembly: GCA_963082805.1. Lineage (NCBI taxonomy): Eukaryota > Metazoa > Arthropoda > Insecta > Coleoptera > Elateridae > Hemicrepidius > Hemicrepidius hirtus. The sequence continues at coordinate 7,247,711 of OY720165.1, forward strand.
CCAAAAAATCAACAGGGAACAGATCACAAAATTTTTCTTGGAAGCCCCAGATGATAGGTACATTTCTAATGATGAAGGTAAGAAAATCACTAATTATTCGAAATATAATTATACTCACTGAGTTTCTACAATATTGTAGGTGGCAATAATCATGGGCATCGCTGGGGCATGTCGTAGAAACGAATTAGCCCAATTAACTCTAGACGATATTGAGGATGTAGGGTCTGCACTCATTGTAAAAATCAATAAGACAAAGAACAAAATCAACAGAACATTTACAGTCGTTAACAACGAAGAACTAGCACTGAATTTTCTACAAATATTTCGAAAATACGTGTTTTTACGGCCATCACACACGGAGCATCGACGACTCTTTGTGTATTACAAAAATGGCAAGTGTACATCGCAGGTTGTAGGAAAAAATACACTGGGACAGGTGCCGCAAAGAGTAGCCAAATTTTTGAATATGCCGGATGCAGGTGCCTATACAGGACACTGCTTTCGACGTTCCTCCGCTACTCTTTTAGCTGATGGGGGCGCAGACTTGATCAGTATCAAACGTCATGGTGGCTGGAAGTCCTCGGCGGTGGCTGTGACTTATATTGAGGATTCATTGCAAAATAAAATGAAAATTGCACAAAAGGTTATGGTAGGCGAAGGTCTTCCTGTACCCTCAACAAGTAATGCTGTCAGTAATGAAAACGTTCGCAATCCCTCTGTGATAAACACCATTCTTTCTACTAGAGAATGATGGTACTAATGAAAGCGTTATCAGTGAATCTTTGATAAACACCATTCCTTCCGCATTTAATATAAGTAATTGTAATAACTGTACTGATAGATATAAATGTTCATATTAACAAATAACTGTGTTACTACTTGTATTCCAAACAAAAATAAAATTATTCCTTAATTAGAAAAGTGCAATCAGCGGGCCAAAAACATAATTACGGCCCGAGGGCCAAAAAGACTAGGTTTACGCCTGAAAATTAGGTCTAAAAAACAGTTGTTATTGATCGATCGTACATAAATAATATAACGACAAAATCTATATTCAATACAGCAAATTCATTATTCTTTATTGCATTTATCAATTTTGGTAACGTCAGAAGAATCTGAAATATTTAAAAATATGAAACAAAATTCCAAGGCAACCATTATTCTTGTTAGTGTAGGTATGCAACTTTCCATACATCAAATTGGATTTTGCTTTAAGTAAATGCCAGCCTTAAATGGACCAGTTACTTTAGCATTGGAATATAGGCAACCCATTATACACTGCAGCACTCTTGCCCCTGCTTGCTAATTTCGATTATTGTTTGTCAAATTACATAGTAGTATTTTTTTTAGTTTTTAATAAAGAACAAGATTTAAAACGAACGATTTATTGGACACCTCACCTATACAAACGGGGGAAAAAATAGAAATGTGTGTACTATCACTCCGGATTATCGAATTATCCATAGGTAATGTTAGGGATTATTTCAGTGTAAAATGTCCTATAGTCGGATTTTTTTTAGATGTCTTCTCTCGATTTACAAATTTCTGTTTGTTTGAAAGATATAGAAACAGACGCTTCCCTAATACGACAAAAAGAGATAGAGAGGCTGAAAGGAAGAAACAGAGCTCCCTATTTTTTTTTGAACCATTAGAGAAACGTATGTTTCTATCTTTCAAACAAACAAAAATTTGTAAATCGAGAGAAGACATCTAAAAAAAATCCGACTATAACAAACCAGTCCCTAATGTGTCTGTAATATCAAGATCATCTAGAAAATTTGACACAGCATGAAAAAAATAATTGACGTAAAACAGTAACACATGAATTTGTACACATTTCTATTTTTTCTTGGTCTGTATTTAAATGATGTTTTCAGTAAATCGATGGTTTTCAATCTTCTTCTGTATTAAATATTTAAAAAAATAAATGTAACAGGTGACAAACAATAATTAAAGCCAGTAAACAGAGGCCAAGAGTGTTTGCAGTGTATAATGGGTTGCCTATATTCCAATGGTAAAGTGGCCGGTATAATACTTTCAGGGCCTACTAGATTTTAGCAGCAATAGTCAACTTTTTATTTTTAAATGGGCACCTATGTATATTTTTTGTAATTCTGAATAAGCGTTTTTTTTCGAATTCGATGATCAATAATAAGTCACCTAACCATGATTTCCAAAATGTAGTAAAAAAATTGTTTAAAATTACTTTCGTGACTACCAATTTCGCAATTAGTTTTCAACAGTAGGCTTTGACTAAACTTAAATTGACAGGTTTGCGTTTATAAACAACTGACAATCAGGATTCCAGATAATGTTTTTAAATTACCTTGCTTTGTTTTCATCGCCAACTAGATAAAAATTACAAAAATAAGTTACTATTTTCATGGCAAACCTAAGCATCAATAAAATTTTCAATCCGAATTTTTCCCGAAAAATGTTATTACCTACGTAAGACCATAATAGTTTACAATACATGGTTGTAAAGAGAATAAAATTACTATCAGAAAAATCGAAAAAAAAGTACAGCGTGTTATTAAAAAAATATATTCCCTACATTCGTTGTAATTGGAGAAAAATGGAGTATCTGAATTTCTATAAACAAACTGACACCCATACGAAATAAGAAAGTTGATGATGGTCTGCAAGAGACGAAACGTGTTAATACAATTATAATTACACCATCGGGTAGAGGAGATAAATGGCTATGAAAATCTGTTTTTAATTTTTAATTATAAATTCAAATAAAACCGCCACAAACAAAAAACTAAATCCCACCTTTTTCGATTTTTCAAAATATTTCGATTGTCAATTTTGCTGGCGGATTCTTAAAGAGAAGAAAAAATAGCAACTTTGTGGAATTTAAACATTCTCTCAACCTCTGCTCACAAAGGAGATCCCCATGATGAGGGTCAAATTTGAATCAACCTGTATAAATAAAGAACTATTGCCAACGTAATTCTATAAAAAATTATTATAAGTAGTTAATCTTTATACGACTGAAAAATGTATGCTTTTCTTGAAAAATACGCGAAACGGTGTTTCTTGTCGCTGTCTGTGTAGGTACCTACATGGTGCCGAGGTCTGCTTACATGGTCTGAACAGGTAATATAACGTATAGGTATAGTAAATAGTCCGGCACTACTTTTTGGGGCTATGTATTTCAGTACGATCAGAATTCTTCAGTTTGAGGACGTAAGGAAGTCATTTTTTTTGTTACGACCTTAAGTTAGTTGAGGAAGAACTATTTCCATCGGTAATATCTCCACACAACTGTGCGTCTAAAGGTCCCTAGACCCAAAAGTATCTCGTAAAAAGCATCTGTAACCGTAACATTTTAAATAGATTCCAGAAATATATTCTGTCAATTGTCGATTAAATAAATTAGTAAATGTTGTTTCTATAATCAATTTCTTCCATAGGCAAATGGTCATCATCAGTTCCATCATGTGAACCAGTCCGCTGTTCCTCTTTAAACGCACCTGGAGCCCTAGACGAACCCCATTTAAAATTAGTGGAACATAATTCTAGTTATGGAGGGCGAGCAGTTTTCAGCTGTGCTTGGGGATACCAACTTGTAGGTCCCCCAGGTATCGAATGTGAACTTGACGGCAACTGGTCGGGTTCTTTGCCCAAATGTGTCCGTAGGTGTTATTGCAATTCAGTTTTATGATTGATTAAATAATTATTTGTTATGATCTAGCAATTCAATGTTCACCTCCTGTTATTCCTGTTAACGGACACCTAATTCAATCCGAAGCAGCGGGAATGGATGGTGGACGATATGCAGTGGGTAGTCTTGTACAGTTTGCTTGTAGAGGGTCCCATGTTTTGGAAGGCGAACCCAGTATTATATGTACAGAAACTGGATATTGGTCGCATCCCCCACCATTTTGTAAGTTTGTCTTTTTGTTGTAAAGTTTTCTTTAAAATTTTATTTTTAAGGTAAACCTCAATGTCCATATCTGGGTGAACCTGAAAATGGTTCGGTGGCACCCTCCAAATTTGCGTACGAACCAGGAGACGAACTGCAAGTGATATGCAATCCAGGATTTGAAGCACGGCTTGAAGCAAGACCAAAATGTTTAAGTGATGGACGTTGGTCAATGCCTTTACCACAATGTACCAATTATTCTCAGATCTAAGTAGTTATCGTGTATTGTATTTTGTATATATGTTTGTGATATACTTCTAAATAGACATGAATGTCCATTACAAATTAGGAAACTCCAAGATGAATTATTGATTAAGTGAGATAAATGTTAAGACACTCGCTGGGGAAGAATCCATATAAGCGAAAATGGGGGTTTAGCAAATGTTTATCCCATTTAAGCAATCTCTTTTCTCGGATAGTTTCTAAATAATTTATAAAGGACAATTAAAATATAAATTAGTTCCTTTTTTAATTATTTTATATAAAAAAAGATCTCATGCCGAATATCTATAACGTATTGCATAGGTATCAATAAATCAATATCATAATGAAGTCTTATAATCAAAATTTATATTTGTGAAAGACAGTATAATTATATAAGTTTGCAGGAGTCTATACGAACAACGACTGTGTTAAAATCGATTTAAAAAGAAGAAATAGTGTATATTTTAAACGCAATAGCAATAGTGTTATAGATTAATATGTCCAATGAGTCTACTGCCTTCAGAAATTGTTACTTATTATATTATGGAAATAAAATAGCCAGTTTATATATAAGTGTGTATAATAAAGATGAATTATTTATATTTCTTTGTTTCGTTATTTTTCTGATCTGTAGATGCGAAAGAAAGCAAGACGATGTTAAAAGGGGAACAATGGACGGTGTCGAAGATGAGCGCATGATATTGGCATTAATTTTATTTCTTCATGTTATGTTTTATACAATTCTTGGATGATGCAAGATATAAGATACTGTCACGAAGTGCCTAAAATAATTATTAAGGTAATGATAATGACCAATGTAGTTACTTAAGTAAAATCAATGTTTGTCCAACATGCAAGTATCACGCGCTAAGCATGCTAGTATCACATGTCAGCATGCAATTCTGATGATTCAGCATATCAGGTTTCATAAGAGATCTGGTGATGCACGTGTGCCCGAGGTCATGCCCAAATATGAACACAGAAATTAGTATAAAAGCAACGCTTCTCCATTCGATTCAGTGTAAGTTACACTCAGCAAGCGGTCAGCAACTAGACTCTTCAACCCAGCTTTAATTCCAAGTCTAACTCTACATCAGAAGACTCAGCATAACTACAGCAAGGCAAACTTAACCGGTGTCAACTTTAATCAGAACTCGGAAGACTACAAAACACCGCTTTGACCAACCGTGGTTTACTTGGCTTTACTAACAACACTTGTGTAAGTTCACCTTAATGGTGTATTTGTTCACTTTGTAAACTTTGCTTAAATATAATTATGTTAAACTATTGACTTGTTTAAATCCAGACTAGTCACAATTTATAACGTGACAATAGACGCTTTTAGTGTGACGTAGTTGACCTTGTTAGCAACCGCCCTGCGATCCAAACAACTTGCGTAGCAACGTATTCTAACAGTGACATTCAATTATACGCCTTATATACAGATATCATAGGCGACTAGCGAATGCCGTGCTTTAAGTAATGTAGTGTTTAACTTAAGCTGTTATTTCTTAAATAAATGCTACTTTAAAAATGATGTGTTTTGCTCCAGACTGCAAACATTATAACGAAAAACATATGTGTAAGTTTTTTACGTTTCCGAAAGATCCAGCTAACAGGCGACGATGGATAAAACTTAATTCGGTAAGAACTAGGTTATGTCAATCTCTTTGAAGCATATTTTATTTTAATTTTTTAACATTTCTATAACTTTTTCATTTAAACGAGCAGACAAAGAACCGAATAGGGGTTCCCGAATATGCAGCTCGTCTTTGAAATAATTATTCAACGAAGATAACTTTAACACGTGTTTCTGAGCCATCCTTAACTTTCAACCACTACAGAACTATGCTTACTGGCAGTTATTAACAAACGTATGATTGCTAATTAATTACTCTAAAGAATTTACTTTTACTCAAAGAATTTTCGCTAATGACCATTTCATATTCGTTTTATAACATTGAAAATAGACCCTAATGCACGTAACAATAAAGGTTAATTTCCAATATTCCTGGCGTAACAACGGTTGCTAGGCAAGTTGTTTGGATCGCAGTGAACCTTTATGGCTGCAAATTGACGTCATCACTAAAATCCTCTATACTTCAGTGTTAAACAACTTAAAAGACAAACTTGACATTTTGGGTTTTTCTCCAGACCTACCAACTTAACTATTTTAACTTAACATTTATAAGAAACCTTACACTCCTCCTTTATAGAATGCTTCTACAAATCTAACTTTTCAGGCTTTCTAACTGGCCTTGTAGAGGTAGACGTAGCTACGTAAAATAAGACTTACTGGAGTATTTACTTCTACTGCTAGGTAGGTATGTTATCTTTAACTACTAGGTACCTTATTATTGTTAACATTTATTTCAGGTATTATGATTTACTTGTACAATAAGATATGTAGAATGACTCAAAACCATAACTATTTTTCCTTTTATCCATTTATCAGAATTACTACCATACACATTCTTCACTAACACTATTGTATTAAAATCAAGCCTAGTGCGAGGTTTTCTTTTTGAAACTCATCTCCGCTGGTGACATTCTTGTAACAGTATTTGGTGTAGTTCTATAAGTAAACAAGAAGTTTAATAGCTGGTTCTTTAATGTTGCTAAGGTAATATTTTTCTTATCAAACTACACTTTTTCTAGATTTTGTTAGATAAACTATACCATTATGGGATTAGAGGTGTTCCATTAAGGTGGTTTAGAAGCTATCTTGAGGGTCGCCAACACTATGTTGAAAGTAATGGTGCAAAATCTTGAGGTACCTATCCCTCAAGGTTCCATTCTTGGACCAATTTTGTACATTATCTATGTTAACGATTTGCGTAGTGAGGATTGTATACTGTATGCAGATGACACCTCAATAATTATCAAAGCATCAACAACAGACCAGCTCGCTGAAATCGAACACAAGAATTAAATATTTTTTTTACTGCCAACCAACTACAATTAAACAGCAAAAAATCGGTATGCACGCATTTCAACATTAGTCTTAAAGAATACGATTTTACTAATCTAATAAGAGCAGAGGGTAACTCGATTAAACAAGTTAGCGAAACCACTTTTTTGGGCATCACATCAGATCACGGTTCTATGCAAAAAACTTGGTACTTTCTGTTTCACAGTTAAAACATTAAGGGAATACCTCTACGCAGATGTACTGAGACTACCAATATTATTTTGTTTATTATACATTCTGCTATTACATATCGCATAATTGCCTGGGGCTCTGCACTCGAATCTTTGCGTGTTTTTAAACTACAAAAGAGGGCCATAAGATACATTTTTAAACTCAACTCTAGACATAGTTGTGTCTTTTAGACAATAATAATAAAAAAGTAAATAAATCTGAAGTTCCGCTGGACAATGTAATTATAATTTATTATACAGGGTGATCAAAAATGATTGAAGGTCACATGACCGCTAGTCTGTCCAATTACTATCAAAAATGCTTTCCGTTTTGTCAAACAGTCTGTTGTTTATCAATACTTACATCTGTACAGTGTCTTGCGCATTATTTTCCATCTGTCATTTCCATCTGTCATTTAAATTACAACGTCTACACCACTGAAATTACCAAGGTTATTTAAGTACCGACAGCAGCAGTAAGCGGACAACAAAAAATCAGTATGAAGTGGCACGTTCAATCATTTTTGATCACCCTGTATTATAGGTACTTTGGTACTAACGAGAGATCAATAAAAAAAACCAATTCGGGCAGGCTGTGAAATTGAATTATATTAAATTGGTACTGTAGCCACATCCACAGAATGACATTTCTGAAATGAAAAATTAAACTGAACGCTCTTGTCTAAATTTTTAAGTTTTTTATTTGTTAATAATATTTTAATAATTTGATAATCAAATAAAAAACTTAGACAAGAGCGTTCGGTTTCAAATTTTCATGTCAGAAATGTCATTCTGTGGATGTGGCTACAGTACCAATTTAAAATAATTCAAATTGAAATGTAGTGATGCGCACGCATAAATTGACAGAACATTTTGATTGATCTTTGAATCAATGTTACCATATATTGACAAAAATTACTAAAAATTTCAATTTTTTTATTATACCAACTGAAATCAACAGGTGGTGGATCTTTAAAAAAAACGGACTTTATTTGCGTAGTATTTATGATAAGAAGTTTGAATTATTGTCAATTTGACAAATTTGGTAAAAACAAAGTGTGCCTGGGTGTGCCTGCAGTCGCGTCGCGTCCGTCGCGTCGTTTAGTTTTCAGATTTTATTAAAATAAATGATAATTTCAAAATAATTCAATCCAAGGCCAACTGTATCTAATGCGAGATTAGATACAGTTGGCCTTGTTCAATCAATACCAGTATCGCCCTCTAGTAAGTAAATATAATCCTACATTTGAAAACTGAACTATCCCCACTCCTCAAGTCGCCCTCTTAACCCACTGCTATGTTTGTTGGAAATGTTTGGAAAACCTGACCTCGCTTCTGCTCGCTTCTTACCACAATTATCTGCTGCACATTATTAACCAGAATGAAACAGTCGATTAACTATTTCAAACACACAAACCAATGGACGAACTCTCAAAAGTGTCGGGCAAAGGACCGAAACCGGCAAAACCGAAATTATAGGTTACTACATGCTCTGTAAATCTTTAAACGTCATGCTGGGATCGATGCTGGGACACCCTGTATATATGGGAGTTCCACGGTATTAAAAATTGTATTTTCTAAATTAGTCATGAAAAGTTCAACTAAAAGGGGAGAGAGGTTAGAACCCACAGGGAGTCCAGATTCTTGTAATAATATTGAATTATTAGAACTGAAGAATTTTTTAAGATATTTCTAGGGAAATTTAAATTTTAGACGTGGCAACACTGGGTTCAGTCAACGTCTGGCAACCCTGCCTGAAAGCGCGGTTTAGCCTTTACTTTTTATAACTTCTGTGGTTTATAACCTGTGACGAACTTTTACGTTTGTATTTGTTTCTTTGCTAAATATAAATAATTTGATCAACACAATAAGAAATTATCGTAGTTCCTTGATTTAGAATATCTTGCTTGTATATTTTTTGTAATTTGCTGCAATAAACAACGTAAGTAATGTGTGATCTTTTATGGCATCAAATTAAAACTGTTCAGTATCTTATGTTCAAGAAGGTTTTAATAAACCGAAGACTTCTTGCACTGACATGGATTTTGTGCTCTACATAAACGATGTCGCAGTTCATTCGGAAGTTGTAGATGAGGGATTAGTGATAAATTCGGACCATCTGAATGCTCGGAATAGCAACGACATCAAAGAGAACTTTTCTCAAGCAGATGGTAAGTGTTTAAAATTAATTTTACCCTGACGTATGACTAAAGTGGAATTTTCTCTACATAAGTAACGATGCAGGAAAATCAGAAATTTTACGTGAGGGCTTCGTGATGGATACCGAGAATCCTACGTTGAATGTTTGGAATGGGAAAGACATTAAGGGAAACTTTTCTCAAGCTGAGTTGCAAACAGAGGGTAAGTAGGAAAATCATTTTTGCCTTCTTTTCACTGATATTTGGTTTGACAAATAATATCCTTGGGTCCGGATGACTTTAAAACTCATGGAGCAGGGCTTGAAAAAATCAGCCTTGTTAGCCTGCTTTTCCAAAAATCCAAAAAATATTGCGGACGGCAGGTAATACATTGAGCAAGATAGCACATGCAAGCGCAATTTGCAGTGTGCAGCAACAAGTGTAAAACAGAAATGTACAGCAACAAGATTGCTGCAATCTTGCAGCAACCTCTTGCATGAATTGAAACCTGATGCTACTTTTCAGTTACTTTAAGTAATTTTAACTTTATCATTATGTAACCAAGTTAAAATTTCTTGTGAAGTTGATTAATTTAATATTAGAAACCGTAATCCCTGTGGTATTACTATGCAACAGAATCAGACAAAATATTAACCAGTACCTTATCTAATTTCCGCGCAATAGATACTTATAGCGAATTCCGATTGTTGCACTAGTGTAGTGTGCTAGAATTCCAATCAATGAATGGCGGCTGCACTACACTGGTGGCATTCCAATCAGACAACTGCACGAACCGAGTGTACATGCATCTGCACTGTGGTCCATAGTCTGTGCAGTTCAGTGCAATGCAGTCACGTGATTACACTACACTCTGGTGCATTATCATCGTGCTAGTGTATCGGCCACCAGTGCAATACAAGTCCGATTAGAATTCGTCATTAGATATACCGAGTGTTAACCACCAAACCTGGCCATAGGACCTATGCGGTATGCATGTTTCAAAAATAATATATGAGTTGCCTTGAAATATTTTTGTTTAATATCATTTTGACGGCTTCATTTTTGAGTGATAAATACCTACTAAACCTGGATATAATTTTTGCAAAATTTATGTTGCCCACTTCATTAATTCCTACTAAACAGCACATAAATTTAATACCGCAATTTCATTAAAAAAATAAGCTGTCAACATGACATTAAACAAAGGCAACACATATTTTTTTGAAACATGCATACTGCATAGGTCCTATGGCGAGGTTTGGTGGTTAACACTCTGTAGGTATATCCTAAAATCATGGGGCGCCTTATCCTTTTTGTTTGATATACAGGGTGATTGAAAAGTACACCGAAAACTCGCAGGAGGTGATTACCCTTGTAATAGAATAAGGAAAAAAGTTAATATGACTCATGGTCTGAAAATGCTTGGTTGCTGAGTTACCAGCTGACAAAGATAGAACAAAGAATCACTAATTGTATTCGGTTGTAATATAAGAGCTCTTTCATATATTCGAATATACTTTTCGCGATTTCTATTCTCAATTGATGTTACCATATTAGGAATTATCCCTCGAACAGAGAGAAAAGTATTTAGAATATACAGAAGTGATCGAATGATATTTGTCACGATTATATCATGAATTTTAAAGTTAATTTTGGTATATAACCTATTTTCAAACTCAAAATGTCAGTCTGACTTTTGAAAAAATTAATTTATAAAAAAAAAATCAATTATTGTTATGTACGGTGGCTACAGATACCATCACAGCCAATAGGAATATACCAATGGACCAAGAAGTTATATCCGAGAACTCCGGCCGTGATTGGTTCATTTTTAAAAAAATCTTAAATCCTATTGGGCTATACAGGGTGTCTCTAAAATATGGTGCCATAGCTTAACCACAGATTCCGGGGATCAAAATAAGACGATTTAACGCAACTTACCTCTATCCGAAATTGCTTCGTTAAAGCGCTATTCAACGCCAAAGATCTTCAAAAAATGTCTATATTTTTAAATAACAAAAGATTGTTTTTAGCGATTAGGATGAAATTTGGGATGTGATTCTTTACTGGAAAAGGGTGTTTTTTGACATAATTTTTTTGTTCAGGAGGGTCACGTAAGTGGTCAAAAGTTGATCATCCACAGTCAAAGAAACTCATATCTTTTTAACAGTTCGGCCAATAGTTTTAAAATTTTTTTTACAGAGAGACATTCTTATTTCAAATATTTTTTGTCTCTTGTTTGATTTCGGTATCTGCCATAGTTTAGACTGAAAAAATTATTTTGATTGGCTGCAGTGCATTTCTTAAAACGATGTAGTAATCTAGATGTCCCGTATGCTGAGAAATAAGTGACGAAGAGACAATTTTTTGCCTAGAATCAACTTTTGCATCCGGGAAAATGGTAGTCACATTGAGCATTTGCTGTAAATCTATTAATTTACCGGTGGTACAAAATAAGCTGAATCATTGATTCAGAAATGGTTCGGATTATTTTGCGCAACCCTTTACATACTTGCTAGTAGGTAATAAACTTTATATCAAATTGTCTCTTCGTGATTTATTTCTCAACATACGGGACAACTAGATTACTACATCTGTTTTAAGAAATGCACTGCAGCCAATCAAAATATATTTTTCAGCCTAAACTATGGCAGATACCGAAATCAAACAAGAGAGAAAACATATTTGAAATAAAAATGTCTCTCTGTAAAAAAATTTTGAAGACTATTGGCCAAACTGTTAAAAAGATATGAACTTCTTTGACTGTGGATGATCAACCTTTGACCACTTACGCGACACTCCTGAACAAAAAAATGATGTCAAAAAACACCTTTTTCCAGTAAAGAATCGCATCCCAAATTTCATCCTAATCGGTAAAAACAATCTTTTGTTATTTAAAAAAATAGAAATTTTTTGAAGATCTTTGGCGTTGGATAGCGCTTTAACGAAGCAATTTCGGATAGAGGTAAGTTGCGTTAAATCGTCTTATTTTGATCCCCGGAATCTGTGGTTAAGCTATGGCACCATATTTTAGAGACACCCTGTATAATAATATAATTAGTGATATAATCATAAAAATGTAATCAAACAAGATATTGTTTTGGTTCTTCTTAGGAAAAGTATATTTCTGGTTGGGAGGCACTTATTAGTGTTTTCAGAATTTTAAAATCATCCAGAAGGTGGTAAACTAGAGGACCATTTTACTTTTTAAGTCATAACTATTTTTATCTTTCCACTTCTGGTAAAGTCAATAGTGTATTTGACACCCCCCATGCTAGATAAAAAAAAGATACTAGTATTGTACCTACAACGAAATAACAAATAAGATTTGACTCGAACAAAGGCAAAGGAAACAAACAAATTTGACGACTGCGAATTGAATAGATATGCAAACTATCTTATTTGGTTGGTGTGCGGTGATACGAATCGTCCTATAAAAACCGCCATTTTTCAAAAACAGGCAAAGTTTCGTTGTACAACAAGAGTACCGATTCTTTTTGTCTAGCATGGAGGATCTCAAATCCACTATTGACGTTACCAGAAGTGAAAAGACAAAAAAGATGACTTAAAAAGCTAAAATCTTTTACCACCCTTTCAATAATTTAAATATTCTGAAAATACTCTAATAAATGCCTCAAAACCAGAGAAATACTTTCCATAAGAACCAAACCAATATCTTATTTGGTTGAGTTCTTCCGAACAAAATTAGTGATTCTTTGTTCTATGTTTGTCGGCTGGTAACTCAGCAACCAGGCATTTACGGACCATGTGTCATATTATTTTTTTTTCTTATTCAGTCAAGAGAAATCACCTCCTACGAGTTTTCGGAATACTTTAAATCACCCTGTATACAGGGTGTTTCTTAAATGGCGGACACCGAGAGCACTACGCGATTCTCATCTTAAAACTGAGTTGAAAAATTATAGGCGATTTTGTCCTAATGTATTTAGTTTCCGAGTTATTCGCATTTTAAAAATTTTAAATTTGACAACATTGCGCATGCTTGCACGGACTTTGTTTTAAACATTTGTTTTAATAAGGCAGTATGAGCAAGTTTCCTAGGTAATAACCTCATAGCTACAATGCACTGTTGCAACATATTGAGAAAAAGTTTAACAACAGATATCCATCAGAAAGAATGTCTTCGGAGGAAGGAATGCAACGTATAAAAAATTCCAAATTTATTAAGATTTAATATTTGATTGATGAACAATGCGAAACGGTTAAAATTTACCCGTTTTTCCTGAGCATAAAGGAATTGAATCTCAATCTTTGACTGAGAATAACTTTGAAACTAGCGAAGAACGGGCATTATTGTATTATATTTTTCCACTTGGTATCTGGAGGGGAATGTAGTACTGTGCTCCGTGTCCGCGATTTAAGAAACACCCTGTATACAGGGTGCTGAAAAAATGGCGTATTAACTCAATGGTGCGCTGTTAAGGGACACTTGTTGAACATGGGCAAATAATTTAAAAAAATCTTGAGTTTTATTCTTCAAGATATGGAGGTATTATTTATTTATGAAAATTAGTTGAAATGGCAACATGGTTTATTAATAAAAAGAAATAGTACAGTATTTAAGTTAAGTAAGGTATCTTAGAAACAACTTAACAAACAAATAACAATGTTGCCAAATGGGTTTAGTGCTTCTTGCTCCAAATTTTTAACATTTTTGAATTAATAATTTTCCATACTTTCTTTGCCGACGGCCTGAATTATTTACAACTTTCATCATTTACGTAATTAACTTTAAAAATAAAGGTAAGCTTTTATTATTGAAGAATATGCTACATATAATATTTTTACTATTTTTCACATACTCAAGATGTATCCGTTAACAATGCACCAATGAGTTAATACACCATTTTTTCAGCACCCTGTATATAAAAAAAATGTTTAATGATAATTTGCTTCCATATTTAATAGAAGTTGTGTCTTATACTGTTTGTGCTACTTTTAAGTACTTCTAAAATATTAATATCTTAATAAACTGTTAATTATTTCAGTAGAACATGAGAATAGCAGCACCCATTTGCATGCCCAAATAAAATCTGAAACTCCTGATGTGAAATTTAATATTAAGAGTGAGGATGATATTTATATTAAGATTGAGCCTTTGGTGGGCGAGGAGCTAGATATAAAAGAAGAAATTGAAAGAGAAATCAGGCAAGGCTTTCAAGTTGAACAGTTAGATCCTGCCATGTACAGCAACTTATATTCAATTGAAGAAAATTCCAAATCCAATAATGCAAGAGATAACTTAGAACCACATACAAAAATTGTAAGTGGTGATGGGAGTAAACAGGAAAGTAATTTTGAGACTTGTGGTAAGGTAGCTACAAGAGAGAGATGTGATTATAGAAGTTTACAAAAGACTAACTTACAACAACATATGCAAACCCATACGGGTGAAACGCCATTTAAATGCAATATATGTGATTATAAAAGTACACGGAAGGCTAACTTCCAAGATCATATGAAAACCCATACGGGTGAAAAACCATTTCAATGTAACATATGTAATTATAGAAGTTCACAGAAGACGCACTTGCAAGTTCATATGAAAACCCATACGGGTGAAAAGCCGTTTCAATGTAACATATGTAATTATAGAAGTTCACAGAAGACTCACTTACAAGTTCATATGAAAACCCATACCGGTGAAAAACCATTTCAATGTGATATATGCGACTATAGATGTGCACACAAGAGTAGCTTGCAACATCATATGAAAACCCATACGAGTGAAAAGCCATTTCAATGTGATATATGCGATTATAGAAGTTCACGGAAGACTGACTTACGAAGGCATATGAAAACCCATACCGGTGAAAAACCATTTCAATGTGATATATGCGACTATAGATGTGCACACAAGAGTAGCTTGCAACATCATATGAAAACCCATACGGGTGAAAAGCCGTTTCAATGTAACATATGTAATTATAGAAGTTCACAGAAGACTCACTTACAAGTTCATATGAAAACCCATACGGGTGAAAAACCATTTCAATGTGATATATGCGATTATAGAAGTTCACGGAAGACTGACTTACGAAAGCATATGAATACCCATACAGGTGAAAAACCATTTCAATGTGATATATGCGATTATAGAAGTTCACGGAAGACTAACTTACGAAGGCATATGAAAACCCATACGGGTGAAGAACCGTTTCACTGTGATATGTGTGATTATAGATGTTCACAAAACAGTAACTTTAAACGGCATATGAAAACCCATTTCAATGTAATATATGAGAGTAGTACCTGCTAATATCAAAGATGGTAATCTCCAATTTTTATTTATTTATTTAAGAAAGAAACGAACAGGCTTGGAAGCCTAATAACATGATTCTTATAATAAGTAAATTAAATCAAAATTAACATAACTGAAAAAAAAGAAAAAAAAATCTTACATTCATTCACTATATCAGCGGTACACCTGCACATCACACGAAGGGAGAGGTACAAAAAGAGTAAAAAGAAAACAGAGTAGAGGGCTACCTATGCTTTTGTATTTCATTATTTAATTAGCTAATGCAAAATTATAAAATATATTTAAATGAATAGGAAAGAATGGAAAACAGATAAATAAATATTGACAAAGAAGGTTATAGGTATTCAATTGTTTTTAACTGTGACTTATATTCTGTTAATGTAACACGGAATAAATTAATATCAATGCGTGTGTTATACTTATTGTAAGTTTGGCTACTATTGATAATCGGAGATTGTAATCTGGTGGCAGTACCACTAATACCTGTATCTGGCAACTCACGTTGCCGAATTCTACATCGTGGAATATACAAATTAAGCCTGGATAAAGAAATTTCCTAGTTTATATAATTGTTAAATATAAACGCGAATAACTTTTTTATTGTTAAAGATGGAAAGTTTGTGTTTGGAGACAATTTGGGTGGGAAAAACAGTATAAGTCAACTTTTTGGGAAAATGAGTTTAAGTCAAATTTTATTTCAGAAAGTGCTATTCTGCTATTCTACATTGTGTTCCAAATAGTATAAGTCAGAGTATTAAGTTAATGCTTTTAAATAGGTTGGTAGTTTTAGTACAACTTTAATTGTTAAGGTTAATGGAAAGAAAAACAGTATATACCTACTGTTTTTCCCACCCATCACAGAGTTATAATAGTAGAGTTCTAAATCGGAGCTATCGTGATTTCCGTGGAACCTGAACGGTCTAAATGTTTTGACCTATTGAGGTGATAGTACATGTGGTAGAGGTTCTCCAAAATTTTTTCTCGGGTTCCAACCCAGTGCAGGGACCCTCCAGGGGGGGGGGGTGAACCATAGAATTCGCGATTTTCCAATTTTTATTTGCTCGGATAGAGATTTCCTTAATTTTCAATCATCTATAATTTATCATAATAAACAGCAGCTTTGTTGTTACAAATAATTATTCTTTATTATAATTTGTGTTGGTTCTTACGAGAGCTGGAAACTTTAAGAGCGTTTTTGACCAGGATGCGAATTATTAAAAAGTTCGAAATTTCATTTACATCGTGTTTCTGACAAAACGGCTGAGAAAAACAATTTTTTGACATCAATAGTTCTTATTGCGATTATAATGGTTTTAGACTCATTACTGTGCGATTAATAATAAGGCTAAAATGATTTTTTTTTCCAAATCGCTGCAGACATGCGAGGCTGCCGCCGTTGGAACCTCGATCACCCTCTCTTGCGTCTCTCCCTCCGCGCTGCCCATAAACTGGAGCCTACGGTGATATGAAACTACGGGTAATTGAGAAGATCCTACGTTGCATTAGAATCACCATGATTTAAAAGTTAATTTTGTTCAGATGTTTACTTACTGATTATTAAGATTCTTGATCTTCATCATCTGAAGAATCGAAATTAAACACCTTTTTGTAAAACACCCTATAAGTTAGAATTATCTGTAATCATTAAATAATAATGTTAAATTTTATAGAGCAATAAATATTACCTGTTTTACAAGAACAAAATGATAATTGTACAAAATTTTTTGAATAAGGTTCCGAGTCATAAGCATAATTTATTTCACTGGACAACTGAAGCTTGTGCACTGGTATGTATAATTTTCCATTATTTTTGCCTTGTTTCAATCCATAATTCCGGTGTCAATTGTGCTTTAAAAAGTGATGTAAAAGTACCAAAATATTTGTAACTGCTCACTTAACAACACAGTTTTTATATCCCTCGCTCACTGCAGATAATATATGAATAATTCTCGTATCAGCTTCTTCATGGGTTAAATGTAGAATTGATGTGTTTAAATTATTCACCGAACCAAAGTCTTCAATGTTTTTATGTCCTCCCGACGTAACACAATTGTAATTGTAGTTCATAGCTTCCTTCATCATCTCTTCCGCTAAAAAATTTGTTAAGTCTGGTTTGTTTTCCCATGATGTATAAAAGTTGCTCCACTGCACCGGAAGGGGTACATTGACAACGTCTAGTATTTTTCTTATTGAGGGTTTCTACTTTTTCCTTTTTTCGCGTGTAAAGCTTTTCACAAAATTTTCAAAATAATGATGTAAAACCAAGTCAACTCTAGAAAATGTCTTTTAACATTCGAAAAACTAACATTGCAAAATATACGTGCATAATCTCCAAAAGTTTTTGCGTTATTTGGTTTTCCTATACTCTACACAATGGCACAGATTTCTTCCTTTTTTGCGTCGAAATATGAAATATTTTCTCCAAAACTTATGAACTAATGAACAAAAGACGACTGTTTATAATGTACAGTCAGCGACAAATGTTTTCACCAATATGATACCACTGAACATGTTTTTCTGAGAAATATAAGAGGTAGCACAACGTCCTTCTTATTGTTTTATATAGGTAGGTATATTGGTAAGACTGTTAACAAGATGAAATGAAATATAGAAATGTGTTATATTTCTCAGTAAAGCGGGTTACAGTGGTACACGACTGGTGAAAACATTAGTCGCTGACTGTACCTACCCAAGCTACTTTTATTAGTAGGTACGGATACATTCCCATTTGTTGTTAATGATAAAGGATGTTCTGTTAATTCATAAATTCATACAATTTAAAATTATTCAATGATTAGGTACAGATAATTCTAACTTATAGGGTGTTTTACAAAAAGGTGTTCCTGTAAAGCAGGATCTTAAAACAGCAAACCAAATGGACTGATGTCGAAGTAACTCTCTGCACGTTCAAGATCAATCTATATAGGTAAGTTTATAGTTATTAATTGATTGAACTGACCAAGAGGTTCTTCTGTTAGTACCTACTGGTAACGATGTTGAATAAAATCTTCAGCAGTTGATTTCTGTGGAAGTGGCAATGAAGATAATGACGAAATCAATGTTGATAAAGACTTCGAGTAGTATATTGATGATTCTTCTTACCAGTCCTTCTTCTTCCGGTCTTCATTTAACAATAACCAGGTTATAAGATGAAAAATTTATGAAATTGTTGAGTAATTTCTAAACTGTAAAGGAAAAATACTTGATGGTACACACTACACACAAGTGGGTTTAAGCCAAGACTACTTTGTATTTTAGAATTGATGTATTTCCATGGTAATATTCAAAATAATGCCCTATACCCCATGGTATAGTTGGGGCACGCTAAGGGCCGGTTTTTCAGTTCTGGTTTAAATTTTGGCTCACCTAATCCGAGGTTAATTCCCATGTATACAATTCCTATAACAATTGTATCCGTGTAATTAATCGTAGTTTAGTTGATCCGTGATTTAAACCTGAACCTAAGTGTGCATCTACGTCATCAATTTTTTAATGGTGTTCAGACGTCACGAATTACTACTCTGTTTATATTTTTTTG
Organism: Hemicrepidius hirtus; assembly: GCA_963082805.1. Lineage (NCBI taxonomy): Eukaryota > Metazoa > Arthropoda > Insecta > Coleoptera > Elateridae > Hemicrepidius > Hemicrepidius hirtus. The sequence goes on from OY720165.1 coordinate 7,266,946, forward strand.
TGCAACTGTACGGGAAGTGCACGTTTCCCGTACGCACATATTGGGAGTTACTTTGTCTAATGCAGTTTCCCACATTTTCAAACACTTTTTATTACCGTAGCCCTCTTCTCCAACGTATTTGTTGTAATATTGTTTGGTAATTCCCCATATTTTTTCAATTGGTTTCAAAATACAATGGTATATGGGGGAAGCCGCAACACAGTATGTCCATGTTCCAGTGCCATTTGGTCAGCAGTATACAGTTTTGTTTTTTTGGCTTATTTCTAAAAATTGTATCTTGGTATAATAAAGAAACGTTGACAGTAACATGCTAAATATACTGATCGAGATCGAGCAACAATTTCCAGTAAAGTCAATTTCAAGACACCGCACCGCTTGAAAATTCTAAATATTTTTGCGACAGCCAATTTTTGATTTTAACCTTATTCCAGCTAGAGTTTAGTGATTTTTCAACCAAACTGCTATGGTAGCTGGCGTTATCCATTATGCTAATGGAAGGTTGTTCTAGTTTCATCAATAGAAATCTGGATCCTTGGTTTTTGAGGGAAAAATTAGAGAGGCTCCAGGAATAAATCCGTTACGGGTTCCGGCATGGAGCACTATACATCTTTAACGATTGAAAGTTTCAATTTTATAATTCTTCCCAAGTAAAACTAAATATACTAGTATACCTACTTCCTTCTGGCTTAATTGTTCTTACACTTCTCTCATATTGCCAAGATGTGCACGTTGTTCCATTTTCGAAAACCCAAGTTTCGTCCAAATATACACATTTGAAGTCATTAAATGACCTTAAATTTCTTACATACCTATTCTCGTAAAAAGCGAATTCTTGTAAGAGCCATATTTCGCAACTCCATTATATCTCTTCGACGATCGTCTTTCTTAAACCTCCATCCAATATTATGCAGAATTTTGCCCAATGAACATGATTCCCCCAAGAAAGATAGGTAGGTACCATTTTCTTTCAGAACATGTTACATATTGCTCTAAGAAAGTGATAGTTTATAAACAAAGAAGTCATAAAACAAGAATATTTACTGCTTTTAACCAAGTCATATATCACATCTCGAATAGTAATTCCATCATTTTCATATGTAGGTATGTAGGATCTTTAACTTAGCAATACTTTACTTTGCTGGTTAATTTATATGGTTCTTCTATTTAAATATTACAATAGTAATAACACATTTATTTTATGAAAAACTACAAAAGTATCTTAAACAATTCTCTTTCCAAAAACTCAAACTAAACAACAATCCCCTTGACAACACAATATACGTCCAAGTATTTCTTTTTTTTTAAAACAGCCATCCTACATGTAGTACCTATATTCGTAACAGGGTTTGCATGAATTTTCTTCTTAGGGCTTCGTAAAGCGGTGCCAACTGTTATGGTTTGAGAAATTTTGCTTATCGTTCCCAAACTTACATTTTTCCACGATCTGTCTTTTTTGTTTACTTTACTAAATTCGATGCCATGGCAGTAAGCTGCATTTACTAGTAGACCTAACAAAACGGTATTCACTTACCGTTCTATTTATTAATATTGAAATTAATAGTAGATTGCTTTATTAGGATGAAAAGTGTCACTTTTTTTGACGAGCAAATTTTGCATGTGTGAGGCGGAGCGTAGCGTAGCCGAACGGATGCGATATTGCGAGTCAAAAGAAGTCACTTTTAATCCGAATGAAACATACTATTTTTTCCGCAACCGGAACAACCGGATTCAAAATAATAAAATTAAGATGCGAGGAATTAGAGAACACTACTAGGTATACTAAAATCAAGTCTTCTTAGCTTTTGTTTTCAATTTTATTTATTCTGTCAAACCCAGCCAAACCATCGAAAATGTTTGAACAAGATAATGGTAACGAAGATACACCACCAGAACTTGAATGTCCGTTTTTGGTATCAAAAGTGATCACTTTTGAGACGGTTGCGGAAAATCGTATATTATTAGCAATTAGGGTTAAGTACCTTGCACCGATATGTATTTTCATAGCGAAGCTTGGATTTCTCCGGTAATATTGCCGAACACCCAATATATTCCAGGCTCGTTCAATTTCACTGTTGTCGTCCTCGGAATCACTCATTACAAAGAAATTCTTGTAATTTCACAAAGAATACCTACACAATCAGACCAATTCTATTTGTACATTGCTATGAAAATTGTTATTTAACCACATTGTTATATCTACCTATAAGTGGTAGCAATATTGCTTACGATGTTTGTCAAAAATACTATTCTATTTTGACTACCGTAACAACTTGGTTATAAAAAGCACATATCTACAACCTATGGCTAATATAGCAATGACTGCAGCGTAGTTGTGCGAATGTTTAAGCTTGTAAATCAAGTTTTCCGCGTTTTTTAATGAAAAAAAAAATAACGTCACGTCGCGATTTAGTATATTTATCTGTGTAGTTGGTGTGTTTTTTTCTCTTTCGTAATGGCAGATGAAGACCTGCCCCACAGCAGTTTGGTAACTACCTTGCCCATGAAAGTTCAATGCAATTAAAAGCTGTAAATAGTAGGTACATGTGGAATAATAGTATATTAAGTATTAAGAACGGTAATTATTATTAATTATTAATTAATTATTGTCGAAGACCGGTAACCCTTAACGTTCGACATGCTTATAACGTTTTTTGCACGATCGCAATAAAAAAAATTGATTTGTTAACAATACTTTCACTAAAGTATCGTAACTCTCCAAATCTCCGGATATTAATAATAACCTTGTCAGGATTAATAAGTCCTTTTATTAAAAAACACTTAATATAGTCTACAATCTTAATTTAAAATTACTCCTCAACTCTACTACACTCTTCTCCACGTTCACCGCGCCAATGCCTCTTCTCCCATGCACCACCGCGTCTCCCCCACTTTTCTTCCCCCTCTCTGTCTTTCATTCGCCACGAAATTCAAATAAAATATAATTGTAACATACGGTCGTCCTGACCTTTCGATCTGATCGAATAAAATTAAAATAATTGCTCCTAAAATAACTTCCTTAATTAAACATTACCTTAAACACATCTTTAAGTAATGTTATCCTATGAATAAAATTATTACAAAATAAACTATTTCGAATCACCAATGTTTAAAATCGTTTATAATCCTTCAAGTACTTCGGTGGTTTCACAATACGCTTAACTAATCGCGCACTATTATGCTCATGACGAATTTGCACGTCATTATCACTATCTCCGCTCGGTCCTTCCACTGCCCCTAGTGCTGTTGTCGAAGACGCACTCCCTGCATGTTCTGATGACGTTCTAACTGACCGAGGTTCATCGTCGCTGCTACTTTCCGACGCTGAGTCTTCAATTTCTTATTGATTCCTGTAAATTTTCATCAAGGACGTGTGTACCGTTGTGGAGTAGTTTCTCGCTCTGTCCCCATTTACCGTATTTATCCGATACGTATCGTTTCCCATTTCTTCGGTTACAACATACGGTCCTTTATATTTTCGTTGCGTCTTTGTCGGTTCTCCCGTCGATACGGCTGGTCCTTTGATGTAAACGATATCTCCAACTGCATAACCTTCATGTTTATAATGGCTTCGGTCATACCTTTGTTTATATTTAGGCTAATTTGTTCCGTAGGCACTCGGTCTCTAATTTCTTCCTGTAGTCGAGTCGGTTCAACGTACTCTTCTTCACGATTTGCTATGTTACGTAATACATCATCCTGAAAATTTGGTTTGAACCCGTACACAGCCTCAAATGCTGTTTTCCCAGTTGTTTTGTTTCTCACATTGTTGATGTCGCGTTGCACTTCTTTTAACTTCGCATCCCAAGCTTTTTCAGTTTCGTCAATATCATCGGTATGATTGTTTGTTTGCGCGTTCACACATACCATTTCCCATTGGATGACGACTGCTATTTAAAACGTGATTAATTCCGTTTTCTCCACAATACACTTTAAATTTTTCTGCCGTGAAACTTGTCCCCCTGTCAGTCACCAACATTTTCGGTAATTCGAAGTCTGATACGAAATCCTGTAAATATCGTACCGTCACTCCACTTTTCGTATTTTTCACCGCGTATAGTCTCACAAATCTAGTAAACCCGTCAATGATCACTAAAATATGGGTATTTCCTTTGGAACTTGTTAAGAATGGACCCAAGTGATCCAGATGAACTCGCGAAAATGGTCTTTTTGGTAGGTAATGGAATCGGATGTAATTCACCCGCTTGTTTTCCCAATGGCACCTTGACTAACAAACACTCAGCACACGACCTAATGTGCTGTTTTACATAACGTCGCACTCCCGCAAAAGTAATTTACGTTATAAGTATTACGGTAAACTCAGTTTTACAGTAACGAATCGAAATGTTTACGGACGAGGCGACGAAGGAGCCGAGTCAGGAATTTTGAGACGAGTTACTGTAAGAGTTTACCGGACGTATGTCGTAATGCGTTTTATTTCATACTGCAGGCACTAAATCTTTGGTTAAAATTGAAAAAATTAAAAATAAAAATTTGAATTCATAATATGGACATCTATGAAATGGAAGTGTTTGTTTTTTGATAGTCATGCCTTGTCAAAACGGGAGAAAATTATAATAACATTTTTGACGAAGATTTTCGTAAATCTATTGCACAATTTTATTGTCAATTTTAATATTTAGCTTCTTTTTAATTGCATATTTATTAATTTTGTAGTTTTTTAGTAATAAATAGTTTGATTATCGATTTATTTCATTTGAGTCCGGTAAAAGTTTTTACCGGACCCGATACCGTAAAGTCTTATTAGAGAGTTTTAGAGTACTATACGCTAGAGTACGCTAACGGTAACGTCTTTGCTAGGCAACATTCTGTTTTGCTAAGCAACATATTGTTATACTTAGAAAAGACGTTAGTGTTAGCGTTACCGTACTCTTAGCGTACAGTGCTCTAAAACTCTCTATTTACCGGACTCAAATCGTTAACTTAAACATGGGTGTTACGATGCAGTATGAAATAAAATAATAGTTGTCCAAAATTAAACTCGCTGTTCGGTCTACTGCGAAATGACCTGCTTGATCGTGATATTTGATAACCGTGCTTTTACGCATTGATTTCGGTATCACATACAAATCCTTTTTTATTCCATTTACCGGTACTTCGCGTAATAACCGTCCTTGAACCAATTTATATCCTTGTGTCACTTCCAATTCATGTCTTGACCTATCACTTCTTGGTTTTTGGAGCACTGATATTAAATCATCGCTATTTTGGATGAGCAGTACCCGTTCTTCTTCTGTCATGATGCTAAACCCAGCCTTTGACCCAGCACTTGCTCCATTGTATCAGCTGCTTCGGCACTGGGAGCCCTGCTAAGCGCATCTATATGTTGCATCCTTTCACCATTTCTAAATCTTATCTCCATATTAAACTCTTGCAACAAATAGCTCCAGCTAGCTAGCGCATTTGTTGTTTTTTGCATATTCAAATATACTAGTGCTTGACAATCTGTTACCACCGTAAAATGTATTGGTAATAACAAATGCCTAAGCCTATCTACACTCCAAACGATCGCCATCAATTCTAATTTACTACTATGGTACGTCGCTTCTGCGTCGGTAGTTTTCTTAGATATGGCATATTGTCCTTCCCTTCCTTAGTAACAACCCTGCCAACCCAATAATTGAACTCGCATCTGTATGCAGTTCAGTACGCGCGTTTACATTATACAACTGTAGAACTGGTTCTGCCATCAATACTTGCTTTAATTCAGCAAACGCAGATTCCTGCGGTTCCCTCCATCGAAAATCCTCACTTTTCCAAGTTAAGTCACTGATAGGTCGCACTATTGTTGCGTAATTCCGCACAAATCGACGAAAAAACCTGTCAGTCCTAGGAATCGTTTTATTTCGCGGACGTTACTGGGTCTTGGAAAACTCCTAATCGCCTCGACCTTGTTTGCACCCGGAAAAATTCCTTCACTGGTCAATTTAAAACCTAAATGCTGCACGCTTGTTGCTCCAAAATAACACTTACGTAGTTTCATAGCCAATCGTCCACTCCTTAAAGCTTCGAACACTTGTCGTAAACGTGTCAGCATGTCCTCCCAATTTTTCGCCGGTATTAAAACGTCGCCGTCGGTCGTCCAAAAACGCCATAGCAATCTTGTTCCTCAACGGTCCCAAGGCTCTTGTTATTAGACGAGCAAAATTTGATAGAGAATTGCTCAATCCAAAGCACATTCTTTCAAACTGCCCTGTATCATCTGGAGTTACGAAGGCCGTTTTTTCCTTCGAACTTTCGGTTAATGGTAACTGGAAGAAGGCATGCGCTAAATCCAGCGTAGAAAACATTGTACTGCCCGCTAATTGCTCGAATTGATCATCCATATTCATCAGAGGGTAATGCTCCTTCACTGTTTGTTGATTTAACTTCCTGTAGTCTACTACTACTCTTGGTTCTCCTGATTTCTTCGTCAACAAAATTACGGGTGACGCATACGGGCTAGTTGTATCCGTCGCAATCCCATTTTCTTTCCATTCACGTACAATTTTAGCAATTGTATCGCGATCTTTCGCCGTTGTTGTTTGCTGGTTACCGGTACTCCATTATCCACTATTTCCATTTTCATTAATTTTGTACAACCTAGTTCACTTAAATTCATCGCGAAACAGTCCCGAAATTCATTCACTAACGCTAGCAAGTCGCCTGTTTCCTGCTCGGACCTTTCTTCACCGACGCACAGTTGTTCACGTGTAATCGGGTCGCGAATCTCAACACAGTTCACCATAAATTTTGTTTCTTCGATTTCACCGTTCTCCTCATATTCTCGGATCTTATTCATACACACGCCCTTGTGTATGGTCATATCCTGTTCACTTTCATTTACTACTGGCACAGTAAACTTTTCTTCGTCGCACTTAACTTCAATCAAGTTGATACTCCGCGATTTCAACGAATAACTTCTTGTTGTAACCACTTGTTTAGCCACCACAGGAAGTTTTAGATCACTAAACTTGATTTCTTAAACCAATATGGAGAGTTCCATTTACACGCGCGTAAGCTATATTAGGATGTTCTGTAAAATTTTGTCCTAACAAAACTGCGTGTCCTTGCACTTCAGTCGGCACTACGTGAAGTTTCACATTTTCCAGGTGAACTTCGTCTAGATTTACATTCGCACTTTTCGTACCCATCGCTTTCACGATATTGTTTCCATAACCACAAAGATTGACTTCCTCTGGTTTCAGGTTCAAATTTAATTTATTTACCATTTCCTCCGTTATTGTACTCACCGTAGCACCAAAGTCGACGAAACATTTTATCGGTCCTTCGCCGTTTAATTTGACATCTCTAATGAACTTTGTTGAAGCTTTGGTCGAATCTTTCATGTCTTCTCCTTCTTTCTCCCACATTTTGTGCACCGACATTTCACTTGTTCTTTCGACTTTTATTTTTCCTCGTTCTGGACAATCTCTACTTATGTGCGATGGTTTAGTATAACACATCAACTGCCTTGGCACCTTGCATTGCCAACTCATATGCGACGGGTCGCCGCAATTATAACATATTGTTCTTGTAGGTATCTGTGTCGTTCTGCCTACTTGACGATCCCCCCGGTCTTCGAACAGTAGTCACCCTTGTGCCAACTACTTTGTCACTACGTAGTACTGCCTGCTTCGGTGTTTGATCGATCTTTCTTATTTGCACTTTATTCTATTTCCTCTCTCCTCGTTGATTTTCTCAAATTCTTGTAGATCGTGTAATAATTCTACTACAGCATTCAATCGGGCTCTTGCCATCACCGCGTTGCACAAACTTCTATCCCACAATCCCACCAAAATTCGGCTCTTACACTCCGCGAAATTCAGTCCTACATCTAAACACCTTTTATGTTTCTCATGAAAATAAGAACTCAACGACTCCCCTTTGTGTTGTACTCGTACCGACATTCTTGTCCACATTTCGATAAAATCCACCTCCTACGAACAATTTTTCGAAGCTCCGCGTAAACAACTCAAAATTTGTCAACTGGTCCCGATAACTTTGATATCAGTATTTTGTGCGTCCCACTAAATGTGACCTTGCCGTTTCTAACGTAAGCTGTTCTGGCCATCTATGCAATTATTGCATACTTTTTATATTCGCTACCCATTCCCGCGCTTCGCTTTTTAATTCACCATCGAATGTTCGTATATTTTTTGACAAATCCGGCATAATATGATATGAAGCTGCTTCTTCGGTTATTGGTACACTAGCACTAGCTTGATGATTATTTGCACTTGTTTCCCTTGCTCCAGTTGTTAATTGTACGACCAAGTTAGAAAACAGTTTATCGCGCCTTTTGTTTTCTTCCATCATAATTTGAAACAATTGGATCATTTCGCTGACTTGCTACGTTGCCACAGGTGCCGCCACCATGCCGTCGCACAGTGGTCCCAAATCCAAAAACGCTGGCCAAAATATAAAAGTCTGTTCAATTTTTGTAATAATTCGTTAATGAGGGTAATCAAGGTCCCTGATCCCGAATCTGCGCTAAACTTTTGAAAAAACAAAATGGCGGTCTCAAAATGGCGGACGAATTTTTTGAAAAATTGTTCAATTTTCATAAAATTCACTAAACTCAGGTTTTCGGCGTCCCTGATCACGAATCTGTAGTAAACTTTTGAAAAAACAAAATGACGGACGACGTTCCTGAGGAATTATTTCATTTTCATAAAATTTACTACAGGGGGGAGTTTCGAGGGAGCTGATTACAATAAACTTGTAGTTGAAGTTTTCCAGTTTCCCAATAATCTAAAACCAAGTCAGAAAAACGTTTATTTATAAGTACTTAATCCTAATTATTGAACTAATAACTTGTTGGTAGCGATCCATTGTACCTTCAAATGGCCAAAATGTAATTAGATTATAACACAGTAAAATCCTTATCTAACCTACGAATTTATTGTAGAAAAATTGAAGGAAAATTTATTAACGTTTTGGCTGAGGTTAGCCCAGCATCTTTATACAACGACAACAAGAACAACATTAATTAAAAAGAGTTTTAAGAACCCATATCACAAAGTGAAAAACAGTTGAAAACCCAATTTGGCGATATAAATATCATAAAGAACACTAATTACTGAAGAAAAAAAATTGGTGTGCGTCATGGAACTCACGACTGAAGTGTAACTTCTTGTGTGTTTGTTGCATTTAGTTTGACGCACCCTGTATGTGCATTATTATCCATTTGGTTGCATTAATTTTGACGCACCTTGTCTTTAAATGTATAACAAACACAAAATGTATTCAATATAAACGCACATTGCGTGCGTCATTCTTCGGCGATCGCCATTCTACCTGCTTTATCTTCGAGTCTGCGCAACACGCACGCTTAATGTATGAATTTAAAACGCCCGCGCGTCACGTGTTTCCGTTACGCGAACACGTAATATCCGTTTCACTTCCAAGCTTTTACTCCCCTACGCCGCATAAGAAGTTACACTTCAAAAAGTTAGAAAACCCCAACCGCAAGATTTGCAACAGCTACCGATCGAAATGTCTTTTAAAACGTATGCAGCATCCACTTTACCAGTTGCCCTCAAACTCATTTGTGCCGCGTAAGCAGTGTTGTAACAGATACATTGTTTTCAGTACCTAGATACAGATACAGATACTTGGAGAAAAACGTATCTAGATACAGATACAGTTACATTTTTGAAAATGTATCTAGGTACAGATACAGATACCTTGAAAAAGTATCTAGGTACATGCCAGATACAACCACCGCTATAAGTGAATTTTATACACATATGGACAGCTTAAATTACATGTCGCTGCTCTGTAACTTTACTTTTAAAGATGACAACGAGCGCAAATCAGTAATTTTAGTAAGAGTTATATTAAAAAATATTAAAAACCACTTCAATTATAGTTTTTAAATTATTAGTAAAATAGAGCTAATAAAATCAAAAGTATCTAAGATATTTAGGTACCAGTAATAAAGTATCTACTTAGGCACAGATCCAGATACATATTTTAAAAGTAATAATAAGTTGTGGTAAAAAAGCAGCCAATTATTAAGTTGCATATAATGTTGGATGATAATATTTAAAGGAAAAGGTTAAATGAAATACATAGAAAAATAATATAAAAATTTGAGGAATCGTTATATTGTAAACGGTAAAATATAAAGAAATGTTTACGTTTCGCTAATTTTAATTAGCTTCTTCAGAACAAAAATAGATATGTATTATATTATCAGTTATTTCTATGGAATAAAAATGATTGGTTAACAGTAAATAACATTATAATGTTAAGTAAGTATTAAAAATGAGATAAAAATTTTTTAATGATGATAAGTTATGTTACCTATTTATTAAGTTTAAAGTTTTTTAATTAAAGTCGATTACTGATATTGAAGATTACATTATTGAAGATAATTATAAAATGATTAAAAACAATGAATGAAACATTGTGTTACATTTTCTACATTTAAAAATGTTAAAATAGTACTACATGAGGTGTTAACACATTGAGATTCACACGAGGAATAATTCTTCGTTATATTTTAAAAGGTATCTGAATATGCATCTAAAGTCTGTACCAGACTTCAAATTCAGTATTGGCGCCAATGTAATTCTTATGAGAAAATCTTGCACGGCGTTGCCACTTGTGGTTACCCTAGGGCTCTTGTTAAAGCAAGTGAGCAGGTGTTTACGGTGAACCCAACTGAGAAGTAGGTTTGGCAATGCCGGCCTCCATAAGACTAACACTGAATTTGAAGTCTGGTACAGGCAGTAGGTACAAAAAAATATCTAGATTCTAGATACTGTATCTAGATACATTACAACACTGCGCGTAAGTAAAAGCTCCAGTAAGTAAAAGTCTAGTGAACTTACTTTTTTCACCATCACACGCAGTTTCTGAGAAACAAAAGTATAAAGAATATGAAAACGGAAAAGACTAGATGCTTCAAACTTCGATAAACTTTAAATTTGCAGATACTTGCAGCTTTTCTTTTCTTTCGGATATTTATTCACAAATGTGTACATAACATTGTTAAAAAAAGTTTGATAACAGAACACTGCGGAACATTCAACTTTTTCTATAGGTAAACATTTTTTTTGTCAATCAAAATAGCTCAATTTTTTGAATATCTATGAACTATTTCAAAGAAACACTGTTTTTAAATTTTGGAGTAATTGACACCAGGCGTCTTATAAGCCATTGGACTATTGCCACTAATTACCACGATACGTTCTCATGTTTTAAAAATCAAAAATAAGCAGACTGTACCCTATATTATCGATTATAGTAGGTAATCTGAATTAATGAAAAATTGTTTTCATTTTTTGAATTTTGGCTAGCTTTTTTGGATTTTCGACCACTGTCTGTCGTCACGCCTGGTTTCATCCTCCTTTCCCCGGTTTCCCCGTCCCTGGTTGCGCATGTCATTTTCGTATTCGACATTTGCACCCAGTTCGGCCTCGATCGTCTGATCTCTATTTACCTGACTCGCATGGAATCGTTCGAATGCGTCATATTCGTATCCGTTTCCGTTGTACGCCATCTTGAACACGTTTTGCACAAGATTTTTCTCCAATTTTCACCGTTTATCGATCACAATTTTACCAATCTTTCTCTGATTGATGAAATGGTCTCAATAATTCACCGTATAATGTGGATCGCACTGAATAAATCCCACTTCTGATTTATGTTAGCAATACTTCCACTAAAGTATCGTAACTCTCCAAATAATAGTCACCTTGTCAGGAATATAAAGTCCTTTTATTAAAAAACACTAATACTACAAACTCTTAATTTAAATCTACTCCTAAAATGTACGCCCTGCTCTTCTCCACGTTCACGCGCCAATAGTTCTTTTTTTTCCATCCACTTTACTTCCCCCTCTCTGTCTTTCATTCGGCACGAAATTCAAATAAAATATAATTGTAACAGTATAGTGAATTGGCACATATTTTTTCGTATTCACTTTTTTCTGGGACTCCACCTTCCTTGTCTTTTGAATACCTTCACCTGAAAAAAAAAAACATATACGAATCAGGAATAATGTAAGTAACTATACATTATTAATGTTTCTAATGCTACCTTTGTGGACTTTTAAAGTTTGTGAAACAGGCTTTCTCAAATCACTGGAAGTATAGTTGACCCAATTATGATTATCTTCTTCAACACCGTCTTCACTCACTACTTCCTCCTGATGTTCAGGAGGAACCTCAAGACAGCTAATATCTTCAGTTTTTGGGATATCTTCGTTTGTTACATCCTTCACAGTTACTGGAAATTATTCTTTATAATTTGCTTATTCTAAAATGATTAAAGGGCTATTCTAGAACCTCGAAACATGAGTGCTGTAGGTGATAATGTTCACATTAATTACCTACTCAAAATTATCGCGAAAGCACTAAAAACAACATAAATATAATCGATGTAGAAATGTAAATAAACACTACAAACACAATGGGGCCTACAGACTCCATTTTTGACAGTATCTTGAATAACTATAAATTAAAATAGGTACCTATAGTTTCCTACTTGGTGTTTCACTGTCGGTGTCAAAATTGCTTACCATTCCACTAACTTGTTCGCCTAATAAAGTCTGCATTTTAGAATCAATGTTACTCATTGGAACTGGTTAATAGTCGCCACCACCTGTTTTAAAAATGTTGAGTTTGTTGGTTGCAAATCTCTGCTTCGTTCTTTTCTTGATGTTGTTGTATTTTTCCTTTAAATGTTTTACACTGCGGAAACTTCTTCCAGCAATCGCATTAGACTCACTTTCTATCTTTTTCCACGCTTTCTCTTTTTCGTTCCAATTTATAGCACTTTTCTTAATTTTCTACCATTTTCTTGTATTTTTCTACTAGACCTACCAAAATATCCTCTTCCTCAGGCATGAAATTCACCGCTCTTTTATTTTCCATTGCTGAATAAAAAATACTTTTCTACTGAACATTTTATACAGGGTGTAACACAACTTAGCCGAACAATTTAACCATATATGCACTTTTAAATAAGAAATCGATTTGTTAAAAAAATTTGTAATAAAAGTCCAACAGAAAACGAGATAAAAATTGTTAAAGTTACAAATTAATGAAAATGTTAAAATAACTTTTTCTACAATTTTTATCTCGTTTTGTGTTGGACTTTTATTAAAAATTTTTTTAACAAATCGATTTCTTATTTAAAAGTGCATATATGGTTAAATTTTTTCGGCTAAGTTGTGTTACACCCTGTATATAGGTATATACAGGGTGATTCAAAAATGGCGCATAAGCTCTTCAGTACTGTAACGGATGTTACAATATATTTAAATAAATATAAATTAAAGAAGTATTTTGGAGAGCAGCATTAAAATTGTGTTTATTGTTTTTAAATACAAAATAGAACTTATTATAAAATAAATATTCGTTACTATCCCAACCCAAAACATTAAATCAAAGCCAACCCATGAAACCATTACACTACCCCCCCTCCAAAAGAGAAAAAAAAATCTTTGGGTAAGTGAAAACTTTGGATGAACAGTGATGCTGAACATTCCAAGCTGCAAAACACTTGACCATCTTTTCAGAAAACAATTACAAATATAGAATTGAACATAAGTATAATAAATTTTCTTTTTTCTTTATTTCTTTGTTTCTTGTTGATGTTCGTTGCTTGCAATCTTGATGATAGTGGATACAAAAATATACAAAACTGAAAAAAACTCAAAAAAAAAAATTAGAAACAAAAATTGTTAATTGTGTGTAGTAGTGTATTTGTATTAGAAATGAAAATTAGTGAGTTTAGATTAAAAGTTTGTAAGTAGATTGTTAAACCAAGATGAATTCCGGTTTAGAGTCAAATTGCACAAATTTGATTATCATTATGAGGAACCATCTGGTGAAGAGAAAATTAATATTTAATGGATGTGAGTGTTGTATTTGTTAATATTTAATGGAGGTGAATGTTGTATTTGCATGATTGAGTGAATTATAAGTAAGCATAAGAAGTTTGTAAGGTAGATTGTGAAGTTGGACTAATTAAGATAAATTCCGGTTAAGAGTCAAATTACGCAAATATTGATAATCAAAACCTGAGGAATTATCTGTTCGACTTACACAATTAATTAAGAAAGAGATGTAGATGTGTATTAGTTATGTTGAAATGTGTAATTATAAAAAGTAAAAAAAATATCGCCCCAATCATCCCAAAAAAAATAAAAAACATTATTTCAAACAAAAAACCACTATCATCTGCCCCAATCGCACCATAAATGACATCCAAATCCATCCCATAACTCCTTCCATATTAATTAATGACTTTATCCCCAAAAAATTCATTTCGCACCAACCAAAATTTAAAATAAAATGTTTGTAATTAATTTTGAAATTGATTTATGTCATATTTGACGTTTGACGTTTGAGTCCAATATTAAATGAATTTAAAAAAAAATAGCATTCAAGGAGTGTATAATATAAATTGAGAGTCTTTCAAACTAAAATTGATAAATTAGCACCAAACACTTATCTTTGATAATATCCAGTTATAGTCAATAGCAGTAGCAAAACCATTAGTACCATTTAAAAAACCATATCAATACATCATTAATTTTTTATCATTTTTCTTGTCCAAATCAGTCGGAGGGGTCACCAAATGTAACGGATGTTACAATATATTTAAATAAATATAAATTAAATGTAAGATCTTTGGAGAATGTTGGAGAATGATGTTTATTATTTTAAATACAAATTGAAAACTATTTATTTTTATAATAAGATAACTAAGGAAACATAAAACATTAAATCAAAGCCAACCCATGAAACCATTACAGTACGTTGTAGGGGACGGTTATTTAAACTGTAGAAAAATCATAAAAAATTTTTAGCTGCTACATTTTTGTAGTTAACAACGAACAAGTAAGTTGTAGATTTGGCAACACGGGTGCAGCTATGTAGTATATGAGTGGCTTTTATTTCCTTTCATTTACATAGTGAGCTTATTAAAAGTTTCAAACATCGTTGCCACATATTTTTTTCAAACAACTTGGTACAAAAATATCAATTTTGAAAGCTAATATTTCAGGATAATGAGGTGTTATGAGCATTTTATTTATTATCCACTATGAGAAAATACTTAAATTATTTATATGAAATGATGAGAAGTTTCAAAATCCACATGAATTCAAAGTTGAGTTCTCAACTTAACTTCTTCATTTCTCAGCAAATTAGCGGCTAAGAATTGTTTTACTATTTTTCCTACACTTCAATTTTTGAATCACCCTGTATATTCGTATGAATAAACACTGATACATTTAATTTACAAAATTACAATACAAAAAATATATTATAAAAATTAATTCATCACGTACCTGTCAAATTTAATTCTTAGCTACACTCAACTACACTCAAAATTTAAAATTTATCAAAACAAAAATTTAAAGGGAGAGAGCACTGCCATATTATGGATAATGCAGCGCGTTAGTGTGGATTTTGAACATTATTCGTTACCAACCAAAAATAATTTACAGCTCAACTTACCACCACTCTAAAAAGCATTGAAAAATATATATAAACCTGTAGTTAACCTGCAGGTAATAGTAAACTAATAACAAAAGTTAACCATCGATTGTACAACCGGCCCTTAAGGTAAGTTCGTAATCGTACAATTACCTATAAGTTACTACATGCTCTGTAAATCTTTAAACGTCATGCTGGGACACGCTGTATATATGGTAGTTCCACGGTATTAAAAATTGTATTTTCTAAATTAGTCATAAAAAGTTCAACTAAAAAGTGGAGGTGCAAACCTCCCCTGGACTTTCCCATACTAAAAATAAACGTTTCGTTTTTCGTATTCCACAGTATATTTCGCGAGGCAGACCCTGATAAGCATTTGAATACCTAGCGAGAAAAACAAGACTATACGGATTCGATATGAACAGAAAAAAGACACCCATCTACTTCAATCAACGAAAATATTCAAAATTCACGAATTTCTCATCAACCGTACATTTTAGCTATATGACTACCTTATACTATGTGATAGACAATTCAATTTTGCATTCAATTATATAATAATATACAGGGTGTTTCATTTAAAATAACAAAGTTGCTTATTGTACTGTGAAAACCAAACACCCTGTATACGTGATATAAATTTAGAAAAATGCAAATCTATATACTTTTGTATTTAAACTTCTTTCATATTTTGACTAATAAAGGCGCTATAGGAGCATCAATTTCCGATTTTCAAAATCTCGTAGAGGGCGCCACAGTGGAATTCTGGCGTTCATCAAAAAACAAAAATGTAGCTAATACCAAGCTGTATACGTATAGAAAATTTAAACAAATTCCTTAGACCAGCTTTTTTGTAATAATTTTTCAAAAATTTCAAAATTTTTAGAAGAGCGCCGTTGCGACCGTTTTTGGATTTAGTAAATAATTTTTTTTCTTGGTGTAGTACAGCCAAAGGGCTTTCAAACAAGTTGTTGCGGAACCTGATCAGATAACTGGTTTTTGAGTTACGGGGCGTTAAAGTCGAAATTTTGAAAAATTCATAGCGACCGCCATTTTGAAGTTAGAGAGTCCGGTAAAAAACCGTTTCCCTTGAATTATGCCCTTCTTTCATATCCCCTACTCAGATTTTCAAAATTCCGCTTCTGAAAAAAATGATACCAAAAAAACATGTCTAACTTCCGCTTCCGGTTTCGGATTTTTTTGAAAAGCTTATTTTGTCGATGAATTTTCGATATACCCCTTCATTTAAAATTTCATCAAAATCGGTTCACTAGTTTTAGCGTTAGAGGCGTTACATACACATACATACACACCCACAGACAGACATTTTTTCTAGACCACTTTTTTGGGTTCGTGGGGGCCCAAAACACGTATTTCCGCGAAAATCTCGATTTCGAAAATTTTCATGATATCAATACTTCCCTATACCAGTAGTGGTATGGGAAAGTAAAAAGGAAGAGAGGTTAGAACCCAAAGGGAGTCCAGATTCTTTAATAATATTGAATTATCAGAACTGAAGAAATTTTATTTGAAGCATGGGCGTCCGCTCAACGGTTTCTAGGGGGGGGCTAAGTTTTTTAAACCTGCTATACAGGGTGGCTGGCTTTTCATTGTCCAGCTTATATCTGCTGAAATATTACAGATACAAGAAAAAGTTAAAGGAGAGACTTAGCTAAGAGAACCTGGTGTATAAAATAGCGCAATCAAGTGTTTTCCACGGCCTACTGATTCTCTGGAAAAATATGTAACTTTGTTTTTTTAAACGGAATACTCTGCATATTTTTGCGGAATAAGATTCTAAATCAATTTCTCTTTACAAGCATGTATCACTAATAGCGTTTTGGTTTTAAATTACGCCTATTAATTCAAAAAATAAAATTGTAAGATTTGCAATGATTTCTATTATTTCCTCTGCGAGTAACAAAATTATAACAAAATTTATTTAATTACAAATTAATGAAACTGAATAATACATAATGTGTCTTCTAATGATTGTTCAAATTGACCACTATTCAATTCAAAACATTTTTGGGCCCGCTTAATTAAAGAAAAAGAATATCACAGCCGCCTCTTATAATTTTATTTTTTGAATTATTAAGCGTAATTTACAAGCAAAACGCTATTAGTGATACATGCTTGTAAAGAGAAATGGATTTAAAATCTTATTCCGCAAAAATAATAATAATAATAATAATAATCTCTACACTACCCATAACCTGTTGCCAGGCCCCATACATAAGCGCAATGCTTGTGCGGGAGGGAGGAAGGGGCTATTACTATTAAGCGGGCCCGAATGTTCCATTTAAAAAGCCAATGTTACATATTTTTCCGGAAAATGAGTAGGCCGTGGAAAAAATTTGTTTGCGCTATTCTATACACCAGGTTCTCTTAGCTAAATCTCTCCTTTAACTTTTTCTTGTATCTTGTATATTTCAACAGATATAAACTGGACAATGAAAAATCAGCCACCCTGTATATAGAAAAACTCATACATTATTAAATAATTTACTAACAATATTTTTCGTATAGAGTGGGGAAAGCAATACGAAAGATAAAATATTTTGGCTTCCCAGAATTTCCCGTGAGGCAAGTGCACTTAAAGCCGCTTACCAGTTACCTTGCGCAAACCTTATTTTCTAGAAGCAACCCTTTTCTAAGCAGGAACAAGTTTATAAAAAAGCAGCTTACACTGATTTTTATTTGTATAAGTACTCTCTTGGGCAAAATATTAAAACTTTCTGGAAAAAACTCAAAGACTGCATTATATGCTTATTCTTAATATTTTCAAAAAATTTACGACTACCTACGTACAATAACACAATTCTGTAAAGTAGTCGTTACAATGGGCCCATTGTAATATTGGCTTAAAGGATTCGAAAGATGAAGAAGTGGTCACCAAGCACCTTTCTAATAGGTATAGGTCGTACGGTATGGTAGAAATTATGCATTATACTCGAATTACTTTAAATGTACAAATCTTGGAAATCTCTAATCCCCATCTATATCCATAAAAGTTGCAAACGCAGTAAAAGAAGCCCGCGGTCGCCTGTATACCTGCCAGAACTGACCCTTTCATGGTAGGTACCAATAGGTATTTAAATTTTTCGATATTTGTTATTGTATTGATATTTAATAACAGACCGTAAAGAGCGAAACATTTTGTTTGGGTGAATTATAGCACAAAAAAAGTGGAGGTGCAAACCTCCCCTGGACTTTCCCATACTAAAAATAAACATTCGTTTTTGGTATTCAAAAGTATTGTTCGCCACAACCGATAAACTAAACTTGAAAATTAGTATATGGAAAATTAACACAAGTGCCGATTGTGTTCATCTGCGCATGTGTGATTATTTACGATATATTCATAGGCTGCTAGGATTAGCCGGCGACAAGGAATTCCCGTCCCGCGCATGGTCACTTGAACATATCGGTACTTACAAATTTCACCCTACACTGTTTTAAAGTTCAATATTCACGAATTTCTCATTAACCGTACATTTTAGCCATATGAATACCTTATACTATGTGATAGACAATTCAATTTTGCATTCAATTATATAATAATATATAGGGTGTTTCATTTAAAATAACAAAGTTGCTTATTGTACTGTGAAAACCAAACACCCTGTATACGTGATATAAATTTAGAAAAATGCAAATCTATATACTGAACAACTTTTGTATTTAAACTTCTTTCATATTTTGACTAATAAAGGCGCTATAGGAGCATCAATTTCCGATTTTCAAAATCTCGTAGAGGGCGCCACAGTGGAATTCTGGCGTTCATCAAAAAACAAAAATGTAGCTAATACCAAGCTGTATAAGTATAGAAAATTTAAACAAATTCCTTAGACCAGTTTTTTTGTAATAATTTTTCAAAAATTTCAAAATTTTTGGAAGAGCGCCGTTGCGACCGTTTTTGGATTTAGTAAATAATTTTTTTTCTTGGTGTAGTACAGCCAAAGGGCTTTCAAACAAGTTGTTGCGGAACCTGATCAGATAACTGGTTTTTGAGTTACGGGGCGTTAAAGTCTAAATTTTGAAAAATTCATAGCGACCGCCATTTTGAAGTTAGAGAGTCCGGTAAAAAACTGTTTCCCTTGAATTATGCCCTTCTTTCATATCCCCTACTCAATTCCGCTTCTGAAAAAAATGATACCAAAAAAACATGTCTAACTTCCGCTTCCGGTTTCGGATTTTTTTGAAAAGCTTATTTTGTCGATGAATTTTCGATATACCCCTTAATTTAAAATTTCATCAAAATCGGTTCACTAGTTTTTGCGTTAGAGGCGTTACATACACACATACACACACACATACATGTTCCTCAATGCTTGCGGGGACACCAGCAATAGACTCAATTGTGTGGACTGCTGTTTGGTAATAACCACTCATTTCAGATAATTACGTGTAATTTTGTGCTGTAATGCATTTTTTGCTCCAAATTCTTGATACAAATAGGAAAAAGTGATTGTGTGGACGGTCCCCAAGGTACACTTTTATTTAACACACAATTAAGGGGACCGTCCCCACTTTTAAGTATACTAAAGGGTTAACATACAATTAAGTGGACCGTACCCACTTTTAGACTTTTAGGTCTGAAAGCTTTTGGTATTCAGTTGAAACTGGACATTTTTCTCAGCCGAGCATTATTAGGTATTTCCTGAGATGCGGAGCATCGAAGGAAATAAGCTGCGAGGCTGATAAGTCTTCTCTACCGTGGTTTATATACTATTTTTCCACTACTAGTACCTTTATTCCTTTTATAATTAATCGTTTTTACGTTAATAAACAATAAAATTACATTTCTAAATATCCACAAAAATCAAGTAGCCTTGCCTGAAAACATTTCAACTGACATTTGTGTAAAATTTAACGTTTATCATATTTAACATACATATTTATTTCTCATTTTTAACAAATAATTATAAATAATAGTTATTAAGGTATCTAGGGTATTATAAGAATAATAACGACCCGAGGTCGATGGTGTACAACACGAGGGCTTTAGCCCGAGGGTTGTACGTCGACCGAGGGCGTGATTATTCTTATAATACCCGTGGTGCCTTCAACGTTTTATGTCCTACTAGTCTGTTATTTAATTCGATTTTTCTTATTTTTAAGCTTGTCAATTTGACATTTAATTTGTATTGACACTAAATCAAGACTACTTTATATTTTAGAATAATTCTGTATTTCCATGGTAACGCCAAGTAACGCCCATAAATTCTCTCTCTCTCGGTCAATTATTTTTTTATAAGAGCCCTAGGGCCTATTAAAAAACATAATAGACCTGAGGCAATTATTTCTCATATAATAAATCTCAAAATAGAGTGCTTATGTTACAATAACAGACTAGTAGGACATTAAATTAATAAGAAACCATACTATTATAGAATGAAATAAATAAGCTTTAGAAAGTGGTTGTTGTATTATAAAGGTGAATATTCGATTTTTGACATAATTTTAAATAGGCATCTGGATGCGTGCTAGATAACAATTGTTTCTATTACTGACCAGTGGTCAATAATAAAAAATTAGTAACCACTAGCTGAGAAAATCAACTTTTTGTCCTGAAAACAAACTAAATAATGGTACCTTCTAAATCTAGTAGTGGAAAAAAATTCATACTTACCTAAAATAAGTAAAGTATTATAAACTACAGTCCACACAATTAACCCTGCGATAACACCTCGCGGTATGATACAATTTAGAGCAATTATCAAAGAAATGAAGAAACACTAAACACTGTAGAGGGCAGCACTGTATATCACATAAGAAGGTCCACACAGTCATAATACAAATTTTGTTCTTTCACACACCAGTTTAACACTAGTATTGTGTGGACAGACAGAAACGGAGCTATTATGGTGGTGGGGGGGCCTCACAAATGTGGTAAAACGTAGATAGAAATTCTGTGGACTGGTGTACCTATGTCCACACAGTTGGCGAAGTCCACACAAAGAGGGTTAAATTCCATTTGAGGTCCACAGCTCCACACAAGTATTGCGGGACCTACGCACACACACACACACCCAGACAGACATTTTTTCTAGACCACTTTTTTGGGTTCCTGGGGACCCAAAACACTTATTTCCGCGAAAATCTCGACTTCGAAAATTTTCATGATATCAATACTTCCCATATACCAGTGGTGGTATGGGAAAGTAAAAAGTTGAAATATTACAACTCCGAGCGCCCCTCCTTGCCCATAGGAGTGGACGCCCATGATTTGAAGCAAAGCTTTTTAAGATTTTTCCAGGGAAATTTTAGACGTGGCAACACTGGGTTCAGTCAACGTCTGTCAACCCTGCCTGAAAGCGCGGTTTACCCACAGTGGGTTCAGTGGGTTTACCGTTAACCGTTCTGTGTTATGGTTCTGTGGTTTATAACCTGTGAAGAACTTTTACGCATGCCTTTACGTTTGTATGTGTTTCTTTGCTAAATATAAATAATTTGATCAACACAATAAGAACTTATCGTAGTTCCTTGATTTAGAATATCTTGTTTGTATATTTTTTGTAATTTGCTGCAATAAACAACGTAAGTAATGTGTGATCTTTTATAGCATCAAATTAAAACTGTTCCATATCTTATGTTCAAGAAGGTTTTAATAAACCGAAGACTTCTTGCACCGACATGGATTTTGTGCTCTACATAAACGATGTCGCAGTTCATTCGGAAGTTGTAGATGAGGGATTAGTGATAAATTCGGACGATCCTACTCTGGATGCTCGGAATAGCAACGACATCAAAGAGAACTTTTTTCAAGCAGATGGTAAGTGTTTAAAATTAATTTTACCCTGACGTATGACTAACGTGGAATTTTCTCTACATAAATGACGATGCAGGAAAATTAGAAATTGTAGGTGAGGGCTTCCTAATGGATACCGAGAATCCTACGTTGAATGTTTGGAATGGGAAAGACATTAAAGGAAACTTTTCTCAAGCTGAGTTGCAAACAGAGGGTAAGTAGGAAAATCATTTTTTCCTTTTCACTGATATTTGGTTTGACAAATAATATCCTTGGGTTCGGATGACTTTAGAACTCAGAGCAGGGTCTTGAAAAAATCAGGGAATATAGCCTTGTCAGCCTGCTTTTCCAAAAATTCAAAATATATTGCGGACGGCAGGTAATACATTGAGCAAGATTGCACATGCAAGCGCAGTGTGCAGCAACAAGTGTAAAACAGAAATGTAAAGCTCCACCAAGCTTACAAAGGTGTTACAAAGTGCTTACAAATGCCCCGGAAAATATGTCAACTAAATTTTGAAAGACAAGGCGCGACAATACGTCAACCAATAGCAAACAATTATACTCAAAAGTACATTAACTGAAAAAATTCAATCGACTTTTAAAATTTTAATAATGTCAGTGTTTGTCAGATTGTTTTGACGTTTAAAATCTGCTAAGTATGAATGCTAAATCGAGGAAGATAATTAATTCTGAAGCCAGAAATATCATTCGGAAGGTCCTGGAATTCTTGGAATGAAAAGTATTTACAATTATTTAAATTTGCCGCCTACATGTTTTTATTTTGACTGTACTTTGAAAAACTATAACAGCGCCGGACACGCCTCCTTTTAACTTTGTAAGCTTGGTCGAGCTGTACATGCAGCAACCTCTTGCATGAATTGAAACCTGCGCTAACATGTGCAACGATTTGATGCTACTTTTCAGTTACTTTCAGTAATTTTAACTTTATAATTATGTCACCAAGTTAAAATTTCTTATGAAGTTGATTAATTTAATATTAGAAAGGAGAAACCGTATTATCTGTGGTATTATTATGCAACAGAATCAGACAAAATATTAACCACTACCTTATCTAATTTCCGCGCAATAGATACTTATAGCGAATTCCAATCGTTGCACTAGTGTAGTGTGCTAGAATTCCAATCAACGAATGGAGGCTACACTACACTGGTGGCGTTTCAATCAGACAACTGCACGAACCGAGTGTACATGCATCTGCACTGTGGTCCATAGTCCGTGCAGTTCAGTGCAATGCAGTCACTACACTCTGGTGCACTACCATCCTGCTAGTACATCGGCCACCAGTGCAATGCAAGTCCGATTAGAATTCGTCATTAGATATATATATCCTAAAATCGTAAGGCGCCATATCCTTTTTTGTTTGATATACAGGGTGATTGAAAAGTACACCGAAAACTCGCAGGAGGTGATTACCCTTATCGAAATAAGGAAAAAAGTTAATACGACTCATGGTCTGAAAATGCTTGGTTGCTGAGTTACCAGCTGACAAAGATGGAACAAAGAATCACTAATTGTATTCGGTTGTAATATAAGAGCACTTTCGTATATTCGAATATACTTTTCGCGATTTCTATTCGAAATTGATGTTGCCATGGAAATTTCCTAATGGTAACATCAATTGAGAATAGAAAGAGAGGAAAGTATTTAGAATATACGGAAGTGATCGAATGATATTTGTCACGATTATATCATAAATTTTAAAGTTAATTTTGGTATTTAACCTATTTTCAAACTCAAAATGTAAGTCTGACTTTTGAATAAATTAGTTTGTAAAAAAAATCAATTATTGTTATGTACGGTGGCTACAGATACCATCACAGCCAATAGGAATATACCAATGGACCAAGAAGTTATATCCGAGAACTCCGGCCGTGATTGGTTCATTTTTAAAAAAATCTTAAATCCTATTGGGCTATATAATAATATAATTAAGTGATATAATCGTAAACATTTAATCAAACAAGATATTGTTTTGGTTCTTAGGAAAAGTATTTTTCTGGTTGGGAGGCACTTATTAGTGTTTTCAGAATTTTAAAATCATCCAGAAGGTGGTAAACCAGAGGACCATTTTGCTTTTTAAGTCATACCTTTTTTATCTTTTTAGTTCTGGTAAAGTCAATAGTGGATTTGACACCGCCCATGCTAGATAAAAAAAAGATACTAGTGTTGTACTTACAACGAAAATGTGCACCGTTTTTGAAAAATCGCTGTTTTTACAGAACCACTTTGGGTACCTGAATTTCAAACATTGAACCAAATAAGATTTGACTCAAACAAAGGCAAAGAAAACAAACAAATTTGACGACTGCGACTGCGAATTGAATAGATATGCAAACTATCTTATTTGGTTGGTATACGGTGATACGAACCGTCCTATAAAAACCGCCATTTTTCAAAAACAGGTAAAGTTTCGTTGTACAACACAGTACTTTTTCTTTTTGTCTAGCATGGAGGATCCCAAATCCACTATTGACGTTACCAGAAGTGAAAAGACAAAACAGATGACTTAAAAAACTAAAATCTTTCCTTTTCAATAATTTAAAAATTCTGAAAATACTCTAATAAATGCCTCCAATCCAGAGAAATACTTTCCATAAGAACCAAACCAATATCTTATTTGGTTGAGTTCTTACGAACAAAATTAGTGATTCTTCGTTCTATCGGTGTCTTGCCATTTGCGCCGTAGCCACTTGCGCCGACTCATTAAATCTTGCCATTTGCGCCGCTTAAATGTTTGTTTCAAGTAAAAGTTGCCATTTGCGCCGAATGCAATATCAGCATCTTAAGGCAAACCATTAGGGGGAGATTTTAGTAACTTAAAAAAATGTTCTGTTATAGAAGACAAAAATTTTTTTTATTGGTTCTGCAGGTATTGGTAATTTCCGCAGCAAGTTATTTAAACCCTACAGGTGAATTCCGCACAAACAATTAAAATACCTAGGTACTTCAAGTTCTTCTATCTTTGTCGGCTCGTAACTTAGCAACCAGGCATTTACAGACCATGGGTCATATTCGTTTTTTTCCTTATTCTGTCGAAGAGAAATCACCTCCTACCAGTTTTCGGTATACTTTAAATCGCCCTGTATATACAGGGTGCTGAAAAAATGGCATATTAACTCAATGGTGCGCTGTTAAGGGACACTTGTTGAACATGGGAAAATAATTTTAAAAAAGTGGAGGTGCAAACCTCCCCTGGACTTTCCCATACTAAAAATAAACATTTTGTTTTTGCTATTCAACAGTAGTTCGCGAGGCAGCATTGGAAATCATTTGAATGCCTCGCGAGAAAAATGAGACTATACGGGTTCGATATGAACAAAAGAAAGACACCAAGATACGCATCTATCTGTACTCTGTAGTAGGTACTCCGTAGAAATTACAATACAACTGGCGAAGCCGGACGATCGCTACCGACCGACGCGACGATCAGTTTCCGTCAAGAGTCCAACCTAAATATTCAAAATTCACGAATTTCGCATTATCCCTTCATTTTACCCATATGAACACCTTATACTATGTGATAGACAATTTAATTTTGCATTCAATTATATAATAATATATAGGGTGTTTCATTTAAAATAACAAAGTTGCTTATTGTACTGTGAAATCCAAACACCCTGTATACGTGATATAAATTTAGAAAAATGTAAATTTATATACTGAACAACTTTTGTATTTAAACTTCTTTCATATTTTGACTAATAAAGGCGCTATAGGAGCATCAATTTCCAATTTTTAAAATCTCGTAGAGGGCGCCACAGTGGAATTCTGGCCTTCATCAAAAAACAAAAATGTAGCTAATACCAAGCTGCATAAGTATAGAAAATTTAAACAAAATCCTTATAGCAGTTTTTTTGTAATAATTTTTCAAAAATTTCAAAATTTTTGGAAGAGCGCCGTTGCTACCGTTTTTGGATTTAGTAAATGATTATTTTTCTTGATGTAGTACAGCCAAAGGGCTTTCAAACAAGTTGTTGCGGAACCTGATCAGATAACTGGTTTTTGAGTTATGGGGCGTTAAAGTCGGAATTTCCCTATACCAGTAGTGGTATGGGAAAGTAAAAATCTTGAGTTTTATTCTTCCAAGATCTGGAGCTATTATTTATTTATGAAAATCAGTTGAACTGGCAACATGGTTTATTAATAAAAAGAAATAGTACACTATTTAAGTAAAATCCGTATTACATTAGACAATTTCTTGCGCAAGAAATTGAGCAATTTTTGGAACAATCTAAATTGTGTAGTGTCAAACAGCAAATTGTGTGAAATATTGTCTTGCTTTTAGAGTGTCTGGAAAATTTTAAAACATGTTCTATTTTTCACGCAATTTGTTCCAAAAATTGCTCAATTTCTTGCGCAAGGAATTGTCTAATGTAATACGGCTTAAGGTATCTTAGAAACAATGTAACAAACAAATAACAATGTTGCCAAATGAGTTTACTGCTTGTTGCTCCAAATTTTTAACATTTTTGAATTAATAATTTTCGATACTTTCTTTGCCGACGGCCTGAATTATTTACAACTTTCATCATTTACGTAATTAACTTTAAAAATAAAGGTAAGCTTTTATTATTGAAGAATATGCTACATATAATATTTTTACTATTTTTCACATACTCAAGATGTATCCGTTAACAACGCACCAATGAGTTAATACACCATTTTTTCAGCACCCTGTATAAAAAAAGATTTTTAATGATAATTTGCTTTCATATTTAATAGAAGTTGTGCCTTATACTGTTTGTGCTACTTTAAGTACTTCTAAAATATTAATATCTTAATAAACTCTTAATTATTTCAGTAAAACATGAAACTACGAGCACCCATTTGCATGCCCAAATAAAATCTGAAACTCCTGATGTGAAATTTAATATTAAGAGTGACGATGATGATATCTATGTTAAGATAGAGCCTTTGGTGGGCGAGGAGCTAGATATAAAAGAAGAAATTGGCGAAATTGAAAGAGACATCAGGCAAGGCTTTCAAGTTGAACAGTTAGATCCTGCCATGTACAGCAACTTATATTCAATTGAAGAAAATTCCAAATCCAATAATGCAAGAGATAACTTAGAACCATATACAAAAATTGTAAGTGGTGATGGGAGTAAACAGGAAAGTAATTTTGAGACTTGTGGTAAGGTAGCTACGAGAGAGAGATATGATTATACAAGTTCACGGAAGGCTCAATTACAACGACATTTGATGACCCATACGGGTGAAAAACCGTTTCAGTGTGATATATGTGGTTATAGAAGTTCACGGAAGGGTCACTTACAAGATCATATGAAAACCCATACAGGTGTAAAACCATTTCAATGTGATATATGCGATTATAGATGTGCACACAAAAGTAACTTGCAACCACATATGAAAACCCATACGGGTAAGAAACCATTTAAATGCAATATATGTGATTATAGAAGTTCATGGAAGACTAACCTACAAGTTCATATGAAAACCCATACGGGTGAAAACCCATTTCAATGCAATATATGTGATTATAGAAGTTCACGGAAGACTGCCTTACAGCAACATTTGAAAACCCATACGGGTGAAAACCCATTTCAATGCAATATATGTGATTATAGAAGTTCATGGAAGACTAACTTACAAGTTCATATGAAAACCCATACGGGTGAAAAACCATTTCAATGTGATAGATGTGATTATAGATGTTCACAGAAGGCTAACTTGCAAGTTCATATGAAAACCCATACGGGTGAAAAACCATTTACATGTGATATATGTGATTATAGAAGTTCACGAAAGGGTGACTTACAAGTTCATATGAAAACCCATACGGGTGAAAAACCATTTCAATGTGATAGATGTGATTATAGATGTTCACAGAAGGCTAACTTGCAAGTTCATATGAAAACCCATACGGGTGAAAAACCATTTCAATGTGATATATGTGATTATAGAAGTTCACGGAAGACTAACTTACAAGTTCATATCAAAACCCATACGGGTAGAAAACCATTTCAATGTGATATATGTGATTATAGAAGTTCACAGAAGACTAACTTACAAGTTCATATGAAAACCCATACGGGTGAAAAACCATTTCAGTGTGATATATGTGATTATAGAAGTTCACAGAAGACTGGCTTACAGCGACATTTGAAAACCCATACAGGTGAAAGACCATTTCAATGTGATATATGTGAATATAGAAGTTCACTGAAGGGTACCTTATCTAAACATATGACAACCCATACGGGTGAAAACCCATTTCAATGCAATATATGTGATTATAGAAGTTCACGAAAGGGTGACTTACAAGTTCATATGAAAACCCATACGGGTGAAAAACCATTTCAATGTGATAGATGTGATTATAGATGTTCACAGAAGGCTAACTTGCAAGTTCATATGAAAACCCATACGGGTGAAAAACCATTTCAATGTGATATATGTGATTATAGAAGTTCACGGAAGACTAACTTACAAGTTCATATCAAAACCCATACGGGTAGAAAACCATTTCAATGTGATATATGTGATTATAGAAGTTCACAGAAGACTAACTTACAAGTTCATATGAAAACCCATACGGGTGAAAAACCATTTCAGTGTGATATATGTGATTATAGAAGTTCACAGAAGACTGGCTTACAGCGACATTTGAAAACCCATACAGGTGAAAGACCATTTCAATGTGATATATGTGATTACAGAAGTTCACTGAAGGGTACCTTATCTAAACATATGACAACCCATACGGGTGAAAACCCATTGAAATGCAATATATGTGATTATAGAAGTTCACAGAAGACTAACTTACAAGTTCATATGAAAACCCATACGCGTGAAAAACCATTTCAATGTGATATATGTGATTATAGAAGTTCACAGAAGAATCAGTTACAAGTTCATATGAAAACCCATATGGGTAAAAAATCATTTCAATGTGATATGTGTGATTATAGATGTTCACAAAACAGTACCTTAAAACGGCATATGAAAACCCATGCAGGTGAAAACCCATTTCAATGTAATATATGAGAGTAGTACCTACAAAGATGGTAATCTCCAATTTTTATTTATTTATTAAAGAAGGAAACGAACAGGCTTAGAAGTGTAATAACATGATTCTTATAATAAGTAAATTAAATCAAAATTAACATAACTGAAAAAAATAGAAAAAAAAATCTTACATTCATTCACTATATCAGCGGTACACCTGCACATCACACGAAGGGAGAGGTACAAAAAGAGTAAAAAGAAAACAGAGTAGAGGGCTACCTATGCTTTTATATTTCATTATTTAATAAGCTAATGAAAAATAATAATAGTATATTATTCAACGAGCGTATAATAGCCATTATACGCGAGTCGAATACTATACTTGATCTACAACTATTTAAATAATAAACCAAATTTGAAAGTTCAAAAATTTAAATAAAACAAGTCATCATACCTGAAAACAATTTTTTCAATTTTGTTTCTCAGTTCTGTCAGATAGTGTTGCACAAAATACACAGTACGATATTTCGTCATAATAAAAGTTCAAAAATAAATAGATAAACTTCAGATAATTTTTATTGCAAAATTCGACAAACATTGATGGTCTAATTTTTATTAACATAGTAATTAATGGTAATGTTGTTGCAGTTACTAAAATTTATGGCGGGAGTAGCAGTTTCAGTCATATCATAGTTTTTGGTAATGGTGTTGCTTGTATTACAGTTACTACTAGAGCTTGCAATGGTACAAGGTTGACTATTTTTGATGATTTCCTTTATAATTTTATTTCCTCTGTCCAGTTTATTGTCGTCTATATAGCCTTCGGCGATTGTTGTAAATTTCCATCCTCCAATCTTTTTTACAGCTGTTATGTCACCACCTCCGCTTACACAAATGGTAGCAGATGATCTTCGCAGGCAATGGCCTGTGTACAATTCTGGATTTTTTAGTTTCAGAAACATAGCAATTTGCTTTCCCACAGAAGCTAACTTATTAATCCCTACTTTTTGAATAGTACATTTACCATTCTGGTAGTTCAAAAATAAAGAAGAGCATTCGGCATGAGGTGGACGAAGATCTATATATTTTTTACAAATTTCGTAAAATTCACCTGATACAGTGAACGATCTAGAAGTCTTTGTTTTTGTAAAAGGTATATTTACCTAAGATATTTACTATAAGAGCTCCATTGTAATTTTGTATATCTTCAATTTTCATAGAATGTAACTCATTGGAGCGGCAAGCACCCATTAGCCCCATGATTAACGACACCTTTAAAATAAAATTAGGTTAGATGGTTGGAAACAACTACAAAGGAATATATACCTTTGTCAAGAGAAAATTTTGGTCTGGTGCTTCCTTAATAAATTTATTCACTTCTTCTGGGGTAAACGTTTTGGCTTTTTTTGGTCGATGGCCCTCAGATTGCCGTTTTAAAAACACCTGTAACTTCTTGTAACTCTCTATGTGAATGTTATGGTAAATATTCAATGTGCTTTTAAGCATGGAATGCCCATAATGACGATGACTTAGTGGGGATTCACAATGGCCGTAAGCATAAGAAATACGTAATTTTTAAGAATTACATAAAGTTGGATACTATGTTTTCTAATGCAGTTGTTCACAATGCAAGTTTTTTTATGTTATGTTTACGGGTGTACATAATTTTCCATAAGGACTACATAAAAAAGTTGGATTATTTTAACTTTTTACGTAAATCTTGCTAAACAAATATATTTGTGGCGAATCGTAGTTGCCGCGTTGCGCTGTTGTTTGACGTTGTATTTTGATAACTTTGGATAGGTATACTAAAGTTCTTTAAACAACGTTGGTATCATTCTTATGCATGTAAAAAACCATTCGGTGTCGTGTAGTCGCATTTCAGTAATTATCAACCTTCGGAATTCTCCTTTTTTCTCTTGATTTCTGTATATTGGACGAACCCTCCAACGTCTGCTCTATTTTGGTTTTTATCTTCGTTTCAGTAACAATAACAATAATAACTGTTTTTTCTTGCATTTCACTCATAGTAAACGCATGCAGATGATGAGATGACAGATGATACCAATTGCGATGAGTAGGTTGTGGTTTGAGATTCATTTTACATATTTTTTAGGGACATTGTGAACACGTAATATTTTACGGTTATACTATGTTTAAATAAAATATATAGATTTATGTATTTCTTATGCTTACGGCCATTGTGAATGCCCACTTATACTTTTTTGCTAGCTCAGTAAAATATACAAGGATAACATTTTCAGAAAATGAAGTTGTTTTTTGCGTCAATTGCCAATCCATAAAGCTCTTGTATGCAATATCGTATTTACCTTTTGATTTGCCAGGGAGTAAATTTTCTGTCGCACTTGCCGCTAATTTTAATATTTCAGGCGGTGTACAAGACACCTTGTCTTCATCAGATTCGACAGACATATTTATAATCTATTAGTAAATCGCGACGAAATAACTTCGTGTATTTTGCGCTGTTTTGTGCAACACTATTTATTTGACAGAACTGAGAAACAAAACTAAAAAAATTGTTTTCAGGTAGGCTGATGATTTGTTTTATTTTAAATTTGACAGGACGGTTGAGTAATATAAGTATTACTCAATCGTAGTGTCATTATTATTCAATTGACAATTGTAATGAGTGTCATTAACCGTTACAAATTGTATAGTAATGGAAGTACATAATAGTTGTAGATAAAATATATTTAAATGAATAGGATAGAATGGATAACAGATATAATAAATAAATATTGACAAAGAAGGTATATTCAATTGTTTTTAACTGTGACTTATATTCTGTTAATGTAACACGGAATAAATTAATATCAACGCGTGTGTTATACTTATTGTAAGTTTGGCTACTATTGATAATCGGAGGTTGTAATCTGGTGGCAGTACCACTAATACCTATATTTGGCAACTCACGTTGCCGAATTCTATGTCGTGGAATATACAAATTAAGTCTGGATAAAAGAATTTGCTAGTTTATATAATTGTTAAGTATTTTATACAGTGTGTAAATAAAGTAGCGGGACACGCGAATAACTTTTTTATTATTAAAGATGGAAAGTTTGTGTTTGGAGACAATTTGGGTGGGAAAAACAGTGTAAGTCAACTTTTTGGGAAAATGAGTTTAAGTCAAATTATATTTTAGAAAGTGCTATTCTGCTATTCTACTTTGTGTTCCAAATAGTATAAGTCAGAGTATTAAGTTAATGCTTTTAAATAGGTTGGTAGTGTTAGTACAACTTTAATTGTTAGGGTTAATGGAGAGAAAAACAGTATACATAACTTGACTTATACTTGCTTATACTGTTTTTCCCACCCATCACAGAGTTATAACCTTTATTTTTGGTATGTCGAAAATTAGTTTCCGTTTCCGATTTAACCGGAAGTAATGCTAACTTGAAAATTTTAAATAGAACACCCTATATAATTTTGCATTTTTGAATTTATACTTTTATAAACTTTGAGAAACTTAAATAGGACTATGTACCAAAAATCAATAGTTTTCGAGATATTCGAGGTAGAACGTATAAATTTGTAATTTTTATTGATTTTGGTTTATACGTGTAAAAACAGTTAGCGTACGCTTTTCTATAATTTCTTTTTCTAATAAGATTGTGCGGCCCTAGAAAGGGTTCCCTGTAAAGCAGGATCTGAAAACAGCAAACCAAATGGACTGATGTCGAAGTAATGCTCTGCACGTTGAAGATCAATCTATATAGGTAAGTTTATAGTTATCAATTGATTGAACTTGACCAAGAGGTTCTTCTGTTAGTATTGGTTTATTTTGAGAACAAACATTTCAATATTTTCATTAATATCTCAAAAACTATCAAGTTTAGAAGGTAAGAACCCTTAAACTTTTTTAAAGCAAAAATTATTTTCTCTTAATTAGTGTAATAATATACAGGGTATTCCATTTAAAAAAAGTACAAATATGGCAATATCTACGAAAATTAAACTCTTTTTTACCAAATTTATACAGATTTAGTTAGGTTCTTCAAAGTACTAAAAACTTTATTTAAAAAATTTTTCGGTATCTATAATAACTTCCGAGAAAAAAGATGTTTCCAATTTCGCATTCCACCCTGTATACTATTTTTTCTTCAAGTGTAAAAATATTCTGTTGCTGTAAATAAATATTTCCTAAAAAGTCATTTCGACAGGACAACGCTCTCCCTTCTACCAACCTTGGGGGCGGAGCTATGGGCAAAATACTGCCGTTGCCATGGATACGTAAACACATTATTGTACTAGTAACATTATTTTCATTTTTTTACTACTAACAAAATGACTTCCTTCTACATAGCCAGTTCTGTAAAACAATACGGATATTATGATACTACGCTTGAAGAAAAAATCGTTTCGAATTGCACGTCATTATCACTATCTCCGCTCGGTCCTTCCACTGCCCCTATAATAGTACTGTTGTCGAAGACGCACTCCCTACATGTTCTGATGACGCTCCAACTGACCTAGGTTCATCATCTCTGCTACTTTCCGACGCTGAGTCTTCAATTTCTTGTTGATTCCTGTAAATTTTCATCAAGGACGTGTGTACCGTTGTGGAGTAGTTTCTCGCTCTGTCCCCATTTACGTGTGTTTATTCGATACGTATCGTTTCCCATTTTTTGGGTTACAACATACGGTCCTTTATATTTTCGTTGCGTCTTTGTCGGTTCTCCCGTCGGTACGGCTCACTGGTACGGCTGCTCCTTTGATGTAAACGATATCTCCAACTGCATAACCTTCATGTTTATAATGGCTTCGGTCATACCTTTGTTTATATTTAATTTGTTCCGTAGGCACTCTGTCTCTAATTTCTTCCTGTAGTCGAGTCGGTTCAACGTACTCTTCTTCACGATTTGCTATGTTACGTAATACACCGTCATGAAAATTTGGTTTGAACCCGTACACAGCCTCAAATGGTGTTTTCCCAGTTGTTTTGTTTCTCACATTGTTGATGTCGCGTTGCACTTCTTTTAACTTCGTATCCCAAGCTTTTTCAGTTTCGTCAATATCACCGGTATGATTGTTTGTTTGCGCGTTCACAAATGCCATTTCCCATTGGATGACGACTACTATTTAAAACGTGATTAATTCCGTTTTCTCCACAATACACTTTAAATTTTTCTGCCTTGAAACTTGTCCCCCTGTCCGTCACCAACATTTTCGGTAATCCGAAGTCTGATACGAAATCCTGTAAACATCGTAGCGTCACTCCACTTTTCGTATTTTTCACCGCGTATAGTCTCACACGGTCTCACAAATCTAGTAAGTGTAAAATGTGGGTATTTCCTTTGGAACTTGTGAAGAATGGACCCAAATGATCCAGATGAACTCGCGAAAATGGTCATTTTGGTAATGGAATCGGATGTAATTCACCCGCTTGTTTCCCCGATGGACCTTGACTAACAAACACTCAGCACATGACCTAATGTGCTGTTTTACATAACGCCGCACTCCCGCAAAATAATAGTTGTCCAAAATTACCTAAACTCGCTGTTCGATCTACTGCGAAATGACCTGCTTGATCGTGATATTTGATAACCGTGCTTTTACGCATTGATTTCGGTATCACATACAAATCCTTTTTTATTCCATTTACCGGTACTTCGCCTAATAACCGTCCTTGAACCAATTTATATCCTTGTGTCACTTCCAATTCATGTCTTGACTGACTTCTTGGTTTTTGGAGCACTGATATTAAATCACGTAATTTCTCATCGCTATTTTGGATGAGCAGTACCCGTTCTTCTTCTGTCATGATGCTAAACCCAGCCTTTGACCCAGCACTTGCTCCATTGTATCAGCTGCTTCGGCACTGGGAGCCCTGCTAAGCGCATCTATATGTTGCATCATGGTTGCATCCTTTCACCATTTCTAAATCTTATCTCCATATTAAACTCTTGCAACAAATAGCTCCATCTAGCTAGCGCATTTGTTGTTTTTTGCATATTCAAATATACTAGTGCTTGACAATCTGTTACCACCGTAAAATGAATTGGTAATAACAAATGCCTAAGCCTATCTACACTCCAAACGATCGCCATCAATTCTAATTTACTACTATGGTACGTCGCTTCTGCGTCGGTAGTTTTCTTAGATATGGCATACACTAAATGCATTTTATTGTCCTTCCCTTCCTGTAGTAACAACCCCGCCAACCCAATTGAACTCGCATCTGTGTGCAGTTCAGTACGCGCGTTTACATTATACAACTGTAAAACTGGTTCTACCATCAATACTTGCTTTAATTCACCAAACGCAGATTCCTGCGGTTCCCTCCATCGAAAATCCTCACTTTTCCAAGTTAAGTCACTGATAGGTCGCACTATTGTTGCGAAATTCCGCACAAATCGACGAAAAAAACCTGTCAGTTCTTAGGAATCGTTTTATTTCGCGCACGTTACTGGGTCTTGGAAAACTCCTAATCGCCTCGACCTTGTTTGCACCCGGAAAAATTCCTTCACTGGTCAATTTAAAACCTAAATACTGCACGCTTGTTGCTCCAAAATAACACTTACGCAATTTCATAGTCAATCGCGCACTCCTTAAAGCTTCGAACACTTGTCGTAAACGTGTCAGCATGTCCTCCCAATTTTTCGCCGGTATTAAAACGTCGTCCAAAAACGCCATAGCAATCTTGTTCCTCAACGGTCCCAACTCCCAAGGCTCTTGTTATTAGACGAGCAAAATTTGATGGAGAATTGCTCAATCCAAAGCACATTCTTTCAAACTGCCCTGTATCATCTGGAGTTACGAAGGCCGTTTTTTCCTTCGAACTTTCGGTTAATGGTAACTGGAAGAAGGCATGCGCTAAATCCAGCGTAGAAAACATTGTACTGCCCGCTAATTGCTCGAATTGATCATCCATATTCATCAGAGGGTAATGCTCCTTCACTGTTTGTTGATTTAACTTCCTGTATATACTACTACTCTTGGTTCTCCTGATTTCTTCGTCAACAAAATTACGGGTGGCGCATATGGGCTGGTTGTATCCGTCGCAATCCCATTTTCTTTCCATTCGCGTACAATTTTAGCAATTGTACCGCGATCTTTCGCCGTTGTTTGATAAGGTTTGCTTATTACCGGTACTCCATTATCCACTATTTCCATTTTCATTAATTTTGTACAACCTAGTTCACTTAAATTCATCGCGAAACAGTCCCGAAATTCATTCACTCACGCTAGCAAGTCGCCTGTGTCCTGCTCGGACCTTTCTTCACCGACGCACAGTTGTTCACGTGTAATCGGGTCGCGAATCTCAACACAGTTCACCATAAATTTTGTTTCTTCGATTTCACCGTTCTCCTCATATTCTCGGATCTTATTCATACACACGCCCTTGTGTATGGTCATATCCTGCTCACTTTCATTTACTACTGGCACAGTAAACTTTTCTTCGTCGCACTTAACTTCAATCAAGTTGATTTCAACGAATAACTTCTTGTTGTAACCACTTGTTTAGCCACCACGGGAAGTTTTAGATCACTAAACGGTTCTTGATTTCTTAAACCAATATGGAGAGTTCCATCTACACGCGCGTCACACGCGCGTGCTATATTCGGGTGTTCTGTAAAATTTTGTCCTAACAAAACTGCGTGTCCTTGCACTTTAGTCGGCACTACGTGAAGTTTCACATTTTCCAGGTGAACTTCGTCTAGATTTACATTCGCACTTGTCGTACCCATCGCTTTCACGATATTGTTTCCATAACCACAAAGATTCACTTCCTCTGGTTTCAGGTTCAATTTTAGTTTCTTTACCATTTGCTCCGTTATTGTGCTCACCGTAGCACCAAAGTCGACGAAACTTTTTATCGGTCCTTCGCCGTTTAATTTGACATCTCTAATGAATTTTGTTGAAACTTTGGTCGAATCTTTCATGTCTTCTCCTTCTTTTTCCCACATTTTGTTCACCGACATTTCACTTGTTCTTTCGACTTTTAATTTTTCCTCGTTCTGGACAATCTCTACTTATGTGCGATGGTTTTTTGCAAGTATAACACATCAACTGCCTTGGCACTTTACATTGCCAACTCATAATTATGCGAGACGGGTCGCCGCAATTATAACATATTGTTCTTGTATCTGTGTCGTTCTGCCTACTTGCCGATCCGCCCGGTCTTCGAACAGTAGTCACCCTTGTGTCAACTACTTTGTCACTACCTGTATACTGCCTGCTTCGGTGTTTGATCGATCTTTCTTATTTGCACTTATTCTATTTCCTCTCTCCTCATTGATTTTCTCAAATTCTTGTAGATCGAGTAATAATTCTACAGCTTCCAATTGGGCTCTTGCCATCACCGCGTTGCACAAACTTCTATCCCACAATCCCACCAAAATTCGGCTCTTACACTCCGCGAAACTCAGTCCTACGTCTAAACACCTTTTAAGTTTCTCATGAAAATAGGAACTCAACGATTCCCCTTTGTGTTGTACTCGTACCGACATTCTTGTCCACATTTCGGTAAAATCCACCTCTCCTGCGAACACTTTTTCGAAGCTCCGCGTAAACAACTCAAAATTTGTCAACTGGTCCCGATAACTTGGATACCAGTATTTTGCGCCTCCCACTAAATGTGATCTTGCCGTTTCTAACGTAAACTGTTCTGGCCATCTATGTAATTTTTTTTGCATACTTTTTATATTAGCTATCCATTCCCGCGCTTTCGCTTTTGATTCACCATCTAATGTTCGTATATTTTTTGACAAATCAGGCATAATATGATATGAAGCTGCTTCTTCGGTTATTGGTGATGATTATTTGCACTTGTTTCCCTTGCTTGTTGTTGTTAATTGTACGACCAAGTTAGAAAACATTTCATCGCGCCTTTTGTTTTCTTCCATCATGATTTGAAACAATTGCATCATTTCGTTGACTTACTACGTTGCCACAGGTGCTCCACCATGCCGTCGTCACGCCTGGTTTCATCCCCGGTTTCCCCGTTCCTGGTTGCGCATGTCATTTTCGTATTCGACATTTGCACCCACTTCGGCCTCGATCGTCTGATCTCGGTTCACCTGACTCGCATGAAATCGTTCGAAAGCGTCATATTCGTATCCGTTTCCGTTGTACGCCATCTTGAACACGTTTTGCTCAAGATTTTTTCTCCAATTTTCACCGGTTTTTGAATCACAAATTCACCACTCCGATTGATGAAATGCTCCCAATAATTCACCGTATAATGTGGATCGCACTGAATAAATCCCACTTCTGATTTATGTTAGCAATACTTCCACTAAAGTATCGTAACTCTTCAAATAATAGTCACCTTGTCAGGAATATAAAGTCCTTTTATTAAAAAAACACTAATACTACAAACTGTTAATTTAAATCTACTCCTAAAATGTACGCCCTGCTCTTCTCCACGTTCACGCGCCAATCGTTCTGTTTCCCATCCTCCACCGCGTCTCCCCCACTTTTCCTCCCCCTCCCTGTCTTTCATTTAGCACGAAATTCAAATAAAATATAATTGTAACAAGAAGCTTAAGAGAGGTGAATATAAGGCGCAATGAGACATTATTAGAACAGGAAGAAATAAACCAGTTGCAGAAAATGAGTGACTCCGTATTTTTAGATAACAGTTTAGAAACAACAGTTAGTTCAGAGGGTTTTTTAGGGATATCCGAAAAAATACGTGTGACGCAATAACCGAAATAGGTAGGTTATAGCAATGGTTATAGGTACGCTGTTAATTAATAAAACAGAAACAACTTTGATTATAGTGCACCAAAATACGCAATGTTTAACAAATAAAATTAATGATTATGACGTATTTTTCAACAACTATAACTGTGATATTTTTTGTGTTACCGAACATTGGTCACGTAACAACAAGATATCGTCATTAAAATTACAAGGTTTTGGTATAGTGGATCATTTTAGTAGATCCGTACACTGTCATGGTGGTGTGGCTATTTTATGCAAACACCATATCTCCATGGAAGCAATAGAAGAAGTAAAGAAACTGTGTTAATACTAAGTCGTTACACCCGAAAATGGCAGTTAGAACTCATTAAAACAAACAACTTTTTTTGGTTCCAATTTTTGACTTGGGGCCTCTATTAGTAGTTATTGGATTTCTTTTGTTTTTTAACAATCGTAATAACTCCTTCATTTCAGGGAATATTTCAAAAAACGAAAGGTTTTCAAAATGAGCTTACGGTTCCCTACAACATTTGTATTTATAGTCCAGGCAAATTAGACCAAAAAAGGTGGTTTTGCTGCATTAAATCATGTAGTTCCAAAAGTTTCAGGAATGTGTAGGGGGAGGTTCCCTGAACAACGCCTAATAAAGTCCCATCGATTTCAAGTGCCGCGCGAGGGGGGGGGAGGCTCAAAGGTCCCATTTTTCAGTTATTGGCGCATATCTCGAAAACGATGCGTCGCACAGCAAATTTTATGCTATTCAAAATTAAAGGTTACCAAATTCCCTACAAAATGGTGTATTACTTTTGTCTCTATGTGTTACCGTCTCCGATATACCTATGAGCCGGCGAAAATGAAAAATTTTCGCGAAACAAAAAAAAAGAAAAACTTCACAAACGCCGCAAGGTGTACAATGTTTTGATCCGCATTAGTGGCGTGGGAGACTTATATGCTGCAGATGCTATATATCATGAAGACAAAGAGTTCTATTTGCGTAAACCGACTGGCCAACAGAGAGGCAGACCCATGGAAGAATTTGTTTCAGTAGCCATGGAGGAGATTTTCCAGTACCTATTTAGATGGTCAGGCTCGGTCAGGATAAAGGGCAGTACTCCGTGGATGAGCTTATGGAAGAGATAAGTAGGCAAAAACCAGATATGAGGACCGTGATGAACAGACTGGCTGTTAAGTATGGAGACAGAATCGTGTTCAGAAAGCTCCATATGCTCCGTGTCCGCTATTTAAGAAACACCCTGTATATTTCTACTTTCATTAAATGTCAATCTTTGACTGCAAGAATAAATTTGAAACTAGCTAAGAACAGACATTATTGTATTATATTTTTCCAATCAGTATCTGGAGGGGAATGGCGTACTGTGTTCCGTGTCCGCTATTTAAGAAACACCCTATATATTTCTACTTTCATACATATATATATTTCATTAGTTATATGGGTAATAAATACCATTTATGTTTACATAAACAATAAATAACGTGATAGAGAGAGTTAAAGCCCTTGAAAACGGAAATAAAATGATCAGCAGTTTACTAGCAGAATCTCGAAATCGGCCACGAAACTTATGTTAACTTTTGACTGATTGAAGATAATTTAGCAAAAGTATATATATTATTGAAGGAAATTGAATGCTCTACAACTTCCTTCCTCACGAGTTTCGCGTAAAATGGAAGGAAAAAGAGTTGGAAGGGCAAGCTTGACAAAAACCTGAGGCGCTTTAATTTTTTTTGCAAATTTTCAATTTTCGCCGGCTCATATATCGGAGACGGTAACACATAGAGACAAAAGTAATACACCATTTTGTAGGGAATTTAGTAACCTTTAATTTTGAATAGTATAAAATTTGCTGTGCGACGCATCGTTTTCGAGATATGCGCCAATAACTGAAAAATGGGACCTTTGAGCCTCCCCCCCCCCCTCGCGCGGCACCTGAAATCGATGGGACTTTATTAGGCGTTGTTCAGGGAACCTCCCCCTACACATTCCTGAAACTTTTGGAACTACATGATTAATGCCCGGTTTCTGGAAAGAAATTTATGAAACCCATAACTTATGTATTCGATAAACAGTCAATAAGGCAGTCCATGACGTATCACGTGATCCTCGTGGAAGGCGCTAATTGGCCTATACGAAATTTGATCACGTGACCTAATGTCATTAGAGTGCCTTATTCGCTGTTTATGGAATACATAAGTTATGGGTTTCATAAATTTGTTTCCAGAAACCGGGCATTAATGCAGCAAAAAATCTAATTTGACTGGACTATTACAGTTATTTTATATTTTTTCAAATAACAAAATGGCGGCCGATCAAAAATTTCAAATCTCAATATTTTGATAACCACCCCATAGATTTTTGAAAATATTTTTATTTTAAATCGTCAAACTATCTATTACAACATTTGTCTAAAACATTTTCTTCTATCTACGCAAAAAAGAGGTCTTTAATTAAATTACAGAAGAGCATGTGTAAAGTATCGACGAATTAAAAACAATTTAGATCGAAGTAGCTTTCTGCCATTAAGAAATAAAACAAAAGAACAATTAGATTAGTGCACAAAACTGAACGAGATACGTTTTAAAATAAATAATTATCAAGACACTGAACTTCGTGACATACTTTTGGTTTTCCAAAAGCATGTCAGGAAGTTCAGTGTCTTGATAATTATTCATGTTAAAACGTATCTCCTTCAGTTTTGTGCACTAATCTAATTGTTCTTTTAGTTTTTGCCGTCTTTCCCACAGAATATCGACTAAAATACTCATCGTACGAGGAAAGTCATAGGAAATGCAGTTGTAGAGCAGTTATTTAGCTTTAATTTAAACACAAGCGGAACTCTGTAGAACAAATAGTTCCCTTGTTATCAGGAAGAAACGAAACATTAAGAAATCGGATTTTTCACGAAATGGAGCCAAACGAATTGCAGGACTTTTGTAAAGGATAAGAAAAACATAACTCGGTGGAAAATGGTTTATATCATGCAAAATGAAATTGAGTACAATAATAAGTTACTTAGTGTAGGTAGTTTATGTGGTCAATACCTAAACATCGTTTTCTAGTTGCACATTGCCTGGCTTCCTTATTCACACCACTCAACAGGAACAACTCAGTAGAGTATTTTGTCCTACTTTAAAATATAGTGGTTAATGCAGTACCGAACGAGGGTAGTACCTAGTGATCTATCGGACGAGGCTTTTTGTTTAATTTCGATTGAACTTCACTTAAGGTAAGTTCGTTTAATCGTACAATTATAAGTTACTACATGCTCTGTAAATCTTTAAACGTCATGCTGGGACAACCTGTATAGGTATATGGGAGTTCCACGGTATTAAAAATTGTATTTTCTAAATTAATCATGAAAAGTTCAACTAAAAGGGGAGAGAGGTTAGAACCCATAGGGAGTCCAGATTCTTGTAATAATATTGAATTATTAAAACTGAAGACATTTTGTTTGAAGCAAAGCTTTTTAAGATTTTTCTAGGGAAATTTAAATTTTAGACTTGGCAACACTGGGTTCAGTTAACGTCAGTGAACAGAGTTCACTGGTTAACGTCTGGCAACCCTGCCTGAAAGCGCGGTTTACCCTTTACTTTTTATAAGTTCTGTGGTTTATAACCTGTGAATAGCAGTGGCCTGTGGTGAATAGCTTTTACGTTTGTATATGTTTCTTTGCTAAATATAAATAATTTGATCAACACAATAAGAACTTATCGTAGTTCCTTGGGTATACCGTTCCTTGATTTAGAATATCTTGCTTGTATATTTTTTGTAATTTGCTGCAATAAACAACGTAAGTAATGTGTGAT
The DNA here is from genome assembly GCA_963082805.1 of Hemicrepidius hirtus. NCBI lineage: Eukaryota > Metazoa > Arthropoda > Insecta > Coleoptera > Elateridae > Hemicrepidius > Hemicrepidius hirtus. The sequence goes on from OY720165.1 coordinate 7,309,642, forward strand.
CTTTTATGGCATCAATTTAAAACTGTTCATATCTTATGTTCAAGAAGGTTTTAATAAACCGAACACTTCTTGCACTGACATGGATTTTGTGCTCTACATAAAGGATGTCGCAGTTCATTCGGAAGTTGTAGATGAGGGATTAGTGATAAATTCGGACGATCCTACTCTGGATGCTCGGAATAGCAACGACATCAAAGAGAACTTTTCTCAAGCAGATGGTAAGTGTTTAAAATTAATTTTACCCTGACGTAATATGACTAACTTGGAATTTTCTCTGCATAAATGACGATGCAGGAAAATCAGAAATTGTGGGTGAGGGCTTCGTAATGGATACCGAGAATCATAATTTGAATATATGGAATGAGAAAGACATTAAGGGAAACTTTTCTCAAGCTGAGTTGCAAGCAGAGGGTAAGTAGGAAAATCATTTGTTCCTTTTCACTGATATTTGGTTTAACAAATAATATCCTTGGGTCCGGATGACTTTAGAACTCATGGAGCAGGGTCTTGAAAAAATCAGGAAATATAGCCTTGTTAGCCTGCTTTTCCAAAAATCCAAAAAATATTGCGGACGGCAGGTAATCCATTGAGCAAGATTGCACATGCAAGCGCAATTTGCAGTGTGCAGCAACAAGTGTAAAACAGAAATGTACATGCAACAATATTGCTGCAATCTTGCAGCAACCTCTTGCATGAATTGAAACCTGCGCTGATATGTGCAACGATTTGATGCTACTTTTCAGTTACTTTCAGTAATTTTAACTTTATTATATAGTCCGAGAGCTCGCGTGAAAATTATTAAAGGAAATATTCCAATGGTTTGAGCATAGGGTTTGAGGCGTTTAAAATAGTTCTCCCGCTATAGTAAATGTTTTATAATTCAATAACTTCCATTTATTAACATTTATTTAAATAATTCAAGTAAACATTTATTAACACAACATTAACTGACATCCTATTAAATCTCACTTCCCGTTACCCAGTAACCCCTACTATACCGTCTGGGTACTTTCAAAACCGAACATAGGGGAATTGCATTGTAACTAACCTTTATATAGATTCCTGCTCGCCATTTAAACCCACAAGGATGGTAATGGTATGAAATGAACGACAAAAATACAGCGCATCCGTTGGTACCAATACATGTTAATACTTAGTTATCTTTTTCTGTAAAAAAAATTATGAAATAATGCTATTTTGAAATAATATAGGTTGCTGTGATTGTCAACTTTTTTTTATCTGTCAATTAAATTATTTGAAATCAGTCGATGTTTCTGTTATTAATATCAAATAATATGAATAATAACGAGTATTCAGTAGAGCAGGGGTTTTTATAATAAAGACATTACCATCCTTGTGGGTTTAAATGGTGAGCAGGAATCTATATAAAGGTCAGTTAGGTAGTACAATGCTACAATGCAATTTCCCTATGTTCGGCTTTGAAAGTACCCACTCGGTATATATAACATATCTCTTCTTCCCAATCCAACACTTAATTCATTACATAATCTTTAAATTTATTTGGAAGTTTTCCAATTCTTTTACATTTTGGTGTAATAGGTTCTTCGTGGACCATTTCCAAATCTTCAGCGCCAGGCTTAATTTTTTCCAGTTCAGTATTATTGTTTTCTACTTCAGTTGGTACTATACTAGACTTCCTTATATGGACGCTGTTTCTTCTACAAACTCTATTATTTTCATCCCTAATCATATACGACCTAGGAGTGTCTTCCACTTTCTTTTCCACTACCGCTGGTACCCATTCCATTCCTTTCTTTGTTACTACACTATGCCCTTCATCAAAGTCGTATCTTTGTCTACTGCCCCTGTCATAATAGTACTTGTCTAATTGTCTTTTATTTTCTAATTTGTTTTTAACTTCTAAATTATTGTATCCTTTTGGGACTAAGCTACTATCGCATACGGGTAATTTCGATTTTAATGCTCTTCCCATTAGCAATTGAGCAGGTGATAGGCCAACATTAATGACTGGTGTGTTGCGATACTCGAGGAGACTTAACAATAAGTCGTCGGTTTTTTAAGCATGTTTTTCGCTATTCCCACAGCTTTTTCAGCAAGTCCATTTGAACGTGGGTAATGTGGGCTACTCGTTGTGATTTTAAAACCCCATTCACTGCTAAACTTTCTACATTCAAATGAATTGTATGGCATATTATCCGCAATTAATTCGTCAGGAATGCCATGAACTGAAAATGTCATTTTTAAATTTTTTATTATGCTTTCTGACGTTTTTGCTACGAGTGGTAATACTTCCAACCACTTTGAGTAGTAATCAATTATTACTATATAGCTTTTACCTCCGAACTCTAAAATGTCGCTGGCTATTTTAAAATTTTTTACCACCGAATGAACAATTTCACACATACTTGGGTCATCTTCTACTGCATCTTTGATGAATGATCGTGAAAGTAAATCTGCTATATACATATTTTTTCCAGGACAGTATTCTAGTTGTATATCATACCTCAATAGTTTCAATCGCATTCGTTGCAGTCTCGGTGATGCTATTTGTGAAATATTTTTTCTGCAAATGCTTAACAACGGCTTATGATCCGTAATTATTTTCACCTTTCTTCCATAAATAAAATAATGAAACTTCTCAGTTGCATACACTATAGCTAATAATTCCTTTTCTATTTGTGCATATGACTTCTCCGTATCTGTTAGGCTTCTTGAGGCGTGATAAATTGGTTTATCCTGTAACAAACAACACCCTAGCCCGTTCTGCGAAGCATCTGCTTGTATTATAGCTTCTTTATTTGATTGAAAATTTCCAAGTACTGGTTCAGTGGCCAATATTTTCTTAATTTGATTTAAAACATTTGTATGTACTGGAAGCCAACTATAATGTACATTTTTTTTCAATAGCTCCCTTACTGGTGCTGTAATCTCTGCAAATTTTGGGATAAATCTTCTTAAATAATTTACCATTCCCAATATACTTTGTAACTCTTTTACATTTTGAGGAGAATCTAAACTATAAATGGCTTTAACCCTCTCAGGGTCCGGCTTCATCCCCTCTTCACAAAATATGTGACCAAGGTACTTCACTTCATTAATCCTGTACTGCACCTTGCTCTTGTTAAACTTAATATTTAATTTCCTCGCACGTTCCATTACCATTTTTAATATTTTGTCATGCTCGCTATTACTGTTAGCCGCTATTAATATATCATCAAAGTAGACAATAACCCCAGGAATCCCATCAAAATTAGCCTCATTTACTTTCTGAAAATACTCTGGTGCGTTATTAATTCCAAACGGTAGCCTTTTAAATTTATAGCAACCAAATACTGTGCTGAAAGTACACAATTCACTGGATTCTGAATCTAATTCTACATGATAGAACCCGTCTTTAAGGTCCAATACTGTAAAATATTTTTTTCCATTTAATTTTGAACTAACTTCCTCTATTGTGGGTATTATATAAAATTCTCTTTGTATTGCTCTGTTTAAATCCTGTGGATCCAGACACAACCTTAAACTACCATTTGGTTTTTCAACTATCACCAAGTTGTTAACCCACTCACTTGGATTATCAACCTTAGCTATTATTCCCCTCTTCTCTAGTTCTAATAATTTTTCTTTTAATCTTCCTCGTAACGCAAACGGTATTCTTCTAGCGGGTTTAGCTACTGCCTCATAATTCTGTTTTAATTTAATAGTGCATTTATGCTTAAACTTCCCTATACCTTCAAACATTTCTTCATTTTCTTTTATAAAATTTTCCTTTGTGTTTTGATTTACCACATTATGAACTTTTTTTATTAATCCTAGTTCCACACACGAATTTAAACCCAATATTGGTTTGGATTCTACATTGACTATAATAAACTTCGTCAACCTATTTACATTTTCAACACTACATGGCAACATAACGTAACCTAATGGTTTTATTTTACAGCCTCCGTATGCTTCTAACATTTCACTAGTAGGCCTTAATTCATGGTTGCTGTAGTGTTTGTGATATATACTTGCAGGTAATATATTTACTTCAGAGCCAGTATCGAGCTTAAAGTTAATATTTATCTTGTCGATTCTTAAATTTGTATACCAAGCTCTAACATTATCAACTATATTAACGTTACTTACTATTGCAATAGTACCCACTGCCAGATCACTATCTGCATCTGTCTCTATATTAACCTCTTTCACATTTCTAACTCTACACGCTTTAGCAAAGTGATTAAGCATCCCACACTTATTACATTTCTGCCCATATGCTTTACACTCCCTAGGCCCATGGTGTTCCTTACATCTGTAACACAAAAATGTTTTATTTGAACTTGTACCACTAGCCGAATTTTGTTTAGTGGTTGAGCTTCTCGTCTGATATTCCTCTTCTCTCTTCATTCTCTTTAATTCTAATACTTGTTTTTCTTGAACAGCCCGCACTTGACTATTTGTAATTTCAGCTGCTCTGCATTCAATTACTGCTTTATTTAGATCCAGATCTTCTTTTCTTAACAATCTTTCTTGCAAATTTAGATCATTTATACCTAACACAATACGATCCCTGATAAGTGATTCCTTCTGCTCTCCAAATTCACAAGAACTTGCTAGTTTCTTAAGATCCGTCACGTAGTGATCAAAGCTTTCACATTCCTCCTGCTTGCGAGTGAAAAACAAAAATCTTTCGTATATAATATTTTTCTTTGGGTTAGTGTAGCTTTCAAACTCTTTTATCACTACATCATAGTCATTTCTTTGGTCGATTGATAATTTCAGTGTATTAAAAATTTCAACACCCTCCTCTCCTATGATGTTTAACAGAATTGCAACTTTCACATCCTTGGGCTTGCTAATTTTGCCCGATGCTTTCAAATATATTTCAAAATTCTGTTTAAATTTCCTGAAGTTTTCCGCTACATTCCCCGTGAATCTCATTGGCTCTGGAACGCGTGTATCCATTTTTTGTTTTATTTTTTTAATTCATTCAAATTTATTTTACCAGATTTTTAGAATACATACTACTTTAATATTTCTTATCTTGTTCTTTTTTCGACTGCGCCATGTTTTATAATTCAATAACTTCCATTTATTAACATTTATTTAAATAATTCAAGTAAACATTTATTAACACAACATTAACTGACATCCTATTAAATCTCACTTCCCGTTACCCAGTAACCCCTACTATATACAGGGTGTCTCTAAAATATGGTGCCATAGCTTAACCACAGATTCCGGGGATCAAAATAAGACGATTTAACGCAACTTACCTCTATCCGAAATTGCTTCGTTAAAGCGCTATCCAACGCCAAAGATCTTTAAAAAAATTCTATTTTTTTAAATAACAAAAGATTGTTTTTAGCGATTACGATGAAATTTGGCACATGATTCTTTACTGGAAAAAGGTGTTTTTTGACATAATTTTTTTGTTCAGGAGTGTCGCGTAAGTGGTCAAAGGTTGATCATCCATAGGCAAAGAAGCTCATATTTTTTTAACAGTTAGGCCAATAGTTTTAAAATTTTTTTTACAGAGAGACATTCTTATTTCAAATATTTTTCGTTTCTTGTTCGATTTCTGTATCTCTCATAGTTTAGGCTGAAAAAAATTATTTTGATTGGCTGCAGTGCATTTCTTAAAACGATGTAGTAATCTACTTGTCCCGTATGCTGAGAAATAAGTGACGAAAAGACAATTTTTTGCGTAGAATCAACTTTTGTATCCGGGAAAATGGTGGTCACATTGAGCATTTGCTGTAAATCTATTAATTTACCGGTGGTACAAAATAAGCTGAACCATTGATTCAGAAATGGGTCGGATTATTTTGCGCCACCCTTTACATACTTGTTAGTAATAAACTTTATATCAAATTGTCTCTTCGTGATATATTTCTCAACATACGATACAACTAGATTACTACATCGTTTTAAGAAATGCACTGCAGCCAATCAAAATAATTTTTTTCAGCCTAAACTATGGCAGATACCGAAATCAAACAAAAAACAAAAAATATTTGAAATAAGAATATCTCTCTGCAAAAAGATTTTGAAAACTATTGGCCAAACTGTTAAAAAGATATGAGCTTCTTTGACTGTGGATGATCAACCTTTGACCACTTACGCGACACTCCTGAACAAAAATATGATGTCAAAAAACACCTTTTTCCAGTAAAGAATCACATCCCAAATTTCATCCTAATCGCTAAATACAATCTTTTGTTATTTAAAAAAATAGAAATGTTTTGAAGATCTTTGACGTTCGATAGCGCTTTAACGAAGCAATTTCGGATAGAGGTAAGTTGCGTTAAATCGTCTTATTTTGATCCCCGGAATCTGTGGTTAAGCTATGGCACCATATTTTACAGACACCCTGTATATAACAGTAAATGCACCGCCGCCCGTCTGCCACCTCCCAATGGCGGCGTTAATTCAAGTTGAATGCACCACATTTTGGTCGATAAACAATCGGCGTTATTCCAAGCTGAAATTTGGACATTTTTTGGTTTTTGGTTACAAATACTACCGGTACTTTTCATAATTTGAGCAGACGGTGGCGTTTACGAAGCAGACGCCCGCAGAAATGTGACCAATAAGGCTATAAACAAATGGTAACATTCCAACTTGCGGTTTGCGTCATCTGATCGGAAATAAAAATTTCTACAACTTCTCTTTAAGAAAAAAATCAGCAGACGGCGGCATAAAGCAGGCAGACGCATATTTGTGCCGTGAAATGTAACCTAATTTTTGTTTGGGTCGATAAACAATCGCGTTATTCCAGGCTGAAACTTGGACATTTGTTTTGTTTTTGGTTATAAATACTACCTGTATTTTCATAATTTGAGCAGATGGTGGCGTTTACGAAGCAGAAGTCCGCAAATATGTGACCAATAAGGCGATAAACAAATTGCGACATTCAACCTTGCGGTTTGCGTCATTTGATCGGAAATAAAAATCTCTACAACTTTTCTTTAAGAAAGAAAACAGCAGACTGCGGCCCAAAGCCAGCAGACGGCGATTTTCTCCAAAGAAATAATAGTAGTAATAATTGTTTTATAACATACAGGGTGAGTCAATATTCACTCCCCAGCGCTCGGATATGTGTTCTACAATTAAAAATAAGACAAAAATGAAGAATACTGAAATCCCGAAAGCGAAGCCGTTTTCCTAATAAATGGATTGGTCGGGATGGGCCAATAGCGTGGCCACCCCGGTCTCCCGACTTAACGCCAATAGATTTTTGGCTGTGGGGGTTTATTTTACTGTGCCTGCCGGAGTGGATGACGTTATTGCCCGAATTCACGAAGCAATAGCAGAAATCAATGATGGTAATTTCAATTCTGTTGCCAGGAACTTCAATCATAGGTTACATACGTGTATGAACCAAAATGGTAACAATTTTGAGGGTTTGTTAGGCATTAGATGTTTTGTTTCCGCTTCTATTAACTCCTCCCAGATAGTTTTTATAAGTTTTCAATGTTTTCTTTTGTATTTGGATTTGTTAAAAAAAAACAATAAATTAATTTTTCTTTTTTTTTAATTTAAGTTTTACCTGAAAACGGCTTCGCTTTCGGGATTTTAGTATTCTTCATTTTTGTCTTATTTTTAATTGTAGAACACATATCCGAGCGCTGGGGAGTGAATATTGACTCACCCTGTATATGCATACATACAGGAAAACTGCAAGGTAGCTCACATAAACGTTTATTTAAAACATAATACCAAATAATTCATAAATTGAAAAGCGAAATACCTAACTTAAAAGTTAAAGATGAATGTAAACATTGCCATAAAATATGTAAACATAAAGATTAACGTAAACTGTAAAACAACGAAGAAGATTAAGAAAAAAGAAGAACTTCATAAAAATAAACTAATACAATTTTTGTGGAAATTGTTCACAATCAAACCATTTAATTTTAAATTTATCGTCTTCGATAAACCATGACGACTTGGATTGAAAAATTGTTTTTGATTCTATAATATTAAGATATTCGTCAGAATTCCAGTTCTGTATTAAAAAGTTTACAAGGGAAGTTTTGAAGGAACTGCTTCGCAGAGCTTTGTAAAACTTCTGTGGTACTTTCTGATCAACACCTGAAATAATTCTTTGCCTCTTCTTTCCCTTTCGATATCTTTAATCCATGGATGAGAAAACTTGTAAAATATAATGTCAACCAATTTCATGCCTTTACGGGATGTGATTACACTGCATCGTACAAATCAAATTGCTACTATTTGGAAATTTTTCAATTCAAGTCGTCATGGTTTATCGAAGACGATAAATTTAAAATTAAATGGTTTGATTGTGAACAATTTCCACAAAAATTGTATTCGTTTATTTTTTATGAAGTTCTTGTTTTTTCTTAATCTTCTTCGTTTTTTTACAGTTTACGTTAATCTTTATGTTTACATGTTTTCTGGCAATGTTTACATTCATCTTTAAGTTAGGTGTTTCGCTTTTCAATTTATGAATTATTTGGTATTATGTTTTAAATAAACGTTTATGTGAGCTACGTTGCAGTTTTCCTGTATGTATGCATGTATGTTATAAAACAATTACTATTATTTCTTTAGAGAAAATCGCCGTCTGCTGTTTTCTTTCTTAAAGAAAAGTTGTAGAGATTTTTATTTCCGATCAGATGACGCAAACCGCAAGTTGGAATGTCGCCATTTGTTTATCGCCTTATTGCCTATTGGTCACATATTTGCGGACTTCTGCTTCGTAAACGCTACCACCTGCTCAAATTATGAAAATACAGGTAGTATTTATAACCAAAAACAAAACAAATGTCCAAGTTTCAGCCTGGAATAACGCGATTGTTTATCGGCCCAAACAAAAATTAGGTTCATTTCACGGCACATATATGCGTCTGCCTGCTTTATGCCGCCGTCTGCTGATTTTTTTCTTAAAGAGAAGTTGTAGAAATTTTTATTTCCGATCAGATGACGCAAACCGCAAGTTGGAATGTTACCATTTGTTTATCGCATTATTGGTCACATTTCTGCGGGCGTCTGCTTCGTAAACGCCACCGTCTGCTCAAATTATGCAAGTACCGGTAGTATTTGTAACCAAAACCCAAAAAAATGTCCAAATTTCAGCTTAGAATAACGCCGATTGTTATCGACCAAAATGTGGTGCATTCAACGGCCCCCCTTGAATTAACGCCGCCATTGGGAGGTGGCAGACGGGTGGCGGTGCATTTACTATAGCGGGATAACTATTTTAAACGCCTCAAACCTTTGGAATATTTCCTTTAATCATTTTCACGCGAGCTCTCGGACTAATATGTAACCAAGTTAAAATTTCTTGTGAAGTTGATTAATTTAATATTAGAAACCGTAATACCTGTGGTATTACTATGCAACAGAATCAGACAAAATATTAACCACTACCTTATCTCATTTCCGCGCAATAGATACTTATAGCGAATTCCAATCGTTGCACTAGTATAGTGTGCTAGAATTCCAATCAACGAATGGCGGCTGCACTACACTGGTGGCGTTCCAATCAGACAACTGCACGAACCGAGTGTACATGCATCTGCACTATGGTCCATAGTCTGTGCAGTTCAGTGCAATGCAGTCACTACACTCTGGTACACTACCATCGTGCTAGTACATCGGCCACCAGTGCAATGCTAGTCCGATTAGAATTCGTCATTAGATATATATATCCTAAAATCGTAGGGCGCCATATCCTTTTTTGTTTGATATACAGGGTGATTGAAAAGTACACCGAAAACTCGCAGGAGGTGATTACCCTTGTCGGAATAAGGAAGAAAGTTAATACGACTCATGGTCTGATAATGCTTAGTTGCTGAGTTACCAGCTACCAAAAATGGAACGAAGAATCACTAATGCTATTCGGTTGTAATATAAGACCGCTTTCGTATATTCGAATATACTTTTCGCGATAACTATTCGAAATTGATGTTGCCATGGAAATTTCCTGAGAGCTTTGCTCGATGGATATTTCCTAAAATTTCCTCAAAACCAGAGAAATACTTTCCATAAGAACCAAACCGATATCTTATTTGGTTGAGTTCTTACGAACAAAATTAGTGATTCTTCGTTCTATCTTTGTCGGCTGGTAACTCAGCAACCAGGCATTTATGGACCATGGGTGATATTAGTTTTTTTCCTTATTCAGTCGAGAGAAATCACCTCCTACCAGTTTTCGGTATACTTTAAATCGCTCTGTATATACATGGTGCTGAAAAAATGTCGTATTAACTCCATGGTGCGCTGTTAAGGGACACTTGTTGAACATGGGAAAATAATTTTAAAAAATCTTGAGTTTTATTCTTCAAGATATGGAGGTATTATTTATTTATGAAAATTAGTTGAACTGGCAACATGGCTTATTAATAAAAATAATTAGTCACGACCTTCTTGATTTCCGAGAGTTGAGACTTCAAGTCTTGGAAATCAAGAAGGTCGTGGAAATAGTACAGTATTTAAGTAAGGTATCTTAGAAACAATGTAACAAACAAAAATAACAATGTTGCCAAATGAGTTTAGTGCTTGTTGCTCCAAATTTTTAACATTTTTGAATTAATAATTTTCGATACTTTCTTTGCCGACGGCCTGAATTATTTACAACTTTCATCATTTACGTAATTAACTTTAAAAATACAGGGAAGCTTTTATTATTGAAGAATATGCTACATATAATATTTTTACTATTTTTCACATACTCAAGATGTATCCGTTAACAATGCACCAATGAGTTAATACACCATTTTTTCAGCACCCTGTATAAAAAAAAATGTTTAATGATAATTTGCTTTCATATTTAATAGAAGTTGTGCCTTATACTGTTTGTGCTACTTTAAGTACTTCTAAAATATTAATATCTTAATAAACTGTTAATTATTTCAGTAAAACATGAAAATACGAGCACCCGTTTGCATTCCCAAATAAAATCTGAAACTCCTGATGTGAAATTTAATATTAAGAGTGATGATGATATCTATATTAAGAGTGAGCCTTTGGTGGGCGAGGAGCTGGATATAAAAGAAGAAATTGACGAAATTGAAAGAGAAATCAGGCAAGGCTTTCAAGTTGAAGAGTTAGATTCTGCCATGTACAGCAACTTATATTCAATTGAAGAAAATTCCAAATCCAATAATGCAAGAGATAACGTAGAACCATATACAAAAATTGTAAGTGGTGATGGGAGTAAACAGGAAAGTAATTTTGAGACTTGTGGTAATGTAGCTACAAGAGAGAGATGTGATTATAAAAGTTTACAAAAGACTAACTTACAACAACATATGCAAGCCCATACGGGTGAAACGCCATTTAAATGCAATATATGTGATTATACAAGTTCACGGAAGGCTCACTTACAACGACATTTGATGACCCATACGGGTAAAAAACCGTTTCAATGTGATATATGTGATTATAGAAGTTCACAGAAGACTAACTTACAAGTTCATATGAAAACCCATACGGGTGAAAAGCCATTTGAATGCAATATATGTGATTATAGAAGTTCACGGAAGACTGACTTACGAGGGCATATGAAAACGCATACGGGTGAAAACCCATTTCAATGCAATATATGTGATTATAGAAGTTCACGGAAGACTAACTTACAACTTCATATGAAAACGCATACGGGTGAAAAACCATTTCAATGTTATATATGTGATTATAGAAGTTCACGGAAGACTAACTTACAAGTTCATATGAAAATGCATACGGGTGAAAAACCATTTCAATGTGCTATATGTGATTATAGATGTTTACGGAAGGATCCCTTACAAAATCATATGAAAACCCATACGGGTGAAAAGCCATTTACATGTGATATATGTGATTATAGATGTGCACACAAAAGTAGCTTGCAACAACATATGAAAACCCATATGGGTGATAAGCCATTGAAATGCAATATATGTGATTATAGAAGTTTACAGAAGGTTCACTTGCAACGACATTTAATGACCCATACGGGTGAAAAACCATTTCAGTGTGATATATGCGATTATAGATGTGCACACAAGAGTAGCTTGCAACGACATATGAAAACCCATACGGGTGAAAAACCATTTAAATGTGATATATGCGATTATAGAAGTTTACAAAAGACGAACTTACGAAGGCATATGAAAACCCATGCCGGTGAAAACCCATGTCAATGTAATATATGAGAGTAGTACCTACTAATATCAAAGATGGTAATCTCCAATTTTTATTTATTTATTTAAGAAAGAAACGGACAGGCTTGGGAGCCTAATAACATGATTCTTATAATAAGTATAATTAAAATAATAATTAAATGAAAATTAACATAACTGAAAAAAAAGAGAAAAAAAATGTTACATTAATTCACTATATCAGCGGTACACCTACACATCACACGAAAGGAGAGGTACAAAAAGAGTAAAAAGAAAACAGAGTAGAGGGCTACCTATGCTTTTGTATTTCATTATTTAATTAGCTAATGCGAAATAATAAAATATATTTAAATGAATAGGATAGAATGGATAACAGATATAATAAATAAATATTGACAAAGAAGGTTATAAAGTCCGTTTTTTTTAAAGATCCACCACCTGTTGCTTTCAGTTGGTATAAAAATAAAATTGAAATTTTTAATAATTTTTGTCAATATATGGTAACATTGATTCAAAGATCAATCACAATGTTCTGTCAATTTATGAGTGCGCATCACCACATTTCAAATTTAAATTATTTAAAATGTTAATTAAAACATAAAGAAGACTAGGTACTCTAATATAAGATTTATTTTTATTGATGAAACCCCGATTTACAAAAACGATTCTGCTACTAAATCTTGGACTATTGACAAACTTCCCAAGAAAGATTAGAAATTAAGGAAAGCATGTTTACAGTGCTCCATCCTGGGTGTGTTGAGGTTTCTTAGATGGATGTAGTTTGCTTTTAAGACCCAGAAACAATGATCGGGATTATCACAAAACGATGAATAGTCAGCTATTTAAAGAGTGGATTAATCAATTAATTCCAGCTCTACCATCTGATGGTTTTAAAACTGTTATTATTTTTGACAATGCCCCATTTCATTCTGTCCGTTTGGAGAAACCTCCAACATATTATTCCAACAAAACTGCAATGGGAAATTATTTAATAAGTGTACTAACGTCCCATTTTAACTTACATGTACAAAAGTTCAATTATGGCAGCTGATAAATAATTTAGTACAAATGGACAACTTTATGTTCAAAATATACCGCCAATTGTAATATATCAAGGTGAAGATTCGGATACAGATTCAATTTTGAACCATACCTCTCATATGATGATTCAGAGTTTGAACCACCCTAATCTGATTCTGAAAATAATCCCAATTATTGTAATTTGCCTGAATACATTTTTTCTATTCTTACCTCGAATTATATTAAATATTAATTATTATAAAACTATAATACTTCTTATTAAATCGAGCACATTTACATAAACTCAGCATATATCCACATAAATCAACAATATTTAACAAAATATATGAAAATACTTCTTGTGAAAACCACTTGTCAAAAGTAACCATTAAATTTCTTAGTCCTAACCCTACTTTAAAAATTACTAAAAAATTTCACTAGCAGCGTTGCCAAACATACTTTCGAGAGAAATTGCAAGGTTGGTGGATCTTTAAAAAAAATAGACTAGTTATTCAATGGTTTTTTAACTGTGACTTATATTCTGTTAATGTAACACGGAATAAATTAATATCAACGCGTGTGTTATACTTATTGTAAGTTTAGCTACTATTGATAATCGGAGATTGTAATCTGATGGCAGTACCTACCACTAATACCTGTATCTGGCAACTCACGTTGCCGAATTCTACGTCGTGGAATATACAAATTCAGTCTGGATAAAAGAATTTGCTAGTTTATATAATTGTTTAGTATTTTATACAGTGTGTAAATAAAGTAGCGGGACACGCGAATAACTTTTTTATTATTAAAGATGGAAAGTTTGTGTTTGGAGACAATTTGGGTGGGAAAAACAGTATAAGTCAACTTTTTGGGAAAATGAGTTTAAGTCAAATTATACAGAGTGATTTCTAACGTACGGAGGAAACTGAAAGGACAAGTACAGGGGACCACAACATAGTTTTTTTTACAATAAACTTTGATCAAAATGGAATAACAAGAAAGTTACAACAGTTTAAAGTTCTTATAAACTTGAGGCTTTTTTTAATAAAATACGGTAATTATTTACGTTTTGAATTCAACTTTTGTATATTTGTAAGCTAATTAAACAAAATTCAGTAAAAATTTATATAAGACGAAAGTTGTGGCTATTTAAAGTGTTCTTGAAAATATTCAGTTATAGGTGTTTGTTTATTGACAGCCGCTGATTTACATAATCTGATCATGTAGGTAAGTCAAAATTACAGCAGCAATTTATCAGATTGTCTGAGATGTATTTCTGATGTAAAAGCGAATACAATAAGCTCAGCGGTACTCAAAACGTGGGCGTTAAATTATAAGAACTTTAAATCGCTGTAACTTTCTTGTTATTCGATTTTGATCAAAAGTTTATTGTAAAAAAACCCATATTTTGGTCTCATCTAATTGTCCTTTCAGTTTCCTCCGTACGTTAGAAATCACCCTGTATTTTAGAAAGTGCTATTCTGCTATTCTACATTGTGTTCCAAATAGGATAAGTCAAGAGTATTAAGTTAATGCTTTTAAATAGGTTGGTAGTTTTGGTACAACTTTAATTGTTAGGGGCAATGGAGAGAAAAACAGTATACATAACTTATACTGTTTTTCCCACCCATCACAGAGTTATAACCTTTATTTTTGGTATGTCGAAAATTAGTTTCCGTTTCCGATTTAACCGGAAGTACAGTACGCCCGTTTCTAGAATTCCTCGGCTGTGGGTGCGCACTTGTCCAAAATTTATGGTGGGAGTGACCTTCACACTCGTCCTACCACTTTCGCGCGGTACCAGTGGCGCAGAAATTATCAGTTGCAACAGGTAGTTAGACTTATTGAGTTCTAAAGTGGGAAAAAGCGGCCAAATATTAAGAGGTCAATCGCGAGAAATAATTTATAATGTTTATAAATATTTTCGTGACAATAAAATGTGTTGCGATTGCATGAAAACCGTTCCATTTTATACCTAAAAGCATGAACGTGACGCCACTGCTTGAATTTAAAATTTTTAAACGCCGCGCTTCCCGATTCGCCTTCGGGTTGCGCGACCCGAGGAATTCTAGAAACGGGCGTACTGTAATGCTAACTTGAAAATTTTAAATAGAACACCCTATATAATTTTGCATTTTTGGATTTATACTTTTATAAACTTTGAGAAACTTAAATAGGACTATGTACCAAAAATCAATAGTTTTCGAGATATTCGAGGTAGAACGTATAAATTTGTAATTTTTATTGATTTTGATTTATACGTGTAAAAACAGTTAACGTACGCTTTTCTAAAATTTCTTTTTTTAATAAGATTGTGCGGGCTAAAAAAGGCTCCCTATAAAGCAGGATCGTAAAACAGCAAACCAAATGGACTGATGTCGAAGTAAAGGAGCACGGTTTGGTTCCGTTCGGTTCGGAACCGTCCGATTTGCGTATTACGTCGGTTCGGTTTCGTCCCGTTCGGTTCAGTCCAAGTATAATACAGATGTCAAAAAATTCCGAAAGTCCGATTAGTCTATAGGTAAGAACGGGACGAAAAGGATGGTGCCGTACCGAATCAACGTAATGCCAGTAATTTCCATGTACAGTGGAACAGATTTATGATTGCGGCCGGCTCGGCGATGCGCTGTAGCAAATTCATAGGGACTCCCGGTCAGCTCATTGCTTACTTCGCCTTGGAGTGATACAGAGCTCTATACTGCGTGAAAAAGTATCAAGTTGTTTTCTGTTATTGCCATCTTTTCGTTGATATCATTGTTATCTATTTTGTTGTTCCTGTTATCTATTTTGTTGTTCCTGTTATCCATTTCGTTGTTGCTATCGTTTTCTGTTATTTTATTTTTCTTGTTATTGCTACTGCTACTGGTTGCGTGTTATTGTTGCTCTATCTTGCTGGTTTACATTCTTTGTAAATCATGGATTTTATATCCAAAGTTAAAAATAAGGTTCTACATAGCCAAAGCCGGGAAATTGTAAGTGCCGTCTTACAATTTATGCAAGAGGAATGTGAGGCTGGTGAACCGATTATTTCTATCATTAAGGTTCAAAAACGTGCGGCAAAAGCAACTGGGATTTCTTTGCGAACAGTCCAAACCATAGCAGCGAAGGAATCTAAATTAATACATGGAGGTGCGGCAGCTACCTTTTCCACCCCAAAGAAGAAGAGACGCAGGACTCATACCAAGACAAATCTAGACGAGGGCGACAGAGAAGTTTTGAGGAGAATAATTGTTAATTATTACATCGTGGAAAAGCAAAAGCAGGTTCCTATTATAAAGAAAATTTTACATTCATTTCAAGAAGCTGTTAATTACACTGGTAGCACTGAAAGTTTACGCACCGAAATCAATAATATAGGATTTCGATGGAGAAAAACTAGAACTAATCGTAAAATTCTGATGGAAAAGCATGAGATTCGCTCGTTACGATTAAATTTCTTGAGAAGCATTAAGCGGTACCGGGAAGAAGGGCGCTGCATTGTATACATGGACGAAACCTACATTCATTCCATCCATACAAATACTAAATCTTGGAGCGACGACAGTAGAGATGGTCTACATAAACAAATTTCAAAAGGGCCAAGACTGATAATTGTCCATGCAGGAGGAGCAGATGGATTTGTAAAAAACGCTGGGTTAATATTCAAATCATCAACGACTACAGGTGATTACCACAGCGAGATGAATTTTAAAAATTATAAAAAATGGTTAGAAGAAAAACTCGTGCCTAATTTACCACCGCAAAGTGTTTTGGTTATCGATAATGCCCCTTATCATAATGTGGTTGCAGACAAGTGCCCCACCTCTGCAAGCAGAAAAGACGACATGAAAAACTGGCTACAGAGCAAAAATATACCGTTTCTGGATACCATGTTAAAACCAGATTTATATAATATAATTAAAATCCACAAACCAAGATATAAAACTTACGAAATTGACAAAATTTTGGAAGATAAAGGACATCGTACATTAAGACTGCCGCCATACCACCCCGATTTGAATCCAATCGAGCTAGTGTGGGCCTCTTTAAAGCTATGTGGCACAACGTAATGTAAATTTTAATTTAAAGGAAGTGGAAAATATGTGCAATGAGTTTTTTGAACAATTTTCTCCGAACGAGTGGAAATCGCGGTGTGATCACGCAAAAAAAAATTGAAGAAGAGTTTATGGAAAAGGAACCTGCATTAGATTTAGTTGTTGACGATTTAATTATAAACTTAGGAGAAGGAAGCGAAACTGAGAGCGATTTGGAAAGTGGCAGTTCTGATGAAGATGAATAGAAAAATTCCAGCATTTTGTTAATAAAATTTCTTGCAATAAATCTAATCTTTCATAGTATTTAGTATTTATATTCATTATTCTTATTCCAGAGAAAATAGGACTATTCTTAAAAATGATTAATTTTAAATGGTTTTTCCAATTTTTTTGTTAACGTTGTAATATAAACTTAAAATAAGTCTGCAGAAACGCTCAGCCGCCGCTGAGTCTCAGTGTTACTAAGCGGAGGAGTATAGACTCACCCAGCTAAGTAATTGTGCACCCAGACGTACCACGTGTTTGTAGCTGTTGTGACGTACTAAATATCTTTATTGCAAGGCCTTCCTCTCTGTTTATCTTATGCGCATTTGAACCGCAATCATAAATCTGTTTCACTATATTTCCGCGGCATTTGTAAGCTTAGTGGAGCTTTATTTGCTTACCTCTCTGCACGTTGATGATCAATCGATATAGGTAAGTTTATAGTTATCAATTGATTGAACTTGACCAAGAGGTTCTTCTGTTAGTATTGGTAATGATGTTGAATAAAATCTTCAGCAGTTGATTTCTGTGGAAGTGGCAATGAAGATAATGACGAAATCAACGTTGATAAAGACTTCGAGTATATTGATGATTCTTCTTACCAGTTCTTCTTCTTCCGGTCTTCATTTAACAATAACCAGGTTATAAGATGAAAAATTTATGAAATTGTTGAGTAATTTCTAAACTGTAAAGGAAAAATACTTGGTGGTACACACTACACACAAGTGGGGTTAAGCCAAGACTACTTTGTATTTTAGAGTTGATGTATTTCCATGGTAATATTCAAAATAATGCCCTATACCCCATGGTATAGTTGGGGCACGCTAAGGGCCGGTTTTTCAGTTCTGGTTTAAATTTTGGCTCAGCTAATCCGAGGTTAATTCCCATGTATACAATTCCTATAACAATTGTATCCGTGTAATTAATCGTAGTTTAGTTGATCCGTGATTTAAACCTGAACTGAAAACCTGACCCTAAGTGTGCATCTACGTCATCAATGGAATGTGAAGGAAGATGGCGGACGAATGTGATGTTTGCAATAGCTCTTGTAAAAATTCGTTTGCAATTGCATGTAGTAAGTGTAATGCATGGTTTCATATGAAGTGCGTGGGGCTAACAAAGGCCCAACTTAAGTATTTTGCAGCAGAACTTAAGAAGCCAGAAGGAGATTTTTGGTATTGTGCAGCGTGCAGCAAAAGTGAGGTTAAAGTAATTATGCCAGCAGGAGAAACGGAGGCGCAAGAACATCAAGCTTCCTCGAAAGGGCTTAAAAATTACACAATTAATGATGTAATGGAGAAATTGATGCAAATGGAGGTAAAATACATTGATTTACTAGCGAAGTATGAAAGCCAAGTGGTTGTAAATCAGGAATTAAAAACAGAGATAACAGGGATTAAAAACAAATTGGAAAGAGAAATAAACAAAAATGAACAGGAAAAGTTGAAGAACAATGCCATGGTAATGGGAATACTCAATGGTAGGAGAGGATACTGAAAGTATTGTTCGAAAACTTGGAACAGTATGCAGGGTACCGCTTGGAAAAATTAGGTGCTACAGAGTTGTTAAAGGTGGGCGAGGTCCAATAAAAGTGGAGTTTGACTCAGGGTCAGAAAAGGAAAAACTTATAAAAGCAGTAAAAGTAGAAAAGCCGAAGATTCAAGATTTGGGTCTACAGGGTGCAAATGAGTCTATCTATGTGAATCATGATATGACGAAGTTCAACGTTGATCTGTTCAAGGCAGCAAGAAAATTTAAATTTGACAACAATTATAAATTTGTGTGGTTTGGTCAGGGTAAGGTGTCTGAGAGAAAATGAGAATACTAAAGTTATGATCATAGATAACCTCGAGGATCTAAAAAACTAGAAGGAAAACTTTCCCCCAATCGTCTGGTCATTATATATGTAAATGCACAAAGTTTAAGAAATAAGTTTGAAGAAGTGGAGGCTCTTACAAGTAATAAAGAGGTACACGTGTTGGTGTTGACCGAAACTTGGCTATATGAAAACGAAGTGAACCAATACTTTATAGAAGGGTATACAGCAGTGCATAGATGTAGAAACAGCCGGGGAGGAGGTATAGGGATCTATGTAAAAGATGGCATTAAATATCACGAGATAAAAAGATCTGATCTAAAACTAAAATGGGAGTATTTGATCATAAACCTTTACGAGGTGAGATTACAAATAGGAGTTATATATTAACATTAGTAAGTAAAGTAAATGAAGACTTAGGCCCGGTTTATTCACCTACCAGTAAAGTCCCGAGTAGCTACTTGACAATTAACTTTATAGGTTACCCGGGTAACAGGACTATATTAGTCCTGTTACCCGGGTAACCTATAGAGTTAATTGCCAAGTAGTTACTGGGGACTTTACTGGTAGGTGAATAAACCGGGCCTTAGTGAGATATAAACACTGGGTTTTAAATAACAATCTAAAAATAAATGAAAGTAAAACAGTATATATGATTTTTAGGAGAATAAAGGTAAATTGTGAGGATATTCTTATAAGAATAGGGAATTATACGTTACAAGTAGTTGAATGCACGAAATATTTGGGGCTAAATATTGATAGTGGGCTAAAATGGAATAAACATTTGGAAAAGATTCATGATAGGATTGTTCCAATGATAGGAGCTTTGTATAGTTGTAAGAACTTTTTAAACAATGAAATCAAATACCAAATTTACCATGCTTATTTTTTAAGTATTTTTAGATATCTAATAATTGTTTGGGGCACTTGTGGGGTCGGACTATTTAAGAAGGCTCAAAAACTTCAAAATAAAATAATAAAAATTTTATTCAATTTAAACGTTAGAACGCCAACAGAACTGGTATACAATCAAACACATTTAAATAAATTGAATAAAGTAATGTTATTTGAGCAACTTATTTATGTCTATAAAATTTCAAAAAATTTACAAAAAACAAATATAGACCTAGTGCATAGAAATGAAATTCATAATCATGATACTAGGCAAATTCAGAACATCAATGTTGTAAGGTCCAGAACAAACATTGCATTAAATAATCCCCTAACTATGGCTGTGCAAAAATACAATAATTTGTCCAATGAGGCAAAAAATTGTACAAATTTGAATAGATTTAAAAAATTTATTAAAAATATGTAATTAAGATACAGGGTGATCATTTGAAAACGATCCACCCCCAATATCTCGGTGCACAAAGCTTTCTAAAGAAATCGCCGAGATACGTCAACAATATTAATGAGGGGGACATATTTTTACATAAAAGTTACATAACACGTTTTATCCCCCCACCCTCCAGAGCCTCCTCCTCAAAAGTTTTAAATGGCAAGGGGGGTTATGTCATACCTCATTTGAAAGGCCTTTGGATTACCTACATTTTGACGTTTTGTTTTTTAAAATCGGTTGATTCGTTTTTGAGATATTAAGGGAAAAGTGTTTAAGTTTATTAAAACAAAAGGGAGCTTTTAAAACGCATAGCAGGCTGTTGACATAATGCATTACTGGATGTTTTTATTGTCACTACTTGTGAAAGTGTTTGGCAATAATAATTGTTGATGTTCGTTTAAATTAAAATCGATAGATTTGTTTTTCAGAAATTTAAAGAAATAAAAATTAAACAAAATAGCAGGCTGTACAGAAACAATTAAATGATGTTTTGACGTTTGTGCAAATTTAATATTACAGTGATTACAGTGTTTGTGTGTGTTTTACTTTGCGGTTGGAGATTTTTGTGAAATTTAAAAAATGGTTTACACGTTAGCTGAAAGAATTGAAATTATTTTGTCTAATTATTATATTAAATTTCTGAAAAACAAATCTATCGATTTTAATTTAAACGAGCATCAACAATTATTATTGCCAAACACTTTGACAAGTAGTGATAATAAAAACATCCAGTAATGCATTATGACAACAGCCTGCTATGCGTTTTAAAAGCTCCCTTTTGTTTTAATAAACTTAAACACTTTTCCCTTAATATCTCAAAAACGAATCAACCGATTTTAAAAAGCAAAACGTCAAAATGTAGGCAATCCTAAGGCCTTTCAAATGAGGTATCACATAACCCCCCTTGCCATTTAAAATTTTTGAGGGGGAGGGTCTGGAGGGTGGGGGGATAAAACGTGTTATGTAACTTTTATGTAAAAATATGTCCCCCTCATTAATATTGGTGACGTGTCTCGGCGATTTCTTTAGAAAGCTTTGTGCACCGAGATATTGGGGGTGGATCGTTTTCAAATGATCACCCTGTATATATTGTACTATTTTTGCTATTTATACATGTAGGTACATTCATTGAGTGCCTATGGCCCGATTGCACCAGTTACACTTAAGTAATAAGTGTCCCTTAAAAGTTTAATTGCTATAGATACAACTCTTGCTAACAATTATATCCATGGGAATTAAATTTTTAAGTGACACTTATTATTTAAGGAGAAGTGGTGCAATTGGGCCTTAGTCATTGTATGTCATTGTATGTCATTGTTTTGTAAACATCCATTTTGTTTTTTGTTCCCGAGACCAGCAGCGAGTTTGCTGATTGGGGAATATTGTTTGTAAAAAAAAAAATTTTTTAATGGTGTTCCGACGTCACGAATTAATACTCTGTTTCTATTTTTTTGTGCAACCGTACGGGAAGTGCACGTTTCCCGTATGCACATACAAAGGGAGTTACTTTGTCTAATGCAGTTTCCCACATTTTCAAACATTTTTTATTACCGTAGCCCTCTTCTCCAACGTATTTGTTGTAATATTGTTTGGTAATTCCCCATATTTTTTCAATTGGTTTCAAAATACAATGGTATGGGGGAAGCCGCAACACAGTATGTCCATGTTCCAGTGCCATTTGGTCAGCAGTATACAGTTTTGTTTTTTTGGCTTATTTCTAAAAATTGTATCTTGGTATAATAAAGAAACGTTGACAGTAACATGCTAAATATACTGACCGAGCAACAATTTCCAGTAAAGTCAATTTCAAGACACCGCTTGAAAATTCTAAATATTTTTGCGACAGCCAATTTTTGATTTTAACCTTATTCCAGCTAGAGTTTAGTGATTTTTCAACCAAACTGCTATGGTAGCTGGCGTTATCCATTATGCTAATGGAAGGTTCTAGTTTCATCAATAGAAATCTGGATCCTTGGTTTTTGAGGAAAAAATTAGAGAGGCTCCAGGAATAAATCCGTTACGGGTTCCGGCATGGAGCACTATACATCTTTAACGATTGAAAGTTTCAATTTTATAATACTTGCCAAGTAAAACTAAATATACTAGTATACCTACTTCCTTCTGGCTTAATTGTTCTTACACTTCTCTCATATTGCCAAGATGTGCACGTTGTTCCATTTTCGAAAACCCAAGTTTCGTCCAAATATACACATTCGAAGTCATTAAATGACCTTAAATTTCTTACATACCTATTCTCCTAAAAAGCGAATTCTTGTAAGAGCCATATTTCGCAACTCCATTATATCTCTTCGACGATCGTCTTTCTTAAACCTCCATCCAATATTATGCAGAATTTTGCCCAATGAACATGATTCCCCCAAGAAAGATAGGTACCATTTTCTTTCAGAACATGTTACATATTGCTCTAAGAAAGTGATAGTTGATAAACAAAGAAGTCATAAAACAAGAATATTTAGGTAGTACTACTGCTTTTAACCCAGTCATATATCACATCTCCAATAGTAATTCCATCATTTTCATATGTAGTAGTATATTCGTAACAGGGTTTGCATGAATTTTCTTCTTAGGGCTTCGTAAAGCGGTACCAACTTTTATGGTTTGAGAAAGTTTGCTTATCGTTCCCAAACTTACATTTTTCCACGATCTGTCTTTTTTGTTTACTTACTAAATTCGATGCCATGACAGTAAGCTGCATTTACTGGTAGACCTAACAAAACGGTATTCACTTACCGTTCTATTTATTAATATTGAAATTAAACGTATATTATTAGCAATTAGGGTTAAGTACCTTGCACCGATATGTATTTTCATAGCGAAGCTTGGATTTCTCCGGTAATATTGCCGAACACCCAATATTCCAGGCTCGTTCAATTTCACTGTTGTCGTCCTCGGAATCACTCATTACAAAGAAATTTTTGTAATTTCACAAAGAATACACAATCAGACCAATTCTATTTGTACATTGCTATGAAAATTGTTATTTAACCACATTGTTATATCTACCTATAAGTGGTAGCAATATTGCTTACGATGTTTTTGTCAAAAATACTATTGTATTTTGACTACCGTAACAACTTGGTTATAAAAAGCACATATCTACAACCTATGGCTAATATAGCAATGACTGCAGCGTAGTTGTGCTTAATGTTTAAGCTTGTAAATCAAGTTTTCCGCGTTTTTTAATGAAAAAAAAAATAACGTCACGTCGCGATTTAGTATATTTATCTGTGAAGTTGGTGTGTTTTTTTCTCTTTCGTAATGGCAGATGAAGACCTGCCCCACAGCAGTTTGGTAACTACCTTGCCCATGAAAGTTCAATGCAATTAAAAGCTGTAAATAGTAGGTACATGTGGAATAATAGTATATTAAGTATTAAGAACGGTAATTATTATTAATTATTAATTAATTATTGTCGAAGACCGGTAACCCTTAACGTTCGACATGCTTATAACGTTTTTTGCACGATCGCAATAAAAAAAATTGATTTGTTAACAATACTTTCACTAAAGTATCGTAACTCTCCAAATCTCCGGATATTAATAATAACCTTGTCAGGATTAATAAGTCCTTTTATTAAAAAACACTTAATATAGTCTACAATCTTAATTTAAAATTACTCCTCAACTCTACTACACTCTTCTCCACGTTCACCGCGCCAATGCCTCTTCTCCCATGCACCACCGCGTCTCCCCCACTTTTCTTCCCCCTCTCTGTCTTTCATTCGCCACGAAATTCAAATAAAATATAATTGTAACATACGGTCGTCCTGACCTTTCGATCTGATCGAATAAAATTAAAATAATTGCTCCTAAAATAACTTCCTTAATTAAACATTACCTTAAACACATCTTTAAGTAATGTTATCCTATGAATAAAATTATTACAAAATAAACTATTTCGAATCACCAATGTTTAAAATCGTTTATAATCCTTCAAGTACTTCGGTGGTTTCACAATACGCTTAACTAATCGCGCACTATTATGCTCATGACGAATTTGCACGTCATTATCACTATCTCTGCTCGGTCCTTCCACTGCCCCTAGTACTGTTGTCGAAGACGCACTCCCTGCATGTTCTGATGACGTTCTAACTGACCGAGGTTCATCGTCGCTGCTACTTTCCGACGCTGAGTCTTCAATTTCTTATTGATTCCTGAAATTTTCATCAAGGACGTGTGTACCGTTGTGGAGTAGTTTCTCGCTCTGTCCCCATTTACCGTATTTATCCGATACGTATCGTTTCCCATTTCTTCGGTTACAACATACGGTCCTTTATATTTTCGTTGCGTCTTTGTCGGTTCTCCCGTCGATACGGCTGGTCCTTTGATGTAAACGATATCTCCAACTGCATAACCTTCATGTTTATAATGGCTTCGGTCATACCTTTGTTTATATTTAGGCTAATTTGTTCCGTAGGCACTCTGTCTCTAATTTCTTCCTGTAGTCGAGTCGGTTCAACGTACTCTTCTTCACGATTTGCTATGTTACGTAATACATCATCCTGAAAATTTGGTTTGAACCCGTACACAGCCTCAAATGCTGTTTTCCCAGTTGTTTTGTTTCTCACATTGTTGATGTCGCGTTGCACTTCTTTTAACTTCGCATCCCAAGCTTTTTCAGTTTCGTCAATATCACCGGTATGATTGTTTGTTTGCGCGTTCACACATACCATTTCCCATTGGATGACGACTGCTATTTAAAACGTGATTAATTCCGTTTTCTCCACAATACACTTTAAATTTTTCTGCCGTGAAACTTGTCCCCCTGTCAGTCACCAACATTTTCGGTAATTCGAAGTCTGATACGAAATCCTGTAAACATCGTAGCGTCACTCCACTTTTCGTATTTTTCACCGCGTATAGTCTCACAAATCTAGTAAACCCGTCAATGATCACTAAAATATGGGTATTTCCTTTGGAACTTGTTAAGAATGGACCCAAGTGATCCAGATGAACTCGCGAAAATGGTCTTTTTGGTAGGTAATGGAATCGGATGTAATTCACCCGCTTGTTTTCCCAATGGCACCTTGACTAACAAACACTCAGCACACGACCTAATGTGCTGTTTTACATAACGTCGCACTCCCGCAAAAGTAATTTACGTTATAAGTATTACGGTAAACTCAGTTTTACAGTAACGAATCGAAATGTTTACGGACGAGGCGACGAAGGAGCCGAGTCAGGAATTTTGAGACGAGTTACTGTAAGAGTTTACCGGACGTATGTCGTAATGCGTTTTATTTCATACTGCAGGCACTAAATCTTTGGTTAAAATTGAAAAAATTAAAAATAAAAATTTGAATTCATAATATGGACATCTATGAAATGGAAGTGTTTGTTTTTTGATAGTCATGCCTTGTCAAAACGGGAGAAAATTATAATAACATTTTTGACGAAGATTTTCGTAAATCTATTGCACAATTTTATTGTCAATTTTAATATTTAGCTTCTTTTTAATTGCATATTTATTAATTTTGTAGTTTTTTAGTAATAAATAGTTTGATTATCGATTTATTTCATTTGAGTCCGGTAAAAGTTTTTACCGGACCCGATACCGTAAAGTCTTATTAGAGAGTTTTAGAGTACTATACGCTAGAGTACGCTAACGGTAACGTCTTTGCTAGGCAACATTCTGTTTTGCTAAGCAACATATTGTTATACTTAGAAAAGACGTTAGTGTTAGCGTTACCGTACTCTTAGCGTACAGTGCTCTAAAACTCTCTATTTACCGGACTCAAATCGTTAACTTAAACATGGGTGTTACGATGCAGTATGAAATAAAATAATAGTTGTCCAAAATTAAACTCGCTGTTCGGTCTACTGCGAAATGACCTGCTTGATCGTGATATTTGATAACCGTGCTTTTACGCATTGATTTCGGTATCACATACAAATCCTTTTTTATTCCATTTACCGGTACTTCGCGTAATAACCGTCCTTGAACCAATTTATATCCTTGTGTCACTTCCAATTCATGTCTTGACCTATCACTTCTTGGTTTTTGGAGCACTGATATTAAATCATCGCTATTTTGGATGAGCAGTACCCGTTCTTCTTCTGTCATGATGCTAAACCCAGCCTTTGACCCAGCACTTGCTCCATTGTATCAGCTGCTTCGGCACTGGGAGCCCTGCTAAGCGCATCTATATGTTGCATCCTTTCACCATTTCTAAATCTTATCTCCATATTAAACTCTTGCAACAAATAGCTCCAGCTAGCTAGCGCATTTGTTGTTTTTTGCATATTCAAATATACTAGTGCTTGACAATCTGTTACCACCGTAAAATGTATTGGTAATAACAAATGCCTAAGCCTATCTACACTCCAAACGATCGCCATCAATTCTAATTTACTACTATGGTACGTCGCTTCTGCGTCGGTAGTTTTCTTAGATATGGCATATTGTCCTTCCCTTCCTTAGTAACAACCCTGCCAACCCAATAATTGAACTCGCATCTGTATGCAGTTCAGTACGCGCGTTTACATTATACAACTGTAGAACTGGTTCTGCCATCAATACTTGCTTTAATTCAGCAAACGCAGATTCCTGCGGTTCCCTCCATCGAAAATCCTCACTTTTCCATGTTAAGTCACTGATAGGTCGCACTATTGTTGCGTAATTCCGCACAAATCGACGAAAAAACCTGTCAGTCCTAGGAATCGTTTTATTTCGCGGACGTTACTGGGTCTTGGAAAACTCCTAATCGCCTCGACCTTGTTTGCACCCGGAAAAATTCCTTCACTGGTCAATTTAAAACCTAAATGCTGCACGCTTGTTGCTCCAAAATAACACTTACGTAGTTTCATAGCCAATCGTCCACTCCTTAAAGCTTCGAACACTTGTCGTAAACGTGTCAGCATGTCCTCCCAATTTTTCGCCGGTATTAAAACGTCGCCGTCGGTCGTCCAAAAACGCCATAGCAATCTTGTTCCTCAACGGTCCCAAGGCTCTTGTTATTAGACGAGCAAAATTTGATAGAGAATTGCTCAATCCAAAGCACATTCTTTCAAACTGCCCTGTATCATCTGGAGTTACGAAGGCCGTTTTTTCCTTCGAACTTTCGGTTAATGGTAACTGGAAGAAGGCATGCGCTAAATCCAGCGTAGAAAACATTGTACTGCCCGCTAATTGCTCGAATTGATCATCCATATTCATCAGAGGGTAATGCTCCTTCACTGTTTGTTGATTTAACTTCCTGTAGTCTACTACTACTCTTGGTTCTCCTGATTTCTTCGTCAACAAAATTACGGGTGACGCATACGGGCTAGTTGTATCCGTCGCAATCCCATTTTCTTTCCATTCACGTACAATTTTAGCAATTGTATCGCGATCTTTCGCCGTTGTTGTTTGCTGGTTACCGGTACTCCATTATCCACTATTTCCATTTTCATTAATTTTGTACAACCTAGTTCACTTAAATTCATCGCGAAACAGTCCCGAAATTCATTCACTAACGCTAGCAAGTCGCCTGTTTCCTGCTCGGACCTTTCTTCACCGACGCACAGTTGTTCACGTGTAATCGGGTCGCGAATCTCAACACAGTTCACCATAAATTTTGTTTCTTCGATTTCACCGTTCTCCTCATATTCTCGGATCTTATTCATACACACGCCCTTGTGTATGGTCATATCCTGCTCACTTTCATTTACTACTGGCACAGTAAACTTTTCTTCGTCGCACTTAACTTCAATCAAGTTGATACTCCGCGATTTCAACGAATAACTTCTTGTTGTAACCACTTGTTTAGCCACCACAGGAAGTTTTAGATCACTAAACTTGATTTCTTAAACCAATATGGAGAGTTCCATTTACACGCGCGTAAGCTATATTAGGATGTTCTGTAAAATTTTGTCCTAACAAAACTGCGTGTCCTTGCACTTCAGTCGGCACTACGTGAAGTTTCACATTTTCCAGGTGAACTTCGTCTAGATTTACATTCGCACTTGTCGTACCCATCGCTTTCACGATATTGTTTCCATAACCACAAAGATTGACTTCCTCTGGTTTCAGGTTCAAATTTAATTTATTTACCATTTCCTCCGTTATTGTACTCACCGTAGCACCAAAGTCGACGAAACATTTTATCGGTCCTTCGCCGTTTAATTTGACATCTCTAATGAACTTTGTTGAAGCTTTGGTCGAATCTTTCATGTCTTCTCCTTCTTTCTCCCACATTTTGTGCACCGACATTTCACTTGTTCTTTCGACTTTTATTTTTCCTCGTTCTGGACAATCTCTACTTATGTGCGATGGTTTAGTATAACACATCAACTGCCTTGGCACCTTGCATTGCCAACTCATATGCGACGGGTCGCCGCAATTATAACATATTGTTCTTGTAGGTATCTGTGTCGTTCTGCCTACTTGACGATCCCCCCGGTCTTCGAACAGTAGTCACCCTTGTGCCAACTACTTTGTCACTACGTAGTACTGCCTGCTTCGGTGTTTGATCGATCTTTCTTATTTGCACTTTATTCTATTTCCTCTCTCCTCGTTGATTTTCTCAAATTCTTGTAGATCGTGTAATAATTCTACTACAGCATTCAATTGGGCTCTTGCCATCACCGCGTTGCACAAACTTCTATCCCACAATCCCACCAAAATTCGGCTCTTACACTCCGCGAAATTCAGTCCTACATCTAAACACCTTTTATGTTTCTCATGAAAATAAGAACTCAACGACTCCCCTTTGTGTTGTACTCGTACCGACATTCTTGTCCACATTTCGATAAAATCCACCTCCTACGAACAATTTTTCGAAGCTCCGCGTAAACAACTCAAAATTTGTCAACTGGTCCCGATAACTTTGATATCAGTATTTTGTGCGTCCCACTAAATGTGACCTTGCCGTTTCTAACGTAAGCTGTTCTGGCCATCTATGCAATTATTGCATACTTTTTATATTCGCTACCCATTCCCGCGCTTCGCTTTTTAATTCACCATCGAATGTTCGTATATTTTTTGACAAATCCGGCATAATATGATATGAAGCTGCTTCTTCGGTTATTGGTACACTAGCACTAGCTTGATGATTATTTGCACTTGTTTCCCTTGCTCCAGTTGTTAATTGTACGACCAAGTTAGAAAACAGTTCATCGCGCCTTTTGTTTTCTTCCATCATAATTTGAAACAATTGGATCATTTCGCTGACTTGCTACGTTGCCACAGGTGCCGCCACCATGCCGTCGCACAGTGGTCCCAAATCCAAAAACGCTGGCCAAAATATAAAAGTCTGTTCAATTTTTGTAATAATTCGTTAATGAGGGTAATCAAGGTCCCTGATCCCGAATCTGCGCTAAACTTTTGAAAAAACAAAATGGCGGACGAATTTTCTGAAAAATTGTTCAATTTTCATAAAATTCACTAAACTCGGCGTCCCTGATCACGAATCTGTAGTAAACTTTTGAAAAAACAAAATGGCGGACGACGTTCCTGAGGAATTATTTCATTTTCATAAAATTTACTACAGGGGGGGTTTCGAGGGAGCTGATTACAATAAACTTGAAGTTGAAGTTTTCCAGATTCCCAATAATCTAAAACCAAGTCAGAAAAGCGTTTATTTATTTATTGAACTAATAACTTGTTGGTAGCGATCCATTGTACCTTCAAATGGTCAAAATGTGATTAGATTATAACACAGTAAAATCCTTGTCTAACCTACGAATTTATTGTAGAAAAATTGAACGAAAATTTATTAACGTTTTGGCCAGTGTTGTAACAGATTCATTTTTTTCAGTACCTAGATACAGATACAGATACTTCGAAAAAAACGTATCTAGATACAGATACAGATACCTTGAAAAAGTATCTAGGTACATGCCAGATACAACCACCGCTATAAGTGAATTTTATACACATTTGGACAGCTTAAACTACATGTCGCTGCTCTGTAACTTTACTTTTAAAGATGACAACGAGCGCAAATCAGTAATTTTAGTAAGAGTTATATTAAAAAATATTAAAAACCACATTATAGTTTATAACTTTTTAAATTATTAGTAAAATAGAGCTAATGAAATCAAAAGTATCTAAGTATCTAAGATATTTAGGTACCAGTAATAAAGTATCTAGGTACAGATACATATTTTAAAAGGTATCTGAATATGCATCTAAAGTCTGTACCAGACTTCAAATTCAGTGTTGGCGGCAATGTAATTCTTATGGGAAAATCTTGCCACTTGTGGTTACCCTGGAGCTCTTGTTAAAGCAACTGAGCAGAACTGAGAAGTAGGTTTGGCAATGCCGGCCTCCATAAGACTAACACTGAATTTGAAGTCTGGTACAGGCAGTAGGTACAAAAAAAGTATCTAGATTCTAGATACTGTATCTAGATACATTACAACACTGCGCGTAAGTAAAAGCTCCAGTAAGTAAAAGTCTAGTGAACTTACTTTTTTCACCATCACACGCAGTTTCTGAGAAACAAAAGTATAAAGAATATGAAAACTGGGAAAAGACTAGATGCTTCAAACTTCGATAAACTTTAAATTTGCAGATACTTGCAGCTGTTCTTTTCGGATATTTATTCACAAATGTGTACATAACATTGTTAAAAAAAGTTTGATAACAGAACACTGCGGAACAATCAACTTTTTCTATAGGTAAACATTTTTTTTGTCAATGAAAATAGCTCAATTTTTTGAATATCTATAAACTATTTCAAAGAAACACTGTTTTTAAATTTTGGAGTAATTGACACCAGGCGTCTTATAAGCCATCGGACTATTGCCACTAATTACCACGACACGTCCTCATGTTTTAAAAATCAAAAATAAGCAGACTGAACCCTCTATATTATCGATTCTAGTAGATAATCTGAATTAATGAAACATTGTTTTCATTTTTTGAATTTTGGCCAGCTTTTTTGGATTTTGGACCACTGTGTGTCGTCGCGCCTGGTTTCATCCCCCTTTCCCCGGTTTCCCCGCTCCTGGTTGCGCATGTCATTTTCGTATTCGAAATTTGCACCCACTTCGGCCTCGATCGTCTGATCTCTATTCACCTGACTCGTATGGAATCGTTCGAATACGTCATATTCGTATCCGTTTCCGTTGTACGCCATCTTGAACACGTTTTGCACAAGATTTTTCTCCAATTTTCACCGTTTATCGATCACAATTTTACCAATCTTTCTCCGATTGATGAAATGGTCTCAATAATTCACCGTATAATGTGGATCGCACTGAATAAATCCCACTTCTGATTTATGTTAGCAATACTTCCACTAAAGTATCGTAACTCTCCAAATAATAGTCACCTTGTCAGAAATATAAAGTCCTTTTATTAAAAAAACACTAATACTACAAACTCTTAATTTAAATCTACTCCTAAAATGTACGCCCTGCTCTTCTCCACGTTCACGCGCCAATAGTTCTTTTTTTTCCCATCCACCGCCGCGTCTCCCCCACTTTACTTCCCCTTGTCTGTCTTTCATTCGGCACGAAATTCAAATAAAATATAATTGTCACAGTATAGTGAATTGGCACACATTTTTTCGTATTCACTTTTTTCTGGGACTCCACCTTCCTTGTCTTTTGAATACCTTCACCTGAAAAAAAAAACCATATACGAATCAGGAATAATGTAAGTAACTAGTATACATTATTAATGTTTCTAATGCTACCTTTGTGGACTTTTAAAATTTGTGAAACAGGCTTTCTCAAATCACTGGAAGTATAGTTGACCCAATTATGATTATCTTCTTCAACCCGTCTTCACTCACTACTTCCTCCTGATGTTCAGGAGGAACCTCAAGACAGCTAATATCTTCAGTTTTTGGGATATCTTCGTTTGTTACATCCTTCACAGTTACTGGAAATTAATTAAATTAATTAAAATGCTTATTCTAAAATGATTAAAGGGCTATTCCAGAACTTCGAAACATGAGTGCTGTAGGTGAGAATGTTCACATTAATTACCTACTCAAAATTATCGCGAAAGCACTAAAAACAACATAAATATAATCGATGTAGAAATGTAAATAAACACTACAAACACAATGGGGCCTACAGACTCCATTTTTGACAGTATCTTGAATAACTATATAAATTAAAATAGGTATAGTTTCGTACTTGGTGTTTCACTGTCGGTGTCAAAATTGCTTGCCATTCCATTCCACTAACTTGCTCGCATAATAACGTCTGCATTTTAGAGTTTGTTGGTTGCAAATATCTGCTTCGTTCTTTTCTTGATGTTGTTGTATTTTTCCTTTAAATGTTTTACACTGCGGAAACTCCTTCCAGCAATCGCATTACTCACTTTCTATCTTTTTCCACGCTTTCTCTTTTTCGTTCCAATTTATAGCACCACTTTTCTTAATTTTCTACCATTTTCTTGTATTTTTCTACTAGACCTACCAAAATATCCTCTTCCTCAGGCATGAAATTCACCGCTCTTTTATTTTCCATTGCTGAATAAAAAATACTTTTCTACTGAACATTTTATATAGGTATAAGTATAGGTATATATTATATTCGTATGAATAAACACTGTTACATTTAACTTACAAAATTACAATACAAAAAATATATTATAAAAATTAATTCATCACGTAGTCAAATTTAATTCTTAACTACACTCAACTACACTCAAAATTTAAAATTTATCAAAACAAAATTTTAAAGCGGGAGAGCACTGCCATATTATGGATAATGCAGCGCGTTATTATAGCATGGATTTTGAACATCATTCATTACCAACCAAATATCAATCTCTCTGAAAAGCATTGAAAAATATATATAAACCTGTAGTTAACCTGCAGGTAATAGTAAACTAATAACAAAAGTTAACCTTCGACTGTAAAACCGGCCCTTAAGGTAAGTAAGTTACTATTATAGGTATATGCTCTGTAAATCTTTAAACGTCATGCTGGGACGTTCAATGGCTGGGACACGCTGTACCTATATATGGGAGTTCCACGGTATTAAAAATTGTATTTTCTAAATTAGTCATGAAAAGTTCAACTAAAAAGGGAGAGAGGTTAGAACCCATAGGGAGTCCAGATTCTTTAATAATATTGAATTATTAGAACTGAAGAAATTTTATTTGAAGCACAGCTTTTTAAGACTTTTCTAGGGAAATTTAAGTTTTAGACGTGGCAACACTGGGTTCAGTTAACGCATATCAACGTCTGGCAACCCTGCCTGAAAGCGCGGTTTACCGTTCTGTGGTTTATAATTATAACCTGTGAAGAAGGTGAAGAACTTTTACGCTATGCTTTTACGTTTGTTGTGTTTCTTTGCTAAAATGCTAAATATAAATAATTTGATCAACACAATAAGAACTTATCGTAGTTCCTTGATTTAGAATATCTTGCTTGTATATTTTTTGTAATTTGCTGCAATAAACAACATAAGTAATGTGTGATCTTTTATGGCATCAAATTAAAACTGTTCCATATCTTATGTTCAAGAAGGTTTTAAAACCAAAGACTTCTTGCACTGACATGGATTTTGTGCTCTACATAAACGATGTCGCAGTTCATTCGGAAGTTGTAGATGAGGGATTAGTGATAAATTCGGACGATCCTACTCTGGATGCTCGGAATAGCAACGACATCAAAGAGAACTTTTCTCAAGCAGATGGTAAGTGTTTAAAATTAATTTTACCCTGACGTATGACTAACGTGGAATTTTCTCTACATAAATGACGATGCAGGAAAATCAGAAATTGTAGGTGAGGGCTTCCTAATGGATACCGAGAATCCTACGTTGAATGTTTGGAATGGGAAAGACATTAAGGGAAACTTTTCTCAAGCTGAGTTGCAAACAGAGGGTAAGTAGGAAAATCATTTTTTCCTTTTCACTGATATTTGGTTTGACAAATAATATCCTTGGGTCCGGATGACTTTAGAACTCATAGAACAGGGTCTTGAAAAAATCAGGGAATATAGCCTTGTTAGCCTGCTTTTCCAAAAATCCAAAAAATATTGCGGACGGCAGGTAATACATTGAGCAAGATAGCACATGCAAGCGCAATTTGCAGTGTGCAGCAACAAGTGTAAAACAGAAACAAACAATATTGCTGCAATCTTGCAAACCTCTTGCATGAATTGAAACCTGCGCTAACATGTGGAACGATTTGATGCTACTTTTCAGTTACTTTCAGTAATTTTAACTTTTTATTATCTAACCAAGTTAAAATTTCTTGTGACGTTGATTAATTTAATATTAGAAACCGTAATACCTGTGGCGACCTGTGGTATTACTATGCAACAGAATCAGACAAAATATTAACCACTACCTTATCTAATTTCCGCGCCATAGATACTTATAGCGAATTCCAATCGTTGCACTAGTGTAGTGTGCTAGAATTCCAATCAACGAATGGCGGCTGCACTACACTGGTGGCGTTCCAATCAGACAACTGCACGAACCGAGTGTACATGCATCTGCACTGTGGTCCATAGTCTGTGCGGTTCAGTGCAATGCAGTTACTACACTCTGGTGCACTACCATCGTGCTAGTACATCGGCCACCAGTGCAATGCAAGTCCGATTAAAATTCGTCATTAGATATACAGTGTGGAAGAGAAGTATGGAATAAATTCATTATTTCTAAAACGATGCGTTTCATGACATTTCCTCGGACACGTCGATTGTACTTTTAAAAAGACCCTTGTTCCTATAGCTGCGCATTTCCGATGTTCATTTGTTTTCGCGGGATGACGTCATCCGATATTTTTTTTAATTGAACCCCTATATTTTCTTAACAGATTCATGTACAGCTTGCTGAATTCGAAAATGTACCACTTTAATACTTTATTTTTACACCTTCCCGAGAAAATAAATAATAACCGATTCCTAATAAGAACAACAAATTAAATCAAGTTACCTAAGAAATTGTTTCCGGCAGCTAAACAAAATCTAATCAGAATCGATAAATTAACAAATTAACAATTAACAGATTAAAAATTAATAAATTAATAATTAACAAATTAACAGCTCAACAATAGCACCATGAGAATTTTATAAATTAATTAATTAAATGTTCAAAATTATGACCATTTTGTTGCAGACAGTAATTGAAACGGTTGTTAATTGTTAATTTGTTAATTTATCGATTCTGATTAGATTTTGTTTAGCTGCCGGAAACAATTTCTTAGGTAACTTGATTTAATTTGTTGTTCTTACTAGGAATCGGTTATTATTTATTTTCTCGGGAAGGTGTAAAAATAAAGTATTAAAGTGGTACATTTTCGAATTCAGCAAGCTGTACATGAATCCGTTAAGAAAATATAGGGGTTCCATTAAAAAAAATATCCCATGACGTCATCACGCCAAAACAAATGAACATCGGAAATGCGCAGCTTTGGAACAGGGTCTTTTTAAAAAGTAAAATCGACGTGTCCGAGGAAATTTCATGAAACGTAATCGTTTTAGAAATAATGAATTGATTCCATACTTTTCTTCCACACTGTATGTCCTAAAATCATGGGGCGTCATATCCTTTTTTTGTTTGATATACAGGGTGATTGAAAAGTACACCGAAAACTCGCAGGAGGTGATTACCCTTGTCAGAATAAGGAAAAAAGTTAATACGACTCATGGTCTGAAAATGCTTTGTTGCTGACAAAGATGGAACAAAGGATCACTAATTCTATTTGGTTGTAATATAAGTGCGCTTTCGTATATTCGAATATACTTTTCGCGATTTCTATTCGAAATTGATGTTGCCATGGAAATTTCCTGAGAGCTTTGCTCGAGGGATATTTCCTAATGGTAACATCAATTGAGAATAGAAAGAGAATTTAATTACAATTGTTAAAACAATTGTAACCATGGCAACTGTCGGAGGTATAGCTTATTCCAGGTATATACTAGTATTGTAAAACCGGGCCTAAATGTTTTTATTTTGACTGTACTTTGAAAAACTATACCAGCGCCGGACAACGCCCCCTTTCAACTTTGTAAGGTTGGTCGAGCTGTATCTTATTTGGTTGGTATGTGGTGATACGAACCTTCCTGTAAAAATCGTCATTTTTCAAAAACAGGCAAAGTTTCGTGTACAACAACAGTACCTTTTCTTTTTGTCTAGCATGGAGGATCTCAAATCCACTATTGACGTTACCAGAAGTGAAACGACAAAAAAGATGACTTAAAAAACTAAAATCTTTTACCACCCTTTCAATAATTTAAAAATTCTGAAAATACTCTAATAAATGCCTCAAAACCAACCAGAGAAATACTTTCCATAAGAATAATAATAAGAGTTTATTTAGCGAAATCATAGCGCTATACATTGAAATTTATAAAAGATATAAATAAAATTAAATTAAAAAGACATAGTTCCTAGTATAATAATAATATTTCAATTTGATTTTCAATCAACCAAACCAATATCTTATTTGGTCGAGTTCTTACGAACAAAATTAGTGATTCTTCGTTCTATCTTTGTTGGCTGGTGACTCCACAACCAGGCATTTACGGACCATGGGTCATATTAGTTTTTTTCCTTATTCTGACAAAAGAAATCACCTACGAGTTTTCGGTATACTGTATACAGGGTGTGTAAAAATTCGCGTGCAAGCTTCAGGTAAAGTTATTCCTTGAACAAAAATAAGGCAAAAAGCTTATTCCAAAACAACTCGCAAAGGCTTCCTGAACTTACACGAAGCCCTCAAAGTTCAAAATTTGTAACAGTAAAGAAAGCTGCTAGTATTTCAAAATCAAGTTACTTGATGCGTACATTCAGTGATAATAGTTAAAATGTATTACCATCGATCGTTTAAAAGTAAAAAGAAATTAATAATTATTATTATTTCAAATAATTTAATTTTCCTATTTGCGTAAAAAATAGATTTGGCAATATTGCAATGTAATAGTGTTAGCTTTGACGTCTTTCAGAGTGCCTTGATGCAATGACAGATAATAAATTGTGGTCATCAGTGATTAACGTATCATAGTAGGGGGCTACAACGTTGCCAAATGTACATTAAGGGACACTTCTTGAACATGGGCAAATAATTTAAAAAATCTTGAGTTTTATTCTTCAAGATATGGAGGTATTATTTATTAATGAAAATTGTAACAAAAAAATAACAATGTTGCCAAATGGGTTTAGTGGTTGTTGCTCCAAATTTTTAACATTTTTGAATTAATAATTTTCTTTGCCGACGGCCTGAATTATATACGTAATTAACTTGAAAAATAAAGGTAAGCTTTTATCATTGAAGAATATGCTACATATAATATTTTTACTATTTTTCACATACTCAAGATGTATCCATTAACAACGCACCAATGAGTTAATTCACCATTTTTTCAGCACCCTGTATAAAAAATTTTTAATGATAATTTGCTTTCATATTTAATAGAAGTTGTGCCTTATACTGTTTGTGCTACTTTAAGTACTTCTAAAATATTAATATCTTAATAAACTCTTAATTATTTCAGTAAAACATGAAACTACGAGCACCCATTTGCATGCCCAAATAAAATCTGAAACTCCTGATGTGAAATTTAATATTAAAAGTGATGATGATGATATCTATATTAAGAGTGAGCCTTTGGTGAGCGAGGAACTAGATATAAAAGAAGAAATTGACGAAATTGAAAGAGAAATCAGGCAAGGCTTACAAGTTGAACAGTTAGATCCTGCCATGTACAGCAACTTATATTCAATTGAAGAAAATTCCAAATCCAATAATGCAAGAGATAACTTAGAACCATATACAAAAATTGTAAGTGGTGATGGGAGTAAACAGGAAAGTAATTTTGAGACTTGTGGTAAGGTAGCTACAAGAGAGAGATGTGATTATAGAAGTTTACAAAAGACTAACTTACAACAACATATGAAAACCCATACGGGTGAAAAACCATTTCAATGTGATATATGTGACTATAGATGTGCACACAAGAGTAGCTTGCAACGTCATATGAAATCCCATACGGGTGAAAAACCGTTTCAATGTAATATATGTGATTTTAGAAGTTCATGGAAGGCCAACTTACAAAGTCATATGAAAACCCATGCGAGTGAAAAACTGTTTCAATGTGATATATGCGATTATAGAAGTGCATGGAAGAGTAACTTACAACATCATGTGAAAACCCATATGGGTGAAAAATCATTTCAATGTAATATATGTGATTTTAGAAGTTCATGGAAGGCCAACTTACAAAGTCATATGAAAACCCATGCGAGTGAAAAACTGTTTCAATGTGATATATGCGATTATAGAAGTGCATGGAAGAGTAACTTACAACATCATGTGAAAACCCATATGGGTGAAAAATCATTTCAATGTAATATATGTGAGTTTAGAAGTTCATGGAAGGGCAACTTACAAAATCATATGAAAACCCATGCGAGTGAAAAACCATTTCAATGTGATATATGTGACTATAGATGTGCACACAAGAGTAGCTTGCAACGTCATATGAAAACCCATACGAGTGAAAAACCATTTCAATGTGATATATGTGACTATAGATGTGCACACAAGAGTAACTTGCAACAACATTTGAAAACCCATACGGGTGAAAAACCATTTCAATGTGATATATGTGACTATAGATGTGCACACAAGAGTAGCTTGCAACGTCATATGAAATCCCATGCGAGTGAAAAACTATTTCAATGTGATATATGCGATTATAGAAGTGCATGGAAGAGTAACTTACAACATCATGTGAAAACCCATATGAGTGAAAAATCATTTCAATGTGATATATGAGAGTAGTATCTACTAATATCAAAGATGGTAATCTCCAAATTGTATTTATTTATTTATTTATTTATTTATTTATTTATTCAGCAGATTGTATGAAACTATCTCAAATAATAATTACATTTTATGTACACTAGCGCTTTTGTGAGAACCACGACCTTCTTCATTTTCGAGTCTGACGGAAGAGCGTCAGACTCGAAAATCAAGAAGGTCGTGGTGAGAACAGACGTAACCTACAAGTCTAATGGCCCCTCTTAATATAAACGCGTGTGTTATACTTATTGTAAGTTTGGCTACTATTGATAATCGGAGGTTGTAATCTAGTGGCAGTACCACTAATACCTGTATCTGGCAACTCACGTTGCCGAATTCTACATCGTGGAATATACAAATTAAGCCTGGATAAAAGAATTTGCTAGTTTATATAATTGTTAAGTATTTTATACAGTGTGTAAATAAAGTAATGGGACACGTGAATAACTTTTTTATTGTTAAAGATAGAAAGTTTGCGTTTGGAGACAATTTGTATGGTTAGTTCTGTGATGGGTGGGAAAAACAGTATAAGTCAACTGTTTGGAAAAATGAGTTTAAGTCAAATTTTATTTTAGAAAGTGCTATTCTGCTATTCTACATTGTGTTCCAAATAGTATAAGTCAGAGTATTAAGTTAATGCTTTTAAATAGGTTGGTAGTTTTGGTACAACTTTAATTGTGAGGGTTAATGGAGAGAAAAACAGTATATATAACTTGACTTATACTGTTTTTCCTACCCATCACAGAGTTATAACCTTTATTTTTGGTATGTCGAAAATTAGTTTCCGTTTCCGATTTAACCGGAAGTAATACTAATTTGAAAATTTTAAATAGAACACCCTATATATTTTTGCATTTTTGGATTTATACTTTTATAAACTTTGAGAAACTTAAATGTCCGTTTTTTTTAAAGATCCACCACCTGTTGCTTTCAGTTGGTATAAAAATAAAATTGAAATT
The DNA here is from genome assembly GCA_963082805.1 of Hemicrepidius hirtus. NCBI lineage: Eukaryota > Metazoa > Arthropoda > Insecta > Coleoptera > Elateridae > Hemicrepidius > Hemicrepidius hirtus. The sequence goes on from OY720165.1 coordinate 7,349,898, forward strand.
TTTAGTAATTTTTGTCACTATATGGTAACATTGATTCAAAGATCAATCACAATGTTCTGTCAATTTATGCGTGCGCATCACCACATTTCAAATTTAAATTATTTAAAATGTTAATTAAAACATAAAGAAGACTAGGTACTCTAATATAAGATTTATTTTTATTGATGAAACCCCGATTTACAAAAACGATTCTGCTACTAAATCTTGGACTATTGACAAACTTCCCAAGAAAGATTAGAAATTAAGGAAAGCATGTTTACAGTGCTCCATCCTGGGTGTGTTGAGGTTTCTTAGATGGATGTAGTTTGCTTTTAAGACCCAGAAACAATGATCGGGATTATCACAAAACGATGAATAGTCAGCTATTTAAAGAGTGGCTTAATCAATTAATTCCAGCTCTACCATCTGATGGTTTTAAAACTGTTATTATTTTTGACAATGCCCCATTTCATTCTGTCCGTTTGGAGAAACCTCCAACATATTATTCCAACAAAACTGCAATGGGAAATTATTTAATAAGTGTACTAACGTCCCATTTTAACTTACATGTACAAAAGTTCAATTATGGCAGCTGATAAATAATTTAGTACAAATGGACAACTTTATGTTCAAAATATACCGCCAATTGTAATATATCAAGGTGAAGATTCGGATACAGATTCAATTTTGAACCATATCTCTCATATGATGATTCAGAGTTTGAACCGCCCTAATCTGATTCTGAAAATAATCCCAATTATTCTAATTTGCCTGAATACATTTTTTCTATTCTTACCTCGAATTATATTTATGTATTAATTATTATAAAACTATAATACTTCTTATTAAATCGAGCAAATTTACATAAACTCAGCATATATCCACATAAATCAACAATATTTAACAAAATATATGAAAATAGTTCTTGTGAAAAGCACTTGTCAAAATTAACCATTAAATTTATTAGTCCTAACCCTACTTTAAAAATTACTAAAAAAATTCACCAGCAGCGTTGCCAAACATACTTTCGAGAGAAATTGCAAGGTTGGTGGATCTTTAAAAAAAATTAGACTTTATGTACCAAAAATCAATAGTTTTCGAGATATTCGAGGTAGAACGTATAAATTTGTAATTTTTATTGATTTTGGTTTATACGTGTAAAAACAGTTAGCGTACGCTATAATTTCTTTTTCTAATAAGATTGTGCGGCCCTAAAAAGGGCTCCCTGTAAAGCAGGATCTTAAAACAGCAAACCAAATGGACTGATGTCGAGGTAACTCTCTGCACGTTGAAGATCAATCTATATAGGTAAGTTTATAGTTATCAATTGATGGAACTTGACCAAGAGGTTCTTCTGTTAGTACTGGTAACGATGTTGAATAAAATCTTCAGCAGTTGATTTCTGTGGAAGTGGCAATGAAGATAATGACGAAATCAATGTTGATAAAGACTTCGAGTATGTTGATGATTCTTACCAGTTCTTCTTCCGTTCTTCATTTAACAATAACCAGGTTATGAGATGAAAAATTTATGAAACTGTTGAGTAATTTCTAAACTGTGAAGAAAAAATACTTGGTGGTACACACTACACACAAGTGGGGTTAAAATCAAGACTACTTTGTATTTTAGAATTGATGTATTTCCATGGTAATATTTAAAATAATGCCCTATACCCCATGGTATAATTGGGGCACGCTAATAGCCGGTTTTTCAGTTCTGGTTTAAATTTTGGCTCAGCTAATCCAAGGTTAATTCAATAATTCCCATGGATACAATTCTTATAACAATTGTATCCATGGTAATTAATCGTAGTTTAGTTGATCCGTGATTTAAACCTGAACTGAAAAACTGACCCTAAGTGCAGTGCATCTACGTCATCAATGTTTTAATGATGTCCCAGACGTCACGAATTACTGTGTTTATATTTTTTTGTGCAACCGTACGGGAAGTGAACGTTTCGCGTATGCACATGTTGGGAGAGTTACTTTGTCTAATCCAGTTTCCCACATTCTCAAACACTTTTTATTACCGTAACCCTCTTCTCCAACGTGTTTGTTGTAATATTGTTTGATAATTCCCCATATTTTTTCAATTGGATTAAAAATACAATGGTATGGGGGAAGCCGCAACACAGTATGTTCATGTTCCAGTGCCATTTGGTCAGCAGTATACAGGTTTTTTTTGGCTTATGTATTTCTAAAAATTGTATCTTGCTATAGTAATAAAGAAACGTTGACAGTAACATGGTAAATACAGGGTGTTTCTAGACCTAGTGCCATAAATTTACCAGCTGCTTCCTGACGCAAAAATAAGTCGAAAATGTCTATAATAATTTTGTCCTAAATCGCAGCATAAGGAAGCTACACGTCTTTGAAAATGGTGTTGAAAAAACCGAAAACAATTGCATTTTAAAAACGGTTCGAGGTAAAAAGCGAAATTTTGCAGGCACAACCATAACCTATTGAAGGTATAAACTTTCTACTATTTTTTTTTGTAAATTAATTAATTAACAAATTTAAAATCACAATCACTGCATTTTACATTTAAACAAACAGAAAACCTGCATTTTATAGGAAACCGTTCGTCCAGGCGAATTGAAACAAGAGTACCTACCTTTTTTGTTAATTATAGGCAACAGGGAATACAAATCTCTAAACTAAAATGGCAAAAAACAAAAGGTTAAGAAAAACGGGTTACCAGAAAAAGGTGATAACCCCCATTCGTGCCGCCCCTGGTTAATTTACATAAGAAAAATAGTAGAAAGTTTATACCTTCAATAGGTTAGGCTTCCTGCAAAATTTCGATTTTTTATCTCAAACCGTTCTTAAAATGCAATTGTTTTTCGTTTTTTCAACACCATTTTCAAAGACGCGCACGCGCAACTTCCTTATGCTGCGGTTTAGGACAAAATTGTTATAGACATTTTCGACTTATTTTTGCGTCAAGAAGCGGCTAGTAAATTTACGGCACTAGGTTTAGAGACATCCTGTATACTGACCGAGCAATTGTATTTCCAGAGTACCGGGATTCTGAATACTCGACTCGACTCGAGTCGAGTCGCTATGTCGAGTCGCTAGTGAATCCGATATCGAGAACGCTTGATTCTAAAGTGGTATCGTGTGTGCTATCTGTAGTCAATTTCAAGGCATCGCTTGGAAATTCTAAATATTTTTGCGACAGCCAATTTTTGATTTTAACCTTATTCCAGCTAGCGTTTGGTAATTTTTCAACCAAACTGCTATGGTAGCTGGTAGCGTTATTGTTGAAGTAAAACGTAAGGTTGACTATGTTATATATTCTTTGGTAGTAGTAAGAACATGGCGTTTTATACTCTGTTTTTTAACTAGGAGGAGTGAATACAAAAGCCAGATTCACACTAGAAAAGAAGACTTCCATAGTTTTGTTTTGACAGTAAATTTGAATTTTGATCATGTTTAAAATTTACAGCTGAAATGAAAACTAATTTATTGTATTTTGCCTGAATTATGTCACTGCCAGCGCCTAGAGAAATAATTATCAAATCACGTCAAACGTCAAAATTTATACAAATTATAATCCATTCAGGTAACTCCCGTGACGTTAAAGTTACATTCAGTTGGTTAGTATAAAAATCCCTATTAGGGTGTTAGTAATTTTTATATTTGATATTGGCCCCACTTCAAATTTAAATTTAAATCTTTTGTTTGGTGTTTACTTTGACATTTGAATTATTAAAATATTTTGTGATCAATTCTATAGATTAATAATTTATAGTAATTCATCAAAATATGAATGTAATGGATGAAATGAAGCAAGAAAGACATCTACTTTCAGCTAGAGAAAAAGAAGGTGTACGTAAATATTGTATAGAGCGACAAGAGATTAGTCCTCAATTAAAAAAATATAATGTTTTTGAAAAAGCTGCGTATATATTTTCAGTAAGCTTTACATTTTTATCCTTGCAAACCAATATTCCTATCCTTCATCTCCTTCCTTACAGATTAGTGTAACCGTGTGTAACGTAAGTTAACGAAATCTATACAAAGTTTGAAAATGGTGAAGACTTGGAAGACGCAAAAAAAGGTGGAAGAACAGCTTCAAACGTTGATGATTATAACAGAGTAATGGGAAATCATACCTTTACCAATATTCCTCGAATTATTATTATTTCCTTAATGGAATCTGATTCTGAAAATGATTCTGATGAGGAGTTTCTCTTTTAATTCTTTCAATGTTTCGAATTTCACCTAATTGTAATAAAATAAATGTCCTAATCAACTTGAATTTTCTAGTTTAATGTAATCCGTATTTCTGAAATTATTTACCTACATTACATTTACTATGTTCTATGAAAATCATGTTTAATTTAACAAAATGACAACTAATTTACCATAACCTTACAACGTTTGACACTCTTGACCGTTAAGTACAGTCAGGTGTATATCAGCAGGCTTTGTGTGTATCAGGTACACTCAAAATTTTCCAATTGGCACATTAAACGTCACGGATGTTTTCTGATTCTACTATACTTAGCGGTGTGAAACCGGCCTGGCCGCAGCCAATCACAGGTGTAGATTTTGACGTAACAAATTTGAATCGCTCCTCCTAGTTAAAAAACAGACTATAGTTAGTAACAAGATTGTGTCTTGTAGTATGCTTTTGTTTGATTTTTCATGTTGACTTTAATAAAGATTACGGAAACGTAGTAGATGTTCTTTGTTTGTTACAAGCAGTTGTAATCATCAACATGGTAGCAGAGCGTGGTTTCTTGTAAGTGGAAGTGTTTGTTTGGTTATCAAAGGTGGACATGGACAAAGCGCGGGAAGTTAGGGCGTGGTACTAGTCTGGTTCGTTCACTGAATTTGAAACGGCATAAACATGGAATTCCACGGAATTGAGAAATTACGAGGGACTGAAAACTGGAACATCTGGAAATTCACAGTGAGAAACTTACTACGTGGAAGGTGGAACCGAGGGAGCCTACGAAGTTTGCAACGGCGAAATTGAAAAACCGACGCCGTTGACAACTGGTGCGGATGCTGATTTGAGAGCCGCGTATCAAGTAACATTAAAAACATGGGACAAGGCGGATCGTGCGGCAAGTCAAATCTTTGGAATCTAAAGTAATGGCGCTGCTGGTAACGTGTGAATCGGCAAGACAGATGTGGCTTAAGTTACACACAGTTTTTGAACAACAAACTAAAGCCGCTCACACTGTTCAAGCAGAATTCTTTACTTTTAACAAAAATCCAGCGGATGATATGGTGACGCACGTCGCAAAATATGAAGGATTAATCTTGCGCATGCAGCAGTTGAATGTGAAGCCTGATGAGTCATCGCTCATGGTTAAACTATTGGAGTCGCTCCCAGATGATTACGAGAGCCTGCGGCAAGCGCGGTGGGCGAGGCCTGAAAATCAACAAACAGCTGCTAACTTGGTGGAAGTGCTAACGTCCGATGAAAAACGTCGACAACAACGAGCTGAACAGCAATTGGTAGCACTAATGGCAAGTAAAGCCAAAATCTAAGGGAAGAGCGACCGTGGCAGCAATAGTAAAACTAACCAGCCGACGAAACCTGCTGAATCAAAAGGTGACAACGAAAAGAAGAAGCGTCCTTTCAGGTGTTATAAGTGCGGTGGCGTCGGTCACGTGCGTCGTCAATGTAAACCAAGTGGCACGAGCACATCAAAAGACCAAGAAGAAGCTTTCGTGTGTGAGACTCTTATTAGTGCTAAAGACAATGACTTGTGGATTGTTGACACTGGCGCGACGGATCACGTGACGCATCGCGGAGAATGGTTTTCGTCGTTTGAACGGTTCGTAAATCCAATTAAAATACACATTGGTAACAAATCGACGATGGATGCCCTCGGCAAGGGTACGATTAAATTCGAATCGCTCGTTAACGAACAATGGACATCGTGTTATATGGAAAATGTCCTGTATGTGGACAAAGGAATGACATTTAGTTCGTCCAGAAGCAAGTGTGAATTTGTTCGCAACGGTAGTGTCAAGGCCATTGGTGTTCGAGCTGGTCAGCTGTTTGAAATGGCAATCAGAATAACGCAACCGGAAACGTCGTGTGTAAGTGAAGTGAATATCGCAGTAAAAGATACCTTACACGTTTGGCACGAAAGATTGGGGCATCAAAATAAACGTCACGTGAAAAAGGTGCTAAAAGAACACGGAATTGACTTTGTGGAGGACGATCAGTTTTGCGGAACTTGCATGGAAGGCAAACAGCATCGTAGTACCTTTCACGAACGTCAACAACGTGCTACAGAACCCGGCGAGATTATACATGCTGATCTGTGCGGTCCGATGGAGTGTGAGTCATTGGGTGGTTCTAAATATTTTGTATGCTTCACGTGTGATTTTTGAGAATGCGGGTAGTTTACTTTCTCAAGAAAAAATCTGAGACTGCAGGAAAAATTTCCGAGATGCTGGAAGTCGTTAAAAATCAGTGCGGGCGACCAATGAAGGTTTTCCAGTGTGACGGGGGCACGGAATTTGACAATAGTGAAGTGCGGAAACTCATGACGTCACATGGAGTAACTTTATCAATAACGAACCCATATTCCCCGCAACAAAACGGTTGTGCGGAACGTACAAATAGAACCGTGGTGGATCTCGCTCGGACGATGCTTCTGGCAAAGAAATTACCAAAATGTTTGTGGGCCGAGGCAGTAAATACAGCGGTTTATATTTTAAACCGAACCGGGCCGAGTAGCATTAATGAAAAAACAGCGTATCAGCTGTTTATGGGGAAGAACACACATCTGAAGAACTTTCACGTCTTTGGCACTGAGTGTTATGTGTATGTGCCAAAAGTAAAACGAAAAAAATGGGACGGGAAAGGAAAACGTGTAGTGTTTGTCGGGTACTCGGACAATATGTATTATTAGGAGCAAAGATGTTGAGTTTGAACCGGAAAACGCAAGTAGGTTATTGACTCTGTTTCCTAGTGACACAAGTGATAAAGTACCAGCTGAAGAACCAAAGGATGCACCAGATCCAGTTGGGTCATCGGCTGGCTCACCGCCTGATCGAACAGATTCAGAATCGGAAACCGATTCACCAAAGCAACCAGCATGGGGGACGCCAGCGTCATCCGTAGGGGGGCGGCAACTGCGAGATCGAGAAAACCTGAAAGCACCGAAACTTCTGATCGAAATTATGATTTCTGAAGTAGATGAGCCGAAAAACTACAACGAGGCGATGAAGTCGCCGGAAAAGGTGCATTGGAAAACAGCGATGGAAGAAGAGATGAATTCGCTGAAGGAAAATTCGACATGGGACCTGGTGCAGATACCAGCGGGCTACAAGGCCATCTCAAATCGGTGGATCTATAAACTGAAGCGCAACCCCGACGGAGAAGTCGCTCGCTACAAGGCACGCCTGGTCGCACGAGGTTTTACTCAACGGGAAGGAATTGATTATACTGAAAACTTCAGCCCTGTAGCACGATTTGATACAATTCGAACTATATTTTAAAGTACCTCAAGGGCACGACCTCGATGGGCATTCAATACAACGCTGGAGGAGTAGCCGGTAAGCTGGAATGTTACAGCGACGCAGATTATGCCTGTGACGTAATGACGCGTCGCTCAGTCAGCGGAATAGTTTTCAAGTTCAGCGGTGGAGCAATTGTGTGGGCAAGCAGACGTCAGCAGAGTGTTTCTTTGTCTACCACGGAAGCGGAATACGAGGCCGCAATTGAAGCTGCGAAAGATGCTGTATGGTTGAACCGCCTCCTCTTCAACGAAATTGCGCCGCTGGAATGTGTACCTCTACTTTTAGTGGATAACGCGAGTGCAATTAAGTTAGCTAAAAATCCAAGTTTCCACAAACGTTCAAAACATATCGACGTGCGAGCTCATTTTGTTCGAGAACGGGTTCAAAACGGTGAATTGAAGGTCGAACATGTATCAAGTGCGGATCAAGTTGCAGATGTGTGTACAAAGCCGATTGCGCGAGTCGGGGCGAGTGCAATTTCAGCGATTACGAGAAAAGTTGGGTATGGTCATGGTTGACCATGAAATAAAAGTGTTAGAGTAAATCTTAAATAATTTGAAGTTTAACGGGAAGTGTTAAAGTAAAACATTTCAAATATTCGCACCACTTTGTATTCTATTGTGACTTGAGTTGCATGGGGTTGGTAGCAGTAGGAGCATGGCGTTAGTTAGTTAGTAACAAGGTTGTGTCTTACAGTTTTTCCTTTTGTGTTTGATTGTTCATGTTCATGTTGACTTTAATAAAGAGTACAATGATAACAGTATAGCAGTTGTAATCATCAACAGCCCTGAATTTTTTTATACCTACTCTGTTCTTATTATTTCTTTGGATTTGTACATATTCTACGTTACCCCTTAATTTTTTATAGCTACTCTATTACGTATCAACTGGAACCTTGTGTTCTAAATTTTTCCGTAATTTTTGGATACGTAGTTTTCCACTTAAGTCAGTTTTTCTACCCTTCCTATTCGCGACTGTTTCGACAATCGTATAAGGACACAATTTAAACTTACTACTCTGAGGGGCATTTAAACGTTGAATAAAATTATATTTTTCCAATTTAGTTGTGAAAAGTCAACTTTTTGACATTTATTTTAGTTGTCATATGCGGTTGATTTTATAACTAGTTATAATATGTGACATTATTTTATAACTAGTGTTAATATTTATTGTTTACAAAACGGCAACGCGTAATTGCATAGCAACGACCAGGTTAAAGGCACTGTTTCTAAAAAATTAAAGTCGCCGTTTAAACATCACCAAATTTTAATTCATATTATGTGCTTTTTTTTATTCAAACTTACTAAATTGGAAAAAATGTTGTATGAAACACGTTGCAAAATTGCGTTTTTTTGCACACGATGTGTTGGATTACTCGCTACGCTCGTAATCCAATCTTCACATCTAGTGCAAAAAAGACGCTCATTTTGCAACTCGTTGCATAAATAGCTATTTAACAATTGCGTTAAATAATGGAGTGTTTCAAAACTTAACTACAGCTTACCGCAACCCCATCTTTGACATTTTTCGCTGTAATACGCGAACTACGTTCTGAATCAAACATCCAATACTAGGTAGTATCGTTAATAATTTCTTTAAACAAAGCTACAGATTTATTATTACATGATAATATACCCGCTTGAAAAGTTATAAAAAACTTTGCCAATGTTTCTTCAATATTCTCCAACAACTGGCCTTCACTCATGTCTAACTGATTTGAATTGACCATGTAGCGTTTATTTTTAATTTTGACATATTCACATTTCCCTTCACTTTTCCCTAATTGCAATATATCCTCAATATCGCCGGCGTCCCATAAATACGGAGATTTAAAAATCCGAAAGCAGGTAGCTACAACGGCATTTCTAAGATTTGAAGACTGTATAAAGCGGGGTTTCCATCTGTGCAATTTGTTGACGAATTGCAGCAACGCATTGCACATGCATGTAAAATTGCATACCGATTTCCACCTGTGTAATTTATTTACTAGGGAGAAACAGGCATCTAGTGGATTCTAATATTTGAAAACCTAAAATGTAAAGATGGCAATTCTGATGAACTTTAAACAAGAGGTAAGTTGTACGGTAAATGTCTGTAATGGACAACTAAATGCACAAGGCTGCAAAGCAAAAGAATAATTAATGAACACTTTGCGTGGCAAATAATGATGTAAACATGCAGTATACCAACCGTGATACTGCATTGGTAGTAAGAAAAAACTATAAATGTTACTAGAATTGCAGCAACTAGTTGCACGCATTTAGAACAAGTTCTAAATCATGCAACTCGTTGCTGCAACCAAAGTTGCGCATAGTGTGAACCCAAAAGTTGCGTGCAAACGTGTTGCTGCAATAGAGTTGCGCAACGAATTGCACAGATGGAAACCCCGCTTAAAAGTTTTGTGTCCATCATGAAAAGTTCCTGCTTTTATTACTTTAGGATTTTGAAAATCAGAATCTACCTTAAAATTCAATCGTTTTGATTTCATCTTTTTACGATAGTAATAAATAGAGTATCTAATAAATACCTAATGAAAATAATTTTCTTCGCAAAACGTTAAGTAAATTTACTATAAGTGAGCACCAAACATATGGAACATACCAAATAAAACCGAAATGAATGTTTTTTTCTAAAAATCCCGAAACACGTCAATTTTCTTTTTTAAAAATACACATTGGAATGTCAAAATAATTTTCCGGTCTTCATTTGTTTGTAAGTGATGACGTCATCAGTATTTTTTTTAAATGTCAACCCCCATTTTTTCCCGTTTTTGATACATTTTTTAATTGCTTAAATGACAGTATAAAAATGTTGATACCTTACATAAGAGAATTTTCGAGAAATAAATTATTTAATGTTTAACAAATGTTAAACATGGTTTAGGGCCGGTTTTATAAAGTCTGGTTGACCGACGGTTATCTCAACCACGATCAATTGTCATGGATACGATTGTTTCTTAAGAATCGTATCCTTGACAATTGCTAGTCGTTGAGCCAACCATCGGTCAACCAGACTTTATAAAACCGCCCCTTAATGGTATTAGAATACTCTCTTAATCAATGGTATTAGCATTGAATATTGTAGTAGGTCAGAATGCTTATACCAGCGCCCAACTTTGAGAATGTTCCACGGCCGTTATTTTCCAGTGGGCGCCACCGTAGCGGCCGTTTAAAGTTACGCCAAACATTTTCGATAGGTGTCGCCCCTAAAATTTAGTAATAACAAAAATATACAATTTACAATAACAACTGTCACCACTATCCATCTACAGAGGGCGCTTTTGCGGAATGACGTTACACTGAGGCCCAGTTGTATAAAAGATTTGACACGCAGTTCAGTTGAACCACGATCAATGGTCATGGATATAATTCTTAAGAACAATCGTATCCATGACAATTGATCGTGGATCAGCTGAACTGGACCTAAATATTTCGTACTTATACAAATGAACCATAATTTTATTATAGCAACCCAAAAGTTAATGTATAAAATTTAAAATCGATAAAATTGCTAAAAAAAAAATGAACCTTGTCATATGCGGAAACCAATATGTACTTTTAATAAGTTTTTCACACCGCTGAAATCCGGGATGACCTATTTCATCGTGATATTTTCGTAATATATCAAATTTTGCGAATTTGGGCACAACTAAACGGTCACCGTGTATCGTTATGCGATATAGTCTATTATGTGCAAGTTTGTAATTGCTTTTAATTTGTTTATCCTCAGGGTTACTCTCTAATTGTCGCACGATATGCTGAAGTTCTTCATCTTGTACCTGTAACGCTAGGAACCAATCCTCTTTTTGTAGAAAAGCTACCGTTTTGATAGGGTTTCGACTGAGCGCATCAACGTGTCTCATTCGCGTTCCCTGTCTGTATTCAATTTCAAAGTTGTATTCTTGAATTCTCATCCACCACCTCGCTACTCGCGGTACCAAGTCGCGTTTTGTGAAAGTACTGCGGACGGCGGCACAGTCAGTGACTATTTTGAAATGTATCCCTACCAAATAAACGCGGAACCGTAATATCCTTTCCGCCACTGCCAACGTTTCTAACTCATAACTATGGTAAACCGACTCAGGTCCCGATGTAGTTCTACTAAAATACGAAACTGGTTTTATTTTCCCGTCTTCCTGCTTCTGTAACAAAATACCACCGATTCCGTGTTTACTGGCATCCGTGTGAATTGCTGTCTCCCTATTACTATTGTACAATGCCAAAATAGGTTTTTCCGTTATAGCTTTTTGAAGAGCGCCAAAAGCCAGTTGTTGATCACTACCCCAAGACCAATTGACGTTCTTTTTTGTTAGGTTGGTTAAGGGCCTAGCTATCAATGCAAATTGTTTAATGAATTTGCGAAAATAACTTGCCAATCCTAGAAATTGCCGTACCCCGTGGACATTGACTGGAGCTTTGAACTTCATCACCGCCTCGACCTTACACTGACCCGGTCTTATCCCTTGTTCTGAAATAGATGTTTGTAGGAATTGACATTTAAGCAAATTTAATTTCAACCCTGCATTTGAAAGGAGACCTAAGATTTGCTGCAACAATTTCAGTCCTTCCCCAACTGTAACTAGGGGCGTTAGCAAGCCCAAAAGGCATTTTTAAAAACTCATACTGGCCTTCTGGTGTTACAAATGCTGTCTTATGAATCGATTCTTGTGCCATAGGAATTTGGTAATACCCCTGTGCTAAATCTAAACTCGTGTAATACCTTTTCCCCGATAATTTATTTATCTGATCCTGTATAAGCGGTAAAGGGTATCTGTCTTTGATAGTTTGCGAATTGAGAGCTCTGTAGTCAACACAAAGTCTAAAGTCGCCAGTCTTTTTTGACACTAAAATTATGGGACTTGCAAACTCGGAATGCGATTCACGTATGATTCCCCCTTTCATTAGCTCATCAACTTTTTGTCGAACCACTTCGCGCTCCCTTTCAGATAACCGGTAGGGCCTGTACACCACGGGTTTATTAGTCATTAAATTTATGTGCATTTCATTTAAATTTGTACACCCCAAATCACTAGTATTAAAAGCAAAACATTTAGACATGCTCACTAATATTTTTCTTAACTCTCTCTGCACTCGACAATCGGAAATACCAATCTTTACATTATCAAACTCATTATTCTCTAATCTCACTGCATTTACTCTGTTACAAACCTGCACTCTGTGTGGGCCCTCTGTGGCTTCCCCTGATACTATGGTTAAAATTCTTCCTGCCTTCCACTTTATGTCTGTGTCACCAGGGTTGACAACACATACTTTGCCCAATTGGCCAGTAATGGTACACGGGTTCAGCAGGTAGCTCTGATCTTCCATTTGAATGAATTTAGCGGGAAAACGCACTTCTTTTCCTTCTTGACTACCCTTCACTCTGACTGCCACATATATATGATTACGGGCTGCAATAATGACATCATCTTGAGCTTCCAATTCCAACTTTTGGGTCCCATCATCCAAAGTCAAGTTCCGTAGCCAATCGTGGAGATTCTCTTCCGCTACTAGACGTACGCTGTTTCGGTTAGTGATTAACGAAATTCCATCTCTATTAATAACCGGTTGGCCTATAATGGCAATGATACCCCCTAGTTCGCACGTGGTAACTGCAGCGGTTGTAACCATAGTGATATCATCTATAGCTAGATCAAATGTTACCTCTCCTTTGGAAAGTATTTGTTGGTGATTACGTGATTTCGGACTTCTAACCCAGTTGTCTTTACAAAATCATAGGAAATAACGTTCACCTGGCTGCCTGTATCCAAGTATAATCTCACTGTAATGCCATTGATGCATCCAGTCTTCACAAAACAGTCTTGAAATGGCGAAGTCTGTACTACTTTGATCCCCTTAGGTTCTGCCCGACGATAACATTCGGCTTCGATGTGCCCCGTACGTTGGCAATGGGTGCACTTCCGCACTGGAGCTGTCACTGCGCAGCGCGATGACCAAATCGTTGACAATTGTAACATTTCATTGTTTGGCGATCATTAGAACGACAGAAACTTGCGTTACGTTGGTTGTGGTCGTCATTACCATACGATCTTTTAAAACCCCTTGACATGCTAATCTTTGCAAGCGCGTTTGTTGAACCTGCCGGACCTGGGGTTTGATAATGTTCAAGTGAAGCAAGGAATCCCCCATATAATTCCTCAGGTGAGTCACATTGATAAGCTTTTGCATTCGCACGCAACTCTTCAGGTAACCCTCGTATAATGCAAGAAATAGCTGCTGCTTTGTCTAAACGGCATCGTTGTATTAAGGCCAATTTGGCATGAAAATAGTGGGTCATTGTTTCTTTAGACAACTTCTTACGCGCAACTAACGTTTCTAGAGTGACAGCGTCGTCATGTAACCGTGGAAATCCGGCTCGTAAAGCTGCTTTCCATTGCTCCCAAGTCGGTGCATAATTTTCTAAATGGTTGTACCATTCTCTAGCTGCGCCCCCTAGCTTGCCCTGCATGCAATACGACTTGGTATAGTCGTCCCACCCATGGATTTGTCCCATTTGTTCAAGTTTACTTAACCAGCTTTCAACATTGTGTTCTGGGTTATCGGGATTAAATTGCGGTATTAAATCGATATAATTAGGTCTTAAAACGGGGTGCGTATTAAATACATTATTACGCATACCTGTTTGCTCCTTTCGTTTCATGTATTCCTCGAGCTTTGCATCAAATTTCGCCTCCATTAAGCGTTCAAAAACTTAGTGCGCGCTCTCGGTCTCTGAGTCACTGGATTCCATTAGTATCGGCGTTTGTTTCTTTTGCCTTTTTCCTGGAGGAGGTTTTTCTCGCTTCTGCTTAGATTGACTCATTATTGTCACACACTTCTCTGTTTATTGTTTTTTTTTTCAATAAGCACACAAACAACACTGTCCAGTCAACAGTTAACAGACTTCACTAGTAGGTAGGTACGTTTTTTTTTTGTGATAATATGGTAGTTCGCAATTTAAATTGTTTTCTCCACTTTTAATGATCTATTACCGTGTAGTTCATCCCACTTCTGAGATTTTAGGGGTTTCTTACAATAAAAACTCAGGATTAGCGTATTTAGGTTTAATTGTAATTACTCTGAACGTGTTCACTCTTTCAAAGTCAAGAGTATAATAATAATATTCACAAGGAGCAGTGTACTAAAAATAACTTAACGATGTTTTGCAATTCCTGGAGTTGACATTGATACAACCATGACATCATCGTTACCACAGTGTAACATAATATTAAATGATTAGAACTGAAGAAATTTTGTTTGAAGCAAAATTTTTTAAGACTTTTCTAGGGAAATTTAAGTTTTAGACGTGGCAACACTGGCCTCAGTCAACGTATTCGCATCATTAGTAGTGACGTAGGCAGCGCCATTTTGTTGAGGTAAATCAGGCTGCTGTATCCAACAAACCAAAGTTAAGTATAGTTTTCAATGTGTTTTTTTACTTTCCCATACCACCACTGGTATATGGGAAGTATTGATATCATGAAAATTTTCGAAGTCGAGATTTTCGCGGAAATACGTGTTTTGGGTCCCCAGGATCCCAAAAAAGTGGTCTAGAAAAAATGTCTGTCTGTGTGTGTGTGTGTGTATGTAACGCCTGTAACGCAAAAACTAGTGAACCGATTTTGATGAAATTTTAAATGAAGGGGTATATCGAAAATTCATCGACAAAATAAGCTTTTCAAAAAAATCCGAAACCGGAAGCGGAAGTTAGACATGTTTTTTTGGTATCATTTTTTTCAGAAGCGGAGTTTTGAAAATCTGAGTAGAGGATATGAAAGAAGGGCATAATTCAAGGGAAACAGTTTTTTACCGGACTCTCTAACTTCAAAATGGCGGTCGCTATGAATTTTTCAAAATTTCGAATTTAACGCCCCGTAACTCAAAAACCAGTTATCTGATCAGGTTCCGCAACAACTTGTTTGAAAGCCCTTTGGCTGTACTACACCAAGAAAAAAAATTATTTACTAAATCCAAAAACGGTCGCAACGGCGCTCTTTCAAAAATTTTGAAATTTTTGAAAAATTATTACAAAAAAACTGGTCTAAGGAATTTGTTTAAATTTTCTATACTTATACAGCTTGGTATTAGCTACATTTTTGTTTTTTGATGAACGCCAGAATTCCACTGTGGCGCCCTCTACGAGATTTTGAAAATCGGAAATTGATGCTCCTATAGCGCCTTTATTAGTCAAAATATGAAAGAAGTTTAAATACAAAAGTTGTTCAGTATATAGATTTGCATTTTTCTAAATTTATATCACGTATACAGGGTGTTTGGTTTTCACAGTACAATAAGCAACTTTGTTATTTTAAATGAAACACACTATATATTATTATGTAATTGAATGCAAAATTGAATTGTCTATCACATAGTATAAGGTGTTTATATGGCTAAAATGTACGGTTAATGAGAAATTCGTGAATTTTGAACTTTAAAACAGTGGAGGGTGAAATTTGTAAGTGCCGATATGTTCAAGTGACCATGCGCGGGACGGGAATTCCTTGTCGCCGGCTAATCCTAGCAGCCTATGAATATAAATAATCACACATGCGCAAATGAACACAATCGGCACATGTGTTAATTTTCCATATACTAATTTTCAAGTTTAGTTTATCGGTTGTGGCGAACAATACTGTTGAATACCAAAAACGAATGTTTATTTTTAGTATGGGAAAGTCCAGGGGAGGTTTGCACCTCCACTTTTTTTTTTTATTTCATCGCAACAGCAATTATTAGGCACACACAACTGAAATATATTCTTTCTAAGGTATTTCTCTACATAATTTAACACTTGCCATAAGCTAAATGTTGGTAATTACACTTAAAAACAGTAAAACAATTCCATGCTTAAATAACTAAATGGAACTTTCGTTTGTTTAGATAAAGAGGCTTGAAGGTGAACAACAAAAATGCCGCTGCTACGTCATACCATTGAATAGGTATTATAGGGCCCCTACAATATTCAATGGTCACACTAATAATGCGATGGGGGGTCTAGATGGGGTCTAGGAAGCAATTGTGGACACAATCCCCACATTGGACACATTCGATGCCATAAAAGATCACACATTACTTACGTTGTTTATTGCAGCAAATTACAAAAAATATACAAGCAAGATATTCTAAATCAAGGAACTACGATAAGTTCTTATTGTGTTGATCAAATTATTTATATTTAGCAAAGAAACACATACAAACGTAAAATTTCTTCACAGGTTATAAACCACAAAACTTATAAAAAGTAAAGGGTAAACCGCGCTTTCAGGCAGGGTTGCCAGACGTTGACTGAGCCCAGTGTTGCCACGTCCAAAATTTAAATTTCCCTAGAAAAATCTTAAAAAATTTTGCTTCAAGCCGGGTTCACAGACCAGCGGCGGCGGTAGCGTCACCCATCAGCTGTTAACAACAGACCAATGAAATTGCATATTTACCGGACGCAGAAAATTTCAAGGTTGACGCCGAAAGCTAGATTCACAGAGCAGCGGTGGCGGTGGCGGTTTTTTGTTGACGCAGGACGCATCTCTGTGAAAGTTTTGTAATTAATGTAATTGCAGATCAAAACTTTAACCTACCACTTCGTAATTTCTCAAAATCAGGATCTTGCTGATCTACCTCGAGAGTAGAAATATTCAATTAAGTGCATCATTTTTAAAACAAACCAAAACAAACTTCTAAACCTCAACCCAGCTTCAAAAAACACGTGGCAAACAAAGAGCGGGAATGGATATCTGTTTATGACTCTACTTTTTGACGCAAGAAGTTGCACAGGTTCGAACTTTTCAGCCGGGTTCACAGACCAGCGGCGGCGGTAGCGTCACCCATCAGCTGTTAACAACACACCAATGAAATTGCATATTTACCGGACGAAGAAAATTTCAAGGTTGACGCAAAATTTTTTAAGATTTTTCTAGGGAAATTTAAATTTTAGACGTGGCAATACTGGGCTCAGTCAACGTCTGGCAACTCTGCCTGAAAGCGCGGTTTACCCTTTACTCATAGCCTTAACTTTTTGTTTTTATGCTTTTTATAAGTTTTGTGGTTTATAACCTGTGAAGAGCTTTTACGTTTGTATGTTTCTTTGCTAAATATAAATAATTTGATCAACACAATAAGAACTTATCGTAGTTCCTTGATTTAGAATATCTTGCTTGTATATTTTTTGTAATTTGCTGCAATAAACAACTAAAGTAATAGTAATGTGTGATCTTTTATGGCATCAAATTAAAACTGTTCCATATCTTATGTTCAAGAAGGTTTTAATAAACCGAAGACTTCTTGCACTGACATGGATTTTGTGCTCTACATAAACGATGTCGCAGTTCATTCGGAAGTTGTAGATGAGGGATTAGTGATAAATTCGGACCATCTGGATGTTCGGAATAGCAACGACATCAAAGAGAACTTTTCTCAAGCAGATGGTAAGTGTTTAAAATTAATTTTACCCTGACGTATGACTAACGTGGAATTTTCTCTACATAAATGACGATGCAGGAAAATCAGAAATTGTAGGTGAGGGCTTCGTAATGGATACCAAGAATCCTGCGTTGATTGTTTGGAATGGGAAAGACATTAAGGGAAACTTTTCTCAAGCTGAGTTGCAAACAGAGGGTAAGTAGGAATTTCCTTTTCACTGATATTTGGTTTGACAAATAATATCCTTGGGTCCGAATGACTTTAGAACTCATGGAGCAGGGTCTTGAAAAAATCAGGGAATATAGCCTTATTAGCCTGCTTTTCCAAAAATCCAAAAAATATTGCGGACGGCAGGTAAAGGTAATACATTGAGCAAGATTGTACATGCAAGCGCAATTTGCAGTGTGCAGCAACAAGTGTAAAACAGAAATGTACATGGAAACAATATTGCTGCAATCTTGCAGCAACCTCTTGCATGAATTGAAACCTGCGCTAACATGTGGAACGATTTGATGCTACTTTTCAGTTACTTTCAGTAATTTTAACTTTATTATTATATTACCAACTTAAAATTTGTTGTGAAGTTGATTAATTTAGAAACCGTATTACCTGTGGTATTACTATGTAACAGAATCAGACCAAATATTAACCACTACGTTATCTAATTTCCACGCAATAGATACTTATAGCGAATTACAATCGTTGCACTAGTGTAGTGTGCTAGAATTCCAATCAATGAATGGCGGCTGCACTACACTGGTGGCATTCCAATCAGACAACTGCACGAACCGAGTGTACATGCATCTGCACTGTGGTCCATAGTCTGTGTAGTTCAGTGCAATGCAGTCACTACACTCTGGTGCACTACCATCGTGCTACTACATCGGCCACCAGTGCAATGCAAGTCCGATTAGAATTCGTCATTAGATATATATCCTAAAATCATGGGGCGCCATATCTTTTTGTATTTGATATACAGAGTGATTGAAAAGTACACCGAAAACTCGCAGGAGGTGATTACCCTTGTCGGAATAAGGAAAAAAGTTAATACGACTCATGGTCTGAAAATGCTTAGTTGCTGAGTTACCAGTTGACAAAGATGGAACAAAGAATCACTAATAATTGTATTCGGTTGTAATATAAGAGCGCTTTCGTATATTCAGTAGTAATATCATAAGAGCGCCTTTGTATATTCGAATATATACTCTGTTTTTTCTCTTTATCATTCAAGAGTGCCGTGATTTTTATATAGTTTTATAGTGTAGGTAAACTTCAAAACGACAATTGATTACAAGTGACGTTTCCACCGGTGACTTTAGTAGCTATTCTACACTGTTATAAAAATATCTAAAGTTGACTTCGCCTACTCTGAATGATAAAGAGAAAAAACAGAGTATACTTTTCACGATTTCTATTCGAAATTGTTGTTGTCATGGAAATTTCCCGAGAACTTTGTTCGAAGGATATTTCCTAATGGCAACATCAATTGAGAATAGAAAGAGGGAAAAGTATTTAGAAGATATACGGAAGTGATCGAATGATATTTGTCACGATTACCTATATCACGAATTTTTAAGTTAATTTTGGTATTTAACCTATTTTCAAACTCAAAATGTCAGTCTGACTTTTGAAGAAAATAATTTATTAAAAAATCAATTATTGTTCTTTACGGTTGCTACAGATACCACAGCCAATAGGAAGCTGAAGCACCAAATCGAATATACGGATAGACCAAGAAGGTATATCCGAGAATTCCCGCCGTGATTGGTTCATTTTTTAAAAACATTTAAATCCTATTGGTCTATAGTATACCGTGTCTCCCTGGGAAGACGGAACATAGGGATCTTATAATGCTAATTTTTTAAAATGATCTACGAGTCCTTTGAAGCATTTGCCTTGAAACAATTACACGAATGTCATCGATCGTTAACGATTTCCATGCCGACCATGTATGATCGCCTCCAGATCTACATTTTTGTTTATGTTTTAAATGTCAATTTACTAAAACCAAAGACAATTAAAAGGTTATGTTCATGTTAATTTTTTTTAAATGGGGTCCTACCTTAATTTAAATACAGTTTAGAGCTGACAACCAGTAATGCCAGTTAAATTACATGTGAAATGTGAAAATTTACTTTAATAGGATGATCTTGGTGTATGAACCGAAGAATTTGATGCGACAATCAGCTTTATGATGAAAAACTACCAATGCTAATTGCATAAGGCCCGGTCTTTCCATCTCCTACACAGACAACATACGCTTTAATAGACACCCAACGCGCATGCTAAAGAGAGGGGACAAAGCCAGTTGATTGTTTTTTTCTAAAGTAGCGACATGAATTTTGACGTTTTAAAAGGCAACAATAACGATTTACTTGCCGCTGTGGCGCTACTATCGCGACTTTGACGTTTATCAATTTAAATACTATTTGAATTTAAAATTCAGTTTAGTTTTGCAATTAAGAATTAATTATCATGCTTTGTTATTGTGCAATTAATTGCCACATTAATAGCGGTGTAACATTTTACCGATTACCGAAAAATAACCCGGAAAAGTGGATAAATAATATTGGTAGAGAAGGTGATATTATCCTGTTTTGCAATGCTTTGAGAAGTAAGTATTTATCAGATTCAATTACGTAACAATTAAAATATTAGTTTTGAGATATATTGAAATAAACTGTTATTTTCTTTGCTTGAAGAATGAGAAATCAAGATCAATTCAAAAATCGGAGGGACAGAAATGTTTTGCGATGAAAAGCTTTACCAACAATTTTACAGCCCATACTTCCAAAACTCTTCAACCCAGAAAATGTACAAGAGTAAATAATTCTCTAGATTTGTCTGACACCATTAGGAAGTTTATTTATAATTTCTGTTTGTTATCGGAAAAGTGTAAAAAATGAATTGTAGGTATTATTCGATGTCAATCAGTGATTGGGTGTTCCAATAAGTGTTAAGCGTAATTTAATTTATGTAACTACTTATGACAATGCATATGTTCTTTTGTGTCTAATAATGAAATTGCTAATTGATTGACCTAGAACCGATGTAATATGTTACAATAAAATATATGATAACCTTTAATATATGATATGATTAAACAAATCCAATTGTTCCTAGCTCACGATCCCCAATCCTATAATCCATGACCAAGAATTAATTAATAAACACTTTACAAAATCAGTTACAAGTTGCACAGTAATAGAGAGAAAAGAGAAATTATATCTATATTTGAAAATTTAAAGAAAGTATTCGAGCTGAACAGATATAATAATAGGGTAGGCACCCACCGTGGAATAAAATGATCAGATACGAGCATTCGCTAATTCCTCAAGTTGTATACTACATGTAGTACAAGTACAACGTGGTACAAGTGCTTACAATGAACTAAAAGACAATTGCTATCTATTCTGTGCATTAAAACACTACAAAGAAGAATTGAAACATTTAAGTGTACCTACCTATTCCAGAAATACATGAAGAGATACTGAATTTATTAGAAGTGTTGGAAGTAAAGGTTGAATACTTGTTTCCAGAAGTAAGGCATAATGGTTTATTGATAACATGAAACAGCCATACAATCTGGATATCAATTTGATAATAAAAATGACGAAATAATACGCAATATAGGCTACATGTATTTACTTAAGCAGTTTTTATACAACTATAATTATAATACTAATAAAACCACTATTATACTATGGAATAGACTAATAGAGTACTAAAACTATTACACTAATATTGAAATTTTACTAATAAAATGTCTTCCGATGGCAAAACGCTATTCGAAACCGTTACAAACAGGCTTATTGCTATCCACAAAAGGTGTTTTGAACCAGCAAAATAGATTTTTAACAGTGAAAATTTCAAATAACTGCCGTAGAAAATGTATTCTCTAATATTCGGTCTCTCAATCCCATTCCAAATGCGAAAGAATTCAAAAGGGCACTTCGGTTAATTGTTTTATCCCAATATTTTATGCAGTCGAAACGTGGAAATTATGGAGTGTACCAGACTATATTCCATTGGTAAATTTTCGCTCTGTGATTAAATCTTACGATGACATCGATGTTGAATCTTATTCTTCATAAGTCTGGAGGAAAAAGAGTGGATAGTGATTTTGTCTGTTTCATCATTAAAAATATTACAACAAATCAACTACACTTCATGAACTGTACCTATAGCGTTTGTAATTGCCCAAAATTTGGATACCGTTAATCTTGTCATGCCAGTCTGTATTACCTAAATTAGTTATTAAAAAGAAAATTTGTATAAACTACCTGTCCTCCTAGTTAAGCACGTTAAAAACGATGTTGCCATGATAAAGGTTGTTTGATTGACTCATAACTCTTGTTCCCAGGACACATTCAATCGAGATTGTATACATCTACAGCATTTTTGTGACTTTCCTGAGATTATAACAATTAATAATATAATATGGATTCTTGTAATCTTTTAAGGGTCTAATATTTATAAGTTACTTACCTGTTATCAAACACTGCAATATTATTTAAAACGCCTTCCAATATGTTAATATTTTGAATATCCAAAAAATTCAGTAATATTATGACAATAATTATGCTAAACGTCAAACTATCAAAGTCGCAAACTTGTTGACAAACTTTTCTGCAAAAACTCGAAATTCTTAACACCATCTAGCGGACGAAAGATCGTTATTGTTGCCTTTTCAAGTTCATGTCGCTACTTTAGAAAAAAAATAATCAACTGGCTTTGAGAGGGGAGTGAAATCAGCGCCTCTGGTGTTTGGTGGCTAGAAATAGTAAAAGAGCGGGAGATTTGAATCATTTTACGTTTCTTCTTGGCATGGCATACCTATAATTAATATAATACTAAAACGTTGAATTTGACAGCCAACTATA
Source organism: Hemicrepidius hirtus (assembly GCA_963082805.1). Lineage (NCBI taxonomy): Eukaryota > Metazoa > Arthropoda > Insecta > Coleoptera > Elateridae > Hemicrepidius > Hemicrepidius hirtus. The sequence goes on from OY720165.1 coordinate 7,372,668, forward strand.
TATATTACATAAGGCACAAAATATAAATACTCTTTTTTTCTGTATTTTGTGCCTTAATAATATATATTTGGCTGCCAAATCCAACGTTTTATTATATTAATTCCAGCTGTTTTTCGTTTAAATAGGTATACAAAAGAAAAATTGATTAAAAAACGTATTTATTTTGTAAATTACATCACGACTATTTTAGAAGGTAATAAATAGGTAAACTCTAGCGTTTATATAGAGGGGTAGGTAATAAATAGGTTTATGGAATTATATATTATTTAACTTTGACTAAACCGCAATTGGGATGTTGCTTATACTAGCAAACATTATTTATATTACATAGAACACTAATGTAAGAGGTAAAACGTTTAGAGAAGAAGTAATTTCATACAGTAAAATACATAAAAGAATGCGACTTGACAAGTGCAGCGTACCCAACTGTACAGTTAACTTGCTTCCAAGACATCGCTTTCCTAATCCAAATCAGGATTTGCAATTATTAGAAAAATGGCGTGAGGCTATTCAAAATCCTGCACTAACCAATTTAGATCCCCGAGACTTATACAACAAGAAAGTTTGCCACGTGCATTTTAGGGCTAGTTATTTTAGTCCTGGTGCAAGATGACTATATTGGAATGCTATCCCATCCCTTCATTTACCACCGCAATCAAGTACGTTAAATGAGCTATTTTCATGCCTTTTAATAACGATATGTGATTTAAACTATATATTATTTCTGTTGTAGCTGTATTTATTCTGGAAGACACAGCAACGCCTTCGGTGATCTGAAGCCGGGAAAAGAACAGATATCTATGTAGATAATGAATTTCGTAAGTGAATTATCGCAATTAAAATTAATAGTAAATTTTTCAATTCACTATGTTTGTAGAAAATAATGATTACGCTGCAGGAGTGCCTTTGGTTTTAATTAATGACACCATTGAAAATAATGGTACCAATGCTGAGAATAGTACTGTTTTAAATTTTGGTAAAGCTAAAGACAGTTTCAACCTGTATGTTGTACATTTACCTCGACGGGTGGTGCTAAACCTTATCAAATCAAAACAATTTTGAAAGAAATTTTGTCGAGATTACTTAACATAGGTTTACGACCGATTGCGACGATATGCAATCAAGTTACTTCCAATGTTAGTGTTTTATAATCTTTATAATAGAAGACACAAAGGCAGAGTATTTTCCAGCCTCTCCAATTTGATTACGCAAAAATTGTGCCAGATGATTCAATTTAGTTAAATGAGGCTCCATGTTTTCAGACAACTTTGTTGCTTTAGCAAGTCTCCTCTTGAAACTGTCTTTAGCTTTTTTGGACCTGTTGAGTTGTTTTGATAGAGACTTCACAAATCCATATAATTTAGTTTTTCTGGGGCTCGTCGTTTCGAAAAATTCCCACGCTTTTCAGTATTCTAGCAGGTGTATCAATTTTGCCTAAAATAAAAGAAAAAACATATTAATTCTAATTACAAAAATAGATAAAGGTAATGATGTACTTTAATCTGGTACTAACTTACCAAAATTTAAAACAGTAGCTACTACTATCCTCAGCATTGGTACCATTATTTTCAATGGTGTCATTAATTATAACCAAAGGCACTCCTGCAGCGTAATCATTATTTTCTACAAACATAGTGAATTAAAAAATTTACTATTAATTTTAATTGCGATAATTCACTTACAAAATTCATTATCGACATATCTTTTCCCGGCTTCAGTAATAATCAGCGAAGACATTGCTGTGTCTTCCAGAATAAATACAGCTACAACAGAAATAATATATAGTTTAAATCACGTATAGTTATTAAAAGGCATGAAAATATAAACTTACTTGATTGCGGTGGTAAATGAAGGGATGGGATAGCATTCCAATATAGCCTTTTTGCACCAGGACTAAAATAACATTCGACGAAGTAAAGGAAACACAAAGTGAAGGTTATGTTAGAACAACAATGTGCGCACTTACAGCTTGTACGTGTTTAGTGATTTAGTTCAGTTTAGTTATAAACGTAAAAAGTTACCAAAGTAATGGCATATAGCGACATCTCACGATTGGTGGCTTTATTAACTATAATCACGTGACTGGTTTTTTTTGTTTCCATTTAACTTGAACGTCTATTAAAGCCTATGTAGTTTGTGATCTCCTACTAAAGCTTCTATTAGCTAATAAACGATTAGTTGTCATGGAAACAATTCTTGTAACAATGGTATCCATGACAAGTAATCGTTTATTAGCTAATAGAAGCTTTAGTAGGAGATGGAAAGACCGGGCCTAAGACTGTATTAAGATGAAATCAAAGAAAACGCGAATATTAATATCAGTTAAGTGTGTACGAATATGAAATCTTTATTTCTACGGCAATTTCATGTGATCAAATAATTGTTAAGTACATTAAAAGTATTTGATTTTTAAGGAGCCGGATTCTTATTTGTAGTCGCAGTTAGTCGTCGCAAGAATGTAACTAAAAGAATGTATACTTAAATGATGTATAAAATAATAATTTTATTAATGTTAACACAACAATAATACAATAGGGGTGGAGGTATAATTGTTGCATACCACAAAGGAAAGTTTTCTAACACAGGTCCACAGCATTATTTTATGTACCTACTAGCAAATTTTCGTAATTTCATTTTCAGTTTCTAATAATGCGAAAAGCCTTAATTGTACACCTAATCCATCAAAATCTGAAAAAGATCTTAGAACCATAACGTCAACTGCAAACAAATTATTTTGTATTTATTAACTTTATAATGATAGTCAGTCTCATTTAATTTAATTAAAACACTATGTACATTTACTGATTTACATGAACCAATTTGAGCAAATAATTAATAATTTTATTTCTAACTGACTTTCAAGAGCGCGAGCTGTCAATTCGTATTGTAAATAATTGTTGAATCGTTTGTTAGTATAACCATTGAATGTATAACGCACGCGCGTATTACATCTGTATTAGCAAGCTGACATAACGCGTCGCTTCTCCACCAAATAGAAATTCAAAGCACTCGTGGATCATTTTAAAAAAATACCATTGTAAGATCCCTATGTTCCGTCTTCCCAGGTACACACGGTATGTGTGATATAATCGAATATAGTTTTCGCGATTTCTATTCGAAATTGATGTTGCCATGGAAATTTCCTAATGGTAACATCAATTGAGAATAGAAAGAGAGGAAAGTATTTAGAATATACGGAAGTGATCGAATGATATTTGTCACGATTATATCATAAATTTTAAAGTTAATTTTGGTATTTAACCTATTTTCAAACTCAAAATGTAAGTCTGACTTTTGAATAAATTAGTTTGTAAAAAAAATCAATTATTGTTATGTACGGTGGCTACAGATACCATCACAGCCAATAGGAATATACCAATGGACCAAGAAGTTATATCCGAGAACTCCGGCCGTGATTGGTTCATTTTTAAAAAAATCTTAAATCCTATTGGACTATATAATAATATAATTAAGTGATATAATCGTAAACATTTAATCAAACAAGATATTGTTTTGGTTCTTAGGAAAAGTATTTTTCTGGTTGGGAGGCACTTATTAGTGTTTTCAGAATTTTAAAATCATCCAGAAGGTGGTAAACCAGAGGACCATTTTGCTTTTTAAGTCATACCTTTTTTATCTTTTTAGTTCTGGTAAAGTCAATAGTGGATTTGACACCGCCCATGCTAGATAAAAAAAAAATACTAGTGTTGTACAACGAAAATGTGCACCGTTTTTGAAAAATCGCTGTTTTTACAGAACCACTTTGGGTACCTGAATTTCAAACATTGAACCAAATAAGATTTGACTCAAACAAAGGCAAAGAAAACAAACAAATTTGACGACTGCGACTGCGAATTGAATAGATATGCAAACTATCTTATTTGGTTGGTATACGGTGATACGAACCGTCCTATAAAAACCGCCATTTTTCAAAAACAGGCAAAGTTTCGTTGTACAACACAGTACTTTTTCTTTTTGTCTAGCATGGAGGATCCCAAATCCACTATTGACGTTACCAGAAGTGAAAAGACAAAACAGATGACTTAAAAAACTAAAATCTTTCCTTTTCAATAATTTAAAAATTCTGAAAATACTCTAATAAATGCCTCCAATCCAGAGAAATACTTTCCATAAGAACCAAACCAATATCTTATTTGGTTGAGTTCTTACGAACAAAATTAGTGATTCTTCGTTCTATCTTTGTCGGCTCGTAACTTAGCAACCAGGCATTTACAGACCATGGGTCATATTCGTTTTTTTCCTTATTCTGTCGAAGAGAAATCACCTCCTACCAGTTTTCGGTATACTTTAAATCGCCCTGTATATACAGGGTGCTGAAAAAATGGCATATTAACTCAATGGTGCGCTGTTTTAAGGGACACTTGTTGAACATATGGGAAAATAATTTTAAAAAATCTTGAGTTTTATTCTTCAAGATATGGAGGTATTATTTATTTATGAAACATGTAACAAACAAATAACAATGTTGCCAAATGGGTTTAGTGGTTGTTGCTCCAAATTTTTAACATTTTTGAATTAATAATTAATTATTTACAACTTTCATCATTTACGTAATTAACTTTAAAAATAAAGGTAAGCTTTTATTATTGAAGAATATGCTACATATAACATTTTTACTATTTTTCACATACTCAAGATGTATTCGTTAACAACGCACCAATGAGTTAATACACCATTTTTTCAGAACCCTGTATAAAGAAAGATTTTCAATGATAATTTGCTTTCATATTTAATAGAAGTTGTGCCTTATACTGTTTGTGCTACTTTAAGTACTTCTAAAATATTAATATCTTAATAAGCTGTTAATTCTTTCAGTAAAACATGAAAATACGAGCACCCGTTTGCATGCCCAAATAAAATCTGAAACTCCTGATGTGAAATTTAATATTAAGAGTGACGATGATGATATTTATATTAAGATTGCGCCTTTGGTGGGCGAGGAGTTAGATATAAAAGAAGAAATTGACGAAATTGAAAGAGAAATCAGGCAAGGCTTTCAAGTTGAACAGTTAGATTCTGCCATGTACAGCAACTTATATTCAATTGAAGAAAATTCCAAATCCAATAATGCAAGAGATAACTTAGAACCATATACAAAAATTGTAAGTGGTGATGGGAGTAAACAGGAAAGTAATTTTGAAACTTGTGGTAAGGTAACTACAAGAGAGAGATGTGATTATAGAAGTTTACAAAAGACTAACTTACAACAACATATGCAAGCCCATACGGGTGAAACGCCATTTAAATGCAATATATGTGATTATACAAGTTCACGGAAGGCTCACTTACAACGACATTTGATGACCCATACGGGTGAAAAACCGTTTCAATGTGATATATGTGATTATAGATGTACACACAAGGGTAACTTGCAAAAACATTTGAAAACCCATACGGGTGAAAAGCCATTTAAATGTGATATATGTGATTATAGAAGTTCACGAAATGGTCACTTACAACGACATTTGATGACCCATACGGGTGAAAAACCGTTTCAATGTGATATATGTGATTATAGATGTACACACAAGGGTAACTTGCAAAAACATTTGAAAACCCATACGGGTCAAAAGCCATTTAAATGTGATATATGTGATTATAGAAGTTCACGAAATGGTCACTTACAACGACATTTGATAACCCATACGGGCGAAAACCCGTTTCAATGTGATATATGCGATTATAAATATCCACACAAGAGTAGCTTGCAACAACATATGAAAACTCATATGGGTGATAAGCCATTGAAATGCAATATATGATTATAGAAGTTTACAGAAGGCTCACTTACAACAACATTTGATGACCCATACAGGTGAAAAACCGTTTCAATGTGATATATGTGATTATAGAAGTTCACAAAAGAGTACTCTACAACAGCATATGAAAACCCATACAGATGAAAAACCACTTTAATGTAATATATGAGAGTACCTACTAATATCAAAGATGGTAATCTCAAATTTTTATTTATTTAAGAAATAAACAAACAGGCGTGGAAGCCTAATAACATGTTTCTTATAATAAGTAAGTTAAATCAAAATTAACATAACTGATAAAAAAAAGAAAAAAAAAATGTTACATTCATTCACTACATCAGCGGTACACCTGCACATCAGACAAAGGAAGAGGTACTGTAATGGTTTCATGGGTTGGCTTTGATTTTAATGTTTTATGTTTCCTTAGTTATCTTATTATAAAAATAAATAGTTTTCAATTTGTATTTAAAATAATAAACATCATTCTCCAACATTCTCCAAAGATCTTACATTTATATACCTATTTAAATAATAAATATTAGTAACATCCGTTACATTTGGTGACCCTTCGACGTTAACAAAATATGGAAATGGTTTTATGGTTAAACTCTCAACTGCCAGGCTTAGCTATATTTTGAACTTCACATTTGGATCTTTTGAACAAGATAAGTGAAATGGCAACAAATGCTTTATTATTCCCTAATTTTAATATAAAAGACAATGTAACTTTATTTTTGACACTTGATAGATATTTTACTGTAAATCAAATTTTAGATTCAAACATCAAATTTGACATTTTAATTTCGCGATTAGATGCAGACATTTTAACAAAAATTTCTAATTGTAAATAAACCAACACGACGACCTTTTGAAATTTTATACGAAGAATTAATTAAATTACTAAATAAATCCAATGAAAATAAAATCATAGCGCTAACGTCATTAAAATTCACGGACACATGTAATAATAGTCCAGGAGCTAGCGGTATATTTTAAGACTAATTTCTATCAAGCTGAAATTTTTTTTATGAGCTGGTATGGTTATGTCTGCCAAATGTAGGTGGTCGGCAAAATAGGACCGCGGGACATAGAGCGCTAAGAAAAAAGATTGGCCAACTAACCAATCCAGGACGTCAGAGAGTGCTTCTGTCCCGCTCAAATTGTCGGTCAAGGTGATTTTTGTGTTTGTTACATTAGTATATAGTTATTTAAAAAAAATCAGGTTGATGGTAATAAGTCAAATGTCTTAAAAACAATACGAACCCCAAACGGCAGACACTGATTCAGTTCCGACTCTTATGTCGGACAGTTAATTTTTTGTTGTCGGAATGTCTTAAATAACGAGCAAAATAGGAATTAGCTTGATTGAAGTTTGTAAATTTCATCAAAAAATAATTAAAAACAAAAAAATTCTGGGCGCTTTATGTCCCGCGGTCCTATTTTGCCGACCACCTACATTTGGCAGACATAACCATACCAGCTCATAAAAAAAATTTCAGCTTGATAGAAATTAGTCTTAAAATATACCGCTAGCTCCTGGACTATAATCTATTACAAAGTGCTTTAGAGATTTCTTGTGGACTAGATTTATCAGACAGTTACATTAAAAGCTTTATATTTACAAAGTTACCAAACTTTTAAAATCAACATTATCTTTAAAGGAATATTGTGATAAGTTGGATGAAATTTACGATGCAACTAAACCTGAAAATGATTATGAAAATACTGTTAATCAAAACACTAAATATGACATTCTTTTTAACAAAATTCGTGAGTTAAAACAACAATTGCGTACTATCTCTACTACTCCTATACAAAATCAGTCATCACATTCAGCATCACCACAAAATTATAATTTTCAACAAGGTATTATTAATCGTCAAAATTATACACATCCATATATTCCACAAGGAAATAATACAAGTGTGTTGTGTTATTATCACAATCGATTTGGTGATAGAGCTTTCAAATGTAATCCTCCTTGTTCATTTAAAAAAAACCTTTAATTGCTTTGCAAAATCGCTTCCATTTGCAAAGTTTTAATTCGTTAATTTTAGTTAAAGATTGTATTACAAACAATTCATTTTTAGTTGATACTGGAAGCAATTATTCGTTATTACCATTTAATTTTTCTGGAATCAGTTTTGGTGATGGGTTTCATAACTGCTGTATTCCATTGGAGGCAGCAAATGGAACTCAGGTTCAAACATTTGGTTATAGAACAATTAAAGTTTCTTTTAATTTTCTAAAAAAATCTGAATTCAATTTGATGGTGGATTGCGTGGCTGGTCAGGTGATTCCTAAGTATTTTGACAATCAATTTATGAAATTTAACTCGAAAACTAGAATTCATCATGGTTTGGCTACTCAGTCTAACATAAATTATGAAAATTCTTCATTCACTTCACTTAATTCACATGTTAACAATAAATCTTCTAACAATTTTAATTCAATTGATTCTTCAAACACACTTCCAATAAAATTACTTATTAATTCTTTGCAATCTTCTCCCAATGTCTCACAAACAATACAACAAACATTTCCTTCTAATCTTTCTTTACAACCGCAAACAATTCAACAACCAATTTCTTTAACTTCTACTCAAACTACACATTCAATTAAATATACGCAATTGTTAAATCGTTATTCCGCGTTAACTAAAGACTTTAACATTAATCCACCAATTAAACATTCGGTAGTTCACAGAATACAGACAATTGGAAATCCAGTGGTGTCAAAGTGTCGTCGATTAAACATTAATCAACTTGAATTTTTAGAAAAAGATCTGGAAGAATTGTTAAATGCTGGAATAATTGAACCTGCAGATGGAGCTTGGTGTTCGCTAATTACAATGGTAGCTAAGCCTGGTGGGGTTGATTACAGAGTTTGTGGAGACTATAGAGCGTTAAATGCAGTTACTGTACGCGATACCTATCCGATTCCTTTTATTTTGGATTTTCCAAATAAACTACATGGAGCTAAAATCTTTAGCAAATTGGATTTGACAAAGGCGTATTTTCACATTCCAATTCATCAGGATGACAGGGACAAAACTACAATTACAACACCGTTGGGAGCCTACCGGTATACAAGATTGAATTTTGGACTGAAAAATGCACCGAGTTCTTGGTCCAGATTTATTCAGAAAGTGCTACCTACATGGGTTGTATAACGTATTTTTTTACTTAGATGATATATTAATTTTTAGTCAGAATGAAAGTGAACATTTGCAACATGTAGAATCAGTTTTTAAACGTTTGGATGAATTTGGGCTCTTACTGAATGTTAATAAGTGCATTTTTGGAGTAAGGGAATTGGATTATTTAGGGTATAGGGTTTCGGGGGAGGGCATACAACCTCAAATCAGTAAAATTGATTGTATAAACAATTTTCCGGTTCCAACGAATCAAAAACAATTACGGAATTTTATAGGGTTAATTTCATATTATCACAGATTTCTTCCGAATGCTTCAGAATTATTAGCACCTTTACATAAATTAGTTATTCCTGGAAAAGCTTCACTTAAACCTGTTTTATTGGATGCAGAGTTGATGCTAGCGTTTAATAATGCAAAAGAAGCATTAATTAGAGCTACCTTACTGGTACACCCTTCAAAAACTGCAGAGATTAGTGTGGCTACCGATAGTTCTTGTGATACAATTGCAGGAGTGTTACAACAATTAGAAAATGGAATTTGGAAACCTTTAGCATTTTGTAGTAGACAATTATAAAAAACAGAACAAAAATATAGCATATTTTCGAGGGAACTTTTGGTTATTTATTTTGCGGTGAAGAAATTCAGATATTTTTTAGAATATAAAACATTTCATATTTATACGGAGCATAAAGCTATTTGTTCAGCAATCAAGAAGTCTGCAGAAAATTATTTACCAAGGGAATTTAGACATTTAGAATATATTTCAGCTTTTACAACAGATATACGATACATTAAAGGATCAGACAATATACCAGCCGATTCATTAACTAGGGTAGCCATGATAAATTTTCCAACAATAGATTATGAAGAGTTAGCAGAACAACAAGTAGTAGATGATTCAGAATTAATAAAACTTAGAACACAGCCTAATTTTAAATTCGTGCAAATGCGAACACCGTTAAATAAAGTGTTATGGGTTGATGTTATTACTAAAAAAACAAGACCATATGTACCGAAAGAACTTAGATACAAAGTTTTTCAACATTTTCATTTATTATCACATCCTGGAATTCGAGCTACACAAAGATTGATCTGTAATAGATTTATTTGGGAAAATATGAGAAAAAATATTAAAAATTGGGTTACAACATGTTCTAATTGTCAAGAAAGTAAAATCTTTAAACATACTAAAACACCATTACAACCAATTGAAGAACCAGATAACAGATTTGAAAAAATTCATTTAGATATAGTTACTTTACCTTACAATGAAGGATACAGATATTTATTAACAATAATAGATAAATTTTCTAGATGGCCAGAAGCAATTCCAATTAAAAATGCAGTAGTAGATACTGTTATTGATAATTTCATTAATGTCTGGATTAGTAGATTTGGTATTCCAAAAATAATTGTTACAGATAATGGTTCACAATTTTTGTCAAGTACATGGAATCAATTTATTAAAGATTTAGGGATCAAACATATTAAAACAAGCGTGCAACATTCACAAAGTCAAGGTGTTGTTGAAAGACTACATCGCACAATAAAACAGGCTATCAAGACAACTGGGATTAATAATTGGGTACAATCATTGCCATGGATACTTCTTAGTATTAGGACTATTGTTAAGGAAGAAGTGAATACATCACCTGCTGAAATGCTGTATGGAACGGAATTATGTTTACCGGGGGAATTTTTTGAAAACTTTGAAGCTGTTAGTGATACATCTAATTTCGCTGATCAATTACGATGTAAAATGAAAGGGGCAAAATATTTTTTTACAAAACAATTTAACAATAAGGGAACTTTTATTAACAACAATTTATATTCATGTCGGTATGTGTATGTTAGGAATGACAGTCATGATTTGGGTATTAAAAAAACGTATTTAGGACCATTTAAAGTTTTAGAAAGGACAGATAAATACATGATTTTAAAAATTTTTGGGAAAAATGGGGTTGTCTCATTGGATAGGTTGAAACCAGCTTTCTTTTAATAATTTTTATTTTTATTTTTTTATTAATTTTGTTTTTAATTTTTCCTTTTTTTGAGTTTTTTTCCCAGTTTTATTATTTTTTGAATTGGATTCAAGATTGGAAGCAACGAACATCAGCAAGAAGCAAAGAAACAAAGAAAAAAATAAACTTAATTGATTATACTTATGTTCAATTTTATATTTGTAATTGTTTTCTGAAAAGATGGTCAAGTGTTTTGCAGCTTGGAATGTTCAGCATCACTGTTCATCCAAAGTTTTCACTTACCCAAAGATTTTTTTCTTTTCTTTTTTTGGAGGGGGGGTAGTGTAATGGTTTCATGGGTTGGCTTTGATTTAATGTTTTACGTTTCCTTAGTTATCTTATTATAAAAATAAATAGTTTTCAATTTGTATTTAATAGTATATTACATACCCAGGTGGAAAGAGTTTCATTTCTATCGAGAGCTAAGATAGCTGACCAAGGCACGAAGTGCCGAGGTCAGCTAATGCTCCAGATAGAAATGAAACTTTCCACCGTGGTTTGTATACTATTTTATTTTCAACCATCTAAAACAGACGGGAATAACAATAAAAAATATTAATATTTTGAAAAAAAACCGACATATTGACAAAAGCATACTCCTGTATAACTGTAACGACCTGCTTGATTATGCTCCACTGACGTTTCTCTCAGTGAAACATAAAATTAAGCATATAAATTTTAAATATTTCTATTGCAACTTATAATAACTCCAATGTTACAATTAATTTGAATACTACTAATTAGTTTCATTAGTTTTTCCTATATGTTTCGAATAATAAAATGAAAATACTACAATTTTGATATTTTTACTTTGCCGCCCGCCAGGTGGAAAGTGATCACTTTCCACCTGGCTGGACGGCGACAGTTAGTAAACGTCAAGTTTCCAACTTACAAAAATGTCAGAAATGCTGTCATTACATATATGGTTGAAAATAAAATAATAAACATCATTCTCCAACATTCTCCAAAGATCTTACATTTAATTTATATTTATTTAAATACAATATAGTAACATCCGTTACAGTACAAATTAAGTCTGGATAAAAGAATTTGCTAGTTTATACAGGGTGAGTAAATGGTTTGGAATAAATTCATTATCTCCCAAAATAATGTTTTTTCTAGAAAAACTTTATTACAAAAAAACTTGTCTAAGGATTTTGTTTAAATTTTTTATACTTATGCAGCTTGGTATTAGCTACATTTTTGTTTTTTGATGAACGCCAGAATTCCACTGTGGCGCCCTCTACGAGGTTTTGAAAATCGGAAATTGATGCTCCTATAGCGCCTTTATTAGTCAAAATATGAAAAAAGTTTACATATAAAAGTTATTCAGTATCTAATTCTGCATTCTACTAAATGTATATCATGTATACAGGGCGTTTGCTTTCCACAGTACAATAAGCAACTTTGTTATTTTAAATGAAACACCCTATACAGGGTGTTAGGTAACATGCGGCAAAAATTCAAGGGGTTATTCTTTGGCCTATTATAAGAATATTTTGTCCTATGATGATTTCTGAAAAACCCCTTTGTTTCGATGATACAGGGCGAACAAAATTTGCGACAGTAACAACATACTTACTTATTTTTATTATCAAAAAAGTACATGTAAAGTTGCTCAATCTACAATAAATGTTAGAAATGACTTTCTCCAGCCTGGATACAAGCATTCAATCTTCTCGTCATAGAGTGCCGAACTCTTTCAAACACACCAGGGTTGTTTCTAATTGAGTTACACCCAGCAATTCGTCCAAATTCTCAACTGGAGTAGCGTAAACTAATGACTTCAGAGACCCCCATAAGAAATGATCCAGGGGGTTTAAGTCTGGGGATCGAGCAGGCCATGCGTGTGGCCCACCTCGACCAATCCAGCGATCTCAATGTAAACAACTGCGACCGATTCAACAAAATAATATCGAATATGGTTGTCGCAAATATTGTTCACCCTGTATCTTCGAAACAAAGGGGTTTTTCAGAAATCATCATAGGGCAAAATATTCTTAGAATAGGCCGAGGAATAACCCCTTGAATTTTTGCCGCATGTTTACCTAACACCCTGTATATTATTATATGATTGAATGCAAAATGTAATTGTCTATCACAAGTATAAGGTGTTAATATGGCTAAAATGTACGGTTAATGAGAAATTCGTGAATTTTGAATATTTAGGTTAGACTCTGACGGAAACGGATCGTCGCGTCGCGTCGGTCGGTAGCGATCGTCCGGCTTCGCCAGTTGTAATTTCTAGCCGGTACCTACTACAGAGTACAGATAGATGCGTATCTTGGTGTCTTTCTTGTGTTCATATCGAACCCGTATAGTCTAGTTTTTCTCGCGAGGCATTCAAATGATTTCCAATGCTGCCTCGCGAACTACTGTTGAATAGCAAAAACAAAATGTTTATTTTTAGTATGGGAAAGTCCAGGGGAGGTTTGCACCTCCACTTTTTTTGTAGTGATGTCAGGGTAATTTTTTTTAAATGGCACCCGATACTTTTTTTGATGGATTTTGACAGAGGACGTCATTCTGCAACCGAATAAGTAAGTTTCTGCGATGTTCATTTTTTAACTTTTAAAAATTTTATTTTCAAAAACATTAGTATTACGTCATAACAGCAATTTATTTATTAGGAACCAACAATTAACATGAAAAACAATCAACCTATGAAACTGGTAAACTCATACAACCAAATAAAAGCTAAATTAGGTGCTCGAATTGCCTCCCATTAAATTTGTGTTGAACAATTTTTCAAATTTAAAAAATGAACATCGCAGAAACTTTCAACTTGAAGGTAGCGATAGGTACTTACTTATTCGGATTCAGAATGACGTCCTCTGTCGAAATCCGTCAAAAAAACTATGGGTTGCCATTTAAAAAAAATTACTCTGACGTCACCAGAAAAAAAATGACTATCGCAATAAAAAATTGAAACGCGTGTTAAAATATTAGAGATAAGCAATTGCTATATGGATGGATCTTTTTGCATTTGTTATTAACTATGTTAAAGTCGATATTTTATTATAGTTGATATTTAACTGTTATTATATATTATATTTATTATTATATTATAGGTATATTTATCCACAACTAACATGTGTGGCTGTGTCGCTAACTCCCATTAGGGATACAACCTACTAACTACCTCTCTGTGTTACAACAGCCGTATCGTGTGGGGAATTGCTGCCGGTACATTAAAGCTCTGTGACACCAACCCATCCCAGCCGCTCACTTTTTCCCACCAAACCCCCTCCTATTGGCATATGGTACGCTTGGGGTAAGCTGCTTGCGACGCTATTGGATCGACGACTCCTTACCATGCGGGAAGTCGCTCTGAGTGGCTCGTATAGCAGAATATACCTGGGAGAGACTTCGGTCAGCTGTATGTGCAATATTGATGATGATGATGATGATACATGTGCGAGCGTTTTCCAGAAAAAAACATTATTTTGAGAGATAATCAATTTATTTCATACTTTTTACTCACCCCGTATAATTGTTAAGTATTTTATACAGTGTCAAAATAAAGTAACGGGACACGCGAATAACTTTTTTATTGTTAAAGATAGAAAGTTTGTGTTTGGAGACAATTTGTATGGTTAGTTCTGTGATCGGTGGAAAAAACAGTAAGTTTTATAAGTCAACTTTAATTGTTAGGGTTAATGGAGAGAAAAACAGTATACATAACTTGACTTATACTTGCTTATACTGTTTTTCCCACCCATCACAGAGTTATAACCTTTATTTTTGGTATGTCGAAAATTAGTTTCCGTTTCCGATTTAACCGGAAGTAATGCTAACTTGAAAATTTTAAATAGAACACCCTATATAATTTTGCATTTTTGAATTTATACTTTTATAAACTTTGAGAAACTTAAATAGGACTATGTACCAAAAATCAATAGTTTTCGAGATATTCGAGGTAGAACGTATAAATTTGTAATTTTTATTGATTTTGGTTTATACGTGTAAAAACAGTTAGAGTACGCTTTTCTATAATTTCTTTTTCTAATAAGATTGTGCGGCCCTAAAAAGGGTTCCCTGTAAAGCAGGATCTGAAAACAGCAAACCAAATGGACTGATGTCGAAGTAATGCTCTGCACGTTGAAGATCAATCTATATAGGTAAGTTTATAGTTATCAATTGATTGAACTTGACCAAGAGGTTCTTCTGTTAACGTACTGGTAACGATGTTGAATAAAATCTTCAGCAGTTGATTTCTGTGGAAGTGGCAATGAAGATAATGACGAAATCAATGTTGATAAAGACTTCGACTATGTTGATGATTCTTCTTACCAGTTCTTCTTCTTCCGGTCTTCATTTAACAATAACCAGGTTATAAGATGAAAAATTTATGAAATTGTTGAGTAATTTATAAACTGTGAAGGAAAAATACTTGGTGGTACACAGTACACACAAGTGGGGTTAAAATCAAGACTACTTTGTATTTTAGAATTGATGTATTTCCACGGTAATATTCAAAATAATGCCCTATACCCCATGGTATAGTTGGGGCACGCTAAGAGCCGGTTTTTCAGTTCTGGTTTAAATTTTGGCTCGGCTAATCCAAGGTTAATTCCCATGGATACAATTCTTATAACAATTGTATCCATGGTAATTAATCGTAGTTTAGTTGATCCATGATTTAAACCTAAACTGAAAAACTGGCCCTAAGTGTGCACACGTCATCAATTTTTTAGTGGTTGTAGCGGTTTGCGTACTATTATTTGTGATATTGAATTAATCTGACTCCAATTGATTATCAAATATGTTTATTATATCAGAACAACTTATATACAACAGTTAAATTAAATTCTTGTAAAGTGGGTAAGATACCCTTTATTAATATTGTTAAAGAAAACTTTAACCCAACAATTACGAAATTGTGATAGGTCTTCAGGTACTTCAACTTCTTGAGATCTTCGGTAGTTGGATCTAACACTGAATCTTCGAGGGTCCAAGTTAGATAAGAAGAATGGAGAAATTCCAATGTAGCTGGTTGAAGATGTCTTGAGAGGTTCAAGATGGTAACCAACAGAATGGGGAATTTCTAAAGGATCTTCCTTGGACAAAATAACAGATTCTTGATTGTTGACAACTGAAGGTAAAGTTGAAGAAGTCTGCTTGACTGGTGATGGATGAAGTGGTGAAACTGATGTTGGAATTCTAGTATGATGTAGAATCTTGCTTGTTACAGTTCAATTCTTCATAACAATCCAGAAGGCTTAAATAAATGTATTATTATGGAAAGACCTGAGGAAACCTCTAGGTTATGTTGAGAGTAGCTAGGTGGTTCACTCCAACTAAACTCTGAATGATTTTCCAATTTGCTCCCCTTTTATACTAAATCCAGACAACCAAAATTATTTCATTGGTTGGTCCAAATTGATTTTCACCAATCACATTGCTGAAAATCTGTGTGGGAGGAGTCATTTTGTACAACGACTGAGCTCGGCTGCACTTCATAGTGACACTTGCTTTGCAATACAAACACTACGTTCCTAAGTAGGTAAGCAGTTTGATTTCCAAGGTATCTTGATATAAATGTTACCCTGGCATCGGACTGAAGCCCCGATATGGTGTTCAGACGTCACGAATTACTCTGTTTATATTTTTTTGTGCAACCGCAGGGGAAATAAACGTTTCGCGTACGTACATATTGGGAGTTACTTTGTCTAATGTAGTTTCCCACATTTTCAAACACTTTTTTTTACCGTAAACTCTCTTCTCCAACGTGTTTGTTGTAATATTGTTTTTATAATTCCCCATATTTTTTCAATTGGATGAAAAATATGTTAGCAATATTTCCACTAAAGTATCGTAACTCTCCAAATAATAGTCGCCTTGTCAGGAATATAAAGTCCTTTTATTAAAAAACACTAATACTACAAACTCTTAATTTAAATCTACTCCTAAAATGTACGTCCTGCTCTTCTCTACGTTGACGCACCAATTATTCTTTTTCCCATTGTCCACCGCGTCTCCCCTACTTTTCTTCCCCCTCTCTGTCTTTCATTCGGCACGAAATTCAAATAAATATAATTGTAACACATGGTCGTTCTGACCTTTCGATCTCCTGATCGAATAAAATTAAAATAAATGCTTCTACAATTAACTTCCTTAATTAAACATTACCTTAAACACATCTCTAAAATGTTATCCTACGAACAAAATTATTACACAATGTAGGTACTATTTCGAATCACCAATATTTAATAGTATATTATAGGGCGAGTCTGCTAAGAAGAATCAGCTGGATATCTCCGTTATCTGAAGCATTAAAATAATTCTGCTTGGGTAAACTGTAATAGACAACTCCCTCTATGTATAGGCACAGTCAAATTTTTTTTAGGCTTTTCCGACGAGATGTAATGAATTTTTTAGTTACCTCGAAAAAATTATTTTGTTTTTAAATTAATACTTTTATGGCTGAATATTGTTTGCTATACTATTCTCTTTAATACTGTATTTTTAAAAAAGTGATTACTGAAACCGTTACTTAAAAAAATTCATAAAATAATTATGTTATTAGTACCCTAGTTCACATAATTGCGATAATGACGTACAACGTTAAATTAAACAAAAATATGGTAACCAAGAAACCTGTAATTTTTCAACAATTTGGAAACGTCAGGAGGATTGTATTCAATTTTTTTAAATTTTTATAGCGATTTAACGAAGTGAAACGGTAATGTGCTTTAAAGTTTACTCGCAAGCAATAAATTTTATTCCTTGATAGTTTCTGACATACCCATAAAATAAGTAGGTACTAATATGTATCTCCAAAAAACAAATAACTATTTATTAATTAGTTTTTCATTAAAAATGTTACAGAAAACTTCAAAAACTACTTAGGTATTTAATTTAGTAAATGTTCAAATGTATGCCCTTCCTCTTCTAAACAAAGATTTATTCTGCGGTTAAAACTTCTTCTAACATTTCTTAATTGATCCAGGGTAATCGAAGCAAAGGCGTCACGAATTCTCTGGCGCATGTTTTCGGGCGTTGTTGGTGCCTCCTGGTATACACAATCCTTGACATAGCCCCATAGAAAGTAGTCTATGGGCGTAATATCGGGTGAACGGGGCGCCCAATTTATCACAGCACCTTCTCCACGACCAATCCATCTTCCTCTAAAATTGGTATTTAAATAATGAACAACATCACGATGGAAGTGCGCAGGTGCCCCATCGTGCTGATATACAATTTGAGCTACTACATTCAGAGGCACATTTTCCAATAGATCATCTAACTGTGTTCTAAGAAATTCAAGGTATCTTGCACCTTCGAAGAAGTAAGGTCCTATTACGTGATTTCCGACTATCCCTCCCCACACATTAATTGACCATTGTCGCTGATTTTCGACATGGCGAACCCAATGTGGATTTACTGGGCTCCAATAGTGCATATTATGACGATTAACATACCCATTATTTTTAAATGACGCTTCATCAGTAAATAAAATTTTGTTGCAATTAAATTGTCTTCTGTTTTCAATCATAAACTGACAAAATGCTGTACGTCGATTAAAATCATTTCCTGCAAGTTGTTGATGAAGAACTAATTTAAATGGGTGAAACTTTACGTGTTTCAATGTTCTAACGACTGTACTTTGGCTTACATTTAGCACAGAAGCAATAGCTCGGGTACTTGTATGTGGATTTTGATCAACTTGAGCTATTGTTGCCTCCAAAACTTCCGGATTTCGAAATACAGCATGTCTTACACGAGGGAGTGTTCTGATACTACCTGTATCAAGAAATGTTGTAACAATTCTTCGTACATT
This sequence comes from Hemicrepidius hirtus, assembly GCA_963082805.1. Classification (NCBI taxonomy): domain Eukaryota; kingdom Metazoa; phylum Arthropoda; class Insecta; order Coleoptera; family Elateridae; genus Hemicrepidius; species Hemicrepidius hirtus. The sequence goes on from OY720165.1 coordinate 7,391,409, forward strand.
TGTGAAACTGAAATCCTGTCCTCTTCCAGGAAATCGCTGCATTAATAATCTTGAAGTTTCCCTGATATTTCTATTAGGTACTTTCACCAAAGGTTATGATCAGTTCGATCTTATCTTGAACACTAAGCATTTTGGGATGAACAAAACCAACAAACAACTTCGGAAATCACTAGGAACAAGAATAATAACAAAGATTGTATAAGCTACGAACAAGTATAACACGAGTTTTATATGATCAACTGTCAAGATGACAGAACGATTATGCACTGCAACCATACGTCTTTGATTTTAAATTTATTTAAATAAATTGCATTTTTTGTTTTTGTTTCATTTAAATTTGTACGTCATTATCGCAATTATGTGAACTAGGGTACTAATAACATAATTATTTTATGAATTTTTTTAAGTAACGGTTTCAGTAATCACTTTTTTAAAAATACAGTATTAAAGAGAATAGTATAGCAAACAATATTCAGCCATAAAAGTATTAATTTAAAAAAAAATAATTTTTTCGAGGTAACTAAAAAATTCATTACATCTCGTCGGAAAAGCCTAAAAAAAATTTGACTGTGCCTATACATAGAGGGAGTTGTCTATTACAGTTTACCCAAGCAGAATTATTTTAATGCTTCAGATAACGGAGATATCCAGCTGATTCTTCTTAGCAGACTCACCCTATTATTAGGAGTAGAAAGAGTTCTTTTGGTGTTGAGCTCATATTGCGGCCGAGGCTGTGCAAGTGAGCGAAACACAAATAAGACGTTCTACTCCGAATAATATATACTATTTTTTCTTCAAGTGTAAAAATATTCTGTTGCTGTAAATAAATATTTCCTAAAAAGTCATTTCGACAGGACAACGCTCTCCCTTCTACCAACCTTGGAGGCGGAGCTATGGGCAAAATACTGCCGTTGCCATGGATACGTAAACACATTATTGTACTAGTAACATTATTTTCATTTTTTTACTACTAACAAAATGACTTCCTTCTACATAGCCAGTTCTGTAAAACAATACGGATATTATGATACTACGCTTGAAGAAAAAATCGTTTCGAATTGCACGTCATTATCACTATCTCCGCTCGGTCCTTCCACTGCCCCTATAATAGTACTGTTGTCGAAGACGCACTCCCTACATGTTCTGATGACGCTCCAACTGACCCAAGGACTGTAAACTAGATAGGACTGCTCAATCAGACACTAGCCAATCAGCGCAGACGGCGGTTATGACGTGGGTCTGTGACCGTTCAAATCGAGTGCTACTATTTCTTCTATACAGAGCGAGTTAAAAGTATGGAGACACCGATTTTCTGTGGTTAATATTCATGTTATAAAAAAATATTTGGTACAAAAGTTGTTTATGTAATTTTCATCTGGATGTTGATATACAGTGTGTCCCAAATAGAGTAGTATTGCATGGCTATGATAGCTACTAACTAGAAAAAATACTTTTTTTCTATAGCAGATGTTAAAGTGTGCTTTGTTCGACTAAAAATAGTTGATCAAGTATTACTTTAACCGCAAGGGTAGATAAAGTAACACTTTAACCGCAAGGATAGATAAAGTAGTTTAATTTTCTGGAAACTCCATGGAAACCGAATGGAAACCTTTGCTACTGAGATTTTCGGGTTTAATATAATCTAATTTTAAATTGTTTTTTTTACAAATTTTTCTTATTTTTTTAACATCTGCTATAGAAAAAAATAGAATTTTATACACAACGATAAAATTTAATTATCGACTCGCGAAAATTAATTCACTCGCGATTTCATCGCTCGGAATTAACACTTTCCGCTTGTCGATAAAATATAATTTTATCGTCTTGTATAAAAAATAACTATTAATTTTAATTGGTTTTTTACAAATTTTTCTTATTTTTTTAACATCTGCTATAGAAAAAAATAGAATTTTATACACGACGATAAAATTTAATTATCGACTCGCTTGTCGATAAAATATAATTTTATCGTCTTGTATAAAAAATAACTAGAACTCGCCCTATAGAAAACGGGAAATAAAAAATGTACGTACAGTATCGTTTTCAAAATTTCGTTTAATTTTCTATCCGAATTAAACACTTCCTTACACTTAGATCTATAGTAATCTTTTAGCCTATCTGTAGTTTTTAACTTTTCATGTCGCTATACCTGTCCGAGCGTTTTCCAGAAAAAATAATATTTCGAGAGATATTGAATTTGTTCCAAACTTTATCCATACACTGTATATATTATAATGGTTCTGTATAATGGTTAACAGTGTCTTAACAATGCAATGGCATGTACCTACTGCAAACATGTGCTAAGCCGTGCGCCGAGCGGTCACAGAGTGACGTCACACTACGTCACAACCGCTCCACCCAGTAGGTATAGGGATTGAGCAGTCCTAATCTAGTTTACAGTCCTTGCAACTGACCTAGGTTCATCATCGCTGCTACTTTCCGACGCTGAGTCTTCAATTTCTTGTTGATTCCTGTAAATTTTCATCAAGGACGTGTGTACCGTTGTGGAGTAGTTTCTCGCTCTGTCCCCATTTACGTGTGTTTATTCGATACGTATCGTTTCCCATTTTTTGGGTTACAACATACCCATACGGTCCTTTATATTTTCGTTGCGTCTTTGTCGGTTCTCCCGTCGGTACGGCTCACTGGTACGGCTGCTCCTTTGATGTAAACGATATCTCCAACTGCATAACCTTCATGTTTATAATGGCTTCGGTCATACCTTTGTTTATATTTAATTTGTTCCGTAGGCACTCTGTCTCTAATTTCTTCCTGTAGTCGAGTCGGTTCAACGTACTCTTCTTCACGATTTGCTATGTTACGTAATACACCGTCATGAAAATTTGGTTTGAACCCGTACACAGCCTCAAATGGTGTTTTCCCAGTTGTTTTGTTTCTCACATTGTTGATGTCGCGTTGCACTTCTTTTAACTTCGTATCCCAAGCATTTTCAGTTTCGTCAATATCACCGGTATGATTGTTTGTTTGCGCGTTCACAAATGCCATTTCCCATTGGATGACGACTGCTATTTAAAACGTGATTAATTCCGTTTTCTCCACAATACACTTTAAATTTTTCTGCCTTGAAACTTGTCCCCCTGTCCGTCACCAACATTTTCGGTAATCCGAACACGACCTAATGTGCTGTTTTACATAACGCCGCACTCCCGCAAAATAATAGTTGTCCAAAATTACCTAAACTCGCTGTTCGATCTACTGCGAAATGACCTGCTTGATCGTGATATTTTATAACCGTGCTTTTACGCATTGATTTCGGTATCACATACAAATCCTTTTTTATTCCATTTACCGGTACTTCGCGTAATAACCGTCCTTGAACCAATTTATATCCTTGTGTCACTTCCAATTCATGTCTTGACTGACTTCTTGGTTTTTGGAGCACTGATATTAAAGCACGTAATTTCTCATCGCTATTTTGGATGAGCAGTACCCGTTCTGCTTCTGTCATGATGCTAAACCCAGCCTTTGACCCAGCACTTGCTCCATTGTATCAGCTGCTTCGGCACTGGGAGCCCTGCTAAGCGCATCTATATGTTGCATCATGGTTGCATCCTTTCACCATTTCTAAATCTTATCTCCATATTAAACTCTTGCAACAAATAGCTCCATCTAGCTAGCGCATTTGTTGTTTTTTGCATATTCAAATATACTAGTGCTTGACAATCTGTTACCACCGTAAAATGAATTGGTAATAACAAATGCCTAAGCCTATCTACACTCCAAACGATCGCCATCAATTCTAATTTACTACTATGGTACGTCGCTTCTGCGTCGGTAGTTTTCTTAGATATGGCATACACTAAATGCATTTTATTGTCCTTCCCTTCCTGTAGTAACAACCCCGCCAACCCAATTGAACTCGCATCTGTGTGCAGTTCAGTACGCGCGTTTACATTATACAACTGTAAAACTGGTTCTACCATCAATACTTGCTTTAATTCAGCAAACGCAGATTCCTGCGCTTCCCTCCATCGAAAATCCTCACTTTTCCAAGTTAAGTCACTGATAGGTCGCACTATTGTTGCGTAATTCCGCACAAATCGACGAAAAAAACCTGTCAGTTCTTAGGAATCGTTTTATTTCGCGCACGTTACTGGGTCTTGGAAAACTCCTAATCGCCTCGACCTTGTTTGCACCCGGAAAAATTCCTTCACTGGTCAATTTAAAACCTAAATACTGCACGCTTGTTGCTCCAAAATAACACTTACGCAATTTCATAGTCAATCGCGCACTCCTTAAAGCTTCGAACACTTGTCGTAAACGTGTCAGCATGTCCTCCCAATTTTTCGCCGGTATTAAAACGTCGTCCAAAAACGCCATAGCAATCTTGTTCCTCAACGGTCCCAACTCCCAAGGCTCTTGTTATTAGACGAGCAAAATTTGATGGAGAATTGCTCAATCCAAAGCACATTCTTTCAAACTGCCCTGTATCATCTGGAGTTACGAAGGCCGTTTTTTCCTTCGAACTTTCGGTTAATGGTAACTGGAAGAAGGCATGCGCTAAATCCAGCGTAGAAAACATTGTACTGCCCGCTAATTGCTCGAATTGATCATCCATATTCATCAGAGGGTAATGCTCCTTCACTGTTTGTTGATTTAACTTCCTGTATATACTACTACTCTTGGTTCTCCTGATTTCTTCGTCAACAAAATTACGGGTGACGCATATGGGCTGGTTGTATCCGTCGCAATCCCATTTTCTTCCCATTCGCGTACAATTTTAGCAATTGTATCGCGATCTTTCGCCGTTGTTTGATAAGGTTTGCTTATTACCGGTACTCCATTATCCACTATTTCCATTTTCATTAATTTTGTACAACCTAGTTCACTTAAATTCATCGCGAAACAGTCCCGAAATTCATTCACTCACGCTAGCAAGTCGCCTGTGTCCTGCTCGGACCTTTCTTCACCGACGCACAGTTGTTCACGTGTAATTGGGTCGCGAATCTCAACACAGTTCACGATAAATTTTGTTTCTTCGATTTCGCCGTTCTCCTCATATTCTCGGATCTTATTCATACACACGCCCTTGTGTATGGTCATATCCTGCTCACTTTCATTTACTACTGGCACAGTAAACTTTTCTTCGTCGCACTTAACTTCAATCAAGTTGATTTCAACGAATAACTTCTTGTTCTAACCACTTGTTTAGCCACCACGGGAAGTTTTAGATCACTAAACGGTTCTTGATTTCTTAAACCAATATGGAGAGTTCCATCTACACGCGCGTGCTATATTCGGGTGTTCTGTAAAATTTTGTCCTAACAAAACTGCGTGTCCTTGCACTTCAGTCGGCACTACGTAAAGTTTCACATTTTCCAGGTGAACTTCGTCTAGATTTACATTCGCACTTGTCGTACCCATCGCTTTCACGATATTGTTTCCATAACCACAAAGATTCACTTCCTCTCGTTTCAGATTCAATTTTAATTTGTTTACCATTTCCTCCGTTATAGTGCTCACCGTAGCACCAAAGTCGACGAAACACATTATTGGTCCTTCGCCGTTTAATTTGACATCTCTAATGAACTTTGTTGAAACTTTGTTCGATTCTTTCATGTCTTCTCCTTCTTTCTCCCACATCTTGTTCACCGACATTTCATTCGTTCTTTCAACTTTTATTTTTCCTCGTTCTGGACAATCTCTACTTATGTGCGATGTTTTTTTGCAAGTATAACACATCAACTGCCTTGGCACCTTGCATTGCCAACTCATATGCGACGGGTCGCCGCAATTATAACATATTGTTCTTGTAGGTATCTGTGTCGTTCTGCCTACTTGACGATCCCCCCGGTCTTCGAACAGTAGTCACCCTTGTGCCAACTACTTTGTCACTACTTGTATACTGCCTGCTTCGGTGTTTGATCGATCTTTCTTATTTGCACTTATTCTATTTCCTCTCTCCTCATTGATTTTCTCAAATTCTTGTAGATCGTGTAATAATTCTACAGCTTCCAATTGGGCTCTTGCCATCACCGCGTTGCACAAACTTCTATCCCACAATCCCACAAAAATTCGGCTCTTACACTCCGCGAAACTCAGTCCTACGTCTAAACACCTTTTAAGTTTTTTATGAAAATAGGAACTCAACGACTCACCTTTGTGTTGTACTCGTACCGACATTCTTGTCCACATTTCGGTAAAATCCACCTCTCCTATGAACACTTTTTCGGAGCTCCGCGTAAACAACCCAAAATTTGTCAACTGGTCCCGATAACTTTGATAGGTACCAGTATTTTGCGCCTCCCACTAAATGTGACCTTGCCGTTTCTAACGTAAACTGTTAGCTATCCATTCCCGCGCTTCGCTTTTTGATTCACCATCGAATGTTCGTATATTTTTTTGACAAATCCGGCATAATATGATATGAAGCTGCTTCTTCGGTTATTGGTACACTAGCACTGGCTTGATGATTATTTGCACTTGTTTCCCTTGCTCCAGTTGTTAATTGTACGACGAATAGTTTAGAAAACATTTCATCGCGCCTTTTGTTTTCTTCCATCATAATTTGAAACAATTGCATCATTTCGCTGACCTGCTACGTTGCCACAGGTGCCGCCACCATGCCGTCGCACAGTGATCCCAAATCCAAAAAAGCGGGCCAAAATATAAAAGTCTGTTCAATTTCTGTAATAATTCGTTAATGAGGGTAATCAAGGTCCCTGATCCCGAATCTGCGCTAAACTTTTGAAAAAACAAAATGGCGGTCTCAAAATGGCGGACGAATTTTTTGAAAAATTGTTCAATTTTCATAAAATTCACTAAACTCAGGTTTTCGGCGTCCCTGATCACGAATCTGTAGTAAACTTTTGAAAAAACAAAATGACGGACGACGTTCCTGAGGAATTATTTCATTTTCATAAAATTTACTACAGGGGGGGGTTTCGAGGGAGCTGATTACAATAAACTTGAAGTTGAAGTTTTCCAGTTTCCCAATAATCTAAAACCAAGTCAGAAAAACGTTTATTTATAAGTACTTAATCCTAATTATTGAACTAATAACTTGTTGGTAGCGATCCATTGTACCTTCAAATGGCCAAAATGTAATTAGATTATAACACAGTAAAATCCTTATCTAACCTACGAATTTATTGTAGAAAAATTGAAGGAAAATTTATTAACGTTTTGGCTGAGGTTAGCCCAGCATCTTTATACAACGACAACAAGAACAACATTAATTAAAAAGAGTTTTAAGAACCCATATCACAAAGTGAAAAACAGTTGAAAACCCAATTTGGCGATATAAATATCATAAAGAACACTAATTACTGAAGAAAAAAAATTGGTGTGCGTCATGGAACTCACGACTGAAGTGTAACTTCTTGTGTGTTTGTTGCATTTAGTTTGACGCACCCTGTATGTGCATTATTATCCATTTGGTTGCATTAATTTTGACGCACCTTGTCTTTAAATGTATAACAAACACAAAATGTATTCAATATAAACGCACATTGCGTGCGTCATTCTTCGGCGATCGCCATTCTACCTGCTTTATCTTCGAGTCTGCGTAACACGCACGCTTAATGTATGAATTTAAAACGCCCGCGCGTCACGTGTTTCCGTTACGCGAACACGTAATATCCGTTTCACTTCCAAGCTTTTACTCCCCTACGCCGCATAAGAAGTTACACTTCAAAAAGTTAGAAAACCCCAACCGCAAGATTTGCAACAGCTACCGATCGAAATGTCTTTTAAAACGTATGCAGCATCCACTTTACCAGTTGCCCTCAAACTCATTTGTGCCGCGTAAGCAGTGTTGTAACAGATACATTGTTTTCAGTACCTAGATACAGATACAGATACTTGGAGAAAAACGTATCTAGATACAGATACAGTTACATTTTTGAAAATGTATCTAGGTACAGATACAGATACCTTGAAAAAGTATCTAGGTACATGCCAGATACAACCACCGCTATAAGTGAATTTTATACACATATGGACAGCTTAAATTACATGTCGCTGCTCTGTAACTTTACTTTTAAAGATGACAACGAGCGCAAATCAGTAATTTTAGTAAGAGTTATATTAAAAAATATTAAAAACCACTTCAATTATAGTTTTTAAATTATTAGTAAAATAGAGCTAATGAAATCAAAAGTATCTAAGATATTTAGGTACCAGTAATAAAGTATCTACTTTAGGCACAGATCCAGATACATATTTTAAAAGTAATAATAAGTTGTGGTAAAAAAGCAGCCAATTATTAAGTTGCATATAACTTAATGTTGGATGATAATATTTAAAGGAAAAGGTTAAATGAAATACATAGAAAAATAATATAAAAATTTGAGGAATCGTTATATTGTAAACGGTAAAATATAAATAAATGTTTACGTTTCGCTAATTTTAATTAGCTTCTTCAGAACAAAAATAGATATGTATTATATTATCAGTTATTTCTATGGAATAAAAATGATTGGTTAGCAGTAAATAACATTATAATGTTAAGTAAGTATTAAAAATGAGATAAAAATTTTTTAATGATGAGAAGTTATGTTACCTATTTATTAAGTTTAAAGTTTTTTAATTAAAGTCGATTACTGATATTGAAGATTACATTATTGAAGATAATTATAAAATGATTAAAAACAATGAATGAAACATTGTGTTCCATTTTCTACATTTAAAAATGTTAAAATAGTACTACATGAGGTGTTAACACATTGAGATTCACACGAGGAATAATTCCTCGTTATATTTTAAAAGGTATCTGAATATGCATCTAAAGTCTGTACCAGACTTCAAATTCAGTATTGGCGCCAATGTAATTCTTATGAGAAAATCTTGCACGGCGTTGCCACTTGTGGTTACCCTAGGGCTCTTGTTAAAGCAAGTGAGCAGGTGTTTACGGTCAACCCAACTGAGAAGTAGGTTTGGCAATGCCGGCCTCCATAAGACTAACACTGAATTTGAAGTCTGGTACAGGCAGTAGGTACAAAAAAATATCTAGATTCTAGATACTGTATCTAGATACATTACAACACTGCGCGTAAGTAAAAGCTCCAGTAAGTAAAAGTCTAGTGAACTTACTTTTTTCACCATCACACGCAGTTTCTGAGAAACAATAGTAGATTGTTTTATTAGGATGAAAAGTGTCACTTTTTTTGACGAGCAAATTTTGCATTTGTGAGGCGAAGCGTAGCGTAGCCGAACGGATGCAAAATTGCGAGTCAAAAGAAGTAACTTTTAATCCGAATGAAACATACTATTTTTTCCGCAACCGGAACAACCGGATTCAAAATAATAAAATTAAGATGCGAGGAAAATTAGAGAACACTACCACTACTAAAATCAACTATCAAGTCTTCTTAGCTTTTGTTTTCAATTTTATTTATTCTGTCAAACCCAGCCAAACCATCGAAAATGTTTGAACAAGATAATGGTAACGAAGATACACCACCAGAAATTTTAGACCGTGCAAAAGAAGTATCAAATCTTCTGCCCAATAAATCTCGATAAGTATACGAAGGTGCCTACAACAAATTTTTAAATTGGTGTAACGAGAAAACCGTAAAACGTACACGGAAAGCGTACTATTAGCGTACTTTTCCGAATTGTCCACTAAAATGAAGGCTTCTACTCTTTGGGCGCAATATACAATGTTGAAGGCAACATTAAGTTTAAAAAATGGGGTAAATATCGAAAAATTTTCAAAACTCCGTGCCTATTTAAAAAAAGAAAATAATGACTACACACCGAAGAAATCGAGAATTCTTAGTAAAGAACAGGTGAATCGATTCTTGAAGTGTGCTGCTGATAAGCAATACTTGATGATGAAGGTGTGTTTTAGTTTTAAAATCGAATATTTTACGATAATTAAATTTTGACGTTTGTAGGTTATATTAATTTTGGGTGTTGCTGGAGCTTGTCCCTGCGACGAGTTACTACATTTAAAGATTAATGATATTGAAGATCTTAAATCAGTCTTACACTAAAACCAATAAGGCTAGATCGTTTACTGTGATGGGAGTTAGCTATTTAAATATTTACAGAAAATTCTTTGTCTAATATCTTTGTAGTGTTTTTCTTAAATAAATGTTATTCACATAACAAACCAAAATCTTAACCAAAAAAGTTAAAAGTAAAAGTTCCTAGGAAGTAAAAGTACTTTTACTTCCTAGGAACTAAAAGTGTTGCCTAGCAACACACACATTTTTTTACTAATAACAAAAACATCAACTTCACTGTCCGTTTTTGGTATCAAAAGTGATCACTTTTAAGACGATTGCGGAAAAAAGTATAAAGAATATGAAAACGGAAAAGACTAGATGCTTCAAACTTCGATAAACTTTAAATTTGCAGATACTTGCAGCTTTTCTTTTCGGATATTTATTCACAAATGTGTACATAACATTGTTAAAAAAAGTTTGATAACAGAACACTGCGGAACATTCAACTTTTTCTATAGGTAAACATTTTTTTTGTCAATCAAAATAGCTCAATTTTTTGAATATCTATGAACTATTTCAAAGAAACACTGTTTTTAAATTTTGGAGTAATTGACACCAGGCGTCTTATAAGCCATCGGACTATTGCCACTAATTACCACGACACGTTCTCATGTTTTAAAAATCAAAAATAAGCAGACTGTACCCTATATTATCGATTATAGTAGGTAATCTGAATTAATGAAAAATTGTTTTCATTTTTTGAATTTTGGCCAGCTTTTTTGGATTTTCGACCACTGTCTGTCGTCACGCCTGGTTTCATCCTCCTTTCCCCGGTTTCCCCGTCCCTGGTTGCGCATGTCATTTTCGTATTCGACATTTGCACCCAGTTCGGCCTCGATCGTCTGATCTCTATTTACCTGACTCGCATGGAATCGTTCGAATGCGTCATATTCGTATCCGTTTCCGTTGTACGCCATCTTGAACACGTTTTGCACAAGATTTTTCTCCAATTTTCACCGTTTATCGATCACAATTTTACCAATCTTTCTCTGATTGATGAAATGGTCTCAATAATTCACCGTATAATGTGGATCGCACTGAATAAATCCCACTTCTGATTTATGTTAGCAATACTTCCACTAAAGTATCGTAACTCTCCAAATAATAGTCACCTTGTCAGGAATATAAAGTCCTTTTATTAAAAAACACTAATACTACAAACTCTTAATTTAAATCTACTCCTAAAATGTACGCCCTGCTCTTCTCCACGTTCACGCGCCAATAGTTCTTTTTTTTCCATCCACTTTACTTCCCCCTCTCTGTCTTTCATTCGGCACGAAATTCAAATAAAATATAATTGTAACAGTATAGTGAATTGGCACATATTTTTTCGTATTCACTTTTTTCTGGGACTCCACCTTCCTTGTCTTTTGAATACCTTCACCTGAAAAAAAAAAACATATACGAATCAGGAATAATGTAAGTAACTATACATTATTAATGTTTCTAATGCTACCTTTGTGGACTTTTAAAGTTTGTGAAACAGGCTTTCTCAAATCACTGGAAGTATAGTTGACCCAATTATGATTATCTTCTTCAACACCGTCTTCACTTACTACTTCCTCCTGATGTTCAGGAGGAACCTCAAGACAGCTAATATCTTCAGTTTTTGGGATATCTTCGTTTGTTACATCCTTCACAGTTACTGGAAATTATTCTTTATAATTTGCTTATTCTAAAATGATTAAAGGGCTGTTCCAGAACCTCGAAACATGAGTGCTGTAGGTGATAATGTTCACATTAATTAAATAATTACCTACTCAAAATTATCGCGAAAGCACTAAAAACAACATAAATATAATCGATGTAGAAATGTAAATAAACACTACAAACACAATGGGGCCTACAGACTCCATTTTTGACAGTATCTTGAATAACTATAAATTAAAATAGGTACCTATAGTTTCCTACTTGGTGTTTCACTGTCGGTGTCAAAATTGCTTACCATTCCACTAACTTGTTCGCCTAATAAAGTCTGCATTTTAAAATCAATGTTACTCATTGGAACTGGTTAATAGTCGCCACCACCCGTTTTCAAAATGTTGAGTTTGTTGGTTGCAAATCTCTGCTTCGTTCTTTTCTTGATGTTGTTGTATTTTTCCTTTAAATGTTTTACACTGCGGAAACTTCTTCCAGCAATCGCATTAGACTCACTTTCTATCTTTTTCCACGCTTTCTCTTTTTCGTTCCAATTTATAGCACCACTTTTCTTAATTTTCTACCATTTTCTTGTATTTTTCTACTAGACCTACCAAAATATCCTCTTCCTCAGGCATGAAATTCACCGCTCTTTTATTTTCCATTGCTGAATAAAAAATACTTTTCTACTGAACATTTTATACAGGGTGTAACACAACTTAGCCGAACAATTTAACCATATATGCACTTTTAAATAAGAAATCGATTTGTTAAAAAAATTTGTAATAAAAGTCCAACAGAAAACGAGATAAAAATTGTTAAAGTTACAAATTAATGAAAAAAAAAAAAATACAACTTATCCGAAAAAAATTAACCATATATGCACTTTTAAATAAGAAATCGATTTGTTAAAAAAATTTTTAATAAAAGTCCAACAGAAAACGAGATAAAAATTGTTAAAGTTACAAATTAATGAAAATGTGTTTGGATGGCGTTAGTGTAGGTTTATACCCCACTAGCCATTCGGAATAAAAGTCAAAAAAAACAAACGAATTAACGTTTATTGGGTTCATCGAACACACAAGACAATAGTAAAGTAATAAAGAGTTCACAATTATATAAAATAGCGGTGAGACAAATAAATTAGGATGAACAGTAAAGAAAAAAAGATAAAAACAGAACAATATAAGCGTAAGCGTTTAGGTCCAGTGAGGCGGATATTTCTCCGAGAGACGATATCCTAAAAACCAGCCAGTTGCTTTTGCTTGTCTTCTTGGTTGGATTCTGTAGCGTTTTAACTTTTGGGACATTAACTTTAACGGGGAGTTTCGGCCTTGCTTCCCTCTTGCGGTTACTTAAGTAGGGTGACGCGTGCTAGGGGTAAGCTGTGTTGGTAGCGAACTGTAATATTGTGTTGTGGGTGTAACAGACTCCCCCTCTGAACCCTTAAGGCGTCTCGACTAGGGTTCAGGATAGGTTGTGGGGTCTTCTATTTCTTCTTCGGTGGGCGTCCTCTTTTTCTAAGGGGTTTGACTGCTGTTGGCAGCGGGTCATCTGTATGTCCTTTGAATGTAGTGAGGGCTGAGGTATGATACTTTCCTATGGGTATCTGTGGTGCGTCTGGTGAGGCGACTTCATATGAGGTTGGAGAAGTTTGAAGCAGTATGACATACGGCCCATCTCGCCGTGGGGCAAATTTGGCGGAAGTACCTTTTGCTGCGTTGCTTAAGGTGTGGGTTGCGACCCATACAAGGTCTCCAGGTTTGAAGGGTGGTACGTCTCGTCTTCGTTTGTCCGCCTGTTCTTTGCCGCGATCCTGGTTATGCTCCTGCCTTTCCTGGGCCTGGCGGATAGTATCTGTCATTCTAAGTAGATATGGAGTAATGGCAGGGATAAATGTGTCTGCCTGAATTATGGCCCTTTGGTCCCTGGTTACGTCATCCGTAGTTCTGAGTTCACGGCCAAATGTTAGGTAGGCGGCGGTATATCCGGTACTTTGACAGCGTGCCGTGTTCATGGCAAACCGGATGGAGGGCAACTTATCTGGCCAGTGGTCGTGGGCTGCCTGTACTAGGATGGCAAGTTGTGGTTTAAGGTCTCTGTTCTTTCTTTCCACAGGGTTTGCCTGGGGGTGGTACAGTGGTGTAAGGCTCTGTTTGATATGTAGGCAGTGCGTTACGTGCTGCATAATCCCACTAACAAATTGGGTGCCATTGTCGCTGCATATTCGTCTAGGTGTCCCAAACCGTAGAAATATTTCACTTATGAGTATCCTGGCACATGATTCGGCGTCTGCTGTTTTTAGGGCGAACAGTTCTGTCCATCTGGATGCAATATCTTCGATAATGAAGATCCATCTTTCCCCTTCAGGTGCTTCTGGCAGTGGACCGAAGAGGTCAATGGCTAGGCTTTCAAATCGTTGTGCAGGGATGGGTGTTTGAAGCAATCCTGCTGGTTTGAGGTTTGTAGCCTTAAAGCGTTGGCAGTCTATGCAATGCTTTATGTAGTCGGTTACCTGTTTTCTCATGCCCACCCAGTAGTAGCGGGATGCCAGCCGGTAGTAGGTTCGTTCTTCCCCGTAATGGCCAGCTGTAGGGGCATCGTGGTGCTCCTGTAGGATGGCCTGTCGTTCGTGGATTGGAACTACTAGTTGAGCTTCTTCACTATCTGTTTCGGGCGCATAGCGGTATAGGATGCCGTTGGTCATGAGTTAACCTCTTTGCGTCCATCGGGTGTATTCTACAGCCGATGTTTGTGGTTGCTCGAAAGAATCGATGATCTTTTTAATCTCGACATCTTTCAATTGTTCTTGCCGTATCTGGTTGGCGGAACGGGTTGGTACGTCAATAGTGACTAGGCAGATCTCGCACTGGTCCTGGTTAGGGTGGGTGCAGGGTGGTCTGGATAGAGTGTCAGCAACGACGTTTACCTTCCCCGGGGTGTACTTATATGTGATATTATAGGGTTGAAGTGCTAGAGCCCAGCGTGCAAGGCGTCCTGTAGGCGACTTCAATGTCATCAGCCACCGGAGCGGTTGGTGATCTGTTCCAAGTGTGACAGGACTTCCCTCTAGGTATCCTCGGAACTTGGTAACGGCCCATACTATGGCTAGTGCTTCTCGTTCGGTGGTGGAGTAGTTTTTCTCGGCTGGGTTAAGCAAGCGACTAGCGTACTCAACGGGATGTTCCTCTGTTCCTTCACCTTGAGATATGACGGCACCGAGAGCATAGTTGCTCGCGTCGGTTCGAAGAGTGAACGGAAGAGTTGTGTCCGCTTGTCGGAGTACAGGAGCTGTGGTAAGTAATATTTTTAGCTGCTCGAAGGCGGTGAACTGTGCTGGTCCCCATTCCCAGGTAGCTGTTTTCTTTGTCAGCGAGGATAATGGTCGCGATATCTCGGCGAAATTTGGTATAAAGCGTCGATACCAGGAGCATGTTTGTAGGTACGATAGGAGCTGCTTTATATTCTTGGGTGCAGGCATCCGAGATATGGCCGATGTCTTTTCGCTGTCGACTTGTAATCCTTCGGGTGTGATTATATGTCCCAGGTACTTCACCCTGGAGCAGGCGAATTTGCACTTCGATCTACGTATTTGTAATTTATAGGTACGTAGTCGATTTAGGACCTGCTGGAGGTCCTTGATATGATTGGTTCCGGAAGAGGACAAGATAATAAGGTCGTCCAAATATGCTAATAGGGATACCTCGGGAAGTCCTGTTCGGAATCGGTCCATCAAACGTTGGAACGTTGCGGGAGCATTCCGTAGTCCAAATGGCATTCGTAAGAACCTGAAGAGACCGAATGGGGTGACGAATGCGGTCTTGTCCCTGTCTTCTGGCCTGACGGAGATCTGCCAGTAGCCGGCTTGGAGGTCCAAAGTGGATATGACCTTGGCTTTTGCGGTGTGCAGTAGATCGTCCATTCGAGGTAAGGGGTAACTGTCGGATGTGGTTATTTGATTGAGTCGCCGGTAATCGACACATACCCTTATCTCGTTATTTGGTTTCGGCACCATGACGACGGGAGCGGCCCATGGTGAATGGCACTCCTCGATGATTCGATTTTCCAGCATCTTGTCTAGTTCTTTTTTTAGAATCTGTTGCTTGGGTGCTGCTAAACGGTATGGAGGGACAGATTTCGGTGGGTGGGACCCGGTTTCTATACGGTGTTCCCCGAAGGGGCTGGGTTCTCCCCCTGGTGTGAAGACGTCTTTGTACTCTTCGAATAGCAGGAGTAACTTAGCCTTCTCTTCTTCGGTGAGGGTTTCCCCTTCATCTGGGCGTAGTTGTAGCTCTTCTATCTCCACCATTCCTATCTCTATTCTTGCCTTCTTCTGTGGCGAGTGGGGGAATATGGAAGGTGAAGGGAGTATTGGATACCCAATTGGTGGATATATGTCTGAGATGGCCGTGGCAAAGATGGCGTACGGATCTTCTTGTGGTTGCGGTGATTGATCTTCTGATTCTGTGTCGGATAGATCACCGAACAGTTGGGCCAGTTGAACCGGTAATGCACGCGGATCGTTTGGGAGTGGTGGAGCTATTAGATCTTCGTACCTAGGTCCACAGGCTATTTGTTGTAGCTTGTATGGTTTTGGTTCGTCAAGTTCTGCCTCTCTTTCGAATTGGTAATTCTGGAGGGGGTCATCTACGAAATGCCAAGTTTGTTGCGGGAGGTTTAGCACTAATCCGGCGTCTTCTATGAAGTCAACACCCAGCAAGGTGCGATTGTGTGCATGGGGTAATATAATAAACTCTGTTGCTACTGCGCGGCCCTTGAGGTTTACGGTGACTTGAGTGCTTAAAACTTCTTGAGGTCGGTTTGCTCCGTCGGCCAAAATCAGGTTGATTTGGTGTCTGGTGAACTGGTGTCCCTGTTTTCGTAATTGTTGGTGTAATGTGTGACCAGCAATACTTTGTTTTGCCCCGGTGTCAATGTAGGCGCTTCCTTTGGAATTTCCCACTTCGATGTGGATAATAGGACGTGTGCGCGGGCGCACAGGTCTAGGTAGTACTTCCTTCTGTTCGGCAAGGAAGAACGTCAGCTGTGCCATGGCGGCTTGTGTTCTAGTACACGTGGTACATTGACTCCGAATAACACCGGGTGCACCACATCCGAAGCACGATATTTCGCTTGGGGCTGGATTCTGGATGATGGTGGATGGTGTTGGTTTCTCCATCTTCTTGCGCTTTCGGCATTCATCTTCCGTATGCCCCGTATACTTGCAGAAATTGCATCTCTTCTTTGTAGGTGGCACCACGTGCGGACCCTTGGATGTTGAGATGGATGGTTTCTGGGTTATTGTTGGGTCGTCTTCAAGCTTTCTTAGTTCCTCGAAGAAGGTTGCGAAACTATCGAATCGTGTTCTAGGTATGTTTTTGCGGATCCGCCTATGCAGTAGTCCGTAAACAATGTCTAGCTGTAGCGGTTCCGATATCTTTCGGTCGTCAGGTAACTTTGCTAGAAGAGCTCTTTTCTCACACACAAACATTTCGGTTGGTGTATTTTCTTTTTGTTCTGTGGCAAAAATTTCTCTTAACAGCTGGTGTGTGGGTTTGTTAGGACCAAATGTTTTCTCCAAACTTTCTACTACTGCAGCCCATGTGATTGTTGTGGACTTGACGCCTTGCCACCATGTTGCCGCTTGTTTTTCCAAAAGCATGGCGATGCCACGGACGGCGTTCTCATCACTCACTTTCTCGCAATCTTTGTACACTTGGATTGTGTCCAAAAATGCGTGCACATCGGTCTCACCGTTGAAACGCGTTGTACATTTCGAGAACGACCCTGATGTGGCCGCGGGCACTGGAGTCTGCGGAACCATATTGGCCAATAGCATTTGAAGTTGTTCCATTGTTAGATGGACTGCCTGGGGCAGTGCTTGTACTGCTTCCGGATCTGGCATTGTTGTGTGGGCTGCTGTTTGCGATCTCGTGATAGGTGGAATGGTTTCAGTTTCACGTACACACTTTTAGAGTTAAAATTGCACTTTATGTTAAAACCGCACTTCACTTCGTGTTAAAACCGCACTTCACTTCAGAGTTGCACTTACAAAACGCACTTTTTCTTTAAAGTTCCACTTTCGGGTTCACCCCGCACTTCACGTTAGAGTTCCTTAAAAAAAATTCTTGTGATTCGGCCACTTAGTTAGGGCGCCACTTGTTTGGATGCCGTTAGTGTAGGTTTATACCCCACTAGCCATTCGGAATAAAAGTCAAAAAAAACAAACGAATTAACGTTTATTGGGTTCATCGAACACACAAGACAATAGTAAAGTAATAAAGAGTTCACAATTATATAAAATAGCGGTGAGACAAATAAATTAGGATGAACAGTAAAGAAAAAAAGATAAAAACAGAACAATATAAGCGTAAGCGTTTAGGTCCAGTGAGGCGGATATTTCTCCGAGAGACGATATCCTAAAAACCAGCCAGTTGCTTTTGCTTGTCTTCTTGGTTGGATTCTGTAGCGTTTTAACTTTTGGAACATTAACTTTAACGGGGAGTTTCGGCCTTGCTTCCCTCTTGCGGTTACTTAAGTAGGGTGACGCGTGCTAGGGGTAAGCTGTGTTGGTAGCGAACTGTAATATTGTGTTGTGGGTGTAACAAATGTTAAAATAACTTTTTCTACAATTTTTATCTCGTTTTGTGTTGGACTTTTATTAAAATTTTTTTTAACAAATCGATTATTTATTTAAAAGTGCATATAGGGTTAAATGTTTTCGGATAAGTTGTGTTTTTTTTTTTTCATTAATTTGTAACTTTAACAATTTTTATCTCGTTTTCTGTTGGACTTTTATTAAAATTTTTTTTAACAAATCGATTTCTTATTTAAAAGTGCATATATGGTTAAATTTTTTCGGCTAAGTTGTGTTACACCCTGTATATAGGTATACAGGGTGTCCGGAAACAACGTTCCGTAACTTCGGGAGATGATTCTACATCCAAAAATATGAAGAAAAGTTCTCATGAACAGGGGTCCGGAAAAGCTTTCTAACGGAGCTACGGCTCTTTGAAGAGGGGCCTCAAAATGTGTTGTTTTATTAATTAGTTAATCAATACTGAAACGAGATTGATAAAATTTGGTACCCAAGGTATATTTGGTACGGGAAATAGTTTGGTAATGTTAAAAATAGAAAAAAAAGCCAGGGGCGTGCGTAACGGGTAGGGTGTATTGATTAACTAATTAATAAAACAACACATTTTGAGGCCCTTCTTCAAAGAGCCGTAGCTCCGTTAGAAAGCTTTTCCGGACCCCTGTTCATGAGAACTTTTCTTCATATTTTTGGATGTAGAATCATCTCCCGAAGTTACGGAACGTTGTTTTCGGACACCCTGTATACAGGGTGATTCAAAAATGGCGCATAAGCTCTTCAGTACGTTGTAGGGGACGGTTATTTAAACTGTAGAAAAATCATAAAAAATTTTTAGCTGCTACATTTTTGTAGTTAACAACGAACAAGTAAGTTGTAGATTTGGCAACACGGGTGCAGCTATGTAGTATATGAGTGGCTTTTATTTCCTTTCATTTACATAGTGAGCTTATTAAAAGTTTCAAACATCGTTGCCACATATTTTTTTCAAACAACTTGGTACAAAAATATCAATTTTGAAAGCTAATATTTCAGGATAATGAGGTGTTATGAGCATTTTATTTATTATCCACTACGAGAAAATACTTAAATTATTTATATGAAATGATGAGAAGTTTCAAAATCCACATGAATTCAAAGTTGAGTTCTCAACTTAACTTCTTCATTTCTCAGCAAATTAGCGGCTAAGAATTTTTTTACTATTTTTCCTACACTTCAATTTTTGAATCACCCTGTATATTCGTATGAATAAACACTGATACATTTAATTTACAAAATTACAATACAAAATAGCTATTTTCCTAACAAGTGCAGAAAATCGATTTTTCCGCACGCAAATGCCGTTGACAGCACGACGCGTAGCGGAGTGGTGTCAAGCATTTAAGTGCGGAAAAATAGGTTTCTGCACGTGTTAGGAACAATAGTTTTTCTACTAGCGTGCGGAAAATGCGTTTTTCCGCACGCTAGTAGAAAAAATATATTATAAAAATTAATTCATCACGTACCTGTCAAATTTAATTCTTAACTACACTCAACTACACTCAAAATTTAAAATTTATCAAAACAAAAATTTAAAGGGGGAGAGCACTGCCATATTATGGATAATGCAGCGCGTTAGTGTGGATTTTGAACATCATTCGTTACCAACCAAAAATAATTTACAGCTCAACTTACCACCACTCTGAAAAGCATTGAAAAATATATATAAACCTGTAGTTAACCTGCAGGTAATAGTAAACTAATAACAAAAGTTAACCATCGATTGTACAACCGGCCCTTAAGGTAAGTTCGTAATCGTACAATTACCTATAAGTTACTACATGCTCTGTAAATCTTTAAACGTCATGCTGGGACACGCTGTATATATGGTAGTTCCACGGTATTAAAAATTGTATTTTCTAAATTAGTCATAAAAAGTTCAGCTAAAAAGGAAGAGAGGTTAGAACCCAAAGGGAGTCCAGATTCTTTAATAATATTGAATTATCAGAACTGAAGAAATTTTATTTGAAGCATGGGCGTCCGCTCAACGGTTTCTAGGGGGGGGCTAAGTTTTTTAAACCTGCTATACAGGGTGGCTGGCTTTTCATTGTCCAGCTTATATCTGCTGAAATATTACAGATACAAGAAAAAGTTGAAGGAGAGACTTAGCTAAGAGAACCTGGTGTATAAAATAGCGCAATCAAGTGTTTTCCACGGCCTACTGATTCTCTGGAAAAATATGTAACTTTGTTTTTTTAAACGGAACACTCTGCATATTTTTGCGGAATAAGATTCTAAATCAATTTCTCTTTACAAGCATGTATCACTAATAGCGTTTTGGTTTTAAATTACGCCTCTTAATTCAAAAAATAAAATTGTAAGATTTGCAATGATTTCTATTATTTCCTCTGCGAGTAACAAAATTATAACAAAATTTATTTAATTACAAATTAATGAAACTGAATAATACATAATGTGTCTTCTAATGATTGTTCAAATTGACCACCATTCAATTCAAAACATTTTTGGGCCCGCTTAATTAAAGAAAAAGAATATCACAGCCGCCTCTTATAATTTTATTTTTTGAATTATTAAGCGTAATTTACAAGCAAAACGCTATTAGTGATACATGCTTGTAAAGAGAAATGGATTTAAAATCTTATTCCGCAAAAATAATAATAATAATAATAATAAGCTCTACACTACCCATAACCGGTTGCCAGGCATTTGTATAAGTACTCTCTTGGGCAAAATATTAAAACTTTCTGGGAAAAACTCAAAGACTGCATTATATGCTTATTCTTAATATTTTCAAAAAATTTACGACTACCTACGTACAATAACACAATTCTGTAAAGTAGTCGTTACAATGGGCCCATTGTAATATTGGCTTAAAGGATTCGAAAGATGAAGAAGTGGTCACCAAGCACCTTTGTAATAGGTATAGGTCGTACGGTATGGTAGAAATTATGCATTATACTCGAATTACTTTAAATGTACAAATCTTGGAAATCTCTAATCCCCATCTATATCCATAAAAGTTGCAAACGCAGTAAAAGAAGCCCGCGGTCGCCTGTATACCTGCCAGAACTGACCCTTTCATGGTAGGTACCAATAGGTATTTAAATTTTTCGATATTTGTTATTGTATTGATATTTAATAACAGACCGTAAAGAGCGAAACATTTTGTTTGGGTGAATTATAGCACAAAAAAAGTGGAGGTGCAAACCTCCCCTGGACTTTCCCATACTAAAAATAAACATTCGTTTTTGGTATTCAACAGTATTGTTCGCCACAACCGATAAACTAAACTTGAAAATTAGTATATGGAAAATTAACACAAGTGCCGATTGTGTTCATCTGCGCATGTGTGATTATTTACGATATATTCATAGGCTGCTAGGATTAGCCGGCGACAAGGAATTCTCGTCCCGCGCATGGTCACTTGAACATATATCGGCACTTACAAATTTCACCCTACACTGTTTTAAAGTTCAATATTCACGAATTTCTCATTAACCGTACATTTTAGCCATATGAATACCTTATACTATGTGATAGACAATTCAATTTTGCATTCAATTATATAATAATATATAGGGTGTTTCATTTAAAATAACAAAGTTGCTTATTGTACTGTGAAAACCAAACACCCTGTATACGTGATATAAATTTAGAAAAATGCAAATCTATATACTGAACAACTTTTGTATTTAAACTTCTTTCATATTTTGACTAATAAAGGCGCTATAGGAGCATCAATTTCCGATTTTCAAAATCTCGTAGAGGGCGCCACAGTGGAATTCTGGCGTTCATCAAAAAACAAAAATGTAGCTAATACCAAGCTGTATAAGTATAGAAAATTTAAACAAATTCCTTAGACCAGTTTTTTTGTAATAATTTTTCAAAAATTTCAAAATTTTTGGAAGAGCGCCGTTGCGACCGTTTTTGGATTTAGTAAATAATTTTTTTTCTTGGTGTAGTACAGCCAAAGGGCTTTCAAACAAGTTGTTGCGGAGCCTGATCAGATAACTGGTTTTTGAGTTACGGGGCGTTAAAGTCTAAATTTTGAAAAATTCATAGCGACCGCCATTTTGAAGTTAGAGAGTCCGGTAAAAAACTGTTTCCCTTGAATTATGCCCTTCTTTCATATCCCCTACTCAATTCCGCTTCTGAAAAAAATGATACCAAAAAAACATGTCTAACTTCCGCTTCCGGTTTCGGATTTTTTTGAAAAGCTTATTTTGTCGATGAATTTTCGATATACCCCTTAATTTAAAATTTCATCAAAATCGGTTCACTAGTTTTTGCGTTAGAGGCGTTACATACACACATACACACACACATACATGTTCCTCAATGCTTGCGGGGACACCAGCAATAGACTCAATTGTGTGGACTGCTGTTTGGTAATAACCACTCATTTCAGATAATTACGTGTAATTTTGTGCTGTAATGCATTTTTTGCTCCAAATTCTTGATACAAATAGGAAAAAGTGATTGTGTGGACGGTCCCCAAGGTACACTTTTATTTAACACACAATTAAGGGGACCGTCCCCACTTTTAAGTATACTAAAGGGTTAACATACAATTAAGTGGACCGTACCCACTTTTAGACTTTTAGGTCTGAAAGCTTTTGGTATTCAGTTGAAACTGGACATTTTTCTCAGCCGAGCATTATTATTTCCTGAGATGCGGAGCATCGAAGGAAATAAGCTGCGAGGCTGATAAGTCTTCTCTACCGTGGTTTATATACTATTTTTCCACTACTAGTACCTTTATTCCTTTTATAATTAATCGTTTTTACGTTAATAAACAATAAAATTACATTTCTAAATATCCACAAAAATCAAGTAGCCTTGCCTGAAAACATTTCAACTGACATTTGTGTAAAATTTAACGTTTATCATATTTAACATACATATTTATTTCTCATTTTTAACAAATAATTATAAATAATAGTTATTAAGGTATCTAGGGTATTATAAGAATAATAACGACCCGAGGTCGATGGTGTACAACACGAGGGCTTTAGCCCGAGGGTTGTACGTCGACCGAGGGCGTGATTATTCTTATAATACCCGTGGTGCCAGGCGCGTATTCAGGGGGGGGCTGAGGGGGCTGCAGCCCCCCCCCGAAATATCTCGTTAGTTATAATAAAATTTGTATTGCTGCAAATAATATATTAAATTTTTATTTAGAAAAAATGCTGTTTTGCATGTTTATTAAGCATCCGGCTCAGACAGGTAGACTGAACTTGGAATATTCAATAGGCATCTGTTTTCAATTTGGGCTATGTAAATAGTTTTATAATCCCTAATAGTAACCCTAACAGGTTAACGGATTAGATGGATGCGTATACCTGCTAATGTGCTTGGTCCTACTGTTGGTCAACTAGAAATTTCCAAGAAGGAACTTTGTTGGGGACAGGAGCTGCTATTTGCTTACCTACCCTTGCAATTTTACACAAATATTTCTTAAAAATCCTTAAGCTAGAATTTGCATTCATAAACCAGTAAGTATGTACCGATACCATCTGTACGGTACAGATGGTATATACAGGGTGATTCAAAAATGGCGCATAAGCTCTTCAGTACGTTGTTGGAAATAATAATTGAAGTGTAGGAAAAATAGTAAAAAAATTCTTAGCCGCTAATTTGCTGAGAAATGAAGAAGTTAAGTTGAGAACTCAACTTTGAATTCATGTGGATTTTGAAACTTCTCATCATTTCATATAAATAATTTAAGTATTTTTAATAGTGGGTAATAAATAAAATGCTCATAACACCTCATTATCCTGAAATATTAGCTTTCAAAATTGATATTTTCCTATCAAGTTGTTTTAAAAAAATATGTGGCAACGATGTTTGAAACTTTTAATAAGCTCACTATGTAAATGAAACGAAATAAAAGCCACTCATATACTACATAGCTGCACCCGTGTTGCCAAATCTACAACTTACTTCTTCGTTGTTAACTACAAAAATGTAGCAGCTAAATTTTTTTTATGATTTTTCCACAGTTCAAATAACCGTCCCCTACAACGTACTGAAGAGCTTATGCGCCATTTTTGAATCACCCTGTATATTCATAGGAACATTCAAATTTCGGACAATGCCGTAATTGACAAATTTGCTGAAAGTGATAAACCAAGAAGGCTTAACTTTGTGATTTAAATTTTCAATTTTCGTTTTAGACTAATTATTTTTTTATTATATGTAGTGTATAGTAGAGTCTAGAGTAGCGGTAGGTAAACATGTTTTCAACTTTTTCTACAATTTAGTAATGAATCTGTCTAATTAGCTAAGCTTACCTACTTTGATAAAAAAAATTCACCAGCCCCCCCCAAAAAAAAATCCTGAATACGCGCCTGCGTGGTGCCTTCAACGTTTAATGTCCTACTAGTCTGTTATTTAATTCGATTTTTCTTATTTTTAAGCTTGTCAATTTGACAGTTAATTTGTATTGACACTAAATCAAGACTACTTTATATTTTAGAATAATTCTGTATTTCCATGGTAACGCCAAGTAACGCCCATAAATTCTCTCTCTCTCTCGGTCAATTATTTTTTTATAAGAGCCCTAGGGCCTATTAAAAAACATAATAGACCTGAGGCAATTATTTCTCATATAATAAATCTCAAAATAGAGTGCTTATGTTACAATAACAGACTAGTAGGACATTAAATTAATAAGAAACCATACTATTATAGAATGAAATAAATAAGCTTTAGAAAGTGGTTGTTGTATTATAAAGGTGAATATTCGATTTTTGACATAATTTTAAATAGGCATCTGGATGCGTGCTAGATAACAATTGTTTCTATTACTGACCAGTGGTCAATAATAAAAAATTAGTAACCACTAGCTGAGAAAATCAACTTTTTGTCCTGAAAACAAACTAAATAATGGTACCTTCTAAATCTAGTAGTGGAAAAAAATTCATACTTACCTAAAATAAGTAAAGTATTATAAACTACAGTCCACACAATTAACCCTGCGATAACACCTCGCGGTATGATACAATTTAGAGCAATTATCAAAGAAATGAAGAAACACTAAACACTGTAGAGGGCAGCACTGTATATCACATAAGAAGGTCCACACAGTCATAATACAAATTTTGTTCTTTCACACACCAGTTTAACACTAGTATTGTGTGGACAGACAGAAACGGAGCTATTATGGTGGTGGGGGGGCCTCACAAATGTGGTAAAACGTAGATAGAAATTCTGTGGACTGGTGTACCTATGTCCACACAATTGGCGAAGTCCACACAAAGAGGGTTAAATTCCATTTGAGGTCCACACAAGTATTGCGGGACCTACGCACACACACACACACCCAGACAGACATTTTTCTAGACCACTTTTTTGGGTTCCTGGGGACCCAAAACACTTATTTCCGCGAAAATCTCGACTTCGAAAATTTTCATGATATCAATACTTCCCATATACCAGTGGTGGTATGGGAAAGTAAAAAGTTGAAATATTACAACTCCGAGCGCCCCTCCTTGCCCATAGGAGTGGACGCCCATGATTTGAAGCAAAGCTTTTTAAGATTTTTCCAGGGAAATTTTAGACGTGGCAACACTGGGTTCAGTCAACGTCTGTCAACCCTGCCTGAAAGCGCGGTTTACCCACAGTGGGTTCAGTGGGTTTACCGTTCTGTGTTATGGTTCTGTGGTTTATAACCTGTGAAGAACTTTTACGCATGCCTTTACGTTTGTATGTGTTTCTTTGCTAAATATAAATAATTTGATCAACACAATAAGAACTTATCGTAGTTCCTTGATTTAGAATATCTTGTTTGTATATTTTTTGTAATTTGCTGCAATAAACAACGTAAGTAATGTGTGATCTTTTATAGCATCAAATTAAAACTGTTCCATATCTTATGTTCAAGAAGGTTTTAATAAACCGAAGACTTCTTGCACCGACATGGATTTTGTGCTCTACATAAACGATGTCGCAGTTCATTCGGAAGTTGTAGATGAGGGCTTAGTGATAAATCCGGACGATCCTACTCTGGATGCTCGGAATAGCAACGACATCAAGGAGAACTTTTCTCAAGCTGAGTTGCAAGCAGATGGTAAGTGTTTAAAAATAATTTTACCCTAACGTGAAATTTTGGAATGGGAAAGACATTAAAGGAAACTTTTCTCAAGCTGAGTTGCAAACAGAGGGTAAGTAGGAAAATCATTTTTTCCTTTTCACTGATATTTGGTTTGACAAATAATATCCTTGGGTTCGGATGACTTTAGAACTCAGAGCAGGGTCTTGAAAAAATCAGGGAATATAGCCTTGTCAGCCTGCTTTTCCAAAAATTCAAAATATATTGCGGACGGCAGGTAATACATTGAGCAAGATTGCACATGCAAGCGCAGTGTGCAGCAACAAGTGTAAAACAGAAATGTAAAGCTCCACCAAGCTTACAAAGGTGTTACAAAGTGCTTACAAATGCCCCGGAAAATATGTCAACTAAATTTTGAAAGACAAGGCGCGACAATACGTCAACCAATAGCAAACAATTATACTCAAAAGTACATTAACTGAAAAAATTCAATCGACTTTTAAAATTTTAATAATGTCAGTGTTTGTCAGATTGTTTTGACGTTTAAAATCTGCTAAGTATGAATGCTAAATCGAGGAAGTTAATTAATTCTGAAGCCAGAAATATCATTCGGAAGGTCCTGGAATTCTTGGAATGAAAAGTATTTACAATTATTTAAATTTGCCGCCTACATGTTTTTATTTTGACTGTACTTTGAAAAACTATAACAGCGCCGGACACGCCTCCTTTTAACTTTGTAAGCTTGGTCGAGCTGTACATGCAACAATATTGCTGCAATCTTGCAGCAACCTCTTGCATGAATTGAAACCTGCGCTAACATGTGCAACGATTTGATGCTACTTTTCAGTTACTTTCAG
Organism: Hemicrepidius hirtus; assembly: GCA_963082805.1. Lineage (NCBI taxonomy): Eukaryota > Metazoa > Arthropoda > Insecta > Coleoptera > Elateridae > Hemicrepidius > Hemicrepidius hirtus. The sequence continues at coordinate 7,418,523 of OY720165.1, forward strand.
TAATTTTAACTTTATAATTATGTCACCAAGTTAAAATTTCTTATGAAATTGATTAATTTAATATTAGAAAGGAGAAACCGTATTATCTGTGGTATTATTATGCAACAGAATCAGACAAAATATTAACCACTACCTTATCTAATTTCCGCGCAATAGATACTTATAGCGAATTCCAATCGTTGCACTAGTGTAGTGTGCTAGAATTCCAATCAACGAATGGAGGCTACACTACACTGGTGGCGTTTCAATCAGACAACTGCACGAACCGAGTGTACATGCATCTGCACTGTGGTCCATAGTCTGTGCAGTTCAGTGCAATGCAGTCACTACACTCTGGTGCACTACCATCCTGCTAGTACATCGGCCACCAGTGCAATGCAAGTCCGATTAGAATTCGTCATTAGATATATATATCCTAAAATCGTAAGGCGCCATATCCTTTTTTGTTTGATATACAGGGTGATTGAAAAGTACACCGAAAACTCGCAGGAGGTGATTACCCTTATCGAAATAAGGAAAAAAGTTAATACGACTCATGGTCTGAAAATGCTTGGTTGCTGAGTTACCAGCTGACAAAGATGGAACAAAGAATCACTAATTGTATTCGGTTGTAATATAAGAGCACTTTCGTATATTCGAATAGGTATACTTTTCGCGATTTCTATTCGAAATTGATGTTGCCATGGAAATATCCTAATGGTAACATCAATTGAGAATAGAAAGAGAGAAAAGTATTTAGAATATACGGAAGTGATCGAATGATATTTGTCACGATTATATCATAAATTTTAAAGTTAATTTTGGTATTTAACCTATTTTCAAACTCAAAATGTAAGTCTGACTTTTGAATAAATTAGTTTGTAAAAAAAATCAATTATTGTTATGTACGGTGGCTACAGATACCATCACAGCCAATAGGAATATACCAATGGACCAAGAAGTTATATCCGAGAACTCCGGCCGTGATTGGTTCATTTTTAAGAAAATCTTAAATCCTATTGGGCTATATAATAATATAATTAAGTGATATAATCGTAAACATTTAATCAAACAAGATATTGTTTTGGTTCTTAGGAAAAGTATTTTTCTGGTTGGGAGGCACTTATTAGTGTTTTCAGAATTTTAAAATCATCCAGAAGGTGGTAAACCAGAGGACCATTTTGCTTTTTAAGTCATACCTTTTTTATCTTTTTAGTTCTGGTAAAGTCAATAGTGGATTTGACACCGCCCATGCTAGATAAAAAAAGATACTAGTGTTGTACTTACAACGAAAATGTGCACCGTTTTTGAAAAATCGCTGTTTTTACAGAACCACTTTGGGTACCTGAATTTCAAACATTGAACCAAATAAGATTTGACTCAAACAAAGGCAAAGAAAACAAACAAATTTGACGACTGCGACTGCGAATTGAATAGATATGCAAACTATCTTATTTGGTTGGTATACGGTGATACGAACCGTCCTATAAAAACCGCCATTTTTCAAAAACAGGTAAAGTTTCGTTGTACAACACAGTACTTTTTCTTTTTGTCTAGCATGGAGGATCCCAAATCCACTATTGACGTTACCAGAAGTGAAAAGACAAAACAGATGACTTAAAAAACTAAAATCTTTCCTTTTCAATAATTTAAAAATTCTGAAAATACTCTAATAAATGCCTCCAATCCAGAGAAATACTTTCCATAAGAACCAAACCAATATCTTATTTGGTTGAGTTCTTACGAACAAAATTAGTGATTCTTCGTTCTATCTTTGTCGGCTCGTAACTTAGCAACCAGGCATTTACAGACCATGGGTCATATTCGTTTTTTTCCTTATTCTGTCGAAGAGAAATCACCTCCTACCAGTTTTCGGTATACTTTAAATCGCCCTGTATATACAGGGTGCTGAAAAAATGGCATATTAACTCAATGGTGCGCTGTTAAGGGACACTTGTTGAACATGGGAAAATAATTTTAAAAAAGTGGAGGTGCAAACCTCCCCTGGACTTTCCCATACTAAAAATAAACATTTTGTTTTTGCTATTCAACAGTAGTTCGCGAGGCAGCATTGGAAATCATTTGAATGCCTCGCGAGAAAAATGAGACTATACGGGTTCGATATGAACAAAAGAAAGACACCAAGATACGCATCTATCTGTACTCTGTAGTAGGTACTCCGTAGAAATTACAATACAACTGGCGAAGCCGGACGATCGCTACCGACCGACGCGACGATCAGTTTCCGTCAAGAGTCCAACCTAAATATTCAAAATTCACGAATTTCGCATTATCCCTACATTTTACCCATATGAACACCTTATACTATGTGATAGACAATTTAATTTTGCATTCAATTATATAATAATATATAGGGTGTTTCATTTAAAATAACAAAGTTGCTTATTGTACTGTGAAATCCAAACACCCTGTATACGTGATATAAATTTAGAAAAATGTAAATTTATATACTGAACAACTTTTATATTTAAACTTCTTTCATATTTTGACTAATAAAGGCGCTATAGGAGCATCAATTTCCAATTTTTAAAATCTCGTAGAGGGCGCCACAGTGGAATTCTGGCCTTCATCAAAAAACAAAAATGTAGCTAATACCAAGCTGCATAAGTATAGAAAATTTAAACAAAATCCTTATAGCAGTTTTTTTGTAATAATTTTTCAAAAATTTCAAAATTTTTGGAAGAGCGCCGTTGCTACCGTTTTTGGATTTAGTAAATGATTATTTTTCTTGATGTAGTACAGCCAAAGGGCTTTCAAACAAGTTGTTGCGGAACCTGATCAGATAACTGGTTTTTGAGTTATGGGGCGTTAAAGTCGGAATTTCCCTATACCAGTAGTGGTATGGGAAAGTAAAAATCTTGAGTTTTATTCTTCCAAGATCTGGAGCTATTATTTATTTATGAAAATCAGGTGAACTGGCAACATGGTTTATTAATAAAAAGAAATAGTACACTATTTAAGTAAAATCCGTATTACATTAGACAATTTCTTGCGCAAGAAATTGAGCAATTTTTGGAACAATCTAAATTGTGTAGTGTCAAACAGCAAATTGTGTGAAATATTGTCTTGCTTTTAGAGTGTCTGGAAAATTTTAAAACATGTTCTATTTTTCACGCAATTTGTTCCAAAAATTGCTCAATTTCTTGCGCAAGGAATTGTCTAATGTAATACGGCTTAAAGGTATCTTAGAAACAATGTAACAAACAAATAACAATGTTGCCAAATGAGTTTACTGCTTATTGCTCCAAATTTTTAACATTTTTGAATTAATAATTTTCGATACTTTCTTTGCCGACGGCCTGAATTATTTACAACTTTCATCATTTACGTAATTAACTTTAAAAATAAAGGTAAGCTTTTATTATTGAAGAATATGCTACATATAATATTTTTACTATTTTTCCGTTAACAACGCACCAATGAGTTAATACACCATTTTTTCAGCACCCTGTATAAAAAAAGATTTTTAATGATAATTTGCTTTCATATTTAATAGAAGTTGTGCCTTATTCTGTTTGTGCTACTTTAAGTACTTCTAAAATATTGATATCTTAATAAACTCTTAATTATTTCAGTAAAACATGAAACTACGAGCACCCATTTGCATGCCCAAATAAAATCTGAAACTCCTGATGTGAAATTTAATATTAAGAGTGACGATGATGATATCTATGTTAAGATAGAGCCTTTGGTGGGCGAGGAGCTAGATATAAAAGAAGAAATTGGCGAAATTGAAAGAGACATCAGGCAAGGCTTTCAAGTTGAACAGTTAGATCCTGCCATGTACAGCAACTTATATTCAATTGAAGAAAATTCCAAATCCAATAATGCAAGAGATAACTTAGAACCATATACAAAAATTGTAAGTGGTGATGGGAGTAAACAGGAAAGTAATTTTGAGACTTGTGGTAAGGTAGCTACGAGAGAGAGATATGATTATACAAGTTCACGGAAGGCTCAATTACAACGACATTTGATGACCCATACGGGTGAAAAACCGTTTCAGTGTGATATATGTGGTTATAGAAGTTCACGGAAGGGTCACTTACAAGATCATATGAAAACCCATACAGGTGTAAAACCATTTCAATGTGATATATGCGATTATAGATGTGCACACAAAAGTAACTTGCAACCACATATGAAAACCCATACGGGTAAGAAACCATTTAAATGCAATATATGTGATTATAGAAGTTCATGGAAGACTAACTTACAAGTTCATATGAAAACCCATACGGGTGAAAACCCATTTCAATGCAATATATGTGACTATAGAAGTTCACGGAAGACTGCCTTACAGCAACATTTGAAAACCCATACGGGTGAAAACCCATTTCAATGCAATATATGTGATTATAGAAGTTCATGGAAGACTAACTTACAAGTTCATATGAAAACCCATACGGGTGAAAAACCATTTCAATGTGATAGATGTGATTATAGATGTTCACAGAAGGCTAACTTGCAAGTTCATATGAAAACCCATACGGGTGAAAAACCATTTACATGTGATATATGTGATTATAGAAGTTCACGAAAGGGTGACTTACAAGTTCATATGAAAACCCATACGGGTGAAAAACCATTTCAATGTGATATATGTGATTATAGAAGTTCACGGAAGACTAACTTACAAGTTCATATGAAAACCCATACGGGTGAAAAACCATTTCAATGTGATATATGTGATTATAGAAGTTCACGGAAGACTAACTTACAAGTTCATATCAAAACCCATACGGGTAGAAAACCATTTCAATGTGATATATGTGATTATAGAAGTTCACAGAAGACTAACTTACAAGTTCATATGAAAACCCATACGGGTGAAAAACCATTTCAGTGTGATATATGTGATTATAGAAGTTCACAGAAGACTGGCTTACAGCGACATTTGAAAACCCATACAGGTGAAAGACCATTTCAATGTGATATATGTGATTACAGAAGTTCACTGAAGGGTACCTTATCTAAACATATGACAACCCATACGGGTGAAAACCCATTTCAATGCAATATATGTGATTATAGAAGTTCACAGAAGACTAACTTACAAGTTCATATGAAAACCCATACGCGTGAAAAACCCATTTCAATGTGATATATGTGATTATAGAAGTTCACAGAAGAATCAGTTACAAGTTCATATGAAAACCCATATGGGTAAAAAATCATTTCAATGTGATATGTGTGATTATAGATGTTCACAAAACAGTACCTTAAAACGGCATATGAAAACCCATGCAGGTGAAAACCCATTTCAATGTAATATATGAGAGTAGTACCTACAAAGATGGTAATCTCCAATTTTTATTTATTTATTAAAGAAGGAAACGAACAGGCTTAGAAGTGTAATAACATGATTCTTATAATAAGTAAATTAAATCAAAATTAACATAACTGAAAAAAATAGAAAAAAAAATCTTACATTCATTCACTATATCAGCGGTACACCTGCACATCACACGAAGGGAGAGGTACAAAAAGAGTAAAAAGAAAACAGAGTAGAGGGCTACCTATGCTTTTATATTTCATTATTTAATAAGCTAATGAAAAATAATAATAGTATATTATTCAACGAGCGTATAATAGCCATTATACGCGAGTCGAATACTATACTTGATCTACAACTATTTAAATAATAAACCAAATTTGAAAGTTCAAAAATTTAAATAAAACAAGTCATCATACCTGAAAACAATTTTTTCAATTTTGTTTCTCAGTTCTGTCAGATAGTGTTGCACAAAATACACAGTACGATATTTCGTCATAATAAAAGTTCAAAAATAAATAGATAAACTTCAGATAATTTTTATTGCAAAATTCGACAAACATTGATGGTCTAATTTTTATTAACATAGTAATTAATGGTAATGTTGTTGCAGTTACTAAAATTTATGGCGGGAGTAGCAGTTTCAGTCATATCATAGTTTTTGGTAATGGTGTTGCTTGTATTACAGTTACTACTAGAGCTTGCAATGGTACAAGGTTGACTATTTTTGATGATTTCCTTTATAATTTTATTTCCTCTGTCCAGTTTATTGTTTATATTGTCGTCTATATAGCCTTCGGCGATTGTTGTAGATTTCCATCCTCCAATCTTTTTTACAGCTGTTATGTCACCACCTCCGCTTACACAAATGGTAGCAGATGATCTTCGCAGGCAATGGCCTGTGTACAATTCTGGATTTTTTAGTTTCAGAAACATAGCAATTTGCTTTCCCACAGAAGCTAACTTATTAATCCCTACTTTTTGAATAGTACATTAACCATTCTGGTAGTTCAAAAATAAAGAAGAGCATTCGGCATGAGGTGGACGAAGATCTATATATTTTTTACAAATTTCGTAAAATTCACCTGATACAGTGAACGATCTAGAAGTCTTTGTTTTTGTAAAAGGTATATTTACCTAAGATATTTACTATAAGAGCTCCATTGTAATTTTGTATATCTTCAATTTTCATAGAATGTAACTCATTGGAGCGGCAAGCATCCATTAGCCCCATGATTAACGACACCTTTAAAATAAAATTAGGTTAGATGGTTGGAAACAACTACAAAGGAATATATACCTTTGTCAAGAGAAAATTTTGGTCTGGTGCTTCCTTAATAAATTTATTCACTTCTTCTGGGGTAAACGTTTTGGCTTTTTTTGGTCGATGGCCCTCAGATTGCCGTTTTAAAAACACCTGTAACTTCTTGTAACTCTATGTGAATGTTATGGTAAATATTCAATGTGCTTTTAAGCATGGAATGCCCATAATGACGATGACTTAGTGGGGATTCACAATGGCCGTAAGCATAAGAAATACGTAATTTTTAAGAATTACATAAAGTTGGATACTATGTTTTCTAATGCAGTTGTTCACAATGCAAGTTTTTTTATGTTATGTTTACGGGTGTACATAATTTTCCATAAGGACTACATAAAAAAGTTGGATTATTTTAACTTTTTACGTAAATCTTGCTAAACAAATATATTTGTGGCGAATCGTAGTTGCCGCGTTGCGCTGTTGTTTGACGTTGTATTTTGATAACTTTGGATAGGTATACTAAAGTTCTTCAAACAACGTTGGTATCATTCTTATGCATGTAAAAAACCATTCGGTGTCGTGTAGTCGCATTTCAGTAATTATCAACCTTCGGAATTCTCCTTTTTTCTCTTGATTTCTGTATATTGGACGAACCCTCCAACGTCTGCTCTATTTTGGTTTTTATCTTCGTTTCAGTAACAATAACAATAATAACTGTTTTTTCTTGCATTTCACTCATAGTAAACGCATGCAGATGATGAGATGACAGATGATACCAATTGCGATGAGTAGGTTGTGGTTTGAGATTCATTTTACATATTTTTTAGGGACATTGTGAACACGTAATATTTTACGGTTATACTATGTTTAAATAAAATATATAGATTTATGTATTTCTTACGCTTACGGCCATTGTGAATGCCCACTTATACTTTTTTGCTAGCTCAGTAAAATATACAAGGATAACATTTTCAGAAAATGAAGTTGTTTTTTGCGTCAATTGCCAATCCATAAAGCTCTTGTATGCAATATCGTATTTACCTTTTGATTTGCCAGGGAGTAAATTTTCTGTCGCACTTGCCGCTAATTTTAATATTTCAGGCGGTGTACAAGACACCTTGTCTACATCAGATTCGACAGACATATTTATAATCTATTAGTAAATCGCGACGAAATAACTTCGTGTATTTTGCGCTGTTTTGTGCAACACTATTTATTTGACAGAACTGAGAAACAAAACTAAAAAAATTGTTTTCAGGTAGGCTGATGATTTGTTTTATTTTAAATTTGACAGGACGGTTGAGTAATATAAGTATTACTCAATCGTAGTGTCATTATTATTCAATTGACAATTGTAATGAATGTCATTAACCGTTAAAAATTGTATAGTAATGGAAGTACATAATAGTTGTAGATAAAATATATTTAAATGAATAGGATAGAATGGATAACAGATATAATAAATAAATATTGACAAAGAAGGTATTCAATTGTTTTTAACTGTGACTTATATTCTGTTAATGTAACACGGAATAAATTAATATCAACGCGTGTGTTATACTTATTGTAAGTTTGGCTACTATTGATAATCGGAGGTTGTAATCTGGTGGCAGTACCACTAATACCTATATTTGGCAACTCACGTTGCCGAATTCTATGTCGTGGAATATACAAATTAAGTCTGGATAAAAGAATTTGCTAGTTTATATAATTGTTAAGTATTTTATACAGTGTGTAAATAAAGTAGCGGGACACGCGAATAACTTTTTTATTATTAAAGATGGAAAGTTTGTGTTTGGAGACAATTTGGGTGGGAAAAACAGTGTAAGTCAACTTTTTGGGAAAATGAGTTTAAGTCAAATTATATTTTAGAAAGTGCTATTCTGCTATTCTACTTTGTGTTCCAAATAGTATAAGTCAGAGTATTAAGTTAATGCTTTTAAATAGGTTGGTAGTGTTAGTACAACTTTAATTGTTAGGGTTAATGGAGAGAAAAACAGTATACATAACTTGACTTATACTTGCTTATACTGTTTTTCCCACCCATCACAGAGTTATAACCTTTATTTTTGGTATGTCGAAAATTAGTTTCCGTTTCCGATTTAACCGGAAGTAATGCTAACTTGAAAATTTTAAATAGAACACCCTATATAATTTTGCATTTTTGAATTTATACTTTTATAAACTTTGAGAAACTTAAATAGGACTATGTACCAAAAATCAATAGTTTTCGAGATATTCGAGGTAGAACGTATAAATTTGTAATTTTTATTGATTTTGGTTTATACGTGTAAAAACAGTTAGCGTACGCTTTTCTATAATTTCTTTTTCTAATAAGATTGTGCGGCCCTAAAAAGGGTTCCCTGTAAAGCAGGATCTGAAAACAGCAAACCAAATGGACTGATGTCGAAGTAATGCTCTGCACGTTGAAGATCAATCTATATAGGTAAGTTTATAGTTATCAATTGATTGAACTTGACCAAGAGGTTCTTCTGTTAGTATTGGTTTATTTTGAGAACAAACATTTCAATATTTTCATTAATATCTCAAAAACTATCAAGTTTAGAAGGTAAGAACCCTTAAACTTTTTTAAAGCAAAAATTATTTTCTCTTAATTAGTGTAATAATATACAGGGTATTCCATTTAAAAAAAGTACAAATATGGCAATATCTACGAAAATTAAACTCTTTTTTTACCAAATTTATACAGATTTAGTTAGGTTCTTCAAAGTACTAAAAACTTTATTTAAAAAATTTTTCGGTATCTATAATAACTTCCGAGAAAAAAGATGTTTCCAATTTCGCATTCCACCCTGTATACTATTTTTTCTTCAAGTGTAAAAATATTCTGTTGCTGTAAATAAATATTTCCTAAAAAGTCATTTCGACAGGACAACGCTCTCCCTTCTACCAACCTTGGGGGCGGAGCTATGGGCAAAATACTGCCGTTGCCATGGATACGTAAACACATTATTGTACTAGTAACATTATTTTCATTTTTTTACTACTAACAAAATGACTTCCTTCTACATAGCCAGTTCTGTAAAACAATACGGATATTATGATACTACGCTTGAAGAAAAAATCGTTTCGAATTGCACGTCATTATCACTATCTCCGCTCGGTCCTTCCACTGCCCCTATAATAGTACTGTTGTCGAAGACGCACTCCCTACATGTTCTGATGACGCTCCAACTGACCTAGGTTCATCATCTCTGCTACTTTCCGACGCTGAGTCTTCAATTTCTTGTTGATTCCTGTAAATTTTCATCAAGGACGTGTGTACCGTTGTGGAGTAGTTTCTCGCTCTGTCCCCATTTACGTGTGTTTATTCGATACGTATCGTTTCCCATTTCTTGGGTTACAACATACGGTCCTTTATATTTTCGTTGCGTCTTTGTCGGTTCTCCCGTCGGTACGGCTCACTGGTACGGCTGCTCCTTTGATGTAAACGATATCTCCAACTGCATAACCTTCATGTTTATAATGGCTTCGGTCATACCTTTGTTTATATTTAATTTGTTCCGTAGGCACTCTGTCTCTAATTTCTTCCTGTAGTCGAGTCGGTTCAACGTACCTACTCTTCTTCACGATTTGCTATGTTACGTAATACACCGTCATGAAAATTTGGTTTGAACCCGTACACAGCCTCAAATGGTGTTTTCCCAGTTGTTTTGTTTCTCACATTGTTGATGTCGCGTTGCACTTCTTTTAACTTCGTATCCCAAGCATTTTCAGTTTCGTCAATATCACCGGTATGATTGTTTGTTTGCGCGTTCACAAATGCCATTTCCCATTGGATGACGACTGCTATTTAAAACGTGATTAATTCCGTTTTCTCCACAATACACTTTAAAATTTTTCTGCCTTGAAACTTGTCCCCCTGTCCGTCACCAACATTTTCGATAATCCGAAGTCTGATACGAAATCCTGTAAACATCGTAGCGTCACTCCACTTTTCGTATTTTTCACCGCGTATAGTCTCACACGGTCTCACAAATCTAGTAAGTGTAAAATGTGGGTATTTCCTTTGGAACTTGTGAAGAATGGACCCAAATGATCCAGATGAACTCGCGAAAATGGTCATTTTGGTAATGGAATCGGATGTAATTCACCCGCTTGTTTCCCCGATGGACCTTGACTAACAAACACTCAGCACATGACCTAATGTGCTGTTTTACATAACGCCGCACTCCCGCAAAATAATAGTTGTCCAAAATTACCTAAACTCGCTGTTCGATCTACTGCGAAATGACCTGCTTGATCGTGATATTTGATAACCGTGCTTTTACGCATTGATTTCGGTATCACATACAAATCCTTTTTTATTCCATTTACCGGTACTTCGCCTAATAACCGTCCTTGAACCAATTTATATCCTTGTGTCACTTCCAATTCATGTCTTGACTGACTTCTTGGTTTTTGGAGCACTGATATTAAATCACGTAATTTCTCATCGCTATTTTGGATGAGCAGTACCCGTTCTTCTTCTGTCATGATGCTAAACCCAGCCTTTGACCCAGCACTTGCTCCATTGTATCAGCTGCTTCGGCACTGGGAGCCCTGCTAAGCGCATCTATATGTTGCATCATGGTTGCATCCTTTCACCATTTCTAAATCTTATCTCCATATTAAACTCTTGCAACAAATAGCTCCATCTAGCTAGCGCATTTGTTGTTTTTTGCATATTCAAATATACTAGTGCTTGACAATCTGTTACCACCGTAAAATGAATTGGTAATAACAAATGCCTAAGCCTATCTACACTCCAAACGATCGCCATCAATTCTAATTTACTACTATGGTACGTCGCTTCTGCGTCGGTAGTTTTCTTAGATATGGCATACACTAAATGCATTTTACTGTCCTTCCCTTCCTGTAGTAACAACCCCGCCAACCCAATTGAACTCGCATCTGTGTGCAGTTCAGTACGCGCGTTTACATTATACAACTGTAAAACTGGTTCTACCATCAATACTTGCTTTAATTCAGCAAACGCAGATTCCTGCGGTTCCCTCCATCGAAAATCCTCACTTTTCCAAGTTAAGTCACTGATAGGTCGCACTATTGTTGCGAAATTCCGCACAAATCGACGAAAAAAACCTGTCAGTTCTTAGGAATCGTTTTATTTCGCGCACGTTACTGGGTCTTGGAAAACTCCTAATCGCCTCGACCTTGTTTGCACCCGGAAAAATGCCTTCACTGGTCAATTTAAAACCTAAATACTGCACGCTTGTTGCTCCAAAATAACACTTACGCAATTTCATAGTCAATCGCGCACTCCTTAAAGCTTCGAACACTTGTCGTAAACGTGTCAGCATGTCCTCCCAATTTTTCGCCGGTATTAAAACGTCGTCCAAAAACGCCATAGCAATCTTGTTCCTCAACGGTCCCAACTCCCAAGGCTCTTGTTATTAGACGAGCAAAATTTGATGGAGAATTGCTCAATCCAAAGCACATTCTTTCAAACTGCCCTGTATCATCTGGAGTTACGAAGGCCGTTTTTTCCTTCGAACTTTCGGTTAATGGTAACTGGAAGAAGGCATGCGCTAAATCCAGCGTAGAAAACATTGTACTGCCCGCTAATTGCTCGAATTGATCATCCATATTCATCAGAGGGTAATGCTCCTTCACTGTTTGTTGATTTAACTTCCTGTATATACTACTACTCTTGGTTCTCCTGATTTCTTCGTCAACAAAATTACGGGTGGCGCATATGGGCTGGTTGTATCCGTCGCAATCCCATTTTCTTTCCATTCACGTACAATTTTAGCAATTGTACCGCGATCTTTCGCCGTTGTTTGATAAGGTTTGCTTATTACCGGTACTCCATTATCCACTATTTCCATTTTCATTAATTTTGTACAACCTAGTTCACTTAAATTCATCGCGAAACAGTCCCGAAATTCATTCACTCACGCTAGCAAGTCGCCTGTGTCCTGCTCGGACCTTTCTTCACCGACGCACAGTTGTTCACGTGTAATCGGGTCGCGAATCTCAACACAGTTCACGATAAATTTTGTTTCTTCGATTTCGCCGTTCTCCTCATATTCTCGGATCTTATTCATACACACGCCCTTGTGTATGGTCATATCCTGCTCGCTTTCATTTACTACTGGCACAGTAAACTTTTCTTCGTCGCACTTAACTTCAATCAAGTTGATTTCAACGAATAACTTCTTGTTGTAACCACTTGTTTAGCCACCACGGGAAGTTTTAGATCACTAAACGGTTCTTGATTTCTTAAACCAATATGGAGAGTTCCATCTACACGCGCGTCACACGCGCGTGCTATATTCGGGTGTTCTGTAAAATTTTGTCCTAACAAAACTGCGTGTCCTTGCACTTCAGTCGGCACTACGTGAAGTTTCACATTTTCCAGGTGAACTTCGTCTAGATTTACATTCGCACTTGTCGTACCCATCGCTTTCACGATATTGTTTCCATAACCACAAAGATTCACTTCCTCTGGTTTCAGGTTCAATTTTAGTTTCTTTACCATTTGCTCCGTTATTGTGCTCACCGTAGCACCAAAGTCGACGAAACTTTTTATCGGTCCTTCGCCGTTTAATTTGACATCTCTAATGAACTTTGTTGAAACTTTGGTCGAATCTTTCATGTCTTCTCCTTCTTTTTCCCACATTTTGTTCACCGACATTTCACTTGTTCTTTCGACTTTTATTTTTCCTCGTTCTGGACAATCTCTACTTATGTGCGATGGTTTTTTGCAAGTATAACACATCAACTGCCTTGGCACTTTACATTGCCAACTCATAATTATGCGAGACGGGTCGCCGCAATTATAACATATTGTTCTTGTATCTGTGTCGTTCTGCCTACTTGCCGATCCGCCCGGTCTTCGAACAGTAGTCACCCTTGTGTCAACTACTTTGTCACTACCTGTACTGCCTGCTTCGGTGTTTGATAGATCTTTCTTATTTGAACTTTATTCTATTTCCTCTCTCCTCATTGATTTTCTCAAATTCTTCTAGATCGTGTAATAATTCTACAGCATCCAATTGGGCTCTTGCCATCACCGCGTTGCACAAACTTCTATCCCACAATCCCACCAAAATTCGGCTCTTACACTCCGCGAAACTCAGTCCTACGTCTAAACACCTTTTAAGTTTCTCATGAAAATAGGAACTCAACGATTCCCCTTTGTGTTGTACTCGTACCGACATTCTTGTCCACATTTCGGTAAAATCCACCTCTCCTGCGAACACTTTTTCGAAGCTCCGCGTAAACAACTCAAAATTTGTCAACTGGTCCCGATAACTTGGATACCAGTATTTTGCGCCTCCCACTAAATGTGATCTTGCCGTTTCTAACGTCAAAGCCAGTTGATTGTTTTTTCTAAAGTAGCGACATGAATTTTGACGTTTTAAAAGGCAACAATAACGATTTACTTGCCGCTGTGGCGCTACTATCGCGACTTTGACGTTTGTAAATTTAAATACTATTTGAATTTAAAATTCAGTTTAGTTTTGCAATTAAGAATTAATTATCATGCTTTGTTATTGTGCAATTAATTGCCACATTAATAGCGGTGTAACATTTTAGCGATTACCGAAAAATAACCCGGAAATGCGGATAAATAATATTGGTAGAGAAGGTGATATCCTGTTTTGCAATGCTTTGCGAAGTAAGTATTTATTAGATTAAATTAAGAATTAAAACATTAGTTTTGAGATACATTGAAATAAACTGTTATTTTCTTTGCTTGAAGAATGAGAAATCAAGATCAATTCAAAAATCGGAGGGACAGAAATGTTTTCCGATGAAAAGCTTAACCAACAATTTTACAGCCCATACTTCCAAAACTCTACAACCCAGAAAACGTACAAGAGTAAATGATTCTCTAGATTTGTCTGACACCATAAGGAACTTTATTTATAATTTCTGTTTGTTATCGCAAAAGTGTAAAAAATGAATTGTAGGTATTATTCGATGTCAATAAGTGATTGGGTGTTCTAATAAGTGTTAAGCGTAATTTGATTTATGTAACTACTTATAACAATACATATGTTCTTTTGTGTCTAATATTGAAATTGCTAATTGATTTACCTAGAACCGATGTAATATGTTACAATAAAATATATGATAACCTTTAATAGTATATGATTAAACAAATCCAATTGTTCCTAGCTCACGATCCCCAATCCTATAATTCGTGACCAAGAATTAATTAATAAAAACTTTACAAAATCAGTTACAAGCTGCACAGTAATAGATAGGAAAGAGAAATTATATCTATATTTGAATATTTAAAAAAAGTATTCGAGCTGAACAGATAGAATAATAAGGTAGGCACCCACTGTGGAATAAAATGATCAGATACGAGCATTCGCAAATTCCTCAAGTTGTATACCACATGTGATACAAGTACAACGAACTAAAAGACAATTTCTATCTATTCTGTGCATTAAAACACTACAAAGAAGAATTCAAACATTTAAGTGTAGGTACGTATTCCGGAAATACATGAAGAGATACTGAATTTATTAGAAGTGTTGGAAGTAAAGGTTGAATGCTTGTTTCCAGAAGAAAGGCATGATGGTTTATTGATAACATGAAACACCCATAAAATCTGGATATCAATTTGATAATAAAAATGACGAAATAATACGCAACATAGGCTACATGTATTTACTTAAGCAGTTTTTATACAACTATAAAATTATAATACTAATAAAACCACTATTATACTATTGAATAGAGTACCTACTAAAACTATTACACCAATATTGAAATTTTACTAATAAAATGTCTTCTGATGGCAAAACTCTATTCGAAACCGTTACAAACAGGCTTATTACTATCCACAAAAGGTGTTTTGAACCACCAAAATAGATTTTTAACAGTGACAATTTCAAATAACTGCCGTAGAAAATTTATTCTCTACTATTCGGTCTCTCAATCCCATTCCAAATGCGAAAGAATTCAAAAAGGCACTTCGGTTAATTGCTTTATCCCAATATTTTATGCAGTCGAAACGTGGAAATTATGGAGTACCAGACTATATTCCATTGGTAAATTTTCGGTCTGTGATTAAATCTTACGATGACATCGATGTTGAATCTTATTCTTCATAAGTCTGGAGGAAAAACAGTGGATAGTGATTTTATCTGTTATTTCATCATTAAAAATATTACAACAAATCAACTACACTTCATGAACTGTATAGCGTTTGTAATTGCCCAAAATTTGGATACCGTTAATCTTGTCATGCCAGTCTGTATTACCTAAATTAGTTATTAAAAAGAAAATTTGTATAAACTACCTCTCCTCCTAGTTAAGCACGTTAAAAACGATGTTGCCATGATAAAAGGTTGTTTCATTGACTCATAACTCTTGTTCCCAGGACACATTCAATCCAGATTGTATACATCTACAGCATTTTTGTAGACTTTCCTGAGATTATAACAATTAATAATATAATATGGATTCTTGTAATCTTTTAAGGGTCTAATATTTATAAGTTACTTACCTATTATCAAACACTGCAATATTATTTAAAACGCCTTCCAATATGTTAATATTTTGAATATCCAAAAAATTCAGTAATATTATGACAATTGTGCTAAACGTCAAACTATCAAAGTCGCAAACTTGTTGACAAACTTTTCTGCAAAAACTCGAAATTCTTAACACCATCTAGCGGACGAAAGATCGTTATTGTGGCCTTTTCAAGTTCATGTCGCTACTTTAGAAAAAAAAATAATCAACTGGCTTTGTCTAACGTAAACTGTTCTGGCCATCTATGTAATTTTTTTTGCATACTTTTTATATTAGCTATCCATTCCCGCGCTTTCGCTTTTGATTCACCATCGAATGTTCGTATATTTTTTGACAAATCCGGCATAATATGATATGAAGCTGCTTCTTCGGTTATTGGTGATGATTATTTGCACTTGTTTCCCTTGCTTGTTGTTGTTAATTGTACGACCAAGTTAGAAAACATTTCATCGCGCCTTTTGTTTTCTTCCATCATGATTTGAAACAATTGCATCATTTCGTTGACTTACGACGTTGCCACAGGTGCTCCACCATGCCGTCGTCACGCCTGGTTTCATCCCCGGTTTCCCCGTTCCTGGTTGCGCATGTCATTTTCGTATTCGACATTTGCACCCACTTCGGCCTCGATCGTCTGATCTCGGTTCACCTGACTCGCATGGAATCGTTCGAAAGCGTCATATTCGTATCCGTTTCCGTTGTACGCCATCTTGAACACGTTTTGCTCAAGATTTTTTCTCCAATTTTCACCGGTTTTTGAATCACAAATTCACCACTCCGATTGATGAAATGCTCCCAATAATTCACCGTATAATGTGGATCGCACTGAATAAATCCCACTTCTGATTTATGTTAGCAATACTTCCACTAAAGTATCGTAACTCTTCAAATAATAGTCACCTTGTCAGGAATATAAAGTCCTTTTATTAAAAAAACACTAATACTACAAACTGTTAATTTAAATCTACTCCTAAAATGTACGCCCTGCTCTTCTCCACGTTCACGCGCCAATCGTTCTGTTTCCCATCCTCCACCGCGTCTCCCCCACTTTTCCTCCCCCTCCCTGTCTTTCATTTAGCACGAAATTCAAATAAAATATAATTGTAACAAGAAGCTTAAGAGAGGTGAATATAAGGCGCAATGAGACATTATTAGAACAGGAAGAAATAAACCAGTTGCAGAAAATGAGTGACTCCGTATTTTTAGATAACAGTTTAGAAACAACAGTTAGTTCAGAGGGTTTTTTAGGGATATCCGAAAAAATACGTGTGACGCAATAACCGAAATAGGTAGGTTATAGCAATGGTTATAGGTACGCTGTTAATTAATAAAACAGAAACAACTTTGATTATAGTGCACCAAAATACGCAATGTTTAACAAATAAAATTAATGATTATGACGTATTTTTCAACAACTATAACTGTGATATTTTTTGTGTTACCGAAATTGGTCACGTAACAACAAGATATCGTCATTAAAATTACAAGGTTTTGGTATAGTGGATCATTTTAGTAGATCCGTACACTGTCATGGTGGTGTGGCTATTTTATGCAAACACCATATCTCCATGGAAGCAATAGAAGAAGTAAAGAAACTGTGTTAATACTAAGTCGTTACACCCGAAAATGGCAGTTAGAACTCATTAAAACAAACAACTTTTTTTGGTTCCAATTTTTGATTTGGGGCCTCTATTAGTAGTTATTGGATTTCTTTTGTTTTTTAACAATCGTAATAACTCCTTCATTTCAGGGAATATTTCAAAAAACGAAAGGTTTTCAAAATGAGCTTACGGTTCCCTACAACATTTGTATTTATAGTCCAGGCAAATTAGACCAAAAAAGGTGGTTTTGCTGCATTAAATCATGTAGTTCCAAAAGTTTCAGGAATGTGTAGGGGGAGGTTCCCTGAACAACGCCTAATAAAGTCCCATCGATTTCAAGTGCCGCGCGAGGGGGGGGGGAGGCTCAAAGGTCCCATTTTTCAGTTATTGGCGCATATCTCGAAAACGATGCGTCGCACAGCAAATTTTATACTATTCAAAATTAAAGGTTACCAAATTCCCTACAAAATGGTGTATTACTTTTGTCTCTATGTGTTACCGTCTCCGATATATGAGCCGGCGAAAATGGAAAATTTTCGCGAAACAAAAAAAAAGAAAAACTTCACAAACGCCGCAAGGTGTACAATGTTTTGATCCGCATTAGTGGCGTGGGAGACTTATATGCTGCAGATGCTATATATCATGAAGACAAAGAATTCTATTTGCGTAAACCGACTGGCCAACAGAGAGGCAGACCCATGGAAGAATTTGTTTCAGTAGCCATGGAGGAGATTTTCCAGTACCTATTTAGATGGTCAGGCTCGGTCAGGATAAAGGGCAGTACTCCGTGGATGAGCTTATGGAAGAGATAAGTAGGCAAAAACCAGATATGAGGACCGTGATGAACAGACTGGCTGTTAAGTATGGAGACAGAATCGTGTTCAGAAAGCTCCATATGCTCCGTGTCCGCTATTTAAGAATCACCCTGTATATTTCTACTTTCATTAAATGTCAATCTTTGACTGCAAGAATAAATTTGAAACTAGCTAAGAGCAGACATTATTGTATTATATTTTTCCAATCAGTATCTGGAGGGGAATGGCGTACTGTGTTCCGTGTCCGCTATTTAAGAAACACCCTATATATTTCTACTTTCATACATATATATATTTCATTAGTTATATGGGTAATAAATACCATTTATGTTTACATAAACAATAAATAACGTGATAGAGAGAGTTAAAGCCCTTGAAAACGGAAATAAAATGATCAGCAGTTTACTAGCAGAATCTCGAAATCGGCCACGAAACTTATGTTAACTTTTGACTGATTGAAGATAATTTAGCAAAAGTATATATATTATTGAAGGAAATTGAATGCTCTACAACTTCCTTCCTCACGAGTTTCGCGTAAAATGGAAGGAAAAAGAGTTGGAAGGGCAAGCTTGACAAAAACCTGAGGCGCAAATTTTCAATTTTCGCCGGCTCATATATCGGAGACGGTAACACATAGAGACAAAAGTAATACACCATTTTGTAGGGAATTTAGTAACCTTTAATTTTGAATAGCATAAAATTTGCTGTGCGACGCATCGTTTTCGAGATATGCGCCAATAACTGAAAAATGGGACCTTTGAGCCTCCCCCCCCCCCTCGCGCGGCACCTGAAATCGATGGGACTTTATTAGGCGTTGTTCAGGGAACCTCCCCCTACACATTCCTGAAACTTTTGGAACTACATGATTAATGCCCGGTTTCTGGAAAGAAATTTATGAAACCCATAACTTATGTATTCGATAAACAGTCAATAAGGCAGTCCATGACGTATCACGTGATCCTCGTGGAAGGCGCTAATTGGCCTATACGAAATTTGATCACGTGACCTAATGTCATTAGAGTGCCTTATTCGCTGTTTATGGAATACATAAGTTATGGGTTTCATAAATTTGTTTCCAGAAACCGGGCATTAATGCAGCAAAAAATCTAATTTGACTGGACTATTACAGTTATTTTATATTTTTTCAAATAACAAAATGGCGGCCGATCAAAAATTTCAAATCTCAATATTTTGATAACCACCCCATAGATTTTTGAAAATATTTTTATTTTAAATCGTCAAACTATCTATTACAACATTTGTCTAAAACATTTTCTTCTATCTACGCAAAAAAGAGGTCTTTAATTAAATTACAGAAGAGCATGTGTAAAGTATCGACGAATTAAAAACAATTTAGATCGAAGTAGCTTTCTGCCATTAAGAAATAAAACAAAAGAACAATTAGATTAGTGCACAAAACTGAACGAGATACGTTTTAAAATAAATAATTATCAAGACACTGAACTTCGTGACATACTTTTGGTTTTCCAAAAGCATGTCAGGAAGTTCAGTGTCTTGATAATTATTCATGTTAAAACGTATCTCCTTCAGTTTTGTGCACTAATCTAATTGTTCTTTTAGTTTTTGCCGTCTTTCCCACAGAATATCGACTAAAATACTCATCGTACGAGGAAAGTCATAGGAAATGCAGTTGTAGAGCAGTTATTTAGCTTTAATTTAAACACAAGCGGAACTCTGTAGAACCAATAGTTCCCTTGTTATCAGGAAGAAACGAAACATTAAGAAATCGGATTTTTCACGAAATGGAGCCAAACGAATTGCAGGACTTTTGTAAAGGATAAGAAAAACATAACTCGGTGGAAAATGGTTCATATCATGCAAAATGAAATTGAGTACAATAATAAGTTACTTAGTGTAGGTAGTTTATGTGGTCAATACCTAAACATCGTTTTCTAGTTGCACATTGCCTGGCTTCCTTATTCACACCACTCAACAGGAACAACTCAGTAGAGTATTTTGTCCTACTTTAAAATATAGTGGTTAATGCAGTACCGAACGAGGGTAGTACCTAGTGATCTATCGGACGAGGCTTTTTGTTTAATTTCGATTGAACTTCACTTAAGGGACAACCTGTATAGGTATATGGGAGTTCCACGGTATTAAAAATTGTATTTTCTAAATTAATCATGAAAAGTTCAACTAAAAGGGGAGAGAGGTTAGAACCCATAGGGAGTCCAGATTCTTGTAATAATATTGAATTATTAAAACTGAAGACATTTTGTTTGAAGCAAAGCTTTTTAAGATTTTTCTAGGGAAATTTAAATTTTAGACTTGGCAACACTGGGTTCAGTTAACGTCAGTGAACAGAGTTCACTGGTTAACGTCTGGCAACCCTGCCTGAAAGCGCGGTTTACCCTTTACTTTTTATAAGTTCTGTGGTTTATAACCTGTGAATAGCAGTGGCCTGTGGTGAATAGCTTTTACGTTTGTATATGTTTCTTTGCTAAATATAAATAATTTGATCAACACAATAAGAACTTATCGTAGTTCCTTGGGTATACCGTTCCTTGATTTAGAATATCTTGCTTGTATATTTTTTGTAATTTGCTGCAATAAACAACGTAAGTAATGTGTGATCTTTTATGGCATCAATTTAAAACTGTTCATATCTTATGTTCAAGAAGGTTTTAATAAACCGAACACTTCTTGCACTGACATGGATTTTGTGCTCTACATAAAGGATGTCGCAGTTCATTCGGAAGTTGTAGATGAGGGATTAGTGATAAATTCGGACGATCCTACTCTGGATGCTCGGAATAGCAACGACATCAAAGAGAACTTTTCTCAAGCAGATGGTAAGTGTTTAAAATTAATTTTACCCTGACGTAATATGACTAACTTGGAATTTTCTCTGCATAAATGACGATGCAGGAAAATCAGAAATTGTGGGTGAGGGCTTCGTAATGGATACCGAGAATCATAATTTGAATATATGGAATGAGAAAGACATTAAGGGAAACTTTTCTCAAGCTGAGTTGCAAGCAGAGGGTAAGTAGGAAAATCATTTTTTCCTTTTCACTGATATTTGGTTTGACAAATAATATCCTTGGGTCCGGATGACTTTAGAACTCATGGAGCAGGGTCTTGAAAAAATCAGGAAATATAGTCTTGTTAGCCTGCTTTTCCAAAAATCCAAAAAATATTGCGGACGGCAGGTAATCCATTGAGCAAGATTGCACATGCAAGCGCAATTTGCAGTGTGCAGCAACAAGTGTAAAACAGAAATGTACATGCAACAATATTGCTGCAATCTTGCAGCAACCTCTTGCATGAATTGAAACCTGCGCTGATATGTGCAACGATTTGATGCTACTTTTCAGTTACTTTCAGTAATTTTAACTTTATTATATAGTCCGAGAGCTCGCGTGAAAATTATTAAAGGAAATATTCCAATGGTTTGAGCATAGGGTTTGAGGCGTTTAAAATAGTTCTCCCGCTATAGTAAATGTTTTATAATTCAATAACTTCCATTTATTAACATTTATTTAAATAATTCAAGTAAACATTTATTAACACAACATTAACTGACATCCTATTAAATCTCACTTCCCGTTACCCAGTAACCCCTACTATATATATAACATCTCCCTTCTTCCCAATCCAACACTTAATTCATTACATAATCTTTAAATTTATTTGGAAGTTTTCCAATTCTTTTACATTTTGGTGTAATAGGTTCTTCGTGGACCATTTCCAAATCTTCAGCGCCAGGCTTAATTTTTTCCAGTTCAGTATTATTGTTTTCTACTTCAGTTGGTACTATACTAGACTTCCTTATATGGACGCTGTTTCTTCTACAAACTCTATTATTTTCATCCCTAATCATATACGACCTAGGAGTGTCTTCCACTTTCTTTTCCACTACCGCTGGTACCCATTCCATTCCTTTCTTTGTTACTACACTATCCCCTTCATCAAAGTCGTATCTTTGTCTACTGCCCCTGTCATAATAGTACTTGTCTAATTGTCTTTTATTTTCTAATTTGTTTTTAACTTCTAAATTATTGTATCCTTTTGGGACTAAGCTACTATCGCATACGGGTAATTTCGATTTTAATGCTCTTCCCATTAGCAATTGAGCAGGTGATAGGCCAACATTAATGACTGGTGTGTTGCGATACTCGAGGAGACTTAACAATAAGTCGTCGGTTTTTTAAGCATGTTTTTCGCTATTCCCACAGCTTTTTCAGCAAGTCCATTTGAACGTGGGTAATGTGGGCTACTCGTTGTGATTTTAAAACCCCATTCACTGCTAAACTTTCTACATTCAAATGAATTGTATGGCATATTATCCGCAATTAATTCGTCAGGAATGCCATGAACTGAAAATGTCATTTTTAAATTTTTTATTATGCTTTCTGACGTTTTTGCTACGAGTGGTAATACTTCCAACCACTTTGAGTAGTAATCAATTATTACTATATAGCTTTTACCTCCGAACTCTAAAATGTCGCTGGCTATTTTAAAATTTTTTACCACCGAATGAACAATTTCACACATACTTGGGTCATCTTCTACTGCATCTTTGATGAATGATCGTGAAAGTAAATCTGCTATATACATATTTTTTCCAGGACAGTATTCTAGTTGTATATCATACCTCAATAGTTTCAATCGCATTCGTTGCAGTCTCGGTGATGCTATTTGTGAAATATTTTTTCTGCAAATGCTTAACAACGGCTTATGATCCGTAATTATTTTCACCTTTCTTCCATAAATAAAATAATGAAACTTCTCAGTTGCATACACTATAGCTAATAATTCCTTTTCTATTTGTGCATATGACTTCTCCGTATCTGTTAGGCTTCTTGAGGCGTGATAAATTGGTTTATCCTGTAACAAACCACACCCTAGCCCGTTCTGCGAAGCATCTGCTTGTATTATAGCTTCTTTATTTGATTGAAAATTTCCAAGTACTGGTTCAGTGGCCAATATTTTCTTAATTTGATTTAAAACATTTGTATGTACTGGAAGCCAACTATAATGTACATTTTTTTTCAATAGCTCCCTTACTGGTGCTGTAATCTCTGCAAATTTTGGGATAAATCTTCTTAAATAATTTACCATTCCCAATATACTTTGTAACTCTTTTACATTTTGAGGAGAATCTAAACTATAAATGGCTTTAACCCTCTCAGGGTCCGGCTTCATCCCCTCTTCACAAAATATGTGACCAAGGTACTTCACTTCATTCATCCTGTACTGCACCTTGCTCTTGTTAAACTTAATATTTAATTTCCTCGCACGTTCCATTACCATTTTTAATATTTTGTCATGCTCGCTATCACTGTTAGCCGCTATTAATATATCATCAAAGTAGACAATAACCCCAGGAATCCCATCAAAATTAGCCTCATTTACTTTCTGAAAATACTCTGGTGCGTTATTAATTCCAAACGGTAGCCTTTTAAATTTATAGCAACCAAATACTGTGCTGAAAGTACACAATTCACTGGATTCTGAATCTAATTCTACATGATAGAACCCGTCTTTAAGGTCCAATACTGTAAAATATTTTTTTCCATTTAATTTTGAACTAACTTCCTCTATTGTGGGTATTATATAAAATTCTCTTTGTATTGCTCTGTTTAAATCCTGTGGATCCAGACACAACCTTAAACTACCATTTGGTTTTTCAACTATCACCAAGTTGTTAACCCACTCACTTGGATTATCAACCTTAGCTATTATTCCCCTCTTCTCTAGTTCTAATAATTTTTCTTTTAATCTTCCTCGTAACGCAAACGGTATTCTTCTAGCGGGTTTAGCTACTGCCTCATAATTCTGTTTTAATTTAATAGTGCATTTATGCTTAAACTTCCCTATACCTTCAAACATTTCTTCATTTTCTTTTATAAAATTTTCCTTTGTGTTTTGATTTACCACATTATGAACTTTTTTTATTAATCCTAGTTCCACACACGAATTTAAACCCAATATTGGTTTGGATTCTACATTGACTATAATAAACTTCGTCAATAGTGATGCCGCCCGAGATCGAGAATTCTCGATCTCGTCTCGATCTCGGCTCGAATTTCGAGACGAGAGTTAGCAAAACTCTCGTCTCGAAAATCGAGACGAGATCGAGAGTTGCTTAACTCTCGTCTCGTTCTCGCCGCAAGAACTCTCGAACTCTCGAGCTCTCGAATTGTCATTCAGATTTTCTTAAAAATCTTAGGAAAAATATTAGGTTTAAATTTTATGCCGCAATAGTTAAAATTACTTTGAGTTTCTTTGAAATTTATCTTAACTTTAACAAAGTAATCCAGTAAGCTGCCGATCATCAAGGTAAGCCAGTTTTATCTTCCAGCGGTCTACATTCCGTTGGGGAACAAGATTCTCAATGTAGTGGCGCTCTCTTTACAACATACCCTGTATATGACCATTTTTCCGATTAACAGTACCAGTTTACTCACCCCACCCCCTTCTTCACTGAGTAAAACCGTGAGCAGAGCTAAAAATACACCCTGTAGCTCTACCATCCCTTGTAACGAGATTTAACCCCGTTACAAAGTGCTGTAGGTATTTTGCAAATTCATGTCTACTATATATCTATAATACTACTAAGTAAAGATTATCCGAAAGAAAATAGACGCTTTGCAAATAATTTATAATTATTCTCGGCAGTCGGCACTGGAACCCCAATAGGATACTAATTCGATTTACTAAAATCCGAACACTACCATTCTAGAAACGTGTTTGTATAAATAGTAAAGCATTCTAAAATTTGTTTAAGCTGAAGCCATTCTAAGTAGGTACCTAACTATTCCTGATGTTTTATGGGTTGCCCAAGGTTAACTTGCATTTTGTTGTAAACACTCATTTTTAACTCGAGAGCTCGAGAGTTCGAGAATTCTCGCCTCGAGAACGAGACGAGAAGTGGGTCTCGAGATCGAGAGGGAAGTTCAACTCTCGTCTCGAAGTCGAGACGAGATCGAGAGTTACCCAACTCTCGTCTCGTTCTCGTCTCGCGGCATCACTATTCGTCAACCTATTTACATTTTCAACACTACATGGCAACATAACGTAACCTAATGGTTTTATTTTACAGCCTCCGTATGCTTCTAACATTTCACTAGTAGGCCTTAATTCATGGTTGCTGTAGTGTTTGTGATATATACTTGCAGGTAATATATTTACTTCAGAGCCAGTATCGAGCTTAAAGTTAATATTTATCTTGTCGATTCTTAAATTTGTATACCAAGCTCTAACATTATCAACTATATTAACGTTACTTACTATTGCAATAGTACCCACTGCCAGATCACTATCTGCATCTGTCTCTATATTAACCTCTTTCACATTTCTAACTCTACACGCTTTAGCAAAGTAATTAAGCATCCCACACTTATTACATTTCTGCCCATATGCTTTACACTCCCTAGGCCCATGGTGTTCCTTACATCTGTAACACAAAAATGTTTTATTTGAACTTGTACCACTAGCCGAATTTTGTTTAGTGGTTGAGCTTCTCGTCTGATATTCCTCTTCTCTCTTCATTCTCTTTAATTCTAATACTTGTTTTTCTTGAACAGCCCGCACTTGACTATTTGTAATTTCAGCTGCTCTGCATTCAATTACCTACTGCTTTATTTAGATCCAGATCTTCTTTTCTTAACAATCTTTCTTGCAAATTTAGATCATTTATACCTAACACAATACGATCCCTGATAAGTGATTCCTTCTGCTCTCCAAATTCACAAGAACTTGCTAGTTTCTTAAGATCCGTCACGTAGTGATCAAAGCTTTCAAACTCTTTTATCACTACATCATAGTAATTTCTTTGGTCGATTGATAATTTCAGTGTATTAAAAATTTCAACACCCTCCTCTCCTATGATGTTTAACAGAATTGCAACTTTCACATCCTTGGGCTTGCTAATTTTGCCCGATGCTTTCAAATATATTTCAAAATTCTGTTTAAATTTCCTGAAGTTTTCCGCTACATTCCCCGTGAATCTCATTGGCTCTGGAACGCGTGTATCCATTTTTTGTTTTATTTTTTTAATTCATTCAAATTTATTTTACCAGATTTTTAGAATACATACTACTTTAATATTTCTTATCTTGTTCTTTTTTCGACTGCGCCATGTTTTATAATTCAATAACTTCCATTTATTAACATTTATTTAAATAATTCAAGTAAACATTTATTAACACAACATTAACTGACATCCTATTAAATCTCACTTCCCGTTACCCAGTAACCCCTACTATATACAGGGTGTCTCTAAAATATGGTGCCATAGCTTAACCACAGATTCCGGGGATCAAAATAAGACGATTTAACGCAACTTACCTCTATCCGAAATTGCTTCGTTAAAGCGCTATCCAACGCCAAAGATCTTTAAAAAAATTCTATTTTTTTAAATAACAAAAGATTGTTTTTAGCGATTACGATGAAATTTGGCACATGATTCTTTACTGGAAAAAGGTGTTTTTTGACATAATTTTTTTGTTCAGGAGTGTCGCGTAAGTGGTCAAAGGTTGATCATCCATAGGCAAAGAAGCTCATATTTTTTTCAGTTAGGCCAATAGTTTTAAAATTTTTTTTACAGAGAGACATTCTTATTTCAAATATTTTTCGTTTCTTGTTCGATTTCTGTATCTCTCATAGTTTAGACTGAAAAAAATTATTTTGATTGGCTGCAGTGCATTTCTTAAAACGATGTAGTAATCTACTTGTCCCGTATGCTGAGAAATAAGTGACGAAAAGACAATTTTTTGCGTAGAATCAACTTTTGTATCCGGGAAAATGGTGGTCACATTGAGCATTTGCTGTAAATCTATTAATTTACCGGTGGTACAAAATAAGCTGAACCATTGATTCAGAAATGGGTCGGATTATTTTGCGCCACCCTTTAGCCTACATACTTCCTAGTAATAAACTTTATATCAAATTGTCTCTTCGTGATATATTTCTCAACATACGATACAACTAGATTACTACATCGTTTTAAGAAATGCACTGCAGCCAATCAAAATAATTTTTTTCAGCCTAAACTATGGCAGATACCGAAATCAAACAAAAAACAAAAAATATTTGAAATAAGAATATCTCTCTGCAAAAAGATTTTGAAAACTATTGGCCAAACTGTTAAAAAGATATGAGCTTCTTTGACTGTGGATGATCAACCTTTGACCACTTACGCGACACTCCTGAACAAAAATATGATGTCAAAAAACACCTTTTTCCAGTAAAGAATCACATCCCAAATTTCATCCTAATCGCTAAATACAATCTTTTGTTATTTAAAAAAATAGAAATGTTTTGAAGATCTTTGACGTTCGATAGCGCTTTAACGAAGCAATTTCGGATAGAGGTAAGTTGCGTTAAATCGTCTTATTTTGATCCCCGGAATCTGTGGTTAAGCTATGGCACCATATTTTAGAGACACCCTGTATATAACAGTAAATGCACCGCCGCCCGTCTGCCACCTCCCAATGGCGGCGTTAATTCAAGGGGGCCGTTGAATGCACCACATTTTGGTCGATAAACAATCGGCGTTATTCCAAGCTGAAATTTGGACATTTTTTGGTTTTTGGTTACAAATACTACCGGTACTTTTCATAATTTGAGCAGACGGTGGCGTTTACGAAGCAGACGCCCGCAGAAATGTGACCAATAAGGCTATAAACAAATGGTAACATTCCAACTTGCGGTTTGCATCATCTGATCGGAAATAAAAATTTCTACAACTTCTCTTTAAGAAAAAAATCAGCAGACGGCGGCATAAAGCAGGCAGACGCATATTTGTGCCGTGAAATGTAACCTAATTTTTGTTTGGGTCGATAAACAATCGCGTTATTCCAGGCTGAAACTTGGACATTTGTTTTGTTTTTGGTTATAAATACTACCTGTATTTTCATAATTTGAGCAGATGGTGGCGTTTACGAAGCAGAAGTCCGCAAATATGTGACCAATAAGGCGATAAACAAATTGCGACATTCCACCTTGCGGTTTGCGTCATTTGATCGGAAATAAAAATCTCTACAACTTTTCTTTAAGAAAGAAAACAGCAGACTGCGGCCCAAAGCCAGCAGACGGCGATTTTCTCCAAAGAAATAATAGTAGTAATAATTGTTTTATAACATACAGGGTGAGTCAATATTCACTCCCCAGCGCTCGGATATGTGTTCTACAATTAAAAATAAGACAAAAATGAAGAATACTGAAATCCCGAAAGCGAAGCCGTTTTCCTAATAAATGGATTGGTCGGGATGGGCCAATAGCGTGGCCACCCCGGTCTCCCGACTTAACGCCAATAGATTTTTGGCTGTGGGGGTTTATTTTACTGTGCCTGCCGGAGTGGATGACGTTATTGCCCGAATTCACGAAGCAATAGCAGAAATCAATGATGGTAATTTCAATTCTGTTGCCAGGAACTTCAATCATAGGTTACATACGTGTATGAACCAAAATGGTAACAATTTTGAGGGTTTGTTAGGCATTAGATGTTTTGTTTCCGCTTCTATTAACTCCTCCCAGATAGTTTTTATAAGTTTTCAATGTTTTCTTTTGTATTTGGATTTGTTAAAAAAAAACAATAAATTAATTTTTCTTTTTTTTAATTTAAGTTTTACCTGAAAACGGCTTCGCTTTCGGGATTTTAGTATTCTTCATTTTTGTCTTATTTTTAATTGTAGAACACATATCCGAGCGCTGGGGAGTGAATATTGACTCACCCTGTATATGCATACATACAGGAAAACTGCAAGGTAGTTCACATAAACGTTTATTTAAAACATAATACCAAATAATTCATAAATTGAAAAGCGAAATACCTAACTTAAAAGTTAAAGATGAATGTAAACATTGCCATAAAATATGTAAACATAAAGATTAACGTAAACTGTAAAACAACGAAGAAGATTAAGAAAAAAGAAGAACTTCATAAAAATAAACTAATACAATTTTTGTGGAAATTGTTCACAATCAAACCATTTAATTTTAAATTTATCGTCTTCGATAAACCATGACGACTTGGATTGAAAAATTGTTTTTGATTCTATAATATTAAGATATTCGTCAGAATTCCAGTTCTGTATTAAAAAGTTTACAAGGGAAGTTTTGAAGGAACTGCTTCGCAGAGCTTTGTAAAACTTCTGTGGTACTTTCTGATCAACACCTGAAATAATTCTTTGCCTCTTCTTTCCCTTTCGATATCTTTAATCCATGGATGAGAAAACTTGTAAAATATAATGTCAACCAATTTCATGCCTTTACGGGATGTGATTACACTGCATCGTACAAATCAAATTGCTACTATTTGGAAATTTTTCAATTCAAGTCGTCATGGTTTATCGAAGACGATAAATTTAAAATTAAATGGTTTGATTGTGAATAATTTCCACAAAAATTGTATTCGTTTATTTTTTATGAAGTTCTTGTTTTTTCTTAATCTTCTTCGTTTTTTTACAGTTTACGTTAATCTTTATGTTTACATGTTTTCTGGCAATGTTTACATTCATCTTTAAGTTAGGTGTTTCGCTTTTCAATTTATGAATTATTTGGTATTATGTTTTAAATAAACGTTTATGTGAGCTACGTTGCAGTTTTCCTGTATGTATGCATGTATGTTATAAAACAATTACTATTATTTCTTTAGAGAAAATCGCCGTCTGCTGTTTTCTTTCTTAAAGAAAAGTTGTAGAGATTTTTATTTCCGATCAGATGACGCAAACCGCAAGTTGGAATGTCGCAATTTGTTTATCGCCTTATTGCCTATTGGTCACATATTTGCGGACTTCTGCTTCGTAAACGCTACCATCTGCTCAAATTATGAAAATACAGGTAGTATTTATAACCAAAAACAAAACAAATGTCCAAGTTTCAGCCTGGAATAACGCGATTGTTTATCGGCCCAAACAAAAATTAGGTTCATTTCACGGCACATATATGCGTCTGCCTGCTTTATGCCGCCGTCTGCTGATTTTTTTCTTAAAGAGAAGTTGTAGAAATTTTTATTTCCGATCAGATGACGCAAACCGCAAGTTGGAATGTTACCATTTGTTTATCGCATTATTGGTCACATTTCTGCGGGCGTCTGCTTCGTAAACGCCACCGTCTGCTCAAATTATGCAAGTACCGGTAGTATTTGTAACCAAAACCCAAAAAAATGTCCAAATTTCAGCTTAGAATAACGCCGATTGTTTATCGACCAAAATGTGGTGCATTCAACGGCCCCCCTTGAATTAACGCCGCCATTGGGAGGTGGCAGACGGGTGGCGGTGCATTTACTATAGCGGGATAACTATTTTAAACGCCTCAAACCTTTGGAATATTTCCTTTAATCATTTTCACGCGAGCTCTCGGACTAATATGTAACCAAGTTAAAATTTCTTGTGAAGTTGATTAATTTAATATTAGAAACCGTAATACCTGTGGTATTACTATGCAACAGAATCAGACAAAATATTAACCACTACCTTATCTCATTTCCGCGCAATAGATACTTATAGCGAATTCCAATCGTTGCACTAGTATAGTGTGCTAGAATTCCAATCAACGAATGGCGGCTGCACTACACTGGTGGCGTTCCAATCAGACTACTGCACGAACCGAGTGTACATGCATCTGCACTATGGTCCATAGTCTGTGCAGTTCAGTGCAATGCAGTCACTACACTCTGGTGCACTACCATCCTGCTAGTACATCGGCCACCAGTGCAATGCAAGTCCGATTAGAATTCGTCATTCATTAGATATATATATCCTAAAATCGTAGGGCGCCATATCCTTTTTTGTTTGAT
Organism: Hemicrepidius hirtus; assembly: GCA_963082805.1. Taxonomy (NCBI): domain Eukaryota; kingdom Metazoa; phylum Arthropoda; class Insecta; order Coleoptera; family Elateridae; genus Hemicrepidius; species Hemicrepidius hirtus. The sequence continues at coordinate 7,449,763 of OY720165.1, forward strand.
ATACAGGGTGATTGAAAAGTACACCGAAAACTCGCAGGAGGTGATTACCCTTGTCGGAATAAGGAAGAAAGTTAATACGACTCATGGTCTGATAATGCTTAGTTGCTGAGTTACCAGCTACCAAAAATGGAACGAAGAATCACTAATGCTATTCGGTTGTAATATAAGACCGCTTTCGTATATTCGAATATACTTTTCGCGATAACTATTCGAAATTGATGTTGCCATGGAAATTTCCTGAGAGCTTTGCTCGATGGATATTTCCTAAAATTTCCTCAAAACCAGAGAAATACTTTCCATAAGAACCAAACCGATATCTTATTTGGTTGAGTTCTTACGAACAAAATTAGTGATTCTTCGTTCTATCTTTGTCGGCTGGTAACTCAGCAACCAGGCATTTATGGACCATGGGTGATATTAGTTTTTTTCCTTATTCAGTCGAGAGAAATCACCTCCTACCAGTTTTCGGTATACTTTAAATCGCTCTGTATATACATGGTGCTGAAAAAATGTCGTATTAACTCCATGGTGCGCTGTTAAGGGACACTTGTTGAACATGGGAAAATAATTTTAAAAAATCTTGAGTTTTATTCTTCAAGATATGGAGGTATTATTTATTTATGAAAATTAGTTGAACTGGCAACATGGCTTATTAATAAAAATAATTAGTCACGACCTTCTTGATTTCCGAGACTTGAGACTTCAAGTCTTGGAAATCAAGAAGGTCGTGGAAATAGTACAGTATTTAAGTAAGGTATCTTAGAAACAATGTAACAAACAAAAATAACAATGTTGCCAAATGAGTTTAGTGCTTGTTGCTCCAAATTTTTAACATTTTTTATGCCCGATTGCACCGTCGTCACTTAAATTTTAAGGGAGCCTTAAAAGTTTAATTGCCATGGATACAATTCTTGGTGACAATTGTATCCATGGCAATTCAACTTTTAAGGCTCCCTTAAAATTTAAGTGACGACGGTGCAATCGGGCATGAATTAATAATTTTCGATACTTTCTTTGCCGACGGCCTGAATTATTTACAACTTTCATCATTTACGTAATTAACTTTAAAAATACAGGGAAGCTTTTATTATTGAAGAATATGCTACATATAATATTTTTACTATTTTTCACATACTCAAGATGTATCCGTTAACAATGCACCAATGAGTTAATACACCATTTTTTCAGCACCCTGTATAAAAAAAAATGTTTAATGATAATTTGCTTTCATATTTAATAGAAGTTGTGCCTTATACTGTTTGTGCTACTTTAAGTACCTACTTCTAAAATATTAATATCTTAATAAACTGTTAATTATTTCAGTAAAACATGAAAATACGAGCACCCGTTTGCATGCCCAAATAAAATCTGAAACTCCTGATGTGAAGTTTAATATTAAGAGTGATGATGATATCTATATTAAGAGTGAGCCTTTGGTGGGCGAGGAGCTGGATATAAAAGAAGAAATTGACGAAATTGAAAGAGAAATCAGGCAAGGCTTTCAAGTTGAAGAGTTAGATTCTGCCATGTACAGCAACTTATATTCAATTGAAGAAAATTCCAAATCCAATAATGCAAGAGATAACGTAGAACCATATACAAAAATTGTAAGTGGTGATGGGAGTAAACAGGAAAGTAATTTTGAGACTTGTGGTAATGTAGCTACAAGAGAGAGATGTGATTATAAAAGTTTACAAAAGACTAACTTACAACAACATATGCAAGCCCATACGGGTGAAACGCCATTTAAATGCAATATATGTGATTATACAAGTTCACGGAAGGCTCACTTACAACGACATTTGATGACCCATACGGGTGAAAAACCGTTTCAATGTGATATATGTGATTATAGAAGTTCACAGAAGACTAACTTACAAGTTCATATGAAAACCCATACGGGTGAAAAGCCATTTGAATGCAATATATGTGATTATAGAAGTTCACGGAAGACTGACTTACGAGGGCATATGAAAACGCATACGGGTGAAAACCCATTTCAATGCAATATATGTGATTATAGAAGTTCACGGAAGACTAACTTACAACTTCATATGAAAACGCATACGGGTGAAAAACCATTTCAATGTTATATATGTGATTATAGAAGTTCACGGAAGACTAACTTACAAGTTCATATGAAAATGCATACGGGTGAAAAACCATTTCAATGTGATATATGTGATTATAGATGTTTACGGAAGGATCCCTTACAAAATCATATGAAAACCCATACGGGTGAAAAGCCATTTACATGTGATATATGTGATTATAGATGTGCACACAAAAGTAGCTTGCAACAACATATGAAAACCCATATGGGTGATAAGCCATTGAAATGCAATATATGTGATTATAGAAGTTTACAGAAGGTTCACTTGCAACGACATTTAATGACCCATACGGGTGAAAAACCATTTCAGTGTGATATATGCGATTATAGATGTGCACACAAGAGTAGCTTGCAACGACATATGAAAACCCATACGGGTGAAAAACCATTTAAATGTGATATATGCGATTATAGAAGTTTACAAAAGACTAACTTACGAAGGCATATGAAAACCCATGCCGGTGAAAACCCATGTCAATGTAATATATGAGAGTAGTACCTACTAATATCAAAGATGGTAATCTCCAATTTTTATTTATTTATTTAAGAAAGAAACGGACAGGCTTGGGAGCCTAATAACATGATTCTTATAATAAGTATAATTAAAATAATAATTAAATGAAAATTAACATAACTGAAAAAAAAGAGAAAAAAAATGTTACATTAATTCACTATATCAGCGGTACACCTACACATCACACGAAAGGAGAGGTACAAAAAGAGTAAAAAGAAAACAGAGTAGAGGGCTACCTATGCTTTTGTATTTCATTATTTAATTAGCTAATGCGAAATAATAAAATATATTTAAATGAATAGGATAGAATGGATAACAGATATAATATAGTTATTTATGTATCAAGGGCGTAACCCAGGCGTTTTTGGTCCGCGGCGTGAAAATTATAGCCCGACGTGCGAAGCACGGAGGGCTATAACACGCCGAGGGCCAAAGACGTCGGTTACGCCTGAGGTGCATACAAAACTTTATGTAAGATCGAAATTTTAAAAACCGTAAAAATATAGTTTATATTGACAATGACTGTATTTAAACAAAAAATGAAAAGCGCTCCTTTGAAATCGATTTATCATTGACCAAATAAAACTGCGTAACCACAGCAACAAGTATAAACAAAAACAAATTATTTGCAAAAAAATTAGTAAGTAATTTAAGTATTTGTCACTATTTGTTTGCAAAAGTATGTCTAAAGAAGAAGATTTCTCGTGCATTGTGCCAGATTTTGATGAAGCAGCAAAGAACATTACTTTGAATCTGTTACCGCCAAAATCCAAAGCTATATATGAGAAAACATATAATGATTTTTTAAAGTGGTGTGCAGTTAATAAGGTAAAAACCATTACTGAAAACGTTTTACTGGTATATTTTGATGAACAAAGTAAAATTTACAAACCAACCTCGCTTTGGTCGCGTTACTCAATGATCAAAGCAAATTTGGCAGCTAAGGAAAACATTGATGTCAGTCAATTCAAGCGATTGTTCGCCTTTCTGAAAAGGCAAAGCGAGGGGTACGAACCCAAAAAATCAAAAATACTCAACAGGGAACAGATCACAAAATTTTTCTTGGAAGCCCCAGATGATACATTTCTAATGATGAAGGTAAGAAAATCACTAATTCGAAATATAATTATACTCATTGAGTTTCTACAATATTGTAGGTGGCAATAATCATGGGCATCGCTGGGGCATGTCGTAGAAACGAATTAGCCCAATTAACTCTAGATGATATTGAGGATGTAGGGTCTGCACTCATTGTAAAAATCAATAATACAAAGAACAAAATAAACAGAACATTTACAGTCGTTAACAACGAAGAACTAGCACTGAATTTTCTACAAATATTTCGAAAATACGTGTTTTTACGGCCATCACACACGGAGCATCGACGACTCTTTGTGTATTACAAAAATGGCAAGTGTACATCGCAGGTTGTAGGAAAAAATACACTGGGACAAGTGCCGCAAAGAGTAGCCAAATTTTTGAATATGCCGGATGCAGGTGCCTATACAGGACACTGCTTTCGACGTTCCTCCGCTACTCTTTTAGCTGATGGGGGCGCAGACTTGATCAGTATCAAACGTCATGGTGGCTGGAAGTCCTCGGCGGTGGCCGAGACTTATATTGAGGATTCATTGCAAAATAAAATGAAAATTGCACAAAAGGTTATGGTAGGCGAAGGTCTTCATGTACCCTCAACAAGTAATGCTGTCAGTAATGAAAACGTTCGCAATCCCTCTGTGATAAACACCATTCTTTCTACGTTAGAGAATGATGGTATTAATGAAAGCGTTATCAGTGAATCTTTGATAAACACCATTCCTTCCGCATTTAATATAAGTAATTGTAATAACTGTAAGATAGATATAAATGTTCATATTAACAAATAACTGTGTTACTACTTGTATTCCAAACAAAAATAAAATTATTCCTTAATTAGAAAAGTGCAATCAGCGGGCCAAAAACATAATTACGGCCCGAGGGCCAAAAAGACTAGGTTTACGCCTGAAAATTAGGTCTAAAAAACAGTTGTTATTGATCGATCGTACATAAAATAAATATTGACAAAGAAGGTATTCAATTGTTTTTAACTGTGACTTATATTCTGTTAATGTAACACGGAATAAATTAATATCAACACGTGTGTTATACTTATTGTAAGTTTGGCTACTATTGATAATCGGAGGTTGTAATCTGGTGGCAGTACCACTAATACCTATATCTGGCAACTCGCGTTGCCGAATTCTACGTCGTGGAATTTACAAATTAAGTCTGGATAAAAGAATTTGCTAGCTTATATAATTGTTTAGTATTTTATACAGTGTGTAAATAAAGTAGCGGGACACGCGAATAACTTTTTTATTATTAAAGATGGAAAGTTTGTGTTTGGAGACAATTTGGGTGGGAAAAACAGTATAAGTCAACTTTTTGGGAAAATGAGTTTAAGTCAAATTATACAGGGTGATTTCTAACGTACGGAGGAAACTGAAAGGACAAGTACAGGGGACCACAACATAGTTTTTTTTACAATAAACTTTGATCAAAATGGAATAACAAGAAAGTTACAACAGTTTAAAGTTCTTATAAACTTGAGGATTTTTTTAATAAAATACGGTAATTATTTACGTTTTGAATTCAACTTTTGTATATTTGTAAGCTAATTAAACAAAATTCAGTAAAAATTTATATAAGACGAAAGTTGTGGCTATTTAAAGTGTTCTTGAAAATATTCAGTTATAGGTGTTTGTTTATTGACAGCCGCTGATTTACATAATCTGATCATGTAGGTAAGTCAAAATTACAGCAGCAATTTATCAGATTGTGTGAGATGTATTTCTGATGTAAAAGCGAATACAATAAGCTCAGCGGTACTCAAAACGTGGGCGTTAAATTATAAGAACTTTAAATCGCTGTAACTTTCTTGTTATTCGATTTTGATCAAAAGTTTATTGTAAAAAAACCCATATTTTGGTCTCATCTAATTGTCCTTTCAGTTTCCTCCGTACGTTAGAAATCACCCTGTATTTTAGAAAGTGCTATTCTGCTATTCTACATTGTGTTCCAAATAGGATAAGTCAGAGTATTAAGTTAATGCTTTTAAATAGGTTGGTAGTTTTGGTACAACTTTAATTGTTAGGGGCAATGGAGAGAAAAACAGTATACATAACTTATACTGTTTTTCCCACCCATCACAGAGTTATAACCTTTATTTTTGGTATGTCGAAAATTAGTTTCCGTTTCCGATTTAACCGGAAGTACAGTACGCCCGTTTCTAGAATTCCTCGGCTGTGGGTGCGCACTTGTCCAAAATTTATGGTGGGAGTGACCTTCACACTCGTCCTACCACTTTCGCGCGGTACCAGTGGCGCAGAAATTATCAGTTGCAACAGGTAGTTAGACTTATTGAGTTCTAAAGTGGGAAAAAGCGGCCAAATATTAAGAGGTCAATCGCGAGAAATAATTTATAATGTTTATAAATATTTTCGTGACAATAAAATGTGTTGCGATTGCATGAAAACCGTTCCATTTTATACCTAAAAGCATGAACGTGACGCCACTGCTTGAATTTAAAATTTTTAAACGCCGCGCTTCCCGATTCGCCTTCGGGTTGCGCGACCCGAGGAATTCTAGAAACGGGCGTACTGTAATGCTAACTTGAAAATTTTAAATAGAACACCCTATATAATTTTGCATTTTTGGATTTATACTTTTATAAACTTTGAGAAACTTAAATAGGACTATGTACCAAAAATCAATAGTTTTCGAGATATTCGAGGTAGAACGTATAAATTTGTAATTTTTATTGATTTTGATTTATACGTGTAAAAACAGTTAACGTACGCTTTTCTAAAATTTCTTTTTTTAATAAGATTGTGCGGGCTAAAAAAGGCTCCCTATAAAGCAGGATCGTAAAACAGCAAACCAAATGGACCAATTGCGTATTACGTCGGTTCGGTTTCGTCCCGTTCGGTTCAGTCCAAGTATAATACAGATGTCAAAAAATTCCGAAAGTCCGATTAGTCTATAGGTAAGAACGGGACGAAAAGGATGGTGCCGTACCGAATCAACGTAATGCCAGTAATTTCCATGTACAGTGGAACAGATTTATGATTGCGGTCGGCTCGGCGATGCGCTGTAGCAAATTCATAGGGACTCCCGGTCAGCTCATTGATGGCTCATTGCTTACTTCGCCTTGGAGTGATACAGAGCTCTATACTGCGTGAAAAAGTATCAAGTTGTTTTCTGTTATTGCCATCTTTTCGTTGATATCATTGTTATCTATTTTGTTGTTCCTGTTATCTATTTTGTTGTTCCTGTTATCCATTTCGTTGTTGCTATCGTTTTCTGTTATTTTATTTTTCTTGTTATTGCTACTGGTTGCGTGTTATTGTTGCTCTATCTTGCTGGTTTACATTCTTTGTAAATCATGGATTTTATATCCAAAGTTAAAAATAAGGTTCTACATAGCCAAAGCCGGGAAATTGTAAGTGCCGTCTTACAATTTATGCAAGAGGAATGTGAGGCTGGTGAACCGATTATTTCTATCATTAAGGTTCAAAAACGTGCGGCAAAAGCAACTGGGATTTCTTTGCGAACAGTCCAAACCATAGCAGCGAAGGAATCTAAATTAATACATGGAGGTGCGGCAGCTACCTTTTCCACCCCAAAGAAGAAGAGACGCAGGACTCATACCAAGACAAATCTAGACGAGGGCGACAGAGAAGTTTTGAGGAGAATAATTGTTAATTATTACATCGTGGAAAAGCAAAAGCAGGTTCCTATTATAAAGAAAATTTTACATTCATTTCAAGAAGCTGTTAATTACACTGGTAGCACTGAAAGTTTACGCACCGAAATCAATAATATAGGATTTCGATGGAGAAAAACTAGAACTAATCGTAAAATTCTGATGGAAAAGCATGAGATTCGCTCGTTACGATTAAATTTCTTGAGAAGCATTAAGCGGTACCGGGAAGAAGGGCGCTGCATTGTATACATGGACGAAACCTACATTCATTCCATCCATACAAATACTAAATCTTGGAGCGACGACAGTAGAGATGGTCTACATAAACAAATTTCAAAAGGGCCAAGACTGATAATTGTCCATGCAGGAGGAGCAGATGGATTTGTAAAAAACGCTGGGTTAATATTCAAATCATCAACGACTACAGGTGATTACCACAGCGAGATGAATTTTAAAAATTATAAAAAATGGTTAGAAGAAAAACTCGTGCCTAATTTACCACCGCAAAGTGTTTTGGTTATCGATAATGCCCCTTATCATAATGTGGTTGCAGACAAGTGCCCCACCTCTGCAAGCAGAAAAGACGACATGAAAAACTGGCTACAGAGCAAAAATATACCGTTTCTGGATACCATGTTAAAACCAGATTTATATAATATAATTAAAATCCACAAACCAAGATATAAAACTTACGAAATTGACAAAATTTTGGAAGATAAAGGACATCGTACATTAAGACTGCCGCCATACCACCCCGATTTGAATCCAATCGAGCTAGTGTGGGCCTCTTTAAAGCTATGTGGCACAACGTAATGTAAATTTTAATTTAAAGGAAGTGGAAAATATGTGCAATGAGTTTTTTGAACAATTTTCTCCGAACGAGTGGAAATCGCGGTGTGATCACGCAAAAAAAAAATTGAAGAAGAGTTTATGGAAAAGGAACCTGCATTAGATTTAGTTGTTGACGATTTAATTATAAACTTAGGAGAAGGAAGCGAAACTGAGAGCGATTTGGAAAGTGGCAGTTCTGATGAAGATGAATAGAAAAATTCCAGCATTTTGTTAATAAAATTTCTTGCAATAAATCTAATCTTTCATAGTATTTAGTATTTATATTCATTATTCTTATTCCAGAGAAAATAGGACTATTCTTAAAAATGATTAATTTTAAATGGTTTTTCCAATTTTTTTGTTAACGTTGTAATATAAACTTAAAATAAGTCTGCAGAAACGCTCAGCCGCCGCTGAGTCTCAGTGTTACTAAGCGGAGGAGTATAGACTCACCCAGCTAAGTAATTGTGCACCCAGACGTACCACGTGTTTGTAGCTGTTGTGACGTACTAAATATCTTTATTGCAAGGCCTTCCTCTCTGTTTATCTTATGCGCATTTGAACCGCCATCATAAATCTGTTTCACTATATTTCCGCGGCATTTGTAAGCTTAGTGGAGCTTTATTTGCTTACCTCTCTGCACGTTGATGATCAATCGATATAGGTAAGTTTATAGTTATCAATTGATTGAACTTGACCAAGAGGTTCTTCTGTTAGTATTGGTAATGATGTTGAATAAAATCTTCAGCAGTTGATTTCTGTGGAAGTGGCAATGAAGATAATGACGAAATCAACGTTGATAAAGACTTCGAGTATATTGATGATTCTTCTTACCAGTTCTTCTTCTTCCGGTCTTCATTTAACAATAACCAGGTTATAAGATGAAAAATTTATGAAATTGTTGAGTAATTTCTAAACTGTAAAGGAAAAATACTTGGTGGTACACACTACACACAAGTGGGGTTAAGCCAAGACAACTTTGTATTTTAGAGTTGATGTATTTCCATGGTAATATTCAAAATAATGCCCTATACCCCATGGTATAGTTGGGGCACGCTAAGGGCTGGTTTTTCAGTTCTGGTTTAAATTTTGGCTCAGCTAATCCGAGGTTAATTCCCATGTATACAATTCCTATAACAATTGTATCCGTGTAATTAATCGTAGTTTAGTTGATCCGTGATTTAAACCTGAACTGAAAACCTGACCCTAAGTGTGCATCTACGTCATCAATTTTTTAATGGTGTTCCGACGTCACGAATTAATACTCTGTTTCTATTTTTTTGTGCAACCGTACGGAAAGTGCACGTTTCCCGTACGCACATACCGGGAGTTACTTTGTCTAATGCAGTTTCCCACATTATCAAACACTTTTTATTATACCGTAGAGCCCTCTTCTCCAACGTATTTGTTGTAATATTGTTTGGTAATTCCCCATATTTTTTCAATTGGTTTCAAAATACAATGGTATGGGGGAAGCCGCAACACAGTATGTCCATGTTCCAGTGCCATTTGGTCAGCAGTATACAGTTTTGATTTTTTGGCTTATTTCTAAAAATTGTATCTTGGTATAATAAAGAAACGTTGACAGTAACATGCTAAATATACTGACATATTGCTCTAAGAAAGTGATAGTTTATAAACAAAGAAGTCATAAAACAAGAATATTTAGGTAGTACTACTGCTTTTAACCCAGTCATATATCACATCTCGAATAGTACCTAATTCCATCATTTTCATATGTAGTAGTATATTCGTAACAGGGTTTGCATGAATTTTCTTCTTAGGGCTTCGTAAAGCGGTACCAACTTTTATGGTTTGAGAAAGTTTGCTTATCGTTCCCAAACTTACATTTTTCCACGATCTGTCTTTTTTGTTTACTTACTAAATTCGATGCCATGACAGTAAGCTGCATTTACTGGTAGACCTAACAAAACGGTATTCACTTACCGTTCTATTTATTAATATTGAAATTAAACGTATATTATTAGCAATTAGGGTTAAGTACCTTGCACCGATATGTATTTTCATAGCGAAGCTTGGATTTCTCCGGTAATATTGCCGAACACCCAATATTCCAGGCTCGTTCAATTTCACTGTTGTCGTCCTCGGAATCACTCATTACAAAGAAATTCTTGTAATTTTACAAAGAATACACAATCAGACCAATTCTATTTGTACATTGCTATGAAAATTGTTATTTAACCACATTGTTATATCTACCTATAAGTGGTAGCAATATTGCTTACGATGTTTTTGTCAAAAATACTATTCTATTTTGACTACCGTAACAACTTGGTTATAAAAAGCACATATCTACAACCTATGGCTATTATAGCAATGACTGCAGCGTAGTTGCGCGAATGTTTAAGCTTGTAAATCAAGTTTTCCGCGTTTTTTAATGAAAGAAAAATAACGTCACGTCGCGATTTAGTATATTTATCCACGACTACTAAATTATACATCGATTATTTATGTGTTTTGTTAAACATAAGACTACCCATAATAAATTGCCGTGAATTATGGGAGTGAATTATGACTCATAATTCACTCTTACGTGAAAATCACAAATGTCAAAATACAATACAATACAACATACCCCAACTTCGTTTCGAGGCCCTGAGATTTTTCAAACTTAAAGAAGTGATTTTGTCCATTTTTAACTTTTTTAATACAAAATACTTGCAAAAGCAAACTCTCGCGAACAGTATTAATTTTTTGACGTTTCTCGAATAACATCAAAAACAATTGCTGCCTTTGATATAGGTACAAATGTCATGGCTGATTAGATGAAGTTTTTAAAAAAATGTTTCTGGTAATTATAAATTTTAACAAAAATTGTTGTTATTTAGTAATAGTCGTGGACAAAGTATAGTATTTAACTCGCATGTTATTGGCTATTATTCACTCCGGTTATTTACGAAACTCACCTTCGGTTCGTTTCGTAAATGTAACCGTCGTGAATAATAGCCATCCTAACATGCTCGTTGAATAATATACTATTATCTGTGTAGTTGGTGTGTTTTTTTCTCTTTCGTAATGGCAGATGAAGAGCTGCCCCACAGCAGTTTGGTAACTACCTTGCCCATGAAAGTTCAATGCAATTAAAAGCTGTAAATAGTAGGTACATGTGGAATAATAGTATATTAAGTATTAAGAACGGTAAGGGATGTTCACCGGTCGACGACAATTGTTTGGGGAGGAGCGAAGCGACGATCCCAATTATTGTCGGATTATTGGGTGCGAAATTAGGAATAAATAAGGTATGTGTGTTCTGCTCTTTATACTACGCTAATGTTGTTGCCCTAAAATTATTGATTTCAACAAAATCGCTGTAACCACAATTTTACCTACAAATTACTGAACTCTAAAAGTGAACGTTTCAGGTTTCACGAATATTTTTTTAAATAATATCGTTTGGTTCTTACAAATTTTAATTTTTCATTGTAAAAATTTTGACATTTTCGAGGTTTTTTAATTTCATTCCAAACCTTGCCAGATTCTCCTAAATCGCCTCTAATAAACCACCGCCACCCCGAAAAAAAAATTCGTCTGCGGCGCCATTTTTGCTAGCTTCGTTCATCTCTTACTGTGCCCCCCACATATTTTGGTCACGAGCCGCCACTGCTTTCTAGTAATATCCTGCTGTTATAATTAAACCCAACAAAGTTGCTGACATCGCATATTATTTGTAATAAAGAGTACATTGGTCGTACGGAAATATATTTTGGCTATAGGTTCAATTTTTGAGTTTAATTTGATTAATTAATCAATCTTGCTTAACATATTACTCCGTTCCTAATTCGAATATTGAGTCAAACTTTGCATGTATAGTATCGTCTAACAAAGTAGGGGAAGTCCGTGTAATTTGGACCAATGTGTAAATTGGTCCAGGCAAATAATTCAAAAACTAGAATATGTAGCAACATCTTACTAATGTGTTATGAACCACCCCTACCTAAGACGGTCTAAGGAATGAAACTTGGTTAAGATGAGTCAGTTACTAAAAAGTGCCATTCAGTTCAAGTTGAGCCCGTGTATTCATATAAGGTTAGGTGAAATCTGTGTGCGAGATTCTGCAAAGTCAGTACATATTTTACAATACCAACTAGACTTTCTTAATTAATAGCTATCTAAGAATACTTCACCCCAATAAAAATTAATTACAGTTACTACAATTAAAAGTTAATTACATCATTTAAAAAAAATCATTGTTGTCTAGACGCCACATGGTGTAAATCGGTCCACTTATATAGTGTATATCTATATATCGTGTAATTTGGCCCTGGTCCAAATTACACCTATTTTACTACAAAATCCTTGTATGCATTTATATTTCGTTTTTTCTATACTAAATATTAAAATATTTCATATGAATACCATTGCTCATTTCATAAACCTAATTGTAGATTAAACAACATCAAACCAAATTACACGACTCATGAAACCAAATTACACGCCTATGGACCAAATTACACGAAATAATAAAAATTTTAAATATTTTTTAAAAATTAATACGTATTTAGTTGCTTCATATTGGGGTGCAATATCAATTCGTTTTAGTACGTAGCATTCACACAAAATATATGCATCCTCTGGGTATCTCCAGTAAGAAATTATCGTGATATCTTCTTAGGGGGTCCAAATTACACGGACTTCCCCTACTACGTCCGTACGGAAATAGATTTTGTTAAACTTCTACGATAATCTTATAAATAAATTAAATAGTTTTGTTATAAATAATGCAATTTTCCAAAAGTGAAGCTAAGTTACACTACCCACATAATACGATGGTGCTTCAGGCGAAATTTCCCCATCGGGTGATTATAACGGATTACGCCTATTAGAAGAACAAAGCGCAAGAATGAAACAAAAATGATATAGTATCTCAAGCAGTCCAAGTATAACCAACATATATTCAATCCCATAATTATGTGAAATTTTGTTTAGAAATAAATTACCGGGAGAAAAAGTACGCCGCGTTGAAATAAAAAGCCGAGAAAAAAAGCCGCGGAAGAAAAAACCGAACATTAAAAAAAGTTGTAGCATTGTATTAATTGTTGTCATATATTATTCGCAATTTGCATACAGTACTTATAACACCAAGTTGGTGAACCGTAATTGTCGCTTAGTAAGACAAGATTGCACATTCCATTTTTAATGTGTAGCGCGAAAGAAAAAATTGATAAGATATAATATAATACTTTATTGATCATCAACATAGATTGCTAATTACGACATATAAATCTCTCTTAAATCTTGATTAAGGCATCTCCTTGGATCAACTAATTCTGGTAGGTAGTAGTAATGAATTAAAATAAAAGTCAGATAATCGTTCGACCATTTTTGCTTTCCAAAACGAATCGTCTTTGCAAATCAAATAAAAATGTCGGTACCTACATGTATTTTTTTAGCAATTAATTGAATTACCTACCTTTTAATTTCTTCTACATGTATTCCGCCTCTAGTATATAAATAACAAAATATGCAACATCTATCTCTATTTGGTTTATTTTCAAACACACTTTTCCTTCTTCCTTGTTACAGTAATCTATTTTTCTTTCTTCAAAAGCCTCGGTTGGTGGAAGATCCCCGCTTTTTTCAGAATTTTTGATTTCCAAAATAGCGTTGTCTATCAGTCCGTCTGGAGAACATACAAGAAATGGAAATTCCTGGTCAATAATTAAACTAGTACTTGTTTTTTCGAAACTGCTGTTCAAACAAAAAAATGGCACTGGCTTCATGTTCTAATCCAAATGCTATGGCATGTATGCCTCTAAAGTTTGTCTATAATAATGCCGCAACCGTTTTAGCGGTCGACGTGCTTTTCTTCAGCTTACATATTTTACCAAAGTTAGATACTGTTCGTTCAATAGCTCTTCAACTTTTTTGGTATATTCGTCCACTTCCATATCCATAATATGTCTAATTAGCGAGATAACTACTACTGATAATTGCATTTTTATGGCACCATCAACAAATAGACCGTAAAGTTCAAGATACATACCTTTACCAGTTTCAAAATAACTTTGGGCCCTCTATTATATTGATTACTCATCCTGCCACAATCCACTATGGTCGCCCTTATTATTATTGTGATTATTATTAATTCGTTATTCGTTGGTATCTAGGTACTTTAATTTGTAATAATTAATAAGAACAATGGGGCGGATGTAATTTGCGCGGAAAGTAATCCCTACTAATGGGTATCTTTATTTTGCATGTTAATCTTACCTGTAATTTGCGCGAAGTAACTTATTGCACTACCCTATTAATGCGATAAGTTAATGAATTACTTTTCATGAGAAAAATTCCTTATTTCAAATCAGCACTATTATTGGATGTTTTGAAAAGTGAAAATGTTTACATTTGTTTATGCACCTAAAACGTCTCTCATTGTGAATTATTCTACACAATAAGTCACTTCAGTAATCATGGTTTCTGTCGAAATAATCAAAAGCAACAGAAATTCTGATTTACTTATTATTCAGTCATACAAATATAGGAAATGTGGGGTGTTAAAAAACGGGGAAGTGTATTGGCGTTGTACCATGAAGCAGTTACCTAATTATATGTATTAGTATGTAATATATTTAAATTTGTTTTGTAATAGGCTAAAGCATCATCTTATAAAAATTGTTGTTGTTTGCTCCCAAGTGCTCGTTAAAGCAGCTCATTAGTAAGATAAGGTACTTCGCGCAAATTACAGGTTGGATTTGCGGGCCATTCTATGTAGCCCGCGCATTTTACATGTCCAATTTTGGAATTCAGGTATAATTACGCGCAAATTACACCGGCCGGAACAATGTAGGCTTATAGTAACTTTAGAAGAAAGATAATGACTTTGTAATCTAAAATCTTAGATAAGGAATTTTTCAATGCTGCTAATTATGCATTTTTCCTAAGAATTACTGATAATTTGTATAACAATAGAAAATAAACTATGAATGAGAATTTAGAAAAAAAATCTGCGGAAAGAGAACCTTGGAAAAAAACTGGCGAAAATAGGCAAATTTGTTTTAAAACTAAATGTAAGAAATATATAAACGGGCTTTTCCGTCTTTCGAGTTAATCCTTTGCTGCAAGTTGTTAGTCATGGTTACCCTAAGAACTCACGTCATAAATTCTTTAGTTAACAGTTAAATTGTGGGTTGCCTATTTAAAAACCTTCAAGGGGCACTTCAGAAATTTGTTTTCACTCCTGAGGGGCCTTAACCAAATTGATGCGATAATGGAGAAACACAAGAAACAAACAGTAATACTAGGAGACCTAAACATTGACCATTGATTTTTTTTTGGAAAACTGGGGGTGGCCTATAATTTAAAAGCAATTGAGAGTTTAAGATTAGCATTATAAAATTACAAAAATTTTTTTTTAGGCGACTACGATAAAAACAGCTGTTTTACGTATCTTTTGACAGCCGTAAAGTGTCAATTTGTAGTAGGCATTTGTCAATTTCTATTTTGCGGCCGCAAATGGTTTTTTTCTCCGATAGACAGTAAAAGCATGCTTTGACTGACATTTGACTGTCTCCAAAGTTCCACGTTTACTGCCTAGGCAAAAGTGATCATTTTTACTGACAGTAGCATTCAAAATCAGGTTGCTTCGAAAAACAAAATAAATTTTTATTAATTAAATTTAAGTTCCATATTTTTCACGATTTCTTTAATTTCGGATGGGGTGAACATTTCTTCGTCATTTTCCATTGTAAATATATTATAAATTAATTAATATTTACGAATTAACAAGATTAAACTATTTTATTCGCAACAAATAGAATGACATTTCTCAAGTATGTTTTTTCATAGCAACCAATAAAAACTGCATAGCAACAAATGCTTGCTGATACTAATAGTACAAAAAATATTAAAAATAATCATTAAATTAATGTTAAATGTAAACAATCGGAGAAAAAATTATATGTTCAACACGGCAGAAATGCAGATTTACTGCCTTGGCTGGTTTCACAGCTTCGGCTTCGCCTCAGCTGTGAAATACCAGCTGCGTCAGTAAATCTGCTACTTTTCTGCCTTGTTAAACAAATAACTATTTTCGGCCGCAAATTGTTTTTTTCGGCCGCTGATTTATAATTTTTTAGTCGACTATGATAAAGGTCACGTGGCCAAATGTCATTGGAATATTTAGATAAAAATTTAAATTTGTTAATAAAATTTGTAATATTCGCCTAAAAAATGTTGTTTGCACCTCTGCCAAAAAGTGCTTTTTAGGCGACTATGATAAAAACAGCTGTTTTACACATCTTTTGACAACCGTAAAGTGTCAATTTGTAGTAGGCATTTGTCAGTTTCTATTTTGCGGCCGCAAATGGTTTGTTTCGGCCGCTTTTACTTTTTCGGCCGCTGATTTATAATTTTTTAGTCGACTATGATAAAAACAGCTATGACGTTTCAGGGTGGTCACGTGACCAAATGTCATTGGAATTTTAGATAAAAATTTAAATTTGTTAATAAAATTTGTAATATTCGCCTAAAAAATGTTGTCTGCACCTCTGCCAAAAAGTGCTTTTTCGTCCTTCCCTATTTTCTGGTCTCGGCTTTGCCTCGACCAGAAAATCAGTCGCGGCCGAAAAAGATTCACTTTTTGGCCATGATACAAAAATAACTATTTTGTGCAACCGTACGCGAAGTGGGCGTTTCGCGTCCGCTGTTCAGGACGCGAAATCTAATTTCGCGGCCGCTGCTATGGTAGCGTCCGCTAAAGTAAAAATCATTGTAATTTATACAAAACTAATTGTTTTATTTACTCCATATCCATAGTAACGCGCTAACTGAAAGCCGTTTTTCTATTTACAATGAATTTTAAGCTGTTGGATTTTCTAAACGCAATAACATTTGTAATTATATATTTTTTACGGTTGCACAAAAAATATTGTGTATACTTTATCCACGAAATTTTTTAGCGCCCTCGAGATACGAGATTGTCTTTCCTCGGCCGCAAGCGTCCTCGGCGACAATTTTCTCTCGGTACGATAAAGACACATTTCGCGGCCTTGGTATACAAATAACTATTTTGTGCAACCGTACGCGAAGTGGGCGTCCGCTGTTCAGGACGCGAAATCTAATTTCGCGGCCGCTGCTATGGTAGCGTCCGCTAAAGTAAAAATCATTGTAATTTATACAAAACTAATTGTTTTATTTACTCCATATCCATAGTAACGCGCTAACTGAAAGCCGTTTTTCTATTTACAATGAATTAAGCTGTAGGTTTTCTAAAAGCAATAACATTTACAATTACACATTTTTTACGGTTGTACAAAAAATATTGTGTACCTATACCTTGTCCGCGAAATTCTTTAGCGCCCTCGAGATTGTCTTTCCTCGGCCGCAAGCGTCCTCGGCGACAATTTTCTCTTGGTACGATAAAGATACATTTCGCGTCCTTGGTATACAAATAACTATTACGAAAAATTTTAATAAGAAAATATCGAGGAAAATGTACGAGTATTGCATTACACACCTCAGAAAACATTTTATCGTTTTCAGTCAAAGTACGCAATTTTTACCCTACTTTTTTTAGTAGAAACTATTAATCAGAATCGAGATAATAAAATTTCTATTTAAAATAAGATGTATGTATAGTTTCGCGGTACTGCAGTAGGTAGCAATCCTCCATTTTAGATACTTCACAGTCAATATATCATATTTTCACATTTCACAGTGGTTCAAACTGCACGCACGAACCGAAGTATAAAGTACAAGCAGCCGTGTATCCTCATCAAGATGCGGATACACAGCGGTTGTTGTGTAGCTACTTATTACAAGCAGATAGGTTTCACCATGGAGCCTCCAACAGCTGAGCGTATTTTCGTTCGGCGCATGTCTGGGGACTTGGAAAATTATTTCAGCTTCCTGAGATTATAGGGACATGCGCCGAACGTAATGCCGGTGTTTAATAATTAATATTAGATTTCTCAGAAACAGACTTTTACGCCCTGGGAATAGGCAACCAATCGTGCGTACACCTGTCTCTATTATCGCAGTCCCCAGACATGCGCCGAACGTAAAATACGCTCAGCTGTTGGGTGTTCCATGGTGAAACCTATCCGCTTGTCTCGATTTGAGACCGCTCAAGTAACCTACGCTACGGTTACATAGTGGCGGTCGACTATTTTAAAATTCTTGTTATTACTGATACTTATTAATTATGTAATATGGGTAATTTTAATTATTTTTATTTATAAATATACCTATTACTCATATTTATTATAATTTTTTAAGTTTTTAACTGTAATCGGCGATGACAACGGTTACACACACGCTTCGCCACTGCTGGGAGAAATAAATAAATAAATGTTGCTTGCCTTACTTACAGCACAACGTGTTCAAACTCTATCAAAAATCCAATTGATTAACATTAGTAGAATCAGAAGAAGGGATACATATTTATATACCAGAGCCTATAAAAACCTCGGGTAGAAATAAGTTTCAACCTTATTTGAAACATTTACCTTCACGGAGCAACCGGAATTATGTGTGGCTTCGGTCACAAACTGCTTCGGTCCTCAAAGAATATCTGACAAAAACCAGCATCTCCCGTATGACCATCCCTTATCTTTTCGTAACTTGCAAAAAGCCCACTAAACGAGCCACCACACAAACCATCAGCAAATGACTAAAATCAGTACTAGCTGCCAGTGGAGTTGACACTGCAATTTTCTCTAGCCACAGTAACCGACATGCAGCCACGTCAGCAGCACTGAGAGGGGGGTCAAACCTAACAGAGATTTTCAAGACAGCAGGTTGGACCGAAAACTCAAAAATATTCGCCAGATTTTATAATAAACCTGTTATCCAAGAAAATAAGTTAGCTAGCACTGTTTTGAATTGTAGTAAATCGAAATAAAAGTAATCTTTTTTCGCAAACATCCCAGTAAGCTTTAAACATCTACCTAGTGATCAGAGGGCGAGGCTTTGCAGTATAATTGTACGATTAAACGAACTTACCTTAAGTGAAGTTCAATCGAAAATATACGAAAAGCATCGTCCGATATATCACTCCCGTCCAATCCACCAAAAACAGTATTCTGTTTTTTGATACAATGATACCCATGCAAATTATTGGTAAGAATTTGTGTTACGATGTTTGAATAAAATGAGCTCACAGTCAGAAGAACAACTCAGTAGAGTATTTTTTCTTACTTTTAAATATAGTGGTTAATGCAGTACCGAACGAGGGTATACAACCTAGTAATCTATCGGACGAGGCTTTTTGTATAATTTTGATTGAACTTCACTTAAGGTAAGTTCGTTTAATCGTACAATTATAAGTTACTATATGCTCTGTAAATCTTTAAACGTCATGCTGGGACACCCTGTATATATGGGAGTTCCACGGACAAGCGGATAGGTCTCACCATGGGGCACAACAGCTGAGCGTATGTATATACACAAGTCAACTGGAAAAACCTGGTGAAAAATAATTCACAAACTGCAACTAACCTAAAGCACCGTATATAGCTTTTAGCTATATATTGTGCCTAAAGCAAAGACTAGTGGGGCGCCCCACTGACTTTAGGTTAGTTGCAGATGCAGTTTGAGAATTGTTTTTCACAAACCCAGTGGACTTGTGTATACAGCTGTTGTGAGCCCCATGAAGGCCCCATGGCGGTTCCACGGTATTAAAAATTGTATTTTCTAAATTAGTCATGAAAAGTTCAACTAATAGGAGAGAGAGGTTAGAACCCATAGGGAGTCCATATTCTTATAATAATATTGAATTATTAGAACTGAAGAAATTTTGTTTGAAGCAAAAGATTTTTCTAGGGAAATTTAAATTTTAGACGTGGCAACACTGGGTTCAGTCAACGTCTGGCAACCCTGCCTGAAAGCGCGGTTTACCCATTACTTTTTAGAAATTCTGTGGTTTATAACCTGTGAAGAACTTTTACGTGCTTTTACGTTTGTATGTGTTTCTTTGCTAAATATAAATAATTTGATCAACACAATAAGAACTTATTGTAGTTCCTTGATTTAGAATATCTTGCTTGTATATTTTTTGTAATTTGCTGCAATAAACAACGTAAGTATGTGTGATCTTTTATGGCATCAAATTAAAACTGTTCCATATCTTACGTTCAAGAAGGTTTTAATAAACCAAAGACTTCTTGCACTGACATGGATTTTGTGCTCTACATAAACGATGACGCAGTTCATTCGGAAGTTGTAGATGAGGGAGTAGTGATAAATTCGGAGGATCCTACTCTGGATGCTCGGAATAGCAACGACATCCAAGAGAACTTTTCTCAAGCAGATGGTAAGTGTTTATAATTAATTTTACCCTGACGTATGACTAAACGTGGAATTTTCTCTACATAAATGACGATGTAGATGCAGGAAAATCAGAAATTGTAGGTGAGGGCTTCGTAATGAATACCGAGAATCCTACGTTGAATGTTTGGAATGGGAAAGACATTAAGGGAAACTTTTCTCAAGCTGAGTTGCAAACAGAGGGTAAGTAGGAAAATCATTTTTTCCTTTTCACTGATAATATCCTTGGGTCCGGATGACTTTAGAACTCGTGGAACAGGGTCTTGAAAAAATCAGGGAATATAGCCTTGTTAGCCTGCTTTTCCAAAAATCCAAAACATATTGCGGACGGCAGGTAATACATTGAGCAAGATAGCACATGCAAGCGCAATTTGCAGTGTGCAGCAACAAGTGTAAAACAGAAATGTCATGCAACAATATTGCTGCAATCTTGCAGCAACCTCTTCTCTTGCATGAATTGAAACCTGCGCTAACATGTACAACGATTTGATGCTACTTTTTAATAAGTTACTTTCAGTAATTTTAACTTTATGATTATGTAACCAAGTTAAAATTTCTTGTGAAGTTGATTAATTTAATATTAGAAACCGTAATACCTGTGGTAATTACTATGCAACAGAATCAGACAAAATATTAACCACTACCTTATCTAATTTCTGCGCAATAGATACTTATAGCGAATTCCAATTGTTGTACTAGTGTAGTGTGCTAGAATTCCAATCAACGAATGGCGGCTGCACTACACTGGTGGCGTTCCAATCAGATAACTGCACGAACCGAGTGTACATGCATCTGCACTGTGGTCCATAAGTCTGTGCAGTTCAGTGCAATGCAGTCACTACACTCTGGTGCACAATCATCGTGCTAGTACATCGGCCACCAGTGCAATGCAAGTCCGATTAAAATTCGTCATTAGATATAGGTACCTACAGTGTGCAAGAGAAGTATGGAATAAATTCATTATTTCTAAAACGATGGCGTTTCATGACATTTCCTCGGACACGTCGATTGTACTTTTTAAAAAGACCCTTGTTCCTATAGCTGCGCATTTCCGATGTTCATTTGTTTTCGCGGAAGACGTCATCCGATATTTTTTTTAATTTAACCCCTATATTTTCTTAACGGATTCGTGTACAGCTCAACTTGCTGAATTCGAAAATGTACCACTTTAATACTTTATTTTTACACCTTCCCGAGAAAACAAATAATAACCAATTCCTAGTAAGAACAACAAATTAAATCAAGTTACCTAAGAAATTGTTTCCGGCAGCTAAACAAAATCTCATCAGAATCGATAAATTAACACATTAACAATTAACAGATTAAAAATTAATAAATTAATAATTAACAAATTAACAGCTCAACAATAGCAGCATGACAAGTTTAGAAATTAATTAATTAAATGTTCAAAATTATGACCATTTTGTTGCAGACAGTAATTGAAACGGTTGTTAATTTGTTAATTTATCGATTCTGATTAGATTTTGTTTAGCTGCCGGAAACAATTTCTTAGGTAACTTGATTTGATTTGTTCTTCTTACTAGGAATCGGTTATTATTTTTTTTTTCGCGGGAAGGTGTGAAAATAAAGTATTAAAGTGGTACATTTTCGAATTCAGCAAGTTGAGCTGTACACGAATCCGTTAAGAAAATATAGGGGTTCCATTAAAAAAAATATCCCATGACGTCATCACGCGAAAACAAATGAACATCGAAAATGCGCGGCTATAGGAACAAGGGTCTTTTTAAAAAGTAAAATCGACGTGTCCGAGGATATTTCATGAAACGTCATCGTCTTAGAAATAATGAATTTATTCCATATTTTTCTTCCACACTGTATATCCTAAAATCATGGGGCGTCATATCCTTTTTTGTTTGATATACAGGGTGATTGAAAAGTACACCGAAAACTCGCAGGGGGTGATTATGCTTGTCAGAATAAGGAAAAAAGTTAATACGACTCATGGTCTGAAAATGCTTAGTTGCTGAGTACTAGCTGACAAAGATGGAACAAAGAATCACTAATTCTATTCGGTTGTAATATAAGTGCGCTTTCGTATATTCGAATATACTTTTCGCGATTTCTATTCGAAATTGATGTTGCTGCATGGAAATTTCCTGAGAGCTTTGCTCGAGGGATATTTCCTAATGGTAACATCAATTGAGAATAGAAAGAGACTTTAAATTTATTTAAATTTGCCACCTAAACGTTTTTATTATGACTGTACTTTGAAAAACTATACAAGCGCCGGACACGCCTCCTTTCAACTTTGTAAGGTTGGTCGAGCTGTATCTTATTTGGTTGGTAGGTGGTGATACGAACCTTCCTGTAAAAACCGTCATTTTTCAAAAACAGGCAAAGTTTCGTGTACAACAACAGTACCTTTTCTTTTTGTCTAGCATGAAGAATCTCAAATCCACTATTGACGTTACCAGAAGTGAAAAGACAAAAAAGATGACTTAAAAAACTAAAATCTTTTTACCACCCTTTCAATAATTTAAAAATTCTGAAAATACTCTAATAAATGCCTCAAAACCAACCAGAGAAATACTTTCCATAAGAACCAAACCAATATCTTATTTGGTTGAGTTCTTACGAACAAAATTAGTGATTCTTCCTTCTATCTTTGTCGGCTGGTGACTCCACAACCAGGCATTTACGGACCATGGGTCATATTAGTTTTTTTCCTTATTCTGACAAAAGAAATCACCTACGAGTTTTCGGTATACTGTATACAGGGTGTGTAAAAATTCGCGTGCAAGCTTCAGGTAAAGTTATTCCTTGAACAAAAATAAGGCAAAAAGCTTATTCCAAAACAACTCGCAAAGGCTTCCTGAACTTACACGAAGCCCTTAAAGTTCAAAATTTGTAACAGTAAAGAAAGCTGCTAGTATTTCAAAATCAAGTTACTTGATGCGTACATTCAGTGATAATAGTTAAAATGTATTACCATCGATCGTTTAAAAGTAAAAAGAAATTAATAATTATTATTATTTCAAATAATTTAATTTTTCTATTTGCGTAAAAAATAGATTTGGCAATATTGCAATGTAATAGTGTTAGCTTTAGCGTCTTTCAGAGTGCCTTGATGCAATGACAGATAATAAATTGTGGTCATCAGTGATTAACGTATCATAGTAGGGGGCTACAACGTTGCCAAATGTACATTAAGGGACACTTCTTGAACATGGGCAAATAATTTAAAAAATCTTGAGTTTTATTCTTCAAGATATGGAGGTATTATTTATTAATGAAAATTGTAACAACAAAATAACAATGTTGCCAAATGGGTTTAGTGGTTGTTGCTCCAAATTTTTAACATTTTTGAATTAATAATTTTCTTTGCCGACGGCCTGAATTATATACGTAATTAACTTGAAAAATAAAGGTAAGCTTTTATCATTGAAGAATATGCTACATATAATATTTTTACTATTTTTCACATACTCAAGATGTATCCATTAACAACGCACCAATGAGTTAATTCACCATTTTTTCAGCACCCTGTATAAAAAAGATTTTTAATGATAATTTGCTTTCATATTTAATAGAAGTTGTGCCTTAAACTGTTTGTGCTACTTTAAGTACTTCTAAAATATTAATATCTTAATAAACTCTTAATTATTTCAGTAAAACATGAAACTACGAGCACCCATTTGCATGCCCAAATAAAATCTGAAACTCCTGATGTGAAATTTAATATTAAAAGTGATGATGATGATATCTATATTAAGAGTGAGCCTTTGGTGAGCGAGGAACTAGATATAAAAGAAGAAATTGACGAAATTGAAAGAGAAATCAGGCAAGGCTTACAAGTTGAACAGTTAGATCCTGCCATGTACAGCAACTTATATTCAATTGAAGAAAATTCCAAATCCAATAATGCAAGAGATAACTTAGAACCATATACAAAAATTGTAAGTGGTGATGGGAGTAAACAGGAAAGTAATTTTGAGACTTGTGGTAAGGTAGCTACAAGAGAGAGATGTGATTATAGAAGTTTACAAAAGACTAACTTACAACAACATATGAAAACCCATACGGGTGAAAAACCATTTCAATGTGATATATGTGACTATAGATGTGCACACAAGAGTAGCTTGCAACGTCATATGAAATCCCATACGGGTGAAAAACCGTTTCAATGTAATATATGTGATTTTAGAAGTTCATGGAAGGCCAACTTACAAAATCATATGAAAACCCATGCGAGTGAAAAACCATTTCAATGTGATATATGTGACTATAGATGTGCACAGAAGAGTAGCTTGCAACGTCATATGAAAACCCATACGGGTGAAAAACCATTTCAATGTGATATATGTGATTATAGAAGTTCACGGAAGACTAACTTACAAGATCATATGAAAACCCATACGGGTGAAAAACCATTTCAATGTGATATATGTGATTATAGAAGTTCACGGAAGACTAACTTACAAGTTCATATGAAAACCCATACGGGTGAAAAACCATTTCAATGTGATATATGTGACTATAGATGTGCACACAAGAGTAGCTTGCAACGTCATATGAAAACCCATACGGGTGAAAAACCATTTCAATGTGATATATGTGACTATAGATGTGCACACAAGAGTAGCTTGCAATGTCATATGAAATCCCATACGGGTGAAAAACCGTTTCAATGTAATATATGCGATTATAGAAGTGCATGGAAGAGTAACTTACAACATCATGTGAAAACCCATATGGGTGAAAGATCATTTCAATGTGATATATGAGAGTAGTACCTACTAATATCAAAGATGGTAATCTCCAAATTGTATTTATTTATTTAAGAAAGAAATGAACAGGCTTGGAAGCCTAATAACATGATTCTTATAATAAGTAAATTATTATTAGGTACAATTAGGTACACCTGCACATCACACGAAGGGAGAGGTACAAAAAGAGTAAAAAGAAAACCGAGTAGCGGGCTACTTATGCTTTTGTATTTCATTATTTAATTAGCTAATGCAAAATAATAAAATATATTAAAATGAATAGGATAGAATGGATAACAGATATAATAAATAAATATTGACAAAGAAGGTTATAGGTATTCAATTGTTTTTAACTGTGACCTATATTCTGTTAATGTAACACGGAATAAATTAATATCAACGCGTGTGTTATACTTATTGTAAGTTTAGCTACTATTGATAATCGGAGATTGTAATCTGGTGGCAGTACCACTAATACCTGTATCTGGCAACTCACGTTGCCGAATTCTACGTCGTGGAATATACAAATTCAGTCTGGATAAAAGAATTTGCTAGTTTATATAATTGTTAAGTATTTTATACAGTTTCTAAATAAAGTAGCGGGACACGCGAATAACTTTTTTATTATTAAAGATGGAAAGTTTGTGTTTGGAGACAATTTGGGTGGGAAAAACAGTATAAGTCAACTTTTTGGGAAAATGAGTTTAAGTCAAATTATATTTTAGAAAGTGCTATTCTGCTATTCTACATTGTGTTCCAAATAGTATAAGTCAGAGTATTAAGTTAATGCTTTTAAATAGGTTGGTAGTTTTAGTACAACTTTAATTGTTAGGGTTAATGGAGAGAAAAACAGGATACATAACTTGACTGTTAAAGATAGAAAGTTTGTGTTTTCAGACAATTTGTATGGTTAGTTATAACCTTTATTTTTGGTATGTGAAAATTAGTTTCCGTTTCCGATTTAACCCGAAGTAATGCTAACTTGAAAATTTTAAATAGAACACCCTATATATTTTTGCATTCTTGGATTTATACTTTTATAAACTTTGTGAAACTTAAATAGGACTATGTACCAAAAATCAATAGTTTTCGAGATATTCGAGGTAGAATGTATAAATTTGTAATTTTTATTGATTTTGATTTATACGTGTAAAAATCTTCAGTAGTTGATTTCTGTGGAAGTGGCAATGAAGATAATGACGAAATCAATGTTGATAAAGACTTCGAGTATATTGATGATTCTTCTTACCAGTTCTTCTTCTTCGGGTCTTCATTTAACAATAACCAGGTTATAAGATGAAAAATTTATGAAATTGTTGAGTAATTTCTAAACTGTGAAGGAAAAATACTTGGTGGTAGACACTACACACAAGTGGGGTTAATCCAAGACTACTTTGTATTTTAGAATTGATGTATATTTCCATGGTAATATTCAAAATAATGCCCTATACCCCATGGTATAGTTGGGGCACGCTAACAGCCGGTTTTTCAGTTCTGGTTTAAATTTTGGCTCGGCTAATCCATGGTTAATTCCCAATTCTTATAACAATTGTATCCATGGTAATTAATTGTAGTTTAGTTGATCCGTGATTGAACCTGAACTGAAAAACTTTAATGGTGTCCAGACGTCACGAATTACTCTGTTTATATTTTTTTGTGCAACCGTACGTGAAGTGAACGTTCGCGTAGGCTACGCACATATTGGGAGTTTCTTTGTCTAATGCAGTTTCCCACATTTTCAAACACTTTTTTTTACCGTAACCGGCGTAACCCTCTTCTCCAACGTGTTTGTTGTAATATTGTTTGGTATGATTCCCCATATTTTTTCAATTGGATTAAAAATACAATGGTATGGGGGAAACGCAACACAGTTTGTTCATGTTCCAGTGCCATTTGGTCAGCAGTATAGTTTTTTTTTTTTGTCGAAAATGTCTATAATAATTTTGTCCTAAACCGCAGCATAAGGAAGCTACACGTCTTTGAAAATGGTGTGGAAAAACCTGAAAACAATTGCATTTTAAAAACGGTTTGAGGTAAAAAGCGAAATTTTGCAGGCAACCATAATCTATTGAAGGTATAAACTTTCTACTATTTTTTTTGTAAATTAATTAATTAACAAATTTAAAATCACTATCACTGCATTTTACATTTAGACAAACAGAAAACCTGCATTTTATAGGAAACCGTTAGTCCAGGCGAATTGAAACAAGAGTAGGTACTACCAACCTTTTTTGTTAATTAGGCAACAGGGAATACAAATCTCTAAACTAAAATGGAAAAAAAACAAAAGGTTAAGGAAAACGGGTTACAAGAAAAAGGTGATAACCCCCATTCGTGCCGCCGCTGGTTAATTTACATAAGAAAAATAGTAGAAAGTTTATACCTTCAATAGGTTAGGTTTCCTGCAAAATTTCGATTTTTTATCTCAAACCGTTTTTAAAATGCAATTGTTTTCCGTTTTTTCAAGACCATTCTCAACTTCCTTATGCTGCGGTTTAGGACAAAATTGTTATAGACATCTTCGACTTCTTTTTGCGTCAAGAAGCAGGTAGTAAATTTACGGCACTAGGTTTAGAGACAACCTGTATACTGACCGAGCAACAATTTCCAGTAAAGTCAATTTCAAGGCATCCCTTGGAAATTCTAAATATTTTTGCGACAGCCAATTTTTGATTTTAACCTTATTCCAGCTAGAGTTTGGTAATTTTTCAACCAAACTGCTACGGTAGCTGGCGTTATCCATTATGATAATGGAAGGTTGTTCTAGTTTCATCAATAGAAATCTGGATCCTTAGTTTTTGAGGAAAAATTTAGAGAGGCTCCAGGAATAAATCCATTACGGGTTCCGGCATGGAGCACTATACTATATATTTTTAAGGATTGAAAGTTTCAATTTTATAATTCTTCCCAAGTAAAACTAAATATACTAGTATACCTACTTCCTTCTGGCTTAATTGTTCTTACACTTCTCTCATATTGCCAAGATGTGCACGTTGTTTCATTTTCGAAAACCCAAGTTTCGTCCAAATATACACATTCGAGGTCATTAAATGACCTTAAATTTCTTACATATTCTCGTAAAAAGCGAATTCTTGTAAGAGCCATATTTCGCAACTCCATTATATCTCTTCGACGATCGTCTTTCTTAAACCTCCATCCAATATTATGGAGAATTTTGCCCGATGAACTGATTCCCCCAAGAAAGATAGGTAGGTACCTTTTTCTTTCAGAACATGTTACATATTGCTCTAAGAAAGTAATAGTTTATAAACAAAGAAGTCATAAAACAAGAATATTTACTGCTTTTAACCAAGTCATATATCACATCTCGAATAGCAATTCCATCATTTTCATGTATATTCGTAACAGGGTTTGCATGAATTTTCTTCTTCTTAGAGCTTCGTAAAGCGGTACTAACTTTTATGGTTTGAGAAATTTTGCTCATCGTTCTGTCACGATCTGTCTTTTTTGTTTACTTACTAAATTCGATGCCATGACAGTAAGCTGCATTTACTGGTAGACCTAACAAAACGGTTGTAGCGGTAATCGAACAGTGAACACAAGTGCCGCCCCGTGGAGGAATACGCTTGACCCCATATATAATATATTATCTATGCTTGACTCGTAGTGTTACCGTGGTGGAGAATTCCAAGACCAAAAGCTACGCGCGCGCCGCTCGAACTTAGCAACCCCTAACGGGACAGGGAGAACGCGCCCCGGGAAGGCAGTCGGTTTCCGTGCGCTGTTAGATATCGAGTGTGGTGTATATTTGACTATGTTTTATGTATTTGTATTTGTGTTGATAGTAAATAAATAAAGTTTCTGTTTTCAATAAAAGTCTTATATTTGTGTAAACCAGTGGCGTGCGGTCCATGGAAGCGGTGGAAGCACCGCTTCTCCTGCTTTCATCAGACGACACAATTTAATTTTCATAAATTCTATTTTGTTTCGCTGTATTAAAAATCCTAGTCGCTGAATGCAGTAGGTATCGTAGTTGTCCGGAGCTAATCGGCGATGTTTAAGCAGCATTATACCGTCTGGGTACTTTCAAAACCGAACATAGGGGAATTGCATTGTAACTAACCTTTATATAGATTCCTGCTCGCCATTTAAACCCACAAGGATGGTAAAGGTATGAATAGAACGACAAAAATACAGCGCATCCGATGGTACCAATAAATGTTAGTATTTAGTTATCTTTTTCTGTAAAAAAAATTATAAAATAATGCTATTTTGAAATAATATAGATTGCTATGATTGTCAACTTTTTTTTATCTGTCAATTAAATTATTTGAAATCAGTCGAGGTTTCTGTTATTAGTATCAAATAATATGAACAATAACGAGTATTCAGTAGAGCAGAGGGTTTTTATAATAAAGACATTACCATACTTGTGAGTTTAAATGGCGAGCAGGAATCTATATAAAGATCAGTTACAATGCAATTCCCCTATGTTCGGCTTTGAAAGTACCCACTCGGTATGATTCATGCATACGTCTCAATATCTCAGCTCAGTAATTTCCATGTAATTTCGTGGCCTTGCTTATACTGGTTGGTTTACGCGGGTTACGTAGCAAATAAGCGCCGATTGCTGGCGGGTATTTATATTTATATCGTGTATTTTCAAATATTTAATTGTAGTTCTGCTATCAATTATCGCTTATGATGCAGCAAATAGATACAGGATCTTCCTCGCTTTCGGAAAATAGACAAACTAACTCTAATTATATTTGCATTGTGTGCAAAATATTAGAAAAATGATTTTCTCGGTGCAGTTTTCAAGAAAAATGTGACATTATTTCCTCAGGTAGGCATATGCCATTCATAAATTTAGACATTAAAGTTGAACAGTCTGTTAAAAAATTTACAAGACACTTTAAAATGAACTTTTATGATAAATATAAATGGTTAACTGGATGCAGCACCATTACAAAATTATTTTGCTGGACTTGTTTATTTTTTAATATGGGTGAAAAAATTCCGTGGAACTCGGGTGGTTTTCCGTGTATTAAGGACCTGTCGCAAAATCCAAATTTTTATGAAAATGTAATCGACAGGTTTGCCCAGGTGGATAGAAGAATAGAACTTCATTACAAATAAATGTGTACCTACATATGTATAGAATAATAACCAGATATCAAAATAAACATTTACTGATGAGCTTTTGGTTTTTCAAGTGTGGGATGTGGTACTCCTTCAACTTGCTTGTACGTGCTTTTATATCATTGGATTCATTGGCCTTAAGTTTGCTATAACCTTGCTCCACTTCCAGCTGCGTCGTCGATAACGTACTTCTTTATTTTTTTTTAAATCAGAGTAGATTGTGTATTATGCATCTCAAATGGTGTTACCATCGTTACTAACTACTAATCAATAAACTAAAGATGCCACGACAACACTAAGAAAAATAAAATATTAAATACGTACCTATAATAGGTAATTATTTTTTGAAGCGCTTCCCCATATAAATAACTCACCGCACGCCACTGGTGTAAACAAATAACGACACGGTATTCACTTACCGTTCTATTTATTAAGTAATATTGAAATTAATAGTATATTAATTATTAAGAACGGTAAGGGATGTTTACCGGTCGACATTGTTTGGGGAGGAGCGCAGCGACGACCCCAATTATTGTCGGAGACCGGTAACCCTTAACGTTCGACATGCTTATAACGTTTTTTGCACGATCGCAATAAAAAAAATTGATTTAATAGTTATATTTCAAAAAATTATAAAAGTACCTACATTACCATATTTTTTTATAAATTGACTGACAGCCACGGTAACCATAGTTATCATGTCTACAATGTAATGAATTATACTACTTACTGTTCTAGAACGGTAAGTGAATTACTTACTGTTTTGTTACGCCTAGCAACCAGTAAATGCAGCTTACTGTTCTGCTTCTGGCATCGAATCTAGTAAGTAAACAAAAAAGACCGATCGTGCAAAAACGTATATTATTAGCAATTAGGGTTAAGTACCTTGCACCGATATGTATTTTCATAGCGAAGCTTGGATTTCTCCTGTATTATTGCCGAACGCCCAATATTCCAGGCTCGTTCAATTTCACTGTTGTCCTCGGAATCATTACATAGAAATTCTTGTAATTTCACAAAGAATACACAATAACTGTCTAAAATAAAATTTAATGCGTGTTTACATTGTTTTTTTAAACAGCTCCCTACGCACACCTTTGTTAATCACTTTGAACAATACTTTGTAGACATG
The DNA here is from genome assembly GCA_963082805.1 of Hemicrepidius hirtus. Classification (NCBI taxonomy): domain Eukaryota; kingdom Metazoa; phylum Arthropoda; class Insecta; order Coleoptera; family Elateridae; genus Hemicrepidius; species Hemicrepidius hirtus. Next base: position 7,481,212 of record OY720165.1, read on the forward strand.
ACAACTATGGAATGAGTTAAGATCCATAGTAAAACCAAAACTTAAAATGGGTTGAAGTAATGGTAAAAATAGCGGTCGCCATTTTGAAATTAGAGAGTCCGTTAAAAAACTGTTACCCTTGAATTATGGTCTTCTTCCTTCTTTTTCTATCCGCTACTCATATTTACAAAATTGTGCTTCTGAAAAAAATGCTACCAAAAAAACATGTCTAACTTTTTGTTCGATATACGCCTTCATTTCATCAAAATCGGTTCACTAGTTACGTTAGAGGCGTTACACATACGTACTCACACCACACCCACACGCAGCCAGACATTTTTTCTAAACCGCTTTTTTTGGGTTCCTTTAGCTCAAAACACGTATTTCCGCAAAAATCTCAATTTCGAACATTTTCATGATATCAATACTTCCCATATAGCAATGGTAGTATGGGTCATGGGAAAGTAAAAAATGGCCGTTGCTAGCTCCACGGCTAACGTGGATATAATTCTGACACTAAATCCACGATCATAGGGATACTGCGTCTCACGGTCAGTTTAGAGTGTGGGGTCTTATGGCGCGCCGTGTTGCAAAACTTCGTCTTAAAATTGCTTTGAAATACGAACCTCCTGTCAATCATTAGGTAATCCGCCTTTTGTTGTACACACCCTAATCGGCGATAACTACCTACTTTTAAGAGTTACCTGGCCATCCTTTACCATTTACTTCATTTAAGCTGTTAAGCATTATACCCTGTCGTTAAGGCACGTAGAGCTGGCAACGTAGTACAGACAAGTCCCATAAGGTATGCATTGCCCTATCTCTTCCACAGTCTAAACTGACCGTGAGACGCAGTATAGGTACGTACGATTGGTTGCCTACTCCCAAGGCGTAAAAGTCTGTTTCTGAGAAATCTAATTATAATCATTATTAACTACAAACAAAATCAATCGCTCGGACTTGAAGAAATTTTACTCTAGTATTTTTTATTGGTCATATTCAACTTGCAAATTAATTAAAAATCAATTAAAATATGAAAATGTTTGAAACTTTCATAATGGATTAATCAAGTCCCCAGACATGCGCAGTAGGTGCAGCTCGTATTCGCCCTTGACAATGACGTATGCCGTTAATTTTGTGCCAGAATTATATCCACGTTAGCCGTGGAGCTACGGCAACGGTCGTAAAAAAATAGCATTTGGTGTATCTGTTATCGCTAAAGTGTAAACTTGGATATAGTCGGATTTTTTTTAGATGTCTGCTCTCGATTTACAAATTTTTGTTTGTTTGAAAGATATAGAAACAAGCGCTTTCCTAATACGACAAAAAGAGATAGGGAGGCTGAAAGGAAGAAACAGATCTCCCTATTTTTTTGTACCATTAGAGAAACGTATGTTTCTATCTTTCAAACAAACAAAAATTTGTAAATCGAGAGCGGACATCTAAAAAAAATCCGACTATAGTTTATAAACTAACTGGCTAGTATAGAAACTAACCAAACGCTTGGTTATTTTAGTGGAAAACAATATTTCCACTAAATTAGCAGTAAATTTGGTTAGTTTATAAACTAGCCAGTTAGTTTATAAACTATATAAATAATAAATATTAAATAAAATTTCGATTTTAACGGGAAATAATAAGATTTATTCGCTTTATACGTATGTCGGAATCAATGTGCCATTGTCAAAAGCATATAAAATATTTAATAACAAATGCAAAATGATTTAGGTACATAAAATAGTAACTGCTTGATTTTATTCCGTTTCGGCGCGAGAATGTATTTTCATGTACAACTGTTTTTTGTACCTATTTACCCATAACTATTTGGGACCCTACTTGGGGTTACATTATCATTGAAATATTGAAGATAAGATAAGAATTTAATGACTTTCATTATTCTGTCCAATATTTTAAAGAAACGGAAACGTTGCTGAAGTTACGATACTCGGGTACCTACACTAGTTTAAAATGGAAAAAGCAATATTTGCGTGATTATTTTTGTAAATATAGTTTACATATGCATTGTGCAATTGCATAATATACAGGGCGTCTAATTAGTTTTCTCATTACTTATTTGGGTAATGAGTTGTCGTCAAAGGTACTTGATACGATATCTTCGTTTGGAAAATGTAACTTCTACATAGTGGCGTCGGAACTATTTTTCAACTACGGGTGTAGCGAGAAAACTTGGCGCCGCAGGCGATTTTTTTTTCAAAAGTGGGCGTGGTCAATTTTAAACCGTTTAACGAGCATATGGCTATTTTAATGTAAAAATTAAAAAAATCAAAATTTCAACAATTTTACGTATCCATATTTTAAAATTGCATTGAAATACTGAAAATACCAAAAACAGTAAAGGGTGCAATGAGCCATTTACAAATTGTTTACGGGTGCAACTGACCCGTTGCACCCGTGGTTCCGACGCCACTGCTTCTACATGTTTTCCTGTAATGTTTCTAATTTATTTTGTATGTCTCACAAGTACGAGATCAATGAGTAGTATAATAGCATACCTATTTTTTGTTATCGATATTTTAATGTTAATTTTTCAAAAATTATGATTTTTTGATTTTTCCTATCATCGATAAGTAAATTAGCCAAGGTTTTTTTGGATAGTTTATAAATTAATTGAATAGTTTGCAAACTAGCCAAATTTGCAGCTACTTAATTTAGTACCTAGCAATTTTATTTTCCACTAAAATAACCAAGCGTTTGGTTAGTTTCTATACTAGCCAGTTAGTTTATAAACTATCCAAGTTTACACTTTAGCCGTAACATATCCAAATCCACGCAGTCAATTAGAACGCACATGTGCAATTTGGGAGCTACTCTGTGTCACTCCGAATTACTCCGGCGTGCAATTGTAAGCGCATTTTGAGGGGTCGGGGAAAGGTAAAACGATCACTTCAGGTGCAACCAACAAGCTTCAGTCAGTTAGAACGCACAAGTGTAGTATGAGAGCTACTTGGAGTTACTCCCGCGTGCAATTGTAAAGCAGGCGCCGGGGAAGGTAAAAAGGTCATGTTAAGTGCAACAAGCTTTAGTCAATTAGAACGTGCTATTTGGGAACTACTCGGTGCTACTTGGAGTTACTCCTGCGTGCAATTGGAAACGCCTTGTATCACCAAAATCCTCAGGAGCTTCTGAACGAAGCTGTTACTCCTCACCTGTCCCTTTTTCTAACCTGGTCTGACAGAAACTCTGATAAAATCCCTTTTTTAAAATAGTAGTAGTACACATTTTTCTATTTCAACGTGTTAATTTTTTTCTATAAAACTTTTTAAAGTTAGGTGAAGATTTGAAATAAAATGCGAATATTTTGGCGGGAAGTTTTTAAATAAGTGTGCGCACGCGTACTGCGCACGCATACGCAGTAAATAACATCCATTGTACTTTTTTTGCAAAATTTGTGCTTCGTGTAACGTAAACATTAACCGGTGTTTGAATAAACGTAAAAAATTCTTGCATTAATTATTGCACATGAGGTTTGTGTCAAAATTACATTAACAAAAATTCGCGTCTAACCTAAGAAGTAGAAATGGGAGATCACAAAGTAAAACAACTTTGGGATGGTAATTCCGAATCATCTGAACCTCCTTCTTTGAGACGTCCAACTAGCACCCCTACGCAAGTTAACAACTCAAATAGTCAAAATATGCAAGATTCTAGACAAAGTTTTGATCTGTCAAGTTCGTTCAACAATTCTGTAAGTTTAGAAGATGATATTTTATCAAAGAGCAAGTTATCGGTGAATGCGAAAGAGTGGTTTCCACCTAACTACAACAAGAGCATCACATTAGATTCCGGTAGCAATTCAGGGTCTAAATCGGTTCAAAGTAGACTGCAAAAGTTTAAACCGGAAGCACACCTGTCTGATAATCACATGGAAGAATTTTACCAAGCTGATGGTGCTTTAGTGTTTGATGAAACGTCGAAAGATATTTCTAAGTTGCAAGTGATTATATGCACCCTAATTGAAGATCCAGGACAATTCGATGACTTAATAGGAACATTTATTGAAACCCTAGGACCTTATTATGAAGATGTGAATATCGTTACGACTACAACTAATTTAATATTTAGTCAGGTAACAAAACAATCATTTCATTTTAATAACAGAAATAAAATAATAAATTTACTTTAAGGCTCTTATGGAACCCAATTTCCGATATAATGCTGCTCGATTATGTTGTACAATCGAAGAACAATGTCCGCTATTTCGATCCACTCTCCATGTACTTTGTGATAAGCATATAAAACAAAACCCTTTTGATGCCAATCTTACTTTGTTTTTGGCCGAACTTTATGCACAGCTCAATTACGATAATCTATATGGAAAATACGTCATTCAAACTCTCCCTAGTGTACTTTCGCTTGGCGATGGAAATAACGTAAAAGCTGTCTGCCAAGTGTTGAAGGTAAGTATTATCTTATTAAACAACGATACGAATCTTTTATATCCCCTTTTTCAGCTAACTGGATCTTCTTTGGAAGTACATGACAAGACGGCAGTTAACAATATATTCAGTCAGTTGGACATCGTGAAACAGGCAGTTCCAAATAATATACTTAACCTTATTAATTCCGTTTTTATATTAAGGGCTTCAAATTGGGGGCAAGGTCAAAGCAGTCCAACTACTACGAATAATAGGTAAGTCAAACACTCCCCATGGATTAATCCACGGCAAATTATACGTCAGGAGGGTGAAGGAGTACTTATTACAGGAGTCCCAACGGTTATAAAATTCTAAAATGTCATGAAATTGGAAAAATGATTTTGAAAATTTTTTTAAAACATTTTGCAAAATTAATTTTTCCAAAATGGTTGCCGAAAAAATTTCAAATTTTCCTATCTTACAGAGAAAAACGAGAGCTATAAGTTTGTGTATAATTTTACTCCATAGTTTTACACTACGATTTTCTACGAATATTTTAATTTTTGACGTGTTTTAAAAAAAGCTTTAAAACATTTTGAAAAATTTACCTGCCCGAAAAAATGGCAAATTATCCTATCTTAAAAAACACAAGGGTTATAATTTGGTGTAGAATTTAACTCCTTAGATGTACTTTGCGATTTTATATGAAAATTTTAAATTTAATTACTTTGAAAAAATCTATCTTTGAAAATTTTGTTCTAATCAAAAAGAATATATAAAACATATAAGAGTATGGGACACCCTGTATATGAGACATCTCGTTCATATTCGGGTTTTAAGATGTCCCAAAGAGAGACACAAAACGTGGTGCTATAAGGAAGACCTTGACTCGGTATTTGTGGTTGTTACTTTAAAAAAATATATTGAGTCTCCTAATTATTTTAGAGCAAATACTACAGGAATAATTTGTGGAGAATTTAAAACTGAATCAAATGCATTAGTTAAATTTTTTAAATAGCAATCACATTACAGGAAAATAATAAACTCTTCAATAATTTGACAAATTTAATTATTGAGGAGTTATTATTTTCTTGTAGTCTGGTTATTATATGTAAAAATAGCTGACGTATTCAATGCAGTTTTAAATTCTCTACAACTTATTCCTGTAGTATTTTTATCTAAAATAATTGAGAGTCAATAATTGCAATATTTTGCTTTTACATGTCAGATCCTTATGCAGTAGGACTGTATTGGTAACCACACGTTTTCGATCTCTATCACACATGTGAATGTATTTGCTGCTTACAATTTGCAAAAAGTGTAATCTCCTGTCCTATTAATTATACTCCCTCATTAAGTTGCACCTCTGATAATTATGTTTGTCAGGTATCAAAATGAGGAATCCCCTGTGCCACATGATGGGCCTATATTTTATGGTCCTGATGGAAAAGAGTTGACCGATGAAGAAAGGCAGTTTCTATCAGATAATTGCTCCTATCAAGCAGATTTTATGAAGTAAGTGGTTTAGATTTATTTCTTCTGCAAATTTCTAAAATTGTTTAAATTTAGTGATGACTCAGACCCAGATGGTTTATGGGATCCAGATCCGGAGATGGATGAAGAGATGCAGGCAGCTTTTCGCCAATTCATTCAACTTAGTAAATAGGGGCACACGATTTTGTACTTTCATACATTCATGTGATCTTTAAAAATATATTAAATATTAAACATCCTACTTATCATTTGTTTGAAAGATTTTTTTTGTAGTTTTTCATTCGTGTGGAAGTGCTATTAGTTTTGGAAATAAGTAACTAACGAAGATTTTGTGCTTCCACTAAAAAATTTGTAGGATATAATGATGTTCTAGTATATTTCATTTACTTTTATGATATTAATGCGTGTTATGACATTGCTTTGGAAATAGGGAACCCAAAAAAAAAAAATAATACCGTATAGTTACTTTGTGCTTTTGTCGTTTAAGTTTTGTATCCATAAAGAATTTTAAGCTTTTGTTTTTAAGGTTAGTTTTAGTATTATTTCCACCAACATAGAATTCCGAAAACATCAAGAATATGAACTAGTCGGAAAAAAATCCAAATCAGGGAATTCTTTGTTAAATCGTTACAGAATTATTTAGTACCTGGAAATTGGTGGAAATACCTTTTTGTGTTTTGCTCATTTAAAATTCAAATATCAGTGATCTCAAAATGTTGAAGCATGTATTGTTTAAAATACTGATTTTATAGAAAAATAAGTTCGTTAAATAATACAAATATCTATTCACTTTCAACAAATTTTGTCTCAATGACTCTGAACTTGCTTTTTATTTATACAGAATTTAGATAAGAACAGTTTTAAAATAGCAATAAAAGGTTTCTTGGAAATTTATTGTTGTTTTAATGGTATCCACAAAAATGTACAACCAATTGGATATCTTGAATAATAAACAATATAGCAAGTAGACGACCTAGAATCAGACAACTACAAAATGGGAAAACAATTAAGAAGAAACCAAAAGAAATTAAAGATCCATACAGGTACCTACTGTTAGATCTGCAAAAGCACGAAAACCCTGGAAGGAAACTTTTCTCCAACAGTGGATGAAGATTAAATTTAATATTGTAGGCAGTGATTAGAGAGTCGATGAGAAACGAGAAACAGAGGAGAAGCAAGGACAACTTAACTGATTGGGTAAGGGAGGATGGTAGAAAATATTTATAGAAGAAAGTGCAAAATAGAGATGCCAGCCAATTCGGAACACATTAGGAATTTAGGAGTACATGGGGCAGTGTATTATCCGACGGGCTCAGCAGTACACCAAATTAAAATTCTTTTTCTGTTTGAACTACGGCAGATATCGTAATCAAACAAGAGACAAAAAATGTTTAGAATGAGAAGTTTCATCAGTAGTGAAAATTTGAAAGGTATTGGATAAACCGTTATAAAATATCGAGCTTTTTAAGAGATGGTTGATGAACTTTTGACAAACTGCATAATACTCTCGAACCAAACAATTATGACAAAAATTAGCTTTTTCAGTACAGATTGACATCCCAAATTCCCATCCCCATCGCTAAAAGCATTCTTTTGTTGTACAAAAAAAAAAAAATTTAACATGGAGCCGTAACGAAATTTTGATTAGATTGTCCTATTTTGGTCTCAGGAATATGTCATAGCGTTTTGTATAGGCCTTTTATATTTTATTTTTAGTCATGGAAGCCGTCAGCCCACAATTTTTGTCAGTGCCTTCATAAAATACCGATACCCACGTGTCACACAATATAGGCAACCCAACTTACACAGTTGGTAAACCTTTATCCAATAATTCCCTGATTGTATGTGAGTTTAGTTACTGTCAATGAATTTGGTTATAATTTACCTACACATACAAACAAGCGGATAGCCCCCACAGTTCGGCTACAAACAGCGGAGCGTATGTATATACACAAGTCCACTGGGTATTTGTGAAAAATAAGATTTTGCAAAGACTAGTGGGGCGCCCCTCGAGCTTTAGGTTAGTTGCAGTTTGAGAATTAATTTTTACAAAAACCCAGTGGACTTGTGTATATACATACGCTCAGCTGTTTGTAGCCGAACTGTGAGGGCTATCCGCTTGTAACTAAACTTATAGTTTAGTTACCACTAGTACCAATCCTGAACTGACTTCAATATCCAAAGCTGAAACTCCTAAAGGCACCAGGGATCAAAGGTCACGTGGGTATCGGTATGTAATGAAGGCACTGTATATTATTAATGGCAGAGCTTCAGAGAGATTATTGTCACCACCTCTATTGAGGCTGTATAAATCCACAGTATAAATCCATTTAAAGGGATGGATTGGTTGTATGTCTACCATTAGTTAATCCATCTCATCTTCAAGATAAAATGTTTGATATATACACATATAAGGTGTTTACGGTATTTTTAAAATTTTATTTATGTAATTTTAAATACGTTTACAAATGGTATATACTTGCATTCTAAGCCACAAAACATCTCTGTACATTTGAAACGGTTATAAAAATCATAAAGGCAAATGCTTTCAATATAACTCCATTTTCTTACACAGCTTACTTATTACCGTGATTTTGGCATGAAAAATATACTATAAATATATAACTTCTGTATTTTACAACCGGTAAATAGAATAACGGCTATTTAAAAAATAAAATACACTCGCATTCTAAAAAGCATTTGCTTTTAACAAAATCAAAAACAAATCTACAACTATATACTGTTGAGTAAAGATAACTATTGCATTTTTGTGTGTACATATATCCTGAGGAATTTTCAATCTACTATAGAGATTATAGTACTTATTATGAATTGATCTTCGAATTTCCAATTGCCAAAATGAGAAGCTCCAAAAGTTTTGTCGGAAAATGCAAAAGTTTGTTTTGAATTTATTTTTCTATCCACTTGAAACATGTACCTTAATCTCTATACTTTTCTACAGAAATGAATGTGATGATCGCATTTATATAAAAATTACAAGACAAAATATAAACAAATAAAGTTCTCAAAACTTTCATAAAGGGTGTGAACAATCCAAAACAAGGAATATTGTTTGTTAGGCCATTAATAACATAATTGTGACACAAGAACCCTGGGCACCCGTTATATTTTAACTGAAAGGGTCTATTCTATAAGCAACTGTTAAAATTTAACGTGGCATTAAAATTTTAACCAATTGCTAAGCTTAATTATGACAGCTAAAACTACCATTTAACAAATCAACACCAATGCTTTAAAATTAGCGGTTTATTATAATTTTAAAGCCACGTTAAACTTTAACAGGTGCATACAGTATAGACTTTAAATAAATTTTTGTATGCGTTGAACTGAATGTTTCGCTTGTGGTTTAGCCGGAAATGGCCCCAAATTTCATATTTCAAATACAACACCCTGGTATATTTTTGCATATCTCAACTCGGGATTAAATTCTGCATATAATATTGTCAAGATATTACAGTTTTGAGAACTTACAAATTTTTAATTTCAAAAATGCGTTTTAATTCTAGAGTGCCATAAGCATTTTTTGCTGACTATCGCATTCACCTGTCACGTGACAGACGTCCATCAATGAAAGTTACGCATTTGTCTCGTCACAGCCAATCAAATCACGATTACTTGAAAATTTTGACAAAGCGAATATTGCACTAGTGCTGATATTCGGTAATCACCCTCGAAGGCGACTAGATGAAACACAATTCAATTAATGATTGTTATACAACAAATAAATTATAAATTATAATGAAGCGTACAATTAGTATATTAAATTTCTATGGTTTATGCGATAGTCTGAACAAATATAACTCGAGCAAGGCATATTACTTAAAATTTTTCCTTTGCTGTCACATGCGTGTTTGTTGCCCCTTGAAAACTGCCCTCTTGCTTCGCGATCGGGCAGTTTTCATGGAAACAAACACTTGTGCGACAGCGCGAAAAAATTTTCGGTAATATGCCTTGCACTTGTTATATTGTATATGATTAAAACGTTGTGCAACACTTGATGTTGTTTCTTTCCACAATTATTCGGGTAAATCAAAGTTATTTAGAACATTCTATATTTCTTTCAGCAGTTGACGAAAAAAAAGGCCAAAAATGGTTTTTCCAACTTTGAGAGGCTCTAGGCAACTTGTTATTCACTTTTTATTATGTTAAAAAGAATTCAACAGAAACAAAATTCGGTAAGTCATGGCACTCTAGAATTAAAATGTATTTTTGGAATTAAAAATTGGTAAGTTCTCTAAAACTGTAATATTTTGACACTATTATACACAGAATTTAATCCAGATTTGAAATATGCAAAAATATACAGGGTGTTGCATTTGAAATAAGAAACTTGGAGATATTTCTGGCAAAACTGGAAGTGAAAGATTATTAACATTCAGTTCTTACATGTACAAAACGCATACAAAAATTTATTTAAATCAGGGTGCCCCAGAGGTCTGTGTTACCCAGTATATAGATAAAAACTTTAATATAAAAAAAATATTGAGATCTGATTAAGCCTTCGTTTAATATAAACACGACCACACAAAGTTTCACTTAGCAGAACTTGATAACAATTTTTTTATTCTGTATAAAACTCTGACATGTATTTGTACCTTGCAAACAGCACTACTGTTCTTGAAAATATATTTTACCATTTAATGGTTAACCATTATTTTGAGGGTTACATCTGTATGTACATATTGACAAAATATGTTTCAACCATCTACAAAAAGTTTTACATATAATTGTATCATAATTACTGTATAATGGTATCTGTTACACTACGGTTCACCATAGTGCAGCTACACAGGGTGCTAACTACAAAAAGTGATCACTATAAATGAGCTAATGTAGTAGTGCAAGAGGACAACTTGAAGGCCCAATCGTAGTTCTTCTAACACAATGGTTTATTTGGACTTTACGTTTTGTGCAAAACATACAGAAATCTTTTGTTCGGAATTTCTTCACACTTACGTTCTCTAAATTACATATATTAGTTATTTTTTTGCTTGCTTTATTCTAACCAATATACAGTACGTCTTGAAAAAAATCTGACAAAAGAAGAATAAGTGTTTCTCAATCCATTTAACTTTTCTTTTCCAAGATGTACTATATGGAATTAATTTTGTAGTCTATTTCAATCAGTCTCAGATTTAATAATTTTCCTTTATTATCCACTCAACACACAACGTTCGTTAATTTGATTTTTAATTTTTGAGCTCCTTAACTTTTAATTGTTAACACATTACAATTTATAAAATTAGCCACAAAAAGGCAAGACGTGGCTTAAGGCATAACTCTCAATGTAAATTCTAATTAGACGTCAGTCTTTAAAAATGTTAGGGATGAAATTTTTCTAAACAATCTCGCCACCTATGTCCCATTTCGAACCCCATGCAAAGGCAAACTCTAACATTATTACGTAAAGCACCAAATTTAGTCTACAATTTCCTAAAAGGAGCGGTAAGAGATGTGTTCCATTGTGTTACAATCTCCCAAAACAGTTTAATTCCCTCTCTTCCTCCCCCTTTGTGGTAAAACATTCCTTCTAATTTCATATTCACAAAACAATTTATTATACACCAAGCCCACCCAAGACGAAAATATTCAGAACCTACCAGGATTTAGCAACTCCTCTAGTCACCATCCCCCACGTGATTTATTGCCTTCCAAAGGAATCTATTTCCCTTCCCCCCTCCTTTGAGCTAAAACATTTCATACACACTAAATAATTTATAACAAGTACACCAACAACCCACCCAAGAAGGAAATACTCTACCATTTAGTGCGATCCAATCCATCAAAACCTCCCAAAGCTATTTCTCTCTCCCCTTTGAAGTGAACATTGAATTTCTTTCAAATATTCAAATTCCACAGTCACAAACTCATTTTTATACCTACACCAACAAATCTACCCAAGAAGGAAGTATTCAGAACGTATCAGGCTGTTAGCTATCCCCCCCTCCTCCCACAAATACAACGGAACACTAAACACACTGGAAGTTACGTTTATAGATTTATAAAACTGATATGAGAATATTTAGATTACAAGTTCTCAACCTCAGATTTGCCACAACACTTTTCCTCTAATTTAGTCGACATTTTGGTGTATCCGAAAGGTGGCTTAGAAAATCTTTACTATCTATTCGATTGATGTTAATATTTAAGGGAGGAAAATCATTCAATACAGAGCGCAAGGAAAAAGAAATGCGGACATATCACCCTTATCTGGTTAGTGACCTACACTTCTACAGCAATTGCAGTGTGATGTGTACGTATTTGTGTATTGTAATGGGCGAGGTTTTGGTAAGCTAGTCTCTGGCAATTCACTGCACTCAGACCCACTGTGGCCTAAGTTCACGCAAATTAAGAATTTTGCCCACCTGGCCCCAAGAGGGATCCAGAATAGAGACTGGAATTATTGGAGGCTTGGAAAAGGATGGAGGATGCCACAATGAAAAGAGCAGAAATTTGTTCACTTAAACGAAGCGGATTCCTGTTTAAAATTAAGTTTCCAAAAGCTCTATCGTGATAAATTTTGTTTTCCTATCGTTGTCTCTTTTATAATCCACCACACATGCTGTATATACTTATGCTAGTTACTTTATTTGGTTGAGAACTATCAACTTAAGACTACTTTTTACTAGTTTACTAGGGAATAATTATGGCAAAACCAGCCCTGTATCTACTGAGTTTGTTAACAATTATAAAAAACGTCTAACAAACAAAAACAAGTTTATCAAATTAAAGAACATCATGTGTTTCCTTCAGATGCTATCACAATCTACCAGTTCAATTTTTTTTCTACCTATAATTATAAAAAGACTACTTACGTAGTAATTGTACCGATTAAAATAGTTTTTAGATACAATTTTTACTGTAAACGATATTATTTTTTCTTATTTTCTGCCAATCAAATCGATATTCATAATAATAACATGTTATTTTTTTTATAGCACAACTAAAACGTTAGGCTTAAGATATAAAAATTGCATTTCCGCATTTAAAATAAAATCGTTTCATCTTTCAAACATTCATTCATACCTTATTAGTCCCAAAATCGTGCAAGTTGTACTTTGTTCTATTTTAAACACAAAAATTGGAGGGGAATTGGGAGTTACGTTAACAATTACTTGTACTGTTCATTATGGAATACAGTTTAGGTCCGTTTGCAACGATTTTAGGAATAACACTTATTACGTATTACATAATTATTTAACAAAACAAAAACATTAATTTTAGGAACTACAAAATGTATACATATATAAACGTGCGCACACACACTCACTTGTTTGTATGTTTGTAGAATCAGTGAAATGTGGAGGTGTAAACGGTTAGAACAACAGAAGTGCAAGGGTTGAATAAAATAAACCGTTTGAGAATCACGAACAAAACAAAAAGCAATACAGCAGGGGTGTCTATGTAGTAATAATAATAATTACAAACTGTACAAATTAATAAAAAAAAATAAATAAATAAACGAACGCTCTACCTATGGCTTAGTAAACAGGGTGCGAGCGAAGTAGGGGCAAAGAGAGAAAAATGTACAAATATAAAATATTGTCTTTATTATACACTGTCGCAGTTTGTATATGTTTAAAATAATTGACTTAATTGCTTTGGCAATTCGGGCAGTAGATTGTATCGTGTGATGTGCCCATACTTCACAAACACCCTGTACATTTTCTTTTTAATGCGGCAGAGGAAGTCAGGATCACAACACCAATAATTTCAGATATATTCAGACTATACAGTTGTAAAAATATGGAGGAAGCTAATGTAAAAATCTATTAAACTATGGAATGGATAGGGCAGTGGCTTGAGAAACTGTGTTTTTCTTTTTTTTTTAAGAGCGTAACTGACTTTTTATGGTAATACTTATACATATAAAAATCACCCAAAGTGATATTTGGTACCAGTTCAACAGAGATATTGTATTACTTGTAACATGTTCATAACAATCATTCATCCACACAATATAAATAATCGCCTCTCCCATGCGACCTGAAAACATTGTTCAAAATAAAATTTTTACCGCTAAAAACTAACACTTATCGTGCTACAAATATGCACACACAGACTTACACATTACCTTAATTCAAGGTAAGTTCTCATATCTTGAGTTCTTCAGAAGCTCTAAAATTTGCGAGAGTCTTTTTTATTCGCAACGCTGTAAGCCTAGCCGTTGCGTTATGATACCAGCATTCCTTCATTAACTTCGACATCACATGCAAAGCTTCACAGCTCTGCCAACGATTTGGTATGTTAGGCCTTTGCCTATCCACACACACCACCCTAAAACAAAATTTAATTTTAAATATTGAAACCTAGCACAAAATTTTCTACAGCAAACACGGCAGAAAATCAGTTTTATACGCGTAAATTATGACGCGCCCCAGGGGCGCTTTCCAATTGAGCGGGAAAGTACTCTGAGTACCTCCTGAACTGCACCTGTGCGTTCTAATTGACCTGATCTGAACTGATCTGTTTATCTTCCCCTGTCCCCCCCAACGACTTACATTTTTTCTGGTATAGTAGGGGTAGCATTATGTGGCATTAAACTTATTGTAGCGTTGCAATTTAATTTACACCTGGGTAGCTTAGAGTAGATCACTATAGGATCAGATCAGATCAATTCAATTGCAATTGGAAAGTGCCTCAGGATAGATATAAAAAGCAACACTTATCTAAACCCCCCCTCCTTCAAATTACTCAGACTTTTATGGAAGGGTCTTTAGCACTACTGGGAATCGGCCTTGGATCAAATCATGCGTTTTACCATAAGAAATATGGAAATGTGGCAAGGGAAAAAACCAACCACAGAAAATGCTTAAAGGCCGCTACACACACGCAGGCGGCCTCACAGGATCGAATTAAAACTGTGGTGGTATCAGATTTTGGTCATTGTTCATAAATGCAAGTTTAACTGCTAGTTCTCCTAGTTGGAATGAATTCTAAATTGTTACTGCTCAGTGTAGCAGCAGTGAAATTAAAACGTAATAAATCAATTTTTAATAAAAAGCAGACAGAAATTCGTCCAGCCGAGTATCTGGCCTGCACAGGTAGCATGTACTGCAACTAAAATACACAATCGCAAGTTTGCTTGTGCAGGCTGCCGGATCGACGGCAATCAAGTGTGTTGATAAATACAGTATTCGGACATTCCAATAATCTGACACCCAAAAATTATGGACATTCTACCTCTATAATCTGACACAATTCAAAATATACACGCAAACACAACCTGACACCTGTACATCAACTCGCCCTCGTGTATGACAGCATAAATATTTTTCAAATCAGTGCTGCATCTGCACAAAATATAACGAAAAATCCAAAATTTGACAAGTAGAATATACAGGGTGTCCCAGATATGGATGGACAACGCTTGACAACAGATGCCTGAGGTCAAAATACGACGATTTAGCCGAACTTACCTAAATACAAAAATGCATCCCTGCCAAGATACAGCCCTCTAAAGGTGGTGACCCCGGATCTGTTTTTTCGCGATAACTCCGAGAACGGCTTAATCTACAAACTTCCAATTCCGCACATTTTTGTCTTTATTTGAGAATAATAAACACAATGAGTTTGAAAAAAGTCCTATACAGGGTGTTTGTTTTTCTGGACTCGCACCTTCCATTTTTGTTCAGAACTTTTTTGTACGCACGCAAATGGCTTTTTTTTGTAACATTACTTCAAAGACTGGTTTGTTTAAAGACTTTTTGCGTCTTGTAAAATTGTGATATCTCTTATGGTTTACTCATAATAGCAAAATTCAAAACTGTGCTTTCGTTTTCGCTCAAAACAGTACGGTATACCTATTATTTGGATCTAGTAGTTTGGAGGAACAAAACAATGCTGAACTGTAACCAATTTGTTAGCTGTCGTTTTCTTGCCGTTATTATTATTTTTGCGCTACTACACTGTTTTTGTCCATTTCCCGGTTGCTTAACTACCACGGAAAAATTAACTTACCGATTAGGTACTGGTTGCTAACCTGTTATGAATCATAACGTATCCACAACGTATCTAATGGTTGTTAGATGATAATAAAATTTGTAATCAAGTTATCTGATGTCTAAAATTCTGAATGATTGACAGCTGTTACTTTATTACTTTATATTTATAAAAATTGGTTATTACTTTTCGTAGCGCAAAAAATGGTATACGACGCGTGTTCGTTAAGTGCTTACTACAGATCTCGAAAAAATTTGGAAAATCTCGACCCTTCGGGTCTTGATTTTCCAACTTTTTCTCGATCTGTTATAAGGCACTTACCGATCTTGCATCGTAATATACTATTTCCTATACAGATTGGTGTCCGTTAATGTGAACATAGAGAGACAAATGCATACGCGCTTTGCATGTATCGACACCTTGATTATGCATTATTTTTAAAATTGTATGTATTAGTTCGCATAAAACCCAAGAAGGCGTCTAGTTTAAAACCATAGCAACCTCCTTAATTGTTAACTTACAGAACACAATTTTAAAAATAATGCATAATCAAGGTGTCGATACATGCAAAGCGCGTATGCATTTGTCTCTCTATGTTCACAATAACGGCCACCAATCTGTATAGCCTACCCTATTATAATAATAATTAATATCGCTGTAAGTTACAGTTTAGCAGAATACACAGACATGTTACTGGTTTTGGGGTTCTGTGGTGCAAATTGTCATGCCCATGTTTAAATAAAATACAATTTTGCAATGTTTTGTTTGAATTAGTGTTTATTTCTAATAGGTAAATTTTTCCTACAATTTTGCTATTTTATGAGTAAACTATAAGATATATCAAAATTTTACAAGACGCAAAAAAGTTGTTAAACAAAATGGTCATTGAAGTAATGTTACAAAAAAAGTCAAAAGTCATTGAAGTGCGGACAAAAAAGTTCTGAACAAAAATGGGAGGCGAGAGTCCCGAAAAACAAACACCCTGTATAGGAATTTTTTTCAAACTCCTTGTGTTTATTACTCTCAAATAAAGACAAAAACTTGCGGAATTGGAAGTTTGTAGGTTAAACCATTGTGGGAGTTATTTAAAAAAAACAGGTCGGGGGTCACCACCTTCAGAGGTTCTACTGTAATTCTTTATACTGTGACCAGTTTGCCTACAGAGCAGGAATCTCAATAGGGGGATGGTAAACGAGATCCTCCTAGAGGCCTTTTTTAAACAGAGAAGCCTAAAAACAAAACTTATTTGGAATAAGGCTAGAGGGGACCTGCTACCAACAGCCTCCAGGTCATTTCTTTCTCGGTTAAACCGTGTCAAGAACGGACGACTAAGAAAGTTCAGTATCTTTCATGTAAGAAGAATATAAAGCACTTCAGACCCCTCTTCCTGAGGTTGATGTGCAAGATCTGCTTAATCCTCGAAGAACTACTTCAGTATATATTTTTTTTATGCAAAAGGGAAAACTAACACGACTTGCGACTTGTTTTCCACAACACAAAAAAGATCAATCTATTGGAGGGAGGGATTAAAGTATTTGGAGGTTACTTAGGATACAAACAGACCCTGAGGCTAAAGTAAAAAAAGTTACTTGTGCACCCCAAACTACCTTAGAACATCACAATAGAATTTGCTATGAACTGCCTTGACCTGGAACCATGAATACCTAATGAACAATGCCTTCTTTGGTAAAACAAACGATAAGGATTAACTTCACACCGCTTTGGCCTTTTTTAAAGCGTTTTTTAAGGTGAAGATGAACTGCAACGGCGGATCTGCAATTGGCACGTCACGCGGTAAACCGCCGGACACGCCAATTGCGAGTTCACCTTAAAAGACGATACGGTATTCCAATGGCACTTGATCATGTGACCTCCCTGGGGGGCAGACAAACAATCTAAGGTCTGGTCATATCATGTGACCCTTATTGAGACAACACTGAGCGCCCTCCACGAGGGTCACATGATACAGCTGGGAAGTAGTTTGTTTGTGCTGCCCTCGAAGGTCATCTGACCAAATGTCATTGGAATGTCAAATTGCCACTACGCTTCAGGAACGAAGATTTGAAATAGCATGTGTTAATCCAGTCAAATTATAAGCACTGCTAACAAGCTTCTACATAAAGCAGTGACATCGCTCCATTTCCTACCCTACTTCGAAGGAAAGCCAGTAGAAATTAAAGCTTTAAATAAATACTGCTTTTAATTACACGCTAGGAATGTTTGGGTTGTACCCAGTATGTCCTGATTACTTTTATACACAATAATTCAAGAAGAGTGTTCATTTACCTTCTCATTTCATCAATTGCGGGATCGGACGGTACAGCATCATAAAAGGGAAGCTGATACTCATCATATATTCCTCCTACATTACATCTTCGAGCTATTTCCCAGAATATAAGACCTAAAGCATAAACATCGGCCCTTTTGAAGGAGTCAAAATGTTCTATGTTCATGGTTTCATCAAGAACCTTTAATAAAAATAAAATCTCTTGAAATTTTAAACTTTAATAGGTTATATTATAATTACCTCCGGTGCCATGTATCTCTTAGTTCCTACCCGATTATTAAGAGGTATATCGACAGTGTTAGTGGTAACATCATGACGGACAGCTAGACCAAGATCCCCAATAGCGCATGTGCCATTTGACTTCACTAAGATATTCTTAGATTTTAGATCACGATGCGCTATAGCAGGTTTACCTTAAAAAAGAATATATTGAGAAAAATAATTGCATTTTTAAAAGTATATACCTTGAGTGCCCATTATATCCATATGTAAGTGAGCAAGACCCGTAGCAATAGAAAGTGCCATTCGTATCATAGCACTTGTATCAAACGTACTCCTTCCGAGGTAGTCAAATAGTGATCCATATTCATGATAATCAGTGATCAACCATAATTGAGTCCATGTGCCATTATCTATAAAAACGGTTTAAAAAATTCGTCAATAAAAAATCATACAAATTACCTTTGTTATCAGCAGCAATAAACCCTAAGATATTGTCATGACGTAACATGACGGTCTGATATATTTCAGCTTCTCTAAACCAAGACCTTTCTTCTCGTGAACTGAAGATCTTCACAGCTACATTTTCCCCTCTCCAGCGGCCTCTCCACACTTCCCCATACCTACCTTGTCCGATAATTTCAACGAGTTGTATTTGTCGTGCTATACTACGCTGTACCAATAAAGGTAACCCTACAATTTTAAAATTATAGTTTAAACCAACACATTGTTGTTGTTTTACCTGAGCCGCTTCCGCTTGTAGTCATCTCAATCATATGTTTAAGACTAACCCCGTTAAGTATAGGATGATCGGGAGCTTCTATGCTGTCTTCTACTCCCAGATGATGATGGGTCGAACGTTTGTTTTGCCAATGGTAGTATAAGAACAAAGCGATAATGCAGAGGATTAACGTAGGCACCACAAAAAATGCAGCAATCTCAAAAGTGCCCATCGTTATGTTTGAAGATGAAATATCTATGTAAGAAATAATATTAAAGTTTTTTCCTAATAAAAGGTTTTATGGGATCATGTGGAAAATAAAGCAGATAGTAATTTATTTTTAATTTTTCCAAATGATCCTCTTTATTTAAATGAATATTTTTTATGTTAAGTAAAAAAGGTATTGTGTTAAATCAAATTAATAATATTACTTTAAAAAAAAAATCAATACATACCCATTGATTAAGTCTTATACGCTACTGATATAAAAAGAAAGACGTCACATACAAACAGAAGCTAAAAGCATAGAAAAACAGGCACTTGCAAATGAGAAGCATTAAAGCAAACGAAAAAATGATATCCATCCACTAACATGTCTTACATATCGAATTTGTACACTTCACAACGCACGAGTATGAAGCATTATCTTGAAATGTTCAACCTAAAATGTTAATATTTTTTCTTAGATTTTTACATTTAATATCCCATAAAGTGATAAGTTTAGTTCCCTTGATTTATTGAGACATTGCCAACCGCTGACATCACAGTACAATACCCAATCTACACACTTATAACAAAAAAAAAAGTAGCTTTAGGGTACCATAAATATTTTCATCTCAAAAAATTTAATTTTTAAATTTCAAAAATTCATAGGAGATGTCACAGCAAACTAAGAAGTGTTACAAAATCCGAATAAAGGTAGAATATGGGGGGGAGTAAATTAATTTCTTAAATAATTAATTGTAGTCTAAAAAATATTGAGTTTAAATTTCAAAAAAATTCATACGGAATGTCACAGGAAACTAAGAAGTAGGAATTACAAAATGCAAATTAAGGTAGAGTGGGGGCGGAAGGAATAGTCAGTAAATAAATCTCTCAAATAATTTAATTATTCTATTTATAGTCTAAAAGATATTGGAAATTAAATTTCAAAAGTTCATAGAGGGCGTCGCAGCGATCTAGAAACAAGACCAACCATATCATAGTCTTGTCTTGCTAAAAAGTAAAGTAGGAAGTATATTTTTTCGAAATGAATATGAAAATAGAAGGGGGGGTCAGTCAGTAAATAAATCTCAAATATTTTAATTTAATGTTGGTCTAAAAAATATTGGAGTTTAATTTCAAAAATTCATGAGGATGTCGTCTTAGGAAACTAAAAACTATTACAAAATTCAAATAAACGTAGAAGGGAAGGGGTACAGTCAGTAAATGAATTGATTTTAGTCTAAAAAATATTGAAGTCTAAATTTCAAAAATTCATGCGGAATGTCACATGAAACTAAGAAGTAGGTATTACAACATGCAAATTAAGGTAGAGTGGGGGCGGGGGGAATAGTCAGTAAATAAATCTCTCAAATAATTTAATTCTAGTCTAAAAGATATTGGAAATTAAAATTCAAAAGTTCATCGAGGGCGTCGCAGCTATCTAGAAACAAGACCAACCATATCATATAGTCTTGTCTTGCTAAAAAGTAAAGTAGGAAGTATTTTTTTGAAATGAATATGAAAATAGAAGGGGGGGTTAGTCAGTAAATAAATCTCAAATATTTTAATTTAATGTTGGTCTAAAAAATATTGGAGTTTAATTTCAAAAATTCATAAAGGATGTCGTCTTAGGAAACTAACAACTATTATAAAATTCAAATAAACGTAGAAGGGAAGGGGAACAGTCAGTAAATGAATTAGTTTTAGTCTAAAAAATATTGGAGTCTAAATTTCAAAAATTGATAGGAGGCGTTGCATTAAATTGGCGAAGTAATCAACAACTGAAAGTTGTAATAGAAGGGGGAATCAGTAAATAAAACTCTATTGATGTCAATAAGCTCCTTGGTATCTTTTACTGAACTTATTTTTAATTTCGACAGTGACTCGTTTGTTTAATGTTGGACAAAAAGTTGAGTACAAGTGTATAGATTGGGGTAAATCCCAAGGACAAAAACGTAAATAACAAAAGTTTCCGGTTATGATTCTAACCTGGGGGTAGCGATAAGGACAGAGTTAATCTCTGGTTACAAAAATCACTATCATCACAGCAATTAGACGTGCGTTTTTCTATAGTAGGATGGTCATACATTATCACAGCTTCTTTGCAGTAATTACTGGACCGATTACTGGGGTTGAAATAGATATTTTTCTTATCCAGACATCTAACGATAGCAAAACAGAAATATAAGAAAACTAAGCAAAAAAAGATTAAGTATATAAAATAAAATCCTGCAAAAGAAAAATATAAATACAATTAGTAAGAAAAGTTAGCAAAAAAAGTTATGTACAAAGAAAAACTGCCACCAGAGGTAGTACTAGGAAATGCTGCCACCTCAATAATTTTTAAGATTTTGTAGTGCTAATATGCGCAAGTTGTAGAGCATAAGTTGCATAAAGTGAGAAAAATGTTCTAAAACTTTTCTAGAAGGCAGAAATTATATACAAAAAAAAGTAGAAGTAACTAAAATGTGAAATGTAACGAACATGTGTAAAGTAGTACTAGTAGTAGTAGTAGTGTAGCAGCATGGGCAGTTACCTGGGGGTTTAGGCATTAGTTTGGGTGAAAGTTTCTCATTGCAGAAATCTTCATTTTTGCAGCACTCCATTACAAACGTATGATTGAGAGGGCTCTGCCGATAGCAGAACAGGGGGTTATCATGGGGAATTTGGAGATTCCGAGCCAGGCACCTACATCGCCAAACTTCATTTAACAAACCATACACAAGGTGTTTCATATTATTGGCCACTCCTCAAACTTTATATATGTTTGGTTGCATAATTATTTCCTCTAGTCATACAAAAAATGTATTTGATTGACTTGGAAGATTATTTAGGCTACTATGTATTAAAGGTGGCTATGAAAAAACTACCTTTTGATTATACACTAGGTAAAAAAAGTTATGTAGAATTTTTATGAAAAGCAACCACACATACATTTGTATTTGAAAGAGGCAACTTATATGAATCACCCTGTATAACAAAACATTTACTGTATATTTTAAATTTTAATCTTCAATGGTGCAGATGAAGAAAACAGACATCAAAATAACTCGTATGATAATGATCCTCATTTGTTCCTTTTTTCACAAAATACAGAACAAATGAGTTATTATTCATAAAAAATATTTTCACTTATTATTATTACACATACATGAGTCAATTTGTTTCAAAATTTAAAATTTTAGCCAGTCTTGTGGAGGTTTGGAGAGAGGTTTGCAGTGTTACCATCTTTTATTTTTTAAATTTAGTAACACAGGACTAAGGAAATATAGGAGAAGGGGGAAAATGATCTAACTAGCTCATTATTTTAATATACAGCTCGTTGTTTTATGATTTTGCAAAAGCACTCGTAAAAACAACCACACGATACTCACCTCGAAATATTCAAGTTCAATCAAAAAAATTCAAAAACTCAAGTTAGTTACATTTTAATTACAAAACAACAAAATTAGAACTGTTAGCTTACAATATTTAAAGGAAGTGAGAGGGACACACGGTTACCTTGACTTAAAACATTATCAGAGTGAGGAAGGGCAAGCTGTGGCCTTAAATCTGCATTACACATATCAGCATGATCGCAACAATGCTCTGCCGTCTCTGTAGTCGGAGGCTGGTAGCACCACCGAGGTTTCTCAGGAGGAAAATACTGGCTTCTGCTTAGACAACTAACGCCCATTTCCAATACCAGTTAGTTTACATTAAAATACTAATTTTTTTTACATCATAGCAAAACACAAAACAAAAGCAATATACTATTTATCAGAGTGTACCTATACTGTTTTTGTCTAAAAATTGGGCCCTTTACAAGGGAAAATAAAAAGTAGCTCCTGAATGTGTAGTACCTGTAAAAAAGTATGAGATAGTTGGATACAATAAACAATTTCAGGCCAAACTCATAAGGAACAAACTATGAAGTCGTTACTTTAATTTCTGGTACTATAAGATCTGCAAGACTATTAGAAATATGGCATGTCCAAGGTAAGGGGAGCATGGTTAGGGATCTCGTAAATGGTTAGAAATAGAGATTCGTTTAAATGAGAAGAAATATTTAGCATATTCAGGACTATTATGATCACTATTCAAAGTCTATACATTTTACGCAGTTTTCAGTATAGGGTGAAATTATTTTTTAAATAAGCATCTGAGGTGGCCATGCCATTACTGCAGAGTTCTTTTTCTATCTCTCCAAACGTAGGTTTGGTCAGTCTGTCTCCATTAACTACAGAGCTATAGGGAGTGAATATTAACGATACGCCCTCTGGTGGCTAGAATAGTAACTAACCGTGAGACGTCAGAAGCGGGATTAAAGCTGGACGTTCGCTTGTTGTAAACAGGATCGAGAACGTTAAGCGGGGAATAAAGCAATAAATGTCAATGATGTCAATGCAATGTCAAAATCTTATCCCGTTTCTGACGTCACAAATTGTTGACCGCAGCGCCACCATCGATAATATTATTATTCTCAATACGCAAAAAACTGTTCTACTCCACTGCAAAAAATATTTTTCATGGCTTACTCCAAAAAAAAGTTTTTCTATTATAACTCCACTATTTTTCAAGATAAATCCATGAAACCTTATATCAGTGGAAAAAAAAAGAACTCTTTGTGGTGGTGGCATGAGCGCCTCTGATGCGTATTTGAAAATGCAAACTTAATGTCGATATCTTGAAAAATTGGTGACTTACAAAAAATGTAATTAGAAATTTGAAACCTGCATTAAAAATTGCCCTAATATAATAATGTCAAAACCATTTTGGGCTATTGCCTGTAATAATCTAATTAGACAGGGTCTGTGCTGCTTGTACTGAAAACTGCCCAAAATTTATATAAATTGAATAGCGATCCTAGTAGTCCCCAATACACTCATTTGTGCTCATTTTAGCAAATCTCCATTTCTTACCATTTATGAAATCCCTATGCATGCACTCCTTATCCTGGACACTGAAAGATCTTATTATCATCCAAGGTCTATTTAAGGCTGAGCCAAGCTAGAATCTGTAAACCCCCTAGTCATTTAAATATTCCATGGCTCCAAGAAGTCAGATTACTTATGTTATATGGAGCTATAAGAGGCTGTACCCAGAAAGCCCTTTGCTATTATTAAGCAATATTTGAGTAATTTGAGATATCAAACAATATTCGTACAGTGTACACTCTGATTATTTATTTATCAATTAACAATTATATCTGAGCCTTTATATTTAATCTGTGTGTACATAGTTAGCGCGGTTCAAAATTTAAAATACAATACATAACATAGTAACAATTTAAACAAACATTTCATATTATACACTGATTTTAAAGATAAAACGTGATAAAAGAAAACCTTATTTATATTAAAAGTTTTCTATTCTGTGATCAACCCGGATTTGAAGAAAAAAAACCTTTACAAACACCAATAATAATAGTAATAATAATTTTCAAGTTAAAGCAAAAGTGCTATTAAAAATACACATATAACAGCTTTCCCGCAAACCCTTAAGTCCTACTCATAATTTGAAGTGCATTTTTTCCTTATCAGTCATTTTGAAGAAATTAAAGGTTTGCGTAAACACCAACATATTATATAAACCAATTGAGAACATGTTAGTAACATCAAATTGGAAAAGGTTTGGGAAAGCAAGGGATAAATTTCGATATGGGATTAAATTTAGACTGGCTACTTTGACAATTTTTTAGGGTCAAAACTAAATTCGATAAGCATCAATAGACATCTTGAAAAGCAAACAATAAATGATAACCTACGTCATAGATAACAATGTTTTGTCTTTCTCAATTCTGTAAAGGCTTATCGAAAAATTTAGGATGACCCTGCACGGCCTTTTTAATTTTGTAGAATAATTACTATAAGGCATACCTATAGGTATGTTCGATGACTCCAACTTTAGGCTGGTATGTTGAGGTAAAGCAGTAACCGTCCGTTTCGCATGTGTAGTTCGTTTCACGACATATGTCGCATTTACATTTAAGAGATTTAACCCCTGAAAAAAACAAACCTTAGATACATATTTATGAGATTCAATATGAATTATTAAACTATGTTTGGAACTATAATAATAATAACCTTGAACTTATATTGAAAAATCAACAAACTTGTTTTTATTGGGTATTAATTGGAAAATTATAAAAAAAAGGATAAATGTTTTTGTGGTTCAGTGTTATTGTGGGTATACCAATATAATTTCTTGAAGAGGACCTTCGAAATTTTTGGGGGGCGACGATGATACAATTTAACTACCTGTAGTAGTGATGTGACCTTAACTCACCATTAAATTTTTGGCAGAGCCAAATTACACCAATTATAAAAAAGAAAGCAGTCCTACACATTTTTTTGCTGCACTTGTATAGCACTTCAAATTAAATTAGCACTTTAATGAATTATTAACTCGTTTACATACTTTACATCTTTACCAAAAAATTCGGCAAAAAACACTGCAGTGATCTGCCATTTAAGAAAAATCTCCTCGTAACTTATATCTAGTGTTAAACACTTTTCTACACATTCCAATCATTGCTAATGCAATAAAGAATTAAGGAAACGTCGTCCTTAGAAAAAATCCCGAACTGACACAAACTAAATCCACTATTTTACCCAAATTAAAATTTTATTTAAAAAGTTTAATGACTGGTACAAAAATAGCAGCCATGTCGTTTTTGCTTCTGCCCTACTACGAACTAATTCGACAGAGGGAGCTAAACAACGCGGGAAAATTAAAAGTGTAACAAATTATCTTCCCATCTAAAACATACTGTTTGCCTAAATATTGATAAGATAAGATGTAATTAACTTCTGTATATTATAAGCTCTATATTTAGATAATAATTCGCTATTTTACTTAAATTAATTACAAAATTTTCAAGAATCTTGTAATTGATGCGATATTGGAATATTACCAAGTCACCTTCAAATATGTTTTGCTTATGCATAACATATTTATTCGTATTTAACATTTCTTAGGTGAAAGTTCATAGTTCTTGAAGACTACTATGATTACTATTCAAATTCTATAAATTTTGCGCAGTTTTCAGTACTCGCTGAAAAATTTTAGACCTTGAATATTATCCAAAACATTATTATTAATAAGGTTTTCCGGTGTCCGGTGAACCGATATTGATAAAATTTGAAATGTAATGGTATATCGACAATTCATCGACAAAATAAGCTTTGAAAAAATATCCGAAACCGTAAGCGGAAGTTGGACATGTTTTGTTGGTGGCACTTTATTCAGAAGCAGAATTTTACAAAGTTGAGTAGCAAAAAAACTGACGGCATGATTTTGTTTAAATTTTCTACACTTATGCAATTTGGTATTAGATTCATTTTCTTTTTTTTGATGAATGCTAGAATTTCAGTGCATTGTATTGTGCACCATAGAATTTCAATGCAAAAAAATTTATGATCATTTATTTTCTCCCCTAAGTATTTGAGAGAATGAAATATTGAATCAGTTTCAGAGAAAGAAAAAATATTGTAAACATTGAACGTCTAAATTTGAAAATCGCGCGCTTTTTTAAATTGCAGAACTGTCAGTTATGCTGGCGGAACTTTTATGTTTCTGATAAACTGTAAATAATTGAATAATTTACACAAAAACGTCGTGATAATTATCATTCTTTTAATTATCGTCATAACATCTGCAAGATGTGTTAGAAATCATTTAATTCATCATCAATTTTGCAGAAATTCTTTTAAATAAAGCGCGCGAATTTCAAATTTAGACGCTCAATTGTTTCAATTTTTTCATGTAAAACTAAAATACAGTGAAGTCCATTTATTATGCAATATAGGCATGTTGCAAGTTAATTGGTGTACGCACTTTACCATTGGAATATAGGCAACCCATTATACAGTTAGCTAGTTTTTTTTTTATCTAACCATCTATGATCTAACCGAAACAGCACACATGAAAGTTTAACCTCAAAATAAAACATGTTCTCAGTTCAAAAAAGATTATTTAATATTGAAAATGAAACAAATAGGATCAACAGCAAGCAATTACGAGTATTATAAGTATAACAAATGTTCGAAGTGCCCACCTTGCATTTCCAAACAGAAGGCTAAACGATTGTTAATTTCGAAATTAACAGGTATGTTTCGACATTCATTAATGCAGGGGCAAGAGTGCTTAGCAGTGTATAGTGGGTTGCCTATATTCCAATGGTAAAGTGCTCACACCATTTCACTTGCAATATGCCTATATTGCATAATAAATGGACTTCACTGTATAAAACCAATAGAACAACTCGATTCAATATTCCTTTCTCTACAAAAAATTTCTGAACAATTTAGCTCTAAAATAATAAATTATGGGAGAAAATGAATGAACACATTTTTATCTATGTAGGTACCATAGACAACCACGGGATTAGCTTTATGTGTAGATTATTCCCTAATGATGAATCCCCTGAAGACAAAATCTCCAAACATCGGAAAAGGGGACAAATGTCACCAGTTCATACAATTTCAATTCTAGTAATCTAAAAAATTAATGTTAATCGAGGTCTTGCTATACTACCAAGTTAAATCCAGAATGTTGATTAGCCTCCTAGACATTAGATAATATTCCCATAACCTACTCTTTGTAATAATTTATTACGATTAAAATTTTTATTTGCTTTACTTTACCTATCTACCCTCTATCTAAACAATCTTTCGTGGAACTTCAGTTTTGTTAAGATGCCTCCATTTCATTTATAAGTAGTTGTCAATGATTTTATGATGGCCACTATTTCTGTAGAGACAGTAGGCAAAGACAGCGTGGATTCTACCTCCTAATTTTCTAATGTTTATATCTCTGATAATTTTATTTATTTCAGAGTTCTAATTAATTTTGAACATCCAAATTATTATTTTCCCAATATGATGTTTAATTTTCAAACTATAAACTCTTAAATGTTTTTAAATGGCGAAATATACAGTACCTACTGATAAATGATTTCTATAAAAATAGTTAAGCAATAGCAGCAAAAATTTTATTGCAACAGAATTTACTTTAGCTATAAATAAATATAACCTTGATAAATTTATTTATAAATAACCAAAGTCAAAATAAGTTACAAAATTTTACAAAAGTACTAGTTACTCAATATATTGTAATAATCATAAACAAAATCAAAAATGTTCTGAATTATAAACAATGAATGATAAAACGTGTTTCTAGCACAAAGGTCAAATATTTAGGGTAACGGTATTACTTTGGTTTCCCCCTCTATTTCAATCCTATCTTTTAGGAGTAAAAAAGTAACAGGAAATAAATAATCACTATTTCAATTTACTATTTTTATTCCTAATTATCATGAAATGTGGTTCAACTTTTTTTAACAAGTAGGTACATAACAATAATAATATTGCACTTTGATAAGTATACCCAATCCTCGTACACTTGGGTATTATTTTTGAAAATTAAAATAAGTCAATTAAATTTAATTAAATACATAATATGTTGTTAAAAATATTGTTCAAACCATTACATAATCATTAAAATATCTTACATTGCTCTTAAATAATTAAAAATACTGCTTTTATATTGATCCCAGTTTAAAAAAAATATGTACTATAATATGGAACATTATAAAGATGCGATACTGGTCATTAAGGATATACACGGTCTTGTACAGGTATCTCAATTAGGGAAAACATTTATAATTTTTAAAATACGGTGTCCAAGATAAGAAATGCATGACGGGGATCTCATAAACAGTAGAGATAAAATGATTCGGTTAAATGGGAAGAAATGTTCACCTTATTCAGGACTATTGCGACAACCATTCAAATTCTATAAATTTAGCGCAGTTTTCAGTACAAACTGTGGAATTTGATTATTATATATAAAATGGTTTTGACATTGTTAAGGCACTTTTTGATGCAAATTCTCTAATTAAATTTTTTGTAAATCACCAACTTTTCAAGATATCGACATTAACTTTGCTTTTTCAAATATGCATCAAGGGCAGCCATGTTACCATTGCAAAAAGCTCTGTTTTCCATTCCATTAGTACAAGGCTTGTTGAAATATAGTGGAGTTATAATAGAAAAATATTTTTCAACCTGTACTGAAAACTGCACAAAATGTATAGAATTTGAATGGTGATTGTAGTAGTCCTTAATATGCTGAACATTTCTTCTCATTTAACAGAATCTCTATCTCTTACTGTTTTCGAGATCTCCATGTACGCGCTCCTTTTCATGCACACCTTGTATATCCCAAAAATCTATATTTTCCCTATTTTAAAAATTTGTAAATTTTTATTTTCCCACATACACCCTGTATATGTGGATATTTTTTACCCAAAGTCTTAACCAAACAGAAATTGTTTGTTTTTAAATGTTTATGTACTCATTAGGGAAAAATGACAATTTTTTAAATAACTAATATTTTAAAATAAGGAACAGTTGAAGAGACAACATTCACTTAAATACATTTACTGGCAGAATTATTATCAAGTTTAATTCGAAATTTAAATTATCAAAAAAATCAAGAGATTAAGAAGTATTTCGATTACCTATTAATTAAAAAATATATATATAAGTACAACAAAGTACGAACAGTTTTATGCACAATATATTTTTGTTCTCTTAATTTTTCCAACAATTTAATTTCTATTTATTGCACTTTACAACATCTTTGAGTTGCTACTCCAACACCTGTTGGTTACCGGTCGAACTAATCGTTTACCAATAGTATGCACATGAAAACCTATTTCCAAAAGTGCTTGATGATCTAAAATTTTTCGACCATCGAAAATATATGCAGGCTTCATCATTTCTCCATAAATCTTTGTATAATCCAAAGTCTAAAATTTTTTTAATTATTACTCCTAAATTACTAAACCTTCAGATCTATTTAATTTTTTTGATATTATTTACTTACCACAAACTCATCCCATTCAGTACATAAAACAATGGCATGTGCACCTTTAGTAGCCGTATATGCATCAGGACAAATTTTAACTGATTTTCTTACATATTCTGGGGATTCACATATCGAGGGATGGGTTAAATCATCAAAAATTTGTGATTCTTCAACCTAAAATTAAATATTCTGAGTGATTGGATTTTAAGTTCCTCATAGATGTTAAGTTGCCTAGTTTAGACAGTAATTTTTCCTTGCTTTACTAAATACTAACAAAAATGCTCTCGTTCAAAATAAGGAACTTTATTTTGATCTAACCGATTATTTCAGACTGTTTACCTTAGGATCGTAAATATGAAGCGCAGCTCCTTCATCGAGCAAGGTTTTAGCAACATGAATAGCTGGACTTTCCCTTGTATCCCCTGTATTCTTCTTAAAAGCAAATCCAAGCATAGCAATCCGCTTTCCACTAACTGTATTAAATAATGCTTGAACTACTTTGGCCGTAAACCTGGTTTTTTGATACTCGTTCATGTCAATGACTTGTTGCCAATAAGCAGCAACTTCGGGTAGGTTCAAACATTCACAGATATACACTAAGTTGAGGATATCCTTTTGAAAACAGCTCCCACCGAAACCAATAATGAGAACAGTTTTGGTTAGTCTGCTCTACATAAAGAAATTAAGAGAAAAATTTTAATGAGCAATACCTATTGAAGCTTGAAGGAATTTGGAACCAATGCGCGAATCCAATCCTATTGCTCTTGCTACTTCAGAGACATCAGCACCTGTGGATTCGCAAACAGCAGAGAGGGAGTTAATACTGGATATTCTTTGAGCCAACATTGCATTAGCAGCCTAGAACAAGAGACATGTTAGAATATAATTTTAAGAGGGGTCTATGTTTAAAATAAATCATAAGTTATGAACATAATTTTTTTATTTGATCTTCAGCGGTTTTTCAAGTGTCAAGTCTTCATTTTTATATTCATTTCGCTTTCAGATATTTCTTCAACTTTCTGAACTGAATTAGAATTTAAAAAAGCAATTAATTTATTTACATTATCTATTTCCAAAAACACTTACAAATTGATAAGGTGGACGAGATTAATTGAGCCGATAGACTTACGTATTTATTTTAGATTGTTACCTTTTATTTAATTTTAGCAAAAAACTTACCAATTTTGATAATTCTGATGACCAAGTATTCGTTGTTAATATATTTTTTCTTGAAATCCAATGCTCATAAATACTACAAAGTTCCTCAATTGCTGCATGACCTTCCGGGCTATCTTCCCCACCAATTAAAACCCGATCAGGTTGTAAAAGGTCAGCAACAGCCGTACCTGCATAAAAAAATAAATTATAGTCTCAAGGAATAAAACTCTTTTAACATTTTACCTTCAGCTAAAAATTCTGGATTTGATAAAATTTGATATGAAACTCCTGGTTTATTATTTGCACTTAAAATGTTCAAAATACTTTCCGCGGCTCTAACAGGTACTGTGCTTTTTTCCACAACAATTTTATTGCTTTTAGCAATTTCTGCAATCATTCGAGCAGCACCTTCAACGTATTTAAGGTCAGCAGCTCTGCCCTAATGACAATAATAGTTTAAATAGCAATAAAAATAAATTGGTCAAGGATAAGCCAAATAGGTACATACCTTCCCATTTCCAAAGGTTTTAGTTGGGGTATTTACAGAAATAAATATTAAATCTGCTTCTAAAATTGCATTGGTGTAATCGGTTGAAAAGAAAAGGTTTCGGCCCCTGCATGCCTTAACTACATCATCTAAACCTGGCTATAATAAAAGGATTAATGATAGTTTAAATATTTTATATTGAGGCTTACTTCGTAAATTGGTAGCTTATCTGAATTCCATTGGGAAATTCTTTCTTTGCTCATGTCAACTACGGTTACTTTTATTTCAGGACACTTAAGGGCTATAACACTGCATGTTGGGCCACCCACGTATCCAGCACCCAGACAACAAATTTTCTGTACCACCATGATTAAGAGCTGCTGAAAACGAAAAATAATTATTTTTGATTTTAAATGAAATTTGTATTTAAAAAATTAAATCATTACGAAAACCAAACTTACTCTGTAAGCATACCGTACTGTGTTATATTTTGTGTTTTAACTCATTTTCCTACTGATAACATAAAAAGTAGATTGCAAAAAAAACATGTTATTAACCTCTCAAAATGATCTGACAGCGGTGCACTTGTGAAAGCAATCGACCAAGTTAGTTGATGCCAAATGCACTCTTATTCTAAACACTCGTTCAAAGGTGCAAATCGCAAATTATTCGTTTTTGTTTATTGTCAATATTCCACTGGCCGATTAGAGTAAACAACCTAGAGTTAAAAAGTAAGAAAAGGAGGGAAATTTGAAATTGTTAAATAAAAGTATAACAAAATTTTTATTGTTAAGGCGGTGATTATTAATATTTGGTATGTAAACTGATAAGAGTTTAGAAATATCAAGCAAATAATAATATTAAAAATGCTAAACTATAAAAAATAAACTTCAGCGATTTCTTCTTTGTGATTTCCGTTTGCTAATTTGGATGAAATTATTTGAACCCAAAATTAAACACAGAGTAGTACAAGTTTTCAAAAGCATTTCACAAAAATATAACATAATTAACAATATGGCATTACTTACATAAATAATTAATTTCTGTTTCGTACAGAAAAAATCAAATAAAGCGCAACTAAAAATTTCAGTACACGTCGACGATTGAGATTACCTAGAAACCGGAACGTTGACTCAAGCCTGTGCAATGGATAACATGGGATACTGGAGGGGGCCAATGATTATATTCTTTGCAGTTAGTCAGGGTCGACCCATAAAATTCTTCCTGTTTAATATTTTTAATGATTACGCACGTACTGTAATTTGTTTAAAAACCAAACGATTCAGTAATTTTAAATGTTTTTATACAACAACTAAATATTATTAACACGATTTTGTCATTAATTTAGCTGAGGTGTTTATTTTTCCACTAAATTAACAATTATAATATACATCATAGTGTATTTTAAAACGTCGCGTATTCCAAATATTTAATCTATTTATAAATACGGTTACAAAATTTGAAATATATTTTCCCGCCAAAATAATTTTAGGAACCAAAAACTGATTTGTATTGAATTTAAGAAGGAGATTATTGTATTTATCAACTTTAACGGATTAACGTAATTTAGGGACTTAGGATAAGCCGGGAATAAGTATTTCAAAAACAGAATATCATTTCTGAAGTATTTTCATTTTAAAGTGAGATCATGGATGACTAATAAATGAGGGAAAGAAAAGCATGGGTATAATGTTGAAATAGAAAAAGGCATATGACACTTGACCAAAAGAAAAGAGAAAATTGAGAGGAGAAAGAGACCATTAGAAGTAAAAAAAAATGGAGGTGCAAATCTCCCCTGGACTTTCCCATACTAAAAATAAACATTTCGTTTTTAGTATTCACAGTACAGTTCGCCAGGCAGATCCTAGAAATCATTTGAATGTGTAGCGAGAAAAACGAGACTATACGGGTTCAATATGTACAGAAGAAAGACACGCATCTATCTGCAGTAACCGGTTTGAAATTACAGCTGGCGAAGCCGGACGATCGCTACCGAACGACGCGCACGATCCGTTTCTGTCAGAGTCCAGCCTAAATATTCAAAATTTACACAACGCGATTTTTCGGTTTGACCATGAACGAAATCACATTTAGAGAGATACGAAAGTCGTCAAGGATGATCGTTAGTTAACGGAACGACTTTTTGTGAAATAGGGGTAAATGTCGACCGTTCATCTCATGGTATAGGTATAGGTATATCTTTGTCCTTGTCTTGGTCTCCATCCCCCTATTGTTCTACTGGTACCATTTTCTATGTAGTGTATATTATCATGCCTGGCGTATTCTTCATTCAAACCCGTTTTTAAGCGTTTATTAGCAGAACAGTGTCGTTTGTGTACCAAAGTATATTCCGATAGATTCTTCTATGTCATGGATAAATAGCAGATTGGGATTTGAGTTTCTTCCTCCTAGAACTCTGACAACCTCTTTCATGCTTTGAATCATGTCGGCAAGGTGTTTCGTATTCCGTAATCTTCTCATTAAGGTCAGGATCAGTGAGCGTAGGGGATCACATAGGACGCTGGGCATTACATCACATTTTAAGCTTATGATTTGTCCTCACGTCCGTGGAGATATAATGGTTATACAAATTTGGATACTCATCCTACAAGGACGTTCTATTAAAGTTCACTTCACGTCCACGCATAGAAAATTAAATAAACGTACATGTTAAATGAAAAAAATGTACAACAAAATGAACAACTGTAAGAGACCCAGAGCTGGATGTCCATAGGCTATCCAGACTTGGACCACAGGAGATCCTAAGTTGGTTGTACTTTAGGGAAAGTTTTGTGGACATTATAAACTGATATCCTACGGACGGCCAGAATGTACGGGAAGGATGTCCATCATACGTACTGAACAGGGCGTTGTATTTACGTAATTAAAGGACACCGTCTGGACGTCCCCATTGAGGATACCCTGGGGTGGTTCATAATTGTGCCAAACAAGCCGACGACGTATGGACGTCCATAAGAGGAGCGGACCTTACAAATGGACATCCAGAATGTCCGGAAAGGATGTCCATAAAACGTCCAGTGGATGTCTTTGTGCTATATGGGTTTACTGTTTCGGGTTCCAAAGCGTAAAGTCACTGTATAGCCCTCGCGTGTGACGCGAGCATGCGAAGACCATACAGTGACTTTACCAAACCGCTGACTAGAGCGCCACCGTACGTATTAATTTGGTAGTACACGCTCTTGGTGCACGTAGCGCGACATCCGTCATCCATGCGGCGAATTGGGTACCTCGGGTTCGGACTTAAAGCCCCTCGCATGGTCCGAGATGGGGCCAACCTGGTACGCGTACACCAAGAAATCTTGCGCGTACACCACAAGTAGGAAGTCAGGTTAGAATGTCGTCCTCATCCGGGATGGGGGAAGCAGGTGCGGCCAGTCCAAAGGGGTACGGCATAAAACAATATAAACTCTTTCGGTTATATTATTTTATGGACTACAGAGTTGAACACTCACGGGCTAGAAGCTGAGCGCATTATAGTACTCGGTGACGTCCACCAATAGATTCGTCGGCGGAAGGGGCGGGGGGGTTGATAAGCTTCAGCTGTGTCGTAGTAAACATTCATGGATGTTTCGGGTTCCATAAAAAGTTGTGTACTACTGGCCTGCAAACAAATGTCTGATCAGATCAGAGCCACTCCCGAGACAAATATGGAGAGTGATTTGATAAGACTTGTTCTAGGAGTAATGATTTTGATTTCAGTTGCATTTTCCGGTATTTTACTGATTAACTGATCCATCCGTTCAATTCCGTTTCGGTTTTCTGTTTTTCGCATCCTTCCATCCTCGTCCTTCTAGCGAAGATTGGGTTCAAATTTTTATGTGCTAATATCCCATAATTCCATTCCATTCTTATGGAAATGTTTAACTTTCTATTGCAAAAAAGAACCTTACGCAGTCCAGAGAAGAGGTAGAAAAAAGGAACAGGAGCCGGCCTAAGATCTACGTATGAAGATAGAATATCTGCTGAATATCTTGTGGAAATACCGTTATTAGCTTTATCTACTGAATTTTCTGATGCTGGAAGACCTATTCTGACCCTTCGATCACTGACGGTCAATAGGGTTTAGGTCGTAAGTAATATAGCAGGCCAGTCCATGATTGGAATTATTTTGTTTTTGCATGAGATTTATGCCTGTGGCCGCAGTGCCTATGCGCCCCCTTGCTTTCTCATATTGGAATAGGTACACAAAATTGACCTAGACTTTCTAAACTTTTTGCTTGCATTGCTTTTAAATGCTGAAAACAAGTGATTGGTGTAATCACGAAAAATTAATTTGATAATTATTTCTCCTGGAATGCAATCGAACGATTCAGGCAGTATTATGACACTTTGATGAATTAGGTATTTAAATTTAGATAAGAAATCATTCAATAATGCAATAAAACACACTACGTTTCTTATCATTTTAATTATTTTTTGAATATTAAACAACCGCTCTGATTGTTTTGCGCATTACTATTTTATTTCATTTCGTAATGTCTTGTGGGGTTCGCGGGTAGTTTTGGTCAAGTCGTGTAAAACAATCCATAATAATTAGTAGGAAGTCGTTTAGATTTACCGACCCTGGTTGTTCAAACGTCAAACATTACTTTAGACTTTACCACCATTAGTCTTCAAGGAAACTATGTTTGCTAAACAATTCATTCTTTACTCATCATCATCACCGCGTGCTTTTCTTCTGTTTTGCTGAACTGTATTTCGACATTCGACATTATGTTCTTCAAATATAGTGACAAGTTTGAAAGTTTCCTATTACCAAATATTACTAACCCATAGGTGGAAAATCACAGTACCTGCGAGATACAGTTATTTGTGTGTTCTCTTTCTACGCTACAGTAATTAATGTGAAGTAAGATGGAAGATGTAAAGTCGGATTCAAGGGTGTCAAGGGTAGTAAAAGAGTTCGATTGAATTTACGTGTCTCGGCATATACATTGCTCAATAAAATTATCGCATCACTCAATATATTTATAGATCGCAACTATTTCTTCCGTATTCCAACGCTAGATTCTTCATTTTAAACATAAACGTGTTTGTAGGTACCTCTGTAGTTGCTAACAGCTTGCATTCTTCGCGTTAAACCATGAAATACGTTTCTCACTGACCCCTGCGAAAAATTGTCCCACTCCCATTTTTCAGTCAACACCCTACCAAGGTCTACAAGTGAAGCAAAAGCGACTTCTCTTTGTCTGATTCGCCTTCCAATCATGTCCCATACATGCTCGATTATGTTATAATAAATAATATGGACTATAAGCCGGTCCATGGATTGGATTCCGGTATTACGAAGATACTGGAGCCAGACCCGAGCTGCATGCAGCCTGGTATTATCCTCATATCCTGCATTAGTAAAAAGTTATTCCCAATAATTGGGGCAAACGGTATTACGTGTGTGGTTCTAAAATGTCTGCCACATATCTGTTTGCTGTCATTGAACCCATATCCAGCACCACTAACTCCGTACGGTTCATTATTGCACCACTTCCAAAACTCGTAGTTGGAAGAATGTTTGCTGGAGCGTACCGTTCTCCCACACGACGCCACACATTAGTATGTCCATTAGACGATATGAGGAAAAATTTTGATTCGTCTGTGAAAAGCTCCAGTCGTTAATAGACCAAACCTTAACTTGGTCACATGGTCTGTTCTGGTTAACCGGAGTCTAGTAGCGGGCTTCCCAGGCCTCAATCCTATACTTATCTCTTAATCGTCTCCTAACAGTTTCATCACTTATTTTTACTCGTCGTACTTCAGAAAGTTGATTTTGAATGTCTTGCTGTTACAGAACGTCTCTCTGGCATCTGGCTGCTCTTGATGCGGAAGATGGCTGGATTCCACACAACCCAGCTACATATTTCTGACTACGACGTTCTTGGAGAAGAGTAACAATTCGAACCACTTCTTCATTGCCTCTGCCTCTGTTGACGACGCGGATCCATTATTGAAAAAATGAATATCTCAATATAGCTTTCTTACACAAAAATCACCTCAAAGCAGTCGATTAATGCAAATTACTGACATATAATAATGAGCCAGAAGTTTTGTTACTGATTATCATAATATGTTTATGTACAAACCATCAAATCTTCCTATTTTTTTTACATTTCAGACAATGATGATTCAAGCTTAGACATCAACCTTTTATCAAAAAGAATTAAATCCATTATTTACCTATACCGAAAATTCAATTTGAATAAGCAGTGTAGGTATTTCGATAAAAATACAGTAATTTGGATAACAAACTCTAATAAAAAGTTATCACAATATGAGTTTTCTGCTAATATCAAGAAAGTAAATGTTACAATCTAAAATAAATACATAAACGTGTCAGCGCAATTAGTTTTACGAGCCTTATCA
Source organism: Hemicrepidius hirtus (assembly GCA_963082805.1). Lineage (NCBI taxonomy): Eukaryota > Metazoa > Arthropoda > Insecta > Coleoptera > Elateridae > Hemicrepidius > Hemicrepidius hirtus. Next base: position 7,519,332 of record OY720165.1, read on the forward strand.
GTTAGCAAGTGCTTTGAGAATTATGTAATGCAAACAATTAGTTAATATTATTACTTATTATTATTTCAAATCAGTAAAACTGAATACATTTCTAAATCCCAAGAAGATAAAAACGAAGGTGGAAACCTTTTCACGTGGAATTTCTTTGTCTCTTCAAAAATGGAGTAAAAGTTTGGTTTTTCAATTTTATCTCAAATTTGGACAAAGATAGAAGAATAGGTACAAATCAAGGAACATTTTAATGGGACAGCATGAACAAAAACAAAAAATTAGGCTGGACTCTGACAGAAACCGATCGTGCGCGTCGATCGCTGGCGATCGTTCGGCTTCGCCAGCTGTAATTTCAAGCCGGTTACTACAGATAGATGCGTGTCTTTCTTCTGTACATATTGAGCCCGTATAGTCTCGTTTTTCTCGCTACACATTCAAATGATTTCCAGGGTCTGCCTCGCGAAGTATAGTACTGTGAATACCAAAAACGAAATGTTTAGTTTTAGCATGGGAAAGTCCAGGGGAGGTTTGCACCTCCACTTTTTGCGTATAGCTTTGTTGTTAAGGGAGACAGACTGACCAAATAAACCAGTGGATGAGAGAGAGAGAGAGAGAGAGAGAGAGAGAGAGAGAGAGAGAGAGAGAGAGAGAGCGAGAGAGAGAGAGAGAGAGAGAGAGAGAGAGAGAGAGAGAGAGAGAGAGAGAGAGAGAGAGAGAGAGAGAGAGAGAGAGAGAGAGAGAGAGCGAGAGCTCATTGCACCGGTGGCATATCCGCCTTTGACGCACATTTGAAAAAGCAAAGTTGTTGTCAATATCGATCTTGAAAAGTTGGTTACTTACAAAAAATTTAATTAGATATTTGAAATCTGCATTAGCAAGTGCCTTAATAATATCAAAACTAGTCAAAACCATTTTGCGCTATTGGCTGTAATAATCAAATTACATAGGAAAATGAAAACCTGAAAATTTAAGATTTTTCAGCCTGTACTGAAAACTGTGAAAAATTTATAGAATTTGAATGGTGAATGGTGATCGTAGTACTAGTTGTCAATACGCTGAGCATTTTCTTTCATTTTTAACTGAATCTTTATATTTTACTGTTTACGAGATCCCTATGCATGTACTCCTTATTTTGGACACCCTGCGTATAAAGATTATACTTCTTGGTATAAAGCAAACATATTATGGATAGAACGTGCACGTGATCCTACGTTGGCTGCAAATTTTCTATCGATAGGTAGGTGCCTACCTATATACTACCTACGCTACGGCTAAATGTTGGTACTACCTACCAACATTATGTGTCTTCGGCATCATATTTCTTACAAAGAAAAGCACATAAATCTAACACTTCACAATACTTCTGTAATGAAAATACTACATGCTTTAAAATTGTAATAATAATATGTATTATAGATTTAATAACAAGTAATAACTTCTATTGTGTTTTGAAATTAAAATTAATGCACTATTTATAATATATAATAAGCAGTGAATAATGATTTAATATTTATAAAAAACATTATCCGGTACTTTTCTCAACTTGTTAAATTGCGACATAATTTTACATACAGGCCATAAGAAATTTGCAGATATAGGGTAAAATTGAGACAACGTTGCGTGAATGGGCGCTTAGTTACTGGAGGAGAGATATCCGAAAAAAAGTCAAATTTTTCAGTTTTCATTTTTATTTTTTACCTCTTATCATTTTTAATTAATTTGCAACTTGAATATGACAAATAAAATATACTAGAGTAAAGTTTCAAACAGACTTTTACCCCTTGGGAGTAGGCAACCAATCGTACGCACATATGTCAGGAAGCTGAAATAATTTTCCCAGGCATGCGCATGACGTAATGCCGTGGATTTAGTGGTAGAATTATATCCACGTTAGCCGTGGAGCTAGCAACGGCCAACGCAAAAACTAGTGAACCGATTTTGATGAAATTTTAAATGAAGGGGTATATCGAAAATTCATCGACAAAATAAGCTTTTCAAAAAAATACGAAACCAGAAGCGGAAATTAGACATGTTTTTTTGGTAGCATTTTTTTTCAGAAGCGGAATTTTGAAAATCTGAGTAGGGAATATGAAAGAAGACCATAATTGAAGGGAAACAGTTTTTTGCCGGACTCTCTAACTTCAAAATGGCGGCAGCTATGAGTTTTTCAAAATTTCGACGCCCCATAACTCAAAAACCAGTTATCTGATCAGGTTTCGCAACAACTTGTTTGAAAACCCTTTGGCGGTACTACACCATAAAAAATTTAATTAGTAAATCCAAAAACGGTCGCAACGGCGCTCTTCCAAAATTTTTGAAAAATTATTACAAAAAAACTGTCCACACGATTTTGTTTAAATTTTCTATTACTTATGCAGCTGCTATTAGCCATATTTTTCTTTTTTGATGAACGCCAGAATTACCACTGTGGCGCCCTCTACGAAGTTTTGAAAATCGGAAATTGATGCTCCTATAACGCCTTTATTAGTCAAAATATGAAAGAAGTTTAAATATAAAAGTTATTCAGTATCGCTAGCTACTCTGCATTCTCCTAAATGTACATCACGTATACAGGGCGTTTGCTTTCCACAGTACAATAAGCAACTTTGTTATTTTAAATGAAACACCCTATATATTATTATACAATTGAATGCAAAATTTAATTGTCTATCACATAGTATAAGGTGTTCATATAACTAAAATGTACGGTTGATGAGAAATTCGGAATTTTGAATATTATGTTGGACTCCGACAGAAACGGATCGTCGGTCGGTAGCGATCGTTCGGCTTCGCCAGCTGTAAATTCTAGCCGGTACCTACAGATAGATGGATGTCTTTCTTCTGTTCATATCCTATCCGTATAGTCTTGTTTTTCTCGCTAGGCATTCAAATGCTTATCAGGGTCTGCCTCGCGAACTATACTGTTGAATATCAAAAACGAAACGTTTACTTTTAGTATGGGAAAGTCCAGGGGAGGTTTGCACCTCCACTTTTTAGTTTTGATCTCTAGTTATTCTTCTCCGCAGTCTTTTCCATAACCTGTAGGCTACCAGTAGTGCACCAACGTCGTCATCACTAAGTGAAGAGAAGGTAGTAAGTAATACGTCGTTATCCGTTGCCCCTATTATTCCTGAACCATTTACTTATTTTATTCACATGAAGGATGGATACTATAATTTAGACTTTAGAATATAGCAGCACCTTTGTATGTAACCAAAGTGCAACTTACTAAGACCCCATGTATTTCCAATTAGTCTCCTACAAGCCCAAAATGGCCCATTTGCAATTTTGAAAGGGAAGTTTGGTGTCAAAAGTATCTTCCAAGAATTTTACCAACCTCAGACCCCATTTGCATTTCCTGTCCCTACCTTTGATTTTAAGATTTTTTTTTCTGTTATGGAAGTTTTTATTGGGATAGCCGATAGTTCTTTTATACACCATTTTTCCATGGTTTATTAGTGAGTTAAGGTACACAGTTCCCTTTGTATTTTTTTTTTGTAGAAAGACAAAACATAGTAAACTTTCAAACAAACCTTTATTTAGTGCAAACAAGTGCACATAATAATACATGGAAGTGCTTACACTATTTAAGTACCTATTCATATTGCAATTATTAAACAATCTGTAGAGCTATCAAAATATCAGCAGAGCCAAAACGTTCAAGATAAAAATCTGTTGTACTTTTTGATATTTTTGTTGTACTCTAAGGTAGGTAGGTACTAAGGTGCAATAGAATGCTCAATCCGAAGTGCAACATTATTACAACAACAAAACTAAATCATATAATAATAATACAAAACATTAATTAGAATTCAAAACAGTCAAGGTGCAGTTTTGCTACTCTTATTTGTCAGTCTTCACAGTTATCCTTATTGCATTTTTCTGATCATTGTCTAATTAACTAAATTTAATAAAAAATATCACAATTTTACGTAAATTATTCTTAAAATTAATTTCATTCTTTAATTTGGAATGCCCAAGTTTTCACAGCAATATTGAATATTTACTTAAAACTTCCTTATGACATTATTTTAACCTTCAAATAAAATTGGTGAAGCTTTTAGGATAATTAAATTATAAAAATCTTAAATCCTACTCAGTCTATCTTTTAATAACCACCCAAGTAGCAAAACTGCAGGACAAACAAATATCATATTCAGTGAGGAAAGGTGAAGTCTCGTTAAATTCCTATTTATCCTGAGGTTTAGAAGAAAAAAGCAGAATTTTCTTACGAACATGAAATTCTAAACAGTTTTATAATGAAAAAAATTCACTTATAGGAAGAGACCACACCCATCTCACTTTATAATAAACTAAATAAATAAATAAACAATTATTACAGTCTAAGTAATGAATCATATTCAAGCCTTTGAAAAAAGGTAAGTCGACAAAACAAAAAAGATTGTCCAAGCTAAAACATGATTATTACTTTTTTCACAGCAATGAACAATACTGAAACGAAAATACTGGCTAATTTAAGAAACACAACGTATAACAGGAGAAAACACTGGATATTTATACTACAGTTTCGTTAATTTTCCCAAAATGGCAAACAAAACTTGGTAAAATTCTTGTCATTAGTAATATCTACTTACTGTTACCAAACGAAAAAAGTTGCCATCAAAAGGGAAACTTGAAGCGACTACTTCTAGGTACTATCCAAACTAGTTTTACTTTCTCGCAGGCTTGCAGAGCGGCGGCGTTTAAGTTCTTGACGACGTAATTTTGACTCCTTATGACGCTGAGCTAACAGCTTCTTGTATACGTTAACTTCTTCCTTGCGTTTAAGACAACGTTTCTTCTTGAGAGCTAAACGATGACGTTTACGTTGCAAAACCTGTGGAGTAATCAAACGTTGCACCTTTGGAGCCTTAAAACGCTGCTTCTTGCCCTCCTTTTGGGGTAAAGGACGCTTCACAACATACTGACAGACATCATCAGACTTGGTAAGATTGAACAATTTACGAATCTTGTTGGAACGTTTAGGACCTAACCGGCGTGGCATGGTTTTGTCTGTCAAGCCTGGGATGTCCTTATCGCCCTTGCGAACAATTACCAACGATAGGACGCTAAGATTAGCGTCCACTATGCAACCGCGCACTGATTTGCGCCTACGTTCTCCATCACGACGAGGGCGAAAGCATGAATGTCCTTTCGATAACAACAACCGAACTCGTCCTGTGGTTAAAACGCCTTGTTTCATTGGAAACCCTTGTTTGTCATTTCCCCCTGTGATTTTGAATATGTAACCCTTCCAATCTTCACCCAACGGATCAGCTTGGACTTCTGAACCCATACGTTTGTCATAGAAGATTCTAACTTTATGGTCATCCACAATTTCAAATAATTTTTGACAACCTGTTGCCGGGCACGATATATTTAACTTCATGACTGCAGCACAACCTGAAAAAATCAATATTAGTTAAATTAAATCAAGTATTTACCATCCAAAGTCTAGTAGCTGTTCAGTGAATATTTTAAGGTTATTTAGGATATTGTTTTGTTTGTTTACACTCATGTCAGTTGTTTTGATGATATTCCCGCTTTATATTATAATAAGAAATATTGATCAAAAACTCACTTAATTCCCTGTTACACGTTTAAAACGAGAATAACACCATTTTATGCAAACACCCAACAGAAAATTCATGCCACTCTCGTGGCCTTGATGGTTTATTTTTAGCATTCTTACAAGGGGTTGTAACACGCGTGCGTCACTATTAACAATCGCCAACAACAAGGATAGAAATTACCTAGCAACGAAAAGCCGCGAAAATTTGAATTTCAAAACCATTCAAAACTACAGACCCCGGCAAAGAAAACGATCCACTTGCTATTTCATGGCTTTATTTATTTATTTTATTTTATTCAGGTAACTTATTGGTACAAAAAATGGATAACCAACAGTGGTTTCCATTAGTTCGATAAGATTCCATGGAGGGACAATTATAATCAAAATAAGAAAAAACGAAACATTAATAAAAATTCATTTGGGTATCCCACCCGAACTGTCTTTACATTTTCCGGAATGCGTTATGGGATTTAGGTCAGCGTTAAACGCTGGGCAGATCATCCCATGAATTCCCACTTGCTCAAAATATTTTGAAACAATATATGCGCTGCATATAGTTGAGTAGTGACCAATAAACGGAAGATAAAACATGCTGCAAAAGAATCTTCTCAGTGTAAGTGGTACCTACATATTAACATAGGGTAAAGTCTGGTATAATTGTACCGGTTTTTAAATTGTACCACTTCAATATTTATTAAATTGTAAACTTCTAGCGCCATCTAATGAGCATGTTTGACACCTCTTGGCGTCAAAACAATAACTGTTAAACACCTGTAACCGCCAGTCTTCCGTGAAAGTTTATATTTGTGTTTATCCAAAAAACGTGTTTACGCAGTAAGTATTGTACAATCTAAGATAAGCTTTTGTGTCAAAATGATCGCCGTCTGGTAGTTGGGGGTGGCATTTTTCGTAATTATCGGTATTTTACAAGATGTTGGATGAGTGAAACTTAACCTAACCTAACTTTCTATAAAAAAAAGAAAATAATTTGTATCAATCATATCGGTTCGGTAATTTGTACCACCGCATGGTTGGTTAAATTGTACTTACCAAACTCATGTTTTATTTTTCAGTCGTGCCTCGCAAGGGTATCAAATACTGCCAGTGGTTAGAGCAAGATATGAAAACAGCATTAAGAAAGTATAAAACTGGGAGATTTGGATATGGTCAAGTGCACCCAATGCCTAAATTGGGTGCATGCAAACTGTGCTTCGTTTCCAAATCCACTAAACTATGTTTGTGATTTTTGTGTTTAAATAAATAGATACCTATTTTTATTTTTTTGTGTTCCATATTTCTAGTTTTTGTTTTTAAATTAACTAAATAAAAAGTTTTATTTATTCGGATATTTTGTTTTACTCAGTTCCACTGACACCGAAAATCTAATGCATTCTGGTATGGTACAATTTAACGAACCGCGTGGTACAATTTAGCGGACCTGTTGGGTAAATTGTACCGTTTACAATTTTTTTTTTAAAAGCTCATTATTCTAAACTTCTAGTATTTGCACCAGTGTTGCGTTGTGCATTTGATGGAAACATATGAAATAATCTTAGTTTAAATTTTCATTCAATTTGAAGAAATTATTAGCGAGTTATTGGGGAAAATATGTTAAGTGGTACAATTTACCCGACTTTACCCTATGAGTGAACAGGGATCTATTTTCCGTGGGGCGTGAAAAGATATGCAAGTCAGGTCTTTGTGAAACGGTGTCCTTGCAGAAAATGTAGAATCGAGATGATGATTTTCTGACCTTCTCCACACTTTTTGACACTTTTCCTCAACTATCTGGTGAACGTACAGCAACATATGCCAATGTTTCTTTACTCAATCTACGTTTGCCCTGCAAATTTGTTGTAACCGAGTAATTCGATGTTGAGCTAGCAATTCTGGGCATGTTGTTGGTTTAGCTTTAGACCCTAATCCAACTTCCTTCAAGAGCCTTGTTACCGTTTGGTCGCTTATACAGGGAGATTTCTAACGTACGGAGGAACTGAAAGGACAAGTACAGGGGACCAAAACATAGTTTTTTTTACAATAAACTTTTGGAAATGGAAAATGGAATAACAAGAAAGTTACAACAGTTTAAAGTTCTTATAAACTTGAGGATTTTTTTAATAAAATACGGTAATTATTTACGTTTTGGATTCAACTTTTGTATATTTGTAAGCTAATTAAAAAAAATTCAGTAAAAATTTTTATAAGACGAAAGTTGTGGCTATTTAAAGTGTTCTTGAAAATATTCAGTTTGTTTATTGATAGTCGCTGATTTACTACATAATCTGATCATGTAGGTAAGTCAAAATTACAACAGCAATTTATCAGATTGTGTGAGATGTACTTATTTCTGATGTAAAAACGAATACAATAAGCTCAGCGGTACTCAAAACGTGGGCGTTAAATTATAAGAACTTTAAATCGCTGTAACTTTCTTGTTATTCGATTTTGATCAAAAGTTTATTGTAAAAAAAACTATGTTTTGGTCTCCTCTAATTGTCCTCCGTACGTTAGAAATCACCCTGTATAGTAGGTACCTACCTATAAGCGGTTAATATTAGCGGTTATATTAACCTCTTGCACCTCCACGATCAGGTTTCTTACTACAAGAGGCGTTGAAGGACCATTCTATAGAGTATCGTATACGTATATTTAATAAAAATCTGTTATTCCTAGCCGTTGCTGCTCTTGGTCGACCTGATCTGGCCCTCCTTGTGTAGCTTTGATTTTCTTGACACGGAAAGATACCTTGATAGACCGTGTTGTAGGATGCAAGAACAGGTCTTGCAGCATATCGAATACTCGTCTCGTTCATGCTTTCATCTTCTACTAGTTCCGATCTTATAGAGCTGAGGAGGCGACTTTACTTTAACACCCCTATTCTGGAAGCCGAACCTAACGACTCGTCGATCACCGATTGTCTAGTTTGTGTTTCTACGATTTTTTTCTCTAAAGTTGCTACCCTGTGAGATATAGGAGAGAGGCAACGATTGTCGTTAGCTAATGTCTTTTTTGAACGTCTTTTAACAGAATAGGGATGTAACAAACTGCTTGAATTTCTGGTAACTACCTAAGATTATACCACTGATAATGTAGGTACCCGTAGACAAATAAATTGTAAGTGTTCCGGATATTTCTCTATCGAAAGGTAGAGGAAATTTTAAATAAAAACAGAATAACTCAAAACGAGGCAAACATGTAAATACGTAATTGTTTTCCTATCGTGTATGTGAATCACCCGTGTATGTATAGTAACGGGGAGCTAAAGAGTCGTCTTTTGGAAGACCTCTGTTTTCAGAGTTTGTGTTGGTTCATATCGCTTTGTAAAATAGATCTCGATCTTCAGGTACTCGAAACAATTGTAAATCTGTCCTTCCTGTCCAATTGCGTATGTTGCGGAGCCACCATAACTTCTTTCTTACCACACTGCCGTTTCTTTGAAAAAGCTTTTCACCACAATGTGAAATTCAAAAGGCTTTTCGCCACTGTGTCGTGTTTATGTTTTTCCATTTACATGAATTTTAGTTATAGCATTTCCTAACATTTTTTGTCAATTATTTTCGCTGGTGATCCAGAGCACCCAGAGCGTCTGTGATCTTATTCATGAATGCTTTTTCAGTATAAACTATAATACCGATCAGAGTACACTTAACAAATTTTTAGTCAATTGTATCATAATAAAGGACTGTTTTGCGATTTAAAATTTGGACGAAAATATCATTTTTTCGTCCTAGGACGAAAACTATTTCTCGACCGTTAAAAAATTGCCCAAAAAATTTTGTTTTTCGTGCTTGTAGCATAAATTACTATTTTTTTAGTTGCAAGTTGCAAGTGAGTTGTAAACACTGACCTATATGTAGGTTAGTGGTTGTAAAGCATAGGAATGCGTTTCTTCCCACCTCCATTCTAATTTCATTATCCGGATTTAGGTCGGTATTTATTCAGTTTTCAGGCGGCTCGTTTATTATCACGAGTTTCTTTTTACTGATGTACCTAACAGTTTTTGGTATCCAATCGGGCAATAATAAAGAACCGTTTCTAAAACAGCTACCAACAGAAAATGCGATGGTTCCCTTTAAAATCTTGCACTAATGGTAATAAAAGGGTAAAGTTTGATAAAAAAAAATTATCCAAATTTCCGTTCTTGAGAACAGAATAAGCATGGTATACCTAACGTTTTAGTATTAAGACTTGTTATGTCTATGTTATGAAGAACTTATTCGCCCAATTTATGGACACTCATTATAAATCTTCTTCTTCTTTCCTAGTAGAATATAGACACCCATGAGTCATCATCGCGGTTTAATTCGCGGTTTAATCCGCGGTTTCGCGGGTTGCCTAACCTGATTAAGTCGAGGGGCACGCCCACTTTTTGCGTAATTCGGTGTTAATTTCGCACTTTGATTCGTATTTTGATTGATTGATCTAATTAATTTTTGCAATTTGTGACTTTGATTGACTGGATTAATTAAATTCTTGTTTAATTCGTGGAATTTTGGGAATTAAGTCGCTGTTTTAATTGGTGCAATTAATTTAATTCGGGGGTTCGCGGTTTGATTGACCTGATTAATTTATTTGATACGTGTGTGTCTGTGTGATCTAATTAATTTTTATTGATCTAATTAATTTTGATCGAGCCGCGGGGTTGATTCAAGGTTACGCCCCCTTTTTTCGTAGATATATGAAATACAAAACTACAGGTCGAAACATGTTTAAAAAACATGACGTCATCTTCGAACCTTCAATGAGTAAGAGTGGGTTAACAGACATTTTAACAGAGAAGGAAAGAGTAATTAAAATAGAAATTTTAGAAATTTTCAAGCAGGTCTTAAAGATTACATGGAAAGCCTCTTAGCGATTTGTACAGCTTAAAATATCTTAAAGGAATTTTTACCTAATTTTGTACTTTTCGATTTCGTACTTTGATTGGTCTGTGATTTTAATTTGCATAAAAGCATGCGTAACTTGGGAGTGAGAAGAGCAAAAAGGTATAACATGATCCGTGGTAGTAGGTTTTCTATAACCATGTTATACCTTTTTGCTCTTCTCACCCCCTTTCTCAAAAAATGGCCTCTTTCAGGTTTTTTATTAGAAGATTGATTTTAACCCCTCTAAAGATTTCAATTTTCAAGAAGAATTTAATATTATAACAAGTTACAGTGAACGGTGCTGACACTCTTGTTAATCAAGGTAATACGTTAAGTAATTATAAAATAGAAGTACCACATATTGCAAACCTGGATATTGCTTATTCTAAAGAAAATGAAATAATTCATTTAAATTTAACTCACATTGACTTAACAGATATTGAAAAAATTAAATCAGTTTGATAAATTACCAAGCAAATTAGATACCTACAAATATTCATCCCCACGTAGTATTTGGAACTTCTACTATTTCACTTATTGTAACAATTATTATTATTATCATAATCATTGTATTAATTTTAAAACGAAAAATATTGTATAATAAATTACAAGATAAAATTTTGAAAAGTAGGGCTCTACCTATTGAAGATATGAAATTAAAATGTTAAAATATTAAAATCTCGATTTTGTATTTATAAACTAACAAAATCTGTAATTTTAAACTTGTTGACGGACGAGTAACCAAATGTGTATTCGACCTCTGACATAATAATTACCAGCCACATCCGCTGATAACTGTTTCAGTTAAGATAAGAAGTTTCTTTATTGATAATTTTATAATATGTATTCATTACTGTATCTGCTCTTCACCGAGTAAACTGTGTAGTCCCTTATTAAATAAAATTAAATTTTTTTGAGATTATTTAATATTGAAACGTTATTTCGCGCTCTTTGAGTTTTGGTGATTTTTGTATTTATTTTGTTTACATAAGTAGTTAGGTGACATGTTTGTCACTTTGTGTCAAAATGTGGCCTTTGTATGGTGTCAATTTTGTTATTCTGGTTTATATTTAATTAATCCTTCTATATTATTAGTTGGATTATATGTTGGTTTTGTTGTGTCAGTTGTGTGATTCATTTTTGGTAAGTTATTTTTAAATAATTTTTGTAATTTGCTAATTAGTCCTCTTTAGTTTTCTTGATATTAGCCTGAAGATGGACTTCGAGATCCGAAACATGTAGCTACTCTTTTTCTTCATATATTAAAATATAAAATAATTTATGGGATCGACTATGAGTTTTTAATTTATTTATTATTCCTACGTCCCATTTTGAGTACCTACAATGGCATTTCATCGTATTTTAAATTTTAATATGAACAAGTTTTTTTTTTCATCTTACAGGTTAGTTATCTGCGGGAAATTTTAAACAGGCGTGAGGGTGAGGTATTTACGAAGGGTCGTGAGGGGGTGTCCGACGACCCCAGACTACGAATGTGGTATATGTACCCGTCGGGGAGGGCCATCGAGTATGTGGTTGCATGGCTTGAACGTCATGACTGGGAATTCAAGCTGCAATCACATATCCTGGACATGGCCCTGGTGGGACAACCGGCTGGGACCACCTACAATATATCCTACAACGTTCCAGGGAAGCGGAGGGCGCCGGATAATTGTCCAATACCGGCGAAACGACGGTGTTAATGACAATTTGGACCCACACAACTATCATTATTAATTAAATTGGAATCAAACATGTAAATATTGTAATATATATGAAAAAAGAAAAAAAAAGTTATTTAATGTAAGCACCCAAACCTTTCAACCGACATTCGGTTCAATCAAAATTTATTAGAGCAATCAAAACCATGGATTACACATATAATTCAGCAAATTAAATTAATCTGGTCAATCAAACCACGAAAGTGCGCTCCAATTACGCAAAACTGCGAATTAAGGCGCTGGAGATCAACATCTGACTTTGACTCGTTTGGGTGACCGCCTGAAGACCTACATTTAAATTTTATGCGATGCAGGGTTGCAGCTCATTGTTCAGTTTAGATCTGAACTGCACGAGTTTATTTTGAAAACAGAAATCTTCATAATCTTCCAATTTTATTTTACTAGCGTCACCATCACGAAGATTTATAAACACTTCATGTACCTAGTTGTTCGATAAAAGTATTAAATGTTTTTGATGTAAAAATCACACCATCTTCAAATACCAGCTTTAAAATTCTGACACTCACTTGAAAATTGTTAAACGGGTCTAAACCAACAGCTACAAATATAGTACCACAATTATTTAAAGGGATTCGTATTTCAGACAGGAGTCTGAGTTTGTCACGCTTTATTTGCTTTTCGGGTCCACTTAACGCCCTTGTCACGCCATATTTTTTCATCGTTTCATTTTCAAAACGTTTGAAATCTTCAGCTCTAGGTTCAAAAACTGGCGATTGATGAAAATAAGGACCTGGACACGACGACGACCACGAAGCTGCCTTGGTTCGTTTGGCAGGGTATTGTCCTGGAGACGACGACGAAGCTGTCTTGCTTTGTTTAGCAGGACTTCCTTGACGCTCTGTCTGATGTGGCGTTGGTGCTTGAGAACCATCTTCATAGCAGCGACTACAGGGTGCAAAATATATATGGTACGCTGTTCAGTACCGCTAAACAAGTGTGAGAAAAATGTCAAAAAAAATCTTTTCGCTCAAATTTGTAAGATATGAAGATGTAAAGTTAACACTTGTAACTTTGTAAAAATTGGAAATGAAACTGACTAAGGGTACTCTATTTGTAGAAAATCATGTCTTTTATTGTTTCCAAATTTTAAAAATTGCAAAAAAGCACGTAATTACAAATTATTAAATTATTACTGAAGACATTTTTACATCGAGATAGCGCGAAAATGATTCTGGCAGCATTGTGCTCTGTTCAAAAACCAGTCGTATGGTTTCCCAGGTAATAATGAGTACAGGTAACAATCAAAGTAAATAGCTTCCTAACAAGTTATAAAATGTGGATGTGCCAGATTGTTCACATCTTTTTCGGTTAATAACTACAAAAACACGGCAGGTAGAATTTTTTTTGTATTTTTCCCTTACTCCCTTGTCAGTCACCTACAACGCCCCATAAATATTTAGCGCCATTTTCGGGACACCCTGTATATCTGGAGTACATTTTCGTGTAGTTGGTAAAAGTAGACTTTACTAACTTTTTTCAGGCTCTTGACGCGGAAACACAAAAAACACTAATGACACCTAAAACGCAAAGATATTAAAACTTGCATCATGCGCATGCTTTTAGGAAAATTAAAATCACAGGCCAATCAAAGTACGAAATCGAAAAGTACAAAATTAGGTAAAAATTCCTTTAAGATATTTTAAGCTATACAAATCGCTAAGGGGCTTTCCATGTAATCTTTAAGACCTTCTTGAAAATTTCTAAAATTTCTATTTTAATTAGGTACTCTTTCCTTCTCTGTTTATATGTCTGTTAACCCACTCTTACTCATTGAAGGTTCGAAGATGACGTCATGTTTTTTAAACATGTTTCGACCTGCAGTTTTGTATTTCATATATCTACGAAAAAAGGGGGCGTTAACCTTGAATCAACCCCGCGGCTCGAACAAAATTAATTAGATCAATAAAAATTAATTAGATCACACACACACGTATCAAATAAATTAATCAGGTCAATCAAACCACGAACCCCCGAATTAAATTAATTGCACCAATTAAAACAGCGACTTAATTCCCAAAATTCCACGAATTAAACAAGAATTTAATTTATCCAGTCAATCAAAGTCACAAATTGCAAAAATTAATTAGATCAATCAATCAAAATACGAACCAAAGTGCGAAATTAACACCGAATTACGCAAAAGTGGGCGTGCCCTTCAATTTAATCAGGTTAGGCAACCCGCGAAACGGCGGATTAAACCGCGAGTTAAACCGCGATGATGACTCATGGGTGTCTGCGTATTCTACTTTTCCTATTTCTCATTTACTGTTATTACGGTGCTGGGCTCGTTATAAATTAAGAAACATTATTACTCATTAATACCTCTATATTTTCTTTTATCTTTACATTTTCTATAATTAATCAATAAATAAGTACAACTAAGTAACAAACAGTGATAGATAGTACATTTAATAATCACGTAACATATTGGAAATTGACCAATACATCAAAATATCGCATTAAACCTTCCCAATTTCTTAAACTTCTTCTTGCATGCAATGCATTGTAGTCGATTCTTGTGATAGTTCATCCAAGGATTCTACACAGAAATCTAATTAATGGTTTTTATTAGTTCTACATTTATTACAACATACCATGAGGTGTAAACAATGGAGGAGGTGTTGATTTTACATTATTCTGATGTTGTTGAAAGGAATATGTAAGATGCAGATTTATGTGTCGTGCAAAACTGTTGCTTTCGTTGTTTGCATTGTGTACTGAAATAAAACAAACATAATTATTAATTTATACAATAAAAATTGTATACCGGGTGTCCTTGCGAAAACGGAACATCGGCGTTAGAAAGCTGAAAAACTTCAAACGTCCCCTAGCGGCTCGGGCGGAATTCACGTGATAGACGGTGTAGGATAAACCGCGCTCTGGTAGCTCGTTTACTTAGATATTAAATTGTTTGGTTTCTCTAAAAGCTTCTCGAAAAATTTAGAAACAAATTGAAAAAATTAACATCTCTGAAAGTAGACGAGGTAGCGGGCAGCAGTTTACTCCAATCGGAAGGGCAGCTCTGACTTTATCCGACTATGTAAATGTCCACCCATGGCCAGTTTCATCCTCCAACGCTTACGAATTATATGGCCAGGATTTTGACAGCTCCTCTATGTGGTTCCATGTATTAGATAATCAACGACAAGATTTTTGTAAGATTTAAAATATGTAATAAAATAGTTACACATGCACCCCGTCCCCAGAAGGGCACCACATGGAGGACCTACCAAAATCTGAATTGGGACGGCTATACCATAACTCTTAAGAGTTATCCAATTTTGATTTTGACAGATCCTCTCTGTAGTGACCTCTCGGGATGTAGCATATGAAACTACATGTATTTTAAATCTGAAAAAATTGTTACTGATTATTATCCAATAGATGGCACCACAAAGAGGACCTGTCAAAATCAAAATTGGAACGTCCATATAACTCGAAAGAATTAGGAAAATGAAGCTGGCCAAGGTCCAACACGTGTGAATTCCACCCGAGCCGTTAGGGGGCGTTTCGTATTTTTCTTTCCTAGCGCCCATGTTCCGTCGTGACGAAGACACCTGGTATGGTAGGTATCTTAATATCGAGCAATAAATATTATTCTTTATTTTTACATAGCAAAATCTTGAAGTTTCAACGCCCTCTTATTATATTATTGAGATCATTTTACCAAAAGCCAGATAATTTCTTTATCTTTTTTTATACAGATTTTATTCCTTTCAACTTCATATCGAGTAACTGGACGCCGCCGATTGCGTCAATGTACCTAAACAGCGACGGCGTGGGGTGGTTTCAAGTAGAGGTACTAAGTTCAGATAAACAGGAAACCAAATCGGTTACAATGGAATGTCTACCAGTCATCGCTCTTTCGTACTCATAGGTACCTGTTATCCTTATCTGGTTTGGTTAAAGGGTTTAGATCTTGTGAGGTCCTACTTGAGCCAATTTCGGCTTCTTGCACATTGTAACTAATTATTGTAGGTACTTTTTGGGAAGTGTATGGTTTGGTTTGTAATGGACCGAGGTCTTAGTATTAGATCTCTGGCACCTCTCTGCACTTACAATTATGTCCCATTCTAATTGGAGAAATTTTAATCCTCAGAAAAAACCTTCAGCTTCAACAGTCTTCCAATTATTAGACCTTCTGGGTACCGTTTGGTTTGTCTTATACTGGACCAAGATCGCTATAGTACAGTGCCTTCATTAAATACTGATACCCACGTGACTTTTGATCCGCAGTGGCCTTGGGAGATTCAAATTTAGATTTGAAGTGAGTTCAGAATTGGTACTCGTGGTACCTAAACTAAGTCAACTACTGTCAATTCTATAGCTGTCAGTGAAGTTGTTTTATTTGTTTTATAATAAGTCTGCCCTAATTTTAAATTTACGTACATACAATCAGTTAAGGAATGATTGAATAAAGGTTTACCAACTGTGTAAGTTGGGTTATCTATATTTTGTGGTCACGTGGGTATCAATATTTAATGAAGGCACTGTAGTATCTCTATTTCTCACCACCTCTCTTTATTTAGACTATAGTTATTTCATATATGAGTTATTTGTACGTCCTGAACAAAAGAAATGTCCCCCACCACCTTATGCTTATACAATCTGTTTGACGAGATGCAGTAATCTGCGAAACCAATCTTTTTTTTTTTTTGGTATTTCTTCTTGGGACTCTTGAACGGCAGATAGCAAGAAGACGTGTGTCGCAGTTTGCTGTAACTCGTCAAAGGAGTTGTATAAGCATAAGGCGGAAAGGGGAATCGCTTTTGTAATTGTAATTCTTTCAGTTGAAAGAATTACAATTTCCTGGAATGACCTTAATTTACTTAAAGTAAACTGTATTGACTTTGATAACATTTTCTTGGTAGTTTTTGGGTGGTGTTTGATTTTATTTATATTATACTCGAGGTCTAGATAAGCCATATCCTGGTAGTTGGAACAAGTAATTTGAAAGATTGTAACTCCAGGAGTGGTATTGTTACAAAGTATCCTCTTAATATTTTAAGTGTTACAACAGGCCATAGCAGTTCTGTAGGGGTTGACATCATGCAATATTCTTCTGTATATTTGGTTGCATATCCACACTTTCCGTTTTTATTTTGTATGGTTTGAATTTGGTCTGTTCATTATTAAATTGCATCTTTGCACATAGCGTCACCGTCACGTTGTTAAACCGTTGTATCTGCGAAACAGCTATCGAATGATGGGGTGACAATTTATTGTCGCAAATCGGAGTGCCCCCGTAAGTGTCCGGAAGCTCGTAATGTTATAATCAAAATTTAGAGTTCGAATTTCTACAGTAGGTAGTAACAGGTTTTTAGAATAAAGAAAAAGCTCTTCATAACTATGTAAGAAAGCATATGTTCTGCCAACATTTTCTTAAAAAATCCAGAAACTTACATTGAGTTTTAACTTTTCCATTGTGCATGTGTTTCTTTTGACGGGCTCTGGAATTTTGAAACCAAACTTGTGTAACGCGTTTACTTAGTCCGGTGATTTGTGCAATTCTTTCGAGGTCTTGTCCATCTGGATTAGAGTCCAGCTGAAAATTTGCTTGTAGCACCTGCAGCTGTTCTTCTGTGAAGGTGGTTCTTACACGTTTCGCTTTGTTCTTGTGAAAACCTTCTGCATCGCAACCATCTGCATCAAAAACTCCGTTAAATATTATAAAGATTAGTGGTTAATTTATTACCATCCGAAGATGTGGTTCCTCCATCCAATGTTTCCAGATAGTGTGCTTTGCAAAGGACTCTGTCTTCGTGTAGGGCAAATTCTTCACCCGTGGATAATTGACGATGACAAGCAGCACAAGCAAAGCAAGCTAAATGATAGACGTGTTCTCGAGCTTTTCTTACCCAGTCACTTGAGGATATCCCTCGGGAACATACGGAACATTTTGCACCAAAGCTCCTAGAAGAAGAAAGACTTCATTTGAATAATGGGCGACTTGCCCAAATTTAAAAACATTAAAACATTTAAAAGAAAGTTTAAATTAATGGGGACGATGGAACAAAAATTTATAACTTTAGATATATCTGCAGGCGGATCGGTTAAAAATTTGACCAGGGCATGTTCGTTGCAGAAGAGAATGACTTGTACATTCCCTTGGACCTCCGCGAAGAGATTACATATATTCGGCGGCTCGGCAAAGAACCCAAGAATAACTCTCGATGATGTATGATTGTCATTTAGATAGAACACGTATCATTGCCGGTATTGATTGAATAAATAGTGGGTGTAAGCAACACTGACAGCTAACCACTTTCAGAATTTTACCTTTTCCATGTATCACCTGTAGGCGAAAGAATATACAGGACGTGTGGAAACTAGTTCGTAGTTTTAGAACAGATTCTAATAATTTTAAAGAAAATAGAAACTTGAGAATATTTTAAGAATTCTGGAATAGGTTGGGAATCACATACAGAATTTAGGAGTTCGAGATAGAATTTAGGGAAGAAACAGTGGCACAATTTCGCAGTTAAAAAGAATTAAATTGAAACAGATTCTTTTAAATCCGAACAGGATTTGGGAATGTTACGGTGTAGACAGTGATTGGAAGGAATATACAAAGAATGTGGGTATAAGACACATAATTTTCCATAAAATTTCTGAATGAGATACAGATTTGAAAACTCAGACATCGAAAATTTATTCCGAGACAATATTATTAATCAAAAACATAATTTTGGAATCAAGCATAGAATTTAGGAATTAGACAGAAAATTTATGATACAAAAATGCTTCGAGTCATAATTTAAAATTATTTAAAATTTTAGAACCCGCCATGTAACGAGATATCAATAAAAAAACCAATTAGGGCAGGCTGTGAAATTGAATTATATTAAATTGGTACTGTAGCCACATCCACAGAATGACATTTCTGACATGAAAATTTAAAACTGAACGCTCTTGTCTTTAAGTTTTTAAATTTTTTATTTGATAATAATATTTTAATAATTTGATAATCAAATAAAAAACTTAGACAAGAGCGTTCAGTTTTAAATTTTCATGTCAGAAATGTCATTCCGTGGATGTGGCTACAGTACCAATTTAAAATAATTCAATTTCACAGCCTGCCCTAATTGGTTTTTTATTGATCTCTCGTTATAATCAATTCAGAAAACTACCGTGACGTTTAATGTGTCAAATGGAAAAATTAGTTGGCTAGTATAAAAATCACTATACATTTTTGAAAATGGGGCTTTGATTACTAATAGCTAATAGAGATTTTTTTGTTAACCAACAGAATTTTTCATTTAACAAATTAAATGTCATGGAAGTTTTCTGAATGTATTATAGGGATGTATGTAGTTTTAAATGATAAGACAGAAGATATCTGGTGACAGTGTTGACACCACCCTTTCGTAAATATCTATCAACCGTTTTAAACTACGATATTAAACTTTAGTTTTAAATAGAACACCCTGTATATTTTTACATACTGGGAGATCGAGAAAGGTTGTCCAAAAAAAACTACCTTCCAAGTAGTTACTATCAATATTTCATTCTAGTGTGATATTAGCCACAGTGCTGTTGACAGTTGTTCTGTGCGTTTACGTTTCTGTAACTCCACTTTTTATTCTTAGACGCTGTTATTATTAAACAAAATAGCTATTTATGTAACAAGTACATAATCTAAGACTTTATTTGGCGAGTCTGTTTTATTGACGAGCGAGCTTGCGAGCGAGGCTAATAAAGATGACGAGTCAATAAAGTCAGATTATGTACGAATTGCATACAAAGCTTTATGTTCGACTGCTAAAATTGGTTCATTATCGAAAAAAATTCAATTTATAAATTTGATATCTATTCTTGACAGACAAAAATTTGGCTTGTAATATATAGTTGCCATTGGAAAACTGGATATATCACAGTGTGCTTTTGCTGTTGCTTAGCTACTTGTTTATAAAATAGCTAGTAGTTGTTTTTAGAAAAGCAATTTATGTAAATTTTGTAAAAGAAATAGGTAGTTAAAATACTCGAAGAAATGGATGGTGTTTTAACTAAAATGCAAACGAATAGTTCTAACGAAGAAACTAACGAGGAAATTAAAAATATCGCTGCTACTGCTAAAGATTCCCTATTACCATTAAAATCCAGGCATTTATACGAAGAAACATATAATGCGTATCGTAAATGGTGTTCTAATAAGAAAATTAAAACTTGTGAAGACAGCATCTTAGCGTATTTTAACAGCGATCTTTCCCGGTATAAAAGTTCATCGCTATGGAGTAAATATTCGATGCTACGATTGACTATAAATCTACGTGAGGGAGTTGACATTAGTAAATTTCCAAGTGTCATTCCTTTTTTGAAACGAAAAGGAGAAGGATATAAACCTAAAAAGTCCCTTACATTGACTAAGGATCATATAGACGAATTTTTGATTAAAGCTGACAATAAGGAACATTTATTTAACAAGGTATGAATGATTTACTTAATGACGTTTTGTTTTGAACATCTAATACCTAGTAAAAACATAATTTGTTGTAGGTTGTCCTCATATTTGGTGTGGCTGGTGCCTGCAGACGTCAAGAATTAGTGACGTTATTGACAACATGTGTTGAAGATTGTAAAACACATTTTTTAGTTAAACTTGAAGACACCAAAACCAAAGCAGATCGGTCTTTTATAATAGTTCCAGGTAAACTTGAAAATATTAATCTACTTGAACTTGTTAGAGGATACATGGCACTTCGACCAACCAGGACACCACACAAAAGGTGTTTTATCAATTACATTAAAGAAAAATGTACTGTTCAGCCCGTCGGAATACACAAAATCGGTAATGTGGCAGCTGTGGTTGCCAAATGTCTAGGTGTAGAAAATCCTTCTTCATGTACGGGTTATTGCTTTAGGCGCACCTCAGCTACCCTTCTAGCAAATGCAGGAGCCAATATGGAGGGAATAAAAAGACATGGGGGTTGGCGCTCATCTACAGTGGCGGAGGGCTATATTGATGATTGTGAAAATACCAAAATTAGCGTTGCAAAGAAGATCCTAGGCGAGGTATCTGGTGAAGAACCTTCTACTTCCAGCGTCTCTGTAGTGGGTCAAGAAAACTCAAGAATTTCGGAAGTAACAAGAAAAAGCAACGAAATTGTAGGGATAAATATTTCTAGTAACAATCATTGTGTTATAAATATTAACAACCATTATTATAACAATCAGGTATAGTATACATATTTGTTATATTTAGTTAAAATGCATTTAGGTACTTACAATGTAATAAATTTAAATGGATTTATTCTGACATTTATTTTGACATTGACAGATAACGTACAGGTAGTACTTTATAGTACTAGTAAAATAAAGTAACTTTATTTTACTAGTACTATAAAGAACTACTTTATGACCGCAAAACTATGTCATAAACAGTACTTTATAATGCAGTCGTACATAAACGTATTTTTCAATACTAATTAAACATTGTTAAACAAACTTTACAGTAAGTGCAGTGTATCCAATGAATTGATTTTATACATGACAGCAGGATATCATATTATGATGACAGCTGGAGGATGTAAAGTTTGATATACTCGTAGAAAGTAGTTTTTTTTTGGACAACCTTTCTCGATCTCCCGGTATTTGGATTCAGGGTGAAATTCTTCATACAGAAATGGGTTTCATTTGTGTTTTTGATACGCAGAACTTTTTAAATATTTTTTTTATGTTGTAATATCTAGACAGCCGTGCATTACCATAAAACTGAACGATACCAATAATTGTGTTATCGACCAGGTGACAGTAAATTTGAGCAATACCTTGTATATACCTACGTTTTTTGTACTCATTCCCTGGGAAATGTCTATCTATGGAAATGTCATTCCACGAATGCTACCGACGAACCGAAACGTAAATTTCCCGGTCTATTCAACCGAGAAAAGTAGCAAAAAGCACTGGCCCTCTCAAACATATTACGAGAATAATAATTACAAATAAGAGAAAAATCGTCAATTATATTTTATGTGAAAAATATATGTGAGCGCCATCTATTGGAAGCGGGAATGTCAAAGTCAAAAACTGCTATAACCCTACATTTTTATTTACCCTTGTAGTAATTCCAAAGGTATGAAAAAATACTATTTTTGTTCGTTACAAAAAATGTACAAACTTTTGAATTTCCCAAAAGTGAGAAGACAAAAAAGTTATGACTGTTCTCAGGTTTACCATGTTCTGCATAATTTTAAAACTCTGACAACACACTAATAAGTGACCCCCAACCAGAGCAATATTTCCTTGAACAACCACAATACAATAACAATAATACAACAAAATTAGTGATTCTTTTTCCCATATTTGTCGGCTGGTATCTCAGCAAACGCAAACCAACCATTTTCGAACCGTGGCTTATTACAATTTTTCTTTATTTTGACGAGAGGAATCATCTCTTACGAGCTGTCGGTATACTTTTGAATCACCTTGTGTACAAGGTTTTTAAACGAAAGGTAGCCATCCCTCAGTATCTTTCAAAACTATTGTTTACTTGAAAATCGCCAAGACATGTCAAAAAAGACAACAACGGGGACATTTTTTTACTTACAATCCGGGCGTCTGTCATCAAAGTGATAGCCGATAGCCGCCACAGCCACCCCTTCTAAAATTTCAAATGACACCATACCATGTGTGGCACAGGTAATTTCATAAGGAATTCATTCTACTATTTATTTTTTTTATTATTCGCTTCAAATTGAGATATACAATAATTAAAAACTACATTTTGTTTATTTCGGTTCCCAATTTAATAAAAATAAATAAAAGTTAAATATCGTGGTTATGAGTAATTTTAATTGTACATGTGTGCTATACTTTTTTAATAAAAATAAGATGATTTCTTGGTTTTATAGGTCATTAATAAAAGACAAAATAAGTATTTGCGACGTTTCGAATTTTAATTCGTTATCATAGCATGAAAAAATGAATTGTTTATGGAGCCCATAAAGTTATTATCTAAAATTATAAAGGTAAAAATTAGCATAAAGAGGTTATGGTAGGGTAGGAGGTAATTTTTACAAATTTTAAATGGTCAAGAAATTAAACATTTTGTTTTATACTTTTTTAAAGCCAAAATTATTTCCGATCGAAAAATTAAAAAAAATACAGGGTGTTCCAATTAAAAATAAAATGTTGGCACGATTTCTCGCTAAAGCAGAAGTGCCATAAAAAGTAAAATTGCACATTCTAAATGGGCATAAAAAATACTGAATCTTTCCTCTTAATCAACTTTCCATCTTCAAAGGTAACAAGGTTCAATGGTGGACAACTTAAAATTGGCACCCAGTTTGTGAGGTCCAAAATTTAAAATAAGGAAGTTATGGCTTGAACCGCTTTTTAGGTAGTACCATATCAATAAATTATTTTTGAATATGAAAGCTTTGTAAATTTTTCTAATAGTTTAAAGATTTAAGATAGGAAGCTGGATTATCTTTATCTGCGTAGTAGATCCTATATTTAGATATATCTCGCTGAAGTTGTGCTTAACAAACATGTATGAATATAGGTAGATATTATAGGGTAGGAATAAAATGTTCGAGATGTTTTGCAAAATAAAATATTTGAAATGTCCGCTAAAATATTGCAAACGCAGAAATGCAATACTTGATATTCAAATAAGTTTTGCACGGTAAAAATAATAAACGCATGATAAAAAATAATAATAGATGCTCGATATATGTATTAGGACAGGCGAGTATTGAAATAGCCACCCCCTTACGCGCATGTGCAACGTATGTATATACACAAGTCCACTGGGTTTTTGTAAAAATTAATTCTCAAACTGCAACTAACCTAAAGTTCGAGGGGCGCCCCACACTAGTCTTTGCAAAGTCTTTGCTTCAGGTTAGTTGCAGTTTGAGAATTATTTTTACCCAGTGGACTTGTGTATATAAATACGTCACGTGAGGGGTGGCTATTTCAATACTCGCCTTTCATCGAGCATCTATTCTTTTTATCGAGCGTTTACTCTTTTTATCGAGCATTTACTCTTTTTATCGAGCGTTTTATTATTTTACCGAGCATTTTCTATTTTTATCGAGCGTTTGATAAAATACCCTGCAACTAGAATTTTGAATTGAACAAATGTATCGTGCATGGAAATTAATTACCGAGCGTATAATTTGTAGCGGATATTATATAATGTTGATTTTCCTCCGCAGTGATATGATGGGCAACTTTAATTAGTTTGAGAAAAACTTTGAAAATTTCGTCTAATTGGTACAAAAATCAACGAGGGAGGTGTGTGTCCTATTTTAATCGATCAACAAACATTAAAAATTGAACATAACAGCTGTCAATTAGAAGATGTAAACCGATAGTAAATTTACGGATCGTTTAGGAATGCACAAAACATGTTAAAAAATATTTGAATATTCATCGAACGAGGACGAGTTCTTCTGTTTGTAAGTCATTGCCTACGCGTTTTATTTGGGGGCAATCGGACTGTGTATCGGATAATGAGAGCTCTAATTCCCCTAATTTAGTGATTTTTATTCGAGACTCGCGCCTGGAGACACGCGAATGACCATGTCTTGTTCGAAGAGTGTCAAAGGTAGCATCTCCTTACACTAAACTTCACTTTAGCGTATTTTAAATGCTTGTACTCGGTAGCTGGCAGCTCGTAAAATATGTTTAGTGACTTTTTAAGTATTTGGTAATTGTTTCATTAACATTTAACAATTTTCGGTAGGCGTTTATTGGTGCCACCGGTTTTATTTATCTTGTATCTTAGGTTATTCATCCTTCCTTCGCGATTATCATTTTATGGAACGGGTCCTAAAGAAGTTATACCATTTTTTTGGAAGCTTTCTGTTATGAAATCGTAAACACCGTGTCTTCACAAATTATAATAATTATTATGATATTGACCTTAAATGTTCCAACGCCTCCATAGTCTTCTACAAACAACAATAGAAAAATAAACATTAATATACAAGTAGAATACAGAATATCTTCAGCAAGAAAATTAGAACTACTAATATAACTTATAGACGATACGGTGCAATTTAAAAGCCCAGGATAGAACTTAAATGAAGAGTTGGAATACAACCATTTAGGTGTCTCACGCAGAATTTAGGAATTACATATAAATTTTCATGGACTACGTATAAACTTAAAAGCCAAATATGATATTAAGAAGAAAATATAAAGAAGTCAGATCTAAAAACGCAGACATCAAATTTAGGATTCATACATCGAATGTAGGAGACAGGAAATCTTTCGAAAACAGAAACAGTGTTTACGTGTCAAATACCATATTCCAGAATTGGACACAAATTGTGAGATGTAAGGCCCATATCTAAAACTCAGATAGAAAATTTAGGAGACAGGCGCCAGTTTTCTGATGAAAAACCGTATTTATGATTTATTCCTAACGATTATGAGCCAGGCCCCGCATATTTACGTTTCTGTTAATACAGAATTTAGTAGACAGCCATACGATTTCAAAGACAGAAACTGTAAGTAAAAGTCAGACATTGTATTCAGGAGTTATCTATAAGCTTTCAAAGACAGAAGTAAAATAGAGAAGTCAGACGGTTTCAGGAGATGCCTAATACATCTATATAGTATAGACACAGTAATCAGTATTTTAGAGACAGTTATCAAATTGATGCCTCAGACACAAAATTTAGGAGATCTACAAACTTTCGAAAGCAAACACAGCATTTAAAAATCAAATACCAAATATAGGAGATACTGACAGGGATTAGAAGATAAATCCAATCAGACAGGCACTAAATTAAGGATCGAGACAAAAATTTTTGGCGACATACCCTAAAATGTTGTAGACAAATACAGTTTTTCGGAGTTAGACACAAATCATATAACTGAGAACTTGGGAGACAGCCCCATCAGGCGCGGATCCACGGGGGGGGGGGCTATAGGGGCTGTAGCCCCCCCCAGAAGGTTTGAAAGCTATTTTTTTAATGAGATGAGTTTATGTTTTGAGCAATTTTAAATGCTTTGGTTTGTTACTCGATAATCCGGTTGACCTCAAACCTTAGGCTTGTGCCTTGCAGTGTTGAAAGGGCGCTCTACTAGATAGTAAAATATGTCAATCAACGATAGTAGGTAATATTTTATGATCACATCTGGTCAACAGACGGTTTACAAAGCAATGCAAGCATATTTTCAAATTTTATATTTACTGTTAAACTTTGAATTTCCGAGATGTTACTATAGGTTTATCCTTGCCTTCAGGTGCGGATCCAGGTATGGGCTAAAGGGGCTTTAGGCATTTTTGAATTTATATGTTCTGTTTCTCACAGTTTATTACATTGCAAAAAGTTACGAAAATTTAAATACGTAGGTACTAGTACTCGTTTTACGAAAGATATTTTTTCCTCCTTAAAAACTTGCATAAAAAAATTCAGCTCTCTTTTAGAGGTAGTTTCCGAAGCCACGCCCCTATTTTGAAAAAAATTTCGCCTGCGGCGCTGTCAACCTCACCACTTCCCGCCTCATTCTACCTACCCACTGTTCTACTTTTTAGTTTTAAAATTATTAGCCCCCCAAAACATCTTCCTAGATCCGCATCTGAGCCCCATCATGAATTCTAAAGGAAAAAAGAGTGTTTAGGAGTTAAACTCAAACTTCTGATTCAGCAATAGCATTTAGGTAACCATTCCAAGCTCTCGAAAACAGAAACAATATTTAAAAAGTCAGTCACCAAATTTTGGACTTGCCATGAACTTTAGACGACATACGACATACCAGAAAAGTTTGAAAACAAACAGTATAGAGAAGTTAGATCCTAAACATATGATACAAGCACATAATTTACGAGACAGTCCTCAAACTTGCCAAAGCAAGAACAGTATTTAAGAATTAGACACCAAACTTAGAGTAGATTCAACCAAATAGAGATCCAATTTTGTATTCTGATACAGAAATTAGCTGACAAACTCAAACTTTCGAAGACAGAAGTAGTATTTAGGAGTTGGATAGCAATTTATGACGTGCATGCAGAATGTGGGATATAGGACCAAGCTTTCGAAAGCAGAAATAATATTAAGGAGTCAAGCACAAAGTTTAGAACTTAATTAACTAATTAACCCTATTACCACCCCTAGTAAATTCGCGCTTGTCCATACTCAAAATTAAGGTAACACAACCAAATTTTCAAAAGTAGGTGGATAAACATTATTTAGGAATAAGACCAAATTTAGATATAATTTAGACACAGATGCAGTATTTAGAAGTCAGGAGGGCAAATTGAGGGTTTATGGGCAGATATAAGGAGATGGACCTAATCAGACGTCAAATTTTGGACACATACCTACCAGTGAAGACATAAGCATTTAGGAGCAGTGGTGACTCGTCCATAAGGGCACTGGGGCACGTGCCCCACCAAAAACACCAAAGCAGCCTTCATTTTTAGTATTGAATATTAAAAATATAAAATTCTTTACAATAGTATGTGACCACTTCAAATACATATTGTTAATATGCAACCCGGCACCTAATAAAGTAACGAATACTTATTATTAATACACAACCTGATCTAGCATTTTAATTGTAATGTGCATACAGCGCTTGCAGGAGCAACGCGATAAACCCTGACTAGCTTCTTGTTACAACAGCAAAACATAATTCGTCAATTACGTATTAGTAGCCGGAAGCCCCCCAGCCCCCGCTTGATGACGTTTATAACGGAAGAGAGTCGTATTATAAAATGTACTAATAAGAGCGACAGAGGCAGAAAAGTATGAAGCAAAACAATTTTATTTTTTGGTAATAAAGGGCAAGAAAAAGGCCGTTGCTAGCTCCACGGCTAACGTGAATATAATTTTGACACTAACTCCACGGCATTACGTCTTGTCAAGAGGTGACGTCATTAATTCGGCGACGCGAATACGAGCTGCACCTACTGCGCATGTCCGGGGACAAAATTATTCCATTATGAAAGTTTCAAACATTTTCATATTTTAAATTGATTTTTAATTAATTTGCAAGTTGAATATGACCAATAAAAATACTAGAGTAAAGTCCGAGCGATTGATTTTGTTTGTAGTTAATAATTATTATAATTAGATTTCTCAGAAACAGACTTTTACGCCTTGGGAATGGCAACCAATCGTGCGCACCTCTGTCCCTATAATCTCAGGAAGCTGAAATAATTTTCCAAGTCCCCAGACATGCGCCGAACGCAATGCCGTGGATTTTGTGTCAGAATTATATCCACGTTAGCCGTGGAGCTAGCAACGGCCAAAAAATTAAAAGCATGTACTAAAGACGAGCACGTAGGTGAATTAAAGTTTGATATTAGTTCCGAATCGGAAGTGTAAAGGTCCGCGCGTACTTGTTCGGTTCCGTTCCGTTCGGTTAGGAACCGTCCGATTTGCAAACATCGAAATACATGGAAATGAATGGCAGCCCGCGCATTACGTCGGTTCGGTTTCGTCCCGTTCGGTTCAGTCCAAGTATACTACAGATGTCAAAAAATTTCGAAAGTCAGATCAGTCTATAGGTAAGAACGGGGCGAAAAGGATGGTGCCGTACCGAATCAACGTAATGCCAGTAATTTCCGCGACATTTGTAAGCTTGGTGGAGCTTTATTTGATTTTTGCCGATCGGACGGTTCCGAACCGAACGGAACGGAACCGAACAAGTGCGCGCGGACCTTTACACATTACACTTACAATGAATTTGGTAAAGCGTTAGTTACAAATGTTTGTTTATAATAATTTTGTACATATTTTTTCGGAGGCAGTGAAATTACCAACTATTTTGTATACGATTCCTATGACAACCGTGGAAACCGAACGGTGTTTTTCAACTTTAAGCCCATTAAAACGTTTCTATGTAACACTATGTGTCAAGACGGGTTGTGTGTGCTTGCTATGTTATCTACTGAGAAAAAAATTGTAAACTGTATAGGTATGCAACTTCAACCAGCAGGTTATAATATTGCTAGCAGAATATCCGAGAATATCGAATTTGTAAAATATTAAAACCCTGTTTTGCGTAATTATCTAAAATGTCCTAGTATTTACTTACTATGTAACAACACCAATACTAATAATATAAAGCCTTCGTGAAACAATTAATTGTGCCCTACCTACTATGATGGCCACGAACCGCCACTGTTTAGGAGTCAGTCACCAAATGTAAAGACGAGAATGCATAAGTGACGCGACGTCGCAAGATTGCAAAAAAAAAAGTTCATACCAACACAATCATAATCATTAATCAGACATAAGAGCACGCACAATTAGGTACTATACAGGGCGATTCAAAAATGGCGCATAAACTCTTCAGTACGTTGTAGAGGACGGTTATTTGAACTGTGGAAAAATCATAAAAAAATTTTAGCGGCTACATTTTTGTAGTTAACAAGGAAGAAGTAAGTTGTAGATTTGGCAACACGGGTGCAGCTATGTAGTATATGAGTGGCTTTTATTTCCTTTCATTTACATAGTGAGCTTATTAAAAGTTTCAAACATCGTTGCCACATATTTTTTTCAAACAACTTGATACAGAAATATCAATTTTGAAAGCTGATATTTCAGGATAATGAGGTGTTATGAGCATTTTATTTATTACCCACTATGAAAAAATACTTAATTATTTATATGAAATGATGAGAAGTTTCAAAATCCACATGAATTCAAAGTTGAGTTCTCAACTTAACTTCTTCATTTCTCAGCAAATTAGCGGCTAAGAATTTTTTTTACTATTTTTCCTACACTTCAATTATTATTCCCTACAACGTACTGAAGAGCTTATGCGCCATTTTTGAATCACCCTGTATATAGGTACAAGGTAAACACAAAGTCTAGAAATTTTTAAAAATTACGCATGAAAGAGTCCGCCATACAGAGCTTGATTATGGAATAGAAAAAAATGAAAAATACAAACAATTTAGGAACCACAGAAAAACTTTGGAATTAAAATCAGAAGTTAAGAGTGCAGTTAGGTACTTCATATAGGCGCGCTTTTTTTTGGCGAAATTTTCTTTTTGTTTTGATTGGTTAAATTTGGCCCGGTTATTTAACCAACAAAAAAATAAAAAACGCAAATTAGGAGTATCAAAAAATTTATAAAATATAAAACCCATTTAGGAACCAGCACAACATGTTAGAGTCACTTTAAAATTAATAAAAGAGCCAAAAGTTATAAAATTTAATAGAATGTAAGAATAATTTGTTGTAATATGCAGATTGCAGTTTATTTATGGAATTTTTTGAAAAAAAAATAATAGGTAGTACTGAACGAATTAAGGCAAGGTTTTTTGATTTTTTTTTCGAGGATACAATATCTTCCTATATTACAGACACGCAAACAAAGAGGGAAAGTGAACATTTAAAAAAAGTTAATAAAAATCCATTTAATAATGAAACCAATGATGAATGATTTTGCAAAAATGATTTCGAAGAACGGTTTGAAACTCCCCATTATTGAAAGGATCAAAGCTAGTCGTAACATATCTCTATCATAACAGTAAACAAGCGATGGGCAGAGATAAGGTATGTACGGTGAAGAATCTACCACACATGATCAGGAACAATGACTGCGAGCATCCATGGGCATATTGTATCGGAATGACTAGCACTTCTGTGTTTTCATTTGTCATTTGGCAGAGACAGCACAGTGACATTTGACCACCTCATCTCACTTTATTTTTATCCAAAGTTTGAGCTTTCAGCCGTCGTTCCCATCATTCCCATGATAATAAACCATTATGTAACGTTTTTATAAGTAAATATTTTTATGCACCGCGAACCAACAATGAAATTCTTGTAAGGATATGAAGAATTGTTACTTTTTGTTACCATCAACTATAAATAAAAATTCCTTCGTCATAAAAGAACATGATTTACTTAAAATAATTTTCATTAACTGATTGAGGAATGATAAATTATTAATAATCGTCGCGTCGTCTGTGTTGATCTGTTGAGATCAACGTATAAACTCTGACCAGATTTTTATTAATTAATAGTCATAAAGTATATTTACTTTGCATAATCAGCTTTACAATAAATGGCTCTATCTCGAATAAAACAGGAAGGTTGTCTGTCTAACTGGAGTTGACAAACACAGCATCTAAGACACCTTGTGTGCCAACTTCTTCCTGAAACTTCTAGCAAAAATTTGTCTCCTATTGGTTCTCCACATGCAGCACAAAGTCGAAATTCCGTCTGAAACAAAAAATGGGTGTCGATTATTTCTAATAGATTGACAAGACAGAAGTGATACATTTAAAAAATAATTGAATGCGTGATGAGGTCATTAAGCACACCAACAACTATTCATTATTGTTCTGTGCATGAGGCTAATGGAAAATCACGTAATTAGCGCGCGAACTATTAATGATGGTTTTATGGTCATATATCATTTTTGATTTCTCATACCTTGGAAAGCAAATTTTCCCACCAAAAATGTTTAGGACACCTGATCGAAGTAACCACAAAAACTCTTATAGAATGAATTAATCAAAACCGCGGACAATGCTTTGATAGACCCAACTCAAAGACTTAAAGGAGATGCGAGTCTGCACGAGTGCACAGAGGTGGCTATGGCCAAGCCAACCACCCACGATGCGACCTTTCACCCGAGAAAAATTTTCGAATCTTCCCTAACATCAGTATAAGAAATTACTGTGGTTAATCATAATTTAGTATGCGGATTTTGGCAAAATTATAAATTGAATCTAAATCCGAAGTCTGTGTTTGATTTTCAAAATTCTGTCTCTAATTTAAATTTTTTTAACATGAATTAAAAAATTCTGTCAGGCTTCCAAATTTTCTAGTTAAGTCCTCTACATTATGCACTAGAATCTCATATACAATTCCGTATCGTGTCTTCCGCAAAATCCCAACTTCCAGAATTCTGCCTCGAAATAAAAATTTTCATGTCTGCACACTAGATTATACGTTGGCGTATCATATACTATACAGGGTGTGTAAAAATTCGCGTTCAAGTTTCACGTGGCGTTGTTCCTCGAACAAAAATAAGACAAAAATTCCTTTGTAAAAAAGTTCGTAGGCGCATGGCTACCCCTCACCATAACAATTTAAGAAATGTACATTTGGCAACGTTGTAGCCACCTACTATGATAAGTTGATCACTGATGACCACAATTATTTATTATCTGTCATTGCATCAAGGCACTCTGAAAGATGTTAAAGCTAACACTATTACATTGCTATATTGCCAAATCTATTTTTTATGCATATAGAAAAATTAAATGATTTGAAATAATAATAATTATTAATTTCTTTTTACTTTTAAACGATCGATGGTAATACATTTTAACTATTATCACTGAATGTACGCATCAAGTAACTTGATTTTGAAATAGCAGCTTTCTTTGCTGTTACAAATTTTGAACTTTGAGGGCTTCGTGTAAGTTCAGGAAGCCTTTCCCAGTTGTTTTGCAATAACCTTTTTGCCTTATTTTTGTTCAAGGAATAACTTTACCTGAAGCTTGCACGCCAATTTTTACACACCCTGTATATCCCCGATATCTAAATTTTTGACTACTTGATTTAGAAGGTACCATTATTTACTTTGTTTACAGGGCAAGAAGTTGATTTTCTCAGCTAGTGGTTACTAATTTTTTATTATTGACCACTGGTCAATAATAGAAACAATTTATCTGGCACGCTTGCCTGATGCCTTTAAAATGATGTCAAATATCGAATATTATTCACCTTCATAATACAACAACCACTTTCTAAAGCTTATTTATTTCAATCTAGTATTGTTTCTTTATTAATTTTAATTATAATTATTTGTTAAAAATGAAAAATAAATATATTTTAGATAAACGTCAAATTTTACACAAACGTCAGTTGAAATGTCTTCAGGCAAGGCTACTTGACTTTTGTGGATATTTAGAAATGTAATTTT
Source organism: Hemicrepidius hirtus (assembly GCA_963082805.1). Classification (NCBI taxonomy): domain Eukaryota; kingdom Metazoa; phylum Arthropoda; class Insecta; order Coleoptera; family Elateridae; genus Hemicrepidius; species Hemicrepidius hirtus. The sequence continues at coordinate 7,552,355 of OY720165.1, forward strand.
ATGTTTTATTAACGTAAAAACGATTAATTATAAAAGGAATAAAGGTGCTAGTAGTGGAAAAATAGTATATAAACCACGGTAGAGAAGACTTATCACTTATCAGCATCGCAGCTTATTTCTTTCGATGCTCCGCATCTCAGGAAATAATAATGCTCGGCTGAGAAAAATGTCTTCTCTCCCTTAGTGTATAATATACTATTATTTACTCCAAAATTATATCCCTAATTTAAAAATGCCTCTCTAAAGTTAAAAGATTCTGTGTCTGGCTTTTAAATTTTCTGTTTAATCCCTAAACATTACACATTATATCTCATACTCCTTAATTTAAACACTTCTGCATTGAATTAAAATTTTCTTAGTCTCTGATTTAGAATAGTCTGTCTAGGATTAAGTTCGAACTTCTGTCTGATATTAATTTTTGCTTACCCCTTATATTTAAGTGTCTAATTGGTAAATTATTTTCCTGATTCCCTAATTCGGCGAGATTTAAAAAATTACATATGGAATTAACGAACTGAACTCGGTTCGTGGCGTTTAAATCTTCTGTTTGAATAATTCTAAATTATACGTTAGGCTCTTTCTTATATCCTTTGGGAAATTTGAACAAAATTCTACCATGTTCCAAATTTTGTAAGTACCGAATCTCAAAATTCTTTCCCTACTTAAGAAATTTATATCTGGAATTAAATATTTCTGCTCCTGCCTCATGGGCGCCCGAAGACCCAAGTTCAGGGGGGTGCAAGAGAAAAAAAAAGAATAAACATGCCTTTCAAATTTTTATTTATTAATTCAACAGACAAATATAAACAACTTTCTCAAAATCCTAAATGTCCGATAAACAACTGTTGAAATACTTCCAGGCTCAGATTAAATTTTTATTCTGTTGAGGTAAAAAACCACCGCAGCAAACAATTATTAAAATGTCTAAGAATTATAATTATAAAACATCTAACCGTCAACGATTTTAAGCATTCTAGCCGGGTTTTCATTTCCACGGGGTGCAATTGCACCCTATTGCACCCCCTTCGGTCATCCATGTCAGCCTTATCGTTAAATTCCATGTCTGAACCATAAAATATAATCCTCATAATTTAAGCAGGAATCTATATTTTTTGATCGATGTTCTGTGTCCTTCTATCCCTAATTTAAAAATTCTGCCCCTAATTTAGAAGTTTCTGTCAGGAATTAAAAAATTTAAATTACAACCGAACGAAAGTTCTAAATCCTGTGTTTGAATCAAAATAGTGGGTCAAATTTATACGTGAGGATTTCATATTTTGTACCTCACAAATAGATTTTCTGTGTATCTTCCAAATTCCGCACCTGATTAAGAAAATTCTGTACTGGACCGCTATTGGATTGCAGTTAAGTTCTGTACTACCTGAATCCTAATTTGTTACGTTAGGTTCTAAATTCTGTACCAGACATTCAATTTTTTAATTGAAGTTTTGTGTTCTTCCAAGTTCTGCCCTGAATTCCAACGTTCTATCTCTAACTTAGAAGTTTCTGTCTGATAGAACTACACGAATATTCCAATTTGCGCCTGCCTTTTAACTTCTGTTTGAACTAAAATTTAGACATTGGGACGTGACCCTAATGTAGTACCTAACCAAACGCGGGTCAAGGGGGGAGTAATAGGGTTAATCACCCCCCCCCCCACTCCAGAGGCCAGGTATCCAATGTTTGCAACTGGATTTTCAATTCCCTGTTGCAATTAAATTCAGTTTTTGGGTTAGAAAATTATATTTCGAATTAAAGGACTTCGTTCTATATGTTTCACTCCTTAATTCTAAGGGATGGCAAATGATGGCCTTGATTTCCAAATTCTTTGATTAATATTCTGACTCTAAATTCCAAATTACATATGTCCCTAATTCAGAAAACTCTGCATCTAATTAAAAATGTTGCGTCTAGCATATAAGTTCTCTATCCTAAATTATACGGTAGGGTTTTATATTTTGCCTCTGATGTATAAATTCTTTGATTTTCCCCTACAATCTGTGCTTCGCAAATTTCGTAAATGATTTGCAGATACCGATTTTTTTGTTTAACCGCATAAACTCTTAAATTGTATGCCTACTTGACTGATTGAAAGATAGTTCAAATTTAAAAAATCAGGCTTTTAATCCAAAATTTGAAGGGTGGCAACTGATGTCCATATTCTGGGCCTGACATCGCAGCTTTGATCGTTTCTTTAGTTCTGCTGTTTTGCATAGTAGTGCATGATTTCCTAATAATTTTCTCTGAAGAAAGAAGGAGGATCATGCCCCAAATGCAAGAAGACTGAAGTTGAATTAAATTACGTACCCACCTAACTTCTAAATTCTGTGTCGAATTCCTAACATTTACGCAGAAGGCAAAAAATAAAATATAACAGTAGCGATATCTGTCAAGCAACCAAGAAATATTTAATTCCAATTTAATATACGTAGCATTTAAACGTTTCAAAACGTCAGCCTATTCATATAACATTCACACACAAAGTTTCAATGCACCCTCCTCACGTTAGTTATGGCCGCTTCGACCGGAGGAGTCTATCAACCATAAAAGAACGTTCTAGTAGGATATGAAGTTCCAAGCCCCTTGTGTTTACAGGCTTGTTACCCCCCTTGAAGAGCCAGTTAGCCCTTGTAATTATACCATACGTGCCCTCACTTCAGGTATATATAACGTTTAAAAGGAGACATTGCAAGGAATTTGTTGTTTAAACAATTATTATGGGAATGATTTTTCAACATAAGGAGAATGTTAGTTTAATTTTAGTTTAGAATTAATTACTAGCTGGTACTTTTAAATTATAAATAAAGATCTAAATACAGGGTGTTCCTGAATTGATTCAAACTCTATCACATATTCCTGAGCGGCCAAAACAGGACAATCCAATTAAACTCTCTATCGAGCGTCAAAGATGTTAAAAAATATCGATTTTTTTTAAATAACAAAAGAATGCTTTTAGGGATGGGGGTGGGAATTTAGGATGTAAATCTGTACTGACGGAAAGTACTTTCTGAGATAGTTTTTTGCTTGTGAGCGTTACGCAGTTGGCCAAAAGTTTATCATCCATCCAAAAGCTCGATTTTGTATCCAATAGGTAGGTACCGTTTAAACTTTTACTACTGACAGAACTTCTCATTTTACACATTTTTTGTCTCTTGTTTGATTACCATATCTGCCATAGTTTAGGCAGAAAAAAAATTATATTTGGTGCATCATGCACTGCAGCCATTATGAATACAAAAAATTAAATTAGCAAGTCAATAGAAACGCTCTATATACCCTTAACGAAGCACTTGGATAAGTTCGGTTATATCGTCCTATTTTGATCTCAGGAATAGGAGACACTCTGTATATATGGTTGATTAGAATTAAAATTTGTGTATTAACAGGGAAGTTAATTTCTTGAAGCGTTTTGTAAAAACCTTTCAGGTAGTACACCCTGTATAAAATTGATTAGAATTAAAATTTGTGTATAGGCAGGAAAATTTCTTGGATGACTAAAAGCTTAACTACTAAATTTGGATATACAACATTAAATTTATTTATCATCTTATACAAAATTTGCAAATCTAATCAAGCAATTAAAGTGTACGAGGATACAATTATGGAGGTGTCAAACAGTAAAACATCCTAATTAATTGTTGAAATAAATCTGCGTCATTAACAAGGCAGATCGGTAGGAATTTGTGAACGTTTTATACGTGAGCCGGTATCATTTACAGTGGCGGATTTTGCGTTTGCGGGGCCCTAGGCGCAATCGATTTTAGGGGGCCCACCTAAATATTAAAAGCCAATCGAACATTCGTATTGCCAAAAATTGATTGTTTTTTTATATAGACAACTCCGTGAATATTAAATCTAAATTTTAATTTTTGATAATTTGGCCAATTTTGGGGCCCTCTGGGTGCGGGGCCCGAGGCTTGCGCCTCTTGCGCCTTTGCGTAAATCCGCCGCTGATCATTTATCAAAATATGTTTATGTTATACGAGTTTCTATAGGCATATCTTGAGAATCCAACACCTGTCACTCAGTTCAGGTGACTTATAGACTTTATTATTGGTAGAAGACCGTCTTCGGGTCAGAAAGGCATTTCTCAAACTGACGCAACGATCAGAAGCCTTTCATGCAAAATACACATATAAATGACCAAGCTTTATTAAATATCATTTTGTATCGGACACATGGACTAGTAATATTCAATTTAATAGCCGTTCCTTCAAGCAGAAAATCAAAAATCGATTCTGATACAGAATCAAGCCCATAAGAGAAGCCAGAAACCTCATTAATTAACTTTTACAAATCGAATCCCTACAAGGGGGCAATAACATTCTAAAAATCGAAACGTTTCGTTGACAAAAGGTAGGTATTTCTTGTCACCTAGAAATATATCATTCTGGGGTAAAACCAGCGAACACAATAAAAACAACACACAATGAAGCCAAGAGCCTCTTGAAATACAAATGTCGGTTATTTTTCACAAATTCGCCGAGTTTTGGGACACACTTCATGGTTATGCTCAAAGAAGTCCTGGAAGCGTGAAAGCCGATTGTGAGTGTTTGAGCTTTTGTGTGCTCGTGCCCTCCTAGATTGTTATAATCAGATTATAAATGCTTCTTGACCACATTTTAACTCGGAGGATAAAAAGCTTTCGACGTTCTTGAATTTCTTCTGGTAGCTCGCATTTTGACTGCTAGCTAGATCTTAAGATCTAATGATAAAATTTAACAGTCGTACTTTTAACTAAAAAAACATCTGATCTGCTGAGAGTGAGGGAATGCAAATCCACTTTGCACCTGAGGGCTCCAAGAGGGTATTTATAAGTACTCACTGCTTAAACTTTAATGTTTCTTTATTGAAAAATAATGGATAAAGCTACAGTGTCATGTGTATTTGTAAGAAAGTTTGATAAAAGCTTTTGTACCCCTATCTAACAAAATATTACCTTGCCAATAATAATTGCACACGTGTTCCACACCCATAATATAGGTAGGTACATGTACATTGTATCCTATGATTGTATCATTTATTGATAATAATAACATAACCTCGACACTCTTAAATCATAATCAAAATATTGACGTAATTTCCTTGGTGTTGTTTATAACTTACCGACTGCCTAACAATTATATGCCGAACAAAAGTGGAGGTGCGCACCTCCCCTGGACTTCCCACACATTTCGTTTTTAGTATTCAACAGTATAGTTCACGAGGCAGATCCTGGAAATTACTTGAATGCGTAGCGAGAAAAACGAGACTATACGGGTTCGATATGTACAGAAAACAGAAGAAAGACACGCATCTTTAGTAATAACAAACCGGGACTCTGACAGAAATCTGGCTTGAAATTAGAGCTGGCGAAGACGGACGATCGTTTCTGGCAGCCTAAATCTTCAAAATTTACAAAACATAATTAAAATTCACGAACTTGTCATCAACCGTACATTTTAGCTATATGAACACCTTATACTATGTGATAGACAATTAAATTTTGCATTCACTTACATAATAATATATAGGGTGTTTCACTTAAAACACCAAAGTTAATTATTATACTGTGGAAACCAAACACCCTGTATACGTGCTATAAATTTAGGAGAATGCAGAGCTATATACTGAACAACTTCTATATTTAAACGTTTTTCATATTTTGACTAATAAAAAAGTTATAGGAGCATCAATTTTCGATTTTCAAAACCTCGTAGAGGGCGCCACAGTGAAATTCTAGCAGTCATCAAAAAAAGAAAATGTATCTAATACCAAGCTGCGTATGTGTAGAAAATTAAACAAAATCGTGAGGCCAGTTTTTTTGAAATAATTTTTCAAAAATTGTAAAATTTTTGGAAGAGCGCCGCGCGCCGTTGCGACCGTCTTTGGATTTAGTAAATAAATTTTTCTTCATGGTATAGTACCGCCAAAGGGCTATCAGACAACTTGTTGCTGAACTTGATCAGATAACTCGTTTTTGAGTTGTGGGGCCTTAAAGACAAAATTTTGAAAAATTCATAGCGGCTGCGATTTTGAAGTTAGAGAGTCCGGTAAAAAAACTGTTTCCCTTGAATTATGGCCTTCTTTCATATACGCTAGGTACTCAGATTTTCAAAATTCTGCATTTTGCTTTGTGTTACATGCGTACATACACATACACCTCCCCACCCACAGACGGAGACATTTTCCTAAACCACTTGTTTGGCTTCCTGCCTCCTGGTCCGAAACATGTATTTCCGCGAAAATCTCGAAAATTTCGAAAAATTTCATGATATCAAATATACCAGTGGTGGTATGGGAAAGTAAAAATTAAATCGAGGACAGCATTTCCTGTTTTTCTCATTTTAAACCTTTTTTTGCGTCTTCTTCATAATTCTCCTTTCTTTCTATTTCTCCTACAACAAAATGTTTCGCAATTTTTGTCAGGACTTTCGCACGATAGATGACCCGACAATGTTGAGACAAAAACAATTTCGAATGGTCATATCCCAACAATTTCAGGGTTTTTCAAAAAAATCATTAAATCGTTTAGCAATTCTTTTATGGTGGAGTCGAGAATATGCAAATCCACCTTCGTAAGATTTTTTTGAAAATAGTTCTCATATTATAAAAGGAACAATTCATATGAAGGTGTAAACACCAAACGTATAATATCCACGTGGTCAACTGAGTTATTAGTCTGGCTCTGTCTGAGGCGAACTGGCACTAAACGTGCTTTATTGACTCCGATTGTGTTTAAATCTGTTGTAAATATACGGATTATCATATTGTAACGCCATAAACACGATATATGCGTTCCATTAATAGGAATAGATACACAAACCCTTATATTTTACCTTGCACGAAAAAGCAAAACGCGTTCGTTGTGTGTGGCGCATGCAATGCAATACGAGAGAGATTTTTTCAACCAAACTAAAAATAATTGTATTATTATAATCTTTATTTATTTCTGTTATAAATAATACACTAGCCAAGCCGACAAGCAGCTGGGAGACTAAGGTTTTGCTCACACAAACACGTTCCTTACCGTTTTTACATTTCAAGATTTAATTTCAAAACTATCATTAGACAAAACAAACGAATAAATAATTGCTTCAGAAGAATTTTTTGTAATTTGTCAAATCAGACAAAAGAAAGCTCTTATCTATTACCTACCTACTATATCAGAATCAATAAACGACTTAAAAAAATTTATAGCCTTACAATTCAAGGAGTGTGCGTCAGCCTACAGATAATCGGATTAGATTAAATCGTACTAAACGTGGCGGTCCCTCTCAAATTTAAGCTCGTGCGGATATCCCACTTTAAGAACACCTCGTGGGTTTGGCTCAGAAACCCATTATATTGTCATCTAACATAATTGGACTAATTTTGATTTTGTTATTAGTATACATGATAAAAAAAATCTAAATCGTTTCAGGGAGGAAGACAGACAATGGTATGAAATAAACGTGGTGTTAATATTGTGATGTGCCTGTCGGCAGTATAGTGCATTAACCTGCCTGTGGGGGTGCTGCACAGAGGTTACAGTGTTAATTAACTAATTTATAACAACACCAACACCGCCAATCGCTCACTAGTAAACGCGAGAGAGATTCTTCGATCTATAACGGATGATGGACTTCCGTCGCTGGGTCTTCGATAAATTATTTTAAACAGTGGGATGCTTTTTAGCTGGTAATGTTAAAACGAGCCCGTAACGTTCTTCAATATTAACTGCGGTTAATCTTCTTGGATCCTTTCAGTAAAGCTGTTGGGTGTTAATTATTTGAAACCTATAAGTGAAGGTTTAAGTATCACTTTCGTAGTTACCAACCACAAATGGATATTACGAATCTGCGGAACTACCTTTTCGGTAGCTATTTTAGGATATTACTTGGCAAATTTTGTAGGTTACGATAAAATGCTTGCTGGGACGAATATAATCAGACCTTATAGGCTTCATAAGACAATTCAATGCATATTCTGTCTGCCAATCAGAAGCGTTCTTTTTTAATAATTGAACCAATCAGAAGGCTATTTTATTGACAATATTTTTAAACAAATGTCAAAAAAATTATTAATATTTTTAAAATTCTTCTTTCATTGAATTGTCATCCGAATACAACTCCTACTCTGAGTTTTTCTTCAATATTTGTCATTCATTCATAGGTACCCGTTGCTACTGTTTTTGAAAAATAATTACTCGCGTAATATTTCCGGCAAAACTCAGAGCACTCGTATAATACATTCAGAAAACTCCTGTGACATTTAATGTGTTAAATGGAAAATTCAGTTGCTTAACAAAAAAAATCCCTATTAGCTATTAGTAGATAAAAGCCCCATTTTCAAAAATTTATAGTGATTTTAATACTAGCCAACTAAATTTTCCATTTGACACATTAAACGTTACGGTATAGTTTTCTGAATTGATTATATGTAGTTATGAAAATATTTCTTAATTTATTTACAAACAAAATTATGTTTCAAGTCAAATCAAATCTTACAGGAAATAAGCTGAAAATATACTTTTTCCGCAACCGCCTTAAAAGTCATCACTTTTAATACCAAAAACTGACTTTGAAGTTGATCTTTTTGTTACTAGTAAAAAAAAGTGTGTGTTGCTAGGCAACACTTTTAGTTCCTTGGGTTAAAAGTACTTTTACTTCCTAGGAACTTTTACTTTTAACATTTTTTGTTATCTTGTTCAAACATTTTCGATGGTTACTTGTCATATTGACAGAATAAATAAAATCGAAAAAAATCCGGTTGTTCCTGTTTCAGAAAAAATAATAGGTATGTTTCATTTGGATTAAGAATGACTGACTTCTTTTGACTGGCAAATATTGCATCCGTTCGGCTACGCTACGCTCCGCCTCAGGCCTCACAAATACAAAATTAGCTCATCAAAAAAAGACACTTTTAATCCTAATAAAACAATCTACTATTATCTATGGATTTCTTCCTTCCAGATTCATATTTTGGGATTATTAGGCTTATACCCCTATTCCGTAAAAAGTCGTTCACGAACAACTTGTTACTTAACGATCATCGTTAACGACTCTCCTATCCATGTAAACGTGGCCTCGTTCTCAGTCAAGCCGAAAAATCGTTCAAACCCTGCCAATCGTTTGTGAACGAGTTCTTGTTCTTAACGACTCGTAAGGTTATTCCTTATATTGTATGTCTAAAAGATATATTTCAACTCTATTATAAATTAATTGGGAGGTAGAACATCCTTCATTGGTTGAATCTTCCGTTTCAGTAAAGATTTTTAGTATGTATTCCTATTCTTATGCTTGCTAATACTGATTTGGAGTTTGTCTTCTAATCCTCGAATTATATATAATTATATAATTATAAATTAATTATAGGGTAACTTGGAAGAACATCCTTCATTGATGGAATCTTCCGTTTCAGTAACGATTTTTGGTATTCTTGTGCTTCCTCGTACTGATTTGTAGTTTTGTCTTGTAGTCCTCGCATTATATCTCAGCACAATCTGTGCTTCCACTCCATTACAAACAATTTGTTGAGTAAATTGGAAGAATATCTTCTATTGGTAGAGTCCTACGTTTCAGTAATAATTATTGAGATTGCTGTACTTGCTTGAGACAAAATTGTTTCAGCAACAATTGTGGGAATTAATAAAACTTAAATTGTTCTTGAAAGGTTAGTTTTCTTACTGTGTCCAACCAAAAATATATTTCAATTATATTACAAGAAATGTATTGGGTAGATCGTAAAAACATCGTTTACTGCTGGGATTTCTCTCTTTCTGTTACTATTCATGAAAGTCTGGAAGCAAATCTGAGTTATTCTCCTGAGAGACAATTTCGTACAATGCAAAGCACTTTTCATTTCTGTTACAAGAGTTGAATTTGATAAGCTGAAAAAAGGCGTCTTTTTATCGTGAATTCCTTTATGCACATCTCAATTCTGGGTCCATTCTGCTTCCTACAACCAATTTTGGTCAGATTTTAGTTTAGTTCTAAGAGGTTAGTTCTTAAAAAATTCATAAATACAGAATGTATTTTATACGATTTGTAGCCACAATCTTTCAAGGAGTATTTGCTGCCTAGATGTACTTAAATTATCTATAATGCGTTTCTATAATATTGTTTCATTTAGGAGTTACGATCTACTTTTCGACTTCTCTCCTAATCTAGCATTGAAATTATTAAATAAATTTTTTCTCTAATATCTAACTTATATTAATCCATTAATGTCCTGCACATACAGATTGGTGGCCGTTATTGTGAACATAGAGAGACAAATGCTTACGCGCTTTGCTTATATCGACACCTTGATTATGCATTATTTTTAAAATTGTATGTATTAGTTCGAATAAAACCCAAGAAGGCGTCTAGTTTTAAACCATAGCAGCCTCCTTAATTGTTAACTTACAGAACACAATTTTAAAAATAATGCATAATCAAGGTGTCGATACATGCAAAGCGCGTATGCATTTGTCTCTCTATGTTCACATTAACGGACACCAATCTGTATATGAAACAGATAATATTTAATTAAATAATTGGACCACCATTGGGTCCATTGGAAATAAAATATTGCGATTTGGAGATTTGTATGCCTGTAATGTGTAGAAACACTAATTTTGAATGATTTTTGGAAGTCCATCACACAGCTATGCCATAATTGATAATGAATTTCCTATTATTTTGAAATTATTTGATAAAATGAATGTTGAAATATTTATGATAGCTGGAAAAATTTCGATTTATACGGAGTTTATTTTGCACATAAGCACATACGTAGGCTATCTAAATCTTTTTTAAGCTTCATTTAGTGACAGGAATTTGCATACGAAGTTTGGAGATCGAATTCCTATACACCCTGTACCTATAAACATTTTTCACTTTCTTTGTAAGAAATGACTTGAGTAAGTTGTAAGGTTCCGTGTTAGCATGATACCTTCAGAGCTATCTTTTCTGTTGTGAGGGAATTTGATCAGACTTCTTCTTGGAGGCATACCTACTTAAAAATTGCATTGCCTTTTTAAACAGAAATATCTCAACTAAAAATAGCAAGAGCTGTAGTAGATAAGTTGGAACAATAAATAATTTACCTTTTCAGCATTAATTTTGATCACAAACATGCTCAGACTTATGCTTCTGAAGAACGTACATTTCTCAAAATGTTATTAAAGAAAAATATTTTTTAATTATGTTACAAGAAAAGACATCAGAAGATCCTTGCATATTTCTCCATTTATATGTAGCTCTTTAAAAATTATCTTGCTTTCCGCGATCAAATTTATAAGAAATTTAGAAATTTAGTTTTGCTAAGGATATTTTGTTCACAAATCTTTTCTTGATAAAAACATTTAAGGGCGGATTTATCCTTCTAAGGACAATAATTTTCAACAAATTTGAAGGACTTATTTTTACTCGAAAATTTTTCCATTATTGTAGCTTGTTTAAGATTATCCGACTAACTGTAAACAAATTTGATCAGGTTTAGTCCTGCTGAGAAATTAATTCCCAGATTATTTTTGTGACAATTCAATACATATTTCGTCAGCCAATCATAGAAGCGTCCGTTTTTAGAAATAGAACCAATCAAAAGGACAATATTTTTATGACAACTGAAAAGCAGTAGTCTTCCAGCGACAATATTTATGTCAGATAAACGTCAAACAAACTTCAAAACAATTATTTTTATTTTAAAAATTCTTGTTTCATTGAATTGTTATAGGAATACAACTCTTATTCGTTCCAGAATAACATTTAAGGATTTACACAGTATGTAGTACTTAGATACGTACGAAAACAAGTTGAAAATTCTTAATATACATAGATTCGCAATTCCTTCGTTATCGAGATACAGGGTGTTGATAATTTTTTTCATATATTCCGTAATGATTATTAGAATTATTATTATTTTACAAATAATGTTCTAAATGTCCGCCATGAGCTTCAAGACAAGCTTCTATTCTTCGAACAAAATTTTGAGGCTAAAGGCGGTCATTATTCAAAAAACGGATTTGCAGAGTTATTTGTTTATTCGCATTTTTTATCTTTGAAGTGTGATTTACACGAAAACGGTTAATGGTAGGAAAAAATCTCATGAGACTGTTTCAACCGTAAATCAGTTGAGAAATTCGAAAATTCTGTCAAAAAAAACAGTGGCGTCCAGAAATATCCACATACTGACATACCCACCCGTAGATACGCCACTGGAGAAGGAAAAAACTGACTAATATGGTCCACTTATAGCAAATGTACATACATACGTATTGCTTACTTTTTAAAATTTAATTCCTAGTTATTTCCGAATAAATGAAAAAAAGATCGTGTCAACACCCAGTATCTCGGTAACGAACCATTGTTTTCGAACGTACTACATGCTCTGTTAATTTTTGAACGTAATTCTGGGACACCCTACCCTGTATATGAAAAAAAATGTAAGTAATAGAAGAAATTTATTCGTGAAATATTATTCAATGTTATTAAAGGTTCTGTGATTAAATTTGTTGTACATTAATTATCTTTTAACTATATTTTTCATGATCAAAACGATCGTCAACGTTTTCTAAATCATACACATACACACAGTTTTACCGAACGTTTATGATTCTTTCTTAAACCAAACAGTCCCTAAACTAATAAAAATCTGTGTTATAACAGGGAGTGTGGTAACAGATCAAAAGGTACAAGATTATAAATATCCAAAAGCTCACACCCTTGTACAGTCAATATGTTCAGAAGTGGGAAATAATAGACTAGGCATTGACAATACAATAGGTGTCATGTCAAACTAGGGGGTAACCCAGCTATATGCATTGTGGTTATGGTTATATGCTATGGCAAACCCAGCACGCATCATTACTCTTCTTAACGGATTTGTGGGTTTTTAAACCGTGAGTGGAAAATGAATCCGATTTCTTACCCCGAACAACATTTTTTGATTATTACAAAATTTATTCGTTATTAAATTTAAACACGAGAGCCATCTTAAAAAAATAATAAAATCTTTTTCACCAACACCATCAACACAGAAACTTGCATTCATCTAAACCAAAACACGTCCAAACAAGCACTTACAAAAAATAATTAATGGATATTTTTTAAATAGCTTCGGAATTTAATTTGTTTCGTGAAAAAGAAGGTCTAAGAATTCGAGAGAGAGGATATTATTATTTCATGTTGTGCTTTATAGGTGCAACTTGCGGGCTGTTCTCCATTCATCTTTAATCCGGACCTGTCCGATTTGCATATGTCACACCAGAGCCGATGGAATACTGATTGATCCGTCTCGGCATGTAAACCTATTAGCAGGGTGTGTCGTTCGAATTTAAACCCAACACCTATGTGACATGCTAGGAAAACCGATTTAATACAATGTACCTACAGGATGAGTGGCAAGTGACATACTTAGTTGAATTTATTGCTTTATTGCCTTAAGATTCAATTGTTAATAGTAAGTCGCTTATTTTGTATGTTTAGCCCTGAATCTCCAGAAAAATATTAGATTAAGGTGCACAAGTATTGTCTGTACTTTTGATTAAATTATGTCCTTCATTTTTAATGATTCAAGTTGTTAGATAATTATTTGTCAACTGTTAACTGCACCTAACGATATGGAAATAGGAGATAAATCTAAGGTTTTTAGTTACAACAAAAGTAAAACCGTCAGCTTCAGAGAAAGGTAACTTTAAAACATGTAAAGGCATTGAAAAAAGAACAACTAAATATGAAAGTTATGAAAACACGATAAATAAACTTGACTTTTATTTTTGCTACCTGGTTAGATAAACAAATCATTTTAAATTTTCTTTAATATCACCTTAAGTAATTAGTATTGAAGGCGTTTATTTATTTGATTTATGGTTTTCAAATTTTATACAATTTCTACGATAATAAACTTGTTCTAAAGTAAGTGTTATACATTTTTGTTGCTTTATCTTAAAGTTTGCAGTCAACTCAGCATTTGCAATGTTAATTTTCTTGGTCATTTAATGGCGCTGTTCAGTTTCTTGCTTGTTTTTTTTAAGATTTTTTATTACGGCCTAGTGTCCTTCGAATTAAATGTTAACCACTAATTTTTGTTTTTTTAACAAACGTACGTGGACTACATAATTTAAAGTGGAGTTTTATGAGTATTTGTTCTAATAAATTTGAATTGAAACAAAAGATGAAACGTCATGACTCATGAGTCTATGCGCAAATCCTTTTTTTTTCAACTTTATTTTCTGAAATGTTTTAAAACGTGGTAATTCTAAAAAAATTAAATCGTGTGTCAATTGGGCAATATTACTGTCTTCGAGGGCAGAATTTCCTGTTTTGCTCATTTTAAATCTCTTTCTGTGTCTTTTTCATCATTCCCCTTTCTTTCTACTTCTCCTATTAACAAAATTTTTCGATATTTTTGTCAAGATTTTCGCAAGACAGAGGACCCGAAAATGTTGAGACAAAACAATTTCGAAAGGTCATAGCCACGTAGACAGAAAGTTCAGATAATTCCGGATAATGTTCGTCCTGACATTACGAGTCTAATTAACGTTTTATTTTTCTGTAAATGTATGTGTTGCCGTACCGTTTACAATCACTCCAACCAGTATTCCTCTTCAAATTATTATTCCTCCTAGCTCATCAACAGATAAAAAATGGAAAACATTGTAACACTTGTATCTATTACTTCAAAATAATGAAAGAATGGAAGTTCAAAAGAAAAAAGTGAAATTCATTCATCAACGCTCTACAAAAAACATTTGAAAAGAAAATAAAAGCAGAAAAAAAGAGAAAGAAGATAAAAAAGCAATAAAACGGGAAGAAAGGGAGTTGAAGAAAAAGGAACAGGTAAAAAAATTAAGTAGACTGGGAAAAAAGGATTGCAAAGTCGTAGAACAACAGATACTACTGATTCTTCATCCTCTACTAATTCTTAGGAGTTATATGGCCGTCCCAATTCGGATTTTGCAGGTCCAAAGTCAATCGATGTTTTTTCTAAAGTAGCGATACGGAGCCAAGTTTTAAACCATCCGATAAGAACGCCTCTTGCGGCAAGTAGATCGTTATTGTTGCGTTCGTAAACGTCAAAATTCGTGTCGGTACTTCTGAAGAAAGAATCGACTGGCTTTGGACACGTTCTCTATGTGGTACCATCTATTAGATAATCAACGACATTTTTTCAGATCATGGGCGGCTTCATTCTCCTAACTCTTACGAGTTATATGGCCGACCCAAGTCGGATTTTGGCAGGTCCTCTATGTGCTCTCTTGGGGCTCATGTGTAACTATCACGTATTTTAAACCTGAAAAAAATGTTATCGTTGATTATCTAATAGATGGCACCACATAGAGGACCTGTCAAAATCCGAATTGGGACTGCCATATAACTTGTAAGAGGTAGGGGAGGGGATGAAGCTGGCCATGCTGATTGTAGTAAGATTTGGGATGGACACACAAAGATTGTGCTGAACTCGGCAACTGTGATTTCTATTGGATATGTGATGCTAAGCAATACGCCACCTAGTGGTGCTTTTTGAACTCCTATAAGTAACATGCATGGTCAGCTTCATTCTTGGTAACATGATTGATAATTGCAACTGTGCTGTAGGCATCGTAGGATTTTCAATTAAAAAATAAATAATGAGTAGAAATAACAATTAGGCTATGACTCCCCTTCCCCAGAACCTTAAAACACTTAAATTGACACAATGTTGCTTATGCGGTTAGGTTACTAATTCCCCGCCGCGGCGCTGCGATCTCAAACCACACAATCGACTTTGAAACCACGACCGCAATACTTGCGACAGTTATTATTTAATTTGACTTTTGCTTCTTTTTTTATTTTTTAATTTTGTAAAAAATATATGGTAGTATATAATAAACAGTTGCCTTTAATTCTCACATTTTTCTGGATATTCAGCTTAAGCGTAAGCTTTTAAAATATTCGACCTAATTTTTTAACCACCTGTAGTACATACTTTTGCTGTCTGAAACGAACCTTATTAGTGTAGAGCAACTAAAGTACTGTGATGCTGATGATGTTTTTGTAATTTGTTGTACTTTCGATCAAATCATAAAAAACAATACTAGTTTTATATCTAGGTACAACCCTAATTATCGGTAAATATAAAACGTTAAATTTGACAAGAAAACTAAACCCCCTCATACATAAACAGGATCGGCGTAATGTTAAGCAAGAACAAGGCGAGATAACTTATGTAAAATCCCGCCCAAGGGCTCGGCCCCTGCAGTTAGCACACAAAGGGCCCCCCTTGGTCCAATCTCAGCCAGGGGCGGCAGCTGACTGTTCACACTTTCCATATCCGTACATGTCACATTCTATTAGATTTATTATTGTGCGTCTCTCTATGCTAATATCCAATACCGACCGAAAAGCATTGTTGTTAAAACTTTGTAGGTTGGATGGGAATATCAATTACAAATATGGACATCGAGTATTCCCTTTGTTGTACTACTTATAGTAAAGAGTGTATACAGTGTAGAAACATTAAGACTTGCATGGTGGCCTCAGTTGGTCAATTTATGGCGAATATTCCCTGCAGAAATTTTCAATTAATCTGGAGAGTAATGGTTGATCTTAAATCATCCTCTAATAGCTGTTGTACAAAGCGGAAATTCTAGTCGAACTCTATACCGCCAGAAGGAATCAATAAGTAAATCAAAATAATGAGTAGTAATTAAAATACAGAGAGATCGAAAAATAAAGGATGCTTGAGCTTTATTATAATTATATGGTTTATCTAGTTATAATGAGTATGTTATCATTTTTTTTCAAATCAAACACATATTAAAATAATAAGAGGACTTATTTATTTGGAGACTTCAACGTGCAAGCAAGCAGGAAACCTTTTTAAATCTACGGTATATCTTGTACCGATATAGTACTGTTTAAAAAACAATAAAATGTTTAAGCAGATGGAAGTTGAATATACTGAGAAAGTTGAATACGCAGACGTGAATTATCATGATTCACTAGTGAATAATGAAATAGGCTCTTATGATTATTTCATTTCTGATATTAGACGTTTGACAGGGTTTCACAGCAGGAAACAATTTCTCGCAGCCGCCGCATCGTAGCGACATTTTTCGTTACAGAGTTACAAACTGTTAAATATTTACAGGTGCTGTAATCATAATCATTTGAGCTTGTTTTATTTATTTTTTTAATCTAAGGTTATATGGTCAAATAACTTGCACATACACTCACACAAGCATGGTTGGTTCGGCTTTAACTTATTCAGAAAAATAGCCTATTGGATTCGAACCAACAGCCGCAAATCTCGCTTTATGGTGCTTAGCAATGGGGTTAGCGATTAAAACCACACTATCCTCACTTCTTTTATTGTTTTGATATCTTGAATACATCTCGAGAGTTTCATCCGCAATAACAAATCCAAATTAACTTGTAACTCTGAAACAAGGAGTTTTCGGATCTACGCAATGAACTAAAGGACCTCCCAAAGTTTATTGGCGTCATTTAAACACCTTGTATAATTGGACAGTGTTTATTCTAGTCTACAAATTTATCAACTACTAATAGAGTTTCGGAAAGAATTATAATACAGAATTTTAATTGAAAAAATCAGTTAAAATTACTTAAGTTAATTATCCTTTTTTTTGTATTGTCGAGGTTAATGTATCGATTCTATTCAATACCACGAGCAATGAAAAGTTTACGGAATCTCAGGCCGGGGTAATTATATCCAGGTTATTATACATGGTCTCTTGTGGATCCATAAAGGCAAAGCGCCAGTCTGACGCCGAACCCGGAGTGCATTTCCGATATAGTATAACCAGGTCGTTAAGTAATTTTCAGCATGTTTGTATAAGTTTGTCTCTCGTTTCCAGGATTCAAGGAAACAAGTTCTGATCTAACGGTTCATAAATTAAATTTTTAATTTACTCATTTCCTGATCACTAACTGGAAATAGTTTAATGACTTAACGAATTGAATACTTAATGTTATATAGATTCATTTATAGCTGAAACATTTTTTTCAGTTTTCAGTAACTTTGTTCAGTATAATCTACAGGGTGTACTATTTTCGTTTTCATTGTAAGAATTTTTGAAACAACCATAGAACAGGAAACAATAACAATATACATATTATTCAACGCGTACATAATGATGGCTATTATTATTCACAGGACGCCCTAGGAATAATAGCATTTTTAAAAAATGTCATCAAATAATCTATAGCGACATATTTTATTTCCTAATATAGTATATTATATACCAAGGGACTAAAGTACAACTTTTAATCCCCGAGGGTGAAAGTTTAATGCCTGAACGAGCGCAGCGAGCGAGGGCAGTAAATCACCCGAGGGATGAAGAAGTACTTTAGTCCTGCGGTATATACAGAGTGATGATAAAGTATCGCACAAAAATCATATTCTGGTTATTTAATGTTTTTGCGGAAAATCCTGAGACCCGTCGATTTTTGTTTTTAAATCTCCATTTAGACATATAATTTTCAACCCCCCACCCCTCAACCCCTAAGTGCTAGCAACCCCAACTTTAAAATTTTAAATAGAAAGATACCCTTTGTGATACCTCTCTTGATAGGTCTTTTTATTCTTAATATAAGCAAAAAAAGTTTTTCAAAATCGGTTGATAAATAACGGAGATATTTAACAAAATGTAATCAAATGAAAATGTCAATATTCGACAAGAAACGGCTCAAACACGCCGTAAATGGTAACATTAAAATGGGCACTTCCTGACCTAAAAGTGTGGTTTTGATCGCCCATTATTTCTATGCTGTGACGTCATAATTTTTTTTTAAATGTCAACCCCATTATTTACATTGATTACATTTTGTTAAATATCTCTGTTATTTTTCAACCGATTTTGAAAAACTTTTTTTTGTTATATTAAGAATAAAAAGACCTATCAAAAGAGGTATCACAAAGGGTATCTTTCCATTAAAATTTTTAAAGTTGGGGTTGCTAGCACTTAGGGGTTGATGGGTGGGGGGATTAAAATTACCTGCCTAAATGCCAATTTAAAAACAAAAATTAACGGGTCTCAGGATTTGTGCCATTATTTCTACGCTGTGACGTCATAATTTTTTGTTGAATATCAACCCCATTTTTTACATTGATTACATTTTGTTAAATATCTCCGTTATTTATCAATCGATTTTGAAAAACTTTTTTTAGTTATATTAAGAATAAAAAGACCTATAAAAGGAGGTATCACAAAGGGTATCTTTCTATTTACATTTTTAAAGTTGGGGTTGCTAGCACTTAGGGGTTGAGGGGTGGGGGGTTGAAAATTATATGTATGAATGGAAATTTAAAAACAAAAATCGACGGGTCTCAGGATTTTCCGTAAAACCATTAAATAACCAGAATATGATTTTTGTGCGATACTTTATCATCACTCTGTATATTATTTTTTACACGACCTAAAGGGCTTAATTTCAAAAATTTACGAATTTTCCAAAAGCAATCACATATGCTGTGGTAGATAGGTGAAAATCGCGATTATTAAAATCTCATCTCAAAAGCATCGTAACCTAGGCGATTTGTAAACAACCGGTAGCCATTCTAAAATTGCGGTCGTGTTTTAAGAAAATTCTTGAAAATGGGTGATTTGAAAGATATTGACGAGACGGCAGCGATTGTGACGTTGGATTTATTACCCCCAAAGTCGCGAAAATTATACGAAAAAGCGTATCAAGACTTTTTTGAATGGTGTGTGCAGGGCAAAGACATTGAAAATTACACAGAGAGAGTATTTCTCGTTTATTTTGCCGAAAAGGCAAAAATCTTGGAAGCATCAACGTTATGTTCGCTCTTTTCAATGTTAAAAGCTACCATGAGAGTGAAGAATAATATTGAAATTGGAAAATTCTCTAAGGTGCCTGCATTTTTGAAACGTCAGAACGACATGAAATAAAATTTTGAACTTTTTTGTCATTTGTTGTACTTTTACTCCCTTGGGAGTAAAATGGCAACTTTACTCCCTGTTTTGAGGGAGTAAGGTAGGTCTTTATATATAGGTCGTGTAAAAAATATATGTAGTGCAATACTATTGTTAATTTTTATTTATTTTAAATTATCAGGCAATCTAAATACTTTGTTTTATTTTATTAATCAAACTTATCTTTCAAAATTTATAAATTTTAATTTTTCTCCTCAGCTAGCATAAACTAAAACTCTTTTATCTCAGGGTAGGTTCCAACAAATTATAATTCTTTTATTATTAAAATTTATACAAAAATACCATCAAGAAATTATTACAATTTCTTATATTCCTATCTTCCCTAAAATCCCTATCTTATAATTAAATTTCAAATATTTAATTGTCCAAACAAAAACAATTTCTTTTTCTCTTTCCTTATAAATAAAATATGTCACTCACGAACTATCCTTTTCCTTTTCTTTATCCCACAATTTATCCTTCTTTCTTCTTATACCATATTATATTATAAAATTTCCAATTTATTTATGATGATGTATTCCATTCCAAATTACTCAATAATATTTCTAATTTTATCAAATATAATTATATAACAACCATTTAATTCCTTTTTATCTCCTTTATAAAAAATTCTCTCTGTATTTTTCTTTATACGTTTTTCTTCTCGTTGTTATTATCATTCTCCTTAGCAATATTTTTTAAAATAAAAATTTTCCATGGATGACAATATTTAAATTTAAAGTATTCATAAAATTATATTCTTGTCAAACATTTAATTAAAAAATATTTAAAATTAATCTTGTTAGCTAATGTTTATTATTTATGATTTAATTTAATTTTTTACCATTTCTTATTTCTAAATTTATTTAGCTATAAAGTCCGTTTTTTTTAAAGATCCACCACCTGTTGATTTCAGTTGGTATAATAAAAAAATTGAAATTTTTAGTAATTTTTGTCAATATATGGTAACATTGATTCAAAGATCAATCAAAATGTTCTGTCAATTTATGCGTGCGCATCATTACATTTCGAATTTAAATTATTTAAAATGTTAATTAACACATAAAGAAGACTAGGTACCCTAATATAAATTTATTTTTATTGATGAAACCCCGATTTACAAAAACGATTCTGCTACTAAATCTTGGACTATTGACAATAACCTTCCCAAGAAAGATTAGAAATTAGGGAAAGCAGGTTTACAGTGCTCCATCCTGGGTGTGTTGAGGTTTCTTAGATGAATGTAGTTTGCTTTTAAGACCCACAAACAATGATCGGGATTATCACAAAACGATGAATAGTCAGCTATTTAAAGAGTGGATTAATCAATTAATTCCAGCTCTACCATCTGATGGTTTTAAAACTGTTATTATTTTTTAAATGCCCCATGTCATTCTGTCCGTTTGGAGAGACCTCCAATACCTACATTATTCCAACAAAACTGCAATGGGACATTATTTAATAAAGTGTAACGTTCCATTTTAACTTACATGTACAAAAGTTCAATTATGGCAGCTGATAAATAATTTAGGACAAATGGACAACTTTATGCTCAAAATATACCGCCAATCGTAACATATCAAGGTGAAGATTCGGATACAGATTCAATTTTGAACCATATCTCTCATATGATGATTCAAAATTTGAAACACCCCAATCTGATTCTGAAAATAATCCCAATTATTTTAATCCTGAATACATTTTTTCTATTCTTACCTCGAATTATTTATATATTAATTATTATAAAACTATAATACTTCTTATTAGATCGAACAAATTTACATAAACTCAGCATATATCCACATAAATCAACAATATTTAACAAAATATATGAAAATACTTCTTGTGAAAAGCACTTGTCAAAATTAACCATTAAATTTATTAGTCCTAACCCTACTTTAAAAATTACTAAAAAATTTCACCAGCAGCGTTGCCAAACATACTTTGGAGAGAAATTGCAAGGTTGGTGGATCTTTAAAAAAAAATAGACTTTAGGTACTCGGATGCAGTTGAGTTGAATAAACGGTATACCTAATTCCTAAAATATTGTGCATATTTGAAATATTGTCAGAAACAAAATTAAGTTCTGTTGTTATACCTATCTTTGTATTTAATTGAAGGTTTAAAGGGCTTACTTCGTTATTTACTAGTGAATAATAAAAACGATTCACGTCAGTGTATTATGGATAACATAATCTTTGACCAAGCACCGAACCGGGCCCACATATAGGTACAGACTAATCACTGAAAGTATTTTAATTAGGCAGCCCGTATACTTTGGAAAAACAGAAGACTTAATGTATTTTCTGATTCCTATTATTTTATTTACTGATTCAAACTCAACAGCCCTTGAAGGTGCAAAAGAGAGACCGAAAGAAATAAATTTCAATATCAAAAATAAACTGAATAAAGCGAAGGCTTCTGAACACAATGCAAGGAATCCATGTGGAATTTTCGGAGTCCATTTATCATAATCCTTTAGAAGAGGCGGCATTCTTGTTTGTTCCTTATACTCATGTGTTTTACGCATCAGAATCCCCCAATATGGTGTGTATGTATAAAACAAGCTCGATTTGTTCATCGTGTTTCTACTGTATGCATGCATGATGTTTTCGATCCCATGTTTTTAAAACATTAGAAATATACAAAAATTAAGGTTTAATTGGTTTAATATATTTTGGTTTATTTTCAAAATCCCTAAAAAAAATATCAAGGTTGAAAAGTTATTAAAAATTAATCCGATTAGGAAACTGGCAGATCCGGATGAATGATGTAACAAATAAGACAAGTAGTACAATTCAATCACAATTCACATCAGTTGAAATTTTAGCTTTCAACAAATATGTCGTCGTTTTGTTTGTTAATTTAAACTTTAACCCTGTTTTTTTAATAGTATATTAAGTCGATTTAAATTTAAAAATTTTAATTGTGTTTAATTGATTATAGTTTACTGCAATATAGGTACATTGCTTAAACATTTCCTTCATTTATATATTTTTTATATTAACAGGAAGTGCTTGGCGAATCTAGAACAAATTTTAAAATGAAACGTTTCGAATTATGTGCAGGA
The DNA here is from genome assembly GCA_963082805.1 of Hemicrepidius hirtus. NCBI lineage: Eukaryota > Metazoa > Arthropoda > Insecta > Coleoptera > Elateridae > Hemicrepidius > Hemicrepidius hirtus. Next base: position 7,575,307 of record OY720165.1, read on the forward strand.
TTAGACCCTTCAGTAAGTTTACAGGAAATATCACTAATGACGCAAAGATGTACAATATTTTACTTATGAAGGATTGATACCGTTTTCTTTGGATGAAAATATTTGGGTAAGTATTAGAACTACATTTATACAGTGTGCTGCAACAATCAGTTGACATTAAATACAATAATAAACTGTGTAGACCAAAATACGCAGACCACAAAGAGGTCTCTTGAATTAGGTAGGTACCTATCTAAAAATATATACAGAGTATTGCAGGGGATAGTATTAACAAAGGTGAAAGTTAAAAGTAGTGGCGACTCGTGGTAATTACAAAACATAGGACACAATTAATTGTATCATCTTTTCGTCTGTGCATGTGGAAATTATTGTACCTATTTTCCGTTTGTTTGCTGTATATAGCATGTACAAAAACACCACAAGCACTTAGTAAGTGGTTTGGTGATAGGATTCTAGCAGAGTAGTAGGATTGGAGACGTGGAGTTTAATTTTATCATATGCCAAACACCATCAAATGTCTGCACAAAGACGCAAATACTGCGAGGGCAAGCATTATTTGCGCCCTTCTTGGCTTCTTGTATAATTGTGTCTTCTGTGTGACTGCTGAATAGTTGAAGGCCTGTCTCGAAACCACCAAAGTTTGTCTGGGTAAGTATTCAAAAATTTGATCTGAGACAAAAGCTTGGCTTTCTCCGTACACATTATGTGTAGAAACAGGCTGTAGAAAGAAGTTTGCTGAACAGTGAACAGCATTCGGGGTTCTATTTCCAAAATGAAGAGGAACCACATGACTCTAAAACACCTCGGTCTAGGACTAGTTTGCGCGGTCAACTGGGCGCGACTATCTAGGCGTGCTCAAGTAGGCACGAGAAAAGTGAGTGCAGAGACAACTGGACGCGAGACAACTGGGCGCGAAACAATCAAGTTGCATAATGTAAAAGCATGTCCCTATATTATATATAACAGCATAATAACAGTTAAAATCAAAACTACTGCCCATGTCCATAATTTATTATATATTATATTATTTATATTTCTATTTAAATAAAACCACTTTTTAAACGTATCAAATATTTAAAGCATTTTGTAATAGCTCTTCTAATTGAGAATACTTCGCGCACAGTTGTCTCGCGTCCACTTCTCCCTCCGCCTATTTGTCTTGCGCCAACTTCGCCGGATCATCCACTTGGCCGCGCCTAGCTGTCCACGGCCACTTCTCCCATTCCGAAAATACCTAGCCACACTTTTTGAGGCAACAGTACAGAATCAAACAGAGTGATCGGGACCCAGACTGAATTTTCCTCCTGGTAACCTGATCTAGTAGTACCTAGTACTACACGGACGGCTCAAAAACCTAGACGGGTGCTGGTGTAAACCACGAGTATAAACCTACGCAACTAGATCAAGAGAGACGGCCAGTTTCCCACTTGGAAAGTTTATCTTCGTATTTAAAACGGAGATATATACGCCATACTACAGTGTGCGCAAGAAAGTACTAGAACGACTTACAAACGTAGGTGTATCTACATTTTGCCAGGCAGCTTTAAAAGCTCTTTCAAGCTCAAAAGCCTCATCCGGACTGGTGTGGGAATGAAAAAGTCAAGGTGCCTCCAGAACAGAACACAATGAGACTATTCTGGATTCCAGGCGGGATCAAAGACAACGATAAAGCCGAGAAACTTGCAACACGGGCTTAGCTGGACCGTACTATGTTTCAGAACCTGCCCGGGGAGTGTCTAGTAGCAACGCAATCCAGAGTTGCATAAGTTAATGGATCTGGGAGCAACACAAATATGACTGGACGAATAGGCCAGGATACAACAATCATAACAAGACATTTATACATGAACCTGGTATTAAATTATCTACAGAACTGTTTGGGCTGAGCAGCAGTGGCATGTGGTCCATGGAAGCGATGGAAGCATCGCTTCCCTTCATAGTAGTTCGGGGCTAACCGGCGATGCTTAAGCGGGCAGTTTCTAGAACATCATCCTGTGCTCATGTTTATAGTGTATCTTCAGATATTTAATTGTAGTTTTGTTATCAATTTTTGCTTGTAATGCAGAAAATAGATACCGCATCCTCCTCGCTTTAGGAAAACAGGGATCTAATTGAAATTTAGAAATTAAAGTTGAACAGTTCTTTGCTGGCCTTGTTTACTTTTTAATATGAGTGAAAAAATTCCGTGGAATTAAGGTGGTTTTCCGGACTTAAACAACTTACACAAAGCTGTCAAAAGACATGCTAACAGTAAAGGACATTTAATTTCGTTACTTAAAGAAAAAGCTTTCAGAAAAACTCGTATTGAGCATAGTTTGGACAATCAACTAAAAATTAATCATAGACTACACATTGAATTAGTGACCAAAAATAGAAACATTTTGAAGCGGTTGGCACCCATGAACTGAGTTTTAGGGGACACCAGGAAGACAGGAAATCCACAAATCGGGGAAACTATATTGGCTTGATTGGATTATTTGAACAATATGAGGAATCTTTGAAAACCCTTATATAGGTAATTATTTTTTGAAACGCTTCCCTATACAAATATCTCACCGCATGCCATTGCTGAGCAGTTAATGAACGCCCTATTTGCGTAGACTCTGTAACAGAGAAGCAGAAACTGCTAGACACATTCTGTATAGTTCCAATGCGTTGGCAAGCAAAAGACAACGCATATTCCGTTTTACACAGTTGCAGTTATAGCCGAAGGAATTCAGCACACCCCTACCTATTGCTTGTACCAGAGATCAAAGTCAGAGTTGGGCTATGGAGACCGATATTGCCAAACCTAGTACTCCTCACTTGGGTTTTCAACACCCAAGAAAAGTTTCACTTTTATGAGTTTTACGCTTCTTAACTTGCGAATTATGAGGAATTACGTGTATACTGTCGACCAGGTACCTTTGTAATTGCCTTTGTAATAGGTATACGGTATACTTGCTAAGTTGCTTCAAGAAGAGCCTCAGGGTAAGGAAAAGTGCCAACGCTCTATAAGATTTCCCCATAAGAATTACATTGTCCTATGCTCCCCACACTGACTTTGATCTCGGTTACAGACTATAGTGAGCGATCTGTGCACTCGGTTACAGGGAACCAAGATCACGGATTGGATGCGAAAAATAGTCAAGCTGTCCACTATAGACCATCCCGGCTGCAGTTTCACTGGAAGAATTATACAGGGTGTATACGAATTTAACCGACAAACTTCTATAAGAATATAATAGCAAATTTATTGCTTCATTATTAATAATAAAAATTGTTATCAACTATGGGCTAGCTGTGTTCTGGAATTCCAAAAATCATTCAAAACTAGTGTTCCTAATACACATTATAGGCATTCAAATTTCCGAACCTGAATATTTTATTTCCAATGGTGGTCCAAATATTTAATTAAATGTCATCTGTTTCATATGCATATGTCTTTAATTGATCAATGTGTCGTTTTCGTATTGCCTTTAATTATTTTTCCTTGTTTCTGTGCTTTTTATTAACATTTCAGTAAAATTTCTCAAATGTATCCGATATTATCCGGTTTGTCGATCGAATTCGTATGCACCCTGTAGAGACTATTGGAAGTTTATATGATGGGGGTGATTTTTCTTTCGATTGTTGGTAGAGCAACTTTGTTTTGGAGAAAGTTACCGTTATTCGAGCAATTGTATTGGACCACTTTTTTTTCAGCAACTTTCCGGATACCGATGCTTCGAAAATCATAAATTATCTTTCCCATTATTATAATCACAAATTATTTTATGTAAGTAATTTCGTATCTACAACTTTCAGTTAACACATTTTTCTGTATTTTAAACAAAAAATGCAACATTGCCTTAATCTTGATGCCTCATCTGGTGTATCACGAAATTTAGTCATTATCTTATTTTTAGGTGACTTGTTCTATTGAAAGTATGCTAACAAATCATACAGTAATCCCGTTATTTATTGTACGTGAAAGATATCTCTACCAGGCGGTAATAAATATTTAGGGGAATTTTGGTACACGATTGTGCAAGCAAGTCAATTGTGATACCGAAGATGTGTCCAATAGCACATAAGAGTATTTTAAAAATAAATTTTAATAATTCAATATTTCAGGGAAGATATCACGCTCATCACGTTTATCTGGGTTATCAGTAAATATCTTTGCAAACCTTTCCGTTTGGCAAATTCAGATTTATCGTGCGTGCTAGGGAGAATAGAAAACCTAAAGATAGTCTTTTTTGTCTTTTGATGGAAGTTGAAAATATGCTCAATTAAAGTATTTTAAATATGGACAACAAATTCAGGAGGTTTGGCTATAAAAAGGGTAATCGATATTTAATTTTTCTTCTCTCTTTTTTTTCTTTGCCAAATTGACGTTTCTTGGTAAATGAGTTTCTATTTCGACAATAAACCATGTTGTAAAAAAATGTTATTGAAACTTTATATAAGAAGATCTTAAAGAAATGTATTGTTAGAAACTCAGAAGGGGATATACGGGGTGGTCCAGAATACCTTGCTCAAGTTAAATGTGCTTTCACGTGACTTCTATGGAACATCTGCTAACTTGAGGGTTTTTAACGGTTATTCACACTAAATTTTAGCATTATTATTATTACTACAAATATTTATTATATTCATACATGATTCTACTAGTTTTTTTAACATACATGACTATTAGATAATGTGAAAATTTATTTACATCTATAAACGATCCTGCAACAACAAAATAATGTTGCTTGACTTGCAAATAAACATAAATCAAATTATGCAATGCATAGCCATGAATCGATCACAAGCACAGACAAGTAGACAAGCCTTGCAGATATCTATAGCAATTGAATGTTAAGGAGTGTTTACGATCTACGATTTGTCTTGATTTGCTTTGCTTCAACGGTTATCTTCGGTTATATGTTTTTTTAAGATATTAATTTACACAAGTGTTATAAAATAAAGTACTATCATAGAAACTAGTCTTAAAGTGACGAAAATGTACCTAGTCAGAAAGAATCAAAAAGGACTGAAAGTGTCCCAGAATCCTTAAACAAAGAAAAACAAATTATTTACTCTATACCTTCATAATTTTATATCCATAAAGGTTACATAACAGATACAGAAATAACATTAATACCAACATATTTGCGACTAATGACATAAAACTGTGACTTAAATTTCAATTTCCCAACGCTTAATCTGATAAGGTCCACAAAAAATCTCGATTTCTGCTACCAGTCTTGACTTAATGGTTTAATTTCCGATTCAAATTAATTTATAATTTTTTGGCTATGAGTCACGTATACTCGAAATTATTTCTTCAGAAGGTCCTTGCGATGCTGTTTCCATATGCTTTAGAATTTTATTCATGTCTTAGGTACGATCTGCCGACACATTTTTCACGCTTTCTGCTGTCCGTGGAAGTGTAATAATTTATAGCGGAGCGGTGCGATAGTGGACCGTCACCGTGGGGGGTAAAGACAGCAGGGGTTCGCGTTCTTACCGGTGAAGTAGCCCCCGGGGCCCCCAAGGGGGCCATTCACACCACCCCGACACGTTTATAAGTATATTACAGCTTGTTTATGTTCTATAACACCACCTACGCGATTTTTTTTAATATATGGATACCAAAAGTTTGGAAGCATTTTATCATTTTAAAAGGTATTGCAATAACAAGTTCTTTTTTGTTTGGAAATGAAAGTAAATGACAGCGATTCCTACTGAATGCCTGTAGCAATTTGACTTCAACAAGATGGAGCACCCCCCATGGTTTAGGTTGAGTATGTAACAGTTTAATACATAAGTATGGATATCGATCACTATACCTCCAGAAGCTTCAACGAACTCTCTCAAAACTGTTTAATTTCGGTATCTCTTCAGGTTACCTTCACAACGACCTATAAGTATTTAATTGAACAATTTCAAAATTGCATATAGGTGCATAAATTTCATAAACTTAAAACAAATTATATTCGCGTAGTGAACAAAATAAATAAATATCTCCATAGTAACTAGTAAGCAGTTCCTGGCGCTTAACTGTCAATTACAAAATTAACATTACTCGGCAATTGTCAACTTTTCGTTGAGTTTGGCAGGGAAATTATTCTATAGTTACTAAGCACCTCAACTAACCGCCTGTCACTATTTTAGTACCTACACATCTCTTAATTTTAATGTCAAAAAGAGACATGAAATATTTTCAATTTATGATCTGTATGCAGCATAGAGATTAGAGATTACATTATCGTCCCCTCGGAAAAAATGTAATAGGTTGAAATTTGGGATTTCCCCAATTAAATACTATCTGTAAGTATTTTATTTTGGCATCTCCTCCTAGCTTCAAACGGGGACAGTTTTAATTTTAACAAACTTTCCATGTACTGAATTATACAGTGTGAAAGAAAAGTATGGAATAAATTCATTATTTCTAAAACGATGACGTTTCATGAAATTTCCTCGGACACGTCGATTTTGCTTTTTAAAAATACCCTTGTTCCGATACCTGCTCATTTCCGATGTTCATTTGTTTTCGCGTGATGACGTGATCGGATATTTTTTTTAATGGAACCCCAATATTTTTTTAACGGATTCGTGTATAGTTCAACTTGCTGAATTCGAAAATGTACCACTTTAATACTTTATTTCTACACCTTCCCGAGAAAAAAAAATAATAACGGATTCGTAGCAACAAATTAAATCAAGTCACCTAAGAAATTGTTTCCGGCAGCTAAACAAAATCTAATTGGAATCGACAAATTAACTAATTAACAATTAGCAAATTAACAATTAATAAATTAATAATAAATAAATTAATAATAAATTAATAGCTCAACAATAGCAACATAACAATTTTATAAATTAATTAATTAAATCATCAAAATTATGATCATTTTGTTGCAGAGAGTAATTGAAACGGTTGTTAATTGTTAATTTGTTAATTTATCGATTCTGATTAGATTTTGTTTACCTGCCGGAAACAATTTCTTAGGTGACTTGATTTAATTTGTTGTTCTTAAAGGTACTACGAATCGGTTATTATTTTTTTTCTCGGTAAGGTGTAGAAATAAAGTATTAAAGTGGTATATTTTCGAATTCAGCAAGTTGAGCTGTACACGAATCCGTTAAAAAAATATAGGGGTTCGATTAAAAAAAATATCCGACACGTCATCACGCGAAAACAAATGAACATCGGAAATGAGCAGGTATCGGAACTCAACAAGGGTATTTTTAAAAAGCAAAATCGACGTGTCCGAGGAAATTTCATGAAACGTCATCGTTTTTGAAATAATGAATTTATTCCATACTTTTCTTCCACACTGTATACAACATAGCACAGATTAGCCTTTATATGGAGTATATCGCTTCAAGAAGTATTATTTTGCATAGTAAATTAATTCTTGTTGTACGATAGGTTTCTGAGGAACTAATTCTAACATCGTATAGTATACCTAAAAAAGGAAGCCGATCCGATTTGGTTTTAAAAACGAGGTCATAAAAATTCGCGATAATTTTTTGTTGAGAACCTAATTGGCAAATAAATCTTGTTTAGAGAATTTGAAGACTGTTTTGGGAGTGAAGAAGCATTGTCGAAATGTAAAACAAGGAAGATAAAATTAACTAGCAGCCGGAATGTTTTTTCTTTCAAAAGGAGCTTATTAATTTTTTGAATACTTCTGCGCCGTTAACTAGCATGACATATGACGTCAATTTGTACCCATCGCAGAAGCAATTACAGAAGACGATTTTGATAATAACCAGGATTAATAACTCTATTTATTATAGCAAATACGGCGACCCTCACTTCCTATTACACGTGATAAATAAGACGTATATATTATAAACAGCTACTAGATCTAAGCTGTTAATATCTCGGTAAATTTGATAATATCTTTATAAATGCACAATATTACTCTTCCAGAAATTTATAAATATTTAAATTAATTTTAGAATGCAATTTGTCATAGAAAGCCGTCCAGCTTTTTGCTTCTTACCAAAGCGATTTTTAACTAAAATAGTCGACTTCGTTTATCACCAGCGATTATCGCTTCTTGCTCTTGAACGAGGATAATTCCGTTATTAATCGACAGCCCAACATTGAATCTCCATTTGCATAACTCTTGCAGGAAAGACCGTAAAATAAAATTAATAAAATATGACCCAAAAAGCCACTTCCACTATAAATCATTTTAAAACCGATTAATGGAAATTATAAAAACTATTAATCAAAACAAATTTATTCAATATACAGTGTGTTACAAATGCGGGGTTAAATGACTAATATGGGTATTATAGGTTAAAACTAATTTATTAGGCTATTTTTTAGTTGGATGTTATTACCGGCTGAAGACATCGTTATAGTATAGACGTTATAGTAATGATAGCAATGATGAGTTCAATTTGTTTTTAAAATTAAGTATGAAAGTTAGGGAAGATTCTAATTTATTGCAAAGAGTCCTAGCACAATATTGTACTAAACTCGCGCAAAATCTATCTTTTTTTCACTCAGAATTAACTCATACTTTTCATTCGTGGAAAACGTGCAGTTGTTGCGTAAATAAACAGAAAATCACCCGGGAACAATGAAATAAAGGGAGAAATTATTAAAAACATGGAGAAGCGATGTTACTAGAAACTATATGAAAGAGTCTGGAAAGAAGAACCAGTACTCAAAGATTGACAAAAGATATTAATAGTGCCCAAGAGACAAGAAGGACTGTATTAACGAAAGCGGAATAAGTTTATTGGGTGATTAAGAAGAGCGGTCCATTTATTTTCTCTCCTGATTATTTTAGATCTAAACTGTTGTGCAGGTTTTTGTAGAAACAGAAACACCGAATCGGGACGTATTATTGGTTTTGTATTTTAGTTTTACAGAAAGAAAAACATTGCAAAATTTGAACGTCTGAATTTGAAAATCGCGCGCTTTTTCTTTAAACTACACAGAACTGTCAGTTATGGTGGCCGGACTTTTATGTTTGGGTATAAACTGTAAATAAATATATAATTTACATAAATACATGAACTCGTTCTTTTAATATTATCAATTACATTTACAAAATCTGTTAGAACTCCCGCAGAAATTCCTTTAAATAAAGCGCGCGATATTCAAATTCATCAGACGATCAATTTTTGCAATCTTCCTTACTGTAAAACTAAAATACAAAATCAATAAAACTTTCCGACTCAGTATTTCTTTCTTTACAAAAAACTTCCAAGCAGTTCAGTGTTCAGCTCTAAAATAATTAGGAGAGAAAATAACTGAACATAGATTTCTGCATTGAAATCCCTATACAGGGTGTAACACAACTTATCCGAAAAAATTTAACCATATACGCACTTTTAAATAAGAAATCGATTTGTTAAAAAAAAATGTAATAAAAGTCCAACAGAAAACGAGATAAAAATTGTTAAAGTTACAAATTAATGAAAAAAAAAAACACAACTTATCCGAAAAAATTTAACCATAAGTAGATATGCACTTTTAAATAAGAAATTGATTTGTTAAAAAATTTTTTTAATAAAAGTCCAACAAAAAACGAGATAAAAATTGTAGAAAATGTTATTTTAACATTTTCATTAATTTATAACTTTAACAATTTTTATCTCGTTTTGTGTTGGACTTTTATTAAAAAAAATTTCTAACAAATCGATTTTACAGTTATTATTTTTATTAATTAATTGTATTCATATTATTCCTGCAAAAAATAAAAACGTTTACTAATAACTATTTTTTTCGTCCTAGAAGTTTCTATTCAACAACATGATCGTTGTTGTTTTTTTTTATTGTGTTTATATTGCTCAAACGTCACTCTGACAGTTAACGACGTTTTGAGAAACAACAAATAAGTAAATATAAACAGAGCAGAGTAATTCGTGACGTCATGGATGCCATTAAAAAATTGATGACATACCTAGATGCACCCTTAGTGTGCTCCAACTATAACTATTATTATAAATCGGGTCCATTCCGATTCCACACATTTATCATTACTCATTAATTCTCTCATTGTGACTCATTGTCACTTTTTCCTGAAATATTCCAATAACAAATCCACTATTCAAACAATACAGAAGGTTTGAAAAACTTTTGGAAGATGCATCTGAAATTTTTACATTCGAAGCAGTTTACTGTTTTTTCCGAATATTGTCGTTATTTTTGTTAGAAAATTCAGAACCTCATCTAACAAATCTGTAAAACGACAATGCAGTTAGAAATTCCCTACGTATAGCTAAAGGTTACATCGAGGGTTCCTTGAAAATAAAAATAAAAAAAATAACATTGCTCGCAGCATTTTCCTACTACCAGCTCTACCTCTTCGTTTGCTTCATAAAATTGATAAAACTCTTCTGCGTCGTTAACAACACAATCGGAAAGCAGCGAGCAAACTAGCATCAGTTGTAGCTAACTATTGCAGTTGAAATGAGAAATTCTTTCCCCAGTAATTAATTTTAGTAATTGTTCTAACTGTAGGTACTGTTGTACATATCAAGGTTTAAGTGAGTAATAAATTATCAATAGAACCTTCTTTATCTTTATGGGTAGAATTATTATTACTGCTTTTGTAATGATTAGTACCTACTATTATTCACGTGGGTTAAGTTAAATATCCCTTATAGGGAATATATAGTAATACCGGCGAGGGGTAAACCACGAACCGAAATAACGTAGGTAGACTAAAATTCCAAATTTCAAAAAATTCTCAAATAATTCTAACAATTCCAAAAATTCCCACAATTCCCAAACAATGTCACAAAAATTCCAACAGTTCCACAAACATGCCAACAATTCCACAAACATTCCAACAATTCCACAAACATTTCAACAATTCCACAAACATTTCAACAATTCCACAAAAATTCCCAAACAATTCCAACAATTCCCAACATGTGTACAGCAAAATTCCATCATGAATTACCTCATTACCAGGATGCCTAAAAGGTCAACCTATGTCTTGCAAAATAGTAAGGAAAATTGGTTTTCTCCCTCTAGTGAGGAAACTATAGTTGTGTGTGTTGTCACGAATGTTTATTCATTTATTTTTATTTTATGCAATGGCCTTATTGAATGCAATACTACTTGATGATATCTTATATACTTTCTGCAACACTTATATACAGAATGATTCAAGACTATATTGTACAGCTTTACTATTTTTTATCTAGTAATTAATTTTAATTATATTTTCAGGAATTTACATTAATTTTATAGCAGTATTTTGTATATTTTTATTCTGGTTATTTTATTTTAAAGTACTTTTATTACAATAATTACACTTGTATTCAAGACTCACAGCAAAAAAACTAACAAATTCCAATCTCGTAATATTTAGATTAAGCTCTAACATAAACAAACTCGATCAAACCTTAAGGAGTCCTTAAATGTTACAAGAACCTGCCTGGATATCCCATTCTATTCAGTCGGCACTTGAATTTTTTAACTGGCAATAAGTATACCTACTCGTTTTAAAGTGTGACATTTGAACAAGGTGACTGACTTTTATTTTCTAACTCTTTCAACTTTATATAACGGACGTATGGGCAAAGGACGGGGAACGCCTGTTACAAACTACAATAAGTCCTTTACATTCCGAGAAACCCCCGATGCGATGAAGTCTTGACTTTTTCGGACCTTGTGTAAACACCGATGACACCTCACTTCGGCACCTATGTTCTAAGTATGTGGATGATTTAGAAATGAAAATAAGAGAGAAGTTTGAGAACGGTACTGCTAAAATAATAAAGATTAAAGAGTTATTTTGTTGTGAGATTTCAGTTTATTGCAACGTACATCAATGCCGGAGTAAAAAGATTGAAACAATCCTGGAGACTTCAACGTGAGATGCAACTGGAAACCTTCTTAAAAACGCTGATATTTTCTTTACTGTTCTATACAGAAAAATATTTCAAATAAAAGTTATTGCAAACTCATAGGATCAAACTTTAAAATTAGTGAGGGTTGAAAATAGGGAAATTGCAATGACATTTTTTAGATTCCGGCTAACCACAGTCCGTTTTTTGCGCGTAATGAGAAATACAATTTCATAATTATTAATATTAAATTAATTTATATTCATTATAAGTGCAAGAATAAAGAACTACATTTTTATAAATAATCTGATAGTTTAATAATAAAACTGTCTGTCACAGAAAGCCTACTCTCCTGAAGAAAACATATAATAATACTAAGAAGATTCTTTCTTCTGGCGTGTGAAGATTTTAAGGAAACTCGCCTACGGCTCGTTATGGCTAGGTACCGTTACAAAAGAAATCGCATGGTACTAAACAGGGAAATCTGGCTGGGCAGTTTATAGCGCCACTGTGGCAAATCCACCCATTTGGAAATACTTTGCTTTAGTGTTGTCTTACACCTACAACAATTATGAAAGTGTGTAGGACATCCGTCCTGCTAGAACCAGATTTCCCTTCTAGTTTGATATTAGGGAGCAGGAACTTCAACAAATTTGGTGTACTATCCCGTTTCTCTTTATTATTATGTTCAATCCTTGGCATCAAGTATAAGCGTGACATGTTGACAACTTATGGTTTTTAAAGTCGAACATCTACCTTATTTCTGCTAGTATTGGTTGGCATGTGTCTCGTTTTTGAAATTAAATTACGTTGATGGTGTCAAGTTATTTCTCAATGTTAAAGACTATAGGTACCTACCAAGAATTTGTTAAAATCAGATGTTTATATCAATTAAATTGTCCACCTTGTAATTCAGTCCTATATAGGTCAAACAATTAGAAATTTCAATATTAGACACAAAGAACATACATTCTCAAAAATATATTTATATTTTTATGTATTTATTATTGATATCATCAACTTATGGCATTAGAGTCTTAAAAATATCTTCTTTTGCTAAAACAATACATTATCCTAATTGAAATAAAAATGATAGAAAGCAAACATAGTGTACTGTATGCACATAAAAAAAATTAAAACGAAAAGTTCAAGATCGCTATCGTCACTCAAAAAGTTAACTTGAAGAAGTAAAAATGCACGAAGAGAGATTATAGAAGATTAGTGTAAAAAGTCAAGGCTTTTCAAACTTCACAAAGTTTTAACATCTTGTCGGAAAGATTACAAATAATTATTTTCTGACGTAATTTGATTCAAAACACCACAATTTCTAAGTGTAGCAGCTTTATCCTTCGGAAAACAGTTTCTGGAAACTATATTTTTAGAAATTAACCAGGTTAATATGAATTATCCGGCACGGTTACCCCCGGACCAAAGACTCATGCTTCACACCTCATGGACTACAATTAACCAGGGCCCATTGAAAATTAATGTTCTGATAAGATTTTTGGTGACGATGCCCTGTGTTAAGATAAAAAACATATTGATGTAGGTAGATACAATACGGTAACCAAATTCATATCGTAGTAAATATAAAACGAACATAAATTTGAAAAAATTGTTGATATATCGATGTTACAATGAAATAATAATTAGTAATGGCTTAATGAGAAATTTTAGGGTTTGTCTTGAATTATTACAAAAACAGCAGCTACACAAATTAAACTAAGAACAGGACGATATTTTGAGAATAACCTGGTACCTCCGACGCCCCCTTCTTCCATCTACTACAATAATATCATAAGTATAGTAAAAATTTAAGATTTTGTATGCACTTTCGGTTGAGATGGAGAATAAAAAATATAATAAAACTAACTGCGTTATGAAATTATGTAGTTTACTAATTCAGGGGATTATGGAAAGAATAAATATTTTGTAGTTTCATAAATGTCGTAATCCTCTATTATAAGTTATAACGAATTTCATCCTATTTTGTAATCGCCTACTATCATTATACTAATAATTTCTAAAAAAAATTATTTCTGCTAAATATTTATTTTCTTTTAAACATATACTTGTATTTGCAATCTGTTATAATAATAACAATAAACAAATCAGATTTACGATAATCACAGTTACAGTGATAATTTACAAGCGGAGTAAACGCCCATTGCCGTTTCTGCATTAAGTATGAGTTTTCTTACAATATTATTTGTATATCCAATGGTTTGAAGCATCTGCTAAAATAATTTTTTAAAAGCAATTCGTGTAAACATAACTATGACCAATGATATATTTGTTGCTATGATGATGTGGTTGCTAAGATATTGTTTATTGTAACAATTATTCTTGACTGTGTTGCGTTGTTATGGAACTTTACGGCATTGATGCCATAATGTACATCAGCGTGTCTAAAAATGAATTAAATCTAGTGTGTTTCGAATTTCCAATACAAAGGTACGTGCCGCTTTCGCGTGCTAATACTGTTATTAGCTAAAAGGAAGACTCCATTTATTAACTGTCTTGATCGAAAATATGCCTCAATAATGAAAATGTTTTCTGTGTACATTTTGTATTGTAGTATTAATAAATATTGTACAATTAAAGCTATTTGAAGTGAATATTTTTTTATTGACTATTAATTAATGACAGTTCTGGATAAGGCAATACCCTATATATACTCTGTTTTTTCTCTTTATCATTCAAGAGTGCCGTGATTTTTATATAGTTTTATAATGTAGGTATAGACTGTGGTACTTATAGGTAGACAAAAGACAAAAAATTACTAGTGTCAAAATTGAAATTGTCATTCTTGTAAGAACGTGATTCTTGAAGTTTTATTTTGAAAAATGTCAAAGCAAAAGGTTATTCCTTTAGAAAGAAAACGCAATGTGTTTCAGTGTGTCAAAAATATGACGACAATTGATTACAATTAAGTGACGTTTCCACCAGTGACTTTAGTAACTTTTCTACACTGTTATAAAAATATCTAAAGTTGACTTCGCCTACTCTGAATGATAAAGAGAAAAAACAGAGTAGCCTATACCTATAGGTACCAATTTATAAATAGTGGCACATACTAAAATTTTACATGCAAACAAATTTCCCAGGTAACTAGATATAATTCATTTTGAGACACACTGTAAGGCAATACCAATCTATTGAATATTGGCACATAAAAATTTTTTAGACAGGCAAGATTTCCCCTACAATACAGATATTAATATAACTAGAGTGCCCTGATTTTTGTTATTTTTTGGGTGGTAGAGTACGGACATGGTTGTCATCACGTTTGACTGAATGCTTATAGTATACCTAGGTTATGTATGCGACTCTCAAAAGTGTTTTTAGTCAGTAGCGCTTCGTTCAAAATTTTAAAAGGCATCTAAAGATAAGCATGGGCATGAGAGACTGTATTATGCAGTTCAATCCTCAAAGCTAACTAGAAAGCTTTTGTTCAGATATTCTTACATTTATGTGTGTGGGAACCAATATAAACATGATACTATAAGTTATGGAGATGTAGGTACCTACCTAATGAATAAAGTACCCGATGTGACGCCCCTGTTTAAAAAAATGACAGTCGTAGACAGTCTTGTCCCCTTCATTGGGGAGAAAAAGGGTATATTGATGTCTGTCAGCTTGACACATTCTCCTTAACAAAAATCAACGAAATCAAGGCACTCTAATCTAATATTCCCCCATCAGAGGAAAAAATAATTGTCTATCAATAATTTTATAGTTAGTACTCGGTTAGTACTAATTATATGCATTATTACTTCAATAGAGATGGCAAATGAAAGGTTTTAGGTAAATCAATGGCCTCCCTGACTTTTCTAACCGATATAATCATAATGTAGTCATACCAAAGACTATTATCTCACAAGTGAGAATACTCATACTCATAGCTAGTAATTTTAACGCTTTTCAGGCTTTCTTAATGGCTTTATTGGTTAAATATTCCAACATTTCTTTTAGAATTGATCGAAAATTCTTTTCATTCTGACAGATTAAAGTACTGACGTTTCTAACATTATTGTTCCTTTGGGATACTAGTAGGTATAGCATTATGAGATGACGCTACACTGTAAAAAATGTTTGTAAAATTACACGCAGAAATAAGTAAAATTTACTTAAAATATTGTGTAACTAGTGTAAACATGTAATAATACCTAAATTACATGCTTATGTTACACAGTTGTTAGTAATTTTGCTAACTTTTGTAAATTTACTAAATATTTGTAGTTATTGCGTTAGAAGCTATACAGTATGTGTATTTTTACAAATTTATGTGGTACTTTTATAAAAGCGGAATGTACTTCCCCATATTATTATTATAAAAATATGAAAATCAGCAATTTAAATGGTAGGATTGAGAAGTACACTGTTTTCGTTTTTAACACGTATATGCGTTTCAAATTTAAGCATGCATTAGGTTCGTCAGCATCAGCATCCTGCATATTTATTGTGTGTAGGATAAACGTAGAACAGTGTAGTGTGGTTATTGATTTATGTGGTGAGTGTTGTGTTAGTTATATTACAGGTAAGGGGTAATATCGTATTTTTTTAAGTTTTACTACTTTGTTGCTATTTAGTTGAGAACTAACTGAATTGACGAAATATCTATCCTCCAGCTGCCATAAGAGCCAAACACCAAACTACGTTTCGTAATACAACATCCTTATTTACCAGTTTCCAATATCCCTCGCCAATTTTTGTTAGTATGGTACAAAAATACCCCAAAACATTCATGGATGTAGATGATAATGGAAAACCCTTTGGGGATGGCTGCTCTACACTTTACATGAAACTTATGCACCGAAATGATTATTGTAATAGGCAAAAGGGGAACAGTACACGAGATTTTAAGTCGCCACCATAAAAAAAAATCAAACTATTAGCAGCAAAAGCTGGTTGTCAAAATTGGTAACCGATTCCAGAAGAAGAAGAAAATGACACACTAGAACAGGCAAAAGCGATTTTGAAAACTGCAGCGTTAGATTCTAGTGCCATTAAAAAGGAAGACGTATTGTCAGCTCTTTCAAGAACGTATACCATGCAACGGACATTCCTGAATTGTCAAAATTCGCCTACAACAATTCAGAACATTAAAGATGAGTGGCCCATTCTGTTACAAGAACCGTATTTATATTGGCATTTTGAAAAATTAACTGCTAGATCCATTACAATTCTGGGAGAAAAGGTGGTTGAAGCATCTGAAAAAATTATTAAATTTGGAGAGTTGAAAAAGTACATAACAATTAGAAATGTTGAAAAAACCGAAAATTTAGTGTTACAACGTGCACTACAAATTATTTCCAAGTATTTTAAAGAACCTTTTAGCAAAATATTAGTGGAGTTAGATGTAAGTATAATTGATTTTTGATCCTATAAAATGTTTCATGTTCTTCTTCGGTTTTAGGATGGTACCCCCGTTGGAACAAGAACTTGTTTGACGACTGCTACCGAACTAATTTTACACAACCACAAATAAGATTGCTATTATATTTAGCAATTTTATAAACAGTATTTGTATTATTACAAACCAATCCCGCAAAATTACAATACAAGTATGTAAATGTACACAAGGAGTTGTAAATTACAATGCGAAACGTGTAAAATTACCGAACGTAATGTAATTTTAATTACGAGTTTTGTACTTTCACAAATTTCTTACGATTAATACACATTCTGTGTGTAAATTCAATTATCCGATGTAAAAGTACTATTTCAACGTAAATTTACTAATGATATGTGTGAACAAATTTCCTATGATTTTCATAGTAATTTTACACAATTTTTTTTTACAGTGTAGCCTACTACAAAAATATTTATTTCAATTTCAGATTCACCCATATAGGTATATTTACTGAAAATAAATAAAAATCCTTGCCTTTTAAATTCTAAGTTTATTTCAGCGCGTCGGTGTCAAGGCTTAACTGTGAAATCAGGTTGACTTTAAATAAATATTACTTAACTTGTTCAAAAAAAATTTTCATTTATAAAACCTATATGTCTGTAAGTTTAGCTGCACCTATATTTGTGGGGGGTCACAGCCTCCACTAAGCCCCCCAGGTGGCTTATACCAGTCAGAACTTTACTAATTAATTAACGTTTTAATAACAGTTACGTATTAAATGCTCAGTGAGTGATTAAAACTAGAACCTCAGGGGGTTATTATGAAGTTTTCTTTAATGTATCTTTTAATATCATACAGCCTTTGGACGTTTTAAACGGGAAGGATAATAAAGCTTAGAACATTGAAACTTTATATTACATTGTTTGTGAAAAAAAAACTCTTACCTTCATTCTTAACTTTCCTAAAATTCAGTCTTAAGATTCAGTATAAAAGTGTTATACTGAAGGGGTTAAATATTGCACAATAAATTCTAAACAACTTTATTCACAAAATAGTCCTTGCACTAATTTTTTTAAATACTCGAACACAACTTAAAATTTTAAATCAAAAGACTATCGACTCACGCAAAACAACCGCCAAAACAAATTTTCTAAAAAGCTTTAAAGATTCAAATTGAAAAAGGTCTTCAGTTGTTACCAACGCAAGCGTGCGCATGAGACTGGTCTTGTTGCCAGGACATTCTCTATTGAAATCCAATACTTAGGGGGGCCCTGCTATTGGTTGGGCTTGAAAAAGGGGATTTACATTGGCTTTCAAAATACGACGCCCCTTTACGAATTCGACGCCCTCCTATCTACCATTCACCATATCATATTTAATGCGGTTGCAATGTGTGGTTCTTTTTAACTCTACATAAATGGCACCCCAGCTGGAAAAGTGTTCGTAATAAAATTTATGAGTGAAATTTGCTTAATCATTTATACGTACGATACATTTTATATTGTGTTCAAAGTTTTAAGTTTCCAACTTAATTTTTGTATAAATTTGGATTATCAGGGAGAAGAATAAATTATAAACACTTACGTGTTACATAATTCAGGAATTTACAAAAATAATGTTCTGTACCTAATTAAGGATTTTTATATAAAAATCTGCATAATAATTTGTAATCATTTCCGCTCATCAAACTTGTATTATAGTGTGATGGACAATAATAAATCAAGTGTGGACTAAATACTGTTGAGTTTGTTAATTCATATTTAACCTAATGTTTCCTGAAAGGCACGTGTTGCTTTCAGATCTCCGTTGGGGCATTATAATCTTTACCCTCGCACAATGAGGACACGTTTGCCGCATTTCATAGCCGCTGAGCTTTCTCCTCTTTGAAATTTTATACTTGTGCCTTAAGGAAAAATATGTTCTATTTATAAAAGATTACATTTAAACCATTTCCGGCTCCGTATGTAATTAAATAAAACACAGAACACCCTGTACATTTTTGTACATACTTATATTATTATTAGGAATAAGTACTACCAAAGTTTAATTTTCCAAAACTTTGTTTTTTCTATGCACCTGTATTTTTAAAACAGTTTTTGAGAATAAAAAGAATCGTAGAATTGAATCATATACCTAATATAATCTAGAGATTTCAGTAAGTGCCGGTTGTCATGGATACAATTGTTCCTAACAATGGTATCCATGACAATTGATTCTAGTTCAGCTGAACCGAGTTTAAACTCGAATTGAAAAACAGGCACTAAAAGTCAAATATTATCTTCCCTAATTATTTTTGAGAAAAACTGTAAGATGAAAGATAGGTTGTTGTTAGAGAAAGAAATTCTCTATCCATAAATGATATCGATATTATTCTTTATTTGTTCACAAACTGAGAAATCTAAAAATAATAAACGCTATTTTGGTAAAAATCTGCAGTGCCTTGGAATTATAACGGTGTGACTATTAATTGCTCATCGTAGTGCTGATTGTACTGTCACTTTGATGGGAAATTTAATCTTAATTGCATTCATATCTTACTAAACTTTTATTTTATACGAATTATTGTATTTTCATTGGAAGAAAAACTAGAAATAATAAACGGTGTCATTCTGGAAACAGTAACCGTTAAATAAGGGATCTGAACGGCAGTTGTCACAACACAAAGTCCAAGGCACTATAGATTTTCATCTTAATGGTTTTTTCTATTTTTCACTTCTCGGCCTTTGAAAAACTAAAAATCAAAAATGAATACATGAGGAGACTATAGAATATTTTTCTCTACAAAAAGACTACCTATATGGACCTTGACCTTTGACCCAGGCGCGTAGGTTTTTTTCAAGGGGGGGGGGTACTTAGTAGCGGAACTGGGATTACAAATTTGAGGGTTGGCTATAGGTACTATAGTATACTTAGTAAAAGCAACGATATTTTGCAAACTTTTTTAAGCTTTTTTAAGCGCTATTTTTTATTTTTTATCTGCTTACAAATCCGCGCTTTACTAATAATACAAATATTTTGAATTGGAATAAAATATTCTGGGGAACATCATTATATTACAATCCACCCACCCTAATAAATTTTATTAAACTTCCAAACACGTTAACCGTATTCCCCATTGTCAATAAGTAGTAGTACTACAGTCGAACCTCCATATGCTAGTGATGTCCAAAAATCCCCACAAAAACATCACTAAATAGAAACATTCACTATTTAGAAATTGTACTTTAAACCTGAAATAAAAATTCTAATCTAGGTAATAAAATTATTTAACGTATAAAAAACACTTTCAATTTTTCTTCAAAACACAAACACTTTCGTTTTGACATTTTTAAAGAACTGCTTGTTTGAACGCAAAAATTATAGCAACTGAAAAATTTAAATTTAAATGCACTTAAATGGAGGGAATTCTCAGTACATTAGTGAAAATGTGTACTGTATAAACCCAAGTAAAAAATCCTATAATCCGCTTAAAAATTTATCTCAGTGGCATGCTGTTCAAGTACAAGTAGCTAAACAATTTCTAAGAAAAACCCACATTTTATGGTACATAGTACTTTATAATCCGCTCAAAACTCTGGTTATTTCTAAGTATTTAGGTAAATTGTTGCTAGAAAAAGATCTTTAAATAGAATTTCAACATCATACTTTAGAAGTGTTTTTACAGGCATTTTAGCCCGAAAGTCAAAATCCTGATAAAATCATCACTAAATAGAAAAAATCCTTAAATAGGAGGTCACTGAATGGGAGTTCGACTGTATTAAATAAATTATATACGTAAACTTACTTTTATTTAGTTGCAAGTTTTGTTTTCTTTAGAACGTTAACACCACAACACAATATTCTACCTACTAAAGGTAGCAGTACATACAACAAATTAATAGCGCTTTGCGTGAATTCTGATTGAGAACGGAAGCGTAATGAATATTTGGAGGTATGTTTTCTTACAGGATTGTCTTGCCAAGGGTTGTTACTATAGCCCTCTCCTCAAAAAATTGAGATAAATTGTTCCTGGCAAGGGAATGTGAAATTATTAGTTTTATTACTATCTATGCCATACTAGGGTTGGTTTTCCATGATCATACTAAATATTTAAGCTGAGGATTTTCCACAAGCTATTGAACACAGGATTATGCAAGTTCAAGATTTAAGAATTTTAGGAAAAATATCTTTGTATATCATTGGTAAGTCCAGTTTGCCGCCAACGCACAATAGGCCATAAATAAGTTTTAAGGATCCTTCCAGGGGGCAGGTACTGTCCCCCAGTACCCCCCTCTTATCTACGCTAGTGCTTTGACCAG
Source organism: Hemicrepidius hirtus (assembly GCA_963082805.1). Lineage (NCBI taxonomy): Eukaryota > Metazoa > Arthropoda > Insecta > Coleoptera > Elateridae > Hemicrepidius > Hemicrepidius hirtus. Next base: position 7,596,742 of record OY720165.1, read on the forward strand.
ATTATCGAAATTGCATATTACGGATTTGGTTTCAAACAAATGCGCAAAAAATTAAGTTTAATTTAAGCATGTCACAGTCAGTCAAATAAATACTGAAATAATACAAGTCCGCTATAGAGGAAAACGCTGTCTAACATCGTTGTTCTGCAGCTGGAACCTCGCATGTGACGCATTATACCCATATTAAATGTTACCTACAGTAGAGGTGTCAACAGTTCAACGGTCATTAGTTTCAGATTTTAGACCAGTTCATTATTAAAAAATAATTTAGTATTTTACTTTTTATTGATTCCATACTTTATTTTCTCATCTAACATACCCAAAAATGACCGCCACTGCCCACTGGCGAGGGCGACCATCTAATAAGTATTTATTTACTTACTACATATGTTGTGTATTCATAACACAACCAAGCAGAGGTAGGTATCGCGATATCTGGTGGACCTCACTGTAAAAAGAGAAAACGCCTCTACTACCCCACCTAAAAATACGTGCATTTCATTTTGCGTCAGTTTTTAAAATTGGTTCTTTTAAAGTCAAAATACGTATACCTGCGTCTTGACGTAATTTTGATTGTTCTTGTTCGTATTTCTATTTTATAACAATAATTTTCAATTTTGCACACTTTCTCCTGAATGCCGGATGTTTTTAGGTTTCACTATTAACGCTCCATCTCAAACCGTAAAATCAGTCATCTTCGTAGACTTGCGGTAAGTTTTCGGATTTCCGTTCGAACGATGCAACCACCCTAGTTCAATTCTCGGCTCGTGTAAACTTTTTTTTAGTTGACCATATCTTTTAGATGTACTTGCAACTAAACATGGTTTCGGAAGAAATCTTTTCTTTTCCCGTATTCGATTACTGTAATGTAAGAAGACTAAACCTTCTTATAGTACTATAGTAGGTACCTTTAATACCTACTACGATTTGATAACCATCCATTGTCAGTCTCTTCCAGAACCGTTGATTATCATTGGTCTTGGTACAGTTTTTAATATTTCTTTTATCTCTTTAACGAACAATTTTTCGTCGTCTTTGCATCCCCTAGATTCTTTCAGATATTGTAGAATCAAATGTCCACGCATGTCTTTGTTCTGATGGAATTTCGAGTTGAACGTGATACAGATCAGATCAGTAGCCGCGAAACCGATTTTATCACTCTTAGAAAACTTTTGATTTTTTCAGGTGAGAAATGGGAAAGATGTGTCTCAATAACAACCATTGTGTCAATTTATTTTGAAGACAATTGAATTAATGATGGTAGGTCATCCAAACAAGTTCATATTGAACCAACCTCTTGAATTGTAAGTTTTGAAATTTCCACACCACCGGCCGGAGGTACTAATTTTCATTCTTGAATGTTCTTGTCCCCCTGTGGCCCCTGTTCCCCTTCACTGTTTTACTTACTCTTAGTACCACTACCAACAATTTTCTGACTCTTGGGTCGTCTTTTGTAGATTGTTGAACACATAGTTGAAGACATTTTTAACTAAATCTTCTAAATCTATATTGAATGTATTGGCACACTTTTAGGGCCGATCTTTCAATTCGGACTTAACTCCCAGTTAAGCTAACTAACGGTCAGTTATCTGTTATCATGGATACCATTGTCTCCATGACAATTGACTGTGGGTTAACTTAACAGGGAGTTTAAACCCGAACGATTCTTATAATATACAGGCTGTTACAAAAAAAACGCCTCAAGCGATAACTTCCTTATTTTATATTTTGGAGCCCACAAACTATTTATAATTTTAAATGGTAAGGCAAAGAGATCATTTTGACATCGTCTTTTCGTAAATATCTGTCAACTGTTTTAAAGTTACGATGTTCAACTTTTTTGTTTTAAATGTAACGCCCTGTATCTTTTTACATCTTTAGATTCAAAGTAAAATTCTGCATACACTATTGTGTTTCATTTGTTTTTTTTGATACGCAGTTTTTTTTAATAATTATTGTTTTATGTTGCATCTAGACAGCTGTGTGCTAATATATCATAAAACTAAACGATATTAGTTGTGTAGTCAGTTATGATGGTAAAATTGGGCAATACTTTGTAAATACGTTTTTAGTTATATTTAAATATTTTTTCCATAAAATTTTAACATAGCTACTGGATGTTTTCCATGGCAGACTTGAAAATTGCCTGTAAGGTTGCTAAACGCACGCTTTTAAATGGTTTTATTTCTGCAAATAAGTTAATGAAGTTAGATTCCCATTGTAGAATTAGTATTTCCTTCTTTGAAAGAAATTTTATATAGTAGCCTACCAAGAATTTGCCGAAAATTAAATTCAAAGGAAAAATCAAATATATTCTAATCCATTTATCTCAAATCTCTAATCTATTACAAAAGATTTCGATATGATTAAAACAAAAGTAGGTCTACGTTTTATAATAATCCGTTTAAATCCAAATTTATGATTCAACAATGCATTAAAACCTCGTAACAGTATATAAAACCGCTTAATAACAGAATTTATCTTATTTCACTCACCTATAGTAGGTGTTAATGTGGAATATAACGTATACTTAAAGATTAAATACGATTTTATAATAATAATCCTTGAATTAGAAAAATGAAAAGTGTTAAAAACTTATTACAGGTAAGGTGTGTTTGATGATTCACCCTAAGGCAGCTTTTACTTCATCTGCGGAACGAATCCTTTAGAATATACAAATACCCATAACTTTTAGAATGAATAGCTTCACTGTGTGTGTCAGGAAACTGTTTTGTATTGATGATGTATTTTTTTAACTGTGTCGCAATACCTAAGCTGCGATTGTCACGACGGGAATAGGCTGTGACTAGAAAGGACGGGAACGTAGTGACCAAAGGTAGTGAGAGTGTCAAAAAACTATTAGTTCGAGACCGATTAGAATATAATTTGGTAGGTCTACGTCCAAAGACCAATAAATGCTGGAAACTGGATAGATTTTACTCAAGACAAGGCACTTATGTCTAGAATGAGATTTGGGAGATTATGTCCAACTCAATATTGAATGAAAAGAGGGTTAAGAAGGGGGAATGAAACAGAGCTTTCTGAGTTGGTTATGGCTTATGAATAAGTATACCCAATGTTTTTAAATAATTTTAGAAACATGCATGTGTATTAGTACCAAGTATTTCGGCAACGGTAACGAAAGGACTATAGAACATGGAGCTAAAAGAACAAAACAAGGTCGACATGTTATAAGAACCACAGGGAACTAAAAGGCGGACTCATTAGCTATAGGAATCGAACTAACAATAATCAGTGATCAGTCCAGAGCTCATATGCAGCATCGCAGCGCTTCAAGCACCGACTTAAGTTAGGCGCACTGCAAACTGGAGGACAGTGTTTGGATTGAGGCAATCAAAGCTGTTTGTGCCATCCACGGAATACACAAAAGATATCCTGAAATTTGACAGGAAGAACATAAAACTAGTAATTAGTCTTTTTACAGGATACTGTAAGATGAGGCACCTCAGCACAATGAGGATACTAAATAACCGAAGGTGCAGAGCATGTGGCATGGTGGATAACACCCGACATATTCTGTCAGTCTGAAGCATTAGCGGCAAAAAGACTGAGGGGTTTGGAGTTTCCTTTTTGGAAACACACGAACTCCAGGTCATCCCCCTCAATGACATCTTGGACTTGTTCAAAAACACAGGACTACTTTTGAAGAAAAATAATATTCACAAGGGGCTTATTCTTGCCGCGGTACAGTGGGATTAATGACCCCACCAAAAAAAAATAGGTAATAAGCGCCATAAACGGATAATTTGCAGTGCAAATAGCAAAAAGAATAAAAAACGGATACAATCATATTATATGGATCGGAAATTTGGTGACAAGTCATGGAATTGAATTATTATGGTGAAGACCAGTAATCATATCCCGAAGAGAAAGAGTCACAAATACAGAAATACACAAAATAATGGACGCAGAAAAGGACATTGTCGAAGAAATTGAAAATTGCAATTCTTGCATTGCAATGCAATGCAATAGTAGAAGCATGTCCAAAAGAGATAAGAGACAGCAAGGGAGGACGACCGAGAACGAATTAGTCGGAAGACAAAACCAAAGATAAGAAAACTTGTATGGATTTTCAACCCCAATACTGGGAGTTAATTACTTGGCTAATCTTATTATACAGAGTGGAAACTTGAATTCGGGCCGCTATGGGTATCTCGGAAACCTTTTAAGAGATTGAAGATCGGTTAAATTAGACAACATTTGCCTATTTTAGGGAACATTTTATATTCAGTTTAAAAAGTTTAAAATATTCAAAGCTTACTAAACAATAAAATTAAATTAAAATTTTCTTTTTTATCTGTGGTTTCTTTAATTATTTATAACTATAACAGCTTCAGTTTTTGCAGTTTAGTCTAACATTTTATAGGGACCACTTTCCCTTTACGCCCATGTATCACAATCTAATAAAATATTCACAATAAATATGTAAAATAATAATAACATTATTTTTTCAAGTAGGCCAGGATATTTTGCAGTAAAATATTGTTTCCAACAAAACAAACAACAATCTAGTAATATGTCATTCAATGGATGCATTCAATGTAAAATAAGATCGATCTACATGCATTCCAATGGGGTGGCGGAAAGAAAGTCTCTGGAAAAAAAGTTCCGGAAATAAAGTCCCCGGAAAAAAGTCTCCGGGTAAAAAAGTCCCCGGAAAAAAAGTCTTCGGGTAAAAAAGTCTCTGGAAAAAAAGCCTCCGAGTAAAAAAGTCTCCGGAAAAAATGTCTCCGGGTAAAAAAGTTCCCGGAAAGAAAGTACCCGGTACAAAAAGTCCCCAGAAAAAAAGTTCGTATAGTTTGAAAAATAAAAGTCAAATACTGGAAATACCTACATAGGTATAATTATTATTTCTATACTACAAAATACAATACTTAATAAATTTAAATTAATGCTTTCTCCCAACAAATAATTTGTGGCATAGATACGCATAGCCTCAATAAAAGTACCTAAATGTTATCACAACAAATACAAATTAATAAAATAAGTTACACCTAGAAACAATTTGTTGTCCGAGCAAAACGAATTTGTGGCAGGAAATAATAATAACAATGGCAATATATTTTTTGTGTTGACCCAAATTCGTATTTGTTATCACAAAAATGACTTTGTTGATGCTATACCAACAAATTATTTTACCTATTATACCTAGTTACCCCATCGGTTTCTAGGCACTCTTTCTTATTTTCCTTGTCTGATTTCATAAAGACTGCAATACGTAGTACGTAATAGTCCTACAGAGTTCTTTTCCCTGTATTTATTTAACAGCTTCTGTCACGATTATGGAGAATCCTTATTTCCGACAGTTTTGTTTATAGGCGTTTTGTCCATGCCACATTTTTTTTGTTTTACTCTCTTTTTCTTTACACTTTCTTCTCTTTTTATGATACTCATTGATCATCGTCTTACAGTTTCTACTCCAGTAGGGTAACTATCAAAAATCCACTTACCGCAGTTTTTTTTAGGCTTAGACACTTGTAACTGCTTTTATTTCTATCCACTGTTAATATATAATTTTTATTTCCTAGAAGTTCATAATTCTGCCTAACACAAAACCCAAACGCAAAAGGTTGTCCTCAGTTGAAATATATTAAACTATGAAAAGTAAATAATTGACCTTGTTAATTGCTGCATAAAATTACACTGCAGAGAAGGAGAGAGAGAAAGAGAAAATCGTTTCCTTTATCCGTTTCTCTTCTAGGTACTGTCAAAGTAGGTATGTCCTTTTTTACCATAAGCATGTTCTGGTTTATTATGAACTTTATTATTTGTACCCATTATCTTTCGTACATCTTGTGCATGACTTTGCGTTTGAATTTTCTGTAACCCTTAGTCCTACCCCATCTCTTTCTTTTTATATCCATCTAGTAACTGTTCATCAATTATTCCTTCTTATTGTTTTCTAATTTTCCATAACTCATAGGTACCCATGTACTTTCTTCTCCGAAAACGTTTCTTTACATCTCCAACATTTCATTTCATTAGACTATCATTTTTAATCCTTGGATCCTGAAACGCCAAATTCATTTTCATTTTTATATTGTTTCGAAATATCGTGTTTGTATTAACAATTTATTAGAGACATCTAAAGAAGAATTGTAAATCAAATAAAAGGGAATGAAAATTATCAATAGCAAAACGTTCGCCCTGATTTATTCACAGGACATTGCCTGCCAATGGTCCTACACGTGTCGAATAAGCTGCTACACGTCTCCCACGGCACTTCCGGATTTAGTTCACATTCGCGCCACGTTAGTCCGGGAGAACTGCGGTCGAATGCGTATATTGTTACTGATCACCGGATTTTGCATATTGGTTGTCATTGCTTCTCAATAGGTTTATGGATATGAAGTGGAAATTTGACTTCATTTCCCTTTTTCATTTTTAAAACTATATTGCTATAATAATTCTAATACCTACGCTAAATTTATTACTAAAGGTTTTTTAGTCGGAATTAAATTGAACTCTTAACCAATATTGGCGGTAAAATACTAAAAGCTTTCGTGTCTCGATAGTGTATGCATACAAGCAATTATAAAGCTTTGATTTAAGGAGGACTTTTAAGTCATAGACGGCTTTTAACCTGTCAAATATAAGTTAGTACGAACTTGGTCATCGGAAATTAGCCTTTAGCTATTTCCGTCTGCTACTAACCCGTAACCCGTTGCCTATAATTTATACCGCTTTGCATTTCATTACACCGTATTAGCTTTCCTGTCACTGAAGCCAGTTGGCCAACTAAAACCTCAGATCTTTGATTGTTCGATTAGAAGAAACAGTATCGACAATCAAAATGTCCAAGCTTTCGCTATATGCGGTAGGTTCCCCGAGCTTTGATTTAACCGTGGCAATATTTATAAGTTTATTATTATTGGTGGTTAAAAGAAGTTGTAGTTGAAGGAGGTTGAAGTACCTACGGTGTGCGGCTAATTGTCATGGTTTATCTTCTCGAACAGTGGCCAAATGAATTTTGTTGTTTGCCAAGAAATTTTGCCTTTGGGCTTTTCGAATATTTTAGATTAAACTGGTTTGATACGAGTAGGCGTAGAGCAAGAAACGAACGGTTGCAGTTGCAGAAAGCCACAGGAATTTTAACTGTAGGTACGCGCTGTTAAGAAAGCTGAGTTTAATTTATCGGATTAGGTATAATGCAATGTTTGAACGTAACAAAATCTACCAATTAGGTATGAATATACAGGGTGCCAAGGATTACTGCATAAGATATGAAAGTAACGAATATGAAAAAACTACAAAAGTTTAGAAAACCTAAACTGTTTCAGTTTACTGAAGATGGGAACTTTGTTCCCGAAACACGTTTAGACTTCCTAAACTTTTTGTAGTTAAGGGTTTGTTTATAGATATTCGGTATTTTCCAAACCACAGTGTCTAAGTAATTTATACAGGGTGTCCCAGACTTGACTTCCCAGACCTATAAATTTGTTATTTTTAGAAATACCTGGTATCATAAACCACATAATATTTATAAACGGGAGTAAATTCTTTATAAGATAACGAAAGAGATTTTATAAAATTTTACAAATAGTATATTATATCACTATATAAGGAGTAGAAAGACTCATTTTGCACAGCCTCTGCGCTAGCGCCTCGGCAGCAACGTATAAGCTCAACACAAAATGAACGTTCTACTTCGAATGATATATGCTGTTTTTTCTTCAAGGCAAATAATACAATATCTGTTATAAAATAAATGTTTATTTTGTAAACGTCATTTACACTACTGTCAAAAATAAAAACAAAACAATGACATGTGCGATTTTAAATAAGCTAGCAGACGTGGATATAATTCTGACACTAAATCTACGGCATTACGTCATTGTCAAGTGGTGACGTCATTAATTCGGCGACGCGAATACGAACTCCACCTACTGCGCATGTCCGGGGACAAAATTATTCCATTATGAAAATTTCAAACATTTTCATATTTTAAATTGTTTTTTAATTAATTTGCAAATAAAACCAATAAAAAATACTAGAGTAAAGTCCAGTAAAATTCTTCTCTAAGTTCGAGCGATTAATTTTGTTTGTAATTAATAAATTATTATCATTAGATTTGGGACTAGGCAACCAATCGTACGCACCTCTGTCCTTATAATCTCAGGAAGCTGAAATAATTTTCCAAGTCCCCAGACATGCGTCGAGTAGGCCGATTACACGTCACCCCATGACAATGACGTAATGCCGTGGATTTAGTGTCAGAATTATATCCACGTCTGCCGTGGAGCTAGCAACGGCGTATATAATACAGCCGTTGCCTTGGATACGTACACAGATTATGTTACTAGTTACAATTATTTACCATATTGTTTTACTAGTAACACAATGACTCCCTTCTACATGACTACATAGCCAGTTCTGTAGTAGGTACAATAGGAAATATTACAAAACGCTTGAAGAAAAAAATAAATTATTTCTATGACAAACCCAAACTTTAACTTTTCAATCGAATTTTTATCGAAAATGTTGTTATGTAAGATCCATAATGGTTTACAAGGTTGAAAATAGAATAAAAATTACTATCAGAAAAATCGAAAAAAATAATCTGTCATTTGAAAAAAAAAGTTGAATATTACTGCCATTATACGAGTTCAGATTTAATAAAAAAAATTCGCTATCTTCTAGAGAATTTACTTCCATTTATGAATATAATATCTAGTCTATGGTTATTTTTAAAAATAACAAAGTTATAGGTCTGGACTCTGGAACACCCTGAAAATAGGATTGCACATGCACACAACACGTTTTTAGATGCCTGTTCCCTACATCACCAAATAAGAATTATATTGATATTTTACCAATACAAATGGATAATTCATTGGAAATAGAAGCAAGGAATAAAGAGCTAAATTTTTAAAATAATCGGAAAGAGGTTTTTTTGGTGTGAACATGTCAAAAACCCTATTACAATAATAAAGCACAATACAGAGGTAGGTACACACAGTTTTTCCAGCGGCTAAAGGGGCTAGGGTCCGATGACTAAGGATGGCTACGGGGGATCAAAGTTGTCCATTTTTAATAATTAAAATCTAATTTTGATACTAAATTACAGACAAAAATATTAATTGCCATGACACAATTTAGCTTTTTAGTTTTTATTGTAAAAACATTGTCTGGGGGTAATTATTATTAAGGCATCAGTCAGCAAAATTGACAGTGTACAGGAAATTTTCAAATAAAGCCCATTTCGATCCAAACAGTGTCCCACCCTAATCTAAAAACCATTTCTGATAAGTTGGCTATCAGTAATTAGTTTACGGTAACGGAATTAATAATTTTTTTTAAACTGACCCCATAAAATAATGTACCTACCTAGCTAAATCGGGAGATCTGACTAGCCAGTTTGCAGCACCTATCCACCGATTTGGAATTACTTCATTTACGACTTTTCTCACATCTTTTCGAAAATGTGAAGAACAAACGTCGTGCCAGCACCAGACCTGCTTTTTCATGTTCAACTTTTTCTGACACAGGGCAAGTATCATTTTATAAAAGATCGCAATTCACTTCGTCATTAAAAGTAGCCGATAATATAATTGATAAAATTCCCTATCCAAATATTAATATTAAGAATATTCTAGTGTTCAGATGCATTCTTGGATTTCCTGGGGCCAATGTCGAAAATTTCGAAGGACTGTTAAAAGTTCTACTAACCAGTGAAACATTAAAGTTTCGATTTTGATTACACCGTTCTTAAATTCCTTAATACTTTTCTTGCTTGATCATCTGTCAAATGGTAATAGTTCTTGAGGGTTTTGTAATTTATAGGGGGATGCTATCCGAGTATTATGCGAATAATACAGTCTTTGCTGAATTATACCAGAATAAGTTATTGAATGAGTTAGGAAAAGCGAGCATTTATTAAAATGTATTAGAAAGTTTTGATACCTAATTTATTTATTTTGCCATACTTTCTTCACTAAATAGAAATTATGAATATTGTTTGTTTATATTTCTTGTTAATTAAAGCGCTTGCAATTGCAATGGAGTTTTATGACGACATTTTCACAAAGAAATAGTTTATGGAGATACTTATTTGGATTTCTTGAGATTTGAATCCTGTGTATCAACTAGTTCTAATGGTTTTCTTCCCCAGTAGTAAAAGTGCCTACTCGATTTGACTCATGAACATTGACGCCTACAGACTATGCTGCAAATGACGTGTGAAAAATAATTTGAATCCAATTCTTCGAACAGCAATTCTTCGAACAGCAATTGTTCGACAGCAATTGTTCTAAAAACAATTTTTCGGGGCCCCAATCGTTCGAAACGGCAATTGTTCGAAAAGCATCAGTTTTTCGACAGCAATTGTTCGAATTAGCAACGGTTAGTATAACAATGCGCGTTGCCACGGTGATTAAAGTAGGTACTTCTTCCAACATTTACAGATGTTTCAATTCGTCTTTATATGCAGCACCGATTAGGTCAGTTTGATAATGGAAAAATTGTCGTTTCGAACAATTATGGTGTCGAAAAAATGCTTTTCGAACAATTTTCCGGAGACGACCGCAAATCGCAAATACATTAAAGTGCGGTGTAATTTTGCGGCTCGTCCGAATAGGTTAGAACGAATGCAAAACTATGACGTTTATGAAATTCAAAGCGGTTGCCTAGGAAACGAAAACAGAAAGCATTTTGTACCCGCAGAATTAATAGTATATTATATACCAAGGTACTAAAGTACAACTTTTAATCCCCGAGGGTGAAAGTTTAATGCCTGAACGAGCGCAGCGAGCGAGGGCAGTAAATCACCCGAGGGATGAAGAAGTACTTTAGTCCTGCGGTATATATATTATTTTTTACACGACCTCAAGGGCTTAATTGCAAAAATTTACGAATTTTCCAAAACAATCACATATGCTGTGGTAGATAGGTGAAAATCGCAATTAATAAAATCTCATCTCAAAAGCATCGTAACCTAGGCGATTTGTAAACAACCGGTAGCCATTATAAAATTGCGGTCGTGTTTTAAGAAAATTCTTGAAAATGGGTGATTTGAAAGATATTGACGAAGCGGCAGCGATTGTGACGATGGATTTATTACCCCCAAAGTCGCGAAAATTAAACGAAAAAGCGTATCAAGACTTTTTTGAATGGTGTGTGGGTAAAGACATTGAAAATTACACAGAGGGAGTATTTCTCGGTTATTTTGCCGAAAAGGCAAAAATCTTGGAAACATCAACGTTATGTTCGCTCTTTTCAATGTTAAAAGCTACCATGAGAGTGACGAATAATATTGAAATTGGAAAATTCTCTAAGGTGACTGCATTTTTGAAACGTCAGAACGACATGAAATAAAATTTTGAACTTTTTTGTCATTTGTTGTACTTTTACTCCCTTGGGAATAAAATGGCCACTTTACTCCCTGTTTTGAGGGAGTAAGGTAGGTCTTTATATATAGGTCGTGTAAAAAAGAAATTGTGTATCAGTAGATTTTTTTGAATGAAACGTTCCGAAACAGATGGATGGGGATGAGGAACAAGCAGCAATGAAAACGTAACTTTAAGTTTAAACCAAAGTATCGCAAGAGGTATTTTCGAGAATTTGTATGCATATTCTATGAAAAAAGTGTAAAAGAGTTGTAAACTGAATTAAAAAAAGGCCATATAATTTTAAGAAACAGCCATAAAAATGATTATTTAGTTGCAACTGTAGAAATCTACCAGGGTGGCGCTTATCTAAACAACTGGCTGTATAATATTAGCAATAAAAATGCACCCTTTTGTTTTTTGTCTTTATTTTCCACAGCGAAAAGGAATAAAATGGCATGACGTGCATCAGGCACCTACCATAAAGTTTTTTAGTAGCGGCTTGCATATTGATATACTGAAGCGGCTGTCTGCTCTCGGAACGTATAAAACATTAATAAATAATAAATATTAATAAAAAAATACAATAAAGGAAGAGCAGGCAGGCAGTTACGGATGATTTGCTGCAGAAGAGACCTTTGGGCGGACCCGCTTGAACCGCTGTCCATCCGACTCCAGATTATTTATTACTTCTAGCCAATTAAAACATTAGTAATTGTCGTTATTAACTTTTACTACGTATGTTTTGCTCTTAATCGATTGTTAATTCTTTCAATTAAGATTTGGGTTGAAGTCAACGATAAGGGTAAAGTGGGACACAATTTTTTACTTTTAAAACGACATATCCGTTCCTTGACTAATCACGTATAAATAATCAATTGATTATTTACTAGTTGTGGATAAAAAGTTTTGAGTAACAGTTTCTTGTAGGTACCTACTAGAAGCACTCCGTAGAGAAATCTTTTAACGTATTAATTATAACAGCCGGAGTTTATAATATTATCCGGAAATATTCGCCTTTGTAGGCTGTTCTCGGATTGCTGACTCCGGGCGTTCAGATACTTGTTTCCGGAGCTGATTGTAAACTCAAAGCTCACAGCTCCGGGAGTCCCGGAACTGCTACAAGTATCTGTTTGGTGTTACCATGGCTACAGGCTCTTATTCTGTAGGCGAGAGAGGCGCAAGTTTCAAGGATTTCATTCGTTTTGTTGATTCTCAGATTGAATATTTTGTGTGCATTTCCAACTAAAATTCTGTTCTGAATTTAAATTCTAAATCCTGAAACTAATAAGTTTTAAAAATTGGTTTTGGAATGGAAAAAGATTAAGAAGTTTTAATTATTTTTTACCCTTTATTTATATGGCTCTTATAATAAAGGTTTCGGGTATGAAAGAGCCGAAAGATGAATTTTAATTTTTATATAATGAGTTAATAAAAATGCATATGTTTACAAATTGGTTCTTAAAACAAACAGGAAGATACAAATATTAGCTTTTGACTATTTTTTTAAATAAAAGGAGATCACCATTAGTGTCGGGTTAGTCATGAATTATTGAGCGTCCCACTATAAAACTGTCTAAAACGTTCTTATCGAGGTATACTATATCTAAATATTAATAGGAAAAAATCTGACCCGTTATCTTTCATTTTAGGAGTCGCATGCCTGGATTACTTTTTTTTAATTTACTTTCGGCGGTCTATTTTTATTAACATTATGAATGTTAGAAAACCCATTCAGTTTTAAAACTATTTAGCAATATAAAATATTAATTATACAACAACGTTAACATTTAAAAAATGTTAAACAGATAAAATACAATATTAAACCTTTGAATTTTTTTAAGTTAATAAGTCAAAGGAAAACAAAGTGAGAAAGCGAGAAATGACTCTTTACAGAGTGGCATGATCGCATCTAACGCATAATTGAGAAAACAAAGTTAATGGCAATATCTTGAAATCATCCTTCGTGCTTGAAACGTTGGTGACTTACAACAGGGGTATACGCAAGAAAGTGTTTTGGCCCACTGTTAAACATATAGTATTTCATTGCCTAGGTACTATGAGAAAATCAGTTTTTCTCCTGGTTTTTCTATTATGACTACTGTTTATCAAAATAGCTTCGTCAAACCTCATGGGGAAAAGAAACAAACAGCTTTTTGTAATGATGGCATGGCCGTCTTTGACAGTTTGACGCATATTTGAGAAAGCAAAATGAATGTCAATATCTTGAAAAGTTGATCACACAAAAAATCTAAACATCGATTTGAAATATGCATTAAAAATGCTCTAATAATGTCGAAACAATTTTTCGTTATTGCCTGTAATTATCAAATTACATAGGGAAATATAAAACTGAAAATTTATGATTTTTCAGCTTATACTGAAAACTGTGCAAAATTTCTAAAATTTGAATGGAGATCGTAGTAGTCTGAACATTTCTTCTCATTTAAGTGAATCTCTATTAGGTACCGTTTACGAGATGCCCATGCATGCGCCCCTTATCTTGTACACCCTGTATACTGCTAATTTATGTGTAATGTGTATTGTGGTGACAATTCAATTAATATTCCGTCAGCTAATCAGAGGCGTTTTTTTTTAAATTGAACCAATCAGAAGACTATTTTACTGACAATATTTTTATAGCAACTATAACTGAAAGCTGTAAAGTCTTCCAATGTCAGATAAACGTCATACAAACGTCAAAAAAAATATTATTTTAAAATTTCTTGTTTCATTGAATTTTCATTTGAATATAAGTTTTACTCTGAGTTTTTCTTCAATATTTGTCATTCATTCATTACTCGTTGCTGCTGTTTTTGGAAAATAATGACACGCGTGGGTAGGTACTGTTCGTAATATTATTTTCGTTGCAGCAGGCAGCAATTCGCATTCAAAATGACAAATATATAGTCGGCGAAGTGGGTCTACTGAAAGCGCTTTATCCTTTTCTATCCAAATTTGTAAAAATATACAGGGTGTTTCATCGACGTGTCAGAGCGTTTTTGATAAAAAACATTAGCTACGATTTTTTCGAATTTATTCCTTTCATCATGAACGCACTATTATGACAATTCAATTCATATTTCGTCAGCCAATCAGATGCGTCCTTTTTTAAAAATTGAACCAATCAGAACGCTACTTTTATTTTACTGACTATATTTTTATGACAACTGAAAAGCTGTAGAGTCTTCTAGGAACAATATTTATGCCAGCTAAACGTCAAACAAATGTCAAAAAAATTATTAGTATTTTATAAATTCTTGTTTCATTGAATTGTCATCCGAATACAACTCTTACTCTGAGTTTTTGTTCAATATGTGTCATTCAAAATGACAAATATTGTCGTCTGTCGCAGAGCACTCCTTGTATCATATAATGACAGTAATAGTGGAATACTAGCTTGTGTGAATTGATTTTTATGTTTAGTTCCAAAAAGTTAATAGCTTTATTTTGTTCAGTTTCTAGTGTAAACATAATTTTTGAATGTTGAGTACCTATACCTACCTATTAATAAAACCCGTAAAATATATTCAAGAGAATAAATTTTGATTTATTAAAATCAAGGTTGCTGAAAAAATTAATATCAAAACAAAAATTCAGTGGGTAAAGATATAAAGTAGGTAACTTTTTTCCTTTATTTTATTTTCATAATAATCACTAATCAGTATAACTACTCTTCGAGTTCTTGAGTTTGTTGGCAATACGCGATACAAGACAATTACAACTCATCATTTTGTAAAAGAATCGTTCCGTAGCGCTGGGCTGGCTGTAAATTCAAGAAGACTTAATAAAAAGAGAGCTGCAAACGAAGCGTAATTTCAGCGGAATTATAAAAAGAGAAAAGCGCAATTTTACAAAAGGCCGGAACTTCTCAACCGGATAAACTGATCAGCAATTTAAATTTAGAGCAGTCATTTTCATATTTTACCTTTTACTTGTCTAACTGGCTTAATTTTAATTCAGATCTCTTAAAAATCTATCTACATCATGTTATTTATTTTTTTTCTCTATTATTTTTCTCAACTAAAGCCCCATTCTCATACAGGATAGCTATTAAAGATGGGACCAAAGTCGTAGCACTTAAACGTTTTGAGATATTAATTTGAAATTTGGAACACGTCAATACAAAAAACACAAAATTTATTGGTAAAATTATACTATATGATCAACAAAAATTTAGGTAAGGGTAGGCCATGAAATATAATTAGTGTGTCGTTACTTGTTTCGACTAAACCTGACTTTGACAGTTGTCAAGAGTAAGAATAAATCAGTTGTGCGGCTTAAGTAAAGACACACAATTTATATTCCATGACCAAACTTTATCAAAATTGTTGATCATATGGTATCTCTTATGGTATTATACAGAGTGAGTCCAAAATGGCGCATTTCCTTCAGGGTGCTTGTAAGGAACCATTAATGCAGCCTGGGAAAATGTAAAAAAATCTACTTATGTTTTACAGTTACCTATGAGCAAAAAATTGAAAGGTAAATTTAGCAACAGTGGCTCGGAGTCTCTTTGCAACAATTAGCAACAATTACATTGTTCACTGTTCACCTTGACCAGGCGCGGATCCACGGGGGGGGGGCTAAAGGGGCTGTAGCCCCCCCCCCCAGAAGGTTTGAAAATTATTTTTTTAATGAGATGAGTTTATATTTTGAGCAATTTTAAATAGGTACTTTGGTTTGTTACTCGATAATCCGGTTGACCTCAAACCTTTAGGCTTGTGCCTTGCAGTGTTGAATTCCCCCTCGGGGGAAAAGTAGTTTCCGAAGCCACGCCCCTTTTTTGAAAAAAATTTCGCCTGCGGCGCTGTTACACTCTACACTTCCCGCCTCATTCTACCTACCCATTGTTCTACGTTTCAGTTTTAAGATTAGCCCCCCCCCAAAAACTCTTCCTAGATCCGCGCCTGACCTTGACGAAGAAATTTTGATTTTCAAAATTAAAATTATGAGTCAATTAGACACTGTGAGCATTGGATTTTACACAAATCCTTATGGGTTCAATTTTTTTTAGGAAAAATGATATCTAGTATCTACCATCCTTCAAAATTCACAAGAACAAAGAAATCCTTAAGTTTACTCCCTTATAAAGTTATAACTCAGTGAATTAATGATTAAGATTCTTTTAATATTTTTCCCAGGCTACTTTAACGGTCCCCTATACAACTATCCCAGACGAAATGCTCCGTTTTGGAGTCGCCCTGTATAATATAAACGAAAATTAGTTTCTCAAAGTAAAACCGTTGATAGTATTTAACCTCTGATTTAATTAATTCGTCACAGGATATCCCTTACAGATCAACCAAACAGTAGACAGTTTTTTTAAGTAATCCGTGCTATTGATAAGAGATATAATCTTGACAAGTGCACGTGCATTAACTACACTCTATAATATAAAATAGAGAACATATAGGGTTGTTAGCTTTTGTGGATAACCGCAAGGGGGTTCGACGTTGAAAAGGAAGAAGGGCGTCGCATTATGAGTTCAATTTTAATCCGGCTTGATTTTATGACTGTAAATTGCACCTGCAATTTTGAGCTTATCTTTAAGGTCTCATTCAAAATTTTATGATACTCCATCAGTTGTAATTTGTAAGACATTCAAGAATTTAATATTACCCCTGTAATTACACTAGAGTACTAAAAGCCTATCAAATGAAAAGAAAAAGGATATTTTAAATTGCAGATTGTTTAAGGACATAACCAATTATGTCCTTCAATGGTCTTTCACTTTCTTTGCTGATACTTACCTACCATTACTTTTCCGATGTTAATGTCATTTTCCAGTCTGAAAAACCATGTCTTTGTTTATTTTTTTCTACATCCCCGACTTTTCGTGCTTCCTAAGGACTTACCTTCAATATTGTTTTGTTTGTTCCAACCTGCCCTATTTTATTTCCATCAGCTTCTTACATTTCGTGTAACTACTGACTCATGGTACGCCATTCGATAGCGTAATCCGCGTCGCGCTAATATACTTACACCGCCATCCCCTCCTAAGCAACTCTGAAAAGTTTAAATGGTACCATACCCTTTGTGATACCTCAAATTAAAGGTCTTTTAAAATGCTATCTTTTTAGGAAAAGAAAATTAAAATCGATAGATTCGTTTTGGAGAAACTAAAAAAAAAAAGATGTGTGCTTAAGACGTCCCCACGTCAGAAATGAAAATCAAATGACAGCTGTCAGATGATGATTATTATTATTAAACTTTTCAAGGTTAGATAGGTAGGGGTGGCGGGCTAAGTATTAGCGCGACACGGATTACGCTGTCGAGTGTCCCCCATCTTCTATAAAAACGTGTTTTTGCATTTTTTTGATATTTGGTATGGTTCGCGAGATATTAAGGATGGATCGTTTTCAAATGATCACCCTGTATATACTGACTTACCTTTCTCCTTATTGGTACTCCATGACCCTCCTTCTTCTAAAGGTCCGTTTCCATATCTTTTTCCCAACTCAATACTTTTTCTTTGAATTCACTTTTCTCTACTTTTTTCTTTTTTATACTTTCTTCTTCCATATCTTCTTCGCCCATCTCCTCAAGTCACGAATCTATGAATTTCTTTCTCGATTTCTTACTTCTTACATCCCATAGTGTGTGCTTTCCAATATTCTTTCCGTTGTTTCATCGTTCCCCACCATTTCCCCACTCCTTCCTTTTCTATACCTAATTCTGCCATATCTTTCTCCCTAGTCATCAACTCAACAATCTATGAATTTTTGATCGCCCTCTATTTCTGCGTCGAATATTCTTCTCGTTACCATATATTACCCTATCATGCGCTTTCATACCTTATCCTTCTTCTTCCTTCAATAACTCCTGTTTCAATATATTCCCAGCTTGTCTTCTAAAGCAATATTCTGGAATTTTTGGTCGCTCTCTACTTTGTACCAATGTTTGTACATACAACGACCGGTCGTCGAATATTCTTCTTGTTGAGCCATATATTACCCCATCATTCGCTTTCATAGGCACGTCATCCCCGTCCTGACTTCAATAGACCTCTCTCTCTCTTACTTCTTCCATATCTTCCTCGCCTATCTCCTCAACTCAACAATCTTTCAATAAAAAATCGATCTCCTATACATTTTACTTCTAATGGACCGTTGACCAATATTTTTCTAATTGCTTTATCTGTACCATTTCAATAATCAATGCTAAATATTCTTCTGCACCTTCATTTATTCCCCCTTTTATCGTTGGACTCCATCTCTAATAATCTCCAATATCCGCAACTCGTATACACTAGTTTTTTTCCAATGATTTTATTTTAGTTCTGCTACATTCTTCCCCTCCATAACTCAACTTCCTTCTTCTCGTCATAAAACCTCTTCCACGTCTTTCTTTTCCTCAACACTCCTTCTAGCGTCAAATTTTTGCGTTAGATGGTTACTTTCAACCTTTTCTTTATAATGAAGTGATACTCTTCTTTCGTATCTTCTCCGCCGGTTTCCTCCATTTTTTATTATCTATTATATTCGAATATAGGTCCCCTTATCTCCCTCCCATTGTTCTGGTTTCTTCCCTTTCCTTTCCACCTGATTCGTATTACTTTATAGGGTTTATTGTCTTTCGACACTTGTCCACCATCCGTATGGTATCCAGTCTCACATCTTCTTTTTCTTCTTCTAACGTCCAGCTACCAATTTAAACATTTCTGGGCCTGTTTATCGACTTGACTACTTTCCATGTATTCTTCCAGCTTGTTCGTGTTGCTTTTCTAATATCAACATCCCATTGGGTTTATTATTGTCCAAATCTTTTCCATTCTTATGATTTTTTGCTAACCATTTGCCGCATTTGCGGATATAGGGTTCTTCAGCTAGCTCTTAAGTGTTTTTGCCAATCCTTTCTTTTTCCACCTTCTGCCTACCATTTTCTAATATTGTCACCTCATCTGATTTCCGTTACTACCCTGCACCCCTAAAGTGGACAGTCCAATATTATTCGGAGACTTCTTCATTCTGTTACTTTCTATTACATTATACAATATCTATTAGGTATCTTATATTCGAGCTGTGTGTCCTTTGCCGGTTTAACTATACGAATCTCATTTTCATTTCCGAACACTGCTGTTAATCATACGACACAATTAAAATTTGGAAAATGTTTTGGTTCTTCAATTTTAATGAATGCTATGGCGAGGTGCAAGAATATCGACAAATCCTGCAATTGCGATGCATAGTGAGTTGTCGAATACTTTGAATACGAAACCTAATGTTAATCCGGAAGCTTACATGTGTAAATATATCTATCGAGGGGTAGTCACCCCCGCGCTTGCACACCCGCTGGAAAAATTTGCGATGTAGATTTCAGCAGTTCAAAGCATTTCTCCCCAACCTCTATAGGAGCTAAATTATCTTCACTCTATCATGCAAATAAACTGTTTTATTTGAACTAATGTGGAGTTTTGGTAATAAAAAATGTTTCACACTACACTACCTATAGGCTACAGGGTTTTCCAAAAATAGATAGACTTTTATTAATATTGTGATCGGATTATATTTAAAACAAAACTCGATAAAAGTAAAAAAAAACAGAAATGCGTCAAATGTTCGTGTTCGTACCTCAGTATACGATAAAAAATTATTTACATGCAGAATGGAAAAAGTTATAGTTTCAGCATTTCAGTTATCAATATAAGTACCGAGTGTTCTTTAGCTAAATGTGTAATTTAAATAATAAAATTATGTTTCTTTATTATGAGAGTAAATCATAACATTTGACATTTCCCCATCCTTTTCTTCATCCGTGCATTATAGTTACTCCAAAAAAATCATGAAGCTTATTGTGTCCTGCAAGTCCCTATACAGGGTGTTTCTTAAATGGCGGACACGGAGAGCACTACGCGATTCTCATCTTAAAACTGAGTTGAAAAAGTATAGGCGATTTTGTCCTAATGTATTTAGTTTCCGAGTTATTCGCATTTTAAAAAATTTTAATTTGACAACATTGCGCATGCTTGCACGGACTTTGTTTTAAACGTTTGGTGTTTTAATAAGGCAGTATGAACAAGTTTCCTAGGTAATAACCTCATAGCTATAATGCACTGTTGCAACATATTGAAAAAATTTTTAACAACAGATATTTATCAGAAAGAATGTCTTCGGAGGAAGGAATACAACGTATAAAAAATTCCAAATTTATTAAGATTTAATATTTGATTGATGAACAATGCGGAACGGTTAAAATTTACCCGTTTTTCCAAAGCATAAAGGAATTGAATCTCAATCTTTGACGAAGAATAACTCTGAAACCAGCGAAGAACGGGCATTATTGTCTTATATTTTTCCAATTGGTATCTGGAGGGGAATGTAGTAGGTACTGTGCTCCGTGTCCGCGATTTAAGAAACACCCTGTATATAGCAAACCAAAACCTATTGAAACACCTCCAATAAAGAGATATATCCGAATCATTCTATTAAAATGAACTATAAAGGATATTTCCATAGCTAACTTCAAATAGAACGTGATTTAACAATTCCATTATTAATGAACGTGTGCCGGACATTTTTGTAACAAAACTTCAAACAAAATGACCGCTTTTATATAGAATAGTGATTAATTTCATTCGTCGGTAACGTTTACATTTAATACGATATCGAATGCAGGAGCATTTTTAAAGTGTTCACCGTTCTTGTGCACTTTTTTGGATGCAAAATGATCTACAACGGCGCCGTCGGAGCAGTGGCGGTTTCCGACTCATTAAAAGAGGTGGGTTGGTTGTTATAAATCATACACGCGAAGTTGATGAGATATGTGGACTTCTGTTCGTGTTTCTCTACTGCACGAATGTATTTATTTGTTTCTAACTTTATGGTTTTTGCCTACCATCATTAGAATGCGTAAAAATTAAAATTAAAAATAATTTACACAAATAAAAAAAATTTAATCTACATAAAAAATGTTTTTGGCTAATTTCGAAAATAAAGTCGTAAACTGATATATTTGAAGGATAATTTTTCCTGCATGTAGATCGCAGATTGTACAATCAATAATAGCATAATTAAATTAGGGAACGAGGGGGTGGCAATGCAGTGAAGTGTGAGAGCTGCCAGGGTTGAACCCCAGAGCCAGTAGACCCGACTAACAGCATTGTCCGAACGACTGCACTTGGCATCGTCGGTTATCCGTTTACACGGACCTTTACAAGCCTCACCGATTTTACAGGTCAGGAAACAGCAAGGAATTCTCCAAGATATTACGTGACCTCGGTGTAAACATCCTAGAAATGCCGTCTTGCAAATCCTTCTACAGAAATTTTACGTTTTTGGTGCGAAAATTTCCAACTGGAACTATGTAGGAAACAATTATTGTTGGTCCTCGAGTTTCCATATTTTGTTATTTCATGTCAGTTCTAAAGGCCTCAAGGGATTTGTTAATAGTATAGCAAAAAAAATAATAATAACACACTGGTTAACCCTTTCGAATTGCTACAGATATGTCACTAAATACACACAACATGTGTGATAGTGACAGATGTGTAAAGGATTTATACTCAAACAGGATTACAATTACATGGTGTTACACATGTTAGATTGGTCCTTGGGTATTACATTTCGTTATCAAGTTCTGCAGTCACAGATTTGTATTCAACGATTTTTCTTTAAATTACAAAAGGATATCTCAACTGAATAACGATAAATGGGATTTGAACCTGTAATCCCAAATAATTTAAACAATTTCAAAAGCAGCTTACAAATTTGTTCATTTGGTAAATTTTTGCGGTATGGGCTTTAGAAGAAGAAATGTCTAGCATAGATCTAAGGAAATGGGGTTTATAGAATACTTTTTTTATTAATAGTTATTTGTGTAGCGAATCATGCTTTTATGTAGCTACAAGTTAAAAAAAAGATAGTACGAGTCCGGATTTCACCCCCAGTCTAGATTGGCCTATAGCGTGGCATAAACGTAAAATAATGAATTTTTTCTTCAAACATCAGAGAAACAAGACGCTTTAGAACTCCATAGAAACGATTCATTAAAGTTTCATTTTTTGCAGTTGCTGCCTGATCAGCGGTAGTAGAAGTAAGTTTTCCA
Source organism: Hemicrepidius hirtus (assembly GCA_963082805.1). Classification (NCBI taxonomy): domain Eukaryota; kingdom Metazoa; phylum Arthropoda; class Insecta; order Coleoptera; family Elateridae; genus Hemicrepidius; species Hemicrepidius hirtus. Next base: position 7,619,133 of record OY720165.1, read on the forward strand.
CCAATCAGAAACCGTTACTTTACTTTAGTGCCGCTTACGAGTGGCAGCAAAAATAAATATATTTAGGTACTATAGAGGTTTGTGATTGGTATAAAATTTACTTTTACTGCTGCTCAGGAAACAATTATTGCAGTAAAGTTTTTAGAAATTACTTCTGTCATCTTTGACGTTTTAATTTTCGTCAAACGTCAAAGATGACAGAACCAAATGGAACAATTTTTTAAAAATTTCTGCAATTGTTGCCTGAGCGGCACTCTACTGCCACCTGTGAGCGGCACTAAAGTAATAGTTATTCGTTTAACAAGGCAGAAAAGTAGCAGATTTACTGCCGTAGATGGTATATCTCAGCTAAGGCGAAGTCGAAGCTGTGAAACTAGCCAAGGCAGTTAATCTGCATTTCTGCCGTGTTGAATATATAACTTTTTCTCCGATTGTTTACATTTAACATTAATTTAATGATAATTTTTAATATTTTTCGTACTATTAGTATCAGCTTAAGCATCTGTTGCTATGCAGTTCTTATTGGTTGCTATGAAAAAATATATTTCAGAAATGTCATTCTATTTGTTGTGAACAGAATAGTTTAATCTTGTTAATTCGTAAATATTAATTAATTTATAATATATTTACAATGGAAAATTCCGAAGAACGGTTCACCCGAAATTAAAGAAATCCTGAAAAATATGGAACTTAAATTTAATTATTAAAAATTTCAAATTTGTTTGTTTTTCGCAGCAACCTGATTTTGAATGCTACTGTCAGTAACAATGATCACTTTTGCCTAGGCAGTAAATCTGGACTTTGGAGACAGTCAAATGTCAGTCAAAGCCTGCTTTTACTGTCAATCGGAGAAAAAAAATTATATGTTCAACATGGCAGAAATGCAGATTTACTGCTTTGGCTGGTTTCACAGCTTCGGCTTCGCCTCAGCTGTGAAATACCAGATACGCCAGTAAATCTGCTACTTTTCTGCCTTGTTAAACAAATAACTATTAATCTTGTTAATTCGTAAATATTAATTAATTTATAATCATATTTACAATAGAAAATGCCGAAGAACCGTTCACCCCATCCGAAATTAAAGAAATCCTGAAAAATATCGAACTTAAATTTAATTATTAAAAATTTCAAATTTGTTTGTTTTTCGCAGCAACCTGATTTTGAATGCTACTGTGAGCGAAAGTGGTCTCTTGCTGCCTAGGCAGCAAAAGTTGAACTTTGCAGCCAGTCAATTGTCAGTCAAAGCATGCTTTTACTTTCAATCGGAGGATGTTTCTATGAAGTTCTAAAACGTATAGCTTCTCTGACGTTTGAAGAATAGTATATTATACACCAAGGTAGAGAAGACATTTTTCTCAGCCGAATATTATTATTTCCTGAGATGCGGAGCATCGAAGGAAATAAGCTGCGAGGTTGATAAGTCTTCTCTACCGTTGTTTATATACTATTTTTTTTCGCTACTAGGACCTTTATTCCTTTTATAATTAATCGTTTTTACGTTAATAAAAAATAAAGTTACATTTGTAAATATCCACAAAAATCAAGTAGCCTTGCCTGAAAACATTTCAACTGACATTTGTGTAAAATTTGACGTTTATCTAAAATATATTTATTTCTCGTTTTTAACAAATAATTATAATTAAAATTAATAAGAAACAATACTAGATTGAAATAAATAAGCTTTAGAAAGTGGTTGTTGTATTATGAAGGTGAATAATAATCGATATTTGACATAATTTTAAAGGCATCAAGCTAGCCTGCTAGATAAATTGTTTCTATTATTGACCAGTGGTCAATAATAAAAAAGTGGAGGTGCAAACCTCCCCTGGACTTTCCCATACTAAAAATAAACATTCGTTTTTGGTATTCAACAGTATTGTTCGCCACAACCGATAAACTAAACTTGAAAATTAGTATATGGAAAATTAACACAAGTGCCGATTGTGTTCATCTGCGCATGTGTGATTATTTATATTCATAGGCTGCTAGGATTAGCCGGCGACAAGGAATTCCCGTCCCGCGCATGGTCACTTGAACATATCGGCACTTACAAATTTCACCCTACACTGTTTTAAAGTTCAAAATTCACGAATTTCTCATTAACCGTACATTTTAGCCATATGAATACCTTATACTATGTGATAGACAATTCAATTTTGCATTCAATTACATAATAATATATAGGGTGTTTCATTTAAAATAACAAAGTTGCTTATTGTACTGTGAAAACCAAACACCCTGTATACGTGATATAAATTTAGAAAAATGCAAATCTATATACTGAACAACTTTTGTATTTAAACTTCTTTCATATTTTGACTAATAAAGGCGCTATAGGAGCATCAATTTCCGATTTTCAAAATCTCGTAGAGGGCGCCACAGTGGAATTCTGGCGTTCATCAAAAAACAAAAATGTAGCTAATACCAAGCTGCATAAGTATAGAAAATTTAAACAAATTCCTTAGACCAGTTTTTTTGTAATAATTTTTAAAAAATTTCAATATTTTTGGAAGAGCGCCGTTGCGACCGTTTTTGGATTTAGTAAATAATTTTTTTTCTTGGTGTAGTACAGCCAAAGGGCTTTCAAACAAGTTGTTGCGGAACCTGATCAGATAACTGGTTTTTGAGTTACGGGGCGTTAAAGTCGAAATTTTGAAAAATTCATAGCGACCGCCATTTTGAAGTTAGAGAGTCCGGTAAAAAATTTTTTTCCTTGAATTATGCCCTTCTTTCATATACCCTACTCAGATTTTCAAAATTCCGCTTCTGAAAGAAATGCTACCAAAAAAACATGTCTAACTTCCGCTTCCGGTTTCGGATTTTTTTGAAAAGCTTATTTTGTCGATGAATTTTCGATATACCCCTTCATTTAAAATTTCATCAAAATCGGTTTACTAGTTTTTGCGTTAGAAGCGTCACATACATACACACATACACACATACACACATACACACATACAGACAGACATTTTTTCTAGACCACTTTTTTGGGTTTCTGGGGGCCCAAAACACGTATTTCCGCGAAAATCTCGATTTCGAAAATTTTCATGATATCAATACTTCCCATATACCAGTGGTGGTATGGGAAAGTAACCAGTGGTGGTATGGGAAAGTAAAAATTAGTAACCACTAGCTGAGAAAATCAACTTCTTGTCCTGAAAACAAACTAAATAATGGTACTTCTAAATCTAGTAGTGGAAAAAACATATTATTGCAGAAAATATAAACTACAATTAATTGTTACGACTGTTTCGAGTACAATAGCTAACTCATTTTGAGACAGGACAACCATATAAAATAAGTCTCATCTCCATGGTCATACTTAAAAAAGATAAACAAAGAAAAAAACAAGGATAAAAAATAAAAATGGTTTACCTGTGTAAACTGTACTTCAATATTATGTATAGGTACCTAGTATCAGTTATAAAAAATTCCTGTCTGAAGAATATACTGATTTCAGATATGAAAAACACAAGTTAGCCACCTCGTATCCCTAACAGTGTGTTTGATTGTTAGTCCCCTAGGAATACTAGGGGAGCTAATGAGCTTCCCCAAAACGAACAACTTACAGGTTTTCCTCCAAGGAATACAAAACGTTTGCAGACAGAACTGATGAGAATACTAACAGAAACAAATCTGCAAATACGACAACAATTTTTTAATAATAATTTATTTTCCCTTTAAGAAATAATCGATGACATAAAAATAAACTTTACTTGTATAACACTTGAATTGAATCAGGGATGTTACTATAAAGTTAGTTACCTCACGCAGAAGAGAACTTTTGAAGGAAAGAAAAAAAAAAGAATAGAAGGAAAAGAAAGAAATGTGTATAGTCTTATCATAGCAGCACATACTTAGGCATCTATTTCCTAAGCATGCATCAGATTTAAAATACTATCTACATTTATAATATTCAGATAAATGTTGAGAAAAAAGTATGTCATAATACAGATGATTAAACGCTTACAGAAAATTTAGAAAATGATAATCAAAAAATGAAGATACATTTCTCGCAACTAAACAATACCCTATAGAGTTTCAAATGTGAGTGATGGTTTTGGACAACAACGGGGTTAAATATTTCAGATACACGAGAGCTCAGTCTGAAGTGGTCTTAAATCACACATGTGTGAATCTTACGAGTCATCCTTTGACAGCAAGGATACATTTATCAACCGTGGCCACAAGGACTAAACCTTAAACCAAAAACAAACAATAATAACATTTTTTGGGCTTCTTAGTTCCAGATGTTTGGTTAATGTTATTATCGTAAAAGTACAAAAGAATCGTTGAATATTAATATTATTGAAGTTAGTAAAACAATAAATATACAGAGTGACTCTTTTAACTTGTCCACCTTTGTTACCTTTGGAGATGGAAAGTTGGTTAAATGAAGAAAGTTTCAATATTTTTTAAATGGTGCCAAGTTTTTGTTTTTAAATCGAACACCCTGTATTTTTTAATATTTCGATTCTAAATTCGAATATCGAGAAGGTCATTAATATGTTGCCTGTTGGCGGTGTAGGTACTGGTTTTCTTAAAGAAATGCTAGAAACTCGTTACGGCTCTATGAGCAACATTATCCCAATCGGAATTTCTCGGAGGATTGGTGTAAAACATTTTCGCGGCTTGAGGCTTCACTACGAGCAAACGGAAGTTTAAAAAAGTGGAGCTACCCACCTCCCTTGGACTATCCCATACTAAAAATAAACACTTTGTTTTTGGTATTCAACCGACCGACGATCCGTTTTTGTCAGAGTCCAGTCTATATATTCAAAATTTAGAAAACGCAGTTAAAATTCACGAATTTCTCATCAACCATATACATTTTAGCTATATGACTACATTATACAATTATACAGGGTAGCTATTAAAGATTGGACCAAAGTCGTAGCGTTCAAACGCTTTGAGATATTAATTTGAAATTTGGAACACTTCAATACGACATTACTTCGCATATTTTACAGTATAGAAAAATTTTCTCTGATTCATACTTTCGGAGCCCGGTCGCCATCTTGAATTTTCTTAAATGGTAATAGGGGTAACGCAATACATCATTAGAAAGCTTAATGTTTTCTCTTTCTAACTGTGGTAAATTATTATGGGGTTACATAAGAAAATAATGGAGAAAAATTAGAAAACAATTTGCCGTACGCTCAGGTGGCTATTTATTGTATGCCTTAATTCTAGGTGGCTTTGCTTTAACAGAGCTTCAAAATTAAACAAAAAAACAATCAATAATTGTTTAGCAGATGACAGTAGGTACATTGTCATACTTTACGTAGAAATTTAACAATCTGAATTTTGTTAAACGTGGATTGGTTGACAGAAAATGATTAGGTGTGGTGACACAAAACAGTTTTAACATCTTCGTGTATATAGCAGTTTTTTGATACCATACTTTTAACAATCACAATATGGTATTTGTTTTTCAACTTTTAGAATTGTTTGTTTCATTTTAGTAGGTACCTTGTTTCTTCATTGTTTGTTTATTTTGTTTTTTGTTTAATTTTGACGTTGTATTAATGCAAAGCTACCTAGATTTGAACCATACAATAAATAGCCGTCTGAGCATGCGGCAAATTGTTTTCTAATTTTTTTGCATTATTTTCTTTTGTAACCCCATATTAATTTACCATTATTAGAAACAAAAATAATCAAGCTTTGTAATGATGTATTGCATTACCCCTATTACCATTTAAGAAAATTCAAGATGGCGGCCGGGCTCCGAAAGTATGAGTCAAAGAAAAATTTTTAATACTGTAAAATATGCGAAGTGACGTCGTATTGAAGTGTTCCAAATTTCAAATTAAAATCTCAAAGCGTTTGGGCGCTACGGCTTTGGTCCAATCTTTAATAGCTACCCTGTATAATAATATACAGGGTGTTTCATTTAAAGTAACAAAGTTGCTTATTTTACTGTGAAAATTAAACACCCTGTATACGTGATATAAACTAAACAGTTTTTATGTAATAATTTTTCAAAAATGTCCAAACTTTTGGACACGCGCCGCCGCGCCGTTGCGACCTTTTTTTGGATTTTCAAAATTAAATTTTCTTCACCTAAAATTAACATAATATTAGAATAACGCGAAAGGGTACATTATTAATGAGTGGGGTATAGATAATGTAATGGTAACACTTCTTATTTTAAAATTTCAATAGAACAGGGTTTATAAATGAAAGATAGCAAAGCGACACGGTACAAAAAAATGTATGTTCATCTAGTATGGCTATGAAAGAACAATTGATTTGCTAGCATATATTTTTACGCCAAAATATATTTTGACATCCGTCACATTTATATGTGAACCAATTTAAATGACAACAGTTTGTTCTTTCATAGCCATACTAGATGAAAATAAATTTTGATCATACTTTAGAAAATATCTTCTAAGGAAAGACAATGAAGCGACAATGAAAAAAAGTAGTTACGCCAATAAAACTTAAAAGAGAACAAAGTAGATGTAATATGACATTTCAGCTGATAGAAAACATAAAGGAAGGATAGATACAGATACAAGAGACTGAAATCATTATTAAGAGAGTAAGAAAAAAAGGAAAATGTCGGTAAACTACCAACTAACTGTTCTTTGGTCCAAGGGCTGTCTGTTATAAATATTAAACAATATTCAAGTGGATCTTCAACAGAATAGATGGAAATTGGGCACCCATCAGTTGTGTTTGCGCTTTTTTAATCCCCAACAATGAATATGTCATACAAATCTTATATTCTCAACCAAATTGCTTTTAAAATAAACACTTCCGTGGTCTTTTTGCAGCCCTATCATTACTCGGAGAACTTCTTCGGTAGAGAAAGAGACCAGCAAGCATCTTTAATTCTGTATAATAAAAAATCCGCAGCTGTAGCTCGGGAGAGCGCGGGGGCCGTGCCACATCTTTTGCGGAGCAGTTGATCTTCTGAATGTCTAGTATGTATATCAACTAATAAATACATGGCATAACCGTCGTGTTCAAGCTACATGGAGGATCTCGTTGGCTGAAAACAAATTTAATTTGTTTCGGATAAATTTTAAATTCAGATTGACCCTCACACCCTCTTCACTCGTCCTTGATTCTTCGCTTCAGTTGCTTACTACTCCATGTTCTCTTTTTTTTTTGCTTTTTCTACCTTTTAGCGTTATCACCCTATGTTTCTAGTTATCTTCTTTTATATTTTACAGCTTTCCCATTTTAATAACTCTTTCATCTCTCACTATATCTTCTATTCTTCCCCTTCTCAAAGTTTTTCATATTTCACCCTCCAAAATATATCTCTTTCTGGCTCTCTGCTATATCACTCTCTTTCTATCTTTTTTCAACATTTTTCTGCCTACCCCAAGTTTCTTTCTTCAATCTCTTTGTTTCGAATCTTCCTTACATTCAAGGTAGGTATTTCTTAACACGTATACATTTTTTTGATTTCTTCCAATTTTTCCATAATATTAACTGCCTTATTGACAATAATGTACTCTGTCTCTTTAACGATTACAATTGTGTGGCTTTTATGGCTACTAATAAAAAAAGTGGAGGTGCCCACCTCACCTGGACTTTCCCATACTAAAAATAAACATTTCGTTTTTGGTATTCAACAGTAGTATAGTTCGCGAGGCAGAGCCTGGAAATCATTTGAATGCGTAGCAAGAAAAACGAGACTATACAGGTTTGATATGCACAGAAGAAATATACGCATCTGTAGTAATAAATAGTAAAATTTTGTTTCATGTCTTTTGTTTTCATGGCTAACTCGACTGCAAATTAAAACATCAGTAAATTCAGTGTAAAACTTTATTTAAACATAGGTTGTTATACATCGTTGAAATAAAAAAAAAATGCAATCCATTTCTGTAAAAAAACAAAATGGCGCCCATTTAAAATAAGAAAGTTGCTATCAATATCTTGAAAACCGCCATTTTGAAAAAAAATTGAATGACGTTTTTAAATCGTGCTAATCGAACCTAGTAACTTTTATTTGAAACTTTTCTCCATAAATATTAAAATTACGGAAATATTCCACTTTTTAAAAATACGCATTTTTCAGTTTTTTCAAGATAACAACTGAACGACTGAAAATTTGTAACTTTTCTAATCGGGATATGAATCAGTATGAGAAACTGCAAAACATTGCCCATTTAACCGAATCTATCTTCAATAATAACCAAGGTACCCATACTATCCTAATCCATTTGAGACACCCTGTATACCAGTGGTGGAAAGTAAAAATGTAGAATATGTGTCTGAAAGCTACTTATGTCGGAAGATGTCGATTAGATTAATGATGATAAACACTTCATATTGTGTTGTGTGGAAGGTATAAATAATTTTAGATGATAAGTCAATCAAGTAGGATATTAAAACAAAATTAATAAAAACTTGTATATATGTTACGGCTAAAGTGTAAACTTGGATAGTTTATAAACTAACTGGCTAGTATAGAAACTAACCAAACGCTTGGTTATTTTAGTGGAAAACAAAATTTCCAGTAAATTAGCTGCAAATTTGGCTAGTTTGCAGACTATCCAGTTAGTTTATAAACTATCAAAAAACCTTGGCTAATTTACTGATCTCGATTAAAGTAAATAAAATAACCAATGTTATTGGTTAGTTTATAAACTAGCTATTTTACACTGGCTAAAATACACTGTTCTTCTGATGATTCAAAATAGTCAATTTTTTGGCTAGTCTGCAAATTAACCAAACTATCACAACATTTATGATAGAAAGACAGTGTGTAATAAGTAATAACAAATTTTGCGAATTGTTATTGTTAAAGTCAACTTATTAAAGTTGATATTGTCAATTTAGAATCTATCACAGCCTTTGGCCACAGTCAAGTGAGTTTCTTCAAACCACGGTATTTCCGTTGTGCTGTTAATTACTTATTGGTAGTAGTCAGTCGTATATTTCCTTTTTTCCGTTCAAATGTTAAAATTTTTGTATTTTATATTTTTTGTGCACAATAAATAATGTAACATGAGACTACGTGTGAATTAAGTTATATATCAAAATAGTTCAAAATAATAATCGTTGCACCATATACTAGCCAAAGAAAATTAACTGAACATAGTTTGGTTAGTTTGCAGACTAGCCAAGAAACTGGCTATTTTGAATTACCAGAAGAAAAATATTTATTTTAGCCAGTGTAAAATAGCTAGTTTATAAACTAACCAAGGACATTGGTTATTTTATTTACTTTAATCGAGATCAGTAAATTAGCCAACGTTTTTGGATAGTTTATAAACTAACTGGCTAGTTTACAAACTAACCAAATTTACTGCTAATTTAGTGGAAATATTGTTTTCCACTAAAATAACCAAGCGTTTGGTTAGTTTCTATACTAGCCAGTTAGTTTATAAACTATCCAAGTTTACACTTTAGCCGTAACATATACACAATGTATACGAGGTATCCTATTTCAAGAGCCTAAATTTTATTACTCGGATTTCCAATATCTCTCTTACACAAATAAAATCGTCGAACTCGCAATAACGAACTCTGCGGACGAATATAGAATATTTCTGTGCGATTTTCAGAGACAGACGGCGATCTCCTGAATACGAATGTGAGCTGGTAATCCTGTTACACAGCCCACTTTTACAGGACTGTTTTATATGATCAGTAAAATACACGTTGCATATTCATGGATTCGTTCGTTTTCATTCACACCACATGCACGAGACGAAGCTGCTTAAAATGCGATCCAATTATCATAGATATCAAGGCAAAATTTATTCATACTGTTCTCCTCGTCCTCGATAACTAAATAAAAATATCTCTCTCTCTCGTTATATATAAAACGGTGATACTGAAAAGTGAGCACTGTACCTACAATATCTATAGAATAATTAAACAAAAACTAAAAATATCGAAATGTTTATTTTATAATTTCAGGATTAAAGATTGCATTTTGAATGCAACATAATTGCTTTCAAGTTGCTTTTAGTCACGTTAACTCATATTTATTTAACATTGTGTTGTCACAACCATAATGTGCAAACCTTGAATACAGCCCGGAGTTTATGATCCATACAAAAATATTTTATTATATAGTACCAAGCAGTTGACAACAGAGAACGCAAATTATAACTAAATATTTGTTTATTTCCTCGAAAAAATTCTTATCGACAAATCACTTAAATTAAGTATACAGGATTGTTTGGAATAAAAACGAAACTATAGTACAGGGTGTCCCGAAAATGGCGCAAAATATATATGGTACGCTGTTCAGTACCGCTAAACAAGTGTGAGAAAAATGTAAAAAAATCTTTTCGCTCAAATTTGTAAGATATGAAGATGTAAAGTTAACACTTGTAACTTTTTAAGAATTGGAAATGAAACTGACTAAGGGTACTCTATTTGTAGAAAAAAATGTCTTTTATTGTTTCCAAATTTTAAAAATTGGAAAAAAGCACGTAATTCCAAATTATTAAATTATTACTGAAGACATTTTTACATCGAGATAGCGCGAAAATGATTCTGGCAAGATTGTGCTCTGTTCAAAAACCAGTCGTATGGTTTCCTAGGTAATAATGAGTAGGTAACAATCAAAATAAATAGCCTCCTAACAATAAGTTATAAAATGTGGATGTGCCAGATTGTGCACATCTTTTTCGGTTAATAACTACAAAAACACGGCGGGTAGATTTTTTTTTGTATTTTTCTCTTACTCCCTTGTCAGTCACTTACAACTCCCCATAAATATTTTGCGCCATTTTCGGGACACCCTGTATATCCCAGCAGCAAAACCCAAGGAACTCCACCTCTACCGCCCCCTTTCTTTTAGACTTATCAAACAGCATCGACTATAAAATTCGTTGCAAGTGGTTTCACCACTGTGGGGTTCCATTACAAGAGGTGCAAGAGATCTTTTTTTCTTCATTCTGGAATTATCGTCACCGCTCCAATTGCTTCTAACTTTCTTTTACGTTAAATTAACTTAAGATTAGGAGAATGCAAACCCTTTCCATTGTCTAACGATTACGGCAAAAACAAAGAGAAATTATAGAGAACCTTAGAGCTCCATTGCAGAGGATCCAATGTTGCATTCTCCACTTCGTCTCGTTGGGTATCTTGTATCTTCTACCACTTATTTTTCTTCCTCTCACTTTCCCTAACTTCGCCCTTATTTCAGCCTTTAAATGGTCTTGAGCATCATCAAGCACTATAGTGGACAGTCAATGTAACAACAAAATTTTTCCAAAGAAAATTAATTTTCCATTTGCAAGGTTAATATATTTTTATGCAATTACCAATAACACATGAAACCTTTTACTAACTAAGCACTTAATTACTCTTAAGAAACCAAGGTATCATCAACATATAAATCAGAAAATCATAATCCATAACATGCACTGATTTACAGCATGGATAATTACCAGTTTAATGTTTCCCAGAAACAATTAATTCTCAAGAACTATAAAATAAAACTTCACCATCCTGTATAATTATCATTAAGGCACGAGCTTTGTATATCTATAGTTCATCAAGCTTAATGAAGTTCACACCGCTAAATTCATTTTTACACAAAATGTTGGGCAATTTTTTTAAAACTACAGTTGAGACGTAAAAGTTTAAGTGAGAATATTAAAAAAAATTGCATCACGTTATATAAATCTAGTTAAAAATTTTTAAATGCTTCACGCCTCATCAATCTTACACACATTTAGCGCAATCCGTCATTTTTTGTCAGGTTCACGATTGTTAAAGCAAGGTTTAACCGTTTTTTAGATATTGATACACAAATGAGATGGTTATGGATTAAAATTTAAAAAGCCTGACCTAATCGATTTTATTCGAGTGTAGAATAAAGAGACAAAAATTCAGGTTGATTGTGCTCAGATTAAAACAAAATTGAACCCTACAAAAACTAGTTTTATAACTTTCTGAATTGGAACTTCCAATATGTTAATTTTTGAGAAGCGCTAACTTATGAGCTTAACTGTAAAATACGAATCTGGCTATATTTTTAGTTTTTGATCTAAGTAGTGTGCTGCTCGAGATATAATTCTAGGCGTCGCGTCGTGGACAGTTCTGTATTTTTTTGTAAGTTGTCGGAATACCAATTTGTACATATTGCACAACTACCACCACAAAAAAATGCTTTAAGGCTAAAGAACGTTTATTTTATGCAAGGAGCTTGCTAGTATGAAGGGGAACGTGAAGTCAATGAGTATAGAAGATGTAAATATGAAACTTCCATCTCCCCAAACACTTACGACAGAGGAATATATTAATATTCAGATTTATAATAAAATTTAAAATGGAGAAAATTATGGTCCGCAGTCCGAAAAACACCCTGTATGTGTAATAATAATTTTGTATTAAAAAAAATACCACTGTTGCTCTAAATAATAAAACGAATGTAAGTCTCTTTTTATTGTAGTAGTACTCTTGCATTGATAATCCCGAGTTTTCTGTCTCTCTTGCACACTAAAGGTAATAATTCGTAGTCTCTCACTATTTTGTCGGTACCACGGTGGTCGGGTGGTAGGTACTTACAGCACCAAACTGGAACATATTATGATTGAATTCAAAAAAGTAGACTAAAACTAAACGACTACTACAAAAAAGTAAAGCATGGATCTGGAACAGGCTCAAACGCATCATTCGTGAAGTTGAAAACTAAGGACCGGTGTTTCAACGGGTTTAACTCCCTGTTAAGCTAACCTGCCGGTATCCATGACATCTGACCGTTTATGAGCTTAACTGGGAGTTAAATCCGATTTCAAAAACGGGTCCTAAGAATGACAAAATTATACAAAAAATAATGAAAAGTAAAATACAAACGATTCCAAGTTTTTAGTAAAGAAGAAAGTGGGCTCAGAACAAGATGAATTAACTGAGGAAATGGAAGAATCAAAGATGTAAAAGAAGTCTGAGGAATAAACAACTATTGGAGAAACTTAATACGAGATAAAATAAACAAATATTCCCTATTTGCATAGAAAATAGAACAATTAGTATCTCTCTCTCTCTCTTTCTTTCTCTTTCTCTCTCTCTCTGTCTCTCTCTTTCTCACTCTATTTCTCTCTGAATGAAAACTTTACTTCAATTTTTAAAGTTCAAAAGAAAGCTATACGGGCTATCTCACATAAACACAGCATAGTCAGCTGCAGAGCAGAGAATTATTCGTGGAGTTAAAAATATTACCACTAGCGAATATTCTAATACTAGAGTCTGCCTGCTTTATCTTTAATAATATTTACAAATTTTTAGAAAATGATGTACGGCATAATTATTCTCTTAGAGCTACAAAGAGCATTCCACTTCCTTTACCACGTTCATCATCATACTTAAACTCTGTCATGTTCAAAGCTCTGAAAATCTATAACCATTTACCAACTACAGTCAAACTAGTGGGTTCTGGAAAATTGTTTAGAAGAATTTTAAAACGTTCACTATTGCTAACACCATTCTACTCTCTAGAGGAGTTCTTTCAATTAAATAACTTGGACATTATACAATGACGTGTGTGAACTATTTACTTGATGATATATGTTTATACATTATGTGTATTTGTGTATATTTTAAATTGTTGTTCTTTATTTATGTACTGTTTTACTTGTATTTATACTTTTGTACAAAGTGCCCTAATGGGCTTACAATATATATCTATCTATCTATCTATCTATCTATCTCTCTCTCTCTTTCTCGTACTCAGTTTGTAGTCTTCAAGACTAATTTGTCGCAGCCATCTATATTCCTTTCTATTGGAAGCTCTTTTTTCGTATATTGGTAATTTCTGCTTCTCGTTTCTTCAATTATTTTTTGTTTTATGACTGACAAATAAGACTTTCGTTTTGGATGTCTTTCTTTTATTTTTCCTTCTACAATAAATTATTTTCAGTAAGAGCCTCTCTTTGTAATACCTACGTGTCCTATCATTTGGTTTCTTCGTTTTTAGATATTTCCGTATTTTCCTTTCTTCTCCCCTAGTGCTAGGGTTTTTTGTTCTTTATCCAACTGATTGTAGAGCCCTCAATTATTTTTATTTAAAGTCAACGTTTCCCATTCGAATAGTGTTGTGCTGCATACTACATAAAATTATGTTTGAAAAAATGTTTGTTAAGCTTTGGGGTGATGTTATTGGGTGTAAGTACTGTTTTCTTTTCTATACAGGGTAGCTGTTAAAGATGGGACCAAAGTCGTGCCGCTCCAACGCTTTGAAATAATTATTTGAAATTTGGAACACTTCAATGTCATCAATACATCACAAAAAATATCTAGAATTTTGTAAAATGGTAATAGGGGTAACACAATACATCATTAGAAAGCTTGATTATTTGTCTTTCTAATCATGGTAAATTAATATGGGGTTATATAAGAAAATAATGCAAGAAAATTAAAAAAAAATTTGCCGTATGCTCAGACGGCAATTTATTGTATGCTTTAAATCTAGGAAGCTCTGCAGTCTGCATTAACACAACGTCAAAATTAAACAAAAAACAAAATAAACAAACAATGAATAAACAAGGTACCTACTAAAATTAAACAAATAATTCTAAAAGTTAAAAAACAAATACTGTATCAAAAAACTTCTTAAATTCAAGAAGATACCCAATCAGTTTCTGTCAACCAATCCATGTTTAACAAAATTCAGATTGTTAAAGTTCTACGAAAAGTATGACAATTAACCTACTGTCATCTGTTAAACAATCACTGATTGTTTTTTTTTGTTTAATTTTGAAACTCTGTTAAAGCAAAGCCGCCTAGAATTAAAGCATACAATAAATAGCCATCTGAGCATACGGCAAATTGTTTTCTAACTTTTCTCCATTATTTTTTTATGTAACCCCATAATAATTTACCACAGTTAGAAAGAGAAAAAATTAAGCTTTCTAATGATGTTTTGCTACCTTTAACAATACCCTTATAAAAGGCTGGGATTTGCTAGGTTCATCCTGCTAGTTATTTGTCTCTACTTCTTCCATTTAGTATTTAGGTAAAAGGCATGAGAAATGAAAAGCGACCGCAACAATTTAAAATCCGTTAAGTGACCGACCACAAAATGGGAAGGGCAACAATCAAACTAAACTTAGGACACGAAAAATATTAGGTAATGATCAAAAGAAAAACAAAAAAAATAATTTGCAAGTCCTATAGAAACCCCAGAGAGATGCAGTCGCCGCTAACCCCAAATGAGCTTTTTTAAGGCACCTGAAAATGAAAAAACGTAAAAATAACCAAGAGGAAATAAATAAGTAACAGAGGGGACTTACTATACTGATAGTAAAAGATTTTTTTTTTCATGCAACTCGACCACAAGCAGAAAATGAAGAAGAAAGAAATAAAAGAGACAGTTGTTGGCACTCAATACAATACTTGCGGTCAATATGGGCTCAGTATTCGGAGTCAAGGAGTCACCGATTCGCCGCCGCCGATTCGCCCGCAAGACGATTTATAGTACGTAATATTTCGTTTTGAATAAAAATACAAATATATAGTAATTTTACTGTTTTATTTATTTATTTTCCGACGACGAATCGGCCGACGACGAATCGTCTTGCCGACTAATCGGCGACGGCGAATTGTCCCATCCCCCAGTAGGTAATCGTTATGAACGCGCAACGGTTTCTCGTTGATTTATAAGTCAGTGAGAAACCAGTGAGCCAGAATTCCCTATTTGCTAAGTTATATGCTGAATAGCTAACTTAACCTACACTGGGCGCTTTTCGGCTTTTCAATTGCAAATAGACTGATCTGATTCTGTAGTGATCTATTCTAAGCTGCCCCGGTGTTAATCAATTGGAATGCTACACATAAGTTAATGTCACGTAATGTGTAACAAGTGCTAGGCTACTCCTGCTGCGTGTAAAATTAAAATGCGCTTATTTTTAACCCTCGGAGAAGTTGGCAACGGTTTTATATGACTTTCGGTTAGATCAAGGAAGGATAGTTTAACGGGGGGCTGACCACAACGGCCACCGGTCACAACGGCCACCTAAAATTTTGGCCGTTGTGGTCATGGTCACAACGGCTACCTCGATCACAACGGCCACCTATAAGTTTTGGTCACAACGGCCACCTTGGTCACATCAGCCACCTACGCTGTTAGTCACAACGGCCACCTTGGTCACATCGGCCACCCGATTCTGCTGGTCAAAACGGCCACCTTGGTCACAACGGCCACCTAAGTTATTCGTACACACAAGGTGGGTGTGTACGAGCAGCTAGGGATCTATTCATACTTTTTAGTGTGAATGTGTGATTTTCTCCGGGATTGGGGTTTGCACACGCAACCAAACCCCTCCGCAGGAATTTTCATTCCTCAAAAAAGGAAACGGCGTGGGTGTGTAAGAACAGCTAGGGCACTATTCATACATACCGTGTGTACAAATAGTCACTCCGAATTCTAAACAAGAGTGGCCGATGTGACCAAGGTAGCCGTTGTGACTAAAACTTATAGGTGGCCGTTGTGACCGAGGTGGCCGTTGTGACCATGACCACAACGGCCAACATTTTAGGTGGCCGTTGTGACATAGACTCGTTTAACGTTTAACGCACACAGCAGCAATTGTTGTTACGCTGTACCTAAGTGCTGGATTGTTCAATTGTTGAGTCAATTGAACGCTATCTAATTAAAGATGCGAAGCAATTCCAGGTATAGCCGTAGGAAAAATGCAATACACAAATACGCTGTGGGCAAAATGGAAAACAACAAATTTTCGGGAAAAGATGAGGAATAAGGATTGCTGGGGGCATTCTATTTCAAGAGATATAAGAGTATAAAACACATATAACTCACTGTAAGAGCATAATAGAAAAGACAGAATACAACAGTATATTGCATTAGTACCAGTAAGTAATTGTTTTGTATTTGTCAAATTCCGAAAGACTTTTGACATAATCGAAACAAGTGCATCAATAGCGCATGGAGTACAGATATACTACACATTTAAATCTATGACTTACATTAAGTTAAATAATCTGATCTAATCCGCTAGAGAAAAAGATAGAGAGAGAAAGAGAAGCGCCAATTCAAGTGCGTTTGCACTGTGGAAGGAGCATATATCCCCCTATGCTGCACTGCACAACTGATGGTTCAAAGAAGATTGATAAAAACGACAATACAATTTCCTCTCGAACTAATGCATAGTGCGCATGCGCAAAAACAAACAGCTGTGGGCGTGGTGCTATGGACATCATTACATAACAAAAGCGTTGTTTATCTTTACTTACCCCCTTTTTTTTGTATTATGAAGTGACCAATTACCTCGCTCCGAAATTTCGTGCGCACGTGCCCAAAATACTAGTTCGAGTTATCTGTATGTCCTTGTCAATCTTCTTTAAACCAATTTCAAAGCGATCTACTCTTTCCAGTCAAGGAGAGTGTGTAGGTACTATGTTCCAAAGAATAAATACATTCCCAAAAAGTTCATTCCAAGTAAACTCTTGAATGCAACCATGGTACTTTGTCCTATTTAACGCAGCATAATGTGCTTGTGCATTATTATATAGCTATGCCTTAAAAACCCGCTTTTAGTCTGGTACTTAAAAACGGAACTATCTTAAATCTTTCCGTCATGGACCCGTTATTAGTTCTCCTAATTTTCCGAGTTGGTAAAATTTGAGGAATTCAAAGAATAAATTTTCTTTTTGCCAAATTTGCCTATAAATTTAATATAGGTAGACAGATTTTTTTTCAGTTAAAGCTGTACCCCGTTATTTATGCTTCTTGTAGGCTTTTTATTTTAGTCGTAGATCTGTTACACAGTTGGTTTCTTTATTTTATTGAATACCTATATCATTTTAGCTGTAAGTTATCACCTTTTAAGCAAAGCGTGAATAATCTTTGTCGGCGACCAGTGACATTTTTTATGATGTATTCGCCCGTTTGATGTATGGCTTTTATTATATTTTTCGGTTAATATTTTTTTGCTATCAAAGGATGTTTTGTGGCATAGGTGTTGTCGGCTGTGAATAATGTGCCTGACATTCTGGTTATTTCTACTTTATATGGTTGCTGGAACAACCGTGTAGGTGTGAAAGTGTTTTATTCAAAATAAACGATTTTATTGTTAACTGTTCCCAGTTGGAAATTATGTCTACGTATATTAAAGTAAGCAGCACAAACCTTTCTTATCACTTTTCACCAGAAATACTTCGTAAATAATTCGTGATTATCAATTAGTTACTTTTAATAATTCCACCACAGTAGAACTAATGCCTCCTTGAATTTCTAGAAAAAACACAAAAATATATTTCTAAAATTATAGAGGGTGTTCTATCGAAAAAAATCCAGTTATACCATATTTAAAATTTATTTCAACAAATTTCCCGTATGACCAAATTTAACTTTAAAATATCCAGATGCAGCAGTTCATAATCTTGGCCAAAATTTACCATAGACAGATTGTTGAATTTGCAAGAAATCAAATCAGTTTCAGGACCTTATAATGTACTTAAATAAAAAGAAGAATAAAAAATCACACATAGGTGGACATGTGTAAGACGACATACTTCAGTCTAAGATGACATATACAGGGTGTTAATTAAGTATGTAGACAAATTTTAAGGGGAGATTCCTTTATCAATCTAAGATAAAAAGTTCATACAAACACGGGATCTAAAAAAACAGTGACGTACCAATTTTTCAAAATTTTGACTTTAACGCCCCACACCTCAAAAACCGGTTATCTGATCAGATTCAGCAACAATTTGTTTGAAGCCCTTTGGCGGTACTATACCATGAAACAAAAAATGATTTCCAAAAATTTTGAAATTTTTGAACAATTATTACAAAAAACTGGCAAGACGATTTTGTTTAAATTTTCTACACTTGTGCAGCTTGGTATTAGCTACATTTTTATTTTTGATGAATACCAGAATTTCACTGTGGCGCCCTCTACAAGGTTTTGAAAATCGGAAATCGATGGTCCTATACCGCCTTTATTAGTCAAAATATGAAAGAAGTTTAAATATAAAAGTTATTCAGTATATAATTCTGCATTTTCCTAAATGTATATGGAGTATACAGAGGGTTTAATTTTCACAGTACAACAAGTAACTTTGTTATTTTAAATGAAACACCCTGTATATTATTATATAATTGAATGCAATATTTAATTATCTATCATATACTATAAGGTGTTCATATAGCAAAAATGTACGGTTGATAAGGATTTCGTTAATTTTAACAGCGTTGTGTAAATTTTGAAGATTTAGGCTGGACCCTGACAAAAACGGATCGTGTGCGTCGGTCGGTAGCGATCGTCCGGCTTCGCCAGCTGTAATTTCAAACCGCTTACTACACATAGATGCATGTCTTTCTTCTGTACATATCGAACCAGTATAGCCTCGTTTTTCTCGCTACGCATTGAAATCATTTCCAGAGTCTGCCTGGAGAGAAGTCCAGCGGCGCCTTAACATTTTCCATTTCGTGAATGCATAGGTCCGGTGTAATGTGTAATGACTTCAATTTCTTGTCAATATGATTCTTCAATAAGAGCAAATTTCCGGGAAGTTGTCATAGACACAACTTTTGGTATGGTCCCAGAGTTAAGTCTGGGTTTCTAGGGGGTCAATTGGTATCGCCTCTTCTTGATATCAATTTTATTATTGAGAAAGTCAATTAAAAAATTTGTATGGCGTAAAAATAGTACATTTTTTGCAGTGTCATAGACCTCTTATAGGTAGTAATAATACTAAGGTAGGTAATACTTGGATATTAAGGAGGGCATTTTGAAAATA
Organism: Hemicrepidius hirtus; assembly: GCA_963082805.1. Taxonomy (NCBI): domain Eukaryota; kingdom Metazoa; phylum Arthropoda; class Insecta; order Coleoptera; family Elateridae; genus Hemicrepidius; species Hemicrepidius hirtus. Next base: position 7,638,825 of record OY720165.1, read on the forward strand.
AATGGTTTTAAATACTAGGTAAAAGTGGGTGTGGAAATGTCCAAATTTTAAAACTTTTCCCAAAATATATAAAGCCGTCCCTGTCAATTTTATTTATAATAGGTAGGTAATAGTAGATTAATATTTCACAGTTAAATATTAGTACACCAACGATTTAAACTTTAATTCTTAATTAAAACTTTATTCAACGAGCTTCAAACTTTTGGTCAGAATAAAGAAAAATCGTTTTCCTTTTTATTAAATTATTTTGTTATAAGTATCTACTTATTACCTACTATTTTCAAATCCAAAACAGAAATTTAATAAACAATTAATAATAGAAAAAAATATTAGATATAACACGTTTTAAGGGTCTTAAAGCTAAACGTATGAAAAGATGTAAAAAAAAAGTAAAACAAACAATAACGAGAGAAGAGTGAGTGGGAGAAGAGGAAGGATATAAATACACCACGCCTACAGTTCCACCAATCCAGGATAAGAAATTTTCAAAACAAAACGATTCCCCAAAGCTACCAGGATAATAAAAGTTTGCTGTAAAATATTTAATCAGTCTGTAATAACACCTATAGGTACGTGGAGAAGCGGCAATTATCATTATTTTTATTTCTTTTCCAAGAAATACTGGGATTTTATAGTTTATAGATTTCAAAAAAAGAACGTAATTATGGGATTTAAAAATCCGAGAATTATAAACAAAACATTGACGAGAAGATAATTAAAGGCAACCTTTAAGCGAATATAATTATTTTATGACTAAATTAATATTTTTGTAAGAAGAAGTAAAAAGAACTGTTTATATTTTTTCTTTAGAACGTAAACCCCATTGCAAAATTATTCCAACATTTTTGAAAAAATTTTCAAAACTCACAAAAAATTGTTTTTTTATTGAATTTGGTCAAGATATGTACAGCAAGGTGCAAATATAATGTCGCAAGTAGGAGGTAACATGTTGAATGGGCGATACTATCACCGACAAACGTTTACCTACTTGCTATTGTAAGGTAAGCCCTTCGCTTGCAGCGGCGTTTGTCGGTGATAGTATCGCCTGTTCAACATTTTACCCGCTACTTGCGACATTACATTTGCACCTTATTGTACCTACTATCTACTATTCAAATATTTATCAGGGTGTTTGATGTAACATTTAGGACCCGATTTATGATTAGTGCGCGTCCTATAGGTTAACATTCAGTTTTTTTTATACAGGGTATCCCGGAAGTGATGGGAAATCTCTCGGATTTGGGGAGATGTAAAAATAATGTACTTACTACACATAAGTTTCTATAAAAAAAATGTCTTCTACAGGTAACGCTACAAGTTGAGTGTTGAAAATCTATTTTTCGCTATAACACCACAGAATACCACCCAAAATAAAACCTTTTTTTCTGATTTTTGCATATATTATTAGTATTACACATTCTAAATTAAAGTAAGTATAAGTATTAAGTACAATCAATTTAATAAACAGAATCTGATTAGGTAATTTAAGAAAAAATTATAAAAGTATTTTTTCTAGTGGTTCCCCCTATACGCTACGTCATAATAAAATTACCCGAAGAGCAACCGCGCTGTAATCACATAACTATATCAATTGATGCCTAATAACATCCCTCAGATAGCAGTAATGACAACCCTTAGACAAGTCCTTGATCGGCTATTGTCCACACTATTGTCCCCTGCCGACCAAATTACTTCGCCTTGCGTCATGGGGGACACATAGGGTGTGCGTGGGCGGACATGTTGTGACTTACTTAATTTCTGTAATTTAGTTATTTTCGTGCAGTAATAATTTTCAACACACAAATGGTTAAAATTATAGATAATTTCATGTAGGTGCCTAGGTATGGAAATTGTTGGAAATTTCATTACACACATGAATTTTACAAAGACTGAGCAAGTTATGATTTATTCTATTCACTTAACAAAAATATAAATGAAAGGTTCCATCTTTAGGACATTTAATCCTCAATTTGCAGATAGATCCATCCCTCCGTTAATTCACTTTGCAATATTTGCAGTTGAAAAACAAACAAATCAAACTTCCCTGAAACGAACATGGGAGAAAAAACAATGTTACAGCCGGTAACGTAGTTATGTCCAGCGTCACTTGACACGGGGGTAGCTTGTATAGTGAAAGCGGGAAAATCGGAAAAGTTATGCGATTTTTCTCCCAACCCTAGAGTGATATAGAGGCGAAAATTCGTTTCGCCACCTACAACAGCAGGGGATGAAAATGCCGAGTCTGCAGGATCAATGTAGGCGGAGCGGGGTGCGAACAAGTGAAAATCACAGCCTGATAACTCAATCAGGAAAGGCCGTGACGTAATATTTGAAGGAAGTTTGGACGTGTAACTCCCCAAACGCACGTCGATGCCGATTGTAAACGGATTAATTAATTTTTCTTATCACGCAATAGGAAAAAGGTAAGCTATAAAACGAAAATTTTATTTAATGGCGAGGTTGTAAAATTTACTAATGATTTGTAATGTTTTAGAAACACCTAGTCATAAAATATTAGATACCAGTAATTTGCTGTAATAAATTTGCCATTACTGACACATTAAATTAAAATACAATTCGCATAAAACATTCAGCAACATTATAGATATTCATATTAAATCTGCTTTGCGAAACACCAAGAAATGAATTAGTAATGACTAAAACAAAAAAGAACTTGCTAAAACAAGTATCAACGGGGAGGTCAATGCGGAGTGTTCGTCGTTCCCTTCAACCACAACTTCAACAGAAGTATACTACTCCTTGACTGGAAAGAGCATACCCTTACCCTATATAATTGCCGTTGCTAGCTCCACGGCTAACGTGGATATAATTTTGACACTAAATCCACGGCATTACGTCTGGTCAAGGGGTGACGTCATTAATTCGGCGACGCGAATACGAGCTGCACCTACTGCGCATGTCCGGAGACTATGAAAGTTTCAAACATTTTCATATTTTAAATTGATTTTTAATTAATTTGCAAGTTGAATATGACCAATAAAAAATACTAGAGTAAAGTTTCTCTCTCTAAGTCCGAGCGATTGATTTGTAGTTAATAATATTATTATCATTAGATTGCTCAGAAACAGACTTTTACGCCTTGGGAGTAGGCAACGCACCTCTGTCCCTATAATCTCGGGAAGCTAAAATAATTTTTAAAGTCCCCACACATGCGCCGAATGTAATGCCGTGGATTTTGTGTCAGAATTATATCCACTTTAGTCATGGAGCTAGCAACGGCCAACTTTATAAGCCTCAAACTAATGCACAGCGCGCATGCGCAAAAACAAACAACTGTACTATGCTATTCAGAACTTATAAAATCAACGCCTAGGTAATATGCAACCCGACATACAATTGTAAAACTTAGAAACTTCGGATTTTCTATTTAAAAGTTTATTATACCGAGTGGGTACTTTCAAAGCCGAACATAGGGGAATTGCATTTATATAGATTCCTGCTCGCCATTTGAACTCACAAGGATGGTAATATCTTTATTATAAAAACCCTCTGCTCTACTGAATAGGTACTTACTCGTTATTATTCATATTATTTGATATTAATAACAGAAACATCGACATAATTTAATTGACAGATAAAAAAAAGTTGACAATCATAGCAACCTATATTATTTCAAAATAGCATTATTTCATAATTTTTTTTACAGAAAAAGATAACTAAGTACTAACATTTATTGGTACCATCAGATGCGCTGTATTTTTGTCGTTCTATTCATACCATTACCATCCTTGTGGGTTTAAATGGCGAGCAGGAATCTATATAAAGGTTAGTTACAATGCAACTCCCCTATGTTCGGTTTTGAAAGTACCCAGACGGTAGATTATAGTTACCTTATGTTCATCATTTGTAACTTTTTGAATTTTAGCAGCGTTCGTTTTTCTACACCGAGTGCCTAGTTTGACTTCGTTTAGCTTCCGTTTATTACAGAACCATAATTTACGGGAAGAGTTCTTGGAAAACGTGCGAAAATTTAAACAACTGTCAAAATTACTTTTACACCATGGTGAATTGTTTTAATAAAAATACAGCTACAGAAATAGCAGCATTAGAGGAATTTTCGATTTTAATTTTACAATTTATAAATTATTCACAATAAAACTTGAACAAATTATTATTAACAACGAATGTCGCGGAGGATTTGAATCGAAACGCGTTGGGTCATGGTCGGATATTGTCGGAAAACTGGAATCATCGTCGATCGTCCACGAACGTCTTCGATCGTTCTGTATAGGCGTTCTGAAAATGTCTGAAAATTAGACTGAGCAACCGGTGGCGGTAAAACAATATCAATAATAACGATATAAAACAATATCGATATTGTCGATAAATCGATTTATCGATATTGTCGATACCTATATTGATATATCGATGTTTTCCAAATTCAATAACGATATAAAAAAATTCCCAGCCCTGCTGAAGACTACGTAAATATTTTTTTTTAATTCATTAAAAAATGTCCAGTTTAGTGAGAAAGAAGAAATGGTGAAAAACCAAACGTTCTTTTAAAAAGTTGGGTTACATTACTTTTAACACATGCGCACTTTACTACGAACGTTCGTGACCTACCAAAATTTAGAACTGGTTCGAATTTCAAACCGTTCTTTGCAGAACGATCGAGGCCAGCCGTGAACGATCGATCAATGTAACTTTGCCCATAAGAATACTTGTGTTGGAAATTTGGTTGACGGTGGCTGTTCGCAGACGACCGACACTGAACGCTCAGTCTAATCTCTGCGCACGCGCACTTGTTCGGTTTGGATCCCTTCGGTTCGGAACGGAAACGTCTCCTTCGGTTTGAATCGGTCCAAACATCCGCGCACTACATCAGTCTACATCAGTCAATAATAAACTTGTATGTTCTGTGTCAGTCTCTGTCGGTCTGGTTTAATTCTCGAGGTTGTTTAAATTCATTCAGAAGATGTGATGATAGTCATTGCATGCCATGAAATGAATAAAGCAACTCCCAGGTTCTGGGTTCATGATATAAACCTTAGAGAGCGCATATGGAGAGTTCGCGCATTTATTACCTGACTTACTACATGATGAGCAGAAGTTTTTTTAAATATTTTAGAATGTCCAGTGACAAAGTTTTTGAACTTGAATCAAGGCAAAAAATTCCGAAAGTTCCATCAGTCTATAGGTAACAACGGGACGAAAAGGATGGTGCCGTGCCGTAGCGAACCGACGTAATGCGTGGGCTGCCATTCATTTCCATGTATTTTGATTTTTGCTGATCGGACGGTTCCGAACCGAACGGAACCGAACCGAACAAATGCGCGTGCTGCTTTAAACGAACGCAGCTAAATTCATTTTGTCCTTGCTACTGTGTTCCGAATATTAATTATCACTAAAACTCGTCTCGTTACCTTTGAAGAAAGTAACTTAAGTTGCATAACTCACAGGACGTAGACTTTATAGGTTCTGAATAGATAATAATAGATGCTACTTGCTGTGGGTGTGGCTACGAACGACCCCATTTTTTAACGTACAAGTTTGCCTTGCTAAAAGGTTTCAAACTTCGAACATACTGGTCCTTTGAGGAAAAACATACCGCTTTGAAATTGGCTCAAAGAAGATTGACAAGGACAGACATATAATAAGAACTAGTAGTTTCTACGCATGTGTGTGGTAATTTGCGGCGTGGTAATCGGCTGTTAAGTGAAGATGTCCATAGCGCCACGCCCACAGCTGTTAGCTTGTACGCATGCGCATTTCGTTTCTATTATCTGTTTACCCTGGTTCCCCCTTTCAATCTTCTTTGAAACACCAAACACCGGTTGTGCAGTACAGCATACATATGTTCTTTCCAGTTTCGAAGGTTTCAAACTTATCGCGCTTTAAATTGCTGCATGCATGCGCAGTAAATATTGGTTCTAGTCATATCTCTGTCCTTGTCAATCTTCTTTGAACTAATTTCAAACCGGTATGCTCCTTCCAGTCAAGGAGAGTCTATTTTCGAAGGTCATTCCCATAATTCTATTGATTGATAATTTGTTTGAAAGAAACTAAACAAGAAAAATACCCTTCTTCTTGAGCCTATATGGATATCCACTCCTGAATGTTTCTCAGTATAGTTACAGGATAAGGTTGTGGATAAGGAAGTGCTTATGGTCACAGTGGTAGGTTGAGCCGAGGCGCTTTCGGCTTTCCAATTATTACACCCGGGAATAACTCCAAGTAGCTCCCGAACTGCACTTGTGCATCCCAATTGATGAATTTACCGAAGCTTGCTGCACTTCTACTGATATTTTTACCTTCATCCCACCTCTCAAAGACCTATTTTGTTCTGGGGTAGTAGGGGTAGCTAGTACTTGTTACGCATCACATGACATTAAGTTTGGTTTAGTTTCGAATTAAATTTATACCGGGGCAGCTTAGTGTAGCTGCAGATCAGTACAGGATCAGATCAGAGCAGTGCATTTGTAATTGGAAAGCGCCTCCGAGCGCTCACTTGGTTCGTGTGTCGACAGCAAATAACATCCGGAACAATCTATCAAAAAATATGTACAATGGAGTTTCAGGAACAGGCTGTACAGAACGCAAATTGAAGGTAGTAAACAAAGGATAGGGAAGGTAGTAACCAAGACAAACGTCAGAAAAAACCGTGTTCAAATAGCAGCGACCGCGCAGTCGACGTTACGTAGCTTCGCAGTCAGTGTGGAATCGTACCATGATAAGTACCTAATAACGCATTCCCAACTGCAACCTTTCCTATTATAGATGTCTCCTCCAACGTTTTCACGTTCCCCTTCATGGGCACCACTGTATTATTCTAAAGGTCCACTTGCAGGTAGTGCTGGGCGATATATCGATAAATATCGATATATAGTCGGGGCACGCTAAAGGTGCATCTACGTCATCAATCGCATTTTCTGGTAATTTTGTAGTACCAATCTTGAAACAATATAAAACTGTAATATTTTTTTGCGAATTACGTACTAAAAGTATGCTTCTTATAAGCTCATAGAATGTTATTTTATAGTTATTATTTTTATTAATTAGTTGTATTCATATTATTCCTGCAAAAAATAAAAACGTTTACTAATTAGTATTTTTTTCGTCTTATAAGTTTTTATTTAAGCACATGATGTGTGTATATTGCTCAAACGTCACTCTGACAGTTTGAGAAACACATTAAAGCAAATGACGCTTTGAGAAACAATAAATAAATATAAACAGAATAATTCATGACGTCATGGACGCCATTAAAAAATTGATGACGTAGATGCACCTTTAGCGTGCCCCGACTATACCGATATATCGATAAATATCGATAACTATCGATATATCGATATAATTTCGATATCGAATATCGATATCCAAATTTGAATATCGCCCACCCCTACTTGCAGGATTTTGTCTTGCGACGTAGTTTATCCGTCTCTATTTAGATTAAACATTGGCCGTTGCTAGCTCCACGGTTAACGTGGATATAATTTTGACACTAAATCCACGGCATTACGTCTGCGAATACGAGCTGCAGGTACTGCACATGTCCGGGGACTTAACAAAATTATTCTATTATGAAAGTTTCAAACATTTTCATATTTTAAATTGATTTTTAATTAATTTGCAAGTTGAATATGACCAATAAAAAATACTAGAATAAAGTTTCTGTAAGTCTCAGCGATTGATTTTGTTTGTAGTTAATAATTATTATAATTAGATTTCACAGAAACACACTTTTACGCCTAGGGAATAGGGAACCAATCGTGCGTCCCACTGTCCCTATAATCTCAGGAAGCTGAAATAATTTTCCAAGTCCCCAGACATGCACCGAACGTAATGTCGTGGATTTTGTGTGAGAATTATATCCACGTTAGCCGTGGAGCTAGCAACGGCCTTCAAACAATGAGATTTTATTTTGGCCAGGACATCCCCGAGCTGTGAAATTTCGGGGTATTCCCTTAGGTAGTGGGATAGACTGATCTTATAAAAGGGACAAGCAGATAGGTTTCACCATGGAAAACCCAAAGCCTATGTACCGAGTGGGTACTTTCAAAACCGAACATAGGAGAATTGCAAAACCCTCTGCTCGACTGAATACCTAAGCGTTATTATTCATATCTGATATTAATACCTAACAGAAACTTATGACTGATCTCAAATAATTTAATTGACAGATAAAAAAAATTGACAGTCACAGCAACCTATGTTATTTCAAAATAGCTTTATTTTATAAATTTTTTTACAGAAAAGGTAACTAAGTACTAACCTTTATTGGTACCATCAGGTGCGCTGTATTTTTGTCGTTCTATTCATACCATTACCATCCTTGTGCGTTAAATCGCGAGCAGGAATCTATTATAAAGGTTAGTTATAATTAAGGTGACCATAATGCTAAAATGAAAAACGGAACACGGAAAAAATTGAAAAATGTTTCATAGAACAATTAAGTGACCTTTTTTTTTTTTTTTCGTAGAAATTTATTAACAATTCATACTACCGTTGTCTGCGTTGATTTTTGACTTTTGGGTAATTACTAATTATGTGACAAAAAACGGAACAAAAACACAGGATTCCTAAAATACGGAACACTTTACGGAACAAGATATAATACGGAAACAGGCTTTGAAAAAAGGTACGGTTCCGTTAAATACGGTACGTCTGGTCACCTTAGTTATAATGTAATTCTCCTATGTTCGGTTTTGAAAGTACCCACACTGTATATGCACAAGTCCACTGGGTTTTTGTGAAAAATAATTCTCAAACTGCAACTAACCTAAAGTCAGTAGGGCGCCCCACTAGTCTTTGCAAGGTCTTTGCTTTAGGTTAGTTACAGTTTGAGAATTATTTTTCACAAAAACCCAGTGGACTTGTGTATATACATACGCTCAGCTGTTGGGTTTTCCATGGTGAAACCTATCCGATTGTATAAAAGGGCCGAACGGCTTAAAACAAAGAGAGTTTAGTAGTTTACACGTGAAATTCGTTAGATTTGGAAGGGTGACTCTAAATCTAAAGCAAAAGTAAGTAAGTAAGTAAACTTAAAATATATTTTAAAATATTGGCAATTTTTCTTATTTAACACGTAGGCGGCCAATCACTTACGATTGGGACTGCGATAACGTCACAGCTATTGCAAAAATGACGCTAAAAATTAGAAAAACATGTCAAAATATAGAATTTAATGCAAACCTCTTGGCATTTCCGATTGATTTTACATAAACTTATTTTTATCAATTTATTGACATTCTCAAGCGTTACTTTGTTAAAATCCATGATTATATAAATAATAAATATTAAATAAAATATCGATTTTAACAGGAAATAATAAGATTTATTTGCTTTATACGTATTTCGGCATCAATGTGCCATTGTCAAAAGCATATAAGATATTTAATCACAAATGCAAAATGATTTATATAGTAACTGCTTGATCCCATTATTTTAACACTGCGTAAAGCAGCTGGCCCCAATCAACCCGTCGGAGGTCAGTCGCTTATCAGTGTTTTTAATAGATATCTATTCCAAAATCTTCAGTAAAGGAGAATCCAAGAGTTCAATATCCGTTGTTACAAATATAAACATGCACATAAATCAAATTATGCTAAACATTTGTTAGAACAAAATCACACATTAACATCTAATAATACAATTAAATTTTTACACTTTTCTGATAACAAAAATATTTTGGAAGCTTTTGAAATTTAAACACACAAAAAACAACATACCTTTAATGAATGAGCAAATTGAACTCTTAGATTCTCCTTTACTGAAGATTTTGGAATAGATATCTTTTAAAAACACTGATAAGCGACTGACATCCAACGGGTTGACTGGGGCCAGCTGCTTCAAGCAGTGTTAAAATAATAGAATGAAACAGTTACTACATAAATCATTTTGCATTTGTTATATCTTATATGCTTTTGACAATAGCACATTGATGCCCAAAATACGTATAAAGCAAATAAATCTTATTATTTCCTGTTAAAATCGATATTTTATTTAATATTTATTATTTATATAATCATGGATTTGAACAAAGTAACGCTTGAGAATGTCAATAAATTGATAAAAATAAGTTTATTATTTCCCGTTATTATTATATTATTTTTATCAATTTACCGATTTTATACATTCACTTTTGGGTTGCTATAATAAAATTATGGTTCATTTGTATAAGTAAGAAATATTGAGTGTAATGCCATTCTGCAAAAGCTTCCTCTGTAGATGGAGAGTGGTTACAGTTGTTACACAAAACATCTGACTGTCAGCTTATATATTTAATTTATTTTGTAATTTCTAAATATTAAGGCGACACCTATCGAAAATGTTTGGCGTAACGGTCCGAGAACAGTCTACAATATTCAATGTTAAAACCTTCGGTTATAGAAAGCCTACAACTTATATTAGCGATTTTCTACCTTCTGTACCTGCTGTCAGCAGCTTAGATGGCGCTAAATAAACTCAGGACGTCACTCACTAATGGACAGAAATGATCTGCCATTTGTGATTTGTGCTGCCATTTTGGTTTTAATTATCACTCACGCTCGTGTGATCCCGTTTTTACGTGCTGCTTGTGTTATACTGTTATCTATTATTTTCCTCAATAAAATCAGTCTTTTTATAGAATTTAGAGGCTATAGAGTAGTACCTTGTGATCGTCCTTGCCATTTCAACCTCGAGTAAGTAAATCTTTTTATACGCAGCTACAACTGAATCGGTCCTTGTGGTCCACCGCACCTGTAGTGGGGTTATAATTATCTATGGAGTCGCTCTATCCTTCTATGATGAAAGGACCTCAGTCAGACTACAGTTACAAAACTGAATTTTCATGAATTTCTGCAAAGACCGATTCAATTGACAAATTAGTAAGTACTACCGTACTACTAATCTATTAATTCTTATTCCTGTAGGTATCAAAATTTACCAAAATTTGAATTTCGTGTGCGCAAAGTGAGTTAGGACGTTAGCACGATATAAAATGGCACATAATATGATCTGTTACTTCCGAGACTGTTATGGTACTAAAACTATCCGTCATAGATTTCCTAATCCTGCAAAGGATTTGAACAGGTTTAATGAATGGGTGACAGTCTGTGAAAATGATAGAGTTTTGAATTGCTCTCCAGCTAAGGTGTATAAAACCTGCCGCGTCTGTAGAGTCCATTTTGCAGAAGAAGATTTTGGAACAAATAATCGGCTGCTGCCAACAGCAATACCAAGACCTGACCTTCCATTCCCACAATTTCACCTCTTACTGCAAAACTCTAAACGAAACAAAACAGGTAAAAATGTTTGAAATACAAATACTAGTATGATAGTAAAAATATGTGGCAGATTGTATTAGTTAACATTTTTTATTAGATGGTGCAGTAAAGATAAATGCTAAGGGAAACAATGCTGGTCCTTCTACTTCGGAAGAAAATGCTGGTCCTGCTTCTGAAGAAATGAAACCAGAGTTGGCAGCCGCAGCAGTGGCAAATGTTGTAGAAGATACTCCTGTCCAGATACAAGAAACAATAGTAGGTATGTGTTCCAACTAACCTTGCAACAAAAAATTGCACCTTAAGTGCTTTTTTGAACATTCTGCCATGTGGTAGTTAGATACAATAATGTAAAATACCTGCTCACTGATGTATAATTGGTTCCAAACGAATACGAACTTAAAAACGACGGGTGGCGAATTTTAACCGCGAGAATTCAAATATTAAATAACCATCAGCGACAGCATAGGATGCTAGGCAACCAATCAGAAGAGGCTGCAACGCATATGTCGGTTACACAAGCGGATAGGTCTCACCATGGAGCTCCCAAACAGCTGAGCGTATGTATACACAAGTCCACTGGAAAAACCTGGTGAAAAATAACACGAGGACTTCTCTTTATGTTGAAAAGAGTGAGGTATGTTCTACCCTAGTGCTTTCCTTTTCTATCAGCACTGCCAACGTAAGGGAATAATTTTTAGTAACTAACTAGAAATATTTGGTGATTTTGTACGTAAATAATTGGCATTCTGCATATTTATAGTTGTTTTGCAAACACAACCTCGCTATTTGTATTTACCTGATACAGGGTGTTGCGTGAGGAACCCTCCGTATGCAAATAACGTGTTTTTCCAATTTGAATTTAGTTGTGAAAAGTCAACTTTTTGACTTATTTTAGTTGTCATATGCGGTTAATTTTTAAGCACGAATGGTATTTAGGGAGAATATTTCTCGAATAAAAATACTCTAAACCAATAATGTTTTTCAAATGAATGCAAGTTCGGATACTGGAGTCTCTCGATCGAATGTGTACTTTTTTTCAGCGCAAAATGACATAAACTGTCTCCAGACACTGTCCTTGCTCTTTTTCGTATTTTTGCATTCACTTTTAATAACATTTTCGTAAATTTCTCGTTCTGAAACATTCCCAAAACGGTTCATGACGTTTAACCACAAAACACCTGACTGTCAGCGTATATATTTAATAAAGAGGTTAAGTTATCTCTGCGTTTAACTAAATTTGTTTTTTTTTTAGTAGTATGTTGTGGTCGCAAGTATGTCATGGCAACGTCGAACTATCGCTAGATTGGCCTGGCAACGTTGAACTATCACTTATTAGTTCTGTACTGTACCGTTCTGTACCTACTGTTACAACAATGTATGAGTGAAATATTCTCTATAATTATGGATTTTAACAAAGTAACGCTTGAGAACGTCAATATAATCATCCCTTTTTTATTCATATAATAACTCTGAGGTAATTAGCAATTAATACATCTGTCACATTTGCTCAGCCATAAAGCATCTGGATTTAGAGTTTGATACTCCCGCAAACCTTTTTATTTTTTAAAATTTAATCTTCAATTTTTTAAATCTCTTTTTATAAATTTGTTGATATTCGAAATACATTCATTTTTAAAAGTAATTGCAAAAATGTTCATGTCCATGTTCATATTGTTTATCAAGTAGAATTATTGAAGATCGGCGCGATACACTGCAATTAACCAATAATTTAAATTTAAAACTAAAGAAAAAAATTTAAAAAATAAGACTGCTTTACCACTGAGCCAATAGGTGCTTTCCATTTACCAACAATTTCAGGTAATCTCACCTCACTTCAGATAATCTCACTTGGACAACGCGTTCTACCGCACCGATCAAGCTGTACCTTCGAAGCAAGTGCAGTGGTAATATTTTTTGCTCACCTAGTGACAAGCGGATAGCCCTCACATTTGTGCTACAAACAGCTGAATACACAAGTCCACTGGGTTTTTGTGAAAAATAATTCTCAAACTGCAACTAACCTAAAGCTCGAGGGGGGCCCAACTAGTCTTTGCAAAAAGTCTTTGCTTTAGGTTAGTTGCAATTTGAGAATTAATTTTTACAAAAACCCAGTGGACTTGTGTATTCAGCTGTTTGTAGCACAAATGTGAGGGCTATCCGCTTGTCACCTAGTGCTGTAAGGCAACACACGTAAAAGTAGTTCTATTTAGGTTGGCAAAGTGAGGTGAGATTCTCATCTCACTAAAGTGAAGTGATATTCTCATGTTGAGTGTAAAAAGAAAGCACCTAAATGTAATTATTTAATTACCTCAGAGCACCCACGCAAACAAAACAGCTTTGAAATGCGAGAGTAAAGTTGCTGTCGCTGATGGTTATTTGAATTCTCGCTCTTGGATCACCGTGTACATAACCTATAAAAAGCTCTGTGCGTACGTTTTTTTGTTATTAAATATAAATAATTTGAACAATACAATAAGAACTTATATAAACGAACATAAATTAAATTTAATTACTAAATAAAGTCTTGCATAAACTGTTAGATATTATATTAAAAAGTATTATTTGCAACAGGTAAAACATTTATTTTAAAGAACTAAACCAGCAAAATTAAACTTGTTTTCATAAAAACAAAAACATTTAAAACATATACAAAATAATCATAGCTAACTAAACAATATATTATATGCATGTTAGAATAAATAAATTCAACATAAACCAAGGTTTGTTGCTTGTATATTTTTTATAATTTACTGCAATAAACAATGTAAGTAATGTGTAATCTTTTATGGCATCAAATTAACTGTTGGGTATGTTTAAGGTTGTAATAGACTGAAGACCACTTGCACTGACATGAATTGTGCTCTCTATGTAAATGACATCGCAGTTCATTCGGAAGTTGTAGATGAAGGCTCAGTGATAAATCCGGACGATCCTACCCTGGATACTCGGAGTGGCAATGGCATCCAGGAGAACTTTTCTCAAGCTAGGTTGCAAGCAAATGGTAAGTGTTTAAAGTTAATTAAAGCCTGACGTCTCACTAACGTAGAATTTTCTCTTCTCGTTGCAGTAAAATCAGAAATTGTAAGTGAGGACTTCGTGATGGATACCGACAATCCTACATTGGATGTTTGGAATGGGAAAGACATCAAGGGAAACTTTTTTCAAGCTGAGTTGCAAACAGGGGGTAAGTAGGAAAATCCAGGGGAAAATCATTTTTCCTTTTCAGCGATATATTTGGTTTGACCACTACCTTCTTGATTTTCAAGACTTGACGTCTCTTTCATATGGCAAGCACAAAATGGGGGTAAAAACAACTGAAAGTGAATTTAGATTTGAAACTTCAAACGTAAATATTTTGTACCAAAATAAACATTCTACTGAACAATTACAAGTATATACAGGGTTTCCCAAAAAAGTGTGCGTTTTGTACCACCAAAAATAAGAAAAAAGTTTCTTCAAACGTAGGTCGAAAGATGCTTCCAAAGGGAACTACAGTCTTCTTACAGGTGGCCTCTGAAATAGTTTTTATTGAATATCTTCAAAACCGTTCAAGGTAAAATAATGAAATTTTGCACAGGCAATACTCTTTTTATGCGTAATAAGATTAAGTTAAAGTAATTGAAAATTTTATCCATACGTGTCTTAAACTGCGTGGCCGTGGGGAAACAATAACCGCAACTTTTTTGTTTGTAATTTTTTCCCATTTTCGACAGTACAACATGTTGAATATCGATAGGATGTACTGTTTTTGAGCAACGTTGATTGGGAAATTTTATTACGGGCTCCAAAATACATACGAGAAGCGGGACAGTTTTTGCCTTTTATTACGTTATACAGTGTGGAAGAAAGGTATGGAATAAATTCATTATTTCTAAAACAATGACGTTTCATGAAATTTCCTCGGACACGTCTATTTTGCTTTTTAAAAAGACCCTTGTTTCTATACCTGCGCATTTCCGAAGTTCATTTGTTTTCGCGTGATGACGTCATCGGATATTTTTTTTAATGGAACCCCTATATTTTTTTAACGGATTCGTGTATAGCTCCACTTACTGAATTCGAAAATATACCACTTTAATACTTTATTTCTACACCTTCCTGAGAAAAAAATATTTTCCGATTCGTAGTAAGAACGACAAATTAAATCAAAGTTACCTAAGAAATTGTTTCCCGCAGTTAAACAAAATATAATCAGAATCGACAAATTAACAAATTAATAATTAACAAATTAACAGTTCAACAATAGCAACATGACAATTTTATAAAATAATTAATTAAATGTTCAAAATTATGATCATTTTGTTGCAGGCAGTAATTGAAACGGTTGTTAATTTGTTAATTTATCGATTCTGATTAGATTTTATTTAGCTGCCGGAAATAATTTCTTAGCAGTGGCGGATCCAGGGGGGATGCCCCCCCCCGGGCATAATAACGTATCATTTTATCACATCAGATAGTTATGTAAAATTTGAATTTAGACTAGCAGTGACAGTGGCGGTTTATTTTCACTTTTTGAAGAGACAGCAGGTAGTGAATGGTTCATTCAGCGGTTAAAATATAGTACTTTGTATGTAGGTACCTACTCAAAAGATTATGTAAAATTTTAAGCCTCTTTAAAGTAACAATAGCGACGTTTTCTAGAAATATCTTTGTTAAGAAGTTCGTTCAATGTTTCAGACAGTAGATATTTGTATACAGACATTTTAGTAAAACTGTCCTGTATGGTATTACCGTATTACCTACTATATTTAGGTAGATAATATAATCGTTAAGCAACTCATAATTTACTCATACAAATCTAACAAGTGAATAGAAATGTATAGCCTAACAAAAGAATAAAGAAAACGTTTTTCTTTTTTAGAAGAATTTTTATGTAGCTTGCAAGTTGTTAAATACAGTGGCGGCTCGTGCTTAACAACAGTGGGAGAGCGATAACAAAAACAATACCTACTCACTTTTTAAGTGTTTTAAGTTGTTTAGAAACAAAATTCATTCGCCTTTGCTTTTGGCCCACAAAATGTTCCATAACTAACTCATTTATGCCCGGTTTCTGGAAACAAATTTATGAAACCCATAACTTATGTATTCGATAAACAGTCAATAAGGCAGTCCATGACGTATCACGTGATCCTCGTGGAAGGTGCTAATTGGCCTATACGAAATTTGATCACGTGACCTAATGTCATTAGAGTGCCTTATTCGCTGTTTATGGAATACATAAGTTGTGGGTTTCATAAATTTGTTTCCAGAAACCGGTCATTAATAATTTGTATTTTGTACGAGTTGTTTTTCGATGGAGCACATAATCTGTCACTCTTACGAGAGTCCATTAACAGGCATGAGAAACAAAAAAATGCGTTCGCAATATTACACCCGCACAACCACGGCGGCGCGACTTATTCATACATTTTTTTATTAAATTTCCTAACGTAAGATTTTCCCTGTTTAACGTTCGTTTGTTCAATAATTAACTCGGGTCGAGGTGGATAAATTTCCTTAAGTTCTAATTTATTTTCAAATTTCAAGAAATTTCATAAAATACCCAATTTAGCGCTTTAAATTGTGAACCGTCGGTCAGTGATTTCCACTCCACACCCCCCCCCCCCTCAAGAAAATTCTGGATCCGCCACTGTTTCTTAGGCAACTTGATTTAATTTGTTGTTCTTACTACGAATCGGTAATATTATTTTTTCTCTCGGGAAGGTGTAGAAATTAGTATATTAAGTATTAAGAACGGTAAGGGACGGGGGGTAAACCACGTGGGAAGTTTAGTGTACACTTGCAGTGGGTAGTCTGGGTAGTCCCTGGGAAGTCCGGGTAGTCATTGGGAAGTCTGGGTAGTCATTGGGAAGTCTGGGTAGTCTTTGGGAAGTCCGGGTAGTCATTGGGAAGTCTGGGTAGTCTTTTGGAAGTCTGGGTAGTCTTTAGGAAGTCTGGGTACCTAATCCGGGGAAATTCAAAGTATTGTTTGAAAATATTTAAAAGAAAAACACTATATAAACACAGTTTTCAGGAAAATCGTCGCAAAATCTCTTTTACTGTATTTAACAAGGCGTAAATTTCAACTAACAATAGTTTTAACTCCAAATATTGCTTTTACGAATCCAATCGAATCCTTGGTGTTTGTAACCCGAGTATCTTTTTGGTTGAATAAATATTTACATTACGTTGAAGCTGTAGGTGTTAATTGTATTATTCTAATAAATTTCGTTTCTATGTGAGAGTAGCTAGAAACTTTAATTTATTACTCTTCCGTTTTCTACGGCAAATGTGTTTATTATTTTTTTGTTATGGTTAGGGTCAATTCTTCTGAACTAATGAACCGATTTTGATGAAATTTGAAATGAAGGGGTATATCGAAAATTCTTCGACAAAATAATGTTTTCAAAAAAATCCGAAACCGGAAGCGGAAGTTAGACATGTTTTTTTGGTAGCATTTTTTCAAAAGTGGAATTTTGAAAATCTGAGTAGGGAATATGAAAGAAGACCATAATTGAAGGGAAACAGTTTTTTTCCGGACTCTCTAACTTCAAAATGGCGGCCGCTATGAATTTTTCAAACTTTCGACTTTAACGCCTCATAACTCAAAAACCAGCTATCTGATCAGGTTTCGCAACAACTTGGTTAAAACCCTTTGGTGGTACTACACCATGAAAAAATTATTTACTAAATCCAAAAACGGTCGCAACGGCGCTCTTCCAAAATTTTTGAAATTTTTGAAAAATTATTACAAAAAAACTGGTCTAAGGATTTTGTTTAAATTTTCTATACTTATGCAGCTTAGTATTAGCTAAATTTTTATTTTTTGATGAACGCCAGAATTCCACTGTGGCGCCCTCTACAAAGTTGAAAATCGGAAATTGATGCTCCTACAGCGCCTTTATTAGTCAAAATATGAAAGAAGTTTAAATATAAAAGTTGTTCAGTATATAATTCTGCATTCTCCTAAATGTATATCACGTATACAGGGTGTTTTATTTCCACAGTACAATAAGCAACTTTGTTATTTAAAATGAAACACCCTATATATTATTACATGATTGAATGCAAAATTTAATTGTCTATCACATAGTATAAGGTGTTCACATAGCTAAAATGTACGGTTGATGAGACATTCGTGAATTTTGAATATTATGTGGGACTATGGCGGAAACGAATCGTCTGTCGGTAACGGTCGTCCAGCTTCGCCAGCTGTAATTTCTAGTCGGTAGCTACAGATAGATTGGCGTCTTTCTTGTGTTCATATCGAATCCGTATAGTCTCGTTTTTTTCGCTAGGCATTCAAAATGTTTATCAGGGCCTCCCTCGCGAACTATACTGTTGAATACCAAAAACGAAACGTTTATTTTTAGTATGGGAAAGTCTAGGGGAGGTTTGCACCTCCACTTTTTAATATTACCTATTATTTCATAAATTAATATCAATGACATAAAATAATTTCACAGATGACTTAAATTCCACAGCAACCGCTATCCAAAGATTATTTGATCATCATCATATTATAATATTATACATAAAATACGTGTTAACAGATATATCAATAAATACTTACTTTACAAAAAAAAAATATTTATATATCCCAGAGTAAATTATTATCATATACATTCTTAGGCAGTGCTGGTTAAATACAGAGTAGTTTCGGTAGTCCCGAAGAAGTCTGGGTAGTCCCTGGGAAGTCTGGGTAGTCTTTGGGAAGTCTGGGTAGTCTTTGGGAAGTCCGGGTAGTCTTTGGGAAGTCTGGGTAGTCTTTGGGAAGTCCGGGTAGTCATTGGGAAGTCTGGGTAGTCTTTGGGAAGTCCGGGTAGTCCCTGGGTAGTCTCTGGGAAGTCTGGGTAGTCTCTCACATTGGGTAGTTTAGTGTACACAATTTTTTACCGTGGTTTACCCCTTGGTAAGGGATGTTTACCGGTCGACGACAAATTGTTTGGGGAGGAGCGAAGCGACGACCCCAATTATTGTCGGAGACCGGCAACCCTTAACGTTCGACATGCTTATAACGTTTTTTGCACGATCGCAATAAAAAAAATTATTTAATAGTTATATTTCAAAAAATTATAAAAGTACCTATATAACCTTATCTTTTTATAAATTGACTGACGGCCACGGTAACCATAGTTATCATGTCTACAATATAATGAATTATACTATACTTATAGTCCAGGAGCTAGCGGTATATTTTAAGACTAATTTCTATGAAGCTGAAATTTTTTTATGAGCTGGTATGGTTATGTCTGCCAAATGTAGGTGGTCGGCAAAATAGAACCGCGGGACATAAAGCGCCCAGATTTTTTTTGTTTTTAATTATTTTTTGATGAAATTTACAAACTTCAATCAAGCTAATTCCTATTTTGCTCGTTATTTAAGACATTCCGACAACAAAAAATTAACTGTCCGACATAAGAGTCGGAACTGAATCAGTGTCTGCCGTTTGGGGTTCGTATTGTTTTTAAGACATTTGACTTATTACCATCAACCTGTTTTTTTTTTAATAACTATACAGGGTGTTAATACTAAGTCGTTACACCCGAAAACGGTAGTTAGAACTCATTAAAACAAACAACTTTTTTTAGTTCCAATTTTTGATTTGGGGCCTCTATTCGTAGTTATTGGATTTCTTTTGTTTTTTTAACAATCGTAATAACTCCTTCATTTCAGGGAATATTCAAAAAACGAAAGGTTTTCAAAATGAGCTTACGGTTCTCTACAACATTTGTATTTACAGATATTTTATATTTTTTCAAATAACAAAATGGCGGCCGATCAAAAATTTCAAATCTCAATATTTTCAGAACCACCCCATAGATTTTTATAAATAATTTTTTCTTAAAATCGTCAAACTATCTATTACAACATTTGTCTAAAACATTTTCTTCTATCTACGCAAAAAAGAGGTGTTAAATTACAGAAGAGTATGGGTAAAGTATCGACGAATTAAAAACAATTTAGATCGAAGTAGCTTTCTGCCATTAAAAAATAAAACAGAAGAACAATTAGATTAGTGCACAAAACTGAACGAGATACCTACGTTTTAAAATGAATAATTATCAAAACACTGAACTTCGTGACATGCTTTTGGTTTTGGGGAGGCAAGGCGCAATGCATAGGAAGCTCGAAGAATCTATCAGAGAAGATACCCAAATCTCCATCAAAGTAGCTAAATTAAAAAAAAATTGCAGATGTTTAGCAGAGTCTGGTTGTTTTGATCCAACAATTGGTGAGAATGCTAACAGATTTCGTCGAAGTATTGCACTTGAAGAGGCTGTCCTTGATATGGTTGAACATGACATGACCACTGTAATTTTTGCTGTAATTTAACCGTAATTTATCTAACATTTGGCTACTTGGTTGATGGCGATTTGGGTATCTTCTCCGATAGATTCTTCGGGCTTCCTGTGCATTGCGCCTTGCCTCCCCGAAAACCAAAAGGATGTCACGAAGTTCAGTGTCTCGATAATTATTCATTTTAAAACGTATCTCGTTCAGTTTTGTGCACTAATCTAATTGTTCGTTTGTTTTATTTTTTAATGGCAGAAGCTACTTCGATCTAAATTGTTTTTAATTCGTCGATACTCTACACATATTCTTCTGTAATTAAATTAAAGGCCTCTTTTTTGTGTAGATAGAAGAAAATGTTTTAGACAAATGTTGTAATAGATAGTTTGACGATTTAAAAAAAAATTAGGTTCAAAAATCTATGGGATGGTTATCAAAATATTGAGATTTGAAATTTTTGATCGGCCGCCATTTTGTTATTTGAAAAAATATAAAATAACTGTAAATACAAATGTTGTAGAGAGCCGTAAGCTCATTTTGAAAACCTTTCGTTTTTTGAAATATTCCCTGAAATGAAGGAGTTATTACGATTGCTAAAAAAACAAAAGAAATCCAATAACTACTTATAGGGGCCCCAAATCAAAAATTGGAACTAAAAAAAGTTGTTTGTTTTGGTAAGTTCTAACTGCCATTTTGGGGTGTAACGACTTAGTATTAACACCCTGTATACTAATTTAACCAACACAAAAATCACCTTGTCCTACAATTTGAGCGGGACAGAAGCACTCTCTGACGTCCTGGGTTGGTTAGTTGGCCAATTTTTTTCTTAGCGCTCTATGTCCCGCGGTCCTATTTTGCCGACCACCTACATTTGGCAGACATAACCATACCAGCTCATAAAAAAAATTTCAGCTTGATAGAAATTAGTCTTAAAATATACCGCTAGCTCCTGGACTATTACTGTTCTAGAACAGTAAGTGAATTACTTACTGTTTTCTTACGCCCAGCAACCAGTAAATGCAGCTTACTGTTCTGGCATCGAATCTAGTAAGTAAACAAAAAAGACCGATCGTGCAAAATAGTATATTAAGTATTAAGAACGGTAAGGACATTTTACCGATCGAAGACAATAGTTTGGAGGAGGAGCGCAGCGACGACTCCAATTATTGTCTGAGATCGGTAGTCCTTAACGTGATGCTTATGACGTTTTTTGCGCTACTGAACTCCGTAAAAAGAATTTTTAATAAATTAATAATTAATACAGATTCAAATGCGATAATTGTCAGTCTCCACATCACGTTGCCGTATTGTCGATTGATAGTATATTGCGTTTCTATAGCAATCTGTAAACAGTTACCGCCATTGCAGTTTTTTGTAAAAATTATTTTGAGTTCCGTGCTAAAAATTAATTAAAATGATTCCGAAAACGAAATAGAAGAAGCTTGGAATGTGGGGTGTTCCTGATAAGTCCAGAGAGACGCTACGAAGCTACCTACCTACAATCATTTTAAAAATTGGCGTACCAAGAAAAGTACAAATATTGATGAAAAATCTTTGCTGGTGTACTTACTTTGTTACAAGAAATGAGAAATTAAAAGCTCCAGGATTTGTTTTAACTAACATTGGAAATTACATTCATTTTATTTAACTAAACTGACATTTGTGACTGACATTAATTTATCAAATTACATGGCACATTTGTTTTGAATAAATTTACTTACCGTTCTAGAACCCCAAAGTATTTTACCGACGACTTTATCCGGTTTATCCTTAGCAACTAGTAAACATAACTTACTGTCTTGGAAACAGCCGCGGTAAACAATGAAATACAGCTCAGTAGCGCAAAAATAGTATATTAAGTATTAAGAACGGTAAGGACATTTTACCGATCGAAGACAATAGTTTGGAGGAGGAGCGCAGCGACGACTCCAATTATTGTCTGAGATCGGTAGTCCTTAACGTTCGTGATGCTTATGACGTTTTTTGCGCTACTGAATCCGGTAAAAAGAATTTTTAATAAACTAATAATTAATACAGATTCAAATGCGATAATTGTCAGTCTCCGCATCACGTTGCCGTATTGTCGATTGATATATTGCGTTTCTATAGCTATCTGTAAACAGTTACCGCCATTGCAGTTTTTTGTGAAAATTATTTGGAGTTCCGTGCTAAAAATTAATGAAAATGATTCCGAAAACGAAATAGAAGAAGCTTGGAATGTGGGGTGTTCGGTTCTCGTTCCTGATAAGTCCAGAGAGACGCTACGAAGGTATACCTACAATCATTTTAAAAATTGATGTACCAAGAAAAGTACAAATATTGATGAAAAATCGTTGCTGGCGTACTTTGTTACAAGAAATGAGAAATTAAAAGCTCCAGGATTTGTTTTAACTAACATTGGAAATTGCATTCATTTTATTTAACTAAACTGACATTTGTGACTGACATTAATTTATCAAAGTACATGGCACATTCGTTTTGAATAAATTTACTTACCGTTCTAGAACCCCAAAGTATTTTACCGACGACTTTATCCTTAGCAACTAGTAAACATAACTTACTGTCTTGGAAACAGCCGCGGTAAACAATGAAATAGAGCACAGTAGCGCAAAAAAGTATTTAAGTGGTACATTTTCGAATTCAGCAAGTTGAGCTGTACACGAATCCGTTAAAAAAATATAGGGGTTCCATTAAAAAAAATATCCGATGACGTCATCACGCGAAAACAAATGAACATCGGGGTATAGGCACAGGTATAGGAACAAGGGTCTTTTTCAAAAGTAAAACGACGTGTCGGAGGAACTTTCATGAAACGTCATCGTTTTAGAAATAATGAATTTATTCCATACCTTTCTTCCACACTGTTCAAAACAAATTTCCGATTTGAATTCCCAGCATATCGTGTAATAAATTTTTCCAATCGATTTTGATTTTACTCAAAAATGATCGAAATATCGCCGTACTATCGAGGAAGCAGCAACTTACTCGCCTCCAGCTGGAATTTGTGGGCTAAGCAGAAAATAGTTTCATTCGTTCGCAATATTGCCAGATTTGGCGATTTATCGCCACTTTGGCTACTTTACAGCACCATTTGGCGGTCTTTTTTACTTTTGGCGATTACCTGTTTTTTGGCTATCTCAACAAATATAATTTTCCTGTGTTTTAAATATAGTAAATCCCTGCATCACTGACCTAATCACAAGTCACAAGTGGTTGCCACTATTTAAGCCTGTACAAACCTGGACATTTCTCACAGGTGGATTCTCTATTGTTAAAAATTTGATATTTTTTCCAAGTACTACCAAGTAGGTACCTGTAGATTAAGACTAGAAATGTAATAATGTAAAAGGGTATTATCAAAACTTACCAGTCCTTAAGTATTTTTAAGAATTGTGTTTTTGTGAAGTCGTTTGCATCGGCTTCCTTTGTTGAAGTCACTTGCGAAGAAGCTTGACCCTCTTTCTCAACACTTCAAATTCAATTCTTCAACAGAAACCATTGAACATTTATTTATAAAATTTAACTATTGTCTTGTGAAAGAATAAGAATGGGAAACCATGGAAAATAGCCAACCTTATAAAAAGAACTGGGAAAATGAAAGTTGGGCAAAAGGTAACACCTTGTATACATTAATATTTGAAAGTACCTATTTAGCATAAGAACGTTTGTATTTCATCTTTCATTATTTTTTATGGCACTCAAGCTCACGGGTTTGGGAATTTTTGGCTACTAAAGTTGGTGGTGTAATTGGCTACCAGACAACCGAAATATCTGGCAACACTGCGGTTCGCTCGTCAACTAACTTTCTAAAAATAAATTCAGTCGCACATATTTTCTCCGTTAAGTTACAAAAAACATTTAAATTCGAAAATAAATTAGAACTTTCGGAAATGGGCCCACCTCGACCCGAATTAATTATTGAACAAACGGACGTTAAACAGGGAAAGTCTACGTTAGGAAATTTAATTAAAAAAATGTATGAAGGCGCGCCGTGGTTGTGCGCACAGACAAGTTGTGCGAGTGTAGTATTGCGAAAGCGTTTTTTTCTTGTTTCTCATGCCTGTTGGTGGACTCTCGTACGACTGGCTGGTGCGATTCCGCGTGGATTGCGAAGATATAAAAAACAAATTATGTACTCCATCGAGAAACGACTCATTAGTGATGTAGATTTTCGTTACCGAGTACTCGTTCACGTTGAAGTAGATTCTGCAGTAGTGCAGTCGCTTATAAAACGAGTACTCCGAGTACGACCTTGATACTAGGTAGTGTAGTCAGTAGTGTACAGTGGACCAGATACGCAAATGAGTAGTGGCCTAGTGAGTACTCGTTTGTAAAACGAATAGTTACTTTCTTTACACTACTAAGTGGAATGTGATGAATGATGATATGTGTTATCTATCCCGACTCTCGTACTCCGCTGCGTACTCCCTTACAGAGTTAGGATCAATATTCAATATTTGTTTACTAAAAAGTAAACAAACATAATAATACAAAACTAGGAGCTGTATACACTTACGTATGCAGTGCATGCCTTGCTCTCATGAAGCATTCGCCACTGATTATGACCCATGATCCGAAAATGCTTGGTTGCTAACAAGATTACCAGGCGACAAAAAATGTAACGACGAATCACTAATTTTATTCGTAAAAATTTAACCAAATAAGATATTGTTTTGGTTGTTAGGGAAAGTATTTTTATGTTTGGCCTCCCAACTAAACTAAATCGGTCCTCAGGTTTACCACCCTTTGAATAATTTAAAAATTCTGAAAACACTAATAAGCGCCACTAAACCAAAGAAATACTTTACGTAAGAACCAAAACAATATCTTATTTGGTTAAACTTATGAACAAAATTAGTGATTCTTCGTTCCATCTTTGTCGGCTGTTATGACCATGGGTCATATTAACTTTTTTCCTTATTCTTGCGAGAGGAATCACCTCCTACAAGTTTTCGGTGTACATTTAAATCACCCTGTATATTTAAAAAATAATATTTTTAATGTTAATATGCTTTCATATATAATAATATAATATACTGTTAATCATTTCAGTAAAACATGAAAATACCAGCACCCATTTGAATGCCGAAATAAAATCTGATGTGAAATTTAATATTAAGAGGGACGATGATGATATCTATATTAAAATTGAGCCTTTAGTAGGCGAGAAGCTGGATATAAAAGAAGAAATTGGCGAAATTGAATTAGAAATCAGGCAAGGCTTTCAAGTTGAACAGTTAGATTCTGCAATGTACAGCACCTTATATCCAATTGAAGAAAAATCCAATAATACAAGAGGTAACTCAGAACCATATACAAGAACTGTAAGTGGCGAGAGGGCTAAACAGGGAAGTAATTTTGAGACTGGTAGTAAGATAGCTACAAGAGAGAAATGTGATTATAGAAATTTACGAAAGGGTAACTTACAACAACATATGAAAACCCATACGGGAGAAAAAGCATTTCAATGTGATACATGCGACTATAGATGTGCACGCAAGAGTAGCTTGCAACGACATATGAAAGCCCATATGAGTGAAAAACCATTTCAATGTGATATATGTGATTATAGAAGTTCACGGAAGGCTAACTTACAAGTTCATATGAAATCCCATACGGGTGAAAAACCATTTCAATGTGATGTATGTGATTATAGATCTTCACGGAAGGGTCACTTACAAGTTCATATGAAAACTCATACACGTGAAAAACAATTTCAATGTGATATATGTGATTATAGATGTTCACGGAAGGGTCACTTACAACGACATTTGAAAACCCATACAGGTGAAAAACCATTTCAATGTGATATATGCAACTATAGATGTGCACAGAAGAGTAGCTTGCAACGACATTTGAAAGCCCATATGGGTGAAAAACTATTTCAATGTGATATATGTGATTATAGAAGTTCACAGAAGACTCACTTACAAGTTCATATGAAAACCCATACAGATGAAAAACAATTTCAATGTGATATATGTGGTTATAGATGTTCACGGAATGGTCTCTTACAAGTTCATATGAGATTCCATACTGGTGAAAAGCCATTTCAATGTGATAGATGTGATTATAGATGTTCACAGAAGGCTAACTTACAAGTTCATATGAAAACCCATACAGGTGAAAAACCATTTCAATGTGATATATGTGATTATAGATGTTCACGGAAGGGTCTCTTACAAGTTCATATGAAAACCCATACTGGTGAAAAACCATTTCAATGTGATATATGTGATTATAGATGTTCACAGAAGACTCACTTACAAGTTCATATGAAAACCCATACAGGTGAAAAACCATTTCAATGTGATATATGCAACTATAGATGTGCACACAAGAATAGCTTGCAACACCATATAAAAACCCATACGGATGAAAAAACATTTTAAAATGTGGTATATGTGATTATAGAAGTTCACAGAAGGGTCAGTTACAAGTTCATATGATAACCCATACGGGCGAAAAAACATTTTAATACAATATAGTATGAAAGTTTGAAAGGATAAAAATTATTAATTAAAGTTTATATAAATAATAAATAAAATATCGATTTTAACTGGAAATACCGTTTTATTTGCTTTATATGTAACATAATTAAATATTTTGGAAGCTTTTGATATTTACAAACCCACAAAAAACGAACAAATTGAGCTCTTAGATTCTCTTTTACTGGAAATTTTGGAACAGAAACTGTCTTAAATGGAATCAAGTAGTTTCTGTATAAATCATTATTCATTTGTTGTTATAATATCTTATATGTTTCTGACGGTCGCGTCGCGTCGTCTGGGTTGATACGTATTCCAGTTGTCACACATAAAGTCTGCCCGTAGCTTGAAAATCATACTTTGGGAAAAAATGAAATTTCACCAGATGTTGCGACGACCGAGTCATAGGGAACTGCATTTATGCGAATTATTAGGATTAAAAATAAATGGTTATTCAACCAACCCTACCGAGCAGCGGTAAATTATACGGCGTGGAAATAAACAACACCGACAAACTTTGGGAGGTGATTCCTTAGGTCATCTTTAGAAAAAAAGTTCCCATGAACAGGTGTCTTAAAATGCTTTGAAGGGGAGCTACTGCCCTCCGAAGGGGGTGAATAAAACTTCAGTTTTTTGTTGGCAATTTGTCTTTCATTTTTATTTGGATAATAATTTTTGTCTAAAAACTAATAATTACGTTTTGTTATTAGTTACTTGTTATCCATTATTTATAGTTTTCTGAATTTAAAATTAATAAATAGGTATTAAATTAAAAAAAAAGGTTCTGTCTCGACCTGAAGCAGAAAATGGTTTAATCTATTTTGTTATGGAAAATTGCTAGACGTACAAAAAAAATGAAGAGTTCCATTTTTCTGCGCTTTTTAACATAGAATCAGATTACTGACTCAAATTGGTTACAAAAATAGTAAGTAAAAGTAGTATTAGATCTACTGAAGGCAGAAGCACAAACTTTCAAAAGTCCACTAGACTTGACATGGAACCAAGTAGAAGATGTTGATGGGTTTGAAGATTACGGTAAATAACTTTGCAAATCATGTTCAGGTAAATATTTGTATTCTATTGATCTTGTAAAATATTTTTCTGAATTTGACTTCAAGATTGTTAAATTAGTTTAATCATTTAATTTATAATAAAGTCCGTTTTTTTTTCTTTAAAAAAAACCACCTGTTGATTTCAGTTTGTATAATAAAAAAATTGAAATGTTTAGTAATTTTTGTCAATATATGGTAACATTGATTTTATTTTAGTAGTTCATTATTTATTTGCGCAAAATTTAATTACACGTTTACTAACAAATAAACATAATTATGTTTTAAGCTAAATAAATTCAAAATCAAAAGTTCTTAAATAACAAAGTACTACTTAGGAATACTCTCTAAACAAAATAAACTAAGCTAAATAAACAAATATTAACTTACTATAACTTATCGACAAAGAGATGCAATCTGCTGCTAATTTTTTACTTTATAAGAGTTGAGAGTTTGATGACGTATATTTGTTTGGTAGCCCACTAAGCTACACAGGTAGCTTTTTGTAGGCTAATATTATAACATTATAAAATGTTGCATTTGCAGCGCAGGGAAATGTATTCAATTATCAATATAAGTTTGAAATTAGTGTAAGTTATTATATGAGTATAGTATGTTTTTATTATTAAGTCTATTTTCTATTACCGGTTATTTGTTTTCCAACCACGACCTAATTTCCTTTTTAAGTGTAGAGATTTTTGTTATATCCTTATGGGGAAAGCTGTTCAAGAGTTTGGGGATGTAATATTTTTTTGTATTTTTCCCATAAAAATTGTTATAAATAGCAGTCACATATGTTTGTGTTGACGGCCGAATATCATAGGGATTTTTTTTGATTAATTTATAATTTTGGTTAAAGAAATTGTTTAAGATTACTTTATAGTCTCTTAAATCCGTGAGTCGTAATATTTTAAATTTTTTATAAGAATCTTGTAGCGAGCTGTTTTGAGGTTGAATTAATTTGACAATGCTATTTTGCAGTCGCACAATCGGTGCCAAATGCGTTTCATATGTGTGGCCATATAGGTACTGTAATACCATAACTGATAATTGATTCTCCCAAACTCTTGTACAGCATTGCCTTAATTTTGCTAGGAACGAGGTACTGCAGTTGATATAATTTTGCTACTAACGCACGAAGTCTGTTGCAAATAAATTCTATGTTTTGTCCATTTCATATTCGGTTGGATTATCATCCCTAGATATTTTACTTTCTCTACGTTTGTAATAGGTCGACATGTGGTACAGTTTGCTGTTTTGTTTGTGTCTATGTGCACTATGACAGGTAATTTGAAGTTGTCATTCCAAATTTTATTGCAACTGATTTTTTTACGTTTAGGAAAATGTAGTTTTTTGCTAACCAGCTTGAGATTAAGTTTAAGTCATATTGTAAGTTTTTAGTACATGTTCGTTCGTCCTCATTTATTGATAGTATGGCTGTATCGTCAGCGTATTGATAAATGTGTGTGTGTAAGTCGTTTGTTTCTACAATATCATTGATATACAGTGCCTTCATTAATGATTGATACCCACGTGACCACAAAATATAGGCAACCCAACTTTCACAGTTGGTAAATCTTTATCTAATAATTCCCTAACTGATTGTATGTACGTAAATTGACAGTAACTTTAGTAACTAGTTACTTAGTTTAGCTACAACGAGTACCAATCCTACCTGACTTCAACATTTAAATCTGAAACTCCCAAGGACACCACGGATCTAAGGTCACGTGGGTATCAATCATTAATGAAGGCACTGTATATATTAAACAATGTAGGAGATAGTATGGCACCTTGCGGTACACCATATTTGATTTTTTCTAGCGTGCTGTACGATTGTTCGATTTCAGTGGCGTAGCCAGAGATGAAGGGCGGGGGGGGGGCGAGATCCTGTAGGAGCGCATTCAGGGGCGGTTCAAGGTAATTTTTTCATCCGGGTAGGTTAGCTTTTGGCGCCTTTTCCAGGGGCGTAGCCAAGAATTAGTGTCGGAGGGGGTTGGAACATGGAAATTCGAGCGAAGCGAGCAAAACAATGCGCCGCAGGCGATTTTTTTTAAAGTGGGCGTGGCCAATTTTTAACGCGTTGTACGAGCATCTGAGAATTTGAATGCCAAATAAAAAATTTCAAAATGTTAAACTTTTTAGAAAAGAAATTGCAAATTTTGCGGTTGAAAAACAATAATCGAGAAATAAACATTTCATTATGTCCAAAATAAATTTCATTTTTTAACGTATCATATGGTTGAAGTACTAGGAACGGAACCAGGATCACTTGTAATGAACCGTTTAAAACCAGCCGCTTGTTTTTCGACTCCAGCAGCTATCTGTACCTTTCTTTTCCGATAAAAACACCCTGACTTTTTTTGCGACATTTTGAAAAATTCTAAACTAATACGATTGATATTTCAAATATTTGTAATTATTGTTGCATTAAATTTAAAAAGTACTTTTTAAAAAGCAGAATAATTTTTGACTCAAGTTTCGCGGCCCCCAGGGCTAGCGCCCTGGGCGGTCGCCCGGCCCTTAAACCGCCCCTGAGCGCATTTTTTTTATATTGGGTTCCGTAAAAACCTCGTTAAAAACTCATACTTGATACTCATAATAGTTTACTCGAGTATACTCGGGTTTTTTTAAATAAAATATTAATATTTTTCTGGCGAATGTTTTTAAAAGCTGCACCTGATTTTTTTTTCCGAGGCATTAT
Source organism: Hemicrepidius hirtus (assembly GCA_963082805.1). Taxonomy (NCBI): domain Eukaryota; kingdom Metazoa; phylum Arthropoda; class Insecta; order Coleoptera; family Elateridae; genus Hemicrepidius; species Hemicrepidius hirtus. The sequence goes on from OY720165.1 coordinate 7,669,573, forward strand.
TAATAATTAATTATTAAGAAAATTCGAAATTTATTGCCGTAAAATTACAAAAATGTGAATTGCGAAAGCTTAAATTAGTAATTAGAGTGTCGGTCATTCTAGTTGAGTAGTTGACTCGTGACTAACACCCCTATTCTGTAAGCCCTAACGACTCGTTAGCGACTCGTTCGGCAGCGGTTACCGATGTGTTCAACGATTTTTCGCTCTAAAGTTATTCTGTAACTCCCGCCATCGATCACCAACGGTTGTATCGGTTGAAATATCTCGTTAAGTGAACGGCGTCTGCGCTGCTCACGTTCAGCTTTTACGATCCACTTTTCCAAAAGTTATTTTAGTGTTTGTGTGTTTTTAAAATATTATTTTTATAAGAATTATATTTGTTTTCGGCTTGAGCATGGCTCATAATAATTTACAAATAATTTTAGATGAATTAGAAAGAAGGCAAGTAACGTAAGAGCCCTTTTACACGTCAGAGAATTACTCAACAAATTATTGTGAAAATTACTCTGAAAATTTTCAACAATAATAATTATTTGACGTGTAATACAGTATTTTACTCGCAAAATTAATAACGGTAATAACTTTCGCAATAACTTTGCGAGTAAAATGCTGTGTTACACGTCATATAATTATTGTTGAAAATTTTCAGAGTAATTTTCACAATAATTTTCGGAGTAATTCTCTGACTTGTAAAAAGGCTCTAACAGGATTATAAGAAATATGTATATCTACCGAATGTCCACCCTTAAACGCCAACATAAAAACTTAACCTTGTATTGAATGTTTTTGCTAATTCTTCCTCACTAATTTCAACTTCCAGGAAAGGTAATAATATCAATTGAAATGTAAAATTAATTTAACTGCATATTGAATAATATTAATAATGGAATTTCTATTTTTAAATACTAATTTTAAACTACTTTTTATTGACGCATAGTAAATTATGTTCCTCTTTAAGAGTGGACACCAGGATCATATTATTTGGATCAGTTAATGTTTTTCATGATCTGTTATAACAATATTATTTGTGCATGCAAAGGAATGATTTACTCTAAGCTTTCTCGTCTTGTAAAACGCCACTTTCATGCCTTTTAATGTAATATACTAAATTAGAAGAAAATCCAGTAGACAGGTAATTGGAACTAAACACTTGTGTTAATGCCGTCGGTAGTAAATTGCAACTGGCAAATCCAAAAAATGTATTTGCCGGGTAAAATTTTGTAGTTAAAGCATGCGCAAACATTTTTCTGTAGCCAAGTACATATTTGCTACGCAACGAGGTCGACGCAAGGTTAAGTCGTGAACGAGACCGTTTACAGAATAGCTTTCGTAGGCTGATCGTTGAAATGATCGGTAGGGGAGTCGCTAACGATCGCCGGTAGCTAACGAACCGCTCATGAACGGTTTTTTACAGAATAGGGGTGTAAAGTCTAAGTCTACCCCTTCCTAGTACCCCCACGTCCCCCACATTCCACAACCACCATTCATCATACTGTTTAAAGAATGCACCTCAGCACATCATATTGGAATAATATTGGTTTTATGTTCTTTTATTTTTTTTCTAAGAGGCGCTAAGGGCGCAGGTCGATCGGGGCGGGGGGGCGGTCGCCCCCCTTCGCCCCCGTGTGGCTACGCCACTGTTCGATTTTGACTGTTTGTTGCCGTTCTGTTAAGAAGCTTTTAAATAATTTAAATACATTTCCCCTTACTCTCAATGCATATAGTTTTTTCATGAGTAACTTATGGTCTAGCGTATCGAATGCTTCAAAGATCAATCAAAATATTCTGTCAATTTATGCGTGCGTATCACTACATTTCAAATTTAAATTATTTAAAATGTTAATTAAAACATAAAGAAGACTAGGTACTCTAATATAAGATTTATTTTTATTGATGAAACCCCGATTTACAAAAACGATTCTGTTACTAAATCTGGACTATTGACAACCTTCCCAAGAAAGATTAGAAATTAAGGAAAGCAGGTTTACAGTGCTCCATCCCGGGTGTGTTTGCTTTTAAGACCCAGAAACAACAATGATCGTGATTATCACAAAACGATGAATAGTGAGTTATTTAAAGAGTGGATTAATTGACCTTTCCCAACCCTCTGTGGCAAGTTTTGGAACTTACTGCCCTTCGACAGTAGTGTTAATGGTAATGTTATGTTAGAGTGGTAGGTTCACAATCATGTTAATGGCGATGTTAGCAGCCATAATTAGCAGCCCACAAAATTTCTGGGCTGCTAACATCGCCACTAACATATAATCAAAATTGAGTGTAAACAAAAGGTTGTTCGTCTATGTTGTAAAAAATGATTGATGTACCTAGTGTTATTTTTAGAACTAATACAAAATTAAAAGGATTTTAAAGATGTTAATAAAAAAAACAATGCTTGGAGCGAAATAGCTGAAACGTTAGCTTGTGGTGGCGAGTTTGTTGCATGTTGTCCATCATTCCTTCTATTCTAAACTCCTTTAAAATGCAGTGGATGAACTGAAAACGAGGTGGAGAACTCTGCGAGAGTGGTTCGCTAGGGAGTTACAGGAGGCCCAACCTAAAATGTGGATGACCCGAGGAAGTGACGGGGGTTCTGTAAAAGTATCAGGGATATCAAGGGGAAGTCTGGATGTCCTGAGGAAGTACGGGGACAGATAATTTCGGGGAAGTGTGGTTGAGCATAGAGGAAAGGATGAGAGGGCTAGAGACAAAAAAGGCAGAATAAGGGTAGGGAGAAGGGGATGAGATAAAGATGAAGCTCAAAGAAGAAAATGCGAGAGAAGTATGGAAAGGCAAAGAAAAGAACAGAAAATACAAAATCGTATTTAAATGGGGGGAAAGTTTATAAGATTCCTATTTCCAAATCTACATTTTGCTTTCAAAAAACAAAAGAAATTTACTACACGCATGTACTAGTAGTACTAGTGTTGGCGCACAGTTAAAAATAAAATGCAATAAAATGTAATAATAACGACAAAGTAAAATGTTATTTCTGTGAATTCTAAAATTGCATCCTAACATTCTAAAAACCAACTTCTGATATAATATTTATTATTATCACAATATTATTAATATAATCATTAAACGTCAAACAGTTTAATCTGTCATAATTCATTTAAAGTGCCGCCTACATTTGAAATACTTAACACCAACATTGACATTACCATTAACATTATAACATTACCATTAACATTAACATTACCATTAACAGTATTGTGGAAGGGCAGTTAAAGCGGGCTACCCGATTTATCTATCTAACGTTGGCAGCGCTCCCAAAGTTGTCATTGTTAGTGTTTTTATGTTGGCGTTCCTGTGGTGTGACGTTTCCTTTGAGTCGGCTGTGACATTTGTTTATTGCATAATGGTTTATTGTCATTTCGTGACAGTCGACTCAAAGGAAACGTCACACCACAGGAACGCCAACATAAAAACAATGACAACTTTGGCAGAGCGCTGCCAACGTTAGATAGATATATCGGGTAGCCCGCTTTAAGTTCCAAAACTTGTCACAGGTGGTTGGGAAAGGTCAATTCCAGCTCTACCATCTGATGGTTTTAAAACTGTTACTATTTTTGAAAATTCCCCATGTCATTCTGTCCGTTTGGAGAGACCTCCAATACATTATTCCAACAAAACTGCAATGGGAAATTATTTAATAAACTGTAACGTTCCATTTTAACTTACATGTACAAAAGTTCAATTATGGCAGCTGATGAATAATTTAGGACAAATGGACAACTTTATGTTCAAAATATACCGCCAATCGTAATATATCAAGGTGCAGATTCGGATACAGATTCAATTTTGAACCATATCTCTCATATGATGATTCAGAATTTGAACCGCCCGAATCTGATTCTGAAAATAATCCCAATTATTCTAATGCCTGAATACATTTTTTCTATTCTTACCTCGAATTATTTATATATTAATTATTATAAAACTATAATGCTTTTTATTAAATCGAGCAAATTTACATAAACTCAGCATATATCCACATAAATCAACAATATTTAACAAAATATATGAAAATACTTCTTGTGAAAAGCACTTGTCAAAATTAACCATTAAATTTGTTAGCCCTAACCCTACTTTAAAAATTACTAAAAACTTTCACCAGCACGTTGCCAATAGTAGATTGTTTTATTAGGATGAAAAGTGTCCCTTTTTTTTACGAGCAAATTTTGCATGTGTGAGGCGGAGCGTAGCGTAGCTGAACGGATGCGATATTGCGAGTCAAAAGAAGTCACTTTTAATCCGAATGAAACATACTATTTTTTCCGCAACCGGAACAACCGGATTCAAAATAATAAAATTAAGATGCGAGGAATTAGAGAACACTGCTACTACTAAAATCAAGTCTTCTTAGCTTTTGTTTTCAATTTTATTTATTCTGTCAAACCCAGCCAAACCATCGAAAATGTTTGAACAAGATAATGGTAACGAGGTAACGAAGATACACCACCAGAAATTTTAAACCGTGCAAAAGAAGTTGTATCAAATCTTCTGCCCAATAAATCTCGAGAAGTATACGAAGGTGCCTACAACAAATTTTTAAATTGGTGTAACGAGAAAACCGTAAAATCGTACACGGAAAGCGTAGGTACCTACTATTAGCGTACTTTCCGAATTGTCCACTAAAATGAAGGCTTCTACTCTTTGGGCGCAATATTCAATGTTGAAGGCAACATTAAGTTTAAAAAATGGGGTAAATATCGAAAAATCTTCAAAACTCCGTGCCTATTTAAAAAAAGAAAATAATGACTACACACCGAAGAAATAGAGAATTATTCTTAGTAAAGAACAGGTGGATCGATTCTTGAAGTGTGCTCCTGATAAGCAATACTTGATGATGATGGTGTGTTTTAGTTTTAAAATCGAATATTTTACGATAATTAAATTTTGACGTTTGTAGGTTATATTAATTTTGGGTGTTGCTGGAGCTTGTCCCTGCGACGAGTTACTACATTTAAAGATTAATGATATTGAAGATCTTAAATCAGTCTTACTGATTAAAATTCCTAAGATCCTAACACTAAAACTAATAAGGCTTATAGATCATTTACTGTGATGATGGGAGATAGCTATTTAAATATTTACAGAAAATTCTTTGTCTAATATCTTTGTAGTGTTTTTCTTAAATAAATGTTATTCACATAACAAACCAAAATCTTAACCAAAAAAGTTAAAAGTAAAAGTTCCTAGGAAGTAAAAGTACTTTTACTTCCTAGGAACTAAAAGTGTTGCCTAGCAACACACACATTTTTTTACTAATAACAAAAACATCAACTTCACTGTCCATTTTTGGTATCAAAAGTGATCACTTTTAAGACGGTTGCGGAAAAACATACTTTCGAGAGAAATTGCAAGGTTGGTGGATCTTTAAAAAAAAAACAGACTTTATTATATTTTTTGTAGTCTTAATAGTAGGTTGTTCAAAATGTTTAAAAAGAAAATAGTTGCTAGGAAGAAAAATAAATAAAGTTTGTACGTTTTCCAATTTGTTAAAGAAATAAAAAATATATAATTTAATATTTTTTCTTCAAGCGGATCATAATATCCGTATTGTTGTACAGAACTGGCTATGTAGAAGGAAGTCATTTTGTTAGTAGTCAAAAAATGAAAATAATGTTACTAGTACAATAATGTGTTTACGTATCCATGGCAACGGCAGTATTTTGGCCATAGCTCCGCCCCCAAGGTTGGTAGAGGGGAGAGCGTTGTCCTGTCGAAATGACTTTTTAGGAAATATTTATTTACAGCAACAGAATATTTTTACACTTGAAGAAAAAATAGTATATATTATTCGGAGTAGAACGTCTTATTTGTGTTTCGCTCACTTGCACAGCCTCGGCGCGTGCGCCTCGGCCGCAATATGGCTCAACACAAAAAGAACTCTTTCTACTCCTAATAATATAATATACTATTTCAAAGAATTGTGTAAGTTAATAACTGTTAAATTAGTGCAATAACATCAGGTTATGGGCCCAGACACGTAACCAAAGAAAAATAACAGTATTTGAAAATGACTTCCGTGGATCATAGAAAAATTGTCAATCTTGACAGAAACGGGTCGAATTATATATTAGCATGGAAATTCCAGGTTTCTGTAATTTTAAATACTGATGGAATTTACGATGTGGTTGATGAAAGTCAAACTCGTTCAGCAAATGATGCTGAAAGAAAGAAATGGGATCGATATTATTTGCGCGAACAGAAGATTATCGTTACTATTTCAGTTAATGAGAAGGTACTTACACAATTAGTAGCAACTTGGTGGAGCTTCAGTAGCTAGTATTCATACGCTACAACAGCAGTTTTATGCGTATGTATATGAAAACAACGGGGTAGCACAACATCAATTGAAAATTTGTGAGGAAAGTAGGTATTAGCGAAAATATGTTAATAAAATACCCATGACTTTGCCTGAACAATTTAAACATTTTCACTCGGCATGAGATAGCACAACAGATAAAACGTTCAATACACTGAGTTCACGTTTAATTATCGAGGAAGAAAGAATTAAAACTCGAAGTGGTATCCATGAAGTAGTGGTTGAAGCTGAGGCTTTTGCAGTAAATAAGAAGATGAGTGATATAAATGGAAAGAAATACGTTCAGGAAGGGGAGAAGAAAAAGTGGAAAACTGGTAATTGTCATTATTCTAAGAAACCAGGTCACTGGAAAAACGAATGTTGGTTTCTTAAGAGTGACAAAAACCTGTGTCGAAGAATGTAAGTCATGCCTTCTTGATGGAAGCAAGTAGCACTAAAATATCTGAAAAATGGTTTTTGGACAGTGGGGCGAGTCATCAAATATCTCCTCATCTGGAGTGCTTTGTTAATTATGTAGAGTTTCAGCCAACAAAGGCTGTTACTATTGGAGATGTAAGTAAAATTGAAGCTATAGGAACAAGAACAATTCTGGTAAAATGTTGGACCAAAGGAATGGGTTGGAAAAACTGTAAAATCAAAAAAGTACTCTACGTGCTACAACTTCATGGTAATTTGTTTTCGACAAGTATGGTAGCTGATAAAGGTTATATAATTGTCACACAGAAAACAGAATGTTATATTTGGAAGGAAAGTGAAATAGTAGCAAGTGGCATTAGAGATGGAAATTTGTTTCAATTAAAAATTGATGTGCAGAAGGGAGTAACGGCAAATCAAGCAAACTGCGCAAATGTATCAACATTAAAACAGTGGCATCAAAAAATGGCTCATCAAAATATACAACATTGTAAAAGAATTTTGAAACAATATAATATGGAAATACCAGATACGGAATTTCAGTGTGAAGCTTGTATTTTTGGGAAGCAACATCGTCAGCCATTTTTAACATCAAAATCTGTAACCACAAAAGCAGGCAAAATTTTGTATGCAGATGTTTGTAGGCCAATGAAAGAAGAGTCTATAGGTAGGTCAAAATATTTCCTGCTTATTAAAGACGATTATTCTCATTACAGAACAGTTTATTTTCTGAAACACAAGAGCGAGGTTTATGAAAATCTACAGGAATTTATTCCTATTTTTGAACCAGATACTGGAAACAAGATAAAAATGTTTAGGTTCGATAGTGGTTTGGAAATGAATAATCAAATGATTAATAAACTGCTAGCTAAACACGGTATTTGTCATCAACTTACAGTTAGTTATACCTACACCACAACAGAATGGAGGTGTAGAACGAGAAATGAAAACAATTGTTGAAGCAGCTTGATCAATGATGTATGAAAAAAAAAGTAGAGGTGCAAACCTCCCCTGGACTTTCCCATACTAAAAATAAACATTTCGTTTTTGATATTCAACAGTTGTAGTTCGCGAGGCAGCATTGAAAATCATTTGAATCCTTAGCGAGAAAATCGAGACTATACGGGTACGATATGAACAGAAGAAAGACTATCTGTACTGTAGCAGGTACCGGCTAGAAATTACAGCTGGCGAAGCCGGACGATCGCTACCGACGAACGCAACGATCCGTTTCCGTCAGAGTCCAACCTAAATATTCAAAATTCACGAATTTCTCATCAACCGTACATTTTAGCCATATGAACACCTTATACTATATGATAGACAATTAAATTTTGCATTCAATTATATAATAATATATAGGGTGTTTCATTTAAAATAACAAAGTTGTTTATTGTACTGTGGAAAGCAAACGCCCTGTATACGTGATATACATTTAGGAGAATGCAGAATTATATACTGAATAACTTTTATATTTACACTTCTTTCATATTTTGACTAATAAAGGCGTTATAGGAGCATCAATTTCCGATTTTCAAAACCTCGTAGAGGGCGCCACAGTGGAATTCTGGTGTTCATCAAAAAACAAAAATGTAACTACTAATACCAAGCTGCATAAGTGTAGAAAATTTAAACAAAATCGTTAGACCAGTTTTTTTGTAATAATTTTTCAAAAATTTCAAAATTTTTGGAAGAGCGCCCGTTATCATGAATAACAATAAAATTATTCATTTGCTCAATTGCGGCATGTGAATCATTATTATGGTCTAGCTTAGCAGTTCCCAAACTTTTGTGATCATGACCCTAATTTAAAATTGCAAAAGCGTTTGCAACCCTAAAAATATTTTCCCCACAATGTACAAAATAGTCGATAAAAATGCAGCAATTCAAATTTAAGTCGTTTATTCAAGAATTTAAATATAAAAAAAAGTACATTAAATAAAGTATTACAGAAATTGAAAATTGAAAGGTTTAAAAATTAGTTGCCTACGCGACAAGTAGTAAAAAGTGGAGGTGCAAACCTCCCCTGGACTTTCCCATACTAAAAATAAACATTCGTTTTTGGTATTCAACAGTATTGTTCGCCACAACCGATAAACTAAACTTGAAAATTAGTATATGGAAAATTAACACAAGTGCCGATTGTGTTCATCTGTGCATGTATGATTATTGCTGCTAGGATTAGCCGGCGACAAGGAATTCCCGTCCCGCGCATGGTCACTTGAACATATCGGCACTTACAAATTTCACCCTACACTGTTTTAAAGTTCAATATTCACGAATTTCTCATTAACCGTACATTTTAGCCATATGAACACCTTATACTATATGATAGACAATGAAATTCTACATTCAATTATATAATAATATACAGGGTGTTTCATTTAAAATAACAAAGTTGCTTATTGTACTGTGGAAAGCAAACGCCCTGTATACGTGATATACATTTAGGAGAATGCAAAACTATATACTCAACAACTTTTATATTCAAACTTTTTTCATATTTTGATTAATAAGGGCGCTATAGGAGCATCAATTCCCGATTTTCAAATCGTCGTAGAGGGCGCCACAGTGAAATTCTGGCATTCATCAAAAAACAAAAATGTAGCTAATACCAAGCTTAATAAGTATAGAAAGTTTAAACAAAATCCTGTGGACAGTTTTTTTGTAATAATTTTTCAAAAATTTCAAAATTTTGGGAAGCGCGCCGTTGCGACCGTTTTTCGATTTAGTAAATAAGTTTTTTTCATGGTATAGTACCGCCAAAGGGCTTTCAAACAAGTTGTTGCGAAACCTGATCAGATAACTGGTTTTTGAGTTACGGGGCGTTAAAGTCGAAATTTTGAAAAATTCATAGCGGCCGCCATTTTGAAGTTAGAGAGTCCGGTAAAAAACTGTTTCCCTTGAATTATGCCCTTCTTTCATATCCCCTACTCAGATTTTCAAAATTCCGCTTCTGAAAAAAACGATACCAAAAAAACATGTCTAACTTCCGCTTCCGGTTTCGGATTTTTTTGAAAAGCTTATTTTGTCGATGAATTTTCGATATACCTCTTCATTTAAAATTTCATCAAAATCGGTTCACTAGTTTTTGCGTTAGAGGCGTTACATACATACATACCCACCCACGCACCCACGCACCCACAGACAGACATTTTTTCTAGACCACTTTTTTGGGTTCCTGGGGACCCAAAACACGTATTTCCGCGAAAATCTCGACTTCGAAAATTTTCATGATATCAATACTTCCCATATACCAGTGGTGGTATGGGAAAGTAAAAACAAATCAGATTAAGAACAAGGCACGAAAAGAAATTAAATAATTAAAAAAATGATAAAAGCCAATTTAGATCACCGCTTTTGGATTGCTACCATGGTGTTGCGTCATCTTACCCACCAATTCGGCGATTCTCGCTCGAAAGTTTTTAGTTAGTTGACTCATGACTGAGTGACTGCAGACTAGAGATGGACAACGGAATCCCCAGTCAATCTGAGCTATTGTTTAATATGAGTTGGGGGGCCTACGCTATGATGGCGCCACGTGATTCGTAAGGTGCGTCTGCGCGTTGGAACATTTTTAATTTTCAACTTCCAAGTATTTGAGGTCCGTCTTTTATTTAGTTTTTTTATTTCATGTTTTTCTTTAGTATTTTTTTAAACACGAGGTACACACAGAGTACATATTGCCATATACAGAATTAAAAGGAGAATCCGAATTTATGAAAAGAAATGGGGGTATCTATTTAAAAAAATTGGAGCAAAAATTATTCAATCAATTAACATGAAAAGAGTCTACTATACACCAAGGTAGAAAAGTAAATTTTCTCAGCCAGCATTGAAGGAAATAAGTTGCGAGACTGATAAGTCTTCCTCTACCTTGATGTATGTACCTATAACCTACTTTTATTCTGCTACTTGCACCTTTATTCTTCTTATAATTAATCGCTTTTATACACTACTCGCAAGTCGCAATGTAACTTCTTTAACACATTCGCTGCGTATGACTCCGACCAGAGCAGCATCGGTTTGTCAGCCTGTGCGCTCCATTCAGAGCAGATGATGTTAGGAGCCAAAAATCAAAAATTTTCAGAAATTGAAAACAATGATTTACACGTATTTAAAGAAACAATAAATCAAACATTTACAAAAAAAAATTACCAAAACAAAGGTTTGCACCTCTGGGGTACCCCACATAATACAAGTCACAGCGAATGTGTTAAGCTCTTCACACTATAGTGCAAGGCAGGGCACGTACTCGGCAAATTATTTTTCACGAAATAGCATGGTCACCAGCTTGGCAAGCAACAATGGTAGCACGTGACAATTCTTTCGAACCATATTTACCAAGCTATTGACTATGACCCGCATAGATAACATGTAAACTAATTTGCCGAGCCCGTGTCTTAGTCTGTGCGGTACTATAATATAAATCGAGCTTAAACGTAGTAACATTGCTAGTAGCGTAAAAGCGATTAATTATAAAAGGAATAAAGCTGCTAGTAGTGGAAAAAAAAGTATATAAACCACGGTAGAGTAGACGTATGAGTCTCAATAATGCTTGGCTGAGAAAAATGTCTTCTCTAACTTGGTGTATAATATACTAATATCAGTTTTGTATTTTGAACTCTGCCTTCCCCACAGAAAATGTCACCAACCGCCACTGGTTTGAGCTGCTTTAAATACTTCAAACATATTAATATCTTAATAAACTGTTAATTATTTCAGTTGAACATGAGAATAGCAGCACCCATTTGCATGCCCAAATAAAATCTGAAACTCCTGATGTGAAATTCGATATTGAGAATGATGATGATATCTATATTAAGATTGGGTCTTTGGTGGGCGAGGAACTGGATATAAAAGAAGAAATTGACGAAATTGAACCCGAAATCATGCAAGGCTTTCAAGTTGAACAGTTAGATTCTGCAATGTACAGCACCTTATATCCAATTGAAGAAAATTCCAAATCCAATAATGCAAAAGATAACTTAGAACCATACACAACAACTGTAAGTGATTATGGGAGTAATTGGAGAAGCAATTTTGAGACTTATGGTAAGATAGGTACAAGAGAGAGACCCTTTCAATGCAATACTTATATGTGATTAGTAAAGACCGGATAGTTAGGCAAAATAAAAGGTCAAAAAAGGCAGGCAAAAAGGCAAAAAAAACAAGCAAAATAGGCACCAAAAAGGGCAAAATAGGCACCAAAAAAGGCAAAAAAGGCACTAAAAAAGTAACTTAGAAAAACTTTATTTACAAAGGTATAAAAGATACATTTATTATAATTAGGTACTTTATCTAATTAATTGCCTCCATTATCTTTATTTTGGTACCAACTCGTTACCAGAAGTTTCTCTAAATTATCAACGGTTAAGTTACTTCTTCTGTCACTCAAAATTTGTTTATAAGCGGAAAACGATCTTTCCACGTCACAAGATGTGATGGGTGCAAATTTGAAAGAGCTTATCTGCCCTGGAGTCATCTCTAAGTCATGTAGATCATCGAGGTTTGAAACTCCTTCGTGCATTTTCGAAATTGTTTGTAAAATTTCGAAAGAAGGATTTTTTTGTAAAACATAATTTAGCTTCTCTAATCACTGATTAGGTACAGGCCGATTCAAATTCGACCCTCGCCATGGGGATTTCCCTTAAGAACAGACGTAGGGAGAATGATTAAATCCGGCAAAGTAGCTATTTTCTCCTTTGCCTGATGGTCTGATTATAATTTTATTAACATGTTTCCTCTCTTTCAGACCATCATCAACTTTCTTATTTCTTATGGGCGCAATTTTATTTACAAATTCAGATGCTCACTTTTTCTCTGATTATGAACAATATATGTTATGTAAGGGAAAATATTCTAATAGCGTTTTCCACTGGCAGAACTAGTGCGCACTAAAACTGCACTTACTCGGTTTTGCGTATTCCCACTGCTGTTTTCAGTGCGCACAGTTAGAGAGCAACACGTTTCACTGTAAAATCGTGTCGCACTAGATCTCTCGCAGTGCAGGTTTTTTTGAACCGAATACGTAAAACCGAATAAGTGCAGTTTTAGTGCGCACTAGTCTGCCAGTGGAAAACGCTATAAATTGGTGCTTAATTCTCAAAAAAAAAAAGTAACTTAAAATCATGCCATGGATTGTTTAAAAACAATGAAACATTTAGTTAAGTCGCTTTTGTCTATACGTGTTTAATTGTTAATGAAAATGGCAGATTATTTGAACATTTATTGTAATAAATTATTGTTTTTCCCAACCGGGAATAAAGTGCCACTTTTATTCCCTTGATGTATAAATAACTACTATTTATAATATGAATTCAATTTTCGAATTTTGTTCTCATTAATCCGGTATTTTCGTTAGATTAGCTTCATTATTATAATATTTTGATATCAGTAACAATTAAATAAGTAAACAAAAGCAACCTAAGTAAACGAGAATTAAGCACTACATGCAGAATATTTTCCCTGCATATCCTATCCCTTTGTCATCAGAGAAAAAATGAGCATCTGAATTTGTAAATAAACAAAATGGCGCCATAAGAAATAAAAAAGTCGATGACGGTCTGAAAGAGACGAAACGTGTTAATAAAATTATAATTGGACCATCAGATAAGAGGAGAAACAATGACTACGAAAATTTTTTTTGTATTTTAATTATAAATTCAAATAAAAGCGCCACAAACAAAAACCTAAATCCCACTTTTTTCAGTTTTTCAAAATATTTCGATTGTCAGTTGTCGCATTCTTATAGACAACAAAAATAGTAACTTTGCCGAATTTAAACATTAACTCCGTTCAATTGACTCTACGATTCAGTACAAACGCGTAACGCTTTTTATTGTGAACCAACAGAATGGCTGGATTTTTGAAAACCTCGCATTCTATTGGTTGACACTAAAATACGCTGAACATTTGTGCTGACTTGCTGAGTCAATTGAACGCAGCTTAAGGGAGATCCCCATGGTGAGGGTCAAGTTTGAATCAGGCTGTATAAAAGTTCACGTGAGGGTGAACACATATGGAAACCCATACGCGTGAAAAACCATTTCGTTGCAATATATGTGAACATACGGGTGAAAAACTATTTCAATGCAATATTCGCTATTCAAATTTAAGATTTGGCTGCGCGCACGACGCTACTGTGGAGTTTTAAATTACAACCTGTCTAGCGTAGTTGTAGCCATCTAGCATAGCATTTTTTTTATAGTTGTTTGTATTTGCGGTTTGTACGGTTTACATTTTTATAATTAATTTATCAGGAAAAAATACTAGAAGCAAGAGTAACACCAACTGCTGCGTATATGGTTGCAAGTCTATGCGAAGGACACGCAACGACTTAAGTTATCATACTTTCCCCAAACCAGGCAAAGAAAGTGTACGCATAGAAAATGATTTTGGTGGCATGCGAAAGGTGGACAGGAAAAAAGCTTGGGAAATTAAGTTAAAGTTAAAGAGAGTTTCCAACTGTATGCGAGTTTGTTCCTTACATTTCATAAAAGACGATTACTATTATGCAGGTAAGATGTCAGGTCATATAATATAATAACACAATTTTTATTTAGCAGAACAATGCTGTACAAACTACAAAATATAATATTCTGTGATATTACAAATTTTAGAATGGCAAGGGACCAGACGATTACTACCAACAGCAGTTCCAAGCCAGAACTTGCCAATTTGAAGTCATGATGTTGATCAGAAAAAAAAGATGAAAGAAGCACGTTGGACACATTGAGGATGAACAAGGATCACGTTATGGTCGATAAAGGGTTTTTAATCGATGATAAGAAGCTATTCTCAATGCGAAAATAGCTGCTGCTAGAGTCCACATTGAAAGAGTTCATCAACACATTAAAATATTTCAATTTTTAAATAACCATTTACCAGTGAATTTGGTTCCAATTATTAATGTAAGTTTAAATCATTTGCTAAAACTTACGTCGATATTTCATTTAAATTGTAGTTGGAAGATATGGAGAACTACATCAAATTTAAATTGATGGGTTGTCAAAAGTGATGAAAAACAATTTTTGTATGCCAACTGGATCATTCCTCAAAAAAAGCCGGTCCCCGTCGCTACCGCCGGCCTCCAACGTGGCTTCGACGTCCACCCCTCTGGCGGCAGTACATCCTCTAGCAACCGGTCTTAGCGCCGTGGTCGACGAAGAGTCGGTCTCAAGCTTCGGCTCCCAAGGCTCCACGGCAACCGCAACTCCTACGGGTAGCGGCGACCCGATGGCGAAAACCTGAGCTTTTCCTTGGGGCCTCGGGTGGTCAAGAATCCCGGTCCCGGGAAGCGCAACCACGAGGAGGAGGAGAGACGCTCCCGGCCGGCCAAGCGGCATCGCCATATAACCATATTCTTTTTTTATTAATGGTTGGTTGTATAAAAAAAATAAAAACATTTTGTAAAATGCGTTATAATAACCACTGAATGTGAGTTGCATACACTATTTTTTCTATGACCAGTCAAATAGTTTATTTTCGAGATTTATTAAATTTTAAATCTGTCACATTGAATTATGAGAAGGGCACAATTTTTTATTTTATCGAAGAGTATTGTTAGAGACTACTATAAGTATAAGCTGTAAATTACTAAACTTAAGTATACATGGTTGGTGATTTGTGATAAATTGTTGAATTTTTTTCTTTGTTCTTAATTTAAGTTTTGAAAATTCAACTCCTGATACTAAATAGGTACCTAGGTTTTAACAACATGACATTTCAGTAATTTCTACTCTTCTTTCTACTCCAAAAAAAGTTAAAAAAACGTGGATCACCTACCTGCACTAGCGATCGTCCGACTTGAAATTACAGCTGGCTACCGACAATCCATCTGTCAGAGTTCATCCTAAATCTTCAAACTTTACAAAACGTAGCGGAACTTGGAAAATTCTCATCAACCGTACATTTTAGCTGTATCACTACTACCTTATTGTAATTAAAGGATTAAGATCCATTTGAACACAAAATGGGTTAGGAATGAAATAAAAATTGTTTGTATATAAGAACTATTTCAAATTAGCTATAAGGCACATATCTGTCATGATCCTTAGGGATTGTTTAGATATTATTTTTCAATAAAAAAAAAAAAAAGGTTTAAAAATGTGCTGCTTCAATTTTTGTGTTTGTTAAATTTTCAATAATCCTCTGGATTTAAGGACATTGGTTCCTCAAACCCTTGTTCCTTTTGTGATTCTTTTTATGTAACACTTCATGTTATTTAAAATTTAAATTTTTATGTAATTTTTTATTCAATTTATTAATTTTATATCTACCATATGGTAAGTTCTTATTAATGTATTTAGACCTTAAGCGGGGTTTACATTACCAACAAGTCTAGGATAAATTGGCATACATGTATTATACTTGTATAATACTTTCTCAAATTTATGATAAACAAAGTCTTATACATTTTTAAATACAAGTAGTAGATAATGTATAAAACATTACTTGTTCACATTGTATTAAAAGTACAAAATGGCTTCAAACGAAGAACTTATGTTTGTTTCTACCGTGTCAAGTTATTTAATTTTCGATTAGCAAGTCATAATAATGAAGGCAAAGGTGGTGGAGTAGAAACTTTTTTATCCACATCTATTTCGCTGAATTTTAAATTATCAGCAATCGAACGTGTAGTGCATCTTTTTTTGCGTTTCTCATCAATAATACTTCATTCTGCCTTAAAAATTCAATTAATTGAATTGTGTTCTCTTTTGACCACTCCATTTGCGATAAAACACTATAGAAGGCTTTGAAAATACGTAATGTGCAGTCGCAAGTTGTCAGACATGTATGTGTATTCCATCCACTTCGGATCGGCCGTACTTGTATAATACATGTCCTATACTCCTATACACCAACAAATGCAGTTGCATACTTCTGAAAATCTACAACTTGTATTAAACATATCTGAAATTTTTCTAGACTTTTTAAATACTTGTATGATACTTATATTATCCAGGACATGTACGTAGTGACACAGCGGAAAAGCGGAACGCGGAACGAAGGCGTAATATAATTTGACCGTTGTGATTGGTTACATACCACCATACGGTCTATCCGCGCGTATTCAAGGTCATTGCGCAAAAAGTTGACTCTACTTTAACTTTTTGCGGAATAGCGCAATCGAATCTGCCGACAAAAAGTTGAAGTGTCCAGTGGGTAAATGGTAAAACTGCATCTTAAAATGGCGGTAATTATTTATAATTTTTAACAGTTCAAAAGTATTAATAGTAAATTGTGGATTTGCCGAAATAGTTTTTTTTTGCTTGTAGCAGTTATTTAGCTTATGTTTCGACATTCTGCAAATTGCGCTTTTACGCTGTGTGGGGAACAGCTTCAAATTTAAACGGACCACAACGCGCGCATTCCTTTTCCGCTGTGTGGGGACTTGGCCTGAGGCTTATTTGTTATACTTTTTTAGCATCTGAAGATGCCCTTTTAAGGGCGAAAACGTTAATGCTACATTTAATAAAGGAGCTATCAACGGCCTAAATCACACTTTAAATGGCCGTTGCTAGCTCCACGGCTAACGTGGATATAATTCTGACACTAAATCCACGGCATAGAAGAAAAATGCCAACTGTGTCGCATTTTATCCTTGGAAGAGCACATTTTCCGAACACGGAAATTATAAAAAATGCGGGCATTACGTCATGCGCATGTCTGGGGACTTGTAAAATTATTTCAGCTTCCTGAGATTATAGGGACAGAGGTGCGTACGATTGGTTGCCTACTCCCAAGGCGTAAAAGTCTTGTTTCCAAGAAATCTAATGATAACAATTATTAACTACAAACAAAATCAATCGCTCGGAGTATTTTTTATTGGTCATATTCAACTTGCAAATTAATTAAAAATCAATTTACAATATGAAAATGTTTGAAACTTTCATAATAGAACAATTTTGTCCCCAGACATGCGCAGTAGGTGTAGCTCGTATTCGCCCTTGACAATGACGTAATGCCGTGGATTTTGTGTCAGAATATTATATCCACGTTAGCCGTGGAGCTAGCAACGGCCAACTTTATAAGCCTCAAACTAATGCACAGCGCACATGCGCAAAAACAAACAACTGTACTATGATATTCAGAAGCTAGGGGGTGAGGGCGAGGCAGGAGGGGGGCCTAAAGGTCCCATTTTTAACTTTTCCTTATGATTGATTTCAACAAATAAAACCCGAATAGAACCCTAAAACACGATATTTGATTTTTTCAAAACTTCCCTCACTCTATTCTCAAAACTATTTACACTACGGAAAAAATTAATAGAACCTTTTTTGTAGAGAATTAACTCTAGTATAATTTTATGTAAGGCTAGTTTTTCGCTAAACTCAATATTTTCCGAGATATTTAAGGAAAAGTTGAAAATGGGACCTTTAGGCCCCCCTCCTGCCTCGCGCTCACCAGTCACCCCCCATCCTCGGGGACTTTTAGTATGTTATGCAGGAAACTCGAATGAACAACTGTGCAAAATGTCAAAACTTCGGGATTTTTTTCTTCTGGTTTGGCTAATTTGACTGGGCTATATAGGGTGTCCCGAAAATGGCGCATAATATAGGTATATGGTACGCTGTTCAGTACCGCTAAACAAGTGTGAGAAAAATGTTAAAAAAAATCTTTTCGCTCAAATTTGTAAGATATGAAGATGTAAAGTTAACACTTGTAACTTTTTAAAAATTGCAAAAAAGCACGTAATTCCAAATTATTAAATAATTACTGAAGACATTTTTACATCGAGATAGCGCGAAAATGTTTCTGGCAACATTGTGCTCTGTTCAAAAATCAGTCGTATGGTTTCCCAGGTAATAATGAGTAGGTAACAATCAAAATAAATAGCTTCCCAACAAGTTATAAAATGTGGATGTGCCAGATTGTGCACATCTTTTTCGGTTAATAACTACAAAAACACGGCAGGTAGAATTTTTTTGAAGTGTAACTTCTTATGCGGCGTAGGGGAGTAAAAGCTTGGAAGTGAAACGGATATTACGTGTCGCGTAACGGAAACACGTGACGCGCGGGCGTTTTAAATTCATACATTAAGCGTGCGTGTTGCGCAGACTCGAAAATAAAGCAGGTGAATGCCTTGGGTAGAATGGCGATCGCCGAAGCATGACGCACGCAATGTGCGTTTATATTGAATACATTTTGTGTTTGTTATACATTTAAAGACAAGGTGCGTCAAAATTAATGCAACCAAATGGATAATAATGCACATACAGGGTGCGTCAAACTAAATGCAACAAACAAACAAGAAGTTACACTTCAGTCGTGAGTCCCATGACGCACACCAATTTTTGTATTTTTCCCTTACTACTCCCTTGTCAGTCACCTACAACGCCCCATAAATATTATGCGCCATTTTCGGGACACCCTGTATAGTTACCTTATGTTCATCATTTGTAACTTTTTGAATTTTAGCAGCGTTCGTTTTTCTACTCCGAGTGCCTAGTTTGACTTCGTTTAGCTTCCGTTTATTACAGAACAATAATTTACGGGAAGAGTTATTGGAAAACGTGCGAAAATTTAAATAACTGTCAAAATTACTTTTACACAATGGTGAATTGTTTTAATAAAAATACAGCTACAGAAATAGCAGCATTAGAGGAATTTTCGATTTTCATTTTTACAATTTATAAATTATTCACAATAAAACTTGAACAAATTATTATTAACAACGAATGTCGCGCAGGATTTGAATCGAAACGCGTTGGGTCATGGTCGGATATTGTCTGAAAACTCGAATCACGTGACCTCATAGGTTAGATCAGATGTTCTAATGACGTCTGTTCTGTTCTTAGGACATTAGCCAGAATTTATGTTAGCCAGGCATTAGACATGCATTAGACTGAGCGCTCAGCGTTGATCGTCCACGAACGTCTTCGATCGTTCTGTATAGTCGTTCTGAAAATCTAACATTAGACTGAGCAACCGGTGGCGGTAAAAAATTGTTTGAGGTCATTGCACTGAAGACTAAAGGTGGGCGATATTGAAAAAAATATCGATAATACCGATATAAAAAAATATCGATATTGTCGATATATCTATGTTTCCAAATTCAATATCGATATAAAAAAATTCCCAGCCCTACTGAAGACTAAGTGAACATTTTTTTTTCTTTTAAATTCATTAAAAAATGTCCAAGTTAAGCGAGGAAGAAGAAATGATGACCGTACTTTTATTGGAAGAAAAACCAAACGCTCTTTTAAAAAGTTAGGTTACGTTAGTTTTAGCACATGCGCACTCTACTACGAACGTTCGTGACCAACCAAAATTTAGAACTGGTTCGAATTACAAACCGTTCTTTGCAGAACGATTGAGGCCAGCCGTGAACGATCGATGAATGTAACTTTGCCAATAAGAATACTTGTGTTGGAAATTTAGTTGACGGTGGCTGTTCGCAGACGACCGACACTGAACGCGCACTTGTTCGGTTCGGAACGGAACCGTCTCGTTCGGTTTGAATAAGTCCAAACATCCGCGCACTACATCAGTCTACATCAGTCAATAAAATTATATGTTCTGTGTCAGTCTCTGTCGGTCTTGTGCAATTCTCGAGGATGGTTAAATTCATTCAGAAGATGTGATGATAGTCATTGCGTGCCATGAAATGAAAAAAGCAACTCCCAGGTTCTGGGTTCATGATATAAATCTTAGAGAGCACATGTATTACCTTACTTACTACATGATGAGTAGAAGTATTTTTAAATATTTTAGAATGTCCAGTGACAAAGTTTTTGAACTTTATATCTATTGCCTCTTCAAAAGCAAAATATCTTACGTGTCAATATCAAGGCAAAAAAGTCCGAAAGTTCCATCAGTCTATAGGTAAAAACGGGACGAACAGGATGGTGCCGTGCCGTAGCGAACCGACGTAATGCGTGGGCTGCCATTTATTTCCATGTATTTTGATTTTTGCTGTTGGGACGGTTCCGAACGGAACGGAACCGAACCGAACAAGTGCGCGTGCTCCTGTAAACGAACGCAGCTAAATTCATTTTGTTCTTGCTACTGTGTTCCGAATATTAATTATCACTAAAACTCGTCTCGTTACGTTTGAACCTTTGACCCTCATTTTTTAACGTACAAGTTTGCCTTACTAAAAGGTTTCAAACTTCGAACATACACTGGTCCTTTGAGGAAAAAACATACCGCTTTGAAATTGGCTCAAAGAAGATTGACAAGGACAGACATATAATAGGAACTAGTAGTTTCTACGCATGTGTGTGGTAATTTGCGGCGTGGTAATCGGCTGTTAAGTGAAGATGTCCATAGCGCCACGCCCACAGCTGTTAGCTTGTACGCATGCGCATTTCGTTTCTATTATCTGTTTACCCTGGTTCCCCCTTTCAATCTTCTTTGAAACACCGGTTGTGCAGTACAGCATACATATGTTCTTTCCAGTTTCGAAGGTTTCAAACTTATCGCGCTTTAAATTGCTGCATGCATGCGCAGTAAATATTGGTTCTAGTCATATCTCTGTCCTTGTCAATCTTCTTTGAACTAATTTCAAACCGGTATGCTCCTTCCAGTCAAGGAGAGTCTATTTTCGAAGGTCATTCCCATAATTCTATTGATTGATAATTTGTTTGAAAGAAACTAAACAAGAAAAATACCCTTCTTCTTGAGCTTATATGGATATCCACTCCTGAATGTTTCTCAGTATAGTTACAGGATAAGGTTGTGGATAGGGAAGTGCTTATTGGTCACAGTGGTAGGTTGAGCCGAGGCGCTTTCCAATTATTACACCCGGGAATAACTCCAAGTAGCTCCCGAACTGCACTTGTGCATTCCAATTGATGAATTTACCGAAGCTTGCTGCACTGATACTGATATTTTTACCTTCATCCGACGCCGACCTCTCAAAGACCTATTTTGTTCTGGGGTAGTAGGGGTAGCTAGTACTTGTTACGCATCACATGACATTAAGTTTGGTTTAGTTTCGAATTAAATTTATACCGGGGCAGCTTAGTGCAGCTGCAGATCAGTACAGGATCAGATCAGATCAGTGCATTTGTAATTGGAAAGCGCCTCCGAGCGCTCACTTGGTTCGTGTGTTGACAGCAAATAACATCCGGAACAATCTATCAAAAAGTATGTACAATGAAGTTTCAGGAACAGACTGTACAGAACGCAAATTGAAGGTAGTAAACAAAGGATAGGGAAGGTAGTAACCAAGATAAACGTCAGAAAAAAACGTGTTCAAATAGCAGCGACCGCGCAGTCGACGTTACGTAGCTTCGCAGTCAGTGTGGAAACGTACCATGATAAGTACCTAATAACGCATTTCCAACTGCAACCTTTCCTTGGCATATTATAGATGTCTCCTTCAACGTTTTCACGTTCCCCTTCATGGGCGCCACTGTATTATTCTAAAGGTCCACTGGCAGGTAGTGCTGGGCGATATATCGATAAATATCGATATACCGATATATCGATAAATATCGATATATCGATAACTATCGATATCGATATAATTTCGATATCGATATAATTTCGATATCGAATATCGATATCCAAATTTGAATATCGCCCACCCCTACTTGCAGGATCTTGTCTTGCGACGTAGTTTATCCGTCTCTATTTAGATTAAACATTGGCCTTTGCTAGCTCCACGGTTAACGTGGATATAATTTTGACACTAAATCCACGGCATTACGTCTTGTCAAAGGATGACATCATTAATCCGGCGATGCGAATACGAGCTGCACCTACTGCGCATGTCCGGGGAGATTATTCTATTATGAAAGTTTCAAACATTTTCATATTTTAAATTGATTTTTAATTTATTGACATTCTCAAGCGTTACTTTAATTAAAAAGAAAAATTATAAATTAGCTATTCAAAAAGTTTATTCCATTAATAACTCTGATAAAACATTAAAATACGTTTCAATTCCATATTTTGGTAAAATTTCAGAAAAGATTGCTAAAATTATAAATAACACAAATAAATATAAAGTCATTTTTAAAACAAATAAAAATATTCTATACTCTCTTTTCAATGCTAAAGACAAAATTAATGATTTGCTAAAATCAGGTATTTACAAATTAAATTGTTCACATTGTGATTCAGTATATATGGGTCAAACAATTAGAACTTTCAGTATTAGGCAAAAAGAACATATCCGTTGTTACAAATATAAACATGCACATAAATCAAATTATGCTAAACATTTGTTAGAACAAAATCACACATTAACATCTAATAATACAATTAAATTTTTACACTTTTCTGATAACAAAAATAAATTAAATATTTTGGAAGCTTTTGAAATTTATAAACACAAAAAACAACGTACCTTTAATGAATGAGCAAATTGAACTCTTAGATTCTCCTTTACTGAAGATTTTGGAATAAATATCTTTTTAAAACACACTGATAAGCGACTGACTCCGACGGGTTGACTGGGGCCAGCTGCTTCACGCAGTGTTAAAATAATAGAATCAAGGAGTTACTATATTTTGCATTTGATATAACATCTTATATTGCTTTTGACAATGGCACATTGATGCCGAAATACGTATAAAGCGAATAAATCTTGTTATTTCCCGTTGAAATCGATATTTTATTTAATATTTATTATTTGATTTTTAATTAATTTGCAAGTTGAATATGACCAATAAAAAATACTAGAGTAAAGTTTCTGTAAGTCCCAACGATTGATTTTGTTTGTAGTTAATAATTATTATAATTAGATTTCACAGAAACACACTTTTACGCCTAGGGAATAGGCAACCAATCGTGCGTCCCTCTGTCCCTATATAATCTCAGAAAGCTGAAATAATTTTCCAAGTCCCCAGACATGCATCGAACGTAATGCCGTGGATTTTGTTAGCCGTGGAGCTAGCAACGGCCTTCAAACAATGAGATATTATTTTGGCCAGGACATCCCCGAGCTGTGAAATTTCGGGGTATTCCCTTAGGTAGTGGGATAGACTGATCTTATAAAAGGGACAAGCGGATAGGTTTCACCATGGAAAACCCAACAGCTGAGCGTATGTACCGAGTGGGTACTTTCAAAACCGAACATAGGAGAATTGCAAAACCCTCTGCTCGACTGAATCCCTAAGCGTTATTATTCATAAAAATATCTGATATTAATACCTAACAGAAACTTATGACTGATCTCAAATAATTTAATTAGATAAAAAAAATTGACAGTCACAGCAACCTATGTTATTTCAAAATAGCTTTATTTTATAAATTTTTTTACAGAAAAGGTAACTAAGTACTAACCTTTATTGGTACCATCAGATGCGCTGTATTTTTGTCGTTCTATTCATACCATTACCATCCTTGTGCGTTAAATCGCGAGCAGGAATCTATTATAACGGTTAGTTATAATGCAATTCTCCTATGTTCGATTTTGAAAGTACCCACACTGTATATACACAAGTCCACTGGGTTTTTGTGAAAAATAATTCTCAAACTGCAACTAACCTTAAGTCAGTGGGGCGCCCCACTAGTCTTTGGAAAGAATTTGCTTTAGGTTAGTTGCAGTTGGAGAATTATTTTTCACAAAAACCCAGTGGACTTGTGTATATACATACGCTCAGCTGTTGGGTTTTCCATGGTGAAAAAATTAAAAATTGTTTATGACAGTCTTTGACTTGGGTTTTTTGTTGTTGCATCTACCAATGATACATAATTTATACACAAATAAACTTTATTAAATTACATGTTAAGTTGTTTTTGTTTTATCAAAATTTCTAGCGCTAACACCTCCATGTTCTGCTGATGTAGCTCATCCTCCATCTTCATTTTTTTTTGGTGCTGTTCCCTGTCCATTTCAAGTTTGTTCCGGTGTTGCTCCTCATCCATTTCCATGCGCCTAGCCTGGCGTTCCTCTTCTTTAGCTGCAAAGGCCAGTTTCCTTCTATATAGTTCAGCTTTCATTTCCGGAATTTCACCCCCAACAGCCCCAACATTAGTTTTCTTCGGGGCAAGCTTACCATTCCTCTTGCGCTTAAGCATTGTTGGGGTGTACGTTCCCCAATTACTTGTTGAAGGAATGGGAGCTTCTGCCTCGCAGGGAGTTTTATCTTCCAGCTCGTAGGGAGTTTTATCGTCTGCCTCGCAGGGAGTTTTATAGTCTGGCTCGCAGTAAATAATTTCACCGTATTTCAGGTTGTCCAGTGGTGGTATCGGGGTCGGCGACGCAAGGGACTGGGTAGGTGCGGAGGTAATTGTTCCACTAGGTGTAGGTGGCCCACCATTCATAACACACACATCATCGTCGTATGGATTCTCCAATCCTCCCACAGTTTTAATATTCACTATCTCTAAAATGACTTCATAGACGATGCTCCGCTTATCTTTTGTTGATTCGGCCCCCCCACCTGTACCATATAGGTGCTTCTTTTGGCTGGCATAATATTTTCGAGCTGCGGTTTTCAAGTTGTCGTACTTCGATTTTAACTGTGGCACAGTACGGGGTCCATGGCAGCTGTTAAATTGATCCATAATTTTGCCCCAAGCAACCTCCTACAAGAGACAAACGGAAAAGAATTGTTACAAAATTTATTCATTTTATGAAGTGTGTATTTATTACCTTTTCGGCGGGTGATACCAAATTTGTGGTCTTGTTTTCCACCACGTTCTTATAGGGCAAGATGATTTGCGCCAAACGCAGTTCCGTTTCCAGCGTAAAATTATTTCCACGAGGAATTTTTGCCATATTGATGATAATGACGATAATTGGTAACAAATAGGCAGTAAAAAACAACAGAATGATAACGATAACAAGGAAAATAACGATAACAAGGAGAATAACGAGAACGAAAACAAGAAAAATAACAATAACTGTAACACACGACCAAAAAAAACTGCAAATTTACTTCAAGACAAACAACGGAGCGAACACTTTGAAGTCAAAGCAAGGAGTGGTGCCGTTGGTGCCGTTTTCGCGCCAATTTCCCACTCTACCTATAAAGACGCGTTCTTATTGGTTCTTAGGTAGTCACCTGACGATCGTAGCTGTGTGAAGTAGGTTGCAATACGTACTTCAGTGTTACCAACACAAACTGTAGCCGACAAACCTCACTTTATCTCGACTTTAGCTAAAGTTGCCTAGCTCCGCCCACCTATACCATTATGAAACACACCAACTTGAAGTCCGACTTTAAAGTTAAAGGGGACTTTAGTTAAAGTCGACTTGAAGTCGCGATTATGAAACCGGGCGTAAGTAAACTTAAAATATATTTTAAAAATAGGGGCAATTTTTCTCATTTAAGGTGGCTTGGAAGAGGGGTTGGCAACACGCCACGCTAGCTAAAGATTGGCAAAAACCTAAAAACTTTTGTCCAAGATTACGCTTACAACGTTTTTTTAAAAAAGCTGATCGATAGTTTATTTTAATGTTTGACAGTATAGAATGGTTCGTTCGGATTTTGTTTTAAAAAAAAAATCCAAATTGCTTATAGAGGCCAATTTGTAAATTTTTTATCATTAAAATATAAGCTTAAATTAACAAATATCGGCAAAACCGGATCCGAACGTTCATTTATGTAGTTGATTAGAATTGAATAAAACCTAGAAAACGATTTCAACCGTACACATATTTTAGTTATCTTTGTCAAAGCATATATTTGAATACGGTTTTTGATCAATCGTAACAACTTTGGAAAGAATGGTTAGGCAACACACCACGCTTTTAGTTTGTACGTTATGCGTAGTGGGCTTTTGGCATTTGACTGTTTTGAGGTTTCGAAAATTGACTCCGCGCTCCAGCTAGCACTAACTTCCATATCCGCTTCTACCCATATCCCTACTCTCACTTCCACCCTAACCGCGCGCCAAAATAAAAAATAGAGTTTCTAACAGACCCTATAATAATTATTATGCTGTATAAATTATCTTATTTTCAAAAAAATGTTAATAAATTAATTACACAAAATATGTTCTGACTGTAAACACGTAAATTCAAAAAATTCATTTAAATTGTAGAATGCATAATCAAACAGGAATGTCTGAAAAGATGCAAAGATACATTTTCTTTTAACTTTAAGGGCAGATTCCTCTTTTGTTTCTTGTTAAATATATTGTGTTATTTTATAAATAAACAATGCGTCGCGTCGTTTGGTTTAGTTTATAATAGCTATTCCAGTGTTCCAGTGGCGCGATTCCGTAAAATTTCGCCGCGAGTAATCACACACCTCGCTCCTTCCAGTGAAAGTAAAAATTCTGCAGTTTTCGTAGCATACAAGTAAAGGTCCGCGCGCACTTGTTCGGTTCCGTTCCGTTCGGTTCGGAACCGTCCGATCGGCAAACATCAAAATACATGGAAATGAATGGCAGCCCGCGCATTACGTCGGTTCGGTTTCGTCCCGTTCGGTTCAGTCCAAGTATACTACAGAATGATGTCAAAAAATTTCGAAAGTCAGATCAGTGTATAGGTAAGAACGGGGCGAAAAGGATGGTGCCGTACCGAATCAACGTAATGCCAGTAATTTCCGCGGCATTTGTAAGCTTGGTGGAGCTTTATTTGATTTTTGCCGATCGAACAAGTGCGCGCGGACCTTTAGGGTCCGTATCTGGAACATTACCACCTTCCACGCCATAATGCTCATCAGTTGTCGTAAATCTGTAAATTGCGGTGGGGCCGCTTCTTGTATCCCAAACTAACGAAAAAGTTGAACTTATGGAAATAGAATTGAACACATAAAGTAGCTACAAAGTTCAATAAAAGTAAATAGAAAATTGTGCTCTTAGATACACCGCCGATTATGTAATTAAAAAAACACTTGATAAGTTTAAATGCGAAGCTTGTCGCATGCACTTCGTAAAATCCAGTAAATTTGAATATACAGATGAACTATTAATAAAAAGAAAACAAGGCGTGTAAATGTCGAAACGGTGCTGATTTGGGAAACTTGTGCCCTCCTTTTCAACTAGCAACAAACATCGTAGAAATTTGCCTAACGGTATTTGCAAACAATTATCCCAGAATTAAAAGTGTACTCGGCATATAAGGGAAACATGCGTCTTCCAAGCCATAAAAAAGATGTAT
Organism: Hemicrepidius hirtus; assembly: GCA_963082805.1. NCBI lineage: Eukaryota > Metazoa > Arthropoda > Insecta > Coleoptera > Elateridae > Hemicrepidius > Hemicrepidius hirtus. The sequence continues at coordinate 7,697,331 of OY720165.1, forward strand.
CCAGATTGATTGTTAATACTATGTTCTCTACACAGAAAATTTATTGTTGAATTTACTATATTGTTAAGACTTCGCAAACAAACCCAAAACCAAAAAATATGAAATTTACAATACGAATAGGATACAATACCGCCTATCCGGTAGTAGGTGCCTGTGTTTCACAAGACAAGAATTCTTGTCTTGCAGGGCTACTTCTTGTCTTGTCTTGCAGACCAAGACAAGAAATACCTCTTGTCTTGCTTGCCTCTTGCAAATAAAAGTATTGTCTTGCTTGCGGAACTCTTGCGTTTTCTTGTCTTGCATGTTTTCGGTTGACATTTACCGGGACCTCCCCGTTTCTTGCTTTTTTTTGCAAGACTCTTGCGCCACACGTGCAGTCTTGCACAACAAGGTGATGCAACTGTATTGCAGTGCCACTGTTTCTGCTGTCGCCCAAAGGGAATCAGTATGCAATGAGTATTCCTACGCATATGTAATAAATTTGCGCATTACGGTGGTAGTACATTATCAGCGAACTATTTAAACATGAACGATATGGAAATTAGTGCTAGTGAATCAGATTCCGACACTAGAAAGGCAAACAGAAAAAGAAGGAAACAGACAAAAAAAACAACAACCTATTATCTCAAGCTAAGAGACGTATTTCTTTTTCCTTTAGATAGGTTATATTATTAATCTACCGACCATAACCCATATCGAAAAAGCCTGTTAATAAACAGTTTAAACAAATTTAATGTCACGCGATTTAAACCTACATTGTAAGAGTGCAAGAATGCAAGAAAAATGAAAGAAAAATCTTGTTCTTGCACTTTTCTTGCAAACTAGTTTCTTGTCTTGTCTTGCAAAGTTTTTTTGTGATTCTTGTCTTGCTCTTGTCTTGCATTTTGCGCAAGAGCAAGACAAGAACAAGAAAAATCCAAGAATCTCGAAACACTACCAGATGAAATTGGAGTATTTTGTAAACTGGAAATTATGGCAGGAATTAACTTAAAGCTGCTGGATTCATTAGTTGGTGATATCACGCATTGGAAATAGCACGATAAACATTAAATTTTCACTGAATAAATAATTTTTGTAATTGAATAAAATTCTTGAGTGGTGAATAATATAAATATAATATTTATTTTAATTATTCTATTTATCTAAATATTTGTTCGGTGTTTAAATTAAAATTATAAATGAGTCACAAATAATAATATAAAATAGCTAAAATAAAAAAAAAGTTAGTAGCCGTGGGGGTTTGACCCCAGCGACCCACCGCGTCTCTAGCTATGGGCTTCAATATTTTGCTATAAATATTAAATTGAAATATTGAATTTGTATATTATTTTTTGTGCCTCCGGTCGGCATCACTGAGTTTCTGCATCGCGAAATCCGCCAGAAACAGAGGTTTTGCCGGCCTAGGCCGGCAAAAATAATAATTTTAGGTTATTAGTTGGCTGCATCGGCTCAATCTGTCAAAGTCAAATTTATGCATCGCGGTCGGAGGCGATCAAACAAATAAATTAGCAAAATTTTACAAAAATACGATTACCTATTTGAGCCACTGTGGTGATTTGAATATAATCTTTAATATGCGCCGGTGTATCCATTATTAAATCAAAGATAATGAAATTTATAAATAAACGTCAATGGAAATTGTAAGAAAATAAATGAATTACCTAAGTTTAATGAATACAAGGAATCTTGATTTTAAAATCATAAAAAAGAATCCTAATACTAAATTTTAAATGTAAATTTAATAATTTAAACAAACATCGGCACAAAAAATCTTGTGTATTACACGTCCAGAAACAGTTTTGCGAGTGCTCCTACTTGCAGGACTCGGCGTTCCGCCTCGCCCTGCAACATTACTCGCACTCGCAAATGTGCTGTTTCTGGCCTTGTGATACAAATAACTATTTTTTCATTGTTACTTATTTAAAACAACGGCAACGTAATGTTTACGTCTCGTGTCCATGGTAGCACCTAAACAAGCCCGCACGGCCGAAATTTGATTTAACTGCCGCCCTGGTGAGTGAATCCATCCCTATCAAGTCAGGCACAAAAATTCTCAAGCTGTTCCAAGCCGCCTTAACACGTAGGCGGCCAATCACTTAGGATCAGAACTGCGATAACGTCACAGCTAGCTATTGCAAAAATGACGCTAAAAATTAGAAAAACATGTCAAAATATAGAATTTAATGCAAACCTCTTGGCATTTCCGATTGATTTTACATAAACTTATTTTTATCAATTTATTGACATTCTCAAGCGTTACTTTGTTAAAATCCATGATTATATAAATAATAAATATTAAATAAAATATCGATTTTAACGGGAAATAATAAGATTTATTTGCTTTATACGTATTTCGGCATCAATGTGCCATTGTCAAAAGCATATAAGATACAAATGCAAAATGATTTATATAGTAACTGATTGATCCCATTATTTTAACACTGCGTGAAGCAGCTGGACCCAGTCAACCCGTCGGAGGTCAGTCGCTTATCAGTGTTTTTAAAAGATATCTATTCCAAAATCTTCAGTAAAGAAGAATCTAAGATTTCAATTTGCTCATTCATTAAAGGTATGTTGTTTTTTGGGTGTTTATAAATTTCAAAAGCTTCCAAAATATTTTTTTCTTCAAGCGTAGCATAATATCCGTATTGTTGTACAGAACTGGCTATGTAGAAGAAAGTCATTTTGTTAATAGTCAAAAAATGAAAATAATGTTACTAGTACAATAATGTGTTTACGTATCCATGGCAACGGCAGTATTTTGCCCATAGCTCCGCCCCCCAAGGTTGCCAGAGGGGAAAGCGTTGTCATGTGGAAATGACTTTTTAGGAAATATTTATTTACAACAGAATATTTTTACACTTGAAGAAAAATAGTATATAGGTATTATTCGGAGTAGAACGTCTTGTTTGTGTTTCGCTCACTTGCACAGCCTCGGCGCGTGCGCCTCGGCCGCAATATGAACTCAACACAAAAAGAACTCTTTCTACTCCTAATAAATATAATATACTACTATTGTTATCAGAAAAGTGTAATAATTTAATTGTATTATTAGATGTTATTGTTAATGTGTGATTTTGTTCTAACAAATGTTTAGCATAATTTGATTTATGTGCATGTTTATATTTATAACAACGGATATTGAACTCTTGGATTCTCCTTTACTGAAGATTTTGGAATAGATATCTATTAATAACACTGATAAGCGACTGACATCCAACGGGTTGACTGGGGCCAGCTGCTTCAAGCAGTGTTAAAATAATAGAATCAAGCAGTTACCTACTACATAAATCATTTTGCATTTGTTATATCTTATATGCTTTTGACAATAGCACATTGATGCCCAAATACGTATAAAGCGAATAAATCTTATTATTTCCCGTTAAAATCGATATTTTATTTAATACTTATTTATTATTTATATTATTTTTATCAATTTACCGATTTTATACATTAACTTTTGGGTTGCTATAATAAAATTATGGTTCATTTGTAGTTGTAGAAGTACGAAATATTCAGTGTAATGCCATTTTGCAAAAGCGTCCTCTGTAGATGGATAGTGGTTACAGTTGTTACACAAAACATCTGACTGTCAGCTTATATATTTATTTATTTTTGTAATTTCTAAATATTAAGGCGACACCTATCGAAAATGTTTGGCGTAACGGTCCGAGAACATTCTACAATATTCAATGTTAAAACCTTCGGTTATAGAAAGCCTACAACTTATATTAGCGATTTTCTACCTTTTGTACCTGCTGTCAGCAGCTTAGATGGCGCTAAATAAACTCAGACGTCACTCACTAATGGACAGAAAAGATCTGCCATTTGTGATTTGTGCTGCCATTTTGGTTTTAATTATCACGCTCATGTGATCCCGTTTTTACGTGCTGCTTGTGTTATCTATTATTTTCCTCAATAAAATCAGTCTTTTTCTAGAATTTAGAGGCTATAGAGTAGTACCTTGTGATCGTCCTTGTCATTTCAACCTCGAGTAAGTAAATCTTTTTATAGCAGCTACAACTGAATCGGTCCTTGTGGTCCACCGCACCTGTAGTGGGGTTATAATTATACAGTGAAGTCCATTTATTATGCAATATAGGCATGTTGCAAGTTAATTGGTGCGGCCACAATATCATTGAAATATAGGCAACTAGTGGTGGGCGATATTGAAAATTTAATATCGGTTATCGATAACAAATTTCTATCGATATTATCGATATATCGATATTATCGATATTATCGATATTATCGATAATTATCGATATTATCGATATTATCGATATTATCGATATTATCGATATTATCGATATTATCGATATTATCGATATTATCGATATTATCGATATTATCGATATTATCGATATTATCGATTTTATCGATATTATCGATATTATCGATATTATCGATATTATCGATAATATCGATATATCGATATATTTTTTTAAATTATCGATAATATCGATATATCGATATATTTTTTTTAATTATCGGTGACCGATATTATGAATAATATCGATATTATCGATATATCCATAAATATTCCTAACACTAGTAAGAATCGGTGCTTTTTGATTTAAAGTAAATAATAAGGGGAACCCTGAACCACCCAAAGTAGCAACGTTATTATTGAAAATAAGGATGCAGGGAATTTTCCCATTTGTAGGCTAGTTTTTTGTTTTAAATGTAAACATCTTTTGTTCCGTTTTCCGGTAAACTTATATTACTATACACATTCGCACTGTTGTTCATTTTGTAATTATAATTGCGCTATAAATTCGAATACGTACTATTTAATTATTAAATATTAATTGCAAACTCTTGCAAAATTATATAGAAATTTCTATCGATAACATCGATATATCTATAATGTCGATAATATCTATAATATCGATAATATTGATAATATCGATAATGTAATTAAAATAAACAGCTGGGAAAATTTATCCTCTTGATTTTGGAGTAGCAGCCAATTTATGTATTAATTTAAATAAAACACGAAGTTTCATTCTTGTCACATATTGTATTTTAAAAATTTAACGTTTCGTTTCGTTAATTCTGACGAAGCCTAAACGGCAAAATCAAGAAAATATCGATAATATCGATAATATCGATAAATATCGGTAATATCGATAATATCGATAATATCGATAAATATCGATAATATCGATAATATCGATAGTATCGATAATATCGATAATATCGATAATATCGATAAATATCGGTAATATCGATAATATCGATAATATCGATAATATCGATAATATCGATAATATCGATAAATATCGGTAATATCGATAATATCGATAATATCGATAAATATCGATAATATCGATAATATCGATAATATCGATAATATCGATATATCGATATTTTTTTTTAAATTATCGGTCATCGATATTATCGATAATATCGATATTATCGATATATCGATAAATATTCCCAGCACTATAGGCAACCCATTATACAGTTAGCTAGTTTTTTTTTATCTAACCATCTATGATCTAACCGAAATCAGCAACACATGGAAGTTTAACTGAGTTTAACCTCAAAATAAAACATTTCTGACAATTGAAAATTTAAATTCATCAGTAGGCAGGGGCAAGAGTACTTAGCGGTGTATAATGGGTTGCCCATATTTCAATGATATTGTGGCCGCACCAATTAACTTGCAACATACCATAATAAATGGACGTCACTGTATGTTGTCTGTGAATTATCTATGGAGTCGCTCTATCCTTCTATGATGAAAGGACCTCAGTCAGACTACAGTTACAAAACTATGTATTCATGAATTTCTGCAAATACCGATTCAATTGACAAATTAGAAGGTACCTACTACCGTACTACTAATCTATTAATTCTTATGGTTGTAGGTATAAAAATTTACCAAAATTTGAATTTCGTGTGCGCAAAGTGAGTTAGGACGTTAGCACGATATAAAATGGCACATAATATGATCTGTTACTTCCGAGACTGTTATGGTACTAAAACTATCCGTCATAGATTTCCTAATCCTGCAAAGGATTTGAACAGGTTTAATGAATGGGTGACAGTCTGTGAAAATGATAGAGTTTTGATTTGCTCTCCAGCTAAGGTGTATAAAACCTGCCGTGTCTGTAGAGTCCATTTTGCAGAAGAAGATTTTGGAACAAATAATCGGCTGCTGCCAACAGCAATACCAAGGCCTGACCTTCCATTCCCACAATTTCACCTCTTACTGCAAAACTCTAAACGAAACAAAACAGGTAAAAATGTTTGAAATACAAATACAGTGTGATCAAAAATGTTTGAAGGTCACATGACCGCTGTCGATCCAATTACTATCAAAAATGCATTCCGTTTTGTCAAACAGTCTGTTGTTTATCAATACTTACATCTGTTCAGTGTCTTGCGCATTATTTTCCATCTGTCATTTAAATTACAATGTCTACACCACTGAAATTACCAAGGTTATTTAAGTACCAACAGCAGCAGTAAGCGACAACAAAAAATCAGTATGAAGCGGCACGTTCAATCATTTTGATCACCCTGTACTAGTATGATAGTAAAAATATGTGGCAGATTGTATTAGTTAACATTTTTTATTAGGTGGTGCAGTAAAGATAAATGCTAAGGGAAACAATGCTGGTCCTGCTTCTGAAGAAATGAAACCAGAGTTGGCAGCTGCAGCAGTGGCAAATGTTGTAGAAGATACTCCTGTCCAGATACAAGAAACAATAGTAGGTATGTGTTCCAACTAATCTTGCAACAAAAAATTTCACCTTAAGTGCTTTTTTGAACATTCTGCTATGTGGTAGTTGGATACAATAATGTAAAATACCTGCTCACTGATGTATAATTGGTTCCAAACGAATACGAAGTTAAAAACGACGGGTGGCGAATTTTAACCGCGAGAATTCAAATATTAAATAACCATCAGCGACAACATAGGATGCTAGGCAACCAATCAGAAGAGGCTGCAACGCATATGTCGGTTACACAAGCGAATAGGTCTCAGCATGCAGCTTCCAAATAGCTGAGCGTATGTATACACAAGTCCACTGGAAAAACCTGTTGAAAAATAATTCACAAACTGCAACTAACCTAAAGCAAAGACTTTGCAAAGACTAGTGGGGCGCCCCACTGACTTTAGGTTAGTTGCAGTTTGAGAATTATTTTTCACAAACCCAGTGGACTTGTGTATATAGCTGTTTGGGAGCTCCATGGTGAGACCTATCCGCTTGTTGTCGGTTATAGGAGTTTCACTGAGAATGGGTAAATCTTGTTATTTCCTGTTAAAATAGATATTTTATTTAATATTTATTATCTCTATAATTATGGATTTTAACAAAGTAACGCTTGAGAACGTCAATATAATCATCCCTTTTTTATTCATATAATAACTCTGAGGTAATTAGCAATTAATACATCTGTCACATTTGCTCAGCCATAAAGCATCTGGATTTAGAGTTTGATACTCCCGCAAACCTTTTTAGTTTTTAAAATTTAATCTTTAATTTTTTTATAAATTTGTTGATATTCGAAATACATTCATTTTTAAAACTAATTGCAAAAAGTGGAGGTGCAAACCTCCCCTGGACTTTCCCATACTAAAAATAAACATTCGTTTTTGGTATTCATTATTGTTCGCCACAACCGATAAACTTAACTTGAAAATTAGTATATGGAAAATTAACACAAGTGCCGATTGTGTTCATCTGTGCATGTGTGATTATTGCTGCTAGGATTAGCCGGCGACAAGGAATTCCCGTCCCGCGCATGGTCACTTGAACATATCGGCACTTACAAATTTCACCCTACACTGTTTTAAAGTTCAATATTCACGAATTTCTCATTAACCGTACATTTTAGCCATATGAATACCTTATACTATGTGATAGACAATTCAATTTTGCATTCAATTGTATAATAATATATAGGGTGTATCATTTAAAATAACAAAGTTGCTTATTGTACTGTGAAAACAAAACACCCTGTATACGTGGTATAAATTTAGAAAAATGTAAATTTATATACTGAACAACTTTTATGATTAAACTTTTTTCATATTTTGACTAATAAAGGCGCTATAGGAACATCAATTTTCGATTTTCAAAACCTCGTAGAGGGCGCCACAGTGGAATTATGGCGTTCATCAAAAAACAAAAATGTAGCTAATACCAAGCTGCATAAGTATAGAAAATTTAAACAAATTCCTTAGACCAGTTTTTTTGTAATAATTTTTCAAAAATTTCAAAATTTTTGGAAGAGCGGCGTTGCGACCGGGTTTGGATTTAGTGAATAATTTTTTTTCTTGGTGTAGTACAGCCAAAGGGCTTTCAAACAAGTTGTTGCGGAACCTGATCAGATAATTGGTTTTTGAGTTACGGGGCGTTAAAGTCGAAATTTTGAAAAATTCATAGCGACCGCCATTTTGAAGTTAGAGAGTCCGGTAAAAAACTGTTTCCCTTGAATTATGCCCTTCTTTCATATCCCCTACTCAGATTTTCAAAATTCCGCTTCTGAAAAAAATGATACCAAAAAAACATGTCTAACTTCCGCTTCCGGTTTCGGATTTTTTTGAAAAGCTTATTTTGTCGATGAATTTTCGATATACCCCTTCATTTAAAATTTCATCAAAATCGGTTCACTAGTTTTTGCGTTACAGGCGTTACATACACACACACTTGCACACCCACACACACACACAGACAGACATTTTTTCTAGACCACTTTTTTGGGTTCCTGGGGACCCAAAACACGTATTTCCGCGAAAATCTCGACTTCGAAAATTTTCATGATATCAATACTTCCCTATACCAGTAGTGGTATGGGAAAGTAAAAATGTTCATGCCCATGTTTATCAAGTAGAATTATTGAAGATCGGCGTGATACACTGCAATTAACCAATAATTTAAATTTAAAACTAAAGAAAAAAAAAATTAAAAATTAAGCTCCGTTCCCATGAGACGGATTTCCACAATAATTTTGCGAATCTGTCAAACAGAAAATTCGTTGCGAATTATTTGAACTTCTTGCGGCGTCGGACAAAAGTTAAATTTATTTCAACTTTTTCCGGATTTTTTTTCTTGCGATCTCTGTCATTTTAGCATACCATTTCACTTTAATAAAATAGATGAAAGATATGATACGAAAGAAGAGATAAGAATGTTCATTGTAATTATAAATATTTAAGACACTTGCAGGAACTGCCATAATATATCTTTTATGTTACATTTAAAAACAACAACATTAGAATTCAGGTGGACCACCACCTCTTCGTATCAAATTCGTACGGGAAAAGACAAATGGAACTAAATTATATTCATATTTCATTCCGAACTGCGGAAATCCGCATGCGTGGGAACGGGACTTTGAAGTGGCGATCTGCGGATGCGGATCCGGAAATTCGCAAATTTATTGCGGAATTCCGTCCCATGGGAATGGAGCTTAAGACTGCTTTACCACTGAGCCAATGTGACAGATGTAATTATTTAATTACCTCAGAGCACACCACGCAAACAAAACAGCTTTGAAATGCGAGAGTAAAGTTGCTGTCGCTGATGGTTATTTGAATTCTCGCTCTTGGATCACCGTGTACATAACCTATAAAAAGCTCTGTGCGTACGTTTTTTTGTTATTAAATATAAATAATTTGAACAATACAATAAGAACTTATATAAACGAACATAAATTAAAATTGAATTACTAAATAAAGTCTTGCATAAACCAAGGTTTGTTGCTTGTATATTTTTTATAATTTACTGCAATAAACAATGTGTAATATTTTATGGCATCAAATTAACTGTTGGGTATGTTTAAGGTTGTAATAGACTGAAGACCACTTGCACTGACATGAATTGTGCTCTCTATGTAAATGACATCGCAGTTCATTCGGAAGTTGTAGATGAAGGCTCAGTGATACATCCGGACGATCCTACCCTGGATACTCGGAGTGGCAATGGCATCCAGGAGAACTTTTCTCAAGCTAGGTTCCAAGCAAATGGTAAGTGTTTAAAGTTAATTAAAGCCTGACGTCTCACTAACGTAGAATTTTCTCTTCTCGTTGCAGTAAAATCAGAAATTGTAAGTGAGGACTTCGTGATGGATACCGACAATCCTACATTGGATGTTTGGAATGGGAAAGACATCAAGGGAAACTTTTCTCAAGCTGAGTTGCAAACAGGGGGTAAGTAGGAAAATCCAGGGGAAAATCATTTTTCCTTTTCAGCGATATATTTGGTTTGACCACTACCTTCTTGATTTTCAAGACTTGACGTCTCTTTCATAGGCAAGCACAAAACGGGGGTAAAAACAACTGAAAGTGAATTTAGATTTGAAACTTCAAACGTAAATATTTTGTACCAAAATATAACATTCTACTGAACAATTACAAGTATATACAGGGTTTCCCAAAAAAAGTGTGCATTTTGTACCACCAAAAATAAGAAAAAAGTTTCTACAAACATAGGTCGAAAGATGCTTCCAAAGGGAACTACAGTCTCCTTACAGGTGGCCTCTGAAATAGTTTTTATTGAATATCTTCAAAACCGTTCAAGGTAAAATAATGAAATTTTGCACAGGCAATACAGTACTCTTTTTATGCGTAATAAGATTAAGTTAAAGTAATTGAAAATTTTATCCATACGTGTCTTAAACTGCGTGGCCGTGGGGAAACAATAACCGCAACTTTTTTGTTTGTAATTTTTTCCCATTTTCGACAGTACAACATGTTGAATATCGATAGGATGTACCGTTTTTGAGCAACGTTGATTGGGAAATTTTATTACGGGCTCCAAAATACATACGAGAAGCGGGACAGTTTTTGCCTTTTATTACGTTATACAGTGTGGAAGAAAGGTATGGAATAAATTCATTATTTCTAAAACGATGACGTTTCATGAAATTTCCTCGGACACGTCTATTTTGCTTTTTAAAAAGACCCTTGTTTCTATACCTGCGCATTTCCGAAGTTCATTTGTTTTCGCGTGATGACGTCATCGGATATATTTTTTAATGGAACCCCTATATTTTTTTAACGGATTCGTGTATAGCTCCACTTACTGAATTCGAAAATATACCACTTTAATACTTTATTTCTACATCTTCCCGAGAAAAAAATATTTTCCGATTCGTAGTAAGAACAACAAATTAAATCAAAGTTACCTAAGAAATTGTTTCCGGCAGTTAAACAAAATATAATCAGAATCGACAAATTAACAAATTAATAATTAACAAATTAACAGTTCAACAATAGGCAGGTTGCGAATATTGCTTGCCAGCGCCGCCAGCGGTGGTTTGCGTAAGAATTGGATGGTAAACATTCAAATACTCGTATTTGAATTTGAGTCGTGATTTAAATTTTTTTCGTTAAATAATACATATTTAGAGCTTTTTTCTGTATTGTAAGTTATACTGAAACTGCAGTTATACTAGTTGGAACATATATTAAGCATAATTAATGGTGCAGAATAAATAATCTGAATAATATAATGATGAAAAAAATTATTTATTTTGGCAAAAGAGGCAAATCCATGAAAACCATCACATTTAAGTTCTTCATCACTACCAACAGATTTATCATTACTGTGGGTAAATATTGGGGACTCAATTAGAGGAATATCTGCTTGGAAACCTACGTTGTTATCAGTTTTGGAAAAATTACATTCAAAATTAAAGTTGCTTGTTGATGGTACATTTGGAAATTAACTTGACAAGCAACTGATACTTGCTGCTCTTGCATAATCTTTAGGAACTCTTCCAACTGCTTTATCAATGCTCCTGCAAAAAGAGCCCTTCGACGTTGCTGTCGCTTATATATCGATCTTGTTGTTGCCCTGAATTTATTAAAGCATAGCGGTATTCCTTTAATGTAAAATACACGACAGAAAGTTTAATTGTACATTGTAAACAAATCCGATTGATTACCTTTGGAAATATTGTAGGGACAAACATAGGATTTAAAGAATGGCTTGACTTCCTTATAAAATGTTGGCTACAGCCTAGATATTCGATAATTATTGGTTGGTTCCTATTTTTGATTACCAGCACTATATAAAAATAATAAATCAAGTGTTTGTACGGTAATCTTGTAGTGTGAAGTTCTATACTTTGCAAAGTTTGTCGGAATTTTGTAGTGTGAACTGTGAAGTGCTATGTTTTAGGAAGCCTGTGTAGTGGCAGAATTTTATTTAAATATTATGCATTTTACCAATGTATTCGTATTTATTGCTATTGCTATTTGCTTATCCATAGTTCTCAATGTTTTACTTCATGGGGTCTACCAGGGGAGCGAAAAAATTTGAGTTTTATTAGTATTTACGTAGGAATTATGGCAGCCTACAGCACAACACACATTTCCTGTGTACAAGGACCCTTTCTCCATGATAACTCTTATAACTTTTAGCACTTTTTCACAATTATTTGCAGGCAAATAAATCAAAAGTTACATAAGGATAACATTGTATTCATAACCTCAAAACGTTTGTTTACCATCCAAAACTTACAGTTTGATCGTTTGGGGGCGCTACATGTAAATCTGCAACCCGCCTATAGCAACATGACAATTTTATAAAATAATTAATTAAATGTTCAAAATTATGATCATTTTGTTGCAGGCAGTAATTGAAACGGTTGTTAATTTGTTAATTTATCGATTCTGATTAGATTTTATTTAGCTGCCGGAAATAATTTCTTTCTTAGGCAACTTGATTTAATTTGTTGTTCTTACTACGAATCGGTAATATTATTCTTTCTCTCGGGAAGGTGTAGAAATTAGTATATTAAGTATTAAGAACGGTAAGGGATGTTTACCGGTCGACGACAAATTGTTTGGGGAGGAGCGAAGCGACGACCCCAATTATTGTCGGAGACCGGCAACCCTTAACGTTCGACATGTTTCTAACGTTTTTTGCACGATCGCAATAAAAAAAATTATTTAATAGTTATATTTCAAAAAATTATAAAAGTACCTATATAACCTTATTTTTTTATAAATTGACTGACAGCCACGGTAACCATAGTTATCATGTCTGCAATACAATGAATTATACTACTTACTGTTCTAGAACGGTAAGTGAATTACTTACTGTTTTGTTATGCCTAGCAAAGTAAATGCAGCTTACTGTTCTGGCATCGAATCTAGTAAGTAAACAAAAAAGACCGATCGTGCAAAAAAAGTATTAAAGTGGTACATTTTCGAATTCAGCAAGTTGAGCTGTACACGAATCCGTTAAAAAAATATAGGGGTTCCATTAAAAAAAATATCCGATGACGTCATCACGCGAAAACAAATGAACATCGGGGTATAGGCGCAGGTATAGGAACAAGGGTCTTTTTCAAAAGTAAAACGACGTGTCGGAGAAACTTTCATGCGTCATCGTTTTAGAAATAATGAATTTATTCCATACCTTTCTTCCACACTGTTCAAAACAAATTTCCGATTTGAATTCCCAGCATATCGTGTAATAAATTTTTCCAATCGATTTTTATTTTACTCAAAAATGATCGAAATATCGCCGTACTATCGAGGAAGCAGCAACTTACTCGCCTCCAGCTGGAATTTGTGGGCTAAGCAGAAAATAGTTTCATTCGTTCCGGGTTCGCTCGTCAACTAACTTTCTAAAAATAAATTCAGTCGCACATATTTTCTCCCTTAAGTTACAAAAAACATTTAAATTCGAAAATGGGCCCACCTCGACCCGAATTAATTATTGAACAAACGGACGTTAAACAGGGAAAGTCTACGTTAGGAAATTTAATTAAAAAAATGTATGAAGGCGCGCCGTGGTTGTGCGCACAGACAAGTTGTGCGAGTATAGTATTGCGAAATCGTTTTTTTCTTGTTTCTCATGCCTGTTGGTGGACTCTCGTACGACTGGCTGGTGCGATTCCGCGTGGATTGCGAAGATATAAAAAACAAATTATGTACTCCATCGAGAAACGAATCATTAGTGATGTAGATTTTCGTTACCGAGTACTCGTTCACGTTGGAAGTAGATTCTGCAGTAGTGCAGTCGCTTATAAAACGAGTACTCCGAGTACGACCTTGATACTAGTAGGTACAGTGTACAGTGGAACAGATACGCAGATGAGTAGTGGCCTAGTGAGTACTCGTTTGTAAAACGAATAGTTACTTTCTTTACACTACTAAGTGGAATGTGATGATACCTATGTGTTATCTATCCCGACTCTCGTACTCCGCTGCGTACTCCCTTACAGAGTTAGGATCAATATTCAATATTTGTTTAGTAAACAAACATAATAATACAAAACTAGGAGTGCGGTCGCGGTGCATGCCTTGCTCTCATGAAGCATTCGCCACTGATTATGACCCATGATCCGAAAATGCTTGGTTGCTAACAAGATTACCAGGCGACAAAAAATGTAACGACGAATCACTAATTTTATTCGTAAAAATTTAACCAAATAAGATATTGTTATGGTTGTTAGGGAAAGTATTTTTATGTTTGGCCTCCCAACTAAACTAAATCGGTCCTCAGGTTTACCACCCTTTGAATAATTTAAAAATTCTGAAAACACTAATAAGTACCACTAAACCAAAGAAATACTGTACGTAAGAACCAAAACAATATCTTATTTGGTTAAACTTACGAACAAAATTAGTTATTCTTCGTTCCATCTTTGTCGGCTGTTAATATGACCATGGGTCATATTAACCTTTTTCCTTATTCTGGCGAGAGGAATCACCTCCTACAAGTTTTCAGTGTACATTTAAATCACCCTATATATTTAAAAAATAATATTTTTAATGTTAATATGCTTTCATATATAATAATATAATATACTGTTAATCATTTCAGTAAAACATGAAAATACCAGCACCCATTTGCATACCCAAATAAAATCGGAAACTCCTGATGTGAAATTGAATATTAAGAGTGACGATGATGATATCTATATTAAAATTGAACCTTTAGAAGGCGAGGAGCTGGATGTAAAAGAAGAAATTGACGAAATTGAATCAGAAATCAGGCAAGGCTTTCAAGTTGAAAAATTAGATTCTGCAATGTACAGCACCTTATATCCAATTGAAGAAAAATCCAATAATACAAGAGGTAACTCAGAACCATATACAAGAACTGTAAGTGGTGAGAGGGCTAAACAGGGAAGTAATTTTGAGACTGGTAGTAAGATAGCTACAAGAGAGAAATGTGATTATAGAAATTTACGAAAGGGTAACTTACAACAACATATGAAAACCCATACGGGGGAGAAACCATTTCAATGTGATATATGTGATTATAGAAGTTCACGGAAGACTAACTTACAAGTTCATATGAAAACCCATATGGGTGAAAAACCATTTAAATGTGATATATGTGATTATAGATGTTCACAGAAGACTCACTTACAAGTTCATATGAAAACCCATACAGGTGAAAAGCCATTTAAATGTGATATATGTGACTATAGATGTGCACACAAGAGTAACTTGCAACGACATATGAAAACCCATACGGGTGAAAAACCATTTCATTGTGATACATGTGATTATAGATCTTCACGGAAGGGTCACTTACAACGACATTTGAAAACCCATACAGGTGAAAAACCTGTGATATATGAACAATGTGATATATGCAACTATAGATGTGCACAGAAGGGTAGCTTGCAACGACATATGAAAGCCCATATGGGTGAAAAACTATTTCAATGTGATATATGTGATTATAGAAGTTCACAGAAGACTCACTTACAAGTTCATATGAAAACCCATACAAGTGAAAAACAATTTCAATGTGATATATGTGGTTATAGATGTTCACGGAAGGGTCTCTTACAAGTTCATATGAGATTCCATACTGGTGAAAAGCCATTTCAATGTGATAGATGTGATTATAGATGTTCACAGAAGACTCACTTACAAGTTCATATGAAAACCCATACAGGTGAAAAACCATTTCAATGTGATATATGTGATTATAGATGTTCACGGAAGGGTCTCTTACAAGTTCATATGAAAACCCATACTGGTGAAAAACCATTTCAATGTAACGTATGTAATTATAGAGGTTCACAGAAGACTCACTTACAAGTTCATATGAAAACCCATACAGGTGAAAAACCATTTCAATGTGATATATGCAACTATAGATGTGCACACAAGAATAGCTTGCAACACCATATAAAAACCCATACGAATGAAAAAACATTTTAAAATGTGGTATATGTGATTATAGAAGTTCACAGAAGGGTCAGTTACAAGTTCATATGATAACCCATACGGGTGAAAAAACATTTTAATACAATATAGTATGAAAGTTGGAAAGGATAAAAATTATTAATTAAAGTTTATATAAACAATAAATAAAATATCGATTTTAACTGGAAATAACGTTTTATTTGCTTTATATGTAACATAATTAAATATTTTGGAAGCTTTTGATATTTACAAACCCACAAAAAACGAACAAATTGAGCTCTTAGATTCTCTTTTACTGGAAATTTTGGAACAGAAACTGTCTTAAATGGGATCAAGTAGTTTCTGTATAAATCATTATTCATTTGTTGTTATAATATCTTATATGTATCTGACCGTCGCGTCGCGTCGTCTGGGTTGATACGTATTCCAGTTGTCACACATAAAGTCTGCCCGTAGCTTGAAAATCATACTTTGGGAAAAAATGTAATTTCACCAGATGTTGCGACGACCGAGTCATAGGGAACTGCATTTATGCGAATTATTAGGATTAAAAATAAATGGTTATTCAACCAACCCTACCGAGCAGCGGTAAATTATACGGCGTGGAAATAAACAACACCAACAAACTTTGGGAGGTGATTCCTTATAGGTCATCTTAACAAAAAAAGTTCCCATGAACAGGTGTCCTAAAATGCTTTGAAGGGGAGCTACTGCCCTCCGAAGGGGGTGAATAAAACTTCAGTTTTTTGCTGGCAATTTGTCTTTCATTTTTATTTGGATAATAATTTTTGTCTAAAAACTAATAATTACGTTTCGTTATTAGTTACTTGTTATCCATTATCTGTAGTTTTCTGAATTTAAAATTAATAAATAAGTATTAAATTAAAAAAAAGGTTCTGTCTCGACCTGAAGCAGAAAATGGTTTAATCGATTTTGTTATGGAAAATTGCTAGACGTAACAAAAAAAATGAAGAGTCCCATTTTTCTGCGCTTTTTAACATAGAATCAGATTACTGACTCAAATTGGTAACAAAAATAGTAAGTGTTAGCTTTTAAATAAACAGACAAGGCTCTTTAGTACATTTATTTAACTGCCGCTTTCAGGATAGCTCGCGTTTCCTTGTTGAGGTCTGCGCACGACTGACTAACACTAGCCAATGCCTGCGCAAACGCCTTTACACATAGTTCTGACACCCGACTATTCTGACGAAAACAACGTCCTCGTTGCTTTAACATTTAGTAACAATCTTAATCTAAACAAACAAAAAAAAGCATACAAATACAGGTAATATAAAAATACAGAGAATATTTTAACGTAATCCAAAAGTTAGATAATAATAATGTTTATTGCAAAAACTGTAATATTGAAACTTAAGTATAGCGACAACACACTCAGCGATTCCCGACCTACACCGACCTTGATGTTTCTCACGTACAAGCACAACTTATAGGTCAAGAACGTTCACCGAATTCGCACACATAATCAGCCAGATATTTTGGTTTCCGGGAAACCCTTTTATCTTTCCGCTTATTTTCACTATTCCCGTCGCGCACTGTATCTTCTTGCTGTCGTGCCGCAGCGCTGTCTTCAATAGTAAGAATCTTCTCAGTTGTGATTGTCACTTCAGAATCATCTTCGTCACTTTCGGATGCTGACTCTTCACTCTCATGTTCGCTTAGAGTACGATACAATTTTAGTTGACTGACGGTTGCCGTTGTCGAAAATGTTCGCGCTTCACTTCCCGGTATGTTTGTTACCCGATACGTGTCTGCTGGTAATACTTCTGTAATTACAAGCGGTCCTCGATAACGTTGTTGTAATTTCGTGCTTTCTCCTGTCGCTATAGCTACTTTTCTCATTAACACGATGTCACCCACATTGTATTTGACTCCTGTAAATCGTCTCTGATCATAACGTTTTTTATACTTTGCTTGTTCTTGTTCTATTGTAGCTCGAACTTCTGCTTGTATATCTGGTGGTGGTCTCCATACTGGATCTTCTTCGTCTTGTATCAACGCGGCTAATGGACCATCATTAAAACGAGGCATAAATCCATAAAGTACCTCAAATGGAGATTTATTTGTGGTTTTATTAATAGCAATATTCAAATTGCGTTCCACTTCACTTAATTTCTCATCCCAAGAAACTTCTTCTTCCATTGCCGTTATTATCGTAGGAATTAACGTTTGATGAACACGCTCCACTTGACCATTTCCCCGCGGCCATTGGGAAGAATTCAAAGTATGTCTTATTCCATGCGTCTCTATGAACTCTTTAAATTTGTCGGATGTAAAACATGTTCCACGATCTGTCACAACCCGATCAGGTATACCAAATTGGCTTATAAACAATTCAAGTGCTCGTACGGTTTCTTCCGACTTTGTACTTTGAACTGGGTAAATTTTCACGTATTTTGTTAATGCATCAATAACGACTAGAATATGCATATTACCTTTTTCGCTTTTCACAAAAGGTCCAACATGATCGCAATTTATCCGCCCAAACGGTCTCTTTGGTATGGGTGGCGGGTGCAGTTCTCCTGGTCGTTTCCCACCTGGAATTTTACTAATTATGCACTCGGCGCATGCATTAATATGCGTTCGTACGGTATCGTTTTAGTCGCGGGAACCAATAAAGTTCTAGAATCTTGGCTACTGTACGATCCACACCGTAATGTCCGATTAAATCGTGGTTTTTCACAACAACACTTTTACGGAGTGCCCGCGGTATCACGTATAGTTCTCGTTCCTGTCCGTTCACGTTAGTTTTACGATATAATCGTCCATTATTTAACACGTAACCATTTACATCATGTTTTTCTCGCGCTGTTCTCTCGTTTTCAGGTATTTTCAATATCTCGACTAGCTTGCGTAATCTTTCATCACTCATTTGGATCATCAAGATGTAATCCTCCAAATCCATGGTCTGCAAAACTTCAACGCGATCGTTTATTTGCTGCATAGTGTCAGTTGCTTCTGTTACTGGTGCACGTGATAGCGCATCCGCGTGATTCATCCTTGTCCCTGGACGATATTTCAACTCGACATCAACGCTTGACAATGACAATGTAGACGATAAATTTTAACCCAATCAAAAAATTACGAAGGCGCTCGATACAATACACTACTGCCATTAACTCAAGTTTTGACGAGTGATAGTTTTTCTCCACATCTGTCGTTTTTTTACTCACATAGTAAATCGGATGCAACTGTTTATCAACTTTTTGCATTTGCATCAATATTCCCGAAATTCCATTACTGCACGCGTCGGTAAAAAGAACAGTCTCGGTCGCTTCCTGATTATACAACTTTAATACAGGGTCGCTAGCTAACGCGTTTCGTAAATCTTCAAACACACTTTCTTCAACTTCTGTCCATACAAACGTGTTATCTTTGCGCGTAAGATCACTTAACACTCGCGCACGCACCGCATAATTCCGCACAAAACGACGAAAATATGACGTTAGGCCTAGGAATCTTCGTACTTCGTGTACGTTTTTAGGCCTTGGAAATTTCCGGATAGCCTCCGTCTTATCCGTCCCCGGGCGTACACCGCTTGCGGATATCACAAATCCCAAATATTCCACCTCCTTTCGTCCGAATTTACACTTATTCAGTTTTAAAGTTAGATTTGCACTTTCTAACGCTTCGAATACTAGGCGCAATTTATTCAACATTTCTGTCCAATCTCTTGCCGGCACAATAATGTCGTCTAAATATGACATTGCTACTTGGTTTCTTAATGGTCCCAATACTAAACTCATTAACCGACTAAATTCATACGGACCATTTGTTAATCCGAACATTAATCGTTCAAATTGCCCAGTGCAATCTGGCGTAATAAATGCCGTTTTATATTTGGACTTCTCGTCTAGGGGTAGCTGTAAATAACCCGTGAGCTAAATCAAATGTTGTGAACAAAACATTTCCACTTAAATTTTCCATCTGTTCATCAACAGTCGCGATAGGAAAATTAGATTTCTCGGTTTGACGATTTAGCCTACGATAATCGACGACAAGACGCGGTTGTCCCGATTTTTTATTCACTAATAACACAGGTGAGGCATAGCTCGATGTTGTCTCACTTACAATTCCCGCTTGTTTCCAGTCTTCCACGATTTTCCCGATTGTTTTTCGTTCGTCTAAGCTTGCTCGATATGGTTTACACCTTACCGGCACGTTCGAGTCTTTAATCGACATTTCCATTAATTTGGTACATCCCAACTCTTCCAAGTTGAATGCGAAACAGTCTCTAAATTCCCCACACAATTGTACAAGTTTCCTTATAATATCCGGATGCACGTCACTGTCAATGCTTAACATTTCCGCGGTTATCATTACTTTTTGTTCATTTGCGTTCTGTTGTAACTGAATCTTGTCTTGGTTTATTAGACCCACTACGGCGCCCTTTTGTAATTCAATCTCTTCGCATGTTGTGCTGGCGACCGGTACGAACGCTATTTCCTCGTTATGCTGTGCACGGATGTAGTTCACACTCTGTGTAGCCAGTACAGTTTTCTCGACAGTTCGCAATTTTACTCGTCCCGAAATTTCTTCGACTTCTAATTCTTTAAAAGGATCACTGTTCCTGTTTCCAAATATCAGCTGATCACCTACCTTCGCGTATGCCACATGTGCCAACTCGGTAAATGACCTACCTACAATCACGTTCGGACTTTGTGCTGAATCAGGCACTACATAAAATGATACACGATCCGCAGTCACGTCATCAAGTTTCACACTCGCTTCAATGTAACCTTCACTCACAATTGCAGTCTTACTACCAAAACCGAAAAGTTCCTGATGGGATGGTTTAATCTCTCCCTTTTCTGCTGCATTACTCGCCCTTATTGTACATACTGAACTCCCCGTGTCAATTAAACAATCCATTTCCTTCCCATTTATTTCCACCTTACGCAAAAACTTATCAATATTATTCACAATAATTGGACTTTGTTCAATTATACATTGTTCAGCACGATTTTCTCGTTTTATTGGACATTCCGTGTGTTTATGTCCTGTCTGTTTACACCGGAAACAGACATCTATTCCGCGCGGGCGGGAACAATTGGCTGCGACATGTCCAAAACATGCGCAGTTGAAGCACTTTATTACATTGTTTCGCGGTTCATTTCGACCTCTGAACACATTGTCTTCTCGCGGGGGAAGTTCCGTATTACGCGCCCTTCTCGCGGGGTCCATAAACGCTGTGGAACGAAAACCTCCGTTGTCACTCGACACTCGGTAAAGTGTTACAATGTCATGTAATAGATTGTCCGCGTTCACATGATTTTTAACCACCAATCCCGGAATAAGATGTTTTCGTTCTAATCCCGTCACAATTTGCTCTTTGGTCTCTGTGAAAGGCAAGTTTAGGTCAAGACATAACTTGTATTTGTAATGAAAGTAGGCCTCTACATTTTCACGTGGTTGTTGAACTCTTCTCGTCATGTACGTCCATTGTTCAGTTGTGCTTAGCCGTACAATAAACGTAGCCCTAAACTGTATTTCAAATTCAGCCCAAGTGGTTATTTGCGCTCTCCTTGCTTCATACCAGTTTCTAGCTCCTAAACTGAGGTGCATTCGCGCTGTCTCCAGTTTCACTTCTTCTGGCCAATGATGTAGCATTGCACAGGAGTTTATTCTTTCCAACCACTCTGTTGCTTGGGGCCCACAATTTCCCGTAAAATCTCCCACTGTCTTATTTAGGTCTGGCATTACATAATAGTTGTTTCGTTGTGGTTCTCGCTCTTCTCTGTCTTCTCGCGGCGTTGTAAAACTTTCTTGAAAGAGGCCATGTAGTAATTCGTCTGTGCGTGCTCGGCTTTCTTCCATCTTGGTAAACATTTGTGTCATCGTCGCCATTTGTTGCATCATCATCTGAGTCATCATTTCAAAATTTGTAACTTGAGACCCAACACCACCGGTACACGTTGGTAAAGCGTTGTCCCCTCGCGTGTTATTACTCATTTGCAGGTTCTCGTTTTGAATATTCGCGTCATCCAAATCACTACCGGCTTGCTCGTAGTTCGCCATCTTGGAACTGAACACGTTTCTCGTTTTTCTCGATTTTTCACTTTTCGCGAATGAAAAAAATATTCCGACCGAATCCCGATCTCAGGCCCTTTATTATCCCACTTCTGAGATGTTAGCTTTTAAATAAACAGACAAGGCTCTTTAGTACATTTATTTAACTGCCGCTTTCAGGATAGCTCGCGTTTCCTTGTTGAGGTCTGTGCACGACTGACTAACACTAGCCAATGCCTGCGCAAACGCCTTTACACATATAGTTCTGACATAAGTAAAAGTAGTATTAGATCTACTGAAGGCAGAAGCACAAACTTTCAAAAGACTTGACATGGAACCAAGTAGAAGATGTTGATGGGTTTGAAGATTACGGTAAATAACATTGCAAATCAGATAAATATTTGTATTCTATTGATCTTGTAAAATATTTTTCTGAATTTGACTTCAAGATTGTTAAATTAGTTTAATCATTTAATTTATAATAAAGTCCGTTTTTTTTTCTTTAAAAAAAAAACCACCTGTTGATTTCAGTTTGTATAATAAAAAAATTGAAATTTTTAGTAATTTTTGTCAATATATGGTAACATTGATTCAAAGATCATTCAAACTGTTTTGTCAATTTATGCGTGCGTATCACTACATTTCAAATTTAAATTATTTAAAATGTTAATTAAAACATAAAGAAGACTAGGTACTCTAATATAAGATTTATTTTTATTAATGAAACCCCGATTTACAAAAACGATTCTGCTACTAAATCTTGGACTATTGACAACCTTCCCAAGAAAGATTAGAAATTAAGGAAAGCAGGTTTACAGTGCTCCATCCCGGGTGTGTTTGCTTTTAAGACCCAGAAACAATGATCGGGATTATCACAAAACGATGAATAGTGAGTTATTTAAAGAGTGGATTAATCAATTAATTGACCTTTCCCAACCCTCTGTGGCAAGTTTTGGAACTTACTGCCCTTCGACAGTAGTGTTAATGTTATGTTAGAGTGGTAGGTAACTTCCAAAGCATATAAGTTAAATATAGACGTTCACAATCATGTTAATGGCGATGTTAGCAGCCCAGAAAATTTCTGGGCTGCTAACATCGCCACTAACATATAATCAAAATTGAGTGTAAACAAAAGGTTGTTCGTCTATGTTGTAAAAAATGATTGATGTAGTGTTATTTTTAGAACTAATACAAAATTAAAAGGATTTTAAAGATGTTAATAAAAAAAACAATGCTTGGAGCGAAATAGCTGAAACGTTAGCTTGTAGTGGCGAGTTTGTTGCATGTTGTCCATCATTCCTTCTATTCTAAACTCCTTTAAAATGCAGTGGATGAACTGAAAACGAGGTGGAGAACTCTGCGAGAGCGGTTCGCTAGGGAGTTACAGGAGGCCCAACCTAAAATGTGGATGACCCGAGGAAGTGACGGGGGTTCTGGAAAAGTATCAGGGATATCAAGGGGAAGTCTGGATGTCCTGAGGAAGTACGGGGACAGATAATTTCGGGGAAGTGTGGTTGAGCATAGACGAAAGGATGAGAGGGCTAGAGACAAAAAAGGCAGAATAAGGGTGGGGAGAGAGGAGAAGGGGATGAGATAAAGATGAAGCTCAAAGAAGAAAATGCGAGAGAAGTATGGAAAGGCAAAGCAAAGAACAGAAAATACAAAATCATATTTAAATGGGGGGAAAGTTTATAAGATTCCTATTTCCAAATCTACATTTTGCTTTCAAGAAACAAAAGAAATTTACTACACGCATGTACTAGTAGTACTAGTGTTGGCGCACAGTTAAAAATAAAATGTAATAATAACGACAAAGTAAAATGTTATTTCTGTGAATTCTAAAATTGCATCCTAACATTCTAAAAACCAACTTCTGATATAATATTTATTATTATCACAATATTATTAATATAATCATTAAACGTCAAACAGTTGAATCTGTCATAATTCATTTAAAGTGCCGCCTACATTTGAAATACTTAACACCAACATTGACATTACCATTAACATTATAACATTACCATTAACATTAACATTACCATTAACACTATTGTGGAAGGGCAGTTAAAGCGGGCTACCCGATTTATCTATCTAACGTTGGCAGCGCTACCAAAGTTGTCATTGTTAGTGTTTTTATGTTGGCGTTCCTGTGGTGTGACGTTTCCTTTGAGTCGGCTGTGACATTTGTTTATTGCATAATGGTTTATTGTCATTTCGTGACAGCCGACTCATAGGAAACGTCACACCACAGGAACGCCAACATAAAAACAATGACAACTTTGGCAGAGCGCTGCCAACGTTAGATAGATATATCGGGTAGCCCGCTTTAAGTTCCAAAACTTGCCACAGGTGGTTGGGAAAGGTCAATTCCAGCTCTACCATCTGATGGTTTTAAAACTGTTACTATTTTTGACAATGCCCCATGTCATTCTGTCCGTTTGGAGAGACCTCCAATACATTATTCCAACAAAACTGCAATGGGAAATTATTTAATAAACTGTAACGTTCCATTTTAACTTACATGTACAAAAGTTCAATTATGGCAGCTGATGAATAATTTAGGACAAATGGACAACTTTATGTTCAAAATATACCGCCAATCGTAATATATCAAGGTGCAGATTCGGATACAGATTCAATTTTGAACCATATCTCTCATATGATGATTCAGAATTTGAACCGCCCGAATCTGATTCTGAAAATAATCCCAATTATTCTAATGCCTGAATGCATTTTTTCTATTCTTACCTCGAATTATTTATATATTAATTATTATAAAACTATAATACTTCTTATTAAATCGAGCAAATTTACATAAACTCAGCATATATCCACATAAATCAACAGTATTTAACAAAATATATGAAAATACTTCTTGTGAAAAGCACTTGTCAAAATTAACCATTAAATTTGTTAGTCCTAACCCTACTTTAAAAATTACTAAAAACTTTCACCAGCACGTTGCCAAACATACTTTCGAGAGAAATTGCAAGGTTGGTGGATCTTTAAAAAAAACAGACTTTATTATATTTTTTGTATTCTTAATAATAGGTTGTTCAAAATGTTTAAAAAGAAAATAGTTGCTAGGAAGTTAGAAAAATAAATAAAGTTTGTACGTTTTCCAATTTATTAAAGAAATATATAATTTAATATTTTTCAAAGAATTGTGTAAGTTAATAACTGTTAAATTAGTGCAATAACATCAGGTTATGGGCCCAGACACGTAACCAAAGAAAAATAACAGTATTTGAAAATGACTTCCGCGGATCATAGAAAAATTCTCAATCTTGACAGAAATGGGTCGAATAGACAATTTCTTTTTAAGATGAAGAAAGACAAGAAGCTCTTCCCTAGCGCTATCCCTTTTTATCGGGAGTACCAACAATTCAAACTAAATGTACTAAATTATGCAATATTTGTGGTAACTTTAGTGAATAGTGGTAATTTGTAGTGGCATGCCTTGTGTTTACACAACATAACCTTACCAAATCGCACTGTCTCTTCGACTTTTCGTTCGGTAAGGTTATGTTGTATAAACACTAGGTATGCCACTACAAATCAGCACTATTCACTAAAGTCCCTAAAAATATTGCATAATTTAGTACATTTAGCTTGAATTGTTGGTACTCCCGATAAAAAGGGATAGCGCTAGGGAAGAGCTTCTTGTCTCTCTTCATCTTAAAAAGAAATTGTCTATGGAAATTCCAGGTTTCTGTAATTTTAAATACTGATGGAATTTACGATGTGGTTGATGAAAGTTATGATGAAAGTCAAACTCGTTCAGCAAATGATGCTGAAAGAAAGAAATGGGATCGAGATGATTTGCGCGAACAGAAGATTATCGTTACTATTTCAGTTAATGAGAAGGTACTTACACAATTAGTAGCAACTTGGTGGAGCTTCTGTAGCTAGTATTCATACGCTACAACAGCAGTTTTATGCGTATGTATATGAAAACAACGGGGTAGCACAACATCAATTGAAAATCTGTGAGGAAAGTAGGTATTAGCGAAAATATGTTAATAAAATACCCATGACTTTGCCTGAACAATTTAAACATTTTCATTCGGCATGGGATAGCACAACAGATAAAACGTTCAATACACGTTTGATTATCGAGGAAGAAAGAATTAAAACTCGAAGTGGTATCCATGAAGTAGTGGTTGAAGCTGAGGCTTTTGCAGTAAATAAGAAGATGAGTGATATAAATGGAAAGAAATACGTTCAGGAAGGGGAGAAGAAAAAGTGGAAAACTGGTAATTGTCATTATTCTAAGAAACCAGATCACTGGAAAAACGAATGTTGGTTTCTTAAGAGTGACAAAAACCTGTGTCGAAGAATGTAAGTCATGCTATCTTGATGGAAGCAAGTAGCACTAAAATATCTGAAAAATGGTTTTTAGACAGTAGGGCGAGTCATTAAATATCTCCTCATCTGGAGTGGTTTGTTAATTATGTAGAGTTTCAGCCAACAAAGGCTGTTACTATTGGAGATGCAAGTAAAATTGAAGCTATAGGAACAAGAACAATTCTGCTAAAATGTTGGACCAAAGGAATGGGTTGAAAAAACTGTAAAATCAAAAAAGTACTCTACGTGCTACAACTTCATGGTAATTTGTTTTCGACAAGTATGGTAGCTGATAAAGGTTATATAATTGTCACACAGAAAACAGAATGTTATATTTGAAAGGAAAGTGAAATAGTAGCAAGTGGCATTAGAGATGGAAATTTGTTTCAATTAAAAATTCATGTGCAGAAGGGAGGAACGGCAAATCAAGCAAACTGCACAAATGTATCAACATTAAAACAATGGCATCAAAAAATGGCTCATCAAAATATACAACATTGTAAAAGAATTTTGAAACAATATATTATGGAAATACCAGATAGGTACAGATTTTCAGTGGGAAACTTGTATTTTAGGGAAGCAACATCTTCAGCCATTTTTAACATCAAAATCTGTAACCACAAAAACAGGCAAAATTTTGTATGCAGATGTTTGTAGGCCAATGAAAGAAGAGTCTATAGGTAGGTCAAAATATTTCCTGCTTATTAAAGACGATTATTCTCATTACAGAACAGTTTATTTTCTGAAACACAAGAGCGAGGTTTATAAAAAACTACAGGAATTTATTCCTATTTTTGAACCAAATACTGGAAACAAGATAAAAATGTTTAGGTCTGATAGTGGTTTGGAAATGAATAATCAAATGATTAATAAATTGCTAGCTAAACACGGTATTTGTCATCAACTTACAGTTAGTTATACCTACACCACAACAGAATGGAGGTGTAGAACGAGAAATGAGAACAATTGTTGAAGCAGCTTGATCAATGATGTATGAAAAAAAAGTGGAGGTGCAAACCTCCCCTGGACTTTCCCATACTAAAAATAAACATTTCGTTTTTGATATTCAACAGTTGTAGTTCGCGAGGCAGCATTGAAAATCATTTGAATCCCTAGCGAGAAAATCGAGACTATACGGGTTCGATATGAACAGAAGAAAGACTATCTGTACTGTAGCAGGTACCGGCTAGAAATTACAGCTGGCGAAGCCGGACGATCGCTACCACCGAACGCAACGATCCGTTTACGTCAGAGTCCAACCTAAATATTCAAAATTCACGAATTTCTCATCAACCGTACATTTTAGCCATATGAACACCTTATACTATATGATAGACAATTAAATTTTGCATTCAATTATATAATAATATATAGGGTGTTTCATTTAAAATAACAAAGTTGTTTATTGTACTGTGGAAAGCAAACGCCCTGTATACGTGATATACATTTAGGAGAATGCAGAATTATATACTGAATAACTTTTATATTTACACTTCTTTCATATTTTGATTAATAAAGGCGCTATAGGAGCATCAATTTCCGCTTTTCAAAACCTCGTAGAGGGTGCCACAGTGGAATTCTGGCGTTCATCAAAAAACAAAAATGTAGCTACTAATACCAAGCTGCATAAGTGTAGAAAATTTAAACAAAATCGTTAGACCAGTTTTTTTGTAATAATTTTTCAAAAATTTCAAAATTTTTGGAAGAGCGCCCGTTATCATGAATAACAATAAAATTATTCATTTGCTCAATTGCGGCATGTGAATCATTATTATGGTCTAGCTTAGCAGTTCCCAAACTTTTGTGATCATGACCCTAATTTAAAATTGCAAAAGCGTTTGCAACCCTAAAAATATTTTCCCCACAATGTACAAAATAGTCGATAAAAATGCAGCAATTCAAATTTAAGTCGTTTATTCAAGAATTTAAATATAAAAAAAAGTACATTAAATAAAGTATTACAGAAATTGAAAATTGAAAGGTTTAAAAATTAGTTGCCTACGCGACAAGTAGTAAAAAACAAATCAGATTAAGAACAAGGCACGAAAAGAAATTAAATAATTAAAAAAATGATAAAAGCCAATTTAGATCACCGCTTTTGGATTGCTACCATGGTGTTGCGTCATCTTACCCACCAATTCGGCGATTCTCGCTCGAAAGTTTTTAGTTAGTTGACTCATGACTGAGTGACTGCAGACTAGAGATGGACAACGGAATCCCCAGTCAATCTGAGCTATTGTTTAATATGAGTTGGGGGGCCTACGCTATGATGGCGCCACGTGATTCGTAAGGTGCGTCTGCGCGTTGGAACATTTTTAATTTTCAACTTCCAAGTATTTGAGGTCCGTCTTTTATTTAGTTTTTTTATTTCATGTTTTTCTTTAGTATTTTTTTAAACACGAGGTACACACAGAGTACATATTGCCATATACAGAATTAAAAGGAGAATCCGAATTTATGAAAAGAAATGGGGGTATCTATTTAAAAAAATTGGAGCAAAAATTATTCAATCAATTAACATGAAAAGAGTCTACTATACACCAAGGTAGAAAAGTAAATTTTCTCAGCCAGCATTGAAGGAAATAAGTTGCGAGACTGATAAGTCTTCCTCTACCTTGATGTATGTACCTATAACCTACTTTTATTCTGCTACTTGCACCTTTATTCTTCTTATAATTAATCGCTTTTATACACTACTCGCAAGTCGCAATGTAACTTCTTTAACACATTCGCTGCGTATGACTCCGACCAGAGCAGCATCGGTTTGTCAGCCTGTGCGCTCCATTCAGAGCAGATGATGTTAGGAGCCAAAAATCAAAAATTTTCAGAAATTGAAAACAATGATTTACACGTATTTAAAGAAACAATAAATCAAACATTTACAAAAAAAAATTACCAAAACAAAGGTTTGCACCTCTGGGGTACCCCACATAATACAAGTCACAGCGAATGTGTTAAGCTCTTCACACTATAGTGCAAGGCAGGGCACGTACTCGGCAAATTATTTTTCACGAAATAGCATGGTCACCAGCTTGGCAAGCAACAATGGTAGCACGTGACAATTCTTTCGAACCATATTTACCAAGCTATTGACTATGACCCGCATAGATAACATGTAAACTAATTTGCCGAGCCCGTGTCTTAGTCTGTGCGGTACTATAATATAAATCGAGCTTAAACGTAGTAACATTGCTAGTAGCGTAAAAGCGATTAATTATAAAAGGAATAAAGCTGCTAGTAGTGGAAAAAAAAGTATATAAACCACGGTAGAGTAGACGTATGAGTCTCAATAATGCTTGGCTGAGAAAAATGTCTTCTCTAACTTGGTGTATAATATACTAATATCAGTTTTGTATTTTGAACTCTGCCTTCCCCACAGAAAATGTCACCAACCGCCACTGGTTTGAGCTGCTTTAAATACTTCAAACATATTAATATCTTAATAAACTGTTAATTATTTCAGTTGAACATGAGAATAGCAGCACCCATTTGCATGCCCAAATAAAATCTGAAACTCCTGATGTGAAATTCGATATTGAGAATGATGATGATATCTATATTAAGATTGGGTCTTTGGTGGGCGAGGAACTGGATATAAAAGAAGAAATTGACGAAATTGAACCCGAAATCATGCAAGGCTTTCAAGTTGAACAGTTAGATTCTGCAATGTACAGCACCTTATATCCAATTGAAGAAAATTCCAAATCCAATAATGCAAAAGATAACTTAGAACCATACACAACAACTGTAAGTGATTATGGGAGTAATTGGAGAAGCAATTTTGAGACTTATGGTAAGATAGGTACAAGAGAGAGACCCTTTCAATGCAATACTTATATGTGATTAGGTACAGGCCGATTCAAATTCGACCCTCGCCATGGGGATTTCCCTTAAGAACAGACGTAGGGAGAATGATTAAATCCGGCAAAGTAGCTATTTTCTCCTTTGCCTGATGGTCTGATTATAATTTTATTAACATGTTTCCTCTCTTTCAGACCATCATCAACTTTCTTATTTCTTATGGTCGCAATTTTATTTACAAATTCAGATGCTCACTTTTTCTCTGATTATGAACAATATATGTTATGTAAGGGAAAATATTCTAATAGCGTTTTCCACTGGCAGAACTAGTGCGCACTAAAACTGCACTTACTCGGTTTTGCGTATTCCCACTGCTGTTTTCAGTGCGCACAGTTAGAGAGCAACACGTTTCACTGTAAAATCGTGTCGCACTAGATCTCTCGCAGTGCAGGTTTTTTTGAACCGAATACGTAAAACCGAATAAGTGCAGTTTTAGTGCGCACTAGTCTGCCAGTGGAAAACGCTATAAATTGGTGCTTAATTCTCAAAAAAAAAAAGTAACTTAAAATCATGCCATGGATTGTTTAAAAACAATGAAACATTTAGTTAAGTCGCTTTTGTCTATACGTGTTTAATTGTTAATGAAAATGGCAGATTATTTGAACATTTATTGTAATAAATTATTGTTTTTCCCAACCGGGAATAAAGTGCCACTTTTATTCCCTTGATGTATAAATAACTACTATTTATAATATGAATTCAATTTTCGAATTTTGTTCTCATTAATTCGGTATTTTCGTTAGATTAGCTTCATTATTATAATATTTTGATATCAGTAACAATTAAATAAGTAAACAAAAGCAACCTAAGTAAACGAGAATTAAGCACTACATGCAGAATATTTTCCCTGCATATCCTATCCCTTTGTCATCAGAGAAAAAATGAGCATCTGAATTTGTAAATAAACAAAATGGCGCCATAAGAAATAAAAAAGTCGATGACGGTCTGAAAGAGACGAAACGTGTTAATAAAATTATAATTGGACCATCAGATAAGAGGAGAAACAATGACTACGAAAATTTTTTTTGTATTTTAATTATAAATTCAAATAAAAGCGCCACAAACAAAAACCTAAATCCCACTTTTTTCAGTTTTTCAAAATATTTCGATTGTCAGTTGTCGCATTCTTATAGACAACAAAAATAGTAACTTTGCCGAATTTAAACATTAACTCCGTTCAATTGACTCTACGATTCAGTACAACGCGTAACGCTTTTTATTGTGAACCAACAGAATGGCTGGATTTTTGAAAACGTCGCATTCTATTGGTTGACACTAAAATACGCTGAACATTTGTGCTGACTTGCTGAGTCAATTGAACGCAGCTTAAGGGAGATCCCCATGGTGAGGGTCAAGTTTGAATCAGGCTGTATAAAAGTTCACGTGAGGGTGAACACATATGGAAACCCATACGCGTGAAAAACCATTTCGTTGCAATATATGTGAACATACGGGTGAAAAACTATTTCAATGTAATATTCGCTATTCAAATTTAAGATTTGGCTGCGCGCACGACGCTACTGTGGAGTTTTAAATTACAACCTGTCTAGCGTAGTTGTAGCCATCTAGCATAGCATTTTTTTATAGTTGTTTGTATTTGCGGTTTGTACGGTTTACATTTTTATAATTAATTTATCAGGAAAAAATACTAGAAGCAAGAGTAACACCAACTGCT
Source organism: Hemicrepidius hirtus (assembly GCA_963082805.1). Lineage (NCBI taxonomy): Eukaryota > Metazoa > Arthropoda > Insecta > Coleoptera > Elateridae > Hemicrepidius > Hemicrepidius hirtus. The sequence goes on from OY720165.1 coordinate 7,729,388, forward strand.
GCGTATATGGTTGCAAGTCTGTGCGAAGGACACGCAACGACTTAAGTTATCATACTTTCCCCAAACCAGGCAAAGAAAGTGTACGCATAGAAAATGATTTTGGTGGCATGCGAAAGGTGGACAGGAAAAAAGCTTGGGAAATTAAGTTAAAGTTAAAGAGAGTTTCCAACTGTATGCGAGTTTGTTCCTTACATTTCATAAAAGACGATTACTATTATGCAGGTAAGATGTCAGGTCATATAATATAATAACACAATTTTTATTTAGCAGAACAATGCTGTACAAACTACAAAATATAATATTCTGTGATATTACAAATTTTAGAATGGCAAGGGACTAGACGATTACTACCAACAGCAGTTCCAAGCCAGAACTTGCCAATTTGAAGTCATGATGTTGATCAGAAAAAAAAAGATGAAAGAAGCACGTTGGACAAATTGAGGATGAACAAGGATCACGTTATGGTCGATAAAGGGTTTTTAATCGATGATAAGAAGCTATTCTCAATGCGAAAATAGCTGCTGCTAGAGTCCACATTGAAAGAGTTCATCAACACATTAAAATGTTTCAAATTTTAAATAACCATTTACCAGTGAATTTGGTTCCAATTATTAATGTAAGTTTAAATCATTTGCTAAAACTTACGTCGATATTTCATTTAAATTGTAGTTGGAAGATATGGAGAACTACATCAAATTTAAATTGATGGGTTGTCAAAAGTGATGAAAAACAATTTTTGTATGCCAACTGGATCATTCCTCAAAAAAAGCCGGTCCCCGTCGATACCGCCGGCCTCCAACGTGGCTTCGACGTCCACCCCTCTGGCGGCAGTACATCCTCTAGCAACCGGTCTTAGCGCCGTGGTCGACGAAGAGTCGGTCTCAACTTTCAAGCTTCGGCTCCCAAGCCTCCACGGCAACCGCAACTCCTACGGGTAGCGGCGACCCGATGGCGAAAACCTGAGCTTTTCCTTGGGGCCTCGGGTGGTCAAGAATCCCGGTCCCGGGAAGCGCAACCACGAGGAGGAGGAGAGACGCTACCGGCCAGCCAAGCGGCATCGCCATATAACCATATTCTTTTTTTATTAATGGTTGGTTGTATAAAAAAAATAAAAACATTTTGTAAAATGCGTTATAATAACCACTGAATGTGAGTTGCATACACTATTTTTTCTATGACCAGTCAAATAGTTTATTTTCGAGATTTATTAAATTTTAAATCTGTCACATTGAATTATGAGAAGGGCACAATTTTTTATTTTATCGAAGAGTATTGTTAGAGACTACTATAAGTATAAGCTGTAAATTACTAAACTTAAGTATTCATGGTTGGTGATAAATTGTTGAATTTTTTTCTTTGTTCTTAATTTAAGTTTTGAAAATTCAACTCCTGATACAAAATAGGTACCTAGGTTTTAACAACATGACATTTTAGTAATTTCTACTCTTCTTTCTACTCCAAAAAAAGTTAAAAAAACGTGGATCACCTACCTGCACTAGCGATCGTCCGACTTGAAACTACAGCTGGCGACCGACAATCCATCTGTCAGAGTTCATCCTAAATCTTCAAACTTTACAAAACGTAGCGGAACTTGGAAAATTCTCATCAGCCGTACATTTTAGCTGTATCACTACTACCTTATTCTAATTAAATGATTAAGATCCATTTGAACACAAAATGGGTTAGGAATGAAATAAAAAGGTTTAAAAATGTGCTGCTTCAATTTTTGTGTTTGTTAAATTTTCAATAATCCTCTGGATTTAAGGACATTGGTTCCTCAAACCCTTGTTCCTTTTGTGATTCTTTTTATGTAACACTTCATGTTATTTAAAATTTAAATTTTTATGTAATTTTTTATTCAATTTATTAATTTTATATCTACCATATGGTAAGTTCTTATTAATGTATTTAGACCTTAAGCGGGTTTTACATTACCAACAAGTCTAGGATAAATTGGCATACATGTATTATACTTGTATAATACTTTCTCAAATTTATCATAAACAAAGTCTTATACATTTTTAAATACAAGTAGTAGATAATGTATAAAACATTACTTGTTCACATTGTATTGAAAAGTTGTGTACAAAATGGCTTCAAACGAAGAACTTATGTTTGTTTCTACCGTGTCAAGTTATTTAATTTTCGATTAGCAAGTCATAATAATGAAGGCAAAGGTGGTGGAGTAGAAACTTTTTTTTATCCACATCTATTTCGCTGAATTTTAAATTATCAGCAATCGAACGTGTAGTGCATCTTTTTACTTTCCCATACCACCACTGGTATATGGGAAGTATTGATATCATGAAAATTTTCGAAGTCGAGATTTTCGCGGAAATACGTGTTTTGGACCTCCAGGACCACAAAAAAGTGGTCTAGAAAAAATGTCTGTCTGTGGGTGGGTGCGTGGGTGGGTGCGTGGGTATGTATGTAACGCCTCTAACCCAAAAACTAGTGAACCGATTTTGATGAAATTTTAAATGAAGGGGTATATCGAAAATTCATCGACAAAATAAGCTTTTCAAAAAAATCCGAAACCGGAAGCGGAAGTTAGACACGTTTTTTTGGTAGCATTTTTTTCAGAAGCGGAATTTTGAAAATCTGAGTAGGGGATATGAAAGAAGGGCATAATTCAAGGAAAACAGTTTTTTACCGGACTCTCTAACTTCAAAATGGCGGCCGCTATGAATTTTTCAAAATTTCGACTTTAACGCCCCGTAACTCAAAAACCAGTTATCTGATCAGGTTCCGCAACAACTTGTTTGAAAGCCCTTTGGCTGTACTATACCAAGAAAAATAATCATTTACTAAATCCAAAAACGGTAGCAACGGCGCTCTTCCAAAAATTTTGAAATTTTTGAAAAATTATTACAAAAAAACTGCTCTAAGGATTTTTTTAAATTTTCTACACTTATGCAGCTTGGTATTAGCTACATTTTTGTTTTTTGATGAACGCCAGAATTCCACTGTGGCGCCCTCTACGAAATTTTGAAAATCGGAAATTGATGCTCCTATAGCGCCTTTATTAGTCAAAATATGAAAGAAGTTTAAATATAAGAGTTGTTCAGTATATAAATTTACATTTTTCTAAATTTATATCACGTATACAGGGTGTTTGCTTTTCACAGTACAATAAGCAACTTTGATATTTTAAATAAAACACCCTATATATTATTATATAATTGAATGCAAAATTAAATTGTCTATCACATAGTATAAGGTGTTCATATGGCTAAAATGTACGGTTAATGAGAAATTCGTGAATTTTGAACTTTAAAACAGTGTAGGGTGAAATTTGTAAGTGCCGATATGTTCAAGTGACCATGCGCGGGACGGGAATTCCTTGTCGCCGGCTAATCCTGCAGCCTATGAATATAAATAATCACACATGCGCAGATGAACACAATCGGCACTTGTGTTAATTTTCCATATACTAATTTTCAAGTTTAGTTTATCGGTTGTGGCGAACAATACTGTTGAATACCAAAAACGAATGTTTATTTTTAGTATGGGAAAGTCCAGGGGAGGTTTGCACCTCCACTTTTTTGCGTTTCTCATCAATAATACTTCATTCTGCCTTAAAAATTCAATTAATTGAATTGTGTTCTCTTTTGACCACTCCATTTGCGATAAAACACTATAGAAGGCTTTGAAAATACGTAATGTGCAGTCGCAAGTTGTCAGACATGTATGTGTATTCCATCCACTTCGGATCGGCCGTACTTGTACTTGTATAATACATGTCCTATACACCAACAAATGCAGTTGCATACTTCTGAAAATCTACAACTTGTATTAAACATATCTGAAATTTTTCTAGACTTTTTAAATACTTGTATGATACTTATATTATCCAGGACATGTACGTAGTGACACAGCGGAAAAGCGGAACGCGGAACGAAGGCGTAATATAATTTGACCGTTGTGATTGGTTACATACCACCATACGGTCTATCCGCGCGTATTCAAGGTCATTGCGCAAAAAGTTGACTCTACTTTAACTTTTTGCGGAATAGCGCAATCGAATCTGCCGACAAAAAGTTGAAGTGTCCAGTAAATGGTGTTATAACCTTAAAACTGCATCTTAAAATGGCGGTAATTATTTATAATTTTTTACAGTTCAAAAGTATTAATAGTAAATTGTGGATTTGCCGAAATAGTTTTTTTTTGCTTGTAGCAGTTATTTAGCTTATGTTTCGACATTCTGCAAATTGCGCTTTTACGCTGTGTGGGGAACAGCTTCAAATTTAAACGGACCACAACGCGCGCATTCCTTTTCCGCTGTGTGGGGACTTGGCCTGAGGCTTATTTGTTATACTTTTTTAGCATCTGAAGATGCCCTTTTAAGGGAGAAAACGTTAATGCTACATTTAATAAAGGAGCTATCAACGGCCTAAATCACACTTTAAATGGCCGTTGCTAGCTCCACGGCTAACGTGGATATAATTCTGACACTAAATCCACGGCATAGAAGAAAAATGCCAACTGTGTCGCATTTTATCCTTGGAAGAGCACATTTTCCGAACACGGAAATTATAAAAAATGCGGGCATTACGTCATGCGCATGTCTGGGGACTTGTAAAATTATTTCAGCTTCCTGAGATTATAGGGACAGAGGTGCGTACGATTGGTTGCCTACTCCCAAGGCGTAAAAGTCTTGTTTCCAAGAAATCTAATGATAACAATTATTAACTACAAACAAAATCAATCGCTCGGAGTATTTTTTATTGGTCATATTCAACTTGCAAATTAATTAAAAATCAATTTAAAATATGAAAATGTTTGAAACTTTCATAATAGAACAATTTTGTCCCCAGACATGCGCAGTAGGTGTAGCTCGTATTCGCCCTTGACAATGACGTAATGCCGTGGATTTTGTGTCAGAATATTATATCCACGTTAGCCGTGGAGCTAGCAACGGCCAACTTTATAAGCCTCAAACTAATGCACAGCGCACATGCGCAAAAACAAACAACTGTACTATGATATTCAGAAGCTAGGGGGTGAGGGCGAGGCAGGAGGGGGGCCTAAAGGTCCCATTTTTAACTTTTCCTTATGATTGATTTCAACAAATAAAACCCGAATAGAATCCTAAAACACGATATTTGATTTTTTCAAAACTTCCCCCACTCTATTCTCAAAACTATTTACACTACGGAAAAAATTAATAGAACCTTTTTTGTAGAGAATTAACTCTAGTATAATTTTATGTAAGGCTAGTTTTTCGCTAAACTCAATATTTTCCGAGATATTTAAGGAAAAGTTGAAAATGGGACCTTTAGGCCCCCCTCCTGCCTCGCGCTCACCAGTCACCCCCCATCTTCGGGGACTTTTAGTATGTTATGCAGGAAACTCGAATGAACAACTGTGCAAAATGTCAAAACTTCGGGATTTTTTTCTTCTGGTTTGGCTAATTTGACTGGGCTATATAGGGTGTCCCGAAAATGGCGCATAATATAGGTATATGGTACGCTGTTCAGTACCGCTAAACAAGTGTGAGAAAAATGTTAAAAAAAATCTTTTCGCTCAAATTTGTAAGATATGAAGATGTAAAGTTAACACTTGTAACTTTTTAAAAATTACAAAAAAGCACGTAATTCCAAATTATTAAATAATTACTGAAGACATTTTTACATCGAGATAGCGCGAAAATGTTTCTGGCAACATTGTGCTCTGTTCAAAAATCAGTCGTATGGTTTCCCAGGTAATAATGAGTAGGTAACAATCAAAATAAATAGCTTCCCAACAAGTTATAAAAGGTGGATGTGCCAGATTGTGCACATCTTTTTCGGTTAATAACTACAAAAACACGGCAGGTAGAATTTTTTTGAAGTGTAACTTCTTATGCGGCGTAGGGGAGTAAAAGCTTGGAAGTGAAACGGATATTACGTGTCGCGTAACGGAAACACGTGACGCGCGGGCGTTTTAAATTCATACATTAAGCGTGCGTGTTGCGCAGACTCGAAAATAAAGCAGGTGAATGCCTTGGGTAGAATGGCGATCGCCGAAGAATGACGCACGCAATGTGCGTTTATATTGAATACATTTTGTGTTTGTTATACATTTAAAGACAAGGTGCGTCAAAATTAATGCAACCAAATGGATAATAATGCACATACAGGGTGCGTCAAACTAAATGCAACAAACAAACAAGAAGTTACACTTCAGTCGTGAGTCCCATGACGCACACCAATTTTTGTATTTTTCCCTTACTACTCCCTTGTCAGTCACCTACAACGCCCCATAAATATTATGCGCCATTTTCGGGACACCCTGTATAGTTACCTTATGTTCATCATTTGTAACTTTTTGAATTTTAGCAGCGTTCGTTTTTCTACTCCGAGTGCCTAGTTTGACTTCGTTTAGCTTCCGTTTATTACAGAACAATAATTTACGGGAAGAGTTATTGGAAAACGTGCGAAAATTTAAATAACTGTCAAAATTACTTTTACACAATGGTGAATTGTTTTAATAAAAATACAGCTACAGAAATAGCAGCATTAGAGGAATTTTCGATTTTCATTTTTACAATTTATAAATTATTCACAATAAAACTTGAACAAATTATTATTAACAACGAATGTCGCGCAGGATTTGAATCGAAACGCGTTGGGTCATGGTCGGATATTGTCGGAAAACTCGAATCACGTGACCTCATAGGTTAGATCTAAGATCAGATGTTCTAATGACGCCTGTTCTGTTCTTAGGACATTAGCCAGAATTTATGTTAGCCAGGCATTAGACATGCATTAGACTGAGCGCTCAGCGTTGATCGTCCACGAACGTCTTCGATCGTTCTGTATAGTCGTTCTGAAAATCTAACATTAGACTGAGCAACCGGTGGCGGTAAAAAATTGTTTGAGGTCATTGCACTGAAGACTAAAGGTGGGCGATATTGAAAAAAATATCGATAATAACGATATAAAAAAATGTCGATATTGTCGATATATCTATGTTTTCCAAATTCAATATCGATATAAAAAAATTCCCAGCCCTACTGAAGACTAAGTGAACATTTTTTTTTCTTTTAAATTCATTAAAAAATGTCCAAGTTAAGCGAGGAAGAAGAAATGATGACCGTACTTTTATTGGAAGAAAAACCAAACGCTCTTTTAAAAAGTTAGGTTACGTTAGTTTTAGCACATGCGCACTCTACTACGAACGTTCGTGACCAACCAAAATTTAGAACTGGTTCGAATTACAAACCGTTCTTTGCAGAACGATTGAGGCCAGCCGTGAACGATCGATGAATGTAACTTTGCCAATAAGAATACTTGTGTTGGAAATTTAGTTGACGGTGGCTGTTCGCAGACGACCGACACTGAACGCGCACTTGTTCGGTTCGGAATGGAACCGTCTCGTTCGGTTTGAATAAGTCCAAACATCCGCGCACTACATCAGTCAATAAAATTATATGTTCTGTGTCAGTCTCTGTCGGTCTTGTGCAATTCTCGAGGATGGTTAAATTCATTCAGAAGATGTGATGATAGTCATTGCGTGCCATGAAATGAAAAAAGCAACTCCCAGGTTCTGGGTTCATGATATAAATCTTAGAGAGCACATGTATTACCTTACTTACTACATGATGAGTAGAAGTATTTTTAAATATTTTAGAATGTCCAGTGACAAAGTTTTTGAACTTTATATCTATTGCCTCTTCAAAAGCAAAATATCTTACGTGTCAATATCAAGGCAAAAAAGTCCGAAAGTTCCATCAGTCTATAGGTAAAAACGGGACGAACAGGATGGTGCCGTGCCGTAGCGAACCGACGTAATGCGTGGGCTGCCATTCATTTCCATGTATTTTGATTTTTGCTGTTGGGACGGTTCCGAACGGAACGGAACCGAACCGAACAAGTGCGCGTGCTCCTGTAAACGAACGCAGCTAAATTCATTTTGTTCTTGCTACTGTGTTCCGAATATTAATTATCACTAAAACTCGTCTCGTTACGTTTGAACCTTTGACCCTCATTTTTTAACGTACAAGTTTGCCTTACTAAAAGGTTTCAAACTTCGAACATACACTGGTCCTTTGAGGAAAAAACATACCGCTTTGAAATTGGCTCAAAGAAGATTGACAAGGACAGACATATAATAGGAACTAGTAGTTTCTACGCATGTGTGTGGTAATTTGCGGCGTGGTAATCGGCTGTTAAGTGAAGATGTCCATAGCGCCACGCCCACAGCTGTTAGCTTGTACGCATGCGCATTTCGTTTCTATTATCTGTTTACCCTGGTTCCCCCTTTCAATCTTCTTTGAAACACCGGTTGTGCAGTACAGCATACATATGTTCTTTCCAGTTTCGAAGGTTTCAAACTTATCGCGCTTTAAATTGCTGCATGCATGCGCAGTAAATATTGGTTCTAGTCATATCTCTGTCCTTGTCAATCTTCTTTGAACTAATTTCAAACCGGTATGCTCCTTCCAGTCAAGGAGAGTCTATTTTCGAAGGTCATTCCCATAATTCTATTGATTGATAATTTGTTTGAAAGAAACTAAACAAGAAAAATACCCTTCTTCTTGAGCTTATATGGATATCCACTCCTGAATGTTTCTCAGTATAGTTACAGGATAAGGTTGTGGATAGGGAAGTGCTTATTGGTCACAGTGGTAGGTTGAGCCGAGGCGCTTTCTAATTATTACACCCGGGAATAATTCCAAGTAGCTCCCGAACTGCACTTGTGCATTCCAATTGATGAATTTACCGAAGCTTGCTGCACTGATACTGATATTTTTACCTTCATCCGACGCCGACCTCTCAAAGACCTATTTTGTTCTGGGGTAGTAGGGGTAGCTAGTACTTGTTACGCATCACATGACATTAAGTTTGGTTTAGTTTCGAATTAAATTTATACCGGGGCAGCTTAGTGCAGCTGCAGATCAGTACAGGATCAGATCAGATCAGTGCATTTGTAATTGGAAAGCGCCTCCGAGCGCTCACTTGGTTCGTGTGTTGACAGCAAATAACATCCGGAACAATCTATCAAAAAGTATGTACAATGAAGTTTCAGGCTGTACAGAACGCAAATTGAAGGTAGTAAACAAAGGATAGGATTTGAATATCGCCCACCCCTACTTGCAGGATCTTGTCTTGCGACGTAGTTTATCCGTCTCTATTTAGATTAAACATTGGCCTTTGCTAGCTCCACGGTTAACGTGGATATAATTTTGACACTAAATCCACGGCATTACGTCTTGTCAAAGGATGACATCATTAATCCGGCGATGCGAATACGAGCTGCACCTACTGCGCATGTCCGGGGAGATTATTCTATTATGAAAGTTTCAAACATTTTCTTATTTTAAATTGATTTTTAATTTATTGACATTCTCAAGCGTTACTTTAATTAAAAAGAAAAATTATAAATTAGCTATTCAAAAAGTTTATTCCATTAATAACTCTGATAAAACATTAAAATACGTTTCAATTCCATATTTTGGTAAAATTTCAGAAAAGATTGCTAAAATTATAAATAACACAAATAAATATAAAGTCATTTTTAAAACAAATTAAAATATTCTATACTCTCTTTTCAATGCTAAAGACAAAATTAATGATTTGCTAAAATCAGGTATTTACAAATTAAATTGTTCACATTGTGATTCAGTATATATAGGTCAAACAATTAGAACTTTCAGTATTAGGCAAAAAGAACATATCCGTTGTTACAAATATAAACATGCACATAAATCAAATTTTGCTAAACATTTGTTACTTTTTTTTACACTTTTCTGATAACAAAAATAAATTAAATATTTTAGAAGCTTTTGAAATTTATAAACACAAAAAACAACGTACCTTTAATGAATGAGCAAATTGAACTCTTAGATTCTCCTTTACTGAAGATTTTGGAATAAATATCTTTTTAAAACACACTGATAAGCGACTGACTCCGACGGGTTGACTGGGGCCAGCTGCTTCACGCAGTGTTAAAATAATAGAATCAAGAAGTTACTATATTTTGCATTTGTTATAATATTTTATATAGCTTTTGACAATGGCACAATGATGCCGAAATACGTCTTGGTTCAATGCAAATAAGCTAATCTTAAATCTAACCAAGACCAATTTCATGGTTTTTCCTCACTACGTAAAATCTGATCTCTTAGAAATTAATCACATGGATAAAATCAAACTACAGCCTACCAGTCAATGCTGTTTATTAGGTATGCAAATAGATGAGAAATTAACCTGGTCCTCCCATATTGAAAAGATTTCGTGTAAATTAAATAAAGCAATATATGCTATATCAAGAATGAGTAGGATTTGTAACCAACAGACACTAAAAACAATCTACCACGCTTGCTTCGAGAGCCATTTAAGATACGGCGTGCTATTTTGGGGATCTTGCAGCAGTGCTGAAAAAATTTTTAAACTGCAAAAGAGAGCTATTCGAATAATTGCACGTTTACAGTATAGGGACTCCTGCAGACATGCTTTCAAGTCTCTTGGTATTATGACTCTAGCTAACTTAAATATTTACGAATCACTGATTTACACATACAAGAATAAAAGTTCAATCATTACTAACTCCGAAATTCATTCACACAATACTCGTAATTGTCACATGCTTCGGCCAGTATTTCCATCCCTGAACTTATTCAAAACTTCGTACATATACAATGGAATAATTCTTTTTAATAGACTACCTAATACTCTCAGTTCAGCTACATCGGTTTTAATATTTAAAAGATGTATTAAAAAATATCTAACCGAACATGTTTACTATACGATGGATGAATATTTGTCAGAATAATGCGCCAACTTGTATTTCTTATGTTATAAAACGTTATATTGTGATGTCAGAACATTTTATATTTACTTTGTATTTTTATATATTTCGTGGACTGTGTGTCATTGTGTGTGTTCTTTGTATTCTATGTATGTTGTGTGTTCTGTGTATTTTGTTTTATTTTACATATTTTACATATTTTACATATTATGCTTATAGGCCACATTTGTACGCCACTGGCAATTTTACAAATAAACTTATCTATCTATCTATCTATCTACGTATAAAGCGAATAAATCTTGTTATTTCCCGTTGAAATCGATATTTTATTTAATATTTATTATTTGATTTTTAATTAATTTGCAAGTTGAATATGACCAATAAAAAACACTAGAGTAAAGTTTCTGTAAGTCCCAACGATTGATTTTGTTTGTAGTTAATAATTATTATAATTAGATTTCACAGAAACACACTTTTACGCCTAGGGAATAGGCAACCAATCGTGCGTCCCTCTGTCCCTATATAATCTCAGAAAGCTGAAATAATTTTCCAAGTCCCCAGACATGCATCGAACGTAATGCCGTGGATTTTGTGTGAGAATTATATCCACGTTAGCCGTGGAGCTAGCAACGGCCTTCAAACAATGAGATATTATTTTGGCCAGGACATCCCCGAGCTGTGAAATTTCGGGGTATTCCCTTAGGTAGTGGGATAGACTGATCTTATAAAAGGGACAAGCGGATAGGTTTCACCATGGAAAACCCAACAGCTGAGCGTATGTACCGAGTGGGTACTTTCAAAACCGAACATAGGAGAATTGCAAAACCCTCTGCTCGACTGAATCCCTAAGCGTTATTATTCATAAAAATATCTGATATTAATACCTAACAGAAACTTATGACTGATCTCAAATAATTTAATTAGATAAAAAAAATTGACAGTCACAGCAACCTATGTTATTTCAAAATAGCTTTATTTTATAAATTTTTTTACAGAAAAGGTAACTAAGTACTAACCTTTATTGGTACCATCAGATGCGCTGTATTTTTGTCGTTCTATTCATACCATTACCATCCTTGTGCGTTAAATCGCGAGCAGGAATCTATTATAACGGTTAGTTATAATGCAATTCTCCTATGTTCGATTTTGAAAGTACCCACACTGTATATACACAAGTCCACTGGGTTTTTGTGAAAAATAATTCTCAAACTGCAACTAACCTTAAGTCAGTGGGGCGCCCCACTAGTCTTTGGAAAGAATTTGCTTTAGGTTAGTTGCAGTTGGAGAATTATTTTTCACAAAAACCCAGTGGACTTGTGTATATACATACGCTCAGCTGTTGGGTTTTCCATGGTGAAACCTATCCGATTGTATAAAAGGGCCGAACGGCTTAAAACAAAGAGAGTTTAGTAGTTTACACGTGAAATTCGTTGGGTTTGGAAGGGTGACTCTAAATCTAAAGCAAAAGTAAGTATGTAACTAAGTAAACTTAAAATATATTTTAAAAATAGGGGCAATTTTTCTCATTTAAGGTGGCTTGGAAGAGGGGTTGGCAACACGCCACGCTAGCTAAAAATTGCCAAAAACCTAAAAACTTTTGTCCAAGATTACGCTTACAACGTTTTTTTAAAAAAGCTGATCGATAGTTTATTTTAATGTTTGACAGTATACAGGGTGATTCAAAAATGGCGCATAAGCTCTTCAGTACGTTGTAGAGGACGGTTATTTGAACTGTAGAAAAATCATAAAAAAATTTTAGCGGCTACATTTTTGGAGTTAACAACGAAGAAGTAAGTTGTAGATTTGGCAACACGGGTGCAGCTATGTAGTATATGAGTGGCTTTTATTTCCTTTCATTTACATAGTGAGCTTATTAAAAGTTTCAAACATCGTTGCCACATATTTTTTTCAAACAACTTGATACAAAAATATCAATTTTGAAAGCTGATATTTCAGGATAATGAGGTGTTATGAGCATTTTATTTATTACCCACTATGAAAAAATACTTAATTATTTATATGAAATGATGAGAAGTTTCAAAATCCACATGAATTCAAAGTTGAGTTCTCAACTTAACTTCTTCATTTCTCAGCAAATTAGCGGCTAAGAATTTTTTTACTATTTTTCCTACACTTCAATTATTATTCCCTACAACGTACTGAAGAGCTTATGCGCCATTTTTGAATCACCCTGTAGAATGGTTCGTTCGGATTTTGTTTTAAAAAAAAATCCAAATTGCTTATAGAGGCCAATTTGTAAATTTTTTATCATTAAAATATAAGCTTAAATTAACAAATATCGGCAAAACCGGATCCGAACGTTCATTTATGTAGTTGATTAGAATTGAATAAAACCTAGAAAACGATTTCAACCGTACACATATTTTAGTTATCTTTGTCAAAGCATATACAGTGTGTCCACAGATTCATTCTCAACATGGGGATCTCTCGTATCATAAAATATACAGATTTGGTTAAATGGCATGAAACACTCCTTAGTTAAAGTTCTGCCAAACCCCAAAAATAAACTTTCGATATTTAAATTCGACTTCCTCTTAAAATAAATGATTTATAGACGAAAATGAAAAAGTCAAAAATCCACGTTTTTTGCCACAGTTCCAAAAGTACCTCAAATATTCAAAGTTTATTTATTGGGTTTGGTGTAACTTTAACCAAGAAATATTTTGTTCCATTTAACCAAATCTGTATCTCTCATAATAAGCGAGATCCCCATATTGAGAATGAGTCTGTGGACACACTGTATTTGAATACGGTTTTTGATCAATCGTAACAACTTTGGAAAGAATGGTTAGGCAACACACCACGCTTTTAGTTTGTACGTTATGCGTAGTGGGCTTTTGGCATTTGACTGTTTTGAGGTTTCGAAAATTGACTCCGCGCTCCAGCTAGCACTAACTTCCATATCCGCTTCTACCCATATCCCTACTCTCACTTCCACCCTAACCGCGCGCCAAAATAAAAAATAGAGTTTCTAACAGACCCTATAATAATTATTATGCTGTATAAATTATCTTATTTTCAAAAAAATGTTAATAAATTAATTACACAAAATATGTTCTGACTGTAAACACGTAAATTCAAAAAATTCATTTAAATTGTAGAATGCATAATCAAACAGGAATGTCTGAAAAGATGCAAAGATACATTTTCTTTTAACTTTAAGGGCAGATTCCTCTTTTGTTTCTTGTTAAATATATTGTGTTATTTTATAAATAAAAAATGCGTCGCGTCGTTTGGTTTAGTTTATAATAGCTATTCCAGTGTTCCAGTGGCACGATTCCGTAAAATTTCGCCGCGAGTAATCACACACCTCGCTCCTTCCAGTGAAAGTAAAAATTCTGCAGTTTTCGTAGCATACAAGTAAAGGTCCGCGCGCACTTGTTCGGTTCCGTTCCGTTCGGTTCGGAACCGTCCGATCGGCAAACATCAAAATACATGGAAATGAATGGCAGCCCGCGCATTACGTCGGTTCGGTTTCGTCCCGTTCGGTTCAGTCCAAGTATACTACAGAATGATGTCAAAAAATTTCGAAAGTCAGATCAGTGTATAGGTAAGAACGGGGCGAAAAGGATGGTGCCGTACCGAATCAACGTAATGCCAGTAATTTCCGCGGCATTTGTAAGCTTGGTGGAGCTTTATTTGATTTTTGCCGATCGAACAAGTGCGCGCGGACCTTTAGGGTCCGTATCTGGAACATTACCACCTTCCACGCCATAATGCTCATCAGTTGTCGTAAATCTGTAAATTGCGGTGGGGCCGCTTCTTGTATCCCAAACTAACGAAAAAGTTGAACTTATGGAAATAGAATTGAACACATAAAGTAGCTACAAAGTTCAATAAAAGTAAATAGAAAATTGTGCTCTTAGATACACCGCCGATTATGTAATTAAAAAAACACTTGATAAGTTTAAATGCGAAGCTTGTCGCATGCACTTCGTAAAATCCAGTAAATTTGAATATACAGATGAACTATTAATAAAAAGAAAACAAGGCGTGTAAATGTCGAAACGGTGCTGATTTGGGAAACTTGTGCCCTCCTTTTCAACTAGCAACAAACATCGTAGAAATTTGCCTAACGGTATTTGCAAACAATTATCCCAGAATTAAAAGTGTACTCGGCATATAAGGGAAACATGCGTCTTCCAAGCCATAAAAAAGATGTATCCAGATTGATCGTTAATACTATGTTCTCTACACAGAAAATTTATTGTTGAATTTACTATATTGTTAAGACTTCGCAAACAAACCCAAAACCAAAAAATATGAAATTTACAATACGAATAGGATACAATACCGCCTATCCGGTAGTAGGTGCCTGTGTTTCACAAGACAAGAATTCTTGTCTTGCAGGGCTACTTCTTGTCTTGTCTTGCAGACCAAGACAATAAATACCTCTTGTCTTGCTTGCCTCTTGCAAATAAAAGTATTGTCTTGCTTGCGGAACTCTTGCGTTTTCTTGGCTTGCATGTTTTCGGTTGACATTTACCGGACCTCCCCGTTTCTTGCTTTTTTTGCAAGACTCTTGCGCCACACGTGCAGTCTTGCACAACAAGGTGATGCAACTGTATTGCAGTGCCACTGTTTCTGCTGTCGCCCAAAGGGAATCAGTATGCAATGAGTATTCCTACGCATATGTAATAAATTTGCGCATTACGGTGGTAGTACATTATCAGCGAACTATTTAAACATGAACGATATGGAAATTAGTGCTAGTGAATCAGATTCCGACACTAGAAAGGCAAACAGAAAAAGAAAGAAACAGACAAAAAACAACAACCCATTACCTCAAGCTAAGAGACGTATTTCTTTTTCCTTTAGATAGGTTATATTATTAATCTACCGACCATAACCCATATCGAAAAAGCCTGTTAATAAACAGTTTAAACAAATTTAATGTCACGCGATTTAAACCTACATTGTAAGAGTGCAAGAATGCAAGAAAAATGAAAGAAAAATCTTGTTCTTGCACTTTTCTTGCAAACTAGTTTCTTGTCTTGTCTTGCAAAGTTTTTTTGTGATTCTTGTCTTGCTCTTGTCTTGCATTTTGCGCAAGAGCAAGACAAGAACAAGAAAAATCCAAGAATCTCGAAACACTACCAGATGAAATTGGAGTATTTTGTAAACTGGAAATTATGGCAGGAATTAACTTAAAGCTGCTAGATTCATTAGCTGGTGATATCACGCATTGGAAATAGCACGATAAACATTAAATTTTCACTGAATAAATAATTTTTGTAATTGAATAAAATTCTTGAGTGGTGAATAATATAAATTTATAAATATAATATTTATTTTAATTATTCTATTTATCTAAATATTTGTTCGGTGTTTAAATTAAAATTATAAATGAGTCACAAATAATAATATAAAATAGCTAAAATTTAAAAAAAAAAAAGTTAGTAGCCGTGGGGGTTTGACCCCAGCGACCCACCGCGTCTCTAGCTATGGGCTTCAATATTTTGCTATAAATATTAAATTGAAATATTGAATTTGTATATTATTTTTTGTGCCTCCGGTCGGCATCACTGAGTTTCTGCATCGCGAAATCCGCCATAAACAGAGGTTTTGCCGGCCTAGGCCGGCAAAAATAATAATTTTAGGTTATTAGTTGGCTGCATCGGCTCAATCTGTCAAAGTCAAATTTATGCATCGCGGTCGGAGGCGATCAAACAAATAAATTAGCAAAATTTTACAAATTCGATTACCTATTTGAGCCACTGTGGTGATTTGAATATAATCTTTAATATGCGCCGGTGTATCCATTATTAAATCAAAGATAATGAAATTTATAAATAAACGTCAATGGAAATTGTAAGAAAATAAATGAATTAAGTTTAATGAATACAAGGAATCTTGATTTTAAAATCATAAAAAAAAATTCCTAATACTAAATTTTAAATGTAAATTTAATAATTTAAACAAACATCGGCACAAAAAATCTTGTGTATTACACGTCCAGAAACAGTTTTGCGAGTGCTCCTACTTGCAGGACTCGGCGTTCCGCCTCGCCCAGCAACCTTACTCGCACTCGCAAATGTGCTGTTTCTGGCCTTGTGATACAAATAACTATTTTTTCATTGTTACTTATTTAAAACAACGGCAACGTAATGTTTACGTCTCGTGTCCATGGTAGCACCTAAACAAGCCCGCACGGCCGAAATTTGATTTAACTGCCGCCCTGGTGAGTGAATCCATCCCTATCAAGTCAGGCACAAAAATTCTCAAGCTGTTCCAAGCCGCCTTAACACGTAGGCGGCCAATTACTTAGGATCAGAACTGCGATAATGTCACAGCTATTGCAAAAATGACGCTAAAAATTAGAAAAACATGTCAAAATATAGAATTTAATGCAAACCTCTTGGCATTTCCGATTGATTTTACATAAACTTATTTTTATCAATTTATTGACATTCTCAAGCGTTACTTTGTTAAAATCCATGATTATATAAATAATAAATATTAAATAAAATATCGATTTTAACGGGAAATAATAAGATTTATTTGCTTTATACGTATTTCGGCATCAATGTGCCATTGTCAAAAGCATATAAGATACAAATGCAAAATGATTTATATAGTAACTGATTGATCCCATTATTTTAACACTGCGTGAAGCAGCTGGACCCAGTCAACCCGTCGGAGGTCAGTCGCTTATCAGTGTTTTTAAAAGATATCTATTCCAAAATCTTCAGTAAAGAAGAATCTAAGATTTCAATTTGCTCATTCATTAAAGGTATGTTGTTTTTTGGGTGTTTATAAATTTCAAAAGCTTCCAAAATATTTTTTTCTTCAAGCGTAGCATAATATCCGTATTGTTGTACAGAACTGGCTATGTAGAAGAAAGTCATTTTGTTAATAGTCAAAAAATGAAAATAATGTTACTAGTACAATAATGTGTTTACGTATCCATGGCAACGGCAGTATTTTGCCCATAGCTCCGCCACCCAAGGTTGCCAGAGGGGAAAGCGTTGTCATGTGGAAATGACTTTTTAGGAAATATTTATTTACAACAGAATATTTTTACACTTGAAGAAAAATAGTATATAGGTATTATTCGGAGTAGAACGTCTTGTTTGTGTTTCGCTCACTTGCACAGCCTCGGCGCGTGCGCCTCGGCCGCAATATGAACTCAACACAAAAAGAACTCTTTCTACTCCTAATAAATATAATATACTACTATTGTTATCAGAAAAGTGTAATAATTTAATTGTATTATTAGATGTTATTGTTAATGTGTGATTTTGTTCTAACAAATGTTTAGCATAATTTGATTTATGTGCATGTTTATATTTGTAACAACGGATATTGAACTCTTGGATTCTCCTTTACTGAAGATTTTGGAATAGATATCTTTTAAAAACACTGATAAGCGACTGACATCCAACGGGTTGACTGGGGCCAGCTGCTTCAAGCAGTGTTAAAATAATAGAATCAAGCAGTTACCTACTACATAAATCATTTTGCATTTGTTATATCTTATATGCTTTTGACAATAGCACATTGATGTCCAAATACGTATAAAGCAAATAAATCTTATTATTTCCCGTTAAAATCGATATTTTATTTAATACTTATTTATTATTTATATTATTTTTATCAATTTACCGATTTTATACATTAACTTTTGGGTTGCTATAATAAAATTATGGTTCATTTGTAGTTGTAGAAGTACGAAATATTCAGTGTAATGCCATTCTGCAAAAGCGTCCTCTGTAGATGGATAGTGGTTACAGTTGTTACACAAAACATCTGACTGTCAGCTTATATATTTATTTATTTTTGTAATTTCTAAATATTAAGGCGACACCTATCGAAAATGTTTGGCGTAACGGTCCGAGAACATTCTACAATATTCAACGTTAAAACCTTCGGTTATAGAAAGCCTACAACTTATATTAGCGATTTTCTACCTTTTGTACCTGCTGTCAGCAGCTTAGATGGCGCTAAATAAACTCAGACGTCACTCACTAATGGACAGAAAAGATCTGCCATTTGTGATTTGTGCTGCCATTTTGGTTTTAATTATCACGCTCATATGATCCCGTTTTTACGTGCTGCTTGTGTTATCTATTATTTTCCTCAATAAAATCAGTCATTTCAACCTCGAGTAAGTAAATCTTTTTATAGCAGCTACAACTGAATCGGTCCTTGTGGTCCACCGCACCTGTAGTGGGGTTATAATTATACAGTGAAGTCCATTTATTATGCAATATAGGCATGTTGCAAGTTAATTGGTGCCGCCACAATATCATTGAAATATAGGCAACCCATTATACAAGTTTTTTTTTTTATCTAACCATCTATGATCTAACCGAAATCAGCAACACATGAAAGTTTAACTGAAACTCAAAATAAAACATTTCTGACAATTGAAAATTTAAATTCATCAGTAGGCAGGGGCAAGAGTACTTAGCGGTGTATAATGGGTTGCCCATATTTCAATGATATTGTGGCCGCACCAATTAACTTGCAACATACCATAATAAATGGACGTCACTGTATGTTGTCTGTGAATTATCTATGGAGTCGCTCTATCCTTCTATGATGAAAGGACCTCAGTCAGACTACAGTTACAAAACTATGTATTCATGAATTTCTGCAAATACCGATTCAATTGACAAATTAGAAGGTACCTACTACCGTACTACTAATCTATTAATTCTTATGCTTGTAGGTATAAAAATTTACCAAAATTTGAATTTCGTATGTGCAAAGTGAGTTAGGACGTTAGCATGATATAAAATGGCACATAATATGATCTGTTACTTCCGAGACTGTTAGGTACTAAAACTATCCGTCATAGATTTCCTAATCCTGCAAAGGATTTGAACAGATTTAATGAATGGGTGACAGTCTGTGAAAATGATAGAGTTTTGAGTTGCTCTCCAGCTAAGGTGTATAAAACCTGCCGCGTCTGTAGAGTCCATTTTGCAGAAGAAGATTTTGGAACAAATAATCGGCTGCTGCCAACAGCAATACCAAGGCCTGACCTTCCATTCCCACAATTTCACCTCTTACTGCAAAACTCTAAACGAAACAAAACAGGTAAAAATGTTTGAAATACAAATACTAGTATGATAGTAAAAATATGTGGCAGATTGTATTAGTTAACATTTTTTATTTCATACTGCATCGTAACACCCATGTTTAAGTTAACGATTTGAGTCCGGTAAATAAGACTTTACGGTATCAGGTCCGGTAAAAACTTTTACCGGACTCAAATGAAATAAATCGATAATCAAACTATTTATTACTAAAAAACTACAAAATTAATAAATATGCAATTAAAAAGAAACTAAATATTAAAATTGACAATAAAATTGTGCAATAGATTTACGAAGATCTTCGTCAAAAATGTTATAATTTTCTCCCGTTTTGACAAGGCATGACTATCAAAAAACAAACACTTCCATTTCATAGATGTCCATATTATGAATTCAAATTTTTAATTTTAATTTTTTCAATTTTAAACAAAGATTTAGTGCCTGCAGTATGAAATAAAACGCATTACGACATACGTCCGGTAAACTCTTACAGTAACTCGTCTCAAAATTCCTGACTCGGCTCCTTCGTCGCCTCGTCCGTAAACATTTCGATTCGTTACTGTAAAACTGAGTTTACCGTACTTATAACGTAAATTACTATTATTAGGTGGTGCAGTAAAGATAAATGCTAAGGGAAACAATGCTGGTCCTTCTACTTCGGAAGAAAATGCTGGTCCTGCTTCTGAAGAAATGAAACCAGAGTTGGCAGCTGCAGCAGTGGCAAATGTTGCAGAAGATACTCCTGTCCAGATACAAGAAACAATAGTAGGTATGTATTCCAACTAACCTTGCAACAAAAAATTGCACCTTAAGTGCTTTTTTGAACATTCTGCCATGTGGTAGTTAGATACAATAATGTAAAATACCTGCTCACTGATGTATGATTGGTTCCAAACGAATACGAACTTAAAAACGACGGGTGGCGAATTTTAACCGCGAGAATTCAAATATTAAATAACCATCAGCGACAGCATAGGATGCTAGGCAACCAATCAGAAGAGGCTGCAACGCATATGTCGGTTACACAAGCGGATAGGTCTCACCATGGAGCTCCCAAACAGCTGAGCGTATGTATACACAAGTCCACTGGAAAAACCTGGTGAAAAATAATTCACAAACTGGAACTAACCTAAAGCACAGAATAAATACCTTCGCTAAAGCTATGACAAGTGGGGCGCCCCACTGACTTATAGTTACAGTTTGAGAATTATTTTTCACAAACCCAGTGGACTTGTGTATACAGCTGTTTGGGAGTTCCATGGTGAGACCTATCCGCTTGTCAGTTACCAGGAGTTTCACTGGGAATGAGATTGTGTACCTATGAAGCAAATAAATCTTGTTATTTCCTGTTAAAATACATAGATATTTTTTTCTATAGCAGATGTTAAAGTGTGCTTTGTTCGACTAAAAATAGTTGATCAAGTATTACTTTAACCGCAAGGGTAGATAAAGTAACCCTTTAACCGCAAGGGTAGATAAAGTACTTTAATTTTCTGGAAACTCCATGGGAACCGAATGGAAACCTTTGCTACTGAGATTTTCGGGTTTAATATAATCTAATTTTAAATTGTTTTTTTTACAAATTTTTCCTATTTTTTTAACATCTGCTATAGAAAAAAATAGAATTCTATACACGACGATAATATTTAATTATCGAATGGCGAAAATTAATTCACTCGTGATTTCATCGCTCGTGAATTAACACTTTCCGTTTGTCGATAAAATATAATTTTATCGTCTTGTATAAAAAATAACTATTATTTAATATTTATTATCTCTATAATTATGGATTTTAACAAAGTAACGCTTGAGAACGTCAATATAATCATCCCTTTTTTATTCATATAATAACCCTGACGTACTAATTAGCAATTAATACATCTGTCACATTTGCTCAGCCATAAAGCATCTGGATTTAGAGTTTGATACTCCCGCAAACCTTTTTATTTTTTAAAATTCAATCCATAGATAATAATTCAAACTTCAATTTTTTAAATCTCTTTTTATAAATTTGTTGATATTCGAAATACATTCATTTTTAAAACTAATTGCAAAAATGTTCATGCCCATGTTTATCAAGTAGAATTATTGAAGATCGGCGCGATACACTGCAATTAACCAATACCTAATTTAAATTTAAAACTAAAGAAAAAATTTAAAAAATAAGACTGCTCTACCACTGAGCCAATGTGACAGATATAATTATTTTTTTCTATAGCAGATGTTAAAGTGTGCTTTGTTCGACTAAAAATAGTTGATCAAGTATTACTTTAACCGCAAGAGTAGATAAAGTATAACACTTTAACCGCAAGGATAGATAAAGTACTTTGATTTTCTGACTTTGTTTGGGTAACTCCATGGAAACCTTTGCTACCTACTGAGATTTTCGGGTTTAATATAATTTAATTTTAATTGGTTTTTTACAAATTTTTCTTATTTTTCTTTAACATCTGCTATAGAAAAAAATAGAATTTTATACACGACGATAAAATTTAATTATCGACTCGCGAAAATTAATTCACTCGCGATTTCATCGCTCGTGAATTAACACTTTCCGCTTGTCGATAAAATATAATTTTATCGTCTTGTATAAAAAATAACTATAATTACCTCTCAGAGCACACCACGCAAACAAAGCAGCTTTGAAATGCGAGAGTAAAGTTGCTGTCGCTGATGGTTATTTGAATTCTCGCTCTTTGATCACCATGTACAATGTACATAACCTATAAAAAGCTCTGTGCGTACGTTTGTACGTTTTTTATTTATTAAATATAAATAATTTGAACAATACAATAAGAACTGATATAAACGAACATAAATTAAAATTGAATTACTAAATAAAGTCTTGCATAAACCAAGGTTTGTTGCTTGTATATTTTTTATAATTTACTGCAATAAACAATGTAAGTGTCATATTTTATGGCGTCAAATTAACTGTTGGGTATGTTTAAGGTTGTAATAGACTGAAGACCACTTGCACTGACATGAATTTTGCTGTAAATGACATCGCAGTTCATTCAGAAGTTGTAGATGAAGGCTCAGTGATACATCTGGACGATCCTACCCTGGATACTCGGAGTGGCAATGGCATCCAGGAGAACTTTTCTCAAGCTAGGTTGCAAGCAAATGGTAAGTGTTTAAAGTTAATTAAAGCCTGACGTCTCATTAACGTAGAATTTTCTCTTCTCGTTGCAGTAAAA
This sequence comes from Hemicrepidius hirtus, assembly GCA_963082805.1. Classification (NCBI taxonomy): domain Eukaryota; kingdom Metazoa; phylum Arthropoda; class Insecta; order Coleoptera; family Elateridae; genus Hemicrepidius; species Hemicrepidius hirtus. Next base: position 7,752,387 of record OY720165.1, read on the forward strand.
TCAGAAATTGTAAGTGAGGACTTCGTGATGGATACCGACAATCCTACATTGGATGTTTGGAATGGGAAAGACATCAAGGGAAACTTTTCTCAAGCTGAGTTGCAAACAGGGGGTAAGTAGGAAAATCCAGGGGAAAATCATTTTTTCCTTTTCAGCGATATATTTGGTTTGACCACTACCTTCTTGATTTTCAAGACTTGGCGTCTCTTTCCGGCCTATTCATATCACAAGCACAAAACGGGGGTAAAAACAACTGAAAGGAAATTTAAATTTGAAAGTTTTAAAGTTAAAGTAATTGAAAATTTTATCCATACGTGTCTTAAACTGCGTGGTCGTGGGGAAACAATAACCGCAACTTTTTTGTGTGTAATTTGTTCCCATTTTCAACAGTAATACAACATGTTGAATATCGATAGGATGTACCGTTTTTGAGCAACGTTGATTGGAAAATTTTATTACGGGCTCCAAAATACATACGAGAAGCAGGACAGTTTTTGCCTTTTATTACGTTATATAATAAAATTATTACAATTTGTACAAAACACTAATCTTTTTATGCTTAACAAGATAAACAAATAAACTTGAGTTTATATGTAGTCTCGTATGTAGTATTCTTTTATTGCAATGATTGTTCAAAACAAATTTCTGTTTTGTTTTAATTTCCCAGCATAGGTATCGTGTAATAAATTTTCCAATCGATTTTACTCAAAAATGATCGAAATATCGCTGTACTATCGAGGAAGCAGCAACTTACTCACCTCCAGCGCTCCAGCTGGAATTTGTGGGCTAAGCAGAAAATAGTTTCATTCGTTCGCAGTTGCCAGATTTGGCGATTTATCGCCACTTTGGCTACTTTACAGTACCATTTGGCGGTCTTTTTTACTTTCGGCGATTAGCTGTTTTTTGGCTATCTCAACAAATCACTGACCTAATTACAAGTCACAAATGGTTGCGACTCTACAAACCAGGACATTTCTCACAGGTGGATTGTCTATTGTTAAAAATTTGATATTTTTGCAGGTACCCGTACCCACTTAAGATTAAGACTAGAAATGTAATAATGTAAAAGGGTATTATCAAAACTTACCAGTCCTTCTTAAGTATTTTTAAGAATTGTGTTTTTGTGAAGTCGTTTGCAGGGGCTTCCTTTGTTAAAGTCACTTACTTGCGAAGTAGCTTGACCCTCTTTCTCAACACTTCAAATTCAATTCTTCACCAGAAACCATTGACAGGGTGTATACCAAACCTGGAAATATCATGGAATTTTTAAATTCTGGATTTATCATGGAATTTTGTCAAAGTTCTGGAAAATATAATAAATTAAATAACTAACATAAAAATTGTATAAAACTTGTTTTACTTTTCTGTAAAAAATTTGAATTTGAAATTGATGACGCCAATATAATATCGGTCATTGTCGTAATTGATCGGGATTCGCTGAGTAAATGCGCAACAACTGGTTCGCCGGCAAGCAACAAACCATGTTGTTTGTTGTAGATACTTTATTATAATTATAAATGATAGATGATAGTTAACAGTTTCTGGAAATTATTAGTAACAGACCTGGAAAACCTGGAAATATCATGGAATTTTGTAATTACAATTTGGTATACACTCTGCATTGAACATTTATTTATAAAATTTACTTTGTATAACTTTATAAAAAGAATTGGGAAAATGAAAGTTGGGCAAAAGGTAACACCTTGTATACATTAATATTTGGAAGTATTTAGCATAAGCATAGAACGTTTCTATTTCATCTTTCATTATTTTGTATGTTACTCAAGCTCAAGGGTTTGGGAATTTTTGTCTATTAAACTTGGTGCAGTTGACTACCAGACAACCGAAATATCTGGCAACACTGCGGTTCGCTCGTCAACTAACTTTCTAAAAATGAATTCAGTCGCACATATTTTCTCCCTTAAGTTACAAAAAACATTGAAATTCGAAAATAAATTAGAACTTTCGGAAATGTGCCCACCTCGACCCGAGTTAATTATTGGACAAACGGACGTTAAACTGTTAATTAAAAAAAATGTATGAAGGCGCGCCGTGGTTGTGCGAGTGTAATATTACGAAAGCGTTTTTTTTTTGTTTCTCATGGCTGTTAATGGACTGTCGTACGACTGGCTGGTGCGATTCCGCGTGGATTGCGAAGATATAAAAAACAAATTATGTACTCCATCGAGAAACAACTCATTAGTGATTAGTGGTGTAAAAAAAGTAACTATTCGTTATCCGAATACCGTTACACGACAAGATCCGAAGAAACGAATACGGACATGAAAAAGTATTCGTTACTTTTTACAAACGAGTACTTACTAGGCCACTACCCATTTGCGTATCTGGTCCACTGTACACTACTGACTACACTACCGTACTCGTTTTATGAGCGACTGCAGAATCTACTTCAGCGTGGACGAGTACTCGGTAACGAATACTGTAACTAAAACTAACGAATAGTTACAAGTACCGAAAAGTAACGAAAATTTATATCACCATTAGTGATGTAGATTTTCGTTACCGAGTACTCGTTCACGTTGAAGTAGATTCTGCAGTCGACAGTCGCTTATAAAACGAGTACTCCGAGTACGACCTTGATACTAGGTACAGTGTACAGTGGACCAGATACGCAAATGAGTAGTGGCCTAGTGAGTACTCGTTTGTAAAACGAATAGTTACTTTCTTTACACTACTAAGTGGAATGTGATGATACCTATGTGCTATCTATCCCGACTCTCGTACTCCGCTGCGTACTCCCTTACAGAGTTAGGGTCAATATTCCATATTTGTGTACTAAAAAGTAAACAAACATAATAATACAAAACTAGGAGCTGTATACGCTTAGGCAAACAGTGCTTTCATGGAGCATTCGCCACTGATTATGACCCATGATCCGAAAATGCTTGGTTGCTAACAAGTTACCAGCCGACAAAAAAGTAACGACGAATCACTAATTTTATTCGTAAAAATTTAACCAAATAAGATATTGTTTTGGTTGTTACATAGGGAAAGTATTTTTATGTTTGGCCTCCCAACGGTCCTCAGGTTTACCACCCTTTGAATAATTTAAAAATTCTGAAAACACACTAATAAGCGCCACTAAACCAAAGAAATACTTGACGTAAGAACCAAAACAATATTTTATTTGGTTAAACTTACGAACAAAATTAGTTATTCTTCGTTCCATCTTTGTCGCCTGTTAATATGACCATGGGTTATGTTAACTTTTTTCCTTATTCTGGCGAGAGGAATCACCTCCTACAAGTTTTCGGTGTACATTTAAATCACCCTATATATTTAAAAAATAATACTTTTAATCTTAATATGCTTTCATATATAATAATATAATATACTGTTAATTATTTCAGTAAAACATGAAAATACCAGCACCCATTTGAATGCCGAAATAAAATCTGATGTGAAATTTAATATTAAGAGTGACGATGATGATATCTGTATTAAGATTGAGCGTTTGGTGGGCGAGGAGCTGGATATAAAAGAAGAAATTGGCGAAATTGAATCAGAAATCAGGCAAGGCTTTCAAGTTGAAAAATTAGATTCTGCAATGTACAGCACCTTATATCCAATTGAAGAAAAATCCAATAATACAAGAGGTAACTCAGAACCATATACAAGAACTGTAAGTGGCGAAAGGGCTAAACAGGGAAGTAATTTTGAGACTGGTAGTAAGATAGCTACAAGAGAGAAATGTGATTATAGAAATTTACGAAAGGGTAACTTCCAACAAGATATGAAAGCCCATACGGGTGAAAAACCATTTCAGTGTGATATATGTGATTATAGAAGTTCACAGAAGACTAACTTACGAGTTCATATGAAAACCCATACGGGTGAAAAAGCATTCGAATGTGATATATGCGACTATAGATGTGCACACAAGAGTATCTTGCAACGACATATGAAAACCCATACGGGTGAAAAACCATTTCAATGTGATAGATGTGATTATAGATGTTCACGGAAGGCTTCCTTGCAAGATCATATGAAAACTCATACGGGTGAAAAAGCATTTCAATGTGGTATATGTGACTATAGATGTGCACACAAGAGTAGGTTGCAACGTCATATTAAAACCCATACGGGTGAAAAACCATTTCAATGTGATAGATGTGATTATAGATGTTCACGGAAGGCCCACTTACAAGACCATATGAAAACCCATACGGGTGCAAAACCATTTCAATGTGATAGATGTGATTATAGATGTTCATGGAAGGTTAACTTAAAAGTTCATATGAAAACCCATACGGGTGAAAAACCATTTCAATGTGATATATGCAACTATAGATGTGCACAGAAAAGTAGCTTGCGACAACATATGAAAACCCATACGGGCGAAAAAGCATTTCAATGTGATATATGCGACTATAGATGTGCACACAAGAGTAGCTTGCGACTACATATGAAAACCCATACGGGTGAAAAAGCATTTCAATGTGATATATGCGACTATAGATGTGCACACAAGAGTAGCTTGCGACAACATATGAAATCCCATACGGGCGAAAAAGCATTTCAATGTGATATATGCGACTATAGATGTGCACACAAGAGTAGCTTGCAACGTCATATTAAAACCCATACGGGTGAAAAACTATTTCAATGTGATAGATGTGATTATAGATGTTCACGGAAGGCCCAATTACAAGACCATATGAAAACCCATACAGGTGCAAAACCATTTCAATGTGATAGATGTGATTATAGATGTTCATGGAAGGTTAACTTAAAAGTTCATATGAAAACCCATACGGGTGAAAAACCATTTCAATGTGATATATGCGATCATAGATGTTCATGGAAGGTTAACTTAAAAGTTCATATGAAAACCCATACGGGTGAAAAACCATTTAAATGTGATATATGTGATTATAGAAGTTCACAGAAGTATAACTTACAAGTTCATATGAAAAACCATACGGGTGAAAAGCCATTTCAATGTCATACATGTGATTATAGATGTTCACGGAAGGGTCACTTACAAGTTCATATGAAAATCCATACGGGTGAAAAACAATTTCAATGTGATATATGCGATCATAGATGTTCACAGAAGGCTAACTTACAAGATCATATGAAAATCCATACGGGTGAAAAACCATTTCAATGTGATATATGCGATTATAGATGTTCACGGAAGGCTAACTTACAAGTTCATATGAAAACCCATAGGGATGAAAAAACATTTTAATGTGGTGTATGTGATTATCGAAGTTCACAGAAGGGTCAGTTACAAGTTCATATGATAACCCATACGGGTGAAAAAACATTTTAATACAATATAATATGAAAGTTTGAAAGGATAAAAATTATTAATTAAAGTTTATATAAATAATAAATAAAATATCGATTTTAACTGGAAGTAACGTTTTATTTACTTTATATTATGTAACATAATTAAATATTTTGGAAGCTTTTGATACTTTTACAAACCCACAAAAAACGAACAAATTGAGCTCTTAGATTCTCTTTTACTGGAAATTTTGGAACAGAAACTGTCTTAAATGGGATCAAGTAGTTTCTGTATAAATCATTATTCATTTGTTATAATATCTTATATGTTTTTGACCGTCGCGTCACACAGTGATTCCAAATCGTCAAATCGTGGACATAGAAATCAAATTCAAGTTTTTGGTATAATTATATATTGTAGATGTAACAATCTTCTTTCATAAAAAAAATATTTCAACTCCAAAAAGTGACTTTGATTTTTATTTTCATCGATAAAAATTGATCCTCGAGCTATTACTACCACGGACGCAAGGATATCCGGATACTGTTTCGCCTATGTTATGTAAAACACCTTCTTCTACATACAATTACAGTGTCAGCCCTGGCAATTTAAAACTTTTCGAAAAAAAAACAAAAAATGTTTTTTTAATGTCCGATAATAACTTAACTTCAAAATACAAAAAAAAATGGTATTGGGAAATAATGTAGGTAAAATATAACCATCTTCTATCATGAACAAAATATTAGAACTCAAAAAAATTCTTTGATTTTTTTGATTATCGATAAAAAAAAATTGACCCACTTACCGTCATAATATAAAAAAAGTTTATTTAAAAATGTTGTTCAGTCAGTGATGCTCTATAAGAAAAAATATATTTCAAACCAAATGTTACCGATTTTCGTAATTCCCGCCGAATATTGAATTTTGTATCAAGTAGTTTTGCTTGCTAGGTATTTCTGCGCCGTTGGCCAGGGGATGCTGCGCACCCCCGACTTGGGCCTCGGTCACTTTTTTTGTGTGTTCGATACAAGGCAGACGTTCTTATAAGCCGGGCTGTGTCAATCTCGGCCATGTTTTTTCTTAGTCTTAGTGTAATATAGTGTAATGTGTTCCTTTTCATTAAAAGTTCTTTATTCAAAGGTGTGGGTTTAATTTAAATTCTACCAATGACCCAGAAGGGGCGCATACAACGCCCTGGGTTACGAAAAACTTCGAGCTCTGAACCAGCTCCAGAGAAGCTATCGAAGGCATGAAAGCATAAAAAACAATTTATAAACAATCTTAAAGTGTTCGTGCCACAACATTTTGGTCCTTCGAGCCGGATCTTTGTTGATATCTACAACTGGTCCTTCAAAAACTGAAATTACTACCTCGTGGTCCCTTGGAAACCGCATGGTCACCAGTGCGTCACCGGAAATGCTAGGATCTGCGCATCTTGAGGCGGCCATTAACGACAGCACCAATCCAAGGACAGGTGAGCCATATAATAATAAAATGATTCCTAACAATGAATCCTAATGCAATCAAATAACGTTGCCTCTAATCGTTTGCTTGTAAATTCCTTTACATTGCATTCAAATATTAAATCACTCGACTTACGCTCAAACAAACAGGCAAAATTATTTAATTATTTGCTAGTAAATCTTTTTAGATTGCATTCAAATCTTAAATCATTCGACTTATGCTCGAATAAACAGGAAAATCATTTTAGATTTATCCTTGCCTAGTGAACCAATGCTACTTTCGAAAAGGTAGGCATTCCGTTTACATTACCTGGCTAAAAATTCATAATAAACAGTCAAATTATTTTGCAAAATTTACTGCTCCGAAACTGGCGGTATTTAACCGGCTATACAGAATTTGTGCATTCTTGCGCGCTTTCAATAATAAATAAAAATTGGTACTACAATATTAACCTATCAAAATGTCAAAGGTAAAGGCTTTATTAGCCAAGGGGGCGACTCTTATTAGCGATCTAGGGATATTTGAACAATTTTTAGGATCCATTGATCAATCAAATCTTAGCGAGGCGGTATTCCTCGAAACAAAATTTCGTTTAGATGCCTCCTGCGATCTAAATAAAGAGTATAAGGACGTTTATACTCAATTAATCGCGAATTCTGCTGAATTAGACGAAGTCATGAGTATTGCAGAATTTGACAAAAAATTTGTCGCCGTTATCATACAATCAAAAATTCTTTTGAATAAAAGGCAAGAAACCTCAAATTCTGGCTTATCATCACTGCCATCACAATCAAACGTAAATCAAGGCGTGAATGCGCGTCTTCAAAAGCTTCCCGTACCCACCTTTCACGGGGATTATGCCAGTTTTATAGCCTTTGACGAAGCCTTTACTGCCCTAGTGCATAACAACTCCGCGCTTACCGACGTGGAAAGGTTCATGTACCTACGAGACAGTTTAAAGGGTCCGGCCAACCAACTAATTGCCAACATTCAGCCTACGGGCGATAACTATAAAATTGCATTCAACTTACTTCGCGAGCGTTTTAACAATCCGAAACTAATAGTAAATAGCCACATAAATGGCATTTTCGACCTAAAACCTATATCGAGGGACAGTGCGGCCGAATTACGTAGTCTCTACGACAATTTAAACACACATTTGAGGGCTTTGGACAATATCGCAATTCCGTTTGATGACCGAGCCATATTTATCTCACATCTTTTGATGTCTAAATTTGACTCTAGTACGCGTCGCGAATTCAGCAAATACAAACCGCGCGAAATTCATACATTAGAGGACATAAATAACTTTTTAAAAGAGCGGTGTCAAATTCTGGAAGAAATAGAAGGGAACAAAGGTACAAACAACAATCCTAATAAAAGCGATTATCCAAAGGGCAGTTCCACGCGAACTAATAATTATAACAAATCAAAAACACAATTTAAGCAATCCCTTTTATTAACAAATAGTAAAATATCCTGCCCAAATTGTAACTCTCCTCACTCTCTAAATCATTGCCCTGGATTTTTGGCATTGTCCGTAAAACAACGGATCGACCGTGCTGGCCAATTAAAAACTTGCAAAAACTGCTTATACCATTCGAATCAAAACACGTGCAATTCTCGATACTCGTGCCAAATCTGCAATCGCAAGCACCATACCTTGCTACATTTGGATATAGTTCGGAATGATAACGGAAATAATCCGGAAAATAATCAATCCAGCCTAAGTAATACGCCAGCAAACCAAGCGCCTTCAACCCCACAAATAGTCGCACCAAATACGCAGACAACTTTATCCTGTTTCCGGGTTAATTCGCAACAAGTTATATTACCTACAGCCATTGTTCTGGTAAAGAGTTACGATAAAAAATGGCATAAAGCACGCATACTAATGGACTCATGTTCGCACATTAACCTAATTACTGAAACCCTGGCCAGCAAACTGCAACTAAACAGACGTGCAGTAAGTACAAAAATCTTAGGGATTAATTCCAATTTATCAAATTCAAATTCAATGGTCCAAATCCAAGTTGCGTCATTGGCTAACAATTATCGTGCAACGCTATCCTGTGTAATTATATAGACAAAATAGCGGAAAACCTACCTTTCAACTCCTTTAATAAAAACAACCTAGAACTACCCGATAATATTCAATTAGCCGATCAAAACTTTAACACGTCTTCCAAGGTGGATATACTCATCGGCGCCTCACTCTTCTATAGCTTACTGTCTATAGGGCAAATTACTTTAGGAAAAAATAGTCCTATCTTACAAAAAACCGTGTTCGGGTGGATAGTGTCAGGCGAACATAACTTGAACAACAAACAGCAATACCAAAATACAGCGTGTTCAAATTTGCTATTAAATAATGAAGTAGGGGAGGAAAATGAATCACTCGAAAGGGCTGTCGAGCGTTTTTGGCAGTTAGAGAATATACAGCCGAAATATGAAAGTTCCAAGCTCTCTTCTGAGGAGCAATTTTGCGAATCGCATTTTGAAAAAACCGTAGCGCGAGACTGCAGTGGGAGATTCATGGTATCAATCCCATTTAATGCAAAATTAATAGAATTAGGTGAATCAAAAACTCAAGCGATGAACCGTTTTCTTAGGCTAGAAAAATCGCTTTCTAAAAAACCCGATACCTATTCCGAATACAAAAAATTCATGGACGAATATATAGCCTTGGGCCATATGAAACGGCTTGATAATCGTAGTAAAATTTCAGAGAATTCTTTAACAATCATAAATTCAGTGTTATCATTATCAAAAATACCTGAATACTACCTTGCACATCATGCGGTCATAAAAACTAATTCACTTACAACGAAACTGCGTGTAGTCTTCGACGGCAGCGCAAAAACCACTACGGGTATTTCGATTAATAACACGCAATTAAATGGACCGGTCGTTCAAAATGACCTGTTCTCTATACTGTTGAGATTTAGGCAGCATTTAATTGCTCTTACCGGCGATATTGAAAAAATGTACCGCCAAATTCAAATTGACCCGTCATCCAGAAAATTTCAACAAATTTTTTGGCGAGATAATCCGATTATGCCAGTTGAAACTTATCAACTACAAACAATTACTTACGGTACCGCAAGTGCAAGTTACCTCGCGACTAAGTGCCTACAGCACTTAGCAAATTTAAATTCTGAAAACTTTGCGATTGCGTCAAAAATAATACAGACAGACTTTTATATGGACGATCTTCTTACGGGAGGGGATACTATCCAGGACGTATCAAAATTGCAGTCCGAGATAACTGCGATTCTGGCAAGTGCCAAATTACCTATACGTAAATTTTTGTCTAACAATGCCGAAATCATGGCTAACAGTATAAATTCAAATTCAACTTACTTTACCGTGCCTCTGGGGAAACGCGAGAACGCGAAAACTTTGGGGATTTCCTGGAATTCCGTCAAGGACGTCATACAATATGACATAACAAATAACTTTACTGCTGGGAGAAATACCAAACGCTCAATTCTTTCCGCTGTTGCCCAATTGTTCGACCCTTTAGGCTTACTCGCGCCCGTCATAATAAAGGGCAAATTAATAATTCAGAAACTTTGGCAGCTAAATCTCGCTTGGGATGAGTCAATACCCGAAAACCTTAATACCGAATGGATTAACTTTAAAGATCAATTATCCGATTTAAGGCTGATAAAAATCCCGCGATGCATAAAACTCCCTAATCACAAAATTATACAGCTACATGGCTTTAGCGATAGTAGCTGCGTGGCCTTTGGTTGCTGCATTTATATAAGATGCCAAGACGATTCCGGTAATATATCTACAAGGCTGCTTTGTTCCAAATCAAGGGTTAGCCCACTACATGGCGCTACAATTCCAAGGCTAGAGCTAAGCGCTGCCTTACTCCTAGCACAACTGGTTCAAAAAGTAAAAGAATCTCTTACGATTAATTTCGATGAGGAGTTTTTATGGACTGATTCCACTATCGTTCTTCACTGGATCAATTCAGCGCCTAACAAATATAAAACTTTTGTATGCAACCGGATAGCGTCTATACAGGAACTATCCCATAAAAACCAATGGTATCATGTTCGATCACAGGATAACCCCGCGGATTTAGTTTCAAGGGGAACGGCAATCAAAGATTTATTAAATGATTCAAGCTGGTTTTCGGGACCTAAATTTTTATCACTACCTCGTGAGCAATGGCCAAGTCAGGTAATGCAAAATTCTAATTTACCTACCGCAGAATTTAAAATTAAAACTGATACGGCCGTGAATTTGATAAACATTCAAATTTTCGATATTTTTAATAAATTTTCTAGCTACACTAGGCTGCAGCGCGTATTAGCTTGGGTAATGCGGTTTCGAAACAACGCAAAATTAAATAACTTTGATAGGCCATCAAGGCTTTATGGTCCCTTGCAAACGTCTGAATTAAAGAATGCTCAAATAATTCTTTTAAAATTGTGTCAGGCGGAATCATTTGCCCAGGAGTGTAAAATGCTGAAAGCAAAACAAGTTTTAAAAACTTCTTCCAGTATTTTGTCACTGAACCCTTTTCTCGACGAAAACAATGTTATAAGAGTAGGAGGCAGAATAAAAAATTCTGATTATTCGTATGATAAAAAATTCCCTGCCTTGCTACCAAAAAATCACGTGCTCACTAAATTAATTTTTAAACAGGTTCACGAAAGACTGTTGCATTGTGGCGCCCAACAATTACTGGCTGTGGTCCGCGAACAATACTGGCCTGTTTCTGGCAGAAACTCTGCAAAGGTTATAGTGCATAATTGCATTAAATGTTTTAAAGCCAATCCGAAATCATATAACCCTTTGATGGGTGATTTACCGCTAAAACGAATACAACCAAATATGCCTGCCTTTTCTAATGTAGGGCTGGATTATGCTGGCCCCATCCTCATAAAGGATAGAAAACTTCGCGGTGCTAAACTAATCAAGTCACACATTTGCCTGTTTGTTTGCCTCGTGACAAAGGCCGTACATATCGAACTCGTGACTGATTTATCTACCGACGCCTTCATCGCGGTTCTAAAAAGGTTCATTAGCCGCCGGGGAAAACCCTTTATAATTTCATCCGATAATGCAAAAAACTTTGTCGGTGCTGCTAATCAGCTCAGGGAATTGTACCGTTTCTTAAATTCCACTGAAACCAAACATGGAATTACAAATTTTCTTTCAAATGAAAATATCAAGTGGGAATTTATAATTCCTCGAGCTCCCCATCAGGGAGGCTTATGGGAGGGCAGTGTAAAGTCAACCAAGCTGCATATTAAACGAGTATTGGCGAACACCTCTTTAAATTATGAGGACCTCCAAACCGTGCTAACTCAAATAGAGGCAACGTTAAACTCACGTCCCCTATCTCCACTCACCACTGACCCTTCCGATCTCAATCCACTGACTCCTGGTCATTTTATTATTGGTAAACCACTTTGTGCTCTTCCGGAGCCCAATTACGTAGACATTCCCGAAAATCGTTTGTCACGTTACCAACGTATCCAACGTTTGGTACAAGCGTTTTGGAAACGCTGGAGTCGAGAAGTGATTCCTGAACTTCAAAGGCGTACTAAATGGTTTCGCCATCTGCCAACCTTAATTCGAGTCGACTCTGTGGTAATGATCCAGGAGGACAATCTGCCACCCTTGCAATGGTGCCTCGGACGAGTCCTCGAGGTTCATACTTCTAGCGACAAGATTCCACGATCGGCCACCGTCCTCACTTCCAAGGGTCACGCAATCAAGCGTACAGTCAACAAGCTGTGCGTATTACCAGGTGTGTGATGTGTGTGTTTCTTCTTTCTTGCTATTAGTACGAGTGAACTTTGCAGGAAAGAGATAGTTTAATTTTAATTATTGTCGATATGTTTTATTGTTTACCACTTTATATCCTAGTTATGTATTGTGTATTAAATCTAGCTTTATAGTGAAATCGTTACCTAGTATAATTATGTTGAACCCATCGGTTCAAGGCGGGCGGTATGTTACCGATTTTCGTAATTCCCGCCGAATATTGAATTTTGTATCAAGTAGTTTTGCTTGCTAGGTATTTCTGCGCCGTTGGCCAGGGGATGCTGCGCACCCCCGACTTGGGCCTCGGTCACTTTTTTTGTGTGTTCGATACAAGGCAGACGTTCTTATAAGCCGGGCTGTGTCAATCTCGGCCATGTTTTTTCTTAGTCTTAGTGTAATATAGTGTAATGTGTTCCTTTTCATTAAAAGTTCTTTATTCAAAGGTGTGGGTTTAATTTAAATTCTACCAATGACCCAGAAGGGGCGCATACAACGCCCTGGGTTACGAAAAACTTCGAGCTCTGAACCAGCTCCAGAGAAGCTATCGAAGGCATGAAAGCATAAAAAACAATTTATAAACAATCTTAAAGTGTTCGTGCCACAACACCAAAAACTTGAATTTGATTTCTATGTCCACGATTTGGAACCGCTGTGCGTCGTCTGGGTTGATACGTGTTCCAGTTGTCACACATACAGTCTGCCTGTGCGTCGCTTGAAAATCATACTTTGGGAAAAAATGAAATTTGAATTATTAGGATTAAAAATGTTATGTATTAGTTAGTAGATCATATTTAGAGAAGGCTGATTATAAAATAATAAAAATAGAATAAGTGTAGTTACGAGTTGTTTATAGATAAAGAAAACTCAATTTTGTATTTCAAAATATTAAAGATATTTATCTACTTACATATTTGTTGTTTATGTACGATATAACATTTGGCGACGAGGAAAATCAATTGTGGAACTGGAGGTAGCAGTATCGAAATATAATTTTGAATTTTGCTTCACAAGAGGTAGGAGAGATACATATACTTTCAGGATCCAGACCACAGAAAATTTATTTTGCTTAATTTGAGTAGTAATTAGCGAAGTATTTTGAATTTACTAATGATGGCAAAATCAGTTTTTGGTACGATGTGTGAATTTGACGTAAACCAAGATTGGATATAGTACAAGGAGCGAATTGATCAATTTTTTCAAGCTAATGATGTGACCGACAAAAAACAGAAGGTTGCTATGTTAATTACCACAATTGGGGCGGCAACTTACAAGGTTCTCAGCAGTGGTGAAGCGTGCATATAACCGTTGTAATCGCCGATTACAGTTAATAACTTAAAAAATTATAATAAATATGAGTAATATATTTATAAATAATAATAATTAAAATTACCCATATTACATAATTAATAAGTATAAGTAATAACCAGTGGTCGGAAGTATCGCGATACCAGTATCGCGATACTTTTTTAGTATCGTCTATCGGCATCGCGATACATTTTTAAAAAAGTATGGAGTATCGGTATCGCGATAGTTTTTTAGTTATCGACTATCGCAATATTTGCGATACTTTTGCGATACTTTTTTTTACTAAATAAAGAAATTCCATAAAATAAAATAAGTAGGTAAATACATTTCCGAGAAAATAAAATAAAATTTTGGTAGGTGAAAGCTGTAAACGTGTAAACAGGTATTAGGAACCCCCCAAAATTTATTTAATCTTTTAAGTAGTTTTTCTACCTGCAAACTACAAAAGGGTAGGTACCTGCCAGGATTAGCAATACGGTACAAGAAATAGCTTTTAATATTCACAATTAATGAATTAACATTTCAGATAAAAGACATGGACTGACCGATAGTAATTTTGAAATACAGCTGCTTTTAAAAGAGAATAAAGCTTATCTGTAAACTTTATATATTTTATTGTTGCATTTAATATTATTAAGCATTTATTTAAAATTAAAGTAGTATCTATTAATATATTTTTAATTTTTTTACCGTCCCCAATGAAAAGTATCGCGATACTTTTTGAAGGATCGACTATCGGAATCGCGATACTTTCTGAAAAAAGTATCGAGTATCGGTATCGCGATACTTTTGTCGTAAAGTATCGGTATCGCTATCGCGATACTTTTAAAAAGTATCGTTCCGACCACTGGTAATAACAAGAATTTTAAAATAGTCGACTCCACCATGTAACCGTAGGTTACTTCTCAAACCAGGTAGATTGTTCGCGCACGCGCACTACGGGCCTGCAGGAGTAAGCCCCAATTGCACCGGTTACACTTAAATATAAGCGTCGCTTAAAAGATTAATTCCCATGGATACAAATTGTTACAAGAATTGTGTCCATGGCAATTGATTTTTTAAGCCACGCTTATTATTTAAGTGTAACCGGTGCAGTTGGGCCTAAGTGTAGCTCCACTGCAACCGCTACCTTGATACGGATACACGTCTGCTTGTACTTTATAGTTCGGTTCGTGCAGTTTGAACCACTATGAAAATGTGAACTATTGACCATAGCTATTGACTGTGAAGTATCTAAAATGGAGGATTGCTACCTACTGCAGTACCGCTAAACTATACATACATCTTATTTTAAATAGAAATTTTGTTATTTCGATTCTGATTAATATTTTCTACTAAAAAAAGTAGGGTAAAAATTGCGTACTTTGACTAAAAATGATAAAATGTTTTCTGACGTTTGTAATGCAATACTCGTAGTACATTTTCTTATTAAAATGTTTCGTAAAAATTTTTATAATGCTCTCTTAAACTCACAATTGCTTTAAATAGGCCACGCCCACTTTTCGAATTTTTTTTTATTCCGTTTATATTTCACGGTGCGATTACACTTCTGAAGAGGTCACGCCACGCCACTGGTTCTCAGGGACCTATGTGACCCATCGTTACCTAAGGATAAAAAGTATAATGAGATATGCAGTATTTTTCAAGAACACTTTGCTCCACCTGTGTCAGTATTCAAGGAGAGAGTGGAATTTTATGATGCTAAGCAAAAGAAAGCTGAGAGTGTCAACGATTGGTATGTACGAATAAACAATTTAGCAACGAATGTAAATTTGGAAATCTTTTGGTGGAATTAGTGAAGGATAAATTCGTAACGGACATGTTACCAGGTAGAATATTGGATCGTGTATGTGAAGAAGATATGGTGATGAAGACGTTGGATGAGATCAAAAAGACGGCTCGAATAAGGAGGCAGCTCTACAGAACGTTAAGGCAAAAGAAGAGATTTTTTATTACAGGGGAAATCCGAATACTAGCGGAACTTCATATACACAACAAAAAACGATCCAAAATGGTAAGAATATGTGGAAAAAGAACGACAAGGAAAATGTTTGTTTTTCTTTTGGTAAAGGTGAACATAATTTTAAATTTTGTAAATTTAATAGTTATTTATTGTATAAGTGTCTTAGGAAGTATTTTATCCACGGAAGAATGTTTAAACGCGAGAACGAAGTTCGAGCATTTAATTTTCTTAAGTGGATAAAATACAACTAAGACATGTTACAATTATTACTTTCCACGGATTTAAGTAATTTTTTGTTGTCAAAGAACCATGATGATGAATATAAATTATTTCAAGATGTAATAGAGTATGAACGGGTAAGCAGTTCAAGAATGGGAAGAATAAGCGATAGAAGAGAACATGGAAAAGATAAAGATTCAAGAAATTTCGGATGTTATTATGAATCACAAAGGGATTCAGAAGTCTTCCAAGAGGTCGATGCTTCAACTGTAATCAAATTGGCCATTATTTTACAGAATGTCAGCGACCACCTAGATCAAAAGGTAGAGATTTTACTTCATTAGAAAATTTTAGCCCTGACAATTTAATTCACATGCCGTCATCCAATCAGAGACGTGTATTCTCACGAATTCAACCAATCAAAACAAAATTACACTGCTGGAAATTATCACTCGTGATAATTGCCGGCAATTATCACTAGTGAAATTTCCGCTTGCAAATATGTTTTTTTTTTCGTACATTTTATTTACTACAACTACAATTATTATAAATATTACAATTTTTATAAACAATTTACTTATATTGTAAACCTTCAGGAGTATCTTCGTTCCATAATTGTATCATTTTCAAATACTCTATATCTGTAAATGCCACTAAACTAACCAGTGGCGTAGCCACACGGGAGCGAAGGGGGGCGATCGCCCCCCCGCCCCTATCGACCTACGCCCCTAGCGCCTCTTAGAAAAAAAAATGAAAGAACATAAAACCAATATTATTCCAATATGATGTGCTGAGGTGCATTCTTTAAACAATATGGTGAATGGTGGTTGTGGAATGTGGGGGTACTAGGAAGGGGTAGACTTAGACTTTAGTCACTACTCAACTAGAAAGACCGACACTCTAATTACTAATTTTTAAGCTTTCGCAATTCGCATTTTTGTAATTTTACGGCAATAAATTTCGAATTTTCTTAATAATTAATTATTAATAATATCTCCGAAAAAAAAATCAGGTGCAGCTTTTAAAAACATTCGCCAGAAAAATATTAATATTTTATTAAAAAAAACCCGAGTAAACTATTATGAGTCATAATTATGAGTATCAAGTATGAGTTTTTAACGAGGTTTTTACGGAACCCAATATATTAAAAAATGCGCTCAGGGGCGGCTTAAGGGCCGGGCGACGGCCCAGGGCGCCAAACTTGAGTCAAAAATTATTGTGCTTTTTAAAAAGTATTTTTTAAATTTAAAGCAACAATAATTAGTTTACATATTATTCGTGATAATGGTAATGGTCTAATGGAGAATTGCTGAATAATATTAAAACATACTACCTAGTTGTAATAATTCGAAAAAGCTAGCTTTAGACAGCTTGTGTCAACCTCCCCCGTCCCCCATTCCTTTAATATTATGAACTCGACCAAGTACATGTACAGACCACCACCACAACACAATGCACGATTGACACTTGCTACTGGATGATATTAGTCTGCTAATAGTGGTACTACTTGCTGGTTTTTGTGTTAGTTGCATTTAGTAGTAAACAATTATCAATAAGTGACAGTGTGTTTTGAAATATCAATCGTATTAGTTTAGAATTTTTCAAAATGTCGCAAAAAAAGTCACTGTGTTTTTATCGGAAAAGAAAGGTACAGGAGTCGAAAAACAAGCGGCTGGTTTTAAACGGTTCATTACAAGTGATCCTGGTTCCGTTCCTAGTACTCCAACCATGTGATACGTTAAAAAATGAAATTTATTTTGGACATAATGAAATGTTTTTTTCTCGAATATTCCACTCATACATTGTTGTAACAGTAGGTACAGTACAGAACTAAAAGTGATAGTTCCACGTTGCCAGGTCAATCTAGCGATAGTTCCACGTTGCCATGACATACTTGCAACCACAACATACTACTAAAAAAAAACAACACATTTTGTTAAACGTCATGAAACGTTTTGGGAATGTTTCAGAACGAGAAATTGACGAAAATGTTATTAAAAGTGAATGCAAAAATACGAAAACGAGCAAGGGCAGTGTCTGGAGACAGTCTACGTCATTTTGCGCCGAAAAAAGTACACATTCGATCGAGAGACTCCAGTATCCGAACTTGCATTCATTTGAAAAATACAATTGGTTTCTAGTATTTTTATTCGAGAAATATTCTCCCTAAATACCATTCGTGCTTAAAAATTAACCGGATAATTTTCATTCAAACACGTTGTCTAATTTCACTCGCTCTACGAGCTCGTGAAATTATTAACAACGTGTTTTCATGAAAATTATCGGTAATTTTTAAGCACTCGTGGTATTACCCCCGATTATTGTTTTTCAACCGCAAAATTTGCAATTTCTTTTCTAAAAAGTTTAACATTTTGAAATTTTTATTTGGCATTCAAATTCTTAGATGCTCGTACAACGCGTTAAAAATTGGCCAGGCCCACTTAAAAAAAAGAACGCCTGCGGCGCATTGTTTTGCTCGCTTCGCTCGCATTTCCATATTCCGACCCCCTCCACTACTAATTCTTGGCTACGCCCCTGGAAAAGGCGCCAAAAACTAACCTGCCCGGGTGACAAAATTACCTTGAACCGCCCCTGAATGCGCTCCTAAAGGATCTCGCCCCCTCCGCCCTTCATCTCTGGCTACGCCACTGAAACTAACCTTCCTTTTGGTTATATCCGCTTGCAAAACTTTTCTTTTTGCGTCTCTCGCGTTTCTTGCTTCTTTAAAGACAACGTCTTTAAACAGATCAATTTTAATTTTGAATTTTTCATAATACATCTCTTGGAATAACTTTACGGTGTTCCATAACAGTTTGACTACGCTTTCTTTGTAATCTTGCCTGAACTCTTCTTCATATTGAAAGCATAGTCCTTTAAACTATCATTAATTGTTTCAACAGGCAAAGGTTCACATAATGAGTAACCCCTTTCTTGACAAAATTTCTTAAATTGAAGCCAGCATGAATTATGGCTTCTTTGGGTATTTACCGGCACTGAATTTTTTACAGCCTCATCTATTTCTTTCATTTTCATTTTACCAAATCTTTTATTCATTGCACAGAAAAGAAAAACACAAAACACATTGAAATTACGTTTCAGAATTTTTTCACTTTTTGTTTAGACGATACCATAACAACGCCATTCACTTTATCAGTTAACTGTGATTTCTTTCTTTTCAAAATTTCTTTCTCAGTTCTTTAAATTGTCATGACGAATAGCAATAGCAAGTTAAGAAATTGCTGGTAATTTTTCCTCCAGTTACTCGTATTTATTCCTTCTGTCAATTGTCACTCGTTCGCTACCGCTCACTCGTGCCAATTGATAGTCGGAATAAATACTCGTACAACTGTCCTAAAAATTGCCAGCAATTTCTTACTCTCTTGTTATATTACTTATGACAATATGAAACTTTGTTTACATTAAAAAGAATGATTATATTTTTATATTATATACAGATTGGTGTCCGTTAATGTGAACATAGAGAGACAAATGCTTACGCGCTGTGCATGTATCGACACCTTGATTATGCATTATTTTTAAAATTGTGTTCTGTAAGTTAACAATTAAGGAGGCCGCTATGGTTTTAAACTAGACACAATTTTAAAAATAATGCATAATCAAGGTGTCGATACATGCAAAGCGCGTAAGCATTTGTCTCTCTATGTTCACAATAACGGCCACCAATCTGTATATATATTATCATTGTTGATTAATTTTATTTATACCTTATATTACGTCAATGTTTATTAATTTATGTCCTTATTATCCTTATGTCCTTATGATATCCTTATGTTATACTTATGTCCTTATGTCATACTTATGTCCTTATGATATCCTTATGTCCTTATGTTATACTTATGTCCTTATGTTATACTTATGTCCTTATGATATCCTTATGTTATATTATCATTATGAAATTATGTTTTTATGAATTTATGCGCCCTTATGATCCTTATGATTATTATTTATATCTTATGAATCGGGACAATTTATGTCAGGATTGGCCGAATTATAGTAGGTAATGCTTAGTTTTAATTTAAGAAGGTGGCGATGCGAGAATAAAAACAAGTAAGTTGTTTTTATTGATAATAGATGAGAAACGTGATTTTATGTAATGTGCTTTAAATGTTATAATAAATTGGAAATAAATTAAGACTTGCTACACTACAATCTGAAACTGCGTTCAGGCGAACCTGTGTTGATAGGTGGCAGATGTAGGGCAATTCTCGGTACTTTTCTAAGTGTGGACGCATGCAATTCATGTTGTGCTTTATATAATAAGTATATGAAGTATGATATGATGATAAGACGTCTCTTAATAGTGGTCTATTAATACTTGAACTGTTAAAAATTACAAATAATTACCTCCATTTTAAGACGCAGTTTTAAGGTTATAACACCATTTACTGGACACTTCAACTTTTTGTCGGCAGATTCGATTGCGCTATTCCGCAAAAAGTTAAAGTAGAGTCAACTTTTTGCGCAATGACCTTGAATAGGCGCGGATAGACCGTATGGTGGCATGTAACCAATCACAACGGTCAAATTATATTACGCCTTCGTTCCGCTTTTCCGCTGTGTGGGGACTTGGCCTAAACATTTTAATTTGGTTTGTCAAATTGTCCTCCGAATACTACTCGTAACTACGAAATAATCCTGCAATTTGTGGACAGTACCTACGTATTCGTACTTGATGCGCGTTAATTCGTAACTATGCTAATAACTGCTTAGCAACAAGTTTCGTTAAGAAACATTTAACAACACTAGTGTTGTTATAAAAATCATAACAGAACGATGTTTTATTAGCACTTTAATCATATTCGAATAAGAACAAAAGCAAAACAAAAGTATGAAAGTCAATGAACAATAACCTACCTTCTATACCTTCTTCGCCGGAACCCTTCATCGACATTTCTTCGGAGCCTTTAATGAAGTACACATTGAACGTACAATCTTGCAACTTTTCAAAATTAAGTCCTCCAAAAGAATGCTGCGCAGACGTAATGGTACTTGATGAAGATTTAGATAGAACATTATTCATGGAAACATCTAAATTATTACTAGTTCCTTGAATCATTTTTGCAATTTTATTTTTCATTTCGAGGGAATTTTCAACGTATCTTTCGGCCACACTTGTGCTCTTCCAGCCCCCATGTCGTTTAAGCACGCTTATGTCAGCACCAGAATCAGCCAAAAGAGTTGCGGATGAACGTCGAAATGCATGACCAGTATATAATGATGGTTCAGGCAATTTAAAAAAAGTAGCTACTTTTTTGCCCATATCACCAAATGTATTGATACCGATTCTTTGAACAGTACATTTATCCTTTCTACAGCTAATGAAGAAGTAGTTATGAGTAATGTGCGGGGGCCTCATATTTTTGTATTTTTCAATCATTCCATCTCCATCAACAATAGTGAACATTCGGCTACGACCCGTCTTTGTTATCGGAATATGAACAATTACAGACGATTCTGCATAAACAATAGCATCGACAGTTAGGCAATATCTAGTTCTTCACGTCTACAACCGCCAAAAATACCAAACATCGTTGCTACCTGTAAATTAATACATGCATTAGTACGTGCAATTATATTTTAACTGTAACGTACTTTTAGAGATAAGCAGTCTTCATCGAGAGCATCTCGTAAAAATGTCTTAATCTCATCTCTTGTAAAAGTTTTTGACTGTTTCGGTACATGTCCCGAACTATTACGTTTCATAAAGGACTTGACTACTGCATAAGAAGAAATATCTACATTTTCATGCGTCAGCAACATTGTCTTCAACATAGATATTTTTGTCCAAACTGAAGATGCCTCATTCTTCTTAGAGTAAAATAAAAATCCTTATCATCAATAGGGCTGTTCTATTTAAGTTGGAAAGAGATGGAATGCTCTACCCTACTGTTGTCTCTCTCTATCAATAATGCCAATCTGACTGAAGAAATATCACTAAATTATTAGTTACTATTTGCTTTAAGTTGCTATACAATAACAAATAACTGGAAACAATAACTAAAAACAACGGAAACACGCACGGTTGCATTTTGCACTACTAATTATTTTTGTGCCAAATGCATAAATGACAGTTCTGGGTCAGGGGGTTACCAGAAACAAGGGAAAAATTGAGGTTCTGTTTGACTCTAATTGTGTATAGCATACCAACCTACTTCTAGTTACGTTAAATAGTAGCTAGTAATGTAGTGCTGTTCTTGCCGTCATATTGGTGCCCCGATAGAAAAAGAAAGCACTAGGGTAGAACTTTCCTCTCACTCGTTCCAAGGTCGTATTTGCGTAGAACAGCCCTGTTCAGTCTGCAAATCAATCACTTAAAGACTCACCAACTCCGAAACATATACTAAAATGACATCTTCATCAATTTGATCAACCTCATTAATCTGCCGCCAATTTCTAAAAATCTCCATCTCTTTGCGGCTTTCTTCTTGCAGCATTAGCCTTTTCTTTAATTATTTCACTCATTCCGAACGTAGAAATTCAAACACGTATTCACAACAATTGTTTTTTTTTTCAAAACAAACAAACAATCGCTTGGATACCAGCATAGCCATAGTAGACTTTATGTCTCGCTGTTATGAACATATCAACAATGTCATTAAATATAATTTTTGGGTCTAGGTCATATCGGCAAAAAGCAGATGTTCACATCGGCAAAACTATCGCGATCAAAATGGTCACCATGTTCAGATTGGCAAACAGGGCAAAGTGTGTCTTGTTAACACCGGCAAATGATCATATCGGCAAAAAGGTAATGTTGTTTATATCGGCAAAAATCAGCCATCTTGGCAAACTTGTTTACAACGACAAATTTCAGTTTTGATCACAACGGCAAACGACGCCGGTAAACGTAAGAATCTCCGGAACCAGCCGAAACGCTACCGTAACGATAATATCCCTCAGCTTACCTGCTAACCATTTTTTGTTTTCTTTTATGAGGAAATGTTGAAGTGACTGTAGTTCGCGTATCTCTCGCACGACTGCAGCGACCAATTAAAATTATCAACAAACATATTAATTGGAATAAAAATTATCAACAAACAAACCAAATGTAACATTTTTATTCATGTATCGTTTAAATTGAACAAACATTTTAATTTCAACTTTGTAACGTTAGACATTATTATGATACTTGTATTAAAATGTTACTTGCATTAAATTGTTTGTTACATTAAAATGTTCTTTGTATTAAATTGTTTGTTACATAAAATTGTTTGTTCATAATAAATATTGTATCATAAAATTGCAGTGCAATTAATTTGTTTGTTGGTTAGGATGTTAAGGCAGCAAACAATTATTACTAACAAACATTTTATATAGTCAAACATTTTTTAACTAACATTTAAATTGTAACAATTTATTTCGAGTAACATTAATAAACAACGAATTTAAATAATTTGTTGAATTAATTTGTTTGCAATTAAAAATGGTACCTACATTTTCAATGGGCAACATTTTAACAAACTGTCTAAAAATTGTTTTCAATTTAAATGTTACTTCTATTTATATGTTACAATAAAAATGTTAGATGGTAAAACTTTGACAAATAAAAATGTTTGTTGCTTTTCAATGTAACTTGAATAAAGGAACCTTCAAAACAATCACTTTAAAAGTTCCAATATTAATGTGAACTTAAAAATTCATTGAACTTAATTTTAATTCAACAATCATAAAAATTCAGGAATTAATATGTTTGATGAATTAAAATGTTACATGAATTAAAATGTTTGTTGATAATTTATGGTGAGGGGTAGCCATGCGCCTACGAACTTTTTTGCAAAGGAATTTTTGTCTTATTTTTGTTCGAGGAACAACGCCACGTGAAACTTGCACGCGAATTTTTACACACCTTGTATATTTAATTTTATTTTTGTAATTACTAAATTTTAGGGCGACACCTATCGAAAATGTTTGGCGTAACGGTCCGAGAACATTCTACAATATTCAATGTTAAAACCTTCGGTTATAGAAAGCCTACAACTTATATTAGCGATTTTCTACCTTTTGTACCTGCTGTCAGCAGCTTAGATGGCACTAAATAAACTCACGACGTCACTCACAATGGAACAGAAATTATCTGCCATTTTGGTTTTAATTATCACGATCGTGTGATCCCGTGTTTACGTGCTGCTTGTGTTATCTATTATTTTCCTCAATAAAATCAGTCTTTTTCTAGAATTTAGAGGCTATTGCTATAGAGTAGTACCTTGTAAACGTCCTTGCCATTTCAACCTCGTGTAAGTAAATCTTATTATACGCAGCTACAATTGAATCCGTCCTTGTGGTCCACCGCACCTGTAGTGGGGTTATAATTATCTATGGAGTCGCTCTATCCTTCTATGATGAAAGGACCTCAGTCAGACTACAGTTACAAAACTATGTATTCATGAATTTCTGCAAAGACCGATTCAATTGACAAATTAGTAGGTACCTATTACCGTACTACTAATCTATTAATTCTTATGCTTGTAGGTATAAAAATTTACCAAAATTTGAATTTCGTATGCGCAAAGTGAGTTAGGACGTTAGCATGATATAAAATGGCACATAATATGATCTGTTACTTCCGAGACTGTTATGGTACTAAAACTATCCGCATAGATTTCCTAATCCTGCAAAGGATTTGAACAGATTTAATGAATGGGTGACAGTCTGTGAAAATGATAGAGTTTTGAGTTGCTCTCCAGCTAAGGTGTATAAAACCTGCCGCGTCTGTAGAGTCCATTTTGCAGAAGAAGATTTTGGAACAAATAATCGGCTGCTGCCAACAGCAATACCAAGGCCTGACCTTCCATTCCCACAATTTCACCTCTTACTGCAAAACTCTAAACGAAACAAAACAGGTAAAAATGTTTGAAATACAAATACTAGTATGATAGTAAAAATATGTGGCAGATTGTATTAGTTAACATTTTTTATTAGATGGTGCAGTAAAGATAAATGCTAAGGGAAACAATGCTGGTCCTTCTACTTCGAAAGAAAATGCTGGTCCTGCTTCTGAAGAAATGAAACCAGAGTTGGCAGCTGCAGCAGTGGCAAATGTAGAAGATACTCCTGTCCAGATACAAGAAACAATAGTAGGTATGTGTTCCATCTAACCTTGCAACAAAAAATTGCACCTTAAGTGCTTTTTTGAACATTCTGCCATGTGGTAGTTAGATACAATAATGTAAAATACCTGCTCACTGATGTATGATTGGTTCCAAACGAATACGAACTTAAAAACGACGGGTGGCGAATTTTAACCGCGAGAATTCAAATATTAAATAACCATCAGCGACCTAACCTAAAGCTCTTTGCCTAAAGCAAAGACTAGTGGGGCGCCCCACTGACTTTAGGTTAGTTGCAGTTTGAGAATTATTTTACACAACTTGACAAGCGGATAGCCCTCACATTTGTGCTACAAACAGCTGAATACACAAGTCCACTGGGTTTTTGTAAAAATTAATTCTCAAATTGCAACTAACCTAAAGCAAAGACTTTTTGCAAAGACTAGTTGGGCGCCCCTCGAGCTTTAGGTTAGTTGCAGTTTGAGAATTATTTTTCACAAAAACCCAGTGGACTTGTGTATTCAGCTGTTTGTAGCACAAATGTGAGGGCTATCCGCTTGTGTGGACTTGTGTATACAGCTGTTTGGGAGCTCCATGGTAAGACCTATCCGCTTGTCGGTTACCAGGAGTTTCACTAAGAATGAGATTGGGTACCTATGAAGCAAATAAATCTTGTTATTTCCTGTTAAAATACATAGATATTTTTTTCTATAGCAGATGTTAAAGTGTGCTTTGTTCGACTAAAAATAGTTGATCAAGTATTACTTTAACCGCAAGGGTAGATAAAGTAACACTTTAACCGCAAGGGTAGATAAAGTACTTGAATTTTCTGGAAACTCCATGGAAACCGAATGGAAACCTTTGTTACTGAGATTTTCGGGTTTAATATAATCTAATTTTAAATTGTTTTTTTTACAAATTTTTCCTATTTTTTTAACATCTGCTATAGAAAAAAATAGAATTTTATACACGACGATAAAATTATTAATTATCGACTCGCGAAAGATTTCATCGCTCGTGAATTAACACTTTCCGTTTGTCGATAAAATATAATTTTATCGTCTTGTATAAAAAATAACTATTATTTAATATTTATTATCTCTATAATTATGGATTTTAACAAAGTGACGCTTGAGAACGTCAATATAATCATCCCTTTTTTATTCATATAATAACGCTGCTGAGGTAATTAGCAATTAATACATATATATCTGTCACATTTGCTCAGCCATAAAGCATCTGGATTTAGAGTTTGATATTCCCGCAAACCTTTTTATTTTTTAAAATTTAATCTTTAATTTTTTAAATCTCTTTTTATAAATTTGTTGATATTCGAAATACATTCATTTTTAAAACTAATTGCAAAAATGTTCATGCCCATGTTTATCAAGTAGAATTATTGAAGATCGGCGCGATACACTGCAATTAACCAATACCTAATTTAAATTTAAAACTAAAGAAAAAATTTAAAAAATAAGACTGCTCTACCACTGAGCCAATGTGACAGATATAATTATTTAATTACCTCTCAGAGCACACCTCGCAAACAAAGCAGCTTTGAAATGCGAGAGTAAAGTTGCTGTCGCTGATGGTTATTTGAATTCTCGCTCTTTGATCACCATGTACAATGTACATAACCTATAAAAAGCTCTGTGCGTACGTTTGTACGTTTTTTTGTTATTAAATATAAATAATTTGAACAATACAATAAGAACTGATATAAACGAACATAAATTAAAATTGAATTACTAAATAAAGTCTTGCATAAACCAAGGTTTGTTGCTTGTATATTTTTTATAATTTACTGCAATAAACAATGTAAGTGTCATATTTTATGGCGTCAAATTAACTGTTGGGTATGTTTAAGGTTGTAATAGACTGAAGACCACTTGCACTGACATGAATTTTGCTGTAAATGACATTGCAGTTCATTCAGAAGTTGTAGATGAAGGCTCAGTGATACATCCGGACGATCCTACCCTGGATACTCGGAGTGGCAATGGCATCCAGGAGAACTTTTCTCAAGCTAGGTTGCAAGCAAATGGTAAGTGTTTAAAGTTAATTAAAGCCTGACGTCTCACTAACGTAGAATTTTCTCTTCTCGTTGCAGTAAAATCAGAAATTGTAAGTGAGGACTTCGTGATGGATACCGACAATCCTACATTGGATGTTTGGAATGGGAAAGACATCAAGGGAAACTTTTCTCAAGCTGAGTTGGAAACAGGGGGTAAGTAGGAATATCCAGGGGAAAATCATTTTTTCCTTTTCAGCGATATATTTGGTTTGACCACTACCTTCTTGATTTTCAAGACTTGGCGTCTCTTTCCGGCCTATTCATATCACAAGCACAAAACGGGGGTAAAAACAACTGAAAGGAAATTTAGATTTGAAACTTTTAAAGTTTTAAAGTTAAAGTAATTGAAAATTTTATCCATACGTGTCTTAAACTGCGTGGTCGTGGGGAAACAATAACCGCAACTTTTTTGTGTGTAATTTGTTCCCATTTTCAACAGTAATACAACATGTTGAATATCGATAGGATGTACCGTTTTTGAGCAACGTTGATTGGAAAATTTTATTACGGGCTCCAAAATACATACGAGAAGCGGGACAGTTTTTGCCTTTTATTACGTTATATAATAAAATTATTACAATTTGTACAAAACACTAATCTTTTTATGCTTAACAAGATAAACAAATAAACTTGAGTTTATATGTAGTCTCGTATGTAGTATTCTTTTATTGCAATGATTGTTCAAAACAAATTTCTGTTTTGTTTTAATTTCCCAGCATAGGTATCGTGTAATAAATTTTCCAATCGATTTTACTCAAAAATGATCGAAATATCGCTGTACTATCGAGGAAGCAGCAACTTACTCACCTCCAGCTGGAATTTGTGGGCTAAGCAGAAAATAGTTTCATTCGTTCGCAGTTGCCAGATTTGGCGATTTATCGCCACTTTGGCTACTTTACAGTACCATTTGGCGGTCTTTTTTACTTTCGGCGATTAGCTGTTTTTTGGCTATCTCAACAAATCACTGACCTAATTACAAGTCACAAATGGTTGCAACTACAAACCAGGACATTTCTCACAGGTGGATTGTCTATTGTTAAAAATTTGATATTTTTTGCAAGTACTACCAAGTAGGTACCCGTACCCACTTAAGATTAAGACTAGAAATGTAATAATGTAAAAGGGTATTATCAAAACTTACCAGTCCTTCTTAAGTATTTTTAAGAATTGTGTTTTTGTGAAGTCGTTTGCAGGGACTTCCTTTGTTAAAGTCACTTACTTGCGAAGTAGCTTGACCCTCTTTCTCAACACTTCAAATTCAATTCTTCACCAGAAACCATTACAGGGTGTATACCAAACCTGGAAAATGGAAATATGGAATTTTTAAATTCTGGATTTATCATGGAATTTTGTCAAAGTTCTGGAAAATATAATAAATTAAATAACTAACATAAAAATTGTATAAAACTTGAGTTGGAGGTTTTAATTTTCTCTAAAAAATTTGAATTTGAAATTGATGACGCCAATATAATATCGGTCATTGTCGTAATTGATCGGGATTCGCTGAGTAAATGCGCAACAACTCGTTCGCCGGCAAGCAACAAACCATGTTGTTTGTTGTAGATACTTTATTATAATTATAAATGATAGATGATAGTTAACAGTTTCTGGAAATTATTAGTAACAGACCTGGAAAACCTGGAAATATCATGGAATTTTGTAATTACAATTTGGTATACACCCTGCATTGAACATTTATTTATAAAATTTACTTTGTATAACTTTATAAAAAGAATTGGGAAAATGAAAGTTGGGCAAAAGGTAACACCTTGTATACATTAATATTTGAAAGTATTTAGCATAAGAACGTTTCTCTTTCATCTTTCATTATTTTTTATGTCGCTCAAGGGTTTGGGAATTTTTGGCTACTAAAGTTGGTGCAATTGGCTACCAGACAACCGAAATATCTGGCAACACTGCGGTTCGCTCGTCAACTAACTTTCTAAAACTGAATTCAGTCGCACATATTTTCTCCCTTAAGTTACAAAAAACATTGAAATTCGAAAATAAATTAGAACTTTCGGAAATGTACCCACCTCGACCCGAGTTAATTATTGGACAAACGGACGTTAAACTGTTAATTAAAAAAAATGTAGGAAGGCGCGCCGTGGTTGTGCGAGTGTAATATTACGAAAGCGTTTTTTACTTTCCCATACCATCACTGGTATATGGGAAGTATTGATATCATGAAAATTTTCGAAGTCGAGATTTTCGCGGAAATACGTGTTTTGGACCTCCAGGGCCCCAAAAAAGTGGTCTAGAAAAAATGTCTGTCTGTGGGTGGGTGGGTGCGTGGGTGGGTGGGTATGTATGTGTGTATGTATGTATGTATGTAACGCCTCTAACGCAAAAACTAGTGAACAGATTTTGATGAAATTTTAAATGAAGGGGTATATCGAAAATTCATCGACAAAATAAGCTTTTCAAAAAAATCCGAAATCGGAAGCGGAAGTTAGACATGTTTTTTTGGTATCATTTTTTTTAGAAGCGGAATTTTGAAAATTTGAGTAGAGGATATGAAAGAAGGGCATAATCCAAGGGAAACAGTTTTTTACCGGACTCTCTAACTTCAAAATGGCGGTCGCTATGCATTTTTCAAAATTTCGACTTTAACGCCCCGTAACTCAAAAACCAGTTATCTGATCAGGTTCCGCAACAACTTGTTTGAAAGCCCTTTGGCTGTACTACACCAAGAAAAAAAATTATTTACTAAATCCAAAAACGGTCGCAACGGCGCTCTTCCAAAAATTTTGAAATTTTTGAAAAATTATTACAAAAAAACTGGTCTAAGGAATTTGTTTAAATTTTCTATACTTATGCAGCTTGGTATTAGCTACATTTTTGTTTTTTGATGAACGCCAGAATTCCACTGTGGCGCCCTCTACGAGATTTTGAAAATCGGAAATTGATGCTCCTATAGCGCCTTTATTAGTCAA
Organism: Hemicrepidius hirtus; assembly: GCA_963082805.1. Classification (NCBI taxonomy): domain Eukaryota; kingdom Metazoa; phylum Arthropoda; class Insecta; order Coleoptera; family Elateridae; genus Hemicrepidius; species Hemicrepidius hirtus. Next base: position 7,782,466 of record OY720165.1, read on the forward strand.
AATATGAAAAAAGTTTAAATATAAAAGATATTTAGTATATAATTCTGCATTCTTCTAAATGTATATCACGTATACAGGGCGTTTGCTTTCCACAGTACGATAAGCAACTTTGTTATTTTAAATGAAACACCCTATATATTATTATATAATTGAATGCAAAATTGAATTGTCTATCACATAGTATAAGATGTGTATATGGCTAAAATGTACGGTTAATGAGAAATTCGTGAATTTTGAATATTTAGGTTGGACTCAGCGGAAACTGATCGTCGGTCGGTAGCGATCGTCCGGCTTCGCCAGTTGTAATTTCTAAGGGGACCTACTACAGAGTACAGATAGATGCGTATCTTGGTGTCTTTCTTTTGTTCATATCGAACCCGTATAGTCTCATTTTTCTCGCGAGGCATTTAAATGATTTTCAATACTGCCTCGCGAACTACTGTTGAATAGCAAAAACAAAATGTTTATTTTTAGTATGGGAAAGTCCAGGGGAGGTCTGCACCTCCTCTTTTTTTTGTTTCTCATGGCTGTTAATGGACTCTCGTACGACTGGCTGGTGCGATTCCGCGTGGATTGCGAAGATATAAAAAACAAATTATGTACTCCATCGAGAAACAACTCATTAGTGATTAGTGGTGTAAAAAAAGTAACTATTCTTATCCGAGTACTCGTTACCCGACAAGATCCGAAGCAACGAATACGGACATGAAAAAGTATTCGTTACTTTTTACAAACGAGTACTTACTAGGCCACTACCCATTTGCGTATCTGGTCCACTGTACACTACTGACTACACTACCGTACTCGTTTTATGAGCGACTGCAGAATCTACTTCAGCGTGGACGAGTACTCGGTAACGAATACTGTAACTAAAACTAACGAATAGTTACAAGTACCGAAAAGTAACGAAAATTTACATCACCATTAGTGATGTAGATTTTCGTTACCGAGGCTACGTTCCGAAATCTACTGACACTGCTGGCAGTACTTGGGGATAGCAGTACTGAATGACACCGTTCCGAAATTGCAATCAGAGAAATTACTGACGTATTTCGGAACATGTTCGGAACCCAAAATGAGTTAATCCCCTCCGCAATAATCATGCATATAATAATAACCTATTTTTTTTAAATGGCTTTTGTTACTATCGTACCGCCTATTGTTGAAAATATGATTTTAAATTTAGTTGACTCAAGTTCAGATTCAGAAGATGACGTAGAATTGATAATAACCTGCTCTTTGAAACTCTTCAACAGTTAAACCAATAGCATATTCTTTATTGGAGTCCCCATCAATAAATTGATATGTTATTCTGTTCTCGGACATTTTTCACACAAAATTGAACACCTCGAAATTCAAAAATTCAAAAAATGACAGTTTACTTACGCCACACTACCTCTCCACTGTCAGCTGCGTCAGTAAAAAATTCCAAAGATGTTTTTAGAATGATTAGTATTTTTTGACAACGCGTAACCAGCGCCAGCATTGCTGTAACTGATTTTGGAACGACTAATCAGTAAAGTTAGTGCTGTCAGTAGATTTCGGAACGTACCCCGAGTACTCGTTCACGTTGAAGTAGATTCTGCAGTCGACAGTCGCTTAGAAAACGAGTACTCCGAGTACGACCTTGATACTAAGTACAGTGTACAGTGGAACAGATGCGCAAATGAGTAGTGGCCGTGGTAGTGGCCTAGTGAGTACTCGTTTGTAAAACGAATAGTTACTTTCTTTACACTACTAAGTGGAATGTGATGATACCTATGTGTTATCTATCCCGACTCTCGTACTCCGCTGCGTACTCCCTTACAGAGTTAGGATCAATATTCAATATTTGTTTACTAAAAAGTAAACAAACATAATCTAGGAGCTGTATACGCTTAGGCATGCAGTGCTTTCATGGAGCATTCGCCACTGATTATGACCCATGATCCGAAAATGCTTGGTTGCTAACAAGTTACCAGCCGACAAAAAAGTAACGACGAATCACTAATTTTATTCGTAAAAATTTAACCAAATAAGATATTGTTTTGGTTGTTACATAGGGAAAGTATTTTTATGTTTGGCCTCCCAACGGTCCTCAGGTTTACCACCATTTGAATAATTTAAAAATTCTGAAAACACTACTAAGCACCACTAAACCAAAGAAATACTTTACGTAAGAACCAAAACAATATCTTATTTGGTTAAACTTACGAACAAAATTAGTCGCCTGTTAATATGACCATGGGTTATATTAACTTTTTTCCTTATTCTGGCGAGAGGAATCACCTCCTACAAATTTTCGGTGTACATTTAAATCACCCTATATATTTAAAAAATAATACTTTTAATGTTAATATGCTTTCATATATAATAATATAATATACTGTTAATCATTTCAGTAAAACATGAAAATACCAGCACCCATTTGAATGCCGAAATAAAATCTGATGTGAAATTTAATATTAAGAGTGACGATGATGATATCTGTATTAAGATTGAGCATTTGGTGGGCGAGGAGCTGGATATAAAAGAAGAAATTGGCGAAATTGAATCAGAAATCAGGCAAGGCTTTCAAGTTGAAAAATTAGATTCTGCAATGTACAGCACCTTATATCCAATTGAAGAAAAATCCAATAATACAAGAGGTAACTCAGAACCATATACAAGGACTGTAAGTGGCGAAAGGGCTAAACAGGGAAGTAATTTTGAGACTGGTAGTAAGATAGCTACAAGAGAGAAATGTGATTATAGAAATTTACGAAAGGGTAACTTACAACAACATATGAAAGCCCATACGGGTGAAAAGCCATATAAATGTGATATATGTGATTATAGAGGTTCACAGAAGGCTCACTTACAACGACATTTGGAAACCCATACGGGTGAAAAAGCATTTGAATGTGATATATGCGACTATAGATGTTCACAGAAGGCTAACTTACAAGTTCATATGAAAACCCATACGGGTGAAAAACCATTTCAATGTGATATATGCAACTATAGATGTGCACACAAGAGTAACTTGCAACAACATATGAAAACCCATACGGGTGAAAAACCATTTCATTGTGATATATGTGATTATAGAAGTTTACAAAAGGCTCACTTACAACAACATTTGAAAACCCATACGGGTGAAAAACCATTTCAATGTGATATATGCAACTATAGATGTGCACACAAGAGTAGCTTGCAACAACATATGAAAACCCATACGGGTGAAAAGCCATTTAAATGCAATACATGTGATTATAGAAGTTTACAAAAGGCTCACTTAAAACAACATTTGAAAACCCATACGGGTGAAAAACCATTTCAATGTGATATATGCAACTATAGATGTGCACACAAGAGTAGCTTGCAACAACATATGAAAACCCATACGGGTGAAAAGCCATTTAAATGCAATATATGTGATTATAGAAGTTTACAAAAGGCTCACTTACAACAACATTTGAAAACCCATATGGGTGAAAAACCATTTCAATGTTATATATGTGATTATAGATGTTCACGGAAGGGTCTCTTACAAGTTCATATGAAATCTCATACGGGTGAAAAACCATTTCAATGTGATATATGCAACTATAGATGTGCACACAAGAGTAGCTTGCAACAACATATGAAAACCCATACGGGTGAAAAGCCATTTAAATGCAATACATGTGATTATAGAAGTTTACAAAAGGCTCACTTAAAACAACATTTGAAAACCCATACGGGTGAAAAACCATTTCAATGTGATATATGCAACTATAGATGTGCACACAAGAGTAGCTTGCAACAACATATGAAAACCCATACGGGTGAAAAGCCATTTAAATGCAATATATGTGATTATAGAAGTTTACAAAAGGCTCACTTAGCCCCAATTGCACCGGTTACACTTAAATATAAGCGTCGCTTAAAAGATTAATTCCCATGGATACAAATTGTTACAAGAATTGTGTCCATGGCAATTGATTTTTTAAGCCACGCTTATTATTTAAGTGTAACCGGTGCAGTTGGGCCTTACAACAACATTTGAAAACCCATATGGGTGAAAAACCATTTCAATGTTATATATGTGATTATAGATGTTCACGGAAGGGTCTCTTACAAGTTCATATGAAATCTCATACGGGTGAAAAACCATTTCAATGTGATATATGCAACTATAGATGTGCACACAAGAGTAACTTGCAACAACATATGAAAACCCATACGGGTGAAAAACCATTTAAATGCAATATATGTGATTATAGAAGTTCACAGAAGACGCACTTACAAGTTCATATGAAAACCCATACAGGTGAAAAACCATTTCAATGTGATATATGTGATTATAGATGTTCACGGAAGGGTTTCTTACAAGTTCATATGAAAACCCATACGGGTGAAAAACCATTTCAATGTGATATATGCAACTATAGATGTGCACACAAGAGTAACTTGCAACAACATATGAAAACCCATACGGGTGAAAAACCATTTCAATGTGATATATGCAACTATAGATGTGCACACAAGAGTAACTTGCAACAACATATGAAAACCCATACGGGTGAAAAACCATTTAAATGCAATATATGTGATTATAGAAGTTTACAAAAGGCTCACTTACAACAACATTTGAAAACCCATACGGGTGACAATCCATTTCAATGTGATATATGTGATTATAGATGTTCAGAGAAGAGTAGCTTGCAACGACATATGAAAACCCATACGGATGAAAAAACATTTTAATACAATATAATATGAAAGTTTGAAAGGATAAAAATTATTAATTAAAGTTTATATAAATAATAAATAAAATATCGATTTTAACTGGAAATAACGTTTTATTTGCTTTATATGTAACATAATTAAATATTTTGGAAGCTTTTGATATTTTTACAAACCCACAAAAAACGAACAAATTGAGCTCTTAAGATTCTCTTTTACTGGAAATTTTGGAACAGAAACTGTCTTAAATGGGATCAAGTAGTTTCTGTATAAATCATTATTCATTTGTTGTTATAATATCTTATATTATGTTTCTGACCGTCGCGCGTCGCGTCGCGTCGTCTGGGTTGATACGTATTCCAGTTGTCACACATAAAGTCTGCCTGTAGCTTGAAAATCATACTTTGGGATAAAATGAAATTTGACCAGATGTTGCGACGACCGAGTAATAGGGAACTGCATTTATGCGAATTATTAGGATTAAAAATAAATGGTTATTCAACCAACCCTACCGTGTAGCGGTAGCGATACAGGGTGGAAATAAACAACACCGACTAACTTTGGGAGGTGATTCCTTAGGTCATCTTAAGAAAAAAAGTTCCCATGAACAGGAGTCCTAAAATGCTTTGAAGGGGAGCTACTGCCCCCGAAGGGGGTGAATAAAACTTCAGTTTTTTGTTGGCAATTTGTCTTTCATTTTTATTTGGATAATCATTTTTGTCTAAAAACTCATAATTACGTTTTGTTATTAGTTACTTGTTATCCATTATCTGTAGTTTTCTTAATTTAAAATTAATAAATAAGTATTAAATTAAAAAAAAAGGTTCTATCTCGACCTGAAGCAGAAAATGGTTTAATCGATTTTGTTATGGAAAATTGCTAGACGTACAAAAAAAATGAAGAGTCCCCAGATTACTGACTCAAATTGGTTACAAAAATAGTAAGTAAAAGTAGTATTAGATCTACTGAAGGCAGAAGCACAAATTTTCAAAAGTCCCCTAGATAAATATTGTGTATTGTTATTTGATGAAATGAGCCTTGTCCCGAACTTGACATGGAACCAAGTAGAAGATGTTGATGGGTTTGAAGATTACGGTAAATAACATTGCAAATCATGTTCAGGTAAATATTTGTATTCTATTGATCTTATAAAATATTTTTCTGAATTTGACTTCAAGCTTGTTAAATTAGTTTAATCATTTAGAGGGCGACTTGAGGAGTGGGGATAGTTCAGTTTTCAAATGTAGGATTATATTTATTTACTAGAGGGCGATACTGGTATTGATTTGAATTATTTTGAAATTATCATTTATTTTAATAAAATCTGAAAACTAAAACGACATGACGCGACTGCAGGGCACACTCAGGCACACCCAGGCACACTTGTTTTTACCAAATCTGTCACGTTGACAATTCAAACTTCACATCACTACGCAAATATGTAACTAGTACTTTAGTACCTAATATAATTACAATTACATTGTCCAGCGGAGCTTTATTTACTTTTTATTATTATTGTCTAAAAGACGTAAAAAATAATTTATAAATTACCGTCAAAGTTGTTCTTTAATTTAGCGAACTACAACTAACAAAAACAGTGTTGTCTATATAGAGTTGTGGTAATGATTTCGGCCTCGCACTCAGAAGTCATAGGATCCATTCCAGGCTCTGATAAACTTTTTTTTTAAATTTGATTTCTATTTAAATAAAAATATTGATTGTAATAATTTTTAATTTTTTTGCTTTTAGTATTTTTGGTTGACAAAATTAAAGAACACCGTTGACTGTAATTAATAAATTGCCGATTTTAACTTTTTTTGGACAATAATAAAGGTTAATAATCTTGTTTGTGTAGATTGACTGGTTTAAATTAATATTTTAATATCTGAGAATGTTAGCAGTCATTTAAAACAATTTAATTTTAATTGCAAAAAAAATTGTAAATATATTTCGACCACAAGTTTGGCCTTCTTCAGTACAAAAGAAATTAAAAATCACATAATGATATAGTAATCTGTAATTGAAAATTAATTGAAGTTAGTGAAGGAAAATTACCTCAAAAAAAATCAAAAATCTTACCTTCAAAAATATTAAAAAAGTATTAAAAAAAAAAGTTATGTGGTGGAATAAGCACACCACTTCATTAGAGTTAACATCTTAATAGATGAAAAAATTTTTAATTTAAAAAGCGAAATTTAAAACTTTGTTAGAACGTTCTAACAAAAAAGTATTAAAAAAAAAAGTTATGTGGTGGAATAAGCACACCACTTCATTAGAGTTAACATCTTAATAGATGAAAAAATTTTTAATTTAAAAAGCGAAATTTAAAACTTTGTTAGAACGTTCTAACAAAGTTTTAAATTTCGTAAGGTGCGTCTGCGCGTTGGAACATTTTTAATTTTCAACTTCCAAGTATTTGAGGTCCGTCTTTTATTTAGTTTTTTTATTTCATGTTTTTCTTTAGTATTTTTTTAAATACGAGGTACACGCAAAGTACATATTGCCATATACAGAATTTAAAGGAGAATCCGAATTTATGAAAAGAAATGGAGTAATCTATTTAAAAAAATTGGAGCAAAAATTATTCAATCAATTAACATGAAAAGAGTCTACTATACACCAAGGTAGAAAAGTAAATTTTCTCAGCCAGCATTGAAGAAAATAAGTTGCGAGACTGATAAGTCTTCCTACTTTTATTCTGCTACTAGCACCTTTATTCTTCTTATAATTAATCGCTTTTATACACTACCTACTCGCAATGTAACTTCTTTAACACATTCGCTGCGTATGACTCCGACCAGAGCAGCATCGGTTTGTCAGCCTGTGCGCTCCATTCAGAGCAGATGATGTTAGGAGCCAAAAATCAAAAATTTTCAGAAATTAAAAACAATGATTTACACGTATTTAAATAAACAATAAATCAAACATTTACCAAAAAAAAAAAAATTACCAAAACAAAGGTTTGCACCTCTGGGGTACCCCACATAATACAAGTCACAGCGAATGTGTTAAGCTCTATTCACACTCGTAATAGGAAAAAAAACCTATGGAAAGAACACCTAAGGAAAAAAGACCTAAGAAGAAAAAACCTATGGAAAAAAACCTAGAGGAAAAAAAACCTATAGAAAAAACATAGAAATATGGCTAAAAAAAGAAGATGGTAACACAAAGGGATGCTCATTCCTCATAAAAGAAAACAAGAAATGGTAAGGGGGTAAGCTGAGGGATGTTCATTCCTCATAAAAGAAAACAAAAATGGATAGCAAGTAAGCTGAGGGATTTTCATTCCTCATAAAAGAAAACAAAAAATGGTTAGCACGAAAAGGAGATGGTCAATGCAGTCTGTGCACATGGTACGAAAATCTGTGCACACGGCGCCTCAGTCTGTGTTCAGGTTAGTTGCTCTTTGCTGGTAATATATATAGAAAGATGGCTAAAAAAAGAAGATGGTAACACAAAGGGATGCTCATTCCTCATAAAAGAAAACAAGAAATGTATAGCAAGTAAGCCGAGGGATTTTCATTCCTCATAAAAGAAAACAAAAAATTGTTAGCACGAAAAGGAGATGGTCAATGCAGTCTGTGCACATGGTACGAAAATCTGTGCACACGGCGGCGCCTATAGGTTTTTTTTCCTGTAGGTTTTTTTTCCATAGGTTTTTTTTCTCAGGTTTTTTTTCCGTAGGTTTTTTTTCCGTAGGTGTTTTTTCCTAGTAGTGCAAGGCAGGGCACACGTACTCGGCAAATTATTTTTCACGAAATCTATACATGGTCATGGTCTATAGCACGGTCACCAGCTTGGCAAGCAACGATGGTAGCACGTGACAATTCTTTCGAACCATATTTACCGAGCTATTGACTATGACCCGCATAGATAACGTGAAAACTAATTTGCCGAGCCCGTGTCTTTAGTCTGTTCGGTACTATAATATAAATCAAGCTTAAACCTAGTAACATTGCTAGTAGCGTAAAAGCGATTAATTATAAAAGGAATAAAGCTGCTAGTAGTGGAAAAAAAAGTATATACACCACGGTAGAGTAGACGTATGAGCCTCAATAATGCTTGACTGAGAAAAATGTCTTCTCTAACTTGGTGTATAATATACTAATATCAGTTTTGTATGTTGAACTCTGCCTTCCCCACAGAAAATGTCACCAGCCGCCACTGGTTTGTGCTACTTTAAATATTTCACACATATTAATATCTTACTAAACTGTTAATTATTTCAGTAGAACATGAGAATAGCAGCACCCATTTGCATGCCCAAATAAAATCTGAAACTCCTGATGTGAAATTCGATATTGAGAATGATGATGATATCTATATTAAGATTGTGTCTTTGGTGGGCGAGGAACTGGATATAAAAGAAGAAATTGACGAAATTGAGCCCGAAATCATGCAAGGCTTTCAAGTTGAACAGTTAGATTCTGCAATGTACAGCACCTTATATCCAATTGAAGAAAATTCCAAATCCAATAAGGCAAAAGATAACTTAGAACCATACACATCAACTGTAAGTGGTTATGGAAGTAATTGGAGAAGAAATTTTGAGACTTATGGTAAGGAAGATAGGTACAAGAGAGCGACCCTTTCAATGCAATACTTATATGTGAATAGGTACTACAGGCCGATTCAAATTCGACCCTCGCCATGGGGATTTCCCTTAAGAACAGACGTAGGGAGAATGATTAAATCCGGCAAAGTAGCCTCCTTTGCCTGACATGGTCTGATTATAATTTTATTAACATGTTTCCTCTCTTTCAGACCAGCAACTTTCTTATTTCTTATGGGCGCAATTTTATTTACAAATTCAGATGCCCACTTTTTCTCTGATTATGAACGATATATGATATGTAAGAGAAAATATTCTAAATGTACCTAGTGCTTAATTCTCAAAAAAAAACGTATAACTTAAAATTATGCCTTGGATTGTTTAAAAACAATGGAACATCTAGTTAAGTCGCTTTTGTCTACGTGTTTAATTGTTAATGAAAATGGCAGATTATTTGAACATTTATTGTAATAAATTATTGTTCTTCCCAACCGGGAATAAAGTGCCACTTTTATTCCCTTAATGTATAAATAATTACTATTTATAATATGAATTCAATTTTCGAATTTTGTTCTCATTAATTCGGTATTTTCGTTAGATTAGCTTCATTATTATAATATTTTGATATCCGTAACAATGAAATGAGTAAACAAAATCGACCTAAATAGATGAGAATTAAGCACTTCATGCAGAATATTTTCCCTGCATATCATATCCCTTTGTCATCAGAGAAAAAAATGAGCATCTGAATTTGTAAATAAACAAAATGGCGCTATAAGAAATAAGAAAGTCGATGACGATCTGAAAGAGACGAAACGTGTTAATAAAATTATAATTGGACCATCAGATAAGAGGAGAAACAATGACTACGAAAATTTTTTTTTGTATTTTAATTATAAATTCAAATAAAAGCGCCACAAACAAAAACCTAAATCCCACTTTTTTCAATTATTCAAAATATTTCGATTGTCAGTTGTCGCAAGTCAAGTTTGGTGGCGCATTCTTATAGACAACAAAAAATAGTAACTTTCCCGAATTTAAACATTAACTCCGTTCAATTGACTCTACGATTCAGTACAAACGCGTAACGCTTTTTAGTGTGACCAACAGAATGGCTGGATTTTTGAAAACGTCGCATTCTATTGGTTGACACTAAAATACGCTGAACGTTTGTGCTGACTTGCTGAGTCAATTGAACGCAGCTTAAGGGAGATCCCCATGGTGAGGGTCAAGTTTGAATCAGGCTGTATAAAAGTTCACGTGAGGGTGAAACCCATACGGGTGAAAAACCGTTTCGTTGCAATATATGTGAACATACGGGTAGAAAACTATTTCAATGCAATATTCGCTATTCAAATTTAAGATTTGCGTGCGCGCACGACGCTACTGTGGAGGTTTAAATTACAACCTGTCTAGCGTAGTTGTAGCCATCTAGCATAGCATTTTTTTTATAGTTGTTTGTATTTGCGGTTTGTACGGTTTACATTTTTATAATTAATTTATCAGGAAAAAATACTAGAAGCAAGAGCAACACCAACTGCTGCGTATATGGTTGCAAGTCTGTGCGAAGGACACGCAACGACTTAAGTTATCATACTTTCCCCAAACCAGGTAAAGAAAGTGTACGCATAGAAAATGATTTTGGTGGCATGCGAAAGGTGGACAGGAAAAAAGCTTGGGAAATTAAGTTAAAGTTAAAGAGGGTTTCCAACTGCATGCGAGTTTGTTCCTTACATTTCATAAAAGACGATTACTATTATGCAGGTAAGATGTCACGTCATATAATATAATAACACAATTTTTATTTAGCAGAACAATGCTGTACAAACTACAAAATATAATATTCTGTGATATTACAAATTTTAGAATGGCAAGGGACTAGACGATTACTACCAACAGCAGTTCCAAGCCAGAACTTGCCAATTTGAAGTCATGATGTTAATCAGAAAAAAAAAGATGAAAGAAGCACGTTGGACAAATTGAGGATGAACAAGGATCACATTGTGGTCGATAAAGGGTTTTTAATTGATGATAAGAAGCTATTCTCAATGCGAAAATAGCTGCTGCTAGAGTCCACATTGAAAGAGTTCATCAACACACTAAAATATTTCAAATTTTAAATAACCATTTACCAGTGAATTTGGTTCCAATTATTAATGTAAGTTTAAATCATTTGCTAAAACTTACGTCGATATTTCATTTAAATTGTAGTTGGAAGATATGGAGAACTACATCAAAGTTAAATTGATGGGTTGTCAAAAGTGATGAAAAACAATTTTTGTATGCCAACTGGATCAATCCTCAAAAAAAGCCGGTCCCCATCGCTGCCGCCGGCCTCCAAGGTGGCTTCGACGTCGACCCCTCTGGCGGCAGTACATCCTCTAGCAACCGGTCCTAGCGCCGTGGTCGACGAAGAATCGGTCTCAAGCTTCGGCTCCCAAGCCACCGCGGTAACCGTAACTCCTGCGGGTAGCGGGGACCCAATGGCGAAAACCTGAGCTTTTCCTTGGAGCCTCGGGTGGTCAAGAATCCCGGTCCCGGGAAGCGCAACCACGAGGACGAGGAGGGAGGCTCCCGGCCGGCCAAGCGGCATCGCCATATAACCATGTTCTTTTTTATTAATGATTGGTTGTATAAAAAAAATAAAAACATTTTGTAAAATGCGTTATAATAACCACTGAATGTGAGTTGCATACACTATTTTTTCTATGACCAGTCAAATAGTTTATTTTCAAGATTTATTAAATTTTAAATCTGTCACATTGAATTATGAGAAGGGCACAATTTTTTATTTTATCGAAGAGTATTGTTAGAGACTACTATAAGTATAAGCTGTAAATTACTAAACTTAAGTATACATGGTTGGTGATTTGTGATAAATTGTTGAATTTTTTTCTTTGTTCTTAATTTAAGTTTTGAAAATTCAACTCCTGACACTAAATAGGTACCTAGGTTTTAACAACATGACATTTTAGTAATTTCTACTCTTTCTACTCCAAAAAAAGTTAAAAAAAGTGGAGGTGCAAACCTCCCCTGGACTTTCCCATACTAAAAATAAACATTCGTTTTTGGTATTCAACAGTATTGTTCGCCACAACCGATAAACTAAACTTGAAAATTAGTATATGGAAAATTAACACAAGTGCCGATTGTGTTCATCTGCGCATGTGTGATTATTTATATTCATAGGCTGCTAGGATTAGCCGGCGACAAGGAATTCCCGTCCCGCGCATGGTCACTTGAACATATCGGCACTTACAAATTTCACCCTACACTGTTTGAAAGTTCAAAATTCACGAATTTCTCATTAACCGTACATTTTAGCCATATAAATGCCTTATACTATGTGATAGACAATTTAATTTTGCATTCAATTATATAATAATATATAGGGCGTTTCATTTAAAATAACAAAGTTGCTTATTGTACTGTGAAAACCAAACACCCTGTATACGTGATATAAATTTAGAAAAATGTAAATTTATATACTGAACAACTTTTATATTTAAACTTTTTTCATATTTTGACTAATAAAGGCGCTATAGGAGCATCAATTTCCGATTTTCAAAATCTCGTAGAGGGCGCCACAGTGGAATTCTGGCATTCATCAAAAAACAAAACTGTAGCTAATACCAAGCTGCATAAGTGTAGAAAATTTAAACAAAATCCTTAGAGCAGTTTTTTTGTAATAATTTTTCAAAAATTTCAAAATTTTTGGAAGAGCGCCGTTGCTACCGTTTTTGAATTTAGTAAATGATTCTTTTTCTTGGTATAGTACAGCCAAAGGGCTTTCAAACGAGTTGTTGCGGAACCTTATCAGATAACTGGTTTTTGAGTTATGGGGCGTTAAAGTCGAAATTTTGAAAAATTCATAGCAACCGCCATTTTGAAGTTAGAGAGTCCGGTAAAAAACTGTTTTCCTTGAATTATGCCCTTCTTTCATATTCCCTACTCAGATTTTCAAAATTCCGCTTCTGAAAAAAATGATACCAAAAAAACATGTCTAACTTCCGCTTCCGGTTTCGGATTTTTTTGATGAATTTTGTCGATGAATTTTCGATATACCCCTTCATTTAAAATTTCATCAAAATCGGTTTACTAGTTTTTGCGTTAGAGGCGTTACATACACACACACACACAGACAGACATTTTTTCTAGACCACTTTTTTGGGTTCCTGGGGACCCAAAACACGTATTTCCGCGAAAATTTCGACTTCGAAAATTTTCATGATATCAATACTTCCCTATACCAGTAGTGGTATGGGAAAGTAAAAACGTGGATCACCTACCTGCACTAGCGATCGTGCGACTTGAAATTACAGCTGGCGACCGACAATCCATCTGTCAGAGTTCATCCTAAATCTTCAAACTTTACAAAACGTAGCGGAACTTGGAAAATTCTCATCAACCGTACATTTTAGCTGTATCACTACTACCTTATTCTAATTAAATGATTAAGATCCATTTGAACACAAAATGGGTTAAGTATGAAATAAAAAGGTTTAAAAATGTGCTGCTTCAATTTTTGTGTTTGTTAAATTTTCAATAATCCTCTGGATTTAAGGACATTAGTTCCTCAAACCCTTGTTCCTTTTGTGATTCTTTTTATGTAACACTTCATGTTATTTAAAATTTAAATTTTTATGTAATTTTTTATTCAATTTATTAATTTTATATCTACCATATGGTAAGTTCTTATTAATATATTTAGACCTTAAGCGGGGTTTACATTACCAACAAGTCTAGGATAAATTGGCATACATGTATTATACTTGTATAATACTTTCTCAAATTTATCATAAACAAAGTCTTATACATTTTTAAATACAAGTAGTAGATAATGTATAAAACATTACTTGTTCACATTGTATTGAAAAGTTGTTACAAAATGGCTTCAAACGAAGAACTTATGTTTGTTTCTGCCGTGTCAAGTTATTTAATTTTCGATTAGCAAGTAATAATAATGAAAGTCCCAAAAGAAGGCAAAGGTGGTGGAGTAGAAACTTTTTTATCCACATCTATTTCGCTGAATTTTAAATTATCAGCAATCGAACGTAGTGCATCTTTTTTTGCGTTTCTCATCAATAATACTTCATTCTGCCTTAAAAATTCAATTAATTGAATTGTGTTCTCTTTTGACCACTCCATTTGCGATAAAACACTATAGAAGGCTTTGAAAATACGTAATGTGCAGTCGCAAGTTGTCAGACATGTATGTGTATTCCATCCACTTCGGATCGGCCGTACTTGTATAATACATGTCCTATACACCAACAAATGCAGTTGGATACTTCTGAAAATCTACAACTTGTATTAAACATATTTGAAATTTTTCTAGACTTTTTAAATACTTGTATGATACTTATATTATCCAGGACATGTACGTAGTGAGAACCCACCTTAAGGCTGGAGTTTACACCTTGAAATATACCCCAATTTTTTTTCTAAAATGCAAATTAATTCGGAAATAATTGAAATACAATTTTAAAAATATCAATATAATTCACCTTTTGCAATTTAGCATATAGGCAACACAACTAACAGGACCATTAACTCACAATGGAGCCAATACACAAAAGACGGACTATAACGGATTACAACTTTCTACTAGGTATTGTTGTTTGACAAAAAAAAATTAAAACAATATAACGACAAAATCTATATTCAATACAGGAAATTCGTTATTCTTTATTGCATTTATCAATTTTGGTAACGTCAGAAGAATCTGAAATATTTAAAAATATGAAACAAAATTCCAAGGCAAGCATTATTTTTGTTATTGTAGGTTTGCAACTTTCCATACATCAAATTGGATTTTGCTTTAAGTAAATGCCGGCCTTGCGGAACGAAGGCGTAATATAATTTGACCGTTGTGATTGGTTACATGCCACCATACGGTCTATCCGCGCGTATTCAAGGTCATTGCGCAAAAAGTTGACTCTACTTTAACTTTTTGCGGAATAGCGCAATCGAATCTGCCGACAAAAAGTTGAAGTGTCCAGTAAATGGTGTTATAACCTTAAAACTGCGTCTTAAAATGGCGGTAATTATTTATAATTTTTAACAGTTCAAAAGTATTAATAGTAAATTGTGGATTTGCCGAAATAGTTTTTTTGCTTGTAGCAGTTATTTAGCTTATGTTTCGACATTCTGCAAATTGCGCTTTTACGGTGTGTAGGGAATAGCTTCAAATTTAAACGGACCACAACGCGCGCATTCCGCTTCCGCTTTTCCGCTGTGTGGGGACTTGGCCTGAGGCTTATTTGTTATACTTTTTTAGCATCTGAAGATGCCCTTTCAAGGGCGAAAACGTTAATGCTACATTTAATAAAGGAGCTATCAACGGCCTAAATCACACTTTAAATGGCCGTTGCTAGCTCCACGGCTAACGTGGATATAATTCTGACACTAAATCCACGGCATAGAAGAAAAATGCCAACTGTGTCGCATTTTATCCTTCGAAGAGCACATTTTCCGAACACGGAAATTAAAAAAATGCGGGCATTACGTCATGCGCATGTCTGGGGACTTGTAAAAGTATTTCAGCTTCCTGAGATTATAGGGACAGAGGTGCGTACGATTGGTTGCTTACTCCCAAGGCGTAAAAGTGTCGTTTCCAAGAAATCTAATGATAACAATTATTAACTACAAACAAAATCAATCGCTCGGAGTACTTTTTATTGGTCATATTCAACTTGCAAATTAATTTAAAATCAATTTAAAATATGAAAATGTTTGAAACTTTCATAATAGAATAATTTTGTTAAGTCCCCAGACATGCGCAGTAGGTGTAGCTCGTATTCGCCCTTGACAATGACGTAATGCCGTGAATTTTGTGTCAGAATATTATATCCACGTTAGCCGTGGAGCTAGCAACGGCCAACTTTATAAGCCTCAAACTAATGCACAGCGCACATGCGCAAAAACAAACAACTGTACTATGTTATTCAGAACCTAGGGGGTGAGGGCGAGGCAGGAGGGGGGCCTAAAGGTCCCATTTTTAACTTTTCCTTATGATTGATTTCAGCAAATAAAACCCGAATAGAACCCTAAAACACGATATTTGATTTTTTCAAAACGTCCCCCACTCTATTCTCAAAACTATTGACACTACGGAAAAAATGAATAGAACCTTTTTTGTAGAGAATTAACTCTAGTATAATTTTATGTAAGGCTAGTTTTTCGCTAAACTCAATATTTTCCGAGATATTTAAGGAAAAGTTGAAAATGGGACCTTTAGGCCCCCCTCCTGTCTCGCGCTCACCAGTCACCCCCCACCATCGGGGACTTTTAGTATGTTATGCAGGACACTCGAATGAACAACTGTGCCAAATTTCAAAACTTCGGGATTTTTTTCTTCTGTTTTGGCTAATTTGACTGGGCTATAATAGGGTGTCCCGAAAATGGCGCATAATATATATGGTACGCTGTTCAGTACCGCTAAACAAGTGTGAGAAAAATGTTAAAAAAAATCTTTTCGCTCAAATTTGTAAGATATGAAGATGTAAAGTTAACACTTGTAACTTTTTAAAAATTGGAAATGAAACTGACTAAGGGTACTCTATTTGTAGAAAATAATGTCTTTTATTGTTTCCAAATTTTAAAAATTGCAAAAAAGCACGTAATTCCAAATTATTAAATAATTACTGAAGACATTTTTACATCGAGATAGCGCGAAAATGTTTCTGGCAACATTGTGCTCTGTTCAAAAATCAGTCGTATGGTTTCCCAGGTAATAATGAGTAGGTAACATAGGTGGATGTGCCAGATTGTGCACATCTTTTTCGGTTAATAACTACAAAAACACGGTAGGTAGAATTTTTTTGAAGTGTAACTTCTTATCCGGCGTAGGGGAGTAAAAGCTTGGAAGTGAAACGGATATTACGTGTCGCGTAACGGAAACACGTGACGCGCGGGCGTTTTAAATTCATACATTAAGCGTGCGTGTTGCGCAGACTCGAAAATAAAGCAGGTAGAATGCCTTGGGTAGAATAGCGATCGCCGAAGAATGACGCACGCAATTTGCGTTTATATTGAATACATTTTGTGTTTGTTATACATTTAAAGACAAGGTGCGTCAAAATTAATGCAACCAAATGGATAATAATGCACATACAGGGTGCGTCAAACTAAATGCAACAAACAAACAAGAAGTTACACTTCAGTCGTGAGTCCCATGACGCACACCAATTTTTGTATTTTTCCCTTACTACTCCCTTGTCAGTCACCTACAACGCCCCATAAATATTATGCGCCATTTTCGGGACACCCTGTATAGTTACCTTATGTTCATCATTTGTAACTTTTTGAATTTTAGCAGCGTTCGTTTTTCTACTTCGAGTACCTAGTTTGACTTCGTTTAGCTTCCGTTTATTACAGAACAATAATTTACGGGAAGAGTTATTGGAAAACGTGCGAAAATTTAAACAACTGTCAAAATTACTTTTACACAATGGTGAATTGTTTAATAAAAATACAGCTACAGAAATAGCAGCATTAGAGGAATTTTCGATTTTCATTTTTACAATTTATAAATTATTCACAATAAAACTTGAACAAATTATTATTAACAACGAATGTCGCGCAGGATTTGAATCGAAACGCGTTGGGTCATGGTCGGATATTGTCTGAAAACTCGAATCACGTGACCTCATAGGTTAGATCAGATGTTCTAATGACGTCTGTTCTGTTCTTAGGACATTAGCCAGGCATTAGACATGCATTAGACTGAGCGCTCAGCGTTGATCGTCCACGAACGTCTTCGATCGTTCTGTATAGTCGTTCTGAAAATGTAACATTAGACTGAGCAACCGGTGGCGGTAAAAAATTGTTTGTGGTCATTGCACTGAAGACTAAAGGTGGGCGATATTGAAAAAAATATCGATAATAACGATATAAAAAAATATCGATATTGTCGATATATCTATGTTTTCCAAATTCAATATCGATATAAAAAAATTCCCAGCCCTACTGAAGACTAAGTGAACATTTTTTTTTCTTTTAAATTCATTAAAAAATGTCCAATTTAAGCGAGGAAGAAGAAATGATGACCGTACTTTTATTGGAAGAAAAACCAAACGCTCTTTTAAAAAGTTAGGTTACGTTAGTTTTAGCACATGCGCACTCTACTACGAACGTTCGTGACCAACCAAAATTTAGAACTGGTTCGAATTTCAAACTTCTTTGCAGAACTATCGAGGCCAGCCGTGAACGATCGATGAATGTAACTTTGCCCATAAGAATACTTGTGTTGGAAATTTGGTTGACGGTGGCTGTTCGCAGATGACCGACACTGAACGATCAGTCTATTCTCTGTCTTAAGGAGCACGCGCACTTGTTCGGTTCGGAACGGAATCGTCTCGTTCGGTTTGAATCGGTCCAAACATCCGCGCACTACTTCGAACATACACTGGTCCTTTGAGGAAAAAACATACCGCTTTGAAATTGGCTCAAAGAAGATTGACAAGGACATACATATAATAGGAACTAGTAGTTTCTACGCATGCGTGTGGTAATCGGCTGTTGAAGATGTCTTGTTCCCCCTTTCAATCTTCTTTGAAACACCGGTTGTGCAGTACAGCATACATATGTTCTTTACAGTTTCGAAGGTATCAAACTTATCGCGCTTTAAATTGCTGCATGCATGCGCAGTAAATATTGGTTCTAGTAAATATTGTTAAAATGAAACACGGGGCGTCGAAAACCTAATATATTTAACACACTGATCCACACATCTTTAGGTACATTGATAAAACTTAGCAGTGAATATTGTTTCTTCTAATTATACCAGCTTTAAAAAAATTTAAAGTAACAGATTCTATCCTATAAATAAGACAGAGATATGACTAGAATCTAGAATTGCAATTGTGAACTGAGTCTGAGAGTTCAGACCTTGAGAGAAACTTGCATTCCAGTATATCGAATTGATATTTGATATCGAATACAGTTTAGTCAACAATGTGTTTAAAACTTTTTTAAATTCCCAAGAACCCGTGAAAATCTCTTTTTTTTCACGGGATTTAGTGTCGTTATAATATAACGACACTATTCTAAAAAAAGTGGAGGTGCAAACCTCCCCTGGACTTTCCCATACTAAAAATAAACATTTTGTTTTTGCTATTCAACAGTAATTCGCGAGGCAGCATTGGAAATCATTTGAATGCCTCGCGAAACAAACGAGACTATACGGGTTCGATATGAACAGAAGAAAGACACCAAGATACGCATCTATCTGTACTCTGTAGTAGCATAGAGGTAGTAGGTAGCGGGCGGCTAGAGGTTACAACTGGCGAAGCCGGACAATCGCTAGCGACCGACGATCTGTTTCCGTCAAGAGTCCAACCTAAATATTCAAAATTCACGAATTTCTCATTATCCCTACATTTTAGCCATATGAACACCTTATACTATGTGATAGACAATTTAATTTTGCATTCAATTATATAATAATATATAGGGTAAAAAAATAGAAGATTATTGGCTGGACAGGTAGAAATTCTTGTTTGAGATGATTGCAGCCATTTACGAAGTAATTGAATAAAAAAAAAAATTTGTTTGAGAAAAAAATATATATATATATATTTCGGTTAAGACTTAACCTTCTTCAGTATGAATAATAAAACAAGATTATATCTGTAATTAACAAAGAAAATATATAGGTTAGTGAAAAAACATCCTCACCAAAAAGTGCAAAACTCACCTTAAAACGGAATTATCATAATGGAAAATTTTATTTAACACATGTTAAATTTATAAGAAAATAAAAATTGAAAATTTTAAAGTTGTGGTGGAATTATTGAAAACACACCACTAAGCTGATGTTACTTTAAGACAAAAACAATGAAACTAAACTGTTTCATTGTTAATAATTAAAAGTTAAATTTCAAATTTTAACTAAAGAACTACATGTAGTAGAGGTTGTCGTTAAAGTGAAGACAAGATGGTTGTAATATTTTATATTATGCTCGTAGAGTCAAATGTTTTTGTCTTAAAGTAACATCAGCTTAGTGGTGTGTTTTCAATAATTCCACCACAACTTTAAAATTTTCAATTTTTATTTTCTTATAAATTTAACATGTGTTAAATAAAATTTTCCATTATGATAATTCCGTTTTAAGGTGAGTTTTGCACTTTTTGGTGAGGATGTTTTTTCACTAACCTATACAGTGAAGTCCATTTATTATGTAATATAGGCATGTTGCAAGTTAATTGGTGTACCCACTTTAGCATTGGAATATAGGCAAACCATTATACACTGCTAAGCACTCTTGCCCCTGCCTACTGATGAATTTAAATTTTCAATTGTCAGGAATGTTTTATTTTGAGGTTAAACTCAGTTAAACTTTCATGTGTTGCTGATTTCGGTTACATCATAGATGGTTACATAAAAAAAAAACTAGCTAACTGTATAATGGGTTGCCTATATTCCCATGCTAAAGTGGGTACACCAATTAACTTGCAACATGCCTATATTGCATAATAAATGGACTTCACTGTATATTTTCTTTGTTAATTACAGATATAATCTTGTTTTATTATTCATACTGAAGAAGGTTAAGTCTTAACCGAAATATACAGGGTGTCTCTAAAATATGGTGCCATAGCTTAACCACAGATTCCGGGGATCAAAATAAGACGATTTAACGCAACTTACCTCTATCCGAAATTGCTTCGTTAAAGCGCTATCCAACGCCAAAGATGTTCAAAAAATTTCTATTTTTTTAAATAACAAAGGATTGTTTTTAGCGATTAGGATGAAATTTGGGATGTAATTCTTTACTGGAAAAAGGTATATTTTGACATAATTTTTTTGTTCAGGAGTGTCGGGTAAGTGGTCAAAGCTTGATCATCCACAGGCAAAGAAGCTCATATTTTTTTAACAGTTCGGCCAATAGTTTTCAAATTGTTTTTACAGAGAAACATTCTTATTTCAAATATTTTTTGTTTCTTGTTCGATTTCGGTATCTCCCGCCATAGTTTAGGCTGAAAAAAATTATTTTGATTGGCGGCAGTGCATTTCTTATTTTATTTCAATTTGTGCATTTTGGCCACGTAATGGACATAATTTGTTTTGAAGGCAATTACGATAAGCAAATATGCCTGCAAATTGGGTTTGGTAAATAGTTATTCTAATTAAGTGTGCATAATTGTCTCTTCCCTTTTTAAAGATCCTTAGAGCATAGGGTCTAGCAGGTTTTTCCATTTTGTCATAATTATTTCCCAGTACCTATACTTGAACAACTTGTGCTGTTGTCAATCAACCGGTTTTTAAGGTTATTTGAGGTTTAGAAAGCACAGTTGGTAGAACTGGTGGGGTTTAAACGCCACTCGAGTTAAACCGAGCTTTAAGCGTCGCTTAAGCGTTAAACGAAGATTGTAATACACACTTTTGGGAAATCTGGAGTTTAACTGGGACGCCGTGGTTTAAACCGAGATTGTAATTCTGGGCCTTAGACAGGTAATTTTAATCCCCTCTCCCCTCAACCCCTAAGTGCTAGCAACCTCAACTTTAAAAATTTAAATAGAAATATGTCCTTTATGATACCTGTTTTGATAGGTCTTTTCATTCTTAATATAACCAAAAAAAGTTTTTCAAAATCGGCTGATAAATAACGGAGATATTTAACAAACTGTAATCAAATGAAAATGTCAATCAATATTCGACAAGAAAACGGCTCAAACACATTCACTTGCATTTTGAACGCGTCGTTTCTTGTTGCTGTTCGAAGTTGAAGTTGAAGCTTCCGACCACGTCAATGGACGTTTGGCGTCACTAAGTGATACGAAAGATTTAGGCGTGTTTTCTTTGCTGAAGCTTCCATATGTTGATGCTCCCGACGACGACGGGCATGGAGAAATTCTTGGGGGTCCTGTAGATACTAATAACAACCAATTCGGAATTAAAATTAAATAAAATAACCACGATTCTTACCAGATTCACTGTCTGTGTCGGTGTCGTCGAGATGCACGGTATTATATTCTATGGCACCTTTGCACATTTCTCGATGCGTTTTCAATCGAGACATTAAACCCTGCAATTCCCGTTTGCATACTTTGCAAATTGGCCTGCATCCTTTTTTCCCCTGGACATTTTTCTTTATGAAAAATCGCCAAATATCGTCGCTTTTTCGCCCAGACATTCCGGTTTCGACCCGAAGAAACTTACACTCTCGATCATTCAATTAACACCACATTAACACTGAACAAAATGAAAAGTAACACCCTCCAACGTAAAGTGACCACACGTCCCGATTTTGGTGGGACAGTCCCGCTTTTTGGTGGACTGTCCCGCGTCCCGCCGATTATTAAAAATGTCCCGCTTTTTAGAAAATAACTGCATTTCTTATTTTAAATGTACTGTAAAAATATATTACCTATTATTATATATTAAGTATTATGGTGAATATAAAGAAATAAAAAATACATAAAAAAAACAAAAATGCATGCAGAGTAAACTAAATTAGGCAATGTACCCAGTTAGATTTACTCGGTGGTGTTCGATCATTGTTGTTACGTCTCCGCTTAAATCAGATAAGTGCAGACAGTGCGGTTTGTTGTTTTCAATTTGACGTTTTTTAGCCTTTGTAGTAAATTTTTTTATTTTCAACCATATATGTAATGACAGCATTTCTGACATTTTTGTAAGTTGGAAACTTGACGTTTACTAACTGTCGCCGTCCAGCCAGGTGGAAAGTGATCACTTTCCACCTGGTGGGCGACAAAGTAAAAATATCAAAATTGTAGTATTTTCATTTTATTATTCGAAACATATAGGAAAAACTAATGAAACTAATGAGTAGTATTCAAATTAATTGTAACATTGGAGTTATTATAAGTAGCAATAGAAATATTTAATATTTATATGCTTAATTTTATGTTTCACTGAGAAAAACGTCAGTGGAGCATAATCAAGCAGGTCGTTACAGTTATACAGGAGTATGCTTTTGTCAATATGTCGGTTTTTTTTTCAAAATATTAATATTTTTAATTTTTATTCCCGTCTGTTTTAGATGGTTGAAAATAAAATAGTATACAAACCACGGTGAAAAGTTTCATTTCTATCTGGAGCATTAGCTGACCTCGGCACTTCGTGCCTTGGTCAGCTATCTTAGCTCTCGATAGAAATGAAACTCTTTCCACCTAGGTATGTAATATACTATTATTTTCAACCATATATGTAATGACAGCATTTCTGACATTTTTGTAAGTTGGAAACTTGACGATTACTAACTGTCGCCGTCCAGCCAGGTGGAAAGTGATCACTTTCCACCTGGCGGGCGGCAAAGTAAAAATATCAAAATTGTAGTATTTTCATTTTATTCTTCGAAACACATAGGAAAAACTAATGAAACTAATTAGTAGTATTCAAATTAATTGTAACATTGGAGTTATTATAAGTAGCAATAGAAATATTTAATATTTATATGCTTAATTTTGTTTCACTGAGAGAAACGTCAGTGGAGCATAATCAAGCAGGTCGTTACAGTTATACAGGAGTATGCTTTTGTCAATATGTCGGTTTTTTTTTCAAAATATTAATATTTTTTATTGTTATTCCCGTCTGTTTTAGATGGTTGAAAATAAAATAGTATACAAACCACGGTGGAAAGTTTCATTTCTATCTGGAGCATTAGCTCTCGATAGAAATGAAACTCTTTCCACCTGGGTATGTAATATACTATTAAACCACTAAGCAACGGGAAATAAATAGTAATTTCTAGTTGGTAATAAACAACCATGGCAATCTATTATAATAATCGAGAAGAAAGAATCGCAGTGCCTAGTTACTCGTATTCAAAATTTCTAGGGACAACGTGTATAGAGAAATTTCACGTTAGTGAAACGTCAGGGTAAAATTAGCATATATTTTTGGTGCAACATGAGGCTTTATTAAATAATACAATTTAATAGAGTATACGGTAGCAATATTTTATTAAGTAAACGATTCAGTTATCTACACAATATGGTTTTACTGCACTACTAACACTGTTATGGGTGACCATTCTAAACTTTAATTATTAATAATTCTCATATTTTTAAATTTTTATATTCATATATGATATTTCATTAAAATGGTTTTTCACTCATATGGGTTTTCATATGTGTAGATAAGTTACTCTTCAGGGAACTTCTATAATCACATATATCGCATTTAAATGGTTTTTCACCCGTATGGGTTTTCATATGTGCAGATAAGTTACTCTTCTGTGAACTTCTATAATCACATACATCGCATATAAATGGATTTTCACCCGTATGGGTTTTCATATGTGCAGATAAGTTACTCTTCTGTGAACTTCTATAATCACATATATCACATTGAAATGATTTTTCAGACGTATGGGTTTTCATATGAACTTGTAAGTGAGTCTTGTGTGAACTTCTATAATCACATATATCGCATTTAAATGGTTTTTTACCCGTATGGGTTTTCATATGTGTAGATAAGGTACTCTTCTGTGAACTTCTGTAATCACATATATCACATTGAAACGGTTTTTCACCCGTATGGGTTTTCATATGTCTAGATAAGTTATTCTTCTGTGAACAGCTATAATCACATATATCACATTTAAATGGTTTTTCACCAGTATGGGTTTGCAGATGTCCTTGTAAGAGAGCCTTCCGTGAACTTCTATAATCACATATATCACATTGAAATGGTTTTTCACCAGTATGGGTTTTCATGTGTCCTTGTAAGAGAGCCTTCCGTGAACTTCTATAATCACATATATCACATTGAAATGGTTTTTCACCAGTATGGGTTTTCATGTGTCCTTGTAAGAGAGCCTTCCGTGAACTTCTATAATCACATATATCGCATTTAAATGGTTTTTCACCCGTATGGGTGTTCATATGTTGTTTTAAGGTACTCTTTAGTGAACTTCTATAATCACATATATTACATTTAAATGGTTTTTCACCCATATGAGTTTTCATATGTGTAGATAAGGTACTCTTCTGTGAACTTCTGTAATCACATATATCACATTGAAACGGTTTTTCACCCGTATGGGTTTTCATATGTCTAGATAAGTTATTCTTCTGTGAACAACTATAATCACATATATCACATTTAAATGGGTTTTCACCCGTATGGGTTATCATATGTCTAGATAAGGTACTCTTCAGTGAACTTCTATAACCACATATATCGCATTTAAATGGTTTTTCACCAGTATGGGTTTGCATATGTCCTTGTAAGAGAGCCTTCCGTGAACTTCTATAATCACATATATCACATTGAAATGGTTTTTCACCAGTATGGGTTTTCATGTGTCCTTGTAAGAGAGCCTTCCGTGAACTTCTATAATCACATATATCGCATTTAAATGGTTTTTCACCCGTATGGGTGTTCATATGTTGTTTTAAGGTACTCTTTAGTGAACTTCTATAATCACATATATTACATTTAAATGGTTTTTCACCCATATGAGTTTTCATATGTGTAGATAAGGTACTCTTCTGTGAACTTCTATAATCACATATATCACATTGAAACGGTTTTTCACCCGTATGGGTTTTCATATGTCTAGATAAGTGATTCTTCTGTGAACAGCTATAATCACATATATCGCATTTAAATGGAATTTCACCTGTATGGGCTTTCATATGTTGATGTAAGTTACTCTTTTGTAAACTTCTATAATCACACTTCTCTCTTGTAGCTATTTTACCACAAGTCTCAAAATTACTTCCCTGTTTACTCCCATCATCACTTACAGTTCTTGTATATGGTTCTGAATTACATCTTGCATTATTGGATTTGGAATTTTCTTCAATTGGAGATAAGGTGCTGTACATTGCAGAATCTAACTGTTCAACTTGAAAGTCTTGCGTGATTTCTGATTCAATTTCTTCTTTTATATCCAGTTCCTCCCCCACCAAAGGCTCAATCTTAATATAGATATCATCATCACTCTTAATATTAAATTTCACATCAGGAGTTTCAGATTTTATTTGGGCATGCAAATGGGTGCTGGTATTTTCATGTTTTACTGAAATAATCAACAGTTTATTAATATATTGACATTCTCAAGCGTCACTTTGTTGAAATCCATGATTATATAAATAATAAATATTAAATAAAATATCGATTTCAACGGGAAATAACAAGATTTATTCGCTTTATAAGGAGTTACTATATTTTGCATTTGTTATAATATTTTATATAGCTTTTGACAATGGCACTTTGATGGCGAAATACGTATAAAGCGAATAAATCTTGTTATTTCCCGTTGAAATCGATATTTTATTTAATATTTATTATTTATAAGATATTAATATTTTAAAAGTACTTATAGTAGTACAAACAGTACAAGACACAACTCTACTTATTTTTTAAATATACAGGATGATTTAAATGTACACCGAAAACACGTAGGAGGTGATTCCTCTCGCCAGAATAAGGAAAAAAATTATATGACCCATGGTCCGCAAATGCCTAGTTGCTGAGTTACGAACGAAGAATCACTAATTATGTTTGTAAGAATTCCACCAGATAAGATATTGTTTTGGTTCTCCGGTTTGTCTGGCAAGAGGAATCAAGAGGAATCACCTCCTACGAGTGTTCAGTGTACTTTTAAATTACCTTGTATATCAAAAAAAGAGAAAGGATAGTTGTCAAACCAAATATCACTGACTATCGCATTCACCTGTCACGTGACAGACGTCGACCAATGAAAGTTACGCATTTGTCTCATAACAGCCAATCAAATCAAAATTACTTGAAAATTTTGACACGGCGAATATTGCACTAGTGCTGATATTCGGTAATCACCCGCGATGGCGACTAGATGAAACTAAACTTCAATTAATGACAGTTATACAACAAATAAATTATAAATTATAATGAAGCGTACAATTAGTATATTAAATTTATATGGTTTATGCGATAGTCTGAACAAATATAACTCGAGCAAGGCATATTACTTAAAATTTTTCCTTTGCTGTCGCACGCGTGTTTGTTGCCCCTTGAAAACTGCCCTCTCGCTTCGCGATCGGGCAGTTTTCATGGAAACAACAAACACTTGTGCGACAGCGCGAAAAAATTTTCGGTAATATGCCTTGCACTTGTTATATTGTATATGATTATATCTCTCATATATTATAAACAAATAGGATTTAAGATTTTTTTTTAAAATGAACCAATCACGGCGGGAATTCTCGGATATACCTTCTTGGTCTATACGTATATTCGATTTGGTGCTTCGGCTTCCTATTGGCTGTGGTATCTGTAGCAACCGTAAATAACAATAATTGATTTTTTTTAATAAATTAATTTTTTCAAAAGTCAGACTGACATTTTGAGTTTTAAAATTTTTTTTTTTTACATACAGGGTGTGTAAAAATGGCCGTGCAAGCTTGAGGTAAAGTTATTCTTTGGACAAAAATAAAGCAAAAAGCTTATTGCAAAAAAGCTCGCAAGGGGTTCCTCAAGCTACGTGAGGCCTTCAAAGTTAGAAATTGGTAACACTAAAGGAAAGCTATTTTGCAAAATCAAGTTACTTGATGCGTACTTTTAGTGATAATAACTAGAATTTATTGCTATTGATCGTTTAAAAGTAATAGGATATTAATCATTTTCATTACTTCCAATCATATAATTTTTGTAAATGCGTAAAAAATTCGCTTGGCAATATTGCAAATTAATAATGATAGCCCACCTTGTTCTAAAATCTAGTTTATAAAACAAGGTCCATGGACTGGTTGATATTTGTAGTTTTAAAATACAAGGTTGCCAAATTTACATTTCTTAATTTGTTATGGTGAGGGGTAGCCATGTGCCTAAGAACTTTTTTGAAAAAAGCTTTTTGCCTTATTTTTGTCCAAGGAATAACTTTACCTGAAGCTTGCACGACCATTTTTACACACCCTGTATAGGTACCTATAGAGAGATCAATAAAAAAACCAATTAGGGCAGGCTGTGAAATTGAATTATATTAAATTGGTACTGTAGCCACATCCACAGAATGACATTTCTGACATGAAAATTTAAAACTGAACGCTCTTGTCTAAGTTTTTAAGTTTTTTATTTGATAATAATATTTTAATAATTTGATAATCAAATAAAAAACTTAGACAAGAGCGTCCAGTTTTAAATTTTCATGTCAGAAATGTCATTCTGTGGATGTGGCTACACTGCCAATTTAAAATAACTCAATTTCACAGCCCTCCCTAATTGGTTTTTTATTGATCTCTCGTTACTTGTATTTGCAATCTGTTATGAATAAAAAGGTTAAATAAATAAATTCGTGATATAATCGTGACAAATATAATTCGATCACTTCCGTATATTCTAAATACTTTTCCCTCTTTCTATTCTCAATTTGATGTTGCCATTAGGAAATTTCCATGGCAACATCAATTTCGAATAGAAATCGCGAAAAGTATATGCGAATATACGAAAGCGCTCTTATGATATTACTACTGAAAAGAAAAAAATGATTTTCCTACTTACTACCCCCTGTTTGCAACTCAGCTTGAGAAAAGTTTCCCTTAATGTCTTTCCCATTCCAAACATCCAATGTAGGATTCTCGGTATCCATTACGAAACCCTCATGTACAATTTCTGATGTTACTGCAACGTTATTTATGTAGAGAAAATTTCACGTTAGGGTAAAATTATTTTTAAACACTTACCATCTGCTTGCAACTCAGCTTGAGAAAAGTTCTCCTTGATGTCGTTGCTATTCCGAGCATCCAGAGTAGGATCGTCCGGATTTATCACTAAGCCCTCATCTACAACTTCCGAATGAACTGCGACATCGTTTATGTAGAGCACAAAATCCATGTCACTGCAAGAGGTCTTCAGTTTATTACAACCTTCTTGAACATACTGAACCATTTTAATTTGATGCCATAAAAGACATTACTTACGTTATTTACTGCAGTGCCTAACTTACAAAAAATATACAAGCAAGAAATTCTAAATTAAGGAAATATGATAAGTTCTTATTGTGATCATCAAATTATTTATATTTAGTAAAAAACACACATAAACGTAAAAAGCTCTTCACAGGTTATAAAGGGATACCATTTTCGGACGGATAGAAGAGACACTCCCTGTTATGGTTTTGTCAGTGTTTACAGCGCCTCTGGTGTTTGCGAGCTCTACTAAATGAACTGGCGGCGGATTTGAAATATTATGAAATGGATTATTATACATTTAATAATTATGAGAAACCAACCCAAAAATCTGTACATTATGTAGTATATACAGATTTTTCGGTTTATTGAGATGGAGGAACCATATTCCTTGTGAAAAATGAAAGAAAAATAGATAGATTTATTAATAATTTTTAATACATAATCGCACAGCTAACTTTACGATAAAACGATGACGAGATGAAGTTTTATCTTCGCACCCAGACACACAGCACTTTACATAACGCATTCTGAAAATTGTAGTTTATGTTCTGAAGTTATAAATGTAAAATTAAACTTACATTTGACAGTGATGTAGAAGATTTTTAAAACAACCAATTATACTACTCACACACACATATATTACTACCGCAAACTCTTATAACAACACTAAAATAATGAACGACATACAACAACAATTACAACCTTATAACACCTGCAGAACTACAAAAAACGTGACCGACCGCGACATAAACACAAAAGGTGACAAACAGTGGATTGTGACAATTGCAAGTGCATCCCGCGAATCCAAACGAATTCAAAATTCATTGGTGACAACAGAAATGCGTACCAAACTAATTACCCCAACTTTCACCCTAAATTTGACCTGCTGCTGACATCTCTTGGATGCGAGCTCCATGTACAGAATAGATAAGAACCGCAACCAGACGCGCCCATTTAGCTAAAACATCTATAAAAACTAACTGACTCTCTGACTGATCTGTGTGCTCAGCGCCTCTTCAGGCGAGGAGAGAAATGAAAATAAAAACGCGGGAAAATGTGGTATTTTGAATTTGAATTACAAAAATTTCCAAAATAAAATAATTAGCTATATATAAACATTTTTATTAAACAAATTAATACAATAAGGTAATTATAACATTAATAATCTGGATTATGCACATATGCAAGCATCATTAGCAGATATAACAACAAGCTACCCAAGTAGCACAATACATTTCTAAAATGGTGAATACGAAGACCACCAAGCGATTCACCTGTTAAAACGTAGTGGAAAAAATTCCAAGCAATTTTGTCTTCTAATATTTAGTTTTATAAGTATTCACATTTTAAAAGTATTAAATTTGACAAGATTGCATTGTGTACCGATTTATACAGGTTGTTAAAAAATAAGATTTAAAAGAATAAGTAGAAAAGTTATATACATGGGCCCTAAAATCATTTTCGAGATAAGAGCAATTTCGTTCTTCATCCATTATGGTGAGAATTCGGTCTCCAGCCATTGGTAAACTGTTTCAAGCAACCAAAACATCACAGGAAGGCAGTTGATGATTGGGTAAAGCTTCTACAATTAATGCTTTGTCCTTCGAAAAAAATAAACCTTTATTTAACTATTACTTAAATACTGTTTTGCTGAGACTAGTCCCTATACAAAATATTTTCCATGTAGCTATTAAACTCCTCTTCTCTTGCGTTCTCTTCTGAACAGAAGAATCGTGATCCTATATCAGTATCCGATTTATATTTAGTTACGGAATCAGTTAATTTCGCGCCAGTTTACCCTACTACTGTTGTACTGTCATAGGATCACGATTTTTCTGATAAGAAGAGAACGCAAGAGAATAAGATTAAATTTTAGTACAGGAAAATATCTAATATTGTATACAGTGAAGTCCATTTATTATGCAATATAGGCATGTTGCAAGTTAATTGGTGTACGCACTTTACCATTGGAATATAGGCAACCCATTATACAGTTAGCTAGTTTTTTTTATCTAACCATCTATGATCTAACCGAAATCAGCAACACATGAAAGTTTAACCTCAAAATAAAACATGTTCTCAGTTCAAAAAAGATTATTTAATATTGAAAATGAAACAAATAGGATCAACAGCAAGCAATTACGAGTATTATAAGTATAACAAATGTTCGAAGTGCCCACCTTGCATTTCCAAACAGAAGGCTAAACGATTGTTAATTTCGAAATTAACAGGTATGTTTCGACATTCATTAATGCAGGGGCAAGAGTGCTTAGCAGTGTATAGTGGGTTGCCTATATTCCAATGGTAAAGTGCTCACACCATTTCACTTGCAATATGCCTATATTGCATAATAAATGGACTTCACTGTATAACACCAATGTAAAGAGTTTCGCTATTAAAATTTATAGGTACACCAATAATTACAAGCATAATTACAAGGTACTATGGTCTGTTTTTTGTCTGTTTTTTAACTAGGAGGAGCGATTCAAATTTGTCGCGCCAAAATCCACACCTGTGATTGGCTGCGGCCAGGCCGGTTTCACACCGCTAAGTAATTTGTATAAATTTTGACGTTTGACGTGATTTGATAATTATTTTTCTAGGCGCTGACAGTGACATAATTCAGGCAAAATTCATTAAATTAGTTTTCATTTCAGCTGTAAACTTTAAACATGATAAAAATTCAAATTTACCGTCAAAACTTCGGAAATCTTCTTTTCTAGTGACATTTCTAGTGTGAATCTGGCTTTTGTATTCACTCCTCCTAGTTAAAAAACAGACAATAGGAGGAGTGAATACAAAAGCCAGATTCACACTAGAAATGTCCCTAGAAAAGAAGATTTCCGAAGTTTTGACGGTAAATTTGAATTTTTATCATGTTTAAAATTTACAGCTGAAATGAAAACTAATTTAATGAATTTTGCCTGAATTATGTCACTGTCAGCGCCTAGAAAAATAATTATCAAATCACGTCAAACGTCAAAATCTATACAAATTACTTAGCGGTGTGAAACCGGCCTGGCCGCAGCCAATCACAGGTGTGGATTTTGGCGCGACAAATTTGAATCGCTCCTCCTAGTTAAAAAACAGACCATAGATATGAGAAGTGATCCCTATTTTCTTTTGAGTATTACTACTGCATTAACGAAAAAACTAAACTCAGTCAACTTACTACCTACATATTTACTATCTTTGACGGTAACACAATGCTTATTTAAAAATGGCACAACACTAGGCGCAAATATTTTCAAACGTTTGAAACCTAAAAAACACAACGGACACAACGCGCAAACGTGAAAATTTTATGCGGGAAATGACAGTTTAATAATTTGGTTTTTGTTTTCTACACGTCGGTCGCCACTTGTGGACAGTGCAATTATGATGAACCAAGAAATATTAAATGTATATTTATTTCGAGAATAATGTCTTAAAATACATGATTCTAGACCAAAAAAGACAATATTGTGATACTCTTTACATTTTTGGTCCCAGAAGTACCTTTTTGATTCAATACACAAAATAAGTTTTTCAACATCCATTTTTGTTAAAATATTTAATAATTAGCTTGAAATATCTGTTTACTTTTGTTTTTCAGTACCTAATATCGCACGTTTAGCGCGGTAAAAACAAACCAGTTTGTTTCGAGTTGATACACGTACGTTCACGTGCGCGCGCGTCACTCTCAATCGCGTACAATGTAACCATACATTGTAAGGCTGAGGTTACATTAAATGCGTATGCGTGCGATTTTTTCGTCGTACGCGCACGCACGACTTTTTGTCGTTCAACTTCTGGTTACATTGTTTCCGTTCATCGTAGGACGCATCGACAGCCGCAGTTGTGGACAGTGCAATTATGATGAACCAAGAAATATTAAATGTATATTTATTCGAGAATAATGTCTTAAAATACATGATTCTAGACCAAAAAAGACAATATTGTGATACTCTTTACATTTTTGGTCCCACAAGGGCCTTTTTGATTCAATACACAAAATAAGTTTTTCAACATCCATTTTTGATAAAATATTTAATAATTTGCTTGAAATATCTGTTTACTTTTGTTTTTCAGTACCTAATATCGCACGTTTAGCGCGGTAAAAACAAATCAGTTTGTTTCGAGTTGATACACGTACGTTCACGTGCGCGCGCGTCACTCTCAATCGCGTACAATGTAACCATACATATTGAAATGAATAGGTTTGTTTTCGTTGCAGTGGTCGTACGTCCGCGTACGACTATAAAATCGCACGCATACGCATTTAATGTAACCTCAACCTTAGACTATAAAATCGCACGCATACGCATTTAATGTAACCTCAGCCTTATCCACGAGGAGCAGCGCCTCTTGCGTCAAGGAGAGTACTAAAACAGTGTTTCAGTACGGCATTCCGAGTGGTCATGTTTTGGGGTAAACCGCGATTTGACAGGTAGTTCAAAATAATACAGGCACTGTTGCCAGACGTTGACTATGTACCGGCTTAAAATGTCAGTTTTAAATATTTTATCTATCCTTGCGGTTAAAGTGTTGCTTTATCTACCCTTGCGGTTAAAGTAATACTTGATCAACTATTTTTAGTCGAACAAAGCACATTTTAACATCTGCTATAGAAAAAATATAATTATTATTCCAATAAAATACAAAGTTTATAAATTTAAATTAATGTTCCGAACATATTCGTTGTCTGATGTTGTGGTCGACAAAGGAGACATCCATCTATTTGGACCCTCATTTTAAAAATGAGACCGGAATTGGCGGCATATAGCACCAAAATTTTAAAAAATCAAGTTGGGGTTGTTACACAAAAAAGAAAACGTCCACAATATGAAGTTCTCCAGAATCGACTGAAACAACTATGTGAAGATTATCGAGATGGACTACGAGATATTCCGGATTTTCGAAGTATTGTATTTTATAGGAATAATAATTATATTTATTGCGAGTATTTTGACTTTTATTTTTCAAACTATACAAACTTTTTTTCTGGGGACTTTTTGTACCGGGTACTTTCTTTCCGGGAACTTTTTTACTCGTAGACTTTTTTCCGGAGACATTTTTACCCGGGGACTTTTTTTCCGGAGACTTTTTTACCCGAAGACATATTTTACGGGGACTTTTTTATCCGGAGACTTTTTTTCCGGGGACTTTATTCCGGAGCTTTTTTTCCGGAGACTTTTTTCCGCCACCCGTGTATCACACATATTAATTCACGCTAGAACAGAAACAAAAAATAATGTTTCATTGCGCTTTTAGGATAATTCGCCCTGGATAATTCGCCCCCGGACGATTCGCCCCCGGAAAAGAATTAAAAAAATAAAACAGACCACCCATGTATTTTGTAACAAAACTTACAAATAGTTTAAATTAAAATTGAACTTTTACGAATTAGTTAAATTTTGTTAGTTGAAGTCGTTAAATGGACTTAACTTCTTTTAAATTGTTAAACTTAAAGATAATAATTAAAGATACTACACAGATAGCTGTTATAGACATTAGAACTTAACTTAATATATAATATTAAAATATATACAGGGTTATTCAAATTCGAGGCTCACCATTGGGATCTCGGAAACCGTAAGAGATAGGAAGACGGTTAAATTGGGGCAAAGTTGCGCTATATAGTAATAATAATAATAAATTTATTTAACGAAGCAGTTATAAAACAATAATAAAATATATAGAAAAATTAATATATAATTAATATAATATTAAAGAAAAGTCCCACTTAAGCGCTCGCAGGCACTTGAGTGTGGGATACGCAAAAATTATTTAAATTTATTTACCTAATTATAATTTTCTTTATAATTAGACCAGAAAAAAATAGTATTGTCTTTTAGGTGGATTTGATTTGATAGAGAACTTCAATCTGCAAGAATGTGTATATTTTGTCTGGGAGTACCTATCAGGAACCAGTTATTAACTTCTATTTTTTGTTGTTTCTTAAAGGTTATATGTTTTATTTGTTTAGGCAACATATTGTAGCAGTTTGTCCCGATGTATATGTAAGATCTCTGGCCAATACTCTTTCTTTGCCTGGGTATCACCATATTTTGTTGTTCCTTTGCTCTTGTGTTATATGTGTGCAGTGTGCATATAAGGCTTCATCTCATTGTTATTTATTACGTGCAGCAATGCTGTTTTACAGAAAATTTGTCTCAAGTCCAACAATCGAGTTTCTATGTAGAGACGGTCCGTAGAATATAGAACTGGTTTATTATTTATGATTTTTAATACTCTCCTGTGAATAATTTCTAACGGTTCTATTGTAGTCTTGTAGGCACCGCCCCATCCAACAATTCCATATCTTATGACTGATAGAAATAGCGAATGGTACACCTCGTTTAGTTGTTTGATGTTTAACACTTGTTTAAGTTTTTTAAAAGTGAAGGTCATGAATTTTATTTTGTTAATGACCTTTATTATATGTTAGTCCCATCTAAGGTGGTTATCTATATGTAGACCTAGATATTTATGACTGTTTGTCGAGTCGATTTTATTGCAGTTGCAGTTCGTGTCGTCTGTGCAGTTCTCTTTGTGTATTGTTATAGCCTCGTATGTTGGTAAGGTAAGCTATCTTTTAGTGATGTAACGGGTACACTTTTTTGTAAAAGCCGGGTACCGGGTACCCGGTCTTTAAAATCGCCAGGTATCCGGGTACCCGGCCGTCGGGTACAGTAATTTTGTCAGATTTAAATGGGATTCCCCGGAAAGTATTTGGTAGTGCTAGAGAATACTCCCTTGAAATATTAGGGGTATCCCCTGGATTATTTTAAGTATTGACCTACTTTATTTTCTTATTTTCATTTTTTTTCATCGATAAGTTTTACGGACACGTAATATGTAGTATTTCTAGAACAATATATAATTGAAAAAATCATTTTCATATTAGGTATACCGGGTGGCCGGTTTCAAAGGTGTACATAGGGATTTAACATTGTATTGAACGTTTCTGCTGATTCCTGCTCGCCAATTCAACTTACAGGAATGGTAATGGTATTAATTGAAAGATAAAATGATTGCGCTTCAAATGGCGCTAATGATAAAATTAAATGTGCTATATTTATTTTAAAATAACGATTTAAAATTTTGCGATTTTTAAATATGACGTGCCATGATTTTCAAATTTTTGTTAAATTAGTTGTCATTTACAGAAATCCACTAATTTACGTCAACTAACTTATCAAATTTTTTTACAAATGCTTTAAAATTTGAAAATCATGGCACATCATATTTAAATATCGTAAAACTTAAAATCGTTAATTTAAAATAAATATAGCACATTTAATTTTATTATTAGCACCATTTGAAGCGCAATAATTTTACCTTTCAATTAATACCATTACCACTCCTGTAAGTTGAATTGGCGAGCAGGAATCAGCAGAAACGTTCAATACAATGTTAAATCCCTATGTACACCTTTGAAACCGGCCACCCGGTATATGTTTTATAATTTATATTTTATAGCAGGTAAATTAAATTGTATACCCGGCCGGGTAATAAGCTTTACCCGGCTATACCGGGTATAAGGCAAAATCGGCCGGGTAAGCAGGGTACCGGGTACTGGCCGGGTACCCGTTACATCACTACTATCTTTATAGCTTCCGAACGCCACATATTTTGTTTTTTCGACATTTACTGTGAGTGTATTATCTGTAAACCAGTTGAACACTTTTAAGTGACTAAGATCTTGAGGTCATCCCATGTACTACTCTCAAAAAATATTACTGTGTCATCTGCGTATGATATGATGTTACCTGGACACTTTACTGTGCTTAGGTCATTTATGAACAATATAAATAGTAATGGACCAAGTATTGTTCCCTGGGGGACTCCGAAATCCGTCGTTTCTGGTTGGCTTATTGTTGTGTCAATTTTAACTTGTTGAGTTCTTGAAGTTAGATAGCTACTTATTAGTTTGTGTACTGGACCCCTAAAACCCATGTCGTATAATTTCTTTAAAAGCATTTTATGACATAAGGTATCAAAAGCTTTTGCTAGATCAATGAAGACTGCTATTGATTTGGTTTCCCTTTATCTATCGAATTATATGTCTTTTACTAGTCGTAGATTTTCCTTCTCTAAATCCGTATTGGAAATTGCCTAGTATTCCGATCTTGTTTATAAAATTAATCATCCTCGTTTTCAAGCATTTTTCAAATACTTTTGCTATGTTGGAAATGAGGGCTATCGGTCTGTAGTTATTTGTATTAGTTGCAGCTCCAGATTTGTAGACTGGGACAATTAGTGATTTTTTTAGATGATTTGGAC
Organism: Hemicrepidius hirtus; assembly: GCA_963082805.1. Taxonomy (NCBI): domain Eukaryota; kingdom Metazoa; phylum Arthropoda; class Insecta; order Coleoptera; family Elateridae; genus Hemicrepidius; species Hemicrepidius hirtus. The sequence continues at coordinate 7,819,844 of OY720165.1, forward strand.
AGACACCACTATTAAACGCGTTATTTATTATGTAAGTGAGGGGTTTAGTTATGTATTCCACTACTTCCTTTAATACTTTTGGTGGGAGGTTGTCTGGTCCCGCAGATTTATTTTCTTTTAGCGACATTATGTGGTTTTTAATTTCATTTTCTTCTATTGGTGTTAGGTACATGGATTGCGAGATTTCAATTTTACTTTTGTTCATGCTTGATCTTACATGATTTTTGACAATTTTTGATGCTAATTTTTTGCCAACATTTGCAAAGTATGTGTTAAATTTGTTTGCGATCTCATATGGGTTAGTTACGAGAATGTTGTCATCGTCCTGTATTTTTTCTATTTTTAGTTCTTTTGGTTTGTCCCTTTTATTTATTATAGCAGTAACGGTTTCCCATAGTTTTTTTGAGGTATGTTCTTCGTTTATTTGTCTGCTACAATATCGGTTTTTTGTTTTAGCAATTAATTTGGTTAAATGATTTCTGTAATTTCGATATCTGTTTAGTATTTCTAAATCATTTGGTTTCTCTAAAGTTTTTTTATACAGCGTATCTCTTGTATTTATAGATTCTATTAGTCCATTTGTTATCAATGGCTTCCTTTTATTCTTTTGTTCTCTGTATTGATATGTTGTAGCTGATTGTATATGAGATTGTAGTATTTCAACAAATGCTTCCGTGCATTGATTAATGTTTGTTTGGTGGTACACTTTGTCCCAGTTCTCTAGGGTCACCAATGCTTTAAGTCTATCGAAGTTTATTTTTCTTATACTTTTTATTGTTCTTTGTTGTTTTGTTTCCAGATGTGCTACACTGAGAATTGTCGGAAAATGGTCTGTAATTGATGTGTTCACTACTATTGGCATGATTTTGTCTATTTCATCTTTAGTTTTAATGAATATATGATCGAGGCAGGTTTTACTGGCGTTTTGGACTCTTGTGGGTTTATTTATCGCTGATATAAATCCGTATTCATTTAAAATGTTTAAGTACCGTTCGCGTCTGGCTGAAGGATGTTTATGTTGAAGTCCCCCACTAGGATGTGTTCAGGAACTCCACTCAGTTCTCTTACGTAGTTTTGTATACTATCTAAAAAGATATCAGTATTTTCTGAGGGAGGTTTGTATAAAGCAGTAATTGTAATTGTTTTGTTTTGCTTCAGATTTATAGTAGCTTTTATTGCTTTTATATTGTTAAGAGTTATTATGCTATATTTAAATTTTAGATTATTTTTAATGTACATTATTGTTCCATCATTTTGGTTTATTCTTCCATTATTATAAATTGTTTGATATCCTGGGATATCATAGAAATCGGTATCATAAATTTGCCAGGTTTCTGTACAAATTATGACGTCAAAACGATGATTATAATATGCTATTAAGGTTCATCAATGTGTTTATCTAAACTTCTTATATTAAGGTGAAATATTACCAATTCACTATTTCTCTTTTGTAGATTTTGTTTGCATGTTAAATTATTGTCGTATTGGATTGTGTGTAAATTTATTCCTTTAAAATCTCTGACGAACTGGTCCATGTTAGTAGATAATCTGTGGCGTGAGGTCAATGATAGTAGTTTGTTTTTGATTTTGCTATGTCTTCATGAAATTTTAGTGTTGGGCAGTTTTTATCGAATGTTGTATGTTCTGTATTATGTTTCAATTTGTATTTGTCGTTTGCATTTTTACAATTTATACATTGCGGGTTCTTTTTATCCTTGCAATCTTTGCTACTATGATTCCCTGCGCAAAGTGGGCATGATAATTCGTTCCTACATCTATTTTTACTGTGATTATAACCGTTGCAGTTGGCACATCTGTTCACATTTAAGTCTTCATAAACCATGTACCGTTCCCATTCTATATATACTTTATTATATTTCATAATTTTCTCAAAAATGATTGGTGTTACTTCAGCGTAAGCAGTGTACGAACCTTTTCTCAAATTATGCTGAATGTGCTGAATTTTTAGTCCATTATCTGTTATTCCAAGGTCCCTATTTTGCAATTTGATTATATGTTCGAGTTCATTATTCTCGTAGTTATTTGTTATTCCAGTTATTTTGATTTTTGGATTTCTCAAAGTAGGTGTTTTTATTTCATACTTTTCGCTTAGTTTGTTAATAATTTCCGTTTTGAGCTTAGTTAGATCTTCCTCTTGTTCGCATTTTACAATTAAACCACCGTCCTTTGTACTTTTTAATTTCTTTATTCCTATTTCTAGATTTGTTATCTTAATGTTCCTTTGCATATCCTCCCTTGTCAGTTCTGGATGTTGAATTGTTTTTGGTTTGATAATAACAGTTGGTGTGTTTTTTGGTTTGTCTTTATCTTTATTTGTGCTGACATATTTTACCATGTCTGAATATTTTCTATTAGATTTCACTTCCATTTCAAATGAATTTATTTTCTCTTCCAGATATTGTATTTTATCTATCTACTAGTAACTTATTCTTATCTTCCATTTCTGCCACCAGTTTTTTTAGTATCTTGTTTTCTGCTGATCAATAATAAAAAAAGAAATATAACCTAGCCACCTTAGTTTTTTTTATTATGGCCAAAAAACAGAAAAATGACAATTTTGTATTTTGGGCATAAGTTGGTTGTTATTAAAAATTTTTCAAATCTGTTAAACCTTTCTTTAAGCAACTATTTAACCGAAATACCGTAGTGGTATCAAAATTTTTCTACCCCGTTTCGGTTTTACAGAATCATCCAAATGTTTGTTTTTTCTTACGGGCGGTATATTGGATTTTACAGGATCGGATAGAGTTTTTCATGGTGCTTTCAATGATGTATGACATGATGACTTTCGACTGCCGAAATCTGCTGTTATTTACAGAAATAGTAAATGTAAATAAATTGCCATGGAAAAACTTCTCGAATTATGAAAAGGGTTATTTAAATTCGAGGCTCACCATTGCACAATGCTGATAAATACTTATCTTAATCTTAAAGAAGCAATGTAACCTATCTACCGTTTTTTATTATAACATTGTAGTACAAAGTGATTAACTGATTACAGAAGAGGTTCAAACTGGATGCCGTTCTCACGTATACAAAGATTTGCTCTTTTTATAATATTGTTTACAGTTCTTTGAATATCTCTGCCTCGAATTGTAGCAAATGCATGTAAAATTTTTCTTCTTAATTCCTCCGTGTTGTTAATCCTGTTCTTATAGATTTTATTATATTATAGCAGGCCATTTCACAACTTTCAATTCCTTTCTGGGGGCGAATCGTCCGGGGGCGAATTGTGGGGGGCGAATTGTCCGCAACCCCAATAATGCAACAATGGTATTACAATAAATTGTACTATTATTATTTAATTACCATTTTATAAAAGAAAAAATTCTATTACAAAATTTTAAGTATGCCAAATATTTCGGATTAAGGTTAGGTTTATTACCAAGATTTGAAAAGGACTTGAAAATTTCTCATGCTGCCTTCTATAGTTGTGTTTTCAAGATTATTTCAAGTTTATACTGGGTGTAAAAAAAGCGTGCCAAACTTTTAGGGTTTATAGTACCTACTAAGAAAAATAAAACAAAACCTTATCTCAAACAATCCTTCCTAAGGAAGCTACAGCCCTGATTAATAATTATTAATTACCATAGCTTCTTACACAAGAAAGGTGCTCTTGCTAAATGTCGATAAGTGTATAATGATTTACGATAAGACCGAGTTAAACATTGTTAGCCCTTAAAGAGCTGTAAAGATTTTTCAATCAAAAACCACAATCGAAAGCGATTATATTTTTTGACATTGTATTAAAACAACTTTTTAAGTAGGAAACTGGTAATTTTTAATTTTAATACAAAATTTGAAAAAAATTTCATAATTTTATTTTAGTCCTCCAGATAACACTGGAATTTTGGGATAAGCATAACTGACCGTATTCCAAGGAAATACCTACTCCATACTTAATCTGGGTGGGTGGATGAGTTTCTTAAGAAAACCTTGACGGGTACAAACTAACAACTATATTTACTGTTTGGGAATTTTCTGGTGAATTACATAAAACTAGTGAAAACTACTACTGCGCATAATATTTTAATCTCTAGTGAATAGGGACGTGATGATAAAATATACAAGTAGTCTAGACGCTAGCCCATGTCACGTGTAAAGTTTTATGTCCCCTAAGGAGTGTTTAAAAAAATTGGTCACATGGTCCAGATCATGGTCGTTTGGCCGCCATATTGGAAAATGGTCGCCGTATTGCTTGATTTTTGTTTAAGTGTATCTCCGTACCCAGTGGTTAGATTTTAATTTTGAAAAGCTCATTTTACTCCTTGTTTTAAGACAAACAAATCTTGTAACCACAAATTTTTTGATAAACCTACTAGTTTCTGAAATATACCGTGGTTTTGTAAAAATGGAACAATCGCGTTTTTAGCGTAATTGCTTGCAGTTCTACAGAAAGACGATGGCTCGCGAATTGCGTAGAGGAGCACGAACTGACCTTTATGAAGAAACAAGAAGACCCTTTTTTACCTACGAGCTCCAACTGGGGCATAGATAATATAACCTTAACTGGGGAACAGAGCTACAAAATATAATTACCAAACAAAAGATAGATCGTGCAACAAGCATTGATCTTTTAAACTGCATACAAATTGGAGAAAAAGCTCATACTCAGTTCAGGAGTGAAAGGTTTGAAGAAAAGTCGTTCAGTCTTATGCAACCCATCAAGAGATTAAACAGAAAATCAAAAAGTGGAGGTGCAAACCTCCCCTGGACTTTCCCATACTAAAAATAAACATTTTATTTTTGGTATACAACAGTAGCTCGCGAGGCAGCGTAGGAACTCACTTGAATGCGTATCGACAAAAACAAGATTATGCGAGTTCGATATGTACAGAAGAAAGACACGCATCTATCTGTAGTAACTGGCTTAAAATTACAGCTGGCGAAGCCGGACGATCGCTACCGACCGATGATCCGTTTCTGTTAGAGTCCAGCCTAAATCTTTTACGAAAAGTATTAATTATTAATCCATAGCTTTCCACATCACCTTAGTTAGTGTTTACAGCAAGTAAAGTAACATGAGGTACCATGGCAGACGCGTTAAACTTTTTGTTTTACATGGGAAGTTTTCGCCAGGAGCCCTATATAAAACCCATGAACCTATGCTACCTATACCTACAATTTGATAATTGCCACATACATTCAATTTACGTTATTTGTTTTTTGATATTTTTAAAGCTAAAGTCGCGGACTAACTTTTCAGACGCAGAACCCGTGGATGAATGATTTCAACTAACGACATTTATTCTATACCAAACAAAAATCCGATTACATATTATAACACAAATTCCAAATAACAACACCCGCTTCTATGCCTTGCTACTACCTGCTTTGAAAATTTAAATAACATGTATGTGTGGACGTACGAATAAACTGTTCCTAGACAAACGTTAAATTAATTAATTAATAACCCGCGAGTTTCTGTTCCGGATAACCCGCAATCCCAAACTTTAGTCGCCACATTGTATATTTGAACAGGGATTTTAAGATAATAAATTCTAAACAGATAAAATTGAAATTATCAAAAGTTAAATAAAATGACTTATTATTGTTATTATTATTATTAATGGAACGAAGACTGCCGATATCCGACTGCGCGCTTGCCCGGGCTGCACGACGGCGGCATCCAGACAGCTCCGCCCGCGGGTGTTTGGGGATTTAGTTGTAGGATTTTAAGTTGATGAACTCTAAACAGATCAAATTAAAATTATCAAAAGTTAAATAAAATGGCCTATTATTGTTATTATTATTATTATTATTATTATTATTATTAATGGAACGAAGACTGCCGATATCCGACTGCGCGCTTGCCCGGGCTGCACGACGGCGGCATCCAGACAGCTCCGTCCGCGGGTGTTTGGGGATTTAGATAAAATTGCAAACGTTAAATACAATTACGTATATAAAATGAATAATGATACAAAATAATTGAGAATAAACAAGTTTTAAATTTTGAATCAACATAACGAACTATATGTACAGCGTAGACATTCATTGACCCCTTTTCTCTAGTATTAATAAATACACGTCTTCTAAATTTGCAGGGAACCTAGTTTTTGCCGTCTGTAAATCATTGTACGCGATCCAACTACTATTGACATTTATGATGCACGTGTAATGACCGTGGTTTAGCGAATCTCCGTGGTGCAGGATGGCCGCGCGTACGTCAAAATGCGTATCGTTTATACAAACTTCTGCCTCATTAAAATTTACTACCGAATTCATCAACTTTGTGTGAGCACGGAATCTGGCAAGAACTAGTACTACATACTGGTTAACGTACGATATAATATGTTTTTCTGAAAAATTTGATACGCGGCAATTGGAACACTTTATATTAGTGTCATCCCAACAAATAAATTTAGAAAAATCCAAAGGCATATCATCTTCGAAACGAAGAAAATAGCAGGAATCTAATTCTGATCGTTCCCGGGAATAATCACAATTAAAACACTTTAGTACAATAGTTCTTGAATAATAAAATTTTGCAGATAACGCAGGGTTTTCTTCTTCTAAACATTGCAGCAATTTCATTAAAAATTCGTGGGCATCTTGCTGTAGGGTAGCATTGAAATTTACGTCGGTTTTTTGATCTAAAATAGCTCTAACATGACAAGTTGAAATACAATCACTCCCGAAATTTACTAGATTAATTATGTCTACGATACTGCTACCGACACGATGTTCTGGTGTACTATTATTAACTAAATCCTGTTTAAAATGTTCTAAAGCTATTAGGCATTGAATTACACTGTTTGCATAACAAGAAACGCCATCCCTGTTTATAAATCCTATGTACTCGTTTTTATTTTTGCTAGAAAGGGCACGATTATTAACTTCTTCATCCGAAACTGTTATTGCCGACGAATTGTTACCAAAATTTGCAGCCGGCTGCCTAGAAGATACTATTGGGAGCAACGCGTATATGGGCTTATGATATGAAAAGTAGCTGTCGTAAACACCTGCTATCAATGATTCGTCGTTACTAAATACAATGTCGATTTGAGTATTGTGATCGGTTGTGGACGTATTACGGTTTAAAATACTTTTAAAATCGAACTTTGCCATTAAATTTGGAAAATATGAGGCAGCATCAAAATTAAATATATCAAAATTAAAATCTCCCAACACAACAATTTTATCATCGGCATTAGATAACGTACTACTTATAATTTCTTGAAAACAATTTTCATACATAGCATGCCTAACCGAAGGCGATTTGTAACCACTAATTACCCAAAAATTCTCTACTTGAAAACTAAACAAGTCAACATGATTTTTACATTCGAATTTTAAAACGTGCTGAATATTACAAACGGTAATGTGGTTTTTGATAAGACAAATAACTCCGCGCGTATTAACCGAATTCGAATGAAATATTATGTGAAAACCGGGAATTTCTATATCATCGTAATTTTGTGATAAAGTTTCTGAAAATATTAATATATCGGCTCTAATGTACCACTCATCACTGATAATGTTTCGTAAATGTTTGCGCAATGATCCAACGTTATGATATAAAATTTTAATCTGATCGCTATTGTTAAAAGTGTCGTAGAAGAATGTGAGCGGTTTATTTTGCTGTAGTCGCAAAATTTCTGTTAAAATTTGGTCGTTCTCTTTTGGAGACTTCGGGGGTTTGAAACTGCCTAAAATGTAAAGTCCAGATAACTTTTTTACCCTACTTAATGCGACGTACATCATTTGTCTGGTAATTCTTTTTGATTTTTTAAAATCGATACACGCCTCTTCGTACGTCTGCCCCTGAGATTTATGAATAGTTAAAGCTTCCGCTGCTGTCACTGGAAATTGACGGCGTACAATTTGATACTGCAAATCTTTAGAGACAGTTAAAGGATACGCATTCTTACTTATAGGGGTCAATTTTGAGTCGATACCTTCGGCATTCATTAAACCTATAAACGCTTTTCGCACTTTGTTACCGACCGCATTTGACTGAAAATCAATCCAAAGTTTGCTAGGAACTTTAGAATTTGGTTCAAACGAAATATGTCTAAGTATTCCACAAGATCCGTTTACAAGTCCGTCCGCGATATCTACTACATTAGAAGTTACCATATACTTAATACCCAATTTTATACGTAAATGTGTTGGTAAACCTCCAAGTTCTGAAGTTTTCTTTTTCTGTAACGCGCCTAATACTTTACTTTTAGTGAATTCTGAAACTTTTCCTAAAATAACGTCTTCCGCGGTAGATAAGAATTCTTCGCCAGGCGCATTGTTTATACGACGTTCATTGTACGCATCAACGTTAGCGTTTTCCGCATATAACCTAATCGCGGTCTCTGGGACTAGAGTTTCTTCTACTTCTCGCGATTTAATTAATTTTATATCGTCAACGCTCATAACCCCCTTAGCTAAATTATTTAAACAATGTATAAACTGAACTTCATCCCGCTGCCGCATTATTTGCGTCAATTCGTAATAATTAAACTCGTCCCATAAGGGGTTTGATTCGACGTGAAAAATACTTAGACTGTTACTGTTTGGTGAACAAAATACAGGGCGATCCATCACAGGAGGTAATTGATTTAAATCTCCTACAACTAAAACCGATATGCCGCCAAAAGACTCTTTGCAACCCATGATTTGTCGAAGTCTAGTATCGACCCGTGAAAATAACCGACTACCCACCATCGATATTTCGTCAATAATAAGTAATTTTAAATGAAATAATTTTGCTCGTAGTGTATTCGCGATGTCGTTGGATAATTCTGGCATTTGTCCACCAAACTGAGATACCGGTAAAGAAAACGCGGTGTGTAATGTGAGACCGTTTATTAAAAATGCTGCTTTACCTGATGGAGCACACAGCAAGACAAAATTTTCTCCTTTACTTGAACCGGGTAATTTATCAAAATAACTTGTGATCAATTGATAGATTACATTTATAACCGTACTTTTTCCGACGCCGGCAGATCCACTTAAAAACGTTCTTATGGGCAACCTATCAGTTTTAAAACAATGTAAAATGTGCATTATGAACTCCCTCTGGCGCGTATTTAACTGCTGTATTAATTGAACAATTTCTTCGATTGATATTCTAGGTGGACAACTAAAGTGATTTGCACCGCGATCTTTAAGAATTTCAGAACCCCCCTGCTGTAAAATATCGATTTGCTGGTGCTCAGGTAATGCACTTTTGGAAAATTCGTTGATATCTTCTTCCTCGATTTCTAAAACATTTTTTTGCGCGTTTTCCATGGCTTCGTCTAAAACATCGTCGCCAAGAATTTGAAATTTTTTGCGATTAGCGTCAATAGTACAATGATGGTGTAAAAATATTTCCTCGTAATTTACATTCTGCACCTCGGAGTATTCGTTTCTCCACGGTAAAAATAAAAGAAGGTTTTCTCTATAAAAATTAACCGGATCCTGAATTAGTTTATACCGCCTATATCTAATAACGGCAGTTTTTCGCCGTTGCCTATAATATTTAATGACGTCATCATCATCGTCTTCATTCGCGTTCTCGTTATCGGTTTTCAGCGCAGTAAAATTCGAAGCAAAATCTGCTAGGCACACGTCTTCCATAGATAAAGGTCTTTTCGCGTATTTTCCGAATATATCATCAACAAACACGTCATCCGAATCTACATTTAAGGCACTTAATTCTAACCTAGACTTTAACATTTGAACCCTTTCTTGTCGTGGAAACGTGCTAATAAAAATAGTTATTCGCGAATTTTTCCAAAGAGGCAAAGATAACGCATGATAAACTGCTTCTTGCGCGCACATTAAATTACTATTTAAAAATACATTAGAAATTTTTCTGAATTTTTCTCTAACATTAGTATAACCGTTGTTTATATCTGATGCCGTTTCTCGTAACAATTTCGAAAGTCCCGCGTCCGTTTTACTAATATAATTAATAATATACGATGCCAACGCGTATTCTTCTAAAATAAACTGAATGTCCATATTAGACTCGAACAAATGCAATATATCTTTATTATAATTATTAATTCCGACTTCCAAACTACTACGTTTTAAAAATATCTGGGTTTTTTTTAATGAACTACGAATAGCGAGATAATATTGTTCTTCCGTAATTAGGAGTTTAGCTAAAATATCATTAAATTCTACTAATTTCGGATTTTTATAAAAATCTTGGGTAATTTTTTTTATATCTTTCAAAATGTGTTTTAAATTTTCGTTGTGTTCCTCTTCCGGAAGAGGTTCCATAATGGTTGTTGAGGGCATAACAAAGATTGGAAAGTTAAACCGGCATTTGAATTTATTTCGTTTACCTTTATGGCAGGTATGCGTGTGCCTATGTTTTTGCACCGTAATATACGGATCATTTTCATTATACTCGCACGTAATAAACCTATCTATAAAGCTAATACAATTTTCCACGTTACCTGACATTTCGGGATTGTACTGAGGCGCGTCTTTAAGCCATAATAAAATGTGTTCGTGAGGCGACCCCCTGTTTTGAAATTCTACCCTTTCACAACTATCTTCTACATAATACTCGCGAAATGGGCCGTCTTTTTGTTTTAAATAACACATAAATTTTGAAATTTTGAAATCAAAATAGCGCGCACATGTAACTGGATCGCGTTTTATTAAATCGGATTTTTCATAAGTAGTGAGATTCATTGCTTCTACAAGAGATAAATTTTTAGAATGAACCAGTTTCGCCAAAGATTGAAGTAATTCTGGCCAAATGTTTTCCCCCGCAGATAACGTCAAAAATATACTGGGTTTACCTAATTGCCGAATGGTAGCCAACAACTCTTTTTTTCTAGTTTCCCAATAGGAAGGGGAGGATCTAATTTGTCTTAAAAACCTATAACCGTCGTCAAATTTTACCATGTTTTCTAAAAATTCGTTATTTAACACGTTCCCCACTTTAACATTTCTAGTATTTTTTGTTTTCCGCATACAAATATTAATTTTTGAAAGACAAAACAACTCTAATTTTTTCTTTGCCATAAAGAGTAATCGAGTGGGATCGCACGATCTACGATCTCTACGCCTAATTTCCGACTTTATACGATCAGAGTATGATACTTTAGAACCGCCGTTGAAAGAATGGCCCGCGAAAATTTTGGGAAAACATAATTCGTCGATATGGGGTATCATATGCCAAGGTATCGGTTTTTTACCTTGGCCGGGCGCTATGACTTGTACGTTATTTACGGCATCTGCATTTCCGTCTATTACTAATACCTCATCATTTCCCACTTCTTCCTCCGGAAGATCGGTTAAAGTGATTTCTTCGCAAGTGTTGTCGTTCGTGGATATCTCGGTAGATATTACATTATCCGCTATAAAATCGCTACTTTCTTCAATACAATCCCTAGTTTCTACAATAAAATCTACATTTTCGCTATATTGCTTTTCGTAACGCCTAAAATATTCGCGGTCAACTTGAATATTGTACAGTTTGTATAACGGGGTGTCTTTCAAATAACATAACGCATCGCAAACTATAGCTGGTCTGATGGTCTCATACATGTAGTCCGTTTTGTGTTCAATGTGCCTCTTTAATTTAACCTGAATTGTAGCCATGTTGTCAAATGCTCGCGGTAAAACTTGTAACATATCGCTAATTTCAACAGAGATGTTAACTACACTACCTTTAAGACCTAACTGTGGATTTAAGGCATACGGTTTTAAAGATCTAATTTGCATAAAATTTATGTAAGGGGCTGTCATTCTTTCCTCTAATGGTGACAGTTTTTGAATGCAATCGGGTAAATCTACAAACTTTAAATCATTACTGGTGGCTAATTTGGGTACTTTTGACAGGGTTAGGTATCTATCACACGTTCTGCAAATGAACGGCGAATCATAATTTATTATTAAACTGACTAAAGTATCCTTGGAATAATTAGAAAATTTATTCAGTTTTGTAATATTGAAATTGATAACAGAATGTTTAAAGAACAGTCCTTCGCAGCAGCAACATATAAAATTTGGAGTACATTTTCTAATTTTTATAAATTCTAATTTCAATTTCGCAGAATTTGTGTTTTCTCTTACTAAATTATTGTACAAATGTTCCCTAAATCGTAATATATCATTTTCTCGCCTATTTCGTTTGCGTTGAATGTCGCATTGTTGTTCAAATAGTCTAATTTCGTCGTCGTTTTCCCTAACTTTCCGTTTCCGATTTTGTTCATTAATTAACTCTCTCTGTTTGTATTCTACATTACCCCTTAATTTTTTCGTACCTGCTCTATTTCTTATCACCTCTTTACCCTTGTATTCTACATTACTCCTGATTTTTTTCATACCTGCTCTATTTCTTATCAACTCTTTAGCCTTGTATTCTACATTACCCCTGATTTTTTTCATACCTGCTCTATTTCTTATCACCTCTTTAGCCTTGTATTCTACATTACTCCTAATTTTTTTCATACCTGCTCTATTTCTTATCACCTCTTTAGCCTTGTATTCTACATTACCCCTGATTTTTTTCACACCTGCTCTAGTTCTTAGCAACTCTTTAGCCTTGTATTCTACATTACCCCTGATTTTTTTCATACCTGCTCTATTTCTTAGCAACTCTTTAGCCTTGTATTCTACATTACCCCTGATTTTTTTCATACCTACTCTGTTGCTTATCATTTCTTTGGCTTTGTATTCTACGTTACCCCTTAATTTTTTTATAACTACTCTATTACGTATCAACTCTTTCTCCTTGTGTTCTAAATGTTTTCGTAATTTTTGGATACGTAGTTTTCCACTTAAGTCAGTTTTTCTACCCTTCCTATTCGCGACTGTTTCGACAATCGTATAAGGACACAATTGAAACATACTACTCGGAGGGGCATTTAAACGTTGAATAAAATTATATTTTAACAATTGCGTTAAATAATTGAGTGTTTCAAAACTACAGCTTACCGCAACCCCATCTTTGACATTTTTCGCTGTAATACGCGAACTACTCTCTGAATCAAACATCCAATACTCGGTAGTATCGTTAATAATTTCTTTAAACAAAGCAACAGATTTATTATTACATGATAATATACCCGCTTGAAAAGTTATAAAAAACTTTGACAATGTTTCTTCAATATTCTGCAAAAACTGACCTTCACTCATTTCTAACTGATGTGCATTGACCGTGTAGCGTTTATTTTTAATTTTGACAAAGTTCCCTTCACTTTTCCCTAATTGTAAAATATCATCAATATCGCCGGCGTCCCATAAATACGGAGATTTAAAAATCCGAAAGCAGGTAGCTACAACGGCATTTCTAAGATTTGAAGACTGTATAAAAGTTTTGTGTCTATCATGAAAAGTTCCTGTTTTTATTACTTTAGAATTTTGAAAATCAGAATCTACTTTAAAATTAAACCGTTTTAATTTCATCTTGTTATGATAGTAATAATAAGAGTCTCACCAAACTATTTAATTTACGATATATACTACGATCTATGCAATAATAAAGCGGTAATAAAACAATCACAAAATAACACCAATAATAAAACAATCACAATAATGACGCAAACATCAAAATGATAACAATGTTTGGCCACTAATGCCAGAAAAGCAGCAAAAATTCTCTCTTACCAGATGAATAGTTCGCTTCTACGGTTGACAGTGAAATGCTTTTGCATCCAGGGATGAAACTAAAATGTAAAACCCTCACCCCTCACCCCCTCCCCACAATGTTTGTCAAGGTACCTACAACCTTTTGCATAGTCTGTAAAATCACTTAAAATTTAAGATTTTCCATTTCGACATTTCTGAGAAGTCGTTAATCTTAAGTACCTAGTTAAGGACCGAGGTACCTGGTATTTGGAGAGAATGTTCGAAATTTTAGCAATAGATAATTCGCCTACCTGCGAGCCTAGGATTGATTGTTAAGTGCAACGAATGTATGTCATTTTAACCCATGTGTTTTTTAAATTACAAATATCATTTGTTACAGCGTGATTCAAAACTATGGAACAAAACTAACAAATATTTAATAAATCTGCAAACGTTACAAAACCCATATTTGTATTATAATATGACATCTCATTTTATACAACAAAATTTAATTTTACAACTACAGGGTGTTTTATTTCAAATATCAGACTTGGCTATTGTACTCTGAAAAGCAAAGACCCTGTATATGTAATTTAGGAGAACGCAGAGCTATACAGGGTAGGCTGATTTTTCATTCTCCAGCTTTTATCTGCTGAAATATTAAAGATACAAGAAAAAGTTAAAGGAGAGACTTAAAACTAAGAGAGCCTGGTGTATAAAATAGCGCAAAACAAGTTTTTTCCACGCTCTACTCATTTTCCGGAAAACTATGTAACGTAGGTTTTTTGAATCGAACACCTTGTATATTTTTGCGGAATATGATTTTAATCAACTTCTCTATGCGCTATTTTATAGGTCTCAGCTGAGCCCGCTCTTTTAACTTTTTCTTGCATCTTTAATATTTCAAAGAGGCGGATCCAGAATTTTCTTGAGGGGGGAGGTGGAAATCACTGACCGACGGTTCACAATTTAAAGCGCTAAATTGGGTATTTTATGAAATTTGCATGTTTGTATATTTATTTAAAATTTAGATGCATATCAGCGTATCTGAATCTAAATCTTTACTTTCTAAATATTTAACAACTTGCAAGCTACATAAAAATTCTTCTAAAAAAGAAAAACGAGTAAGTTATGAGTTGCTTAACGATTATATTATCTACCTAAATATAGTAGGCAATACCGACAGTTTTACTAAAATATCTGTCTATACAAATATGTACTGTCTGAAACATTGAACGAACTTCTTAACAAAGATATTTGTAGAAAACGTCGCTATTGTTACTTTAAAGAGGCTTAAAATTTTACATAATCTTTTGAGTAGGAACATACAAAGTACATTTAACCGCTTGGGCTCATATTATTTTATATTTATCCTGAATGAATCATTCACTACCTGCCGTCTCTTCACAAAGTAGTGAAAATAAACCGCCACTTTTCCTCAAATTTTACATAACAATCTGATGTGATAAAATGATACGTTATTATGCCCAGGGGTGCGGGCCTCGCGCCTACCCGCTGAATTATTTCAACAGATATCAATGAAAATTACAACTGGCGAAGCCGGACGATCGCAACCAACCGACGACCGTTTCCGTGAAGAGTCCAACGTAAATATTCAAACTTCACGAATTTCTCATTAACCGTACATTTTAGCCATATGAACACCTTATACTATGTGATAGACAGTTCAATTTTGCATTCAATTATATAATAATATACAGGGTGTTTCATTTAAAATAACAAAGTTGCTTATCGTACTGTGAAAACCAAACACCCTGTATACGTGATATAAATTTAGAAAAATGCAAATCTATATACTGAACAACTTTTGTATTTGAACTTTTTTCATATTTTGATTAATAAAGGAGCTATAGGAGCATCAATTTACGATTTTCAAAACCTCGTAGAGGGCGCCACAGTGGAATTCTGGCGTTCATCAAAAAACAAAAATGTAGCTAATACCAAGCTGTATAAGTATAGAAAATTTAAACAAATTCCTTAGACCAGTTTTTTTGTAATAATTTTTCAAAAATTTCAAAATTTTTGGAAGAGCGCCGTTGCGACCGTTTTTGGATTTAGTAAATAATTTTTTTTCTTGGTGTAGTACAGCCAAAGGGCTTTCAAACAAGTTGTTGCGGAACCTGATCAGATAACTGGTTTCTGAGTTACGGGGCGTTAAATTCGAAATTTTGAAAAATTCATAGCGACCGCCATTTTGAAGTTTAGAGAGTCCGGTAAAAAACTGTCTCCCTTGAATTATGCCCTTCTTTCATATCCCCTACTCAGATTTTCAAAATTCCGCTTCTGAAAAAAATGAAACCAAAAAAACATGTCTAACTTCCGCTTCCGGTTTCGGATTTTTTTGAAAAGCTTATTTTGTCGATGAATTTTCGATATACTCCTTCATTTAAAATTTCATCAAAATCGGTTCACTAGTTTTTGCGTTACAGGCGTTACATACACACACACTTACACACACACACACACACACGCAGACAGACATTTTTTCTAGACCACTTTTTTGGGTTCCTGGGGACCCAAAACACGTATTTCCGCGAAAATCTCGACTTCGAAAATTTTCATGATATCAATACTTCCCTATACCAGTAGTGGTATGGGAAAGTAAAAAGTGGAGGTGCAAACCTCCCCTGGACTTTCCCATACTAAAAATAAACATTTTGTTTTTGCTATTCAACAGTAGTTCGCGAGGAAGCATTGGAAATCATTTGAATGCCTCGCGAGAAAAACGAAGCTATACGGGTTCGATATGAACAAAAGAAAGACACTAAGATACGCATCTATCGCGGATAGAAATTACAACTGGCGAAGTCGGACGATCGCTACCGACCGACGCACGCGACGATCCGAGTCCAACTTAAATATTCAAAATTCACGAATTTCTCATCAACCGTACATTTTAGCCATATGAACACCTTATACTATGTGATAGAAAATTAAATTTTGCATTCAATTATATAATAATATATAGGGTGTTTCATTTAAAATAACAAAGTTGCTTATTGTACTGTGAAAACCAAACACCCTGTATACGTGATATAAATTTAGAAAAATGTAAATTTATATACTGAACAACTTTTATATTTAAACTTCTTTCATATTTTGACTAATAAAGGCGCTATAGGAGCATCAATTTCCGATTTTCAAAATCTCGTAGAGGGCGCCACAGTGGAATTCTGGCGTTCATCAAAAAACAAAAATGTAGCTAATACCAAGCTGTATAAGTATAGAAAATTTAAACAAATTCCTTAGACCAGTTTTTTTGTAATAATTTTTCAAAAATTTCAATATTTTTGGAAGAGCGCGGTTGCTACCGTTTTTGGATTTAGTAAATAATCTTTTTTCTTGGTGTAGTACAGCCAAAGGGCTTTCAAACAAGTTGTTGCGGAATTTGATCGGATAACTGGTTTTTGAGTTACGGGGCGTTAAAGTCTAAATTTTGAAAAATTCATAGCGACCGCCATTTTGAAGTTAGAGAGTCCGGTAAAAAACTGTTTCCCTTGAATTATGCCCTTCTTTCATATCCCCTACTCAGATTTTCCAAATACCGCTTCTGAAAAAAATGATACCAAAAAAACATGTCTAACTTCCGCTTCCGGTTTCGGATTTTTTTGAAAAGCTTATTTTGTCGATGAATTTTCGATATACCCCTTCATTTAAAATTTCATCAAAATCGGTTCACTAGTTTTTGCGTTAGAGGCGTTACATACCCACCCACCCACGCACCCACCCACCCACCCACAGACAGACATTTTTTCTAGACCACTTTTTTGGGATCCAGGAGGTCCAAAAGACGTATTTCCGTGAAAATCTCGATTTCGAAAATTTTCATGATATCAATACTTCCCTATACCAGTAGTGGTATGGGAAAGTAACAATTAATCCTCTTGAAGTAAACGTGGAGAAAGAAACTGCCCATGCTCTGCGTTTAATTGACATAGCACGGTGCCGAGGATATGATATAAAGTATCTTTTGTCTTATGAATTAACTTCTACATCTCTATTTCTGACGAGAAATGGATTTTTAACAAAACCGGATAAATCACAGCTGGTTCATCAACTAGAATTAAAGTTACAAACACCGCCAAATTCTGAAAATCCTCAATCCCCTGGTAAAGCAACAGTTATAGACTTTATGGCATTTGCAAGGAAGGTGCCATTTAAATCCTTAAATCTGACGACATATGAAGAGTTTGCAGGAAACGTTTGGAAAGCTATCTGTCAAGCTTCTCACAAAAGCGAGCACGTCGACATTGTTTTCGACGTTTATAAGGAAAAAAGTGTAAAAGGGTTTGAGAGGTCTAAGCGATCAAAGAAACAACCTGTAGAATATGGAGCACCAAATGACAGTACACCGCTTCCTGTAGATACCTGACGCTTACTGGGCATCGTCTAAAAACAAAAAATTGTTGCAGTCATACCAGAGATAACTTAACCTCTTTATTAATAAAAATATATAAGCTGACAGTCAGGTGTTTTGTGAGTCATACTTTGTTGACTGGATATCACGGAAAAATGCTTCATTTAAATCATCTTTTCTCATTTATCTTGGTGGAGTAGTCAAAGAAGATCAACCAAGATGCTTTACTATAAAGAATGGAATAATGGAAGAAGACTTTAGTTTGGAATCTGATCATGGAGAAGCAGATGACAGGATCCTAACCCATATTTCTCACATGACACTGACTTCAAAAGTGAGCAACGTGGTTATTTGTTCTACTGATACCGATGTTTTTGTGGACGAAGTTAGTACGAAGTTGGCAGCTTTGATAGCAGCAGAATCATGCGCGGAAGACCTGTTATTAGATTTTGCCAAAGGACCACTGAATGAGAACATGAAAAAAAAGCAGAAGAATTTTTGGTTCGTGCACTAGCCTCAAACTTAGCTACAACGGATAACTTGCGTTTCCATCAGTACCATCACAAAAAAGTACGAAACTTTCAAGATTTGGCCCCTACCTCAAGTTCTATCCGTCTTCACATAAAGAGAAGCTACTTGCAATGTTATAAATGGATTCATGCTTTAGAAGGGTCTGCGACACTCAATCCGTTGGACTATGGTTATATAGAGAAAGACAGTACTTTAACTCCACAACTGACAGATGATCCATCAGACCCTGTAGACTTTCCTCAGCCCTGTAATTGCCAGAGGTGCTTCAGAGCTACTGTATGTCCCTGCAGAAGATTGGAAATAATGTGCTGTGACTTTTGTAAATGTAAAAGCAGTGTTTTGGACCAATGCAAAAACCCTCATAAATAATTAATTAAAATGTTTATCTTTGAAATATTTACAATATTCATTCTTACTTTTTCCTTTGTACTATGTTATAAGTTTTTTTATCAGTGTTATCCACTCCGATGTATCTATTTAAGAGTACTTAATAAATAAACATTCTTTAGTATTTGCAAAAACACAATTTTAGCTCTTTAGTTCCACTTTTTTCACTTTTACGTAAAAAAACGCAATTGTTCCATTTTTGTCAAAACCAGGTATATTTCAGAAACTAGTAGGTTTATCAAAAAAATTGTGGTTACAAGATTTGTTTGTCTTAAAACAAGGAGTAAAATGAGCTTTTCAAAATTAAAATCTGACCACTGGGTACGGAGATACACTTAAACAAAATCAAGCAATACGGCGACCATTTTCCAATATGGCGGCCAAACGACCATGACCTGGACCATGTGACCAATTTTTTTAAACACTCCTATAAGTGTTTAATAAACCCCCGCAATCAAACTTAGGGGACATAAAACTTTACACGTGACATGGGCTAGCGCCCGCACTAAAGGGGATTTAGGAACATTACTAACCGCTGTGCATCACAGGTACCACAATTTCTACAAGCAATTGGGACAAGTCGCTGTAAACCGACGGGGACACAACGGCCACTGGACACAACGGCCACCTTGGACACAACGGCCACCCTTGGACACAACGGCCACCTTGGTCTAGTGGACACAACGGCCACCTTGGACATAACGGCCACATCTTCAGGCGGACACAACGGCCACCTTGGACACAACGGCCACTTTTCTTACGTGGACACAACGGCCAACTTGGACACAACGGCCACACGTTAAACTGGACGCAACGGCCACCTTGGACACAACGGCCACCTTGGACACAACGGCCACCTTGGTCACAACGACCACCTTGGACACAACGGCCACCTTGGACACAACGGCCACCTTGGACATAACGGCCAACGACGCCCAGTGGACGCAACGGCCACCGACGTCGGTCTTCACTGCTACCGTGGACACAACAGCCACTGGACACAACGGCCACCTTGGACACAACGGCCACCTTGGACACAACGGCCACCTTGGTCACAACGACCACCTTGGACACAACGGCCACCTTGGACACAACGGCCACCTTGGACACAACGGCCACATCTTCAGGCGGACACAACGGCCACCTTGGACACAACGGCCACTTTTCTTACGTGGACACAACGGCCAACTTGGACACAACGGCCACACGTTAAACTGGACGCAACGGCCACCTTGGACACAACGGCCACTTTTCTTGCGTGGACACAACGGCCACCTTGGACACAACGGCCAACGACGCCCAGTGGACGCAACGGCCACCGACGTCGGTCTTCACTGCTACCGTGGACACAACAGCCACTGGACACAACGGCCACCTTGGACACAACGGCCACCTTGGACACAACGGCCACCTTGGTCACAACGACCACCTTGGACACAACGGCCACTGGACACAACGGCCACCTTGGACACAACGGCCACCCTTGGACACAACGGCCACCTTGGTCTAGTGGACACAACGGCCACCTTGGACATAACGGCCACATCTTCAGGCGGACACAACGGCCACCTTGGACACAACGGCCACTTTTCTTACGTGGACACAACGGCCAACTTGGACACAACGGCCACACGTTAAACTGGACGCAACGGCCACCTTGGACACAACGGCCACTTTTCTTGCGTGGACACAACGGCCACCTTGGACACAACGGCCAACGACGCCCAGTGGACGCAACGGCCACCGACGTCGGTCTTCACTGCTACCGTGGACACAACAGCCACTGGACACAACGGCCACCTTGGACACAACGGCCACCTTGGACACAACGGCCACCTTGGTCACAACGGCCACCTTGGACACAACGGCCACCTTGGACACAACGGCCACCTTGGACACAACGGCCAC
This sequence comes from Hemicrepidius hirtus, assembly GCA_963082805.1. Lineage (NCBI taxonomy): Eukaryota > Metazoa > Arthropoda > Insecta > Coleoptera > Elateridae > Hemicrepidius > Hemicrepidius hirtus. The sequence goes on from OY720165.1 coordinate 7,840,584, forward strand.
CTTGGTCACAACGGCCACCTTGGACACAACGGCCACCTTGGACACAACGGCCACCTTGGACACAACGGCCACCTTGGTCACAACGACTACTATTCAAACAGGGGCTTAGCGGGGATACGTACTGAAGAAAACGTTACTAAAGTTCGAACGCATAAGAGGTCTAATCTCGTGGATCGCCTATATGAATGTGTGCATGGTCTGTCCATAGTAAATGGAGAAATAACTTTTTAATTTTTATTTGAAAAAGAGTGAAATCGTATTTAATTATTATCTTATATTAATTTCTTATACAGGGTTATCCACGGCTTTTTTTTCCGCGGCTTTTTTTTTCCGTCGGATTTTTTTCCACTCCTTTTTTTCCTAGATTACCAAATAAGATAGATTAGCATTTTTCAAAAACAATTAAGAATTCTGAAATCTTGACTTCATATAGATATGGAAGAATAGAAAGTTATTTAAGATTGTGTCTATAGAATGCAGGGTCGAAGATACTTTAATTAAAGCGTTTTTTTTTTCACTACTAACCTGAGAAGTCGCCATTACTTACTCCTTTTCTCTAATGAGAAGTTATATTTCTCAACCTAGGTAAATAATGATAATGAAAAATTACCTAGGTAAATAAACTTTCTATAAATCAGATGTTATTGGTTATGTTTTTTAGTTTGACAACTACAGGTTCAGGCTACTAAATATTTAAAAAATCATGTGGAAATGGTAAATTTCAAAAATCTAAATGAATAACATTTCTAGTAGTGAAAAAAATAGTATACTTCGCAGCTCGGAAAATAATAATTAATGCTCAGTTGAGAAAACTGTCGCTTCTCTACCTTGGCCTATAATGTACTATTGTGTTTACTGAAAAAAATATTAAAAAACATGCTTTGTAGAAAAGATTTATAGAATATTAAACTGAAGAAAAACCCTGAGCAGAGAGATAATTTAAATTTGGATTTTTCTTCTATAGATTTTTTCCTGTGGATTTTTTTCCGTGGACATTTTTTTTTGGTTTTTTACCGATTACCGAATTTTTCAAATGTTTTCGTCAAAATATGAAACAGCATTCTATTTTGATACTTTCAGTTGTTTTATGAATTTCGCAACTTATATTATACACGTCACAGATTTACCTTTGGATTTACATTGTATTAAGTACATAAATTTCCGACTTGTACAAATTTTTCTGTTTATCTTTTAAACGATGCATCTTATCGAGTTGTGATAAGAATGCTGAGTGCTCGTTTATATTTTAATGAAAAAATTCAGTTGGGTAATATGTTGTATAGTAGAAGTGACTATTATTTGTCGGGTCCAAAGTCCAGACTGTGGTATGAAGTAAGTTAACTCGGCTCACTGTAATTCGAGACATTCTACTGTTTTGCACCAGCGATACCAAAACAGTTTTAAGCTATCTATTTGAATATTAATAAAAATATTGGTCATAAAATCAGAACATGTTGGGAACCGCTGCTGTTGGGAACCCGAATCGCTATCCCAACAGCAAGTTTCTGTCAATCACATCTACCTGCTTCGTTCGCCACCGTACAGGACCAACTTAACCGATGTCGCCGTGACGTAAAGAAAAAATCTAGACATACGTTTGTATTGTACATGTTGGAGGTTATACTATAAAGAGAAAGTAAACAATAAAAGGGGTACGTGTATTCTTCATTGCTACAAGCGACTAAAAATAATCACTCCGAGTTTATATGTAGAGGGTGTCCCTAAAAGGTTTGTACAATACGCTACCTGAGGTCAAATGGGACCGATTAAACCAAACATATCTTAGTAAGTACAAAAGTGCTTCCTTAAGAAGTTGTGGCGCCTTAAAAAGTAGAAAAGATTATTTTTCTAATTCGGTATCGAAAATTCTTACTTATCAACATTCATTTCAGTTAGGAAAAGTAGGTACTATTTTTCCTAACTTGTATCGAAAACTGTTTTAAGTTAGGAAAAGTAAGATTTTTCGGTTTTAGACGTTTTTATTTTTCCGTTTTAGACGTTTTTTTGTTCCGTTTTTGACGTTTTGAATTTTTTCGTTTTAGACTTTTTTTGATCTCGGCCTTTCAAAAAGTAAAATTATTATACCGAATTAGAAAAAATTATGTGTGCAATTCGTTAGGAAAATCAGATTTTTCTAACTTAGTACACAAATAACTATTTTAACATTGAAAATATTCAGAAACAAGATGGCAGATTAAGCTGAAAATTAGTATACATCCTTCAGGGGAAGCCGCACAATCTCAAAGTATTAAAACTGTTGCATACCTATTATAGAGGGCGCTATCGGCAGTTTTTTTTTTAGAATGTCTATTCTTTGATCATAACTTTTTTGTTAGCTTTTTAGCTCAATCATACCGCTGGAAAGGCTTAGATACGTTTTCCTTGAAAACGGCACATATTATGGACATGAAACAAGTACACCTTTTTATCTAAAAGTAACTCCTTTATCATAAATATTACCCGCAAAAACAAAAATGTTAAGAACAAAAAGGCTATGAGAAAGACATGCGAAAAAAATCTGCCGACAGCGCCCTCTACATGCAATAAGTTTGATATTTTGAGAATGTTCGGCTTCCCTGGGCTTCCCCTGTGGATGTATACCAATTTTTTTATCCGCCATCTTGTTTCTGAAATATATCCAATGTTATAGTAAAGTAATTTTGTAGTACCAATCTTGAAACAGTATAAAACTGTAATTTTTTTTTGAGTACCTATGCTCTTTATAAGCCCATAGAATGTTATTTTACAGTTATTATTTTTATTAATTAGTTGTATTCATATTATTCCTGCAAAAAATGAAAACGTTTACTAATTAGTGTTTTTTTGGTCCTAGAAGTTTCTATTCAAGCACATGATCATTGCTGTTTTTTTTATTGTGTTTATATTGCTCAAACGTCACTTTGACAGTTTGAGAAACACATTAAAGCAAACGACGTTCTGAGAAACAGTAAATAAATATAAACAGAGTAATTCATGACGTCATGGACGCCATTAAAAAATGATAACGTAGATGCACCCTTGGCGTGCCTCAACTATACAAATATTCTTTTCTATTTTAAAACCCCATAACTTCTTAAGGAAGCACTTTTATACTAAGGTATGTTTGGTTTAATCGGTCCCATTTGAGCTCAGGAATATGTGATTAAAAGAGCATATCCCTTACTCAGATCATGATGCCTTAATTGCAAACCTACGTTCAATCACTTCTAATCATCATCTTCAAAGAACAGAAAAGAGAATATTTTGCTCAAAGAATTTTGAAAAATTCTCGGTTCTCTGTAATAACACAAATTGGTCCCTTCCAGATAACACCGTCGATATCAACGAAAAGTTTGAGCATTTCTTAATCTCGTTAATTAACATCTTTGATAAATCTTTCCCACTAAAGGTATGCAAGAGCAGAGTTTCGGACAAAAACTGGGTAACGAAAAGAATTCGCATATCTGCTAAAAATAAAAAGTGCTTACATTACCTGAGTAAATTTACCAACAACAAAACTTTCCTGGTGCAATATAGAGCATATAAAAAAATTTTCAAAAATGTAGAGAGGCAGATCTAGCAATTCAGCGAAAGACAGTGAAATAACTAACTTAAGTCACAATGGCAATACTCTAACCGAACCTTTCGAAATTGCAAATGTCCTAAATACCTTTTTCACAAACACAGCATCACTTACCCTAGATAGTTTGAATATTCCTCATATCGATAACCCTACAAATATGGTATGTCCAAGAGAAAATTCATTTTACATTAATCCAGTGGACATTCAGGAACTCCAAGACACTATCTCAAAATTAAAAAAAAAACACTTTTCAGGTTTTGATAATATCCCTGTACAAATCTTTAAACATTTTCCTTTGGATCTGTGCAAATTGATGGTATCCTTGATTAATGAGTCATTAGAAACTGGCATCTTTCCAAACTGTTTAAAAGAGCAATAATTATACCACTTCCCAAAGGTGGGTGTAAATTAGACAAGTCCTATTTCCCTACTCAGTAGGTACTTTGTCAAAAATAATCGAAACATTAATGAAAAAACGGATTCAATCATTCGTTGATAACTTTAACTTGATTGTTCCAAACCAATTCGGTTTTAAACCTGGTTCAAACACAGAAAAAGCTATTTTTAACTTGTTTTCTTATATAACTAACACGTTAAACGACCAACATCATGTCATTGGGGTTTTTTGTGATTTGGCAAAAGCCTTCGATTGTGTTCGTCATGACAATTTATTAAATAAATTATATAATTACGGGTTTAGAGGAATTGCTCACAGCTGGTTAAAATCCTATCTCAGTGGTAGACAACAAATAGTTCAGGTAAATAATCAGGATTCAATTCCGATGATTACAACTCATGGCGTACCCCAGGGATCTGTACTCGCTCCTCCACTATTTTTGCTCTACATTAATGACTTCCCTCAGATTTTAGAAAATGCCCATACTACCATGTTTGCCGACGATACGAGTATCCTCTGGAAACATCATGATCTAAAAACACTTATTAATACAGTCAATAGCGACCTCCGTCAAATAAAACATTGGTTTGATAACAATAGCTTAGCTCTAAATCTTAACAAAACAAAAGCTGTACTTTTTAGCTTAAATAACCGCAACAATATCTTAGAAGGCTCAAATATACACGTAAGCACAAATATACGCTTCGTAAATGAAATAAAATTTTTAGGAATAAATCTAAACCATACTTTAAAATGGGATCAACACGTAAACAGCTTGTTGCCCAAACTAAATTCTGCCTTTTACTCGGTAAAAGTTATTTCATATGACCTAAACTCAAACGTAGCTAAAACCGTATATCACGCTTACTTTGAATCATTATTGCGTTATGGCATCATCTTCTGGGGTTTTACAACAAATGAAAACTTTACTTCAATTTTTAAAGTTCAAAAGAAAGCTATTCGGGCTATCTCACATAAACACAGCATAGTCAGCTGCAGAGAATTATTCGTGGAGTTAAAAATATTACCACTAGCGAATATTCTAATACTAGAGTCTGCCTGCTTTATCTTTAATAATATTTACAAATTTTTAGAAAATGATGTACGGCATAATTATTCTCTTAGAACTACAAAGAGCATTCCACTTCCTTTACCACGTTCATCATCATACTTAAACTCTGTCATGTTCAAAGCTCTGAAAATCTATAACCATTTACCAACTACAGTCAAACTAGTGGGTTCTGGAAAATTGTTTAGAAGAATTTTAAAACGTTCACTATTGCTAACACCATTCTACTCTCTAGAGGAGTTCTTTCAATTAAATAATTTGGACATTATACAATGACGTGTGTGAACTATTTACTTGATGATATATGTTTATACATTATGTGTATTTGTGTATATTTTAAATTGTTGTTCTTTATTTATGTACTGTTTTACTTGTATTTATACTTTTGTACAAAGTGCCCTAATGGGCTTACAATATATATCTATCTATCTATCTAACGTGTTGTACAAACCTTTCAGGAGCACCCTGTATAAGCAATTAATATAAGATAATAATTAAATTAGTGCTGTTGAAATTTAAATTCTTTATCCGGTTATAAGAATTTATCCGGTTATCCGATTTTATCCGATTTCGGATAACCGGATATTTTTATTCGTAGATATTTCTTATACGCGGATAATAGTTATCCGTCTATAATTGTTACGGATAACACGGATATTTTTTTATCCGCGGATAATTTATATCCGCGGATAATTGTCATCTACGGATAACACGGATATTATTTAACTGCGGATAACAAGAAAAATTTATATCCGAGGATAATTTTCATCTACGGATAGCATGGATATTTGCTATTCACGAACAACGTAACAGCACAGACTTTAAAGTTTAAACTTTAAAGGTAGGTACAGTGCTCTTTTGTTCATCTTAAGATTCTTAAGTCTTAAGCCGTCTTAACCAAGTGTTTTACTTTAGGGCTTTTCCAAGATAACTTGCTAAGTTGCCTGTTGGCCAAACACGTAATAAGAATAAGCAAGTTTTAAATTTTTATTAATGTTTAGAAGAGCACTAAACATTTTTTTACCCGCACTATTAATGGAATGCAGATAGCAAAATCTAATTTGATTAGTTGTTTAAAAATGTCATGAAACATTGCACAATATCTATAATAAAAATTAAATTATCCGCCAATAGTTGTTTATCGGTCGAATAAAATAATATCCGTTTACCAGTAGATAAATGTTTATGCGACCATCAACGGATAAATTAAAATCCGATTATCCGACGAATAAAATAATATCCGTTTATCCGCGGATAATTGTTTATCCGCGGATAATTATTTATCCGACGGATAAATCGATATCCGTTTATCCGCGGATTAAATTTTATACGGTTAGCCGTTTCCGGATTATTCTAAAAATAAAATATCCGGATAAATCTCGAAGAATTATCCGGTTATTCGGATTATCCGTTCGAATCAACAGCACTAAATTAAATACGATTTCACTCTTTTTCAAATAAAAATTAAAAAGTTATTTCTCCATTTACTATGGACAGACCATGCACACATTCATATAGGCGATCCACGAGATTAGACCTCTTATGTGTTCGAACTTTAGTAACGTTTTCTTCAGTACGTATCCCCGCTAAGCCCGTTTGAATAGTAGTCGTTGTGACCAAGGTGGCCGTTGTGTCCAAGGTGGCCGTTGTGTCCAAGGTGGTCGTTGTGACCAAGGTGGCCGTTGTGTCCAAGGTGGCCGTTGTGTCCAAGGTGGCCGTTGTGTCCAGTGGCTGTTGTGTCCACGGTAGCAGTGAAGACCGACGTCGGTGGCCGTTGCGTCCACTGGGCGTCGTTGGCCGTTGTGTCCAAGGTGGCCGTTGTGTCCACGCAAGAAAAGTGGCCGTTGTGTCCAAGGTGGCCGTTGCGTCCAGTTTAACGTGTGGCCGTTGTGTCCAACTTGGCCGTTGTGTCCACGTAAGAAAAGTGGCCGTTGTGTCCAAGGTGGCCGTTGTGTCCGCCTGAAGATGTGGCCGTTATGTCCAAGGTGGCCGTTGTGTCCACTAGACCAAGGTGGCCGTTGTGTCCAAGGGTGGCCGTTGTGTCCAAGGTGGCCGTTGTGTCCAGTGGCCGTTGTGTCCAGGTCTCAACCGACGTTTTCAAATTAGTTTGGTGGCCCCTTAGATGGCGACCCGTGGTATCCGCTGCACCCCCCCATTTGCATGACTGTGACAGCAATACAAAATGTTTATATCGACCTTCGAAAATAACAGAAATTACTTGCCTTCAACGTATTACCCCAAAAGAAAATCTCACACCACCTTTTTATATATCAAATGCTATTTTGTGTTATGGGATGTGTAGGGATACGTCCGAGAACGAAAAAAATTGATTCAGAATCTGTTACTCTGAAATCGATGTATTTCGTCTCTATAAAAAATTGATTCCCTTTTATGAGAAATAAAATGTTAGTCATAATCGTAAACGAAGATTTATTTCATGGAAAAAAACATCAAAAAAACAAAAGAACATAAAAATGTTTTAAAAAACTAAAACTTATTTCACAATTTAAATCTGAGAATTTAAAAAGTGGAGGTGCAAACCTCCCCTGGACTTTCCCATACTAAAAATAAACATTCGTTTTTGGTATTCAACAGTATTGTTCGCCACAACCGATAAACTTAACTTGAAAATTAGTATATGGAAAATTAACACAAGTGCCGATTGTGTTCATCTGCGCATGTGTGATTATTTATATTCATAGGCTGCTAGGATTAGCCGGCGACAAGGAATTCCCGTCCCGCGCATGGTCACTTGAACATATCGGCACTTACAAATTTCACCCTACACTGTTTTAAAGTTCAATATTCACGAATTTCTCATTAACCGTACATTTTAGCCATATGAACACCTTATACTATGTGATAGACAATTTAATTTTGCATTCAATTATATAATAATATATAGGGTGTTTCATTTAAAATAACAAAGTTGCTTATTGTACTGTGAAAACCAAACACCCTGTATACGTGATATAAATTTAGAAAAATGTAAATTTATATACTGAACAACTTTTATAATTAAACTTTTTTCATATTTTGACTAATAAAGGCGCTATAGGAACATCAATTTTCGATTTTCAAAACCTCGTAGAGGGCGCCACAGTGGAATTATGGCGTTCATCAAAAAACAAAAATGTAGCTAATACCAAGCTGCATAAGTATAGAAAATTTAAACAAATTCCTTAGACCAGTTTTTTTGTAATAATTTTTCAAAAATTTCAAAATTTTTGGAAGAGCGCCGTTGCGACCGTTTTTGGATTTAGTAAATAATTTTTTTTCTTGGTGTAGTACAGCCGAAGGGCTTTCAAACAAGTTGTTGCGGAACCTGATCAGATAACTGGTTTTTGAGTTACGGGGCGTTAAAGTCGAAATTTTGAAAAATTCATAGCGACCGCCATTTTGAAGTTAGAGAGTCCGGGAAAAAACTGTTTCCCTTGAATTATGCCCTTCTTTCATATCCCCTACTCAGATTTTCAAAATTCCGCTTCTGAAAAAAATGATACCAAGAAAACATGTCTAACTTCCGCTTCCGGTTTCGGATTTTTTTGAAAAGCTTATTTTGTCGATGAATTTTCGATATACCCCTTCATTTAAAATTTCATCAAAATCGGTTCACTAGTTTTTGCGTTACAGGCGTTACATACGCACACACACACACACACACACACACACACACCCACCCACAGACAGACATTTTTTCTAGACCACTTTTTTGGGTTCCTGGGGACCCAAAACACGTATTTCCGCGAAAATCTCGACTTCGAAAATTTTCATGATATCAATACTTCCCTATACCAGTAGTGGTATGGGAAAGTAAAAACTAATTTTGAAAGATTTTCTCCTTTTACTGGAATAGTCCTTACGCTAGGTCGGTTTTGCTAGCAAATCGATGTCGACACAGTTTCTCTTCAGAAACTGTTAGGGGACATCCTAGAGAGTACCCCGATGTAAGGTGGACATCCGGAAAATTGAGCAATCAGCCGCCATATTGGAAAATGTGAAAATGTGAAAAAAGTGTTTATCTCACGAACGAGTGGTCCGATTTTCACAAACTTTTTTTTGTTTTATAGCTTATTTAATTGTTATTAATTTATATGCTGAGCGCAAATTAAATTCTGAACGTAAATAATTGAAAAAGGGCTCTAACTGAACCCCTGAAACGTACACAATTTTAAAACGCTTCCACTTTATTGAAACACACGGATTTCCTAAAAGTTATATGTATCATTGTAACCGCCATCATTAGTAGATCAAAATGTTTTTTTAAAGTGCTTGAATAATGTACTAGATGCCGAGATATTAATTATTTTATAATATTACGGCACGTGCGATGTCCAGAGTACGGGCAGTCGCGGCTGCTTGCGGGGGTAAGGGACGAAGGTCCCCACCAGGTTACGCGCATAGTACAAGAGCTGCACTTGCAATCTATCTCTAAATAGGTGCAATTTGTTGTATTAGGTTTCTAATACTTAAATTATTTGTTAATTTTCCAATAACAATGAGTGCACCTATTACTTTGACAAATAACTGTGAATTTTTTGATGATCATAAATGTATATTTAGTCAAAAATATACAATGAGCGACTTTCAAGTACCGAACATGGCAAAAGAAGAATGAGAGATAGTGCTGCAATAAAAGGAAAAAATAATGTAATCAATAAACATTTGAAACTATTAGACGCCAATAATTCCCCTTTTGTATATCGCTCGGGAAATCTATGCTATAAAACGTTTACTTACTGAAAAAATATACCTACATAAAATAATGATCACAAAAATCAACAATCGAACAATCCGAGTACCAGTACCAGTACTACATGTGTCTATTAGTTAAACACTAATTTGTTTATGAATACGGCTGTAAAAAACCAAATTGTATAATAGGTAATAACATAAAAATGAAGGGAAATGTCAGATTTGCGAAAAACTCACTTACTTTTTAGAGGCTACAAGTTACTTTGAAGATTTTGTTTTTTCGCGTACACCTTTATTGTCTGTAGAAGATGTATTTGGACAAGACATTTATGTTCAGAAAGATTGTTTGCGCAAATATATAATCAAATATGAACACGCAGTTGCAATTGATTGCGAAATCAAAATGAAATTTAGTGTAAGATTGACTTTACCTGCCAAGTGATTAAATGTTTCTCGGCAGGTAGTGCTTTATTTATATCTTCTCGAATATTTGTTAAAGCATAACCCTTTCACCTCAATAATGGGAAAATATGGTTAGTAATCAAATCTATCACATCTTGGCAAACAGATTCAATTTTGATTTTGTTATCATTTGCAACCGCGCGTTCGTATTTGATTATATATTTGCATAAACAATCTTTACGAACATAAATGTCTTGTCCAAACACATCTTCTACAGACTTTAATAAAAGTGAACACGAAAAAACAGAATCTTCAAAGTAACTTGTAGCCTCTAAAAAGTAAGTGAGTTTTTCGCAAATCTGACATTTCCCTTCATTTTTATGTTATTACCTATTATACAATTTGGTTTTTTACAGCCGTATTCATAAACAAATTAGTGTTTAACTAATAGACACATGTAGTACTGGTACTGGTACTCGGATTGTTCGATTGTTGATTTTTGTGATCATTATTTTATGTAGGTATATTTTTTCAGTAAGTAAACGTTTTATAGCATAGATTTCCCGAGCGATATACAAAAGGGGAATTATTGGCGTCTAATAGTTTCAAATGTTTATTGATTACATTATTTTTTCCTTTTATTGCAGCACTATCTCTCATTCTTCTTTTGCCATGTTCGGTACTTGAAAGTCGCTCATTGTATATTTTTGACTAAATATACATTTATGATCATCAAAAAATTCACAGTTATTTGTCAAAGTAATAGGTGCACTCATTGTTATTGGAAAATTAACAAATAATTTAAGTATTAGAAACCTAATACAACAAATTGCACCTATTTAGAGATAGATTGCAAGTGCAGCTCTTGTACTATGCGCGTAACCTGGTGGGGACCTTCGTCCCTTACCCCCGCAAGCAGCCGCGACTGCCCGTACTCTGGACATCGCACGTGCCGTAATATTATAAAATAATTAATATCTCGGCATCTAGTACATTATTCAAGCACTTTAAAAAAACATTTTGATCTACTAATGATGGCGGTTACAATGATACATATAACTTTTAGGAAATCCGTGTGTTTCAATAAAGTGGAAGCGTTTAAAAATTGTGTACGTTTCAGGGGTTCAGTTAAAGCCCTTTTTCAATTATTTACGTCCAGAATTTAATTTGCGCTCAGCATATAAATTAATAACAATTAAATAAGCTATAAAACAAAAAAAAGTTTGTGAAAATCGGACCACTCGTTCGTGAGATAAACACTTTTTTCACATTTTCACATTTTCCAATATGGCGGCTGATTGCTCAATTTTCCGGATGTCCACCTTACATCGGGGTACTCTCTAGGATGTCCCCTAACAGTTTCTGAAGAGAAACTGTGTCGACATCGATTTGCTAGCAAAACCGACCTAGCGTACGGACTAGTAGGTATCTACTTAAATAGTTCGGTGTTTTATTATCTGCAATTTTACACCTCCTGGTGAGCTGTTGCTGCTCTAGCGGCGACAGCTTTACAAATTCTTGTCCTACAAAGAACGATTACGCCATTTGTCTACATTTTTTTTCCAGATAATAATTGTTCCTTAAAAATGGGTATTACAATCGTTTGGATTCTAATTTTTTTAATTTTGAAACAAAACATTTAGAATATCCCAAAAGTATCAGGGCTATTTGATGTTTTTTACTTGATTATTACAAGAATCATACCAAACGGTAATTTTTTAATAATTTTAATAAATCACAATTTGGCATCTGTATTTTTATAAACAAAAGTGCAACATATTAGCCATGTATTATTTGGTTGATGTACAAGAGGCCTTGTCTATGTAGAATGTGAACAGAGATATTCGGCGGTCGTTATATCGCGGTGGGCGTTGTGAACACAGAATCTGGGTGGCCGTTATGATCGAGGTGGCCGTTGTGAACACAGAATCTGAGTGGCCGTTATGATCGAGGTGGCCGTTGTGATCACAGAATCTGGGTGGCCGATATGAACAAGGATGGCCGTTGTGAAAATGCAAAATTTTCGGTCTCCCTGTCTAATTAGGTGGCCACTATGATCGAGGTGGCCGTTGTGAACACAGAATCTGGGTGGCCGTTATGAACAAGGTGGCCGTTGTGAAAATGCAAAATTTTCGGTTGCTCTCTTTAATTAGGTGGCCGTTATGATCGAGGTGGCTGTAGTGAACATGGTGTCTGGGTGCCCGTTATGATCGAGGTGGCCGTTGTGAACAGAGAAATAAGTTGGCCGTTGTGAACACGGTGGCCGTTGTGAAAAAACAAAATTCTGGGTGGCCGTTGTGATCAGGTCCCGTATTAGGTATAGTGAAAGAGTGGAAGTGCATCCAACCCAACTAAACTATAGTAGAGAAACTTATGGATACAACAGATGAAATAAGACGATTAAAAAGATTCAGACCTTCCAACCAGATATGTATAATGAATGTAATATAGTATATTACGATGCAAGATCGGTAAGTGCCTTATAACAGATCGAGAAAAAGTTGGAAAATCAAGACCCGAAGGGTCGAGATTTTCCAAATTTTTTCGAGATCTGTTGTAAGCACTTAACGAACACGCGTCGTATACCATTTTTTGCGCTACGAAAAATAAAAACCAATTTTTATAAATATAAATTAATAAAGTAACAGCTGTCAATCATTCAGAATTTTAGACATCAGATAACTTGATTACAACTTTTATTATCATCTAACAACCGTTAGATACGTTATGATTCATAACAGGTTAGCAACCAGTACCTAATCGGTAAGTTAATTTTTCAGTGGTAGTTAAGCAACCGGAAAATGGCCAAAAACAGTGTAGTAGCGCAATAAAGAGTCTTCTGTACCGGCGATTCAGATACGTAGTTTTCGTGTTATTGAGCGCCAGTCTAGACGACCTAACTATAGTTTTTTTGAAAAAATGAAAATACTTTTGGAAAATAAGAAGGCCCCTCTACGATTGGACCGGATTAGTTTTTGATTTAATATATCAGATGATCCAAAATTAACGTAGTTTATTCAATAAATTAGCGCTGTTCTTTGCACTGATATATTTATGTCTACAAAGACAAACTTGAAAAATTACTCCGGTCGAAATGTCCGGAGAACCTTTATGAACGCGTATAAAAAAATTGGCAGTAAAAAAATCAAAAATAGGACCTGTTTTTTTGGCGCTGCTGATCAGCGGTTTTTCAAAATTAGACGATGATTGTAGTTCGTAAACTAACGCCAACTAGCGGTCACAACTGCAATCTTTACGAAAGCAGTAAACGGCCAAACGGGTGATTTATTATCTTCACTACACTGTAAAAACATAAAATGACATGAAATTTAAATCCGTTTATACCTGCTATAGGAATTATGCGTAAGACCCTTATTGTATGGCGCGGTGGGCCGGGCGTACCGACTATACAGCTACTGCAAACATTTTAAGGCCCGGTCTTTCCATCTCCTACTAAAGCTTCTATTAGCTAATAAACGATTAGTTGTCATGGATACCATTGTTACAAGAATTGTTTCCATGACAACTAATCGTTTATTAGCTAATAGAAGCTTTAGTAGGAGATGGAAAGACTGGGCCTAAATATCTTGTCTCGTGTTTATCCGCGGGGCTTTTAGTCATAATCTCGCTGGATGTTGTGACCAAATGTAAGACCAATTTCGGGATCTAGAGTAAATTAATGAACTTGATAAAATAAAACACAAAGGCAGATTTTATATATTTAATAATTTGATTGCAGCTGTAATCCTGGAATAGGCTAGGGAAACTGTAATATACTGGTTCCCAAAATTAGATCAAGTTAAAACAAATCTGTAAATTAGAAAATAAAATTAAATATTGAAAGATTAAATGAGTATAAAAAAAAGTGGAGGGGCAAACCTCCCCTGGACTTTCCTATACAAAAAATAAACGTTTCGATTTTGGTATTCAACAGTATAATTCGCGAGGCAGACCCTGATAAGCATTTGAATGCCTAGCGAGACACCCATCCTATGCACCTATCAATCTGCAGGTAGCGGCTAGAAATTACAGCTGGCGAAGCCGGACGATTGCTACCGACCGACGACCGTTTCCGCCAGAATATAATATTCAAAATTCGAATTTCTCATCAACCGTACATTTTAGCTATATGAACACCTTACACTATGTGATAGACAATTAAATTTTGCATTCAATTATATAATAATATATAGGGTGTTTCATTTAAAATAACAAAGTTGCTTATCGTACTGCAAACGCCCTGTACCTAAACGTGATATACATTTAGAAGAATGCAGAATAATATACTAAATATCTTTTATATTTAAACTTTTTTCATATTTTGACTAATAAATGCGCTATAGGAGCATCAATTTCCACAGTGGAATTCTGGCATTCATCAAAAAACAAAAATGTAGCTAATACCAAGCTGCATAAGTATAGAAAATTTAAACAAAATCGTTAGAGCAGTTTCTTTGTAATATTTTCTAAAGAAATTCAAAATTTTTGGAAGAGCGCCGTTGCGACCGTTTTTGGATTTACTAAATAATTTTTTTATTCTGTAGTACCCCCAAAGGGCTTTCAAACAAGTCGTTGCGGAACCTGATCAGATAACTGGTTTTTGAGTTATGGGGCGTTAAAGTCGAAATTTTGAAAAATTCATAGTGGCCGCCATTTTGAAGTTAGGGAGTCCGGCAAAAAACTGTTTCCTTTCAATTATGGTCTTCTTTCATATTCCCTACTCAGATTTTCAAAATTCTGCTTCTGAAAAATATGCTACCAAAAAAAATTTCTAACTTCCGCTTCCGGTTTCGGATTTTTTTGAAAAGCTTATTTTGTTGATGAATTTTCGATATACCCCTTCATTTCAAATTTCATCAAAATCGGTCCAGTAGTTTTTGCGTTAGAGGCGTTACATACCCACGCACCCACCCACAGAGACATTTTTTCTAGACCACTTTTTTGGGTTCCTGGGGGCCCAAACACGTATTTCCGCGAAAATCTCGATTTCGAAAATTTTCATGATATCAATACTTCCCCTATACCAGTGGTGGTATGCGAAAGTAACAAATACATATATAATAATAATAATAATAATCTCTACACTACCCGTCACCACTTGCAGCTGATAATGTAACTGTAAAATGAATATTAAATTTAAAATGAAATTCTGTTTCTTGGGGGGGGGGGATTAATTAATTAATTAATTAATCATAGCCCACAGGAAACTTTGCACATGAATTGATCTAATAAATCCTTCGAACTCAATATTAACCTGAGTTTTGCGTGTAGTATTTGAACAGAGAATATGAAGTACATAAGAAAAAACCATAAAATATAATAATATGTAGGTACAAACATCTGGTTGACACTAAAATATTTTTTCCGACGAAATTCATTTACCGTATCCTACGGCCTTCAGTTGTAAAATATCTGGCGTTTGAACTTTTTTCTAACAGTGTAGCATAGATAAGATACTTCAGTGTAGTATCCCCATAAAATAAACGAAATTATCCATCCAGGTAGTTTTTTTCTACGATTATTTTGCTTCACGACAATCGACCCTTTTACTCAGAACTTTTAGCGCTCTCTTCACCTTTTCTAGTCACGTGGGTACAGAAGACTCAGGCTTGTATTTAGTAGACGCGCAGATCGGTTTCAAAACAGATATGCCTACCGGTGATGGGTTGAGGAATGAGGAAGGTCGTGAACCGCAGGTGCTATCTACAATAACAACTATTCCCTACTATTGGAAAAGATTGAAAGTAAACTATGATATTTTCTGATAATGCATTGTACGTTATTTTTATTACAAACAGGGTAGGGCGATTTAGTAAGAATGGATGGCTACGGACTGTAACTCTTGACCAGTGCATCATCACCCCTGAGAAAACCATTAAAAATATTTTTTACGCGACAGTAACAAAAACAGCTATATGGGAAGTGTTAATATCATGAAAAATTTCGAAATTGAGATTTTCGCGGAAATACGTGTTTTGAACCACCAGGAACCCAAAAAAGTGATCTAGATAAATTGTCTGTCTGGGGGTGCGTGGGTATGTAACGCCTCTAACGCAAAAACTAGTGAACCGATTTTGATGAAATTTGAAATGAAGGGGTAGGATCGAAAATTCATCGTCAAAAAATCCGAAACCGGAAGCGGAAGTTAGACATGTTTTTTTGGTAGCATTTTTTCAGAACCAGACTTTTGAAAATCTGAGTGGCGGATATGGTAGAAGACCATAATTCAAGGGAAACAGTTTTTTGCCGGACTCTCTAACTTCAAAATGGCGGCCGCTATGAATTTTTCAAAATTTCGACTTTAACGCCCTATAACTCAAAAACAAGACATCTGATCAGGTTCCAACAACTTGTTTGAAAGCCCTTGGGCGGTACTATAGTACATACGAAATTTATTTAGTAACTTCAAAAACGGTCGCAACGGCGGTCTTCCTAAAATTTTGAAAATTTTGAAAAATTATTACAAAAAAACTGGCCACACGATTTTGCTTAAATTTTCCACACTTATGCAGTTTGGTGTTAGGTACATTTTGTTGTTTTGATTATTCAGTATATCATTCTGAATTTTCCTAAATGTATATCACGTATACAGGGCGTTTGCTTTCCACAGTATTATTATATTACCTACTATCTATATATTATTATATAATATGCAAAAATGCAAAATTTAATTGTCTATTACATAGTATAAGGTGTTCATATCGCAAATATGTACGGCTGATTAGGATTTGGTAAATTTTAACCGCGTTGTGTAAATTTGGATGATTTAGGCTGAACTCGGACAGAAACGGATGGTCGCGATCGGTAGGTAGCGTTCGTCCGGCTTCGCCAGCTGTAATTTCAAGCTGATTACTACAGACACATACGTGTCTTTCTTCTGCACATATCGAACCCGTATAGT
Source organism: Hemicrepidius hirtus (assembly GCA_963082805.1). Classification (NCBI taxonomy): domain Eukaryota; kingdom Metazoa; phylum Arthropoda; class Insecta; order Coleoptera; family Elateridae; genus Hemicrepidius; species Hemicrepidius hirtus. The sequence continues at coordinate 7,857,610 of OY720165.1, forward strand.
CTCGTTATTCTCGCTACGCATTCAACTGATTTCCAGGATTGCCTAGCGAACTAAACTGTTGAATACCAAAAACGAAATGTTTATTATTAGTTTAGTATGAAAAAGTCCAGGGGAGGTTTGCAGGGCTTTTAAAAACAAGTTGTTCCTGAATCGGATCATATAACTGGTTTTTGAGTTGTGGGGCGTTAAAGTCAAAATTTTGAAAAATTCATAGCGGCCGCCATTTTGAAGTCTGGTAAAAAAACTGTTTCCCTTGAATTATGGTCATATATCCGCTACTCATATTTTCAAAATTCTGCTTCAGAAAAAAATGCTACCAAAAATACATGTCTAACTTCCGCTTCCGCTTTAGGATTTTTTTGAAAAGCTTATTTTGTCGATGAATTTTCGATATACCCCTTCATTTCAAATTTCATCAAAATCGGTTCACTAGTTTTTGCGTTAGAGGCGTGACATACACATACATACATAACATACACAATTACACACCCACAGCAGACATTTTTTTCTAGACCACTTATTATCGAATAAAGTATTTACTAAAGTTGGATAAAATTGTATAAACCACGTGAACTCAAAGACATTAGCCCACTCGCCCTTCGGGCTCGTGAGCTAAACTATCTTCTCGTGAATAAACATTGTCATAGTTCACTTGGTGTACCTATAAATAACTATTACCTATTTGAATATTTGTTTTTTTTATAAAACGTCAAAGTCAAAAATTGAAATTCCGTCAAATTCAACATCATCTGTTAGCATTTCATTTAAATCATATCATCCATTTTATATTTTTTGTTTAGTTACAAACAACTTCACTTCCCGGCCTTGTGCTGTAATGTGCCATTTCTGGGACTTGAATTAATACCGTAAAGTAGTATATACCTACCGGAGAGTATGAAATAAAAAATATTACATTACCTACTAGGAAGGTAATGATTAACTTTCAAAACTCAAGAAAAAAATTTTAAGCAGCAAAAGGTCTACGTCGTGGTCCACCACCCGTTAATGTCTTCTCGGTGATACCAGTCCAGACGAAATATGAAAAAGAACAAGGGAAGCATGAGGGTTACACACTCGGGAGATCGAGACGAGGTATTCAAAATTAGGCAAGTAGGTAAGTCTAATGAAGCAGTACGTGTTCAATAATTACTTATAAAGAGTGTTTGTCAATAAAGCCTGTTTACTTTGATTAATTTTGGGTTTTTATTTTCCTTTAACAAATGCCTTTTTCATCGCAGTGCTACCTGCAATTACTTTCTTTGTAAGGCTGATAGGCCCTATAATATCTAAGTCTAAGCACTGACCACAAGCACAACAATAACACCATAATATGAGTCAAATTATTTTAATATATAGTTTGATTCCCTTTTCTAATACAGCTTCAATAAAAAAAAAACTATACCTTATACTACGGAAGCGCTGAAGGGCCAATATCACGCAGAGTTTAAGTCGCTTATTAGGCGCGTTTATTTCGACTAACAGACGCGCGACTGTTAGTCGCGTTTATCTCGACTGTTAGTTGCGTTTACCTCGACTGTTAGTCGAAATAAACGCGACTAACAACCGCGCGTCTGCTAGTCGAAATAAACGCGACTAACAATCGCGCGTCTGTTAGTCGAAATAAACGCGACTAACAGTCGAGGTAAACGCAACTAACAGTCGAGATAAATGCGGCTAACAGTCGCGCGTCTGTTGGTCGAAATAAACGCGCCTAATAAGCGACTTAAATTCTGCGTGATATTGGCCCTTCAGCGCTTCCGTATACATATCCTAAAATTACATTGAACGTAAGTTTTTCTACCTACGGAAGCGCTGAAGGGCCAATATCACGCAGAGTTTAAGTCGCTTATTAGTCGCGTTTATTTCGACTAAAAGACGCGCGACTGTTAGTCGCGTTTATCTCGACTGTTAGTTGCGTTTACCTCGACTGTTAGTCGAAATAAACGCGACTAACAATCGCGCGTCTGTTAGTCGAAATAAACGCGACTAACAGTCGAGGTAAACGCAACTAACAGTCGAGATAAATGCGGCTAATAGTCGCGCGTCTGTTGGTCGAAATAAACGCGCCTAAAGGCGCGTTTAGACTTGAACAGCAACGCACGCGAACGCACGCGCACGGGCTGAGCCTTGACGTATGCTCAAGTGTAAACGTCTGTGCGTTAGCGTGCGTGAGCATGCGTTAGCATGCGCGACCGCTCAACTTACTGACGCATGGTCGCGAACGCGAGCCGATTGCTGTCGGTATTTTGACGGTGCTCAAAGGAAACCTGTGCGTCAGTTCGAACGTCCATTCAGTTAGTTGTAGATGCTCACTCCGTGCGTTGATATTTATTGTATTACTTGTTTTTATTATTACTTATAAATGGAGTGGAGCAGCGCTAATTGCCTCCAATTAATAAAGGAGTACAGAAAGTTCGAAATATTGTGGAATCCCAAATATCCCGAATATTTTTCAAAATATAAAAAACTTGATTGTTGGGAAAAAATATATCAAAACCTATTTTTCTTTAATAATATCTCTTCTTTTTTAATTAATGAATACAAAACTATAAATGCTGCCCTCTCAGTTTGAACAGAATTCATTTTAGCACTGTTTACTTGCTGATTCTTTTAATATTAAATTCTGACGCACAGCGGGAGCACTTGCGAACTCAAAGCCATGCGCTGTGTGTCGGATTTTAACGCATGGTAAAATATACACTGTGCGTGCACGCTCAGGCCGTGCGCGCACGCTCACACCATGCGCGTGCGTTGCTGTTCAAGTCTAAACGCACCTTAATAAGCGACTTAAATTCTGCGTGATATTGGCCCTTCAGCGCTTCCGTATTACGCCACCCGTATCAGTCGTTTTTTTTCGAAAACGATTAATCGTAGGAGTTCGGGCCAGAAATTTTTATTACAACAGCCTTCATGAGGAATCGAGGAATCGAATGGCGACATTGGTATTCGCCGGAAAAATCGGCATCCTCAAGTGTTTGCTCCAGAATGTCGAGAACTCCAAAATTTCAATCAGTCACTACATAATTTATAATAACAATTTTCTCATCTTTCTTTTTGTCTCGTCGGACCGCATAAAATGATGCCGCGGGCCGCAGTTTGCCCGAATATTACTACAACTTGCAAAGGTACAAATACAAGATGCTAGTATTATACTCGGGACATCCCCGAATTAGGTTAGGGGAATCCCTGCATGATTCAATTGCATCAGTTTATTGTATTAAACAAAAACTATGCAAAATATTGATAAAATATATTTTTTAAATTTGTATTAATGATTTCAGATTTTGTACTTAAAATAATAATAAAAAGTGTTTAAAACGCATACAAATTAAACGTCTGTTTTAAACACATTTACAACATGATTAATACAAAACCGTTTTGAACAGGTCCTTTTGTTTTAAACATGTATTAAACATTTTGTATTATACAATGTTTTAAACATAACAACACTGGCAGTGACCCACCAGCTGAGCGTGTGTATTGACAAGTCTAAAAAAATAAAAAAGTATAAAACTCGCCATCTCTGGTTTCGAATCCAGACACTTTACCGCCGAGCAAATGGGACAGATGTATTATTAATAATAGGGCTGTTCTACGCAAATACGACCTTGGAACGAGTGAGAGGAAAGTTCTACCCTAGTGCTTTCTTTTTCTATCGGGGGCACCAATGACGGCAAGAACAGCACTACATTACTATGGTCTGTTTTTTAACTAGGAGGAGCGATTCAAATTTGTCGCGCCAAAATCCACACCTGTGATTGGCTGCGGCCAGGCCGGTTTCACACCACTAAGTAATTTGTATAAATTTTGACGTTTGACGTGATTTGATAATTATTTTTCTAGGCACTGACAGTGACATAATTCAGGCAAAATACATTAAATTAGTTTTCATTTAAGCTGTAAATTTTAAACATGATAAAAATTCAAATTTACCGTCAAAACTTCGGAAGTCTTCTTTTCTAGTGACATTTCTAGTGTGAATCTGGCTTTTGTATTCACTCCTCCTAGTTAAAAAACAGACCATAGCTACTATTTAACGTAACTAGATGTAGGTTGGTATGCTATACATAATTAGAGTCCAACAAAACCTCATTTTCCCCTTGTTTCTGGTAACCCCCTGACGCAGCGCTGTCATTTATGCATTTGGTACAAAAATAATTAGTAGTGCAAAAAGCAACCGTGCGTGGTTCCGTTGTTCTTAGTTATTTTATTGTTTCCTGTTATTTGTTATTGTATAGCAACTTAAAACAAATAGTAACTAGTAATTTAGTGATATTTCTTCAGTCAGATTGGCATTATTGATAGAGAGAGACAACAGTAGGGTAGAGCATTCCATCTCTTTCCAACTTAAATAGAACAGCCCTATTTGCTAATTATCTCGGGGTTATTTTTCAGAACGCTGCTAACCGATACAGGACGATCGACGCTGAACGCACAGTCTAATGCCTGGCTAATATAAATAAAATAGGGATGAAATCCTGTAGGTACACAAGCTACGTTGATCCTTAACAAAAAATTGCATGATCAAATCCCTATGGCCCGCACTCAGTGAAACTCCCTAGGTCTGTTCGTCACCCTGCTCTAAACTGTTCCGGACAGTTTAGAGTAGGAAAACGGCGTTCGTTAGCGTTAGTGCAGCTACTCGACACTGCTCGATATCTGTTCGTCACCCACCGAGTAACCTGCTCTGAACTGCTTAGAACAGCTTTTCTTGCTCCACGTCGTTAGGAGGAGTAGTTTCGGGCAAATAGAGCACACATGCGCAGATGCTCATAAATCAGATGTTTTGTGCGACCACAACTAAAATTTAAAATTGCCTTCCACGTGTTTTTGTCATTTTTGTTTTGTTACTATTGTGTTGTTGTTATTGTGTTTTTGTTATTGTGTTTTAGTTATTCTGTTGTTGTTATTGTGTTGTCATTGTTTTAATTTTGTAATAAAAAATAAGATGCCGATCAGAAAGAGCGTTTAATTTGCGAATTAAGACGAAAGAACGACCTTCTGGAGAGCTAAATAACTTGTTATTGGATTTGTAAATTAATTGTGAATAATAATAATAATAAGTGAATAAAAAATATTGTCAAAAATCATTTTATTATATGAACAATATTAGATGCAATAATTTATTATTAAAATATAAGGCTAACTATTGGTTTTTGTTAAATATAGCTGGCGACATATTTTGATTGATTGATTGTTATTTGAATCCTGCACTAACCTACTCCAAATTGCACTAAAACCGTTCGTCACCGTTCGTTTGCTTCTGCTCGATTCTGCGCAATTAGTTTGCTCGACTCTGCCCAAACTTGCTCGAATGACGTCATACTGTTCTGTTCAGAACTGTTCCGAGCAGAGGTGACGAACAAACCTCCCTGTATACGGCATGTATACGGAACAAGCGGATAGCCCTCACATTTGTGCTACAAACAGCTGAATACACAAGTCCACTGGGTTTTTGTGAAAAATAATTCTCAAACTGCAACTAACCTAAAGCTCGAGGGGCGCCCAACTAGTCTTTGCAAAAAGTCTTTGCTTTAGGTTAGTTGCAATTTGAGAATTAATTTTTACAAAAACCCAGTGGACTTGTGTATTCAGCTGTTTGTAGCACAAATGTGAGGGCTATCCGCTTGTGTATACGGAATGCAACTGACGCAGCTTCTTCTCATTGGTTGTCTAGCGTCCTATGCTGTCGCTGTTGGTTATTTGAATTCTCGCCCCTGTAGAGGTTATCTGGTAGCGGTTGGCGCTATCATCTCGTTTTTTCTTTTTACGTTTGTGTGTGGTGTGTGTTTCTTTGCTACATATAAATAATTTAATCAACACAACACGAACTTATCATATTTCTTTAATTTAGAATTTCTTACTTGTGTATTTTTTGTAATTTACTGCAGTAAACAACGTAAGTAATGTGTAATCTTTTATGGCATCAAATTAAAACTGTTATGTATGTTCACAAGAAGGTTGTAATAAACTGAAGACCTCTTGCAGTGAGATGGATTTTGTGCTCTACATAAACGATGTCGCAGTTCATTCGGAAGTTGTAGATGAGGGACTAGTGATAAATCCCGATGATTCTACTATGGATGCTCAGAGTAGCAACGACGTCAAGGAGAACTTTTCTCAAGCAGAGGGTAAGGGTTTAAAATTAATTTTACTAACTGGAATTTTCTCTACATAAATTATGTTGCAGTAAAATCAGAAATTGTAAGCGAGGACTTCCTGATGGATACCGAAAATCCTACGTTGGATGTTTGGAATGGGAAAGACATCAAGGGAAACTTTTCTCAAGCTCAGTTGCAAACAGGTGGTAAGTAGGAACGTGTAGGAAAATCATTTTTCCTTTTTGGTGATATTTGGTTTTACAAATATCCTTTCTTCTTTTATTGATGTACAGGGTGATTTAAAAGTACACTGAAAACTCGTAGGAGGTGATTCCTCTTGTCACAATAAGAAAAAGAATAATATGACCCATGGTCAGAAAATGCTTGATTGTTGAGTTACCAGCCGACAAAGATGGAACTGAATTTATTTGTAAAAATTTAATCAATTAATTATTTATTAATTAATTATTGTTTTGGTTCTTAGGGAAAGTATTGTTCTCGTTGAGAGGCACTTATTACGGATTTATTCTGGAGATCCTAAGTTAAAAATTTTTGGGCAAAGGAAATAATTAGTTTTGGATATATTTGGTTTTTCCCGAAAACTGAAGCGACTTTTGTGGGTTATTTTGCAAGTCCATAGTTGAAACGTACTCTTAAAGCCAATTACCAACTTGTTTTTGGTTGTTTTAGAGGCTTGTTCCTTCATTTTTCTTTTTGTGTTACCTTTAACCTGTCGTACGTTCCATTGTTCGCCGTCTTATCTCTGGAAATTTGGAAACCTTGAAGTAAGGTTACTACGTCACAAAATTCCCAAGCCTTTGCTGCACGTCCTTGCTGGTTACCAGAAGGAATTTTCCTTATCCTTTATTTTTGGTGAACATTAACTGCCTTTGTTAGTTAATTGATTAAGTTTTATCAATTGCAAAGTTTTCATTAATATTTTAATTTATTTTGCATTACATATTGATTAATAAGCTTTACCAAGACATTACCGGTCAATTTAGATAAGTAGCTAAAATAGTAGTTTTGATTTTGATTATTAAATGTACTCTCTTATCTAAAGTCGCTGAATCTATTTACGTGTAAATATGTTGAGTTGGTTACTCCTTGTGTCTACTACAATATCTTGCTACTATTCTCCTGGTTTTGCTTTGATTTCGCATACGGTTAGTTTGAATTGTTTCTAACTTAATTACGTTTGGCGCTACCTGTTGTATATATTTTGCATTTAATTAACCCGTTGTGGTTAATTGGAATTGAGTTTAACTAATGAAATTAACGTTAGTTAATGTCCGGTTATTAAGAATTTCTTTGTTGTACATAAATCGTATTTTTGTTTAATTATTTTATGTTTTATTGGATTTATATTCAATATTTATATTTGATTATTTTGTTATTAATTAGTAACAATTAGGAATTTGCTTGTTTTCCCTATTCTTACAAATTGGAATATACGAATAGTTATCTCCCAGTCTTGTATATTATTTTATTCCTTGCATCTAATATCGGAGAGTCCCAAAACATTAAAGTTTCTAAAGCAAAAGCTTCCTTTCTTGGATTCTGGCGCCCTTTCTGGTTTATCTGCCCTCGTCCTGCTAGCAGATAAACATTATTTTCGAACCACCACCATATCGACTGACGCTATCAAGACACTTTTGCTCACCGACCAACGCAGGACTTAGCATATTTCGTTGTTACAAATAAGGTCGATGACAACCAGAGGACCATTTTGGTTTTTAAGTCACTTTTTTGTCTTTTGACTTCTGGTAAAGTCAATAGTGGATTTGACACCCCCCATGCTAGACCAAAAAAGTACTTGTGTTGCACCGTTTTTGAAAAATCACGGTTTTTACAGGACCGTTTGTATCACCGCACACCACTTTGGACAAATATTGACTCAAACAAATGAAAGGAAACAAATAAATTTGACGACTTCGTATAGAATAGATATGGAAACTACGTGTCTTGTAAAGTCCCCCTACTTTCAAAAACGGTATACACTTCCATTGTACAACAAGAGTACCTTTTCTTTTTGTCTAGCATGGGGTGTCTTAAATCCACTATTGATGTTACCAGATGGAAAAAGACAAAAAAGACGACTTAAGAAACTAAAATGGTCCTCTGGTTTACCACTCTTTGAATAATTTAAAAATACTGAAAACATACTAATAAGTACCTCCAAACCAGAGAAATACTTTCCTTAAGAAGCAAAACAATATCTTGTTTGGTTGAGTTCTTACGAACAAAATTAGTAATTCTTCGTTCTATGTTTGTCGACTGCTAACTCAACAACCAGGCATTTACGGACCATGGGTCTTATTAGTTTTATTCCTTATCCTGGCGAAAGGAATCACCTCCTACGAGTTTTCGGTGTACATTTAAGTCACCCTGTATATTTAAAAAATAAGTAGAAGTTGTGTGTTATACTGTTTGTACTACCTACTTTAAGTACTACTACTTCTAAAATATTAACATCTTAATAATCTGTTAATTATTCCAGTAAAACATGAAAATACCAGCACCCATTTGCATGCCCAAATAAAATCTGAAACTGCTGATGTGAAATTTAATATTAAGAGTGATGATGATGATATCTATATGAATATTGAGCCTTTGTTGGGCGAGGAGCTGGATATAAAAGAAGAAATTGACGAAATCGAATCAGAAATCAGGCAAGACTTTCAAGTTGAACAGTTAGATTCTGCAATGTACAGCACCTTATATCCAATTGAAGAAAAATCCAATAATGCAAGAGGTAACTCAGAACCATATACAAGAACTGTAAGTGGAGATGGGGGTAAGCGGGAAAATAATGTTGAGACTTTTGGTGAGATAACTACAAGAGAGAGATGTGATTATAGAAGTTTACAAAAGAGTAACTTACAACAACATATGAAAGCCCATATGGGTGAAAAGCCATTCCAATGTGATATGTGTAATTATAGAAGTTCATGGAAGACTGACTTACAACGACATTTGAAAACCCATACAGGTGAAAAACCATTTCAATGTAATATATGCGACTATAGATGTGCACACAGGAGTAACTTGCAACGACATATGAAAGCCCATACAGGTGAAAAACCATTTCAATGTGATACATGTGATTATAGATGTTCACAGACGGCTTACTTACAAGATCATATGAAAACCCATACGGGTGAAAAACCATTTCAATGTGATATATGCGACTATAGATGTGCACACAGGAGTAACTTGCAACGACATATGAAAGTCCATACAGGTGAAAAACCATTTCAATGTCATACATGTGATTATAGATGTTCACGGACGGCTTACTTACAAGATCATATGAAAACCCATACGGGTGAAAAGCCATTTAAATGCAATATATGTGATTATAGATGTTTACGGAAGGCTCACTTACAAGATCATATGAAAACCCATACGGGTGAAAAACCATTTAAATGCAATATATGTGATTACAGAAGTTCACTAAAGAGTACCTTACAACAACATATGAAAACCCATACGGGTGAAAAACCATTTCAATGTCATACATGTGATTATAGATGTTCACGGACGGCTTACTTACAAGATCATATGAAAACCCATACGGGTGAAAAGCCATTTAAATGCAATATATGTGATTATAGATGTTTACGGAAGGCTCACTTACAAGATCATATGAAAACCCATACGGGTGAAAAACCATTTCAATGTGATATATGTGACTATAGATGTGCACACAGGAGTAACTTGCAACGACATATGAAAGTCCATACAGGTGAAAAACCATTTCAATGTGATACATGTGATTATAGATGTTCACGGACGGCTTACTTACAAGATCATATGAAAACCCATACGGGTGAAAAGCCATTTAAATGCAATATATGTGATTACAGAAGTTCACTAAAGAGTACCTTACAAGATCATATGAAAACCCATACGGGTGAAAAACCATTTCAATGTGATATATGCGACTATAGATGTGCACACAGGAGTAACTTGCAACGACATATGAAAGTCCATACAGGTGAAAAACCATTTCAATGTGATACATGTGATTATAGATGTTCACGGATGGCTTACTTACAAGATCATATGAAAACCCATACGGGTGAAAAGCCATTTAAATGCAATATATGTGATTACAGAAGTTCACTAAAGAGTACCTTACAAGATCATATGAAAACCCATACGGGTGAAAAACCATTTAAATGCAATATATGTGATTACAGAAGTTCACTAAAGAGTACCTTACAACAACATATGAAAACCCATACGGGTGAAAAACCATTTCGCTGTGATTATAGATGTTCACAGAAGGGTCACTTACAAGTTCATATGAAAACCCATACGGGTGAAAAACCATTTCAGTGTGATACATGTGATTATAGATGTTTACGGAAGGCTCACTTACAAGATCATATGAAAACCCATACGGGTGAAAAACCATTTAAATGCAATATATGTGATTACAGAAGTTCACTAAAGAGTACCTTACAACAACATAGATAAACATTAGATAAATTAAAGTATTTACTTTTAAGAAGTAATAATAAAATTTTTCGTAAGCGGTGCAACAAAATGTGACCCCCATTGGGGGTACTAAAAGAAATTGACAGACATTCCAATAAGAATCTTGAAACCCCCATGGTCATGCTGTATACAAGGGTAAGGAAATAATCATTCGTTATAATTGCCTGTATATAATTTAATTTTAGGGTGGAAGTATTCCCCATATAACTAACGAAGTATTTAAACTTTTAAGTCAAGATTTGCAGATCATTCAAATTCCTCTTGTCAGCACTTATAATTTTGAAGATGTTGTAGCAGAATTCGAAGGAAATATAGCCGATTGACAAAATATTGAGTTTCTGTGTACTGTTCGTACTATTATTTTTCTAAAATTTCATGGAACGCGGTTCTAAAATAATAGTACGGTTGGCAATACCTGGACAGCGTATACGACTTGCAGACGTATGAATTCGAGAATCGGTACCCTGTTCCTAATGTGTCTACAATATCAAGAACATCCAGAAAATTTGCAAGTGCAGGCTGTGTGGCACAACATGAAAAAAAAAATCAACGTAAAACAGTAACACATGAATTTGTACACATTTCTATTTTTTCTTGGTCTGTATAAATGATATTTTCAATAAATCAGTAGTTTTCAATCTTGTTCTGTATTAAATATTAGAAAAAAATAAATTTAACAGGTGACAGACAATAATTAAAATCAGTAAGCAGGCGCGAAACTCAATAGCAATGTATAATGGGTTGCCTATATTTCAATGATATTGTGGCCGCACCATCCGACCTCTATATAATGCGCAAAATTCCGTTCAATGAAAAAAGTACCAAAGCGTTGAACGCAGCAATCCACTTAAAAAATAATCCGACTGCGACCTCTATATAATGCGCAAAATTTCCGACCTCTATATAATGCGCAAAATTCCGTTCAATGAAAAATGTACCAAAGCGTTGAACGCAGCAATCCACTTAAAAAATAATCCGACTCCGACCTCTATTCCGTTCAATGAAAAAAGTACCAAAGCGTTGAACGCAGCAATCCACTTAAAAAATAATTATTAATATTAATAATACCAATATAACTGCATAAAACGTAATTACTTATTGCTAATTTGAATTTTTAGCTCCTTGTAGTTATTTATTAAAACCTCGGAAATGATTATTCTTCATTTCTATAAATTTGTTCGTATTAAAGTACACGAACTCACGAAAAGCGTAACACACCTCACAAACAACGTTTTGACACTTTACTTTGACACATCTTGTCATAGACATTTGAACAGTATTTGAAAAACGTTGTGTATTACAAAGTGTAATCAAGAAAAAAATCTGTATATTAGGCTATGATGTATTACCTAGTATATGAAGTGAAAATACGAGTTAGTATGTATTGTGCAATGTGCCTACAAGAATAATCCCAAAAATATGTTTTTCCGCAACCGACTCAAAAGTGATCACTTTTAATACCAAAAACAGACATTGAAGTTGATGTTTTTGTTATTATTAAAAAAATGTGTGTGTTGCTAGGCAACACTTTTAGTTCCTAGGAAGTAAAAGTACTTTTACTTCCTAGGAACTTTTACTTTTAACTTTTTTGGTTAAGATTTTGGTTTCTTATGTGAATAACATTTATTTAAGAAAAATACTACAAAGATATTAGACAAAGAATTTTCTGTAAATATTTAAATAGCTATCTCCCATCAGAGTAAATGATCTAGCCTTATTAGTTTTGGTGTTAGGAATTTTAATCAGTAAGACTGATTTAAGATCTTCAATATCATTAATCTTTAAGGCCCAATTGCACCAGTTACCCTTAAATAATAAGTGTCACTTAAAAAATTAATTCCCATGGATATAATTGTTAGCGAGAGTTGTTTCTATAGCAATTAAAATTATAAGGGACACTTATTAATTAAGTGTAACTGGTGCAATTGGGCCTAAATGTACTAACTCGTCGCAGCGACAAGCTCCAGCAACACCCAAAATTAATAGTATTACCATAGTATTACCTACAAACGTCAAAATTTAATTATCGTAAAATATTCGATTTTAAAACTAAAACACACCTTCATCAAGTAGTATTGCTTATCAGGAGCACACTTCAAGAATCGATCCACCTGTTCTTTACTAAGAATTCTCGATTTCTTCGGTGTGTAGTCATTATTTTCTTTTTTTAAATAGGCACGGAGTTTTGAAAATTTTTCGATATTTACCCCATTTTTTAAACTTAATGTTGCCTTCAACATTGAATATTGCGCCCAAAGAGTAGAAGCCTTCATTTTAGTGGACAATTCGGAAAAGTACGCGGTACGCTTTCCGTGTACGTTTTACGGTTTTCTCGTTACACCAATTTAGAAATTTGTTGTATACTTCTCGAGATTTACTGGGCAGAAGATTTGATACAACTTCTTTTGCACGGTCTAAAATTTCTGGTGGTGTATCTTCGTTACCATTATCTTGTTCAAACATTTTAGATGGTTTGGCTGGGTTTGACAGAATAAATAAAATTGAAAACAAAAGCTAAGAAGACTTGATTTTAGTAGTAGTAGTGTTCTCTAATTCCTCGCATCTTAATTTTATTATTTTGAATCCGGTTGCGGAAAAAATAGTATGTTTCATTCGGATTAAAAGTGACTTCTTTTGACTCGCAATTTTGAATCCGTTCGGCTACGCTACGCTTCGCCTCACAAATGCAAAATTTGCTCGTCAAAAAAAGTGACACTTTTCATCCTAATAAAACAATCTACTATTGTTTGGAAAATCGTCATTTGTCATTATGAAATAATACACGCAGTCCTACGTAAAAGAGAACGAAAAATAAATATGTACCTATTAAAATACCAGATACCTAGTGATACAAAAAAAGTAAGTACAAAAAAAAATTGGGTTTAAAAATAGTACCAAGCTATAATGTTTTTTTCATTTCTATATCTTAGCGTTTTACGATTTTTAACTTCTGAATATAATTTCAATCGTAACAACCAATACTATACATTTTCGATTCAAAGAAATAGTAGATACATATTTTGCAAATAAGATAAATTACCTACTCTGACCGCCCGACGCGACATGGTCCCCTACTTTGCACTATGCTTGCACTTACTAATACAGATACTATCTTTGTATAGATGAATCTTTGCAAATTTTAAAATAGTTTGCTTGAAAATGATCCTTACCTACATAACATAGAATACCCTGTATTTTGGGAATATCTGCAAGTATCTATGTACCTATATCATTTTTTAGACTTTTCTGGCGAGATGAAATAAATTTTTTAGTTTTCCTTAAGAGGGCGCTGACGAGTGGACGGAATACACAGTTGAAAACAAGCCTTTGCGCGGATTTATTAATCTAAAAAAGTAATCATCATATGCCCAATTATATTTTTTTATTTTGAAGAATAAGGATGGCTGAAGGCAATAACCAATTTTCATGGCTTAATTGTGTTGTTTAATAGGTTAAATAAATTATTGAAATTGATAAAAATTAAAAATTTTAAGTGACGAAATAATTTGAAAATTGCTTATTGCCGTCCCCACATCATTTAATAATTACTAGCAAAATTTCACATCAATCGGTTGCAATTGAAACGTGATTAATAAAAAACCGTAAATTTTTAACAACCATTAGTTGAGATTCGCACCATATTAGGGTGACTTATTGTCTTAAAGTTCAGACCATTTCGTGTAGATGACACCACGTAAAAATTCCACAACTGATTGTCAAAATGTAATTTAACGCAAAACGTCAATTTCACAATCTGTACGGTGATGCTGATAAGTAATTTATAATTTATAGGTAATAATCAATTAAACGGCTTAGTTTATGTCAAATATTCTGTTTATCATTGAATAATGTAGAAAATAACTTCGTATAGGTGAGTACCTACTGAACAAAATTAACGTCAGTTTGTACTTATGGCATTAATTAAAGAAGTGCTTACAATTCAAAATAAAACCTTTAAAAAGGGATACAACAAGGCAAAAAAGCAAAAGAAGAAGCCATAAAAAAGAAGAAATAATGTAAAAAATGCAAAAGCGAAACTAGTAAAATACCCTCTGGCAATACACAATATGAAATTTTATCCCAAAACTGTACGACATTCCGTAAAACCACAGTGTAAAACTAAGGAGAATTATTTATGTTACTACCACTTAATAAATGATTGTGGATAATATTTTCTAATTTGTCTTAAATATTTAAAACTGACATTTTTTGTTAGGAACATACAATGCAAATTTTAAAACTTGTAAGAAATGCCGGTAACAAGCAAAAGTAAAACCTATTTAAAAATTGTTATGATTTATGAATAATGCAAAGTATCTAGAATTTATTTAAGAAATTTAGGTACAACTGAATTTTTTGTTTCGAATATTGCTATTTCAAACCAAATTTTTTATAATTTTTTTAATAAATCAACAGTTTTAAATTAAAAAAATAAAGTGTTTAGATATAGGTAGTAGTTTACTGTTGGAGAATAGTATTTTTAACTTCTAAGTTCTTTACAAGACACCTCACTACTTCAAACAAGGAAAATGTTTCATTCCTTCCTTTTATACCATCTACTACCTATATCTATATGTGTTGGAGGCAGACGGCGAATTCGGTCCGCGGCCGTAATATTTGAACATATCGCATATGTAGGTGCTAACTAATTAGTGCGAAAAAATTCAGAAGGTGATTCTACATCGAAAATTAGCATAATAAGCCTTCACTATGTGAAACATACAACTTTTATCAATTTCTCTTTCAGAACTTTTTTGTGAACCAAGGTATGGGTTTTGTAAAAATGTGAATTACATAGCTTGATAAGTCTGGAAATTTTTTTGTATCTTTCGTTTTTTCCGTAAAGTTGATAGTTTTCAAGTAAAACAATAAATTAACAAACCCATACCTTGGTTCACAAAAAAGTTCTGAAAGAGAAGTTGATAAGAGTTTTAAGTTTCACATAGCGTAGTAAAGGCTTGTGCTAATTTTCAATGAAGAATCCTAAATTTTTTCGCACTTATTAGTTAACACCCTGTAGATATATTTAGACATATAGCGATATGAGAAGAACTGATAGTTGATATTATTGCTAACACAGAAACTAGAAGTGGTTACGCAGAATTGGAAACACCTATTTTGCATGACCGTAGCTGCAATTAAGAAATTTGCATCAGAGTGCCTTGATAATATCTGTCAACTGACATTGATTATCAAGGCACTCTGATTTCCATAAGGGATCTGCCGCTGCAGATGTTTGGATTTATTTTTGTATTCCAAAATCGCAATTTTTAATTTTTGTTCAAATTCATACAACTATTGCCCTCTTTACTTTTTTGTCGAAACCTTTAATTGGAAGTTTTCCCTGCTAAGCCAATGTGCATCCCCCACCACTGTGTCAGCACGCCCTTAAAATAGTAGATTGTTTTATTAGGATGAAAAGTGTCACTTTTTTTGACGAGCAAATTTTGCATTTGTGAGGCGAAGCGTAGCGTAGCCGAACGGATGCAAAATTGCGAGTCAAAAGAAGTCACTTTTCATCCGAATGAAACATACTATTTTTTCCGCAACCGGAACAACCGGATTCAAAATAATAAAATTAAGATGCGAGGAATTAGAGAACAGTACTACTACTAAAATCAAGTCTTCTTAGCTTTTGTTTTCAATTTTATTTATTCTGTCAAACCCAGCCAAACCATCGAAAATGTTTGAACAAGATAATGGTAACGAAGATACACCACCAGAAATTTTAGACCGTGCAAAAGAAGGTGTATCAAATCTTCTGCCCAATAAATCTCGAGAAGTATACAACACATTTTTAAATTGGTGTAACGAGAAAACCGTAAAATCGTACACGGAAAGCGTAGGTACCTACTATTAGCGTACTTTTCCGAATTGTCCACTAAAATGAAGGCTTCTACTCTTTGGGCGCAATATTCAATGTTGAAAGCAACATTAAGTTTAAAAAATGGGGTAAATATCGAAAAATTTTCAAAACTCCGTGCCTATTTAATAAAAGAAAATAATGACTACACAATGAAGAAATCGAGAATTCTTAGTAAAGAACAGGTGGATCGATTCTTGAAGTGTGCTCCTAATAAGCAATACTTGATGATGAAGGTGTGTTTTAGTTTTAAAATCGAATATTTTACGATAATTAAATTTTGACGTTTGTAGGTTATATTAATTTTGGGTGTTGCTGGAGCTCGCTGGAGCTTGTCCCTGCGACGAGTTACTACATTTAAAGATTAATGATATTGAAGATCTTAAATCAGTCTTACTGATTAAAATTCCTAAGATCCTAACACTAAAACTAATAAGGCTAGATCATTTACTGTGATGGAAGATAGCTGTTTAAATATTTACAGAAAATTCTTTGTCTAATATCTTTGTAGTGTTTTTCTTAAATAAATGTTATTCACATAACAAACCAAAATCTTAACCAAAAAAGTTAAAAGTAAAAGTTCCTAGGAAGTAAAAGTACTTTTACTTCCTAGGAACTAAAAGTGTTGCCTAGCAACACACACATTTTTTTACTAATAACAAAAACATCATATTCACTGTCCGTTTTTGGTATCAAAAGTGATCACTTTTAAGACGGTTGCGGAAAAAAATTATTTTTTTCAAATCAATACTTTTATTGATGGTTATATCGATCGCCATATTTTTCTCTTTAACGCTCTATTTATAAAAAAGTGATTACTAAAGCAGATAGTAGTAGTAGGTACCTACTACTTAATAAAATTTTCAATTCTGAATTAAAATTGTTGAGGCTCATTTTGAAATTGAAAAGGTATACAAGCTCACTAAACGTAGCATGGCACTCCAAGTAGGCTATGAAAGGCGCTGTGATGATATTTGATTTCACTGAATTGACCTTTCCCAACCCTCTGTGGCAAGTTTTGGAACTTAAAGCGGGCTACCCCATTTATCTATCTAACGTTGGCAGCGCTGCCAAAGTTGTCATTGTTAGTGTTTTTATGTTGGCGTTCCTGTCGTGTGGTCGTGTGACATTTCCTTTGACAATAAACAAATGTGACAGCCAACTCAAAGGAAACTTCACACCACAGGAAAGCCAACATAAAAACACTAATAATGAGAACTTTGGCAGCGCTGCCAACACAGCTGCCAACGTTAGATAGATAAATCTGGTAGCCCGCTTTAAGTTCCAAAACTTGCCACAGAGGGTTGGGAAAGATCAATTGGCAATTTTTGGTACGCCACAGATTTATTTTCATTCATTAACGTAAATAAGGTTAACAATTTAATGAATTTAATGTCAAGATGATAGTTGTCTAAATCTTACCAATACGAAACTTGGAAATTACTAGATCCTATGATTAGTTCCGATTTTTGCCGAGTGCCAAGCTACGTTTAGTGACTTGTAGTTACTACATTTACAACATTATAAAAATAATTTGCATTTAACATTAAATGGAAACAAGAAGGCACCATCCAATATGTAAGAAAGCGGCATGGAACCTATCCAAAAATTTTCACATAAATCTCCAGGGGAGCGTTGTTTTAAGACTTGTAAATGCGGGCACCCACCTATTAGAAAATAATTATCTTAACATTCTAACCTGCTGATAGTTTTTGAAGTGTAACTTCTTATGCGGCGATGGGTAGTAAAATCTTGGAAGTGAAACGGATATGACATTTCGCGTAACGGAAGCACGTGACGCGCGGGGGTTTTAAATTCATACATTAAGCGACTAAGCGTGCGTGTTGCGCAGACTCGAAGATAAAGCAGGTGCGATCGCCGAGGAATGACGCACGCAATGTGTGTTTATATTCAATACATATAGACGCTTTTAGTGTGACGTAGTTGACCTTGTTAGCAACCGCCCTGCGATCCAAACAACTTGCGTAGCAACGTATTCTAACAGTGACATTCAATTATACGCCTTATATACAGATATCATAGGCGACTAGCGAATGCCGTGCTTTAAGTAATGTAGTGTTTAACTTAAGCTGTTATTTCTTAAGTAAATGCTACTTTAAAAATGATGTGTTTTGCTCCAGACTGCAAACATTATAACGAAAAACATATGTGTAAGTTTTTTACGTTTCCGAAAGATCCAGCTAACAGGCGACGATGGATAAAACTTAATTCGGTAAGAACTAGGTTATGTCAATCTCTTTGAAGCATATTTTATTTTAATTTTTTAACATTTTTATAACTTTTTCATTTAAACGAGCAGACAAAGAACCGAATAGTGGTTCCCGAATATGCAGCTCGTCTGAAATAATTATTCAACGAAGATAACTTTAACACGTGTTTCTGAGCCATCCTTACTTTCAACCACTACAGAACTATGCTTACTGGCAGTTATTAACAAACGTATGATTGCTAATTAATTACTCTAAAGAAATTACTTTTACTCAAAGAATTTTCGCTAATGACCATTTCATATTCGTTTTATAACATTGAAAATAGACCCTAATGCACGTAACAATAAAGGTTAACTTCCAATATTCCTGGCGTAACAACGGTTGCTAGGCAAGTTGTTTGGATCGCAGTGAACCTTTATGGCTGCAAATTGACGTCATCACTAAAATCCTCTATACATTTTGTGTTTGTTAACATTTAAAGACAAGGTGCGTCAAAATTAATGCAACCAAATGGATAATAATGCACATACAGGGTGCGTCAAAATAAATGCAACAAACACACAAGAAGTAAGAAGTTACACTTCAGTCGTGTGTCCCATGTTTTTAATCGTCACACCAGAAAAGTTTTTCAAATTTGAATCATGTGTGTATTAAGCTGTAGTATATAGTGTACTAGCACTGCGGGCATTGAAAATTTCCCCAAAATTTACCATTGTATTCTGAAGTTTAACTGACACGCTGTGGTTTAAACTGAGGTTGTAATTCCGAGTGATGATCCTCGATCAAACAATTTTAGGAAGTATGTACAATAGCAGTTTGGCTATGGCATCCATGGGTGCCAATGTAGTTACACCTCCAGGAAATGGACCATACTGATTTAAAATACACGGTCAAATATAACATAGGGTTGGCCCCTTGTACCCCGATGAAGGTGCAGATACACCATCATACGGACAAATTTATATATTAGATTCGGAACTTGCAACTACAGAAAGGTTACGTAATTCAGCAAATTCTGGTTGCATTTCATCGATAATGGGGCAGTAAGGTGCTCTTTTATCTCATATAAATTAGTATGTTGCTTCATTGCGGATGATG
The DNA here is from genome assembly GCA_963082805.1 of Hemicrepidius hirtus. Lineage (NCBI taxonomy): Eukaryota > Metazoa > Arthropoda > Insecta > Coleoptera > Elateridae > Hemicrepidius > Hemicrepidius hirtus. The sequence goes on from OY720165.1 coordinate 7,877,409, forward strand.
AAAGAGGTTATAGAAGAAGAGGAAAGTCTAGCTCACGACCTTCTTCATTTCCGGGTTTGTACTGGTTGAAAACCAAGCTAGAAGTTATTCTCCCAAACCAAAGGCAGCGCTAGTAGCATTATCAGCGCAAGGCCAACTGTATCTAATGCGACTTCGTCTTATTAAGGGGTCGACCCCAACTCAGCAACAGACCATTTACCAACTCGCATTTCATCAACACCCAACTGATCAACGCAACCATTTCGTCACTACCTAACTATTAACGCAACATAACCTCAACGACCCTACTAGAAAACCCGCCCGCAAAGCTATGTTTGTTCGACTGCAAGGTTTATATAGTGAGTAGGTTGCCTCGTAACTTCAAGGTCATGACGTCATGACTACGTATCTGGTATGCTACCCGCGCAATGTACTATTGTAGGATCAAGGTCGCCTTACGGGCGCGTGTTTGACAAGTAAAAAAATGAGTATAAAGTAAAATACATTAAAGTGGTTGTTTGTTGTCAAAGTGTTTATTATTATTATTAGTTATTGTTAAGATGACTGGGACAATTTGCAGTGTTGCAATATGCAAAAGCAATGCCAAAAAAGGCCAGAAATCTGGGGAAAAAATAAAGTTTTTCAGATTTCCTAAACAGGAATTAGTTAGAAACGAATGGATTAAAAAATGTCACAGAAAGGACCAATTTAATCCAAAAAATAAAAGAGTTTGCAACAAACATTTTCTTTTTGATGATTTTGAGGACGGTATGCAAGCAAAATTAATGAATGTACTACCTAGGAGATTAAAAAATACCGGTAATAGAATTATTTTTATGTGAAACAGATACCTAACTGATTAAAATCATTTTTTTAGCAGTTCCATCGTTGCACTTATTACCTGCTGTTCCTAAGATTATCCCAGAAGATTTACCGTCAACAAGCATAGAAACACCATACGAAATTTTGGAAAAAAACTTTAACTGCCTATTAGAGGAAAATGCAAATTTAAAGAAAAAAATCGAAGAGAATGAAAACAGCCTTTCTCTGTTGCAAGAAAAGAATTTAGAGTTACAAAATGTAGTTGAAAAGTATGAAAGAGGATTTGATGACGAAAATGCAAATTTAAAGAAAAACATCGAAGAGAATGAAAACAGCCTTTCTCTGTTGCAAGAGAAGAATTTAGAGTTACAAAATGTAGTTGAAAAAATTAAGGAAGTATTTGTCGACTTTTTGACGCCAAATCAATTAGCTATAGTTATGAAAAAAAAGAGCAAGGCTAGATGGAACGCCGATGAGATTTCAAAAGCATTCACTCTGCGATACTTTAGCAAAAGAGGATACATTTATCTAAGGCAAAAACTTAAATATCCATTGCCAGGTATCTCAACTCTGCAAAGATGGGCAGCAAATTTGGATTTAAAAAGTGGGGTATTAACGGATATTCTACAGGTAATGGATATATGTGGTAAAAATAAGAACGAGCGCCAAAGAGTTTCAGTGCTTTCCTTTGATGAGATAAAAGTTTCCGCTACATATGAGTACGATCAAAAAGAAGATGAAGTGCTCGGGCCATATTCTTACATGCAAGTCATAATGGCAAGAGGGCTTTTTCAAAAATGGAAACAACCAGTATTTATAGGGTTTGACACTAAAGTTACAAAATCATTATTGGACGAAGTAATAACGAAATTATATAAAATAAATTACAATGTTGTTGCTTGTGTGTCGGACTGTGGCGGAGGGAATGTAGGACTGTGGAAGGAATTAAATATAAGTATAAATAAAACACATTGTTTCCATCCAGTGAGTCAACAAAAAATCTATTTTTTCGCTGATGCACCCCATCTTTTGAAATTAATTAGAAACTGGTTTATCGACACTGGATTTTGTTTAAAAGATGGAATTGTTATTAAAATGGAGCCCGTTGTAAAATTGATTGAGTGTACAAGAACTGAAGTTAATTCTTGCTACAAACTCACTCAGTCACATTTGAACTGTGAAAAAGCCCAGCGACAAAATGTAGCTTTGGCTGCTCAACTATTTTCACACACAACAGCCACTGCCTTAAAAAGATATCAGCCAGGAGACAACAAACAATTGGCAAAAGATGTAGGAGATTTTGTGTCATTAATAAATTATTGGTTTGATATAATGAATACTTATACCCCTGTAGCCTCAGTGCCAACAAAACAACCGTATGGAAAAAATTTAGATGATCAAAATAAGATTTTAGAGCAAATTAAGGATACTTTCAGCAGTATGCGATGTATTTCAAAAAATTGCTTGCAAATATTTCAAAAAGGTGTTATCATTTCATGTACATCTTTACAAGATTTATATAACGATTTGAAAGCAAAATATGAAATTACTTTTATTTTAACACATAGGCTTAACCAAGACTGCTTAGAAAATCTTTTTTCACAGGTAGGTATGTATAAATAAATTGCTTTATTTATTTTAACACATTTTTTTAGATTAGAACGCGGGGTGGTCTTCATGATCATCCCTCTCCTTTAAATGCGTTGTATAGGATCAGAATGATTCTCCTTGGAAAGAACCCAGGAATGGTTCAGAAGCACACAAATGTTCTGCCAAATAAAGAGTTGGAAAATGAAGAATACATATTAGCCAGCCTGCTCAAACGAGCTACCATTAAAATTCCAGACTTAGAGGAAACTTTAATAGAGGTACAGGGAATAGACGAATTCGAAAATAATGTGAATAAGTACCACCAGTTCCACTGATGCAGTTTCGCCTTTAGCACCAGTATTCACTAAACAGTTATCTGAGGACGATGGTTTAATTTACATTGCAGGATTTTTGGCTAAAAAACACAAAACGAAGTATCCACATCTTGGCTGTTACACGTACTTAAGTGATGAAACACTTCATCTTAATTCTAATAAAATGCCCTCATGGGTTCAAAGTCTCTCATTCGGGGGGTTAAACAATCCATGTGACTCATGGGCCAACACTGTTAAGACTATGGACAAACATTTCAAGAACCTTCATAAGGAAGCGTTTAGTTCTGGAAAGAAAATAGTAAAGAGGACAACAAACTATATAGTAAAACAAGTTCCAGATGTTCCGCATGACCTAATTAAATCATTTACCAGACAAAAGATATTTATTAGAATAAAATATCTTAATATGCAAAAAGAAAGAAATCGTTTAGCTTCATTAAAAAGAACAGCTGTTAGCGACACAGGACGAAAATCATCAAAAAAGATAAGGAAAACAATTCAATAGCTACGTGTAAAACTAAACATTGGAAACCAGAATTATTTTTATTTAACAAATTACAAATTAAACATACCTAGTTTTGAGAATAAAGCTGTTACAATATTGTTGGGGCTTTTTACTTTCCCATATCACCACTGGTATATGGGAAGTATTGATATCATGAAAATTTTCGAAATCGAGATTTTCACGGAAATACGTGTTTAATTAAATTTTGAAATTTTTGAAAAATTATTACAAAAAAACTGGTCTAACAATTTTGTTTAAATTTTCTATACTTATGCAGCTTGATATTAGCTAAATTTTTGTTTTTCGATGAAACGTTTATTTTTAGTATGGGAAAGTCCAGGGGAGGTTTGCACCTCCACTTTTTATTTTTAATGTACCTACTAAAAAACGTATTTAAATAAACCTGAAGCATTTTTGCATTTTTTCACTGTTCTTATATTATTAGGGTAATGCAACAATTTTCTCTGAAATATTGTGTGTATTTTCGTGATTTCTGACAATAAGTAGTATTAGTTTTACTACAAGCTAATAATAATTTACTTTACTATATATTAACACGTTAAATAGTTGCTTATACTAGTAAATTGACGCTCCAATACTAATACATTGCAATGTAATTGTAAAACAACGCCAGCTGCTTTTATTTGGCTATTGAGAATGCGCCGCGCCGCGCCGCCTTATAGCAATATTTTAAACCAGCATACCCTGTGACGTCATTTCGCCGCGCTTCTGATTGGCTAAAAGTTACGAGGCAACCTACTCACTATATAAACCTTGGTTCGACTGTACATGATGAGATTATTTAAGAATTTATTTTATTTAATACCTTCTATTGAGAGAGATGTTATGTTAGAAATCCTAAATACTATGTTTATTTATTTTTTTCAGGCGACATCCATCCCTCGGGCCAAACGCCCTCGGGCTGGATCATAGTCGCCCTCCGGGCATTATCATCTTCATAACGCAATTAGTACATAAATAACTATTATAGTCCTTTTTGTATAATAAATTAATATTATGAGTCAGTTAATTCGAAATAAATTACTTTTTTGGCGGAATGTTAGTTGACAAGTTGGGATGTGGTTGAGTTGGGTCATTGGTCAGTCGGGTCGTTGATAATTTGGCGCGTTGGCGAGTTAGGAGTTGATAAACTGCGAATTGGTGATTTGGGTGTTGATGAGTTGCGGGTCCACGCAGAAGGCCGTTCCAATTCGCCATTTTCATACTTTATCATTATTACAGAGGCGTACACTGCGTGGCGCCCTCTAAACGGCAACAAGTACTACCTACTACTATGACGTCTTCATATGATTTGTCATTTTTGACCGTGACATTTGACGATTTAATTTATTTATGTTTGCTTCAAAAAAGTTTTTTGAGAAAACCTAAATTTAGTCCCGACACTTAGTACTTGGGTCTCCATACACCGAACGCACAATGCAGTGAAATGAAACTAGGTATGGTACCAGCGTTTCAAAGCTTAGTGAACATATTTGTAAATTTTCATCAAAATGTAACTTGAGCTGTTATGTGTGGAACATACGTACATATAATAGTTGGAAATGAATTATCGTCCAGTGGTTTCGAAATAGTAAAGATCACCAGCTTCCTTTAAATATTGCAAAGCAGTCGTGACTATGGGAGAGAAGACTTGAATAGCACGTAATACATTCATCTTTTCAAGATTGCTTGGGTAAAGATGTTTTTTAGTCAAATATCTAACTGGTTTTATAGAAAAACCTTCTTGTAGGTAATATAGCCTCTTTAAATAATCTGAAGAAATCACACCTTTGGAAGAACTCATATCATGATCTAAAAATAAGTTTCTAGCATTTTTGAGTGCGTGGCAAAAATCAAAACTGAGAAATAACGGCAAATTTGGCAGTAGTGGGTGATCTATAACATTTTGAAGGGATCCATTTCCAAACTTTTTGAATAGAGCAACATTTGATGAGAAGTTATCTGTTACAATACGTAATACGAGGAACCCACATTCTGTTAACATGTTTAAAACATCCATTGTTAATGAATGGAACTCTTCAGTTGACACAGAAGAATGGAAGTAATATAATACTCCAGTTTATGATTGTTGAATTTTTGTGTTAACTCTGTGTTAGTAAATAAACTGTGTAAAAGATACCGCTAGTCTTGTTTTTTACTCGGTCATAGTTTTTTTTTAAAACAGTTTAATTCAAAAAGTATGCCATCTCAGATACACTTCCCCTAGTTTAGGGTTAATAAATTAGTGCAGGGAGTCTAAATGTAGGTATGCTTTCTTGTACTATCTATTTTATAATTTGACAAGAAATTAAACAGTTATTGCATGGAAGTTGTAGTTTAACTGCAAAACATTACATTCGCCTGTTTCCACAGATAAATTTGCATAATTCTGCAATTCTGCTATTGGTACTAAAACAATATACAACGATATTAGACTACCTATAGCGTGGCTTGTTGAATAGGAGTTTGAAAGTAAAGTAATGTAAATTATCACAGAAAAATTGGTATTGTGATATCTTAAATAAGCCGCTACTATTGTGTTTCAATAAGTACCTATACCACAAAAGCGTTCTAGACGTTCTAACCATGCTTTCCGAACTTCAGAAGCGCTTGGCACCTGGTGAAAAGGGCCACACTTATTCCCACATATAATGCACTTTCGCATTTTTGAAATTTAAATTTCAAATGTGACACTTTTATCAGTCAAAGTAGTACTGCTTGTTGCCGTTTAGAGGGCGCCACACAGTGTACGCCTCTGTAATATTGATAAAGTATGAAAATGGCGAATTGGAACGGCCTTAATAAGACGAAGTCGCATTAGATACAGTTGGCCTTGATCAGCGCTTTGCGCACGCGTGAATTTAACACGTGATGTGCAGAAGGTCGTGGTCTAACTTTACTGCAAAATAGAACCAGTACCGGGATTCTGAATGCTCGACTCGACACGAGTACGCCATCTTTGCGATTCTAAAGTAGTGTCGAGTACGGACGCTGTCGGCTAGATCTGTCATTTCCACTCGCTACCACTATAGGTGTCGAGAAGCTATCGAGCATATCTCTATCTCACTTTAAAGTTCTATGCGTGTCGCTTCTTCTTGACGAAATTTGAAATGTTTACGGCGGCATTTTAAACACGTGCATAGCACATTTTTACATCGTATATATTTACAAGGGGTAGTTTGCAATGGTAAGTTCTGCAACGTTATTTACTTTCACCCAAGTCTTGCGAAAGTGTGTATTTGAGTCCTACGCGATTATTAATCATTAAAACAAATTCATTTAGTGAAGATGCACATGCAAGTAGGTACCTACCTACACGAAAATTCAAATAATTACTGCATTTTTAAAGCATATAGGTATGTCATGTAAAATATATTCATAATCAATTATAGGGCATTCAAAGTGAAACAATGCCACTGGGAAATTTTTTTAATTTCCATGGAAACCCATGTGGATTTCGCGGTATGGCAGAACTGATATAAAAATCGACAATTGGGATCATTTTTTTGAAAGCAGAATTGAATTAATAAAAGATACACTTGAAAAAACTTAATAATAAACAAAAATAATACAAACTGTGGATTATAACCCTTGAACATTCGAGATGACAATTAAAATTGGCGGGAATATACTCAGATGAAGTTAGCGTCGCACAAGTTTACGGTCGGCTACGGCCGGCTACGACGATAGCACACACGATACCACTTTAGAATCAAGCGTTCTCGATATCGGATTCACTAGCGACTCGACATAGCGACTCGACTCGACTCGAGTCGAGTATTCAGAATCCCGGTACAGTACCGGGATTCTGAATGCTCGACTCGACACGAGTACGCCATCTTTGCGATTCTAAAGTAGTGTCGAGTATGGACGCTGTCGGCTAGATCTGTCATTTCCACTCGCTACCACTATAGGTGTCGAGAAGCTATCGAGCATATGTCTATCTCACTTTAAAGTTCTATGCGTGTCGCTTCTTCTTGACGAAATTTGAAATGTTTAGGGCGGCATTTTAAACAAGTGCATAGCACATTTTTACATCGTAAATATTTACAAGGGGTAGTTTACAATCACTTTACAATGATAAGTTCTGCAACGTTATTTAGTTTCACCCAAGTCTTGCGAAAGTGTGTATTTGGGTCCTACGCGATTATTAATCATTAAAACAAATTCATTTAGTGAAGATGTTAGTAACTACACGAAAATTGAAATAATTACTGTGTTTTTAAAGCATATGTATGTCATCTAAAATATATAAATAATCATTTATAGGGCATTCAAAGTGAAACAATGCCACTGGTAAATTTTTTTAAATTTCATGGAAACCCATGTGGATTTCGCGGTAGGGCGAATCACAAAACCCCTGACTGTCAGCTTATATATTTAATATAAGAGGTTCAGTTATCTCTGGGGCGAATGAATAACGCGTTTGTCAGGGACACGTATACAAAATTATGGGCAGAAATGATATAAAAATCGACAATTGGGATCATTTTTTTGAAAGCAGAATTGAATTAATAAAAGATACACTTGAAAAAACTTAATAATAACCAAAAATAATACAAACTGTGGATTATAACCCATGAACATTCGAGATGATAATTAAAATTGGCGGGAATATACTCGGATGAAGTTAGCGTCGCACAAGTTTACGGTCGGCTACGGCCGGCTACGACGATAGCAGACACGATACCACTTTAGAATAGACGGTTGCGGAAAAAATACATTATTAAAAAAAGCAGCAAAAGATGTAAGTACGCGACTGAATAGAGAATTATACTAAAAAAATTATAATATATATATAAATATTTTCACCTATTTTGCGCCGTTTTCGCTCCGTTTCAATTTCAAACCAGACTTGCTGGTTTTTCAAGCAGGACAGGTAACAGCAAGGGGTAAACCAAGGTAAAAAATTGTCTACACTAAAGTACCCTCAAAAGTACCTACCTAATGAGAAGGACTACCCGGATTTCCCAGAGACTATTCAAACTTTCCAAAGATTACCCAGGGACTATCCAGTCTTCGCACTAACTGGCCAGGGACTACTTAATTTAATAAATACTACCTAGATTTCCCACAGACTAGTCAGTCTTCCTAATGATTGTTCAGGACTACCCAGTCGTCCCTGTGACTGTCCAGACTTCCCAGACACTTCACAAAAATAACCCATACTTCCCAGTGACTATCCAGACTTTCCAAAGATTGCCCAGTGACTGTCCAGGACTACCCAGGCGTCCCAGTGACTGTCCAGACTTCCCAGAGACTTCACAAAAATAACCGCTCAGGGCTACCCCCAGGCATCCCAGTGACTGTCCAGGACTACCCAGGCGTCCCTGTGGCTGTCCAGACTTCCCAGACACTTCACAAAAATAACCCATACTTCCCAGTGACTATCCAGACTTTCCAAAGATTGCCCAGTGACTGTCCAGGACTACCCAGGCGTCCCAGTGACTGTCCAGACTTCCCAGAGACTTCACAAAAATAACCGCTCAGGGCTACCCCCAGGCATCCCAGTGACTGTCCAGGACTACCCAGGCGTCCCTGTGGCTGTCCAGACTTCCCAGACACTTCACAAAAATAACCCATACTTCCCAGTGACTATCCAGACTTTCCAAAGATTGCCCAGTGACTGTCCAGGACTACCCAGGCGTCCCTGTGGCTGTCCAGACTTCCCAGAGACTTCACAATAATAACCGCTCAGGGCTACCCCCAGGCGTCCCAGTGACTGTCCAGACTTCCCAGGGACTTCACAAAAATAACCCATACTTCCGAGTGACAATCCAGACTTTCCAAAGATTGTCCAGTGACTATCCAGGACTACCCAGTCGTCCCAGTGACTGTCCAGACTTCCCAGAGACTTCACAAAAATAACCGCTCAGGGCTACCGAGGCGTCCCAGTGACTATCCAAAATTCCCAGGGACTTCACAAAAATAACCCATACTTCCCAGTGACAATCCAGACTTTCCAAAGATTGCCCAGTGACTGTCCAGGACTACCCAGGCGTACCAGTGACTGTCCATACTTCCCAAAGACTTGACAAAAATAACCGCTCAGGACTACTCAAACTTTCCAAAGACTACCCAGTCTTGCCAGTAACTGCCCAGACTTTTCAGACACTACCCAGACTTTTCCAAGACTACGCAGACTTCCCCAAGACTACCAAGGCTTTCCATACGCTACCCAAACTTCCCAGTGACTGTCCAGGACTACTCAGTCGTCCCAGTAACCGTCCAGAGTTCCCAGAGACTTCACAAAAATAACCCATACTTCCCAGTGACTTATCCAGACGTTTTACAGATTCCCCAGTGACTATCCAGGACTACCCAGTCGTCCCAGTGACTATTCAGACTTCCCAAAGACTACCCAGTCTTGCCAGTAACTGTCCAGACTTTTCAGACACTACCCAGACTTCCCAGGGACTACCCAGATTTCCCGAAGACTACCATGGCTTCCCATACACTACCCAAACTTCCCAGTGACTGTCCAGGACTACCCAGACTTCCCAAAAATAACCCAGACACTGCCCAGACTTTCCAAAAACTACCCAGACTTCCCAGGAACTATCCAGATTTCCCAAAGACTACTAAGACTACTCAGACTTTCCAGGGACTACCCGAACTATGTACCTACACTAAACTTTCCACGTGGTTTATTACCCCTTTATAATTACATGCACATTTTAGATTTTAATTAATAAACATAGTTGTAACTTACCTGTAATTTGAACAGAACTACAGAAGTTTGGAGTAAATGTACTTTCATTGCTGCCCGTTAACTATCACTATCACATACCTAAACTGTTTATCACTATTGCTGTTGCGATGAAATAAAAAAAAACACATTGAAAACTATACTTAACTTTGGTTTGTTGGATACAGCACCCTGATTTACCTCAACAAAATGGCGCTGCCTACGTCACTACAACAGAACATAAATATCCTTTCAGGAGTCACTACTAATGATGCGAATTGAAGTGTTCCAAATTTCAAATTAAAATCTCAAAGCGTTTGAGCGCCACAGCTTTGGTCCAATCTTTAATAGCTACCCTGTATAAATAGTCACGCATGCGCGTAAAGCTAGATTCACAGAGCAGCGGCGGCGGTGGCGATTTTTTGTTGACGCAGGACGCATCTCTGTGAAAGCTTTGTAATTGCAAATCAAAAATTTAACCTACCACTTCGTAATTTATCAAAATCAGGATCTTCTGATCAACCTCGAGAGTAGAAATATTTAATTAAGTGCATCATTTTTAAAACAAACCACAAACAAACCAAAACAAACTTCTAAACCTCAACCCAACTTCAAAATACACGTGGGAAACAAAGAGCGGGAATGGATATTTGTTTATGACGCTACTTTTTGACGCAAGAAGTTGCACATTTTCGAACTTTTCGGCGTCAACCTTGAAATTTTCTGCGTCCGGTAAATATGCAATTTCATTGGTCTGTTGCTTAGGTTTGTTGTTAACAGCTGATGGGTGACGCTACCGCCGCCGCTGGTCTATGAACCCGGCTTAAACCGGTGGCTATCCTGTAAAGAGGGTTTTACTGTTTTACATTTGTGTGTTTCTTTGCTGCCTGTGTTAAGTAACTTGAATATTTCCTTAATTTAGAATTTCTTGCGTGTATATTTTTTGTAATTTACTGCAATAAACAACGTAAGTAATGTGTAATCTTTTAAGGCATCAAATTAAAACTTCAGTATGTTCAAGAAGGTTATAATAAACTGAAGACTTGCAGTGACATGGATTTCGTGCTCTACATAAACAATGTCGCAGTTCATTCGGAAGTTGTAGATGAGGGATTAGTGATAAATCCGGATGATTCTACTCTAGATGCTCGTAATAGCAACGAAGTCAAGGAGAACTTTTCTCAAGCAGATGGTAAGTGTTTAAAATTAATTTTACCCGGACGTTTCATTAACGTGGAATTTTCTCTACATAAATGCCGTTGCAGTAAAATCAGAAATTGTACATGAGGGCTTCGTGATGGATACTGAGAATCGTACGTTGGATGTTTGGAATGGGAAAGACAATAAGGGAAACTTTTCTCAAGCTGAGTTACAAACAGGGGGTAAGTAGGAAAATCCAGGGGAAAATCATTTTTTCCTTTTCAGCGATATATTTGGTTTAACCACTACATATTAACTTTTTTCCTTATTCTGGCGAGAGGAATCATTTAAATCACCCTATATATTTAATAAATAATATTTTTCTACGATTGTGCACAAAGTGACACTTTTGATCTCTATTTTTAGTGACAAAAGTAGGTGTTTATTGCACTGGAGTGCAATAAAAGTTTTTATTGCACTCGCATGCGCGCGTGCGCTGAAAATACAAAAACATTGCGAGAACCACGTTTATTGATAGTGTTAAGGGGGTAATGCTGCAAATTTGCCGTATATGTGAATACTTATACATGTAATCGTTTTTGTAAGATTTCTCAGTCAATAGTGGACTTAGAAAAAAGCCAAAAACACCAAAATGCTCAGAAAAATATACCGAGGGTGCCTATAGAACGTTTTTTTCAAAATTATTATTAGGTAATTAATAAAAAAAATTGATTTTTGCAAAAATTGTTTATTCTCTAGTTTCCTCATTTATTTGATTGAAATTGAAAATTCGGCTTCTATAGGCACCTTCGTCAATTTGTGTACTACAAGAGCCTCATTTCGAAAATTGTCTATCCCGAACCGTTTTTTCAAAAAACCGAAAATACGGAGCCAAAGTGTTGGCTAATTTTTAAATTCACAAATTTCCAAATTGTTTATTAAAACATACAGCAAGCTACGTGCAGTTAGCGAAAACATACATCTACACTGTAAAAATAAAATATCAAACCTCTACAAGGTTATAGTAGTATGTATTTTAATCATCCTGGAGTTAAAGATGAATCAAACAAATATGAAATCAGTATACAGGGTGTTTCCTAAGTAGTGTAGAAAATGCAGGGTTCTGGGTTTATCCTGGGCAAAAATTAAGGCAACTTTTTCCAATATACTTTTATCCGAATATGTTACCCTGAAGAGTTACCGTCTTTTCAAAAATAGAGTAACAATTTGGTTTTCAATTTCTATCTCAAATTTGGACGTAGATAAAAAAATACAAATCCGTGGACGTGTTCTACTAACAGGAAGGCTCTTTAAGGATATTTTCATAATCCACCTGTATTGTTAGAAGGGGATGAAATAGGGGAAAAAATAGATTGTTATACATCGTTGAATGCAGAAAAAAAAATGCAATTTATTCATTTGAAAATCCAAGATGGCGCCCATTTAAAATAAGAAAGTTGCTATCAACATCTCGAAAACGGCCTTTGCGATATTTTTTTTGTAAACATATTTTTGTTTATCTTAATGAATCAAGTAACTCTTGTATAAAACAATTTTCTGTAACTTTTATAATAAGCGAAAAAATCGACTTTTTCGAAAAATGGATTTTGTGGTTTTTTGCGGATATCTTTTGAAGGGTTCGGAATGTTTGATGTTTCTAAGCAGCATCTAAACCAGCATGAAAAACTGCACAACATTGCCCATTTAACCGAATCTGTATCTTTATTAATAAGAAAGATAGCCATGCAATACTAGTCTATTTGGGACACACTGTATACCAGAGGACTGATGTATCATTTAAAATCCCTTGGGTGATTATATAATTCCTTCGCCCCCTCCGCTCGCTCAGAAAATAAATTCACCCTCAGGGATAAAATGATATACAGGGTGTCCCAAATCGAGTGGGATTGCATGGGTAACCTATTCTTATCGAAGATGGAGATTTGGTTAAATGAGTAATGTTTTGCAGTTTTGTATACCGATTTAAAATCTGTTAGCAAAAGTTCAAAATGTCGAACCAGTTAGTTATTTAAAAAAAACTGAAAACTGTAATTTTTTTGTATGTCAAATATCTTCCTTAGATATAATAAGAGATGCAAAAAAGTTTCTTATGCAAGTCACTGTTTCCGATGAGACCAGTTTAAAAATGGTGTCAAAGAAAAATTCAAAATGGCTGCTTTTGAGGTACTCGTATCAACTTCCTTAAGTTAAATGGGTGCCATATTGGATTTTTAGGTTCCCGAATAAATTACCTAACTATTACTTTTTTAAAAAATCGTTTTATAGGCATCCTCGGTATACTTTTCTGAGCATTTTGGTGTTTTTCATTTTTTTTTCTAAGTTCAGTATTCACCGAAATATCTTACAAAAACGATAACGTAATTCCTAGTAACTTTTAGGCGAACAGTGTAGAAAACTGAGCGAATTGTGTACCCATAAATAAGATTAAAATGACATAATGTCTATCCCATAATTGTTTTGCGATCTTACGTTCGTCCACGTTATCGTAATTGTATCGACACGTAGTGTAAAGTATTTGTATAAGTGCGTCTTTCTCCGAACTTTTTGTGCTCTCTCGCGAAAATATTCCAGCCTTGCAGCATTACCCCCTTAAGACTTGTATTTTCTTATGGCATATGTGACTTAAGGGACGCGTCGCTGAGCAGGGGAAGGAAGGAATAGGGGGTAGTCGTCGAGAGCGCGTTAAGGGATGCGGATGTGAGTGTTCCCTTGAGGCGACGAAGCGTCCTTAGTTAATAATTATTTTATTAATATATGTGTTATAGTGTAGCTATTTAACTTCAAATAAAGACAATAGTTAACAATATACAAATTCATAATTACCTAATCCTAACTACGCATTTCAACATTTATTTGACGAGTATTACAATTTTGAATGTTTATTATGTACCTTCATCATATTATTTCTCCTTCGGTGTTTCCGTTAAGAAACGATATCCAACAGATTTCCTCTTTAGAAATGCCATTAATTTCGCATATTTTCAAAGATCAACGTTATCTTTTACTGCAAGTGTTGTCCTCAACATAAAGAATGCAGACCAAAGGGTCGACGATTTTAAATGTTTGATTTTTCATAGAAATATGCAACTTTTACAAAATTAAACGTAATGACGTCTGTATTTAGTTTTTGTTGTTTATTAAAATGACAGCTTGGTTGCTATGTAAAGTTTACATCTACCAGAGCAACCTCATTCATTAATAAGTGCTGAATACAAAATGCTTGAATTCATTTTAACATTTTGATTTAATAAACCACGATCGTAGAAAAAATAGTGTATGCAAACTCGAGCAGAAAGTGTGTTTATCGCATACGGCGTTTTGTCCACCTCCGCTTACGCGTCGGTGGACAACGTTACGCCTAATGCGATAAACACTAACTTTCTGCACATGTTGCATAAATAACTATTTTAATGTTGATATGCTTTCATATATAATAATATAATAGACTGTTAATCATTTCAGTAAAACATGAAAATACCAGCACCCATTTGAATGCTGAAATAAAATCTGATGTGAAATTTAATATTAAGAGTGACGATGATGATATCTATATTAAGATTGAGCCTTTAGTGGGCGAGGAGCTGGATATAAAAGAAGAAATTGGCGAAATTGAATCAGAAATCAGGCAAGGCTTTCAAGTTGAACAACTAGATTCTGCAATGTACAGCAGCACCTTATATCCAATTGAAGAGAAGTCCAATAATGCAAGAGGTAACTCAGAACCATATACAAGAACTGTAGGTGGCGAGAGGGCTAAACAGGGAAGTAATTTTGAGACTGGTAGTAAGATAGCTACAAGAGAGAAATGTGATTATAGAAATTTACGAAAGAGTAACTTACAACAACATATACGTGAAAAACCATTTCAATGTGATATATGCGACTATAGCTGTGCACACAAGAGTAACTTGCAACGACATATGACAGCCCATACGGGTGAAAAACCATTTCAATGTGATACATGCGACTATAGATGTGCACAGAAGAGTACCTTGCAACAACATATGAAAACCCATACGGGTGAAAAACCATTTCAATGTGATACATGCGACTATAGATGTGCACAGAAGAGTACCTTGCAACGACATATAATAACCCATACGGGTGAAAAACCATTTCAATGTGATATATGCAACTATAGATGTGCACACAAGAATAGCTTGCAACTACATATGACAGCCCATACGGGTGAAAAAGCATTTCAATGTGATATGTGCGACTATAGATGTGCACACAAGAGTGCCTTGCAACAACATATGAAAACCCATACGGGTGAAAAAGCATTTCAATGTGATATATGCGACTATAGATGTGCACAGAAAAGTCGCTTGCGACGACATATGAACACCCATACCGGTGAAAAACCATTTCAATGTGATATATGCGACTATAGATGTGCACACAAGAGTAACTTGCAACGACATATGAAAACCCATACGGGTGAAAAAGCATTTCAATGTGATATATGCAACTATAGATGTGCACAGAAGAGTAGCTTGCAACGACATATGAAAACTCATACGGGTGAAAAAACATTTTAATACAATATAATATGAAAGTTTGAAGGGATAAAAATTATTAATTAAAGTTTATATAAATAATAAATAAAATATCGATTTTAACTGGAAATAACGTTTTATTTGCTTTATATGTAACATAATTAAATATTTTGGAAGCTTTTGATATTTTTACAAACCCACAAAAAACGTACAAATTGAACTCGTAGATTCTCTTTTACTGGAAATTTTGGAACAGAAACTGTCTTAAATGGGATCAAGTAGTTTCTGTATAAATCATTATTCATTTGTTGTTATAATACCTATCTTATATGTTTTTGACCGTCCGTCGCGTCGTCTGAGTTGATACGTGTTCCAGTTGTCACACATAAAGTCTGCCCGTAACTTGAAAATCATACTTTGGAAAAAAATGAAATTTGACCAGATGTTGCGACGACCCGAGTCCTATGACTCGGGTCGTCGCAACATACAAATTGGTATAGAAAGAATATTAAAACATCACGTTACATACACTTTAATTCCTACACTTCAATAAAATATAAAATTAGCATCATCACTTCTCTTGTTGACAGAGCAATAATCCTCTCAAATAAAAAATTTCATCAATCAAATATTAACTCTATCACTCAAATTCTTAAAGATAGCGATTACCACCCTCATTTCATCAATAAACATTTAAAAAAACCGTCAAATATCTATCTCTTCACAACTTCCTTCTGATTTGTCTGCAATTTCTCAATTTAATAACAACACAAATAACACTAACATTTCAATTTATCCTTTTTCTTACTCTTACACAAGTCTCCCATATATTCCATCACTATCAGAAAAATTAAACAAACTACTTAAACCTTTTAATATTCATACTTCCTACAAAAACAATAATACTTTAAATAAACATTTTTTCTCTAACCTTAAAGATAAAATCAACCCTGATCTTCAATCTAACATTGTTTACTCAATTCCTTGTAATAACTGTAATGCAAATTGCAACATATATAGGCCAAACTAAACAATATATTAAAACTAGAATTAACCAACACAAACTGTCTATTAAAAAAAACTTTTAACCCCCCAAAAGCCAAATACTGCTCTTTCTGACCACGCCATTGACAATATGCATAATTTTAATTTTAATTCCACTACTATTTTACATAGTGAATCTAATCTTAAAAAACGACTCCTCTTAGAAAGCATTTCAATAAAAAAATCTCCTACATCTATCAATATTACAGAACTGACACACATAACTTACATTCAACTTATGTTAATCTTTTTAAAACTTTTTAAATTTACCGCCTTCAGCCACATTTATTTTCCTTATCACCTAACTTTTGCCTTCAATTTTATTTCATTCGCAGACATGTTCTTCAAACGTTCAAATAATTCTTAAAATAAAATTTTTATCATGTCGTGTTTTAATTTTAAACTTTTTTGTGGGAGAGACTAGCAGTTTCGATGCAGATTTACACATAAATGCGTCATTCACTTTCCTAATTTAACTTTTTCTTTTCACAGATAATAATTAAACTTTTAATATTACCTATTTTTCCTTTGTCATACTTTAAGTTAATTATTTTAACCATTTATACAGGGTGTCTCTAAAATATGGTGCCATAGCTTAACCACAGATTCCGGGGATCAAAATAAGACGATTTAACGCAACTTACCTCTATCCGAAATTGCTTCGTTAAAGCGCTATCCAACGCCAAAGATCTTCAAAAATTTTTTATTTTTTTAAATAACAAAGGATAGTTTTTAGCGATTAGGATGAAATTTGAGATGTGATTCTTTACTGGAAAAACATGTTTTTTGACATAACTTTTTTGTTCAGGAGGGTCGCGTAAGTGGTCAAAGGTTGATCATCCACAGTCAAAGAAGCTCATATCTTTTCAAAACAGTTCGGCCAATAGTTTTCAAAATTTTTTTACAGAGAGACATTCTTATTTCAAATATTTTTTGTTTCTTGTTCGATTTCGGTATCTCCGATAGTTTAGGCTGAAAAAAATTATTTTGATTGGCCGCAGTGCATTTCTTAAAACGATGTAGTAATCTAGTTGTCTCGTATGCTGCGAAATAAATGACGAAGAGACAATTTTTTGCGTAGAATCAACTTTTGCAGCCGGGAAAATGGTGGTCACATTGAGTATTTGCTGTAAATCTATTAATTTACCGGTGGTACAAAATAAGCTGAACCATATTGGTTGAGAAATGGTTCAGATTATTTTGCGCCACCCTTTACATACTTGTTAGTAATAAACTTTATATCAAATTGTCTCTTCGTGATTTATTTCTCAACATACGGAACAACTAGATTACTACATCTGTTTTAAGAAATGCACTGCAGCCAATCAAAATATTTTTTTCCGCCTAAACTATGGCAGATACCGAAATCAAACAAGAGACAAAAAATATTTGAAATAAGAATGTCTCTTTACAAAAAAATTTTGAAAACTATTGGCCGAACTGTTAAAAAGATATGAGCTTCTTTGACTGTGGATGATCAACCTTTGACCACTTACGCGACCCTCCTGAACAAAAAAATTATGTCAAAAAACACGTTTTTCCAGTAAAGAATCACATCCCAAATTTCATACTAATCGCTAAAAACAATCTTTTATTATTTAAAAAAATATAAATTTTTTGAAGATCTTTGGCGTTGGATAGCGCTTTAACGAAGCAATTTCGGATAGAGGTAAGTTGCGTTAAATCGTCTTATTTTGATCCCCGGAATCTGTGGTTAAGCTATGGCACCATATTTTAGAGACACCCTGTATATCTTGATAATGTTTACTAGATAAACAAAACGTCGATAATTTTATTTTCTCCGTACAATTTTTCCATCGTAATATTAAATATATAAACTCATTCATTTTACAATATGCTTTTTCTTTAACTACATTCCATCTCCTTTCTTTTTAAATAAAGATCTGTAGATGGTATTTCTACGTTTAACATAATTTCTTCTCCCTCCTTTTAAGTAAAGAGTGGATCAAGAATATGTGTACTTTTTTCACTGGCTGCTTTATTACCATTTTACTTATTAAAATAGGTCATATAATTTGTTTCCTTATTCTCACCTCCTACGTGTTTTCGGTGCAATGTATATTTAAATCACCCTATATATTTAAAAAATAAGTAGAAGTTGTGTCTTATATTGTTTGTACCTCTTTTAAATACTTCTAAAATATTAATATCTTAATAAACTGTTGATTATTTCAGTAAAACATGAAAATACCAGCACCCATTTGCATGCCCAAATAAAATCTGAAACTCCTGATGTGAAATTTAATATTAAGAGTGAGGATGATGATATCTATATTAAGATTGAGCCTTTGGTGGGCGAGGAGCTGGATATAAAAGAAGAAATTGAGTCAGAAATCAGGCAAGACTTTCAAGTTGAACAATTAGATTCTGCAATGCACAGCACCTTACCTCCAATTGAAGAAAATTCCAAATCCAATAATGCAAGAGATAATTCAGAACCATATACAAGAACTGTAAGTGATGATGGAAGTAAACGGGGAAGTAATATTGAGACTTGTGGTAAAATAGCTACAAGAGAGAGGTGTGACTATAGAAGTTCACAAAAGAGTAACTTACAGCGACATTTAAAAACTCACGCGGGTAAAAAGCCGTTTAAATGCGATATATGTGGTTATAGAAGTTCATGGAAGATTGACTTACAACGACATATGAAAACCCATACGGGTGAAAAGCTGTTTAAATGCAATATATGTGAATATAAATGTTCACGGAAGAATAATTTACAACGACATTTAAAAACCCACGCGGGTAAAAAGCCGTTTAAATGCGATATATGTGATTATAGAAGTTCACTGAAGAGCACCTTATCTAGACATATGAAAACCCATACGGGTGAAAAACCATTTAAATGTGATATATGTGATTATAGAAGTTCACAGAAGAGTACCTTATCTACACATATGAAAACCCATACGGGTGAAAAACCATTTAAATGCAATATATGTGATTATAGATGTTTACAGAAGACTCACTTACAATATCATATGAGAACCCATACGGGTGAAAAATCATTTCAATGTGATATATGTGATTATAGAAGTGCATGGAAGACTTGCTTACAAGGACATATGAAAACCCATACGGGTGAAAAACCATTTCAGTGTGATATATGTGATTATAGAAGTTCACTGAAGAGGAACTTATCTACACATATGAAATCCCATACGGGTGAAAAACCATTTATATGCGATGTATGTGATTATAGAAGTTCACTGAAGAGCACCTTATCTACACATATGAAAACCCATACGCTTGAAAAACCATTTATATGCGATGTATGTGATTATAGAAGTTCACTGAAGAGTACCTTATCTAGACATATGATAACCCATATGAGTGAAAAACCATTTCAATGTGATATATGTGATTATAGAAGTTCACTGAAGATTACCTTATCTGCACATATGAAAACCCATACGGGTGAAAAAGCATTTAAATGTGATATATGTGATTATAGAAGTTCACTGAAGGGTACCTTATCTGCACATATGAAAACCCATATGGGTGAAAAACCATTTATATGCGATATATGTGATTATAGAAGTTCACTGAAGGGTACCTTATCTAGACATATGAAAACTCATATGAGTGAAAAACCATTTTAATGTAGGTAATATCATATATGAATATAAAAATAACAGTGTTAGTAGTGGAATAAAACCAATATTGTGTATCTGAATCGTTTACTTAATAAAATATTGTTACCATATACTCTTATTAAATTGTGTTATTTAATAAAGCCTCATGTTGCACCAAAAATATATGCTAAGGTATTTTGAAAATTAAACTTTTAAAATAATAATTACACTTTATAAAAAATTTTGCTTGGCTAAAACTCAAATAAAAAAATACACTCTTACCTCGGGTGTTAGGTCCTGTTGATTAAATTCTTATAAATAAATTTGTAATAAATAAAAAAAAATGATGAATCATATTAATAGTTTTACAAATATAAAACTTTGATTTAATAAAAAAATAAACAATGAATTTGAGTTTAAAAAATACAAATTCTGACATGAATTAATAATTTTAAATCATAAGATAAGCAAATATTATTTTTTAGGGCTGTTTCCTTTAAACATTTAATAAAGGTTTAGAAAACACCGTAAAGCAACCTGCCAGTTGTGTGATAAACAGTGTCCATATGGAAAGGTAATGGTTTCTTTATTAAAACAAGAAATCATTTTGTATAATTTAAGAATATTTAAGTTGATACTGTTTTTGTATATTGCAGTGTAGTTGGTTTATAAGTACATTTAATTTTGTTTTTTAGAGCCATGTTAAAGTGGCTCTTCAAGTTTAAACTTCAATCCTTTCTTTACACTATGGTTTATTCATAGGTTTTTGCTTCGTTAAGCATTTAATTAATATATTGACATTTTCAAGCTTTACTTTGTTACAATAAGGGCCGGTATTTCAGTTCGGGTTTAAGCTTCGGCTTGGCTAAGCCTCGATCATTGCCATAGATACAATTATTAACAATAATTGTATCTATGGCAATGACTGAGGCTTAGGCAAGTTGAAGCTTAAACCCGAACTGAAATACCGGCCCTAAGATATTTAATAACAAATGCATAATGATTTATATAGTAACTGCTTGATTCCATTAAAGACATTATTCCAAAATTGCCAGTAAACAACTTGGCTGAGCCAGTGACGAAAAAAGACTCTGACGACATCGACAACTTGCACACTTCCAGGTTCGGCCTCAAAGTGCCATACACTATTCCCAACTCCCGAAACTACTGGTTCGTTAAACTGAACGATATTTTATTTAATATTTATTATTTCTATATTTAATAAATTTCTACAATTTGATTGTGTTTTCAATAATATCTTTCTCGTCTTATGCTTTAAATTCGTACTGTTTTTATTATAAATAAAATGCATTTTATGTTACAATATTATTATTATAAAAAACATACTTTTAATACGTAATTCACAAAAACAATACAGTTTTATACTCAAGATTGGTACTACAAAATTACCAGAAAATATAAAATATAATAAAATATTTACAAAAATTTATTATCGGCTAAAATTGGTGGGCTTTGGGTTGTTATTCCAACAATCACGGTCATAATGTCATCCATGTATGGTAGGATACTCCACTGTACTGTTCCTTTGCATATTTTAAATATTTTTATTCGCTGAATAGCTCGTTCAACATGCACCCTGGCTCTAGCAATGGAAGCTGTTCTAATGGCATCTGATTTTGAAAATTGTTTCTGTTTTCGCAGAAAGGGTGGCTGAATTAATTTAACGAAGCTTTGATTGCATTCTGTTTCTATCAGAACTCCTTTATCAGCCATAATGGCATCACCGGGTTCCAGTTTGGCGATCAAGCCTTCTTTATTGAAAATGGCCTTGTCCGAAGCTCTTCCTCCATATCCTTTGCTAAGGAATGATATCATACCAGAGGGAGTCACACCAATTAAATATTTTAATGTATGCCTCTTTTTATAATAGGAATAGGATTTAATCCTGCAGGTTAAACATTTGCTTTTTTCAATTGCAATTTCGGTACAATCCAAGACTATTCTTGTCGATTTAAATTGTTCAAAACAAATGGGAATGTTGTTCAAAATTTCTTCCTTTGGTGGAAATCTGATCAACCCTTTACAAACAACACTGAGCTGCTTTATTGTCGTACGAAAGTACAAACTTGCTGATTTTGCACTAATCTTGAATAAAACAGCTAGACTATTAAATGAGAGATCCAACTTAATCTTCATGAAAGTTAGCAAAACCTGTTCTTTCGATGATAAATTCGATTTCTTCGAGCATATCTTCGATACTATGCTAACCAGTGTTGCAAAAAATGCCATATTTACAACACCGGTTAATACTCTACACTTATAATCTGTGTCAACTAACGTACTGACATTATATGTTCCAAATTCTTCATATGTATTGCATTGCGTGCCTTTGTCTTCAAAAGTTTTTTTAAACACCACTGCGGTTTTGCTAAAATGCAATAAATCGGCAGCTACTCCATCAGTATCTACATTTCCTTCTTCAATCTGGGGTTCCATCGATGTACCATTTTCAACCATTTCCGTACTCGAGCATGCTACATGTGCTTCGCTTCTCTTTTCAGCCCGTTGTCTACGCTGATCAGCCAATACCAAATTTTTCGTGCAATCGTGTTGACGAATAGGTAATCGCTGTGAAGGGATAGCAGTCTTTCTCAGGCGAGCCCTTTGATTTATATTTTCTGTAAAAGGAATGTAGTGTTTACTTTCAATTTAAATTAAATAAAAATTAACACTTTTAACATTTTGAAAGATCTTTACAACTAGAAGAACTGTTGTCAGTTAAATTTTATTTAGGAACAATATCACCTACCTTTTAAAAAGAAATCGTCATCCTTGAAGTGTAGGCTGCACACCATCATACATGGTGAAATTTTCTTTCCCATTTTCAAAGCGACAATCCATTTCTCTAATAAAAACCGATTGGCTTTGGGAAATTTGTGCATGGACACGTGGTCTTTATAGGTGCTTGAACACTGTGGCACACAACAATTATTTTTAGATTTGGTGGCATGTGGTGCTGCCATTTTAACCTTCCAAAAAGATCAACTGCAAACTAAATTAAACATTGAAATATTAAATACTTAGTACTATTCACGTTTACACTTACCTAAACACAACTTGTAGGACTTTATTTAGTCTTGAAAAAGACTTTGTTCGCTAAGAGGAATCCAAGGAAAGACAATTTGGTAATAAAGAAACGAAGCAAAGCAAAATACACACGTGAACACCGCAGAACCAACGTATGTTCAACCCCGATTCGTTTAGTTCCAAAGTTAACCGCTAGAGGCGCGTCGATCTGTGCGTTTCCCGAGTAGGTACATCTGTAAGAATGTTTTTTGACATATCTAAAACCGTGGATCAAAGGCGGTATAATGCACCAACTGCCAAAGTAGCACGTGTCCAGAGATTTATTTCAAATGCTTAAACTTTTAGCGGGTATGACTATATATGAAGTAAAATTAAGTAAATAACAATTTTTAGCTTTAATTATTAATTTTAACATTAGTAAATTTGATGTGGTTTGTTTCCAATTTGAAATTGTTTAGTCTCAATTTGAAATTATTGTTTAGTTTTTTTTTTAAGTCGAAAAGGTTTAGTAGTGACATCTCCACTAACTGTGGATTTACTACATTATAATAATTTCCATTTAACATTAAATGGAAGAAAGAAACTTTTCAACAGCATCCAATATGTATGAAAGTAGCCTGATGCCTATCCAAAAATATGATAATATACAGGGTGTCCGGTTCTCGAAGCTAAGCATGGGATCTCGGTTAGCTTAAGAGAAACGAAGGCGGTTAAATAGAGGCAAAGTTGCGTATTTTAATGCTGATCAATAATTTGAAAAGGAATTGGACCTACAACGTTTAGTTTAGTAAATATCTAAAAAAATCAAAATTCCCGATTTTTGTTTTTCGCTGATAAAATGAAAACAAGTGAAACTACGAATTTTTAATTCAGACATTTTTAAGACACTTTTTTACGGGGAATCTAAATATGCGATTGTTCTTCTCATATCGTTTAAAATAGCCAACAATCGACTGTTAACTTTAATATTTCTTAAGGACGCCATATTGGATTTTTGCAATTTTTGATGTAACTTTTTTTTCTGATTTCAACTATGTATGACACATAATAGTACTTTAGCTTATGTTTTTGCGTACAATTTCAAGTTATCCATTTTTACGCAGAGTGCCATGCGGAAACAAAAGTTTGTTTTAAAGAAAATTCTGATTACGAATTTAATTTTAAGTCATAAGGAATACCTAATTTTATGAAAGAAATGCGAGTTTTAAAAGAAGAATAGTGGGATATAACAATAGTATATTACATACCCAGGTGGAAAGAGTTTCATTTCTATCGAGAGCTAAGATAGCTGACCAAGGCACGAAGTGCCGAGGTCAGCTAATGCTCCAGATAGAAATGAAACTTTCCACCGTGGTTTGTATACTATTTTATTTTCAACCATCTAAAACAGACGGGAATAACAATAAAAAATATTAATATTTTGAAAAAAAAAAAACGACATATTGACAAAAGCATAATCCTGTATAACTGTAACGACCTGCTTGATTATGCTCCACTGACGTTTCTCTCAGTGAAACATAAAATTAAGCATATAAATATTAAATATATCTATTGCTACTTATAATAACTCCAATGTTACAATTAATTTGAATACTACTAATTAGTTTCATTAGTTTTTCCTATATGTTTCGAATAATAAAATGAAAATACTACAATTTTGATATTTTTACTTTGCCGCCCGCCAGGTGGCAAGTGATCACTTTCACAGACATCACTTTCCACCTGGCTGGACGGTGACAGTTAGTAAACGTCAAGTTTCCAACTTACAAAAATGTCAGGAATGCTGTCATTACATATATGGTTGAAAATAAAATAATTATTAATTTATTATCAACTATTATGATTTATGTTGAAACAATAGAATAAAAATTAAAAACAGGAAATTATAGCAAAAACTAAAAATTAAAACTTTAATCGAAAACACAACGGGATAGTAAACAAGTATTGTTTTTCTTTGAACAGAGATACCTAATCCTTTAGGTCCGGTTTTTGAGTTCGTGTTTAACTCCTGGTTCAGCTAATCCGATGACTTAAAATTAAATTCGTAATCAGAATTTTCTTTAAAACAAACTTGTCGCTTTTGTTTCCGCATGGCACTCTGCGTAAAAATGGATAACTTGAAATTAATTGTAAGAAAAAACACGAGCTAAAGTATTATGTGTCATACATAGTTGAAATCAGAAAAAAAAGTTACATTCAAAAATGCAAAAATCCAATATGGCGTCCATAAGAAAAACAAAAAGTTGGCAGTCCGTTTTTGGCTATTTTAAACGATATGAGAAAAATAATCGCATATTTAGATTCCCTGTAAAAAAAGTCTTAAAAATGTCTTAATTAAAAATTCGTAGTTTCACTTGTTTTCGTTTTTTCAGCGAAAAACAAAAATCGGAAATTTTGATTTTTTTAGATATTTTCTAAACTAAACGTCGTAGGTCCAATTTCTTTTCAGATTATTGATCAGCGTTAAAATACCCAACTTTGCCTCCATTTAACCGACTTCGTATCTCTAAAGCTAACCGAGATCCCCATGCTTAGCTTCGAAAAACGGACACCCTGTAGGTATATACCGGGAGATCGAGAAAGTTGTGCAAAAAAAACTACTTTCTACAGCGAGTATATCAATCTTTACGTCCTCCATCTGTCATCCTGATATTCTGCTGTCATGTATGAAATCAATTAATTGGAAACACTGTACCTACTGTAAACTTTGTTTAACAATGACTAATTAGTACTGAAAAATACGTTTTTGTATAATAATAACAGCGTCGTAATAACAACTGTCAACAGCAGTGTGGCTAATATCACACTAGAATGAAATATTGATAACTACTTGGAAGGTAGTTTTTTTTGACAACCTTTCTCGATTTTCCGGTATATTATGAATTATAAATACATTGTTTGGAAATGTTTCTGTTTTTAAAACTATCTGCTACAATAGATATTAAATTCGTTTTATACGACCCTACTGTAAACGTGGCATGTGCTGCGGGTACCCAGCTAGTTACCTATAAATTATAAATTACTTATCAGCATCACCTTACAGATTGTGAAATTGACGTTTTGCGGTAAATTACATTCTGACAATCAGTTGTGGAATTTTTACGTGGTGTCATCTACACGAAATGGTCTGAACTTTAAGACAATATGTCATACTGACATGGTCAGAATCTCAACTAATGGTTGTTAAACAATTACCGTTTTTTACAAATCTCAAATCACGTTTCAATATTGCAACCGATTGATGTGAAATTTTGCTAGTAATTATTAAATGATGTGGGGACGGCAATAAGCTATTTCCAAATTATTTCGTCACTTAAAATTTTTAAGTTTTATTAATTTCAATAATTTATTTAACCTACTAAACAACACAATTAAGCCATGAAAATTGGTTATTGCCTTCAGCCATCCTTATTCTTCAAAATAAAAAAATGTAATTGGGCATATGATGATTAGTTTTTTAGATTTGTAAAAACGCGCGAAGGCTTGTTTTCAACTGTGTATCCTCTCCGCTCGTCAGCGCGCACTTAATTTTTCGCCGAATCATCATAATCTGAAAAATATGTTAGAACCGTAAACAAATTGTTTGTATTTATGTATTACCTTTATTATGATAGGTATTCAGTCTCATTTAATTTAATTAAAACTTTCAAGTTCACTAGCTGCCAATTCGTATACAGGGTCTCTAAAATATGGTGCCATAGCTTAATCACAAATTCCGGGGATCAAAATAAGACGATTTAACGCAACTTACCTAGCTCTATCCGAAATTGCTTCGTTAAAGCATTATCCAACGCCAAAGATATTCAAAAAGTTTCTATTTTTTTAAATAACAAAAGATTGTTGTAGCGATTAGGATGAAATTTGGGATGCGATTCTTTACTGGAAAAACGAGGGGCTAGTAGCTGAGAGATATACGGCTTGTCTGCGCATGCCCGTCACCTTGAAAATACGCGCGATGAAAACTTTTAAATTTGTAAAAACTTTCATGTAACAGAACGCACACAGCGTCATAAAATTGTCATTAGTAACGTTTGGGGTTTTTCTAATAAAGAAACATACAGGGTGGTACAAAAAAGGCGGATAATATTCACGTCACACGATTCTACATTGAAAAACAAGTGAAATACTCTAATAACAATTATTTAGTGTTAACCCTTTGGTTAAGGAGTTTTTACTTGTTGAACTTTGTAATTTTTTCGGCTATGGTTAAGAAATTCATTTAAATTGCGTCAACAACAACAATTAAAATAAATAATCAAAAATATCAATTTTAACATTTCGATAATCAGTTTACGTATAATTCTAAAATATTGACGTAAAAAGTAAAAGTACATAATGTTAAATGTATAAGGTGTTACAAGTTACCTACCATTTAAATTCCTGGTCACGGGCATGCTCAAACAAGCGTATATTTCTCAGCTATTAGCCCTTCGTCTGGAAAAAGGTGTTTTTTGACATCATTTTTTTGTTCATCGCGGTTTCCTAAGCATTTAAATTTGTTAGTACCTAGCATTATTTACTATAGGATATTAGATACTTATTAGTATTTTTAAAACTATTAAAAAAAGCAAGTCTGGTGTTTGATGAACCATGATCACAAAATGTATTAATTATTTCATCTGTTGTTAAACATAGTACAACGAACATTCAAGAAACCATCAGATTTCTTTCATGTTTTCAATAAATAGTTAGTTTTAAATCTTGTTCATTAAAAACTAAAAAAAAAAAAGAACAGTGTAATTTAACAAACACTAATCAAAATCAGTAAGCAGGGGCAATACTGATAGCAGTGTATATTGAGTTGCCTATATTCCAATGATGAAGTAGTCGGACCATTTAACTTGCAATATGACTATATTGCACAATAAATGGACTTCACTGTATGCATATAAATGCATATTTTGGAGATATTTATAAATGCATGCATATTTCGGAACATTCGAATTTTAATGGATATTTTTGCACGTTTCGGAAAGTTTATACGTAATATAAAATACCCTGTAATTTTGGAAATAACCAATATAACAGCTCTTGTTTTCTTTCCACTGATATACTCTGTTTTTTCTCTTTATCATTCAAGAGTGCCGTGATTTTTATATAGTTTTATAGTGTAGGGTGGTGTAGGTATAGACTGTGGTATACACAAAAGACAAAAAATTACTAATGTCAAAATTGAAATTGTCATTCTTGTAAGAACTTCATTCTTGAGGTTTTATTTTGAAAAATGCCAAAGCAAAAGGTTATTCCCTGAGAAAGAAAATGCAATGTGTTTCAGTGTGTCAAAAATATGACGACAATTGATTACAAGTGACGTTTCCACCAGTGACTTTAGTAATTTTTCTACACTGTTATAAAAATATCTAAAGTTGACTTCGCCTACTCTGAATGATAAAGAGAAAAAACAGAGTATATAAGGTTTGTTGGATTTATCTTGAAAGGGAGAGGGAAAACGAGCTCTTTAGGGTGGTGGCATGACCGCAAAGTTAATGTCAATATCTCGAAAAGTTAGTGAATTACAAAAACTCTAATTACCTATACAAATTTGAAATCTGCATTACAAAGTGCCTTCATAATTTCAAAACCATCTTGCACCATAGTCTTGCACTAATCAAATCAAATTATACACAGGAAAATAGATAACTGAAAATTTAAATTTTTGAGCCTGTACCGGTTGTGTACTTAAGGATGAGGACCGGCGATATTTACTGACCTGTTCATCGTAGAGTTGTGGGAAAAAATATTTTATGACAAAAGTTGCCAAGAGAAATTTACTGAAAATAATTTTTTAGTCGACTACGATAAAAACAGCTGTTTTACGTATCTTTTGACAGCCGAAAAGTGTCAATTTGTAGTAGACATTTGTCAATTTCTATTTTGCGGCCGCAAATGGTTTTTTTCGGGCGCAATTTGTTTTTTTTTCGGCCGCTGATTTATAATTTTTTAGTCGACTATGATAAAGGTCACGTGACCAAATGTCATTGGAATATTTAGATAAAAATTTAAATTTGTTAATAAAATTTGTAATATTCACCTAAAAAATGTTGTTTGCACCTCTGCCAAAAAGTGCTTTTTCGTCCTTCCCTGTTTTCTGGTCTCGGCAAATCAGTCGCGGCCGAAAAAGATTCACTTTTTGGCCTTGATACAAAAATAACTATTTTCATTTCACCCAAATTTTGACAGATAAGGTAGATCGAAATTATATTTACTGAAATTTTCTGACAATTTCACACAATTGTGACCAGACATTTAGTACCCTAACGCCCTTACTAATGACACAAGGAAGGGGGACATTTCTCCACAATAAAATGGCGATAACTTGGGCTTCCCTGAACCAAATCGAACAAACTTGAGCTCGTTGGAAAGACCTTTACGAGATCATTCAGAATTCAGGTTTGATATAATTATTAATTAATGGGCGCCGTTTTGAAATTTGATAAATTTATTGATTTTTCTTTAAATTTTTAAATGAGACGGTATGATTATCATAGCTCCACTAAACAGTGAATCAAATAAGGAAGACAATTGCGCAAACCGGATATCGGTATCTTTTTTCAATCCGAAGTAATGGTCAAAATACGGGTTCAGGGACAACAAATGAAAACGCAATTTTCATGGATATATAAAAAAAAAATTTTTTCATTTATTGCAAACAATTAAAAGTAGATGAAACACAAAACACAACGAAGAAACTAACAGGAAAAAAAGCAGGAATGCGAATATGAAACTACGATAATATTAAATATACAGCCATATTAAATTATTTTTTTATAAATGTTCAAAATGGTGATCGTCATTTTCAACACAAAGGTGTAATCTCCAACTTAGAAAACACAGCCGCTTTAATTTCAGCTGTAGAAATGCTGTTTATAGCATTTTGAATCCTCTGGATCATATTTTCTCCGTTGGTTGGTCTGGTTTGAAAGACTTACTCCTTTAATCGTCCCCATAAATAAAAATCAAGACAGGCTAGATCGGGAGATCTCGGTGGCCATGAAAATAAACTGCCTCTTTCAATCCATCGGTTATGAAACTGTTCAACGAGATAAGCACGAACGTCCTGCGACAAATCAGCAGGGTATCCATCATGCCATTACCACATGTTAATTCTTGTCTCTAAGGATACATCTTCTAGAAGCGGCGGTAAGTCGTGCATCAAGAACTGTAAGTATCTATCACCATTAAGATTGCCATTGAAAATAAATGGTCCAATAACTTTTCCTTCAACAATACCACACCATAATTAGTTCAGCACGAGTTGAACTCCAGAGTTTCAAGCCGTTTTCGTGAAAGACCTGACAATTTTCAAAACTGGAGAGATGATGAATTTTTCGAACGATTTAGGCTTTCAAAACCTGTTATTAGAATGATAAGTAACAAAATATCTCCAAAAGTATCCCCTACTACTGTTGGGTAAATTATTTTCAAGTTCATTAGCATGTAAGTGCTAACATTCTACGTTTATACATTGTAGAAGCTTGGCATTATCTGCAAACGATATGGTTTTTGTCACCCTTTAATGTGAAATGATCTTCAATGTAATATTTGTTAGATTCTAGGGTTTTTTGTGGGTAACAGGGCAACCAACTATAACGCATAAGAAATAGTATATTATACTTCGTACAACGAGATTACAGCACGGGATTACAGTTACACCAAGTTCAATTTTGAACGCCAGTAGTTCAGTTGAACTTATGGTCAACGTATTTTCTTACAACGCAGCCTAAGTACCTATTATAAACTGCAGTGGATTTAAACGGTTTATCACCAATATGGGTTCTCATTTGTGGGTAAGGGATTTCACAAGCGTATGGGTTTTCATATGTTGTTATAAGTAACCCTTATAACCTGCATATTCCTTAGCATATTCACATAAGTACATCACGTTTAAAAGGTTTCTCACCCGTATGGGTTCTTATATGTATCTTTAAGTAACCCTTCTGTGAAAATCTAGATTCACATATATTGCATTTAAATGGTTTTTCACCTGTATGGGTTCTCATATGAATTTGTAAGTGAACCTTCCGTGAACCTCTATACCCACATATATCACATTTAAATGGTTTCTCACTTGTATGGGTTTTCATATGTTGTTGCAAGTGAAACTTCCGTGAACTTCTATATCCACATGTATCACATTGAAATGGTTTTTCACCCGTATGGGTTTTCATATGAACTTGTAAGTCAGCCTTCCGTGAAATTCTATAATCACATATATCACATTTAAATGGTTTCTCACCCGTATGGGTTCTCATATGTTGTTGCAAGCTAAGCTTGTGTGCACATCTATAATCGCATATATCACATTGAAATGGTTTTTCACCCGTATGGGTTTTCATATGCTTTCGTAAGTCTGTCTTCTGTGAACTTCTATAATCACATATATCACATTGAAATGGTTTCTCACCCGTATGGGTTGTCATATGTGTTTGTAATCGAGTCTTCCGTAAACTTCTATATCCACATATATTGCATTTAAATGGTTTCTCACCCGTATGGATTGTCATATGTGCTTGTAATTGAGTCTTATGTGAACTTCTATATTCACATATATTGCATTTAAATGGTTTCTCACCCGTATGGGTACTTATATGTATATTTAAGTAACACTTATGTGAAAATCTAGATTCACATATATTGCATTTAAATGGTTTTTCACCCGTATGGGTTCTCATATGACTTTGTAAGTGATCCTTCCGCGCACCTCTATAATCACATATATTACATTTAAATGGTTTCTCACCTGTATGAGTTTTCATATGTTCTTGTAAGTGAGCCTTCCGTAAACTTCTATATCCACATGTATCACATTGAAATGGTTTTTCACCCGTATGGGTTGTCATATGAACTTGTAAGTTAGCCTTCCGTGAACTTCTATAATCACATATATCACATTGAAATGGTTTCTCACCCGTATGGGTTGTCATATGAACTTGTAAGTTAGCCTTCCGTGAACTTCTATATCCACATATGTTGCATTTAAATGGTTTCTCACCCCTATGGCTGTTCATATGTCCTTGGAAGTAAGTCTTATGTGAAGTTTTATATTCACATATAATGCAATTAAATGGTTTCTCACCCGTATGGGTGCTCAGATGTCTTTTTAAGACACTCTTACATGAAAATTTAGACTCACATATATTGCATTTAAATGGTTTCTCACCCGTATGGGTTCTCAAATGTCTTTTTAAGTCACCCATACGTGAAAATCTAGATTCACATATATTGCATTTAAATGGTTTCTCACCCGTATGGGTCATCATATGTTCTTGTAAGTGACTCTTTCGTGCACTTCTATAATGACACATATCACATTGAAATGGTGTTTCACCCATATGGGCTTTTATATGATTTTGTAAGGCAGCCTTCCGTGAACTTCGAAAATCACATATATCACATTTAAATGGTTTCTCACCCGTATGCGTTGTCAAATGTCTTTTTAAATCACCCTTACATGCAAATTTAGATTCACATATATTGCATTTAAATGGTTTCTCACCCGTATGGGTTCTCAAATGTCTTTTTAAGACACCCTTATGTAGAAATCTAGATTCACAAATATTGCATTGAAAGGGCCTCTCTCTTGTCTTTATCTTACCATAAGTGTCAACAGTTCTTCTCTGTTTACTCCCATAACCACTTACAGTTCTCGTATATGGTTCTAAGCTACCTCTTGCATTATTGGATTTAAAATTTTCTTCAATTGGATATACGGTGCTGTACATTGCAGAATCTAACTGTTCAACTTGAAAGTCTTGCTTGCTTTCTGATTTAGTTTCGTCAATTACTTCTTTTATATCCAGCTCCTCGCCCACCAAAGGCTCAATCTTAATATAGATATCATCATCACTCTTAATATTAAATTTCGGATCAGAAGATTTTATTTGGGAATGCAAGCGGGTGCTGGTATTTTCATGTTTTACTGAAATAATCAACAGTTTATTAAGATATTAATATTTTAGAAGTATTTATAAAAGTAGCACAAACTGTATAAGGTACAACTGCTATTGAATATGAAAGCATAAGTAGTAGGTACATTAAAAATCTTATTTTTTAAATATATAGGGTGGATGACTAAATCTGCCCGAGGTAAGTATACAATTGAGATCCAATTACGACGATCGATACACCAATCAAAATGGGTCATTAAACAGGTATTCGGTAACGTTTTGATGTACTACAGCTCCACCAAGCTAACAAATACCCCGGAAAAAATGTCAACTTAATTTTAAATGACAAAGCGCGACATACGTCAACAAATAGCAAACAATTATACTCAAAAGTACATTCACTGGAAAAATTCAACTGACGTTTGAAATTTATATAATTTCAGTGTTTGTCAAATTGTTTTGAAGTTTAAAATCTGTTAAATATGAATGTTAAACCGAGGAAAATAATTCATTCTGAAGCCAGAAATATCATTCGGAAGGTCATCGAATTCTTCGAATGAAAAGTATTTACAATAATTATTTAAATTTGCCGCCTAAATGTTTTTATTTTGACTGTGCACCAATTAAAATCGTAAAATTTTTGTGAAAACGGATCATTTTATTACGTCATAATACGTCAATTTTTAACAAAAATTTTACGATTTTAGCTGCCAATAATTTAAATATTGATGCACAAAATCATAAATTCAACCAATGGAGTCTATTGAATAATGTTTTCTCTTTAAGAAAATGAATTTAGTTTTCTTTATATTTCTATATTTTGTGTAAAAAGCAGGAAATGAAATGGCTAGGTGGCGCCATCTCCTTCAACTAAAATTTTTCCGGGCGGGTCTTAATTATTAATTTTTTTAAATTTCCAGTTATTTTCTTTTATGATTAATTGTATTAATAATTATTGATCTATACAGCTCGGCCAAGCTTAGGTACAAGGTTGAAAGTGGGCGTGTCCGGCGTTGTTATAGTTTTTCAAAGTAGTACAGTCAAAATAAAAACATTTAGGCGGCAAATTTAAATAATTGTAAATATTTTTCATTCGAAGAATTCGATTACCTTCCGAATGATATTTATGGCTTCAGAATGAATTATCTTCCTCGATTTAGCATTCATACGTAACAGATTTTAAACGTCAAACCAAATTTGACAAACACTGAAATTATTAAAATTTCAAACGTCAATTGAATTTTTTCAGTGAATGTACTTTTGAGTTATTGAGTATAATTCTATTGGTTGACGTATTGTCGCGCCTTGTCTTTCAAAATTTAGTTGACATATTTTCCTGGGCATTTGTAAGCTTGGTGGAGCTTTAGTTGATATCGTTTATGATTCCTTTGTAAATATTAATTGTACAGACAAGGCAAATAAATTTGTTACACAGGTTTTGAGGATTTTGGAGTTGTTCTTTCAACGAACCCGGGTAAACTCAAGAGATACCCTGGTGCAAATAAATATTAAACACCCTCGCCATAAGCTAGGGGAGTTGGGCGTTGCAAGTGATACAGTTTGACGATAGCAACGCGATTCAACCCGATCGGATCTATGTGACAAGTTGGCTGATACTACAGTGCCTTCATTAATGATTGATACCCACGTGACCACAAAATATAGGCAACCCAACTTTCACAGTTGGCAAATCTTTATCTAATAATTCCCTAACTGATTGTATGTACGTAAATTGACAGTAACTTTAGTGACTTTAGTTACTTATTAGTTACAACGAGTACCAATCCTACCTGAATTCAACATTTAAATCTGAAACTCCCAAGGACACCACGGATCAAAGGTCACGTGGGTATCAATCATTAATGAAGGCACTGTATTAAAAACTAATTGCAAAACTGTTAGTCACGAGAGTAATTCTAAATAATATTTTTAACTACTTTTTGGTGATGGTAAGGTGAATTACCGAAAATATGCATATAGGTGTCCATTGGAAAATAAAAATATGACTACCGTTGTTAAAATCTAGTAGGCTCTGACAATATTCTAATTACATCAAAACGTAGTATTTCTATTTAATGACACATTACGATTGGTATATTGAGCATCGCAATGCGATCTCGATTAACCGCTCTATAGTCTATATAGCTCGGGGCGGATTTTATCATCCACCTTGTATATCAAAAAAGAAAAAAAAGGGGAAATTTATCAAACGAAATATCACCGAAAAGGAAAAATGGTTTTTGTACTTACCCTCTGTTTGCAACTCAGCTTGAGAAACGTTTCCCTCGTCTTTTTCATTCGAAACATCCAATGTAGGATTGTCCGTATCCATCACGAATCCCTCATGTACAATTTCTGATTTTCCTGCAACGTCATTAATGTAGAAAAAATTCCAGAGTATAGTGAAACGTCAAGGTTTAATTAATTTTTTGTAGGAACGGGAACGGAATTATAGTTTACTTCCTCAACACATGGGAGTAATTATTGCCCTGTCATAGTCATGTCATGTTAATGTTAAGTGTTAGCACTGGTCACAGAACTTGCAAATTTACTAAGCAACACCCGAAACGTCAGCCAATAGAATTTCATTTTTCACGATAAACGCGGGTCATCATTTTTTATCATATACAGTATAACAAGACCTTAGATTTTTATCGGGTGTGTGTGTGTGTGTGTGTGTGTGTGGGTGTGTGTGTGTGTATGTAACGCCTGTAACGCAAAAACTAGTGAACCGATTTTGATGAAATTTTAAATGAAGGGGTATATCGAAAATTCATCGACAAAGCTTTTCAAAAAAATCCGAAACCGGAAGCGGAAGTTAGACATGTTTTTTTGGTATCATTTTTTTCAGAAGCGGAATTTTGAAAATCTGAGTAAGGGATATGAAAGAAGGGCATAATTCAAGGGAAACAGTTTTTTACCGGACTCTCTAACTTCAAAATGGCGGTCGCTATGAATTTTTCAAAATTTCGACTTTAACGCCCCGTAACTCAAAAACCAGTTATCTGATCAGGTTCCGCAACAACTTGTTTGAAAGCCCTTTGGCTGTACTACACCAAGAAAAAAAATTATTTACTAAATCCAAAAACGGTCGCAACGGCGGCGCTCTTCCAAAAATTTTGAAATTTTTGAAAAATTATTACAAAAAAACTGGTCTAAGGAATTTGTTTAAATTTTCTATACTTATGCAGCTTGGTATTAGCTACATTTTTGTTTTTTGATGAACGCCATAATTCCACTGTGGCGCCCTCTACGAGGTTTTGAAAATCGAAAATTGATGTTCCTATAGCGCCTTTATTAGTCAAAATATGAAAAAAGTTTAATCATAAAAGTTGTTCAGTATATAAATTTACATTTTTCTAAATTTATATCACGTATACAGGGTGTTTTGTTTTCACAGTACAATAAGCAACTTTGTTATTTTAAATGAAACACCCTATATATTATTATACAATTGAATGCAAAATTAAATTGTCTATCACATAGTATAAGGTGTTCATATGGGTAAAATGTACGGTTAATGAGAAATTCGTGAATTTTGAACTTTAAAACAGTGTAGGGAGAAATTTGTAAGTGCCGATATGTTCAAGTGACCATGCGCGGGACGGGAATTCCTTGTCGCCGGCTAATTCTAGCAGCCTATGAATAGGTTCGTTTCATCGAACAGTTCTGAACGGTTCTGAAATTACTTCACATGCGCAATAGAGAAAATGTGTTTCATCAAACTTCAGAACTAAACAAGGCGTTCATGGAATTTAAAATTCTCTGTTTCATCTAGTACGTGAACCGTAGTGAACCGTTCTTCACAGTTCAAAAACGATTCCACGTCGCTAGCAAGAACTAACGAGAACTATTCCCATTCCTAACCTAAAACCTGGGTGCGGAAAAATAGTAATATAAATACGTACAACAATCACTATAATCACTCATTTTTTTAAATGTGTATTTTCAAATCACCCCAAAACACTTTCCACCTCCTTCACTGTTCGAATTTGAGGTTAGAGTTAGGGATAACCCCGTTTCATCTAGTCTATGTATGAACCGTTATGGAACCGTTCTTGTTGGTTCTTAGAATCGTTTATTTGACGCATGCTCGTAGAAGAATTCTGAATCGGTTCTAAACAATAATAGAACCGTTCAGAACTGTTCGATGAAACGAACCTAATATAAATAAGCACACATGCGCAGATGAACACAATCGGCACTTGTGTTAATTTTCCATATACTAATTTTCAAGTTAAGTTTATCGGTTGTGGCGAACAATACTGTTGAATACCAAAAACGAATGTTTATTTTTAGTATGGGAAAGTCCAGGGGAGGTTTGCACCTCCACTTTTTTCTCTTTATCATTCAGAGTAGGCGAAGTCAACTTTAAATATTTTTATAACAGTGTAGAAAAGTTACTAAAGTCACTGGTGGAAACGTCACTTGTAATCAATTGTCGTCATATTTTTGACACACTGAAATACATTGCGTTTTCTTTCTAAAGGAATCACGTTTTGTTTTGGCATTTTTCAAAATAAAACCTCAAGAATCACGTTCTTACAAGAATGACAATTTCAATTTTGACACTAGTAATTTTTTGTCTTTTGTCTATACCACAGTCTATACCTACACTATAAAACTATATAAAAATCACGGCACT
The DNA here is from genome assembly GCA_963082805.1 of Hemicrepidius hirtus. Classification (NCBI taxonomy): domain Eukaryota; kingdom Metazoa; phylum Arthropoda; class Insecta; order Coleoptera; family Elateridae; genus Hemicrepidius; species Hemicrepidius hirtus. The sequence continues at coordinate 7,915,211 of OY720165.1, forward strand.
CTTGAATGATAAAGAGAAAAAACAGAGTATAGCAATGGGTTTTTTCATCACAGAAAGTCGTCTTTTTAAACAGGAGGGGGTATTTTTATCGGACCAAGCGGATTTATTGCGAAAAATGGATTCCTATTGGCTGACGTTTCGAGTGTTGCTTAGTAACTATAGTCGGTTTTTTTTTAAAGATCCACCAACCTCGCAATTTCTCTCCAAAGTATGTTTGGCAACGTTGCTGGTGATATTTTTTGAAGTATGTTTAGTGATTTTTAAAGTAGGGTTAGGATTATGAATTACATTTTTGCAATTGCTTTTCAGCCAAACTATTTTCATATTCTACTTAAATATTATTGATTTAAATCTATATTTTAGACCAGTGAATCTGACGTCACATATCCAAATATTCAAAAGGTGGGCACGCAACACATATTTTGTATAACTTCATCCCGAGCTTCATCCTTAGAAATTTAAAGAACACTTACATAAACCAATCTACCTAAAGGGAAGAATAAAACAAAAATAGCTTCATTGATACCTTTATTTAGTAAGTAGTATATTTGGTAACGAGCATCTTATTTATTTTTCACTAGGGTTAAGTTTAAAAACGGACCTGCAAGCGGGTTTCATTTTCAGTGGATTCGACATGTACCACAACCTTAAATACGAAGTTATGCTACAAATCTATATAGCAAATAAATTCAATAGTGAGAACAGTTTACCTTAGCAGTTATCTCATTAGTGAGTCCCACATTTTCTTAAATTCAAGATAATTTTCTCTTTTTTTTAGTTCTCTGTCTGTGCAATGATTATGTGGTGGAATAATTGTTGGTTTGTTCCTGTTACTTATAAGAGTTCACATATCTCAATCGTTGGAATATCATCTTCACTGTTATCATCATAAAAACATTTAAAAGCCTAAAAATCAAAATTAATTGATTCCTACAAAAAACTATAATAATAAACTGTTGAATTAAACATGAAACGTACCTTTCCAGCAATCAAATACCTAAATTGTTTAAATCTAACTCGGATTTCTAAAAAGAAATGATATAAATCAATTTAATACAGGTTTTGTTGTGTTTTGAACTAGTAGATGTATACATACCTACTTCTACTTCCTATCTAAAAAAAATTGTACACAAAATAGATAAGAGATTAAAATTATATGTTAAAAATAAAACGCTCGCTATACTCTTTTGTTTGGAAAATTCCTTTTCGGAAACAAATTTGTGGCCCTGTAAAGGACCATTTAAAATGGTTGTATACGCTCAAATGCGCACACAAAACTCGGCACGTCTGCAGCCTCTTGAGGTTAAGAGTTAAACAGGAAAAAATTTATTCACACCAATTAGCATGATTAGAATTGTTTTCAGTATCAGATTCAGGCTTTTCAAACTCTGAATCATCATCTGAAAGATACGGATCATAATTTGAATCCGTGTCTGAATCCTCACCTAAATTTATTATGATTGGCGGTATATCTTGCACACTAAAATTACCCATACATTTATGCCAATCATCGTAAATTAATTTTTCACAATGTTTAATGCTGTTTTGCCACATTTCAGAGGTGAAATTCGATAATGCTTCCGTCCATAAATTTATTGTCCTGTTCTTGTCTTCAGTGACAATATTTATATTTTTATTGTAATATTGCTTACAAAATCCCCAGGCAAGTTCAATGGGATTGTACTCGCAATGATATGGAGGAAGTCTTAAGACATCTACACCGTGCTGGTAACAAATCTCGTCAATTTCATATTTCACTGAAGAATGTGGTAAAATGGGTTCTATCAGCTGCCACAACTGAATTTTTGTACATGTAAGATCAAATGGAACGTTACATTTTAGTAAATAATTTCTCAGTACAGTTTTGTTTGAATAACGTGTTGGAGGTTTATCCAAACGGACGGAATGATATGGAGCATTGTCAAAAATTATAACATTTTTAAAACCATCAAATGGTAGAGCTGGGATTAATTGATTTTCTATCCACTCTTTGAATAGCTGACTGTTCATCGTTTTGTGGTAATCCCGATCATTGTTTCTGGATCTTAAAAGCAAACTGCATCCATCTAGAAAACCATCAAAACACCCAGCATGAAGCACTGTAAAACGTTCACCTTCTGATTTTCTTAATTTGTAGTCCTTCTTGGGAACATTGTCGTGAGTCCAACATTTTGTAGGAGAACCGTTTTTGTATATCCAGGTTTCGTCAATAAAAATAAATCTTATGTTGGAGTAGTCTTCTTTATATTTTAAATATGATTTTAAAAATTTGATTTTTTTTAATATTACATGTGACTGTTCCGTTAAAATTTGTCGGTTATTTTCAATTTTATATTTGTACCCCATTGACATCAAAATTTTGTGTAATACTGAACGCGATCCAGTATAATCACAATGTTCTCTAACGAAACGTAATAAATCGTTCAAAGTAAAATGCTCCCCTTTCCGTTTATATTTCAAAATTTGTGTGCTTATCTCTCTATGAAAGAAATGGTCTTCATAATAATTGGCTTTCTTTCGCCCACTGTGACTCGCAGATAATTCGCTACCAATATTCAAATTTTTTATTGTACGGCAAACTGTAGCTCGAGATACCTAAACCTAATATTGTTCAAAACTATTAAGTAAAAATAAAATTATACTCACCGAAAATATATTTGAAACTTTTTCTTCTAATTGTCGATTACTCAAATTTGGCGCTAAACTACGCAGTTCATGAAAACATTTAATTAAAGCATCTTTTAGCTTTTGATTAAGGACATTTCTTACTTTACGCGGCATAATTTGAAATGTAATTGCGATGCGTACGCATAAACTGACAACGTTTTGATTGACGGTTCAAGCAATGCTGCCATACATAGTTAAACAAAAGTTACTTAAATTGATTTTTTTTGTTATACCAACATAATGCAACAGGTGGTGGATCTTTAAAAAAAAACGGACTTTACTGTGAGTGATTTTGTCATTATAAAAATGCCCCTTCCTGTTTAAAAAGACGGCTTCCTGTGAAAAACCCGTTGCTACCGTGTTGTTTACTTGTTGGTAAGAGGTGTTGTTTACTACTGTTTATTATTTTTTTATTACATATTCAGGATTTTGTCTTGTTAGGTAAATATAACTCGACCTTCTATTTTTCTCATGGCAAATTTCACAATACGAAACCGAAAAAACACTCGTGCTAACACACTCGTTTTATTAAAATGTATTGTGCTCTCGTGCTTTACCTAGCAACAATGTTTCGGGAACTACTACTGAAATTTTTCGAAAAAAATCCAAGGTCTTGTTATATTGTATATGATAAAATTATTCAAAAAAAAGCTGTAATATTAATTCCATAGCCTACCTATCTATCTATAATATTATACCTACTTGTTTTTCTATTTTTTATTTTTTTCAGTTACATTTTGAACTGACTTTTGACAATGAAAGTTAAGCTTTTGTCCCATAACAGCTAATCAAATCACAATTACTTGAAAATTTTGACACAACGAATATTGCACAAGTGCTGATATTCGGTAATCACCCTCGAACGCGACTACATGAAACAGTGAAACACAATTCAATTAATGATTACCTATTACACAACAAATAAATTATAAATTATAATGAATCGTACAATTACAAATAGCCTACACCTCGAGCACGGCATATTACTTAAAATTTGTCGCACGCGTGTTTGTTGCTCCTTGAAAACTGCCCGATCGCAAACACTTGTGTAACAGCGCGAAAAAATTTTCAGGGGTAATACCACGAGTGCTTAAAAATTATCCGGTTAATTTTTAAGCACGAATGGTATTTAGGGAGAATATTTCTCGAATAAAAATACTCGAAACGAAACCAATAGTATTTTTCAAATAAATGCAAGTTCGGATACTGGAGTCTTTCGACGAATGTGTACTTTTTTTCGGCGCAAAATGACATAAACTATATCCTGACACTGTTCCTTGTTCTTTGTCGTATTTTTGCATTCACTTTTAATAACATTTTCGTCAATTTCTCGTTCTGAGACGTTCCCAAAACGGTTCATGACGTTTAACAAAATTTGGTTTTTTTTGATTAGTAGGTATTATGTTGTGGTCGTAAATATGTCATGGCAACGTGGGATTTCCACTAGATTGGCATAAGGCATGGCAACGTAGAATTTCCACTTATTAATTTTGTACTGTACCTACTGTTACAACAATGTATGAGTGAAATATTCGGTAATATGCCTTGCACTTGTTATAGGTATTGTAACGAGAGATCAATAAAAAAAACCAATTAGGGTCAGGCTGTGAAATTGAATTATTTTAAATTGGTACTGTAGCCACATCCACAGAATGACATTTCCGACATGAAAATTTAAAACTGAACGCTCTTGTCTAAGTTTTTTATTTGATTATCAAATTATTAAAATATTATTATAAAATAAAAAACTTAAACACTTAGACAAGAGCGTTCAGTTTTAAATTTTCATGTCAGAAATGTCATTCTGTGGATGTGGCTACAGTACCAGTTTAATATAATTCATTTTCACAGCCTGTCCTAATTGGTTTTTATTGATCTCTCGTTAATGGGGTAAATCCTAAGGGTAAATCAGCCATTTCTTAAATATTACACTTCATATAACTAGGGTGCCTTGATGTATCATGTCACTATAAACTATAATAAAGCTCCACCAAGCTTACAAATGCCCCGGAAAACAGGCGCGTAGATAGGTTTTTTTTCAAGGGGGGGTACTTAGTAGCGGAACTGGGATTACAAATTTGAGGGTTGCAAACTTTTTTATGCTTTTTTTTGCTTTTTCTCAGGTTTTATGCATATAAATTATTTATGTTTATTTTGGGTTTTTTCGGATTTTTTTAGTTTCTTTATGTTGATTTAAAAAATTATTTTCTTCAGTTTTTAAGCTTTTTTAAGCGCTATTTTTCTAATTTTATGTGCTTACAAATCCGCGCTTTACTAATAATACCTACAAATATTTCGAATTGGAATAAAATATTCTCGTGAACATCATTATATTACAAAAATAAATTGATTAACGTCCATTCTCCAAGTGGGAACCGAAGTAATAAAAAATTGAGAAAGAAAACACCAAGTCTGATCCCACGAAATATTATTGAAATTGAAAAATTGTTAAATTGTAAATTATTAACGTTTTGAGTTGCTCTGGAAAACGTTAATAATTTACAATTTAACAATTTTTCAATTTCAATAATATTTCGTGGGATCAGACTTGGTGTTTTCTTTCTCAATTTTTTATTATATTACAACCCACCCACCCTAATAAATTTTATTAAACTTCCAAACACGTTAACCGTATTCCCCGTGTAAGTTAGATTGACGATAAATAAGTACAGTCGAACCTCCATATACTAGTAATGTCCAAAAATCTCCACACAAACATCACTAAATAGAAACATCACTATTTAGAAATTGTACTTTAAACCTGAAATAAAAATTCTAATGTAGGTAATAAAATTATTTAACGTATAAAAAACACTTCCAATTTTTCTTCAAAACACAAACACTTTCGTTTTGACATTTTTAAAGAACTGCTTGTTTGAACGCAAAAATAGCAACTCAAACTGAAAAATTTTAATTTAAATGCACTTAAATGGAGGGAATTCTCAGTACATTAGTGAAAATGAGTATTGTATAAACCCAAGTAAGAAATCCTACAATCCGCTTAAAAATTTTTCTCAGTGGCATGCGCATGCTGTTCAAGTACAAATAGCTAAACAAATTTTAAGAAAATCCCACATTTTATGGTACATAGTACATACTTTATAATCCGCTCAAAACTCTGGCTATTTCTAAGTATTTAGGTAAATTGTTGCTAGAAAAAGATCTTTAAATAGAATTTCAACATCATAATTTAGAAGTGTTTTTACAGGCATTTTAGCCCGAAAGTCAAGATCCTGATAAAATCATCACTAAATAGAAAAAATCCTTAAATAGGAGGATCCTTCCAGGGGGGGGTACTGTACCCCAGTACCCCCCCCTTATCTACGCTGGTGCCGGAAAATATGTCAACTAAATTTTGAAAGACAAAGCGCGACATAATCCTACTCAAAAGTACATTCACTGGAAAAATTCAATATTGACGTTTGAAATTTTAATAATTTTAGTGTACCTATGTCAGATTGTTTTGACGTTTAAAGTTTGTTAAGTATGAATGATAAATCGAGGAAGATAATTAATTCTGAAGCCAGAAATATCATTTGAAAGGTATAATAAGAAAGGAATAATAATAAATGAAAAGTATTTACAATTATTTAAATTTGCCGCCTAAACGTTTTTATTTTGGCTGTACTTTGAAAAACTTAATATTAGCGCCGGACACGCCCCCTTTCAACTTTGTAGGCTTGGTCAAATAGGGATTTTTATATTAACCAACTGAATTTTCCATTTGACAATAAAAAAATAACGTTAAACTGACAACCGAACACAAAGATACCTCGATAATTTTTAAATAAATTAAAATGTAGGAAACCATATTATTATTCCTTAAGTTTCAATTTTTGCAATGTTGTTCCTGTTCATACAAAAAATGTTGTACACAGTACACACCACTGGAGTAGCGAGTTTTAGTCCTGTGCATAAAACTAAAACTTCTACTTTACTCCCATGGTGCATAAATAACTATTACTAAACACTTACCATCTACTTGCGACCCAGCTTGAGAAAAGTGAGCATCCACAGTAGGATCATTCGGATTTATCACTAAGCCCACATCTACAACTTCCGAATGAATTGCGACGTCGTTTATGTAGAGCACAAAATCCATGTCAGTGCAAGAGGTCTTCTCTTCTCCAGTCCCTTACAACCTTCAACATACTTTAGTTACTTTGATGCCATAAAAGATTACACATTACTTACTGCCTAGTTGTTTATTGCAGCAAATTAGAAAAAATATACAAGCAAAAAATTCTAAATTAAGGAAAATTATTTATATTTAACAAAGAAACGCACACGCCCAGTTGCGAACACAGAAAAACATGTTATGTCATCGTGGTTACGTGATGTGGCACATTAAAATACCAATATAAAAAAATTAATTATTGTTGCTTCTACAGGGTGTTAATAAAAAAAACTTTACACACTTTGGTAGGCGATAATAGAGATCAATACAAGAAAAAAATTCTAATACACCGTGGTCCAATACTCAATGGTTTCCGCGATATGGTTCTTACAAAATCTTTACATATAAAATAACAACGCATTTAGCGCACTCTAAAGATATGTTCAATAAACAAAATAGTTAGCACAATTCTTGAAAAGTAACCATTGTGAAAATAAACTTGCTTCAATAGCAATAATTAATCCCACCGTTGACACAACATTACATCTATTGTTAATGCGATTGTTTTTTTTTATCGCGTTCATTTAGATAACGCGATATCGCATTCAAATTTGAAGGTGTAAATAAAAATTTAAAAATTCCATATCGCGAAAACCATTGAGTATTAGACCACGGTGTATTAGAATTTTTTTCTTATATTTATCTCTATTATCGCCTACTAAAGTTTTTTTATTAACACCCTGTATAATGTAGATGTAGACAACCAACGGACCATCCTTGTAAAACTGATTACTCTGTTGACATTTATTAGGTTAGTGGTTAGGAAGGAAGGAGCCAATAGCACCTATAAATACTTACAAATATCCTCATTAAACTTATTTGTTCTTAATTTATTGCGGAAATTATGCAATGCATATGGCATAATTGGTTTTTCTCCGCCGGTTATAAAATTTTGTCAAAATTATCCATTTTAAAAAAATATCATCAGTAACGTTGCCAAACATACTTTCCAGAGAAATTGCAAGGTTGTGGATTTAAAAAAGAACGGACTGTAGTTTACACCCGTCACCCTTGATGCTTAATAGTAATCTTATCAAATTTTCAAACATTCGCAATTCAGGAAATTAAATACACCAACCAACATCACTCTCCTATTTCAAACATTCGCAATTGTTCGCGCGGTTTAGATACGCATGCGCACTTGACAGGATTAGGGTTGAGATATAGACGCCAGTGTACCAATCTTGAAACAGTATAAAACTGTAATATTTTTTTGCGAATTACGTATTAAAAGTATGCTTTTTATAAGCCCATAGAATGTTATTTTACAGTTATTATTTTTATTAATTAGTTGTATTCATATTATTTCTGCAAAAAATAAAAACGTTTATTTCGTTCTATAAGTTTTTATTTTAGCACATGATCATTGTTGTTTTTTTTATTGTGTGTATATTGCTCTAACGTCACTCTGACAGTTTGAGAAACACATTAAAGCAAACGACGTTTTGAGAAACAATAAATAAATATCAACAGAGTAATTCATGACGTCATGGACGCCATTAAAAAATTGATGACGTAATGCACCTTTAGCGTGCCCCGACTAGTATTATGGGCGTAAATAGGCTTTTAAGGCCTAAAAATACGTCGAAGGCCATAAAACAAAGTTACGCCCGTGGAACATAAACAACTATTATGTACGACTCCATTATAAAGTATTAGAACTGTTTATGGCAGTTTTACGGTCATAAAGTAGCTCTTTATAGTACAAGTAAAATAAAGTTACTTTATTTTACTAGTACTATAAAGTACCTGCTAACTGTACGCACTGTGTACGTTAGCTGTCAATGTCAGAATAAATTCTTTTAAATATACATTGTACCTAAAAACCATAGAAACATTACAAAAAGATTCATCAAAATTATATTCAATAAAGAACACACCTATCCAACAGAACTGTTATTCCAAGAAACAAAAAGTGGAGGTGCAAACCTCCCCTGGACTTTCCCATACTCAAAATAAACATTTCGTTTTTGGTATTCAACAGTAGTTTGCGAGACAAAATTGGAAATCATTTGAATGCGTAGCTAGAAAAACGAAACTATGCGGGTTCGAAATGTACAGAAGAAGACACGTGTGTATCTGTTGTAATCACAGCTGGCGAAGCCGGACGATCGCTACCGACCGACGCGCATGATTCGTTTCAGTCAGAGTGAATATTCAAAATTCACGAATTTCACATCAACCGTACATTTTACATATATAAATACCTTATACTATGTGATAGACAATTAAATTTTGCGTTCAATTATATAATAATATACAAGGTGTTTCATTTAAAATAACAAAGTTGCGTATTGTAGTGTGGAAAGCAAATGCCCTGTATAGGTACGGGATATACATTTAGAAAAATCCAGAATTATATACTGAACAACTTTTGTATTTAAACTTCTTTCATATTTTGACTAATAAAGGCGCTATAGGAGCATCAATTTCCGATTTTCAAAATCTCGTAGAGGGCGCCACAGTGGAATTCTGGCGTTCATCAAAAAACAAAAATGTAGCTAATACCAAGCTGCATAAGTATAGAAAATTTAAACAAATTCCTTAGACCAGTTCTTTTGTAATAATTTTTCAAAAATTTCAAAATTTTTGGAAGAGCGCCGTTGCGACCGTTTTTGGATTTGGTAAATAATTTTTTTTCTTGGTGTAGTACAGCCAAAGGGCTTTCAAACAAGTTGTTGCGGAACCTGATCAGATAACTGGTTTTTGAGTTACGGGGCGTTAAAGTGAAAATTTTGAAAAATTCATAGCGACCGCCATTTTGAAGTTAGAGAGTCCGGTAAAAAACTGTTTCCCTTGAATTATGCCCTTCTTTCATATCCCCTACTCAGATTTTCAAAATTCCGCTTCTGAAAAAAATGATACCAAAAAAACATGTCTAACTTCCGCTTCCGGTTTCGGATTTTTTTGAAAAGCTTATTTTGTCGATGAATTTTCGATATACCCCTTCATTTAAAATTTCATCAAAATCGGTTCACTAGTTTTTGCGTTACAGGCGTTACATACACACATACTTACACACACAGACGCACACCCGCACCCACCCACACGCACACACACACAGACAGACATTTTTTCTAGACCACTTTTTTGGGTTCCTGGGGACCCAAAACACGTATTTCCGCGAAAATCTCGACTTCGAAAATTTTCATGATATCAATACTTCCCATATACCAGTGGTGGTATGGGAAAGTAAAAATTGGCCAACTAACCAATCCAGGACGTCAGAGAGTGCTTCTGTCCCGCTCAAATTGTCGGACAAGGTGATTTTTGTGTTTATTACATTAGTATATAGTTATTAAAAAAAATCAGGTTGATGGTAATAAGTCAAATGTCTTAAAAACAATATGAACCCCAAACGGCAGACACTGATTCAGTTCCGACTCTTATGTCGGACAGTTAATTTGTTGTTGTCGGAATGTCTTAAATAACGAGCAAAATAGGAATTAGCTTGATTGAAGTTTGTAAATTTCATCAAAAAATAATTAAAAACAAAAAAAATCTGGGCGCTTTATGTCCCGCGGTCCTATTTTGCCGACCACCTACATTTGGCTACTATTGGTTTTTGCTATTTTGTGGTGTTAAACAACGCTAAATGTTCCAAGAAGAAAATATTGCTTACAATGTGACTGCGGCTGCCACAGATTACTTAGGTTTAATCTGTGGAGGCTGCGGCGTCGGTGGTGCAAGACTTGCTACCAACGAAATCCAAAGAAATAATGTAAATGAAGGACCATTTTACATATTAATTAATGTAATGATGATGCTGAAGTAATCGTATGTTTATTTTCTTAATAAAATTCAATTTATAGCTTAAGAAAAGTATTATTTTAGTTTGAAACAACCTAAATTGTGCATTCCATATAATTATATGTAAGTAATAGGTGCAATTTGTACCTACAACCAAGAAATTTTTTATAAACTTTGACATTGACAGTTGCTTCATGTAATAGAAGTACGTTAAGATTTTACATTATTAGGAAAGTAATGATCAACTTTCAAAACTCAAGATAGCTGTGAAAATTTGACTTTCTTGACGATTTCGGGTAAATATACTTAAAAAAAAATCATTTGAAAGAATTATATGTAAAAACAGGTTACCTTGACAACAATTCCATTTATTATAATAAATTCTTCTAACTGAAAACCACTATACAAGTCTCATACATGTCTAACTTCCGGTTTCGGATTTTTTTGAAAAGCTTATTTTGTCGATGAATTTTCGATATACCCCTTCATTTAAAATTTCATCAAAATCGGTTCACTAGTTTTTGCGTTAGAGGCGTTACATACACACCCACACATACCCACACACACACCCACCCACCCACAGACAGACATTTTTTCTAGACCACTTTTTTGGGTTCCTGGGGGCCCAAAACACGTATATCCGCGAAAATCTCGATTTCGAAAATTTTCATGATATCAATACTTCCCCTATACCAGTGGTGGTATGGGAAAGTAAAAAACGTTTAATTTTTGAAATGATCGAGATTAAAAAAAGTCCAAAATCTATAATTGTCTCCAACCACAAACTTTCTATCTTTAACAATAAAAAAGTTATTCGCGTGTCCCGTTACTTTATTTACATACTGTATAAAATACTTAACAAATTATATAAACTAGCAAATTCTTTTATCCAGATTTAATTTGTATATTCCACGACGTAGAATTCGGCAACGCGAGTTGCCAGAAACAGGTATTAGTGGTACTGCCACCAGATTACAATCTCCGATTATCAATAGTAGCCAAACTTACAATAAGTATAACACACGCGTTGATATTAATTTATTCCATGTTACATTAACAGAATACAAGTCACAGTTAAAAACAATTCTTTGTCAATATTTATTTATTATATCTGTTATCCATTCTATTATGATTCTATGCTATTCATTTAAATATATTTTATTATTTTTCATTAGCTAATTAAATAATGAAATACAAAAGCATAGCTAGCCCTCTACGCTGTTTTCTTTTTACTCTTTTTGTACCTCTCCCTTCGTGTGATGTGCAGGTGTACCTAATTGTACCTAATAATAATTTACTTATTATAAATATCATGTTATTAGGCTTCCAAGCCTGTTAGTTTCTTTCTTAAATAAATAAATAAAAATTGAAGATTACCATCTTTGATATTAGTAGGTACTACTCTCATATATTACATTGAAATGGTTTTACACCCGTATGGGTTTTCATATGTTGTTGCAAGCTACTCTTGTGTGCACATCTGTAATTGCATATATCACATTGAAATGGTTTTTCACCCGTATGGGTTTTCATATGAACTTGTAAGTTAGGCTTCTGTGAACATCTATAATCACATATATCACACTGAAATGGTTTTTCACCCGTATGGGTTTTCATATGTTGTTGCAAGCTACTCTTTTGTGCACATCTGTAATCGCATATATCACATTGAAATGGTTTTTCACCCGTATGGGTTTTTATATGTTGTTGCAAGTTACTCTTGTGTGCACATCTGTAATCGCATATATCACATTGAAATGATTTTTCACCTGTATGGGTTTTCATATGAACTTGTAAGTTAGGCTTCTGTGAACATCTATAATCACATATATCACACTGAAATGGTTTTTCACCCGTATGGGTTTTCATATGTTGTTGCAAGCTACTCTTGTGTGCACATCTGTAATTGCATATATCACATTGAAATGGTTTTTCACCCGTATGGGTTTTCATATGAACTTGTAAGTTAGGCTTCTGTGAACATCTATAATCACATATATCACACTGAAATGGTTTTTCACCCGTATGGGTTTTCATATGTTGTTGCAAGCTACTCTTGTGTGCACATCTGTAATTGCATATATCACATTGAAATGGTTTTTCACCCGTATGGGTTTTCATATGAACTTGTAAGGTAGTCTTCCGTGAACTTCTATAATCACATATATTGCATTGAAATGGCTTTTCACCCGTATGGGTTTTCATATGTTGTTGAAATCTACTTTTGTGTGCACATCTATAATCGCATATATCACATTGAAATGATTTTTCACCCGTATGGGTTTTCATATGATCTTGTAAGTTTATCTTCTTTGAACTTCTATAATCACATATATTGCATTTAAATGGCGTTTTACCCGTATGGGCTTTCAAATGTTGTTGTAAGTTAGTCTTTTGTAAACTTCTATAATCACATCTCTCTCTTGTACCTATCTTACCACAAGTCTCCAAATTACTTTCCTGTTTAGTCCCATCACCACTTGCAATTTTTGTATATGGTTCTAAGTTATCTCTTGCATTATTGGATTTGGAATTTTCTTCAATTGAATATAAATTGCTGTACATGGCAGAATCTAACTGTTCAACTTGAAAGCCTTGCCTGATTTCTGACTCAATTTCGTCAATTTCTTCTTTTATATCCAGTTCCTCCCCCACCAAAGGCTCAATCTTAATATAGATATCATCATCACTCTTAATATTAAATTTCACATCAGGAGTTTCAGATTTTATTTGGGCATGCAAATGGGTGCTGGTATTTTCATGTTTTACTGAAATAATCAACAGTTTATTAAGATATTAATATTTTAGAAGTATTTAAAGTAGCACAAACACTTATACTGTTGTGCCTTCTTAGCACAACTTCTATTAAATATGAAAGCAAATTATCATTAAAAATCTTTTTTTATACAGGGTGCTGACAAAATGGTGTATTAAGATTAACTCATTGGTGCGTTGTTAACGGATACATCTGGAGTATGTGAAAAATAGTAAAAATATTATATGTAGCATATTCTTCAATAATAAAAGCTTCCCTGTATTTTTAAAGTTAATTACGTAAATGATGAAAGTTGTAAATAATTCAGGCCGTCGCGACGGCAAAGAAAGTATCGAAAATTATTAATTCAAAAATGTTAAAAATTTGGAGCAACAAGCACTAAACCCATTTGGCAACATTGTTATTTGTTTGTTACATTGTTTCTAAGATACCTTACTTAAATACTGTACTATTTCTTTTTATTAATAAACCATGTTGCCAGTTCAACTAATTTTCATAAATAAATAATACCTCCATATCTTGAAGAATAAAACTCAAGATTTTTTAAAATTATTTTCAACAAGTGTCCCTTAACATTTTTTCAGCACCCTGTATATAAAGGGTGATTTAAAGTACACCGAAAACTCGTAGGAGGTGATTTCTCTTGACTGAATAAAGAGAAAAACTAATATGGCCCATGGTCCGTAAATGCCTGGTTGTGGAGTTACCAGCCGACAAAGATAGAACGAAGAATCACTAATTTTGTTCGTAAGAACTCAACCAAATAAGATATTGGTTTGGTTCTTATGGAAAGTATTTCTCTGGTTTGGAGGCATTTATTAGAGTATTTTCAGAATTTTTAAATTATTGAAAAGGAAAGATTTTAGTTTTTTAAGTCATCGTTTTTGTCTTTTCACTTCTGGTAACGTCAATAGTGGATTTGAGATTCTCCATGCTAGACAAAAAGAAAAGGTACTCTGGTTGTACAACGAACCTTTGCCTTTTTGAAAAATGGCGGTTTTTACAGGACGGTTCGTATCACCAGGCCTGCGTTCATAAATTGTTATCCGTTAGGGTAAGGTAACATAGGGGAAGACGGGTGAAGATGACGTCATTACCCAGCGTAACCTTGAGGGAACAATAAATTTTGAACACAGAAATGGCGGGAAATTTTGACATTTCAGCTTCTCAAAAAAAATTGAAAATATTATATTCTTCAGGAGTAATATCCATATCATAAAATAATATAAAAAGCTAAAAAAGCAAAGATAAAACGTTTATTATTCTTTGACGTTTATATTATTTTATGATCCATATTTTGTTTTAAATAATGTTTGACAACAAAATCTTTTAAACAAACCACATTTTAAATATTTTGAAACGAGATTTCTGCACACTTTGTACAAAATAAACTACTTATGAACTTCTCTGAACCAAAATATTATTTCAAACATTTAAAAGTTACATCAAGTTTGCTTTGCGCATGTCTGGGTAATCTTTAACCCACTCTTGAGCCGGGGTAAGAAAGTGATTCCCCTGGGGGATTCTCTCGAGTTTCTGAACGCTAAATAGGCGTGGTCAAATGTTACCCTGACACACCCATATATTTTCTGAACGGCTTGGGTATTGCCCGGTCATTCGCCAGACATTCACCAAGTAATTTATGAACGCACCCCAGATAGCAACCAAATAAGATAGTTTGCATATCTATTCAATTTGCAGTCGTTATAGTATATTAAGTATTAGGAACGGTAAGAGATGTTTACCGGTCGACGACAATTGTTTGGGGAGGAGCAAAGCGACGACCCCAATTATTGTCGAAGACCGGTAACGTTTTTTGCACGATCGCAATAAAAAAATTGATTTAAAATAGTTATATTTCAAAATGATAAAAGTACTTATATAAGCTTATTTTTTTATAAATTGACTGACAGCCACGGTAACCATAGTTATCATGTCTGCAATACAATGAACTATACTACTTACTGTTCTAGAACGGTAAGTGAATTACTTACTGTTTTGTTACACCTAGCAACCAGTAAATGCAGCTTACTGTTCTGGCATCGAATCTAGTAAGTAAACAAAAAAGACCGATCGTGCAAAAAATTTGTTTGTTTCCTTTGCCTTTGTTTGAGTCAAATCTTATTTGGTTCAATGTTTGAAATTCAGGTACCCAAAGTGGTGTGCGGTGATACAAACAGTTCTGTAAAACAGCGATTTTTCAAAAACGGTGCACATTTCGTTGTACAACACTAGTATCTTTTTTTTATCTAGCATGGGGGGGTCAAATCCACTATTGACTTTACCAGAAGTGAAAAGATAGAAAAAGTTATGACTTAAAAAGTAAAATGGTCCTCTGGTTTACCACCTTCTGGATGATTTTAAAATTCTGAAAACACTAATAAGTGCCTCCCAACCAGAAAAATACTTTTCCTAAGAACCAAAACAATATCTTGTTTGATTAAATTTTTACGATTATATCACTCATTATATTATTATATAGCCCAATAGGATTTAAGATTTTTTTAAAAATGAACCAATCACGGCCGGAGTTCTCGGATATAACTTCTTGGTCCATTGGTATATTCCTATTGGCTGTGATGGTATCTGTAGCCACCGTACATAACAATAATTGATTTTTTTTTATAAATTAATTTTTTCAAAAGTCAGACTGACATTTTGAGTTTGAAAATAGGTTAAATACCAAAATTAACTTTAAAATTCATGATATAATCGTAACAAATCAATTGATGTTACCATTAGGAAATATCCCTCGAGCAAAGCTCTCGGGAAATTTCCATGGCAACATCAATTTCGAATGGAAATCGCGAAAAGTATATTCGAATATATGAACGCGCTCTTATATTACAACCGAATACAATTAGTGATTCTTTGTTCCATCTTTGTCAGATGGTAACTCAGCAACTAAGTATTTTCAGACCATGAGTCGTATTAACTTTTTTCCTTATTCTGACAAGGGTAATCACCTCCTGCGAGTTTTCAGTGTACTTTTCAATCACCCTGTATATCACACAAAAAAGGATATGGCGCTCCATGATTTTAGGATATACAGGGTGAGTCGGAAGGAAACTGACAAACGTCGGGTGTGTGTTCTACACGTAAATATAAGACAAAAAAACCCAAAAGTTGTTATCCGATTTTTGTTTTTTTTTCATCAGGTAACTGCAGATGTACTATTTACATTTTAACTAGCACAACTTGGAACTTTGAAGGCCCTTTATCTTGGAATAGAACAAGAATCGGATAACAACTTATGAGTTTTTTTGTCTTATATTTACGTGTAGAACACACACCCGACGTTTGTCAGGTTCCTCCCGACTCACCCTGTATATCTAATGACGAATTCTAATCGGCCTTGCAGTGCACTGGTGGCCGATGCACTAGCACGATGGTAGTGCACCAGAGTGTAGTGACTGCATTGCACTGAACTGCACAGACTATGGACCACAGTGCAGATGCATATGTACACTCGGTTCGTGCAGTTGTCTGATTGGAACGCCACCAGTGTAGTGCAGCCGCCATTCGTTGATTGGAATTCTAGCACACTACACTAGTGCAACGATTGGAATTCGCTATAAGTATCTATTGCGCGGAAATGAGATAAGGTAGTGGTTAATATTTTGTGTGATTCTGTTGCATAGTAATACAACAGGTATTACGGTTTCTAAGTAGCATCAAATAGTTGCACATGTTAGCGCAGGTTTCAATTCATGCTAGAGAAGAGGTTGCTGCAAGATTGCAGCAATATTGTTGCATGTACATTTCTGTTTATACACTTGTTGCTGCACACTGCAAATTGCGCTTGCATGTGCAATATAAAAATTAATTTGAAAGATTATAAAAATCAGACAAATTTATAAAACGGCTGTTAATGTAATTAATTAGTAATAGTATGGACGACGACACAGCCAAATATAATGAAGATTAAATGAAAGAAAAACACATGTTTAGAAGGAAACAAAATTAATTATATTGACGTTTCGCTCAATAATGAGCATCTTCAGAAAAGCATATGAATAATATGTAGATAAAAAATTATGTGATTAAAAATTTTAATAAATATATCACCTTTTGGAGATATGTTTATTAAAATAAATAAGTTTTTTATTTTCCATCATGATATTTCAATTGCGATTCTTGTTATAATTATGATTTGGTAAGTTTCCATTTTATTCATATTTTATTTTTTATAGGTATTGAGTACTTTTTCAAAAAAAATTTTGAATATTCACTTCACTAATCTATTATATTTTCTCTATTTACAGATTATAATTTAACATTTTTTAATCTTTATTATTAAATTAAAATTTTTAATCACATAATTTTTTATCTACATATTATTATTCATATGCTATTCTGAAGATGCTCATTATTGAGCGAAACGTCAATATAATTAATTTTGTTTCCTTCTGAACATGTGTTTTTCTTTCATTTAATCTTCATTATATTTGGCTGCGTCGTCCATACTATTACTAATTACTTGCTCAATGTATTACCTGCCGTCCGCAATATTTTTTGGATTTTTGGAAAAGCAGGCTAACAAGGCTATATTCCCTGATTTTTTCAAAATCCTGCTCTATGATTTATAAAGTCATCCGGACCCAAGGATATTATTTGTCAAACCAAATATCAGTGAAAAGGAAAAAATTATTTTCCTACTTACCCTCTGTTTGCAACTCAGCTTGAGAAAAGTTTCCCTTAATGTCTTTCCCATTCCAAACATTCAACGTAGGATTCTCGGTATCCATCACGAAGCCCTCACGTACAACTTCTGATTTTCCTGCATCGTCATTTATGTAGAGAAAATTCCACGTTAAGTCATACGTCAGGGTAAAATTAATTTTAAACACTTACCATCTGCTTGAGAAAAGTTCTCTTTGATGTCGTTGCTATTCCGAGCATCCAGATGGTCCGAATTTATCACTAATCCCTCATCTACAACTTCCGAATGAACTGCGACATCGTTTATGTAGAGCACAAAATCCATGTCAGTGCAAGAAGTCTTCGGTTTATGAAAACCTTCTTGAACATAAGATACTGAACAGTTTTAAATTTGATGCCATAAAAGATCACACATTACTTACGTTGTTTATTGCAGCAAATTACAAAAAATATACAAGCAAGATATTCTAAATCAAGGAACTACGATAATTTCTTATTGTGTTGATCAAATTATTTAGGCTCCGGATGACTTTAGGACCCACGGAAATTCACTCTGTACTATAGAAATACTAACACAGAATGGTAGCCCGGGTACTTAACTACACAAAAAAATGCGGACGAACGATGACCGAGGCCGCTAAGGGCCGTTAAATATTTGCAAAATAATCGGTAAACAGCACGGGTTTCGACGCCATGAATGCACAGCCGGCATACGGACGTCGGCCAAGGTACGATGCGCTGAGAGGGATGTGCGTGCGCAACCCACTCAGCAGCATTACGACTGCAGCAACCCGATCAGAAGGCACTGTCTCCCGCCACTATTGAAAACAAACGGTAACATAATGGACGTCCATGATATTTTCTGTATGCATGGTCGCTAGGTTATTAGTCCTGAGCAGGTATTATCAAACATAGCGCGAAAGCGGCGTTGCCTCCCACTTCCTGTGTACATGGTTGCTAGGTTATTAGTTCTGAGCAGGTATATATATCAAAGATAGCGCGAAAGCGGCGTTGCCTCCCACTTCCTGTGTACATGGTTGCTAGGTTATTAGTTCTGAGCAGGTATATATATTAAACATAGCGCGAAAGCGGCGTTGCCTCCCACTTCCTGTGTACATGGTTGCTAGGTTATTAGTTCTGAGCAGGTATATATATCAAACATAGCGCGAAAGCGGCGTTGCCTCATACTTCCTGTGTACATGGTTGCTAGGTTTACATAGTAGTGCGCATATACCCCCCGGTCGCCTCACCTCTCTCTCCCGTAGGCAGGAGCATCTTTGGGAAAGTTTCGGGTTTTTGTTGGGAAACTTTAACAATTTTTTTTAGGAAAACGGGCCGGGCGTCCGCAAATTTTTTTTCATTTTTGAAAAGAGGGCCAATAGGGCTACATTCCCTGATTTTTTCAAGACCCAACTCCGTGGGTCCTGAAGTCATCCGGACCCAATTATTTATATTTAGCAAAGAAACACATACAAACGTAAAAGCACGTAAAAGTTCTTCACAGGTTATAAACCACAGAATTTATAAAAAGTAAAGGGTAAACCGCGCTTTCAGGCAGGGTTGCCAGACGTTGACTGAGCCCAGTGTTGCCACGTCTAAAATTTAAATTTCCCTAGAAAATCTTAAAAAATTTTGCTTCAAACAAAATTTCTTCAGTTCTAATAATTCAATATTATTACAAGAATCTGAACTCCCTATGGATTCTAACCTCTCTCCCTTTTTAGTTGAACTTTTCATGACTATTTAGAAAATACAATTTTTAATACCGTGGAACTCCCATATACAGGGTGTCCCAGCATGACGGTAAAGATTTACAGAGCATGTAGTAACCTATAATTTCGGTTTTGCCGGTTCGGTCCTTCTCTGCTCGACACTTTTGAGAGTTCGTCCATTGGTTTGAGTGTTTTATTCTGGTTAATGATAATGGTTAACTGTGCAGCAGATAATTGTGGTAAGAATCGAGGTCAGCGTATTGCTATGTTTATGTTTCCCAAACATTTGCAACAAACACAGCAGTGGGTTAAGAGGGCGACTTGAGGAGTGGGGATAGTTCCGTTTTCAAATGTAGGATTATATTTATTTACTAGAGGGCGATACTGGTATTGATTTGAATTATTTTGAAATTATCATTTATTTTAATAAAATCTGAAAACTAAACGACCGACGCGTCGCGACTGGAGGCACACCCAGGCATACTTTGTTTTTACCAAATCTGTCACGTTGACAATAATTCAAACTTCTTATCATTAATACCACGCAAATATGTAACTAGTACTAATATAATTATGATTACATTGCCCAGCGGAACTTCAAATTTATTTTTGCGCTACTTAGCTGTATTTCATTGTTTACCGCGGCTGTTTTCAAAACAGTAAGTTATGTTTACTAGTTGCTAAGGATAAAGTCCTCTGTAATAGTATAGTATACAGGGTGATTTCTAACGTACGGAGGAAACTGAAAGGACAATTAGAAGAGACCAAAATATAGTTTTTTTTACAATAAACTTTTGATCAAAATCGAATAACAAGAAAGTTACAGCGATTTAAAGTTCTTATAATTTAACGCCCACGTTTTGAGTACCGCTGAGCTTATTGTATTCGCTTTTACATCGGAAACACTTCTCACACAATCTGATAAATTCCTCCTGTAATTTTGACTTACCTACCATGATCAGATTATGTAAATCAGCGGTTGTCAATAAACAAACACCTATAACTGAATATTTTAAAGAACACTTTAAATAGCCATATCTTTCGTCTTATAAAAATTTTTACTGAATTTTTTTTAATTAGCTTATAAATACACAAAAGTTGAATTCAAAACGTAAATAATTACCGTATTTCATTAAAAAAATTCTCAAGTTTATAAGAACTTTAAACTGTTGTAACTTTCTTGTTATTCCATTTTGATCAAAAGTTTATTGTAAAAAAAACTATGTTTTGATCCCCTCTACTTGTCCTTTCAGTTTCCTCCGTAGTTAGAAATCACCCTGTATATCCAGGTGGAAAGAGTTTCATTTCTATCGAAAGCTAATGTTCCAGTGAAGGTCTGCACGTGCAGAAGTCTCATCCAAGGTCAAGCCTAATGCCTATAGCTGCAAATATCGTAATTTTTAAGCAAATTCAGCAAACAGTTAACGCAATTTTTGATATCTTGCCATTTTTAGAAGTTACGATATTCATCACGCATTACACTGAACATCTTCAAAATTGATGTACTAATGGAATCTGAAATACAACTCGAGGGAAAGCCTGCAACTTTTAAATCTTTCGACCTGAATCATTAAGAAAAACCCATTTTTACAGTTACGTCTATTTTATTGTATTTACGAATACATTACTCAAGAACAACTTACACTAAACATAGTGGCTATAACATGGCCTATAATAAATGACGATAATAAAAGTATTTTCAAAATCAAAATTTACAAATTTAGCCACTTTTCACATACATCTACTTACTGAAAAAGAAATTTAACACTAAAATTATCTTTAACATAAAAAAAGAACATTATACCTTATTTATCCTCAAGCTTATCTTCATCTACTTTATCTTCTGGGGCCTTTTCTTTAGTTTCATCTTCTTTCTTTTTATCATCTCCATTTTTCTCGCTGTAACGAAACCTTTTAACCAGAAAACAAAGGATTGAAATAATGGTTATTTATTGGCAATAATTGTTAAACTGGGTTATAAATAAATTCTACCCACCTGTCATATCGTTCACCTTCCGCATGAGAATCTTCTTCATCTTCATCGGAACTTTTATTTCCCGACTCGGCTTCTGCTAGCAAGTCTCCCATTTCTTTATTAACGTCGTCAGCCCATAGTTTGTCATCAGTAACCTCTTCATCGTCTGCTGAGTGCCCCTTTTCTTTTTCTTCTCCATTATTGACATTTTCTGTTTTAATACCATCACCCTCAGAACCCTTATCTTCAGGCTTTACCTATAAAAATATTATTTTAGATTCTTCCCATGTTTTGATTGTTGGTAATATACTTTATTTTTCTCTCGTTCCTTTTCAGCAGTTTCCTTCCTTTGTAGACGTTCAGCACGATTAGCCAACTCTTTGTCTTCTTTATATCTGATGTAGCGCTGCATATGGGTGCGTAGCTTGCAATGCTTGGAGAGGGTTTTGTCCAATTCATTCTCTTCAACCCTGGGAAGATACATGCGACATAATTCGCAGTAATGAACTTCTACTTTTCGGATCTGTTCTATTCCAACGTTGATATGTTCTTTGGGTTTAGCACCCTCAATTTCTTTCTTCTTACTTTCTTCCTCATCTGTTGAAGAATTAAATAATTAGCGACAATAAAATAGAATTGCCAAAGAAAAATTTATTTTAAGAACAATAATTGTTTTCCAACCGTTGCTTTGTGTGTTAAAAAAAAATAAACAAACATTTTCAAAGGATAGGAAAATATTTTACGTCTCGTTTGACACCCACATACAAATAAAATGTTTATAAGGGGTAACACAGAGACAAATATCTAAAAAGAAAACCTTATCAATAAAATATCCTTACCGTCAACATCACCAACAGAATCTATGGTCATAAAGTTTTCCAAATTGTCTTCATCGTTTCCAGATGCTTCCTCCTTTTCATCAGACTTTTCTCCATTCAAGTCGACTCGTGATTTTCGCTACAATAAATAAAATTGTTAATACTTCATTGCAACAACTAATGATTAGAAAAACCTACTACCTTGATGTGTTCAATTGAGCAAATATGGGTCTCGTATAGCATGGGGCTCTTAAAAGTGATTCTACAAACACGACAATATGGCATCAAGAACTTCTTCATGTTTTTATGGGAATCTGAAGCTTGATGAGTTGCTTTTGGCTGCTTGTAGTTAAGTTTGCACAATGGACAAAAGTTAGTGCGAGGAGCAAGATCTTCAGTGGTTTTTTCAAGTTCCCTCTGGGCATTACGTTGAGACAAGCGCATGCGAGCCAAAACAGACTTCTGTTTCATGGCAACATGGCGCATAGCAGTCATATGTCTACTGCTATGTAAATGCAAGCTATATTTACTAAAAGTAATGCATTTAGTACTGCAATGTGGACAGATCAATTTAATGAATTCCTTCCTGCGAGATTTGTCATCCCGGTCACTTTCAGTTGCTTTTTCTTCTTTATCAGAAGTAACTTCCTTTTTAGGGCTCTTTTTAGGTGATGCATCTTTGTCCTTGTTTTCTTCATTTTCCTCGTTGTCTGTCTCAGGTTTTTCTTTCTCTTTCTTCTCTTCTTCATCGGATTCCTTTTCCTTTTCATCACTATCCTCTTTGTCGCTTTCTTGACGCCTCCTTAGAGCAGTTCGACGCGCAACAGCACTGTTACAGAAAAAGGTGTGTAAAATATGCAAAAGCTGTGTTACTAAAAAGAAGTGTAAAAGCAACACACTTTAAAAATGTGCTTTAAAAATCAACACTGAGAAGGAATTTTTGTTATGTACAATTATTATGGAAAAGACATTTGCAGGAAATGTTGTTTTGTTTAGTATACAAAAACAATAGGGATATATACTAAATTTACTGTATTATAAAGATACGCAATTGTAGAATAAGTTTTGCAGTTTATTTTTAAATTTTTTATAGCAATAAACGTCTTGCAACTTTTGCCGCGCAAATGAGGCTAGAAAACAGTAACCGATGTGAGGCTTCTAAATAACTTTGAATTACTCAAATAATTATTAAAGGAAACATCAAGTGATGCACATCGTTGTAATCAGCGAAAACTGTTATTCAGGGGAATATGGTTTTTCCAATTTTGAAAGGCTCTAGGCAACTAATTATTCACCTTTTATTTTGTTAAATGGTTTTAAATGATATGAACAAAATTCAGCAAGTCATTGCACTCTTGAAGTAAATGGTATTTTTGAAATTGATTTATTTTAATATCCCTATTGATTTGCAACCTCTACAAAGTACATAAATTGTAAAAAAGTTCTCAAAACTGTAATATCTTGCTACTATTATATGCAGAATTTAATCCAGAGTTGAAATATGCACAAAAATATACAGGGTGTTGCATTTGAAATAAGAAATTTGGGGCCATTTCCAGTGAAAGATTATTAGCATACAGTTCAAATTATCAGCTCTTGCGTGTGTATAACGCATACAAACATTTATTTAAATTGGTTAAAAAATAACAAGGGTGCCCCGAGCTCCTGTGTCACCCGGTATACTACTTTACGTTATTAATGTAAGTCCAGGAAATAGCACTTCCAGAGCTTATAAAGTAAACTATTTTCTGTTTGCAATAATATAATCGCTATACCACAGCTTTAATTTCTACCACTTTTTAGTAATAATTTTTTTTTAGTATAATTCCCTATTGAAAACTAGACTGGCTTATAGTTCCCATAATAATAAATATTTTATCACCATACCAAGATCAATTAATACAAGGAACTACAAGAAACAGCAAATGTCTTATTCCAATTACCTGGGAGGTGTTTACAAATATTGAAAATTTCTTTAGTTTGTTTAAACTAAATTATTACTTTACCATTACAATACCCTTTTTAATGAACTCAACCTTCATGAAAGCTATCTACAGCTACTCTTCTCTTTATTCTTCCAAGTGTTTTGTTGTTTATCAGCGAATATTTCTATATTCATATGGGTTTATACAACAAAAAATTTCAACATTCGTACGTGACAAGCACAACTAAATATTACTATCTTGGAAATTTTTTCTCTTTCGTATACTCTTTTAAAAGTGTTGTCATGGTGAGTTTCCCACGTCCCAAAAATACTTTACATTATACAGATTTTTACCATTTTAGTCCAAAATACCTCTCAATCTCAGGAATATTTCATTTTTCGAATCTTTTGGATCATATTTAAACCTTAGGGCTGGTTAGTCCAACAAAAATTATGAAAAAACTTGAGCAATTTCATGATCAGACTCTCTTCTAAAATAATCACTTACACATAGATTGGGCTACAATAGCTTGAATAATTTCTAAGAAGTAACCAGCCTTAGAAGTTTTAACGATCATGAAATATCAAAATCTTAAAAACCTGTAAAGACACATTTAATGTGTAAATGTCTTGCATAATCAAAAAAAAACCACACACGTGGAAGAGTATATAGGCAAAAGATTTCAATCCATGCTATGCTATTCTGAAAAGACTGCACATTTAAAAGAAAAACATTTTGTGTGGGTGCAAAACTCTTCAAAGAAGCGGGGCTTTGTAGTTTCCCCCTTTTGGATATCATAAGGCGTTCTTAGTATAACTACATTTTATCTACTGGTGAACGAACAATCTGTCCATTAAAACCAATCTTTCTCTTTTTCATTATTACATTATTATATTATTATTGGTAATCACTGCATCACTGAGGAAGGAAAAACATGATTGTTTCCAATAGCAATGGCCGATCTATAAACACAATTAGACCCTCAATTTGCAATAGAGTGTGTATCCAACCAACATCTTAAGAGACAAAACATTTGGTTTCACACAGTGATTCTAACATACCAGGCGGACCAGTGGTGATTTTGAGATTTTGCAATAAAATGTTGAATTTACCTCCTGAGTCTACTCATTTTAAGCCTTCTTGTGTAATCAGGGGGTATGCGAGTAGGTACACGCCTCCGAATGGCATAGGAGCTCTCCAAAAGGCGTCTGCGTGGAGGTCCATCTCTTAATCGCGCCCCTCGTACGCCTCTAGAGCTGATACGCCCACGATACCCTCCTCGAGGGCTACTGGAGGGCGGAGGACCAGACGGTTTACGGAAGTCATCTCGGCGAGAGGAGAACGACGGACGCCTATCTCTAGAGAAGCTCCTGTGGTCTGGAAAACTATTCGACTGGTACCGGCTGCTTGAACTGTTGAAGCTATCACCTTCATGACTTCGACGAGAACTTGGTGCCTGAACAAGACAGTGAGTTATGTAGAAAGTGCACTATCGGACCTTCAGACTTCATGTCTACGTGGTCCTCAGTGCCTCATTTCTAACTGAAAGAAGATCTGTGATTGGTGATTAGTTACAAGTTTTAAACATCATGAAACCAAAAATCTCGACGATTTTTTTATTTAAAATCTCGTTGGAAGTTAATATTTATTCTGATGCTGTTTATTATTTCCAGACATATTTAAAGTTACAAGTTTATAACGGGTAAATCAAATAATTTGTAGTCTTTGATGCTAATTCTGTCTAGGTCATACTTCACATATCGTTTTGATTCCCAACCGTGTATAAAATTTTGGGACTTTTAAAATCATTTATTTGGATTATTTTTTTATGAATCGACAGGAGCAGCACATAAAATTAATAATAAAGTTTCAGCAGCTGCAATACTATAAGCATTTCCATATTTTCATGCAATTTTTTAAGTAACTCCAATTCTTTCTGTGGTTTTAATTTTTTTTTTCATCAGAACAAGGTTCAATTCGAAAACTCTATACTTTAGTGCACTGAAGAACTGGAAAAAAAATTGAATTTCCTTATATTATGTACCTCAGGTCTTAATCTTTTACGATCCGGGGAACGATGATCACGTCCTCCATAACCTCCAGTTGGCATTTCCTGTAAGGGACACACAAATTATAGTCAAAAGCATAAACTCATCAAATGTCTGTTTACTCAAAGTAATGGAATTTTATTGATTTTTCCACAAGGTTAACCATAAAGATAAATATATAAATTAGAAAAGCAATTACCGATCGATAAGACTTGTGGTGGTAATCATCATAATCGCCTCTGGAGGATCCGCCTGAATAACGATCTGAAGAGCTTGGAGGATATTTAGACCGAGAATCTAATTGGTTGGAGAAGGATGAAAAACGTCCACCGCTTCCACCACGTTGTGAAGAACCATAACCACCACGGCCTCTTTCAGAAGGTCCACCCCAAGAAGACCGTCCACCAGAATTTCCCCGATACGATGATGAAAAGCCACGGCCACGAGTCATGGCTACGGTTTGACTGAAACTGAACATTGAATCATTCCTAACAAGGGCTTAGTTTTATTAAAATTTGAAATTATAATCGAATATCGGAACCATAAAATTATCCATTCAAAAACTTTCTCGACAACTCAAAAGGATAGTTTGAAGGCTGCTTACCTTGGGCGGTAATAACTCATTGTCGATCTACTGCAATAAAAATTAATGTCAAACTATGTAATTTTTTTGTATAAATTTGGGATCAATGAAATTTCCAGAATTGTAGCGGTTATCGTGAATTCATGATGCTCCTGGAGATAGCAGGCTTGAAATTAAAAAACGTACTTACCTATTTCTACTGTGGGTTTCTTAAAACCTCCGGAATTATATTTCACAAACTTTAACACTATTTTCAGGAAATTTCTACACAAAAGAGAATAAATTCGGTTTTATGTACAAACGACGCCGTCAAGATCACAGTCTACGAAAATGGCGTGCTTAGATGGCGCTGTTAAATTTGGAAGTGGAACCATTTGTCGTGCGTCATGACAAGAATTGCTGTGATTGGTTCATTTTAAAACATGTTGCTTTTTGGTGGCATTTTCAAATATCATTAAATATTTATTGATGATAATTGGAAAAACTGGTTAGTTTAAAGATGATTACTCTTTTATTAATTAGAAAACTCGTCGTCTCCGTCGATCTGTCACTGTCGTTTTTATAAGGTCTGTCCAATGTAGCAAAAATTCTGAAAAATTCCAATTAGAAGCGCTTGGATCACAGGCAAAACAAATAATAATTTAGGGATTTTAAACCAGGATGCATGGTTTTTTAATTTTTTTTATCACCATTTACCTAGAATTGGCCACAAAACAAAGCTTTTAATACATTTTGAAACTTAGTAAAAACACTATAGGTAATAATTAAAAAATGTATTTTATTTGAAAATTCGATTGTAACGTTTCTCGATAAAAGTAGTTTCCTGTAGGCGACGAAATGGCTCTATTGTCAGGTCCCACGCGGAAAAAGGTTTATTACGTTTATTTGAAAATTCTTAACATTTTCTGATAGAAATTTAGAAAGATGACTAATTTCCATATTTTGGCATCGAATGGCCTTAATGTAAAAGTTTAAATCTATAATGTACTACATTACTTTTCTTCTCAGCATTTTTAAATTTTTTCTGCGTGATTTTGAACCACGGCACTTTGTCCCTAGATTCGTTGCATCTTCGTCAGCTTCATCTGAGCTTCATCCCCTCATAAGAGTGAGAATGAAGTTGGCCATGGTTGTACAGACTTTACAACTCCGTAACGTTTATGTGTCAAATGAAAAATTCAGTTGGCTAGTAAAAAAATCACTATAAATTTTTGAAAATGGGAGGGAAAAGCTTGGGAAAAGATGTATTTCCAAATCTGCACAAATGTTTGTTTATTATTCAACAGTTTTCTGTTTTTATATATTTTACAAATTCATTAGTAGGTGGTAGAAGAATCATAGACGTTACCTGGCGCCCTCTATATGTCATCTATTAAACTTGTTAGTAAAACAGATGTAATGGTGGCTGGGGAGTGCTAGTGGTGTTAAATAACATGTCTATAGAGACACGGTCTAGTTCAGCCCTTTTTAAAAGGGCGGAACAATTAAAACGTTGGGAGGACTCGGATACAAATCGCGTGTCGATAGTTCCAAAGCAAAAACCTCGGAAAGTGACGTTCTCATCGGGCTGTGTGTTTCTGGCAGCGTGTGCCGCGGGTGACAAGGAAGAAGTGCTATGCCTCATCGAAAAGGGGGCCGATATTGATACAGCGAATGTGGATGGCTTAACGGCTTTGCATCAGGTATTTCAAAGGGTTTTAGGGCTTACGGCTTGTTAATAGGGCGCACTAGTAGCGGCGTTCCGAATTGAAAGAAAAATGTCACTCGTCAATATGGCTCCATCAGCTGAGATTGTAATTGTATTGGAAAATTTTGGTTATTTTTATTGTAGTTTTCGATAAAATTATTAGTTTTGGTAGATATGAACATTATTACTCCCACATTGTTTTAACAGCTGTCATGTCTGGGTGTCAATGGCCTCTGATTAACAACACCAACGTTTGTCTCACTTTAATTTTTCAAAAACTTTCTAAATTTTATTAATGTCCTATCAAATATTTATTTTTTAGCTGTTTATAAAACGAGACACGGGTTTACATATTTGAAATTCATTTTATGGCACTTATGTCATCGTTACTCTGGCATAAATGTAAGATGAAAAGTCAAAATGTAAGCATTTTTCTAAATATAACTTTGTACTAATAAGCAATTGAAAATTTAAAATAGATTCTAATATATAAATCACCATTGGCGAGAAAACTGGGAATAGGATTAATGAAATAGGTTGTCTCCTCTACTTTTGACGTATTCTGGGTTTATATTTAGATTATAATCTCGTACGACTTAGTTTTTTAGTATTTATTTATTTCCTCAAAACGCGGAAATTCACTGATTTTATAATCCACTTACTTACTTTTATAATTCTACATGCAAAGCTTATGATTTTTCAGAAGCTCAAAAGCTATATTTAAAAAGATAATTAAGTTATTTCAAGCTCAAACTTCCTTTTTATGAGAAAATCAGGTCATAGACATAACAAGTTAAAGTTATAAGCCATTGAAGTAAATTGGGAAGGATTAAGGGTTACAACTCTTGTAATTAAAATTTACAATATGCCACAAGTGACCCCCAAGTCCATAGAACTAACTACCAGGGATTCGCATACCGAGACCTCTACTGTTTGTAGTTAACAAATACCGCCCTCCCAAATTTATCCTTTTTATGAGAAAATCAGATCATAGACATAACAAGTTAAAGGCATAAACCATTGAAGTAAAGCCTTGTCAAGTCGATGTTTTACACAATAAAGAACCTTCTTGGTTCTGGGATTTCCTTAGTTAAGTTGTACATTGGGTTATAGTTAGTAATTTATGTAGAACTACCAGAGATTAGCATGCTAAGACCCCATTAATATCAACAAAAATAGCTTTGCTGATTTCATGTTTGGCATAATAAAAATTCCTCCTGGGTTTTGGAATACCTTCAGTTAGGGTGGGGATTCGGCCATGTTGGTAAAAACTAAAGAAGTGCAAGATATCTGCAACAATTTATGAAGGGGTAAACCATGGTAAAAAATTGTGTAGTACAATAAACTACTACTCAATGCAAAAAACTACCGCAACTTCCCACCCAGAGACTACCCAGGAACATCCCAGAGATTCCTCAAACTCTTCCCAGGCACTCCCCGCCCAGATTCCCCAGATACTTCCCAGACATTACCCAGATTCCCCTGAGACTTCCCAGGGACTACCCACTTCCTAAAGACGTCCTAAAGACCACCCAGATTTCCTAAAGACATCCCAGAGTACTACTTAGATTTCGTAGAGACTACCCAAACTTCCCAAGGACTACTCAGAGTTCCCAGGGGCTACCCTGACTATTTACACTGAACTTCCAACGTGGTTCACCCCTTTGGGGAAATCATGTTGAAAAGTTGGTGTAGATACATAGTCTGGAAAGTCTAGGGAAACTGGAAAAACTTTTTTCACATTGAGTAGTTTAGTGTACACAATTTTTGGGCAGGGTATGCCCAAGGTGTAAACAACGTAGGAAGTTTGGTGTCTTGTTTGGTGTACATAGTCCGTGTAGTCCATGAAGCCTGAGTAGTCTTTCACATGAGTACTTTAGTGTACGCAATTTTTTACTGGGGTTTGGTTTGGTGTCCGTAGACTCTGGGAAGTCTGAGTAGTCCTTGGGTAGTCTTTCATATTGGGTAGTTTAGTGTACATAATTTTTTTTCAGGCTAGAAGACTGTTGTAAACTTGAATGACTTTCAGGGTGATTGCTTATAAATCTACCATCTTTGTGAATGAAATTTTTATAATGTATGGGTCATATTTTATTATTTTTTTCTTAGAAAATACTTTCATTTAAACTGAAGTTGGTTCATGCAAAAGAGAGCATTAATTTTGCTGCCTACTGTATTTAATTAAAAGTAACATATTAGCCAAACATATATTTCGAAATTTAAAACAATGCTAACATGAATTAAGTTTTTGTTTGATGTAGTTTCGGTTTATTGGAACAAAGCTTTGCCAAGTTCCAAAATAAACCTTCATGCTAGTTCGTATATATTATGAAGAAATTTGTTGAAAAATAATGGCCAGATAATGTTATTTTTTCTATTTTGTATCAATTGATGATGCATTGTTTAAATCAAGTACTACATAAATAAATTTTACAAATCTTATCTATTTAATAGGAATTATGATATCATCAACAGCAGTTCTTTCAAGTAATAATAACTAGAGTACGATTACTCATTCCATTTTATATACAGTATGGAGTCAAAGAAGTATTACCCAAATTTGAGCTTCAAACCGAGAAGCCGACCAAAATACCAATAAAATTAAGAATATTTTCTTTTGTGACTTATTCTTTTTTTTCCCTGCAGGCATGTATAGACGACAATTTAGATATGGTAGAATTCTTAGTGGAACATGGAGCAGATGTAAACCGAGGTGATAATGAAGGTTGGACACCACTTCATGCTACTGCAAGTTGTGGATTTTTATCAATTGCCAAATACCTGCTTGAACATCGGGCCAATGTTGCTGCTGTTAACAATGATGGTGAACTACCCCTTGATATTGCAGAATGTGAAGATATGGAAGATCTTTTGCAAGCAGAAATCGAAGAACAAGGTAAAGAAAGTTCATTTTTTTATGGGTGATTAATAAAAACTATTTTTATTCCTTGTGTAATATGTGGTACAGATATTCAGTCAGCTGTTTAGAATTTAATTTATTATCCTACTTATATACGTTATGTTGAAAAATAAATAGACAGCAGTTTCAAGGTCATATACAAAGTGTTGGTTTTAATTGAAATTGTTTGTGTAGGTATGGATTGTGATGCAGCCCGGTCAGAAGAAGAACGGTTAATGCTGACTGATGCTAAAGAATGGTTAGCAACAAAAAGTCCATTAGTAGATACAATACATCCCAAAACTGGAGCCACTGCTTTACATGTAGCTGCTGCTAAGGGATACGTTAAAGTTATGAAGTAAGTCTTAATGCAATGAAAAATATTATGGGGGGAGAGGATGTGTTATATTTTTGATCAAGCATTTGTCTACTTCATTAAAAGTTTAGAATTTAATTCAATGTCCACAGCACAAAAAAAAACAATAAAAAGATTCTAAACAGTCGGGTGTCTATAAGTAATAATTGAAGGCTATAACCCTCCACATTGCAGGCCATCGCTTTGCTTTACCTTTTTTTAAACTAAACAGAATCAACAATTGAAATTATTTTTTAGAATACTGTTACAATGTGGTGCGGACGTGGATAAACAAGACATAGATGGATGGACCCCTTTACATGCAGCCGCTCATTGGGGCCAAAAAGAATGTGGACAGTTATTAGCAGAACATTTTGTTGATATGGAAGCTAAAAATTACGTGGTATGTTTTTAACCTCTTTTTAAAAGTCTTTTATTATCTCGTGGACCCAGAATTGCGCAGAGAGTTTGCAGAAGGTCGGAACATAACCTATATGGTCTAGGTATAACTGCTAGGCGGCGATTTTAGGTACTCTGCACCAGGTCCAAGAGATAATCCAAGACTTATACCACCACCAATTATATTAAAACAACGAGTGCACTATATTCATATTTTTTTAGGGTCAAACAGCTTTTGATGTAGCAGATACAGATATGTTCCGATACTTGGAAGATTTGCAAAAACGGCAAAACAAAGAAGAAGTTCTCAATAGAAGGCAGGCTAAGAAAAAATTGGAGAATCCAACTGAAGCAGAAACACCAACTAAAGTTAAAAGAGTGGAAGTTGAAATTGAAGAGAAAGAAAAAAGCACCTTGGAAATCGGTAAGTTTTGTTTTTGTTCATCAATGGTTGGTTTTTGGTTCTGTTTTTTATTACTACTCCCATTTTTTGAATTATTTATTTTATATTACGCAAAGGGGAAATGGAAGTCTCCAGTGAGAGTGAGACAGAGTCAGAAACCAGCAGTAGTGAAACGGAGTCCAACTCTGTTAATAGCACCGATGACGGTAATGTTTTGTCGGCTATGCAGTAGTATTTTTGTTTACAGCATCGTTTTAATTTTGCATCGTGTCTATATTGCACCTTGAACATAGGAATGAATTTTTTATTTGTTAGTTTATTCATTTAACCTTTCGTAAATTCAGGTTAATTGCTGCAGATTATATTGTTATCACTGGAAGCAAATGAGAGTGGGAAAAGGCTTTTGATAAATTTAAAGATACTTCTTTTATTATGCAACCTTGACCTTTGTGTGAAGAAGAAGAATTTTTATACAGGGTTTAAATTACAATTCCAAATAAATTTAAGAATGGAGTGTTTATTATTAAGACTTAATAAGTGGCTACTATGTTTCATGAAAAGTACAGTAAGACAGATTGTTATGTCATCAGAAAGTCATTAAGGCAATTGTAATTTTATTTATCTCCGAGGTTTACAATGAACTGGTTCTAGTGGGATATATTGGAATTAAATTACAAGCAACAAGAAAATGTGAAGAATTTTCAATCTAAAAATAATTTTGAAACAATTTAGACTCATAAAAATCGAATAGTTAGGCTGAGGGCTGACCGAATACATTTAGATATTTTTTTCTAACCGTTTTAATTTTCTTCTTGGGATTTACAAGGTTTACATCCGAACCTCAGGAAATTGTGGTATCAATCGAAAGGGGATTTTTGTGCCGCAACAAGATTCAATTTTCCTAATTGCCAATTACTTATTGATTAGAAATGCAAGAGTCAAGTCAATAATCAAAAATAATAGTTTGTTGCTATTTACAGAAAAAACTTACCTAGTTGGAGTAGACATTTGTATGATGTGTAAATAAATTGAGTAGGAAAACTTCCTAATTCAAATATACAGGGTGTCTCTAAAATATGGTGCCATAGCTTAACCACAGATTCCAGGGATCAAAATAAGATGATTTAACGCAACTTACCTCTATCCGAAATTGCTTCGTTAAAGCGCTATTCAACACCAAAGATCTTCAAAGAATTTCTATTTTTTTAAATAACAAAAGATTGTTTTTCGCGATTAGGATGAAATTTGGGATATGATTCTTTACTGGAAAAAGGTGCTTTTTGACATCATTATTTTGTTCAGCAGGGTCACGTAAGTGGTCAAAGGTTGATCATCCACAGTCAAAGAAGCTCATATCTTTTTAACAGTTTGGCCAATAGTTTTCAAAATTTTTTTACAGAGAGACATTCTTATTTCAAATATTTTTCGTTTCTTGTTCGATTTCGGTATCTCTCATAGTTTAGGCTGAAAAAAATTATTTTGATTGACTGCAGTGCATTTCTTAAAATGATGTAGTAATCTAGTTGACGAAGAGACAATTTTTTGCGTAAAATCAACTTTTGCATCTGGGAAAATGGTGGTCACATTGAGCATTTGCTGTAAATCTATTAATTTACCGGTGGTACAAAATAAGCTGAACCATTTGTTGAGAAATGGTTCAGATTATTTTGCGTCACCATTTACATACTTGTTAGTAATAAACTGTATATCAAATTGTCTCTTCGTGATTTATTTCTCAACATACGGGACAACTAGATTACTACATCTGTTTTAAGAAATGCACTGCAGCCAATCAAAATATTTTTTTCAGTCTAAACTATGGCAGATACCGAAATCAAACAAGAGACAAAAAATATTTGAAATAAGAATGTCTTTCTGTAAAAAAATTTTGAAAGCTATTGGCGGAACTGTTAAAAAGATATGAGCTTCTTTGACTGTGGATGATCAACCTTTGACCACTTACGTGACCCTCCTGAACAAAAAAATTATGTCAAAAAACTCCTTTTTCCAGTAAAGAATCACATCCCAAATTTCATCCTAATCTCTAAAAACAATCTTTTGTTATTTAAAAATATAGAAATTTTTTGAAGATCTTTGGCGTTGATTAGTGCTTTAACGAAGCAATTTCGGATAGAGGTAAGTTGCGTTAAATCGTCTTATTTTGATCTCCGGAATCTGTGGTTAAGCTATGGCACCATATTTTAGAGACACCCTGTATAAATGCATGGTTTTTACCGTCGTCTGCGTTGATATGTGTTCCTGCTGATGTGACAGCAGGAACACGTATCAACGCAGACGACGGTTTTTACATTACTACAGGTTTTAAAAAAATTAAAAAAGTTTTAGTAATCTGGATTTTTGACCCCCATTCAAAAAAGTGTACTGGGGGCAATCCTGTTGCTGTCACACTTTGACCTAGCACTGGTGACTTTCAACTTTATTAAAGTTTACTTAACTTTATTAAAGGTTAAAATATTGAGTTTTTTATGATTAGTATCGTTAGGTTTTGTAAAAATCTGTTATTAATAATTGTTTATTAGGACTATGATGTTGATATTGATATTTTATTAATATTTATTTATTTCCTTATGTTCGGATGTTAACCTTGCCACCTGGTACATCTATATTTCACACATTTTGTTGTTCATATTTAAAACTGCAACATCCGAAAGGCATTTTGCGTCATCTTTTAGTATGTCATTTTTGTCTTGCACGATCAACAATATTTTTATTAGTTTGCTTTTTGTCACCCGCACAATGTTATGTATATAAAATGTTTGTTCAAACATAGAATATAAAAGCATGCAGGAGAACGTAGTATACATGTATATTTTTATTTAAAAATTAATTTTCAACAAAGATTTTATTTTTAATTAATTTTATAGAAAAGAAAAACAGGGTAAACTCATTAACTAATAATGAAGTAATCACGATGAATGATACAGAGGCTGTGAAACCGCCACTCAATCCTGCACCCGCTGTTCCTCCTAAACCACTTGTGGATACTAATTCAGATGATAATGTGCCTTCTTGGCGAAGACCTGTTTCTCGGCAAACCAAAGTTGAGACCAACAAAACCAGTAGTTTTAGTATGTATTAGTTGAATTAAACTGACATGTTTTACTAAATTATTTTAATTTTTAGGAGATAGAAGTAGTTCAGCAGATGTAACAAATGAAGACGAGGTGATATTAAGAAGAACAAATAGTTTTCAAAATGATACTGAGTAAGTAACGTTTAATTATTTGCTGCTAACTCCTTAGCAAAATGACGCAGAGCTTTATTAATAATTATATAATATTAATAATTAAAGTAATTGATTAACAAGGATTATTGGGCATTTTTTTAACTCTTGGCTTTTTTTTTTCTAAGCTTTTTGCTTTCATCTTGCAAGGGAGCCAATTTTAACATCTCTGCTGAATTTATTGTTTTAAATTTATAATTAGTGATGCAGATTTTTTTATAGAAATTCATGATTAAGATTTTGGCTTTTTACTGTCTTTTTTAAGGTTTAATTTCTAGGGTTTTAATGCGTACTACTTTAGAATGTATGTAAAAAGTATTATTTTTGTTGTGAAATCTTTTATTTTTTGTAGAATTGTAGCAACTCATTTTGATTTAATTTGAACTGAGATATTAGTAGATCTACTTTAGGAAATTACGATTTTAATCAATAAGAATCAATTCTTTTCTATTCCATGGTGCTCTTGAATAATTATTGTATAAAGTATTACAGTAGGCCACATCCAACCAATCACAGATTACTAAAGGTGGATTCACAATTAGCGCATCACGTAAGCTGCGGCAGGCGGTAAACTGCATCTAACCAATCAGACTAGTAATACCAGGTCACCAATCACAGACTAGTAAAAGTAGAACCGCAATTGGCACGCGACTCACTGTAAACCAGTCGCAGACATGTAATACTGTGATTGGTTAGATGTGGCTTACCGTGTGATGTACCAATTACGGATCTACCTTCAGTCTTCACCTGTAATGCCCATTTCATGCAGTAGAAAATCAAAAG
The DNA here is from genome assembly GCA_963082805.1 of Hemicrepidius hirtus. NCBI lineage: Eukaryota > Metazoa > Arthropoda > Insecta > Coleoptera > Elateridae > Hemicrepidius > Hemicrepidius hirtus. The sequence continues at coordinate 7,952,074 of OY720165.1, forward strand.
TACTTTGTGGGTGAATCTGCATTACAAGACTGGGGCTGTATTCTCGAAATCACTCGACATTTTCTCGCACACGACAAAAAAAAATGAACCAATCCGAAGGCTATTTTCCTGACAATTGAGCATATGTCATGCCACAAAAAATGGTTTGATTGGTTCATTTTTTTTTGTCGTGTGCGAGAAAATGTCGAGTGATTTCGAGAATACAGCCCCTGGTCTCTTGGTTCACTCGACCTTAAATAAGTACCTTCAGCTGGCTGAAAGGTAGAAAAAAGAGATTAACATTGCAGTATTTAAAATTTTAGGGTAGGCTTTTGCTCAGATAAGAGAATCTGAACGGTTGATAAAATTAATATAATTACTCAGTTCAAGTATTGTAATTTTTTTTTTTTTTAAGTAAAATTAACCAAGTTCATTAGAATGTTAACAGATTATCGTATGTTCTAAAGTAGTATAGCTGATTGCATCTGATGCTGACACTTGCCTGCATGTTTAGGTTCTACACGAAATATCAGGCGCTGCGTGCACGCATTCAGGCCAGCTCTTTAACCCAGTACAATAATTCCTTACCTTTGCATTCCCAATCCAAATACATCATCGCTCCTTCTAACAATGTCGAGCGGCAAAGCAGGTATGCACGTTAATACTTATAATTTCTTGTATTTAGACGTTTTTAGTTTTATGCTCTTGTACGTTGCATGCTTTTTTTTTTAATATTGGTATATCACACTGTGTGATACCTTATCAAAATTGGCTTTGTAAGAAAATGTTTCTAATTATATGGCATTAAATTTGGTTAAATGCAAATAATAAAATTGTTGGTTTTGCTTGCTTGTGCATGTAAAGAATTTTTTTAACATGTCTAAACTCACGTGTATGTTTTAATTATTTTTTTAGTAAATATTCTGCATTATTTTGCTTGCAATTGTAGAAATAAAGCTGATTTTATACAGGATGTTCAGTGAGGAATAAGAACAGATTTTACAATAAATTACAAAATTGTAATGGATCTACTTCAAGGGCACTTCATCGCCGCTAGGTGGCGCTATCTTACTTAATTTTTTAAATGGTATTTTGTATTACATTTTTGCATACTACTACACATGGTGATCTTTTATTAAAGCTTCTACTAAAGTGTATTCCATTGCAGAATCAAAAATGCAATTAAAAGTGACATTCCACTACAAAAAAAATTAAAATCATATGACGCCACCTAGTAATGGTTGATGTATTTTTAAATTTGTAACACTTAAGGGAGATCTATGAAATTTCTTCGTGATTTTAACATCTTCGTTCATTCCCAAGATGTTCCATTCTTACCTGAACATACTTTATTTAACAAAAAGACAAAGTCAGAGAATCTGGTCCCATTAATTGTCCCTCAAAATTATTGTATTGCAAAAAAATTAAATAAGTTTCTGGTTGGCAACCGAAAAGAATTTTTTGTAATTATAATTCAAATTGCGAGTAAAATAAATGTATTTTCATTGTCCCTGTAAGATAGGGTTTACAGTAATAATATTGTATTTTTTATATTTTAGAAATTCAGGTAAAGAAAACTCTTTGGAGAATACAACGGTTGGTAGTACAACATCATCTGTAAATACGAGCACTTCAAATTCTCCTACTCCTGCCACCAGTCCCTTGCCTGGAAGTCAACCCGTTCGAAGGTTTGTATTTTTCATTTCAGTTAACTTTCTCATTATTCATTAAAAATATGTTGGTGCCAGTGGTTTAAAGTTGGCTTTAGGTGCCACTACTCTTCTCCCTACCAGTACTGTCACTTCGAGTACAACACCCACGTCTCCTGGTGGAAACAGACTTGCCGTGATTAAAAATTTCTTTAAGTATGAGTAAAGAGTGATTTATTTAGCTGATGACTAATTCCTTTATGTCTGTTTCAAGACATATTAAAAAAAACAACTGACTTGGTTGATGGCTTAACATTTTAAGTTGTTCGTGGGCAAATAATTTTTTTAATACCTTTTTTATTTTTTGTATACCTACTTTGTTACTAACGATTACATTTTATTATTCAAACTGATCCAAGATTGATCTGAAAATGCTTCAGTCTCTTGAAATGACAATTTTATTAATATATTTAATCTTAGGTCTTTCGTACCTCCTGTGAGGGATGAAGAAAGTGAAACTCAAAGAAAGGCTCATGCTAAGAGGGTGCGTGAAACAAGACGATCAACTCAAGGTGTAACTCTTGAAGAAATCAAATCTGCTGAACAGCTTGTCAAAAAGAAAAACCAGACTGGAGTTAACAACAATAATAATACCAATAATAACGAACAGGTAAGATATGGTAAAATGGTATTCGATTTAAAAAAATTAAGTAAGGGATATTAATGAATAACTCCTGATAACACTTATGCTTTTTTTAAATAAATTTTGTGTACAAGATGTTTGATGTTTAAGTAAAATTATTCAATTCATCTTGTACATGTTAATGTAATTTTGTCACAAAATGCAACTTACCAATGTTATCATGTATTACTAACAGTTGGGTATTAAGGGGGATTCCTCTAACGGTGTGAGTGTTACTGCCACCATAACCACAGCAGCACCCACAGTTCCCACCCGTGATAATGAGGAGCCTGTGTCTGTGCATGAACGTAGGCCATCGTGGAGACTTAGGGTCGATAATGGCAGTAAGGTACGTATCCGCAAATTTGTGCTTAAATGTCTGTGCTTGGTTCCTCGGAGTATTGTAATTTATGGTTCATTGTAGTAATGCATAAGTAATGCATTTTCTTGTTTGGTTAAGTATTTAGAATGTTTTGAATTTCTTGTTAATTATTTTTTAGTGTATAGTAACAAAAATTACATAGGGGAGTTTTGTAAATACATATTTTCTAGGTTATGGTTTTTCTAAATTAAGACATGCAACAAACACATCTTTTACTATAAAAATACTTCTTCGATTTTTAGGGCAGTCGATAATGTGATTTTCTGTGAAAATAATTTGTGACATAGGACCATGGTGCACCCCTGTCATTTTTTTAAATTTCTTTTTGACCCCAACTTTCTTATTTCAAATGCAACACCCTGTATGTTTTTGTATATTTCAACTTGGGATTAAATTCTGCGTATAATAGTGTCAAGACATTACAGTCACAAGTAACTTACAAATTTTGAATTTCCTAAATACGTTTTAATTCAAGAGTGCCATGACTTTTGTTAATATACAGCTCCACAAAGCTTACAAATGCCCCGGAAAATATGTCAACTAAATTTTAAAAGACAAAGCGCGACAATACGCCAACCCTTAGCAAACAATCCTACTCAAAAGTACATTCACTGGAAAAATTCAATTGACTTTTGAAATTTTAATAATTTCAGTGTTTGTCACATTGTTTTGACTTTTAAAATCTGTTAAGAATCGTAAAAAATCGAGGAAGATAATTTATTCCGAAGCCAGACATTGTATTACATTCTTCTCCAATGACTTGGTTCTTAACTCTAATCTTGCTATTTAAATACTCGTTATTAGTAATAATAATATATGAAAAGTATTAACAATTATTCAAATGTGCCGCCTACATGTTTTTATTTTTGCTTTGAAAAACTATCTCAGCGCCGGGCACGCCCCCTTTCAACTTTGTAAGCTTGGCAGAGCTGTATACAGTGTGGGTACTTTCAAAACCGAACATAGGAGAATTGCATTGTAACTAACCTTTATACAGTGCAGTCCATTTATTATGCAATATAGGCATGTTGCAAGTTAATTGGTGTACCCACTTTAGCATGGGAATATAGGCAACCCATTATACAGTTAGCTAGTTTTTTTTTTATGTAACCATCTATGATGTAACCGAAATCAGCAACACATGAAAGTTTAACTGAGTTTAACCTCAAAATAAAACATTCCTGACAATTGAAAATTTAAATTCATCAGTAGGCAGGGGCAAGAGTGCTTAGCAGTGTTAATGGGTTGCCTATATTCCAATGCTAAAGTGGGTACACCAATTAACTTGCAACATACCTATATTGCATAATAAATGGACTTCACTGTATAGATTCCTGTTCGCCATTTAAACCCACAAGAATGGTAATGGTATGAACAGAACGACAAAAATACAGCGCATGCGATGGTACCAATAAATGTTAGTAAAGCTCCACCAAACTTACAAATGCCCCGGAAAATATGTCAACTAAATTTTGAAAGACAAGGCGCGACAATACATCAATCAATAGCAAACAATTATACTCAAAAGTACATTCGTTGAAAAAATTCAATTGACGTTTGAAATTTTAATAATTTTAGTGTATGTCATATTGTTTTGACGTTTAAAATCTGTTAAGTATGAATGCTAAATCGAGGAAGATAATTCATTCTGAAGTCAGAAATATCATTCGGAAGATCATGGAATTCTTCCAATGAAAAATATTTACAATTATTTAAATTTGCCGCCTAAATGTTTTTATTTTTACTGTACTTTGAAAAACTATAACAGCGCCGGACACGCCCCCTTGCAACTTTGTAAGCTTGGTCGAGCTGTACTTATAGTTACCATTTTCTGTAAAAAAATTGTAAAATAATGCTATTTTGAAATAACATAGGTTGCTATGACTGTCAACTTTTTTTATCTGTCAATTAAATTATTTGACATCAGTCATAAGTTTCTGTTATTAATATCAGATATGAATAATAACGCGTATTCAGTCGAGCAGAGGGTTTTGCAATTCTCCTATGTTCGGCTTTGAAAGTACCCACTCGGTATAACGCATACAAAAATTTATTTAAATCCGTTAAAAAATAAAAAAAAATGACAAAGGTGTACCCCAGTTCTATGTCACTCGGTATACAGTCTGTTTTTTCTATTTTGCCCAGCCCTGTACAAACTTTATTATATTATTTTACACCTAACAAACTATATATTTTTGAATTCAGAATTAAAAACTATCAAACGATAGATTACTATTATTTTTTGTTTTTTAAATTTTTGTTATTTCTCTCTTGAACAAATATTTGTATTTTTGTGGTTTGGATAAAATGCGGTTACAAAATAAAGTAATCCGTGTCATAGATTATCATTGTCAAGCAATTGTTTGTTTTTTCTTAAGAATCTAGTATTACGGACAAAAAATGGGAACACCAACATTAATGTAATGTTCGTTTTTGATGAGTTTAAGTGCCAGTTTTTCAATTCGAGTTTAAACTCGTTCAGCTAAGATCAATTGTCATGGATACCATTGTTAAGAAGAATTGTCTTTTGTGCCATACTGACTTAAAGAAATGTCACTAGTTCAGAATTACTACACTACACTACACTACACTAAAATATTTAAAATCAAAATCAGAAAAAAAACAAAATGTAATATAAGATACATTTTATGATCTGATACAGTTTTTAATTCTGAGTTCAAAAATATATAGTTTGGTAAAATTTATAATGAAGTTGCTACAGGGCGAGGCAAAATTAAAAAACAAACTGTATATACTATCCATTTTTCTGCCTCATACAAGGTGAGCTCGCACCACCACATTAAAAAAATGGCCTCAAAAAACTATCGAAGACAGTCTCCCTTACAGTAGATCCTGGCATAAAATTTACCTACTCTTACAGAAAATAAAGATATTCTTATTTCCTACAGAAAAGTTCTATTCATTTTCCCTATAAAATTGATAGTTTTTGTGTGGCAAGGCTATAATCCTACCATATATGCCTTATTTCCCCAACTGTTACTGTTACAAGACGATAACCTGACTTTGGAAAAGAAATTTACTGTTTTTGGGAGAACATTCTCTGAGGGTTTATTTTCAGATTCAACAGTGGTATGGAGTTATGAAATCTCCTTAAACCTGAACTAATGACATAGACATCTTTCACACACTGACACATAAACAAAATGGTAATTACACATACAGCTCGACCAAGCTTACAAAGTTGAAAGTGGGCGTGTCCGGCGCTGTTATAGTTTTTCAATGTACAGTCAAAATAAAAACATTTAGGCGGCAAATTTAAATAATTGTAAATACTTTTCATGCGAAGAATTCCATGACCTTCCAATTGATATTTCTGCCTTCAGAATGAATTATCGTCCTCGATTTAGCATTCACAGTTAACAGATTTTAAACGTCAATTGTCTGAATTTTTTCAGTGAATGTACTTTTGAGTATAATTGTTTGCTATTGGTTGACGTATTGTCGCGCCTTGTTTTTCAAAATTTAGTTGACATATTTTCCGGGGCATTTGTAAGCTTGGTGGAGCTTTACATTCATAAAAGGTGCGAATACACTGGCAAGAAAACTCCCGCGAGCTGCTGTTGTTGCTAAGGAACTCATTCTTCAACCCAGCCTTCAAAAATACGTTGCTTAGCAACGACAGGAACTCGCGCTAGTTTATTTTTCATAAGAACATACCATACACAAAACCGTCGTCTGCGTTGATATGTGTCAGCAGGAACACATATCAACGCAGACGACGCACAAAACATTACTCAAAAACTGATTTTTATCAGCATTGTTTCAATGTGGTGGTGCTAGCTGACCTCCGAGAATATAGAAAAACTAGTATGTTATTTAGGACTACTATGTATAAACTCCCGAAGTTTCAAAATAATTATTGTTGTTAAACACCCTTTTTAACTATTTGTTGACTGGCCTATTTATAGATCACTTAATACGAAACAATCAAGCAATCTTTTTGTTTGCATATCCTTATTAAAAAGTCGTTGGTTTTTGTAGTATTTTAAAAATCTAATATTTTAACAAGCACAAAAATCTTCCCTCCTGCTCTATAGTCTATAAAATTTAAGATTGTGCTTTTTGACTTAGCGCTTTAGGTCACTACGACGTCAACAATATATAGCCACCTCCTTCTTACATTTAAATTTGAAGAAAAACGTAGGTCTGTTGTTAGAAACCATAACTTTGTTACTTGAAGTAAGAATTACACTGTACGTTTTGAGATATGTCATAACAAAAGTTGAGTTAGAAAAAGGTAAAGGTACATAGACATGAGCAGTTTCTACTACCGACTTAAAACTCAACAATTTATTTTATTCTACTTTATCTTATTCCACAGGTTCTAAAATGTTGGGCATGTATTTTATATGTTACGTTTATTTATTTTGCGATAATACAATACTAATGTAAATAATTAAATAGTACAATACAAGGTTATTTAACCTAACAGAAAGATAGTTGCTGGCTAAAATTTGTAAATAATGAGGACTTGAATATGCATAAACCGCTTTTTTCTAATTACTTTATTATAAATGCATTCCAATATAACATTAAATTGAAATTAAGAGGGTGGCCGCTGCGCTTTTTGTCGATAGAGGGCAGCAGCCACAAAATCTTTGTTAATACAATCCAAAATATTACAATTTAATATCAGTACTGCCCCTCTACTAAGATAATATTTTACACTAAGTTTGCAAATAAGCTATCCCCACTCCAATTTTAGCCAGCAATTACAATTATTTATATTAGTATTGTATTATCGCAAAATGAATAAACGTAACATATAAAATACAAGTCTAACATTTGAAGAACCTCTGGAATAGGATAAAGTATTGGACTTGTCGAGTTTTAAGTTGTTCGTAGAAACTGCTCACGTTTATGTGCCTTTATCTCTCTTTTTAACTCAGTGGTTGTTATGAGAAATATTTTAAACATACTGTGTAATTCTTACTTCAAGTAACAAAGTTATGGTTTCTAACAACAGACCTACATTTTTCTTCAAATTTAAATGTAAGAAGGAGGTGGCTATATATTGTTGACGTCGTAGTGACCTAAAGCGCTAAGCCGAAAAGCACAATCTTAAATTTTACAAACTACAGCTTATGTGTGAATTTTTCATTTCTTTTATCTTTTACAGGTTGCACCTCTAATACTGATTTTTTGTTTGTATTGCTTGTGCCACCCTTTCTTTCACCTCACGTATTTGTTAACACTCTTACTTTGTTGTTATAATAATACTTTGTATTCTGTTTTTAAGTATTAATGTTGCTTTATTGTGAAGCTTGATTTTTTTTTGGTATTTATAATCTATTAATATACTGTGTATATTTTTTAAGAATTGTTTTATAATGTACATAATATTATTTTTCAAACCTATCAGTATTTATGCTATATTAGCTTGTTGTATTTATTAATAATTAATAAAGCATTTATTAATGATTAATAAACAACATTGTCACTTAACACACCAGAATTTTTTTGCACATTTCCTTTCTTTACAACACTCATCTCGGTTCGCAAGCACCATCACCACAAATAAATACACAACACTGTAAGTAGAAGTTGGAGCCACCAAGCAGACCATCTCACCATTAAAATTAAAAATTCAATCAACTCAAAGTTCCTCCATCTCTAACAGCAATAATATTTGTGTGCAGTTTAAACTAGAAGATGCAACTAAGGAGACAGAAGCACCATCGACTCCATCCTTTATACGGCGGCCAGGTGCAATTACAAACCCACCACCACGACCTGCATCTAATCCTGTTGAAACTGCTGAAGCCACAATAACAATACCATTACGTAGGCCAAAATCACAAGATAATAAAGGTATGTGCTTGGGTTTAAATAGGAATTTGTTTAATTATTGTCTGCAATTTTACAGAACAAGATAAGGAAAATGATGCTCGGAATGCCCAAGCCACATTGGCTACTCAAGCTGCAATACAGAGGAGAAGGAGACCCAAGAGAAGATCGACCGGTGTGGTCGCTTTTGATAATTTAGATGTGAGTGTTTAAATAATTGGCTTTTTCCTTTGGATTTTTCTGACTCTACCTTCATTGTCTGATTTAACAATTTACTCTCTTCGTCATTGTCTCATTCACAACTGACTTAAATGGAATCAATTAGTTGCTACAAGCTATACATAAATCTTTACTCAATTATTATATGCTTTTGAAAATGACACTTTGATGTCGAAATAACGCATAAATCCATTACAGTCAAAATTGATACTTTAATTAATAATAATTATTTATATTAAATTATTGTTTTAGGATTTGGATTCAGAAAAGGACCAATCTGGTGGTGGGGGTGACTTTGACGATAATTCGAAATTACATCATGAAGAGGTGAGTGCTAATGTTATTATTTTTGTAGGTTCAGTCCTCCCACTTGAAATTTATTTACAGCTTCTTTAATTAAGTTCTGTCTACCTTTTACTTGTTTTTTTCTTTTTAAATTTTTTGTATGATTAATGTTTCATATTAACAAAGACTCATACGCGTTTAGAAAAAAGAATGTAATATCTATTTTGGAGAGTCACATGAAAATTAACAGCAACGGAGGAGTTTAGTGTTAGGATCTTTGAGATGTGACTCATTGTTTGTGCCTTAGTTTTGCGTAATATGCTTTTGTCCTGTACTATAAAAATTCACTTGTAGAATTGTTTTTAAATAGATCAGCTGATCTGCAAATAAAATAAACCGATTATATCTTTCAGTGATTATGTGGGCACAATGACATTGCAAAGAGTAAAATATTATTAGCCCATCTGTTCATTTAACCCACGTGCTGGCCGGCAAATATAATTCCTTAGAAATAAACGATCAGATTTGACACATGTTCATTACGTAGACTCTGTCTAAAAATAAAACATAGTGCATCTAAATATAGAGATGCTATCATTTACTATATTCAATATTGCAGTAGCGAAGGTAAAGAAGACCGAGGTGACCTTTTTACACACAACAGACAAAGATAGCCACTTATGTTAACCCAGGACATTGGCTGGTCCAATGTGACAACTCCAATATGTCTAGAGTACACAAACTTTTTTTTGTTTTGACTTATGTATAGCAGGTGAATTTTTTATATCTGTTTTACGTTAAGCAATTGAAATATAAATCAAGCTTGTCAGATATCTCGTAGATTTTTTTTTGTTATAAAATCACAGGGATTTCCACTTTTTGAAGTATACGACCAATTTAAACAGATATTTAGATCATAAAAAAATATTAGTTTATATTAAGAATTTTATTAATACTTGGTTATTATTAAATTTTTCTTATTCTGTTTTTCTAAAGGGGCTTTACTGGGTTGTCCAAATGGAATTAAGTAAGCCTTTAGTTAGAACTTTATAAATATTGCTAGTAGGACGTAATTAATTTATAAATTAAAGGTCACCCTGAATTTCTCGTAATTTTAGAATAATATTGAACTGGTACTGCATTAAAACGAATTAATGGTTTCAGTGGAATCGTTTTATAGGCACGTGGCAGCTGTTTTTTGCTGTTTAAATATACAAACCGATTTGAAGTTTATTGTACAATTGGTTCTGAATGATTGGTATTAACCAGGAAGCGCAAAATAATAAACAGTCAGTTGAAGGTGCTTTTATACACAGCCTACTGTTAATGTAATTTGGATTCTACTAAATTTTATTAACAAAATTTTCAACCTTTGGTAATGGTAATTAAATCCTATACACAAAAAGTATATTTGAAGGATTAGGATTCCCAAATTTAATCCTCTAACCAGGTACACATTTAGGTTACTTTTTCAGGGGATTGCCCTATATTTTTAGATTCACCCAGGTTTAACTGAATACATAGGGATACTAAAATATTAGGAAGATTATCAGCAAAACAAATATTATTGATTTGTTAGACTCAAATGGGAGGCCTCAGTTCAATCCCCAGAGTATACAACATTTAGTTTGTTTTTTCAGGGGTTGTCTATCTCATGAGTACACTCTAAGCCTTGTATTAAGAAAAGAAATATTGATAATAAAATAATATAGGTTTGATTTGGAGTCCTGGGTTCAGTCCCCAAAGCAAGTACAAGCTTTAGTTTTTTTTTTTCAGGGTATTGTTTATCTCTTAAGTGCATTCAGGCTTAACTAAGTACTTGAGAATACGAAAATATTTATTAGGAAGCCAGTCATTAGTTTTGTATCAACAAAAGAAATATTTTGCTAGGTTGGGTTCTGGTTCAATCCCCATAGCAAGTACAAGCCGGTTGTTTGTCCAGAGGGTTATTGGTCTCTAGGTGTTCTCTGTCTGTTAAATAAATACCTGTCTGGTGGGGATTGTCTTCGTTTGATAAGCCCAATATAATCTTGCTATATTCTTGAATAAAAACTGGCCTGTAGAATAAATGTGTTGTCTACATACATAAAAATATACTTCCAAAATTTTTACCTAGAAAAATACAAACCTTGGACCACTTTTTCATAAAGAATGTGCTCATAGGTGTTATTTTTGCTATAATTCTCTTTGTTGTGAAATCTTTTGGGACAACAGACTTACCTTGCCAATTCTTTCATGCTAACAAATGTTTTACACGTATTCTGTTCTAAATAATTTAATTTAGAAATTGGTCTCGTGTCATCGGTTGGTTCTTATGCAAGAGTGAAATGCATTCTTAATCTATAAGCTTAATGACACAATTGGATAACAGCCAATAAATGCCGTAGCCTACTCCTTGATTACCTTTGAATGCCTTTTTATATTTTTAATTTTCCATATATTCTACACTTAATGTAAATGAAGGTGTGTTATGACGTGTGAAGGATTTTTAAAATAGATTTGCTATAATTCGAGAATTTTTAAACATTTTCCTTGCAGTACCGAAATTTTCCTGGGTCATCTAGATATGAACCTATCTTGTAAACACAGAAAGAATCTATGGAATGCATTTATTTCCTGACAGGCTTTTGTTGCAGTTAAACGTCTTTAAAAATAACCTCTTTTTTTTGTCTGGTTATAAATAGATCACCTTTCCTTTCATATTGGTCATATTTTTGGAACTTCTGCTTCTGTCCATACACAAACCTAGAGGAAGATATTTGGAAAGTTTTAAATAGCTACGAGTTTGTTGCTTTATATTTTGGTTTCTTTCACGTTAGTCAGCTTTAGTACATGCTTCCAAAAGCCCACCCGTAACACTCACTCCAATTACAATAACTCTTCTGTTCTTGCAAAAATCTGAAAGTGTAATAAACATTTTTAAAGTGTTAACCTTTATAGTTATGTTTAAAGAAAATTATTAAAAATTAGTGATTTAATAATGTCTTTTCGTAACACCCAAGGAGCCCGTCAACGCTCTTCATCCCTAGTTCGAAATGGAACTAACAATCCTTCATACAGTCGTCCTCGTAGCTTAGGCTTTTTTAATTCAAATTCTTTCTCGCCCTACACTACTTCAAGCCCTACAAATCCGTACTCATCCTATTCTCCCAGCTCGTTAAGTAATTATTATTCATCGAACTACTCGAGCCCGTATTTTGCTAACGGTTATCGAGGTGCTTCGACTAATGGTTATGCTAGCTTAACGATACCCGCTAAGGCATTAAATAATGTGCCAAGTTATTCAAAGATGTTCGATAATCCTCGTGAGTATGCCAAAGGTGGAAGCGTACGTCAATCAAGGCAAACGGCCCGGGCTGGAAGTTTTAATAGAGATAGGTCATTATCGCGTTCACAAAATTCCCTTACTGGTGGAATGGGTACTAGATCCATAAGTCTTACTTCTTTAAATTCACTTAATTCAGAAGGATATGCTGTAAGACAGTTTTGTGATGTGTATAAAAAAATTGTAATGTATTGTTTGAATTTCAGAGCGGTACTGAAAGATCGAGTAGGGGATCGAGATTAGGAAGCACTAGTGATATACGTGGAGAAAATGGAGAAATTGATTATAAGAAGTTATATGAACAAGCCCTTCAAGATAATGATAGACTGAAGGATAAACTTAGGAAAAATGATGAGGAATTGAGAGACACCAAACAAACATTAGAGAGAATTAATACAGTGGTATGTATTTTTTATAATTATGGCTTTATTTTCATAACATGAGGGAATCTCTAAAACGGTAAGAATGACCAAGGTTAGTTTAAATTAGTTGAGAGTTGCCAGTTCAACCATGATTTTGCTATTTTCCCAAAATAGGCATGACCCACTCGTTATTTGTACAAGACTGAATAAAAATTGAAGATAGACTTTTCCCCAAGTTCATGACCAACTGCTATAAACATCTTTCTCAAAATTTTCATCATGTAAGAATGTAACTGCCACAACTTATAAACAATAATTGAAAACCAATATACTTTAGTGGTAATATTCAATTGTTTATAGTTATGGAAGAATAGTAATTTTGTTATTTATGACAAGAGTGCCATTAAACAACGAAGCAATTGAAAGTTGTTTGAAGTTCCTGCATTTCTAATAATTGTTTTGTTATTTCATGGCAGTTTTGTGCTAAAATGTGTGCACTTGTGACAAAAATAAAAAAATTATTACGGACTGCATAATAATGTTAATGATTAAAAAGTTGAATGTCTTCCAGTGAAACTTCATATTTGGGGTCTTTTTATTATTTGAAACAACTTTTTTAAATACTTTTTTGTTTGTATCGTAATCGCTGTTGTGACTTTACTTGAAACCTTACTTTTTATTTTAATCATAGTTCGCGAAATTTTGACTTTTTTATTCCTACAAAAAGATGCATCTAAGCCCCAATTGCACCAGTTAGGTCTAATTGCACCAGTTACACTGACATAATAAGTGTCACTTAAAAATTAATTCCCATGGATACAATTACTATTGTTACAAAGAATTGTATGCATGGCAATTAAACTTTTAAGCGAGGCTTATTTTTAAGTGTAACTGGTGCAATTGGGCCTTATACATAAATAATAAGCGTCGTTTAAAAGTTGAAATTGCCATGGATACAACTGTCACTAATTGTATCCATAGCAATTAAATTTTTAAGTGACCCTTATTATTTAAGTGTAACTGGTGCAATTGGGCCTTAATGACCTTTATAACTGGTAAAAATTTTATACGGACTGCTTTCAAGTTAAAAAAGTTATTTAGCTATAGTCATGGAAAGTGAAACAAACTTAATACAGGGTGTCTCAGACTTGACCCCCCAGGCCAATAACTTTGTTATTAAAAAAATAACTGTAATAAATTATGTATATTCATAAATGGGACTAAATTCTCTATAAGATACCTAGCGTAAGAAATTTTACACAATCTGCACTCCCGTAATGGCAGCTATGTTTTGACTTTTTTTTTTGCAAATAATTCACTAGACTTTTTTTTATTTTTCTGAAAGTTGAAGTTTAGGTTTGCCATCCAAATAATTGATTTTTGTAATTTTTATCTAGGCTGCGATGAAAACAGAGCTCATTTAAAAACATTTATTTTTATTCATACAACCATCATACAGCCGTAAGTAACAACCTGTACTTTACCATCATGTCACACTTTTCGAAATTAGAATAATTCATATATACCAAAAAGTGTATACAGAATAATAATATTGCCTAAAGAAACTTAACAACTGACAGTCATGATTGCAGGTAATGTGTTTAAATTACCTACTTTTTTTCAAGGTCAATTAGATAAAAATTACAAAAATCAGTTATTTCTAAGGAAAACCTAAACTTTAATTTTCAGTTGAATTTTTTTCGAAACTGTTGTTATGTAAGACCACAAACTTATTGGGAATAAATATTATCGATGGTGGGGCAGCGGTCAACAATTTGTGACGTCAGAAACAGGATAAGATTTTGACATTATTGACATTTCCCTTGCTTTATTCGCCACTTAAGCTGAATTCAGAGTAGCCGTACCGTATTGGACGCACCGTACCGTACCGTATCAGTAACCGTATAGACCATTTCAACATTCATAGTTAAGTTGACGTAATACTTTACGCATGCGTACAGCAGATCTGTCAAGTTCAGATATCGGCTGACGTTTTATAACCTAACCTCCTTGTTCTAAGTAGTAATATTTATTTCATAGATGCGTTTTAAAAACCATCCAATATGAATGAAGATGACGTAATTGTTGCTGCTGGAGTTCTTTTGTGCTACTTAAGCCGCCAAAAAACTTGATAAAATAGTACGCCACACGCGTTAAAACCCTCGATTTTACACGAGGTTGTACGATTGCCGTACCGTAAGACGAAGAAATGATAATTGGTCAAGTGCAACGGTACGGTACGGATACTATGTTACGGTACGAACAACTATGAACTACAACATAAGAATCTATGTGTTCAAACGTTACGGTACGGTGCGTTCAATACGGTACGGCTACTATGAATCCAGCTTTAACGTTGTCGATCCTGGTTACAACAAGCGAACGTCCCGCTTTAATCCCGCTTCTGACGTCACACAGTTAGTTACTTTTCTAGCCGCCAGAGGGCGTATCGTTAATATTTATTCAAGGCCAACTGTAGTCGCATTAGATACAGTTGGCCTTGATTTATTCCCTATATTTAATATAGACTGCTGTTTGTTTGGCCTCGTCGCTAAGAAAGTGACTTGACACTGCCATGATGTGCACTTTCTAGGAAATTTTTCTCGTTAGGACAACAGTTACTGAGATATCCTACACTGACATCTAAATTGGACCGCCCTGTACGTTATCGTATTATCTGTATTATTTTTCCATTAATATTTTGTCTGTTATAAAATTTGCTAATTTACCTTTATCTAATCAAATGGTATCGTATAGGCATTTCTTGAAATCATGTTTTTGTCTAAAAATTGTGAAGTCAGAAAATCCAGTGTTGCTTTCAATCTACCATTTTAGGGATACCCTGTATATCAGGTATAGCAATTGAAAAGTAAAAGCACATTTAATTTTTTTGTGTTAGATATAAAGATATCCTTATCTTTTTCTTTATAGACTAGCAAAAACTCTCTCTCGGAATTAGAGAAGCGTGAAAAGAGAGCGATGGAAAGGAAGCTTAGCGAAATGGAAGAAGAACTGAAGGTTAGTATACAGCTAAATGTCGAACATTGTTTCATTTTAAAAGTAACGTGCACTTTTCTTTTTTATTTCTTTTGTTATTTTATTGTAGCTGCTGTCTTTTGCTGTAGTTGTGAGACTTGAAAGCATATTTTTTGAAGCATTTCAGCAGGCTTGTTGAATCGACCATACATTTTATGATTCTGTTTTTGAATGCACCTTTATTTTTTATTGTAGGTCAAATGTTGACTGCTTTTTACACATAGTTTAAATATACTAACACCATCTAACACTTCTAACCCTCTTCAAGCCTAACACTTTATAGTATGACCGAGTGATTTTTTTCTTGTCGGTGTCTTTTTGTGCAGCCAAATTTTTGAAGCTTTTCTTTTTTGAAGTAAAATCACCCGACAATATACATAACTATTCACTACATGATTATTAAACACTTAAAAACATTAATACGCAATTATACATAACATCTGTGTGACAATAAATGTTACTATAACTAAGCATTGGTACAGGGAAATTGTTGTTTTAGCAATTGCAAAAACTGAAAGCTGAGAACGAACGGCTTCGGGCCGAAAACAGGGCTCTCACACGTGTCGTCAGCAAACTTACCAACTCTGCAAATAAATAGGTAACCAAAGCAAGTGCCGGCTGGCAGTTGTAGTCACTGCATATATGCAAGCAAGCAAGCCTATTGTTTCATGATTCATGTTCACTTCTTCTCTGTTCTGTATTCAGCTTTACAAATCATGTGTTTTTCTTTCTGTGACTTTGTGATCATTGTTACCATACATGTTCATTCGCATCGCTCTAATATTGTCTACAATTAATGCAGAAAATTGAAATGTGGTTCAAAACTATTAATCAACATATTTTTTAAGTTATATTTATTTATCATCAACTTATTTCTCCAGTTAGGGGTAATCCCAGATTTTAAAAATTTACTACAATCCCTGATATTATGTGCAAGGTTAAGTTCGTTAATCTTCCTGTAGGAGAACAGTACAAACAAATTCCATCACAGTCCTATCACATAACATTCCTGGAAGGCGCTGATTGAGTGGATCCCTAGATGTTTGTTTGCATTGTCCTCCAGGAGGGTCACCTAACCATTGAAATGCCTTGTTGCAGTGGACTTGTGAATGAGTTTCACCTGATTAGTTGAAGTAAGCGTGGCTATCTATATGCCGCTAAAACTAAAATCTAACCAGGAAGTTCTAAATTTAATTCTTGAATACACTTTCTAAAAATCGAAAATGAAATATAAGCTAAATGTCTTGTTATTCTAAACATTAAAAAACTAGTGAACCGATTTTGATGAAATTTGAAATGCAAGGGTATAATCGACAAAATAAGCTTTTCAAAAAATCCGGAAGCGGAAGTTAGACGTATTTTTTTGGTAGCATTTTTTTCAGAAGCGGAATTTTGAAAATCTGAGTAGGGGATATGAAAGACGACCATAATTGAGGGGAAACAGTTCTTTGTCGGACTCTCTAACTTCAAAATGGCGGCCGCTATGAATTTTTCAAAATTTCGACGTTAACGCCCTATAACTAAAAAATCAGTTATCTGATCAGGTTTCTCAACAACTTGTTGGAAAGCCCTTTGGCGGTACTACACCATGACATAAAATTTATTTAATAAATCCAAACAATCCAAAATTTCACTGTGGCGGAGAACCGATTTTGATGAAATTTGAAATGGGGGTAGTATATCGAAAATTCATCGACAAAATAAGCTTTTAAAAAAATTTTCTATACTTTTCTATACTTTTTAAATTTAAATTTAAATATTCTATACTTGTACAGCTTGGTATTAGCTACATTTTTGTTTTTTGATGAACGCCAGAATTCCACTGTGGCGCCCTCTACGAGGTTTTGAAAATTGGAAATTGATGCTCCTATAGCGCCTTTATTAGTCAAAATATGAAAGAAGTTTAAATATAAAAGTTGTTCAGTATATAATTCTGCATTCTCCTAAATGTATATCATGTATACAGGGCGTTTGCTTTCCACAGTACAATTAGCAACTTTGTTATTTTAAATGAAACACCCTATATATTATTATATAATTGAATGCAAAATTTAATTGTCTATCACATAGTATAAGGTGTTCATACAGATAAAATGTACGGTTGATGAGAAATTTGTGAATTTTGAATATTATAGTCCAGGAGCTAGCGGTATATTTTAAGACTAATTTCTATCAAGCTGAAATTTTTTTTATGAGCTGGTATGGTTATGTCTGCCAAATGTAGGTGGTCGGCAAAATAGGACCGCGGGACATAGAGCGCTAAGAAAAAAAATTGGCCAACTAACCAATCCAGGACGTCAGAGAGTGCTTCTGTCCCGCTCAAATTGTCGGACAAGGTGATTTTTGTGTTTGTTAAATTAGTATATAGTTATTTAAAAAAAAATCAGGTTGATGGTAATAAGTCAAATGTCTTAAAAACAATATGAACCCCAAACGGCAGACACTGATTCAGTTCCGACTCTTATGTCGGACAGTTAATTTTTTGTTGTCGGAATGTCTTAAATAACGAGCAAAATAGGAATTAGCTTGATTGAAGTTTGTAAATTTCATCAAAAAATAATTAAAAACAAAAAAATTCTGGGCGCTTTATGTCCCGCGTTCCTATTTTGCCGGCCACCTACATTTGGCAGACATAACCATACCAGCTCATAAAAAAAAATTCAGCTTGATAGAAATTAGTCTTAAAATATACCGCTAGCTCCTGGACTATTATGTTGTACTCTGACGGAAACGGATCGTCGGTCGGTAGCAATCGTCCGGCTTCGCCAGCTGTAATTTCTAGCCGGTACCTACTACAGATAGATGCTGGTGTCTTTCTTCTGTTCATATCGAATCAGTATAGTCTCGTTTTTCTCACTAGGCATTCAAATGCTTATCAGGACCTGCCTCGCGAACTATACTGTTGAATACCAAAAACGAAACGTTTATTTTTAGTATGGGTAAGTCCAGGGGAGGTTTGCACCTCCACTTTTTTAAGATAGGTACTGTTGGTTTCCAACAGTTCCAATTGTAGTTGTCAATGAGTGGCAAAGTATACTTGCATAAATACAATCAGCCAAAAGGTTACAATTAGGACAAACTTGATCAAGGTATTAGCAGATAAGCCACTTGGAATACAAAAGAAGAAATTATTTTGATCGACAGCTTCATGTTATTTCTAGGGAAATGTGGCAACGCTGTATTCGTATGTACCCCGTACTATAATTCTGTCAAAGTGAAACGCACTATAGGTCTGGTAATAAAACAATTACTTGGTCATTAAGAAGAAAAAAAATGTAAATTCATTTTCTAATAGTTTAACATTTACCGCGGTTATTGAAGTTGAATACAGAACGTTTTCATTTCATTGCGTCTTTTAATCAACATTGAATGGGTTTGAGTTTAAAATTTAATACACTAATCGATTCTTACCAAGATTGTGGTATATATTTTTAGAGCACAGCTAATTGTAGCATCTTCATCTTGTTTCTATAATTGTTTTTCCAGTTACTTTTCGCAGCTTATCATTATTATTTTGACTTGTGTTTTTAATGATTGTGCTTTTTTAGGTCGCCCTTCTCTGTGTATAAGTCATGTCAATTGATTTTACTTTTCTTATATGTTTGATATTGTATTCTTGTCTAGTGTCCATTTAGCATGTTCTCTTAAATAATCTTTCATGGTACGTTTAATATTGATTGATATTTATTTTTTAGCAACTGGAAGTGTTAAAAACAGAAAACCAGAGGCTAAAGGATGAAAACGGAGCTCTGATTCGTGTAATTAGTAAGTTATCAAAGTAGTGTAAGTTTGTAGTCGTAGCCCTTCTTTCCTATTTTCACGTTTTATAATTAATTTTTGACTTTATAATTGTGACCCTTGATTTATTACAATTAGGATCTTAAGGTATTTTTTTTGCCTTATTTTAATCTATAGTTACTATAGTTATCACCAAGTATTACAACTAGTTTTTTATTTATTGACAATTTTGACGTGTTATATACTTAGTTTACAAGAAGGAACTTGAGACAGCTGTTTGTCCTTAATATTGTTGTGAAAATGTTACTTTTTGTTTCTCTCTTTATTGCCCGATTCTATACGCAACCTCCATGGTTAATGTTTTTAGCTAAGTAATAGAAAAGACATAAAATACATTTTGTTTTTATATCCGCTTTCTTTGTCTATTAAAAAAAAATTGTTTGCTGCTGTATTTTTATGTGTACTACCTGCCTGGATTTTAAGATTTCAGAAAAACATACAAAACAAATGGATTTAGTAAAAAAAATTTATTTGATTTGTCTATGTTTTTATACCACCACCAAAAAATTTCTAATAATAATTATGTATAATAAATACTCTTTCGTTTATTTATTTATATATTAATTATAGTTATTAGTTATTAGATAATTACACCTTGATAAAATTGCATGTCCAGTTTGCTTGGCTTAACCATGGCCAGCTTCATTCTCTAACTCTTACCGTCTTAATTCGGACTTTTATAGGTCCTCGATGTGATACCCTCTTGAGGTGCATGTGTAACTACTACAAATGGCATCACATAGAGGACCTGACCTGTCCAAGGCCAAATGTATCAAAAAGACTTGACTATGATATAGTTGGCCTTGACCTGTCAAAATCTAAATTGGAATGACCATATAACTCATTAGAGTTAGAGAATGAAGCTGGCCATGATTTAACATACCAAACAATTTTTTGACGCTTAATTCTACCACCTCCTTATTTTGGGATGTTCATTTGTTTCTGAGGTGTGATACTCAAATTTTCTGTAGGTTTTGAATCGATTTTTTTTAATATTCATCCAAGTATGCCATGCCTTGGTATCTCTCATGAAAGTGGACACCTTAAATTTTGTTGTAACTAAAATATTTGACTTCTATTTTAATAACTAAATGAATTATTACTTGTTGCATTTCCTACCATGAAAATCCAGGCAGTTATTTTAAAGAGCTCGCTTACCTTGTGTTGTGATTTTAAAATTGTAACAACTAGGCCGAATTAATTGTTTTTTTGTATTTTAATATCTGTTTGTGTATAATAGTGTAGCTTTTATTTCCTTAATGTTGCGTTTAAAAGAAAAAATCAAAAATTGTCTGGTCCAGCAATTAAAAAGTTCATGGACTAAAAAATGTTAATAAATGTTTTTTCGCCTCTTGACGCAGCTTAAACTCTCTCTCTCTCTCTTATTACTTATTGGAGAATCAAAAAACATTTATCAAAAAAATTTTTGGCATTGGAACTTTCAAGGTGCTATGTACAATAGATTTATAAAATTAGTTGTAAGAATAAATAATTAAGAAGTTGTTCCCTGTTTTACTATCAGTATACACATAACGGTGGTATGACAAGTATAAGTGTCGTGTATGAAAATTTTTACGTGAAGGAAAACATTGTTCGTGCTTAAGCTTATGTCTCCAGTGGTCAGTGCTGTTTATTAATGATGTATGTTTCTTCACGTAAAAAACAACTTTTCTCCACTTTGTAAATAGGTATCATTAGAATAAAACCATTTTTTACATGCATTTTATGATGTTTATTTAAATTCATGATTCATCACTTTGTGCCTTGCTTTCATTGTATTTATTATGTTTAGAATGTATTTCATATTGTATTGTAAATTATTTTCTGTATTTATTGTGTATTTTTCATTTTCTTTTGTTCTTGGAGGCTCATTGCAACTTAATATAATTTCCTGTGAAATAGTTTTGTGAATATTTTGTAACGGTCTTTAATACAAATGAAATAGTTTTAAACCTTGCAATTTGTAATCTAAAAAAAATATACACATTGCTGTAAAAGTATACAAAAAACAAGTTTTGTTTTTTTTCCGAGACTCAAATAAAAAGGGTGCACTATTTCATTGTGAATTATTTTTGAACTTGCCGCTTTTTAGTATGGATTATAATTTTGTTTGAAATCTGTACAAAAATTTATTACACTGTTATTCTGGTTCTTTGATAAAAATATGAAAAGTTTGCAGATAACCTTTATTTCTCCCTTTTTTTAATTGTTAATGCTAAACAGAACCTCTTCTTGAGGAAGGACAGCCATTCGCTAATTACTACATTTAAAGTGGAAGAATAGATCTGGATAAACGTCTCTGTAATAAGATTAAGGAAAATATACTAAGAAAAATTTATTGCTGAAAGTGGTATATTAGTTAAAAATATGTGGCATAGTGACTATATTATTACAAACAGAAACATGAAAAACTTTGTCTGGTTTTTTTCTATTAAATATACAAAGTACAAAATAATTTCAAAATTATAAGGTGACTACAGTGAACAGAATAGGACCCTAGGTACTGTACGAACATGTGGTGATGTCATTAGTGGAAACATGAACAAACTTATCTATGCTACAACGCAGCTGTCACATTTATTTACAGTGATACCAAATAAGACTCTCTATCCATGGAGAGTAAAATATCACGTGGAGGCACTGTAAGTAAGCAGGTGCGCTTCTCAAATGCATCAATGGTTGTTAACGCCAAACTATAACAGAGTGTCTTATCCAGACAAGTGATTTAGCCACACCCCTTTAGTTGTTCTGTAGGCAAACAATTTATTGCTGTCCAGGGACAAGTCTAATAAGAACAAATCAAACAATGTTAAAATAAGCTCACTTGTGAGCATTTTACATGCATGGTTAGAGCAAAAGTTATAATAGTGGATTTGACACAAATTGATGGGTTGCATAGGTTTGGGGTTTTCTGTTTCTCCATTTCATGGCCACTGTAGACTATTACCTAAAGAGTGAAACGATGTTTTTAATTTTAAATGATGTCAAACAATGTCTGGAAACTGAAAACAATTGAACAGTACCTAGTACCTCATTATTTCAACATTGTCTCAACAAGGGTCGCATGATTCCAATAGAAACTAGTTTGTTTGTGGTACTGTTCGGCTCCTGTTTTGGTTCCTATGTGTACGCACCTTTAGGTACTACCCTTTGAACATACTCGATTTTGCACTGCAGCATAGGGATATGCTCTTGCTATAAAAAAGCAGTTTATGTTCGAAGGGTGCAATCTATGCAGGGAACAGGCCTATTACAACTAACTATTCTTTGTAGGTAGTACTCATCTCTTCCAGGGTCTTTCTTTTTCTTATTTTAATAATTAAACAGTTAAGTTTTTTTATACTAATAATAATGAAGTGCTCTTAGTAGCTGTGATTCTGATTTTACCTTCATCTGCTCCTTTACTTCAATTCCTCTACTTTTGAATTGCATTGCTAACCCAATCTCACATCTATTCCACTTTTATCCATTTCAGACTGTCCTTGCTTCAGCGTTTTATATTCTACTCCTGATTTTTTGTTTTCTTCTCTCACCGGAGTCCAGTATCTACTAATAAGTGTTTTCCCTTTTGTTCATTTCGATTGTTCTTGTTCTCAGCACTCTTAAAATAAATTAAACAACTCAGATTGAACATTGGAAAACTCGAGATTAATTTTTTAAGAATAACAGTAATGTTTTTATTTTTTATTAAAATAAGCAACAAAGTTACAGTGGTTCTTAAAAACAAAAATTCTTTAAAAAAATTGTGGATAGAAATCCTAATCAGCAGCACATTTTAAATATGGAATGTAAAAAAAAATATCAACATAACATAATATTAATAAAAATAATAGTGACTATCGAAATTAAAAATAATTTAACTTAAAATTCAAGTGATTGGAAGATATTTATTAGTTACAGATTTAAGGAACATTTTTAATTTAACAATTTAAACAATAAAATATAACATTTTTAAACTATTAAATAAATATGTTTGTAATAGTAATAATACCTTAATATTTCAGTAGTATTGATAAAACAACTATTCCTTACATGGATCTGGGTTTCAAATTAGTACTCGCTTTTAATATTCGACTTTGTATGAAAAAATTGAATTTCTTAGAAAAAAATGTACGTATCTTAATTTTTGTTCCTCTTTTATCTTACTATTTTTCTTTAAATTGAATGTTTGGTGCTTACCAAAATTATATTATTGTTTCGTCAAAGTAAAATAAAATTTACATCGAATAATAAAGTCAAGTTAATATTTATAAACACATTATTTGGAACACCCTGTATATATATTGTAAAAAGAAATAGATATACAATATTCTAGAATATATATATAATAATAAAAACTCAATACACAAATTCAAACACTCATAATCACATAAATTTTGATCTGTTTATGTTACAAGTATATTTTATATTTAGTTACAACCAACATTTTTAAATTTTCTCATAATGTAATCGTGTAAGTAGCATTATTAATACCTTTAGCAATTCAGGGAGCACGTTAATGTGGTAAAATTGTTTCTATGATCAAAAGCTACCATTCCTGTGTATTTACGAACTGCCACAGCAGTGTTTAGAAGGAGGTGGAGGAACCTGATCATCTTCCACCACCAACACATTTCTTCTTTGTGAATTTTGCCGGGTAAGCGTATTATTCTGTGTTTCTTGTTCTGCAACCCTTTCTAACATTTTTTGCGTTAGAATCAAAAACATTTCTTCGATACCTTGGTTTAATTTTGCTGAAGATTGAAAATGCAATGCACCTACTTTTGTAGCATATCTAAAAAAATTAAATTAATTTGTGTTTGCATAATTTTATTATTAGGATTACTCACGTTTCTGCTTCTTCTAAACTAACATGCCTATCCTTTTCAAGATCAGTCTTATTTCCCACAATCACAAGGCAAATATCGGTACCCAACATTTTCCGTAATTCTTTAACCCAACTTTTAATTCGTTGAAAAGAGTCTTCATCGGTAATATCATAAACCAAAACAGCTCCATTTGATGATCTATAATAAATAGGTCCTAACGCATGGAACTTTTCTTGTCCTGCAGTATCCCATATCGCAAGGTTTACTCGTTTCCCTTCGATATTTAATTTTTTGTTTAAAAACGAAGCCTGAAATAAATTGGGTGTTGAGTTACAATATACTGATGATAAATTACGGGAAAATACCTGCACAGTACTAATATGATTGCTATTAAACTTATCTTCTACATATCTTAGAACTAAGCTGGTTTTTCCTACACAGCCTTCACCCAATAAGACAACTTTAAAATTTTGGCTATTTGTTGTACTGGAAATGTTTGCCATTTTAATCTAGCTGTAATGTATTTATAAACGTTGTTAATAATTTTTTTGGTTTATTTTCAACCCTCACAATCAGCATGACAGCTTATTTAGCTAACCAGCTTAACGATAACAACGGAACGGATCAACCCGGATGCAACGTATCAAAATTTTACATGGATTAAACATCTTATACTGAATTAAATTATTAAAGGGATTCTGTAGTTTAGGATTAGGAAAAATTAAATCATGCTGAATAATTGCATATGATGTGAGAAAATTTAATAATTATTAGTTTTAGAATAATTGTAATGGCATTTCTGGTTAGTTGCATCCTGGTTGACTCGGTTCGGTGACATTTGACAGCTGAATCAGCTGTTTTACTTCAAATTTGTAAACTTTTAAGAAGGCGTGGCTTTACTTGAAGATTGGTAGTTCAAATAGTCCCCGTTAGATGGTCCTTCTGAACTAAAGAATTTAATTAAATTGTTATTAACTAATTTCTCTTTTATTTATATTTTAAATATTTATTACTTATTACAAACTTCCTGTATTTTAGCGTTAAAGGTTTATAATTTTTGTTACTGTATGTATTATTGCTTCATTGTACAATTCAAATCCCTGTCATTTTAACGTTTCCGGAAGTAGAAATCAAATCATGATCAGATTGTGTAATTTTCAGGTTAAAAATGAAGTTTCTTCGGTATGTAGTATTTAATTATTATTTATCAAATAAAAATAAGATTAGTAACTGCAAAATTGTGTAAAATTACTGAAAATTAAAAAAAATTCTTTTTAAAACAGCCACTGCTGCGCAAAGAGATGCGCGTTAGCTCTATCAGTGTAACAGCCGTCACCTGTGTTATATTGGTAAGTGGAATGTTGCTCTTAATTTCTAAATTTCTCTAAAAATACATAAAATTGTAGCTTGATATTTATTGAAAATGCATTACTATGATCATATCTAATATTGTTCAGGAATGTCATCTCGAATTACCACGTAGTTAATTTAGAAATGAGCTAAAATTTGGTGGCGTCTCATCGGCTGTTGGAAGCGTTGTAGTCGTACATTAAAACGATACAAATCAGGTCAGGGTGTTTTCGAAAGCTTTAAGCCTTTCTGGTGATAATTCACGATGACATTCCGTAAAATTATTGTCTGTAGAATGCCGAAAGATTTTCAGGCTTGGGTTTTCTTTGGGGCACCCAGACATTTTGATTTGAGGTTGATGAGGCATTTTGCACGTAGACAATCAGAACCTACAAGCACACGTGTTGGAGTATGCCCTAATTTTATTGTTTTGTGTTTAATTTACCCCCCTTAGTTTTCCTAGTTGTTGGAGTTTAAAATCAACCCTTAATAATAATGGTGCAAACATTTTATTCATGATCTTGACACAGTTTGCAAATTAAGTAAAATAGAAAGTTCCACCACGACCATTTCTTCGTACCAGCTCGTTCTTTCTCTAATTATTGTTTAGTCGTGAAGATAATTGATACTTATTTTACTTACGGTATGTTGTTATCAATGCTTATCAAGAAATTCCAATGCATATAAGTATTGTGCAGTTATTAAAAGTTTCTTTGTTTATATCCAATTTGTTTTGCATTAATTTTCATTTAAAATACAAAATAATTATGTTTATATTTAATCCTGTTACACATTACACGTTTAGTGTAGTACCAATTAAGAAATATTTCTTTTTATAATTATGCTGACTAGTAGTATAAAATTCAAGTTTCGCAATGACCATGAGTTCATTTGTTAGCGTACCCTTTAAAATCCTTTTGTTTTTAAAAAATTACACACCATCTCTCTTATCAAACTTAAGGGGAATCCCATAAATCATGTTAAGGTTAATAATTTGGCCCCATTTTAAGGTGCGTTGGGGAAGGACGTGCATTGCATGTGGTATGGGGTAACGTACGCCGGTACGCCGATTCATCATGGCGGGTGTGGACATGCCATCGATCCACGGATGGCAAAGCGCGTGGATGCTGCGGGTCAATGCCCCCTTAGGTCTTCGCGCTACTGCCATTCTACACCCCCGCTTGTGGCACGCGACCGGCTTTACATCGTGGGGTGCGAAATCCACACATATACCGTATTTAAGGATGTAGGAAGCAAAACTTTTGCAAATTGATTTTTTAAGGGTTGTTGGGGGTGGGTGTAGGAGGTTGTGACATTGAATGGATTGTGGTACGGTTAAATAATATTTCCTAATCTAAAGAAGTTAATTAAGTCCTATGTATGGTTAAATAAAACGGGTCAAGGTTTGAAGTTCGTTCTAGTGATGCATTTTTTTCTTTTAACCGAACCGTGGATATAGTAGTACATAAGATGTTGAATGGGGTTTAGTTATTTAAAGGGTGGCAGAAGCATAAACCAGGGGCGAGTCTAATCAGAGAATGTTCTTAGAAAATAAATCTGTAAATATTAGGTGTGAAGGTAATATTCTGGAGCAACTCTTGGTTGGTTTTTGGGTTTTTGTCTGTTCCAATTTTATAGACTTCCCGTGGCAGGTGTGGGAAAATCTTTCTTTGGGAAGATTGTAAGTCGAGGAATGTCTTGTTGCAACTGTGTTGGGTTCTTGGGTATGATTGAAATTATTCTACATTCGATCCTGAACCGTGATTGATTATAATCGGCCGAGGTCTCAGTATACGGATCGCTGAGAATATTGCCTGCCTGCCTGGAGGAAATCCATCCCCATGGAGGGATATCTACCGGGTGGTGACTCGAACAACGCAACATAGGGATTTCAATGGAAAATTCTTAATGTTCAATTATTGGCTCCCCTAATTATTTTAGAGCAAAAGTGTGTTTAGGTTTCTTGTAGATAAATAAATTCTGCATCTTTTCATACTATTATTTACAATTTTCCATTTTCCGGAAGCGTAGAAATAGAAGAAATTAAAAATGGTCTTTTTAAAAAAATCACTGATGCCATGGAATTATAAAATCAAACAAACGCACTGACATTTCTGTCTCATTACATTTTTTTTCTTTTTAAAGCAATAAAACGAGTAGGTAATAGGAACATATTTTACGCTAAACAAGGCACTTTATCATTTCTACTTTTTCTTTCATTGAATACATTTTAAAAATAATATATTTTAATAATCGGTTATAAACTTCAAACCGTAATGACAGACGTAAATGCGAATGTGGATTGTTTAGATAATTCCAAGGCATCACTGATGATTTGTTTAAAAAGACCATTTTTAATTTCTTCTATTTCTACGCTTCCGGAAAATGGAAAATTATAAATAATAGTATGAACAGATGCAGAATTGTTTTCTCTACAAAAAACCTCTACACACTTTTGCTCTAAAATAATTAGGGGAGCCAATAATTAAACATTTAAGAATTTACCATTGAAATCCCTATGTTGCGTTGCTCAAGTCACCACCCTGTATAATAAAGTATGCTATTGGGGAAACTCCGGATTAAGTTATTGAAGTCTCTACAATAATGTCATAGGGTTCCCCTAAAACAGGGTGATTCATGAAGAATGCAGGGGTGTATATTCGTGAATCGCCCTGTATACAAGGGGTTTGCTAGTATGATTAAAATTATTCCACTCTCGATCCTGAACCCTGATTGATTTGTGTCGAGGTCTCGATATCCAGATCCCTGATACCTTATTGTACTGTGGTCAATTGTCAGAATTTTGCTTACCTGGAAGAAGTCCAACCGCAAGAAGGGATATTTATAATAAATTGTGTTATTAGGAAACTTCTTTAGCGACTCGTTTATAAACGATTGTTGGGGTTTGAATGATTTTTCAGCTTGATCATGAACGAGACTGCTTTTACGTAGATACAAGGGTCGTCAACGATGATCGTTAGCTAACGAGTCGTTCATGAACGGCTTTTTACAGAATAGGGGTGTAACGGTTAGTTGTCATGCCATGGACACCATGTTTAAAAAAATTATGTCCATTACCATTGACCGTAAGTTAGCTGTAACGGGGAGTTCAACCCTTCCAACATACACTTAAGTGTTCCTTTATGGAAAGAGCATGCCGCTTTGAAATTGATTAAAAGAAGATTGTCAAGGACAGGCATATAATAGGAATTAGTATTTTCGGCACATGCGCGCGCTAATTGGCTTTTGAGTGATGATGTCCATAGCGCCACCCCCACAGTTGTTTATCTTTTTTGCACTTTCTAACGATTCTGTTGTCGTTTCTTCTTTGAACCATCGGTTGTGCAGTGCAGCTAGGAATATACTCTTTCCAGTCAAAGGGTTAGAAGGTTAAACCCGAATTGAAAGACATGTCCTTAAATGGTGGATTAGGTTTGTGGCTGTTTCTACAATCGGGGACTTCCCCCATATTTAATAAATTAAATTATGGAAAGCTCCGGGTTTTCCTTTAATTCTTAATAAACATTGGTTAGAACCTATTATTGTACAAAATATCCGATCGGGATAAAAACAGACAAGCGGATAGCCCTCACTAATCCGCTCTCAACAGCTGAGCGTATGTATACAGGGTGAGTAAAAAGTATGGAATAAATTCATTATCTCCCAAAATAATGTTTTTTCTAGAAAACGCTCGCACAGGTACTTATAGCGATTTAAATTATGGCTCATATTTTAAGGTGTTTCAATTTTTTTTGCGACAGTCATTTTTTGTGGTGACGTCAGTAATTTTTTTTAAATGGCACCCCACACTTTTTTTGACAGATTTCGACAGAGGACGTCATTCTGCATCCGAATAAGTAAGTATCGTGACCTTGAAGTTGACAGTTTCTGCTATGTTCATTTTTTAAATTTGAAAAATTGTTAAGTAAAACTTTAATGGGAGACAGTTCGAGCACCTAATTTAGCTTTTATTTGGTTGTATGAGTTTACCAGTTTCATAGGTTGATTGTTTTTCATGTTAATTATTGGTTCTTAATAAATAAATTGCGTAATATTAATGTTTTTGAAAATAACAGTTTTCAGATTTAAAAAATGAACATCGCAGAAACTGTCAATTTCAAGGTCACGATACTTATTCAGATGCAGAATGTCTTTTGTCGAAATCCGTCAAAAAAAGTATGGGGTGCCATTTTAAAAAAATTACTCTGACGTCACCACAAAAAAGTGACAGTCGTAAAAAAAATTTGAAACACTTTAAAATATGCGGCATAATTTAAATCGCTATACCTGTGCGAGCGTTTTCCAAAAGAAACATTATTTTGGGAGATAATGAATTTATTCCATACTTTTTACTCACCCTGTATACACAAGTCCACTGGGTTTGTGAAAAATAATTCTCAAACTGCAACTAACCTAAAGTCAGTGGGGCGCCCCACTAGTCTTTGCAAGGTCTTTGCTTTAGGTTAGTTGCAGTTTGTGAATTATAATTTTTACCCAGTGGACTTGTGTATATGCATACACTTAGCTGTTGGGAGCGAATTAGTGAGGGCTATCCGCTTCTTAAAAACAGACCAATTAAAAGATATTCTTCTACAATCTCTAGTATTCCAAATTTAAACTAGATACCTAAATGTAGAAGATGCAAAAACGATGAATCTTGAACCTACCGTAACTTAATATTTGGGGCAGTCTTTAAAAACTCTCCGCTCGTTTGTTGAATGCTCCTGACCAAAAGAGTGTTTGTGTGGAAGATCCGTAATGAATACTGGAGTATCATTAATTTTTAAGTCCTCTAAAAAAGGTCAAATTATTTTGAAATAGTGCATTCAAAATATTACGAAACTGTTCAGAAGTTGTTGTTTTTCTGAGATAATGTGTATTGAGCTCTCAGATCTAATATACCTAATGTTGTAGGTCAAGATTAGGAAAAACACAAAATCCTTTATAATGTTAATATCATTTTTGACGATTAGATAAGAGAACATAATGTTTACAATCGATTATTTCTAAACGGTTATTATTTATCAATGTTTTTCTTTAACAAATCTTACATCTGACATTTATATAATCCCGTATGTTACAGAAATGCTGGTTTTTCATGCAAGCACAGTAGCAAGCAAACACATTTATCAGTGTTTTTGCCATCGGGTGTTTTAAATATAGAATCTCGTACACATATTTGCTCGTAGAGACAAGATCATTGGTATCTTCTGGTTGGTCAGTGAAGACCCCTGGGTGTAAACAACTTCCATGTTTTTCAGGTCGCGATGTCGTTAGACCAGTTCAGTTTATCTACAGGTTTATTTTAAATTCTTAACGGCCAAAAAGAATTCTATGTTGTTACATGATTGCTTTCTGGGTGTGCAATCAAGTTTAAAATTAGGATTCCTCAACAGGTGTTAAGATATACGAGGCACGCCTTTTAAGAATGGCGCTAAAAAAAGTTGAGAATGCATCTCTCCTGTCTGCTTGCAGTCTGTCTATTTTTGGACACTGCAGAGCTTATTAGTTTTGTTTACAACCAGAGGAGTTTTTATGTCCAATAAACAATGCATTCAGGAGTAGTAATAAGCAAAACGATTTATTTTTGGCAAGACCTTTCAACAGAAGACCTTCAGGTCAGGTGGGTAACGCCAAAACGTACGTCGTCTTTTGTTTCAAAAACTGTAAGGACGTTAAACTTTTTGTTTTTTTTTTAGCACATTGACGTCAATGAGATTGATACTGGTTTGTATTTAAAGAAACCAATCGCCAATACATTGACCAATATTGAATATTAATTGTATTCTGTTAATTGAATGCATGAAACGTTACAAATTGAGGTCTCGTGCGTCACTCAAGGTGGCCGAAGGACTCGGGATGCTAGATCTACATGTGGCTTGTCCTAGATTATACAAAAAAGATAGAAGCTAACTTCTGTATACCCATCTGAATAATAATTCCATTTAAAATGTGAATAATAAATTTGTTAATCAAGTTTCCCTATTTAGACTCGTTTAAAAATAAAAAGTTTTAAAGGTCGATGATCTTCAGGTGGCAGTTACACTTGAAGGTGTATTTCATTGAGGTTCGTTGTAACTCAAGGCCGTTCTGGCGCTTAGAAACCAACGAGGTCATTGCTTTTTGCTACTTTCTTTTGGGTTTTTCGTTCACTCTCACTTAAAAAAATTTAATATAGAAAATGGAAAGCTTGACAAGATGCTGCTATTGATTTTTATTTAAATATGATTTAAGATATTTTAAAAATTATTTATTATGCAAAAAGTGCATAGTGCAAGTGTGATGCACGACCCAAAGAGGAGAAAATACTTCTTTCTTGTAGGAGTTTTATGCAATTTTTTCTAGGACTATCTGCAATTAGAATCTTCTTAGATAGATAATATAAGGAAGAAATATCACATTTCTCTTGTTCTGCCTTTTTTTTGTATCAAAACACCATTGTCCAGTTCCCTGAGATATTTATTTCTATATTTTTCTACATTTATCATTCATCAATTATTTATTGTAAAATTTGTTTCAGCCATTCTCCTAAGTTATATGGCCTTCCCAATAGACTACTTCTTTTTAAGTTAAAGAGCAACAAAAAGCTCTTCTCTAGCGTTATCCTTTTATATCTGAAGTTCCAACAGCTCAAAGCTAAAAGTACTAAATTTCTAGTAACTTTAGTAGTAAAACTACTACTTAATTAATTTCATTTTCTAATTAAGACTTGAACATTTTACTTTTATTATGTGTTAAACAATATATATTTTTTTTAATTCTGAAGAAGCTCTTTAAGGAGCGAAACGTTAATTATATTTTTTCACTTACCAAAATGTTTCTTTTTTCTTATTATTAGTTGGCTGCTATATCCATAAAATAGTATATTATATTATTAGGAGTAGAAAGAGTTCTTTTTGTGTTGAGCTCATGTTGCGGCCGAGGCGCACGCGCCGAGGCTGTGCAAGTGAGCGAAACACAAATAAGACGTTCTACTCCGAATAATATATACTATTTTTTCTTCAAGTGTAAAAATATTCTGTTGCTGTAAATAAATATTTCCTAAAAAGTCATTTCCACAGGACAATGCTCTCCCTTCTACCAACCTTGGGGGCGGAGCTATGGGCAAAATACTGCCTTTGCCATGGATACACATTATTGTACTAGTAACATTATTTTCATTTTTTGACTACTAACAAAATGACTTCCTTCTACATAGCCAGTTCTGTACAACAATACGGATATTATAATAGGCTTGAAGAAAAAAATATTATTAATATTATAGTGATTAATTTCTTCAGCCGTATTTTAAATTTTGATTGACTAACTGGTTTCAATCAAATTTATTTTTACAGTAACTTTAGTGAATAGTAGTGATTTGTAGTGGCATCCCTTGGTGTATATTCCGATACAAGAGAATAGCGCTAGGGAAGAGCTTCTTGTCTCTTCAACTTAAAAAGAAGTTATTCGGATTTCGACAGGTCACGGCCAATTAATGAAGTTGGCCGTGGACAGGTCCCTCTGTGGTGCCATCTATTGGATAATAGTCAGTAACAATTTTTTCAGATTTAACATACATAGTAGTAGTTTCATATACACCCCGAGAGGGCAGCACAGAGAAGACTTATCACGGCCAACTTCATTAATGACAGGCGTAAGCTGTCATTAATGAAGTTGGCCGTGGACTTATCAAAATTGGAACGGCGATATAACTCGTGAGAGTGAGAGCAGGGAGACTGAAACAGGCCCTGCACACCTTATCCACCCTTATACAGTTAGTCGCTGTTTTTTTTAACAACAAAGTATACCGACATGAAGCCAAGATTTAAATATGCTGACCATTGCCAGCTTAACTCTTCTAACTCTTAAGTGTTCAAAGCCAGTCGATTGTTTCTTCTACGTACCGACACGAATTTTGACGTTTACGGAGGCAAGAAATATGCCGTAACTCGCCGCAAAGGGCGCTTTGTCGTGTGAATTTTAATGTCAAATTTAACTTTACATCTATTTTCCGCTCTTTTTTTAATATTTAAAAGTTATAGCTATTCAACAACTACAATTAAAGCGAAAATTGATAAGTATATCTCAAATTTGAAATTAAAATCAACACGACAGCAGCGCCGCCCGGCCGCCGACAGAGAATATGGCATAATTATTGGCTTGTGGTTTAAATCTTTGCTGTTTGTCGGTACTTTGTTAAAAAAAAAAGCATCGGCTGGGTTTGTACGAGTTATGAAGCTGCCCGCATGGCAAGGTCATGACTCATGACCAACCTCATCCCCTAGACCCCTAAAGCTGGATTCAGAGTCGCCGTACCGTATTGAACGCACCGTACCGTAACGTTTGAACACGTAGATTCTTATGTTGTAATTCATAGTTGTTCGTACCGTAACGTAGTATCCGTACCGTACCGTTGCAATTGACCAATTTTCATTTCTTCGTCTTACGGTACGGCAATCGTACAACCTCGTGTAAAATCGAGGGTTTTAACGCGTGTGGCGTACTATTTTATCAAGTTTTTTGGCTGCTAAGTAGCACAAAAGAACTCCAGCAGCAACAATTACGTCATCTTCATTCATATTGGATGGTTTTTAAAACTTTAAATCTATGAAATAAATATTACTACTTAAAACAAGGAAGTTAGGTTATAAAACGTCAGCCGATATCTGAACTTGACAGATCTGCTGTACGCATGCGTAAAGTATTACGTCAACTTAACTATGAATGTTGAAATGGTCTATACGGTTACTGATACGGTACGGTACGGTGCGTCCAATACGGTACGGCTACTCTGAATCCAGCTTAACTGTTGCAAGTTTTATGGCGTAGGGTTTCTTGATTTTGTATTTTAATATGGCCGTCACAATTCGGATTTTGACAGGTGTGTGATGACATCATCTAAGATTTTTTTCACATTATTTTAAAATATAATAAAATAGTAGTTACACATACACCCCAAGGGGGCACCACATAGAGGACCTGTCAAAATTCGAAGTGGGGCGGCCATATAACTCGTCAGCGTTAGGAGAATGAACCTGACCGTGGAAAAGGCAATAATGACGCCATATTCTCTGCCGTTGGCACTGCTGAACATTTTCAAAGCCAGTCAATTGTTTCTTTGACAGTACCTACCCTAACGAATTTTGACGTTTATGAAGGCAACAATAACGATCTATGCCGAAAGGGGCGCTCCTGTCGTATGAATTTTAATGGGCCGTTGCTAGCTCCACGGCTAACGTGGATATAATTCTGACACAAAATCCACGGCATTACGTCATTATCATGGGGTGACGTTTATCGGCCGACTCGGCGCATGTATGGGGACTTGGAAAATTATTTCAGCTTCCTGATATTATAGGGACAGAGGTGCTTATGATTGGTTGCCTACTCCCAAGGCGTAAAAGTCTGTTTCTGAGAAATCTAATGACAATAATATTATTAACTACAAACAAAATCAATCGCTCGAACTTAAGACAAACTTTACTCTAGTATTTTTTATTGGTCATACTCAACTTGCAAATTAATTAAAAATCAATTTAAAATATGAAATGTTTGAAACTTTCATAATGGAATAATTTTGTGAAGTCCCCGGACATGCGCAGTAGGTGTAGCTCATATTCGCGTCGCCGAATTAATGACGCCACCTCTTGACAATGACGTAATGCCGTGGATTTAGTGTCAGAATTACAGTTGAGGTGAAAATTATGTCAGCAGCGCCACCGACGGAGAATATGGCGTTATTTTTGCTTATCATGGTCATCATTGCCCAATCATTGCCTTCATCCCTCCCTATTCTTACGAGTTAAATGACCGTTATCCAGCTAATAGCCGTGTTCAATTGTTTCAGCAATACTACCACACAAACGCGTAGCGCTTTTTAGTGTGAACTAACTCGATTTTTGAAAATGTTGCATTCTATTGGTTGGCACTAAAACACGCTAGGCATTTATGCTGAGCTGCTAAGTCAATTGTATGCAGGTAATTACATGCTGCAGCATTTTTTCCCCCACTTTTTACTTTTTGTCACTAATGCATAAACAGATGCTTCAAATTGGTTAAGTACCAATTAAAATTTTTTCTTTTCTTTTTTCAGGTTTCAGTTGCTTATTTTTCCAAGCTATACTGCACCACATCCAATCATGTTTTCATTCCATAGACCTAAGGTTTATAGATCTTCAACAGGTTGCTGCATTTGCAAAGCCAAGTCTAGCAGGTAGGTACAAGATTTTCAATTATAATACATCAAGCCACAGAGCAAAATGTCTCTCTTGGAATATATCATGTCGAAAATTTTTAAGGTCCGTTAATCTAAGGAGTGATCTAAAATTAGATTCATCAAAGAAGGCCTAGGAAGACAAAGAGAGATAACGATATATATTTAATTTATGCCGTGGCAAGCTTTGATGAATCTAATTTTGAATCACTTGATGCGAAGTCGAGAAATCTTATTGGACATGCCTATATCATTGTTTTTCCACTTCTATAGAGTACAAGAATGTTTTTTAGATCATGTCTTCAGTTATTTTAAAAGTTTTTGAAATAAAGAGGGACATTTTGTTGGCCCACCCTGTAATTTATTGTACCTCTGTGCCTATCGGTTTTTGTGTATTTATTGTACTTGTGTAATTTTGTTTCTTACAAAAATGTGTTTTAACAGTTCCAGATTTACTGATAGTAAAAAATATGAAGAAGACTTCCTGGAGTGTTTTCAACTATCGGCGCCACGTCAGGGCGAAATTTGTAATGCTTGCGTCTTGCTTGTTAAGCGTTGGAAAAAGCTACCAGCAGGATCTGATCGTAACTGGAGACATGTAAGTAATATTTAAAAATTAATCAATCTAATCTGCATTAATTTTTTTACTAATAGAAATCAAAATAAAAAGAAAATTAATTTTTTCAGCGGCTGTACCAAAATCAGCTGTTTTGCGTATCTTTTAATACTTGTAGGTGTAGTCATTCACAAAATGTATTTCTGTTTTGAAACCAGGTGGTGGACGCACGTGCAGGTCCTGGCATTAAATCTATGACCAAGGTGAAAAGTAAGAATAAGCGGGCTGTAGAAAACGGTGAAAAAAACTTGAAGAAGAAGAAGCATTTTGATCGGGAGTACAGTCCAACCCTTTCCGATAAAAGTGATGGTGCTCCAGATACAGAGATGGTTGAAGTTGACTTTTTTTCCGAAAACGGACCTACTAGTAGATTGTCCAGTCTTGCAGCAAGTCCTGTGGTTAGTGATTGTGAAGACAACATTTCCGGGCATAGCAGGAGGCATAAATCTTTGGCTAAACGTAGGGAAAATGCTTCGGAGATTAGCGGATTTATTGATTTGGATTATTGGAAACGGTAAATTGTTTTTTTTTGTATTTGAAATCTTGACTGAATGAATTTTTGTTTAGGGAGAAAATATGTTGCGGAGTAGTATTCCGTGGGCCGAATGGAGAATTATTGGTTGATCCAAGACTTTTAAAGCCGTGCAATGCACGTCTGGCTAATTGCAAGAACAGACTGAATTCTGTGAAGGTAGAAGGAGAATTGATGCCCGATGCTTCTGTGATTACAAAGAATTACAGCGATAACAGTTCCGATTCAGGATATGATGAGTCATCAAATCCTGGTACTGCAGATACTGCCTTTAAAAAAGATGCACAAGAAGTTAGTATATCGCAAATAAACAATGAACTGCATCGTAGTAACGGTAATTAATATATGCTCTCTATAGATTGTTTTAATTTATTGATGCTGTTAACTAATGCATAAGTTTTAAGTGATCGCATTATGCATTTCTTGCAATGCAGTATTTTAACGTGATTTTTATGTATTCGGTTAATATCACATCCATTATTCAATTCTATGATAGTAAATTCTGGGAAATTTATTTTCTTGTGTTATCACTTAAAAGAAAATTATATTTTTGTGTTGTAAGAAATACATAATCGTTGTCTTACCAACAGTACAAAGGAAATACGATGTCATCACTCAACATTTAACTTTTAAAAAAATGTTGATTAACAATGACTGCCTTGTAGAAGGATTTTGTCTTCAAAATGCTAAGGTTGTTCGACATAATTTTTAATCGTTTGTCTGGGTCCAACGTGTACGATGTAAAAAATAAAGACACCACTTAAGTGTAACAAATGGACTTAACTTACAGAGGATTCAATGATTCTCTTAAACATTTGTAAAATTTTGTATTATCTAAAAAAAATCAAAGGAATTGCCTTTAAAAATTAAAATTATGGTAGCATCTTTTAGGATACAAAATGCCTTTTCATTTTTTGAGAGAAGATAAAAGTTTTTCTGAAAAAAAATTTTCTAAACATTTTATCACGAGCAATATAGCGGTATTCTAAAAAAAGTCATCATATCAAAATCATGGTGTCTTCAACGTTACTGCCAAACTAATTAAGTATAAAGAACTAACATACCAAGTGTTCCTCTTCTAAGACACAAGTATTTTGCATAAATTTTTAAATAATTTATTTTTTCTATATGGACAGCAATATTTTTAGTGATTTCTAAGATAAGATAGGTTTCCACTTTACATTTCCACACCTCAACATTTAAGATCTTGTATTGTAATGAATCAAGGTCTTAGCATAAAAATCCTTGACCCTAACAAACCAACTTTGTTGAAATCCGTAAATAATACATATTTAAAAAATACCTAATTAACTGGAGTGTAAGACTTATTTTAAAATAATTTCGGACAAAATTGCGGCCATTTGTAACATTAACAAATTCATTATCAACTATGGTTTAGTTGTGTTCTGCACTTCCAAAAATCATTCAAAATTGGTGTGCACATTTAATTAGAGGCATACAAATTTCTAAATCTGAATATTTTATTTCCAATGGTGGTCCGATTATTTAGTTAAATGTCAATTAATAATTGCAGGGTGTCCCTGAAAGGTCTGTATACAAAAAGTTACCACATACAGCTCGACCAAGCTTACAAAGTTGAAAGGGGGCGTGTCCGGCGCTGTTATAATTTTTCAAAGTACAGTCAAAATAAAAGCATTTAGGCGGCAAATTTAAATAATTGTAAATACTTTTCATTCGAAGAATTCCATGACCTTCCGAATGATATTTCAGGCTTAATAGATTTTTTCTGCAACCGTCTTAAAAGTGATCACTTTTAATACCAAAAACGGACATTGAAGTTGATGTTTTTGTTATTAGTAAAAAAATGTGTGTGTTGCTAGGCAACACTTTTAGTTCCTAGGAAGTAAAAGTACTTTTACTTCCTAGGAACTTTTACTTTTAACTTTTTTGGTTAAGATTTTGGTTTGTTATGTGAATAACATTTATTTAAGAAAAACACTACAAAGAAAATATTAGACAAAGAATTTTCTGTAAATATTTAAATAGCTATCTCCCATCACAGTAAATGATCTAGCCTTATTAGTTTTAGTGTTAAGCCCGTTTGTAACATTCAATTATTTAGTACAAGTTTCAGTCATTTTTTTAGGAACTAAAAAATTGACCGATTCTTTAACCATTTCATCAATTTTTTCGTCCTTAAAAAAATGGAATGAAAAGTGTCCTTTATTGACATTCTCAAGCGTCACTTTGTTGAAATCCATGATTATATAAATAATAAATATTAAATAAAATATCGATTTCAACGGGAAATAACAAGATTTGTTCGCTTTATACGTATTTCGGCATCAAAGTGCCATTGTCAAAAGCTATATAAAATATTATAACAAATGCAAAATAGAGTAACTCCTTGATTCTATTTTGTTTACTATAAATATTTACTGTCATCTGCAACTTTCATTGCTGCCATTAGCAATAGAAATAACGTTAATAGCTGCAGCAACCAAAACCAATATGTCTGTTAAATTCTCATACATTTCAAAAGCGATTCTGAATAATTTAGATTCAAGATAATATACTGTCAATCTGTCAATTTTTTAGTTTCTAAAAAAATGACTGAAACTTGTACTAAATAATTAAATGTACAAACGGGCTTTAGGAATTTTAATCAGTAAGGGCCGGTTTTATAAAGTCTGGTTGACCGATGGTTGGCTCAACGATGAGCAATTGTCAAGGATACGATTCTTAAAAAACAATCGTATCCATAACAATTGATCGTGGTTGAGATAACCGTCGGTCAACCAGACTTTATAAAACCGGCCCTAAGACTGATTTAAGATCTTCAATATCATTAATCTTTAAATGTACTAACTCGTCGCAGCGACAAGCTCCAGCAACACCCAAAATTAATATAACCTACAAACGTCAAAATTTAATTATCGTAAAATATTCGATTTTAAAACTAAAACACACCTTCATCATCAAGTATTGCTTATCAGCAGCACACTTCAAGAATCGATCCACCTGTTCTTTACTAAGAATTCTCGATTTCTTCGGTGTGTAGTCATTATTTTCTTTTTTTAAATAGGCACGGAGTTTTGAAATTTTTTCGATATTTACCCCATTTTTTAAACTTAATGTTGCCTTCAACATTGAATATTGCGCCCAAAGAGACGCTTTCCGTGTACGGTTTTCTCGTTACACCAATTTAAAAATTTGTTGTATAATACTTCTCGAGATTTATTGGGCAGAAGATTTGATACAACTTCTTTTGCACGGTCTAAAATTTCTGGTGGTGTATCTTCGTTACCATTATCTTGTTCAAACATTTTCGATGATTTGGCAGGGTTTGACAGAATAAATAAAATTGAAATCAAAAGCTAAGAAGAGTTGATTTTAGTAGTAGTAGTGTTCTCTAATTCCTCGCATCTTAATTTTATTATTTTGAATCCGGTTGTTCCGGTTGCGGAAAAAATAGTATGTTTCATTCGGATTAAAAGTGACTTCTTTTAACTCGCAATATCGCATCCGCTCGGCTACGCTACGCTCCGCCTCACACATGCAAAGTTTGCTCGTCAAAAAAAGTGACACTTTTCATCCTAATAAAACGATCTACTATTAAACGTCAAAACAATTTGAAATTTCAAACTTCAATTGAATTTTTTCAGTGAATGTACTTTTGAGTATAATTATAATTGTTTGCTATTGGTTGACGTATTGTCGCGCCTTGTCTTTCAAAATTTAGTTGATATATTTTCCAGGGCATTTGTAAGCTTGGTGGAGCTTTATTTCTGAAACTAAATTAGGACGATCTAATCAAGCTTCCCTATATCCGAAAGTGCTTCGTTAAGGCGATTCTGAAAGATGTTAAAAAATTTTTGATTTTTTTTTAAATACGAAAATCGTTTTAGCAGTTGGGATGTGAATCTATACTGACAAAGGATACTTTTTGACATAAATTTTGCCCATGAGTGTTCCCCAGTTGACCAAAAGTTCATCACCCATCTGTCAAAAAGTCTATCAACGGTTTATCTAATATAACTTTTACTACTGACAGAACTTCTCAATTTAAACATTTTTTGTCTCTTGTTTGATAGTGTAGGGAAAAAATCTTGATTTGGTGTACGCCATGCAGTGCAGGGATTATGAATACAAAAAATTATTTTGTATAACGCTCATGAGAAAAATTTATGTCAGAAGGACTCTTTGCCAGTACAGATTCACATCCCAAATTCCCATGCCCATCACTAAAAGCATTCTTTGTTTAAAAAAAATTCTTTGACGCTCAATGGAGCCTTAATGAAGCACTTTTGGATATAGGTAAGTGGTTAGATCATTCTATTTTGGCCTCGGGAATATGTGGTAGCATTTTGTACAGTGCTTTCATATATTAACAATTTAGGTAGCAAATACTCAATGAAAGTTTGTCAGTGGAATTCGTCTACTGTATGTTTTTGAGAATGACATATAATTTAGAAATAGGTATAAACGCAAATAAATCTAATTGTTTGCAGTTGAAATTGACAGATTAATATCTGTTATTTATGGATCTGTAGTTCAGGTATTGAAATGTTGAAACGGGAACCTACCTTCTCTTATTTTTATGATATAATGTATTTTGTCGGTCTTGCTTTGTGATGCTTTTGTAGTTGATTTAGCAAGTATGCAAAGTGCATAGAGACTGGTTACCTAGTCGTTTACATGGCATGTTTGCAATCTATTGAATCTCGTGTTTTTGGTTAATTAAAAATTTTTTGTTAGTAAATTAATACGTACTGGTTTTAAAATGAAGTTTGTATCGAAATTGTAACTTAATATTTGAAGAATTAAGACAGATTTTATCATTAATACTAAGAAACTTCCATGTTCTGTTGTTTAATTTTGAAGTTGCATTTTAGTTGTTACAAGAGCATTCTAAGAATGCGTAAAAAAATAAAACTAAGCCACCAACATGGAAGTTGAAAGAATATTGGATTAATATATGAAACTATAATTGTACTCACAGCATATATTTCATATGCCGATCTCAAAATGTTTTTATATAAGACATATATACATTCTTTTATATTTTCACTAATTATATAGAAAGTATTATAATTACGTTACTTATTTTAAGAAAAAAATATTTATTATGTAATTGTGTACAGTAAGAGTATAGCTTGACATTTTCTAATGCGTACTGCCATGGCTAGCAGTTTGTTATTAAGAAACATTTTCGTGTGTCATGTAATTCTTCCAATTTTATTGGCCAGAAACTTTTACCAACTTAAGTAACAAACAAAAGTATTTGAGATTAATTTAACAAAAGAAACTAGCTAGCCAAAAAAATAACTAAATTAATATCGTGATTATAACAATTTTGGCGGAATTTAAAAGTAATTTTATAACCCTAATGCTAATCGTTAACACTCTTCGAAATCTCTGTTCTTTTCTGTATTAATAATTATTTTTTTATAAGTGCAATAAGGTATTCCAATGACATTTGGTCATGTAGTGACCTTCCTGGAGGGCAGTACAAATAATCAAATGTCTAGTCGTAATGTGACCTTTGTTGAGACAAAATGGGCTTGATAGGACTATGACTGAGTTTGTTTGTGCTGCCCTCCGGGAAAGTAAAATCACCTAATGTCACTGGAATGCCTAATACTTCTAATAGGTAGCATGAATTTTACTGACTTTAGCAATAGTAACAATAAAATGTTTTAATTATTTAAGAATAGGGAAAGAAATCACAAAGGGGGGTTTAATTATCATCTTGAAAAGGGAAGAGATTGAAGAATGATTACAAACGATCAATTTATATGCATTAATTGTTAATAATGCCAAATTGTTAGTAATGCAATAATATTGACAGCAATTGTTATTTGATATCACCACTATTTATGGTTTAAGCTAGCGTAATTGAGATTTTATATTATACGTAGCAGAAACCAAGTTTCTAGACTTATAAAGTCATTCTAGCGGTAAACCCTGAACTATTCGAATTGGTATTTATTAGAGAAAGGGTAACCACTTGATAACCAAAAGGCCCAACTTGTACTAAATCTTGTATGTTTTAGCAAATTTAATCTAATTATATTTATTACATACTCGAGTGGTTGCCTCTGTAATTTAGTATAAGAATTGTAACTTTAATTGTCCGTGATTTTTGTGAAAATTAAATATTTGAGTGTTAATATTTCCATGCAATGTGAGAAAAATTATCATTATTGTATTGTGTATCTATCAATAAACTTTTAAGTACATTTTTTCTTGTTTATCCTTTATATTTAAATTAGGAGGCGAGGCATTACACAAAGAACTGTAGTGTCGAAATTACCGAAGTAAACTTTGTTAAATGTAACAAAAAAATTTCTCCGGGTTATTACAGCAGCAAATAATGAAGTAGGTACACAGGCAAGGAGACTGGGGACTACCAGTCTGGGTTCTACCCTAACAAATCAAGTAGATGCCATACACTGTATTAGACAAATCATGACTTTTCTATCATAATTTTGACTTACACTTACACTGCACAGCGTTGCCTGCCACACACCTACTGTATTTGGGGGTTTGGTGTAGATAACGAATTCCAGAGATTATATCTGACAACACAGATCCCCCTAAGATCACTGCACTCTAAGTATGAAACGATTTATAGAAGATATGGAACGACTACCTAGGAAGTTAATAAAGCTAACATAAGCAAGTTACAATGGAAGAGTTGGAAGTTAGGGTTAGAACATTGCATGGAACAACAAACAACTTACCAGTTAGGCAGGGTGGCACGTTGTCAGCAACCTTATTTAATATAACGCTAAAGAATATAATGAGAAAGACAAGCTACCAACGGACAATCGTTAATAATTGGAAACCGGACACAGGGGCAGATGGCAGGACGATAAAGTAATAGAAAATATACGAAGTATGGAGATAGGCGATTGAAAAAAAATAGAATAAATGGGGTAATTCACCCTAACATAATGAAAATAAATTTTTAGAGGATAATGTTACAACACAATGTTTACTGTATTATTGGTGGCATTTTCTTAGATCAAACCTACCACTTCGTAATTTCTCAAAATCAGGATCTTGCTACACGGTTGGTAACATTCTAGGTTGGTACCACATTTCAACTGTTGATGTTATACAGGGTGTCAGGAAAGTCAACCGTGTCACTTCTGGATGTGAATGATCACGTACAATGATTAAGTAAAATTTTTGTCTTGGAAGCACAGTTTTCACAAAAATCAATGTTAAAAATTAAAAAGAAAATTTTGGGTACTGCATTATTTTGACTTAAATTTACCCTGAGTAGGCTTAAAATTTAACAGTCAGGTAGGTGATTTCAAATTACGTAGGTAAAGCTAAATCAGACTTATTGATGCAAACACAAACAAATAATTTAATTATTTACACAAAAAAGTAAATACAAAGTAAAAAAATTAAAAGAAAATCTACTTCACTAAAGCAGTTGTTCGAAATGACCACCATTTACCCTAATGCAAGCTTCAGCTCGCCGAATCAAAGATCCCCTAACTCTTTCAAAAATTCCTGGTTCATTGCCAATGTTGTCTGCAGCAACCATAATGCGATTTAGTAAATCTTGCA
Organism: Hemicrepidius hirtus; assembly: GCA_963082805.1. Classification (NCBI taxonomy): domain Eukaryota; kingdom Metazoa; phylum Arthropoda; class Insecta; order Coleoptera; family Elateridae; genus Hemicrepidius; species Hemicrepidius hirtus. The sequence continues at coordinate 7,996,645 of OY720165.1, forward strand.
CATCTTCTACAGGTGTTCGGTATACTTGCTGTTTCATGTGTCCCCATACAAAAAAGTCACAAATGTTTGGATCGGGTGATCGTTTGGTGATCGTGGTGCCCAACGGACAGGTCCATTTCTGCCAATCGACTTGTTATGATACGTTTGATCTAAAAACGTACGCACAATATTACTAAAATCCCCGTCGCGTCGTGCATAAACCATAAATCACGTCTTGTTTGCAGGCCATCTTCTAGTAGCAGTGGTAATTGATTAATTAAAAAATTAAGGTATGCTTCTCCATTTAATCGCATGGGTAAGACGTAAGGACCTATTAAATGGTCACCTATGACACCTACCCATACGTTAATTGAAAAACGATGTTGGAAATTGTGCCTACGAATCAGGCGCGTAGATAGGTTTTTTTTCAAGGGGGGGTACTTAGTAGCGGAACTGGGATTACAAATTTGAGGGTTGCAAACTTTTTTATGCTTTTTTTTGCTTTTTCTCAGGTTTTATGCATATAAATTATTTATATGTTTATTTTGGGTTTTTTCGGATTTTTTTAGTTTCTTTATGTTGATTTAAAAAATTATTTTCTTCAGTTTTTTAAGCTTTTTTAAGCGCTATTTTTCTAATTTTATGTGCTTACAAATCCGCGCTTTACTAATAATACAAATATTTCGAATTGGAATAAAATATTCTGGTGAACATCATTATATTACAAAAATAAATTGATTAACATCCATTCTCCAAGTGGGAACCGAAGTAATAAAAAATTGAGAAAGAAAACACTAAGTCTGATCCCACGAAATATTATTGAAATTGAAAAATTGTTAAATTGTAAATTATTAACGTTTTGAGTTGCTCTGGCGAAAACGTTAATAATTTACAATTTAACAATTTTTCAATTTCAATAATATTTCGTGGGATCAGACTTGGTGTTTTCTTTCTCAATTTTTTATTATATTACAACCCACCCTCCCTAATAAATTTTATTAAACTTCCAAACACGTTAACCGTATTCCCCGTGTAAGTTAGATTGACGATAAATAAGTACAGTCGAACCTCCATATACTAGTCATGTCCAAAAATCTCCACACAAACATCACTAAATAGAAACATCACTATTTAGAAATTGTACTTTAAACCTGAAATAAAAATTCTAACGTAGGTAATAAAATTATTTAACGTATTAAAAACACTTTCAATTTTTCTTCAAAACACAAACACCTTCGTTTTGACATTTTTAAAGAACTGCTTGTTTGAACGCAAATATAGCAACTGAAAAATTTAAATTTAAATGCACTTAAATGGAGGGAATTCTCAGTACATTAGTAAAAATGTGTACTGTATAAACCTAAGTAAGAAATCCTATAATCCGCTTAAAAATTTATCTCAGTGGCATGCTGTTTAACTACAAGTAGCTAAACAAATTCTAAGAAAAACCCTCATTTTATGGTACATACTTTATAATCCGCTCAAAACTCTGGTTATTTCTAAGTATTTAGGTAAATTGTTGCTAGAAAAAGATCTTGAAATAGAATTTCAACATCATACTTTAGAAGTGTTTTTACAGGCATTTTAGCCCGAAAGTCAAGATCCTGATAAAATCATCAATAAATAGAAAAAGTCCTTAAAAAGGAGGATCCCTCCAGGGGGGGTACTGTCCCCCAGTACCCCCCCCTTATCTACGCTGGTGCTACGAATAGCATGGGGATTTTCGCCAGCCCATACGTGTGCGTTGTGAAACTTAATAATACCGTTCCTGCTAAAACAACACTCTTCCGTCATCAAAATTTTAAAAGGAAAACAGGGATTTTGTGCGGTTTGCTGCACCAGCCACTGACAAAAGTTAACCCTTGCAGGATAATCTGCATCACTTAAAGCTTGAACGCGTTGTATGTGGTAGGGATACAAAAGGTTTTCTCTCAAAATTTTCCAAACGGTATCGTGGCTAACACCTACAGTACGCGCTATTTCCCTGGTGCTCAAAGAAGGGTTTTCTTCTACGGAGTGTTGAGTGTAGAACTTCTTCCTCTGTATCGAAATTTCTTACTTGTCGCGGTCGTCCAACTTACCTAGCACGGATCCAGTTTCTCGAAGCCTTTGAGCTACAGCAATAAAAGTTTCCTTATGGGGCAAGCGTCGCCCGGGAAAACGCTCCGCATACCGCACAACTGCATCACCAGCATTACCACCGCATTCACCGTACACAAAATGCATGTCTGCATATTGTTCTACTGGATATAGAGCCATAACTAGGTCCGCGCGCACTTGTTCGGTTCCGTTCCGTTCGGTTCGTAACCGTCCGATCGGCAAAAATCAAATAAAGCTCCACCAAGCTTACAAATGCCGCGGAAATACATGGAAATTACTGCCATTACGTTGATTGGCTAATATGTAGAATCCGGGGCCGCTGTCAAACCGCTGTATTCCCCTTAAATTACTAATGACCAATGATATTATTTATTCTCTGTTCTGTTGTTATGGAAATATTAACTAACATTATTGTAATTTGTCAAATTTATTAAAATAAATCATTGACATTTATTATACACAAAATTAAATCAGGTAAATATTTCCATAAATTTGGATTATTGAAAGGCAGGCATGTAACTATAACCGTCTAAGAATTGGCAATAAATGATGATTGTAATTTATTTATATGTGAACATGGTATTAAAATCTGTATACACGTGGCCAAGGTAAGTGCCTCTTTGCAGGTAATATATAATAAGAATTTGAACGAAATTGTAATTAAAGCTGCAGTATGTGAACATGGTACCAAATTATATCTAAAAGAGACCAAGGTTGGTTGCTCTTGGCAGGAAATATATATAAGAACTTGAACGAAATGGTGATGGTTAATGCATTATGTGAACAATCAGGGTGTCTACTGCAATTCTATTTTGAAATTCCAGCTTATTTCAGGAATTCCAGGTTCAATTTTGTCAACATTCCAGCTGTTTTTTGATGGAATGTTACATCTCTCTATAACAACTTACTTTAACAGGACCAAAAACAACACTAACTAAAGTGTTTAGCGTACTTCAGTAATATAAAAATTAGTGATTTTGAAAAGTCAGCAGAAACCCGTAGACATCAAGTATGCGTATTTACAACAGTAAATTGAACACGTTTCGCCTAAAATAATAAGTATTACCATAATTACGTTTCTTAGTTTATTTCTGAGTAATTTAACCGCTGATTGGGGAGTTATACGCATTCTGAAACTTACAAAACGAGATTTCGCATCGCTGTAAACGAACACGGACGATTTTTTCGCGGTAAATTTCGAATTTTAAAAACATCCCAGATGAAATTCCAGGTACAAATGAAAAATTCAAGCCTTTTCAAGCTTCTCAAGTCTAGTTTTTCTTTTCAAGCTTTTCCAAGCCTTTTCCGGGAATTCCAGGCGAGTAGACACCCTGACAATATACCGAAATATGGGTACATGGAGGCGAGGTTAGTTGATCTTAGCAGTTAATACACATAAAAACTTGAACGAAATGGTGATGGTAGCTAAAGTCTGTGTACATGGTACAAAAGTCAGTGTACCTTCTGGGACCAAGGTTAGTTGCTCTAAAATCTGTGCACACGGCGCCTCAGTCTGTGTTCAGGTTAGTTGCTCTTCGCAGGTTATATATACCTATAAATAAGAAATTGCACGAAAAGGAGATGGTTAATGCAGTCTGTGTACATGGTACGAAAATCAGTGCACATGGTATTTAGTAGGTACTTTATGACCTGGTCGTCTCGGCATTAGAAATGTGGCTAAAAAAAAGAAGATGGTAACACAAAGGGATGCTCATCCCTCATAAAGTAAAACAAGAAATGGTTAGGGGGTAAGCTGAGGGATGTTCATTCCTCATAAAAGAAAACAAGAAATGGATAGCAGGTAAGCTGAGGGATTTTCATTCCTCATAAAAGAAAACAAGAAATGGATAGCAGCTATTAAGCTGAGGGATTTTCATTCCTCATAAAAGAAAACAAGAAATGGTTAGCAGGTAAGCTGAGGGATGTTCATTCCTCATAAAAGAAAACAAGAAATGGATAGCAGGTAAGCTGAGGGATGTTCATTCCTCATAAAAGAAAACAAGAAATGGATAGCAGGTAAGCTGAGGGATTTTCATTCCTCATAAAAGAAAACAAGAAATGGTTAGCAGGTAAGCTGAGGGATTTTCATTCCTCATAAAAGAAAACAAGAAATGGATAGCAGCTAAGCTGAGGGATTTTCATTCCTCATAAAAGAAAACAAGAAATGGATAGCAGGTAAGCTGAGGGATTTTCATTCCTCATAAAAGAAAACAAGAAATGGATAGCAGCTAAGGTGAGGGATTTTCATTCCTCATAAAAGAAAACAAGAAATGGTTAGCAGGTAAGCTGAGGGATGTTCATTCCTCAAAAAAGAAAACAAAAAATGGATAGCAGGTAAGCTGAGGGATATTCATGTTGAATCTTTGTATTAATTATTTTTGTATTTGAAAATTTTGAATTTTGTTATTTTTGCGAAAGCAATGTAGTGGTTAGCTATGATTTTATAAAATCTTGTTTTTGGAAACATGGCAACCAGTAAATAATATAAATTTTTTCTCGTAAAGTTTTAACGTGCGAATTTAGTGTCCGTGTTTTTAACTTTTATTTCCCATATTAATCTGATTATTTTCATAAACAAGAATTTATATTTACCTATTACTGAATTAAAGGATCAAGATCGACAGGTTAGTTATTTAATTATTATTAATTTACTTGGATTTTGTTTACCTCATATAAATTTATAGTTTTTAGAATTTATTTTGTGTTGCTAATAATCTGCTTTCAGGAACAACAGTTATTTTAATTTATTGTTCATTTATATATTGTGTAAATAATAATTATGTACTTATAATTAACTGAATGCTACATTTTTAATAAAATATGTGTTACATTTGTTTAAGGTGAGCGACTGCTGAGGAAAATCACCAAGTGGAAGAACAGTGAAATTGAAAAATTGTTTCTTCTAGCGTAACTAGCGCAGGTACTGATAGTATGCACAATTTTATTATCAAGTTTTATTTAAATTTGTGCAGAATACCAATGCCAACGCAAGTAACGCTAAAATTAGACATTTGTCAATTTTATTTGTTTTCAATAGGGTGGGTACCTTGATTGAGTGATTGTTATCATTCTATCATGGCACTCTAAATTTCATCATCCACGTGATTTACCTACGCAGAAACTCACCTGTGTTTATTTATTTTGGTTACCATGGTACCTATTTATTAAGGTTACCATGGAAACGGGAGGGGAAAGGTGGTGGGGATAGCGGCCCCGGATTCTACATTTATGCCCGTTGATTTGGTACGGCACCATCCTTTTCGTCCCGTTCTTACCTTTAGACTGATCGGACTTTCGGAATTTTTTGACATCTGTAGTATACTTGGTCTGAACCGAACGGGACAAAACCGAACCGACGTAATGCGCGGGCTGCCATTCATTTCCATATATTTTGATTATTGCTGATCGGCGGTTCCGAACCGAACGGAACCGAACCGAACAAGTGCGCGCGGACCTTAATCACTTAATCAGTAATAATTTCCGACATTCAAAACGTCAAAAGGAGACAGTGAAACAATTGCCTAAAAATCAAATCCAAAGCTAGTTACAATAATTAGTAGCAGTTCCAAACTTTTTCTTTTTAATTTTTAACGGCCGTTTTAAATAAAACTGGGCTTCCAAGACAAAAATTTTAGTTAACTTTTTCATTTCATTTTGTGTGGCAATTCACCTCCAGAAGTGACACGGTTGACTTTCCTGACACCCTATATTATAAAAGCGTAAATTAAGAATTAAAAAATTAAAATAAGTTAATTTAAATTGTGTGAAATTGTGTTATAAAAATGGTTTGTTATTGCGTTGTTAAAGTTTGTAATACTTTGTCGAGTGGAGTTATAAAAACCCACATTTTCCCAAAGGATTTGGAGGTATGTATGTACACCGTAACCTAAAATGTCAGAAAATATAATTCAAATTTATATTTTATTAAATTATAATTTAAATAATAAATAATAAAATAAATTTTTTCAATTTTGATTCTTTTAAAATTAATATAAACAACTTTTACTAAATTTATTTTGCATTTTAGTTGTTCAATAAATGGATTGGCGCTGTAGGAAAAAATACGTTGTTTGTGATATTCACTTTAACGAAGATTGCAAATTTATTTCGTCTGTGAAAAAAACAAAATTTGAGAATAGATGCAGTTCCTACACTTTTTTTGAACAATTCTTTAGGTACGGAAATATTTAAGTATGTTACATATAAAACAAATAAAACGTTATTTCCAGTTAAATTGATATTTTATTTATTATTTATATAAACTTTAATTAATAATTTTCATCCTTTCAAACTTTCATATTATATTGTATTAAAATGTTTTTTCACCCGTATGGGTTATCATATGAACTTCTATAATCACATATACCACATTAAAATGTTTTTTCTACGTATGGGGTTTCATAAGATCTTGTAAGTAAGCCTTCTGTGAACATCTATAATCACATGTATCACATTCGTAATGGTTTTTCACCCGTATGGGCTTTCATATGTTGTTGCAAGCTACTCTTGCGTGCACATCTATAGTCGCATATATCACATTGAAATGCTTTTTCACCCGTATGGGCTTTCATATGTTGTTGGAAGCTACTCTTGCGTGCACATCTATAGTCGCATATATCACATTGAAATGGCTTTTCACCAGTATGGGTTTTCATATGTCGTTGCAAGATACTCTTATGTGTACATCTATAGTCGCATATATCACATTCAAATGCTTTTTCACCCGTATGGGTTTTCATATGAACTCGTAAGTTAGTCTTCTGTGAACTTCTATAATCACATCGAAATGGTTTTTCACCCGTATGGGTTTTCATATGTGGTTGCAAGCTACTTTTATGTGCACATCTATAGTTGCATATATCACATTGAAATGGTTTTTCACCCGTATGGGTTTTCATATGAACTCGTAAGTTAGGCTTCCGTGAACTTCTATAATCACATCGAAATGGTTTTTCACCCGTATGGGTTTTCATATGTGGTTGCAAGCTACTTTTATGTGCACATCTATAGTTGCATATATCACATTCAAATGCTTTTTCACCCGTATGGGTTTTCATATGTCTAGATAAGTTACCCTTCAGTGAACTGCTATAATCACATATATCACATTGAAATGGTTTTTCACCCGTATGGGTTTTCATATGTCTAGATAAGTTACCCTTCAGTGAACTGCTATAATCACATATATCACACTGAAATGGTTTTTCACCCGCATGGGTGTTCATATGTTGTTGCAAGCTACTCTTGTGTGCACATCTATAGTTGCATATATCACATTGAAATGGTTTTGCACCCGTATGGGTTTTCATATGAACTTGTAAGTTAGGCTTCTGCGAACATCTATAATCACATCTATCACATTGAAATGGTTTTTCACCCATATGGGATTTCATATGTCGTTGCAAGCTAGTCTTGTGTGCACATCTACAGTCGCATATATCACATTGAAATGCTTTTTCACCCGTATGGGTTTTCGTATGTCTAGATAAGTTACCCTTCAGTGAACTGCTATAATCACATATATCACACTGAAATGGTTTTTCACCCGCATGGGTGTTCATATGTTGTTGCAAGCTACTCTTGTGTGCACATCTATAGTTGCATATATCACATTGAAATGGTTTTTCACCCGTATGGGTTTTCATATGAACTTGTAAGTTAGGCTTCTGCGAACATCTATAATCACATCTATCACATTGAAATGGTTTTTCACCCATATGGGATTTCATATGTCGTTGCAAGCTACTCTTGTGTGCACATCTACAGTCGCATATATCACATTGAAATGCTTTTTCACCCGTATGGGTTTTCGTATGTCTAGATAAGTTACCCTTCAGTGAACTGCTATAATCACATATATCACACTGAAATGGTTTTTCACCCGCATGGGTGTTCATATGTTGTTGCAAGCTACTCTTGTGTGCACATCTATAGTTGCATATATCACATTGAAATGGTTTTTCACCCATATGGGATTTCATATGTCGTTGCAAGCTACTCTTGTGTGCACATCTACAGTCGCATATATCACATTGAAATGCTTTTTCACCCGTATGGGTTTTCATATGTTGTTGGAAGTTACCCTTTCGTAAATTTCTATAATCACATTTCTCTCTTGTAGCTATCTTACTACCAGTCTCAAAATTACTTCCCTGTTTAGCCCTCTCGCCACTTACAGTTCTTGTATATGGTTCTGAGTTACCTCTTGTATTATTGGATTTTTCTTCAATTAGATATAAGGTGCTGTACATTGCAGAATCTAATTTTTCAACTTGAAAGCCTTGTCTGATTTCTGATTCAATTTCGCCAATTTCTTCTTTTATATCCAGCTCCTCGCCCACTAAAGGCTCAATCTTAATATAGATATCATCATCGTCACTCTTAATATTCAATTTCACATCAGATTTTATTTCGGCATTCAAATGGGTGCTGGTATTTTCATGTTTTACTGAAATGATTAACAGTATATTATATTATTATATATGAAAGCATATTATCATTAAAAATATCATTTTTTAAATATACAGGGTGGAATGTGAAATTGGAAACACCTTTTTCTCGGAAGTTATTATAGATATCGAAAAATTGTTTAAATAAAGTTTTTAGTACTTTGAAGAAGCTAACTAAATCTGTATAAATTTGGTAAAAAAAAAGTTTAATTTTCGTAGATATTGCCATATTTGTACTTTTTTTAAATGGAATACCCTGTATATTGTTACACTAATTAAGAGAAAATAATTTTTGCTTTAAAAAAGTTTAAGGGTTCTTACCTTCTAAACTTAATAGTTTTTGAGATATTAATGAAAATATTTAAATGTTTCTTCTCAAAATAAAGTGTGCGTTGAAAACAAAATTACTATTAAAAACAATGTACAAAATAAACAATTATTTTATTATCATAGTAGCTCATAGATAAATACAAAATAAATGTTATCTAACTACAAAAACTTCAAATTTTTTCGGGTTAATATTGAAATATGCCAATACACCAACTTCTAAATTTTCATTTATCTCACGTGTTTCGTAATTCCTTAATACTGATCCAGTCCTACGCAGCTTTCTTTCTAATTTGAATAAATACGAATGGTTTGGATAAAATACAATACAAAATAACTCAACTGTCCTTACTGTCAACAAATTTTGTTTTCAACGCACACTTTATTTTGATAAGAAACATTTAAATATTTTCATTAATATCTCAAAAACTATTAAGTTTAGAAGGTAAGAACCCTTAAACTTTTTTAAAGTAAAAATTATTTTCTCTTAATTAGTGTAATAATATACAGGGTATTCCATTTAAAAAAAGTACAAATATGGCAATATCTACGAAAATTAAACTTTTTTTTTACCAAATTTATACAGATTTAGTTAGCTTCTTTAAAGTACTAAAAACTTTATTTAAACAATTTTTCGATATCTATAATAACTTCCGAGAAAAAAGGTGTTTCCAATTTCGCATTCCACCCTGTATAGGGTGATTTAAATGTACACCGAAAACTTGTAGGAGGTGATTCCTCTCGCCAGAATAAGGAAAAAAGTTAATATAACCCATGGTCATATTAACAGGCGACAAAGATGGAACGAAGAATAACTAATTTTGTTCGTAAGTTTAACCAAATAAGATATTGTTTTGGTTCTTACGTAAAGTATTTCTTTGGTTTAGTGGCGCTTATTCATGTTTTCAGAATTTTTAAATTATTCAAAGGGTGGTAAACCTGAGGACCGATTTAGTTTAGTTGGGAGGCCAAACATAAAAATACTTTCCCTAACAACCAAAACAATATCTTATTTGGCTAAATTTTTACGAATAAAATTAGTGATTCGTCGTTACATTTTTGTCGGCTGGTAACTTGTTAGCAACCAAGCATTTTCGGATCATGGGTCATAATCAGTGGCGAATGCTTCATGAGAGCAAGGCATGCACTGCATACCTAAGTGTATACAGCTCCTAGTTTTGTATTACTATGTTTGTTTACTTTTTAGTAAACAAATATTGAATATTGATCCTAACTCTGTAAGGGAGTACGCAGCGGAGTACGAGAGTCGGGATAGATAACACATATCATCATTCATCACATTCCACTTAGTAGTGTAAAGAAAGTAACTATTCGTTTTACAAACGAGTACTCACTAGGCCACTACTCATTTGCGTATCTGGTCCACTATACACTACTGACTACACTACCTAGTATCAAGGTCGTACTCGGAGTACTTGTTTTATAAGCGACTGCAGAATCTACTTCAACGTGATCGAGTACTCGGTAACGAAAATCTACATCACTAATAGTGATGTAAATTTTTGTTACGTTCCGGTACTTGTAACTATTTGTTAGTTTTAGTTACAGTATTCGTTACTTTGTATTCGTTACCGAGTACTCGTTCATGCTGAAGTAGATTCTGCAGTTGCTCATAAAACGAGTACTCCGAGTACGACCTTGATACTAGGTAGTGTAGTCAGTAGTGTACAGTGGACCAGATACGCAAATGAGTAGTGGCCTAGTGAGTGAGTACTCGTTTGTAAAAAGTAACGAATACTTGTCCGTATTCGTTGCTTCGGATCTTGTCGGGTAACGAGTACTCGGATAACGATAACGAATAGTTACTTTTTTACACCACTAATCACTAATGAGTTGTTTCTCGATGGAGTACATAATTTGTTTTTTATATCTTCGCAATCCACGCGGAATCGCACCAGCCAGTCGTACGAGAGTCCATTAACAGGCATGAGAAACAAAAAAAAAAACGCTTTCGCAATATTACACTCGCACAACTTGTCTGTGCGCACAACCACGGCGCACCTTCATACATTTTTTTAATTAAATTTCCTAACGTAAGACTTTCCCTGTTTAACGTCCGTTTGTTCAATAATTAATTCAGGTCGAGGTGGGCCCATTTCCGAAAGTTCTAATTTATTTTCGAATTTCAATGTTTTTTGTAACTTAAAGTCTTAACATTAGGAAATTTAATAAAAAAAAATGTATGAAGTCGCGCTGTGGTTGTGCGGGTGTAATATTGCGAACGCGTTTCTTTGTTTCTCATGCCTGTTAATGGACTCTCGTACGAGTGACTGGTATTTACAAGAAATACTATGAAACAAGACAGATTATGTGTTCTATCGAAAAATAACTCGTACAAAATACGAACAATTAATGAGTTAGATATGGAACATTTTGTGGGCCAAAAGCAAAGGCGAATGAATTTTGTTTCTAAAACTTATCAGTTATCACTTAAAAAGTGAGTATTGTTTTTGTTATCGCTCTCCCACTGTTGTTACCTACGAGCCGCCACTGGTAAAATCGATTGGAAAAATTTATTACACGATATGCTGGGAATTAAAACCGCAAATTTGTTTTGAACAATCATTGGAATAAAAGAATACTACATATAAACTCAACTTTATTTGTTTTACCTTGTTAAGCATAAAAAGATTAGTGTTTTCTACAAATTGTAATAATTTTATTATACAGTGTGGAAGAAAGGTATGGAATAAATTCATTATTTCTAAAACGATGACGTTTCATGAAAGCTCCTCTTTTGAAAAAGACCCGTGTTCCTATACCTGCGCATTTCCGATGTTCATTTGTTTTCGCGTGATGACGTCATCGGATATTTTTTTAAATGGAACCCCTATATATTTTTAACGGATTCGTGTACAGCTCAACTTGCTGAATTCGAAAATGTACCACTTCAATACTTTATTTCTACACCTTCCCGAGAGAAAAAATAATATTACCGATTCGTAGTAAGAACAACAAATTAAATCAAGTTACCTAAGAAATTATTTCCGGCAGCTAAATAAAATCTAATCAGAATCGATAAATTAACAAATTAACAACCGTTTCAATTACTGCCTGCAACAAAATGATCATAATTTTGAACATTTAGTTAATTATTTTATAAAATTGTCATGTTGCTATTGTTGAACTGTTAATTTGTTAATTATTAATTTTTAATCTGTCAATTGTTAATGTGTTAGTTTCTCGATTCTGATTATATTTTGTTTAGCTGCCGGAAACAATTTTAACTTTGATTTAATTTGTACGAATCGGAAAATATTTTTTTCTCGGGAAGGTGTAGAAATAAAGTATTAAAGTGGTATATTTTCTAATTCAGTAAGTGGAGCTGTACACGCATCCGTTAAGAAAATATTCTATTAAAAAAAATATCCGATTACGGCATCACGCGAAAAAAAAATGAATATCGGAAATGCGCAGGTATAGGAACAAGGGTCTTTTTAAAAAGCAAAATCGACGTGTCCGAGGAAATTTCATGAAACGTCATCGTTTTAGAAATAATGAATTTATTCCATTTTCTTCCACACTGTATAACGTAATAAAAGGCAAAAACTGTCCTGCTTCTCGTATGTATTTTGGAGCCCGTAATAAAATTTTCCAATCAACGTTGCTCAAAAACGGTACATCCTATCGATATTCAACATGTTGTATTACTGTTGAAAATGGGAACAAATTACACACAAAAAAGTTGCGGTTATTGTTTCCCCACAGCCACGCAGTTTAAGACACGTATGGATAAAATTTTCAATTAGTATTTTAACTTAATCTTATTACGCATAAAAAGAGTATTGCCTGTGCAAAATTTCATTATTTTATCTTGAACGGTTTTGAAGATATTCAATAAAAACTATCTCAGAGGCCACCTGCACGACCAACGTTTGTTGAAACTTTTCTCTTATTTTTGGTGGTACAAAACGCACACTTTTTCGGGACACCCTGTATATACTTGTAATTGTTCAGTAGTGTAGAATGTAGAAATATTTTGGTACAAAATATTTACATTTGAAATATTTTAAAGTTTCAAATCTAAATTAACTTTCAGTTGTTTTTACCCCCGTTTTGTGCTTACCATATGAATAGGCCGGAAAGAGACGTCAAGTCTCGAAAATGAAGAAGGTAGTGGTCAAACCAAATATATCACTGAAAAGGAAAAAATGATTTTCCCCTGGATTTTCCTACTTACCCCCTGTTTGCAACTCAGCTTGAGAAAAGTTTCCCTTATTGTCTTTTCCATTCCAAACATCCAACGTACGATTCTCAGTATCCATCACGAAGCCCTCACGTACAATTTCTGATTTTACTGCAACGGCATTTATGTAGAGAAAATTCCACGTTAATGAAACGTCCGGGTAAAATTAATTTTAAACACTTACCATCTGCTTGAGAAAAGTTCTCCTTGATGTCGTTGCTATTCGGAGCATCTTGAGTAGAATCATCCCGATTTATCACTAATCCCTCATCTACAACTTCCGAATGAACTGCGACATCGTTTATGTAGAGCACGAAATCCATGTCACTGCAAAAGTCTTCGGCTTATTACAACCTTCTGAAACATACTAGACAGTTGTAATTTGATGCCATAAAAGATTACACATTACTTACGTTGTATATTGCGAGTTTATTGCAGTAAATTACAAAAAATATACAAGCAACAAATTCTAAATTAAGGAAATAAGTTCTTATTGTGTTGATCAAGTTACTTAACACAGGTAGCAAAGAAACACACAAATGTAAAAACCTCTTTACAGGTTAGAAAACGCGCGCCATATTGACAGGTTGTTCTCAGTTGCTGTGTCAACGGTTTATGCAATGTAGTTTGTGGGTTTATGTTTATAGATTATAGGCATAGCTTACGGGCGAAGTGGATTACGGGTAGCAGTCGGGAAGTTCGTCACTGGGAAACCTACGCATCTCTTTCTAGCAGTTAAACCTCTGTCTGTCTTATACCTGCGCGGTAATAACTGATCTTCGAGTTGAAAGGGCTATTTATTTTTAAATACTTTTGTAATTTCGTTTGTTAAAAGTAGTGTTTTTGTAGCCATTTTTACGTTGTTGTGTGCATTTACATTTTAAGATTGTAGAAATTTAGTTAATAAATAATCTCTACGGGTAAGTTGTATTTTATGCTAAATTTAGATTACTACCTACCTACATCAATTTAAAGTTCGAAATCTTAAAAGTAGCAGGAAGTAGGTACTACATTTCTGTTCTCATTTTTTGTAGGCAAAAATGCCAGGAAATCGTTGTGCAGTTGCTACATGTAGCAATAATTTGGAAGTACTAACTAACAAAAATAATATGAACGTGATGTATCACAAATTTCCAAAAGGGGAAACTATAAAGGCAGTGTGGGCACAAAGTTGTAGTCGGGCTGATAAATGAAGGTGGATCCACATCAATAAAAATTTGCGTTGTGCGTTGTATTTGACACAAATTTGCTCGTGTACGTCGAAATTTTTATCGATGTGGACTGTGTCCCGCATACAAACGCACACAAAAAAATTCGAGACGAACAACGCACGCTATCCGTGGTGCTGTCGGTTTTCCAGTCAACTTCAAAGAGATTTGCGCCGCACAGTAATGTTAATGTGGACTTGATTCTGAGTGCATCCGTAGTGTTGGTGTATTTTACTACGTTAAAAGTAAATACCTATTTTTGGGTGCCTTATCGTCATGTCTCTTTTGGCAAAAAAGAAAAGTGCATTGTTCATAATTAAAGCGCATTATCGACACCGCACAAAGAGAGTGAAGAGTAAAAAAGAACGGCGTTACTGGACAAGGCGGCTATTCCTACATAGTTGGAAACTATTCGCAACAAGAACTACACACACGTGGATTCGGCAGTACAACACACAAGATAAATATTTATGTTGCAAAATACGTGACCACATTTAAATTTGCGCCGAAAATATTTTTGTTGAATTTCAAAATACAACGCATAGCATAAATTTTTATTGATGTGGATCCACCTTTCACATCTACATCTAGAATTTGTTCTATCGATTTTACTGATGATGATTTGATGATTATATCATCGAGACTTGAAGGCGGAATTGTTAAACTTACCATTAAAAAGGCGGTTAAAAGAAGCAGGTAGGTACCCAGGTACGTTGTAGTTAATTAAATTTTCGAAATGTCTACTATATAGGAATGCAGTTACGTTTTACCCCTTTTATTAACCAAAAAATTATACTTTTATAATATTATGACCGTTACACTTCAGCTGTGCCGTCCATGTTTCTGTTTAGTAAAATAAATTCTACCCGTACTCACACGGATCGGTCATCGAGATTGGAGAAAAGGAAGGATAAAGTACTTGTTAAGCAATTACTACAAGACGACGACGTTGTACGAAGTACAGCTGAAATTAAGAATTTTAACGATGCCTGCACTCAAACAAATAATTCAATGCACGATAAATACAACATTTTATTAAAAGAACACCAAGAATTATCGACAGCGTTTCATCTTTCATAACTTGCAACAAACGTTAGAAGGGCAACTAAAAGAACAAAGGGTGTTGATCAGGTCTTTTCAAAAAGACTTGAAAGAAGCGAAGTCGGCAAAAAAATATTATCAAGATATTGAGAATAACATAGGAAAATTGTTAAGTTCAAATCAATTAGATTTGGTTTTGAAAAGAAAGAAGATTTGTTCGTTGGGCTCCAAATGACATTTCTATTGCCTTTACTATTCGCTATTTTAGCAAGAGATGTTATGCGTTTTTAAGGGAAACGTTAAAATATCCCTTGCCTGGAATATCTTCTTTACAAAGGTGGGTTGCTAAAATTGATTTACGAAAGGGACTATTAATTGATATTTTACGAATTATGAATATTGCTGGTCAAACCATGACTCCCTTTGAAAAGGTTGTGGTGTTGCAATATGATGAAATAAAGGTAGCTTCATCTTATGAATACGATAAAATGAATGATGAAGTAGTGGGTCCACATTAACAAATGCAGGTTGTGATGGCTCGTGGATTATTTGGGAAATGGAAGCAACCTGTATACATAGGTTTTGATCAAAAAATGACAAAACAAATTTTAGTAGGTATTAATAATTTCTAAGCTTCACGAGATTAATTATAATGTTGTTGCTTGCGTTTCTGATTGTGGAGGCGGAAATCAGGGCCTCTGGCGAGAATGGGAATATCAACTAACAATACATGTTTTCTACATCCTTATAACGCATGAAAATGTTTATTTTTTTGCGGATGCGCCACATTTATTAAAATTAATTAGAAACTTGCTTCTGGATACAGGGTTTGTGTTATAAGATGTCTCGGTAGTTTCGAAGGCACCTTTGGAGCTTTTAATAAAATCTGCGAATACGGAAGTTAGTTCATGTTTTAGGTTACAAGATAAACACATCCTTTGTCAAAATGCTGAAAGACAAAATGTCACTCTAGCGGCCCAGTTATTGTCCCACACTACTGCAACAGCATTAAAACATTACAATTGTTTCCAAGACAGAAGCAAAAAGCATTAAACACAGGGAATTTTATTGAGATTACAAATTCATGGTTCGATATTATGAATTCCTACACCATCACTGCATCTCTAAATTCGAAAAAACTGTATGGAGGCAATCTGACATACCAAAACAAAATATTAGAAGACTTTTATCATTTGATATCTACTACCTATATGAGATGTACTTCAAAGAACAGTCTTCAAATCTTTCAAAAAGGAATTTTAATATCTATAACATCTTTAAAATGCCTTTTTGTGGACATGAAAAATAAATATGACGCCAAATATAACCCATAGGTTAAATCAGGATTCTTTGGAAAACTTTTTCTCCCAAATTCGAACCAGAGGAGGCCTGAATGATCACCCTACACCTTTGAATGCTATTTATAGGATTAGGATGATCATAGTGGGAAAAAATCCTGGAATTGTCCAAAATAATTTAAATACAAAAGATTGCGCTGCAGATGAATATCTAATGTGGCAGTTTGTAACGAAAACTCATCTACTACCCATTAAAGATGTAAAGCATATTGCAGAGGAGGAAGCTTTTGATATATTGAAGCCACACAAGTAACCACAAGTAACCAACTGTCAGCTACCATTTAACCAACAATATTAGAAAAGGATGGCCTTATATACTTAGCAGGCTGGATAGCCAGAAAACATAAACAAAAACATCCTTATTTGGGAGATTATTCTTTTAAGAAACGGAACGAACATGGATATTCTATACCGTCATGGATACAGCATTTGTCGTTTGGAGGCCTTACCGTACCCTCGAATAAATGGGTGAATCAAGCCAATAGGTTGGAACAATTTTTTGAAAAATAAAATGTTTTAATTATTTAAGAATAGGGAAAGAAATCACAAAGGGGGGTTTAATTATCATCTTGAAAAGGGAAGAGATTGAAGAATGATTATAAACGATCAATTTATACGCATTAATTGTTAATAATGCCAAATTGTTAGTAATGCAATAATATTGACAGCAATTGTTATTTGATATCACCACTATTTATGGTTTAAGCTAGCGTAATTGAGATTTTATATTATACGTAGCAGAAACCAAGTTTCTAGACTTATAAAGTCATTCTAGCGGTAAACCCTGAACTATACGAATTGGTATTTATTAGAGAAAGGGTAACCCACTCGATAACCAAAAGGCCCAACTTGTACTAAATCTTGTATGTTTTAGCAAATTTAATCTAATTATATTTATTACATACTCGAGTGGTTGCCTCTGTAATTTAGTATAAGAATTGTAACTTTAATTGTCCGTGATTTTTGTGAAAATTAAATATTTGAGTGTTAATATTTCCATGCAATGTGAGAAAAATTATCATTATTGTATTGTGTATCTATCAATAAACTTTTAAGTACATTTTTTCTTGTTTATCCTTTATGTTTAAATTAGGAGGCAAGGCATTACACAAAGAACTGTAGTGTCGAAATTACCGAAGTAAACTTTGTTAAATGTAACAAAAAATTTTCTCCGTCTTATTACAACAGCTAATAATGAAGTACACAGGCAAGGAGACTGGGGACTACCAGTCTGGGTTCTACCCTAACAAATCAAGTAGATGCCATACACTGTATTAGACAAATGATGACTTTTCTATCATAATTTTGACTTACATTTACACTGCACAGCGTTGCCTGCCACACACCTACTGTATTTGGGGGTTTGGTGTAGGTAACGAATTCCAGAGATTATATCTGACAACACAGATCCCCGTAAGATCACTGCACTCTAAGTATGAAACGATTTATAGAAGATATGGAACGACTACCTAGGAAGTTAATAAAGCTAACACAAGCAAGTTACAATGGAAGAGTTGGAAGTTAGGGTTAGAACATTGCATGGAACAACAAACAACTTACTAGTTAGGCAGGGTGACACGTTGTCAGCAACCTTATTTAATATAACGCTAAAGAATATAATAAGAAAGACAAGCTACCACCGGGCAATCGTTAATAATTGGAAACCGGACACAGAGGCAGATGGCAGGACGATAAAGTAATAGAAAATATACGAAGTATGGAGATAGGCAATTGAAAAAAAATAGAAAAAATGGGGTAATTCACCCTAACATAATGAAAATAAATTTTTAGAGGATAATGTTACAACACAATGTTTATTGTATTATTGGTGGCATTTTCTTAGATCAAATCTACCACTTCGTAATTTCTCAAAATCAGGATCTTGCTACACGGTTGGTAATATTCTAGGTTGGTACCACATTTCAACTGTTGATGTTCTGTACTTACTATACAGGGTGTCAGGAAAGTCAACCGTGTCACTTCTGGATGTGAATGATCACGTACAATGATTAAGTAAAATTTTTGTCTTGGAAGCACAGTTTTCACAAAAATCAATGTTAAAAATTAAAAAGAAAATTTTGGGTACTGCATTATTTTGACTTAAATTTAGCCTGAGTAGGCTTAAAATTTAACAGTCACGTACGTGATTTCAAATAACGTAGGTAAAGCTAAATAAGACTTATTGATGCAAACACAAACAAATAATTTAATTATTTACACAAAAAAGTAAATACAAAGTAAAAAAATTAAAAGAAAATCTACTTCATTAAAGCAGTTGTTCGAAATGACCACCATTTACCCTAATGCAAGCTTCAGCTCGCCGAATCAAAGATCCCCTAACTCTTTCAAAAATTCCTGGTTCATTGCCAATGTTGTCTGCAGCAACCATAATGCGATTTAGTAAATCTTGCACATCTCCTACAGGTGTTCGGTATACTTGCTGTTTCATGTGTCCCCATACAAAAAAGTCACAAACGTTTAGATCGGGTGATCGTTTGGTGATCGTGGTGCCCAACGGACAGGTCAATTTCTGCCAATCGACTTGTTATGATACGTTTGATCTAAAAACGTACGCACAATATTACTAAAATCCCCGTCGCGTCATGCATAAACCATAAATCACGTCTTGTTTGCAGGTCGACATCTTCTAGTAGCAGTGGTAATTGATTAATTAAAAAATTAAGGTATGCTTCTCCATTTAATCGCATGGGTAAGACGTAAGGACCTATTAAATGGTCACCTATGACACCTACCCATACGTTAATTGAAAAACGATGTTGGAAATTGTGCCTACGAATAGCATGGGGATTTTCGTCAGCCCATACGTGTGCGTTGAGAAAGTTAATAATACCGTTCCTGGTAAAACAACACTCTTCCGTCATCAAAATTTTAAAAGGAAAACGGATTTTGTGCGGTTTGCTGTACTAGCCACTGACAAAAGTTGACCCTTGCAGGATAATCTGCATCACTTAAAGCTTGAACGCATTGTATGTGGTAGGGATACAAACGGTTTTCTCTCAAAATTTTCCAAACGGTATCGTGGCTAACACCTACAGTACGCGCTATTTCCCTGGTGGCTGGTGCTCAAAGAAGGGTTTTCTTCTACGGAGTATTGAGTGTAGAACTTCTTCCTCTGTATCGAAATTTCTTACTTGTCGCGGTCGTCCAACTTACCTAGCACGGATCCAGTTTCTCGAAATCGAAGCCTTTGAGCTACAGCAATAAAAGTTTCCCTATGGGGCAAGCGTCGCCCAGGAAAACGCTCCGGATACCGCACAATTGCATCACCAGCATTACCACCGCATTCACCGTACACAAAATGCATGTCTGCATATTGTTCTACTGGATATAGAGCCATAACTTTAATCAGTAATAATTTCCGACATTCAAAACGTCAAAAGAAGACAGTGAAACAATTGCCTAAAAATCAAATCCAAAGCTAGTTACAATAATTAGTAGCAGTTCCAAACTTTTTCTTTTTAATTTTTAACGGCCGTTTTAAATAAAACTGGGCTTCCAAGACAAAAATTTTAGTTAACTTTTTCATTTCATTTTGTGTGGCAATTCACCTCCAGAAGTGACACGGTTGACTTTCCTGACACCCTATATTATAAAAGCGTAAATTAAGAATTAAAAAATTAAAATAAGTTAATTTAAATTGTGTGAAATTGTGTTATAAAAATGGTTTGTTATTGCGTTGTTAAAGTTTGTAATACTTTGTCGAGTGGAGTTATAAAAACCCACATTTTCCCAAAGGATCTGGAGGTATGTATGTACACCGTAACCTAAAATGTCAGAAAATATAATTTATTTTTTTCAATTTTGATTCTTTTAAAATTAATATAAACAACTTTTACTAAATTTATTTTGCATTTTAGTTGTTCAATAAATGGATTGGCGCTGTAGGAAAAAAGAGGAAAAATTACGTTGTTTGTGATACCTATTCACTTTAACGAAGATTGCAAATTTATTTCGTCTGTGAAAAAAACAAAATTTGAGAATAGATGCAGTTCCTACACTTTTTTTGAACAATTCTTTAGGTACGGAAATATTTAAGTATGTTACATATAAAACAAATAAAACGTTATTTCCAGTTAAATTGATATTTTATTTATTATTTATATAAACTTTAATTAATAATTTTCATCCTTTCAAACTTTCATATTATATTGTATTAAAATGTTTTTTCACCCGTATGGGTTATCATATGAACTTCTATAATCACATATACCACATTAAAATGTTTTTTCTACGTATGGGGTTTCATAAGATCTTGTAAGTACCTAAGCCTTCTGTGAACATCTATAATCACATGTATCACATTCGTAATGGTTTTTCACCCGTATGGGCTTTCATATGTTGTTGGAAGCTACTCTTGCGTGCACATCTATAGTCGCATATATCACATTGAAATGGCTTTTCACCAGTATGGGCTTTCATATGTTGTTGGAAGCTACTCTTGTGTGCACATCTATAGTCGCATATATCACATTGAAATGGCTTTTCACCAGTATGGGTTTTCATATGTCGTTGCAAGATACTCTTATGTGTACATCTATAGTCGCATATATCACATTCAAATGCTTTTTCACCCGTATGGGTTTTCATATGAACTCGTAAGTTAGTCTTCTGTGAACTTCTATAATCACATCGAAATGGTTTTTCACCCGTATGGGTTTTCATATGTGGTTGCAAGCTACTTTTATGTGCACATCTATAGTTGCATATATCACATTGAAATGGTTTTTCACCCGTATGGGTTTTCATATGAACTCGTAAGTTAGGCTTCCGTGAACATCTATAATCACATATCGTCACCCTAATTCGCAAGTGTCGTAAGTCCACTTTTACTGGAAAATAAGGTTTTGGCTCCATCTGATAGATAGGTTACCTACCTATCGTTTGGAAAGTGCAGTATGTCCAGGAAAAAATTCAAACGCTTAAAACTCGTTATAATAAAATGTTGTAAGTCCACCTGCATGCACCAGTAATGCGCAGGTGTCGTAAGTCCATGAGTAGCCATAATAATAGACTGTGTCCTTAATGTGGTTGCGGTTTAATCATCTAAATTCACATATTTATTTCAAGTGTATTTTATTGTGAGTTGCTTTAATATATATTATCATGTATTTACACATCTTTTTCATGAACTTTATACATTTATTTGGTTATAATTGTTGCTTAAATTACAATTAAATTTAGAAAGGAGTTACGACAATTTCGTCACATACGTTATTTGTTACAGTAATATTCTTTGCCGGACTTACGTGATTTTCCGTTATCGTTTTTTGTGTCTCCTGTAAAATTTCGGTTTTGGCACTTACGACATTTGCGAATTAGGGTGACGATATATCACATTCAAATGCTTTTTCACCCGTATGGGTTTTCATATGTCTAGATAAGTTACCCTTCAGTGAACTGCTATAATCACATATATCACATTGAAATGGTTTTTCACCCGTATGGGTTTTCATATGTCTAGATAAGTTACCCTTCAGTGAACTGCTATAATCACATATATCACACTGAAATGGTTTTTCACTCGCATGGGTGTTCATATGTTGTTGCAAGCTACTCTTGTGTATTGAGTGTAGAACTTCTTCCTCTGTATCGAAATTTCTTACTTGTCGTGGTCGTCCAACTTACCTAGCACGGATCCAGTTTCTCGAAATCGAAGCCTTTGAGCTACAGCAATAAAAGTTTCCCTATGGGGCAAGCGTCGCCCAGGAAAACGCTCCGGATACCGCACAATTGCATCACCAGCATTACCACCGCATTCACCGTACACAAAATGCATGTCTGCATATTGTTCTACTGGATATAGAGCCATAACTTTAATCAGTAATAATTTCCGACATTCAAAACGTCAAAAGAAGACAGTGAAACAATTGCCTAAAAATCAAATCCAAAGCTAGTTACAATAATTAGTAGCAGTTCCAAACTTTTTCTTTTTAATTTTTAACGGCCGTTTTAAATAAAACTGTGCTTCCAAGACAAAAATTTTAGTTAACTTTTTCATTTCATTTTGTGTGGCAATTCACCTCCAGAAGTGACACGGTTGACTTTCCTGACACCCTGTATTATAAAAGCGTAAATTAAGAATTAAAAAATTAAAATAAGTTAGTTTAAATCGTGTGAAATTGTGTTATAAAAATGGTTTGTTATTGCGTTGTTAAAGTTTGAATTAAAATTTTTTCGTACAATAAAGAGATGCTTTTATACAATAAAAGATTGGTTTGTACAAAACAAAATGGATCTTTACAATAAAGTTGAAACGTACAAACGAAGATACTTTTACACAATAAATTTACAGTATCTACAGAGAACAGTTGAATTGTACAAAACAAAATACATCTCTACAATAAAGTTGAAATGTACAAAAAAAGAACCTGAACCTGAAGCAAAGACTAGTGTGGGGCGCCCCTCGAACTTTAGGTTAGTTGCAGTTTGAGAATTAATTTTTACAAAACTCAGTGAACTTGTGTATATACATACGTTGCGCATGCGCGTAAGGGGGTGGCTATTTCAATACTCGCCTGTCCTAATATATCGAGCACAATTTATCGAGCATTTATTATTTTTTATCATGCGTTTATTTTTTTTGTTTTATTGGAAGAATGCTTCATTGTGGAAAGCAATTTTTTTGACATTTCACCTTTTTTTGTAAGAAATAATTTTTTTTAGTACGCTTCAGTTTTTTTGTAAAAATCATGTTTTTTGGACAACTTCGCCATTTTTTGTAAGTATTAATTATTCTTTGTACATTTCAACTTTATGGTACCAAACAATTTTTATTGTATAAATCAACCTTTTATTGTACAAATACATCTTTTCTTGTATCAAATCATCTTTATTTTGTACGCGAAAAATACCACCCTTAAAGTTTGTAATACTTTGTCGAGTGGAGTTATAAAAACCCACATTTTCCCAAAGGATTTGGAGGTATGTATGTACACCCTAACCTAAAATGTCAGAAAATATAATTTATTTTTTTCAAATTTGATTCTTTTAAAATTAATATAAACAACTTTTACTAAATTTATTTTGCATTTTAGTTGTTCAATAAATGGATTGGCGCTGTAGGAAAAGATATCGAATATGCGAAGAGGAAAAATTACGTTGTTTGTGATATTCACTTAAACGAAGATTGCAAATTTATTTCGTCTGCGAAAGAAACAAATTTGAGAATAGATGCAGTTCCTACACTTTTTTTGAACAATTCTTTAGGTACGGAAATATTTAATTATGTTACATATAAAGCAAACAAAACGTTATTTCCAGTTAAATTGATATTTTATTTATTATTTATATAAACTTTAATTAATAATTTTCATCCTTTCAAATTTCATATTATACAGTGAAGTCCATTTATTATGCAATATAGGCATGTTGCAAGTTAATTGGTGTACGCACTTTACCATTGGAATATAGGCAACCCATTATACAGTTAGCTAGTTTTTTTTTTATCTAACCATCTATGATCTAACCGAAACAGCAACACATGAAAGTTTAACCTCAAAATAAAACATGTTCTCAGTTCAAAAAAGATTATTTAATATTGAAAATGAAACAAATAGGATCAACAGCAAGCAATTACGAGTATTATAAGTATAACAAATGTTCGAAGTGCCCACCTTGCATTTCCAAACAGAAGGCTAAACGATTGTTAATTTCGAAATTAACAGGTATGTTTCGACATTCATTAATGCAGGGGCAAGAGTGCTTAGCAGTGTATAGTGGGTTGCCTATATTCCAATGGTAAAGTGCTCACACCATTTCACTTGCAATATGCCTATATTGCATAATAAATGGACTTCACTGTATTGTATTACAATGGTTTTTCACCCGTATGGGTTATCATATGAACTTGTAACTGTGACCCTTCTGTTAACTTCTATAATCACATATACCACATTAAAATGCTTTTTCACCGGTATGGGTGTTCATATGTCGTCGCAAGCGACTCTTCTGTGCACATCTATAGTTGCATATATCACATTGAAATGGTTTTTCACCTGTATGGGTTTTCATATGAACTTGTAAGTGAGTCTTCTGTGAACTTCTATAATCACATATATCACATTGAAATGGTTTATCACCCGTATGGGTTTTCATATGAACTTGTAAGTTAGGCTTCTGTGAACATCTATAATCACATCTATCACATTGAAATGGCTTTTCACCTGTATGGGTTTTCATATGTTGTTGCAAGCTACTCTTGTGTGCACATCTATAGTTGCATATATCACATTGAAATGGTTTTTCACCCGTATGGGTTTTCATATGTTGTTGCAAGCTACTCTTGTGTGCACATCTATAGTTGCATATATCACATTGAAATGGTTTTTCACCCGTATGGGTTTTCATATGTTGTTGCAAGCTACTCTTGTGTGCACATCTATAGTTGCATATATCACATTGAAATGGTTTTTCACCCGTATGGGATTTCATATGAACTTGTAAGTGAGTCTTCTGTGAACTTCTATAATCACATCTATCACATTGAAATGGTTT
This sequence comes from Hemicrepidius hirtus, assembly GCA_963082805.1. NCBI lineage: Eukaryota > Metazoa > Arthropoda > Insecta > Coleoptera > Elateridae > Hemicrepidius > Hemicrepidius hirtus. The sequence goes on from OY720165.1 coordinate 8,021,828, forward strand.
TTCACCCGTATGGGTTTTCATATGAACTTGTAAGTTAGGCTTGTGTGAACTTCTATAATCACATCTATCACATTGAAATGGTTTTTCACCCGTATGGGTTTTTATATGATCTTGTAAGTTAGTCTTCCGTGAACTTCTATAATCACATATATCACATTGAAATGGTTTTTCACCCGTATGGGTTTTCATATGTTGTTGCAAGCTACTCTTGTGTGCACATCTATAGTTGCATATATCACATTGAAATGGTTTTTCACCCGTATGGGATTTCATATGAACTTGTAAGTGAGTCTTCTGTGAACTTCTATAATCACATCTATCACATTGAAATGGTTTTTCACCCGTATGGGTTTTCATATGAACTTGTAAGTTAGGCTTGTGTGAACTTCTATAATCACATCTATCACATTGAAATGGTTTTTCACCCGTATGGGATTTCATATGAACTTGTAAGTTAGTCTTCTGTGAACTTCTATAATCACATCTATCACATTGAAATGGTTTTTCACCCGTATGGGTTTTCATATGAACTCGTAAGTTAGTCTTCTGTGAACTTCTATAATCACATCTATCACATTGAAATGGTTTTTCACCCGTATGGGCTTTCATATGTTGGAAGTTACCCTTTCGTAAATTTCTATAATCACATTTCTCTCTTGTAGCTATCTTACTACCAGTCTCAAAATTACTTCCCTGTTTAGCCCTCTCGCCACTTACAGTTCTTGTATATGGTTCTGAGTTACCTCTTGCATTATTGGATTTTTCTTCAATTGGATATAAGGTGCTGTACATTGCAGAATCTAATTTTTCAACTTGAAAGCCTTGCCTGATTTCTGATTCAATTTCGCCAATTTCTTCTTTTATATCCAGCTCCTCGCCTACTAAAGGCTCAATCTTAATATAGATATCATCATCGTCACTCTTAATATTAAATTTCACATCAGATTTTATTTCGGCATTCAAATGGGTGCTGGTATTTTCATGTTTTACTGAAATGATTAACAGTATATTATATTATTATATATGAAAGCATATTAACATTAAAAATATCATTTTTTAAATATAAGGGTGATTTAAATGTAGTACATCAAAAACTTGTAGGAGGTGATTCCTCTCGCCAGAATAAGGAAAAAAGTTAATATAACCCATGGTCATATTAACAGGCGACAAAGATGGAACGAAGAATAACTAATTTTGTTCGTAAGTTTAACCAAATAAGATATTGTTTTGGTTCGTACGTAAAGTATTTCTTTGGTTTAGTGGCGCTTATTCGTGTTTTCAGAATTTTTAAATTATTCAAAGGGTGGTAAACCTGAGGACCGATTTAGTTTAGTTGGGAGGCCAAACATAAAAATAATTTCCCTAATAACCAAAACAATATCTTATTTGGCTAAATTTTTACGAATAAAATTAGTGATTCTTCGTTACAATTTTGTCGGCTGGTAACTTGTTAGCAACCAAGCATTTTCGGATCATGGGTCATAATCAGTGGCGAATGCTTCATGAGAGCAAGGCATGCACTGCATGCCTAAGTAGCTCCTAGTTTTGTATTATTATGTTTGTTTACTTTTTAGTAAACAAATATTGAACATTGACCCTAACTCTGTAAGGGAGTACGCAGCGGAGTACGAGAGTCGGGATAGATAACACATTACATCACATTCCACTTAGTAGTGTAAAGAAAGTAACTATTCGTTTTACAAACGAGTACTCACTAGGCCACTACCACGGCCACTACTCATTTGCGTATCTGTTCCACTGTACACTGTACCTAGTATCAAGGTCGTACTCGGAGTACTCGTTTTATAAGCGACTGCACTACTGCAGAATCTACTTCAACGTGAACGAGTACTCGGTAACGAAAATCTACATCACTAATAGTGATGTAAATTTTTGTCACGTTCCGGTACTTGTAACTATTCGTTAGTTTTAGTTACAGTATTCGTTACCGAGTACTCGTTCACGCTGAAGTAGATTCTGCAGTCGCTCATAAAACGAGTACTCCGAGTACGACCTTGATACTAGGTACAGTGTACAGTGGACCAGATATGCAAATGAGTACTGGCCTAGTAAGTACTCGGGCAGTGGATGTTTCGTCCCCGTAATGATAGTTAATCCTAATTTGCCGAGAGTAATTTTTAAGCTGGATAGACGTTTCGTCCCGAAAGATAACAATTCATTATAATCGGCCAAGGTGATTAGGGTAATATCTTAATAAATTTGTTTTGTTTTCGATTTATGTTTTATTCAGCCAAATGATGAGAAAGTTCAAAAATTTTCAGATTATTTGACTAATAACTATATTGTAGAAGATTCACCATATCCCCTACATATATGGGCAGCAAAAACAGCTTCTAGTACTACGCGTTCTACCAACGCCTGCGAATCTTTTCACAGGTTCTACAACAACAGTGTTAATTGTGCCCACCCTGCACCCTAACATATTCATGTTCGTCGATTTTGTGAAATGTTATCGAAGTGAAATATACATTAAATTGCAGAGCACTAATAAATCTGATAAACCTAACTCGGATACCCAAAAACGGGAACGCTATTTAAAGGCTAGAATAACTGAGTACGACAATAATAAAATATCGTGTCTTCATTTTGTAAAAATATCATCATATTATTTTATTAATATTTTATAATACATTATACAGTGCGCGCATAAAGTTTGGAATAATGGAAATAATTCTTTTCCCGGCAAAATTAAAGAAAAACGGTTTGAAACGTTAAATTGATTTATTTTAAAAGAAATATTTTGAGATAATTTTCATTTTTCTACCGCTTTCTGGTTTCAAGCAGTGACATCCCCTATTGTTTTGGCGGATTTGGATATATAATGAAATTCTGAATTCAAAAATATCAACATTTATGGCATTCAGACTGATTGTTTCAGAGATATTAATTTTTGAATGTAATCAAATAAGTGATTTCTAAAATAAGTTTATTTTACTAACCAACTACTTTTTTGAGGAAACGATGTTGGTATGGTTCTTATACATACTGGAACTCACATTTTGTAACAGAAATCAGTACCTACCATTTCCTCGCAAAAAATTTTGTTTTTTTTGGAAAAATAAACTTATTTTAGAAATCACTCATTTGATTACATTCAAAAATTAATCAGTCTGAATACCATAAATGTTGATATTTTTGAATTCAGAATTTCATTATCTATCCAAATCTGCCAAAACAATAGGGGGTTGCCATTTAAAAAATATATCGATGACGTCACTGCTTGAAACCGGAAAGCGGTAGAAAAATGAAAATTATCTCAAAATGTTTCTTTTAAAATAAATCAATTTGACGTGTCAAACCGTTTTTCTTTAAATTTGCCGGGAAAAGAATTATTTCCATTATTCCAAACTTTATGCGCGCACTGTATGTACCTATAGAGATAACTAATAAATATCTAGAATTAAATGTCAAAGGAGATTATCTTAAGTACCGGGGACGAAACGTCAATGGAACTTAACTTAAATATTTCGTACCCGGGACGAAACGTCAATGGAACTTAACGCTAATTACGTCTTCGGGACGAAACGTCCATCGCCCGTACAGCCCAAGTACTCGTTTGTAAAAAGTAACGAATACTTTTTCATGTCCGTATTCGTTGCTTCGGATCTTGTCGGGTAACGAGTACTCGGATAACGATAACGAATAGTTACTTTTTTTTACACCACTAATCACTAATGAGTTGTTTCCCGATGGAGTACATAATTTGTTTTTTATATCTTCGCAATCCACGCGGAATCGCACCAACCAGTCGTACGAGAGTCCATTAACAGGCATGAGAAACAGAAAAAAACGGTTTCGCAATACTATACTCGCACAACTTGTCTGTGCGCACAACCACGGCGCGCCTTCATACATTTTTACTTTCCCATACCACCACTGGTATAGGGGAAGTATTGATATCATGAAAATATTCGAAATCGAAATTTTCGCGGAAATACGTGTTTTGGGCCCTCAGGAACCCAAAAAAGTGGTCTAGAAAAAATGTCTGTCTGTGGGTGGGTGTGTACGTATGTAACGTCTCTAACGCAAAAACTACTGGACCGATTTTGATGAAATTTTAAATGAAGGGGTATATCGAAAATTCATCGACAAAATAAGCTTTTCAAAAAAATCCGAAACCGGAAGCGGAAGTTAGACATGTTTTTTTGGTATCATTTTTTTCAGAAGGGGAATTTTGAAAATCTGAGTAGAGGATATGAAAGAAGGGCATAATTCAAGGGAAATAGTTTTTTACCGGACTCTCTAACTTCAAAATGGCGGTCGCTATGAATTTTTCAAAATTTCGAATTTAACGCCCCATAACTCAAAAACCAGTTATCTGATCAGGTTCCGCAACAACTTGTTTGAAAGCCCTTTGGCTGTACTATACCAAGAAAAATAATTATTTACTAAATCCAAAAACGGTCGCAACGGCGCTCTTCCAAATATTTTGAAATTTTTGAAAAATTATTACAAAAAAACTGCTCTAAGGATTTTGTTTAAATTTTCTATAGTTATGCAGCTTCGTATTAGCTACATTTTTGTTTTTGGATGAACGCCAGAATTCCACTGAATTCGCCCTCTACGAGATTTTGAAAATCGGAAATTGATGCTCCTATAGCGCCTTTATTAGTCAAAATATGAAAGAAGTTTAAATATAAAAGTTGTTCAGTATATAAATTTACATTTTTCTAAATTTATATCACGTATACAGGGTGTTTGGTTTTCACAGTACAATAAGCAACTTTGTTATTTTAAATGAAACACACTATATATTATTATATAATTGAATGCAAAATTAAATTATCTATCACATAGTATATGGTGTTCATATGGGTAAAATGTACGGTTAATGAGAAATTCGTGAATTTTGAATATTTAGGTTGACTCGGATCGTCGCGTTGTAGGTCGGTAGCGATGGTCCGACTTCCCCAGTTGTAATTTCTAGCCGCATAGATGCGTATCTTGGTGTCTTTCTTTTGTTCATATCGAACCCGTATAGCCTCGTTTTTCTCGCGAGGCATTCAAATGATTTTCAATGCTGCCTCGCGAACTACTGTTGAATAGCAAAAACAAAATGTTTATTTTTAGTATGGGAAAGTCCAGGGGAGGTTTGCACCTCCACTTTTTTAAATTCAATCTCCTAACATAAGACTTTCCCTGTTTAACGTCCGTTTGTTCAATAATTAATTCGGGTCGAGGTGGGCCCATTTCCGAAAGTTCTAATTTATTTTCGAATTTCAATGTTTTTTGTAACTTAAAGTCTTAACATTCGGAAATTTAATAAAAAAATGTATGAAGTCGCGCTGTGGTTGTGCGGGTGTAATATTGCGAACGCGTTTTTTTGTTTCTCATGCCTGTTAATGGACTCTCGTACGAGTGACTGGTATTTACAAGAAATACTATGAAACAAGACAGATTATGTGTTCTATCGAAAAATAACTCGTACAAAATACAAACAACTAATGAGTTAGATATGGAACATTTTGTGGGCCAAAAGCAAAGGCGAATGAATTTTGTTTCTAAAACTTATCAGTTATCACTTAAAAAGTGAGTATTGTTTTTGTTATCGCTCTCCCACTGTTGTTACCTACGAGCCGCCACTGGTAAAATCGATTGGAAAAATTTATTACACGATATGCTGGGAATTAAAACCGCAAATTTGTTTTGAACAATCATTGGAATAAAAGAATACTACATATAAACTCAACTTTATTTGTTTTATCTTGTTAAGCATAAAAAGATTAGTGTTTTCTACAAATTGTAATAATTTTATTATACAGTGTGGAAGAAAGGTATGGAATAAATTCATTATTTCTAAAACGATGACGTTTCATGAAAGCTCCTCTTTTGAAAAAGACCCGTGTTCCTATACCTGCGCATTTCCGATGTTCATTTGTTTTCGCGTGATGACGTCATCGGATATTTTTTTAAATGGAACCCCTATATATTTTTAACGGATTCGTGTACAGCTCAACTTGCTGAATTCGAAAATGTACCACTTTAATACTTTATTTCTACACCTTCCCGAGAAAAAATAGTTATTTGTTTAACAAGGCAGAAAAGTAGCAGATTTACTGACGCAGCTGGTATTTCACAGCTGAGGCGAAGCCGAAGCTGTGAAACCAGCCAAGGCAGTAAATCTGCATTTCTGCCGTGTTGAACATATAATTTTTTCTAAGATTGTTTACATTTAACATTAATTTAATGATTATTTTTAATATTTGTTGTGCTATTAGTATCAGCAAGCATCTGTTGCTATGCAGTTCTTATTGGTTGCTATGAAAAAACATATTTCAGAAATGTCATTCTATTTGTTGTGAATAGAATAGTTTAATCTTGTTAATTCGTAAATATTAATTAATTTATAATAATATTTACAATGGAAAATGACGATGTTCACCCCATCCGAAATTAAAGAAATCGTGAAAAATATGGAACTTAAATTTAATTATTAAAAATTTCAAATTTATTTGTTTTTCGAAGCAACCTGATTTTGAATGCTACTGTCAGTAAAAATGATCACTTTTGCCTAGGCAGTAAATGTGGAACTATGGAGACAGTCAAATGTCAGTCAAAGCATGCTTTTACTGTCTATCGGAGAAAAAATAATATTACCGATTCGTAGTAAGAACAACAAATTAAATCAAGTTACCTAAGAAATTATTTCCGGCAGCTAAATAAAATCTAATCAGAATCGATAAATTAACAAATTAACAACCGTTTCAATTACTGCCTGCAACAAAATGATCATAATTTTGAACATTTAATTAATTATTTTATAAAATTGTCATGTTGCTATTGTTGAACTGTTAATTTGTTAATTATAAGTTTATTAATTTTTAATCTGTCAATTGTTAATGTGTTAGTTTCTCGATTCTGATTATATTTTGTTTAGCTGCCAGAAACAATTTTAACTTTGATTTAATTTGTACGAATCGGAAAATATTTTTTTTCGGGAAGGTGTAGAAATAAAGTAATTAAAGTGGTAGATTTTCGAATTCAGTAAGTGGAGCTGTACACGAATTCGTTAAAAAAATATAGGGATTACATTAAAAAAAATATCCGATGACGTCATCACGCGAAAACAAATGAACTTCGGAAATGCGCAGGTATAGAAACAAGGGTCTTTTTCAAAAGTAAAATCGACGTGTCCAAGGAAATTTCATGAAACGTCATCGTTTTAGAAATAATGAATTTATTCCATACCTTTCTTCCACACTGTATAACGTAATAAAAGGCAAAAACTGTCCCGATTCTCTTATGTATTTTGGAGCCCGTAATAACATTTTCCAATCAACGTTGCTCAAAAACGGTACATCCTATCGATATTCAACATGTTGTATTACTGTTGAAAATGGGAGCAAATTACACACAAAAAAGTTGCGGTTATTGTTTCCCCACGGCCACGCAGTTTAAGACACGCATGGATAAAATTTTCAATTAGTATTTTAACTTAATGTTATTACGCATAAAAAGAGTATTGCCTGTGCAAAATTTCATTATTTTACCTTGAATGGTTTTGAAGATATTCAATAAAAACTATCTCAGAGGCCACCTGTAAGGAGGCTGTAGCTCCCTTTGGAAGCATCTTTCAACCTACGTTTGTAGAAACTTTTTTCTTATTTTTGGTGGTACAAAAAGCACACTTTTTTCGGGACACCCTGTATATACTTGTAATTGTTAAGTAGAATGTAAAAATATTTTGGTACAAAATATTTACATTTGAAATATTAAAAGTTTCAAATCTAAATTAACTTTCAGTTGTTTTTACCCCCGTTTTGTGCTTGCCATATGAATAGGCCGGAAAGAGACGTCAAGTCTCGAAAATGAAGAAGGTAGTGGTCGAACCAAATATATCACTGAAAAGGAAAAAATGATTTTCCCCTGGATTTTCCTACTTACCCCCTGTTTGCAACTCAGCTTGGGAAAAGTTTCCCTTATTGTCTTTTCCATTCCAAACATCCAACGTACGATTCTCAGTATCCATCACGAAGCCCTCACGTACAATTTCTGATTTTACTGCAACAGCATTTATGTAGAGAAAATTCCACGTTAATGAAACATCCGGGTAAAATTAATTTTAAACACTTACCATCTGCTTGAGAAAAGTTCTCCTTGACGTCGTTGCTATTCCGAGAATCTAGAGTAGAATCATCCCGATTTATCACTAATCCCTCATCTACAACTTCCGAATGAACTGCGACATCGTTTATGTAGAGCACGAAATCCATGTCACTGCAAAAGTCTTCGGCTTATTACAACCTTCTGAAACATACTAAACAGTTGTAATTTGATGCCATAAAAGATTACACATTACTTACGTTGTATATTGCGAGTTTATTGCAGTAAATTACAAAAAATATACAAGCAAGAAATTCTAAATTAAGGAAATAAGTTCTTATTGTGTGGATCAAGTTACTTAACACAGGTAGCAAAGAAACACATATGTAAAAACCTCTTTACAGGTTAGAAAACGCGCGCCATAAACCATAGACGCGTATTGACAAGGTTGTTCTCAGTCGCCACTGTGCTAGGAAGATGGCCAACTGAGGCCAAGGTTAACGTTAAACTTTAGAAAACTATCTCCGACAGCGCCATTTACGTTAGAGTACACACACTATACAGTAATGGCGCGGCCGGCGTGGCGGGAAGTTTAAATAGGTTATGGTAGGTCAGGGCAGGTTAAAATTGAGTTAATATTTTCAAAACTAGAAAAAAAATGCACTGTAATAATTAGTCAACATTTATTAGAACAAAATCACACATTGACACCTAATAATACAATTAAATTTTTACACTTTTCTGATAACAAATAAAAATTAAATATTTTGGAAGCTTTTGAAATTTATAAACACACAAAAAACAATATACCTTTAATGAATGAGCAAATTGAGCTCTTAGATTCAACTACTTGTTTTTGGGGCTGCAGACCAGCAGCAGTGGACTGAATAGCTTTACCAACTGCAGGACTCCATCCAGCTGACGTAGAAGTCTCTGCAGGTGGTGTAACTATCTCCTCCCGTTCGGGTTCCTCCAGCACTTCTAAAACATATAATAAACACAACTTAGATGATTTTCGTTACATTAACAGCAATTCGGTTAACATAGATTACAATGCAATTAATTTAATGGGTCAAAGACACATGCCCAACAACATATAAACCATACTATTAACTATATTGCTGTAACTTGGTTCTACAAACAAACTTACCTGGTAAAAACAACGTCGGCACAGCACTTCTAGAGAGTCGATTGTTGCGCATTAAAAACTCTGCAGCAAAATGCTTTCTGCATATTACATAGTGTTTTTGCTGTATTGCCTTCGGATCCATTGCTAGCAGTTTTTTATTTCCGCATGCTTTTAACCACACCTCAAGCCGTGGTGCTTTCGGGAAAGTATGCATGATTGTCTCTGTTTCTCTTGCACAGCATTCGAATACACTACACATCCTTCTTGCACTCATTTCACTGTAATCAATGAATTTCAATTATAAAGCGGTTAATAATTGGTTAAATTTAAATTATACTGACATATTTCAGACACGAGGACAGCAAAATACAACGACAGCAAAATACAACTTGCTCGATGAACAATTTCAGCAGTTAAAAGGTTAAAACAGTTAAGACACAATAAATAAAAACTCAGAACATGTGGAAACTAATTAGATTATTATATTAAAGTATTACTTGCAACAGGAAAAACACTTTTATTAGAAAGAACCACAAAACACCTTACTCAACCTTACTGTCAACTTTGTGTATTCAATTATTTAGTACTAAACACTAAGAACTAAACCAACTATAAAAACTTGTTTACATAAAACAAAACATTAACACATAAGAAAATAATCAGAGCTAACTAAACAGACATAAATTTGAAATGCATGTTGGAATAATTTATAAATTCAACAAAAATGACAGGTGAATCACAGAACTATGAGGTGAAACGTCACAATTTTAAGTTTTCGCCTGCGCGTTCGCGTTTTAACGACGTCACAATGATACCAGCGACACCTACGAAATACCACACACACTAATTGTACTGCTTTTACGTGGGTAATACAAGTTGCTTCCCCGTGTTTATAGCTTGTGGGCGAAGTGGATTGCGGGTAGCAGTCGGGAAGCTACGTCACTGGGAAACCTACGCATCTCTTTCTAGCAGTTAAGCCTCTGTCTGTCTTATACCTGTGCATACCCCGGTAACTGATCTTCGAGTTGGAAGAGCTATTTATTTTTAAATACTTTTGTAATTTCGTTTGTTAAAAGTAGTGTTTTTGTAACCGTTTTTACGTTGTTGTGTGCATTTACATTTTAAGATTGTGGAAATTTAGTTAATAATCTCTACGGGTAAGTTGTATTTTATGCTAAATTTAGATTACCTACCTACATCAATTTAAAGTTCGAAATATTAAAAGTAGCAGTAAGTACATTTCTGTTATCATTTTTTGTAGGCAAAAATGCCAGGAAATCGTTGTGCAGTTGCCTTGGTGCAGTTGCTACATGTAGCAATAGTTTGGAAGTAACTAACAAAAATAATATGAAGGAGATGTATCACAAATTTCCAAAAGGGGGAAATATAAAGGCAGTGTTAGCACAAAGTTGTAGTCGGGCTGATAAATGGAATCCTAACACATCTAGAATTTGTTCTATCCATTTTACTGATGATGATTATCATCGAGACTTGAAGGCGGAATTGTTAAACTTACCATTAAAAAGGCGGTTAAAAGAAGCAGGTACGTTGTAGTTAATTAAATTTTCGAAATATCTACTATATAGGAATGCAGTTACGTTTTACCCCTTTTATTAACCAAAAAATTATACTTTTATAATATTATGACCGTTACATTTCAGCTGTGCCGTCCATGTTTCTGTTTAGTAAAATAAATTCTACCCGTACTCACACGGATCGGTCATCGAGATTGGAGAAAAGGAAGGATAAAGTACTTGTTAAGCAATTACTACAAGACGACGACGTTGTACGAAGTACCTACAGCTGAAATTAAGAATTTTAACGATGCCTGCACTTAAACAAATAATTCAATGCACGATAAATACAACATTTTATTAAAAGAACACCAAGAATTATCGACAGCGTTTAATAACTTGCAGCAAACGTTAGAAGGGCAACTAAAAGAACACAGGGTGTTGATCAGGTCTTTGCAAAAAGACTTGAAAGAAGCGAAGTCGGCAAATAAATATTTATCAAGATATTGAGAATAACATAGGAAAATTGTTAAGTTCAAATCAATTAGATTTGATTTTGAAAAGAAAGAAGATTGTTCGTTGGGCTCCAAATGACATTTCTATTGCCTTTACTATTCGCTATTTTTATTTTAGCAAGAGATGTTATGTGTTTTTAAAAGGCTTGTATTTAGTAGACACTCGGATCTGTTTCAGCGACAGGAGATTTTTCCTATGCGCCTAAGGAAAATAATATATAGGCAACTATCTTTTCAAAGACTGTTAGGGTGGGAGAGTAAAGTGTCCGGCCCTTATTAGGTCTGGCCATCGACCATCTGCATCACAGATTACTTAAGTAATTAACGTAACCTTAACCTAAGTAATCTGTGATCTGCATTGTTGTTATCAGTTGTCAGCTACGTCACAGTACGTCACAGCTACGTATATCAGACGTGCCTGCAGCTGGTGTAAAGCCATCATTCGTGTATTTTTACTTTCCCATACCACCACTCGTATTTATGGGAAATATTGATATCATGAAAATTTTCGAAATTGAGATTTACCCGCAAATACGTGTTTTGGACCTCCAGGAACCCAAAAAAGTGGTCTAGAAAAAATGTGTGTGGATGGGTTGGTGGGTGGGTGGGTGTGTATGTGACTCCTCTAACGCAAAAACTAGTGAACCGATTTTGATGAAATTTGAAATGAAGGGGTACCTATATCGAAAATTCATCGACAAAATAAGCTTTTCAAAAAAATCCGAAACCGGAAGCGGAAGTTAGACATGGTAGCATTTTTTTCTGAAGCAGAATTTTGAAAATATGTGTAGCGGATATGACCATAATTCAAGGAAAACAGTTTTTTACCGGACTTCAAAATGGCGGCCGCTATGAATTTTTCAAAAAAGAAAATGTACCTAACACTAAACTGCATAAGTGTGGAAAATTTAAACAAAATCGTGTGGCCAGTTTTTTTGTAATAATTTTTCATAAATTTCAAAATTTTTGGAAGACCGCCGTTGCGACCGTTTTTGAAGTTACTAAATAAATTTCGTATAGTACCGCCAAAGGGCTTTCAACAAGTTGTTGCGGAACCTGATCAGATAACTGGTTTTTGAGTTATAGGGCGTTAAAGTCGAAATTTTGAAAAATTCATAGCGGCCGCCATTTTGAAGTCCAGCAAAAAACTGTTTCCCTTGAATTATGGTCTTCTATCATATCTGCAACTCAGATTTTCAAAAGTCTGGTTCTGAAAAAATGCTACCAAAAAAAACATGTCTAACTTCCGCTTTCGGTTTCGGATTTTTTGAAAAGCTTTTTTGACGATGAATTTTCGATATACCCCTTCATTTCAAATTTCATCAAAATCGGTTCACTAGTTTTTGCGCGTTAGAGGCGTCACATACATACATACCCATCGACCCACCCCCAGACAGACAATTTTTCTAGATCACTTTTTTGGGTTCCTGGGAGTCCAAAACACATAATTATTTTAAGCGAAAATCTCAATTTCGAAATTTTTCATGATATCACCACTTCCCATATAGCTGTTTTTGTTACTGTCGCGTAAACATTATTTTTAATCGTTTTCTCAGGGGTGATGATGTACTGGTCAAGAGTTACAGTCGGTAGCCATAGCCATTCTTACTAAATCATCCTACCCTGTTTGTAATAAAAATAACGTACGTATTGTCAGAAAATATCATAGTTTACTTTCAATCTTTTCCAATAAGTAGGGAATAGTTGTTATTGTAGATAGCACCTGCGGTTTCACGACCTTCCTCAACCCATCACCGGTCTTCTACGTAAGCAAACCCTCAGTAGCGAGAGAAGGGGTTTGTTCATTTGGTTGCCTATAAACAACTAATTTTTGGAGATTTTTAGTGTGCAATATACCCCCAAAGGGCTTTAAAACAAGTCGTTGCGGAACCTGATCAGATAACTGGTTTTTGAATTATGGGACGTTAAAGTCGAAATTTTGAAAAATTCATAGCGACCGCCATTTTGAAGTTAGAGTCCGGTAAAAAACTGTTTCCCTTGAATTATGCCCTTCTTTCATATCCCCTACTCAGATTTTCAAAATTCCGCTTCTGAAAAAAATGATACCAAAAAAACATGTCTAACTTCCGCTTCCGGTTTCGGATTTTTTTGAAAAGCTTATTTTGTCGATGAATTTTCGATATACCCCTTCATTTAAAATTTCATCAAAATCGGTTCACTACTTTTTGCGTTAGAGGCGATATATATACACACACACCCACCCACAGATAGACATTTTTTCTAGACCACTTTTTTAGGCTCCTGGGGGTCGAAAACACTCATTTCCGTGAAAATCTCGATTTCGAAAATTTTCATGATATCAATACTGCCCCTATACCAGTGGTGGTATGGGAAAGTAAAAATGGTATCATTTTTGTTTTTAATGAAGTATCTTTTGTCAGACTGAGTTGAATTTTGGAGGAATTAAACTGGGGCTAACTGCTACCTATAGACCGCAAATGACAAACGAAATGTTATTTTTCCAGGATCTTAATGATATATTTAGATTGATAGGTAATATAAATGATTATGAAATCTTTGCTGGGGATATAAATTTTGATATTCTTGATACTACTTCAACTAATGCTAATAATTATTTAAACATTTTAAATGAATTTGGATTCCATACATATATAAATAAACCAACAAGAATCGCTCAATTTTCTGCAACTTGTATAGATCATATATTTGTAAAACACAATTTGCAATGAGCCTTACTCATAGATTAACTTCCAGATAATTCCAAGCGCTGCGCCACTGTCGCGTGTGGACATCGACGTGGCTCGAAACACAGTTCACCATTTACTTAGCATTGAACCACAACTGCCAATAAATTTAAATTTCTATTTAAAGTAGAAGGGTTGTGGATGATTTTTCATGAATTGAATTATTTGGTTATCCGAAAAAGCAAGTATTTTACATGTATTGTTTAATACAACTTTACACTGAATAATTAAAGTTATGGGAGATTAATGGTTTTACTGAATTACGAGCGGCACTCGATCGAGGTCGGAACAATTCGCTATTGGAAGTTTCAGAATTCTAACCTATCTTTTATTTTGCGGTGAAGTAAAGTGAAGTACCTACACAAACACGCGTTATACGTATTCTGCGCATGGCAATTTCTCACTGGAATGTTTCTCGCAACCGAATTTTATTTATTAATTATAAGCTTATAATGACTCTGTGGGTAAATATAAAATCGTAGATACGAGCTTTTGTATTACCTTTTTACACGAATGCACATAATGTAAGTGCTACCGATACCGTGTGCATGTTTCCTATGTAACTATAGGGAATAAATATTAACGATACGCCCTATGGTGGCTAGAATAGTAACTAACTGTGTGACGTCAGAACCGAGATTAAGGCGGGATGTTTGCTTGTTGTAAACAGGATCGAGAATGTGTAAGTGGCGAATAAACCAAGGGAAATGTCAATGATGTCAATGCGATGTCAAAATCTTAACCCTTTCTGACGTCACAAATTGTTGACCGCAGCGCAACAATTATAGACCAATATCACTCACAAATAATTTTGCAAAAATATTTGAAAAAGCTATCAAATTAAATCTTAATAAATTCTTAGACAAACATAATATAATTGCCAAAGCTCACTATGGGTTTCAAAAAAACCTGTCAACCAATGATGCTATCTTCGACATAACACAACAAGCTTATGATGCATGCGACGCAAGCTTAAAACAATTGCGATTTTCGTAGACCTCAGCAAAGCATTTGATACTGTTCGTCATAAAAAACTTTGTAATAAACTAGAAAATTATGGTATACGAGGTATTCCGTTGGATCTTATAAAAAACTATCTATCAAACAGGAAACAAAAAGTACAGCTTAATAACCACTTCAGCTCTTCGCAATTATATCAGATTGGTGTCCCGCAGGGTACAGTGTTGGGTCCGGTACTTTTTCATATATATATATATATTAATAACATTATTAAAACTATTATTGGAGGTCAAGCAATTGCTTATGTAGATGACACTGCCTTGGTTTTTGTTGAGGAAACATGGGAAACTGTCCTAGCAAACGCTGAAAAAGGATTAGCGTTAATAAAACAATGCCTTGACGTCAATGCTTTAACTCTAAATGCTGATAAATCTAAATTTATGTACTTTACCTTTAACAATAATGATAGACCAGAAATTGAAAAAATCATTCTTCATTCATGTAAAAATATTTCACAGAACTGTGGATGTACGGAACACATCGCTTCTACGACATATGTTAAATATTTAGGAATAACTGTTGATGCACATCTAAAATGGAATTTACACATACAAGAACTTCATCATCATCATCAATATTGCACATACAGCTGACCGAAGTCTCTCCCAGGTATATTCTGCTATACGAGCCACTCAGAGCGACTTCCCGCATGGTAACGAGTCGTCGATTCAATAGCGTCGCAAGCAGCTTACCCCAAGCGTACCATATGCCAATAGGAGGGGGGTTGGTGGGAAAAAGTGAGAGGTTGGGATGGGTGGGATGTCACAGAGCTTTAATGTACCGGCAGTAATTCCCCACCCGATACGGCTGTTGTAACACCAAGGTAGTTAGTAGGTTGTATCCCTAATGGGAGTTAGCGACACAGCCACACATGTTAGTTGTAGATAAATATAAATATAATATAATAATAAATATAATATATAATAAAATATAAATATCAACTATAATAAAATATCGACTTTTAACATAGTTAATAAAATAATAACAAATGCAAAAAGATCCATCCATATAGCAATTGCTTATCTCTATTATTTTAACGTTGCGTGAAGCAGATAATAATAAATATAATATATAATAAAATATAAATATCAACTAAAATAACATATCGACTTTAACATATTTAATAACAAATGCAAAAACATCCATCCATATAGCAGTTGCTTATCTCTATTATTTTAACATTGCATGAAGAAGCTGTCCCCAGTCAACCCGTCGGAGGGCAGCCGCCTATCAGCAACTCCTCTGTTTGCTGGCCTTTTCCCCCGCTGTTGTACTATGATTGTTTGCTATTGGTTAACGTATTGTCGCGCCTTGTCTTTCAAAATTTAGTTGACATATTTTCCGGGGCATTTGTAAGCTTGGTGGAGCTTTATTTTTATAAGATATTATAATAACAAATGAATAATGATTTATACAGCAACTACTTGATTCCACTCTTCTATTCCCAAATTGCCAGTAAAGGAGAAAGAGCTGAATTTGTTCATTCATTAAAGGTAGGTATACTATTTTTTATGTTTGTAAATTTCAAAACATTCCAAAATAAAATCGTGTTATTTCTAGTTAAAATCGAAATTTTATTTAACATTTATTATTTCTATAAACTTTAATTAATTCAAACTTTCATATTCGCAATATGGGTTTTCAAATGTCGTCGTAAGCTAGTCTTCCATGAACTTCTATAATCACATATATCACATTTAAATGGTTTTTCACCCGCATGGTTTTTCACCCGCATGGGTTTTCATATGTGTTTTTAAGTCAGTCTTACGTGAAAATCTAAATTCACATATATTACATTGAAATGGTTTTTCACCGGTATGGGTTTTCATATGATCTTGTAAGTGACCCTTCTGTGAACTTCTATAACCACATATATCACATTGAAATGGTTTTTCACCTGTATGGGTTTTCATATGTCTTTTTAAGTGACCCTTACGTGAAAATCTACATTCACATATATTACATTGAAATGGTTTTTCACCTGTATGGGTTTTCATATGTCTTTTTAAGTGACCCTGACGTGAAAATCTAAATTCACATATATTACATTGAAATGGTTTTTCACCGGTATGGGTTTTCATATGTTGTTGCAAGCTACTCTTGCGTGCACATCTATAGTCACATATACCACATTGAAATGGTTTTTCACCCGCATGGGTTTTCATATGTGTTTTTAAGTTACCCTTACGTGAAAATCTAAATTCACATATATCACATTGAAATGGTTTTTCACCCGTATGGGTTTTCATATGTGTTTTTAAGTCAGTCTTATGTGAAAATCTAAATTCACATATATTACATTGAAATGGTTTTTCACCTGTATGGGTTTTCATATGTCTTGTTAAGTGACCCTTACGTGAAAATCTAAATTCACATATATTACATTGAAATGGTTTTTCACCTGTATGGGTTTTCATATGTCTTTTTAAGTGACCCTTACGTGAAAATCTAAATTCACATATATTACATTGAAATGGTGTTTCACTCGTATGGACTTTCACATGTTGTTGTTTACTTCCATCACCACATACAATTCTTGTATATGGTTCTAAGTTACCTCTTACATAATTCGATTTTGAATTTTCTTCAATTGGATATAAGGTGCTGCACATTGCAGAATCTAATTGTTCAACTTGAAAGTCTTGCCTGATTTCCGATTCAATTTCGTAAATTTCTTCTTTTATATCCAGCTCCTCGCCCACCAAAGGCTCTATCTTAACATCGTCACTCTTAATATTAAATTTCACATCAGGAGTTTCAGATTTTATTGGGGCATACAAATGGGTGCTGGTATTTTCATGATTTACTGAAATAATTAACAGTTTATTAAGATATTGGTATTTTCGCAGTACCCTTTAGGTGCTACTTTTAGCACAAACAGTATAAGATACAACTACTATTAAATATGAAATCATATTAACATTAAAAATCTTTTTTTTAAATATACAGAGTGATTTAAATGTACACCGAAAACTTGTAGGAGGTGATTCCTCTCGTCAGAATAAGGAAAAAAATGAATATAACCCACGGTCCGCAAATGCCTGGCAAAAATAAAAAGTTGACTATCGCTCCTAAAATCTAGTAGGCCCTGAAAATGTAACTACATTAAAACGTAGTATGTATTTAATAACCCATTTCGATTGGCATGTCGATTGTAACAATTCTAACTAAAAACTGTATAGCTCGGGGCGGATTTTGTCATCCCCCTTGTATACAGAGACAGGGTAGTGTTAAAAGTTCAAATTTCATAAATGCGGGTTTGCAGTGATCATACCTGGATAGTTTATAACCTTACTGCTTGTTTTTGCAAAATAAACCCTTCGCGCACATTTGCACATTACTACTTTTTCAGAGATTGTGGTTCTTATTAATTGTCTAAGTAAGAAGATATGCTTATTTAATTTGATCTTAACTGCATCAAGCTGGTCTGCCCATGCTAATCTACTATCTATGTATACACCTAAAAACTTAGCACTACATATTTACCTGTTGAATTGATTTTTTATCCGCTCGTAATAGTAAACTAGAGTCAGAATTTGTATTTTTCATTGTAAAATTAATCATTTGAGTTTTACTGTTGTACTAGTACTAAACCATTTAAGGAACACCAAGTTTCGACCTCTTTTATACCTAATTGGGCTGTCGTTTGCAGGCTGTTTTGGTCTTTTGTTGAAATTAAAATTGAGGTGTCGTCAGCATATACAGTGCACGCATAAAGTTTGGAATAATGGAAATAATTCTTTTCCCGGCAAATTTAAAGAAAAACGGTTTGACACGTCAAATTGATTTATTTTAAAAGAAACATTTTGAGATAATTTTCATTTTTCTACCGCTTTACGGTTTCAAGCAGTGACGTCATCGATATATATTTTTAAATGGCAACCCCCTATTCTTTTGTCAGATTTGGATAGATAATGAAATTCTGAATTCAAAAATATCAACATTTATGGTATTCAGACTGATTAATTTTTGAATGTAATCAAATGAGTGATTTCTAAAATAAGTTTATTTTTCCAAAAATACAAATTTTTTTGCGAGGAAATGGTACGTACCGATTCCTGTTACAAAAAATTAGTTCCAGTATGGATAAGAACCATACCAACATCGTTTCCTCAAAACAGTAGTTGGTTAGTAAAATAAACTTATTTTAGAAATCACTCATTTGATTACATTCAAAAATTAATGTCTCTGAAACAATCAGTCTGAATGCCATAAATGTTGATATTTTTGAATTCAGAATTTCGTTATCCATCCAAATCTGCCAAAACAATAGGGGTTGCCATTTAAAAAAAATATCGATGACGTCACTGCTTGAAACCGTAAAGCGGTAGAAAAATGAAAATTATCTCAAAATAATAATATAATAATAATAATAAATCAATTTGACGTGTCAAACCGTTTTTCTTTAAATTTGCCGGGAAAAGAATTATTTCCATTATTCCAAACTTTATGCGGGCACTGTATAATAGCACCATGGATCATAATCAATTTATAATAGTTAACGATGATTGTTTACAATAGAGAGTTTTAGAGCACTATACGCTCGAGTACGCTAACGTCTTTGCTAGGCAACATACTTCTTTGCTAAGCAACATATTGTTTTGCTTAGCAAAGACGTTAGTGTTAGCGTTATCGTACTCTTAGCGTACGGTGCTCAAAAACTCTCTATTAACATTTTTCAAAAAAATTTTAATTGATTGAGTAAAGCAATTATTATATAAATAATAAATATTAAATAAAATATCGATTTTAACGGGAAATAATAAGATTTATTTGCTTTATACGTATTTCGGCATCAAAGTGCCATTGTCAAAAGCATATAAGATATAACAAATGCAAAATGATTTATATACATAGTAACTGCTTGATTCTATTATTTTAACACTGCGTGAAGCAGCTGGCCCTAGTCAACCCGTCGGAGGTCAGTCGCTTATCAGTGTTTTTAAAAAGATATTTATTAGAAAAGTGTAAAAATTTAATTGTATTATTAGATGTTAATGTGTGATTTTGTTCTAACAAATGTTTAGCAAAATTTGATTTATGTGCATGTTTATATTTGTAACAACGGATATGTTCTTTTTGCCTAATACTGAAATTTCTAATTGTTTGACCTATATACCGAGTGTTAACCACCAAACCTGGCCATGGACCTATGCAGTATGCATGTTTCAAAAATAGTATATGAGTTGCCTTGAAATATTTTTGTTTACCTAATATCATATTGACGGCTTCATTTTTGAGTGATATACTAAACCTGGCCATAGTTTTTGCAAAATTTATGTTGCCTACTTCATTAATTCCTACTAAACAGCAAATAAATTTAATAACCCAATTTCATTAAAAAATAAGCTGTCAACATGACATTAAACTAAAATATTTCAAGGCAACTCATATATTTTTTTGAAACGTGCATACTAACTGCATATTAAGTCCTATGGCTCAAGGCCTATGGCCAGGTTTGGTGGTTAACACTCGGTATACTGAATCACAATGTGAACAATTTAATTTATAAATACCTGATTTTAGCAAATCATTAATTTTGTCTTTAGCATTGAAAAGAGAGTATAGAATATTTTTATTTGTTTTAAAAATGACTTTATATTTATTTGTGTTATTTTAGCAATCTTTTCTGAAATTTTACCAAAATATGGAATTGAAACGTATTTTAATGTTTTATCAGAGTTATTAATGGAATAAACTTTTTGAATAGCTAATTTATAATTTTTCTTTTTAATTAAAGTGTCAATAAGTGTTGTGTTATAACCATTGCTATGTGCAATTTCTTTAATAATGGAAATTTCTCTATTAAAATTATTTTTATCTAAAGGAATTGTTAGAGCTCTGTGTACTAAAGATTGATATGCTGCTAATTTATGTGTATTATGATGACAAGAGTTATGTGGTATATTATATAGGTATAATTTTGGTGGTTGTGGATTTGGATATATTATGTTTCGTTTCTCGTATGGTGTTAAACTAACTTCACAATTTTTAATTGTTTGTTTTATTTGGTTTTGATAGTTATTTGTTGGATCTCTATTTAAAATTTCTAGATTAGAATCTGTTATAAAATAGATATCTTTTAAAAACACTGATAAGCGACTGACCTCCGACGGGTTGACTGGGGCCAGTTGCTTCACGCAGTGTTAAAATAATAGAATCAAGCAGTTACTATATAAATCATTATGCATTTGTTATTAAATATCTTATATGCTTTTGATAATGGCACATTGATGCCGAAATACGTATAAAGCAAATAAATCTTATTATTTCCCGTTAAAATCGATATTTTATTTAATATTTATTATTTATATAATCATGGATTTTAACAAAGTAACGCTTGAGAATGTCAATAGAGTAAAGCAGTTGGTCTGTATGACGCCACATCACAGTCAGAGCCTTTTTTTTGTAGATAAGTATTATTTTACTATGCTTAAGTGTTGTGGGGAAAGATTCCAATTGAAAAGAGATTTATAATTTCAGACAGAGGTGTAGCTATTAATGTAGATACCCTGTTTAATAGTTTTCCAGGGATTTCATCTTATCCTGCTGAATTTTTTCGAAATACACCACCTAGCTATAATGTTTTCAATTTCCGTCGGCATAGTAGGACTCAAAAAGAAGCAATTAACATTGATGTGTTTTTAGAATTTTTAAATTATCCAAAGGCTGGTAGACCATTGTAGCTTTTTAAGTAATGTTTTTTGTTTTTTCATTTCTGGTAAAGTTAATGGTGGATTTGAGACCCCCCATGATAGACAAAAAGAAAAGGTACCTGTTTTTGAAATATGGCGGATTTTACAGGACGGTTCGTATCACCGCATACCACTTTGGGCACCTGAATTTCAAAACTTCAACCAATAAGATAGTTTGCATATCTATCCTGTTCGTAGTCATCAATTTATTTATTTTGTTTACATTTGTTTGGGTCAATATCTAATTTGGTTCAATGTTTGAAATTCAGGTGCCCAAAGTGGTATGTGGTGATACAAACGGTCCTATAAAAACTGCGATTTAACAAAACGGGGCACATTTTCGTTGTACAGCACCAGTACCTTTTTTTGTCTAGCATGGGGGGTGTGTCACAGCCACTATCGACTTTACCAAAAGTTAAAAGACGAAAAACCAAAATGGTCCTTCTGGATAATTTTAAAATTCTGAAAACACAGTAATAAAATAAGTGCCTCCCAACCAGAAAAATACTTTCCCTAAGAAGAACCAAAACAATATCTTGTTGGGTTAAATTTTTATAAGTAAAATAATAGCGAAGAATCGCTGCACAAGCCTGCACTAGTGTACACTAGTGTAGTGTGTTCGAATTTCAAAATTGACAAATCGCGGTTGCACCAGACAAAAATAAGCAGGTAGTTTTTAACGTGTTACATTTGTGACTTGAATGTGCCTATATTTGAGTTTCCCTCTAAATTTTAACACCAGTGCAGTGCAGTCACGTGATTACACAATTCTAGCACACAACACTAGTGCAGCGATTGGAATTCGCTATTAGTGATTCTTTGTTCCTTCTTTGTCAACAATCAAGCATTTTTACACCATGGGTCATAATATAAACTTTTTTCTTATTTTGATAAGAGCAATCACCTCTTACCAGTTTTAAGGGTACTTTTCAATCACCCTGTATATAAAAAAGGATCTTTGTCAAACCAAATCACTGAAAAGCACAAAAAGGAAAAAATGATTTTCTTACTTACTCCCTGTTTGCAACTCAGCTTGAGAAAAGTTTCCCTTGATGTCTTTCCCATTCCAAACATCCAACTTAGGATCCTCCGTATCCATCACGAAGCCCTCACATACAATTTCTGATTTTACTGCAACGTCATTTACGTAAAGAAAATTCCATGTTAGTTAAACGTTCGGGTTAAATTAATTTTAAACACTTACCATCTGTTTGCAACTCAGCTTGAGAAAAGTTTCCCTTGATGTCTTTCCCATTCCAAACATCCAACGTAGGATCCTCCGTATCCATCACGAAGCCCTCACATAAAATTTCTGATTTTACTGCAACGTCATTTACGTAAAGAAAATTCCATGTTAGTTAAACGTTCGGGTTAAATTAATTTTAAACACTTACCATCTGCTTGCAACTCTGCTTGAGAAAAGTTCTCCTTGATATCGTTGCTTTCCTGTGCATCCAGAGTAACATCATCCGGATTTATCACTAATCCCTCATCTACAACTTTCGAATGAACTGCGACATCGTTTATGTAGAGCACGAAATCCATGTCACCGCAAAAGTCTTCAGTTTATTACAATACACACAAACGAAAACTTTTCACAGGCGGTAAACGGACGTTAAGTTAAACGGTAAACTGGCGCTTTGACAGATTGTTCGATGTTGCCAGATTCACCAACCTTAAAATCCCATAGTTACATTAAAAATCCCCATTTTAACTTAAATTTAAATAATTCCCTCCCTATTACCGTTAGACATCCTTTTTTTTTTAATTTTTACAATTAAAATATTGTTTAGCGGTAAACGCACAAGTAATAATATATTACATACCCAGGTCACAGGTGGAAATAAAGTCTGTTTTTTTTAAAGATCCACCAACCTTGCAATTTCTCTCGAAAGTATGCTTGGCAACGCTGCTGGTGATATTTTTTAGTAATTTTTAAAGTGGGGTTAGGACTAATAAATTTAATGGTTAATTTTGACAAGTGCTTTTCACAAGAATTATTTTCATATATTTTGTTAAATATTGTTGATTTATGTGGATAAGTATATGCTGAGTTTATGTAAATTCGCTCGATTTAATATGAAGTATTATAATTTTATGGTTGAAATAATTAGAGGTAAGAATAGAAAAACAATTATTCAGGTAAATTAGAATAATTAGGATTATTTTCAGAATCAGATTACGATGTTAAACTCTGAATCATCATAATATATGAGAGATGTGGATCAAAATTGAATCTAAATCCGAATCTTCGCCTCAATAGTTTACCAACTATGATTGGCGGTGTATTTTGAACATAAAATTGTCTATTTATCCTAAATTAGTTATCAACTTCCATAATTGAACTTTTGTACATGTAAGTTCAAACGGCAGTTTTGTTGGAATAACGTATTGGAGGTTCATCCAAACGGACAGAATGATATGGTTCATTGTTAAAAATAAGAACAGTTTCAAAACCATCAAATGGTAGAGCTGGAATTAATTGATTGATTAATTCACTCTTTAAATAGATAATCCCTGTTTCTGAATCTTAAAAGCAAACTACATGTATCTAAGAACACCCTGCATGGGGCACTGTAAACCTTCTGCTTTCCTTAATTTTTAATTTTTCTTGGGAAGGTTGTCAATAGTCCAAGATTTAGTAGCAGAATTGTTTTTGTAATTCCGGTTTTCATCAATAAAAATAAATCTTATATTGGAGTACCTAGTCTTCTTTATGTTTTAATTCTTAAAAATTTAAATTTGAATTTTGAAATGTAGTGATGCGCACGCATAAATTGACAGAACATTTTGATTGATGTTTGAATCAATATTACCACACATAGACAGAAATTACCAAAAATTTCAATTTTTTTGTTATACCAACTTAAATCAACAGGTGGTGGATCTTTAAAAAAAACGGACTTTAGTTTCATTTCTATCGAGAGCTAAGATAGCTGGTCAACTAAATACTAATGCTAATGCAACTAATGCTCCAGATAGAAATGAAACTTTTCACCGTGGTTTACTGGTTTGTATAAAGTCTATTTTTTTTAAAGATCCACCAACCTTGCAATTTCTCTCGAAAGTATGTTTGGCAACGCTGCTGGTGAAATTTTTTAGTAATTTTTAAAGTAGGGTTAGGACTAATAAATTTAATGGTTAATTTTGACAAGTGCTTTTCACAAGAAGTATTTTCATATATTTTGTTAAATATTGTTGATTGATGTGGATATATGCTGAGTTTATGTAAATTCGCTCGATTTAATAAGAAGTATTATAGTTTTATAATAATTAATATATAAATAATTCCAGGTAAGAATAGAAAAAAGTATTCAGAATTAGAATAATTGGGATTATTTTCAGAATCAGATTAGGGCGGTTCAAATTCTGAATCATCATATGAGAGATATGGTTCAAAATTGAATGTGTATCCGAATCTTCACCTTTATATATTACGATTGGCGGTATATTTTGAACAATCCTAAATTATTTATTAGCTGCCATAATTGAACTTTTGTACATGTAAGTTAAAATGGGACGTTACACCTATTAAATAATTTCCCATTGCAGTTTTGTTGGAATAATGTATTGGAGTTATCTCCAAACGGACAGAATGACATGGGGCATTGTCAAAAATAATAACAGTTTTAAAACCATCAGATGGTAGAGCTGGAATTAATTGATTAATCCACTCTTTAAATAGCTGACTATTCATCGTTTTGTGATAATCCCGATCATTGTTTCTGGGTCTTAAAAGCAAACTACATCCATCTAAGAAACCTCAACACACCCAGGATGGAGCACTGTAAACCTGCTTTCCTTAATTTCTAATCTTTCTTGGGAAGGTTCTAATTATATATTTATTATCTATGGGAAGGTTGTCAATAGTCCAAGATTTAGTAACAGAATCGTTTTTGTAAATCGGGGTTTCATCAATAAAAATAAATCTTATATTAGAGTACCTAGTCTTCTTTATGTTTTAATTAACATTTTAAATAATTTAAATTTGAAATGTGGTGATGCGCACGCTTAAATTGACAGAACATTTTGATTGATTTTTGAATCAATGTTACCATATATTGACAAAAATTACTAAAAATTTAAATTTTATTTTTATACCAACTGAAAGCAACAGGTGGTGGATCTTTAAAAAAAAACGGACTTTACTAGTATTTTATTTTCAACCATCTAAAACAAACGGGAATAAAAATAAAATTTTGAAAAAAAAAACCGACATATTGACAAAAGCGTACTCCTGTATAACTGTAACGACCTGCTTGATTGCCTTGATTATGCTCAGAGATAACTTAACCTCTTTACACGACCTTCTTGATTTCCGAGACTTGACGTTTCTATCGACGTCAAGTATCGGAAATCAAGAAGGTCGTGATAAATAGATGTTGGAAAAAACAATCAACTGGCTTTGAAATAGATGTAAATAAAGCTCCACCAAGCTTACAAATGCTCCGGAAAATATGTCAACTAAATTTTGAAAGACAAGGCGCGACAATACGTCAACCAATAGCAAACAATTATACTCAAAAGTACATTCACTGAAAAAATTCAATTGATGTTTGAAATTTTAATAATTTCAGTGCTTGTCAAATTTGGTTTGACGTTTAAAATATGTTAAGTATGAATGTTAAATCGACGAGGATAATTCATTCTGAAGCCAAAAATATCATTCCAAACATCCAACATAGGAATCTCCGTATCCACCACGAAACCCTTACCTACAATTTCTGATTTTACTACAACGTCATTTATACAGGGTGTCTCTAAACCTAGTACCATAAATTTACCAGCCGCTTCCTGTCGCAAAAATAAGTCGAAAATGTCTATAAAAATTTTGTCCTAAACTGCAGCATAAGGAAGCTACACGTATTTGAAAATGGAGTTGAAAAAACCAAAAACAATTGCATTTTGAAAACGGTTTGAGATCAAAATCGAGATTTTGCATGCAGCCTAACCTATTGAAGGTATAAACAGTACGAACACTTACTGTAACTATTTTTATTTTAATTTATTTTTCAATAAATTAATTTACATGCAAATCCAGCATTCTAAATTGATTATGGCTAAACAGAAAACCTGTATTTTATAGGAAACGGTTAGTTCAGGCGAGTTGAAACAAGAGTACCTTTTTTGTTAATTAGGCAACAGGGAATACAAATCTCTAATGTAAAATGGAAAAAAACAAAAGGTTAAGAAAAACGGGTTACAAGAAAAAGGTGATAAACTGATAACCCCCATTCGCGCCGCCCATGGTTAATTTACAAAAAAAAATAGTAGAAAGTTTATACCTTTAATAGGTTAGGCTGCCTGCAAAATTTCGATTTTTTATCTCAAATCCTTTTTAAAATGCAATTGTTTTCCGTTTTTTCAACACCATTTTCAAAGACGTGTAGCTTCCCTATGCTGTGGTTTAGGACAAACTTTTTATAGACATTTTCGACTTATTTTTGCGTCAGGAAACGGCAGGTAAATTTATGGTACTAGGTTTAGAGACACCCTGTATAGAGAAATTTCACGTTAGTGAAACGTCAGGGTAAAATTAGCATATATTTTTGGTGCAACATGAGGCTTTATTAAATAATACAATTTAATAGAGTATAGTATGGTAGCAATATTTTATTAAGTAAACGATTCAGTTATCTACACAATATGGTTTTACTGCACTACTAACACTGTTATGGGTGACCATTCTAAACTTTAATTATTAATAATTCTATTTTTAAATTTTTATATTCATATATGATATTACATTAAAATGGTTTTTCACTCATATGGGTTTTCATATGTCTAGATAAGGTACCCTTCTGTGAACTTCTATAATCACATATATCACATTTAAATGGTTTTTCACCCGTATGGGTTTTTATATGTGTAGATAAGGTACCCTTCTGTGAACTTCTATAATCACATATATCACATTTAAATGGTTTTTCACCTGTATGGGTTTTCATATGTGTAGATAAGTTACTCTTCAGTGAACTTCTATAATCACATATATCGCATTGAAATGGTTTTTCACCCGTATGAGTTTTCATATGTTGTTGTAAGTGAACTTTCCGTGAACTTCTATAATCACATATATCGCATTTAAATAGTTTTTCACCCGTATGGGTTTTCATATGATTTTGTAAGTGATCCTTCCGTGAACTTCTATAATCACATATATCGCATTTAAATGGTTTTTCACCCGTATGAGTTTTCATATGTTGTTGTAAGTGAACCTTCTGTGAACTTCTATAATCACATATATCGCATTTAAATGGTTTTTCACCCGTATGGGTTTTCATATGTATAGATAAGGTACTCTTCAGTGAACTTCTGTAATCACATATATCACATTGAAATGGTTTTTCACCCGTATGGGTTTTGATATGAACTTGTAAGAGAGCCTTCCGTGAACTTCTAGAATCACACTTCTCTCTTGTAGCTATTTTACCACAAGTCTCAAAATTACTTCCCTGTTTATTCCCATCATCACTTACAGTTCTTGTATATGGTTCTGAGTTACCTCTTGCATTATTGGATTTGGAATTTTCTTCAATTGGAGATAAGGTGCTGTACATTGCAGAATCTAATTGTTCAACTTGAAAGCCTTGCCTGATTTCTGACTCAATTTCGTCAATTTCTTCTTTTATATCCAGTTCCTCCTCCACCAAAGGCTCAATCTTAACATAGATATCATCATCACTTTTAATATTAAATTTCACATCAGGAGTTTCCGATTTTTTTGGGCATGCAAATGGGTGCTGGTGTTTTCATGTTTTACTGAAATAATCAACAGTTTATTAAGATATTAATATTTTAGAAGTACTTAAAGTAGTACAAACAGTATAAGACACAATTTCTACTTATTTTTTAAATATACAACAGGGTGATTTAAATGTAGACCGAAAACACGTAGGTGATTCCTCTCGCCAGAATAAGGAAAAAAATTATATGACCCTTGGTCCGCAAATGCCTAGTTGCTGAGTTACCAGCCGACAAAGATGGAACGAAGAATCACTAATTTTGTTTGTAAGAATTCCACCAAATAAGATATTGTTTTGGTTCTTACGGAAAGTATTTCTCCGGTTTGTCTGGCAAGAGGAATCACCTCCTAGGCTCCTACGAGTATTCAGTGTACTTTTAAATCACCTTGTATATCAAAAAAAAGAGAAAGGATAGTTGTCAAACCAAATATCACTGAAAAGGAAAAAATGATTTTCCTACTTACCACCTGTTTGCAACTCAGCTTGAGAAAAGTTTTCCTTAGTTTCTTTCCCATTCCAAACATCCAATGTAGGATTCTCGGTATCCATTACGAAACCCTCATGTACAATTTCTGATGTTACTGAAACGTTATTTATGTAGAGAAAATTTCACGTTAGGGTAAAATTAATTTTAAACACTTACCATCTGCTTGCAACTCTGCTTGAGAAAAGTTATCCTTGATGTCGTTGCTATTCACAGCATCCAGAGTAGGATCGTCCGGATTTATCACTAATCCCTCATCTACAACTTCCGAATTAACTGCGACATCGTTTATGTAGAGCACCAAATCCATGTCACTGCAAGAGGTCTTCAGTTTATTACAACCTTCTTGTGAACATACTGAACCATTTTAATTTGATGCCATAAAAGATTACACATTACATTACTTACGTTGTTTATTGCAGTACCTAAATTACAAAAAATATACAAGCAAGAAATTCTAAATTAAGGAGATATGATTAAGTTCTTCTTGTGATGATCAAATTATTTATCTTCATTCTTTAGCAAAGAATCACACACACACACACACAGCTCTTCGCAGGTTATAAAACGGTAAAGACACAAAAGACACAGGCCACTGTGCTAGGAAGATGGCCAGTAAGGCAGTAAAGAAGGGTAAACCGCGATTTGACAATTGCCGGTTATAGATAGGCAACTCTGATCATAAGTTTCATGAAAAAAGGACACTAGCGCCATTTTCGACGTAGTG
This sequence comes from Hemicrepidius hirtus, assembly GCA_963082805.1. Classification (NCBI taxonomy): domain Eukaryota; kingdom Metazoa; phylum Arthropoda; class Insecta; order Coleoptera; family Elateridae; genus Hemicrepidius; species Hemicrepidius hirtus. The sequence goes on from OY720165.1 coordinate 8,051,448, forward strand.
TCATACTATCAGTATAAACGCGGGAATTTTAAATGGTGATTCTTTATTTATTCAAAAGCCCCTTTCTTTTGCTTAAATATTTTGAATCACAATCCCAGAGATAACTTAACTCCTACGGACACTGGGGTTGGCCCATTTGATTCATGATGTAGTTTCACCCCAAACCGCCCAGAGGGCTGTAGTGTGGTATTTTAAATAAAGTCACTGTATGGTCTTCGCATGCTCGCGTCACACTTCGCGTAGGGCTATACAGTGACTTTAATTTTAAATTCAAAACCTGTCGATTGTTTCTTAAACATCGACCGACTTTGTTTAAATTTAAACTTCTGACGTTTCTTTTCACTGGAAATACAATCTTTACTCAATTACAGTAATAATTAATTTGTCTTTGTCAGAGATAACTTAACCTCTATACAGGGTGTCTCTAAAATATGGTGCCATAGCTTAACCACAGATTCCGGGGATCAAAATAAGACGATTTAACGCAACTTACCTCTATCGCTATGCCTCTATCCGAAATTGCTTCGTTAAAGCGCTATTCAACGCCAAAGATTTTCAAAAAAATTCTATATTTTTAAATAACAAAAGATTGTTTTTAGCGATTAGGATGAAATTTGGGATGTGATTCTTTACTGGAAAAAGGTGTTTTTTGACATCATTTTTGTATTCAGGAGGGTCGCGTAAGTGGTCAAAGGTTGATCATCCACAGGCAAAGAAGCTCATATCTTCTTAACAGTTCGGCCAATAGTTTTCAAACTTTTTTTACAGAGAGACATTCTTATTTCAAATATTTTTTGTCTCTTGTTTGATTTCAGTATCTCCCATAGTTTAGGCTGAAAAAATTATTTAGATTGGCTGCAGTGCATTTCTTAAAACAGATGTAGTAGGGTAGAAATGGGTAATACCGGTCACCTAAGGCAGAATTAGAATAAAACAAATGGTAATGACCATTTTTATATTATGATTTACTTAAAGCAAATTTACATTTGTCTTCTAAGAGTTTAAAAGTAACTAAGAACAATATTAAAAAATTTTGGACATAATGGACATTTTAAAAAAATATGCATTTGACCGGAATTGCACGCATGGGAGGGTAATACCAGTCAGGGTGGGGGCAATAACAGTCAAGTGAGATTCCTGCACAGATTACAAATGTAGCCATCGGCAGATTCGTAACCTGAGCATTCTGCGTGAGTCCATCCCCCACATAACACACAGCTATACCATAGTTCATTATCCTGACAAAAATCATCGCATACGAGGCATTTATTTTCACAATTATCTTGATCGGTATCAACACTATCTTCATCTTCATGTAGATCGGTCATTCCTTTCCTGCCAATTCTAAGGATTTATTGAAGTTATGTTTGATATTATTTTTTTCTGCATACTCATATGCCATTTTTCTAATTTGCATAGAAGGACAACCATAACAGGTTTTTGCTAAGTACTTAATTTGAGAAGCCATGTCTTCTTCGTGTTCTTTTGTAAAAACAGTGTTTCTGCCCAACCGTGGGTTGTCGGAATTGTTTTTCTTTAACCTTTCCTGCAGCGTAGAAAATGGTACCTTAGTAGCACGTGCCGCTTCTCTGATGTTTTTGCCATTTCCAACTAATTGGAAAGCTTTAGCCAAGGAATTTTGGCTCCATTTGACCCTTACTCGTTCAGTACTCCTTCTTCACGACATTCTAAAACAAATCGAAGCAACAACCAGTGTAAAATAAAACAAAACCCTCATTAAAAGTTATGTCACTCGATTTCGAAATACATCGGGGAATACCGGTCAACCTGACCGGCATTGCCCGCCTACCACTTAATTTAAAGAATATCTATTTTATAAAAATTATGTTATCAACCGTCAAATACCAGCACGGTACTATGTGAAAAACTAATTCAGGCACCAGAATATTCATAAGTGAAGTAGGATATGAAAATAAATAAATACTTACTTACCTCTTATTTACGCTCAACGAACTCTTATATCAGCTTCCCGCTAAAACAAAATCTATGCACCTCTCCTTTATGCTTCGTCAAAACTAAACGACCGTTACTGTGCAACGCGGGGGTGTGTTACACTAATTATTTGGTATGTGTGCATGATTATAGGTGCGATAGTTTGGTTGCTAACATAGTGACCGGTATTGTCACCTGACCGGGAATACCCGCTTTTACTAATCTAGTTGTCCCGTATGTTGAGAAATAAATCACGAAGAGACAATTTGATATAAAGTTTATTACTAACAAGTATGTAAAGGGTGGCGCAACATAATCTGAACCATTTTTCTCAACCAATAGTTCAGCTTATTTTGTACCACCGGTAAATTAATAGCATTACAGCATTATAGCATTTACAGCAAATGCTCAATGTGTTCACCGTTTTCCCGGATGCAAAAGTTGATTGTACCTAAGGATTGTACGCAAAAAATTGTCTTTTCGTCATTTGTTTCTCAGCATACGGGACAACTTGATTACTACATCGTTTTAAGAAATGCACTGCAGCCAATCAAAATAATCTTTTTCAGTCTAAACTATGGGAGATACCGAAATCGAAGAAGAAACAAAAAATATTTGAAATAAGAATGTCTCTCTGTAAAAAGATTTTGAAAAGTATTGGCCGAACTGTTAAAAAGATATGAGCTTCTTTGCCTGTGGATGATCAACCTTTGACCACATACGCGACCCTCCTGAACAAAAAAATGATGTCAAAAAACACCTTTTTCCATTAAAGAATCACATCCCAAATTTCATCCTAATCGCTAAAAACAATCTTTTGTTATTTAAAAATATAGAAATTTAGATCTTTGGCGTTCGATAGCGCTTTAACGAAGCAATTTCGGATAGCGGTAAGTTGCGTTAAATCGTCTTATTTTGATCGCCGGATCTATGGTTAAGCTATGGCATGGCACCATATTTTAGAGACACCCTGTATATAAGCTGACAGTCAGGTGTTTTGTGGTCTTTGTGTTTTGTTGTTATTATTTGAAAAGTTCTTTGTTAAATACCTACTAGTTAACGTAGGTATTAAAAGTGTTGGTTGGTCTTCGGTGTTCGTGGAAATTTTGTCAGAAATAGGTATTGTACCGTCACGAAATTTTCCTGGAATTTAGTGGCGCACCCAGAAATATACGTTGGGGCGGTAACGTGAAATTGAAAGTTTAAATAATGGCTTTTGAAGCTCCTCGCTAATCCGGAAATTTTTGAAAACATTTTTAAGCAAAATATGTAATTTTCAGGTATTTTGGGACATGGGACGGCAGAGGCTTTCCAGTCGCCTGCGCTAAATCCACTAGAATGTCACAAGATTTAACCTCGTTGATAGTTGATAGAATTATTAAAAAAACTTAATTGAAACAAATGCTACCAAAAAAACATGTGTAACTTCCGCTTCCGGTTTCGAATTTTTGTTGAAAAGCTTATTTTGTCGATGAATTTTCGATATACCCCTTCATTTCAAATTTCATCAAAATCGTTTCACTAGTTTTTGCGTTAGAGGCGTTACATACATGCCTTTTTGAACGTGTTGCTTGTAGATAAACTGACATTTATTAAAGTTTCAACATTAAACAGTACTGTATACTACATCAAAATTGTATAAATGAGTAGATAAGATTCCAAAAGTGAAAGCGGGTTTCTTATCTTAATCCGAAATTGTTTAGCTGAAAGCAGTAATGACATCCTTGACTACCTATAGCTGCTCCTGTTTTCAGGATATAGTTTTAAATTGATTAATAATTATTGAAACTCCTAGTGTTTGGTAATGGTTTAAGGCACTGCATATTTTAAAAAATCCTCTTAATGATAACAAAATACGAAACTTTTTATTCGCAATTATTGTATTGTATTTATAACAAATTTATTGTTTTTGAAATAGAAACAAGTTTATTATAAAAACTCCTTTGTAACTTAGTTTTTAAATTTGAATTTGGCGCCAAGTGATTCGGTAGACATCGCATGTAGTCGGGGAGTTTGTTCGTGGTCGGCAGGCGTTCCGATTGTTGGAAGTTTATTTTTATGAATTATGTAAAATGTTTGTTTACTTGGACGTTTTCACTGGTATCAGTTTTAAAATACCCTGACAACCAGCTCCCACCCTTCCCTTTTGATTTCACAATTTTAACAGCGTTACCAACATACCTACGTAAAACAATAAAAGCAACGTTTTGCAACCTCTTATACTTCTCAGTAAAGCGGGTTATTAGTGGTATAATTGGTATTAGACTTGTGAAAACATTTGTCTCTGATAGTACCTATCACAGTCGAAATGGTATTTCACCTGTATGGGTTTTCATATGTTGTCGCAAGCTACTCTTCTGTGCACATCTATAGTTGCATATATCACATTGAAATGGGTTTTCATATGTCGTTGCAAGCTACTCTTGCGTGCAGATCTATAGCGTTGCATATATCACATTGAAATGGTTTTTCACCCGTATGGGTTCTCATATGAACTCGTAAGTTAGTCTTCTGTGAACATCTATAATCACATCTATCACATTGAAATGGTTTTTCACCCGTATGGGCTTTCATATGTTGTTGGAAGTTACCCTTTTGTAAATTTCTATAATCACATTTCTCTCTTGTAGCTATCTTACTACCAGTCTCAAAATTACTTCCCTGTTTAGCCCTCTCGCCACTTACAGTTCTTGTATATGGTTCTGAGTTACCTCTTGCATTATTGGATTTTTCTTCAATTGGATATAAGGTGCTGTACATTGCAGAATCTAATTTTTCAACTTGAAAGCCTTGCCTGATTTCTGATTCAATTTCGCCAATTTCTTCTTTTATATCCAGCTCCTCGCCTACTAAAGGCTCAATCTTAATATAGATATCATCATCGTCACTCTTAATATTAAATTTCACATCAGATTTTATTTCGGCATTCAAATGGGTGCTGGTATTTTCATGTTTTACTGAAATGATTAACAGTATATTATATTATTATATATGAAAGCATATTAACATTAAAAATATCATTTTTTAAATATAAGGGTGATTTAAATGTAGTACACCGAAAACTTGTAGGAGGTGATTCCTCTCGCCAGAATAAGGAAAAAAGTTAATATAACCCATGGTCATATTAACAGGCGACAAAGATGGAACGAAGAATAACTAATTTTGTTCGTAAGTTTAACCAAATAAGATATTGTTTTGGTTCTTACGTAAAGTATTTCTTTGGTTTAGTGGCGCTTATTCGTGTTTTCAGAATTTTTAAATTATTCAAAGGGTGGTAAACCTGAGGACCGATTTAGTTTAGTTAGGAGGCCAAACATAAAAATACTTTCCGTAACAGCCAAAACAATATTAATCTTAATATCTTATTTGGTTAAATTTTTACGAATAACATTAGTGCTTGAGGGAAAAATACAGAAAAACACCCAGTCTGACCCACAGTAAAATTATATTGACGAAAAAATTAAGGTTTAACGTTTTCGAAGCTTTACGGCTTCATCTTCAGAACAACAACAATTACATCGACTATAAGAGAAGAAACAAGTGTTATAAGGTATAATACTTACAAATAATATAACTTACCAATAAGAAAAAATTAGTACATGAGGTTACATATTAATCAAAATTTTTATAAAGGGTAAAAATAACTCAAATAGTTTTAAAAAACACAACATACCCAAAAATACCATGTATGTATGTATTTAAAGGACAGAAAGCCCTTAAAACAAATAAGGGTCATTAAGAAAAAATTTTCTTAATGACCCTTATTTGTTTTAAGGGCTTTCTGTGGGTCAGACTGGGTGTTTTTCTATATTTTTCCCTCAATAATATTGAAAACCCATTAGGAGTCATGGACTATAATTTGACTTTACTTAAAATTAGTGATTCTCCGTTACTTTTTTGTCGGCTGGTAACTTGTTAGCAACCAAGCATTTTCGGATCATGGGTCATAATCAGTGGCGAATGCTTCATGAGAGCAAGGCATGCACTGCATGACTAAGTAGCTCCTAGTTTTGGATTTTAATGTTTGTTTACTTTTTAGTAAACAAATATTGAATATTGCCCTAACTCTGTAAGGGAGTACGCAGCGGAGTACGAGAGTCGGGATAGATAACACATAGGTATCATCACATTCCACTTACTACTTAGTAGTGTAAAGAAAGTAACTATTCGTTAGTTTTAGTTACAGTATTCGTTACTTTGTATTCGTTACCGAGTACTCGTTCACGCTGAAGTAGATTCTGCAGTTGCTCATAAAACGAGTACTCCGAGTACGACCTTGATACTAGGTAGTGTAGTCATGGTGTAGTCAGTAGTGTACAGTGGACCAGATACGCAAATGAGTACTGGCCTAGTAAGTACTCGTTTGTAAAAAGTAACGAATACTTTTTCATGTCCGTATTCGTTGCTTCGGATCTTGTCGGGTAACGAGTACTCGGATAACGATAACGAATAGTTACTTTTTTTTACACCACTAATCACTAATGAGTTGTTTCTCGATGGAGTACATAATTTGTTTTTTATATCTTCGCAATCCACGCGGAATCGCACCAGCCAGTCGTACGAGAGTCCATTAACAGGCATGAGAAACAAAAAAAAAACGCCTTCGCAATATTACACTCGCACAACTTGTCTGTGCGCACAACCACGGCGCGCCTTCATACATTTTTTTAATTAAATTTCCTAACGTAGACTTTCCCAGTTTAACGTCCGTTTGTTCAATAATTAATTCGGGCCGAGGTGGGCCCATTTCCGAAAGTTCTAATTTATTTTCGAATTTAAATGTTTTTTGTAACTTAAAGTCTTAACATTAGGAAATTTAATAAAAAAATGTATGAAGTCGCGCTGTGGTTGTGCGGGTGTAATATTGCGAACGCGTTTTTTTGTTTCTCATGCCTGTTAATGGACTCTCGTACGAGTGACTGGTATTTACAAGAAATACTATGAAACAAGACAGATTATGTGTTCTATCGAAAAACAACTCGTACAAAATACAAACAACTAATGAGTTAGATATGGAACATTTTGTGGGCCAAAAGCAAAGGCGAATGAATTTTGTTTCTAAAACTTATCAGTTATCACTTAAAAAGTGAGTATTGTTTTTGTTATCGCTCTCCCACTGTTGTTACCTACGAGCCGCCACTGGTAAAATCGATTGGAAAAATTTATTACACGATATGCTGGGAATTAAAACCGCAAATTTGTTTTGAACAATCATTGCAATAAAAGAATACTACATATAAACTCAACTTTATTTGTTTGATCTTGTTAAGCATAAAAAGATTAGTGTTTTGTACAAATTGTAATAATTTTATTATACAGTGTGGAAGAAAAGTGTGGAATAAATTCATTATTTCTAAAACGATGACGTTTCATGAAAGCTCCTCGGACACGTCGATTTTACTTTTGAAAAAGACCCTTGTTCCTATACCTGCGCATTTCCGATGTTCATTTGTTTTCGCGTGATGACGTCATCGGATATATTTTTTAATGGAACATCTATCAATAAACTTTTAAGTGCATTTTTTCTTGTTTATCCTTTATATTTAAATTAGGAGGCAAGGCATTACACAAAGAACTGTAGTGTCGAAATTACCGAAGTAAACTTTGTTAAATGTAACAAAAAATTTTCTCCGTGTTATTACAACAGCTAATAGTGAAGCACACAGGCAAGGAGATTGGGGACTACCAGTCTGGGTTCTACCCTAACAAATCAAGTAGATGCCATACACTGTATTAGACAAATCATGACTTCTATCATAATTTTGACTTACACTTACACTGCACAGCGTTGCCTGCCACACACCTACTGTATTTGGGGGTTTGGTGTAACGAATTCCAGAGATTATATCTGACAACACCGATCCCCGTAAGATCACTGCACTCTAAGTATGAAACGATTTATAGAAGATACTAGCTGGGTACCCGCAGCACATGCCGCGTTTACAGTAGGGTCGTATAAAACGAATTTAATATCTATTGTAATCTCTACTATTTCTTTGAATTGAAAATGTATAGTATTGGTTGTTACGATTTAAATTATATTCCGAAGTTAAAAATCGTAAAACGCTCCCCACGGTCGAGATTCAGGAGGACTCTCTCTGTAACTCCAGAAAAAAAATCTTGAAAATCGCTAATTTTTAATTATTTTCGGAAGTTCTCCTGGGGTTCTCTAGGTGCCCGCGAAGGAGGTGCCGTGCTATTGTCTTTCTAGGTGACCCAGGAGTCCGAACGTGTAAGCTTATGGACCTGGAGAGCTTCCGCGTGGGGTTTCACACTCTGAAGCCTCCAGGTCGAATAGCGTGTAGAGCAAATTGTAAAAATTGATAATTTCCGAAAAGGGCAAAAGTATGAAAAACGCTAGAAGTTGGTTTGTAGGGGAAGGTCTCCCCTAGGTCCCCACGTTCGAGATTCGGGAGGACTCTCTCTGTAACTCCAGAAAAAAAATCTTGAAAATCGATAATTTTACATTATTTTCCGAAGTCCTCCTGGGGTTCTCTAGGTGCCCGCGGAGGAGGTGCCGTGCTATTGTTTTTCTAGGTGACCCGGGAGTCCGAACGTGTAAGCTTATGGACCTGGAGAGCTTCTGCGTGGTGTTTCACATTCTTAAGTCTCCAGGTCGAATAGCGTGTAGAGCAAATTGCAAAAATTGATAATTTCCGAAAAGGGCAAAAGTATGAAAAACGCCAGAAGAAGGGTTGTAGGGGAAGGTCCCCCCTAGGTCCCCACGGTCGAGATTCGGGAGGACTCTCTCTGTAACTCCAGAAAAAAAATCTTGAAAATCGCTAATTTTTTATTATTTTCGGAGTCCTCCTGGGGTTCTCTAGGTGCCCGCGGAGGAGGTGCCGTGCTTTTGTCTTTCTAGGTGACCCGGGAGTTCGAACGTGTAGGCTTATGGACCTGGAGACCTTCTGCGTGGGGTTTCACATTCTTAAGTCTCCAGGTCGAATAGCGTGTAGAGCAAATTACAAAAATTGATAATTTCCGAAAAGGGCAAAAGTATGAAAAACGCCAGAAGAGGGGTTTTTTTAATAATAAAGGTATACTTTATTCAACAGGGAATAAACCCCCAATTACAGAATAAAGAAATATACAAAATCAAGAAAAAGAAAAACAAATTGAAAAATATATATATATGTATACATATACGTAAATATAATACACTATTGACTATGGCTGGAGAGGTATTACAAAATTTTCCAGTAGTTGTTTTTTAAATTGACTCATATTTAAATGGAAGATGTCAAGTTCAGCGCTGATAATATTATAATGTCGACACATAGCTACTAAGGGCGATTTCATGTAAGAATTGGTTTTCGGATTCTTGTATGAGAAGGTTTCAGTACGACGAGTCGCAATAGCGGGGACATGTAATTGTAAATCAGTTAATAAGTCTGGGACAAAGATATGATAATTTACAATTTTAAATAAAAAAGTTACAAGTTGATGTATTCTTCTGGTTTCTAAAGAAAAGTACTGAAATTCAGTTAGTAGGTCATTATAGTTTAGTTCACATGGAATATTGTGTATACGATAATAAGTGTATTTCAAGTATTTTTTTGAATTGATTCTAGCCTGTTTATCTGATATTTATAGATAGGGTTCCATATAACGGCACAATATTCAAGTTTGGATCTTATGATACTGTTATACAGGGTTTTCAGTGCAAGGGGGTTAGTAAAATTCTGTGTATTTCTAATTATAAAACCAAGCTTTCTATATGAATTAAGAATAATCATATCAATATGATCGCAAAACGAAATTTTCGAGTCAAACAAAACACCAAGATCCATTACCTTGTCAATTCTCGTAATAACAGTTGTATTCATTTCATAGTCAAAAATTATGTTACATTGTTTTCTAGAGTAGGTCATTGTATTGCATTTGTTTAAATTAAACAATAAATTATTTTCTGTAGACCAGTGATATAAAGAGTTCAAGTCAGTTTGTAATTCAATACAATCATTACGAGAATTGACAACTATAAATAATTTTAAATCATCTGCATATAGTAAACATTGAGAAAATTTAATAAAATTGGTTATATCATTGATAAATATAAGAAACAGCAGAGGGCCTAGAATGGACCCTTGCGGGACACCAGAAGTGGACAAAAAATCATCAGACTTAAAACCATTACAGTGAACATATTGCTTACGTCCATTTAAGTATGATTCAATCAACGCTATGAGTTTTCTATGGAAGCCAAAGCATCCTAACTTTATTAATAATAACGAGTGATCCACTTTGTCGAAGGCTTTGGAAAAATCCGTATAGATAACGTCAACTTGACAATTATTTTCCAAGGTCTCCGACACGTATTGGGTGAATACAGCTAAATTAGTTGATGTTGAGCGTTTATTCATAAAACCATGCTGATTCAAAGATAATTGATTTGAGATTTGCTTGGATATATTGTCATGAAGTACTGATTCAAAAACTTTGGCAAACACTGACAATAGCGATATAGGCCTGTAGTTTTCTATATGATTCTTTTTACCAGCTTTATGGATAGGACAGACCTTGGAGATTTTCCATTTATCCGGAAATGTATTAGTTTGTAAACTTAGATTAAAAATTTTATTCAATGGTGAGATCAAGAATTCCGAACAGCCTTTTACAATGTATGTGGGAACATCATCCGACCCAATAGATTTAGAATTTTTTAATTTTTTTATAGATTTGCTGATCTCATCATTAGTGATTTTATTCAAAATGACTACATTATTAGATGAATCGTTACCAATGTCATGTTGTAGGGGAAGGTCCCCCCTAGGTCCCCACGGTCGAGATTCGGGAGGACTCTCTCTGTAACTCCAGAAACAAAATCTTGAAAATCGATAATTTTACATTATTTTCCGAAGTCCTCCTGGGGTTCTCTAGGTGCCCGGGGAGGAGGTGCCGTGCTATTGTTTTTCTAGGTAACCCGGGAGTCCGAACGTGTAAGCTTATGGACCTGGAGACCTTCTGCGTGGGGTTTCACACTCTGAAGCCTCCAGGTCGAATGGCGTGTAGAGCAAATTGTAAAAATTGATAATTTCCGAAAAGGGCAAAAGTATGAAAAAAGCCAGAAGAAGGGTTGTAGGGGAAGGTCCCCCCTAGGTCCCCACGGTCGAGATTCGGGAGGACTCTCTCTGTAACTCCAGAAAAAAATCTTGAAAATCGCTAATTTTTTATTATTTTCGGAGTCCTCCTGGGGTTCTCTAGGTGCCCGCGGAGGAGGTGCCGTGCTTTTGTCTTTCTAGGTGACCCGGGAGTCCGAACGTGTAAGCTTATGGACCTGGAGACCTTCTGCGTGGGGTTTCACACTCTGAAGCCTCCAGGTCGAATGGCGTGTAGAGCAAATTGTAAAAATTGATAATTTCCGAAAAGGGCAAAAGTATGAAAAAAGCCAGAAGAAGGGTTGTAGGGGAAGGTCCCCCCTAGGTCCCCACGGTCGAGATTCGGGAGGACTCTCTCTGTAACTCCAGAAAAAAAATCTTGAAAATCGCTAATTTTTAATTATTTTCGGAGTCCTCCTGGGGTTCTCTAGGTGCCCGCGGAGGAGGTGCCGTGCTTTTGTCTTTCTAGGTGACCCGGGAGTCCGAACGTGTAAGCTTATGGACCTGGAGACCTTCTGCGTGGGGTTTCACACTCTGAAGCCTCCAGGTCGAATGGCGTGCAGAGCAAATTGTAAAAATTGATAATTTCCGAAAAGGGCAAAAGTATGAAAAACGCTAGAAGATGGTTTGTAGGGGAAGGTCTCCCCTAGGTCCCCGCGGTCGAGATTCGGGAGGACTCTCTCTGTAACTCCAGAAAAAAAATCTTGAAAATCGCTAATTTTTTATTATTTTCGGAGTCCTCCTGGGGTTCTCTAGGTGCCTGCGGAGGAGGTGCCGTGCTTTTGTCTTTCTAGGTGACCCGGGAGTCCGAACGTGTAAGCTTATGGACCTGGAGACCTTCTGCGTGGGGTTTCACATTCTTAAGTCTCCAGGTCGAATAGCGTGTAGAGCAAATTACAAAAATTGATAATTTCCGAAAAGGGCAAAAGTATGAAAAACGCCAGAAGACGGATTGTAGGGGAAGGTCCCCCCTAGGTCCCCACGGTCGAGATTCGGGACGACTCTCTCTGTAACTCCAGAAACAAAATCTTGAAAATCGATAATTTTACATTATTTTCCGAAGTCCTCCTGGGGTTCGCTAGGTGCCCGCGGAGGAGGTGACGTGCTTTTGTCTTTCTAGGTGACCCGGGAGTCCGAACGTGTAAGCTTATGGACCTGGAGACCTTCTGCGTGGGGTTTCGCATTCTTAAGTCTCCAGGTCGAATAGCGTGTACAGCTAAATTGCAAAAATTGATAATTTCCGAAAAGGGCAAAAGTATGAAAAACGCCAGAAGAAGGGTTGTAGGGGAAGGTCTCCTCTAGGTCCCCACGGTCGAGATTCGGGAGGACTCTCTCTGTAACTCCAGAAAAAAAATCGTGAAAATCGCTAATTTTTAATTATTTTCCGAAGTCCTCCTGGGGTTCTCTAGGTGCCCGCGGAGGAGGTGCCGTGCTATTGTTTTTCTAGGTGACCCGGGAGTCCGAACGTGTAAGCTTATGGACCTGGAGACCTTCTGCGTGAGGTTTCACTCTCTGAAGTCTCCAGGTCGAATGACGTCTAGAGCAAATTGCAAAAATTTATAATTTCCGAAAAGGGCAAAAGTATGAAAAACGCCAGAAGAAGGGTTATAGGGGAAGGTCTCCCCTAGGTCCCCACTGTCGAGATTCGGGAGGACTCTCTCTGTAACTCCAGAAAAAAAATCTTGAAAATCGCTAATTTTTAATTCTTTTATTAATTCCTGCGGGTCCTTGGGGTTATTTAGGTGCCTACGGTGGAGGTTCTGTACTAATACCTGTCAAAGGGATCCTGGAGTCCGTGTTTGTAATGTTAGAAACATCGAAGTCTAGTTTAAATGCAGAAAATAATATTAGGATTGTTCTGCCGTCGAAATATGTAAACACTGGAACAATGTCTAACTAAAAACTCGCTTTTAAACTACAACCATTTTTCGAGGCGAAATAGCCCATCCAAGGGAAGCTTAGATCATTGAGACATCACTAATATGTTTCTTTATTTGATCGAAACTGCTTTATAAAGCAGGAAAAGGGCGAAAAGGCCTACTTTAAAAAAAATTACTTCTTTAGATGGGTGTACCCGCTAACATATTTTATTTTCGGCTGTTGGCACTACTGACAAATCTGAATGTAACTTAAGCGAAGTGTGGTACTAATTAAGCCTATCCGCGCACGCTCGTACAAGCGTTTAAAGTTGCGTTCACACAATATAGGAAGTTTATACAGAGCTGCCCTTTTTTTATTTGGTACCGGTGGGGTGAAAACCCACACTTAAAATAAAGTCAGCGTTCACACAATATAGGAAGTTTATATAGAGCTGTCCTTTTTTCATATTTGGTACCGGTGGGGTGTAAACCCAGACAACACTTTTGTGCTTTATATAATAGTATTGATGGAACGACTACCTAGGAAGTTAATAAAGCTAACACAAGCAAGTTACAATGGAAGAGTTGGAAGTTAGGGTTAGAACATTGCATGGAACAACAAACAACTTTCCAGTCAGGTAAGGTGACGCGTTATCAGCAACCTTATTTAATATAACGCTAAAGAATATAATTAGAAAGACAAGCTACCACCGGGCAATTGTTAATAATTGGAAACCGGACACAGAGGCAGATGGCAGGACGATAAAGTAATAGAAAATATACGAAGTATGGAGATAGGGAATTGAAAAAAAATAGAAAAAATGGGGTAATTCAATAAACATAATGAAAATAAATTTTTAGAGGATAATGTTACAACACAATGTTTATTGTATTATTGGTGGCATTTTCTTAGATCAAACCTACCACTTCGTAATTTCTCAAAATCGGGATCTTGCTACACGGTTGGTAACATTCTAGGTTGGTACCTCATTTCAACTGTTGATGTTCTGTACTTACTATACAGGGTGTCAGGAAAGTCAACCGTGTCACTTCTGGATGTGAATGATCACGTACAATGATTAAATAAAATTTTTGTCTTGGAAGCACAGTTTTCACAAAAATCAATGTTAAAAATTAAAAAGAAAATTTTGGGTACCTACTGCATTATTTTGACTTAAATTTAGCCTGAGTAGGCTTAAAATTTAACAGTCCCGTACGTGATTTCAAATTACGTAGGTAAAGCTAAATAAGACTTATTGATGCAAACACAAACAAATAATTTAATTATTTACACAAAAAAGTAAATACAAAGTAAAAAAATTAAAAGAAAATCTACTTCACTAAAGCAGTTGTTCGAAATGACCACCATTTACCCTAATGCAAGCTTCAGCTCGCCGAATCAAAGATCCCCTAACCCTTTCAAAAATTCCTGGTTCATTGCCAATGTTGTCTGCAGCAACCATAATGCGATTTAGTAAATCTTGCACATCTTCTACAGGTGTTCGGTATACTTGCTGTTTCATGTGTCCCCATACAAAAAAGTCACAAATGTTTAGATCGGGTGATCGTTTGGTGATCGTGGTGCCCAACGGACAGGTCCATTTCTGCCAATCGACTTGTTATGATACGTTTGATCTAAAAACGTACGCACAATATTACTAAAATCCCCGTCGTGTCGTGCATAAACCATAAATCACGTCTTGTTTGCAGGTCGACATCTTCTAGTAGCAGTGGTAATTCATTAATTAAAAAATTAAGGTATGCTTCTCCATTTAATCGCATGGGTAAGACGTAAGGACCTATTAAATGGTCACCTATGACACCTACCCATACGTTAATTGAAAAACGATGTTGGAAATTGTGCCTACGAATAGCATGGGGATTTTCGTCAGCCCACACGTGTGGGTTGTGAAAGTTAATAATACCGTTCCTGGTAAAACAACACTCTTCCGTCATCAAAATTTTAAAAGGAAAACAGGGATTTTGTGCGGTTTGCTGTACTAGCCACTGACAAAAGTTGACCCTTGCAGGATAATCTGCATCACTTAAAGCTTGAACGCATTGTATGTGGTAGGGATACAAACGGTTTTCTCTCAAAATTTTCCAAACGGTATCGTGGCTAACACCTACAGTACGCGCTATTTCCCTGGTGGCTGGTGCTCAAAGAAGGGTTTTCTTCTACGGAGTATTGAGTGTAGAACTTCTTCCTCTGTATCGAAATTTCTTACTTGTCGCGGTCGTCCAACTTACCTAGCACGGATCCAGTTTCTCGAAATCGAAGCCTTTGAGCTACAGCAATAAAAGTTTCCCTATTGGGCAAGCGTCGCCCAGGAAAACGCTCCGGATACCGCACAATTGCATCACCAGCATTACCACCGCATTCACCGTACACAAAATGCATGTCTGCATATTGTTCTACTGGATATAGAGCCATAACTTTAATCAGTAATAATTTCCGACATTCAAAACGTCAAAAGAAGACAGTGAAACAATTGCCTAAAAATCAAATCCAAAGCTAGTTACAATAATTAGTAGCAGTTCCAAACTTTTTCTTTTTAATTTTTAACGGCCGCACAGTGGTCCCAAATTCAAAAAAGCTGGCCAAAATATAAAAGTCTGTTCAATTTTTGTAATAATTCGTTAATAAGGGTAATCAAGGTCCCTGATTACGAATCTGCAGTAAACTTTTGAAAAAACAAAATGACGGTTCCAAAATGGCTGACGAAGTTTTTGAAAAGTTGTTAAATTTTCATAAAATTCACTAGACGCGGGTTTTCGAGGTCCCTGATCACGAATCTGCAGTAAACTTTTGAAAAAACAAAAGGGGGGGCCCAAAATGGCAGAGGACGTTCCTGGGAAATTATTTCATTTTCATAAAATTTACTACAGGGGGGTTTTCGAGGGAGCTGATTTACAATAAACCTGAAGTTTAAGTTTTCCAGTTTAGTGAACTTACTTTTTTCAGCATCACACGTAGTTTCTGAGAAACAAAAGTACAAAGAAAATCAAAACTGGGAAAAATATTAGCTCCTTCAAACTTCGATAAAAATTGAATTAGCAGATATTAGCAGCTGTTCTTTTCGAATATACTATATTCACAAATGTGTACATAACACTATTAAAAAAGTTTGATAACAGAACACTGCAGAACAATCAACTTTTTCTATAGGTAAAAATTTTTTTTTGCAAATTTCTTCCAAATAATTTTTGTAAAATTTGACGTTTGTTCATAGCTGACAGTGCAATATATTTCTATTTTTTTAGTAATAGGAGTACATTGTACATACCTTCACGAGTTGAATCCATATTTCAAAATCAAAATAGCTCAATGTTTTGAATATCTATGCACTATTTCATAAGACAGTGTGTTTTTAATTTTTCGAGTAATTGACACAAGGCGACTGGTAAGCCAGGTTCGGACAGTTGCCATTGCTAACCATGGCACGTCCTAATGTTAAAAAAAAAGAAAAATATGCAGACCGAACCCTAAATTATCGATTCTAGTAATCTAAATTAATGAAAACTTCTTTTCATTTTTTGAATTTTGGCCAGCTTTTTTGGAATTGGGACCACTGTGTTTTAAATAAAACTGTGCTTCCAAGACAAAAATTTTAGTTAACTTTTTCATTTCATTTTGTGTGGCAATTCACCTCCAGAAGTGACACGGTTGACTTTCCTGACACCCTGTATTATAAAAGCGTAAATTAAGAATTAAAATTTTTTTTTTTTTTTTTATTTATCATCAACGATTATTTACAATCTATTATACATAATAATATTCAGTAAATTGTTTGATTAGGAGAATGCGACATGTGAGAGGACACTCCAGTGAGAGCACTCTTGGCTTAGCATAACTTTTTTGACTGTAACAATAAACTGACTTAAAAATAAAAACTGTATCTAATTAAATCTATTTGGTAGATCAAGTGGATCGTACCTTTTGAGTCTTTTAACATATGGTCTGTCTAAAAGATTGGTTACTAGTTCATTAGTATGTGCGCCAAGTTTATCACAGTGTTTTGTACTGAAGGCCACTATTTCTTCTTTTATTGATGGCACTGGCATATCCTGTTGTATAACCCAGTTAGGTACGTATCTGGGTGCGTTGACAATATTCCTAATTACCTTGTTCTGGAATCTCTGGAGGATCTCTAGATTTGAGTTGCTGGCTGATCCCCACAGCTGGATCCCGTACGTCCACACTGGCTTCAGGATGGTTTTATACAGTAGCAGCTTATTGTCGGTGGTAAGTTGGGAAGTACGACCTAGTAGCCAGTACATTTGCCGGTATTTCATTCCTAGCTGTTTACGTTTCTTCCATATATGTGTGCGCCAGTTTAGTCTTCTATCAAGGTACATGCCTAGATATTTGGCATTGTCTACCTGGGGAAGTTGCTTCATGTTTAGCATAACTGGAGGGCAGGTTTCCTTGCGCAATGTGAACGTCACAACAAGCCAACAATCACCAAGAATCAAATCAGAACACTAGCAATAATCAAAGTAACAACAACCTCGAAACAATGATGGTGAAACTCATGGAAAGGATGGACACTATGTTAAATCTACTCACGACAGTCATATCAAAAATTTCATAATGGCCTTCTTCCTTAAACTAGCAATCTGGAACGCTAACGGACTGGCGCAGCATTGTCAAGATGTCATAATATTCCTAAAACAACATGATATTGATATCATGCTAATATCAGAATCACACTTCACTAACTTAAATTATATAAAAATCCCAAAATACACTGTTTACACAACCAATCACCCTGATGGCACGGCTCACGCCGGCACTGCAATCATAATCAAATCAGCTATAAAACATCACGAAACACAAAATTACCAAAAAGAACACATTCAAGCCACAAGCATCGCAACAACACTAAGCAACAGAGAGGTCATCTTCTCAGCGGTATACTGCCCTCCCAAATATTCTATTAAAAAAGAGCAATTCCAATCCTTCTTCGACACCCTCGGACCTACATTCATAGCAGGGGGTGACTTCAACTCAAAACACCAGGAGTGGGGATCTAGAATCACCCTAACTCGTGGCAGAGAACTACTCAGAACAATGAGAGAAAATAACCTACAGCACCTTTCAACCGGGGAACCAACCTACTGGCCGTCGGACCCCCAAAAAACCCCAGACTTATTAGATTTCTGTATAATAAAAGGAACAGCTAAAAACTACCTAAAAGCAGAATCCTGCTTAGACCTGTCATCTGACCATTCACCGGTGCTCATCACATATTGTACTCAAACTATCAAATCCCCCAAACCTCCCAAACTTCACAGCAAAAAAACAAACTGGAACCTTTTCAGAGAGTTGGTAAACGAAAGAATAAATTTAAAAATTCCACTGCAAACCACCACAGACATATATGAAGCCGTAGAACACATACTAAAATCAGTATTACTGGAACTGAAAAATCAGGGAATTCAAGACTATTTGACAAAACTGCCCCCCTCCGCTGACACAAATTACTCACTATGGAAGGCCACAAAAAAGTTAAAAAGACCCCAATTAACCATACCACCAATTCGTACACCAAATGACACTTGGGCAAGAAGCCCTGTCGAGAAAGTCAATATCTTTGCCAATCACTTGATAAACGTTTTTCAACCACACCCCTCGACCATCTCTGATGAAGAAGAGAGAAAAATACACCAATCAATCGAAGAACAAACCCAGCCTCTGGAAAAAATTGCAAAAATTAAAATGGGTGAAATAAAAGCCATATTAAACAACTCAAAAATAAACAAGTCTCCTGGATATGATCTCATAACAATCAAAACGTTAAAAGAACTACCTGAAAGCGGTCTCAAAGCCTTAATGTTTCTATTTAATGCCCTCATAAAAATGGAAATCTTCCCAGATCAATGGAAAATTGCCCAAATAATTATGATCCCTAAGCCAGGAAAGGATCCAAACGACGTCTCATCTTACAGACCAATCAGCCTCCTCCCTACCCTATCCAAAGTATTCGAAAAGCTCATTCTACAAAGATTAAAGCCAATTTTAGAAGAGGAAAACCTCCTACCGAAACATCAGTTTGGCTTCAGGGAATACCATAATACCACTGAGCAAATACACAGAGTAGTAACCAAAATCAATCACGATCTACATTTAAAAAAATACTGCTCCGCAGCGTTCCTCGACATAAGCCAGGCTTTCGACAAAGTCTGGCTAATTGGTCTGTTGTACAAGATAAAAAAAGTTTTACCGCCCAGCTACCTCAACATATTTAAGTCATACCTAAGTAATCGATTCTTTCAAGTGAAATTCCAAGGGGAGCTATCAGCACTCTATCTCATACGCTCGGGTGTTCCACAAGGCAGTGTCCTGGGTCCCACGCTTTACCTAATCTACACAGCTGACATTCCCACTACTAGGCAAACTATGATAGCAACCTTTGCGGATGACACTGCTGTACTAGCCTCCCACAATGACCCACGTACAGCATCACAGTTCCTCCAAACCAACTTAAACAAAATAGGAACATGGATGAATACCTGGCGAATTAAGGCAAATGAAGGCAAATTAAAAAATTAAAATAAGTTAGTTTAAATTGTGTGAAATTGTGTTATAAAAATGGTTTGTTATTGCGTTGTTAAAGTTTGAATTAAA
The DNA here is from genome assembly GCA_963082805.1 of Hemicrepidius hirtus. Classification (NCBI taxonomy): domain Eukaryota; kingdom Metazoa; phylum Arthropoda; class Insecta; order Coleoptera; family Elateridae; genus Hemicrepidius; species Hemicrepidius hirtus. Next base: position 8,070,989 of record OY720165.1, read on the forward strand.
ATTTTTTCGTACAATAAAGAGATGCTTTTATACAATAAAAGATTGGTTTGTACAAAACAAAATGGATCTTTACAATAAAGTTGAAACGTACAAACGAAGATACTTTTACACAATAAATTTACAGTATCTACAGAGAACAGTTGAATTGTACAAAACAAAATACATCTCTACAATAAAGTTGAAATTTACAAAAAAAGAACCTGAACCTGAAGCAAAGACTAGTGTGGGGCGCCCCTCGAACTTTAGGTTAGTTGCAGTTTGAGAATTAATTTTTACAAAAACTCAGTGAACTTGTGTATATACATACGTTGCGCATGCGCGTAAGGGGGTGGCTATTTGAATACTCGCCTGTCCTAATATATCGAGCACAATTTATCGAGCATTTATTATTTTTTATCATGCGTTTATTTTTTTTGTTTTATTGGAAGAATGCTTCATTGTGGAAAGCAATTTTTTTGACATTTCACCTTTTTTTGTAAGAAATAATTTTTTTTAGTACGCTTCAGTTTTTTTGTAAAAATCATGTTTTTTGGACAATTTCGCCATTTTTTGTAAGTATTAATTATTCTTTGTACATTTCAACTTTATGGTACCAAACAATTTTTATTGTATAAATCAACCTTTTATTGTACAAATACATCTTTTCTTGTATCAAATCATCTTTATTTTGTACGCGAAAAATACCACCCTTAAAGTTTGTAATACTTTGTCGAGTGGAGTTATAAAAACCCACATTTTCCCAAAGGATTTGGAGGTATGTATGTACACCCTAACCTAAAATGTCAGAAAATATAATTTATTTTTTTCAATTTTGATTCTTTTAAAATTAATATAAACAACTTTTACTAAATTTATTTTGCATTTTAGTTGTTCAATAAATGGATTGGCGCTGTAGGAAAAGATATCGAATATGCGAAGAGGAAAAATTACGTTGTTTGTGATATTCACTTTAACGAAGATTGTAAATTTATTTCGTCTGCGAAAGAAACAAATTTGAGAATAGATGCAGTTCCTACACTTTTTTTGAACAATTCTTTAGGTACGGAAATATTTAATTATGTTACATATAAAGCAAATAAAACGTTATTTCCAGTTAAATTGATATTTTATTTATTATTTATATAAACTTTAATTAATAATTTTCATCCTTTCAAATTTCATATTATATTGTATTACAATGGTTTTTCACCCGTATGGGTTATCATATGAACTTGTAACTGTGACCCTTCTGTGAACTTCTATAATCACATATACCACATTAAAATGTTTTTTCTACGTATGGGTTTTCATAAGATCTTGTAAGTAAGCCTTCTGTGAACATCTATAATCACATCTATCACATTGAAATGGTTTTTCACCCGTATGGGTTTTCATATGTTGTTGCAAGCTACTCTTGCGTGCACATCTATAGTCGCATATTATATCACATTGAAATGCTTCTTCACCGGTATGGGTGTTCATATGTCGTCGCAAGCGACTCTTCTGTGCACATCTATAGTTGCATATATCACCTTGAAATGGTTTTTCACCTGTATGGGTTTTCATATGAACTTGTAAGTGAGTCTTCTGTGAACTTCTATAATCACATATATCACATTGAAATGGTTTTTCACCCGTATGGGTTTTCATATGAACTTGTAAGTTAGGCTTCTGTGAACATCTATAATCACATCTATCACATTGAAATGGCTTTTCACCCGTATGGGTTTTCATATGAACTTGTAAGGTAGTCTTCCGTGAACATCTATAATCACATATATCACATTGAAATGGTTTTTCACCCGTATAGATTTTCATATGATGTTGCAAGCTACTCTTGTATGCACATCTATAGTTGCATATATCACATTGAAATGGTTTTTCACCCGTATGGGTTTTCATATGTTGTTGCAAGCTACTCTTGTGTGCACATCTATAGTTGCATATATCACATTGAAATGGTTTTTCACCCGTATGGGATTTCATATGAACTTGTAAGTGAGTCTTCTGTGAACTTCTATAATCACATATATCACATTGAAATGGTTTTTCACCCGTATGGGTTTTCATATGAACTTGTAAGTTAGGCTTGTGTGCACATCTATAATCGCATATATCACATTGAAATGGTTTTTCACCCGTATGGGTTTTCATATGAACTCGTAAGTTAGTCTTCTGTGAACTTCTATAATCACATCTATCACATTGAAATGGTTTTTCACCCGTATGGGTTTTCATATGAACTCGTAAGTTAGTCTTCTGTGAACTTCTATAATCACATCTATCACATTGAAATGGTTTTTCACCCGTATGGGTTTTCATATGTTGTTGCAAGCTACTTTTGCGTGAACATCTATAATCACATATACCACATTGAAATGGTTTTTCACCTGTATGGGTTTTCAAATGTCGGTGTAAGTTAAGCTTTTGTAAACTTCTATAATCACATATATCACATTTAAATGGCTTTTCACCCATATGGGCTTTCATATGTTGTTGTAAGTTACTCTTTCGTAAATTTCTATAATCACATTTCTCTCTTGTAGCTATCTTGCTACCAGTCTCAAAATTACTTCCCTGTTTAGCCCTCTCACCACTTACAGTTCTTGTATATGGTTCTGAGTTACCTCTTGCATTATTGGATTTTTCTTCAATTGGATATAAGGTGCTGTACATTGCAGAATCTAATTTTTCAACTTGAAAGCCTTGCCTGATTTCTGATTCAATTTCGCCAATTTCTTCTTTTATATCCAGCTCCTCGCCTACTAAAGGCTCAATCTTAATATAGATATCATCATCGTCACTTTTAATATTAAATTTCACATCAGATTTTATTTCGGCATTCAAATGGGTGCTGGTATTTTCATGTTTTACTGAAATGATTAACAGTATATTATATTATTATATATGAAAGCATATTAACATTAAAAATATCATTTTTTAAATATAAGGGTGATTTAAATGTAGTACACCAAAAACTTGTAGGAGGTGATTCCTCTCGCCAGAATAAGGAAAAAAGTTAATATAACCCATGGTCATATTAACAGGCGACAAAGATGGAACGAAGAATAACTAATTTTGTTCGTAAGTTTAACCAAATAAGATATTGTTTTGGTTCGTACGTAAAGTATTTCTTTGGTTTAGTGGCGCTTATTCGTGTTTTCAGAATTTTTAAATTATTCAAAGGGTGGTAAACCTGAGGACCGATTTAGTTTAGTTGGGAGGCCAAACATAAAAATACTTTCCCTAATAACCAAAACAATATCTTATTTGGCTAAATTTTTACGAATAAAATTAGTGATTCTTCGTTACAATTTTGTCGGCTGGTAACTTGTTAGCAACCAAGCATTTTCGGATCATGGGTCATAATCAGTGGCGAATGCTTCATGAGAGCAAGGCATGCACTGCATGCCTAAGTAGCTCCTAGTTTTGTATTATTATGTTTGTTTACTTTTTAGTAAACAAATATTGAACATTGACCCTAACTCTGTAAGGGAGTACGCAGCGGAGTACGAGAGTCGGGATAGATAACACATTACATCACATTCCACTTAGTAGTGTAAAGAAAGTAACTATTCGTTTTACAAACGAGTACTCACTAGGCTACTACCACGGCCACTACTCATTTGCGTATCTGTTCCACTGTACACTGTACCTAGTATCAAGGTCGTACGCGGAGTACTCGTTTTATAAGCGACTGCACTACTGCAGAATCTACTTCAACGTGAACGAGTACTCGGTAACGAAAATCTACATCACTAATAGTGATGTAAATTTTTGTCACGTTCCGGTACTTGTAACTATTCGTTAGTTTTAGTTACAGTATTCGTTACCGAGTACTCGTTCACGCTGAAGTAGATTCTGCAGTCGCTCATAAAACGAGTACTCCGAGTACGACCTTGATACTAGGTACAGTGTACAGTGGACCAGATATGCAAATGAGTACTGGCCTAGTAAGTACTCGTTTGTAAAAAGTAACGAATACTTTTTCATGTCCGTATTCGTTGCTTCGGATCTTGTCGGGTAACGAGTACTCGGATAACGATAACGAATAGTTACTTTTTTTTACACAGGCATGAGAAACAGAAAAAAACGCTTTCGCAATACTATACTCGCACAACTTGTCTGTGCGCACAACCACGGCGCGCCTTCATACATTTTTACTTTCCCATACCACCACTGGTATAGGGGAAGTATTGATATCATGAAAATTTTCGAAATCGAAATTTTCGCGGAAATACGTGTTTTGGGCCCTCAGGAACCCAAAAAAGTGGTCTAGAAAAAATGTCTGTCTGTGGGTGGGTGTGTACGTATGTAACGCCTCTAACGCAAAAACTACTGGACCGATTTTGATGAAATTTTAAATGAAGGGGTATATCGAAAATTCATCGACAAAATAAGCTTTTCAAAAAAATCCGAAACCGGAAGCGGAAGTTAGACATGTTTTTTTGGTATCATTTTTTTCAGAAGGGGAATTTTGAAAATCTGAGTAGAGGATATGAAAGAAGGGCATAATTCAAGGGAAACAGTTTTTTACCGGACTCTCTAACTTCAAAATGGCGGTCGCTATGAATTTTTCAAAATTTCGAATTTAACGCCCCATAACTCAAAAACCAGTTATCTGATCAGGTTCCGCAACAACTTGTTTGAAAGCCCTTTGGCTGTACTATACCAAGAAAAATAATTATTTACTAAATCCAAAAACGGTCGCAACGGCGCTCTTCCAAATATTTTGAAATTTTTGAAAAATTATTACAAAAAAACTGCTCTAAGGATTTTGTTTAAATTTTCTATAGTTATGCAGCTTCGTATTAGCTACATTTTTGTTTTTTGATGAACGCCAGAATTCCACTGAATTCGCCCTCTACGAGATTTTGAAAATCGGAAATTGATGCTCCTATAGCGCCTTTATTAGTCAAAATATGAAAGAAGTTTAAATATGAAAGTTGTTCAGTATATAAATTTACATTTATCTAAATTTATATCACGTATACAGGGTGTTTGGTTTTCACAGTACAATAAGCAACTTTGTTATTTTAAATGAAACACCCTATATATTATTATATAATTGAATGCAAAATTAAATTATCTATCACATAGTATAAGATATTCATATGGCTAAAATGTACGGTTAATGAGAAATTCGTGAATTTTGAATATTTAGGTTGACTCGGATCGTCGCGTTGTAGGTCGGTAGCGATGGTCCGACTTCCCCAGTTGTAATTTCTAGCCGCATAGATGCGTATCTTGGTGTCTTTCTTTTGTTCATATCGAACCCGTATAGCCTCGTTTTTCTCGCGAGGCATTCAAATGATTTGCAATGCTGCCTCGCGAACTACTGTTGAATAGCAAAAACAAAATGTTTATTTTTAGTATGGGAAAGTCCAGGGGAGGTTTGCACCTCCACTTTTTTAAATTCAATCTCCTAACATAAGACTTTCCCTGTTTAACGTCCGTTTGTTCAATAATTAATTCGGGTCGAGGTGGGCCCATTTCCGAAAGTTCTAATTTATTTTCGAATTTCAATGTTTTTTGTAACTTAAAGTCTTAACATTAGGAAATTTAATAAAAAAATGTATGAAGTCGCGCTGTGGTTGTGCGGGTGTAATATTGCGAACGCGTTTCTTTGTTTCTCATGCCTGTTAATGGACTCTCGTACGAGTGACTGGTATTTACAAGAAATACTATGAAACAAGACAGATTATGTGTTCTATCGAAAAACAACTCGTACAAAATACAAACAACTAATGAGTTAGATATGGAACATTTTGTGGGCCAAAAGCAAAGGCGAATGAATTTTGTTTCTAAAACTTATCAGTTATCACTTAAAAAGTGAGTATTGTTTTTGTTATCGCTCTCCCACTGTTGTTACCTACGAGCCGCCACTGGTAAAATCGATTGGAAAAATTTATTACACGATATGCTGGGAATTAAAACCGCAAATTTGTTTTGAACAATCATTGGAATAAAAGAATACTACATATAAACTCAACTTTATTTGTTTTATCTTGTTAAGCATAAAAAGATTAGTGTTTTCTACAAATTGTAATAATTTTATTATACAGTGTGGAAGAAAGGTATGGAATAAATTCATTATTTCTAAAACGATGACGTTTCATGAAAGCTCCTCTTTTGAAAAAGACCCTTGTTCCTATAGTACCTGCGCATTTCCGATGTTCATTTGTTTTCGCGTGATGACGTCATCGGATATTTTTTTAAATGGAACCCCTATATATTTTTAACGGATTCGTGTACAGCTCAACTTGCTGAATTCGAAAATGTACCACTTTAATACTTTATTTCTACACCTTCCCGAGAAAAAATAGTTATTTGTTTAACAAGGCAGAAAAGTAGCAGATTTACTGACGCAGCTGGTATTTCACAGCTGAGGCGAAGCCGAAGCTGTGAAACCAGCCAAGGCAGTAAATCTGCATTTCTGCCGTGTTGAACATATAATTTTTTCTCCGATTGTTTACATTTAACATTAATTTAATGATTATTTTTAATATTTGTTGTGCTATTAGTATCAGCAAGCATCTGTTGCTATGCAGTTCTTATTGGTTGCTATGAAAAAACATATTTCAGAAATGTCATTCTATTTGTTGTGAATAGAATAGTTTAATCTTGTTAATTCGTAAATATTAAGTAATTTATAATAATATTTACAATGGAAAATGACGATGTTCACCCCATCCGAAATTAAAGAAATCGTGAAAAATATGGAACTTAAATTTAATTATTAAAAATTTCAAATTTATTTGTTTTTCGAAGCAACCTGATTTTGAATGCTACTGTCAGTAAAAATGATCACTTTTGCCTAGGCAGTAAATGTGGAACTATGGAGACAGTCAAATGTCAGTCAAAGCATGCTTTTACTGTCTATCGGAGAAAAAATAATATTACCGATTCGTAGTAAGAACAACAAATTAAATCAAGTTACCTAAGAAATTATTTCTGGCAGCTAAATAAAATCTAATCAGAATCGATAAATTAACAAATTAACAACCGTTTCAATTACTGCCTGCAACAAAATGATCATAATTTTGAACATTTAATTAATTATTTTATAAAATTGTCATGTTGCTATTGTTGAACTGTTAATTTGTTAATTATTAATTTTTAATCTGTCAATTGTTAATGTGTTAGTTTCTCGATTCTGATTATATTTTGTTTAGCTGCCAGAAACAATTTTAACTTTGATTTAATTTGTACGAATCGGAAAATATTTTTTTTCGGGAAGGTGTAGAAATAAAGTAATTAAAGTGGTAGATTTTCGAATTCAGTAAGTGGAGCTGTACACGAATTCGTTAAAAAAATATAGGGATTACATTTAAAAAAATATCCGATGACGTCATCACGCGAAAACAAATGAACTTCGGAAATGCGCAGGTATAGAAACAAGGGTCTTTTTCAAAAGTAAAATCGACGTGTCCAAGGAAATTTCATGAAACGTCATCGTTTTAGAAATAATGAATTTATTCCATACCTTTCTTCCACACTGTATAACGTAATAAAAGGCAAAAACTGTCCCGCTTCTCTTATGTATTTTGGAGCCCGTAATAACATTTTCCAATCAACGTTGCTCAAAAACGGTACATCCTATCGATATTCAACATGTTGTATTACTGTTGAAAATGGGAACAAATTACACACAAAAAAGGTGCGGTTATTGTTTCCCCACGGCCACGCAGTTTAAGACACGCATGGATAAAATTTTCAATTAGTATTTTAACTTAATGTTATTACGCATAAAAAGAGTATTGCCTGTGCAAAATTTCATTATTTTACCTTGAATGGTTTTGAAGATATTCAATAAAAACTATCTCAGAGGCCACCTGTAAGGAGGCTGTAGCTCCCTTTGGAAGCATCTTTCAACCTACGTTTGTAGAAACTTTTTTCTTATTTTTGGTGGTACAAAAAGCACACTTTTTTCGGGACACCCTGTATATACTTGTAATTGTTAAGTAGAATGTAAAAATATTTTGGTACAAAATATTTACATTTGAAATATTAAAAGTTTCAAATCTAAATTAACTTTCAGTTGTTTTTACCCCCGTTTTGTGCTTGCCATATGAATAGGCCGGAAAGAGACGTCAAGTCTCGAAAATGAAGAAGGTAGTGGTCGAACCAAATATATCACTGAAAAGGAAAAAATGATTTTCCCCTGGATTTTCCTACTTACCCCCTGTTTGCAACTCAGCTTGGGAAAAGTTTCCCTTATTGTCTTTTCCATTCCAAACATCCAACGTACGATTCTCAGTATCCATCACGAAGCCCTCACGTACAATTTCTGATTTTAATGCAACGGCATTTATGTAGAGAAAATTCCACGTTAATGAAACGTCCGGGTAAAATTAATTTTAAACACTTACCATCTGCTTGAGAAAAGTTCTCCTTGATGTCGTTGCTATTCCGAGAATCTAGAGTAGAATCATCCCGATTTATCACTAATCCCTCATCTACAACTTCCGAATGAACTGCGACATCGTTTATGTAGAGCACGAAATCCATGTCACTGCAAAAGTCTTCAGTTTATTACAACCTTCTTGAACATACTGAACCATTTTAATTTGATGCCATAAAAGATTATACATTACTTACGTTGTTTATTGCAGTAAATTACAAAAAATATACAAGCAAGAAATTCTAAATTAAGGAAATATGATAAGTTCTTATTGTGTGGATCAAGTTACTTAACACAGGTAGCAAAGAAACACACAAATGTAAAAACCTCTTTACAGGTTAGAAAACGCGCGCCATAAACCATAGACGCGTTTTGACAAGGTTGTTCTTCAGTCGCCACTGTGCTAGGAAGATGGCCAACTGAGGCCAAGGTTAACGTTAAACAGTGGTTTAGGAGCGGAAAAAACCTAATTTTTAAGTTGGGCCAAATTAAATTTTTTTTTTTTGAATTTTATGAAGTCCATAGACCAAACAATATAGTGTCATTATTAAAATTGAAAAAAAAAAATATTTTATCGTTGTTAGTTTCACGCAGAAATCTTAGTGTTTGCTTGTGGTCGAATTTACGACAAAATATAAGCCATATAGGCATAGCCCAGTCAATTTGTACACGAAAAAGAGGTCGACCTTGCAAAAGGTAATGTAGTTCTAATTTTTCAATATGTTGTTAGGACCTATGCCAATAGTAAAAAACCAAATTTGCAGCTTCGAAAGACCTGTGCGACCTGCGCAATGCCCAAAAAACAGGGAAATTTTTGCACTTGTTTCTGTTTTTGCTCAATACCTCCTAAAGTATGCGTCCTAAAGAAAAAGTTATTCTATTCTTTTATTAAGTAGATTAAATTTTCTACAATTTAAGTCCAAACCGAGCTCCATAGGTCCAGAAGTTTCCGAGATACAGCTCTTCGAATGTTGCCAATTTTTTCCAAAAACTGAAAAATTTTCGTATTTGTATGTATCTTGCCAAATATCGAGAAAAGTACTCATCCGACGAGGAAAGTCATTGGTAATGAATTTGTAGTAAATTTATTCAGCTTTAATTTAAAAAAATGGATTTTGAAAAACATAGATGTAAAAAATAGTTATTTGTATCACAAGGCCAGAAACAGCACATTTGCGAGTGCGAGTAATGTTGCAGGGCGAGGCGGTGTTGGGATTATGATTTAAAATAAAACTGAAAACGATTACTTATTTAAATATTTATTTAAATATGAGTAGGTACGTCTTAATTCGTCAACGGACGATACATCAGTGTGTGTGGGAATATTAGCCGTTTTTGCGGTTTTTAAAACAAGAGTGTTTTCTCTCTTTCTAAGGGTCTATTTTAATGACTCTCTCTGGGAGGTTTTGTAATGTGGTTTGTAAGTATTTTGGTTTGATGGTGTAAAAAATCGAAAATTGTGTGACGGTTTGTTTTGTCCTCTTTTTCTTGGTCGCAATTGTTTAAACTTTCTTTGATTATTTATTGATGTTTCTGCATGTAATACTTTAGCACTTGTATTACTGCCTTCGTTCTTTAATTTTACTTCTTGGTCCAGTAATCTAGTTTTAACAAACGCAAGAGTTAAATTGTCTTCTGATAACGTCTCCAAAGCTGTGATTACACCATCGTAAGCTGTAGGTAAAGTTAGCAGCAAGTGGGAAACTTTGTCCATTTCGTCCAGTTTTGCACCAGCAGCAATCAGCTCGTTAACGGTTTCTTCAAAGTTGGTGAAATGTTGTAACAAAACAGTATCACCTTGTAATTTTAGACTTAGTAATTTCTTTCTGAGTGCTAGTTGCGTCGCAAGACTTTTTCTCTCATAGATAGCGTCCAGATTTTTTAAAATCTGATATGCTGTAATTGGTTCCTGTGCAAAACTGAGAAAGGAATCGCTTAAATACTCGACTATCATGCTCTTGGCAGTCCGATTCGCCTTATTCCACTCTTCATCTAAAATTGCAGGAGGTTCAGTTGTAATTAGTACATGTTGTAAATCCAATTCTGTAAGTAAGGATGTAATTCGGAACTTCCATACACTATAACGTTCACCACTGAAAGGTTTAATGTTTCGTTTAGTATTTTTGTTTTCCATTGTCCACTTTATTTAGCTGCACCACTTTATTTAGTTATACTAACACCACGTCACATTCACAAAAAGTTCTTTATCGCGTTCGCGTAATTAGAGAATCCTGGGCCCATAACCTGTTGGGATTATGGTTTAAAATAAAACTGAAAACGATTACTTATTTAAATATTTATTTAAATATGAGTAGGTACGTCTTAATTCGTCAACGGACGATACATCAGTGTGTGTGGGAATATTAGCCGTTTTTGCGGTTTTTAAAACAAGAGTGTTTTCTCTCTTTCTAAGGGTCTATTTTAATGACTCTCACAAAATATAGAAATATAGGTTTCACGCTTAAGTGATCTTTAAACCAATTAAGGCCCAACTGCACCGGTTACACTTAAATAATAAGCGTGGCTTAAAAAATCAATTGCCATGGACACAATTCTTGTAACAATTTGTATCCATGGGAATTAATCTTTTAAGCGACGCTTATATTTAAGTGTAACCGGTGCAATTGGGGCTTAGTCTAGCACCCTTAAGAAACACATGTGGTTATTTTTGCACGTGTTAAATGTAATAAACTAATAGGCGGAACGCCGAGTCCTGCAAGTAGGAGCACTCGCAAAACTGTTTCTGGACGTGTAATACACATTTTTTTTTGTGCCGATGTTTGTTTAAATAAATTAAATTTACATTTAAAATTTAGTATAAAATTTTTTTTTATGATTTTAAAATCAAGATTCCTTGTTTCCTGGTATTCATTAAACTTCATTCATTTATTTTCTTACAATTTCCATTGACGTTTATTTCTAAATTTTATTATCTTTGATTTAATAATGGATACACCGGCGCATATTAAAGATTATATTTAAATCACCACAGTGGCTCAAATAGATAATCGTATTTGTAAAATTTTGCTAATTTATTTATTTGATCGTCTCCGACCGCGATGCACAAATTTGACTTTGACAGATTGAGCCGATGCAGCCAACTAATAACTTAAAATTATTACTTTTGCCGGCCTAGGCCGGCAAAACCTCTGTTTCTGGCGGATTTCGCGATGCAGAAACTCAGTGATGCCGACCGGAGGCACAAAAACAGTTTTGAGCACAACAAATATCAATTATATACTAAACACAAAAAATAAGTACATTTTGAATGTGCTGTGTTATTATCATGATTATTATATTATAATATAAAATCACAAAATATCCGCAAGGGATTGTTCTTTTTCTACATGCCTTCAGCGGGTGCGACACTACCTCTGCCCCTTTCTGGCAGGGAAAAACAAAGTTGGCTAGCGTCCTCCAGAACAATCCCCACCTCATGGAACTGGCTGCGGTTTTTCTGCAGCCAGATTCCAGTCATGAGGCCATAGCTAAAGCTGGGGAGACATGCTTCGTGGCTCTTTACGGGGGAGATATAAAGAAGGATACTTTGAAAAGCCTCCGCTACAAGCTTTTCATAAAGTCGGCAACCAACACAAAGGTTAACCTTGCTCGTTTGCCCCCAACGGAAGACGCAGCAAGCCACCATTCATATAGAAGTTACCACCAAGTTCAGAAGTGGTTGGGAGCTAATAAAAACCCTACAGATTGGGGGTGGAAGATTGACGATCACGGGCTCATCCCAGTCACTACCACCATGGATCCCGCTCCTCATAATCTACTGCGCCTGATATCTTGTAAATGCAAAAAAGGATGCAGTGGGGGGTGCAGCAGTCGCAAAGCCGGATTAATATGCTCGGCACTATGTAAATTTTGCTGTGGCAAATCATGCAAGAACGTTCCATCTGTTCATCTTGAGGATTCCGACGACGACGAAGACGACCCCACCCCTATCTTTACCGAACGAGTTGAGGAGCTCCCTCCACCTGCTCAGGGAGTTACCGAGGATTTCTCAAAGTAAAGGCCGTCAAAAAAATGAAATTATAATGTAGAAGATTAGTTTTGTTACCATGTATAGGTATATTAATTATTATTATCGTAATTACCTCTTTTTTTTAATAAAAAATAAAAACTAGTTACTATGTGAACCGTTTACATCTATTTTTTTCAAAATCCATTTTTTTTAAATTAAAGCTGGATAAATTTACTACAAATTCATTACCAATGACTTTCCTCGTCGGATGAGTACTTTTCTCGATATTTGGCAAGATACATACAAATACGAAAATTTTTCAGTTTTTGGAAAAAATTGGCAATATTCGAAGAGCTGTATCTCGGAAACTTCTGGACCTATGGAGCTCGGTTTGGACTTAAATTGTAGAAAATTTAATCTACTTAATAAAAGAATAGAATAACTTTTTCTGTAGGACGCATACTTTAGGAGGTATTGAGCAAAAACAGAAACAAGTGCAAAAATTTCGCTGTTTTTTGGGCATTGCGCAGGTCGCACAGGTCTTTCGAAGCTGCAAATTTGGTTTTTTACTATTGGCATAGGTCCTAACAACATATTAAAAAATTAGAACTACATGACCTTTTGCAAGGTCTGATGTATAAATTGACTGGGCTAATACTTAATCAAGGTTTGATTGAACAAGGATTGTTCTATGGGAAATACCGAATAGTCGTTCTAATTAGTATGGATTACTAATACAAAAAATACTATTTTCAAATTGTTTAATTAACCTGGTCATTAATAATCACTATTAAAGCGAAAAGTGGAAATTATCCTTAAAATAAATCTTTCACAAGGTTTTTCAAAATGAGCTACCTCTAGCTACCATCTATACCTTATCTCATAGTATTGACTAAACTGTCAACTAAAGAATTTTGAAAATTCCAGCTGCCCAAATTTGCCCGAATCAATTTGGGACGATAATAAAGTAATTAGGGTAGTTCACAAAGATATTTCAAAAGTTCCTTGTCATATTAAATGTCATATTAATGGGTCTCATTATCATTTCATTAATGCATATTGGCAGCATATATAAAGAAAAAACATTTGTTTTGGCATTAGTTATAAGTAGAATACCATTAAACTATTATATTAAACTATTGCTAAGACGTCCGCCATATTGTATCCGCCATCTTGAATCATACAATATTGAAATCAGATTTGGTATCAGTGACTATTAAAACACCTGTTATAAAAATTTCACCCAAATTTATTAAACTATTGCTAAGGCGTCCGCCATCTTGAATTATACAATTTTGAAATCAGATTTGAACTCGGTGATTCTAAAAACCCCCATAAACTAAATTTCATCCAAATCGTGCACGTACTTTTCGAGATATTGAGTTTTTTCCGCAAGCCCATATAACCTGAACCACTGTGCGGCGTGGCGGGAAGTTTAAATAGGTTATGGTAGGTCAGGGCAGGTTAAAATTGAGTTAATATTTTCAAAACTAGAAAAAAAAATGCACTGTAATAATTAGTCAACATTTATTAGAACAAAATCACACATTGATACCTAATAATACAATTAAATTTTTACACTTTTCTGATAACAAACAAAAATTAAATATTTTAGTTACAAGTTTAAAAACAGTTAACGACACAATAATTAAAAACTCAGAACATGTGGAAAATTATTAGATTATTATATTAAAGTACTACCTATTAGTTGCAACAGGAAAAACACTTTTATTAGAGAACCAAAAAAGTGGAGGTGCAAACCTCCCCTGGACTTTCCCATACTCAAAATAAACATTTCGTTTTTGGTATTCAACAGTAGTTCGCGAGGCAAAATTGGAAATCATTTGAATGCGTAGCTAGAAAAACGAAACTATGCGGGTTCGATATGTACAGAAGAAGACACGTGTGTATCTGTTGTAATCACAGCTGGCGAAGCCGGACGATCGCTACCGACCGACGCGCATGATTCGTTTCAGTCAGAGTGAATATTCAAAATTCACGAATTTCACATCAACCGTACATTTTACATATATAAATACCTTATACTATGTGCTAGACAATTAAATTTTGCGTTCAATTATATAATAATATACAGGGTGTTTCATTTAAAATAACAAAGTTGCGTATTGTACTGTGGAAAGCAAACGCCCTGTATACGTGATATACATTTAGAAAAATCCATTAACACATCAGAAAATAATCAGAGCTAACTAAACAGACATAAATATGAAATGCATGTTAGAATAATTACTAAATTCAACAAAAATAACGGGTGAATCACAGAGCTGTGAGGTGAAAACGGTGACAAACGTCAACATTTTAAGTTTACGCCTGCGCGTTCGCGTTTTCATGACGTCACAACTATACCAGCGACAACTACGTATAACACTAATTGTACTGCTTTTCGTGGGTAATACAAGTTGGATCCCCGTAGAGGAATCACTAGATAATTGACTCTGGGCAAGGGGGGGGGGTGAACTATGATCCATGCGGGGGTTAGAATTAAAAAAGTGGAGGTGCAAACCTCCCCTGGACTTTCCCATACTAAAAATAAACATTTTGTTTTTGCTATTCAACAGTAGTTCGCGAGGCAGCATTGGAAATCATTTGAATGCCTCGCGAGAAAAATGAGACTATACGGGTTCGATATGAACAAAAGAAAGACACCAAGATACGCATCTATCTGTACTCTGTAGTAGGCACCCGCTAAAAATTACAATTGGCGAAGCCGGACGATCGCTACCGACCGACGATCAGTTTCCGTCAAGAGTCCAACCTAAATATTCAAAATTCACGAATTTCTCATTAACCGTACATTTTAGCCATATGAACACCTTATACTATGTGATAGACAATTCAATTTTTCATGCAATTATATAATAATATATAGGGTGTTTCATTTAAAATAACAAAGTTGCTTATTGTACTGTGAAAACCAAACACCCTGTATACGTGATATAAATTTAGAAAAATGCAAATCTATATACTGAACAACTTTTGTATTTAAACTTCTTTCATATTTTGACTAATAAAGGCGCTATAGGAGCATCAATTTCCGATTTTCAAAATCTCCTAGAGGGCGCCACAGTGGAATTCTGGCGTTCATCAAAAAACAAAAATGTAGCTAATAACAAGCTGCATAAGTATAGAAAATTTAAACAAATTCCTTAGACCAGTTTTTTTGTAATAATTTTTCAAAAATTTCAAATTTTTTGGAAGAGCGCCGTTGCGACCGTTTTTGGATTTAGTAAATAATTTTTTTTCCTGGTGTAGTACAGCCAAAGGGCTTTCAAACAAGTTGTTGGGGAACCTGATCAGACAACTGGTTTTTGAGTTACGGGGCGTTAAAGTCGAAATTTTGAAAAATTCATAGCGACCGCCATTTTGAAGTTAGAGAGTCCGGTAAAAAACTGTTTCCCTTGAATTATGCCCTTCTTTCATATCCCCTACTCAGATTTGATACCAAAAAAACATGTCTAACTTCCACTTCCGGTTTCGAATTTTTTTGAAAAGCTTATTTTGTCGATGAATTTTCGATATACCCCTTCATTTAAAATTTCATCAAAATCGGTTCACTAGTTTTTGCGTTACAGGCGTTACATACACATACACACACCCATACACACACACTTACACACAGACAGACATTTTTTCTAGACCACTTTTTTGGGTTCCTGGGGACCCAAAACACGTATTTCCGCGAAAGTCTCGACTTCGAAAATTTTCATGATATCAATACTTCCCATATATACCTGTGGTGGTATGGGAAAGTAAAAATTAAAATAAGTTAGTAGTATGTAGACCCTAACCTAAAATGTCAGAAAATATAATTTATTTTTTTCAATTTTGATTCTTTTAAAATTAATATAAACAACTTTTACTAAATTTATTTTGCATTTCAGTTGTTCAATAAATGGATTCGAGCTGTAGGAAAAGATATCGAAAAGATAGTAGACCAATATAAAGACGACTTACGTAAACTTTAATGGGATGGACTCGAAAATTTAGCCGGATATATTGCATTTAAACTGAAAGACAAGAAGTTAGGATATCAAACAGACAAAATTACGCAAGATTCACTTTCGTGCGTTACTCATTTATCCGAAGGCGGGCTTTATAAACCCACTGATGAATTCATGGAGTCAATTACCGAACTGGATAATATATTCAAAAAATTCAATAATGCTTCACTTACAATTTGCAAGCGATATATTGCACAATTAATGGATCTGGCTAAGTTTGTTGATACTTCGGATGAGGCAAAACATCTTTTCTTTCCTTGCAAAATGTATTTTAAAATGAGAATTTTAAACAAAGACTTATTAGAACAGTCCAAAATAGGAAAGAGAAAAATGTTAAAAGTTGTAAATTAAATAATATATTTTTTGAAGTCTAACTTGTTCAT
Organism: Hemicrepidius hirtus; assembly: GCA_963082805.1. Classification (NCBI taxonomy): domain Eukaryota; kingdom Metazoa; phylum Arthropoda; class Insecta; order Coleoptera; family Elateridae; genus Hemicrepidius; species Hemicrepidius hirtus. The sequence goes on from OY720165.1 coordinate 8,087,747, forward strand.
CATTCAATAAATAAATACCGCCTTTTATTAAATAGATCTTATCTAGGTTTTGGATAGCTTCTTGAATATTTACTTTTGTTTCTATAGAATGTGATCATTAATTCTGTAACAATTATTTATACAGGGTGATCACAAATGATTGAACGTGCCGCTTCATACTGATTTTTTGTTGTCCGCTTACTGCTGCTGTGGGTACTTAAATAACCTTGGTAATTTCAGTGGTGTAGACATTGTAATTTAAATGACAGATGGAAATGACAGATGGAAAGTAATACGCAAGACACTGAACAGATGTAAGTATTGATAAACAACAGACTGTTTGAAAAAACGGAATACATTTTTGATAGTAATTGGACCGACTAGCGGTCATGTGACCTTCAATCATTTTTGATCACCCTGTACATAATAGCTTACAATAAAAAAACAGTAGCTATAACACCGCAATCTGCATGTAATATATTATCCCGTGCGCCGTGCACCAGCAGAATGGCATGGTTGGGTAGAACACTGAACAGGTAGCTGTCACGGGGTGACGTCATGCGCGCTATGAACGAAAATTAAACTGCTCTTTGACATATCTTTAAAATGTTAGTATCATGATAATCACATGTATCACATTGGTAATGGTTTTTCACCCGTATGGGCTTTCATATGTTGTTGCAAGCTACTCTTGCATGCACATCTATAGTCGCATATATGACATTGAAATGCTTTTTCACCGGAATGGGTTTTCATATGTCGTCGCAAGCGACTCTTCTGTGAACATCTATACTTGCATATATCACATTGAAATGGTTTTTCACCCGTATGGGTTTTCATATGATGTTGCAAGCTACTCTTGTATGCACATCTATAGTTGCATATATCACATTGAAATGGTTTTTCACCCGTATGGGTTTTCATATGATGTTGCAAGCTACTCTTGTATGCACATCTATAGTTGCATATATCACATTGAAATGGTTTTTCACCCGTATGGGTTTTCATATGTTGTTGCAAGTTACTCTTGTGTGCACATCTATAGTTGCATATATCACATTGAAATGGTTTTTCACCCGTATGGGCTTTCATATGTTGTTGGAAGTTACCCTTTCGTAAATTTCTATAATCACATTTCTCTCTTGTAGCTATCTTACTACCAGTCTCAAAATTACTTCCCTGTTTAGCCCCATCGCCACTTACAGTTCTTGTATATGGTTCTGAGTTACCTCTTGTATTATTGGATTTTTCTTCAATTGGATATAAGGTGCTGTACATTGCAGAATCTAATTTTTCAACTTGAAAGCCTTGCCTGATTTCTGATTCAATTTCGTCAATTTCTTCTTTTATATCCAGCTCCTCGCCTACTAAAGGCTCAATCTTAATATAGATATCATCATCACTCTTAATATTCAATTTCACATCAGATTTTATTTCGGCATTCAAATGGGTGCTGGTATTTTCATGTTTTACTGAAATGATTAACAGTATATTATATTATTATATATGAAAGCATATTAACATTAAAAATATTATTTTTTAAATATAAGGGTGATTTAAATGTAGTACACCGAAAACTTGTAGGAGGTGATTCCTCTCGCCAGAATAAGGAAAAAAGTTAATATAACCCATGGTCATATTAACAGGCGACAAAGATGGAACGAAGAATAACTAATTTTGTTCGTAAGTTTAACCAAATAAGATATTGTTTTGGTTCTTACGTAAAGTATTTCTTTGGTTTAGTGGCGCTTATTAGTGTGTTTTCAGAATTTTTAAATTATTCAAAGGGTGGTGAACCTGAGGACCGATTTAGTTTAGTTGGGAGGCCAAACATAAAAATACTTTCCCTAACAACCAAAACAATATCTTATTTGGTTAAATTTTTATGAATAAAATTAGTGATTCGTCGTTACATTTTTGTCGGCTGGTAACTTGTTAGCAACCAAGCATTTTCGGATCATGGGTCATAATCAGTGGCGAATACTTCATGACAGCAAGGCATGCACCGCATGCCTAAGTAGCTCCTAGTTTTGTATTATTATGTTTGTTTACTTTTCTTATTCTTTCACAAGACAATAGTTAAATTTTATAAATAAATGTTCAATGGTTTCTGGTGAAGAATTGAATTTGAAGTGTTGAGAAAGAGGGTCAAGCTTCTTCGCAAGTAAGTGACTTTAACAAAGGAAGCCGATGCAAACGACTTCACAAAATTCGAAAATGTACCACTTTTGCCACTTTAATACTTTATTTCTACACCTTCCCGAGAAAAAAAATAATATTACTAATTCGTAGTAAGAACAACAAATTAAATCAAGTTACATAAGAAATTATTTCCGGCAGCTAAATAAAATCTAATATAAATAAGACGATGAAGTAAAGCTGATGAAAATATTAATTATTAATTTCTGAGTTACGATTTTGAGAGGCGGGCAAAATTGCTCATTTAAGTAATGGTACAGAAAGAGAAAACAGCGTCTGTTTCTCTCTTTCACACTTGTTATCTTTTAAGTGGATATCGGACTTCTAAAATAAATTTGGCTTAAGCAGTCGGGAAGTACCGTCACTGGGAAACCTACGCATCTCTTTCTAGCAGTTAAACCTCTGTCTGTCTTATACCTGCGCATACCCGGGTAACTGATCTTCGAGTTGAAAGAGCTATTTATTTTTAAATACTTTTGTAATTTCGTTTGTTCAAAGTAGTGTTTTTGTAGCCGTTTTTACGTTGTTGTGTGCATTTACATTTTAAGATTGTAGAAATTTAGTTAATAATCTCTACGGGTAGAGTAGAGTGGGGCAGAAGTACGCACTTAATGTTTTATGAACTATAATTACGTTATAACAAATATTGGATGTACTATATACCCAGGAAATAAATGTTATGGGTTTATTGGAACATCTAAGTTTAAAAAAAGTACTAAAACATATCAAAATTTGACTTTACTAACGAAAAGATGTACGACTGCAGAATTGTACTTTTGTCCCCTTGGCAGGATAAAAGTACGCATGTGGTAGTGTAAAAGTTCGCGATTAAACTTAGTCCTAAATTTGACTTATTAGATATTTATTAAGAAAAACAAGTAGTAATACAGGATAGTTATAAAAAAAATTAAATAATTATACACAGTAGTCACACTTAAATGCGAGAACAAACTTCATGCCACCATTCCTGACATTGGTTGCATTGCACCCAGTCGTCGGTCGGTGGGGTAAAAGCATAGATTAAACATTGGTAGATGAGTATCCTCTGTACTACCAGCAGGCATTAAAAACAGCGCCACTTGTGGTTGTGGGCGAAACTATATCAAAACCGCGAAATTTAAAACAGGTGATTTAGTTTCAGGTTTATTCATTGGAAAGTCAATAAAACACAATAATAATAGCGGTATCGCTGACAGTTTAATATGAACAATGCATGATACAGAACTGGATGATTGACAACGTGAAATATTTTATTTGATAATAATATTTTAATAATTTGATAATCAAATAAAAAACTTAGACAAGAGCGTTCAGTTTTAAATTTTCATGTCAGAAATGTCATTCTGTGGATGTGGCTACACTACCAATTTAAAATAATTCAATTTCACAGCCCTCCCTAATTGGTTTTTTTATTGATCTCTCGCACGACCTTCTTGATTCTGATTTCCAAGACTTGACGTCTTTTTATAGAGACGTCAAGTCTCGGAAATCAAGAAGGTCGTGATCTCTCGTTAGGTCTTATAATTAAAACAATGGTAAATCTATAGCAACACGTATGACAAAAGTCAGTTCAAAATGTCAAAATAAATTTTTTTCAAAATATTAATTTAAAAACGCCACTTTCTGGTCTGTTTGTGGATAAAACGTTGAAAACTTAAGAAAATTAAATGCTCGAACTTCGTTCTCGCGTTTAAACATTCTTCCGTGGATAAAATACTACCTAAGACACTTATACAATAAATAACTATTAATGTTAACATTGCACAACAAATTCATAGCGGCCGCCAGTTTGACAAGCGGAGTCCGGCAAAAAACTATTTGCCTTCAATTATTATTTTGTAGATTTGTTTCTTTTTAGCTTAGTCAAATACATTGTGTGTGCTTGTAACTTTATAGGATCTACAAATATTTCATTTGGATTTGATTTTACAAACTGTATAAATTTTTGGTCTTTCCCTTGTAAAACCTTATTGACACCTTTGCACCAAAAATGTAAAATACATTTTATAATTGTTTGAGCAGCTAAGTCACCTGTTTGTTGGTGGATTGGGCAATTCAAGATGTTAAAATTAATTTCACTTGTAAGAATAATCTTTAACAACGTTGACAAATTTGTTTTAGCACAATATCTCGGAAGCAGATAAAAGAGTCGCGGCAGTGACTGGCTTGTTACAAAATATAAATAACTACCAGGTTTAATTAGAGTTGACCCACTGTATTGTCGTGCCTCAATTAAATCAACTGCTACATCACCATCGGAATGCAGTAGTACGTTCTTACAGCTTGAACACTGCTTAGTTGACTTTAATATTTTTTTTGTTATAAACCCAGCTACATAAGCTATTATTGACTTGGCAACTCTGCTTTTCTTAACGATCGAAATATCTTTAGGCACAATATTTTCTACCATCCCATAATGCCTACAACTGCTAGAGGGTTGAACCACAGAAACTAATTCTTCAGTTAAAAAACATTTTAAATTATCTAATGCACCTGTGTTGAAATCGTGTTCACAATTTGCTCCGGGCGAGTGGCTTGACAGAAAATTATTTACAAGTAATGCTTTAAATGATGTAATAAAATGTTCCACATCCGGTGCAGTATTTCGTACTCCGTGAGCCCGCATATTTCCAAAAAAATTTTCCAGGCAATCCTGGTTCATAGCTCTTGGAAGGAAATACTCCATTTTTTTAAGAAGAACCTTCTTGAGATAGATGAAGCTCATCAGTGTTTTTTTCAAATTTACCAATGACGGAACACTAACAAGTTTATTTGTTCTTCTGTTTTTAAACTTCATGTCACTTAATATACGAATAGCTTTATTCCAAAATTCTTCGTGGGATGTTTTTTCTGTTACTCCTCCCTTTAAAGGTTTACTTCTAGATGCTAATCTAACGTTCCCATTGACACTATCAAATACTTCATCTATGAATAAAATTAAATCTGCAGTGTCCGCTGCTTCCTTTTCGAGTTTGTATTTACTAGCAAGACCTAATAAAAAAAATAATTTAAACTTAAAGCAAAACAGTATAATCCTAATATGTATTGCTTCTTACCCCACTGTGAAATACGCTTCATCAAAGCTCCTACTTGGTGGCTGAATACTTGCGTCATTAGGGACACCTTCATTTTATTCATTTTTTTCGGAAACACATGGGCATCTGTCAACTTTGTACACAACCGGATGTCCTCCATTGTGTCTAACATGTAGAAATCCTCAATGTGTTTCCACTTGGCAATTCTAGACTCCCCACTCATTTTAAAATGTAAATCCTTGGTGATTAGATTATTTCTAATTCCTTTAAATAAATGTGGAACATCATAAAGTGGAATTACTTCCACTCCATTGATCAAAAACCCAAAATACTCATTTTTCATGCCTGTTTTCAAACAGTCTGCCCGGGTTTCTTGTAACAGACTATTGATTGCAGCTTGATTGGCACTGCCTTGGTCACATATTGTGGCTACAACTTCCAGACCTACAGTTTGGCATGACTGGATTACCTTTTTTAGTAGGTTTTTCGTTTGCACGGATTTCATTGGGCCACTACTAAAAGTAAAACACATCGGCTGCTTCCACTGTCTAAAGATGCCTTTTACCATGAAAACATTGGCATAGGTGGCTATATGTGGGGTTCTTTCGTATCCACAGTCTGCTACGCCATTTATACAATCACGCTTTATATTGTAGGATAATGATGGCGTTATTGCAATTTCATCAAAAACTACAACACATAATTTTTCATTTGGATGTCTAAGCTTGGCAATGGCTAACTTTAAACTCTTCATGATTTGCTTATTGATTCCTGGTTGAAATGGAATTCTATTTAACATGTTAGTTAGGGTTCTGCGGGATGGCAAGCAAAACATTTTTGAAAGCAGTGTATACCCTCTGCCACTTGCTTTCAACAACGACAAGCATAAAACTTTCTCATCAAAAGTAAACCTTCTGGCTTTTGCCCGTATGTTTTGGTTTTTTACTTGCAACATGACGAACGTGTATGTAGCTTGATTTACAAAGTTCATCAATTGTGTAAAACGACAGCTTTTTGCACACCTTTCTGCATCATCTAATCTTGCTCTCAGACTGTTTATACGGCGATTCCTTTTTGCAGCTACAGTAGTCCACTGGATCACCTTGTTGTACAATTTTTTACATTTTGGACTCAGATCTTTTTGCCTAGTCGCCTTAACTAAAGTTAGAATTCCTCTCTTCCTCTTTCCTATAAACCATACATTCTTTAAATGGTAATACAAGATTCTTAGGGCAATCAATCTTTGACTTACTTGCTGTCGGAGTACACCCATCTTTGGGAAGAGATTTGCAAGGAGTTGAAGAAGTGCACGGCTGCTGGTGCTCCATTTCTATAAACATACATTATTTAAAGGGTAGGTAATACAAGATTCTTAAGACAATCAATCTGTGACATACCTGCTGTCGGAGTACACCCATCTTTGGGAAGAGATTTGCAGGGAGTTGAAGAAGTGCACGGCTGCTGGTGCTCCATTTCTATAAACATACATTATTTAAAGGGTAGGTAATACAAGATTCTTAAGGCAATCAATCTGTGACTTACCTGCCGTCGGAGTACAAGCATGCTCGGGCAGGGTTTCGTATATAACAGAAGCACATGGCTCCTCTGGCTGCTCACTGCATACTACTAACAAATACCAATTACATTATAAATAAATTCCTAAAGCACTATTATATCAATTAGGTACAAACTTGGTAAATAGAGTGTGGGAATTGCATCTCTACGAAGCCCCCTTTTTGTCCCCGATACCACATTTTCTTCGGAAAAATGTCGTTCGCATATAAAATAAGAATCTATCATCTTTGCGTCTAACTTTGGATGGTTAATACTATTTAGCCACATTTGTGCGAAATGCATGTCTTTTGGAAAACGATGCCTCTTGCTTGTCCTGTCCAAACACCCAGCAATGCAGCACTTATTTTTATATGTTCTCTTCATGATTTTCAGACTAAAATGAATCCTAAAATGGGGTGAAAACAGTAAGTTAACTCTCCCATGTGTAACAATACAACATTATTTAGTGCAATTTGGCTACTTTCAACTAGAATTACCTATAAGACTAGATAATTTAATAATGCACAAATATAATCCTGCAGTGTTTCTGTTTTCTGAATAATATCTTGTTTACTCTTACCTTAAAAATTATAGCTAAACACACTTCTTATTATACGCTCTTTGGAGTTTATAAATATCACAAATCCGAGTAACAAAACCACAAATAATCAACAATAAACTTGCACTCACGTCGCGTACATAAACTTCCAAACGTAATCAGTTAACAAGTGCTGATCATGTGATTCACACAAAACATAAAATAATATTGGGGGGTTCACACAAAATGTCATAACCAAAACCATAATTTGTAGGAAACAAGCAGGAAATTGTAAGAAATTGCTTTCAGCGTTCCAAGCGGTTGTGGGGAAAAGGAGAAGCGTTGTAACAAACCACGAAAACTTACGTCCGACTACTCTCATTTAACTTACTCATCTAAATAATGTTTAATCTATGGGGTAAAAGTACGTGCGTTCTTTTGCCCCATACCAGTGTGCGTATTTTTACCCCACCCGACATTTTATATTTCCCGCTATTTATATTTGCTAAATACGTAAACAGCGGTTTGGTTTTGCAATACCTACGATGTTCAACCACTGTTAATTATGTAATAACCACCGTTATTTCAATTTTTACAGCTTATAAGGAATTACATGCAAAAATATGTTAATTAAAAATTACTTTAATTGCATATTTAAACTAAATTACCTCATTTTTCTACGTCGTAAATCCGATACAATCACCAAACTGGGTACACCTTGTCGTGCAATTATTGACTGTGAATTAAGACCACAGATATCTACGAAAGCGCAGAAGGGACACTTTATTTATTTTGTATATTGTTAATCAAGCACAAGTTAATTCCGAGTTAACTAACACGGAATTAACTAAATTCCGAGTTAACTAACACGGAATTAACTAAATTCTAATTCAGTGGTATCATACTGGTGAAAACATTTTGTCGCTGACTGTACATAAATATTGGTTAGCAAACATAATGTAACATTTACTAAAGAAATCGTGTTCTGTTAAGCTTCTGTATTTTATTATAATTTATTGTTAGGTAGTATTTAAATGTTTTAAAATAATAAAATGAACTATTTTTTTTAAATCTATAACTGATTTTAATACTCTTTTACACTTTTATTGCATGCCAGCAATGTTGAATTAGGTATAATTCAAAAATTTAATTTAGTTTGCTGCTTTGTGAATAGTTTTCTGTACTTTATATAGCATTTATTTTATACTGAAGACAAACTTGTTAAAAAAATGTATGGATAACATTAGGAAAAAAGTATTTATTGTAATGTAATGCTTTATTCAAATCTTGGAAGAGTTTATATGCCTATTTAAATTCGAAAATACGATCAGCCGCGCTTGTTACGTTTCCCAGTGACGTATGCAGCATGGACCAATCAGCACTGACCAGGGAACTGAGGTAACCTATTAATACACACTATATAAACCTTGCTTTTAACCTATACTCTTTAATCTGTGAGAGGAATATCCACACCATTAACAAATATTTAATTAAGTGCATGATTTTTAAAACAAACCACAAACAAAACAAAACAAACTTCTAAACCTCAACCCAACTTCAAAAAACACGTAGGAAACAAAGAGCGGGAATGGATATTTGTTTATGACGCCAGGCGCAGATCTAGGAAGATTTTTGGGGGGGGGGGGCTAATCTTGAAAGTAAAATGTAGAATAGTGGGTAGGTAGAATGAGGCGGGAAGTGGTGAGTTTAACAGCGCCGCAGGCGAAATTTTTTTCAAAAAAGGGGCGTGGCTTCGGAAACTACTTTTCCGCCGAAGGGTAATTCAACACTGCAAGGCACAAGCCTAAGGTTTCAGGTCAACCGGATTATCGAGTAACAAACCAAAGTATTTAAAATTCCTCAAAATATAAACTCATATCATTAAAAAAATAATTTTCAAACCTTCTGGGGGGGGGGCTACAGCCCCTATAGCCGCCCCCCCCGCAGGCCCGTAGCTAGAATCGAATTTGAGATAGGGCAGCAGAAATTTGAAGTAGGGCGCAAAGTTTTGGGGGTCCGAGTTCAAATTATAATTAGGATTGCCATTTTCATATGGATTGATTATTATTATGGATTACTACATATTATGTTACTGATATTTAAAAAAAAACAGGCTTGCATCCTCAATTTATTATACATAATATAAATGTATACAGTGCTTCCCGAAAGTAACGGATAAATTCAATAAAATCGTTGAGAAAAATATTTCAAATACATGCTCGGACTCGTCGATTTTTATTTTTAAATTATCATTAAGAGATATAATTTTTAACCCCCCACCCACCAACCCCTAAGCGCTGCCAACTCCAACTTTAAAAATTCAAATAGCAAAGAACCCTTTCTGATACCTCATCTGATAGCTTTTTTTATGCTGAATACAATAAAAAAAAGTTTTGCAAATCGGTTGATAAATAACAGAGATATTTACCAAAATGTATTCAAATGAAAGTGCCAATATTCGAGCAAGCTTTAGCAATGGGTGTGGTAAAAAACAATTGCAACTTGTTTGTAATTGAATGTATACAAAATGTATTATCTATCTCCAACCCCAATAGTCCAGGAGCTAGCGGTATATTTTAAGACTAATTTCTATCAAGCTGAAATTTTTTTTATGAGCTGGTATGGTTATGTCTGCCAAATGTAGGTGGTCGGCAAAATAGGACCGCGGGACATAAAGTGCCCAGATTTTTTTTGTTTTTAATTATTTTTTGATGAAATTTACAAACTTCAATCAAGCTAATTCCTATTTTGCTCGTTATTTAAGACATTCCGACAACAAAAAATTAACTGTCCGACATAAGAGTCGGAACTGAATCAGTGTCTGCCGTTTGGGGTTCGTATTGTTTTTAAGACATTTGACTTATTACCATCAACCTGATTTTTTTTTAATAACTGTATACTAATTTAACAAACACAAAAATCACCTTGTCCGACAATTTGAGCGGGACAGAAGCACTCTCTGACGTCCTGGATTGGTTAGTTGGCCAATTTTTTTTCTTAGCGCTCTATGTCCCTCGGTCCTATTTTGCCGACCACCTACATTTGGCAGACATAACAATACCAGCTCATAAAAAAAATTTCAGCTTGATAGAAATTAGTCTTAAAATATACCACTAGCTCCTGGACTACAATCATCATTAAAACTTCGATTCTTTCGGCTTCAGTAAATCTCATTTTTGTTTTCTTATTTTTCAATCGTTAATAATAAGTAACACACACTCCACTAAGTAATGTCATTACATTTTGTTTACATCCAACTACAAACAAGTTGCAATTGTTTTTTACCACCCATTGCTAGGGCCGTACCAACGCCTGCTCAAATATTGGCACTTTCATTTGAATACCTTTTGGTAAATATCTCCGTTATTTATCAACCGATTTTGAAAAACTTTTTTTTATTGTATTCAGCATAAAAAAAGATATCAGATGAGGTATCAGAAAGGGTTCTTTGCTATTTGAATTTTTAAAGTTGGAGTTGGCAGCGCTTAGGGGTTAGAGAGTGGGGGGTTGAAAATTACATCTCTAAATGACAATTTAAAAATAAAAATCGACGTGTCCGAGCATTTATTTGAAATATTTTTCTCAACGGTTTTATTGAATTTATCCGTTACTTTCGGGTAGCACTGTATATGTTTTATTAAACCCAAAAAAGTATTTCACATAAATACATATGAATTAATTAAATAAAACTTGGTATATACAATATGAACAGCAAAATTCCTGATCTAGCTATGCCATGGAAATATTTAGTTTGTCTTTACTTAAATCATACTAATCAAATATTATGTTTACAATTTTGACAACTGTTAAAAAATTAGAATTATGGGGTAAGTAAAGACAAACCAATTCTAACTATTTCCATGGCATAGCTAGATCAGGAATTTTGTTGATCATATTGTATATATATTAATATAAAAATATACTCAATACAGTTGAAGTCTTTTATCTGTAAGTCTGATTCCTAAAGTGTTTGCGTTACCGATCACGCAAACTTGCTGCGAAATTAAAATAGTATATTATATTATTAGGAGTAGAAAGAGTCCTTTTTGTGTTGAGCTCATATTGCGGCCGAGGCGCACGCGCCGAGGCTGTGCAAGTGAGCGAAACACAAATAAGACGTTTTACTCCGAATAATATATACTATTTTTTCTTCAAGTGTAAAAATATTCTGTTGCTGTAAATAAATATTTCCTAAAAAGTCATTTCCACAGGACAACGCTCTCCCCTCTACCAACCTTGGGGGCGGAGCTATGGGCAAAATACTGCCGTTGCCATGGATACGTAAACACATTATTGTACTAGTAACATTATTTTCATTTTTTGACTACTAACAAAATGACTTCCTTCTACATAGCCAGTTCTGTACAACAATACGGATATTATGATACGCTTGAAGAAAAATTTTTTGACGACGCGACGTTGGAATTTGGAATTCTATATTTTTAAGGTAGGGCATAGAAATGTTAAGGTAGGGCATTGCCCCTCTATGCCCCCCCCTAGCTACGGCCCTGCCCCCCCGTGGATCCGCGCCTGTATGACGCTACTTTTTGACGCAAGAAGTTGCACAGACTGATCTGTGAACCCGGCTTTAGAGGATGACTGTGATTCCAAAAGGAATTGATGCCCATTATTATTATCGTTTGTAGTATTTAGTCTTGCTAAGAAATATTCGCATCCTATCGGTTACCAGCTACATAACACCTTTTGAAAATTCGACTCGATAAAAAGCAAATGACCAAACAGTTTCCTTGTTAGAGGAGAAGGGCTATGATAATTATTTTCATATCGCCCTGTATCTCTGAAACTATCGAGTTTCAATGATGTAAGTACTACAAAACGCTAACAGATTCACGTTAGTCTGACTAGTGCGCCAAAAATTTGGGCCGGCCACAAGCCTGTGACCAATCAGAGAAATCAGTTTGATAAGTAGTGAATCAAGCTGACGATGTTCAGTTCATTTTACTTGCACACCTCTGCGTTTTTTTCTGTTACCATAAGTTATGCAGTTATGCTTGTATTTAGACAAAACGTTCGGTCCGTACAAGTAAAGTCGGGCCCGCTGTTGAGGAGTACCTTGTATCGTGTTTTTGCCTGAACCAATAGAATTGCTCTATTTTTAAAACGCAATGCGCGTACCCGTACGCTAAAAGACTAACAAGTTTGAACTTAACACTTCTTTTCCGAAACCGGAAGTTAGACATGTTTTTTGGTAGCATTTTTATCAGAAGCAGAATTTTGGAAACCTGAGTAATGGATATGAAAAAACACTATAAATTCGAGGGAAACAATTTTTTACCGGACTCTCTAACTTAAAAATGGCGGCCGCTACGAATTTTTCAACTTTAAAAACCAGAAATCTGATCAGGTTCAGCAACAACTTGTTTGAAAGCCCTTTGGCGGTACTATACCATGAAGACGAATTAATTTAGAAATCCAAAAACGGTGGCAACGGCGCGCGCGGCGCTCCTCCAAAAATTTCGAAATTTTTGAAAAATTATTACAAAAAAACTGGCGTCACGATTTTGTTTAAATTTTCCACACTTATCCAATCCAGCTTGGTATTAGATCATATATTAGATACATTTTCTATTTTTTTGATGAATGCTAGAATTTCACTGTGGCGCCCCCCTCAAGGGGTTTTGAAAATTGGAAATTGATATGAAAAAAATTTGAATATATAAATGTAAATATTCAGTAGTAATATCATAAGAGCGCTTTCGTATAATCAAATATACTTTTCGCGATTTCTACTCGAAATTGATGTTGCCATGGAAATTTCCCGAGAAGTATTTAGAATATACAGAAGTGATCGAATGTTATTTGTCACGATTATATCACGAATTTTAAAGTTTATTTTGGTATTTAACCTATTTTCAAACTCAAAATGTCAGTCTGATTTTTGAAAAAATTAATTTATTAAAAAAATCATTTATTGTTATTTACGTGCTACAGATACCACAACCAATAGGAAGCCGAAGCACCAAATCGAATATACGGATAGATCAAGAAGGTATATCCGAGAATTCCCGCCGTGATTGGTTCATTTTTAAAAAAAATTTAAATCCTATTGGTCTATAATATATGAATGAATTAATCTCCTAAATTTATATCACGTATAAAAATTGCTTTTCGAACAATTTTCGGGAGACGGTAGAGGCACATGAACTTGGAACATGAAACAGTAACCCTAAAAAAGACCCGTTCTGGTGGACATGAGACACTGCGAGAATTCAGATAACCAAGGGCGACAGCATGGGACGCTAGGTAACCAATCAGAAGAGGCTGCAACATGCATGAATCAACGTAGGTTGTGTACAGGATTTCATCCCTATTTTGATTTTATGTTTATCACAACCTTCTTGATTTCCGAGACACGAGACTTGACATCAAGAAAGTCGTGGATTTTATTAATAACCCTGAGATAATCAACAATTAATACATTTGTCACATTTCCTCAGAGGTAAAGCGTCTGAATTGGAAATCAGAGTAGTGGTAGTTCTATATACTCGCGGCAAACCTTTTAATTTTTTAAACTTTAATCCTTAGTTTTTAAATTTTTTTTTTATAATTTTGTTGATATTCGACATACATTTTTTTTAAATTGCAAAAATGTTCATGGTTCATAAAGTATAATTATTGAAGACCGGGGTAATACAATGCAATTAAGCAATAATTTACAGCATATTTTTAAAGAGGCCCGGTCTTTCCATCTCCTACTAAAGCTTCTATTAGCTAATAAACGATTAGTTGTCATGGATATCATTGTTACAAGAATTGTTTCCATGACAACTAATCGTTTATTAGCTAATAGAAGCTTTAGTAGGAGATGGAAAGACCGGGCCTAAAGTAATTTAAAACAAGAGTTTATTTAGAATATCATAACAAAAATTGACAAGCGGATAGGTCCCACCATGGAGCTCCCAACAGCTGGTATACACAAGTCCACTGGGTTTGTGAAATAGTATATTAAATTTAATACCCAGGTGGAAAGAGTTTCATTTCTATCGAGAGCTAAGATAGCTAATGCTACAGATAGAAATCAAACTTTCCACCGTGGTTTGTATATACTATTTTATTTTCAACCATCTAAAACAGACGGGAATAAAAATAAAAAATATTAATATTTTGGAAAAAAAGCCGACATACCTATTCACAAAAGTGTACCTACTGTAACGACCTGCTTGATTATGCTCCACTGACGTTTCTCTCAGTGAAACATAAAATTAAGCATATAAATAATATTTATCCACAACCGGTGTATTATAAGGTCATAATTCCACTATTAAGAGACGTCTTATGATATTAATAAAACACATAGGTCTTATAATTAAAACAATGGTAAATCTATAGCAGACAAAAGTCAGTTCAAAATGTCAAAATAAAATTTTTCTAAAATATTACTTTAAAAACGCCACTCTCTGGTCTGGTTGTGGATAAAACGTTGTATTGCATACGTGTCTTAGTTGTATTTTATCCACGTAAGAAAATTAAATGCTCTTTCTTCGTTCTCGCGTTTAAACATTCTTGCGTGGATAAAATACTACCTAAGACACTTATAGGTACAATAAATAACTATAAATATTTCTATTGTTAGGTAGGTACTTATAATAACTCCAATGTTACAATTAATTTGAATACTACTAATTAGTTTCATTAGTTTTTCCTATATGTTTCGAATAATAAACTGAAAATACTACAATTTTGATATTTTTACTTTGCCACCTGGCTGGACGGTGACAGTTAGTAAACGTCAAGTTTCCAACTTACTACAAAAATGTCAGAAATGTTGTCATTACATATATTATGGTTGAAAATAAAATAATTCTCAAACTGCAACTAACCTAAAGTCAGTGGGGCGCCCCACTAGTCTTTGCAAAGTCTTTGCTTTAGGTTAGTTGCAGTTTGCGAATTATTTTCCACCAGGTTTTTCCAGTGGACTATATACATACGCTCAGCTGTTGGGAGCTCCATGGTGAGACCTATCCGCTTGTCAAAAATTGTAGGTCGCGTTGCACCCTCTTTCCTCATTGGTTGTCTAGCGTCCCATGCTGTGAGCCTTGGTTATATGAATTCTCGCTTAGACACTACCCTACTAAAATTTAATTTTAGGTTATATTCACCAAACATTTTGGAGTTGTGCCTTTACAGTATGTTTACGGTTATCATACCATAGTGTAATGTGTAGGTATAAATGAGCCTCCAACTCAATTAAATTGCAATTTTAATATGTAGTATTAAAATGGAATCAAAAACAACAAGTAAAACAAGTTCACTCAAAGCTTTACTATTGAAAGCTTGGCGAGAAAGATGGACCGATTTGCAATGGGGCATTAATATTAAAACAGTACTACCTCGAGGAGTTAGTGGTGATGTTTATAACTTAGCAGACTGTATTCTTCAACAAGCAGTTGTAGGGTCCGGTGCTAATCAACTAGCACTTAGTTATTTAAAGCATTCACTGAGTGCTCAGTTAGTCTCTCATGCTGCCGTTTTGCAACGTATTAGCAAGTATTCTCAATTACACAAGACACATTGTGTATTTAGTTTGTTAGAATTCCTTGAAGGCACGTTACCAGGTATAACATGTTGCGGGAAACCAGAAGAGACCGTACTAGCAACGGCTTTACTTTCCATGGCTTGTTGGTTGCTGCAAGTACTTCAAAGTTGCAATACTTTAACTACAGTTCAGCTGTTGGAAAAAACGTCTTCTCTCTTAAAAATGCTATTAGCTTCAGATTTTTACGTAGCTATGATGTGTTTAGCACGGTATAGCGAAACAGGTATGTACTTTTTTGTTTCCCAATCTTTATCTTACTTATATTCATTCTACAGAATTGTTTGCTGAAGTAATAAAAAGATGTGAAGAAGTTGAAGCTTGTTTTTCGGACAAAAAAGAAGTTTTAGAATCGGTGCAATTGCTCAAAAAACTAGATGTTAGCACGTTAGCTCTTCCAGCCCGTGCAGATAGAGGTCCTGATTGTTTAATGCAAGCGTGGATGGCTGTGGAATTAATACGTCAACCTGGAAGTCCCACGCGAGTACTTGTAGAACAATTATGCCTTCTTCAACGGTTACAAGGCTACACTGATGCGCGGCTTTACTCAGAGTTAATGAGAGCCAGTCTGCTTTCACTACAAAATGTTAGTCAGACACCGCATGAAAGCCAATGGGGTGCCTTTGCATTTCTTAAAGTACCTCACGTTCTTGCTGCGATGGTTGATAAAACAGACTGTCCATCAATAATATCCGCAGTAGAGTTAGTGCTTCAACACGCGTCTCTTTTAGATGCTATGGATGCCCGTTGTTCTTGTTCATGTCTCGAATGTCTTTTAGGAGAATTAGAGAAAGCCCGATTGCTATCAACAGATCAAGTTAAAAATTTATTAGAACGGCGTGAGGTTCCAAAATCCATTAAGTTAGATACCGCCCCGGCTGCTGCAGGGATACCTAAAGTTATTATTTGTGCCGAACCAACTTTAACAGGAATATTAAAAACTTTATCTTCAGATTATCATAAAATACAGGAAGCGTTGCTTGGAATGTTGCAACAAATTCTTACAGGAAAAAGTTTTGAATTGATCTTGGCTGTGGCTACCGTACAAGGACAGTTACGAACTTTAGTTATGCGTTTAATCCGATTCAACGAGTGTTCTAAAATGGGGGGAGACAAAGCAAGAGCACCGTTATTTGATATTAGTTTCCTGATGCTAGTTTCAATTGTTCAGAATTATGGGGCTGAAACTGTGCTTGAATTAGGGGGCGACTCGGCCCCTGAGCAATGGATAAGAGAATGCATGGTCGAGGTGAACCGCCCTAAACCACCAGAACAACTGTTACGATTATCTGATCCAGCATTAGTCGACTTGCTTATACAACAATTTAATGCAGGTGAATCCGATTTTAAAACTCTGGTTAAATGGCAAGAAGTATTATGTAGCATGGCTGGAGTAATGCGGGAAGTTCTAGTGGCCTGGGAGCAAGGTTCTTTATTAGCAGCCGATGTGAAAAGGATTTTAGATGCGGTTAGAGGACGCATGTGTTGTTTACCTGTCGCTGCTGCTGCTTGGTTGTGTGCTTATATGAGAACAGCCCCGCAAGACACTTTACTTAAACCTGTGAACATGGTACAACAATTATTGACCCCTCCTGTAGCTGAAGATGAAAGCCTTCGTGAACGTTGGCAGCTTTCATGCGAAATAATTAGAAAAATGCAAAGAGATGTACAGCTTCCGTTGCAACCAAAAAGTGGTTGTAATGTGGTATTTCGTCAAGCTGCTACTGAACAATTACATGCGGCTTGGCTAAAAGCAATATGTCGAGGTTGGTTAGATCATAATTCTGCTCGTAACATGCAGTGTTTATTAGAAATGGCAGGAGCTCGTTGGTTAGTCGGTGCAATTGTTCAAGAATTACTGCAGTTACGTTATCGGGATCAACTGCAACGTGGGATTGATCTCGCTTTAGCTATTTTTGAGTTTGATATGCATGCTTGTACTACTGAACTTCTGTCTCAAGTTTTACCTCAACAGCTGCATAATAGCTTACAGTCGGATATACTGGTTGAACCACAGTTATCTGCCCTTGCTCGCCTTACCAGTTGCTGTGTATACGCAGCTTGTGATTTAACACTTCCTAGCGAGGTAAGGTATATTATTATTATTTTTAAGTTGGGATGTCGAATTTATTTATTTCAGGATATTAATCCACCTCCACCAAAAATTCCACGTCTTAATGAAGGATGTGGCATTGACCAAATTTACTCGCTCCGCCGATTGTTCAAAGCCTTAGAAGCTACAGTACAAGATGGACAAGTAACACAACAAACATATTTTGCATTCCAGTTGCTGAGTTGTTTAGTGGATGTTAGTTCACCAAGTACTCCTCGTATTTTGGCAGCAATTCCTCCAGTTTTAATATCCGATCTTTTAAGAACTTTGCCGGAACTTTTCAGCCCCTCTTTGCTGCTTCATCTGTACGATGTAAACACAACTTCAGGTAGAACTAACATGGCAAAAGATCTTTGTATGTTGAGGAATTATCATTTGAAGAATAATATGTCGCCTCATAATAAATAATAAATGTATTTTTAAATTTTATTTATAATTTCCGACATTTCAAAAATAATAAAAAGTCATTTGACAATTTTAGTCTTCCTACCCATTCCTATCTACTATAGGGTCTTTATTACAACATATTTGTTATAGTATACAGGGTAGCCTAATTCAGAATGCCATAAGCAACTTAAGATTTTTGATGTGATTTTGACATTCTTGTTTATATCTGAATTCGAAAGGGGGCGTGTCCGGCGCCAAAGTACAGTCAAAATAAAAATATTTGGCGGCAAATTACTGTTCATTCAAAGAATTCGATGACCTTCCAAATGATATTTTTGGCTTCAGAATGAATTATCTTCCTCGATTTATGATCCATAGTTAACAGATTTTAAACGTCAAAACTATCTGACAAATACTGAAATTATTAAAATTTCAAACTTTAATTGAATTTTTCCAGTGAATGTATGTACTTTTGAGTAGGATTATTTTCTATTGGTTGACGTCTGGCCTGGCAGTCAGGTGTTTTGTAACGTCCGATTGTATAAATTTTGACGTTTAACGTGATTCGATAATTCAAACAAAATACAATAATATAAATAATAAATATTAAATAAAATATCGATATTTTATTTAATATTTATTATTTATATAATCATGGATTTCAACAAAGTGACGCTTGAGAATGTCAATAAAATGCAATAAATTTTATAGTTTTCATTTCAACTGTAAACTTAAAACATGATAAAAATTCAAATTTACGTCAAAACTGCGGATGTCTTTTTTTCTAGTGACATTTCTAAAGTGAATCTGGCAAAAAATAAGAGTATAGAGCTTATCCCATTCTGGCTGGCGAAAGTATTAGATGCGCACTAAGCTAGTGGGCTGTCTTAACTATTATAAAAACTGTACTGCTTGTGCGTATTTCAATGAATACAGTAGAATAGCACTCAAGGGCGGAGTTACCGTCTAAAGTGACCACCTTTTGATCGTTCTTTCGCCAGCCAGAATAGAATAAGCTCAACACTACCACCTATAATGGAGTATACAGTGTGTCTACAGACTTATTGTCAACATGGTGATCTCCCTTATTATTATGAGAACATATTTTGGTTAAATGGAATGAAATACTTCTCAGGTAAAGTTGTACCAAACCTCATAAATAGACTTTCGATATTTAAATTCGACTTCGTCTTAAAATAAATGAGTTATAGATTGGTTATAGAAAAAAACAAAAAAGTCAAAAATTCACTTTTTTTTATTACAATTTCAGACTCACGTTAAATATTGAAAGTTTATTTGTGGGATTTGTTACAACTTCAGCTGGGGAGTATTTCATTCGATTTAACCAAATCCATATCTCTCATAAGCGAGATTCCCATATTGAGAATGAGTCTGTGGACATACTGCATAGGTAGGTATTGGGGTAGGACCTCTAAATACACGGTGAAGTCATTTAAATGCCCGTCACAGAATTATGTGCAGTTTAAAATCTGGTACCAAAACCTTGAATTTAAGTTTATTTTGAATACTTTTATGTACAGTCAGCGACAAATGTTTTCACCAGTATGATGCCACTGAACGTTTTTCTGAGAAATATAAGAGGTACCTACCATAACGTCGTTCTTATTGTTTTATATAGGCATGTTGGTAACACTGTTAACAAGATGAAATGAAATATAGAAATGTGTTATATTTCTCAGTAAAGCGGGTTACAGTGGTACAAGACTGGTGAAAACATTTGTCGCTGACTGTACCACTACCAAGTAAAATGTTCTAGGTAGCCATCTTCAAACATATGGAAAGAGCAAACCATTTGAAATTGACTCAAAGAAGATTGACAAAGACAGACATATAGTTTATATACTTCTTGTATTTTCTGCGCATGCGCGTGGTATTTTTCTATATATTTTATCGTTGAAAAAACAATCAACTGGCTTTGGGTTGATGCAACACGCCGCCTGGCGCCGCTTCTTGAACTATGTAACATGGTTGCCTTACAACTTCCAATTTAAAAATTAAACAATGAGCAAAAATAACAGTTCTGACTGGCTCTACTTCTTCAGAAACAAAACCCACTAGTTTTAATAAGGACAGGGCCATTTAAAAATAGAATTTTTCCAGTGAATGTACTTGATTTATTTAATAATGACTAGCACTTAATTTTTATTCTCCTAATTTACTAAAGGGTCTATTCTGTATGCACCTGTTAAAATTTAACGTGGCTTTAAAATTGTAACTAACTGTTAAGGCCTTAAGTTTAAAACATTAGCGTTGATTGGTTAAAATGGCAGTTTTAGGCTAAAACTGACATGACATGACATGACAGCTAAAACTTTTAGCTGTCATAATTTAGCGTAGTGATTGCTTAAAATTTTAACGCCACGTTAAATTTTAACAAGTGCTTACAGAATAGACCCTTTAGCGTGGGTATTTCAGTTTGGGTTTAGCTAGAGGGTTCCTTGTTAAATTGCGATTTTTTGTAAATTAACAAAAAATCAAGGAACCCCAGGTTTAGCTGGGCTGAAGTTTAAACCAAGATGAATTGCCATGGATACAATTCTTGTAACATTGGTATCCATGGCAATTCATCTTGGTTGAAGCTCTAAGGTCAATTGCATGAGCATGGGTTACACTTAAATAATAAGCGTCGTTTAAAACTTTAATTCCCATGGATACAATTGTTACAAGAATTGTATTCATGGCAATTAAACTTTTACGCGATGCTTATTATTTAAGTGTAACCGGTGCATTGGTCCTTCAGTCAAATCCAAACTGAAATACCGACCTTTAATTTTTTATTCTTTTAATTTTTATATTGACCAAAAAATTATGTACGATATGAACGAAAAATAAAATGTTTTCGGACTCTTGCTGTTGCCATTTCCACAAAATCAACCAAAAAATTTTGTTTGTCATCCATTGTATAACATGAATAACTTTTATGCAAGGCCCAGTACAAAAAATCCTTTATGGCTTTATTATGTACAATTACTTTTATCATCAACAATTTGAAATTGAGTACATTTAGGAACCCAATAATTTATCACAGGCATATCATGATTTTGAATCCCCAACACTTGCAAAAACTGCTGGTTACGATTTCCACCACTCCAACGAATTGATTGTGCGATATGTAACCATTTCAGTACCAAAGTATTTAGGTATGGTTCAAGAGCAGTAATAGGTAAATGTTCATTTTTCAAAGCTTTTTCACTAACAGTTTGTAAAGTAGGAAGTCGAGCTGGTAAAGTATTAGACCATTCCACAACCCACCCATTTGTTTTCTTTAGTCTGCAAATTTCTGCTTCGACTGCAGGTTTCCACTCTTGAGGTAGCAATACCTGCAATGCTTCGACAACTTCAGGTTCGTCTGCTACAATTCGATATCCTGTTATAGTACAAAAACACGCTGTACGAAATACCAGGTCATCCCACTGATGAGCCAGCATCCTTAAAACTGCTGGTGAACGCGATGGAAGTAAAGGTAAACCTGAACTAGGTTTCTCTACAGCTGTTTCACAACCCAACATCCAAGTAAACCATAAATGAATATGACCAAACACAGCAGGTTGGCCTGTAAGTTGTGAAAGGGAACGGGCTGTATTTCTTGGAGAACCTTGAGCTTGTCGAACAGCACGTTGGGGTCTTTGCACTTGCTCAGCTCCATTTACTGCATCAGCTTGAGATTGTAATTCCTTTGCTAGTTCCTTCATGTGACGGACTAACATTGGCCACGAATTTAATAAATGGACCTTAAAAATCTTCGATAGTAAATTATTTATAAATCAATTTAACATACCTTATCACGCATAAGCATAAGGATGCTATATTTACGATGAAATCCTCTTGCTAATGAATCCCTTAAAGTAAAAGTATGACTAATTACATGGCCCCTTTCGTTATCGCCAAAATAAAGGGTCCCACCATCTTTACTGGTTTCCTCCTAGAAAATGTTTAATTATTGGATTACAATAAGTAATGGTACGTTACTGTACAGTAATACTTCACAACTGAGACTGCGAACTGCAGCTTGTTTAAGAAGAAATGCAAGATCTTGCTGTTGGGGTGTGCGAGTCGTAACGTAACAATTTTTATCACGACTAATTAAAGCTTGACCGAGATCAATGGATTGACAAGCTTCACACCAAGGCACTGTTAAACTATGAGGCGATTGTATTGGTTCTTCTTTCGATTTTTGAGTACAAAGTATAACGCAGGGGCCATGGCTTTCGCAGAAGTGGCATAAAGCTAATATTCCATCCATTTCTTCTACCAATGAGAATATACGTTCGTTTATCTTATAATATAAGTACTAATATATCCAATAAAATGTATCTTTCTTATAAAACTTAAGGAAAATATTTATTATTTTCTTATGACTCTAACCTCATTTTATACATAACCTAACTTTGTTTCACTGACTTGAAGGTTTGTAAAATGTTTATAAATATATAATTTTAAACTCTAGAGTAGTTTAGCCCCTTATTTAAATTATCAACTATTTTTAGAAATGGATGAGCTCTGTGCAGCTCAAGAAAATCTTGAAATTCAATCCTCCGATTCCAGTGATGGTAAGCTCTTTTTCTACTAAATACTTTTCAATAATTTAACTAATTTTGCGTTTAGATACTGAAGAAGAAGAAGTTAAAGCAGGATTTCCTGTGGCAATGTGGGATTTTAATCAATGTGACCCCCGAAAGTGTTCTGGTCGTAAGTTAGCACGACTTGGCCTGGTCAAAAATCTTAAAATCAAACAGCGTTTTCCTGGAATTGTTTTAACACCAACCGGTGAACAGTGTCTTAGTCCTGCAGATAAAGATATCATGCTTAGTAAAGGCTTGGGTGTTGTAGATTGTTCATGGGCTCGAATAGATGAAACCCCTTTAGCTGCATTGCGGCCAAAATATGGTAGACTTCTGCCTTTTCTCGTAGCAGCTAATCCTATTAATTATGGAAGACCTTGTCAGTTGAGTTGCGTTGAAGCACTCGCAGCTGCTATGTATATTGTTGGGTTACAAGAGATAGCAAAAAGTTATTTGTCAAAATTTACTTGGGGACATTCCTTTATTGAATTAAACGAGGAATTACTTAATATTTATGCTTTATGTACTGATAGTAAAAGTGTTATTGAAGCCCAAAAAAATTATATTGAGAAAGAACAGAAACAACAAGAAGAAGATCGAAATGGTGTGTATTATGTTGTACAGCGTGGCCCAATTTGGATGTCCATGTAGAGCATCTCGGTAACTATTGTCGTAAGGAGAAAACTGAGGAAACTTTCCTTGTTCCTAGTTTTCTTTGATTAAATTTGGTGGCCAATTAAAATTTAACCAATGAAAACAAACAAATAAAATACCAAGAAAAAACTGGCGTCTATACATGAAGGAGGCTAAAGCACGACTGTGCGAGGTTTTTAATTTTTGAATACGTCGTTTTGTGATTGGTTGATATCTCAGGCGGTCATGTCGAACAGTATAGAAACCTACCTTTATAGAAATTCAATTGTTATTTTTCAAAAAAAGGTGGCTATCAATTGTTTAGGTCTCGCTAGAAAAATCTGAGAAATCCTATATAGACATTTAAATTGGACCACCATGTAGATTCCTGAAAATTAAGTGATTCTTTAAAAAAATGATATTAAATGTTTGTTTCAGCTGTTCCAGATTATCCACCCACGGAATCTAGCTCAGAGGATGAAGATTAATTTTTTGTTAAGGAATATTTTTATAAGTTTTTAATTAATTCTTAATTGGTTTTTATTTAAGATAACGGAATAATATACATATTAAAAAAATTTCCTATTTATCTACTTCCCTTTCGCTTTTTTCTTCTTTTTTTTGGGTTCCCTTATAATTTCTTCTTTTTGTGCTTTTTGTTTTCTAATTTTTTTCTTCGGTACAATTATGATTTCTTCATCTGAATCAGATTCAACTTTTACAGTTTCAGATGTTTCATTAACTTCTAACTCGTCAGACTCTTCATCTGTTTCTGTCTTAACAACATCCGTTTTAATATCTTGAGTAATGTATGGTGCAAGTGATAAGCAAGTAATTCTACATCCAGTATTGCATTCTGCTAATGGTTTTAACTTATAATCCCAAACTTTTATATCACCGCCACTTGCAGCGCTAACAATAATTTCCTTAAAAATAGCTACGGCTTTGACTCGACTTTTATGACCCTCATAAGTTTTTATTTTTCCATTTTCTGTATCTACTGTTGCAAGGTTACCGTTTTCGTAACCAATTAATAATGAAGTATTGGATTTCCAAGTGCAGCAAGTAATTTTAGTAGGGTGTTCGATAGCATTTAACATCCCCCCTTTTTCTATGCTCCATATTTCTGTATATTTGCCACCAGATAATGCAAAACGAACTCCACATGGAGCCCAAACGACATGCTCTAAACTTTTTGGATCTTTACTTTTGTTATTTAAATTGATGATGTAAGCTTGTCGTCCTTTTACAAGATTCCATGTACATAAACTATGATCTGCTCCAAGTGTTAAAGCTAGTTTGCCTGATGAATGCACAGCTATGTCTAAAATCGGCAATCCTTTATGTGTATTTTCCCAAATCTTTTCAAGTTGCCAGTTACCCACTCTTACTATGGCTAATACACCATCATTACTTCCACTTAACACATGTGTGTGTCCAGGGGTAAAAGCTAAACAGGTAACTGTTGCATTATGATGTGTTAAAACGGAATGTTCCTTACGATTCTTTAAATCGTAAATAAAAATACGATCATCGGCACCTCCAGATGCTAAATAATTTCCTGATACGCATACACTTCTTATACTACTACTGTGACTGTGTGTAGCAAAGGTTTGTTTAATCTCTTGGCTCTATAAATGTAAAATTATTACTTTATGTCTAAAAAGTAAAAATATGCGACACAAACCTTGTTGAAAAATTTATAGCCCAACAGGAATTCTTCATAAGAACCTAAAATTATTTCTAGTGCTTCTATTTCATCCATTTGAGGTATTATTAATCACAAAATATTAAGTAAAATAATGAAATGCAGCATGCACAGTTAAATATTTGTAGGTTAGGTTTAGGTATTTCTGTTTGACGTTATACAGCATGCTTTAAAATTAAATTCACTTCTCTCGACGCTTTTTATAGTATGTTTGTATGGCATTAAGTTAAATTTGTTACGGCTTATTGTTCTGCAAAAGTGTCGAATTAAATATCTTGCCTCTATAATCTAATTCATTTAGCTGCGATTTTTTCTTTGTGTTTTCATTGGTTAAATTTGAATTTACCGCCAAATTAAACCAATACCGGTGTTGAATTGGCTCCGCAACTCAGCACCAATGTCCAGCGTGTTTTAGTGCCAACCAATAGACTGCGGCGTTTTCAGATATCGAGCCATTCTATTGGTTCAGTCTAAAAAGCGCTACATGTTTGTGCTCAATTACTGAGTCAATTGAACGCAGTTAATGAAAGGGAAAAGAAAAATTCGCAATCAAAATCGCATCTCTATGAAACCCCTTTATAGCCTCCTTCATATAGGCGAGATTTTTTTCTTGCTATTTTTTCGGTTAAACCTGGCGGCAAATGAAGGAGTCTTATCTCTTAACTCTTATAATAAGAGAGATTCCCACGGGTGTTCTCGAATTTGAGATTTTAAATAATTTAAAAAAATTCGGTTTTAACTGTGTACCGATCTCCATTTACAAGTTTATGCAAACGGAGCGTTATATGTAAGTTCCCGACTTTTGTTTGCATAAACACCCTGTATATTATTTTCCATCAGTAATAGCATGTAATAGTATAGATAAAATACGCAAGCGCGTAGAAAAATCATTAATTAGTAGTTCAAATATTGACATATAGATGTCGCAAATAGTTCAAATGATTACAAATGTCAAAAATAAATTTCCTTGTATGTCACTGGTATGTCACTTCAACACAAAAACTGTTGAGTGATGTTGGTTTGTGCGAAATTTTACTACGACTCGATGAGATTTTGTAAAAATCGTTCGACCGTGGAGTTTTAAAGACTTAAGTGTAACTAAAAATGTGATATTTTAGTTAAACATCTTAGTGTAAACACGACGATAAGGAAAAGAAAGTACAAAGCCAAATGCTAGTATTTCGTTGTGTGTTGTGTTCTATCAGCGAGTGATTGTTAGAAAAATGGAAAGAGCGTGGAAAGTTACTAATGTGTTCGTACTAGGGCTCGTATTAATTGGATTATGTAGTGGCTTCCCGATCGGATTGGAGAACTCCGCAGCAGGTGAGTCACAATTCGCCCACTGTCTTATTAACTGTCACTTTCGTATACAGTGCATTATGAGTATCCTTCGGTAATCAATTAGTAATACCTTTTTAAAAACCGTATGTAATCTTCATTGCGGTACCGATTACTGTTACCTTCCTGTTCTTTCAACAATTCAAACACAATTTTCGAATTTTCTTTTCCAATCATTTCCAGAAACTTTTCCATTTGTTATCAAATATCAAATTTGCGGAGTTAAAAGAAATTTATCATTTCACGCTACAATTAAAATAAGGTTTCGTACCGAATCAAATTATAAATGAATTATTAATTACAAACATTGATTGTTAACGTAAACTAATCTTAATACAATAAGACATGCAGCCTTTTTGTGTAATGGTGTTTAATGTAACCATTTCGCAATCAATCACTAAGGAAACAAATTATTACAGATTATCACACACAGTTCCTGACTGGATTAGTGGGAGTTTTGCTTACCGTTTGTGGTGTGGTTTTCTTAGCCGGCTGCTTGTGCTGCCAAAGAAAAAATGGTTTTAAGGTAATACTATTTAATTAATTAAATCTTTTCAATTGAAGTATCCCATAATGTGAACTAAATTAATATTTCAAACAACAAAAGACAAAATGTTCATTTTATTATAGAATTAATTAGTAGGTAGGAGTAATTCTTTATAAACCCCATGAATGGGTTATTATTTCATTACAGGTGGGTGTGGTGTTAGTAATATAGATATTCCAGATTTGATGTTCCATAACAGTAATTGTGTCTTGGTTGTCACGACTATTTTCAGTTCAGAATTAAATTAAAACCTGTTTAAGGATAATCAAATCTGTGGGGAGTTTGATCAACCCTATATTCCTATTATCATCTTGTCTGTAACTGAACTAAACAGGAAGTCTTCATCCTGTTACAGTTGACAGATTAGCATGTCAAGCTTGTGTAGAACTCTTAATTGAATTAGGGATCTTTAGTTCAATAGGTTCACATTCTTTACAATTTATTATAGGTAGCTATAAAAGCGTTCAACCCATTTATTTGATTCGGTTTTTTACTATTAATTGTTCAAACCTCTGGCCCACCTATGTTTTAAATAATAGTGATTGACAGTGCATAAATACGGCACACAAGTCTAAATTGGAAGCTAGATTGCCCACGTGAATTGTAAACACTCACTATAAATAGCTTGGACGTCTTTTCACTCTTTTTCAGAGGAATTTTATTAAATCTTTGATTAAATATTCAAGAAATTACTAAATAGAAATTATGGTGTGGTAATTTATGCAATAATTTGTTCAGCATTAACTTTTTACTTTCTTTTTCACGCCTTTTTCTCTCTAGGACGAAAAGAAACAGGTAATTTTTCTGTATTATATCTTATCATGTGTGTATCCGTGGTGTATCTAGTTCTGTACCACTTATTTTTATTTATTAAGTTTCTAATTCATAATTTATTCGTCAAAAACAAGATCGTAGAGATTCCTCCAGGTCCTTTCTTAGTTCTACTCTGCACCTTTCTATGAATATTTTATTTACACGTGATTTTGAAAATAAATTTCAAACATTTGAAAAACTAATTTTTCCATTACTGCTTCAGGAAAAAATGTTTCAAATCAAAATAGAGAAAACCAAGGGCTATACTTTGGTGTATAATTTACAAGGGTAAACCACGATTGAAAATTGTGTACACTAAATCACCCGATTTGAAGACTACCCAGACTTTCCAGGGACTATCTAAGACTTTAAAGAACTACCTGGACTATGTACCTACACCAAACTTCCCACGTGGTTTACCCCTTGATAATTTAACTCTGCAGCTGTACTCTGCGATTTTTTATAAATATTTTAAATTTAGACGTGATTTTGAAATAAATCTTTAAACATTTTGAAAAAATTTAAACATTTTGAAAAAATTTAAACATTTTGAAAAATTAATTGTTTCAAAACGGCTCCAAAAAATTTCCCTATCTTATAGAGGAAACCAAGGGCTATTAATTTGGCGTATAATTTAACTTTATAGTTGTACTCTGTGCTTTTCTATGAATATTTTAAACGATTTTAAAGTAGACGTGATTTTGAAAAAATATTCAAATATTCTGAAAAAAATTTTTTAAGGATGGCTGCCAAAAAAATTGTTTTCGTGATTTTGAAAAAAAAATTCGAACATTTTGAAAGAATAATATTTCCAAAACGGTGCCTAAATCGAAAAAAAGAACATATAAGGGTCTTACACTTTTTTAAGTGGGAGTGGGAGAGTGGGACACACTGCATGAGACGGCATGAGACATAATTGGGGCATAATTTGGCATCAAAAAGTCATAAAATTATAAACAAAATCTGGCTTTGTTTCATATTTGTAGTATTTGTATTTTGTGTGTCATAATGTGTGTATTTTTATAATCATATATATTTTTTTTGTTATGATTAATTTCTCTATATTGATGCCATAACATGTAAAGTTTATTGTTGACAAGGCTAAATAGAAAAAAAATAAAAAAAAATAAAATAAGTATATACCTACATTTTCTGTTTGGACCCCTGAGATTGTTAAATTTCGGAATTAATTATTCCATAGATTCATACTCCTTTATATTTTGTTTACATATATTTTAAATGTAAAAACTTTTTTAGTTAGAAAATGTTCAACTTTAAAGATTTTTTTTATGTGATTTCACCCAAAATGTTTCCATAAATCAGGTCAGGGTTACATTTTCCTACCCGTTCCTACCTTAAAATTAAGTTTTAAAATCACTGAAATTGTTTATAATTCGCTGTTTTTAATCTACAAACATACAACAGTCTTTGGTCTTATCTTGATCACCTTGATGTTGAATCATTTATCAAAATGCGGATTTGTCTTTGTAAATGTCAATGAAAGTGATTATGTAGTGTTTATTTCCTGAAAGAAGTTAATAAAAAAGAAGGATTTTCTAAGAATTTTAATTTAAACCAGTTTTAGATATTTAAATATTTGTTTGCGTTATTGTACAATTAAATAATCTCCTTTATTACCGTTTTAAAAACTTTGTTAGGTGCTGTAATATGAACTTTCACTATTGCCTTGACTGTTATACAAAAGGTTCATGAAGGAATGTCTGTTTTCCTCTCGTAACATTTTTTATGAATAAGTATTTTCGTTAATTAATCAGCTATTTTACTTTAAAATGAATTGAGACAATGATTGTCCTTAGTTAACTCATCTTTATGAGAACAACCTTGAAACAAACAAACAATACCAATATTAATATTTTTAAAGCTTGCTGCACTCTTACAATGACTCTCTATAATTAAATTTTTATCTTTATTTTGTGTTTTGAAGGAATTCCATAACAATCCTGTGGTGGCTTCCTCCACATCCAGTTTGGATCATGGACACATCAATCCGATTGCGAACGGCGAATTTACAATTTTTACCCCCCTTTCTCCACCAGTTCACAATAATAATGTTTTTCTTGCCAACGAACAAATTGTTGTAAGTATCACAAGCAGATTGAGTAGAACTGAGATTAATTACAGTTTATTTCTAGGGTCAAACTGAAATCGATTACAATCACGCAGAATTTGATGTTCGCTCCTGGTTTGGTAAGATCTTCACCTTTTTTCCCTAAAAAATTAGCTATTCTTTTGATAATTTATAGATGGTACCGAAACCGATTTTCCTAGAACGCGACTTAAATATATTAAGGAAATTGGAAAGGGTTGGTTTGGGAGGGTAAGTACCTACAAGAAGTTTTCTTTCTGTTTCTTGACCCATACTTTTTAGGTTGTAGAAGGAACAGCACAAATTTTAAATGATGGTGACGAGAAACAAAATTGGACACCTGTAGCTGTACGTATTTTAGAGGCCAGTGCAACAAGCAGTGAACGTGCTGTTTTTCTTCAGGATGCCATTATTTATCGCTGTGGCAAACATCCACATATCTTACAGTTGCTTGGTCGTAGTCTTGAATCCGTCCCTCTTCTTTTGTTACAAGAGCTTTGTCCACGTGTAAGTTACCTTATCAGAACATTTAAGCCTGGTCTGTAACCGACGCGTTTTAACGTGAGTCAATAGAATTGCAGCATTTTCAAAATTCGAGCATTTCTATTGGTTTTTGCTAAAACGCAAGATGTGTACAGGCCAATTACAGATAAATCTTTACATCATAACTCAGTTTCTTATGAAGACCTTAAGTAATTATTTCTTTTATAAATTTTAAGGGTGATCTTAAGAAGTATTTACGAGACAACCGAACTACTGCAGAAACATTATTGTCCAGTGATTTGCCTCTCCTTTGGTGTTGCCAATTATCTTCAGCTCTTAAACATCTCCGTGACCACAGATTAACTCATCCGTAAGTTATTCATTAATTCATATATGGATTTTTGTTCCTATTTTACCCAGAGGCGGATTACGTTTTAGGATTTTTTTTTCGTGTTTATATTATGTTCTTAAATTCTAATAATCTCTTTCGCTAGTAGTAAAATTAGAAGAAACATGAATCTATAATTATTACAGTATAAGAGGACTCAAAATTTTTATTAATTTACTGAAATATTTTTAGGGATACATTCTGTAGCTTTATAAAAATTAATTTTTAACAGCAAATTTAGTGGTCGTATTTTTACAGTGATCTGGCTGCAAGAAATTGTCAGGTAGTGTCCGATTTAAGCATAAAATTAGGTGATTATGGTCTTGCTGCAAGTTTATATCCCGAGGATTATTATGAAGGAGCTCCTGCTGTTCCTGTACGATGGTGTTCCCCTGAATCTCTTACGTATACATCTACAACAATTCAACCAAAACAGGTATATTTTAGTTTTTTTAGGTTTTAAACTTTTACAGGTTGCAACTCCTAACATTTTGCTGTGTACCCGTAAATAGGGAAAAATATTCCTAGTGCAAGAAGTGATGAAATGGGGACAATAATATTCCACATTGCAGATCAAACTGCACCTACGTCAAAAGTTTTGTGTACCTAGTCCGGCTAGTTTTGGCGAAAGTCTGAGAAAGTGCCGTGGAAATCTAGGAAATGTTAGGTAGTTCAGGGATAGTCTGGGAGATATTTGGGTGGTCTGAGGAAGTTTCCTCTAGGAAGTTTGAGAAAACTTTTGAGAAGCTTGGGTAGTTTGAGGAAGTCTTCTGGTTCATACTAGGGAAGCTTGGGAAACCTGGTGCATGGCTGCATAGTCTGGGGAACCTTGGGTAGTCTGGGAAAGTTTCAGGTTAGTCTGAGGAAATCCCGGGCTAGTCGGGTTCATACTGCGAGAGGCTGGGGAAACTTGTATAATCCAGGAGAAGTCTGAGAAGCTTGAGTAGTCTGAGAAAGTCCCAGGGAAATTTGGTTTTGTACCGAGAAAAGCTTGGGAAGTCTGGGGAAAGTCCAGAGAAGCTTGTGTAGTCTACCGCAAGTCTGGGGAAAGTTTGGGTACTTTTGGAAAAGGGTCAAAGAAGCTTGGGCATTCTGAAAAAGTCTCAGGAAATTTGGTTCATACTGAGGAAGCTTGAGTAATCTGAGGAAGTTCAGGGACAGTCTTAGAAAGTCTGGAAAGTTTTCTGGAAGTTGGAGGAAACTTGGATGGTTTAGGGAAAGTCTAGCTAATCTGGAGTAGCTTGGGTAGTTTTAAGGAATTCTAGCTCCAGTTTAAGTAGTTCGACGAAAATATGAATAGTCTGAGAAAGTTCTAAGTTAGTCTGGTTTTTTACTGAGAAAGTCTGGGGAAGCTTGGGAAATCTGGAGGAATCTTGTGTAGTCCGGGAGAAGCCCTAGGGAAATCGGTGTAATAGCGGGGAAAACTTGGGTGGTCCGGGGAAGTGTGATAACTCTGGGTAGTTTTTTACATTAATAATAATTCATTTATTTAGGTAGTTTAGTGTACACAATCATTTAGCATATTTACTCCTCGTCAATTTCTCACCATAACTTGACTTTTTTATTTTCAGATAACATTTGAAAGTAATGTATGGTCATTAGGAGTAACCATGTGGGAAATATATGAATGTGGAGCTCAACCATATATGAATCTTACTGATGACGACGTTCTTTCGCAAGTGTTGGGTTCTACAAATATGCGATTGTCAAAACCCGAATTTTCTATACTTTATACCGATTATATGTAAGCAATGATTTTTTATTCAAGTTTATACCATTACTTTTTTATAATTATCCTCAGATTCCGTCTGATGCAATTGTGCTGGTCCACGTCCGAATCCAGGCCCTCCGTATCACAAGTGCACCTAATGCTGACCGATCTTATGCAAGTTTACCAAAACACCAAACATATTACCCATACCGAACCTCAAATTTCAATTCAAGATTTTGATAAACGTTGGGACACTTTTAAGCCAAATAATGTGGCAAAAACCGATAATCATGAATTCACCCAGGAGAGCGTTTCCATGGCCGATGTCGATCTTAGTGATATTACAATTTTAAATTTGAATCTTGGTAAAGATGAGGAATTATTAAATACGAAACCCATGTCTCCTAGTTTGAATAATTTACATGGATCCTTAGATAATTTAGCAAGTGGGGAGATGGATTCCTGGCTTCAAAAAGTGGCTACCAAGACTGGTGACATGAATTATGTCCGTGGGTTATCGGAAGCCATTAAAGATCTCGATAATGCCTTGGCTTTAGAGAACTTTTCAAGCTCAGATTCTAGCCATCAACCCAGTCCAGCTCCTGAAAACGTACCCAATCCAAAAAATAAATTGGAATTTAAACTAGGGCCTACTTACAACAATTCTGACGACTTGAATAAGACTCAGAATAGTAGTTTAACTGAAAGCATGCAACGAACCAGCAGTGAGAGTGAGACTGAAGATGAAAATTGGAGAAGGAAAATTGAACAAGGAGCCTATTCGGAGAAAGTACATCAGAAATCAAAATCTGTAACGGATCTAATGGTTCTTACACACATTGATTGTTCTGAATCTGATTCTGAAACTCCCCTTCCTAGTTTAGATTATAGAGTTAACTACAAAAATGTCAGATATGCCCCAAAGCAAAACTTAGAAAATGTTAGTTTAATGTTTGGAAGTGAAGGAAACCTTTTAAGTGTCCACGATAAGTTTCAAGAGGAGCTTAGACGACTCCAGGAGGAACGTAAGGACAGTTTACTTTTTGTACCTGAATCTATTAGTCATAATGACGAGAAACCTAACAAACAAAGTAGAATAAGTGAATTTATAAGGAGCACTGAAAATTCTTCTTCCGATGAAGAAACTTGGACCGTTGGGAAAAGTGAAGATGCCACTTGTACATATGTAAATAGAAATCCGTCAACAAGAGGTAAGTAAACTTAAACTTAACTGGATTTAAATTGAAATCTGATTATTCTTTCAGATCATCGAAATCCCGAATCGTTAATCGAAGAATTAAGTAGTCCATCTGATATTCAACCTGGAAATCAAGTTTATAACATTTTTAACGTAACTGTGGATGCAAAGTTTAGTCCAATGCATCTTAAATCAAATTTAAAAGAAATAATTTGTTTTAAGGAATCGGAATCAGAAAATGGTGATTTTGAAACGGTTAATAAAAATAGTATTAATGATGAATCTACCATAAGAAGCTTTCAAGTGCCAAAACTTACAGAGCTTATTCAAAATAATGATGATCTAATGAATTACATAATAACAAGATATGAATCACAAGAAGATGTAAATATAAACCCCGATGTCAATATTAACATATCAGAAACTAAAGATCTTGGAAAAGAATTAAATAATAATATTCAAAGTTCTTTAGACTTGCCCTCAAGTTCAAAACCCACAGAAAATGTTCAAACAATTACTCAACATTTTTTGCAAAATGAACAACAAAATTATGAAGTTCCCAAAGTCCATTTTGATATTAGCCAAACCCAAAAAGAGCTGTCTGCAAGTTCGATGACTCATTCCTCTGTATGTACCAGTACACCTTTTGCAAAACGAACAAAAAAATTAGACGCATCCGAAGAAAAGGAAAGTGAAACATTGCAGTTTTCTTCTAATTTTTCAGATTTACACGAAGAAGAAGATAAATCTGAATTGAAGTATTCGTTAGAAACATGGGACAATTTTTTGGGAACAGCTCTAGATGGTTCAAGAGAATGTAGCGGGTTTGAGAATTATTCTTCTGAACCTCAATCTTTATTATTTGTGGATGAAAATAGAGTTTTAAATGCAGAGTGTAAAAATGAAGCTTTAATAGAAAGTTTTAATTTGAAAAATGATCTCGGGCTACAAGCCGATGTAAATATTGTTGATTTAGAAACAAATGTAAATAAGGAAGATAACAAAGACACAAAAATGGGTATAGTAGAAGATTTAAAGGAAGATTGTCCAAAATCTTGTAAAATCAATAATGAAAATAGCACATTTGTTGTCGAACAGGATATAAACCAAACTTTTGTTTGTGAAGGTAAAAACACTGAAGATAATAATGTTTATAGTGCACCAAAGGAACAACAGAATACGGATGAAACTTTTGTTTGTGGAGATAAAAAAATTGAAGATAATGAAGATTTTTCTAGTGCGCCAAATGAACAACAGAATGTAGACAACACTTTTGTTTGTCCTCTTGAACATGAACAACTTGGAGGAAATGATGATCTGATTAATGATGGCACAGTTGTTTTAAATGATAAGGATGAACAGCTTGATGGAACTTATACCAAAGAACATGAAGGTATTACTATTACAATATTATTATTATTTAATATTTATTATTTATACTATTACAATGCTTTTTTTCCCTGGTCCTTTTAAGGTTAATACTGGATCTCTGTATGGAGTTAATTTTTGAAATCGGCAAGCTCCGCCCATCAACTGGTTTTTGCCAATCTTTGTACCTAGGCCTCCCTATTTTGCGCTACAACCTGTCTTTTTTTGACCGATCTCTTTTAAAGTTTTCCTATATTTTTATTAGCCCAGATTCCCCATCTTATTACTTTCCTCACATTATCTGTCTTGTATTCTGATAGGATGACCTGTTCAATTTTGGTAATTTTGTCTACTATACTATGGGATTATTATTGCACTGCTCATTCTTTTCCTCTGTCTGTTTTAAAGGATCTCTCTCTGTGGAGTTGACTTTTAAAATGAGCAGTCCCTTGTATCGACCATTTTTTGCCCTTCTGTAGACATAGGCTTCTTTATTTTGCACTACATTAAGTCATTTCTGTCTCTTTTAACCCCCCTGTCCATCTCTGTTACTGTCTTTTATTAGTTTCTCACACCATCTATCCTGCATTCTGATAGGATGGCCTGCCCAGTCCAATTCTAGTAATTCCATCTACTATATCCGTCTACCTAGATCCTTTGAATAGCTCTGTAGTGTGTTTTCATTTTCTTCAATATGTTTTGAATAAAGACAAGTTTCTGAGCCATATGTCGCAGCAGTAAAACATATTCATTGCATAATTATGCTTTAGATGTATTTATATTTCCATCAGATCTATTCTCATCCTTTTTATTTTTGACTTTTGATTGTATAGAAGTCTTCGTTTTTGTGAGAATCAAGTTTCCGTTTTCTGCTATCCTCTTTTGCGTATTTCCTGGTGGTTTTATTTGTTCCTGCGTACTCGATTATGATTCTTTTACCTTGTTCTATCAATTCTCTTCTTTTTTCTGCTATAGTCTTATTTCTGAGAGCTTTATTATTATATCATCAATTCTTCTTTCTATTTTTGCATTAAAGTGTCCCATTACCACTGAACAATATTAATAAT
The DNA here is from genome assembly GCA_963082805.1 of Hemicrepidius hirtus. Lineage (NCBI taxonomy): Eukaryota > Metazoa > Arthropoda > Insecta > Coleoptera > Elateridae > Hemicrepidius > Hemicrepidius hirtus. The sequence goes on from OY720165.1 coordinate 8,124,050, forward strand.
AATATTAATTTATTAATATTTATTTAATTAATAATAATATTTTTAACTTGAATTCTCCCTTTTTTTATTGCTTAAACTTTTGCTTTTATCCTCTTTCATGAGTTATAAGATCCAAAAAATTTCTATTGTATTAGATTTGACACATTTTTTTTATTTTCAGGTGAAAGTAATTGGGAACCTGGTGAAGGTTGGTTCTTGCATCCTCAAACAAATTCGGAAGTGTCCGGTCAAATGGAAGTATCACAGGGTAGCGAAGAAAGTTATGTTGGCTTTAGTATGGATGATGAAATTATGGCTGCAATTCGAAATGAACTTTTGATGAAACTCCCACAAGCTCAGGTATTTTTTAAGAATAAATTTTTAAATTTTCTCCAATTTACAATTTTTGAAGGGTCAGTCGAGTGAACAAGTTAGGGACACGGATGAATGGGATACAGAAGGAAGAAGTGAAGTGCTTATTAAATATAATGTTTACACAACTCCCTTGTCACCGATTCCAGAAGAGAGCTATAGTGAAAATGATTCTTATCATTTAATTTATAACCGGTAAGGTTTTACTTTTATGTAACAATAAAAGAAAATCAAAATTTTTACATTAAATCAAACATTTCTTTTATTTACTAATAGAGAAGATAGCAGTGATTCAGAAAATGAAGATTGGCCAGAACCATATGAAGAACACAATTCAGGTTTACCGGATACTGAAACTCAGTCTATGCAGAACGCGGAAAGTCCAATTCCTGAACCCCAAAATAGACATACACCAAGTCAAGACTCGTGTTGTTCGAATGACACTTTATTTAATCTAGAAGAACTAACATTTGTCGTTAATGAAAATGAAAATTCAAAACTTCATCTTGATTTGGAAGAAAGGAAAGGTTGCGACATTTTTGAGATTAACAAGAAAGATAAAAAGTTAGAGGAACCCACGCTAAAAATTGGAGAACAGGGTAAAAAGGATACAGAAAATTGCATCAAAGAGGTAAATAAATTTTTTCTCGAAACGGAAATTAAAAAAATTAAAGAAGGAATGGAAACTGTTTCTGGAACAGGGGAGGGGAAGTTAACAAATGATGCAATTGTACACAAAAACACAAGTAACTTTAAAACTGAAATTTTTACCTGCAATATTGAACCTACCCAAATTGAAACTTTGCCTAAAATGGAAGAACATGCTTTAGAAAGTGGAATAGTTAGTGAAAGTAATCAGGAAGAATCTTCAGATCAAAAAACTAACAACAGAATACTCGAAGAAAAAGAAGAATTTATTGAAAACAATCAAACTTTCAGTGAATTTGTTGAAAACATGAAAGAAGAGCAACTTAACATGACATTTAAGACTGATCATGAAACTCTCTTCCCTGACAATAACGTTTCGAACTTTACAAACTTTAAAGCTGAAAACAAATCCACTGAAAGTGATGAGCCGAATCTTAAAATAACGGAGGTCAGTTTCAATGAGATCAATATGAGGAAAAGTGTTGATGTGGATGATCAAAGAGATGAAGTTGATGTTCCTGAAGTTGACAACATCAAGAAAAATGATATTAATCTTATAGAATGCAAAAATATCACTAATAGTGAAGCTTTTAAAGAGGACACTATAATAAACGAAGTTAAAAACTTAAAAGAAGACATTTATCTTGACAAAAATGAAGCTCTCACCGAAACTGAGTTAATAGATGCCTGCCAAACTGTTTCTACTTTAGAAAAATGTAAAGATTTTGAGGAGTGTGAAGCTATAACAATTCAAAATAAAGTTAATGCTTGCCAAAGTACCAATAGTGTAGAAAATTATGAACAGAACGAGATTGAATTCCAAAAGGATCTAATTTTTCCTACAAAAATTGAAGTAGACGCTAGTTATACAAATATGGATTTAATAAAAGTTAATGACAAAAACGAAGAAAATATCAAGGAAGGCAAAGTTATCAATGGAAATGAAGTTAATGTCAATCACAGTGAAGTATTTACTAATCATCAAAATAAAAATATTAATGAACACCAGGAGATAATTACTTCGGATCCATTTAATAATATGGAAAAAGAATCAAACGAAGTTTATCAGAAAATTGTGAGCCCTGAAGACGGAAAGAATATGGAAGAAGATTCAAATAAAGTTCATGAGAAAATTATGAGCCCTCAAGATGGAGAGCATATGGAAGAAGAATCAAAGGAAGTTCATGAGAAAATTATGGGCCCTCAAGTCGGAGAGAATATGGAAGAAGAATCAAACGAAGTTCATGAGAAAATTATGGGCCCTCAAGTCGGAGAGAATATGGAAGAAGGATCAAACAAAGTTCATGAGAAAATTATGAGTCCTCAAGTTGGAGAGCATATGGAAGAAGAATCAAAGGAAGTTCATCAGGAAATTATGAGTGCTCAAGTCAGCGAGAATATAGAAGAAGAATCAAACGAAGTTTGTAAAAAAATTATGAGCCCTCAAATTGGAGAGCATATGAAAAAAGAATCAAAGGAAGTTCATGAGAAAATTATGAGTCCTCAAATCGGAGAGAATATGGAAGAAGAATCACAGAAAGTTCAGGAGAAAGTTATGACCCCTCAAGTTGGAGAGAATGATGATAAAAGTAATATTAGTGTAAATGAAATTGAAAATATTGTAGAAGCTGATATTAATAAAAAAGAAGGTTCTATCAGTCTAGATGAAGTTTCCAATAATGTTAATGTAAACGGAAAACCTACTGAACGATGTGAAATTGATCCCAGTTTGAGTGACCTTCACTTCAGTGATGAAGAAGCTAAACAAAATGAAGATTTCAATGTATATCAGGTTAATACCAAGCAAAGTAAAAGTAATATCAAAGAAAATAAAGTGGGGGAGAAATCAATAGAAAATAAAACCAATAAAGTTGAAGAAGAGAAAGACAAAGTGGAAAATGAGAAAGATGAGCTTAAAGTTGCAAATAGTAAATCAAGTGAAACTAACGCTGAAGAAAATCTGATACAAATTTTTGAAAAGACTAACGATATTGGCACCGATGTTGATAAGACGATTAACATTAATGTAGATCAAAATTTAGGTATAAAAAAAGTTGATAACGAAGTTCTTGTTAGTCAAAATGAAGTGAGAGTGAATGAAAGCAAAGAAATTTCAGAAATTCCACATAATAATGTCAGTATGCTTCAAAATGGATTTTTATCAAATTCAATTGAAGCTGACCTTGAGAACATTAACGTAAGTTTTATCGGAAAGGAAGCTGACTTTGTCAAGACTGATGATACCATAATAGAAGATCTGGAAAGTGGTACAATAGTAAATAAAATAAACAATAATCAAGAAGATAAATTGAATAAAAAAAATATTCAAAATGGTATCACACCAGAAAATTCCCTCACATGGATTAATGAAAACCATCCGGATCTACTGAATGTGTTTGAAAATATGAATGAGGTTAGTAATACAAAAAATGAAACCACTCCAAGTCAAATTAAGGAACCTTCCCAAACAGTAGGAAAACCGTGTGATTTTATGGATATTTCCTTAATTGTTGAAAATAATCCTAATTATATCACAGAATTTTTAAATCATGAACGACAAAGTAGTGTAGTTTTTTCAAGGAATGATGATCCTGACCCATCTTTACAAAATTTCAATAGCAAACCTACTGAAGAACATGATTATGTTAATATTGATGATATATCTATCAAAAACGTTGAAGATGGCGAACCTGGTACAGATTCTGCAAGTTATGTTAACACAAATGAACTCATGGCATCAACCTCTGATTTCAATCTTCAGCCTGAATATGTGAACACAACACAAGAGCCTGATTTAAATTCACCACCCGAGTATGTAAACATAGCACAACAGACTGACTTGAACTTACAGCCAGAATATGTCAACACAGTACAAAATGAAGATACGGATGAACATCTGTATGATCCTGTAGCAAACGAAGGTGGAGATGGGGATATTTATGATGCTCTCTCAGATATCCGATTCACCGGACCTAGTGATGTTCAGTTGATGTCCACATCCTTCAGTGAAAGTGCCGATATAGATGAACAAGATTGGGATAGCGGGTCGGATACTAGGTCTAGTTCCAGTGGAGAATTCATATGGAAGGTTTGTATGGATGGAACTTTATTACAATTACTTATAACACAAAAGCTGATGAAGTTGCATTAATATTCAAAATTATTTTACTTTACTCCTTGTATTCAGATTTTAACGAAATAATGGAAAAATCTACAATGCACAGAAGCTTACCCTTAAATATTCTGCTTTCATTGTAAACCAGCTTTGTATACAGAGTGAGCAATAATTGGGGAACAGATGAAGATTTTAAAATTATTCCTTTCTGGGGGCCGGCATGAAATGCATTTTGCGGTAAATTCAAAATCAAATCGGCCATATTCATATTGTGATTATTTTTAATAATGCTTACTGTAATCCTACATTTTTAAGGTATACAAGTATAAATAATCTAAATTGCCTGAACTTGGGTTACCCAAGCCTCCATGGTATAGTCATTTTTTAGCGACGAGGCCAACTAAGGTGCCATCTAATAGTTAATCAACAAGAGTTTTTATAAAGTTCCGTTGACCGATGATTGGCTGAATCATGATCAATTGTCATGGATACAATTGTTTTTAAGAATCGTATCCATGACAATTGTTTAATAGTTATATGACCCCAAGGTTTATATAAACCTTGATATGACCCTCCTAATCTGAATTTTGACAGGTCCTCTATGTGACGCATGTGTAACTAATATGTATTTTAAATTTGAAAAAAAATTGTCGTTAATTATCTAATAGGTGGCGCTATCTGACTTCTACTTTATTTTGTCAAATTGAATGCAATATTTGTTTATTGTATTTTTGGGTTCTATAGCATGTTTGTGATATCTGCTATTAAAATTTCTATCAATTTATCTTTTGTAGTTTCTCTCAGAAACAGCAAAAGATGGGTCGGTGCAGAATCTAAACATGCAATAAAACAATCAAAACAATATAGCATTCTATTTGAAAATTAAAGTCGGGTAACGCCATGTAGCGTTGATGAATGCGTCTCTAAATTTTCTTAACCCAAACTGTGCCCTTGAGCGTTACCCTTAAATGTGATCTATTTTCTGAATTTTAAAATTGTTATCTGTTCCACTGTCCCACTCCTCGCTGATCACACTGTATATAAACTAGGATTTTTTTTCTTAAGGTAACGAGGAACTACTTTCCAAAATTTGTCGGTCTAGTTTATAATATACACTCATATTTTATCACATGCTTTTAACTATTGACCATAATATAGTTGCGTGTTGTAAATAGTTTGTTATGTGTGTTTGTCATGTAGGAGGGGGAGCACGAGGAGTCTGTCAAGGCCCTACGAGCTGCCCCACAAGATGTGGTGAGTACCTAATCCTGCTTTTTTAACACGTTATTGTGGCTTTGTTTGAAATGAGATCTTGTAACTGTTTCATTAAGGAATTCGAATTGTTATTTTTTTAAACATTTAATTTATAAAAATGGTTTGTAATATTATTATGTTATATGTACAGATTGCTACTGATAAATTAACCCCCATGGAAGACATAGAAGAGGTTTCCACTGAAAGTAGCGAAGATGAAGATGGAGATAGTCCTGAATTTGTTCCATCTGCATGGGACAAATATGCAACACCCACAAAATCTGCTTTACGGTCCCCTGAGAAGACTTTGGAGAAAACAGAAGTGAAGGTATATAGGTTTAACGATATTTTATAATCATAATAAATTATTATGTACCCACTAGGGCAGATTAATAAATTAAAATAATTTTGTGTGTTGTAGCATAAGAAGCCAAAAGGTGTGTGGTTTAAGAAACAAAAATATCACTGTGTTTATGAATACCCCCGAGAACCGGAAAGCCCCAGTGTTAACAACTTTGATCTGTGGCAACCATCTGCATCGTTAATGGGTAAGACCAAATTCAAACAAATGACTCACATCGCTAACACATTCAAAACACTATTCTTACAGACTGGGAAGTTGATACAAGTCCTTATGTTCCAATTTTTGATGGAGCCCACCCACATCCTGAGTGTTACCAACAACTAGACAGTCATACCAAGAATCTCTACCAACTTCCTGATTTTTCCTCTGGTAATTACAAACAAAGGTCTCATGCTTAACCCCCTCATAAATTTCTTCCTGATTATTCAAAATTATCCTAATAAACTGAAAAATATTTTTAAGTAACAATGGTAAAAAGTGGGGCCAACTTGAACACAGAACTCTTGTTTTGTAGTAATGAATCGGTTTTATATACCAGTGTTTTAGAGCATTTTTTACAATAAGAAGTGACGAATTGGGATTTCTTAATGGCGAAAGGAAACACCCTTTTCCAAGACATGTGGCACGCCCTCGTTGTTTGGTGAATAAGCCGGCTACAATGGATTGACGATTTTGAGATCTCTTGGAAATTTAAAATAGTTTTGTATGGGGGAAGGAAGCGCGTGGAACGGGGGGTTTCCTTTGCCGCCACCCTAGTGTCAGATGTAAACATCTTCAGGATTACGGGTGATTTTATAATTGCGGTGTTGTGCGTGGGGTTACCAGGTCGCAGTTTGGAAGTAAATTGATATCTGGATTTGCGGAAAAGTTGTCAAATACGTGTTTACAGAGTTCGGGGTGGGGGCGAAATTCAATTTTTGCGAAGTCAAAAAGCGACTGATGGGTGATAGCATTTCAGGAACTAAGTAACAAATGTATCCAAGTTTTTTTTAAAAGATTCCTTGCATCTGTTATTGATGTTATTTTCAGTAACAGAAATATTTTCTTGAAAATTTTAAGTTTATGCTAAAAATGAAATCTTGTCTAACATTAAGGTTTTTTCACAGGAATGACGGCATTAGACGATGAATTCTACATCAGTAGTACAGCAAGGCCTTTCGAATCATTTGGGGGCCTCTCGTCGCAGTTCTTCCCTGGTCAAACGACGTCTGATCAATGGATGGATTTATCAAAACAGCCCATTGAGAATATAACCCCAGACAGTGGTGTTGAAGACATCACGCCGAGTAACATTGATGGCAACGAGTTCCTACAAGCTCCCCCAAAGCATCAAGTACAACCCTTAAAAATACTAGCAACAGTTGTTCTTAAAAATAATCAAATTAGCGAATTAAAAAATAATAATAAAGACGCTTTAGGAGGCCTCAGGCATGCAAGAAATAAATTAAAGTTGGATTTGCCACCAAGCCCGAGTGCTTTTACGTCCACAAAAGTGTTTACCATAGAACCTCCAGAAGAAGAACCCATCACGAAACGTGAAGTTCCTACTTTTACAACTTTTGGTAAGAGTCGATTTTTGGTACAGCACGTAGATACGCCCACTTGTGATGAAGAGAACGAGAGCAAGAATGTATCATTTGAAGCTTTGCCATACAAACCAGCACAGGTTAATAATAAAGAGGATAAGACAAAAATAGAAGTGGTTAGAGGTGAAGCTAGTCTTTTAGACAGTGCCGACGAAGATAGTGGGATTGAATCTAGCACGTTGGAACGGAAGAAAATCACAAATCTAGCAGATTAAGGTAATTAGTTTTTAATTTAATTTTTGCATTAAATTGTAATACTGGGTAAGTTAATTCGTGGTCGAATTTACCTTTAAGCCTAATTTTTAATCAAACAATAGTTAAAAATTTGAAAAATTGCATTTCTTTTTACTATTATTGTAGAAAACAGGGACCAAAAGTAATTCAGGCAGAAATACAAAGCTCTTGATGTAACACAGCCGGTTAAATGATGAGTTTTGGATCATTTACATTTACGCTTTTGGCGGATAAGAATGAATTTTTAAACTAAAAGCTTTCACAGAATTAATTAATCCAACAGAGTACAGTTAACATTCCCTATCCTCCCATTTATTCATTTTTGGTTCAGAAACTCATTGTTCTACTCTTATATTTCACTAAAGTTAAGTTGGTACTTCCCCCAATTTCTTGTTTCGCATTGAGTACTTGTTACAATACAGCGTGGTCAGGAAAACATTGTAGTATATTTTTGTTATTCACAGAGGGTGGAGGAGGCTCCCTTAAATGAACATGTTCGTATTTGGATAGGAAAATTTACTTCTGTTTTTTGTATTTTTTTTATCTCGTATAATCAATAATTAAAATGTACAGTCAGCGACAAATGTTTTCACCAGTATGATACCACTGAACACGCTTTTCTGAGAAATATAAGAGGTAACATAACGTCGTTCTTATTGTTTTATATAGGTATGTTGGTACCACTGTTAACAAGATGAAATGAAATATAGAAATGTGTTATATTTCTCAGTAAAGCGGGTTACAGTGGTACTTGGTACAAGACTGGTGAAAACATTTGTCGCTGACTGTACATTAGGGTTGACCATTAAAAATATAATTAATAGAACTTATCTGTTCTAAGCTAACCTACCTTGCTTTTAGTTCATTTGGAAAAGTACCCTAAATTTAATGTCACATGATGCAAAATAGTGCTTACTATTCCAATGAAAGGGAGGGGTTTGGGAGAAAGTAAAATTAACATCAGGTGCAACTATGCCCCAAGTGCACATGACCCTTGTCCAAATGAAACAGGCCAATCGGCGGTCTTCACAAGGGTCACGTTATACGATTTGATGTAGTTTTTTTGTCCTGCACCTCAGGAAGGTCACCTGACCAAATATCATTGAAATGTATTATTTTATTTTTCATGGACAACACTTCTGTACTTTTGATTATAATAGTAATTTACATTTAATAATAAAAATAAACTTTTATTTAAATATTCACAAGAAGAGGTATTAGTACATTTGGGACAATATTGAAGATTTAGCAAAGAATGGGACAATGCAGTACCTATTTCAGATTTTCAAGTACATTTTGTGTTAGTAAAATTAATTACCGCTAGGTGGCGTTATCTGACTATAATTTTCAAAGCCAGTTGATTGTTGATAATTTTTGGACCCTCATATTTTTTGTGCAACATTTTTGTGATATATTTTATTAAAACTTTTACGAACCTATTTTTTATAGTTTCTGAGAAAAATAATAGTTTTCAGATTTTTTTTAAGAGTAGCATAGCTTTCTCAGAAACTAGAAAATAAAAAAATATTACAAAAATGTTAACAAAATGTGCTTTACCTCAAAATTGATTAACATTGAAATAAGTACTTTCTCCTTAGGGGGGCAGTATACATCTTCAAATTAACGAACGCAGAAAAAGCGCTTAACCCTTTATTGGTGTTGGACACCATCATTATCTTTTTTTTATATCAAGTTAGATGTGGTAATAAAAGTATTGTAACTTACTTCTCTTATTCAGTAGGTCACAGTGGGGAAATATATCCAGCTTAAATTTAGTGAGTTCTTACCGTGAGGTATTAAAGGTAATGTTGAACGAATTGACTTGCATTGGTTTGTAGATCTTTTACCATATGAAACTCTTTTTTTTTAATAACAGTGTTTGTTATCAGTCTGTTATTTAAAAGCAAGCTAATAAAAATGGATTTCGTTTTTATTAATATTTTGTAAGAATAAAATGTGATAAACTTGAAGTTTTTGTGTGTGTATCTTAATATTTCTCGTTATTGTAAATGTTATGTTATAAACAAAAAATACAGCAGCAGTTCTAGTCTAGCTAATGTATTTTGAATTTACATTAAACCATTTTCAAAGAGTATCGAATAATCAAAATTGTACAATTTAATGGTAAAAATCAAAAATTTAAAAATGCTACTTAATTTGAAAGTAATCTCAGAATTTGTTGAGTGGTGAATGTTCTATTATAGGTTTAATTATGATGTTTATTATTTGTGATTGTTCAGCAAAAGTAAACCAATTTTTGTATCGAAATTTATGGTTAAAAAGACCAGTATTTATTATGGTATTAATAGAAGGAATTTTGGTAAAAACAAAAAAACTTAACTTCGGCATAAACCTTACTTAGCAGTTTTTTAATTATCTCTGTATTTTCAACATTATTTATTTAAACTGAATTTAATACTCTCTCTCTAACCTACCTTACCTATTATAAAAAATTTATATATTTTTAATATATTAGTTGTGTAGATACGTGTTTTTCGTAGGAAAGTCCAATTTGGATGTATATAATGTGATTGAAATAGTTTTGTTGTATTAATGATAGAATAGTTGTACCATATATTGCACTAAGCATGTTGTATTAATAAAAAAACAGTACTTTTAAACTCTTTTTTTTTATTTTGCTTAAAACCCATTTACTAACTTAACGGTTTCCCTGTTATACCTCGAGGGGTCCTGAACCCCAACATGTTTTGTATTCCTTCCTGTTTCTTGTACAGCTACTATTTTTCTTTACAGGAATGTCTGCTGTGACACTATTCTATGACTACCCCAGCCATTCTTTCTGTCTTTCCAGATGCACCAATTTCCAAGAAGGCGAAACCAACTTGACTGTCACTTTTCTATCGTTACCAGTAATTTTCAATGGTCAGAAGTATCACGATGCAATTTGAGTATAGATCATTGCACAGGATAGATTTAAAAAAATTTAAATATCGCTTATTGGTATGTTCATACTTTTTTTTTTTAATTATCGCGTATCGCATATTTGCGAAAAACTAAATCGGTATAATTGACTAAATATCAAAATTTCTATGTACACTTCCAAGTAAATTCATATTTTTTTGCATACATTTCGGTTTATTTTATGAAGTATTCGCGAAATTTCTATGTAACACCACTTAAACTAAGTACCTATATGGAATATTAGGACCTGAATACATTCTCTTGGTATCACAGCCTATGATTACAGCAAAGTACCAAGCTTTTACCTTTTTTTTTGTCTTTTTTTATTGAAAAATATCGCTAAAGGTATGGCGATACCTTTTGAATTAGCGACTATCTGTAACGCGATATTTTCTGGAAAACGTATGGAGTATTGGTATCGCGATACCGTATCGTTCCGATCACTGGTAATTTTTCTTCGATGTGTTTGCTTATTAGCCATGTCCAACCCCATAAAGTGCTTTGAATATGGCCATTGGTTACACGAATTTGCCGCCAAATTTAACTAATGGCTGTATAAAACACTTTACCACTTGATGGGGTTGGATACGGCCAATTTGTTGTTTTCCTTCTAACCACTGCCATAACCGGTTTTTGTACTGATTTGATGGAACATCCAATCCATCCATCAATCTTACTTTTGACTGCAGGATGAGCTCATGTGGTCTTTGCCAATATCTCGCCTTAAATCCTGTGTGGGTTTCTCTGAAAATTCCTTCCTTCTTTTCTAAATAATTCTGTCTTACTTATACTTTTGCTAACACACTCATAATCATAAACCACTGCCCCTTCGAGTTCAATCCCAAACAGGGAACTTGCACAGCAAGTGTGTTCTCCCTTAAAAAAATTGCGACACCTCGAATCATGGCGAACCTATCTCACTCTACCCCTTTCACTACTTTCGCGTTTCCCGAACTAACTCTGGTAGTTGGTACCCTACCCTTATGTGCGACACTCGACGGTAGTAGAAAGAAAGGCGGAGAAGTCTGGGAATGAATAACGAATGTGAAAGTATTGGACCTGTACAACCACTGAAACAAAGTGAATTACAGTTTGAAGAAGGGGGGAGGTTCCAAAATGTAGGAGTATAAGGAAGTTATAGAAGGAACTAAAAAGTGATTTACCTAAGGAGAGAAATTCAAGTGGTTATGAATGATTTAGAAGAAAAAGTCGCACTAAACAATACACGTTGGACAGTAAAAGATTGAGATAAATCTTGTAGCTATTGATTTTAAGTGGTAAATACTTTGTTATATTTTTTATTTTATTTCTGATACAATTTCTTAAATCTTAGGATGTATCTCCTCGTTTCCAAACAATAACAAGTCCTTCTAAATCACAAGTAGCCAATAGAGATTCGTCATAATTAAAAGTTATTCCTAAAACAGGACTTGCATGTCCTTGTAGTGTATTGACACAAGCACGGCTGACGGGCTTTTCAATATTGAAAAAGTACACGCAACTATCTTCACTTCCAGTCACTGAAAATAGTTGCAATTAATACCACTCATGTGAATACTCTTTTTTTACTTACCAACACAAGCACCTTGTCGGAAAGACATTATAGGACAAAACGTGGATTTCACAAAATGTTTTTGATGTCTATTATGGAATTTTCGTTTTAATTGCAAACCACCTTCACAATCAATCACCCTAAAATTTTAACTTGTTAAAGTGTTTTTCTTTCTGCCATGGCAACAAGTAGTAAAAAGACGCTTTCCAATTGTGTGTGGGGGGGGTCATTTTGAGTAGCCCCAGATCTCCACTTGAGTGTTCCAATTGACTGGAGCTTGTTACAGCTGAACTGTTTTTTTTGGCTGGATCGTTTTTCTAAGGCAGCCAGCACTTGTTACGCATCACATGACATTAAAGTCGTTGTAGCGTTTCAATAGAATTAACACCGAGGTAGCTTAGAGTAGATCACTCCAGTATCAGATCAGATCAATTCATTTGCAATTGGAAAGCGCCTCATACAGCGTTAAATATAAAAGAAGAAAAAACAACCTGAAAAGACAGAGGGCATTGTCAGTGCAATTTACAAGCAACATAGGGTCTCTTGCTTCTCGACTTATCCATGCTCGGTAACTTAAACTCGTTATAGAACTTGAGGAGATTACAAGAAGGCGTCTTGTACGACAGAGATTACCTCCAACATCACACAAAAATGATATTATTTCACCCTTAAATTTAAAACAATAATTATAATTTACCCAAGGTTTTATTAAAAATAACATACCTTGTCGTTTCCGGCCCAAAGGTTTTTCCCAGATGTATCTGAAGCTAAACTTAATATGTTTCCCCCTACACGACTAGCATTTTTCATAAAAAGCCCTGTAGAGACGTTTGCAATTCTTACTTCCCCACGACTATTGCCAGTCTGCATTATCTTAAGGAATATATTGATTTATATTTAAAAATCGTTGAACAAGGAAAGGATACAATCAATAAATTGTTGTTAACTGGTTGATACAAACAACATAGTAGCTGGGAGTTATTAGGATCATTTATAGTTCGTAAGCAAGTAGCCGAAGCTGCATTCCAAACTTTTATTGTTCCATCTAATGACGTGCTTGCGATTAAGTCATTATTAGCCGACCAATCAAAGCCTTGATTATTCAAAAATATTAATGATTTGTACTTTTGTTAATTAAAGGTAACACACTGACCTGTAACTGCTCTTTTATGGCCTTTTAAAAGGGTTACAACAGAAGGAGGTGTACTGTCTACGCAACAAATGGATAAATTTCCATCCAGGGATGAACAACATAAACGAGAACGATCATTATTAGCAAATTTTACCATAGTAATTGCTTCGGTATGCTATAAAAGAAAACATGTACTTGATGGTAACTTAAATTAGAATTAAAATACCTGGTCGAATATATGATGTACTCCAACAAAAGCATAATTCTCTGCTATTGTATTACCTCCGACCATTGCTCTGGATGCTTCAGCTTGTTTTGTAGGCACAACACTACCTCCAGAGGAATGAACATTCACGTTTCGCACATCCGTTTGAATACTCGACTACAAATTCATATTATTGCCAGTAGTTCTCCTGTTTTTTACTATCTTACCTTGCTAATGGTTCGGGATATACCTCCATTTCCTGTACTGCTAATTTCTAATGGACTTCCATATCTTTGTTGGAGTAATAATGAACGTGTTCGTAAATACTGCTTCCAACTGTCGGTACTTCGTTCTGTTTCACGTAACAGCTGGCTACGTCTTCTTATGTATAAAGTTCCTGTTAGGGAAAATTTAATAAAAATTTAGGTAGACAACAATGGAGAAGGTTCTTACTGAAATTTGGGTTATTCGGTGCTCGATGAGCATTAAATCGAGCATCTAATGCAAATGCTTGTTGTTGCATTGCTGTGGTCATCTTGTGGTGTAATACTCGAAAAGAAACTCTTCATAGATAGCTACTAGTAATTAGCGAATAATATTGATTTTTTATTGTAAATTAGTTGACATTTGTTTATTTGTTAGGTTATGTCGATTTGAAGCAGTTTCTTATATAGGGCGAGTCAAGGTTTATGTCCCGTTTCGTAGATGTTAATTCTTACCTTTGGAGGATCACTACAAGAAAAGTATCCACTGTAGAAAAAAATTACTTATTATAAGTTATACATTCCTAGTAAGTTATAGAATAACGTACCTACCATTTTTGTCCGATGGGTTTGAAACACCCTGTATTGGCAAGCACACGATATAATTATTTTAGATTAGTTTTGAGCACGACCTGCTTGATTTCCAAGACTTGACGTCTCGTCAAGTCTCGGAAATCAAGAAGGTCGTGGTTTTGAGTTTAATAACTTGTCAGTTCATTATTAAATAGAGGGTCTATTATGTCTTTAATTTCATGAAAAAAAATTATTTAGTTTACTGCACTTTATTGAACCTTAATACAAATTGCTTCCATTCTCTTAATAGTTTATTATTTACAGAATTTTTTAAAAATAAAATAAATCTACTTACTATTATTTTACATAATACAACTTAAATTTTTTTTATATCTCTTTTACTTCCTGCTCTTCTTTTACTTCTGGTTCTTTTTTTGTTTCTGGTTCTTCTTTTGCTTTACTTTTGTTTTCATTTTTTTCTTCTTCACCTTCCAAAAACTTATCCCACTTATCTATACGTTGTGATATTTGCGAATCTGTTTCAGCAATTTTATATTTAGTTTTACCATCAAAAATTTCAGCAGTTAATTGACGTTTCCCAAACCAACGACCATTGAGTAACTGGACAACAGCATCGGCTTGTTCTGGTTCCTTCATGTTAACTTGTGCCACTCCTTCAGGATGCCTATCATAGATAATAACTTTCCTTACTTCTCCGCATTTTGAACACTCCTCGCGTAAGTCTTGTTGGAATTCCAATATCAAACTTACATCAGTGTCGAACATGGAGGACTCAAATACGTTTTTAACAATCACAATTTTTTCATGTTTTGCTCGTTCACCTCGCATCCTTTCTGGTCGCCAATCGAATAATTTTTCTTGCATACGTTTAAGTTTATCCTTTTCTTTTCTCTTACGTTTTTTAGGTTTAAGCTTCGGATCGAACTGTCCTTTCATTTGAAACTTTGCACGTTCCACACTGATTTTATAGCCTTTAAGATCCGAACCGTCGATAATTCTTAAAGCTAAGTCTACAGATTCAATACGTATGTAGGTGCATAAAGCATCACCTTTGAAAATTTTTGTATTAGGTTCTGTGTACATTTTAATTTTCATTTTTCCTGACGGGCCATCACGCATTACAAGACCAGCTTTTTGCATGAGATCTACAAACTCCTGTTCTGTTAAATCGAGTGGTAGATTGCTAACATAAACATTTGTATTGTGTTCATCGTCAACTTCAAACCATGTTGGTTCTGGTGGTGGTTGTTTCCGTTTAAGGGCTTGTGGAATTTTTTCTTCAGCTTCCTTTTTTTTGGGAGGTTCACTTGGTGGTTTTTCTTTTTCTGTGTTATCTATAAATCCGTAGTTTAATTGATATATTGCCATAAAATTGTCGTCGATTTTTGGAAACCATGCACTCTTTTCTCTATCCCAAAAATATTTAACTCCATCTGCATCTGTGTAAGTGTGTGTATCGTCCTCGAACCCGTATGTTACATTACTGCGGGGGACCCATTCTTCCTTTTCTTTACACCATGTATACTGGTGACTTGTTGAAGGGTCTGTATAAACAGCAACGTCACCTTCGTAATGTACATTTTCCTTCTTTTTTTCCTCCGATACGGTGTCATTCGCCACATCAGTTGAACTAACCGTTGCACCATTCTCTTCAATTTCCTTTTTCTCAACTTCTTCGATATTAATTGAGCCTTCTGAGGAAGTTGTATCATTTTTAGGACTAGCAGTGTCGACATTTTTTGCAGTTGGGGAGGCTATGTTGGCGTCTTCTAATTTGAGTTCTTTCTCTTCAATTTCCTTTTTCTCAACTTCTTCATTATTACATGAGTCTTCTGGCAAAGTTGTAGCATTTTTAGGACTAGCAGTCTCGACTATTTCTGCAGTTGGGGAGGCTATTTTGGTGTCTTCTGATTCGACTTCAGTTACAGTTTCTACACTGTCCATCATATTTTTAATTTGCTAATTATTACACACGACCTACACATCAAAGACATTTATTAATCATTAATAACTTCATACATTCAGGTGAAATAGAAATAAATGCCAAGAAAAAAATGTTTTGAGGTTATGTTTGTGGTTATGTTGTATTCTGGCAGCACGACAGTAGAGAAACTTACCCTCTACATACACTATGGTGCATATTATTAGTACAGGATGTTTCATGTGTAAGAAATTATTTTTTCCTAAAATATTTTACGATAAAATCATCTGATTATATGAAGGAAGATCAACTTTATTCTTATAAAAAGTTACAATAAGATAATCTAGAACATTTCAGTAGAATCACACAATAATAAACGTTTATAGCATATAATCCGGCAGAAGACTCAATAATTATCAGTCGATACTGCATTTATGCTTAACTTTACTAGCACACACTTATTCTAATATTACAAAATTTTAAGTAATTTTATAAAAAATATAATGCAATTCATCATACAGTCCTTGATATTAGGAACTTTTTATTTGAAATTTTTATTATAAAGCTCCACCAAGCTTACAATTGAAATTTTAATAATTTCAGTGTTTGTCAGAATGTTTTGACGTTTAAAATCTGTTAAGTATGAATGCTAAATCGAGGAAGATAATTCATTCTGAAGCCAGAAATATCGTTCCGAAGGTCATGGAATTCTTCAAATAAAAAATATATACAATTATTTAAATTTGCCGCCTAAATGGCGCCGGACACGCCCCCTTTCAACTTTAGGTCTGTTCGTTTGCTTGCACCGAACGAGTTAGTGCAAGTTAGTGCAAATAAACGTGTTCGTTTGCATGAACTGAACAAACTGTACCGTGTTCGCTTGCTGTTCCGAGCATGAACCGAACGTGAACTTCTTGCACTACCTGCGAAGCAGGAGTTAGGCTGAGGTTACATTAAATGCGTATGCGTGCGATTTTATAGTCGTACGCGGACGTACGACCACTGCAACGAAAACAAACCTATTCATTTCAATATGTATGGTTACATTGTACGCGATTGAGAGTGACGCGCGCGCACGTGAACGTACGTGTATCAACTCGAAACAAACTGATTTGTTTTTACCGCGCTAAACGTGCGATATTAGGTACTGAAAAACAAAAGTAAACAGATATTTCAAGCAAATTATTAAATATTTTATCAAAAATGGATGTTGAAAAACTTATTTTGTGTATTGAATCAAAAAGGCCCTTGTGGGACCAAAAATGTAAAGAGTATCACAATATTGTCTTTTTTGGTCTAGAATCATGTATTTTAAGACATTATTCTCGAATAAATATACATTTAATATTTCTTGGTTCATCATAATTGCACTGTCCACAACTGCGGCTGTCGATGCGTCCTACGATGAACGGAAACAATGTAACCAGAAGTTGAACGACAAAAAGTCGTGCGTGCGCGTACGACGAAAAAATCGCACGCATACGCATTTAATGTAACCTCGGCCTAAGAAGTGCAAATTAGGAACAGTGTTGGTGGGGGTATTTCGATCGCGTAACATAACCTAAAAATTCTGGTTGGTTTTGTTTACTTCGATGTCTTCTCAAAAGCAAACATTAAAATGGACCCAAGTTCCGTTGAAAATATTTTATTAAATGAATTATTGGACGACGATTTATTGCTCACTGTATGTAGGTATTAGCTCTAGTGAGGACGAAATTGAAGAAGATCTTTGTAAATTATGTATTGTAGAACTGGAACCTCCAATTATTGTAAATTCACAATTATTATGACATTTAAACAATATGATGTTTTCCAAGTCTTAATTTTATGTAAAAAAACACTTAACAAACAGTAAAACCAGAAAAAACTTTTTAGAAATAATAATCATAAAACAATATTTTTTAAATTTGGCGGTAAAAGCACATAACCCTGCACTAAAAGCGTTCGTTTGCAAGTTGAAAAACAGCGCTCGAAGTTGAACTGGGCATGAACTGGTGACGTCATACAAACGTGCTCGGAACAGGTTGGAGTAAAGCAAACGAACAGACCTTTTGTAAGTTTGGTCGAGCTGTACACCCCTGATGCTTTTTGTGCTTTTACCTTCCAACCAGGGCCGTAGCCAGACACCAATCGTAGGAAGGGCGAAAACTTTTATAGAAAGGGCAAATATTATGGTTAATTTTTTTTAATTTAAAAAAAAACATTAAAAATATACAAAGTACCCCTATAAATCTACCCAACAAAACAAACTAATAAAGTTGCAGTTTTCTGTTACGTCTCCTGTTGAATTTAGTTTAAAATAAATCCATGTCAATAGCTTCCGTCCTTTTTTTTTCAAACGCTAAAAACACCAAATCGGCCATACGCTGATGTATGGTGGACATTCTCTGAGGGCGATTAATTGCAGTCAATATTGAAAATGTGGGCGACATACTCACGTACAGCTCGTTTATTTGATACCCTGCTCTATCACCCGCGGTCCGGAATATTATTTCGAAGTATCACGTTGCCAGCAAGCATTAGTACTTATACCGAAATTCCATGCAAGCTTAGGGAGTATCGAATTAACGAAATTAATTATTTGCAAAATATTATTAATATTTACTTCTCGCTTAAGAAAAGCGGTAATTAGTCATGAAATTGGTTCAGGAAGGGCGAAAACTTTTCCAGGCAGGGCTCAGCCCTGCCTGGCCCCCCCCTGGCTACAGCCCTGCTTCCAACAAACACTGCTCCTTTATGGAAAGAGTATACCTGACTTAAAGAAGATGAGAAGGACAGACAGATATTAGAAAACAGCGGCGGCTCGTCGGGGGAGCCAGGGTGGGCACGAGCCCCCCCAAACTTCAGCTGGAACGCTCTGATTATTGTCTTGAATTGCACATCTAGATTTAACTGGATATTGAATGCATACAAACAGCACGTAGGCAAAACATATTTTTCTTCGTGTTATTGCCGACTTACTGCGTTGTGGTAGTTTGGTGTGTTTTTTGCAGCGAGTATTATGTATGATGTACGTATGTAATGTGTATGCTAACAACAAGATGTAAAGCTGTGTTTTCTGAGCGTTAGCAAATAAGTTTTATGTAAGTAAAATAAATTTAAAAATACAGTCTTCTCTGTAGGGGTTTTTATTAAACGGAATGAAAATAAAAACACAAACAACCGTTGAGTTAATAAGTGAAAGCCAACCCTCGACATATCGGGGCAATCAACATCAAAAATAAATGAAATTCATCTTTTGGATACGCGGATATGCTGTGACCAACGGCCTACATTATAAAATTTAAAATTATATCGACTGTTTATTATGAACTTTAATTTTAATGCTAATTGTAAAAGTTTCACATTTTGATTTCAAAATTTACCAGATGCTCTTGAATAGCGTTTAAATAAGTCACGCCCACTTTGAAAAAAATTTCGCCTGCGGCGCTATTTTTACTCTTTTCACTCACCACTTACTATGCCTCCCAAAATGAAGGGTCACGAGCCGCCACTGTTAGAAAATAGTATATACTGCGCATGCGCGTGGTAATTTGGAGCGCGGTAATTGGTCATTTCATAAAACAAAAAAGGGTAACTAAACAACGCAACAATGCATTAGATGTTTCTGTCTATCTTCTTTAAACCATTGGTTGCGCAGTGCAGCATAGGGATATACTCCTTCTACAAAGGAGCAGTGCATCTTTGAAGGCCTTTACCAACTTTATATTATTTTTAAAACTTTCTTCTCTATTTCTGTTACTTTCAATGCTGGGTTGAGCTTATAGTTGGCGGTGGATCCTGCCATGCGGAACCGAATCGTTCTGACCCTAACATAGCTTTTTTGGAATTTTCCACAAAGTCCATAAGACCACGTGACATAAAATAAGGCTTAGAAATTCCATCATTTTCTTCGCAATCTTCACAAAAACAGATAAAAATTGTGTCGATAGCCATCTACAAAATTTAATGTACAGCTAGAAACTTTTCCTTTTAGTCAATCATATAAAAGTCTCACCTCATACACTGATAAAAAGCAGTGAGAAATGAAATAAGCAAACAATCCTGTAAGAGTTAAAGGAACCCAAGCATGTAAAATTCCATCTTTTTTCTGAAAAATAATCATTAATGACCACATGGTGCCTCAAACTAAAAACTTTTTATTACCTGTATAAGTTCCATACCAACCAAAACTGTTGCCATTATTACTAACAGTTTTCCCAAAAACAGGACAAAATCGCCCACTGAATTAATAGCAGCTACACGAAGTGAATTTGTAGCTAAAATCTTGAAAGCTTTCTGACCTGCTTGGCAAAAGGAATATCCATGGATAGCTAAAATATAGATTTATACAGGGTGACAACCTTTGAACAAACACTGCTCCTTTATGGAAGGAGCAGACCGCGAGGGCTAATATTATAACTTATAAGTATTAAAGTGCCATTTTATTATCATGGCAACGACAATGGAAACATCATCGTAAAAGTAAATTAGTATATTACGCAACAAGTTTAGAAACGTGATGTTTTACTAAAGGAATATGCGTTTGTATGAGTACGAGTGAGCGTAAAATAAGTGAAAACACTTTTCTAACGAGATTGCATTTTTCGCATTTTATGTGAAAATTTAATTTTTTTAATTTTTAATGAAAGTGGCTTTTGAGAACTTTCAAAATTAAGGGCCATTGAAAAGAAATAGCAAATAGCAAATATTCACGAGCGATGAAATCGCGAGTGAATTAATTTTCGCGAGTCGATAATTAAATTTTATCGTCGTGTATAAAATTCTATTTTTTTCTATAGCAGATGTTAAAAAAATAAGAAAAAAATGTAAAAAAAAACAATTTAAAATTAGATTATATTAAACCCGAAAATCTCAGTAGCAAAGGTTTCCAATTCGGTTTCCATGGAGTTTCCAGAAAATTAAGGTGCTTTATCTATCCTTGCGGTTAAAGTGTTACTTTATCTACCCTTGCGGTTAAAGAAATACTTGATCAACTATTTTTAGTCGAACAAAGCACACTTTAACATCTGCTATAGACAAAAAATAATAGTTGGTAGGTTGCTTCAATAACATAGTAGGTACAGTCAGCGACAAATGTTTTCACCAGTATGATACCACTGAACACGTTTTTCTGAGAAATATAAGAGATACCATAACGTCGTTCTTATTGTTTTATATAGGTATGTTGGTAACACTGTTAACAAGATGAAATGAAATATGGAAATGTGTTATATTTCTCAGTAAAGCGGGTTACAGTGGTACAAGACTGGTGAAAACATTTGTCGCTGACTGTACCTAACGTAAACAATCCATAGAGACAAGTAGGGTAAACAAACAAAAATATTTGAAAAAATTTCACGAAGAACGATGGAATTACCAGAATTTAATTTGTGTGGTTTGATCTGATCTAACCTATGGTGGTTTGTTGACGCAAAAATCGAAGAAACGTTACAAAAAAAATTACAGTAAATTTTGTGAATAATGGAGAAAGAAGAAAGAAGTGGAACGAGTGGACGAGAATATCATGTTAGCTGACTTTTTTGAAAAGGTAGGGACAAAAATATGTACCTTCTAAACTTGTTACCTATTTGAATTTTTTATTGTAGGCTAAGAATTTGAAGGCATCTGGTTTATGGTCGATGTACTCGATAGCTTGTATTTAGTAGACGCTCGGATCTGTTTCAGCGACAGGAGATTTTTCCTATGCGCCTATTATAGGCAACTATCTTTTCAAAGACTGTTAGAGTGGGAGAGTAACGTGTCCGGCCCTTAGGTCTGGCCATCGACCATCTGCATTGTATGTTATCAGTTGTCAGCTACGTCACAGTACGTCACAGCTACGTATATCAGACGTGCCTGCAGCTGGTGTAAAGCCATCATTTGTGTTTTTACTTTCCCATACCACCACTCGTATTTATGGGAAATATTGATATCATGAAAATTTTCGAAATTGAGATTTCCCCGCAAATACGTGTTTTGGACCTCCAGGAACCCAAAAAAGTGGTCTAGAAAAAATGTCTGTCTGTGGGTTGGTGGGTGGGTGGGTGAGTATGTGACTCCTCTAACGCAAAAACTAGTGAACCGATTTTGATGAAATTTGAAATGAAGGGGTAGGTATATCGAAAATTCATCGACAAAATAAGCTTTTCAAAAAAATCCTAAACCGGAAGCGGAAGTTAGACATGGTAGCATTTTTTTCTGAAGTAGAATTTTGAAAATATGTGTAGCGGATATGACCATAATTCAAAGGACTTCCGGACTTCAAAATGGCGGCCGCTATGAATTTTTCAAAAAAGAAAATGTACCTAACACCAAACTGCATAAGTGTGGAAAATTTAAACAAAATCGTGTGGCCAGTTTTTTTATAATAATTTTTCAAAAATTTCAAAATTTTTGGAGGACCGCCGCGCCGTTGCGACCGTTTTTGAAGTTACAAAATAAATTTCGTATAGTACCGCCAAAGGGCTTTCAAACAAGTTGTTGGAACCTGATCAGATAACTTGTTTTTGAGTTATAGGGCGTTAAAGTCGAAATTTTGAAAAATTCATAGCGGCCGCCATTTTGAAGTAAGAGAGTCCAGCAAAAAACTGTTTCCATTGAATTATGGTCTTCTATCATATCTGCAACTCAGATTTTCAAAAATCTGGTTCTGAAAAAATGCTACCAAAAAAACATGTCTAACTGCCGCTTCCGGTTTCGGATTTTTTGAAAAGCTTTTTTTGACGATGAATTTTCGATCCTAACCCTTCATTTCAAATTTCATCAAAATCGGTTCACTAGTTTTTGCGCGTTAGAGGCGTCACATACATACATACCCATCCACCCACCCCCAGACAGACAATTTTTCTAGATCACTTTTTTGGGTTCCTGGGAGTCCAAAACACATATTTTAAGCGAAAATCTCAATTTCGAAATTTTTCATGATATCACCACTTCCCATATAGCTGTTTTTGTTACTGTCGCGTAAATAGCTATTTTCCTAACAAGTGCAGAAAATAGGTTTCTGCACGTGTTAGGAACAATAGTTTTTCTACTAGCGTGCGGAAAATGCGTTTTTCCGCACGCTAGTAGAAAAACTAGTGCGGAAAAATCCTTTGCCGCACGGTGCGGAAAAGTGGATTTTCCGCACTAAAAAATGTGCGGAAAATGCGTTTTTCCGCACGCTAGTAGAAAAAATTATTTTTAATCGTTTTTTCAGGGGTGATGATGTACTGGTCGAGAGTTACAGTCGGTAGCCATAGCCATTCTTACTAAATCATCCTACCCTGTTTGTAATAAAAATAACGTACAATTCACTGTCAGAAAATATCATAGTTTACTTTCAATCTTTTCCAATAAGTAGGGAATAGTTGTTATTGTAGATAGCACCTGCGGTTTCACGACCTTCCTCAACCCATCACCGGTCTTTTACGTAAGCAAACCCTCAGTAGCGAGAGAAGGGGTTGTTCATTTGGTTGCCTATAAACAACTAATTTTTGGAGATTTTTAGTGTGCAATATAATTTTCAAAAGCATTTTCAGCTTTCCAGATAAGTTTTGAAAATGTTCTGGCCTATTAAATATGTGTCTTATTTAGTAACTTAGGTGGCGACGAAGCGGAATTTTGGAAATTTTACTATTTAAGGAACTTATTCATGAATCAATTATTTACGATTTAATTAAATAAAATCAATTAAGAAGTTAAAACTTGAAAATTAACTTCGTCACCACCCGTAGATTAATTAGTTATATGAATTTATCATATCACAAACATGAAGAACTAATACTGAAAGTCTACATTTGTTTTCTAAAATCGTAGGCATATCTGTTTTAAAACCGATCCGCGCGTCTACTAAATACAAGCCTTAAGAGTAGTGTTCAGATTAATGAAAATGTGGATATTTCAACATACAAAATACAAAACATGATTGCTGACGTCGTAAATAGTACGTCATCATTAGTGTTTGGCAAACAAATTTGATGCAACAAAATGATCGTGTGACATGGGTTAGAGATGTATGACATTGTGGTTTGACAAACATGATTGCGACGTCATAAACACGTCATCATTAATGTTTGACAAACAAATTTGATGCAACAAAATGATCGTGTGGTCAAACAAACTGCAGTCCATTTTAAATATAAGTTCGTGATCAGTTATCTCTCTTGTACTTGTATCTGCGACCGTTAAGCCCCGTTTTCCTAGCTGCGTGATACGCACGACGTGTTACGCCGCGCCGGCGTGATACGCAGTGTACTCGTCTAGTGTTATTTAAATGCACCTGTTTTCCTACATTGCGTATTACGCAGAGTTCAACGTGTTCCGCCAGCGCATTACGCAGGCACTGCTCCGAGAGCAGTCAATGACGCGACGCAGTGCGTGATAGAGCCTTGGATATACCACTACACCAGTTTTGATCTATGGAAGATTCGGCAGACATGCTCGCATCAACAGTTTGAAGTAACCTTCTGACTTCCATGTTTGGAAAAGTTTGTTTTCACCGTGTCTTTTCTCTCGCGACGAAGAAACAGGTAGTAATAACTTTTCGTCTTCCCCCTCCTCTAGATCCATCATGAAATTCACTAACATTTTTAATTTCTCCTTTTTAAATGAAGCCGTTATGGGAACATGTCTGTCCTATGAACTTCTTTGCACCCAACTGATTTAATAAGACGTTGCGTTACACCTTGAATCGCGCAGGTAGGAAAACACTATCACGCTGCGGCATTTGAAAGCGTGTTACGCACGCGTAACACGCCGTGCGCATTACGCAGCTAGGAAAACAGGGCTTTAGGAAAATATTTTGAATTGAAAATTAGTTTTTTTAGTTATTTCAGAAAATTGGCATGATTGATCAAAAACATGAATGGCGTTAGATTTGCCTTGTAATTGATTATCCACTGCTGTCGCCCTATACCAAGTGTTTGTTTATATGGTACCTACCTAATATTATTTGGAATCGTAATGGGGTAGGAATAAAGGTGTTTTGCTAAATAAAATATTTGAAATGTCCGCTAAAATATTGCAAACGCAGAAATGCAATACTTGATATTTAAATAAGTTTTGCAAGGTAAAAAAAATAAACGCATGATAAATATTAAATTTCGCAGGGTAAAAATAATAAATGCTCGATATATTAGGACATTCTGCTTGTTTTTTAATATACATTTTTTTATAATTGTTTAGGATAATGCATTTTTTTTTGAATATATAACACTATTTTTATACATGACCATTCATATTGTAAAAAAATAACCATTTATTATTTTTATTGAGCGTTTTCTCTCGATATTAAGCATTTGCTATTTTTATCGAGCGTTTGCCGTTTTTATTAAGGTTTTGTTACTTTTATCGAGCGTTTATTTTTTTATCGAGCGTTTATCTCTTTTTATCGAGCGTTTATTCTTTTTATCGATCGTTTAGTCTTTTTATCGAGCATCTATTCTTTTTATCGAGCGTTTACTCTTTTTATCGAGCGTTTACTTTTTTTATCGAGCGTTTATTTCTTTTTATCGAGCGTTTACTCTTTGTCTCGAGCGTTTATTCTTTTTATCGATCGTTTAGTCTTTTTATCGAGCATCTATTCTTTTTATCGAGCGTTTACTCTTTTTATCGAGCGTTTACTTTTTTTATCGAGCGTTTATTTCTTTTTATCGAGCGTTTACTCTTTGTATCGAACGTTTATTCTTTTTATCGATCGTTTAGTCTTTTTATCGAGCATCTATTCTTTTTATCGAGCGTTTACTTTTTTTATCGAGGGTTTATTTCTTTTTATCGAGCGTTTACTCTTTTTATCGAGCGTTTACTTTTTTTATCGAGCGTTTATTTCTTTTTATCGAGCGTTTACTCTTTGTCTCGAGCGTTTATTCTTTTTATCGATCGTTTAGTCTTTTTATCGAGCATCTATTCTTTTTATCGAGCGTTTACTCTTTTTATCGAGCGTTTACTTTTTTTATCGAGCGTTTATTTCTTTTTATCGAGCGTTTACTCCTTTTATCGAGCATTTATTATTATTTTACCGAGCATTTTCTATGTTTATCGGGCGTTTGATAAAATACCCTGCAACTAGAATTTTTAATCGAACAAATGTATCGTGCATGGAAATTAATTACCGAGCGTATAATTTGTAGCGATCGTAATGTATGATTGGGTTTGGTTACCTAATTAATTACCAGTGAGTAGTATCTTGAAAAAATGATATTAAATACGTACCAATCTCTATGTAGGCATTTCTTGTAATGTATTTCAAAATTTTCTCCAAACAATACAAACAGCACTGACAGCATTTAATACAGTAATTAACACATTTTCCATCATGTGTCTTCAAATATTTTTGTAATACAGTTAGACAAATTCTTACAAATTGTACAATGGAAATTAAAAGAGATCCAAACGATACCGATCCCAAGTGGTATCGCAATAGATTATAAAATCCATGAAAAATTGGAGAGTCCAACTTATCCTTGCTCCTGTATTAAACGCGAAATTATAATTATTTTCTTATCATAAAGAATGGGAATTTTACCTGGTAAAGTACCATGCTGAAATGGCTCCAGCAATAACCATGTGCTGGCAACCAATAATAAACTGAACCATCCAAAGGGTAACAAAAATATTGTACCAACGTGTAAATCGAATCCAAAAATCTTTCTCGTAAATGTAAAAGTTTACGTGAATTTCTTTTTCGTGACCTGCGCTTTCTATCCATAATGAAAAATAAATCCAACACCCCACTATTATTGTTGTGCAAATAAACGTCTAAAAATAAAAAAGTAGTAAGTAGTACCCCCTTAGGTACCTACACTAAAATATGAAAAAGAAATTAATTCGGTTTCATAGGAATTGTATACCATTGTGTGCATTAAAAGGTCTAAGACCCGACTTTACTTTAAATAATCAATTTTTTTGTGATGTAAAGTATAGCAGGACGTTGACTTTAATTATTGTGTGCGGCTATCGGATTTATTTCCTTTGTTGTTATCTCCGTTTCTCTTTTTACTTTTTTCATATCATTTGGTTGTTCTTCTTGTACTTATTCCCGTCTAATTATTTCAACAGATTTCTTCTTCCCACTTATGCATATCTTGTCTGTCTATTTTCTCCCACTTCCTTTCACATTTTAAATCATATTTCCTCTCTAGGGAGACCTTTGTCTATCCACAATTCCAACCTTCTTCGAGTCCATCGTTTCAACCCTATTCTGTTGCATATCTAATTATGCAATCTTTTCCTTTACCTTTCTCCTATTTCCCCTTTGTCTGATCTTTTAACTTTTCCCGTTCTATTTTATTATTCATCAAGTAATTTTTTTATTCTTCTCATTGTCTTCTCCGTAGTCGTTCAACTTAATATCCTAATTTCTATGTTTATCAACTGTCTCTCTGTCTTTCTTAACCCATTCCTTCTGTCTTAATCTCATCTCCCATTATTTATGTGTGCCTCTATTTGCCCATCCGCAACATTCTCCATTCTTTCAATTCGTTTTACATTTTATCTGTTCTTATGTCTGACCTTTCTCTATCTTTTCTTCCTTTTGTCCCGCGATCATTTTTCTCTTCGTTCTCTTATCTTATCTATCTCCATATTTTCTTCTTTCTGTTATTGTATACCTACTACTTATCGTAAAGTTCCTCTTTACCCCCGTTCTCCTAACTCCTTCCATTGTTCTACCCGTTGTGGTCGTGTTCGTTGATCTATCACTATCGTCTGTTCTATCTCTTCGATTTTCAAATTTATCATACGTTTTGGACATTTATTTTTCGAAATGATAGTATGTAGGTATAGGTATAGCAACGCGGCTACCTCGGTTGATAAACAACTGCACGCTTATGGGTTGTCAAGGAATCGATCATGTGGCTACCTCATGGGTTGTCATTCAAATACAATACATT
This sequence comes from Hemicrepidius hirtus, assembly GCA_963082805.1. Taxonomy (NCBI): domain Eukaryota; kingdom Metazoa; phylum Arthropoda; class Insecta; order Coleoptera; family Elateridae; genus Hemicrepidius; species Hemicrepidius hirtus. The sequence goes on from OY720165.1 coordinate 8,151,983, forward strand.
TTACGGTTGCCGCTTCTAACAATCGAGAACTATAGATCACGTGATTACCGGTTCCGCGGTTATCATAGATATTGTGCTTACCCATCAAGGTAGACCACCCTATTGCCCAATACTAATAATAATTTGAAAGACTACTCTTACCAAAATTGGCTGAAAGAGTATCAAAGGCATTGCAGAAACGGCTCGTCCAGATTCCTTAAATAATTGGATCACCAATTGGATCCGTTTCCTTAATACCAAAATAACTAAAACAACACAGACTGTGATAATTGTGGCAATAATTGCAAAAGCAAGGTAGCTTGAAGTTTTACGTGATTCCACTTCGCCTGCCAAATATTCTGGCTGATCAATAAGATTTTTGGATTCTTTCCACACGATCCTTAAATAAATTAAACTCAGTTGTTGGGTTAAATAATTTGAAATACCTACCATAAATAAATCGTTCCAAGTAAACAAGCTAAGGCAACTCCAATTAACACTAACCATACCATAATTCCTGCTAAAAATCTTAACAAAACCATTATGATGACAGAAAACACTAAAATTAAAGTAAAATAATTGTAAAGTGGCAGATTTTGGTACAATTTGGCGCTGGACGATTCGGCGCCAGGACAATTCGTCGCTGATCATACAATTTAGTAACTATTCAGCTGTTATGTTATTAGTTTCTGTTATAAATTTATTATCTGCTCAGAACAATAATCTCGGCACCATGTACCTACGCAGGCCTCGGCACCACGTAGCTACACAGATAGCGGCAACACCGTGTCACGTATCTATTTTAAATATTACCAGCACGTCATGTATTGGCGCAAAATTGTCCGGCACATTTATAGTTACCTAATGCAAGGACACAGAGATAAACAATTTCGGGCCAACATAAATCAAAATCCTCTGTTACTTCCTAAAAGTAGAATTATAAAAAAAATAATTTAATGGATAGTGCAAAAACTTGGTCAAGTTGCCTGTGGTTTGTATGAGGCATACTATTAAAGCAGTCAATATAACCAATAACCCAAGGTTTCTTTACACTCCTTACCTCAAAAAAATCTTTTATTCCTGTTTTTCCCAAAAAGGTATCTGATACCGTTTTGGATTTTTCTAGAACGCATCTGTTTAATAATGTACGACTGTAAAAACATAAATTATTATTTCATTAAACGTATTGGTATCTACATCATGAATTCATGACATAGGGTTCCTTCATACAGGCGCGATGTTTTCTTTTTGTTTTCATTGGTTAAATTTGGCGGCAAATTCAAATTTAATCAATAACAACAAGAACAAGACGCAAGACGCAAAGACAAAAATCGCTCCTGTATGGCGCAGTCCCGCGATTCGAAGCAGGACTTTTGGGCGCAGCCGTTTGGGCGCCGCCGATTGGGCGCCAGCCGATTGGGTGCTAGGACTGTTGGGCGCCCGCCGTTTGGACGCCGGACGTTTGGGCGCCAATACATTTTTAAAATTACATGGGGCCCAGGTTAGTTGCTCATAGCAGGTAATATATAAAATAACTTGCACGTAATGGAGGTGGTCGTTGCAGTCTGTGTACATGGTACCGAGGTCTGTGTACATGGCACCTTAGTCTGTGTTCAGGTTTATAGTTGCTCTTAGCAGGTAATATACCGGGTGAGTCAGACCACCCGTATCAGTCGTTTTTTTCGAAAACGGTTAATCGTAGAGGGTCGGGCCAAATTTTTTTATTACAAAAGCCTTCACGAAGAATCCAATGGTGACATTGGAATTCGCCGGAAAAAGCGGCATCTTTAAAAGATAAGCAAGTTTTGTAGGAAAAATAATTTTCTTACCCTCACCCCTTCTGAGGAATATTCGATTGAAGTTATTAAGTAATTGTACTGTTATTTAGGCAGGATGTAAACGGCCTAAGTAACTACATACGCCCTATCAACAAAAATGCATGGAAAATGAGCAGTGGATGAACACGGGCTCACAAGAAGAAGAAGAAAACTGTTATTTAACTTTACAGTTAAAAAATGTCTAAAATGTAAGTTTGACAATAGGTTACCCGATTGTAGGTAGGTACTCCACTGAATACAACGAGAGATGATATCAACCTGAGAATTCGCAATGCCTGCCGGTCATTAAGTGGTGAAGAAATATTGAAAGCCACTGATAATGTGACTAGAAGAACTCGACAGTGTTTAGAAGTAGATGGACGGCAGTTTGAACAATTATGATATTTTCAAACTTACATTTTAGACATTTTTTAAATGTAAAGTTAAATAACAGTTTTCTTCTTCTTCTTGTCAGCCCGTGATCATCCACTGCTGATTTTCCATTCATTTTTATTGTTAGGATGTATGTAGTTACTTAGGCCGTTTACATCCTGCCTAAATAACAGTACAATTATTTAATAACTTCAATCGAATATTCCTCAGAAGGGGTGGGGGTAATAAAATTATTTTTCCTACAAAACTAGCTTATTTTTTAAAGACCTTTTCAACGATACTACTTTTGACCCCCCGTGCTATTTGAAATTTTGGAGTTCTCGACATTCTGGAGCAAACTCTTCAGGATGTCGATTTTTCCGGCGAATGCCAATGTCACCATTCGTTTCTTGATCAAGGCTTTTGTAATAAAAAAAATTGACCCGACTCTCTACGATCAACCGTTTTCGAAAAAAACGACTGATACGGGTGGTCTGACTCACCCGGTATATAAGAACTTGCTTATCGCTAATCTACAGAAATTGGCGCCCAAACGTCCGGCGCCCAAAAGTCTTGCGCCCAATCTACCGGAGCCCAATCGGCGGCGCCCAAACGGCGGCGCCCAAACGTCGCGTACCGCCCGCGATTGGTGCGGCACGCGGTAACACTTAAATGAGTTATGATTTTGAGATGCCGGTCGAAATTGCCCATTTAAGTAATGGTACAGAAAGAGAAAACAGCGTCTGTTTCTCTCTTTCACACTTTTTATCTTTTAAGTGAATAGCGGACTTTTAAAATAAATTCAAGTATTCAATTTGTTATATTATTGATTTTTTGTTTCTTAAAACGTTTTACTCTTTTAGTGTATAAATCGATCCTAAACTGACCACTATATACTAGTATCTAGACGTAAATTATAGTTTTTTTACAAGACTCCAATGTCAATAAAACGGACATGATAATATGCGTGCTTCCTAGTATTACTTGGTATTACTAGGGTTTTATTATCTTGATTACATAAAAAAATGTGCTGTAATAAAACATTACCATATTATCTCAATCAAAAGTAACCGGCTGAAAACTATAAGAACGTGAATATTTTATTTTTCATAATGATTTAGCCCTCTAAAATTTGTTTGAAGAAATTATGGCTCGAAAAGCCCCAATCGTATAGGCTCGATTAATAATAGGGATGGTAGAAATACAGAATACAGAACATCTTTTATAAAAATAAAAAAAATATTTCCTTTAGGCTGGAGTTTATGTTAAATATTAACTTCTTGAGATTAATCAGTTGCAGCCAATTAATAATAAAAACAAAGAAAAACTAAAAAAGTTTTTCAATAGCAAAAAAATATGTATACTTATTGCGGTTTTTTATAAAACATTCTTCAGTATTATTTAATGATAAAGTTACATTCTGATAAGAATTAACTATGAATTAAAAAAGAAAAAAAAATTCAAAAACTTTTTTTCCTAACACATTCGTCTATCAATTGTATTTCACGTGTTAACTTAGTTGTTATTTCCATAAAGATTAAAATTGTTTATAATTTCTCCAATCTCCACTGCTGAAAATAACTATAACAAGTGATATTTCACCGACTATCGCATTCACCTGTCACGTGACAGACGTCGACCAATGAAAGTTACGCATTTGTCCCGTAACAGCCAATCAAATCACAATTACTTGAAAATTTTGTCACAACGAATATTGCACAAGTGCTGATATTCGGTAATCACCATCGAAGGCGACTAGATTAGAAACACAATTCAATTAATGATAATTATACAACAAATAAATTTTAAATTATATTGAAACGTAGAATTAGAATAATTAAATTTATTTTCTTCATGCGATAGTCTGAACAAATACACCTCGAGCAAGGCATATTACTTAAAATTTTTCTTTTGCTGTGCACGCGTGTTTGTTGCCCCTTCGTTGCAACAAACACTTGCGTGACAACGCGAAATTTTTTTCGGTAATATGCCTTGCACTTTGTTATATTGTATATGAAAACAGCAAAAAATGTATCAAAAATGTAATTATTTTATGATATTAACCATTAAAATTATCTAAACCTTTTTCCTTTATAACTTCTCTCTATCTCAAATAATAAGAACGCTAGAAGGATTTGAAAAATACGACAAAATTAATATTTTTTTATGTATCTAGTAAGCCATGCAATTTTTGATAAAAACAAAAATACTTTAAAAATACAACTGGTAATTCTGCACAACCTTCCTCATTTAACCTTTTCTCTAACTCGCTTAGTTTACAAGATCCCAGTAGTAAACATTTTAAAAAACTCACCCTTCATACTTATATAATTTTAAATGGTACGCCAAAAGCTATATTTTGACATTACCCTTTCGTAAATATCTATCAACTGTTTTAAGTTACAATGTTCAACTTTTTTATTATAAATACAACACCCTGTATATTTTTACATATTGCATTCAGACTGAAATTCTGCATACAGTAGTAGATATATTTCATTTGTTTTTTTATACGCAGAAATTTTTTTGATGACTTTTTATATTGCATGTAGACAACCTTGCGCTTCCATAAAAGTAAAGCTGGATTCAGAGTAGCCGTACCGTATTGGACGCACCGTACCGTACCGTATCAGTAACCGTATAGACCATTTCAACATTCATAGTTAAGTTGACGTAATACTTTACGCATGCGTACAGCAGATCTGTCAAGTTCAGATATCGGCTGACGTTTTATAACCTAACTTCCTTGTTTTAAGTAGTAATATTTATTTCATAGATTTAAAGTTTTAAAAACCATCCAATATGAATGAAGATGACGTAATTGTTGCTGCTGGAGTTCTTTTGTGCTACTTAGCAGCCAAAAAACTTGATAAAATAGTACGCCACACGCGTTAAAACCCTCGATTTTACACGAGGTTGTACGATTGCCGTACCGTAAGACGAAGAAATGAAAATTGGTCAATTGCAACGGTACGGTACGGATACTACGTTACGGTACGAACAACTATGAACTACAACATAAGAATCTACGTGTTCAAACGTTACGGTACGGTGCGTTCAATACGGTACGGCGACTCTGAATCCGGCTTTAACGTTGTAATATCAACTACGTGCAAAAAATTTGAGCAATACCTTGTAAATACGTTTTGTAGTAGTACACAGTAATGTATGCAGAATTTCACCCTGAATCCAAATATGCAAAATATACAGGGTGTTCCATTTAATAATAAAAAAATTGAACATCTATCTTAAAACAGTTGATTGATATTTACGAAAGGAGGGGGGTGGCAAAAGGTAGTCTAAAATGGACGCTTAAGCGTTTTGATTGGTTAAATTTGACCAATAGCAACATGTATCGTTTTTTAGCGTTAAGTAACAGAATTGCACGATTTTTGAAAACGTGACATTCTATTGGTTGGTACTATAGTTGGTACCACGGTTGGTACTAAAACACGATACGCGTTTGTCACGAGTTGTTGAATCCAGCTATTGAAACAAAAAGAAAAATACACAGCCAAATATCTTTTCTTTTTGTTTTTATTGGTTAAATTTGAATTTGTCGCCAAATTTAACAAATGAAAAAAAGAAAAATTCGCGCCTGTAGAAAACCCTCTTTAAAGAGCAACAATTTATTTTCAAAAAATTCGCCAAGGAAGGGAAATAAAAATCTGAAAAAAGTGTAAATCTTATGTAAACAACCCCCTTGTTTTAATACAAAAAATGGAACTTGCTACTTCTAAACCACCATATTGTATTATTTTCAAAAAATTAACGTTTTATGATTTTTTTTAAATAAAACTTACTAATGTGGAAAAAAACTGCAGTTTTGCAAACAAGCACGTTCCACTGTGTTATTTAAAACTTCAGGCACTGAAAAATTACAATTTCAAATAAAAATTTAAAAAAATTATTGAAGATTCGAACCTGATACTTTATTTGCATCTTCTTGCAGTTTATAATTAACAGCCCTGTAAGAATTCTCTCCATCTGGTTTAAAGACTAACAGATATCTGTAAATAGTTTTGGAATAAGATGAATTTTTTTTTTGTAATATAAGTACACCTTACGGTCGATTTTTCATGTTTTGTACTTCACAGGTTGATTTTCTTTTAACATCCTCTATCAGTTTTTCTTTGCCACAAACATTTAGGCAACTATCATATCCGTTTACTATCCGATAGACATCTCCAAAATGAACGCAATAGAGTAATAACGGAATCTGAATAAAGTAAGAAACAATAGGCTTGTTCGTTTGTCTGCACTAAACTGCATGGAACAGGAAACAAACAACATGCTATCTCTTTTTAATGCACCAACGCCGTATGTAGCCATCTTTTTCTGTTTCCTGTTCGGAGCAGTTTAGTGCAGACAAACGAACAAACCTTAGGCTTGTTCGTTTGTCTGTTCTGAACTGCTTGGAACAGGACACATACAACATGCTATCTCTGTTTAATGCACCAACGCCGTATGTAGCCATCTTTTTCTGTTTCCTGTTCGGAACAGTTTAGAGCAGACAAACGAACAAACCTCTTATGTCAATATATAAAAAATTATACGGGATGACTCGTAAATTGGGTAAACCCCGCATGGCTTTTGAAATAGATATTCGTTGTTATATTATTAACCCTAAGAAAAAAATTAAATACCAATATCTCGTCACAATAAAGTGGTGTAATTTAACAAAAAGCATTTAAAGGCTTATTGATCGTTTGTCCAGCCCTTTTGTGTGTATTTATTTATATCTGCAATAGGAATAATTATCTACTAGCTGGAATAGCTTACATGAAAACACAAACAAACCCTTTGTATGAAGCGTATGGGGATCGATAACATAACAAAAGCGAGCTTATTTTTTTTATAAGATATTAGAAAAACGTGTAGAAGTTCGTTGTGCTATGGGTATACCAGCACGACTAGGTAATATTTTATTATACAATATTTTTAGTAATATTTTTCTTGAGGGTAAACTGTTCGAATATATATTTTGAAAGCTTCTGGAAGTTTACGAAACAAGTCGAGAGAATCGTGCGTTACGGAATGAGGGGGGTTTCTCCAAGTACGAGGCCGTAGACCGAGTACTTGAAGCACTCGAGCGTGGTAAAAAATGTTTATGACCAGTTTCATGTTTTCGTTGATTATTATCGATGGCAAATCAAAACTATAGATACTCACCCATATTATAAGTACAGTAGCTTGTAATATAAGAAAAATTGTATCTGTAGTGTTTCTTTTCTTATATTTGGTAGTTTCTTGTCCATTTTCTACACTTCTCACCTAAACAGAATTCTTAATGATAAGGTAGGCACTTTCAAACACTCTATATTAGATTGGGGATGTTGTGGTACTGATAAGACTCTATCTCTCTCTATCTATCTTTTTCTCTATCCGCGAAGGGTAAAATTTCACACGGACGCACTGGACTTAGTAACCGTTGCTAGCTCCACGGCGGACGTGGATATAATTCTGACACAAAATCCACGTCATTACGTCATTGTCATGGAACGACTCGGCGCATGTCTTGGGACTTGGAAAATTATTTCAGCTTCCTGAGATTATAGGGACAGAGGTGGTGTACGATTGGTTGCCTACTCCCAAGGCGTAAAAGTAAGTTTCTGAGAAATCTAATGATAATAATTATTAATTACAAACAAAATCAATCGCGCGGACTTAGAGAAACTATACCCTAGTATTTTTTATTGGTCGTATTCAACTTGCAAATTAATTAAAAATCAATTTAAAATATGAAAATGTTGGAAACTTTCATAATAGAATAATAATAAGTCCCCCGACATGCGCAGCAGGTGCAACTCGTATTCGCGTCGCCGAATTAATGACGTCACCCCTTGACAATCATGTAATGCCGTGGATTTTGTGTCAGAATTATATCCACGTCTGCCGTGGTGCTAGCAACGGCATTTTATTAGGCGTTTGTCGCTTTATATGACATCATGAGCCACTATTCTCCGATTGGGTACGTTTTTCTAGCCTCTTTCGCGCGGCAAACTTTGTAAGTTTGCAGCAATGTAATTATACGGCTCGTCCGAACCACTGCGCGCGTTTCTAGTTATACTTCTTTCTTTCTAGCTTCATAGGTTAGAGCGAGAGCAAAACTCTGACGTTTATTAAATTTACAGTGGTTACCTAGGAAACGAATATATATTGCATCGAATTTATAGTACACAAAAACCAGTTTCAAACGCTACAAATTACAAATAATAAAAAACAGCAAATCGAGTGAGGTGTCAAATGTCTTTTATGGGATTTTAAAATACGGCCAATAGAAACATTTTAATTCAAATATTGCGCGTTTTGTGGGGAGGAACTTAACATATCTGTTGGGTATATTGCTATAAAAAATTCCAAAAGAAAAAGAAAGCGCAAAACATATTTTACAGATGAGTATCTTAAAAAGTGCAAAACTTACTTCTTTGGGTTCAACTTTGTCCCCTACACTTACTGAACAACCCATTTTCTTGGTTACAAAATAATTCCCGTAGTCTATTCTTAAAAACGAAGTTAATTAGAATTTATCAAATTAAAAGTAAAGTTCAGAAATTATTCATGTGATTAATGGATTTTCCTTTTCTGTTTAGTTAATCAACTAAAACACTCTTTAATTTATTCATATCTTTATAAAGTAGTGAGGAGAAGTACTATTAATAATTAAAAGTCAATGAAAATATTTAATTTATATTGGAAAAGGGCCTTAAAACATTTTTTTTAATATTCCTTTGTAATTAATATCTTCAAACTTTATTGTTGATTACTTGAGCTTTTTGTTTTAATAATGTCAATATTTTTCGATTTCACTTCACTTTATTTAAGTTTGTAAATATTTAAAAAATAAATTTGGGAATTGTTTGTACGCACATGTTTAGAAATCGACTGAAGAAGACAGCGGCACAAATAATGCATGTAAACAAAGGGCGGTTGTCAAGGCGACGCGGACGCCTGCCGTCGGTCGGTTTCAGTGGTTTTACTTTCACTGAGCATTTATCCTACTCATGAATTATAGAAAGCAGTTTAATGGATAAGTACACTCGTAGTCTGGGTAGAGAATTGTATATTTATTTAATTCGGATTTAACTCCTAGTTATAGGTAGTTGTGTTATTTACTATAGCTTTTTTATGTTATAGTTCAAGAGCTGGGAGTAAAAACAATTTCCATATAAGGTACCTTTAGGTTTGGTATAAGCAGTGGTGGCTCGTGACTTAAAATTTTGGTGAGGCAACATATATTTATTGGAGAATGTGACGTGCGCTGCTTTCATAAATGTATAGAGCAATGGGAGGGGAGTATGAGAAATACTCAAATACATTAATAATATTTATCTATTTTAGACAGTAGCATGGCCGTCAAAATCTTCATAACTATATACCGAGTGGGTACTTTCAAAGCCGAACATAGGGAAATTGCATTGTAACTGATCTTTAGGTATATAGTATGTAGATTCCTGCTCGCCATTTAAACTCACAAGGATGGTAATGTCTTTATTATAAAAACCCTCTGCTCTACTGAATACTCGTTATTATTCATATTATTTGATATTAATAACAGAAACATCGACTGATTTCAAATAATTTAATTGACAGATAAAAAAAGTTGGCAATCATAGCAACCTATATTATTTGAAAATAGCATTATTTTATAATTTTTTTTACAGAAAAAGATAACTAAGTAGGTACTAACATTTATTGGTACCATCAGATGCGCTGTATTTTTGTCGTTCTATTCATCCCATTACCATCCTTGTGGGTTTAAATGGCGAGCAGGAATCTGTATAAAGGTTAGTTACAATGCAATTCCCCTATGTTCGGTTTTGAAAGTACCCAGACGGTATATGTTACGGCTAAAGTGTAAACTTGGATAGTTTATAAACTAACTGGCTAGTTTACAAACTAACCAAACGCTTGGTTATTTTAGTGGAAAACAAAATTTCCAGTAAATTAGCTGCAAATTTGGCTAGTTTGCAAACTAGCCAGTTAGTTTATAAACTATCCAAAAACCTTGGCTAATTTACTGATCTCGATTGAAGTAAATAAAATAACCAATGTGCTTGGTTAGTTTATAAACTAGCTATATTACACTGGCTAAAATAAATACTTTTATTCTGGTAATTCAAAATAGCCAGTTTCTTGGCTAGTCTGCAAACTAACCAAACTATCTTGGTTAATTTGGCTGAACTAGTGAGGTTATATTTGCATCGTGCTGGACGTTGCAATTTGTGACATGTTTAGTTGCGTATTCTAATTTTTTTGATAATATGGATAATAGACAAAAATTTAATAATTTGATAAACGGTTTTTATAGCAGTAAAAATCAAATTAAACTTGGAAAGACTGACAACAAAGGGAATAAACGAACGAAACTAACCTGCACTGACAACCACAACAAATATGTAAACTGGGTGGAAATAATACCAACGTGACGATGGTTGTGCTACACAATATAAATATCTGAAAGCTGATTTGTTATTCATCTACAAAAATGCATAGGCCTTTTACCCACGTACCGTTATCTACTAAATTAAAAAAGTAAAAAATTGGAAAAAAGTAAAAGAATTAAACTTGAATTTTTTTATTCGATGTTACCGGCGGTGTTGGTGGTTAATCATGTGATCTATGACGTGCATTACTTGTTTCAACCGACAGACTATATATAAACCTTGGGTGACCCCGACGTAAGTGATAATTATTATTCAGACATTTCAATGCAATAAATTCAACATGACAGATTCAGAGGCATCCGCGATTATACAAACTCAATCTCAGTCAACACCGTCAATAACAGCGGTAGCAATTTCTTTACCAGCATTTTGGTCAACCAGAACAGAATTATGGTTTGCAATGGTAGAAGCGAAGTTCGAATTGGCATATCCAAAGATTATATCAGAACATACAAAATTTAACCATGTATTAAGTGTTTTGTCACCAGAAATAGCAGATGAGGTTGCAGATGAGATAACGAAGCCTGATGCAAAGGAACCTTATACAAAATTAAAACGAGCAGTAATTAATCGTACTACACTTTCCGATTCACAAAAACTAAAACAATTACTCTCTGGAGAAGAATTAGGAAATAGAAAACCATCTCAACTTCTGAGACATATGAGAAAATTAGTTAATGATTCTGGGTATGTTAACGATCAAGTTTTAAAAGAACTTTTCCTTCAACAGATGCCAGTAAGTGTGAAACAGATTTTAGTATCACTAACCACTGTAACATTGGATCAATTAGCGGAAATTGCAGATCGTATTTTAGAAAATACACCATCGGTGTCTGCAATTTCAAAAGTCGAATCGATTGAACCGCTTGCTGCCCGCAAACAGGAATTAATAATGGATCCTATCACTAATAGAGCTAACAAATTAGACGATATTATGCATCGTATACAAAAATTGGAGAGAAACCGGACCATGCAAAGGACAGATGCCCGATTCCGCAATCGTTCGCAAACCAGAAGTCCAAGTAGAGAACGCCATAGGACCTGTTGGTATCACCGTCATTATGGGATAAGAGCTCAAAAATGTATACCACCCTGCAACCATCAGACCATAAAAAACGAACAAGGGGAGCAGTAGGAGCGGCAACTTCTGTACCCCATCATTCACGCCGTCTGTTTGTTGTTGATAAGCGAAATAAAACTCACTTCTTGGTCGACACTGGGGCTGACCTCAGTATTTTACCCGCTAAATTCAAACAATGTAAGTTGGATACCCCTAGTTCTACTTTCAATTTACAATCTGCTGACGGTTCAAACATAAAACTTTATGGACAAAAGACACTGAATGTAAATATAGGTCTCCGTCGCGATTTTGTGTGGACATTTGTAGTGGCAAACGTGACAGACGCTATACTTGGTGCAGATTTTTTACATTATTTTAGTTTAAGTGTAGATTTAAAGAACAAACAATTATTAGATAATAAGACATCTCTTTCAGTTAATTGTATATATAAAACAGCAACAGTAACAAGTGTGCGTGCTGTGTTTGGAAGTAATTGTTCCAAATACGAAGATCTTCTGCGGAGGTATCCGGATATTATACGACCAAATCCCTCTATTCAACAACCAAAGCACGATGTACTCCACTACATTGAATCAAAGGGTCCTCCAGTACATAGCAAACCACGAAGACTAGCTCCAGACAAGTTTAAAGCTGCTAAGGAGGAATTTTCACGAATGCTGGAAGCTGGTATTATTCGGCCTTCATCATTCCCATGGGCCAGTCCACTCCACATGGTTCGCAAAACGGACAAAAGCTGGAGACCATGCGGTGACTATCGTGGCCTCAATGCTGCAACCATTCCAGATCGTTACCCAATTCCACACATTCAAGATTTTGCACATAGTCTTTCTGGTAAGTCGATTTTCTCAACAATTGATCTAGTCAAAGCGTATTACCAGATTCCTGTTAATCCGGCAGACACGCCAAAAACGGCAATAACAACACCGTTTGGATTGTACGAGTTTATTCGCATGCCCTTTGGTTTAAGAAATGCTGCCCAAACGTTCCAGAGATTTTTAGATCAAATTTTTAGAGAATTTAATTTTGTGTACATTTATATCGATGATATTCTTATCGCCTCATCATCAGAAGAAGAACACATGCAACATTTAGAAGCAGTGCTAAAGAAACTTAGCCAACACGGCATTGTTATCAATACAAACAAATGCGTTTTTGGAGCAAGTGAGGTAACATTTTTGGGAGCTAAACTGTCACAGCACGGACTAGAACCATTACCACAAAAAATACAGGTGGTAAAAGATTTTCCATTGCCAGAGACAATCAAACAATTACAAGCATTTCTTGGTATGGTGAACTATTACCGGCGATGGATACCAAATGCAGCAAAAACACAGCAACCTCTCACGGAACTTCTTAAAGGATGTAGTAAAAAGAATGCCAATATTATTTGGAACGAAAACGCAAGAGAAGCCTTTCAAAAGAGTAAGGATGCTTTAGCAAACACTGCTATTTTAACTTTTCCACAGCCTGACAGCAAACTCAGTATAGCTGTTGACGCTTCTGACATAGCAGTAGGTGGTGTACTACAACAAGGAGAAGGTATTGATTGCAAACCGATTTCCTTCTTTTCCCTTAAACTTACACCAGCAGAAAAAAAGTACAGTGCTTATGACAGGGAGCTCCTGGCAATATACAAAGGAGTTCGACATTTTCGTCATTTTTTAGAAGGTCGTGATTTCACGATTTTTACAGATCATCGACCACTCACTTATGCCTTCTATCAAAAAGCTGAAAAATGTAGTCCTCGTCAATGCCGTCAATTGGACTTCATCTCCCAATTTACAACAAATATACAATATATTAAAGGGACTGAAAATGGACCAGCAGACGCATTGGAAGCATAACTAAAACGGAATTCGACTCCGCATCACTTCAAAAAAGTCAGGAAAATGATGAAGAATTAGCAAATCTTTTGAAACAAGATAATCTTAAGTTTGAAAAAATTACAAGCTTACCAGATATTGAACTTACTTACGAAGTTTCTACAGGTAATAAAAGAATTTATGTACCAGCAACTTTTCGTAAAAATGTTTTCGAAACACAACATAACTTGTCTCATCCAGGCATCAAAAACACCGTCAAACAGGTAACGAAGAAATTTTTTTGGCCAAACATGAAAAAACAGATTGCCATTTGGACCAAAAGATGTGTTCCTTGCCAACGGTCAAAAATAAATCGACATACCAAAGCTCCACTAGGCACATTTACTGCTCCTGATGCTCGGTTTACCCACATACACATGGACATTGTTGGGCCTCTTCCTCCATCTAATGGTAAGCAGTACCTTTTGACTTTGGTAGATAGATTCAGTAGATGGCCTGAGGCAATTCCAATACAAGACATTACTGCGGAAACTTGTGCTCAAACGTTCTGTATGCACTGAGTTTCAAGATTTTGATGTTCCTGCTACTATAATAAATTAATAACAGACAGGGGTAGGCAGTTTGAATCCTGTTTATTTAATGCTCTGTCAAAACTTTTAGGAGTACAACACAATCGAACCACTGCCTACCATCCACAAAGTAATGGTCTTGTAGAGCGGTTTCACCGGCAGTTAAAGGCCTCATTAAAATGCCATGATACTACGTGGACAGAAGCCTTGCCATTGGTTTTACTTGGAATCCGCAACACTATCAAACTGGACATTGGTGCAACACCGGCAGAATCAGTATATGGTACAACATTACGCATACCAGCAGATTTAGTCGAACAAGCTACTACTTTGAACACTGTTGCACCAGATTCAAGTTTTATAACCAATCTTAAGAATAAGATGCAGATGATCACATACAATCAAACTACTTGGCATAATAAATCTAAAGCTTACATTCCAAAAGACTTGGATACTGCAGAATATGTATTTGTAAGAGTAGATGGTGTAAGAAAACCTCTACAAGCTCCTTACAACGGACCGTATAAAGTTTTACGTAGAACTGACAAATATTACATTTTAGAAATAAATGGTAAATCAAACAGTGTCTCCATTGACAGGTTGAAATCTGCTTACATAGAGCCAAAGGAACCAATAATAATTGAAACTAAATTATCTCCCTGCATCAGAAATCAAGATAGTACAGATGTCAGTAAAACACCTACACACCAAGTCAAAAAAGTTATCACAAGAACTGGCAGGAAAGTGAAATTTCCTAAAAAATATGCAGACATGGTATCTTTTAACACTTTTGTATAATTATCAGGAATGTACTATAACAATTTAATTTATTAGAGTAGAATATTTTATTTTTAAAAATCGTTTGACCTCCTCACTAATAGGGGGGTAGTGTAGGGTGTTTATTACATTAAATTAAAACTTGTTTTAAAAATACCGTTTCTATAGAGAAAGATAAATAGTTTAGAAAAAATAGATATTAAAAAGAGAAGACGATGTCAAATCTGTATAAGAAAGAATTGTAAATAAATCTAATTTTAATTATCACATTTACAAATTTAATTGTACGAAGACGTACAGTGGCAATAAAACAGATTTTTTGGGTACAATAAATAATGTAACATGAGACTACGTGTGAATTAAAGTATACCAAAGTACTTTAAAATAATAATTTTGGATCATATACTAGCCAAAGAAAATTAACTGAACATAGTTTGCAGACTAGCCAAGAAACTGGCTATTTTGAATTACCAGAAGAAAAGTGTTTATTTTAGCCAGTGTAATATAGCTAGTTTATAAACTAACCAAGCACATTGGTTATTTTATTTACTTCAATCGAGATCAGTAAATTAGCCAAGGTTTTTGGATAGTTTATAAACTAACTGGCTAGTTTGCAAACTAGCCAAATTTGCAGCTAATTTACTGGAAATTTTGTTTTCCACTAAAATAACCAAGTGTTTGGTTAGTTTGTAAACTAGCCAGTTAGTTTATAAACTATCCAAGTTTACACTTTAGCCGTAACATATGTTTAACATAAACATTTGTATTTTGTAATATAACATTAGGTACCTATCCTAACTTAAACAGAGAGTATAGTAAATTTATTTTATCAAATGCATAAGTGTAGAAAATTTAAACAACATCGTGTGGCCAGTTTTTTTGTAATAATTTTTCAAAAATTTCAACATTTTTGGAAGAGCGCCGTAATCCGCCGTTGCAACCGTTTTTGGATGTACTAAATAAATTTTTCTTGATGGTATACTGGTATAGTACCGCCAAAGGGCTTTCAAACAAGTCGTTGCTGAACCTGATCAGATAAATGGTTTTTGAGTTGTGGGGCGTTAAAGTCATGATTTTGAAAAATTCATAGCGGCCACTATTTTGAAGTTAGAGAGTCCGGTAAAAAACTGTTACCCTTGAATTATGGTCTTCTTTCATATCCGCTACTCAGAATTTCAAAATTCTGCTTCTGAAAACAATGCTACCAAAAACCCATGTCTAACTTCCGCTTCCGGTTTCGGATTTTTTTGAAAAGCTTATTTTGTGAATGATTTTTCGATATACCCCTTCATTTCAAATTTCATCAAAATCAGATCACTAGTTTTTGCGTACATACATACATCTCTGATAACCTAAGTGTAAGATTAATCCCCAAATTAGCAGAAACCTTACAATGAAATCACTTAAATAAATAGTCCAACCTCCAACATAAAACAACTAGGTAAATGCAAATATGTTACTGTAAACTGAGCGTCTAAGCCGACTGCTGAGAGAGGACTGCCCGCCCAGTGTTGCCAACTCGTCAGAGTTAAAATTCCCACAATAGTTTAATAAAATTCCCTTTTGAGGCTCAAAATTCCCATGAAACTGTAATTTTTCGGATGCAAAATTCCCACAACACGCAATAAAATCCCATTTTGATACTGAAAATGGACAAATTGTACGAGTGTTTAAATTGTATGAAAATATGTGTACTAAAATTAGTACAACACACATTCAAAAAAAACATATTTAAAAATACATGTATATTATAGGCTTTATATATGATTAAAAAAATATAAATATCAAACGTTACAATCGTACCTATTTTACTTTTATAGGTACTAATTATTTTAGTTTTTAAATTTATACATATTTTGGGAGTGCAATTTAATATGATCTTGAGTAATTTCAACATTACTGCAAATTTTATTTTTAGATTTTAGGGCACTTCGAAAAACACAGATTGCATTTAAGGCATTCTGCTGACAATTAATTACGATTTTTTGTTTTTGTGTCGGTTACTACTGAAAACACCCGCTCCGCTTCAGCGTTTGAATGCGGAAAGAATCAGTATCAAATTAACCAATTTTGATAATTCGGGAAACATTTTTTCACCTGCAGTATTTTTGCACAGTTCAACTTCTTTCCAAAAGTTCTTCCGTGTCTAACAAAAGTAGCTGATTTTTCTTTTCTTCTTCAAATGAAAATGGAAGTACATTATATTCAAACTCAAAATTTATCCGGGTATTACCTATATTGTAGTTAAAAATCTATTATAGATTCGTCAATACAGCAAAAATGCAGATCTTATATACGGGGAAGTACAAGCAAACTAATAAATAGCTAATAATAAATACAAATTAAATTCATCAATAAGCTGAAATGAGGGTATGTATATGTACCTACCTATATAGAACTCATATGGGGAAGTACAAGCAAAATAGAAAATAAATTTGTCAATTCAGCTGAAATGCGGGTAAAGCGTAATTCACATGAACGCGATTTGTTTGAAGATTTTTTCAATTGCCAAAAAAATCGCGTCTACATGAATTAAGCTTAAATATGGGAAAAATTCCCACGAATAATGACTTTTGATAAGAAAATTCCCTCGTTCCCTTTTAGCTTGAATTTTCCCACGAAAAGGGAATATTCCCACGAGTTGGCAACACTGTAGCCCGCCTATGCTGCCCGCACGTCAGCATCCGGAATCAACAGGCTGGCCTCGCAGGGACTTCCCCGAGTTGAACAAAAGCCCCCCTATTATTTTGCGTCTTACATTAGCGTCCTACGCAAAGCAAATTGTTGTAAAAAAAATTTCAGTTGCGCTTGAGGTCATTTGTATAAAACCACCAACACAGCAATTTAGCAAATTATTATTTTTAAATAACGTTGTTAAAAACTTGTATAAACTATAAGTCAATCCCAGAAAGGCAGAGAGTAATAAATTTGCTTGATAGGTAGTTACCAGTGACGTACGCGTACCCATCAAATATCCAGCTTCTAATTACATTAAACAATAACGGATAGCCGTCTTACTTAAATGAAGATCTGAATTCTATCAATGAACTTTAAATTTGTAATTATGTTATACAGGTATCTGGTGTTCCAAATGTACCAGGTCTAGTTGACTGTGGTTCCATTTTACTTACATGGAGTCACAACCAAGTAGAATCTGGTTCATTTTTGAACACCAGATACATTCTAGCTCCAAATACATTTGATTTATAAATAAATTACATTAGTACAACAAAAATACTATAAAAACTCAAGCGCACGCCTATGAATGTTCTGGAGCGTTCTATCTAGTAGCTTATCCAAATTTTAAAGTGGTATGTATTGTGTTTATGCCTGTAATACTATTTATTCCAATTCCATCCTGTCTTTGGTCAGGTCAATTATGCTGTGTGCTCCGCTTTTGCTCTGTTCTGTTCTGCGCTTCCCTGTTCTATTGTGTTCTCTTTTGTTTTGTTCTGACTTGTCCTAGCGCTAGCCTGTTCTATTAATTGTATTATGTTCTATTCTGCTATGTTCTGCTGCCCTGTTCTATTATGGTCTGTAACGGGGTTAAATCCCGATAACAGGGATGGTAGAGCTACAGGGTGTATTATTAGCTCTGCTCACGGTTTTGCTCAGTGAAGAAGGGGGTGGGGTGATTAAATTGGAAGTGTTAATCGGGAAAATGGTCATATACAGGGTATGTTGTAAAATGGGGCCACTACATTGAGTATCTTGTTTCCCCACGAAATGTAGACCGCTGGAAGATAATCAGTGTTATTCTGGTGGTCATTGAAAATGTTTCCATATTGAAAAGTTTTCAATTATTGCATAGTTTTCAAGAATTTATTTGTATTGGTATTCTGGTGACTAAAATAACATTGGAAAGGTTTCAAGATCAACGTGTCAATATTGAAAACTATAGCAAGCAACTTGTATTCCTTAAAGTCACTGTATGGTCTTCGCATGCTCGCGTCACACTTCGAACGGCGAGGGCAATACAGTGACTTTAGTATCCCTTGCTAGTCAAGTTTCAATAATAATTTTTTATATAGAAATGACCTTCGTTTGCAAAGACGACAACTAAGGGATGCTAGTGATCCACTGATTCTGCCAGAAGATGTCTTTAGAGGGATTTACAGATATTTAAAGATAATAAAAAATAAATAACAAACTAAATTACACAGACCAAGGACCAAAATTAAAAATAGACACGTGCAAGAGACAGTAAGATACGTAGCGTACCACATTAAAAACTTGAAAATCCCCATACCAACCGCCACACGTTCCCTACTTCACAGTGCTGTAAACAAGGTGGTCACCGGAATAGCTAAATATTTCAATATTGTAAACACCCTTGAAAAGCAACTTGAAAAGTTTTCAATATTGAAACATTTTCAATGTACCACCAGAATAACACTGAATAGTATTGGCTTACCTTGATGATCGGCAGCGATGAATTTTAAAGAAACTGAAACTCTAAAGTAATTTTAACTACCTATTTAACATTTAATGAATAGGTAAAGATTTGAGTTGTTTAATAAAAACACATATATACAGTCGATTGTTGCACAAATGGGCAATTTTAGTTAACAGCTTGAGTTTTCAAGCTAATACCTGAAATGTATAATTATATATTAGCTTGAAAACTCAAGCTGTTAACTAAAATTGCCCATTTGTGCAACAATCGACTGTATATATGTGTTTTTATTAAACAACTCAAATCTTTACCTATTCATTAAATGTTAAATAGGTAGTTAAAATTACTTTAGAGTTTCAGTTTCTTTAAAATTCATCGCTGCCGATCATCAAGGTAAGCCAATATTATTCAGTGTTATTCTGGTGGTACATTGAAAATGTTTCAATATTGAAAACTTTTCAAGTTGCTTTTCAAGGGTGTTTACAATATTGAAATATTTAGCTATTCCGGTGACCACCTTGTTTACAGCACTGTGAAGTAGGGAACGTGTGGCGGTTGGTATGGGGATTTTCAAGTTTTTAATGTGGTACGCTACGTATCTTACTGTCTCTTGCACGTGTCTATTTTTAATTTTGGTCCTTGGTCTGTGTAATTTAGTTTGTTATTTATTTTTTATTATCTTTAAATATCTGTAAATCCCTCTAAAGACATCTTCTGGCAGAATCAGTGGATCACTAGCATCCCTTAGTTGTCGTCTTTGCAAACGAAGGTCATTTCTATATAAAAAATTATTATTGAAACTTGACTAGCAAGGGATACTAAAGTCACTGTATAGCCCTCGCCGTTCGAAGTGTGACGCGAGCATGCGAAGACCATACAGTGACTTTAAGGGATACAAGTTGCTTGCTATAGTTTTCAATATTGACACGTTGATCTTGAAACCTTTCCAATGTTATTTTAGTCACCAGAATACCAATACAAATAAATTCTTGAAAACTATGCAATAATTGAAAACTTTTCAATATGGAAACATTTTCAATGGCCACCAGAATAACACTGATTGAAACATTTTCAATGACCACCAGAATAACACTGATTATCTTCCAGCGGTCTACATTTCGTGGGGAAACAAGATACTCAATGTAGTGGCCCCATTTTACAACATACCCTGTATATGACCATTTTCCCGATTAACACTACCAATTTAATCACCCCACCCCCTTCTTCACTGAGCAAAAACGTGAGCAGAGCTAATAATACACCCTGTAGCTCTACCATCCCTGTTATCGGGATTTAACCCCGTTACAGACCATAATAGAACAGGGCAGCAGAACATAGCAGAATAGAACATAATACAATTAATAGAACAGGCTAGGACAAGTCAGAACGAAACAAGACAGAACAAAACAAAAGAGAACACAATAGAACAGGGAAGCGCAGAACAGAACAGAGCAAAAGCGGAGCACACAGCATAATTGACCTGACCAAAGACAGGATGGAATTGGAATAAATAGTATTACAGGCATAAACACAATACATACCACTTTAAAATTTGGATAAGCTACTAGATAGAACGCTCCAGAACATTCATAGGCGTGCGCTTGAGTTTTTATAGTATTTTTGTTGTACTAATGTAATTTATTTATAAATCAAATGTATTTGGAGCTAGAATGTATCTGGTGTTCAAAAATGAACCAGATTCTACTTGGTTGTGACTCCATGTAAGTAAAATGGAACCACAGTCAACTAGACCTGGTACATTTGGAACACCAGATACCTGTATAACATAATTACAAATTTAAAGTTCATTGATAGAATTCAGATCTTCATTTAAGTAAGACGGCTATCCGTTATTGTTTAATGTAATTAGAAGCTGGATATTTGATGGGTACGCGTACGTCACTGGTAACTACCTATCAAGCAAATTTATTACTCTCTGCCTTTCTGGGATTGACTTATAGTTTATACAAGTTTTTAACAACGTTATTTAAAAATAATAATTTGCTAAATTGCTGTGTTGGTGGTTTTATACAAATGACCTCAAGCGCAACTGAAATTTTTTTTACAACAATTTGCTTTGCGTAGGACGCTAATGTAAGACGCAAAATAATAGGGGGGCTTTTGTTCAACTCGGGGAAGTCCCTGCGAGGCCAGCCTGTTGATTCCGGATGCTGACGTGCGGGCAGCATAGGCGGGCAGTCCTCTCTCAGCAGTCGGCTTAGATGCTCAGAGTTTAACAGCGCCGCAGGCGAATTTTTTTTCAAAAAAGGGGCGTGGCTTCGGAAACTACCTTTAAGAGAAAGCTGAATTTTTTTATGCAAGTTTTTAAGGAGGAAAAAGTATCTTTCGTAAAACGAGTAGTACGTATTTAAATTTTCGTAACTTTTTGCAATGTAATAAACTGTAAGAAACAGAATAAACATAAATTCAAAAATATTAAACATAAACTGATATGTTAGTAGTTTTGGACGACATTATAGTATTTGATATTTGTCACATCAAATTTGTCGAAAATATTTTTGGACTAAATGTAAAAAAACACATAGCCTGGGATTTATTTCGGGGGGGGGCTAAAGCCCCTTTAGCCCCTACCTGGATCCGCGCCTGGTTACCAATTGTTATAACAATCATGTCTATGACAATTGATCGTGGATCAGCTGAATTGGAACTTGTATAACGGGCCTTATTCAGAATGACAAATATTGTCGCCAAAACAAACTATGACAATTTTTATCCGTTGTCGGAAAGCCGAAGCGGAAAGAGCTGAAGAAAAATAGACCTGAAAAAAGAGCGCTGTTGTCAAAGAAAAAGGGAATATAATTGGAATATCTCGAAATGGTGATGGATGGTCATGGTCACCGCAGACTGTGTATGTACATGGGGCGGGGGTAGACCCCATACAACCTAAAAAATTGTCGGATGGGACGCGATATCCAATCCCAAGGTTAGGGTAACAGATTTGGCTGGCAGTATATCCATTGAGTGGCAAAGGATCCACGAAAGTGGCCTTGCCGGATGCTCATCAAACGTTGGGAGGGTAGCCTCCCCTCCCTAATATGAGTTGGTGGTGAATGTGAACTATACTGCACTTCCGATAAAACATCCTGAAACGCTGCCCAGGCCACTTTGGGAAGAGGCCTGCTAAAGCAATTTCGACAGGTTTCCCATTGGCTGCGGCAGATGGAGCCCTGCTAGAACGGGTGGATAACGACTAATATACCCCACGCAGTACCCATAGAACCACTGCTTTAGGGGCTACGGAAGTGGGGAAGGAAATAATGTGAGGTGGGGCAGGGGTCGCAAGTCGAGAGACTCATCAAACGTGTCGAATGTGCGACAACGAAGTCGGAAGAAGACGACATGAGTAGTGAGTGGTTATGCGACACGTACGTGGAGGTAGCTCCGGTCTTTGGGGAACCGGGTAATTCGGGTTTGCCTTGACCATAATTAGGAAGTCAGTTGTGTTAATCTGGCGCCCCATAGCAGGGCAGGTAATATTGTGCAGTGACTTTATCCAATTTGAACGGGGATACGGTATTACAATAACCGTTGTACACCCCCGGGTGAGTAGCTAAGCATACAGTCTCAGTCGGCGTCACCAAAGGTTTGCCTGCGGGGGGTGGGGTGGTGTGCTTCATTGCCAGGTGCGCCCCTAGTCCTATCGGTAGTAAGACACGACTATGATGTGTATATGGAGCATACTGCATACAGTCAGTAATGTAAGATCTTTGAACGTTGCAATACCTTGACTTCACTGATTAATATACAGGGTGGATGACAAAATAGTGATCATAGTTCATGTCTGTAGACTAGAGAGTATTTTAATAGACCGGCGGCGTTGACGCCGCAAAATTTGATGTAATTCTCAATTTTGAACAGAGAATCAAGTAGGTATACCTCTTGCGGAGGAGCTGAAAAAGTCTTATCTTGGCAAGAGCATTTTGGCGAATTATAATATACCTAAATGCTTGGAGAGTAAATGTTTCTTTTGATTAAAATCTCCACTTTGACCCAGGCTGGAATAGCTAGTGCTCATTTTCAACAAACCCCACAGTTATTTTTCGACCGCGTATTCCTCCACTTTTTTTTCTCCTTCTATGATATTTTCCTTTACAGCTTCCTCGTTCTCATATGCTCTATCATATCTTTTTTTAGTCGTATTTGGTATTTTTTTCAATTTCCACACCTTTCCTTTGTATTGTTTCCATTTGATGACTGGTGATCCTCTACTTCTTTTCTCCTTGCAGTACTCAACGTAAGATTCTCCTGGGCCACTTTTCTTTCTCCCCTCTTTGTACATGTTCGTACGATTGTAGCATTCTGTTCTCAATTATTTTTATCACTGAGTCATCAATCTCCGTTTCTCTAAATTTTCCTTGTTGTCTTGTTATTGGCTACACTTGTAAACATAATAGTGTCATCAGTGGCAGATGGTGACTTTTCGGGGCCCGATGCTAACAATTTTTTGGGGCCCTCATAATAATTATTTAAACAAAATAATTGCACAAGACAAATAAATTTTATTGAGCAGCATATTTGCAAGAAATGCAATGATGAATGTTTCAAATACAATATTAAAACAACAAATTTGTTTTTTTACTTTGTTTATGAGACTCGCAATTTTGCTCCGTTCGGCTACGCTACGCTTCGCCTCACAAATACAAAATTGCTCGTCAAAAAAGTGACACTTTTAATCCTAATAAAACAATCTACTATTATCACTCCAGTGCAATAAACACCTGCTTTGCTTTTGTCACTAAAAATACAGATCAAAAGTGTTACTTTGTGCACAATCGTAGAAAAACTAATATTAAATTTTCTTTTAACTTATGCGTTTGGGGATTTTAAGGTTGGTGAATCTGGCAACATCGAACAACCTGTCAAAGCGCGAGTTCGCCGTTCATAAATTCGCCGTTTACCCATAGCGTTTATCGTCTGTTTACCGCCTGTGAAGAGATTTCGTTTGTGTGTATTGTAATAAACTGAAGCAGTGGCGTAGCCAAGGGGGTGGCTACCGGGCTAAAGCCCCCCCCAAAGACGCTAAACGACATTATCGATATTCTAGGGGTAGAGGTAGGTACCTATACCACGAAGAATTGGATGACAGGTATATCGAAATAACATACAAACAAATTCACCAAAAGAATATTTCAGAATATCAATATTTTTACCCTTTTTAGACGAACTATTGTCCCAACTTAGCACTAGATTTGGTAAAAAATTTAATCAATTGGACCTGCTTTCTACCATAACGACATACAAGAACTAAACCAAAGCGTTTTTTAGAGAGCGAGTTTGTACTTTGGTAATATTAGCAATAAAAATATGTACCCAAATAAATATCTTTATTTTGTTAAAAAAAATTCGCCACATTTTGTACCTGTGTTTACTATTAGTACAAGCGAAAGATCATTTTCCACCTTAAAAAGAATCAAAAGCTATCTACGAAATTCTGTTGGGCTTGGGTTGGATAATCAAATATACATTGGGAAACACCCGTTTTGAATGACGAAGTTTTGGATGATATGAAGAAGAGCGAACATAGTCATAGGATTATTTTATAGATTTCGAAATAGGAATCTATGTAATAATATCATATAAAATTATTTTGCAGTATTTCAAAGGGAATCAGTTTCATTTCCGTAATTCACTCCTCTATTTTTAAT
Organism: Hemicrepidius hirtus; assembly: GCA_963082805.1. Classification (NCBI taxonomy): domain Eukaryota; kingdom Metazoa; phylum Arthropoda; class Insecta; order Coleoptera; family Elateridae; genus Hemicrepidius; species Hemicrepidius hirtus. The sequence goes on from OY720165.1 coordinate 8,176,910, forward strand.
ATTTCGGAACAAAGACAAGAATAAAAGTTTTTTTAAAAAACCACTTACCCCGGATAAGTTCATGCAACGCTATGCACGGGTCTAACGTGCACCACCCCTGGGAAACCCTCCCCACTACGTTTATGAGTTGAACCCCTTCCAGAATTTTTAAAAATCCTACCTACAACAAAGGATCGACCCTCTCTATACTTATCATCTTTTTAAGGGGCACTGGGAAAAATCGTTAGAACTTCTCAGTTTGTACATAGCCCTCCCCAGATACAATTTCTGGCTACGCCACTGAACTGAAGACCTCTTGCACTGACATGGATTTTGTGCTCTACATAAATGATGTCGCAGATCATTCGGAAGTTGTAGATGAGGGATTAGTGATAAATCCGGATGATGTTACTCTGGATGCACAGGAAAGCAACGATACCAAGGAGAACTTTTCTCAAGCAGAGTTGCAAGCAGATGGTAAGTGTTTAAAATTAATTAACCCGAACGTTTAACTAACATGGAATTTTCTTTACGTAAATGACGTTGCAGTAAAATCAGAAATTGTATGTGAGGGCTTCGTGATGGATACGGAGGATCCTACGTTGGATGTTTGGAATGGGAAAGACATCAAGGGAAACTTTTCTCAAGCTGAGTTGCAAACAGGGAGTAAGTAGGAAAATAATTTTTCCTTTTTGTGCTTTTCAGTAATATTTGGTTTGACAAATATCCTTTTTTTATATACTGGGTGATTGAAAAGTACCCTTAAAACTGGTAAGAGGTGATTGCTCTTACCAGAATAAGAAAAAAAGTTTATATTATGACCCATGGTCTGAAAATGCTTGATTGTTGACAAAGAGGGAACAAAGAATCACTAATTTTATTTATAAAAATTTAACCAAACAAGATATTGTTTTGGTTCTTAGGGAAAGTATTTTTCTGGTTTGGAGGCAGGCACTTATTACTGTGTTTTCAGAATTTTAAAATTATCCAGAAGGACCATTTTGGTTTTTCGTTTTTTCACTTTTGGTAAAGTCAATAGTGGCTGTGACACACCCGCACCCCCCATGCTAGACAAAAATAAGTACTGGTGCTGTACAACGAAAATGTGCACTGTTTTTGAAAAATCGCAGTTTTTATAGGACCGTTTGTATCACCACATACCACTTTGGGCACCTGAATTTTGTTTTATAATTCAATAACTTCCATTTATTAACATTTATTTAAATAATTCAAGTAATCATTTATAACACCACATTAACTGACACTATTAAATCTCACTTCCCGTTACCCAGTAACCTCTAATATACAGGGTGTCTCTAAACCTAGTACCATAAATTTACCAGCCGCTTCCTGACGCAAAAATAAGTCGAAAATGTGTATAAAAATTTTGTCCTAAACCGCAGCATAAGAAGCTACACGTCTTTGAAAATGGTGTTGAAAAAACGGAAAACAATTGCATTTTAAAAACGGTTTGAAATAAAAAATCGAAATTTTGCATGCAGCCTATCCTATTGAAGGTATAAACAGTACGAACACTTACTGTAACTATTTTAATTTATTTTTCAATAAATTAATTCACACACAAATCCAGCATTCTAAATTGATTTTGGTTAAACAGAAAACCTGCATTTTATAGGACGGTTAGTCCAAGCGAGTTGAAACAAGAGTACCTTTTTTGTTAATTAGGCAACAGGGAATACAAATCTCTAAACTAAAATGGAAAAAAACAAGAGGTTAAGAAAAACGGATTACAAGAAAAAGGTGATAACCCCCATTCGCGCCGCCCCTGGTTAATTTACAAAGAAAAAATAGTAGAAAGTTTATACCTTTAATAGGTTAGGCTGCCTGCAAAATTTTGATTTTTTATCTCGAACCGTTTTTAAAATGCAATTGTTTTCCGTTTTTTCAACACCATTTTCAAAGACGTGTAGCTTCCTTATCCTGCGGTTTAGGACATAATTTTTATAGACATTTTCGACTTATTTTTGCGTCAGGAAGCGGCTGGTAAATTTATGGTACTAGGTTTAGAGACACCCTGTATATATAACATCTCCCTTCTTCCCAATCCAACACTTAATTCATTACATAATCTTTAAATTTATTTGGAAGTTTTCCAATTCGTTTACATGTTGGTGTAATAGGTTCTTCGTGAACCATTTCCAAATAAAATTACAAAAAAAAGATATGGAGAAAAAAATAAAATATACATTAGCATGTTAAAATTAAACTGCTAAATTTAATTTCTTAAATACTCAAATGGATCTCCATTATTTTCGATGCAAATTGTAGCTTGTCAATATTTTGTTAGTGAAAGCTTATTATTGAAAACTAATTGCGAATTTGGAAGTTAGGAGAGTAATTTTAAACAATTTTTTTACTACTTTTTGGTGATGGTAGGGTGACTTATTATACATCCTTGAACTCTGAAAAAACGCTTATTCAGAATTACAAGAAATATACATTACAGCTTGACCAAGCTTACAAAGTTGAAAGGGGGCGTTGTACGGCGCTGATATAGTTTTTCAAAGTACAGTCACAATAAAAAAAAATAGGCGGCAAATTTAAATTGTAAATACTTTTAATTCGATGACCTTCCCAATGATATTTCTGACTTCAGACTGATTCATCTTCCTCGATTTAGCATTCATACTTAATAGACTTTAAACATCAAAACAATCTGACAAACGCTGAAATTATTAAAATTTCAAACGTCAATTGAATTTTTCAAGTGAATGTACTTTTGAGTAGGATTGTTTGCTATTGGTTGACGTATTGTCGCGCTTTGTCTTTCAAAATTTAGTTGAGATATTTTCCGGGGCATTTGTAAGCTTGGTGGAGCTGTAGGTGCCTATTTAACAATAAAAAGTTGACTATCGCTGCTAAACTCTAGTAGGCCCTGAAAATGTTCTTCACACGTCATTCCCGGAGAAAATCACGTGATACATGGCCGTAGTACTGTAGTAGGATCTGACAAGCCCTGAGTGAACTAGCTACCCATAACAGAATCACTCTGGAGTGGGTACCGGGGCACCAGGGCATAGAAGGGAACGAGAAAGCAGACTCGCTAGCTAGGAGAGGAGCTGAATTAACAATGATCGGTCCTGAGCCCACTTGTGGCATTGCTTATAGCAGCGCAAAGGGCCTTATCAAAGACCGACTCAGGGAGGCACACTGCAACTACTGGAGGGCAGTGCCTGGATTGAGACAGTCAAAACTGCTTATTCGAGATCCATCCAGGGACTACACAAAGGAAATCCTGAAGTTCGACAGGAGGAACATAAAACTACTAACCAGTCTTCTTACAGGACACTGCAAGATGAGAAAACACCTCAGTACATTGGGGATACTAAATGACCCAACGTGCAGAGCGTGTGATATGGAAGATGAAACTTCATTATATATATTCTGCCAATGCGAAGCATTGGCTGCGAAAAGACTGAAGAGGTTTGGAGTTCCCTTCCTGGAAACACACGAACTCACGGCCGTCTCCCCCAAGGACATCTTGGACTTCACCAAAGATACAAGACTACTTGAAGGAGATTAATTCAACATGGGGCACAATAGGCCAATTCTGGCCGCGGTGCTGTGGGCACAATGACCACACCCAAGGGGGAAAAAAAAGTAGTAGGATCTGTGATTGGTTGCTTACGGACGTTCCCTATAAGCAACCAATCACAGACCCCATGTGTCACATAGTTTTGTTTACATGCTAGTCGCGATCTCCGGGATGACGTTTACATCAAAACGTAGTATTTAATGACCCATTTGGATTGGCATGTCTACCGTAACAATCCGATCTCAATTCAAAGCTGTATAGCTCGGGACGGATTTTATCATCTACCCTGTATATACTGTGTTAATGCACATTCGAAAAAATATAAATGAAGATGTACAGTCAGCGACAAATGTTTTCACCAGTCTTGTAGGTACCACTGTAATCCGCTTTACTGAGAAATATAACAGATTTCTATATTTCATTTCTCTATCGTGTCATCCCGTTTGCACTTTGTTGCTAAAATGTGAGACCCACTGGAAATCATTCCCCATCCCTTAAGAATGCAAAATCACCTGGTCGTCCAAAAATCGTCGTGTGCAGGGGGTGGCTGGGGGTGATTTTCCAAAAATTTGCAAAAAAAATTTATCGTTTTTAGATCTACGTCACCTGGTCATGGTTCAGTTAAATTCTCATGTCAATATTTTAATCCGAAATATTTTTTTTTGAATTTTAAATATACCGTGCGCAATGCTGTCATATGGAGCGCCTTGATGAATAAACGATCGCCCTGAAAAGTCATAATTGTGATATTCTATAACTTGTCTTAACTCCAAGAACCTTTGAGTTAATCAAAAAAATTGTTTCTACAAACGTTCTAGATCTAAGATCGAGGATTACATTCCTTTTTTCAAATTCTCAATCCGATTAATAGTTTCGTGAAAAAATTGAAAATTGTAATACCATGCTGTGCCTTCGCTACCGGCCGTGAAGACGCGAGGAAGGTCCGGATATGGTCCGGATTGCCGTGGCGAGGCAGTCGAAAAACGACTGTACGTCTCAGCGCGCATATAGGGCCGACAGTCGCCTATTTCCATGCAGTTTACGCGACTTTATTAGTAAATCTTCATTTCGACGGCTTGATTTGACTATTATTTTGCTATTATTAATGGTAATTAGATTTTTCTATGATTTTTTCAATAATAATAGTTGGAAATAGAGAATATTAGCAGGTAGTGTAGAAGTTTTGTTGAATAAGCATTAAGTTAAAAATAAGAAAAATAATACCATTCATGATAATAGTGTGCAACAGGCAACCCTTAATCAGGGAGAAGAAAGGGGTTATTTTATTTGTTTATAGTCTAGTAGATACACAACAATTTATTAATTTAAAATTTAAATAGGTACACTATATTACTGTAGGCACCACTGCAATAAGTATGTACAGGTCACACGTTTTAAGAATTCCTCGGCTGTGGGTGCGCACTTGTCCAAAATTTATGGTGGGAGTGACCTTCACACTCGTCCTACCACTTTCGCGCGGTACCAGTGGCGCAGTAATTATCAGTTGCAACAGGTAGTTAGACTTATTGAGTTCTAAAGTGGGAAAAAGCGGCCAAATATTAAGAGGTCAATCGCGAGAAATAATTTATAATGTTTATAAATATTTTCGTGACAATAAAATATGTGTTGCGATTCCATGAAAACCGTTCTATTTTATACCTAAAAGCATGAACGTGACGCCACTGCTTGAATTTAAAATTTTTAAACGCCGCGCTTCCCGATTCGCCTTCGGGTTGCGCGACCCGAGGAATTCTTAAAACGTGTGACCTGTAATTTAGTATGTATAATTTTTTGACAACTGCAAGTATTCAGAACAGAAGTATCCTCTGGTAATATTGTCTCAGTTGTCAATACAGCTACTAATTATTCATTTTCAATATTTAAGTCGCAATTTAATAAATTCTGCAAAGATGGTTTGGGTATCGTATCTGTTCAGCCATATTTTTGTCTGATAGTGGACACGACAATGTTGTTATAAACTATCCAAAGTAGGAGGCAATTTGTTGATAGGCTTTGAGGAAGCCAATATTCCTCTTAGAGCATTTGTGCATTTAATACTGTCATTTGTCTTATGCAGTTTGATAATAAATTTAACGACATCATTTAAAACTTCTTCATCTAAATCCTGGTTAACTCCGACTCTAGCAAGTAGTGCCAAATTTAAAGAATGTTCGTACAGCTGCTTGTTGAAGAAATTGGTCAGTGGTTTTTATTGAAAATTGAATGATTAAACAAATGCTATTGTTGCGGTAATAATGTATCTGGACTGTCAATCTCTCTATAGTTTCCTCGAGTCCTCTTTTCTGTCGTGTACAATTCTTTATTGAAAGATCTTTATAATGATCCATTACTAAATCTATTCTCTCAGCATTGTAGGCGTTTTTAAACAATTAATTTAAAAATATTTGCATTATCTCCAAACGATTTGATGTTGGCAGGTTTGCCAATGGCCTGCACCAATTCCACCCCATCAAAACTGTGGCATGTTTTATAGTTTCCCAATGGCAACTCTACAACAAACGGTAAATGTTTCTAAAGTATTTCCCAATGCATAGATTTATTTGATGGGGTGGACGTTACTCCGTTAGGTGCAAGAGACATTGAGTAAGTCGACAGTTCAGATATCTTCATATTTAATATTTCTTACCATTTCTTTAGCTGCAAATATTTTTTGCAAAAATTTTTGGCTTTTTTTAAAGGCTTTTTTTTTATTCTCAGCTGGAGCTACTTTAACTACTGACTGTTGAAATGTTCGAAGATTTTTATTTTTTAAAGGTTTATAAAAATCACCAGTATCAACAACGTCAAGAAATTTCCTTAGAGGCACCTTCTCCACTTTTTTGTGAGGTAGTAAGTAAAGAAGTTTGGACAATCGCAGAGGCAATTTCATTAGTTGAAATAACAAGAAGTCGATCTTCGTTTTTAGAAAAAAACATTGAATCTTGAAAATTCACTTTGTAGTCTCTGCACAGAATCTTCATCAACTTTTATTCGTTTTGTACCACATTCCACGTTTTGATAGCTCCAAGTAAATAAAATTTCCTAGCGTAATTATTAAAAGTACCTATCAATAATTCTTACAGGAGAATGTTTCCCCCAGTATTTTACATTTTATACTCGATTTTATTATGTATCCACTAGGACTATAAGCAAATAAAATAACCCCTTTATTCTCCCTGATTAAGGGTTGCCTGTTGCACACTATTATCATTAAAATGGTATTATTTTTCTTATTTTTAACTTAATGCTTATTCAACAAAACTTCTACACTACCTGCTAATATTCCGTATTTCCAACTATTATTATTGAAAAAATCATAGAAAAATCTAATTACCATTAATAATAGCAAAATAATAGTCAAATCAAGCCGTCGAACTGAAGATTTACTAATGAAGTCGCGTAAACTGCATGGAAATATGCGACTGTCGGCCTTATATGCGCGCTGAGACGTACAGTCGTTTTTCGACTGCCCGGCCACGGCAATCCGGACCTTCCTCGCGTCTTCACGGCCGGTAGCGAAGGCACAGCATGGTATTACAATTTTCAATTTTTTCACGAAACTATTAATCGGATTGAGAATTTGAAAAAAGGAATGTAATCCTCGATCTTAGATCTAGAACGTTTGTAGAAACAATTTTTTTGATTAACTCAAAGGTTCTTGGAGTTAAGACAAGTTATAGAATATCACAATTATGACTTTTCAGGACGACCGTTTATTCATCAAGGCGCTCCATATCAAAGCATTGCGCACGGTATTTTTAAAATTCAAAAAAAAATATTTCGGATTAAAATATTGACATGAGAATTTAACTGAACCATGACCAGGTGACGTAGATCTAAAAACGAGAATTTTTTTTGCAAATTTTTGGAAAATCACCCCCAGCCACCCCCTGCACACGACGATTTTTGGACGACCAGGTGATTTTGCATTCTTAAGGGATGGGGAATGATTTCCAGTGGGCTCACATTTTAGCAACAAAGTGCAAACGAAAATCTTTTCTAGAAGACTTTTGTTGGCTGGCAAACTCTACTATTAACAGTGTTACCAAGATACCTATATAAAACAATAAGAACTACGTTATGGTACCTCTTATATTTCTCAGAAAAACGTATTCAGTGGTATCATACTGGTGAAAACATTTGTCGCTGTACATAATCACAATACTCGCAATAAATCCAATCCTGTTATACCTTCTAATAGACTCTCGGTATCAGTTACGACTTTTTTTGTTGGCATAAAATCTATAGCAAATTACATTCCAGCATAAAAGATTCTCAATCTTTAAGGATATTTAAACAAAAAATAAGAAAATTACATATTACGTAAGGCATACTACTCCCTGATTTGGTTGAATTCTTACAAACAAAGTTAGTGATTCTTCGTTCTATCTTTCTCAGCTGGTAACTCAGGAACCAGGCATTTGCGGACCGTGGGTCGTATTCATTTTTTTCCTTATTCTGACGAGAGGAATCACCTCCTACAAGTTTTCAGTGTACATTTAAATCACTCTGTATATTTAAAAAAAATATTTTTAATGTTAATACGCTTTCATATTTAATAGTAGTTGTATCTTATACTGTTTGTGCTACTTTAGGTACTAAAATACCAATATCTTAATAAACTGTTAATTATTTCAGTAAATCATGAAAATACCAGCACCCATTTGCATGCCCAAATAAAATCTGAAACTCCTGATGTGAAATTTAATATTAAGAGTGATGATGATGATATTTATATTAAGATTGAGCCTTTGGTGGGCGAGGAGCTGGATATCAAAGAAGAAATTGACGAAATTGAATCGGAAATCAGGCAAGACTTTCAAGTTGAACAGTCAGATTCTGCAATGTACAGCACCTTATATCCAATTGAAGAAAATTCAAAATCGAATTATGCAAGAGGTAACTTAGAACCATATACAAGAATTGTATGTGGGAATGGAAGTAAACGGGGAAGTAATTGTATGACTTGTAAGATAGCTACAAGAGAGGGATGCGATTATAGAAGTTTACAAAAGAGTAACTTACAACATGTGAAAGCCCATACGAGTGAAAAGCCATTTAAATGTAATATATGTGATTATAGAAGTTCACACAAGCCTAACTTACAAGTTCATATGAAAACCCATACGGGTGAAAAACCATTTCAATGTGATATATGTGATTATAGATGTTTACGGAAGTCTCAGTTACAAAATCACATGAAAACCCATACGGGTGAAAAACTATTTCAATGTGATATATGTGATTATAAAAGTTCATGGAAGGATCACTTACAACGACATTTGAAAACCCATACGGGTGAAAAACCATTTCAATGTGATATATGTGATTATAGAAGTTCACGGAAGGATCACTTACAACGACATTTGAAAACCCATACGGGTGAAAATCCATTTAAATGTGATATATGTGAATTTAGATGTTCACGTAAGGGTGACTTAAGAACACATATGAAAACCCATACGGGTGAAAAACCATTTCAATGTGATATATGTGATTATAGAAGTTCACACAAGCCTAACTTACAAGTTCATATGAAAACCCATACGGGTGAAAAACCATTTCAATGTGATATATGTGATTATAGATGTTTACGGAAGTCTCAGTTACAAAATCACATGAAAACCCATACGGGTGAAAAACTATTTCAATGTGATATATGTGATTATAAAAGTTCATGGAAGGATCACTTACAACGACATTTGAAAACCCATACGGGTGAAAAACCATTTCAATGTGATATATGTGATTATAGAAGTTCACGGAAGGATCACTTACAACGACATTTGAAAACCCATACGGGTGAAAATCCATTTAAATGTGATATATGTGAATTTAGATGTTCACGTAAGGGTGACTTAAGAACACATATGAAAACCCATACGGGTGAAAAACCATTTCAATGTGATATATGTGATTATAGAAGTTCACGGAAGGATCACTTACAACGACATTTGAAAACCCATACGGGTGAAAATCCATTATGATATATGTGACTATAGAAGTTCACGGAAGACTAACCTATGACGACATTTGTAAACCCATATTGTGAATATGAAAGTTTGGAAGTATAAGAATTATTAATTAAAATTTATAGAAATAGTAAATTTTGGAATAGAAGAGTGGAATCAAGTAGTTGCTGTATTATTCATTTGTTATTATAATATCTTATATGCTTCTGTCCGACGTGTGTTCTAGCTGTTATACATAAAGTCTGTCTGTAGCTTGAAAATTATACTTTGGGAAAAAAATGAAATTAGAGCAGATATTGCGATGACACGAATCATAGGTAACTGAATTTATGAGAATTATTTAGGATTAAAAATAAATGGATAAGACAACCAACATAATCGTACAGCGGAAAATTAAAACATTGCATGTTAAAAACCTAACACAACAAAACAGCATAAACGAAGAAAAATTGAGAAATTAGAGCAATACCTACACCAGAAGAAATTCCATACGCTTATTTGGAATAAAAGAAGAGAAGAATGAAGATTTGTTAGATAAAAGTGTACCGTGCTTTAGTCATTACTTAAAAGAACCAATGAAACCAGAACAGATAGACAGAGGATGCAACGTGTTGGTCAGTTCAAGCCAAGTGGTACAAGAGGTGTAATTATCAAATTTGTCTCCTATTAACGACGCGCAATGGTATCTGGTAAAAATAAAATGTTGAAAGGAAGCGGAATCACGAAAAAGGAATACTTAATAGCTCATCGTGTTAAACTAATGAAAGCAGTAGAATATAAATTCGGATTTAAAAACTCCTGGTCCAAGAATGGCACAATATTTGTAAGTTCAAATAATAAAATAAAAGTGATAAGCTGTTTCGATGATATACTAAAGTAAAGGCTGCATATGAAAGTTTCAAGGTTGTTGATTTCGTGTTTTATTTTTATCCATTCAATTTTCTTTGTAACCTTTTACTTTGTATTTATTTATTGAAAAGAATTTGATTAAATATGGATCAGTACATTAGGGATGTTGATAAGTTAGATCATTGATATCGTGGTCCATGCCAGGCATTTCTACGTTAGATCTGGTTAGATCCATATTCTGTATTTACCTTTAAGGTTGGCCTTTAGCTGTGGTGAAGTATATGGTACACCGGTTTTACTTTATTCCAGAGTTTTAGCTAAATTAGTGAACGGAATCAATCCAAATAAATTTTAACTTAAGTATGCAATTCGTTGCAGCAACTTTTGCGTTTATATTATGCAATTTTACCAAAATGACATGCAATTTTTGTTGCCGCAAGAAGTTGCATGCATTAGAACTTGTTCTATTTTCAAGCAACTCGTCCTTGCAATTCTAGTACTACTTCAGTATTTTCTTTAATACCAACAGCAGTTATTACAGAGGTGTTGGTAACACCAGAGAATTGTCAACAAACACATAAGCATTGCCACTTTTACATTTAAAGTTGTCAAACATTAAAATATACTAGATGTTTTTTTTGCCTAGTTAAAAAATTGCACAGATGGGAATTTGCTTGTGATTTTTTATGCAACTCTATGCAACTGCAATGTATTGCTGCAAGCTGCAACAGATTGCATAGATGGAAATCATACTTTACTATACACACATAAATTAGTGCCACTATGATATTTGCAGCTTCTCCCAAAAGGTAGTCAATTAACTACTAATGATTAAAATTGTATTATATTTCGATTTACATTTCTTCATTAATGACTTGAAAAAAAGTACTTATAAATCAAAAAGGAACTCGTAACTGGCATTCAAAAAAATATGGAGTTTCCAGAAATAATTTCAAAATCCACTTCAATTAATTAGTTTAATCAAAACTGGAACTGCTTGAACCTGCTATGCGGCAGGTTATTCGGTTAGTCTATTTCGATTTTGTTAGAAGGCACTTACTGTTTTTCTGTACAAAAGTTTTGTGTCAAAATCCTTCCTGCTGGAAACAATAGTATATTATATTATTAGGAGTAGAAAGAGTTCTTTTTGTGTTGAGTTCATATTGCGGCCGAGGCTGTGTAAGTGAGCGAAACACAAATAAGACGTTCTACTCCGAATAATATATACTATTTTTTCTTCAAGTGTAAAAATATTGCTCTACTAAATAAATATTTCCTAAAAAGTCATTTCCACAGGACAACGCTCTCCCTTCTACCAACTTTGGGGGCGGAGCTATGGGCTAAATACTGCCGTTACCATGGATACGTAAACACATTATTGTACTAGTAACATTATTTTCATTTTTTGACTACTAACAAAATGACTTCCTTCTACATAGCCAGTCTGTACAACAATACGGATATTATGATACGCTTGAAGAAAAATGTTTTTACAACAACTATGGGAAAGTGATTTTAAATTTATAATTCAGCATTTTTAAATTTTATATTGTAATAGGTAGAAGTTATGAGTTAGGGTAACCCCCGACAGAAACATTTTCCCACCCACCTCAAATATCTAACAAGAGAAACTTTAAATTTAGGCAACACAAATAGCAATTTGCTGGTTCAAATAATTCTTATATTTTTAATAACTACAAGTTTACGCAGCCTAAAATTGTTAAAAGTACAATTAAGTGCGGCGCCCCAGTGTGCAGGGTAATCCCCAGTTGAACCACCAGGCATTGAATTTGTTTACTGCTTGATTATATAAATGGTTTTACTTTTACTACAATCAACTACAATAATAACCGATAAGGTACGTAAATGAAATGTTTAGAGCTGAACATCAAAACAATAATATTATACTGATTAAAACTTTATTTTCAAACGCCTAAAAAATGAGTAGTATACCGGGTGGCCGGTCTCAAAGGTGTACATAGGAATTTAACATTGTAATGCACGTTTCTGCGAATTCCTGCTCGCCACTTCAACTTACAGGAGAGGTACTGGTATTTAAATAAAAGGTAAAATGATTGCGCTTCAAATGGTGCTAATAATAAAATTAAATGTGCTATATTTATTTTAAAATAACTATTTAAAATTTTGCGATTTTTAAATATGACGTGCCATGATTTTCAAATTTTACACCATTTGTCAAACAATTTGATAATTAGTTGGCATAAATCTGTGGATTTCTGTAAATGACAACTAATTTAATAAATTTTTGACAAATGCTGTAAAATTTGAAAATCATGGCACGTCATATTTAAAAATCGCAAAATTTTAAATAGTTATTTTAAAATAAATATAGCACATTTAATTTTATTATTAGCTCCATTTGAAGCGCAATCATTTTACCTTTCAATTAATACCATTACCATTCCTGTAAGTTGAATTGGCGAGCAGGAATCAGCAGAAACGTTCAATACAATGTTAAATCCCTATGTACATCTTTGAGACCGGCCACCCGGTATAGTATAGTATTATAGTTGTTTACTTTTGTTTAATTAAAAATTTAAACCAAGAAGAAACGGCTGAATAATTTTAATTATGGTTTATGGAAGTGTAGCAGCCAATTATATTAATTTTTTTAAAAAGATATTAGTGTTTGTTTGAGGGATAAGAAAACATGTTTTTTGTGAAATGTGTTGTTTTTTTTGAACTAATTTTGCAGGCCCAAATAAAACAACTCATTTCACAAACATGTTTTTTCTTATCCTTCAAACAAACACTAATATCTTTTAAACAAAATTAATATAATTGGCTGGCTGCTACACTTCCATAAACCATACTAATAATTAACTATTTAGTTTTGCGATCATTCTGTGCATTTATATAATTGAAGCTGAATCCCTGGCTTTTTTAAACCTCTGGAAATCCTTGGATCTGCTAATTCAGGTAGCATACAATTATTGAAAAATTCTGTTATCTTGGGTAACATATTATTTTCCCAGAAATCTTCATTTCTGTGAATCCTAATTATTTCTAAATCAAAGTCTGTATACAAAACTAAATCACAATAATTTCTTTTTAATATATTTAACTGTCCTTGAATTTGAAAGTAATAAATATGTTTTTCTTTTATAAATAATTTACCATCTTCCATTTTTACACATATATTCTTTTTGTCGTTTTCTTGAATTTATCCTAAGCGCTAAGAAATAACCAAATTACTCATAGGTACCTGCGTACTCAGAAAGATTAAAATGTTAACAAGGGTGTCGGCCATAATGGTCCACTCCGGGGTAATCCTTTAAATTTTAAAAGATTCTATCCTTTTCTTCAAAGAACTTCCTTGTTTATTCATATTTTGATGAAAATATAATTTATTTTAGATAATTTGTTGCTTATTTATTAATGCATGGTATTTCTAAAAAGTTGACTGTATGCGGAATTATTTATTCTAGGGTTAGACAAAATTTCAATTAGATATGACAGCAAAGAACAATATTATAAGCATTTTTCTTAGATTAATAAACAAAACTTGATTAAAACAGCCTTAAAAGTATGTATCTATTAATACAAGTTTGGCATACCTTTGATTAAGTTATGCCAGTGGCGGCTAATTCAGGTGCAGCCGGTACAGCCCGGCTGTACCATCATTTTCGCAAATACATTGTCATGTTACATTGCGTGAAGTAATTTATTTTAATATAAATCGGAAGAATTATGCTGTACCTAGCATGGAAATTCTTGTCAAAATGTTGAAAATAATCAACACATAATTATAAAAGCCTTAAGCTGGATTCAGAGTCGCCGTACCGTATTGAACGCACCGTACCGTAACGTTTGAACACGTAGATTCTTATGTTGTAGTTCATAGTTGTTCGTACCGTAACGTAGTATCCGTACCGTACCGTTGCAATTGACCAATTTTCATTTCTTCGTCTTACGGTACGGCAATCGTACAACCTCGTGTAAAATCGAGGGTTTTAACGCGTGTGGCGTACTATTTTATCAAGTTTTTTGGCTGCTAAGTAGCACAAAAGAACTCCAGCAGCAACAATTACGTCATCTTCATTCATATTGGATGGTTTTTAAAACTTTAAATCTATGAAATAAATATTACTACTTAAAACAAGGAAGTTAGGTTATAAAACGTCAGCCGATATCTGAATTTGACAGATCTGCTGTACGCATGCGTAAAGTATTACGTCAACTTAACTATGAATGTTGAAATGGTCTATACGGTTACTGATACGGTACGGTACGGTGCGTCCAATACGGTACGGCTACTCTGAATCCAGCTTAAAACGTCGCCGAGCATCGCACAAAACTGCCTAAGCGTGCGCTACACAGCTCAAGTACAGCCGAGTTTGCCAATATATACGTTACCATGGCAACTGCACGTTTGCTTTGGTTAGCAATGACTGGTGACGTCATAGGTACTGCCCGAACAGATATGCTACTCCCGTAGTCGCAAATACGTCCAGGCTGCGCATGACGTCTGGGTGACAAACGGAACTGGCGGTTGCCGCAGTAATGATATGTTGCTTACCTATTATTTATTTGGAGAATATTATTCTTAGTTTTGGTTTTGGAGTAATATTTTATTTAATTAAGGTACGAAATAAACGTGAAACTATATTATTTTAATATTACATTTTGTAATGCGAGTTTAAATAGGTACTAAAATGTTTAGAAAATGTAAAAGTAGTAAAGTAAGGGTAAATATTTAAACAATATACCAGTATAATATAATGAATAAACAAAAATTATGGGAATTGCTTAACAGTTTTGACAAGTTTCCTTTTTTTTGTTATAAAGTTATTAGCAGCTTGTTTGTTTAAAAGTCTCATTCTGAAATACATTTTACACCTAAAGAAAAGGTTTTTCACTTGGGGCCGGTTTTTCAATAGTGGTTTAAACTCGGTTCACGTGAACCGAGTTCAAAAGTTGATCCTAGTTTAACTACGTTTGCGTATTTCAATAACGGTTCAGCATACGTTCAGCTGAACCTAGTTTAAACGCTAGTTTGGTTCACAACCACCTTGCGCATCGAACTTCGCGTCGAAGTAACTGTCGCCGCGGGCAACAACATGGGAAAGGCCAAGTTGGAACTTATAGAAATTCAAAAGGAGAATAGATGTAATAAATGTACATAGTTTTGTTATACTATTAGTAGGTAGTAGTTAAAGTAGTTAATACATTTCATTCTTTATTTAATTAGTATTTATGTAAATATTAAAATATATTAGGTACTTTATTAATAAAACATATTATTGCAACTGAACATATTTTAAATCCACAAGATTAGGTACATTTTTACTTATTAAAGCAATAATATATAGATTTGATGTGCCTAGTTGTAATATTTCCATTTCAATATGATGTTCCTCCCATATTGCTTCAATTTGATAATAGGATAAGAATTTGAGTTTCTGTTAGAATTCTTATCCAGTAACTGCCACCTAACAATTTTTTACTTTTTTCTTATTGGACATAAGGTTTTATAAAAATTATATTTCCTTTAGGCTGGAATTTATGTTAAATATTAACTTCTTGAGATTAATTAGTTGCAGCCAATTAATAATACAAAAACAACGAAAAACTAAGAGTTTTTCGTTGTTTTTTTATTATTAATTGGCTGCAACTAATTAATCTCAAGAAGTTAATATAAGGTTTTATAAATAAATAGTTTATTTATGTATGTATCATTAATTTATTAAAGAAATCCTTGAAAATAATTATTTATCAAATTATACCTAGTGAGGTTATTTTGCGGCAGTTCAACGTTGAACCGAGCTTAAACGGCCGTCAGCGGCCGTTCAGCTTGAACCAGGTTTAAACTGCGATCAAGGACTGAACTGCTATTGAAAAACGCTATGCGCATCTTAATCTCAGTTTAAACTCTGAACCGAGTTTAAACCACTATTGAAAAACCGGCCCCAAGGACTTCTTTCGAGTAATTTTTCAGCGTTTCTATATATTTTCGCCCTACTTTTAATCCGTTCCCGTTGTAACCCCTGAAGGTCTTTTCTAGTTCGTGAATTTTCTTCAAAAATTCCTCACTTGGTTTATACAACCCCCCTTCCGATAAGTGATTTGCCCATGTATCATGTGAACTATGATCTTGGCCTGTTGGGCACCCCAGATTTTTTTCTGTACGTCTCAGTTTAAAACATATATATCCAGCTAAATTCTCTATGCCGTCATTTTCAAGTTCTGAAAGCGAAAGTTCGGAGCTAATTATATCTGCAGGATCATCTACTACTCTTAGATTTTCCAGAAGAGTAGACGTGATTATGCTACTATTTTCTTCAGATTCTGGAACGGTTTGCAAGAAAATCGTTTCGGATGTGGTCTCGTCCGGTTGCACATTGCCCGACTGTGAAGTAATTTCTTCATTTCGGCCCAATAGATAATTTTTAAGTCGATACTTAAATTCAAGGGTGGTCGGATGATCATGTAAACCCCCAATAGATCTTATAACACCAAACAATGATTCCAAGGGATCTTGGTTTAAGCGATATGTTAATATATACGATGTGTTGTAATCTGTTTTAAGATCTTCAAATAGCATACGCAGTGCGGATATACTCATTAAAATTCCTTTCTGAAAGGGTAACCTACATTTACTATGAAGCACTCGAAGACCTGTCATCATCGTTGTAATATCACTCAAAATGTTATCCTGAACTATTTTTGCAAGTCCGTAGGCCTTCATTCTATCTTGAGAATCAATTTCTGGGACTCTTGAATTAAAGACATCAAACCAGTCGTTTACCTAAAATATTAATACAGTGCTACTAAAATACCAGATAAATTGTGTAACTAAGAAACGGGTTTACCTTTTTTAACAATTCCGCGCATTCCTGCCAATCATTACTTTTCATAAGTCCCAAATCTGCCAATCTTGTAATAGCACACGAATTAGTGTGGGAAAATAGTTTTGTAGCTAATTTAACTTTTTGTCTGGCAGCTTTTGCGGCCGTCAGTTGATCGCTAGTCAATTTATGAGCTATATTAAGATCCCATCCAGACGTATGTTGAAGAAGCTCTACCAGAGGTTGTTTTCAGTGGCGTAACTACGGGGTCGCAAAAGGACGCGTTGCGTCGGGGCCCGTCAATCCTGAGGGCCCTTGGGCCTTCGAACGAATTTTGAAAACATTCAAAGTCAATTTTTTTTTAGTCGTATTGAATTGCAATTGTGAACTGAGTCTGAGAGTTCAGACCTTGAGAGAAACTTGCATTCCAATATATGGAATTGATATTAGATATCGAATACTGGAGTCAACAATGTGTTTAAAACTTTTTAAAAGAACCCGTGAAAATATATTTTTTTCACGGGATTTAGTGTCGTTATATTATAATATATTATAATCTAAAAAAGGTTATAGGTTTATAACGGTGATAACCTTTTTTGTGGTATAAATCAAAATAAATAAAAAGTGGAGGTGCAAACCTCCCCTGGACTTTCCCATACTAAAAATAAACATTCGTTTTTGGTATTCAACAGTATTGTTCGCCACAACCGATAAACTAAACTTGAAAATTAGTATATGGAAAATTAACACAAGTGCCGATTGTGTTCATCTGCGCATGTGTGATTATTTATATTCATAGGCTGCTAGGATTAGCCGGCGACAAGGAATTCCCGTCCCGCGCATGGTCACTTGAACATATCGGCACTTACAAATTTCACCCTACACTGTTTTAAAGTTCAAAATTCACGAATTTCTCATTAACCGTACATTTTAGCCATATGAACACCTTATACTATGTGATAGACAATTCAATTTTGCATTCAATTATATAATAATATATAGGGTGTTTCATTTAAAATAACAAAGTTGCTTATTGTACTGTGAAAACCAAACACCCTGTATACGTGATATAAATTTAGAAAAATGCAAATCTATATACTGAACAACTTTTGTATTTAAACTTCTTTCATATTTTGACTAATAAAGGCGCTATAGGAGCATCAATTTCCGATTTTCAAAATCTCGTAGAGGGCGCCACAGTGGAATTCAGGCGTTCATCAAAAAACAAAAATGTAGCTAATACCAAGCTGCATAAGTATAGAAAATTTAAACAAATTCCTTAGACCAGTTTTTTTGTAATAATTTTTCAAAAATTTCAAAATTTTTGGAAGAGCGCCGTTGCGACCGTTTTTGGATTTAGTAAATAATTTTTTTTCTTGGTGTAGTACAGCCAAAGGGCTTTCAAACAAGTTGTTGCGGAACCTGATCAGATAACTGGTTTTTGAGTTACGGGGCGTTAAAGTCGAAATTTTGAAAAATTCATAGCGACCGCCATTTTGAAGTTAGAGAGTCCGGTAAAAAACTGTTTCCCTTGAATTATGCCCTTCTTTCATATCCCCTACTCAGATTTTCAAAATTCCGCTTCTGAAAAAAATGATACCAAAAAAACATGTCTAACTTCCGCTTCCGGTTTCGGATTTGTTTGAAAAGCTTATTTTGTCGATGAATTTTCGATATACCCCTTCATTTAAAATTTCATCAAATTCGGTTCACTAGTTTTTGCGTTAGAGGCGTTACATACCCACCCACGCACCCACGCACCCACGCACCCACGCACCCACCCACCCACCCACAGACAGACATTTTTTCTAGACCACTTTTTTGGGATCCTGGAGGTCCAAAAGACGTATTTCCGTGAAAATCTCGATTTCGAAAATTTTCATGATATCAATACTTCCCTATACCAGTAGTGGTATGGGAAAGTAAAAATTACAAATTTATACTTTCTAGCTCGAATATCTCGAAAACTATTGATTTTTGGTACATAGTCCTATATAAATTTCTCAAAATTTATAAACAGTATAAATCCAAAAATGCAAAAATATATAGGATGTTCTATTTAAAATTTTCAAGTTAGCATTACTTCCGGTTAAACCTGAAACGCAAACTAATTTCCGACATACCAAAAATAAAGCTTATAGCTAACCATACAAATTGTCTCCAACTCTCCAAGCACAAATTTTCTATCTTTAACAATAAAAAAGTTATTCGGGTGTCCCTTTATTTTATTTGCTAAGAGCAACTAACCTCGGCCCCATGTAATTTTAAAACATTGTGTATTTTCATTTATTGATAATAATATTTGCTGTTAGCTGCATGTATTGGCGCCAAATTGCCCGTCGCCGAATCGACCGGTATCGAATTGTTCGGCGCTGAATTGCTGACCCCAAATGGCCTGCGCCGAACTGCCGGAGTCAAATCGCCCTGCTTCGAAAGATAGGGCCCATTTACAAAATTTTGCGTCTGGGTCCAAATTTTCTAGTTACGCCACTGGTTGTTTTGTAACCGTCTTCTTATTAATTTCAAATCCTGAATCAAGAAAATGATTTCTTACAAGTTTTATCAAGTGAGGTGCATCGGCAAATGTATAAATCTTTTTGGTACCGGCGGCTGGATTAATAAAACATGGTGTTTCTTCGGTAATATTCAATGTTTTCCAAAGCCCTCTATTTCCACCTCCCATGTCATTGATCATTGCCACAACATGATAGCCTATTTCTTCTAATTTGTTAATTATTGAAAACAGAAGTTCTTTTGTCAGCTTACGGTCGTAATCATAAAATACAGGCTGCCTCCAGTTTTTAAAAATGCCCCGAGCCATTATCACTTGTACATAATTTCCTGGAGCTAAGAGTGTATCGCTTTTTTTGTCGTATTCGTACGATTTTCGTACTTTCATTTCATCTGCTAAGAGGACGCATACTTTTTCCATTTCAGTCAAGTTTGCATTTTTCATCAGTTTTAACACCACGTATAATATTCCAGGCTCTATATTAATTTTAGTAGCCCATTTCCGAAGGGTTGACTCGCATGGCAACGGGTAGTGTTTTTTTTTAACATCCACCTATATGCACGGGGTCCAGCAGCATGTAAAGAAATAGCATGTGATATATCATCAATTTCCCAACGGATCCTCTTGTGAGGATTGTAAATCTTTTTAATTTGGCCTTTTGTGAAGATATTTTGAACAGATGTGTCTCTTTGAAAAAGCAAACTATTCTCAACCTTTAAACTATCGTTATGGGCATGTAACATTTTGTTTTTGTTTTGTAAACTTAGGTTTTCTTCCTTTAGTCTATTAATTTCCGATTGAAGAACAGCTTCAACACTACCTGACCTAAAACATAATTGTTACTATTGTCAATTAAAACAACGCTTTTAACCCTTTTAAAATCGTGAAAAAGGTACCTACTTCGTTAAACTTATTTTGGGTTTTAAAAATTACTTGACACATTTAAAATTTAGGAAGATTTTATAGCGAACCGGTTGATATTTGAAGCAGAGAGAGAAATTCAATTTCAATTTGCAACTCGCAAAATTAAAACACTCACATTTTGCAAGGTGTTGCATAAAATACAATTAATTATAAAGATATTATAGTACCATGTTATAGTACTATTATAAAGGTGTATAAGGCATAAAAATAAAAATCTACTTTACGTTTCCGTTTCAGGGGTAATTTCTGGTACATCGGCAGGCTGCCAGGCTCTACGCTTGTTGTAAAATTTTCGGTCTCCCTGCAATACGTATAATTTATAATAATTTACTTAAGAATTAATCTTTTTTTATAACATACAGAATATCGCGAAGAAATACTTTTCTTTGTCTTCTACTTTGTCTCTCGTCACGTTCTTTAAGAGAAACACTTATTTCCGTGTTCGGTAAATTTTCGGTTGGAAATGCATCTTCTTTTAATTTTTTACGCGAAGCTGTCTGAGAACCTAATAGTTCCTGCTTAAAGTTCGGCATAAAATGTTCTGATTTAAAATGTTTACTGCAAATTCGACTGAATTTACAATTAAACGTATCAGTTCTCTTGCATTTTTGTGTCCACAATTCACACATTTGTTTGTTTTTTGGAAATGTAAAATAATGAACATTTTCATTACGCTGTTTCAATTTTTTATTATTATTGCTATTGCACCCGTATATGGCACAAACAACCATGGTAATTTTCGACTACAAACACAAATAATTATGGATTAATTCACCAAGAAACGTATTGTCACTTCATAAACACTATGCACATCATATGCACATCACTATGCATATAGTACCGGTTCAAAAGACGGGGTTGTCACCGATGTCGTCACTTCGGAACGATAGAGATAGAACAACGTGCGCAGTAGCATATCTCTTCGAGTTTTTAGTTTTTAGTATCATGGGTACTGCCGGAACTGCACGCAGGGGATCCTGGCTGTACCGTATTTTAGAAATTCAGTATTAAATAATTTTTAATGATTAAAGTAGTAGTTGATACTTTGTACAATTATTATTTATATGAAATGGAACCTGTTATAGATATAATTTGTGTTTTATTGCAAGTTATATTCTCATTGAGGAAAGATGAAGACAAAAAAAATGTTTTACAGTGCGAAAGACCGCAACCAATTTTGAAAATTAAAAAAAAGAAGTTTTTCAAAAATTTAAAATAGATTTTGAAATACTGGACACGGTTTTAATAGAGATTGATACCAAATTCCAAGATGCAGAAAAACTTAAATTTATTTGCCTTGCCGATTGGATTCAGCGAAATTTGAAAAATATTAAAAAAAATTTCCAACAGGCAGTTGAAAATTTTAAACATTGTTACCCTTTAATTATAAAAGATACCCACAGGTTAGAGAATGAACTTGATGTTATATACTATTGCGATGCTCGTTATAAGAATGCAAGTATACAAAAAATTAACAAAAAATCGACATATTGAATGAAGATGTGTTTGTTTAATTTTAAGGGCTGCACCTACTTCTAAACGCACGAGCCGCCACTAAGTTATGCTTAACAC
Source organism: Hemicrepidius hirtus (assembly GCA_963082805.1). Taxonomy (NCBI): domain Eukaryota; kingdom Metazoa; phylum Arthropoda; class Insecta; order Coleoptera; family Elateridae; genus Hemicrepidius; species Hemicrepidius hirtus. Next base: position 8,199,083 of record OY720165.1, read on the forward strand.
TTATTAAAAAAAAAAACTTGATTCGGGTGAAAACTATGCCAGATAGTAATGTCTAAAAACCTATTTTTTGATTCAATTAAATTACACGATTATTTTTTTTATACAGTACTTTAATGTAGCGATAATCATTTCTAAATAGTGTTTGTACTAAATAAATTTTATTAAGAAATTATTATGATGTTATACACTGTGGTTATACATAGAAAACTTATCACTTTTTCATAAGTTTTTAAAAACAACTTTTTTTATTTATAATTTTTTTTTTTGTTAATCCTACTTGATATTATTATTCTGAAAATGAATACTGAATATAAATTTAACACTGGAAACAACCGTTGCAGAAAATTCACAGAGATGTTAACTAGTTTCTTTCTGAATTCATCATTGAGTGTTAAGAACTTATTGTAGAACTGAAAAATTTCTTTTCCACCTGGTGCTTTCAGAATATAGTCCTTAAGTTCCTACGTGCAAATTTCACAATTAAACAGATATTTCAAGAAACTGTAACAATGAATTTATAAGTAGATACAAACCTCAGGTGTAATTATGATTTGTTTAAATGACGTTAATACTCGACATCCGGAAGTAGATGGGGAATTATCCGAATATAAAATGGATGATGTATCAGACGAATATTCTGACGGGGAACTGTCTATATTATCAAAACTATAGTTTGTTAAAGTTGATGCTGAAGAAAATGAATGTAATTCTGAAAAAACAATTAATTCTGAGAACACTGACTATATTACAATCAATTTATACTAACGGGGCCCTCGAACTTTCAAAAGAACGCCTCTTGAAGATATTTTAATATACTCTTCCAAAAATTCGCCGCGCAGGTTCGCTCCAAATTCGTCTTGTAGCGTGAATTCGGAGTTTTCAAGTGTCGGGAACAGTTTATTTACTAAAATACCAGAAAAGTTTATATAGGAGTGAAAAAATCAAAATCTGCTTTGCATTTATCGATAAACATGAAATAAATACTTGTGTGAAATGATTACACACCTAAAGACGTAGTACAATATAAATTCTAAGAAACCCCGACGCCAAGGTTAACTGGTCGCCTGCATCGCATCAAGTAGGCAGAATTCGGGGAAGTACAGATAAATACAGTGAAGTCCATTTATTATGCAATATACGCATATTGCAAGTTAAATGGTGTGAGCACTTTACCATTGGAATATAGGCAACCCATTATACACTGCTAAGCACTCTTGCCCCTGCCTACTGATGAATTTAAATTTTCAATTGTCAGGAATGTATTATTATATGTTTTATTTTGAGGTTAAACTTTCATGTGTTGCTGATTTCGGTTAGATCATAGATGGTTAGATAAAAAAAACTAGCTAACTGTATAATGGGTTGCCTATATTCCAATGGTAAAGTGCGTACACCAATTAACTTGCAACATGCCTATATTGCATAATAAATGGACTTCACTGTATATCGATTGGAAATCTATTTTTGCCAATGAATAAAATGATAAAATGTTATTAAACCACACGAGCGAATGAATAATCTGATCGATTTGCTAATATTTTCGTCATGACCTTCCGCCTAGCAAAAAGAATAGGTTTTTGTTTTGCTTACCTGCATTTATTATATCTTCATAACTGCATGGGGACACTATAACACACCACTCAATTTCGTTACGTTAGTATGTTGAACTCGGAAGTATAACTTCGTCGACGCAATCACTGGGACATTTAAAGACAAACAATTAGGATTTTTCATTCTGAAAACCTATTTATTTAAGCAGCGGCGGATTTACCATCAGGTCGACTAGAGACTAGAGGGGCCGCGGACTACCAGCTACAGATATTTTTTTGCTAATTAAAATCACGCTTTTTTATAGTAACCTACTGGTTTTAAATTTTATAGTACTAATCTAACATCAAGTAACTTCTGAAGTAGGTATACCTACATGTATTATTTCAAAATCACGGACCGGGGGAGGGCCGCTCAGAAAACTTGGCCTAGGGCCTCAAAAATCTTAAATCCGGCGCTGTATTTAAGTCAAAGCCAAAATCGTATGCTACTACACTTAACTAGTGATGCTTATGGAATACACCCAAATACACCAGAATGTTTTGTGATACACCAGTACGACCAGTACCAAACTGCTGACACGCACGCATACTGTTTGAAAAATAACCAAAGATTTTGTATGATAAAGACTACGGTGTTTTGCTATTTAAACACGTTCAGTTTTCAAGTATTAACAAATACATTTTGGTTAAGAAGAACATAGCCCGTTGCGCATTTGACTAAAAGTTTGTTACATCAACAAAGTAGGTTCCAAAATAGCAAAGACGTTTTGCTATTTAACCAAATAATGTATTAATTTCTGAAATTAACAAAATTTTTGTCGTTGCCAACAAAAGTGTATATTAGCAAATTATGCTCATCAGATATATTGTCAATTTGAAATTTTTATTTAGTCGATTGTGCAAAAAAAGTTGTTAAACCAACAAAATAAATATTAACAACCAATAATTTTTTACTGTGCATGCTATTATTAATTTTCATAACAATCACACATGGGCCGAAGAAAACCCACACCAAACATTGGGATAAATTCTCTGTTAATGTGTGGGCCGGAATTGTTGGAGATCACTTGATCTGTCCATATTTTTTGCCGATGAGGTTAAATGGAGAAGTATACCGCCGCTTTCTTGAAGAGGAGCTACCACTACTGTTGGAAGAAGTCCCGTTGCAATTAAGATTACAAATGTATTTTATGCATGATGGTGCTCCAGCACATTTCAGTTTAGTTGCTCGTGAGTTTTTGGACGGTGAGTATCCAAATCGGTGGATAGGGCGAGGAGGTCCACAACCGTGGCCTCCGCGATCTCCAGACTTAAATTGTCTAGATTTTTTCTCTGGGGCCACCTTAAGGCATTAGTGTATACGACTCCTATTGAAAATGTTGATGAACTGAGAAATCGGATTGTTGCAGCATTTGAGACAGTTCGAAACACCCCCGGTATTCTTGAACGCACTCTCCAATCAATACAACGGAGGATAGAAGTTTGCATTGCAGTTGAAGGCGGTCATTTTCAACAGTTTCTTTAATTTTGTTGTATTAGTGACTTATTGATATTTCTAAAATTTTATTTCCGAATTAATTTGCATTTTAGAAAAAAAAATTCTTGTAGCATTTGAAAGAGCGTGGTTATATCTATCTATTGATAGAGAGAATTTTTCGATATCCATATTTTTGTAAATACTACTTGAAAATTTTAAAGTAAAATAGAGTTGTACATTTTTTAATGCTGAAAAGTTATTTTTTAGAAATTAAACAAAAACGTTCTATGGGTAGACAGATAAAACACCAATAATAAGAAAAAAATTTCGCCCGCCTTTCCTACTTTAAAATTGGCTCTGAAAAATTGGAACAAAATGTGCATAAAATGGGGTATATTTCAAGGTGTAAACTCCAGCCTTAAGGTAAGTTCGTTTAATCGTACAATTATAAGTTACTACATGCTCACTAAATCTTTAACCGTCATGCTGGGACACCCTGTATATGGGAGTTCCACGGTATTAAAAATTGTATTTTCTAAATTAATCATGAAAAGTTAAACTAAAAGGGGAGAGAGGTTAGAACCCATAGGGAGCCCAGATTCTTGTAATAATATTGAACTATTAGAACCTTAGTAGAACTGAAGAAATTTTGTTTGAAGCAAATTTTTTTAAGATTTTTCTAAAAGCCGTATTACATTAGACAATTTCTTGCGCAAGAAATTGAGTAATTTTTGGAACAATCTAAATTGTGTAGTGTCAAACAGCAAATTGTGTGAAATATTGTCTTGCTTTTAGACTATTTTAGAGTGTCTGGAAAATTTTAAAACATGTTCTATTTTTCACATAATTTGCTGTTTGACACTACACAATTTAGATTGTTCCAAAAATTGCTCAATTTCTTGCGCAAGAAATTGTCTAATGTAATACGGCTTTAAGGAAATTTAAATTTTAGACGTGGCAACACTGGGTTCAGTCACCGTCTGGCAACCCTGCCTGAAAGCGCGGTTATATGCAACCATCTTTATATGGTTAATTAAATATTAATAATAAATATTAAATATTTTAATACTCTAATTTTTCAACACGCTGTATATTTATCCTAATGAATTTTGCAAAATTTTATCAAATAAATAACGTTATATTAATATAAAATATAACGCTATATCTGTTCATTCAATTTAATATTAAAAGTATTCAAAATTTGGCAACAAGGCAGGTATTTCCACAGAATTTCTATATCAGTTCGCGCAGGCGCATTAAAAGATACATCAAATACAAGATTACCAGAACTTATCGTAGTTCCTTGATTGATTTAGAATACCTATCTTGCTTGTATATTTTTTGTAATTTGCTGCAATAAACAACATAAGTAATGTGTGATCTTTTATGGCATCAAATTAAAACTGTTCCATATCTTATGTTCAAGAAGGTTTTAATAAACCGAAGACTTCTTGCACTGACATGGATTTTGTGCTCTACATAAACGATGTCGCAGTTCATTCGGAAGTTGTAGATGAGGGATTAGTGATAAATCCGGATCATCTGGATGTTCGGAATAGCAACGACATCAAAGAGAACTTTTCTCAAGCAGATGGTAAGTGTTTAAAATTAATTTTACCCTGACGTATGACTAACGTGGAATTTTCTCTACATAAATGACGATGCAGGAAAATCAGAAATTGTAGGTGAGGGCTTCATGATGGATACCGAGGATCCTACCTTGGATGTTTGGAATGGGAAAGACATTAAGGGAAACTTTTCTCAAGCTGAGTTGCAAACAGAGGGTAAGTAGGAAAATCATTTTTTCCTTTTCACTGATATTTGGTTTGACAAATAATATCCTTGGGTCCGGATGACTTTAGAACTCATGGAGCAGGGTCTTGAAAAAATCAGGAAATATAGCCTTGTTAGCCTACTTTTCCAAAAATCCAAAAAATATTGCGGACGGCAGGTAATACATTGAGCAAGATTGCACATGCAAGCGCAATTTGCAGCAACAAGTGTAAAACAGAAATGTACATGCAACAATAGGTATTGCTGCAATCTTGCAGCAACCTCTTGCATGAATTGAAACCTGCGCTAACATGTGCAACGATTTGATGCTACTTTTCAGTTACTTTCAGTAATTTTAACTTTATGATTATGTAACCAAGTTAAAATTTCTTGTGAAGTTGATTAATTTAATATTAGAAACCGTATTACCTGTGGTATTATTATGCAACAGAATCAGACAAAATATTAACCACTAGGTACCTTATATCTAATTTCCGCGCAATAAATACTTATAGCGGATTCCAATCGTTGCACTAGTGTAGTGTGCTAGAATTCCAATCAACGAATGGCGGCTGCACTACACTGGTGGCGTTCCAATCAGACAACTGCACGAACCGAGTGTACATGCATCTGCAGTCTGCACTGTGGTCCATAGTCTGTGCGGTTCAGTGCAATGCAGTCACTACACTCTGGTGCACTACCATCGTGCTAGTGCATCGGCCACCAGTGCAATGCAAGTCCGATTAGAATTCGTCATTAGATATATATCCTAAAATCATGGGGCGCCATATCTTTTTTTGTTTGATATACAGGGTGATTGAAAAGTACACCGAAAACTCGCAGGAGGTGATTACCCTTGTCAGAATAAGGAAAAAAGTTAATACGACTCATGGTCTGAAAATACTTAGTTGCTGAGTTACCAGCTGACAAAGATGGAACAAAGCATCACTAATTCTATTCGGTTGTAATATAAGTGCGCTTTCGTATATTCGAATATACTTTTCGCGATTTCTATTCGAAATTGATGTTGCCATGGAAATTTCCTGAGAGCTTTACTCGAGGGATATTTCCTAATGGTAACATCAATTGAGAATAGAAAGAGAGAAAAGTATTTAGAATATACGGAAGTGATCGAATGATATATTTGTCACGATTATAGCTATCATGAATTTTAAAGTTAATTTTGGTATTTAACCTATTTTCCAATTCTAAATGTCAGTCTGACTTTTGAAAAAATTAATTTATAAAAAAAAATCAATTATTGTTATGTACGGTGGCTACAGATACCATCACAGCCAATAGGAATATATACCAATGGACCAAGAAGTTATAGGTATCCGAGAACTCCGGCCGTGATTGGTTCATTTTTAAAAAAATCTTAAATCCTATTGGGCTATATAATAATATAATGAGTGATATAATCGTATATTATACAACTAGACAATCGAAAATTATCGATAATACGAGACGTTTTTTATTAGGCAATACCATAAAGTAAATAGCTTCGCTATAGAGACACAATATGCTTGCCGACTTTCTTGTGTAGTTCCTGGATGCCGACGCCAGGATCGCTAGTTCAGTAACGTGTCGCATAGTTACCACATACGGAGCTAGTTATCTCTTTCTAATCGCGCTACGCATGTCGATACCTACTTTAAAACAATTGATAAGAACCATAGATAATTAGATAATATGATAATAGTAACCCATAAGAACCCATGCAAGTGCCTGCAGCGACGCGACGTTAGCGAAGGCACGAAAGTTGCAACCCACGTTACTAAAGGTTTTCAAAAGCAGAACTTTGAAAATCTGAGTAGGGGATATGAAAGAAGACCATAATTCAAGGGAAACAGTTTTTTACCGGACTCTCTAACTTTAAAATGTCGGCCGCTATGAATTTTTCAAAATTTCGACTTCAACGCCCCACAATTCAAAAACCAGTTATCGGACCAGGTTCAGCAACATCTCGTTTGAAAGCCCTTTGGCGGTACTATACCACGAAGAAAAATTTATCTAGTGAATTCAAAAATGGCCGCAACGGCGCTCTTCCAAAAATTTTGAAAATTTTGAAAAATTATTACAAAAAAACTGTCCACACGATTTTGTTTAAATTTCCTATACTTATGCAGCTTGGTATTAGCTACATATTCATTTTTTTTGATGAACCCCAGAATTTCACTGTGGCGGCCTCTACGAGGTTTTGAAAATCGGAAATTGATCCCACATATGAATTACAAATAATAAAATAAAAAACTATATTTAAAAGAAAGTTAGTAGCCGTCGGGGTTTGATCGTAATGTTTAAGTCTCGTCTCCATGGTAGCACCTAAACAAGCCGCACGGCCGAAACCTGCGCGCGATATTACAGTTAACCAGTCGGCAAGTGGTAATGGTGCAGTAACTGTTACATGGAGGGTACAGTTTGATGAATGTAATTCGATTTATCTGCCGCCCTGGTGGGCGCATCCATCCCTATTTTTTATCGACAGCCAAGATCATAGGCACACTGTATCTCTATAGCGAAGCTATTTACTTTATGGCAATACGTCGAGATTCGAGAATTTTCGATTGTCGAGTTGTATACAGGTAGATTATTTCATGAAAAACAAAATAAATAAAGTAGGCTAAAGAAGTAAACAGGAAATTTATAAATTTAATTATTAATATTGAATGTACAATTATTATAAACATTTCCATTTGTTGTTGCGTTTTTGACAGAAGACGAAGGTGAGGGTTCTTTGTTAGCTGAAGGCGTCTCTTTTCTCAAATTGGAAATAATGTTGGTGTGATGCTGTTCGTCTAGTTGAAGGTATGATTGAATCGGATTGAATAGAATTGCTGAGGTATGGCCTGTAATTTTAATAATTTCTTGAATGCTGGCGCCCGCGCTTGATAATTGGCTCACGGTGGCTGATCTATTAGAGTGGTTGGTTATTTTAACTTTTTTCGTATCTAACCCTATATAGCTTCTGCAGCTATTTTTGTCCATTTACTGATTTCATTTATTCCAAGTGGCATATTTTTATACCAGCAACTGTTTGGAAATTTATTCCAATCCTTATTGACTGTGAGAAATAAGCGCCTAGTTTTTATATTTTCGGTCCGTTTTGACATTATCTTCCTCCATAATCTAACTGGACAACGATCGGAATTTTCTGTATTTGTAGTCAACCATTTACAATCAGCAGTTCGTTGGTTTCCTCCTTGGGCTGTTTTGGAGAACACCGTGTTATATTCAATTCGTCGTTTTTATACCGTAATTATCTATTTCTTCTGCAAAATAATCTAGGAGACACGAAACAGCTTCACCACCTGGCACCTCGCCAAGCGAGTTCTACAGCTGCGATATGATAAAATTTACGTTGCAGACCGGATGGGGTGTTTTCATCCAAAGTGTCCACTATTTTCTGAATTTCTTCGGTTTTGAATGCCACTGAGCTACTCTTCCGTTTTGTCAGAATAGCTTGTAGATGTTTGCGTTTTGTATTTTTTGCATTAACTGCACTTTGAAAACCAATGTCTTTAAATGGGTCTATTATACGATTAAACTCTTTAAAATACCTTTGCTGCACCATTTTAGCCGTACTGTTCCAAATAGTTTTCACAACACCTTCTTTGTATTCGGTGGCATCGTTTTTCCGCATGTTGAAAGTCCAATCTTTAAGAATTTGAGCGAGTTCGTCATTCGATGTGTTTTCTGTCAGTTGATAATTTCGCACGTCACAAAACTTTTGAAACTGCCGCGAAACGTATTGGTTACTTTTAACTGTATTCACTGGTTTACTATTTTGGATCTTTTCGTCAATTAGTAATTCGGCGGAAAAATCCCCGAAACGATCCATTTTTCAAAAATTAAGTGACTTAACTAACAATTAATTGTTTTTTTTTCTATAGCAGATGTTAAAGTGTGCTTTGTTCGACTAAAAATAGTTGATCAAGTATTACTTTAACCGCATGGGTAGATAATAGCTATTTTTATATTAAGTGCGTGAAGGATCTCTTTTAAGTTTAACGGTTCGGTCTCGACAAAAAAAACGTCGAACCGTTAAAAGGACCTTCACGCACGTAATATAAACAATGCTTTTTCTACAACTTATTTGAAATAAGTCAATAGACAATATGAATTAAAAAAATTATAAAAATCTATCAATAAATGACATGGTCAAGTCACCTTGTTTTTGTTTTTTGACGTGTATAATTTCGTTTGAAAATAATGAGCAGTAGCGAAGAGGACGAAGTTATGGCCGCCAAAGGGATTTTACTGAATTGATTCACGATGCGAAGGCAGCAATTGATAATTTACTACCCAGGAAATCCAAATAAGTAGTTTGTTATTTTGTGTTCAAATTTTGTAATAATAAATTTTAAATCTAGTGCGTGAAATTTTTTATTTACGATCTAGTGTGTGAAACGCAATTTCACGCACACTTATTGAAACGTTAATGTCACTTTTATGTGTCAGTTGTAGAAAAAGTACTTTAATGTTCTGGAAACCTTTGCTACTGAGATTTTCGGGTTTAATATAATCTAATTTTAAATTGTTTTTTTTACAAATTTTTCTTATTTTTTTAACATCTGCTGTAGAAAAAACTAGAATTTTATACACGACGATAAAATTTAATTATCGACTCGCGAAAATTAATTCACTTGCGATTTCATCGCTCGTGAATTAACACTTTCCGCTTGTCGATAAAATATAATTTTTTAGTCGACTACGATAAAAACAGCGGTTTTACGTATCTTTTGACAGCCGAAAAGTGTCAATTTGTAGTAGGCATTTGTCAATTTCTATTTTGCGGCCGAAAAAGATCTTTTTCGGCCGCAATTTGTTTTTTTTCGGCTGTTTTTACTTTTTCGGCCGCTGATTTATAATTTTTTAGTCGACTATGATAAAGGTCACGTGACCAAATGTCATTGGAATATTTAGATAAAAATTTAAATTTGTTAATAAAATTTGTAATATTCGCCTAAAAAATGTTGTTTGCACCTCTGCCAAAAAGTCCTTTTTCGTCCTTCCCTGTTTCCTGGTCTCGGCTTTGCCTCGACCAGAAAATCAGTCGCGGCCGAAAAAGATTCACTTTTTGGCCTTGATACAAAAATAACTATTATCGTCTTGTATAAAATATAACTATTGTTGATTTACCAAATTTTTAATTCATGACAACTTCATTTGATTTTTATGCTTGTTACATTTTTTATTCAAAGGCTACTTATGTAATTTTAATAATTCGATAATACAAAGGTTCGTATTATCGATCGTCATGGTTACTCAATAGTTACGCAAATAACCGCTGTGGCGCTGTAACACGTTGTAATGGCTCTGTTGTAAGTGTAACCATGTGTAACTAAGGAAAACCATGCATTCTTATTGGCTTTATATACGTGTGAATGAAATAATGGGGGGTAATACCACGAGTGCTTAAAAATTACCGATAATTCTCATGAAAGCACGTTGTTAATAATTTCACGAGCTCGTAGAACGAGTGAAATTAGACAACGTGCTTGAATGAAAATTATCTGGTTAATTTTTAAGCACGAATGAATGCAAGTTCGGATACTGGAGTCTCTCGATCGAATGTGTACTTTTTTTTGGCGCAAAATGACATAATCTGTCTGCAGGCACTGTCCTTGCTCTTTTTCGTATTTTTGCATTCACTTTTAATAACATTTTCGTCAATTTGTCGTTCTGAGACATTCCCAAAAAAACGGTTCATGACGTTTAACAAAATCTGTTTTTTTTTTTAGTATTATGTTGTGGTCGCAAGTATGTCATGGCAACGTGGAATTTCCACTAGATTGGCATGGCAACGTTGAACTATCACTTATTAATTTTGTACTGTACTACTGTTACAACAACGTATGAGTCATGGTATGAGTGAAATATTCGGGGGTAATACCACGAGTGCTAAAAAATTACCGATAATTTTCATGAAAACGCGTTGATAATAATTTCACGAGCTCGTAGAGCGAGTGAAATTAGACAACGTGTTTGAATGAAAATTATCCGGTTCATTTTTAAGCACGAATGGTATTTAGGGAGAATATTTCTCGAATAAAAATACTCGAAACCAATAGTATTTTTCAAAATGAATGCAAGTTCGGATACTGGAGTCTCTCGATCGAATGTGTACTTTTTTCGGCGCAAAATGACATAAACTGTCTCCAGACACTGTCCTTGCTCTTTTTTGTATTTTTGCATTCACTTTTAATAACATTGTCGTCAATTTCTCGTTCTGAAACATTCCCAAAACGTTTCATGACGTTTAACAAAATTTGTTTTTTTCTTAGTAGTATGTTGTGGTTGCAAGTATGTCATGCCAACGTGGAACTATCGCTAGATTGGCCTGGCAACGTGGAACTATCACTTATTAGTTCTGTACTATACCTACTGTTACAACAATGTATGAGTGAAATATTCGTAAAAATTTAATCAAACAAGATATTGTTTTGGTTCTTAGGAAAAGTATTTTATTTTCAACCATATATGTAATGACAGCATTTCTGACGTTTTTGTAAGTTGGAAACTCGACGTTTACTAACTGTCACCGTCCAGCCAGGTGGAAAGTGATCACTTTCCACCTGGCGGGTGGCAAAGTAAAAATATCAAAATTGTAGTATTTTCATTTTATTATTCGAAACATATAGGAAAAACTAATGAAACTAATTAGTAGTATTCAAATTAATTGTAACATTGGAGTTATTATAAGTAGCAATAGAAATATTTAATATTTATATGCTTAATTTTATGTTTCACTGAGAGAAACGTCAGTGGAGCATAATCAAGCAGGTCGTTACAGTTATACAGGAGTATGCATTTGTCAATATGTCGGGGTTTTTTTTCAAAATATTAATATTTTTTATTTTTATTCCCGTCTGTTTTAGATGGTTGAAAATAAAATAGTATACAAACCACGGTGGAAAATTTCATTTCTATCTGGAGCATTAGCTGACCTCGGCACTTCGTGCCTTGGCCAGCTATCTTAGCTCTCGATAGAAATGAAACTCTTTCCACCTGGGTATGTAATATACTATTTCTGGCTGGGAGGCACTTATTAGTGTTTTCAGAATTTTAAGATCATCCAGAAGATGGTAAACCAGAGGACCATTTTGCTTTTTAAGTCATAACTTTTTTTATCTTTTCACTTCTGGTAAAGTCAATAGTGGATTTGACACCCCCCATGCTAGATAAAAAAAGATACTAGTGTTGTATACAACGAAAATGTGCACCGTTTTTGAAAAATTACTGTTTTTACAGAACTGTTTGTATCACCGCACACCACTTTGGGTACTACCTGAATTTCAAACATTGAACCAAATAAGATTTGACTCAAACAAAGGCAAAGGAAACAAACAAATTTGACGACTGCAAATTGAATAGATATGCAAACTATCTTATTTGGTTGGTATGTGGTGATACGAACCGTCCTGTAAAAACAGCCATTTTTCAAAAACAGGCAAAGTTTCGTTGTACAACAAGAGTACCTTTTCTTTTTGTCTAGCATGGACGATCTCAAATCCACTATTGACGTACCAGAAGTGAAAAGACCAAAAAGATGACTTAAAAAACTAAAATCTTTCCTTTTCAATAATTTAAAAATTCTGAAAATACTTTAATAAATGCTCCAAACCAGAGAATACTTTCCATAAGAACCAAACCAATATCTTATTTCGTTGAGTTCTTACGAACAAAATTAGTGATTCTTCATTCTATCTTTGTCGGCTGGTAACTCGGTAACCAGGCATTTACGGACCATGGGTCATATTAGTTTTTTTCCTTATTCAGTCAAGAGAAATCACCTCCTACCAGTTTTCGGTATACTTTAAATCACCCTGTATACAGGGTGATTTCTAACGTACGGAGGAAACTGAAAGGACAATTAGAGGAGACCAAAATATAGATTTTTTTACAATAAACTTTTGATTAAAATCGAATAACAAGAAAGTTACAACGGTTTAAAGTTCTTATACATTAACGCCCACGTTTTGAGTACCGCTGAGCTTCTTGTATTCGTTTTTACATCAGAAACACTTCACACAATCTGATAAATTGCTGCTGTAATTTTGACTTACCTACATGATCAGATTATGTAAATCAGCGATTGTCAATGAACAAACACCTATAACTGAATATTTTCAAGAACACTTTAAATAGCCATAACTTTCGTCTTATCAAATTTTTCACTGAATTTTGTTTAATTAGCCTACTAATATACAAAAGTTGAATTCAAAAAGTAAGTAATTACCGTATTTCATTAAAAAAATGCTCAAGTTTAGAAGAACTTTAAACTGTTGTAACTTTCTTGTTATTCGATTTTGATCAAAAGTTTATTGTAAAAAAACTATGTTTTGGTCCCCTCTAGTTGTCCTTTCAGTTTCCTCCGTACGTTAGAAATCACCCTGTATACAGGCAACATGGTTTATTAATAAAAAGAAATACTACAGTATTTAAGTAAGGTATCTTAGAAACAATGTAACAAACAAATAACAATGTTGCCAAATGGGTTTAGTGCTTGTTTTTCCAAATTTTTGAATTAAGAGGGCGGCCGCTGCCCTTTTTGTCGATAGAGGGCAGCAGCTTGTTAATTTTAAGACTACCGAACTCGAACAAAAACGAAAAATTTGAATTTTAATTAAGATATTCTACAAAGCATTATTGCAACTTAGGCAGCCACTAAATTTCATGTAAAATACAGTTTTGATTCTAAATTTAAATTCAATTTGAAAATTAGCAAAAAAGAAATTTTTATGATTTTAAATTACGTCAAATTCTGTTAATACCTAAGTATGGTCACACAGAATGTAAACTTCAAGTCCGGGTCATTAATGTTGGATAATAATGTTTATCGGTAGTCTTAAGTTTTGGTTTGACAAGGGCATAAAAAAATGGCCGCCAATTGTGAGTAAGAAGTTCAGCGTAATGTGGATAGATGGCACTGTCGACATTAAATACGCGCTAAATTTGAATTTGAATGAAAAGATTTGTACGTGGAACACTTATTCCTGAACATAGTTTCCCTATACAACATGTATTTTCTTACAAACCCGTTTATAATTTCAAACTGTATTATTTTGTTAGAATTTAGGTAACTGCAAGAAGTATTAACCTTTATTATTGTTCAAAAAAAGTTAAAATCGGTAATTTATTAATTACAGTCAACGGTGTTCTTTAATTTTGTCAACCAAAAATACTAAAAGCAAAAAATAAAAAGTATTACAATCAATATTTTTATTTAAATAGAAATCAAATTTTAAAAAAAAGTTTATCAGAGCCTGGAATGGATCCTATGACGTTCTGAGTGCGAGGCCGAAAGCATTACCACAGCTCTATACAGACAACACTGTTTTCGTTAGTTGTAGTTCGCTAAATTAAAGAACAACTTTGACGGTAATTTATAAATTATTTTTTACGTCTTTTAGACAATAATAATAAAAAGTAAATAAAGTTCCGCTGGACAATTGTAATTATATTAGATACTAGTTACATATTTGCGTAGTATTAATGATATGAAGTTTGAATTGTCAATGTGACAGATTTGGTAAAAACAAGTGTGCCTGGGTGTGCCCTGCAGTCGCGTCGTTTAGTTTTCAGATTTTATCAAAATAAATGATAATTTCAAAATAATTCATATCAATACCAGTATCGCCCTCTAGTAAATAAATATAATCCTACATTTGAAAACTGAACTATCCCCACTCCTCAAGTCGCCCTCTTAATAATTTTCGATACTTTCTTTGCCGACGCGACGGCCTGAATTATTTACAACTTTCATCATTTACGTAATTAACTTTAAAAATAAAGGTAAGCTTTTATTATTATTGAAGAATATGCTACATATAATATTTTTACTTATTTTTCACATACTCAAGATGTATCCGTTAACAACGCACCAATGAGTTAATACACCATTTTGTCAGCACCTTGTATAAAAAAAGATTTTTAATGATAATTTGCTTTCATATTTAATAGAAGTTGTGCCTTATACTGTTTGTGCTACTTTAAGTACTTCTAAAATATTAATATCTTAATAAACTGTTAATTATTTCAGTAAAACATGAAAATACGAGCACCCGTTTGCATGCCCAAATAAAATCTGAAACTCCTGATGTGAAATTTAATATTAAGGGTGATGATGATATCTATATTAAGATTGAGCCTTTGGTGGACGAGCAGCTGGATATAAAAGAAGAAATTGACGAAATTGAAAGAGAAATCAGGCAAGTTGAACAGTTAGATTCTGCCATGTACAGCAACTTGTATTCAATTGAAGAAAATTCCAAACCCAATAATGCAAGAGATAACTTAGAACCATATACAAGAATTGTAAGTGGTGATAGGAGTAAACAGGAAAGTAATTTTGAGACTTGTGGTAAGGTAGCTACAAGAGAGAGATGTGATTATAGAAGTTTACAAAAGACTAACTTACAACAACATATGCAAGCCCATACGGGTGAAACGCCATTTAAATGCAATATATGTGATTATAAAAGTTCACGGAAGACTCACTTACAAGTTCATATGAAAACCCATACAGGTGAAAAACCATTTAAATGTGATATATGTGGTTATAGATGTACACACAAGGGTAACTTGCAACAACATATGAAAACCCATACCGGTGAAAAGCCATTTAAATGCAATATATGTGATTATAGAAGTTCACGGAAGACTCGCTTACAAGATCATAAGAAATCCCATACGGGTGAAAAACCATTTCAATGTGATATATGCGACTATAGATATCCACACAAGAGTAGCTTGCAACAACATATGAAAACCCATACGGGTGAAAAGCCATTTAAATGCAATATATGTGATTATAGATGTTCACGGAAGGATTACTTACAAGGTCATATGAAAACCCATATGGGTGATAAACCGTTTCAATGTGATATATGTAATTATAGAAGTTCACGGAAGATTCGCTTAAAAGATCATATGAAAACCCATACGGGTGAAAAACCATTTCAATGTGATATATGTGATTATAGATTTGCACACAAGAGTAGCTTGCAACAACATATGAAAACCCATATGGGTGTAAGCCATTGAAATGCAATATATGTGATTATAGAAGTTTACAGAAGGTTCACTTACAACGACATTTGATGACCCATACGGGTGAAAAACCATTTCAATGTGATATGCGTGATTATAGATGTTCACGGAAGACTGACTTACAAAAGCATATGAAAACCCATTCGGGTGAAAAACCGTTTCAATGTGATATGCGTGATTATAGATGTTCACAAAACAGTACCTTAAAACGGCATATGAAAACCCATGCAGGTGAAAACCCATTACAATGTAATATATGAGAGTAGTACCTACTAATATCAAAGATGGTAATCTCAAATTTTTATTTATTTATTTAAGAAAGAAACAAACAGGCGTGGAAGCCTAATAACATGTTTCTTATAATAATATAGAAAAATATATATATATAAAATATAGAAAAACAAAATTTATCATAAATAACTCTATAAATATTTACTGTCATCTGCAACTGTCATTGCTGCCATTAGCAATAGAAATAACGTTAATGTCCTACTAGTCTGTTATTGTAACATAAGCACTCTATTTTGAGATTTATTATATGAGAGATAATTGCTTCAGGTCTATTTTTTTTAATAGGCCCTAGGGCTCTTATAAAAAAATAATTGACCGAGAGAGAGAGAATTTATGGGCGTTACTTGGCGTTACCATGGAAATACAGAATTATTCTAAAATATAAAGTAGTCTTGATTTAGTGTCAATACAAATTAAATGTCAAATTGACAAGCTTAAAAATAAGAAAAATCGAATTAAATAACAGACTAGTAGGACATTAAACGTTGAAGGCACCACGGGTATTATAAGAATAATCACGCCCTCGGTCGACGTACAACCCTCGGGCTAAAGCCCTCGTGTTGTACACCATCGACCTCGGGTCGTTATTATTCTTATAATACCCTAGATACCTTAATAACTATAATAGCTGCAGCAGCCAAAACCAATATGTCTGTTAAATTCTCATCCATTTCAAAAGCGATTCTGAATAGTTTAGATTCAAGACAATATTACTGTCAATCTGTCAATTTTTTAGTTCCTAAAAAAATGACTGAAACTTGTACTAAATAATTGAATGTTACAAACGGGCTTTAAGCAGGATAGGCTTTGTCGCTCCAAATATTAGATATAGGATAAGAGATGTGCATTTCAAAGTAAATTTATCAGGTTCGCCTATTAACACCTTGCTCAAGGAGTAAATTTAATATTGATATATTTAATTATTCCCTGCCGCAATTGATCAAATTCTGCAAATCCTTGGTAATAGGACAATAGGTCCCTTATTTGTGAACTGAACAGACCATATGCAGGTATGGATATACTGTGTTCGTGTACAAGCGTTTTCTCATATTATTTGTTTTTAGTGGTAACAATGTTTGTAATGGTTGTAATGTAATTATTGTGTATATGTAATTTATTATGTCACATAGTTTAATGTGGATTCCTGTAAGTGGCCGTAAAGACTGTTGGAATAAAGTATTATTATTATAATAAGAAAGTTAAATCAAAATTATCATAACCGAAAAAAAAAGAGAAAAAAAAAGGGTTACATTCATTCACAATATCAGCGGTAAACCTGCACATAGCCTTGTTCGATATCCGAAAGTAGGTATCGAATAACGAATAAATTTTATATATCGAATAACTATCGAATAATTCGAATAATTTATTCGAATAAAACTTTATTTGATATATCGAATAAAAATATTTTCAATATCGTTATTCGATATATCGAATATAACTTATTCGAATTGATCTTATCGGTCTTTATGCGATACTCAACTTTTTTATTTCTTATGGCCGCCATATTGGACTTTCACACCATTAGATAGATAAAAAAATTGCTTTTCAGGTTAGTAACTATCATAAGCATAACCATGTTTCCGGATATATTTTAAAGTTTTTTAATTTTTTTGTTAATTATTATTATTATTCAAATAAAATTATTCGAATAAAATTATTCGAATAAAAATTTATTCGATGTACCTATCGAATAAAAATATTTTCAATATCGTTATTCGATATATCGAATTATTCGATAACTTATTCGAATTATCGATACAAATGCACAGGGCTACCTGCACATCACACAAAGGGAGAGGTACAAAAAGAAAACAGAGTAGAGGGCTACCTATGCTTTTATATTTAATTTTTAATTAGGTCATGAAAAATAATAAAATATATTTGAATGAATATGAAAGAATGGATAACATAAATAAATATTGACAAAGAAGGTTATAGGTATTCAATTGTTTTTAACTGTGACTTATATTCTGTTAATGTTATACTTATTGTAAGTTTGGCTACTATTGATAATCGGAGATTGTAATCTGGTGGCAGTACCACTAAGACCTGTATCTGGCAACTCACGTTGCCGAATTCTACGTCGTGGAATATACAAATTAAGTCTGGATAAAAAAATTTGCTAGTTTATATAATTGTTAAGTATTTTATACAGTATGTAAATAAAGTAACGGGACACGTGAATAACTTTTTTATTGTTAAAGATAGAAAGTTTGCGTTTGGAGACAATTTGTATGGTTAGTTTTGTGATGGGTGGGGAAAACAGTATAGTAAGTCAACTTTTTGGGAAAATGAGTTTAAGTCAAATTTTATTTCAGAAAGTGCTATTCTGTTATTCTACATTGTGTTCCAAATAATAGTATAAGTCAGAGTATTAAGTTAATGCTTTTTTCTTCAAACGTCAAATAATTAGGTCATAATTTGACTGAGCTGGCTGCGGAAAAATGCAACTTCTCCGCAGGCAGCAGTTTTACTTTTCCTTTTCCTTACGTGGAGGGAAAAGTGTTGCTATGGAAACGTTAAAATAATAACACACAACAATAAAAAATATAAATTTAAACGTCATCTTTATTTGTCAAACTAATATTGAACGTGCAATTTGTCAATGTTGCATTTTGAAAATTAAAACCATGCAGTACTGAAGAAGTCTGTGCAGACGAAGTTACATTTTCTGCAATCAAATGAGATGCTGATGGTTCAATAAGATTTGTCTTGCTGACATTAGGTGTTATAACTTCATTCAATATTTTCCTTGCATTCTCATCTTTATTTCGTAGTGACTCCTCTATATATCCTTCCGCTACACTACTTGACTTCCAGCCCCCGTGTCGCTTTAGCGACTCAATATTACCTCCTCCATCAATTAATAATGTAGCCGAAGTTCGTCTTAAACAATGGCCTGTGTATTCTATTGAATTACTTAATTTTAAGAAAGAAGCAACCTTTCTAGGAACACTGCTAATACTGTGTAATCCCATTACACTTCTGTAGCATTTTCCATTTTGATATTTCAAAAAGAATCTAGTTTCTGGCATGTCTTTTGGTCTTAACGCTGCGTATTTTCGATAAATTTTGAGGTAATTTTCTCCAATTATTGTGAACGATCGAACTTTTCTAGTCTTACTGTCCGGAATTTTAATCAAAATAACATTCCCATGTCCTCTATGTCTGTAGTTTTCATTTTTACCATTTCATATGAATACCATTGCTCATTTCATAAACCTAATTGTAGATTAAACAATATCAAAACCAAATTACACGACTCATGAAACCAAATTACACGCCTATGGACCAAATTACACGAAATAATAAAATTTTTAAATATTTTTTAAAAATTAATACGTATTTAGTTGCATCATTTTGGGGTGCAATATCAATTCGTTTTAGTACGTAGCATTCACACAAAATATATGCATCCTCTGGGTATCTCCAGTAAGAAATTATCGTGATATCTTCTTAGGGGGTCCAAATTACACGGACTTCCCCTATCTACTATTAAATAGGTTGGTAGTTTTGGTACAACTTTAATTGTTAGGGTTAATGGAGAGAAAAACAGTATACCTACATAACTTGACTTATACTGTTTTTCCCACCCATCACAGAGTTATAACCTTTATTTTTGGTATGTTGAAAATTAGTTTCCGTTTCCGATTTAACCGGAAGTAATGCTAACTTGAAAATTTTAAATAGAACACCCTATATATTTTTGCATTTTTGGATTTATACTTTTATAAACTTGTAAAATAGGACTATGTACTACCAAAAATCAATAGTTTTCGAGATATTCGAGGTAGAATGTATAAATTTGTAATTTTTATTGATTTAATTTATACGTGTAAAAACAGTTAATAACGTACGCTTTTCTAAAATTTCTTTTTCTAATAAGATTGGGCGGCCCTAAGAAGGGCTCCGTGTAAAGCAGGATCTTAAAACAGCAAACCAATTGGACTGATATCGAAGTAACTCTCTGCACGTTGGAAGATCAATCTATATAGGTAAGTTTATAGTTATCAATTGATTGAACTTGACCAAGAGGTTCTTCTGTTAGTATTGGTAATGATGTTGAATAAAATCTTCAGCAGTTGATTTCTGTGGAAGTGGCAATGAAGATAATGACCAAATCAATGTTTATAAAGACTTTGAGTATATTGATGATTCTGAAGAAAAAATACTTGGTGGTACACACAAGTGGGGTTAAAATCAAGACTACTTTGTACTTTAGAATTGATGTATTTCCATGGTAATATTCAAAATAATGCCCTATACCCCATGGTAGGTATACTTGGGGCACACTAAGGGCCGGTTTTTCAGTTCTGGTGTAAATTTTGGCTCAGATAATCCAAGCTTAATTCCCATAGATACAATTCTTATAACAATTGTATCCGTGTAATTAATCGTAGTTTAGTTTACCTATCCGTGATTTAAACGTGAACTGAAAAACTGGCCCTAAGTGTGCATCTACGTCATCAATTTTTTAATGGTGTTCAGACTTCACGAATTACTCTGTTTATATTTTTTTGTGCAACCGTACGGGAAGTGTTACGTTTCGCGTACGCACATATTGGGAGTTACCTTGTCTAATGCAGTTTCCCACATTTTCAAACACTTTTTATTACCATAACCCTCTTCTCCAACGTGTTTGTTGTAATATTGTTTGGTAATTCCCCATATTTTTTCAATTGGATTAAAAATACAATGGTATGGGGGAAGCCGCAACACGGTATATTCATGTTCCAGTGCCATTTGGTCAACAGTATACAGTTTCTTTTTGGCTTATTTCTAAAAATTGTATCTTGGTATAATAAAGAAACGTTGACAGTAACATGCTCAATACAGGGTGTCTCTAAACCTAGTGCCATAAATTTACCAGCCGCTTCCTGACGCAAAAATAAGTCCAAAATGTCTATAATAATTTTGTCCTAAACCGCAGCATAAGGAAGCTACACGTCTTTGAAAATGGTGTGGAAAAAACCGAAAACAATTGCATTTTAAAAACGGTTTGAGGTAAAAAGCGAAATTTTGCAGGCAACCATAATCTATTGAAGAGGTATAAACTTTCTACTATTTTTTTTTGTAAATTAATTAATTAACAAATTTAAAATCACAATAATCACTGCATTTTACATTTAGACAAACAGAAAACCTGCATTTTATAGGAAACCGTTAGTCCAGGCAAACAAAAGGTTAAGAAAAACGGGTTACAAGAAAAAGGTGATAACCCCCATTCGTGCCACCGCTGGTTAATTTACATAAGAAAAATAGTAGAAAGTTTATATCTTCAATAGGTTAGGCTTCCTGCAAAATTTCGATTTTTTATCTCAAACCGTTTTTAAAATGCAATTGTTTTCCGTTTTTTCAAGACCATTTTCAAAGACGTGCAACTTCCTTATGCTGCGGTTTAGGACAAAATTGTTATAGACATTTTCGACTTCTTTTTGCGTCAAGAAGCGGCTGGTAAATTTATGGTACTAGGTTTAGACAAAGAGTATAGATATTATTGGTTTAGAGACACCCTGTATACTGACCGAGCAACAATTTCCAGTAAAGCCAATTGACCTTTCCCAACCCTCTGTGGCAAGTTTTGGAACTTAAAGCGGGCTACCCGATTTATCTATCTAACGTTAGCAGCGCTGCCAAAGTTGTCATTGTTAGTGTTTTTATGTTGGCGTTCCTGTGGTGACTGTGGACTCAAAGGAAACGTCACACCACAGGAACGCCAACCTAAGAACACTAACAATGACAACTTTGGCAGCGCTGCTAACGTTAGATAGATAAATCTGGTAGCCCCCTTTAAGTTCCAAAACTTGCCACAGAGGGTTGGGAAAGGTCAATTTCAAGGCATCGCTTGGAAATTCTAAATTTAATATTTTTGCGACAGCCAATTTTTGATTTTAACCTTATTCCAGCTAGAGTTTGGTAATTTTTCAACCAAACTGCTATGGTACCTAGCTGGCGTTATCCATTATGATAATGGAAGGTTGTTCTAGTTTCATCAATAGAAATATGGATCCTTAGTTTTTGAGGAAAAATTTAGAGAGAGGCTCCAGAAATAAATCTATTACGGATTCCGGCATGGAGCACTATACTATATCCACCCCTGTTATTATATTATTGTTGTGTTAACATTAATAAAATTATTTTTCCAAGATGTAAATAATAGTATTGAACTGACGTAAAGGAAACTAGCTTGAAATACCATTAAAATATGTTTTTAATTAATGCATTGTGCTTTTTTCGCTTCAATTTAGGAAAAATCTTTATTTAAGAATTGGTGGCCCTGAAAAGGGCCGTTTTTGAAATTATACGGTGATGATAAGTTACAGGAATCTCGGAATACCTGTATGGAATTTTCCTTAAAGTAAATGCTCGAATAGCTCTCCATTCACTGTTAAACAGTGGCCCAATCTGTCGTAACCATTTCTTTGTACGTTTGCTATTGTAACAGCTGATATGTTAAAGCAGACCTCCGTTATTTTATCCTTTATGAAATCTTCATTTTCATGAGGCCTATCAGAATAAACTTTTGACATCAGGATAAGGCCATAAAAAGAAACTGTGCTTTTATCTAGAAGAGATCATACATGGTTGGTAGGAAAATCGTGAACGATCGGCGACACTCGTGTAATTGACCTTTCCCAACCCTCTGTGGCAAGTTTTGGAACTTAAAACGGACTACCCGCTTTATCTATCTAACGTTGGCAGCGATGCCAAAGTTGTCATTGTTAGTGTTTTTATGTTGGCGGTCCTGTGGTGTGACGTTTCCTTTGAGTGACAGCAGTGGTGACAGCCGACTCAAAGGAAATGTCACACTACAGGAACGCCAACATAAAAACCCTAACAATGACAACTTTGGCAGTGCTGCCAACGTTAGATAGATAAATCGGGTAGCCCGCTTTAAGTTCCAAAACTTGCCACAGAGGGTTGCGAAAGGTCAATTGTTTCAAGGCAAAAGCTTCAACGCACTCGTGGATCATTTTAAAAAATTACCATTGTAAGATCCCTATGTTCCGTCTTCCCAGGGACACACGGTACTATATACACAAGTCCACTGGGTTTGTGAAAAATAATTCTCAAACTGCAACTAACCTAAAGTCATTGGGGCGCCCCACTAGTCTTTGTAAGGTCTTTACTTTAGGTTAGTTGCAGTTTGTAAATTATTTTTACCCAGTGGACTTGTGTATATAAGTACATACGCTCAGCTGTTGGGAGCGGATTCGTGAGGGCTATCCGCTTGTCACAAGGACCCAACCCAGCAGCTGAGCGTATGTATTCATAAGTCCACTGGACTTGTGAAAAATTGTGAATAATATTCACAAACACAGTGGACTTATGGATACATACGCTCAGTTGCTGGGTCCCCTGTAGGAGTAAGTGCTATCCGCTTCCAGAAATATCAGTCCGCTCAGTCAGTACCATCATTGAGTAAAGGAATATAATATTCCCTTACTCAATGGTACTATCGGGGCTTCAGTCCGATGCCAGGGTAACATTTATATCAAGATACCTTGGAAATCAAACTGCTTACCTGCATAGGAACGTAGTGTTTGTATTGCAATGCAAGTGTCACTATGAAGTGCAGTCGAGCTCAGTCGTTGTACAAAATGACTCCTCCCACACAGATTTTCAGCAATGTGATTGGTGAAAATCAATTTGTACCAACCAATGAAATAATTTTGGGTGTCTGGATTTAGTATAAAAGGGGAGCAAATTTGAAAATCATTCAGAGTGTAGTTGGAGTGAACCACCTAGCTATTCTCAACATAACCTAGAGGTTTCCTCAGGTCTTTCCATAATAATACATTTATTTAAGCCTTCTGGATTGTTATGAAGAATGAACTGCAACAAGCACGATTCTACATCATACTAGAATTCCAACATCAGTTTCACCACTTCATCCATCTCCAGTCAAGCAGACTTCTTCAACTTTACCTTCAGTTGTCAACAATCAAGAATCTGTTATTTTGTCCAAGGAAGATCCTTTAGAAATTCCCCATTCTGTTGGTTACCATCTTGAACCTCTCAAGACATCTTCAACCAGCTACATTGGAATTTCTCCATTCTTCTTATCTAACTTGGACCCTCGAAGATTCATTGTTAGATCCAACTACCGAAGATCTCAAGAAGTTGAAGTACCTGAAGACCTATCACAATTTCGTAATTGTTGGGATTATTTCCCTCACATGTATTAAAGTTTTCTTTAACAATATTAATAAAGGGTATCTTTACCCACTTTACAAGAATTTAATTTAACTGTTGTATATAAGTTGTTCTGATATAATAAACATATTTGATAATCAATTGGAGTCAGATTAATTCAATATCACAAATAAGAGTACGCAAACCGCTACAGTACCATGTTTACCTAAACGCTTAGTATATCCTTCCGAAACACCCTGTATTCTCAATTGATTTTCCCTCTCATTCAACTGTCACTAGATGGCGTTAATTCAGAAAAAATACAAAAAAAATAACCTGTAAACGTTAAATTATTATTTAGAATAATTAGTGTAGGCGTTTTAATTAAAGTTAAAGAACTACTTTACAAACAGCATTAAAAATGGCAACATTAGAAGATAAAATCTTAGGGGATAAGTTACACAATTACTGCAGCAGCAGCGAAGGTAGTGAAGATGAAGATGATTCGGGTTCAGAAAAAGATCCACCAAAAGCTGTTGAAACTTGCAGTTCTCCACCAAAAGATGATTCAAAATGGGATGGAACTTCAAAAAACACTGGCCCTAAAGGCGTGATAAAAGATTGGCAACGTTACAAACAACTCGAAAATGAAAAGAGATCGGAACAAGAACTGGAACGTATAGCTTTAGCCAAAAAGCTAACTTTAAGTGTTCAGTCAGCCTTAGATGAAGAAAAAGAAAAGGCTGCGTTAGAAGAAGAAGATCCAGAACTAGCTGAACTACTTAACGATGATTTTTTGTTGCAGTATCAGAAACAACGTATGCAAGAGATGCTGCAGCAAAGTGAAGCTAAAGTTAAGTTCGGCAAACTTATTCATTTAAAAAACGGCGAGGAGTACTTAGATGCAATAGATAAAGAGAATAAATCGGTCATTGTCATAATCCATTTGTATGAGGATTATGTCGAAGCATGTCGTGCAATGAATTCGTGTTTAAGCGAATTGGCAATAATGTATGAAGGCACAAAATTTTGTGCCATTGTTAGTTCTCAAGCTGGCTTGAGTAAAGAATTTAAAACCAAAGGCTTACCAGCTTTACTCATCTATAAAGCTGGGTTGCTTATCAGCAATTTTGTGAGGATGTCCGATGATTTGGGGAACAGTTTTTATACAGAAGACTTGAGAGATTTTTTGATTGAACATGGATTATTAGAAGACAGAAGTTGCTTACCACTTATTATTAAAGATAATTCTCAAAATAACGATAGTGAGTGATAGAATTATAAACAGTATTAGCTATAGACTCTTGTGTCAACTTTGTCACTGTGTTCATAATATAAGCATATTTGTACCTAACGAATAGGTTGAACAAAAAGCGTTGCTTGTTCATTCTCTATTGTAATAATTATAAGATTTTAAAGTATGTAGTTATTGGTATTTTATTTCATTAATATACATTTCCAATTAAATTATATTTATATAAACAACACATTTTTTGATTAAGCGTAACTAACATTTTTATCCAACCTAGATAAAACACCTGAGTTATGCATAATTAAGAAACTTACAAACCTTTGTTAAAATCTTTACAGTTAATATTTAAATAACACAATGAACTTAATTAGTCTTTTATTGTCTCTGTAAACGAACGTGAAGCTGTTTTTTCTTTTCAATATTAGATTTATATTGCAAATAACTTTTTAGAATTTCGTCGTACTCTTTACACGACACCTGTTTATATTTTTCTTTTAAAACCTGTAGTTGTTCGATATCTGTTTTGTATTCTGTTTGTTGTTGTAAAATATCTTTTAACATTTCCTTATAAGCACCGAGAGATTTTGTAGTTTCTGTAAAAACATTTATTCTCAATTTTACATTAATCACTTCACCTTTTAATCTCGTCAGTTGTGATTGAACTTCACATGCCTCCATTTTTTCTTGAGCAGCTACTGGTAAAGATTTATTTTTCAGATTGATAAATTGTTCAAACACTGCAATTAATTCTTCTAGAAGCTTTACATACAATTCTTGTTTCAGAAGAAGTTGATTTTTCAAATCGAACAGCACTTTTTCTTGTGTTGTAATACTTAAACCGGGATGACATTGTGCAAGCAAATCTTCTTCAATTGAAATGCCAAGTTCACAAAGCTCTTTAGTAATAGAACGACGTTTTTCCATTAATCCATGTTGAACAGCTTCTTTTAACTCTTCTTTTTCTTGAGAAGTCAAGTCGTATGTATTAATATTTAAATCGAGATCTAATAAAGTACCTTTTGGAAGATTAATATCTTCCTGTAAATCGCTTATCATAAGAATGTTATAGACTTTGGTTTGAAGTTCACTACTAAGCCCAGAACCTTCTTTTGTACATTCAAAAGCCACTTGTTTGATGATTTGGTATTCATTATATTTTCTTCGCTCCAATTTGACCTTTTCCATTAAATCAATTATTTCTTCTTTTATTGTAGCATTCGTTTCCGAGACATCTGAATTATAAGTCGACATATTTAATAAACATAGGGCATATTTTAAACTTAACTTTCAATAAAATGAAATTTAAAAATTTTGACAAACAGAAAATAAAACTGTTTGGTAGAGTTTTATATTTTGCCGGTAATACAGGATTTGATTAAATGAGAGGCTTGGCGGCGTCATCGTTTACCAACGTAAGAAAAAGTAAATTGCAAGAACCAGTGGCGTACCAATTTTTTTCGCAATTTATGTGATTGGCGGAAAAAATCACGAACTTATAAAATGACTGTTGTGTGTATGGCCGACAAAATTATATTTAAAAAGGACTGTATTAGTGGTTAAAAAATAGCTGCGTTTAATTGACTCAGAAATTTAGCACGTGTAGCGCTTTTAAGTGTGAACCAATAGAATGGTTCGATTTTTGAAAACATCGCATTCTACTGGTTGGCACTAAATCACGCTGGACATTTGTGTTGCATTGCTGAGTCAAATGAACACAAGCTACACAACTAATCAGTCCTCTCTATGGGGCCGCCATGATGTGCACTTTGCCGTAGCGAGAAATTTAAAATAAAAGCAGTTACGTTCATATGAAACTAAATTACCCAAACGTAACTCAAAAATATGTTCTAAATAGAGGTTGACGGTTTTGTCCATGGTCAGCTTCATTCTCCCTTCTCCCAATTCTTGTTTTGTCATTGTCATTCCCTATAAGGCTTCTTTAATTATAACACCGAATTTTACTACACAACATAAATAATGCACAAACTCATGTAAAAGGTGTTATTGTACGTGACGTAAAATTGTCCACTAAGGCCGGTCGAACATCTATTGGTATGGTTCTTCTGACTTGTATTATTTGGATGAAACCAGGGTTGAAATTGTAAAGCTACGTTTTCTATTACGGTGCGTGAAGTAAGAAATTGACATTAGACACAGACATTTAAATCCAAATAGGGACCGCAACACCACACAAAACACTTTAAAAACAATTAACGGGTGCATTTGAAAGATGCGCCACACACGTGACCACCTGACGGCCATCTACCTCACTAGTTCTCCTGTGATAGATCCTCTGTATAGTGCCCTCTTGGGATGCATGTTTCACTACCATGTATTTTAAATCTGAAAAAATGTTGTTGTTTATTATCTAATAGATGGCACTTGTCAAAATCTAAATTGGGAAAACAAAAGAAAGGGGATGAGGCATTTGTTCATGTGACCTTTCTGGGGGGCAGGGCAGTACAAACAATATATCGTCTAGCTGCATTACATGATTTTTAGGTGCTTTCCAATTGCACGCGGGAGTAATTCCGAGTTGCACTGAGTTGTTCCGAGTAGTACAGTTGCTTCGAGCTACTCAGTGCTACTCGAAGTTACTCCCGCGTATTATTGGAAAGCGTTTCTAGTTGGGAGAAAACACAAACAAAGCTGGCCAATTAGCGGCCTTCACAAGGGTCACGTGATACGACTATGACAGTTTGTTTGTGCTACCCTACAGGAAGGTCACGGGACGAACGCCCTTATTCTGTAAAAACTCGGCACCAAGGACTGGTTAACTAACGACAATCGTTGGCGACTATTCTTTACCTCGTAGAGTAACATTAGAGCGAAAAATCGTTCAAATACCGGGAATCATTATGAACGAATCGTTATGGCTTAGAGAAGAGGAATAGTGGTGCAAATGTCTTTGGAATGTCCAATTGTTTTCCCGCTTTCCGAATTTTCTTTGATCGGATGTTACGCCCCTGCACATGAATAGTGTAGTTTTGTCGTTTTGGTTGGTAGAACAAAGGTGACTGTTAGTACTTTTGTTGTTGCATTTTGGGAAAAAGCACCGGTATGATTCTTGATTGTGCTACAATTGGACGTAGTTTCTGTTGAAATTTTGTATCAAGTTTTAATTATAATATAATGTTCTGACTAATGAACAACTAATAATTGTGAACTAGTGCCAATTGTGTGTAAAATGGAAAAGACTGACTCCTACCGCGTGTTTGCTTCGGCAGTTACGGAAGAAGAGTGGTCGAAAATTCCCTCCGAAATCGGCAAAAAAATAGAGCTCTTTGTTGTAGATAAATTCGAAGAATTGCTCACTACAAAAGCCTTATTCGAAACCAGCAAACATAACACAGGTACTGCATTATTTTTATATACAATTCCCTCACTTTGTTCATGTTGTTTATTCTCTTACCAGAAACCACCTTGAATGAACTCCAAGACAAGCTTAATATCACCGAAAATGCCCTGTCAGAATCCAACTCGAAACTCGAGTGCGCTTCAAACACCATAGCTGAATTGGAATTGCAAATATCGGTATGCTCTTCGGATATGGCAAAATTACAGACGTCAAGCAATCGGCTAGAAGCTGAAGCAGCCGAATTTCGTCACCAACGCAATTTAGCCTTTGGTGAAAGGGATGAACTTGCAAAATCCCTCGAAAGATGCTCCTCAGAAGTTGAACGTTTGCAAATGGACGTAACTGCCTTAACCAGACAACTACAAACTGCTATTAATGCTAAATGTGAAGCTTTAGCTGATGCTAATGAAATAGCCTCCATGAAACTTTCTTTAGAATACAAAGAGAAGCGACTCGATCAAGAAAGAGCTTTACTGAATAACCAAGTCGAAATGCTGACGGATAGTTTAAATGAACGCACCGAAGAATTCTTAAACATGAAAAAAGACAACAGTTTGCGATGCATTCAATTAGAAAATAAGTTAATGGAAAAATCACAAGAATTAACGGTATCTCTGGATTCAAACAAAAACCTAATGGATATCAATAACAATTTAACAAGCAAACTAGAAGAATTGACTGACAAATTAAAAACGGAGAGAGACAATGATGCAAAAACTCACGAATTATACCAGCAAGAACTCGATGCACAAACTAAACTCGCTGATTTATACAAAAGCATGAGTGACCAAGGCAAAGAACATGTAGAAGAACTCGAGAGAGCTGTCACCGAACTCCAAAGACTACTCCATGAGGCAACGGAAAAGTACGGCGATTTAGAAACAAAACACAAAGAGTCTCAGCTATCAAACGAGGAGATTATAACAAAAAAGAACGAGTGTATCGCAATGCTTAAGCAAGAATTGGAAACTAGCAATGAAATGTTCAAAGCTATGAAGGATGAAAGTATTCATAAAGAAGTTGAAGGTCTTTCCCCAGCAGCAGCTGCTGCATCTCGCATCATCAAGCCAGGAATGTCTTTAACTCAAATTTATACTCAATATGTTAACGTCAGTGATGAACTTACAATACAGAAAGAAGAATCCAGTCGACTTCAGTCTTACATACAACATATAATTAATGAATTGGAGGAAAAGGGTCCATTATTAAGGAAGCAGAGAGAGGATTATGAAACAGCACTTGAAACCATTAAGGAGATATCTCATCAAAATGATGTTTTGGTTATGGAAAATCAGCACTTTAAAGAGGAAAGCTTACAGGATAAGAGAAATGAGGGAGTGTTTTCCAGGGAAAATAGCCGACTTAAGAAGGAAGTCACAGATTTGAGCCGACAGGTATAAAATAGACTTAAATATTGTACAGGGTGATTCCAAATAATGTATTGACTACAAAAATCAATTGCAAGTTTGTATATCTTTAGTAAACAAATTTCAGTTGAACTTCTAGTCCCTCCCAGTCCGTTCCAATGAAATAAATAAAAAACACATGTCTATATTTTGTATTCTATCATTTGGAATCACTTTGTATATACAGGCTTTTGGGTATGCACACACATGTAAATATAGAAAAATTAAAAAGGTTAAAAATTTGAAGAAAAAATATTGGGGACACCCTTCCATAATGCATGTTTACAAAACTTTGACTGGTAGGGCATACATTAAAAAATAATAACAAATAGCAAATGTTTTTTGAACAAAGGTTCATAGGATGTTTGTACTATCAAGTGCAAAAGTAATGTCCAGCGGACCGGAATTCTGCCGTAAACTCGACTTACGTTCCCAAATCCTAACAGGTAAGAAAAGGGAAAAGTATACAGGTATAAGAAATACATATGTCGAAATTTGCAGCGAAACCCAGAAACGCTGGACATTACTTTTGCACTTGACCGTACTTGTTTTGGTGTAGATATTAATTTGGCACATAACTTTCTGAACACCATGTATACAGGGTGATTTCTAACGTATGGAGGAAACTGAAAGGACAATTAGAGGAGACCAAAACATAGTTTGTTTTACAATAAACTTTTGATCAAAATCGAATAACAAGAAAGTTACAGCGATTTAAAGTTCTTATAATTTAACGCCCACGTTTTGAGTACCGCTGAGCTTATTGTATTCGCTTTTACATCAGAAATACATCTCACACAATCTGATAAATTGCTGCTGTAATTTTGACTTACCTGCATGATCAGATTATGTAAATCAGCGGCTGTCAATAAACAAACACCTATAACTGAATATTTTCAAGAACACTTTAAATAGCCATAACTTTCGTCTTATCAAATTTTTTACTGAATTTTGTTTAATTAGCTGACAAATATACAAAAGTTGAATTCAAAACGTAAATAATTACCGTATTTTATTAAAAAAATCATCAAGTTTATAAGAACTTTAAACTGTTGTAACTTTCTTGTTATTCCATTTTGATCAAAAGTTTATTGTAAAAAAAACTATGTTTTGGTCCCCTGTACTTGTCCTTTCAGTTTTCTCCATACGTTAGAAATCACCCTATATAGACCTTTTGCCAATTTCACGAATTTTTTTTCTTTTTAAGTTTGAATGTTCTCACAATCGTTCACCATCAGATTCTGTTACACACACTACATCTATTATTTTTCTTGGATTTTCCTCTATTATGTGATTTCTCTTCCTTAAAACATTCTTTCTTATTCTGCAGTTTCTCTCTCCAATCTTTCATATTTATCTTCTATATATTTTCAATTTTCTCTCACACACTCCATTTTCTTGGGTCTTTCTCTAATATTCTTTTCTATTCTTTGTTACTTTGTACTTCTATTCTCTTCCTTATTTTAAAAATTTCTACATACGTTCATACTCTGCAGCGAGGACATGAACTGAAATAAGCGTACACTAAAATTCGAAATTCCAAATAATTCCAACAATTATAAAAAATTCGTAAACAATTCCCAAACGATTCCAATACTTCCTCAACAATTTCACAAAATTCCAACAGTTCCACAAAAATGCTCAAACAATTCCCAACATATGTACACAAAATTCCATCCTGAATTACCCCTCGCTTTGCAGTTTTTCCCTCCAATCTATAGATTTTCCCTCATCATTTTTTGGGTCTTCCTTTATTATATTGTTTCAATGTCTCTTTCTTTAATATTATTCTTCATTCTTTCTTATTGTCTATTTCTGTCCTCTTCCCCATGAACTTTCTTCAATTCTTGAATCTTCCTCTACTACCAAGACCCTTTTTCCAATGTTCCTTTATTGTTCTCTCTCCTGTCTTCCTCTTCTTCCTACATCGTATAACCATGTCCCAATTTTTGTATTTTTATATAAATATTAACTTTGTAGGTTTGTCATCTCCTTCGTGAAGTGGAACTATCTCGTGCAGGTTCATGTTCGACATCCACAGATCAAGACATGAGTGACAGCATGAGCTCTGGAGATATAATAACCAAGAGATTGGTCACATTCAGTGACATTGCTGAGCTACAAAGCACAAATCAACGTCTCCTTTCTATTGTTCGCGAACTTACTAACAAACAAGAGGAAGCTGAATCAATGGACCCTGCAGCAATTGCTCAACTGAAGATTCAGATGGAATCGATGAAAGAAGCACAGAGTAGTTTACTCGAGCAGCAAGCAACCCAGAACAAAATGATGAATATGGTCTTAGGACAACGTGATATGTATAAAACTTTGTACGAGCAAGCTATGAAAGGAGCAGGGGAGGATATTCCGATGCAGTTGGAACGACCATATATGCCAGATCAGGAAAGAAACTCACAAAGCCCTAAACCACATGATGATTCTGATTCACATTCAGATGATAAGGTAAACTAGAAAACATATTTCATACTCTATACAGGGTGTTTCAAATTTGAGGGCAACTATGAGGATCTCCCTTATTATAAGGGATAGAGGGTAGGTTTAAATTCGGAAGTTTTGCAAAATTTTGTAAATATTAATATGCCGTAAAAAAATTTAACTCATGTGGATCTGTTTTTGTGAAAAATCTAAAAAAAATGGTTTTCATTTTTTATTTATAACTTTGATATTAGACAAGATGTAAGGATATTTTTAGGAAAACTTTTTCTTCTAGTCGGTCAAAGGCACTAAATTTTTCATAAAATGTTTCGTTTTTTTAACCATTATCAGTTTTCTTATTTCTTATGGAGGTCATCTTAAATTTTTTTGTCATTGGGTTAAATTTCCTTGTGGCACATTATTATCCATAAAATTCTGAAAAGTGCCAAATTTAAACCAAGTTAGTAACATTAACCTTGCTTTTCAAATATGAGTCGGGGCGACCATGCCACCACTGGTGGAAATAAATAGTTGATCCGTCTCCATTAATAACAGCTATACGCAGAAAACCGCACTGGAAAAAATATCTTTTATGGACTACTATGAAAATCCCATTTCTTTTCATTTAACTGAACCTTGATCGCTTGCCGTTTACGAGACTCCCATGCATGTCCTCTTTATCTTGGACAAGCTGTACGTTTATGAATTTCAACAAAGTAAAGCTTGAAAACATCAATAAACATACAGTTGTTTCTTATTTAATTTAATTAAAACAAAATCTAGCGTAGTTGTTGTTTTCTAACTGGGTGTAATTATTTTCTTAGGTTCCCGACCTAGTGGGCCAGTTAGAAAAAGCCAAGAAAGAAGTTGAAACTCTCAAGGAAGAAAATGATACATATCGGAAAGAAAAAACTGCCAATGAGAAAATCCTAATTGAACAACTTGAAGAAATGCGCAAGGAAGTTCGTGAAGTTATTAGACAGAATTGCAAATTAACATCGGTAGGTGAAATGAATGATGAACGATTCAAAATAATGCAATCAAATGTTGAAGTATACAAAAACCAGATCTCAGCTTTAGAAAAACAAAACAAAATTTATAGTGAAAGCATTATAAAGCACGAACAGATGTCTAGTTACCTCAAGGATGAAACTCTTCAGGCACAAACCAAATTATCCAAGGCTGAAGTCAAATTAGCCAATATTGAAAAGGAAAACGCTTTACTTTATGACAGAGAAACAAGATTAGTGAAAGAATTAGAATTTTTAAAAAAAGAATCCCATGGTAAAAACCTATTACAAACAAACATTGAATTAATAAAAGCTACACTCGAGAGAAATGATGCAGAAAGTCGCATTCGTTTAGAGGCACGACTGGATGAGGCTCATAGAGAGTGCGCCGCTCTACGTAGACGCCTTCAAGAAGAGCAAGATCGTTTCCGTGAACTTGGTGACCACTTAGAGAAACAAACAAATGCTGCACAGGTGAGTTGTTTTTATTCACATTCTTTGTTAAATCTTGATTTTCTTCTAAGCTTTCCATCTACGTTATAATGTTAATTTTGTGGTCTATTTTAAAGGCTCAAATGGAAGAAGAAAAAAATCTTGCATTAAAACTTCGTGAAGAGGTGGCAGAAGCTCGTGAAGATTTAACAGCTAAACAAACTCAAATAGAAGAGTTGACAAAGAAGCTTAAAAATTCCCTTATGACGATTCCCCGAGGAAGTGTTGAGGGTGGTAAATTCCGAGAACTTGAGAAGCTCTTAAACGACAGTCAAGTCGAAGTACACTCCTTGCAACAACAACTAAAAATGGCCAAGGAAACTGTTGAGCAACATTGCAATGTTGCGGAAGGTGCTGAAAAACAATTGAAGACCTTAATGGATGACCAGGATATCCAACGTAAAGCTATTGAAGCGAAATTGAAGGAAAAGGAGGCTAAAATATTGAAACTGGAAGAACAGTGTTCTGAGCTTCAAGGTGAGCTTTCAATACAGACTGATGGACCCGATATGGCTGCGTCAGAACTTCGTGGACGCATGCATCGTATGGAAGACGAATTTAAGAGTACAAAGGCTGATCTAGAGGAAGCAAGGAAGAATTTGGGTGTTGCTCAGAACGAAGTTAGGCAATTAACATCTAATTTAGAAGTGGCTGAAAATAAATATACACACGAGATGATGTTACATTCCAATGATCTCCAGGTAAGTCCCAAGTTATTCTGTATTCCACCAGATGGCTTTAAGAGGATCATCTACCCTTAATAATTTGAAATGAATTGTGGTATACATACCTGAGTTTTGCTGCATGTTTTAAGATCTAGGAGGTGTCTTTTACTAATACCTTGTTTTTTTTATGTACTCTCCACCCCCAGAAGAATGTGAGAGTATTGTTAAAAAAAATTAAAGATATGTTATCAACTTCTATACAGGGTGACCCAAAAATGGCGCAAAATATATATGGTACGCTGTTCAGTACCGCTAAACAAGTGTGAGAAAAATGTTAAAAAAAATCTTTTCGCTCAAATTTGTAAGATATGAAGATGTAAAGTTAACACTTGTAACTTTTTAAAAATTGGAAATGAAACTGACTAAGGGTACTCTATTTGTAGAAAATAATGTCGTTTATTGTTTCCAAATTTTAAAAATTGTAAAAAAGCACGTAATTACAAATTATGAAATTATTACTGAAGACATCGAGATAGCGCGAAAATGATTCTGGCCACATTGTGCCCTGTTCAAAAACCAGTCGTATGGTTTCCTAGGTAATAATGAGTAGGTAACAATCAAAATAAATAGCTTCCTAACAAGTTATAAAATGTGGATGTGCCAGATTGTGCACATCTTTTTCGGTTAATAACTACAAAAACACCGCAGGTAGAATTTTTTTTGTATTTTTCCCTTACTCGCTTGACAGTCACCTACAACGCCCCATAAATATTTTGCGTCATTTTCGGGACACCCTGTATGGGATTTTTTTCTTCTGTTTGCCAATTTTTTGGCTAATTTGACTGGGCTATAAATTACATTCAAATTCTCACTTTTATTATAAACAAAAACTAACTTAAAACTAAATAAACATTGCCTTGCAACCCTGGAAACTCCCAGCACACTAAACCCACCAATCTCAACTTTAATATTTTAAGTTACAATATACCTACCCTTTGTGACACATCAAACAAAAGCTGATTTTAAAGTTAAGTGGGTGAGGTGGGTGACTTAAAAAACCAAAATGTAGTAAAATGTGAGTGTTAAAACATGTAAATAGCAAAAAAATAGGGTGTAACCGTTGTATAACAGAATCAGTTTCCAAGTTATTAAGGATGAATCTTCTTAACTTCTCCACGCTATATGAAAAAATATAAAAAAAGAATAAGATTTCTACTAAAAATTTGTTTTAGGCCTTGACTACAGTAAAAGAAGAATTGGCAATAGCAGCAAGAGAAATAGAAGAAGTGAAGCATGCACGGGAACAAGCTGTGGCAGCTTTGCTAGATACCAAAGAAGGTTTTGTTACACAAGAACAATTCTTCCTAAAGGAAAAGGAACAACTTCAGCAAAGATTCAAGGACGTTGATCGCCAAAATGCACTTTTATTAGACCAAATACAAGCACTAAATGTCCAAATGGGTGCCATCCAAGCACAAGCCACTGATCAGAATCAATCATTTGGAACTGCAGACACCAGTATAAATAGATCCTTCACTGAAGATGAAGTTAAATCTTCAGAGCAACTCCTGAAGATAATAAAATACTTGCGTCAAGAAAAAGACATATCTGTAAGTAAATGTGAAATTTTAGAAGCCGAACATGTGCGACTAAAATCTCAATACGATATGCTTACCAAGCAACTTGAAGATGCTAAGGCTGGATTGGATTCAGAAAGACAAAAATCAGAGATCTCGATGGTTACAGCAGCTAAACATTCAGAAGTTTTACGTAAAGTCGAAACTCTTAATGCGATAACTGATAGTAATAGAACGTTAAGGCATGAACGTGATTCATTAGTACAACAAATTAACGAACTTAAAACACGAACCTCAATACTTGAAGAACAAGTAGCCCCACTGCAAGAAAAGAATAAAGAATTGAGTCTTAAAGCTGAAGCGATGCATACAGAAAACGTGACACTTCGAGGTGAGGCCACCAGATGGCGACAAAGAGCAAATATGCTGATAGAAAAATCAAATCGTACCAGTCCAGAAGATTGGAAAAAATTACAAAATGAAAGGGAAAATTTAGCTAAACAATTGACTATAGAAAGAGGAACCACAACTAAATTAAATGACGATCTCAATACTGTAAGGCAAGAAAAGGGTAAGTTGGATGAACAATTACGAAGCTTACGGTCGCAACACAATCAAGTGAGCGAAGAATTAGAAAAAACAAAAGATGAATTAAGTAAAGTAAAAGAACAACTAAATAATGTAATGAAAGAGTTGGAGACGATTAAAGAAAATTATGCTAAAATTATTGAAGATAAACATAAAGTCGAAGGGGACCTTGAAAGTAGAAACGACACCATCACGGATTTAAAAAATAATTTATTAGCTGTACGTAAAATTGCCAAAAAATACAAACAACAATATGAAGATTTAACAAAGGAGTTAGAAGCACTTAAACAAGAATATGAAGAAAAACGTCAGAATGACACTTTAGCTACTGAAAGACTTGAACAGGTCCATGCTGAAACACGATCTGAACTCCAAGATCGTATATCACAATTGGAACAAACCCACACCGAAAAACTAGACGAGTTATCACAACAAGTAAGTTCTGCTAGTGAGGAAACCGATAATTACAAAAAAGAAATCGAGTCTCTTAAACAATCTTCGTTGGATAAAGAAGAACGCTTTAAAACCTTATTTAAAAATGCCAAGGAACGTATTATGACCCTCACAGAGCAAAACAACAGTCTCCGTGCAGAACTTTATGGCAAGTCATCGGACAACCAAGGTGATTCTGATAAATCCTCTGAAGTAGAACGATTAATGAAAGAAAAAGAGGAAATTCTTGCAGAAAAACAACAAGAAAAAGATCGGCTTACTGCAGAAATTGAAACACTGACCCAGAGAGTTAACCAACTGCAAAGACAATTGGGGCAACAAAGTTCAAAGCCAACCACTAGCACAGGTCCTTCAGAAAAATCTACCACAGAACCACCTACAGCGAATATTAAACCAATGGCTGGACATTCTACCAACACACAAACGCAATCTATTCAAATTCAACCATGGCGTAGTGGTCCAGAAACTCCTCTTGCAAGTATTCGACCAATGTCAATGCAATTACGGACTGTCGCTGTTTTACCTACAAGTCAGGGTCCTTCAACTAGTCAGGGACCCAGTGCTGTTATGGTACCGCCTCAGCAGGTATGTTATTATAAAATTAATTACTTACAAAAATTAAACCATTTCTCTATTTTAGGTTCACACAACAGGTCCTAGTAATATCGAAACACTATCCAGTAGTCCGACTAGTTCTCATACTGAATACATGCCTGCCACTAGCTCGGCAACGCCAACTGTAGTAGGGCCTAGGCAAATCGCCGTTCCCCCAACTCAATCAACCCAGGACACTGAGGATGAAGATAACAACATGCAGGTATATTTTACACTTTCTCCATTGCTGAACCCGAGCCAATGGTGGGTGGTGGTATATTTTTGAGTCATTAACATTTTGCTTGCGGTGGGGACGAAGAATGAGTTGTGCTAACAAAGGTTAATTAACTTTACGCCGATTAAAGTGATACAGCTCAATAGTTAATAGAATATTCTGGACTAATTTTTTTACGGTTTATTAACATCCTGGTGGGGGGACAGCGGATGCCTTTCATGTCCCCTCCTCGTAAATTTTAAAAATTGGACAAAGTGCCGTTTTCTGGGATAATTTTGTGCCCTGGTAAGACTGAACGAGATATTCGTATACGGTTTACATAGCGCTATTTGGCTTATGGCGTAACATCGATTTATTATAAAAAAAATCTTGTGTCACTTTCTGTAGACCAACATTATTGTAAAGAATATAACCCTGAAGGCGACTTTTAAATTCTTCAAAATTATAGAGTAATAAAAGTGCTGATAGGCTGTATTTTACTAAAAAGGTGGCTAGGCCCCTAGATACCAGCCAAAGCTTTTAAATTGTACATTGTGTGCTGTGGCGCTAAAAATAACTTTCAGGTTGCCGCTAGTACATAATTCCTATTCACAATTTCATTGAAATATCTTTTAAAAAAATGAAATCGTTAACTTAGTTGGTTGCTTCCATGATGGTTGCCTCGGTACTACACTTTGCCGTATTCTGTTTGGATGTCGCTTCGGCGGAGGTGAGTTGAAAGGACAGGGCTAAGGAATGGTTTATTTAATAAAAAATTGCTCGCTTTTGCTTGTAGTTCCTACTTATACTGGTGCTTGTTTAACCACATAACGCGTCGAACATCGTCTTCTCCTAAACCCAACTTAGTGGGCGAGTAACAAAAGAGTGTGAAGAAAAAACTTTTTGTCCTCTGGCGGCCGACATTGGAATCTAACGACACCAAACCATGGCCAGCTTTATCCACCAAACCTGGACCTTTCATATAATATGCTATTCAGCAAGGTCGCGGTTTGACTCGAAAGTTGATACTCGCCCCCTCTCCGCCCCCAATTACGAAAAACGGATTTTCTACCAATTTACGTCCCAAACAGTAACCGCGCAACCCCCGCACAACCTCGTAACTAAAAGATCATTCGGAATCCTGAAAATGGTTACAATCGAAACGGCGGCGCGGCGTAAAGGATGCCTGACTCTCAGCGCGCTACTCGCTATCCCGGAAACCGCTGTAATATTGGTCTGTAAACGGCCCGACGGCAATGATTTTAAGCTTTGCAAAAACGTCACACCACTTTGATCCCTCCCTGTACTCTGTAGTCAACTTAGGCCCGGTTTTACAATACTAGTATATACCTGGAATAAGCTATACCTCCGACAGTTGCCATGGTTACAATTCTTTTAACAATTGTAACCATGACAATTGTCGGCGGTATAACTTATTCCAGGTTTTACAATGCAAGTACTATATACCTGGAATAAGTTATACCCCCGACAATTCAAATTGTCATGGTTACAATTGTTAAAAGAATTGGAACCATGGCAACTGTCGGAGGTATAGCTTATTCCAGGTATATACTAGTATTGTAAAATCGGGCCTTATTTATTGTCTGAATTACGAATGTGGAGTCCACATTTACTCCCATTTATTTTAACAGTGGCTTTAGTTAATTACTTTTATTAGGTTCAGCCTGCACCTCAACAACAAGCTGTAGCTCTGGTTCTACCTCGTGTTGAGCAACCCAATAATGGACCTGCTCAAGAATCAGGCACTAGTAGTAGCAGCTCCAATACGGTTACCACTACTCAGGCTGGTTTGAAACGCCCGCGTGAAGTGGATACAGATAGCTGCCAGGCTGATGAACAAGGAAAATTACAACAGCAGACTAAACGAACACGTGTACAGCAAGGTACCACAGAAACATTACAGTCTCATGGTACCGTTACTGATAGTGGGTTAGAAGTTGAATATCAAGTACCAACAAGCAGTCAAAGAGATCATGAGGAAGACACTGATGCAGTTATTGTTGTTGAAAGTGATGAGGATGGTGACGGACCAGATGAGGGTGAAGGAGCTGATGATGATCCTGATGATCCGGATACTGAAAGTTATGACATGGAAGTTTATCCGGTATGTATAGATATTTAAATATAATATTTCACTTGGTACATGGAATGTTGTTAACCTTTTATTTACCATAGGAACAGGAACTAAATTATGATGAAGATATGGAAGAGGAGGAAGGTGGTAATGAAGTGGAGGTAGTAGAAGATTCTAGTGAAGTTCCTAATCAAAGCGAAAGATGTATACAAGAAAATATATCCCAGGAAGAAAGTTCTGAACAGCCACAGTCTGAAGCAATCAGTAGTGGTACCGATGGTATGTACTAATGTTAAAAAAAATTGTTTCTCATTTATTTACATGAAATTATATTGCAGGTACATCTGGTGTTACTGTATCACAAGCATCTCCATCTATTGCAGTAACCATGCCTTCTTTCTCTAGAACGAGACCTGTTGCTCCATTATCAAGGCAACAGCAGCAATCTCATTTATTGCTACCACATGGAATGGATGAGGGTGGAGATGACGGTGAGTTACGCATCAAAAATCATCACAAAAATATCCATAAATTAATGTGCATTTTTGGGACTCTACCTATACAGGGCGTAACACAACTTATCCGAAAAAATTTAACCATACATGCACTTTTAAATAAGAAATTGATTTGTTAAT
This sequence comes from Hemicrepidius hirtus, assembly GCA_963082805.1. Lineage (NCBI taxonomy): Eukaryota > Metazoa > Arthropoda > Insecta > Coleoptera > Elateridae > Hemicrepidius > Hemicrepidius hirtus. The sequence continues at coordinate 8,240,143 of OY720165.1, forward strand.
AGTTATTTTTTATACAAGACGATAAAATTATATTTTATCGACAAGCGGAAAGTGTTAATTAATTTTCGCGAGTCGATAATTAAATTTTATCGTCGTGTATAAAATTCTATTTTTTTCTATAGCAGATGTTAAAAAAATAAGAAAAAATTGTAAAAAAAATCAATTTAAAATTAGATTATATTAAACCCGAAAATCTCAGTAGCAAAGGTTTCCATTCGGTTTCCATGGAGTTGCCAGAAAATTAATGTACTTTATCTATCCTTGCGGTTAAAGTGTTACTTTATCTACCCTTGCGGTTAAAGTAATACTTGATCAACTATTTTTAGTCGAACAAAGCACACTTTAACATCTGCTATAGAAAAAAAAATTTTTTTAATAAAAGCCCAACACAAAACGAGATAAAAATAAATTGTTGAAGTTACAAATTATAATTTGTAACTTTAACAATTTTTATCTCGTTTTCTGTTGGGGTTTTATTAAAATTTGTTTTAACAAATCGATTTCTTATTTAAAAGTGCATATATGGTTAAATTTTTTCGGATAAGTTGTGTTGCACCCTGTATATCTTATCTATACAGGATGATTTGGTAGGAGTGGCCCGTGGTATATCACTTTTGGCTATAGACCTCCATTCTCTTTTGTTTTTGTACCTTCTTCACGTTTATCATAAAATTGATGTGTATTTGTGATGGTTTTCTCATGGGGTATTTACTATACAAGAACTTTTTCCTGTTAATGTGGGACAAATGCTTTTTAAATTATAGTTGGTAGCCACCTATTCGAAATCACCTTGTATACAGGGTTATTCAAACTGTAAACTCAATTGTTTGTATTAATGCTGGAAAATGTGATTATTTAGCATCCAGAGAATTATTCCGAAAATTACTGCCAAAATTTTCTGTATTTGTTTGTTAAGAGATTTTTTTTTGTTTGAAAATGGAAAACTTTTATTACTTACTTCACAAAATGTTTGATAAAACGGGTTGTAGGGCTGTCTCTTGCAATTCGTGTTTACAGTATTAAGAAAACAAAACAAGTCTTGTTTTTTGAAGGACCATGTATAAATTAGGTAGTTAGTTTTGCAACACACTGTATAGTCCAGGAGCTAGCGGTATATTTTAAGACTAATTTCTATCAAGCTGAAATTTTTATGAGCTGGTATGGTTATGTCTGCCAAATGTAGGTGGTCGGCAAAATAGAACCGCGGGACATAAGGCGCCCAGAATTTTTTGTTTTTAATTATTTTTTGATGAAATTTACAAACTTCAATCAAGCTAATTCCTATTTTGCTCGTTATTTAAGACATTCCGACAACAAAAAATTAACTGTCCGACATAAGAGTCGGAACTGAATCAGTGTCTGCCGTTTGGGGTTCATATTGTTTTTAAGACATTTGACTTATTACCATCAACCTGATTTTTTTTAAATAACTATATACAATTTAACGGGACAGAAGCACTCTCTGACGTCCTGGATTGGTTAGTTGCCCAATTTTTTTTCTTAGCGCTCTATGTCCCGCGGTCCTATTTTGCCGACCACCTACATTTGGCAGACAACCATACCAGCTCATAAAAAAAATTTCAGCTTGATAGAAATTAGTCTTAAAATATACCGCTAGCTCCTGGACTAGTATGTATATCAACCTGAGTTAGAATTTATTTTAAGAAATGCTTCTCCATTACAGGAATTGTACCATCAACACCAACACTGTTCCCACCACGTAGGTCTGATGGTTTTGGGGAGGCCGTTAGCTCACCCCATGTACCCACTGGTAGTAGATTCACGTATGAGTCAGCCCCATCAAACAATTCTGGATCAACTGAAGTCATACCAGAACAAACCTTAGAATTTTCTCATACCGATGATAACAGTATGTTTATTTTTATTTCCAGTTTCCTTTAGGAATTCTGATGTGTTTTTTAAGGTACCGGTCGCAGCGTTCCCAGTACACCTCTTCAAGCTTCTCCTCAAGAATCTGGACCTGCTGGTGAAGAACAGAACTCTCATCAGAGCACCAGCTCAGAACGTAAGTATAAAAATAAGGATAACTGGGAATAACTCCGAGTAGTTCCCAAACTGCAACTGACTGATCTTTTTACCTTCCCCCATTTTCTCGAGGACCTTTTTTTTTCTGCGGTAGCAGGGGTAGCTAGCACCTTACGGCAGTTAGAGTAGATCACTATAGGATGAGAGCAGATCAGATCACTTTCATTAGGAATTGGAAAGCACCTCAAAGATTTATTTTTGATTTTTAGCGGAAATTCCTACCATAACAGTGAGCGGGGCAAGTGATGAAGCCGAATCTGCTCCTGAAGGCAGTCTTTCTGAGTGTATGGGTCCACCTAGTACCGCAGGGACCTCTGCAGAAGCATCTCAACCATCAGAACAACAACATGAAGAAATGTTGGAAAATGAAGACGGGGTAAAAAATTGTATTATTTAAAAAAATGTTTTTTTTCTAATTTTGTGTTCAGGTGACATCTGAAGGTGAAAAGCCTCCAGCATCAGAGGAGAGTGAGGAAGAAGGTAGAGAAGCCGAAGCCTCGCCCAGCACAAATACTCGTTCTAGAAGTAATGGCCCAAGAGGGGCTAGTGTTGCAAGACGTTCAATGAGAAATTCGCATATGCGAGGAATGGCAAGGCCTAGTCCTACACCAATTGTTTGGAATGAGCAACAGCATCAGTCTAGGCACCAACGTAAGTGTAAAGATTAGAAATTTTCCTTTTTTTTATGTAGTGCTTTTCTAAATAAAAATTAATTCTAAATGTTATTTTAATTCTGCAACTTCAATACGTGAAAGTTTATTTTTTAGAATCTCATCGTGGAAGAGGCCAACCAAATTTTCCACCTCGAGTAGCAAGACGAAGCCGAGGACGTTCTCCCCGTAGTCCTTATGGCCGCTTCTAAAGGTCACTCACTATTAAGCAGCATTATTGTCATTCCTTTCATTATTTTTTTTTCATATTATGCATAATTTTGCCTCCTTATTTCGATAAAACTCGTTGAAAATTTATTAACAAAAGAGGCGATTCTTATTTGCTGATTATGTATAAAATAAGATATCTTTTTTTTGTAGTATTAGTATTCTTTGCAGTTTATAATTTTGTATACTTTTAGTTTTAGATATTTTATAAGGTATGGAGATAATTCGCGGATCAGACTGAAATTTTATAGACGAGAAAAGTGATCGATCAAGCTGAAATTTTGGTTTCTTTTTAATATGCAGAACCAAGAAACATTTTTTAAAGTTACGTGTAAATGTTTAATTTCATAAAGAAATAGATCTAAGAATATTTCATCTTTACTTAAATAGAAAATGTTTTAAGAATTGTAACTGCTGTAGGTATTATTAAAAAATTTTAGACATGGTAAAATGTTTTTCTTTTAATATTCAGTTGTTTACTTTAAAACTGCTTCAGAAAAATCTCCTTGTGGTTTAGTTTTCTAATCAATAATTTTCTGTTTTGATTTAATGATAACCAAGGTCAGGTTCGTCCTGTTATTTCTGTGATAGACAACAGAAATTAACCACTTTGTTTAAACCAAAATTGAAAACATTTTCTATTACAATTTTCATTTAAATCTTGTCCTTTGATCATTTTTACTTAAAATGAATATCCGTGAAAAGAGATTAGAAGTTCTCAATTAGTTTTTAAGTTTTCCATATGGTGTTAGATTAGGACTCAAACATTGCTGTATGTTTGTTTGTAATTAAAGATTTCTTTTTACTTTAAGCGTATCTTTATTTAATTTTCATAACTTTCTCCTTTTCTACCAAAATGTTCTTAAAGTTATTGATGAAAAAATTCTCATACTTAGGATATAAAAGTTGTTTATTCTCAAACTAAATGTTTTTAACACAGACCTTAGCACAGAAAACCTTTCTACAGGTTCTTCAATATTCATTTCGTTATTTAGTAGGTACCGCCCTAGCGGTAATTTTTGAGTTTCTAGGGTCCCATTCACCTTTCCTTATGATGAGACCCTCAAATTTTAGCATTATTTATAAATAACTGCAACAAAGAAACGGAAAACTAGGTTTTAAAGAAAATGTTTCTGTTGGGGGTTACCCTAACTCGTAACTTCTACGTACTACAATATAAAATTTAAAAAATGCTGAATTATAAATTTAAAATCACTTTCCCATAGTTGTTGTAATAGTATATTATATTATTAGGAGTAGAAAGAGTTAATTTTGTGTTGAGCTCATATTGCGGCCGAGGCGCACGCGCCGAGGCTGTGCAAGTGAGCGAAACACAAATAAGACGTTCTACTCCGAATAATATATACTATTTTTTCTTCAAGTGTAAAAATAGTCTGTTGCTGTAAATAAATATTTCATAAAAAGTCATTTGCACAGGACAACGCTCTCCCCTCTACCAACCTTGGGGGCGGAGCTATGGGCAAAATACTGCCGTTGCCATGGATACGTAAACACATTATTGTACTAGTAACATTATTTTCATTGTTTGACTATTAACAAAATGACTTCCTTCTACATAGCCAGTTCTGTACAACAATACGGATATTATGGGGCCAGCTGCTTCACGCAGTGTTAAAATAATAGAATCAAGGAGTTACTATATTTTGCATTTGTTATAATATTTTATAGGTATAGCTTTTGACAATGGCACTTTGATGCCGAAATACGTATAAAGCGAATAAATCTTGTTATTTCCCGTTGAAATCGATATTTTATTTAATATTTATTATTTATATTATGATACGCTTGAAGAAAATAGTATGTTATATTATTAGGAGTAGAAAGAGTTCTTTTTGTGTTGAGCTCATATTGCGGCCGAGGCGCACGCGCCGAGGCTGTGCAAGTGAGCGAAACACAAATAAGACGTTCTACTCCGAATAATATATACTATTTTTTCTTCAAGTGTAAAAATATTCTGTTGCTGTAAATAAATATTTCCTAAAAAGTCATTTCCACAGGACAACGCTCTCCCTTCTACCAACGTTGGGGGCGGAGTTATGGGCAAAATACTGCCGTTGCCATGGATACGTAAACACATTATTGTACTAGTAACATTATTTTCATTTTTTTACTACTAACAAAATGACTTCCTTCTACATAGCCAGTTCTGTACAACAATACGGATATTATGATACGCTTGAAGAAAAAAACATTTTTCTTCAAGCGTATCATAATATCCGTATTGTTCTACAGAACGGGCTATGTAGAAGGAAGTCATTTTGTTAGTAATAATAATAATAATAGTTTATTTTATTTGCTGTGCTACATACAGGATAAGAGATCCCAATTACATACAGTCCAGCCTTAGTCTATTCTTAACCTCATATTACCTAACTACACTAACTACCTACATATTACAAAGTAAAGTAACAGGTAAAAAAAAAAATAAAGAAGATGTAAAATCTACAGTCTTAAGTACAACACTTAATTATAGAAATTTTATTCATTGTAAATATATCAAGTGCTGGATATTGTTCACAGCATTTATTGCACACACTTAAACATTTAGCAAGTACAGATACCGAGATAGGAACCTTAAATACTTTAGCTTTGTGTCGTAATCGTATATCAGGTACATTAAAAGATATCAAAGTTAACAATTCCGGAACGTTCAGTCTATTATTAATAATATTGGATATAAAAACTAGTGTTAGTAGTTGCCTTCTTTTTTCCAAACTTATGATCTGAAACTCGTCTAATTGATTTATATAGGATATAAGAAAAGGATAATGTTTAAATTTTCGACAGTAAACAGTTCTCAAAAAGCGCTTTTGCACTTTTTCGATGTTATTAATATGGCATTCAGCTGTTGGCTGCCAAATAATACAAGCATATTCCAAGATTGACCTCACCAAACACATATATAATCTGATTATAGTGTCAAAGTTGAGTAAGCGACCTTCTCTGAGAACAAAAGCTAGCATACGATAGCCCTTTGCTATCACCTTATTAATATGACTTGTAAAATTGAGCCTCGAGTCAAATATAACCCCTAAGGGCGTTTTCACACACACCGGCAAAGCCGGTGCCGGTGCCGCTGCCGGCACCGGCTCTAACCATCGCACTCTTTCACACACACCGGCAAAATCGGTACCGCTGCCGGCACCGGCTCTAATTACTGCAGTCTTTCGTACACTGACTGGCCCGGCATCCGGTTTGTCGAGATCAGCGACGGCTGCATTTACCGGTGCCGGCAGCCGGACCGGCAAATCTGCCGGACCGGGCTACGTGTGAAAGCGTCCATTTGATTACATTGCATCCGGTGCCGGTGCCGGCGCCGGCACCGGTTTTGCCGGTATGTGTGAAAACGCCCTAAGTCACGCATTTCTCTCATAGCTTCTAGATTGATACCATTTACATTATAACTGAAAGTAAAACTTGTTTTCTTTTTAGTGAACGCTATATATTTACATTTACTTATGTTCAAAGATAGTTTGTTTTTTATGCACCACTTGTGAAAGTTATCAAGATCAGCCTGTAGTTCAAGGCAGTCTGCGGGACTTTTTATTTCTTTGTACAGTTTCAGATCATCTGCATAAACAAGACAGTTCACATGATGCAGACACTTAACTACGTCATTTATAAACAGTATAAATAATAGTGGCCCCAATATTGATCCCTGTGGGACCCCAGAGGTTGCTATAAATTTATCTGAGCGATTGTTGCAATAATTAACATATTGTATTCTTTTTGTTAAGTAAGAGCTTATTAGAGTTACATCACTTATGCTAAAGTTGTACATATACAATTTTCTTAATAATATAGAATGGTTTACCTTATCAAAGGCTTTACTGAGATCCGTATATATAACATCTAGTTGTAAATTTTTATCAATAGATTTCCCAATTTCGTGAGATATGTTTAGAAGGTTTGTAATTGTGGATTTTCCTTTAACAAACCCATGTTGCTGCTGTATAATTACAGGTGAAACATGAGCGGCAATTTTGTTATAAAGAATTCTTTCAAAAATCTTAGATAAAGCAGATAGGACTGATACCGGTCTATAGTTGGTGACATTACAGGGATTGCCACTTTTATGCACTGGTGTAATACAACCTACTTTTAGTTTATCTGGGTAAACACTATTTTTCACCGCACTATTAAATATAGCTCCCAAGGGTTTAAGTAACGAGTCACAACATCCCTTGAATATGTAGGTAGGGATATCATCATGTCCAGTCGCAGCCCTGGGACGCAATGATTTTATTGCTGAGCAGATTTCTTCTTCCGCCACAGTTTTAATATTTAACAAATCCAAATTATAATACTTGTCCTTATCACCTTCATCTTTTTCTTTATTGCACGAGTTGTTATTAATTTTAATATTGCCCTTCTCTTCAATAGAATACACTGACTCAAAGGTTTTGGCAAATGCTTCACAAATTTCTCTGCTGTTACATATTTCTTTATTTTCATAAAGAAATGTGTGGGCAATTTTATTATTGCTTCGCTTCTGTTTTACATATGACCAGAAGGATTTAGGATCAGTTAAAATTTTATCTTGAGTTGTTTGTATATACTTCAGGTGAGCATTTGTAATGAGCGACTTTATTTCCGATCTCAGACCTTTAAATTTCTCAAAGTATTCATCTTGTCGTGCTCCAGATTTTAAGTATTTTTTCCTATATCTCTCCTTTATCTTTATCTTACTTTTTATTTCGGGGGTAAACCAGGAAGGAAAATTTCCTTGTTTTCTGGTAGATACCTTTGGCACTGTTTTATCAAGGATGTCATATAAATATTTATAAAACTCATCTACCGCTGCATTAGTATCATTGCAATTTAGCACATTAGCCCAATCACACTGGTTCATGAGTTGGTATAGTTTCAGAAAATCAGCTCCTTTGTAATTATATTTAAGTAATGCCGAGTTAGCATTGCTTTCCCATTTAGTGTGTCTTCGCATTCCCTTTTTAATGTTGAATGAAATTTCTAGTGGAGGATGATGATTATCCACTGGGAGCAGTGGAAAACAACAATTATTCACACGAGCGTCATTTAAATCTGTAATTACTAAGTCTAAAGTTCTCCCTAAACAATTTACACAATTACTTATAGAATAAAAGTCATATTTACACATAAATTCATTTAAGAGTTTACACTTATCGTTTCCATTAAACATGTTAAAGTGGGATCCTTTAACTTCAGGCAAATTAAAGTCACCCAGAAAAAATACATAATCAAAACTGATGCTATCAAGTACATTTTCAAAATCACCCAAAACTGATTGATATAATTGAAAATCACATTGAGGTTTTATATAAACACAACAGAAAACTAATTTTAAATTAAACATGTTTACCTTAACATATAGCCCTTCATAGTTTGGATTTTTTATATCTCTGATAATGCTAGATTTATACGTTTTCTTTACCATAAGTAAAACACCACCTCCACGAGTCATACGAACTGCATCATAATCACGGTCCCTGCGATACACATTGTAGCGAGAGTCACTAAGTTCACCATCACATACTGTATCATTAAGTCCAGATTCAGTAATAGCTAAAACATCAAAATTTTCAGATTGGCGCGAGTTGTAGAATTCCTTCAATTTGGTCCGAAGCCCCCTGACGTTCTGATAGTAAATTCTTATATTTTTTTTTATATCTTCTTTATTGGCCTGAACCTCCTGAACAGAATTCCATGTTTTGTTTTTTGGCACGAAAAAAATTAAACTTGCTGACATTTACGCCTTGAAACCATTCATTGGGGTTCCATACTTTTTCTTCTAAATTCAGAGGTACCCCCACCTTAAAGGAACTAATTTTTGTGTTGGGATTTTTTGACTTTATTTTTTCACATATAATGTCTTCTTCTTGATGTTTATTCTGTAGATGTTGAAGTAAATCTGCAGCTGATAAATCTTTCTGTAGATTCGAGACATGAATCCAGAATTTGCTTCTCTCACTCAGAGGAACTGCCTTGAATTTCGTGGTATCCTCCGTGATTTCTGCTGAGCCATTGATTACTTCTCTCTTTGTTTTCATTCCTTTTCTATCTGTTTTGCTACTTTTCTTATATCGTACTTCCTTCCATTCGCCATCTTTTTGTACGCTTTCATTTTTAAAATTATCCTGTATCATATCACTATTTAAATTTATAAGTTTATCTATTACTTTTTTTGCATATGTTTCATGTTCATTTGCTATACTAGTACTACTTGTATTTTTTGAGTGGGTCAAGGACATCTGTCAGTCAAAAAATGAAAATAATGTTACTAGTACAATAATGTGTTTATGTATCCATGGCAACGGCAGTATTTTGCCCATAGCTCCGCCCCCAAGGTTGGTAGAGGGGAGAGCGTTGTCCTGTGGAAATGACTTTTTTCCGCAACCGACTCAAAAGTGATCACTTTTGATACCAAAAACGGACAGTGAAGTTGATGTTTTTGTTATTAGTAAAAAAATGTGTGTGTTGCTAGGCAACACTTTTAGTTCCTAGGAAGTAAAAGTACTTTTACTTCCTTCCTAGGAACTTTTACTTTTAACTTTTTTGGTTAAGATTTTGGTTTGTTATGTGAATAACATTTATTTAAGAAAAACACTACAAAGATATTAGACAAAGAATTTTCTGTAAATATTTAAATAGCTATCTCCCATCACAGTAAATGATCTAGCCTTATTAGTTTTAATGTTAGGATCTTAGGAATTTTAATCAGTAAGACTGATTTAAGATCTTCAATATCATTAATCTTTAAATGTAGTAACTCGTCGCAGGGACAAGCTCCAGCAACACCCAAAATTAATATAACCTACAAACGTCAAAATTTAATTATCGTAAAATATTCGATTTTAAAACTAAAACACACCTTCATCATCAAGTATTGCTTATCAGGAGCACACTTCAAGAATCGATCCACCTGTTCTTTACTAAGAATTCTCGATTTCTTCGGTGTGTAGTCATTATTTTCTTTTTTTAAATAGGCACGGAGTTTTGAAAATTTTTCGATATTTACCCCATTTTTTAAACTTAATGTTGCCTTCAACATTGAATATTGCGCCCAAAGAGTAGAAGCCTTCATTTTAGTGGACAATTCGGAAAAGTACGCTAATAGTAGGTACCTACGCTTTCCGTGTACGATTTTACGGTTTTCTCGTTACACCAATTTAAAAATTTGTTGTACACTTCTCGAGATTTATTGGGCAGAAGATTTGATACAACTTCTTTTGCACGGTCTAAAATTTCTGGTGGTGTATCTTCGTTACCATTATCTTGTTCAAACATTTTCGATGGTTTGGCTGGGTTTGACAGAATAAATAAAATTGAAAACAAAAGCTAAGAAGACTTGATTTTAGTAGTAGTAGCACAGTAGTGTTCTCTAATTCCTCGCATCTTAATTTTATTATTTTGAATCCGGTTGTTCCGGTTGCGGAAAAAATAGTATGTTACATTCGGATGAAAAGTGACTTCTTTTGACTCGAATCTACTATTTAGGAAATATTTATTTAGTACAGCAACAGAATATTTTTACACTTGAAGAAAAAATAGTATACAGGGTGGAATGCGAAATTGGAAACACCTTTATTCTCGGAAGTTATTACAGATAACAAAAAATTGTTTAAATAAAGTTTTTAGTACTTTGAAGAAGCTCACTAAATCTGTATAAATTTGGTAAAAAAAAATTTAATTTTCGTAGATATTGCCATATTTGTACTTTTTTTAAATGGAATACCCTGTATATTATTACACTAGTTAAGAGAAAATAATTTTTGCTTTAAAAAAGTTTAAGGGTTTTTACTTTCTAAACTTGATAGTTTTTGAGATATTAATGAAAATATTTAAATTTTTCTTCTCAAAATAAAGTGTGCGTTGAAAACAAAATTACTATTAAAAACAATGTACAAAATAAATAATTATTTTATTCTCATAGTAGCTCATAGATAAATACAAAATAAATGTTATCGAACTACAAAAAATATTCAAAATTTTTTGGGTTAATATTGAAATATGCCAATACATCAACTTCTAAATTTTCATTTATCTCACGTGTTTCGTAATTCCTTAATACTGATCCAGTCCTACGCAGCTTTCTTTCTAATTTGAATAAATACGAATGGTTTGGATATAATACAATACAAAATAACTCAACTGTCAACAAATTTTGTTTTCAACGCACACTTTATTTTGAGAAGAAACATTTAAATATTTTCATTAATATCTCAAAAACTATCAAGTTTAGAAGGTAAGAACCCTTAAACTTTTTTAAAGCAAAAATTATTTTCTCTTAACTAGTGTAATAATATACAGGGTATTCCATTTAAAAAAAGTACAAATATGGCAATATCTACGAAAATTAAACTTTTTTTTTACCAAATTTATACAGATTTAGTTAGCTTCTTCAAAGTACTAAAAACTTTATATAAACAATTTTTCGTTATCTATAATAACTTCCGAGAAAAAAAGTGTTTCCAATTTCGAATTCCACCCTGTATATTATTCGGAGTAGAACGTCTTATTTGTGTTTCGCTCACTTACACAGCCGCAATATGAGCTCAACACAAAAAGAACTCTTTCTACTCCTACTAATATAATATACTATTGTTTTGTTTCCAGCAGGAAGGATTTTGGCACAAAACTTTTGTACAGAAAAACAGTAAGTGCCTTCGAACAAAATCGAAATAGACTAACCGAATAACCTGCCGCATAGCAGGTTCAAGATTTTTCCAGTTTTGATTAAACTAATTAATTGAAGTGAATTTTGAAATTATTTCTGGAAACTCCATATTTTTTTGAATGCCAGTTACGAGTTCCTTTTTGATTTATAGGTACTTTTTTTCAAGTCATTACTCATTAGTGAAGAAATGTAAATCGAAATATAATGCAATTTTAATCATTAGTAGTTAATTGACTACCTTTTGGGAGAAGCTGCAAATATCATAGTGGCACTAATTTATGTGTGTAGGTATAGTAAAGTATGATTTCTATCAAATACTATTAATACGCTTCGCTTAATACAGGACACTCCTGGATTTTCTATATAAACGATTTGCGTTGTGTCCTGTATTAAGCGAAGCGTATTAATAGTATTTGTTAATTGTTTCTATCTATGCAATCTGTTGCAGCAATACATTGCAGTTGCATAGAGTTGCATAAAAAATCACAAGCAAATTCCCATCTGTGCAATTTTGTAACTAAGGCAAGAAAACATCTAGTATATTTTAATGTTTGACAACTTTAAATGTAAAAGTGGCAATGCTTATGTGTTTGTTGACAATTCTCTGGTGTTACCAACACCTCTGTAATAACTGCTGTTGGTATTAAAGAAAATACTGAAGTAGTACTAGAATTGCAAGGACGAGTTGCTTGAAAATAGAACAAGTTCTAATGCATGCAACTTCTTGCGGCAACAAAAATTGCATGTCATTTTGGTAAAATTGCATAATATAAACGCAAAAGTTGCTGCAACGAATTGCATACTTAAGTTAAAATTTATTTGGATTGATTCCGTTCACTAATTTAGCTAAAACTCTGGAATAAAGTAAAGCAGGTGTACCATATACTTCACCACAGCTAAAGGCCAACCTTAAAGGTAAATACAGAATATGGATCTAACCAGATCTAACGTAGAAATGCCTGGCATGGACCACGATATCAATGATCTAACTTATCAACATCCCTAATGTAGGTAGGTACTGATCCATATTTAATCAAATTCTTTTCAATAAATAAATACAAAGTAAAAGGTTACAAAGAAAATTGAATGGATAAAAATAAAACACGAAATCAACAACCTTGAAACTTTCATACAGCCTTTACTTTAGTATATCATCGAAACAGCATATCAGTTTTATTTTATTATTTGAACTTACAAATATTCTGCCATTCTTGGACCAGGAGTTTTTAAATTCGAATTTATATTCTACTGCTTTCTATCTGTTCTGGTTTCATTGGTTCTTTTAAGTAATGACTAAAGCACCGTACACTTTTATCTAACAAATCTTCATTCTTCTCTTCTTTTATTCCAAATAAGCGTATGGAATTTCTTCTGGTGTATATTGCTCTAATTTTTCAATTTTTCTTCATTTATGCTGTTTTGTTGTGTTAGGTTTTTAACATGCAATGTTTTAATTTTCCGCTGTACGATTATGTTGTCTTATCCATTTATTTTTAATCCTAAATAATTCTCATAAATTCAGTTACCTATGATTCGCGTCATCGCAATATCTGCTCTAATTTCATTTTTTCCCTAAGTATAATTTTCAAGCTACAGGCAGACTTTATGTATAACAGCTGGAACACACGACGGACAGAAGCATATAAGTAATTATTATAATAAAAAATGAATAATGATTTATACAGCATACTACTTGATTCCACTCTTCTATTCCAAAATTGCCAGTAAAGGAGAATCTAAGAGATCAATTTGTTCATTCATTAAAGGTATACTATTTTTGAGATTGTAAATTTCAAAAGATTCCAAAATAAAATCGTGTTATGTCCAGATAAAATCGAAATTTTATTTAATATTTACTATTTCTATAAACTTTAATTAATAATTCTTATACTTTCAAACTTTCATATTCACAATATGAGTTTACAAATGTCGTCATAGGTTAGTCTTCCGTGAACTTCTATAATCACATAATATATTATAATGGTTTTTTACCCGTATGGGTTTTCAAATGTCGTTGTAAGTAAACCTTCTGTGAACCTCTATAATCACATATATCACATTGAAATGTTTTTTCACTCGTATGGGTTTTAAAATGTCGCTGTAAGTCAGTCTTCCGTGAACATCTATAATCACATATATCACATTGAAATGGTTTTTCACCCATATGGGTTTTCATATGTTGTTGTAGAGTACTCTTTCGTGAACTTCTATAATCACATATACTGTGACGCTAGTTCGGTTTTCGGTGTTTTCTTTTTAATCCTCGGTGAACTCGGGCGCCAGATTTTAATGAGTTTACTCTCGAACGGCTTCGTTCCTATGTCGGTGGTCGGAGAAACGAAGACCTAGGTATCTACAGTGGAGAAAACATAGGGTATGCTAATAAACAAATGAAATACAAAAATGAGTATTTAGTTTATTAAACACAAAAATAAAGAGTCGTAATTATATACAGATACGGTAACCTAAAAGATGCAACTTAAATAAAACAGTCGGCGGTGCATACGCTTGAGAACAAAATAAAATAAACGGTAGTTACGGTAGCGGTATTAACGGAGAGCTTACACCCTTTGAAACTTAGAAAAATGCCTCCTAAATGAACGGCAAATTCAAAGCTAGATACGGGACTTGGTTCAGATATTCTGGACCTGGGTATCGTGACCACAGCGCCGCTTGAAGTCAAGATCGCCAGGAGACAAAATATCTCGGACCTGGGGTTTGTAATTTCTCTTTGACTCCGCCTAAAGAGAAATATACAAAACCTTTCGGAGTTACAAAACTAAAGGGGATTGCTAACACTACCGTCTCGAAAATCAAGTCCACAGCCCCGCTTGAAGAAATGATTGTCAAGAGCAGTAATGAGAGCACCAGGACCTTGTGGTTCTACCTCGACTCCGTCTAAAGCAGAACGTACAAGTTCCTACACGGAAAGCAAAACTAAAACGGGGTAACTAACGGTGATGCTAATATGAGAGCCTCGGATACCACGACCACAGCCCCGCTTGAAGACGTGGTTGCCAAGAGTCACAATACCAGCACTAGGTCCTATAATTTTACTTCGACTCCGTCTGAAGTAAAATAAATAGCACCAGGTCTAAAACGGTATAAACTAAACACGGAGGGTAACTAAACTGAACTCACCCTAATTTGAACACGGTACAACCCTAAACGGCACTTTACAAAATTCGGAGGGTTGTAAACTCACCTAGTCGCTGTTGGCTCTTAAACCTTAGAAGACGGATCTTCGAAATGCTATTTTATTCCAGAAAATTCGGTTTTATACGGGAAGAAATCAGACCGCGCGCGCTCGGCCCCCCAACACTAGCGGCCGGTACGGGTAGGGGCCAGCGCTTCGCTGCTTCGCGGTCTGAGCGAGGTCAAGCGTCAACAATACATACATGAATTTAAATATTTACATTGCAACAATGAAACTAAATATCTTATTTACAATAAAGTATTTCGGTCTTAAAATAAAATATAATTAATAATAAGAAAAATTACGGAACTTCGTTACATCCCCCTCTTTCTTCGGTTAGAAAAGGATTTATCCTTTTCTAAAATTCCTGGGGCGATTCCAGAAGATCACACTGGACTCCTCTGCTGACGGCTGATCCAGCTGACGTGGGACAGGTACATGCCCTGGACATAATGCCTCTCCTTCCACAGCGGGAACAGAATAGAATAGGGGTATAACGACATTGTTGACGACGATGCCCAACCTTTCCACATCTCCAACAGAGATTGGACTTCCATACTGGTATCTTCCTTAAATTTTCTGGGAACGTAACAGCGGTACCGGATATATCTGGGAATGTGGTGATGTCTACATTTTTAAACGGTCTACGGTGCGGAGCGGTTTCAGAGTGAGTTTCTTCCGGGGTTGGTTCGTCCGGAAAGTCGTTGGAGTGAAGCTCCATCGGAGGGTCATCCTCTTTGAAGGCGGCCTCTAATTCTCGGAGTAGTTCGGCGGTGGTTAGTTTCATCTCGGAACCAGGCATGTTGGCGGATTGAGAAGAGCTGGTGAACTCTTCCTTAAATCGTCGGAGAACGGAATTTATAATGGGGTCGGACGGTGGTAGGGATAGATTATGGAAGGAGTATGATGGAGGGAAGTTCATAATTGGAGGGGATTAGAATGGAAGGGGTTAGTAGGGAAAGATACTGACCCACCCACCAGGACTTGGACAGCGGTATCGGAAATTTGCTTTTTGGTATCCTGGTGGCCGGAGTTTTTGGGCGTCTTGGCGGAGGTCGGCGGGCCAGTCTCGGAAGGGTACATAGAGGACCTTACGGATGCGGGAATCTAGGTCTTCGGGAGGTGTATCAGATGGGATTACGGGTTTCGGGATTGGCGGTGTGTTGTTTCGGAGGGGAAAATACTCTTTGAAAAAGTTATCCAAGCTGGATAGTTGAAGGATATCGGAGGGTCGGCATTCGGACGAGGAAGGAGGTATAACGAGGGTCGGTCGGGTGCTTTTTCGGATAGGGGAACCGAGGATTTTGGTGGACGGGTCGACGTGTTTCCGTCGCGGCTGAAGGTTCGGCTGTTGTACTGTGTGCCATTGTCGGTAATTACGGTGCGGGGGGTTCCAAAACGGGTTAGGACCTCTTCAAAAAGCGCCTTGCTCACAGCTTGAGCGGAAGCTTTTCGGATAGCTCGGCATTGTACCCATTTGGTGAATCGGTCCTGGAAGACGACTAGGTAACAGTTGCCTTTGGAAGATCTCGGTAGTGGACCCACCAAATCGGTGCTGACGGTATGCCAAGGCTGCTGGTTTACGGAAGGCTGCATCTGACCTGGTGTTTGCTGTTGAGAGGTCTTAAACCTCTGGCACTGCATGCAGCTGCGGACGTATTTCGCTACTTCTCGAAACATTCCAGGCCAGTAGTACAGATTTGCGACACGACCTATAGTCTTGGTGATCCCCAGGTGTCCAGCAGTGGGGTGATCGTGGTTCTCTTCCAGAACTCGCTGTCGCAACGGTTTCGGAACGCACAACTTCCAAGTATCGTGGAATTCGTCGTCTTTGAGATTGTTGTCAATGAAGTGACGATACAGCTTTCCCTCTCTAACGGCATAGTCGGGGAAGTCGGTTGGATGCTGGGTCACTTCGTCAAGCTTCTTTCGGTACCATGCGCAATCTGGTAAGTCCATCACACATACTTCTTCATGGGGGTCGTTGAGAGGTAACGGATCTCTGGATAGTGCGTCGGCTACTCGGTTAAGTACTCCCTTCCTGTACTTAATATCAAAGTCGTACTGCTGAAGAAAAACGCTCCAGCGTGCTAATCTTCCAGACGGACTTTTGATTGAATGAATCCACTGGAGTGACTGATGATCGGATATTACGGTGAAGTGGTAGCCTTCTAAGTAGGAACGCATCTTCTCTATACCCCATACGACGGCTAAACACTCCTTTTCAGTCACTGAATAATTCTTTTCGGCGGGATTCAGGGTACGACTCGCGTAAGCAATAATTCGGTCTCCGCTACTGGTGTTCTGGGTAAGGGCGGCACCTAATCCATGTGCAGAGGCGTCACACTGTAGGACAAACGGTCGAGAGAAATCTAGGCAAGCTAATACGGGAGCTTCGGTGAGACAGGTTTTCAGTTTTCGGAAAGCCTCTTCTTGTGGTGCTGTCCACGTCCAACGTTGTTGCTTTCGGAGCAGCTGTGTGAGCGGAGCTACTATTTCGGAAAACGATGGTACGAAACGGCGGTACCAGGAGGCTACTCCTAGAAAACGTCTCAAAGCACGGATGCTGGTAGGGGCGGGAATACTCCTGATGGCTTCTACTTTATCAGGGTCGGTATGTATACCCTCCTTACTGACAACGTGTCCCAGATATTTCAGAGATGTCCTGCAGAACTGGCACTTCTCGGGGTTCAACTTCAAGTTAACCTCTCGGAGACGGCGAAAAACTTCGGTGAGGTTATCCAGGTGTTGTTCGAACGTTCTCCCTAGCACAATGATGTCATCCAGGTATGCGAATGCCTTAGGTTCCATCTCTGGACCAATCACCACGTCCAGAAGCCTTTGGAAGGTTGCCGGGGCGGAGTGCAAACCGAAGGGCATAACTCGGAACTGGTACAATCCTCTACCTTCAACGGTAAAGGCGGTGATAGGCTTACTTTCGGGAGTTAGCGGGATCTGCCAATAGCCTTGTTTCAGATCAATACTGGAGATATAACGGGCCTGTCTTAGCTTATCCAGAATGGCGGTGATATACGGTAGCGCATAAGCGTCCTTCCGGGATACGTCATTCACCTTCCGGAAGTCGATACAGAAACGCGGTTTCCCATCCTCCTTCTGTACCATGACGATGGGCGAACTCCACGGGCTGTTGGACGGTTCGATTATACCCTCTTGAAGCATGCGGCCTACTTCGGCATTCACTAGTTCCTGCATTTTCGGGTTCTGGGGTCGGTAACGCTGCTTGATCGGAGTGTCGTTGGTTAAACGGATACGGTGTCCTACGGCCTGAGTGGTACCTTTAATTCGTTCAAATAACGGTAATTCCTTTCTCAGGAATTGATTGAGGCGGCGTTGTTCGGTGGGTGATAATTCGGCTAACGTTGTGAAACTGTCTTGAACGAGACCTACGGACATAGCAGAATCTTTCGGAACGGATACGATCTGGTTCTCGAGGAATACGTTTCCAGTCTTCAAATTGATATGGAAATCCATGCTTTGGAGGAAATCCATGCCTAGCAACAAATCGGTGGCCATGTGGGACACATAATTAAATAGGTGAGTCTTGGCATGGCCTTTTATGGAAAACGGTAGTGAGAAGGCAGCGGGGATGGTCACTGAACGACCGTCCAGAACGGTAGCTTGCTGAGTGACGGGTTGTTGCTTCCGGATTCCTAAAGATCGGCAAGTTCTTAAAACGCTCGGGCCCATATACGACAGGACGGCACCGGTGTCTACGAGCGCTGAGAACTTCGTGTCTCCTATGACAACTGGTAAGAAGGGACGGTTATCGTTTGGTCGGGAGGCGGTGACTAACGGGAGCGGTTCAGGCCTCCGTGCTGAGGAGCTCCGTTCTCGTTTCCCCGAGGCTCGACAGTTGCACTCTCGGGAAAGAACGCCTCTTCTCCCGCAGCGAGAGCAGAACAGGACAGGCTGGTTGCGGCACTGTTGACGGTAGTGTCCTGTCTGTCCACACCTCCAGCAGATGGGGGATGTCTCGGGAGTAGTAGATCGGACTGCTGGTCGGCGCTGGTTATGCTGGTTATTAGAGGGACGGTTTCCAGGCCGGTAATTAACTGTTGGTGGAGGTAGCGGGTCTCTTCTAGTCGCAGGTGGCCTTTCTCTGCTCACTTCCACTCTAGAAACGGGTGCAGTAGGTTGCGGTCTCCGGGGGTAAGCTTCCTCTCTAGGTGGTGATCTTCGGGGATTGGGATTAGAGCGGTACGGTTCTTCTCGTTGCGCCGGGGGCGGATTTCTTGGGGCCGAATAGAAACGTCTCGGTTCTTCTGAGACCGGTGTGGGGTGCAAGGGGGCGAGTCTAGGTGCCGGAGTCTCTCGTTGAATATCTTCATATTCTTTTGCGGCGGCTAGTAACTGAGCTACGGAGGTAAACGTGGATCGGTGTATGAACAGACGGTACTCCGGGAGCATATTACGGTGCAACCAGTATAACTCCTGTTGAGGGGACATACCTCCATGTCTCCGGATCATTGTTTGAAGGTCGGTTACATACTCCATGGCAGGTTCTCTCCTCCGCTGGTGTCGCTGACTGATCTGGGCTTCTAACTCAATCAGATAATCAGTCGGAAGGTAAAAAGCTCGGAAGTCGCGGAGGAAATCATTCCAGCATCTCCAGAACTGGCAGTTATTTCGGTGCCATGCGAGAGCCATTCCCGTGAGTAAATCCGGTAGCACGGGCAACAAAGATTCGGAGGATAGGTTGTGGCGGTATCGGACCTCTTCAAGTCTTTCTAAGAAAGTTACTGGATCGGTGTGGCCATTGAAATGGATGTGCCAGTCACTTGTCCTTAGGAAGTCGGTTCTCGGAACTGGTGCGGTTACAGGGACGGGATAGGTTGCGGGATAACTTGGAATGGATGCCGGTAGCACATATGGGTTGCTTCCGGGATAGATGGAGGTATTTGTTGGTTGATACTGCGGTAAGGTAACTGTTGGGAGAGTTAAATACGGGTTAGTGATGGGAAGCGGGTTTGATAGGCCGGGGTGATTAATGGAATAGATGGATGTCGGTAGCGAAAAGGTCGGGGCTGGAGTTTGACGGCTGGTTAGAGTCACGGAGGTGGTGGTTGCGGTGGACACCGTGAGCAGCGGTACTGATGGGTGAAACGGGGTGTAGGACGTAGTTGTAGCTATTTGTGTCGGTAGGAGGTGATAGGGGTCGGAGAAGGGTGGGGGAAGATCCCTGGGAGATGCCACTCCCATTCGGATAAAATTTACTAGGCGGCGTCGTAGCTCGGTGACGGTGCCTTCGGAAGACAAACTAAAACGGTGTAGTTCATCCATAAGTTGGTCTTTCCTCAACTTGTAGATCCATCCTACCCTCATATCGGCTACTTCTAGACCGATAGCTGTCTCTTCAATTCCTTCAGGGGAAGCTTCGGGAGTCCTCTGGTCCTGATCGCGGTCAGTTATTCTGTCCTCGGCGTCCAAATGCATCGTGGGCATTTTGCTTGTCGCTAAGTTGCTCGTCTATCTGTAAATAAATAAAGCAAAACAACAAAAAACACGGTCCCTGCTCGGGCGCCAATTTTGTGACGCTAGTTCGGTTTTCGGTGTTTTCTTTTTAATCCTCGGTGAACTCGGGCGCCAGATTTTAATGAGTTTACTCTCGAACGGCTTCGTTCCTATGTCGGTGGTCGGAGAAACGAAGACCTAGGTATCTACAGTGGAGAAAAACAGGGTATGCTAATAAACAAATGAAATACAAAAATGAGTTTTTAGTTTATTAAACACAAAAATAAAGAGTCGTAATTATATACAGATACGGTAACCTAAAAGATGCAACTTAAATAAAACAGTCGGCGGTGCATACGCTTGAGAACAAAATAAAATAAACTGGTATTAAAATAAAATAAACGGTAGTTACGGTAGCGGTATTAACGGAGAGCTTACACCCTTTGAAACTTAGAAAAATGCCTCCTAAATGAACGGCAAATTCAAAGCTAGATACGGGACTTGGTTCAGATATTCTGGACCTGGGTATCGTGACCACAGCGCCGCTTGAAGTCAAGATCGCCAGGAGACAAAATATCTCGGACCTGGGGTTTGTAATTTCTCTTTGACTCCGCCTAAAGAGAAATATACAAAACCTTTCGGAGTTACAAAACTAAAGGGGATTGCTAACACTAAAGTCTCGAAAATCAAGTCCACAGCCCCGCTTGAAGAAATGATTGTCAAGAGTAGTAATGAGAGCACCAGGACCTTGTGGTTCTAACTCGACTCCGTCTAAAGCAGAACGTACAAGTTCCTACACGGAAAGCAAAACTAAAACGGGGTAACTAACGGTGATGCTAATATGAGAGCCTCGGATACCACGACCACAGCCCCGCTTGAAGACGTGGTTGCCAAGAGTCACAATACCAGCACTAGGTCCTATAATTTTACTTCGACTCCGTCGGAAGTAAAATAAATAGCACCAGGTCTAAAACGGTATAAACTAAACACGGAGGGTAACTAAACTGAACTCACCCTAATTTGAACACGGTACAACCCTAAACGGCACTTTACAAAATTCGGAGGGTTGTAAACTCACCTAGTCGCTGTTGGCTCTTAAACCTTAGAAGACGGATCTTCGAAATGCTATTTTATTCCAGAAAATTCGGTTTTATACGGGAAGAAATCAGACCGCGCGCGCTCGGCCCCCCAACACTAGCGGCCGGTACGGGTAGGGGCCAGCGCTTCGCTGCTTCGCGGTCTGAGCGAGGTCAAGCGTCAACAATACATACATGAATTTAAATATTTACATTGCAACAATGAAACTAAATATCTTATTTACAATAAAGTATTTCGGTCTTAAAATAAAATATAATTAATAATAAGAAAAATTACGGAACTTCGTTACAATACCTATCATGGTTTTTCACCCGTATGGGTTTTTATATGGTGTTGCAAGCTACTCTTGTGTGCACATCTATAGTTGCATATATCACATTGAAATGGTTTTTCACCCGTATGGGTTTTCATATGATTTTGTAAGTGTGGCTTCTGTGAACTTCTATAATCACATATGCCACATTGAAATGGTTTTTCACCCGTATGGGTTCTCAAATGTCGTTCTAACGGACCCTTCTGTGAACTTCTATAATCACATATATCACATTGAAATGGTTTTTCACCCGTATGGATTTTCATATGTTGTTGCAAACTACTCTTCTGTGCACATTTATAGTTGCATATATCACATTGAAAAGGTTTTTCACCCGTATGGGTTTTCATATGTTGTAAGTTACTCTTTTGTAAACTTCTATAATCGCATCTCTCTCTTGTAGGTATCTTACAAGTCATACAATCACTTCCCCGTTTACTTCTATTCCCACATACAATTCTTGTAGGGGAAGTCCGTGTAATTTGGACCAATGTGTAAATTGGTCCAGGCAAATAATTCAAAAACTAGAATATGTAGCAACATCTTACTAATGTGTTATGAACCATCCCTACCTAAGACGCTCTAAGGAATGAAAGTTGGTTAAGATGAGTCAGTTACTAAAAAGTGCCATTCAGTTAAAGTTAAGCCCGTGTATTCATATAAGGTTAGGTGAAATCTGTGTGCGAAATTCTGCAAAGTCAGTACATATTTGACAATACCAACTAAACTTTCTTAATTAATAGCTATCTAAGAATACTTCACCCCAATAAAAATTTTAAAAGTTAATTACATCATTTAAAAAAAATCATTGTTGTCTAGACGCCACATAGTGTAAATCGGTCCACTTATATAGTGTATATATATCGTGTAATTTGGCCCTGGTCCAAAATACACGCATTTTACTACAAAATCTTTGTATGCATTTATATTTCGTTTTTTCTATACTAAATATTAAAATATTTCATATGAATACCATTGCTTATTTCATAAACCTAATTGTAGATTAAACAACATCAAAACCAAATTACACGACTCATGAAACCAAATTACACGCCTATGGACCAAATTACACGAAATAATAAAATTTTTAAATATTTTTTAAAAGTTAATACGTATTTAATTGCTTCATATTGGGGTGCAATATCAATTCGTTTTAGTACGTAGCATTCACACAAAATATATGCATCCTCTGGGTATCTCCAGTAAGAAATTATCGTGATATCTTCTTAGGGGGTCCAAATTACACGGACTTCCCCTATATGGTTCTAAGTTACCTCCTGCATAATTCGATTTTGAATTTTCTTCAATTGGATATAAGGTGCTGTACATTGCAGAATCTAACTGTTCAACTTGAAAGTCTTGCCTGATTTGATTTTGACAAAAAAAGTCGTAACTGATACCGAGAGAAGGTATAACAGGATTGGATTTATTGCGAGTATTATGATTATGTACAGCGACAAATGTTTTCACCAGTATGATACCACAGAATACGTTTTTCTGAGAAATATAATTAAGAGGTACCATAACGTCGTTCTTATTGTTTTATATAGGTATGTTGGTAACACTGTTAAGAAGATGAAATGAAATATAGAAATGTGTTATATTTCTCAGTAAAGCGGGTTACAGTGGTACAAGACTGGTGAAAACATTTGTCGCTGACTGTACATCTTCATTTATGTCAATTTTACTAATAAATAATAAATATTAAATAAAATATCGATTTCAACGGGAAATAACAAGATTTATTCGCTTTATACGTATTTCGGCATCATTGTGCCATTGTCAAAAGCTATATAAAATATTATAACAAATGCAAAATATAGTAACTCCTTGATTCTATTATTTTAACACTGCGTGAAGCAGCTGGCCCCAGTCAACCCGTCGGAGGTCAGTCGCTTATCAGTGTGTTTTAAAAAGATATTTATTCCAAAATCTTCAGTAAAGGAGAATCTAAGAGCTCAATTTGCTCATTCATTAAAGGTACGTTGTTTTTTGTGTGTTTATAAATTTCAAAAGCTTCCAAAATATTTAATTTATTTTTGTTATCAGAAAAGTGTAAAAATTTAATTGTATTATTAGATGTTAATGTGTGTGTTGATTATTGAATAAAACACTGCTTGATTAAAATAAAACTATATTATTTTATACTAAACGTGAGCACTCTAGTGCTGTGACATGCAGCACTGGAGGCTGAATACATACTGTTTCTCTCCCCAGTAAGGGGTGCGCAATAAACATGAAAAATAAGGGTGGCGCAGAAGAATACCGCCATAAGTCTCCAATCTGAATAATTGAATACTTAACATGCTCCCCGCCTTGAACAAAGCAAGGCGACGTTCAATAAACTAATTAGATAAACCCTTATAGATACTACAAAGTAACGTCAACAAAATATATGTAGAAATGTACCTGCTGCGACACATGTTACAACTAATGTAATTATTGAAAAAAATAACATATTATTAAATCTAGCAACTAAATAATCAAAAAAAAATGTGATGTCCATACTAGTATCTAATCTATAACTGAGTGTCTATTGGTAAAACACAGATTTTAGTCACTGCACGTTTCACTACTGAACCACTGGATAACCGTATTGTCACTGTACGTGTGATGTCATCTGTTCCAGGTATCAGCTGCTGTATTCTGCCTAACTGCCAACATAGTGGTGGCAAATTATCCTCCTTTATCAGCACAAGCGCGCCAGGTTTTAATTGGAGTTGCGATATGTTGTTTTTCCATTTACTTCTACGTTGAAGTTCCGAAATATACTCTTTACTCCATCTTTTCCAGAAATGTTGTACAATGCATTGTAGCCGTTGATATTTAGATAGCCGATTTTCTGGTATATCTAATAAGGTTGGTTCAGGAAGGGATAGTAAAGGTTTGCCAATAAGGAAATGGCCAGGGGTTAATGGTGTACAATCATTTGGATCAGATGACAGTGGAGATAAGGGACGTGAGTTAAGTACTGCCTCAATTTGAGTTAAAACTGTATAAAATTCTTCAAAATTTAATGATGTGTTACCAATGGTACGCTTCAGATGGTTCTTTGTACTTTTCACGCCTGCCTCCCACAATCCCCCAAAGTGAGGGGAGTGTGGAGGAATGAAATGCCATTGAATGTTTTGTTCGTGTAACGTATTAGTTATGCAACTTTGAGTTATATCGGAAATAAGAAATTTGCCAAGCTCCTTTAGTTGAGAACTTGCACCAATAAAATTCGTTCCGTTATCAGAAAAAACATTTTTAGGTTTTCCTCGTCTCGCTATAAAGCGCTTAAACGCTGCAATGAATGCATTTGTGGATAAATCGCTAACTAATTCTAAGTGTATGGCCTTTGTAGAAAAACATACAAATAAACAAATATAGCTCTTAACTAATTTCGGATTTCTAGTAGTGCGATCCTTGATCATATATGGACCAGCATAATCTACACCGGTATTAAAAAATGGAGGTGAAGGGGTGACTCGTTCACTGGGTAATTGACCCATTAACTGCTCCAAAGATTTAGGTTTAGCTTTAAAGCATTTTATGCAATTTCTAGTAATTGTTTTAGCCAAATTTCTGCCGTGTATTGGCCAGTAACGATCGCAAATAGATGCTAATAATTCTTGAGCTCCGCAATGCAACAACCTTTCATGTTCTTTACGAAAAATTAATGTAGTTAATGTATGTTTATGATGCAAAATAATAGGATGTTTTTTGTCGAAATTGTATGCTGAATTTTGTAGGCGACCCCCCACACGAAGAATATCATTTTCATCTAATATGGGATTCAATGATAAAATGTTACTTTTTCTATCAATGTTGCGGGCTTTCTGTAGGCTATTAATTTCTTGTGGAAACATATGTCTTTGGGCAATTTTAATTAATTTATATAGTGAGTTCTCCAATTCAACTGGAGTGAGACAGCCAATAATGCGATTGGTTTTTAATGTTTGACTGTTATTTTTGAATCTGAGGCAATACGCAACAACTGATTTATATTTGTGTAGAGACTCGTAGTTATCAAAAATGTCGAAATCATTTGTTCTTGATAATAGGGAAGTATTTACAGCCTTTTGCTCCGGTAAGTCGTCATAAATATCGCAAGAAATGTCCGAGAATTTTGTGGGTAAATCCTTATCTAACCAATTCGGACCGTGAAACCACAACTTACTTTTACTTAATTCACTAGGTGTTATACCTCGTGATATCGCATCTGCTGGGTTTTGATCAGATTTTACATGTCTCCAATCATCAATGTTAGTAATACCTTGAATATGGGCAACCCTATTCGCTACGAAAGTTTTCCATCTATTTGGGGGAGCTTTGATCCATGCCAGCGTTATGGTAGAATCACTCCAATAAAAATACTTGTCAAATGAAATATTGATACATTCCTTAACTCTTTGAACTAAGTTGGCTAATAAAAGTGCTCCACTTAATTCTAAACGTGGCAGCGTGAGATTTTTTAAGGGTGCTACTCTTGATTTTGCGCAAAGCAATTCGACTTTATGTGAACCGGAACTATCGGTTGATTTAATATACACGCATGCTCCATACGCCTTTTCGGAAGCATCGCAAAATGCATGAAGCTCAATTGTTGTTGGATTTTTACAAATTATGTGTCTAGGTACTTCCAAGCTGTTTAAGATACCTAGTTGATCTTGTAATTGTAACCACTTAGTATGTAGGTGTGAAGGTATAGCCTCATCCCATGATAATTTCAACTGCCATAATTCTTGCATAATAATTTTTGCATTTATTATAATTGGACTTAAAATTCCTAAAGGATCGAATATTTGAGACGTGAGTGATAAAATTGTTCTTTTAGTGATTTGAGAGTGATTAGTAAACTTTCGAATTGTATATTGAAATATATCAGTGGAAGAGTTCCAAATAACTCCAAGTGTTTTGGTTACATTTTCCCTTTCAAATACGTGAATATTGGTTGACTGATTTATGTTTTCAATAACATTTAATACCTGCGTTTGATTGGATGAGTATTTACTTACTTACTTAATCCTAGGCCTTTCTACCTTTAGGTGTAAGGCTGGTGGGGTTGAGTCTGGTATTTTTGTCTCCACTGTTTCCTATCTTGCGTTAGGTTACGTATTCCATCCCATGCTATTCCTTTTTTCTCTGCTTCTTCTCTCACTTTGTCAATCCATCTTGTTCTTGGTCTTCCTTTTTTATTTTTTCCCGGCACTCGCGTTTCAAACACTGCTTTTGTAAGTCTGTCGTTCGGCATTCTACACACATGCCCAAACCATCTGAGTTGCCCTTCTATTATTTTATCGTTGATTGATTCTATTTGTAGGTTTTGTCTAAATGTTTCATTTCTTATTTTGTCCTTCCTAGTTTTATTTTCAATTTTTCTCAGGAATCTCATTTCCATTGCATTAATTCGTGTTTTTTGTCTTTCCGTTAATGTCCATGTCTCGCTGCTATATGTAATTGTTGGTCTTACCACTTTTTTTACGACTTCGGTTTTTATCTTTTTCGGCACTTCTCTTTTTCCTAAAAAGGTTGTCTTCATTATATTGAATATATTTCCCGCTTTTCCCATTCTATCATTTATTTCTTTATACAATTTCCCATTTTCTTCTATTGTTGCGCCTAAGTATTTAAAGTGTTCTACTTGTTCAATTTGGTTTCCGTCCAGATTTATTTCATGTGTTTTCTTTGTGTTTGAGATTATCATGGTTTTTGTTTTTCCAATATTAATTTTCATATTTATTTTCTTTAGTTCTTCCTCTATTATTTTAAGGTTGTATTGTAGATTCTCCTTAGTATCTGCTATCAAGGCCATGTCATCTGCGAACATCAGTTCTGTCAGCTGCGTTTGTCTCATTTGCCAGTGTCCCAATGTTAGTTTCTTCATCTTTTTCTTGGCTTTCTTTATGGCCCCATCTAGCACCGCTGAGAATAGAAGTGGGCTTAATACACACCCCTGCTTGACTCCTTGCATTGTTTCAAATTCCTTGGATTCTTCGTTATTTGTTCTTACTATGTTTTTATTTCCTTTATACATGTCTTTTATAACTTCTATGTTATTTTTGTTCACTCCCTTTATCTGTAACACTTCCCAAATGTCTTCCCTTCGTATTCTGTCAAACGCTTTTTCCAGATCTATGAAGCATATATGTATATCTCTATTCTTATTTATTAGTTTTTCACTTGTTTGTCTAATTATGAATATGAGGTCTTGTGCACTTCTGTTTTTCCTGAAGCCACATTGCGTGTCTTCCAGCGTTGGCTCTACTTTGCTTCTTACTCTTTTTTCTATTATTCTTGCAAATACCTTCCCTGGAGTGCTGGAGAGTGTTATACCTCTGTAGTTGTTACAATTCCTTTTGTCCCCTTTCTTATAAATCGGTAGTATTATATCTGTTTTCCAATCCTTCGGTATTTTTGCGTTCTTTAATGCGTCGTTCATTATTTCCATTAGTCTATGTGTTCCTTCTCTTCCCATGTGCTTTATCATTTCCGGGGTGATTTTGTCTTGTCCAGGTGCTTTCCCCAGTTTTACTTTCCGTATTGCCTCTTCAATTTCTTCTTCTCTTATAATTTCTATTTTTTGCTCTTCGTTTTCTGTCTCTTCTTTCTCTTCCTGTTTTTGGCCATCCGCGCTTGTTAGCTCTTTGAAATATTCTCTCCATCGCTCCATTATTTCGTCTTCCATGAGTATTTACGAAGTGTTAACCCAGCCGACCCCAATATTTCTGATACATTTTTCTGAATATTTATAACATTTTCAATTGAGTCCGACCCTGTTAGAATATCGTCTACAAAAAAATCAGTTTTGATTATGTTTGCTATCAAGGGATTGTGTGCCTCATTATCTGTTGCGAGTTGACGTAAACATCGCATTGCTAAGTAGGGTGCAGAGGCTGTTCCGTACGTGACAGTGTTGAGTTCATAACACTCAATATTTTGAGATGAGTTAGAGCGCCAGAATATCCTTTGGAATTTTCTGTCCTCCTCATGAACTAAAATTTGCCGGTACATTTTTTCAATGTCGGCGGTTAGAACTACGTTATGTTTTCTGAATCGTAATAAAATGGAAAATATGTCATTTTGTAGGGCGGGTCCTACCATTTGAACATTATTTAAGGATAGTCCTGTTTCGGATTTGGCAGAGTCGTCAAAAACTACCCGTAACTTTGTGGTTGAACTTGAGCTTTTAATCACGCTATGATGTGGGAGATAAAAATGCAACTGAGGTTTAGAATCGTTTTCTTGTACCTTTGACATGTGCCCTAGCTGTTCATACTCGGTCATAAAATTAACATATTCTTGTTTCAATTGTGGATTACGATTTAGTTTTCTTTCTTGGGTGCAAAAACGATTAAGTGCCATGGTTCGCGAGTAACCTAATTTTGCGACCTCATTTGTGAATGGAATGCGCACAATAAATTTTCCAGTTGCGTCCCTATCTACATGTTTCAAAAAATGTTCCTCACACTTTTGTTCTGCATCAGAGTATTTTGTATTTTGATAATTGACTTCCTCTAGTTCCCAAAATTTTGTTAATGTGTTGTCTATAGTTACCGCGCAGTTGCTAACAGATGTTTGATACCTTTGTGGAAGGCCCAGTTGACCTGCCACTATCCACCCAAATCGTGTGTTGTGCAAAATTGGTTTGCCCTCACCCAAGCGAACCTGACCAGTACACAACAAGTCCCAAAAAATTGTGGCACCCAAAAGCACATCTATGTGCCCCGGTTTATTAAACGTAGGATCGGCTAAACGTATTGTATGTGGGATTTGTAGATAATCCGCGTTAAATGCTGTAATAGGTAATACTTCTGTGATTTTTGGAAGTACTATGCAAGTTGTACTGTAACGAATGTTACTAATATTTATTATTTAAATAAGTATATAAATGTAAGATCTTTGGAGAACGATGTTTATTATTTTAAATACAAATTGAAACTATTTATTTTTATAATAAGATAACTAAGGAAACATAAAACATTAAATCAAAGCCAACCCATGAAACCATTACACTACCCCCCCTCCAAAAAAAGAAAAGAAAAAAATCTTTGGGTAAGTGAAAACTTTGGATGAACAGTGATGCTGAACATTCCAAGCTGCAAAACACTTGATCATCTTTTCAGAAAACAATTACAAATATAAAATTGAACATAAGTATAATCAATTAAGTTTATTTTTTTCTTTGTTTCTTTGTTTCTTGCTGATGTTCGTTGCTTCCAATCTTGAATCCAATTCAAAAAATAACAAAACTGGGAAAAAAAACTCAAAAAAAGGAAAAATTAAAAACAAAATTAATAAAAAAATAAAAATAAAAATTATTAAAAGAAAGCTGGTTTCAACCTATCCAATGAGACAACCCCATTTTTCCCAAATTTTTTTAAAATCATGTATTTATCTGTCCTTTCTAAAACTTTAAATGGTCCTAAATACGTTTTTTTAATACCCAAATCATGACTGTCATTCCTAACATACACATACCGACATGAATATAAATTGTTGTTAATAAAAGTTCCCATATTGTTAAATTGTTTTGTAAAAAAATATTTTGCCCCTTTCATTTTACATCGTAATTGATCAGCGAAATTAGATGTATCACTAACAGCTTCAAAGTTTTCAAAAAATTCCCCCGGTAAACATAATTCCGTTCCATACAACATTTCAGCAGGTGATGTATTCACTTCTTCCTTAACAATAGTCCTAATACTAAGAAGTAGGTATCCATGGCAATGATTGTACCCAATTATTAATCCCAGTTGTCTTGATAGCCTGTTTTATTGTGCGATGTAGTCTTTCAACAATACCTTGACTTTGTGGATGTTGCACACTTGTTTTAATATGTTTGATCCCTAAATCTTTAATAAATTGATTCCATGTACTTGACAAAAATTGTGAACCATTATCTGTAACAATTATTTTTGGAATACCAAATCTACTAATCCAGACATTAATGAAATTATCAATAACAGTATCTACTACTGCATTTTTAATTGGAATTGCTTCTGGCCATCTAGAAAATCTATCTATTATTGTTAATAAATATCTATATCCTTCATTGTAAGGTAAAGTAACTATATCTAAATGAATTTTTTCAAATCTGTTATCTGGTTCTTCAATTGGTTGTAATGGTGTTTTAGTATGTTTAAAGATTTTACTTTCTTGACAATTAGAACATGTTGTAACCCAATTTTTAATATTTTTCCTCATATTTTCCCAAATAAATCTATTACAGATCAATCTTTGTGTAGCTCGAATTCCAGGATGTGATAATAAATGAAAATGTTGAAAAACTTTGAATCTAAGTTCTTTCGGTACATATGGTCTTGTTTTTTTAGTAATAACATCAACCCATAGCACTTTATTTAACGGTGTTCGCATTTGCACGAATTTAAAATTAGGCTGTGTTCTAAGTTTTATTAATTCTGAATCATCTACTACTTGTTGTTCTGCTAACTCTTCATAATCTATTGTTGGAAAATTTATCATGGCTACCCTAGTTAATGAATCGGCTGGTATATTGTCAGATCCTTTAATGTATCGTATATCTGTTGTAAAAGCTGAAATATATTCTAAATGCCTAAATTCCCTTGGTAAATAATTTTCTGCAGACTTCTTGATTGCTGAGCAAATAGCTTTATGATCCGTATAAATATGAAATGTTTTATATTCTCAAAAATATCTGAATTTCTTCATCGCAAAATAAATAGCCAAAAGTTCCCTCGAAAATATGCTATATTTTTGTTCTGTTTTTGATAATTGTCTACTACAAAATGCTAAAGGTTTGCAAATTCCATTTTCTAATTGTTGTAACACTCCTGCAATTGTATCACAAGAACTATCGGTAGCCACACTAAACTCTGCAGTTTTTGAAGGATGTACCAGTAAGGTAGCTCTAATTAATGCTTCTTTTGCATTATTAAACGCTAGCATCAACTCTGCATCCAATAAAACAGGTTTAAGTGAAGCTTTTCCAGGAATAACTAATTTATGTAAAGGTGCTAATAATTCTGAAGCATTCGGAAGAAATCTGTGATAATATGAAATTAACCCTATAAAATTCCGTAATTGTTTTTGATTCTTTGGAACCGGAAAATTGTTTATACAATCAATTTTACTAATTTGAGGTTGTATGCCCTCCCCCGAAACCCTATACCCTAAATAATCCAATTCCCTTACTCCAAACATGCACTTATTAACATTCAGTAAGAGCCCAAATTCATCCAAACATTTAAAAACTGATTCTACATGTTGCAAATGTTCACTTTCATTCTGACTAAAAATTAACCTAACCTAACCTAACCTAACCTAACCTAACCTAACCTAACCTTAAGTAAAAAAATACGTTATACAACCCATGTAGCACTTTCTGAATAAATCTGGACCAAGAACTCGGTGCATTTTTCAGTCCAAAATTCAATCTTGTATACCGGTAGGCTCCCAACGGTGTTGTAATTGTAGTTTTGTCCCTGTCATCCTGATGAATTGGAATGTGAAAATTTGCCTTTGTCAAATCCAATTTGCTAAAGATCTTAGCTCCATGTAGTTTATTTGGAAAATCCAAAATAAAAGGAATCGGATAGGTATCGCGTACAGTAACTGCATTTAACGCTCTATAGTCTCCACAAACTCTGTAATCAACCCCACCAGGCTTAGCTACCATTGTAATTGGCGAACACCAAGCTCCATCTGCAGGTTCAATTATTCCAGCATTTAACAATTCTTCCAGATCTTTTTCTAAAAATTCAAGTTGATTAATGTTTAATCGACGACACTTTGACACTACTGGATTTCCAATTGTCTGTATTCTGTGAACTACCGAATGTTTAATTGGTGCATTAATGTTAAAGTCTTTAGTTAACGCGGAATAACGATTTAACAATTGCGTATATTTAATTGAATGTGTAGTTTGAGTAGAAGTTAAAGAAATTGGTTGTTGAATTGTTTGCGGTTGTAAAGAAAGATTAGAAGGAGATGTTTGTTGAATTGTTTGTGAGACATTGGGAGAAGATTGCAAAGAATTAATAAGTAAGTTTATTGGAAGTGTGTTTGAAGAATCAATTGAATTAAAATTATTAGAAGATTTATTGTTAACATGTGAATTAAGTGAAGTGGATGAAGAGTTTTCATAATTTGTGTTAGACTGAGTAGCCAAACCATGATGAATTCCAGTATTCGAGTCAAATTTCATAAATTGATTGTCAAAATACTTAGGAATCACCTGACCAGCCACGCAATCCACCATCAAATTGAAATGTTTTAAGAAGTCTAAACCTAAAATCGGAATGGTGATATTTGCTATAACAAAATTCCATAATTCAGATTTTTTTAGAAAATTAAAAGAAACTTTAATTGTTCTATAACCAAATGTTTGAACCTGAGTTCCATTTGCTGCCTCCAATGGAATACAGCAGTTATGAAACCCATCACCAAAACTGATTCCAGAAAAATTAAATGGTAATAACGAATAATTGCTTCCAGTATCAACTAAAAATGAATTGTTTGTAATATAATCTTTAACTAAAATTAACGAATTAAAACTTTGCAAATGGAAGCGATTTTGCAAAGCAATTAAAGGTTTTTTTTTAAATGAACAAGGAGGATTACATTTGAAAGCTCTATCACCAAATCGATTGTGATAATAACACAACACACTTGTATTATTTCCTTGTGGAATATATGGATGTGTATAATTTTGACGATTTATAATACCTTGTTGAAAATTATAATTTTGTGGTGATGCTGAATGTGATGACTGATTTTGTATAGGAGTAGTAGAGATAGTACGCAATTGTTGTTTTAACTCACGAATTTCGTTAAAAAGAATGTCATATTTAGTGTTTTGATTAACAGTATTTTCATAATCATTTTCAGGTTTAGTTGCATCGTAAATTTCATCCAACTTATCACAATATTCCTTTAAAGATAATGTTGATTTTAAAAGTTTAGCATATCCTTTAAGGGATATTGGTAACTTTGTAAATATAAAGCTTTTAATGTAACTGTCTGATAAATCTAGTCCACAAGAAATCTCTAAAGCACTTTGTAATAGATTATTACATGTGTCCGTGAATTTTAATGACGTTAGCGCTATGATTTTATTTTCATTGGATTTATTTAGTAATTTAATTAATTCTTCGTATAAAATTTCAAAAGGTTGTCGTGTTGGTTTATTTACAATTAAATTAGAAATTTTTGTTAAAATGTCTGCATCTAATCGCGAAATTAAAATGTCAAATTTGATGTTTGAATCTAAAATTTGATTTGCAGTAAAATATCTATCAACAAGTGTCAAAAATAAAGTTACATTGTCTTTTATATTAAAATTAGGGAATAATAAAGCATTTGTTGCCATTTCACTTATCTTGTTCAAAACATCCAAATGTGAAGTTCAAAATATAGCTAAGCCTGGCAGTTGAGAGTTTAACCATAAAACCATTTCCATATTTTGTTAACGTTTGTTAACGTTAAATCAAAGCCAACCCATGAAACCATTACAGTACATGTTTCATATTCATTAAGGCGTGATTTTAATACTACTTGTGTTACATATTTCATCTTTGACATCGAATTGTTGATTCCTATTACTGAGGAATTGAATCTTTCTCCCTTTAAACCTAATTTGTATGCTAATTCTTCAGTAATGAAGGATGATTGCGAACCTGAATCTAATATTGCCCTACAATTTTGAAATTGGCCCCATTTATTTTTAATACCTATAATTGCCGTTGATAACAATATTTGTCCTACTGCGTTACTATTTACTGCACAATGCGCTAGTGTTGTTACGTTTTCAGTATCTAGACCATCATTATTAATAGGAATCTGTTGAGAATTATTATTACTGTTGGGGTTTTGTATATTAGAAGTTGAAGTGCTGGGAATGTTAAATCTGTTCGACTGGAAGTGGCTACTTGTATTATTGTAGTCAATGTGAAGCATTGTGTGATGTTTTTTATTGCATTTTTTACAATACATATTTAACGTGCAAGTGGCTATTGTATGACCCTTTCGTAAACAATTTAAACATAAGCCAGCCCTTTTGCATTCAAGTATGCGATTATTCGGATTTAATTTTTGAAATTGTTCGCAATTATACAATACATGAGGGTTTTTGCATATTGGACATGAAAGTTTGTTTGTTGCTAAATACGAATGACTCATATGCCTTTCAGCCTTAACTGAATCTGTACGAAAACCAATTTTCTCTAAAAGTTGACATTTTTCATTTAAGAAATTCATTAAGTCATCTATTGTCGGCAAATCACCTACTATTTTATGTTTTTCCCAATCACGTTTAGTGGTTAAATCAAATTTGTTTGTGATAATGTAAATGATTAGAGTATCCCAAGACTCGGTGGGTTGACCCAAAGTATTTAAAGAACGCAAATGTTTTGTAAGATTATCTGATATGTCGCGTAAACCTGAAAGCGATTCCTTAGCTACAGAGGGTAATTCAAAAATTGCTTTGACGTGATTGTGGATTATAATACGTTTATTTTCAAATCTGTCGCTGAGTAATTTCCACGCAAGGACATAATTTGATGATGAAACCTCAAGATTTTCCAAAATACGAGCAGCCTCGCCCTTTAACGAAGACTGTAAGTACTGAAATTTCATGATTGGCATTATTATCGTGAATGAGTGCTTTAAATGAATCTCTAAATTGCATCCATTGCGCGTAATTTCCACTAAATGTAGGAAGATTTATAGTTGGTAACTTAACGTTTTGAATTTCGTTGGTGCCGAGGAGTTGGGGTTGATTTTGAAATACGTTACTATTAGACTCGTTTGAACAAATCATCTCATTTGCATCGGCAATAATCGTAAAATATTTTGTGTCAAATTCATCAGCTTCCGGACAGTTACTGTACTCGGAACCATCTGAAGTGGACACAAGTTTAACGTGAATGCTATTTAATTCATCATAGATTGGCTCAATGGACGCCAATCTGACCTTTATTTGCGCTACAATTGATGTTGTTAACCTTGTTTTATCTAATGCTTGAATATAATCCGTGAATGTTTGTAAATCTGATCGCGTCTGGCAGTTAATTGTTTCGTTTCTTTAGTCGGTGCCATAATTAAAGCAATACTTAATATGGAATAGTGAAATGGATAACCTTTAAAACATGTAATAATAAAGGAAAGGGTATACAACCTGCTATCGGCGATCTTCTGTGTTTGACAACAGCTTGCAGAAAGGTTTACAACCTGCTATCGATGTTCTTCTGGGTTTGGCGACAACTTGCCGAAAGCCCTTTGTCGGCACTGGAATGTCGCACCAATTGACGCTGTAAAATGTAGACCTTTGATTGTGCCGACCAATTTTGTGCGTTGTTGTAGAATTGTATTTGGTTTTGTAGATGGAAAATTCCCTTTTCTTGATCGATTTAATAATCGATACGATGTGTTTTCTGATGTGGTTTTCTTACGTTCTTGTTGTGATGTAATTTGTTGATGTGATGTAGTTTGTTGATGTGACCCACTGATCCTTATAATCAGGGGTGAATTTCGTTATTTTGAATGTTTATAATTACGTTCTTGATGACATAATAATTATTAATTAATTATGCACATCCGGCTCGAAGGACCATGTTGATTATTGAATAAAACACTGCTTGATTAAAATAAAA
Organism: Hemicrepidius hirtus; assembly: GCA_963082805.1. Classification (NCBI taxonomy): domain Eukaryota; kingdom Metazoa; phylum Arthropoda; class Insecta; order Coleoptera; family Elateridae; genus Hemicrepidius; species Hemicrepidius hirtus. The sequence continues at coordinate 8,276,438 of OY720165.1, forward strand.
CTATATTATTTTATACTAAACGTGTGCACTCTAGTGCTGTGACATGCAGCACTGGAGGCTGGATACATACTGTTTCTCTCCCCAGTAAGGGGTGCGCAATAAACATGAAAAATAAGGGTGGCGCAGAAGAATACCGCCATAAGTCTCCAATCTGAATAATTGAATACTTAACAGTGTGATTTTGTTCTAACAAATGTTTAGCAAAATTTGATTTATGTGCATGTTTATATTTGTAACAACGGATATGTTCTTTTTGCCTAATACTGAAATTTCTAATTGTTTGACCTATATATACTGAATCACAATGTGAACAATTTAATTTATAAATACCTGATTTTAGCAAATCATTAATTTTGTCTTTAGCATTGAAAAGAGAGTATAGAATATTTTTATTTGTTTTAAAAATGACTTTGTATTTATTTGTGTTATTTATAATTTTAGCAATTTTTTCTGAAATTCTACCAAAATATGGAATTGAAACGTATTTTAATGTTTTATCAGTGTTATTAATGGAATAAACTTTTTGAATAGCTAATTTATAATTTTTCTTTTTAATTAAAGTGTCAATAAGTGTTGTGTTATATCCATTGCTATATGCAATTTGTTTAATAATTGAAATTTCTCTATTAAAACTATTTTTATCTAAAGGAATTGTTAGAGCTCTGTGTACTAAAGATTGATATGCTGCTAATTTATGTGTATTATGATGACAAGAGTTATGTGGTATGGTAATATCAGTTTGTGTAGGTTTCCTATAAATTGAGTATTCGAGTATGTTTTCTGAATTAATTTTTATGTTTAAGTCTAAAAAGTTAATAGATCTGTTTTGTTCAATTTCTAGTGTAAATTTAATTTTTTGGTGTAAAGTATTAATAAAAATTAAAAAGTCGTCAATGTATTCGAAAGAACTATCAAAACATGCCAAAATATCGTCAACATAACGAAACCAAAATACAATTTTATTTGATAGATTTGATTGAAATATTTGATCTTCTATATTTTCCATAAAAATATTACCCAATAGTGGTGAAATGGGACTACCCATTGGTAATCCATCTTTTTGAAGATAAATTTTATCATTAAAAATAAAATAATTTTGATTAATACAAAGTTCAAATAATTGAATCAACTCTATCCTTTTTGTTAATTCAATGTTATTGTTAACTAAAACATTTTCTAATAAAGGAATACATTCCTGTGGGGGTATTTGTGAAAACATACTCGTAACATCAAAACTAACTATTTTACATAGTGGTGGTAAGCTAATGTTACTTAATTTATTAATTAATTCAGAAGTGTTTTTAACTGAATATTTTGGAGTGTATCCTAAATTATTAATTATATTATTTAATGTTTTAGCTAGCATGTGGTTTGGTGCATGTATGTATGAAACTACAGGTCTAATAGGAATGTTAGGTTTATGTATTTTAACTAAACCGTATAATTTTGGTGGTTGTGGATTTGGATATATTATATTATGTTTCTCGTTTGGTGTTAAAGTAATTTCACAATTTTTAATTGTTTGTTTTATTTGGTTTTGGTATTTATTTGTTGGATCTCTATTTAAAATTTCTAGATTAGAATCTGTTATAAAATCATTGACTTTTTCTAAATAATCATTTTTAGGTAAAAATACTAAAGTGTTTCCCTTATCTGCCCTAACAGAAATTAAATTATTTACTCTAACTTTTTCCTTAATTGATTTAATTAATGAAATATTATTATTTGTATTATATCTAAATTTATCGTTTATCGAAATTCTTTTTAATAAATTAGAAATTTGAGACTTTGCATAATTTAAATGTCTCTCTTTTAGAATGTTTTCTGAATTTACTGCTAAAAACATTCTAAAAGAGAGACATTTAAATTATGCAAAGTCTCAAATTTCTAATTTATTAAAAAGAATAATGTGTGTTGGGTCCTTAGGGACCCCCGTGTAAAGTATGAATATAGCAGCTGCCTTAATAAAAAAATTTCTGTATCTAAAACTCGAAAGATTTCAGTTTCTCCGCCGCCACTCGCCGCCGCAAGGCGGTATAACGAATTTCTCGCAGGAATAATGTGTGTTGGGTCCTTAGGGACCCCCGTGTAAAGTATGAATATAGCAGCTGCCTTAATAAAAAAATTTCTGTATCTAAAACTCGAAAGATTTCAGTTTCTCCGCCGCCACTCGCCGCCGCAAGGCGGTATAACGAATTTCTCGCAGGAATAATGTGTGTTGGGTCCTTAGGGACCCCCGTGTAAAGTATGAATATAGCAGCTGCCTTAATAAAAAAATTTCTGTATCTAAAACTCGAAAGATTTCAGTTTCTCCGCCGCCACTCGCCGCCGCAAGGCGGTATAACGAATTTCTCGCAGGAATAATGTGTGTTGGGTCCTTAGGGACCCCCGTGTAAAGTATGAATATAGCAGCTTCCTTAATAAAAAAATTTCTGTATCTAAAACTGGAAAAATGTCAGTTTCACCGCCGCCACTCGCCGCCGCAAGGCGGTATAACGAATTTCTCGCTGGAATAATGTGTGTTGGGTCCTTAGGGACCCCCGTGTAAAGTATGAATATAGCAGCTGCCTTAATAAAAGAATTTCTGTATCTAAAACTGGAAAAATGTCAGTTTCTCCGCCGCCACTCGCCGCCGCAAGGCGGTATATCGAATTTCTCGCTGGAATAATGTGTGTTGGGTCCTTAGGGACCCCCGTGTAAAGTATGAATATAGCAGCTGCCTTAATAAAAAAATTTCTGTATCTAAAACTCGAAAGATTTCAGTTTCTCCGCCGCCACTCGCCGCCGCAAGGCGGTATAACGAATTTCTCGCTGGAATAATGTGTGTTGGGTCCTTAGGGACCCCCGTGTAAAGTATGAATATACCAGCTGCCTTAATAAAAAAATTTCTGTATCTAAAACTCGAAAGATTTCAGTTTCACCGCCGCCACTCGCCGCCGCAAGGCGGTATAACGAATTTCTCGCAGGAATAATGTGTGTTGGGTCCTTAGGGACCCCCGTGTAAAGTATGAATATAGCAGCTGCCTTAATAAAAAAATTTCTGTATCTAAAACTGGAAAAATGTCAGTTTCTCCGCCGCCACTCGCCGCCGCAAGGCGGTATAACGAATTTCTCGCCGGAATAATGTGTGTTGGGTCCTTAGGGACCCCCGTGTAAAGTATGAATATAGCAGCTTCCTTAATAAAAAAATTTCTGTATCTAAAACTGGAAAAATGTCAGTTTCACCGCCGCCACTCGCCGCCGCAAGGCGGTATAACGAATTTCTCGCTGGAATAATGTGTGTTGGGTCCTTAGGGACCCCCGTGTAAAGTATGAATATAGCAGCTGCCTTAATAAAAGAATTTCTGTATCTAAAACTGGAAAAATGTCAGTTTCTCCGCCGCCACTCGCCGCCGCAAGGCGGTATAACGAATTTCTCGCCGGAATAATGTGTGTTGGGTCCTTAGGGACCCCCGTGTAAAGTATGAATATAGCAGCTTCCTTAATAAAAAAATTTCTGTATCTAAAACTGGAAAAATGTCAGTTTCACCGCCGCCACTCGCCGCCGCAAGGCGGTATAACGAATTTCTCGCTGGAATAATGGGTGCTGGGTCCTTAGGGACCCCCGTGTAAAGTATGAATATAGCAGCTGCCTTAATAAAAGAATTTCTGTATCTAAAACTGGAAAAATGTCAGTTTCTCCGCCGCCACTCGCCGCCGCAAGGCGGTATAACGAATTTCTCGCTGGAATAATGTGTGTTGGGTCCTTAGGGACCCCCGTGTAAAGTATGAATATACCAGCTGCCTTAATAAAAAAATTTCTGTATCTAAAACTCGAAAGATTTCAGTTTCTCCGCCGCCACTCGCCGCCGCAAGGCGGTATAACGAATTTCTCGCAGGAATAATGTGTGTTGGGTCCTTAGGGACCCCCGTGTAAAGTATGAATATAGCAGCTGCCTTAATAAAAAAATTTCTGCATCTAAAACTGGAAAAATGTCAGTTTCTCCGCCGCCACTCGCCGCCGCAAGGCGGTATAACGAATTTCTCGCCGGAATAATGTGTGTTGGGTCCTTAGGGACCCCCGTGTAAAGTATGAATATAGCAGCTTCCTTAATAAAAAAATTTCTGTATCTAAAACTGGAAAAATGTCAGTTTCACCGCCGCCACTCGCCGCCTTAAGGCGGTATAACGAATTTCTCGCTGGAATAATGTGTGTTGGGTCCTTAGGGACCCCCGTGTAAAGTATGAATAAAGCAGCTGCCTTAATAAAAGAATTTCTGTATCTAAAACTGGAAAAATGTCAGTTTCTCCGCCGCCACTCGCCGCCGCAAGGCGGTATAACGAATTTCTCGCCGGAATAATGTGTGTTGGGTCCTTAGGGACCCCCGTGTAAAGTATGAATATAGCAGCTGCCTTAATAAAAGAATTTCTGTATCTAAAACTGGAAAAATGTCAGTTTCTCCGCCGCCACGCGCCGCCGCAAGGCGGTATAACGAATTTCTCGCTGGAATAATGTGTGTTGGGTCCTTAGGGACCCCCGTGTAAAGTATGAATATACCAGCTGCCTTAATAAAAAAATTTCTGTATCTAAAACTCGAAAGATTTCAGTTTCTCCGCCGCCACTCGCCGCCGCAAGGCGGTATAACGAATTTCTCGCTGGAATAATGTGTGTTGGGTCCTTAGGGACCCCCGTGTAAAGTATGAATATAGCAGCTTCCTTAATAAAAAAATTTCTGTATCTAAAACTGGAAAAATGTCAGTTTCACCGCCGCCACTCGCCGCCGCAAGGCGGTATAACGAATTTCTCGCTGGAATAATGTGTGTTGGGTCCTTAGGGACCCCCGTGTAAAGTATGAATATAGCAGCTGCCTTAATAAAAAAATTTCTGTATCTAAAACTCGAAAGATTTCAGTTTCTCCGCCGCCACTCGCCGCCGCAAGGCGGTATAACGAATTTCTCGCAGGAATAATGTGTGTTGGGTCCTTAGGGACCCCCGTGTAAAGTATGAATATAGCAGCTTCCTTAATAAAAAAATTTCTGTATCTAAAACTGGAAAAATGTCAGTTTCACCGCCGCCACTCGCCGCCGCAAGGCGGTATAACGAATTTCTCGCTGGAATAATGTGTGTTGGGTCCTTAGGGACCCCCGTGTAAAGTATGAATATAGCAGCTGCCTTAATAAAAGAATTTCTGTATCTAAAACTGGAAAAATGTCAGTTTCTCCGCCGCCACTCGCCGCCGCAAGGCGGTATAACGAATTTCTCGCTGGAATAATGTGTGTTGGGTCCTTAGGGACCCCCGTGTAAAGTATGAATATAGCAGCTGCCTTAATAAAAAAATTTCTGTATCTAAAACTCGAAAGATTTCAGTTTCTCCGCCGCCACTCGCCGCCGCAAGGCGGTATAACGAATTTCTCGCTGGAATAATGTGTGTTGGGTCCTTAGGGACCCCCGTGTAAAGTATGAATATACCAGCTGCCTTAATAAAAAAATTTCTGTATCTAAAACTCGAAAGATTTCAGTTTCTCCGCCGCCACTCGCCGCCGCAAGGCGGTATAACGAATTTCTCGCAGGAATAATGTGTGTTGGGTCCTTAGGGACCCCCGTGTAAAGTATGAATATAGCAGCTGCCTTAATAAAAAAATTTCTGTATCTAAAACTGGAAAAATGTCAGTTTCTCCGCCGCCACTCGCCGCCGCAAGGCGGTATAACGAATTTCTCGCCGGAATAATGTGTGTTGGGTCCTTAGGGACCCCCGTGTAAAGTATGAATATAGCAGCTTCCTTAATAAAAAAATTTCTGTATCTAAAACTGGAAAAATGTCAGTTTCACCGCCGCCACTCGCCGCCGCAAGGCGGTATAACGAATTTCTCGCTGGAATAATGTGTGTTGGGTCCTTAGGGACCCCCGTGTAAAGTATGAATATAGCAGCTGCCTTAATAAAAGAATTTCTGTATCTAAAACTGGAAAAATGTCAGTTTCTCCGCCGCCACTCGCCGCCGCAAGGCGGTATAACGAATTTCTCGCCGGAATAATGTGTGTTGGGTCCTTAGGGACCCCCGTGTAAAGTATGAATATAGCAGCTTCCTTAATAAAAAAATTTCTGTATCTAAAACTGGAAAAATGTCAGTTTCACCGCCGCCACTCGCCGCCGCAAGGCGGTATAACGAATTTCTCGCTGGAATAATGTGTGTTGGGTCCTTAGGGACCCCCGTGTAAAGTATGAATATAGCAGCTGCCTTAATAAAAGAATTTCTGTATCTAAAACTGGAAAAATGTCAGTTTCTCCGCCGCCACTCGCCGCCGCAAGGCGGTATAACGAATTTCTCGCTGGAATAATGTGTGTTGGGTCCTTAGGGACCCCCGTGTAAAGTATGAATATACCAGCTGCCTTAATAAAAAAATTTCTGTATCTAAAACTCGAAAGATTTCAGTTTCTCCGCCGCCACTCGCCGCCGCAAGGCGGTATAACGAATTTCTCGCTGGAATAATGTGTGTTGGGTCCTTAGGGACCCCCGTGTAAAGTATGAATATAGCAGCTTCCTTAATAAAAAAATTTCTGTATCTAAAACTGGAAAAATGTCAGTTTCACCGCCGCCACTCGCCGCCGCAAGGCGGTATAACGAATTTCTCGCTGGAATAATGTGTGTTGGGTCCTTAGGGACCCCCGTGTAAAGTATGAATATAGCAGCTGCCTTAATAAAAAAATTTCTGTATCTACAACTGGAAAAATGTCAGTTTCTCCGCCGCCACTCGCCGCCGCAAGGCGGTATAACGAATTTCTCGCTGGAATAATGTGTGTTGGGTCCTTAGGGACCCCCGTGTAAAGTATGAATATAGCAGCTGCCTTAATAAAAAAATTTCTGTATCTAAAACTGGAAAAATGTCAGTTTCTCCGCCGCCACTCGCCGCCGCAAGGCGGTATAACGAATTTCTCGCTGGAATAATGTGTGTTGGGTCCTTAGGGACCCCCGTGTAAAGTATGAATATACCAGCTGCCTTAATAAAAAAATTTCTGTATCTAAAACTCGAAAGATTTCAGATTCTCCGCCGCCACTCGCCGCCGCAAGGCGGTATAACGAATTTCTCGCTGGAATAATGTGTGTTGGGTCCTTAGGGATCCCCGTGTAAAGTATGAATATACCAGCTGCCTTAATAAAAAAATTTCTGTATCTAAAACTCGAAAGATTTCAGTTTCTCCGCCGCCACTCGCCGCCGCAAGGCGGTATAACGAATTTCTCGCTGGAATAATGTGTGTTGGGTCCTTAGGGACCCCCGTGTAAAGTATGAATATAGCAGCTTCCTTAATAAAAAAATTTCTGTATCTAAAACTGGAAAAATGTCAGTTTCACCGCCGCCACTCGCCGCCGCAAGGCGGTATAACGAATTTCTCGCTGGAATAATGTGTGTTGGGTCCTTAGGGACCCCCGTGTAAAGTATGAATATAGCAGCTACCTTAATAAAAAAATTTCTGTATCTAAAACTGGAAAAATGTCAGTTTCTCCGCCGCCACTCGCCGCCGCAAGGCGGTATAACGAATTTCTCGCTGGAATAATGTGTGTTGGGTCCTTAGGGACCCCCGTGTAAAGTATGAATATAGCAGCTGCCTTAATAAAAAAATTTCTGTATCTAAAACTGGAAAAATGTCAGTTTCTCCGCCGCCACTCGCCGCCGCAAGGCGGTATAACGAATTTCTCGCTGGAATAATGTGTGGTGGGTCCTTAGGGACCCCCGTGTAAAGTATGAATATACCAGCTGCCTTAATAAAAAAATTTCTGTATCTAAAACTCGAAAGATTTCAGTTTCTCCGCCGCCACTCGCCGCCGCAAGGCGGTATAACGAATTTCTCGCTGGAATAATGTGTGTTGGGTCCTTAGGGACCCCCGTGTAAAGTATGAATATAGCAGCTGCCTTAATAAAAAAATTTCTGTATCTAAAACTCGAAAGATTTCAGTTTCTCCGCCGCCACTCGCCGCCGCAAGGCGGTATAACGAATTTCTCGCCGGAATAATGTGTGTTGGGTCCTTAGGGACCCTCGTGTAAAGTATGAATATAGCAGCTGCCTTAATAAAAAAATTTCTGTATCTAAAACTGGAAAAATGTCAGTTTCTCCGCCGCCACTCGCCGCCGCAAGGCGGTATAACGAATTTCTCGCCGGAATAATGTGTGTTGAGTCCTTAGGGACCCCCGTGTAAAGTATGAATATAGCAGCTGCCTTAATAAAAAAATTTCTGTATCTAAAACTCGAAAGATTTCAGTTTCTCCGCCGCCACTCGCCGCCGCAAGGCGGTATACGAATTTGTGTTGGGTCCTTAGGGACCCCCGTGTAAAGTATGAATATACCAGCTGCCTTAATAAAAAAAAATCTGTATCTAAAACTCGAAAGATTTCAGTTTCTCCGCCGCCACTCGCCGCCGCAAGGCGGTCTAACGAATTTCTCGCTGGAATAATGTGTGTTGGGTCCTTAGGGACCCCCGTGTAAAGTATGAATATACCAGCTGCCTTAATAAAAAAAATTCTGTATCTAAAACTCGAAAGATTTCAGTTTCTCCGCCGCCACTCGCCGCCGCAAGGCGGTATAACGAATTTCTCGCTGGGATAATGTGTGTTGGGTCCTTAGGGACCCCCGTGTAAAGTATGAATATAGCAGCTGCCTTAATAAAAAAAATTCTGTATCTAAAACTGGAAAAATGTCAGTTTCTCCGCCGCCACTCGCCGCCGCAAGGCGGTATAACGAATTTCTCGCCGGAATAATGTGTGTTGGGTCCTTAGGGACCCCCGTGTAAAGTATGAATATAGCAGCTGCCTTAATAAAAACAATTCTGTATCTAAAACTCGAAAGATTTCAGTTTCTCCGCCGCCACTCGCCGCCGCAAGGCGGTATAACGAATTTCTCGCTGGAATAATGTGTGTTGGGTCCTTAGGGACCCCCGTGTAAAGTATGAATATAGCAGCTGCCTTAATAAAAAAATTTCTGTATCTAAAACCGGAAAAATGTCAGTTTCTCCGCCGCCACTCACCGCCGCAACGCGGTATAACGAATTTCTTGCTGGAATAATGTGTGTTGGGTCCTTAGGGACCCCCGTGTAAAGTATGAATATAGCAGCTGCCTTAATAAAAAAATTTCTGTATCTAAAACTGGAAAAATGTCAGTTTCTCCGCCGCCACTCGCCGCCGCAAGGCGGTATAACGAATTTCTCGCCGGAATAATGTGTGTTGGGTCCTTAGGGACACCCGTGTAAAGTATGAATATAGCAGCTGCCTTAATAAAAAAATTTCTGTATCTAAAACTGGAAAAATGTCAGTTTCTCCGCCGCCACTCGCCGCCGCAAGGCGGTATAACGAATTTCTTGCTGGAATAATGTGTGTTGGGTCCTTAGGGACCCCTGTGTAAAGTATGAATATAGCAGCTGCCTTAATAAAAAAATTTCTGTATCTAAAACCGGAAAAATGTCAGTTTCTCCGCCGCCACTCACCGCCGCAACGCGGTATACGAATTTCTTGCTGGAATAATGTGTGTTGGGTCCTTAGGGACCCCCGTGTAAAGTATGAATATAGCAGCTGCCTTAATAAAAAAAATTCTGTATCTAAAACTCGAAAGATTTCAGTTTCTCCGCCGCCACTCGCCGCCGCAAGGCGGTATAACGAATTTCTCCCTGGAATAATGTGTGTTGGGTCCTTAGGGACACCCGTGTAAAGTATGAATATAGCAGCTGCCTTAATAAAAAAATTTCTGTATCTAAAACTGGAAAAATGTCAGTTTCTCCGCCGCCACTCGCCGCCACTCGCCGCCGCAAGGCGGTATAACGAATTTCTTGCTGGAATAATGTGTGTTGGGTCCTTAGGGACCCCCGTGTAAAGTATGAATATAGCAGCTGCCTTAATAAAAAAATTTCTGTATCTAAAACCGGAAAAATGTCAGTTTCTCCGCCGCCACTCACCGCCGCAACGCGGTATAACGAATTTCTTGCTGGAATAATGTGTGTTGGGTCCTTAGGGACCCCCGTGTAAAGTATGAATATAGCAGCTGCCTTAATAAAAAAATTTCTGTATCTAAAACTGGAAAAATGTCAGTTTCTCCGCCGCCACTCGCCGCCGCAAGGCGGTATAACGAATTTCTCGCCAGAATAATGTGTGTTGGGTCCTTAGGGACCCCCGTGTAAAGTATGAATATAGCAGCTGCCTTAATAAAAAAATTTCTGTATCTAAAACTCGAAAGATTTCAGTTTCTCCGCCGCCACTCGCCGCCGCAAGGCGGTATAACGAATTTCTCGCTGGAATAATGTGTGTTGGGTCCTTAGGGACCCCCGTGTAAAGTATGAATATAGCAGCTGCCTTAATAAAAAAATTTCTGTATCTAAAACTCGAAAGATTTCAGTTTCTCCGCCGCCACTCGCCGCCGCAAGGCGGTATAACGAATTTCTCGCTGGAATAATGTGTGTTGGGTCCTTAGGGACCCCCGTGTAAAGTATGAATATACCAGCTGCCTTAATAAAAAAAATTCTGTATCTAAAACTCGAAAGATTTCAGTTTCTCCGCCGCCACTCGCCGCCGCAAGGCGGTATAACGAATTTCTCGCTGGGATAATGTGTGTTGGGTCCTTAGGGACCCCCGTGTAAAGTATGAATATAGCAGCTGCCTTAATAAAAAAATTTCTGTATCTAAAACTCGAAAGATTTCAGTTTCTCCGCCGCCACTCGCCGCCGCAAGGCGGTATAACGAATTTCTCGCTGGAATAATGTGTGTTGGGTCCTTAGGGACCCCCGTGTAAAGTATGAATATAGCAGCTGCCTTAATAAAAAAATTTCTGTATCTAAAACTCGAAAGATTTCAGTTTCTCCGCCGCCACTCGCCGCCGCAAGGCGGTATAACGAATTTCTCGCTGGAATAATGTGTGCTGGGTCCTTAGGGACCCCCGTGTAAAGTATGAATATACCAGCTGCCTTAATAAAAAAAATTCTGTATCTAAAACTCGAAAGATTTCAGTTTCTCCGCCGCCACTCGCCGCTGCAAGGCGGTATAACGAATTTCTCGCTGGGATAATGTGTGTTGGGTCCTTAGGGACCCCCGTGTAAAGTATGAATATAGCAGCTGCCTTAATAAAAAAATTTCTGTATCTAAAACTGGAAAAATGTCAGTTTCTCCGCCGCCACTCGCCGCCGCAAGGCGGTATAACGAATTTCTCGCCGGAATAATGTGTGTTGGGTCCTTAGGGACCCCCGTGTAAAGTATGAATATAGCAGCTGCCTTAATAAAAAAAATTCTGTATCTAAAACTCGAAAGATTTCAGTTTCTCCGCCGCCACTCGCCGCCGCAAGGCGGTATAACGAATTTCTCGCTGGAATAATGTGTGTTGGGTCCTTAGGGACCCCCGTGTAAAGTATGAATATAGCAGCTGCCTTAATAAAAAAATTTCTGTATCTAAAACTGGAAAAATGTCAGTTTCTCCGCCGCCACTCGCCGCCGCAAGGCGGTATAACGAATTTCTCGCCGGAATAATGTGTGTTGGGTCCTTAGGGACCCCCGTGTAAAGTATGAATATAGCAGCTGCCTTAATAAAAAAAATTCTGTATCTAAAACTCGAAAGATTTCAGTTTCTCCGCCGCCACTCGCCGCCGCAAGGCGGTATAACGAATTTCTCGCTGGGATAATGTGTGTTGGGTCCTTAGGGACCCCCGTGTAAAGTATGAATATAGCAGCTGCCTTAATAAAAAAAATTCTGTATCTAAAACTGGAAAAATGTCAGTTTCTCCGCCGCCACTCGCCGCCGCAAGGCGGTATAACGAATTTCTCGCCGGAATAATGTGTGTTGGGTCCTTAGGGACCCCCGTGTAAAGTATGAATATAGCAGCTGCCTTAATAAAAACAATTCTGTATCTAAAACTCGAAAGATTTCAGTTTCTCCGCCGCCACTCGCCGCCGCAAGGCGGTATAACGAATTTCTCGCTGGAATAATGTGTGTTGGGTCCTTAGGGACCCCCGTGTAAAGTATGAATATAGCAGCTGCCTTAATAAAAAAATTTCTGTATCTAAAACCGGAAAAATGTCAGTTTCTCCGCCGCCACTCACCGCCGCAACGCGGTATAACGAATTTCTTGCTGGAATAATGTGTGTTGGGTCCTTAGGGACCCCCGTGTAAAGTATGAATATAGCAGCTGCCTTAATAAAAAAAATTCTGTATCTAAAACTCGAAAGATTGCAGTTTCTCCGCCGCCACTCGCCGCCGCAAGGCGGTATAACGAATTTCTCGCTGGAATAATGTGTGTTGGGTCCTTAGGGACCCCCGTGTAAAGTATGAATATAGCAGCTGCCTTAATAAGAAAATTTCTGTATCTAAAACTGGAAAAATGTCAGTTTCTCCGCCGCCACTCGCCGCCGCATGGCGGTATAACGAATTTCTTGCTGGAATAATGTGTGTTGGGTCCTTAGAGACCCCCGTGTAAAGTATGAATATAGCAGCTGCCTTAATAAGAAAATTTCTGTATCTAAAACTGGAAAAATGTCAGTTTCTCCGCCGCCACTCGCCGCCGCAAGGCGGTATAACGAATTTCTTGCTGGAATAATGTGTGTTGGGTCCTTAGGGACCCCCGTGTAAAGTATGAATATAGCAGCTGCCTTAATAAAAAAATTTCTGTATCTAAAACTCGAAAGATTTCAGTTTCTCCGCCGCCACTCGCCGCCGCAAGGCGGTATAACGAATTTCTCGCTGGAATAATGTTTGTTGGGTCCTTAGGGACCCCCGTGTAACGTATGAATATAGCAGCTGCCTTAATAAAAAAATTTCTGTATCTAAAACTGGAAAAATGTCAGTTTCTCCGCCGCCACTCGCCGCCGCAAGGCGGTATAACGAATTTCTCGCCGGAATAATGTGTGTTGGGTCCTTAGGGACCCCCGTGTAAAGTATGAATATAGCAGCTGCCTTAATAAAAAAATTTCTGTATCTAAAACTGGAAAAATGTCAGATTCTCCGCCGCCACTCGCCGCCGCAAGGCGGTATAACGAATTTCTCGCCGGAATAATGTGTGTTGGGTCCTTAGGGACCCCCGTGTAAAGTATGAATATAGCAGCTGCCTTAATAAAAAAATTTCTGTATCTAAAACTGGAAAAATGTCAGTTTCTCCGCCGCCACTCGCCGCCGCAAGGCGGTATAACGAATTTCTCGCCGGAATAATGTGTGTTGGGTACATAGGGACCCCCGTGTAAAGTATGAATATAGCAGCTGCCTTAATAAAAAAATTTCTGTATCTAAAACTGGAAAAATGTCAGTTACTCCGCCGCCACTCGCCGCCGCAACGTGGTATAACGAATTTCTTGCTGGAATAATGTGTGTTGGGGCCTTAGGGACCCCCGTGTAAAGTATGAATATAGCAGCTGCCTTAATAAAAAAATTTCTGTATCTTAAACTCGAAAGATTTCAGTATCTCCGCCGCCACTCGCCGCCGCAAGGCGGTATAACGAATTTCTCGCCGGAATAATGTGTGTTGGGTCCTTAGGGACCCCCGTGTAAAGTATGAATATAGCAGCTGCCTTAATAAAAAAATTTCTGTATCTAAAACTGGAAAAATGTTAGTTTCTTCGCCGCCACTCGCCGCCGCAAGGCGGTATAACGAATTTCTTGCTGGAATAATGTGGGTTGGGTCCTTAGGGACCCCCGTGTAAAGTATGAATATAGCAGCTGCCTTAATAAAAAAAATTCTGTATCTAAAACTCGAAAGATTGCAGTTTCTCCGCCGCCACTCGCCGCCGCAAGGCGGTATAACGAATTTCTCGCTGGAATAATGTGTGTTGGGTCCTTAGGGACCCCCGTGTAAAGTATGAATATAGCAGCTGCCTTAATAAAAAAATTTCTGTATCTTAAACTCGAAAGATTTCAGTATCTCCGCCGCCACTCGCCGCCGCAAGGCGGTATAACGAATTTATCGCCGGAATAATGTGTGTTGGGTCCTTAGGGACCCCCGTGTAAAGTATGAATATAGCAGCTGCCTTAATAAAAAAATTTCTGTATCTAAAACTGGAAAAATGTTAGTTTCTTCGCCGCCACTCGCCGCCGCAAGGCGGTATAACGAATTTCTTGCTGGTATAATGTGTGTTGGGTCCTTAGGGACCCCCGTGTAAAGTATGAATACTGCAGCTGCTTTAATAAAAAAAAATCTGTATCTAAAACTCGAAGGATTGCAGTTTCTCCGCCGCCACTCGCCGCCGCAAGGCGGTATAACGAATTTCTCGCTGGAATAATGTGTGTTGGGTCCTTAGGGACCCCCGTGTAAAGTATGAATATAGCAGCTGCCTTAATAAAAATTTCTGTATCTAAAACTGGAAAAATGTCAGTTTCTCCGCCGCCACTCGCCGCCGCAAGGCGGTATAACGAATTTCTCGCCGGAATAATGTGTGTTGGGTCCTTAGGGACCCCCGTGTAAAGTATGAATATAGCAGCTGCCTTAATAAAAAAATTTCTGTATCTAAAACTCGAAAGATTTCAGTTTCTCCGCCGCCACTCGCCGCCGCAAGGCGGTATAACGAATTTCTCGCTGGAATAATGTGTGTTGGGTCCTTAGGGACCCCCGTGTAAAGTATGAATATAGCAGCTTCCTTAATAAAAAAATTTCTGTATCTAAAACTGGAAAAATGTCAGTTTCTCCGCCGCCACTCGCCGCCGCAAGGCGGTATAACGAATTTCTCGCCGGAATAATGTGTGTTGGGTCCTTAGGGACCCCGTGTAAAGTATCAATATACCAGCTGCCTTAATAAAAAAATTTCTGTATCTAAAACTGGAAACATGTCAGTTTCTCCGCCGCCACTCGCCGCCGCAAGGCGGTATAACGAATTTCTCGCCGGAATAATGTGTGTTGGATCCTTAGGGATCCCCGTGTAAAGTATGAATATAGCAGCTGCCTTAATAAAAAAAATTCTGTATCTAAAACTCGAAAGATTTCAGTTTCTCCGCCGCCACTCGCCGCCGCAAGGTGGTATAACGAATTTTTTGCTGGAATAATGTGTGTTGGGGCCTTAGGGACCCCCGTGTAAAGTATGAATATAGCAGCTGCCTTAATAAAAAAAATTCTGTATCTAAAACTGGAAAAATGTCAGTTTCTCTGCCGCCACTCGCCGCCGCAAGGCGGTATAACGAATTTCTCGCTGGAATAATGTGTGTTGGGTCCTTAGGGACCCCCGTGTAAAGTATGAATATAGCAGCTGCCTTAATAAAAAAAATTCTGTATCTAAAACTCGAAAGATTGCAGTTTCTCCGCCGCCACTCGCCGCCGCAAGGTGGTATAACGAATTTTTTGCTGGAATAATGTGTGTTGGGGCCTTAGGGACCCCCGTGTAAAGTATGAATATAGCAGCTGCCTTAATAAAAAAATTTCTGTATCTAAAACACGAAAGATTGCAGTTTCTCCGCCGCCACTCGCCGCCGCAAGGCGGTATAACGAATTTCTCGCTGGAATAATGTGTGCTGGGTCCTTAGGGACCCCCGTGTAAAGTATGAATATAGCAGCTGCCTTAATAAAAAAATTTCTGTATCTAAAACTGGAAAAATGTCAGTTTCGCCGCCGCCACTCGCCGCCGCAAGGCGGTATAACGAATTTCTTGCTGGAATAATGTGTTGGGTCCTTAGGGACCCCCGTGTAAAGTATGAATATAGCAGCTGCCTTAATAAAAAAATTTCTGTATCTAAAACTGGAAAAATGTCAGTTTCTCCGCCGCCACTCGCCGCCGCAAGGCGGTATAACGAATTTCTTGCTGCAATAATGTGTGTTGGGTCCTTAGGGACCCCCGTGTAAAGTATGAATATAGCAGCTGCCTTAATAAAAAAATTTCTGTATCTAAAACTGGAAAAATGTCAGTTTCTCCGCCGCCACTCGCCGCCGCAAGGCGGTATAACGAATTTCTTACTGGAATGATGTGTGTTGGGTCCTTAGGGACCCCCGTGTAAAGTATGAATATAGCAGCTGCCTTAATAAAAAAATTTCTGTATCTAAAACTGGAAAAATGTCAGTTTCTCCGCCGCCACTCGCCGCCGCAAGGCGGTATAACGAATTTCTTGCTGGAATAATGTGTGTTGGGTCCTTAGGGACCCCCGTGTAAAGTATGAATATAGCAGCTGCCTTAATAAAAAAATTTCTGTATCTAAAACTGGAAAAATGTCAGTTTCTCCGCCGCCACTCGCCGCCGCAAGGCGGTATAACGAATTTCTTGCTGCAATAATGTGTGTTGGGTCCTTAGGGACCCCCGTGTAAAGTATGAATATAGCAGCTGCCTTAATAAAAAAATTTCTGTATCTAAAACTGGAAAAATGTCAGTTTCGCCGCCGCCACTCGCCGCCGCAAGGCGGTATAACGAATTTCTTGCTGGAATAATGTGTTGGGTCCTTAGGGACCCCCGTGTAAAGTATGAATATAGCAGCTGCCTTAATAAAAAAATTTCTGTATCTAAAACTGGAAAAATGTCAGTTTCTCCGCCGCCACTCGCCGCCGCAAGGCGGTATAACGAATTTCTTGCTGCAATAATGTGTGTTGGGTCCTTAGGGACCCCCGTGTAAAGTATGAATATAGCAGCTGCCTTAATAAAAAAATTTCTGTATCTAAAACTGGAAAAATGTCAGTTTCTCCGCCGCCACTCGCCGCCGCAAGGCGGTATAACGAATTTCTTACTGGAATAATGTGTGTTGGGTCCTTAGGGACCCCCGTGTAAAGTATGAATATAGCAGCTGCCTTAATAAAAAAATTTCTGTATCTAAAACTGGAAAAATGTCAGTTTCTCCGCCGCCACTCGCCGCTGCAAGGCGGTATAACGAATTTCTCGCCGGAATAATGTGTGTTGGGTCCTTAGGGACCCCCGTGTAAAGTATGAATATAGCAGCTGCCTTAATAAAAAAATTTCTGTATCTAAAACTGGAAAAATGTCAGTTTCTCCGCCGCCACTCGCCGCCGCAAGGCGGTATAACGAATTTCTTGCTGGAATAATGTGTGTTGGGTCCTTAGGGACCCCCGTGTAAAGTATGAATATAGCAGCTGCCTTAATAAAAAAATTTCTGTATCTAAAACTGGAAAAATGTCAGTTTCTCCGCCGCCACTCGCCGCCGCAAGGCGGTATAACGAATTTCTTGCTGCAATAATGTGTGTTGGGTCCTTAGGCACCCCCGTGTAAAGTATGAATATAGCAGCTGCCTTAATAAAAAAATTTCTGTATCTAAAACTGGAAAAATGTCAGTTTCTCCGCCGCCACTCGCCGCCGCAAGGCGGTATAACGAATTTCTTGCTGGAATAATGTGTGTTGGGTCCTTAGGGACCCCCGTGTAAAGTATGAATATAGCAGCTGCCTTAATAAAAAAATTTCTGTATCTAAAACTGGAAAAATGTCAGTTTCTCCGCCGCCACTCGCCGCTGCAAGGCGGTATAACGAATTTCTCGCCGGAATAATGTGTGTTGGGTCCTTAGGCATCCCTGTGTAAAATATGAATACAGCAGCTGCCTTAATAAAAAAATTTCTATATCTAAAACAAAATAAAAATCAGTTTTTCGGCCCCCAGTCGCCGCTGCAACACGTAACAACGAATATTTAACTGTCATAACTACCTATAAATACGTACTTATACAGATTGGTGTCCGTTAATGTGAACATAGAGAGACAAATGCATACGCGCTTTGCATGTATCGACACCTTGATTATGCATTACTTTTAAAATTGTGTTCTGTAAGTTAACCATTAAGGAGGCTGCTATGGTTTTAAACTAGACGCCTTCTTGAGTTTTATTCGAACTAATACATACAATTTTAAAAATAATGCATAATCAAGGTGTCGATACATGCAAAGCGCGTATGCATTTGTCTCTCTATGTTCACAATAACGGCCACCAATCTGTATATATGTTTGATTGTTATTTCAATATCGCGGTTACATTTATAATTATATTTAATACCAATTTAAATCGTTTTACATGGACCTTGTGACCACGACTTTAATTGAGTTTTGGTTATGGCTGGATTTATGGCTAGCGAACAAGGCAGGTGGTTGTGAACCAAACTAGCGTTTAAACTAGGTTCAGCTGAACGTATGCTAAACCGTTATTGAAATACGCAAACGTAGTTAAACTAGGATCAACTTTTGAACTCGGTTCACGTGAACCGAGTTTAAACCACTATTGAAAAACCGGCCCTAAGCAGCATAGATAAATATAACCCCTCTAAGGCCCGGTTTTACAATCGGTGATTAACTTTTGTTATTAGTTAACTATTACTTGCAGGTTAACTACAGGTTTATAAAGACATGCGTTTTTCAATGCTTTTCATAGTCATGGTAAGTCGACCTGTAAATTTTTTTTGGTTGGTAATGGATGATGTTCAAAATTCATACTAACGCGCTGCATTATCTATAATATCGCAGTGCTCTCCCGAAATTTAACCTAATTTTGAGTTTAGTATTTTATGAGTTTAGTTAAGAATTAAATTTGACAGGTGCGTGTTGAATTATATTTTTACAATACCAATAATTTTTGTATTGTAATTTTATAACTATATTTTGTAAGTGAAATGGTATTAGTGTTTATTCATACGAATATATATAAAAAGTTCAGTCAAAAAGTATTTTTTATTCAGCAATGGAAAATAAAAAAGCGGTAAATTTCATGCCTGAGGAAGAGGATATTTTGGTAGGTTTTGTAGAAAAATACAAGTATTTGTATTATCCATAATACTGCAGTATTCTCCCGCTTTAAAAGTTTGTTTTGATAAACTTAACTAACTTTTACCACAAATATGTGATGAATTAGAATGCCCTTTGACTAAGTTTCAGTATGACTTTCAATAATTACATCAAGCTACTCGCAAAGCGTTGCATGGTTAATGGACTTAAAAATTTATAATGTTTTTACAATATAATTTTTGTGTTGTAATTTCCTTAAACGAAATGTATTGCTGTTTATTCATACGAATATATACAAAATCTTCAGTAGTATTTTTTATTCAGCAATGGAAAATAAAAGAGAGGTAAATTTCACGTCTAAGGAAGAGGATATTTACATATCCATGTTTTAAATACTTAAGTATTCGAAATTAATTTTTTAAAATGTATAAACAAAATCATTTTAGGTTACTTTAGTTCTGTCAAACTCTTTAACTGATAGTTAACCCATACATATGGTGTTGGTAACTTTGACTACTAGTTTACTTCGACCTTGTAGATAACCAGCAATTGTAAAACAGAATTTTACCGTTAACCAACAACTTGCAAGTTAACCACCGATTGTAAAACCGGCCCTAAGCAGTAAATTCAGATTTGTCAGTAGTGCCAAACGCCGAAAATAAAATATGTTAGCGAGTACACTCTTGTAAAGTAAAGAAGTAATTTTTTTTAAATAGGTCTTTTCCTGCTTTATAAAGCAGTTTCGATCAAATAAAGAAACACTAGTGATGTCTTAATGATCTAAGCTTCCCCTGGATGGGCTATTTCGCCTCGAAACGAGGTTGTAGTTTAAAAGCGAGTTTTAGGTTAGAAATTGTTCCGGTGTTTACCTACATATTTTGAACGCAGAACCATCCTAATATTATTTTCTGCATTTAAACTAGACTTCGATGTTTCTTAACATTACAAACACAGACTCTAGGATCCCTTTGACAGGTATTACTACAGAACTCCACCGTAGGCACCTAAATAACCCCAAGGACCCGCAGGACTTAATAAATAAAAGAATTAAAAATTAGCGATTTTGACGATTTTTTCCTGGAATTACAGAGAGAGTCCTCCCGAATCTCGACCGTGGGGACCTAGGGGAGATCTTCCCCTAGAAACCCTCTTCTAGCGTTTTTCATACTTTTGCCCTTTTCGGAAATTATCAATTTTTGCAATTTGCTCTACACGCCATTCGACCTGGAGGCTTCAGAGTGTGAAACCCCACGCTGAAGGTCTCCAGGCTCCAGGTCCATAAGCTTACACGTTCGGACTCCCGGGTCACCTAGAAAGACAATAGGACGGCACCTCCTCCGCGGGCACCTAGAGAACCCCAGGAGGACTTCCGAAAATAATTAAAAATTAGCGATTTTCACGATTTTTTTTCTGGAGTTACATAGAGATAGGGAGTTCTCCTGAATCTCGACCGTGGGGACCTAGGGGAGACCTTCCCCTACAACCGCTCTTCTAGCGTTTTTCATACTTTTGCCCGGAAAATACGAGTAAGGTAAGGCCCAAAGTGGCTTTTTATTTCTGGACCAAGTATTACGCTCCCCATTGTGCATATTGTTATTATTAGCAAATATTAGTTAATAAAAACCTGCCATCTAGCGGAAAATAATACAATTAAAGTAAAATAATTATTATGACACCTAAGTAACGATCTGAACGTAATAGTTATTTGTATCACAAGGCCAGAAACAGCACATTTGCGAGTGCGAGTAAGGTTGCAGGGCGAGGCGGAACGCCGAGTCCTGCAAGTAGGAGCACTCGCAAAACTGTTTCTGGACGTGTAATACACAAGATTTTTTGTGCCGATGTTTGTTTAAATAAATTAAACTTAAATTTAAAATTTAGTATTAGGAATTTTTTTTATGATTTTAAAATCAAGATTCCTTGTATTCATTAAACTTAATTCATTTATTTTCTTACAATTTCCATTGACGTTTATTTATAAATTTCATTATCTTTGATTTAATAATGGATACACCGGCGCATATTAAAGATTATATTCAAATCACCACAGTGGCTCAAATAGGTAATCGTATTTAGGTAAAATTTTGCTAATTTATTTGTTTGATCGCCTCCGACCGCGATGCATAAATTTGACTTTGACAGATTGAGCCGATGCAGCCAACTAATAACCTAAAATTATTACTTTTGCCGGCCTAGGCCGGCAAAACCTCTGTTTCTGGCGGATTTCGCGATGCAGAAACTCAGTGATGCCGACCGGAGGTACAAATAGTTATTTGTATCACAAGGCCAGAAACAGCACATTTGCGAGTGCGTGTAAGGTTGCAGGGCGAGGCGGAACGCCGAGTCCTGCAAGTAGGAGCACTCGCAAAACTGTTTCTGGACGTGTAATACACAAGATTTTTTGTGCCGATGTTTGTTTAAATAAATTAAATTTACATTTAAAATTTAGTATTAGGAATTTTTTTTATGATTTTAAAATCAAGATTCCTTGTATTCATTAAACTTAATTCATTTATTTTCTTACAATTTCCATTGACGTTTATTTCTAAATTTTATTATCTTTGATTTAATAATGGATACACCGGCGCATATTAAAGACTATATTCAAATCACCACAGTGGCTCTAATAGGTAATCATATTTTTGTAAAATTTTGCTAATTTATTTGTTTGATCGCCTCCGACCGCGATGCATAAATTTGACTTTGACAGATTGAGCCGATGCAGCCAACTACTAACTTAAAATAATTACTTTTGCCGGCCTAGGCCGGCAAAAGCTCTGTTTCTGGCGGATTTCGCGATGCAGAAACTCAGTGATGCCGACCGGAGGCACAAAAAAATTATTTTTTTTATTATTTGTTTTTGTAACACAACTACTTACTAAAATTGATTTTTTTATTTTGTGATATTAAACCGTTACACATTTTCTTATCTTACTCTGTTGTAATTAGGAGAATTGTTTATATTTAGTTATAATTGTCATTGAACATATAAATAATAATAGTTTTTTTTCAACTTATTTTTTTTTCCATACCAAATATTATGTACTTTCACTAACATAACGTCGTAAGTCCCGGTTTAATGAAATATTAAAAAATACTCAAGTAGACATTTATAATATTATCAAAGATTAATGCTCGGTTTCTGGAAACAAATTTATGAAATTTATAAACATAGCAATACGCTGACCTCGCTTCTTACCACAATTATCTGCTGCACAGTTAACCATTATCATTAACCAGAATGAAACACTCGATGAACTATTTCAAACACACAAACCAATGGACGAACTCTCAAAAGTGTCGAGCAAAGAAGGACCGAAACCGCCAAACCGAAATTATAGGTTACTACATGCTCTGTAAATCTTTAACCGTCATGCTGGGACACCCTGTATATGGGAGTTCCACGGTATTAAAAATTGTATTTTCTAAATTAGTCATGAAAAGTTCAAATAAAAGGGGGAGAGGTTAGAACCATAGGGAGTTCAGATTCTTGTAATAATATTGAATTATTAGAACTGAAGAAATTTAGTTTGAAATTTGAAGCAAAATTTTTTAAGATTTTTCAAGGAAAATTTAAATTTTAGACGTGGCAGCACTGGGCTCAGTCAACGTCTGCGTCTGGCTGATCTAACCTATGGCGTCTGGCAACCCTGGCTGAAAGCGCGGTTTACCCGTTTACCCTTTACTTTTAGATGCTTTTAGGTTTTATAACCTGTGAAGAGCTTTTACGTTTGTATGTGTTTCTTTACTAAATATAAATAATTTGATCAACACAATAAGAACTTATCGTAGTTCCTTGATTTAGAATATCTTGCTTGTATATTTTTTGTAATTTGCTGCAATAAACAACGTAAGTAATGTGTGAACTTTTATGGCATCAAATTAAAACTGTTCCATATCTTATGTTCAAGAAGGTTTTAATAAACCGAAGACTTCTTGCACTGACATGGATTCTGTGCTCTATATAAACGATGTCGCAGTTCATTCGGAAGTTGTAGATGAGGGATTAGTGATAAATTCGGACGATCCTACTCTGGATGCTCGGAATAGCAACGACAACGAAGAGAACTTTTCTCAAGCAGATGGTAAGTGTTTAAAATTAATTTTACCCTGACGTATGACTAACGTGGAATTTTCTCTACATAAATGAAAAATGACGATGCAGGAAAATCAGAAATTGTAGGTGAGGGCTTCGTAATGGATACCGAGAATCCTGCGTTAAATGTTTGGAATGGGAAAGACATTAAAGGAAACTTTTCTCAAGCTGAGTTGCAAACAGAGGGTAAGTAAGAAAATCATTTTTTCCTTTTCACTGATATTTGGTTTGACAAATAATATCATTGGGTCCGGATGACTTTAGAACTCATGGAGCAGGGTATTGAAAAAATCAGGGAATATAGCCTTGTTAGCCTGCTTTTCCAAAAATCCAAAAAATATTGCGGACGGCAGGTAATACATTGAGCAAGATTGTACATGCAAGCTCAATTTACAGTGTGCACCAATATTGCACAAGTGCAAAACAGAAATATACATGCAACAATATTGCGGCAATCTTGCAGCAACCTCTTGCATGAATTGAAACCTGCGCTAACATGTGCAACGATTTGATGCTACTTTTCAGTTACTTTCAGTAATTTTAACTTTATGATTATGTAACCAAGTTAAAATTTCTTGTGAATTTGATTAATTTAATATTAGAAACTGGATTACCTGTGGTATTACTATGCAACAGAATCAGACAAAATATTAACCACTAAAAGCTCCACCAAGCTTACAAATACCCCGGAAAATATGTCAACTAAATTTTGAAAGACAATTGGTATAAATGCTAAATCGAGGAAGATAATTCATTCTGAAGCCAGAAATATATCATTCGGAAGGTCATGGAATCGATCGAATGAAAAATATTTACATTTATTTAAATTTGCCCACTAAATGTTTTTATTTTGACTGTATTTTGAAAAACTATAACAGCGCCGGACACGCCTCCTTTTAAGTTTGTAAGCTTGGTCGAGCTGTACGTTATCTAATTTCCGCGCAATAGATACTTATAGCGAATTCCAATCATTGCACTAGTGTAGTGTGCTAGAATTCCAATCAACGAATGGCGGCTGCACTATACTGGTGGCATTCCAATCAGACAACTGCACGAACCGAGTGTACATGCATCTGCAGCTGCACTGTGGTCCATAGTCTGTGCAGTTCAGTGCAATGCAGTCACTACACTCTGGTGCACTACCATCGTGTAAAGGCCGCTTTACATTAGGCAATTCTCTTGCAATGCAATGCAAGGCAAGACAGGAATTATAGCAAGCGCATGCGCCAATGCAATTTTTACAGTCAGCTGATGCAAGACGACACGATTAGAGCCGGGTCTAATTTTGTTGCAAGTTTCATGCAATTCTAGTATTTTTTTTAGTAATAAACGTGTTACCAACACTTACAAATAGCAGTAAGTATTACTTTAATTTTTTGGTGTAAAGATGGTGTTAAAGATAAAAGTGCTGCTTTTATTTTTCGCGTTGACATTTTTTAAAGTAAAAAGGGACAACAAATAATAACACTTAAAGAACCAAATTTTGTTTATATGTGAATTTTTAAGTTTGGTGATTGGCAATGCTGTTGATTAACGTCAGCTATTGCACATTAATTGCATAAATGTAAAGTGGCAAGCAATTTTAATTTGTACATGCAATTCTTCGTCTTGCATTGCATTGCACTGGTCTTGCTTAAATGTAAAGCGGCCTTTAGTGCATCGGCCACCAGTGCAATGCAAGTCCGATTAGAATTCGTTATTAGATATACAGGGTGTCCCGAAAATGGCGCATAATATTTATGGGGCGTTGTAGGTGACTGACAAGGGAGTAGGGGAAAAATACAAAAAAAATTCCACCTGCCGTGTTTTTGTAGTTATTAACCGAAAAAGATGTGCATAATCTGGCACATCCACATTTTATAACTTGTTAGGATTGTTAGGAAGCTATTTATTTTGATTGTTACCTACTCATTATTACCTGGGAAACCATACGACTGATTTTTGAACAGAGCACAATGTTGCCAGAATCATTTTCGCGCTGTCTTCAGTAATAATTTAATAATTTGGAATTACGTGCTTTTTTGCAAGTTTTAAAATTTGGAAACAAAAAAAGACATTATTTTCTACAAATAGAGTACCCTTAGTCAGTTTCATTTCCAATTTTTAAAAAGTTACAAGTGTTAACTTTACATCTTCATATCTTACAAATTTGAGCGAAAAGATTTTTTTTAACATTTTTCTCACACTTGTTTAGCGGTACTGAACAGCGTACCATATATATTATGCGCCATTTTCGGGACACCCTGTATATCCTAAAATCATGGGGCGCCATATCCTTTTTTGTTTGATATACAGAGTGATTGAAAAGTACACCGAAAGCTCGCAGGAGGTGATTACCCTTGTCGGAATAAGGAAAAAAGTTAATACGACTCATGGTCTGAAAATGCTTAGTTGCTGAGTTACCAGTTGACAAAGATGGAACAAAGAATCACTAATAATTGTATTCGGTTGTAATATAAGAGCGCTTTCGTATATTCGAATATACTTTTCACGATTTCTATTCGAAATTGTTGTTGTCATGAAAATTTCCCGAGAACTTTGTTCGAGGGATATTTCCTAATGGCAACATCAATTGAGAATAGAAAGAGGGAAAAGTATTTAGAATATACCGAAGTGATCGAATGATATTTGTCACGATTATATCACGAATTTTAAAGTTCATTTTGCTCAAAATGTCAGTCTGACTTTTGAAAAAATTTATTTATAAAAAAAATCAATTATTGTTATGTACGGTTGCTACAGATACCATCTTGTATCACAGCCAATAGGAAGCCGAAGCACCAAATTGAATATACCGATAGACCAAGAAGGTATATCCGAGAATTCCCGCCGTGATTGGTTCATTTTTAAAAAATTCTAAAATCCTATTGGTCTATAGTATATATGTGTGATATAATCGAATATACTTTTCGCGATTTCTATTCGAAATTGATGTTGCATGGAAATTTCCTAATGGTAAACATCAATTGAGAATAGAAAGAGAGAAAAGTAGTTAGAGTATACGGAAGTGATCGAATGATATTTGTCACGAGTATAGCTATCATTAATTTTAAAGTTAATTTTGGTATTTAACCTATTTTCAAACTCAAAATGTCAGTCTGACTTGAATAAATTAGTTTGTAAAAAAAATCAATTATTGTTACAGTCTATTTTTTTTTAAAGATCCACCAACCTTGCAATTTCTCTCGAAAGTATGTTTGGCAACGCTGCTGGTGAAATGTTTTAGTAATTTTTAAAGTAGGGTTAGGACTAATAAATTTAATGGTTAATTTTGACAAGTGCTTTTCACAAGAATTATTTTCATATATTTTGTTAAATATTGTTGATTTATGTGGATATATGCTGAGTTTATGTAAATTCGCTCGATTTAATATGAAGTATTATAATTTTATGGTTGAAATAATTAGAGGTAAGAATAGAAAAAAAATTATTCAGCTAAATTAGAATAATTGGGATTATTTTCAGAATCAGATTACGATGTAAAACTCTGAATCATCGTAATATATGAGAGATATGGACCAAAATTGAATCTAAATCCGAATCTTCGCCTCAATAGATTACCAACTACGATTGGCGGTATTTTTGAACATAAAATTGTCTATTTATCCTAAATTAGTTATTAACTTCCATAATAGAACTTTTGTACATGTAATTCAAATGGAACGTTACACTTTATTAAATAATTTCCCATTGCAGTTTTGTTGGAATAACGTATTGGAGGTTCATCCAAACGGAGAATGATATGGAGCATTGTTAAAAATAAGAACAGTTTCAAAACCATCAAATGATAGAGCTAGAATAAATTGATTAATTCACTCTTTAAATAGATAATCCCTGTTTCTGAATCTTAAAAGCAAACATGTATCTAAGAAACCTCAGAACACCCTGCATGGGGCACTGTAAACCTTCTGCTTTCCTTAATTTTTAATCTTTCTTGGGAAGGTTGTCAATAGTCCAAGATTTAGTAGCAAAATCGTTTTTGTAATTCCGGTTTTCATCAATAAAAATAAATCTTATATTGGAGTAAAATAGTCTTCTTTATATAAATAATAAATATTAAATAAAATAGTCTTCTTTATGTTTTAATTAAGATCTTAAAAATTTAAATTTGAATTTTGAAATGTAGTGATGCGCACTCATAAATTGACAGAACATTTTGATTGATGTGGATTGATGTTTGAATCAATGTTACCACACAGACAGAAATTACCAAAAATTTAATTTTTTTTTGTTATACCAACTTAAATCAACAGGTGGTGGATCTTTAAAAAAAAACGGACTTTATGTACGGTGGCTACAGATATATACCATCACAGCCAATAGGAATATACCTAGTGATGTGAAATTCTCGAGAATTTATGCTTGGGGAAAATTCTCAGAGAATTTAAGAGAATTTAAGGGAATTTAAGAGAATTTAAGAGAATTTAGGAGAACTTAATGCAGCAAAAGTGATTCCAAACACTGCCCATTTTTTCATTTTAAAAATTAAAAAGCCTTCAAGTTTTGATTCTTCTAACTAAAAAACCGACATTCGACAGCAAAACACCTCTAAAAAACACTTCTAAATCCCACAGACAGGTTATAGCAACCAGCAAGCATGGCATGTGTTAGGGGCTTCCCTTTGCTGGTGCTGTGGGTGCCTTGCGGTGATCACGGTGGACCAGCGGTGGTGGGGAGTAGTAAGTAATAACTAATAACTTAGTAAGTTACAGGTGTCGAGTGCGCATTTTGTACGCCTTAAATTCTCCGGAGAATTTATAGCAAGAGAAATTCTCGGTAAATTCTCCGTTCTCCGAGAAATTCTTTTGAAGAAAATTCTCCGGCACATCACTAAATATACCAATGGACCAAGAAGTTATATCCGAGAAGTTCGGCCGTGATTGATTCATTTTTAAAAAAATCTTAAATCCTATTGGGCTATATAATAATATAATGAGTGATATAATCGTAAAAATTTAATCAGACAAGATATTGTTTTGGTTCTTAGGAAAAGTATTTTTCTGGTTGGGAGGCACTTATTAGTGTTTTCAGAATTTTAAAATCATCCAAAAGGTGGTAAACCAGAGGACCATTTTGCTTTTTAAGTCATAACTTTTTTTATCTTTTCACTTCTGATAAAGTCAATAGTGGATTTGACATTCCCCATCCATGCTAGATAAAAAAAAGATAGGTACAGGTACTAGTGTTGTACAACGAAAATGTGCACCGTTTTTGAAAAATCGTTGTTTTTACAGAACTGTTTGTATCACCGCACACCACTTTGGGTACCTGAATTTCAAAGATTGAACCAAATAAGATTTGACTCAAACAAAGGTAAAGGAAACAAACAAATTTGACGACTGCGAATTGAATAGGTATGCAAACTATCTTATTTGGTTGGTATGCGGTGATACGAACCGTCCTATAAAAAACGCCATTTTTCAAAAACAGGCAAAGTTTCGTTGTACAACCAGAGTACCTTTTCTTTTTGTCTAGCATGGAGGATCTCAAATCCACTATTGACGTTACCAGAAGTGAAAAGAAAAAAAAGATGACTTAAAAAACTAAAATCTTTCCTTTCAATAATTTAAAAATTCTGAAAATACTCTAATAAATATGATTTAAAACAAATATTGGCTGAATAAACTAATATAAATATATGTGAGAAAACCAGCAGCCATTTAAGTTGTAAATAAAAAAAATTAATAAATATTAATCATATATTTCGGTAGTATATACTACCTTCTTCAGTGAAAATTATTAAATATCTAAATCATATTGAACAATATTCTTAAAGATGAAAAAAGTTTTAATTAAACAATTTATTCTAAATTTTAGTGGTGGAATTAAACACACCACCTCGACTATGTTATTCCATAATAACTAATATATTTTTTATTTGTTTTTAGAAAAATATTAACAATTAAAATTATTTAAAAACGATGTGAGAAGTTTGGAGATTTCAAACAAAAAAAAAACAAATTAAAAAAATAAAAAAAAAAATAAATAAAAAAAAAAAAAACTTCTCACATCGTTTTTAAATAATTTTAATTGTTAATATTTTTCTAAAAACAAATAAAAAATATATTAGTTATTATGGAATAACATAGTCGAGGTGGTGTGTTTAATTCCACCACTAAAATTTAGAATAAATTGTTTAATTAAAACTTTTTTCATCTTTAAGAATATTGTTCAATATGATTTAGTTATTTAATAATTTTCACTGAAGAAGGTAGTATATACTACCGAAATATATGATTAATATTTATTAATTTTTTTTATTTACAACTTAAATGGCTGCTGGTTTTCTCACATATATTTATACTCTAATAAATGCTTCCAAACCAGAGAAATACTTTCCATAAGAACCAAATCAATATCTTATTTGGTTGAGTTCTTACGAACAAAATTAGTGATTCTTCGTTCTATCTTTGTCGGCTCGTAACTTAGCAACCATGGCAACATGGGTCATATTAGTTTTTTTTCTTATTCAGTCAAGAGAAATCACCTCCTACCAGTTTTCGGTATACTTTAAATCGCCCTGTATATACAGGGTGCTGAAAAAATGGCGTATTAACTCAATGGTGCGCTGTTAAGGGACACTTATTGAACATGGGAAAATAATTTTAAAAAATATTGAGTTTTATTCTTCAAGATATGGAGCTATTATTTATTTATGAAAATTAGTTGAACTGGCAACATGGTTTATTAATAAAAATAAATAGTTCAGTATTTAAGTAAGGTACCTATCTTAGAAACAATGTAACAAACAAATAACAATGTTGCCAAATGGGTTTAGTGCTTGTTGCTCCAAATTTTTAACATTTTTGAATTAATAATTTTCGATACTTTCTTTGCCGACGGCCTGAATTATTTACAACTTTCATCATTTACGTAATTAACTTTAAAAATACAGGGAAGCTTTTATTATTGAAGAATATGCTACATATAATATTTTTACTATTTTTCACATACTCAAGATGTATCCGTTAACAACGCACCAATGATTTAATACACCATTTTGTCAGCACCTTGTATAAAAAAAGATTTTTAATGATAATTTGCTTTCATATTTAATAGAAGTTGTGCCTTATACTGTTTGTGCTACTTTAAGTACTTCTAAAATATTAGTATCTTAATAAACTGTTAATTATTTCAGTAAAACATGAAAATACCAGCACCCATTTGCATGCCCCAATAAAATCTGAAACTCCTGATGTGAAATTTAATATTAAGAGTGATGATGATATCTATATTAAGATTGAGCCTTTGGTGAGTGAGGAGCTAGATATAAAAGAAGAAATTGACGAAATTGAAAGAGAAATCAGGCAAGGCTTTCAAGTTGAACAGTTAGATTCTGCCATGTACAGCACGTTATATCCATCAATTGAAGAAAATTTCAAATCCAATAATGCAAGAGATAACGTAGAACCATATACAAAAATTGTAAGTGGTGATGGGAGTAAACAAGAAAGTAATTTTGAGACTTGTGGTAAGGTAGCTACAAGAGAGAGATGTGATTATAGAAGTTTACAAAAGACTAACTTACAACAACATATGCAAGCCCATACGGGTGAAACGCCATTTAAATGCAATATATGTGATTATAGAAGTTCACGGAAGACTCGCTTACAAGATCATATAAAAACCCATACGGGTGAAAAACCATTTCAATGTGATATATGCAACTATAGATGTGCACAGAAGCGTAGCTTGCGACAACATATGAAAACCCATACCGGTGAAAAAGCATTTCAATGTGATATATGCGACTATAGATGTGCACACAAGAGTAGCTTGCAACAACATATGAAAGCCCATACGGTTGAAAAACCATTTCAATGTGATATATGCGATTATAGAAGTTCACAAAAGACTGGCTTACAGCGACATTTGAAAACCCATACGGGTGAAAAACCATTTCAATGTGATATATGCGATTATAGAAGTTCACAAAAGACTGGCTTACAGCGACATTTGAAAACCCATACGGGTGAAAAACCATTTCAATGTGATATATGCGATTATAGAAGTTCACAGAAGACTGGCTTACAGCGACATTTAAAAACCCATACGGGTGAAAAACCATTTCAATGTGATACATGTGGATATAGAAGTTCACTGAAGGCTAACTTAGGAGTTCATATGAAAACCCATACGGGTGAAAAACCATTTCAATGTGATATATGTCATTATAGAAGTTCATGGAAGACTAACTTACAAGTTCATATGAAAACCCATACGGGTGAAAAACCATTTCAATGTGATATATGTCATTATAGAAGTTCATGGAAGACTAACTTACAAGTTCATATGAAAACCCATACGGGTGAAAAACCATTTCAATGTGATATATGTCATTATAGAAGTTCATGGAAGACTAACTTACAAGTTCATATGAAAACCCATACGGGTGAAAACCCATTTCAATGTAATATATGAGAGTAGTACCTACTAATATCAAAGATGGTAATCTCCAATTTTTATTTATTTATTAAAGAAGGAAACGAACAGGCTTAGAAGTCTAATAACATGATTCTTATAATAAGTAAATTAAATCAAAATTAACATAACTGAAAAGAAAGAGAAAAAAAAATCTTACATTCATTCACTATATCAGCGGTACACCTGCACATCACACGAATGGAGAGGTACAAAAAGAGTAAAAAGAAAACGGAGTAGAGGGCTACCTATGCTTTTGTATTTCATTATTTAATTAGCTAATGAAAAATAATAAAATATATTTAAATGAATAGGATAGAATGGATAACAGATAAATAAATATTGACAAAGAAGGTTATAGGTATTCAATTGTTTTTAACTGTGACTTGTATTCTGTTAATGTAACACGGAATAAATTAATATCAACGCGTGTGTTATACTTATTGTAAGTTTGGCTAGTATTGATAATCGTAGATTGTAATCTGGTGGCAGTACCACTAATACCTGTATCTGGCAACTCACGTTGTCGAATTCTACGTCGTGGAATATACAAATTAAGTCTCTATAAAAGAATTTGCTAGTTTATATAATTGTTAAGTATTTTATACAGTGTGTAAATAAAGTAGCGGGACACACGAATAACTTTTTTATTATTAAAGATGGAAAGTTTGTGTTTGGAGACAATTTGGGTGGGAAAAACAGTATAAGTCAACTTTTTGGGAAAAAGAGTTTAAGTCAAATTATATTTTAGAAAGTGCTATTCTGCTATTCTACATTGTGTTCCAAATAGTATAAGTCGGAGTATTAAGTTAATGCTTTTAAATAGGTTGGTAGTTTTAGTACAACTTTAATTGTTAGGGTTAATGGAGAGAAAAACAGTATACATAACTTGACTGTTAAAGGTGGTTAAAGATAGAAAGTTTGTGTTTTCAGACAATTTGTATGGTTAGTTATAACCTTTATTTTTGGTAGGTATGTTGAAAATTAGTTTCCGTTTCCGATTTAACCGGAAGTAATGCTAACTTGAAAATTTTAAAATAGAACACCCTATATATTTTTGGATTTATACTTTTATAAACTTTGAGAAACTTAAATAGGACTATGTACCAAAAATCAATAGTTTTCGAGATATTCGAGATAGAATGTATAAATTTGTAATTTTTATTGATACATGTAAAAATCTTCAGTAGTTGATTTCTGTGGAAGTGGCAATGAAGATAATGACGAAATCAATGTTGATAAAGACTTCGAGTATATTGATGATTCTTCTTACCAGTTCTTCTTCTTCCGGTCTTCATTTAACAATAACCAGGTTATAAGATGAAACATTTATGAAATTGTTGAGTAATTTCTAAACTGTGAAGGAAAAATACTTGGTGGTACACACTACACACAAGTGGGGTTAATCCAAGACCGCTTTGTATTTTAGAATTGATGTATTTCCATGGTAATATTCAAAATAATGCCCTATACCCCATGGTATAGTTGGGGCACGCTAAGGGTCGGTTTTTCAGTTCTGGTTTAAATTTTGGCTAGGCTAATCCAAGGTTAATTCCCAATTATTATAACAATTCAAACAATTGTATCCATGGTAATTAATTGTAGTTTAGTTGATCCGTGATTTAAACCTGAACAAAAAAACTTTAATGGTGTCCAGACGTCACGAATTGCTCTGTTTTCTAAGAATTGTTTAGTATAAGATTTGCATAGCACAATGTGACTGTATGAAGTCATACTTGTAGAAGGGAAGGAGGGAAGTCAGACCCACTCGAACCTTGTTAGAGTACGGAGCTATTGTTTATGACTTATGAATTTGTTGGAGTTATAGTGAATAAAACTGATCTTGTGTTCTCTAAGTTTGATTACTTTTCTATTATATCTAACATATCAGAAGTGAGATTAGCCACGCGCTGGATATTTGGTTAATTACTAAATACGCGTTAATCGGACAATTCAGTAAACCCCTTCCGTTTGCAAAATTACTAAAGGAAGCCGCGAATTATGAAGCTAAGCCGGAACAAGACCTCGGCGAATATTGTTTTAATAAAGTTGCGAAACTAAAGCTCCTTAAAATCTCGATTCCGGAGGAATACGTTGTCGATGCAATAATTGGAGGAATTCCGGATGAGAACATCGCAAGAACGGCTAGATCGTCGCGATTTACTAATTCCGCTGAACTATACTCATTCTTAAGTTCCATAGGGCACATGGTCCGCCCGACGAGACCCTCGACATCATTGCCCGGTACTAGCAGGCAGCCGTTTCATAAACCTCTCATGTCAGACGGTGCTACTAGTAGGGGCGAGTATAAAAAGCCAATAAGCTGTTACAGTTGCAAAGGGCCGCATTATGCCAATGATTGCCCATATCAAATCATTCTGTTATGTCTTCACCACTAATGAAACCACTGTAGATAATTAAACACTCCTTTATTACAAATAAAAACAGGCGGTAAAATAAAGCCCTTGAAGCCACTGCTTCGTACAAAGAATACAAGACAACGACAAGGCCACGGTTGTATCTTATCTATGCACGGCTCCTGGAAGCATGCCCTGGGCGATTGCCGCATGGCATATACGTTCACCGGATCTATTTCGTTTTCCGTTCATCGGATATACCACACATTCAATGTTACGGGTGTAAGCGACCGGGACACGTTAAAGTCAATTGCCCTTTCAAAAAACAAAAAGGTAACCATGACGTCAGTGAAGCATGCCTATTTCCCGGCAACGACAACAATCCATACGTCATGACGGCCGATTTAAACGGCAAACACATAAAATGCTTGGTCGACACGGGCAGCTCCTGCACGCTTATCAAACATTGCCGTGCAAGTGAACTGGGATTAACAATTTCAAGTGACTCTGCGAACACCGTGTTGCGTAGCTTTACGGGAGATAGTGTGCGCAGTATAGGGACTGTGCGGGTGAATCTGCAAGTAGGACAGGCTAAAGCCGTGGTACATGCCATAGTCCTGGATGATGCGACAATGATGCACGATTGCATAATCGGATGTGATTTCCTGAACTTACCAAGTGTAATGCTGATAAAAATCGGTACAGAAGTGTTGATACGACAACTAAACGAATTAAAGTTAGAACCCTTGGAAGTATGTTCGTCGCAAGTTGCCGATTTCGTGTTTGGGAACGTCCCGGACGAATGTAAACAAAAGTGCCGGGAGTTGTCAGAATTTTCGTGTTTCAACCTCCCTCGCCAATTTGGACAAAACAAACGCGGCCGAACTAGTTATCAAGTATACAACTGATATCCCCATTACTTACCAACCATATCGTATGCCCATAACGGAAAAAGAAATATTGGGGAAAATAATAAAAGAACTGCTGCAGTATAATATTATACGCGAATCTAATTCCCCGTATGCGAGCTCGGTGCTTCTCGTGAAGAAGAAAACAGGTGATTACCGGTTGTGCGTGGACTATAGGAGATTAAACGCAATTACGGTAAAAGATAAGTACCCCCTCCCATTAATCGATGAACAGTTAGACCGGTTAGGAGGAATGAAGTATTTTATTGGACTAGATCTCGCCTCCGGATTTTATCAAGTACCCGTTGAAAAACATTCAATAGAAAAGACCGCCTTTGTTACACCAGACTCACATTTCGAGTTCCTCAGAATGCCGTTTGGCTTAAGCAATTCGCCATCCGTTTTTCAGCGGCTGATGAATAACGTGTTAGGTCAGTTATAAAATACAATAGCTTTCCCTTACATAGATGACATTATCATTCCGGCGGCCACAATAAGCGACGGATTGGTAAAATTAAGAACAGTTTTAGAAGCTTTGAGGCGTCACGGCCTAACTCTCAACATTAATAAATGCAGCTTCTTCCAAACTAGCATTGAATACCTAGGATGCGAAGTTAGCGCAGACGGAATCAGACCGGGCAACCGCAAGGTGCAAGCGATATTGCAAATGCAACCACCCACGACGGTCAAGCAGGTGCGGCAATTTGTGTGATTGTCAGGGTATTTTAGAAAATTTCAAAAACATCATGCCCGAATAATACAACCATTAACAAGATTAACGCGAGCGGGTATAAGTTGGGAATGGGGTGTCGAACAACAAAATGCCTTTGACACGGTAAAGAGAACGCTTACGACAAGACCCGTGCTAGCAATATTCGACCCTACAAAACCAACGGAGCTCCATACTGACGCCTGTTCCGCTGGCTTAGGTGCTATTTTAACCCAGCTACATGAAAATACATGGCGTGTTGTAGCTTATTACAGTAAGCAAACCACCATCGACCAACGGAACTACCATTCGTACGAGTTAGAGACGATGGCTGTTGTGTATGCTCTCAGGCATTTTCGTGTATATTTAGTTGGATTTAAATTCGCCGTGATCACAGATTGTAATGCCCTACGCACAACATTCACGAAAAAAGACCTAATACCTCGTGTCGGAAGATGGTGGTTGGAGGTTCAGGAGTTCGAATTCGAAATACGTTATCGGCCTGGTCACAAGATGCCACACGTTGATGCACTGAGCCGCTACCCAATCGCTGAAACAGAGGTCAACCAGGTCGATATTACGGAAGGGGATTGGGTAACCACGGCCCAGATGCAAGATGAACAGCTCAGTCGCATTCGAAGCATTCTAGAATCAAACCAAAGAAATAAGGAGACGCAGTTGTATTTTAACGAATACAAGTTGAAGAGCGGACGAATCTTTCGTAAAATAGGGAAAGGCGAGGAGGGCTGGGTAGTACCAAAAGCAGCCAGGTGGCAGATTTGAAGGTTGTGCCACGACGATGAGAGCCATCCAGGAATAGAAGGGACGCTGACTAGACTAAAACAAAATTACTGGTTCGCAAAGATGAGGGGATTCGTAACAAAGTATGTACGAGCTTGCCTTAATTGCTCATATTACAAACATTGTGCCGGGAAAAAGCAGGGAATGCTACATCCCATTGAGAAAGTCAGTATTCCCTTCCATACAATACACATAGATCACGTTGGGCCATTTCAGACCAGCAAAAATGGCAACAAATACATTCTAACCATCGTAGACGCGTTTACAAAATTCACTATTATAGAAACGGCAAAGACAGTAAAGGTGCAACCGGTAGTGCGAGCGTTGCAAAACTTAATGTGTATATTCGGCGTTCCTACGCGAATAATTAGTGACAGGGGTAGTGCGTTTACTTCAAGGGCTTTTCGAATTTTCTGCGAGTCTTATGGTATCAAGCACGTATTAAATGCGGTCGCCACGCCAAAGGCTAACGGGCAATGTGAACGCTATAACAAGACCATCGTGAATGCATTGACTACCAGCAGTGCAGACACCAATAGTGACAGATGGGATACCTGTGTCAAGACCGTGCAGAGTGCCCTCAATACAGCATTTAACAAAGGTATTAATACAACCCCTGCGGAGGCCCTGTTCGGTTGCAAGCCCCGTCCAGCTGCCGAGGCAAGACTATTAGCAGAATACAGGGAGAGGTTGACAGAATCGACTTGAAGGCGTTGAGTAAACATGCGACCACGCACGTCAGCGAGGCAGCAAAAGGAAAGATACGACAAGAATAGGCGTGAGGCAGACCAATACGCAGTCGGCGATGTTGTTCTTGTTGCTACTACCAGTGAAGCCAATACGGGAGGCAGTAAGAAGTTGTTCCCGAAATTCAGAGGACCGTTTCGAGTGACTCAGTCCTGTTCAACGATCGTTACCAGGTTGAGGATTTGCGTGAGGGTCACCGAAAGTCATGCACAGTGGTAGCGGTTGACAAGATGAAGCGCTGGTCTCCAGTGGTGGAGTGACGAGTGGAGTAGTACACTGTTTAGGGGTAAGGTCTGGCGAAAGAAGTAGCTTTCCTCAGATGTGGATGCGAGGTAGAAAGTAGCCTTCCTCAAGGTAAAGTCTGCCGAAAGAAGTAGTTTTCCTCAGATGTGGGTATGAGGTAGGAAGTAGCCTTCCTCAAGGTCAGGTCTGGTGAAAGAAGTAGCTTTCCTCAGATGCAGGCACGGGGGTAGGAAGTAGCCTCCATTCGGGTGCGTTTGGAGTTAAAATGTATGTGCTAGGAAGATGGCCAAGGTTAACGTTAAATTTTAAAAAACTATCTCCGACAGCGCCATCTACGTTAGACTACACACACTATACAGTAATGGCGCGGCGCGGCGGGAAGTTTAAATAGGTTATGGTAGGTCAGGGCAGGTTAAAATTGAATTAATATTTTCAAAACTAGAAAAAATGCACTGTAATAATTAGTCAACATTTATTAGAACAAAATCACACATTGACAATAATACAATTAAATTTTTACACTTTTCTGATAAGAAACAAAAATTAAATATTTTGGAAGCTTTTGAAATTTATAAACACACAAAAAACAATATACCTTTAATGAATGAGCAAATTGAGCTCTTAGATTCTCCTTTACTGGCAATTTTGAAACTAAAAACACTGCTTACGATTTCTTGCCCGATGAACAATTTGAGCAGTTACAAGTTTAAAAACAGTTAACGACTTAACGAATTAAAAACTCAGAACATGTGGAAAATTATTAGATTATTATCTTAAAGTACTACCTATTAGTTGCAACAGGAAAAACACTTTTATTAGAGAGAACCGCAAAACACCTGACTGTCAACTTATGTATTTAATTATTTAGTACTAAAGTAGAACTAAACCAACTGAAACTTGTTTACATAAAACAAAACATTAACACATCAGAAAATAATCAGAGCTAACTAAACAGACATAAATATGAAATGTATGTTAGAATAATTACTAAATTCAACAAAAATTACGGGTGAATCACAGAGCTGTGAGGTGAAAACGGTGACAAACGTCAACATTTTAAGTTTTCGCCTGCGCGTTCGCGTTTTAATGACGTCACAACTAAACCAGCGCGTCTACGTTGGACTACACGCACTAATTGTACTGCTTTTACGTGGGTGATACAAGTCGGATCCCCGTGGGCCCGTGCAGTTGTTAGTTACTTCGCTCATAAATAACGACTTCGCTAAAGTTACAGAATTGCGAGTATTGAAATAGCCACCGGTTTATGCGCATGGCGTGACGTATGTATACAGGGTGTCTCTAAAATATGGTGCTATAGCTTAACTACAGATTCCGGGGATCAAAATAAGACGATTTAACGCAACTTACCTCTATCCGAAATTGCTTCGTTAAAGCGCTATTCAACGCCAAAAATCTTCAAAAAATTTCTATATTTTTAAATAACAAAGGATTGTTTTTAGCGATTAGGATGAAATTTGGGAAGTGATTCTTTACTGGAAAAAGGTGTTTTTTGACATCATTTTTTTGTTCAGGAGTGTCGCGTAAGTGGTCAAACGTTGATCATCCATAGGCAAAGAAGCTCATATCTTTTTAACAATTCGGCCAATAGTTTTCAAAATTTTTTTTACAAAGAGACATTCTTATTTCAAATATTGTTTGTCTCTTGTTTGATTTCGGTATCTGACATAGTTTAGGCTGAAAAAAATTATTTTGATTGGCTGCAGTGCATTTCTTAAAACAGTTGTAGTAATCTAGTTGTCCCGTATGTTGAGAAATAAATGAAAAAGTAATGTAATATTCAGTTGATATTCAGATTTTTTTCGGATTGCCAGGATGCATTAATCATTTGTCAACAAGGGTTTTAATCTGTGGAATTTTTTCCTTGTTACAACTTTCGCTCAACAGAGTGCAATGACGTAGATACCGACAATCAACTGGCTTTGATACCGGCATTTATTAACTGCGTTCGCCGTTCGGAAATATCAAAATGAGAACCGAGCGGGCAACTGCGGATTTTGGTCACGTGGTTTCCGATCATGGCGATGTAAATTTTTATTACCGAACGTTAGCGAGGATATTAATTTATAGGTTATAATACCATCATCAAATACCATTTGGCTGTCATAATGTTGAGGTGCTGGTTAATGTTTATGCCTGTATTATCTTTGGTGTATGCAAGGCCCCACTCCAAGTTAAGGTCACTAAATAATTTCTTAGTGACCTTACTCCAAGTACATAAAGAATACAATAATTGTGGAGTTACAAGATGCAGAAACTAACAAGATACTGAAAGACGAGGTCGTGAAAGTACGTATTATTAAATTATAATTATTACTGTTAGCGTTGGATCATAACCAGCACATTTCTCATTGTATATTTTAGATGCAGTATATGCAACAACTATTTTAAATAACATATAAAAGAACGAAAGGCTGAGAGCGTGTGTGCGCCGAAGACAAAAAAATAATTTGGACAAATGATTGCACTGTTTTGTGAATACAACATTGAAGAACATGAAGAAGCTCAGAGAAGCCTAAAAAAATATATTTGGTCAAAAATTGCTCAGAAAATCAACTGCACTGGTACTTCTAATGTTACATGGCAACAATGTGATACCAAATGGAAAGGATTGAATAACACTTATAAAGATATTAAAGAACACAATTCCACTAGTGGTAGAAATAGAAAAAAATGGGAATACTTATATCTAATGCATAAAATTATATATAAAAGCCTGAAATTTCAGCACCCGTAACTTGTAGTAACTCAGAAGGATTAGTGTATAATCAAGAAAACCTAGAGCAGCTACAGGAATCCGAAAACAGTTCAACATCTGAAGAACCTGCTTTCAAGAAAAGAAAATATTAATCCACATACATGAAGAAACATAATAACATTGTGTCAAATGTTGAAAGGCGACATCGTGAAAGCATGGATCAACAAAACAAGTTTCTGGATACATTCTTAATAAGAATTGGTGAAGGTACCTCTCGAGTAAGAATAAGAAGTGTGCATAATTATACCATAATGTGAATTAAAATGTTTCAAGTTTATAATATAATTTAATAATATTAATAAGTATAGTAAATAGTATAATAGGTATATCGGGGCTTCAGTCCGATGCCAGGGTAACATTTATATCAAGATACCTTGGAAATCAAACTGCTTACCTGCATAGAAACGTAGTGTTTGTATTGCAATGCAAGTGTCACTATGAAGTGCAGTCGAGCTCAGTCGTTGTACAAAATGACTCCTCCCACACAGATTTTCAGCAACGTGATTGGTGAAAATCAATTTGGACCAACCAATGAAATAATTTTGGTTGTCTGGATTTAGTATAAAAGGGGAGCAAATTGGAAAATCATTCAGAGTTTAGTTGGAGTGAACTGTGGAGTGAACCACCTAGCTACTCTCAACATAACCTAGAGGTTTCCTCAGTTCTTCCCATAATAATACATTTATTTAAGCCTTCTGGATGTTATGAAGAAATGAACTGCAACAAGCATGATTCTACATTATACTAGAATTCCAACATCAGTTTCACCACTTCATCCATCACCAGTCAAGCAGACTTCTTCAACTTTACCTTCAGTTGTCAACAATCAAGAATCTGTTATTTTGTCCAAGGAAGATCCTTTAGAAATTCCCCATTCTGTTGGTTACCATCTTGAACCTCTCAAGACATCTTCAACCAGCATCATTAGAATTTCTCCATTCTTCTTATCTAACTTGGACCCTCGAAGATTCATTGTTAGATCCAACTACCGAAGATCTCAAGAAGTTGAAGTACCTGAAGACCTATCACAATTTCGTAATTGTAGGGATTATTTCCCTCACATGTATTAAAGTTTTCTTTAACAATATTAATAAAGGGTATCTTTACCCACTTTACAAGAATTTAATTTAACTGTTGTATATAAGTTGTTCTGATATAATAAACATATTTGATAATCAATTGGAGTCAGATTAATTCAATATCACAAATAAGAGTACGCATAACCGCTACAGGTATATCACTATACTTATTCCAATAATGAGTTAATAAACAATAAATAAATTGCACAATTTTTTTTATTTTATTAAATAACTTAAAGACGATTAATTATAAAAGGAATACTAAATGTGCTAGTAGTGGAAAAAATAGTATTGTAACGAAGTTCCGTAATTTTTCTTATTATTAATTATATTTTATTTTAAGACCGAAATACTTTATTGTAAATAAGATATTTAGTTTCATTGTTGCAATGTAAATATTTAAGTTCATATATGTATTGTTGACGCTTGACCTCGCTCAGACCGCGAAGCAGCGAAGCGCTGGCCCCTACCCGTACCGGCCGCTAGTGTTGGGGAGCCGAGCGCGCGCGGTCTGGTGTCTTCCCGTATAAAACCGAATTTTCTGGAATAAAATAGGAATTCGAAGACCCGTCTTCTACGATTTAACAGCCAACAGCGACTAGGTGAGTTTACAACCCTCCGAATTTTGTAAAGTGCCGTTTAGGGTGTGTACCGTGTTCAGTTTAGGGTGAGTTCAGTTTAGCTACCCTCCGTGTTTAGTTTATACCGTTTTAGACCTGGTGCTATTTATTTTACTTCAGACGGTGTCGAAGTAAAATCATGTGACTCTTGGCAACCACCTCTTCAAGCGGGGCTGTGGTCATGGTATCCGAGGCTCTCATATTAGCATCCCCGTTAGTTATCCCGTTTTAGTTTTGCTTTCCGTGTAGGAACTTGTCCGTTCTGCTTTAGACGGAGTCGAGGTAGAACCACAAGGTCCTGGTGCTCTCATTACTACTCTTGACAATCATTTCTTCAAGCGGGGCTGTGGACTTGATTTTCGAGACGGTAGTGTTAGCAATCCCCTTTAGTTTTGTAACTCCGAAAGGTCTTGTATATTTCTCTTTAGACGGAGTCAGAGAGAAATTGCAAGCCCCAGGTCCGAGATATTTTGTCTCCTGGCGATCTTGACTTCAAGCGGTGCTGTGGTCACGATACCCAGGTCCAGCATATCTGAATCAAGTCCCTTAGTTAGCTTTGAATTTGCCGTTCATATAGAAGGCATTTTTCTAAGTTTCAAAGGGTGTAAACCTCTCCGTTAATACCGCTACCGTAACTACCGTTTAATATTCTACCGTCTATTATATTGACCGACCACTTATTATATTTTGATACCAGTTTGTTTTATTTTGTTCTCAAGCGTATGCACCGCCGACTGTTTTATTTAAGATTGCATCTTTTAGGGTACCGTATCTGTATATAATTACGACTCTTTATTTTTGTGTTTAATAAACTAAATACTCATTTTTGTATTTCATTTGTTTATTAGCATACCCTGTTTTTCTCCACTGTAGATACCTAGGTCTTCGTTTCTCCGACCACCGACATAGGAACGAAGCCGTTTGAGAGTAAACTGATTAAAATCTGGCGCCCGAGTTCACCGAGGATTAAAAAGAAAACACCGAAAACCGAACTAGCGTCACAGTATATAAACGACGGTAGAGAAAACTTATCAGCTCGGCTGAGAAAAATGTCTTCTCTACCTTGGTGTATAATATACTATTATGCACTCAAAATGAAATTAATAAATATAAAAATCTTTATAAAAATATGAACTAAATATGAAGATTTTTATAAAATATGAAAAATTTTCGTAAATATGAAAAAACAACTAAAATATGATAAAATATGAAAAATTTTATTGCACCAATTAAATGTATCTATATCTACTACCGGAGGTGAAAATTTTAAATTTCGGAACAATCTAAGCATTATTGAAGAATATGAAATTTCATAAAATTCCGGGCTCTAGTAATGAGAAAGCTAAGCTACCTACTAAACTGAAACAAATTATAATTAATAAAGGAAATAGTTTTACCCAGTAATTACAGCTTTAGAAAAAAGGTCCATACTATAGGTTTTTCTGTAGAGAAAAAATTCTGCGTTTTCTCATGCATTCATTTTTAATTTTTAGTTTTTCAAAGGCTGAGTAATGAAAAAATAGGTAAAACCAGTGGTAAAGCTGTTTTGACGAAAATCTCTAGTGCCTTGAAATGGAGTTGACAACTGCCGTTCAGTGATATCCTATTGTTACCATTTCCTAAATAATCGCATTTTATGATTTCCAGTTTTTTTGTTTAAAATAAACGTTGACAGTACAAGCGGCATTCTGATGAACAATAGATTGTCATTCCAAGGCACTGCAGATAGGATTTATTATCTTTTGATTTCCCGGTTTCTGAACAAACGTCATGCAAACCTCTTGGCATTTCCGATTGATTTTGCGTAAACTTTTTTTTTTAGCAATTTTATCGATTTTAAATGTTATACATTAACTTATGGATTGCTATAATAAAATTATGGTTCATTTGTATAAATACGAAATATTCAGTGTAATGCCATTCCGCAAAGGCGCCCTCTGTAGATGGATAGCGGTGACAGTTGTTATTGTAAATTGTATATTTTTGTAATTACTAAATTTTAGGGGCGACACCTATCGAAAATGTTTGGCGTAACTTTAAACGGCCGCTACGGTGGCGCCAACTGGAAAATAACGGCCGTGGAACATTCTCAAAGTTGGCCGCTGGTATAAGCATTCTGACCTACTACAATATTCAGTAGTAATATCATAAGAGCGCTTTCGTATGTTCGAATATACTTTTCCCGATTTCTATTCGAAATTGATGTTGCCATGGAAATTTCCCGAGAACTTTGTTCGAGGGATATTTCTTAATGGCAACATCAATTGAGAATAGAAAGAGGGAAAAGTATTTAGAATATACGGAAGTGATCGAATGATATTTGTCACGATTATATCACGAATTTTAAAGTTAATTTTGGTATTTAACCTATTTTCAAACTCTAAATGTCAGTCTGAAATTAATTTATTAAAAAAATCAATTATTGTTATTTACGGTTGCTACAGATACCACAGCCAATAGGAAGCCGAAGCACCAAATCGAATACTTACTCACTTATACGGATAGACCAAGAAGGTATATCCGAGAATTCCCGCCGTGATTGGTTCATTTTTAAAAAATTCTTAAATCTTATTGGTCTATAATATATGAGTGATATAATCAATGATATTTACTAGTATTGTAACCGGCCCTAACGATGTTTTCTGTCATACCGGGTATAGCTGGTTATACTTGGAATAAACAGCAGGATAAGATATATCGAGTAGGTATAGATATACCCATACCCATGTTTATACTGCGATTGTAAAACTGGCTCTAATTCCAGCATAAAACTAATAGGTACTTCATATTAAATCGAGCAAATTTACATAAACTCGGCATAGGTATATTCACATAAATCAACAATATTTAACAAAATATATGAAAATACTTCTTGTGAAAAGCAAATGACGTGACCACGTGTTTGCGATCACATCATAAGTTTGAAATTATTCTGTACTTTCTTTATTTAATTAAAAAAACCGAGACACATTTTTCATGTTCCTGTTTGCAATAATATAATCTAGGTATAGGTAGGTACCGTATACTTTTAAATTAATATACAACTTTTAGCAATACTAACAATTTTTTGTATATTAATACAGAGTTGTAGAAAAAAAATCCTTTAGCAGATTTTAATTATTGTAATTACAATTAAAATATTGGTGCAGAGTAGTACATAATAAAATCTAGTAGGTAAACATAAGAAATATTCTTATTTTTACATAAGTACCTCCAGTAGGTATATACTAATATA
The DNA here is from genome assembly GCA_963082805.1 of Hemicrepidius hirtus. Taxonomy (NCBI): domain Eukaryota; kingdom Metazoa; phylum Arthropoda; class Insecta; order Coleoptera; family Elateridae; genus Hemicrepidius; species Hemicrepidius hirtus. The sequence goes on from OY720165.1 coordinate 8,321,049, forward strand.
AATACTATTAATATCACACATTTTTTATAGTGGTACAAAAATAAATTACATTCATAATAATTTATAGTTATCTTACAAATCACTTTACATTTAATTAATACAAAAATATTTACAGATTTTTTTATTTAATCAGTCAAAAGTTTTGTTGCTAAAGGAAGCAATATCTGGAATCGACGAAAAACCTATTTAATCGTTGAATATTTTTTATTTTATGGGATTATTCATTGAGGCACAATAACATAAAGTATGATTTGTAACTTTAAATTCCCTAAATTTCGAACCACCTTTTTCTATTCCGACCTGTTTTGTACCATCTAGAATAATAAAATGAAGGTCCACTTCTTCTTCCCTTGCCACTGTACATACTTGTGACTCATGCGAACAGCAGCCTGTACCTTTATCACACCTAAAAATTGAAGCATAATATTAATTTTTTTTCATATACCTACAATATAACAAGACCTTGCATTATTATCGGAAAATGACAGTAGTAGTTCCAGAAATGTCAACCACAATACAAAACCCAAAAAACACTCGTGCTGCACTTGTGTTTTTAAATGTATTGTGTTCTCGTGCTTTACCTTATTTATAGCAACAATGTTAAGGGCACTCCTACTGTAATTTGCCATGATAAACATGCAAGGTCGAGTTATATTTAACAAGACAGTGAAACCATTGGTAAACAACACCCTACCACAGTTCAGTAGTTTCACTCTCAGGCGGCGCCTTTGAAGTTGCTGGCAAAAAATTTTCATATGCGCAGACCCCGATTTGCAGCCACGCGCATAGGATATTTTCTATACACGGGAACATTGTTATAAATATACTAATGGACCTGTATGATATTGTATTTTACCATGACAATTCTGACAGTTTGACAAATCAAGACTATCGTGATTTGAATTTAAAAACAACCGCGTGTGATCACGTGACTACGTAACCTGCGCAGACCCCAATGTGTCGCCACGCGTCGATCATGCGCCGAACCACAAAATAAGCAGAGTGAAACTACAGGATTCGTTAAGCGATATACTGTGACCCTACCAACAAGTAAATAACACTATAGCAACCCCCTTGGGAGCGTTTTTTTAATCACAGGAAGTCGTCCTTTTAAATAGGAAGGGAAATTTTTATCAAACCAAGCTGGTTTAGCGCGAAAAACGGAATCCTATTGGCTGACGTTTCGGGTGTTGCTTAGCAACTACAATATATGAGTAATTTTGTCAAGAAAAAATAAATTTTTAAAGGGTATAATAACCACGATCTACCACAGTATAATCTTTTATTGCTTAGATGCTTACAGAGTGACACACAGGATTGACACCTTGATATCTGTCCCCATCTATACTCCTCTAACTACTACATGGTTATATTTTATACAGCTAGAACGTTAATATACTACATCTTTCCTTTTCTTTTTAATTTTGATTAAGTTCATAGTCTTTGAGATAGGATGGCTGTCTTTTATTCCGCACTGGTCGATTAGCCACTATTCCGGTATCCGTATTAATTTCCGGCACGGTTCCAGTTTCTTCACTTCCCGATGTTACTTTATCGTTCACACATTGATTATTATTTTGAAATTCACTATTCACATCATTATTAATTTTATCTTCCATTTCACTATTTATTCCACTTTCATCCGTTGCTTGGTTTTTCTCGTACCATTTCCTCACATGTGTTGAATTTCTCTTAAACGTCTGTCCATGTGTTCCCATTATTTCCACTTCACTCCCAGTTTTCTTTGTAATGGTATATTTTTCTGGTCCAAAGTTAGTGCTCAACTTATCAGTTCTTGGTTGTTTCAATAACACTTGATCACCTTCGTTTAATTCACTCTCTTTCGCTTGTCTTCTTTTGTCGGCATATTGTCTCCCAATTTCCTTCCTTTCTCTGTCCCTGTCTCTCATCTCTTCATCATTTGTTACTGTAATATCCATTTCAGGTAGTTTTGATCTTATGCTTCTACCATAAAATAACTCTGCTGGTGCTACTCCGGTTGTAGAGTGCGGTGTTGTATGATACATCAGTAAATAATTGCGCAGTTCCGTTTTCAAGGATACTCTGGTACTGTTTGCAATCCTAAGTATTTTTAAAAGAGATCTATTTTGACGTTCTATTTCACCATTACTCTGAGGCCATAACGGTGTTACTCGATGTAAAATTATTCCCCGTTCTTTACAGAAAGTTTGGTACTCATGACTTCTAAATTGTGGTCCATTGTCTGAATAAACATATGTTGGTAAACCCACTCTGGAAAATATCTCATCCATTACTTCCAACGTTTGCGTTGTAGTTATTGAACTCATTATACGAATCTCCATATACCTGCTGTAATAGTCGATCATGGTAAATAAATACTGTCCATTTGGCAGCGGTCCCATATAATCAATTGCTATTTTCTCCCATGGTTTTTCTGGTAATTCCATTCTAGACATTGGCTCTGGTTTTGACTGAACTCCAACTAATTGGCATCCATGACATCGCTTACAAAACTCTTCCACGTCTTTGTCCATTCCCTTCCACCAAATCTTGCTTCTTAATCTGGATTTCATTTTAGAAATTCCTGGATGACCCTCATGTCCTACTTCCAATAGTTTACTCCGATATTTATCTGGAACTATTATACGATTACCACGTAAAAGTAGCTGACCTATATAACACATCTCGTTTACAATCAGATTATAGTGTTGCAATGAGCCATCAAACTTGCCACCTTCCCGCAAAATCCTTTTAACTTCTTTTAATTCAGCATCTTCTGCCGATGCCTTTTCTAGCTCTCGTGCAGTTACTGCTTGTGGTGTTGCAGTAGTAGCTACCCATTTTACATAATCTACTTTGACATTTCCTTGCCCATCATCTAACTTTAATAATCTAGACAGTGGATCTGCTATATTTTTCTTTCCAGGCTGATAAATCACTTTGTATTTATAAGGCTGCAGTCTCAAAACCCATCTTTCCAGTCTTGCGCTTGGACGTGATTTTGTAGAGTAAATAAACTCCAGAGGTTTATGATCTGTAATTAGTTGAAATTCTTTCCCGATCAAATACATCTCAAATTTTTCAAACGCCCATACGATTGCGTATGCCTCCTTTTCAGTCTGCGAATATCTCTTTTCCACATCTGTCAGGCTCTTACTTGCATAACTTATAATCCGTGGAATTCTTGACTGTACCTGTATTAATATGGCGCCTAAACCTACTGGACTGGCGTCAGTTATTAGTTTGGTTTCTGCATTTTTATTAAAATATGCTAAAACTTTACAATCCGTTAGCGATTCCTTTAATTTTTCCATGGCATCTTCTTGCTCTCCGGTCCACTGAAAACTTACATCTTTTCTTGTTAGTTGTCGCAATGGTTCTGTCAGCGTTGCCATGTTTGGAATGAATCTCCCACAGAAATTTACTAATCCTAGGAAACTCCTTACTTCCTCTCCTGTCACTGGCTTTCGAAATTCTTGTATGGTTTCCATGTTACTTTTTATTGGTTTAAATCCCTCTTTGGATAATACATGTCCTAAAAATTTAATACTTCCTTTTCCAAATTCGCATTTGTCTGGGTTTACTGTCAATCCGACTTCATTTATTCTTGCCAAACACAGGTGAAGTCTTACATCGTGCTCCCCTTTGTGTCTCCCAAAAATCACTAAATCATCTAGAAAATTTGTAACGCCCTGCACATCAGCAAATAAATTTTGTATTATTCTTTGGAACATTTCTGGTGCACAACTTATACCAAAATTTAACCTTTTATATTGGTAGAGTCCCTGGTGAGTACTAAAAGTGGTAATACTCCTCGATTTTGGCTCTATTTCAATTTGGTGGTATGCCCATTTTATATCTATTCTGGAAAATATTTCACTTCCTCCCATTTCATGAACTATTTCTTCGAACGTTGGCATTTGGAATCGTTCCCTGATTATTGCACGATTAGCCATTCTCATATCGACACAAAGCCTAATACTGTTATCTGATTTTGGTACTAAAACTATAGGCGATACCCATGGAGTTGGGCCTGATATAGGTTCTATAATATCTGCTTTTAAAAGTTTTTCTATTTCATCCTCTAGGCTTTTCCGCAAATGGTAAGGGGTTCGTCTGGGTGGTTGAGCTATAGGTTTTATCTTATCGTCTATAGGAATACTTAACTGAAAATCTTTTAATTTTCCTATCTTATCCTTATTAAAAATCTTAGGATATGTTTCCACCAAATTCCCAATTGCAATATGATTAATATCTAACCCAACCTTCAGAACTCCTAATTGTTCAGATGTCGTTTTGCCTAGAATTGACATTCCTACCCTATCAATTACCAAAATCTCAACGTCTGCTACTGTGGTTGGCTTGTCAACCAACTTACATTTTGTTATAAATTTCCCTATAACTCCAACTTTATTGTTGGTACCATAAACATTTAATTCTTGACTACATTTTTCTGATTTGCATGCAATTTTCCTCTTTTTACACATTTCCCAGGTATTTTTATCAATTACATTACAGTTTGCCCCCGAGTCAATTAGCATCTTTAACTTTACTCCTCCTAATTCTACTTCAATCTTACCTCCATTTTGTTCTGACCTCAAAGCATTTATTGTGAAAGCAAAATCACCTGAATCGGTTTCTGGAGTTTCTTGTTCTTGCACTTGTTTTACGGTTTTTCCTTTATTTTTGGAACGGCACATCTCAGTCGCATGTCCTTTTAAATCACACTTCTTGCATGTATAATTCCTACCTGGACACTTTTTATCGCTACTGTAATGTCCCAATTTCCCACACCTAAAACACTGAATTTCCGCTTTTTCTGTTTTCTTTGTGGTTGTTCTTCCTGATTTTCTTATAGTCACTTTGTTAACTTCTTTTGCTTCGCATGTCGTTTTCATCTCGATAGCCGTTGCCTGCTTTTCGCTTGTTTCCATTGCCCGTGCAATATTCAAACTTTCAGCCAAAGTGATGTTCGGTTTTTCTATTAACCTTCTGCGAAGTTTGCTCGATTTTCCCTTGTCCACTATTTGTGATAATATTTCCTCGTCTACTTGGTTAAAATTACACAATTTTCCCTGCTTCCTTAACCTCGTAACGAACTGGTCTATGGACTCTTCATTACCCTGACTAAAACTACGAAATACATGCCTTTCAAATAGAACGTTTGCCTGTGGAATAAAATGTTTATTTAAAATGTTAACCATGGCTTCATAAACGTCTACGGTTTCATCTTCTGTAGCTGTCGGTAGTGGTAAAGTTTCTAAAATATCTTGCACTTCCTCACCTGCGCTATGCAGCAATAGTGCTCTTTTCTGGTCTGCACTTGTAACTCCTTTCCCATGCATAAAATACTGAAATGCACGCAGCCATCTTGTCCACCTTTGTCCTACACTTGCGGGATCACCTGAACAATCAAACTGTGCCACTCCTCCTAATTCTATTTGATGGGCCATTTTCTTCGTAACGAACTTATTCTGTTTCCTCGTAACGAACAATATTAATCCTCGTCGCCAAATATAATAACCACGATCTACCACAGTATAATCTTTTATTGCTTAGATGCTTACAGAGTGACACACAGGATTGACACCTTGATATCTGTCCCCATCTATACTCCTCTAACTACTACATGGTTATATTTTATACAGCTAGAACGTTAATATACTACAAAGGGGATTCAGTACGCGAGTACGCACCCCTTCTACAACAATATAATCACCAATTTATATAAATAACAGGAATAAACTAAATTGTATGCGAAGATTAATGCAAGACGAGCGCAGCAAGGAGTGCTCAATTGGAACGAGTACTACAATCCTTCTTATTAAATGAGTATAATATTTTTTTTCTACTTTACATCATTTATTAAAAAAAAGCTCAATTAACATAGGTTCAATGCTAAACCTTTGTAGAGATATTACAGTGTTGTGCGGAAAATTGTATAGAAAACTAGGTATTTTGTTCTAGGAAACTTAGAAATTTACTATACAGGGTGGCCGAGGTAAGGAGCGTATGCATGGAGATCTCGTAAACCATAAGAAATAGAGATTCGGTTAAATGAGAAAAAATGTGAATTGAATGCAACTATTGTCAATATCTTGAAAATCTGTATTAAAAAGTGCCTTATTAATGTCAAAACCATTTTGGGCTACTGGCCTACTACCTATAATAATCAAATTACCCAAGGAAATAGAAAATTAAAAATTTAAGATTTTTCAGCCTGTGCTGAAAATTGCGTAAAATGTATCGAATTTGAATGGTAATCCTAGTAGTCATCAATACGCTCAACATTTCTTTTCAGTTAACTGAATCTCTATTTCTTACCGTTTACGAGATCCCCATGCATGCGCTCGCTATCTTGGATACGCTGTTTATAGGTACTAAAAGTTTTCCATATACCGAGTGGGTACTTTCAAAGCCGAACATAGGAGAATTGCAAAACCCTCTGCTCGACTGAATACGCGTTATTATTCATATCTGATATTAATAACAGAAACTTATGACTGATGTCAAATAATTTAATTGACAGATAAAAAAAGTTGACAGTCATAGCAACATATGTTATTTTAAAATAGCATTATTGTATAATTTTTTTTATAGAAAATGGTAACTAAGTACCAACTTTTATTGGTACCATCGCATGCGCTGTATTTTTGTCGTTCTATTCACACCATTACAATTCTTGTAGGTTTAAATGGCGAGCAGGAAACTCTATAAAGGTTAGTTACAATGCAATTCTCCTATGTTCGGTTTTGAAAGTACCCACACTGTATGTCCAATTTTCTGCTGGACACTGTATATCTCCGTTACGGTTGAGAATTAAAATTATTCTGATTCCCCGAATGTGTTCTCGAAATATTGAAATTTAGAATTGTTTCTACTCTATAGGATTTAATTAATTAGAAGAAAATTGTTTATTGACTTACCTGTGTAATACAGTTACATGAGGTACTGCGATTTCAAATGTTGCTATCTGATTTCCTAGTAATTCTTTAGCGCTGATCGATCGTGGTTGTGGTGCTTGACAAGGAAATTGTTGTAAAACTTGCCTGTGTCGTCTAAGTTTCGATTTAAACTCTTCTTCGGAAAGTCGCGCTTTACAGGTGGAAATTATTAATAAAATTAGACCACATAGCGCGAAGTTCGTTGTAATTCGCGTAGGTCGGTATTTTATCGCCATGGTATTTATATAATTTTCTTTAAAAACTCCGAAACTAAATCTTATAATACTCTCCGCACTAAAAAAAACTTATCGTTCATTGCTTATTTAACCTCGGATTACTTTTTACCGAGGTCTTGTTTTTTTAAATTTTCACTGCACCTTTTGTTTGGTGCTGCACCGAAGTGTTCTGATCGCAAGAGTAAATTTCGAGTGCATATTTTTTATTTTTAGTAATACTACTTGAGATAAAACCGCTTTTAGAACACGAGTACTGTCTATTATCGCGAGTTCCACCGTCGACTAGTTTGAACCTTCTTCAATCTACTCTTTTATAATTTTTTTCGATCCAACGCTGATTCAACGTTCATTCAGACCACATTCTTAAAAAATCCTGGAACTTGACTTGTTTTTGATTGTACTACCTCAACTACCTGTGCACTTTTCTGTGAATTTGGTTTCTTCCTCTCCAGTCTAAAAAAGAGGAATTACTTTTTAGTTATTTGAAGAACTATTAAAACTTTTAATACATGAAACATAAAAACTTATTATCGTAAGTATTAATTCAATTTAATTTTGTTGTTTTATTCTGTATTCCAATACGTCCCATACAGGCTGTTACCTAAAAAAATGCCTCGAGCCATAACTTCTATATTTTAAATTTTAGACCCTACAAAATAAATATAATTTTAAGTGGTAAGGCAAAAGCTATCTTTTAACATCAATCTTTCGAAAAAATCTATCTGTTTTAAAAGCTACGATGTTCAACTCTTTTGTCTAAAAAAATGAAACACCCTGTATATTTTTACATATTTGGATTCAGGGTGAAATTCTGCATATAGTAGTGTGTTTCATTTGAATTTTGTGATATGCATTTTTGTAAATTATTGTTTGTCCTTGATGTTCTTTTTTTCTAAATAAACGTCTAATTTGTAAAATTTGGTATCTTATAAGGCCGTTGCCAGCTCCACGGCTGACGTGGATATAATTTTGACACTAAATCCACGGCATTGCGTCTTATCAAGGGGTGACGTCATTAATTCGGCGACGCGAATACGAACTTCACCTACTGCGCATGTTCGGGGGACAAAATTATTCCATTATGAAAGTCTCAAACATTCTCATATTTGAAATTGATTTTTAATTAATTTGCAAGTTGAATATGACCAATAAAAAATACTAGAGTAAAGTGTTTCTCTAAGTCCGAGCGATTGATTTTGTTTGTAGTTAATAATTATTATAATTAGATTTCTCAGAAACAGACTTTTACGCCTTGGGAATAGGCAACCAATCGTGCGCACCTCTGTCCCTATAATCTCAGCAACCTGAAATAATTTTCCAAGTCCCCAGACATGCGCCGAACGTAATGCCGTGGATTTTGTGTCAAAATTATATCCACGTTAGCCGTGGAGCTAGTAACGGCCATCTTATAATAGTATATTGTTTTATTAGGATCAGAAGCGCAAGTTTTTGTAAGATTGCTAAACCCAATAACACAGCCTAAAAATTTGCACTTCTGCAAGGATATACACAGGGTGTCAATTTGAACTTGTCCACCATTGGTAACTATTGTTACCTTTGGAGATGGAAAGTTGGTTAAATGAGAAAAGTTTCAGTATTTTTTATGTTCATTAGAATGTGAAATTTGTTTTCTATGGCACTTTCGGTTTAGCTAGAAATGGTGTCAACCTTTTACAACATTCCCTAATTTGTTTTAATATTTTGTTTGTAAATAATTTTGGTTTTAAGAAAGTATAAAAGATAAAAGTGAATAGAGAAGGGTGTGTGAAATGTTGTGTGGGTACAGAGCTGACAACTCCGATAGGTATTGTACGTGTACCTTATGAACGGTTAAGAATCGCTAAAAATGGCGCCCGATGCCCCTGCCAAACGGACTACCTATTGATTGATTGAACGTTGAACCTCAAAAGTTTAATATGGCGGCCGTAACAAAAAAGAGAAGTTGACCCCCGTATTTCGAAATCTAGAGGTCTTAGGAAAAAAATGGGTTCATCAATAAATTTCCTATAAAATGTTATACTAAACTGCAAAAACTGAAGCAAATAATCATTATTATTTAATGATCTGTTGACCAAAAAATAATAAACAATAGTAAACAACACCCTACTAACAAGTTAACAACACTATAGCAACGGTTTTTTTTTTATCACAGGAGGGTTTTTTTATCACAGGAAGCACAACAATTTTTTCAGATTTAAAATACATATTACAGCTCGACCAAGCTTACAAAGTTGAAAGGGCCGGCGGGTGTGTCCGGCGCTGTTATAGTTTTTCAAAGTACAGTCAAAATAAAAACATTTAGGCGGCAAATTTAAATATTTGTAAATATTTTTCATTCGAAGAATTCCATGACCTTCCGAATGATATTTCCGGCTTCAGAATTGATTATCTTCCTCGATTTAGCATTTATACTTAACAGATTTTAAACGTCAAAACAATCTGACAAACACTGAAATTATTATAATTTCAAACGTCAATTGAATTTTTTCAGCGAATGTACTTTTGAGTATAATTGTTTGCTATTGGTTGATGTATTATCGCGCCTTGTCTTTCAAAATTTAGTTGACATATTTTCCGGGGCATTTGTAAGCTTGGTGGAGCCAGAGGGTGGAGCTTTAAGGTTTGTTCGTTTGTCTTCACTGAACTGCTCCGAACAGGAAACAGAAAAAGATGGCTACATACGGCGTTGGTGCATTAAAAAGAGATAGCATGTTGTTTGTTTCCTGTTCCATGCAGTTTAATGCAGACAAACGAACAAGCCTTTAGTTTCATATACACAGCCTATGTAGTTTGTGATATACACGCCGAGAGCGTGCCGAGAGGGCACCACCGAGAGGACCTGTCAAAATTGAAATTGGAAGAGCCATATAACTCGTAAAATAAGAGTTAGAAGAATGAAGTTGACAGTGATTTTAAATCTGAAAAAATGTTTATCTAATAAATGACACCACAGCGGGGATCTGTCAAAATCAAAATTTGAACGCCCATGTAAATCCTAAGAATAAAGCTGGCCATGGTGAGAATTTTTCTGAAGACTGTTTTATACAGCGAGAGAGAAATATTATTTTACGAGAGAAAATTTGAAATTTTGAAAAAAGTTTTTTTTTGCGCAACCGACTCAAAAGTGATCACTTTTGATACCAAAAACGGACAGTGAAGTTGATGTTTTTGTTATTAGTAAAAAAATGTGTGTGTTGCTAGGCAACACTTTTAGTTCCTAGGAAGTAAAAGTACTTTTACTTCCTAGGAACTTTTACTTTTCACTTTTTTGGTTAAGATTTTGGTTTGTTATGTGAATAACATTTATTTAAGAAAAACAGTACAAAGATATTAGACAAAGAATTTTCTGTAAATATTTAAATAGCTATCTCCCATCACAGTAAATGATCTAGCCTTATTAGTTTTAGTGTTAGGATCTTAGGAATTTTAATCAGTAAGACTGATTTAAGATCTTCAATATCATTAATCTTTAAATGTAGTAACTCGTCGCAGGGACAAGCTCCAGCAACACCCAAAATTAATATAACCTACAAACGTCAAAATTTAATTATCGTAAAATATTCGATTTTAAAACTAAAACACACCTTCATCATCAAGTATTGCTTATTAGGAGCACACTTCAAGAATCGATCCACCTGTTCTTTACTAAGAATTCTCGATTTCTTCGGTGTGTAGTCATTATTTTCTTTTTTTAAATAGGCACGGAGTTTTGAAAATTTTTCGATATTTACGCCATTTTTTAAACTTAATGTTGCCTTCAACATTGAATATTGCGCCCAAAGAGTAGAAGCCTTCATTTTAGTGGACAATTCGGAAAAGTACGCTAATAGTAGATACCACGCTTTCCGTGTACGATTTTACGGTTTTCTCGTTACACCAATTTAAAAATTTGTTGTAGGCACCTTCGTATACTTCTCGAGATTTATTGGGCAGAAGATTTGATACAACTTCTTTTGCACGGTCTAAAATTTCTGGTGGTGTATCTTCGTTACCATTATCTTGTTCAAACATTTTCGATGGTTTGGCTGGGTTTGACAGAATAAATAAAATTGAAAACAAAAGCTAAGAAGACTTGATTTTAGTAGTAGTAGTGTTCTCTAATTCCTCGCATCTTAATTTTATTATTTTGAATCCGGTTGTTCCGGTTGCGGAAAAAATAGTATGTTTCATTCGGATGAAAAGTGACTTCTTTTGACTCGCAATTTTGCATCCGTTCGGCTACGCTACGCTTCGCCTCACAAATTTGCTCGTCAAAAAAAGTGACACTTTTCATCCTAATAAAACAATCTACTATTTTTTCCGATAGACAGTAAAAGCATGCTTTGACTGACATTTGACTGTCTCCAAAGTTCCACATTTACTGCCTAGGCAAAAGTGATCATTTTTACTGACAGTAGCATTCAAAATCAGGTTGCATCGAAAAACAAATAAATTTGAAATTTTTATTAATTAAATTTAAGTTCCATATTTTTCACGATTTCTTTAATTTCGGATGGGGTGAACATTTCTTCGTCATTTTCCATTGTAAGTATTATTATAAATTAATTAATATTTACGAATTAACAAGATTAAACTATTTTATTCGCAACAAATAGAATGACATTTCTCAAGTATGTTTTTTTATAGCAACCAATAAAAACTGCATAGCAACAGATGCTTGCTGATACTAATAGCACCAAAAATATTAAAAATAATCATTAATGCCGGCGCCACACATGCGGTATTCGCCGAATGTCAAGCATCGATTCGGCGAATACCGATTAGTGTGGATGGGTTGCTTGTGGATTGCTCGTTATTTGTCGTAACACGAATACGATGCTCGCCGTTTCCCATCCAAAGTCGGTATTTTATGCCACATCAAAGTGCACAAATATTCGCTGCGTGCCTACTTGCAAATCAGACACTATGTTCGGCAAATAAGCATATGTGTGTACACACAGCTCGCCAATTAACAATTATTATTTGCCATTTGGCAAAAGTATTTGCCAAATAGCAAATAATCGACATTCGGCGAATACCGCATGTGTGGCGCCGGCTGTTGTCAAATTAATGTTAAATGTAAACAATCGGAGAAAAAATTATATGTTCAACACGGCAGAAATGCAGATTTACTGCCTTGGCTGGTTTCACAGCTTCGGCTTCGCCTCAGCTGTGAAATACCAGCTGCGTCAGTAAATCTGCTACTTTTCTGCCTTGTTAAACAAATAACTATTGAAAAAATTTTGGCAGAATTTTTTTTGTTCTTTTTATTGTCGAAAAATCTCCCATCTTATAAAAAAACTTAGATTTTAGGAAATATTTTTGGGAAATATCCCAGCGCCTTATAGAATAGTCAAGAAAATGTTAATATTTATCCAAAAATAAAAAAGTTGGCAAATGAACTAACTTACTTAAAAAGTAATCACCAACCAGAAAACAAAGTATTTCATCCACACTCTGCTTTATTTTTTTACTAATCACATCTTGGAAATTTTTCTGAGTTCCCATTTCCCGTTAACACATTAATTTAATTGCATTTCACTATTTATCATACCCGTAACTATTGTTTTCGGCACGTATTTTAGAACTTGTTGCAATACCTAGTACTAACTAATAAATCATAACTACCTACAGTTGGAATACTTTTCGGCGATATCTCGGTGTTAGTTTTGTTTATGAGTGTGATAATTGCTATCAATAAACAAGTGCACATATTTAATAGAATATTGATAAAGAGCCCAGTGCCGGATTAAAGTAAATTAATATTTACTCCTAGAAGCATGCCTACAATTTTTGTATAAATACTTAACCACTTTAATTGCGTTCATAGAGATAAATATTTAATAAAAAGAAACTGTTTAGTTAACCTTTTTTTATGTTCATGAAGAGTAACAGTATTTATCGAAATCTTGCGGGACTAGAGGCGGTCCATTAATTAATTAAATCAAATAACTAGTTATATGGAATAAAAAATGTAAATTGATGTTAGATACTCTGAAGCACCGTGGTAAACGGCAAGGTTTGGAAAAACAAACGAGTTTGATTACCTTGACTTAAGCAACAAGGTGAATTTTAATTACGTCTTCATCGTCTTATGTTTATTTTTAACTTTTTAACTGTATCATATTAAATGAAGTTTCGATAACTGTAGAGAGTAATATGACATAGCAATCTATCTATGCCTTGGGCCTATCTAAGGTATGACGAAGTAGGTACTAATGAGATAAAAATAATCTTTATTAATTATATGCATCAGGAAATGCAATAATAAATGGAATGCCAGAAACCATTGCAAAGTTCAAGGGAGTTTTAATAGTTTGAAGATTATTCTCAGAAAAGAGTTAGCTAGAAATGCATAAGTAGTTCCAAAAACTTGCTATCTTAGAAATCGAACGGGAAGTTACATCCTTAATTATATAACAGCAAAACTATTGTTTTTTGTCATGGTATTAGCAGTCTCGGTGGTAATAAATTCAATTTTTTAGCTTTTACGCTATTTACCCATCTACGTCCTATAAAAGAAGGTTCTAGAAGAGACATAATTATAAGAACTAAAACTACCGTTTCCTAACAGTTGCGTCCAATTTTGTATTGAATTACTTCCCGACCACTTGGAGGATCAACCAAGAAAGAGCAAGAGCTAGACGTAAATCATATAAATCAATGGAGGAAGCAACAACCTGTACAGTCTTGTAGTCAACAGCAGCAGAAAAAGGGACAACTACGAATAAAACAGCGAAATCTTGTATTGGTAACAGTTTCGCATTATAGAACAATTGGTAGGGAAAGGAGTAATTGTTCGTGAAGCCTCAAAGAATTTACAGATTAGAATAATTTAATTTTCTGTCAAGTAGGAATATATGAGCCAAGTTGATGAAAAACTTCTAAAAGTAAGTAATTAAGGAAATATGACAAGATAATAGCATTTCAGTGTAAAAAGGGTTAGGACTCCACAAAACCGTTTCCCCCAACGGATGGATAAGGCTGGAAAGCTACTTTTTTATGATTCTTTTATTGAATACTTAAATACCTTGTTCTTGCAAAGATCACAAGAAATTGAATTTAAGCAAGTCATGTAGCTAATCCTATCCTGATTTTTTAGAATATGCGTTGAATGTTTCATGCATGCTTGATATGGTTCCTTTTTGCAATTTCCAATACCAAAAAGATCAGGCATATCTGTAGTTGATCCAATTCTATTACTGGCTGAAGAACTTGACTTTCTATAGCTGCAAACATGATTTGGCCTAATAAGATCACCTTTGAAGAACCCCTTTTACTGCTCTGCTCTACCTTCAGGCCCGTACCTAGCGGGGTCTAATAAAACGCATGTTTAAACTTTATCTACTACCAATAAATCGTGTAAAATTGGTTGCCTATTTTCGACAGTGACGTAGTATAATTTCGAAATGAACACTCTGTGTATGTTAAATTAATGGCCGTTGCTAGCTCCACGGCTAACGTGGATATAATTCTGACACTAAATCCACGACATTATGTCATTATCATGGGGTGACGTTTATCGGCTGACTCGGCGCATGTCTGGGGACTTGAAAAATTATTTCACCTTCCTGAGATTATAGGAACAGAGGTGCGTACGATTGGTTGCTTACTCCCAAGGCGTAAAAGTCTGTTTCTGAGAAATCTAATAATAATTATTAACTACCACATTATCTACAAACAAAATCAATCGCTCGGACTTCGAGAAACTTTACTCTAGTACGTTTTTATTGGTCATATTCAACTTGCAAATTAATTAAAAATCAATTTAAAATATGAAAATGTTTGAAACTTTCATAATTTCATCGGCAATTCTGAGTTCCCTAGAGTCGTGTGAACTACAGATTTTAAATTTCCCAGAAGAAAGAAACCTAATGGATTTAAGTCCGGAGAACGAGTCGCCAATTGAAAAAAACTCGACGCCCCACAGTGTGGTATGGCCGGAAAAAAGTCTGTTTTCAAGATGGCGCAAATTGATTTTTTTTGGGCGATTAATGATGTACATAGACCTAGCAACACAGTGCCATCGATAAGATTTAATTAAAAGCATTCTATCATTATGATTTTCGCACAGATATATTAATGTTATATTACGGTAGAAATTCGGACAAAATATAAAATATGTTTAATGTAATTTTTTCTTGAAAGGTGATCATTGTATGCGAAATAATGAAGTTTCTTTAGAAGCAGTATAGTTTACTAATACCAAAAATTCCATTTTTGAATGGTTTAATTGAATTAGTCATTAATAATTACAAATTAATGCGACAAGTGAAAATTATACTCGATATAAACCTTTGAAGAGGTTTTTCGATGTTGGCTCCGTCTAGCTCCGGGGTAAACCTAGTCTTCACTTATGCACTAAATCTTCCTCTAAACATTTATGAAAACTCCAGCTGCCCGAGTTTGCCCCATTTTGATTAAGCGCGTAATGACGTCATTACTGTAATTCACAAAATTTAAAAACTTATACTTTTCTTTCGATTAGAGCTCTATGTAAAGAAATACCAAGAGACAAACTTTATTAAACTTCTAATTTTCCTCCCAAAAGCAATATGAAAAACTAAAAAAAACCAGTGGCGTACGTATTATTTTTCTTACTCCGCGGAGTGCACAATCATTGGAAATGTTACAAAATTTCTTCAAATATAACCTATAACAAATTTGATTTAGAAATGAACTCTTTAATTAATTGGTGATTGTAAAAACAGTGTGTTTATAGAATATCTTATTTATAAAATCCAAAGCAAGTTAACGCAGACGAACATGTCAATTTTTATTTGTCATTGTTTAAAATTATTTCGTCTCCCCTCTTGTGCCGCCACTGGTTGAGATAGAAACGTGTAATTGATATAAAAAATTGACCATTTATAAGTAACAATTCATGTAGTCGCCAAATTTTGCGTTGACTTGTTTTCAACCATTTTATGGATTTTATCCACTGCTTTATGGACACACTGTATATAAGGTGTACAAAAAAAATATTTCTTCCTAAAATGTATTATAATGAAAATTGTAAATAAAAATGGCTGTAAAATCATCAATTTCTGTTCTGTAATTTTATTTTGTTATGTTTTTTCCTTGTTTTATTTATAACTTTTTATATCACTATACATATTTTACTATATTCAATATATTGTTAGCCATATTATTCCTCTTTCAATTAAAAAAAAGTTTATTAGAATATTCCCAATACTTTTGAAGTTACGGACTTTTTTCCGAAAAACTAGCATTTTACCACACTGTGCGCCCCATCGATTGAGAAAATGAAAAAATGCCGAAAATTATGACCATAGAGAGGTGCTGCTCCGTCTTGAGACTTTCTTTTTCAGGAGAAGAAATAATTCGACTAAATACTTTTGACCCGCTAGTGTATCGTGAATAAAAAGTGGATTAGTAATGCAGTTACTAAAATAACGTTAAACTTTTGTAGATGTTGGATATGCGCTTCTTGAATTCAACGTGGATTCGTTTTTGGCCAATATGACAATTGTCCGTATACTGTTTAAGCAAAAGATTGCTTCATTCCAAAACACCACATTATTCTCAAAATTTTGATCAGATCTCATTTATTGATTTATAACACCACACATAAATGCAAGTGTTGATAGAAGTTTGTGGTAATATATTTCTTCCAACGTAATCTTGAGCTATATCTTCAGCAATTAGCTACAGTGTTTGGTTCAGAACCTTTCTTTCCACCCTTTTCTGTTTTCCCATCCTCCCTCTTGAGTGTCCTCTATTCTCCATTTCTTTGACGATCTTTTTCTCTTTCCCATAGGACTTCATTTTATAACCTTATTTTGTTCATCTGCTTTTTTCTGATTATCTCATCTGCTATGTCCGTACCATAACAATCTTTTCTCTTTTATGTGTAGGTGTTGTATTATCTTACGGTCCCGGATGGCGTAGTAAGAAATTGGCTGAGAACCGTGATACTAACCTAACCTAAAAACATTAGTTTTCATGTTTGACATTAGCTGCGTTTTGACGGAACATTTGCGTTTGCACTTCCCAGGTCCTTCACCTCGCTCGTTTGTATTGTTCATCCGCCATACGTTTTTTCTAATTTCCTTCATAAATTCCTTATTTACAGAATTTTAACCGAAGATTTCAACATGAATTCCGAATTCCCGATGTTTTTAAGAACCCTACTTTTTACGCGCATTTCTGCGATTACCCCGAGCACTTCCGGGACCGTAAGATAATAAAACATCTCTACGTGGCATTCTTGTAGCTGTAGCTGTCGTGGTTGTCTCAGTATTTTAACTGTAACCAGTCTAACCCATATTTAGGTATTCCAATTTTCGTGATGGATTTCAATCATAGTTACGGTATCATAGTCTTTTCGCAAATCAATCCGTGTCATATGTATTGCTCTATTTTTTGTTTATTTGTCTTCATTAATTGTTGTAGGTGTGGTTAATAGTTGATCTTTCTGCCGTAGATTACTTTATACTTATTATATACTTTTGTCTAACTGTAGTGTAGGTACATTATATACCTACACTGCTCAACAAAATTATCGCATCTCTGGAATTAATAACAGCTTGCATTCTTTTCGTTAAACTATAAAATAAGTTTCTCACTGACCTCTGCGGAAAATTGTTCCATTCTTTAGTGAACGTCCTACCAAGATCTGCAACTGAAGCAGAGGCGACTTCTCTTTGTGTGATTCGCTTTCCAATGTGTCCCATACATGCTTGATTATGTTAAGCTCTGGACTACAAGCAAGCCGGTCAGTCTATGAATTAAATTCCGCCACATATCTGTTTGCTGTCATTGACCCCCTATCCACTAGCATTGATTCGGTACCAGCGTTCAAAAAAATTCCGCCCCATACCATTATTGAACCACTTCCAAAACTCGTAGTTGAAAGAATGTTTGCTGGAGCTTACCGTTCTTGCACACGACGGCATATAGGTATACATTAATACGTCCACCAGACGATGTTAGACAAAATCTTGATTCGTCTGTGAAAAGCACGTTGATCCTCAAACCTTAACCTGGCTACGCGGTGTGTTCTGGTTAACTGGGGTCCAGGTTTCCTGGGCCTCAATCCCACATCCGCCAATCGATTTCTAACAGTTTGATCGCTTATTCTTACTCGTCGTGTTTCAGAAAGCTGACTTTGAATATGTCTTGCTCATTCGAATAAATATATTGTCTCTTTCGGATGTAGCCCTTTTTTACCAGCTTCATATCTCTTGACTACAACCTTCTTGGAGAAGAACCACTTCTTCACTGTTTGAATGCTTCTGTTGACGAAGAGGATCCATTACCTACTGACAAAAATTAATATCTCGAAGCAGCTTTCTTACACACAAAAATCAGCTGAAATCAGTCGATTACTGCAATTACTGACACAAAAAATGAGCCATAATGAGCTTTGTTACTGATTATCATATGTTTATGTGTAAACCATCAAAGCCTCCTATTTTTTTTATATTTCAGACAATAATAAAGATTCAGTCTCGTATCAAATCCGTTCTTTTTAAGTACAGAATATTCAATTAGGATAACGTGATGCGATAATTTTGTTGAACACTGAAAGTTAGAAAACAGACCGTTCTTTTATCTTTCTCTTAATTTTCATAATTAACTCTTGGGCCGATGATATGAGTATGCGAGTATGAGCAGCTTCCAATCAACCGCAAATCAATATCCAGACAGAAATTGAGGTAAGAGTAGGTTGAGTAAGAGGAAGCAAGAACGAATTGAAATTATTTAATGCTGCAAGGGATTGAGAAAAGAAAATAAGAGTGACTGTATCCTAGTACCAATCATAATTTGAAGAAGTAGCACACAAAAAAATTCTTACGTAACACCATCGGTAATTGGAATATGATTCGTAGGTACTTCACGTCAAGAGCATCCTCAATTGAAACTCATTAATTTTACTATGTCTTACTACGAGTACACGCATCTCTTTCTCGAGAAACAAATCATAAATCCAAGAACACTCAATTTAGAGTAACGTTCAAGTCTTCCTCGAACTAATATGTAATAACTTTTTTGAAGGATATTGCCAACAACTATCGTAAGAAATAAATCTGCTACATACGTGGGTGAATAAGAGTACAAACCATTTATAATTTATGAATGGACATGCAAATTAAATAAATCATGTGAGTTAAAAAAATGTGTCACGCTTCTTATGACGACATGAATGGATTTCGGAAGCCGAAACTCATACAACAAACGCCCGCATTTTTGCTTGATAACACATTATTACGTACATTGTTTTATTGAACGTTACTGAATATGGAATTAGTGGTTTGTTATGGTAGTAGAAACTGACCACGATAAGGGAAGTCTGACATAACGTAAGCTGCGAGGAAATCCATTGAAATAATGCAGCACGTGAATGTTTGTTTAAAAAAGAAGGAAATCACAGATATGTGACGGTTTCTGATATTAAACTGTGGTTGAAGCGGCATTCTTTAGTTCTGACATGATTAGGGTATTTTATGGTAAAAATGAAAAACATGAAGAGAAAAAAATTAAGAGTCTTGGATGAGTTTTAGAAACGAAAAGGAAAGAAATGTTGTAGGCGAGAGTTGTAATAGGAAATGTGATTTTCCCTGAAAACCGCAACGACTTCCTGAAATCTATTTTTAAAACTGCAAATCATATTTAAGTAATTTTATTAGAATATTTATAGTTGCGGTATTTTGATTTCCAGTTCCACATTAATCAGCAAATTGAATTAAATATTGGAATTTCTATAACATTCCAGGATATCTAACTTTTTTGAAAGAATCTCATTTTTCTGTTCCTACTTACTTCACTCTTCTTCCTTTAGCGGCTGAATGCGGTGTTTACGTTGGAAAGGGTTATATCTTCCAATATCAAATATCAGTGGCGGCTCACGGTAATCATAGTACCTACGTAGGGCGCAATTAGTTATTTTTAAAAAATAATTGGTGATAATATTTGGTATTAATTGTTCTACTTTTTTAAGGCATTTGATCAGTGCCGCGTCTAGAGTCGGGTCCCTTCCTATAGGTATATTATTTGTAGGTGGTTAAAATTACAATTTTGGAATTTATGTTAATTTATGTTATACGGGGTGGTATTAGTGGAACTTTGCACTTTTCTCCATTTTTCTCGAAAAACCAACCAAAAGACTATGGTCTCTCGTAAACCAGGTAACCCCTCTTTTTAACGGGCCCTAGACGCTTGCCTATTTTGCCTAGTGGTAAATGCGGCCCTGCATATTATAATCCTTTCATGGAAGGGTGTCCTTTCCACTGTCGCTAATTCAGTATTTTTTTTAGTACAGCGGTTGTTTTCTTTTCTGTCAAGCTGTGTCCATACTCGTATAAATATAAAACATTTGTTTATCTACTTTACGTTCGTACTAAGGATCTTACGATATACGCGTTTGCGTATCGTAAAGGACAAAAGCGGGTGCTATAATAAAAATACCAAAACAGTGTAATTTTTTTTCTTTACATTGGCAATCCTAATATCTCACTCACATTCACAAGTATAAATAGACAGATCGAATTGTCATTGTCAATCAATCAATCAACCAAAATGACCTAAAATATGTTTATTATATATAATTTTTGTTTAATTTAGGATAAAAATACAATATACACACAGGATATGAGGTAAAAATAAAAACCAATGACGTTTCAAATTTATAAAATTTTTCATAGCCGCCTTTAGTGCACCGCGCACAAATGTTCACAGCTGTCACGAAATTCCCTAGATTTTGAAAATTTGTTCTTTTTGTTTAAAAGTGTGGAAAAGTAGATAAAATACTGTATGATACCTCGTTTATAACGCATTTTGTGGCACTTACACGTGCGTGCTACAAAATGTGTCTTATAAAACTCGTATCATAATATACTATTATGGGTGATGGTTTATGGTAATTGACAAAAAAGTGCAGTAGCGTGTCATTATTTCACTACCTATTACTATTACCCAGAAAACGCCTCAGGCCATAACTTCGTTATTTAAAATTTTGCACCCTACAAACTATACAGGGTTATTCAAATTCGAGGCTCGCCATTGGGATCTCGGAATATGCTTCCCTGAAGAGTCACGTGATCACGTCTTTTCAAAAATGGAGTAAAAATTTGGTTTTTAATTTTTATCTCAAATTTGGACAAAGATAGAAAAATACAAAAAAGTGGATGTGTTCTACTAACAAGAAGGCTCTTTATGGATATTTTCTTTATCCACCTGTATCGTTAGAAGGGGATGAAACTTACAACCCCTGTTGATTTTTTTTAGAACTTTCTAATGCACCGGAATTTTTAATTTAAATAATGCGCATGAGAAAGCCTAATTCATTTAGAAAATTATTTGTTGCTTTAATTTTTACCGTGAGACTAATAGCTTTCGAGTAAAAAATTAAAATCAATTGTAATGTGCGACTCATTTTTGTGAGAAGTTGAAATTTCTAAAAGAAAAAAGTCTAGGCAGGCGAATTTCATTTTTTGTGTTTTGTTGTTAATAATAATTGTTAGTAAGTTTGCATACATTATTGACCATGGAAAGATACACAAACGCCTACCTAGACTTTTTTCTTTTAGAAATTTCAAGTTCTCACAAAAATGAGTCGCACATTACAATTGATTTTAATTTTTTACTCGAAAACTATTGGTCTCACGATAAAAATAAAAGAGACAAACAATTTTCTAAATGCGTATTTTTATATTAAAAATTCCGGTGCATTAAAAAGTTCTAAAAAAAATGAACAGAGGTTGTAAGTTGCATCCCCTTCTAAAAATACAGGTGGATAAAGAAAATTCAGAGCCTTCCTGTTAGTAGACACGTCCACTTATTTGTATTTTTCTATCTTTGTCCAAATTTGAGATAAAAATTAAAATCCAAATTTTTACTCCATTTTTGAAGAGGCGTAACTCTTCAGAGAAGCATATTAGGATACAAGTTTATACGAAAGAGTAGCCTTAATTTTCGCCCAGGAATCATCTCCTGCATTTTCTACACGTACTTAGGAAACACCCTGCATATAGTAGTGCTGATCAATGCTGATCAAAGTTGGTAGTTATTAAAATTTTTTCAAATCTGTTAAAACTTTTTTGAAGCTACTTTTAGCTGTAAAACTGTAGTGCTAGTGGTATCAAAATTTTTCTACCCCGGTTCGGTTTTATGGAATCATCCTCAGGTTTATTTTTTCTTATGGGGGGCATATTGGATTTTTACAGTATCAGGAAAGTTTTTGATGATGTTTTCAACGATGTATGACATGATGACTTTCGACTGCCAAAAACTGCTGTTATTTACAAAAATCGTTTATATGGTATTGCTTAAATTTACTGCCACCCGGTTGGTAAACAAATAACTGATATGGTTTAGGTTTATGGAAGCGCACGTCTGTCTAGATGTAACATAAGACAATTATTGTTTAAAAGAAATCTGGGTATTAAAAAATGGGTAGGAATAAAATGCTTGATATTTAAAGGTGTTTTGCAAAATAAAATATTTGAAATGTCCGGTAAAATATTGCAAACGCAGGAATGCAATGCTCGATATTCAAATAAGTTTTGCACGATAAAAAAAAATAAACGCATGATAAAAAATAATAAATGCTCGATAAATTGTGCTCGATATATTGGGCCACCCCCTTACGCGCATGCGCAACGTATGTATATACACAAGTCCACTGGGTTTTTGTAAAAATTAATTCTCAAACTGCAACTAACCTAAAGTTCGAGGGGCGCCCCACACTAGTCTTTGCAAAGTCTTTGCTTCAGGTTAGTTGCAGTTTGAGAATTATTTTTACCCAGTGGACTGGTGTATATACATACGTCACGTGAGGGGTGGCTATTTCAATACTCGCCTTTCATCGAGCGTTTATTATTTTACCGAGCGTTTACTCTTTTTATCGAGCGTTTACTCTTTTTATCGAACGTTTTATTATTTTACCGAGCATTTTCTATTTTTATCGAACAAATGTATCATGCATGGAAATTAATTACCGAGCGTATAATTTGTAGCGTTAAAAAATCAAATGAAACGCACTACTATATATGCAGAATTTCACTCTGAATCCAAATATGTAAAAAATACAGGGCATTTAATTTAAAATGAAAAAATTGAACAGTGTTCATAGATATTTACGAAAGAGTGATGTCTAAAGATAGCCTTTCCTTACCATTTAAAATTATACATATTTGGTGAGGTTCAAAGTTTAAAAAATAATGAAGTTATGATTTGAGGTGTTTTTAAGTAACAGCCTGTATAAAAGCTTCTGCTACACAGGTTGTTTCAAAAGTAAAGCCCCCCCCCCCTAACGGCGTGTTTCTTTCGTGAAAATAAAAGGAACAGTTCCTATTTACCTACATGGGCTACATGGGTCCGTAAATGCTTGGTTATTAAGATACAGGATGTAAAACATTGTTGAAAAACATGGACTTTTTTCATTTATTCCGAAATGATTGGGAATTAAATTTTAAATCTTCTTGTGGCGTAAGTGGATCATATTGTCGGAACTGTCATATTAGTCAGTTTTTTCCCCCCTGCAGTGGCTTAGCTACAAATTTGTATACGGATATTTCTGTATTTGTTTTTAATACAATTTCGAAAATGCTCAACCAATTTATGGTTGAAGGGTGGAATACGCTCATACTTTCTTAAAATACATTTTTTATTTGACATGTAGTACTTATTCGCAACTAATCCCAGCATTAATAATTTACGTTTGACAGTCTGATTCACGCGGTTGAGGGTGCGTACTTTTTTTTTTATTTTATGTTAGCAATATTGACGATGATTCAGGCGCGCAAAGATGTTCGGTGTGAAAAACTCGACAAGAATTTAAATTTAACCACAACTATCTTTTTGGATTATCCTATCCGGCAATCTAAAAGCATATAAAATTCGAAAACCTGTCTCTCACACACAAACTAATTGAGAAATAAAACCAAAAGTGCGTTGTGACCGATGCATTCTTTTCGATGAGTCAGAAATGATAAAAAAAATATGCAAATTCACGTTGGGAATTTTCTACAATACAACTAGTTGTTATTACATGAAAGTGTGCGATACTTGATTGTAATGCTAGACGTGGATAAATTATTTTGTAATCTCGTCTAAATGCGGCTTGGGACGCTCCAAAGCACTGCGGGGTATGTAATTTTAGAAAAAACTTTGTTAATAATAAGATATTATTGCCTACGATTTTCAAAAATGATTTCTGTTTTTCCCTTTCTATTACTTCTATTATTTTCCTATTTCTTAGGTACCTACTCATTTTGTATTACAATATTTCTACATCTCTTTTATCACTTTCTCTCTTCAATTACCCTGTGGTTCTCTCTTCTTTTTTTTTTTCAGTTCGTAACCCACCTTTCCTCTTGTAATTGGTTCCCTTATTTTCTTTCTCTCTCTTTGCTACTCTTCTCCGTATCAGTTTATGTGGTCCCTTTTGCTTCGCTCTTTACTATCTCATCATTGTCATTATTTTTTCTCCTCCTATTTCTTATTCTCCTCTATCTCGCCAATACATCTCCTTTCCTTTTCGCCAGTCACTGTTACATACCAACTCTTTTTTATTTTCCACCTTTCTTCGTTTGTCCTTTTATTAAAATTTTTTCTTTCCTCTCTCCTTGTTTTTTTTCAAGATATGCTTATTTCTGTCACAGTTGTATCTCCATTTTCTTAAACTTTACTGCGTTACTCCTCAGCTGTATTCCTTGTATACTATTATAATATATAATTGTTTTAATCTCTTTCAATTTTTTTACTACACCGTCTTCGTTTGTCTTTTTTTACCTCATCGCTTTCTATCTCCAATCCCTTTCTCTGTTTCCTCCCTTATCTCTTGTCAGTATGAGAATTAGAGAGTTTTGGGATAGGTAGTATCTACCAAATTGTAATATTAGACGTCCACAAAAACAAATTATCCCGAAGCGCTTCATGGTATTTCAGGGCTAGAAAAACATGTATCAATAAAAAATTATTTTGTCAATTTTATAACAATTTTTTTTTCTTTCTTCATTCTCAACATATTTCTTTTTCCTTCTTCACCTCCTTCTCTGTTTATTTTTCTATTTTGTATTATCCATTCTATCTTCGCTGCACCGTTTCTAATTTACCGCAGCTTCCAGCTTCCTCTTCATTTCAGAATCTTCTTGAGATTTCTCTTTTTTGTGAGTTTGTGTTACCAGATTCTTTACTTCTTTTTTTCCTTTTGTTTTGTCTCGGTCTCGTATTAAAAGTTGTCCAGTCCGTTCTCTCTCCTTGCTCTACTTTTCTCACTTTGTTACATTTCACTCATCACATTCTCTCTCTCTCTCTCTATTTTCTCTCTAATTTTATTAATTATTACCGTATCCCTCAATTCTATTCCTTGTTTATTATTTATTTTTCTATTTCTTTTCTTATTTGACTTATTTAACTTTCTCTTTCGATCCCTCCGTCGTTTTCGGTATTTTACTATTTTCCTACCCATCGCATATTTTCTTTCTTGTTTTAGTTCACTTTTTCTGCTTTAACTCGCTATTTACTTTATTTTCTCTTTTTCCTTGCCAATCTCACCATCCTGCTCTCTCCGATATCTTTAAATCAATTTTTATTTCTTTCCTTCCCCCTCATCATCTTCCCGTTTCTCTTTCTGTTCGTATATTATCCTTTAGTGATTGCTCTTCTATTACACGTCCGTAGCTTCATATTTTTCTTTCCTCATTTTTTCTAAGGGCTAAACTTATTCTCTTCTTTTATCGCAATTTCTATTACTTCATTCTTGATCTCATCTCTTTTTAATTCCTATCCCTTTTTTGGATGTTATCTCTTGATGCCCGGTTCTGATTGTCTCTCTACTTTTCATTTTTTTCCATTGTCTCTCTCTCCGTTTCTCGTGTTAAGTACTCTCTTTTCTCTTTTGTCATTCTATCAGTCCTTTTTCCGTTTCCTAAACTACCCAAAATCAAATCCTAATTTAATTATAATCGTCCAGTAAACTTGGAAATTATTGTTACTACAAGAGAAGTAAAAAAAATGTATTGCTCATAGAAAATTAAGAGCCACATTGAATGATTTGTCCGGAAATCGCTTACAAGTAGCACATTGCTTTATGACGTCAATTGTATAAAACTCATTATTTGACGGAGGCACGCGTTAAAAAGTATGCGAATACCACAAAATTATTAATAATTACTCATAGGGTAAATACTCCAAGGGAGATTGGTCTGGCCACTCATCCAGACTGGTGGCAAAAATATGTTGATGATGTAGAGCAGACAACAACCTGTTAATTTCAGACCGATGATTCACGTGGCCACACACGTGTTAAGCAATCCCCTAATTCTCACATTTTAATTATTGGCTTGGGCTCATACTTTTTAATTGGAATTCCAAGATTTTTATGTAGTAGTCTTAAACTTGAAACTTTAAAATATAGAGTAAATTTTTGATCTGATTGATTTTCTAGTACGAGTTGTTTAAATTTTTCAAAGAAAAAATTCGGATTGCTTGATTATTTTAACTGGAACCTACACATTGTACTTTCCAGTTTTAATTGTTAGTGTACTACTTAAATATACTTTCAGGTTTATCCTGCTTGCAAAATTAAATTAATATTCAGTGGTCTTGGACATAGGAAGCGATAACTTGGGTATGTTGGGTATTAGCGGTTAATTTAAAAGGAAAATCCCAAAGTTCCTGTCTGAGCATTTTAAAAATATTAAAAGAATTTTAAAGTTGATTACATACAACAAGTTTTATCTTATTGGAATGCTAATTTAAGATAGATTTGGTGTTTACCACAATAGATATAAGATATAATCAAGAAACTGAAAAAGTGGAAATTCCTTAAGATAATCTTTTATAAAGGAAGAAGGTAGCATAAAATTTTCAAGTTACCTACATTAAATTAAATTATTTGAATTTAAAATAATTTAACAAACGGTAGACAGGGTTTATTAAAATTTGGAATATCTATTCAAATTCTATGGTAGGTACTCAAAAAGGAAGAAAACACTTCACATAAACTTGTGTCCAAAAACGCACCCCTTACAAATTTATCCGATTAAAGATTGCTCTTTTAGTTACGAAAATTTTTCATTTGGTTAGATAGATTGAATCAAATTGGTTTAGTAGTAAAATTAATTTTTGGACCTCCC
This sequence comes from Hemicrepidius hirtus, assembly GCA_963082805.1. Lineage (NCBI taxonomy): Eukaryota > Metazoa > Arthropoda > Insecta > Coleoptera > Elateridae > Hemicrepidius > Hemicrepidius hirtus. The sequence goes on from OY720165.1 coordinate 8,348,295, forward strand.
TTTGTATAGTTCATGTACGACGGAGCCTTACAGGCAGAGAATACCTAAACCAAATAAATGTATGAATGTATGAAGACAGAGGACAGAAGAATAGTATGAAATTTTATTATTACTTTTATTTACTGTTTTAAAACCAAATTTCCATAATTTTGCACTAAGTTTATATATTTACTTATCTACATACAATGTTTTATTTGATAGCAATGTTAAAATTGCTTTTTGTATTAAGTTGTCGGCGCAGCGGACGTCCCGCTGCTGGACACGCGGTTTTAAGTTTACCATAATATTATCTATCGTTTAGGGTTAACTCAAATAGTTAATATCATAAAAAAATTCTCTTTTCTTGTAATTTTCTTTTCACCTTATCTTAAACTCGAATGTTATTAAAGTGTGCGCATTTAAATGTACAATCAATCTTAAACAATTTCGATATCCTAAAAGACCACATTTTGCACAATGATTATGATATATTTGCATGCACCGAAACTTGGCTAAATTGTAGTATATCTAGTGACGCAGTCCACATACAAGGCTATTCATTTTTACGTAAAGATAGGTAGACGCCGTGTGGTGGAGTAGCCTTTTATATCAAAAGTTCGTTATCCTACACTACTTTAGAATCCAGCAACAATATTGAACAACTTTGGGTACAATTAAATTTAAGTAAATCTAAATATTTATTTGGAGTTGTCTACAACCCCCATCGGCGGTTTTATCAAGAATTCTTAAATGCACTGGAAACTACCTTATCTAATCTAATACCTGTAAGTCAAGAAATTTTTTACTTTCCCATACCACTACTGGTATAGGGAAGTATTGATATCATGAAAATTTTCGAAGTCGAGATTTTCGCGGAAATACGTGTTTTGGGTCCCCAGGAACCCAAAAAAGTGGTCTAGAAAAAATGTCTGTCTGTGTGGGTGTATGTGGGTGTGTGTGTATGTGTATGTAACGCCTCTAACGCAAAAACTAGTGAACCGATTTTGATGAAATTTTAAATGAAGGGGTATATCGAAAATTCATCGACAAAATAAGCTTTTCAAAAAAATCCGAAACCGGAAGCGGAAGTTAGACATGTTTTTTTGGTATCATTTTTTTTGGAAGCGGAATTTTGAAAATCTGAGTAGGGTATATGAAAGAAGGGCATAATTCAAGGAAGACAGTTTTTTACCGGACTCTCTAACTTCAAAATGGCGGTCGCTATGAATTTTTCAAAATTTCGACTTTAACGCCCCATAACTCAAAAACCAATTATCTGATCAGGTTCCGCAACAACTTGTTTGAAAGCCCTTTGGCTGTACTACACCAAGAAAAAAAATTATTTACTAAATCCAAACACGGTCGCAACGGCGCTCTTCCAAAAATTTTGCAATTTTTGAAAAATTATTACAAAAAAACTGGTCTAAGGAATTTGTTTAAATTTTCTATACTTATGCAGCTTGGTATTAGCTACATTTTTGTTTTGTTGATGAACGCCAGAATTCCACTGCGGCGCCGTCTACGAGGTTTTGAAAATCGAAAATTGATGTTCCTATAGCGCCTTTATTAGTCAAAATATGAAAAAAGTTTAATTATAAAAGTTGTTCAGCATATAAATTTACATTTTTCTAAATGTATATCACGTATACAGGGTGTTTCGTTTTCATAGTACAATAAGCAACTTTGTTATTTTAAATGAAACACCCTGTATATTATTATATAATTGAATGCAAAATTGAATTGTCTATCACATAGTGTAAGGTATTCATATAGCTAAAATGTACGGTTGATGTGAAATTCGTGAATTTTGAATATTCACTCTGACAGAAACGAATCATGCGCGTCGCGTCGGTCGGTAGCGATCGTCCGGCTTCGCCAGCTGCGATTACAACAGATACACACGGTGTCTTCTTCTGTACATTTCGAACCCGCATAGTTTCGTTTTTCTAGCTACGCATTCAAATGATTTCCAATTTTGCCTCGCGAACTACTGTTGAATACCAATAACGAAATGTTTATTTTGAGTATGGGAAAGTCCAGGGGAGGTTTGCACCTCCACTTTTTTGTTTTGGTGATTTCAATGTAGATATGCTGGACACAGGCAGCACCCCTACATCGTATATTCTGAATTTTATGGAGGGGCTTGGCTTGAAACAATTAGTCACTGAGCCAACTCGCGTCACAAAAAACTCTTTTTCTCTTATAGATCTGATAATCACTACAAATAAAGATATCGTAACTGATGTCTCTGTTGTTAACACTCATGAGTTATCAGACCATGACTTGACAAAATGCTGTATTAATATCTCGTTTAAATTGCCTCAACCAAAAATACGTACATACAGAGATTTCAGAGATTTTGACTATAAACAATTCAATTACCACCTGCGCTCTATACCTTGGAACAATATCTTTGACATTGTTGACATAGACGCAAAAATAAACTTTTTTGTTGAAAATCTGACTATACTATTTGATATTCATGCGCCATATGTGTCAAAAAGATTCACTAAACCCCAAGCACCGTGGTTAACTGATACTGTTAAAAACATGATAAGCATCCGAGATCTAGCGTTAACCCGCTTTAAAAAAACCAAAAATCCCCAGCACTGGTCATACTACAAGCAACTCAGAAATCTAACCACATCTGCATTGAAACGAGAAAAAAAATCATATTACGATACACAATTTAAAAAAGACTGTAACCAAATCTGGAAAGACCTGAGGCACTTAAATATGTCCAAAAAATCGTCCAGAGCGGATCTACCTACCCATCTATCTGACCCTAACAATATTAATGAATTTTTTATCAATAACATACCTAATAATTTAAACAATAATAACCGTGATTTAATTACATATTACTACGCATTTTTAGTTTTCACCCTGTCGGGGAGCAAGAAATTCTGAAAACTCTTAAATCTATCAAGAGCAATGCGACAGGCATTGATGGTCTCAGTGTATCTCTTATCAACCTTTGTATCCCTTTTTTACTTTCTATAATAACCCACCTAATAAACTACTGCTTGACTAAATCCGTATTTCCTAATGGTTGGAAGCAAGCACTTGTAGTCCCAATTGCTAAAATAACTGCACCCACTGAGTTCAAAGATTTAAGACCTATAAGCATACTCCCAACGTTATCCAAAGTACTAGAAAAAGTAATCGAGCGGCAACTGCGTGAACATTTTGACAAATATCAAATAATACCTGACGTACAGTCTTGGTGTAGGAAAGGATATAGCTGTAATACCGCACTACTAAATATAACGGATGATATGATACTAGCCACTGATCAAGGCAAATTGACAGTGCTTGTCTTACTTGATTACTCGAAAGCATTTGACACAATTAACCACTCAGTCCTGTTATCCTTACTCCATTTTGTTGGCTTAGATCAAAATGCAATCACTCTCCTCTCGAACTATCTTGCAGAACGTTCTCAAGCGGTAAATGTTAACGGCCTAAGGTCAAGATTCCTAAGACTTGCATGTGGAGTTCCGCAAGGTTCCATCTTGGGACCCCTACTTTTTACTGTATACACATCTACATTTCCTACTGTCCTGAAAGCATGTACCTCTCATTTCTATGCAGATGATTCTCAAATTTACAAATCTTTTGAACCTCCCCAAATAGCGGAATCCTGTCAATTAATCAATCGTGATTTAAATGAACTAGCAAAAATATCGCAACAACATGATCTGAAGCTCAATCCAATTAAATCACTAGTTTTAGTTTTTGGAAAGAAAAAAGACAGGTTACAAGCTATGAGAAATATAACCATAAAAATCAACAATCAAATACTACCTATAGTAGAATCTGCCAAAAACCTGGGGTTAACGCTCGATCACACCATGAGATTTAAAATTCATGTATCAAAGTGTTTAATTAGTGCTTACTGCAACCTAAGAATAATTTTCCAAAACCGCCATATACTTAATCCCAAAATCAAATCAACTCTATGTAACAGTCTCGTCTTATCTAAATTTGATTACTGTGACAGTGTTTATGCTTCTTGCTTGGACGCGCAGGATATTGCACGAATTCAAAAAATGCAAAACTCTTGTCTACGCTTAATATTTGGTATAAAAAAATTTGAAAGGATTTCTCATAAGTTGAAAGAAATATCGTGGCTTAATATGAAAGATAGACGTCAGTTTCACGATGCCTGCCTATACTATAAAATAATTAACAAAGCTACTCCGCCATATCTCTATAATAGAATAAGTTATCGCACTGATATACATAACTTAAACCTGAGGTTTAGGGGATTGATGAATATCCCTTCACTAAAAACGGAATTTGGCAAACGTTCATTTTCTTATTGTATAGCAAACTATTATAACGCCTTATCTCTAGAAACAAAAGTGCTGCCTTATGGCGAGTTTCGGCGCAGGATCAAATCAGTATATCTAAGTCAGTAAAATGTGGTAAATGAGAATTCATCTCACCATCTTCATTTAAATCAATGAGACCCGAGAATTGCAGGAAATGAGAACAATTAAGCAATATGCCACCTTGAATACCATATTTTTTTTTCTTTATTAGCATTACAAATATCAAAGGGTTAAGTGGTAGAGCAGTGGAGCAACATTGTTGCTCAACTGAACTTCGCCCTTCATACTTAATTTTGTTTTATGATTTGTGAATCAAGATTTATATTTAAATGAATAAAGGCATTTATTATTATTATTATTATTATTATGTATTGAACGTGGGAAAATGTTTGTTTGGTCCGCACGTTCACCCGATCACAATCCAATTAATTTTTTTGATGGGGTAATAAAAATCTATAGTTTGTGAGTTTCCAGGGAGAATTTGAGCGTATTCGACAATCAATGCAAAGAAGACTGGGAAGTGACATTGCAGCTAATGGAAATCTTTTCTCGAATTTCTTTTGTACTTGCCAAGTAGTCTTTTCATAAGCAATTAATAATCCTTAATAGAACATAGGTAATGTCAAAAGATAGCTTTTGCCTTACCATTTAAAATTATATTTATAATTGATGGGGTTTAAAATGTAAAATATCGAAGTTATGGCTCGAGGTGTTTTTTAGGAAACAGCCTATAGATAGAGGTTTATCTTTGTTTTTGTGTCTAGAATAATTTCTGAAAAAAGTCCCCGTCTTTCTTGGATGTTTCGTGTAGTAGGCAGTACTGAATTAAATAAATACCCTTATCAGAAATTTATGCTAAGATAAGAAAGGAGTAAAGAGAATCACTACTACATGCTATCTTTTCTCCCAAGGGAGACAAATTTCCAATAAACATTGCTAACATTCTTGCAAATCCACGCACTGATTAGTGATTATCAATAAAATGTTAAAAGAAATTAAAAGAAATAAATTAATTGTTGACAGATTTTTGAGGTCAAGGTTTTATATCTAATTTGAAAATATTGTTGAATTGTGAATCTTTTCGCCAGACAAGGTTTATTAATGCTTTTAATAAATCATGTTCGTTGGACTCAAATTTCTAGAATAAAAGTAAAATACCAAAACAAAAACACAAAAACCTGCGTTTCTACAAGCATCCAAGATTAAAGCCTGAGTTACATTATACTTTTTTCAGCTAGAAACTTGGGCAAGTTTCAAAACAAGTTTGATACTTTTTTCAACTTAAAAAGTTGTTTAAAACTGTTGCAATCGCGCATGTTGTAGTTACTACTTTTTACACAGCCGCGGTGCTTTAGCTATTCAGTGTTGCCAACGTCCAAAAAAATATTTATCAGTTTGTGACATAAAAGTTATGTATTTCTAACCTAAATAAAACATCCTAAAATTTCATCTGCCTTCAATGGATTTTCGACGTTTTCGAAGACAGAAACTATTGCGAATTTGCACATAAATTATTAACAAACACGGAAAGATTTTGGAGGTTACGTTCTTTGATCAAATCGAAGCAGTACACATACTTTGCGCTAGTGCGCAAGTCTAGGTTAAAACTTGGGCAGAAAATAGCTCCCGACCAAGTTTGGAAACTAGTTTCTAGTCATTTCTAGTACGACAACTTGGTTGCAAATTATCTGAATTACATTACACAAGTTTGTAGAAATCGTTCTAGTATGAAACTTGGCCAAGTTTCTAGCTGAAAAAAGTATAATGTAACTCAGGCTTAATTCTTTTTCTATTCACAACACAACACTATCAAATAAATTATCACCGACAATAATTATTACTACGACAAATGACAAGGAAGTGATCTACCTACATTACAAATTCTTAATTCGTTCTTAATTTTCTTCTATTTGTAATGATATCATTTGCGAGTTTTATCGGAGTTTTATTTTTGGAGTTTATTGATAAGTGAGTAGTATCACTAACGCATCCGTTTGTAATTAATCACAAATACACTATAACAGACAATAGAAAGTAATGTGTGGACAACAGAGGAAAATATTGAGCATATAATTTCAAAAAGAAAAAATTCTACGGAGATTGTAACTGTAAGTAAGACTTACATATAACAGTCACCACATGGATAAAACAGCGCTAAAGTAAAGAGCGCGAAAACAAAGAATGAGAGGATACAGACTGGGGGTTGCTGAGTCTCAGGAGAAAGGATAATAAGGTGACTAGTGCTAGCAGATATAGTGAGAGGAGCGGTAGTGGGAGAAGCAATGAAAGGAGACACATTGGGAGGCGAATAAAAAAAAGTTAAAGGATGCAGTGTAAGAAAGGGGTGAGAAAGAGGGACGGAAAAATAGAAAATTCTTGTTTCTTTAATGTCAATTAATTTTTTTTTGTACTGAACTCTTTAAAGCAGGGCCAGAGCTGCTTAACTTTGTAGATGAGAAGGAAGGGACAAAACTTACTAGTTACTAGTTTACTACTATACTTATACTACCACAGTACGTATATACTACTAACGAGCGATCAAAAAGTTAGTTGGCTGTGTATCAGTGAGAAAGCATGTACATAACTCATAATAAAATAGGTATGTTACATACATGCGCACAGGGTTGAACTAACAGCAACTAACCTCAAAACTGACGTAACAGCATTTGTTTATGGTTCAATCACAGACATTCAGAAAAATTTCAAAGTCCGCTCTAATTTTAAAATGTTTTGATCCCTTGATATAAAATGGACCTTACAATGCACCACAGGCGAAATATTTTAATTTGCAAGGTTAAAGGCCTTAAATAACAATTAGAAAAAAATTGGCACCCAAAAATAACAAATTACAGCGAAAAATTTCGCTTCTTGTTCATTGATCCACACAAACAAGTGTTTGAAAAATATAAATAAACAAAAATTGTTTATCTAATTATTGATAAAAAACAAAAATACAATACATATACAATAATTGAATTACAGTCAATTTCAAAATAAAAATAAATAGTAAACGGATATTTTTTTTAGTTTGAATTAATCACGAATTTCTTGATTTTCGAGACTTGATGTCTAGCCTCGAAATCAAGAAGGTCGTGGAATTAACTGATTTAAAAAATGAGTTTAGGATGTATAGAACTATAGACGACAATAAATCACCTGGGCCCGTATTCTCAAACTTACATCAAACGATTCCTATGCGATAATAGTTATTTATACACCAAGTGAACTATGACAATGTTTATTCACGAGAAGATAGTTTAGCTCACGAGCCCGAAGGGCGAGTGGGCTAATGTCTTTGAGTGAATAAACATTGTTAGTTCACGTGGTTTATACATAATTTTATCCAATTTTGTCAAAATAGTACTATTAATAATTATGGCAATTATGCATAATTTGACAAAATAAAAAACTAAACAATTAGCTGTCTGTGGCGGTCATGGTTGCTTAGTGATTTGAAGGATTGCCAATTTTATTTGAATTGGAAAAACTGAAATCAAGCTGGTGGGAACTTGGTTGCTACGCGCTCGATTCGACGATTGTTTTATTGTCAACAATCTTTTCTTTTGTGTGTAAAAATGGTTGAATGTGGTGTTTTTGTGCCTAAAGAAGTCTTAAATGAAGCCTCAGAAGCTGTGGAAAAGTTGGTGCCTACTAAATCTAAGACGATTTATGAAAAGGAGTATCGTTTATTTTGCGACTGGAGAGAGAAGAAAAAAGCAAAGGGGGTGGATGAGAAGATCATTTTAGCTTACATTTCAGAGCGATCTAAAAATACGAAATCTTCATCATTATGGTCATACTATTCACAGCTCAAGAAAATGTTATCGATTAAAGAAAATATAGACATAAGCAGGTTAGTGCTCGTTCTTTTATTAATACGATTCTTGTAATCAAATCTAATTTCGTTAATTGTAGGTACCATCAGGTGAAGGCTTTTTTAAAGCAGCATTCCGTCGGACATAAACCTAAGAAATCCAAAGTTTTTACCAAAGAAGATCTTGAAAATTTCTTGGATCGTGCTCCTGACGAGGAGTATTTATTACTAAAGGTATGTAGGGATAAAAACATTTAAATTTAATAACTAATAATGGTGTCGTATTGTCTAGGTTGTTTGTATAATGGGAATTGCTGGAGGTTGCAGAATTGGCGAATTGGTGACTATGTCTGTTGACGACGTTGATGACAGGGGTACTGTATTGGTTGTGAAAATACCAGATTCGAAGACATACAAGGAGCGGGTCTTTACTGTTGTTAATGGTAACAACAGTGTCCATCTGATAGATGTATTTCGAAAATATCTAAGATTGAGACCAGAAAAAGTGTCACATAAGCGGTTGTTTCTGTGCTATAGAAACCAGAAGTGTACCGTACAGCCTGTGGGATTGAACACCTTTTCGAAGATGCCACTGAAAATCGCGCAGTTCCTTGGTCTCCCGGATGCTGCACAATATACGGGACATAGCTTTAGGCGCTCCTCTGCAACTTTACTGGCAAATGCTGGCGCTGATTTGACTGTACTAAAAAGACATGGCGGATGGCGTTCTAATTCAGTTGCGGAAGGATATATTGAGGATTCGCTCGAAAATAAGTTGGACATAGCAAGGAATATTCTTGGTAAAGAAAAGAGCAAACAGGAATGTGATGTTTCTGTTGCCGTGGAAAGTTCTTTTACAGCCACGAATACGTTCGATATTACTTCTAGAGATGGCGAGAACACTACCTTGCCTGCAGTTGTTGGAAAATCTTTTGAAGTATGTGGACAAGTCGGCTCTACATTCAATAACTTGACAAACTGCAACTTTTATTTTAATTGCAAGTAAACTGCGGTTCAATAGTTAGGCTACGCAAGGCAAGGCAAGGCAAAAAATATTTCCAATAATTAATAATTATTAATGCCAATTTTCCCCTTTGGCTTGTTTTTTTTAAATATCCCTAATTGTTATTGGTATTGAATGTTGTAATTCTACTGATTATTATAAAAATGAACTCAACCGTTTTTTAATTCACTAGTGACCTATAAAAAAAATTATTCCACCCTTCCATATAAACAACTACTTATGACAGTTGCTAAGAGATTGATAAAAGCGCTTTAAAACGTCAAAATTGGATAAAAAAAATTAAACCCATTGCCAATTGAAGGTTGCTTTCCTGAAGGTTGATCAAGTTGTGAGAAATGACGTTTATTGCAAGCGGACCATCGTATAATTAGAGAAAAAACAAAAGAAAAGTAGTTCTAGATCGTAACGTGATAAACATTATAGTTATTTATGTATCCAGGGCGTAACCCAGGCGTTTTTGACCCGCGGCCTGAAAATTATAACCCGACGTGCGAAGCACGGAGGGTTATAACACGCCGAGGGCCAAAGACGTCGGTTACACCTGAGCTGCATACAAAATATTTTTTACATTAGTTACGAGAAATTAAAAATTTGTTAGAGATAATACAGACAGACATGTGATAATCCGATGAGAGATGGTGAAAAGACAGTGAGCCAGTGAGAAAAAAAAAGAAAGACATGGATGGAACTTCTTCTTTACTCTCTGCTCTCGCTATCTTTCCTTTCATTGTCTCTAGTTTCCTTTTAACCCCTCTAAATATCCCTCAACTCAACTCAACTCAAATACAATAATAATTATTGTATTTAACAATCTTCTTTGAACCATCGGTTGTGCAAAGCAGCATAGGAATATGCCCCTTCTAGGAAGGAGCAGTGTATATTTGAAGTCCATATCGCCCTTCCTGACATTCTCTGTCTTTTCTCCTTTTCAATATATCATCTCTCATTGTTTCTCATTTGCATATCTCAATTCATTGTTTTTTTTTTCACATTCCCATTCCTATCGTTGTTCAAATTCTCCCTACTCTTCTTTGTCTTTTGATATAATTTTATTTATACTGATGCACAATAATGCTGTTTATAAGCAGAAAAATAATCTGCTAAATTGCCATAACAAAGTGATTTGGTCATTTGAAACAGACACAATGCCTCCAGATTATTGTTAAAACCACAAAACAGAAAAATAATAATAATTCCTATACTTGGTGTTATAATTAACCACTGAATTCCATTATTGCTGATATAATGAATGTAAATAATGAATGGTGGTTAAAACTTATATTTCAATGTTAGAATGTTATCCATTATTGGTTTTTACAGGAAATATATTTATGTAGATGCTAGGTACCTATGTATAATTTCTAACAATCTTATGCAGCAACAAAAAAAAGAAGAAATTTAATTTAATTTGTTTGTATGCAAATTAACTTTTAACTGTAAATTTAACTTTCATTTTTTAATAGATACCTACTAGGTAGGTAGCTACCTATAACCAAAGAGTATCTATAACTAAGTATAAATAAAGTGTTCATAGTAAAACATACCATCAAACACTCACCATTCACATTTTCTTCTTTTAATACTGTTTCAGATTGAAATGTTACAAAATATTCAGAAATTGAACGCAAGACGCTTTGAAATAAATTAAATTTATTTCAAAATGACTTTAAAAAGTAAATCAGTACCTACAAGTAATATTTTTAGGTGACTATAACAACAACAACTGTTTTAGTTATCTTCTAGCAATAGTAAAATGTCATTTTGTAGTAGGCATCTGTCAATGATTACTTGATGGGCGCATTTACTTCAAGGCGGTGGACGTTTATCTCACGGAAATGCGGTCGTAAAGTAAAAGGGGCCGTGAAGTACTCTACCGTGAAGTGGATACGGCCGAAAGAGTAGTTATTGGCAGACGTCAAAATATATAAAAACAAATTATATGTATAAATCGTTTCATACTTAAGAGTACGAGTGCAGTACGAGCGGTATAGGGAAATGCTTTTTAAATGGCTCAAAACTGCACAGCGTTGCCGCTACACACCTACTGTATTTGGTGGTTTGGTGTAATGAATTCTAGAGAATATATCTGACAACACTGATCCCCGTAAGACCAACACTGCCCTCAAGTATGAAACGATTTATAGTAGTAAAATTTGTGATATTCTAAACAAAAATGTTTTTGCGCTACTGAGCTGTATTTCATTGTTTACCGCGGCTGTTTCCAAGACAGTAAGTTATGTTTACTAGTTGCTAAGGATAAAGTCGTCGGTAAAATACTTTGGGGTTCTAGAACGGTAAGTAAATTTATTCAAAACGAATGTGCCATGTAATTTGATAAATTAATGTCAGTCACAAATGTCAGTTTAGTTAAATAAAATGAATGCAATTTCCAATGTTAGTTAAAACAAATCCTGGAGCTTTTAATTTCTCATTTCTTGTAACAAAGTACGCCAGCAACGATTTTTCATCAATATTTGTACTTTTCTTGGTACACCAATTTTTAAAATGATTGTAGGTACCTTCGTAGCGTCTCTCTGGACTTCTCAGGAATGAGAACCGAACACCCCACGCATTCCAAGCTCCTTCTATTTCGGTTTCGGAATCATTTTCATTAATTTTTAGCACGGAACTCAAAACAATTTTCACAAAAAAACTGCAATGGCGGTAACTGTTTACAGATTGCTATAGAAACGCAATATATCAATCGACAATACGGCAACGTGATGTGGAGACTGACAATTATCGCATTTAAATCTGTATTAACTAATTTATTAAAAATTCTTTTTACCGAATTCAGCAGCGCAAAAAACGTCATAAGCATCACGAACGTTAAGGACTACCGATCTCAGACAATAATTGGAGTCGTCGCTGCGCTCCTCCTCCAAACTATTGTCTTCGATCGGTAAAATGTCCTTACCGTTCTTAATACTTAATATACTATTGTTTACACCTCTCCCAAAAACTGCTTTTTCGTCCTTGCACGGTTTCAGAAAATCAGACGCGAACAAAAAAGATTAACGTTTTGGCTTTGATGCACAAATAATTATTTTTATATCTTGGATTAAATATTGAAATAAAAACCCACTTTGCATTTATAGTATCGGAAAATCAGCAGCAAGTGAATAATTGCAACCTTGGGTATCTTCAAACTTGTTTGCTATATTAATTACAATAATTAGCATGTGGAAAACTAGAAAAAGAATTCCCAATGATAATTAGAGACTACCATCAATATTCTGCTGCTATTATATCAGTACAAAAAATAATGTCAGTTTAGAACCAGTGCCCTCTGACTTTCTGGGTTTCCCCATCCTCGATTGCTTATTATATGGTATTATAAATAAGTAGCTAAGAACTTTTTTAACTAACACTAATTGATCATTTTACTTAATAAATGAAGCCATAAATATGCGATATTATAACGGTCAAACTATATTTTTACTTTATCCACGATTAAAACATTTTATTCCTACAATGTATTGTATTTCCTGTTTGGCAGTACTAATTTAATTTTGTGGTATTACAATGTTACACGTAATTAGACTTATTTTTTTTATCGACCGCTACCATAAATTTCCATTTTATCTACACTCTACAGGGTGTTCGTAAAATCAGGGACATTTATTCATAAATAATAAAATTTTGGATTCAAAAACCAAGAAAATTTTGGTTAGCTTAAATAAGTTGACATAGTATTAAAATTATTAATTTACTTTACCTTATTGCCCAACAGTAATATTCGCTGTCTTAAAAATTGAAGAATATTCATTTAAGAGAATGGCAAACATGTATGGTCTCTAGAAGTTTTGTTGAAACGTTTCTTTAGCAAGGATTGTTCTTCATTTTTTATGCGTTTTAAAATGTTTTTGACCATGATCGACCATAGGCGTGGTTAATTTTCTTCAACAGGCGCATCTAATGCACCCTAAGCGCGGATCTAGTGAAATTTTCTGGGGGGGGGGGGGGTAAATGATCCGGGAGGTATGGAGAACCCCCGGGCGAAGAAGTTAAACGCGAAAAAAATTTTGTGTAATAATATTGATACATGGCCTGGGGGGGGGTAAATAACTCTATTCCCCCCCCGGTAGATCTAACAGGAAAACCTCGAGGAAAACCAACTGCTGTAGAAGGAAATGCAATTGGTTTATTTTCGTAGCCGGTAGGACCCTCACGTTGTGAGGTACTTTTATCGCGATTTGTGGAGGATATTTCTTAATTTTTTCTTAAAAAATAGCTTTGCGGCTCGTAAGTTTCCTTCGAGGTTTCCGATTTCAATGAATCGACCACCCTGTGCTATCAGAAAGCTCTCATGGAGACGTATAACTCTGAAACGGGGTGGGTTAGCTGACCGTATATATACGCTAACCCACCCCGTTTCAGAGTTATGGCGCTCCACGAAAAACCACTAAACGTCCTTTAGAGGTTTGGGTGGTATTCACAGGTGGTCGGCATCCACTCAGTCGGATAAAGTTAGAGGTGATCTTTTGATGTAGAAAACCGTGCTGGTCTAACTCGTTTAGTTTCGGATATATTAGTTTTATTAATGTTTCTCCAAATTTTCTTGAGAATTTTCGGAAAAAGCCTCTAAAATAAATTCCTTCTTCCTCGCGTTGGTGACGGGAGTAGCGTCGTCGTATCGTAACGGGATTCGGATATGTTTTACACCAAACCTTGCCAGGGCTCTGCAAATATGGGAGGCCTACCGTTTCTGTGATTTTTCAAAATCATTTCTACAAAAAAATGTTTTTTTCGTTTCTGTCCCAGCCGAGTCCCAGCAAAAGGTTTTTAAAATCCATCCAAAAATAATTTTTATTGCTAGACGGCCAATAATTTCGATTGACAAATCAAATTTCTAGCTCCAACCGTGGTCCGTCTAACTTCTTTCCCCAGGCTGACCAGTGCCGTACGTGAACGGTGCTAGCCCTGGCTTGTTACAGCTACTTACAATGGATGTGGCTAATAGTCCACCAAATTTGAACCCGATACCTTTGGAATTTGCAAAGTTGCTCTGTTGGGAATTTTGTCCTATCGGTGAAAACTTTTTCGATTTATTGTTTGATTTTTTTGTTTTTCTGTTTAAAATCTTCTCTGAAAAAATGACCCGGACTTTCATGAACACTCTATACTGTAGAGTCGACAAGGCTTTGGTTCACCTACATTTAAGTATTATTTTGGATTTGAACTACCATAGAAATCGATATACCCACCATAACTGTTACACTATACATTTATAAAGTCAATTTTTTTGTAAAGATCCACCAACCTCGCAATTTCTCTCGAAAGTATGTTTGGCAACGCTGCTGGTGAAATTTTTTAGTAATTTTTAAAGTAGGGTTAGGACTAATAAATTTAATGGTTAATTTTGACAAGTGATTTTCACAAGAAGTATTTTCATATATTTTGTTAAATATTGTTGATTTATGTGGATATATGCTGAGTTTATGTAAATTTGCCCGATTTAATAAGAAGTATTATAGTTTTATAATAATTAATATATAAATAATTCGAGGTAAGTATAGAAAAAATGTAGGTATTCAGGATTAGAATAATTGGGATTATTTTCAGAATCAGATTCGGGCGGTTCAAATTCTGAATCATCATATGAGAGATATGGTTCAAAATTGAATCTGTATCCGAATCGTCACCTTGATATATTACGATTGGCGGTATATTTTGAACATAAAGTTGTCCATTTGTCCTAAATTATTTATCAGCTGCCATAATTGAACTTTTGTACATGTAAGTTAAAATGGAACGTTACAGTTTATTAAATAATTTCCCATTGCAGTTTTATTGGAATAATGTATTGGAGGTCTCTCCAAACGGACAGAATGACATGGGGCATTTAAAAAATAATAACAGTTTTAAAACCATCAGATGGTAGAGCTGGAATTAATTGATTAATCCACTCTTTAAATAGCTGACTATTCATCGTTTTGTGATAATCCCGATCATTGTTTCTGGGTCTTAAAAGCTAACTACATCCATCTAAGAAACCTCAACACACCCAGGATGGAGCACTGTAAACCTGCTTTCCTTAATTTCTAATCTTTCTTGGGATGGTTGTCAATAGTCCAAGATTTAGTAGCAGAATCGTTTTTGTAAATCGGGGTTTCATCAATAAAAATAAATCTTATATTAGAGTAGCTAGTCTTCTTTATGTTTTAATTAACATTTTAAATAATTTAAATTTGAAATGTAGTGATGCGCACGCATAAATTGACAGAACATTTTGATTGATCTTTGAATCAATGTTACCATATATTGACAAAAATTACTAAAAATTTCAATTTTTTTATTATACCAACTGAAATCAACAGGTGGTGGATCTTTAAAAAAAACGGACTTTAGACCGTCTGGTCCATTATGGTATCGGCATATATCATGTTAAATATAGTTTTTAATTCGTTAAAAAAAACTTCTTGTTTAGAGAAAGCTTTATCACATCTTACGTCACTATCGTCGCTCAACATTTTTCCTCCCAAAAATCTCGATAAACATTGCAGCGCAAACTTGTCCAAAATGTAGGCCATGAATTGTTACGGTATTTTCACTTTCACTCTTCCTCTAATATCCTTATACTACTGTTTTAAAATAACCCAATGACTATCCTATAAAAAGTTTAAAATAAACGTTATCATAAGAAATTAATCGTCAAGATTTATAAATAGCAACCAGAATTAAAAATAAGTTTTCCCCCTAACAACTATGACGTAATCAATTATCAATTACAACTGCTTCATTTTTGTGACAATTAAAGTCTGAGTAATAAATTCTAAGCAGAACCTTCCCCAACAAAATGTGCTCGGCATATTAACGTTTTTTGTAATTCATATTGAGTCAAGAAACGATCTGGTACTGCAAAACGTGCATCGTTTGTAACATCTGCTGCATGACATTGAATAAGAAAATTATTTCGAAAATTAATTATCGACATGTAAAAAGGATTTAATTATCCAAACTACAAATTAGCAAAAAAATACTAATGATATATCTTCTAATTATGCAACCGTCATGCAACATATTTAGTAGTTAATTAGTAATAGTATGGACGATATTTAGTAGTTGAGAAGGAAAATCCAAAGTATACATACCTACAGCTCTACCAAGCTTACAAAGTTGAAAGGAGGCGTGTCCGGCGCTGATAGTTTTTCAAAGTACAGTCAAAATAAAATCATTTAGGCGGCAAATTTAAATAATTGTAAATACTTTTCATTTATTATTATTACCCATAACGAGTAAGTAGGATTTTTTACTATTGGTTAACGTATTATCGCGCTTCGCCTTTTAAAATTTATTTGACATATTTTCCGGGGCATTTGTAAGCCTGGTGGAGCTGTAATGGTCCAGTGTTTTAAGACCTACTATTTCATTTTTGATTTTTAATGAAAATTGTATTCATCTGTATTTCAACTGTTCGTAAATGCCTTTCCTAAGGTCTTTAAAAAGCTTTATTATACAGGGTGTAAACTTAAATTTGGGTCACTATTAGTATTAGGGAAAAGACAATAGAAGATCGGTTAAATTAAACATATCAGAATATTTATACAGGGTGTCTCTAAAATATGGTGCCATAGCTTAACCACAGATTTCGGGGATCGAAGTAAGACGATTTAACGCAACTTACCTCTATCCGAAATTGTTTCGTTAAAGCGCTATTCAACGCCAAAGATCTTCAAATAATTTCTATATTTTTAAATAACAAAAGATTGTTTTTAGCGATTAGGATGAAATTTGGGATGTGATTCTTTACTGGAAAAAGGTGTTTTTTGACATCATTTTTTTGTTCAGGAGTGTCGCGTAAGTGGTCAAAGGTTGATCATCCATAGGCAAAGAGCTCATATTTTGTTAACAGTTCGGCCAATAGTTTTCAAATATTTTTTACAGAGAGACACTCTTATTTCAAATATTTTTCGTTTCATGTTCGATTTCGGCATCTCTCATAGTTTAGGCTGAAAAATATTATTTTGAGTTACTGCAGTGCATTTCTTAAAACGATGTAGTAATCTAGTTGTTCCGTATGCTGAGAAATAAATGACGAAGAGACAATTTTTTGCGTAGAATCAACTTTTGCATCCGGGAAAATGGTGGTCACATTGAGCATTTCCTGCAAATCTATTAATTTACCGGTGGTACAAAATAAGCTGAACCATTGATTCAGAAATGGTTCGGATTATTTTGCGCCACCCTTTACATACTTGCTAGTAATAAACTTTATTCGTGCTTTATATCAAATTGTCTCTTCGTGATTTATTTCTCAACATACGGGACAACTAGATTACTACATCTGGTTTAAGAAATGCACCGCAGCCAATCAAAATATTTTTTTCAGCCTAAACTATGGCATATACCGAAATCAAACAAGAGACAAAAAATATTTGAATTAAGAATGTCTCTCTGTAAAAAAAATTTGAAAACTATTGGCCGAACTGTTAAAAAGATATGAGTTTCTTTGACTGTGGATGATCAACCTTTGACCACTTACGTGACCCTCCTGAACAAAAAAATGATGTCAAAAAACACCTTTTTCCAGTAAAGAATTGCATCCCAAATTTCATCCTAATCGCTAAAAACACTCTTTTGTTATTTAAAAAAATAGACATTTTTTGAAGATCTTTGGCGTCGGATAGCGCTTTAACGAAGCAATTTCGGATAGAGGTAAGTTGCGTTAAATCGTCTTATTTTGATCCCCGGAATCTGTGATCAAGCTATGGCACCATATTTTAGAGACACCCATATCAATTCCTATCCAATTTCAAAACTTAAAATATTCAAAGTTTACTAGAAAACATCAAAAATGTTCACATTTTTAAATTTTTCAAATTGGAGAGAAATATGGTATCTAAAATAGGAAACTTTTTTCTAATTTTACTAATGTTCAATCTCTGACGGTGTTCGCGATACCAAACCAATTAAAATATGTTTTTCAAATACTAGGTAAGAATATCTATCGGTTATAGGTATCTCTTTTCTTCTATCTGCAACAGTTACGAAAATATTTTTGATTAAAAATATAAGCGTTTTTCAGTTTTTCAGATTATTTCAGAAAGCGGGCAACATTGATCAAAAACTAGAACGGCGTTAGATTTTCCATGTAATTCTCCCCAACTTTGCTAATTTAACTGACTCTGTAAGTCATAAGTACAATAACAAAGATACCCATACAATGTAGTACTAGGTAGATTGTTGTCATCTTGTATTATTATCCTACTATCTCAGAATATAGAAAACCAAAAACTAGGTTCAATTGTTGGATAGGTACCTACCTACTAATTTCTAATAAAATGCGCATAAGAATTAGCCATGAAAATTCAAGTCTGTGAATTCTCCAAATATAATTACTAGAAAGTACCTACTACTTAAAAATGAAGTAATAAACTGGTAGTACTGAATAAATATTTAAATATTGTAAACAATCGCGTCTATAATTTGGAGAACAAGCAGCAAACATGCATACATTGTCTTTTCTTCAAACGTCAGAGAAACTAGTCGTTTTTAGAATTCCATAAATACAGTTAAAATTTGATTTTTCTGCAGTTATTGCGCTTGAGCGGCTCAGACAACAATATTGCTGAAAAGGTTTTAGAAATTGTTCAATTTGTTTCTATCATCTTTGACGTCTCTAATTTTCGAAAATTTTTTCAATTAGGGAAAAAATAGCGTGTTTTATTCGGACCAGAGGTGCCTTTTTGCGCTTCGTCTGTAATTATTGAACTCGTTTACGCTCGTCGTCGGCTACATAATTTTTATGGCTGATCTTGATATTAGCTACATTTAATAAATTGTTTTACACTAGAGCTTAAAACCTGACAGTATCAACCTATCTTTGCCTTGAAAAATAGTTTTTTCCAATGCGGTTCAATATTTTTTTATTATTAGTACATGCATACAATAATGAAAACTGTCAATCAAATTATATTGTTTCTTTCAAAATGTTATTCTAAACTTTACTTTTTTCAAAGGAGCCTCAAAATTTCATTCCACGAAATGAAAGAAATGACTTTTTCTACGAGTTAAAAAAATTGCACTTTAGTTGAGTATTTGTGTGCTTAACACATCTGTTTATGGTAATAGTAAAACTAAATGAAAAAAGTGCCGTAAGGTGTCATAACTTGACGCACTGTGCAAATAAATTTTGAAATATATTGAATATAATTTTCTTTATTACCTATTTATCAATTGCAGAAAGTCGTAAAAAACATAAATGGTGTATTTTAAAACCAGACGTATATCGATCACTTACAAAAAAATCAAAAACGTAGGTATGCCTCTGCTTGTTTTTCATGTTTTTATTCTCCTTTTAATTTGACAAAGTAATTTTTGATTAGGTATACCGCTTTCAAGATATTCGTACTTAATATAAACGTCGTAATCTATTAAAAAATAGCAATTAATTATCTCGGGGTGCTTAATCAGAAATGGACAGAATTACAAGGCAAATCTAACGTAGTTCTCGTATTTGATTAATGTTGCCAATTTTCTGAAATAATCTGGAAAGAAACTGAAGAACGCAATTTTAAATCCAAAATATTTTCGTAACCGTCGCAGATAGAAGAAAAGTATAAAAGACACTATTCCACTCACTATACTACTTCATTAATAATGTTTTTCGTGTTTCAGCGGCAAAGTTGCTACCTTGAAACATTTTCAGTCCTAGTCGACCAATCGGGCGCTCGGATAGTAACTATGTAACCACGTGACCAACCAACATCGTATTGATAAATGATATTATTTTCAGTGATTGGCTGAACGTTTCCATCGTTACCAGTATCCACTGTCAGTTTCGATTTATTTGTCAGAATTGAATGTTTATTACAATATTTTTGTGCTTAATAATGACATAATTTTACATTTACCAACATAATATCTATTTATTTGTGAAATAGTCTTGTCGAATACCATTCGTGATATAATTTTTCCTAATAAAATTTGCAGATTGTTATACAGTGTGTCCACGGATTGAGTGCATATAAGGTGTAAATGACAAATTGTTTTAGAGTTGGATCTTCATGTTCTGAGGATCGCTCCTGCTTAGTCTCAAACTAAGATATTGAAAAAATAGCCAAATCAATTAATATACAGGGTGTTTTCTTGGCCGAAATCTAAAAATTAGTCAAGAGTAAACTGTCTTTATTTTAGCAGATATAACAAAAATGTATTAGAAAAAGTTGTTTAGAATTAAAAGTTATTGAAGATTTTCAAGTTTTATACAAATCAGCCTACTTTGATTTTTTTCATCAAAATCCAATACTTTTGAACTCATGTTTGTAACAAATAAGGTTTAGTATTTTTTTAATAAATAATTATTTGTTTTTCAAGTACTTTGTTTAATTACTCTTCATGCAAATACCCTGTATATTAACTGATTTGGCTCATTTTTTCAATATCTTAGTTTGAGACTAAGCAGGAGCGATCCTCAGAACATGAAGATCCAACTCTAAAACAATTTGTCATTTACACCTTATATGCACTCAACGTGGACACACTGTATATTCGCGTTTCCGTTGCTTAGCAATTCTGTACAAAACATTGAAACAAAACCACTCCCCTCAACAAATGCTCGTAGCAATCTTCAAATTTTATCAACAAAATTATATCTCTTATGGTATTATAAACGATAACTGATATTCTCACGCAGTATCAGAAAAACTATTATAACGATCGTGTTTTGTTTCATTCTTGAGATACAAATTCTGAACAAATTAACAAAAACAGGTAGGGCCAACCTATACATTTTTGAAATCAGAAAAATAAACCCTATTTAAGAGTAGGTACCTATCTAATTTGACTACGAATTTTATTTTAAAAGAAGGCAAGTTTACGTTATATCTCATCAATGAAACAAAACATGATCGTGCAAATACCTTTTTCTAATAATACATAAGCATATCTCTCTCTTACTTTTCATTTATCTGCGACGGTTACGAAAATATTTTGGTTTGAAAATTTAAGCGTTTTTCAGATTGTTTCAGAAAGTTGGCAACATTGATTAAAAACAAGAACAGCGTTAGAATTGTCTTGTAATTCTGCCCAAGTTTGTTAATTTAACCGGCTCTGTAAATTAACACCAACATGGTAAGTGCAATATAGCACTCTCTTCAGTCTCTTCTCATTTAATGTTAACTAACGTTTTAGCGTTTTAGGAAGCTATAATGAGCGATCAAACAGTTTTAAAATCGAATTGGCTGTTTATACGTACATTTCGTAGCTCATATGTTAATTACAGAGGTGAAGTAGGCAAACCAATGACATTTGGTCACAGACCTTCCTGTCGTATCATGTGACCCTCATCGAGGGCACTGATTGGCCTGTTTTGTTTGTGTTTGGTTTCAACAAAGGTCACGTGATACAGTTCGAATGTCACATGACCAAATGTCATTGGAACTAACCTCAAAACTGCCAGTGACGTTTGTTTATGTTTCAATCTCAGACATTCAAAAAAACTTTTCGATCGCTCGATAATTCGATATGGTATCAAATTTCCTAGGCTCGTTGAGAGGTTATTGGTAGCTTAGTTTGGTAGTATCGTCAGATACTTTGTTTTCATAGAAATTGTCGTAATGTTCTTTCGCCCAAACATTTGCCTTTAGTAATTACTTGCGAGAGTTTCACAACGCTGCAACATTGTTGAGGTACTTCTCAGGATAGCTGGATCATTCCGATTTAGCTAACCTGGAGGACCAGTTTTGTCCTAACTGTGGGATAGCTATCTTCAGGTGTTCGTCGGCGTCGTCCGGTCCTGATTATCCTGTGTTCATGGTCTCCGACGTCCTCCAACCCTCTTCTTCCTCTTGGTTTAGTTGGTTTGGTTGGTTTTTATGCCCCTTTTGTCTTATTCTTCCGTCATGTATCCTATGAAATTGTTCGGTCCATTGCTGTTTGTATTTCTCTATTGCTTTTGTTAGTACGGGGGGACGGGACGGAGTTTTTAAATTACCAGGTGAGGCACATAATAAACATTGTTTGCACAGAATATCGAAGATCAGCATGAATTAGAGATGCCTTCTCAATGAATTGAAGGGGTCGCCCGCCAATGTGCGACATTTTCCAAGAAGATCTGTTACTTTTATCAGGCTAAAATCGCCTAAATTAAGGAAGAGAAATGGAAAACCTATTAAGATTCGTCAATAATGTAAAATTGAGCGTCATTAAGGATAAGAGAACAAACTTAAGACCTTTGAATAAGAACAACTTCCTATAAAATATATTTTATATAACTATGAACACCAAAGACAAAATTCCAGTAGAAGAAAAATAACAGTAGTCATATAGGGGCAGTTTGAAGACAAACCCTTCCTAAGGAATACATGGTGCCACACCCACTTAATTTACTTCGGTCTAGTGCGCGTTATGGTGTCATCACACCCGTACCTCAACATAGCTGAGTACATGTGGCGCAAGATCATGCCATCGCAACTTTATATCTCAACATGGTCGAGCTCATGTGATTTTATTATACTCTTCCATCTGATAAGGGGGATGGCTCTGCCCAGCATAGCTGACCATATGTGGCGTTAGTACACCTTAAATACAAAACACTGTTAGACCAGTTCATGACGTCACATATAGGGTCTGTTATGTTGAGCACCCCCGTTATCAGACACAGCTCATCTGTCCTGAAACAAGGGTACGATGATGCCAGCTAACCCGGAAATAAATAAGGTAGGTGCGTGCTCTATCCCTTATTTGACTGCTAATATAGTACTGCGTCATTTTGGATAGGTACATATCTTCTATTTGGGACAATTTTCAACCAGAATTTTGTGACAACGGGGTAGACACCATCCGAAAACACAAACACAATAGTAGTTTTACCCCAAAAAAAGGCGATTGTATAAAAGAAACATCAAGACGGTACTCATATTGTTGTAATCTGCAAAAACTGCTCCCCAAAATAGGTTGGTGTCCCTGAACCTTTCCATTTGAAAAAAGAAATTATACGGAGAAATATTTATTTACGTTACAAGTGTTAAAAGTGCAATTTTATTTTGTGAGTAAGAAAGAAGAAGTTTGCGGGGCGAGCGAAGCGAGTAGAGCAACTTACGCCACAAAATATATTAGCTACACTTTTAATTCTATGGTCTGTTTTTTAACTAGGAGGAGTGAATACAAAAGCCAGATTCACACTAGAAATGTCACTAGAAAAGAAGACTTCCGAAGTTTTGACGGTAAATTTGAATTTTTATCATGTTTAAAATTTACGGCTGAAATGAAAACTAATTTAATGTATTTTGCCTGAATTATGCCACTGTCAGCGCCTACAAAAATAATTATCAAATCACGTCAAACGTCAAAATTTATACAAATTACTTAGCGGTGTGAAACCGGCCTGGCCGCAGCCAATCACAGGTGTGGATTTTGGCGCGACAAATTTGAATCGCTCCTCCTAGTTAAAAAACAGACCATAGTAAAATAGTTTGTTAAGATTTTTAATTTCCTAGGTTACCGCTAAAAAGCCTACTACATTTAGCAGTGTATGTAGAAAAAATAAATTTTTAAACTTTGAGAGGCCCTAAGTTACTTCTTAAGTATGTAAAACAGTTTTAGAAAAGTAAGCAGCAATTATATGAACAAAATTTTTCAAATTTAAAATTTGTAAGTTCTCAAAACTATAATATCTTAACACTATCATACGCAGAATTTAATCTCGAGTGGAAATATGCAAAAATATACTGGGTGTTACATTTGAAATAAAAAAGTTCGGGTCATTTCCGACGAACCCGGATAAATTATCTAACATTCAGTTCAAATTATGGGCTCTTACATGTATACAAAAATGAATTAAAAAAAACAATAATAACAGAGGTATCATGGGGTCCTGTATTACCCGGTATAATATATTCCTACTTTCGAAGACCTTTAAACATTTATAAATAACTAACAATTAAATCAGAACGTTTTTGCGATAAGAATTACAAAGTTAAGTAAACACTTTATCAAGTCCGTTTTAATTTTAAACTTGTACGTACGTTAAAGTAACTTCCACCGCATCCAGACCATTAAACTCTTTAAATGGTAATATGAAGTAGCTCATGGAAAGAATGGTGTTTCCCAAAACTTTATAATATGCGGTAACAATTAGTCACCGCAATTCCCTGCTGTCGCGAACTTCTTCCTTTCGTGTATATATAAATCGCGGCAAACAGCACGAGACACTACAAACTTGCATCAAACGCCGCTAAGAACTGACCACTGCTCTTTTCGAACCGCTATCGACGAGGGTTATCAATTATTTAAAGTATTAGTTTACAACATATAAAAAAACTCGTGTAGCAACTTTTGAGCCGGTATTAAAAATGGAAGTGTGTAAAGTGCTCCTGTTGACCATTTTGGAAATCCTTTTGGTTCATTCCGCATATATTTTGAAACAAGAAGACCCTCAGCGTGACAATTGGAATAAGCACAAGGAGAGACTTAAAGCTATTGGATTTAATTGTGCCATACCACAACCAAGATCTTTCAGTTATAAAGATTTCGTCAACATAAGTGCACTACCGGATATTAATTCAAACGTAAGTACCTATTTTTTTAGCAATTTTGGAATTGTGATCTTTTAAATTAATTTAACTCAGATTATATAATATTTCATAAAATAACGTTAAAAAACAACCGGTTTTAAAAGTAGTTGACATTAAAAGATGATACGCACGTGAATTTATTTTCCTTCAAAAGTGTATAATATTCGAAATGTTATTAATTGAATTGAATGTATAAATCTGTTTGCAATTCGAGTTTTAATTGCTAATTATTGCTAATAAATAATTATTATAAAACCGGTTGACATTTAAAACATACACATGTTTTAATTTTTTAATAATAGACTCGATACTTTTTTAATTTATACTTATTAAAGCGTGTTTAAAAATTAGCCTTGAACTAGAATTATGCATCTGTAAAGAGAATTAATTTCGAGAAAACCCGGCCACTAAGATAACATTAAATTTGCTAGGACATAGATTACGTTATCATAAAGTCTCATTTATATAGGCGCGATTTTTTCTCTTTGTTTTCATTGATTATATTTGAATTTGCCGCCAATTTTAACCAATGAAAACAAAATGAAAAATTTGCAAAAAATCGGGCCTGTAGTATATTGTTTTATAAGGACGAAACTCAAAAAAAGGCATTTCTGATCCGAATAAACAATTCCGTTTTAAACGTAGAAAATGCATTTGTAATTTAAAAAAATGTTAGAGAATTAGAAAAGTCAAAGGATTAAATTGAACAATTTCTAAAAACTTTTCTGTAATTGTTGCCTGAACGGTAGTAAAATAATTTAAATACATTTCGTGTTTCTAATATAAAGTTCTTTTCTAGGTAATTCCCACGATGACGGTTCTTCACCGATGTGATTCACAAGCAGGCTGTTGCCAAAATAAAAGTAAAGAGTGTACCCGTAAAGAATATAAAAATGTAACGCTAACGTTCCAAATTGTTACAATAATGGCTGATAAATCGGTCAAACGTTACTACGAATCAGTTATTGCTAAAAATCATACAGAATGTGAATGTGCATTCACGAATAACAAACCGAAATAACTTTTTCATAAATTTTGTATTGTGATATTACCTCAAGCTTTTAGTTGATAATAATTTATTTTACCATATAGGTATTTATTTGGAAGTATTGTAAAATTTTGTGCTTAATATTGTCTGTGATAATAGTGATAAATATTTAAGTAGTAGATTAGATTAATTGCTTCAATTTTTTATATGTTGCTACTTTTTATAATGAAAACATATTGTTTTTCGGTTTTATTTATTTCTAATTATTAGGATTTACCAGAAATACAACCTTTATGATGATTGTAATGTATTATCAAAACTTTTAATATTATAAAAGTTTTTATTTATAAGAAATCGTTTTCTTACCTATTTTACCCATTATACCTAGGTACAACTTTACAAAATATTACTGTTAGTTGTAGTAAACAATGATATATAAACAGATTTTGTTGACCCATAGTGAAAAGGGTCAGTTATATCTTTTAAGATTTCTTTAATATTTTTTTATTGAATATCTATGACTTACATAATGTTGCAATGTCTCTAGATTTCAAATTGATTGTTTATACAACCGGTCATACAGGACGGTGCTGCTATTGTCGCTAAAACTCGGGATTATTACCAGTGTTGTCGCTCTATTGATATAATATTGATGGTTTATTTGAGGTGTAATGAGAAAAGGTGCGTTACACATATATTCTAAGGAGCAAATAAACCGGGACCACTCTGAATATTGGCAAGAAAAAACGGGATCATCTCAAATCATATTGGATATCGGAGTCCCTTTCAGCGGAAATGTATTTTTATTTTATAGTAAATAGTATTGATATTTTAAAGCGGAAAAATGGCACTTTCGAATAACTGCATTTTGCAACACGGTACGAGAATAATAATTTTTCTTAAACTTGCTTAAGAATGGTAACATGTGGCATGTGGCCACATCTCATAGAGTTAACATGGTGAGAAATGAGAATATACATCTCGACCAAGCATACAAAGTTGAAAGGGGGCGTATCCGGCGCTGATGAAAGGTGCATTAAAAAGAGATAGCATGTTGTTTGTTTCCTGTTCCATGCAGTTTAGTGCAGACAAACGAACAAGCGTATAGTTTTTCAAAGTACGTACAGTCAAAATAAAAACATTTAGGCGGCAAATTTAAATAATTGTAAATACTTTTCATTTATTATTATTCCTTCCTTATTATATCTTCCAAATGATATTTCTGGCTTCAGAATGAATTATCTTCCTAGATTTGTCATTCATACTTAACAAACTTTAAACGTCAAAACAATCTGACATACGCTAAAGTTATTAAAATTTCAAACGTCAACATTGAATTTTTCCAGTGAATGTACTGTTGAGTGTAGTATTGTTTGCTATTGGTTGACGTATTGTCGCGCCTTGTCTTTCAAAATTTAGTTGACATATTTTTCGGGGCATTTGTAAGCTTGGTGGAGCTTTATCTACAGAATTTCGGGATATCTTAATTAATAACGTCGTAATTGTCTTTGATCTTATTTTTTTAATCTGGGGCAATCTTAGGGGGCAATACATTTTTTTTTAGAAATTTAATTTTAATTCGTATATCTAGATATTTTAACAAGTCAACAGCTTCTCCAACTTTGAAAATGTTTATAAAAAACCAATAGGTTATGTATACTTTGGTTGTATCCTACCACCTTAAAAATCCTTCAATTTATTCGCTGGAATTGATATCAACTGTCTTATTTTTAAATGCTCCACGGCAGACGTGGATATAATTCTGACACTAAATCCACGGCATACGTCATTGTCAAGGGGTGACGTCATTAATTCGGCGACGCGAATACGAGCTGCACCTACTGCGCATGTCCGGGGACAAAATTATTCCACTATGAAAGTTTCAAACATTTTCATATTTTAAATTGAATTTTAATTCATTTGCAAGTTGAATATGACCAATAAAAAATACTAGAGTAAAGTTTCGCTAGTCGTTCGATTGATCTTGTTTGTAATTAATAATTTATGAGATTTCTCAGAAACAGACTTTTACGCCTTGGGAGTAGGCAACCAATCGTACGCACCTGTGTCCTTATAATCTCAGGAAGCTGAAATAATTTTCCAAGTCCCCAGGGGCTGTGTTCTCGAAATCACTCGACATTTTCTCGCACACGACAAAAAAAATGAACCAATCAAACTATTTTTTGTGACATGACATATGCTCAATTGTCAGGAAAATAGCCTTCGGATTGGCTCAATTTCTTTTGTCGAGCACGACAAAATGTCGAGTGATTTCGAGAATACAGGCCCTGATATGCGCTGAGTCGAGTCGGCCGAAATACGTCACCCCATGACAATGGTGTAATCAGTGGCGTAGCCAGAAATTGTATCTGGGGAGGGCTATGTACAAACTGAGAAGTTCTAACGATTTTTCCCAGTGCCCCTTAAAAAGATGATAAGTATAGAGAGGGTCGATCCTTTGTTGTAGGTAGGATTTTTCAAAATTCTGGAAGGGGTTCAACTCATAAACGTAGTGGGGAGGGTTTCCCAGGGGTGGTGCACGTTAGACCCGTGCATAGCGTTTCATGAACTTATCCGGGGTAAGTGGTTTTTTAAAAAAACTTTTATTCTTGTCTTTGTTCCGAAATATTAAAAATAGAGGAGTGAATTACGGAAATGAAATTGATTCCCTTTGTAATACTGCAAAATAATTTTATATGATATTATTACATAGATTCCTATTTCGAATTCTATAAAATAATCCTATGACTATGTTCGCTCTTCTTCATATCATCCAAAACTTCGTCATTCAAAACGGGTGTTTCCCAATGTATATTTGATTATCCAACCCAAGCCCAACAGAATTTCGTAGATAGCTTTTGATTCTTTTTAAGGTGGAAAATGATCTTTCGCTTGTACTAATAGTAAACACAGGTACAAAATGTGGCGAATTTTTTTTAACAAAATAAAGATATTTATTTGGGTACGTATTTTTATTGCTAATATTTTTATTTGTTTCGTCGTCATGTTTTTACAAAATCGATCATACCAAAGTACAAACTCGCTCTCTAAAAAACGCTTTGGTTTAGTTCTTGTATGTCGTTGTGGTAGAAAGCAGGTCCAATTGATTAAATTTTAGATTATTTGCAACTTTTGTCCGATGGAATAAGCAAGACAAAGATTTCAAGATGTTTACCAAATCTAGTGCTAAGTTGGGACAATAGTTCGTCTAAAAAGGGTAAAAATATTGATACTCTGAAATATTCTTTTGGTGAATTTGTTTGTATGTTATTTCGATATACCTGTCATCCAATTCTTCGTGGTATAGGTACCTACCTCTACCCCTAGAATATCGATAATGTCGTTTAGCGTCTTTGGGGGGGGCTTTAGCCCGGTAGCCACCCCCTTGGCTACGCCACTGGCGTGTAATGCCGTGGATTTTGTGTCAGAATGATATTCACGTCTGCCGTGGAGCTAGCAACGGCGATTAAATTCTGCATATAATAACGTCGAGGTATTGAGTTTTGAGAGCTTACAAATTTTTAATTTCAAGAAACATTTTTCTCCGATTGCGAGGATGTGCATGTATTTGTGTAGTACTTATATGAAAAAACACTTACTATGTAGGTACATTCGACCGTATACCAGGACTTAAAAGTTGCGTTTTGATGAGTACTACATTACGAAGGAATATTAAATTTTTGGTTTTAGTATCACTTTTAGCCCTCTGCAGGTTCAAAGTTTTACAATTTTCGGATGTCAGACAAAAATAGGTAATAACATAGACTGTAATAAGTAGGTATCTTATTCTTTTATCGCGGTCCATGTAATAATAATAATCATTGAAAGGTGTTTTGTACTATAAATAGAAGAGTAGTACTAGTGTGAATAATATATTTTTCACAAATAAGTTTACTCAGACATATATATGTTTTATAAACTTCAAGGAAGCTTTTTCTTCGATACTTTAAAGAAAAGTAGTGGACTGTATTTTTGGTCGTTTTTGTGCCCTTAAGTGTTATTTTAAGAGCAGCAAGATTTTGCGCGTCCGTAATTAATTAGGAAACGCGTGGAAAAGTAAAATAATAATAAATATAATAATAATATCTAGTTTAATGAGCACTATTTACAAAAAAAGGGAAAGTACTAAATTTTACTCTCTGGATGAAGTAGGCCGGGGTGAGTTGCTCATGGCAACCAATTAGTCGCACAACATGTGAAAATATGAAATCTTAAAACATCTTGAAATTCTATGGTACGCAAAATGGCAAAATATAGTAGGGACCTGGACACAACGCCGACTGGACACAACGCCGACCGTGGACACAATGCCGACCGTGGACACAGCGCCGCCCTAGGGGTGACCCACCTGCTTTAAACATTACACCGACCATGAACAAAATGGCGACATCAGCCTGTTTTGCGTAGTTATCTTTTCGACTTGTTTTCATATACAATACATTCATGCAGGCCCCGATTTAGGGTAAGCTGCACCCTGGGCAAAACCTTTTGTAGCCGCCCCCTGAAGCAAAGACTAGTGTGGGACGCCCCTCGAACTTTAGGTTAGTTGCAGTTTGAGAATTAATTTTTACAAAAACCCAGTGGACTTGTGTATATACATACGTTGCGCATGCGCGTAAAGCGGTGGCTATTTCAATACTCTCGCCATTTTGTTCATGGTCGGTGTAATGTTTAAAGCGGGTGGGTCGCCCCTAGGGCAAGCCAACGTTCGGCGTTGTGTCCACGGTCGGCGTAGTATCCACAGACGACGGTCGGCGTAGTGTCCACAGCGAACGGTCGGCGCTGTGTCCACGGTCGGCATTGTGTCCACAGTCGGCGTTGTGTGCTATGCCCATATAGTACTATATGAACTACTTATCCTTAACAAGATCATGGTGTAACCATGGTATGGTGTGCCAACGCGCAGCCAGTGAGTAAGATCAATTTTATTTAATCTTTTTTTTGGTTCGTAAATTTGGACATTTTTTTGGTCCAATTTACGTTTGCAATTATCAAAACTGATTTTATTATTAAGTTCCCTGAGTCTAATATAGGTCCTAGTGCGGACTAAACAATGAATAATTTCACGAGAAAATGTATTACCAAAATTGTATTGTGTGGAAATGCAGTCGGCTAAATTGTCAAAATTTTTTTCTTCTATTGAAAATGTAGAAACCGTGAAATTTTTCAAACTCCGTGTTCATAAGGCGGGCTAATTTGATCATAACTTCACTTGGATACAACAAATTACCTACCCCTTGAAAAGTATTCGATCCAATCTGGAGTTTGTGTGAGTACCTATGCGTGTGTACACCTAAATTCAGATCTTTGTATTTTTCATTAAACCTATAAGCTACATAGGTACATAACTAGCTATATGTATATTTCAATCCCTCATTGCTTACAGAAGTTCCAAATTTTCCGAAGAAAGCTTAAAATCAGACATATCAATGGTTTCGAAATCAGCATATTCAGGTATAATAAATGTATGATTGGTCGTTAGTAGAACCATAGGCTAATAACACCTTAGACCTCTAATGTTAATGGGAGCCTGGTTACACGGGAAATTGTATGGGTTTCGGGCGGCAGGTGGCGTTGTAGGTAATTTTCTTTGCTACATGTAGTTGAACAAGAATAGCTTCACTGCGTACCAAATCAAGTGTTACATAACTGCACAACTGTAAAATATAACCGCTTTCACATTTTAAAGGATGTGGATATTTTCGTTTTATTTATTTCTGCCGTGCGTCGTTCATATTGCATGATGAATTCGACTTGGAGTTGTTATAAATGTTGAGAGTTTTTCGATTTCAAGAAAATATTTAATAATAATAAATCTTTTATTAAGCATAACGTCAACATAATGCATATGCATGCATAAATAAATAGAAAATATAATGGTAAAAAACAGCCAAGATTACAAATAGGAAAACCACTTTTAAAAGTGCAAAATTGTATAATTATAAAAATCAGTTAACGTTTCGTCCTTTTGAGGGACTTCATCAGAACAATACATATTTAAACAAAAAACATAAAAAAAAACGTTTTGATATTACCTACACGTTAAAAATTTGACTTAAAGATGGTATTATTTAATATAAATATTACAATCAAAAATGTGGTGAGAAACAATTTATTAAAACAAAAAATATTATTAAATAACATGATTAAAAACTTTGTTAAATATGAAATGGATTAAAATGTCACTAACTAACAGGAATACTATGAAAATTTTTAAACTACAGGTTTTCCTTTTTGTAATCTTTGCTGTTTTTAACCATTATATTTCTTAAAAATTAAAATAGTATCAGCCGTATCAAACATACTTTTAGTTAAAATATTTTATTTTAACAAAATAAAAAACATTAGTTAATTAATAAATAAGTAACTATCTTAAGTAATTGAGTACCTACTTACTTAATGAATTCAAAAAAATTCAGTGAAATAATCAATATCCCAAATTTATTGACTTCTCAAACGTTACTTTGTTAAAATTCATTATTATATAAATAATAAATATCGTTAAAATCGATATTTTATTTAATATTTATATATCTACAAAAATATGTTCAATATATGAAATTATGTCTAAAGAAATTTGTGGAATTTGTATCTATAGTGTAACCCAGGTAGCTAACCCACTAATGCAGTCGGCGCCCAACACAGTACTCCGCAATGTGCAAATCCCTTGTTAGTCAGTGCCGTAGCAAGCTAAAATTGCGCCTGGTGCGATACATAATTCTGGCGTCCCCTGCCCCAATTAAACAGAGCTATGTTAATTATTTGTGTTTTTTTTTGAAACTACATTGTTAATGAAATATTATGTTAAACAACTGGTTTTCTAATATGGCGGCGCCCCTTGTCATGATGGCGCCTGGTGCGTGTGCACTGTTGGCACTACCCTCGCTACGCTGCTCGTCGCATATCATAGGGGTATAAACCATTTGGGTGCAATGTATTTTTACTTACTATTTTTGTAATGTTAAATTTTATTACCTACCAATTTAAGTCGGTACTAATCAAAAATGGGACTCTTCATTTTTTTTGTACGACTAGCCATTTTCCATAAAAAAAATCGATTAAACCATTTTTCTGTTTCAGGTCGAGATAAAACATTTTTTTTTATATATGATGATGGTGAAGCAGCTAATTATTTTAAAAGAGGTAAATAAAACATAAAGTTTTACTACTTGTTATAAGCATCATTTAATATCTTTTTTAACGTTTCGCCCATGTAGGCTTCATCAGAAAAACATCAAAAATACATCACAAATTTGAATAAAAAATTAGGAAAGTGAACATTTTATAAAAATATAATTAACGTAACTTACCAAAATTATTACACAAAACATTTCATTAATAAAACAGTAAACGAAAAACAGGTTGAAAATATATACAATTTTTAATATTAAAGTTCAAAAAGTTTAAATAACATGTTGCTTGAAGAGCAACATGCTAAGAATGAGGAAAATTTGTCAAGGTTGGTTTTCCTCATTCTTAGCATGTTGCTCTTCAACATGTTATTTAAACTTTTTGAACTTTAATATTAAAAATTGTGTATATTTTCAACCTGTTTTTCGTTTACTGTTTTATTAATGAAATGTGTTGTGTAATAATTTTGGTAAGTTACTTTAATTATATTTTTATAAAATGTTCACTTTCCTAATTTTTTATTCAAATTTTTAGATGTATTTTTGATGTTTTTCTAATGAAGCCTACATGGGCGAAACGTTAAAAAAGATATTAAATGATGCTTATGACAAGTAGTAAAACTTTATGTTTTATTTACCTCTTTTAAAATAATTAGCTGCTTCACCATCATCGTATATAATTAGCTCAGCTGTACTTAAATAATATTATTTTTTATTTAATACTTGTTTATTAACTTTAGATTCAGAGAACTTACAGATAATGGATAACAACAACTACTAACTAATAACAAAATGTAATTATTACAGTTTTTAGACTTTTTTGTAATTTAATTTTTGATTTATAAATGAAGTTTAATATTGCGAAGAATCTAAAAGTTAGCTAAACTTTAAATGTATATACCTACCTAATAGATACTTATTGTTTAAAGTGAAACCGTACTTTCACTGATTTTATAATCAATAGGTAAGTAATACACTTTATATTTTACATTAACAAAGGAGCATTTCAATGAAGATCAGTTTGAATTTAATCGAGTCCATAGATAATATAAACTCCTATCGAGTCAATGGCCTGAAAAAATTGAAGTGGACAGCCGTGCCAACTATTTTTTCACATATTGCCACAATATTAAACAAAGATTGCTGCAAATTTTCTGTACTTGTCGTTTATATTTCATTATACGTAAATATAACCAAATAATAAAAGAAAAGTCTTCCAAAGCAGCTAAGTGCGGCAGCAAAACTGTTGGAATGAGAAACGCTGTAACTAAATAAACAATGTGATCCAATAAATAAATATATAGGTCCATAAATAAATATACAGGGTGATTTCTAACCTACGGAGGAAACTGAAAGGACAATTAGAGGAGACCAAAATATAGATTTTTCTACAATAAACTTTTGATTAAAATCGAATAACAAGAAAGTTACAACGGTTTAAAGTTCTTATAAATTAACGCCCACGTTTTGAGTACCGCTGAGCTTATTGTATTCGCTTTTACATCAGAAACACTTTTCACACAATCTGATAAATTGCTCCTGTAATTTTGACTCACCTACATGATCAGATTATGTAAATCAGCGGTTTTTAATAAACAAACACCTATAACTGAATATTTTCAAGAACACTTTAAGTAGCCATAACTTTCTTCTTATAAAAATTTTTACTGAATTTTGTTTAATTAGCTTACTAATCGAGTTACTAATATACAAAAGTTGAATTCAAAAAGTTAGTAATTACCGTATTTCATTAAAAAAATGCTCAAGTTTAAAAGAACTTTAAACTGTTGTAACTTTCTTGTTATTCGATTTTGATCAAAAGTTTATTGTAAAAAAACCTATGTTTTGGTCCCCTCTAGTTGTCCTTTCAGTTTCCTCCGTACGTTAGAAATCACCTTGTATAGGTCAGGACCAGGGTGTTCTATTTTTAATTTCTAATTTAAAATTTTCAAGTTAGCATTACTTCCGGTTAAATCGGAAACGGAAACTAATTTTCGACATACCAAAAATAAAGGTTATAACTCTGTGATGGGTGGGAAAAACAGTATAAGTCAAGTTATGCATACCGTTTTTCTCTCCATTAACCTTAACAATTAAAGTTGTTCTAAAACTACCAACCTATTTAAAAGCATTAACTTAATACTCTGACTTATACTATTTGGAACACAATGTAGAATAGTAGAATATAGCACTTTCTAAAATATAATTCGACTTAAACTCATTTTCCCAAAAAGTTTATTCCCACCCATCACAGAACTAACCATACAAATTGTCGCCAAACACAAACTTTCCATCTTTAACAATAAAACAGTTATTCGCGTGCCCGTTACTTTATTTACACACTGTATAAAATACTTAACAATTATATAAACTAGCAAATTCAGCAACGCGAGTTGCCAGATACAGGTATTAGTGGTACTGCCACCAGATTACAATCTCGATTATCAATAGTAGCCAAACTTACAATAAGTATAACACACGTGTTGATATTAATTTATTCCGTGAAGTCACAGTTAAAAACAATTGAATACCTTCTTTGTCAATATTTATTTATTATATCTGTTATCCATTCTATCCTATTCATTTAAATATATTTTATTATTTTTCATTAGCTAATTAAATAATGAGATACAAAAGCATAGGTAGCCCTCTACGCTGTTTTCCTTCTACTCTTTTTGTACCTCTCTCTTCGTGTGATGTGCAGGTGTACCTAATTGTACCTAATAATAATTTACTTATTATAAGAATCATGTTATTAGGCTTCCAAGCCTGTTCGTTTCTTTCTTAAATAAATAAATACAATTTGGAGATTACCATCTTTGATATTAGCAGGTACTACTCTCATATATCACATTGAAATGATTTTTCACCCATATGGGTTTTCATATGAACTTGTAACTGAATCTTCTGTGAACTTCTATAATCGCATATATCACATTGAAAAGGTTTTTCACCCGTATGGGTTTTCAAATGTCGTTGTAAGTGATCCTTCCGTGAACTTCTATAATCACATATATCACATTGAAATGGTTTTTCACCCGTATGGGTTTTCAAATGTAGTTGCAAGCTACTCTTGTGTGGACATCTATAATCGCATATATCACATTGAAATGGTTTTTCACCCGTATGGGTTTTCATATGCTTTCGTAAGTCAGTCTTCTGTGAACTTCTATAATCACATATGCCACATTGAAAAGGTTTTTCACCCGTATGGGTTGTCATATGAACTTGTAAGGTAGTCTTCCGTGAACTTCTATAATCACATATATTGCATTTAAATGGCTTTTCGCCCGTATGAGTTTTCAAATGTTCTTGCAAGTTGGCCTTCCATGAACTTCTAAAATCACATATATTACATTGAAACGGTTTTTCACCCGTATGGGTTTTCATATGAACTTGTAAGTTAGTCTTCCGTGAACTTCTATAATCACATATATCACATTGAAATGGTTTTTCACCCGTATGGGTTTTCATATGATCTTGTAAGCAACCCTTGTGTGAACTTCTATAATCACATATATCACATTGAAATGGTTTTTCACCCGTATGGGTTTTGATATGAACTTGTAAGTGAGCCTTCCGTGAACTTCTATAATCACATATATTGCATTTAAATGGCTTTTCACCCGTATGGGTTTTCAAATGTCGTTGTAAGTGAGCCTTCCGTGAACTTCTATAATCACATATATCACATTGAAATGGTTTTTCACCCGTATGGGTTTTCATATGATCTTGTAAGTAACCCTTGTGTGAACTTCTATAATCACATATATCACATTGAAATGGTTTTTCACCCGTATGGTTTTTCATATGAACTTGTAAGTTAGTCTTCCTTGAACTTCTATAATCACATATATGACATTGAAATGGTTTTTCACCCGTATGGGTTTTCATATGCTTTCGTAAGTCAGTCTTCCGTGAACTTCTATGATTACATATATCACACTGAAATGGTTTTTCACCCGTATGGGTTTTCATATGAACTTGTAAGGTAGTCTTCCGTGAACATCTATAATCACATATATTGCATTTAAATGGCTTTTCACCCGTATGAGTTTTCAAATGTTCTTGTAAGTTGGCCTTCCATGAACTTCTAAAATCACATATATTACATTGAAACGGGTTTTCACCCGTATGGGTTTTCATATGAACTTGTAAGTTAGTCTTCCGTGAACTTCTATAATCACATATATCACATTGAAATGGTTTTTCACCCGTATGGGTTTTGATATGAACTTGTAAGTGAGCCTTCCGTGAACTTCTATAATCACATATATTGCATTTAAATGGCGTTTCACCCGTGTGGGCATGCATATGTTGTTGTAAGTTAGTCTTTTGTAAACTTCTATAATCACATCTCTCTCTTGTAGCTACCTTACCACAAATCTCAAAATTATTTTCCTGCTTACTCCCATCACCACTTACAATTTTTGTATATGGTTCTAAGTTATCTCTTGCATTATTGGATTTGGAATTTTCTTCAATTGAATATAAGTTGCTGTACATGGCAGGATCTAACTGTTCAACTTGTAAGCCTTGCCTGATTTCTCTTTCAATTTCGTCAATTTCTTCTTTTATATCTAGCTCCTCGCCCACCAAAGGCTCAATCTTAATATAGATATCATCATCATCACTTTTAATATTAAATTTCACATCAGGAGTTTCAGATTTTATTTGGGCATGCAAACAGGTGCTCGTGTTTTCATGTTTTACTGAAATAATTAACAGCTTATTAAGATATTAATATTTTAGAAGTACTTAAAGTAGCACAAACAGTATAAGGCACAACTTCTTTAAATATGGAAGCAAATTATCATTAAACATTTTTTTTTATACAGGGTGCTGAAAAAATGGTGTATTAACTCATTGGTGCGTTGTTAACGGTTACATCTCGAGTATGTG
This sequence comes from Hemicrepidius hirtus, assembly GCA_963082805.1. NCBI lineage: Eukaryota > Metazoa > Arthropoda > Insecta > Coleoptera > Elateridae > Hemicrepidius > Hemicrepidius hirtus. The sequence goes on from OY720165.1 coordinate 8,385,987, forward strand.
AAAAATAGTAAAAATATTATATGTAGCATATTCTTCAATGATAAAAGCTTACCTTTATTTTTAAAGTTAATTACGTAAATGATGAAAGTTGTAAATAATTCAGGCCGTCGGCAAAGAAAATTATTAATTCAAAAATGTTAAAAATTTGGAGCAACAACCACTAAACCCATTTGGCAACATTGTTATTTGTTTGTTACATTTTTCATAAATAAATAATACCTCCATATCTTGAAGAATAAAACTCAAGATTTTTTTAAATTATTTGCCCATGTTCAATAAGTGTCCCTTAACAGCGCACCATTGAGTTAATACGCCATTTTTTCAGCACCCTGTAAAAATTCGCGTTCAAGTTTCACGTGGCGTTGTTCCTCGAACAAAAATAAGACAAAAATTCCTTTGCAAAAAAGTTCGTAAGCGCATGGCTACCCCTCACCATAACAATTTAAGAAATGTACATTTGGCAACGTTGTAGCCCCCTACTATGATACGTTGATCACTGGTGACCACAATTTATTTATCTGTCATTGCATCAAGGCACTCTGAAAGACGCTAAAGCTAACACTATTACATTGCAATATTGCCAAATCTATTTTTTACGCAAATAGAAAAATTAAATTATTTGAAATAATAATAATTATTAATTTCTTTTTACATGGGTGAACAATCAACTTATGAAATTAATTACTACAAAAAATAGGCTGTACCATCTCTACAGGAAAAATAAAACAGATAAAAATCTAGAACAAGAATATAAAAGTGTAAAAAATCAACTTACAAACCTTCGAAGACATACGAAGAAAGAATATTACAGCAGTAAATTGCACAACAATCTAACTGATACGCGAAAAACGTAGAATATAATTAATGAAATCCTAGACAAAAGAGTTGATTCAGGCAATAAACCTATATATCAAGATACCAAGATATAGGATGGTGAAATACAGAAAGATGAGACTATAGCTGACAACTTTAATAAATTCTTTGCTGAAATTGGAAAAACCCTTGCAGAAAACATAGAAAGTAAAATAGGAGATCAACCATCAACCACAAAATTACATCCACACATAAATAAAACGCTCAGGGGAATACAATCCACGCCACAAGAAATACTGCAAGTTATAAATGGATTGAAAAATAAAAAATCCAAAGACAATGACGGGCTAACAAATCACATATATAAAGAGCTAAAAAACGAACTTGCGGAGTCAATATGCCAAATAACAAACGTATCACTAAGAAAGGGAACAGTACCACAAAAACTTAAGGTAACTAAAATAATACCAATCCACAAATCAGGAGACACAACAGATCCCAGTAATTACCGGCCAATCTCGATCATCCCAGTCATGTCAAAGATAATAGAGACAATTGTGAACCTGAGAGTGAGAGAACACTTGGAAGAAATTAATTTTTTTCTGCAAAAAACAGTATGGATTTAGAAAACATAGCAGCACAGAAGTAGCCGTAATTGATTTGATAGTTGAATTACAAGAGTCCATAGATAGGGGTATCCTGTCAGCAGGAATATTTATTGATCTAAAAAAAGCATTTGACACAGTCAAACACGAAATACTGTTAAATAAGATAGAAGCAGCCGGGATTTGTGGAAATCTATTAAGCTGGATCAAAAGCTACCTAAGCGAAAGAGTACAATATGTGAGGGTTAACGAAACAAATGGGGGACAGTTAACAACTTGTTATGGAGTGCCTCAAGGATCAGTGATTGGCCCACTTCTATTTTTAATATACGTTAACGATATTAGCCAGTGCAAATTAAACGGAAAAATAAAGCTTTTTGCAGATGACACCATTTTACAATATAAAGAGTTGTCTCTAAACAAATTATTTAGCCACATGCAACAAGATCTAAATGTAATTACCGAGTGGCTAAGACTAAATAAACTAACAATCAACGTAACAAAAACTAACTATATGTTAATATCCACGACGCCAGTACGCTACGTTAGAGAACTCAATATAAACGGCATAACCATAAAAGAAACCGAAAGGGCACGTTATTTAGGACTAAGTATCATCAATGATTTGAAATGGGAAAAACACATTGATGGTGTTAAGAAAAGGATTTCGGGAATCACTGGAGTGCTTAGAAAACAAATTACGCTCTGGATAAAAAATAAGTTATCAAACTATATTTAGTGTTAGCTATAGTTACCTATTATTAGATAATTAATCAATTAGATATTAATATTATTAAAGTTTTTAAAGTAAAGTCATTACGAATTACGAGTAAATATAAGATAAGCAATAGATTTATACCTATATACATAATGTAAAATAATTAATTGCAAAATCCAATAACGAGCAGTAGCTCTTGGATATGGAACTGTATTACCTAATAAATAAATAAATAAATAAATAAATAAATAAATAAACGATCGATGGTAATACATTTTAACTATTATCACTGAATGTACGCATCAAATAACTTGATTTTGAAATACTAGCAGCTTTCTTTGCTGTTACAAATTTTGAACTTTGAGGGCTTCGTATAAGTTCAGGAAGCCTTTGCGAGTTGTTTTGGAATAAGCTTTTTGCCTTATTTTTGTTCAAGGAATAACTTTACCTGAAGCTTGCACGCGAATTTTTACACACCCTGTATACAGTATACCGAAAACTCGTAGGAGGTGATTTCTCTTGCCAGAATAAGGAAAAAAACTAATATGACCCATGGTCCGTAAATGCCTGATTGTGGAGTTACCAGCCGACAAAGATAGAATGAAGAATCACTAATTTTGTTCGTAAGAACTCACCAAATAAGATATTACTTTGGTTCTTATGGAAAGTATTTCTCTGGTTTTGAGGCATTTATTAGAGTATTTTCAGAATTTTTAAATTATTGAAAGGGTGGTAAAAAGATTTTAGTTTTTTAAGTCATCTTTTTTTGTCTTTTCACTTCTGGTAACGTCAATAGTGGATTTGAGATCCTCCATGCTAGACAAAAAGAAAAGGTACTCTTGTTGTACAACGAAACTTTGCCTGTTTTTGAAAAATGACGGTTTTTACAGGAAGGTTCGTATCACCACATACCAACCAAATAAGATACAGCTCGACCAACCAAATATCAGTGAAAAGGAAAAAATGATTTTCTTACTTACCCTCTGTTTGCAACTCAGCTTGAGAAAAGTTTCCCTTAATGTCTTTCCCATTCCAAACATTCAACATAGGATTCTCGGTATTCATTACGAAGCCCTCACCTACAATTTCCGATTTTACTGCATCTGCATCGTCATTTATGTAGAGAAAATTCCACGTTAGTCATACGTCAGGGTAAAATTAATTTTAAACACTTACCATCTGCTTGAGAAAAGTTCTCTTGGATGTCGTTGCTATTCCGAGCATCCAGAGTAGGATCGTCCGAATTTATCACTAATCCCTCATCTACAACTTCCGAATGAACTGCGACATCGTTTATGTAGAGCACAAAATCCATGTCACTGCAAGAGGTCTTCAGTTTATTACAACCTTCTAGAACATACTGAACAGTTTTAATTTGATGCCATAAAAGATTAGACATTACTTAGGTTGTTTATCGCAGTAAATTACAAAAAATATACAAGCAAGATATTCTAAATCAAGGAACTACGATAAGTTCTTATTGTGTTGATCAAATTATTTATATTTAGTAAAGAAACACATACAAACGTAAAAGTTCTTCACAGGTTATAAACCACACCACAATTATAAAAAGTAAAGGGTAAACCCTTAGATCATGTAGTGGCGCAAGGGTAAACCGCGCTTTCAGGCAGGGTTGCCAGACGTTGACTGAACCCAGTGTTGCCACGTCTAAAATTTAAATTTCTCTAGAAAAATCTTAAAAAGCTTTGTTTCAAACAAAATTTCTTCAGTTCTAATAATTCAATATTATTACAAGAATCTGGACTCCCTATGGGTTCTAACCTCTCTCCCCTTTTAGTTGAACTTTTCATGACTAATTTAGAAAATACAATTTTTAAAACCGTGGAACCACCATGGGGCTCACAACAGCTGTATATACAAGTCCACTGGGTTTGTGCAAAACAATTCTCAATCTCAGTGGCGGCGCTAGCGGGTAGACCGAGGGGGCCGAGGCCCCCCTAGATATTAACACGGCCCCCTGTTGGGCCCCCTAGTTTTTTCTTCAACAAAAATTGTCGGTCAACTGCTTATTACTCACTGTACCTTTATTGTCCTTTTACCTAGATAATAAAATCCTGTCCTTGCATGCTGATAGCTACAAGCATTTTGTTCTACTTATTTCCGTTATGAACATGTATTTTTACCATATACCTAGTACCTTCTATACTGCTGACATGCTATCTTCACAATGTGTAGAATATCACGCCTGCACTGATGGAGTTATGGTTGCCCCTTCATAATAAATGTGGGCCCCTCAGTGAACCCCCCAATTTAAAATGCTAGCGCCGCCACTGCTCAAACTGCAATGCAACTAACCTAAAGTCAGAGGGGCGCCCCACTAGTCTTTAGCTATACAGGGTGTTAATACTAAGTGGTTACACCCGAAAATGGCAGTTAGAACTCATTAAAACAAACAACTTTTTTTAGTTCCAATTTTTGAATTGGGGCCTCTATTCGTAGTTATTGGATTTCTTTTGTTTTTTTAACAATCGTAATAACTCCTTCATTTCGGGGAATATTTCAAAAAACGAAAGGTTTTCAAAATGAGCTTACGGTTCGCTACAACATTTGTATTTACAGTTATTTTATATTTTTTCAAATAACAAAATGGCGGCCGATCAAAAATTTCAATTTACATTTTACAATTTTACATCTTTGAATCTATCTGGAATGGTATTGTACATCTTGTTTTCAATGTAATATGTGATTCTTTGTTCCCTGTGTTTGTTCTCTGACATTGGTAATGCAGTTTTTTTCTGCTTTTGGTTTGGTAATTATGTACTTGCTGGTTTGTGTCGAATTTGATTCTGCATTTCTTGATATTGTTAACTATTGCATTTCTTGTCATTATCAGTTCAAATTCTATCCTTGTGTTTACAAGCATCTCTTCCTGATGTAGGCTACAGCTTTCGTCGGTGTTCTAAAGTGTAGCTTGTTTATTGTTTTTAATGCTTTGCTCTGTAATCTTTGAATTCTTGCTTTATATTACTTTCTGTCGTGTTACCCCATATCCCCAGTAAATAGCTGATGTTTGTGTTTGATACAATGAATGAGTAGTAAATGATTTTCAGAGTGCTTAAGGGGAGGTGCTGTGCTATTCTTCTCAGAGCCCCTATTAGAGGATTTAGTTTTTTACACAATTTTTCAACATGGATATTCCAGGTTAAGTGTTCATCTATCCACAGTCCCAAGTATTTGTAGATGTTGGTTAATTCGATTTCTTTATTATAAACGTTATATTCAGTTCGCTGTACTTTTTATTTTTATTGGTTATTATCATATATTTTGTTTTGTTCGTGTTGATTGTGAGTAAATTTGACTTGAACCAGCCCTCCAGTGTTTCAGTGTCTTCCGTTATTTGATTCTGTATTTCCTCCATAGTTTTTCCACTATATAGAAAGCACGTGTCGTCTGTAAACAGGAATGCTTTTCCATGTATGTTTATGTCTTCTATGTCATTAATGTATATTAAATAAAGAAGAGGGCCCACCCCAGCACGCTTCCTTGTGGTACTCCATACTTTGAGTAGGTACTTAACTTTACTACAGGTTCCATCAATTTTTATCACTTGTGGCCTGTTGCTTAGGTATGTTTTAATTAGCTCCAGTTGTTTACCCCTAAATCCTATTCTTTCAAATTTTACTAATAATATTTCCTTCGATATACCGTGTGTCCCTGGGAATACGGAACATAGGGATCTTACAATGGTAATTTTTTAAAATGATCCGCGAGTGCTTTGAATTGCTATTTGGTGGAAGCGTCGACGTCGTTATATCAGCTGTTTAACCCGCTTGCTAATACACACGTAATACGCGCGTGCGTTATACTAACAAAAGACTCGACAATTATTTTACAATACGAATAGACAGCTCGCGGTCTGTATTTTATAATTATTAATTCAAATTGGTTCGTGCAAATGTAGAAAGTGTTTTAATTAAATTAAATGAGACTAAGTATCATTATAAAGGTAATAAACACAAAATAATTTGTTTGCGATTGAGGTTATGGTTTTAAAATCTTTTTCAGATTATGATTGATTAGGTGAATAGTTTAAAGGTTTTCGCAAGTAACGCATTATTAGGAACTGAAAATGAAATTATGAAAATGATACTACATAACATAATGCTGTGGACCTGTGTTAGAAAATTTTGCGTCGTGGTATACAAGAATTTTCCCTCAACCCCTGTTATTGTATTATTGTTGTGTTAACATTAATAAAATTATTTTTCCAAGATGTAAATAATAGTATTGAACTGGCGTAAAGGACACTAGCTTGAAATACTATTAAAGCATGTTTTTAATTAATGCATTGTGCTTTTTCGCTTCAATTTAGGAAAAATCTTTATTTAAGAAGTGGTGGCCCTGAAAAGGGCCGTTTTTGAAATTATACGGTGATAGATGGAATTTTTCTTAAAGTAAATGCTCGAATAGCTCTCCATTCACTGCTAAACAGTGGCCCAATCTGTCGTAATAATTTCTTTGTACGTTTGCTATTGTAACAGCTGGTACGTTAAAGCAGACCTCCGTTATTTTATCCTTTATGGAATCTTCATTTTCATGAGGCCTATCAGAATAAACAATATTTATTTGACCTAAACATGTAAACAATAAATTCTGTTTTCAGTAATTTTATTTATTTAATGAGAAAAAGTTAAACACAAAGTAACAAAACTTAATTAATAAACCTACCTACTAGAACTACCTCAATAGTGAAATTAATGTAAACATTATCAATTATACATTAGTATTACAATTTTCTAGTTACATTCTTGTGACGATTAGCTGCCCTACGAATAAGAATACGGGTCGTTAAAAATCAAATCATTTTAAATGTAACAATTACTTTATCACATAATAAATTGCCGCAAAAATAAAGATTTCATATTCGTACACACTAACTGATATTAATATTCGCTTTTTCTTTGATTTTATTCTAATACAGTCTTTTACTGTTAGCATTGTAGCATGTTTCATCGCATAAAGCTGATTGTCGCATCAAATTCTTGGGTTGATACATCAACATCATCCTTTTAAAGTAAATATTCACATTTCACATGTAATTTAACTGGAATTACTGGTTGTCAGCTCTAAACTGTACTTAAGTTAAGTTAGCACCCCATCTAAAAAAAATTAATACATGAACATAACCTACAAAGGATAGAACAGATTGTTTTACCTTTAAAAGATTGTAGAAGTAATTTGTAATGACAGCCATTCTCAAACAATTTCAAATACATGAACACAGTTACATTTCACCTGCTTAACTAGCAAAAAAAGTTTTTAATATTGTATTTGACTTGGAAAATTATATGGAGATTGGCAGCCAATAAAGCACAAATTAAGAAGAAAAAAAGAAACAAATTTGTTTCAAAAGAACATAGAAAAATTAAATGTATTGACGTTTCGCTTATGTAAAAGCTTCATCAGAAATAATGAAATACATGAATAAAATAAAAATGCAATTACAGTATAGCATAAAATTAAAATATTATTTTAAGACCTGCAAGAAACAAAAATGAAACGATATAGAATAATGAAGCGAATACTTGTGTAGTAGTGTGGTTAATGACTAAAACTCAACACTGCCACTTTACTAACTTATTTATTATCGAAATATTTACAATTAAAAATTGACAAGTAACAAGTAAAAGATAAGTTATAATATTGAACGTAGTGCGTCTGAAACGGTTCGCGTCAGGTTCGGCTGTCGACTGACTGTTTACTGGTCGCGCGTTCCCTACTTAAGGCGAGGGTGCGCTTCTAGAATCTTCTGGAATGTTCGAGAGCGTAACTGGAATCTTCCAGAATGTTCGAGAGCGTAACTGGAATCTTCTGGAATGTTCGAGAGCGCAACTAGAATCTTCCAGAATGTTCGAGAGCGTAACTGGATTCGAAGTTAAGCGGTAGCAGTCTGCAATAATTGGGGCGCCACATTACCCCCTTCCTAGTGACTTAGTTAATGAGTCACGATGCTTGGAATCGAATGGTGCGCCTGAGTGGTCTGCCAGCTGTCGATGTCGCTGTTGTTGCTGGGGTGTCGGCGTCGTTGAGTGGCACTTGAAACGCTGGTTTAAGTCTGTCCATGGAAACCGTATACGCTTTCCCTTTCACGCGAATTGTGTACACTTTTCCGCGACGACTTAGCACTTCGTGGGGGCCCGTAAATGGTGCTTGTAGAGGCTTACGTACGCGATCGTCCCGTAAAAATACGTGCGTGCACTTTATAAGTTCTGGGTGCACAAATGCAGTTTTATTCCCGTGCGCGGTTGTTGGTGTTGCGCGAAGCTTTCGCATAGCCTCGCGAAGATGTTCGCAGAACAGAGATGCGTCGGAATTTGCAGTGTTTGCTGAATTAACAAAGAACTCACCCGGTAGCCGCAGGGTTGTTCCATATAACATCTCTGCCGGTGATGCTTTCAAATCTGCCTTGAAAGCGGTGCGTAACCCCAGTAGAACGGTAGGTAGTACGTCGATCCATTTATTTGTCTCGTGGCACGCTATCGCTGTTTTCAGTGTTCGATGCCAGCGTTCTAGTATGCCATTAGTTTGCGGTCGGTAAGCTGTACTTCGGGCTCGTGTGGTTCCAGTAAGGTTAGCTAGCGAGTTCATCAGAGCGGACTCGAACTGGCGTCCCTGGTCAGTTGTTATCGTAACCGGTGAACCATATCTCGCTACCCATTGACTGAAAAAGGCCTCGGCGACGACTTCGGCAGTCATTTCAGCTATAGGTACTGCTTCGGGCCACCGGGAGAATCGATCGATCATTGTTAAAATATAACGCTGTCCTCGACTCGGTGGCAGCGGTCCAACCAGGTCTAGGTGCACGTGTTGGAATCTTTCGTCTGGTACCGGAAAGTGCTGGATTGGGCTTTTAGTGTGCTGCTGGACTTTTGATCGCTGGCAAGCTATGCACGTCTTCACCCACATCGTTATGTCCTTTTTCATACCCGGCCACACAAATTTTTCTGTAGTCAACCGCACTGTTGCTCGGGCACTGGGATGGGCCGGACCGTGGCACATATCGAAAACCCGTTTCCGTAGAGCCTTTGGTACGTAAGGGCGAATTCTGTCCGTGGAGATGTCGCATGTTAGTTCCACAGTTGAACCAATAGGTATCATTCTGCGGATGCGAAGCGATGTGTTGGACAGGTTGTTGATATCTTCATCCGTTTGCTGTTCTCTCGCAAACTCCTGTGGCGTTATGATGGTGGGTACTGAAATAGCATCTACTCGCGAAAGAGCGTCTGCTACTATGTTATCACTACCTGAAATGTGGACGATTTGTGTTGAGAATTGGCCGATGAAATCCAGTTGGCGTAGCTGGCGTGGAGAAGCTTTCTCTGGCTTTTGTTGAAAAGCAAAAACCAGAGGCTTGTGATCGGTTTGAATAATGAGTTGACGTCCTTCCAGCATGAATCGGAAATATTTCAGGGCTTCGTATATGGCGAGGAGTTCTCGGTCGTATGTGCTGTAATTTCGTTGCGTGGGACTCATTTTCTTTGAAAAGAAACCAAGCGGTTGCCAGTGGCCTGCATAATATTGTTGAATCACTGCTCCCAGGGAGGTGTCGGAGGCGTCGGTGATTACTGTAAGTGGCACTTCTTCGGTAGGATGAGCTAACAATGTGGCTTCGGCGAGTTTTTTCTTACACTCTTCGAAAGCGGCTTGTGTGTCCGGCGTCCACTTAATCAAACGTTTATCGTTACGAGTACCGTTGCGTAAAAATTCGTTTAATGGGGCTTGCGTGTGTGCAGCGTTCTTGACGAATCTCCTGTAAAAATTAATTACTCCCAGAAATCTGCGCAGTTCTTTGACTGTTGTAGGCTGTGGAAAATTTAGTATTGATTCAATCCTAGCAGGAAGTGGTTTGATTCCACTTGGTGTGATCAAATACCCCAAATATTCGATTTCTTCTACCCCGAAAACGCACTTCGATGGGTTAATCGTGATACCGTATTCGCGTAATCGATCAAATATTGTGCGAAGGTGTTGTTGGTGGTCTTCCGGGCTGGTCGAAGCAATAAGAATATCATCGATGTAGCAGTGGCAAAAATTTAGGTTCTGTAATACGTTGTTTATAAATCGTTGAAAAGTTTGAGCTGCGTTACAAAGACCGAATCCCATGAAATTAAATTCGAAGAGACCAAAAGGAGTAATTACTGCCGATTTTGGGATATCTTCTTCAGCTATAGGAATTTGATGATATGCTCTAACGAGATCCAGCTTGCTAAAAATGGTTTTGCCATCGAGAAGGTAGGAAAAGTCTTGTATATGTGGAATAGGGTAGCAATCTGGTACTGTCACTGAATTTAAGCGTCTATAATCTCCACAGGGGCGCCAGCTTCCTGGTTCTCTCTTTTGTACCAGGTGAAGAGGGCTAGCCCAAGGGCTGCTAGATGGTCTGCATATACCTTGCTCTAACATATACTGAAATTCTTCTTTTGCGATTTTCAATTTTTCTGGAGGCAGTCGTCTTGGCTTTTGAGCGATAGGTGGTCCTTTTGTTATGATATGATGCTTAACGTTATGTGATTTTCGTAATGTATACGGAGATTTCGATATAATTTCTGAAAATTCTGCCAAAAGGGATTTGTATTTGAAATCGTTGTTAATTATAGATATAGTAGTGTTCTGACACGATGTCAACTCGGCTAGTACAGATAATTGGGTGGTTTCGTCGCTAAGGCGTCGGTTTTTCAAATCGACCAGTAAACCATGATGGCGAAGGAAATCCGCGCCGATTATTGGCCGTGAAACTTTAGCGATGTGGAATTCCCACTTGTAAGAGCGCCGTAAACCGAGATCGAGACACAACAGCTTCGTACCAAACGTGTCGATAATTGTACCGTTTGCGGCATAAAGTTTGAAATCTGTTGGTGTCTGTCGCATGGGTTGATTGGTTTGTAATGGCACGACCGAAACGTCGGCACCGGTGTCAATCAAAAAACGCATCCCTGTTGCTTTATCTAATAAAAAGAGACGGTGAGTTTTGTTGCCGTCGTTGACCGCCTCGAGCAGCGACGGTTTCGCTAGTTTTCCGAGGTAGCCGTAAAAGTGCAGGGTTTGGTGCATCTTCTTGCATCGTTGCCGAATCTTCTATGATAGTATCACACACCGCCGTCGCGTGCTGGAGTTCTGGGACGTGAGCGGCTGCGAGAACGACTCTGCGGGCGTCTGTCGTGTGTCAGTTGTTCCACCATCTTCGTTAGTGCTGCCATCTGTTGCTCTAAAGCTGCGATGGTTGTTGTTGGGGCTGGACAAACTACGGAACCGACGGATGTGGCGTTTGGCGTGGATGTACTTGCTGTTTCCGGTTTATGCACAATCGCGGAAATGTTTGTTGCCGAATACATATTCACCTCTGCTATTTTGTCGGCCACGGCTGCCATTTTGTCCAAAGTAGTGCCGTCACTCGCGCTTAAAATTAACTGGGTCGAAGTTGGTAGCCTTTGCAGCCATAGCGTCTTTAGAACCTCGTCACTGATTTTGTTTCGCGCCAATTCTTTCATCTCGCGTAATAATTGTGAAGGTGTTTTATCGCCCAAGTCTATTTCAGTTAACACGCGTCGTAATTGTTTTTGCTCCGAATCCGTGAATCGCGCGACTAATTGTTGTTTTAAACACTCGTATTTGTCTCTGTCTGGTGGCGTAGTTAGCACGTCCGATACTTGTTGTAGCACTGAACTGTCTAAAGCACTAATTACTGTGTAGTACTTGCTTGTATCCGATCGCACGGAATATGTATGGAATTGGGCTTCGACTTGGAGAAACCATAATTTTGGGTTGACGTGCCAGAAAGGTGGTAATTTAACTTTACGCACTTCTTCTATGTCCGCTGTAGGTTCGCTTCCTGTTGCACCTCCTGCGCCGTGTATCTCATGTTCGTCTATCATTTTTTTTAAACAAAAAAAAACTTGCACTTGCTGTTCGTTCACTGAAGCACTTATCACGCGGTCTGTACGCGGTCTGTACGCGGTGATGTTAACTTTGCTCGTTTTCTTATATTCAATGTCCGGGTCACCAATGTAGTAGTGTGGTTAATGACTAAAACTCAACACTGCCACTTTACTAACTTATTTATTATCGAAATATTTACAATTAAAAATTGACAAGTAACAAGTAAAAGATAAGTTATAATATTGAACGTAGTGCGTCTGAAACGGTTCGCGTCAGGTTCGGCTGTCGACTGACTGTTTACTGGTCGCGCGTTCCCTACTTAAGGCGAGGGTGCGCTTCTAGAATCTTCTGGAATGTTCGAGAGCGTAACTGGAATCTTCCAGAATGTTCGAGAGCGTAACTGGAATCTTCTGGAATGTTCGAGAGCGCAACTAGAATCTTCCAGAATGTTCGAGAGCGTAACTGGATTCGAAGTTAAGCGGTAGCAGTCTGCAATAATTGGGGCGCCACACTTGTTTTAATGTTATTTTTAAAAAATTGAAAAACTTACCATAGTAGTTGGTCAAGAAAAACAACCGAATAATGATTAATACAATTAAATTAATAAATATAGTGAAGAATAAAAATTAGAATCTCCAAAAGGAGAGATAATTAACGAACTACATATTAAATGTAGCGATTGTTAAAAAATTTTATAAAAATTATTACGAACTTAAGCATATTATAGTATTTGGTTTTAATCGGTTTTAATAACTTGACATTTAAAACATAAACAAAGAAGATCTAGAGGAGATCATACATGGTCGGTAGGAACATCGTGAACAATCGACGACACTCGTGTAATTGTTTCAAGGCAAAAGCTTCAACGCACTCGTGGATCATTTAAAAAAATTAGCATTGTAAGTTCCCTATGTTCCGTATTCCCAGGGACACACGGTACTACATAGTATCAAATGCTTTTCTCAGATCTAAGAATACTATTGTTGTGTATCTTCTGTTTTCTATTTCATTCTCAATTTCCGTTATGAAATCTAATACTGCTGAGTGAGTGTTGACATTTTTCTGGAACGCATATTGTTTATCAGATATGAATTTAATTTTATTTTCAACCATATATGTAATGACAGCATTTCTGACATTTTTGTAAGTTGGAAACTTGACGTTTACTAACTGTCGCCGTCCAGCCAGGTGGAAAGTGATCACTTTCCACCTGGCCGGCGGCAAAGTAAAAATATCAAAATTGTAGTATTTTCATTTTATTATTCGAAACATATAGGAAAAACTAATGAAACTAATTAGTAGTATCAAATTAATTGTAACATTGGAGTTATTATAAGTAGCAATAGAAATATTTAATATTTATATGCTTAATTTTATGTTTCACTGAGAGAAACGTCAGTGGAGCATAATCAAGCAGGTCGTTACAGTTATACAGGAGTATGCTTTTGTCAACAATATGTCGTTTTTTTTTTTTTCAAAATATTCATATTTTTTACTGTTATTCCCGTCTGTTTTAGATGGTTGAAAATAAAATAGTATACAAACCACGGTGGAAAGTTTCATTTCTATCTGGAGCATTAGCTGACCTCGGCACTTCGTGCCTTGGTCAGCTATCTTAGCTCTCGATAGAAATGAAACTCTTTCCACCTGGGTATGTAATATACTATTGTTTAGGTATGACATTATTCTTTATTTAATTAAATTAGTTTTTCCAAAATTTTTGAAAATACAGACGTCAACGCAATTGGTCTATAGTTTTCGCCCTTACTTTTATTCCCTTCTTTATAAATTGGAATGATTTCAGTTGATTTTAGTTCTTCTGGATATATCCCTGTTTTAAACGCCTTGTTTGCTAGTTGTGTTATGACTGGAGTTATTATATCACTAATTTTTTGAACTGTTCTTGCTGTTATGCCATCTGGTCCGGGTGCTTTGTTTTTCTTTAGTTCTTTTAATGTCTCTGTAATTTCTATTTCCTGGCATTCTTGTAAATAAAATGAGTTTTCGTATGATTTATGTAACGTAATGTTCTCCGTCCAATTGCCTTTCATTATTTCTTCCGCTAATTTTCCTCCTATCTCAGCAAAAAAATCATGTTCCCGCTACCTGCAATGTAAGTACCTAGGTCTTACATCCATGGTTACAAGCTGTGTAAGGGCCTCATAACATTTGTTGATTCGGGTGCTATTGACAGTGGAGCTTAATAATTACTTACATTCCTAGGAAATTAATGAATTACACGCAGATTTGATATTTTTTCAACAACTGAAATTATAGTTTAGGAAATTTCGGGATATCAATATTTTCGTTTAGGTTAATTAAATACCTAGTAGTCTTCAGCATGGAATACTCACACCATAAACTGGCCGCAGATTTTAATTTCTGGGACATTTAGACCATATCACTAGCGTAGATAAGGGGGGGGTACTGGGGGACAGTACCCCCCCCTGGAAGGATCCTCCTATTTAAGGATTTTTTCTATTTAGTGATGATTTTATCAGGATCTTGACTTTCGGGCTAAAATGCCTGTAAAAACACTCTAAATTATGATGTCGTAGTCGTAGCCGCCTCACGGAAAAACGAATGTTTCGCTGGAAAATGATGTGTTAGGGCCTTAGTTATCTTCCTCCTGAATATGGATCGAATATGTCAATAAATAAAAAAATTGCTGGAAATTGCTGGCAGATAGTCAATAAAATCGTGCGTTTTTCCGCCCCCAGTCGTAGCAGCCTCACGGAAAAACGAATGTTTCGCTGCAAAATGATGTGTTAGGGCCTTAGTTATCTTCCTCGTGAATATGGATCGAAAATCCCAATAAATAAAAAAATTGCTGGCAGATAGTCAATAAAATCGTGCGTTTTTCCGCCCCCAGTCGTAGCAGCCTCACGGAAAAACGAATGTTTCGCTGCAAAATGATGTGTTAGGGCCTTAGTTATCTTCCTCGTGAATATGGATCGAAAATCCCAATAAATAAAAAAATTGCTGGCAGATAGTCAATAAAATCGTGCGTTTTTCCGCCCCCAGTCGTAGCCGCCTGACGGAAAAACGAATGTTTCGCTGGAAAATGATGTGCTAGGGCCTTAGTTACCTTCCTCGTAAATATGGATCGAATATTTAAAATAATAAAAAAAATTGTTAGGAACAAACTAAATTATTTTTTGGTTTTTTGGTTGTCAGTCGTCCCCTTATGACGGAAAATCAAATATTTTGCCGTTATATAATCCTATATATCCCTCCTTGTATATGTTTACAATTTTACTTTAATACCATGCTTGAATATGTAATTATACTTGATTCAAATTCAAATTTTTTAACATGCAACATCTGACCACGACTTTATCGAGTTTTAGTTATTGCTGGAGTTATTGCTAGGCACGGTATTGCTAGGGTATCACGGCCAGAGGCGTATACAAGGGGGGGGGGTCAGAACCCCCCCCCCCCATGGACACAAAAATTAATAATAAAAATCGCAACCTGTAAGCAAAATTTATAAACGAATTACAATATTGCAATGATGAAAAATGCTTTTTATTTTTTGTTTAATTAACGTTATTTAACTATTAGAATTCTTGATGGCACACGGGAAATCTGTGCGCACTGTTTGACAGATATTACAGTACTCCCACGCTGCTCCGCCTACCCCCGAGAAAACCAAATAATCAACTGCAAGTGCGTGCTGCAGATACTGCAGTAAGTGAAAAACATATTTTCTACAGTAAATAAACTTTTTGTACGCTGCCAATATATCCCAGTTTTGCATTTTGAGGAAATAGTATTTTTATTGTAATTTGTAATTTTTTAAAAAATGTATAGGCAACTCGTTTCATGTAACATCATATTTTTTGCTTCCTAATTATATGCTCAAAAAATTTCAGCTTTCTCTTACAAGACGTTTCGAAGACCACGCCCCTTTTTACAAAAAATTTTCGCCTGCGGCGCTTTTTACAATTACTCGAGGCTTCGCTCCTCAATTCACACTCGGCGCTTCGTACCTTAACCCCCCCCCCCCATAAAGATGGTCTGTATACGCCACTGAACACGGCAAAACATTACTTACTTTGTTTGTTGCAGTAAATTACAAAAAATACACATTCTAATTTCAGGAAATATGTATATGATAAGTTCTTACTATATTGATTAAATTATTTATATTTAGCAAAGATACACACAAATGTAAAAACCTCTTTACAGGTTATAAAACAATCAAAACGATAATTGACTACAGGTGCACTCGCACAGGTTGTTCTATGGGGTTGTTCAACATAATGCAGGCAAGGTGTTGCCAGACGCTGACTGAGCTCAGTGTTGCGAATTCTAAAATTAAACATTTGCGTGCAAGTTTCACGTGGCGTTGTTCCTAAAAGACAAAAATTCCTTAAAGGTACTCTCACACTTGTACACTTTTTGTGTTGCGCAACACAAAAAATTGCGCAATACGCATATTGCAACGTGTGAACGACCCTGCAAGTCTGCAAATTGCGCAATTATCAAAGTTGCAGTCCACTTTTAAAGTTGCGTATACTTTGAAAAGTTGCCGCGTCTGAACAGATACAAACTCTGAAGTTGCGCAATACAATGTTGAACCAACATGTTGGTTATATAAAGTTGCGCAATATTTTCCAGTATATGCAATTGTTCTGCTAGTAGTGCACGCTTTTATTTTTTATCTGCAGATAACAATGTCGCGCATTGCTAATAATAATTATAAGTGGAAATCTGAAGACACTCATCGTTTAATAAATTTAATCGAAGTTAATCCTTGCTTATGGAATGTTCTGTTAACCGAATTTCGCGACAGACTGAAACGAGAAAAAGCAGTAAGTGATATTGCTCTCCAATTAAAAATTTCCAAAGAAGAGGTGAAAAAGAAAATTCATAGCTTGAGGACACAGTACACTAATGAACGTTCCAAAATGAGAAAGTTGAAAACTGGACAAGGTGCAAGTGAACGCTACAAAACCAAATGGGAGTTTTACAACAACTTGCATTTTATGTTTCAGCACAGTTCAAAAAATGAAACAATTGATTCAATGGTAAGTAGTAATCATATATTTTCCAAATACGTACATAGTAAGTAAATACAAATATTTCAAATGTAATTACGTTGCCATTCTACTTCTCCTTCACGAGAAAAATAGTTTTTATACTCTTCGCGAATATTCTTTGCTGATACAGTAATTCCTCTTGCCACCCTTTGTAATGGAGTCAATTCGTATCTTTCGTTTCGCCAATTACCTTGCGTAATGCTTCCATCTTCATTTTCCCTATCAAATGTACCTCGTGGTGCATATATTGGTGCTGACCGTTTTCGCGACATTATAAAATTATGTAATGCAGAAATTGCAGAGACGATAACTCTCATTTTATTTGGATGAAGTTCTGCAGTTCTCCGCAAAATTCGAAATCGAGCCGCAGCTAGACCAAAAACATTCTCGACAATTCTTCTTGCACGAGATAAACGGTAATTGAAAATTCTTTCTGATACACTTTGGTTTCGAAAAGCAAATGGTTTAAGAAGATAGGGTTGCATAGCAAATGCATCATCTGCCACAATAACAAATGGTACTGGCATATTTCTTCCAGGTAAAGATCGTGCATTGGGTATGTTCAAGCAGTTATTATTCAGACCAACGGCTAATGAACAATTGCTGTACACTCCACCGTCTGAATCACGACCAGGCGAGCCAACATTAATGTAAATGAATTTGTAATTAGCATCTGCTAATGCCATTAACACTATACTATGAACACCTTTGTAATTAAAATATAAGCTACCACTGTTTGGTGGTGCTTTAATATTAATATGTTTTCCGTCTAGAGCCCCTATACAGTTTGGAAAATTCCATTTCTCGTTAAAGTCTGTAGCTATTGCTAGCCATTCTTCTTCCGTATTTGGCATCTAAAATAAAATTTGAAACAAATTAGAGAAATAGATGTAGTGAGATGTAGAAAATGTTTTATTCATATTATATTTTTTGTATTCCAGAACATAACAATCAATTCTGAAACGGTTGACGATGAGATAGAAGAAGAGACTCAATATGAAGATAGTTTTGATGGAAATGATGAAATTACAACTTTAGATAATGAGTTTCAATCTGTCCGTGATGACTCACTATCCCCATTAAGTGTAGCATCACCAGCATCTTCTATTCAATCAGATTCTCAGCCAACACAGTCTTTAAGTAGGAAGAAAAGAAAGACATGCGAGCAAAGTAGCACTGATTTGCAAGAACAGGCAGCGATCAATCGTTGTTTGGAAGTTTTAAACAGTAATCAAAAGGATGAATATACAATATTCGGCGAAAATGTTGCAAATGAATTGCGGCTGCTTAAAAATATGGAAGATATACAGTTTACACTAAAAAATGCGATTCAAAAGAGTATCTTAGAGGCCAATGTTGCAGCCCATGCAGCAAGAACATCTATAGTAACGCCTGTAGTACCTGTAGCATTCTTAGTTGCAGACAGGTCAACTTCAGTACCATCTACTTCACCAGCAAATTCATGCAATTCAATTTATGTTGAAGATGCCGATGGTACCACGTACACGTGTATGTAATACGAACAAGACTTATGGATTTTATGAAAAGTGTTTTGTTTGTTTGGCTTGTTAATCAGTTCATGCTTTTCATTAAACTTGTTTTAGTATTTACTTTATTCAAATACTGCTATGTAATAAAACAAATTTATTGTTTTTTTTATTTGGAATTTTTTTTTTTTTTTTTTTTTTTATGTACATTTTTTTATTAGCAATCAGATTTTAATACAACCTATGAGCTAATTTGGTGGCTGTGTAGATGACACGGTGAGAATAGCGCCCATTGGCGTTATCTCAAGGATTACAATTTTTGATATATTATAATATACAGTTAGTATATTGGTTTTAGAAAACAAGAACTTTTAGTTTATAGTATCGCATGGCCACTTCCTCTTGAGCCTTCTGGGGTACGTGTTATCTAGTAGTGGTAGAACTGCCTCGTTGGGATGGGTTTCTAATTTACTTTGATGATTGCTGGCATGTTGAGTGATCACTTCTCTAATGTCTGGTATCTTTAAGTCTTCGTGAAGAGTACGATTGGTAACATACCAAGGGGCATCTGCTATGTTTCTAAGTGTTTTGGACTGGAACCTCTGCAAGATGTCTATATTGGATGAGCTGCAACAACCCCATAGTTCGATTCCGTAGGTCCAAATCGGCTTTATGATGGCTTTGTAAAGTAGTAATTTATTTTCTATGGATAAGCTCGAGTTTCTTCCCAGGAGCCAGTACATTTTTTTTGTTTTAATGTCCATTTCTTTTCTCTTTTTTTGGATATGAATTTTCCATGTTAACCTGCTGTCCAGATGCATCCCTAAGTATCTAATTTCTTTTGATTGAGGAACTGCAGCGTCGTTTATGTATACTACAGGGCATATTTTACGCCTTAAAGTGAAGGTCACATGTGCTGACTTGGTTTCGTTAACTTTGATTTTCCATTTTTTCATCCAATTGCAAATGGTGTTTAGGTGCTCTTGCAAGTGCTGACTGGCTGTTTCCGGATTTGCATCACAAGCAAGGATGGCTGTATCATCAGCGAAAGTTCCAGTTGTAGTTTCTTGACTTAGAGGTAGGTCTGATGTATACACGATGTAGAAAACAGGGCCCAAAACACTTCCTTGAGGTACACCGGATTGTAGTTGTTGGTAATTGGATGCTTCATGACCAATCTTAACTTGGAAGAAACGGTCGGAAAGGTAAGATTTGAATAGCAGGTAATATGGGTGAGGAAAGGAACTTTTGATTTTGAATAGCAACCCCTTGTGCCACACCTTGTCAAAAGCCTGGCTTACGTCTAGAAATACTGCTGAGCAGTATTTCTTGTCTTCAAAAGCCTTTTGTATTACGTCGGTCAACCGATGGCATTGCTGGATTGTGGAGTGGTGGGTCCTGAAGCCAAACTGGTGATTTGGGATGCAGTCTTCTAGGATCGAATTCTCTCGTATTCTTTTGAGTATTAGTTTCTCTAGCAACTTTGATACTATTGGGAGGAGACTAATAGGGCGGTACGATGATGCTTCATTTCCATTCTTCCCAGGCTTCAGTATCATTTTGATTTGGGCGAACTTTAGTTGGGTGGGCCAGTATGATAGTCTTAAGATGGAGTTGAACAGTATTGTTAACATCGTTATACCCTTCCTTGGCAGTTCCTTTAGAATCTTAGATGTTATAAGGTCATATCCAGGTGCCTTGCGGTTGTTTAGGA
Organism: Hemicrepidius hirtus; assembly: GCA_963082805.1. Taxonomy (NCBI): domain Eukaryota; kingdom Metazoa; phylum Arthropoda; class Insecta; order Coleoptera; family Elateridae; genus Hemicrepidius; species Hemicrepidius hirtus. The sequence continues at coordinate 8,406,266 of OY720165.1, forward strand.
ACTGTATCTCCTTTCTTATTTCACCAGGGGAGAAAGCACAGATAGGTGGGGACAACTGTAGGGGAGCTACTAGAAACTGTTCGATTTCTTCATTTGGTTCTAGGTTGTGTGGTGTAAAGACTTTTGCTAGATGTTCGGCAAAAACTTCCGCTTTCTCTTTTTCAGATCTTGCCCAGTCTCCTGTTTGATTTCTGATTGGTGGAATATGAGCTTGGGGTCTTTTTAGCCCTCTAGTAGCTTTCCATAGTGAGTTATCATTTCTCGAAAGATTTTGTAGGTATTGTTCAAATTTTTCGTTGCGTACTTCGTTCAACTTCGCTTTTAACTTGATTGCCAGACGATTATAGGTTGTTTTGTCTAACGGATTATGGGTCCGTTGCCAGATAGCCCTAGCTCGGCGTTTTTCAGCGAGTAGCTGTTTTATTTGAAGAGGAATATTGGTGTGACTTCGTCTTCTTTGATGTGTTGAGGGGGTTGCTGTCCAACCTGCTTCCTGAATGGTTTTAATCAGATGGTTTGTGGCCTCCTCTAGTTCGGCGGGTTCTTTTATTCTTAGATTTAACTGTAGTTTGTCCTCTATGTATTGCCGGAATAAGTCCCAATCTGTTCTTTTATTCGAAAGCGTTGGAGGATTTTCTTTAGTAACGGTGGTTGAACTAATTGTAAGGATTACGGGCGAATGGTCTGAGGACAAGTCATAGCTAGATTCTATGTTTATATAATTATTTGAAGCACCGTTTGTAACAAAAAAATCCAGCAAGTCTGGAATTTTATTATGATCGGTCGGCCAGTATGTTGGTTTACCTGTAGAGATGAATGAGTATTTTTTTCTATTGATAGTCTTAAACAGTTCCCTGCCTCTAGTGGTTATCAGTCTGGAACCCCATAACGTATGTTTCGCGTTATAGTCTCCTCCTGCAATGAATCGAGGTCCTAGTGTATCAAAGAAGCGAGTTAGGTTTTCTTCTGTTAGTCTGTGTCTAGGTGGGCAGTAAATAGCAGTAATTGTTAGTGGATACGGCAATTTCTCTACTTGAACAGACGTTGCTTGAAGGTAGTCTTCTTCGAATTTAGGTAATTCATGATGGTTAATGGTTCTTTTTATAATGATAGCCGTTCCCCCATGCGCCGTTCCATCAGGGTATTGTGTATGGTAAATGTCGTATTCTGGAATTTTAAGATAGGTTCTGGTGGTGAAATGTGCTTCTGATATCAGCATTATGTCAATTTTGTTTATGTTTAGAAAGGCTATTAGTTCTTGTTTGTGTTGTTGGAGGCCATCGGCGTTCCATAATGCTACTCTAAGAAACGCAGCCATTATAAGTTTATTTTATTAATTACAGTGGTGAGCATATTAAGTACTAAACTATTTTGTTGAATGAGAGAGTTAAGTAAGGTTTTAAATTCATCGAGAAATTTGGTAAGTATTGTTTCTGTGCTAGTTGATGTTTGATCTTGGTTTCTTTTCAGGGCTTGGGCGTAGTTTGCATTTTGATATATGGGTACGGAGTGAGTTTGGTTCGTCATGGAAGGAGGGGTCTGATTAGTTGGTTTGTTCATGTAGTAATTGTTAGGTCTGTATTTATTTTGCAAATCTTGATAGATTCTGCAGCCTTTGTAGTTTGCGGGGTGATTTCCCCCGCATAGAGCGCAAGTTGCTGGAGTTTCCCTTGTTTTTTTACATGTAGTTGAATCGTGGGACCGTCCGCATTTTACGCACGCATGAGGGCGAAAGCAGTACGCTTTTGTGTGGTTGTAGGATTGGCACCTCGTGCACTGGACAAGTTGAGTTCTTTTTTTAGGAGCTTCAACCTTGATACTCATGTTTAACAAATATTGTAGGTTGTAAATCAATTTGTTGTTATCTGCTGGCTCTAAGTCTATGAAAAACAGAGGTAGTGGAGTTTTATCAATCCTGCTTTTGATGTTGAATATGTTTGTTGTTAGGAAGCCTTTTTTGTGTAACTCTTGTTTTATCTCTTCAACGGGGATGGAGGGGTGTAGGTGTCTAATTACAACGCGATATGCTCTTTCTTGTTTGATCTGATAAGTATGATGAGCAATGTTTTTTTCTTGTAATATTTTGCTTAGCTTTCGAAAGTTATCAGTAGTTTTCACATTTATTTTTACTACATTGTCATGCATAGCCTTTGGGATGTAGTCTTCTTGTTTCAAAATTGTGTTTATCCATTTTATCATTTCAATGTACTTCGTAACTCCTTGAATGAAGATAGGCGGGGGCTTTGGAGTATTTTCTGTTGGAGTAGTTTTTTCTTCCGTAGGGTTTTCTTCTTGGGGTAGAATTGTATATCTATTTGATTGGCTAGAAGCGTCTTCTGTGGTAGTTGATTGGGTTGGGTTTGGTTGGATCGACCTTGAGGGTGTTTTATACATGCGCTTACGCTTTCTACGCACATCTTGCCAAGGGTTTTCATTTGAGGGGGTTTCATCGTCAGAATCAGTACACATATAAGATTCTGCGTAGCTATTTGGATCTTTTTCGAAGGAAGATTTTTGTGACGGTGTTTGGGGCGAGTGGAATTGGAGGGTACTGGGAGCTAACGCGGTAGGATTTTGGAGCAGAAGTCCATTGTCTAGGAATTGTGATTGTTGTATTTGCGGTTTTATAAATCCTGATGACTGTTGATGATAGTATACATTGTTTTGGTGGTAATTTGGCATTGGGCTAATATTGACGTTGGGCACCATGCCGCCGCCATGACCGGGGCCGTAGCCGGCTGGCTGCATGGTGCTAATGAAATATTTGAAAAATTCTGATTTGGGTTTGGATTTGAACTAGCAAACAATGGAATAGTATTAGATAAAGGTACTTATCTCGAACCTTGACACTCTTGGTGACCACCGCACTATCACATACGACCAGGCAACGCGTCCGCTCTGCTTGGCTGTTTGCATGCGACTTATTTGGAATAAATATATTATTTACCTTCAAGTACTCATCCTTTAAAGAATCATATATAGCCTTGCACACCTCCGGTACTATTAACGATATAGTGTTAGTTGGTATACGAAATAGATACATAAGTGATTGATAGCTATCACCTAGAAAACTAAATTGTTACAGAACGATATCGTTATTTAATTAGAACAAAGATTTACCTGTTGCTAAATATCTCAACGTTACAACAAGTCTTTCAGTCGGCGTTATTGCTTTTCTCATAAAGGTATCCTTTTTTTGTATGAAAGGCGTCACTTTTTGTAACAAATAATCAAAGTCAGACTGGATAACCGCAAAAAAATTTGTATAAAAAGCTTCGTCTCCTTCGCGCAATTCTCGCAATAGGTACTCTCACACTTGTACACTTTTTGTGTTGCGCAACACAAAAAATTGCGCAATACGCATATTGCAACGTGTGAACGACCATGCAAGACTGCAAATTGCGCAATTATCAAAGTTGCAGTCCACTTTTAAAGATGCGTATACTTTGAAAAATTGCCGCGTCTGAACAGATACAAACTCTGAAGTTGCGCAATACAATGTTGAACCAACATGTTGGTTATATAAAGTTGCGCAATATTTTCCAGTATGCAATTTTTCTGCAAGTACTCATCCTTTAAAGCATCATATAGTATAGCCTTGCACACCTCCGGTACTATTCGGGAAACGCACTGAATGTAGATGGCGCTCGGAAAATTCAACATGGTGGTTACAGTCGGGGTAAGACGTCACTTGTTGTGTATCTTTACTGTGTTACGGTTTGTTTTTTAAATAATTTTTGCAGTGAATTTTGTTTACAACAAGTTTTAAAATGCCCGTTATTAACTTAATGGACATTATTGAATATACTGAAGGTGGGTCTCGGTGTTTAAAAGAAGGTGAGGCAGTTTTAAACGCTGGACATGTGATTTTGTGTGGGTTTGGTGTAGAAGATGCAAGTGAAATTGTGGCATTGTGCTTACAGACTTCACATTTAAAAGGATTGCCGCATTCCATTAAAATTAATTTAGTCGATTGTAAGTTCTATTAAATTTATATAATTTTGTTAAATTAATAAAAGTATTTGTATGTTTACTCCACAGCAGCGACACCGAAGGATTGGAAATGCAGTTGCACTTGCAAAGCTGGAGCTGGAGGCAAATGCAAGCACATTGTAGCTAGTTTGTTGTTTATTAATAGGTAAGTTTGTGCAAGAATACAAATTGTATTTCAGTGCATTACGAAAGTGTTAATTTTTCAGAACCGAGTTGGAGCAGTTGAGTTGCACCGATTTGGAGCAAGCGTGGGGCAAAAGGAAAATTGATTCCTGTTCGAATCTTGTGGATATACAGCCTATTCATAGGTTTTTGCTTCGTTAAGCATTTAATTAATATACATTTTCAAGCTTTACTTTGTTACAATAAGGGCCGGTATTTCAGTTCGGGTTTAAGCTTCGGCTTGGCTAAGCCTCGATCATTGCCATAGATACAATTATTAACAATAATTGTATCTATGGCAATGACTGAGGCTTAGGCAAGTTGAAGCTTAAACCCGAACTGAAATACCGGCCCTAAGATATTTAATAACAAATGCATAATGATTTATATAGTAACTGCTGGATTCCATTAAAGACATTATTCCAAAATTGCCAGTAAACAACTTGACTGAGCCAGTGACGAAAAAAGACTCTGACGACATCGACAACTTGCACACTTCCAGGTTCGGCCTCAAAGTGCCATACAATATTCCCAACTCCCGAAACTACTGGTTCGTTAAACTGAACGATATTTTATTTAATATTTATTATTTCTATATTTAATAAATTTCTACAATTTGATTGTGTTTTCAATACTATCTTTCTCGTCTTATGCTTTAAATTCGTACTGTTTTTATTATAAATAAAATGCATTTTATGTTACAATATTATTATTATAAAAAACATACTTTTAATACGTAATTCACAAAAACAATACAGTTTTATACTCAAGATTGGTACTACAAAATTACCAGAAAATATAAAATATAATAAAATATTTACAAAAATTTATTATCGGCTAAAATTGGTGGGCTTTGGGTTGTTATTCCAACAATCACGGTCATAATGTCATCCATGTATGGTAGGATACTCCACTGTACTGTTCCTTTGCATATTTTAAATATTTTCATTCGCTGAATAGCTCGTTCAACATGCACCCTGGCTCTAGCAATGGAAGCTGTTCTAATGGCATCTGATTTTGAAAATTGTTTCTGTTTTCGCAGAAAGGGTGGCTGAATTAATTTAACGAAGCTTTGATTGCATTCTGTTTCTATCAGAACTCCTTTATCAGCCATAATGGCATCACCGGGTTCCAGTTTGGCGATCAAGCCTTCTTTATTGAAAATGGCCTTGTCCGAAGCTCTTCCTCCATATCCTTTGCTAAGGAATGATATCATACCAGAGGGAGTCACACCAATTAAATATTTTAATGTATGCCTCTTTTTATAATAGGAATAGGATTTAATCCTGCAGGTTAAACATTTGCTTTTTTCAATTGCAATTTCGGTACAATCCAAGACTATTCTTGTCGATTTAAATTGTTCAAAACAAATGGGAATGTTGTTCAAAATTTCTTCCTTTGGTGGAAATCTGATCAACCCTTTACAAACAACACTGAGCTGCTTTATTGTCGTACGAAAGTACAAACTTGCTGATTTTGCACTAATCTTGAATAAAACAGCTAGACTATTAAATGAGAGATCCAACTTAATCTTCATGCTGTGAAGGGATAGCAGTCTTTCTCAGGCGAGCCCTTTGATTTATATTTTCTGTAAAAGGAATGTAGTGTTTACTTTCAATTTAAATTAAATAAAAATTAACACTTTTAACATTTTGAAAGATCTTTACAACTAGAAGAACTGTTGTCAGTTAAATTTTATTTAGGAACAATATCACCTACCTTTTAAAAAGAAATCGTCATCCTTGAAGTGTAGGCTGCACACCATCATACATGGTGAAATTTTCTTTCCCATTTTCAAAGCGACAATCCATTTCTCTAATAAAAACCGATTGGCTTTGGGAAATTTGTGCATGGACACGTGGTCTTTATAGGTGCTTGAACACTGTGGCACACAACAATTATTTTTAGATTTGGTGGCATGTGGTGCTGCCATTTTAACCTTCCAAAAAGATCAACTGCAAACTAAATTAAACATTGAAATATTAAATACTTAGTACTATTCACGTTTACACTTACCTAAACACAACTTGTAGGACTTTATTTAGTCTTGAAAAAGACTTTGTTCGCTAAGAGGAATCCAAGGAAAGACAATTTGGTAATAAAGAAACGAAGCAAAGCAAAATACACACGTGAACACCGCAGAACCAACGTATGTTCAACCCCGATTCGTTTAGTTCCAAAGTTAACCGCTAGAGGCGCGTCGATCTGTGCGTTTCCCGAATTAACGATATAGTGTTAGTTGGTATACGAAATAGATACATAAGTGATTGATAGCTATCACCTAGAAAACTAAATTATTACAGAACGATATCCTTATTTAATTAGAACAAAGATTTACTTGTTGCTAAATATCTCAACGTTACAACAAGTCTTTCAGTCGGCGTTATTGCTTTTCTCATAAAGGTATCCTTTTTTTGTATGAAAGGCGTCACTTTTTGTAACAAATAATCAAAGTCAGTACTGGATAACCGCAAAAAAATTGTATAAAAAGCTACGTCCCCTTCGCGCAATTCTCGCAATAAGTTATTTACCACTCAGCAATTTTCCCGGTTTTTAATCCATTCTCTGACCCAAATTGTCCTTTTGTTGCTGTTTTGTCTTCTTCTTCTTTGTCTTCTTCGAAGTAAAACTAGAGCTAAGCAAGCCGCAGCTTTTGTCTTCTCACGCATTATTTATAAATTAATTTATTCAGTCACAACTAATGAAAAAAGGAAGACTGTTCACTTCTTCAGAAAAACAGAAAAACAAGTATACAGGTATACTACGTGTGGCAGCTCGAGTGGCGCAATTAAGACTAGCGTGAACTAGCCCTGTGTGTGTGTGAAGAGCTTTGCAATTTTTAAAAGTGGCGGATACACTTTTGGAATGGCGCAACTCGAAAAATTGCTTTGTTGCGCAACTTTTGACTTGAGTGTGAACACAATCTGCAACTTTCATTGCTCCACCCACAAAGTTGCGCCACAAAAATGTACAAGTGTGCGAGTTCGTATTTTAGGAGCATGGCTGCCCGTCACCATAACAATTTAAGAAATGTACATTTGGCAACGTTGTAGCCACCTACTATGATAAGTTGATCACTGATTCACTGATGACATTGCCCAAATCAATTTTTTACGAATATAGAAAAATTAAAAGATTTGAAATAATAATAATTATTCATTTCTTTTTGTTTTTAAACGATCGATGGTAATACATTTTAACTATTATCACTGAATGTACGCATCAAGTAACTTGATTTTGAAATAGCAGCTTTCTTTAGTGTTACAGATTTTGAACTTTGAGGGCTTCGTGTAAGTTCAGGAACCCTTTCCCAGTTGTTTTGCAATAAACTTTTTGCCTTATTTTTGTTCAAGGAATAACTTTACCTGAAGCTTGCATACGAATTTGTACACACCCTGTATAGTATTTATATTAAAATATTGTAACGTTACGGGGGTTGATAACATTTTGTGTCTAGTTAGACACTTAGGTTGTATGCAACCATTTTTATATGATTAATTAAATATTAATAAGTATTAAATATTTTAATACTCTATATTTTTGCAACATTTTATTAAATAAATACTACTATTATACTTTACCTAAGTATGCCCAAAGGGTTAAACAGGGCACATATTGTAATTTAATATTAAATAGGATTTATCTCGGGAAATCTAAATTTTACACTTAGCAACACTGGACAGGTCAACGTCCGGCAACCCTGCCTGTATTAGTTGAACAACCTGTCAAAGCGCGGTTTTGGCGCGGTTTACCCTTTACCGTTTTATAACCTGTGAAGAGCTTTTTACGTTTGTGTGTGTTTCTTTACTAAATATAAATAATTATATGATCACAATAAGAACTTATTATATTTCCTTAATTTAGAATTTCTTGCTTGTGTATTTTTTGTAATTTACTGCGATAAACAACGTAAGTAATGTGTAATCTTTTATGGCATAAAATTAAAACTGTTCTGTATGTTCACAAGAAGGTTGTAATAAACTGAAGACCCCTTGCACTGACATGGATTTTGTGCTCTACATAAACGATGTCGCAGTTCATTCTGAAGTTGTACATCAGGGACTAGTGATAAATCCGGACGATCCTACTCTGGATGCTCGGAATAGTAACATCAAGGAGAACATTTCTCAACCAGAGTTGCAAGCAGATGGTAAGTGCTTAAAATTAAGGTAATTTTGTAGATCCGTCACCTATAATTTCTGAGCTTATCCGCATGCGGTACTCGGTAGTGGGCGGGGTCGGGTCGTTGCGCAGGCGTAGGCCTTCGTAAATTCGAACATGCACAAATAGCGACGTTGTCACGTTTACTTTTTTACCAATACTACAAATATGGATAAAGCAATGTTTAATCTGAAACTTTCTATGAACGACTAACATGGTCAATATGTAAAACGCAATTTTATACATACGCTGGTGTACAACGTGGGTCAGACTACGTGTTTTCAATCTTCAAATTTTTAATAATTCATCAAAACCACTAAGAATTTGATAATATGGATTGTAACTCATGTACGTATGCCTGTAATTGGCGATAGCATAATGTTACGTTTAATTTAAGGGTGTAGAAGTCACAGAAGATATCTTGGTAAACATTCAATTTATTTATTAACTTTTATAGATAATAAACTTCTTAATTATGCACAGCACAGTAATGTTTAAACAAATTCTAAGAATGTAATGACTGTAAAGTATCTCTTCATATAAAAGAATGGTTTATCGGTGATTGTGTTGTTATTTCTTTTTTAATCTGATTTAACACTTATAAATTCCAGTATAATCAGTAGGAATAAGATCTAACCTAATTAATGGCTTTCTTCATTTTTATTGTTCGTTAGTTTTTTTTACTTTAAAACATATAAGTATGATGAGTTGCATAACGAATTTTGAAACAACTTCTAAGGTTTAGTAAATTCGTAGATTACGAATATACCGACACTCAGCAAAGTTCTAAACCATTGATGTAGAAGTCACTCCATAACCACACATAATCTCCGTCATGGGCGCTGTTATCGTGTCATTTTTTTCAAATTCGAGAAAAACTTAGGCCGAATTGCACTGGTTAGACTTAAATAATAAGCGGCGCTTAAAATTTTAATTGCCATGGATACAATTTTTGGTAACAATGGTATCCATGAGAATTTTTTTTTAAGCGACTATTATTATTTAAATCTTAACCGGTGCAATTGGGCCTTAATAAATTAAATCAAAATCTAGTATAACTGCACCAGTTGAAATTAAATAATAGGCGTCTCTTAAAATATTAATTTCAATAGGATACAATTGTTACAAGTATTGTATCCACGGCAATTAAAATCCGGTGCAGTTGGGCCTTATTACTCCAGAAGAAAAAACAATTGCCTATCAATTATTTTAATTACCATAATAATTGATTGTATATGCATTTAGAAAACTCCCGTGACGTTTAATGTGTCTAAATTAAAGTGCAGTTATAAATAAATAACAACACCTACAGCCTTGTACTAGCCCAATTGCACCGGTTACACTTAAATAATAAGCGTCGCTTATAAGTTTAATTGCCATGGATACAATTCTTCTAACAATATGTATCCATGGTAATTAATTTTTTAAGCAACACTTATTATTTAAGTATAACTGGTGCAATTGGACCTTAACTGCAATTTCCACGGCCTTGTACCTATAAAAATATGGTAAAATTTTGATTTCTTAAAATCGACCAAAATTATCTTTTTTAAATTATTTGTATTTAATGTTTGTAGTAAATTGAAATATTATCGGAACCAAAGTCTCGGTCTAAACAGGTCCCACGGTCAGGACCTAAAATTTTATTGCCTTGCATCTTGTTTATGATTGACAACAATACAACTCGGTAGTGCCCAGATGGCCAACGTGTTGGGAAAATTTCTAAAATGAATTTCCTTCTGATTTTCAATCGACATTTAGCAAGCGTAGATTTTTTATATAGCACAAGCCATAGCAATTAATAATTTTAATTCAGATTTTCTTTATTTACAAGAATTACGCTAAGGAATTCAAAGAACCTATATCCATATTTACATGTATGTAGACTGTAAGTTGCTCCCAACGAAGGAATTTAGGGTGAAGAACTCTGTTTTCAAATTTAAATTCCAAACAGTCTTCAAGGTTTGTTTAAATGGAAGAACAATAAATCTTCTTTTTGTTATCGTGGGATAAACTTTTAACCATGTAACGTTTGGTAGCCGTTCTTTAAAAATTTGAAATACCTATCGCCCTGTTTGAAATCTAAAAAGTAAAAATTAAAAACCTCCATTAAAAATTTGAAAAATCATTGATACATTAATGCAAACCGTAAGCGCATTTTAGTTCTTACCCAAGAAATTACTACTACGGCCACAATTTCGGTTTTGTAAGCTTTTCAATTCCCATTTTTACATTATGAAAAACAATAAAATAAAGAGTTTTAACTTCGATATTTTAAACTGTAATGAACAAAATTAACGTCCAATAAATAGTTAATTTTCTGTGAATATTTTGGGCCACTATAATTGAAAACCTTGCTAAATTTTTTTTATTTTTGTTCAACGTTTCGATAACATTCGTTATCCTTTTCAAGATTATATAAAATTATAAACATAAAAACATTACATACATTTTTTTTAACATTATTACAATTAAACTTATTAAAAATTTGTATTTAGATTTTTCTACAATCTAAATACAAATTTTTAATAAGTTTAAATAAAATTGACAATGTTAAAAAGTTTTTATTTAATTAATGTTTTTATATGTTTGTAATTTTACATAATCTTGAAAAGGATAACGAATGTTATCGAAACGGTGCACAAAAATAAAAGAAATTTACCAAGGTAGTGTTTTCAATTATTGTGGCCCAAAATATTCCCAGAAAATTAAGTATTTATTAAATTCAGTGGGCTAAGTAGAAGAAAAAAGTGGAGGTGCAAACCTCCCCTGGACTTTCCCATACTAAAAATAAACAGTTCGTTTTTGGTATTCAACAGTAGTTCGCGAGGCAATGGAATTCATTTGAATGCCTAACGAGAAAACCGAGACTACACGGGTTTGATATGAACAGAAGAAAGACACCAAAACACCCATCTATCTGTAGTGTAGGTAGCGGCTAGAAATTACAGATGGTGAAACCGGACGATCGCTACCGACTGACGATCCGTTTCCGTCCAACCAAAATATTCAAAATTCACGAATTTCTCATCAATCGTACATTTTAGCCATATGAACACCTTATAGTATGTGATAGACAATTAAATTTTGCATTCAATTATATAATAATATATAGGGTGTTTCATTTAAAATAACAAAGTTGCTTATTGTACTGTGGAAAGCAAACGCCCTGTATACGTGATATACATTTAGGAGAATGCAGAATTATATACTGAATAACTTTTATATTTAAACTTCTTTTATATTTCGACTAATAAAGGCGCTATACGAGCAATTTCCGATTTTCAAAACCTCGTAGAGGGCGCCACAATGAAATTTTGGCATTCATCAAAAAACAAAAATGTAGCTAATATACTCTGTTTTTTCTCTTTATCATTTAGAGTAGGCGAAGTCAACTTTAGATATTTTTATAACAGTGTAGAAAAGTTACTAAAGTCACTGGTGGAAACGTCACTTGTAATCAATTGTCGTCATATTTTTGACACACTGAAACACGTTGCGTTTTCTTTCTAAAGGAATAATCTTTTGCTTTGGCATTTTTCAAAATAAAACCGCAAGAATCACGGTCTTACGAGAATGGCAATTTCAATTTTGACACTAGTAATTTTTTGTCTTTTGTCTATACCACAGTCTATAGCTACACTATAAAACTATATAAAAATCACGGCACTCTTGAAATGATAAAGAGAAAAAACAGAGTATACCAAGCTGCATAAGTATAGAAAATTTAAAGAAAATCCTGTGGCCGGTTTTTTTGTAATAATTTTTCAAAAATTTCAAAATTTTTGGAAGAGCGCCGTTGCGACCGTTTTTGGATTTACTAAATACACTTTCTTCATGGTATAGTACAGCCAAAGGGCTTTCAAAGAAGTTGTTGCGGAACCTGATCAGATAACTGGTTTTTGAGTTATGGGGCGTTAAAGTCGAAATTTTGAAAAATTCATAGTGGCCGCCATGTTGAAGTTAGAGAGTCCGGCAAAAAACTGTTTCCCTTCAATTATGGTCTTCTTTCATATCCCCTACTCAGATTTTCAAAATTCCGCTTCTGAAAAAAATGATACCAAAAAAACATGTCTTTCGGTTTCGGATTTTTTTGAAAAGCTTATTTTGTCGATGAATTTTCGATATACCCCTTCATTTCAAATTTCATCAAAATCGGTCCAGTAGTTTTTGCGTTAGAGGCGTTACAGAAATTTTTATAATAGTATCAGTATTAGTCATAGCAATTGACCTTTCCCAACCCTCTGTGGCAAGTTTTGGAACTTACAGCGGGCTACCCGATTTATCTATCTAACGTTGGCAGCGCTGCCAAAGTTGTCATTGTTAGTGTTTTTATGTTGGCGTTCCTGTGGCGTGACGTTTCCTTTGAGACGGCTGTCACCATAGTCACAGCACAGGAACGCCAACATAAAAACACTAACAATGACAACTTTGACATCGCTGCCAACGTTACATAGATAAATCGGGTAGCCCGCTTTAAGTTTCAAAACTTGCCACAGAGGGTTGGGAAAGGTCAATTGGCAGGTTGAAATATTGCAAGCCGGATGTTATTTTGTGACGAGGACCTTTTAACAGTCGTAGGAATAGTCCAGCACCCTTTGTTGATTCTTCGCTGCATAATAGATTAAGGCGCCGACATTATATTGTTCGTTATGTAGAAAATGAAAACATGTGTTTTTGGTAAACAACATGAAATGTGGGTACATTATTTCCTAGTATTACTTTTCCAAAATCGAAGTTCATATGACACAAAACTTCTACAGAATAAAATAATTACTTACATTAAATTACTTCCTTGAAAGGAAAAATACAAGGTGTTCCTGAATGACATTTAAAGATTTACAGAACATGTAGTACATTCGAAAACAAGTTAAAAATTCGTAATATACATAGTTCCGCAAATGCTTCGTTACCGAGATATACAGGGTGCTGAAACTAATAAAAAAATATCGATTTTTTTTTCATTCATTCGGAAATGACTAGGGATTGAATTTTCAACCATATTGGACCATATTAATCAGTTTTTTCCTTCTCCAGTGGCGTAACTAAAGGTGCGTATGTGAATATTACTGGAGGAAAAAATGGTACGCCACTGTTTTCTTTTGTTTTTGACAGAACTTTCGAAATTCTCAACTAATTAACGGTTGAAACGGCCTCTTGAGATTTTTTCCTACCATTAACCGTTTTCGCGTAAATGACACTTGCAATGAAAAATGCGAATAATAAAATAATTTTGCAACTCCGTTTTTTGAATAACTCCGTAATTATTGAGTTTTGAACAAAAGTGTATAAGGCACTTTCGACTTAAAATTTTCCAAGGAATGCGCTCTTAAGCTATCGCCATCGAGTCACGGGACACCCTGTATAAGTAGGTACTATTCTTTTATTGCAATTATTGTTTAAACAAATTTTCATTTTGTTTTAATTACGAGTTTACCATGTAATAAAATTTTCCAATCGAATTTCCTCAAAAACGGTTCATGTAAAAACCACTGAACTTTCATATTTTATTGTCAAAAACTGAAAAAATCATAATAAAAAAAGTAAGGTGTTTTACCGCACTGCACTGATAACATTTACAAATGTGCAACATTTGATTATTTTACCAGTTTACCTTGAACTGTTTGGAAGATATTCAATAAAAACCATTCTTTCCCTTAGGAAGCATCTTTATGGTCGTAAAAACACCGGTAAAGTATTGTACCTTTTAAAGAAACGCAATATCAAACACGATTTTATTAAGAATTATAACATAATAAAAACTTAGAGAAATTTATTTAAAAAAACAGTCTTCGTGAGTATTGAACTCGCTACCTTGAGATTCGTAGGTCTATTCTTAAAGGGCTTCCAGCGCTATAAAAAAGTTCCCCTTGTATTGAGCACTGATTTTTTTTGTTAATAATTCTTTCTCAATAGAGTAATTGAAAAACAAATATGCAAGCGCGCTTTCCTGTGAAAATCGGAATAATTTGGTCTAACTATGTCAAACTGTAGTTCGACTTTGGCTTTTATTTCATCTTTTAATACCTTTCTGTTTTTGCTTGGAAACGTAAAATTTTCTGGATAAAAACAAGTCTATGAAATACACTTTGTCATGCACCAAATTATTCGTATTTTCATGGGGAAGCGCCCTTGCATATATTTTTTCAATTACTCCATTGACAAAAAAAGCATTAACAAAAAATTAGTAACACGTGTAAAGAAAGGGTAGCATACCTTTTTTTAAAAATAGAGCGCTCCAATATTTATAAGAAATTATAAAGCTGGGTTATTATTAGTGTAATTTTTATAATGTTAAAATTCTGTACATAACCTACGTTGCTATATGGCTCCATAACATTAAAAAAAATTATAATACATACAGGGTGTAACACAACTTATCCGAAAAAATTTAACCATATATGCACTTTTAAATAAGAAATCGATTTGTTAAAAAATTTTTAATAAAAGTTCAACAGAAAACGAGATAAAAATTGTTAAAGTTACAAATTAATGAAAATGTTAAAATAACATTTTCTACAATTTTTATCTCGTTTTTTGTTGGACTTTTATTTTTTTAACAAATAGATTTCTTATTTAAAAGTGCATATATGGTTAAATTTTTTCGGATAAGTTGTGTTGTTTTTTTTTCATTAATTTGTAACTTTAACAATTTTTATCTCGTTTTCTGTTAGTCTTTTATTAAAAAAAATTTTAACAAATAGATTTCTTATTTAAAAGTGCATATATGGTTAAATTTTTTCGGATAAGTTGTGTGTTGTTTTTTTTTTCATTAATTTGTAACTTTAACAATTTTTATCTCGTTTTCTGTTGGACTTTTATTTAAAAAAATTTTAACAAATAGATTTCTTATTTAAAAGTGCATATATGGTTAATTTTTTTCGGATAAGTTGTGTTACACCCTGTATATTAATTATCGTTTTTTATGATTTCTATCACAAGTAAGTAAGGGACTCCATCTGTCGAAAGGGGCGATTTTCATCCCATCCGTCAAACGGAAGGTTTCGGGGTTACAAGACCCCTAAAATCGCTACAATAGACAACACACTTTGCAGTCAGTCAAATAATGGCTTATGGGGTTATTCGATAAAACCATTTACCATATAGTAGGTATATGGATAAAACAAGCCCGCTGTACAACCCTTACGTCGCTACGATAGGCAACACACTATACAGTCAAATTACAATTGAGAACCAAACAAATTGGCAATCTCGCACCGGCTTTACCTTGAAAACGTATCGCATGCGCATAAACGTAAAAATTTAGGTGACGGATCTACAACAAAATTAATTTTACCCTGACGTTTCACTAACATGGAATTTTCTCTGCATAAATGACGTTGCAGTAAAATCAGAAATTGTACGAGAGGACTTCGTGATCGATACCGAGAATCCTACACTGGATGTTTGGAAGGGGAAAGATATTAAGGGAAACTTTTCTCAAGCTGAGTTGGAAACAAGGGGTAAGTAGGAAAATCATATTTTCGTTTCTTTTTTTTTAGTATAGTACAGGGTGATTTAAAAGTACACTGAAAAGTTGTAGGAGGTGATTCCTCTTGTCAAAATAAATAATAGTCAGGCAGGTTGCGAATAATGCTTGCCAGTGGTGGTTTGCGTAAGAATTGGATGGTAATCATTTAAATACCTGTATTTGACGTTTAAAGTCGTGGTTTAATAGTTATTTGTATACCAAGGACGCGAAATGTGTCTTTATTGTACCGAGAGAAAATTGTCGCCGAGGACGCTTGCGGCCGAGGAAAGACAATCTCGAGGGCGCTAAAGAATTTCGCGGACAAGGTATACACAATATTTTTTTTGTGCAACCGTAAAAAAATGTGTAATTGTAAATGTTATTGCTTTTAGAAAACCTACAGCTTAATTCATTGTAAATAGAAAAACGGCTTTCAGTTAGCTCGTTACTATGGATATGGAGTAAATAAAACAATTAGTTTTGTATAAATTACAATGATTTTTACTTTAGCGGACCATAGCAACGGCCGCGAAATTAGATTTCGCGTCCTGAACAGCGGACGCGAAACGCCCACTTCGCGTACGGTTGCACAAAAAAGTTTTTTTCGTTAAAATACTAGATACATGTTTAGAGCTATTATCTGTATTGTAAGTTATACTGAAACTGCAATTATACTAGTTGGAACATATATTAAGCATAATTAATGGTGCAGAATAAATTATCTGATTAATATAATGATGAAGATTATTTATTTTGGGTTTCAACCTATTTATTACAATCATTTTTCTAATGGAAATATTGAAAAAGGCCAAAATCTATTTAATTCTGGCCACGTGGAAAAAAAACAGTTATTTACTTAACAATATTAAGCAATTAAACGGTTTTAAAAGTGGCAAGATTGCAAAGGCGATATACAATAGACTCTAGACCTAGTAATTATCATCATCAGTTTCATTGATTGTAGGTGATTCTAAATTAGTTAACACACAACACCTAAATGTTATTCTGTCCACATGAGGAAATAGGTCCCCTGTAACATTTTTCAGTATTTGGTAAATGTTTAACCTTTGGATAGATCGTTCCACTTGAATGCGTACACTAGCAGTGGTGTAAGTTTGTTCTACTTCCTCAACGGTTAGCTGATTGTTGTGAACAAATGGTGGCATAACAATTACTGTATTTCTATTACACTGTATACTTCGCAATCCCTTATCAGCCAGTATTACATTATTTGGTTTAAAAAGGTCTAAAATTCCGCAATCATTTGTTATAAATGTGTCAGATGTTCGGCCACCATAACATTTCGACACAAAAGTTATAAAGCCATTTGGAGCAATAGCCACCAGAAATTTAGCTATGTAAGCATGTTTATATTGACAGTTCATATACACCCTTTTTCCAATACTGTTAGGTTGAGTTACTCGGATTTCTGTACAATCAATAATGGATCTACATTTGTCATAGTTCATTTTAAATGCCCGTGGCATAGTTTCATCAATTACTGCTCTACTAGGCCAATATACATACTTTTTAGTAACTATTGCAAGTTCTGTTAAAACCACCAAAAATATTCTAGAAACTGTTGTGGGATGAACATTAAACAGCACACCTAAACCACGACACGAAACACCCAATTTCATCTTCATCAAAAATAGTACCAATTTATTTTGATTGGAGAGTTTTTCATTACCATCGGCTAGATGTAAAAGTGATAAAAGCAAAGTAAATGTGTTTACAGAAACACCACACAACGCAATCATATCCGTATCGCATTTAAAAGAGATAAATCCATGAAAACCATCACATTAAGTTGTTCATCATTACCAACACATTTATCATTACTGTGGGTAAATATTGGGGGCTCAATTAGAGGAAGCTACTTGGCAAGCTACGTTGTTATCGGTTTTGGAAAAATTACATTCAAAATTAAAGTTGCTTGTTGATGGCACATTTGGACAATTAACTTGACAAGCAACTGATACTTGCTGCTCTACCCCAACATCTGTGATAGCATAATCTTTAGGTACTGCTCCAACTTCTTTATCAATACCCCCCAACATTTTCTATCTTCTCAAGAGCGGTTCGACGTTGCTGTTGCGTATATTGATCTTGTTGTTGCACTGAACTTACTGAAGCATGCCGGTATTTCTTTAATGTAAAATACACAACAGAAATTAATTATTAATAAATTGTACATTGTAAATAAATCCGATTCATTACTGTGGTATCTAATAATAGTAGGCGACCTTTTTTGGTAACTAAGAACTAGTTGTTGATTTTAAGTTTGGATCACGACCTTCTTGATTTCCGAGACTTGACGTAGGCTACTTGAGTTACAACTAGGATAACTGTAGCACTAGGATGCACAGCATTGCTGTAAACGTTTCACTATATAAATTGACGATTAATCTTTAATCCTTTATTACTTTTTGAAGTATTTGAATCACTGTCAAAATGCTGCCAAATGATATATCGGGATTTGAATTTTAAAACAACCGCGTGTGATCACGTGACCACGTAACCTGCGCAGACCCCAATCTGTCGCCACGCGTCGATCATGCGCCGAACCACAAAATAAGCAGAGTGAAATTACTGATTCGTAAGCGATATACTGTGCCAAAGTGGTGTGCGGTGGTACGAACGGTGTTGTAAAATCCACGATATTTCAAAACAGGTGCACATTTTCCTTGTACAACAAGAGTACCTTTTCTTTTTGTCTAGCATGGGGGGTCTCAAATCCGCTATTGACATTACTAGAAGTGAAAAGACAACTTAAAAAACTAAAATGGTCCTCTGGTTTACCACCCTTTGAATAATTTAAAAATTCTGAAAATGCACTAATAACTGCCTCCATACCAAAGAAATACTTTCCGTAAGAACCAAAACAATATCTTGTTTGGGTGAATTCTTGCCAACAAAATTAGTGATTCTTTGTTCTATCTTTGTCGGCTGGTAACTGAGACTGAGCAACCAGGCATTTCCAGACCATGGGTCATATTAACTTTTTTCCTTATTCTGGCAAGAGGAATCCTACGAGTTTTTGGTGTACATTTAAATTACCCTGTATATTTAAAAAATAAAATGTTTAATGTTAATCTTAATATGCTTTCATATTTAATAGAAGTTGAGTCTTATACTATTTGTACTACTTTAAGTACTCCTAAAATATCAATATCTTAATAAACTGTTAACTATTTCAGTAAATCATCAAAATACCAGCACCCATTTGCATGCCCAAGTAAAATCTGAAACTGATGGTGATGTGAAATTTAATATTAAGAGTGATGATGATGATATCTATATTAAGATTGAGCCTTTGGTGGGCGAGGAGCTAGGTATAAAAGAAGAAATTGACGAAATTGAATCGGAAATCAGGCAAGACTTTCAAGTTGAACTGTTAGATTCTGCAATGTACAGCACCTTATATCCAATTGAAGAAAAATCCAATAATGCAAGAGGTAACTTAGAACCATATACAAGACCTGTAAGTGGTGATGGGAGTAAATGGGAAAGTAATTTTGAGACTTGTGGTAAGATAACTACAAGACAGAGACGTGATTCTAGAAGTTTACAAAAGAGTAACTTACAACAACATATGAAAATCCATACAGGTGATAAACCATTTCAATGTGATATATGTGACTACAGAAGTTCACGGAAGGATCACTTACAGGTTCATATGAAAGCCCATATGGGTGAAAAGCCATTTAAATGCAATATATGTGATTATAGAAGTTCACGGAAGGCTCACTTACAACGACATTTAAAAACCCATACAGGTGAAAAGCCATTTAAATGTAATATATGTGATTATAAAAGTTCACAGAAGTTTGTCCTACAACGACATTTAAAAACGCATACGGGTGAAAAGCCATTTAAATGCAATATATGTGATTATAGAGGTTCACGGAAGGCTCACTTACAACAACATTTAAAAACCCATACGGGTGAACAATCATTTAAATGCTATATATGTGATTATAAAAGTTCATGGAAGTTTATCTTACAACAACATTTAAAAACGCATACTGGCGAAAAGCCATTTAAATGCTATATATGTGATTATAAAAGTTCACGGAAGTTTATCTTACAACAACATTTAAAAACGCATACGGGCGAAAAGCCATTTAAATGCTATATATGTGATTATAAAAGTTCACGGAAGTTTGTCTTACAACGACATTTAAAAACGCATACGGGTGAAAAGCCATTTAAATGCAATATATGTGATTATAGAGGTTCACGGAAGGCTCACTTACAACGACATTTAAAAACGCATACGGATGAACAACCATTTCAATGTGATATATGTGACTACAGAAGTTCACGGAAGGATCACTTACAGGTTCATATGAAAGCCCATATGGGTGAAAAGCCATTTAAATGCAATATATGTGATTATAGAAGTTCACGGAAGGCTCACTTACAACGACATTTAAAAACGCATACGGATGAACAACCATTTCAATGTGATATATGTGACTACAGAAGTTCACGGAAGGATCACTTACAGGTTCATATGAAAGCCCATATGGGTGAAAAGCCATTTAAATGCAATATATGTGATTATAGAAGTTCACGGAAGGCTCACAACGACATTTAAAAACCCATACAGGTGAAAAACCATTTCAATGTAATATATGTGATTATAAAAGTTCACGGAAGTTTATCTTACAACGACATTTAAAAACGCATACGGGTGAAAAGCCATTTAAATGCAATATATGAGATTATAGAAGTTCACGGAAGACTCACTTACAACAACATTTAAAAACCCATAAGGGTGAACAACCATTTCAATGTGATATATGTGACTACAGAAGTTCACGGAAGGATCACTTACAGGTTCATATGAAAGCCCATATGGGTGAAAAGCCATTTAAATGGAATATATGTGATTAGGGAAGTCCATGGAAGGCTCACTTACAACCAGGCCCGCTGACAATGTTGAAAAAAATTTTTTTTTAATTTAAAAAAAATATATGTTTTTTATGTTTTAAAAGGTTTTTTTAATGTTTAAAAAACGGTTTTTTATAGCATTTAAAAAAAACGTGTTTTAAACCATAAATCTAGTGTTTAAAACAAAGAAAAAAAATTATTGCAAAAAGAAATATGATGATTTCTTGAATGTTCCTTGATCTATGTGTAAAACAGATAAAATAATTAATAAATTTTATGATCATGGTTCATAAAACAGCAAAAACTTACAAAGTTACAAGTACAATGATGCTATTATTATTTGTTTATTTATTTATTTATTTATTTATTTATTTATTTATTTATTAATGCTCAACAGTTTCCCAATTACAGAGCACGAAAAGAAAAGAAAAGAAAACAGTAGTCATGAGTGACAATAATACATACACAAAAGTATTATAATATATGAATACTACCATTAAGTATTAATGTCTGTAATAGTTAACCTAACAATTGCTTGATTGTACAAGATAAAATATCGCATTTAGTACTAATATCATTTTAATTATTGCATATACTAAAGATAAGAGACTTTACCAGGATATTTGTAGTAGCACTTTGAACATAGAACGTATCATTGCATCTACTACCTATGCGAGGCACACGAAAACATAATTTACCCAACAAGTAGGCACAATCAATCTTTGAGTTCACTAATCTATGTAAAAACATCAAACCAATGTTAATCCTTCTTTGCTCAAGAGATATAAACCCACAAGTAGTCAACAAGGTTTCATGATTAAACCCTCTCATGGGGTATATATTAAAAGTTTTGAACCATATATACCTACTTCAAGAATTTTCTTTGGACATTCTCCAGTACTTGTTTATGCCATTCATAGTAAGGCTGCCATACGAGTGCTCCATATTCAAGTTTTGGCCTTGTAAATGTGAAATATAGAATTTTTAAGGCGTCAGAATTGCTGAAACTCATACAGTTTCTTAAAATAAAACCCAGTGTTTTATTAGCTGCAGAGACTGTTTGTGTTATGTGTTCTGTAAAAGCAAGTCCTTTATCGAAGTATATGCCCAGGTCTTTAACAGTGGTCGTACGATTAAGTAAAGCATCATTAATCTTGTAGGGAAATGATAACTGATTAATTTTCCGTGTGTAGGTGAGGATTTTGCACTTTTCTATATTTAGATACAGCTTGTTGGTGGTGCACCAGCTGGAAATTCTGTCTATGTCAGATTGTAGTTCTCTGCATTCCTTTAAAGTTAATATTGACTTAAAAATTTTCACATCAGCAAACATTAATACTTCACTGGTAAGACCCTGGCACAGATCATTGATAAATATTAAAAACAACAATGGTCCTAAATTGGATCCTTGTGGAACACCAGATTTTGCAATAAACCGAGGAGATTCATATCCGTTGTAAGTAACATATTGCTCCCTTCCATAAAGGTATGATCTAAGGAGCATAATTAGGGGGTTGCTAAATCCCATTTGATTAAGTTTATTTACCAATATTTGATGATCAATTCTGTCGAATGCCTTTGAGAAATCTGTGTAAATGCAATCCACCTGACCCTTACTGTCCAAGTTTTCAGAAACAAATTGGGTAAAGCAGCATAAGTTTGTTACAGTTGATCGTTTTTCCGCAATACTAGGAACATCCGGGAATTCGGTTAGGGGAATCCCTACATGATCAAATTGCATCATTGTTTATTGTATTAAACAAAAACTATGCAAAAAATTAATAAAACATCTTTTTAAATTTGTATACATGATTTTCAGATTTTGTAGTTAAATAATTATAATAAAGTGTTTTTTAGTCGACTACGATAAAAACAGCGGTTTTACGTATCTTTTGACAGCCGAAAAGTGTCAATTTCTATTTTGCGGCCGAAAAAGATCTTTTTCGGCCGCAATTTGTTTTTTTTCGGCTGTTTTTACTTTTTCGGCCGCTGATTTATAATTTTTTAGTCGACTATGATAAAGGTCACGTGACCAAATGTCATTGGAATATTTAGATAAAAATTTAAATTTGTTAATAAAATTTGTACCTAATATTCGCCTAAAAAATGTTGTTTGCACCTCTGCCAAAAAGTCCTTTTTCGTCCTTCCCTGTTTTCTGGTCTCGGCTTTGCCTCGACCAGAAAATCAGTCGCGGCCGAAAAAGATTCACTTTTTGGCCTTGATACAAAAATAACTATTTTAAAACGTATATAAATTAAACGTCTGTTTTAAACACATTTAAAACATGATTAAAACAAAACCTTTTTAAACAGGTCCTTTTGTCTTAAACATTTTGTTTTATACACATAATGTTTTAAATATAGGTTTGTTCCAACAAACGGTTCTGGTACAGTTCATGAATCAGTTCACGAACGATTTTAAGCGCATGCCTTAAAAAAGTACTGTCTCTGAACTGGTTCTGCTGCGTGTTGGAAGTTGGAACGTATCACAAATGACCACGGTCCTTGCGCGCATGCTTTAAGAAATCGTCCCTATGAGTTCTAAGTCAGGACCAGGAACTAATTTCACCGTTCTCGAATCGGTTCGGAATTAGTTCTGTCGACGTTGGAACGCTCTGTGAACTAGTACCAGGATAAGTTCCGTGTTTGTTGGAACGCTAATTTCAATTTGCGCACACTCCGGCCAGTTCCGAACCGATTCGAGTGTTTGTTGGAACAAACCTTATAATAACACTGCCCGCTGGGAGCGGGCGTGCAAGGCGTGCACCGCACACGGGCGGCATATTCAAGAGGGCGGCAAACACAGGAATCTCCTCATCGAGCTCATTCGCATAATTTGCATTTTGCACCTATGTTTTTTTATTATCTCATAGCAAAGAAATCTAATGATCTATATTAATTATTAATTGTAAATTTTTAACATTCAATAAATTACTAGTTATTAGTAGAATATTACCCCAGGAGAAAAAACAATTTCCTGCCAATAATTTTAGTTACTAATCATATGTGTATCATTATTGTTATGTCATAATGAAAATAAATACATGGCAAATCAAACATGATCATATTGAATCAAGAAAAATGTTCTTTATTTTTACTGCTTTTTATTTTATTGCATTAAAAGGGTCTGATGACTTTAGAACCGATGGAGATGGGTCTGGTTAGTTTTTGAGAAAAAAAATTCCAAAGTTTTCGTTCTAAAGTCTCCTGCCGACGGGAGAGGATTCAGGGACATAATCTGAAGAGAGCAACTAACCCAATCAACTGTACGCGTAAGCGGACTAGCGTCTTTAACACCGTTTACCTAATAGTATCTTTTTATCTATGCCGTTTACCATCAATGGTGCCGTAAACTATGTTTTGAGCCTTTTAACGCAGTTATGTATTATCCGTCCGTAATTTTTCTTGCAGATAATTGCTTGTCACGGCGAGTTGTGTTAGTATTTCTAGTAAGTACAGAGTGAATTTCCGTGGGTCCTCTAGTCATCCGGAGCCCATTAAAACACATTTAAATATTTTGACATTACTATTTCATAAATAAGTTTCTACATTCCTTTTTACGGTTATTTTTTGTTTCGTCTGATTCCTATTGGAGGCTCCGGTCGACTTTAGGACCCACGGAAATTCACTCTGTACTATAGATATAGTCACACTCCCACTTCCTGTGTACATGGTTGCTAGGTTATTAGTTCTGAGCAGGTATATATACAGTGAAGTCCATTTATTATGCAATATAGGCATGTTGCAAGTTAATTGGTGTACCCACTTTAGCATTGGAATATAGGCAACCCATTATACACTGCTAAGCACTCTTGCCCCTGCCTACTGATGAATTTAAATTTTCAATTGTCAGGAATGTTTTATTTTGAGGTTAAACTCAGTTAAACTTTCATGTGTTGCTGATTTCGGTTACATCATAGATGGTTACATAAAAAAAAACTAGCTAACTGTATAATGGGTTGCCTATATTCCCATGCTAAAGTGGGTACACCAATTAACTTGCAACATGCCTATATTGCATAATAAATGGACTTCACTGTATCAAAGATAGCGCGAAAGCGGCGTTGTCTCCCACTTCCTGTGTAGATGGTTGCTAGTGTCTGTGGTTGCTAGGTTATTAGTTCTGACAAATACTATTAATACGCTTCGCTTAATACAGGACACTCCGCGAAAAAACTAGCGCCCAAAGCCAGTTGATTATTTTTTTTCTAAAGTAGCGACATGAACTTGAAAAGGCAACAATAACGATCTTTCGTCCGCTAGATGGTGTTAAGAATTTCGAGTTTGCAGAAAAGTTTGTCAACAAGTTTGCGACTTTGATAGTTTGACGTTTAGCATAATTATTGTCATAATATTACTGAATTTTTTGGATATTCAAAATATTAACATATTGGAAGGCGTTTTAAATAATATTGCAGTGTTTGATAATAGGTAAGTAACTTATAAATATTAGACCCTTAAAAGATTACAAGAATCCATATTATATTATTAATTGTTATAATCTCAGGAAAGTCACAAAAATGCTGTAGATGTATACAATATCGATTGAATGTGTCCTGGGAACAAGAGTTATGAGTCAATCAAACAACCTTTATCATGGCAACATCGTTTTTAACGTGCTTAACTAGGAGGACAGGTAGTTTATACAAATTTTCTTTTTAATAACTAATTTAGGTAATACAGACTGGCATGACAAGATTAACGGTATCCAAATTTTGGGCAAGTACAAACGCTATAGGTACAGTTCATGAAGTGTAGTTGATTTGTTGTAATATTTTTAATGATGAAACCTAACAGACAAAATCACTATCCACTCTTTTTCCTCCAGACTTATGAAGAATAAGGATTCAACATCGATGTCATCGTAAGATTTAATCACAGAGCGAAAATTTACCAATGGAATATAGTCTGGTACACTCCATAATTTCCACGTTTCGACTGCATAAAATATTGGGATAAAGCAATTAACCGAAGTGCCCTTTTGAATTATTTCGCATTTGGAATGGGATTGAGAGACCGAATATTAGAGAATACATTTTCTACGGCAGTTATTTGAAATTTTCACTGTTAAAAATCTATTTTGCTGGTTCAAAACACCTTTTGTGGATAGCAATAAGCCTGTTTGTAACGGTTTCGAATAGCGTTTTGCCATCAGAAGACATTTTATTAGTAAAATTTCAATATTAGTGTAATAGTTTTAGTACTCTATTAGTCTATTCCATAGTATAATAGTGGTTTTATTAGTATTATAATTATAGTTGTGTAAAAACTGCTTAAGTAAATACATGTAGCCTATATTGCGTATTATTTCGTCATTTTTATTATCAAATTGATATCCAGATTGTATGGCTGTTTCATGTTATCAATAAACGTCAATAAACCATTATGCCTTTCTTCTGGAAACAAGTATTCAACCTTTACTTCCAACACTTCTAATAAATTCAGTATATCTCTATATGTATTCCTGGAATAGGTAGGTACACTTAAATGTTTCAATTCTTCTTTGTGGTGTTTTAATGCACAGAATAGATAGCAATTGTCTTTTAGTTCATTGTAAGCACTTGTACCACGTTGTACTTGTACTACATGTAGTATACAACTTGAGGAATTAGCGAATGCTCGTATCTGATCATTTTATTCCACGGTGGGTGGCTCGAATACTTTCTTTAAATTTTCAAATATAGATATAATTTCTCTTTTCTCTCTATTAGGTACTGTGCAACTTGTAACTGATTTTGTAAAGTGTTTATTAATTAATTCTTGGTCATGGATTATAGGATTGGGGATCGTGAGCTAGGAACAATTGGATTTGTTTAATCATATCATATATTAAAGGTTATCATATATTTTATTGTAACATATTACATCGGTTCTAGGTCAATCAATTAGCAATTTCATTATTAGACACAAAAGAACATATGCATTGTCATAAGTTTTTTTTTTTTTTTACATATATTTGTATTTGCAATCTGTTATGAATAACAATAAGCAAATCAGATTAGGGTAATGACAATTACGGTGGTAAATTACATGTGGAGTAAACGCCCATTGCCGTTTCTCCATTATGCGTTTTCTTACAGTTATTTGTATGTATTAGGTACTAGGCTATTTTAAAATCGGTGAGGAAGGTCCAATGGTTTGAAGCGTTTCAGTCTAGGCACTTGGACACTATTGTCAAGTAGAGTCAATGCAAGATGATTGGAATGCCTTTCCAATCGCTGAAGATATTTGTCACTGCACTTCACTATTTCTTCTTTAACTGTTTTCACATTCAGGTCTTCACGTATTTCTTTGTTAGGTATGTAAAAGGGGGCGTTAGTGATTATACGAAGTATCTTCGATTGAAAACGTTCCAGTATTTCAATGTTGGAGTTCGACGCAGTGACCCAGAGCTGAATTCCATAGCTCCATATTGGTTTTATTACAGTTTTGTAAATCAGAAGTTTATTGGACAGCGATAACTTTGAGTTGCGGCCTAGTAGCCAGTAGTAATTTTTTAGTTTTAAATTAAGGTGTTTTCTCTTAGTCCATATATGAGTTCTCCATGTTAGGGTTTTATCAAGGTGCATGCCCAAGTACTTCACGCAGTCTGTTTGCGGCAGTGCATTATCATTTATGGCAACCTCAGGAACGATACCTCTTCGCTTAGTGAAGGTGATTTGCACCGACTTTTGGTTGTTTATTTTAAAGCGCCATTTTTTGAACCAACTGAAGATATTATTTAGGTCCTGTTGTAGGGTTTGGGCGGCAGTATGGGGATCGTGATGGGTAGCGAGAATTGCCGTATCATCGGCGTAAGTTGCCGTAGTTGTGTTGGGGCTAGTGGGTATGTCGGCCGTGTACAAAACGTATAATACCGGCCCCAGGACGCTTCCCTGGGGGACTCCAGATTTAATAGTATGTAGTTCCGAGATCGCTTCTCCAAACTTCACTTGAAATGATCTTTCTTCTAAATAATAATAATTGATTTATAATAATAATAATAATAATAATTGATTTATTGCCCAACAGAAAATTAATTCCAATTAAAGGACAATGTCATGTAAATACAAGAAATAAGTACATAACGTGAGTTGCATATAACAAAAAATAACATATTTATCATTTAACAAAAGAAATAACAAAAATACTTAATTATACAGAAAAAATTAAAGATTAAAATAGCGTAGAGCATATTTTTTTAAGTCCACTAGTGTACAATTATTTATATCACAAGCTTCTGATATTTTGTTGAAATTATTACACATTACATATACCGGCGACTTTAGCAATGCATTAGTGCGCGCGGATTGACAATAGAATGTTGTAATATTACGAGTAGATTCACGTGGAATATGAAACATTATTAACGATACAAGAGAAATACAATCAATTTTGTTATGTAATAACTTATATAAGAGTGTTAAGCTAATTAATATTCTTCTAAACTCTAACGATTGATAGTCAAATCTCAGCAGCAACAGCTGTTGATCTATACCAGTTTCCGGATAGATTCCATCTATTTTGAGAGCGAGAAATTTTAAAAATTTTCTTTGGATAGACTCTAAGTAGTTTTTATGAATATCATAGTAGGGATACCAGATGGGTGAACAATACTCCAATTTACTTCTAACAAGTGAACAAAATAATGTTTTTAAAGCATTGACATTAGTGAACGATTTACAGTTTCTGAAGATAAAGCCTAACATCCTAATTGCAGATCCATGGATAGATTGTATATGATTAATAAATGTAAGCTTATTGTCGAAGAGAGTTCCTAAGTCAGTTATCGTATAACATCTCGTAAGGTGCAGGGAGTTGCATGTATAAGGATGAATTATAGGTTGCAATTTCCTAGTGTACGTAACCACTTTACATTTGGTTACGTTTAAATGAAGACTATTAGCTTCACACCACGCTTGGACTACGTTGATTTGAGACTGTAGAAGTTCACAGTCATTTGGACTAGTTATATTAAGAAAGATTTTCATATCATCTGCAAACAAGAGTTTTTCACATGTTATGGATTCGGGCAGATCATTAACGAATAACACAAACAATAAAGGACCCAGATTAGATCCTTGCGGAACTCCTGATGACGCAACAAATGAGTTGGAATTGTAATCATTATAGGCAACGAATTGCTTGCGATTTTGAAGATATGAGACAAACAAAGACAGTAGAGAATCACTAAATCCAAAATTACGCAGTTTAGCTATAATAATGGTATGGTCAATACGATCAAACGCTTTGGAAAAATCAGTATATATGACGTCAACCTGACCACGATTATCAATGGAATTAGATACAAATTGGGTGAAATAAGCTAGATTAGACACAGTAGATCGGTTGACCATAAAACCGTGTTGATAAGGGGATATGTAGTTTCTCACAAGCGGGTAAATGCGAGCGTGTAATGCTATTTCAAATACCTTAGCGAAGTTCGATAGAATACTGATAGGTCTATAATTACTTATAATCTTTGCGTCCCCAGATTTCAAGACAGGACAGATCCTAGCTGTTTTCCAGGTCGTCGGAAAAACAGATGTTTTGATTGCTAAGTTGAAAATGAAGCATAACGGTTGGGAGAAAATACTAGAACAATCTTTAACGAAAAAAGAAGGAATTTGGTCGGGACCTGAAGTCATTTTGTTTTTCAGTTTTCTAATAGCAGAAGCAACTTCATCCTGAGAAAAACTATGGATATTTATAAGAGGCATGTTATTAAATTGTTTATCAGAGGTGACAGGTGTACTCGGCGGGAGATAAACACTGCTGAAATATTCACTGAAAGCATTAACTATAGACTGTGGCGAGTCATACGAATCAGTGCCATTACACATTTTGCCTGGTATGCGAGAGTTACCTTTTTTTGTTTTCATAAATGACCAGAAGCGCTTAGAATCAGTTACAATTGACTCTTGTATACGAAAAAGATAATCGTTATAAGCTAAAGAAATTTTAGATTTCACAAGTGAGCGCAGTCGACTGTATTCCTGATATAACTGCTGTGCATGAAGATTCTTGTATCTTCTATGATAATTGGCTTTCAATTTAATAGTTTTGATTATATCAGGGGTAAACCAGATTGGATAGCGGCGCTTTTTTTTTTTTTTTTTTTTTTTTTTTTTTTTTTTTTTTTTTAGATGATTTCAAGATGCTGTAATGAGGGTGTGGAATAGCCCGTTTTAATTTGAATAACAGACCCCTATGCCAGACCTTATCAAAGGCCTGGCTAACGTCGAGAAAGACTGCGGAGCAGTAGGGGAAGGGTGGGCAAAGTGGCTACGCTAAGCAAGAATGATTTTTTTCAATAAGAAAATATTGAAATACAAAAATGAAACTTTGGCATAAGTTAGTTTCGTTATTAAGCTATATGCAAAAAAATTAACTCGGTTTAAT
The DNA here is from genome assembly GCA_963082805.1 of Hemicrepidius hirtus. NCBI lineage: Eukaryota > Metazoa > Arthropoda > Insecta > Coleoptera > Elateridae > Hemicrepidius > Hemicrepidius hirtus. Next base: position 8,436,333 of record OY720165.1, read on the forward strand.
TTCGGTTACTTAAAAAGAAAACATAATTTTCCAGTAACCCTACCAAATGGCCACTTTGCCCTACGGGGTAGGGCAAAATGGCCACTGGGTAGCCACTATGCCCGATATAAAAAACAACATTTTGTTAGCTATTGCCTTTTTATTAATTTATTGACAAATTTCACAAATGAACTCATTATCTTCTTCATCGCACCCCGCACAGGCCTCGTGTGCCCAACGTAGACAACTTGAGCACTTGATCCACCCTTCTTTTTCTCTTGACCTAGAAAAATAGTCCCCACAGAACAAGCAATCAGTGTCTATGACATCACTGTCATCAGAGTCCTCAAATAAAACACGCGTAGTCAATTTTGATTTGTTTTTCCCTGCAACTTTTTTCTTCTTTACTTCCTCCTTCTTTTTATCTTTTTCTTTTTTCAATTCTAGTTTGATTTTCTTTTGTCTTTCTTTTTCTTCCTTTTCTTCCTTCGCTGTTTCAAGTTCATTCTTGTATGGGCTTGAAGTCAAAACGACTGAGGATCCTTTTTTCCGGTTACTTTTTCGTGTGGTAATCTTTGCTTTGGGGATTGGGATAATATCATGAGGGCTTACAAGAAATGAGGTACTTGGAGAGGGGAGGGGGCTTGCAGCAGATGAGGTACTTGGAGTGGAGAGTGGGTTTACAGCAGTTGAAGTACTTGGAGTGGAGAGTGGGCTTACAGCAGATGAGGTACTGGGCCTTGATGAGTCTCCAGAAATGAGAACAAATGCATTTTTGGGGTCTCCGGAACCTACAGTGTTGTTACCATAAAATGATCCTACAGGAAGTGCGGCGTTAGGTTGAGGGTCTGCAGATCCGCGGTCAGTCTTATCAGAAGGAGTTTCCTTTTGGCCTGGGACCTGTGACTCCTGATAATCTTCAGCTGGTGGGCTTGCGGCAGCGGGGTCGGAGATATCTGTGGTTGAAGCTGCAGCGAAATCCGCTTCAGTAAACACATCTCTGTTGATTGGGACTATACCACATCTCCGAAATCCCTTTACGGCAACGGTCGGAGTAGCTGCATTCAAAAAAGCTTCCCCAAGAAGGCGTGACACTTGATATTGAGTTACAACCCTACCAGGGTTATTTCGCAAGAATCTCTCAATTGCTTGAACATAATAAGTATTGAATGGCCCCATGAAAGATACATCCAACGGCTGCAACTTATGGCTGCAGTGAGGTGGAAGGCAAACTACAGTGGTGTGAGTATCCCTAGCCTTTTGAATGAAATCAAGGTTCCTCGTGTGCGTAGCGTGTCCGTCCAGTATTAGTAATACAGGGTCTTCTTTTGATGGCTTGGCATACTTCAAGAAGTGTTCAAACCATTGTGTAAATATCTCACTTTGCATCCACCCTGAAGGGTGGCAATAAAACTCCGTCCCAGGTGGAGCACCATCTTTCAGTTCTACTTTCATCCGCTGCCTGGGAAGTATGACAAAAGGAGGGATAAAAATTCCGCCCGCTGACATACAAACTGCAAATGTCGAGAGAACGCCTCTTTCGGCTGATGTAAGGGAGCCAACTTGCCGTCTACCTTTTAGCGCAAAAACTTTTGAGGATTTTGACTGGACAGTCAAAAGTCCCGTTTCGTCAACATTGTAAACCCTATGTGGAGGATACAAGTGACTTTTTTGGACGTCCTCTAAAATGTTAAAGAATTTTGTGACATTTGGTTTGTTGAAGCCCTGGGCTCTTGCTGCTGATGTCGCCTCGGGTTTTCTTAAAGCAATTTCGGGATGGCGCTTTCTAAAACCGGTAACCCAATCTTTTCCAGCTAATCTTTTTTCATGATTGAAGGTGTTAGGAATATTATTCTTTACTGCCATTTGGTAAGCAAGGCTACGTAGGTCTGCTACAGTAATTCCAAAAAAACGTATCTCCATGTCCAAAAGGTAATTTACAAGCTGCTGTTCTTGTTCTTCATTGAAAACAGCACGATAGCGCCCCAGACATTTTTTGTTGTCAGTAGCTTGTTGATTTTGGTTTAGAACACGACGTTTTAGAGTGTTCCTCGGCACATTAAATTGTTTAGCAGCCGTTTGCCACCCCATACCATCTTTTTTCACTGCATCGATAGCTCGTTGCATCGCCTTAGGGGCCCACGTCTGCTGCTGGCTCTTCCTTTGGTATTTGGACACCATAACTGAGTCTGAAATCAAAGTAAAATGTGTTAATGCTAAAAAGCATTGATAATACCAAAGTAAGCTTTGATTCGCTGGGTTTCAATAAAAAAACATTGTAATATTCGGAAACAACAGAATATATAGGTACCGGCATAAATGTATAAATATTTGTATTTATTAATATTAATATTTTCCATAAAAAATGCAAAATATTTTGTGTCGGGTAGAGTGGCCATAGCTGAGGGCAAAGTGGCCATGGCCGTGTCCACTTTGCCCTCTTTGACGTCATTACATAAATACGACTCTACAGGCCAAACAACTAACCCTACTTCTTACTTCGACACACACATTTATAGCTAAAAATGTATTGTTTTAAGGGGTCAGTATGAATCTTATGTATTTGCAACTTATACTTACTTATAATAATAAATGCACTATGCTCGTCTTACATCAGCACGTTGAAACACATGACAACCTTGAATAACTTTTGAACAAGTGATCAGAACCGCTTCGCACGTCGGTATGATGATAATAGGAAACTATTCCGAGTAGATGAGGCGTTTGCCGCTTTGTGGCAGCACCGTACGAGGAAAAAATAGCGAGTGGCCACTTTGACCGCAATGGCCACTTTGCCCAACCTTCCCCTACTTCTTATCTTCAAAGGCAGTATTTATGTTGTCTACTACTCTATGTATCTGCTCAATTGTGGAATGTGCACTCCGAAAGCCGAATTGATGATCAGGAACGAGCTTTTCATCTTCGAGGATTGGAGAGAGTCTTTTGAGGAATAATCGTTCAAAGAGCTTAGAGAGCAGTGGTAGCAAACTTATTGGTCGATAGGATGCTGGATCGTTTGGCGGTTTGCCGGGCTTCAGGATAAGTACCACTTGGGCAACTTTCCACTGAACTGGAAAAATTCCAGTCCGTAAAATGCTATTGAAGATTAGCATTATTAGCCTGAGTGCTTTAGGGGGCAGCTCCTTCAGTATACGCCCAGTGATTAGATCGTAGCCAGGGGATTTTTTACAGTTTGTTTTTGTAGCGATCATTGTTTCAACTTCTACGAGAGAGAAAGGTTTAATTGGAAGTGAGAGCTGGAAAGGGGCTGAGAGGTAATTTTCAATATCGCTGTCTTCGTCCTCAGATGGCAGTGGCTGAAATACATCCTGTAGATGAATTGCAAATGCTTCAGCTTTGCTCTTATCGGTTCGGGCCCATGTTCCATCTTTATTTCGAATTGGAGGTACGTGTTGTTTAGGCCTATTGAGACGGCAGGTGGCTTTCCAGAGTGAGTAGTCCGTATTTTCTGTGGCAGACAGTCCATTTAGGTATTCGTCGATATATTTGTTTTTTGATTCTTTGATTTTATCTTTTAACTCCCGAGCAGCTGTGTTGAGCCTGCGCTTGTCATTACGTGATCTACTGATCTGCCAAATTCTTCGCAGACGTCGTTTTTCAGCAATTTTTTGCTTGATATCTACTGGACAGCTAGATTGTTTTATTGTTTCTACTATTTGTGGTGTAGCTCTAGTAGCGGCCATTTGTATTGATTGAGTTAGTTTTTCCACAGCAATTTCAATCTCACATATTGTTTTTAGCGGGATATTGGTATGTATCTGTTCTTCTAGTATTTCTTTGAAGTAATCCCAATTTGTTTTGCGATTGGTCAGGGTTGGTGGTTTAGTTATTTTTATAAATGAAGTGCTCATAGTTGCTATTATCGGACTGTGATCCGAGGATAAGTCCAAACTCGACGCGATTTTTAAGTAGCCATATGGTATATTTTTAATCACAAAGAAGTCAAGCAGGTCCGGGATTTTGTTCGTATCTGTTGGCCAGTATGTGGGCTGATAGGTAGATAAGTGAGTTAGATGATATTTATGCATGATAGACAGCAGTATACGACCTCTTGGAGTAGATATACGCGAACCCCAGTGAGGGTGTTTGGCATTGAAGTCGCCTCCAGCCAGGAATCTGTTTCCAAGTGATTTAAAGTATTCATCCAGACTTTCCAGATTGGGACGGTGTCCGGAAGGACAATATGCTGCAGAGATTGTTACAGGGCCAGCCCAGTCCTCAACGACTATACTCGTTGCCTGAATATATTCTGAGCAGTATTTTTGGATTTCATAGTGCCTGATATGTTGTTTTATTATAACTGCTGAGCCTCCTCTAGCGGTGCCGTTAGGGTAGTTGGTGCAGTAGATATCATATCCACGGAGTTTAAAGTAGGATTCTTCAGTAAAGTGGGTTTCAGAGATCAATAAGATATCTATGTTGTTATATTGTACGAATGCTTCTACTTCATGACGATGATTGACCAATCCGTTTGAGTTCCATTGGGCTATTGTAAGTAGTTGAGCCATTATTTTTGATTAGCGTTTACTAGCTCCCTTACTAGGTCTTTAAGATCACGAATTTCATCCATAAGTTTGTTAATCATGGTTTGTTGGGAGTCAATTATTTGTTGCATAAATGGGAGTACATTGTTTGGAGCTTCTTGTTGGTTCGATGTTAATGCGTTAGCATATGTGAGAGAATTTTGCTGACGGGTTGTACGTGGTCTGGTTTCTTGATTGTTATTAAGAGTAGAATCGATGACTGCATTTAGTGCCGGCTGTTGTACCTGATTGGATGTAGTACGTCTTTCTCTGAGCGGAGGGAATCTTCTGCTTTTTATTTGTTTATATACCGTGCATCCTTTATAATTTGCAGGGTGTTCTCCCGAGCATAATACACATTTTGCTTTGCTGCCTTCTTCTTTTTTTAAAGGACATGTTCTGTAATCATGACTCTCCGCGCATTTTACACAACGGTAGGGTCGAGTGCAGTAGTTCTGCGTGTGCCCGTAGCACTGACATCTTTTGCACTGAGCTATTTCCCTCCTTTGGTGGGGGGGCTCGACTTTCACGACAGCATTTAGTAGAGTTTCGATTTTATATACTTCTTTATTGTTATCTTGCTGTTTTAGGTCAATAAAAAATAAATTTTGCGGAGTCTTTTTAGTGCGATGTTTAACAGGGATAACATCTTTCACTTGGTGCCCGTAGGTTGCTAGTGCTTCTATTAATTCGTCTTTGTCAGTAGTGTGATGTAGGTTTCTAATTACAACTCTGAATGGCCTGTCTTCAGGCAATATGAAGGTGTGCCGGATAACTTTATGATCATCCAGTATCTTTTTTATTAACTTGTATTTTTCGACTGTTTTAAGTAGGAGTTTAATGGTGCCTCCTGACATGGCCTGATATTGATATTCGTCTTTACTCAAATGAGAATTAAGGATGTTTAACAGTGGAGTAATGTTTGCCACATAGTGGATAAATATAGGAGGGGGCCTGTGCACCTTTTCTTCATTTGTTTTATTTTGAGACGATGTTGGTGCTGTGGGATCACCCGAATTTGTAAGAGGTTGGAATCTGTTGCTTAAGAGAACAGGTTGAGAGTTTGTTTGGGTATTGGGTTGTGTAGTAGATGTGCCAGTTCGTTTTCTTTTATTTTTTCTAGTTTTAAATTCTTGAAATTCATTTGGTTTAATAACAGTTACTGATTCCTCGCTAGCAATAGATGCAGTTTCTAGATCGTAAGCAGGAGGAATAGTAGCCCTTTCATGCATTTGTTCGCATCTATTCCAGTCCATTGTTGAAGAATATTCAGTGGGTCTTGTATGTGTAAATGGAATCGATTGTTGATAATTTTGGGAATACTGAAAAAGTGTTTGTGGCGGTTGTTGCCATTGTACATTTAGTGACGATTGGGGTGCAATTTGAGGTTGCGATTGAGAAAACCACTGTAACTGAGATTGCGGTTGTGTGAATGTCGGAGTATTAAGAATATTCGACGGCATATTATAGGGTACAGGAAAATTTGGCACATTTTGGTATGTTAATCTGTTTGCATTTACCTGTGGTGTTAAATTATTTTGCATTGTAGCAATTTCAAAGTTGTTTCAAAGTTAGGAAAAATAACAAGTTCTTTAGAATGACTATCAGTAAAATAGCCGGCACTATCTGGCCTTGCGGCCTCGCACTTATCACGTTCACTGTTCACAGACAGAGTTGAAATCGACTTCACTCTGTGAAAGGTAACTCGCGAATATTGTCATAAGTAGTTACATAAATTAAATTACGCTTAACACTTATTGGAACACCCAATCACTTATTGACATCGAATAATACCTACAATTCATTTTTTACACTTTTCCGATAACAAACAGAAATTATAAATAAACTTCCTAATGGTGTCAGACAAATCTAGAGAATTATTTACTCTTGTACGTTTTCTGGGTTGAAGAGTTTTGGAAGTATGGGCTGTAAAATTGTTGGTAAAGCTTTTCATCGCAAAACATTTCTGTCCCTCCGATTTTTGAATTGATCTTGATTTCTCATTCTTCAAGCAAAGAAAATAACAGTTTATTTCAATATATCTCAAAACTAATATTTTAATTGTTAATTGAATCTGATAAATACTTACTTCTCAAAGCAATGCAAAACAGGATAATATCACCTTCTCTACCAATATTATTTATCCACTTTTCCGGGTTATTTTTCGGTAATCGGTAAAATGTTACACCGCTATTAATGTGGCAATTAATTGCACAATAACAAAGCATGATAATTAATTCTTAATTGCAAAACTAAACTGAATTTTAAATTCAAATAGTATTTAAATTGATAAACGTCAAAGTCGCGATAGTAGCGCCACAGCGGCAAGTAAATCGTTATTGTTGCCTTTTAAAACGTCAAAATTCATGTCGCTACTTTATAAAAAAAACAATCAACTGGCTTTGCTAGCGCCGCGTAACGCGCGCCATCTATTCGGTTTGGTGTGGAACCATCTGGAAATATACCATGGCAACGGCACCTTTTTGAAAATTTTGTTTACTATTTAAACAAATATTGACAGTATTTTATGTGATTTGACATAAAACATAACCTAAAACAATTTTCGTAGTTAAAGTTTGACGTTTTGTCATAGTGAAAATAATCCAACCCGCATAGATGGCGCTAGTAAACATGTCGCAAATCGTTTATATAGCAAAATCCAGGAGTGTCCTGTATTAAGCGAAGCGTATTAATAGTATTTGTTTCTGAGCAGGTATATATATCAAAGATAGCGCGAAAGCAGCGTTGCCTCCCACTTCCTGTGTACATGGTTGTTAGGTTCAAAGATTGTTAGGTTATTAGTTCTGAACAGGTATATATATCAAACATAGCGCGAAAGCGGCGTTGCCTCCCACTTCCTGTGTACATGGTTGCTAGGTTTACATAGTAGTGCGCATATACCCCCCGGTCGCCTCACCTCCCTCTCCCGTAGGCAGGAGCTTCTTTGGGAAAGTGTAGGGTTTTTGTTTGGAAACTTTTTTTTAGGAAAACGGACCGCAAATTTTTTTTAATTTTTGAAAAGAGGGCCAATACGGCAACATTCTCTGATTTTTTCAAGACCCAACTCTGTGGGTCCTAAAGTCGTCCGGACCCATTTATCCTAATGAATTTTGCAACATTTTATTAAATAAATACTACTATTATACTTTACCTAAGTATGCCCAAAGGGTTAAATAGGGCACATATTGTAATTTAATATTAAATAGGATTTATCTCCGGAAATCTAAATTTTACACTTAGCAACACTGGACTCAGTCAACGTCTGGCAACCCTGCCTGTATTTTTGTTGATTGTTGAACATCCTGTCAAAGCGCGGTTTTTGGCTAGGTTTACCCTTTACCGTTTTATAACCTGTGAAGAGCTTTTGACGTTTGTGTGTTTCTTTCCTAAATATAAATAATTTCAGGATCACAATAAGAACTTATCATATTTCCTTAATTTAGAATTTCTTGCTTGTATATTTTTTGTAAATTTACTGCAATAAACAACGTTAAGTAATGTGTAATCTTGTATGGCATCAAATTAAAACTGTTCAGTATGTTCACAAGAAGGTTGTAATAAAAAGACCTCTTGCAGTGACATGGATTTTGTGCTCTACATAAACGATATCGCAGTTCATACGGAAGTTGTAGATGAGGGATTAGTGATAAATCCCGATGATTCTACTCTGGATGCTCGGAGTAGCAACGACGTCAAGGAGAACTTTTCTCAAGCAGAGGGTAAGTGTTTAAAATTAGTTTTACCCAGACGTTTCATTAACGTGGAATTTTCTCTACATAAATGCCATTGCAGTAAAATCAGAAATTGTACGTGAGGGCTTCGTGATGGATACTGAGAATCGTACGTTGGATGTTTGGAATAGGAAAGACAATAAGGGAAACTTTTCTCAAGCTGAGTTGCAAACAGGTGGTAAGTAGGAAAATCCAGGGGAAAATCATTTTTTCTCCGATAGACAGTAAAAGCATGCTTTGACTGACATTTGACTGTCTCCAAAGTTCCACATTTACTGCCTAGGCAAAAGTGATCATTTTTACTGACAGTAGCATTCAAAATCAGGTTGCTTCGAAAAATAAATAAATTTGAAATTTTTATTAATTAAATTTAAGTTCCATATTTTTCACGATTTCTTTAATTTCGGATGGGGTGAACATTTCTTTGTCATTTTCCATTGTAAATATATTATAAATTAATTAATATTTACGAATTAACAAGATTAAACTATTTTATTCGCAACAAATAGAATGACATTTCTCAAGTATGTTTTTTCATAGCAACCAATAAAAACTGCATAGCAACAGATGCTTGCTGATACTAATAGCACAAAAAATATTAAAAATAATCATTAAATTAATGTTAAATGTAAACAATCGGAGAAAAAATTATATGTTCAACACGGCAGAAATACAGATTTACTGCCTTGGCTGGTTTCACAGCTTCGGCTTCGCCTCAGCTGTGAAATACCAGCTGCGTCAGTAAATCTGCTACTTTTCTGCCTTGTTAAACAAATAACTATTTTCCTTTTCAACGATATATTTGGTTTGACCACTACCTTCTTGATTTTCGAGACTTGACGTCTCTTTCCGGACTATTCATATAGCAAGTTGAGGCGTGACTTCACTTGCATTCCAACACAAAACGAGAGTAAAAACAATTGAAAGTGAATTTAGATTTGAAACTTTTAATATTTCAAACGTAAATAAGTTTGTTCGTTTGTCTGCACTGAACATGAACTTTCTACACCTGCTCTAGAGTAGGTGCAGAGAGCAGAGAGTGCATAGATGACGCCACTTCAGTTCAGTTAGTACCATTTAGTGCAGACAAACGAACAAACCTAATATTTTGTACCAAATATATTTCTACATTCTACTAAACAATTACAAGTATACAGGGTGTCTCAAATGGAGTAGGATAATATGGGCATCTTGGTTTTTATTGAAGATAGAGATTCGGTTAAATGGGCAATGTTTTGCAGTTTCTCATACTGATTCATACCCCGATTAGAAAAATTATAAATTTTCAGTCGTTCAGTTGTTATCTTGAAAAAACTGAAAAATGCGTATTTTTAAAAAGTGGAATATTCGCGTAATTTTAATATTTATGGAGAAAAGTTTCAAATAAAAGTTACTAGCTTCGATTAGCCCGATTTAAAAACGTTATTCAATTTTTTTTCAAAATGGTGGTTTTCAAGATATTGATAGCAACTTTTATTTTAAATGGGCGCCATTTTGTTTGTTTACAGAAATGGATTGCAAACAAAAGACATGATACAAAATTTTATTTAAAATATTAAAATTACGCAAATATTCCACTTTTTAAAAATAGGTACGCATTTTTCAGTTTTATCAAGATAACAACTGAACGACTAAAAATTTGTAATTTGTCTAATCGGGATATTTATCAGTATGAGAAACTGCAAAACATTGCCCATTTAACCGAATCTGTATCTTCAATAATAACCAAGATACCCATACTATCTTACTCCATTTGAGACACCCTGTATACAAGGTGTCCCGAAAAAAGTGTGCAATACTTTATCAGCGTTTTGTACCAGCAAAAATAAGAAAAAAGTTCCTACAAACGTAGGTCGAAAGATGCTTCCAAAGGGAGCTACAGCCTCCTTGCAGGTGGCCTCTGAGATAGTTTTTATTGAATATCTTCAAAACCGTTCAAGGTAAAATAATGAAATTTTGCACAGGCAATACTCGCCACTGATTATGACCCATCATCCGAAAATGTTTGGTTGCTAACAAGTTACCAGCCGACAAAAATGTAACGACGAATCACTAATTTTATTCGTAAAAATTTAACCAAATAAGATATTGTTATGGTTGTTAGGAAAAGTATTTTTATGTTTGGCCTCCCAACTAAACTAAATCGGTCCTCAGGTTTACCACCCTTTGAATAATTTAAAAATTCTGAAAACACAATAAGCGCCACTAAACCAAAGAAATACTTTACGTAAGAACCAAAACAATATCTTATTTGGTTAAACTTACGAACAAAATTAGTTATTCTTCGTTCCATCTTTGTCGGCAACTTTTTTCCTTATTCTGGCGAGAGGAATCACCTCCTACAAGTTTTCGGTGTACATTTAAATCGCCCTATATATTTAAAAAATAATACTTTTAATGTTAATATGCTTTCATATATAATAATATAATATACTGTTAATCATTTCAGTAAAACATGAAAATACCAGCACCCATTTGAATGCCGAAATAAAATCTGATGTGAAATTTAATATCAAGAGTGACGATGATGATATCTATATTAAGATTGAACCTTTAGTGGGCGAGGAGCTGGATATAAAAGAAGAAATTGGCGAAATTGAATCCGAAATCAGGCAAGGCTTTCAAGTTGAACAATTAGATTCTGCAATGTACAGCACCTTATGTCCAATTGAACAAAAATCCAATAATGCAAGAGGTAACTCAGAAACATATACAAGAACTGTAAGTGGCGAGAGGGCTAAACAGGGAAGTAATGTTGAGACTGGTAGTAAGATAGCTACAAGAGAGAAATGTGATTATAGAAATTTACGAAAGAGTAACTTACAACAACATATGAAAACCCATACGGGTGAAAAACCATTTCAATGTGATATATGCAACTATAGATGTGCACATAAGAGTAACTTTCGACAACATATGAAAACCCATACGGGGGAAAAAGCATTTCAATGTGATATATGCGACTATAGATGTGCACGCAAGAGTAGCTTGCGACAACATATGAAAACCCATACGGGGGAAAAACCATTTCAATGTGATAGATGTGATTATAGATGTTCACAGAAGCCTAACTTACAAGTTCATATGAAATCCCATACGGGTGAAAAACCATTTCAATGTGATATATGTGATTATGGAAGTTCACAGAAGACTCACTTACAAGTTCATATGAAATCCCATACGGGTGAAAAACCATTTCAATGTGATAGTTGCAACTATAGATGTGCACACAAGGGTAACTTGCGACAACATATGAAAACCCATACGGGGGAAAAAGCATTTCAATGTGATGTATGCGACTATAGATGTGCCCGCAAGAGTAGCTTGCAACGACATATGAAAACCCATACGGGTGAAAAACCATTTCAATGTGATAGTTGCAACTATAGATGTGCACACAAGGGTAACTTGCGACAACATATGAAAACCCATACGGGGGAAAAAGTATTTCAATGTGATATATGCGACTATAGATGTGCACGCAAGAGTAGCTTGCGACAACATATGAAAACCCATACGGGGGAAAAAGCATTTCAATGTGATATATGCGACTATAGATGTGCACGCAAGAGTAACTTGCCGCAACATATGAAAACCCATACGGGTGAAAAACCATTTCAATGTGATATATGTGATTATAGATGTTCACAGAAGACTCACTTACAAGTTCATATGAAATCCCATACGGGTGAAAAACCATTTCAATGTGATATATGCAACTATAGATGTGCACACAAGAGTAGCTTGCAACAACATATGAAAACCCATACGGGTGAAAAACCATTTCAATGTGATATATGCAACTATAGATGTGCACGCAAGAGTAGCTTGCGACAACATATGAAAACCCATACGGGGGAAAAAGCATTTCAATGTGATATATGCGACTATAGATGTGCACGCAAGAGTAACTTGCCGCAACATATGAAAACCCATACGGGTGAAAAACCATTTCAATGTGATGTATGCGACTATAGATGTGCACACAAGGGTAGCTTGCAACGACATATGAAAGCCCATACGGGTGAAAAACCATTTTAATACAATATAATATGAAAGTTTGAAAGGATAAAAATTATTAATTAAAGTTTATATAAATATGTAATAAATAAAATATCGATTTTAACTGGAAATAACGTTTTATTTGCTTTGTATGTAACATAATTAAATATTTTGGAAGCTTTTGATATTTTTACAAACCCACAAAAAACGTACAAATTGAGCTCTTAGATAATCTTTTACTGGAAATTTTGGAACAGAACTGTCTGTGTGAAAATGTCATTTTGACAATCCTTTAAAAAATAAAAATCAGATATGTAAAGGAACAGCAGGTTTGTGTATCCTTTTGTAGTTTTGCGTAAATATTGTGATACTAACGAAAATAAACCGAATGTTTTTAACGCCTTTTATTTACTGATTGAAGTTTTACAAACTTAGTAGTTCATCTGTTTTACAAGGTGCCTAAAGAAAAACATTCAAATCTTATTACATACTATGTATTTAACTGTAATACTTTCCCTTTTTTCTTTTATAGTTTTATCAAGTCCCAACTTATCGTTTAAATTCACCAATCGTGGTCTGAGTAGTGGCTTGGTCATGATGTCCGCAACTTGGTCTTCTGTGGGGATGTACTGAACCTTTAAAATTCCTTCTAACACTTTTTCTCTTATGAAAAAATATTTTATTCTTATGTGTTTAGTACGATGATGGTTTTCGGGATTGTGGCAAAGACGAATTGTTGCCTGGTTGTCTATTTTAAGAATGGGAACTTGTTTTGGACAACCCATATCTTCAAACAGTCTAGACAGCCCTATTATTTCTTTTACTGCCTCATTTGCTGCCACTAGTTCTGCCTCGGTTGTTGACGTTGCAGTCAAATGTTGTCTTTGACTAAGCCATGACACAGCTCCTCCTGCATATGTCACTACAACACCAGAAGTGGAACGACCTGTTTTTACGCAACCACCAAAATCTGCATCGCTGTAACAGTCCAACTTACAGCTGCCGTCTGCTTTGAACCGTATCCCCAAAGTAGAAGTACCGGCAATGTAGCGAAACACTCGCTTTAGTCTCGTAACATCTTGTGTACTTGAACAGTCCAAATTTCTCGATAATACACTAACACTGTAGGCTAGATCAGGTCTAGTACCTACCATTAGGTACATTAGAGCACCGACAGCTTCTCTGTATGGAAAATTATGCTGTTTGTCCCTTTCCTGTTCTTCCTCAATAGGATCCCCTAATCTGATCATTGGAGATGATACAGGTTTGCATTCGCTGAAATTGAAACGTTCTAATAATTTTCTTGCATAAGCCTGTTGAAAAATTTTTATTGAACCATCTTCAAAACGTTCAATTTCAAAACCAAGATAGTACGATGCTGGTTTAACGGTAATTTTAAATTCCTTCTTTAGTTCCTCCATAAAGGATTCAGCTTCTTTTGAATCATTTGCCATTACTAACCCATCGTCTACAAACAATGCTATCATTAGTTTTCTATTGCCACTTCCTCTAATATGAAGACAAGGATCAGCTTCACTTGTCCTAAACGCTGCTTGTTTAAGAAAGGTAGTTAATCTTTTATTCCAGCATCTTGGGGCTTGTTTGAGTCCATATAAACTTCGTAATAATTTACAGACCCTTTTTGTTCCATCGGTATAGCCCTCTGGCTGCTCCATATAGATGTCTTCATCTAGGTGTCCATATAAAAATGCTGTTGAAACATCAAACTGAATCAAATGCATTTTTTCTGTTGCTGCAATACTCAACATGGCTCGTATTGTACTTAGTTTTGCTACTGGACTGAATGTTTCATTAAAATCCACACCATACTTTTGACTAAAACCTTTTATAACAAGTCTTGCTTTATACTTATCTACTGAACCATCAGGATTCGATTTTATTTTAAAAACCCATTTAGACGGTATCACTCTAGACCCTTTAGGCAGATTTGTAAGTTCCCATGTATGGTTTTCCTCTAAGGATTTTATTTCATTGTCCATTGCCTCTTGCCAATGTTTTCTATTATTTTCACTGAGAGCATCTTCATAAGTTTCAGGTGTGGTGACTTGAAAAACTACTTCTTCACCAAACATTACATAGTCACCTAAGTATGCCGGTTTTGACAATCTTGAACGGTCCCTCAAATTTCTGGAAAACTGTGAGAGCGGGTTTTCTCTTTCTTCGTCTGCTGACTCACACTGTTCACTATCAGACGGTTCTTCAGATTCAGATTTACCTTCCTCTGAACCTTCTCTTTCATCAGACACCTCTTGGCCTTCTTGCTTTCCCTCATCTTGAATCTCTATGTCCGAAATTGGCAATTTTACATGTAATATATGTACTTGTTAGGTTGGCATTAAATATAGTTACGTTGGTTACTCATGGTTAACCTGTACAGTTGTAGAGTATACTGATGAAGTCGTTCTTAATAAATATTCATTAAATAAGTATTGTTGATTAATATAATAAGCTATAAGTGCTAAAGATAAAACATGGTGTCAGAGTAAAAGTAGTCTAGCAGAAATAAGGAAGTCTTGTTACAGAAAGGAGACGCACGTGCAGAACCTAACCTCAATACAAGAGAGGCGCGAAAATCAGAAATCATGGCTGAAAATTCAGTTAAAAAGCCATCCGAACTAAGCTTTGAAGGAAATGTTTATAAAAATTGGATAAGCTTCAAGCAAAAATATGAAATCTATATAGAGGCCAGTGACAAACAACAAAGACCAGACAAGACCAAAATCGCTATCTTATTGAACATGGCAGGTGATAAAGCTATAGATATTTATCCACTTGGTTTGGAGTAGCAGCCAATTATACGTTATTTTAAATAAAACAAGAAGTTTCATTCATGTCATAGGTACATATTGTATTTAAAAAAAAAAAAAAAAATTTTTTTTTTTTAACGTTTCGCCGATTAGGCTTCTTCAGAATTAAATATAAAACACAGTCTAAAAATATAAAAAACACAAAACTTAGGATAGTGAACGAATTAGAAAAGTGAAAAACTTACCAAAATTATTACATAAAATATACAAAAACTACAGTGAAAAAACTGGTAAAAATCAGTAAAACAGGAACAATTAACAAAAGAACGACGAAAAATTAAAAAACACTGTAACTGTTGTGAAAACATTTTAAAAATTGAAAATTAAAAATTTTACAAATAACAAGACATGTTGCTTGAAGAGAACCAAGTCTGAGAATGAAGGAAAAACCACACAAGGTTAAAAGTTTGAAGGTAAAATTGAAAATGGAAAGATTTTATTTAAAATCTTTATAATAAATTTAAAAAAGAAGTTAAAAATTATTAGCAAAATAATCGTTGAAAAATTCAATTAGTAATATGGATAATAAAATTTAATTAATTAATTAAATTAAAATATATGGAATTTAAGTTTTCTACATCAGTACGATAATTAATACTGTTCGGCGACTTTTTAATCTCTAAACTTTCTAGAATTAGTCTTTTTTTTAAATTGGATTCATTATGAAGAATGGAGGTATTAGGGAAATCGAAATTGTGAAAGTTATCTATAGCATGATCTGATAGTGCTGTGTTAGGTTTGTTAGGGGTTAAAATTTTTTTTTTAATTGATTGTTTATGTTGTGAAATTCTGTTTTTTAAATATTGTTTTGTTTGGCCTATATATACAGAGTTACAATTATTACATGGAATAGAATAAATTATGTTTGATTTAAAATCTGATTTAATTTTGTCTTTTAAATTACTGAAAAATTTTTTACCAATTGTATTATTATTGAAAAAAGCAGTTTTTATATTACATTGTTTAAACAGTTTTGCAATATCATTAGATAAATTAGGTATGTACGGAATGGATAGATAAGGGTAATTGTTTGGGTTGGGATTATTATTAATTTGTTTAGTTTGTTGTGTTGTTTTATTGTTTAGAGAAAACATTCTGTTTTTTATGTGTTTGTTAATGAAATTTAGGGGGTAGTTGTTGGATAGTAGTATATTTTTAACGATATTAATGTTTTCAGAGTGATATTGTTTATTAGATAGTAATATAGCACGGTCAATTAGGCTGTTAATGACACTTATTTTGTATTTAATTGAGGTGAATGAATTAAAATCTAAATAACGGTTTGATTTAACAGATTTTCTATACCAATTAGTGTTTATTTTACCTGACTGAGATCTGAAAAGGCTGATATCTAAGAAATTGATGGAATTGTTATTAAAATTTTCTTTTTCTATAGTAAATTGAAGGTGGGTATTATAGTTGTTAAAAATATTGAAAATTGTTTGTATGTAATTTTGATTAGCACCAATTATTATATCATCTACGTATCTTTTATAAAAACATATGTAAGGTTTATTATTTAACAATTGAGTTTCCATGTCACCTAAGACCAGTTCAGCTATGGTTGAAGATAAGGGGGAGCCCATTGGGACACCAAAAGTTTGGGAATAAATTTTATTATTGCATGAAAAGTATGTTGAATTTAAAACAAAATTAATAGTATACATGAAATCTTCTTTAGGGATATTAGTGAAATTTTTAATTTTTGACCAATTATTGTCTATAGCTTGAAGAGCAAGATTAATAGGAATATTAGTATATAATGAAACAATATCAAGAGAAAAAAGTTGATGATTATTAGGTAGAGTTACATTATCAATGAATTTTTTGAAACTCCAAGAATCTTTTACACTGTATTTGTTTAGTTTAGTAATATTAACAAGTATATTAGATAAGTATTTTGAAAGATTATAAGTAGGGCCAGTATACGATGAGACTATGGGACGTAAAGGAATATTATTTTTGTGTAATTTTGGAAGACCATATAGAGTGGGTGGTGTACTATTGTGGATTATTAGTTTTTTGTAAATGTTATTGTCAATATAATTGTTATCTAACCAAGATTTAATAATTTTATTGTTTTTTATTTGGATGGCTGAAGTGGGATCTTTTTTTTCCAATTTGTAAGTATTATGATCATTAAGCAATTCATTAATTTTATTATTATAATCTGTTTTATTAATAATAACTGTTTTTTGTGTTCTGTCAGCATTTGTTATAAGAATATCATTGTTGGCTTGAAGAAATTTTTTAGTTATGTTAATTTTATTAAGTAATATTTTATTTTGTTTTTGTTGTAGTGGGGGAAGAATGTTAGTTTTATTTTTATTAGTGAAATTAGTTATGATATTGCAAAATTTTGTTCTAATATTATGTTGATTATTATTATCAATATTACTAATTGCTTTCTCGACATTAATGATAAAGGACTCAAGAGGAAGCTTTTGATATGGATTGAAAATATTAAATTTTGGGCCCAGTTTCAGTATATCAAGGACGTCTGTTGGAATATTTTTATTATTGGATAGATTTTCTATACAATTGTTGTTATTATTAATTGTGAAAAGGTCAGGGTTTGGAGTATCATTACTATTATTTTTTTTTTCTAAGAGAAAAAGTTTTTTATTATGTTTTGAGATGATTTGTTGACGGGTATTATTAATGAAACATGTTAACTGAGAAATAAATTGAGCAATAATAAGTTTGGGAATAAATATTTCTAGTGAGTTTTTATAATTGATAATTTTTTGTTTGAGATAATTTAATAGGGAAAATGAATCATTGATGATTAAAGACATAGTAGTTAAAGAGAATTGTAAAAGGGCATTATTAAATTTATTAGCATTATTATTGTTTTGGAAATTTAAGTGTTTGAAATTTTTTTGTAAAAATTTTGGTATTAACAATTTTAATTTACAATTTTTTAAAAAATTTATTCGTTCACTCACAGCACTATCAGATCATGCTATAGATAACTTTCACAATTTCGATTTCCCTAATACCTCCATTCTTCATAATGAATCCAATTTAAAAAAAAGACTAATTCTAGAAAGTTTAGAGATTAAAAAGTCGCCGAACAGTATTAATTATCGTACTGATGTAGAAAACTTAAATTCCATATATTTTAATTTAATTAATTAATTAAATTTTATTATCCATATTACTAATTGAATTTTTCAACGATTATTTTGCTAATAATTTTTAACTTCTTTTTTAAATTTATTATAAAGATTTTAAATAAAATCTTTCCATTTTCAATTTTACCTTCAAACTTTTAACCTTGTGTGGTTTTTCCTTCATTCTCAGACTTGGTTCTCTTCAAGCAACATGTCTTGTTATTTGTAAAATTTTTAATTTTCAATTTTTAAAATGTTTTCACAACAGTTACAGTGTTTTTTAATTTTTCGTCGTTCTTTTGTTAATTGTTCCTGTTTTACTGATTTTTACCAGTTTTTTCACTGTAGTTTTTGTATATTTTATGTAATAATTTTGGTAAGTTTTTCACTTTTCTAATTCGTTCACTATCCTAAGTTTTGTGTTTTTTATATTTTTAGACTGTGTTTTATATTTAATTCTGAAGAAGCCTAATCGGCGAAACGTTAAAAAAAAAAAATTTTTTTTTTTTTTTTTAAATACAATATGTACCTATGACATGAATGAAACTTCTTGTTTTATTTAAAATAACGTATAATTGGCTGCTACTCCAAACCAAGTGGATAAAACTTCCCAGCTGTTTATTTTTAATTACATAGATATTTATAATCAATTTAAATTTAAGGAAGGTGAAGACAAAAACAAACTAGCTGTAGTTACACAAAAGTTTGAAGAATACTGCAGCCCACGAAGAAACGTCGTGTACGAGAGGTTTGTGTTTTGCAACACGGTACAAAAAGAAGGCCAGTCGTTCGATGATTTTCTGACTGAATTACGTAATAATGCCAGTCAGTGTGAATTTGAAGGAGAGGAAAGTTTAATTAGGGATAGAATAATCTTTGGTATTCGAGACAAAGGTTTACAAGAAAAACTTTTAGCGGAAGGTGAAATCACAGCAGAAAATGCTGCTAAAATGTGCAGAACTGTAGAAACTAGCAAACAGCACCAACAATTAATTGAAGGAAGTTCGTGTGAAGTTGTCAACGCGATCAAGAATCCCCAGCGGAAGCCGAGTTCAGAGACCGAAGGTGACGTCTTTGACTGCCGCAAGTGTGGGAAGAGGCACATGTATGGCCAGTGTCCAGCGTATGGTAAATTTTGTACATTGTGTAGAAATAGGAACCATTTTGCAATTGGTTGCATGTTAAATAAGTCTAGTAATAGTTACAATAGGGTAGGAAATGATAGGAGTAGCAGTAGGTTTGAAAGAAGCAGCCGATTTGGTAACACCTCGGGTACACGCAGTAACAAAAAAGTGTATATGGTGGAAGATACTGAACTTGATAGCAGTGATGACAGTTTCCATATTGATACATTGTTCGTAGAAAATGAATGTGTTTATAAGGTTAATAATAACAAAGGTAATGATACAAGTTGGTATCAAGAAGTGTATATCAATAACAATAGTTTTCAAATCAAAATTGACAGTGGGGCTACGTGTAATATTTTACCAACAAGAGATTTTTGGAAGATTAGACATAAGGGTGAAATAACTCGAGTGAACACTAGAGTAATAGCATTTGGTAATAACAAGCTAGATGTGGTAGGAAAGGTGAATATAAATATTGTTGTAAATAACAAGGCTTATGATGTTATATTTTTAATAGTACATGTTTTAGAAAAACCGATCTTAGGATTAAAAACTTGTGTTAAGTTAGGGTTGATAGCTAGAGTCAATAGTATTAATATTCAAACAGACGAAAAGTTTTGTCAGGAATACAAGGACGTATTTCAAGGGGTTGGGAAGATACCTTTAAAATACAAAATCATACTAAAAGATGATAGCACGCCTGTAATAAAACCAGTTAGAAGGGTACCGGAAACAATTCACGAGAAATTGAAGTCGACATTAGATAGACTTGTTAGGAAAGAAATAATAGAAATAGTTGATTATCCAACAGACTGGGTGAACCCAATAACGATTGTTGAAAAACCAAATGGTACACTACGAATTTGCTTAGATCCACACGATTTAAACAAGTGTATAAAATTAGATAGTTTTCCAATACCTACATTAAGAGATTTTGAAGTAAAATTGGTTAATAAAAAAATATTCACAGTCTTGGACATGAAAGATGGGTTTTTTCAAATTGAACTTGACAGTGAGAGTAGTCTACTAACTACTTTCATGACACCGTTTGGCAAGTTCAAGTTTAATAGACTACCTTTTGGGTTAAATGTTAGCCCAGAAGTGTTTCAAAGAACGAATATGAAGATTTTTGGTGATATAAAGGATGTAGGTGTTTATTTTGATGACCTAATTATTGCATCAGAAAATGAAGAAGAACATAACTATACACTTGAAGTTGTTATGAAACGAGCAAGGGAAAATAATATTAAGTTTAATAAAAGCAAGTTACAATTTAAAGTCAAGAAAGTTAGGTATCTTGGGAAGATGTTCTCTGAAAATGGAATAGAAATTGATCCTCAGCAGGTAACAGCTATTGAAGCTCTTGAACCACCCAAAAACAAGGGTGATTTGCAAAAAGTACTCGGGATGTTTAGCTATTTGTGTAGGTTCATACCGAATTTGGCAGAAGTAACTAGTTCTTTAGGACAACTCTTGAAACAAGATGTTGAGTTTAGTTGGTCTTCAGAACAAGAAAAAGATTTCAAGAAGCTGAAAGAACTAATTAGTAGAGCACCTGTTCTAAAATTATTTGATGGAAAGTTACCAATTGAGGTGTGTGCAAGTAAATCAGGCATAGGTGGTTGTCTTATACAAGAGGGACATCCAGTGTCATTTTGTTCAAGAAGTCTCACTGAAACTGAACAGCTGTATTCGCAGATAGAGAAAGAGTACCTTAGCCTTTGTTTTTCAGTGGCCAAGTTTCATGAATATATCTATGGGAGATTAGTTAATGTTTATACAGATCATAAACCGTTAGTATCAATTAGTCAAAAAAATATTCAAAGTATTCCCTCAAGATTACAACGGATGAAATTAAAACTTATAAAGTATAGCTTAAATGTTAAATTTATCGCTGAAAAGCAGAACATAATAGCTGATGTGCTATCAAGAAATTATATAAAGAAACCCACCCAAGAAGACCCAACGTTTAATGAAGTTGTTCATAGCATGAAAGAGTTAGCAATAAGTACAAGCAGACTAAAAGAAATAACTGAAGAAACAGTCAAAGATCCACAATTAGCACAGTTGAAGCAGTACTTTTACAATGGGTGGCCAGAACACAAAAATGATGTCTGCAAAGAAGTAATGAGATATTGGAAAATTAGAGATGGCGTTAGTGCTGCAAATGAGTTGGTGTTCTACAATGATAAAGTCATTATACCCCAGTCGTTACGGAAAGAGATGCTACAAATACTTCACGAACCTCATTTTGGAATAGAAAAGACTAAGAGAAATGCAAGATCTATGTTGTATTGGCCTAATATGTCAAAACAAATCGAAGACTTAATCAAACAGTGCAAGATCTGTGAGAAATACTCCAATAATAAAATAAAAGAAAAGCTAATTCCCCATAAAATTCCAGATTACCCATTTGAACGTGTGTGTACTGATATTTTAGAATACAATAACGAGTCGTATCTGGTGTTGGTTGACTATTTTTCAAAATGGTTGGAGCTTAGAAAGTTGCAAAATAAGACTAGCAAAGAAGTCATAAGTCATCTCAAGCTGATATTCGCATCACATGGCATACCAAGGGAATTGGTATCTGACAACATGCCATTTAATAGTTATGAGTTTAAAATGTTCTCAAAAGAGTGGAATTTCGACATAACAACAAGTAGTCCACTATACCCGAAGTCTAATGGTCTTGCTGAAAAAGGTGTAGAATATATCGCCAGCAGAAATGCTTTACAGTCGCAAGTTGAGAACGAAGGTACCAGTCCTTAAGGAAAACTTGGAACCAAAAATTGCAGTAGGAGCTAAGGAAATGTTGTGTAAAAATCAGCAATCTCAAAAGTACTACTATGATCGCAGTGCGAAAGAATGTGAAACGTTCAAAAAAAGGTGACGACATTCTAATTAGAGACCCAAACAGGAAAGTCTGGAATCCAGCTAGAATTCTAAATGAACATAAGACCCCAAGGAGCTACAATGTTGTTGATGATAGAGGTAGTACATACAGGAGAAATTCAGTATTTCTTAAAAGCTCGCCAAACAGTATGAATATTAAGAAAGATTATAATTATCATATCTTTGATGAAAACCCTACAGGACAACCTGAACCGCTAGATGATCCAGAACCCCAAAGCTCCGTTAACACTAATACAATAAATAATGATAATGTTAGGAGGTCTCATAGGGATACTAGGAAGCCAAGTTATCTTAAAGATTTCGTAAAGTAAGGGAGGTGTAATATATGTACTTGTTAGGTTGGCATTAAATATAGTTACGTTGGTTACTCATGGTTAACCTGTACAGTTGTAGAGTATACTGATGAAGTCGTTCTTAATAAATATACATTAAATAAGTATTGTTGATTAATATAATAAGCTATAAGTGCTAAAGATAAAACATTACATACTCACACTGACTTAGCTTTTCTTGAAATAAAACATCTCTACTCAGAATAACTTTATTTTCTTCTTTTACCCAGATACGATAAAGCTCATCTCCGTCATATCCTACCAGGTAACCTTTTGTAGCTTTTTT
This sequence comes from Hemicrepidius hirtus, assembly GCA_963082805.1. NCBI lineage: Eukaryota > Metazoa > Arthropoda > Insecta > Coleoptera > Elateridae > Hemicrepidius > Hemicrepidius hirtus. The sequence continues at coordinate 8,459,191 of OY720165.1, forward strand.
ATCGGGAATGTGGGCGTAGCAGATAGAACCAATTATTCTTAAATGCTTTATTCTAGGTTTCTTACCTATCCACAGCTCATAGGGACTTACACCGTCTACAGATGATTTCCCAGTTCTATTTAGGATGTACAGTGATGTTGCTACAAGTTCTGCCCACATGGCTTCTGGAAAAATTAAATTTTCATTAGAATATTTAAAAGTTCTTGCCATTTCAATAGTTGTGCGAAAATCCCGTTCACAAATCGCATTCTGCTGAGGCGTGTATGGAGCTGTCAACCTCTGCGTGACCCCCGCTCTTAAGATCTCTCTGATCTCCGTGTTGTCCATCGCACCCCCATTATCACTTATTATTTCTCGGACAGAATGGCCTAACATCTTTGCATGTTGAAGTACCTTCTTTAACATTTCTTTAACCTCTGATTTCTCTGACATCAGATAGCCATATCGAAACTTTGTATAATTGTCTTTAAAAACAACTACATACTTTTTATTTTTGAAAGATTCCACAAATGGTCCGCATACGTCAGCTGATATTAATTCACCTGGTTTTGTTGACTTTTCACTGTGACCAAATGGTAGCCTATGAGCTTTTCCATAGATGCAAGGTTCACATAATTGCTTTTCTTCTTTAGAAATTTTTATGTTCAACTCTCTTTGCATCTTAGCTTGCACATGTCTTTTATCTTGATGGCCCCACCTCTCGTGGTACAACTGCAACTGATTTTCAACAAAATTTACCTCAGGATTTTCTTTTGGTAGCACTGGTTTAATTTTTGCTTCGAATAAAGTGCCTCCTTGTTCTCTTGTACCATTCAGCATCAGCTTTCCCTGATTTGAGAGCCAGCACTCTGTCACTGTTGACTCAAATACACTTTTTGGGTTCCTGTCTTGTGCTGCCAGCACAGAAAACAAATTTATGCCTAGGTTTGGTACGTACCAGACATCTTTTAACAAAAATTCTTCCCCAGTAGTCAATGTTTTTACTCTTACTGTCCCTGTTCCCAAGGCGGGTAGGATTTCTTTTCCTGCTGATTTAATGCCACATGGGGCTTCAAATTTCTTAAACTCTGTATAATACAAATCACTGTTTGTTACATGTCTCGTGGCCCCATTGTCTATCCACCATGTATACGAATTGGTAGACGACTCAGCTGACATAGCCTCAACGTCGACAAACATAAGACCTACAGAATCAGCTGCTGAAGCCTCTTGGTTTTTCTTTGGTCTTCCATCATACTTCCATTTTTCACAATCTTTAACCCAATGTCCAGCCTGCTTGCAGTAGTTGCACTTATATTTGTTAGTATTTTGCTTAGCTTTGCTCTTGTTTCTCATCTTTTGCTTTGTATCTGCCGCTAAAGCCTCCTGAACAGAAGAACTTCCGCCTTTCTCTTTCATAAAATTTCTTTCAAACGAACAAAGCTGAACTGTCAAATCGTCAAAAGTCTTATTATCTTCACTTTTCAATAACATCCAGCTTGACTTGAAAGTAATAAATGTACTAGGCAAAATATGCAGAGTTTTACACACTAGCAATAGATCAGGCAAAACATTTTCATTTTTAGCCTTAAGACCATTATTTAGTTCGTTCCAAAGTGATTTGAGCTTCGCTATGTGCATTGAAACATCCTCACCATCAATCCAATTAAATGAAAAGAAATCTGCACAAATCTTATATAACTGGTCTTTTGATGATGCTTCGAACTGTTGCTTCAATGTATTCCAAGCTTCAAAAGCGGTCTTCTTGATCCATAATTTTCTGGTACACCGAATCAGTTACAGAACTTGCAATCATTGACTTCGCATAACTATTTGACTTTTTAAATAGGTCACTTTTAGCTTTGTGCTCTTTTATTGCGGTCTCTGAAGCTTCTTCTTCGAGATTCTCAGGTTTAACTAACTTGCCGTCAATAACATCTAGAGCACCTTCATGATAATCTAGAAGATCTCTTATTTTGCGTTTCCAAACTGGCCCATCGGACTCACCTGTCAAAGGTTTGACGTGCTTAAAAAACTCCATTTTATTCCAACTATTTGTGTTTAGTCGTAGATTAGTTTAAACTAATAATACACTCGAAAGTATTATTTTAACTACAAAAGACAACCGCTACACAACCGAATGCAAAATGTTAAAACACGTTTTCTAACCTATAGACACTAATGAGTTCTTTGTTCGTTTACCACAGTTTTATTTACAACACTAATATCACAACTTATGATATTTGTTTAACGTAACTGGTAAATGGTCCTTATTTTACATCGTAATTAATGTACTAATGATAGTATTATAACAATGATCGTTCTGGCGCAGCCCCTCCCATAAGAAACACATGTAAAACGAAATAGGCTGTTTTTCGGTTTTTGATACTGGTCACAGATATCATTCCATCACTTTTATTCTCAAGGTGCATGAAAAAATACCACTTTTTGCGTAATTCGCTGTTAATTTAGCACTTTGATTCATATTTTGATTGATTGATCTAATTAATTTATGCAATTTGATTGACTGGATTAATTAAATTCTTGTTTAATTCGTGGAATTTCGGGAATTCATTCGCAGGTTGATTGACCTGATTAATTTAATTGATATGTGTGGGTGATCTAATTAATTTTTATTGATCTATTTAATTTTGATTGAGCCGCGGGGTTGATTCAAGGTTACGCCTTCTTTAGAAATATGAAATACAAAGCGTCTTTTTCTGCAGGTCGAGACATGTTTAACAGTTTAAAAACATGACGTCATCAACCTTCAATGAGTAAGAGTGAGATAACAGACATTTAAACAGAGATGGAAATAGTAATTAAAATAGAAATTTTGAAGTAGGTCTTAAAGATTATATGAAAAGACCCTTTAGTGATTTATATAGCTTAAATATCTTAAAGGAATTTCTACATAATTTTATACTTTTCGTACTTTGCTTGACCGATGATTTTAATTGATGCATTGAATCTTTATCCTTAGATATTAGAAACTTTCTACACTTTGCTGTATTTAAATAATTACTCAAAAATATTAAGATAAATATTTATCTTTAGGAGAATTAAATCAGGAAATAAAAAACTCAATTCATAAAACATTTTATTGTAGGAAATACAAATACACTAGAATTATTATTTCTATTATATTTATCTCTAATCTAATAGTTAAATTAACAATGAATATTTTTTTCAAAAAATTAAAAATAATTTTCCTATAATATTAATTATTTTACAGATTACCATAAAGGAAGTTGTTATCATTTACGTCACCACTGACATTTAAAATATGATTTTTATATAAAATTATAAACATATGTAACAAATACGTTCTTATATGACCTTCAATAGGATTACGACAAATAGGGCATTTTGATAGACGCATTATACAAGGGGCGCATACACAGAAATGGCCACAAGGGCTTATTGTTAATGTAACTGAATTGATCAAACAAACTTTACATAGGAACTGATTTGATCCTCGATCAACTATTTCCTGGGATGCAGAATTCAATGATTTTAATTCATTTTTCCTGGGGTGCTGAATTCACTGATTCTAATTCATTTTCCTCAGGCGGACATTCACGCTCAGGGTAGCTGTTGGGTCTATACTCAAAATAATTATCCCTCAATATGAATGCCGAATGGGCAATTAGGACTCCAACGTATATGATCCCCCATAGGAGTGTCACCTACAGTCCAATCGCATAGTGCAATCTAATAGTTAAATTAACAATAAATATTTGTTTCAAAAAATTAAAAATCATTTTCCTATAATATTAATTGCGGGTTGATTCAAGGTCACACCTCCTTTAGAAATATGAAATACAATAGTATATTGTATAACTAGTGCTGAAAATTGGATATTTCAAACGAGTATGAAAGTTTGAGCCACGAGCCTTGGCGAGTGGCTTAAGCATACGAGTTTGAAATATCCATTCAGCACGAGTTGTACACTGTACTTTTCCGACGACCACAAGTTTTCCGATCACCACTTAATTCTGTTTTAAAAATAGCAAAATAAAAAAATTAATGAATTATAACATTTTATCATCCATATCGTCCATATCAACAGCAAAACTAAATAAAATATAAAATTATGTGAATTAAAAGTATTTACCTCTTTTATTTATTACAATTTACCAATTTTCTTAATAAAAATTCGGCTAGTAACAGGTTAGTAGGTACTGCACTTCGTTGCATTTGCTACAATTTGACGTTTCAATATTTAATTTTTAATAAAATGAATGACGATTTTCAAAGTGGCCAACTATTTTTTATCGTCTAGCGTGTGAAATATATTGCACACGCTCATATCACACGGTTTCGTTGCCATGCGAAATATACAATTTTCAGTAACAGTAAACGGTGCGAATTTGGTTACATTTCATAGTGGTCGTCGGAAAAACGTATTTTTTCTACAGGTCGAGACATGTTTAAAGGTGGGTTCTCACTACGTACATGTCCTGGATAATACAAGTATTTAAAAAGTCTAGAAAAATTTCAGATATGTTTAATACAAGTTGTAGATTTTCAGAAGTATGCAACTGCATTTGTTGGTGTATAGGACATATATTATACAAGTACGGCCGATCCGAAGTGGATGGAAAACACATACATGTCTGACAACTTGCGACTGCACATTACGTATTTTCAAAGCCTTCTATAGTGTTTTATCGCAAATGGAGTGGTCAAAAGAGAACACAATTCAATTAATTGAATTTTTAAGGCAGAATGAAGTATTAAAAAAGATGCACTACGTTCGATTGCTGATAATTTAAAATTCAGCGAAATAGATGTGGATAAAAAAGTTTCTACTCCACCACCTTTGCCTTCTTTTGGGACTTTCATTATTATTACTTGCTAATCGAAAATTAAATAACTTGACGCGGCAGAAACAAACATATAAGTTCTTCGTTTGAAGCCATTTTGTACACAACTTTTCAATACAATGTGAACAAGTAATGTTTTATACATTATCTACTACTTGTATTTAAAAATGTATAAGACTTTGTTTATGATAAATTTGAGAAAGTATTATACAAGTATAATACATGTATGCCAATTTATCCCAGACTTGTTGGTAATGTAAACCCCGCTTAACAGTTTAAAAAACATGACGTCATCTTCGAACCCTCAATGAGTAAGGGTGGGAGAAAATTGTGATTTTAATTGACGCATTGAATCTTTATCCTTAGAGATTAGAAACTTTCTACACAGGGGTTTTGATGTACTTAAATAATTACTTGAAAATATTCAGATAAATATTTATCTTTTGGAGAATTAAATCAGGAAATAAAAAACTGAATTCATAAAACATTTTATTGTAGGAAATACAAATACACTAGAATTATTATTTCTATCATATTTATCTCTAATCTAATAGTTAAATTAACAATAACTATTTTTTTCAAAAAATTAAAAATCATTTTCGTATATTTTACAGATTACTGTAAAGGATATTGTTATCATTTACGTCACCACTGATATTTAAAATATGATTTTTTATATAAAATTATAACATAGGTAATATTACGACCAATACGTTCTTATATGACCTTTAATAGGATTACGACAAATAAGACATTTTGATAGACGCATTATACAAGGGGTGCATACACAGAAATGACCACAGGGGCTTAATGTTAATGTAACTGACCCTCGATCAACTATTTCCTGGGATGCAAGATTCAATGATTTTAATTCATTTTCCTGGGGCAGACATTCACGCTCAGGGAGGCTGTTGGGTCTATACTCAACATAATTATCCCTCAATATGAATGGGCAATTAGGACTCCAACGTATATGATCCCCCCATAGGAGTGTCACCTACAGTCCAATCGCGTAGTGCAACTCCGCAAAATGCACATTTAACAACATCATACATTCCCATGTTAGAAACCTGCTTGAGCTAAATCATGAGGCTTAATGAACTTGCATGACCAATTTCTAAAGGAATTAAACCTATGAGTTTCAAGTTGCATGTCCATGGCTACTGAGGTTTTATGAAGTGAAAATTCTACTTATCCACCACCCTCCACTAAGAAAAACGTAATAATTTATAAAAAAGTTTTTTTATTTTTATATTTTATTATATATAAATATGACATGTCTCAATAGAGACCCTAACATTACTACCAAGTCCTCATTTGCTACTCACATTTTATCATCCAACCATCAATTTAATAGTAATTCTGATATTAAAATTTTACACGTTTGTAATAAAGGCCCGAAATTAAATGTTTTGAAAATCTTAGAAATTAATAAAACTTGCAAAAATAATCCAGGTTATGTCTTGAAGGAAATAACTAATTTCAACAATAACCTGGTATTTTTAAACTTAAAATAATTTTACAGTTTCCTGTAATTTTAGTAGATTTCTATTTTAACTTTGTAGATTTCTAGTTCAATTTGTTACCGTTAGCAATTTTTCAAATTTTTCATGATGTGCTGTTTCAATTTTTGTGTTTGTTAAATTTTATAATAATCCTCTGGATTTCAGGACATTGGTTCCTCAAACCCATGTTCCTTTTGTGAACCTTTTTATTTAACACTTCATGTTATTTAAAATTTAAATTTTTATGAAATTTTTATTATATTTTACTATTTTTACATCTACCATATGGTAAGTTCTTATTAATGTATTTAGACCTAAGGCTTATTTGTTATACATTTTTAGCATCTGAAGATGCCCTCTTAATGGTGAAAACGTGAATGCTACTTTAATTATTTTTAAATTTACATCAATTAAATCTGTGGGTTATGACTAAGTGTTTTTAAACCTTCGTTTTATTTCATTCCTAACCCATTTTGTATTCCAATCAATCTTAATAATTTAATATGACATTTGTTATAGCGCATTTAAATTATGATTAAAACATTTAGGCGGGCTAGGTTTAAGTTTGAATTAAGTTTCCTCAATAGAATGAACTTTATCATACAGAAATTTTTTAAGTAATTACATTTTTCAAGCCCTTTACAATATACTAGATCAACATTAGCAGTATGACATTATAAAATTTCAGGCGTTTAAACAAGATGTATTAAATTTAAAACATGTCTATGACGATCATGTCGGAACAGATATACCTTTCGAAGAATTCAAAGCCGTATGTGCAAAATGTTGAAAAGAAAAATATGGATTTATTGTGATAGATAGATACTGATTCTAATATTAATATGGGTAGATTTCGTAAGGGTTCAATTGTTATATAAGCATATAAACAGTACCGAGCAGTTCAAGAGCAGTCCAAAGCGGTCCAAAGCAGTCCAAAGCGGTTCAAGAGCGGTTCAAAGCGGTTCGAAGCGGTCCAAGAGCGGTTCGAAGCGGTTCAAAAGCAGTTCAAGAGCGGTTCAAAGCGGTTCAAAGCAGTTCAAGAGCGGTTCAAAGCGGTTTAAAAGTGGTTCGAAGCGGTTCAAAAGCAGTGCAAAAGCAGTTCAAGAGCGGTTCAAAGCAGTTCAAGAGCGGTTCAAAGCGGTTCAAAGCTGCAACTTGCAATCTATCTCTAAATAGGTGCAATTTGTTGTACTTGGTTTCTAATACTTACATTATTTGTTAATTTTCCAATAAGAATGAGTGCACCTATTACTTTGACAAATAACTGTGAATTTTTTAATGATCATAAATGTATAATTATTCAAAAATATACAATGAGAGACTTTCAAGTACCGAACATGGCAAAAGAAGAATGAGAGATATTGCTGCAATAAAAGGAAAAAATAATGTAATCAATAAACATTTGAAACTATTAGACACCAATAATTCCCCTTTTGTATATCGCTCGAGAAATCTATGCTGTAAAACGTTTACTTACTGAAAAAATATACCTACATAAAATAATGAACACAAAAATCAACAATCGAACAATCCGAGTACCAGTATAATGTGTCTATTAGAAATTAAACACTATAAAACCAAATTGTATAGTAGGTAATAACATAAAAATGAAGGGAAATGCCAGATTTGCGAAAAACTCACTTACTTTTTAGAGGCTACAAGTTAATTTGAAGATTCTGTTTTTTCGCGTACACCTTTATTAAAGTCTGTAGAAGATGTATTTGGACAAGACATTTATGTTCATAAAGATTGTTTGCGCAAATATATAATCAAATATGGACACGCAGTTGCAATTGATGACGAAATCAAAATGAAATTTGGTGTAAGATTGACTTTACCTGCCAAGTGATTAAATGTTTCTCGGCAGGTAGTGCTTTATTTATATCTTCTCGAATATTTGTTAAAGCATAACCCTTTCACCAATGGGAAAATATGGTTAGTAATCAAATCTATCACATCTTGGCAAACAGATTCAATTTTGATTTTGTTATCATTTGCAACCGCGCGTTCGTATTTGATTATATATTTGCATAAACAATCTTTACGAACATAAATGTCTTGTCCAAATACATCTTCTACAGACTTTAATAAAGGTGTACGCGAAAAAACAGTATCTTCAAAGTAACTTGTAGCCTCTAAAAAGTAAGTGGCACTCTTTTTTTCTTAGCAAATCTGGTACTGTACGGCATTTCCCTTCATTTGTTGTTATTACATATTATACAATTTGGTTTTATAGTGTTTAACTTCTAATAGTAAATAGACACATGTACTGGTACCTACTCGGATTGTTCGATTGTTGATTTTTGTGTTCATTATTTTATGTAGGTATATTTTTTCAGTAAGTAAACGTTTTACGGCATAGATTTCTCGAGCGATATACAAAAGGGGAATTATTGGCGTCTAATAGTTTCAAATGTTTATTGATTACATTATGTTTTCCTTTTATTGCAGCAATATCTCTCATTCTTCTTTTGCCATGTTCGGTACTTGAAAGTCGCTCATTGTATATTTTTGACTAAATATACATTTATGATCATCAAAAAATCACAGTTATTTGTCAAAGTAATAGGTGCACTCATTGTTATTGGAAAATTAACAAATAATGTAAGTATTAGAAACCAAATACAACAAATTGCACCTATTTAGAGATAGATTGCAAGTTGCAGCTATTGTAACGTGGTGAGGACCTTGTCCCTTACCCCTGCAAGCAGCCGCGACTGCTCATACTCTGGACATCGCACGTGCCGTAATATTATAAAACAATTAATATCTCGGCATCCAGTACATTATTCAAGCACTTTAAAAAAACATTTTGATCTACTAATGATGGCGGTTACAATGATACATATAACTTTTAGGAAATCCGTGTGTTTCAATAAAGTGGAAGCGTTTTAAAATTGTGTAGGGGTTTCAGGGGTTCAGTTAGAGCCCTTTTTCAATTATTTACGTCCAGAATTTAATTTGCGCTCAGCATATAAATTAATAACAATTAAATAAGCTACAAAACAAAAAAAAGTTTGTGAAAATCGGACCACTCGTTCGTGAGATAAACACTGTTTTCACATTTTCACATTTTCCAATATGGCGGCTGATTGCCCAAACCTAGCGTACGGACTAAGGCCCGGAAAAATAATAAATATTTTTTATAAACATTAGGTGTAATTTAATTTCGAGGTGTTAATAATGCCGAAATCAAAACAACGGAGACGCGCTAACTCAAGTAGTTCGAGTAGTAGTTCTTGCAGCATATGTAGCTCCAGTTCTAGTGATAACCGACGCGCTAATAAATTGCGGAGGAAAGTGAAAAGATTAAAAAAACAATTAAGTGAAAAATCACGCGCGTATGTTGGAAAAATTGACAGTGTGCCAATTTTTAGTGGAAGTATGGCAGATATCAGCATGCAGCGTTGGTTACACGCAATCCATGCTACAGGAGACGTTTTTGGATGAGACGACAAGGCACGAATCTTCTGTATGTCAAATAAGTTGAAAGGAAATGCGAAGGTATGGTACGGTAACCAAGATGATTTAAATATTTGCTGGAACGATTGGAAGGCACGACTTAACGAAGCGTTTCCACCACAGCAAGGAGTGTACAGTAAGTTAAAGGACCTTGTTAACACTATTCGGGATAAAAATCAAAATTTGCTTGACTTTTATTATAAAAAAATAGCTTTAGGATTAAGCTGCAAATTAGAGGATTGCGTCATAGTGGACGTAATTGCTAACACCATTAATGACCCATTCTTAAAAGCTGGTGTAATATGCAGAGCATGCAGAGCTCAAGTAATAGTTGTTTTGAACATTATTGAACATTATCAGTGAAAGTAAAAGTATCAAAAACAATATAGTAATTAAATAGCAATTTCGAACTAGTTTAACATGGATAAAAAACAGTATAAAAGACTTTTGTCTTTAATAAACAAGAGTTCCGTTCTTAGGTCCTAACTATCAACTTGTAAAGGTTAAGCTATGTGTCGCTGTCGAAGTAAGTTAATCTATTAAATTAAGGCTAATTTCTGTCATTGTAATAATATTAAAATTCTATATTTTATGTAACTTAAATATATACATTGTCCTTTAAGACTCTTGTTTAATTCATTGCTTGCTAAGATTCTTAGTACAAGAACTACGCTTTTAGTAGGAAAACATTATAGCAAGTGGCAACACTGGTGTGCGGGCAGCCGGTTGTGTTACGACCAAGCATTTATTGCAGTTTTTAATTGCTAACGTCGAACAACCTAAAAATGATGACAACCGCGGCCGTGAACTTAATAAACATTATAAAAATGACTCAAGGAATAGCAATTTTTATGGGAAACGAAGTAAACCTTTCAAATGTTATTCATGCGGTCGCGATGGACACAAAAAGTCCGAGTGCTACCAATTCGTTGACACACCGAAAATGACTGTTATAAAAAGAAACGGAATCTTGAACTCGGTAAAAGAATTAATAAATTAATCTGCACCACTGATAGTATCGGTAACGAGAAATATTATAAATCGGCAATGATAAAGGGGCAAAAGGTGTCTGCTTATATTGATTTCGGGAGTCAGTGTAATACCATGACTATTGAAACTCATAAGAACTTGCAATTAACCATGAAACCCAACAAAAATAACGTAGTGCTCGAAGGTTATGGTGGGGCAACGGTTACACCGGTTGGGGTTGTAAATGCTGAAATAGAAATGGACGAGATTAAAACTCTAACAAACTTTTATATTGTTCCTAATACCTTACAAAAGGTAGACGTCCTAATTGGTCGTCCGGTTACAGAGCAAGATGGTGTCTTTGTGTATAAAACATCGGAACTTTTGAAATTAACTGATCAAAATCTGTTTGAACATTTACCATACTTAGATAGTAGTGCCGAAGGGAAAGTTAAAATTTGCTCTGATAAAAATACGGTAATCAAACCAGGTGTTAATTTAATCACAATTAACACTAATATAAATAATGGTGTAATTTATTCATGCTACTCTGAACAACGTCGAGACTGTGTGCCTCTAATAATTCCTGTTAATAAATTACGAATTCAAGGCGGTCACGGCATTTTAAGAATAATAAACTTGGGCGCACAAGAACAAAACATTAAAAAGGGGGCGTTCATCGCCAGAGCTGGAACACACGAACTTGTTCCGCAATTGGGTGGTGATGTCAATAAAATCAATCAAGAAAAACTACGCCAACTAATAGAAAAATATCCAAAATGTTTCGAAGAAAATAATGCCCTTTTAAGTAATATCGATATTGAAATGAATATTGAATTAATTTCGACGACGCCAATTACTTACAAACCTTATCGTCTATCGTTCTTTGAAAGAGGGCAGGTACGTGAGATAGTGGACGATCTATTGCAAAAACAAATAATCGCACCAACCATTTCGTCTTACGCAAGCCCAATATTGCTAATTAAAAAGAAAACCGGCGATTTTAGAATGGTAGTGGATTACCGAAAACTAAATTCTATTACAGTTAAAGATCGATATCCGCTACCATTAATCCAAGACCAGTTAGAACGGCTTTCAGACAATTGTATATTCACCACATTAGATCTTAAATCTGGTTATCATCAAATACGCATGGCAAAAGATTCAAAAAAATATACGGCTTTTATTACACCAGATGGGCGCTACCAATATGTTCGAATGCCGTTTGGTCTCTCAAATGCCCCGGCGGTATTCCAGCGTGCAATAAACATGGCATTGGGCACGTTAAGACACAATTACGCCTTGGTTTACCTTGATGATATTTTGGTAGTAGCAAAAACCTATCCAGAAGCGCTTGAACGTTTAGACGAGGTCTTAAACTCACTAGACCAACCAGGTCTTACCCTTAATTTCCAAAAATGCGAGTTTTTAAAAGATTCCGTGGAATACTTGGGCACCGAAATACGTTGTGGCATTTTAAAGCCGTCCGCAAACAAGCTGGAAGCAGTTCGCGAATTTCCAGCGCCAGTAGACGTCCATACCACCCGTCAGTTTGTAGGGCTCGCGTCGTATTTCCGGAAATATATTGCAGGTTTTGCATTAAAGGCCAAACCATTGACATCGTTACTAAGGAAGAATACTGAGTGGTGTTGGAAAAATATTCAGCAAGAAGCATTCGAAACCCTAAAAGCTGAATTGGTGGCGGCTCCCACTTTAGCCATATTTAATAATAAGGCTGAAACACAAGTGCATTCCGATGCCTGTAAAAACGGAATAGGTGCAGCTCTTATGCAATTACAAAGTAACAATAACTGGAAACCAGTTGCATACATGAGCAGACAAACGACAGAAACAGAGAGCCGATATCACAGTTACGAGCTCGAAACTCTTGCTGTTTTCGAAGCAGTAAAACGTTTCCGTAATTATCTCTATGGGCAAAATTTTAAAATAATAACAGACTGCAATGCACTAAGGCTAACATGGTTGAAACGCGACTTGACACCGCGAATAGGTAGGTGGTGGCTAGCCCTTCAAGAATTTGAATTCACGGTTGAGCATCGGCCAGGGACCCAAATGAGCCATGTCGATGCATTAAGTCGTAATACACTTAAGGTCGATATGATTAATAGTTATTTATACACCAAGTGAACTATGACAATGTTTATTCACGAGAAGATAGTTTAGCTCACGAGCCCGAAGGGCGAGTGGGCTAATGTCTTTGAGTGAATAAACATTGTTGGTTCACGTGGTTTATACATAATTTTATCCAATTTTGTCAAAATAGTACTATTAATAATTATGGCAATTATGCATAATTTGACAAAATAAAAAACTAAACAATTAGCTGTCTGTGGCGGTCATGGTTGCTTAGTGATTTGAAGGATTGCCAATTTTATTTGAATTGGAAAAACTGAAATCAAGCTGGTGGGAACTTGGTTGCTACGCGCTCGATTCGACGATTGTTTTATTGTCAACAATCTTTTCTTTTGTGTGTAAAAATGGTTGAATGTGGTGTTTTTGTGCCTAAAGAAGTCTTAAATGAAGCCTCAGAAGCTGTGGAAAAGTTGGTGCCTACTAAATCTAAGACGATTTATGAAAAGGAGTATCGTTTATTTTGCGACTGGAGAGAGAAGAAAAAAGCAAAGGGGGTGGATGAGAAGATCATTTTAGCTTACATTTCAGAGCGATCTAAAAATACGAAATCTTCATCATTATGGTCATACTATTCACAGCTCAAGAAAATGTTATCGATTAAAGAAAATATAGACATAAGCAGGTGAGTGCTCGTTCTTTTATTAATACGATTATTGTAATCAAATCTAATTTCGTTAATTGTAGGTACCATCAGGTGAAGGCTTTTTTAAAGCAGCATTCCGTCGGACATAAACCTAAGAAATCCAAAGTTTTTACCAAAGAAGATCTTGAAAATTTCTTGGATCGTGCTCCTGACGAGGAGTATTTATTACTAAAGGTATGCAGGGATAAAAACATTTAAATTTAATAACTAATAATGGTGTCGTATTGTCAAGGTTGTTTGTGTAATGGGAATTGCTGGAGGATGCAGAATTGGCGAATTGGTGACTATGTCTGTTGACGACGTTGATGACAGGGGTACTGTATTGGTTGTGAAAATCCCAGATTCGAAGACATACAAGGAGCGGGTCTTTACTGTTGTTAATGGTAACAACAGTGTCCATCTGATAGATGTATTTCGAAAATATCTAAGATTGAGGCCAGAAAAAGTGTCACATAAGCGGTTGTTTCTGTGCTATAGAAACCAGAAGTGTACCGTACAGCCTGTGGGTTTGAACACCTTTTCGAAGATGCCACTGAAAATCGCGCAGTTCCTTGGTCTCCCGGATGCTGCTCAATATACGGGGCATAGCTTTAGGCGCTCCTCTGCAACTTTACTGGCAAATGCTGGCGCTGATTTGACTGTACTAAAAAGACATGGCGGATGGCGTTCTAATTCAGTTGCGGAAGGATATATTGAGGATTCGCTCGAAAATAAGTTGGACATAGCAAGGAATATTCTTGGTAAAGAAAAGAGCAAACAGGAATGTGATGTTTCTGTTGCCGTGGAAAGTTCTTTTACAGCCACGAATACGTTCGAGATTACTTCTAGAGATGGCGAGAACACTACCTTGCCTGCAGTTGTTGGAAAATCTTTTGAAGTATGTGGACAAGTCGGCTCTACATTCAATAACTTGACAAACTGCAACTTTTATTTTAATTGCAAGTAAACTGCGGTTCAATAGTTAGGCTACGCAAGGCAAAGCAAGGCAAAAAATATTTCCAATAATTAATAATTATTAATGCCAATTTTCCCCTTTGGCTTGTTTTTTTTAAATATCCCTAACTTTTGAACTGTAGTTTAATAATTAATTATTAGTGACAATATTGACAATAGGTATTGAATGTTGTAATTCTACTGATTATTATAAAAATGAACTCAACCGTTTTTTAATTCACTAGTGACCTATAAAAAAAATTATTCCACCCTTCCATATAAACAACTACTTATGACAGTTGCTAAGAGATTGATAAAAGCGCTTTAAAACGTCAAAATTGGATAAAATCAATGATTGGGTTTACGCGGTGCAGATACAAGATGACAACCAGAGATAACTTAACCTCTACGCTGACAGTCAGGTGTTTTGTGATGACAACTTACAACTGATACGACTACAAATATTAGACAAAAAGGCCGAAGAATGCTACGTTCTCGGAGATGACAAGGTTTGCAGGTTGATCGAAGGAAAGCCTAAAATTATTATTCCACGGGATGTCAGATGGAGAGTAATAAAAATGTTCCACGATGACAATGGACATCCGGGATGGGAATGTACTCTAGATGCAATAAAGGAAACCTACTGGTTTAACGACATGCGCAAGTTTGTAAGAAAGTTTGTAAAAAATTGTATATCCTGTGTTGTAACAAAAAGACCAACGGGAAAACGGGAAGGCAGGTTACACCCCATTGAAAAGATTGCAGAACCTTTTCATACACTACATGTGGACCACCTGGGGCCATTTTGTAAAACGCCCTTGGGAAACACTTATATTTTGGCCATTATCGACGGGTTCACAAAGTTCGTGTGGATAGAAGCCGTGCCAAGTGTAAAAAGTACTCCAGTATGCCAGAAATTGGAACAATTGTTCAAGCTTGTACACGCCCCTACCAGAATAATAAGTGATCGCGGAAAGGTATTTAGTTGTAAAGAATTCAAGGAATTCTGTGAAAAGCACAAAATAAAACACACTCAGAATGCAGTTGCTTCCCCTCGAAGTAACGGGCAAGTCGAACGCTTGAACAGAACAATTTTGGAGTCGTTAACTGCAAGTGTTGGAGGAAAACATGATGAGTGGGACGAAAAACTATTAGAAGTACAGAAAGGTATAAACGGTACCAAGAATGCTACAACTGGTGTTGCCCCCAGTGACCTCCTCTATGGGTTAAGACCCAAGGTGGAGAATGAAGTAAGACTAACTAAAACAGTATATCTAGAAATCTTCAACAGCTTCGGCAAAACGCAAAGTTGAGATGTGATGAGAACGCCCGAAAAATGAAGGTCCGATATGATCGCCGACATAAGGAAGCGCATCAGTATAAAGAGGGTGATGTATTAGTCGAAAGAACCCTGCTAGTAAAAGGTCTCACCAGTGGAAAACTTGTTCCAAAATATATTGGGCCGGTGAAAATAGTTGGGGTCATGGGAAATGATCGCTACCGTGTGGAATCATTTACAAAGGATAAGAGAAGATTCCGAGGCGTTGTAGCAAGTGATCGTTTCAAATTATTCAAGGCACAAAAAAGAAATGATTCTTAAGTATAATAAATAGAGGCTTGTATGTCACAGGTATCCTCTCATTTTGTTGACAAAATAAATACGTAATATTGAGCTGTGTTATTGTTACTCTTGTTAATATGTTTTATTATTATTTAAGCGGCTCTGCAGGCCACAAATCATTGGATGTGCTATTCTTGCATAGCATGAATAGCGGAGCAGATATTGAATACCTAAGTAGAGGACAGTATTTCGTTGGTAAGAAATAATTATTATATCTTAATGACTGTTATACCTTGCTCGACCATATTGCGAGTATCAAAAGATTATGAATAATTGTTGTTGTCTTGTGAACCGTTTAGAGCACTTTGGTTGTCATGTCGGATGATGATAACAATGGTGAGTGGTCCTGTGAACCACAGAATGAATGAGTATTATTGTTTTGCTGGCCAGCTAAAATTCTTGACTCTGTAGGTCGCGGGGTGTGGAATACCTAAATGGGTTCCTGCCAACCCGAGGCGTACAACGAAAACGCTGAGTAACCTTGTGAGTTACATCGGGTAAAGTAGCCCAGTGAGCTACAAGGTAGTCTAGTGTACTGAGGTATGGAATACCTAAACGGATTCCTGCCAACCTGAGACGTTCAATGAAAACATTAAGTAACCTTGTGAGTTACAACGACTAAAGTAGTATGAGGTAGTCTTGCGTACTACCAACGACGCAGTCCTACGTGCCGCCTCTTAAAATGGTCCTGTGTGAACGTAGTGGAAGAGTCCAGTGTGCTTGCCCGTCCAGAATGAGGAACAAGGGAATGACACCCTCATCGAGTCATGTAGTAGAACAGTTTGTTGTTCGCCAAAGATAGAAGACCATTGAAGAGATGAGTAAAATGAAAAGTTTAATCGCTCTCATGCTAATCATTGTAGTTGTTTTCAGTTAACCTGTGAATCCACCTACCGGACCGTGTGACCTATGGTGTGTAATCCGATACCGTAGCAGGTCCACTGTGCCGTCTTCCGAAAGGGGTCTTCGACTAGTAGAAGTCGCGAGGATGCTCCGACCGTCAGGAAGGCCGATTGTACGCTGTACGGGATTATGTCACCGTTCCGGGAAGCAATAACGAGGGATAGACAAAACACTGGCTGGTCACATACTAACAAATATGTAGCATAGAACAGGGAATGAGAAACAATATGAGAATATGACTTCACTTGTAACTTGTTCGTTGGAATATAAAGATCACAGAAACTCTTACAGCTGTTTTTTATAATAATTAATAGTTATCCTAACAATAGTTTATTTTTTGTTTCAAATAAATCTACACCTAACTTTTTCCAGTCCCCATGTGGCCTTTTCTATTGTTAGGGCTGTAGGTTAAACAAATGTCACACGAGTCTACACAGTTTTTTATATCGTTTTTGACATTCCAGGCCAAAATAAGATTTCTCTTGCTCTTCAAAGGCATTTTTCTATTCCTAAATGGCCTAAATGGATTTTCTTTAACATCTCTGGTCTAAGTGATCTGGGTACGAATATTTGATTGTCTTTAAAAATTAACCCTTTTGCATATAATCGATCCGATCTATATGGCCAATAAACTCTAAGTTTATCACTGAGACTGTTCCTTGTTGTAGGAAACCCGTTTTTAATTGTTTCTATTAGTTTGCTTAAATGAGGATCATTCTTAGTTTCGGTTTCTAGCGTTTTAAATTTTTTATCAGAAATTGGAAGATTTTTTAGTACTAAACAAAGATGGAGTTCAATATCGTTGCTGAGAATTCCTCATCTGGATTATTTGATAGGCCCTTGAAAGGGTATCAGCAAGGTACAGTTCCTTTCCTTGTTTATATACTAAATTGAAAGTATACTGCTGTAGTTTGATTAGCATGCGTTGAAGCCTATAGCTGGAGCACATGTTAGTGGCTTTTTTAAAATATGGATTAACGGTTTATGGTCGGTTTCTATAGTTATATCATTCCGTCCATAAATGAATTGGTAAAATTTCGTACAAGCATATACTATTGAAAGTAGCTCCTTTTCTATCTGCGCAAAATTAATTTGAGTGGGCGTAAAAGCTTTTGAAGCGTATGCTACTGGAGCATTGTTTTGTAGCAACACAGCTCCACAACCATCTTTCGAGGCATCACACGAAATTACTATTGGTGTCGACAATGAATAAAATTGTAAAACTGGTGCTTTTACTAATAATGATTTTAATTCACGAAATGAATCCTCTTGTGGTTTATCCCAAGAAAAGATTACATTATTTTTAATGAGGTTCCTTAATGGTTCCGTTAATTTTGAAAAGTTGGGAATATATAGTGTGTCCGCGTAAGTTGGCTACATATGGAAAACTTTGTTATTATATTGATTTTATGAAAAAAAGTTATTCTTCATAAAAAGTTCTGCATGTTCTAAAACCCAAAATTCAACCATCAGATATTAAATTATATCAGTCGTACTATCATAATAAAAATAATTATATCATTTTTGTTCAAGAGTAAAGTACCTTCATTTTTGACCATATCGAAAAATTTTTATAAGAAAAGATATGGATTAAAAATAATTTTTAAATATTCAATATTGTTTATTTATAATTAAAAAATATTATTAATTAATTAATTAATTATTAAATGTAATGTATTAATATTCGAACTTAAACTTTCAATGTTATCGCAGAGAAAATGTAAAAATAATATTTTCCCAGCAAACATAAGTTTGAAACCTAAATGTAACTGTTACGTATCTTTGTTTCTTGTTTCGAAACAACATTCGAAACGAGAACGTAACAGAGACGTCGTGGTTTTGCCTTATGTCCGCCTCGGTTGCTTTTGCGTTAAACGAAACAAACGCGTTTCTAAAGAAACGTAACAAGAAGGTAGTTTAGGATGCTTAACGGTTACGTTTCGGCTATAGTTTGTTTCGTCACTGATACCTTTTAGTTTCATTACTGTTGGAGGTCGATTCATTACTGTTACGTAGGAGTTTCATTTCGATTTACGTTTTTAGTCTGTAATTGATTTGTAAGAAAATCGTAACGGTTGCATCTTAGAATGAAACGGTTTCGTTTTAAAATACTCTCTTGTTACCTATCTGTTGCTATTTATTTTCATTCAACATAATCGAGCTTTACTTCGTTGAAATTAATATATATATAATATATAAATAATAATAATAATAATAATTTATAAATAAAATAATTGATTGCTTGAACAATATAATATTTATTGAATCTTATATAATGTTTATATTTTTGAGAATGACATTTTTAAGCAATTCGGATACAATACATACAAAATTTGGTTATCTAATTTATTTTATTAATGTAAAATTACGGATATAATTAGTTAGTGATACAATGAGTAAAGTAAAACAAAAATTAATTATTGTTTCCATTTTTCTTTATTTCCCTTTTGCTCCTTTGGTTGCCACTGCTGTTTGAAATTCCTGCTCCTTACAGGAAATCAGGTTCTGGTGGAATCTGATACAAATAAATAATTTATTAGTATTACCAGCTCCATGTACTGATGATGATGCTCTTCTTTGAGAATGTAAAATCAATGAAACGCGTAACATAAGATTGTTATTCTAATATAACACAACTCATTATAATTCCTATTAATTGTTTGTAATATGTATTGTTATTTTTATTGGCTGCCTAATAGTTCCAAACCACCTTTAAATTATAAATCCTCTTTTATTTCAAATATAATTACTATAAATACAAATAGTAATGTCTCACCTTGTATCACTTTAATAATTAAAGTGGCTTGCACTTTTAAATTGCCATTTCTCCCTGTCTATGAACACAAGGGTGCAAGTTTGAAGTTGCAGGCGTGATAAACAAATCGAACGTCCTTCCCTCTTACTGCTTTTAACATATCCTCCTATAAAAATTACAAAACTACTACAACTACTGTCCTCATTCCTAACGTGTATTTATTCAGTCCACAAAAGATACGAGAAAATTAAAATAAAACAGGGCATCTTATTTTGGATAATAAAGAACAAAGAATACAACTACTTAAGAATAATAACGTACGTGAATGCAAAAGATTACGATTATTTGAAAAAAGCAAATCTCTAGTTAGAAAAAAACGCAAAGTCTCCACTTGGTGAAAATAATGTAATTGACGTAAAAAATTGCTGCTACATATATATATACGTTTCGGCTTGTAAAATTAAAAAGCCATCTTCAGGCCTCTACAAAGAAAAATTGAAAAATCAATAATTTTAACCAAACTCACTCATGGAAAAGTAAAAGTGAAACTTACCAATAAATATAAAATTGAAAAAGTAAAAAACTAAAAACTGAAGGCAACATGGCAAAATCGCTAGAATTATAAATCGGAATAATAACTCTGCAAAAGACAAACCACAAGTATCAGAATAACTCAACAACAAATTCTAAAGATTAGAAAATTGAATTATAATTTCCTCAACCGTCTGTTCAAATAAAAAAGAATTCTTTTTAAAATGATATCAAACATGATCTATGTCCACTGAAATTTCAAATTTGTTTCCGGTTTATTCTAGCAGTGCCAATACATTCTTTGCATAATTATTATGCTTTGGTAATAAACATTTTGTGATCAACTTCATAGTTCGTCGCATTTCAACAATACAAGGGTGGTACGGGTGGTCTGAAAGGGTCTAGGACACAACGGCCACTGGACACAACGGCCACCTTGGACACAACGGCCACCCTTGGACACAACGGCCACCTTGGTCTAGTGGACACAACGGCCACCTTGGACATAACGGCCACATCTTCAGGCGGACACAACGGCCACCTTGGACACAACGGCCACTTTTCTTACGTGGACACAACGGCCAACTTGGACACAACGGCCACACGTTAAACTGGACGCAACGGCCACCTTGGACACAACGGCCACTTTTCTTGCGTGGACACAACGGCCACCTTGGACACAACGGCCAACGACGTCCAGTGGACGCAACGGCCACCGACGTCGGTCTTCACTGCTACCGTGGACACAACAGCCACTGGACACAACGGCCACCTTGGACACAACGGCCACCTTGGACACAACGGCCACCTTGGACACAATGGCTACTTTGGTCACAACGACTACTATTCAAACAGGGGCTTAGCGGGGATACGTACTGAAGAAAACGTTACTAAAGTTCGAACACATAAGAGGTCTAATCTAGTGGATCGCCTATATGAATGTGTGCATGGTGTGTCCATAGTAAATGGAGAAATAACTTTTTAATTTTTATTTGAAAAAGAGTGAAATCGTATTTAATTATTATCTTATATTAATTTCTTATACAGGGTTATCCACGGCTTTTTTTTCCGCGGCTTTTTTTTCCGTCGGATTTTTTTTCCACTGCTTTTTTTCCTAGATTACCAAATAAGATAGATTAGCATTTTTCAAAAACAATTAAGATTTCTGAAATCTTGACTTCATATAGATATGGAAGAATAGAAAGTTATTTAAGATTGTGTCTATAGAATGCAGGGTCGAAGATACTTTAATTAAAGCGTTTTTTTTTCACTACTAACCTGAGAAGTCGCCATTACTTACTCCTTTTCTCTAATGAGAAGTTATATTTCTCAACCTAGGTAAATAATGATAATGAAAAATTACCTAGGTAAATAAACTTTCTATAAATCAGATGTTATTGGTTATGTTTTTTAGTTTGACAACTACAGGTTCAGGCTACTAAATATTTAAAAAATCATGTGGAAATGGTAAATTTCAAAAATCTAAATGAATAACATTTCTAGTAGTGAAAAAAATAGTATACTTCGCAGCTCGGAAAATAATAATTAATGCTCAGTTGAGAAAACTGTCGCTTCTCTACCTTGGCCTATAATGTACTATTGTGTTTACTGAAAAAGATATTAAAAAACATGCTTTGTAGAAAAGATTTATAGAATATTAAACTGAAGAAAAACCCTGAGCAGAGAGATAATTTAAATTTGGATTTTTCTTCTATAGATTTTTTCCTGTGAATTTTTTTCCGTGGACATTTTTTTTTGGTTTTTTTTCCGATTACCGAAATTTTCAAATGTTTTCGTCAAAATATGAAACAGCATTCTATTTTGATACTTTCAGTTGTTTTATGAATTTCGCAACTTATATTATACACGTCACAGATTTACCTTTGGATTTACATTGTATTAGGTAGTACATAAATTTCCGACTTGTACAAA
Organism: Hemicrepidius hirtus; assembly: GCA_963082805.1. Lineage (NCBI taxonomy): Eukaryota > Metazoa > Arthropoda > Insecta > Coleoptera > Elateridae > Hemicrepidius > Hemicrepidius hirtus. The sequence continues at coordinate 8,481,407 of OY720165.1, forward strand.
TTTTTCTGTTTATCTTTTAAACGATGCATCTTATCGAGTTGTGATAAGAATGCTGAGTGCTCGTTTATATTTTAATGAAAAAATTCAGTTGGGTAATATGTTGTATATGTAGAGGGTGTCCCTAAAAGGTTTGTACAATACGCTACCTGAGGTCAAATGGGACCGATTAAACCAAACATATCTTAGTAAGTACAAAAGTGCTTCCTTAAGAAGTTGTGGCGCCTTAAAAAGTAGAAAAGATTATTTTTCTAATTCGGTATCGAAAATTCTTCTTATCAACATTCATTTCAGTTAGGAAAAGTACTATTTTTCCTAACTTGTATCGAAAACTGTTTTAAGTTAGGAAAAGTAAGATTTTTCGGTTTTAGACGTTTTGATTTTTCCGTTTTAGACGTTTTTTTGTTCCGTTTTTGACGTTTTGAATTTTTTCGTTTTAGACTTTTTTTGATCTCGGCCTTTCAAAAAGTAAAATTATTATACCGAATTAGAAAAAATTATGTGTGCAATTCGGAAAAATCTTACTTTTCCTAACTTAGTACACAAATAACTATTTTAACATTGAAAATATTCAGAAACAAGATGGCAGATTAAGCTGAAAATTAGTATACATCCTTCAGGGGAAGCCGCACAATCTCAAAGTATTAAAACTGTTGCATACCTATTATAGAGGGCGCTATCGGCAGTTTTTTTTTAGAATGTCTATTCTTTGATCATAACTTTTTTGTTAGCTTTTTAGCTCAATCATACCGCTGGAAAGGCTTAGATACGTTTTCCTTGAAAACGGCACATATTATGGACATGAAACAAGTACACCTTTTTATCTAAAAGTAACTCCTTTATCATAAATATTACCCGCAAAAACAAAAATGTTAAGAACAAAAAGGCTATGATCAAAGACATGCGAAAAAAATCTGCCGACAGCGCCCTCTACATGCAATAAGTTTGATATTTTGAGAATGTTCGGCTTCCCTGGGCTTCCCCTGTGGATGTATACCAATTTTTTTATCCGCCATCTTGTTTCTGAAATATATCCAATGTTATAGTAAAGTAATTTTGTAGTACCAATCTTGAAACAGTATAAAACTGTAATTTTTTTTTGTGAATTACGTATTAAAAGTACCTATGCTCTTTATAAGCCCATAGAATGTTATTTTACAGTTATTATTTTTATTAATTAGTTGTATTCATATTATTCCTGCAAAAAATGAAAACGTTTACTAATTAGTGTTTTTTTGGTCCTAGAAGTTTCTATTCAAGCACATGATCATTGCTGTTTTTTTTATTGTGTTTATATTGCTCAAACGTCACTTTGACAGTTTGAGAAACACATTAAAGCAAACGACGTTTTGAGAAACAGTAAATAAATATAAACAGAGTAATTCATGACGTCATGGACGCCATTAAAAAATGATAACGTAGATGCACCCTTGGCGTGCCTCAACTATACAAATATTCTTTTCTATTTTAAAACCCCATAACTTCTTAAGGAAGCACTTTTATACTAAGGTATGTTTGGTTTAATCGGTCCCATTTGAGCTCAGGAATATGTGATAACGTGTTGTACAAACCTTTCAGGAGCACCCTGTATAAGCAATTAATATAAGATAATAATTAAATTAGTGCTGTTGAAATTTACATTCTTTATCCGGTTATAAGAATTTATCCGGTTATCCGATTTTATCCGATTTCGGATAACCGGATATTTTTATTCGTAGATATTTCTTATACGCGGATAATAGTTATCCGTCTATAATTGTTACGGATAACACGGATATTTTTTTATCCGCGGATAATTTATATCCGCGGATAATTGTCATCTACGGATAACACGGATATTATTTAACTGCGGATAACAAGAAAAATTTATATCCACGGATAATTTTCATCTACGGATAGCATGGATATTTGCTATTCACGAAAAACGTAACAGCACAGACTTTAAAGTTTAAACTTTAAAGGTAGGTACAGTGCTCTTTTGTTCATCTTAAGATTCTTAAGTCTTAAGCCGTCTTAACCAAGTGTTTTACTTTAGGGCTTTTCCAAGATAACTTGCTAAGTTGCCTGTTGGCCAAACACGTAATAAGAATAAGCAAGTTTTAAATTTTTATTAATGTTTAGAAGAGCACTAAACATTTTTTTACCCGCACTATTAATGGAATGCAGATAGCAAAATCTAATTTGATTAGTTGTTTAAAAATGTCATGAAACATTGCACAATATCTATAATAAAAATTAAATTATCCGCCAATAGTTGTTTATCGGTCGAATAAAATAATATCCGTTTACCAGTAGATAAATGTTTATGCGACCATCAACGGATAAATTAATATCCGATTATCCGACGAATAAAATAATATCCGTTTATCCGCGGATAATTGTTTATCCGCGGATAATTATTTATCCGACGGATAAATCGATATCCGTTTATCCGCGGATAAAATTTTATCCGGTTAGCCGTTTCCGGATTATTCTAAAAATAAAATATCCGGATAAATCTCGAAGAATTATCCGGTTATTCGGATTATCCGTTCGAATCAACAGCACTAAATTAAATACGATTTCACTCTTTTTCAAATAAAAATTAAAAAGTTATTTCTCCATTTACTATGGACAGACCATGCACACATTCATATAGGCGATCCACGAGATTAGACCTCTTATGTGTTCGAACTTTAGTAACGTTTTCTTCAGTACGTATCCCCGCTAAGCCCCTGTTTGAATAGTAGTCGTTGTGACCAAGGTGGCCGTTGTGTCCAAGGTGGCCATTGTGTCCAAGGTGGCCGTTGTGACCAAGGTGGCCGTTGTGTCCAAGGTGGCCGTTGTGTCCAAGGTGGCCGTTGTGTCCAGTGGCTGTTGTGTCCACGGTAGCAGTGAAGACCGACGTCGGTGGCCGTTGCGTCCACTGGGCGTCGTTGGCCGTTGTGTCCAAGGTGGCCGTTGTGTCCACGCAAGAAAAGTGGCCGTTGTGTCCAAGGTGGCCGTTGCGTCCAGTTTAACGTGTGGCCGTTGTGTCCAAGTTGGCCGTTGTGTCCACGTAAGAAAAGTGGCCGTTGTGTCCAAGGTGGCCGTTGTGTCCGCCTGAAGATGTGGCCGTTATGTCCAAGGTGGCCGTTGTGTCCACTAGACCAAGGTGGCCGTTGTGTCCAAGGGTGGCCGTTGTGTCCAAGGTGGCCGTTGTGTCCAGTGGCCGTTGTGTCCAGGTCCCGTCTGAAACACCCGGAGAAACACCGTTTATTATTTAAAAAAACAGTATGCGTCCAAACACAATTGGTTTCTTATGCACTAAAATTTACTTAAACAACATTACAAATGCGATATTATTAGAATATAACATATACTTACCAAGTTTTTAAAATCCAATATATACGAGTATAATAAACTAATAAAATAACACACTGGCAAGCACAATCACTATCAACAATAATTCAATATCTTCGTGAACGTGAACACTACTGGGGTTTTAGAAATAGTCGGACAAGAAGTGTGTACTCAGTTGGTGTTACCCTGTGGAATTTTTAGAGGCCAGTGGCGCAACTAAATAGAAATTTGCATCTGCAATTACATATTTTTATTGTTTTTTTACACACTATTTTGTTAAAGCATATCTGTTATCGCAAAATAAGTATTCAACTACATCATCCCATCAAAATGGGATACGCGGTGAAACATAGTACCTATAACACAGCGGACAAAGTTTTACACGATGACTGCTCCCGGTCACAGCAAAAACTGTAAACTTTGATAAAATTTGATAAAACTGGAATAGATTTAATACATTTTGATATTTAATCATTAGATACTTACTTTGAAACCATAAAGGCGGATTATGCTTTTAACCAGAATTATTGAAAACTCAATGTTAAAAAATGTTTAGTAAATTAATTTATTGTACGCCTATGTAAGGGATGGAAAGTTTTCGAGCTTCCACATGTTTAACAGATTCGAAATCCTAACCAGCTATTGGAAGTTTGTGGAGTTTTATTATACCCCTAACCTTAGTCCCTACAATAAACTGCACTAAAATGCGAGCTAAAATGTCTAAAATTCGACCCAACGCACAATGGTCGAATTTTACAATCTAGTCGTGCAAAACTCCAAATTAAGTACCTAGATTCTTAAATTCCAATAATTTTAATATTTTTCAGAGCACAAATAAGAAGTGACTACTGTGATAGCAATATAAGTAGTATCGCCTTCTTCGAATTAAAAGCGGTGGTATACAAACAAAGAGGGGTTTTATTATTATTATTATTATTGTCGTTGTTTTATTTTCTTCGTTAAATTAAACGCATTGTTTTCAACGACGCGACGCAGACAGTGGCCGAAAACTCAAATCTAAATCAAAATGACCAAACTACTCCTGTACACATAAAATGTAATTTTTACATAAAATCGGGCACGTTACAAATCTGAACAGAACAACTGCAACGGTTTCGAAAATTTAACAACGACTCTGATATGGACACATAAACATGTAACTTATGCAGAAATACGGGTATGTTACGAAACATAACAAAATAATCGCAATGGTTTGGCAAATTTAGCAACGAAACTAATCCGTTCACACAAAAATGTAACTATTTCGTAATATCTGGTATATAACAAAATGTGTACTTCTAAACCAAACTGTTTCGTAAATTACACAATGTAACAAAATCGAATGTGCAGAAATGTAATAGTTACTACAAATTCGGTACGTAACGTGACGTATCCTTCGTGCTGTAACTGTTTCGTAAATAACACAATGTATCGAAATCGAATGTGCAGAAATGTAACAGTTACAACAAATTCTGTATGTAGCGTAACGTATCCTTCGTGCTGTAACTGTTTCGTATCATAGTGGTACGAAGCCTAAACAACGTTTATGTTACGTTTTAGTAATGTAACTGCGCAAAGTTACAAAAGTTTCTAAGTTGTTACGTTTTAAAACGTAACAGATTCGAACCATGTTTGCTGGGTTTTAATTGTAAATAAACAATATTGAATATTTAAAAATTATTTTTAATCCATAACATCTTTTCTTATAAATTTATATATTAAATCAAAAACTAATCCGGACCAATCGTAGAGGGGCCTTCCTATTTTCAAAAAGTATTTTCATTTTTTCAAAAAAACTATAGTTAGGTAATCTATACTGGCGCTCAATAGCACGAAAACTACGCATCTGAATCGCCGGTACAGAAGACTCTTAAGCAGTTTTTATACAACTATAATTATAATACTAATAAAACCACTATTATACTATTGAATAGAGTACCTACTAAAACTATATTATACACTAATATTGAAATTTTACTAATAAAATGTCTTCTGATGGCAAAACGCTATTAGAAACCGTTACAAACAGGCTTAGTACTATCTACAAAAGGTGTTTTGAACCAGTAAAATAGATTTTTAACAGTGAAAATTTCAAATAACTGCCGTAGAAAATGTATTCTCTAATATTCGGTCTCTCAATCCCATTCCAAATGCGAAAGAATTCAAAACGGCACTTCGGTTAATTGCTTTATCCCAATATTTTATGCAGTCGAAACGTGGAAATTATGGAGTACCAGACTATATTCCATTGGTAAATTTTCTGTCTGTGATTAAATCTTACGATGACATCGATGTTGAATCTTATTCTTCATAAGTCTGGAGGAAAAAGAGTGGATAGTGATTTTGTCTGTTAGGTTTCATCATTAAAAATATTACAACAAATCAACTACACTTCATGAACTGTATAGCATTTGTAATTGCCCAAAATTTGGATACTGTTAATCTTGTCATGCCAGTCTGTATTACCTAAATTAGTTATTAAAAAGAAAATTTGTATAAACTACCTGTCCTCCTAGTTAAGCACGTTAAAAACGATGTTGCCATGATAAAGGTTGTTTGATTGACTCATAACTCTTGTTCCCAGGACACATTCAATCGAGATTGTATACATCTACAGCTTTTGTAGACTTTCCTGAGATTTTAACAATTAATAATATAATATGGATTCTTGTAATCTTTTAAGGGTCTAATATTTATAAGTTACTTACCTGTTATCAAACACCGCAATATTATTTAAAACGGCTTCCAATATGTTAATCCTCTGAATATCCAATTATAATAAACGTCAAAGTTTCAAAGTCGCAAACTTCTTGACAAACTTTCTACAAACTTAAAATTCTTAACACCATCTAGCGGACGAACGATCGTTATTGTTGCCTTTTCAAGTTTATGTCGCTAGTTTAGAAAAAACAATCAACTGGCTTTGTGAAATCCCTGTGAAATCCTACTTGCAAGTGCCATCTAACGTGGAAATCCTACCGAAAGCGAGTTTACGTTGAGTTGAGAGGTCTAGGTATTAAATCGTCTTTGCCGGAAGTAATGCTAACTTGAAAATTTTAAATAAAACACCCTATATAATTTTGCATTTTTGGATTTATACCAGGGGCGTCGTTAGGAAATATGCTTTGGGGGGGCGCAACTAAAACAAAGGTCACAAAGTTTACTTATTTATTGCACCAGCATAATTAACACTAATTAAATTTAACTTAATTAATTACATAGTGCTTTTATACTATGTATTTGGATACTCGTGTGATATAGTTTGTCTTTTGAAAAAAGATCGAATGTCGGTCAATGTAAAGTGAAAATCGGAACTGACAATTAGCTAATAGACACTGATAGATACAAGCAAAGTAGAAAAAACTTGCAGCCAATTAAAAAAACATTTTTAAGTATTTTTATTTATTTTTCTAGTAAATTTAAGAACTACCTATTATGGAACCTGTCGCAAACAGCTAAAATTACTATATTGCCTTGCCCTTCTTATTTATGGTTGACAGCAATAAAACTCGGTAGGATCCCGATGGACAACGTGTTGGGAAATTTCCTAAAATGCATATTTGTCTGCTTTCCAAAGCGCACTACTGCCCGATATAGAACAATGTTTTTTCTTACCGGTTGAAATTTAATTTTACTTCAATTATTTATCATGGGTTTGGGGGGGCGCAGACCAGCATTGGGGGGGCGCGCGCCCCCCCAAATATGGTATAGCGACGCCACTGATTTATACTTTTATAAACTTTGAGAAACTTAAACAGGACTATGTACCAAAAATCAATAGTTTTCGAGATATTCGAGGTAGAATGTATAAATTTGTAATTTTTTTTTATTTTGATTTATACGTGTAAAAACAGTTAACATACGCTTTTCTAAAATTTCTTTTTCTAATAAAATTGTGCGGCCCTAAATAGGGCTCCCTATAAAGCAGGATCTTAAAACGGCAATCCAAATGGAGTGATGTCGAAGTAACTCTCTGCATGTTGAAGATCAATCGATATAAGTTTATAGTTATCAATTGATTGAACTTGACCAAGAGGTTCTTCTGTTAGTACTGGTAATGGTGTTGAATAAAATCTTCAGCAGTTGATTTCTGTGAAAGTGGCAATGAAGATAATGACGAAATCAATGTTTATAAAGACTTCGAGTATATTGATGATTCTTCTTACCAGTTCTTCTTCCGTTCTTCATTTAACAATAACCACGCTATGAGATGAAAAATTTATGAAACTGTTGAGTAATTTCTAAATGTGAAGAAAAAATACTTGGTGGTACACACTACACACAAGTGAGGTTAAAATCAAGACTACTTTGTATTTTAGAATTGATGTATTTCCATGGTAATATTCAAAATAATGCCCTATACCCCATGTTGGGGCACGCTAAGGGTCGGTTTTTCAGTTCTGGTTTAAATTTTGGCTCAGCTAATCCAAGGTTAATTCCCAATTCTTATAACAATTGTATCCATGGTAATTAATTGTAGTTTAGTTGATCCATGATTTAAACCTGAACTGAAAAACTGGCCCTAAGTATGCATCCACGTCATCAATTTTTTAATGGTGTCCAGACCTCACGAATTACTTACTCTGTTTATATTTTTTTGTGCAACCATTCGGGAAGTGAACGTTTCGCGCATTTAGAGAGGCTCCAGGGATAAATCCATAACGGGTTCTGGCATGGAACACTATACTATATATATTTTTAAGGATTGAAAGTTTCAATTTAATAATTCTTCCCAACTAAAACTAAATATAGATACCTGCTTCCTTCTGGCTTAATTGTTCTTACACTTCTCTCATATTGCCAAGATGTGCACGTTGTTTCATTTTCGAAAACCCAAGTTTCGTTTATACACATTCGAGGTCATTAAATGACCTTAAATTTCTTACATATTCTCGTAAAAAGCGAATTCTTGTTAGAGGAATATTTCCCAACTGCATTAAATCTCTTCGACGATCGTCTTTCTTGAACCTACATCCAATATTATGCAGAATTTTGCCCAATGAACTGATTCCCCCAAGAAAGATACCTTTTTCTTTCAGAACATGTTACATATTGCTCTAAGAAAGTGATAGTTTATAAACAAAGAGGTCATAAAACAAGAATATTTACTGCTTTTAACCAAGTCATACATCACATCTCGAATAGCAATTCCATCATTTTCATGTATATTCGTAACAGGGTTTGCATGAATTTTCTTCTTCTTAGGGCTTCGTAAAGGGGTACTACCAACTTTTATGGTTTGAGAAATTTTGCTTATCGTTCTCAAACTTACATTTTTGCACGATTTGTCTTTTTTGTTTACTTACTAAATTCGATGCCATGACAGTAAGCTGCATTTACTGGTAGACCTAACAAAACGGTATTCACTTACTGTTCTATTTATTAATATTGAAATTAATATTATATTAAGTATTAAGAACGGTAAGGGATGTTTACCGGTTGACGACAATTGTTTGGGGAGGAGCGAAGCTACGACCCCAATTATTGTCGGAGACCGGTAACCCTTAACGTTCGACATGCTTATAACGTTTTTTGCACGATCGCAATAAAAAAAAGTGGAGGTGCAAACCTCCCCTGGACTTTCCCATACTAACAATAAATATGTTTTTAGTATTCACAGTATAATTCGCGAGACAGACCTGCAAATCATTTGAATGCGTAGCTAGAAAAACGAGACTATACGGGTTCGATATGAACAGAAGTAGTACTTATATCTGTAGTAATCAGCTTGAAATTACATCGGCGAAGCCAGACGATCGCTACCGACCGACGCGCACAATCCGAATCTGTCAGAGTCCAGCCTAAATATTCAAAATTCAAGAATTTCTCATCAACCGTACATTTTAGCTATATGAACACCTTATACTATGTGATAGACAATTAAATTTTGCATTCAATTATATAAAATATATAGGGTGTTTCATTTAAAATAACAAAGTTACTTATCGTACTGTGGAAAGCAAACGCCCTGTATACGTGACGTACATTTAGCAGAATGTATAACTATACCCTGAATAACTTTTATATTTAAACTTTTTTCATATTTTGACTAGTAAAGGCGCTATAGGAGCATCAATTTCCGATTTTCAAAACCTCGTAGAGGGCGCCACAGTAGAATTCTGGCGATCATCAAAAGACAAAAATGTAGCTAATACCAAGCTTCATAAATATAGAAAATTTAAACAAAATCTTTACACCAGTTTTTCTGTAATAATTTTTCAAAAATTTCAAAATTTTTGGAAGAGCGCTTCTGCGACCGTTTTTGGATTTAGTAAATAATTTTTTTTCATGGTGTAGTACCACCAAAGGGCTTTCAAACAAGTTGTTGCGAAACCTGATCAGATAACTGGTTTTTGAGTTATGGGGCGTTAAAGTCTAAATTTTGAAAAATTCATAGCGGCCGCCATTTTGAAGTTAGAGAGTCCGGCAAAAACCTTTTCCCTTCAATTATGGTCTTCTTTTATATTCCCCACTCAGATTTTCAAAATTCCACTTCTGAAAAAAATGCTACCAAAAAAACATGTCTAACTTCCGCTTCCGGTTTCGGATTTTTTTGAAAAGCTTATTTTGTCGATGAATTTTCGATATACCCCTTCATTTAAAATTTCATCAAAATCGGTTCACTAGTTTTTGCGTTAGAGGCGTTACATACATACATACCCACCCACGCACCCACCCACCCACAGACAGACATTTTTTGTAGACCACTTTTTTGGGGTCCTGGAGGTCCAAAACACGTATTTCCGCGAAAATCTCGATTTCGAAAATTATCATGATATCAATACTTCCCATATACCAGTGGTGGTATGGGAAAGTAAAAAAGTAGAGGTGCAAACCTCCCCTGGACTTTCCCATACTAAAAATAAACATTCGTTTTTGGTATTCAACAGTATTGTTCGCCACAACCGATAAACTAAACTTGAAAATTAGTATATGGAAAATTAACACAAGTGCCGATTGTGTTCATCTGCGCATGTGTGATTATTTATATTCATAGGCTGCTAGGATTAGCCGGCGACAAGGAATTCCCGTCCCGCGCATGGTCACTTGAACATATCGGCACTTACAAATTTCACCCTACACTGTTTTAAAGTTCAATATTCACGAATTTCTCATTAACCGTACATTTTACCCATATGAATACCTTATACTATGTGATAGACAATTTCATTTTGCATTCAATTGTATAATAATATACAGGGTGTTTTATTTAAAATAACAAAGTTACTTATTGTACTGTGAAAACCAAACACCCTGTATACGTGATATAAATTTAGAAAAATGTAAATTTATATACTGAACAACTTTTGTATTTAAACTTCTTTCATATTTTGACTAATAAAGGCGCTGTAAATAACAGTATGAAAAGATGCAGAATTTATTTCTCTACAAAAAACCTCAACACACTTTTGCTGTAAAATAATTAGGGAAGCCAATAATTGAACATTAAGAATTTTCCATTGAAATCCCTATGTTGCGTCGCTCAAGTCACCACCCGGTATAATGAATTATACTACTTACTGTTCAAGAACGGTAAGCGAATTACCTACTGTTTTGTTACGCCCAGCAACCAGTAAATGCAGCTTACTGTTCTGGCAGTAAGTAAACAAAAAAGACCGATCTTGCAAAATAGTATATTACGATGCAAGATCGGGAAGTGCCATATAACAGATCGAGAAATAGTTGGAAAATCGAGACCCGAAGGGTCGAGATTTTCCAAATTTCTTCGAGATCTGTTGTAAGCACTTAACGATCACGCGTCGTATACCATTTTTTGCGCTACGAAAAATAAAAACTAATTTTTATAAATATAAATTAATAAAGTAACAGCTGTCAATCATTCAGAATTTTAGACACCAGATAACTTGATTACAACTTTTATTAACATCTAACAGCCGTTAGATACGTTGTGGATACGTTATGATTCATAACAGGTTAGCAACCAGTACCTAATCGGTAAGTTAATTTTTCCGTGGTAGTTAAGCAACCGGGAAATGGCCAAAAACAGTGTAGTAGCGCAAAATAGTATATTATATTATTAGGAGTAGAAAGAGTTCTTTTTGTGTTGAGGTCATATTGCGGCCGAGGCGCACGCGCCGAGGCTGTGCAAGTGAGCGAAACACAAATAAGACGTTCTACTCCGAATAATATATACTATTTTTTCTTCAAGTGTAAAAATATTCTTTTGCTGTAAATAAATATTTCCTAAAAAGCCATTTCGACAGGACAACGCTCTCCCCTCTACCAACCTTGGGGGCGGAGCTATGGGCAAAATAGTGCCGTTGCCATGGATACGTCAACACATTATTGTACTAGTAACATTATTTTCATTATTTGACTATTAACAAAATGACTTCCTTCTACATAGCCAGTTCTGTACAACAATACGGATATTATGATACGCTTGAAGAAAAACGTATATTATTAGCGATTAGGGTTACCTTGCACCGATATGTATTTTCATAGCGAAGCTTGGATTTCTCCGGTAGGTATTATTGCCGAACACCCAATATTCCAGGTGTTGAGTGGTGTGAATAAGGAAGCCAGGCAATGTGCAATTAGAAAACGATGTTTATTGACCACATAAACTATACTATATCACAGCGTATTACATTCCGCTATTTTATTTATAATAACAACATATATTGCTAGGTGACTATACGATACATAAATGAGCAGTCATATTTCAGTGACCTTTAACACCAGGCTCGTTCAATTTCAATGTTGTCGTCCTCGGAATCACTCATTACAAATAAATTCTTGTAATTTCACAAAGAATACAATAACTGTCTAAAATAAAATTTAATGCGTGTTTACATTGTTTTTGTAAACAGTTCTCTACGCACACCTTTGTTAATCACTTATCACTTTGAACAATACTTTGTAGACATGACAACTATGGCTAAATGAGTTAAGATCCATAGTAAAACTTAAAATGGGTTGAAGTAATGATAAAAATTAACTTAAAAAGTTGTAGCACGAAGTCTAACCCACGATAATGAAACCACATGAATGTGATGGAGATGATTTAATTGAAATTAAAGTAAAAACATGAGCGTTTTCGATAAGGCTAACCAGATCATCTTCAGATGCTAAAAAGTTATCGTTTGATAGTAACAAGTTAAACACAAAGTATAAAAAGTGGAGGTGCAAACCTCCCCTGAACTTTCCCATACTAAAAATTAACGTTTCGTTTTTGGTATTCAACAGTATAGTTGGCGAGGCAGACCCTGATAAGCATTTGAATGCCTAGCGAGAAAAACGAGACTATACGGATTCGATATGAACAGAAGAAAGACACCAAAACACGCATGTATCTGTTAGATAGTACAGCTAGCGAAGCCGGACATTCGCTACCGACCGACCGACGATCCGTTTCAGAGTTCAACCGAAATATTCAAAATTCACGAATTTCTCATCAACCGTACATTTTAGCCATATGAACACCTTACACTATATGATAGACAATTAAATTTTGCATTCAATTATATAATAATATATAGGGTGTTACATTTAAAATAACAAAGTTGATTATTGTACTGTGGAAAGCAAACGCCCTGTATACGTGATATACATTTAGGAGAATGCAGAATTATATACTGAATAACTTTTATATTTAAACTTTTTTCATATTTTGTCTAATAAAGGCGCTATAGGAGCATCATTTTCCGATTTCCAAAACCTCGTAGAGGGCGCCACAGTGAAATTCTGGCGTTCATCAAAAAACAAAAATGTAGCTAATACCAAGCTGCATAAGTGAATAACTTCGTATAGGTGAGTACCTACCTACTGAAAACATTTAACATCAGTTTGTACTTATTTAATTAAAGAAGTGCTTACAATTCAAAATAGAACCTTTAAAAAGGGAGACAACAAGGCAAAAAAGGAAAAGAAGAAGCCGTAAAAAAGGAGAAATAATGTAAAAAATGCAAAAGCGAAAATAGTAAAATACCCTCTGGCAATACACAATATGAAATTTTATCCCAAGACTGTACGACATTTCGTAAAACTAAGGACAATTATTTATGTTACTACCACTTAATAAATGATTGTGGATAATTTAAAAATTGTTATGAATAATGCAAAGTATCTAGAATTTATTTAAGAAATTTAGGTACAACTGAATTTTTTGTTTCGAATATTGCTATTTCAAACCAAATTTTTTATAATTTTTTTAATAAATCAACAAATTTTAAGTGTTTAGATATAGGTAGTTTACTGTTGGAAAATAGTATTTTTAACTTCTAAAGACATCTCACTACTGCAAACAAGGAAAATGTTTCATTACTTCCTTACGTCATCGATTGACAATGACGTCAAACGACATCACAGGTTAGTAAATTTACATTACCATAATATGAAAAATTACAGTATGCAACCAGTTAATAATCGGCAACTGAAATGCGTTCGAGGTCGACATGTAAACGAACTTGGCGCTACAGTGTCGCACAAGCCAACATGAAATACTAATATTCCCTACGCTTTTAATGTTTATATGTGTTGGAGGCAGACGGCGAATTTGGTCCGCGGCCCTAATATTTGAACATATCGCATATACACGTTGTCCCTTGAAATTTTGAATACGGACATTTGAATGCATTACTTGGCGCTTAGTTACCACGCTCACTTTTTGAAAAGAAAAATAGACAATTTCTTTTTAAGATGAAGAGAGACAAGAAGCTCTTCCCTAGCGCTATCCCTTTTTATCGGGAGTACCAACAATTCAAGCTAAATGTACTAAATTATGCAATATTTCTGGTAACTTTAGTGAATAGTGGTAATTTGTAGTGGCATGCCTTGTGTTTATGCAACATAACCTTACCAAACGAAAAGTCGAAGAGACAGTGCGATTTGAGAATTGGAAACATCTATCTTGCATGACCGTAGCTGCAATTAAGAAATTTGCATCAGAGTGCCTTGATAATATCTGTCAACTGACATTGATTATCAAGGCACTCTGATTTCCATAAGGGATCTGCCGCTGCAGATGTTTGGATTTATTTTTGTATTCCAAAATCGCAATTTTTAATTTTTGTTCAGATTCATACAACTACTGCCCTCTTTACTTTTTTGTAGAAACCTTTAGGTGGAGCTTTTCCTTGCTAAGCCAATAGTGTAGCCAATAGACATCCCACTACTCTGTCAGCGCGCTCTTTGACCATTGACCATAGACGAAAATTTAGTGACTATTACTAGTACTATAACAGAAATCTTTGTAATGGCAAAGAGTTTAATAGAAATTGGCTTGTTTACTCTATTTCAAAGAATTCCCTCCATTTATTCTTTTTGTTGCAAAATGTTTGGTAAAACTGCCAAGTAGTCTGTCGGATTTGAACGGTTTTTTCGGATTGGCAACATTTATCATTAACTTTGTTCAACCTGTTCAGCTCCTGCTTTTTTTGCATCATGTTCGGTTATAACTGAACTCAACCTGTACACATCCAAAGTATATTGTTGAAAAGACATGAAACGAGCGATTTCCACAATGAAAATGTAAAATCATGGGTGCAATTAAATAATATACTCAAAACTAAGACTACTGTAAATCAGATGAAACTGAGACTATTAGAGTTAGAAAAAAAGCATTGGTGTGATGTATTAGAAAAAAGTATTGCCATTATAAAGTTTTTATCACAACAATGTCTGGGTTTTTGAGGTTCATCGAAAAAAAATTTAAGCATGATAGCGGAAATTTTCTAAAAGCAAAGTTAATTCAGTTATGCGGGAACATATTCGCAGAATTGAATTGAAATCCAAATCTGATTCTAGTCTGATGGGTATGGTTCACTATTTAGGAGAGCAAATTCAAAATAAAATTATTGAATTACTCGGCACAGTGATACAAAGTTATATTTTGGTCAAAGTTAGAGAATCGAAATATTTTTCCATCATATTAGACTGCACACCGGATGCACACCATACGGAACAAATAATAACAGTAATACTATTGTGTGGTCCACGTCCACGTCCAATTTCAATTTTGGTAAATTCAACCTTTGCTAATGGAGTTTTTCCAGCACGTCTTAAATGTTTAAAAATAGTACCAACTTTAAATCTAAAAATGAAAAAGTACCTGATAATTTGTATCTAATGTATTTTTAAAGAATTGAATTTGTCCGAAGTAAATCTTGGTTTTGAGAGGGGCAGAGACGGATAAAAATTTCATTCTTCGTACCTACGTACTTAAGCGAGTGGTATGGCTTGTAGTTGCTCTCACATGTTTTATACAAAGTTAATGTCGAAGTTTCAAAAAATTGTGTTAGTTCACAATTAGTTAATTGCTGTGCACTTTGATAGTGATGAGTAATTTCCGTCTCTTAATTATGGAATTGGGGGGTTATCGAATCTTGTGGGTTTTCAGCAAGTAATTCCGGGTTAAAGAAAAAACCCGTTCCGAAAGAAAATTGGTAAATCCGTTTTGGAGAACATAAGAGATTCGTTATTCGTTTTGATCCAGGAGTTGATAAGCTGCCGAATTGGCCCAGCATTAGCAAAATTTCATCGATTAAGAATTAAAACATCGGAAAGAGTCCAAATCGAGCGTGCAAGGTGACCAAGGATATATTCAATGGATATTCAATTCAGCTGGTGGGAAAAAAGAAGGTCGTATAAAATAACTCTCGTTGATAACGTTGTTTTGTGACCGGGGTTTTCTATGTAAATTTATTTCGAGGGAAAGAAAGGATTTATTGGATATCCTCGAAAAGTTAATTAGTTTATTGTAAATATATTGATTATTATTAATTGTGTGGGCTGCGTCCTAACAGTCATGTATTTAATTATTGAATTTTGGTTTTGAGATGATTTTCTCCAGGCTATTGTAAAAGTCAAATTTATTGAGTAGTTTTTTTATTGTTTTTGTTGATGCTTAATTTTGGGTAAAAGATAAATTGACGTGGTAATAATACAGTGGTATAGCATTAAGGGCAAATCAGTTTCCAATATGATAATTGATTATTGTTTTCAAACGAGGGCTGATTTGTCATTAATTTAGCATTTTGGTGTTGCAACAACAAGGTCGAGTATATAGCGCTGTGCGATACAAATTATTATTATTATTAATATTTTATATTTGTACTTTCGGGGTTCCGGTACTACATTCAGTAATTTCATCCTACTCAAAAAGGTTGCTGATCATTGGGAAAATCATTGAGTTTAACTGTGTCTAGTTCCGATTTATATTCGGTGTCTTTAATTTATTTTAGTGCTACTTTATTTTGGTTAATAAATGAAAATTTGGTTGTCTACAAGTAATTGTATTCTTATAGTCAGTAAGAGGGTAGTTATAAATTTTAGTAAAGGTATTCTGAATATCGCTGATCGTGTAGCATCTATAGTAAGGTAAGATTTCCCATTTTATCTAAAGATCTGGTGGCTAACTATGTGTGATTAAAATGGGTGCCGCTTATTTCATCGTAACTTATTAGTCGACCCTCCCTTCTTCGACTGCAGCTGGTGGGATTTTTCCCCTTGGGTGTGGTCATTGTGCCCACGGCACCGCGGCCAGAATTGGCCTATTGTGCCCCATGTTGAATTAATCTCCTTCAAGTAGTCTTGTATCTTTGGTAAAGTCCAAGATGTCCTTGGGGGAGACGGCCTTGAGTTCGTGTGTTTCCAAGAAGGGAACTCCAAACCTCCTCAGTCTTTTCGCAGCCAATGCTTCGCATTGGGAGAATATATGTGATGGAGTTTCATCTTCCATATCACACGCTCTGCACGTCGGGTCATTTAGTATCCCCAATGTACTGAGGTGTTTTCTCATCTTGCAGTGTCCTGTAAGAAGACTGGTTAGTAGTTTTATGTTCCTCCTGTCGAGCTTCAGGATTTCCTTTGTGTAGTCTCTGGATGGATCTAGAATAAACAGTTTTGACTGTCTCAATCCAGGCACTGCCCTCCAGTAGTTGCAGTGTGCCTCCCTGAGTCGGTCTTTGATAAAGCCCTTTGCGCTGCTATAACCAATGCCACAAGTGGGCTCAGGACCGATCATAGTGAATCCAGCTCCTCTCCTAGCTAGCGAGTCTGCTTTCTCGTTCCCTTCTATGTCCTGGTGCCCCGGTACCCACTCCAGAGTGATTCTGTTATGGGTAGCTAGTTCACTCAGGGCTTGTAGGCAACTGTCTACAGTCTTAGAGTAGACTTCCATTGACAGTAGGGCTTTTAGGGCAGCCTGACTGTCTGTCCTGATAAGGATTTGTCGATTTTCGTAATTTCTTCCCACCATATCGTGTGCGCAGGTGGTGATAGCGACGAGTTCAGATTGGAAGACAGTGGCATAGCGACCCAGGTTTATGCTTATTTCATGCCCCGTGCCCTCTTCAAATGCCCCTGCTCCAGTTCTCTCCCCCATCTTAGAGCCGTCTGTGTACCATACAGTGCGGTATCCGTCTGTTTTTTTCTCTTTGTAACCACTCCTGCCCTCCTCAGAGATGTGTATCTTGAAAGGTTTAGTAAAGTGGAACTTTTTGAGTATTTTATCAGACTGCATTTGTAGCATGCAGTTTTCTTTCACTCTTCGGAAGATTTCTGTGTGAAAGCCCTTTCTCCAGAGAATCTCTCCATTTCTGTTTTGGCTGAGTCTGTAGGCCGCTGTCATGGCCTCATGCTTCACCACTAATTGCAGTGGAGGTAGGCTTAACAGCGTCTCTAAAGCCGCAGTGGGGGTGGTTGTCATAGCCCCCGTTATTCCTAAGCATGCTAACCGCTGTAGTTTGCCTAGTCTAGTTTTTATGGCCGTGTTATTGGCTTTATGCCACCAGATTAATGATGCGTAGGTTACCACTGGTAGTACCACCTTGGTGTATAACCAGTGTACCATTGTGGGTTTGAGCCCCCAATTTTGTCCAAATAGTCGCCTACCCGCCCATAGTGCTTTGGTGGCTTTATTTGTTACGTTTTCCACATGACGGTTGAAGGTGAGCCTAGTGTCTAGAGTGACTCCCAGGTATTTCACCTCCGTTGCCCTCATTATGTCTTGTCCCCATAGTCGAAGGCCCCTCAACTGTGCGAGGTTCCTTTTCCTAGTAAAAGCGATGTTAGAGGTTTTTGCAGGGTTAACCGACAGTCCCTCTTTTAAGCACCATCTTTCTACGGTTAGCAGGGCACGCTGCATCAAATTTTGCACCACGCCCTCGTACTTCCCGTTTATCAGAATGACGATGTCGTCTGCATATCCCTGTGAGTATGCGCCGCAGTCCTGGAGTAGTTCAAGAAGGTCGTCGACTACTAGGCACCACAGGAGGGGTGATAGTACCCCCCCCCCTGAGGACAACCTCGCATGACTGTAACCCTTCCGATTACCCCTTGTAAAGTAGAGCTGGTGGGATAGTTCGCTACCGTGATATTTAAATATTTCTATTGCTACTTATAATAACTTCAATGTTACAATTAATTTGAATACTATAGTCGTCTCAGCGGATCTTTTCCATCACGTGATCAATAGCAACCGTATGCACCAAATATGTAGTACTTGGATGGTAAAAGTACGATGCCATATAAGACATTGTGGTCACGCGACATTATGGCCGTACGATGTTTTGGGACTTGCAGGGTTGTGCTCAAGACAATCTGTCCGGCGACTTTTTCGCCGCGACATTCTGTCCATGATCATTTTACTACTTTTTATCAATGTGGAGTTCTCTCCTTAGACCCTTTTCTCCAATACCATTGTTAGTTTTGTTTCAGTCTTTGGCTGAATTATTTCTCTAATATTTATGTGGCTACTACTTAGTACCTACAGATTAACTATGATCCAATCAAACCTTGAGTAATAATAATAATAATTTTCCTTGTCTCCTTTTTTCATTTTTACTTACTTTATGATCCAATCGAATTTGCGCAATAAAAAAAGTTTCAAACACATTTAAACAACTAAAAAGTATTTTTTTCACTACTAACCTGAGAAGTCGTCATTACTTACTCCTTTTCTCTAATGAGAAGTTATATTTCTCAAGCTAGGTAAATAATGATAATGAAAAATTACCTAGTTAAATAATAAAATAAACGTTCTATAAATCAGATGTTATGGGTTTTGTTTTTTAGTTTGACAACTACAGTTTCAGGCTACTAAATATTAAAAAAAATCGTGGAAATGGTAAATTACAAAAATCTAAATGAATAACATTTCTAGTAGTGAAAAAAATAGTATATAGACCACGGTAAAGAAGATTTCTCTCAACCTCGCAACTTATTTCCCTTGCTGCTTCACAGCTCGGAAAATAATAATGCTCAGTTGAGAAAGCTGTCTTCTCTACCTTGGCCTATAATGTGCTATTATTTCAATTATTAACAAATACACAATATTGAGAAGAACGTAAAATATTATTTAAAAATTAGAATTTGTTATACAACAAAATTATCATTTCTGTTTTATAAAATAATGTTTAAATTGAGCAAGGTTTTTACTAGTAATAATAACTGTCATTTTTTGATATTGGCCATCTTCTTGATCTTCTATAACTGAAGTAACTGCTGAATTCTTATACAACCACCTGAAAAAAAATCACAGAGGAAGTGTTTTGATTTGTGGATTAAATAATTAATATTTATAATAAGTACCTCATTTCTTCTCCACCTGAAGGAACTTTTATTGTTATTGTTTTTCTGTTAGTAGTTTCTAAAATTGCTTCTTCTAGTTTATGACGAAGTCCATCTATACCTGTATATAAATATATATATTAGTAACACTAATTACATCAGTACAGTTCAGTGCAATTGGTAATTCATAATCGATACAAAAAAAACGTATGAATAAAGAGTTCATAACTTTAAGATGTAATAAATTAAGCAATTTATGTCATAATAGATCAATTCTCAAGAGTTATAAAAGAAAACTTTTTATTCAAACCCTTAGGAATTGGAAACAGGTATTTTAATATTCCTATCCTTTACCTAGTTGTGTGGTAGCTGAAACCAGCACATCATCTTCAGCAGAAATAGTTTCAGGAGCTAAATCATATTTATTTCCGACTGTTATAATTTTATCTAAAAGTTGTCTGGAACCTGTTTTGTCTGCTAAATTTTCTAATGTGGAAAGGACATGATTTCTTTGATGTATTAAATCCTCACTTGATAAGTCTTCAACATGTACAATCACATCCTACAAAGAATGATTTAGTTAAGATTATCTAAGAGAAATAAAGTATTAATTACAGCTAACATTGCATCTTCTAACGTAACAACAAAGCATTCAATTAGATTAGTTGGAATGTCAGATATAAACCCAACAGTATCAACATAAAGAACTTCTAAAGTCGAAGGTAATTGTCCTGCATGCATAGTAACATCAAGTGTTGCAAAAAGATGATTTCTTGGTTGTAAATTTTGATCTCCTGTTAAAGCTTTTATTAAAGAAGTTTTACCAGCATTTGTATATCCTACTACAGCAATAACCGGATAATCCATTTGTTCTCTTCTATTTCTTAATAATTGTCTTTGAGAATGTAATTTATTAATAGCAGATTTTAATTTCTGTTCTCGATTCTGTAACATTAATTTCCTTGTATCATAATCACCACCAGTTACTAAATTGAAATCTTCTCTTCTTATTCGCGATCTTAAATATGGTAACTCAGCTAAAGCTACTTGAAGACGTGCATGTGTACTTATAGCATGTAATCTTAAAATTTGCATGACAATTTTATATCTATCCAGAATTGGAACTCCAAATTCAATTTCAAGCTCTTTTAATTGCATGTTTCTTAAAGTACCAACATTGATAAATACAGCAGTTATATTTAAATTCCCACGGATTTGTTTTCTTAACTTTTCAAGTGTACCTGATCCAAATACGGTTTTCTTATGTAAACCTGCAAGGGGTACAATAATTGTATCTTCTACCCTCCACGGTGCTAAAGTTCGAATTAATGCAATTGCTTCTTGAAGTTGTTTTTGGGGATTTGTGTCTCTTACTTTCTTAGGACCCCATTTTACATAGGGGTGTATAATAAAACAATTATGAAATGAGGAATGACCAAAATATCTATTTGCAAACGCTTCATATTCCCTGAAAAGATAAATAAATAAAATAAATATTTTACTTAATATAGGCCACATACTTATCAGCTTCTAATAATTCTTCTTCAATGTCCTGATTTTCTGATAAAACACTTTTTGTATTTAAAATTCTAGCATTAAATATTAAATTAGTTTTCAGGTAATTATGAAACGCTTTTTTTAATGATCTGTTTATAATGTTCAGCATAATGGTTTGAAATTTAAAAATTGCGCCAATTTAAGGCTAAAATTGGTATTTACATTACACTCACATAACCTCTACAATTCTTATTGCGAGTGTAAAATTAAGAATGCTAATCATTCCTGGTGTTTGTAAATATTCAGGTAATTCAGAAGTTTGTAAGATATGTGAGTATAAATAATTTCAGTATTATATTCAAAAATTAAAAAGCATTACCAGGTGGGTGTTACCTAAACAGAGTTACAAGCCTGCCCCTAGCTCGTAGCATTCGCTGTGACGTCAGCGGTGAGGATGGCGCGACTGCAACCTTTACATTGAGAACTCGCTATAAAACTGCACATTACCACATAAAACACGAAAAAATTTGCTGATTTGACATCAAGTCTTATTAATTAGGCTTCCAGATTTAGATGTCGATCAGTTTACGTTTGTGTTGAGGGTCCGTGGTGCGTAGTGTTGAAGATATATATTATTAAATAATTATTGTAAAGTTAACCACGACAAATTGAACTGTAATAAAGCGTCAAAGAAGAAAAAAGTGAAAAAACTTACAAGTACCTAGTAACTAGTTGATTATTAATTGACAGTTTAAGTTAAAACAGTTCATTAATATTGTATTTCTTCTTATTATAAATTTATTACAATATACTCCTGTAGTTACTTAAATAATGTTTATATATTATATATTTATCATATATTTATGGAATTAATATTAGCCCAGTCAATTTATACATCAGACCTTGCAAAAGGTCATGTAGTTCTAATTTTTTAATATGTTGTTAGGACCTATGCCAATAGTAAAAAACCAAATTTGCAGCTCCGAAACGAAACAACTCCTTGCATCCAATACTCCTTGCTCACAATGCTCCCAGCCCCCAATACTCCTTGCCGCCAATTCTTCTTGCATACAATGCGTGCCCCACCACATACTGTACGGCGTAAGAACGCGACCTGCGTGCACTGAAGCTCGGCAGGCCTTTTGTATGCAAGAAGAAAGAGTGGTTTTTGGATGGAAGGAGAAAACGCGGGTCTAGCTTTGTAAGGAAGAAGAAAGTATGAAATTAGATGCAAGAAGAACTGGATGATCTGTGCACATGGCACCTTAGTCTGTGTTCAGGTTAGTTGCTCTTAGCAGGTAATATATATGTATAAATAAGAACTTGGCATCCAGTTCTTCTTGCATCTAATTTCATACTTTCTTCTTCCTTACAAAGCTAGACCCGCGTTTTCTCCTTCCATCTAAAACCACTCTTTCTTCTTGCATACAAAAGGCCGGCCGAGCTTCAGTGCACGCAGGTCGAGTTCTTACACAGTACAGTTTATGGTGGGGCGCGCTTTGTATGCAAGAAGAATTGGCTGCAAGGAGTATTGGGGGCTGGGAGTATTATGAACAAGGAGTATTGTATGCAAGGAGTTGTACTCCTTCGAAAGACCTGTGCGACCTGCGCAATGCCCAAAAAACAGCGAAATTTTTGCACTTGTTTCTGTTTTTGCTCAATACCTCCTAAAGTATGCGTCCTACAGAAAAAGTTATTCTATTCTTTTATTAAGTAGATTAAATTTTCTACAATTTAAGTCCAAACCGAGCTCCATAGGTCCAGAAGTTTCCGAGATACAGCTCTTCGAATATTGCCAATTTTTTCCAAAAACTGAAAAATTTTCGTATTTGTATATATCTTGCCAAATATCGAGAAAAGTACTCATCCGACGAGGAAAGTCATTGGTAATGAATTTGTAGTAAATTTATCCAGCTTTAATTTAAAAAAAATGGATTTTGAAAAAAATAGATGTAAACGGTTCACATAGTAACTAGTTTTTATTTTTTATTAAAAAAAAGAGGTAATTACGATAATAATAATTAATATACCTATACATGGTAACAAAACTAATCTTCTACATTATAATTTCATTTTTTTGACGGCCTTTACTTTGAGAAATCCTCGGTAACTCCCTGAGCAGGTGGAGGGAGCTCCTCAACTCGTTCGGTAAAGATAGGGGTGGGGTCGTCTTCGTCGTCGTCGGAATCCTCAAGATGAACAGATGGAACGTTCTTGCATGATTTGCCACAGCAAAATTTACATAGTGCCGAGCATATTAATCCGGCTTTGCGACTGCTGCACCCCCCACTGCATCCTTTTTTGCATTTACAAGATATCAGGCGCAGTAGATTATGAGGAGCGGGATCCATGGTGGTAGTGACTGGGATGAGCCCGTGATCGTCAATCTTCCACCCCCAATCTGTAGGGTTTTTATTAGCTCCCAACCACTTCTGAACTTGGTGGTAACTTCTATATGAATGGTGACTTGCTGCGTCTTCCGTTGGGGGCAAACGAGCAAGGTTAACCTTTGTGTTGGTTGCCGACTTTATGAAAAGCTTGTAGCGGAGGCTTTTCAAAGTATCCTTCTTTATATCTCCCCCGTAAAGAGCCACGAAGCATGTCTCCCCAGCTTTAGCTATGGCCTCATGACTGGAATCTGGCTGCAGAAAAACCGCAGCCAGTTCCATGAGGTGGGGATTGTTCTGGAGGACGCTAGCCAACTTTGTTTTTCCCTGCCAGAAAGGGGCAGAGGTAGTGTCGCACCCGCTGAAGGCATGTAGAAAAAGAACAATCCCTTGCGGATATTTTGTGATTTTATATTATAATATAATAATCATGATAATAACACAGCACATTCAAAATGTACTTATTTTTTGTGTTTAGTATATAATTGATATTTGTTGTGCTCAAAACTGTTTTTGTGCCTCCGGTCGGCATCACTGAGTTTCTGCATCGCGAAATCCGCCAGAAACAGAGGTTTTGCCGGCCTAGGCCGGCAAAAGTAATAATTTTAAGTTATTAGTTGGCTGCATCGGCTCAATCTGTCAAAGTCAAATTTGTGCATCGCGGTCGGAGACGATCAAATAAATAAATTAGCAAAATTTTACAAATACGATTATCTATTTGAGCCACTGTGGTGATTTAAATATAATCTTTAATATGCGCCGGCGTATCCATTATTAAATCAAAGATAATAAAATTTAGAAATAAACGTCAATGGAAATTGTAAGAAAATAAATGAATGAAGTTTAATGAATACCAGGAAACAAGGAATCTTGATTTTAAAATCATAAAAAAAAATTTTATATTAAATTTTAAATGTAAATTTAATTTATTTAAACAAACATCGGCACAAAAAAAAATGTGTATTACACGTCCAGAAACAGTTTTGCGAGTGCTCCTACTAACATTACTCGCACTCGCAAATGTGCTGTTTCTGGCCTTGTGATACAAATAACTATTTTTTACATCTATGTTTTTCAAAATCCATTTTTTTAAATTAAAGCTGAATAAATTTACTACAAATTCATTACCAATGACTTTCCTCGTCGGATGAGTACTTTTCTCGATATTTGGCAAGATACATACAAATACGAAAATTTTTCAGTTTTTGGAAAAAATTGGCAACATTCGAAGAGCTGTATCTCGGAAACTTCTGGACCTATGGAGCTCGGTTTGGACTTAAATTGTAGAAAATTTAATCTACTTAATAAAAGAATAGAATAACTTTTTCTTTAGGACGCATACTTTAGGAGGTATTGAGCAAAAACAGAAACAAGTGCAAAAATTTCCCTGTTTTTTGGGCATTGCGCAGGTCGCACAGGTCTTTCGAAGCTGCAAATTTGGTTTTTTACTATTGGCATAGGTCCTAACAACATATTGAAAAATTAGAACTACATTACCTTTTGCAAGGTCGACCTCTTTTTCGTGTACAAATTGACTGGGCTATATGAAGTGTGGTGTGTTATAAATTTCAAATCAATTTTTGTATTTACAAATATTAGGAACTATTGTATCAATAATGATACTAAACGTATCAATAATAGGGAATTGTTTTTGTTAATTTTATATTTGAAAAGTTTTGCATTTTAATTTTAAATAAATTATAACTGAATTAAGTTACATAGGTAATTACATTAAACAACACACAAGTTTCTTGACCGAACTTTTATTTTAATATATTTGTAGATAGAAATAAATAGCTTTGTGCGTGTTAAAACCGCAGAATGTTTTGGTTTTTTATAATAACATTGAATGTAGACTCTTGAGTGCAATTTGACTGGGGTATGATTAAAATATGGTCTATCTATTAGATAATTTAGACGATTTACTTTGAATAAACAGTCCAGTTATATGCACTCTGCATGCTTGACTATGGCCACAGTCCATCCTCAGTCGTGACGTCACAATTTGCAGGGGCAGGCTTGAAACTCTAGTACGGCTTTGCCTAAACGTTTCACTAATATTCGGTTGTGTCCGCATACCTAATATTGTGAATTGAATAGGGAGTAACAAAATTACACACTGGGGAAAAGCCTTTCGCAATTTTGTGCACCCATTGGTGAAAAGCATTAAAAGTTTTGGTGAATAAATTTAAATAGTATATTGTATAACTAGTGCTGAAATATCCATTCAGCACGAGTTGTACACTGTACTTTTCCGACGACCACAACTTTTCCGACCACCACTTAATTCTGTTTCAAAAATAGCAAAATAAAAAAAATTATTAATTATAACATTTTATCATCAATATCGTCCATATCAACAGCAAAACTAAATACAATATAAAATTATGTGAATTAAATGTATTTACCTCTTTTATTTATTACAATTTACCAATTTTCTTAATAAAAATTCGGCTAGTAACAGGTTAGTAGGTACTGCACTTTGGTGCATTTGCTACAATTTGACGTTTCAATATTTAATTTTTAATAAAACGAATGACGATTTTCAAAGTGGCCAACTATTTTTTATCGTCTAGCGTGTGAAATATATTGCACACGCTCATATCACACGGTTTCGTTGCCATGCGAAATATACAATTTTCAGTAACAGTAAACGGTGCGAATTTGTTCACATTTCATAGTGGTCGTCGGAAAAAAGTATTAACACTTAGGGAATTCCCATAGGAAAGCTAAAAGGATGGGAATAATCTATATCCCATGGAAATAATCAATTTTGTTCAGATATTAAAATAAGTCATTTCCTGCGCCTCTGCAAAAACTATTCAATTTTATTTTTATATAGGTAGGCTACCTAGTATTCTGATTTGTTTTTTACAGCACTTCAGCTATAGAAAATTAACCGTAATTTTTATTAAATGAAAAGGAGTTTCAACGAAAAGAAAAACTGGAAGAACCGTTAAAAAGGATGAATAGGTACTAATTTTTAGCAGCATGTCACTTACAGAAGAATTTTGTAGTAGGTATACAAAATTAAAATTCTGCTAACGTTTTCCTCGCCAAGGCTCGTGGCTCAAACTTTCATACTCGTCTGAAATATCCATTCAGCACGGGTTGTAGTAGGTACTTTTCCGACGACCACAACTTTTCCGACCACCACTTAATTCTGTTTTAAAAATAGCAAAATAAAAAGATTAATTAGGTAATTATAACATTGTATCATCCATATCGTCCATATCAACAACAAAACTAAATAAAATATAAAATTATGTGAATTAAATGTATTTTTTGTACACGCTCTCCAAAGTGGTTACTTTGGAAACTGTTTGTAATCCGCAAAATGCCACTTTAGGGGACTAGTCCCTTAAAGGTAACTTAGCAACACTTTAAGAGGACTGAATTTGTTTACTAAAAACATTGTACAACACAAAACAGCTATTGGTGCAAAAAAATACAAAAAATATATAAATTAACACAAAATAATCTACCTTGAAACATGAAAATGGAAATTACAGTTTTTGGTAGGTATATTTAAAAATGTCACCAGAATGCAGATAAGTCAATATCACATCTTCATTCACGACCGTCACACGATTTTTCCGCTTCCAATCATTAAACATTTCGTACTCCTCCTATTGCTGCTTAGACTTGAGTGGCAGCAAATCTAGTACAATATTTCTGGCTTTTTCGGTAATTTCGACCGGAACATCAACCATTTTTTTAGAATTTGTTAGATTTGTTATGTTTTCACTTAAAAAACAACTTGTTAAACAAACTGGTTACCATGGTTGTCACGATCACAGGCTACCGAATACTAGATTTTCTATAAATGTCACAAGCTATTAGCAGATGTAGAATTATTCTAGATACTAATTTCCAATTTGGAGAGCTTATACAAAAAAATATTGTATGAAACACGTACGCAAAACGTTTTAGCGGACTCATCTGGATTCGTCCGCTAAAACTGTATTTTGCGTACTTGTAACATAAATAACTATTACCTCTTTTATTTATTACAATTTAGGTACCAATTTTTTTAATAAAAATTCGGTTAGTAACAGGCTAGTAGGTCACTAGGTAGGTACTGCACTTCGTTGCATTTGCTACAATTTGACGTTTCAATATTTAATTTTTAATAAAACGAGTGGCGATTTTCAAAGTGGCCAACTATTTTTTATCGTTTAGCGTGTGAAATATATTGCACACGCCCATTTCACACGGTTTCGTTGACATGTGAAATATACAATTTTCACAGTAAACAGTGCGAATTTGTTCACATTTCATAGTGGTCGTCGGAAAAATGATTTATATAGTAACTGCTTGATTATTAATTATTGACACATTAATTAAAAAGAAAAATTATAAATTAGCTATTCAAAAAGTTTATTCCATTAATAACTCTGATAAAACATTAAAATACGTTTCAATTCCATATTTTGGTAAAATTTCAGAAAAGATTGCTAAAATTATAAATAACATAAATATAAAGTCATTTTTACAACAAATAAAAATATTTTATACTCTCTTTTCAATGCTAAAGACAAAATTAATGATTTGCTAAAATCAGGTATTTATAAATTAAATTGTTCACATTGTGATTCATAATATATAGGTCAAACAATTAGAAATTTCAGTATTAGGCAAAAAGAACATATCCGTTGTTACAAATACAGGGTGATTTCTAACGTACGGAGGAAACTGAAAGGACAAGTAGAGGGGTCCAAAACATAGTTTTTTTTACAATAAACTTTGATCAAAATGGAATAACAAGAAAGTTTAAAGTTCTTATAAACTTGAGGATTTTTTTAATGAAATACGGTAATTATTTACGTTTTGAATTCAACTTTTGTATATTTGTAAGTTAATTAAACAAAATTTAGTAAAAATTTTTATAAGACGAAAGTTATGGCTATTTAAAGTGGTCTTTAAAATATTCAGTTATAGGTGTTTGTTTATTGACAATCGCTGATTTACATAATCTGATCATGTAGGTACCTAAGTCAAAATTACAGCAGCAATTTATCAGATTGTGTGAGAAGTTTTTCTGATGTAAAAGCGAATACAATAAGCTCAGCGGTACTCAAAACGTGGGCGTTAAATTATAAGAACTTTAAATCGCTGTAACTTTCTTGTTATTCGATTTTGATCAAAAGTTTATTGTAAAAAAAACTATATTTTGGTCTCCTCTAATTGTCCTTTCAGTTTCCTCCGTACGTTAGAAATCACCCTGTATAAACTTGCACATAAATCAAATTAAACATTTGTTAGAACAAAATCACACATTAACATCTAATAATACAATTAAATGATTACACTTTTCTGATAACAAAAATAAATTAAATATTTTGGAAGCTTTTGAAATTTATAAACACACAAAAAACAACATACCTTTAGTGAATGAGCAAATTGATCTCTTAAGCCCGTATGACACGGTGTTAAATTTGAAACAAAATTTGCGTGTAAATTGACACGTAAATTTGATGTCAAATTTAACGCCGTGTCATACAGAAAATAATTTTGTAAATTTTCATGCAAATTTTTATGAAATTATTTTGAACATCGCCCTGGTAAACTGCCTTTCCTACTATCTTTTCCCTATCGCAACCGCAAGAGTCTTTCAAGACTACGTAGAAGTGTCTAATTTGTTTGTGAGATGTTCAAAATAATTTCATAAAAATTTGCATGACAATTTACAAAATTATTTTGTGTATGACACGGCGTTAAATTTGACATCAAATTTACGCGTCAATTTACACGCAAATTTTGTTTCAAATTTAACACCGTGTCATACGGGCTTTAGATTCTCCTTTACTGAAGATTTTGGAATAAATATCTGTTTAAAACACTGATAGGCAACTGACCTCCGACGGGTTGACTGGGGCCAGTTGCTTCACGCAGTGTTAAAATAATAGAATCAAGCAGTTACTATATAAATCATTTTGCATTTGTTATATCTTATATGCTTTTGACAACGGCACATTAATGCCGAAATACGTATAAAGCGAATAAATCTTATTATTTCCCGTTAAAATCGATATTTTATTTAATATTTATTATTTATATAATCATGGATTTTAACAAAGTAACGCTTGAGAATGTCAATAAAAAAAAAAGTTTATCAGAGCCTGGAATGGATCCTATGACGTTCTGAGTGCGAGGCCGAAATTATTACCACAGCTGTATACAGACAACACTGTTTTCGTCAGTTGTAGTTCGCTAAACTAAAGAACAACTTTGACGGTAATTAATAAATTATTGTTTACGTCTTTTAGACAATAATAATAAAAAGTAATAAAATTTGAAGTTCCGCTGGACAATGTAATTATAATTATACAGTGAGCACCAAAAGTATGGAACATACCAAATAAAATCGAAATGAATGGTTTTTTTTAAATCCCGAAACAGGTCAATTTTCTTTTTTAAAAATACACATTGGAATGTCAAAATAATTTTCCGGCCTTCATTTGTTTCTAAGTGATGACGTCATCAGTATTTTTTTTAAATGTCAACCCCCATTTTTTTTCGCGTTTTTGATACATCTTTTAATTGCTTAAATGACAGTATAAAAATGTTGATACCTTACATAAGAAAATTTTCGAGAAATAAATGATTTAATGTTTAATAAACACATTCTTAACAATTGTTAAACATGGTTTAATGGTATTAGTATTGATAAAAGAGAATCAAAGGTACCAAGAAACAAATGCCCGTAATCTAAACAAGTGCCCACAAGTTGTCAAATATTCAGAAATGTTAATTGTCGTTTACTTGTAATTGTTAAATGAGCCATATCAGATTTATAAAGCTGATGTTAATTATTACAAGTAAACGACAATTAACATTTCTGAATATTTGACAATTGGGCATTTGTTTAGATTACGGGCACTTGTTTCTTGGTACCTTTGATTCTCTTTTATCAATACTAATACCATTAAACCATGTTTAACAATTGTTAAGAATGTGTTTATTAAACATTAAATCATTTATTTCTCGAAAATTTTCTTATGTAAGGTATCAACATTTTTATACTGTCATTTAAGCAATTAAAAGATGTATCAAAAACGCGAAAAAAAAATGGGGGTTGACATTAAAAAAAATTCTGATGACGTCATCACTTACAAACAAATGAAGGCCGGAAAATTATTTTGACATTCCAATGTGTATTTTTAAAGAATAAAATTGACGTGTTTTGGGATTTTTGGAAAAAAACATTCTTTTCGGGTTTATTTGTATGTTCCATACTTTTGGTGCTCACTGTATTAGGTACTAGCAAAGGTACTAGTTACATGTTTGCGTGGCATTAATGATAAGAAGTTTGACTTATTGTCAACGTGACAGATTTGGTAAAAACAAAGTGTGCCTGCGTGTACCCGCGTCGGTCGTTTAGTTTTCAGATTTTATTAAAATAAATGATAATTTCAAAATAATTCAAATCAATACCAGTTAGGCCCTCTAGTAAATAAATATATAATCCTACTTTTGAAAACTGAACTATTCCCACTCCTCAATAACCCGCCTATTTATCATTGGAATATAGGCAACCCATTATACACTGCTAGCACTCTTGCCCCTGCTTACTGATTTTAATAAATTATTGTTTGTCACTTGTTAAATTTGTTTTTTTTCCATATTTAAATACAGAAGAAGATTGAAAACTACCGATTTATTGAAGACATCATTTATACAGACCAAGAAAAAATAGAAATGTGTACAAATTGATGTGTTCAACCCCCTACACACGATACGATCGTACACGATCGATACACGTCGTACTACAAGTTTTTGCCTACTAACTATCAAACCTGCAGTACGACAGGTCGTACAACTGACCATTTACCGTCTCTTTACAATAATAAATTTTATACAGTGTGTAAATAAATAACGGTACACCCGAATAACGTTTTTATTGTTAAAGATAGAAAATTTGTGCTTGGAGACAATTCGTATGGTTAGTTATAAGCTTTATTTTTGGTGTGTCGAAAATTGGTTTCCGTTTCCGGTTTAACCGGAAGTAATGCTAACTTGAAAATTTTAAATAGAACACCCTATATATTTTTACATTTTTGGATTTACACTTTTATAAACTTTGAGAAACTTAAATAGGACTATCTACCAAAAGTCAATAGTTTTCGAGATATTCGAGATAGAAAGTATAAATTTGTAATTTTTAATTATTTTGATTTATACTTGTAAAAACAGTTAACGTACGCTTTTCTAAAATTTCTTTTTCTAATAAGATTGTGCGGCCCCAAGAAGGGCCATTTGTATGGAAAAATAAATAACAGTTATAATAATGCTCAAAATGCGGGCCACATTTTCAATCTGGCAGTGTCCGATTCTGTGTTTAAATACATTATTATAACAACTGTTTACTTTTCTAACTCGCACGCTTGCGATTTACAAATGGCCCTCCTGAGGGCCGCATAATCTTATTAGAAAAAGAAATTTTAGAAAAGCGTACGTTAACTGTTTTTACAAGTATAAATCAAAATAAATGAAAATTACAAATTTATACTTTCTACCTCGAATATCTCGAAAACTATTAATTTTTGGTACATAGTCCTTTTAAGTTTCTCAAAGTTTATAAAAGTGTAAATCCAAAAATGCAAAAATATATAGGGTGTTCTATTTAAAATTTTCAAGTTAGCATCACTTCCGGTTAAATCGGAAACGGAAATTAATTTTCGACATACTAAAAATAAAGCTTATAACTAACCATACAAATTGTCTCCAAGCACAAACTTTCTATCTTTAACAATAGAAAAGTTATTCGGGTGTCCCGTTATTTTATTTACACACTGTATACAGAAAAAGTAGTATCACTTTACTGGGATATTAAAGGCGTCATGACTTGTCTTCCAAATAATTACATGTGTACCCTATTGGCAAGAAATTTGATGAATAACATGCAAAGAATACTAAACAAATTCTACAAATTGCTAACTGATGTGCATCCCCTATACATGTTTGATAGGTACGTCACTGGTAACCTACTGTCAGGCTATTTTTTATATTATTTTACTGTCCCCCGGTTGTACAACAGATTTTATGTCGGCTCCATACTGCCGTCAAACACGACCGATTGTACGATCTGGTCGTGCAGCTATCGTTCAAACAGTCGTAACGACTACGTTGTACAACGAGTCGTACGATCGATCGCATCGTGTGGAGGCTAAATGGTCAGTTGTACGACCTGTCGTACTGCAGGTTTGTTACGTTAGTAGGCAAAAACAGTGACTGTCTATACGACTTGTACCGATCGTATCGTGTGTAGGGGGTTTTACTGTTTTACGTCAATTTTTTTTTTCTTGTTTTGCCAAATTTTCTAGATGTTCTTGGTATTGTAGACACATTCGGATATTTTACACTAAAATAATCCCTAACATTAGTACCTATTGATACTCCTATAGGTATCCGTACTCCGTACAGTATCGCCATCTATATCTTGTCGAGCAAATGGCCGCAAAATAAAAAAATTCAAAAATCTTGTTTGTAATCTAACATACCTAAATAATCGTAAAGACCAAAACGTGGGTTACTTGTAGGAATTCTAAAAACCGCAATATGGGTTTCCGAATACCATTGAAACTGAAATTAAGTGGCTTAAAACAGTTTCTAAATTTTTGTGATAATTGTAAACAGTGATCAACAGTTCTGTAAAACTTAATAATTCTGGGCAAGCGACTAAACTTACGGAAGATTCTATCTATCTACCTACTTATGACCAGGCGCGTATTCAAAATTTTTTTTTTTGGGGAGGGGCTGGTGAATTTTTTTTTATCAAAGTTGGTAAGCTTAGCTAATTAGACAGATTCATTACTAAATTGTAGAAAAAGTTTGTCGTTGAAAACATGTTTACCTACCTATACTCTAGCTGCGAACAGCTCTATACGTTCATACCGATACACTACATATTATAAAAAAATAATTAGTCTAAAACGAAAATTGAAAATTTAAATCACAAAGTTAAGCCTTCTTGGTTTATCACTTTCAGCAAATTTGTCATTTACGGCATTGTCCGAAATTTGAATGGTCCTATGAATATTCAACAGCGCGAGTCCCACTAGTCGAGTTTCTGCAGTTGTAGATCGAAGGTACGACTTCAATCTTCGTAACGTTCTGCTGTTGCTGTTGATACTGGAAGCACCGCCATTATTTTTAATAATGCATAAATGTTTGGGTAATATTTTCCTTATGGTGTGTAAACGTAAACCGTTCTTCCAATGAAGAAATGACATCATCAATATAAGGAATAAACACTGTCACCCGATTGTAATTTTCAGCGTTTAAACAAGTAATATTATTCCGATTCCTTTGTACCCCACAAATTCGTGGAATGGCTTCGTTCGGGTTAGTTGGTTTCTTGATGGTTAGCAAAAATTTCTAAACATTTTTTCAAATTTGTCCAAAGTTTCGTAACAAGACATCGCAACGTTTCATGTATTAGCCAATTAAAAGACTGCAGCCACTTCATTTGGAATCTACGTTTGAATTTTCCATTATCCTCAACTGGAAACGGATATTTTGAATTTGGTACCCACAAATTATGAAGCGCGGCCACTTTTTCGCTTATCACTTAAACTATTTTTACTAGAAAAATAAGCACCAATATCATGTTTGTGCATAATGGAGGTTTCATTTCTGTAACTACTGTTTTCTACATTTTCATTGCCGGAAGTACTTTTCTCATTGCGGGATATTGTTACATTTGGGTCATTTCAAAATAATTTCGTATTTGTTAAATTATAATTGTTATTCAAATCGTAATTGGAATGTTATGCTTTATAATAACATTGGCCTAATTGTCCTAGATTTGAATAGAGTTGCAATGGTTAATTGCTGCAATCCTTGTTGTTAGCAAGTCTACTTATTTTCAAAGTGCTGATAAGGAGGATTGCAGGGAAAGAACGAGTGGGGCATTATAAAAGGTTTAGTTCCTTAGTTAAGGAGTTAGTGCTAGTGCCAAGAGGCTTAGATCGAGTCTTAGTTGAAGAGTTCGAGATTGAGTCAGACTAGTTCCATAAGTCTAAGTACTCAGAGAAGTCAAGATGCTGAGTCTTATCAATTTGGTCTTAGGGTAAGATAACTAGTTTTAATTTTATAATGTAATGCTTAGTTCGTTTAGTTTATTTTATCTTAATAAAATTAGTTGTTAGTGCAATAGTCGTTTTGTGTTCTCATCCATAATCCCGATGGCTGGTGATTCTCTAATTTATATTAGGGACTCGCTGGCGTTACGCAACCGTTCCCCCAGGGTGTAACAAGTATGGTGGAGGCGCCTCTAAACCTAGTATCATAAATTTATCAGTCGCTTCTTGACGCAAAAATAAGTCGAAAATGTCTATAAAAATTTTGTACTAAACCGCAGCATAAGGAAGCTACACGTCTTTGAAAATGGTGTTGGAAAAACGGAAAACAATGCATTTTAAAAACGGTTTGAGATAAAAAAAAAACGAATTTTGTATGCAGCCTAACCTATTGAAGGTATAAACAGTACGAACACTTACTGTAACTACTTTTATTTTAATTTATTTTTCAATAAATTAATTTATATACAAATCCAGCATTCTAAATTGATTTTGGCTAAACAGAAAACCTGCATTTTATAGGAAACGGTTAGTCCAAGCGAGTTGAAACAAGAGTAGGTACCTTTTTTGTTAATTAGGCAACATGGAATACAAATCTCTAAACTAAAATGAAAAAAAAACAAAAGGTTAAGAAAAACGGGTTACAAGAAAAAGGTGATGACCCCCATTCGCGCCGCCCCTGGTTAATTTACAAAAAAAAATAGTAGAAACTTTATACCTTTAATAGGTTAGGCTGCCTGCAAAATTTCGATTTTTTTATCTCAAACCGTTTTTAAAATGCAATTGTTTTCCGTTTTATCAACACCATTTTCAAAGACGTGTAGCTTCCTTATGCTGCGGTTTAGGACAAAATTTTTATAGACATTTTCGACTTATTTTTGCGTCAGGAAGGGGCTGGTAAATTTATGGTACTAGGTTTAGAGACACCTTGTATATTATGTTTGTGCAAAAAGATGAGGCACTGGGTTTTTGAACCCTGATCCCCCACCCTAATATATGACACTATTTGTTATCTAATGACAACTAACTCTTTCTCCATTCCTAAGGTTGTCTATACTAGTTGCTCAGTTCAGTTGCCGATATCAGAAAGACGCAGAGCAGGGGTTTCTGGAGAAAAATTGGAAATACATAGTACTATCTGTTCACGAAACTTTTGGGTTGTCAAATTGCAATTATTATATTCAAGTTGGCTGTAAATTTAAAATTTTGTTGGTAACTTTCTCCTTTTACAACACCGGAACACTTTGAAACTTCAAAATTTCGAAATTTTATTTACTTGTAAAAGCACAAAAAAAGTTTAGGCGACATAATCTTATGATTGACACAATAAAATACTGTATGTTAATTTTACTATTCTACAATTTGCAAAATGTGCTACACATTCACAACAAGACATTATTAGATTACAAAAAATTTATGCTGTACTGAAGCAGTGCATTAAATACCAAAAGCTTCATAAAACAATCTTATTTTTTAACATTTATGTAGGTGGTATTTCATCTTCCATATGAGTTAACTGAATATTCCTGTCTGTATCAGACGCTGACGCTTCCGTCTTCAATCGCACTCTCATATCAAGACATCTTATGTCCGTCATTAAAGACTGACTTTTGTTTGCTAAATCCCTATCAATTAACACTTGCTGATTTTCCAGGGCATTATAAGTAGCTTTCGCGCAGTTAATCTTATCCTGCAAATCCTTACGAGTTTGTCTTAACTGCAGCACCTCGTCCTTTAAACCCATTTCAGGTTCATCCCGAGCCAATTCAATTCCGGGTCTGTAAGTTCGAGTTTCCAAACGAGTTTCACACAGTTTGAGGGCATCAGTTTTCGCTTGTAGTGCGTCATCGAGTGTTTGTATTTCTTTAAGGACTCTATCCATTTCTTCACGCATTTTCATGAGTTGCCATTCGAGTTCGTTACGGGCCCGTTGTGTTTCGTAGATTCGTTTACGAAGTGTGAAATCAACACAGTCACGTTGTGCTCTCATGTCATTTCGAGCCCTTTCACGGACCACAAAAAGAGCTTCCCGGAGTTTATATGTATCTGCTAATTCGCTATCGGCGAGCAGCTTTGTGTAACGGGAATGTTCTAGCCATGTTTCGTATGGTATGGAACTAAAAATAAAAAAAGGAAAAAGTTTTTCATTGTTTAAAAATTAAATTGGGTCTAAATATTTCGTATAACTGCCTCCTTCCTGTAGGTAGTTTATAATTAGATTTCACAGAAAGAGGGCAAGGTACATGAAATATGATTTTACTCTTTTGGGATGCGTAATGGGTCCGTCTTGAAACTTATGTTGGCACAGTTTTTATCCAATGTAAGTTGATCTTTGTCGATTTCAATTGTTTCATGTTTATCATTAATATCCAGTCTTACTTTAAAGCGCACTTCTTCGAGTCTGTTGATTTTCTCCCAGGTGGATTGGCATCTATCCATTAATAATTTCTTTACATTTTCAACAACACATAATTCCTGAAAAAAAGAAAGCTCTACATTATTTATTTCGTACGAACAGAAGTTGTTAGGTAGTACATAAGGTAAGATCTAGAGTCATCACAGAGTGAGATTTAGGACCGGTGTTTCAAAGTTTCAATTCAGGTTTTTAACCTTCGAACATACACTAGTCCTTTATGGAAGAGGAGCATACCACTTTGAAATTGGTTCAAAGAAGATTGATAAGGACAGACATATAAGGAACTATAGTGTTTTCTGCGATTGCACGAGGTAATTTGGGGCGTGGTAATTGGTCACTACATAAAATAAAAAAGGATGTCTATATCGCCACGCCCACAGCTGTTTACTTTTGCGCATGTGCAGTATGCACTAGTCCTGTTATCTGTTTTTGTTGATGCTTTGTGCATTGCAGCACATGGAAAATGCTCCTTTCATAAAGGAACAGTATACAGTGAAGCTTTTATACAAATTTTTACAGTGGGACTTGGGCTTTAGGATTTGAGAACGTAAGTCGAAGTTTACGGCAGAATGACGGTCCACTCGACATTACTTTTGTACTTGATAGTACCTGGCACCATTATTTTTTTCTGAGGAAGTAGGGGTAGCTATTGTCTGTACCAGACTTCAAATTCAGTGTTGGCAGCATAGGGCAATGTAATTCTTATGGGAGAATCTGGCACGGCGTTGCCACTTGTGGTTACCCTGGGGCTCTTGTTAAAGCAACTGAGCAGGTAAGTTCACTTGTTTACGGTCAACCCAACTGAGAAGTAGGTTTGGCAATGCCGGCCTCTATAAGTCTAACACTGAATTTGAAGTCTGGTACAGACAATAGCACTTGTTACATCACATGATATTAAGTTCGGTGTAGCGTTCCAATTCAACACCGGGGCAATTCACTACAGGATAGATAGGCCCCGTTGCAATTGGAAACCGCTCTGGGGGCTCTACTATAAGCAGAACCTAAAATAGGGGATGGAGAATTGCAAATTAAGACTAAGTATAAAAAAAGGTTTCTTGGAAAATAAAAACTCCCTTTTATCTATTTTATTAATATTTTAAAATTTTCACTTTCCATGCACTACCCTGTATAAAAATGTAAAGCAAACCTTCTTTAATTCCGTGTCGCCATCATCATAAGTAAGTTCAGCACCTTGCCTGCAATCTCTCATCGAAATGCATTCTGAAATAACACCGAGAGGAATTCCTAAAGCATCCAATTCGCGTTCCGTTGAAAATTTTTCATCCTTCAGTAGTTGCATTTCCCTATCTATTCGATCAAGACATCCTTCCAAAGTATCTCGCCATCGGGTTAGCTCAGTAACACGGTCAGCCAAACGTGCATTATTATGGTAAGTATCCCATTCAGTTTTAATTCTTGTTTCATTACGTAACTGTCTTGCCTCGTGTCTTAGTTTAAACGCATCATTTCTGCGAGTATCATTGGTTTGTTGATTTTCCCATTGTTTTGCATACCAATCGGCTAGGCCAATGTGTTGGATAGGTTTTTCAAAAGTTACTACAGAGGCTTGCATCTTAAAATTTTTTTTTTTTCATATTTAAGTTGGAATTTATTAATCATGACTTACCTTTTAATAAATTTAAATTTCTAGGCGTTAATTTTACTTGATTTTTTCCAAAATCTAAAGGGTTTAATAAATTGTGAAAGTTTTTTGACAAGTGTCACTATGCGGCCAGTAGTTTGCTATTGATAAAACAAAACAATTTGTGAAGGCATAATCTCTATGGAAATTTGTATACAACAGCCACGACCTTCTTGACAACCGCAATACAAACGAATTCGACGAATACAGCAGATGTTTGAAAATTTTGCAACGTCCAATAAAATAGGAGATGTGGAGATGATAGGTAATTTTTAATGGGTCGAGGACTTAGTATAATGATATTAATAATGGCATTTATTTCTGGCACTTAGGCAAGTTGTTATTTTTTTAATTTAGGTAAACACCATTAAGTATTATTGTATCTAAGATAGATTGTATCTCTTAATCCTATGTTACTATGTCTGGCTTGTCGTCTGCAATATAAATGTAAATAAAAATTTCTTTAATCTTTTTTAACGACTTTACCTTCTTTCTAATTCGTCCATAATTCGTTGCAAGTTATTATGAGCCATGACCACAGTAGTTGTACTGTGGTCATGGCTCAT
Organism: Hemicrepidius hirtus; assembly: GCA_963082805.1. Lineage (NCBI taxonomy): Eukaryota > Metazoa > Arthropoda > Insecta > Coleoptera > Elateridae > Hemicrepidius > Hemicrepidius hirtus. Next base: position 8,520,850 of record OY720165.1, read on the forward strand.
AATAACTTTAATTAAACTACTTACCTAATACTTAAATATTACTACATTTACACTTAATATTAGATCTATAATTAATAAATATTTACACTTAATAGTAAATCTAATTAATAAGACACTTTAAAAAGGTAAAAACGTAAAATGTAAGTAAAGAGCGTGCAAGTTGTTAGCTCAACGGCAACAAGTTGCTCCTTGTTGGGGAACGACCGATTTCTACCGACAAAATTGTTCGTAAACCAAGGTCGGTGGTTACAGAATAACTTTAGAGCGAAAACTCGTTCAGCCACCGATAATTGTTTGCGAAGAAGTCGCTAACGAGTCGTTATGGCTTACAGAATAGGGGTGTTTTAGTGTTTATACAGGCTGTTACCTAAAACGCCTCCACTCATTATTTCCTTATTTTAAATTTTAACTAGATACAGGGTGTCCGGAAACAACGTTCCGTAACTTCGGGAGATGATTCTACCTCCAAAAATATGAAGAAAAGTTCTCATGAACAGGGGTCCGGAAAAGCTTTCTAACGGAGCTACGGCTCTTTGAAGAGGGGCCTCAAAATGTGTTGTTTTATTAATTAGTTAATCAATACTGAAACGAGATTGATAAAATTTGGTACCCAGGGTATATTTGGTACGGGAAATAGTTTGGTAATGTTAAAACTAGAAAAAAAAGCCAGGGGCGTGCGTAACGGGTAGGGTGTATTGATTAACTAATTAATAAAACAACACATTTTGAGGCCCCTCTTCAAAGAGCCGTAGCTCCGTTAGAAAGCTTTTCCGGACCCCTGTTCATGAGAACTTTTCTTCATATTTTTGGATGTAGAATCATCTCCCGAAGTTACGGAACGTTGTTTCCGGACACCCTGTATATGTTACCTATATAATAATTTTAAATGGTAAGACAAAAAACTATCTTTTGACATCGCCCTTTCGTAAACATGTATCAACTTTTGCCGCCACCTGGTTGATAACCAGATAAAATATATAAGACTATGGTCAGTCCTATGGAATAGAAACGAGAGTCCAATACCAGCCTATCCTGAAGATTTTAAGAATTTTCTTGGAATATCAGGGAGACTTAGTCCTAATATTCAGAAAAAAGAATAAAAGGTACTAATAAGTAATATGAGAGAGGCTATACCAGCAAAAATTAAATTAGAAATTGAAATAGTGTCTCAACATTATTTACTACAGAGGACTCTTTCAAAACTTTGTAATTTTTATTCAGGATCCCCAAATTCATTGTAGAGGTTTTGAATAAAATATGTTCCATCCTAGAAGAATTTATAAAGGTAAGGAAAAAAAAAGTGGAGGTGCAAACCTCCCCTGGACTTTCCCATACTAAAAATAAACATTTTGTTTTTTGCTATTCAACAGTAGTTCGCGAGGCAGCATTGGAAATCATTTGAATGCCTCGCGAGAAAAACGAGGCTATACGGGTTCGATATGAACAAAAGAAAGACACCAAGATACGCATCTATCGCGGCTAGAAATTACAACTGGCGAAGTCGGACGATCGCTACCGACCGACGATCCGAGTCCAACCTAAATATTCAAAATTCACGAATTTCTCATTAACTGTACATTTTAGCCATATGAACACCTTATACTATGTCATAGACAATTAAATTCTGCATTCAACTATATAATAATATATAGGGTGTTTCATTTAAAATAACAAAGTTGCTTATTGTACTGTGGAAAGCAAACGTCCTGTATATGTGATATACATTTAGGAGAATGCAAAACTATATACTGAACAACTTTTACATTCAAACTTTTTTCATATTTTGATTAATAAGGGCGCTATAGGAGTATCAATTCCCGATTTTCAAAACGTCGTAGAGGGCGCCACAGTGAAATTCTGGCATTCATCAAAGAACAAAAATGTAGCTAATACCAAGCTTAATAAGTATAGAAAATTTAAACAAAATCCTGTGGACAGTTTTTTTGTAATAATATTTCAAAAATTTCAAAATTTTTGGAAGAGCGCCGTTGCGACCATTTTTCGATTTAGTAAATAATTTTTTTTCATGGTATAGTACCGCCAAAGGGCTTTCAAACAAGTTGTTGCGAAACCTGATCAGATAACTGGTTTTTGAGTTATGGGGCGTTAAAGTCGAAATTTTGAAAAATTCATAGCGGCCGCCATTTTAAAGTTAGAGAGTCCGGCAAAAAACTGTTTACCTTGAATTATGCCCTTCTTTCATATCCCCTACTCAGATTTTCAAAATTCCGCTTCTGAAAAAAATGCTACCAAAAAAACGTGTCTAAGTTCCGCTTCCGGTTTCAGATTTTTTTGAAAAGCTTATTTTGTCGATGAATTTTCGATATACCCCTTCATTTAAAGTTTCATCAAAATCTGTTCACTAGTTTTTGCGTTAGAGGCGTTACATACCCACGCACCCACCCACCCACCCACGCACCCACAGACAGACATTTTTTCTAGACCACTTTTTTGGGTTCCTGGAGGCCCAAAACACGTATTTCCGCGAAAATCTCGATTTCGAAAATTTTCATGATATCAATACTTCCCATATACCAGTGGTGGTATGGGAAAGTAATAATTAGCAGTAGCTAGTGACTACCCAAAGTAAAATTTATTCATCAAAAAAAATAATTACATAACAAAAATACTAAATTCAGTACTAATTTTATTATCCATGGCCGAAGACGATTCGAAAACTCAATAATTTATCTTTTGCGTCTACTCGGGGGGTGAAGTAGAATCGCTAATATTGTCTGTCTTACATCTAATTGAAGGACTGGGTGGTCTTGATTCTGTTGGAGGCCTCAAAATCATATTAATTATATCCACTTGTAGTTTAGAGGCTCTGTTTTCTGGTAAGCGTCGCAACAAAGATCCTACATATTTACCAAAATGGTCGAAGCTATCCTCCTTTATGGTACTGGCATTAGCAGCCCTTTTAGATGTCTCATCCAGTTTGGTCATCTCTGAAACTATGGAATTATCTGAGTCAATGCTAGCAGTTCGTAGTTGTTTCGTTCTTGTTGCTTGGGATCTTGTTGATGCATCGTGTACTCTTTTGTGGCCTACATTTTTTTCAGTTTTAATGAGTTCTTTAGATGTAGATGGTCCGTCTACATCAGTTTGTTGCAATAGGACTAAATTCAATTTCGGAACTTTGGTCTCGTTGCTTTGTTCGGTGCGATTATGTGTCTCTGAATCTCCCTATAACAAATAAAAATACGTTTCAATCTTAGGTGCCAACAGAAGAAAAAGAGCACGAATGGTTGAATACTACTATATAGTGAATGGATCCGAAAGCAAATGGAACTTTTGAATTACCTATAACAGGGTCAGACTACTTTAATAGGGAATTATACTAAAAATACTTGATACTTGATATTCTTTAATTAAATAAACAGTACAGAATAACTTCAAAATTGACAAACATACAGTCCACTACTCCCAACATTTGGTCTTTCGAGCCATCCTTGAGCCGCCCTTTAAAATCTAAATTAAAATTTTAAGATTCCAACAGCATCATGGCCTCTCGCACCGCATTGTACGACAGCCAAAAGGATTCAGCAGAGTCAATCCGCAACATGGTCACAAACATGGAGAAGGATCCATCATCAAGAAAAACGGCACAATACATTGAGACTCGAAAAACAACCCTGCAACAATTCTGGGAAGAATTTCAAGTCACTCATACCGAACTAATGAAGGAAGTAGATGACGAGCATCCATACTTTAAGAAGAAATATGCTCAACAAACCGAGGAGATGTACCAAGAAGGCTTGAAACGATTGGGTAAGTTTCAAGGAAATTTCATTTCTGCAGAGAAAGCCGATGTATCTGTCCATGAGTCCAATGACTCACCGCCCAAGATCAATGATCCAGAGCGAGATCTACGCCTAAGAAGAGAGAAAATCAAGTTAAACGCAATCCGAAGTGATATACAAGAGGTCTACGACAAGCTAAATACAACATGCGCAAAAAGCTACTACGAATTTTCCATAACCAGTATAAAAGAAGACTGGAACGACATTAAAGCCCTACACGAAGACATTTTAACTTACGGAGAGTACGAAGATACAGAATTCCAAGAGACGAGAACAGAAGTCAACGATTTAATGATAATGTTGCATGAACATTTACAAGAACTTTCCAACAACGATCAAGAACGAGACCACATTGTCCTACCCAAGATACACATTCCATTTTCGAAGGAAATTATGACGCATGGTCAGCATTCCATGACATTTTCAAGAGAGTGATCCACGATAACAGAAGACTGGGCAACTCAGAAAAAATGCAGTACTTGAAGATGCACCTAAGAGGGGAAGCCAGCAAGCTGTTACAACACCTGGAAGCGAACGAAGGGAATTACGACTCAGCCTGGCAAATAATAACTGGTAGATATGCTAATACAAGAATTCTTCTAGCAAAATATCTGGACAACATCCTAAATCAACCCACGCTGTTAGTCGAATCCGCTGCCAACATTAAGAAACTTCATTTTGAAACTGGCGTGCAGACGAATCGAAGACAAATGGTTTAACTAGGTATTTGTTGGTTTATAAAATTTATTGTGATAAATGCCGGTTCACATACTAACAGAAAATCATTTATGCAACTTCCTTACTGAGAATTGTGATCACATATAAGTAATAATAATCTCTCATTTAAATATTTCGATAATATTTGCTAATCTGTTTATTTTACAACTACACCAATTCGGAATTGTACCTATTATTAGTCTTGCTTATTAATATGTAGATAATTATTCTTAGTAATATTAGTTTCAATGATGCGTGGTTATAGTGGGTTAATTTTGAATGTAGAACAAAAAAATAAATGTCGAAAAAATCCCACAGAACGAACAAATCTGGGAGTACATTTTTTTTAATCTCTCTGATATGCTCCTTTCACACGGAGCCAGTTTGGGTATGCGGTTGTAAGCGAATGGACTTCTCAACACCTTAGCGGTTCCTCATTGCATATGCTTTCTCGGAGTTTCTTATAGGAAATTTTATTTTCTACAACTTTGTTCTTATACTATAGTATGTTACCCTACCTAGTGCGGTTTTCGCTGTATTTCAATTTTAAGTGTTTCGTAAACGGTATTTTTTGCTTACCGCATGCAGTGCGTAACCAGGGTAGTGGTTACCGGGCTAATTATTCAAGAACTGTAACTTCGACTGTTAATAACTTAATAACCAAAGAGTTTTCAGCAAATTTCCAGTTTATTGCTTGGTTTGTGGCGTACAACAGCGTGACGCAAATATTTTTAGACGAACTATTGTCCCAATCTAACAGTAGATTTATTAATTGTTAAAAATAATAATATCTTGGAATTGCTGTCGAACCATTGCTGTTCGAAAAATTGCATTTGAACAATTTTCCGTAAATCCTATTGAACATCGGTAGGTACTTTACGCAGCGTTTATAAACCTAGCCTATACACATAATTAGTTATTCCGCAAAAAATTGAAAGATGAAATGAAAAAAGCCCCAAAACTATCAATTACAGAACAGATATAGAAAAACTTAACAGTGTTTACTATAATTTTTTTAATTAACTATTTTATAATTAATTAACTTGCTTTCGTTCCCCCCCCCCTTTTTTCTGCTTGACTTAGGAATAATCGTTTTCAAGGTGATTTTAATTTTGGCAGAATTTTTAGGGTCGAAAATTCGAAAGCATTTTTCTTTTCTCTTTAACTTTCGTTTTGTTTTTTAGACATTTTAAATATTAGGAATTTTAGAATACATTATAATTTTTCACATGCGCATTTCTTTTAAAATTGTTTGCTCGTCAGTTATAGACATAAAATTTTCCACGTTATTATAATAAAGTTTTATATCCTTTACTTATTACAAATAAAAATTATTCTTTTAATTATACCATTAACATTATATTAACATGTTATCACTAAGGAAGTGATGTGCTCGTTCCACCACATAAAAATTTTAAGGTAAGATTTTTCATTTTTTTTTTAGGTAATTTTCCTTCACTAACTTTCATTTATCATTTTCAATTACAGATAACTATACCAATTATGTAAAATTTTCGTACTGAAGAAGGCCAATTAATTGGTCGAAATATATCTACAGTGCCTTCATTAATGATTGATACCCACGTGACCACAAAATATAGGCAACCCAACTTACACAGTTGGGAAACCTTTATCCAATAATTCCCTGATTGTTTGTACGTAAATTGACAGTAACTTTAGTAACTAATTTTTCTAATTTCTTTCTTTCTATAAAACTAAAACTCAAAACCAATAGAATATCCGGATTCAATACCTACCTATTTCATTTGCTACAAAATAACTTCTTAACAGTTAATTGAGTTATAAATAATTAGCGGAGAAAATAAATGTCTATAAAAATTTTTGGGTTGAAATCCGTGTACTACTATTATAATTATCTATATTACATACTTACCTGGTTTGATTGCATTGTTCTCGATCTTACATGAGGTTTTAGAAATGAGTCCATTATATTGAACCAAAACACCTTTGGTACATAAATTTCGTCAGTAGAACATCCGGATTTTGTACTCTTCGCAATTTTTTTCAGCTCTTGAGAGTAGGAACTCCGTAGGTTTTTGAATTTCATGTGCACGTGAATGTCTGTAAAACCTTTGATTTTCAAAGCATTTTTAATTCTTTTTACAGCAGCTGCACGAGAATCCCGTTTTTTATAATCATCCCTTGTTGGATCCCATAAAACAGGTTCATTCTGATATAATTCCAAAAAGCGTACAGTATCTGTATCGCTCATTCGTAAAATATGTCCAGCCATGATAATAATTAATAAAACTGCTACTCACGATTGACTGCACGAAGTCAAAATTAAAGCATGTAGATATCGCCACGAACGTATTCCTACTGATTCGTGGGCGTGCTAGCTATTCGTGAAAGAGTCGTAATCACGAATTTGACGCAGAAAAAGAGTGAACTACGAAAGCGTGAGCACGACAGAGGTGGTGTGGGGCAACGGCGCCGACACATGGGGGCATCGGGGCACGCGCACTCATTTGGAGGGAACACTGACGTCAAACGTATTTGAAACTAAAACTAGAGATATAACTAGTATTTTACAATAGGAACTGTTAAGTTGTAATTGTAAAAAGTTTGACATTTTGCGATTTTTTTAATTTAATCCCAAAACTTACCAGATGATCTTATATTATGTTTAGATAAGCCGCCAGGTTCACTTTAAAATAAGATTTTCGTCTTACTCTTAGCTACTCGCTACACTCGCATTGTTACGATTAATTATTAGATTTAGATTACATTTGGTATTATAGTGGTTATTTGATTGATTTACCAATTTCTTTTTAGGTATCTTCTCTCTCATGGTTCGATTTGATCTCTCCGAAAAAGGTGTAGAATTATGTGATCTTTTGCCACTCGTGTACATTTGGTTGCTGTTGCTTTCATATTACCTCTCTGTCTTTATTCAAATTTTTACAGTCCCATAATACCACTAGTATATGGGAAGTAGGTATTGACATCATGAAAATTTTCGAAATTGAGACTTTCGCGGAAATACGTGTTTTGGACCCCCGGAAACCCAAAAAAGTGGTCTGTCTGGGTGTAAGATGGTGTGTGGGTAGGTGGGCATGGTGAGTGGGTATGTGTGTGTATAGGGGTACCTATATCTAAAATTCATCGACAAAATAAGCTTTTCAAAAAAATCCTAAACCGGAAGCGGAGGTAAGACATGTTTTTTTTGGTAGCATTTTTTTCAGAAGCGGAAGTTTTAAAATCTGAGTAGGGGATATGAAAGAAGACCATAATTCAAGGGAAACAGTTTTTTACCGAACTCTCTAACTTCAAAATGGCGGGAGCTATTAATTTTTCAAAATTTTAACTCTAACGCCCCACAACTCAAAAATCAGTTGTCTGATCAGGTTCCACAACAACTTGTTTCAAAGCCCTTTGCCGATACTAAACCATGAAGTAAAAGTAATCCAAAAAACGGTCGTAACAGCGCGTGTCCAAAAATTTGAACATTTTTGAAAAATTGTTACAAACTTAAGGGGCCTGCAGCGCTTTATAAAATTTTATGCAACCCTTTATACATATTTTCAAATTTTTGGTAATAATTTTTTTCTCGATGGAGAAACTGAAAAAACAATATGCAAGCGACCTTCGTCGTGAAAATAAGAATAATTTGGTGTTTCACAAAATGTATTTCGTAGACTATATACCCGTTTGTTTTTATGACGCAAATTATAATTTTCGTCATAAAAATAAATGGGTGTAAAGTCTACAAAATACACCTTCTGATACACCAAATTATTCGTATTTTCTCGACGAAGGTCGCTTGCATATTTTTTTTTCAATTTCTCCATCGAGAAAAAAATTATTAACGAAAATTTGAAAATATGTATAAAGGGTTGCATAAAATTTTATAGAGCGCTGCAGGCCCCTTAATGCTCCTATAGCGTCCTTATTAGTCAAATTATGAAAGAAGTTTAAGTATAAAAGTTGTTCAGTATACCTATAGCCTTACATTTTCCTATGTTTATATCACGTATACATGGTATTGCTTTTCACAGTAAGCAACTTTATTATTTAAAATGAAATACCCTGTATATTATTATATACTTGAATGCAAACTTTAATTGTCTATCACATAGTATAAGGTATTCATATGACTAAAATGTACGGTTGATGAGAAATTCGTGAATTTTAGCTGCTTTTTCTAAATTTTGAAGATTTAGGCTGGAGTCCGACAGAAACGGATCGTCGGTTGGTACCGATCGTTCGGCTTCGCCAGCTATAACTTCAAGCCCGATTTCAGCCAGATTCCCGGTTTATTATTACTACAGATGCATGTCTTTCTGTAAGTACATATCGAAAGCGTATATTTCCTCCTACGTATTCAAGTGATTTCCATGGTCTGCCTCGCGAACTATACTATTGAATACCAAAAACGAAATGTTTTTTTAGTATGGGAAAGTCCAGGGCATCTCCACTTTTTGTTCTAAATTTTTAATATCCCGTCCTGTGCAACCGAGGTTTTCAAAAACGTTCTCTTTTGGGTATTTCTTTCCTGTCTTGGTTCATTCTTCCCTGGTTGATTAGCCGTGTTGGTGATCTGTAAATTTTGAGAAAGTAATACCTACGCTGATATTTTGATCATATTCACTTTTTGGAATTAATTTTGTTAGCTAGTGCGACGTTATTTGAAGAATTACTTCCTAATCTATGAATTTAGGATTTTTGAAGTGTTTTTCGACCAGTTTCTCCTAAAGCCGTTTTCCACCTAAAGGTAGGTACGTCATCTGCCATGCCGTTATTATTTTCGTAATTCAATTCAATTTTGTTTTCCATTTTAGGCTTCTATCTTTATATTATATTCAAATTATCTTTTCGAGACCCGTATGTGTGTTACGTATTTCTTTGGATTTTGTAATTCCGTTTTTGTCTACGTATTAGGATAAGGAATTTCTTTCGCCAACCTACAGGGTTATATACGATGCAACGTATCTTAGTGTGAAGTACATTTTGGGAACTTCGTTCAGTAGTTCTCCCTTGGGACATCTATGAGCTCTGAAGACATAATCGACATCGGGACCAAAGGACTATAATTTCTATCTTTGTGTAAGAATCTTTACACTAAATCTTCGGTATTTGAGACCGACTAATATTCTTTATGCTACGATTGCAAGTTCATTCGTATATTACTTACCCGTATTTTTTTGAACTTTTATTAGTGTCATACGATTTTATGTATTGTACTTGTAATGTATCGCGGCGACAATTTTAAAATTTAAAACAAAAGATAAATTATTTTAAAAATGATAATAATGTTTAGATTAATTTAAAATAAATTAAAAAATTTGTATCATCCCAGCAAACATAAGTTTGAAACCTAAATGTAACTGTTACGTATCTTTGTTTCTTGTTTCGAAACAACATTCGAAACGAGAACGTAACAGGAACGTCGTGGTTTTGCCTTATGTCCGCCTCGGTTGCTTTTGCGTTAAACGAAACAAACGCGTTTCTAAAGAAACGTAACAAGAAGATAGTTTAGGATGCTTAACGGTTACGTTTCGGCTATAGTTTGTTTCGTCACTGATACCTTTTAGTTTCATTACTGTTGGAGGTCGATTCATTACTGTTACGTAGGAGTTTCATTTCGATTTACGTTTTTTGTCTGTAATTGTTTTGTAAGAAAATCGTAACGGTTGCATCTTAGAATGAAACGGTTTCGTTTTAAAATACTCTCTTGTTACCTATCTGTTGCTATTTATTTTCATTAACATAATCGAGCTTTACTTCGTTGAAATTTGCATAAATAATAATAATAATAATAATAATAATAATAATAATAATTTATAAATAAAATAATTGATTGCTTGAACAATATAATATTTATTGAATCTTATATAATGTTTATATTTTTGAGAATGGCATTTTTAAGCAATTCGGATACAATACATACAAAATTTGGTTATCTAATTTATTTTATTAATGTAAAATTACGGATATAATTAGTTAGTGATACAATGAGTAAAGTAAAACAAAAATTAATTATTGTTTCCATTTTTCTTTATTTCCCTTTTGCTCCTTTGGTTGCCACTGCTGTTTGAAATTCCTGCTCCTTACAGGAAATCAGGTTCTGGTGGAATCTGATACAAATAAATAATTTATTAGTATTACCAGCTCCATGTACTGATGATGATGCTCTTCTTTGAGAATGTAAAATCAATGAAACGCGTAACATAAGATTGTTATTCTAATATAACACTACTCATTATAATTCCTATTAATTGTTTGTAATATGTATTATTATTTTTATTGGCTGCCTAATAGTTCCAAACCACCTTTAAATTATAAATCCTCTTTTATTTCAAATATAATACTATAAATACAAATAGTAATGTCTCACCTTGTATCACTTTAATAATTAAAGTGGCTTGCACTTTTAAATTGCCATTTCTCCCTGTCTATGAACACAGGGGTGCAAGTTTGAAGTTGCAGGCGTGATAAACAAATCGAACGTCCTTCCCTCTTACTGCTTTTAACATATCCTCCTATAAAAATTACAAAACTACTAGAACTACTGTCCTCATTCCTAACGTGTATTTATTCAGACCACAAAAGATACGAGAAAATTAAAATAAAACAGGGCATCTTATTTTGGATAATAAAGAACAAAGAATACAACTACTTAAGAATAATAACGTACGTGAATGCAAAAGATTACGATTATTTGAAAAAGGCAAATCTCTAGAATTATAAATAGGAATAATAACTCTGCAAAAGACAAACCACAAGTATCAGAATAACTCAACAACAAATTCTAAAGATTAGAAAATTGAATTATAATTTCCTCAACCGTCTGTTCAAATAAAAAAGAATTCTTTTTAAAATGATATCAACATGATCTATGTCCACTGAAATTTCAAATTTGTTTCCGGTTTATTCTAGCAGTGCCAATACATTCTTTGCATAATTATTATGCTTTGGTAATAAACATTTTGTGATCAACTTCATAGTTCGTCGCATTTCAACAATACAAGGGTGGTACTGGTGGTCTGAAACACCCGGAGAAACACCGTTTATTATTTAAAAAAACAGTATGCGTCCAAACACAATTGGTTTCTTATGCACTAAAATTTACTTAAACAACATTACAAATGCGATATTATTAGAATATAACATATACTTACCAAGTTTTTAAAATCCAATATATACGAGTATAATAAACTAATAAAATAACACACTGGCAAGCACAATCACTATCAACAATAATTCAATATCTTCGTGAACGTGAAGACTACTGGGGTTTTAGAAATAGTCGGACAAGAAGGGTGTACTCAGTTGGTGTTACCCTGTGGAATTTTTAGAGGCCAGTGGCGCAACTAAATAGAAATTTGCATCTGCAATTACATCTTTTTATTGTTTTTTTACGCACTATTTTGTTAAAGCATATCTGTTATCGCAAAATAAGTATTCAACTACATCATCCCATCAAAATGGAATACGCGGTAAAACATAGTACCTATAACACAGCAGACAAAGTTTTACACGATGACTGCTCCCGGTCACAGCAACAACTGTAAACTTTGATAAAATTTGATAAAACTGGAATAGATTTAATACATTTTGATATTTAATCATTAGATACTTACTTTGAAACCATAAAGGCGGATTATGCTTTTAACCAGAATTATTGAAAACTCAATGTTAAAAAATGTTTAGTAAATTAATTTATTGTACGCCTATGTAAGGGATGGAAAGTTTTCGAGCTTCCACATGTTTAACAGATTCGAAATCCTAACCAGCTATTGGAAGTTTGTGGAGTTTTATTACCTATACCCCTAACCTTAGTCCCTACCATAAACTGCACTAAAATGCGAGCTAAAATGTCTAAAATTCGACCCAACGCACAATGGTCGAATTTTACAATCTAGTCGTGCAAAACTCCAAATTAAGTACCTAGATTCTTAAATTCCAATAATTTTAATATTTTTCAGAGCACAAATAAGAAGTGACTACTGTGATAGCAATATAAGTAGTATCGCCTTCTTCGAATTAAAAGCGGTGGTACACAAACAAAGGGGGTTTTATTATTATTATTGTCGTTGTTTTATTTTCTTCGTTAAATTAAACGCATTGTTTTCAACGACGCGACGCAGACAGTGGCCGAAAACTCAAATCTAAATCAAAATGACCAAACTACTCCTGTACACATAAAATGTAATTTTTACATAAAATCGGGCACGTTACAAATCTGAACAGAACAACTGCAACGGTTTCGAAAATTTAACAACGACTCTAATATGGACACATAAACATGTAACTCTTGCAGAAATACGGGTATGTTACGAAACATAACAAAATAATCGCAATGGTTTGGCAAATTTAGCAACGAAACTAATCCGTTCACACAAAAATGTAACTATTTCGTAATATTTGGTATGTAACAAAATGTGTACTTCTAAACCAAACTGTTTCGTAAATTACACAATGTAACAAAATCGAATGTGCAGAAATGTAATAGTTACTACAAATTCGGTACGTAACGTGACGTATCCTTCGTGCTGTAACTGTTTCGTAAATAACACAATGTATCGAAATCGAATGTGCAGAAATGTAACAGTTACAACAAATTCTGTATGTAGCGTAACGTATCCTTCGTGCTGTAACTGTTTCGTATCATAGTGGTACGAAGCCTAAACAACGTTTATGTTACCTTTTAGTAATGTAACTGCGCAACGTTACAAAAGTTTCTAAGTTGTTACGTTTTAAAACGTAACAGATTCGAACCATGTTTGCTGGGATACTTATTATATAATCATCATCATACTTATTATATAAAGCACAACATGAATTGCATGCGTCCACACTTAGAAAAGTACCGAGAATGGCCCTACATCTGCCACCTATCAACACAGGTTCGTCTGAACCATTATAGGTCTGAACGCAGTTTCAGATTGTAGGGTGTTTATATTAATTTTAGGAAACCGTTTCTATAGAGAGAAAATAAAAGTTTGGTAAAATAATAAAGATCAGTCGATGTCAAATATGCCATATGTCATAAAAATATATTGTAAATAAACTGTATTTTAATTATCACAAACTGAAGAAAAGGACTTACAAAGTGGTACCCCGACGTGACTGATAATTCGGGCAAAGATTTGGCATACCTATTCGGTAAATATTTAAAGCGCAAGCTGAAAGTGTATAAAATGGTTTCCTGTGCTTCTGTGAATTGTTCTACAAAACAAGGCCATGGTCTATCGTTATTTCGATTTCCTAAAGATCAACATCGTAATCAGTGGTTAAAAGGCTGTAGAAGCATAATTACTACTTCTTCACGATTATGCGAGGTAGATTTATAAATAGAAATTCATTGCGTGTACAATAGTATATTAAGTATTAAGAACGGTAAGGGATGTTTACCGGTCGACGACAATTGTTTGGGGAGGAGCGCAGCGACGACCCCAATTATTGTCGGAGACCGGTAACCCTTAACGTTCGACATGCTTATAACGTTTTTTGCACGATCGCAATAAAAAAAATTGATTTAATAGTTATATTTAAAAAAATTATAAAAGTACCTATCTAACCTTATTTTTTTATAAATTGACTGACAACCACGGTAACCATAGTTATCATGTCTGCAATACAATGAATTATACTACTTACTGTTCTAGAACGGTAAGTGAATTACTTACTGTTTTGTTACACCTAACAACCAGTAAATGCAGCTTACTGTTCTGGCATCGAATCTAGTAAGTAAACAAAAAAGACCGATCGTGCAAAAATAATGTTACAACTACAGTACCCCTTTTACGCTATACACCGTGGCCTTGTTCGATATGCAGGGACGTACAAACTCACCAGGGTTACTAATTTTGGACAGTCTATTCTATTATTAATTAGCTTACACAAAAACAACAAATCGGTAATATCTCTACGATGGTATAATTTAAGCAATTGAAATTCGCGCCTTATTCTATGGAACGAATCGTAAGCAGGATAAAATCCATACTTTTTAAAATAAACGTATTTTAAAAATTTGTTTTGAACCGTTTCGATTTTCATTGAATTGGTTAATACAGAAGAATTCCATACATTAGATGCATATTCGAGTTTAGATCTTACTAATGAATTATATAATTATGGGTTTAATTGATGTAAAATTCCCCGTGTTTCTGATTAAAAATCCTTGGTTTTTTAAAGAGCTGTTAACTATATAGTCAATAAGTTTGTCCCATTTTAAATTATGATTAAATAACACTCCCAAGTCTTTAACGTAACCTTCTCTCTGAAGAATATTTCCATTCATGGTGTAATTAGATAAAAGTGGTTGCTTATTTAAGGTGTAGGTCATTACTTTACATTTATCAATGTTAAAGAACAGTTTATTGTTGTTACTCCAATCCACTAAAGCATGAATATCCTTCTGAAATAGTGCTACATCAGTGGAGTCGCGGATTGCTTTAAACATTTTAAGGTCATCCGCAAACATTAAACTATGCGATTGTTTGACACATGAAGGTAAGTCATTAATAAGAATAAGAAACAATAGCGGTCCAAGATTACTACCCTGTGGAACACCTGACGGTATTAGATACTGATCTGAATTGCAACCAAACAAGCTAACAAATTGATATCTATTCTGAAGGTATGACTTCAAGAGGGAAGTCAATTCATTTGACATTCCCATTTCATACAATTTTTTAAGTAAACTATCATGGTTGACTGTATCAAAAGCTTTAGCAAAATCGGTGTATACTACATCCATCTGACCACCACTGTCAATAATTTCACTCACATAATTTGAAAATGTTATTAAATTAGTGTTGACCGATCTACCTTCGAAAAACCCGTGTTGCTCTGTCACTATACTATTTTTTATATGATAAAAAATTTTGTTATACAGAATTTTTTCAAAAATCTTAGCTGGTACTGATAAAATTGAGATAGGCCTGTAATTTTTTAAATCACTTTTATCACCGGACTTATGTATAGGTGTAACTCTAGCAACTTTGAATTTGTCCGGGAAGATGTTAGATTTCAAAACAAGATTATAGAGTAACGTAAGCGGAAATTGCAGAATCTCCCAACATGCTTTAAATATATAGCACGGTATTAAATCTGGCCCTGCCGATTTCTTTGGTTTTAAGGATTTTAACGCTTTAGCTACTTCATCGATTTCAACAGCTCCTGCTTCTGTTAAGAATGTCCAATGCAGGTTGATTGGATTCAGATAAAATCGTATTTAAATCATAATGTGATCCACGAGTGTATACAGAACTAAAGTACTCAGCAAACAGTTCGGAGGCTTGTGCACAGTTATCACCAACTTTGCCTTGATAACAGTATGATTGGTTTGTTTCGCAATCTTTTTTCATATTTTTTACATAGTTCCAAAACTCATTTATATTTACATTTAAACTGTTTTCAATCGATGCAATGTAATTTTTGTGAGCCAAGAGCACATTGCGCTTTATTACTTGACGAAGTCGTTTAAACTCTTGCTGATGGTAATGGAGACTTGCCTCTATGTCTATGATGATACTTTTTACTTTCCCATACCACTACTGGTATAGGGAAGTATTGATATCATGAAAATTTTCGAAGTCGAGATTTTCGCGGAAATACGTGTTTTGGGTCCCCAGGAACCCAAAAAAGTGGTCTAGAAAAAATGTCTGTCTGTGTGTGTGTGTGTATGTGTGTGTGTGTACGTTTCACATTAACTGTGGGGATTTGCATGTGCAAGTGACCAGGGCTTTGGGGACATTTAAAATTGTGGGGACATACACACGTCCCCACAGTTATTTTGTTCATCTAAGTCCAGTTTCACAGTTTAAATAGTCAGTAAGTTCGTATAATATATTCCATTCATGTTTAATATTGTTTTGTGCAACTATTGTTAGCTTCCGTTAAGAAATACTCACGAAACATTAAAATAATTAAAGTCCCCAACATTAATGTAGATTTCCGATGGTAAACCGTGCATTAATTGTGGGGCTTGCGAGAAATGACTGATTTAAGCGCCCTCTATAAGAGTAAAGTGGTTAATTGAAATAATTCTAATTTGGCCAAGCATAAGTATTTTGATTAAATTGCAAAACAAGTAGGAAAATACTTATGAATGTTGTTTTTAATTGCTGGGTATAAATCTAAACGCTTATAAAATTTTATTAACCCTATAATATAGTTCTGTTTGAGCATAAAAAAATACAAGACTTGGGACTGTGTTTGCAATAATCGAACGTCACAAAATATCTCGTTTACGCTATTACCTACAACCTACTAATTTCAAAGCTTTTGGATCTACCTAGGGGTCCTTGATAAATTGTGATATTTTGTTTAAAACAAAAAATCACAATTTATCAAGGAACCCTATATCTACCTACCAATGATGGGAATGAAAAAGTAAAAATTGATATTTACCTAATTTAACATAAGCTTTTAAAAACTACCAATTAAAATAAGGGTGTAAGCAGATAGGTATTTTGTTTATTTATTTATTATTTTACTTTATAAGATTCTTGGAACACAAACAACTTAGTAACGCTTCGGTAATATAGCTAGTAAGGTACCTAGTGAGAATGACTGCAAATTGTTTTTCAAAATATTAAAATCATGATTCAGGTCACATTTTTAGCGTTTAAGTATAAGATACGATTGAAAGAAAGAAATATCGACTTAGTATTCAAATAGTTTTTTATTGAAAATTTGGTGTGCAAGAGGAACATACATATATTATAGCACAATTAGCAACGATTGCATTCAGCAATACAATTTTTAACATAATATTTTACGTCTCGCCAACTTCTGGTCTTCAAAATGTCACCTGTTTTTTCTTTTAATTCATCGCACCGCTTTTTCCCTGGCAGTATATTTTTCTTAATTTCCATTCGGAAGAAAGAAGTCACCGCCTTGACTCAGTGGCGCACCCAGAAATATACGTTGGGGGGGGCAACGTGAAATTTAAAGTTTAAGTAATGGCTTTTGAGGCTCCCCGCTACACCGAAAATTTTTTGAAAATTTTTAACCAAAGAAAAAATATGATCTTGGGGGGGGGCAATTGCCCCTTTGCCCCCCCTGGGTGCGCCACTGCCTTGACTTCATCTGAATTCCAAGGTCTTTTAATACTTTTGCGCCGTTTTGGTTTGGATTTCAAAGATTCTGTAAAAATATATTAGTAGCTGAAATGAGGTAGGTACATCAACTAATCCGGTTTACCTGCTTCACCATCTGATGAGCTCCTCTCGTCATCTAAAGCTCCCGATTTTAAGGAAAGTGATTTTCCTCTTTTGAAAGATGATTCAGTAACCTAAAATCATATTGTGAAAACTTTTGTTAAAATTGAAAAGTAATTTCTACTTACAAATTTCTCTGTTGATAGTTTTTTGCGTTTTTTTGCTAAATTATCTTTTGATAAAGGTCTCCCTTCATTAGAATCTGCAAATACAAAACAATTTATATGTATAACCATCAAGTACCTACTTATTTTTAAATATATTCAATAAAAATTCAAGAGTCGATCCCATTAAATGTAATTGAAAATAAGAAAACGAGTGCTACATGTTTCAATTACATTTTATGGGATACAGAAACCGATACATGTTTAGACTACACTTTTTTGCTGATATTGCATACTAGGACCCCATAATTAATGTAAGTTGCGATATAATTAATTGTGCTACGCGGTAAACCTTGCATCAACTGTGGGTACAATCGAAGACAATATTCTTGGATTAGATAGCATTGCATTACGTGGGAGAATGTAAGAGGTTGAGTTGACCTTATTTGTGAGGACTGTGTATATTTTGGTAGACTTTCTGTTAACTGTGGGTGCTAAGTTACACATTTCTGGGTTTAATATCAATTAAATATGAGGACTGTGTAACCAGGTAAAATGTACATTCACAGTGAGGACTCTGTACACATATGCATGATTTACATTAGTTGTGGGAACTGTGTACATTTATGTGGATCTTACATTAGTTAAGAGGAGGGGAGAGGTTAAAGTTAACTGAGAGTTATTGACAATTGTTTTATTATTGTTTTATTTTTCATGGTATCTTGACTGTGCGCAAAACGTTTTATTGAGAACAATGAATTTATAATGAAATAAATAATAGTAATGTAGAGATGTTACACATTTTTGAAATCACAAAAAAATTCTCCATCCAATGACATAAAAATCCAATATGGCGTCCATAAGAAATAAGAAAGTTGGTGATGGTTCAAAAGGAACGAAACGTTTTATAAAAAATCTAATAGCTTCAGCTGCTAGAGAATGAAAAGTTGACATAAAAATGTCCTTACAGTTTTCCAATATTTTTTCAAATAACGAAGTTATAAATAAATAGCGTAAATCTGTTTTTTCAGTTTTTGTCCTATAAGACGGAAACGGATGCAGTTAGGTTAAATTTCTTAGCAGCATATTGTTATGCACAAAATTGTGCAAAAGTGCCGAATTTAAACCTACCCTCTATCTCTTCTGATAAGCGAGATCCCCATGGTTGCCCTCGAATTTGAAACACCCTGTATATTATGTACTATGGAATTTTTTTTAAATAATAATACCGGGTGATTTTTAAGGTGATACTTTCAAATGAGTACAGAACTCCTTAACACAAAAAACTTTTTCAATCAACTTTATTTGATTAGATAAAATTATTTGGAAAAGCTCTTTGTTTTAATGAATTCTTAATAATCGTTCTCGCCAACACTTAGTATGAAGTCTATAGTCGAAACTATTTAGCCGTTGCCATTTTACCAGCAACACCCTGTAATTTGCTGACAAATCAGATTACTGTGCTGTATCAACTTTTCGTAATTCTACTATGAGCATCAACGAGAAATAATTAAGGGTTGAAATCTATTTTACGATTATAACATGGATTAAAATATGTAGTTCTGCAAGGTTGTTATGTGGTCTCTGAACAAGTGCACACATAGATTGGTTTTTTATTAGAAAACGTTTAATCATTTTGCAAATATAAAGTTAAATACCCCCCCTCCTAATTAGGTACAACTTTTAAGGCAGAACTAAATAAAGTTGAATCTAATAATAATAATATAACTAACTTACCTTTTATATTATTAATTAACTCAGCTAGCAGCAACAACAATTCATGTAGTTAAGTTCACTTATCAATGCACAAAGTGACTAACACACCCACACTTGGCAAAACCGCGCGAAAATACAGAAACCGATACATGTTTAGACTACACTTTTTTGCTGATATTGCATACTAGGACCCCATAATTAATGTAAGTTGCGATATAATTAATTGTGCTACGCGGTAAACCTTGCATCAACTGTGGGTACAATATTCTTGGATTAGATAGCAATACGAGGGAGAATGTGAGAGGTTGAGTTGACCTTATTTGTGAGGACTGTGTATATTTTGGTAGACTTTCTGTTAACTGTGGGTACTAAGTTACACATTTCTGGGTTTAATATCCATTAAATATGAGGACTGTGTAACCAGGTAAAATGTACATTCACAGTGAGGACTCTGTACACATATGCATGATTTACATTAGTTGTGGGAACTGTGTACATTTTGTGGATCTTACATTAGTTAAGAGGACTGTCCCCAGAAACATTTTTTGAAGGGTATCGGTTTACAACGGAGTGTATCGGAAAACGGACCACATTACTGTGATCTGCGCAACGTGTCTAATAAAGCCATGTTAGTACTTTCAATGTCCCCACAACTGAGTATCCTGCAGGCGTCCCGACTGCTATAGCAAAACATGTATGTGTGTGTGTGTGTGTGTATGTGTGTATGTGTGTATGTAACGCCTGTAACACAAAAACTAGTGAACCGATTTTGATGAAATTTTAAATGAAGGGGTATATCGAAAATTTATCGACAAAATAAGCTTTTCAAAAAAATCCGAAACCGGAAGCGGAAGTTAGACATGTTTTTTTGGTAGCATTTTTTTCAGAAGCGGAATTTTGAAAATCTGAGTAGGGGATATCAAAGAAGGGCATAATTCAAGGGAAACAATTTTTTACCGGACTCTCTAACTTCAAAATGGCGGTCGCTATGAATTTTTCAAAATTTCGACTTTAACGCCCCGTAACTCAAAAACCAGTTATCTGATCAGGTTCCGCAACAACTTGTTTGAAAGCCCTTTAGCTGTACTACACCAAGAAAAAAAATTATTTACTAAATCCAAAAACGGTCGCAACGGCGCTCTTCCAAAAATTTTGAAATTTTTGAAAAATTATTACAAAAAAACTGGTCTAAGGAATTTGTTTAAATTTTCTATACTTATGCAGCTTGGTATTAGCTACATTTTTGTTTTTTGATGAACGCCATAATTCCACTGTGGCGCCCTCTACGAGGTTTTGAAAATCGAAAATTGATGTTCCTATAGCGCCTTTATTAGTCAAAATATGAAAAAAGTTTAATTATAAAAGTTGTTCAGTATATAAATTTACATTTTTCTAAATTTATATCACGTATACAGGGTGTTTGGTTTTCACAGTACAATAAGCAACTTTGTTATTTTAAATGAAACACCCTATATATTATTATATAATTGAATGCAAAATTAAATTGTCTATCACATAGTATAAGGTGTTCATATGGCTAAAATGTACGGTTAATGAGAAATTCGTGAATTTTAACTTTAAAACAGTGTAGGGTGAAATTTGTAAGTGCCGATATGTTCAAGTGACCATGCGCGGGACGGGAGTTCCTTGTCGCCGGCTAATCCTAGCAGCAATAATCACACATGCGCAGATGAACACAATCGGCACTTGTGTTAATTTTCCATATACTAATTTTCAAGTTAAGTTTATCGGTTGTGGCGAACAATACTGTTGAATACCAAAAACGAATGTTTATTTTTAGTATGGGAAAGTCCAGGGGAGGTTTGCACCTCCACTTTTTTTTCTTGATATCGGTAATTATTTCTTTGGTAAACCATATCGGATACCTACTTTTGTTGTTATTTTTGCGTCTAACTTGGGGGACAGATCTTTCGATAACATTGTACATAATTTCATAGAATTTATCGACAGCTGCATTTACATCATTGTACCTATGTAATACTTCCCATTCGGCATTATAAAGTAATTGATAAAGTAAGTTAAAATCAGCGTGCTTAAAATTGTAGCTTCTTACTGGTATAGTATCATTTGTTACTGGTTTGCAATATTCGAAATGTTTAGTTATTGATAAAGCAGGGTGGTATAAGTCAATAGGCACCAGAGCATGCATCTGTCGATCCACGCTAAGTTCAAAACTACTGATTACTAAATCCAAGGTTTTATTTTCTGAATTGAGTATATTATTATACATTGTGAGATTTAAAAAATTCATAAATTCAGTTAGACATTTAACTATCTCATTACCATTCAGCAGATACATAGAGTTAGTATTAATTGAAGGTATATTGAAATCACCGACAATAATTACATCGCTATTTAGTAGAAGTGGAATATTTTCTAACATATTAAAGTATTTCTGGTAAATAGAAAGCGAAGATCTTGGAGCAAAATAAACAGTACTTATCACAATAACTTTGCCATATACATTGACTTTAACTGTTAAAGTTTCAAGATTATTATCAGTTATAATCAGTTCTGACTTAAATTGTTTATTAATTGCAATTAAAACGCCGCCTCCTTTCACTTTCCCTGTGATAATTTTATTTCTGTCACACCGATACAGACTGTAACGTGTATCAAATAATTCAGCATTGTATATATCGGAATCCAACCAGGTTTCATTCAATACAATACAATCATAATCTTCACTTGCAATGTTATTAAAAAGAGTGGTACTCTTTGTTCGAAGACCTCTAACATTTTGATAATACAGATTAAATTCCTTGAACTTCATAATATCAACTTACAATGACTATATTGGTTATAAGGAAATACCAACACCACACATAAACTCAAATACCTATTACTGCCGTGCCGCTAGAATTAACGGCAGGTAAAGATAGACAGTAGTATAGTAGCTATTAATTAATGTTTTGAAAACAAAAGACAAGAAAAAAAAATAGATGAACACAAATAGAAAAAAACTATAAAAATAAAAAAAAAAAGAAAAACAAATTATTATTTAAGTAACAAATAACGAAAATAAAAAATTATGACTTTGCAAGCTTACGCATTTGCACCTGATGATAGATTATACACTCACTACCTATTTATAAATATTGATCAAAATCGCTGGCCGTTTTAATATACACCTTTTTATCACCTTTATCCACTATAATAACGCCATCCCTGGTCCACACATTCTTGTACCCAAAATGATCACAAGCACTATTTAAAAGACCCATGCGTTGTTTTGTAAGATCCTCTCGAATAAGAATTCCTGAACCTTTTAGATTCTTTTTAGCATTGAAAATGCGTGATCTGGATTGGTAACTCACAAATTTCACGATGATTCCTCTGGTTTTTTGGGCTTTAGCCACTCCAACCCTATGGCATCTGTCAATAGACTCTGCAGTAATTTTCACTACCAGTTTCTTGTCAAATAAATCCAAATTGAATCCATAACATTATCGACGGTTTCGTTTGGCTTTTCCTTAATGCCAAAAATCCTTATACTATTCCTCCTAGTATACTGTTCAAGTTGATCCACACTACTTGAGAGAACTGCATTCTCCTTCTCCAGATGCAATACTGTTTTTTCAAGTTGATTGCATTTTTGTACCAATTGTTGAATTTGTGGCTGGATATTCGATACCACGATGGTAGAGATTTTCTCAGCAACAGTGCTTTAGTCGTAAAATATGAACTACCGGTACTCAACTAAATTTTTAAAATTTTCCACATGGATTCATAGGGATGAGGTGCCCTGTCCATTTTTCTTTTTCGGGAACGGGTGTCTTCGGCGGAACGTTTACCAGAAGTTATCCCAGCGTTTTACGAGCATATGGCTATTTTAATGTAAAATTTTAAAAAATCAAAATTTCAACAATTTTACTTATGCATATTTTAAAATTGCATTGAAATACTGAAAATACCAAAAACGGTAAAGGGTGCAATGAGCCATTTACAAATTGTGTCATAAATAGGAGGTCCAACAAGGTTAATCAACATTAATTCCGCAACATGCGCCGCTGCATTACGCAGCGCATGCAACTAGCTTCTGCTTGTACACATGTAGGTACCTACTCGTCAACTACCAGAGCAGCAGGAACGGGCAAAATTACACAAAATGCAATAAAATACTTGCGTCGTAAATCAATTACCGAATATTTCCTCCAAATGGTTGATTGCACTTTTAAAAAAGGTACCTAATTAATAAAAATGATTTAAGTCAGTGAGTACCGGTGCGTACCGCATATTTTTAACACTGCAAATAACTTCCGGTACCTTCTTAACGTTTTTTAAAAACTACCGGTACTGAGTACCGGTGAGTACCGGCTCGACTAAACCCCTGCTCAGCAAAAACCTTTAAGAACTCTTCATCAACAAGTTGTTCTTTGATGTTTCTGACGACGACAGCTTCCACATCTTTTAACTGACCTTGAGTAAGAACCATGATTTATATTATCAACACCAGATTGACAAGAAACAAGGAACAACTGCAATATATATCTCAGAGCAAATGCAAAGAACACCTAACCACTACGAATGCACATAGCAGAATGGGTATAGGTAATTTGGTGATAAATTTTTAAAAATTCGTCACGAACGCACCTATTAGAGGAAGTGCCTGGAATCAGTCGAGGTGTCCAGCAAACAGCTTCAGCTTAATGCCTACCCTACCTACAATTTTGCCTCAATTACAATATTCAAGTTAGTAAATGTTTGTGAGGATCATGTGTATTGTACTAACATTTAATAAAAAAACAAATAAGTAAGTGCTTAGAATTTATTTCAAGTCTTTTTCATTACTTCCACCCTCAATTAATTTCCCTAATGCTACAATTTCGGAGTCTGTCAATGTTGAAGTAAGTACATCTAGGTAATATACCTATAACCATAACACATACTACAACATAACATTTTTTTGGGTTTGAAATGCAACAGCGGTCACACTCTATTTATAGACTTGTAGTAGTAGGTACATCTCCCTGATCTTCAAACTGTACATTTTGTTGAAGGTGAAGAAAGAGCGGCTGTTGAACGGGCAAATTCAAAAAATACAACAGCGTGGTTCAAATAAATAAATTGTGTTGAATCATTTAATCATATAAAAACCGTAAATGGGCGTATTTGCAATAGCTTTATGGAAGCTGCTCAAGAAGCAGGTTTACTGTTTGATGATGAAGAGTATAGTACAAGATGTTTAACAGGTGTTGCCAACTTTCAACTTCCATACCAATTGCGCAATGTATGACATTGCTTATATTTTGTGCTGTGTACTACCCTTTGCAATTGTGACAAAAATTTAAAACTGTTTTTTCTGAAGACTTCAGTAGACATATGTCTGCAGAAGAGGCAGAAGCAGTTGCATATTATACTATCGAGGAGTCGATGAAGATATGTGGAAGAAAATTACTGGATTTTGTACCCTCTCCACAAATGCAATCACCACTACCTGCATTAGTAAATGGTGCTGTTAAAAATCATCAAGCTGAAGGAGAAAGAATGTACCCGACTTTAAATCCAGTCTAAAGAACTGCATGTCATGAAATAATGAATTTATTACAACAACCGCCACCAAGATGTGTCTTTCTTGGTCTTGGCGGACCAGGAGGATCCGAAAATAGCTACACCAATTATAAAAATTAAAAAAAAACTGTTGACAAATTTTTCACAAGCCACAGTTAGGTTGAATAAGAAATGATGAAAGATGAAAATTTTTCAATGGGATCGTATACCTACACCTGCAAGAGGCAGATGTTTGTACAGAGGGAAATAAATATAAGTAAGTAGGTATAGACAAAATTAAAACAGTTTTAGAAAAAACAAACAGGAGTCAATGATTTATGATTGTTGTGTATGTAATTAACTCAACTTGTACTTGTAACTTATTTCTTTATTAACATAAATCCACTCCAATTCCACAATAGATTAAATCTCTACTTGTAATAATTATAATAAATTTAACTGAACCTGAATGTAACCGTAATCTCTCTCCACCATTTTTACCGGAAGTCCCCTACCACTCAGTGTTGCTAACCTTGTACACAACAATGATCCTGCAGGTAGCTGGAGGGTAGATGAATCAAAATGAAAGAGTTGGCGACATTTTTAATATCTAAATTGCATTACGTAGGTAGCTATAATAATAATACCTACATTATAATACTGAATTTTTGAGATCAGTCAAAAAGAATGAAAGAAAAAAACTTCATACAGGTCTCACACTGCACTTTTACATTTAAAAGAAATGCACTGTAAATTCTAATTGTGTACAAAAATTGTTTAAAATTAGAATCGCTTTGCTGAGAACCTACTTAGAGATGTAATTAATTTATTACTGTAGTATTATTAGCCGTTACCCTCGCAAAAAATACCAAAATGACCAAATTAATGTGATATTTCCATTACAATTTATTACAAGCAAGTAAATAGTAATTAGGTACAATTACCTACGCGTTCCACCCTGAGGACTACGCGTAAACGATCTGCCAGTGAAATTGGCCGAATGCATACGGTTCGGTCACATGATGTAGAAAGATATCATTTAGGTTATTACCTACTATTACACGTAAAAGAAGTTGAATCATTTAATGATATAAAAACCTTAGATGGGCGTATTTGCAATAGTATTATAGAAGCTGCTCAAGAAGCAGGTTTACTGTTTGATGATGAAGAGTATACAAGATGTTTAACAGAAGTTGCCCATTTTCAACTTCCATACCAGTTGCGAAATGTATTTATGACATTGATTATATTTTGTGTTGTGTCCTACCCTTTGCAATTGTGACAAGAATTTAAAACTGCTTTTTCTGAAGATTTCAGTAAACATATATGCCTACAGAAGAGGCAGAAGCAGCTGCATATTATACTATCGAGGAGTCGATGAAGAAAATTGCTGAATTTTAAACCCCCTCCACAAATGCAATCACCACTTTCTGCATTAGTAAATGGTACTACTGCTAAAAATCATCAAGATGAAGGAGAAAGAATGTACTACCTGACTTTAAATCCAGTTCAAAAACTGCACGTGATGAAATAATGAATTTATTACAACAACCGCCACCAAGATGTATCTTTCTTGACGGACCAGGAGGATCAGGCAAAACCTGTACAGAATATGTAAAAATGGTGATGCAAGCTTTAGGTAACGTTATTCCTTAAACAAAAATAAGGCAAAAAGCTTATTGCAAAACAACTAGCCAAGGCTTCCTGAACTTACGAAGCCCTCAAAGCTCAAAATTTGTAACAGTAAAGAAAGCTGTTATTTCAAAATCAAGTTATTTGATGCGTACATTCAATGATACCTAATAGCTAAAATTTATTACCATCGATCGTTTCATTTTTTGACTATTAACAAAATGATATTATGATATACGCTTGAAGAAAAAATAATTTGCTTTCTTGTCAAAAGTCATTTGATTTTTAGAAAAAGAAGTAAAATAAGGAAGCCACAACACCCCTATTCTGTAAGCCCTAACGACTCGTTAGCGACTCGTTCGGCAGCGGTTACCGATGTGTTCAACGATTTTTCGCTCTAAAGTTATTCTGTAACTCCCGCCATCGATCACCAACGGTTGTATCGGTTGAAATATCTCGTTAAGTGAACGGCGTCTGCGCTGCTCACGTTCAGCTTTTACGATCCACTTTTCCAAAAGTTATTTTAGTGTTTGTGTGTTTTTAAAATATTATTTTTATAAGAATTATATTTGTTTTCGGCTTGAGCATGGCTCATAATAATTTACAAATAATTTTAGATGAATTAGAAAGATGGCAAGTAACGTAAGAGCCCTTTTACACGTCAGAGAATTACTCCAAAAATTATTGTGAAAATTACTCTGAAAATTTTCAACAATAATAATTATTTGACGTGTAATACAGTATTTTACTCGCAAAATTAATAACGGTAATAACTTTCGCAATAACTTTGCGAGTAAAATGCTGTGTTACACGTCATATAATTATTGTTGAAAATTTTCATATACAGGGTGATCAAAAATGATTGAAGGTCACATGACCGCTAGTCGGTCCAATTACTATCAAAAATGCTTTCCGTTTTGTCAAACAGTCTGTTGTTTATCAATACTTACATCTGTACAGTGTCTTGCGCATTATTTTCCATCTGTCATTTCCATCTGTCATTTAAATTACAATGTCTACACCACTGAAATTACCAAGGTTATTT
Source organism: Hemicrepidius hirtus (assembly GCA_963082805.1). Taxonomy (NCBI): domain Eukaryota; kingdom Metazoa; phylum Arthropoda; class Insecta; order Coleoptera; family Elateridae; genus Hemicrepidius; species Hemicrepidius hirtus. The sequence goes on from OY720165.1 coordinate 8,548,571, forward strand.
AAGTGCCGACAGCAGCAGTAAGCGGACAACAAAAAATCAGTATGAAGCGGCACGTTCAATCATTTTTGATCACCCTGTATAATACTACTAGTAACTACGAAATATCCGACAATTTTTGGACAGTATGTAAGAGTACTTGATGCGCGATAATTCGCTATGAGTCCGAAGGACGAATAGCGAATTATCCTGCATCAAATACGAATACGTACTGTCCAAAAATTGCAGGATTATTTCGTAGTTACGAGTAGTATTCGGAGGACAATTTGACGAACCAAATTTAAATTTTTATAGTTTCAAATCAGATTAATAATAATTTTCTTCGTAACCATGGTTTTATATACAAACCAGACAAAAGTCAAATTTAATTTTTCTTTCTACCTACGTATTTTGTGCATACTTTGTGATATTTTCGGTAAAATGGAAGCAAAACGGGTTCAACAGAGTACACTTGAAGAGATAGAGGAATCTTAGAAGGTAAAACGCCCAAGAATTGTATGAAATTTAATGTTTCTTTCTACGTATTTTGTGTATGGTTTGTGACATTTACGGAAAAATGGAAGCAAAATGGTTTGGCTAGAGTACACTTGAAGAGATAAACGAAGCTGTAGAAGGTAAAACTCCCAAGAATACTGTGAAATCTCACACCTCGGTTTGGAAGCAGTTTTTTTTTGACAGAAAAATTATCGCTGAAATTTTGTACTAGTCCTAAATATCCGAGAATATACAAATTTGGAGTGCGCTGATTGGCTTGTCAAGTGAGTAAAACGCAACCGGATTGGTCAGTTTAGGGTGTGTCAAATTGTCAGAGTAATTTTCACAATAATTTTCGGAGTAATTCTCTGACTTGTAAAAAGGCTCTAACAGGATTATAAGAAATATGTATATCTACCGAATGTCCACCCTTAAACGCCAACATAAAAACTTAACCTTGTATTGAATGTTTTTGCTAATTCTTCCTCACTAATTTCAACTTCCAGGAAAGGTAATAATATCAATTGAAATGTAAAATTAATTTAACTGCATATTGAATAATATTAATAATGGAATTTCTATTTTTAAATACTAATTTTAAACTACTTTTTATTGACGCATAGTAAATTATGTTCCTCTTTAAGAGTGGACACCAGGATCATATTATTTGGATCAGTTAATGTTTTTCATGATCTGTTATAACAATATTATTTGTGCATGCAAAGGAATGATTAACTCTAAGCTTTCTCGTCTTGTAAAACGCCACTTTCATGCCTTTTAATGTAATATACTAAATTAGAAGAAAATCCAGTAGACAGGTAATTGGAACTAAACACTTGTGTTAACACCCCTATTCTGTAAAAAACCGTTCATGAGCGGTTCGTTAGCTACCGGCGATCGTTAGCGACTCCCCTACCGATCATTTCAACGATCAGCCTACGAAAGCTATTCTGTAAACGGTCTCGTTCACGACTTAACCTTGCGTCGACCTCGTTGCGTAGCAAATATGTACTTGGCTACAGAAAAATGTTTGCGCATGCTTTAACTACAAAATTTTACCCGGCAAATACATTTTTTGGATTTGCCAGTTGCAATTTATTACCGAACCCTGAAATAAAAAAGAGAGTAAATTATAAAATATAAATGTAATTAAAAATTTGACAGTCAAAACAATTATACAGCAATATACGTAATAGTACTGTGATAATAGGTACCTATAGTCGGGGCACGCTAAAGGTGCATTACGTCATCAATCGCATTTTCTGGTTATTTTGTGGTACCAATCTTGAAACAGTATAAAACTGTAATTTTTTTTGCGAATTACGTATTAAAAGTATGCTTTTTATAAGCCCATAGAATGTTATTTTACAGTTATTATTTTTATTAATTAGTTGTACTATTCATATTATTCCTGCAAAAAATAAAAACGTTTACTAATTAGGATTTTTTTCGTTCTTTAAGTTTTTATTTAAGCACATGATCGTTGTTGTTCTTTTTTATTGTGTGTATATTGCCCAAACGTCACTCTGACAGTTTGAGAAACCCATTTGTAATGAATCTTTGCTTTTTTCCTTTTGCACCCGCTCTTCTGTTAATTATTTCAACCGGACTAGCTCAGCAAACTTACCAGGGCGATTCAGGTTTCTGCATACCTTTACAACCTTGATTCATTACAGATATCTTTCAGGTGGTTATTTAACGTCCACCAAAAAACATCTTATACACGAAGTCAAGCTCACAGTATAAAATACATTTAATAAATCCAACACGTACAAAAATAACATAGCATACCTATTAACCTAATAAAATATTTAAGAAAAGAGAAATTATTTAATAAAAATATGAACAAATAAAACTTAGGTATATATTAAAATGAAAGATGCAAGTTATGCCGCGGTCTATATTGTATTAAGAACGGTAAGGGATGTTTATCGGTCGACGACAATTGTTTGGGGAGGAGCGCAGCGATGACCCCAATTATTGTCGGAGACCGGTAACCCTTAACGTTCGACATGCTTATAACGTTTTTTGCACGATCGCAATAAAAAAAATTGATTTAATAGTTATATTCCAAAAAATTATAAAAGTACCTATCTAACCTTATTTTTTATAAATTGACTGACAACCACGGTAACCATAGTTATCATGTCTGCAATACAATGAATTATACTACTTAATGTTCTATAACGGTAAGTGAATTACTTACTGTTTTGTTACACCAAGCAACCAGTAAATGCAGCTTACTGTTCTGTCATCGAATCTAGTAAGTAAACAAAAAAGACCGATCGTGCAAAAATATTATGACATTATATTTTATACCTTTTTTCTATAGCAGATGTTAAAGTGTGCTTTGTTCGACTAAAAATAGTTGATCAAGTATTACTTTAACCGCAAGGGTAGATAAAGTAACACTTTAATCGCAAGGATAGATAAAGTGCTTTAAGTTTCTGGAAACTCCATGGAAACCTTTGCTACTGAGATTTTCGGGTTTAATATCATCTAATTTTAAATTGTTTTTTTCTATAGCAGATGTTAAAGTGTGCTTTGTTCGACTAAAAATAGTTGATCAAGTATTACTTTAACCGCAAGGGTAGATAAAGTAACACTTTAACCGCAAGGATATGATAAAGTAGTTTAATTTTCTGGAAACTCCATGGAAACCGAATGGAAACCTTTGCTACTGAGATTTTCGGGTTTAATATAATCTAATTTTAAATTGTTTTTTTTACAAATTTTTTTTATTTTTTTAACATCTGCTATAGAAAAAAATAGAATTTTATACACGACGATAAAATTTAAATATCGACTCGCGAAAATTAATTCACTCGCGATTTTATCGCTCGTGAATTAACACTTTCCGCTTGTCGATAAAATATAATTTTATCGTCTTGTATAAAAAATAACTATTTTTTACAAATTTTTCTTATTTTTTTAACATCTGCTATAGAAAAAAATAGAATTTTATAGACGACGATAAAATTTAATTATCGACTCGCGAAAATTAATTCACTCGCGATTTCATCGCTCGTGAATTAGCACATTCTGCTTGTTGATAAAATATAATTTTATCGTCTTGTATAAAAAATAACTATTTTATTTAAAACTCAGAATTCAAACTATAGTTGTTTGTTTAACAAGGCAGAAAAGTAGGTAGCAGATTTACTGCCGCACATGGTATTTCACAGTTAAGGTGAAGCCGAAGCTGTGAAACCAGCCAAGGCAGTAAATCTGGATTTCCGTCGTGTTGAACCGTAGCCAACTTCATTAATAATAATAATAATAATATGTTTATTTAATAGCTCACAGCTAACAAAAATACATACATTAAATAAACACAAAAGATAAGCTACTATAATATTATAAACTAACATGTTCACCACAATAATTTTTACATTTTATTTTAAAACGCAGTAGAGATTCACTGTTTTTTACATCAGCAGGTAGTTCATTAGACTTCACTAAACCTTTATACCGGGTGAGTCAGACCACCCGTATCAGTCGTTTTTTTCGAAAACGGTTAATCGTAGAGAGTCGGGCCAATTTTTTTTATTACAAAAGCCTTCATGAAGAACCGAATGGTGACATTGGCATTCGCCGGAAAAATCGGCATCCTGAAGAGTTTGCTCCAGAATGTCGAGAACTCCAAAATTTCAAATAACACGGGCGGTTAAAAGTAATATCGTTGAAAAGGTCTTTAAAAAATAAGAAAGTTTCGTAGGAAAAATAATTTTATTACCCCCACCTCTTCTGAGGAATATTCGATTGAAGTTATTACGTAATTGTACTGTTACCCCGGTAACCTATAAAGTTAATTGTCAAGTAGCTACTGGGGACTTTACTGGTAGGTGAATAAACCGGGCCTTACAGTAATAAAAATTTGTTAATAATGATCAACTTACAATGCAGGTATTGCGAAAAGATTATTTTGTGTAAATTTATGAATTTGTATTTTTTTGCAGCAATAGCTGTTTTGTTTTGTACAATGTTTTTAGTAAACAAATTCAGTTCTCTAAAGTGTTGCTAAGTTACGTTTAAGCGACTTGTTCCCCAAAATTGCATTTTATACAAAAAAGTATATAAATTACCAAACTCTGAACTTCGAATTTGTTCATATTACTGCACATACTCAGAAAATCTGTAGGTGCTTGACTTTAATACTCCTAATACGGTTTTTTTGAATTAATTGAGATTAGCGCGACTGCATTTCATGTATAGAATTTTATACTGTTTTAAATACTTGCTTTTATGAGTTTGTAATAATTACAATTATTGTCAACTCCATTTAATTCATGGTCTCATTTATAAAAGTGGTTTCAGTTGTGTTGTATTTATTGTATTTATTAACAACAGCAAATTCTTCTAATTCAAAGAGTGTTTGATGCGTTTGACGGTTCCACAAAATTAAATAATGTCATTATCCAAGTTTCAAATTTATATCTGCTCTCCACTGTTGTCTTGTCAGGTCGGTTTGTTTTCAGAATTTTAAAATTATCCAGAAGGTGGTAAACCAGAGGACCATTTAGTTTTTAAGTCCTAACGTTTTTGTCTTCACTTTTAGTAAAGTCAGTAGTGGTTTTGACACCCCCCATGCTACACAAAAAAAGGTACTTGTCTTTTACAACGAAAATTTGCACCGTTTTTGAAAAATCACTGTTTATACAGGATTGTTTCTATCACTGCACACCACTTTGCTTTGGGTACCTGAATTTCAAACATTGAGCCAAATAAGATATCACAAAACACCTGACTGTCAGCTTTAAGATATTGACTCAAACAAATACAAAGGAAACAAACAAATTTGACAACTGCGAATAGAATAGATATGCAAACTATCTTATTTGGTTGAATTTTTGAAATTCAGGTGCCCAAAGTGGTGTGTGGTGGTACGAATGGTCTTGTAAAATCCCCCATATTTCAAAAACGGTGCATATTTTCGTTGTACTTACAACAAAACTATCTTTTCTTTTTGTCTAGCATGGGGGGTCTCAAAGCTATTATTGACGTTACCAGAAGTGAAAAGACAAAAGATATGACTTAAAAAAGTAAAATGGTCCTCTAGTTTACCACCCTTTGAATAATTTAGAAATTCTGAAAACACGAATAAGTGCCTCCAAACCAAAGAAATTCTTTTCATAAAAACCAAAACAATATCTTATTTGGTTAAATTCACGAACAAAATAGTGACTCATCGTTGCATCTTTTGTCAGCTGGTAATGTGACCATGGGGCATATTAACTTTTTTCCTTATTCTGGGGGAGGAATCACTTCCTACGAGTTTTCGGTATACATTTAAATCACCCTGCATATTTAAAAAACAGATATTTAATAGAAGTAGTGTCTTATACTGTTTGTACTACTTTAAAAGTACTTCTAACATATTAATATCTTAATAAACTGTTAATTATTTCAGTAATACATGAAAATACCAGCACTCGTTTGCATGCCCAAATGAAATCCGAAACTCCTGATGTGAAATTTAATATTAAGACTGACGATGATGATATCTATATTAAGATTGAGCCTTTAGTGTGCGAGGAGCTGGATATAAAAGAAGAAAATTGACGAAATTGAATCAGAAATCAGGCAAGGCTTTCAAGTTGAACAGATAGATTTTGCAATGTATAGCACCTTATATCCAATTGAAGAAAAATCCAATAATGCAAGAGGTAACTTAGAACCGTATACAAGAATTGTAAGTGGTGATGGGAGTAAACGGGGAAGTAATTTTGAGACTTGTGGTAAGATAGCTACAAGAAACAATATAAGTTTACAAACGAGTACCTTAGAACAACATATGAAATCTCATACGGGTGAAAAACCATTTCAATTTGATGTATGTGATTATAGAAGTTCACACAAGAGTACCTTACAACAACATGTGAACACCCATACGGGCGAAAAGCCATTTAAATGCAATATATGTGATTATAGGAGTTTACAGAAGGCTCAATTACAACGACATTTGAAAACCCATACGGGTGAAAAACCATTTCAATATGATATATGTGATTATAGAAGTGCATGGAAGAGTACCTAACTTACAACATCATGTGAAAACCCATACTGGTGGAAAGCCATTTAAATGCAATATATGTGATTATAGGAGTTTACAGAAGGCTCAATTACAACGACATTTGAAAACCCATACGGGTGACAAGCCATTTAAATGCAATATATGTGATTATAGAAGTTTACAGAAGGCTCACTTACAACAACATTTGAAAACCCATACGGGTGACAAGCCATTTAAATGCAATATATGTGATTATAGAAGTTTACAGAAGGCTCACTTACAACAACATTTTTGAAAACCCATACGGGTGAAAAACCATTTCAATGTTATATATGTGATTACAGAAGTTCACACAAGAGTAACTTACGACAACATGTGAAAACCCATGTGAGTGAAAAACCATTTCAATGTGATATATGTGATTATAGAAGTTTACAGAAGGCTCACTTACAACAACATTTTTGAAAACCCATACGGGTGAAAAACCATTTCAATGTTATATATGTGATTACAGAAGTTCACACAAGAGTAACTTTACGACAACATGTGAAAACCCATGTGAGTGAAAAACCATTTCAATGTGATATATGTGATTATAGAAGTTTACAGAAGGCTCAATTACAACGACATTTGAAAACCCATACTGGTGGAAAGCCATTTTAATCCAATATAATATGGGAATATGAAAGTTGGGAAGTATTAGAATTTATTAATTATAAAGTTTATATAAATAATAAATATTAAAGAAAATATCGATTTTTACTGGAAATAACACGATTTATTTGCTTTATACCTAACATAAATTCAATATTTTGGAAGGTTTTCAAATTTACAAACGCACAAAAAACGAACAAAGGGAGCTCTTGGATTGTCCTTTACTGGCAATTTTGGAATAGAACCTGTCTTAAATGGAATCAAGTAGTTGCTCTATAAATCATTATTCATTTATTATAATACAGCTGGACCAAGCTTACAAAGTTGAAAGGGGGCGTGTCCCGGCGCTGTTGTTTTTCACAGTACAGTCAAAATAAAAACATTTAGGCGGCAAATTTAAATAATTGTAAATACTTTTCATTCGAAGAATTCCATGACCTTCCGAATGATATTTCTGACTTCAGAATGAATTATCTTCCTCGATTTAGGATTTATAAACAGATTTTAAACGTCAAAACAATCTGACAAACACTGAAATTATTAAAATTTCAAACGTCAATTGAATTTTTTCAGTGAATGTACTTTTAAGTATAATTGTTTGCTATTGGTTGAGGTATTGTCGCGCCTCGTCTTTCAAAATTTAGTTGACATATTTTCCGGGGCATTTGTAAGCTTGGTGGAGCTTTATCTTATATGCTTCTGTCCATTGTCTGCGTTGATATGTGTTCCAGTTATCACGGATAAAGTCTGCCTGTAGCTTGAAAATAGTACTTTGAGAAAAAAGTGAAATTAGAGCAGGTGTTGCGACGACGCTAATCATAGGGAACTCCATTTATGGGAATTATTTAGGACTAGCTGGGTGCCGACAGCATATGCCGCATTTGCAGTATAGGTATTATTATTAAAGAGAAAGTGTCTTGAAAAAACGCTCCCTTGGACATTTATGTGAAAATTTTCGGATAGGTTCCAGGCCGCTTTCTTACATATTAGATGGTGTCTTCTTGTTTCCATTTAATGCAGCGGTTTTCAAGTTGTGTGGCGCGCTCTCCTAGGGGGCGTGATAACGCTAAAGGAGGGGCGCGAGAATATCGAAAAGAAAAGAAAAAACATTAAAAAATTATTTAAGTTAAGAAAGGAAAGCAAAATAGAATACATTCTCACATAATAAACAATACACTATACTAAAAGACCGCCGATTTAATGTTAAATGCAAATTATTGTTATAATGTTGTAAATCCGCAGTTAATGGAAATGTAGTAACTATACCTTTACTTTTCAATTTCAAAATGGGACTAAACAATTTAAAATTGGGAATAATTAATTCAGAATTGAAAATTTTATTAAGTACTTTCTACTTCAATATCACTTTTTTAAAAATGCAGCGTTAAAGAGAAAAATATGGCGATCGATAATCTTCAGTAAAAGTTGATTTGAAAAAAAATAGTTTTCATCACGGAAAATTTATTATTTACAACTCGCCAGAAAAGCCTAAAATTGATATACACAGAGATACTTGGCTATTATAGCCTACCAAAAGCAGAATTATTTTACGCCGTGTCTAGAGTCCCGTTAAGCGGGAGCTCCCGTTAAAGACATGACGTCGTGAATTGACGCAATGAGTGACTGCGTGGACGTTAAATTTCATAGCATACATTTTAAATCCTATTGTTAAATCTTAGAAGCTATTCATAAAAGTGTATATGACTTCAACACAAGAAACGCAAAAAAATATGTAAAAACTGTTAAATTGAAAACACATTTATTATATGCCTACAAATTATGTGTAATACAAGCTTACAAAAAAATAAATTATCCGATTTCGGCTTCGTCAGGCATGAATAATACTGCCATTTAAGGCAACAATCGCAATTGTTTTGTTATAACTTCCTACAATTTGCCTGCACATAAGGCACATTTTTTCTTTTTTTCCTTCTTTATTTTTAAGTTGTTTTAGCATTTGCGTAAATACTTCTTCAATAAAGTCTTCCCTACAATAAATAATTTGGAATATAAAACTTTATGATACCAGTTACCTGACTATACTGTACTTTTTTTATTTAATCTGCGCACAGTAAAACTATTACAGAACGCAATTTCAGCTTAGCTCGGTATCGTCGAACACAGAATAAAACGCAGGATGCATGGGATGCATACAACACCTCTAGTTTATAAGGAGGTTACGTTATACTATATGCCGGAATGTTTAACGGAAGCCCAATTTTCACCGTTAACTCACCATCACTCATTACATGCGTATGACGTCACAGATATCTAGCGGGAGCAAATAGCGCTCTCGCTTAACGGGACTCTAGACACGGCGATTATTTTAATACTTCAGATAACGGGAGATATCCAGCTGATTCTTCTTAGCACACTCACCCAGACAGAGATTACACTGGGCGTTCAGCGTCGATCGTTCTCTATAGGTTAGCAGCGTTCTGAAAATGTAACATAGACTGAGTCACAGGCCACTGTGCCAGGAAGATGGCCAAGGTTAACGTTAAACTTTAAAAAACTATCTCCGACAGCGCCTCTACGGTAGACTCACCTACTATACAGTAATGGCGCGGCGCGGCGGGAAGTTTAAATGGGTTATGGTAGGTCAGGGCAGGTTGAAATTGAGGTAATATTTTCAAAACTAGAAAAAATGCACTGTAATAATTAGTCAACATTTATTAGAACAAAATCACACATTGACACCTAATAATACAATTAAATTTTTACACTTTTCTGATAACAAACAAAAATTAAATATTTTGGAAGCTTTTGAAATTTATAAACACACAAAAAATAATATACCTTTAATGAATGAGCAAATTGAGCTCTTTGATTCTCCTTTACTGGCCATTTTGGAACTAAAAACACTGCTTACGATTTCTTGCCCAATGAACAATTTGAGCAGTTACAAGTTAACGACATAATAATTAAAAACTCAGAACATGTGGAAAATTATTAGATTATTATACAGTGAAGTCCATTTATTATGCAATATAGGCGTATGTTGCAAGTTAATTGGTGTACGCACTTTACCATTGGAATATAGGCAACCCATTATACAGTTAGCTAGTTTTTTTTATCTAACCATCTATGATCTAACCGAAATCAGCAACACATGAAAGTTTAACCTCAAAATAAAACATGTTCTCAGTTCAAAAAAGATTATTTAATATTGAAAATGAAACAAATAGGATCAACAGCAAGCAATTACGAGTATTATAAGTATAATAAATGTTCGAAGTGCCCACCTTGCATTTCCAAACAGAAGGCTAAACGATTGTTAATTTCGAAATTAACAGGTATGTTTCGACATTCATTAATGCAGGGGCAAGAGTGCTTAGCAGTGTATAGTGGGTTGCCTATATTCCAATGGTAAAGTGCTCACACCATTTCACTTGCAATATGCCTATATTGCATAATAAATGGACTTCACTGTATTAAAGTACTACCTATTAGTTGCAACAGGAAAAACACTTTTATTAGAGAACCACAAAACACCTGCCTGTCAACTTATGTATTTAATTATTTAGTACTAAACTAAAACCAACTATAAAAACTTGTTTACATAAAACAAAACATTAACACATCAGAAAATAATCAGAGCTAACTAAACAGACATAAATATGAAATGCATGTTAGAATAATTACTAAATTCAACAAAAATGACGGGTGAATCACATGTGAATCACAGAGCTGTGAGGTGAAAACGGTGACAAACGTCAAAATTTTAAGTTTTCGCCTGCGCGTTCGCGTTTTAATGACGTCACAACTATACCAGCGCCTCTACGGGAGACTCACCTACTAATTGTACTGCTTTTAAGTGGGTAATACAAGTCGGGTCCCCGTGGACTGAGTGACCGGTGGCGGTAAAAAATTGTTTGTGGTCATTGCATTGAAGACTAGGCAAATATTTTTTTTTCTTTTAAATTCATTAAAAAATGTCCAGTTTAAGTGAGGAGGAAGCAATAGTTACCGCACTTTAGTTTTATTGGAAGAAAAAACAAACTCGCTTTTAAAAAGTTTGATTACGTTACCTTTAGCACATGCGCACTCTGCTACGAACGATCGCGATCGACCAAAATTTAAAACTAGTTCGAATTTTCAACCGTTCTTTGTAGAATAGAAGAATACTTGTGTTGGAAATTTGGTCGACGGGGCTGTTCGCAGACGATCGACACTGAACGCTCAGTCTAATAAGCCAGGCATTAGACTGAAGTCGGTTTCACATGGCGTTTCCGCGCACCCGCGTTCTTGCCTGCGTTCGGATTTCCACCAATAAGAACACAGAAATTGAAAATCCTGCGTTTCAAGGTCAATACGCTGTCTTCGTATTGGCTGATATCTAAACGCAAGACCGCGCCTACGCGGAAACGCTTGTCATGTGAAACCGACTTGAGCGTTCATCGTCGATCGTCTGCGAACGTCTGCTTATTTATAAATATACAGGGTGTCTCTAAAATATGATGCCATAGCTTAACCACAGATTCGGGGATGAAAATAAGGCGATTTAACGCAACTTACAGCTTGTCAAACGAGAACTTTCGGTTGACTAGAGGGTTCGCAGTGGCAATTTTTGTTATCAGCAGCGGAGCGCATTTGACTACTAAACGTCGAGCAGAGCATTTCGAGTACACTCCGACAAAAAGTACACGTTGTATGATGGCCTGTATCGTAAATAGGTAAATAACTTGGTTTACCGAGTGTACTTCGACGAAGTGGAGAACCGAGAGTAAGTGCATCTCATGTGCTCCGATTCCTGTCTTGCTTCCTACTCTGCGCACCTCAACCGAAAGTTCTCGCTTGACAAGCTGTACCTCTATCCGAAATTGCTTCGTTAAAGCGCTATCCAACGTCAAAGATCTTCCAAAATTTTCTATTTTTTTTAAATAACAAAAGATTGTTTTTAATGATTAGGATGAAATTTGGGATGTGATTCTTTACTGGAAAAAGGTGTTTTTTGACATAATTTTCTTGTTCAGGAGTGTCGCGTAAGTGGTCAAAGGTTGATCATGCACAGGCAAAGAAGCTCATATTTTGTTAACAGTTCGGTCAATAGTTTTCACAATTTTTTTACAGAGAGACATTCTTATTTCAAATTTTTTTGTTTCTTGTTCGATTTCGGTATCTCCCATAGTTTAGGCTGAAAAAAATTATTTTGAATGGCTGGAGTGATTTTCTTAAAACGATGTAGTAATATGTAGTAAACTATTTAGAAATATGCCATATTCCAAACTTGTTACCGATTATATCCTTATCACTCATATACAGAGTGATGATAAAGTATCGCACAAAAATCATATTCTGGTTATTTAATGTTTTTGCGGAAAATCCTGAGACCCGTCGATTTTTGTTTTTGAATTGCCAATTAGACATATAATTTTCAACCCCCCACCCCTCAACCTCTAAGTGCTAGCAACCCCAACTTTAAAAATTTAAATAGAAAGATACCCTTTATGATACCTCTTTTGATAGGTCTTTTTATTCTTAATATAACCAAACAAAGTTTTTCAAAATCGGTTGATAAATAACAGAGATATTTAACAAAATGTAATCAATGTAAAAATGGGGTTGACATTTAAAGAAAAAATTATGACGTCATAGCATAGAAATAATGGCATAAATCCTGAGACCCGTCAATTTTTGTTTTTAAAATGCCATTTAGGCAGGTAATTTTAATCCCCCCACCCCTCATCCCCTAAATGATAGCAACCCCAACTTTAAAAATTTAAATGGAAAGATACTCTTTGTGATACCTCTTTTGATAGGTCTTTTTATTCTTAATATAACAAAAAAAAGTTTTTCAAAATCGGTTGATAAATAACAGAGATATTTAACAAATTGTATTCAATGTAAAAAATTGGGTTGACATTTTAAAAAAATATGACGTCACAGCGTAAAAATAATGGCCGATCGAAACCACACTTTTAGGTCAGGAAGTGTGCCCTTTTTAATGTCTACCATTTACAGCGTGTTTGAGCCGTTTCTTTTCGAATATTGACATTTTCATTTGAATACATTTTGTTAAATATCTCCGTTATTTATCAACCGATTTTGAAAAACTTTTTTTGGTTATATTAAGAATAAAAAGACCTATCAAAAGAGGTATCACAAAGGGTATCTTTCTATTTAAATTTTTAAAGTTGGGGTTGCTACCACTTAGAGGTTGAGGGGTGGGGGGTTGAAAATTATATGTCTAATTGGCGATTTAAAAACAAAAATCGACGGGTCTCAGGATTTTCCGCAAAAACATTAAATAAACAGAATATGATTTTTGTGCGATACTTTATCATCACTCTGTATTATAGACCAATAGGATTTAAGAATTTTTTAAAAATGAACCAATCACGGCGGGAATTCTCGGATATACCTTCTTGGTCTATCCGTATATTCGATTTGGTGCTTCGGCTTCCTATTGGCTGTGGTATCTGTAGCAACCGTAAATAACAATAATTGATTTTTTTAATCAATTATTTTTTTCTAAAGTCAGACTGACATTTTGAGTTTGAAAATAGGTTAAATACCAAAATTAACTTTAAAATTCGTGATATAATCGTGACAAATATCATTCGATCACTTCCGTATATTCTAAATACTTTTCCCTCTTTCTATTCTCAATTGATGTTGCCATTAGGAAATATTTCCATGGCAACATCAATTTCGAACAGAAATCGCGAAAAGTATATTCGAATATACGAAAGCGTCCTTATGATATTACTACTGAATTTACTATAGTGGGCTAACTGTGTATGTTATTCATAAAATCTTAGATCCATAAAATGCGTATGATAATGTTTCTTGTTTAACGGGAAAACCATAGTTACCAAACACAATACTTTCCCGCTGTCGGTCCATTTGAGTCAGAGATAACTTAACCTCTTTATTAAGCTGACAGTCAGGTGTTTTGTGATGTTTCACTGAGAGAAACATCAGTGGAGCATAATCAAGCAGGTCGTTACAGTTATACAGTAAGTAAGTAAGTAAGTAAGTAAGTAAGTAAGTAAGTAAGTAAGTAAGCTTTATTTCATTTACCAATGGTATCGAAATAGTGTAGGTAAACATAAACATAAAAAACATAATAAAGTTCAAACTTAAAGATTTAAAATTTAAAATTTAAGAATTCCTCAACAGTGTAAAATGGCTCTTGAATAAACAATTTTTTAAGGTATTTTTTAAGAAGATTTACATTTTGAGCACATTTTACACCATCGGGCAAACAGTTATAAAATTTACTAGACATATTAAAAAATGATTTGTAGGATGTGCCGCAGTTTATAAATGGTAGTCTTATTTGCCGGCCGTTTCTAGTATTGTAATCGTGACAATTAGAATTAAGATTAAATAAATGAATATTTTTATAAACAAATACGATACATTCAAAGATATATAAATTTATCACAGTCATTATTTGCAATTTTGTAAAAAAAGTCTTACAGGACTCCCTAGGTCCAATACCTGCCAAAATTCGAATTGCACGCTTTTGTACTTTCAGAACATCTTCCAAATAGCCCGAACTGCCCCAGAAAAGAATTCCAAATCTTAACTGCGATTCAAAGTACCCAAAATAGACCATCCGCAATGTTTCTTTGTGACATTTACATTTTAATTGTCGTATTGCAAAAATAGCTTTGTTCAGTTTTGATATAAGTGAGTTGCATTGTATATCCCATTTAAGTTGTTGATCAATATAAACACCCAAAAATTTAGAAAAGCCTTCTATTTTAATAACCTTGTTTTGAAGTATTAGTCTATCATCTGTGGCTTTGTTATTAAAAATTACTATACTGGTTTTTTCCACATTAATTTGAAGTTTATTACTGAAAAACCATTTCTGTGCCGTGTTCAAAACATCCACCACGCGGTTCCTCAGCTCATCAATTGAGTTACCCAAAACCACAAAGTTTGTATCATCTGCATACATTGTCATATTGCAGTCGTTATCATATCGTAGAAAATTATGAAAATTTATGAAAATGATAAAAAGGAGGGGTCCTAATATCGATCCCTGAGGAACACCGCAAGTTAGTTTATGTTTTTCAGACGTCACAGAATTTACAGAGTTTTCTTGATTGTACGTAATTTCAACTACTTGTGTCCTGTACTGTAAATATGATTTGAATAAATCTAAAGCCTTACCCCTAACACCGTAATGCTCGAGTTTCTTTAGGAGCAATTCATGATCTACCAGATCGAATGCCTTTGAAAGGTCACAACTTACATTTGCAACACATTTGTTCTCATTAAGGCCTTTATATACCTCCAAAAGATTATTTTGAAGCGCAGTTGTTGTAGATTTGTTACATAGGAATCCATGTTGTTCTTTGCAGAAGTATTTATGACGATTGAAATAGTTGACTAGTCTTATTTTGATAGCTGTTTCGAAAATTTTTGAGATGGACGGCAGTAATGTAATTGGACGATAGTTAGTAACATCATTTTTATTTTTGGATTTAAATAACGGTCGAACTTTTCCACATTTAAGGACATCAGGAAAGGTACCAGACTCAAAACAAGAATTGATTATGATTGATACAGGTTCACTTAAAACATCTGTGTTCAATTTAAAAATTTTAATTGGTATTTCATCAGTACCCACGGATGCAGTATTATTTAAACTATGAATTATTTTCGCAACTTCAGAGGGGGTAGTAGGAAACAGAAATAGGGATGTGTGGGTGGTAGGTGGTAACGTAAATGAAAAATCTGATATTTTAGGAATTTTTGCATGTAGTGTTTTTGCAATGCTAGAAAAATATTCGTTAAATATTTTTGCTATCTCTACGGGATTACTATAAGCAACACCCTCGGAAATAATGTTTATGTTTTCCACAAGACCCTTGTTTTTGTTAATGTCTGTTTTTATCAAGTTCCAGCTTGTTTTTGGTATATTATTTGAATTTAAGATTAATTTATCGATATGCATTTTTCTTGCGCTCCGTATTACATCATGAAAAATACGACAATATTTCTTGTAATAATTTATTAGGACTGGGTGTGGTAAATTTTTTGTAAGTTTGTATAGATCTCTTTTAGTTTTGCTTGATTTTCGTATGCTTGTGGTTATCCAAGGTTTTTTTTCTAATTTGATTGGCATTTTCTTTAAAGGAAAATTTTTGTTGAATATTCTGTTAAAAATGTTGTAAAAAACCGTCATATTATTATTGTTCTCAGCTTGGTACACCGGATACCAGCTAATATTAAGAAGGTCTAACCTAAATTTATCCATATTTTTTTTACTAAAAACACGACTCATTTTATGTAATTTTGGTTGAGGTAAAGGAACACACATATTGTCAATTCTCAATATTTGTGCATGATGATCAGAGAAATCACAAACAATATTAGCAGATGTGCAATTATTACTAAAATACATATTTGTAAAAATATTATCTAGGCAGGTACTGGAACTTTTGGTAATCCTTGTGGGGCTTTCGATTGTAGCTCTTAAATTATAGCGTTTCATCAATGAATGTAATCTTATTTTTCTATTAGAATCAGTCAGCAAATTTATATTAAGGTCACCTGTTATCACAACTTTTTTAAAACCGTTTAGTATTTGCATCACCCTTTCAAATTTTTCGAAAAAGATAAATAAATTTCCTTTAGGAGGACGATAAATGGAAACAATAACAACCCCGAAATTTACAGGAGTATGCTTTTGTCAATATGTCGGTTTTTTTTTTCAAAATATTAATATTTTTTATTTTTATTCCCGTCTGTTTTAGATGGTTGAAAATAAAATAGTATACAAAATTACAAACCACGGTGGAAAGTTTCATTTCTATCTGGTCTCTGGAGCATTAGCTCTCGATAGAAATGAAACTCTTTCCACCTGGGTATGTAAATCTAGGAAAAAATACCCCCGGAAAAAATACCCCGGGAAAAATACCCCCGGAAAAAATACCCCCGGAAAAAATACCCCTAGGAAAAAATACCCCGGAAAAATACCCCCGGAATAAATTTAACATGGATAGTTGTATTAGAATGTAAGTTAAAGTTTCAAATATAGGATGTTTAATTAGGAAAAATATAGGATGATTAATATTGTTATTATTATTATTATTATTAATTATTATTATTAATGTTATTATTATACTACACGAACCGAACAAGTGCGCGTGCTCCTTTATAATACCCCAAAAAAGAATATAATAAAATATATATGTGATTCATTTATTTATTTATTAATTACTGAAATTAAAATATTAAATAATTAAATATTATCAATTTATGATTACGAAAGACTACTGGACACAAACTAAAATTCTGGTATATATAGGCAAATCTTATCAACTTTCTTAGAAAAATGCAATTACTTTCTTTCTTATCACAAAAAGAACTTAAAATTACCAATTAGAAACCCCCTCACTTAGCTCCCGAATTATTTGAAAGAAATAACTTAAATGATTATATTTATAATTAGTAGGTAATTGCTTTCATTTTTGGGATCTTAGTACCTGAATAATTTATTTTAAGTATCTTAGGGCAAGTTCTGTAAATTACCTACATATGCTAATAGGGTTGATAAATTTTAAGAAATTAACTAAGTAAAAGTAAAATATTATATTTCAGTAATTAATAAATAAATAAATGAATCACACGTTATATTCTATTTTGGGGTATTATAAAGCGACAGTCGCATAAAATGTGTAGTATTAAACATCCTGTATTTGAAACAAGCGGGTAGCCCTCACAGTTCGGCTACAAACAGTTGAGCGTATGTATATACACAAGTCCACTGGGTTTTTGTAAAAATTAATTCTCAAATTGCAACTAACCTAAAGCTCGAGGGGCGCCCCACTAGTCTTTGCAAGGTCTTTGCTTTAGGTTAGTTGCAGTTTGAGAATTATTTTTCACAAAAACCCAGTGGACTTGTGTATATACATACGCTCAGCTGTTTCTAGCCGAACTGTGAGGGCTATCCGCTTGTGTATTTGAAACTTTAACTTACATTTTAATACAACTCCATGTTAAATTTATACCGGGGGTATTCTTTCCGGGGGTATTTCTTCCTGGGGGTATTTTTTCCGGGGGTATTTTTTCCGGGGGTATTTTTTCCGGGGGTATTTTTTCCAGACACCGGGTATGTAATATACTATTAAATATCGCATAGGAATATCTGCTTAGAGCTGAGCTGACTCGTACTGTAAGTTTTTTCCATTCTTATAGTTTGCTAATTTCATAATCCAGAAAAATTGTCCAAATCACACAATACTTGTCATTTATCAGAAAAAGGGCATATATTCAATTTAGTTAATTATTCGGCTTCGAAATTGTCGATTACAAGGTGGTTTGTAACGTACAACACATACCTATAGGGCTTTCATTTCAAAACTAGCCACCTTTAATAACTCTGAAAGTTTTGAAATTTCCAGTTTGAGTAAAAACACGTGAACTTTGATATCGAGGGGGAAGTTTAAAACCGCGATTGAAGTAATTTTATAATTCACCCCCTCTACTCCAGCAACCCCCACTTTGAAATTTCAAATGGAACCACGTACTGTGTGATATATCATTTTACAGGTAATAAAATTCTCTATCTAAGCATACTATTTTTTATTGCACTCCATCACCCCTGCACAAAGTTATATCTGCACCCCTCTCAACCCCCCGTTTCTGAAATTTTTGAAATTTCCTGTTTGAAAAAGAACACGTCAATTTTTATATCGAATGGGAAGTTTAAAACTATTATTGAAGTAATTTTATAATTCCCCCTTCAATCCAGAATCTCCCCCTTCTTGAAATTTCAAATTTCCTGGTACCTTGTTATACAGGGTGCCAATTTTAAGTTGTCCACCATTGGTAACTTTGTTACCTTTGGAGATGGAAAGTTGGTTAAATGAGAAAAGATTCAGTATTTTTAATGCTCATTTAGAAAGTGAAATTTAATTTTTTATGGCACTTCCGGTTTAGCGAGAAATGGTGCCAACTTTTTATTTTTAAATAGAACACCCTGTATTTTTTTAAATTTTTCGATTGGAAATAATTTTGGCTTTAAAAAAGTATAGCACACATGTACAATTAACATTAAGTACTCATAACCATGATATTTAACTTTTATTTATTTTTATGAAATTAAAATCACAATTGACCTGGCACAAACCAATACCTAACCAAACAGGAACAAAAAAGAAAATAAACAATAATTATCAAATAAAACTATTTGAATACGTAATCAAGTTATTGCAAGTACTACTGTTCGAAACAGTTTTCCTCGTGGAGCAAGCAGAGTTCTGCTCGACGCTGAATACTACGCGTGAACTAATTTCCTTCTATCAATCTCATGTAAAACTTGGTGGATTTTATTTTGTAGCATCTCGACGTTCTCGTATCTTTCTTTTTAAATTATATCCTTTACATAGCCCCAAAGAAAAAAGTCCAGTGGTGTTAAGTCAGGGGATCTCGACGGTCATTGAATAGGTGCATCTGTCGCTATCCACTTATTGCCGAAAGTATTTCTTCAACATTGTAACGAGTCTCTTGTATTTCTTTGACAAAAAAAGTAAATCGCTAACATATCAACCTTCTCGTTATTAGAAAAATTCATTTTATATGATTTCAGTGACAGTAGTACTACACAAGTAAAACGAAATTGACATTTATTCATTTCTAGGTATTGTTTATTGTTGCTCGTTTGTTTCATGGCAATTGTGATCCCAATTTAATAAATATAAATAAAAGTTAAATATCATGGTTATGAGTAATTTTAACTGTACATATGTGCTATACTTTTTTAAAGCCAAAATTATTTCCAATCGAAAAATTTAAAAAAATACAGGGTGTTCCATTTAAAAATAAAAATTTGGCACCATTTCTCGCTAAACCAGAAGTGCCATAAAAAATAAAATATCACATTCTAAATGAGCATAAAAAATACTGAATCTTTCCTCATTTAACCAACTTTCCATCTCCAAAGGTAAGAAAGTTACCAATGGTGGACAACTTAAAATTGGCACCCTGTATATCAACAATTAGAAATTTCAGTATTAGACAAAAAGAACATATCCGTTGTTACAAATATAAACATGCACATATTATCAATTCAGAAAACTAACGTGACGTTAAATGTGTCAAATGAAAAATTTAGTGGCTAGTATAAAAATCACTACAGTCTATTTTTTTTAAAGATCCACCAACCTCGCAATTTCTCTCGAAAGTATGTTTGGCAACGTTGCTGGTGAAATTTTTTAGTAATTTTTAAAGTAGGGTTAGGACTAATAAATTTAATGGTCAATTTTGACAGGTGCTTTTCACAAGAAATATTTTCAGATATTTTGTTAAATATTCTTGATTTATGTGGATATATGCTGAGTTTATGTAAATTTGCTCGATTTAATAAGAAGTATTATAGTTTTATAATAATTAATATATAAATAATTCGAGGTAAGAATAGAAAAAATGTATTCAGGATTAAAATAATTGGGATTATTTTCAGAATCAGATTGGGGTGTTTCAAATTTTGAATCATCATATGAGAGATATGGTTCAAAATTGAATCTGTATCCGAATCTTCACCTTGATATGTTACGATTGGCGGTATATTTTGAGCATAAAGTTGTCCATTTGTCCTAAATTATTTATCAGCTGCCATAATTGAACTTTTGTACATGTAAGTTAAAATGGAACGTTACACTTTATTAAATAATGTCCCATTGCATTGGAGGTCTCTCCAAACGGACAGAATAACATGGGGCATTTAAAAAATAATAACAGTTTTAAAACCATCAGATGGTAGAGCTGGAATTAATTGATTAATCCACTCTTTAAATAGCTGACTATTCATCGTTTTGTGATAATCCCGATCATCGTTTGTGGGTCTTAAAAGCAAACTACATTCATCTAAGAAACCTCAACACACCCAGGATGGAGCACTGTAAACCTGCTTTCCCTAATTTCTAATCTTTCTTGGGAAGGTTATTGTCAATAGTCCAAGATTTAGTAGCAGAATCGTTTTTGTAAATCGGGGTTTCGTCAATAAAAATAAATTTATATTAGAGTACCTAGTCTTCTTTATGTGTTAATTAACATTTTAAATAATTTAAATTTGAAATGTAATGATGCGCACGCATAAATTGACAGAAAATTTTGATTGATCTTTGAATCAATGTTACCATATACCTAGTGACAAAAATTACTAAAAATTTCAATTTTTTTATTATACCAACTGAAATCAACAGGTGGTGGATCTTTAAAAAAAAACGGACTTTATAAATTTTTGAAAATGGGGCTTTGATTACTAATAGCTAATAGGGATTTTTTTTGTCAACCAACTGAATTTTCCATTAAACGCATTAAATGTCACGGGAATTTTCTGAATGTATTATATAATAAATCAAATTACGCTAAACATTTATTAGAACAAAATCACAACCTAACCTAACCTAACCTAATAATACAATTAAATTTTTAACATTCCATAATAACTTACATGTACAAATGTTCAATTATGGCAGTTTATAACTAATTTAGGATAAATGGACAATTTTATGTTCGAAATATACCGCCAATCGTAATATATCAAGGTGAAGATTCGGATACAGATTCAATTTTGAACCATATCTCTCATATGGTGATTCAGAGTTTGAACCGCCGGAATCTGATTCTGAAAATAATCCCAATTATTCTAATTTGCCTGAATACATTTTTTCTATTCTTACTTCTAATTATTTATATATTAATTATTATAATACTTCATATTACATCTAGCGAATTTTCATAAACTCAGCATATATCCACATAAATCAAAAATATTTAACAAAATATATGAAAATACTTCTTGTGAAAAGCACTTGTCAAAATTAACCTATAATTTATTAGTCCTAACCCCACTTTAAAAATTACTAAAAAATGTCACCAGCAGCGTTGCAAAACATATAATACTTTAGAGAGAAATTGCAAGGTTGCTGGATCTTTAAAAAAACAGACTTTATCTACATTACCTATATTTATTTAGAACACAGACTCTGTACCTACTTTGTAATTTACATGTCAATCAAACTTCTATTTTTTCTTGTAGAAACTTTTAAATAGGATGCAACTGAAAAAATATACCTAAACATTTTGATAATTGTATACTTAACAGGGTCTGTCAATTTTATAATAAATTATTGTTTAATTTAATTTTAATTATAGGAAGATGTTCCCGATTGCTTACTGGTGTTTTATATCTTATAAACCATATTCTGTGTGGGAGTCCAATCCGGGTTATTCTTGTTATTGTGCTGGTTTACCTATGGATGAACAGATAACGAAATTCGTAACTACGATATCTTACAATCACTACTATTATTTACTTGTTACAAAAACTGTTTTACTGTTCATATCATTTGGTACTTTAACTCGAGTTATGTCAAGTTATCTCCGTTTAGATTTGAAATCCATGCTTGAGGTCTTTCCTTTTTTCGGATCGATACCTTTATTCGGTTTATTGCTGTCTTATATCGATGGCTATCAAAGAAGGGTATACCGAAAAAAACTTGCCCCTTACAGCTTTATTATCAATAATATATATATATTATACTACATTAGTAAACCTATAAACTGTGATAATAAAGCTGCAAGCGGCAAGTTTTTTTCGGTATACCTACCCTTCTTTGATAGCCATCGATATAAGACAGCAATAAACCGATTTATATATATAAATTCGACGTTTTTAAAGATATTGTGTTATCTACAACAAACACTAAAGGAATGAACCATGAACTTTCCTGTTTGGTATTAAAAAATGTCGAAAGGTAGGTATCACTGAGATGATGACACAACATGAATCAATAAAGGTTATGTTGACATTTTTGTTGAAGGTTTTGACACTGGGGTACAACAAAGATCGGTAGATAGGATGTTGATGTTTTTTTCTACAATCAACTGGCTTTGTCTAAACGTACCGCACGGCTCCACCTACTGCGCATGTCGGGGGATTATTACATTACATAACTGAACGTTACGAAAGCCAGGAAGGGCCACATTAATTGTTTTTTTCTCTCTAATATCCACTTAATAACTCGTGATCACGACTTATTAACTCGTAATCACGACTTACCTACTACCTCGTGATCACGAGTTACTATAGAGTCGATATTTGTAAAAAAAATTTTAGTTTGGCCCTTCCAGGCTTTCGTACTTTTCCAAGAGATGGCGCTGTCGTTCAATCACTTTTGATTCAATGTTTTTGATCACTTTTATTGTCAAGGATCCTCAAGATCCTCAAGGTGCATGGGAAAAGGTGGAAATTTAAGACTGGATACAGAAATAACCCAGTTTAACTATTGAAACGCCTTAAACTAGCAAAATTAAGGGTTAAAAATGATTTATCTAATTTATCTAATTATTCCTAAAATTCGCACAAAATATCCACTATGCGGAGCCACTAGCGATGTGGACCAAGGCCAACTGTATCTACGCATTAGATACAGTTGGCCTTGTGTGGACATCATGATAGGCGTTAAAATTTTCTCCGTATAGTTACATAGGGGACCTGATCACAACGGCCACTTTTCACAACGGTCACCCAGAATTTTGTTTTTTCACAGCTGCCACCGTGTTCACAACGGCCAACTTATTTCTCTGTTCACAACGGCCACCTCGATCATAACGGCCACCCAGACACCTTGTTCACAACAGCCACCTCAATCATATCGGCCACCTAATTAAACAGAGCAACTGAAAATTTTGCATTTTCACAACGGCCACCTTGTTCATAACGGCCACCCAGATTCTGTGTTCACAACGGCCACCTCGATCATAGTGTGGCCACCTAATTAGACAGGGAGACCGACAATTTTGCATTTTCACAACCGCCACCTTGTTCACAACGGCCACCTCGATCATAATGGCCACCCAGATTCTGTGTTTAATTATTCAGTGTAAAGTTGCATTAAACAATACATGTAAAATACTTGCTTTTCGGATAACCAAATAATTCAATTCATGAAAAATCAATTTTAATCATTCACAACCCTTCTACTTTAAGTAGAAATTTAAATTTATTGGCAGTTGTAGTTCAATGCTAAGTAAATGGTGAACTGTGTTTCGCGCCACGTCGATGTCCACACGCGACAGTGGCGCAGCGCTTGGAATTATCTGGAACTTAATCTATGAATAAGGCTCATTGTCAAGGCATAACTTAGCGGTTGTTATTGTTTTATTAATTATTAATTAAATTTGTTAAATGTCATTCCTGGAAACCCCGACTAGCATATAAACAAAATCCCCGGACATGCGCAGTAGGTGGAGCCGTGCGCTACGTTCAGACCACAGGCCACTGTGCTATACCACAGTACGAAAATTCTAGGCAGTGACTCATCGTGAAAGCCTTAAGCTCTGCGGTGAACGCAACGTGCAGGGCACATCATTCCATGTGCTTCATTGGCTACTGCAGCTCAGGTTAAGCATGAGTCACTGCCTACAATTTTCGTACTGTGGTATAGGAAGATGACCAAGGTTAACGTTAAACTTTAGAAAACTATCTCCGACAGCGCCATCTACGTAAGACTACACGCACTATACAGTAATGGCGCGGCGCGGCGGGAAGTTTAAATAGGTTATGATAGGTCAGGGCAGGTTAAAATTGAGTTATTTTCAAAACTAGAAAAAATGCACTGTAATAATTAGTCAACATTTATTAGAACAAAATCACACAATTAAATTTTTACACTTTTCTGATATTATAAACACACAAAAAACAATATACCTTTAATGAATGAGCAAATTGAGCTCTTAAAAGTCAGTTTTTTTTTAAAGATCCACCACCTGTTGATTTCAGTTGGTATAATAAAAAAATTTAAATTTTTAGTAATTTTTGTCAATATATGGTAACATTGATTCAAAGATCAATCAAAATGTTCTGTCAATTTATGCGTGCGCATCATTACATTTCAAATTTAAATTATTTAAAATGTTAATTAACACATAAAGAAGACTAGGTACTCTAATATAAATTTATTTTTATTGACGAAACCCCGATTTACAAAAACGATTCTGCTACTAAATCTTGGACTATTGACAATAACCTTCCCAAGAAAGATTAGAAATTAGGGAAAGCAGGTTTACAGTGCTCCATCCTGGGTGTGTTGAGGTTTCTTAGATGAATGTAGTTTGCTTTTAAGACCCACAAACAATGATCGGGATTATCACAAAACGATGAATAGTCAGCTATTTAAAGAGTGGATTAATCAATTAATTCCAGCTCTACCATCTGATGGTTTTAAAACTGTTATTATTTTTTAAATGCCCCATGTCATTCTGTCCGTTTGGAGAGACCTCCAATACCTACATTATTCCAACAAAACTGCAATGGGACATTATTTAATAAAGTGTAACGTTCCATTTTAACTTACATGTACAAAAGTTCAATTATGGCAGCTGATAAATAATTTAGGACAAATGGACAACTTTATGCTCAAAATATACCGCCAATCGTAACATATCAAGGTGAAGATTCGGATACAGATTCAATTTTGAACCATATCTCTCATATGATGATTCAAAATTTGAAACACCCCAATCTGATTCTGAAAATAATCCCAATTATTTTAATCCTGAATACATTTTTTCTATTCTTACCTCGAATTATTTATATATTAATTATTATAAAACTATAATACTTCTTATTAAATCGTGCAAATTTACATAAACTCAGCAGATATCCACATAAATCATGAATATTTAACAAAATATCTGAAAATATTTCTTGTGAAAAGCACCTGTCAAAATTGACCATAAAATGTATTAGTCCTAACCCTACTTTAAAAATTACTAAAAAATTTCACCAGCAACGTTGCCAAACATACTTTCGAGAGAAATTGCGAGGTTGGTGGATCTTTAAAAAAAAATAGACTGTAGATTCTCCTTTACTGGCAATTTTGGAACTAAAAACACTGCTTACGATTTCTTGCCCAATGAACAATTTGAGCAGTTACAAGTTCAAAAACAGTTAACGACACAATAATTAAAAACTCTGAACATGTGGAAAATTATTAGATTATTATATTAAAGTACCTAAAGTCTGTTTTCTTTTTAAAGATCCACCAACCTTGCAATTTCTCTCGAAAGTATGTTTGGCAACGCTGCTGTTGAAATTTTTTAGTAATTTTTAAAGTAGGGTTAGGACTAATAAATTTAATGGTTAATTTTTACTTTTGTTGAGTTTATGTAAATTTGCTCGATTTAATAAGAAGTATTATAGTATAATAATTAATATATAAATAATTCGAGGTAAGAATAAAAAAAATGTATTCAGGCATTAGAATAATTGAGATTCAGATTCGGGCGGTTCAAATTCTGAATCATCATATGAGAGATATAGGTTCAAAATTGAATCTGTATCCGAATCTTCACCTTAATATATTACGATTGGCGGTATATTTTGAACATGAAGTTGTCCATTTGTCCTAAATTATTTATCAGCTAACATAATTGAACTTTTCTACATGTAAGTTAAAATGGAACGTTACAGTCTATAAAATTATTTCCCATTGCAGTTTTGTTGGAATAATGTATTGGAGGTCTCTCCAAACAGACAGTATGATATGGGGCATTGTCAAATATAATAACAGTTTTAAAACCATCAGATGGTAGAGCTGGAATCAATTGATTAATCCACTCTTTAAATAGCTGACTATTCATCGTTTTGTGATAATCCCGATCATTGTTTCTGGGTCTTAAAAGCAAACTACATCCATCTAAGAAACCTCAACACACCCAGGATGGAGCACTGTAAACCTTCTTTCCTTCATTTCTAATCTGTCTTGGGAAGGTTGTCAATAGTCCAAGATTTAGTAGCAGAATCGTTTTTGTAAATCGGGGTTTCATCAATAAAAATAAACCTTATATTAGAGTACCTAGTCTTCTTTATGTTTTAATTAATATTTTAAATAATTTAAATTTGAAATGTAGTGATGCGCACGCATAAACTGTCAGAACATTTTGATAGATCTTTGAATCAATGTTACCATATATTAACAAAAATTACTAAAAATTTCAATTTTTTTATTATACCAACTGAAATCAACAGGTGGTGGATCTTTAAAAAAAAACGGACTTTATTAGCACCTATTAGTTGCAACAGGAAAAACACTTTTATTAGAGAACCACAAAACACCTGACTGTCAACTTATGTATTTAATTATTTAGTACTAAAGTAGAACTAATAGCGTTTTCCACTGGCAGAACTAGTGCGTACTAAAACTGCAGTTACTCGGTTTTGGGAATACGCAAAACCGAGTAATTGCAGTTTTAGTGCGCACTAGTTCTGCCAGTCGAAAACGCTATAAGATATTTCTAGGGAAATCTAAATTTTAGACTTTGCAACACCGGGTTCAGTCAACGTCTGGCAACCCCGCCTAAATTTTGAACAACTTGTTTACCGCAGGTTTACCATTTTATAACCTGCGAAGAGCTTTTTAGGTTTCTGTGCGTTTCTTTGTTAATCATAAATAATTTGATCAACACAAGAAGAAGTTCTCATATTTCCTTAATTTAGAATTTCTTGCTTGTATATTTATTGTAATTTACTGCAATAAACAACGTAAGTAATGTGTAATCTTGTATGGCATCAAATTAAAACTGTTCAGTATGTTCACAAGAAGGTTGTATAAGCTTGTATTAAACTGAAGACCTCTTGCAGTGACATGGATTTTGTGCTCTACATAAACGATGTCGCAGTTCATTCGGAAGTTGTAGATGAGGGATTAGTGATAAATCCCGGTGATTCTACTCTGAATGCTCGGAATAGCAACGACATTAAAGAGAACTTTTCTCAAGCAGATGGTAATTGTTTAAAATTAATTTTACCCTGTCGTCTCACTAACGTGGAATTTTCTTTACATAAATGATGTTGCAGTAAACTCAGAAATTATACGTGAGAGCTTCGTGATGGATACCGTGAATTCTAGGTTGGATGTTTGGAATGGGAAAGACAGTAAAGGAAACTTTTCTCAAGCTGAGTTACAAACAGGGGGTAAGTAGGAAAATCATTCATTCCTTTTCAGTGATATTTAGTTTGACCATTACCTTCTTGATTTTCGAGACTTGATGTCTCTTTCCAACCTGTTCGTATGGCAAGTTGAGGCGTGACCTGCATGGCGTCACAAAACTGGGGTAAAAACAATAATTGAAAGTGAATTTAGATCACATTTAGATTTGAAACTTTAATACATATCATGTTTTTATATTTCATACGTTAGGTTTAAGTTCGAAAACTTGGAATTCAACTTAAATATTTTGAACCAAGAATATTTCTACTAAACAAATACAAGCATTAACAGGGTGTCCCGAAAAAAGTGTGCAATACTTTATGCCACCAAAAATAAAAAACGTTCCTACAAACATAGGTCGTTTTCTAAAAGCAATAACATTTGTAATTTCACATTTTTTTTGCACGATCGGTCTTTTTTGTTGACTTACTAGATTCGATGCCAGTACAGTAAGGTGCATTTACTGGTTGCTAGGCGTAACAAAACAGTGAGTAATTCAAGGGCCGGTATTTGAATTTGGGTTTAAGCTTCAGTTTGGCCTGATCTGTGAGTTTGGCTAAGCCTCGATTATTGCCGTAGATACAATTATTGTTAATAATTGTATGCATGGCAATGATCGAAGCTTCGCCAAGCTGAAGCTTATACCCAAACTGAAATACCGGCCCTTACTGTTCTGGAACAGTAAAGCCGATGTCTCACTGTAAAATTTTTATAAAATTTTTTATAAAAACGATTTTTACAGTGTGACAGCACGGAGTTTTATAAAAATTACGTCATGTAAAAATATTTTTATGGTGCTTCTATTTTGATGACGTCACGTAAAATGGGTGTCGGCGCCTAGCCCATCTCACTGACAATTTGAATTTGCGCGCGATATTCTGACGAAAACAACGTGACGTAAGTCTTCGGTCTCACTTTCCATTACTATAATAGGTATAGATACTATGATAAAATAAAACGCGAAAACACTAACCTCACTTTCGTTTTGTTTTTGTTTGTTTTGTCAAACGCGCGCTGTTTGACATCCAGTTTTTATAAAAAATTTTATAAAAATTTTTACAGTGGGACATCGGCTTAGGTATAGTTGGGGCAGGCTAATGGTGCATCTACGTCATCAATCGCATTTTCTGGTAATTTTGTAGTACCAATCTTGAAACAGTATCAAACTGTAATTTTTTTTGTGAATTACCTATTAAAAGTATGCTTTTTATAAGCGCATAAAATGTTATTTTACAGTTATTATTTTTATTAATTAGTTGTATTTATATTATTCCTGCAAAAATTAAAAACGTTTACTAATTAGTATTTTTTTCGTCCTATAAGTTTTTATTTAAGCACATGATCACTGTTGTTTTTTTTATTGTGTGTATATTGCTCAAACGTCACTCTGACAGTTTGAGAAACACATTAAAGCAAACGACGTTTTGAGAAACAATAAATAAATATAAACAGAGTAATTCATGACGTCATGGACGCCATTAAAAAATTGATGACGTAGATGCACCCTTAGCGTGCCTCAACTATAGTAAATTCATTATATAAAGCCTATGTCCCACTGGTCCCAAAGTTGGTCAGATTATTTATCTTCACGCATTGTTATTTGGTGTCGATTTATTATTCTTATAAAATGCAAAACGTAACTACGAACCACGACTTATTATTAACCGCCTTTGCTGTAAGTTTAATTGGATATGCACTTATTCAAAAACAAAATAAGAAGCAGAGAAATAGACGTAGATGGTGGGTTAGGTCCTGGTTACAAAAAAGAAATAGCGGAAATGGTCGAGGTGTACTTTCCATGATGGAAAGTGAATTAAAGAATGAAGATCCGGAAAATTGCGGAAATTTTCTACGTATGGACGAAGAATGCTTTATAACTTTAACTGTTTTAAATTTCATACGAAACAAAATTGAGCGTAAACATACTCAACTACGACAATGCATTAGTGCTGAAAAAAGGTGACTATTTGCTTTCATTTTGGACAAGTGTTTATTTTATAAATATAAACACCACAAAAACACAAAGAACGAGGTTATGTTATCGCGCGCAATTTTTGAATTGTTTGTGAGATGGGCGGGACACCATAAAAATATTTTTTCATGACGTCATTTTTATAAAACTGCGTGCTGTCACACTGTCAAAATAGTTTTTATAAAAAAAAATATAATAGTTGTTTGTATACCAAGAACGCGAAATGTGTCTTTATCGTACCGAGAGAAAATTGTCGCCGAGGACGCTTGCGGCCGAGGAAAGACAATCTCGAGGGCGCTACAGAATTTCGCGGACAAGGTATACACAATATTTTTTGTGCAACCGTAAAAAATGTGTAATTGTAAATGTTATTGCTTTTAGAAAACCTACAGCTTAATTCATTGTAAATAGAAAAACGGCTTTCAGTTGGCGCGTTACTATGGATATGGAGTAAATAAAACAATTAGTTTTGTATAAATTACAATGATTTTTACTTTAGCGGACGCTACCATAGCAGCGGCCGCGAAATTTGATTTCCTGAACAGCGGACGCGAAACGCCCACTTCGCGTACGGTTGCACAAAATAGTATATTATGATACGAGTTGACACATTTTGTAGCACGCACGTGTTTAGGGCACGACGAGCGGAGCGAGGAGTGCCCTAAAAGAGTAAGTGCCACAAAATGCGTTATAAACGAGGTATCATACAGTATTTTATCTACTTTTCCACACTTTTAAACAAAAAGAGCAAATTTTCAAAATCTAGGGAATTTCGTGACAGCTGTGAACATTTGTGCGCGGTGCACTAAAGGCGGCTATGAAAAATTTTATAAATTTGAAACGTCATTGGTTTTTATTTTTACATCATATCCTGTGTTTATTGTATTTTTATCCTAAATTAAACAAAAATTATACATAATAAACATATTTTAGGTCATTTTGGTTGATTGATTGATTGACAATGACAGTTCGATCTGTCTATTTATACTTGTGAATGTGAGTGAGACATTAGGATTGCCAATGTAAAGACAAAAATTACACTGTTTAGGTATTTTTATTATAGCACCCGCTTTTGTCCTTTACGACACGCAAACGCGTATCGTAAGATCCTTAGTACGAACGTAAAGTAGATAAAAAATTTTATGAAATTTTTACAGTGGGACATGGGCTTTACAGACATGATCACTATGATTACCGTGGCTGTCAGTCAATTTATAAAAACATATGGTTATATAGGTACTTTATCATTTTGAAATATAACTATTAAATCAATTTTTTTTATTGCGATCGTGCTAAAAACGTTATAAGCATGGCGAACGTTAAGGGTTACCGGTCTCCGACAATAATTGGGGTCGTCGCTTCGCTCCTCCCCAAACAATTGTCGTCGACCGGTAAGCATCCCTTACCGTTTTTAATACTTTATATAGGTACTATTACGATTGCACAAAAAATGTTGTATATTTATACCTTGTCCGCGAAATTCTCCGGACATGCGCAGTAGGTGCAGCTCGTATTCGCGTCGTCGAAATAATGAGGTCACCCGTTGACAATGGCCTAATGCCGCGGATTTAGTGTCAGAATTATATCCACGTCTGCCGTGGAGCTAGCAACGGCGCATTGCTTTTTGAAAACGAACAGTTTAATTCATTCTAAATAGAAATACGACTATCAGTCGGAGCGTTACTATGGAAATAGCGTAAATAAAACAATTAGAGTTTTTGAGCACCGTACGCTAAGAGTACAATAGAGAGTTTTTGAGCACCGTACGCTATGAGTACGTTAACGCTAACACTAACGTATTTGCTAAGCAAAACAATATGTTGCTTAGCAAAGGAGTATGTTGCCTGGCAAAGACGTTGCCGTTAGCGTTACCGTACTCTAGCGTATAGTGCTCTATAACTCTATTAACGCATAACGCTAACACTAACGTCTTAGGCCCGGTTTTTCCATTTCTATATAAAGTTCCGTATTCGTAACTATCGGCTACATTTATACCATGGATAAATCTGCCAGTTAAGAGGACGGGCGCTGTCCTTTTTGTCGATAGAGGGCAGCAGATACAAAATCTTTGTTAATTTTAAGACAGAACTCGAACAAAAACGAAAAATTTGAATTTTAATTAAGATATTCTACAAAGCATTATTGCAACTTAGGCAGCCACTAAATTTCATGTAAAATACAGTTTTGATTCTTAATTTAAATTCAATTTGAAAATTAGCAAAAAGGAAATTTTTATGATTTTAAATTATGTCAAACTCTGTTAATACCTAAGTATGGTCACACAGAATGTAAACTTCCAGTCCGGGTCATTAACGTTGGATAATAATGTTTTTCTTTAGTCTTAAGTTTTGGTTTGACAAGGGAATGAAAAAATGGCCGCCAATTGTGAGTAAGAAGTTCAGCGTAATTTGGATAGATGGCGCTGTTGACATTAAATACGCGCTAAATTTGAATTTGAATGAAAATATTTGTACGTGTGGACACTTATTCGTGAACGTTATAGTTTCCCTATATAACATGTATTTTCTTACAAACCCGTTTATAATTTCAAACTGTATTATTTTGTTAGAATTTAGGCAACTGTAAGAAGTATTAACCTTTATTATTGTTCAAAATAAGTTAAAATCGGTAATTTATTAATTACAGTCAACGGTGTTCTTTAATTTTGTCAACCAAAAATACTAAAAGCAAAAAAATAAAAAGTATTACTACCAATATTTTTATTTAAATAGAAACCAAATTTTAAAAAAAGTTTATCAGGGCCTGGAATGGATCCTATGACTTCTGAGTGCGAGGCCGAAATCATTACCACAGCTCTATACAGACAACACTGTTTTCGTTAGTTTTAGTTCGCTAAATTAAAGACCAACTTTGACGGTAATTTATAAATTATTTTTTATACAACTGTCATTAAAAATGACACTTTTAGTTAAAGTTACACGGGTTAGAAATTCAATTTTATAAAGTAGCATGTTAAAAATACTTTTAACACTAGTAGAAAGAAGATTTTTAACACTAGTGGAATTTCTTTATAATTTATTTAGTAACATACACATTAGAATTAGAACAATTGCAGATATTAATTTCTTTTATCATCGAAAAATTAGACCATAATGTTGACGACTTCCACAACTTGGACTTTTCCAACAAATTCGATTTCATCACAATCCATTTTCACTATTACAGAATCAATACGAACTGTTTTAAACAACGCGTACAAAACGTTTTCTGACGTTTCTAATAAACAATTTTCAACTACATCACGACATAGCTGATTTTTGTGAAACAATTTAAAATAAAAATTATCACGACAGATCTGATTTTTGTGAAACATTTTAAAATAAAAATTATGAATTAGTTTTTTAAATTAAATAAGTTGTATAAAAAATAGTGTACGATATACATGTTAAAAGTGATTTTATTTTGTTCGTGGGGTTGCTACACTCGCCTGTCGGCTCGTTTCGCAAATTTCCCCACTTACAAAATAAAATGTCACTTTTAACACATATCGTAAATAACTATTTTACGTCTTTTAGACAATAATAATAAAAAGTAAATAAAGTTCCGCTGGACAATGTAATTGTAATTATATTAGGTACTAGTTACATATTTGCGTAGTATTAAAGATATGAAGTTTGAATTGTCAACGTGACAGATTCGGTAAAAACAAAGTGTGCCTGGGTGTGCCTGCAGTCACGTCGCGTCGTTTTGAGATTTTATTAAAATAAATGATAATTTCAAAATAATTCAAATCAATACCAGTATCGCCCTCTAGTAAATAAATATAATCCTACATTTGAAAACTGAACTATACCATGTTACCAATTTCTAACTTTGAAGGCCCCGCATAGCTTGAGGAACCCTTTGCGAGCTTTTTTCCACTAAGCTTTTTGCTTTATTTTTGTCCAAAGAATAACTTTACCTGAAGCTTGCACGGCCATTTTTACACACCCTGTATAATTGCCTGTTTGTTCTGTGTTGCAATCGATATTCAATTTGAGCTAGTAAATTTAATACTGTTGGCTTGCTCAATCTAAATCTTCTCACAAATTCCTCATCACTCCACTTTGTATAATTATTAACGCGGGCTCTAACAATATTGGGCCTCCGGTAAACCATATCTAAGAATTCTTCGTCATCTGATTCAAATAAATCCTGAATGTCTTGGTCCATTATTTTACAAACAAATTGTGCAAGACGCGTATGTCATTCAGCTTTAACCCGCCGGCCGGTTACTTGTATTAGTAGTAGTAGAGTAAAAATATTCTTCTATCGTGTCATCCCGTTTGCACTTTGTTGCTAAAATGTGAGACCCACTGGAAATCATTCCCCATCCCTTAAGAATGCAAAATCACCTGGTCGTCCGAAAATCGTCGTGTGCAGGGGGTGGCTGGGGGTGATTTTCCAAAAATTTGCAAAAAAAAAATTTCTCGTTTTTAGATCTACGTCAGCTGGCCATGGTTCAGTTAAATTCTCATGTCAATATTTTAATTCGAAATATATTTTTTTTAATTTTAAAAATACCGTGCGCAATGCTTTCATATGGAGCGCCTTGATGAATAAACGTTCGCCCTGAACAGTCATAATTGTAATATTCTATAACTTGTCTTAACTCCAAGAACCTTTAAGTTAATCAAAAAAATTGTTTCTACAAACGTTCTAGATCTAAGATCGAGGATTACATTGCTTTTTTCAAATTCTCAATCCGATTAACAGTTTCGTGAAAAAATTGAAAATTGTAATACCATGCTGTGCCTTCGCTACCGGCCGTGAAGACGCGAGGAAGGTGCGGATTGCCGTGGCCGAGCAGTCGAAAAACGACTGTACGTCTCAGCGTGCATATAAGGCCGACAGTCGCCTATTTCCGTGCAGTTTACGCGACTTTATAGTAAATCTTCAGTTCGACGGCTTGATTTGACTATTATTTTGCTATTATTAATGGTAATTAGATTTTTCTATGATTTTTTCAATAATAATAGTTGGAAATAGGGAATATTAGCAGGTAGTGTAGAAGTTTTGTTGAATAAGCAATAAGTTAAAAATAAGAAAAATAATACCATTAATGATATGATAATAGTGTGCAACACTACAGGCAACCCTTAAAGAGGGAGAAGAAAGGACTTATTTTATTTGCTTATAGTCTAGTTACTAGTAGTAGATACATAATAAAATCGAGTATAAAATGTAAAATACTGGGGTAGAAACATTCTCCTGTAAGAATGATTGATATTTTTAATTGTACGATAGGAAATTTTATTTACATAGAGCTATTATGCAGAGTCAGAAAACTTCTCTCATTGTCAGATAATATATCTTCAGGGGCAAATATACGGCGAGTATTACTATTGCCCTTATTGGCACATGTTAATTGGGCCATACATTATTTGCAGGAGCCAACACAGTTCATTCGTTTTCTTTTATAGGAAGACAGAGGTCCTCCACACCCTGAAATAAAAATTTAATTTAAATTGGTATACTATTACTGTAGACACCACTGCAATAAGTAATTTAGTATGTATACTTTTTTGACAACTGCAAGTATTCAGAACAGAAGTATCCTCTGGTAATATAGTCTCAGTTTTCAATACAGCTACTAATTATTCATTTTCAATATTTAAGTCGCAATTTAATAAATTCTGCAAAGATGGTTTGGGTATCCTATCTGTTCAGCCATATTTTGTCTGATAGTGGACACGACAATGTTGTTATAAACTATCCAAAGTAGGAGGCAATTTGTTGATAGGCTTTGAGGAATCCAATATTCCTCTTAGAGCATTTATGCATTTAATATTGTCATTTGTCTTATGCAGTTTGATAATAAATTTAACGACATCATTTAAAACTTCTTCATCTAAATCCTAGTTAACTCCGACTCTAGCAAGTAGTGCCAAATTTAAAGAACGTACAGCTGATTATTGAAAAAATTGGTCAGTTGGTTTTTATTGAAAATTAAATGATTAAACAAATGCCATTGTTGCAGTAATAATGTATCTGAACTGTCAATCGCTCTATAGTTTCCTCGAGTCCTCTTTTCTGTCGTGTACAATTATTTATTGAAAGATCTCTATAATGATCCATTACTAAATCTATTCTCTAGGCATTGTAGGCGTTTTTAAACAATTCATTTAAAAATATTTGCATTATCTCCAAACGATTTGACGTTGGCAGGTTTGCCAATGGCCTGCACCAATTCCACCCCATCAAAAATGTGGAATGTTTTATAGTTTCCCAATGGCAAGTCTATACAACAAACAGTAAATGTTTCTAAAATATTTCCCAATGCATAGATTTACTTGATGGGGTGGATATTACTCCGTTAGGTGCAAGAGACATTGAGTAAGTTGACAGTTCAGATATCTTCATATTTAATATTTCTTCCCATTTCTTTAGCTGCTAATATTTTCTGCAAAAATTTTTGGCCTTTTTGAAAGTTTTTTTTTATTCTCAGCCGGAGCTACTTTAACTACCGACTGTTGAAATGTTCGAAGATTTTTATTTTTTAAAGGTTTATAAAAATCACCAGTAATATCAACAACGTCAAGAAATTTCCTTAGAGGCGCCTTCTCCACTTTTTTGTGGGGTAAATAAAGAAGTTTGGACAATCGCAGAGGCAATTTCATTAGTTGAAATAACAAGAAGTCGATCTTCGTTTTTAGAAAAAACATTGAATCTTGAAAATTCACTTTGTAGTCTCTGCACAGAATCTTCATCAACTTTTATTAGTTTTGAACCACATTCCACGTTTTGCTTTTTGATAACTCCAAGTAAATAAAATTTCGTAGCGTAATTACTAAAAGTATCAATAATTCTTATACAGGAGAATGTTTCTACCCTAGTATTTTACATTTTATACTCGAGTTTACTATGTATCTACTAGACTATAAGCAAATAAATAAGTCCTTTCTTCTCCCTCTTTAAGGGTTGCCTGTAGTGTTGCACACTATTATCATATCATTAATGGTATTATTTTTCTTATTTTTAACTTATTGCTTATTCAACAAAACTTCTACACTACCTGCTAATATTCCCTATTTCCAACTATTATTATTGAAAAAATCATAGAAAAATCTAATTACCATTAATAATAGCAAAATAATAGTCAAATCAAGCCGTCGAACTGAAGATTTACTATAAAGTCGCGTAAACTGCACGGAAATAGGCGACTGTCGGCCTTATATGCACGCTGAGACGTACAGTCGTTTTTCGACTGCTCGGCCACGGCAATCCGCACCTTCCTCGCGTCTTCACGGCCGGTAGCGAAGGCACAGCATGGTATTACAATTTTCAATTTTTTCACGAAACTGTTAATCGGATTGAGAATTTGAAAAAAGCAATGTAATCCTCGATCTTAGATCTAGAACGTTTGTAGAAACAATTTTTTTGATTAACTTAAAGGTTCTTGGAGTTAAGACAAGTTATAGAATATTACAATTATGACTGTTCAGGGCGAACGTTTATTCATCAAGGCGCTCCATATGAAAGCATTGCGCACGGTATTTTTAAAATTAAAAAAAATATATTTCGAATTAAAATATTGACATGAGAATTTAACTGAACCATGGCCAGCTGACGTAGATCTAAAAACGAGAAATTTTTTTTTTGCAAATTTTTGGAAAATCACCCCCAGCCACCCCCTGCACACGACGATTTTCGGACGACCAGGTGATTTTGCATTCTTAAGGGATGGGGAATGATTTCCAGTGGGT
Organism: Hemicrepidius hirtus; assembly: GCA_963082805.1. Taxonomy (NCBI): domain Eukaryota; kingdom Metazoa; phylum Arthropoda; class Insecta; order Coleoptera; family Elateridae; genus Hemicrepidius; species Hemicrepidius hirtus. The sequence goes on from OY720165.1 coordinate 8,586,353, forward strand.
CTCACATTTTAGCAACAAAGTGCAAACGAAAATCTTTTCTAGAAGACTTTTGTTGGCTGGCAAACTCTACTATAGAGTGCTCAGAGGCTCAAAATGTTCATCCTGTAGGGCTTTAAACACTAAAAGCTGACACCTGTCTAAATCGATAGTTTATATATAGGTAAACTTCCAAAAAAAGTTGTCCAAAAATTGCCCTGTGCAAAAGGGCGTTATTCAAAATTTTCGAGTTACGTAGTGCATCAGATAGCCGAGGTTCATATCTTTGTTTGGTAAAAATTTTGTACAATTTTCTGTAGCGGTTTAGCTGTAAAAAAATAAATTATTTTCAAAAAAGCATTATGTCTTATGGGAAGCGCGGAGTTTAAGTGCCTGTATCTCGATTCGACGCTCGCTAAAAATGAATTCATTTTGCCGTGTTCGTACGTTTCTCACTCCATAACTCGGAAAGGAAGCCTCAAATAAAGAAATATTATTCTTTGAAAATTGAAGGCCGATGCTTTCTGATTACGACGGTACTTCTTAATATAATTTTAGTGAAATAATAACATGAGTTTGATTAAAAAACTAAGGCAGCTACAAAATCCGCAAACGTTTAAAACTGCCAACCTCGATCACCCTCCCGCACTGCACTATTCCCCGCGTTCGACCGTTGTCTATGTCTAGCATATAGTATTTACATTTTGAGAGAATTTATTATTTTTATTTACGTACCTATTCGCTGCAGAAGTTTTATAGGGGTAAGTAGGTGTATTATATTTATTTAAATTAATTCATAGAACATATTATATTACCTATGTCAAAATAATAATTATTCCTGTAAAATTCGCGAACTGCCACCAAACCAAGCGCGGGAAATTAAAATGTCACTTTTATTTTTATGTTTTTTTAAGTTTTCGACAAAAATGTTGCACACCTTCAATTAATAATTTACAGGGTTCAGACAATGATTGACGACAGTGGAAGTAGTTCTACTTCGGATAGCGATATCGAATCGCTGCTGTTAAAAATTAGAAGTAAAAAGTCAAAGAAATGCATGTTTTGCGACAATTTGCCAGGGCCGATGATCACAGGTTCTGACAAAACATTGGATACCATAAAAAAACCCTAAAGCTTAGACAACTAATCAGCCAAATTGCTGATGAGAATTAATTTACAAATAATAATTTAAAAAATCGAGTATGGTGAACTACAGTTACTTATCTGGCACAAATCCTGCTAGGTATTGTTCTTACATAAGTAAAAGAAACATTAATTTGTTGCGACTGAAATTTGAGAAGAACAGAACAGAATTCAAATAAAATAAATTTGCTGATGATAATCTACAAAAATCGGGTGAATCAGAATCTACCTCGTTGACCTTGCGCAAAGGTCTTTTTGAAATTGAAAAATGCGTCTGTTGTCAGAAAAGGTTTAATAAGAACAGACTACCCCAAGTTCTCACTGTAAATATTGAGAAAAAAATCAAATCAATTGCCCAGATAAACTCAACTGTTTTAAAGCGAATAGGTTCAAATGCTTTGATTGCTATGGAGATAAAATACCATCCACAATGTTTTTTGGCAGCATGGTCGAAAAACACAGCAGTAACGAAATCTTCAGACTTACAAAAAAGTACTTCATCCCTTAACCGTGAAAATATTGTGGAGAACAAACTCATTGAAGAGAATTAAAAAATGGTTTATCTAAACACAAGGTATATTCAGTAACCACAATTATTAAACGGTATTGTGATTTGGGGGGTACAAAGGTACAATATCTAAAAGAAAGTTACTGACTATAATAAAAAACCATTTTGGGGATGCAATAAAGGTGGTGAAGTCCCAAAAAGCAAATGAATCTGACATTCATCTGTTCTGTTCTCAAATTTCAGTCGCAACAAATGAATGATTCTTTTACTTCTGTAAGAACAATACCTAGCAGGATTTGTGCCAGATAAGTAACTGTAGTTCACCATACTCGATTTTTTAAATTATTATTTGTAAATTAATTCTCATCAGCAATTTGGCTGATTAGTTGTCTTAAGCTTTAGGGTTTTTTTATGGTATCCAATGTTTTGTCAGAACCTGTGATCATCGGCCCTGGCAAATTGTCGCAAAACATGCATTTCTTTGACTTTTTACTTCTAATTTTTAACAGCAGCGATTCGATATCGCTATCCGAAGTAGAACTACTTCCACTGTCGTCAATCATTGTCTGAACCCTGTAAATTATTAATTGAAGGTGTGCAACATTTTTGTCGAAAACTTAAAAAAACATAAAAATAAAAGTGACATTTTAATTTCCCGCGCTTGGTTTGGTGGCAGTTCGCGAATTTTACAGGAATAATTATTATTTTGACATAGGTAATATAATATGTTCTATGAATTAATTTAAATAAATATAATACACCTACTTACCCCTATAAAACTTCTGCAGCGAATAGGTACGTAAATAAAAATAATAAATTCTCTCAAAATGTAAATACTATATGCTAGACATAGACAACGGTCGAACGCGGGGAATAGTGCAGTGCGGGAGGGTGATCGAGGTTGGCAGTTTTAAACGTTTGCGGATTTTGTAGCTGCCTTAGTTTTTTAATCAAACTCATGTTATTATTTCACTAAAATTATATTAAGAAGTACCGTCGTAATCAGAAAGCATCGGCCTTCAATTTTCAAAGAATAATATTTCTTTATTTGAGGCTTCCTTTCCGAGTTATGGAGTGAGAAACGTACGAACACGGCAAAATGAATTCATTTTTAGCGAGCGTCGAATCGAGATACAGGCACTTAAACTCCGCGCTTCCCATAAGACATAATGCTTTTTTGAAAATAATTTATTTTTTTACAGCTAAACCGCTACAGAAAATTGTACAAAATTTTTACCAAACAAAGATATGAACCTCGGCTATCTGATGCGCTACGTAACTCGAAAATTTTGAATAACGCCCTTTTGCACAGGACAATTTTTGGACAACTTTTTTTGGAAGTTTACGTATATATAAACTATCGATTTAGACAGGTGTCAGCTTTTAGTGTTTAAAGCCCCACAGAATCATTTTTTAAGCAGTTTTCGGCCGCGCGAGCACTCTACTATATACGCTAGATCACCACCGTATAAGTTTAGCTACGGGATATCTTGCCGCTAACTGTTATATGAGATTCGAAATACTCGACCCTATGCTAACAGTGGGTTTATCTGGAAGTTACAGTTATACCGAACTTTATACTGACATGGAAATACCGGGCCTAAGCTAAGCAAAACAATATGTTGCTTCTTAGCAAAGCAGTATGTTGCCTAGCAAAGACGTTACCGTTTGCGTTAGCGTACTCTAGCTTAGTGCTCAAAAACTCTCTAGTTTTACTTTAGCGGCCGTTTACGTTAACAACGGTACAATGAATTTTACTTTAGCGGCCGTTGCCTTAACAGCGGCCGATTATCTTATGATATAAAAATGTAATTTAAAATTTTTAAATGAAATGTACAATTAAATTAGTAATTAAACATACTACACTATGTTACAGTTGTGAACATTTTCTTGTGTTTACTCTTTATGCTGTTTATTTTATGATAAGTACCACTTCTCATTTCCGTCTAAATCATATGAAAATAAAGGTTACACATTTTACTTAATATACTTAAACATTTTTTTACGTATTTTATTTTCACCTTGTTTTGGTGTGTAAACGCTCGTTGTAGTCTGAAACATATATAAAAAAGCAAATTAAAAATTCATAAATACGTTAAAAATATAATCTGAAAAAAGGTTTTAGTTATTTTGTATTAAATTGTACTAAACGTCATTCCCGGAAACCGCGACTAGCATGTAAACAAAACCACGTGACGCATGGGATCTGTGATTGGTTGCATGCAGCCCGCGCAAGCAAGCAACCATTCACAGATCCTACTACGCCCATGCGTACCTATAACCTACCTGCATATAGAAAGTAAGTAAATAGTAAACAAATAAATGTTTTCATATCGATGTTCTGAACATATCAATATAATGTAATGATGATATTTTGCAGATATCGATCGATCGATATATCGATATTTATCGATATATCGCCCAGCACTAGTCGTGATGAAATAATTTTAACAAGAAGTGCGTATAGTAAAGGTGTATAAAATCATGTTTTGAATTAATAATTAATATCTATCAAGAGATCTAAAAAAAACTGATCCTCAGTGGGCTGTAGAATGAAAAGTCGCGTTTAAAACGTTTAAAAACTTGACTTAGATCAACCATGACTCAAGATCGTTTTTGCTGGACTTGCAATGTTACATATTCACAAAAAAAATCTGTTTGGACTCATAAAATAGTAGACCGATTTGCAAATGTAAACAGAAAACTTGATTTATTTTGTTTTTCCGCAACCGACTCAAAAGTGATCACTTTTGATACCAAAAACGGACAGTGAAGTTGATGTTTTTGTTATTAGTAAAAAAATGTGTGTGTTGCTAGGCAACACTTTTTTGGTTAAGATTTTGGTTTGTTATGTGAATAACATTTATTTAAGAAAAACAGTACAAAGATATTAGACAAAGAATTTTCTGTAAATATTTAAATAGCTATCTCCCATCACAGTAAATGATCTAGCCTTATTAGTTTTAGTGTTAGGATCTTAGGAATTTTAATCAGTAAGACTGATTTAAGATCTTCAATATCATTAATCTTTAAATGTAGTAACTCGTCGCAGGGACAAGCTCCAGCAACACCCAAAATTAATATAACCTACAAACGTCAAAATTTAATTATCGTAAAATATTCGATTTTAAAACTAAAACACACCTTCATCATCAAGTATTGCTTATCAGGAGCACATTTCAAGAATCGATCCACCTGTTCTTTACTAAGAATTCTCGATTTCTTCGGTGTGTAGTCATTATTTTCTTTTTTTAAATAGGCACGGAGTTTTGAAATTTTTTCGATATTTACCCCATTTTTTAAACTTAATGTTGCCTTCAACATTGAATATTGCGCCCAAAGAGTAGAAGCCTTCATTTTAGTGGACAATTCGGAAAAGTACGCTAATAGTAGATACCACGCTTTCCGTGTACGATTTTACGGTTTTCTCGTTACACCAATTTAAAAATTTGTTGTAGGCACCTTCGTATACTTCTCGAGATTTATTGGGCAGAAGATTTGATACAACTTCTTTTGCACGGTCTAAAATTTCTGGTGGTGTATCTTCGTTACCATTATCTTGTTCAAACATTTTCGATGGTTTGGCTGGGTTTGACAGAATAAATAAAATTGAAAACAAAAGCTAAGAAGACTTGATTTTAGTAGTAGTAGTGTTCTCTAATTCCTCGCATCTTAATTTTATTATTTTGAATCCGGTTGTTCCGGTTGCGGAAAAAATAGTATGTTTCATTCGGATGAAAAGTGACTTCTTTTCATCCTAATAAAACAATCTACTATTTATAAATGTAGTTTTGTAAATTATTATTATTATTAGTTATTCCGTAGTTTTTATTCGCTGTATGTACTGATGTAGTAGAATGTGTTTTGCAACTGTTTTGTTTGTTTTTTTTTTGAAGTAAAATTCTTAACGAATTACCCTCGCTCCCCTCAAAGACATTGGTATGGATTTCTGGAACCGCCACTGTTATAAAGGGTGATTTATAACGTACGAGCTTATTGTATTCCCATTTACATTAAAACGCTGTTGTTTTATTTTTACGGTATGCAGAAAACATGAAATAAATAATGACAAAAGATGCAAGCCAATAAAAAACGAACACCCAACTGAGTATTTTAAAAAGCAATTTAAATATCCATACCTAACTTTCATGTATAAAAATGTTATTAAAATTTTAAATGAATTTTCTTTAATGAACTCTTAAATATTTTAAATTTGAATTCAAAGCTTAAGTTATCGTATTTTATTCAACAATGCTCAAGTTAGTTTATAAGAACTTTAAACTGTTGTAACTTTCATGTTATTTGATTTTGATGTAAAGTTTACTGCAAAGAATATTATATTTTGATCCCTTCTAATAGTTGTCCTTTTAGTTTCCTCCGTATGTTAGAAATCACCTTTTATATTTTAAAAGTTACATCAGTTACATTGGAAAAAGGCATTGTTAATTTTTTTTGTGTTTTGTAACAGATATTATGATTTTGACAATTATTTGACGATTTTTTTTGTTTATTTTTAAAACTGAATGTATTTTCGTTTTTGTGTTCAAAATTAACATATTATATAACATATTAAAATTTGTACCATTCCTCCTGAAACACCCTGTATATAGTAATTACTTTTTGGTGCGTTTCATGTATACAGGGTGATTTCTAACGTAGGGAGAGCGGGGCACACTGGTCATACTTTTTGAAAAACATTAATCTCATTAAGACACAAAGAGTTTTATTTAATATTATATCACCATCTTACATGTTGATATGTAAGCAATGCTTTAACGTACTATAATCAACAAAAAAATGATAAACAAAAGTTTAGCAAATATGTTTAGCATTACCTGTAATTGTGACCACTGTACCCCTGTACGGGGTACAGTGGTCGTAGTGACGGGGTTCAATGGTCACGCCATATTCTTCTAAAATAAAATGGTATAAAGCTACGAATTAAAAGGTTTTATTAGCAAAAGTAGTACAACTAAAGTTTAACAACGTAGTACTTGGTAGCTAACAGATATTATACCTATCTAAATTAATACTGAAGCAGAAGAAACTCTTTATTCTGGCAGTGCTTCCTGTGTTAAGAGGTTTTGGAAGATGCAAAACTATATTTTGGAGCTCCACAGAAGATTCGTCTCTTTCAACAGGAAAAACAAACTTATTGCCGTTTTTTCTCAGAGAACTAACAATAATATCGTCATTTTTTGGAATTTTGACTATTTGACTGACGTAGTGTTTTACTGTTTTTTGTTCAGTTAAAAATTTTACTAGAACAAAATCATTTTCCTTTAATTTTGTGAAATCAACGTCAACCACGTCTACATATTCTTCTTCTTCTTCAGCAAAGTCACTGACGTCGTCCCCCTCATTTGTTAATTGAATGTTATCGTCACTTTCACTACTTTCATCATACAGTTGATCGCATCTCTTTTTTTTCGTTTTTTTCGGGGCAGTTGACCCTTTACAAATTTTTCTTTTTGCCACTTTAGCTTTCGGTTTCAGGTTTGCTGCTCTCCTGTTCATTTCGTCTTCGATTAAATTCATAACTGGTGTGTCAGTTAAAATTGCAGTAGATTTTTTCTTTCTTGTTTGTTTCTTTTTACCATTTATTACAGTTGACGCTTTTGGAAACGAATGAACCATATCAGGTGTTATTACACATTCATTTATTGGAGGCGTGATATGTCTAGGTTCAGCGGCAAATGGCTCAGGTTCAGGTGTCATTTCGTCTCTGCTGCAACCAGGATTTGGTTCATTATCAACTTGTATGTCAGTAACTTCGGCTGGTAAAAAGTCGCTTTCATCAAATATGTGCCTATTCATAGGATAGATTCCTGTACAGTTGAATCCCGCAGTTATGGATTTAGCAGTAAAAGCCAAGGGATATGATTTTCCCAAAAGTTCAGCCACTTCATACATGGATATTCTTTGGCCAGGGTGTGTTAACAACCATGATCTGTAACATATAAATTATTATTTGCTTGTTTTACCAACCAAAGCAGAAAATGTTACCTGCATGCGTCGTTATAGTAACTTTTTAAGGGGCCATACACGCTTCTATCGAGTGGTTGAAGTTTATGGCTTGTATGGGGTGGTAGAGTTAACAAAATCACTCCATTTTCTTTAGCCATCTTGATAGCTTGGAAAGAAACGTGAGACTCGTGATTATCCATAATTATAAGAACTTTCTGCTCGTTAGAAGGTTTTACATGTCTAATAAAATGTTCCAACCATTTAAGAAAAATTTCATTGGTCATCCAGCCAGATGGAGAAGCAGACCCTTCAGTACCAGGTGGAGCACCCTTAATCATATGTAATTTGTAATTTACTCTTGGGAAGATCATGAATGGTGGAATTGAATTTCCAATCGCGTTCACTGCGCAACATACTGTAACTAATAAACCTCTTTCTGCAGAAGTAATTTGTCCTACTTGCTTTGAACCCTTTGGGGCAACTACTTTGACAGGTTTTTGCACGGTAGTGCAACCAGTCTCGTCCATATTAAAAATGTTCTCTGGTCGTAGTCTGTGTTTATCTAAGATAATTTCTAAATTGTCGAAAAATTTATTTACGACGGGCTTATTAAACCCCATCGCCCTAGCTATGGACGTAGCCTCTGGTATTCTTAAAGAAAGTTCTTGGTTTCGTTTTAAAAACGATGTAAACCAGTCTTTTCCAGCACATTGATTGCGATTCCAAGATTCCGGAACATTTTTATTATTCGCTTTAGCGAAATCATAAGCCAGTTTTCGAGCTGACATAGGAGGTAGCCCATGGTGTAATCTTGAAGATTTAAGTAAATACTTTGTTAGGAGGATTTCTTCATTTTGGTGAAATATTTGACGAACCGTGTAATTTGGATGCATTTTTGGAACGTCAATAATAGTTGCTTCTTGCCAATTTATATTTTTATTTTTACATTTCTTAACATATCTTGTAAGTGTTGTCCTGGAAACGTTGAATCGAATTGAAGCCCCTTTTAAGGATAAACCTCCAAGTTCAACACTTTTTACTGCTTCCATCATCACGTTCCTATCAGTCTGACCAATATTCGTCTTTCGCTTTCTGGTTCTCACCATTTTAAAATTAGAATTTTCTAAATTGAATAAAAAGTTTATTTAGTTGCGAGATTAAAAGAAATGTGGGGGCACAGTGGACACTACCTGCTCTTTCACTCAGTAGTGACCACTATACCCCCTTTCTATGTGACCGCTGTGCCCCAAACCGCACTTAGTTTATTATTATTTACATAATTGTTATGATGTTCAAATATTGGCTTTTATGCAGAGAATAATACTGTTAAGTACCCGCACTACTGAAATGTATAAAAATATTAACGGACCTGCAAGTATTTCTAGAGAAAAATTAAATTTTTAAGCACACACAAAATTTACTATGACTACACAAAATTAAGAACCGTCTATTAAACTGAAAACTACTTTATCGACGGGATTTAGTTTTCAATCCGACATTCCTGTGTAAAAAACACTACTTATCAGTAGATGGCACAACCGAATCCATTTGTAATTTTTGAGATATTAAAGGATGACCACTGTTGGCGACTGACCACTGTGCCCCGCTCTCCCCTACGGGGGAAACTGAAAGGACAACTACAGGGGACCAAAACATATTTTTTTTTACAATATACTTTTGATCAAAATTGAATAACAAGAAAGTTATAACAGTTTAAAGTTCTTATAAACTTGAACATTTTTTTAATGAAATACGGTAATTACTTACGTTTTGAAATTTTTGAATATTTATAAGCTAATTAAACAAACTCAGTGAAGATTTTTATAAGATGAAAGTTATGGCTATTTAGAATGTTCTTTAAAATATTCAGTTATAGGTGTTTATTTATTGACAACCGCTGACTTACATAATCTGATTACAGCAGCAATTTATCAGATTTTGTGAGAAGTGTTTCTGATGTAAATGCGAATACAATAAGCTTAGCGGCAGTCCTGGGGAAGTTATTTTTTTTATGAACTTTTAAAATGTTCAGTTCGTTGTCGGAGAAAAGAACTTTTAAAAGTTCAAGTTCTTAAGTTCATAGTTTTTCTTTGAAAGTTCAAGTTCACAGAAAAAAAGATTTAAGTTCTTTAAAAGTTCTATTAAAATAGAATAAATGCCAGTTTTACACAAAAACAAAATGCGAAAATATCTAATAATGTTTTATTTCATCCCATATTTAACAAAAATTCTAGGAAAAAAGAAATTAAGCAATTTTCAATTTCAAATATGACTGCAATAAATTAAATAAAATACAATATTGAACGAATGAACTTTTTAAATGAACTTCTTAACTGATAAAGTTCTCGAAAATAATGAACTTCTACGGCAATGAAGTTCTTGTTTACAAAGAAGAAAAAGTTCTTAGAAAAGTTCGCAAAATACGAACGAGTTCCCACGAACTTGAACTTTTTAAAAGTTCTTTCCCCAGGACTGCTTAGCGGTACTCAAAACGTGGACTTTAATTTGTGAAAACTTTAAGCCGTTGTAACTTTCTTGTTATTCGATTTTGATCAAAAATTTATTGTAAAACAAACTTTATTTTGGTCTCCTCTAATAAATTGTCCTTTCAGTTTCTTCCGTACGTTAGAAATAACCCTGTATAATTTTTACTTGGTTTAATAGCGAATTCGCATGTTTTGATAATGGTTTTCGATCTTTACCTTGAAGAATTCTTGTAACTCGTTTTAAGTAGTACTTATAAATACCACGATTCTAATGAAATAAGAAATCATTTTGGTCTCAAGCAATTTTCTATATTTCCAGTCTGTAAAGCCGAAATGGTTTTTATTATTAACATGTTCTACTAGTGATTTATAGAATAGTGGCTTTGCAATTATTGTGGGAAATGCATTAAGTACTATATTATAATACTGCAGTTGTGTTTAGAAAAAGCTGCTTGTTTTTTAATCGATACTGTTTGCAGCCGCCATATTCTTTAAATCGGATGAATGTGTTATATGGTGCCAGTTTCTCACTTTCACTCGTAGATACGTTGCTTTTGCAGACAGTACAGGAATTAAATTTAGGTAACAGCTTTTTATCACGATACCTCTTACATATGCTACAGCAACATCTCCAAGAGCCCGAAGTCAGTTCAAAGTATCTGGAGTAGTAATGTTACATAGGCTCCCTTCATATTCTTCTTCATGCAGTCCCTATAAAAGAAGATAGTAATTAGATAGATATATAAGATTTGTCATCCTTACAGTTGCCCCCCCCCCGCCCAAAATGGCCAGAAGTCAACTTTTTTACCAAGAAACTCTTTATTTGGACTCCATTGGCATTAGGAAGGTTTTTTTCGATATATGTTTATACGAACTTTTTGTTTTACTTTTGTTAGTACTATATTCCCTTAAAGTTTGTGACATCTTTTATTTAAGACCCTATATACATGATAATTGAGTTTTAAAAAAGTAATCTTCGAAATTTCCAGTTAAGTTCGTATTCGTTTGGAACCAATCATACATCAGTGAGCAGGTATTTAAAGTAATCTAACTACACTATTGTATACATGGCAAAATGTATCAAAAAAGCTCATTAATAAAGAAATAAACAACTTATAGAATCAGAAAAGCACTTACGATGCAATTGCAATTCTGTTGGAAGGTGTGGTTGGAACACACTCTTGTTTCTTGTATCTGGACAGGAGTATCTTCTACAACATTTGCCACTGCTGCAGCTGCCAACTCTGGTTTCATTTCTTCCGAAGCAGAAGGGCCAGCATTGTCATCCAAAGCAGAAGGACCAGCATTTTCTAACATTCATGTTTACTGCACCACCTAATAAAAAATGTTAAACTAACACAATCTGCCACATATTTTTACTATCATACTAGTATTTGTATTGAAAACATTTTTACCTGTTGTTTTGTTCAAAGTTTTGCAGTAAGAGGTGAAATTGTGGGAATGGGAGGTCAGGTCAGGCCTTGGTATTGCTGTAGGCAGCAGTCGATTATTTGTTTCAAAATCTGCAAAATGGACTCGACAGATGCGGCAGGTTTTATACACCTTAGCTGGAGGCCAACTCGAAACTTATCATCTTCATAGACTGTCACCCATTCATTATACCTGTTCAAATCCTTTGCAGGTTTAGTACCATAACAGTCTCGGAAGTAACAGATCATATTATGTGCCATTTTGTATGTTGCGTCACGGTGACATGTCCGAAATCACTTTGCACACACGAAATTCAAATTTTGATAAATTTTTATACCTACAAGCATAAGAATTGATAGATTAGTAGTACAGTTATAATAGGTAGCTACCTACTATTTGTCAATTGTAGCTACGTATAATAATATAAGATTTATTTACTTGAGATTGAAATGGCAAGGACGTTCACAAGATTTTAAAATATTATTATATACTACTATAGCCTCTAAATTCTGGAAAAGGCTGATTTTATTGAGGAAAATAACAGATAGTACACAAGTAGCACGTAAAAAGGCGATCATAATAAGTAAAACCAAAATGGCAGACAATTTCTGCTTCCGTTAGTGACGCGACGTCGTGGCGCGTCGTGAAGACGAAGTCGCATTAGATACAGTTGGCCTTGGTCGTGAGTTAGTTTAGCGCCATCTAAGCGGCTAGACAGGAGGTACAAAGTCGCCAATACAAGTAGGCTTTCTATTTTCTGACGTCAGTCTCGAAAATCAAAAAGGTCGTCGGTTTGACAAATATCCTTTCTCTTTTTTTTATATACAGGGTGATTTAAAAGTACACTGAAAACCCGTAGGAGGTGATTCCTCTTGTCAGAATAAGGAAAAAAGTTAATATGACCCATGATCCGAAAATGCTCTTGCTAAGTTACCCGCCTACAAAGATGGAACGAAGAATCACTAATTGTATTCTTAAAAATTAATCATAATATAAGTTATTATTTTTGTTGTTAGGGAAAGTATTTTTCTGGTTGGGAGGCACTTATTGGTGTGTTTTCGGAATTTTAAAATTATCCAGAAGGTAGTAAACTAGAGGACCATTTTGCTTTTTAGGTCATAACTTATTTTGTTGTATCACGAAAATGTCCGCCGTTTTTGAAAAATCGCTGTTTTTACAGGACTGTTACTATCACTGCACACCACTTTGCTTTGGGTACCTGAATTTCAAACATTGAGCCAAATAAGATATCACAAAACACCTGACTGTCAGCTTTAAGATATTGACTCAAACAAATACAAAGGAAACAAACAAATTTGACAACTGCGAATAGAATAGATATGCAAACTATCTTATTTGGTTGAATTTTAGAAATTCAGGTGCCCAAAGTGGTGAGTGCACTCACCACCATGGTGGTACGAACGGTCTTGTAAAATCCCCCATATTTCAAAAACCGTGCATATTTTCGTTGTACAACAAAAGTACCTTTTCTTTTTGTCTAGAATGGGGGTTCTCAAATCTACTATTGATGTTACCAGAAGTGAAAAGACAAAAAAGATGACTTAAAAAAGTAAAATGGTCCTCTAGTTTACCACCCTATGAATAATTTAAAAATTCTGAAAACACTAATAAGTGCCTTCAAACTAAATAAATTCTTTCCGTATGAACCAAAACAATATCTTATTTGGTTAAATTCTTACAAACAAAATTAGTGACTCTTCGTCCCATCTTTGTCGGCAGGACATATTAACTTTTTGCCTTATTCTGGCGAGAGGAATCACCTCTACGAATTTTCGGTGTACATTTAAATCACCGTTTGTACTACTTTAGGTACCTACTTCTAAAATATTAATATCTTAATAAACTGTTAATTATTTCAGTCAAACATGAAAATACCAGCACCCATTTGCATGCCCAAATAAAATCTGAAACTCCCGATGTGAAATTTAATATTAAGAGTGAGGATGATGATATCTGTATTAAGATTGAGCGTTTGGTGGGCGAGGAGCTGGATATAAAAGAAGAAATTGAATCAGAAATCAGGCAAGGCTTTCCAGTTGAACAGTTAGATTCTTCAATGTCCAGCACCTTATATCCAATTGCAGAAAAATCTAATAATGCAAGAGGTACCTTTGAACCATATACAAAAACTGTAAGTGGCGATGGGAGTAAACGGGGAAGTAATTTTGAGACTTGTGGTAAGGTAGGTACAAGAGAGAGATGTTATTATAGAAGTTTACAAAAGAGTAACTCACAACAACATATTATGAAAGCCTGCACGGGTGAAAAGCGATTTAAATGCAATATATGTGATTATACAAGTTCACAAAAACGTACCTTCCAAGGGCATATGAATACCCATACAGGTGCAAAACCATTTCAATGTGATATATGTGATTATAGAAGTGCATGGAAGTTTTGCTTACATCGACATTTAAAAACCCATACGGGTGCAAAACCATTTCAATGTAATATATGTGATTATAGAAGTTCACAGAAGAATCACTTACAAGTTCATATGAAAACCCATATGGGTGAAAAGCCATATAAATGTGATATATGTGATTATAGAGGTTCACAGAAGGCTAACTTACAACGACATTTGGAAACCCATACGGGTGAAAAACCATTTATATGTGATATATGTGATTATAGATGTTCACGGAAGGATCACTTACAAGATCATATCAAAACCCATACGGGTGAAAAAACATATAAATGTGATATATGTGATTATAGAACTTCACGCAAGATTAACTTGTCACAACATTTGAAAGGCCATACAGGTGAAAAGCCATTTCAATGTGATATATGTGATTATAGATCTTTATGGAAGTCTTGCTTACAACGACATTTGAAAACCCATGCGGGTGAAAAGCCATTTAAGTCTGATTAGAGATGTTCACGGAAGGTTCACTTACAAGATCATATGAAAACTCATACAGGTGAAAAACCATTTCAATGTGATATATGTGATTATAGATGTTCATGGAAGTCTTGCCTACAACGACATTTGAAAACCCATACGGGTGAAAAACCATTTAAATGTCATATAATATGAAAGTTTGAAAGGATAAGAATTGTTAATTAAAGTTTATAGAAATAATATATTGCTAAATTCACCCAGCTAAATCGAGCCCCACGTTATTGGTAAATAAATTCTGTAATATGCTTTGACTTATCCTTATGTCAAATTTAATTAAATTTATACTTTATAGACAAGACTCTTTTCTCTCAGGGTTCTTATTAATTGAAATTACGTGGCTTCCTTTCTTTTAAAAAATTAAAATAAATTTTAACAAAACTAAATTATTTTATTAACAAACAAAATTATTATTTTTAACACAAAATCCTATCAACCCTACCAACCCCTTTTCTTGTAATTATTATTTAAATTCTAATTTCTTTCTTATTTTAACAACCACGTATAAATTACTTATCTTTATATTGTATCCTTGTTTAACCATTTTATTTAATATTCTTTTTATAATTTCGATCCATTTGCAATTTCTCCTCCAGTTCTCTATTTTTCTATCACAAATTTCTTGTATTATTTCACACAACCCGTCTTTTCTCTTCAAAACTCTTTTTGTAACAACTTATTTCTTCTAAATTATATTTTTCTTGTACTAAAGCACGTCTTTTTACTTAAATATGCTTTTTATTTCTTTTTCTTCTAAAAACACGTCTTTTCACTTCCAAACATTCTTTTTCCCCCTTGTTGCTTACTTTTCTTCATCTCCATGCCAACCATCTAGCCTCTTCTTTTCTTTTCTTCTTTTTTAAATCAAACTACCTTGATACAATAAAATCCATAACCCCAATAATCTTCTAATCCCAAAATAGCTAACTTATAATATAAGTAATACTAAATTAAAAATTTATAATCTAACAATTTATACTTTAATTTACATTAATCAAAAACATTTTTATCAATTTTAAAGTAATTTATCTTTTGTCATAATTTTAAAATTTCATATGTCAAATTTTGACATTTATATTTATTTATAAACAAAATTTTAAAAAACCGCCATCATTTAAATTTTTAAAAAAATATAAGTACCTATGTGACGTTATTCTTTTTTAATTTAATTTTGACTTGGTTGATATCACAGCAATATATTAAATAAAATATCAATTTTAACTGGAAATAACAGAATAACACAATTTATTTGCTTTACATGTAACATTAATAAATATTTTGGAAGCTTTTGAAATTTACAAACACACAAAACACGAACCAATTGAGCTCTTATGCCTGGTTTCTGGAAACAAATTTATGAAACCCATAACTATTCGATAAATAGTCAATAAGGTAGTCCATGACGTATCACGTGATCCTCGTGGAAGGCGCTAATTGGCCTATACGAAATTTGATCACGTGACCTAATGTCATTAGAGTGCCTATTCGGCTATTCGCTGTTTATGGAATACATAAGTTATGGGTTTCATAAATTTGTTTCTAGACACCGGGCATTACATTCTCTTTTACTGTCAATTTTGGAATAGAAGCTGTGTTAAATGGTATCAAGTAGTTGCTGTATAAATCATTATTCATTTGTTATTATAATATCTTATATGCCAGATGTTGCGACGACGCGAGTCATAGGGAACTGAATTATTTAGGATTAACATAATGGATAGACAGCCAACCCTACCGTACAGCGGTAAATTATACAGGATATAAATAAACAACACCAACAAACTTCGGGCGGTGATTCCTTACGTCATCTTAAGAAAAAAATTCCCATGAACAGGTGTCCTAAGATACTTTGGAGGGGAGCTACTGCCCTCTGAAGGGGGCTAATAAAACTTCAGTTGTTTTTTAGCAATTTGTCTTTCATTTTTATTTGGATAATAATTGTTGTCTAAAAACTGTAATAATTACGTTTTGTTATTAGTTAGTAAGTAAGTAATTTATTAAAATTGGTGATGGCATTAACCAGGTACATGAAAAAATGTTTATTGTTAAAATATTTACAATACAATTGATTGTATAAAGTATCAGAATATAAAAATTTACACAAAAATTAAGCATTAATAAGTAACTTGATCAAAATAAAATAACAGATTATTATTAATCGAATAAAAATCTCATTGTAGCTTCTTCAACATTAAAATTGAAATGAACTGTTAATGCTCGTCTTTCCTTTTTATCACACAAAAAGTGGACTCCTTGTCTTGTATGTATGTCCCATTGAATTGCTTCTCCAATCACAGGTGGAATAATAGGTCCTGTGGATATTGTATTTTCATCGCTTCCATCCAAATCCCAATCAACCCATATAGCAACGGCATTATATTTTGAATTCCTGCATTAAGAAATAATTTTAAACTATGTTTTTTTAAATTACATTGAATTAACAAACCTGTCAAATTGGAAGGATTTTGTAGTGTCTATGCTGTTTTTGGAATTAAACAGAGTATTTAAATCTAATTTGGTGATCTCTACTACTGGACTTCTAGCTATGCCCGGGTATTCCCATAAAGGTTGTGCTTCTACATTTGTATCACATTTTTCAACTGATGTCTAGAATAATACAAAAAACATTTAAACATCTGAGGTACAAGATACTACAAACTGCAATAGGGAATTATGCTAAAAAGTTTTAATTGCTAAAAGTGGTATAATTTAAAAGTATAGGTAGATAGGTAGTGCCTATATTATTGCAAGCAGAAGCATGAAAATCGTATTCTTTTTTTGTTAGATAAACAATGCCCAGAATAAAATCAGCGCGCGCAAAAAATTCAACAAGAAGTAAGAACAAATGTACTTACGCGATGATGCAACTGTGTCTTTTATTTACGATGGTACCATATAAGATACTCTTTCTATTATATCCGCGAAGGGTAACATTTCACGTGGAAATACTGTGGGTAAGCGGATGTGAACTAGCTATTATTTTATTTGATTTTTGGTCTTTTTTCGGCCTACTGTTGTTAATTAAAATTTAGTATTTTACGAGGGGCAAATCACAAGTGAGATGTGGTGTACACAAGGCAGGAGATGTTGGGGAGATGTAGGAGATGTCGAGGAGATGTGGGAAATGTTGGGGAGATGTGGGAAATGTTGGGGAGATGTGGGAAATGTTGGGGAGATGTGGGAAATGTCGGGGGAGATGTGGGAAATGTCGGCGGAGATGTAGGAAATGTCGGGGAGATGTGGGTCATGTGGTTGAGTCATAATGTTGGTGGAATGCAAGGAGATGTCGGAAACAGTCGAAATAATTCCAGCGTTATTATCGGGAATGATAGACGGTGATAAAGAAGGTGGTTTCTTCGAGAAAAAATCGTGTGGCCACTTTTTTTGTAATAATTTTTCAAAAATTTCAAAAGTTTTGGAAGAGCGCCGCCGTTGCGTTGCGACCGTTTTTGGATTTACTAAATAAATTTTTTTCATGGTGCAGTACCGCCAAAGGGCTTTCAAGCAAGTTGTTGCGGAACCTGATCCGATAACTGGTTTTTGAGTTATGGGGCGTTAAAGTCGAATATTTGAAAAATTGATAGCGGCCGCCATTTTGAAGTTAGAGAGTCCGGCAAAAAACTGTTTCCCTTGAATTATCGTGTTCTTTCATATCCCCTACCCAGATTTTCAAAATTCTGCTTCTGAAAAAAATGCTACCAAAACAACATGTCAACTTCCGCTTTCGGTTTCGGATTGTTTTGAAAAACTTATTTTGTCGATGAATTTTCGATATACCCCTTTATTTAAAATTGTGGGATTTGGACTGTCATCTTTAATTCCTGTCTCTTTTGTATTTGATTTATTGGCAAATAAGGATTACCTATATAGTTTCTTACGATTTATTGCAATTTACTAAATATTACAGTAGGAGTATATTTTAAAAAACGATCATAACCGGTAAGGTGATGAATAATCCTTGCGACTATCTCTTACACACAATTGTTTTATTTACAAACAAAATTCATGAGGTGAGGAGATGTTAAGGAGATGTGGGGAGATGTTGGGAGATGTGGGGAAATATTGAGGAGATATGGGAGATGTCATCGAAAAGGAGATGTGGTGTACACGTTTTGGCTTTGTGGTTTACCCCTCGGTATTTTAGGGATGTTTTGGGCAAAATTCTAGACAGTATTTTCATATAATTTGGCCCATTTTTCCTTAGAAAAATAACATTTTAATTTAAGCACTTCTCAACGCATTAACGGTTTCCAAGGCCAGCAGAGTTTTTTATAGGAAATTTTTTCTACAGCTTTAGTTTTATGTTATTCTTACCTATCTTGCACGATTTTCACTGCGTTTCAATTTCGAACCAGAATCGATGGTCTATGATAATCAAACGGTTCCCAAGCCCAAATTATTAAAGTTAGGCATTTGCTTATGGGGAGTTTCTTGTTGGAAATTTTGTTTTCTACAATTTTGGTCGTTTGTTAAGTTCACCTCTCTCGCGCGGTTTTCGCTGCGTTTCAATTTCAAACCATAATCGCTGGTTTATGCTGACTTCAAACGGTTCTCAGGCCCAAATTATTAAAGTTAGACAAAAGCTTTCCTGTAGGAAATTTAATTTTTTACAAATTTGGTTCTATAATGTTTTACCCTCTAGCTATCTAGTGCGGTTTTCGCTGTATTTAAATTTAAAGCGTTTCAATAATGGCCTTTTTAGCTTGCCGCATGGTATATGACGTCACGCGTTCTCTGACTGGGTACGGTTTCTAGCATCTTTCGTGCGTCAAAGTTAGCAAGGCGATTATTGATATAAAAAAATTTAAAAACCGGAAAACGTATAATTCTACAGTTGAGTATCTTTATAACAATTAAAATTTAGTATACAAACCATTTGGTTAGTAATAAAAGTTGTAGAGCTTCTTAAATACCAACCTTTATTAAATCATCAAATGGTTTCATATCAAATTCTTCATAAACTTCCACAGGTTGTCTAATTTTTTGTAAGTCTTTGAATTCGACAATAATTGCTTTAATTGAAACACTTTTAGGTGCAATTATAACACTTGAAGGTAAATAAGTTTGTATTTTCTTAATTAAATAACTAAAATGTAATCCATCCCAAGGTAATATCGTTGTAGCAAAATGTGGGTATCCAAGAATTAACGAAACATCCTTAATATTTGGATTTTTTTCCAACTCATCCACAATTTCAACATTTTCAATTTTATTAACAGTTACAAATTTTTTAAATAGTCTTGTTGATAAGTAATTATCACTTTGATATAATATTTTTTTTGCACCCATTTTTGCTGCTACCAAACCAATATAAAACGCATCACCAATAAGTAAAATAATACTTTCTTTGTCGACATGTTTTTTAAGAACCGAAATATATTTTTTATTTCTTGTGTCATCATTAATCTGTCCAATTTTAGTACGGGAATGAGCAATGTGTAAATCACAATCGCACACAGGTTTATCAAGCTTATATTTTGTATCCGACGATAAAGCAAACCACCATGAATATTGATCATGGCAACTTATCAATTGTACTTCTTCATTTTTATTAATGAACTTTTCTTCCGGTAGATAATATAATGCTTGCATCCAATGGTCACGCCATGGAATATCAGAACTTGTTAGGTTTGGATTTTCTTTTTTCGATGGATGTGCCCAGTATGGGGCACAACTAAGAATTATTTTGTTTTGATTATCCATGGACAACTCCCACCACATAAAAACAACTTGAGCCACTCCATTTCGTACAGCTTTCACTTTCTCAATGTTATTACGATTAAAAACCAAAGGTGTCTTACCCGACCAATCGAATTCAAACACAGGTGTTGGAGGAATTATTTCATTAAAACAGTCGCTTGGAAGTTGGCTTAATTGTATATCATGTACTGCTGCAGAACCAGTACACTTTTTAATACACTCAGGTACCTGAAGCAAAGTTTTACCTTCACTAGAAATTTCCTTAAACTTATTCCAAGTTTCTGCAAAAGGGGTTTCAACAACTTGAACATAAACAGTAGCGGAATGTGGAACAACAATACAGTCTTGTTCGAGTAATTCTTTATGTGCATGACTGAACGTTGCTAAAGCTCCCTCTCCGATTAATTCGGTATCAAAAACTTCTGTAACTAAAATATTGGCTCGCTCTGGTAAATCACCACCTTCCCCCACACTTAACTTTCCACTGTGTTTAGAAACGATTTTAATTTTTCCTTCGCACCCATTTAGGTTTATTATTTTTTTAGCACACGTACCCATGGCATCAAAGGCTTCACATGCGATAACAGAATCGGCTCCACAATTAACAGCCATCATTGACAATAATCCTGTACCCGTACCGATGTCTAAAACATTAGCTTTCTTCCCCCTTGCATGCATTTCTTCAATTGCTAATTTAAGTGCATCGTGGTACATTTTATTGCGCTCCCTGTCGTGTAGCATATCTGCAAAGGAAGATCGAGCTATTTCTTGCTGATAATCGTAATCTTCCTCTTGACATTCCCAAGTATTTTCACCCAACATAGGGTTTAATTTTTGTGCAAAAACAGGCATTTTAATGTAACGATTGATGGAATTTAATTTTAATAGTTTAAAGGTTTTCTTAAGCAGCATAAAAAGTGTTTGAAGCACGTTTGTTATTGAGGTTATGGTTCACAAATAATCTTTGTAGTTCGAACAGTTAGTTGCAGATCTATGGTTGCAGAATATCTACCAAGAAACAAATGACCTACGAGTTAAATGAACTAATAATTTTGTTTTTTTTGTGTATTGGGTCACAGAATAAATACCTTCGGAGGTATTTATTATGTGATTCGGTCCATTCATACAGGCGCGCGTTTTTTCATTGATTGAATGTGGTGGCAAATTTAAAGTTAACCAATGAAAACAAAAAGATAACTGCAAAGAAAATAAAACGCGCCTATATGAATAAGGCTTAAAGAATAAAAAGGTTAATAATAAAATAATTATTTTAATGGAAAAACAATAACACCCAAGTTACAAACTGGTTATATATTATTTCTAAATAAGTATAATTATACTTACATCACAGAAAAAAAAATAAAAATACCAACACTTTTAATAAAATATATAAATCGTAACTAATAGGGAATTACCTGTTAATTATTACAAAAATACATAACTACGTTTATATTAAAAATGGAAGAATAATTGCATTGTCGTTAAGAGAAAAAAATTCAAGCTAAACTCAAGTTCTAAGTCAAAATTTGTGCTGTAGTATAGAAACTAGAATCTACATTTATATGAATATTTTACGAAGCAGGACTTTTGGGCGCCGCCGTTTGGGCGCCGGCCGTTTTGGCGCCAGGACGGTTGGGCGCCCGCCGTTTGGGCGCCGGACGTTTGGGCGCCAATACATTTTTAAAATTGCAAAATTGTCTGTGTACATGGTACCGAGGTCTGTGTACATGGCGACTTAGTCTGTGTTCAGGTTAGTTGCTCTTAGCAGGTAATATATATAAGAACTTGCTTACCGCGAATCTACAGAAATTGGGGCCCAAACGTCCGGCGCCCAAACGTCCGGCGCCCAAACGGCGGCGCCCAAATGTCGCGTACCGAATATTTTACACATAGGTACTACTACATGTAAAGGGGGCTTCATACAGGCGCGATTTTTTCTTTTTCTTTTCATTCATTAAATTTGGCGCAAATTCAAATTTAACCAATGAATACAAAAAGAAAAATTCGCAAAAAGATCGCGCTTGTATGAATGGGCCATTATGGTCAAAATATTATGTTACATCGTTTGATTTCTTTGAAGACACATACTGTAGAAATATATCTATTAATCTCTAATAATTTATCAAAACAAAAATGCTATTTAACAATTAGTAATCTGAAAATGGGCAGGTTGTAGTTTTTTATTTTTTACCAAAAGTATCTTTGTTTTGATATCCAGATACGTATCCTCCGCCATCAACAACATCTTTTCGTCCAGAAATTCCTTTCCCTTTACCACTATCATCGAAGCGTTGTTTGTGAGATCCAGTGTATTTCGAAGTATCCGTTAATCTGTCCACAGTACCACCAGCTTTTACAGGCTAAAAATAAAACAAACAATTAGTACCTACATGAATATTACCCATTCAAATAAACCATGAAATTTAGTAGCAATACTTACACCAACGCCAGTAAATCCAGGCTGCCCACAGTTGGCTAATTTGTTCTTAATTTCCTCGACCTCCACCTTTTTATTCTTGGCTAAATCCTCGAGAAATTTATTATAGTCATCAAAACTTATTTTCTGTGACTTCAGTTTCTTAAAATATATTCCGGTGTCTGTTGTTGTAATCTTCTTCCCATCGATAACTTTGGCTTGCTTCATCCATTTGTCGCTCTGTGAAAGTGTTATGTGTTTCCCATCCGATTTGGTGTCACCAAATTTAGAAAACGCTTTAAAAGCATCTTTCAAGCTGGATGGAGTTGTAGGAGTTGGTGATGCTGGAGGTTTATCACCTTCTCCATTTTCTATTTTCAGATTTGCCACTTCGGCTGTTGGGGGAGCTCCATTAGATTCAGACGACATTTTCCTGTAGAAAAACAAGATTTAAATTTAAAAACTCATTATTGTCATATGTTATTTACATCGTATATTACTTCCTAATGGTTGATGGTATTTTATTCCGTCTAGGACATTTGATCGCGGCCATTTGAACGCAAAGACGCTTGGATGCAGCGATATTAATATTATTAACTATGATGTGTCCGGGTGTACAGTCAGTGACAAATGTTTTCACCAGTATTTATACTACCGAACCCGCTTTTCTGAGAAACATAAGAGGTAACATAACGCCGTTTTTATTGTTTTACATAAGTAGGTTGGTAACGCTGTTAACAAGATTAAATCAAATAGAGAAACGTGTTATACTTCTCAGCAACGCGGGTTACACGTGGCACAAGACTGGTGAAAACATTTGTCACTGACTGTACAGTGTACATCAAACAAACAGCGGCAATTATCACTGTCTCGTGTTATTTATTATTTATTATTATTATTATTATTATTATTATTATTATTATATAGGCTCCTTATTATACCTACGAACAACTAGCGTCGGCACCATGTACACAGGCAGCAGCACGCAGCGCCGGTTCGTGCTATTGATTATATTTGTATACAAGGTGTCTCAGATTTGACTATTACATGCTCATAAATGGGAGTATACTTTGTATAAGATCGTGAAAGAAATTTTACAAAATCTGCATTCGCATAATGGCAGCGATATTCATTTTTTTTTTCAAATAATACGCCGCTACTTCTACGCTCTACTTTTTTGTGTTTTTTTTTATAAGTAGTAATTTTTATTTTCTTTACAACCTTGTAAACCATTATGGGTCTTACATAATAACATTTATAATATTAGAAAAATTCAATTGATACTTGAAGTTTAGATTTGCCATGGAAATAACTGATTTTTGTAAAACAAAATTAAAATTTCTTTTGCTATCTTATAGAGACTTTACTCCCATTCATGAATATGTCGTAGTCTCCTGGTAAAATAGGACTTTTGATGCCATTGGGAAAACCAAGAAGAAAGCGTTGGGGAAGCAATAAAAACCCACTTCTTAATATTATTTGCGTTTAATCATCCCCGCGTTTAAACATGCTTGCGTTCAAACGTCCTTGCATTAAAACGGCCGCGTCAAATGTCCCGTTCCGTAATCTACTATGTCTATTCATAAATTCCACATACTTACGCTAAAATGTATGTTTTGGCAAAATGTTAAAAAACAGTTTCTATACTTATAATTTTTTATGCAAACTCGTTATCTGATGCCCTTAATGAAATAAAGTGGTAAGTTGGAGGCTTGGTATCGTGTTATCACGCACTCCTAATATAATGGTAATGCATAGGGAGTGGTTTGAACTTGTTTCTTTTGCTAGTTACTTTAGGGCACCAATTTAAGACATGAGGATAGTGCCTACAATATTGATCTCAACAGTTAAAATCAAAATGTTAACAAACTAAAGATTTCTAAATACCTAAAAGTAAACAATTATTAATTTTACACCCTATATCAATATTTATTTTTTTTATATTCGCTCAACTGAAGATTCCTGAATAGTAATATTAACATTATCTAAAAGGGGAGTACGCTTTTATACAGCGACCCAATGACCTTCTACTCGATGCTTCCGGTTGCGTGCCCGGAAATGTAAATTCAGACTATTTAGCAGGTCAAATTAATATTCTGCACTATGTTAAAGCTATTATCTAGTTACTCTCTCGAATGTAAACAAACCTGAAAAACTGTTACCAGAAGGGTAAACCAAGTCACCAAGTGTAGAGACGCTCAAAAATTAAAAAGCGAAAAAACCCCCAACAATAACAAGAGAGCGGCCGAAAATCTAGTGGGGAGAAAACATAACAAGAAAGAAATTGCAAGAAAAAAACCTTTTGAAAGTAAAACTGAAACAATATCAAGAGAAAAAGGAGAAGCCCAAATACACCTGTGGGAGGGGGGGGGGATTAAACAAAATTAAGAAAACCTAAACGGAATTTTTAGTTTCTTTTATAAACGTCTTTGTCCCTGAAACTTTAAGAACCATCAAAATCAGACTCGAACAAAAATATCTATTTTTAATATCAAATTTGATCTTCTATAAAAGTTTGTTGCATTTTTTATCTTAATCATAGCTGGAGTAAAATTTTACCAAAAAAATCTCTTGATTAATATTCCACACTTAGATACGTAATACATGATTTTCAGGGAAATTTAAAAAGCCCTTTAAATTAAATTATTATTAATTTTGATTAACTGCAAGCATTTTTCAAATGCAATCCATCCCTTTTCTATTTTCTTATTTTCGTAACAACTGCATGTAGTAGTGCTTTTTTATATTTTGAAATATTAACGATCAGTTTATTCTTAGTGTGGATATTTTTAGCTAGCGTCTGCTTTTTAATTTTTTTCATCTTGTTCAAAATTATTTTAGGGTCCACTATACAGTAGTTAGTAGTTTTTTCTTTTATTGTTAGTTTTAAAATTAGAAATTTTTAAATTACATCAGGAAGTATTTTTAAAGTGCTCCAAAACACAAACAATAACAGTAAATTTCTGAGAAATATCTTTACCAACAAACCATATCCGTTTCCAATTGGATTAATTAAGGAGATAAAATACCAATTTTTTAAATCTTCATTTTGTATTTGTATTGTTTCAAAAGAAGTTCCCACGGTGCAGTAGTAAGTATTTTTAAAACGTACAGTGTATGAATAGCGAATAGGAAATATACTGTTTTACATGGATGAGGTCATTTTTGAAATTAAATATTCTTCAGCATGCGTAACCCGATTTGCTATCATTTTCCTGTTTCGACATTGAACGGAGATAACCGCTATTACGTCACTTGCATTATAAATTGAAATAGCTACACGATTTATGATAGAAATACTAGCTCCGAAATTTAATTCAAGGCTTCTTTTTCTTAGTTACTTCATCAAACAAAAGAATCGACCAAAACATTGCGTTTCTTTTATTTTAATAACAAAATTATTTTGATAAATAATTACACTGTATACTACTACAGGGTGAGTCAGCAAAGTGTTCCCCCTGTTAGTCGAATTTCTTTTCATCGCCACACAACTTCTACCAGTTCTCAAAAAATAGGGGTTAATATCAACGAAAGTAAACTAAGGGCCGATCTTTCAATTCGGGTTTAACTCCTTGTTAAGCTAACCCATGCCCAATTGTCATGGAAACAATTCTTGTAACAACGGAATCCATGACAACTGACCGTTGTAGTTAGCGTAACTGATAGTTAAATCCGAATTGAAAGACCTGCCCTAAAACCCTAAACCTATTAGAGAGAGAAGAGATGAGAGATAATAATTGGTATCTAATATCAATCCAGATAATAACAAATCGATTACATAAGGGTTTGGCAAATATAAAATAACAAAACATTTAAATTTAATTACTTCAATAAATCCATTACATTAATCTAGTACTAAATTAACTAAATAATCTTAGTTGGCTGTAATAGATATCTACAACATTCGTGGAGGTAGAAAATTTGCCTATGACTTAATAAAAAAATTTATCTGAATGACCTAAACGCAATTAGATCCAGTTTACGATATATGTGGAGGTCGTCTTTAAAATTATCCTCAATTACAGGTTGATTTGTCCATCTACGTCTTAATAATCTTTTTTTTTAGCACAATATTTTATGTCATATCTATTTATTTAAGTAAGTAAATATATCGTAAACTCGCTTTTAAAACATCATTTCTATTTATAGCAAAGTACATTTCAAATATAAAAGCTACAGGTATAAATGTAATCAAGTTTGATGTTTTAACTACTGATGGAATTTTATCTAAAAATGCTACTTTACGATAGCGATACAATTATGTCACCATCAAAGTGCATAGAAACACGTACTGATAAAGCTCGTTTTATTGTAATTCCTAATATTGAGCAGTATAGGGGGCTAAGAAGGGAATATCTTATGACTCACCCTTCAAATAAGGGCTGCACTGCATGCGCAGAAGGGAAAATCGATTTTCCAAGACCTTTCAATGAACTGCCTTTGTTTACAATAACTGCAAGGGACCAAATTAAAAAAACAACAAATTCGTATAAAATGTTCCCTTAATTATACTGAAATTTCTTATTTGACCCCTTTTCTTAATATCTAGCCCCCGACTAATTTTGTAATTTCCTCCAGAAAAAGCCCCGTCTAAAATCCTCTGAAAGTTTTCTGAAGATTTATTCATGAAACATCGCGTGAGCTTCGTAATTTTCGATCGGTTTCTAAATTATGTAAGGGAAGAAAGCATGCAATAACTGTCACACCTGTTTGTTATCTCAATCCAGGATTAATAAAGTCAGCACTGTTTTGAAGAATTTGATTATTCGCGATCACAACTCGGAACTGAATCAGACCTTGCGTGACGACGCTCAAATTAGCACTGAAATTTTTGAGAAGATAGGTGACGGCGCGCTGCGTTAAATTTTTCGCGCAACACCTGATAGACACATTTTGATAACTCGTTTTACAGGCAGAAAAATCCTTAGTTAAGAGATGCTGGCGACTAAAAGAGTTTTTTGTTTTTTCTTCAATTTTCTAGCGCAATCACTGCAGGCCCGTAGCTAAGCGGGGGCCAAGTAGGGCCGTGCCCTACCTTAAATTGTGTTTGCCCTACTTTAAACTTTCAAATTTTTGGCAACTTGTCGCGTAGGACAGGAACTGTACACTGAAAACGAACTTTATTTACTAGAGAACAAAATTAAAAATAGGTATATGAAATAACTAAAACAAAATAAAATAAATTCTTAGAAATATCTTAGTAGTAGTCGCATATCAAAAAGCAACCACGGAGGTGAAAACAAGTCTGGTTAACTTATGCAATGTTCGCACTTTATTTTGAATCTTATATTTTGTATTATGTGATACGTGCTTAATTAGGAATAAAACTATAAAACAAACTATCTTTTAATCCTAAATGTAATTTGCGCAGGGCTGGATTTGCTTTGCATCTTCGCAGTTTGTTTTCGTTTTGGTACTTCATGAACTTGTTGAACCTATTTTGTGATATAATACTAGTTACTAGTTAGTTTTTATAGGTAGTTTATTGTTCTGTTTTTTACCAGTTTTTGTACGTAAGTTTTTGTTTCTCTATTCATGTTCATAATATTACTACGTACAATTGTTTTGTCCGTTTTTTTTAGTTTTGAATCATGGACATACGAACTACGATACCTATACAGGGTGTCTCTAAACCTAGTACCATAAATTTAGCAGCCGCTTCCTGACGCAAAAATAAGTCGAAAATGTCTATAAAAATTTTGTCCTAAACCGCAGCATAAGGAAGCTACACGTCTTTGAAAATGGTGTTGAAAAAACGGAAAACAATTGCATTTTAAAAACGGTTTGAGATAAAAAATGAAATTTTGCATGCAGCCTAACCTTGAAGGTATTATAAACAGTACGAACACTTACTGTAACTATTTTTATTTTTATTTATTTTTCAATAAATTAATTTACATAGAAATCCAGCATTCTAAATTGATTTTGGCTAAACAGAAAACCTGCATTTTATTATTTTATAGGAAACGGTTAGTCCAAGCAAGTTGAAACAAGAGTACCTTTTTTGTTAATTAGGCAACAGGGAATACAAATCTCTAAACTAAAATGGAAAAAACAAAAGGTTAAGAAAAACGGGTTACAAGAAGAAGGTGATAACCCCCATTCGCACCGCCCCTGGTTAATTTACACAAAAAAAAATAGTAGAAAGTTTATACCTTTAATAGGTTAGGCTGCCTGCAAAATTTCGATTTTTTTATCTCAAACCGTTTTTAAAATGCAATTGTTTCCCGTTTTTTCAACACCATTTTTCAAAGACGTGTAGCTTCCTTATGCTGCGGTTTAGAACAAAATTTTTATAGACATTTTCGACTTATTTTTGCGTCAGGAAGCGGCTGGTAAATTTCTTTTACTAGGTTTAGAGACACCCTGTATAAAAGATGGCAATGTCCTAACATCATTTATTAATACATTTTACGAGAAGTCAAAATTTTCGGGGCCCTACCTTGAAATTTCGTGGCCCTACCTTAAATTTTGTTCTGGCTACGGGGCTGAATCACTGTTAGAAAATTCTAAAAAATAATTGTACCAAAGATTAGCTACGTTAAATTTTTGTATATTATACAGGAATAGTTTATTTTCATGCCGCGACAAATACAATTTTGGGAAACGAAAACTGCCTAAACGAGATAAAAGTTTTTCCACTATTAACTATTAAATGGTGTATTTAAGAATCATTATTTATAGGTGTTATGTAATAAAAATCCTTTAATACTCAACATCAGCTTTGATAAGCAATCACAAACATGCTTTTGAAACATTAGAAAAACAAAATCAGTGATTATGGAAATCAACAAATTCATACTTTTATTTATTTATTTTTTATTTTATTTATGTTATTATGTACATTATTATTATAAAATTCAAATCTGCCAATGAATTACAGCAACACTATAAGAAAATATAGCTGAATATTCCATTTTTAAGAAAAAGTAAAACTCGGTAAATTGGTGGGATTATAGTTATTATTCAAACAAAACACAATTAAATTTAAAGAAACAAGCAAACGTGACAAAACTGTATAAAACTAGGTTTACGAACTTCACCTAAGAATAGGCAAACCAACCTGCGCGGATGGCAGGTAGGCAACCAACCACACATTTACTTTATTTAGATACTTTTTATGCCGACGTGCTACGTCCCTCGAACATAAATTGAGTCTTCCAATTTCGTAATTTTCTTCAAAAGAGAGAAGTTCCAATTCGAGATATAATTTAATTTTGACAACACATTTTCTTATCTATCGACATTATATTTATTCCCAATTAATTACTAAATTTATTATTTGAAATTTGTATTTCTCAGAAACATTAAAAATTACTGCCACACGGTACTCGTAACTGGACTTACAAAAATAATACCCGGATCTATGACATCATCGAATAAATCTACTGCGGACGTTTGGGTCTCCTGTCTCCAAAGGGGAAAAATCGTCAGTCTTCAGTCTGACCGCATCATAAGACCGCATATACAGCAGTGCAATTATATATGCAATACAGCTTCCTATTTGGAGAAGTATTACTTTGTTTTTTCTTTCTAAAATATCCATGACTTACTGGATACAGTCAAAAATAATGTAAACAAACAAAATTTAAAGAGGAAGGTTGATTTATTCTTGGGTGTCAAAAAATGGTGTAACAAACTTCTACAACTGGTAGTACTCGTCATAATTTAAAAAGTTCCTATAAGCATAGTCTCTAATCTCGAAAATCCATTTTATGGGAACTATAGCCCTTTGAAGGGCAACAAAAAAATGTGGTTTTCATTTCACCACTGCTACTACGAAAATGCATTTTTAATGAAACTTTTCATAGGAACTTATGTTAAATCTTGCGTAGAATTAGATGGTGTCAGAATGGAATTGCTATACGGCTCATAAGGGGTAGTTTGGGAAAGGGTGGGGGCCGATTTTAATGATAAGTTTTTTATTTTCAATTGTTTTTAAGTTTTAGTCCAATATTCGAAAATATTGAACAGTTTTGGGTAAAAAAGGTACTCTTGTTTCAAATCGATAGACCCAACCGTTTTGAAGTATGAAAAGTAAACCACATTTTTTAGTTGCCCTTCATAGGGCCGTAGTTCCCATAAAACGCATTTTCGAGACTATAATTTACAGTACAAATTAAAAATGACGTTTCTTTATTGTTATCTTTGAACAATTTGGGGGGTGCACTTGCTCCCCCTCCTCGGTACGCCACTCAAAGAAGATTGATAGAAACGACAATACAATTTGTAGAAACTGTTCACTGTAACGCGGATAAACAGATAACAGGAATTAATGCATTGTTATGTTGGTTACTTAACCCTTTTTTGTTTTATGAAGTAAGCAATCATTGCGCCCCAAATTACCTCGCGCATGCGCAGAAAATACTAGTTCCTATTATATGTCTGTCTTTGTCAATTTTGTTTGAACCAATTTCAAGCGGTATGCTCTTTCTATAAAGGAGTATTGTATGTTCGAAGGATATAGCAGAGTATTCAATACAGTCTTGTTTACTTACTATCCCTTTCAATTCGAAGTCTTTTTCACCAGGACCAACTACAAAAGAACTAGCCGAGTCAGAAGAAGATTTTGATCTTTTGCAAATGTACCAAGGGCTGTGACGGTGGCAAATGTGATTGCAGGAAAGCGGCTATGAACTGTTCTGCCATTTGCCACAACTACCATGGTGAATGCCTGAAGGACAATCCAATCCTGGATCCGGAAGAGTCTGGCAATACGGGACCCCTCCCCAATACCCAATAAGAGACCGAGAAAGAAATCATTGAGAAGGTCAACTAGGAAGATGTCAATCCTGAATCAACTGCAAGATCTTTTTTTGGAAAGTACGATTTTGAAAGGCGGATTAATCGAATTAGGAGGTACGCAAACATTGAATAGGAAAGTTCTTGTGGGAAGTTTTGTCAGCATTATTTTTGTGCAGAGCTATTTTTGACCAACGAGCAACCGTTCACGAGATATTTGATGCAAAAACCCAAAAAAATTGGACACATTCTGCGATGCCCTAGAGTTACCTCACCTCTTACATTCGGGGACTTTTAGATCTTATTATACTTATTTTTCTCAAAACACCTCCAAACAAATCCTCCAAGTGTTCGTTGACTAGACTATAGCCCATCCGCTTTCAACTTAAATATCTACCCAGGTAGTTAAAGGGTGCCTAAATGGATTACAACAGATTACACGCACTTGTGTACATATATTTGTGAGATCTTAGCAGAAGGAGAAGTTTTTAAAATCAGTGGCTACCAAATCTTTTGCCAGGACAGGCCATCTGGATCAGCATGGGAAGGGGTTGCCATCGCCATTAAACGACAAATAAAACACACCACAGCAATTGAGGCGCTCGTCAGCAACTTCGAAGCAATATCTATCATCATCAATACTGCCAATATGAACGCCATTAAAATCACAACCGTCTATAAACAACCTAACAAGCGACTAATAGAAAACGACATACAGACCCTCTTCAACACAGTAGAACCAACACTAGTCATAGGGGACTTCAATAGCAAGAATACGGCGTGGGGATGCCGCACAAATAACCCTAATGGTAACAAACTCAACGATATCGCAACAAAACACTTAATACAAATATCTGCCCCCAATGAGTACACACACTATCCGTACACTGAAAAAAATATTGTTCATAATATCAATGAACGAACATCATTAGCTAATATTTCATTGAGACAATGAACATTTTCATTAATGTAATGAAATGGTGTTCATTGATCAATACTCTCACACATCAATATTATGAATTCATGTTCATCTTTATAATGAATTATATTTGTTTATATTAATGTAAAGTGGTAATGAAAAATGATGAACTGTTTCATTGTACCTATGAATTGTTCATAATATCAATGAACGAACATCATTAACTAATATTTCATTGAGACAATGAACATTTTCATTAATGTAATGAAATGGTGTTCATTGATCAATACCCTCATACATCAATATTATGAATTCATGTTCATCTTTATAATGAATTATATTTGTTTATATTAATGTAAAGTGGTAATGAAAAATGCTTGATATACATTTCCACGAAGAGTGCATAGAGATAAACAAAATTGACACACAACCTTAAAAAACTAATTTTTCTATAAAAAAATACCTGAGTAGTCTGCGCTTAAAAATAAAAAACAAGAGATTTGAATTGTCAAACTACAAAATCGCATTTCTCATCAAACTGTACTACGTAACAGGCGAGAAAATTTATTTTTGTGTTTTCTGCGTTATCTTTTACTTCGTCGGTTCATCTATTTGTGTAGTGACCGGTAGTGACCATTTCATAGGTAAGAAAAAACATATATTTTTAACATATTAAATGTAGTATTTCTTATTTACTTTGTAGTTATTTCATCGCCGACCAATTTAAATTATTTGTATTGATTATCGTTTATATTACCCCTAAAACAATTACAATATTAGTAGTGTATATACACATAGATAGGTACCTACTACTTTCATCACACAACTATCAAAATGTTATGCTTTGTGTGCAAAAGATATCACAGTGCTCTAAAAAATCTTGTTATCCATTTCAAACGTGCCCACAATCTAAACACCAACTCCACATTTAGATGCTTGGAGTGTGGTCAAACTTTTCAAAATTTATCTAGTTTCAAAAGGCATATGAATCGCAAACATCCCATAAATGATGTTTTTCTTGATTCCACAATTAATGTTGATGACGCTAATGATTTGATGATGAGCGTAGATAACGCGATAGATCCCAATATTCCGACATCAAAAACTAGCCCCAAGCCAGATACTTGTCCAACAATTATTGGGAATAAAACTTCAAGTCATGAAATTGAGGGGGGGATTCAGAAACAACCTGACACATTTCAGTTCGATTTGCTGCAAAAAACTATGCGGAGCTGTGTTTTAGAATTTTTGCTGTCCCTTCATAATAACGATAATTTTTCACGAAAAGATGTGCTCCAAATTCAAGACAGTGCAAATAAATATTTACTTAACCCATTATTAGATACATTTATGGCGTTTGCCAAATGTAACATTCAATACCAACATTGTGGTTTATACAATGAAATTTCCGATTTAATAACAAATTGCAGAAATCCTTTCAAAAGGTTTAGTTCATCATCAGATCATTTGTTTCACAAATGTTTAAAAGACGAAGGCTACATAGACAATATTAAGGAAGTTACTATCAATAATGAATTGAAGCCAATACATCGCGCGGGTTATTTGACATCTCAAGAAAAAAAAAATAAAGGTATTTTGATGCCACTAAAATTTCAATTCAAACTATTCTTCGATACAAATAAATTATTAAAACCTACTTTAGATTATATGAGGAGTTTGGATGTAAATAATAAATTAACAAATTTTATACAAGGTGAATTATGGAAAGATAAAATTAAATTATATCCTGGAAAAATTTTGGTTCCCTTCTTCTTATACATCGACGATTTTGAAATCAATAATCCGCTCGGTTCTCATTCCTCAAAACATTCTGTGTGTAATGTCTACTACTCTTTCCCGTGTTTGCCAGTTCAAGAGTCTAAATTGGAAAATATTTTTTATGCTGCAGTGACTAAGTCCACCGATCTAAAAAATTTTGGCAATGAAAAATGCTTTGAATATCTCATAGAAGAACTAAGAGATATAGAAATTAACGGAATTTTGATTCAAAATGATAACAATGAAACCGTCAAAGTCCATTTTATATTAGGTCTAGTCATAGGTGATAATTTAGGTTTAAATTCGTTCCTCGATTTTAGTAAATCTTTTTCCAGTAATTTTTACTGCAGACTTTGTCGAGCCCCAAAAGCAGATGCTCAGAATATGAGTTTTGAAAATAGTGATTTAGTTCGAACTATTGAAAATTATGAGAACGATGCTTCCAGTACAACTAATAGTGTGGGAATTAGCAATAAATCTATTCTTAATAATATTCCATCGTTTCATGTGGTTAAAAATTACTACGCTGATGTGATGCATGATATCTTTGAGGGAATATGTCATTACAACTTATGTCATATTATTGAGTACTGCATGAATATGAAGTATTTTGACTTAAATGTTTTAAATTCCCGTAAACAAAATTTTGAATATGGTCCAACAGAAATAGAAAATATTTCTGGAGAAATAGAACTATCACATCTTCAAAAAAGAAAATTAAAAATGTCGGCTAGAGAAATGATGACATTCACATTTTATTTTCCTATAATGGTTGGAGATTTTGTTCCCTCAGACGATGCTGTGTGGATGTATCTTTTAAATTTTGTTGAAATCATTGATATATTACTGTGTTTTGAGATTGACGAGTCAAACATCATTTTATTAGAAAATAAAATAAAAATGCATAATAGTGACTATATTACATTGTTTCATGATACTCTAAAGCCAAAATTTCACATTTTGACACATTACCCAAAAATTATTCGACAATCAGGACCACTCCGAAAGCTGTGGTGTTTCAAGTTTGAATCCAAACATAGACAATTCAAAGTTTACTCCCGCTGCATTACGTCACGAAAGAATATTTGTCTCACATTAGCTAAAAAGTACGAGTTGAAATTTGCTTTTCAGATAATGAAAGCCAATAATTTTTTTTTCGTAAATAGTTTTACTTTTGATGAAAAATTTAAGGTACAGAGTAATTACAAAAACATCATAAATGATAAGCTGCATGCTCTTGAGGGTTCGACGGAATTTTATTCTCGTCTTTGCTACAGAGGAATTGAATACAAGTGTGAACACTATTTAGCAGTTATTACCAATGATATCTTACTCTATAAGGTATTGCAGATAATCGTGGTAGAAAAAAAACATCTAGTATTTTTTTGTCAAAAATTAAAAAACACAAAGTACGACCCCCACCTGCTTGCATATGAAGTTAACCCTACTGATTTGGGCGCATTTTCATTAGTATCTACCGATCAAATAGGTGGACCACCCATAACTTTAATAAAAACTGCTAGGGGAAAAAACATTTTGCGCATTAAAGAATATTACAAAACTATTTAATTTGCAACAAAGTTGTAATTAACTAAAACTAGGACTACAATAACTTAATTTTTTTAAATGAAACGTTATTAGCTATCATATAATTTATATTATTATGCACTATAAAAAGTAGTAAATAAAAATTTCCACTCCTATTCCCATGTTATCTAGACTTTCATTTACTTTCTGTTTCTATATTTTCATCACAAAATCACTATCTTTCGCCCCCTTTTTTTTATAAATTTCATATTATCACACTTATGCTGTTATTACTAGTATAATGCTTAGACTAATTAATAAATTTTTGTAAAAACTTGCATGACATATAACAATTAATTTAATAAAAACAACCTTCACAATATAGATAATACATTAATAAATTAATTCAATACTATGGCTTCGGACAAACAAAAGTTCTTATTACCACACACGGCCGAAGAAAATCCTCATATTGTATCATCCAAACCAGAAGAAACAGAATTGAGGTCATTGCTCTCTTCGTGGAACTTAGCACAATTAGCAGAAGAGTTTATTGGTATTTAGTTGTGTTAGAGGTAAGAAAGTAATTACTAATTTTACTTTATTTTTCTAGCACAAAATGTTTTCGTTAATATTCTGAAAATAATTAAGCGCGATCATATCGAACGTTTGTTGAAAAATTTTGATATGGGAACCCTAATATTATTTGAACATAATCTAGAAGAATGGCGAGTGTCAATTGGATTACCATTTGGACCCCCCAGGTAAAAAAATATGATTCGGTGGCGTTTCTGAAACGTTTTAAAAAGGCCACAAAAGTAAGCCAGAGATTCGCCAAAGTCCTGCTAGAACAAACTGAGACACCCTGTATAAGTCAATAAATTATTTTCTTCTACTAGAACCACCACAGAATCATTGTCCTACCATCGGAATCGGAAGAATTCGCCATCACCTACATTCTCGTCTGGATCACTCGGAGCAGGTACACCATCACCAAGTCGTTTTATGCCGTATGAAAGCCCTTCAACTGATGATGTCCAGACATCCAATGATGCATGTCAATTATACGTTATTTTAAACGAAACTTCTAGAGGAAACATGCTCGTTCAGTATTATAACAAATTTTCCAAATTTCATGAAGATCAAAGGTCCACACTAATTGCACTTATTGCTCTTTATTTCCAAGAAAAGGGAATAAAAATGACGCTAGGTGCTAGTCATCAGATAGAACGTCAAATTTTGGAAAGATTTCCATCAGAAAAATTGGTAAGACTATAATATAAACAGAATATAGTAGTACGTTCAGAAAATGAATGCATTTTTAAAAACTGATTACCTACTTTTGTTAGATGACAGAATGTTTACTGATCTTAATTTTGTT
Organism: Hemicrepidius hirtus; assembly: GCA_963082805.1. Classification (NCBI taxonomy): domain Eukaryota; kingdom Metazoa; phylum Arthropoda; class Insecta; order Coleoptera; family Elateridae; genus Hemicrepidius; species Hemicrepidius hirtus. Next base: position 8,623,251 of record OY720165.1, read on the forward strand.
ACAGGAGTATTATCGAACTAGTAAAAGAGGAAAAATATACACCAAATTTTGTAATTTAAAGACCTCATTTAACTCGGCGGTTTCAAAACATGTATTGGAGGGGAAAAAACGAGAAACAGAACAAAACAAATCTAGGCATGAAGGAGATTTCGGTAAAAACAAATTCTATCATACAATTAATATCAAATTAATATCTGAAAAAACCTTAAACCGCAATCTGTGTATTCAATCATCTAAAGACGTATTTAGGAAACTTTTTTCCTAATATTGTCAATTTATTACGTTGTTGCTAAAGATGGAAACTTAGTTTGCGAAATACGTATTTACATGATAAAATACAGATTGTAGTTAACGGTTTTATAGTTATCACTGTAAACATTACAGGCTCCAATTAAATTCTTCCAATACATACATACATAAGTTATCATGCAATTGTTTCTATTTTATATTTTATATTTTATAGTACCCGAAGAAGATGCCGAGAACTGCCTTCGAGCTCTGAAATTCGACGATTTGACATCTGAGCAGTTTGATAATACCTGGAAAGCCTGTTGCCAATTCCGTCTACAATTTATTAAATCAAACAATACGGCCGAAATAATGTATAAATGGCCTTTTTACAAAACTCCTTCAGGATATAGACTGGTAAAATTTATTATTAAATCATTTTGTTCTATTTCACAACCCATTATTTTTCAGATCGACATGGATTTTAAGGCGAGCTTTGAAAACAAAGACGGATTGTTGACCAAATGGGAGCACAGCCGCGATGAAATTCTATCTTTTTTAAAGATTGACAACCACATCAAGGACCACAATGTGAAGCAATTGATGGACAAGCTAAATTGTAACACTACATTGATTACTGAAAGTAAGCATCTTACGGCATCTTATTAAAAAAAATTAATTTGTTTATAAAGCAATAAAACCTTAGTCATTTTTATCTATTGACATTTTATTGATGCATACCTTCATTTATACAACTTGGTATCTAATGGAATCAATCTTTTTTATAGATGGGCGTAATGCAGCAATAGTTTGGGCTTTACAGGGATATCTAGTGCCCACTACTAAAGTTGTGAAAAAAGACCCGACAACGGGAAAGAAAAGCACAACAAAATTTACAATTAAAGACGCCCAGGAATCAATTATTTTTGTTGGGCAGAATATGCAACAAATTGAAGATAGAATGGAGTATTTGAAGAAAACCAAAATTTCAATCCAACCCTCAATTTACTGCATTGGAGAAGACATACTATCTGTTCAAGAAATATTTCTTAATTTTGACGACATTAGGTATACATTTACAAATGTTTTGAGAGCATTAGATATTTGTTTTAAGATTATGTATTTATTTAATCTTGAATTTCCGGCTGAATCGACGATGTTTTATTCGTTTATTGAAACCAATTTTTTTGAATTAAAATCAACAAACTCCATGAACTCTAAAGTTCATATTTTGTGCGGGCATTTACTAGAGAAATCCGTGTAATAAAACCCGACTTATTTTTTTTAATGTACAGTCAGTGACAAATGTTTTCACCAGTCTTACATCACTGAACTCGCTTTTCTGAAAAATAGAAGAGGTAACATAACGCCGTTTTTATTGTTTTACATAGGTATTTTAGTAACTCTGTTAACAAGATAATATCAAATACAGAAACGTGTTATACTTCTCAGTAAAACGGGTTACAGTGGTATAAGACTGATAAAAACATTTGTCACTGACTATAAATGTGTATCTGTTTGAGAAATAAATGAATTATAATATTATAATAATTATTATTGTTTTACCTCTTTTTGATAGCATTACACATCAGCTGCATCAAAAGAAAGCCGAATCATAGTAGACCCCGATCATCAGGTTATTAAAATTAGCAATACTGCTTCTCAGAGTTGTTTTATGGAAAAGAAATGTGAAGTACTGTTGCCAACTTTAATTATCTGATAGGAGGTTTACAATAGTTCTGCGTTTTTTAGAACGCCCAGTATAAAGACCTATACTTCATATGAATGGAAGTAATTGATTAGATTACTACAGTTCATTAATAGTAATATTTTATTCGTAGAATCAATAATATTTTTCCTTTTTGATAATGACTGCGTTCGTTGAAACTATGAACCTGTATTTGTTGAATTAATGTTATAAGTTCATTGAAACAATGGAAAAATTCGTTAGAGCATTAAAACTCTATACATTATATCGAAGAAAAAGTCACCAATTAGATAAACTACAATCCATTAATAGTAGGATTTTATACATTGAATCAATGAAAATCGTTTCTTTGGAACGTGCAATGTGTTCGTTGAAGCAATGCACCTGTATTTCTTAAATCAATGTTATACGTTCATTACGGGAATGAACAAATCTGTTAAATTAATAAAACCATTTTCATTGTATCAACAACGTTGTTCTTAAAATCAATGACTAGTGTGCATCAATATGACGACATTAGGTTCATACATTAAATGTACGACATTTCATTATATTGATGAACTTGTTCTTCGGCTCAAAAATAATGATGTCGTTCATTAATTCAATGAACTTTTTTATTATATATATGCACACTTTTGGTTCAGTGTACAGAAACGATCATCAGCCCGACATACTGGATATTGTGTTAACCAAAAATTTCCACCTACCCATCCAACAAGAAGTAATTCCTGAACTGAATTCTGATCATTTACCTGTGTTAATCACATTCTCCGCCACCCCATCCTACAGACCACCAATTCCCAGGATGATACGAGGACACGTCAATTGGGACCAATTTCAGGACAAACTGGACGCCCAACTGCATAACCCATCACGGATTACAAGCATCCAAGACATTGACCACCATATAGAGGCTTTCTCAGTGGCAATTGACGATTCAATACAAGCTGCAACCAAACCCTACAAGTCAAGGAAAACGAACAACCCAAATATCCCACCGTTAGGTATATATAGTAATCGAATTAATTAAACAAAAAAGTAGCATCAGAAGACAATGGCAGAGAAACAAAGATCAAATTTTAAAAAACCAATTAAACAACTTAAATCATCAGATAAGACGCGAAATTGACAAATATAGAATATACATATACAGAAAGAATCTTGAAAACATCGAGCCTAGCAGCTCAAACCTATGGAAAGCCACGAAGAGAGTAACACAAAAAACAGAATTGATTCCAACCTTAACAACCACAAACGGCAGCTATAGTACAGACGAAGAAAAATGTAGTCTATTCGCAAATTACCTCGAGAGCACCTTTACGCCGACCACCACGGATGAAAACAGAATCAACATCCATAGAACAACCGTGTACGTAGAAACACATCTGCCAACAGCAGACGATTTTGACCAACCTACGACGCCGCATGAATTGAAAGCATACATCCAATTGCTACCAATAAAGAAAGCCCCCGGTCCAGATCTAATTCCCAACATCGCCCTTAGAAACTTAAGCAAAAAAGCAATAGTCTTCCTGGTCATACTCTTTAACTCATGCCTAAGAATGAGCTACTTCCCCAACAAATGGAAACATGCCCACATACTCATGTTTTCTAAGCCAGGGAAAAACAAAACAGACTGTAGCTCCTACAGACCCATAAGCCTGCTCCCGACCATATCTAAGCTACTTGAAAGGGTTGTCCTAAAACGAGTTAATCAAACACTGAAAGAACAACACATACTTCCTTCAATACAGTTTGGCTTCTGTTGATGATTACAACGGCTATACTGTTATCTTTATTAAAGTCAACATGAACATGAACATCAAACACAAAAGAAATAAATTGTAAGACACAAGACACAATCTTATCCTAACAACTAACTAACGCCATGCTCCTACTTCTACCAACTCGATGCAACTCAAGTCACTAGAATACAAAGTGGCGCGAATATTTGAAATGTTTTACTTTAACACTTCCCCTTAAACTTCAAATTATTTAAGATTCACTCTAACACTTTTATTTCATGGTCAACCATGACCATACCCAACTTTTCTCGTAATCGCTGAAATTGCACTCGCGCAATCGGCTTTGTACACACATCTGCAACTTGATCCGCACTTGATACATGTTCGACCTTCAATTCACCGTTTTGAACCCGTTCTCGAACAAAATGAGCTCGCACGTCGATATGTTTTGAACGTTTGTGGAAACTTGGATTTTTAGCTAACTTAATTGCACTGGCGTTATCCACTAAAAGTAGGGGTACACATTCGAGCGGCGCGATTTCGTTGAAGAGGCGGTTCAACCATACAGCATCTTTCGCAGCTTCACTAGCGGCCACGTATTCAGCTTCCGTGGTAGACAAAGAAACACTCTGCTGACGTCTGCTTGCCCACATAATTGCTCCACCGCTGAACTTGAAAACTATTCCGCTGACTGAGCGACGCGTCATTACGTCACAGGCATAATCTGCGTCGCTGTAACATTCCAGCTTACCGGCTACTCCTCCAGCGTTGTATTGAATGCCCATCGAGGTCGTGCCCTTGAGGTACTTTAAAATTCGCTTAATCATCGTCCAATGTCGTTCCTCTGGTTTCTCAAGGAACTGGGACACGTAGCTTACAGCGTACGCGATGTCAGGCCGTGTGGCCACAGCTAGGTACATTAAACACCCTACACCCTCTCGATATGGCGCATTTGTTGCCTCAGCATCCATCTGCTTCTCGGATTGTTGATATTTCTCAATTGGAGTCGAAACTGGATTCGCGTCCTCCATGTTAAATCGTCGAAGGATTTCTTCAGTGTAATTTTTCTGGCTAATTACTATTGAACCATCGTTGATACGATTGATTAGCACGTTCAGGAAACACCCAACAGGCTCAGCTGTTATTTTAAATTCCAATTTCAATTTATTCAGGAGTTCCTCGATGCTATTTTTCTTTGTTGCAGCAACTAACCCGTCGTCCACGTACAGCACCACTATCAGTTTATCGTCCTTGGAGACCCGATAAAACAAGCAAGGATCCGCTGCGCTTTCTTGCAATCCGAAGAGGATTAAAACATCTTTGAAACGTTTATTCCAGCATCTAGGGGACTGTTTTAATCCATACAGGCTCTTCCGTAGTTTACACACCTGCTGGCTGCCATCCTCATACCCTTCCGGCTGTTGCATGTAAATTTCCTCTTCAATTACGCCGTGTAAGAAAGCCGTTTTTACATCAAATTGGGCCAGTTCCAAATTCTCGTTTGCTGCAACGCTTATAATAGTTCGAATTGTATCAAATCGTGCTACAGGGCTGAAGGTTTCAGTATAATCAATTCCTTCCCGTTGAGTAAAACCTCGTGCGACTAGGCGTGCCTTGTAGCGAGCAACTTCTCCGTCGGGGTTGCGCTTCAGTTTATAGATCCACCGATTTGAGATGGTCTTGTAGCCCGCTGGTATCTGCACCAGGTCCCATGTCGAATTTTCCTTCAGCGAATTCATCTCTTCTTCCATTGCTGTTTTCCAGTGCACCTTTTCCGGCGACTTCATCGCTTCGTTGTAGTTTTTCGGCTCATCTACTTCAGAAATCATAATTTCGATCAGACGTTTCGGTGCTTTCAGGTTTTCTCGATCTCGCAGTTGCCGCCCCCCTATGGATGACGCTGGCGTCCCCCATGCTGGCTGCTTTGGTGAATCGGTTTCCGATTCTGAATCTGTTTGATCAGGCGGTGAGTCAGCCGATGACCCAACTGGATCTGGTGCATCCTTTGGTTCTTCAGCTTGTGCTTTATCACTTGTGTCACTAGGAAACAGAGTCAATAACCTACTTGCGTTTTCCGGTTCAAACTCAACATCTTTGCTCCTAATAATACAGTTCTCTGACTCATGCCAGACACGAAAACCGTCCATATTGTCTGAGTACCCGACAAACACTCCACGTTTTCCTTTCCCGTCCCATTTTTTGCGTTTTACTTTTGGCACATACACATAACACTCAGTGCCAAAGACGTGAAAGTTCTTCAGATGTGTGTTCTTCCCCATAAACAGCTGATACGGTGTTTTTTCATTAATGCTACTCGGTCCGGTTCGGTTTAAAATATAAACCGCTGTATTTACTGCCTCGGCCCACAAAAATTTTGGTAATTTCTTTGCCAGAAGCATCGTCCGAGCGAGATCCACCACGGTTCTATTTGTACGTTCCGCACAACCGTTTTGTTGCGGGGAATATGGGTTCGTTATTGCTAAAGTTACTCCATGTGACGTCATGAGTTTCCGCACTTCACTATTGTCAAATTCCGTGCCCCCGTCACACTGGAAAACCTTCATTGGTCGCCCGCACTGATTTTTAACGACTTCCAGCATCTCGGAAATTTTTCCTGCAGTCTCAGATTTTTTCTTGAGAAAGTAAACTACCCGCATTCTCGAAAAATCACACGTGAAGCATACAAAATATTTAGAACCACCCAATGACTCACACTCCATCGGACCGCACAGATCAGCATGTATAATCTCGCCGGGTTCTGTAGCACGTTGTTGACGTTCGTGAAAGGTACTACGATGCTGTTTGCCTTCCATGCAAGTTCCGCAAAACTGATCGTCCTTTACAAAGTCAATTCCGTGTTCTTTTAGCACCTTTTTCACGTGACGTTTATTTTGATGCCCCAATTTTTCATGCCAAACTTGTAAGGTATCTTTTACTGCTATATTTACCTCAGTTACACACGAGCTTACACACGACGTTTCCGGTTGCGTTATTCTGATTGCCATTTCAAACAGCTGACCAGCTCGAACACCAATGGCCTTGACACTACCGTTGCGAACAAATTCACACGTGCTTCTGGACGAACTAAATGTTATTCCTTTGTCCAGAGCTGAAGTTACCGAAAACAGATTTCTCCGAGCACTGGGCACATACAGGACATTTTCCATATAACACGATGTCCATTGTTCGTTAACGAGCGATTCGAATTTAATCGTACCCTTGCCGAGGGCATCCATCGTCGATTTGTTACCAATGTGTATTTTAATTGGATTTCCGAACCGTTCAAACGACGAAAACCATTCTCCGCGATGCGTCACGTGATCCGTCGCGCCAGTGTCAACAATCCACAAGTCATTGTCTTTAGCACTAATAAGAGTCTCACACACGAAAGCTTCTTCTTGGTCTTTTGATGTGCTCGTGCCACTTGGGTTCCCCTTTTTACATTGACGACGCACGTGACCGACGCCACCGCACTTATAACACCTGAAAGGTCGCTTCTTCTTTTCGTTGTCACCTTTTGATTCAGCAGGTTTCTTCGGCTGGTTAGTTTTACTATTGCTGCCACGGTCGCTCTTCCCTTGGATTTTGGCTTTACTTGCCATTAGTGCTACCAATTCCTGTTCAGCTCGTTGTTGTCGACGCTTTTCATCGGACGTTAGCACTTCCACCAAGTTACCAACGGTTTGTTGATTTTCAGGTCTCGCCCACCACGCTTGCCGCAGGCTCTCGTAATCATCTGGGAGCGAGTCCAATAATTTAACCATGAGCGATGACTCATCAGGCTTCACATTCAACTGCTGCATGCGCAAGATTAATCCTTCATATTTTGCGACGTGCGTCACCATATCATCCGCTGGATTTTTGTTAAAACTAAAGAATTCTGCTTGAACAGTGTGAGCGGCTTGTTTAGTTTGTTGCTCAAAAACTGTGTGCAACTTAAGCCACATCTGTCTTGCCGATTCACACGTTACCAGCAGCGCCATTACTTTAGATTCCAAAGATTTAACAATGATTTGACTTGCCGCACGATCCGCCTTGTCCCATGTTTTTAATCTTGCTTGATACGCGGCTTGCAAATCAGCATCCGCACCAGTTGTCAATGGCGTCGGTTTTTCAATTTCGCCATTGCAAACTTCGTAGGCTCCCTCGGTTCCACGTAGTAAGTTTCTCACTGCGAATTTCCAGATGTTCCAGTTTTCAGCCCCTCGTAATTTCTCAATTCCGTGGAATTCCATGTTTATGCCGTTTCAAATTCAGTGAACGAACCAGACTAGTACCACGCCCTAACTTCCCGCGCTTTGTCAATGTCCACCTTTGATAACCAAACACTTCCACTCACAAGGAACCACGCTCTGCTACCATGTTGATGATTACAACGGCTATACTGTTATCTTTATTAAAGTCAACATGAACATGAACATCAAACACAAAAGAAATAAATTGTAAGACACAAGACACAATCTTATCCTAACAACTAACTAACGCCATGCTCCTACTTCTACCAACTCGATGCAACTCAAGTCACTAGAATACAAAGTGGCGCGAATATTTGAAATGTTTTACTTTAACAGCTTCAGGGAAGGCCACTCAGCAGTACAACAACTACAAAGAATTGTGGAAATAATTGAGAGAGGGTATGAAGCTAAATGTTATACAACAGCGGCTTTCTTGGACATCACCCACGCCTTTGATAAGGTCTGGATAGATGGACTCAAGCTACTCCACCTACCACTCCCCCATTACCTAATCGCCATAATTTTCTCGTTCGTGGAGAACAGATCTTACGCAGTCCGAATTAACAGCGCTGTTTCATCTACAAAGCGCATATATGCCGGAGTGCCCCAAGGTAGTGTTCTTGGCCCCAAACTATTCAATATATTCATACATGACATGCCTAACCAACAACAAAGCCACCTGGCATTATTTGCCGACGACACCGCCATATTCGCCCAGGATGAAGATCTGCACACAGCCATCAACCGCCTCCAAACAGCCATTAGCTTATTAAGCAAGTGGTACAACCAATGGTGTATTTCACTAAACTCCGCTAAGTGTACAACCAAAGTTTTTACCCTAAAACGTATTGAAGAACACCACAACATCCACATCAATGAAAACCCCATTCCCTGGAATCCCAGAGAAGAGGCCGTTAAATATCTTGGAGTGTATCTAGACACAAGACTAAAGGCCGATTCTCACTATGCGTGCTCGGCAAGCGCTCGGCTTGGGCCATGCAAAATATTCTATACATCGCGTGCACGTGACGTCAGACCGGCGTAGGAATACATTCTCAGAGTTGCTTGTAGGTAAAGCTGGCGCACCTACAACGGTTGTTTACGTGCATTACTTCAATGTTTTTTTGTTGTATTTGCGTTAATTTAAAAAGTTCCGATAGTTTTGTGAGAAAAATGAGTGCCAATAAGAGTGATTACTTTAAATCTTTAGTGCCAAATGTACAGACTAGCTATTTAGAGAAATTATAGTTAATTAATAACGTTGATCCATACTTGGTAGACATGCCCCCCTGTTCCAAAGATTTATGCGATTTCTCAAAAATAACATACTTTGACATTGTAAATTATTGTGTTCAAAAAAAAGTACAGACACGCAGGAAGAATTCAAGCTGTACAAGAGCTTAGAAGCATATAATTTATTTATATGTAATTGGGTACAAAACTTATGTGTTATGCAAACATTCATAATACAGCGTGAGTCGGGAGGAAACTGAAAAACGTCGGGTGTGTGTTCTACACATAAATATAAGACAAAAAAAACAAAAAGTTGTTATTCGATTTTTGAAAAAACAAGCATCAGGTACAGATATACTTAAGTACATTTTAACTGCACAACTTGAAACTTTGAAGACACTGTATTTTGAAATAAAACAAAAATCGGATAACAACTGTTGGGTTTTTTTGTCTTATATTTACGTGTAGAACACACACCCGACTCACCCTGTATATCTTACTATCTCTGCTTTTCTACGTTTTCTTCTAGCATATCTTTCTAAACTGCCTACTGATCATTTATAACCCATATTTTGTGTGGGAATCCAGCTTGGGTTATCCTTGTCCACTAATTTTGCTAGTTTACGTATGGACGAACAAGATTTCAAAATTTGTAATTGGATATTTTACAATTACAGTTATTATTTACCTGTTAAAAAATGTTTAGAATATATCATTTGATACTTCAATTTGAGTTCTGTCAAGTCATCTCTTTTTACAGCCAAAGTCCATGCTTCACGCCTTTCCTTTTTTCTGAGATCGATGCGTTTATTGTTGTCGTATACTGATGGGAATCGAAAAAAACACCTTGTCTCTTGCACCATTACTGCCACAATTTACAAGTTACAACCGCACATAAATTCGTGCGATTTTAACGTGGTTTTTATACCTTGTTACAACAGAAACAACAGGTACCTACTACCACCATCTATCCTACAATGCTTTACCCGTCCACAAATATTAATATTGTCCTAAAATATCCTAGATCACTTCACAATTCACAAAAACACTGCTTTACACCTCAAACGTATATGAAATAAACAGACCGCTTTACCTACAAGCAACTTGACCTTGGTTTGAGAGGTTAGGTTAGTCACGTGATGAACGCGATGTATAGAGAAAAAACGCGGGCTTGGCTCGGACCGGGCCCGGCCAGTGTGAATACACATCGTTAAAACGCATAAGAGTAATGAAAAAGAAATCTTGCCTGGACCGGGCCGAGCGCTTGCCGATCCCGGGCCTGGCACACAAGTGAGAATCGGCCTTAACTTGGAGTATCCATGTGAACAACAACCTTAATCTAGGATACAGCAGACGTAAAACACTGTACCCCCTGATTAACCGGAACACACCATTGCGCAACGAATGCACAATCCTAATTTACAAAACACTTCTTAGGCCGATTATTACCTACGCTTGTCCTGTATGGAGCACAACTTCGAAAACAAACCTGCGAAAACTTCAAGCATTCCAGAATATGATTCTGAGAATATCAATTAACGCTGCCTGGTTTATCCGTAATACTCAAATTCACAATGAACTTGGCGTAGATACCATACAGCAGCTCATCAATCGACTTACAAAAAAATTTCTCAACGACTTAAGTCACGCAAAAGGCAATGCAATTCTCCAAGAATTGGGTCAAAAGAATATAGACACTCGATTAAAGAGGAAACTACCCCAAGACCTAACATCAAATTCGGACAACAGCAGCAGTGAGTAAGTGAATAACTATCAAGTGAACCGGTAACACCGTGTACATCTAGTATCGAGGAAATATGTACCTCCAAAGACAATTCAACAAACAAAACATATTGTAACTATAACACATTCATGAATAACACTGTAAGGTGTTGAGCTGAATATCTGCAATTAAAAAAAAATTGTGAGATAGTATTCTACCAGGTACGGACTAGTACAGGCATAATAAATGAAATATAGACTGAAATATATCTTTATTTTGTTTCTCTGCATTTCTAGAATTCCTTAATACGGCCGCCCAGCCTATACAATCTGTGAAGAAATTTAACAACAGGTAACTCTTGTAACTAGGTACCTACTTTTACAAATGCCACTTCAAGGGAATAATTAGGACATTGCTGAGTTGAAAGCGGATGAACTACACTTTCAGTTGGGTTAAGTTTGCATAAACTTGGTTCTGTTTGAACTTTTGCTTCTATTTGTTACATAGTTGTCACCTTCTATCCATTCTTCTTCTCCATTTCGTTCTTTCTTTAAAACTTTCTTCCCTCTTGTTCAATATTTTACCTTTTTGTTTGCACATTTTTTTTCTGCAGGAATGATTGCTCTACCTTCCGTGCATAGCTTTCGTGCACCTGATTGTCAGCTAGAGGTTAAATAATTATTTCTGCTTCCGTATGGTAAACAATAGATCAAGGAGACCTGTGTAACAAAATCAAAATACACTTAAAAAAAACTGTAAAACTTCATTCATAATTTTTTGATATCAAATTTCAAAATTTTCAGTAAATATCAACTAAGTGCATTAATTAAGTGAAGGAATGGCTGCAGCAAATGAGAATCCTGGTTTACAACAAGCATTTACGAATTTCGCTAAATTTGGCGATACAAGATCTGACGGAAGACAAATTACTCTTACCAACGCTGACAAATGGATGAAACAGGCAAAAGTAATTGATGGAAAAAGAATTACAACCACTGATACAGGAATTTGTTTTAATAAATTAAGGTAACATTTAGTTTCCTGCTGATACCTTATTATTCATACCCAAAACATCTTGTAGAACGAGAACTCTAAGTTATCCAGAATTCGTAAAATATGTTGACGATTTAGCGAAATACAAGAAGGTGAATTCGGAAGATTTGAAAAATAGACTGGCAACTTGTGGCACTCCTGGCACAACTCGAACCACTGTAATTAATTCACTTTTTTATTATCCTTTTACTTTTTTTAATTAATTCGTAGGAAGCTTTAAAAGTTGGTGGAGTTGATAGATTAACCGACACCACGCAATATACGGGAAGTCATAAGCAAAGATTCGATGAGAGTGGACACGGTAAAGGATTAGCAGGCAGAGAGGATATAGCTGATGATAAAGGCTATGTTGCTGGTTATAAAGGTGCAAATACCTATGATGACACTCATAAAAAATAACATAACAAGAAAAATATCTGAAAAGAATAAGGAGCCGTTTTATTAACTATTAATGCATGAACTATGAAACACTTTAAGTGAAAGCACTAAATATTTATTTTACATAAAACCAGTAACTTCCATGTATTCATAATAAATATCTACAATCGTTTTTTCTCTCTTTAATTATGTAACTGTATACTTACCGAGCGCGCTTGTGGTGCGTGGGAGAACGGCCGAGGTCTTCTCGACCAAGGCTAGTAGAGACCCCGGGTCTAATACCCTGTGTCGCCAATTTAAAGCTGATGCCGTGGACCAACCCTCTCCCATCATCACAAACACTTTCGTGTTTGTACCGTACTACGCAACGGTCCGAACTGGATTGGAGAAAAGATCCTGGTAATTGAGGACGATTATGGATTCCTGAAGGAATGCAGCACATTACTTTGACTTGACAGGAAGTTGAGGCTAACGCACGTCGATCGCTTGGTTGCGCCGTCGGTAAGCACTTTGGAAGTACCTAAAGGGGTATTCAGTGAGACTTTCTTCTGGAAGGCAACCTGCTCGTATGCAACTGATTCTCGTCTTGATAGTCTTTGTGTCCTCTCGTTGGACTCTGTGATGACTAGAGAACCCAAGCAGATGCATTTTTTTCTTCTAGTATGAGTTTGTACAGGAAACTCATGGTTCGTCTACTTGGATAACCCTCAAGAGCAGTAGAAGCAACAGCAACCGAAGCCGAAAGCATCCCATACTCAACCCCAGAGAAATATAATCAGCGGTGCCGAACAAATGCGCGAAACATCGACTGGCTGTGTAGTCCCTGTTTTATAATGGCCGTTGCTAGCTCCGCGGCTAACGGGGATATAATTCTGACACAAAATCCACGGCATTAAGTTCGGCGCATGTCTGGGGACTTGGAAAATTATTTCAGCTTCCTGAGATTATAGGGACAGAGGTGCGCAAGATTGGTTGCCTATTCCCAAGGCGTAAAAGTCTGTTTCTGAGAAATCTAATTATTATTTTAATAATTATTAACTACAAACAAAATCAATCGCTCGGACTTAGAGAAACTTTACTCTAGTATTTTTTATTGGTCATATTCAACTTGCAAATTAATTGAAAATCAATTTAAAATATGAAAATGTTTGTAACTTTCATAATGGAATAGTCCCAGGGCATGCGCAGTAGGTGTAGCTCGTATTCGCGTCGCCGAATTAATGACGTCACCCCGTGGCAAGACGTAATGCCGTGGATTTAGTGTCAAAATTATATCCACCTTAGCCGTGGAGCTAGCAACGGCCTTTTATAATTCAATAACTTACATTTATTAATATTTATTTAAATAAATTCAAGAAGTCATTTATAACTCAACATTAACTTTAGCTGAGTCAAATGGGATAAAAGAAAGTGGAAAACTCTCTGAGACACCCTGTATATCAATTAATGTAATCCCACAATTTACAAACAAACTTTTCACTTTCCCTGTTTCATATTATATTAATTAGGACACTCCCATTGTCCTTAAAATTTAAAAAAAGAATTTATGTAATGGGTACCTAGCAACGCTATTGATTAAAGAAGTATCGATATGACGTGACAAACAAGATATAAAAATATCAACCTAAAAGTTTCATTTGAAGGTGTGAGTTTGCTTTCAAAATTCTCTGTGAAAACATCATGGCTTCAGGTGGTATCAATTTAGAACAGCAGTTCGCAAACTTCTGCAAATTTGGCGACAGCAAATCTGATGGCAAAACTATAACTCTTACGAATTGTGATAAATGGATGAAACAGGCCAAAGTAATTGATGGCAAAAAAATTACAACCACCGACACTGCAATTTGTTTTAACAAGTTGAAGTAAGATTCTTAATTCTCTTTTACATTTTCTAATTTTAACTCAATTTTGATTTACGATTATTTTGCAGATCCAAAATGATAACATTCCAACAGTTCATGCAATACCTCGAGGATCTGGCTAAGAGCAAAAATATAAATGTTGAGGAACTTAAAACTAAACTCATCGACTGTGGCCTTCCGGGCACATCACATGCTACGGTAAAATTAGATAAAGTTAAGTTTGCTTATTAATATTTGTTAATATTTTTAGCAAGCTGTTAAAGTTGGTGGCGTTGATCGTCTTACTGACACCAGCCAGTATACTGGAAGTCATAAGGAAAGATTCGATGCAAGTGGTAAAGGCAAGGGTATAAGTGGTCGGGCAGATATAGCCGATGATAAGGGCTACGTGGGCAATTACAAGGGTGCCGATACTTATGACAAAACTCATAAGTAGAATGTTTTTTTTTATTGACGAGTGAAATCACAAGCACATTTGAATAAGTAGGAACAATTTTCCTATTTATTCCTATAATTATTATGAAACATATATTTTTTTAATGTATTTGTCACATGTATTTTTCTAGTCTGCTGCAGAATGTTGTATTTTATGTATCTAATAAATGTACAAGTATTGAAGTAATTTACAGCAATCGATTTAATTCAAGGGCGATACAGCGTGTTCATTTTAAACTTTAAACAACCAAACACTCTTTACTATTTCTTTATTATTTGGGGATAGTTGTCTGATCCTGAAAAACTAATTATTCGTCAGTGTCTTACAATACACAGTCGGTGCGTCGCTATCGAGGCGTCTAGGGCAGAAATTGCATCCCGGCGCCGACTGGGATAGACATCAAATCACCATACCCCATATAATTTCTAGGGCAAGTTTAATACATATCATATTTAGAATTTTATGGTGAAGGAAATTGTTGGTGAGAAAAAAGAATTAAGAGAATAGATAGTACCTACCTATAATCTTTTACTGTTACCTACAACCATGCAAAATAATGATCAAATTGTATGCGCTTCCTCGTAACCAAAATCTAAATATTAATGGTGCAGTAAAGGGGTAAGTAATATTTAATATTTTGGAAGTTACTAATTTTTTTGATAATGTGAGTCAATCGTATGCCTTCTTTTTACGCAGTGTAAAAAGGTGGGATTTTTTGCACTATGGAGGGCGCTACCTGCTAAGGTCATATGCAGATGCGCCTCTACGTCTGCAGTACGCCCGCCTCTCAAAAGGTGGGATTTATTGAAACAGTCTCCTGTTAGAGGTACGGTAGTTTGCTAAAAAAGCGCTTTTCCAAGAATTTTCTGGATATGAAGATTTATTATGTCATCCGCATAACCTTAAAGCTCTCTCGTTTGAGCAGTAGACGCCTCCAGGTGGGCACCCTCGGGCGGCAGCTACTTCTACGGATTCACTTCGTAGCGAGGTGTTGTTGTTTTTGTGCTTGAGTGTAAATTCAACCCACTTTACTGTGGTGAAATTTATTCTATGCTCTAACATGTGCCTTATAACAAAGTAGTAAGAAAATATTCCCTCTGAGTTAGCGCATCTTCTGGATTACATATATCGACAAGTAATTGTGAAGGGCCGTCTAAGTGGATTTTGCTTGTTGGTAAGCATGTTGATTCAGATGTAACATATTTGTCAACAAGCATCCGTGAGGCATATAATAACTGTATATCGGCTTTCTTGCACCTTCAGTAAGATGGAGGTAAGACTAGGCCAAAAAAGCCTTCATCTGGAAGTAGAAGTCCTTATCAAGTGTTTGGGTTTGGTATAAGATTACCTTTACTGCATTCCCCGTTTTCGTGTTTGGCATATCGTTGCTTTTTTCTTTTTTCGATCACAACCGATTAGCGAACACTGAGATTTCAAACTCCGACCGCGTTACACCGCCTTGTTACAGTGCTCGATACCAGTCAGGACTTACTCGTCAGTGCAGCCCCATCTAAACGGAATTGGCCGAAATCTTTCTCCGGAATTCGTCCGTATCAAACCCGATTGCCTTGTCCAGTTATGATTGTAAGCTTGCACTGTTCAGACCACCTTCAAGTATCAATTGTTTTATACTTTAAACGTACAAGCAAATCACCCCCATTCGAAAGTTTTATCCATGCTCAAAATACGTTACGACTCTGGAGGTTGCGTTCCATTCAATAGTCGTCGGTCTAATGTGGAGAACTCCCATCGCCGTTTTAGTGTTTGATACCTAACTCTCTAGCGTTGGGGAAGTGATTTTTCAGCAGGAGCCTAAGTACCGTCTCGTTGATGGTAGTGAAATCACTATGGGGAAGTTGTAAGGCTCCTATCTAGGGTTTTTTACGACAACCTTGCATAACCTTGCTGCTTGTGGTATCAGTAAGCCTTCCAGATTGTCCACTTCGAATGTCTTATGACGCCTACGTGACCGGCCCATTGTCATGTCAATTCTGCCATTCGTTTAATTATGTCGGACCCTTTAGATTATCCTTTAGGGCCCTGAGATTATCAACCGGAGATTTGCTGCGAGACGCTACAAAGGAGCTTCAACAAGTTTTCTTCTCATTCTTTGGTTTCTTCTCAGTTTGGTGTTCTTTGCCCATTTTGATGGCATGAGCTAGGTATATCTACTAGTAGGGACTGATAGACAGTTTTGACTTGATGATTCTATGGTAGTTTTATTGATTAAGAATTCTGATAAGATCAGCTACTGAAGGTTCCTTCAGCGAGTTATCTTAAATTTTCAAAGTATGAGTTACAACAATGATAAAAACAGGTTGTGGTATTTGAACGGTTATAATAGTGTTGTAAACTTTTTTTACTTCGCATTCACAATAGCTCGATATGGTGAAACTGGAAACTGCACAAAACAATTTCACAATAGAGACTAATGTGAAACTGTTTCTGGTAAAACTTTAGTTATTAAAAGTGGTAGGTATCATTTGCTTCATGTGTCAAATTATCAAACGTCATCAACATCGAATATCAATGGCATGCAGTTCCTCTTCTACAGAGAGGTTAAAATAAACACAGAAATTATAAATATCGCTGAAGTTTTTGTTAAATAAATTTTGGAAAGTAGAAAAATAGTCCTTATATTATACCCGTTTAATATGAGGCATTCGCTACGCTACACTCGTCTTGTTCCAAACTCACTCATGCTACCATTGCCATGCCCTCTTATTATACTTGTATCACTTGTATTATAATATACTATTATAAAACAATTTCAATTTCCTCCAAATTGGTTCACACTTTGTTCGTTCCAATAGCTGCGTTCAATTCCACCAACAGAGAGTAGCAATTGCTTACGTTTGCTGAAAGCGAAAAATTTTACATTTGAACGCACTGGTGGTACCTTATGTTTGTTTTGATTTATAATCATAACCTCAAACGAGACCCAGATTGCCAGTAATATCTAAAATAATAAGAATCATGTTTATTTTCTCATCTCTGTATTTATTCATTATTATAAAAATTATATCAGAATTATTGTTTTTCGATAAATTTGCATGTACAATTTTGAGAGTAAGCTCACAGGTAAGGTTATGTAGTATGTACTCATATTAGGCTTGTTCGTTTGTCTGTTCTAAACTGCTTGGAACAGGAAACATACAACATGCTATCTCTGTTTAATGCACCAACGCCGTATGTAGCCATCTTTTTCTGTTTCCTGTTCGGAACAGTTTAGAGCAGACAAACGAACAAACCTAACAATAAGCGTTTTTGACAGTTGATTCAGCTGGTCGCAGAAAGTAGCAAGTGAAATTTGCGCTTGCAAACGATGCTAGCAATTGACAGCAAATTGCTGCTATTGAATCTCAGCAAGCCGTTCAAAACGTTTTGCTGTTTGTCGCTGACGGAATTGAACGCAGCTATGTCAATCTGTAGGTACAACGTTGTCTGCGTTGATCATCAACGCAGACGACGCTTGACGACGCTGTACAATTATTGTGAAAAGGGTCTATTTAAGGGTTACCTAGCAACCAGCCTTGAGCATCGGAATGTTTTGATTGAAATAAACATCAACCTAAAAATTGCTTTTGAAAGTATCATTTTTTAAAATTAAAATTCATTTTAAATCTTAATCTTAAAGATGGCTTCGGGTGGTATGAATTTAGAGCAGCAGTTTGGAAATTTTTCTAAATTTGGGGATCCAGCATCAGATGGCAAATCTATCACGCTTACGAATGTGGATAAGTGGATGAAACAGGCTAAAATATTTGAAGAGAAGATTTTCACTACCACGAATACAGGAGTTTGTTTTAACAAGTGGAAGTAAGCTCTGTACGTATACTAGTACCTAGGTATATTAGCTATGATTATAATGTTTGTACTATATTTTAATAATCTTACCACCAAGAAGTATTTCTCGCATTGTTCCAAATACACCTGCTTTTGAATTTTAAAAATAAGTAAGGGGGCACATATATTTATCATGGAAGTCTGGAGTATTGCCAAATAAATATCAAGATCCCCCTTGCATCTGGTTGGGATTTTTGTAACAAGATGTCATTCGCTAGGCCACAAGTGGCCGCAGTAAAATGAGGTATCGATACACCAAGTAACAGGTAGAGAAAGACGGGATTAAGGCTCGGTGTTCCAAAGGGGTCCCGCATTCAAACTATTGCAATACTTATATTTTGTTTTCAAAACGCAAGCCTGTTTATGTTGGAAATGCGTATAGTCAACTAGACACGTTGGTCGAGTAGCGATAAGAGCTCTTTTTGTCGAGATAGATGTGGTCACTTCGCCCTCATCGCTGTGTTATCGTTGCTCCAACATACTTAAACGTAGTAGTACACTTCTTCGCACGATTTCTTTTTAACTTGAAGTGAGACAAGAAGCCCTTCCCTAGCGCTATCCTCGTTTATCCACAGTACCAATAGTTCAAAGCTAAATGTACTAAATTATGCAATATTTCTAGTGACTTTAGTGAATAGTGGTGATTTTTAGTGGCATGCCTTGTGTTTATACAACATAACCTTCCCAGACAGTGTGCTAAGCATACATCCATGGTGCTAAGTCTATTGGGAACATAAGAGTGAGAGAACATCTAGATGACATAAACTTTTTCTGCAAAGAATACAGATTTAAACAAAATAGCAGCACGGAAATCAGGATGCCTTGTGCTAAGTACGTTAGTAAGTCGGAGAGCGATAGGTGTCGGCGCAACCGTATGACGTACATGGGGACCAGCACACACTGCATGGCAGATACTAACAGACATGGTCCACCTTGCAATTATTGGTCATTCATCACATTTATGTATTCACATTATTTAGAGAACAAAAAATTTGATTTTAAAGTGTCCTTTGTACTAGGTATTATACCTACCTAACTATAAACCACAGTAAAATTGCAAATGTGAAATTTTAGTATGCCAGGGAAACGTTGCACTGTAACTGTTTGCGAAAACAGTCTTGCGAAAACTAGAAATATTAATGGTACACCGATTTCCTACTATCGTTTTTCAAAAAATTCCATAATGCCATGTATGCTCAAATCATTTTACTCCTGAAGATTTTCAAAGGGATTTAAAAGCAGAACTGAATTTACAAGAAAGGCGATTATTGAAGCTTGATGCCATACCATCCCGTAATTTGGGAGAAAATATAACCCACTTAACTAGACAGCAGGCAGAAGATAGACAAAAACGATATAAAGATGGACGTATGAAACAGGAAATAACAAATTTGTTAACATTCACATTTGCGGGTGCACCGGACAATACAATGGCGCATATTTGTGAAGATCAAAATGATAAACCAAGTTGTTTAAACTGTTCCCTGTTAGAATCAGAAAATTCAGAATTTAGAAGTATCCAACAAAAATTTAGAACTACAATTAATCGACAATACACAAAAACTAAAATTTTGTCAACAACAGTTGTTACTCAGACGGCGGTCATTAAAAACTCCGAATCGAATAACCAAGCAAGAAAAATCGTTAATCTGTAAGGCAAAAGATAAATCGATCCGATTTCAATAGGTACTGCAAAAAGTATTTATTCACTTCCACTCAAATTAAAATATTAGTTAAAAAGAAAAAATGGGTAAAGTGGGAAAATGAAGATATTACAAGGGCTTTTACAATCCGTTACTTTAGCAAACGTGCTTATATATTTTTAAGAACTTCTTCTTCTCTTCTTCTCTCTAAGTGTTTTCATAGACCTAGCAAAGGCGTTCGATACAGTAAATCACGAACAACTCTTAGAAACATTGGAAGCGGCAGGAATAAGAGGAAGCGCAAATAAACTTTTCGAAAATTACCTAAAAAACAGGCCACAATACGTCAGAGTAGGAAACACAGTTAGTGAAGAATCTACAGTTGAATGTGGAGTTCCCCAAGGAACGGTTCTCGGGCCCATACTCTTCACTATATATGTAAACGACCTATTTAAGCTACCAAGCAGAGGAAAAATCATCGCCTTCGCGGACGATACTGCCATTTTATACAAAGACGAGAATTGGGATAATCTTAAACAAAAGGTAGAAACTGATCTACAATTAGTCAAAAACTGGTTCGATCACAAACTACTAACAATAAATTTCGCCAAAACAAAATATATACCTTTTACATGTCATAACTATAATCTCCCAGCATTTAATAACCTTCATATACCTACCTCCCTTGGAAATCTCATAACCATAGAACAAACCGAATCTATTAAATACCTTGGCATATATATAGATCAACATCTTAAATGGAATAAACACATCGAAAAACTTATCAAGAAACTGAGAGGAATCTTATTCAAATTCAAAACATTAAAGCAATTTCTTGACATAAAAAACCTAAAAAATATATACTATGGTCTAGTGCAATCTCTTCTAGAGTATGGCATCATTAGCTGGGGAACAGCATCAAAGAACTGTCTCAGAAATTTAGAAACGATACAAAAACGTTTCTTAAAAATGATTCTAAATAAAGAACACAGATACCCAACAGACCTTCTGTACAAAGAAACAAAAGTGTTCAGTGTAAGACAGCTGTTCTTTAAAAACCTCGTTCTGTACCAGTATAAAAACAAACACCTATTAAAAAAACCCAAACACCAATATATCACCAGAAACACAGCTAACGGGATGAGTGAGATCTGCAGAGCCGGAAAACAAATAGGACAAAAAACAGTTAGCGCATTAGGACCACGGATGTTTAATCAACTACCAAAAGAAATCAGGAGTAGCAAAAACCAAATAAAATTTAAAATAAATATTAAAAAATGGATGACACAGAAAACCAATGAATAGGTACTTCACGACCATCATTGAAGCGTACACATAAGAAAAATATTACACATCTATAACCGAATTATGTGCAATATATATATAAGACTTATTAGATACCTACCACTAGTTTTAAGCTTACATTTTAAATTTCTCTTGTCTATAACTTGCACACAAGCATTATGCTTCAGCAAGTGGGCAGTAATTGTTTATTTGCAGAATGTTTTAAGAACTAGAATAAGAAAGTGCATAATAATTGTTCTAATTATACAGTAGAAATCTATATAAATATTTGTAAACATTCTAAAAAATAAACCAATATTATTATTATTATTATTATTATTAAATTACCACCTTACAAAAATGGTCTTCCAGAATTAATATATGACAGGGCATATTAGAAGATGTTTTATATTTTATGAAAATAGCATCTGTTGATACAAAAGAATCTTACCAAATCGTAAGATATTATTTTTATGATTGTATCTTTATTCGAAATTATTTAGGAGTATCAATTCAAACTTGATGAAACCAGTTAAGGGATGTTATTATTATATCACAATTTATAATAAACGATTTTAGTGTTTCATTTAGGTATGTAATTAAATTTAAATTCTACGTAAAATAGTAAATTTTCTCTGAACGCGAAATGCATGCACTCGAACTGCATTTACCGCGAGGCACTTGGTCCCCACTGACGTCATTGGGTTATCGTACCGTCTGCGCTTGCCCAGCCGTTCGAGGCATCCTGCACGGAAATAGCTATAGTTATGGTGACCATAATTTTTCAGGGGAAAAAAAGGACACGTGGAATAGTAACAATATAATTATATAAATAATAAATTGATCGCTTAAACTGATTTAATTTACATTTGTATATCTATATCATTTTGACAGTGGATTATTTCATTTGGAAGTCGGAAGTAGAAGGTTTTTGCTTGCTCCAATCATATTTCTTGCTTGTTCTTGGTCAAATGAACTTTTATGTTGCTACGACCACTATTTGAAATATCCACTTCGCTTTTACAAATTTCACAGTAAACAATGTGAGAAGAAACACGATTTTATTTTCATGAATGGATATTCCTTTTGTAAAACCGAATTAAAAGTACACTGTCTCCGAGGTGGTACCATTTTTAATTGTTTTCGTATACTTTTACAAAGCTGCCAGCAAAGTTTTAGTAAACACGAAGGTAAGCGCAGAACTGCTGATGAGATATTCAACAAACGAACGTGCTGTGGAATGGAAACATTGATATTTTTATTATTGTGCGGCATCGGGAAATAAAAACCGATTATTTAATATGGCTATCTGATTACTGGATTAAAAAAAGTACATTTTAACGTACTTTACCCTGTCATTAAGGACAGAGGACATCGCTTTCAAAGAAAGTACTGTCCTACTAAAATAAGTACATATGGTCACCATAGCTATAGTACACTAGTAGTAGACTTAATAGTTGAACTGCAGGAATCTAAGGACAGAGGAATATTGTCAGCAGGAATTAAAGACTTAAAAGAGCATTTGACACCGTTAAACACGATTTACCATTTAAAAAAATGAAAGCAGTTGGAATTGAAGGAAGATGGTCATCAATTAAAAAATGGTAGAAAACATTTTCCTTTTTCCTTTCTATATTCAAGAAGACAAATCTAACTTTAATACAGAAAAAAAAGTTAAAGTGTTAAAAATAGAAACCACTGAAGATGGTAAAAAGTATATTTAATAATAAAAGTTAACGTTTCGCACGGTTTCGAATTTATAAATGCTTCTTCAGAACAAAGAAATGTTTTAAATTTAAAAATTAATTAAATAAGTATTATGAGTTGATAGTCTTATGATAAAATATAAAAAAGACAAGTACTATTAAAATAGGAAACCTATAAAGTAAAAACTGTAAAATTTTTAACTTACCGAAAAATTTGTTAAAAGGGACTATTAAAAATGAATTGTAGAAAACCAAAAAATACTAATGATTTTGAGGAAATCATTTTGTTACTATAAAGTAAACTTAAACAGATTAATAAAATAATAAAAAAGTTTTACTTGTTAAAGTTTGTAAACATTTTGGATGGGGTTGAACATAATAATTATACTCGACGGACCTTGGTTGAACATGGAAGTGATGTAGGAAATGTGTGAAGTTTTTCTGTAGAGTGGGAGGTGTTTATATGGGAAATAGCGAACGAGGGCGCGATAATATTAAAATTTAAAAAATAATAAATGCAAAGTAAAGTTTTGATAAATGGGTATTAGTGAAAATGTATTGTTCTTAAATATTTTATTACTATTATTATTATTTTATTTTTTATATATACCTACCTACAATATGAAAACAAAATTTGTAAACGGCAAAAGAAATTCTGTGAAAAATAATTTTAGTAGATTATCATAATTTATGTCTATTTAATTTAAGTTGTCAGTGTTAGTTCTATAGTTAGTTGAAGTACCTACCTAGGAGATTTCATTGCGGAGATGCTTTCTAAGAATAATATTTTTTGATGTGTTTTTTGGAATGTAAATAGAAGAAGCTGCGTTTGGTTTTTGGGTGGTTACAGTTTCTTTTCTGATAGAAAGTTTTTATGTTGATTTAATCTTGTTTTAATACATGGTTTAGTTTGTCCTATATAGGTATACTGAATTACAATCATTTCAGGTAATTGAATAAATACTGTTAGAGAGAAGGTCTGTATTAATTTTATTTTTTAAATTGGCTTAGAAATGTTTTTTAAAAGTATTATTACCTACTTGTGAAAGAAGTATGAATATTAAATTGTGTTAAAGGTTTGTTTAGTTGTTTTGATATAAGGAATTGATGAGTACTACCTACTAAATAAAAGGCAAGTTATTAATTGTAATATTTTTTTGTTTAGTTGAATTTTAGGAGGTGGTATAGGTATATTTTATTATAAGTACTACTACCTAATATATATTTTTTATCATCTTCAGTGTTTTCTATTTTTAACATTTAAAAAAACGAGTGCGTGTGCACTAGTGTTCTTTCGGTGTTGTATTTGTGCTCGAGTGCTTTACCTTATAGCACTCTGCTGAAATTTTCCATGTGAAAAATACAAGGTCGAGTTATGTTTAAAGACAAATTCCCGAATATGTAATCAAAAAATAATAAACAGTGAAACTGTTAGTAAAACAACACCGTATCAACAAGTAAACAACACTATGGTTTTTTTATCACAGGAATTGCCGTCTTTTTAGATAGGAAAGGGCATTTTTATAATGATAAATAATGATGGTCCGCGTTTATCGCGAAAAATGGAATCCTATAATATTGGCTGACGTTTCGGGTGTTGCTTTTAGTACGTATAGGTAAGTATCTACTACTGTATGAGTGAATTTGTCTACAATAAATTTATTCAGCCGTTGTTCATTTTTTTAAACTTTTACTTATAATTAAAAATGGTTATGGTGTCCCACAAGGATTAGTACTCGGCCCACTTCTATTTTATATTGAGCAAATACTAGCAACCAGCAGGTAGGTACACATACTTACTACAAACAATTCAAAACAGAGGAGTTAGGAGCATATCTACCTACCTGCGAGATATTATAATAGAGAAGACATGTACAGAGGCACTGATATAGGTACTGCCATTAAAAGCAGCAAGAGACCTTGAAATTATCATCCTCATTCATAAAACAATCCACTCTTGAGTAGCTCGGTTACAATAATGACATAAAATGATAAAATGCACAACCATCAGACTGGCACCTCCAGACAGCTCCATAAACAGCAAATCAACACATACAATCATGGAGCCAATTCTAAAGCAAAGAATGTTCACAGTTCACAACATATAACTCAAATACCTAACACCTCTAAGAATGAAACCAACCTTCGGAAATTTAAAGAACAAACAAAATTCTGGATAAAAAATATATCCTGATAAATTACATTTAAAATTAGAGAATAGTGTTAATCTTATAAAAATGAAATAATTTCATTAGATATAATTATGTTAGGTAGTATAAGTAAACACTGTTATAGTTATAGTACATACCTACACATAATTTAGCAGGTAGGTACAAAGCCAGGAAAAATACAACGGGCTTTAGCACTTGGATATAATATATTAATTAATAAATAAATAAATTATAATTAATATCTTATATGCTTTTGACAATGGCACTGATGCCACAATAGGTATATAAAGCAAATAAATCTTGTTATTTCCAGTTAAAATTGATATTTTATTTAATATTTATTATTTCTATAAAAACGTCAATAGAGTACTAATAATTAAAATTTAGTATACATAGGTACTTCTGCAATAATACGGCTTTTATGAAAAATAATTGAAAAAGTGGAGGTGCAAACGTCCCCTGGACTTTCCCATACTAAAAATAAAAGTTTCGTTTTTGGTATTCAACAGTACTATAGTTCGCGAGGCAGAGCCGTAGTACATTTTAGCTATAAGAACACTTTGTACCTAGGTAAGTAGGTACTATGTGATAGACATTTAAATTTTGCATTCAATTATATAATAATATATACACAGGGTGTCTCTAAAATATGCCGAAATCAAACAAGAGACAAAAAACATTTGAAATAATAATGTGTCTCTGTAAAAAAAAGTTGAAAACTATTGGCCGAACAGTTAAAAAGATATGAGCTTCTTTGACTGTGGATGATCAACCTTTGACCACTTACGCGACCCTCCTGAACAAAAAAAATTATGTCAAAAAACACATTTTTCCAGTAAAGAATCACATCCAAATTTCATCCTAATTGCTAAAAACAATCTTTTGTTATTTAAAAATATAGAAATTTTTTGAAGATCTTTGGCGTTGAATAGCGCTTTAACGAAGTAATTTCGGATAGAGGTAAGTTGCGTTAAATCGTCTTATTTTGATCCCCGCAATTTGTGGTTAAGCTATGGCACCATATTTTAGAGACACCCTGTATAGGGTGTTTCATTTAAAATAACAAAGTTGCTTATTGTACTGTGGAAAGCAAACGCCCTGTATACGTGATATAGATACATTTAAGAGAATGCAGAATTATATATTGAATAACTTTAAATAAAACGAAGGTTTGATAGCACGTAGTCGTTAACCCACAGATTTTAATGTAAAAATTTAAAGATGGTAATAGTAATTTACGTTATAAGTACGGTAAACTCAGTTTTACAGTAACGAGTCGAAATGTTTAAGGACGAGGCGACGAAGGAGCCGAGTCAGGAATTTTGAGAGGAGTTACTGTAAGAGTTTACCGGACGTATGTCGTAATGCGTTTTATTTCATACTGCATGCACTAAATCTTTGTTTAAAATTGAAAAAATTAAAAATAAAAATTTGAATTCATAATATGGACATCTATGAAATGGAAGTGTTTGTTTTTTGATTGTTTGCCTTGTCAAAACGGGAGAAAATTATAACATTTTTGACGAAGTTCTTCGTATAAATCTATTGCACCATTAATGTCAATTTTAATATTTAGTTTCTTTTTAATTGTAATATTTATTAATTTTGTAGTTTTTTAGTAATAAATAGTTTGATTATCGATTTATTTCATTTGAGTCCGGTAAAAGTTTTTACCGGACCTGATACCGTAAAGTCTTATTTACCGGACTCAAATCGTTAACTTAAACATGGGTGTTACGATGCAGTATGAAATAAAAGCTTTTACCGGCTATCGTGCTATCAAACCTTCGTTTTATTTAATTCCTAACCCATTCTGTGTTCGTAATGGATCTTAATCATTTAATGAATAACTTTTATATTTAAACTTCTTTCATATTTTGACTAATAAAGGCGCTATAGGAGCATCAATTTCCGATTTTCAAAACCGCGTAGAGGGCACCACAGTGAAATTCTGGCGTTCATTAAAAAGCAAAAATGTAGCTAATACCAAGCTGCATAAGTATAGAAAATTTAAACAAAATCGTGTGGACAGTATTTTTGTAATAATTTTTAAAAAATTTCAAAAGTTTTGGAAGAGCACCGTTGCGACCGTTTTTGGATTTACTTACTAAATAATTTTTTCTTATGGTGTAGTACCGCCAAAGGTCTTTCAAACAAGTTGTTACTAAACCTGATCAGATAATTGGTTTTTGAGTCATGGAGCGTTAAAGTCGAAATTTTGAAAAATTCATAGCGGCCGCTATTTTGAAGTTAGAGAGTCTTTCATATCCCCCACTCAGATTTTCAAAATTCCGCTTCTGAAAAAAATGCTACCAAAAAGCATGTTATTTTGTCAATGAATTTTCGATATACCCCTTCATTTCAAATTTCATCAAAATCGGTCCAGTAGTAGTTTTTGCGTTAGAGGCGATACATACTACACACATACACACCAGGGATAAACCGGGGGGGGGTGCGTCACCCCCCACGGTCTTTCAGTCGGCACAATCTTTATTCTTTCATATAAGAATTAAGAAGTCGGCAATTTAATTAAATGTGGAAAGTATGCTTTTCACATTTATCTATAAAAATATATCTTCGAGCTTGTTTGAGATAAATTTGTGCGTTTTATTTAGTTTTTTAATTGTGGAAAGAATTTTACGCAATAGTTTAGTGAGTTATAAATAGGTATTTGGTATTTTAAACATTACACCACCGTAAAGTCAGCAATTTTATAAACCTTATTCGGCAATTTCACCCCCGCTAGATTTTTTTCTAGGATCGTCCCTGATACACACCCACAGACAGACATTTTTTCTAGACCACTTTTTTGGGTTCCTGGGAGCCCAAAACACGTATTTCCACGAAAATCTCGATTTCGAAAATTTTCATGATATCAATACTTCCCATATACCTACCAGTGGTGGTATGGGAAAGTAAAAATTCATATCCTACTGTATTACTGCCCTTCCACAATAGTGTTAATGTTATGTTAATGGTAATGTTATGTTAGAGTGGTAACTTCCAAAGCATATAGAAGTTAATGTAGGCGTTCACAATCATGTTAATGGTAATATCACCCAGAAAATTTCTGGGCTGCTAACATCGTCACTAACATCTACTAATCAAAAGTGGGTGTAAACAAAAGGCTGTAATAATGTCCGTATACTTTTCTACTCCTCAACACAGAGCGAACACCCCATCGTCTCTTTTTGCAGCTACTTTTTAAATTTTTCTTTTTAATTTTTAATAAAATCCACATTTTCAATTATAATAGCTCCTGGTTTCTGTCCATTTGACCAGTGCTTATAATAAAATAGCAAGCAAACAACACAGAACAATATAACCATAATTCATGTAAAGGTACCGCCTACATTTGAAATACTGAACACCAACATTGACATTACCGTTACCATTAACATTACCATAAACATTAACATTTCCATTAACACTATTGTGGAAGGGTAGTTAGTTTCAGAAATATTGTACCATATTTTAAATACCTGTCAGCAAATTAAAACAGGATTTTTTTATTTATTCACAAATAGACTTGCTTTTATTATTTTCAAACATGAACTCATTGTAGATCAAGAACGATTACCTTCCAACAATTCGTACTTTTCCTTGAAGATCTTGCAAAACTGAAAAATATAGATGCAGACGAATTAAAACAGAAACTCATGGATTGTGGTCTACCTGGGGCAAATGCTGCTGTAATAATTTGTTTACTTGCAAAAACTAGAGTTAATAATTTTTTATATTTTGCAGAAAGATGACAAAAACAAGAAACAACAATAATATTGAGAGTTATTTGATTGAAATTGCGAATAAGTATGACATAATTTATTATAATATATTGTTTAATGTATTTATCACGCAACCTTCTATACAGTCTGTTACAGAATATGATATAATTATTAATAAATTTACAAGTCTTAAAATAATCTTACTAAATTACGATTACAACCAATCTAAAGATATTTACAACAGTTACCACAAGATAATATAATTAACATGTAAATTAAATGGCAAATGTTATCCCAAAGGAATGTTTTTAAAAATATTGTCATATCGTTAACTTCCCAAATGGATATATAAATATTATAAATTCTATTATATTTTGAGAATTCTACTGATTGCAGAGATATTCATTTCATTTTGAAGCTGCTGGTAGAAAAGTACAATTTGATAATCTATTAATAGAGATTGATCAAACAAGATAAAAACCATGTCAATATTAAAGCTTTGTTTATTTTATACAATGTGCAGTATCTCAAAATATAAACAACTTGAAAATTAGTGCCTAAATTCCCAATTTGATTAGCACTTGCTATTGCATCGATTTACAATGGTTACAAATAATAAAGCGGCAGATAGAGATACACAAATTTGATGATCCTAATTTTCTATAATAAATGGCTCAAAAAAGTTGCTAGACGTTTGTTACACTTACTTGTACTAGATCTAACAAAAGCAAACAAAGCAGCAACTTGAAGCCAAAATATTTTTTATAACTGAAATCACATTACTATGATTACATGGGACCTTCAATGATGCTAACTTTCATGAAACAATAATATAAGCTACGTGCTAGTAGAAATATTCCAAGAATAAAAGCTCCTACATACGCTACATAAATTCCATTGTGATGCTTCGCATACATGTACGTCCCCAACGTTACTCCGATACCAATGCTTAAAAATATCAGTCCTAATATCAAAAAAATTATACCTCGACCTCTTGCAAAATCTGGTCCAACAGATGACACTTTACGGCAATGAGGACAACGCGCCAATGCGTTATTCAAGGTATTAAACTGCGTATAAACAAAATTAGTCATTTTTCTTCAGAAAATTATAAAACCTACCAAAAATGTGTCATGACAATGCCCACAGGTAACTCGGCACATGCCAGGCATAGAGGGTGCAGGTGGAGTTACAGGACTAGGCGCTAAATTGATAATACGTTTGCAATTTGGCCTAGGACATGCTATGCGTTGTGACGAGCTCTTGCAAATAAGTAAACAGTTGCAGGGGCATCGCACATATTTTTTCCCGGGGGGAGCATTTCTAATAGGCTAAAATAAAATCAATCAAAAGGAATATTTTAATATTATAGATTGTTTACCGTAGCTTCATTGCATTGGCAACATTTAACAACATGTTGGTCACGTTTACCGGAAATATCGATCATCGCTTGGCACACTCTACAGGTAACCATAGGTACTCCTGCCCCTGTAGAGGTTTGGTAAAAGGGAGGCGGTAATTCATCTGGTCCAATTGGGGAGACAGTTGTTTGTTGCCCTGAAATAACTTGTTTTGATTTGGAAATTGTGTTGCTCGAATCGAATTATCAGCATTGTCTAACGAATATAGATTTAGTTCTGTCCTAGCTTGAATATTTTGATAAACTGTTCGAAATAATAGACAACAATAGGCGGCTGATAATGAGTCATCATTTGGACTTGCAAATATTCTTATTGCTACAGAAGTACTAGTTTTATTAAATATTATTAGGCATTACCTGCTGCATCTCCTCCATAGGACGTGGTGTCATTTTTGAGTAGGGGTTGCCTTTCACCCTCGTTGCCGTCCCCCATGGCTTAACAACAGAGTTTAACAACAAAGACGAACCCTCCTTATCGTTTGACGTTTGGTTTGACAGCTATTTTTTTCAGATAACAATGATTTAGGGATTTTAATGCTGTCAATTTTACAGTCACAGTGAAAAGTTACTAAATAAATTTAAAATTAAACCCAAAAGGATTTCTTATGCGCATGCGCGAACTTTGTCAATCTCAATGTATATACACGGTGTAGTGAAATAAATTTAAACTGTCAGCCCGACCAAGCTTACAGAGTTGAAAGGAGGCGTGTCCGGTGCTGTTATAGTTTTTCAAAGTACAGTAAAATAAAAACATTTAGGAGGCAAATTTAAATAATTGTAAATATTTTTCATTCGAAGAATTCCATGACCTTCCGAATGATATTTCTGGCTTCAGAATGAATTATCTTCCTCGATTTAGCATTTATACTTAACAGATTTTAAACGTCAAAACAATCTGACAGACACTGAAATTATTAAAATTTCAAACGTCAATTGAATTTTTTCAGCGAATGTACTTTTGAGTATATTTGTTTGCTACTGGTTGATCGCGCCTTGTCTTTCAAAATTTAGTTGACATATTTTCCGGGGCATTTGTAAGCTTGGTGGAGCTTTACAAACGACTTGCGGGTCATTCAGAGTCTTTTTTTTAAGATTCACCAACCTTGCAATTCCTCTCGGAAGTATGTTTGACAATGCTGCTGTTTTTTTGGCCGTTGCTACTGCCATGGCAGACGAGGAATAATTCTGACACAGTCATTAATTCGGCAACGCGAATACGAGCTCCATCTACTGCGCATATTCGGGGCTAAATTATTCCCATTATGAAAGTTTCAAACATTTGAAATTGATTTTTAATTAATTTGCAAGTTGAAAATGACCAACTAAAAAATATTAGAGTAAAGTTCTAATTCTTCCGAGCGATTGATTTTGTTTGTAATTAATAATTATTATCATTAGAATTCTCAGAAACAGATTTTTACGCCTTGGGAGTAGGCAACCAATCGTACACCACCTCTGTCCTTATAATCTCAGGAAGCTGAAATAATTTTCCTGCGCATGTCCAGGGACATCACGTGACTTGCACTGCATTGAACTGCACCGACTATGGACCACAGTGCAGATGAATGTACACTCGGTTCATGAAATTGTCTGATTGAAACGCCGACACCAGTGTAGTGCAGCCGTCATTCGTTCATTGGAATTCTAGCACACTTCGAGCACACTACACTAGTGTACACCAGTACAGACTAGACTAGTGCAGCGATTGGAATTCGATATAAGCTTGGTGGTGCTGTAGTTCCTCTATGTGGTGCCCTCGTGAGGGGCATGTTAACTACTATGTATTTTATATCTGAAAAATTGTTGCCGTTGATTATCTAATAAAAATGGCCCCACATGGAGGACTTGTCAAAAACAAAATTTGAATTGAAATGGGCAAATGGCCAATACAGCTCGACGAAGCTTACAAAGTTGAAAGGAGGCGTGTCCGGCGCTGTAATAATTTTTCAAAGTACAGTCAAAATAAAAACATTTAGGCGGCAAATTTAAATAACTCAATACTTTTCATTCGAAGAATTCCATGATCTTCCAAATGATATTTCTGGCTTCAGAATGAATTATCTTCCTCCATTTAGCATTCATACTTAACAGATTTGAACCGTTAATAAATGTGACAAACAGTGAAATTATTAAAATTTCAAACGTCAATTGAATTTTTTCAGTGAATGTACTTTTGAGTATAATTGTTTGCTATTGGTTGATTTAGTTGACATATTTTCCAAGCCTTTTGAAGCTTGGTGGAGTTTTATTATATTTTAACTTATAACTCGATAAGAGTTGGGGATGCAGCTGGCCATGGTTGAACATGGCCATTCATTTTTACCCTAGTTGCTATGGTTACTATATATAATCTATGAATAGGGTAAATACAAACAAAACTTTTAACCTGAGCAAATTTTATTATTCGTTAAAATGAGTAAAAATTCTGCATTAAATACAATTTCAACACCTCAAAGTCGTATCAAAAACGAAACAAAGGACAGGTTTGATGCTTTATTAAAGCAAGCTTTAAATTCCAAAAGTCATAAAGATGCACATAATCAGTCAACTCGCAAGTTAATTTCAGATGCCGAATCCTTAACAAGCAGCAATGAAAACATTGTACCCTGTAACTCCAACTTGAACTACAAAAATGTGACAGAAATTGTGGAAGTTGATGTCCATGAAGATTTTCAGAACGATAATTTTATTCTTAATAAATTTTTGAACGATCCCCATCAAATGAAAGATGTCGAAAGAAGTGAAATAAAAGATGGTAATGAGATTATTTCATTTGATGCAAATGAACCTGAAGTGGTGTTTATAAAACCTCCTGTTCCACGTCCAAGAAAGTCTAAAAAAGTTCCTGTTGAAGATTATTCTAGTTCATCGAGTACCACTGGAACGTATAAAATTAATTCAGCCATTGTGACAAAAGATATTGAAGAACAGAAAAGTTTACCGAGATCAAAAATAGTTAATGCCAATAGTGACGAATCTTTAAATGTTTTAAAAGTAAAAGAAAATTCACATAAATTGCCACCAAGAAAAAAAATACCAACAAGTGCCAAAACCTCAGTGAGTCAATCTTCAGACAATTCTGATAACGAAAAGGATGCATTAAAATCAAAAAGTTGTACAGAAATCAATGAAAAGGGTGATCTCGATCAAACTGATCAAATAAAATACGAAAATGAAGTTAAACGTAAGCGAAAGTCTACACCAAGACGTAAGGAGAACTTTAAAGAATTTGCAGAAACTGTAATAGAAGATAAATTAAAAATTAATTACACCTACGAAAAGATTATTGGTATTACTGTCCATAAAACAGATCGTTTGAAATTGGATTCGTTAGTAATACATCCGGTAGTTAAAATACATATTGTGGATAGTGAAACTGGTAAATACATTAAGAAAAGTGATAGAAATAGACCCGTTGTTTTCTATTACGAAAATAAAGATATTACTTACATTACACCAGTAATTTCAGAGCCCTACAGTCTTTATGAAAAACGGTATGTAATATAAACTTAAATTACTTTTAACAATATTAATGCAAATACAAATTTTAGTTCCTTATATCCAGCATGGGAAGAAACCGTAATGATAAACGAAGACATCAATCTACTGATGGCAAATGAAAGCAACACAATTATATTCTTTGAAGTAATGGATTTTGTTTCTTTTTCTGTTGCCCATTCTCAATTTAATCAGAAAGGTACCTATTTAATTTATTGTAGATTTTAGATATGGTATACTTTTACAGGGTGTGTATTCAGCGCAGAATTCTTTTATCGTATTTCGAAATAAGAGGAAAATGTTGGTAAGAAATTGAGGGACTTGTAATAATAATAACCTAAAGTTATCTTTATTATTTTCTATATCAAAATGAAATTGACTACAAGTACAAGTAGGGGGGATTTGAAATTTAAAGAACGTTTTACAAAAATTGAAACAGGCTTAATATTTAAAATTAAATTTTTTACAAAAGTAGTTCTTTTTAATTAATTCGTCGGCTTTTCTTAAGAGTCTTTATTTAAAAAAAACACAAGTAGTAATAACTTTATATACCTAATTCATAAAAAGAAACATTCGCCCTCAACGTACAGTTTGCATCCGACTCCCGACTATAGGCGATGTCTACCGAACCACTCGGCGCCAAATTGAAATTTAAAAACAGCCTACAGTTCGACAAACCTTGCCTCTGATCGTTCCCGATCAGCTGACTCTGCTGACAGAAATCAAACTTGCCAACTCTTTAACTACTGGTAAAAAGTAACAAACACGAAGATATACATATTCCACGACCTTCTTGATTTCCGAGACTTTGACTTGACGTCAAGTTTCGTAAATCAAGAAGGTCGTGACATATTGTAAGAGTAGGTACAAAATCTCACATAACTTAAAGTTAGCATTTTCGTGTCGCTTATAAAAAAAACCTTATGAGTTCATTTTTTAAACCTCTTCGGTTATGATTTGGTAATTTGAATTTGTATGAAAATTGAAAGTACTAATTAGTAGAAACATACTGGGTTTTGAAAAAAAGGGCATCGTTGCCTGTTTTTTAATTTGAAAAATTGAAAATTGCCCATTTATATCAATTATCCCAAATTAGTTATCAGCTGCCATAATGGAACTTTTCTACAGGGTGATCAAAAATGATTGAAGGTCACATGACCGCTAGTCGGTCCAATTACTATCAAAAATGCTTTCCATTTTGTCAAACAGTCTGTTGTTTATCAATACTTACATCTGTTCAGTGTCTTGCGCATTATTTTCCATCTGTCATTTCCATCTGTCATTTAAATTACAATGTCTACACCACTGAAATTACCAAGGTTATTTAAGTACCGACAGCAGCAGTAAGCGGACAACAAAAAATCAGTATGAAGCGGCACGTTCAATCATTTTTGATCACCCTGTACATGTAAGTTCAAATGGAACGTTACACTTTATTAAGTGGGCGGCCGCTGCGCATTTTGTCGATAGAGGGCAGCAGCCATGAAATGTGACAAGGCCAACTGTATCTAATGCGACTTCGTCTTATTAAGGCCGTTCCAATTCGCCATTTTCATACTTTATCAATTTTACAGAGGCGTACAAAGCCAGTTGATTATTTTTTTTTCTAAAGTAGCGACATGAACTTGAAAAGGCAACAATAACGATCTTTCGTCCGCTAGATGGTGTTAAGAATTTCGAGTTTGCAGTAAAGTTTGTCAACAAGTTTGCGACTTTGATAGTTTGACGTTTAGCATAATTATTGTCATAAAAGGTGCTTTCCATTTACCAACAATTTCAGATAATCTCACCTCACTTCAGATAATCTCACTTGGACAACGCGTTCTATTTAGAATATGACATCTGAGTTAAAGTGAGTTTTTGTTTTCCCCCCGCACCGATCAAGCTGTACCTACGAAGCAAGTGCAGTGGTAATATTTTTTGCTCACTTAGTGCTGTAAGGCAACACACGTAAAAGTAGTTCTATTTAGGTTGGCAAAGTGAGGTGAGATTCTCATCTCACTAAAGTGAAGTGATATTCTCATGTTGAGTGTAAATAGAAAGCACCTAATATTACTGAATTTTTTGGATATTCAAAATATTAACATATTGGAAGGCGTTTTAAATAATATTGCAGTGTTTGATAACAGGTAAGTAACTTATAAATATTAGACCCTTAAAAGATTACAAGAATCCATATTATATTATTAATTGTTATAATCTCAGGAAAGTCACAAAAATGCTGTAGATGTATACAATCTCGATTGAATGTGTCCTGGGAACAAGAGTTATGAGTCAATCAAACAACCTTTATCATGGCAACATCGTTTTTAACGTGCTTAACTAGGAGGACAGGTAGTTTATACAAATTTTCTTTTTAATAACTAATTTAGGTAATACAGACTGGCATGACAAGATTAACGGTATCCAAATTTTGGGCAATTACAAACGCTATAGGTACAGTTCATGAAGTGTAGTTGATTTGTTGTAATATTTTTAATGATGAAACCTAACAGACAAAATCACTATCCACTCTTTTTCTCCAGACTTATGAAGAATAAGATTCAACATCGATGTCATCGTAAGATTTAGTCACAGACCGAAAATTTACCAATGGAATATAGTCTGGTAGGTACACTCCATAATTTCCACGTTTCGACTGCATAAAATATTGGGATAAAACAATTAACCGAAGTGCCCTTTTGAATTCTTTCGCATTTGGAATGGGATTGAGAGACCGAATATTAGAGAATACATTTTCTACGGCAGTTATTTGAAATTTTCACTGTTAAAAATCTATTTTGCTGGTTCAAAACACCTTTTGTGGATAGCAATAAGCCTGTTTGTAACGGTTTCGAATAGCGTTTTGCCATCAGAAGACATTTTATTAGTAAAATTTCAATATTAGTGTAATAGTTTTAGTACTCTATTAGTCTATTCCATAGTATAATAGTGGTTTTATTAGTATTATAATTATAGTTGTATAAAAACTGCTTAAGTAAATACATGTAGCCTATATTGCGTATTATTTCGTCATTTTTATTATCAAATTGATATCCAGATTGTATGGCTGTTTCATGTTATCAATAAACCATTATGCCTTACTTCTGGAAACAAGTATTCAACCTTTACTTCCAACACTTCTAATAAATTCAGTATCTCTTCATGTATTTCTGGAATAGGTAGGTACACTTAAATGTTTCAATTCTTCTTTGTAGTGTTTTAATGCACAGAATAGATAGCAATTGTCTTTTAGTTCATTGTAAGCACTTGTACCACGTTGTACTTGTACTACATGTAGTATACAACTTGAGGAATTAGCGAATGCTCGTATCTGATCATTTTATTCCACGGTGGGTGCCTACCCTATTATTATATCTGTTCAGCTCGAATACTTTCTTTAAATTTTCAAATATAGATATAATTTCTCTTTTCTCTCTATTACTGTGCAACTTGTAACTGATTTTGTAAAGTGTTTATTAATTAATTCTTGGTCATGGATTATAGGATTGGGGATCGTGAGCTAGGAACAATTGGATTTGTTTAATCATATCATATATTAAAGGTTATCATATATTTTATTGTAACATATTACATCGGTTCTAGGTCAATCAATTAGCAATTTCATTATTAGACACAAAAGAACATATGCATTGTCATAAGTAGTTACATAAATTAAGTTATGCTTAACACTTATTGGAACACCCAATCACTTATTGACATCGAATAATACCTACAATTCATTTTTTACACTTTTCCGATAACAAACAGAAATTATAAATAAACTTCCTAATGGTGTCAGACAAATCTAGAGAATTATTTACTCTTGTACGTTTTCTGGGTTGAAGAGTTTTGGAAGTATGGGCTGTAAAATTGTTGGTAAAGCTTTTCATCGCAAAACATTTCTGTCCCTCCGATTTTTGAATTGATCTTGATTTCTCATTCTTCAAGCAAAGAAAATAACAGTTTATTTCAATATATCTCAAAACTAATATTTTAATTGTTAATTGAATCTGATAAATACTTACTTCTCAAAGCATTGCAAAACAGGATAATATCACCTTCTCTACCAATATTATTTATCCACTTTTCCGGGTTATTTTTCGGTAATCAGTAAAATGTTACACCGCTATTAATGTGGCAATTAATTGCACAATAACAAAGCATGATAATTAATTCTTAATTGCAAAACTAAACTGAATTTTAAATTCAAATAGTATTTAAATTGATAAACGTCAAAGTCGCGAATAGTAGCGCCACAGCGGCAAGTAAATCGTTATTGTTGCCTTTTAAAACGTCAAAATTCATGTCGCTACTTTAGAAAAAAAACAATCAACTGGCTTTGGAGGCGTACACTGCGTGGCGCCCTCTAAACGGCAACAAGCAGTACTACTTTTTGACTGATAAAAGTGTCACATTTGAAATTTAAATTTCAAAAATGCGAAAGTGCATTATATGTGGGAATAAGTGTAGCCCTTTTCACCAGGTGCCAAGCGCTTCTGAAGTTCGGAAAGCATGGTTAGAACGCTTTTGTGGTATAGGTACTTATTGAAACACAATAGTAGCGGCTTATTTGAGATATCACAATTGCAATTTTTCTGTGATAATTTACATTACTTTACTTTCAAACTCCTATTCAACAAGCCACGCTATAGGTAGTCTAATATCGTTGTATATTGATTTAGTACCAATAGCAGAATTTCAGAATTATGCAAATTTATCTGTGGAAACAGGCGAATGTAATTTTTGCAGTTAAACTACAACTTCCATGCAATAACTGTTTAATTTCTTGTCAAATTATAAAATAGATAGTACAAGAAAGCATACCTACATTTAGACTCCCTGCACTAATTTATTAACCCTAAACTAGGGGAAGTGTGTCTGAGATGGCATACTTCTTGAATTAAACTGTTTAAAAAAAAAAACTATGACCGAGTAAAAAACAAGACTAGCGGTATCTTTTACACAGTTTATTTACTAACACAGAGTTAACACAAAAATTCAACAATCATAAACTGGAGTATTATATTACTTCCATTCTTCTGTGTCAACTGAAGAGTTCCATTCATTAACAATGGATGTTTTAAACATGTTAACAGAATGTGGGTTCCTCGTATTACGTATTGTAACAGATAACTTCTCATCAAATGTTGCTCTATTCAAAAAGTTTGGAAATGGATCCCTTCAAAATGTTATAGATCACCCACTACTGCCAAATATGCCGTTATTTCTCAGTTTTGATTTTTGCCACGCACTCAAAAATGCTAGAAACTTATTTTTAGATCATGATATGAGTTCTTCAAAAGGTGTGATTTCTTCAGATTATTTAAAGAGGCTATATTACCTACAAGAAGGTTTTTCTATAAAACCAGTTAGATATTTGACTAAAAAACATCTTTACCCAAGCAATCTTGAAAAGATGAATGTATTACGTGCTATTCAAGTCTTCTCTCCCATAGTCACGACTGCTTTGCAATATTTAAAGGAAGCTGGTGATCGGCGATTTTATAATGTTAATCCCACTATCCTGTATATGCAGAATATGTATAAATTCTTCCAAATTCACAATGTCTCAAGCCGCCATCAGTACATACGTTCATTAGATAGTTCCATTGCACCTTACGTTCACATATCCGACGATCGTTTACACTGGTTAAATGTTACTTTTCCAAATTACATCGACGAAATTCAAACAAAGAAATTACCTCCAAATGAGAACAAACCATTAAGCCGCAAAATATTGAAACTTTAATTCTTTACTATTTCGAAACCACTGGACGATAATTCATTTCCAACTATTATATGTACATAGGTATGTTCCACACATAACGACTCAAGTTACATTTTGATGAAAATTTACAAATATGTTCGCTAAGCTTTGAAACGCTGGTACCATACCTAGTTTGATTTCACTGCATTGTGCGTTCGGTGTATGGAGACCCAAGTACTAAGTGTCGGGACTAAATTTAGGTTTTCTCAAAAAACTTTTTTGAAGCAAACATAAATAAATTAAATCGTCAAATGTCACGGTCAAAAATGACAAATCATATGAAGACGTCATAGTAGTAGGTACTGCTTGTTGCCGTTTAGAGGGCGCCACGCAGTGTACGCCTCTGTAATATTGATAAAGTATGAAAATGGCGAATTGGAACGGCCTTAATAAGACGAAGTCGCATTAGATACAGTTGGCCTTGAATGTGAATACCTAAGTACAGTCTATTTTTTTTTAAAGATCCACCAACCTTGCAATTTCTCTCGAAAGTATGTTTGGCAACGCTGCTGGTGAAATGTTTTAGTAATTTTTAAA
Organism: Hemicrepidius hirtus; assembly: GCA_963082805.1. NCBI lineage: Eukaryota > Metazoa > Arthropoda > Insecta > Coleoptera > Elateridae > Hemicrepidius > Hemicrepidius hirtus. The sequence goes on from OY720165.1 coordinate 8,663,431, forward strand.
GTAGGGTTAGGACTAATAAATTTAATGGTTAATTTTGACAAGTGCTTTTCACAAGAATTATTTTCATATATTTTGTTAAATATTGTTGATTTATGTGGATATATGCTGAGTTTATGTAAATTCGCTCGATTTAATATGAAGTATTATAATTTTATGGTTGAAATAATTAGAGGTAAGAATAGAAAAAAAATTATTCAGCTAAATTAGAATAATTGGGATTATTTTCAGAATCAGATTACGATGTAAAACTCTGAATCATCGTAATATATGAGAGATATGGACCAAAATTGAATCTAAATCCGAATCTTCGCCTCAATAGATTACCAACTACGATTGGCGGTATTTTTGAACATAAAATTGTCTATTTATCCTAAATTAGTTATTAACTTCCATAATAGAACTTTTGTACATGTAATTCAAATGGAACGTTACACTTTATTAAATAATTTCCCATTGCAGTTTTGTTGGAATAACGTATTGGAGGTTCATCCAAACGGAGAATGATATGGAGCATTGTTAAAAATAAGAACAGTTTCAAAACCATCAAATGATAGAGCTAGAATAAATTGATTAATTCACTCTTTAAATAGATAATCCCTGTTTCTGAATCTTAAAAGCAAACATGTATCTAAGAAACCTCAGAACACCCTGCATGGGGCACTGTAAACCTTCTGCTTTTCTTAATTTTTAATCTTTCTTGGGAAGGTTGTCAATAGTCCAAGATTTAGTAGCAAAATCGTTTTTGTAATTCCGGTTTTCATCAATAAAAATAAATCTTATATTGGAGTAAAATAGTCTTCTTTATATAAATAATAAATATTAAATAAAATAGTCTTCTTTATGTTTTAATTAAGATCTTAAAAATTTAAATTTGAATTTTGAAATGTAGTGATGCGCACTCATAAATTGACAGAACATTTTGATTGATGTGGATTGATGTTTGAATCAATGTTACCACACAGACAGAAATTACCAAAAATTTAATTTTTTTTTGTTATACCAACTTAAATCAACAGGTGGTGGATCTTTAAAAAAAAACGGACTTTATGGTCACACAGAATGTAAACTTCAAGTGCGGGTCAAGGATAAGTAATAATGTACAGAAAAACATTATTATAATACATTCAGAAAACTCCCGTGACATTTAACGTGTTTAATGGAAAATTCAGTTGGTTAACAAAAAAATCCCTATACATCGCGTGCACGTAGGAATACATTCTCAGAGTGCTTGTAGGTAAAGCTGGCGGACTTACAACGGTTGTTTACGTGCATTAGTTGAATGCTTTTTTGTTGTATTTGCGTTAATTTAAAAAGTTCCGATAGTTTTGTAAGAAAACTGAGTGCCGATAAGAGTGATTACTTTAAATCTTTAGTGCCAAATGTACAGACTCGCTTTTTAGAGAAATTACAGTTAATTAATAACGTTGATCCATACTTGGTAGACATGTCCACTTGTTCCAAAGAATTATGCAATTTCCCAAAAATAACATACTTTGACATTGTGTTCAAAAAAAAGTACAGACACACAGGAAGAGTTCAAGCTGTACAAGAGCTTAGAAGCATATAATTTATTTATTTGTAATTGGGTAGAAAACTTATGTGTTATGCCAGTTATGCAAACATTCATAATACAGCGTGAGTCGGGAGGAAACTGAAAAACGTCGGGTGTGTGTTCTACACAAAAATATAAGACAAAAAAACCAAAAAGTTGTTATCCGATTTTTGAAAAAACAAGCATCAGATATATTAAATTTTAACTGCACAACTTGAAACTTTGAAGACGCTGTATCTTGAAATAAAACAAAAATCGGATAACAACTGTTGGGTTTTTTTGTCTTATATTTACGTATAGAACACACACTCGACGTTTGTCAGTTTTCTCCCAACTCACCCTGTATATCTTACTATCTTTGCTTTTCTACATTTTCTTCTAGCGTATCATTATAAACTGCCTACTGATCTTTTATAACCCATATTTTGTGTGGGAATCCAGCCTGGGTTATCCTTGTCCTCTAATTGTTTACATATGGACGAACAAGACTTCAAAATTTGTAATTAGGATATTTTACAATTACTGTTATTATTTACCTGTTTAAAAATATTTAGAATATATCATTTCATACTTCAATTTGAGTTCTGTCAAGTCATCTCTTTTTACAGCCAAAGTCCATGCTTCACGTCTTTCCTGATGGGAATCGAAAAAAAAACACCTTGCCTCTTGCACCATTACTGCCACAATTTACAAGTTACAACCGCACATAAATTTGGCATTTCTAAAAAATATATTGTTACCTGCAACAGTAGGTAAATGAATGAACTTTCGTGCGACTTTAAAGTGGTTTTTATACCTTGTTACAACAGAAACAACGGGTACCTACTACCACAATCTATCCTACAATGCTTTACTCGTCCATAGATATTAATATTGTTCTAAAATATCCTAGATCACTTCACAATTCACAAAAACACTGCTTTACACCTCAAACGTATATGAAATAAACAGACCGCTTTACCTACAAGCAACTTGACCTTGGTTTGAGAGGTTGGGTTAGTCACTTGATGAACGCGATGTATTAGCTATTAATAATCAAAGTCCCATTTTCAAAAATTTATACTGATTTTTATACTAGTCAACTAAATTTTCCATTTGACACATTCAATGTCATGGTAGTTTTCTGGAAATTGCAATAAATGCTTTGTAGAAAATCTTAATCAAAATCCAAATTTTTCGTTTTTGTTCGAGTTCTGCGTTCTTAAAATTAACAAAGATTTTGTAGCTGCTGCCCTTTATCGACAAAAAGCGCAGCGGCCGCCCTCTTAAATTACTAAAAATTTCAATTTTTTTATACCAACTTAAAGTAACAAGTGGTGGATCTTTAAAAAAGCGGACTTTACAGCTCTACCAAGCTTACAATGTTGAAAGAGGGCGTGTCCGGCGCTAATACAGTTTTTCAAAGTACAGTAAAATAAAAACTTGTAGGCGGTATATTTAAATAATTGTAAATGATTTTCATTCGAAGAATTCGATGACCTTCGGAATGATATTTCTGACTTAAGAATGGATTATCTTCCTCAATTTAACATTCATACTTATCAGATTTTAAACGTCAAAACAATCTGACAAACACTGAAAGTATTTAAAATTTTAAACGTTAATTGAATTTTTCCAGAGAATGTACTTCTGAGTAGGATTATTTGCTGTTGGTTGACGTATTGTCGCGCTTCGTCTTTTAAAATGTAGTTGACATATTTTCTGGGACATTTGTAAGCTTGGTGGAGCTGTATAGTAATATTTTGATTAGGTATGTGTTTCAAGTCCCCCAATAGTACAATATTTGTCTACACATATTTAAAGTTCAATACCAAGATAAAAGAAAAATGTGCTAAACGGACACTTTTTATTATAAAATGTCGTTTTAAGGTTCATCGAAAGGATGGCACAAAATAGCATGGGCATTTCTGAAACCATTAGGCAAACATAATCAATCAAACATAAACAAAAAGGCAAGACTACAATTATATTACCCAGGAAAGCATAAAAAACTTCTACCAGACATTTGTGACATATTCCATTGGTGGAACAATAAAAAATTATTAAAATATCCAGCATCATTATACGCTACCGTTAAGGGTATATCACCACCACAAGAAATAATAATTACTCTGCGTTCAAAAACACCGATTCATGGAGAAAAAGCCTCTAGAGCCATTTTTGGGACAGATGCAAATACTGATCAGAATGTTCCCATTAAGTCTATAACCTCCAGTAACATTAACGATGTTATCACAGTGGATGATCGAAATCAACCAGTCTGGTCCAGATCAAACTATCAAATGTGTAAATTACCAAATAAATGTGTAACAGAACTGTCAGGGTATGATGAAGGCTGTTTAATATTGAAATTTAGCAATAGCGGCTTAAATTTGGCTTGTGCTGTACTCATCGATAACGTTTATTCCATAATTATATTTTCGGTAAACACAACAGATATTTGTTTATAATGGCCTGATTTATAAATTACAATTTTTAAGGTCAAATCATATGAAGAAGTCTCTAGATATTCAGGACACCAAGGCTTAATCTATGATATAAATTGGTCAAAGGATGACCAGTTTATTATAACAGCTTCAGCTGATTGTACAGTCTGTGTTTGGAGTTTTATTAGCAATATGTTCGTTGAAGTATGTGCCGTAAAAGTACAGGGTGTTGAAAGTTTAGGAAATGATTGTAGACTCAAAAACTCGAAAATTCATGTAATTAAATATATATCGGGAAACGTTTTGTTTATAAGTTAGGTCTACTACCGACTATGACGAAATTAATTTTATTTAATTTAATTTTCAACATTCTCACCTTTTTCGTCTCAAATGTTTTAGATTTAGAAGGATGACCATCGTATGGAGTTTGCTTATGTTCTGACTCTGTTTAGTTTATATTCGGCATCAACATGTTTTTCATTAATTTCATTTAAGGTTTGCGGACGGAAGGTCTTCTTTCGACCTCTTTGAAACCATAGAAATATCATCCCATTTCAATTAATCCATGTGACGTTGTACCTCAGATTTTGATGCAGATTCTGCGAGAAAAAGCCTAGAGGCTCCAAGTTGCAAATAACAGACTTTCAGATGGATCGTTTCTTCATATCTCGCCCTAAAGTTCATTTTCGTAATGTATTTTCTCTCTTTCTCGGTGCAATTGCTTAAAGTTGGTGGTAGCCCAGGTAGTATCCATTTGAAAATAAAAATTTGACTATCGCTGCTCAAATCCTGTAGGCCCTGAAAATGTTCTAACTACATCATTTCGATTGGTATTATATCGGCAATGGTAATGCGATCTCTCAATTAAGAGCTCTATAGCTCTGGGAGTTTAAACCGTGAATCAAATTTTCAAGTATCGACTCAAGAAACTCACCCCATTCTCCATCGAGCAAATCCTAGTGCTGCAGCTAAAAACAACTTTCAGTTCTAATTTTATGTCTAGCGGACGTTTGGTCCGTGCCAAGACATGCATTTTAGGTATAGTGTTGCAAACGAAAGTCGACAAGATGTTTCTATCTTGTAGTTAGGCAACGCTATGGTCTGTGGATCATTCACCGTTAGTCTAAATTATTATTAGACTTTTATTTATGGGATCGTTTACAGAACGCCATCCAGTTGCCACTGTTTACATGCTTTGTCAGGGAATCACGCATTTTTGTTTTTCAGTCTAAAATCATTTCTGAAAAAATGAACCCAACTTTCATGATCACCAAGTAGATTTCCATTGCGAAAATCATTCTAAAATATAAGTTTTAGATGTTACCACATCCTTCCTACGTGTATGTAAGTGATATTAGTTCGAAAAACATCATAGCAACAGGATGTTATGATGAAATTATACGAATTTGGTGTAAAACAGACACTGAAATGTCTTACAATTTATTTCAAGAACTCGAAGGACATAAGGGTTATGTTACATCACTTTGTTTTAACTCCAAGTCTTCCGTGTTATATTCTTCTGATGCTACAGGGTTAATTATTGAATGGAAACATAGATCGACAGAAAATATTTGGAATTTAAAAAGGTTTTTATTTTGAAAACATAATTTTGAAGAGTGTTTATTCTGTTTTTTTGCAGGGAAATAAAGTTAACCGACTTAAGAGACACAATAATCAACCAAATTTTGTTACACACCAGAGAAAGGCGTCTCTTAATCCACGCACGTGATAATGCTTTACGTATAATAGACATTAAAAGTGGTTGTGTCTTACATTGGTTACAAGGAGCCTTAAATAGCAGGTTAGACTGAATTCTGAATTTCTACCTATTTATACAATATGATAGAATATTGTTTTAATAGGAGCAGAAATGGAACTTTTTGTGATGCGTCTGTCCTGTCCCTAACGCTCGTACACTAATAATTATTGACAAAGCACAAAAGCCGTCCGCTAAACCTTACAGATGCAGCACAAAAACTTCCACTTCTACACTGAATTAAACATACTGTTTGCTGACTGGTGTGATTTTCTGAAATAATTCGATTTCTGTTTAGAATTAAAACAACATGCAGCTTCTCGCCTTGTGGCAACTTCATTTTTGCTGGAAGTGAAAATGGATTTATAAATGTATGGAACTCAGATTTAGGACAGTTTGTTGCAAGCTATTCCCCTTACGATGCATTTAATTATCAGAATTTGACAGTGAATTGTGTACAGTTTCATCCGCATGATAATATACTTGCAGTATCTCATTACGGACATAATTTACCAGTTTTATTAATTTTATATGATGCCACTTTGGATGGCAAAAGTAATGTAGGGCTGAGATTGTTACAAACCTATGACGAACTACATGATTTGCAAAAAAGTTCAAAGTTAAAAGGTAATTTAAAAGAGACTGTTCGAAAGATTATTACGGAAGGTGGTGATGAAAAGAAACACGGAAAAATTAAATTTGAAGATGTTATACAGAAGATTGATGATATTGTTAGTATTAGTCGTGCTACTGCCAGTGGTAGTTCTAAAACTTCTCTTAATAATTAACATTTGAGTTTCGTATTACCAGAAATTAGTTTTTGTTATAATTATACATGCCACTACATGTTTTATGTAAAGGAAATAAACTTTCTAAATAATGAATATATATATATTTAGGTAGGTACGTATTTTTTTTACACATGTGCCAGAGAGCGGAGAACGCCATCATAGAGAGTTTTAGAGCACCGTACGTTAAGAGTACGGTAACGCTAACACTAACGTATTTGCTAAATATAACAATATGTTGCTTAGCAAAGCAGAATCTTGCCTAGCAAAGACGTTACCGTTAGCGTTAGCGTACTCTAGCGTATAGTGCTCTAAAACTCTCCAATTGTTGAAATCATACGTCCTCCATCTAACACTTTATCGGGGCTTCAGTCCGATGCAAGGGTAATATTTGTATGTAAATACCTTGGAAACCAAACTCCTGATCTGCATAGAAACATAGTGTTAGTATTGCAATGCAAGTGGCACTATGGAGTGCAATCAAAACCAGTCGTTCTACAAATAGCCTCCTCCCACATAGATTTTCAGCAAAGTGATTGGTAAAAATCAATTTCGACCAATCAATGCAAGAATTTTAATCGTCTGAGTTTTGTATAAAAGCGAGGAAAAATTGGATACAGTCAAGAGTTTATTTGTAGTGAACTCACCTAACTACTCTCATCATAACCTAGATGTTTCCTCAGGTCCGCCCATAATAATACATTTATTTAAGCTTTCTTGATATTATGAAGAAAAGAACAGCAACAAGCAAATCTAGTAGACAACGCAGCACGTTACGAGCGATTCTACATCATACAAGGATTCCACCAGCAGTTTCACCACTTCATCCATCTCCAGTCAAGCAGACTTCTTCAACGTTACCTTTGGTTATCAATACGCAAGAATTAGTTATTTTGTCCAAGGAAGATTCTTCAGAAATTCCTACTTCTGTTGATTACCATCTTGAACCTCTCAAGATATCTTCAGCCAGCTACATTGGAATTTCTCCATTTTTTATATCAGACTTGGAACCTCGAAGATTCATTGTTAGAAACAATTACCGAAGATCTCAAGAAATCGAAGTACCTGAAGACCTGTCAGTATTTCGTCATTGTTGGGATTATTTCCCTCACATGTATTAAAGTTTCTTTTCAACATTATTAATAAAGGATACCTTACTTTTATCTAACTGTGTATATAAGTTGTTCTGATATAATAAATATGTTTAATAATCAATTGGAGTTAGATTAATTCAGAACACGCCAATAAGAGTACGCAAACCACTAGAACTTGATCTAAAACGAAATTTTCGAGAGAGGGGTCACGGTATGGGAGTCTGGGCGGCCGAGACATCTTTTGTCACCGATCTGGTTTCAGTCACAACCTTCCTCAGAATTTTGGTAGTTTTTTCAATTCTGGCGTTGTGATTTGGCTTAGGAGGTCGCGGTGCAAACATAAACTCATAGAAAAATTACAGAAATTCCGAAAGGGTTGCTGAGAACGCATTTCCAAAATTGCGGAAAGGGAAGGGCAGATTTTTGAGAGGCAAATAAGAGACTTGGATAGGGACAATTGTCGTCTCGTAACTGCGGACAATTTGTTCAGGTTTAATGACGTGGGACGTGGGAAAAGTGTACAGTCGACCGCCAGACGATGTATATTTCTTTGGTATCTCTGCGGCTTGACTTCTATTTTGGTTAGGGAGATGCTTTGCTGCTTTTAGCGAGAATGTGGAACAACATATCGAAATGCAGTTGTGGTACCGCGATGCATTTTTCCGCCACCAACACACTCAAAATGGATTTAACATTGTCCTATGCGTGTCATGTGACAAGCCACCCCCTACGTTCTTCACGAACAGGCAGAGAGTCTGATTTAAGTCGCCAAGGTCCGCGCGCACTTGTTCGGTTCCGTTCTGTTCGGTTCGGAACCGTCCGATCGGCAAAAATCAAATAAAGCTCCACCAAGCTTACAAATGCCGCGGAAATACATGGAAATTTCTGCCATTACGTTGATTTGATACGGCACCATCCTTTTCGTCCTCTAGACTGATCGGACTTTCGAAATTTTTTGACATTTGTCGTATACTTGGACTGAACCGAACGGGACGAAACCGAACCGACGTAATGCGCGGGCTGCCATTCATTTCCATGTATTTTGATGTTTGCAAATCGGCAAATAAAACACACAAAGCACAAGCTCGTAATACAAAAATGGAATTAATCATAGGTCCACGCGCACTTGTTCGGTTCCGTTCCGTTCGGTTCGGAACCGAACAAGTGCGCGTGGACCTATGATTAATTCCATTTTTGTATTACGAGCTTGTGCTTTGTGTGTTTTATTTATGTTTAATGCAAAATAATTATTAAGTGATCATTACAACATAATGCCAATGGTTTCTTTTTCTAATTTGTAAAGACCTTATTGAAAGTGACATGAAACTTTGACAGAGCTTATTGAAATCGATCTGGTAGGTAAATACCACGGACGCCGTTGTGAGGTTGGTTCTGATGTACAACATAAGCTTTTACGACAGCATGGCCACGTAAGGACTCCTCCGGTACCAACCCTAACCATAGCAGTTTCGTCATATCACGGCCGATTTTCCGGCGATGTCCATGAAATCAGGAGAACTAGGGAGATATAATAGTTCGTAACATCACAACGCCGCGCCGTTTGCGTGCCGCAAAACTTCCTCTGTTTCACTCAGAATATGCCAATGAATTGTGAAGAAAAATGTACCTACATACAGTTGATTTTAAAAAACGGAAACGTTTTGGGGTTCTAATACTTTTGCAGACTTCACAAAGCCGTTTGTGTATCACAAAGCTTCGCCCGTTTTCACCACCTGTAGGTGAATGCTATTAAATAATTAAACTTTTATCCACTTCTGCAAGTAATGTCTACCTAGAAAGTATGAAGCACAAGCGTACAAGCAACGTATCCTCCGTCCACACCACGGTCACGGTGTGTATTAAATTAAGCTCGGAAATCAAGAAGGTCGTGAAATTAAGTTACTTTAGCAACAAGTTCTTTCAGAGTGAGTTCTTTCAAGACAGTGACAGATCAACGCAGACGACGGTTATTACTTAACAAATCAAATCTATGAGCAATGCTTAAATATCCAAGTGTTCAGTCAAGTAGAGGTAAAGTTTCTCTTTCTACTGAAACTGTTGACGAAACTGGACTGGCTATACAAATAAAACAACGAAAATTTAGTAAAATCAAAGCTGATCCATTATTGGCATTAAAGGTTGTAATATTTGTGTAATATATATTTTTCATAATAATGTTTGTATATTTTATTAGACCAGTACAACATCTCAGCAACTTTATACTTTGAAATGGAAGGAATTTATGTGCTTTGGGTTCATTTGGGAAACTCCCTTATTTCAAGTTGTCAATTATATCGATTTAATTATCGAAAAAGGTGGAAGTAAGGATTTATACACCTATTACCATTGCTATTACCTAAATAACATATTAATATATAATTTCTGTTTTAGTGATGGTATTTCTGTCTTATTTTCTCTTTTCAATAAGTGTTGCAATGCCAATTTTTACTTTCATGCTGTTCTGTGGTTGTTACACTAAAAGGGGCTATATTAAACTTTGGGAAATGGTTCCAATATTAAAAGGTAGGTACTTTATATATTTCTAATTGAAAGATTTCTATATCATTATCATGATTTTAAACTGTAACTAATACTTGCGCTCTCTTCTTTTGATAACTTTAGGTATGACTTGGTCGGTATCAATATTTTCGATTTTTCTGGAATTCTTCAATTTATCAATTGGCGGATTAGCATTAGTGTATATTTCAAATCTATTTAACGCTGAAATCCCTTGGTCTAACTGTAATTTTAAAGAAGCTACCAATCATTGTTATCCAATGTTCCCTAAACACTCCTATAACGAAACTTGCAGTCTTGGAATTGGACAGGATGCCAATGAAATTCATTTTGCGGCTTATGAATATTTCTTGTAAGTATTATTATACAGGGTAGTATCTTAGACTTGTTATTGTAAGACTTACAGAGGACGGATTAACCTAGGTATAGGTCTTAGCCTAAGCGGAAATGTAACCTCCCAGGTGGGGGGGATTATACCCTATGATAACTTATATGATTTTTAAAAAATATTTTTATAGATAGCAATCATTTCCAAATAGTGACTTTTGGTAGTTACTTAGTTTAAACAAAATACAAGATAGAAAATAAATAGTACCTATATACCAAATCAAACAAACCAATAATAATAGGTACCTAATCAAATTTAAACGGTGGATTTTTTACATTTACCGCTGCAAAGTTTTCTATTATTACAACGGTATTAATGTGATATGCCAGGGTCGGCATAATAAAAGAAGGCGGGCGGTTAAAAGCTTTTATTAAGTTTTCGTGGTTTTATAGTATAACAATAAGACCAAAGAAGCGGTGAGAAGAGGTCCGGGTATTGTAGGTTCTCGGGACGGATTCTGGGGCGTGGTGCTTCTCAGGGGATCCTTGTTGAGGACGGGACCTCGGCGGGGAGGGGCGATGAAGAGCTACGGGGCCGGCAGGGTCTGAGGAGCACCGCTGCTGGGATTGAAGAATGATGGTTGCTGCTGGTTATGTCTTGGCTGGCCTCTGCTGGTTGCTGCTGGTGTCTTCCCTGTGTTGGAGACCACTTCAGCTGGTCTCGGCTTGAAGACTGAAGTGTTGAAGACGAATTCCTGCTGGGGTCTTCTTGGATGGTCTCTTCGAAGCGTGGAAGACCACTTCTGCTGGTCTCGCTTTGAAGCGTCGAAGACGAATTCCTGCTGATGTCTTCTGAGCTGGTCTCCCTTCTAAAACGTGGAAGACGAATTGCTGCTGGAATCTTCTTGACTGATCTCTCTTCGAAGCGTGGAAGACCACTTGCCTTTCTCTGGCCCGGACCGCTGCTTATAAGCTGTCCGGGCAGGGTGGGGCGATCTTAGTTGGGGCGAGCGCGCTCGCTATTGGTCCGCGCCCCTCCCAAGCAACACTTGCGCTCTAGCGGCTGGTCGAGAGCGAGAGTAACGTGTAGCCTAACTGTTAGGAGGATACTGTCTCAGATGCTTCCTCTTACAATTTTTAACCCTTTTTAAACTGGAAATTGATCTTTCCCCTTGTGCTTTATACAACACCATTCTGAGGGCAATTTCTGCACTTGGAAAACTTGATAAGTACTACTACTAGGTTTTTTCCATTATAAAACAAATTTATTACCTGTAGATTATTTTCTGTTTTACACCACATATAGGTAAGCAGTAATAACAATAGATACTTAAATCTAACACTGTTCTCGCTTTTTTCAATGTTGCCAACTTTCTGAGATAATCTCTGAACTGAAAGACGTTATTTTTAATCCAAAATATATCGTAACCATTGCAGATAGAAGAAAAGTACTACAAGAGAGATAACTGATAGAAATATATGAAAAAAATGACAAAGACAGATAGACCTGTATATGTTTGAAATCAAAATTTGACTATGGGTTGCATTTAAAAAACAGCAACTTCCTATGTAATATCTCAAAAACGAAACAACACTGTTTTTCTAATATACTACGTAAGAATATCAATCAGTTATCTCTCTAGTATTTTCGTCTATCTGCAACGGTTACACAAACATTTTGGATTGCCAATTTAAGCGGCTTTTAATTTCTTTTTACATTATTTCAAAAACTTTGCAACATTGATCAAAACAAGAACGGCGCAGTGCTAGATTTGCCTCGTAATTCTGCCCAACTTTGCTATTTAACCGACTCTGCAAGTCTTTACAATAACAAAGTTATTCATCATGAACTTGTTCTGAAGAAGTTTTAAACTTTTACTGGATGACTTTTATGTAAAATTGGACGGGTTCTCGATCTATAAATCGTTTCATACTTAGAATGGAGTGTTAAGGTCTTACGGGTATCGGTGTTGTCAGATATACCTACTCTCTGGAATTCGTTACCAAATACAGTAGGTGTGTAGCGGCAACGGGCAACGCTGTGCAGATTTGAGGCATTTAAAAAGCATTACCCTATACCGCTCCTACTGCACTCTAAGTACTCTAAGTATGAAATCATTTATAGATATGTTACGGACAAAGACGATAATCCGGCCAATGACGTTATTGGCCGGTCACTGACAATAATGCCCGGTCATGTTGGACATTGTCCACAATGACTGGCCACTAACGTTAATGTCCTTGTGATTTGGACAATGATGCTAATTCATGATACGAGCGTGCTCTTAACATCATCGTCCTGACGATGTCGTTACACAGCGGCTAGTGATGATAAATAGAAAGTTAGATTATGTTAGGTGTTCACGTTATCTGTTTGTGTTGTGTAATTTGTGAGGCACAAATTATTGTTTTATTTCATGCAGTTTAGTTAGTTTCAAAAATAATGAATTTTGATTATTATTCTTTTTTCCCATTCTTTTGATAAATAAAAATAATTAAAGAAAAATTGTATAGTTTGGAATAATAATAATAACTATACCTTATATCAACATTCTCCAACCGTTTTTGGCTAGTATCGTTAATGACCGGGCAATGATGTTAACATTACCATAATATGAAAATATTAACAACATTATACAGTGCTTCCCGAAAGTAACGGATAAATTCAATAAAATCGTTGAGAAAAATATTTCAAATAAATGCTCGGACACGTCGATTTTTATTTTTAAATTATCATTTAGGGATGTACTTTTCAACCCCCCACCCCCCATCTACTAAGCGCTGCCAACTCCAACTTTAAAAATTCAAATAGCAAAGAACCCTTTCTGATACCTCGTCTGATAGGTTTCTTTATGCCGAATACAATAAAAAAAAGTTTTTCCAAATCGGTTCATAGATAACGGAGATATTTATCAAAATATATTCAAATGAAAGTGCCAATATTCGAGCAGGCGTTGGTACGGCTCTAGCAATGGGTGGTAAAAAGCAATTGCAACTTGTTTGTAATTGTGTGTCCGAGCATTTATTTGAAATATTGTTCTCAACGATTTTATTGAATTTATCCGTTACTTTCGGGAAGCACTGTATATAAATAATAAATATTAAATAAAATATCGATTTTAACGGGAAATAACTATTTATTCGCTTTATACGTATTTCGGCATCAATGTGCCATTGTCAAAAGCATTTATAAAATATTTAATAACAAATGCAAACAGATTTATATAGTAACTCCTTGATTCTATTATTTTAACACTGCGTGAAGCAGCTGGCCCCAGCCCACCCGTCGGAGGTCAGTCGCTTATCAGTGTGTTTTAAAAAGATATTTATTCCAAAATCTTCAGTAAAGGAGTAGTAAAAGAGTTCAATTTGCTCATTCATTAAAGGTATGTTGTTTTTTGTGTGTTTATAAATTTCAAAAGCTTCTAAAATGTTTAATTTATTTTTGTTATCAGAAAAGTGTAAAAATTTAATTGTATTATTAGATGTTAATGTGTGATTTTGTTCTAACAAATGTTTAGCAAAATTTGATTTATGTGCATGTTTATATTTGTAACAACGGATATGTTCTTTTTGCCTAATACTGAAATTTCTAATTGTTTGACCTATATATACTGAATCACAATGTGAACAATTTAATTTATAAATACCTGATTTTATTTAATATTTATTATTTATATAATCATGGATTTTAACAAAGTAACGCTTGAAAGTGTCAATAAATTAACAACATTGCCCGCCTGTAACGGGCCATAACGTCAATGCCCGCCCATTAGCGATATGGGCCAGGGAAAATGGACATTCACGTTATTGTCCGGACATTGTCGTCAATGTCCACGTACCGTTATTGTCCGTAACAGATACATTTCAACGTACCTTCATTTCGTGTTGTATTGAGAAAAAATGCGAATTAAAGTTATCGCTCTTCCCCCTCTGGCGTCCCCCGCAGGACTGAAAATGATTTCCATGTGATTCTATAGTGGGCAATAGGGGTCGGTCATGTGACGTCAGCACGTTAGCATATGATACAAGCATGCTTAGCATGTGATACTAGCTTGTTGAATTAAAATTGATTATACTTAAATAATTAAATTAATCACTTCGATTACCTTAATCACTTTATGACAATATAGTACCCCTTCATTTTAAATTTCATCAAAATCGGTTTACTAGTTTCGGCGCTAGAGGCGTTACATACACGCACACACACACCATCACCCACACGCAATAAGATGTATGTTCATTTATTTTCTCCCGCAATTTAGAGCTAAACTGTTATTAAGTTTTTTGTAGAGAAAGAAATATTGTTGTATTTTGTTTGTTAGCATTTTTGATTTACAGACAGAAAACAAATGTAAATGCTTCAATTCAATTTCGCAGATATTCAAATCCACACCCTCAATGTTTGCAATTTTTTCTTTCTGTAGAACTAAAATACTAAAACCTGAGGCACTACCGAACATTAAAGATATTGAACATTTTTTGCTGAAATACCAAAACATTGATTTTATTATTTGTAGGAACAACAAAATACATGCTCCAATTTTATCCGAAGGTTACGAAAATGCCGGAATATTTCAGACACCTTGGGTGACCAGTATTTGCATCACTTGGTTTATAATTTTTGTGTTACTAATATTCGGCTTTGAAAAATTTCGAAGTGTAATGAGCAACTTGGCATTTACTTTCGCAGTTATATTTTTTATTCCGACCTTCTATTTAACAATTTTTGTAAGCTGTAGATTAGCCAGACCTTCTTTTATGGATTATCGCTTTACGAGACTTCTTGAAACTCAGGTAACAAGCATGTATTATTTGCCATACTAAACTTGCTATAGTTATAACTTGTCTGCTAACAAAAGGTATAACTTTTTTATTACAGTTTTGGATCCCTATTTTAACTCATTCGTTATCCCGAAAACTTCCTGGTAATTATGTTGTACTGGGATCTCGTTCACCCGTGAATATGATACCTAATTTGAATGTATTTTGTGTTTACGGTATGAAATACGTGTGTTTTTTGTTTCTAATGGTTTGGTTATCGACAAGTGTACAAATAGTGCAAGCACATTATAAAGTGAATGATATAAATTGCCTTCCCGTTTCAGGTGAGTTTGATCTCAGAAGTTTTAAAAACGTGAAAAAGCGTGAAAAACAGTGCCCTACCCTGTCATTATGTCATTCTGGCAGACAGTCGCGAGTCGTAGAAAAATGTATGATGCTACTAGTATAATGTACTAACGCATAAAGTAACTTTTTTCACTTATACTTTCCATTTGTGAAAAAAAGTACTAATTCAGTTGGGCAAGGATAAAGTTGCTGGTAGCTCAGGTGTACGAATTGGTAAAAGTGCTAGAGTAATTCGGAAGGGCACTTATTTTGTGTATCGGCAGTAGGTAGTAAATAACATCCAGCACAATCTATCAAATTAATCAAATAATAGATACGTGTAATGAAGTTTCAGCGTAGCGTATTAGGAAACGGACTGTACTACATAGCCGAGATAGGTCCTTTTCCTTGACGTACTGAAGATACTAGTTGCATAAATAACTATTTAATGTGTTTTAATTTTCAGGTTTATCATTGGTATTTGCGATAATTCCGGATATGTTTACCCGACTTCCCGTACCTTACATACCGCTCTTTTTATACTTTTTTGGATTATGGTTTTTTGGATTGTTATCTTCGCTGTACACAATGCATGCTTTTTACGAGTCCATGATAGAAGCGTGGCCAGGAATTATAGACATGAGGGTGTACTTTTGTGCCATTTTATGTTTTGTATGTTGCCTTTTCAACATGACGCTACTAACTAATTTATATTTGACCATAATGGAGACATGGGCAAAGTTTGGTTTTATCCATATAACCATAATATTATCGCTCATATTTAGTATTGGAATATTCATTTACTCTGTACACAAATATGGCAATGACTATTACTTTTTGTTTGGAAAACCTTTGGAATCTTATTGGATGCATGGTTTAAAATTTAGTTTACTTGTTTTATTGGTAAGTTTGAACTCATGGGTTTTAAATTACCTCTCATGCACTCATTTTGATTTTGTAGTTGTGTTTTGGTCTAATCGTGTGTAATTACGTGCAGTTACAGTTTCATTTTCCTACCAGCACAACGATATTTGTATGTTGTTATGTTCTGATTGCTGTAATATTGGCTCCTATACTTTTTGTCGCAATTACTGTTTATTTAAAGAATAAGAATAAAGGAGTAAGTATGAGTAAAGAACGTTAATACCGAATGGCTCATAGATACCTACAGTAAATTTAGAACGCGTTTTTATGAGCCACCTGGTATAGTAATAATACATTTTCAAACTATTCTATGTAAATATTTAAATTAATTCTAGAAAGCTGTGAAAGCTATAACACCAACTGCTGACTGGGGACCTCCATCTATCCTAGATAGACAAATACGCAGTAGGTTTAATCCAAAGAGGGAAATTCGAATTAAAAATGAAGTGCAAAAGTGTAGACACAATTGTCTTTTAAACTCTCAGAGAATTAAAGACGAAATTGATGCTCTGCAGAAGAATCGTTACCGTTTAACTTCATCACTTGGTGTATCAACTAGTGACGAAGACGTTGTAGGTTTCGATAATTGATTTAAATGTATTTATAGGATTACCATAAAATATTAATAGTAGCTATGCAATGCTTTATTTCTTGGATCGATTTGAAGTAGAATATTTAAGAGAAGCACGGGCGACTTAAGATAATTTTACCCCTAGGTGAAAATCTGTAAAATAGCAAAATTCGCTGATTGATAAATGTATTATTTTGCCTACGTTTATAATTTATTGATCAACTAGAAAAATAAATACCAACTATTAATAACTGAAAGCTGCAGGTAACAGTTTCTTCTGTTTTAAGATACAGCAATATTTTTATTACGGCAGATTTATTATTTATATTTTACACAGGGATACCTAAGGACCAAACACACATTATGCCACGGATAATAGTTATTTATTGTATAAGTGTCTTAGGAAGTACCTATTTTATCCACGCAAAAATGTTTAAACGCGAGAACGAAGTTCGGAGGATAAAATACAACTAAGACACGTATGCAATACAATGTTTTATCCACAACCAGACCAAAGAGTGGCGTTTTTAAATTAATATTTTGGAAAAATTTTATTTTGACATTTTGAACTGACTTTTGTCATACGTGTTGCTATAGATTTACCATTGTTTTAATTATAAGACCTATGTGTTTTATTAATATCATAAGACGTCTCTTAATAGTGGAATTATGACCTTATAATATAGGCTGGTTGTGGATATAGCTATTTATGCAACGAGTTGCAAAATGCAATTTTGCAACGTGTTTCATAAAA
This sequence comes from Hemicrepidius hirtus, assembly GCA_963082805.1. Classification (NCBI taxonomy): domain Eukaryota; kingdom Metazoa; phylum Arthropoda; class Insecta; order Coleoptera; family Elateridae; genus Hemicrepidius; species Hemicrepidius hirtus. Next base: position 8,681,249 of record OY720165.1, read on the forward strand.
CATTTTTTCCAATTTAGTAAGTTTGAATTAAAAAAAACATATAATATGAATTAAAATTTGATGATGTTTAAACGGCGACTTTAATTTTTTAGAAACAGCACCTTTAACCTGGTCGTTGCTATGCAATTACGCGTTGCAGTTTTGTAAACAATAACAATTAACACTAGTTATAAAATAATGTCACATATTATAACTAGTTATAAAATGAACCGCATATGACAACTAAAATAAATGTCAAAAAGTTGACTTTTCACAACTAAATTGGAAAAAATTCGTTATTACGCCCTGTGGCGGCGACTGGGGGCGGAAAAACCGCATTTTTTTCTGTTTTAATAAACGGATATTATTTTATTCGTCGGATAATCGGATACTATTATATAAATAATAAATATTAAATAAAATATCGATTTCAACGGGAAATACTATTAATTTATCCGTTGATGGTCGCATAAACGTTTATCTACTGGTAAGCGGATATTATTTTATTCGACCGATAAACAACTATTGGCGGATAATTTAATTTTTATTCTAGATATTGTGCAATGTTTCATGACATTTTTAAAGAACTAATCAAATTATTAGATTTTGCTATCTGCATTCCATTAATAGTGCGGGTAAAAAAATGTTTAGTGCTCTTCTTTCTAAACATTAAGAATCTTAAGATGAACAAAAGAGCACTGTACCTTTAAAGCTTAAACTTTAAAGTTTAAAGTGTAGTTACATGTTCAGAGATGTACACAAATTAGAAACATTGCAAAAAGGTAGTACCTATTATCAGAAAATCAAAATCTTTCATTGTAAGTTTTCACTTTTTTAAATTTTAAGGTGTTCATATACTTGTAAGATTTAATTTTTTTTGTTTTTTAATAAACAAAATTTATATAAAACTGTTTGCTATCCGTAGATGAAAATTATCCGCGGATATAAATTTTTCCTGTTATCCGCAGATTAAAATTATCCGCAGTCAAATAATACCTATCCGTGTTATCCGTAGATGATAATTATGCGCGGATATAAATTAGCCGCGGATAAGAAATATCTACGAATAAAAATATCCGGTTATCCGAAATCGGATAACCGGATAAATTCTTATAACCGGATAACCGGATAAAAAATTTAAATTTCAACAGCACTAATTTTTATTACTGCAGATCGCTCCTGCTTAGTCTCAAAATAAGATATTGAATAAATGAGCCAAATCAATTAATATAAGTACAGGGTGTTTTTTTGGCCGAAATCTAAAAATTAGTCAAGAGTAAACTGTCTTTATTTTAGCAGATATAACAAAAATGTATTTGAGAAAAAGTTGTTTAGAATTAAAAGTTATTGAAGATTTTCAACTTTTATACAAATCAGCCTACTTTGTTTTTTTTCATCTAATCCAATACTTTTGAACTCATGTTTGTAACAAATAAGGTTTAGTATTTTTTTAATAAATAATTATTTGTTTTTCAAGTACTTTGTTTAATTACTCTTCATGCATGGGTCATTAAAACCACAAATAAAAAATCTCATGTTGATGAAAAAAATCACAGTAGGCTGATTTGTATAAAAATTGAAAATATTCAATAGCTTTTAATTCTAAACAACTTTTTCTAATACATTTTTGTTATATCTACTAAAATAAAGACAGTTTACTCTTGACTAATTTTTAGATTTCGGCCAAAAAAACACCTTACACCTTATATGCACTCAATCCGTGGACACACTGTAGGTAGCTATGACAGTAAAATATTCGTTGTTACGCGTTGTGGCGGCGACTGAGGGACGAAAAACTGCACATTTTTTTGTTTTATTACGGCAGATTTTTTATTCATTTTACACTGGGATACCTAAGGACATATGCGGAAAACGGGTGTAGGTCATATCGGCAAATGTTCATATCGGCAAAAAGCAGATGTTGTTCACATCGGCAAAACTATCGCGATCAAAATGGTCACCATGTTCAGATTGGCAAACAGGGTTCAAAGTGTGTCTTGTTAACATCGGCAAATGATCATATCGGCAAAAAGGTAGTGTTGTTCATATCGGCAAAAATCAGCCATCTTGGCAAACTTGTTCACAAGGGCAAATTTCAGTTTTGATCACAACGGCAAACGACGCCGGTAAACGTAAGAATCTCCGGAACCAGCCGAAACGCTACCGTAACGATAATATCCCTCAGCTTACCTGCTAACCATTTTTTGTTTTCTTTTATGAGGAATGAACATCCCTCAGTTTACCTGCTAACCATTTGTTGTTTTCTTTTATGAGGAATGAACATCCCTCAGCTTACCTGTAGGTAAGCTGAGGGATTTTCATTCCTCAGGGATATTATCATTACGGTAGCGTTTTGACTGGTTCCGGAGATTCTTACGTTTACCGGCGTCGTTTGCCGTTGTGATCAAAACTGAAATTTGCCGTTGTGAACAAGTTTGCCAAGATGGCTGATTTTTGCCGATATGAACAACATTACCTTTTTGCCGATATGATCATTTGCCGATGTTAACAAGACACACTTTGAACCCTGTTTGCCAATCTGAACATGGTGACCATTTTGATCGCGATAGTTTTGCCGATGTGAACAATATCGGCAAATTTGCCAATATGACCGGTTTCCCGGAAAACGCTAACCTTGATGCGTACAATGAATGTCGTATAAACAATGCGCCTGGTGAAGAATCTTATCTTCTGCGTTATTTTAGGAAAAGTTTCAGAATTCACTAAAAGTAAAGTATTAGGTGCGTTAAAGAAAAAGGAAACTTCAGAACTTGGAGGTTTACCAACATATTTACGTATAAAATTAGGTATTAAGTATATGGTAACTTCTAATATAGATATCGCGGACGGGCTTGTAAACGAATCTTGTGGGAATACTAAAGCATATTTCGTTTGAACCAATATAAAAAATTCCAAACCAACTTTGGATTGTTTTCAATCAAATGCGGTGAGTAACAAAGTGCGAAAAGCGTTTATAGGTTTAATGAATGCCGAAGGTATTGACTCAAAATTGACCCCAATAAGTAAAAATGCGTGTCCTTTAACTATCTCTAAAGATTTGCAGTATCAAATTGTACGCCGTCAATTTCCAGTGACATCAGCGGAAGCTTTAACTATTCATAAATCTTAGGGGCAGACGTACCTACGAAGAGGCGTGTATCGATTTTAAAAAATCAAAAAGAATTACGAGACAAATGATGTACGTCGCATTAAGTAGGGTAAAAAATTTATCTGGACTTTACATTTTAGGTAGTTTCAAACCCCCGAAGTTTCCAAAAGAGAACGACCAAATTCTATCAGAAGTTTTGCGACTACAGCAAAATAAACCTCTCATATTCGTCTACGACACTCTTACCAATAGCAATCAAATTAAAATTTTATATCATAATGTTGCGCAAACATTTACGAAATATTATCAGTGATGAGTGGTACATTAGAGCCGATATATTAATATTGTCAGAAACTTTATCACAAAATTACGATGATATAGAAATTTCCGGTTTTCACATAATATTTCATTCGAATTCGGTTAATACGCGTGGAGTAATTTTTTTTTATTCATGGTATTTTGGTGCCGTAACTACCAGGGTTTTTGGCACAACAATTTTTAAATAAGTTGGTATAGATCAGTAATTTTCAAGAATCTTAGTAGGTTTGATATTGTTAATTGGTTGTTTTGAAGCCTTCTGATATGTTATTTTTAAGGTTACATATTCTTCGATGGTTTTGATATTTGTTACACACACACAACAGATGTTCCACGGTAACTGGTTGGTTGCATTCGTTGCATTGCGGTTTTGCTTCTTTCTTCATCAGGTATTCATGGGTTATCCTAAGTCTATTGATTATCACTTCGTCTTTTCTGCTTATACTATTGATGTCTGGCCATTCGTATACATCTGGTTTGATTACTCTGAGTTTATTGTTATTTATTTCATTCCATTGTTTTTTCCAGCTTTGATACATTTGATGTTGGTTATGTATTTTTTGGTCGTTTAGCGTTACCTGGATATCGTCGGTTTCGTCTTTAATTGTAGCTTCTTTAGCTTTTTGATCTACTGCAGACTGCTTCATTATATTTGATTCCAACGTGAGATGGAATCCATATAAACACTATCTGAGCCGTTTTCTGTTTCTAGTCTATATAAAAGTTGGTTAACTGCCACAACAAGTTCGTTTTTACTATATATATTTTGTATAGATTTTAGGGCACTTTGTGAGTCCGATAGTATCAGGTATTTATTATGGTCGTCATTCTGCGCATATTCAAGTGATTTTTTAATTGCGTATAGTTCTGCAGTGTATATTGAACAGTTTCTGTTTAGTTTATACGTTTCGTTGTTTTCGTCGCTGAGAAATGCGCATCCTGTTCCATTCTCTGTTTTGGATCCGTCTGTATATGTGTTTATATTCTTGAAAATTGTGTAGGATATCATTTAATTTGTTTCTGTATATCGAAGGAATGGTACATTCTTTATGAAGTTTAGCTAGATGGAAGACGACTTGGGGTTGGATGAATAACCAAGGTTCTATGAAAGTGTCGTTACGGAATAAGCAGCACTGTGATATGTTATATTTTTCATTGCAATGTTGGAGGTTTACCGAGTATGTCGCTTTCAGTTTGGGGTTTTGTTTGAACGAATTTATAAAAGAAGGGTTTTTTGTTTCTCGGAAGTTTAGGTTATATTTATTTGCAAGGACTGTTTGGGTGTAGTTTAGAAGTTGTAGGTCTTTAACATATGTTAGTGGAATTTGTCCTGCAATATTGTATAGGCTCACGGTTGGGCTTGTTCTATATGCTCCCGTAATAATTGTAAGTCCATTGTTGTATGTAGCGGTTATAGAATTGGTCAGATTTTGTGTTGAGTTTCCATAGACAAAGAAGCCATACCTAATTTTCGATAAAATCAGTGAATTGAGGATTTTCCCAAGAGTATGCTGTTTACCTCCCCAATCATGATGTGAAATTACTTTCATTGTGTTGAGAATTTTTTTACATTCATTTTTGAGGTTTTCTACATCTGGTATCCAGGTCAGTTTTTGGTCAAATGTTATACCTACCTAAGATTTTTATTTGGGTTACTTATTCCAAGATAATGTTATTTGGTTTAATTGAGGGGTTTACAGCAATATGTTTCTTTGTGAACTGGATACATTTTGTTTTCACTGGGGAGAGTTTTGGTCCATTTGCTGTACTCCATTCTTCTATTTTGTTAATGGCAGTTTGTAGATTTTCTGCAATGTGGTTTATATTGACACTGCTGCAATATAGGATAAGGTAATCTGCATACAAGAGGGTTTTTACCGAGGGTTGGATATTTGTTGTAATATTATTTACAGCAATTAAGAATAAGGTGGGGCTGAGTACTGATCCTTGGGGTACTCCGTTTTCTTGATGTAGCCGTTTAGAATAACTGTTACCTACCCTGACTTTAAATGTTTTATTGGTTAGGAAATTTTTGATAAAATTTATTATATTGCCTTTAAATCCCCAATCTAATAGTGTTCTTATTATTTTATGTGTCCAAACTGTATCGTAGGCTTTCTCTAGGTCGCAGTAGATGGCTATTAACTGTTCCTTGTTTAAAAAAGCGTGTTTTATTGCTGTATCCAGGTTGGCTACGGGATGGGACGGTTCGGCGCGGCCGATTCGGCGCCGCCGTTTCGGCTCGGCCGTTTCGGCGCCAAGCAGTTTCGGCGCCGGCCGTTTCGGCGCCAGAATGTATTTTCATGTACAACTTATTTAACTATCGCGACCGATTGGCAAACAGGGATCTAAGTGTGTCTTGTTAACATCGGCAAATTTGAAAACAAAAATGGATAGCAGGTAAGCTGGGGGATTTTCATTCCTCATAAAAGAAAACAAAAAATGGTTAGCAGGTAAGCTGAGGGATGTTCATTCCTCATAAAAGAAAACAAAAAATGGTTAGCAGGTAAGCTGAGGGACGTTCATTCCTCATAAAAGAAAACAAAAAATGGTTAGCAGGTAAGCCGAGGGATTTTCATTCCTCATAAAAGAAAACAAAAAATGGTTAGCAGGTAAGCTGAGAGATGTTCATTCCTCATAAAAGAAAACAAAAAATGGTTAGCAGGTAAGCTGAGGGATGTTCATTCCTCATAAAAGAAAACAAAAAATGGTTAACAGGTAAGCTGAGGGATTTTCATTCCTCATAAAAGAAAACAAAAAATGGTTAGTAGGTAAGCTGAGGGATTTTCATTCCTCATAAAAGAAAACAAAAAATGGTTAACAGGTAAGCTGAGGGATTTTCATTCCTCATAAAAGAAAATAAAAAATGGTTAGCAGGTAAGCTGAGGGATTTTCATTCCTCATAAAAGAAAATAAAAAATGGTTAGCAGGTAAGCTGAGGGATGTTCATTCCTCATAAAAGGAAACGGTAGCGTTTCGGCTGGTTCCGGAGATTCTTAGGTAGGACTTCCACTGCGGCGATCGACCACGACCGACCCAGCGGTCGTCAGTGGTCGATCGACGTTAAAATTCCACTGGCACGACCGCGATCGACCGAAATTCAAATTTCCCTCGTATTTTTCGGTTTATATAATTCCCGTAAGAATGCAGTACATTGGCAAATATTACGCGGGAATACTATGTTTGCTAATTTCTGGAAAGGGTTTATTAAGCCAGTTACCTGCTTGAATATTTTTTTTTTACCCAGTATCTTTATCAAGAAGCGACTATGCTTTGTGGCACGTGTTTAAACCGGCGGAGTCGAATAGAGTCCCGAACTTTCGAATCCCTCTTAATGATAGTTGAGTAGAGTCCCGGAGATGGTTGAGTAGAGACCCAGCTGTATCTTATTAGATTAAGGACTAGATAAACATTTAAATTTATTTGTAACTTAGCAATCTACATAAAATACGTACAATCCCAAACAATATTTAAAAAAAAATCATGAAATACAAAAACACACATATTTTTATTTCCATTTTTATAATGTTTATTTTATACTATTTAGGCCCGGTTTATTCACCTACCAGTAAAGTCCCCAGTAACTACTTGACAATTAACTTTATAGGTTACCCGTAACAATTTTCAGTCTTTTCACTTGCTGACAAGTAATTTTATCATATAAGTACATAGCAACTTGTATGAAACCAATATTTTTAAATAGATAGTCATGTTTCATGTAAATAGAAGGAAATAGCGCTATACGTTTTGTAATGTGATAAAGTGAAAACTATCATCGACTTTTTCTTTAAATAGAAACATGTATATTTGATTGTCGCATTGGATAGACATTGGTTTTCTCTTTTTAAGCTTCTAATATTTTTATACCCTTACATAAGAAAATTTTTGAGAAAATTGCTAAAATAGTTTTACGGCTCAGTAGGCCGATCTGGAACAGAGGGTGCAGCTCCAACTCATAGCAATTGTTTATTTAAGCTTATTACTTTAAAATGAACAGAAACGTGAGTATAAAAGTACATAAGATATTAAGATTATAAAAAAAGATAAATTAAATAAATTAAATTAACAAGAAATTGAAAAAAAAATGTTGATAGTTTTAAATGAAACACAAGAAAATGATGAATAAATTGTTATTGTAGATGTTCAAATTGATATCCGTTTATAGCTCGACAATGTCTAAGACGAAAAATAAACTCTTGTTGAACAATTAAACAATTGCTTTGAGTTGGAGCTGCACCCGCTGTTCCAGATCGGCCTCCTGAGACGTAAAACTATTTTAACAATTTTCTCAAACATTTTCTTATGTAAGGGTATAAAAATATTAGAAGTTTAAAAAGAGAAAAACAATGTCTATCCAATGCGAAAATCAAATATACATGTTTCTATTTTAAAAAAAAGTCGATGACGTCACTACAAAAAAATGACTAACGTAAAAAAATTTTGAAGCATCTTAAAATATACGCCGTAATATAAATCGCTGTACATGTCCGAGCGTTTTCCAGAAAAAATAATATTTCGACAGATATTGAATTTGTTCCAAACTTTATCCACACACTGTATGTAAGTTACTTACCTAAAGTTACCCATTAGCAACCCTGTATCTTAATCCTTAATGACATAATCTTTTAAGGACTTAACGACCCGGGACTCTACTCAACTATCTATATTTTTGCTTTCTCATTAAATCATCTTAATGGGACTCTACTGGTATCTGCCCGTTTAAACAACAACATTTCACATTTTTCACGATTCCATCCAAAACATAAGTTGTTTTTAAATATTATTGTATAAAAAAAATACGCGAAAGATCAGTGTGGATCAGGGAAATATTCTTAAACCGCTCACAATGCAGCGAGCACTATATTTTGATAGCGCAATTAATTCCTGACGATAAAAAATTTCGGAATTATTTCCGAATGTCTGTGCATTGTTTTCACGTGCTATGTATAGAAGTGGAATCGCATTTTGAACTACCAACATATCCCTAAATAAATTCAGTAGTAACTAATAATTCTGTACTATTATTGTTGTCGGGTTGGTATTTCCGATTTGATCAACAGATAGTTCGAAATTACAAACAGGTCGACTACGATCGATGATCGTCGGTCGGTGCAGTGGAAAGTTGCACATTTAAACCTATGTGTTTGAAAGCTTGGTCGGTCGATCGTGGTCGGTCGATCGCCGCAGTGGAAGTCCTACCTTACGTTTACCGGCGTCGTTTGCCGTTGTGATCAAAGCTGAAATTTGCCGTTGTGAACAAGTTTGCTAAGATGGCAGATTTTTGCCGATATGATCATTTGCCGATGTTAACAAGACACACTTAGATCCCTGTTTGCCAATCGGTCGCGATAGTTAAATAAGTTGTACATGAAAATACATTCTGGCGCCGAAACTGCTTGGCGCCGAAACGGCCGGCGCCGAAACTGCTTGCTATAGCTATTTTACAGTGTTCATTTCCCCACGGAACTTGATATTTGGTGGTTTTGTTAATTTTCATTGGAATGGATATTTCGGCAGCTTGTAAATTTTTTTTGCATAATCATTTGTGTATTTGTTTCGAGATTTACTGTTTCTGAGTATGACGAGTTATTTTCTTGTATCTTTTGTGTAAACAATTCCCAATCTGCTTTTTGCAAATTCCATTTCTGTATTGGGGGTTGTTGGACTACTTTAACACCCCTATTCTGTAAAATTCCGTTCACGAACGGTTCGTTAGTTAACGGCAATCGTTGGCGACTCTCGTATCGACGATTTGAACGATCGCGTCGATCTCGTTGCGTAGCAATCTTGATTTGGCTACAAAAACAGTTTACACATGCGCTAATATCGCCCGGCAAACAGATTCTTTGGATTTGCCTGCAGTTGCAATTTACTATTAAACGGCATTAATGCAACCTCAAGTGAAGTATTTCCTGCTTACCAATGTGCCATGGAAGATAAAAAGAAAAGGTCTTTAAAAACAACAAGTCAACAATATATGTTGTATTTAGAGGAACTAGAATCTAACGAACGTTTCCGAACAAATAAATTTTCCCCAGAACATCCAAATGCTATCGAGGACACGTGGAAAAAATTGACAAATTCCTTAAATAGCGTTGGGGGCCCACAAAAAGATGCTGCAGGATGGAAAAAGGTCAGTTTTAAAATGTTAATGTCTAAAACCATGTTTCTCCCTTATAGTTAAGGTTATAGTAGTGTGACAATGGTAGTATATTACATTAGAAGGCATGAAAGTGGTATTTTGCAAGACGAGAAGGCTTGCGGTGAAGAATTTATTTTGTAGGCAAATGAAAAACATTAATATATCCAAATATGTTGCTGGTGTCCACTCACAAAAGTAAAACATAATTTTACTATAATTTATTATAGGTCCATCAATAAATATTATAGTAATAAAGTAATAGTTTAAAGCCAACCTAACTACCGATGATATTCACAAATGCGGTCGAATCATAAATTCAGGATAGGTATGTCGTATTTACAAATTGTAAGTTTGAAATTTGAAATCTTTAATTTAAAATAGAAATACCATTATGAATATTCAATACGCAATCATTTATTTTTCAATTGATACTAGTCTGTAATAAGAATGTTAATAATAAATACACTAACCCTACTTTCTTTTTAATAGTAATTTTACAGACTTGCCTTCTTTCCAATTCATCTACAATTATCTGTAAATTATTATGAGCCATGATCAACCCGAAAAAAAGGATAATTATTATAAAAACTAATATTTTATAAACGGACAAATACCTTAGACAAATACTTAAAATAACGCAATCAAAGACGGACCGTTAGCTGAACGCAAAGAACGCAGACGCCGCGCCGTTCACGAATGGGAGATTTTTACCGATACAACTACTGGTGATCGACGATCGAAAGTTATAGCGTTTTCCACTGGCAGAACTAGTGCGCACTAGTTCTGCCAGTGGAAAACGCTATTACAGAATAACTGTAGAGCGAAAAAGCGGCCAAACAGCAGCAACCGTTGGCGAACGAGTCGCTAACGAATCGTTAAGGCATACAGAATAGGGGTGTATATGTTGTGATTAGCTACAGTGGATAGTGATCGCTTCCATATAGGTCTGGCAACGGAAACCATTTGATTTGTGGTTGTAATCGTGGTTGACACAGTGATAAGTCGATTGCGGATAGTGTTTGACTGCTAATGTTGAAATGTGTGGGTCGTCCATCATTTAGTAATGTTATTTCTTGATTATCTAACAATTCCATTACTACTTTGCCTTTGCTGTTTTGATATTTTCCTCCCCAGAAGGCATGATGTGCATTGAAATCTCCAAGCAAGATGTACGGTTGTGGTAGTTGTCAAATTAGTTTTTCTAAATCTTCTAATTTCAGATTGTAGTTGGGTGCTATATGTAGATGTTGCATATTGTCAATTTTTGGGGTAAGGAAACTTCGACGGCTACGACCTCTAGGTTTGTATTAAGTTGTATTAGTATACAACATCAATCTCATTTTTGATAAAGGTACCAACCCCATCACTGGCGTGGTTGATGGTGTCTCTACATTTGCTGTATATTGTATAGCCTCTTAGTTTTGGAAGTTGTGATATTTTGAGGTTCGTTTCTTGTAGACATACAATGTTTGGTTGATGTTCAGTAATCATTCGTTGAATTTCATTTAGTCGTGTGTAATATCCGTTGCAGTTAAATTGTATTATATTGGCCATTTTAATAGGTTGTTTGGCTACTCCAATCAGTGTGGCTTTCCTCTGATTGGTGGTCCTTCCAGATATTTTTGCTTATGTTTGTGATTATTCTAGTGAATCTGTATTTAATCTTTCTATGGGTTAAGTAAGGGGTTTTGGAGGGGGATTAGCTGTTCTTCTAGAGGGATTTGCTGATCTTGACTTTTGGTGTCATTTTTCTTATGTTTCTTGGTCGGCTTAGGGTCCTTGGTGGGAATGTTTATTTTTGTCGGTCGTGTTAATATTTCCATGGGCTGGAATTCTTCAGTAATATTTTCTGGTACCGGACTTATCAGAGATTCCGTGCTAATTCCGTCGTGGGGTCTTTTGTAGTCATTTGCTCGATTGGTGTATTCTCTGTTCGCATCTTCTGTTGTTTTGTTTTGACATTTTGTTGTTGTGTGTCCTTCTTTTCCGCAACTAAAACATTTAAGAATGTCTTCTTGGATAAAGATTCTATATTGCTCATCGTCATATGTGATTACGATTGATTCGGGAATGACAAGGTTTTCGCTTGGGTCAATGAATACAAAATGCCGAAAACTTATTACTCGTATGTGTGCATACTCTTTTTCTGATAGACCTGCTCTTATAGAATGTATTGGTGATGTGAGAATTAGACCTATTTGTTTAAGCTGCTTTTCTAATTCGTGATTTGGAATTGTGGGACTTATGTTTGATAGGATAATTTTTTTGGAAGGGGTTATCATTTTATGTATATTTACATGTTGATTTGCAATTTCTATTATTTTATTTTCAGCGGCTTTTTATCGACTAGTTCTTTGCTTGTTAGATATATACATATGCGCTCATTAGCTAGTCGAGAGGCTGCTATAATATTTATTGGTGTAACTAGTTCTCCTATTACATAAATATATTCTTTGATTTTAGTTCCTTCAATAGAGTTCAGTATGATTGCTTGGTCTTTCTTAGGATAGTTTGTTTGGCTACTCCTTTGTGTCGTTTCTGCATAAGATGGTTTTTGTGATTGAATTTGAAGGTTGCTGTAAGAGTTTGTATTTGGATAATTTTCTGTTGACGGGTTTCTGTGGCTGGAAACTCTACTTCCGGTTTGGGTAGACATGGTTTTTATTTACTGGGTGGACCTTTCGGCCCGCCCGCGCCCTTGTGTTGTATTTATATACTTAAATATTTGTATTTGATAGAATTACTTTCGTACCCATTGATTGTTATTCCTGATGGTTTGTCAACTGCACTGTGCGCGCACTTGTACTCGGAAAGAATACAACCACTCACGGTCACGGTCACAAGTCGAATCCCGTTAGTTATTTGTTTTATCAAAAACTACATTTCCATTTCTAATATTCAGCACTTTTTAAAATTCGAATGTAAAAATCATGTTGACTTGTTTAGTTTTCAAGTAGAGAATTTTTGGGTAAGTAATTAGTGCTAACAAATTGCCTTCGGTTAGGCATGCTATGTATGAAAATTGTTTTCAAGAAATTATAAGTAGTAGGTTATCTAATACCGATGGTAAAATTGTTGTGTTGGGAGATTTTAATTTTGATATATTTAATTTTGATGTTGCCTCATATTTTCCAAATTTAATGGCAAAGTTCGATTTTAGAAGTATTTTAAATCGTAATACGTCCACAACCGATCACAGTACTCAAATAGACATTGTATTTAGCAACGACGAACCATTGATAGCAGGTGTTTACGGCAGTTACTTTTCATATCATAAGCCTATATATGCGTTGCTCCCAATAATATCTTCCAGGCAGCCGACTGCAATTTTTTTAACGATTCTTCGGTACTATAACTAACAATTTCGAATGAAGGCGTTAATAATCGTGACCTTTCAAGCAATAATAAAAGCGAGTACATAGGATTTATAAACAGGGATGTCGTTTCTTGTTATGCAAACAGTGTAATTCAATGCCTAATAGCTTTAAAACGTTTTAAACAGGATTTAGTTTATAATAGTAAACCAGAACATAGTGTCAGTAGCAGTATCGTAGACATAAATTAATCTCGTAAATTTCCGGAGTGATTGTATTTCAACTTATCATGTTAGAGCTATTTTAGATCAAGAAACCGATGTAAACTTCAATGCTACCGTACAACACGATGCCCACGAATTTTAAATGAAATTGTTGCAATATTTAGAAGAAGAAAACCCTGCGTTATCTGCAAAATTTTATTATTCAAGAACAATTGCACTAAAGTGATTTAATTGTGATTATTCCCGGGAAGGATCAGAATTTGATTTCTGCTATTTTCTTCGTTTCGAAGATGATATGCCTTTGGATTTTTCTAAAATTATTTGTTGGAATGACACTAATATAAAGTGTTCCAATTACCACATATCAAATTTTTCATAACAAATGTTTAGCATAAATCAAATTATGCTAAACATTTGTATTGTTAGAACAAAATCACACATTAACATCTAATAATACAATTAAATTTTTACACGTTTCTGATAACAAAAATAAATTAAATATTTTAGAAGCTTTTGAAATTTATAAACACACAAAAAACAACGTAGAATGAGCAAATTGATCTCTTAGATTCTCCTTTACTGAAGATTTTGGAAGAAATATCTTTTTAAAACACTGATAAGCGACTGACCTCCGACGGGTTGACTGGGGCTAGTTGCTTCACGCAGTGTTAAAATAATAGAATCAAGCAGTTACAGTATAAATCATTTTGCATTTGTTATTTAATATCTTATACATGCTTTTGACAATGGCACATTGATGCCGAAATACGTATAAAGCAAAATAAATATTGTTATTCCAGTTAAAATCGATATTTTATTTGATATTTATATTTCTACTTTTATATTTTGTTGAAAATATTTTTGATAATATCGATATCAATTATACTTCTAATTTTTTTGTTGTCACATTATGCCGGGCATTGTGCAGTTTCTTGTTTTTGTAATTCATACCTATAGTAGCTATAAGTTACCAAAAATTGTGGGGTGTAGTTTCAATTTACATGGAACGTGCAATGTTATTCAAGCAAACTCAGCAGTAATTAATGAGAATAAGCTAAATACTGCGGCTAGTTTAGAGAATTGCTGAAATGCAATACTTACTTATTTTAGAAATCTGCACTCATTTGATTACATTCAAAAATTAATATCTCTGTCGGAATACCATAAATGTTGATATTTTTGAATTCAGAATTTCATTATCTATCCAAATCTGCCAAAACAATAGGGAGGTGCCATTTAAAAAATATATTGATGACGTCACTGCTTGAAACCGGAAAGCGGTAGAAAAATGAAAATTATCTCAAAATATTTCTTTTAAAATAAATCAATTTGACGTGTCAAACCGTTTTTCTTTAAATTTGCCGGGAAAAGAATTATTTCCATTATTCCAAACTTTATGCGCGCACTGTGGTATTATAATAGAATAGACGGCCCTATCATCACTACAAAATAGATATGACCTACTGAGGGAACATACCACCACCTCCAATTTGATGTATCATATAAATATAGTTTAAGAAACGTGGAAGATGATACTGTTCTAGATAAATGTAAGCAATTAGAATCGAAATTAACAGATAGTATTCGAAACGAAAAAGATATTTTAGCCGTTGAATTGTTTTCAGAATTAGACGTTTTAAAACATATTGTCAAGCCTGGTATGACTGCTTCAGATGTATTATCGCACATGTTTGAGAATGGTATAGAATTATAGGTAGTGCATTTCCCAATCCCATACCGTTAGCTTTCGCGTAGCTTTCAGGATGTTAACCATGCCAGTAACAGTAGCGTCAGGTGAAAGATCGTTTTCCAAATTAAAATTAATCAAAAACTATCTAAGGACTACGATGTTTCAGGAAAGATTGGTTAATTTAGCATTCATTTCTATAGAAAAAAATATTGTTGATCAATTACACCTTCACGAAATTATTAAAAAAAATTCCGAAGTTAAATAGCCCCGGTAGTGTAGCGTCTAGCATGCTAGGCTCCTACTCAGCGGGCCGGGTTTCAATTCCCGGTGCCGGCAACTTCTGGCCAAGGTTTTCTGCAGTTTTCCTTGGCTGTAACATGAATATGAGAGTTGTGCTATTCCATCTCTAAGTCGGCTGCAGACGCAAGCGGGCCCGCTTAATAATAATAGCCCCTTCCTCCCACCCCACACAAGCACTGCTTTCGGGGCCTGACAACAGGACATGGGTAGAGTAGATTATTATTATTATTATTATTATTAAAACTAGAAGAGTTTCATTGGTGTAGTTTCAAATATTAAATTTAATGTGTTTAATAAAATTGAGTTTTTCTGTAACAATCTTTAATTTTAACAAAAGAGGGGCAACAAAGTGGCTTCTGCACACGGGCATCTCTGAGTGACGGCGCGCCACTGAGTGACGGTATATTGTCTCAGCGCGATTTATTTACAATTGCTGTAACAAACATAACAAATATATTAAAGATTTGTCAGTAACCGAATTACAGGAATCGATGAATGTAATCTTAAGATTAATTCAACAGTTAGAATTTGGTGATGATTTAACAAATTTAAGGTCAGATCGTGAACTTAATCACAAAAGCAATTTAAGGCTGTTACATCCCTTTGTAGATACATTAATAAGAGTGGGGGATCGATTACAAAATTATCAAACGATCAAAAATTCCCTATAATACTTCCAAAACACTATGCAACAGAATTAATAATTAAGGCCAAACATGAATCTCATTTACATGCCGGTCCTTTAGCAACCTTAGCTGCAATCAGGGAAAAATATTGGCCATTAGCTGGGCGAAACAAAGTTAACGGAGTTATAAGAAAATGTATTTTGTGTTTTCGTGCAAAACCGAAGGCAGTTGATCCTTTAATGAGTAATTTACCATCAGATAGATTTGCCATTACGCGTCCATTCATTAATTGCGGGGTAGATTATGCGGGACCCACATTAATAAAGGAAGGCAAAACCAGAAGCAGACGTACTATAGTAAGGCATATATTTGTTTATTTGTTTGCTTCGCAACCAAGGCTATTCACTTGGAATTGGTAGGAGACTTAACTACAACAAATTAAAAAAATAAATTGATTAACGTCCATTCTCCAAGTGGGAACCGAAGTAATAAAAAATTGAGAAAGAAAACACCAAGTCTGATCCCACGAAATATTATTGAAATTGAAAAATTGTTAAAAAATTTTACGAGTTTTTACTCTTTTCTTCCATGACCCTTTTATTAGGGATGGGCCTTTTGCATTTTAAATTCAAGAGTTAACTATGTAGTTTTGAATTTATAAGTAAATCATAGTTTGTGCTGTAATTTAACTCAATGTTTTTTCTGATTTTCACCAATTTCATTCATTCATTTTTTACTTGACGCTGTTTAATGTTCAGCTTTTTTACCTATTATGGTTATTTTTACATTCTGGCCTAGTTGTTTTATCTGAGGATGCCAGAGGTGCTCTGGCGAAAACGTTAATAATTTATAATTTAACAATTTTTCAATTTCTATAATATTTCGTGGGATCAGACTTGGTGTTTTCTTTCTCAATTTTTTATTACAACAAATTTTTTAGGTGCATTTAAACGGTTTATATCACGCAGGGGTATGATTATCAATATATATTCAGATAATGCGAGGGTGCACAACGAGAATTAGATCAGCTTTTCAAGTCAGAAGAATTTAATGAGCTTGTGATGACCTATTTAACGAATAATAATATAAAATGGCATTTTATGCCTCCACGTGCACCACATTTTGGTGGAATCTGGGAAGCCGGTGTCAAATCCGCTAAATTTCACTTAAAATGCGTATTGAGTAATGCTTTGGTCCTTCGGCTGAGGTACGCTTGCCACAAACGCATAGCGGTAAAAAAAGCGGAAAAACCCCATAAAAAAACCCGGAAGAAAAACCCCCCCGAAAATAATTATGGATGGCTACTTTTTACCACCGCCACTTTTTTCCAACGGCATTTTTTCCACGGCACTTTTTTCCGCGGCACTTTTTTCCACGGCGCTTTTTTTCGCCACCCGTTACAGGTGATACAGTATACACATTTCTATTTTCTCTTCCTCTGTATAAATCATGTTTACAAAAAGTTATTAATTAAAAGTTTAAGAAAACAACTTTAATAAATTTAATAGGTTAATAGCTAACAAAACAATAGTTATTTTTGTATCATGGCCAAAAAGTGAATCTTTTTCGGACGCGACTGCCGAGACCAGAAAACAGGGAAGGACGAAAAAGCACTTTTTGGCAGAGGTGCAAATAACATTTTTTAGGCGAATATTACAAATTTTATTAACAAATTTAAATTTTTATCTAAATATCCAATGACATTTGGTCACGTGACCTTTATCATAGTCGACTAAAAAATTATAAATCAGCGGCCGTAAAGTAAAAGCGGCCGAAAAACACCGGCCGTAAAGTATTTGCGGTCGTAAAATAGAAATTGACAAATGCCTACTACAAATTGACACTTTACGGCTGTCAAAAGATACGTAAAACAGCTGTTTTTATCATAGTCGCCTAAAATAATAATTAAGTCATTCCTGCCAGTTGAAAATTATTAATTCATCGGTAGGCAGGGACAAGAGGGACAGCAGTTTATAATGGGTTGCCTATATTCCAATGTAAAATAATATACGATACAGGGCTTTCATTTCAAAACTTAGCCACCTTTAATAACTCTGAAAGTTTTGAAATTTCCGGCTTAAATAAAAACGTGTCAACTTTGATATCGAGGGGGAAGTTTAAAACCGCCATTGAAGTAATTTTATAATTCGGCCCCTCCACTCCAGCAAACCCAACTTTGAAATTTTAAATGGAACCACCTACTTTGTGATATATCATTTTACAGGTAATAAAATTCTCTATCTAACCTACTATTTTTTATTGCACCCCATCACCCCCAACCTGCCCTTTTCTGACATTTTTGACATTTCCGGTTTGAAAAAAAACAAGTCAACTTTTATATCGAATGGGAAGTTTAAAACCACTATTGAAATAATTTTATAATTTCCCCCCTTCCCTCCAGCAACCATCCATTTGAAATTTCAAATTTCCCCCTACCTTGTGATATAGCATTTTACAGGTAAAAAATTCTCTATCTAATCACATTATTTTAATAATAATAATAATAATAATAATAATAATAATAATAATATTTATTGGCCCAACGGATACAAAAGTGTTTGTGGTTGTCAATATAAGAGAACATAAATATAAAATAACAAAATTCACGGGTCGGTAACATAAATAAATTCATTTAGATTGTAGTAGGCTTGCCTGATCAGGTAGTCTTTCATATGTTTCTTAAAGAGTTTAAATTCAAGATTTGCTACATCATCAGGCAACCTGTTATAAAACAAGGGACCATAATAATTTTTATAATTTCTACTACAATTTACTCTTGTAAAATCTATCCTAATTTTTGTCACATATCTGGTATTATGATCATGTACATTATTGGTAATAGTATATTGATTAATATTTCTTTTTACATGGATCAGACATAGCAGAATGAATAGGCATGGTAGTGTCATTATACGGTGTATTTTAAATTTGGTTTTTACATCGTCTCTATAGGGGGTAGCAGTTATAACCCGCAATGCCTTTCTTTGTAGCGCAAATGCTTGTTTAGCAGCTGGCGAGTGGCCCCAGCACTCCAAGGCATAGCCAATATGAGACATAATGAGTGCGTGAAAAGCTGTAACTACTACGTTATTATCAACGATTTTTATTAAATTACGAAGAACAAAAATATTTGAGGATAGTTTTTTACACAAATGTGTCACATGCGCTGTCCAAGCAAGAGAAGAATCAAGGTATACCCCCAGGAATTTTACACTTCCGGGGTTAGTTACATTAGACAAGTCTCTTAAGGAGAACACCATTTGTTGCGTTTTGTTGTTATTGAGGCTTAAGTCCATGGAAGCAAACCAATGTTCGGCCCTTGTCTGCGTGTGCCCAAGCATCTGTTGCAGTGCAATGATATTATTATCAGTGCAGGTTAGAGTAGTGTCATCAGCAAAGAGAGTCAAATCGGTCCTTGGGAAGGCCTCCCCAATCCTGTTTACGTATAACAAGAAAAGGATAGGTCCCAGAACCGATCCTTGAGGTACCCCTCTACTAACCTCCCTCATGCGCGATGAAACCCCACCAACTTGCACCGCTTGTTTACGCTCAGATAGGTAAGACGCCATCAATTTAAAACTTAATCGCCTATTGGGATTATCTGTATTATTCCCGTGTGATTGTAAGGGTGTGTATGACTTGGGCAAATTATGGACTACTTCCTCAGCTATGTTAGAGAAAAAGTTATTGAATTCATCTGGTGTGAAAACGTAGTTGTTATTAAGTTTGCTTTTTGCACTTCGATTATCATTGATAACCTCCCAGTAAACTCTGGGAGAGTTATTTGATTCTCTTATACGGGTTGCATAATAATCACGTTTGGCCTTCATGATCTCTAGGCGATAATTATTACGATACCTGCTAATATGAGTTTTAAGATCTAATTCAGGAAGAGAAGTATTTAGCTCTACTAATAAGCTAAGATGTTCCCGCATATTTCTAAGTTTCCCCGTAAACCAGTTTATGCTATCGCTGCGATTGACACGCGTCTTAACCCTGACTGGAAACGATTCAGTTATGCCCTCACTTAGGGTTTTAATAAATCTATCACATCTTGTATTGATATCTAGATCATCGTCGTAAATATAGTCCCAGTTTACTGCTTCTAGAAAATTATAAAATTTAATTTTTCCTGTTTGGGTAAAGGGCCTAATTACTACTTTTTGTGACTCATTTGTAGGTTCTATAGGTGTGCCCTCAAGGCTAATTATCACAGCTTTATGATCAGCCAACCCAGAGACCACCTCTATGGAAAACCCATCCTCAAAGTTTGACAAAATATTATCTATACAATTATTTAAACGCGTACTACAGTGTACTCTCGCCTTAAAGCCATAGGAGGTTGATAAATTTCTGAATTGGTTATCATATGCATTATTACTGTGAAAGTGTATATTGAAGTCCCCGTTTATGACACTTTGTTTTTTTAAGCCGAAGATAATGGTATACAGTTTATTCATACATGATAAAAACATGTCAAAATTACCCGAGGGGGGTCTGTAAATTGTTAATACAACTAAGTTCCTACCTACAATCTCTATCGCTGAAATTTCACACACTTTTTCAACTGAAAGGGTAGTAATATCTAATCGCTCCACACAGGTTAGCTCCTGCTTACACAGTATTAGACTACCCCCACGAGCATTATTTCTTGAATAGTAAGATACAAGTTTATAATTGTTTTATGTTTATTAAAAGATACAACTTAGTTGTACTAATTATTATTTATTAAGTAATTTCATAAACGATCTTGTATAAAACAACGACTTATTAATTATCTTGTTGACTGGTAACTATGACCACCACACTTATAACTAACTAAAAAGGTACCAACATAACATCCTTCCTCTCAAGTTAATTAAACATAATCCTTAAACCTAACAGGTTTCTGAACAAGCCTACCACTACGAGTAACATTAGGATTTGTAGCCCCTTCATCATTAGGAATATTTTTATCTGCCATAACAATGGTTCCATCAGTTAAGGGACTTTCGAGCACATCATCTGTGTCATCATATGCGAACTGTGGGTCGTTCAATGAGTTGCGAATGTGTAAACTGTTACGATTTACAATTCTATTGTTTTCTGTAAGAACCTTATACGATCTGGGTGTCTGGTTACGATCTACAATTTTTGCAGGCTCCCACTGTTTAGTAATTTTATTTTGAATGGTTACATTATCGTTCACAGTAAATGGTCGTTTTACCTTAACCTTCTGGTCATGATAAGCTTTGACTTTCACTTGATTCTCATTTAATGTCTGGTAAGCATCCTTATGGACTAGCTTAGGTTCCAGGTAATTTAGTTCTTAATAATCTCCCCATCAGAATTTCACTTGGACTGTACCTTAAACCTGCAACAGGTGTGCATCTGTACTCCAATAGGGCATAATACATATCTTTACTGTTTTGAGTTTTCTTGATTATATTTTTTTGCAATGCCTACAGCTTTTTCAGCCAACCCGTTAGACCGTGCACAATAGGGACTAGAATTGACAACTTCAAAATTCCATTCATTGCTGAACTTCTTAAATTCTAAGCTATTAAACGGATTACAGTCGCACACAACTGTTTTCGGTATGCCATGATTCGAGTATACTATCAAAAGTTTAGAAATAACTTCCTGAGCAGACTTTTCTCTTATGGGTATGATATCAAGCCATTTAGATAAATAATCAACTACAATTAAATAATTCCTATGAGCATATTCAGCAATATCCAACCCAATTTTGTTAAATGGCAATGTTGGTATTTTATGACTAATTAGGGGTTCATACGTACAGCTCCTTTGGTACTTTTCACATTCTTTACATTGTTTCACTAGCATCTCAACATTTATGTTCATCGAAGGCCAATAAAACAATTTACGAGCCCTCCTCTTAGGCTTGGTTTATGCAGAACTTAATTTAAGAACTTAATTTAAGGACTTAATTTAAGAATTTAATTTAATTTATGTTCGTTTTTGCAGGAATTAATTTAACTTAAGAATACAAGCATGTATTACCGATTATTTAGAAAACTGTACTATTAGGTATTCATTTTTCGTAAGACAGTAGCGCAGGCAGAAATTTGCTGACTTTACTACATAACTTATTTTGCAGTAAGCAATATTTAGCTTGTTTCCTGGAAGTTTATTACATATTTCCGAACTTTGGTGCAAGAATGAAGCTGTGAAAATTTTTTTAACAAACAAATAACTACGAAAACTAGTAATTTCGCAATAATTTCGTACATGATACGCTAATGATGCGAACATTTGGTTTGATAACAAGTCATCTCCTTAGAAACCGATGCGCGCGCAGTAATTTAACCTAAGACTTAATTTAAGAAGTTGAAAGTTACGAACTTCTTAAATTAAATCCTTAAATTAAGTGAACGTTAAATCATGCATAAACGGCAGTATGTATTTTGTACCTTTCAACTTTCTTAAATTAAGTCCTTAAATTAAGTTCTTAAATTAAGTCGCTGCATAAACCAAGCCTTACACTTTATAATTCCAAAGTGTAAAAAATTTAACATACCTAAAAAACTCTGAATTTTCTTTTTATTGCTAGGTACTGGCATTTTAACAATAGCTTCAACTCTGTCTTTATCTGGGTGTACTCCGAACTCAGAGAAAATTAACCCTAAATACTTAACTTGCTTAATCTTAAATTGCATTTTTTCTTTATTATATTTATACCTGCACTGCTAGTAGATGACCCCACACCTGACACCATGTTTTATGTTTATTAAAAGATACAACTTAGTTGTACTAATTATTATTTATTAAGTAATTTCATAAACGATCTTGTATAAAACAACGACTTATTAATTATCTTGTTGACTGGTAACTATGACCACCACACTTATAACTAACTAAAAAGGTACCAACATAACAATAATTATTTATCCTGAGGTTTACAGCTTCCTCTCCTGCTAAAAAATGTTCAGTTAAACACACTACATTGTATACTTTATCGTTCACTAGAACGCTAAGTTCGTCTATTTTGTTTTTTATAGATTGTACATTCATGTGAAAAATATTAATGTTGTTTGTTACATTTACACTTAAATAATTACGTTTAGCTGAATTGGCATCCAGTAGTCTTCCTTCTTGATTCAAACTGCGCAGTTGGGAGTTTACGTTTGATTTTCTGGTCGTCTTTTCTTCCGAAAAAACTTATTCACACATGCACCTTTCGGCCAAATTTCATGGTTCGTCACCTTGTCCACTTCACATTCCTTTACGTTCACTTTGAAAGAAGAGTAATGTTCTGGATACAAAGATTTAATTTTTTCACAGGAGATCATAGATAGACTGAGTGTGGATTTCAGATAGTTAATCACAGCATCTTCAGTGGTATCTGAATGTAATTTAGACACATGAAGCGACACTACACATGCAGCTGCCTGGAGACCTTCCTCAGAAGGATTCATGGTTCCCTTAATTGGTTGGCTATTTTTATTTTTACGAGAGTGTCTGTGAGATACCGTTTTCCAGCCACTATCTTCTACGTTTGTGGTTTTTAGGGCATTATCTACCGCTTTATTCATTTGATCGACTGTAACCTTTGGGGGTGGGTTGATGGTGACGGGTTTTTGTGGAGGACCTGGGGTAACTTTGGTGACACATGCAGCATTATGAGTGGACCGAGTCAAGGGTGAAATTTTATTATCATTTTTACCATGATTTTTAATCACATAGTTGGGTTTTGGATTCGGGAGAGGACTTTCTTGCGGCAATGCAGACGTCATTGGGACAATGGCCTTCGCTGAGGAATTTTCCATAAGTTTATGTAGCAGGTTAATTTGTTCTTTAAGAGACACTATATTGTCTTCTAATGAACTAATTATGGTGTCCTTATGATTGATAATTTTGTTTAAATAAATAATTTTTACTTTATCAGTGTTTCCATCACAATCATCACTTTCTGAATTACAACTACTGACTGTTGACGTATTTAAACCTACCTTTTCATCATCTAAATTTTCGCAGCAGTTTATTTGCTTATCATTGAGCACTACCACATGTTTTAATAGTTTAACACAACCCGGATGAGACACAGAGTTACATTTTACACAAATTAAACCATTAATTGGCATTGATTTGCACCTTTTGCAAGGTTTGTTTGTAGCACCTGACTGAACAACATCATCCTTCGCCATGTTGGCTGCATACTGTATTCCAACCCCTCAACCTCAACAACCCCCCTCTTTCTGAAATCATTGACATTTCCAATTTCAAAAAAGAAGTTCATTTTTATATCGAATGGGAAGGTTAAAACGACTATTGAAATGCTAAATAGTTTTTTTAACCTTCCCATTCGCTATAAAAATGAACTTTTTTTTCAAATTGGAACTGTCAATGATTTCAGAAAGAGGGGGTTGTTGAGGTTGAGGGGTTGGAATATAAAATAATGTGATTAGATAGAGAATTTTTTTACCTATAAACTAATACAGTCGGACCTCCATATAACGAACTTCTATTTAACGAAATTCTCTATTTAACGAATTTTTTTGCGGCACCTTGAACTGGAAAACAAGACGAAATTTAACCAAGAATCTGAAAATGTTATAATAAGTTAACCTAAGGCAAACCGGTGCGGGGGGCGTTCGTCGATCGGAAACTGTCTATCCGCCTCACGCGCCCGGGCTGCGTCGCGATATCAAGACAGTTCCGTACGCAAGACCAAGTTGGTGGAACTGAAAAAAATATTATTTAGTGGCACAAATACACTTGCAAACTTTTAAGACAAGGATCGGGAAAAGAAGACGAAATTTAACAAATAATCTTAAAATGTAATTATAAGTTAACCTAAGGAAAACCGGTGCGGGGGGCGTTCGTCGATCGGAAACTGTCGATCCGGCTAACGCGCCCGGGCTGCGTCGCGATATCAAGACGGTTCCGTACGCAAGACCAAGTTGGTGGAACTGAAAAAAATATTATTTAGTGGCACAAATACACTTGCAAACTTTTAAGACAAGGATCTAGAAAAGAAGACGAAATTTAACAAAGAATCTTAAAATGTAATTATAAGTTAACCTAAGGAAAACCGGTGCGGGGGGCGTTCGTCGATCGGAAACTGTCGATCCGGCTAACGCGCCCGGGCTGCGTCGCGATATCAAGACAGTTCCGTACGCAAGACCAAGTTGGTGGAACCGAAAAAAATATTATTTTGTGGCACAAATACACTTGCAAACTTTTAAGACAAGGACCGGGAAAAGAAGACGAAATTTAGCAAAGAATCTTAAAATGTAATTATAAGTTAACCTAAGGAAAACCGGTGCGGGGGGCGTACGTCGATCGGAAACTGTCGATCCGGCTAACGCGCCCGGGCTGCGTCGCGATATCAAGACAGTTCCGTACGCAAGACCAAGTTGGTGGAACCGAAAAAAATATTATTTTGTGGCACAAATACACTTGCAAACTTTTAAGACAAGGATCTAGGAAAGAAGACGAAACTTAACAAAGAATCTTAAAATGTAATTATAAGTTAACCTAAGGAAAACCGGTGCGGGGGGCGTTCGTCGATCGGAAACTGTCGATCCGGTTAACGCGTCCGGGCTGCGTCGCGATATCAAGACAGTTCCGTACGCAAGACCAAGTTGGTGGAACTGAAAAAAATATTATTTAGTGGCACAAATACACTTGCAAACTTTTAAGACAAGGATCGGGAAAAGAAGACGAAATTTAACAAAGAATCTTAAAATGTAATTATAAGTTAACCTAAGGAAAACCGGTGCGGGGGGCGATCGTCGATCGGAAACTGTCGATCCGGCTAACGCGCCCGGGCTGCGTCGCGATATCAAGACAGTTCCGTACGCAAGACCAAGTTGGTGGAACCGAAAAAAATATTATTTAGTTGCACAAATACACTTGCAAACTTGTAACACAAGGATCGGGAAAAGAAGACGAAATTTAACAAAGAATCTTAAAATGTAATTATGTTAACCTAAGGAAAACCGGTGAGGGGGGCGTTCGTCGATCGGAAACTGTCAATCCGGCTAACGCGCCCGGGCTGCGTCGCGATATCAAGACAGTTCCGTACGCAAGACCAAGTTGGTGGAACCGAAAAAAATATTATTTAGTGGCACAAATACACTTGCAAACTTGTAAGACAAGGATCGGGAAAAGAAGACGAAATTTAACAAAGAATCTTAAAATGTAATTATAAGTTAACCTAAGGAAAACCGGTGCGGGGGGCGTTCGTCGATCGGAAACTGTCGATCCGGCTAACGCGCCCGGGCTGCGTCGCGATATCAAGACAGTTCCGTACGCAAGACCAAGTTGGTGGAACTGAAAAAAATATTATTTAGTGGCACAAATACACTTGCAAACTTTTAAGACAAGGATCTGGAAAACAAGACGAAATTTAACCAAGAATCTGAAAATGTTATAATAAGTTAACCTAAGGCAAACCGGTGCGGGGGGCGTTCGTCGATCGGAAACTGTCTATCCGGCTCACGCGCCCGGGCTGCGTCGCGATATCAAGACAGTTCCGTACGCAAGACCAAGTTGGTGGAACTGAAAAAAATATTATTTAGTGGCACAAATACACTTGCAAACTTTTAAGACAAGGATCGGGAAAAGAAGACGAAATTTAACAAATAATCTTAAAATGTAATTATAAGTTAACCTAAGGAAAACCGGTGCGGGGGGCGTTCGTCGATCGGAAACTGTCGATCCGGCTAACGCGCCCGGGCTGCGTCGCGATATCAAGACGGTTCCGTACGCAAGACCAAGTTGGTGGAACTGAAAAAAATATTATTTAGTGGCACAAATACACTTGCAAACTTTTAAGACAAAGATCTAGAAAAGAAGACGAAACTTAACAAAGAATCTTAAAATGTAATTATAAGTTAACCTAAGGAAAACCGGTGCGGGGGGCGTTCGTCGATCGGAAACTGTCGATCCGGCTAACGCGCCCGGGCTGCGTCGCGATATCAAGACGGTTCCGTACGCAAGACCAAGTTGGTGGAACTGAAAAAAATATTATTTAGTGGCACAAATACACTTGCAAACTTTTAAGACAAGGATCTAGAAAAGAAGACGAAATTTAGCAAAGAATCTTAAAATGTAATTATAAGTTAACCTAAGGAAAACCGGTGCGGGGGGCGTACGTCGATCGGAAACTGTCGATCCGGCTAACGCGCCCGGGCTGCGTCGCGATATCAAGACAGTTCCGTACGCAAGACCAAGTTGGTGGAACCGAAAAAAATATTATTTTGTGGCACAAATACACTTGCAAACTTTTAAGACAAGGATCTAGGAAAGAAGACGAAACTTAACAAAGAATCTTAAAATGTAATTATAAGTTAACCTAAGGAAAACCGGTGCGGGGGGCGTTCGTCGATCGGAAACTGTCGATCCGGTTAACGCGTCCGGGCTGCGTCGCGATATCAAGACAGTTCCGTACGCAAGACCAAGTTGGTGGAACTGAAAAAAATATTATTTAGTGGCACAAATACACTTGCAAACTTTTAAGACAAGGATCGGGAAAAGAAGACGAAATTTAACAAAGAATCTTAAAATGTAATTATAAGTTAACCTAAGGAAAACCGGTGCGGGGGGCGATCGTCGATCGGAAACTGTCGATCCGGCTAACGCGCCCGGGCTGCGTCGCGATATCAAGACAGTTCCGTACGCAAGACCAAGTTGGTGGAACCGAAAAAAATATTATTTAGTTGCACAAATACACTTGCAAACTTGTAACACAAGGATCGGGAAAAGAAGACGAAATTTAACAAAGAATCTTAAAATGTAATTATGTTAACCTAAGGAAAACCGGTGCGGGGGGCGTTCGTCGATCGGAAACTGTCGATCCGGCTAACGCGCCCGGGCTGCGTCGCGATATCAAGACAGTTCCGTACGCAAGACCAAGTTGGTGGAACCGAAAAAAATATTATTTAGTGGCACAAATACACTTGTAAACTTGTAAGACAAGGATCGGGAAAAGAAGACGAAATTTAACAAAGAATCTTAAAATGTAATTATAAGTTAACCTAAGGAAAACCGGTGCGGGGGGCGATCGTCGATCGGAAACTGTCGATCCGGCTAACGCGCCCGGGCTGCGTCGCGATATCAAGACAGTTCCGTACGCAAGACCAAGTTGGTGGAACCGAAAAAAATATTATTTAGTTGCACAAATACACTTGCAAACTTGTAACACAAGGATCGGGAAAAGAAGACGAAATTTAACAAAGAATCTTAAAATGTAATTATGTTAACCTAAGGAAAACCGGTGCGGGGGGCGTTCGTCGATCGGAAACTGTCGATCCGGCTAACGCGCCCGGGCTGCGTCGCGATATCAAGACAGTTCCGTACGCAAGACCAAGTTGGTGGAACTGAAAAAAATATTATTTAGTGGCACAAATACACTTGCAAACTTTTAAGACAAGGATCTGGAAAACAAGACGAAATTTAACCAAGAATCTGAAAATGTTATAATAAGTTAACCTAAGGCAAACCGGTGCGGGGGGCGTTCGTCGATCGGAAACTGTCTATCCGGCTCACGCGCCCGGGCTGCGTCGCGATATCAAGACAGTTCCGTACGCAAGACCAAGTTGGTGGAACTGAAAAAAATATTATTTAGTGGCACAAATACACTTGCAAACTTTTAAGACAAGGATCGGGAAAAGAAGACGAAATTTAACAAATAATCTTAAAATGTAATTATAAGTTAACCTAAGGAAAACCGGTGCGGGGGGCGTTCGTCGATCGGAAACTGTCGATCCGGCTAACGCGCCCGGGCTGCGTCGCGATATCAAGACGGTTCCGTACGCAAGACCAAGTTGGTGGAACTGAAAAAAATATTATTTAGTGGCACAAATACACTTGCAAACTTTTAAGACAAGGATCTAGGAAAGAAGACGAAACTTAAAAAAGAATCTTAAAATGTAATTATAAGTTAACCTAAGGAAAACCGGTGCGGGGGGCGTTCGTCGATCGGAAACTGTCGATCCGGTTAACGCGTCCGGGCTGCGTCGCGATATCAAGACAGTTCCGTACGCAAGACCAAGTTGGTGGAACCGAAAAAAATATTATTTTGTGGCACAAATACACTTGCAAACTTTTAAGACAAGGATCTAGGAAAGAAGACGAAACTTAAAAAAGAATCTTAAAATGTAATTATAAGTTAACCTAAGGAAAACCGGTGCGGGGGGCGTTCGTCGATCGGAAACTGTCGATCCGGTTAACGCGTCCGGGCTGCGTCGCGATATCAAGACAGTTCCGTACGCAAGACCAAGTTGGTGGAACCGAAAAAAATATTATTTTGTGGCACAAATACACTTGCAAACTTTTAAGACAAGGATCTAGGAAAGAAGACGAAACTTAAAAAAGAATCTTAAAATGTAATTATAAGTTAACCTAAGGAAAACCGGTGCGGGGGGCGTTCGTCGATCGGAAACTGTCGATCCGGCTAACGCGCCCGGGCTGCGTCGCGATATCAAGACAGTTCCGTACGCAAGACCAAGTTGGTGGAACCGAAAAAAATATTATTTTGTGGCACAAATACACTTGCAAACTTTTAAGACAAGGATCTAGGAAAGAAGACGAAACTTAAAAAAGAATCTTAAAATGTAATTATAAGTTAACCTAAGGAAAACCGGTGCGGGGGGCGTTCGTCGATCGGAAACTGTCGATCCGGTTAACGCGTCCGGGCTGCGTCGCGATATCAAGACAGTTCCGTACGCAAGACCAAGTTGGTGGAACCGAAAAAAATATTATTTAGTGGCACAAATACACTTGCAAACTTTTAAGACAAGGATCGGGAAAAGAAGACGAAATTTAACAAAGAATCTTAAAATGTAATTATAAGTTAACCTAAGGAAAACCGGTGCGGGGGGCGATCGTCGATCGGAAACTGTCGATCCGGTTAACGCGTCCGGGCTGCGTCGCGATATCAAGACAGTTCCGTACGCAAGACCAAGTTGGTGGAACTGAAAAAAATATTATTTAGTGGCACAAATACACTTGCAAACTTTTAAGACAAGGATCGGGAAAAGAAGACGAAATTTAACAAAGAATCTTAAAATGTAATTATAAGTTAACCTAAGGAAAACCGGTGCGGGGGGCGATCGTCGATCGGAAACTGTCGATCCGGCTAACGCGCCCGGGCTGCGTCGCGATATCAAGACAGTTCCGTACGCAAGACCAAGTTGGTGGAACCGAAAAAAATATTATTTAGTGGCACAAATACACTTGCAAACTTTTAAGACAAGGATCTAGGAAAGAAGACGAAACTTAACAAAGAATCTTAAAATGTAATTATAAGTTAACCTAAGGAAAACCGGTGCGGGGGGCGTTCGTCGATCGGAAACTGTCGATCCGGTTAACGCGTCCGGGCTGCGTCGCGATATCAAGACAGTTCCGTACGCAAGACCAAGTTGGTGGAACCGAAAAAAATATTATTTAGTGGCACAAATACACTTGCAAACTTTTAAGACAAGGATCTAGGAAAGAAGACGAAAATTAACAAAGAATCTTAAAATGTAATTATAAGTTAACCTAAGGAAAACCGGTGCGGGGGGCGTTCGTCGATCGGAAACTGTCGATCCGGTTAACGCGTCCGGGCTGCGTCGCGATATCAAGACAGTTCCGTACGCAAGACCAAGTTGGTGGAACTGAAAAAAATATTATTTAGTGGCACAAATACACTTGCAAACTTTTAAGACAAGGATCGGGAAAAGAAGACGAAATTTAACAAAGAATCTTAAAATGTAATTATAAGTTAACCTAAGGAAAACCGGTGCGGGGGGCGATCGTCGATCGGAAACTGTCGATCCGGCTAACGCGCCCGGGCTGCGTCGCGATATCAAGACAGTTCCGTACGCAAGACCAAGTTGGTGGAACCGAAAAAAATATTATTTAGTGGCACAAATACACTTGCAAACTTTTAAGACAAGGATCGGGAAAAGAAGACGAAATTTAACAAAGAATCTTAAAATGTAATTATAAGTTAACCTAAGGAAAACCGGTGCGGGGGGCGATCGTCGATCGGAAACTGTCGATCCGGCTAACGCGCCCGGGCTGCGTCGCGATATCAAGACAGTTCCGTACGCAAGACCAAGTTGGTGGAACCGAAAAAAATATTATTTAGTGGCACAAATACACTTGCAAACTTTTAAGACAAGGATCGGGAAAAGAAGACGAAATTTAACAAAGAATCTTAAATTGTAATTATAAGTTAACCTAAGGAAAACCGGTGCGGGGGGCGTTCGTCGATCGGAAACTGTCGATCCGGCTAACGCGCCCGGGCTGCGTCGCGATATCAAGACAATTCCGTACGCAAGACCAAGTTGGTGGAACTGAAAAAAATATTATTTAGTGGCACAAATACTCTTGCAAACTTTTAAGACAAGGATCGGGAAAAGAAGACGAAATTTAACAAAGAATCTTAAAATGTAATTATAAGTTAACCTAAGGAAAACCGGTGCGGGGGGCGTTCGTCGATCGGAAACTGTCGATCCGGCTAACGCGCCCGGGCTGCGTCGCGATATCAAGACAGTTCCGTACGCAAGACCAAGTTGGTGGAACTGAAAAAAATATTATTTAGTGGCACAAATACTCTTGCAAACTTTTAAGACAAGGATCGGGAAAAGAAGACGAAATTTAACAAAGAATCTTAAAATGTAATTATAAGTTAACCTAAGGAAAACCGGTGCGGGGGGCGTTCGTCGATCGGAAACTGTCGATCCGGCTAACGCGCCCGGGCTGCGTCGCGATATCAAGACAGTTCCGTACGCAAGACCAAGTTGGTGGAACCGAAAAAAATATTATTTAGTGGCACATATACTCTTGCAAACTTTTAAGACAAGGATCGGGAAAAGAAGACGAAATTTAACAAAGAATCTAAAAATGTAATTATAAGTTAACCTAAGGAAAACCGGTGCGGGGGGCGATCGTCGATCGGAAACTGTCGATCCGGCTAACGCGCCCGGGCTGCGTCGCGATATCAAGACAGTTCCGTACGCAAGACCAAGTTGGTGGAACCGAAAAAAATATTATTTAGTGGCACAAATACACTTGCAAACTTTTAAGACAAGGATCGGGAAAAGAAGACGAAATTTAACAAAGAATCTTAAAATGTAATTATAAGTTAACCTAAGGAAAACCGGTGCGGGGGGCGTTCGTCGATCGGAAACTGTCGATCCGGCTAACGCGCCCGGGCTGCGTCGCGATATCAAGACAGTTCCGTACGGAAGACCAAGTTGGTGGAACCGAAAAAAATATTATTTAGTGGCACAAATACACTTGCAAACTTTTAAGACAAGGATCGGGAAAAGAAGACGAAATTTAACAAATAATCTTAAAATCTAATAATAAGTTAACCTAAGGAAAACCGGTGCGGGGGGCGTTCGTCGATCGGAAACTGTCGATCCGGCTAACGCGCCCAGGCTGCGTCGCGATATCAAGACAGTTCCGTACGCAAGACCAAGTTGGTGGAACTGAAAAAAATATTATTTAGTGGCACAAATACACTTGCAAACTTTTAAGACAAGGATCTAGAAAAGAAGACGAAATTTAACAAAGAATCTTAAAATGTAATTATAAGTTAACCTAAGGAAAACCGGTGTGGGGGGCGTTCGTCGATCGGAAACTGTCGATCCGGCTAACGCGCCTGGGCTGCGTCGCGATATCAAGACAGTTCCGTACGCAAGACCAAGTTGGTGGAACTGAAAAAAATATTATTTAGTGGCACAAATACACTTGCAAACTTTTAAGACAAGGATCTAGAAAAGAAGACGAAATTTAACCAAGAATCTGAAAATGTTATAATAAGTTAACCTAAGGCAAACCGGTGCGGGGGGCGTTCGTCGATCGGAAACTGTCTATCCGGCTAACGCGCCCGGGCTGCGTCGCGATATCAAGACAGTTCCGTACGCAAGACCAAGTTGGTGGAACTGAAAAAAATATTATTTAGTGGCAGAAATACACTTGCAAACTTTTAAGACAAGGACCGGGAAAAGAAGACGAAATTTAACAAAGAATCTTAAAATGTAATTATAAGTTAACCTAAGGAAAACCGGTGCGGGGGGCGTACGTCGATCGGAAACTGTAGATCCGGCTAACGCGCCCGGGCTGCGTCGCGATATCAAGACAGTTCCGTACGCAAGACCAAGTTGGTGGAACCGAAAAAAATATTATTTTGTGGCACAAATACACTTGCAAACTTTTAAGACAAGGATCTAGAAAAGAAGACGAAACTTAACAAAGAATCTTAAAATGTAATTATAAGTTAACCTAAGGAAAACCGGTGCGGGGGGCGTTCGTCGATCGGAAACTGTCGATCCGGCTAACGCGTCCGGGCTGCGTCGCGATATCAAGACAGTTCCGTACGCAAGACCAAGTTGGTGGAACTGAAAAAAATATTATTTAGTGGCACAAATACACTTGCAAACTTTTAAGACAAGGATCGGGAAAAGAAGACGAAATTTAACAAAGAATCTTAAAATGTAATTATAAGTTAACCTAAGGAAAACCGGTGCGGGGGGCGATCGTCGATCGGAAACTGTCGATCCGGCTAACGCGCCTGGGCTGCGTCGCGATATCAAGACAGTTCCGTACGCAAGACCAAGTTGGTGGAACCGAAAAAAATATTATTTAGTGGCACAAATACACTTGCAAACTTTTAAGACAAGGATCGGGAAAAGAAGACGAAATTTAACAAAGAATCTTAAAATGTAATTATAAGTTAACCTAAGGAAAACCGGTGTGGGGGGCGTTCGTCGATCGGAAACTGTCGATCCGGCTAACGCGCCTGGGCTGCGTCGCGATATCAAGACAGTTCCGTACGCAAGACCAAGTTGGTGGAACTGAAAAAAATATTATTTAGTGGCACAAATACACTTGCAAACTTTTAAGACAAGGATCTAGAAAAGAAGACGAAATTTAACCAAGAATCTGAAAATGTTATAATAAGTTAACCTAAGGCAAACCGGTGCGGGGGGCGTTCGTCGATCGGAAACTGTCTATCCGGCTAACGCGCCCGGGCTGCGTCGCGATATCAAGACAGTTCCGTACGCAAGACCAAGTTGGTGGAACTGAAAAAAATATTATTTAGTGGCAGAAATACACTTGCAAACTTTTAAGACAAGGACCGGGAAAAGAAGACGAAATTTAACAAAGAATCTTAAAATGTAATTATAAGTTAACCTAAGGAAAACCGGTGCGGGGGGCGTACGTCGATCGGAAACTGTCGATCCGGCTAACGCGCCCGGGCTGCGTCGCGATATCAAGACAGTTCCGTACGCAAGACCAAGTTGGTGGAACCGAAAAAAATATTATTTTGTGGCACAAATACACTTGCAAACTTTTAAGACAAGGATCTAGAAAAGAAGACGAAACTTAACAAAGAATCTTAAAATGTAATTATAAGTTAACCTAAGGAAAACCGGTGCGGGGGGCGTTCGTCGATCGGAAACTGTCGATCCGGCTAACGCGTCCGGGCTGCGTCGCGATATCAAGACAGTTCCGTACGCAAGACCAAGTTGGTGGAACTGAAAAAAATATTATTTAGTGGCACAAATACACTTGCAAAATTTTAAGACAAGGATCGGGAAAAGAAGACGAAATTTAACAAAGAATCTTAAAATGTAATTATAAGTTAACCTAAGGAAAACCGGTGCGGGGGGCGATCGTCGATCGGAAACTGTCGATCCGGCTAACGCGCCTGGGCTGCGTCGCGATATCAAGACAGTTCCGTACGCAAGACCAAGTTGGTGGAACCGAAAAAAATATTATTTAGTGGCACAAATACACTTGCAAACTTTTAAGACAAGGATCGGGAAAAGAAGACGAAATTTAACAAAGAATCTTAAAATGTAATTATAAGTTAACCTAAGGAAAAACGGTGCGGGGGGCGTTCGTCGATCGGAAACTGTCGATCCGGCTAACGCGCCCGGGCTGCGTCGCGATATCAAGACAGTTCCGTACGGAAGACCAAGTTGGTGGAACCGAAAAAAATATTATTTAGTGGCACAAATACACTTGCAAACTTTTAAGACAAGGATCGGGAAAAGAAGACGAAATTTAACAAAGAATCTTAAAATGTAATAATAAGTTAACCTAAGGAAAACCGGTGCGGGGGGCGTTCGTCGATCGGAAACTGTCGATCCGGCTAACGCGCCCAGGCTGCGTCGCGATATCAAGACAGTTCCGTACGCAAGACCAAGTTGGTGGAACTGAAAAAAATATTATTTAGTGGCACAAATACACTTGCAAACTTTTAAGACAAGGATCTAGAAAAGAAGACGAAATTTAACAAAGAATCTTAAAATGTAATTATAAGTTAACCTAAGGAAAACCGGTGTGGGGGGCGTTCGTCGATCGGAAACTGTCGATCCGGCTAACGCGCCTGGGTTGCGTCGCGATATCAAGACAGTTCCGTACGCAAGACCAAGTTGGTGGAACTGAAAAAAATATTATTTAGTGGCACAAATACACTTGCAAACTTTTAAGACAAGGATCTAGAAAAGAAGACGAAATTTAACAAAGAATCTTAAAATGTAATTATAAGTTAACCTAAGGAAAACCGGTGCGGGGGGCGTTCGTCGATCGGAAACTGTCGATCCGGCTAACGCGCCCAGGCTGCGTCGCGATATCAAGACAGTTCCGTACGCAAGACCAAGTTGGTGGAACTGAAAAAAATATTATTTAGTGGCACAAATACACTTGCAAACTTTTAAGACAAGGATCTAGAAAAGAAGACGAAATTTAACAAAGAATCTTAAAATGTAATTATAAGTTAACCTAAGGAAAACCGGTGTGGGGGGCGTTCGTCGATCGGAAACTGTCGATCCAGCTAACGTGCCTGGGCTGCGTCGTCGCGGTATCAGGACAGTTCCGTACGCAAGGCCAAGTTAGTGGAACTGAAAAAAAAATATTTAGTGGCACAAATACACTTGCAAACTTTTAAGACAAGGATCTGGAAAACAAGCCGAAATTTAACCAAGAATCTGAAAATGTTATAATAAGTTAACCTAAGGCAAACCGGTGCGGGGGGCGTTCGTCGATCGGAAACTGTCTATCCGGCTAACGCGCCCGGGCTGCGTCGCGATATCAAGACAGTTCCGTACGCAAGACCAAGTTGGTGGAACTGAAAAAAATATTATTTAGTGGCAGAAATACACTTGCAAACTTTTAAGACAAGGATCTAGAAAAGAAGACGAAATTTAACAAAGAATCTTAAAATGTAATTATAAGTTAACCTAAGGAAAACCGGTGCGGGGGGCGTTCGTCGATCGGAAACTGTCGATCCGGCTAACGCGTCCGGGCTGCGTCGCGATATCAAGACAGTTCCGTACGCAAGACCAAGTTGGTGGAACTGAAAGAAATATTATTTAGTGGCACAAATACACTTGCAAACTTTTAAGACAAGGATCTAGAAAAGAAGACGAAATTTAACAAAGAATCTTAAAATGTAATTATAAGTTAACCTAAGGAAAACCGGTGCGGGGGGCGATCGTCGATCGGAAACTGTCGATCCGGCTAACGCGCCCGGGCTGCGTCGCGATATCAAGACAGTTCCGTACGCAAGACCAAGTTGGTGGAACTGAAAAAAATATTATTTAGTGGCACAAATACACTTGCAAACTTTTAAGACAAGGATCGGGAAAAGAAGACGAAATTTAACAAAGAATCTTAAAATGTAATAATAAGTTAACCTAAGGAAAACCGGTGCGGGGGGCGTTCGTCGATCGGAAACTGTCGATCCGGCTAACGCGCCCGGGCTGCGTCGCGATATCAAGACAGTTCCGTACGCAAGACCAAGTTGGTGGAACTGAAAAAAATATTATTTAGTGGCACAAATACACTTGCAAACTTTTAAGACAAGGATCGGGAAAAGAAGACGAAATTTAACAAAGAATCTTAAAATGTAATTATAAGTTAACCTAAGGAAAACCGGTGCGGGGGGCGTTCGTCGATCGGAAACTGTCGATCCGGCTAACGCGCCCGGGCTGCGTCGCGATATCAAGACAGTTCCGTACGGAAGACCAAGTTGGTGGAACCGAAAAAAATATTATTTAGTGGCACAAATACACTTGCAAACTTTTAAGACAAGGATCGGGAAAAGAAGACGAAATTTAACAAATAATCTTAAAATCTAATAATAAGTTAACCTAAGGAAAACCGGTGCGGGGGGCGTTCGTCGATCGGAAACTGTCGATCCGGCTAACGCGCCCAGGCTGCGTCGCGATATTGTTACATTTGGGTCATTTCAAAATAATTTCGTATTTGTTAAATTATAATTGTTATTCAAATCGCAATTGGAATGTTATGCTTTATAATAACATTGGCCTAATTGTCCTAGATTTGAATAGAGTTGCAGTGGTTAATTGCTGCAATCCTTGTTGTTAGCAAGTCTACTTATTTTCAAAGTGCTGATAAGGAGGATTGCAGGGAAAGAACGAGTGGGGCATTATAAAAGGTTTTAGTTCCTTAGTTAAGGAGTTAGTGCTAGTGCCAAGAGGCTTAGATCGAGTCTTAGCTCTAATTAATCAGAGTTCTAATTAGTGCCAGTTAGAGTCTGAGTCCAAGTTCTAGTCCAAGGGCTAAAGATGCTGAGTTTCATTAATCTGGTCGTAGGGTAAGATAAGTAGTTTTAATTTTATAATGTAATAGTTCGTTTAGTTTATTTTATCTTAATAAAATTAGTTGTTAGTGCAATAGTCGTTTTGTGTTCTCATTCATAATCCCGATGGCTGGTGATTCTCTAATTTATATTAGGGACTCGCTGGCGTTACGCAACCGTTCCCCCAGGGCGTAACAAGTATGGTGGAGGTGCCGGTTCTTCTTCTTTTTTTGGAGGATGTAAGGAGTAGTATATTGGAACTGCCAGCTAGTTTTGGTACAATAAGTATCAAATATTAATTATGGATGAGACACTAGTCTATTTTTTTTTGCTATTAATAGGGAAATATTAATAATTATAGTAAAATTTTTCTTTTTAATCTAGTTAAACAGTAATAAATAGGTCTTGATTTTAAAATGATAAGCATAGAAAAAATAATTGACACACATTTTTAATAGTAGTAATATTATGTACAGGTCAGCAATGTTTACAACATCAAATGTAGTGGAGTAGGTCAACTTTATTGCAAGCTGGCTGGTGTGACATATTAGTCACCTGAAATATAGGAAATATGAAACTACTATTTTATTCTATTTTTACGTTATTTTAATGCA
The DNA here is from genome assembly GCA_963082805.1 of Hemicrepidius hirtus. Lineage (NCBI taxonomy): Eukaryota > Metazoa > Arthropoda > Insecta > Coleoptera > Elateridae > Hemicrepidius > Hemicrepidius hirtus. The sequence goes on from OY720165.1 coordinate 8,719,121, forward strand.
AGTAATTACATTTTATTATTTTTTCTATTAGGGATACAAATGCATAATTTTTCACTTAAGGATTACATAGGTTGTGACCAGGAAGCAGAGCTACTAATTTTTTGTATGGGTATGCTACTTTATTTATAAACAGGCATTATTTGTTGGGTAAGTCAATGAATGCCGACGAAACAGATATAACGGGGCCGGCATTACACACAAGATTGCAACAAAAGGTAAAACTGCAGTTGAAGGTTAAGGAAGCGCCTTTGGTAGACAAAGAAGAAGCCGAACACTTTCGGCCACAATATATGAGTACAGAGTTACATAACCAGACACTTCGGAGGATCCCTTCAAGCTCGCTAGACGACTCATCACTATCACCCATCCAAGGGTCAGAAACCAGTGAAACTATTCTGGAAAAGGAAGTTTTTTGCAACGACAGGCAGCCCAACGTAGGAGAAGCATCCTACGAACCTACCGATAACATGGCAAATAATACAATTGGGGCAGCCAATGCCACGGAGCGTTCCCCAGCAGTGCCAAAATTTGTATCACCAGCAACATTTCACCCAGCGACGTCAAATATTACGTCTTTCCTGGCGTCGTATGAAAGAGCCGCAATAGCCAATGGTTGGACAAACTGCCATAAAATCAATTACTTCAATTCATTCTTAGAAAGCCCGGCGAACATCTGGTGCCAAGACTACAAATTGACAAGAGCCAATGCGGACAAAACTTGGGACGATTTGAAGGAGGCGTTTAAGACAAAATTTGGGGATAGACATGCCACACAGTTAAGCAAATTAAAATTCAATTCCCGACGACAGCAGGATGGTGAAACCATCAAAGCCTATTATTATGACCTGGTGACCCTGGCGCACGAGCTCAATCCACATATGGACGATGCCACATTCAGGGAACAGTTCGAAGCTGGTTTACATCCGACACATTTAGAAATGTACTACCTGCTGAGTAAGGTAAACATGTCCAAGGCGGACATTGAAGAAATCGTGTTCAAAATTTTTAACATTAAGAACAGGGCAACTAACCAGCTAGTGGATCAAATGTCACTGCTTGCGTTGAATTCTCAGGCTGATAGGAGTCCAGAGGTCAGGAATACCAGCATGACGGAGCAATTACCCCGTGGGAGTCAAGAGTTTCAACGACCCCGGTATCAACCAAATATACCAAATACAAGGACATATAATGGGCGACCACGTTGTTACAACTGTGGAAGGAGCGGTCATTATGCAGGGTCTTGCAGATCCCCAGCAGCAGGGAATTCTAATAATAACTCTGGGTTTAGATATGCATCCCAAGGGAACCGACGAGGGTTTACCCGCTACAATCAACGGCAGTCAAACCTTACTACATACAGGAGAAACAGTGGTTATTTCTCAAGGGACAACAGTCAAAGAAGGAATAGCTTTAGGGGTCGCTCGCCTTCCCCAAACGAGAGGGGAGGACGTTAGATGGCCCTATGGACGTCCTCCATTCGATGTACGCAAGAGGGCATCAACCATCGAACATACTCTCTCTTAAAGGATTAGTTAACGATAGATATTGCGATATAGTTTTAGATACCGGGGCAAGTAGAAATGTGATACACAAGGATTATGCAACAAATTTTCAAAATCTAGAGACACCATACTACATACGCACAGCAGGAGGACATCGGATAAAAGCACTTGGGAAAACAACAGTAAAAATTTCAATCAACAACTGGGAAACAACATGCGAGGCAATAATCATACATAACCTTCCAAAGCCTATTCTTCTGGGTACGGAATTCTTACAGCAAGCAAAAAGTGAAATAAACTTTGAAAAGGGATACGTTACATTTATCAAGCAAGATGGATCTAAATCGCACTGCCAGATGCAGCGGAAAGCAGAAACAATGGGGAATTTTATCAGTAACGACTCAGATGATTTATTTCTTCAGAAAATACAAATTACAGACACAGAAAGTTTAAATAACAAAATTAAAGTTACAGCCGCAACAGATTACAAAATTCTACCCTATTCTACAACAAACATAGCCATACAAATTCAAGGGCCGTATCAAGAGAGTAACATTAATCTGTATGAATTCAAACCTAATGCAAATTTTCTAAACAGAAATTTCTTAACATGCATTTCATCTCCACTGGCGGCCACTGGAAATTACACAGTAGAATTGAAATCATCTTCTACACTACCACTCCGATTATTTAAAGGAACCACTCTAGGATACTTGGAAACTACGGGACTCAGTAGGCGGTCCACAGTAAGCGACTCCCTCATGACCTGTGCCTCAAGAAAAGAAAAACATTGTATAGTAATGGGCGATCATAGCATCAGTAATAAATTGAAACATTCAGAGGCTATTCAACTCCAGGAATTACTACAAGAATATGAAGATATCTTTGCCAACGACAATGCACAACTGGGCCGTACCAACCTCGTGGAACACGAGATCGATGTTGAGCAACCATCTCCCATCAAGTCCAAACCATATAAAGTGTCCCAAAAGGAAAGACAGATAATCGAAGAACAAATACAAGAAATGTTAGACAATGGTATAATCCGACCTAGCCATTCTCCATGGGCCAGCCCGATAGTATTGGTCAAAAAGAAGGACCAAAATGCGATACGGTTTTGCGTAGACTACAGGAAAAAAGGAAAAAATCCTGTTATCCTTTGCCGGACATAGACGATGTATTGTCCTATCTAGGAGGAGCACGGTACTTTAGCAGTCTGGACATGCTTTCAGGTTACTGGCAAGTACCCATAAAGGAGGAACACAAACAATACACTGCATTCATCGCTCAGGGTCAAGGGCAATATGAATTCAACGTACTAAGTTTTGGTTTATGCAATGCACCAGCAACTTTTCAGCATTTAGCGGACAAAGTGTTAAGCGGGATGAAGTGGTCTGAAGTACTTGTATATCTGGACGACATTATTGTTTTCAGCAGCAGCTTTGAGGAGCATTTACACCGCTTACGAAGAACTTTTCAAAGACTACGGGAAGCAGGGCTTACACTAAAAACAAGTAAGTGCCATTTTGCCCAAGAAGAGATAAAAATTTTGGGCCACATTGTAAACAGTGTTGGGATAAGACCAGATGACGACAAGCTGGTGGCAGTACGGAACTTTCCTAAGCCCCGTTCTATTAAGCACATCCAAAGCTTTGTTGGATTATGTTCCTACTATCGCAAACACATCCAAAATTTTGCGAAAATAGCAAGACCCTTGCATGAAGCGACAACGAAGGAGAGAGGATTTTTCTGGGGGGAAACACAGCAGCAAGCTTTCGAGGAATTAAAGGAACGACTGGTATCTGCGCCGGTCCTACGTCATTTCAACCCCCACAAGGGATGTGAGCTCCGAACAGATGCGAGCTTTGAAGGTTTAGGGGCAATTTTACTTCAAGTCGCAGAGGATGGACAATCGCATCCCGTAGCATTTGTGAGTCGGAGCCTGCTCAAGGCGGAGAGAAATTATACAATCTCGGAGATCGAAGCATTATGCGTAGTGTGGAGTTTGCGTAAACTACGACATTTAATTTATGGGCGCCCTGTAACAATCGTAACAGATCATCACGCTCTCTGCTGGCTGAAGAGTATTAAGGATGCAACAGGCAAATTAGCGAGATGGGCGATACGTTTGTCCGAATACGATTACAATGTGGTACATAAAAGCGGAGCCAAACACAAGGACGTGGACTGTCTTTCCAGGTACCCAGCGCTGGTAGGAAGAGCGGAAGACGAAAACGAAGCTCTCGAAGTTCCCACCTACACCGTGGAGAATTGGGATCTTCCGGAAATTCAAAGGCAAGACCCACAGCTGCAACCAATTATTGCTGCATTAGAAAACCCCGCAAGTGCCACCGTTTCCATAGGTATGAGACGGAGGGCGAAGAATTTTATTTTAATCAATGATGTGCTGTATAAGAAAAACCCAAGTGTAGAAGGTAATGAAAATCTGCTCGCAGTGCCAAGGCAGCTAATCCCGGAAATATTATTTGAGCACCATAGCGAACCTCTTTCAGGCCATTTAGGAATTACAAAGACATGGTATAAAATTAAGAATCGATATTATTGGCAGGGACAGCAGAAAGACGTGGAAAGTTTCGTCAAGGGTTGCGACAGCTGTCAAAGCCGGAAGGGGGCGAAGAATCTTAAACCTGCCGGACTGCTCCAACCTATACAAGTTGGACTTCCCTTCCAAATGATGGGAATCGACTTGCTTGGCCCATTCCGGAAAAGCAGATCAGGGAATACAATGATTGTAGTCGCCACGGATTACGGGACACGTTGGGTAGAAGCAAGACCTCTCCCCAATGGCAAAGCAGAGCACGTGGCAAGGTTCATATTTGAACAAATTATTACACGCCACGGTGCACCGCAAACCCTTTTAAGTGACAGAGGAAAAGTCTTCCAGTCGGAAATGGTAAGGGAGTTATTAAAAATCATGGGAGTTCATTCACAGTTCACTACAAGTTATAATCCACAGTGCAACGGACTAACGGAACGCTACAACAAAACATTAGCTGATGGATTAGCTATTTTTACAGATACGGAGCAAACAACCTGGGATGAATTTATTCCCCATGTAACATTTGCCTATAATTGCGCTAGACAAGACACAACGAAGTATTCCCCGTTCATGCTGGTTTACGCCCGAGAGCCTGTGTTACCAACGGAAGCCACCTTAAGGGATACCCCCGTACAAAATACAGATGTCAAGCAGCTCCGGGAAAGGGCACTACAGGTACGCGCTCTAGCTGTGGAAAATATTCACAAAAGGCAGGGCCGTGCTAAAATACATTTCGACTCCAAACATCGACATCTAGAATTTAAGGTAGGGGATAAAGTGAAGGTATTTTCCCCAGTTCGTAAGGTGGGGAGAAGCACTAAACTCTTACTCAAATATTATGGGCCCTACATAATATTGGAGAAGATAAATAATGTGGACTACCGGGTCCAGATGAGACTCCACAAAAATGCCAAAACGGACGTCATTCATGTCGGCCGTATACTGCCCTATTTTGATAGCTGGGAACCACATCAGCTTGACACTGATGGTAATTAAGTAGGAAATAGGCTAGGGCATAGTATAATAATACGTAGGTAAATTATAATTAGCTATAAATTGTATGAAACTACCATTTTTAGATCAGGAGTGCTTTTAGGTAATATTTACATGCATTTTAATTTAGGGTTATGTTTAGGTTGTCCCCCGTCCTAACCGTCCTGGCACAGGATCATTCTATCCAGATAACCACTGGTGTTCACTGGACAGAAATCCCAGGAGCCGTGGTATATGAGGCCACGATCCCACTCGTCTATTCCATGCCGTGGAATGAAGAAGGACGTCAAATGAAGAAACCCCTTAAGGCTGTGCTGGACTGCAATTCAAGCAAAGCCATTCGATCCCTGTGCACAGCCGATCGATACCTTCAGCAATTGCACACTACCTACGAACAAGATATTAACAGATTAAAGGAAATCTCAACAATTCAAGAATTCGCGAATAAAACTAAGAATAATTTTAAAAGAGACAGAAGATCTCTAGATTTTCTAGGAGAAGGACTCTCCTGGTGTTGCGGGGTGGCAACACAACATAAACTTGATAGTGTAACTATGGAACAACACCAGGTAGAAGCACACATTGAACGACTCACGAAAGGATTATCAGGCACACTGCAGAATGTTGGTAAACTTTCAACAAATTTTATTGAGTATGGGAAGCAAGTGAAAAACACTTTTAATCAAATACATTCTCATATGGGGGCAGTTGAAAAGGAACTACAAAATATCCAGCAAGAGACAAGTGAAGTAACTAATCACGTGCTGCAAAACATCATCTACTCGTTTGAAAATTTTAGAAGAATCATAACCTTAACACGAACAGTGACCTCTATGGCAGTACTAAATTCGTGCAAGCAACACCAAATTCCTCAGGCAGTTCTACAACCAGAAATACTGCTGGTGGACTTATACAGGCTGAATAAGGAATTGGGAGTATCAAGTCAGGAATTGGTCATCCCATCATCAGATGTTCTACGTTACTATCAACTGCCCATATGCGACTGTACATTTACAAGCACTGACATTGTCATACATGTTCGAGTCCCTATTGCCTCCAGGCAGCAAGCATGGCAATTGCATCAGCTTATTCCGACATCATTTGCCTGGTATAACAAGACATGTAGCTTATCTACTACTACAAAATATGTGGCCACATCTAGCATCAACAATAATTTTTCCTTAAGAGTAATAACGGGCTCAAACTTACCCCTATGCCGCCCTTTTGAAGATAAATTGTGTTATGTACCCAGATTCTCATCGGACGAACTCCATGGACCACTTTGCGCCATGACACTCTACAGAGGCGCCACGGTGGAAGAGATTGGAAAACATTGTCCTATGACTTGCCACTCGTCCAAAGCCATGGTGATAACAGAAATTAGTGAAGAGACATACGTGATAGCACATTTAGTTCCCAACGCATTGGTTAAATGTTCCAATGCCATAATCCCGTTTCCAAAGACCATCCGTTTTGATTTGGGGGCTGTTAAATTGTACCTTCCTTGCAATTGTGAACTAATCCTTAGTTCTACTATCCTAATTCCCCAAAGATATCCTTGCAACAATAAACTTCCTAGAACTGCAAATACAATCCACCTTATTCCTGCAATGTGGAGTACATTAAAATCATTTACCTTAAAACCTATCCATGATCATGATCCTGTTTCTTACCATAATCTATCCGAATGTTTAAATCAACAATGGGTATTGAACGTCCCCCATATTAACGTGACCAGTGTGAAAGAATCTGTTGCCGAGATTAGCCATTATGTAAATGAGAGAATTCTGGATTCCAGCAGCTACACAGACAACTATGGGTATCTCAGCAGTTCCACTCTTTTGTTATGGAATATAGTCTTATCCATGGCCATATTATATTTAGTCTTTCGGAGACCATTGCCCACTGCAGCCGTTTTGGTTCCAAGCGCCAGCGCCGATGGAACATCATCCGCATTCCCACATCATGAAGTCCTGATCGTAGTAACCTGTACAGCATTTATAATATTTTTAAGTTTATTAATTGGATGGTTTATGTATATATTATGGAGAAAATATTGGAAGCCCACAAATGAAGATAAAGAAATAAAAGAGAAAAGGCCCTTAAGAAGTGAAGAAAACCCTGTTTCAATGGAGTCTACGAATAAAGAAGAAATATTGGTGAATAATACAGGCAAGTGTGTTATTGAAGTAGAAGCCCACGAAGATATTTTAGCCCTTATGAGAGGAAAGTCTGTTGAAGCAACCCTGCACAAAGCGTCGACGTAAGAAGTATATTTATTGTTATTATTATGGTAATTTTGCTTGGCCAAGCAGCTTCAATCATTGTGGAACTTCTTGATGGTAAATTGCAGCTGCCAAAACAAAATTATTATATTTTTATTTTTACATTATTTTATTTTTATTTCTATTTTTCTTATTTCCCATTGAGCACCACAATGATTGAAACACTCGATATTACTGATGAGATTTTTTGAAGAAAACGATTGCAAATGTATCTTTCCAACATTTTATCAGTGCGTATAAACAATGTTGGACAAGCTTGGAAAATTGCTTTCGTTCAAATATAGAATAGTCAGGGGTTGCATATATATTTAATGATGATTAATTGGGCATAATAATTTTTGAGTAATTTCATGTCAGAGAAATTGTATCTTGACAATATTTACAAATATTGTAACAATATTGGTCAAGCTTGTAGCAGCTATTGAAAGCTTTGATTCTGACAGTGATTTGAGAGATTTAGAATTTGAGTATCGTGGAATTTGATATATAGATAAAATAAACAGGGTATGGGGAAAGGGCAATAAGCACAAATAAGCAGTTAAGAGTTAATTTTGGAGTAAATTTTTTCAATAATTTATTTATGGGCGAATATGTAACTATTAGAAGATAATTGAACGGGACAGGACAATCAATTTAACAGTTACTATGATGGGGTGTGGGAAACATAGATTTTACAATTTTATTTAATAAGGGATTAGATAGAATAGAATAGAATTAGATGCTTAAAAATTATTTAGCATTATTATTAATTTATTTATTAGAAAACTTTGCAATTATTGGGATCATTCATTTATTTTCTTGGTAATCTCATAACTTTAAAAATATGGATACTCACAATATCGACAACTACAGAAGAGTCTTTGAAATGCATACGTTATTTTTTTGTGAAGTACTCTAAATTCTTTTTTATGCTTATGCTAAACAAAAAACAAATGCTTTGGTACTTACCTATAATTTATTTGAAGGCACACTTCGATTTCACCGTCACATAGCTCACCGAGCACAAAGTGAACAATAATTACTAAACAATTACAATAACTGCACAAATAATTTCTTGTTTTCAGTGCCATTAAACTTACAGAATATAATAAGTTTTTTTTTTATACCAGAAAACTTGGCTTCAATTATCAAATTACAAGCGTAAAACGTAAGCAAAATGTTAAAGTAAAGCGCATGAATATTACTTAGCGCATGGCAATCTTTGATAATTAAGGAAGTGTCTAGAGTACATTCAGCGGTAGTCAACAGATTAAATCAATTTAAACCCTTCAACGGTTCGAGCGATATTGTGTGTGTTCTGTTATACAATTTATTCACTATATTTTTATCCTATATTGGTTGTCTTGAATTATCATTTGTTGAGTAAGTAACCTTAATTCGTAGGCATATAGATAGCATTAGATGTTAATGCTCTCCCTCGTTCAATTTTATGTTTTGGATTAAACGTCGGGACGCCGTTTTCCTAGGGAGGCGGTAATGTTACATTTGGGTCATTTCAAAATAATTTCGTATTTGTTAAATTATAATTGTTATTCAAATCGCAATTGGAATGTTATGCTTTATAATAACATTGGCCTAATTGTCCTAGATTTGAATAGAGTTGCAGTGGTTAATTGCTGCAATCCTTGTTGTTAGCAAGTCTACTTATTTTCAAAGTGCTGATAAGGAGGATTGCAGGGAAAGAACGAGTGGGGCATTATAAAAGGTTTTAGTTCCTTAGTTAAGGAGTTAGTGCTAGTGCCAAGAGGCTTAGATCGAGTCTTAGCTCTAATTAATCAGAGTTCTAATTAGTGCCAGTTAGAGTCTGAGTCCAAGTTCTAGTCCAAGGGCTAAAGATGCTGAGTTTCATTAATCTGGTCGTAGGGTAAGATAAGTAGTTTTAATTTTATAATGTAATAGTTCGTTTAGTTTATTTTATCTTAATAAAATTAGTTGTTAGTGCAATAGTCGTTTTGTGTTCTCATTCATAATCCCGATGGCTGGTGATTCTCTAATTTATATTAGGGACTCGCTGGCGTTACGCAACCGTTCCCCCAGGGCGTAACAATATCAAGACAGTTCCGTACGGAAGACCAAGTTGGTGGAACCGAAAAAAATATTATTTAGTGGCACAAATACACTTGCAAACTTTTAAGACAAGGATCGGGAAAAGAAGACGAAATTTAACAAAGAATCTTAAAATGTAATTATAAGTTAACCTAAGGAAAACCGGTGCGGGGGGCGTTCGTCGTTCGGAAACTGTCGATCCGGCTAACGCGCCCAGGCTGCGTCGCGATATCAAGACAGTTCCGTACGCAAGACCAAGTTGGTGGAACTGAAAAAAATATTATTTAGTGGCACAAATACACTTGCAAACTTTTAAGACAAGGATCTAGAAAAGAAGACGAAATTTAACAAAGAATCTTAAAATGTAATTATAAGTTAACCTAAGGAAAACCGGTGTGGGGGGCGTTCGTCGATCGGAAACTGTCGATCCGGCTAACGCGCCTGGGTTGCGTCGCGATATCAAGACAGTTCCGTACGCAAGACCAAGTTGGTGGAACTGAAAAAAATATTATTTAGTGGCACAAATACACTTGCAAACTTTTAAGACAAGGATCTAGAAAAGAAGACGAAATTTAACAAAGAATCTTAAAATGTAATTATAAGTTAACCTAAGGAAAACCGGTGCGGGGGGCGTTCGTCGATCGGAAACTGTCGATCCAGCTAACGTGCCTGGGCTGCGTCGTCGCGGTATCAGGACAGTTCCGTACGCAAGGCCAAGTTAGTGGAACTGAAAAAAAAATATTTAGTGGCACAAATACACTTGCAAACTTTTAAGACAAGGATCTGGAAAACAAGCCGAAATTTAACCAAGAATCTGAAAATGTTATAATAAGTTAACCTAAGGCAAACCGATGCGGGGGGCGTTCGTCGATCGGAAACTGTCTATCCGGCTAACGCGCCCGGGCTGCGTCGCGATATCAAGACAGTTCCGTACGCAAGACCAAGTTGGTGGAACTGAAAAAAATATTATTTAGTGGCAGAAATACACTTGCAAACTTTTAAGACAAGGACCGGGAAAAGAAGACGAAATTTAACAAAGAATCTTAAAATGTAATTATAAGTTAACCTAAGGAAAACCGGTGCGGGGGGCGTACGTCGATCGGAAACTGTCGATCCGACTAACGCGCCCGGGCTGCGTCGCGATATCAAGACAGTTCCGTACGCAAGACCAAGTTGGTGGAACTGAAAAAAATATTATTTAGTGGCAGAAATACACTTGCAAACTTTTAAGACAAGGATCTAGAAAAGAAGACGAAATTTAACAAAGAATCTTAAAATGTAATTATAAGTTAACCTAAGGAAAACCGGTGCGGGGGGCGATCGTCGATCGGAAACTGTCGATCCGGCTAACGCGCCCGGGCTGCGTCGCGATATCAAGACAGTTCCGTACGCAAGACCAAGTTGGTGGAACCGAAAAAAATATTATTTAGTGGCACAAATACACTTGCAAGCTTTTAAGACAAGGATCGGGAAAAGAAGACGAAATTTAAAAAAGAATCTTAAAATGTAATAATAAGTTAACCTAAGGAAAACCGGTGCGGGGGCGTTCGTCGATCGGAAACTGTCGATCTTGCTAACGCGCCCGGGCTGCGTCACGATATCAAGACAGTTCCGTACGCAAGACCAAGTTGGTGGAACCGAAAAAAATATTATTTAGTGGCACAAATACACTTGCAAACTTTTAAGACAAGGATCGGGAAAAGAAGACGAAATTTAACAAAGAATCTTAAAATGTAATTATAAGTTAACCTAAGGAAAACCGGTGCGGGGGGCGTTCGTCGATCGGAAACTGTCGATCCAGCTAACGTGCCTGGGCTGCGTCGCTATATCAAGACAGTTCCGTACGCAAGACCAAGTTAGTGGAACTGAAAAAAAAATATTTAGTGGCACAAATACACTTGCAAACTTTTAAGACAAGGATCTGGAAAACAAGCCGAAATTTAACCAAGAATCTGAAAATGTTATAATAAGTTAACCTAAGGCAAATCGGTGCGGGGGGCGTTCGTCGATCGGAAACTGTCTATCCGGCTAACGCGCCCGGGCTGCGTCGCTATATCAAGACAGTTCCGTACGCAAGACCAAGTTGGTGGAACTGAAAAAAATATTATTTAGTGGCAGAAATACACTTGCAAACTTTTAAGACAAGGACCGGGAAAAGAAGACGAAATTTAACAAAGAATCTTAAAATGTAATTATAAGTTAACCTAAGGAAAACCGGTGCGGGGGGCGTACGTCGATCGGAAACTGTCGATCCGGCTAACGCGCCCGGGCTGCGTCGCGATATCAAGACAGTTCCGTACGCAAGACCAAGTTGGTGGAACCGAAAAAAATATTATTTAGTGGCACAAATACACTTGCAAACTTTTAAGACAAGGATCGGGAAAAGAAGACGAAATTTAACAAATAATCTTAAAATCTAATAATAAGTTAACCTAAGGAAAACCGGTGCAGGGGGCGTTCGTCGATCGGAAACTGTCGATCCGGCTAACGCGCCCAGGCTGCGTCGCGATATCAAGACAGTTCCGTACGCAAGACCAAGTTGGTGGAACCGAAAAAAATATTATTTAGTGGCACAAATACACTTGCAAACTTTTAAGACAAGGATCGGGAAAAGAAGACGAAATTTAACAAAGAATCTTACAATGTAATAATAAGTTAACCTAAGGAAAACCGGTGCGGGGGGCGATCGTCGATCGGAAACTGTCGATCCGGCTAACGTGTCCGGGCTGCGTCGCGATATCAAGACAGTTCCGTACGCAAGACCAAGTTGGTGGAACTGAAAAAAATATTATTTAGTGGCACAAATACACTTGCAAACTTTTAAGACAAGGATCGGGAAAAGAAGACGAAACTTAACAAAGAATCTTAAAATGTTATTATAGGTTAACCTAAGGAAAACCGGTGCGGGGGGCGATCGTCGATCGGAAACTGCCGATCCGGCTAACGCGCCCGGGCTGCGTCGCGATATCAAGACAGTTCCGTACGCAAGACCAAGTTGGTGGAACCGAAAAAAATATTATTTAGTGGCACAAATACACTTGCAAACTTTTAAGACAAGGATCGGGAAAAGAAGACGAAATTTAACAAAGAATCTTAAAATGTAATTATAAGTTAACCTAAGGAAAACCGGTGCGGGGGGCGATCGTCGATCGGAAACTGTCGATCCGGCTAACGCGTCCGGGCTGCGTCGCGATATCAAGACGGTTCCGTACGCAAGCCCAAGTTGGTGGAACTTAAAAAATATTATTTAGTGGCACAAATTCACTTGCAAACTTTTAAGACAAGGATCTAGAAAAGAAGACGAAATTTAACAAAGAATCTTAAAATGTAATTATAAGTTAACCTAAGGAAAACCGGTGTGGGGGGCGTTCGTCGATCGGAAACTGTCGATCCGGCTAACGCTCCCGGGCTGCGTCGCGATATCCAGACAGTTCCGTACGCAAGACCAAGTTGGTGGAACCGAAAAAAATATTATTTAGTGGCACAAATTCACTTGCAAACTTTTAAGACTAGGATCTGGAAAAGAAGACGAAATTTAACAAAGAATCTTAAAATGTAATTATAAGTTAACCTAAGGAAAACCGGTGCGGGGGGCGTTCGTCGATCGGAAACTGTCGATCCAGCTAACGTGCCTGGGCTGCGTCGTCGCGGTATCAGGACAGTTCAGTACGCAAGGCCAAGTTAGTGGAACTGAAAAAAAAATATTTAGTGGCACAAATACACTTGCAAACTTTTAAGACAAGGATCTGGAAAACAAGCCGAAATTTAACCAAGAATCTGAAAATGTTATAATAAGTTAACCTAAGGCAAATCGGTGCGGGGGGCGTTCGTCGATCGGAAACTGTCTATCCGGCTAACGCGCCCGGGCTGCGTCGCTATATCAAGACAGTTCCGTACGCAAGACCAAGTTGGTGGAACTGAAAAAAATAATATTTAGTGGCAGAAATACACTTGCAAACTTTTAAGACAAGGACCGGGAAAAGAAGACGAAATTTAACAAAGAATCTTAAAATGTAATTATAAGTTAACCTAAGGAAAACCGGTGTGGGGGGCGTTCGTCGATCGGAAACTGTCGATCCAGCTAACGTGCCTGGGCTGCGTCGTCGCGGTATCAGGACAGTTCAGTACGCAAGGCCAAGTTAGTGGAACTGAAAAAAAAATATTTAGTGGCACAAATACACTTGCAAACTTTTAAGACAAGGATCTGGAAAACAAGCCGAAATTTAACCAAGAATCTGAAAATGTTATAATAAGTTAACCTAAGGCAAATCGGTGCGGGGGGCGTTCGTCGATCGGAAACTGTCTATCCGGCTAACGCGCCCGGGCTGCGTCGCTATATCAAGACAGTTCCGTACGCAAGACCAAGTTGGTGGAACTGAAAAAAATAATATTTAGTGGCAGAAATACACTTGCAAACTTTTAAGACAAGGACCGGGAAAAGAAGACGAAATTTAACAAAGAATCTTAAAATGTAATTATAAGTTAACCTAAGGAAAACCGGTGCGGGGGGCGTACGTCGATCGGAAACTGTCGATCCGGCTAACGCGCCCGGGCTGCGTCGCGATATCAAGACAGTTCCGTACGAAAGACCAAGTTGGTGGAACTGAAAAAAATATTATTTAGTGGCACAAATACACTTGCAAACTTTTAAGACAAGGATCGGGAAAAGAAGACGAAATTTAACAAATAATCTTAAAATCTAATAATAAGTTAACCTAAGGAAAACCGGTGCAGGGGGCGTTCGTCGATCGGAAACTGTCGATCCGGCTAACGCGCCCGGGCTGCGTCGCGATATCAAGACAGTTCCGTACGCAAGACCAAGTTGGTGGAACCGAAAAAAATATTATTTAGTGGCACAAATACACTTGCAAACTTTTAAGACAAGGATCGGGAAAAGAAGACGAAATTTAACAAAGAATCTTAAAATGTAATAATAAGTTAACCTAAGGAAAACCGGTGCGGGGGGCGATCGTCGATCGGAAACTGTCGATCCGGCTAACGTGTCCGGGCTGCGTCGCGATATCAAGACAGTTCCGTACGCAAGACCAAGTTGGTGGAACTGAAAAAAATATTATTTAGTGGCACAAATACACTTGCAAACTTTTAAGACAAGGACCGGGAAAAGAAGACGAAATTTAACAAAGAATCTTAAAATGTAATTATAAGTTAACCTAAGGAAGACCGGTGCGGGGGGCGTACGTCGATCGGAAACTGTCGATCCGGCTAACGCGCCCGGGCTGCGTCGCGATATCAAGACAGTTCCGTACGAAAGACCAAGTTGGTGGAACTGAAAAAAATATTATTTAGTGGCACAAATACACTTGCAAACTTTTAAGACAAGGATCGGGAAAAGAAGACGAAATTTAACAAATAATCTTAAAATCTAATAATAAGTTAACCTAAGGAAAACCGGTGCAGGGGGCGTTCGTCGATCGGAAACTGTCGATCCGGCTAACGCGCCCGGGCTGCGTCGCGATATCAAGACAGTTCCGTACGCAAGACCAAGTTGGTGGAACCGAAAAAATATTATTTAGTGGCACAAATACACTTGCAAACTTTTAAGACAAGGATCGGGAAAAGAAGACGAAATTTAACAAAGAATCTTAAAATGTAATAATAAGTTAACCTAAGGAAAACCGGTGCGGGGGGCGATCGTCGATCGGAAACTGTCGATCCGGCTAACGCGTCCGGGCTGCGTCGCGATATCAAGACGGTTCCGTACGCAAGCCCAAGTTGGTGGAACTTACAAAATATTATTTAGTGGCACAAATTCACTTGCAAACTTTTAAGACAAGGATCTAGAAAAGAAGACGAAATTTAACAAAGAATCTTAAAATGTAATTATAAGTTAACCTAAGGAAAACCGGTGTGGGGGGCGTTCGTCGATCGGAAACTGTCGATCCGGCTAACGCGCCCGGGCTGCGTCGCGATATCAAGACAGTTCCGTACGCAAGACCAAGTTGGTGGAACCGAAAAAAATATTATTTAGTGGCACAAATTCACTTGCAAACTTTTAAGACAAGGATCTGGAAAAGAGGACGAAATTTAACAAAGAATCTTAAAATGTAATAATAAGTTAACCTAAGGAAAACCGGTGCGGGGGGCGTTCGTCGATCGGAAACTGTCGATCCGGCTAACGCGCCCGGGCTGCGTCGCGATATCAAGACAGTTCCGTACGCAAGACCAAGTTGGTGGAACTGAAAAAAATATTATTTAGTGGCACAAATACACTTGCAAACTTTTAAGACAAGGATCGGGAAAAGAAGACGAAATTTAACAAAGAATCTTAAAATGTAATAATAAGTTAACCTAAGGAAAACCGGTGCGGGGGGCGTTCGTCGATCGGAAACTGTCGATCCGGCTAACGCGCCCGGGCTGCGTCGCGATATCAAGACAGTTCCGTACGCAAGACCAAGTTGGTGGAACTGAAAAAAATATTATTTAGTGGCACAAATACACTTGCAAACTTTTAAGACAAGGATCTAGAAAAGAAGACGAAATTTAACAAAGAATCTTAAAATGTAATTATAAGTTAACCTAAGGAAAACCGGTGCGGGGGGCGTTCGTCGATCGGAAACTGTCGATCCAGCTAACGTGCCTGGGCTGCGTCGTCGCGGTATCAGGACAGTTCAGTACGCAAGGCCAAGTTAGTGGAACTGAAAAAAAAATATTTAGTGGCACAAATACACTTGCAAACTTTTAAGACAAGGATCTGGAAAACAAGCCGAAATTTAACCAAGAATCTGAAAATGTTATAATAAGTTAACCTAAGGCAAATCGGTGCGGGGGGCGTTCGTCGATCGGAAACTGTCTATCCGGCTAACGCGCCCGGGCTGCGTCGCTATATCAAGACAGTTCCGTACGCAAGACCAAGTTGGTGGAACTGAAAAAAATATTATTTAGTGGCAGAAATACACTTGCAAACTTTTAAGACAAGGACCGGGAAAAGAAGACGAAATTTAACAAAGAATCTTAAAATGTAATTATAAGTTAACCTAAGGAAAACCGGTGCGGGGGGCGTACGTCGATCGGAAACTGTCGATCCGGCTAACGCGCCCGGGCTGCGTCGCGATATCAAGACAGTTCCGTACGCAAGACCAAGTTGGTGGAACCGAAAAAAATATTATTTAGTGGCACAAATACACTTGCAAACTTTTAAGACAAGGATCGGGAAAAGAGGACGAAATTTAACAAATAATCTTAAAATCTAATAATAAGTTAACCTAAGGAAAACCGGTGCAGGGGGCGTTCGTCGATCGGAAACTGTCGATCCGGCTAACGCGCCCAGGCTGCGTCGCGATATCAAGACAGTTCCGTACGCAAGACCAAGTTGGTGGAACTGAAAAAAATATTATTTAGTGGCACAAATACACTTGCAAACTTTTAAGACAAGGATCGGGAAAAGAAGACGAAACTTAACAAAGAATCTTAAAATGTTATTATAGGTTAACCTAAGGAAAACCGGTGCGGGGGGCGATCGTCGATCGGAAACTGTCGATCCGGCTAACGCGCCCGGGCTGCGTCGCGACATCAAGACAGTTCCGTACGCAAGACCAAGGTGGTGGAACCGAAAAAAATATTATTTAGTGGCACAAATACACTTGCAAACTTTTAAGACACGGATCGGGAAAAGAAGACGAAATTTAACAAAGAATCTTAAAATGTAATTATAAGTTAACCTAAGGAAAACCGGTGCGGGGGGCGATCGTCGATCGGAAACTGTCGATCCGGCTAACGCGTCCGGGCTGCGTCGCGATATCAAGACGGTTCCGTACGCAAGCCCAAGTTGGTGGAACTTAAAAAATATTATTTAGTGGCACAAATTCACTTGCAAACTTTTAAGACAAGGATCTAGAAAAGAAGACGAAATTTAACAAAGAATCTTAAAATGTAATTATAAGTTAACCTAAGGAAAACCGGTGTGGGGGGCGTTCGTCGATCGGAAACTGTCGATCCGGCTAACGCGCCCGGGCTGCGTCGCGATATCCAGACAGTTCCGTACGCAAGACCAAGTTGGTGGAACCGAAAAAAATATTATTTAGTGGCACAAATTCACTTGCAAACTTTTAAGACTAGGATCTGGAAAAGAAGACGAAATTTAACAAAGAATCTTAAAATGTAATTATAAGTTAACCTAAGGAAAACCGGTGCGGGGGGCGTTCGTCGATCGGAAACTGTCGATCCAGCTAACGTGCCTGGGCTGCGTCGTCGCGGTATCAGGACAGTTCAGTACGCAAGGCCAAGTTAGTGGAACTGAAAAAAAAATATTTAGTGGCACAAATACACTTGCAAACTTTTAAGACAAGGATCTGGAAAACAAGCCGAAATTTAACCAAGAATCTGAAAATGTTATAATAAGTTAACCTAAGGCAAATCGGTGCGGGGGGCGTTCGTCGATCGGAAACTGTCTATCCGGCTAACGCGCCCGGGCTGCGTCGCTATATCAAGACAGTTCCGTACGCAAGACCAAGTTGGTGGAACTGAAAAAAATAATATTTAGTGGCAGAAATACACTTGCAAACTTTTAAGACAAGGACCGGGAAAAGAAGACGAAATTTAACAAAGAATCTTAAAATGTAATTATAAGTTAACCTAAGGAAAACCGGTGCGGGGGGCGTACGTCGATCGGAAACTGTCGATCCGGCTAACGCGCCCGGGCTGCGTCGCGATATCAAGACAGTTCCGTACGAAAGACCAAGTTGGTGGAACTGAAAAAAATATTATTTAGTGGCACAAATACTCTTGCAAACTTTTAAGACAAGGATCGGGAAAAGAAGACGAAATTTAACAAATAATCTTAAAATCTAATAATAAGTTAACCTAAGGAAAACCGGTGCAGGGGGCGTTCGTCGATCGGAAACTGTCGATCCGGCTAACGCGCCCGGGCTGCGTCGCGATATCAAGACAGTTCCGTACGCAAGACCAAGTTGGTGGAACCGAAAAAAATATTATTTAGTGGCACAAATACACTTGCAAACTTTTAAGACAAGGATCGGGAAAAGAAGACGAAATTTAACAAATAATCTTAAAATCTAATAATAAGTTAACCTAAGGAAAACCGGTGCAGGGGGCGTTCGTCGATCGGAAACTGTCGATCCGGCTAACGCGCCCAGGCTGCGTCGCGATATCAAGACAGTTCCGTACGCAAGACCAAGTTGGTGGAACCGAAAAAAATATTATTTAGTGGCACAAATACACTTGCAAACTTTTAAGACAAGGATCGGGAAAAGAAGACGAAATTTAACAAAGAATCTTAAAATGTAATTATAAGTTAACCTAAGGAAAACCGGTGCGGGGGGCGATCGTCGATCGGAAACTGTCGATCCGGCTAACGCGTCCGGGCTGCGTCGCGATATCAAGACGGTTCCGTACGCAAGCCCAAGTTGGTGGAACTTACAAAATATTATTTAGTGGCACAAATTCACTTGCAAACTTTTAAGACAAGGATCTAGAAAAGAAGACGAAATTTAACAAAGAATCTTAAAATGTAATTATAAGTTAACCTAAGGAAAACCGGTGTGGGGGGCGTTCGTCGATCGGAAACTGTCGATCCGGCTAACGCGCCCGGGCTGCGTCGCGATATCAAGACAGTTCCGTACGCAAGACCAAGTTGGTGGAACCGAAAAAAATATTATTTAATGGCACAAATTCACTTGCAAACTTTTAAGACAAGGATCTGGAAAAGAGGACGAAATTTAACAAAGAATCTTAAAATGTAATAATAAGTTAACCTAAGGAAAACCGGTGCGGGGGGGGTTCGTCGATCGGAAACTGTCGATCCGGCTAACGCGCCCGGGCTGCGTCGCGATATCAAGACAGTTCCGTACGCAAGACCAAGTTGGTGGAACCGAAAAAAATATTATTTAGTGGCACAAATTCACTTGCAAACTTTTAAGACAAGGATCTGGAAAAGAGGACGAAATTTAACAAAGAATCTTAAAATGTAATAATAAGTTAACCTAAGGAAAACCGGTGCGGGGGGCGTTCGTCGATCGGAAACTGTCGATCCGGCTAACGCGCCCGGGCTGCGTCGCGATATCAAGACAGTTCCGTACGCAAGACCAAGTTGGTGGAACTGAAAAAAATATTATTTAGTGGCACAAATACACTTGCAAACTTTTAAGACAAGGATCGGGAAAAGAAGACGAAATTTAACAAAGAATCTTAAAATGTAATAATAAGTTAACCTAAGGAAAACCGGTGCGGGGGGCGTTCGTCGATCGGAAACTGTCGATCCGGCTAACGCGCCCGGGCTGCGTCGCGATATCAAGACAGTTCCGTACGCAAGACCAAGTTGGTGGAACCGAAAAAAATATTATTTACTGGCACAAATACACTTGCAAACTTTTAAGACAAGGATCGGGAAAAGAAGACGAAACTTAACAAAGAATCTTAAAATGTTATTATAGGTTAACCTAAGGAAAACCGGTGCGGGGGGCGATCGTCGATCGGAAACTGTCGATCCGGCTAACGCGCCCGGGCTGCGTCGCGATATCAAGACAGTTCCGTACGCAAGACCAAGTTGGTGGAACCGAAAAAAATATTATTTACTGGCACAAATACACTTGCAAACTTTTAAGACAAGGATCGGGAAAAGAAGACGAAATTTAACAAAGAATCTTAAAATGTAATTATAAGTTAACCTAAGGAAAACCGGTGTGGGGGGCGTTCGTCGATCGGAAACTGTCGATCCGGCTAACGCGCCCGGGCTGCGTCGCGATATCAAGACAGTTCCGTACGCAAGACCAAGTTGGTGGAACTGAAAAAAATATTATTTAGTGGCACAAATACACTTGCAAACTTTTAAGACAAGGATCGGGAAAAGAAGACGAAATTTAACAAAGAATCTTAAAATGTAATAATAAGTTAACCTAAGGAAAACCGGTGCGGGGGGCGTTCGTCGATCGGAAACTGTCGATCCGGCTAACGCGCCCGGGCTGCGTCGCGATATCAAGACAGTTCCGTACGCAAGACCAAGTTGGTGGAACCGAAAAAAATATTATTTTGTGGCACAAATACACTTGCAAACTTTTAAGACAAGGATCGGGAAAAGAAGACGAAATTTAACAAAGAATCTTAAAATGTAATAATAAGTTAACCTAAGGAAAACCGGTGCGGGGGGCGTTCGTCGATCGGAAACTGTCGATCCGGCTAACGCGCCCGGGCTGCGTCGCGATATCAAGACAGTTCCGTACGCAAGACCAAGTTGGTGGAACTGAAAAAAATATTATAGTGGCACAAATACACTTGCAAATTTTTAAGACAAGGATCGGGAAAAGAAGACGAAATTTAACAAAGAATCTTAAAATGTAATAATAAGTTAACCTAAGGAAAACCGGTGCGGGGGGCGTTCGTCGATCGGAAACTGTCGATCCGGCTAACGCGCCCGGGCTGCGTCGCGATATCAAGACAGTTCCGTACGCAAGACCAAGTTGGTGGAACCGAAAAAAAGATTATTTAGTGGCACAAATGCACTTGCAAACTTTTAAGACAAGGATCGGGAAAAGAAGACGAAATTTAACAAAGAATCTTAAAATGTAATAATAAGTTAACCTAAGGAAACCCGGTGCGGGGAGCGTTCGTCGATCGGAAACTGTCGATCCGGCTAACGCGCCCGGGCTGCGTCGCGATATCAAGACAGTTCCGTACGCAAGACCAAGTTGGTGGAACCGAAAAAAATATTATTTAGTGGCACAAATTCACTTGCAAACTTTTAAGACAAGGATCTGGAAAAGAAGACGAAATTTAACAAAGAATCTTAAAATGTAATCATAAGTTAACCTAAGGAAAACCGGTGCGGCGGGCGTTCGTCGATCGGAAACTGTCGATCCGGCTAACGCGCCCGGGCTGCGTCGCGATATCAAGACAGTTCCGTACGCAAGACCAAGTTGGTGGAACTGAAAAAAATATTATTTAGTGGCACAAATACACTTGCAAACTTTTAAGACAAGGACCGGGAAAAGAAGACGAAATTTAGCAAAGAATCTTAAAATGTAATAATAAGTTAACCTAAGGAAAACCGGTGCGGCGGGCGTTCGTCGATCGGAAACTGTCGATCCGGCTAACGCGCCCGGGCTGCGTCGCGATATCAAGACAGTTCCGTACGCAAGACCAAGTTGGTGGAACTGAAAAAAATATTATTTAGTGGCACAAATACACTTGCAAACTTTTAAGACAAGGATCGGGAAAAGAAGACGAAATTTAACAAAGAATCTTAAAATGTAATAATAAGTTAACCTAAGGAAAACCGGTGCGGGGGGCGTTCGTCGATCGGAAACTGTCGATCCGGCTAACGCGCCCGGGCTGCGTCGCGATATCAAGACAGTTCCGTACGCAAGACCAAGTTGGTGGAACCGAAAAAAATATTATTTTGTGGCAAAAATACACTTGCAAACTTTTAAGACAAGGATCGGGAAAAGAAGACGAAATTTAACAAAGAATCTTAAAATGTAATAATAAGTTAACCTAAGGAAAACCGGTGCGGGGAGCGTTCGTCGATCGGAAACTGTCGATCCGGCTAACGCGCCCGGGCTGCGTCGCGATATCAAGACAGTTCCGTACGCAAGACCAAGTTGGTGGAACCGAAAAAAATATTATTTAGTGGCACAAATTCACTTGCAAACTTTTAAGACAAGGATCTGGAAAAGAAGACGAAATTTAACAAAGAATCTTAAAATGTAATAATAAGTTAACCTAAGGAAAACCGGTGCGGCGGGCGTTCGTCGATCGGAAACTGTCGATCCGGCTAACGCGCCCGGGCTGCGTCGCGATATCAAGACAGTTCCGTACGCAAGACCAAGTTGGTGGAACTGAAAAAAATATTATTTAGTGGCACAAATACACTTGCAAACTTTTAAGACAAGGACCGGGAAAAGAAGACGAAATTTAGCAAAGAATCTTAAAATGTAATAATAAGTTAACCTAAGGAAAACCGGTGCGGCGGGCGTTCGTCGATCGGAAACTGTCGATCCGGCTAACGCGCCCGGGCTGCGTCGCGATATCAAGACAGTTCCGTACGCAAGACCAAGTTGGTGGAACTAAAAAAAATATTGTTTAGTGGCACAAATACACTTGCAAACTTTTAAGACAAGGATCTGGAAAAGAAGACGAAATTTAACAAAGAATCTTAAAATGTAATAATAAGTTAACCTAAGGAAAACCGGTGTGGCGGGCGTTCGTCGATCGGAAACTGTCGATCCGGCTAACGCGCCCAGGCTGCGTCGCGATATCAAGACAGTTCCGTACGCAAGACCAAGTTGGTGGAACTGAAAAAAATATTATTTAGTGGCACAAATACACTTGCAAACTTTTAAGACAAGGACCGGGAAAAGAAGACGAAATTTAGCAAAGAATCTTAAAATGTAATAATAAGTTAACCTAAGGAAAACCGGTGCGGCGGGCGTTCGTCGATCGGAAACTGTCGATCCGGCTAACGCGCCCGGGCTGCGTCGCGATATCAAGACAGTTCCGTACGCAAGACCAAGTTGGTGGAACCGAAAAAAATATTATTTAGTGGCACAAATACACTTGCAAACTTTTAAGACAAGGATCTGGAAAAGAAGACGAAATTTAACAAAGAATCTTAAAATGTAATTATAAGTTAACCTAAGGAAAACCGGTGCGGGCGGCGTTCGTCGATCGGAAACTGTCGATCCGGCTAACGCGCCCGGGCTGCGTCGCGATATCAAGACAGTTCCGTACGCAAGACCAAGTTGGTGGAACCGAAAAAAATATTATTTTGTGGCACAAATACACTTGCAAACTTTTAAGACAAGGATCGGGAAAAGAAGACGAAATTTAACAAAGAATCTTAAAATGTAATAATAAGTTAACCTAAGGAAAACCGGTGCGGGGGGCGATCGTCGATCGGAAACTGTCGATCCGGCTAACGCGTCCGGGCTGCGTCGCGATATCAAGACGGTTCCGTACGCAAGCCCAAGTTGGTGGAACTTAAAAAATATTATTTAGTGGCACAAATTCACTTGCAAACTTTTAAGACAAGGATCTAGAAAAGAAGACGAAATTTAACAAAGAATCTTAAAATGTAATTATAAGTTAACCTAAGGAAAACCGGTGTGGGGGGCGTTCGTCGATCGGAAACTGTCGATCCGGCTAACGCGCCCGGGCTGCGTCGCGATATCCAGACAGTTCCGTACGCAAGACCAAGTTGGTGGAACCGAAAAAAATATTATTTAGTGGCACAAATTCACTTGCAAACTTTTAAGACTAGGATCTGGAAAAGAAGACGAAATTTAACAAAGAATCTTAAAATGTAATTATAAGTTAACCTAAGGAAAACCGGTGCGGGGGGCGTTCGTCGATCGGAAACTGTCGATCCAGCTAACGTGCCTGGGCTGCGTCGTCGCGGTATCAGGACAGTTCAGTACGCAAGGCCAAGTTAGTGGAACTGAAAAAAAAATATTTAGTGGCACAAATACACTTGCAAACTTTTAAGACAAGGATCTGGAAAACAAGCCGAAATTTAACCAAGAATCTGAAAATGTTATAATAAGTTAACCTAAGGCAAATCGGTGCGGGGGGCGTTCGTCGATCGGAAACTGTCTATCCGGCTAACGCGCCCGGGCTGCGTCGCTATATCAAGACAGTTCCGTACGCAAGACCAAGTTGGTGGAACTGAAAAAAATAATATTTAGTGGCAGAAATACACTTGCAAACTTTTAAGACAAGGACCGGGAAAAGAAGACGAAATTTAACAAAGAATCTTAAAATGTAATTATAAGTTAACCTAAGGAAAACCGGTGCGGGGGGCGTACGTCGATCGGAAACTGTCGATCCGGCTAACGCGCCCGGGCTGCGTCGCGATATCAAGACAGTTCCGTACGCAAGACCAAGTTGGTGGAACCGAAAAAAAGATTATTTAGTGGCACAAATGCACTTGCAAACTTTTAAGACAAGGATCGGGAAAAGAAGACGAAATTTAACAAAGAATCTTAAAATGTAATAATAAGTTAACCTAAGGAAACCCGGTGCGGGGAGCGTTCGTCGATCGGAAACTGTCGATCCGGCTAACGCGCCCGGGCTGCGTCGCGATATCAAGACAGTTCCGTACGCAAGACCAAGTTGGTGGAACCGAAAAAAATATTATTTAGTGGCACAAATTCACTTGCAAACTTTTAAGACAAGGATCTGGAAAAGAAGACGAAATTTAACAAAGAATCTTAAAATGTAATCATAAGTTAACCTAAGGAAAACCGGTGCGGCGGGCGTTCGTCGATCGGAAACTGTCGATCCGGCTAACGCGCCCGGGCTGCGTCGCGATATCAAGACAGTTCCGTACGCAAGACCAAGTTGGTGGAACTGAAAAAAATATTATTTAGTGGCACAAATACACTTGCAAACTTTTAAGACAAGGACCGGGAAAAGAAGACGAAATTTAGCAAAGAATCTTAAAATGTAATAATAAGTTAACCTAAGGAAAACCGGTGCGGCGGGCGTTCGTCGATCGGAAACTGTCGATCCGGCTAACGCGCCCGGGCTGCGTCGCGATATCAAGACAGTTCCGTACGCAAGACCAAGTTGGTGGAACTGAAAAAAATATTATTTAGTGGCACAAATACACTTGCAAACTTTTAAGACAAGGATCGGGAAAAGAAGACGAAATTTAACAAAGAATCTTAAAATGTAATAATAAGTTAACCTAAGGAAAACCGGTGCGGGGGGCGTTCGTCGATCGGAAACTGTCGATCCGGCTAACGCGCCCGGGCTGCGTCGCGATATCAAGACAGTTCCGTACGCAAGACCAAGTTGGTGGAACCGAAAAAAATATTATTTTGTGGCAAAAATACACTTGCAAACTTTTAAGACAAGGATCGGGAAAAGAAGACGAAATTTAACAAAGAATCTTAAAATGTAATAATAAGTTAACCTAAGGAAAACCGGTGCGGGGAGCGTTCGTCGATCGGAAACTGTCGATCCGGCTAACGCGCCCGGGCTGCGTCGCGATATCAAGACAGTTCCGTACGCAAGACCAAGTTGGTGGAACCGAAAAAAATATTATTTAGTGGCACAAATTCACTTGCAAACTTTTAAGACAAGGATCTGGAAAAGAAGACGAAATTTAACAAAGAATCTTAAAATGTAATAATAAGTTAACCTAAGGAAAACCGGTGCGGCGGGCGTTCGTCGATCGGAAACTGTCGATCCGGCTAACGCGCCCGGGCTGCGTCGCGATATCAAGACAGTTCCGTACGCAAGACCAAGTTGGTGGAACTGAAAAAAATATTATTTAGTGGCACAAATACACTTGCAAACTTTTAAGACAAGGACCGGGAAAAGAAGACGAAATTTAGCAAAGAATCTTAAAATGTAATAATAAGTTAACCTAAGGAAAACCGGTGCGGCGGGCGTTCGTCGATCGGAAACTGTCGATCCGGCTAACGCGCCCGGGCTGCGTCGCGATATCAAGACAGTTCCGTACGCAAGACCAAGTTGGTGGAACTAAAAAAAATATTGTTTAGTGGCACAAATACACTTGCAAACTTTTAAGACAAGGATCTGGAAAAGAAGACGAAATTTAACAAAGAATCTTAAAATGTAATAATAAGTTAACCTAAGGAAAACCGGTGTGGCGGGCGTTCGTCGATCGGAAACTGTCGATCCGGCTAACGCGCCCAGGCTGCGTCGCGATATCAAGACAGTTCCGTACGCAAGACCAAGTTGGTGGAACTGAAAAAAATATTATTTAGTGGCACAAATACACTTGCAAACTTTTAAGACAAGGACCGGGAAAAGAAGACGAAATTTAGCAAAGAATCTTAAAATGTAATAATAAGTTAACCTAAGGAAAACCGGTGCGGCGGGCGTTCGTCGATCGGAAACTGTCGATCCGGCTAACGCGCCCGGGCTGCGTCGCGATATCAAGACAGTTCCGTACGCAAGACCAAGTTGGTGGAACCGAAAAAAATATTATTTAGTGGCACAAATACACTTGCAAACTTTTAAGACAAGGATCTGGAAAAGAAGACGAAATTTAACAAAGAATCTTAAAATGTAATTATAAGTTAACCTAAGGAAAACCGGTGCGGGCGGCGTTCGTCGATCGGAAACTGTCGATCCGGCTAACGCGCCCGGGCTGCGTCGCGATATCAAGACAGTTCCGTACGCAAGACCAAGTTGGTGGAACCGAAAAAAATATTATTTTGTGGCACAAATACACTTGCAAACTTTTAAGACAAGGATCGGGAAAAGAAGACGAAATTTAACAAAGAATCTTAAAATGTAATAATAAGTTAACCTAAGGAAAACCGGTGCGGGGGGCGATCGTCGATCGGAAACTGTCGATCCGGCTAACGCGTCCGGGCTGCGTCGCGATATCAAGACGGTTCCGTACGCAAGCCCAAGTTGGTGGAACTTAAAAAATATTATTTAGTGGCACAAATTCACTTGCAAACTTTTAAGACAAGGATCTAGAAAAGAAGACGAAATTTAACAAAGAATCTTAAAATGTAATTATAAGTTAACCTAAGGAAAACCGGTGTGGGGGGCGTTCGTCGATCGGAAACTGTCGATCCGGCTAACGCGCCCGGGCTGCGTCGCGATATCCAGACAGTTCCGTACGCAAGACCAAGTTGGTGGAACCGAAAAAAATATTATTTAGTGGCACAAATTCACTTGCAAACTTTTAAGACTAGGATCTGGAAAAGAAGACGAAATTTAACAAAGAATCTTAAAATGTAATTATAAGTTAACCTAAGGAAAACCGGTGCGGGGGGCGTTCGTCGATCGGAAACTGTCGATCCAGCTAACGTGCCTGGGCTGCGTCGTCGCGGTATCAGGACAGTTCAGTACGCAAGGCCAAGTTAGTGGAACTGAAAAAAAAATATTTAGTGGCACAAATACACTTGCAAACTTTTAAGACAAGGATCTGGAAAACAAGCCGAAATTTAACCAAGAATCTGAAAATGTTATAATAAGTTAACCTAAGGCAAATCGGTGCGGGGGGCGTTCGTCGATCGGAAACTGTCTATCCGGCTAACGCGCCCGGGCTGCGTCGCTATATCAAGACAGTTCCGTACGCAAGACCAAGTTGGTGGAACTGAAAAAAATAATATTTAGTGGCAGAAATACACTTGCAAACTTTTAAGACAAGGACCGGGAAAAGAAGACGAAATTTAACAAAGAATCTTAAAATGTAATTATAAGTTAACCTAAGGAAAACCGGTGCGGGGGGCGTACGTCGATCGGAAACTGTCGATCCGGCTAACGCGCCCGGGCTGCGTCGCGATATCAAGACAGTTCCGTACGAAAGACCAAGTTGGTGGAACTGAAAAAAATATTATTTAGTGGCACAAATACTCTTGCAAACTTTTAAGACAAGGATCGGGAAAAGAAGACGAAATTTAACAAATAATCTTAAAATCTAATAATAAGTTAACCTAAGGAAAACCGGTGCAGGGGGCGTTCGTCGATCGGAAACTGTCGATCCGGCTAACGCGCCCGGGCTGCGTCGCGATATCAAGACAGTTCCGTACGCAAGACCAAGTTGGTGGAACCGAAAAAAATATTATTTAGTGGCACAAATACACTTGCAAACTTTTAAGACAAGGATCGGGAAAAGAAGACGAAATTTAACAAATAATCTTAAAATCTAATAATAAGTTAACCTAAGGAAAACCGGTGCAGGGGGCGTTCGTCGATCGGAAACTGTCGATCCGGCTAACGCGCCCAGGCTGCGTCGCGATATCAAGACAGTTCCGTACGCAAGACCAAGTTGGTGGAACCGAAAAAAATATTATTTAGTGGCACAAATACACTTGCAAACTTTTAAGACAAGGATCGGGAAAAGAAGACGAAATTTAACAAAGAATCTTAAAATGTAATTATAAGTTAACCTAAGGAAAACCGGTGCGGGGGGCGATCGTCGATCGGAAACTGTCGATCCGGCTAACGCGTCCGGGCTGCGTCGCGATATCAAGACGGTTCCGTACGCAAGCCCAAGTTGGTGGAACTTACAAAATATTATTTAGTGGCACAAATTCACTTGCAAACTTTTAAGACAAGGATCTAGAAAAGAAGACGAAATTTAACAAAGAATCTTAAAATGTAATTATAAGTTAACCTAAGGAAAACCGGTGTGGGGGGCGTTCGTCGATCGGAAACTGTCGATCCGGCTAACGCGCTCGGGCTGCGTCGCGATATCAAGACAGTTCCGTACGCAAGACCAAGTTGGTGGAACCGAAAAAAATATTATTTAATGGCACAAATTCACTTGCAAACTTTTAAGACAAGGATCTGGAAAAGAGGACGAAATTTAACAAAGAATCTTAAAATGTAATAATAAGTTAACCTAAGGAAAACCGGTGCGGGGGGGGTTCGTCGATCGGAAACTGTCGATCCGGCTAACGCGCCCGGGCTGCGTCGCGATATCAAGACAGTTCTGTACGCAAGACCAAGTTGGTGGAACCGAAAAAAATATTATTTAGTGGCACAAATTCACTTGCAAACTTTTAAGACAAGGATCTGGAAAAGAGGACGAAATTTAACAAAGAATCTTAAAATGTAATAATAAGTTAACCTAAGGAAAACCGGTGCGGGGGGCGTTCGTCGATCGGAAACTGTCGATCCGGCTAACGCGCCCGGGCTGCGTCGCGATATCAAGACAGTTCCGTACGCAAGACCAAGTTGGTGGAACTGAAAAAAATATTATTTAGTGGCACAAATACACTTGCAAACTTTTAAGACAAGGATCGGGAAAAGAAGACGAAATTTAACAAAGAATCTTAAAATGTAATAATAAGTTAACCTAAGGAAAACCGGTGCGGGGGGCGTTCGTCGATCTGAAACTGTCGATCCGGCTAACGCGCCCGGGCTGCGTCGCGATATCAAGACAGTTCCGTACGCAAGACCAAGTTGGTGGAACCGAAAAAAATATTATTTACTGGCACAAATACACTTGCAAACTTTTAAGACAAGGATCGGGAAAAGAAGACGAAACTTAACAAAGAATCTTAAAATGTTATTATAGGTTAACCTAAGGAAAACCGGTGCGGGGGGCGATCGTCGATCGGAAACTGTCGATCCGGCTAACGCGCCCGGGCTGCGTCGCGATATCAAGACAGTTCCGTACGCAAGACCAAGTTGGTGGAACCGAAAAAAATATTATTTACTGGCACAAATACACTTGCAAACTTTTAAGACAAGGATCGGGAAAAGAAGACGAAATTTAACAAAGAATCTTAAAATGTAATTATAAGTTAACCTAAGGAAAACCGGTGTGGGGGGCGTTCGTCGATCGGAAACTGTCGATCCGGCTAACGCGCCCGGGCTGCGTCGCGATATCAAGACAGTTCCGTACGCAAGACCAAGTTGGTGGAACTGAAAAAAATATTATTTAGTGGCACAAATACACTTGCAAACTTTTAAGACAAGGATCGGGAAAAGAAGACGAAATTTAACAAAGAATCTTAAAATGTAATAATAAGTTAACCTAAGGAAAACCGGTGCGGGGGGCGTTCGTCGATCGGAAACTGTCGATCCGGCTAACGCGCCCGGGCTGCGTCGCGATATCAAGACAGTTCCGTACGCAAGACCAAGTTGGTGGAACCGAAAAAAATATTATTTTGTGGCACAAATACACTTGCAAACTTTTAAGACAAGGATCGGGAAAAGAAGACGAAATTTAACAAAGAATCTTAAAATGTAATAATAAGTTAACCTAAGGAAAACCGGTGCGGGGGGCGTTCGTCGATCGGAAACTGTCGATCCGGCTAACGCGCCCGGGCTGCGTCGCGATATCAAGACAGTTCCGTACGCAAGACCAAGTTGGTGGAACTGAAAAAAATATTATAGTGGCACAAATACACTTGCAAATTTTTAAGACAAGGATCGGGAAAAGAAGACGAAATTTAACAAAGAATCTTAAAATGTAATAATAAGTTAACCTAAGGAAAACCGGTGCGGGGGGCGTTCGTCGATCGGAAACTGTCGATCCGGCTAACGCGCCCGGGCTGCGTCGCGATATCAAGACAGTTCCGTACGCAAGACCAAGTTGGTGGAACCGAAAAAAAGATTATTTAGTGGCACAAATGCACTTGCAAACTTTTAAGACAAGGATCGGGAAAAGAAGACGAAATTTAACAAAGAATCTTAAAATGTAATAATAAGTTAACCTAAGGAAACCCGGTGCGGGGAGCGTTCGTCGATCGGAAACTGTCGATCCGGCTAACGCGCCCGGGCTGCGTCGCGATATCAAGACAGTTCCGTACGCAAGACCAAGTTGGTGGAACCGAAAAAAATATTATTTAGTGGCACAAATTCACTTGCAAACTTTTAAGACAAGGATCTGGAAAAGAAGACGAAATTTAACAAAGAATCTTAAAATGTAATAATAAGTTAACCTAAGGAAAACCGGTGCGGCGGGCGTTCGTCGATCGGAAACTGTCGATCCGGCTAACGCGCCCGGGCTGCGTCGCGATATCAAGACAGTTCCGTACGCAAGACCAAGTTGGTGGAACTGAAAAAAATATTATTTAGTGGCACAAATACACTTGCAAACTTTTAAGACAAGGACCGGGAAAAGAAGACGAAATTTAGCAAAGAATCTTAAAATGTAATAATAAGTTAACCTAAGGAAAACCGGTGCGGCGGGCGTTCGTCGATCGGAAACTGTCGATCCGGCTAACGCGCCCGGGCTGCGTCGCGATATCAAGACAGTTCCGTACGCAAGACCAAGTTGGTGGAACTGAAAAAAATATTATTTAGTGGCACAAATACACTTGCAAACTTTTAAGACAAGGATCGGGAAAAGAAGACGAAATTTAACAAAGAATCTTAAAATGTAATAATAAGTTAACCTAAGGAAAACCGGTGCGGGGGGCGTTCGTCGATCGGAAACTGTCGATCCGGCTAACGCGCCCGGGCTGCGTCGCGATATCAAGACAGTTCCGTACGCAAGACCAAGTTGGTGGAACCGAAAAAAATATTATTTTGTGGCAAAAATACACTTGCAAACTTTTAAGACAAGGATCGGGAAAAGAAGACGAAATTTAACAAAGAATCTTAAAATGTAATAATAAGTTAACCTAAGGAAAACCGGTGCGGCGGGCGTTCGTCGATCGGAAACTGTCGATCCGGCTAACGCGCCCGGGCTGCGTCGCGATATCAAGACAGTTCCGTACGCAAGACCAAGTTGGTGGAACTAAAAAAAATATTGTTTAGTGGCACAAATACACTTGCAAACTTTTAAGACAAGGATCTGGAAAAGAAGACGAAATTTAACAAAGAATCTTAAAATGTAATAATAAGTTAACCTAAGGAAAACCGGTGTGGCGGGCGTTCGTCGATCGGAAACTGTCGATCCGGCTAACGCGCCCAGGCTGCGTCGCGATATCAAGACAGTTCCGTACGCAAGACCAAGTTGGTGGAACTGAAAAAAATATTATTTAGTGGCACAAATACACTTGCAAACTTTTAAGACAAGGACCGGGAAAAGAAGACGAAATTTAGCAAAGAATCTTAAAATGTAATAATAAGTTAACCTAAGGAAAACCGGTGCGGCGGGCGTTCGTCGATCGGAAACTGTCGATCCGGCTAACGCGCCCGGGCTGCGTCGCGATATCAAGACAGTTCCGTACGCAAGACCAAGTTGGTGGAACCGAAAAAAATATTATTTAGTGGCACAAATACACTTGCAAACTTTTAAGACAAGGATCTGGAAAAGAAGACGAAATTTAACAAAGAATCTTAAAATGTAATTATAAGTTAACCTAAGGAAAACCGGTGCGGGCGGCGTTCGTCGATCGGAAACTGTCGATCCGGCTAACGCGCCCGGGCTGCGTCGCGATATCAAGACAGTTCCGTACGCAAGACCAAGTTGGTGGAACTGAAAAAAATATTATTTAGTGGCACAAATACACTTGCAAACTTTTAAGACAAGGATCGGGAAAAGAAGACGAAATTTAACAAAGAATCTTAAAATGTAATAATAAGTTAACCTAAGGAAAACCGGTGCGGGGGGCGTTCGTCGATCTGAAACTGTCGATCCGGCTAACGCGCCCGGGCTGCGTCGCGATATCAAGACAGTTCCGTACGCAAGACCAAGTTGGTGGAACCGAAAAAAATATTATTTACTGGCACAAATACACTTGCAAACTTTTAAGACAAGGATCGGGAAAAGAAGACGAAACTTAACAAAGAATCTTAAAATGTTATTATAGGTTAACCTAAGGAAAACCGGTGCGGGGGGCGATCGTCGATCGGAAACTGTCGATCCGGCTAACGCGCCCGGGCTGCGTCGCGATATCAAGACAGTTCCGTACGCAAGACCAAGTTGGTGGAACCGAAAAAAATATTATTTACTGGCACAAATACACTTGCAAACTTTTAAGACAAGGATCGGGAAAAGAAGACGAAATTTAACAAAGAATCTTAAAATGTAATTATAAGTTAACCTAAGGAAAACCGGTGTGGGGGGCGTTCGTCGATCGGAAACTGTCGATCCGGCTAACGCGCCCGGGCTGCGTCGCGATATCAAGACAGTTCCGTACGCAAGACCAAGTTGGTGGAACTGAAAAAAATATTATTTAGTGGCACAAATACACTTGCAAACTTTTAAGACAAGGATCGGGAAAAGAAGACGAAATTTAACAAAGAATTTTAAAATGTAATAATAAGTTAACCTAAGGAAAACCGGTGCGGGGGGCGTTCGTCGATCGGAAACTGTCGATCCGGCTAACGCGCCCGGGCTGCGTCGCGATATCAAGACAGTTCCGTACGCAAGACCAAGTTGGTGGAACCGAAAAAAATATTATTTTGTGGCACAAATACACTTGCAAACTTTTAAGACAAGGATCGGGAAAAGAAGACGAAATTTAACAAAGAATCTTAAAATGTAATAATAAGTTAACCTAAGGAAAACCGGTGCGGGGGGCGTTCGTCGATCGGAAACTGTCGATCCGGCTAACGCGCCCGGGCTGCGTCGCGATATCAAGACAGTTCCGTACGCAAGACCAAGTTGGTGGAACTGAAAAAAATATTATAGTGGCACAAATACACTTGCAAATTTTTAAGACAAGGATCGGGAAAAGAAGACGAAATTTAACAAAGAATCTTAAAATGTAATAATAAGTTAACCTAAGGAAAACCGGTGCGGGGGGCGTTCGTCGATCGGAAACTGTCGATCCGGCTAACGCGCCCGGGCTGCGTCGCGATATCAAGACAGTTCCGTACGCAAGACCAAGTTGGTGGAACCGAAAAAAAGATTATTTAGTGGCACAAATGCACTTGCAAACTTTTAAGACAAGGATCGGGAAAAGAAGACGAAATTTAACAAAGAATCTTAAAATGTAATAATAAGTTAACCTAAGGAAACCCGGTGCGGGGAGCGTTCGTCGATCGGAAACTGTCGATCCGGCTAACGCGCCCGGGCTGCGTCGCGATATCAAGACAGTTCCGTACGCAAGACCAAGTTGGTGGAACCGAAAAAAATATTATTTAGTGGCACAAATTCACTTGCAAACTTTTAAGACAAGGATCTGGAAAAGAAGACGAAATTTAACAAAGAATCTTAAAATGTAATAATAAGTTAACCTAAGGAAAACCGGTGCGGCGGGCGTTCGTCGATCGGAAACTGTCGATCCGGCTAACGCGCCCGGGCTGCGTCGCGATATCAAGACAGTTCCGTACGCAAGACCAAGTTGGTGGAACTGAAAAAAATATTATTTAGTGGCACAAATACACTTGCAAACTTTTAAGACAAGGACCGGGAAAAGAAGACGAAATTTAGCAAAGAATCTTAAAATGTAATAATAAGTTAACCTAAGGAAAACCGGTGCGGCGGGCGTTCGTCGATCGGAAACTGTCGATCCGGCTAACGCGCCCGGGCTGCGTCGCGATATCAAGACAGTTCCGTACGCAAGACCAAGTTGGTGGAACTGAAAAAAATATTATTTAGTGGCACAAATACACTTGCAAACTTTTAAGACAAGGATCGGGAAAAGAAGACGAAATTTAACAAAGAATCTTAAAATGTAATAATAAGTTAACCTAAGGAAAACCGGTGCGGGGGGCGTTCGTCGATCGGAAACTGTCGATCCGGCTAACGCGCCCGGGCTGCGTCGCGATATCAAGACAGTTCCGTACGCAAGACCAAGTTGGTGGAACCGAAAAAAATATTATTTTGTGGCAAAAATACACTTGCAAACTTTTAAGACAAGGATCGGGAAAAGAAGACGAAATTTAACAAAGAATCTTAAAATGTAATAATAAGTTAACCTAAGGAAAACCGGTGCGGGGGGCGTTCGTCGATCGGAAACTGTCGATCCGGCTAACGCGCCCGGGCTGCGTCGCGATATCAAGACAGTTCCGTACGCAAGACCAAGTTGGTGGAACCGAAAAAAATATTATTTAGTGGCACAAATTCACTTGCAAACTTTTAAGACAAGGATCTGGAAAAGAAGACGAAATTTAACAAAGAATCTTAAAATGTAATAATAAGTTAACCTAAGGAAAACCGGTGCGGCGGGCGTTCGTCGATCGGAAACTGTCGATCCGGCTAACGCGCCCGGGCTGCGTCGCGATATCAAGACAGTTCCGTACGCAAGACCAAGTTGGTGGAACTGAAAAAAATATTATTTAGTGGCACAAATACACTTGCAAACTTTTAAGACAAGGACCGGGAAAAGAAGACGAAATTTAGCAAAGAATCTTAAAATGTAATAATAAGTTAACCTAAGGAAAACCGGTGCGGCGGGCGTTCGTCGATCGGAAACTGTCGATCCGGCTAACGCGCCCGGGCTGCGTCGCGATATCAAGACAGTTCCGTACGCAAGACCAAGTTGGTGGAACTAAAAAAAATATTGTTTAGTGGCACAAATACACTTGCAAACTTTTAAGACAAGGATCTGGAAAAGAAGACGAAATTTAACAAAGAATCTTAAAATGTAATAATAAGTTAACCTAAGGAAAACCGGTGTGGCGGGCGTTCGTCGATCGGAAACTGTCGATCCGGCTAACGCGCCAAGGCTGCGTCGCGATATCAAGACAGTTCCGTACGCAAGACCAAGTTGGTGGAACTGAAAAAAATATTATTTAGTGGCACAAATACACTTGCAAACTTTTAAGACAAGGACCGGGAAAAGAAGACGAAATTTAGCAAAGAATCTTAAAATGTAATAATAAGTTAACCTAAGGAAAACCGGTGCGGCGGGCGTTCGTCGATCGGAAACTGTCGATCCGGCTAACGCGCCCGGGCTGCGTCGCGATATCAAGACAGTTCCGTACGCAAGACCAAGTTGGTGGAACCGAAAAAAATATTATTTAGTGGCACAAATACACTTGCAAACTTTTAAGACAAGGATCTGGAAAAGAAGACGAAATTTAACAAAGAATCTTAAAATGTAATTATAAGTTAACCTAAGGAAAACCGGTGCGGGCGGCGTTCGTCGATCGGAAACTGTCGATCCGGCTAACGCGCCCGGGCTGCGTCGCGATATCAAGACAGTTCCGTACGCAAGACCAAGTTGGTGGAACCGAAAAAAATATTATTTTGTGGCACAAATACACTTGCAAACTTTTAAGACAAGGATCGGGAAAAGAAGACGAAATTTAACAAAGAATCTTAAAATGTAATAATAAGTTAACCTAAGGAAAACCGGTGCGGGGGGCGTTCGTCGATCGGAAACTGTCGATCCGGCTTACGCGCCCGGGCTGCGTCGCGATATCAAGACAGTTCCGTACGCAAGACCAAGTTGGTGGAACTGAAAAAAATATTATAGTGGCACAAATACACTTGCAAACTTTTAAGACAAGGATCTGGAAAAGAAGACGAAATTTAACAAAGAATCTTAAAATGTAATAATAAGTTAACCTAAGGAAAACCGGTGCGGGGGGCGTTCGTCGATCGGAAACTGTCGATCCGGCTAACGCGCCCGGGCTGCGTCGCGATATCAAGACAGTTCCGTACGCAAGACCAAGTTGGTGGAACCGAAAAAAAGATTATTTAGTGGCACAAATACACTTGCAAACTTTTAAGACAAGGATCGGGAAAAGAAGACGAAATTTAACAAAGAATCTTAAAATGTAATAATAAGTTAACCTAAGGAAACCCGGTGCGGGGAGCGTTCGTCGATCGGAAACTGTCGATCCGGCTAACGCGCCCGGGCTGCGTCGCGATATCAAGACAGTTCCGTACGCAAGACCAAGTTGGTGGAACCGAAAAAAATATTATTTAGTGGCACAAATTCACTTGCAAACTTTTAAGACAAGGATCTGGAAAAGAAGACGAAATTTAACAAAGAATCTTAAAATGTAATAATAAGTTAACCTAAGGAAAACCGGTGCGGCGGGCGTTCGTCGATCGGAAACTGTCGATCCGGCTAACGCGCCCGGGCTGCGTCGCGATATCAAGACAGTTCCGTACGCAAGACCAAGTTGGTGGAACTGAAAAAAATATTATTTAGTGGCACAAATACACTTGCAAACTTTTAAGACAAGGACCGGGAAAAGAAGACGAAATTTAGCAAAGAATCTTAAAATGTAATAATAAGTTAACCTAAGGAAAACCGGTGCGGCGGGCGTTCGTCGATCGGAAACTGTCGATCCGGCTAACGCGCCCGGGCTGCGTCGCGATATCAAGACAGTTCCGTACGCAAGACCAAGTTGGTGGAACTGAAAAAAATATTGTTTAGTGGCACAAATACACTTGCAAACTTTTAAGACAAGGACCGGGAAAAGAACACGAAATTTAGCAAAGAATCTTAAAATGTAATAATAAGTTAACCTAAGGAAAACCGGTGCGGCGGGCGTTCGTCGATCGGAAACTGTCGATCCGGCTAACGCGCCCGGGCTGCGTCGCGATATCAAGACAGTTCCGTACGCAAGACCAAGTTGGTGGAACCGAAAAAAATATTATTTAGTGGCACAAATACACTTGCAAACTTTTAAGACAAGGATCTGGAAAAGAAGACGAAATTTAACAAAGAATCTTAAAATGTAATTATAAGTTAACCTAAGGAAAACCGGTGCGGGGGGCGTTCGTCGATCGGAAACTGTCGATCCGGCTAACGTGCCCGGGCTGCGTCGCGATATCAAGACAGTTCCGTACGCAAGACCAAGTTGGTGGAACCGAAAAAAATATTATTTAGTGTCACAAATACACTTGCAAACTTTTAAGACAAGGATCTGGAAAAGAAGACGAAATTTAACAAAGAATCTTAAAATGTAATTATAAGTTAACCTAAGGAAAACCGGTGCGGGGGGCGTTCGTCGATCGGAAACTGTCGATCCGGCTAACGTGCCCGGGCTGCGTCGCGATATCAAGACAGTTCCGTACGCAAGACCAAGTTGGTGGAACCGAAAAAAATATTATTTAGTGTCACAAATACACTTGCAAACTTTTAAGACAAGGATCGGGAAAAGAAGACGAAATTAACAAAGAATCTTAAAATGTAATTATAAGTTAACCTAAGGAAAACCGGTGCCGGGGGCGTTCGTCAATCGGAAACTGTCGATCCGGCTAACGCGCCCGGGCTGCGTCGTGATATCAAGACAGTTCCGTACGCAAGACCAAGTTGGTGGAACTGAAAAAAATATTATTTAGTGGCACAAATACACTTGCAAACTTTTAAGACAAGGATCTAGAAAAGAAGGCGAAATTTAACAAAGAATCTTAAAATGTAATAATAAGTTAACCTAAGGAAAACCGGTGCGGGCCCCCCGCACCGGTTCGTCGATCGGAAACTGTCGATTCGGCTAACGCGCCCGGGCTGCGTCGCGATATCAAGACGGTTCCGTACGCAAGACCAAGTTGGTGGAACTGAAAAAAATATTATTTAGTGGCACAAATACACTTGCACACTTTTAAGACAAGGATCGGGAAAAGAAGACGAAATTTAACAAAGAATCTTAAAATGTAATAATAAGTTAACCTAAGGAAAACCGGTGCGGGGGGCGTTCGTCGATCGGAAACTGTCGATCCGGCTAACGCGTCCGGGCTGCGTCGCGATATCAAGACAGTTCCGTACGCAAGACCAAGTTGGTGGAACTGAAAAAAATATTATTTAGTGGCACAAATACACTTGCAAACTTTTAAGACAAGGATCAGGAAAAGAAGACGAAATGTAACAAAGAATCTTAAAATGTAATAATAAGTTAACCTAAGGAAAACCGGTGCGGGGGGCGTTCGTCGATCGGAAACTGTTGATCCGGCTATCGCGCCCGGGCTGCGTCGCGATATCAAGACAGTTCCGTACGCAAGACCAAGTTGGTGGAACTGAAAAAAATATTATTTAGTGGCACAAATACACTTGCAAACTTTTAAGACAAGGGTTTGGAAAACAAGACGAAATTTATCCAAGAATCTGAACACATAATAATAAGTTAAGGAAAACCGGTGCGGGGGGCGTTCGTCGATCGGAAACTGTCGATCCGGCTAACGCGGCCGGGCTGCGTCGTGGTATAGTTCGTTAAACTAAGGATTGAAGTACGGATTCCGATTATGTTTGAGTACATCGATGTCACACAATTCTGAAATTTGGAGAAAATGATCATAAAAGGCCGTGCAAGTTATAACGTGTCACTTTCCATGGGAGAGTGGCTCGTATTTTTGGAAGTGACTATAGCCACCTTTTCTTTTTCTTCAGCGGAACATCTTTTGGCCATGGCGATGGTTACGCCTTTTTCGATTGCTTCTGAGACGGCTCTGCTACTGTAAGGAGATAATAGTTATTTATGTTATTAGGAGTATAAGCAAAGCTTTTTGTGCTGTGGCTGGTTGACTGCCGATCGTAGTGAGGAAGCCAAATCAGTCAAAGCACATAAAGCGCTTGTACTCCGAATAATACAGGGTGATCATTTGAAAACGATCCACCCCCAATATCTCGGTGCACAAAGCTTTCTAAAGAAATCGCCGAGACACGTCAACAATATTAATGAGGGGGACATATTTTTACATAAAGGTTACATAACACGTTTTATCCCCCCACCTTTCAGAGCCTCCTCCTCAAAAATTTTAAATGGCAAGGGGGGTTATGTGATACCTCATTTGAAAGGCCTTTGGATTACCTACAGTTTGACGTTTTGCTTTTTAAAATCGGTTGATTCGTTTTTGAGATATTAAGGGAAAAGTTTATTAAAACAAAAGGGAGCTTTTAAAACGCATAGCAGGCTGTGCATTACTGGATGTTTTTATTGTCACTACTTGTCAAAGTGTTTGGCAATAATAATTGTTAATGTTCGTTTACTTTACTTTAGTTCTTCGGTCACACTGATTTTCGGCACCGTAAATAAAAATAATTTCAATTCTTTCAGCTAACGTGTAAACCATTTTTTAAATTTCACAAAAATCTCCAACCGCAAAGTAAAACACACACAAACACTGTAATCACTGTAATATTAAATTTGCACAAACGTCAAAACATCATTTAATTGTTTCTGCACATTTGCTATTTTGTTTAATTTTTATATTTCTTTAAATTTCTGAAAAACAAATCTATCGATTTTAATTTAAACGAACATCAACAATTATTATTGCCAAACACTTTGACAAGTAGTGACAATAAAAACATCCAGTAATGCATTATGACAACAGCCTGCTATGCGTTTTAAAAGCTCCCTTTTGTTTTAATAAACACTTTTCCCTTAATATCTCAAAAACGAATCAACCGATTTTAAAAAGCAAAACGTCAAAATGTAGGTAATCCAAAGGCCTTTCAAATGAGGTATCACATAACCACCTTCCCATTTAAAATTTTTGAGGAGGAGGCTCTGGAGGGTGGGGGGATAAAACGTGTTATGTAACTTTTATGTAAAAATATGTCCCCCTCATTAATATTGTTGACGTGTCTCGGTGATTTCTTTAGAAAGCTTTGTGCACCGAGATATTGGGGGTGGATCGTTTTCAAATGATCACCCTGTATATGTAATTTTTTCTCCAAACGTGTAAAATTATAATACAAAAATAAGCATCTAATTAACAAGGTTATTTCGGGAAACATTACACTTATACGAAAATCGCATTGCCACTTTCTAGATATTACCGTAGCAACCCACCAAACAACAAATTATTTTTTGATAAAAGTCACATGCTTAGGCATATATAGTATATTGCGTACCATGAACTGTAAGTGACACTTTTAAGGTCGAGAATGCAGTTTCCTAAGCATTCGAGACCTTAAAAGTCACTTATAGTTCGCGGTTAGTAAATTATTTTTCGCAATACCTGAAAATCAAAGAAAAGTAATAAAAAACGGGTTAAAATTGAATTATGACCACGACCTGTCAAAATGGCATTTATATATTTTAATAAAATTATGTAGCCTAAAACTGAACAAAAGTAAGCTTAATACATAAATACATACTAGTTACCATGGTTGCAGGGCTGTAATATTTACTTACAGTCCTACTCGAACTGTAAGTAAATATTACAGCCCTGCAACCATGGTAACTAGTAAATGAATTGTAAGTTAGACTTACAGTAATAAAAATTTGTTAATAATGATCAACTTACAATGCAGGTATTGCGAAAAAGTACTTTATCTGCTTAAGCATATAAATGAAACTTCTACTAGCAACATTCTGTCATTAAAATGCCACTTTTATGACGTTTGGAGAAAAAAGAATAAACGAAAAGTCTTTGCACCACATGCCAGCAGTCTGCAAATCTGAAATGTTAAAAATTGCCGAAACATTCTCGACCAAAAAGTCTTTTACCCCTTTACGGTAAAGGGAAGTCGATTTTCTTGCATCTTCTGTAATATTTGTGCAAAGGTGTGCACAACATAGGCTGATCAATACACAATTGGCACCTTTCAATGTCCTCTGGTCCTTAAGAAGGGAGTAGCAGAGGTACCTCCTCAATGTTGTTCCATTCCAACTATGTAACACTGAATTTATAAGCACATAGCTCATGTCGATCACCACCCGTTCAAATAGGGACCATTTACCAGGACGCGACGACGTCTTGCAGAAATATTTAAAATTTGTCAGCCAAGAACTTATCCACGATTTGTCGTGGCGACAATAAATTAATTCTAAAACAGGGAATGCCCTACCGGTTGAGGTGCTAATTACACCAGCGTATTTAACATACCTACCAGGGTCGTCTCACCACATTTCCGGTCGCATCCAGGTGCAGCTCCAACAATTGCAAGTCATGAGGGCCACATCCAGTTGTTCTTTGCTGATGATCTGCACTGTGAATGGATCCCCAGCAAAACAGATGAAAGGTCTAAGTAAGTCATGCCTCCTCTTCATCAAAAGTACATCGATGATATCATCTGCATGTCTTTCTTTTCCATGAGGTACATCAAACATCAATGCATTAATTATACAACGTCTGCGCTCGTATGTTTTGGAATTGAAAAATTCCAAGTCAGCTTCCTCAACGATCTCATCTCCTGGTTTTAATTGAACTAATGCATCTAATGTTTTTATACCCCGTTCTTTGAAAAACTTAGATAAGCTGTTTACATCAACAGCAGGTTTACGTGGCACTTTACCTGTTTAGTGAAAAATATAAATATACAATTACAATAAACGGATCAATAAAAATATCAGAAACAGCTGATAAAATGAAAAGTAGTAAAAATTAGTGCACGTAAACCCTACAGTAGTCTGAAACACTAACAACACTAATAACAATTATGAAATGATTGAATCTAAAAAAAGGCAGAAAAGGAAAAAAATTAAAAAATAAATAATACACTTTAAAAATCCACGCACAATAATAACCTTACCAACGATGATCTAGAA
This sequence comes from Hemicrepidius hirtus, assembly GCA_963082805.1. Classification (NCBI taxonomy): domain Eukaryota; kingdom Metazoa; phylum Arthropoda; class Insecta; order Coleoptera; family Elateridae; genus Hemicrepidius; species Hemicrepidius hirtus. The sequence continues at coordinate 8,761,213 of OY720165.1, forward strand.
AAAAATGAATGAATAACAAAATACACTTTAAATATTAAAACTGGAAAACCAAAATATAATCGCCTTGGTCACAGTTAAATGCTCACACACCTCAAAGATGTTTACAAACTGATTTGATTTTTCGAAAATCTGTGGCTTAAATGCTTAATTTTCCCAAAGTTGGCGGGGTGCATGGAGGGAGCATTCGAAAATCTGATTGGGCAGCTTTAAAGATACTTTTGTAAGGAAACGGCCTCCCAATCTTAACAGTAATTTGTCTTTCTGAAGGCAATTTATTATTAAATTGATTAGCTCATAAAATAAACCGAAATTTGTTGCTAGACAAACATTTTGTGTATAAAGTAGTAGTATGACCAAAAATAATTTTCATCCAGTACGGCTATGAAATAAAAAAATCATACCATTAAGATTGGCACACACATATCAATCTGACAGTTGTTAACGATTACTTTGACGCAAGAATATATACATACAAGAGAGAAGGAGAACATCATAAAGTAGTACATAAATTTCGAATATCAAGCAGAATTAAAAAATGTAATAAAAGTATGCATCTACTTTTGTTCGTTAACATCTTTAGATACTTTTACATATAATCTCAATAACCTTGCATTTTCGGGTTCCCGACATGATGCCTAATGTAATAACTTTTAATATCAAAAATAAATTGTTCAAATACCGAATTTATAGGTTGCAATACAGCGTTGTGGTAGATTTAACATTCAAAGAAAAATACAGATTTGATTTTCCCAGAATTTAGTTTCGCTTAAAACTTTCTTGTACCAATCCTCAAACACCTTGCCGACTCATAAAAGAGAGTTGCTTTCAAAAATGTTAAAATCCAGTGTGGTTTCATTACGAAATACAAAAGTGGACTGTCAATTGCTCGAAATATAAAACAAAGAAGTGCCTAAATAATGTCTTCAATAAAAAAAACAACAAAAGAAAAGGAAGATTTTTGATTTTGTAATAGTATATTATGATACAAGTATATTAATATGTTTTTAAAGCACGCGGTGACCAGTTTAGAAGCACTCCTTACCGCGTGCTTAAGAAGCAGTTACCTTATCCTACAATTTAAATTTCCTCTGCCTAATGTGAGCATTAAACAAAGTTACCGTATAGAATTTTTAGATTGTCATTATAAAGAAACTGTACCTACTTCTAAGTTTCTCATTATCTACTGTATTGAGTATGATTAGCATTTTAAAATAATTCCAAAATCTACACTTGGTTAAAAAAAAAGTTATTATTTTTTTAAATTTTTTTAATATTCTATAATTTCTAAACTATTGTTTGAAATCATTTATTTGGCATTTTGTTCCGTGGCTTTTTATTCCACTTGATTTTTATTTGACAGGCCTTTTTGTTACGCGAAGGGTTTTACATGACTCATGACTAAAGACCAGATAGTTAGGTAAAATAAAAGGTCAAAAAAGGCAGGCAAAAAGGCTAAAAAACAAGCAAAATAGGCACCAAAAAAGGCACTTAAAAGGCAAAAAAAAGTACAAAAAATGGTGTTGAAACCAGAACAATATGATTAATCTCAATAATTACTACTCCAACAAATCAAAAAGGTGTAATTAAAACACTTACAGTTTTTTCACAAACTTGGCAACTAAGAACTTCCCCGTCACTTGATAGATGTGAATCCAACTTTAACCACTCCTTATACTTGGCACTTTTTGATTGCCTGTCGGCTGGCATTTTCTTCAAATAAATTTTTCGCTTTTAAAACCGCACAATGTTTATCTTCTGACACAGTATCAGCAAAGAATGAAGATGAATGTAAAAACAGTACCATGAGATAAATTAACCCCCGCCTCATTAAATGACTAATGGGGCTCTTATTACCTTAGCCTTAGAGAGTAAATGTTATAAGCTGATAAGAGGATTAAATATTGAAGAGAAAGTTTGCCTTCAGTGGTTTGTACACCAAATTCCTTTCAAGTAACTTTAGAGTTTCAACTAATGTTCTTAAAAATTTCTTAGAAAAAAAAATTTAAATTTCAAAATTAAAAACTAAAAAAAAAATTTGGCAGAAAAGGTGCTAAATAGGCAAAAACAACAGAAAAACAGGTGAAAAAGGCAAAAAAAGACAAAAACCCCCAAAAAAGGCAAAATAAAATTGCATTTTTGGAAAGCGCACGCTCTGAAACGGATTTTAAATCGGGACTCCCTGAAATATCTCCAATTCTAAAAGATAGGTATTTTGCCTAACTATCCGGTCTTTTTTACTCATGACTGTGTAAATGCCCAAGTGGTTGGAATTAGAAAATACTAGTATCTATGCAAATGTAGGTTAGATTTTAGAATTTCTTATAAAGGTAAGTACAAATATTTGTGAGTAGGTCAAGATTTGTTTTCTTTCTAGTAGTGCGAATGAATAATACAAGGGGTTTTTGCGGTGAATAATACTATAGAGTTAGGATAGTTAGACCTTAAAAAAGGCGGGCAAAAAGCCAAACAAAAGGAGTAGAAAAAGCCTTTCAAAAATAATAAGAATCTAGGATAAAAACGCCGTGGAAAAAAACGCCGCGGAAAACATCGCCGCAGGAAAAAACCGCCGGGGAAAAAAACGCCGCGGAAAGAAAAGCCTGCAGAAAACGCCGGTGAAGCAAGTTTGATTGAGTTCAGTCCAGTTATATAAATACCTACATAATTGCTATTTTGTACGTTTTAACAACATAATATAGGATACCAAATAATTACAACCAATAATTAATTACTTATTACTTTATTAAGGCCCGGTCTTTCCATCTCCTACTAAAGCTTCTATTAGCTAATAAACGATTACTTGTCATGGATACCATTGTTACAAGAATTGTTTCCATGACAACTAATCGTTTATTAGCTAATAGAAGCTTTAGTAGGAGATGAAAAGACCGGGCCTAAATACTTTATTTTGTTACAAGATTAGATGATGGTTTGAAATAATTAAAATCTGATGAATTGATAAACTACAAATTATTGCGGTCTGAACCTGATAGTATGACCAACAGCTCTCAGAAAATCTTCTAAATTGCGCTCGCCGTTTTCCCTTTGCTGGCAAAGATCTCGTAAACGCACCTGTGCCACTCAATACTTATCTATTAATCGATTTACCCTAATGGACCGAAAACAATATTACTAAATACTACACACACAAGCGTGTAGGGAACTTAATAGCTGCTAATGACCCAAAGAATTCATTATAACGATGCACTTAACGTATTTAATAGTCTTTTGGGAACTTATTTCTAATTTACTACTGCAATTATTAGAAAATGTGTATTTGAAAATGCAAATTAGAAAAATGTACCTAAATTCCCTTAAACCATATAAGTAGAAAGTGTGTATACTAAAAATCGCCAGCGTTTTTTACACGCTTTTCTTTCCGCGGCGGTTTTTACCCCGGCGGCTTTTTCCTGCGGCAGTTTTTTCCGCGGCGTTTTTTTCCAGACTTTTTTTTCCGCTGCGTTTTTATCCGCCTAGGGGTAAGGTAATTTCCTAAAAGCTAACAGTCAGGTGTTTTGTGTAGCTTACTATTTACAGAATATTTAATTTTTTTATGTCATTGATAGCTGTCATATACTTATTATAAAAATGATTCGACCTCAAAAAAATGAGTCGTTTGGTAGTGAAGGAGAAGGTCTTCGTAGCATTGAAAGACAAAAGCTTCAGGAAGAACGTTTGTTACGTACAAAACATATTTTTTCGTTACTCTCCACGGTATTTCTTTTTACCTACTTTTGATAGTTCTTATTAGTAAGAATGGTTTTGCTTTCAGTCAAAACAAGGGCAGGGTTATTTAAAATACAAATCATATTTGTGTTTTTTAATTCTTTTACAAATGCCTCTACATTATATCATGACACTGTTTGATGTGGTGCTGCGTTATGGTGCCGGTAGGTAGACAAGGATTTTATTTAAACGGCGCGGCGTTTAAATTTTTTTTTATATTTTAGCATTGGTTCTAGTAGTGTACATTATTTTATTAGCTGGAATTGGAATGCCTATATTTATGCTGTTTGTTTTTATGGGAAGTTATTGTCGGAAAGGTTACATCAAATACTGGCAATGCATTCCTTTATTAAAAGGTACGTAGGTATTCGAAGGACAAAACACAAATTCTTGAGACTGTAGAAATGACTTATTAATCCGTTTTCTTGTACTGGACGGTGTTGAAATTTGTATAGACGTACCGTTCCATAGTTATTCATCTCCTTTTTATCTTATGAGAATATTTTTTAGGTTTGTTCCCTATCTTCAGCTTCTTCCCAAAATGTTCTTAGCTTTTCCTAGGTCTGCTTCTAGCTTTCCATCATTGCATCTTGGCTTCTTATGCTTTCCTCTCCACCTTCTCTTCTATCTATAAAGTAGGTAGGTATGTTACCGAGACCGTAACAAATTTTTTGGGCATTTTTATAAAAATTTGTTTTACAGGAGCTGGTTTTACAATAGCCCTAATGACAATAACGCCAGAATTTATAAATACCACTTCTGCTGGATTAAGTTTACTGTATATCAATAAGATGTTTGGATCTAAAATACCTTGGAAAAATTGTGATTTTGAACGAGCCACAAATACCTGCCTTAAGAGTGGACAGCATAACGCAAATGGAGAATTTAACTGTTCTATAAAATCCATTAGCGAACTTCCAACATTTTCTGCACTTAATTATTTACGGTATTACACTTTATCTAACTAGTACTACCTATTATTCTAAACTATTTACTATCTTATAGTTTTAACAAACAAAACCGATACGTGGATGAATTCAGTAAACCTCACAGTTTAGGACCTATTAAGAAGAACTGGGCAATAACTGTAATAGTAACATGGATACTGGTTTTTATTTTCATGACACAAGGTTTTCTGAATTTTCAAAACATAATGAGCACCATTCAAATAGCTGCCGGCATATGTTGGATTGTAATATTTATTTGTACTTTATATCATCGCGGACATTATCAAGAAGGAGATGCTTTGTTTATTGGAATGAACCCTGCATCGAATGTTGAGGTACTTAAACTAGATTACATCAGAGCCGGATTACCGTTTAGACCCAGATCTAAGGCCCGAATTCTCCGACTATAGTCTAACCATTTTATGGTATATTTTGCGAATTTATATGTTCTTAAATTCCGATCATCATATAAGAGGGTCAGAGATTTAATCATGGGCGTAGAGCCTCGAAAATTAGTAAACCCTTTTAGGATTATTACATACATTATCGAATTGTGTTCTACCTGCGAGACTCCTATTGGATTGTAAACATTTTCCAATGATTTTTCAGTTCTGGATACACGTGTTTATGCACGTGTGTGATCGGGATGAACCGAGCAATATTATTTTGCTGAGTTCCTTAAGAGTTACAGTGGTACAGCCAAATGTGGAAACTCTCATTGTGTATAGTGTTAAATTTGTTGCATCCACTTTGCTCATTGTATGGGTACCAATTTTATTGCAAAATGTATTATTACATTATGGTATCAAAGAAAAGGATTGCATTGCAATAACAGGTAGGTATTTATCAACCCATAGCATTGAATATACAAGCTTGTATATTCAATGCCCATAGCTAACCTGTTTATCACGGCACGGGAACTCTATGGCACTAAGAATTATTTTCTTGAAATGGCTTGTAAAGTCGATAGATTCATAAAGTACTACAACTGCCGGCCACGAGATTGCAGTAGACTTGTAAGTCATATGTATAAAAGTAATATTCCTCACCGCCTTATCCATATACCTACAAATCCTTCGGCTAGTTGCAGTAAGCTGCCACACACTTCTTTTTGCTCCCTACCGGAACGGCCGGTAGCAAGGGGACGCGTATCGCAGCTTACTGCAATTTGTTAAAGGGTTTGTATAAGCGTCAAACGGCAAGGAACATTACTTCTGTGCATTATACATAGAGGGTGTAGACTTGGATTACGCACCATATATTTTTATGTTCATTTATTTTCTAGTTTAATTATTTTAAAGTTAAACTGTTCTGAAGTTTTGTATAGAGAAAGGAATACTAAATAGGGACGGTCTATTAATTTTGTATTTTAGGACTTTTATGTTTGGTTATACAAAATGGTGAATTCATTTAGGCTCCATAGAGATTTCAATGCTAAAATTTTAATATTGAATTCGCTGCTTTCAATTCTTTTGAAGCTAAAGTGCAAAATAGTTTTTGTAGAGAATAAATACTGCATCCGCACGTGTTATCCATTGTAATTTTTCCTTTTTTACAAAGCAAAAAAATTTTCAGAATTACATCGCCACTTCAACAAAAAACACGCATGTCTTGGACTTATCGACACAAAAAGCAATTAGTTTATCTGTCAGAATTGAGAATTACTTTGCAATACTTATGCGTTAGAAATCTTTTAATTCAACAATCTCGCAGACATTCTTTTAAATAAAGCCCGAGATGTTCAAATTTAGACGATCAGTTTTTGCTATTTTTCTGTAGAACTAAAATACAAAACCAATCGAACGACCCGATTTAGATATTTCCTTCTTTACAAAAAACTTCAGAACAATTTACCTCGAAAATAGTTAGGGGAGGAAATAAATGAACATGAACATTTTTATACTCAAATCCCCTACTGATTTGTTCTAGCTAAAAGTATAGGTACCTACATTTGGTTAAGCTTCTTAACCGTTAAGATTATCTTCAGCCAAAGTCTTCGACGATGTTCACCTTGTGGGTTCATAATCTATTTATTCAACTAAAGAGGAAGAGCATATTAGAGATATCAGGACCTTATAATTACGCTATTTGCTTCAACGTGTACAGGCTTTATCCGTCAATATGTAGGTACAGTCAGTGACAAATGTTTTCACCAGTATTATACCACTGAACCCGCTTTTCTGAGAAATGTAAGAGATAACATAACGTTTTTATTGTTTTACATAGGTATGTTGGTAACACTGTTAACAAGATGAAAACAAATATAGAAACGTGTTATACTTCTCAGTAAAGCGTGTTACAGTGGTACAAGACTGGTGAAAACATTCGTCAATGACTGTACCTTGAAATTAATTTGTTTGTATGAAATTGCCCTATTATACCTTCGATTTCTTCACGTACCTACTCTTATAGGTTGTAACATTCTCGTGTTTATTTCTGGAATGTTCTAGAAACTGGCGAAAGATAATATCATAGCAGTTTTCTTATATCGCATTCTTATTGTTCTGAGTTAGTAGTACTCACTGCCGGATTATCCAATAGGCTAAATAGCCTAGGGCCCAGGCTTTTGGAGGGGCCCCAGCCCTAAACATAGATTTTTTTTGTTATTTAAATCGAAATATTTAGATAACTAAAGCTAGGTTCATGCAACAGCGATTTGCGGTAAGCGATTTTTGTTGTGATTGGCTAGATTTGAATTCGAATTCAAATCTAGCCAATCACAACAAAAATCGCTTTCCGCTTTCCGCAAATCGCTGTTGCATGAACCTAGCTTAATTCTATTCTAATTCTAAGTATCTATTATAATTACCGCCTAGCTTTGATTGCTGTAGCAGATTTTCTTTCAAGACGGGAATTACGAGTGTTTATTATAGTAGAGTGCTCAGAGGCTCAAAATGTTCATCCTGTAGGGCTTTAAACACTAAAAGCTGACACCTGTCTAAATCATAGTTTATATATAGGTAAACTTCCAAAAAAAGTTGTCCAAAAATTGCCCTGTGCAAAAGGGCGTTATTCAAAATTTTCGAGTTACGTAGTGCATCAGATAGCCGAGGTTCATATCTTTGTTTGGTAAAAATTTTGTACAATTTTCTGTAGCGGTTTAGCTGTAAAAAAATAAATTATTTTCAAAAAAGCATTGTGTCTTATTAGTCCGTACGCTAGGTCGGTTTTGCTAGCAAATCGATGTCGACACAGTTTCTCTTCAGAAACTGTTAGGGGACATCCTAGAGAGTACCCCGATGTAAGGTGGACATCCGGAAAATTGAGCAATCAGCCGCCATATTGGAAAATGTGAAAATGTGAAAAAAGTGTTTATCTCACGAACGAGTGGTCCGATTTTCACAAACTTTTTTTTGTTTTGTAGCTTATTTAATTGTTATTAATTTATATGCTGAGCGCAAATTAAATTCTGGACGTAAATAATTGAAAAAGGGCTCTAACTGAACCCCTGAAACGTACACAATTTTAAAACGCTTCCACTTTATTGAAACACACGGATTTCCTAAAAGTTATATGTATCATTGTAACCGCCATCATTAGTAGATCAAAATGTTTTTTTAAAGTGCTTGAATAATGTACTAGATGCCGAGATATTAATAATTTTATAATATTACGGCACGTGCGATGTCCAGAGTATTGGCAGTCGCGGCTGCTTGCGGGGGTAAGGGACGAAGGTCCCCACCAGGTTACGCGCATAGTACAAGAGCTGCACTTGCAATCTATCTCTAAATAGGTGCAATTTGTTGTATTTGGTGTCTAATACTTAAATTATTTGTTAATTTTCCAATAACAATGAGTGCACCTATTACTTTGACAAATAACTGTGAATTTTTTGATGATCATAAATGTATATTTAGTCAAAAATATACAATGAGCGACTTTCAAGTACCGAACATGGCAAAAGAAGAATGAGAGATAGTGCTGCAATAAAAGGAAAAAATAATGTAATCAATAAACATTTGAAACTATTAGACGCCAATAATTCCCCTTTTGTATATCGCTCGGGAAATCTATGCTATAAAACGTTTACTTACTGAAAAAATATACCTACATAAAATAATGATCACAAAAATCAACAATCGAACAATCCGAGTACCAGTACCAGTACTACATGCGTCTATTATAGTTAAACACTAATTTGTTTATGAATACGGCTGTAAAAAACCAAATTGTATAATAGGTAATAACATAAAAATGAAGGGAAATGTCAGATTTGCGAAAAACTCACTTACTTTTTAGAGGCTACAAGTTACTTTGAAGATTCTGTTTTTTCGTGTTCACTTTTATTAAAGTCTGTAGAAGATGTATTTGGACAAGACATTTATGTTCGTAAAGATTGTTTATGCAAATATATAATCAAATACGAACGCGCGGTTGCAAATGATAACAAAATCAAAATTGAATCTGTTTGCCAAGATGTGATAGATTTGATTACTAACCATATTTTCCCATTATTGAGGTGAAAGGGTTATGCTTTAACAAATATTCGAGAAGATATAAATAAAGCACTACCTGCCGAGAAACATTTAATCACTTGGCAGGTAAAGTCAATCTTACACTAAATTTCATTTTGATTTCGCAATCAATTGCAACTGCGTGTTCATATTTGATTATATATTTGCGCAAACAATCTTTACGAACATAAATGTCTTGTCCAAATACATCTTCTACAGACTTTAATAAAGGTGTACGCGAAAAAACAGAATCTTCAAAGTAACTTGTAGCCTCTAAAAAGTAAGTGAGTTTTTCGCAAATCTGACATTTCCCTTCATTTTTATGTTATTACCTATTATACAATTTGGTTTTTTACAGCCGTATTCATAAACAAATTAGTGTTTAACTATAATAGACGCATGTAGTACTGGTACTGGTACTCGGATTGTTCGATTGTTGATTTTTGTGATCATTATTTTATGTAGGTATATTTTTTCAGTAAGTAAACGTTTTATAGCATAGATTTCCCGAGCGATATACAAAAGGGGAATTATTGGCGTCTAATAGTTTCAAATGTTTATTGATTACATTATTTTTTCCTTTTATTGCAGCACTATCTCTCATTCTTCTTTTGCCATGTTCGGTACTTGAAAGTCGCTCATTGTATATTTTTGACTAAATATACATTTATGATCATCAAAAAATTCACAGTTATTTGTCAAAGTAATAGGTGCACTCATTGTTATTGGAAAATTAACAAATAATTTAAGTATTAGACACCAAATACAACAAATTGCACCTATTTAGAGATAGATTGCAAGTGCAGCTCTTGTACTATGCGCGTAACCTGGTGGGGACCTTCGTCCCTTACCCCCGCAAGCAGCCGCGACTGCCAATACTCTGGACATCGCACGTGCCGTAATATTATAAAATTATTAATATCTCGGCATCTAGTACATTATTCAAGCACTTTAAAAAAACATTTTGATCTACTAATGATGGCGGTTACAATGATACATATAACTTTTAGGAAATCCGTGTGTTTCAATAAAGTGGAAGCGTTTTAAAATTGTGTACGTTTCAGGGGTTCAGTTAGAGCCCTTTTTCAATTATTTACGTCCAGAATTTAATTTGCGCTCAGCATATAAATTAATAACAATTAAATAAGCTACAAAACAAAAAAAAGTTTGTGAAAATCGGACCACTCGTTCGTGAGATAAACACTTTTTTCACATTTTCACATTTTCCAATATGGCGGCTGATTGCTCAATTTTCCGGATGTCCACCTTACATCGGGGTACTCTCTAGGATGTCCCCTAACAGTTTCTGAAGAGAAACTGTGTCGACATCGATTTGCTAGCAAAACCGACCTAGCGTAAGGACTATATGGGAAGCGCGGAGTTTAAGTGCCTGTATCTCGATTCGACGCTCGCTAAAAATGAATTCATTTTGCCGTGTTCGTACGTTTCTCACTCCATAACTCGGAAAGGAAGCCTCAAATAAAGAAATATTATTCTTTGAAAATTAAAGGCCGATGCTTTCTGATTACGACGGTCCTTCTTAATATAATTTTAGTGAAATAATAACATAAGTTTGATTAAAAAACTAAGGCAGCTACAAAATCCGCAATCGTTTAAAACTGCAAACCTCGATCACCCTCCTGCACTGCACTATTCCCCGCGCTCGGCCTTTGCCCATGTCTATCATATAGTATTTACATTTTGAGAGAGTACTTTACGAATTTATTATTTACGTACCTATTCGCTGCAGAAGTTTTATAGGGGTAAGTAGGTGTATTATATTTATTTAAATTAATTCATAGAACATATTATATTACCTATGTCAAAATAATAATTATTCCTGTAAAATTCGCGAACTCCACCAAAACAAGCGCGGGAAATTAAAATGTCACTTTTATTTTTATGTTTTTTTAAGTTTTCGACAAAAATGTTGCACACCTTCAATTAATAATTTACAGGGTTCAGACAATGATTGACGATAGTGGAAGTGCTGTTAAAAATTAGAAGTAAAAAGTCAAAGAAATGCATGTTTTGCGACAATTTGCCAGGGTCGATGATCACAGGTTCTGACAAAACATTGGATACCATAAAAAAACCCTAAAGCTTAGACAACTAATCAGCCAAATTGCTGATGAGAATTTACAAATAATAATTTAAAAAATCTAGTATGGTGAACTACAGTTACTTATCTGGCACAAATCCTGCTAGGTATTGTTCTTACATAAGTAAAAGAAACATTAATTTGTTGCGACTGAAATTTGAGAACAGAACAGATGAATGTCAGATTCATTTGCTTTTTGGGACTTCACCACCTTTATTGCATCCCCAAAATGGTTTTTTATTATAGTCAGTAACTTTCTTTTAGATATTGTACCTTTGTACCCCCCAAATCACAATACCGTTTAATAATTGTGGTTACTGAATATACCTTGTGTTTAGATAAACCATTTTTTAATTCTTCAATGAGTTTGTTCTCCACAATATTTTCACGGTTAGGGGATGAAGTACTTTTTTGTAAGTCTGAAGATTTCGTTACTGCTGTGTTTTTCGACCATGCTGCCAAAAAACATTGTGGATGGTATTTTATCTCCATAGCAATCAAAGCATTTGAACCTATTCGCTTTAAAACAGTTGAGTTTATCTGGGCAATTGATTTGATTTTTTTCTCAATATTTACAGTGAGAACTTGGGATAGTCTGTTCTTATTAAACCTTTTCTGACAACAGACGGATTTTTCAATTTCAAAAAGACCTTTGCGCAAGGTCAACGAGGTAGATTCTGATTCACCCGATTTTTGTAGATTATCATCAGCAAATTTATTTTACTTGAATTCTGTTCTGTTCTTCTCAAATTTCAGTCGCAACAAATTAATGTTTCTTTTACTTATGTAGGAACAATAGCAGGATTTGTGCCAGATAAGTAACTGTAGTTCACCATACTAGATTTTTTAAATTATTATTTGTAAATTCTCATCAGCAATTTGGCTAATTAGTTGTCTAAGCTTTAGAGTTTTTTATGGTGTCCAATGTTTTGTCAGAACCTGTGATCATCGACCCTGGCAAATTGTCGCAAAACATGCATTTCTTTGACTTTTTACTTCTAATTTTTAAAAGCAGCGATTCGATATCGCTATCCGAAGTAGGACTACTTCCACTATCGTCAATCATTGTCTGAACCCTGTAAATTATTAATTGAAGGTGTGCAACATTTTTGTCGAAAACTTAAAAAAACATAAAAATAAAAGTGACATTTTAATTTCCCGCGCTTGGTTTGGTGGCAGTTCGCGAATTTTACAGGAATAATTATTATTTTGACATAGGTAATATAATATGTTCTATGAATTAATTTAAATAAATATAATACACCTACTTACCCCTATAAAACTTCTGCAGCGAATAGGTACGTAAATAATAAATTCGTAAAGTACTCTCTCAAAATGTAAATACTATATGATAGACATGGGCAAAGGCCGAGCGCGGGGAATAGTCCAGTGCAGGAGGGTGATCGAGGTTTGCAGTTTTAAACGATTGCGGATTTTGTAGCTGCCTTAGTTTTTTAATCAAACTTATGTTATTATTTCACTAAAATTATATTAAGAAGTACCGTCGTAATCAGAAAGCATCGGCCCTTAATTTTCAAAGAATAATATTTCTTTATTTGAGGCTTCCTTTCCGAGTTATGGAGTGAGAAACGTACGAACACGGCAAAATGAATTCATTTTTAGCGAGCGTCGAATCGAGATACAGGCACTTAAACTCCGCGCTTCCCATAAGACACAATGCTTTTTTGAAAATAATTTATTTTTTTACAGCTAAACCGCTACAGAAAATTGTACAAAATTTTTACCAAACAAAGATATGAACCTCGGCTATCTGATGCACTACGTAACTCGAAAATTTTGAATAACGCCCTTTTGCACAGGACAATTTTTGGACAACTTTTTTTGGAAGTTTACCTATATATAAACTATCGATTTAGACAGGTGTCAGCTTTTAGTGTTTAAAGCCCCACAGAATCATTTTTTAAGCAGTTTTCGGCCGCGCGAGCACTCTACTATTATGATGGCGATTGGTTATCACAAGCTATAATCCCCCAGTCACAGTTGCGCTTAGCCTAGGGCCTATACCTAGGTTAATCCGCCCCGGGTAGTACTTATACTTAAGTTTCTCAACATGTTTTTGTTATATTTCATTCATGGTTTACAATTATTCTGAACCCGTGACCTTTATCAAACCAGGTGACGTTTGTACCTAAGATCATGCTAAGATCTTCATGTATGCGCGAAAAAAACCGCAAAGCTCTAAGTAACAAACATACTTCCAGAAGGATCGTTTCTTCATATGTCGCCCTAAAGTTCACTTTCAATCTCTTTCTCGTTAAAGTGAAAGTGCATTAATCAGATCTAATTCTAGTAAAGTTGACTGAATTAATAATTGAAGGGGTGAGAAGCAAAACGGTATAAGTGCAAAAACAGAAGTTTGAAGGAAATTGACTTCAAAGTGTTTACTTTCAAGCAAATTTGTAGGTAACACACTATTTTTAACCTCGCATAGAACGCACTACAGTTGACAAAATCACTTGTATCGTTTTGCTACTAAACAATTTGGACATTCAGCTAACCAATTATGTACAGTCAGCGACAAATGTTTTCACCAGTATGATACCACAGAACACGTTTTTCTGAGAAATATAAGAGGTACCATATCGTCGTCCTTATTGTTTTATGTAGGTATGTTGGTAACACTGTTAACAAGATGAAATGAAATATAGAAATGTGTTATATTTCTCAGTAAAGCGGGTTACAGTGGTACAAGACTGGTGAAAACATTTGTCGCTGACTGTACATAACTCACTTTAAGTAATAAGTGCACTTGTACCCTTTTGCTTCCCACCCCTTCAATTATGAGTCGGTTATCGCTAAAGGTTTAAAAATCTTTTAGTGGCTATGATTATCGTGGAGTTCATCGTCAACTTCGAAGCGGTTGCTTCATCTTTCCCTGCATTAAGCCTGATTTATAATTCGTCAGTATCAGTAGTCGTATCAGTAGCCGTATCAGTAAGAAAATAGAACATAGGATTTTACATGGTAGCGTTTATAGTAAGCCGCAACGACCGTAAGAATAAGAAATCTACTGCTGCTTACTGCTGTTCTTGCGGTCAACCAATCAGAGACCGTTGCGTTCAACTCCGATGCGCGCCGAGTACGAGAACGATTCTGAACGAAACAGCTGATGGAAGGACGCGTACTCGGCGTATTTAGGAGCTTCCGCCATCGAAGTAGTATCGTCAATTCCTCCCGTTTAGTTTCAAGCTAAGTAAAAACACCTTTCGTTGTTCATCTTATAAATGTCGACTTATCTATTCAGATTATTGATTATTAATGGGCATACTTATACCGAGTGGCCGGTCTCAAAGGTGTACATAGGGATTTAACATTGTATTGAACGTTTCTGCTGATTCCTGCTCGCCAATTCAACTTACAGGAATGGTAATGGTACTAATTGAAAGGTAAAATGACTGCGCTTCAAATGGCGCTAATAATAAAATTAAATGTGCTATAATTATTTTAAAATAACGATCTAAAATTTTACGATTGTTAAATATGACGTGCCATGATTTTCAAATTTTACAGCATTTGTCAAAAAAATTGATAATAATTAGTTGGCATAAATCAGTGGATTTCCGTAAATGACAACTAATTTAACAAATTTTTGACAAATGCTATAAAATTTGAAAATCATGGCACGTCCTATTTAAAAATCGCAAAATTTTAAATGGCTATTTTAAAATAAATATAGCACATTTAATTTTATTATTAGCGCCATCTGAAGCGCAATCATTTTACCTTTCAATTAATACCATTACCATTCCTGTAAGTTGAATTGGCGAGCAGAAATCACCAGAAACGTTCAATACAATGTTAAATCCCTATGTACACCTTTGAGACCGGCCACCCGGTATAAAGTATGAACAAAATAATTATTAGATACTTAACGGTTCGCCATGAAATATAAATTGTGTGTTTTTACTTCAGCCACACGATTGATTTATTCTTGCTTTTTACTCTTGACCACTGTCAAAGTCAGTTTTAGTCGAAACAACTAGTAACGACACACTTAATAGTCAATCTAAATTAGTATTGTTCACTTATGGTGTCTAATAGGTCATTATCTATCCCAGGCTCTTTCATATTCCTTTTATACTAATTCTATCAAAAGCTTTTTCCATGTCCGTAAATCCAAGCAATATATTTTGATCTATTATTGTTTTTTCTAGTAATCCTTGCAGGGTAAATATGTGGTCCTGTGTATAGTACACATCAGGCCCTGATCTCACTTCATGTACCTACCTGTTCCGGTTCTCTTTTCCAGTATTTCGTATATTTTTAGTGCCGAACACAGTAGTGTATACAGTGTGTCCCAAATAGAGTAGTTTTGCATGGCTATCTTTCTTATTAATAAAGATACAGATTCGGTTAAATGGGCAATGTTGTGCAGTTTTTCATGCTGGTTTAGATGCTGCTTAGAAAGATCAAACATTCGGAACCCTTCAAAAGATATCCGCAAAAAACCAAAAAATCCATTTTTCGAAAAAGTCGATTATTTCGCTTGTTATAAAAGTTATAAAAAATTGTTTGATACAAAAGTTACTTGATTCATTAAGATAAACAAAAATATGTTTGCAAAAAATATCGCAAAAGCCGTTTTCGAGATATTGATAGCAACTTTCTTATTTTAAATGGGCGTCATCTTGGATTTTCAAATGAATAAATTGCATTTTTTTTCTGCATTCAACGATGTATAACAATCTATGTTAAAAATAAAAAATAACGGCATACTACTTAATAGTTTTTGTATTAAATAAAGTAAGCCATGAAAACAAGTGAATTTTAACAAAAAGAACTTCGAACAAAATGTATTTACAGTTATTAACGATATTTACAATAAACGTTAAATCTACAATAGCTAATTTTAATCACAGTAAATGTTCTGGCATCTTTGTTATTTAATCACCGATTTAATAACAGAGTGATAGCTACTAACACACCAATCAGATGGCCACCCAGGTCGGCAGACCTAATACCTCTTGACTTTTTTCTGTGGGGTACGATAAAAAATAAAGTGTATGGTAGTAATTTTAATTACAACAAAGTTAACGAATTGGAAGAATATGTACAAGAAGCGTTAATAGTATTAATCGCAATACATTACGTAAAGTAACTGCAAGTATTTTAAAAAGATGCCAGTTATGTTTGGCTAACAATGGCCAAGATTTTGAACATTTACTGTGATTAAAATTAGCTATTGTAGATTTAACGTTTATTGTAAATATCGTTAATAACTGTAAATACATTTTGTTCGAAGTTTTTTTTGTTAAAATTCACTTGTTTTCATGGCTTACTTTATTTAATACAAAAACTATTACGTATGCCGTTATTTTTTATTTTTAACATAGATTGTTATACATCGTTGAATGCAGAAAAAAAAATGCAATTTATTCATTTGAAAATCCAAGATGGCGCCCATTTAAAATAAGAAAGTTGCTATCAATATCTCGAAAACGGCTGTTGCGATATTTTTTTGCAAACATATTATGTTTATATTAATGAATCAAGTAACTTTTGTATAAAACAATTTTCTGTAACTTTTATAATAAGCGAAATAATCAACTTTTTCTAAAAATGGATTTTTTGTTTTTTTGCGGATATCTTTTGAAGGGTTCGGAATGTTTGATGTTTCTAAGCAGCATCTAAACCAGCATGAAAAACTGCACAACATTGCCCATTTAACCGAATCTGTATCTTTATTAATAAGAAAGATAGCCATGCAATACTACTCTATTTGGGACACACTGTATACCTAGTTCCTGCATTCTTTTTTGTCGTCACATTTATGTGTGTTAACTATTGTCTTTATTTGAAGTTAAATAGCTACACTATAACACATATATTAATAAAATAATTATTAACTAAGGACGCTTCGTCGCCTCAAGGGAACACTCACATCCGCATCCCTTAACGCGCTCTCGACGACTACTCCCTATTCCTTCCTTCCCCTGCTCAGCGACGCGTCCCTTAAGTCACATATGCCATAAGAAAATACAAGTCTTAACACTCGGCCACTCCTGACATTAGTGCGCCCTCGCACCTAAACTAAATAATGATTATTATTCTAATGTTACAACACCTTAAATTAAAATAACAATTTGACTACCTACAAAAAAAAATAGTTGAACTAAAAGCAATCCCCTGTCCACCATGTAAACACCCGCACACTCCCGATTTCACACCACATAGTCGGCTAACCATTTAGGTCGTTGAATCTTTCGTCGTTCCTTAACCACTGGCGACACAGATGCAGTCGCAGACTCATCCATCTCTCCCTGCTCCAGTTTATTGTTTGTCCCGTCTGTTGAAACTGATTCGTCATCGTCGCTGATTTCTTCTGTGTTGAAGGGTTTCAGACATACACGTGAGCAGTCGTTGCATATACACGTCCCCCCTCTTCATCTCTCAACTGCGAGATTCGGTAGGTGTCCCCCGGGAGCACCTCCGTCACCACTAATGGTCCCCTATATTTAGGTTGTAGTTTGGTAGGACCGCCTGTCTGCTCGGGTACTCTTTTCACAAATACGACTTCTCCCACCTCGTATTTTGTAGTTCCAAAATGGCGCTTGTCGTGTCGGACCTTCCACTTTTGTTGCTCCCCAACGATGTCCTCCCGAACCTCCCCCTGAATCATTTTCGGATCTCGCCACTCTACGTTATCATCGAAATCCAAACGCCGTAATGCTCCATCTGTAAATCTAGGCAAGTACCCGTGCAGCACCTCAAATGGTGATTTTCCCGTCGTCTTGTTAACGGATACGTTCAAGTCTCTTTCAACCTCCATAATTTTCTTGTCCCAGTTCCCCGGACCCCTTTCCTCGATGGTCGCTTGGATTACCGGTAACACAGTTCGATTTACCCGTTCAACTTGACCATTTGCCCTCGCGTGACGTATAGAATTCAGGATGTGACTTATGCCATGTCTCATACAATATTCAGAAAAGTCCTTAGACGTGAAACATGTACCCCGGTCACTAATTATTTTGTTTGGTAATCCCCTTTCCAAAACGAATCGTTTCATCGCCGCCAATACCCCTTCCGCGCTCGTATCCCTTGTTGGATAAAGGTGAACAAATTTTGTAAGGTTGTCCACCAGCACCAGTAAATACGAGTTTCCCCCTAAAACTCCTCACAAACGGACCAAGGTGATCCACGTGTATCACCTCAAACGGTCTTTTCCCCGGTGGTATCGGATGTAACAGTCCTGGTTGTTTTCCGCCAGGTACTTTTGTCAGAACGCATTCCGGGCACATTCGGATGTGTTGCCGCACGTACCTTCGCATCTTGGGAAACCAATACCGTTCACTTATCTTCAATACGGTTCTATCTACCGAGAAATGACCCAATAAGTCATGAAATTTTACCACGATGCTCTTGCGCATGGATTTCGGCACGACATACAACAAGCGTTCGTAATTGTCGCGCACAACTCGTTTGTATAGAATATTGTTTTTCAAGCGGTATCCGTCCGCCTTGCGCTTTTGTTCAACGTTCCGCTCCTCCTCCGGAACCTCACACTCTCTAATTTTTTTAAGTAAGTCCCGATCACCCCGTTGTATCGCAAATACCATATCGATCTCATTCATTGTCGCGTACACTCTTAATCTTTTATCAAACACATAATCCTGCGTATCACCGCTGTCTTCGACTGGCGCCCTGCTCAACGCGTCTACGTGCCCCATGCGTTCTCCCTTTCGATGTTCAATCTCGTAATCATACTCTTGGAGAATACTGAACCAACGAGCCACTTGAGGATTTATCGACTTTTTACCGTTAAGAAAAATCAGCGCCTGACAGTCCGTCACTATTTTAAATTTGATCCCTATGAGGAATCCACGGAGTCTCTCCACGCACCACACGATTGCCAACAATTCTAATCTCGAAGAGTGATATTTGCTTTCGGCCTCCGTTGTCTTTTTCGACACACAATAAACTAACCGCAACTGTTTATTCTCGTCCCGTTGTAGAAGAACCCCTGCGATACCAACCGCACTGGCATCTGTATGCAATTCTGTCGGTGCTGCCGCGTCATAAAGTTTTAGTACCGGTGCCTGTATTAGATTCTCCTTCAGTTTATTAAATGCACTCACACATTCTTCTGAGAAGTCAAATTGCACATCCTTTTTGGTTAAATCACTCAGCGGACGCGAGATGATCGCATAGTCGCGCACAAAACGTCTGAAAAACCCGGTCAATCCCAAATAACGACGCACCTCATGAACGTTCGTCGGTTGAGGAAAATTTTCAACAGCTAATATCTTGGTAGGTCCCGGACCTAACCCCGCCTCCGAAACCGTGAACCCCAGATACGATACCTTATCCAACCCGAACTCGCACTTTCTTAGATTTAGCGTCAGTTTAGCCTTCCGAAAAGCGTCTAGCACCAATCTTATCCGTTCCAGCAGTTGATTCCAGTCCTTTGCAGGAATTATGACGTCGTCCAAATAGCAACAGCAGATTTTGTTTCTGAGGGGCCCAAGCACTAAATTCATCAGGCGAACAAACTCGTACGGTGCATTCGTCAACCCGAATACCATTCGATTGAATTCCCCCGTAGTATCTGGCGTGATAAATGCCGTCTTTCTTCGTGCCTGCTGAGTCATGGGTACCTGCATGTACCCGTTCGCCAAGTCCAACGTCGCAAAGACTCGACTCCCTGATAGGTGCTCCAATTGTTCGTCGATTCCATGAATGGGAAAATTCATCTTCGTCGTCTGGCTGTTCAATTTACGATAATCCACTACCAATCTGGGATCACCATTTTTCTTACGTACCAGCAATACCGGCGAGGCGTATGGACTGTTTGTTTCCGACACCAATCCACAGCGCTTCAATTCTGCCACCAATTCGGCGATGGTTTCACGATCTCCCGCATTTGTTTTGTACGGTTGACTTCTTACCGGAACCCCCGTATCCTCGATATCCATTTCTGTCAAGTCCGTACACCCCAGTTCCGTCATTTCCAGCGCAAAACAGTCTCGATACTCGTTTAACAATGCCAGTAGTTCACGTTGGTCACCATTGGACGCGTTTGAATTTTGGTTCACTAAATCGACCGTAATCTCTGTCTTGCACTTCTTATAATATTTTCCCACCCCATTGTCCTGCACTTCACCCAAGGATGCTCCCGCACGGATAGTTAGTTCTGACTCACTCGCATTGCATACCCTCATGACGACGTTTCGTTCACCCCAACGTAACTCGAGTCCCTTTGACGAACGTCCGTCGATTTTAGCTTCCTCCACTGCCTGAATGTTTTTATTCACAACAGCCTCTACGTTCATGTCCTTAAACGGCTGGTCTTCCGCATACCCGAATACTAATTTATCCCCTTTTCGGACGTAGGCGATATGCGCCAACTCAGAATAAGTGCGCCCTATTAATAAGTCTGTGCTCTGAGCATTTTGTGGCACTACTAGCAGTTCTACATTTTCCGCGCACACATTGTCAATGCACAACTTCGCGAGTATCTTTCCGCACGTGAAAACCGAAGCTGTACCCACATCACCGAAACCATAAAGTGGCTGACGGTCGTCCTGTATCTTCATATGGAATTTTTTTACCACTTGCTCGCGAATGGTACATATTGAACTCCCCATGTCAATGAATCCTTTTAATAGTATCGAGTCGTCCACCAGAACATTACGTAAAAATTTATCGCCCGTATCAGTTACATCACTTAACACCTGTACATACCTGGGTTTCGAACCACCATCAGGACACTGGCTTCGTATATGCCCCTCCTTATGACACCCGTAGCACATCACGTTGGTCCGCGGTTTCGGGCAATCTCTGGACAGATGACCTTCACGGCCGCAGTTGTAGCATCGTCCACCTGTTCTAAACGCACTTTTCTCCGGAGTATTCGTCGCAAATCTTTCACTTCCACTAGCACCCACATTTTGTTGTTCCACTTTCACCTTCGTAGCCAGCTGACGCGTTTCACTGCCTCCTTCTTGTCGGGCTCCCACGGTCGGCTTCGCGTTCGCTGTTCCCCCTTTGACGCGCTCCACCGTCAAAATATCGTGAAGGAGGGTATCGTTGTCCGGGTGGTCTTTCATCACCAGACTCATTGCTACATCACGCGCATATAATCCGGCTAAAATTTCCTCCTTTTCTTCCGCGAAGGATAATTCTAAGTTTTTGCAGAGATCTGCCTTTTCGTGAAAATAGGCCAGTGTCGATTCTCTGCACCCTTGGCGCCGGGTTTTCATTCTCTCCCATTTATTTGCCAGGGTTTCGGTTTTCCCGTACGTTCTTAAAAATTCCACTTTGAAACTCACCCAGTCCTTTATAAGTTCCCGTTTTGACGCATACCAGTATTTCGCTGGTCCAATTAGATGCGCCCTTGCAGTTTCTACCGCGTAGGATCCTGGCCAACGGTTTAAAGTGGTACTAGTTTCGACGTTCTTTAACCAGTCCTTGGCTGAGCTGGCGTCTTTATCCCCGTCGAAATGCCCAATTGTTTTCGAGAGATCGGGCATGACGTGCATGGTGCTTTCCGCTTGTTCTGCCTGGGGTGTAACATTACTCGACGTTAGCTTCGCAAACATTTCCATCATCATTTCATCTCTCCGCCGGTTCTCCACCATCATGTTTTCCAGGATTTTCTGCATACATGTCCACTCACTTCCGGGCGTAATTTGTCGTTCGCGTTCAAAACCCCTAAAACCCTGTTCATCCCCTTCCGGGTTCCCGCCCGCGCCGTTCTCCATATCTCTGTCACCAATGCTGTTCATAATTAATGAAGTACCTTTGCCGTTATTTAATGCAACGTTCAGTTTCAACCCCGCGCGTACCCTACTTAAGCGTCGCTTCTACCCCAGCGCACGCCGATGACTCGCGCACCCCCAAGCCACGCTACTTCACCGCTCTTTGTTTCAGCCAGACGTGACGTCACACATATTCCAATTACACACACGCAACAAAATCAATTTGTCTATTTTATTCGGTTCACACACACACTCACGCAGAGTTCCTTAATCCCACTTCTGAATTGTTAACTATTGTCTTTATTTGAAGTTAAATAGCTACACTATAACACATATATTAATAAAATAATTATTAACTAAGGACGCTTCGTCGCCTCAAGGGAACACTCACATCCGCATCCCTTAACGCGCTCTCGACGACTACTCCCTATTCCTTCCTTCCCCTGCTCAGCGACGCGTCCCTTAAGTCACATATGCCATAAGAAAATACAAGTCTTAACATGTGTAACGAATATTATGGCAGTTTTCAATATCTTGGGTACCTCCTAGCTAGCTACCTGTTTTTATTCCTCCATACTAAATTTAAAATGTGCAAAAGTACTTTTTTAACACTAGGCCCTAACAATCGGATCCATCAACGTGTAAGTCGTTAGTCTGACTAAGGGCCGATTTTACATAAACCTGGAACAAACTATTCCTCCGACAACTGTCATGGTTACAATTGTTACAAAAATTGTAACCCTGGTAATTGTCTGAGGAATAGCTTATTCCAGGTTTATACCACCAGTATTGTAAAATCGGCTCTAACGCGTGGACGCCGCGTTTTTTTTGTTCTCGTTGTTATGCTTACATTCAGACAAAAAGTTAGACCATGCAAGGTGGTTTGACACTTGTCAACTTTTCCGTATTTTCTGATTGGTCGGAAACGTGCGTATGGCTCATGTTTTTTCAGGAAGACTTTCGTTAGACCGACAGAGATAAATATTATTATCTATAAGGGCCGATTTTTCAATACTATTATATACCTAGAATAGGCTATACCCCCGGAAATTGCCATGGTTACAATTGTTACAAGAATTGTAACCATGACAATTGACAATTGTGGGAGGAATAGCTTATTCCAGACTTATACCAGTATTGTAAAATCGGCCATAAGTCAGACTAATGTTGTGCTTTGATAATAACGTCGTTATTTTATCACGTCCCGCTTCTTAACTTAGGTAGTGTGTTCAGTTTTTTGCATATTTATCTATCTTCGCTTCCCTTTCACCTTCTGGTGTTCTTTGTTATGCCGGGAGATCGTTGAAAATGTATTGCATCCATCTTTTAATTATTTCGTCTTCTTATGTTAATAGTTTAATACAATTTTTCCATTTTCGTCTCTTATAGTCTTAATTGTACTTCTTTGTTATTTCTAATGTTTTTCAGAAATCTATAAAATATTTTTTAATTGGCCATCTTGTATTTTGTTCTCCAAACTTCTCCCAGGATTCCTATTTCGCATTTTTTACCATCACTTTGACTTTGTTTCTTGGTTTTTATAATCTGTATAGTACGTCATCTGATCTGGTTATTTTCTTATTCATTTCCTTTTCCATTGCTATTTTCGTTATGGCGCAATATTTTGTAACATTAATCATCATTTTTTAGTTCCCCCCTTTTTTTCTCTTTAAGCTGCCATCTTCTTTTTCAGTCCATTGATACCTACACGTTGTTGATTTTTATTTTTCTGTAGCCTATTTGCGTGTTCTTACTTTTTCCATTTTTTTCCTTTGCCACTTTTCAGATCTCTGTCTGCATCTTCTGCTCCTCTTGTGTTAAGTCATTTTATGTAAATGACTGGTTTCTACCTAATATGTCCGTAGATTGTCCTTATTGAATTTTTTTATTTCCTCTACGGTCATGCTGGGGTTTCTGGATTTCCATCCTTTCTATAATATGGTTCCTCTTTTTCTCTTTCACCGCCTTCTCTATCTCTGTTCTTTTACTTTCTTTTTTAATCAAGTCTTTTTCCCTTATCCCAGTCCACTTCATTAAAACAATTGAAAACTCCGCTTCTTGTCGGTACTTTATAGATCTGCCGACTTTGTTTTACTCCAAGTATAAAAGTGTCAAGTGAATGAATGTCAGAAATGATTCATTATGCCCCCGCCAGTGATACAATCAGTTTTATTGTTATTATTTAAAATTGTATAAATAGTAGTACTTATACTAAAAATAAATTTTATTAAATTTCAGGTTTTGAAGTAATTTTTGCTGTTATTCCTGATGTATTGTCGCGGCTACCGATTCCACAACTATGGATTTCTATTTGGTTTCTGTGTATTTACATTCATTCTTTTGCATCTGTACTTTATACCTTTACTGGAGCTGTAGATTCATTGTCTGAAGTCTATCCGGTGTTGTTAATTTATCGTATACATATCTGTGCCCTTTTATGTTTAGTAAGCATGGGGATTAATATGTTGTTTGTTACTCGACTAAGCATGGTTTTAATAATATCCTGGACCGACTATGGTATGGTGGTGCTGCGCATGATTGTCCTTGCATTAGTCACGTTTGCTTTGACATTTATTTATTCAATCACACGCTTAGTTAATGATTACCATTTCGCCTATGGAGAACCACCGGCTAAGTACTGGATTCAGTCATGGAAGGTTACCCCATTTTTAGTTTTGGTAAACATTTTCATGTCATCAAATACAGATGCTATATTAAAATTTGTCCCTAGTTTGAAACTGCTTTTCTGCTATACCATACTGAAAATAAAACTAATATCCGTCAAACTACCCCAACTTTAAAACTATTATCCTATATCACTGCAGTATTGATGCTATTACCGATTTTTGGTGTTATGTTATGGAAATATTGCAAACATGTGAAATACCATGTAAGTTTTGCATAGTTTTATTTTAAATTAAGGTAAATAAAGTACTTACTAAATATTTTAGATGGTGTCTTCTCTAGTTTGGCCGGAAGAAGGTTGGGGTTACTACAACATATTTAAAAGAACTGCTCGGCATCATTTTAATCCACAGAGAGAAATTCGGTACAAAACTAAAAGATTAAAATGCAAACATAATTGTTTGGTACATTCTAAGAAATTAAGACGATTGATGCAAACCCAAAATCTCAAGAAAATTTCGTTAGCTTCTACTAAGAAAGGTGATGATGATAATAGCTAATTTTCTTATGTAGGTACTAATAAAAATATAAAATAATTTAAGTACTACTAATTGAAATTTATTAAGTACAAATGTTTTGTAGAGAGTTTCATTTTTTGTTGACACTTAGGTACAACTTACCTACTTCAGTACAGAATCAGCTCTTGGGGTGCGCAGATCGTGAATAATGTTATGTTGGATTTTATAGAAGCAAATTTTCTAAATCCAAGCTACGCATACTATACAGAATAACATTTTAGAACACCATTATGTGAAAACTCAAACCGGAGAAAAGCCTTTAAATGTGGTGTTTGTGATTATCATTATAGATGTAGTGTAGTACCTATACAAAGAGGTAGGTAGAAAAAAATCCTAGGCTAAATTATAATAGTAATAAATATTGTAAATGTAATGCAAAATTTCATCTTACTTAGTATTTTCATTACAGTTCTTAGTACATCTAACGTAACCAATTTGATTGCACCCATCTAAAAGTTCATGTTAGGTAATACGTAGGTAAAAATTATTCTGCGTCAGTCTATTGAATCCTCCTTGAATAAACATTCGGTCAAGTAATTTCCTATTTAAATTTATATTTGGGAAAAGTTACTCAAATATGTCTTGGAATTAGTACAACATTACCTTGCCTATTAGTAAGGGTGAGCGTGGGATTTAAGCTACAAAAAATCATACCTACTACCATTTTAACGTCTGATTAAGAATAGGGAAAACATAGTATAGTCGGGGCACGCTAATGGTGCAACTACGTCATCAATGGCATGTTCTGGTAATTTTGTAGTACCAATCTTGAAACAGTATATAACTGTAATTTTTTTTGCAAATTACGTATTAAAAGTATGCTTTTTATAAGCCTATAGAATGTTATTTTACAGTTATTATTTTTATTAATTAGTTGTATTCATATTATTCCTGCAAAAATTAAAAACGTTTACTAATTAGTATTTTTTTCGTCCTATAAGTTTTTATTTAAGCACATGATCATTGTTGTTTTTTTTATTGTGTGTATATTGCTCAAACGTCACTCTGACAGTTTGAGAAACACATTAAAGCAAACGTTTTGAGAAACAATAAATAAATATAAATAAGAAAAAAGTAATTCATGACGGGATTAAAAAACTGATGACGTGTAGATGCACCTTTAGCGTACCCCGGCTATACCCAAGGTTTATAGACTATACCTACATGTTGTATATCGTCAGGGATATGAGAGTTGCTGAGGTTTACGACCCATTCAGTTTTATAATCTTTAGGTTTCAGTATATTAGTATTGCAATCAGGTAGTTTGTTAAATTTTTTATTTTGTAGGATGGAAATTTTTATAGTAAGTTTATTATGTATTTTGTTGCCTAAGTTAGTAATAAACTTTGTTCTTTTGGAGATAAAAGTAGAAATTAAACAAGGAGGTATATTTTTTTCTAGGAAGATTTTGAAATTATTTATTTTTTGTTTAAGGTAATTAAGGTGAGAATAGGAATCATTAATAATAAGGGATATTGAATGCATTATAAAGTTAGTAAAAAGATTATGAAATTTTTTAGTGTTATTATTATTTTGAAAGATAAGAAAATTGTAATTCTTGTATAAAAACGTTGGTATTAAAATTTGAGATTTGCATTTTGAAAGGAAAAGTAATCGTTCACTGACCTTTACAATTTTTATGCTGGTTTTATGTAAGTTTTTGAAGATGTTGACAGTTTGAGTTCCAAAGTGTTGTTGGATGTAGTAGTAAAAATCAGTATTTAACTCCATTGTGAATTCCGGGTGGTATACGTTGATTGAGTGATGATCCAGTATAAAGTGAGTAGGAGTCTTCTTGTATTATTGTTTGTAATATTCTTACTAATTACTCGAATAAAAATAATAATAATAAACTCCCGCTACATCAAATTAAATATAATAAAAATCTTCAAGAAAAAATTAAGAAAACCAAAAACTTCCTGAATAACAACCCGCATCTTATACGAGTAATTACCAATGCTGACAAAACCCAAAAAACTGTTATTATGAATAGTTCTGATTATAATACAAAAATAGATAACCTCCTTAATGATCCTAACACTTATAATAAAGAAACTAAAGACTTAACTACTAAATTTCAAAATAAGAATAATAAAATAATTACAAATTGGCTCACTAATAACTATATATTGATGAGAAAACTTACAAACGTTTAATTACACATAATAGCACCGCACCAAAATTTTATGGTCTACCCAAACTACATAAAACGAACTATCCACTAAGACCTATTGTCGCTTCCTACAATAGCCCTACCTATAATATTTCAAAATTTCTCTCCAATATTTTAACTAATATTACTAAACTGAATAACTTCAGCATAAAAGACTCTTGGTCTCTCAAAAAAATTATTGATAATTGCCACATTCCTAAAAATCACATCCTTTTTTCTTTAGATATCATTTCCTTATACCGGGTGGCCGGTTTCAAAAATTTTGCGATTTTTAAATATGACGTGCCATGATTTTCAAATTTTTGTTAAATTAGTTGTCATTTACAGAAATCCACTAATTTACGCCAACTAAATTATCAAATTTTTTGACAAATGCTTTAAAATTTGAAAATCATGGCACGTCATATTTAAAAATCGCAAAATTTTAAATCGATATTTTAAAATAAGTATAGCACATTTAATTTTATTATTAGCGCCATTTGAAGCGCAATCATTTTACCTTTTATTTAATACCAGTACCTTTCCTGTAAGTTGAATTGGCGAGCAGGAATTCGCAGAAACGTTCATTACAATGTTAAATCCCTATGTACACCTTTGAAACCGACCACCCGGTATGCTAATATTCCACTAGATCTTGCTCTTCAAGCAATTAACAACAAGAGCGCGCGCATGCCGGTCGCTCCGCTTGCCCCTCGTAGACGTCAATGGTTGCGTTTTTTCAAACGCTCGCCATTGCACTAAACCCCTTATATAATATGATAGGCCCTTTCGGGTGGTTGTTTCTTTGGTTTGTTTTTCTTTTTCGTTTTTTTTGAGAGGAGGTAGGTGGTGTTGAGGGGTGGGATAGGCGAAGAGGTTGGTGGTTGAGAAATTATTTGGGACTTGGTCAAGGAGATGCTAGGGGCAAGCTGCGCGACCGGCGCGCGCGCGCTCTTGTTACCACTCACTCGTTTTTTTTTTCGATAATAATATTTACACGTCTCCAGCGGGGGAAGCCCCTTTCGGGGGCTTCCCTCGCCGTCGTCGGTTCGTACCTCGCGTATTGTTTTGTACGATAAGGGATGAGCAATGTTACTTTGATTTTTAAATGTTTTCTTCGGTGTAGTAACTTTAGCATTCACATAGAAAGGTATAGGTTTTTTCTAAATATCAAGTATGCAAATACGATTTTTCTGAATTTCGGCGGTCGAAAATTTGTTTCCCCATATGGTTCGTATATGGGGTTGAAGGTCATGAGAATGCGCATCCAACGCGTCCACAGCCAGCTTTCTAACTTAATCCGTTACGGAGTTAGGGCACGCTGAAATATCGTAAGTTCAATCGGCCCTAACTGCCAACCCGATCGCCCCAGAGGAAAATTCTTTTGGCTGGAAGTTGTACCCAGAGGGGTCTCCATTTCGCCCTATTTTCGTCCCGATCGGGATCGAGTTTTTTCACTTTAAAATGCATTTGCCGATTTATTATGGAGTTTACGCACACATCATTCGAAAGGTCTCGAAAAGACGTATTTTTAATGCCCCGGACACGGAATGGCTAACACATCCGGTTTCGGAGTAATTGCGCCGAAAAGAAGAACCCAAAACGCCCCCTAGCGGCCTGTACGATAATCGCAATTGTTTCTATTTAACACAGATACATAGAGCTCGACGCGCTCTTTCCATTACCGCTATCTCTTTTACTTTCCGAGATATTAACTTTTTAAACTGTTTCCTAAAAAAAATTTTGAAACTGACCAAAACCATCCAAAAACGACGCTATTTTTGGCGACTTCGCCGAAGGAAAAGGCGTCGCCCGATCGAATCGCGGTTTGGACACGTCGTGCCCGGGACCTTCCCCAAGTCCCCCGCGACCGCGGAGCCATACCATTCGCATAGCAAAGGAACTGCGATTTTCCAAAGCCACCTCTGCAAAGTTTCCCGTTTTTGGACGGGTAAAAGGTTTTGGGACGGGGTCGGACCCGGAGGTTGTAGCCCTCGAAAAGCTCCATCCGATAGGCTATAGCCCATCTCCCTAACCGCACTGGTTTCGGAGTTATAGAGCTCTAAAGAAAAAAGTTTGGCGATAATCTGATGTGGTCCTGGCAGGGTTGTACACCTCGACGTGCTCTTTCCGACGCCGTCAACCGCGATCTCCTATCTCGCTCCGTTTCGGAGATACGGAACCCCAAAAATCGTCAAAATTGGCTTTTTCGAAAATTTTAAACGCTCGTCACGGGCAGACGAAAAGAGATATCAAACCGCGGTTTGCGGGAATGAATTCGAATCGCGGAGTTGAATCGATTCATCTAAGGTTTATTGCGAAAAAAATTTTAGCGCCGCTTTTCGTTGACCTACGTGTTTTTGCAAATTTGACCCTGAAGATGGCCTTTTTCGAAACCACCCGAACGTAATTGTAGAGCGGGAAATTTGCTATTTTTTTAAGGTTGAACGAAAAGCGCCAAGACGCTCCGTAATCCCCCCCGAAACCGGCAAAGTGGGGGAAACGTCACACTCGGCTGTCGCCTCGGTTTTGGGATCGCCCTCTAGCTATTCTGCTGTAAAGAGCGTCTCTTTCGGCGCCTTCTAAAAAAAACCGGAACCCTCTAGCGCCTCCCGTTCTCCCTCCACTATCGTTCGACCGTTCGCTTTCGTTTTACCAGTGGCGTTCGCGAAGGGGGGTGCCTAGCGGCCCGCGCCTTTCAGGTATGCTCCGAACGGACCCCGCCACACGTTTACCTAGTTTAAACCCGATCGCGTTCGAAGAAAAAAAGTTGTCTTTTCGGAAATTTTCTTTTTTCTCCAAAACGTTTTTTGTCCCGGAGGTCATCGAAACACATTTTGGGACGACGTTTGAAGATGCCACGTTCTGCGCGGTCGCACTGTAAATCTATTGCCACCGGGCGTAAGTCCATAACCCAATAACGAGACGAGCAATCGGGGTGGGAAGTTGAAACTTTGGCGCCCTCTAGCGGCCGACCTGCGCATCATTTCGAGGTTTGCCTAGAACGGTTAGAAGCACCTCTCCAAGCCGCACGCGACGCTCCAAACCGATTTTTCGTACCTTCAAAATTGGTCACTCGCCCCCTCCCCTGCCCCCCCTTAATTCAGGAATCTCGTTCCCGTCACGTCCACGAGAAGCGCCGATTTTCTTTTACGATTTTACGTTGCAACGGCGGCCGCCTAATCCCGCGCGTTAGTTCCCAAACCGCGAAACCTTGTACTGGCCCTCCCGTTCCCCGGACCGAACTTCGCCCGGTCGTAAAAGATGCGGGGTGTAATAGCCGCTTCCTCCCCCCGAACCGCGTTCCGATCACATTCGAAACGGCTGAGCTGCGCCGATTTCCGCGCCAAAAAAACGTCGAAAATCCCGGGTTCGAGGCCCGGTAGCTCAGTTGCTCGCGCCACCCCATCCCCTCGCCACCGGCTCGGGGATGAGCTGAGGGGTTGACGACTTTCGCCGCAGCCTTGAGCCTTTTGGGTTTTGCCATAATTATATAAGAGGTTTAGTTGGGACCAAATTAAACTTTTCACAAATTTCACCCCTTCAGATCTCGTCGGTATTTTCCCAGAATGTTATTTGGGGTGTGTACACTTGAAAATTATGGGGCAAACTTCCCTCACCCCTTCGTATTGTTTCCCGCGTGGTTATATAAAGATGATTTCATTGAAGCTATTACTTTTGTTCTTAATTCTACCTATTATACATTATAAAAACCAAACCTTCACCCAAATATACGGTGTCCCTATGGGTTCACCTCTTTCATCCACAATAGCTGAACTTGTATTAGGAGATATGGAAAAAACTTTACTAAATAATAAACCTTATATTTCTTTTTATAAAAGATACGTTGATGATATCCTTATATGTGCCCATCCCAATTACACAAATATTGTTAAGAATATTGCGTAGCCCACATTTTGGTGGTCTTTGGGAGGCGGGTATCAAGGCTTGCAAATTCCATTTAAAGCGGATTTTGGGTTTAAATGCTTTTACTTTTGAAGAACTTTGTACTTTGCTGATTCAGGTAGAAGCTCTCCTAAATTCTCGTCCCATCGCTCCCTTATCTTCTGATGCCTGTGACTTACAGCCGCTGACGCCGGCGCACTTTTTGGTTGGAAGACCTTTGGTCTCGTTACCAGATCCAGATTTGACTGTCCTCAAGGAAAACCGTTTAGCAAGCTTCCAACGGTTACAACTATTTCAACAGCGAATTTGGAAAAGATGGAGCAAAGAATACGTCACCGAGTTACAACAGAGACTAAAGTGGAAGATACAAAAATCCGATCTTCAACTCGGATCCCTCGTATTAGTTAAAGAAGATAACTTGCCTCCTCTTAAATGGAAGCTGGCGAGGGTCGTTGACCTTCATCCCGGACAAGATGGAATAAATCGGGTTGCAACCATCCTAACAGCAAACGGAACCTGTCAACGCTCCTTTGCGAAGTTGTGTCCCTTACCAATGAACAACTAAGTGTTTATAGTGACTATGTGTCCCCCAGTTCTACGAAAAAACAAGTGTTCAACAATTTCGAGTGAACGCTTTCAGTGTATATATATTTAGCCTGTAATTGCATTTTATTTGCTAGGTACTTGTGTTAATGTTAATTACAATAAATACCTATTTCATGCAATGTAGTTATTGTATTTGATACTTATGTTTAGCTATAAGTTTTTGTTCATTTTTCTTTATTACTCATTTCAAGGCCGGGGGTATGTTAAGAATATTGCTTATGTTATATTCGTTTGTACACCCCTTTGCGCTTATGTTAAGAATTGCTTATGTTATATTGTTTTGTGCACCCCTTAGTGCTCCTGCGCTGTGTGTACAGTAGTAGTAGCTTGTGAGATGTACTAGAAGCATCTAGAAGAATGTTCGTTTATAAATGCAAGCTCAAATAGGTACCTATATGAATAAAGTATTTCATTAGTTTCATTACGATTTTTAATTTAAAGTGTATAATCATACAAATATTATTTTTGACTTATTTAATAAATACCACCCTCATCTTCAATACACCATAGAATTAGAAAACTCTAAACAGTCTATAAACTTTCTTGATCTAACTTTAACTAGACACCCTTCAGGTTCTATCCTAACAAACTGGTTCCGTAAGCCCCTGAAAGCTTTTTTCGTTACACTCTGCAGACTGCACCTAAATGGTTTTTCGATTTCTTATGTTCTTCTCGTAAACGGAAAAAAGATACCGGAAAAAAGTCACGGAAAAAAGCCCACGGAAAAAAGTCACCCGGAAGAAAAGCCACCGGAAAAAAAGCTACCGGAAAAAAAACACCCCGAAAAAAGTCACAGGTAAAAAAGTCACCAGAAGAAAAGTAACTAGAAATAAATTGAATAAGTACCACAGTTTAAAATTTTTCAAAGCATTCGCATACATTCAGTTACTTCTGTAAAATCTTAGAACACAAATTGTTACCAAAACCAATTTAATAATATCCTCCATTATTAAATAATTAATAACTAATAAGTAATAATTAATTCAGTAACACAATAAGCAAGATATAAGAATGGTGAAAATACAAATACAAATATTTGTTGCAATAGAAAGAGAGACAAGAAAAAACTTTAAAAATGTAAAAACAAAAAATAATAATATAGTCATACCGTTTGATAGAGTTTTTAATTCTGAATTCAAAAATATATAGTTTGTTAGGTGTAAGTTATAATACAGAAATACAAACTATTGTTAGGTAGTCCATGTGTGTCGCTAGCATATACATAAAGCGAGATTACCTCAACGTTGACAATAAGTCAGGGAAACGCAATCAAATTCACATCATATTTAGCGCGCTACTATTAACAAGCGCAACATACCTACCTTTGACGGTGTGTAAATATTACAAAAAAATTTCAAAAAACTATAATATGTTGGCTTTAGGTGGACTATACGATCAAGATTATACATATCTAAATATATTTAAATTTTTGAAAAGTTTGTATTTTGACCCGATGTCCAGCCATTCCATTGAGTCGCCCCACTGTGGGGCGGGGCGAAATAGAAAAACGGAATGTATACAGGATGATAATAATCTACCGTGTTGTATGGGTACCTAACTATGTTAGAGTCGGTTAAAGTAGCAAAGTTGGGCAGAATTACAGGAAAATCTATCGCCGTTCTCGTTTTTAGTCTATTTAAACTTTTTTCAGTTTTTTCAAATTATTCTTATATCTTATAGTATTCTATATCTTATATCTTGCTTATTGTGTTACTGAAAACAGTTTAATAATGGAGGGTATTGTTAAATTGGTTTTGGTTTTGTGTTCTAAGATTTTACAAATGTAGATCAATGTATGCGAATGCTTTAAAAAAATTTACAATAAATAGTTATTTAAGTAACAAGGAATGTAAGGACGTTATAATGTGCGAGGCAGGTTAAGATATATATTACCTGCCGAGAATGTTAGACGTCTGTACATTCCGCGTTACTTATTATGTTTTTCCCGCTACGGCAGCAAATGATTTGTGAAAGATTATTAATATTAATAGTATATACCGCATTGAAATGGTTTTTCAGCGATATGGGTTTTCATATGTAGCTGCAAGCTATTGTTCGAGGAAGATCTGAATTCACATATTTGACATTAAAATGGCTTTTTGTTCGTATGGATTTTCATATGTTGGAATGCATCATATCTGAAAGTTCTGTAACCACAAACGTTGCATTTATAGGGTTGCTCTCCTATATCTATCTTAGCACGAGTCTCACTATTTAATTTTCAGTTTACTTCGCTTAGTCGCTAACAATTCTTATGAAGTTTGTAACGTTTCTACGTTGTTTATAATAATAATAACATTGAGTTATTGAGATAACATTTATTGAATACTGATTACTTTACACTTTGTCATGAGTGGTGTGAAGTTGGTTAGTCGATGGCTTATGTTACATCTCCCTTTTTTTTGTTATTGCAACTATATCAAATGGGTACATTACAAGTTTAGTTTTGTAACTGGTTTAATAATTCTTCCTGATCTTGCTCTTCCTACGGGCTTTTCTTCTACCGTCTCTATCAATTCTTTATGTATTGGCAATCGCGAAAAACAATCTGCATTATTATTAGCTGATTTCACATATTCGATATCGTACGTATAATTTGCCAATATTAACGTTGCAACCGATTTGCTGCGTACTGCGGTATGCCTTTATTAGGACCAAATATTGTTAATAGCGCTTTATGATCCGTGCATAACGTAAACCGTCTCGCGTATAAATACTGAGAAAAATGTAATACGCCGAAAACTATAGCCAGACTCTCCTTTTGTACTTGGTCTGCGCCTGTGTCAACATTCGCGATACATAGGATATCGGCCGTTCAGACCCAAGGTTTATATAGTGAGTAGGTTGCCTCGTAACTTCAAGGTTACTACGTCATGACTATGTCACTGGTATGCTATCTGCATAATGTACTATTGTAGAATCAAGGTCGCCTTACTAATACATTGCAATATAATTGTTTAACAACGCCAGCTGCTTTTATTTGCCTATTGAGAATGCGCCGCCTTATAAGCAATATTTTAAAACAGCATACCCTGTGACGTCATTCCGCCGCGCTTCTGATTGGCTAAAAGTTACGAGGCAACCTACTCACTATATAAACCTTGGTTCAGACCCCCCTGGCAAAATATGAGACAGTACCGCTCCCACTCCGTATTGTGATGAATCCACTGTTAATTTTAATGGGAGCTTCGGGTTAAAATGAACCAGAACTTCTGACGATGCCAGTATGCCCTTGACTTTCGTAAATGCCTCATTAGCTTCCGGTGACCATATATATTCCTTATCCTTTCTGGTCAATTCATATAACGGTTTTAGGATACTAGAACTATTTTTAATAAACTTGTAGTAATCAACTAACCCCAAAATTGATTTTAATTGTGTTACATTACTGTAACGAGGCGACTGACTGGTAGCGAAGATTAATGAACCAGATAAGTTGGGTTCGGTCTTCGCTAAGGTCAGTCCTTCTCGTTTAACTCCGAGTCTCCTCGATACTCCCGCCATGACCAAGTTTCAGTCCGCCCAGTTTCGCCCCGAGTGGGGAGCCTTGAGCTCTCCTATAAATTCAGAGGATAGCTCATTTTTGGTCACTTATTGTCAATTATTTTCCGATACTTATTTTCCGAAACAGACTTATTTTCCGAGAATTATTTGGAACTTTTCTAAATAAGTTGATTCCGTTCAAACCGTTTTAATTTTGAATTATTCCGAGACCCGGATTCAAAATTTACTTGAATATTTTAGCTCTTAAAGCAACCAGTGTAGTGGCTAATAATTGCAGTGATCTGTGGTGTACAAAACAATATCTGGTATATTTAAATTTTATTTAATTCCCCTGCTAAATTGATTGTCTAATTAACCCGCCTTGTCTCTCCGAGAATTTGTAAACGCTGCATGTGTATGATCCTAGGATCGGAACATAGCACTTTACCTATTCTAAATAATTAACCAGAGTTGCATCTGTGCTGAACGTTGCATTCTGGTATCCCCGTATTTCATTGGATTTTTGTGTTAGTTTGATTCCAGTAGTACGATCACATGCAAATGATGATCTACTACTGTTATCCTATTAATCCTTGAATCTAGTGACTTAGACAATCAATTGTTTTTGCCAGTTAAAACCCCTGTATAAAATTAATTACATACCAGAATATTTTGTACATCCTTGAGTTCACTTGATTTAACCACTACCGTAATCAGTCTTCGAATAAGACTTAATTGTTTATTTCCATAAGCAATTCAATCTTCCCAGTAAATTGATTGCTTATCAACATATTTGGTACGTCCCTGACCGAGTATCCCTTTGTTTATCACTGGAAGTAGATTCCGTATTAAAATCATCGTTGGTATCACTTACCCTTTATACCAGGAGACTCCTGAAGGGATCGAGCCCACCGTATCACTTGGAAATCACTTTCTTTTGCATTTAATTCCACTGCACCCGTTTTGTCACTGAAAATTCTTCGGCCATTACGCGTCGTTCATCCTGCGCAGACCTGGTTAACCCCTTCAGTACCATGTAGCCGCCTGCGGCTACATGGGACGCGCCTCGTATAAACCATGTAGCCACCCGTGGCTACACGGTCTTCTTAACTAAGTGAGCGTTTTAGAGCTGGTTTGTGAGTGGGTTTATCATGTAGTATACTGGTTTATGCGGAAATTTTTTTTTTCGGTGAAGATCAAACAATACGTTACATGTGGCGGTCAATCATTCTACACCAATTAGTCTCGTTGTGGGGTGCTATAAGTATTGTTGTACTTTTGACTTTTTTAAACATGCCGGACTGTGATTTTAGCACTTGAGTAATGTATCCAAGTTACGAACAAAAAAAAATTTAGCTAATTTGACGCCATCAACGACAATAACAGATTGTAGGAAAATCAAAGATGGGCACCAGCCGCCATTTTGAATAAGATTTTCATATTTTTTATATATTGCTAATAGACCTCTAATCAACTGCAAAAAATCTGGAATGGCTAATTGAAACATAACTCAAGATACAGCTAATTGAAGATGATGTAAAATCTGGTTTATAAGAGGAGTTTTGCATAATCGGTCTGGTAGCGAAGGGGTTAAGCCCGGGGTGCGCACTGGACTTAAAGTCCGTTGACACTTCAAAGACCCATTCACACCCGGAAATATTAACTTACTCATTCTTGTAAAAACATTATTTAACCTGAATTTTATAATTAAATTATTCATGCATTATTTTCATGTACATAAATTGTAAATACTTTAATACCTTGTTCCTGAATAAATTGTTAATAAGGTTTATCTCCAGCTCTTTATTTAACCCCTTTCATTAAGGGCCCTGGATTTTCCCGCTAAGCTACCCTAGTGCAAAAACAAATACTGTACGTTCAACGGGGAACGTTGCATTACTAGGAATTGGTGCATTGTTAATAGCTTCAATCTTTTCTGCGCATGTATGCAGCCCCTCTTTGTCGATTCGGTATCCTAAATACTCAATTGAATCCTTGAAAAATTCACATTTACTACCTTGCAATGTTAACCCACTGCTCTGTAACCGCGCAAGGGCTGACCTTACCCGTTTGACATGTTCCTCCTGCGTCCTTCCTGTTATTAAAATATCGTATAAAAACAAACCGTTCCCTCCAGACCTTGAAGTACCGTCTCCATTAACCTTTGAAATTTTGCTGGACACGATGCTATGCCATAAGGTAAGGTTGTGTACTTGAACAATCCCTTATGTGTCGAAATTGTCGTTAAAATTTGTGATTTTTCATCCAATCTTATTTGATTGTACGCGTTGCTCAATTCTAAACGTGTGAATTTTAACCCTCCTTGTGAATTTTGGAATAAATATTCTATCCGTGGAAGGGGATACTGATGTATCTTAAGTGCCTTATTTAGTGTGACCTTGTAATCTCCACACAATCTTACAGAACCATTTTTCTTTAACACTGCCACTGCCAGACTGCCACTATTGATGTAGCCCATTCGCTATACTCCACCGGTTTCAAAATATTCACTTTGAGTAATCTATTAATTTCATCTTCTACCTTATCATACAATGCAAATGATAATGTACGTGGTTTAAAGAATTTTGGTTCTGCACCTTCCTTCAAATTTAAACTTACACATCCTTTCGTAAACCTTCCCGCCTTCCCCGAGAAAATATTATCAACTTCGATTTTTAAATTTTTTTCTGTTTCGACTTCGTTCACATCTGTCAAACTATGTATAGATAACCTGAAATCGTGAAAGAAATCTCTACCCAACAATGGTTTCAAACCGCTTTCTATAACATACAGCTTAAGATTTTTACTTTCTGCTTTATAATTTACCTTAACCATAATATATCCACAAGGTTTAATTTCTTTCCCTGTGTACCCATACAGTATTTTGTTATCCTGAATTAATTTCAAATTTTTAAAATATTTTTGTTTGAAGTTGTCAGGGATAACTGACACACTTGCCCCTATATCAATTTCGAAAACAAATTTCCTATTTTCTACTTCAATATTTACCGTTATCGATTGCGTCCCTTTTCTTGAGCCCTTTGTTTGTTGTAACCGAGATGAGCAATTTCGTTTTTCATTACCATTTCACTCTCGCTTGTCCCTGCTTCTGCTTTGAAATTTTTCTCAGCGGTTTCCTTGGTTACCGCCAGTTCCACAGCCTTCGTTAAAGTAAGTTTATCAACCTTCTCTTCCAAAAGTCGTTCCATTGTTCTTCCTTTTTCCAATCCGATGACAAATATGTCACGCATGACTACAGTTAATTCGCTGCCAAATTTGCATGATGATGCTAAATTCTTGACTCGTGCTGCCCAATCCATAATAGACTCATCTTGGTGCCTCTTCGCATTGTAGAATTTATGTCTTGCAGCGAACTCACATGCTTTTTCCGTACAATGATCGTCCAAAATTTTTTCTAGTTGATCGTACGTTTTACCTTCGGGGGCATCCAGAACACATAGGTTAAAAATTAGCTGGTAACTTCCTTCTGTACACGCGTTTAATAACACTGCGCGCTTAATCTCTTCCTTAACAATTCCGTTTGCAATGAAATACTGCTGTAACCTTGCCTTGTAAATGCTCCAATTGCTGGTTTTATAATCGAATTCCTTCAGATGTCCTACATAATTTTGCTGTATTTCGCTCTTCGGTTTTATTTAATTTATTTATTTCTTTTGTCCTCGTCGCCACTGTAATGTATTCGATAACACACAAATGCCTATTTTATTCTTTATTGAATACATGAACTGGATTGAACAACTAAAACATACTGCTGTGATCCCTCCACCTATAGCACATATATCTAATGCTGTAAAAACACACAAAATAAAAAAATTATTGGGCGCCAGTGTTCTTCTTTTCGAATACAAAATAAAAAAATAAAAAAAAACTAATACAAAATTTGAAATAAAACCTCTTTTTTAACTTGAACACAAAACATAAAATTTATTAACAAAAAAATAAATTACTAAATTCAAAATCAAACAAAACCATTCACTCTAAATACCAAAAATTGAACTGACAATGTCAAACAATAAAACCCCTCAAATAAATTACAAATTAATACAAAGAAATAAAAAAAAACACAAATTAATAATAAACTTAACTTAAAATTTTGATAATCCTTATTCCGGTCCTGTACGATGTTTTCCAATTTCTAACTTCCAACTTGCGCATGACGTGCATTACTTGTTTCAACAGATGAACTATAATCTCACAGGGTCCTTGCATATGTCTCAGATTTTGATAATAGTCATTTAATATGAAAGAGTGGTTGTAGACATAACGTTTTATAATTTTATTTAAAAAAATACGTGTTTATTAACTCCAAATTATTAAAATTAAAATGCTATTTAATTCAAATATTCAAACGATGACAAAAACGGATACGCGCTTGCGCGGCGCGGTGTGACGTCATGTCATATTGCAGACACGTACAAGATTGTTGTGCTGTTGTGTACGTTTGCCGGTGTTGGAAGTCAAAGTATTACCAGAGTTATGTTTTATTCGATTTTATTTCTTTATTAAAGAACCTTGGAAATTAGAAATTGCACATGCTATTACAATAATATGGTCCATGTACTTTAATAGACTTGGGCTAATGCATGCATGTGGTTTAACCATTTTAAATTCTAGACGTCTGATTACCCGTTCGACATGTATTCGTAAAGATGCTATTCTTTTTGTTTCCAGGACTTCAGCTTTCGAACTTGGGCCTTATTAACGTACAATTTTTTTCCATTAATAAGTGCTCTACGTGTTTAAAACATCGATCCGCCATAACAGCAGAACCCGATGGTATTTTTTGTAAATAGTCACTTTCTTCAACTATCAATGCATCGGATGCTCTACCTCCAAAACCCGTCGATATAAAATTTATGATGCCATTTGGTGTAGCACTTATAAGATATTTTAATGTGTTAGCTTGCTTGTAATCGGAACACGTTAAACTCTGGTGTATAGAATTGGGGGGTTTCTCAATCTCAATTTCCAAACAATCTATTATTGAGTGCACGTTACTGTAATTAGCAATAAATGCAAGAGGCAACCTTTGCTTTATATGTTGCTTTGAGGGCCACAATACAAATTTACTTAAATTTGCGCTTAATTTGGTAAGAGATTTACTAAAAATTTTGCTAGCATTGCCTTCGGACATGCCGAAATCATCGGCAAGTTCAGCAAATGTATGGGCTGTTCTTATTTTCTTTAGAGTTATGTACACATCTGTTACTCTAATTGCTGTATATTTTAATAAAGTGGCTATTAAGAAAAATGTATCTTTAGGGAGACCTAGGTATAAACGCGACTGTATGGGAATTAATTTCAACATCCTTTCAAGCGACTGTTTTTTAATTTCGTCATTTACTGCAATTTCATCAAAATCATCTAATGCGTTGGTTGCAGATAAATATTCACTTTCATCACTACTAGAATATATAAAATAGTCTAGTCAAATGGTAGAAAATAGGGGAAAGTTTTGGCGTAGTTTTGATATTTGGTTCCTATATGTTTTTTGGGTCGCTGAATGCGAATATCAGGTTTGCCAACAAAAATTTTGACCGGAAATACGTTTCTTTTGCAAAAATTGTATAAAAAACGGATTGTTTTTTAGTTTTTATAAAATATTTAGAAATGTATCAATTTTTTGTAAATATTGATCCTATATGAAATGAAAGAGGATAAAATTTGCTACATTTTATGTATTTAAGGTTTTTTCTCCGATCAAGGGTGTAACCACAGGAGTGTCACCAATTGATATTATAGAGTGTAAAATTTTATATCACTTGGCTTTCAGCACATAACATTTTTCGTTCTTCCCGCGCGGTGCTAACTATTGGGGTTCATCTTGTTGGCTACCTGAGGGGCCCCCCTCTTCATTAAGAACTGCCTCTTAAAAAAGAAGCTCCTTTCTTTAAATTACGAATGTCTGTAAATTAAATTTCTTATGAGGAATTCAGTTAACATTAAAGTGCAGTTACACTGAATCAGAGGAGTGTGCACTAGTGTAGACCATTAACGTGCAGTCTCGACTGCACTGAACCAGAGCAGTGTGCACTAGTATACACTATTAACGACTGCACTACAACTTAACTCCTATACTGTTGAGGCGGGTATAATATGTCATTTAAAATCCACATCTGTTTGCACATACCGAGTGTTAACCACCAAACCTGGCCATAGGACCTATGCAGTATGCAATACTATGCATGTTTCAAAAAAATATGAATTGCCTTGAAATATTTTTGTTTAATGGCATCTTAACAGCTTATTTTTTTTAATGAAATTGCGTTATCAGTCGTGCTGTAATTTGTGTTATAAACATGAACTATTCAATTGAAGAAAGGGTGTTCATGTTCAAACCTTTTATTCTGGAAATAGTCAAAAATGAAGCCCTCAAAATGATAATAAACAAAAATATTTCAAGGCAACTCATATATTGTTTGTGAAACATGCGTAAGTACTATGGCCAGGTTTGGTGGTTAACACTCGGTATAAATAATTTCTATAAATCTAGTTTTACTATGTTTATTTTCTTCATAAGAAAACGTTCAAACCAAATTACTTTCAAGATTTTGGCTCCCGTGGGGATTTGATACCCAGCATTCCGCAATTCACATACGTAATTTGGTTTGAATATTTCCTTATGACAAAAAGTGCCAAAGAAAAATTATATTTATACAAAAATAACATATATACGTACGTCAGTAGTT
The DNA here is from genome assembly GCA_963082805.1 of Hemicrepidius hirtus. Lineage (NCBI taxonomy): Eukaryota > Metazoa > Arthropoda > Insecta > Coleoptera > Elateridae > Hemicrepidius > Hemicrepidius hirtus. Next base: position 8,803,216 of record OY720165.1, read on the forward strand.
GTTTTTGATGGGTACCCTGATGGCGAAGAAGGTGGTGCAAAAAGTGCAGAGCGTATGAAAAGAACAAGAAAACTTTGTTCAGCTGACATATTGTTTGACGACACCATGATACCAACGACGTCCAAAGAAATTTTCCTTGCTAACCCGAAAAACAAAAGTCAGTTAATATTAATGCTCGCTAAGAAGTTCTCATCAGCAGGAATGACTTGCAAGCAAGCGAAAGAAGATGCTGACTTCCTGATAGTGATCACAGCATTGTCCTTGGCTCCAACAAATGAGACCGTGATTTTAGTTGGTGAGGATGTGGATCTCTTGTTAATTCTGATAGGTCTCTGCAAACATGAAAATCTATTCTTTTTGAAATCTGGGAAAAATAAAGTTTCTCCAACTACATTCTCCTCGATCGATGCTGTAAGAGAAACAATAAATTGCTGATAACATTCTTTTCTTACACGCCATAAGTGGTAACCAACAAGATGAACCCCAATAGTTGGCACCGCGCGGGAAGAACGAAAAATGTTATATGCTGAAAGCCAAGTGATATAAAATTATACACTATATAATATCAATTGGTGACACTCCTGTGGTTACACCCTTGATCGGAGAAAAAAACCTCAAATACATAAAATGTAGAGAATTTTATCCTCTTTCATTTTGTATAGGATCAATATTTACAAAAAATGGATACATTTCGAATTATTTTATAAAAACTTAAAAACGATCCGTTTTTTATACGCTTTTTGCTAAAAAAACGCATTTCCGGTCAAAATTTTTATTGGCAAACCTGATATTCGCATTCAGCGACCCAAAAAACATATAGGAACCAAATATCAAAACTACACCAAAACTTTCCTTTAAACGCAGTTTTTGAGCACCATTTGACTGGACTAAAACTACTGCTATTACTATCTGACGAATTTACATACATTTTTTTTACAATTTTAGGTGTTACACTTAATTTAATTGGCGACGTGGTAGCAGCTTTGCACATTTTAAAAGGTGAACACGCTGCATTTTTGTTCCTAGGTCCATACATATCTGCTTTGATAATGAACTCGTGGGGGAGAGATCGTTTGCGTAGCCTTCTCGTTTTTGGTAGAAATATTAATTGGATTAACTTCTGATGCAGTTTCATTCGCAGGTTCACTTTCAATAGTGGGCTGGTTAATTATATCACTAACAGATGACATAATTTCGTTGACAAGTTGCTGTCGACAACGTTTAACGGTAGTGGTTCTTGGAATTCCAGGTGCAGATCTTTTCCTATCTGATTGGCAGGCGAAAATGTGCGGTACCACATTTGATTTCAATTTTTTGTTACCACCAACGAGTTTAAACCGGATATAATTTTCCATATCGTTCTCCAACTGAAACAGAAATGTAAATGTAATGTGGCATTTTAGGTTATGTCAGTGAATACTTGAAAACTATTACTGAAATTATTTTCTTTATATAAACTACTTACATTAAAATAATCTTCACACACGTGCAGGTTGGATGTTTTCCCAAATTCGGAAGGATTTCGCCTAACACTTGTAATCCACAAGATTCTTTTTTTCCTCTCATAAGGTACATAAAAACATATTTTTTCTGGGTTTCTTGTACTTGTACTCGAACACTCTGGTACTATAGTACACCACTTACGATATATATTTTGTGCAGCCATCGTTCCGAATCGTAAAAAATAGTATATTAAGTATTAAGAACGGTAAGGACATTTTACCGATCGAAGACAATAGTTTGGAGGAGGAGCGCAGCGACGACTCCAATTATTGTCTGAGATCGGTAGTCCTTAACGTTCGTGATGCTTATGACGTTTTTTGCGCTACTGAATCCGGTAAAAAGAATTTAATAAATTAATAATTAATACAGATTCAAATGCGATAATTGTCAGTCTCCGCATCACGTTGCCGTATTGTCGATTGATATATTGCGTTTCTATAGCAATCTGTAAACAGTTACCGCCATTGCAGTTTTTTGTGAAAATTATTTGGAGTTCCGTGCTAAAAATTAATGAAAATGATTCCGAAAACGAAATAGAAGAAGCTTGGAATGTGGGGTGTTCGGTTCTCATTCCTGATAAGTCTAGAGAGACGCTACGAAGGTACCTACAATCATTTTAAAAATTGGTGTACCAAGAAAAGTACAAATATTGATGAAAAATCTTTGCTGGCGTACTTTGTTACAAGAAATGAGAAATTAAAAGCTCCAGGATTTGTTTTAACTAACATTGGAAATTGCATTCATTTTATTAAAACTAAACTGACATTTGTGACTGACATTAATTTATCAAATTACATGGCACATTCGTTTTGAGTAAATTTACTTACCGTTCTAGAACCTCAAAGTATTTTACCGACGACTTTATCCTTAGCAACTAGTAAACATAACTTACTGTCTTGGAAACAGCCGCGGTAAACAATGAAATAGAGCACAGTAGCGCAAAAACGTAATTTAAACGTACTTACGACTTGTTTATACAAGTTTCAATGGCCGGTATGCAGGAATTCGAATTTGTATACAAAGTGACGTAGAAATGTGGCGCCTGCGCAAATGCGTTTTAAGCGCCTCAAATATAATTCAAATTTATATTGTTTATAACAAAGTTAATAACAATAATTGAGCAGAAATATTTTGTATTATATTACAACAATACATTCTGAAGCTATTAAACGCAAATCCAAAAATTGTGCAAGGACCCTATTATAAGTAAAGAAATAGCTAACTACTGCATTTATTAAAAGCTTCTAATTGCAAGTTTCTATTGTACATTTATGTCAATCATCTAAATTCAAGGTGGCGAAGTACTTAATACACAGCCTTACTGCAGTGGCGGTTCGTGCGTTTAGAAGTAGGTGCAGCCCTTAAAATTAAACAAAACAGTTTATAAGCTTCCTTAAACACGTCAGTCATTCAATATGTCGATAATTTTTTGTATACTTGCATTCTTATAACGGGCATCGCAATATATAACATCAAATTCATTCTCTAATTTTATGACGTCACAACCTTGTATGTGTATTGCAAAAATTAAACAGTTTAAATTGTTATAACCCTACTTTTTCAAAGGGAATAAACCAACAGAACTAACCTGCAATGACAACCACAACAAATGTGTGTAAACTTGGTGAAAGTAATACCAACCTAAAGACACATGATGATAGTTTTGCTATATAATATTAACCTGATTTGTTATTTATTTTCAAAAATACTAACTTTCACGCGCACAAATATTTTATATCCTAAGGAGAAAACTTTATACCCTAACAAGAAAATTTTATATGTTAATAAGAAACTTATCACGCACACGAATATTTTATATCCTAAGGAGAAAACTTTATACCCTAATAAGAAATTATATTATGGCCCATACGGCGTGCCATATCAGTTGTACTCCATTGTCCTAATAAATAAATAAAGTTATAAACTAATAAAAGGTGTATCAATAAACATAACAAGGCCTACAAATGAACTGTGTGAACCTTGTATTTATGGCAAGCAAGGGAGACTTCCTTTTAATAAAAGTAAAAATAAAGACCATATGTATTAATTGATAGGCCCTTATTCGTTATTCATACTGATGTATGAGGGCCCATTAAACCACCCACAATGCAAAATAAAAATTATTTTGTGACTTTTATAGATAGTTTTACGCATTATACAGTTACATATTTGATAACTTTTAAATCTGACGTATTAAATGTTTTTCAAGATTTAATTTAAAAATAGTAAATCTTTACTGTGATAATGGAGGAGAATATCTCTCCAATGATTATAAAAATTTTTGCTCAGAAAAGGGAATTATCGTATGTTCCATTTAACAGTGCCCCATACGCCGCGCCGCAACAAAACGGCGCGGCGTTGCTGAACGGATGAACCGAACTATTACTGAACGTGCACGTGCAATTTTAAACAGGGCAGGTTTAGATAAACAGTTTTGGGGTGAAGCGGTTCTAACAGCGACCTACTTAATAAATTTAACACCCACTAAAGCTATAAAAAGTTCGCAAACTCCGTTTGAACTGTGGCATAATAAAATAAATACATCATTTGCGAGTGTTCGGTTCAACTGCTTTAAATTTGACAATAAATCAGTCAAAGGAATTCTTGTTGGATACGAACCGAATGGGTACAAAATATGGAACATTGAGACCGGGAAGTTTATAATAGCACGCGATGTTATTGTTGATGAAATAAACTTCAGGGTCTCTCGGCCACAGTTGTCGAAAGAAATAATAAATAATTCTGAAGTACGGATTACTGATGATGCAATCAGTAATTTAAACACAGACGAAATACAAATTCCCGAAAATAGTAAATCAAAATTATTTAATCCACGAAGAAGTGACAGGCTTAAAATACGTCCTCAACCCAGTTATACAGAAATTGAAGATCCTGAGTTAAATGCATATGTAATATTAAGTGCACAAGCTGTTATTTACCCTATACCAAAAGCTTTCAAAGAAGTTCAAGAAAATAACAATAGAACTCAGTGGGAGCTGGCAATAAAGGACGAACTTGATGCACTTCGTGTAAATAATACGTGGACGATTGTGCCAAAGCCCATAAATAAAAATATAATAAGTTGTAAGTGGGTATTTACCATGAAAAATGATGAATTAGGAAATCCCACAAAATATAAAGCAAGACTAGTTGCTCCTGGTTTTAGCCAACAATATAAGTTGGATTATGATGAAATTTTTGCGCCAGTAGCTAGAATTTCCACTTTTCGTTTTCTTTTGGCATTAACAAATCAATTTAAACTCCTAATCCATCAAATGGATGTAAAGACGACTTTCTTAAACGGAATATTACATGAAGAAATTTAGGTGCCACTATAGTATGCGGTCTACCGACACTTTACTACTATAGCAAGCGGTCTACCGTATTGCATACGGTCTACCATCATATTACTACTGTAGTATGCGGTCCACTGGGTTTGTGAAAAATAATTCTCAAACTGCAACTAACCTAAAGTTCGATGGGGCGCCCCACTAGTCTTTGCAAGGTCTTTGCTTTAGGTTAGTTGCAGTTTGAGAATTATTTTTTATTTTTCACAAACACAGTGGGCTTGTGTACCTATATACAATACGCATAAGGGGGGTGTCTATTTCAATACTCGCCAACGTAGTGGTAGACCGCATACTATATTTATAAATACTATAGGTGTAGACCGCAATGTTGCGGTAGACCGCATACTGTAGTGGCACCGAAATTATATGGATATTCCGGAAGGAGTTGAGGAAGCAACTCGTAATGTTTGTAAATTAAATAAATCCTTATATGGATTAAAACAATCATCTCGATGCTGGTATGAATGTTTTGATGTCACAATGAAACAAAGAGGTTTTAAAAATTCTTTAGCTGATCATTGTTTATATTTACTAGACAGGGCTAACATTAAAAATAGTATATTAAGTATTAAGAACGGTAAGGACATTTTACCGATCGAAGACAATAGTTTGGTAAAAAGAATTTTTAATAAATTAATAATTAATACAGATTCAAATGCGATAAAATAGTTATTTATGTATCAAGGGCGTAACCCAGGCGTTTTTGGCCCGCGGTGTGAAAATTATAGCCCGACGTGCGAAGCACGGAGGGCTATAACACGCCGAGGGCCAAAGACGTCGGTTACGCCTGAGGTGCATACAAAACTTTATGTAAGATCGAAATTTTAAAAACCGTAAAATTATAGTTTATATTGACAATGACTGTATTTAAACAAAAAATGAAAAGCGCTCCTTTGAAATCGATTTATCATTGACCAAATAAAACTGCGTAACCACAGCAACAAGTATAAACAAAAACAAATTATTTGCAAAAAAATTAGTAAGTAATTTAAGTATTTGTCACTATTTGTTTGCAAAAGTATGTCTAAAGAAGAAGATTTCTCGTGCATTGTGCCAGATTTTGATGAAGCAGCAAAGAACATTACTTTGAATCTGTTACCGCCAAAATCCAAAGCTATATATGAGAAAACATATAATGATTTTTTAAAGTGGTGTGCAGTTAATAAGGTAAAAACCATTACTGAAAATGTTTTACTGGTATATTTTGATGAACAAAGTAAAATTTACAAACCAACCTCGCTTTGGTCGCGTTACTCAATGATCAAAGCAAATTTGGCAGCTAAGGAAAACATTGATGTCATCAGTCAATTCAAGCGATTGTTCGCCTTTCTGAAAAGGCAAAGCGAGGGGTACGAATCCAAAAAATCAACAGGGAACAGATCACAAAATTTTTCTTGGAAGCCCCAGATGATAGGTACATTTCTAATGATGAAGGTAAGAAAATCACTAATAATTCGAAATATAATTATACTCACTGAGTTTCTACAATATTGTAGGTGGCAATAATCATGGGCATCGCTGGGGCATGTCGTAGAAACGAATTAGCCCAATTAACTCTAGACGATATTGAGGATGTAGGGTCTGCACTCATTGTAAAAATCAATAAGACAAAGAACAAAATCAACAGAACATTTACAGTCGTTAACAACGAAGAACTAGCACTGAATTTTCTACAAATATTTCGAAAATACGTGTTTTTACGGCCATCACACACGGAGCATCGACGACTCTTTGTGTATTACAAAAATGGCAAGTGTACATCGCAGGTTGTAGGAAAAAATACACTGGGACAAGTGCCGCAAAGAGTAGCCAAATTTTTGAATATGCCGGATGCAGGTGCCTATACAGGACACTGCTTTCGACGTTCCTCCGCTACTCTTTTAGCTGATGGGGGCGCAGACTTGATCAGTATCAAACGTCATGGTGGCTGGAAGTCCTCGGCGGTGGCTGAGACTTATATTGAGGATTCATTGCAAAATAAAATGAAAATTGAACAAAAGGTTATGGTAGGCGAAGGTCTTCCTGTACCCTCAACAAGTAATGCTGTCAGTAATGAAAACGTTCGCAATCCCTCTGTGATAAACACCATTCTTCCTACTAGAGAATGATGGTACTAATGAAAGCGTTATCAGTGAATCTTTGATAAACACCATTCCTTCCGCATTTAATATAAGTAATTGTAATAACTGTACTGATAGATATAAATGTTCATATTAACAAATAACTCTGTTACTACTTGTATTCCAAACAAAAATAAAATTATTCCTTAATTAGAAAAGTGCAATCAGCGGGCCAAAAACATAATTACGGCCCGAGGGCCAAAAAGACTAGGTTTACGCCTGAAAATTAGGTCTAAAAAACAGTTGTTATTGATCGATCGTACATAAATAATATTTTTGCGCTACTGTGCTCTATTTCATTGTTTACCGCGGCTTTTTCCAAGACAGTAAGTTATGTTTACTAGTTGCTAAGGATAAAGTCGTCGGTAAAATACTTTGGGGTTCTAGAACGGTAAGTAAATTTATTCAAAACGAATGTGCCATGTAATTTGATAAATTAATGTCAGTCACAAATGTCAGTTTATAGCCCAGTCAATTTGTACACGAAAAAGAGGTCGACCTTGCAAAACGTCATGTAGTTCTAATTTTTTAATATGTTGTTAGGACCTATGCCAATAGTAAGAAACCAAATTTGCAGCTTCGAAAGACCTGTGCGACCTGCGCAATGCCCAAAAAACAACGAAGTTTTTGCACTTGTTTCGGTTTTTGCTCAATACCTCCTAAAGTATGCGTCCTACAGAAAAAGTTATTCTATTCTTTTTTTAAGTAGATTAAATTTGTTACAATTTAAGTCCAAACCGAGCTCCATACGTCCAGAAGTTTCCGAGATACAGCTCTTCGAATATTGGCAATTTTTTCCAAAAACTGCAAAATTTTCGTTTCTGTAATGTATCTTGCCAAACATCGAGAAAAGTACTCATCCGACGAGGAAAGTCATTGGTAATGAATTTGTAGTAAATTGATTCAGCTTTAATTTAAAAAAATGGATTTTGAAAAAAAAAATGTAAACGGTTCACATAGTAACTAGTTTTTATTTTTTATTAAAAAAAGAGGTAATTACGAATATTTCACTCATACATTGTTGTAACAGTAGGTACAGTACAGAACTAATAAGTGATAGTTCCACGTTGCCAGGCCAATCTAGCGATAGTTCCACGTTGCCATGACATACTTGCAACCACAGTACTACTAAAAAAAAAAACAAATTTTGTTAAACGTCATGAAACGTTTTGGGAATGTTTCAGAACGAGAAATTGATGAAAATGTTATTAAAAGTGAATGCAAAAATACGAAAAAGAGCAAGGACAGTGTCTGGAGACAGTCTACGTCATTTTGCGCCGAAAACAAGTACACATTCGATCGAGAGACTCCAGTATCCGAACTTGCATTCATTTGAAAAATACAATTGGTTTCTAGTATTTTTATTCGAGAAATATTCTCCCTAAATACCATTCGTGCTTAAAAATTAACCGGATAATTTTCATTCAAACACGTTGTCTAATTTCACTCGCTCTACGAGCTCGTGAAATTATTAACAACGTGTTTTCATGAAAATTATCGGTAATTTTTAAGCACTCGTGGTATTACCCCCGATAATAATTAATATATCTATACATGGTAACAAAACTAATCTTCTACATTATAATTTCATTTTTTCGACGGCCTTTACTTTGAGAAATCCTCTGTAACTCCCTGAGCAGGTGGAGGGAACTCCTCAGGTCGTTCGGCAAAGATAGGGGGTGGGGTCGTCTTCTTCGTCGTCGGAATCCTCAAGATAAACAGATGGAACGTTCAATATTTGACCGTGTTATCGTTATTGGAGAAGACGTGGACTGCTGGTCCTCCTCAGTGGTTTGGGCTCAGCTGCAACGAACGTTTACCTCCAGAAACGTGACAGAGGTGAAGCGGGGTGTTTCTATTTCTCAAGCTCATCTTACACCCACGGAGCCACAAAATACCCGCAAGAGATTGTTCTTTTTCTACATGCCTTCAGCGGGTGCGACACTACCTCTGCCCCTTTCTGGCAGGGAAAAACAAAGTTGGCCAGTGTCCTCCAGAACAATTCCCACCTCATGGAACTGGCTGCAGTTTTTCTGCAGCCAGATTCCAGTCATGAGGCCATAGCCAAAGCTGGGGAGAAATGCTTCGTGGCTCTTTACGGAGGAGACATAAAGAAGGATACTTTCAATAGCCTCCGCTACAAGCTTTTCATAAAGTCGGCAACCAACACAAAGGTTAACCTTGCTCGTTTGCCCCCAACGGAAGACGCAGCAAGCCACCATTCATATAGAAGTTACCACCAAGTTCAGAAGTGGTTGGGAGCTAATAAAAACCCTACAGATTGGGGGTGGAAGATCGACGATCAAGGGCACATCCCAGTCACTACCACCATGGATCCCGTTCCTCATAATCTACTACGCCTGATATCTTGTAAATGCAAAAAAGAAGGAAGTGGGGGATGTAGCTGCCGCAAAGCCGGATTAATATGTTCGGCACTATGTAAATTTAGCTGTGGCAAATCATGCAAGAACGTTCCATCTGTTCATCTTGAGGATTCCGACGACGACGAAGACGACCCCACCCCCTATCTTTGCCGAACGACTTAAGGAGCTCCCTCCACCTGCTCAGGGAATTACCGAGGATTTCTCAAAGTCAAGGCCGTCGAAAAAATGAAATTATAATGTAGAAGATTAGTTTTGTTACCATGTATAGGTATATTAATTATTATCGTAATTACGTACCTCTTTTTTTAATAAAAAATAAAAACTAGTTACTATGTGAACCGTTTAAATCTATTTTTTTCAAAATCCATTTTTTTTAAATTAAAGTTGAATAAATTTACTACAAATTCATTACCAATGACTTTCCTCGTCGGATGAGTACTTTTCTCGATATTTGGCAAGATACATTACAAAAACGAAAATTTTTCAGTTTTTGGAAAAAATTGCCAATATTCGAAGAGCTGTATCTCGGAAACTTCTGGACGTATGGAGCTCGGTTTGGACTTAAATTGTAACAAATTTAATCTACTTAAAAAAAGAATAAAATACCTTTTTCTGTAGGACGCATACTTTAGCAGGTATTGAGCAAAAACCGAAACATGTGCAAAAATTTCGCTGTTTTTTGGGCACCCTGCGCAGGTCGCACAGGTCTTTCGAAGCTGCAAATTTGGTTTCTTACTATTGGCATAGGTCCTAACAACATATTAAAAAATTAGAACTACATGACCTTTTGCAAGGTCTGATGTATAAATTGACTGGGCTATTAGTTAAGAGGGCGACTTGAGGAGTGGGGATAGGTCAGTTTTCAAATGTAGGATTATATTTATTTACTAGAGGGCGATACTGGTATTGATTTGAATTATTTTGAAATTATCATTTATTTTGATAAAATCTGAAAACTAAACGACGCCGACGCGACGCTACGCGACTGCAGGGCATACCCAGGCACACTTGTTTTTACCAAATCTGTCACGTTGACAATTCAAACTTCATATCATTAATACTACGCAAATGTGTAACTAGTACCTAATATAATTACAATTACATTGTCCAGCGGAACTTTATTTACTTTTTATTATTATTGTCTAAAAGACGTAAAAAATAATTTATAAATTACCGTCAATGTTGTTCTTTAATTTAGCGAACTACAACTAACAAAAACAGTGTTGTCTGTATAGAGCTGTGGTAATGCTTTCGGCCTCGCACTCAGAACGTCATAGGATCTATTCCAGGCTCTGATAAACTTTTTTTAAAAATTGTAATACTTTTTATTTTTTTGCTTTTAGTATTTTTGGTTGACAAAATTAAAGAACACCGTTGACTGTAATTAATAAATTACCGATTTTAATAAATGAAAAATCCATCTCAAAAAGTGGTGGGAAGTAAATAGAAAAAACGTAAAGTCTCCACTTGGTGAAATTAATATAATTGTCGTAAAAAATTGCAAAAGTTTAGTTTTTTACTTTTTTCAATTTTATATTTGTTGGTAAGTTTCACTTTTACTTTTCCATGTGTGAATTTGGTTAAAATTATTGATTTTTCAATTTTTCTTTGTAGAGGCCTGAAGATGGCTTTTTAATTTTATAAGCCGAAACGTATACAGGGTGCCAATTTTAAGTTGTCCACCATTGGTAACTTTCTTACCTTTGGAGATGGAAAGTTGGTTAAATGGTTCAGTATTTTTTATGCTCATTTAGAATGTGAAATTTTATTTTTTATGGCACTTCTGGTTTAGCGAGAAATGGTGCCAACTTTTTATTTTTAAATGGAACACCCTGTATTTTTTGAAATTTTTCGATTGGAAATAATTTTGGATTTAAAAAAGTATAGCACATATGTACAGTTAAAATTACTCATAACAATCATATTTAACTTTTATTTATATTTATTAAATTGGGATCACAATTGCCATGAAACAAAAGGGCAACAATAGACAATACATAGAAATGAACAAATGTCAATTTCGTTTTACTTGTTTAGTACTACTGTCACTGAAATCATATAAAATTAATTTTTCAAATAACAAGAAGGTTGATATGTTGGCAATTTACTCTTTTTGTCAAAGAAATGCAAGAGACTCGTTACAATGTTTAAGAAATACTTTATAAGTCGAGATGCTGCAAAATAAAATCCACCACGTTTTACATGAGATTGATAGAAGGAAATTGGTTCATCTAACGCGAAGTATTCAGCGTCGAGCAAAACTATGCGTGCTCCACGAGGCAAACTGTTTCAAACAGTACTTCCAATAACTTGAATACGTATTCAAATAGTTTTATTTGATAATTATTGTTTATTTTCTTTATTGTTCCTGTTTGGTTAGGTATTGGTTTGTGCCAAGCCAATTGTGATCCCAATTTAATACAAATAAATAAACGTTAAATATCATGGTTATAAGTAATTTTAATTGTACATGTGTGCTATACTTTTTTAAAGCCAATATTATTTCCAATCGAAAAATTTCAAAAAATACAGGGTATTCCATTTAAAAATAAAAAGTTGGCACCATTTCTCACTAAACTGGAAGTGCCATTAAAAATTAAATTTCACTTTCTAAATGAGCATAAAAAATACTGAATCTTTTCTCATTTAACCAACTTTCCATCTCCAAAGGTAACGAAGTTACCAATGGTGGACAACTTAAAATTGGCACCCTGTATACAGGGTGTTAATACTAAGTCGTTACACCCGAAAATGGCAGTTAGAACTCATTAAAACAAACAACTTTTTTTAGTTCCAATTTTTGATTTGGGGCCTCTATTCGTAGTTATTGGATTTCTTTTGTTTTTTTAACAATCGTAATAACTTCTTCATTTCAGGGAATATTTCAAAATACGAAAGGTTTTCAAAATGAGCTTACGGTTCTCTACAACATTTGTATTTACAGTTATTTTATATTTTTTCAAATAACAAAATGGCAGCCGATCAAAAATTTCAAATCACAGTATTTTAATAACCACCACATAGATTTTTGAAAATATTTTTTTTTGTAAATCGTCAAACTATTTATTACAACATTTGTCTAAAACATTTTCTTCTATCTACGCAAAAAAGAGGTCTTTAATTAATTACAGAAGAGCATGTGTAAAGTATCGACGAATTAAAAACAATTTAGATCGAAGTAGCTTTTTGGTATTAAAAAATAAAACAAAAGAACAATTAGATTAGTGCACAAAACTGAACGAGATACCTTTTAAAATGAATAATTATCAAAACACTGAACTTCGTGACATGTTTTTGGTTTTTGGAGAGGCAAGCCGCAAGGCGCAATGCACAGGAAGCTCGAAGAATCTATCGGAGAAGATACTCAAATCGCCATCAATCAAGTAGCCAAATTTTTAGAAAAATTTGCAGATGTTTACCGAGTCTGGTTGTTTTGATCCAACAATTGGTGAGAATGCTAACAGATTTCGTCGAATTATTGCACTTGAAGAGACTGTCCTTGATATGGTTGAACATGACCACTATAATTTTTGCTGTAATTTAACCGTAATTTATCTAAAATTTGGCTATTTGGTTGATGGCGATTTAGATTCTTTGAGCTTCCTGTGCATTGCGCCTTGCCTCCCCGAAAACCAAAAGGATGTCACGAAGCTCAGTGTCTTGATAATTATTCATTTTAAAACGTATCTCTTTGTGCACTAATCTAATTGTTCTTTTGTTTTATTTTTTAATGGCAGAAAGCTACTTCGATCTAAATTGTTTTTAATTCGTCGATACTTTACACATGCTCTTCTGTAATTTAATTAAAGACCTCTTTTTTGCGTAGATAGAGGAAAATGTTTTAGACAAATGTTTTAATAGATAGTTTGACGATTTACAAAAAAAAATATTTTCAAAAATCTATGGGGTGGTTATTAAAATATTGTGATTTGAAATTTTTGATCGGCCGCCATTTTGTTATTTGAAAAATATAAAATAACTGTAAATACAAATGTTGTAGAGAACCGTAAGCTCATTTTGAAAACCTTTCGTATTTTAAAATATTCCCTGAAATGAAGAAGTTATTACGATTGTTAAAAAAAACAAAAGAAATCCAATAACTACGAATAGAGGCCCCAAATCAAAAATTGGAACTAAAAAAAGTTGTTTGTTTTAACTGCCATTTTCGGGTGTAACGACTTAGTATTAACACCCTGTATATGTAGCAGCAACTTTTTACGACAATTATATTAATTTCACCAAGTGGAGACTTTGCGTTTTTTCTATTTACCGATTTAAACTTTTTTTGAACAATAATAAAGGTTAATACTTCTTGCAGTTGCCTAAATTCTAACAAAATAATACAGTTTGAAATTATAAACGGGTTTGTAAGAAAATACATATTGTATAGGGAAACTATGTTCAGGAATAAGTGTCCACACGTACAAATCTTTTCATTCAAATTCAAATTTAGCGCGTATTTAATGTCAACAGTGCCATCTATCCAAATTACGCTGAACTTCTTACTCACAATTGGCGGCCATTTTTTTATGCCCTTGTCAAACCAAAACTTAAGACTACCGATAAACATTATTATCCAACGTTAATGACCCGGACTTGAAGTTTACATTCTGTGTGACCATACTTAGGTATTAACAGAATTTGACGTAATTTAAAATCATAAAAATTTCCTTTTTGCTAATTTTCAAATTGAATTTAAATTTAGAATCAAAACTGTATTTTACATGAAATTTAGTGGCTGCCTAAGTTGCAATAATGCTTTGTAGAATATCTCAATTAAAATTCAAATTTTTCGTTTTTGTTCGAGTTCGGTAGTCTTAAAATTAACAAAGATTTTGGAGCTGCTGCCCTCTATCGACAAAAACGGCAGCGGCCGCCCTCTTAAATAAAATGAATGCAATTTCCAATGTTAGTTAAAACAAATCCTGGAGCTTTTAATTTCTCATTTCTTGTAACAAAGTACGCCAGCAAAGATTTTTCATCAATATTTGTACTTTTCTTGGTACACCAAGTTTTAAAATGATTGTAGGTATACCTTCGTAGCGTCTCTATGGGACTTATCAGGAATGAGAACCGAACACCCCACATTCCAAGCTTCTTCTATTTCGTTTTCGGAATCACTCATTCATTTTTAGCACGGAACTCAAAATAAATTTCATAAAAACTGCAATGGCGATAACTGTTTACAGATTGCTATAGAAACGCAATATATCAATCGACAATACGGCAACGTGATGCGGAGACTGACAATTATCGCATTTGAATCTGTATTAATTATTAATTTATTAAAAATTATTTTTACCGGATTCAGTAGCGCAAAAAACGTCATAAGCATCACGAACGTTAAGGACCACCGATCTCGGACAATAATTGGAGTCGCCGCTGCGCTCCTCCTCCAAACTATTGTCTTCGATCGGTAAAATGTCCTTACCGTTCTTAATACTTAATAGTATATTACTAAGAAAAGTACAAATATTGATGAAAAATCGTTGCTGGCGTACTTTGTTACAAGAAATGAGAAATTAAAAGCTCCAGGATTTGTTTTAACTAACATTGGAAATTGCTTTTATTTTATTTAACTAAACTGACATTTGTGACTGTCACAAAACACCTGACTGTCAGCGTATATATTAAAGATGTTAAGTTATCTCTGGTGACTGTCATTAATTTATCAAATTACATGGCACATTCGTTTTGAATAAATTTACTTACCGTTCTAGAACCCCAAAGTATTTTACCGACGACTTTATCCTTAGCAACTAGTAAACATAACTTACTGTCTTGGAAACAGCCGCGGTAAACAATGAAATACAGCTCAGTAGCGCAAAATATACTATTACGTTCTTTTATATGTCGATGACATTGTCATGGTTACATACGATCAAAAGACAATGTCTGATTTTAAACAATTTTTACATAGTTGTTTTAAAATGACTGATATGAATGAAATTAAAGTTTTTCTAGGAATTACAATTGAAAGAGATGAGGAGACAATATCACTAAATCAAACTGTATATTTGAAACATGTGTTACAAAAATTTGGCATGAGTGATTGTAAATCCATAGACACACCCTTACCTTTAAAATAAGATTACACCGCATTAAATTCAGAAGAGTGTTGGAATGCAAATTGTAAAAATTTAATTGGGTGTTTAATGTATGATATGATCTCTACAAGGCCTGATCTTTGTTTTCCGGTTAATATTTTAAGCAGATATCAAAGCAAAAATACTAACGAATTGTGGAAATGTCTGAAACGAGTATTAAGGTATGTAAAAGGTAGAATTAAAACTAATTTATGTACGAAATGAATATCACAATATGCTCGTTGGTTATGTAGATGCAGATTGGGGTAGCAATGAAATCGATAGGAAAAGCACAACTGGATATTAATTCAGGTTTTCGAAAAATGCACAATCGGTTGGAACACGATACGTCAAAATTCTATAGCGGCCTCCTCAACAGAGGCCGAATATATAGCACTTTTTGAGGGTGTAAGAGAAGCTTTGTGGCTCAAGTCATTATTAGCTAGTATCAATATCAACATAATAAAACCGATAGTGATTTTCGAAGATAATACCAGTTGTATCAGTATTGCAAATAACCCCACGCATCACAAAAGAGCAAAACACATTGATAAATATTTGTCCACAGGAGACCAGTTGGCCGACATTTTCACGAAGACGGTAACTGCTTCGAAATTAATAGCTATAAGGTTTAATATTGGTTTAAAGTAGGCTATATGTCACTTTAATATACTTACATACCTATATTTAAGTATACATATGATATCTACATTATAATCTAATATATTTGTTTTTCTGTTGTTTAATTAGTTCTTATAGCAAAGTTTTATTGTCGTTACTTTTTTGAGTGGGGGTATTGGAATAACGGAGCTAAATATAGGAATTATTGAATAACAAAAATGTCCCACTAATATTAATGAGGTCATACTTTCTTATGTACCGTTTAGTTTATAAAATACGATATGTTTTCCTTAGGACATATATTTGTGTAGCCTTTATATCGAGCAAGCTCAAACTGACTCATAATGAGTTCTTTCAATCGTTCCCAAACCTCTGACAAATAAAGAAGCCGTATAAAACCGTCTACTTAACTTTGTTTTATTAAATTTGCCCAAAACCTATCAAAATCCTACACTTCTTTCGTATCCCCTACTCAGATTTTCAAAATTTCGCTTCTGAAAAAATGCTACCAAAAAACATGTCTTAACTTCCGGTTTCCGATTTGTTTGAAAAGCTTATTTTGTCAATCAATTTTCGATATACCCCTTTGTTATGTATCAATAAATACAACGAATACAACGTACATTTATATCTCATTTATTTCAACCTCCATCTCCCAGTTCTCCCGTGTCTCCACTCCCGTTTCCGGTAGTGTCTCCATACACAACATCCCTTCCTTTTTCCAAATAAATCCTTATTCTACTACATATTGATTTGTGAAATCTTCTACATAAATTCCTAACATTACTAACCTAACACACTATTCCTTATTCTATTACATATCTATTACAAAGTCATTTAGGTGAGTTAGTAATTTTCTTGGTCGCCTCACGCGTGTTGCTACACTCTCCTCGTTTACCTCCTCACTCTTATTTTTATTTGTCACATCAGATATATTCGATTTATCGTAATTGGCCTTTCTTTCACTACACTCCCGTTCGCGCATCACTTCCCTGTCCTCTCTCGGTCGTAATTCATCTGGTTCACGTACCACTTCACCGTCGTCTCTTGGTTGTACTTCATCTGTTTCTTTTCTTTCAGCCGATTCTCGTTGGTGGTATCTCTTAAAATGCGTTGAATTTCTTCGTATCTGTTTGCCCTCTGGTGACTGCACCACCACCGAATTTCCTTCTTTTCGCATTACTTCGACTGGTGAGGCATTGAATGTGGTGGTTAGTTTGTTTTCTCTGGGTTGTCTCATTAACACCAGGTCTCCGGGTGTGATGTCACTTTCCTTCGCATTACGTTTCTGATCGGTATATTCTTTACTTTTTTGTTTCTTCCACCTCTCTTTATCCCTCATTTCTTCTTTTATTATCGCCTCAGACTCTTTCCTGTTGAATACTGGTATTTTAGTCCTTACTGATCTTCCAAACATTAATGTTGAGGGTGCTACTCCTGTTGTGTTGTGTGGTGTACACTGCCCGACAAATCTAATGACGCTAGCAATAGTGTGGATAGGCAACACACTTGCCAGGTTAGAGCTTAGCTGCGACAAACGTTACGAAACTCATTTATTACCTACTTAATATTTAGCAGTTTGCCGTAACGTCGGCTCTCGGCATATTGGTGACTAACAAAACGACGACGTGGTTTGTTTTGCTTAAATCGTTTCTTCCCACCGAGAAGAATAGCCTGCACTTTTAGAAAGGGCATGAATAAAATCTTGGTAAACCCAGGAATTTGTAATTTTAAACCCTACAACTAAATTTTATTATTTTAGAAGTAAATTTCCACATTTTTCGCTAAAATTTACATATCATATTTGATAGTTTTACATTAAATAGATTTTTATTTAGTATAATATACTACATAATTTATTGTATTATAAAAATTAAAAAATGATGGATGATATCCTGAAATTCGTTAGTTACAGGAAAAGTCCCCGGAGTAAGTTAAAAAAATATAAGCAAAACTCGCAAAAGTATGAACTGTTTCAATACGAACCAAATGGATTGCATTTTTTTTTTTGATTTCAACGATGTATAACAAACCTATGTTTAAATAAAGTTTTACACTGAATTTACTGATGTTTTAATTTGCAGTCGAGTTAGCCATGAAAACAAAAGACATGAAACAAAATTTATTATTTATTAATTTTAATTAATTTATTATTAATTATTTATTAAGAGGTGTTGGAAGCATTTAATGGTATTAATCAAAACACATTGCAACATGCTTTACCAATAATTTTCAATAAATTTTGTTTCATGTCTTTTGTTTTCATGGATAACTCGACCGCAAATTAAAACATCAGTAAATTCAGTTGTAAAACTTTATTTAAACATAGGTTGTTATACATCGTTGAAATCAGAAAAAAATGCAATCCGTTTCTGTAAAAAAACAAAATGGCGCCCATTTAAAATAAGAAAGTTGCTATCAATATCTTGAAAACCACCATTTTGAAAAAAAATTGAATAAGGTTTTTAAATCGGGCTAATCGAACCTACTAACTTTTATTTGAAACTTTTCTCCATAAATATTAAAATTACGGAAATATTCCACTTTTTAAAAATACGCATTTTTCAGTTTTTTCAAGATAACAACTGAACGACTGAAAATTTGTAACTTTTCTAATCGGGATATGAATCAGTATGGAGAAACTGCAAAACATTGCCCATTTAACCGAATCTCTATCTTCAATAATAACCAAGATACCCATAGGTACTATCCTAATCCATTTGAGACACCCTGTATACCGGCTGTAACTGAATTCCGGTAGGCCCCAAATCAAAATAATATGTAAAAATTTTACCGATTGTCCCATTTGAAATAAAAAAAAAGTTCATTTCGCAAATTAATGCAATAGATATTTGGAGTCTGTCTGTTTTTTAACTAGGAGGAGTGAATACAAAAGCCAGATTCACACTAGAAATGTCACTAGAAAAGAAGACTTCCGAAGTTTTGACGGTAAATTTCAATTTTTATCATGTTTAAAATTTACAGCTGAAATTAAAACTAATTTAATGTATTTTGCCTGAATTATGTCACTGTCAGCGCCTAGAAAAATAATTATCAAATCAAGTCAAACGTCAAAACTTATACAAATTACTTAGCGGTGTGAAACCGGCCTGGCCGCAGCCAATCACAGGTGTGGATTTTGGCGCGACAAATTTGAATCGCTCCTCCTAGTTAAAAAACAAACTCATAGAATTCAGTCACAACTTATCAACATATTGCTTTTGTATATTTTTAATGTGTAATTAAAATTGGTTCGTAATGAAACAGCTCTGCTCAATCATTTTATATTGTAATACAATTATTATTATACTACTAAATAAAAATCCGTTTAATGTAAATCTATCAAAGATCTTAGAATTGGCGTTTTTCATAATTATCAATTAGTAAGTTTAACTTTTATTAATATAAACTTAACGATCAAATGGAAATTCTCCATAATAAATGCGATTACTTAGAAAAGTTTCCCATCTTTTGATATCAAACTCTAGATGTAGTGCAATTAACTAGAATGTGATTCTATCACTAAAAAGTTTCTAATTTTTAGTTCCTTAAATAACAGAACTAAGTTTATACATGAAATGCTGGCCTGCTGGGATAGAGCAGGTAAAAATCTAAAGAGAACCTTTTTAGTTTTACGACGTTAATCCACAGAGTTATTCTTCAGTATTTTTAACGTTTGTCGCAGCTAAGCTCTATCCTGGCAAGTGTGTTGCCTATTGAGACTATTGCTAGCGTCATTAGATTTGTCGGGCAGTGTACTTCGATAGCTGATTAGGTATTTTAATAATTCCTCCTTCCAGTTTTTTGATTCTGCCTGCGCGATTTTTAACCTTTTCAATATTGACCTGTTTTGCCTTTCCACTTCTCCGTTCGCTTGAGGTCACAACGGTGTAGCGCAGTGATGTGTTCTTCCAATCTCTTTCAGGAAAGTGTTAAATTCTTTGCTAATAAAGGGAGTTCAATTATCCGTTATTATATGTTCTGGGTTCCCATATCTTCCAAAAATAGGTTTCAACCTTTCAATTAAATTTGTACTGGTACACGACTTCATAATCTTAATTTCGTAGTAACGGCTGAAATAGTCAATAATTACTAAAATATAATCATTTGACGGTAACGGACCTAAAAAGTCTAGAGCTACATATTCCCAACAGTTTTCTGGCATTTGAGTAGGTGATAGTGGTTCGGGAGGATCCGGTTTACCTACTAACTGGCATTCATGGCGTGTCTTGCACCAGTTCTCTATATCTTTGTACATATCTACCCACCACACTTTCGTACGTAGTCTTTGCTTCACCCCTACAATGTCTAGGTGTCCTTCATGTCCCAGTTCCAATATTCTTGTCCATTGGTTTTTAGGTATGATTAGTCTACTACTCCTAAGAACAATGTTTCCTTCTTTACACAGTTCTTCCTTTATCAGTTCATACTGTCGGAGTCGTTTTGTCCATCTCCCTGTATTCAAACAGTCAATTATTTCTTGTATCTCTTCGTCATTCGCTGATGCTTGTTGGATTTCATCTAGCGTGAGGGCCAGAGGAGTTGCATTTTCTATGACAAATTTGACATATAAATCGTCCTCTTTCTGATCCACCCCTTGCTTGTTGGTGTCTAGAAGTCTCGATAACGGGTCTGCTATGTTGGTCTTTCCTGGTTTGTACTTGACATTAAATTTAAACGATTGTAACCTCAAAACCCATCTTTCTATGCGGGCACATGGATTTGATGTTGGTGCAAACATTAATTTTTCCCAAAAGGTATGGGGCTAGCTTTTCACAAGCCCACACCATGGCCAATGCTTCTTTTTCTGTTTGTGAATACTTCTGTTCTGTTTCCGATAGGCTACGGCTTGCGTATCTGATCACTTTTGGTTCTGTTTGTTGTCTCTGTATTAAAACCGCCCCTAATCCAACAGGACCGGCGTCAGTAATTAAGCTGGTTTTCGCATTTGGATCATAGAATCTATGTAGTACCGAGGCCTTTCCTATACTTCTTTTTAAGTTTTTAAATGATTCTTCTTGCTCCAAACCCCATTCAAACATGCCGTTTTTCTGTAATAACCGTCTTAATAGTTCACTTACTGTCGAATAGTTTGGAATAAATCGTGCTGAAAAATTTATTAAGCCCAGAAAACTTCGTGATTCTTCGACCGTTTCAGGTTGCCTAAATTCTTCTACTGCTTCGATGCTGGTCTCTGTAGGTCGAATTCCTTCTTTAGAAATTTTATGCCCAAGGAAAACTATTTCCGATAAACCAAAGTTGCATTTATCTTTATTTAGAGTAAGTCCTTTACCTAGCAGGACTTGAAGTACTGCTTTCAAATTTTTGTCGTGTTCTCCTTGTGTTTTCCCATGTATTACAATGTCATCCATAAAATGACAGCAGCCTTTAGATCCCGCCAATATTTGGGATAACACTTTATGGTACATTTCTGGTGCACAGCTTACTCCAAAGAGGAGTCTTTTATATCTAAATAACCCGTTATGTGTTGTAAACGTGGTAATTGCTCTAGAATTTTCATGCAGTTCGATCTGGTGGAAAGCATCACGAATATCAATACGACTAAACACTGTACTACCGTTTAATTCGAATAGAGTTTCCTCGATTGTGGGTAGTGGGAATCTCTTTCTTATTATTGCCGTGTTTGCCGGCCTCATATCAATGCATAATCTAATGTCCCCTCCTTTCTTTGGTGTAATCACTATGGGTGAACACCACAGGGTTGGCCCTTCTACCGGTTCAATAATGTCGTTCGTTAAGAGATATTCTATTCTTGCTTCCACCGGTTTTCTTAAATTGTACGGAATACGCCTAGCAATTTTCCCAATCCTTCAAATATTTTCATAAAAGGTTTACATATATCTGGTATATCACTTACCATATTTATTTCCGGTCCCAGTTTTAACAATTCTAGTTTTTCTGCAGTCTCTTTACCCAACAAAGCAATGCCTTCGCCATCGAAAACATAGAACTCCACATTATTCATAAATTTATCTTCAGCAACCCTCACGGTGGTTACAAATTTACCTAACATGGATAATGGTTCTTTTTGACCATAAGGATGCAATTTTCTAGTCCTCTTCTCTGTTGTGCATTTTATTTTCTTATTCTTCAAGTATTTCCAGTCTTTTTTCCCTATAATATTGTATCTTGACCCTGAATCTATCATCATATTTATTTGTATGCCCCCTACGCTAAGCCATATTAGTCCACTTTTATCTTTGGTGCTGACTGTAGCTACCCTGGTATTTACGTTGAAAACAAATATACTTGTCTCTTCTTCGCTACTGTCGGTATTTTCTTCATTTATGTTGTGAACCCTTTCTGTTTTCTTCGTCCCTGTTGCTTGTCTCGTGTTGCACATTCTGGAATAATGGTTCCTACCATTACAGTTCTCACATCGCTCAACCCAAGCGGGACAGTTCCTGTAACTTGCATAGTGGCCCACTTGTCCACACCTGTAGCATACCTCCTTTTTCCTCGCACCTCTATTTGCTTTATTTTCCCTACTGCTTCTTATCTGCAATCTGTTTATCTCGCTAGTTATTGCCTCGCTTTTAGTTTCGATTGCACTTGCTTGTCGTTCTGCAGCTTCCAATAATCTTGCGGTTTCGCCTACATCCTTCAGTGTTAATTCTCCTTTTTCTAGTAGCTGTCTTCGTAACTTCCCTGATACACACTTTTCTATAATTTGATCTACAATCTGGTCTTCCTCATTTGGTTCAAAATTGCAATTTTTTGCTTGTTGTATTAATCTCACCAGGAACTTGTCGTAGGATTCTTCTTGTTCTTGTGTTATGGATCTAAAAACATGCCTTTCATAAGTAAAATTTATCTTTGGTGCAAAGTATATATTTAAAGCTGTTTTTGCTGCTTCATATACGTCACCCTCCGGTGCAAGTGTTAGTGTGTCGAAGACTTCTTGTACATCCGGTCCTGCTCTATGTAGCAACATTGCTTTTTGTCTTTCTTTATCTTGAATGCCTTGGCTTGCTACATATAGTTCAAAGCTCCTTATCCATCTTTTCCATCGAGGTCCCAATGCTGTCGGATCCACGTTCATGTCAAACCTCCCTATGTCTTTCTCCATTTTCTTTTCGAATTTAATCACTATGCCGAATTCAATCTTGATATTTTAAATCCTCGTCGCCACTTTGTTATGTATCAATAAATACAACGAATACAACGTACATTTATATCTCATTTATTTCAACCTGCATCTCCCAGTTCTCCCGTGTCTCCACTCCCGTTTCCGGTAGTGTCTCCATACACAACCATTGACGTAATAGTGTCCTTTGGTATGGACAGAGCGTGGCTTCAGTGAGAAGTGTAGAACATCGGTGCCTCCATAAGAGTGCGCAAGGTAGATTACAGTACACTGCAGCGAGTAAGAGACAACTGCGAACCAGTCACGTGACGCAAGGCAGGAACGGATAAGTTTGCATTCAAACAGCGTAACCGTGTACACCTTATGGTTAATTTCTCAATAATTACATGTTAATAAACACAAAGCATACATTTTTATTAAACATACATCTACCAAAACATGTTTATGGACAGTTAGCATTATATAAACACCCTTATTTGTGAATAGGGTTAGAATCTTGAATGGAAAGGTGTTCATTTAAATCAGACAATGCGTAAGTCATTTAATTTTAATTTGCATTATTGCATTATTACCATTATATTTTTTATAATCTGATACCTCACGAAGGCTAAGAATGTAGTCAACTGCTCTGGATTTAAATAAACATTTTTTCATTTAAGTTAATTAAACAAAATTGTAAAAGTAAATAAAATATTTACATTAGGCTACTAGGTTTTAATATAAAATTTTAGATATCGTATTTACATTAATATTTATTACCTACTGATTTTTAAAAAGGATAAGTTTAGAATATACATGCTTGACCCTATTTTTAATTTCATTTATAGATTTATTTCGATGATGCAATCTAATAGTGAAATCGGTCCTGAAAATCAAGTATACGATTTGTAATAAATGGTTATGAAGCGGATCTTAATCTAAAAGATGTTCATATAAATTTGTAAATACCTATATTGTGAAGGTTAATACGCCTACTTCCCGAAATAATTAGTTTCTGTATCAAATTTTTCTCTTGAAAATGTTGTATACCTCTGAATATTTTTTCTGCGGTTTTACATATAGTAATAAAGAAGGTTTTACAAGGCCTCCTTTATTTTTTCTGTCCAATAGTGCAGAAAATGAGCATTGATCGGTAAGTGCAGACGCGCAAATTTGACAATTCAAACTTCTGATTAATTTTTTATTAAGCCCGATTTCCATCTGTGCATTTCCATGCTGCAACTTTTGATGCAGCATGAAACAAAAATTGCATGCATGTTTTGATGCACGGCATCAAAAGATGCATAGACGTTTACACTACTGCAGCTTTTCAACCCTGAGATGAAATCGAGATAGTGGATTCTGTTTTCACCAACTTAAGATATAATCTGACGTCCGTTGACAGTTTGTAACACATATTAGACTAACATAACAACAAGAAATAACAACACGAAGTGACAACACAAAAAAAATCAGCTCAAAATAATAGGAGATAGAATACAAAACGTGTACAAAACGGTTGGGTTATGAACACAATCAGTGACAGAACCTAAAATGTATAGATACCAACTTAAATCTATATTGGTACTACAAAAATTACCGTAAAGCACCCCAGAAATGCATGCATTTCCATGCACGAGATAGAACAAGTTCTATCTCCCATGCAGCACGAAATCGGCAGCTTTTGATGCATGACCTTGATGCATGATGCGTAGTGTAAACTGAAAAATGCATGCATTTTGATGCTGCATCAAAAGTTGCAGCATGGAAATGCACAGATGTTATCCTGTGCTAAACAATTAGCAGCTACTGAACTACTTAATTCATTATGCACTAATAATCTTTTGTAGGCAGCTTCAAATTGCATGGCGGTGGGATTATTGTTAAAACCACCACGCGATCTTATATTAGAGAAGAGCATTTCTAGATGATCCTGGCTCAATTTATAGCTAAGTAGATATTTTAAGCAAGGGTTAGTATTTAAAACGTAGTGTTCAACAATGCCTTCAATGCTACTAATATTCACTAATAAACCTATAAATCCAGTTTTTCTTCTTGTTTGAAAAATATTGGTGCCGGTATTATTTGAAAGACGGGAAATGTATCCTTTTTCAAATCATTCTGTACACCCATGCGCTGAACATGAAGCAACCATGGTTTTAAAATAAAATGTTATGAATGGTTATAACTAGCTGGCTCCAGAATTAACTAGGTAACCAATACAATGTTTTTGCAATGTACAGAAAACAGAGAATAACTCCGGTTTGTATCTGCATCTCTGTGCATTTTGAGGCTCACAGCATCGGTTTTGCCTCGTGTCACGTGGTAACGATGCGTTCTCTCGCTTTTATGCAGGCATCAATACATCTCGCTCTAGCCTCTGTCCATACCAAAGGACACTATTACGTCAATGTACACAACACCCTTCATTTCAAATTTCATCAAAATCGGTTTACTAGTTTTTGCGTTAGAGGCGTTACAAAATGCTGTGTTATGACACATCATATGTTGTTTAATTTTGTATTAGTAAAGATTTTAATTAAATATCAAAAGTTAGTAAAGATACTGGTATTTACTTGGTACTATATTGGTTTGGCACAAGTTAGCTGAACAAATTCATGACAAAATTTAATTTCGTTTGTACTAAGGTACAAATAAGACTCTCATATGGGTATTTCGGTTGATTCGTTATAGAAAAATTGGTATAAAATTGTTTGAGTTTGATATTTCATAATAGATTCAATTAATAATATTTAAATTCAGAGTTAAACTATGAATTCTATGTAATTATGTTAGTTATAAGCTTCGGAAGCTGATTTTCATTTATAAATGGTTAGTAAACAATTTATTAACTAGTTAAAAAATTATAATATCATAAAAAGGATATTGTAGAGTTGATTTCATAGCTAGATTTGCAGTAATATTATTTCTATGTGTTGATTTGTTGATGTGAATAGGTGATACAGTTTTACGATAACTGGTCCGATGTTATAAATATGAGTTTTTCTTGATTTAAGTTATAGAATTTGTAGATACTGATGTAAATAATTAATTGTAAGTTGCTTTAGCTAGATTTGGTAAGTGTTTTGAGTAGCCTTCAGCTAAAAGTTACCTGAAAAAGGATAAAATTGAGTTTGTCATTTGAATCCTACGATATTAAATTTGAAAGTTGTTTTTGAAGAAAGAGAAGGTAAAAGGATAAGTTACAGAGTAAAAATAGATAGTAGCAAAAGAAAGCTTAGGGCCTAAAGAAGATAATTCATACTAGAAAAAGTGAGTGTGAAGAAAAGAAATTAGAAAAATTTGAAATTCAAAAGTTGACAGCAGTAAGAAGAGTAAAAATTAAAAGACACGATATAGGAAAATGGCATATCAAATTAAAGAGAAAATTATGAGGATTTTGAATATGATAAAATTTTTTAGAACAATTAACGCGCCATCGAGTAATAAATAAATTAAAAAAAATTAAAAAAAATTAAAAAATAATTATAAATGATAATTAATTTCGATAGGCAATTGTTTTCAAAAAAGTTAGTAAGAAAGGGAAAGTTGTTGACAGTTTCTATAGCAACGGGACCGAGGTTATATAAGGTTGAACCGGAATTCGCGGAAGTTAGTGTTGGAAAGAGTGTTAATTTACCCAGTAAAAAAACGTATAATATTTTGAAAGAGATAAGGGTTTTTGCAACCTCAAATAAGTGAAATCATTAGAATCTAACCTCAACATTGGTTAAACGTCAAAAATGTCAATGGAAAGTTAAATTAGTGATGTGAAATGAAAATTTGAATAAAAGGAAGACTACTTGTGTCAATAAAGTGTATTCAACATTAAATGGTGTTGCATTGAGGAAGAATCGATAATAATCAATATTATCAGACAACGAGAAGCCATCTGTAAGGATCTATTAATGAAACTCTATGCAGTGTGAAGTTAGCGAGAACAATAGGCGTTCACGAAAATTAACCGAGTTGGTATCTACCGTTTACCGCGCGGTACACAGCTGATTGTTCGGTGCATGGATTCGGTTGAATAATTTCCGAACGATTTTATACTGAGCGGTTAACCGTGACCTAACGTTCTAACCTAAAAATTGCTAAAACCGCGGTATTTGAAGTTAAATAAAAGTTTCGAACCTATAATAAAAATAAATGCTAAAAAAAGATGAATAAATCGAAGATTTTGTCTGTTTTACCGGTAATATTAGAAATCCTAGACAGCGATGAAGAAGAGAACGAAATATTAGTTATCACTAATTCATTGCTAGCAGCAAAGGAGCGCAAAACGCGAATTTCTATACAAAATTATGTAAACAACATTGCACTTATGTACAGTTGTGATGGTAAAGTAGGCTAATTCTAATCCCCTAAAAATTATTAAGTGATTCAGTGATTCAGAACAGAACAACAAACCCACACTGGATTAAAGTGGAGAACAACTAATAAATATTAGTATCCAGGTGGTACAAGAAATTAGTAAATAAATATCAAGGGAATCTAATCTTTAAAATTTGGCGTATTTTTCTACAATATTAAAAATGTTTAAACCATTATTAATATTTTCAAGTGTGACCTAACAAACAGTAAGCAAGTCTGAGCTTGATTTACAACAGAATCAAGTACTTACCTGTGTCCTGCATAAAATGCTTTAACCTACAAATTGCTTATAATTTAACTAAAGTAAGTTGACCAAGGTCTCTTCAGCGCTTTATTTACCTTTATTATGCGGTATATTGATTTAGCAATAGCTCGAACAATATTAAAACACGTTTTAATGTAGCAAAAGAGTAAAAAGTATAAAGAAGTAGACTGTAGCCTATGCAAACCATAATGTAAACATAGTTTGTTTTTCCTATACCGCCATTTTTAAAGGTCTCGTGACGTCATCCTTTAATGCCTAAACCGCGTTCACCGTAGAGGTAGGCCGATCCACAAAATATCTACCCGGTAGATGCAGCGCTTGAATTCGGTATAATATCGAACGCGGTACAAATGTATCTGTTACATTTTCGAACGATTACGGTGCGACCGGTATATACCAGGTTAATTTTCGTAAACGCCTAATATAGGATGCGTCACAATTAATGGAAGGAAGGAACAAAGGTAGAATAATAGATTTAATATTCAGATAGGGACAGTTAGGATTTCTGTAAATATTTGTAAATTATTTGTAAAAAGGTTTAATTCTTGAATTTAAAGTAAAAACGTGTTTATATCGAAAAGAATTATTTTATTGAACAAAAAGAAAGTTTACAATTTTTTTTTATTTTTAAATATAGCGACCCAGAGACCCTGTGTGTTGTTTTAAGTATGTTTCAGCTAGCCGGTGCAAAAGTTCATGATGTTGTAGGTAAATACCAGGTAAAATTTAATAAATGCTGATTTCAAAATTTATTATTTTGGGGCATATCACAGTATAATTTTGTCGCCATAACGTGGGGTAAAATTTTTATATAGCAAAAATTACTAAGCAATACATACACACCCACCCGCCCCCAGACAGACATTTTTTCTAAACCACTTTTTTGGATTTCTGGAGGTCCAAAATACGTATTTCCGCAAAAATCTCGAAAATTTTCATATCAATACTTCCCATATACCAGTAGTGTTATGGGAAGGTAATAGTTATTTTTGTATCATGGCCAAAAAGTGAATCTTTTTCGGCCGCGACTGATTTTCTAGCTGAGACCAGAAAACAGGGAAGGACGACAAAGCACTTTTTGGCAGAGGTGCAAACAACATTTTTTAGGCGAATATTACAAATTTTATTAACAAATTTAAATTTTTATCTAAATATTCCAATGACATTTGGTCACGTGACCATTCCGAAACGTCATAGCTGTTTTTATCGTAGTCGACTAAAAAATTATAAATGAACGGCCGTAAAGTGAAAGCGGCCGAAAAACACCGGCGATAAAGTATTTGCGGCCGTAACATAGAAATTGACAAATGCCTACTACAAATTGACACTTTACGGCTGTCAAAAGATATGTAAAACAGCTGTTTTTATCATAGTCGCCTAAAATAGTTATTTTTGTATCATGGCCAAAAAGTGAATCTTTTTCGGCCGCGACTGATTTTCTGGTCGAGGCAAAGCGTAATATATTTATGTTTTCGTAAACTTACTTTTATGAACAAATTGTTTGAATTATATGTATATTTTGTTAATAAATATATGTATTTTCAAAAATGCTTATATAAATCCGTTTTTTCCACATATGTTTCTAAAAACATATATTATATATTTCCTAAAGAACTTTATATATTTGTTGAATTAAAGCCCGTTTGTAACATTCAATTATTTAGTACAAGTTTCAGTCATTTTTTTAGGAACTAAAAAATTGACAGATTAGTAACAGCAATATTGTCTTGAATCTAAACTATTCAGAATCGCTTTTGAAATGGATGAGAATTTAACAGACATATTGGTTTTGGCTGCTGCAGCTATTATAGTTATTTTTATATTAAGTGCGCAAAGCAAAGGTTTTTTTAAGCTTGAGAATGTTAGGTTTTTTGTCGAGACCGTTAGGTCGAGACAAAAAATACGGGCTTAAGCCCGTTTGTAACATTCAATTATTTAGTACAAGTTTCAGTCATTTTTTTAGGAACTAAAAAATTGACAGATTGACAGTAATATTGTCTTGAATCTAAACTATTCAGAATCGCTTTTGAAATGGATGAGAATTTAACAGACATATTGGTTTTCGCTGCTGCAGGTATTAACGTTATTTCTATTGCTAATGGCAGCAATGACAGTTGCAGATGACACTAAATATTTATAGTAAACAAAATAGGACACTTTTCATTCCATTTTTTTAAGGACGAAAAAATTGATGAAATGGTTGTATGAATCGGTCAATTTTTTAGTTCCTAAAAAAATGACTAAAACTTGTACCTACTAAATAATACATCGCGGGCGTCACGTGACTGACCTAACCTAAAATTTCAGCTTGCAGGTAAAGCAGACTCTTGCCCCGTATAACCATTAAAAAATTTTTGTTTTAGTGCAGTGAATTTAAGTTACTTTTTGAGTCTTTTAAGAAGGCAATTAAGTGGTAACCGCTGTAGTAGGCCTATTTCTATATATCTGCAATAGAGGTAATATCCACATAAAGAAATTAACAAGTTTATTGATGCTACTGTTCAAGTAGGTAGTACCTCAAAATGCCTGCCAACCGCTATGCTAGCATTTTACGAAAGAAAACAATCATTAGTGAAAAATGCTTATTTTATAATGAGTAATTATTTATTTGCAGAAAACATATAAACCACATGTTCAACAAATAAAATGTTCTAATATCTGTTAACTTATTGCAGAATGCATCCAACCCGCATGGTCGTCTGTCGCTAATATTTTAAACAACACAATTTATAGTTTATAAAAAAGTATTTTCCAATTTTCTGACAAATGAACTCTTTGTGGGTTGGATGGTTTCTGCAGAACTGGGTCCAATTATTCATTAACTAGTAAGATGCATTTGAAATAACAAAAATTCAACAAACCCTTATTTATTTTATTAAACCAGCCTGTACTTGAATACGAATGTTTTTTTTTTCCACAAAACTATATTCACCAACTTCATGAAAAAGATAATTGTAACCATAATTCAAGAGCCTGAAATTTTTCACGAAAAAGGTAGATTTCATTTGTTTGTAAAACTATATTTCATATAGGTAATTAACATATAACATTTTAATGACAAATAAAACTAATTTTTTTAACGCCCATTCCTTTTTTCTTCAAATTATTTGTGAACAAAATACATGCATTAGATTTATAACATATGTATATATCAAAATAGGTACTAAAGCAAATAAATACTTTTATTTTCTATAGAAAAAATAAATATTAAATAAAATATCGATTTTAACGGGAAATAACTATATTTATCTGCTTTATACGTATTTCGGCATCAACTCGGCATCAACGTGCCATTGTCAAAAGCATATAAGATATTTAATAACAAATGTTTTAGTTTATTTTATATTTCTATAATTATGGACTAAACTTTTAAAATACCCACTTCTGTTGCTAGCACTCATTTTATTTAATACAACCAAAATTGCTTTTAAAGAGTCTATACCGAGTGGGTATTTTCAAAGCCGAACATAGGGGAATTGCATTGTAACTGATCTGCATATAGATTCCTGCTCGCCATTTAAACCCACAAGGATGGTAATGTCTTTATTGTAAAAACCCTCTGCTCTACTGAATACTCGTTATTATTCATATTATTTGATATTAATAACAGAAACATCGATTGATTTCAAATAATTTAATTGACAGAAAAAAAAGTTGACAATCATAGCAACCTATATTATTTCAAAATAGCATTATTTTATAATTTTTTTTACAGAAAAAGATAACTAAGTACTAACATTTATTGATACCATCAGATGCGCTGTATTTTTGTCGTTCTATTCATACCATTACCATCCTTGTGGGTTTAAATGGCGAGCAGGAATCTATATAAAGGTTAGTTACAATGCAATCACCCTATTAGCCCAGTAAATCTAGACGAAAATAAGCTTAAACCCGGAAAAAATTAGTAGTAAGCTATAAATTGCAGAATCTCTTCCTCTTATTGTTCTTTACATCCTGTAAAACCCCACCGACCCTACGGAGGTGGGAACCACCCCAAAACCACCCCCAAATGTGCACTTTTACGGTTTTTATTGTTTTTCTCCCAAACCATAGCTAATATCAAAAAATTGCAAGAGACGTTTCTTGTAGCTTATAAAATTTGCAATCGATTGGTGTATATTAATATATAAATTAATTATATTTGTAGGGTTACAAATCGCTACAAGGTATAAAATATTTATTTAAGTTTAAATCCACTCTTCAAAAAATGATAACGCGTATATTTAATGTTGCGGTATATCTAATTCCAATATGTACGTACTTACTTAGTTTTGTTTATACAGGGTGTTTCCTAAGTACGTGTAGAAAATGCAGGAGGTGATTCCTGGGCGAAAATTATTGTTACTTTTTCGTATAAACTTGTATCCTAATATGCGTAACTCTTCAAGGAAACTTATTAGGATACAAGTTTATACGAAAAAGTAGCATTAATTTTCACCCAGGAATCACCTCCAGCATTTTCTACACCTACGTAGGAAACACCCTGTATATTACTATGATTTGGTACTACCTACTACTAAATATTTGATCTGAAGAAAATCCAAAGCTTGAATTATCGAAATGTCTGATATTTGAAAGTAATATTTAAAAGGTAGAAATAAGTTAATAGTAAGTTAGAAATAAGTTAAATAAAGAAAAACATTTAACAAAAGTTGAAATAAATGAAATATAATAAAGTGATATACATTAACACTGTGGCTCTGTTTCCTCCTCCTCGTTTCTTCTATTTTGACACGAAGTGCCACCAACTACCGATGCTGGACAATTACATACATTGAGGTAACGTATAGAACTAATCGAATTAATAATTACATTGATAAATTTGCAAATATCTACTTTTATTTGCTTAGATGCTACCTCCAAATTCAGGTATGGTTAGGGAATAACGATCTTCCACCAACTCACTGGGGGGTGGATGTGGATCTCCAGTCATGAAAAGCTTGTACCTCATAAAATGAAACAAGGCGTTGCCCCATCCCACATCTTGAAGCTAATATTTTGCAAGTGTAAAGTTAAATGTGGACAATTGTGCACATGCAAAAAATTTTAAATGTCTTGAACAACCCTTTGTGAGAACTGCCAAGGCACTTCGTGTCAAAATAGAAGTAACGAGGAGGAGGAAACAGAGCCACAGTGTTAATGTATATCACTTTATGATATTTCATTTATTTCAACTTTTGTTAAATGTTTTTCTTTATTTAACTTATTTCTACCTTTTAAATATTACTTTCAAATATCAGACATTTCGTGTTGTTTGATAATTCAAGCTTTGGATTTTCTTCAGATCAAATATTTAGTAGTAGTACCAAATCATAGTAATATACAGGGTGTTTCCTACGTACGTGTAGAAAATGCTGGAGGTGATTCCTAGGTGAAAATTAATGCTAGTTTTTGGTATAAACTTGTATCCTAATAAGTTTCCCTGAAGAGTTACGCATATTAGGATACAAGTTTATACGAAAAAGTAACCTTAATTTTCTCCCAGGAATCACCTCCTGCATTTTCTACACGTACTTAGGAAACACCCTGTATAAGCAAAACTAAGTAAGTACGTACATATTGGAATTAGATATACCGCAACATTAAATATACGCGTTATCATTTTTTGAAGAGTGGATTTAAACTTAAATAAATATTTTATACTTTGTAGCGATTTGTAACCCTACAAATATAATTAATTTATATATTAATATACACCAATCGATTGCAAATTTTATAAGCTACAAGAAACGTCTCTTGCAATTTTTTGATATTAGCTATGGTTTGGGAGAAAAACAATAAAAACCGTAAAAGTGCACATTTGGGGGTGGTTTTGGGGTGGTTCCCACCTCCGTAGGGTCGGTGGGTTTTTACAGGATGTAAAGAACAATAAGAGGAAGAGATTCTGCAATTTGTAGCTTACTACTAATTTTTTCCGGGTTAAAGTCTAATTTCACTGGGCTATATGTTCGGTTTTGAAAGTACCCAGACGGTATAAACAGTGCTAAAGACACAGTGTGTTTTACCTGCAAGCTCGTGTCTCTGCACCCGGCTGACGTCACGCGCACGCGATCTATTGAATGTTACAAACGGGCTTAAGCCCGTAGCCCGTTTGTAACATTCAATTATTTAGTACAAGTTTCAGTCATTTTTTTAGGAACTAAAAAATTGACAGGTTGACAGTAATATTGTCTTGAATCTAAACTATTCAGAATCGCTTTTGAAATGGATGAGAATTTAACAGACATATTGGTTTTGGCTGCTGCAGCTATTAACGTTATTTCTATTGCTAATGGCAGCAATGACAGTTGCAGATGACACTAAATATTTATAGTAAACAAAATAGGACACTTTTCATTCCATTTTTTTAAGGACGAAAAAATTGATGAAATGGTTGTATTGTTACGCCCTGGGGGAACGGGTGCGTAGCGCCAGCGAGTCTTATATACATATTTTTGACCCAAACGGCGCCTCATATTGACCGAACTGTTAAAAAAATATGAGCTTCTTTGCCTGTGGGTGATCAACCTTTGACCACTTACGCGACACTCGTGAACAAAAAAATGATGTCAAAAAACACCTTCTTTCAGTAAAGAATCACATCCCAAATTTCATCCTAATCGCCAAAAACAATCTTGTTATTTAAAAAAATAGAAATTTTTTGAAGATCCTTGACGTTGGATAGCGCTTTAACGAAGCAATTTCGGATAGAGGTAAGTTGCGTTAAATCGTCTTATTTTGATCCCCGGAATCTGTGGTTAAGCTATGGCACCATATTTTAGAGACACCCTGTATACGAATTGACAGCTAGCGGCCTTGAAAGTCAGTAATAAAATTATTAATTATTTGCTCAAATTGGTTCGTGTAAATGTAGAGTGTTTTAATTAAATTAAATGAGACTGAGTACCTATCATTATAAAGGTAATACATAAATACAAACAATTTGTTTACGGTTCTAAAATATTTTTCAGATTATGATGATTCGGTAAAAAAGTAAGACATTTCGTAAGTTACGCATTATTAGAAACTTAAAATGAAATTACGAAAATTATACTACATAAAATAATGCTGTGGATCTGTGTTAGAAAACTTTGCTTCGTGGCATGCAAGCACGGCCAACTTCATTAATGACAGCTGTCATTAATGAAGTTGGCCGTGATGCAAGAAGTATATACCTCCACCTGTTATTGTATTATGTAGACGCTCATTTTCAAAATGTTTTCCACAAAAGTGAAAAGAAGGAACAAGTAGCTAAAGTGCAAATTCAGCAATGTTAGATACCCAAATCTTTCGTTTTTTGCATTATAAATAAAATTTATACTTGAATAAATGTTTATTATAAAAGTAACAAAACTTAATTATAAACCTACCTACTATAACTACCTCAAAACATGAACAATAGTGAAATTAATGTAAAAAGTATTATTTTATACATCATTTAAGCATTTTTCTAGTTACTACATTCTTGCAACAACTGCCACTACGAATAAGAATCCCAGTTCTTAAAAATCAAATAGTTTTAATGTAACAAGATTTCATATTGCTACAGCCTGATATCGACTGATACTGTAACTGATGTTAATATTCGCTTTTGCTTTGATTGTATCTTAATTCAGTCTTTTGCAATTATCATTGTAGCATGTTTCATCATAAAACTGATTGTCACATCAAATTCTTGGGTTCATACATCAACATCGTCCTATTAAAGTAAATTTTCACATTTCACATGTTATTTAACTGGAATTACTGGTTGTCAGCTCTAAACTGTACTTAAGTTAAGTTAGGACCCCATCTAAAAAAAATTAACATAAACATAACTTTCAAAGGATAGAATGGATTGTTTTACCTTTAAAAGATTGTAGACACGATTTGTAATGACACCCATTCTCTAACAGTTTCAAATACATGTACAGTTACATTTTACGTGCGTAACTGGCAAACAATAGTTTTTAATTGTCTTTGGTTTTAATAACGTGACATTTAAAACATAAACAAAGATTTTGATGGGGCGAGATGAGATCATATTTACATGGTCGGTAGGAAAATCGTTAACGATCGGTGACGCTCGTGTAATTGTTTCAAAGTAAATGCATCAAATTACCATTATAAGTTTCATCTTCGCAGGGACACACAGTATATGGTTTTGGTAATGGTTTTTCATCCGTATGGGTTTTCATATGATCTTGTAAGTAACCCTTCTGTGAACTTCTATAATCACATATTATATATCACATTGAAATGGTTTTTCCCCCGTATGCATTTTCGTATGCCTTTTTAAGTCACCGTTCCGCGAAAATCTAAATTCACATATATCACATTGAAATGGTTTTTCACCCGTATGGGTTTTCATATGAACTTGTAAGTAAGCCTTCCGTGAACTTCTATAACCACATATATCACAATGAAATGGTTTTTCACCCGTATGGGATTTCATATGAATTTGTAAGTAAGCCTTCCGTGAACTTCTATAACCACATATATCACAATGAAATGGTTTTTCACCCGTATGCGTTTTCGTATGCCTTTTTAAGTCACCGTTCCGTGAAAATCTAAATTCACAAAAATCACATTGAAATGGTTTTTCACCCGTATGCATTTTCGTATGCCTTTTTAAGTCACCGTTCCGCGAAAATCTACATTCACATAAATCACATTGAAATGGTTTTTCACCCGTATGGGTTTTCATATGAACTTGTAAGTGAGCCTTCCGTGAACATCTATAATCACACATATCACAATGAAATGGTTTTTCACCCGTATGGGATTTCATATGAACTTGTAAGTAAGCCTTCCCTGAACTTCTATAACCACATATATCACAATGAAATGGTTTTTCACCCGTATGGGTTCTCATATGTTGTTGCAAGCTACGCTTGTGTGCACATCTATAATGGCATATATCACATTGAAATGGTTTTTCACCTGTATGGGTTTTCATATGATCTTGTAAGTAACCCTTCTGTGAACTTCTATAATCACATATATTACATTGAAATGGTTTTTCACCCGTATGGGTTTTCATATGAACTTGTAAGTGAGCCTTCCGTGAACATCTATAATCACACATATCACAATGAAATGGTTTTTCACCCGTATGGGATTTCATATGAACTTGTAAGTAAGCCTTCCCTGAACTTCTATAACCACATATATCACAATGAAATGGTTTTTCACCCGTATGGGTTCTCATATGTTGTTGCAAGCTACGCTTGTGTGCACATCTATAATGGCATATATCACATTGAAATGGTTTTTCACCTGTATGGGTTTTCATATGATCTTGTAAGTAACCCTTCTGTGAACTTCTATAATCACATATATTACATTGAAATGGTTTTGCACCCGTATGTGTTTTTAAATGTCGTTGTAAGCTAGTCTTCCATGAACTTCTATAATCACATATATCACATTGAAATGGTTTTTCACCCGTATGGGTTTTCATATGATCTTGTAGGTAACCCTTGTGTGAACTTCTATAATCACATACATCACATTGAAATGGTTTTTCACCCGTATGGTCTTTCATATGTCGTTGCAAATTACTCTTACGTGCACATCTATAATCGCATTTATCACATTGAAATGGTTTTGCACCCGTATGTGTTTTTAAATGTCGTTGTAAGCAAGACTTCCATGAACTTCTATAATCACATATATCACATGTAAATGGTTTTTCACCCGTATGGGGTTTCATATGTTGTAAGTTAGTACTCTTTTGTAAACTTCTATAATCGCATCTCTCTCTTGTAGCTATCTTACAAGTCATACAATTACTTCCCCGTTTACTTCCATCCCCACATACAATTCTTGTATATGGTTCTAAGTTACCTCTTGCATAATTCGATTTTGAATTTTCTTCAATTGGATATAAGGTGCTGTACATTGCAGAATCTAACTGTTCAACTTGAAAGTCTTGCCTGATTTCCGATTCAATTTCGTCAATTTCTTCTTTGATATCCAGCTCCTCGCCCACCAAAGGCGCAATCTTAATATAAATATCATCATCATCACTCTTAATATTAAATTTCACATCAGGAGTTTCAGATTTTATTGGGGCATGCAAATGGGTGCTGGTATTTTCATGATTTACTGAAATAATTTACAGTTTATTAAGATATTGGTATTTTAGTACCTAAAGTAGCACAAACAGTATAAGATACAACTATTATTGAAAATATGAAAGCGTATTAATATTAAAAATCTTTTTTTTTTATATACAGAGTGATTTAAATGTACACTGAAAACTTGTAGGAGGTGATTCCTCTCGTCAGAATAAGGAAAAAAATGAATACGGCCCACGGTCCGCAAATGCCTGGTTGCTGAGTTACCAGCTGAGAAAGATCACTAACTTTGTTTGTAAGAATTCAACCAAATCAGGGAGTACTATGGCTTACGTATATGTAATTTTCTTATTATTTGTTTAAATATCCTTAAAGATTGAGAATCTTTTATGCTGGAATGTAATTTGTTATAGATTTTATGCCAACAAAAAAAAGGCCTGACTGATACTGAGAGTCTATTAGAAGGTATAACAGGATTGGATTTATTGCGAGTATTGTGATTATGTACATCTTCATTTTTGTCAAGTTTACTAATATTTTTTCGAATGTGCATTAACACTGTATACCGGGTGAGTCCGATCACCCGTATCAGTCGTTTTTTTTTCGAAAACGGTTAATCGTAGAGTTCGGATAAAAAATTTTTATTACAAAAGCCTTCATGAAGAATCGAATGGTGACATTGGCATTCGTCGGAAAAATCGGCATCCTGAAGAGTTTGCTCCAGAATGTCGAGAACTCCAAAATTTCAAATAGCACGGAGGGTTAAAAGTAGTATTGTTGAAAAGGTCTTTAAAAAGTACTGGTCGGCCGCTCGGGGTTGAGAAAACGCACGCACCCTCAATCGCTTACACTCGCGTTCAGTCGTGCCATTTCTGTGCAGAATCTCAACGTTGTACACTCAGCAGCAGCAAATATTATAAGACGTATCTGAAGTCCCAAAGCGGAATAAGCAATAGTTATGAAATGTTTATTCTCTTGAGTGTACGACAACCCCCACGCTCCTGAATTTACCAGCGCCAAGTGCAACTTTTTCTCAACCCTGAGCGGCCGACCAGTAAGTAAGTTTTGTAGGAAAATAATTTTATTACCCCCACCCCTTCCGAGGAATATTCGATTGAAGTTATTAAGTAATTGTTCTGTTATTTAGGGAGGATGTATATGGCCTAAGTAACTACATACGTCCTAACAACAGAAATGCATGGATAATCAGCAGTGGATGAACACGGGCTGACAAGAAGAAGAAGAAAACTGTTATTTAACTTTACATTTAAAAAATGTCTAAAATGTAAGTTTGACAATATCACAATAATTGTTCAAACTGTCGTCCATCTACTTCTAACACTGTCGAGCGCTTCTAGTCACGTTATCAGTGGCTCTCAATATTTCTTCACCACTTAGCGACCGGCAGGCATTGCGAATTCTCAGCTTCATATCATCTCTCGTTGTAGGCTTTTCGCCATAGACAATATCCTTAATACGGCCCCTAAGAAAAAAATCCAGGGGGGTACAATCGGGTGACCTATTGTCAAACTTACATTTTAGACATTTTTTAAATGTAAAGTTAAATAACAGTTTTCTTCTTCTTGTTAGTCCGTGTTCATCCACTGCTGATTTTTCATGCATTTCTATTGTTAGGACGTATGTAGTTACTTAGGCCGTTTACATCCTCCCTAAATAACAGTACAATTACTTAATAGCTTCAATCGAATATTCCTCAGAGGGGGTTGGGGTAATAAAATTATTTTTCCTACAAAACTTGCTTAATTTTTAAAGACTTTTCCAACGATATCACTTTTGACCCCCCGTGCTATTTGAAATTTTGGAGTTCTCGACATTCTGGAGCAAACTCTTCAGGATGCCGATTTTTCCGACGATTGCCAATGTCACCATTCGATTCTTCATGAAGGCTCTTGTAATAAAAAAATTTGGCCCAAACTCTCTACGATTAACCGTTTTCGAAAAAACGACTGACACGGGTGGTCTGACTCACCCGGTATACAGGGTGGATGACAAAATCCGCCCCGAGCTATACAGCTTTTAATGAGATCGGATTGTTACGGTCGACATGCCAATCCAAATGGGTCATTAAATACTACGTTTTGATGTAAACGTCATCCCGGAGATCGCGACTAGCATGTAAACAAAACCATGTGACACATGGGGTCTGTGATTGGTTGCTTACAGGGAACGTCCATAAGCAACCAATCACAGATCCTACTACGGTCATGTATCACGTGATTTTCTCCAGAAATGACGTGTAGCAAGAACATTTTCAGGGCCTACTAGATTTTAGCAGCGATAGTCAACTTTTTATTGTTAAATAAGCACCTACAGCTCCACCAAGCTTACAAATGCCCCGGAAAATATCTCAACTAAATTTTAAAAGACAAAGCTCGACAATACGTCAACCAATAGCAAACAATATCCTACTCAAAAGTACATTCACTTGAAAAATTCAATTGACATTTGAAATTTTAATAATTTCAGCGTTTGTCACATTGTTTTGATATTTAAAATCTGTTAAGTATGAATGCTAAATCGAGGAATCAGGAATCATTGGGAAGGTCATCGAATTCTTCGAATTAAAAGTATTTACAATTATTTAAATTTGCCGCCTATTTTTTTCTATTTTGACTGTACTTTGAAAAACTATATCAGCTCCGTACCACGCCCCCTTTCAACTTTGTAAGCTTGGTCAAGCTGTATATTTTTTGTAATTCTGAATAAGCGTTTTTTTCCGAGTTCAACGATGTATAATAAGTCACCCTACCATCACCAAAAAGTAGTAAAAAAAATTGTTTAAAATTACTCTCTTGACTACCAATTTCGCAATTAGCTTTCAATAGTACGCTTTAACTAACATAATATTGACAACTGCTTAACTACTTGATGAAACTTTTAGCACTGGACTTTGAAGTAGTACAGAATATTCCGTAGTTAATGCTTAAATTCAAAATACACCTCCCCTGGACTTTCCCATACTAAAAATAAACATTTCGTTTTTAGTATTCACAATAAAGTTCGCGAGGCAGACCCTGGAAATCATTTGAATGCGTAGCTAGAAAACCGAGACTATGCGGGTTCGATATGTACAGAAGAATATCTAACTGTAATAATCAGCTTGAAATTACAGCTGGCGAAGCCAAAGGGCTTTCAAACAAGTTGTTGCGAAACCTGATCATATAACTCGTTTTTGAGTTATGGGGCGAAATTTTGAAAAATTCATAACGGCCGCCATTTTCAAGTTAGAGAGTCCGCCAAAACTGTTTCCCTTGAATTATGGTCTTCTTTCATATCCCCTAATTGCGCTTCTGAAAAAAATGCTACAAAAAAAACATGTCTAACTTCCGCTTCCGGTTTCGGATTTTTATGAAAAGCTTATTTTGTCGATGAATTTTCGATATACCCCTTCATTTCAAATTTCATCAAAATCGCTTACTAGTTTGTGCGTTAGAGGCGTTACATACACACATACATACGTACATATTTTATAATCAATTCAGAAAACTAACGTGACGTTTAATGTGTCCAATGGAAAATTTAGTTGGCTAGTATAAAAATCACTATAAATTTTCGAAAATGGGGCTTTGATTACTAATAGCTGATAGGATTTTTTTTGTTAATCAACTGAATTTTCCATTTAACACATTAAATGTCACGGGAGTTTTATGAATGTATTATACACACCCACAGATAAGACATTTTTTCCAGACTACTTTTTTGGGTTCCTGGAAGCCCAAAAGACGTATTTCCGCGAAAAT
This sequence comes from Hemicrepidius hirtus, assembly GCA_963082805.1. Classification (NCBI taxonomy): domain Eukaryota; kingdom Metazoa; phylum Arthropoda; class Insecta; order Coleoptera; family Elateridae; genus Hemicrepidius; species Hemicrepidius hirtus. Next base: position 8,844,810 of record OY720165.1, read on the forward strand.
CTCGATTTCGAAAATTTTCATGATATCAATACTCAATATCAATATTCATATACCAGTGGTGGTATGGGAAAGTAAATATACAAGCGGCCTCAAAATTTGTACATTGTAGTGTAGGATCTGGATCTCTGATGCCGTAACATTCAAGTTTTACTAATAATAGCTCATGGTTGACCATATCAAAGGCACCACTCATGTCAAATAAAATCCCTAAAGCCAAATTTCTGTGTTCAATTGATTCTAATACAAAATTTATAAGTTTATCAATGGCAGTTATAGTGGATCGATTTTTGCGATAGCCACTTTGACCGTCACACAAGGTATTATTATACAATTATCAAGGTATGTGTATAAGCATGTACTGTAACATTTTTCAAAAATTTTTGAAAATTGATTGAGTAAAGCAATTGGTCTGTCTGACGTCATATCACAGTGAGAGCCTTTGTTTTTGTAGGTATTATTTTACTATGCTTCAGTGTTGTGGGGAAAGATTCCAATTGAAAAGACAGATTTATAATTTCAGACAGAGAGCTATTAATTAATGTAGATAAAGTCTGTTTTTTTTTAAAGATCCACCAACCTTGCAATTTCTCTCGAAAGTATGTTTGGCAACGCTGCTGGTGAAATTTTTTAGTAATTTTTAAAGTAGGGTTAGGACTAATAAATTTAATGGTTAATTTTGACAAGTGCTTTTCACAAGAAGTATTTTCATATATTTTGTTAAATATTGTTGATTTATGTGGATATATGCTGAGTTTATGTAAATTTGCTCGATTTAATAAGAAGTATTATAGTTTTATAATTATTAATCTATAAATAATTCGAGGTAAGAATAAAAAAATGTATTGAAGCATTAGAATAATTGGGATTATTTTCAGAATCAGATTCGGGCGGTTCAAAATTGAATCTGTATCCGAATCTTCACCTTGAGATATTACGATTGGCGGTATATTTTGAACATAAAGATGTCCATTTGTCCTAAATTATTTATCAGCTGCCATAATTGAACTTTTGTACATGTAAGTTAAAATGGAACGTTACAGTTTATTAAATAATTTCCCATTGCAGTTTTGTTGGAATAATGTATTGGAGGTCTCTCCAAACGGACAGAATGACATGGGGCATTGTCAAAAATAATAACTGTTTTAAAATCATCAGATGGTAGAGCTGGAATTAATTGATTAATCCACTCTTTAAATAGCCGACTATTCATCGTTTTGTGATAATCCCGATCATTGTTTCTAGGTCTTAAAAGCAAACTACATCCATCTAAGAAACCTCAACACACCCAGGATGGAGCACTGTAAACCTGCTTTCCTTAATTTCTAATCTTTCTTGGGAAGGTTGTCAATAGTCCAAGATTTAGTAGCAGAATCGTTTTTGTAAATCGGGGTTTCATCAATAAAAATAAATCTTATATTAGAGTACCTATTAGTCTTCTTTATGTTTTAATTAACATTTTAAATAATTTAAATTTGAAACGTAGTGATGCGCACGCATAAATTGACAGAACATTTTGATTGATCTTTGAATCAATGTTACTATATATTGACAAAAATTACTAAAAATTTCAATTTTTTTATTATACCAACTGAAATCAACAGGTGGTGGATCTTTAAAAAAAAACGGACTTTATGTGTTTAATTAATATCATAGTTTTCCAGGGATTTCATCTTATCCTGCTGAATTTTTTCGAGACACACTAACTATAATGTTTTCAATTTCCGTCAGCATAGTAGGACTCAAAAAGAAGCAATTAACATTGATGGGGATATGAGATAAATTAGCTGTAATTCTATCAGAGTCTTTACTGTTAATATTCAGAAAATGTTTATCGAGTTGATTACATATGTCCTTAAAATCATTTGTTTTGGTTCTTATGGAAAGTATTTCTCTGGTTTGGAGGCACTTACTAGTGTATTTTCAGAATTTTTAAATTATTCAAAGGCGGGTAGACCATTTTAGCTTTTAAGTCATCTTTTTTGTTTTTTCATTTCTGGTAAAGTTAATAGTGAATTTGAAATCCTCCATGCTAGACAAAAAGAAAAGGTACTCTTTTATTGTACAACGTTTTTGAAATATGGCGGTTTTTACAGGATGGTTCGTATCACCGCATACCACTTTGGGCACCTGAATTTCAAAAATTCAACTAATAAGATAGTTTGTATATCTATCCTGTTCGTAGTCATCAATAGTTATTTTTTATACAAGACGATAAAATTATATTTTATCGACAAGCGGAATGTGTTAATTCACGAGCGATGAAATCGTGAGTGAATTAATTTTCGCGAGTCGATAATTAAATTTTATCGTCGTGTATAAAATTCTATTTTTTTTCTATAGCAGATGTTAAAAAAATAAGAAAAATTTGAAAAAAAAAACAATTTAAAATTAGATTATATTAAACCCGAAAATCTCAGTAGCAAAGGTTTCCATTCGGTTTCCATGGAGTTTCCAGAAAATTAAAGTACTTTATCTATCCTTGCGGTTAAAGTGTTACTTTATCTACCCTTGCGGTTAAAGTAATACTTGATCAACTATTTTTAGTCGAACAAAGCACACTTTAACATCTGCTATAGAAAAAATTTATTTTTTTGAAATTCAGGTGCCCAAAGTGGTATGTGGTGATACAAATACGGTCCTATAAAAACAGCGATTTTTCAAAAACGGTGCACAGTTTCGTTGTACAGCAACAGTACCTTTTTTTGTCTAGCATGGGGGGTGGTCGGGTGTGTCACAGCCACTATTGACTTTACCAAAAGTCAAAAGACGAAAAACCAAAATGGTCCTTCAGGATAATTTTAAAATTCTGAAAACACAGTAATAAGTGCCTCCCAACCAGAAAAATACTTTCCCTAAGAACCAAAATAATATCTTATTTGGTTAAATTTTTACAAATAAAATTAGTGATTCTTCGTTCCCTCTTTGTCAGCTGGTAACTCAGCAACCAAGCAATTTCAGACCATGCGTCCTAATATAAACTTTTTTTCTTATTCTGACAAGAGCAATCACCTCTTATTAGTTTTCAGGGTACTTTTTAATCACCCTGTATATAAATAAAGGATATTTGTCAAACCAAATATCACTGAAAAGCACAAAAAGGAAAAAATGATTTTCCTACTTATACTCCCTGTTTGCAACTCAGCTTGAGAAAAGTTTCCCTTGATGTCTTTCCCATTCCAAACATCCAAGGTAGGATCCTCGGTATCCATCATGAAGCCCTCACATACAATTTCTGATTTTACTACAACGTCATTTACGTAAAGAAAATTCCGCGTTAGTGAAACGTTCGGGTAAAATTAATTTTAAACACTTACCACCTGCTTGAGAAAAGTTCTCCTTGCTGTCGTTGCTATCCTGAGCATCCAGAGTAAGATCATCCGGATTTATCACCAATCGCCCATCTACAACTTCAGAATGAACTGCGACATCATTGTAGTGCACAAAATCCATGTCAGTGCAAGAGGTCTTCAGTTTATTACAATACACACAAACGTTAAAACATAAATCGTAAAAGCTCTTCACAGGTTATAAAACGCTAAACGGTAAACCATAAATTAATGCTTATAGAGGTTTATAGATAAGAAACTCGCGTGTACAGGTTTGGTTCATTGTAATGTGCGCCACCTGGATGTACGGCGCCTTAACTAAATGCACTGAGGGTTGCCTGCCTACTCCGATTTTAGAATTTTAGTAGTAAATGGTAGTAAGGAATATTTTATCATAATTGCAATGAACTCAACTATTGAAATACTTTGTATAAGTATTACGTTAACACCATTGCAATTATAACAAATTCCTTATGTTTTATAAGTAATAATAATAAAAAGGCCTTAAATATTACCTATAGAAATAATAAATATTATTAAATAAAATATCGATTTTAAGGGAAATAATATTTATTTGCTTAATACGTATTTCGGTATCGATGCTAAACATTTGTTAGAACAAAATCACACATTGACATCTAATAATACAATTAAATTTTTACACTTTTCTGATAACAAAAATAAATTAAATATTTTGGAACCTTTTGAAATTTATAAGCACACAAAAAACAACATGCCTACCTTTAATGAATAAGCAAATTGAGCTCTTAGATTCTCCTTTACTGGCAATTTTGAAATAGAAGATGGCTTTAATGGAATCAAGTACCTAGTTGCTATTGCTATATAAATCATTAATCATTTGTTATTAAACATCTTATATTATGCTTTCGACAATGGCACAATCTTCGCAACTCCAAGGTGTGTAAGAAAACCTCCTCGTTTCACACCTACGATATAACAGATTCAATATTAATAACATTAAGGAAATTTCTAAACATTTATGAAGCTAATATTGGGCAACTTAAATTCCTTTAGGCAATGTAATATGAGAGTTTTGTTACTGTTACGATTAAAACTAACACTAAAATTATTGATAGACAATTTTTTTTTCTCTGGGGTAATAATTATACTAACTTATATGAATAATTACTTACCAACAAGTGAACCTGAAAGTTTGCGTTTCCGTGGGTTGATAACAGTAGCAACTTCAGCTACTCAACTTCAAATACCTCCAAGATTTCATGATTTTAGTATAGCTGCCAAATATTGTAGACAAGTAAAAAATTGCGGAGGGGCAATGGTGTATATAAAAAACGGAATTCAACATTCGGTCATTTCTTGTTATGATCATCTTATAGAGGAACAATTGTTTGAATTCTGCTGTATTCGTTTACTAACATTGAATTTATACATAATTTGCTTATAGGTATAGATCTCCCACTCAAAATATCGATGCATTTCTGGTAAAACTTGAAAGTCTCCTAAACTATTTCCCACCTACCTCCAAAATAATTCTGTGCGGGGACTTCAATATAAATTTTTTTGAAAATCGTAAATCAGCATCGTTTAAAATTCTCCTAAAAGCATTCAATCTGAAGGTTCATAACACATCACCCACTAGAATAACCAAGCTGTCAGCTACTTTAATCGATTACTTTATATCAAATTTCAATTCAGAAGTGGCAGTATTAAAAGAGCATATCCCTTACTCAGATCATGATGCCTTAATTGCAAACTTACGTTCAATCACTTTTAATCATCATCTTCAAAGGACAGAAAAGAGAATATTTTGCTCAAAGAATTTTGAAAAATTCTCTGTTCTCTGTAATAACAGAAATTGGTCCCTTCCAGATAACACCGTCGATATCAACGAAAAGTTTGAGCATTTCTTAATCTCTTAATTAACATCTTTGATAAATCTTTCCCACTAAAGGTATGCAAGAGCAGAGTTTCGGACAAAAATTGGGTAACGAAAGGAATTCGCATATCTGCTAAAAATAAAAAGTGCTTACATTACCTGAGTAAATTTACCAACAACAAAACTTTCCTGGTGCAATATAGAGCATATAAAAAAAATTTCAAAAATGTAGCGAAAAAAGCCAAGGAATTATATTATCTTAACAAAATTAGTACATCTAATAATAAAGCAAAAGCAACCTGGAATATAGTTAAAGATATCACTGGAGGCAGATCTAGCAATTCAGCGAAAGACAATGAAATAACTAACTTAAGTCACAATGGCAATACTGTAACCGAACCTTTCGAAATTGCAAATGTCCTAAATACCTTTATCACAAACACAGCATCACTTACCCTAGATAGTTTGAATATTCCTCATATCGATAACCCTACAAATATGGTATGTCCTAGAGAAAATTCATTTTACATTAATCCAGTGGACATTCAGGAACTCCAAGACACTATCTCAAAATTTAAAAAAAAACACTCTTCAGGTTTTGATAATATCCCTGTACAAATCTTTAAACATTTTCCTTTGGATCTGTGCAAATTGATGGTATCCTTGATTAATGAGTCATTCGAAACTGGCATCTTTCCAAACTGTTTAAAAAGAGCAATAATTATACCCACTTCCCAAAGGTGGGTGTAAATTAAACAAGTCAAACTACCGTCCTATTTCCCTACTCAGTATACTTTGTCAAAAATAATCGAAACATTAATGAAAAAACGGATTCAATCATTCGTTGATAAATTTAACTTGATTGTTCCAAACCAATTCGGTTTTCAACCTGGTTCAAACACAGAAAAAGCTATTTTTAACTTGTTTTCTTATATAACTAACGCGTTAAACGACCAACATCATGTCATTGGGCTTTTTTGTGATTTGGCAAAAGCCTTCGATTGTGTTCGTCATGACATGTTATTAAATAAATTATATAATTACGGGTTTAGAGGAATTGCTCACAGCTGGTTAAAATCCTATCTCAGTGGTAGACAAGCTTGTTGCCCAAACTAAATTCTGCTTTTACTCGGTAAAAGTTATTTCATATGACCTAAACTCAAACGTAGCTAAAACCGTATATCACGCTTACTTTGAATCATTATTGCGTTATGGCATTTTAAAAACGGTTGAGGTAAAAAACGAAATTTTGCAGACAACCTAACCTATTGAAGGTATAAACTTTCTACTATTTTTTTTGTAAAGTAATTAATTAACTGATTTAAAATCACAATCACTGCATTTTACATTCAGACAAACAGAAAATCTACATTTTATAGGAAACCGTTAGTCCACGCGAGTTGAAACGAAAGTACCTTTTTTGTTAATTAGGCAACAGGTCATACAAATCTCTAAACTAAAATCTCAAAAACCAAAAGGTTAAGAAAAACGGGTTACAAGAAAACGGTGATAACCCCCATTCGTGCCGCCCCTGGTGAATTTACAAAAGAAAAATAGTAGAAAGTTTATACCTTCAATAGGTTAGGCTTCCTGCAAAATTTCGATGTTTTATCTCAAACTGTTTTTAAAATGCAATTGTTTTCCGTTTTTTCAACACCATTTTCAAAGACGTGCAACTTCCTTATGCTGCGGTTTAGGACAAAATTTTTATAGACATTTTCGACTTATTTTTGTGTCAGGAAGCGGCTGGTAAATTTATGGCACTAGGTTGAGAGACACCCGCCTTTCACTTCCAAATATTTGCAGATTATTCAGTGTAGACATTGTTCCAAAATATAATTCATATGGAGTTTTATTAATTTTGGAAATTGTTCCAGTCCGATTAATTACATACCTACACTACTGTATTGACTGCTTCTGCCCAATAAAATTTCTCCAACTTTTTTTTCATACATCATTGATCCGAGCTACTTCAACAATTGTTCTCATCTCTCGTTCTGCACCTCCAATATGTTGTGATGTATAACTAACTGTAAGTTTAAGTTGATGACGAATGCCGTTGTTTAGCTGGCAGTTTATTTATCATTTGATTATTCATTTCCAAACCATTATCAGACCGAAACACTTTTATCTTGTTTCCAGTATCTGCTTCAAAAATAGGAATAAATTCCTGTAGTTTTTCATAAACCTCGCTCTTGTGTTTCAGAAAATAAACTGTTCTGTAATGAGAATAGTCGTCTTTAATAAGCAGGAAATATTTTGACCTACCTATAGACTCTTCTTCCATTGACCCACAAACATCTGCATACAAAAGTTCGCCTACTTTTGTGGTTACAGATTTTGATGTTAAAACTGGCTGACGATGTTGCTTCCCAAAAATACAAGCTTCACACTGAAATTCCGTATCTGATATTTCCATATTATATTGTTTCAAAATTATTTTACAATGTTGTATATTTTGATGACCCATTTTCTGATGTCATTGTTTTAATGTTGATACATTTGTGCAGTTTGCTTGATTTGCCGTTATTCCCTTCTGCACATGAATTTTTAATTGAAATAAATTTCCATCTCTAATGCCACTTGCTACTATTTCACTTTCCTTCCAAATATGACATTCGTTTTCTGTGTGACAATTATACATATATCCTTCATCAGCTTGTAACGTGCTTAAATCGCGTTACAACGTTAAACAAGTACCTCAGCTAAACTCTGTGGAGACGGGTGGGTTCTTGATTCAACAACGAAATATTATTAACAGAAGATTAACAAAATGGGCGCCACTTCAACACTAAAATCCTGAAATGTTAGTCGGTCAGTTGCAGATAACCGAAGAGAAGATGTTGAGCACTCGAAAACAATTTATAGCCTTACCTTTTTCAACTACAAATTGTCAGTTGCTGAAATTGGTTAATAAAATAAACTAAAATGAACATACACAAGCAATAAGGTTAACAAAGTTTTAATACAATAATATAATCAATTAAAGACAGAAACAAGATGTTAAAAATATCATAAAAGACAATGATAATATAAGTAAAGGGTCGTCACCCAATAATGTTTTAGAAACTACTTAATCTGATTTAATTGAATGAATGATTAATAATAATTTTTTCGATTAGATGTAGTTTCTCTCAAACTAAATTAGGTACTTATATAAGTATTGTTATTCCAGTTAAAATTGATATTTTATTTGATATTTATATTTCTATATAAGTATGTAACTTTCTGTAATGTATCGCGGCGCTTGCGTGAACAGCAGAAAGTTTCCGTGAACGGAGTTGCCGACATGATGGTGATGGGTATTGTTCACTTGTATATGGGTAAAGAATAAATCTTTAGTGTGTGAGTGTCTCTAATTTTTTTTCCCACAACCCACCAAGAAGTGAACATCACAACTGGCGACGAGGTAAAGAAGTGAAAATTATAGTAAAATAAGATGGATGAACAACCAGTTTTTTCCAAGGTAGTCGGAATTCTTAATGAATTCAACCCCGAGGTAAACAGTTGGCTTATACATCAAAAAAGAGTGCAGCAATATTTTATTGCAAATAAGATCACCGACAACGAAACAAAACGTGCGATATTGTTAAATGGTTTGCACGAAGATGCGTATAAATTACTTTGTAACCTCACTGTTCCAGAAGACCCGGAAGTCTGTGAATATGATACATTAATTACTGTTTTAAAAAACCATTATACACCAGTGAGGCCAGTGTTTGCCGAAAGGTTTCGATTTTATGCTGCACAAAAGCAACCGGAAGAATCGCTGCAAGATTGGGCTGCACGTGTTAAAAAGTTAGCAACACATTGCAAATTCGAAGCTTTTTTAGAGACTGCCATTCGCGACAAATTCGTAATAGGTTTAGAACCAGGAAAAGTCAGAGATAGGTTATTTAGTGAAGATGAAGAACAATTAAACTTTGCAAAGGCGTTATCAACAGCAATGACAGCCGAAACAGCTAGATTAAGTTATGGAATACAAGAGCAGACATCAAGAATTGCTATTAAGGCCGAACCAGGAGAAGTTTACCGGGTAGGCGCAGTTTCCAATGTACCTGCAGAAGTCCGCAGTCGATCGTATGTTGCACGAGGAGGACGCCGAGGATATGCAAACGGCCCTGGCGGCAGCGGTTACCAACAAGGTCGAGCAGCCGTACCTATCGCGCAGCGCCAGGCAACTTCTTGTTCCGTATGTGGTAAGAAAAACCATCAACGTGAAAATTGTAGATATCGTGACTATTCTTGCAATTCTTGCGGCATCAAAGGTCATTTGCAAAGTGTATGTGAAAAAGAAGGTCAAAATTGGGTTCATACTAATCGCTATTTAGAAAAAGAGGAAGTACCAATTTTTAATTTAACTGCTAATAAAAATTTGCCTTTTACAATTGATGTAAAATTAAATAATGATTGGTTTTTAATGGAATTAGACACGGGAGCTTCAGTATCAGTGTTATCGGAATTTTTATGGTCTCATAAATTCGCAAATTTAGAATTGGTACCGGCTGATCTATGTTTAGTTAGCTATACAGGAAACAAAATTTGGCCGGTGGGAAAAAGTAAAATAAATGTAACATACAATAATGTAAAAAAAGATATTGACTTTTACGTTATAAAAAACGGTGGACCGCCATTGTTAGGAAGGAATTTCGTTTACGAATTTAAATTGAACTTAGCTAGTATTAATTATTTAACCACTGGAGTTGATGCCATAATTCACGAGTACCCAGAAGTATTTGCAGATAAATTGGGAATTTTTAAAAATCAAAAACTGCACTTAACTCTGAAAGATGGCGCAACTCCAAAATTTTTCCGTCCACGTCCACTTCCTTATGCGTTGAAAAAGAAAGTTGACGAGGAATTGGAAAACCTTATTAAAAACAATATAATAGAACCGTTACGATTTCTGATTGGGGTACTCCTATAGTTCCTATAATAAAGAAGGATGGTTCAGTTCGAATATGTGGTGATTATAAAATAACTTTGAATCATCAACTTAAAATTGATAGCTATCCCTTACCACGAGTTGAGGATCTTTTAACTAGAATTACAGGCGGAGAAAAATTTTCTAAAATCGATTTGAGCCATGCCTATCAACAGCTGTTGCTGGATAACTCCTCAAAAGATTTAACTACAATTAGTACCCATAAGGGGTTATTTCGTTATTTAAGATTACCTTACGGAGTTTCTTCAGCACCGGCTCAGTTTCAAAGAATTATGGAACAATTATTTTTGAATATCAAAAATGTCTCTTGTTTTTTAGACGATATTTTAATTACTGGAAAAGACACAAACGAGCACATGTATACATTGAAACAAGTTTTAAAGATTTTACAAAACCATGGTTTAACTGTAAGAAAAGAGAAATGTTCATTTTTCCAAGATTCAGTTACATATTTAGGGTATGTTATAAATAAACAGGGGGTAACTAAATCACCGGAAAAGATAAAAGCAGTATTAGATGCTCCAGTACCTGGAAATGTAACTGAATTGAAATCTTTTTTGGGATTAATTAACTACTATCACAAATTTTTACCAGGGTTACCGAATGTTTTATATCCATTATATCAACTTATTAAGAAAGATGTAAAATGGAAGTGGAGTAACAATTGTCAAATTGCATTTGATAAAATTAAAGATCTCATGGTTTCACCGCAAGTTTTGGTACATTATAACCCAAATTTACCTGTTAATTTGACAGTTGATGCTTCTGATAAAGGTCTAGGGGCTATTTTAACACATGTCTATACAGATGGATCGGAACGCCCAATAGCTTTTGCTTCCAGAACATTAGTAGATGCAGAAAAACGATATTCACAGATAGATAAAGAAGCAACAGCTATTGTGTTTGGTGTAAAGAAATTCCATCAATATTTATACGGCAGGAAATTTGGTTTGTTGACTGATCATAGACCTTTAGTGTCAATTTTTGGCCCCAAACGGGGCATACCCATGATGATGGCTAATCGACTACAACGTTATGCCTTATTTTTAAGTGGTTATGATTTTGAAATACAGTATGTTAGTACTTCAAGAAATCGCGCAGATTGTCTTTCGCGTTTGCCAATAGAAACTAATCACACTGAATTTGAATCAGCAATTGGTAATATTCAATATTTAGATAACACCGAGTTACCAATCAACACAAAGGATATTAAAGAAGCTACTCAGAAAGATGCTATTCTGAAAGATATATCTAATTATGTAAGCTCGGGTTGGCCGCAATCCATTACTGATAAAAGTATATTACCCTATTTTCATAGGAAAGACGAAATCACGGAGATAGATGGTATTTTACTCTGGGGTTATCGTGTAATTGTACCCAAGACTTTACAGTCTGTAATTTTAAAAGAATTGCATGTAGCGCATTCAGGAATAGTAAAAACAAAATCAGTGGCAAGATCTTATGTATGGTGGCCAGCACTAAATAACGATATTGAAAATTTGTGTAGAGCTTGTGAAAAATGTCAAAGATTGAGAGTCAATCCCCCCAAAAATTCAACCGAATTATGGCCGCTGGCGGGCGTTTGGGAAAGACTTCATTTAGATTTTTTAGGACCGGTTCAGGGGAAATATTTTTTAGTCCTAATAGACTCGTACACCAAATGGCTAGAAGTGTTTCGAGTTCCCTCAATTACTTCGGCTCAAACAATAAAAATCCTTAGAGAGGTATTTTCTAGATTTGGACTGCCAAAATTATTAGTTACAGATAACGGTACACAATTAGTTTCTAATGAGTTTGAATGTTTTTTAAAACATAATGGCATAGAGCACATCACTAGTCCACCATACTATCCTATGTGCAATGGGGCAGCAGAAAACTCCGTAAAAACAGTAAAAAATTATTTATTAAAAGAAATTTCTAAATTTGATACCATTGACATTGATAGAGCCCTAAGCGTTTTTTTAATGAGATATAGAAACTCCGCGCATTGTACAACTGGAGAGACGCCGGCGCGATTACTATTGAACAGACCAGTAAGAACTAGGTTAGATCTTATTCGTCCGGAGGGTTTGAAATATGAACCCCAGGTCATGGAGGACAGCATCAAAATAAATATCGAGAATAGCAGAATACGACAAAAGAGAAATTTTAGAGGTCGGTCTAAGCGGGCATTTAGAGTGGGTGAGTTGGTATTAGTCAGAGACTATAGGTCGAGTAAGCCATCGTGGACCAAGGGAATCGTTACAAACATATTAGGCAAACAAACCTATGACGTTATAATACCGAATACTAATATTAAATGGAAAAGGCATGTGAATCAGCTGTTGTCTTGCAATGATTCAGATGACTTGCCAATGCCAACTGCTGATTCAAACGTCGTACACTTTAATGGTGGGATTCAAAATGATGAAGACACTGATAACACCACCGATGGTAGTGTCAGTGAACCAGAGCCTGATAACGTAGTCGAAGAGCCACAGGGTACTCAAACAGATGATATTACAATTCGCAGGTCTGCACGGACAAAAAAATCTCCTGTCAGATTTAGATATAATTAAAATTGTATAAATAATTTATGCTGTAATTAAGGGAAGAGGTATGTAATGTATCGCGGCGCTTGCGTGAACAGCAGAAAGTTTCCGTGAACGGAGTTGCCGACATGATGGTGATGGGTATTGTTCACTTGTATATGGGTAAAGAATAAATCTTTAGTGTGTGAGTGTCTCTAATTTTTTTCCCACAACCCACCAAGAAGTGAACATCACACTTTCAAAATATATCAAATTATAAAAATAAATTATAACATATTAAATGTTTGACGTCAAATAGATTATCAAAAATTATACATTATGAAAATTGTTAGAAATGTGTTCTAGTGGATTTTAGTTGGCCACCATTACTATATTGTTTTAGTTCCGTTTTGATTATAAGTTGACAGCTGATATGTGTGGTCGTTGTCATACTGTATTGTAATCCTTGTGTTTCTATGGTCTGGTGGACTGTATTTTTTCTAAAAATAAGAGACCGTTTTTTTTGTCACACTATTTTATTGTCACAAAAAATCATCTCCAAAATAATAAAAAAACAAAAACCTCCCCACTTAACTTGATTTTGTCACGGAGGCTGTAACATTCTCCCCCCGTGAGGAACTTCTAATTCTTCACCGTCATCTAATCTTAGGCGGCATAACTTTGTTACTGGTCTTCTAAAAATTCCGTTCTGTGTTCGAACGTCTGCAACTCTTATGCGTCCATCGGGTCCGATAATTGTTGCTTGTACAATGCCTTTTTTCCAAGTATTTCGCGGTAAGTTTTCGTCCAAAATTACAACAACGTCATTGACCTTTATTGGAACTGCATCGTTCGTCCATTTACTTCTTTTTGTTAAAGTGGACATGTACTCTTTAACCCAGCGTTTCCAGTACGAGTTCGCTAGTTGTTGAGCTTTTTCCCATTGCCGTCGTAAATGTTTTTCTTCTCCATGTTTTACCCATGTAGTTTCACCGTTGGATGAGCCTAGTAAAAAATGATTTGGTGTCAGGGCCTCGGAATCTTGTGAATCAACGGAAACATGCGTAAGGGGTCTGGTGTTTAATATATTTTCCACTTCAGTAAAAAGAGTTAAAACCAATTCGTCCTTTAATACTTGTCTATTTAGAACGATTTGAAATGTTTTCTTGACACTTCTGACTAAACGTTCCCAGGATCCGCCCATGTGCGGTGCTCCGGGGGGCAAAAACTTCCATTGAATTTCTGTCATACTTGCAAATTCTTCCATTTTTTCTTTATTTAATTTTTTAATCGCTATTTTTAGTTCTTCTGCAGCTCCTCTGAAATTAGTACCATTGTCAGACCAAATTTGTGTTGGTCGTCCTCTTCTTGAAATCAGTCTTCTTAATGCCATTATTGCTGAATCAGCAGATAAGGAATGAGCTACTTCTAAATGCACTGCTCGTACACTTAAACACGTAAACAGCACACCCCAGCGCTTTTCTTGTCTTCGTCCAACAGATACTTTTATTGGGCCGAAATAATCGATGCCACAGAAGGTAAAGGGTCGCACATTCGGCGTCAGTCTAAATATAGGTAACTGTCCCATGGTCGGTATTTCTTGTTTCGCTTTTCTGTGTCTACACTTTAGACATTTTTTAAATACAGATTTTACAGCAGCTCTTCCATCAATAATCCAAAACTTTTGTCTCAGTTCGTTTAAAACCAATTCTATTCCCTGATGGGCATATCGTTCATGATAGTTTTGAATCAATAGTACTGTAAATTTATGTTTAGGACTCAAGATGTACGGACGTTTTGCTCTTTCGGTCATAAAGGGCGTAAGGTTTGTTCTTCCGTCTAAAACTAACAAGTTTTCTTCAAATGTAGGTGTTAGTTGTCGTAATCTGCTCTGTCTATTCAAGCCTTTGTTTGTTTTTAAACTGTTTATGTCTTCTAAAAACATATCTTCTTGACTTTTTCTAATCCATAGTTTTTCGGCGTTTTTTATATCTTCGGGAGTAAGAAAACAAGGGAATTTGGTTTCTTGTTTTCTTATCTTGTTTTTCATAATCTCAACAAATCGTATTTGAAAGGCTGTGGACCGTATCAATCTATTATATTTTGAAAATCTGTTAATGTCGGGCAGACAATTATCAGGTAGAGTTTGATTATTCGTATCCGACAGTCTTTTTATCGTTATTACCTTTTCTTTGTTGTCACTGTCTCCTAGGAAAAGTTTTTGTTCAGGCCATTTCGACTTATCAGGATTTCTCAAAAAATCAGGTCCAGTAAACCAATTTTGAAATGATATCGTATTGCTTCCATCTTCATTATAAGTTCTTGTTGCTATATCAGCTGCATTCAATTTAGACGGAACCCAGTACCAATTGCTGGAATTTGTTATTTCTTGGATTTCTCCAACTCTATGAGATTCGAATTGTCCCAGACGTGTTCCGTCGTTTTTAATCCAATGCAGTACGGTTGAAGAGTCAGTCCAAAAATAAGTTGCATCTATTTTAATTTCTAGTTCTTCAACTAGAGTCTTTTTTAGTCTGCTTCCCATGACGGCTGCTTGTAGCTCGAGTCTCGGAATGGACAGTGGTTTGGTAGGTGCGACTCTAGCTTTCGCCATTATTAGCGAAGTATCTATTCTGTCTTTATTTAGAATTCGTAGATATGCTACTGCTGCGAATGCTTTCTTGCTGCTATCACAGAAGATGTGCATTTCCAGTTTTTCAGCATTTGGTATATTCGGAGAATAACATCTTGGTATAGTTAATTGATCAATTTTCTGTAGGTCGGTTACCCAAGATTTCCAGGTGCGGTAAATTTCATCGTCAATACTGTCGTCCCACCCGATTCCAGATCGCCAAATATCTTGTACAATAATTCGTCCACGAATAGTAAAATTAACAATCAGGCCCAAAGGGTCAAAGACCCACATTACTGTTCTCAGTATTTCTCTCTTCGTCGGCCTCTTGGTAAGATTTTCTTCTTTTAGACTAGTTTTTAATCGGAATACTAAGTTGTCTGTCGCAGTTTGCCATGATAGTCCTAAAACGCGTAGAATTGAGTTCGTGTTGTCCAGGTCCAAGTCTTTAAACATGTCTTCGTCGGCAGAGAACAGTTTAATCACTTCTTTTGAGTTTGATGTCCATTTTACGAGTTCGAAACCTCCCATTTTTTGAACTTTTCGAACTTCAGTTATGAGTTCTTGAGCTTCTTGCACAGTATCAGTGCAGTCTAGGTAGTCGTCTACATAATGTTTCTTGATGATGGCGTCAGCGATTCTCTTTGAGGGTGCTAACTCTTCAGCGTTCAGATTTTTAACAAACTGAGCGCAGGCTGGCGAGCAAGTTGCACCAAATGTCATAACTAGCATTTGATATACGTCACAGTTTTGATTGGTTTTACCATCCCTCCATAAAAAACGCTGCGAAACTTGATCTTCTTTTCTTATTCGTACTTGGTGGAACATCTCACGTATGTCGCTACTGAAACCAATTTTTCGTTGTCTAAATTTCAGCAATATAACAACCAAGGATTGCAATAAATCTGGACCGGCCAGAAGATTGTCATTTAGGCCAATTCCATGTGATTTAGAGGCAGCGTCGAAAACTAAGCGTAGTTTGTTTGGTTTGTTGGTTACTCCGAAATGTGGGAGATACCAACATCTGGGTCCCTGTTCGGCGGATTCTTCTGAAGTCAGTTTTCGTGCGTAGCCTTTTTCTACATATTGTTGAATATTTTCGCAGTACTTCTTCTTGAAATTTTCGTCTTTCTGCATTTGTTTTTCAACACACAGCAGGCGTCGATATGCTGTCATTTTACTTTCTGGGAGTTGTAGGTTGTCGGTTTTCCACAGTAGGCCTATTTCAAATCTGTTTCCTACTCTTTTTGCAGTTTTCTTCATTATGTTCAGGGCTCTTGCTTCTTCTTTGTTAATTTTGTTACTTATCGGTAAGGATCCAAAGGACTCGGTAGTAAATGAATTCTTCACGAGTTGGTGTATATTGTCGTCATGTTCTTGATTGCATGAAATGTGGAAAGTAGTGTTTGTCCTAACTTCTTTTTTACTTGTAGTCCCGTGTAGCACCCATCCTAGATTTGACTTGGAGGCGATTGGCAGATTTTCCGGTCCTTGGATAACTCTTCTCGGGACGCTGAGACGGATATTATCCTGGCCAATTAATATCATTGGCTGGTCAGTAATGTCTTGAATTGGAAGTCCTTTTAAATAAGGATAATCTTTCCAGTCTTCTGCAAGGATTTTTTGATTTGGTAGCGATAGATCTTTCACGGAGTGTACATTTTTCATTTTAAATTTTCTTGCACCATTTAAATTTCCAGATATATCTAGGTCAAGAAAGACCGAATCGTCATGGCGGTAAATTACGTCATTAGTCCATTGGATACAGAGTGGTTGTATAGTTCCGTCAAGATCCAGTTTTTCCAATATTGAAGCATCGACTAAAGTGACAGTTGATGCCTCGTCAAATAAGGCGACTGTCTGAATAACGGCGTTGTTTCTTCCATAGAGTCGTACGTTTGCCATTCTAAGGAGTACATTTTTCTTTCCATTTCCTACGGTCATTACGTTTTCGTTATTCGTTGACGTAGAAAGTGTTGTGGAGACGGTTTCTTCAGGCTTTTGTCTTTGGTCATTATTTTCTTTGTGTAGAAGTCTATGGTGTGGTAGTTTACAGTTATGTATTCCACACACTTGTCGAGTTTTACATTTTTGAGTCTGGTGATTGCTTCGTAAACAAGAGAAACATAATTTCTTTTTTGTCACCACGCTCCATCTTGATTCTATGTCTTCGGACTTAAATTTTTCACAGTTTTGAATTTTATGGTCTTTTTCCGTGCAACATGCACAGATTATTTCTGGATGGCTGGTCGAGCTTGTGAGGGTTCTTTCAAATTTTCGGGAATTATAAGAATTTTGGGTAAATTTAGATGTCGTCTTCGGTTCAGTCACGTAACAAACTGCAGCAGCAATTTGTGACAACCAGTTGGAAAAATCTTGTAGGTTTACGTTGCCTTTTTTTTCCATAATAATTTCTCCCCACCGAAGTTTAAGATTGTCTGGAAGTTTTTGACATAATTCTTTAAGTACTTGTGGATTCTGAAGATGTGCTTCATATTTCAATGATAAAATGGTAGCAACTAGACATGATACGTGGTTAGATAGGTGAATTAAACCGTCCATGTCATGTTCCTTTAGCGGTAATACTGATCTTACCTTGGAAAGGACAACACTTATTATCTGGTCAGGTCTTCCAAATCTCATTTCAAGTGTTTTTAGAACCAAATCTAAATTTTGAGAAGACATCAGCATACCTGACACAGCAAACTTTGCTTCTCCTTTTAAGCATTTCTGTAATTTTATTATACATTCTTCTTCTGAATATCCACATATTGATGATATTCGTTTGAATTGATAGATGAAGGTGCACCATTCTTCAGGTTTCCCGTCGAAAAAAGGGTAATCTTTTTCAACACTTTGTCTGGCATAAAATTTTTCGGATAAAGACACAGTAGTTTTAGATGGTTGTGCGGCTGTTTTTATCACATTTCCCAAGGCTTCGCATAACGTTTGGATGTCATTTTTGTTGTCTTGATAGGTTTTAGACATAGATGATTTTATAGGTTGTATGTTCAAAGGAATTGACGTACTACTTGAAGCTTTAGGTACCTTTGTATCAACTGGTCGTAGATATGTGTTAGCAAGTGTATTCGGTAAGTCTTCAGGTATTTCATCAAGATTTTCAGGAATATTTTTAATCCAATTAGCAACTAGAGATCTACCTGATGTATAGGCAGAGATTGTGTCTTGACTCTTCGGGCGTACAATAGTTACTTCAGGATATAAATTTCTTACGCTTTTGTTACCTTGGCTTGAAATTTCCGTTTTGTTTTCTTCATCTATCAAAATTTCTGCTTCACGAAGTTCTTGTTCAAGTTCAACCATTTTTAACCTATTATTAAGTCTTTCTTCTTCAATGGCTTGTCTGGCTTTTTCTGATTCTAGGGCTAGTCTTTTAATTTGGATGTCGACACTTAAAGCTTTTGATCTGACTGACCTTGTGTTACTAGCTCTACTGTCTGAACGATGTGTAGTTCCATTTAGAATACTTTGAGCTTTTGCGTTTTCATCTGAATTTTCGTTAATATTTTTTGACATGACTTTTGAAATGTTGTCTGGCACGACTTCGGATGTCAGTCCAAATCCAGGTGGCCAAATATAATTTAAATCCAGGTGTCTGTTTACACCTTTTGTCTGTCGTCTTTTGTCACCTGTTATCTTGGAATTATCCTCCATTTCTGACTGTGTTTGGAAATTCTTACTTTTCTTCTTCCGTAGGACTTGTAGAAAGGCTCGAAGGACCAACGTTTCTATGGTCTGGTGGACTGTATTTTTTCTAAAAATAAGAGACCGTTTTTTTTGTCACACTATTTTATTGTCACAAAAAATCATCTCCAAAATAATAAAAAAACAAAAACCTCCCCACCTAACTTGATTTTGTCACGGAGGCTGTAACACCTTGTTTCTTTTGATAATCGTTAATACAACCTTATATTTATACTGACTTTTTATTACTACTCTGCAAACAGGTTATGGGCCCAGAGTACGTAATACTGTGCTAATCGGTAAAATAATAAGGTTGTGGTCGGGGACCGAAAACGGTGTGCTTTTTCGTAGACAAAGTTGGTGTGTCACGTAAAAGAAAAAGGTTCGTGTTTTTCGCAGACAAAGTAGTGTGTCGCGTGAACAGCGTGTTTTATCGTAGACAAAGTTAGTGTGTCGCGTAAAAAAAACAAGAAAACGGTCAGTTCTTCATAAAACGGACTGAATTTAACGGCCATTACAAAATTCGATGGCAAGAATTATCAACAATGGCGCTTTCAAATGAAATGTGCTTTGAAGGCTAAAGGAACGTTTGACATAGCAATTGGCACAACCAAGAAACCAGGAGTAGATAAGCAAGAAGAATTAAATGCCTGGGTTAAGAAAGACGCGATTGCTATGTGTGTAATAACTGCTGCGATGGAGCTGTCTTAAATTTCAATTGTTGAAAACTGTGAAACGTCCAAAGAAATATTGGATAAGCTAGATACGGTCTATGCTTTAAAAACCGAAACTAACAAAATGTTAATTCACGAGGAATTTCATGCGTACAAAATGAATTCAGTGGACACAGTCGCGCAACACATTGCAAAAATTGAGAGTTTGGCCAAACGAATCAGAGAATCGGGTGACGATATAAGTGATACCGCAGTGATTACAAAAATTATTGGAACGTTACCAGCAAAATATAGAACCTTCAGGCAGGCTTGGCTATCCTTATCGGATGATATGGTCCCATTAAATCGAGTGCCAGTACATCCCAAGGAGCACGTGGTTGGTGCGCTCGTTGGGGAGCGGCTCGTTGATTTGCGCCCTTTTTACAATGCAGACAAAGTAAACATTTACGCACGTGTTCACGAACATCCATTCGCAATGTAGGCCAGTACATTTTGGCCGCCACGGCTCGTGTAGTCTCTGCCACGCCTGAGTGTCCTGCTGCTTCCAAATCATGGTACTCGTGGAGTACTAAAGGTCGAACTGGTGTAGGTACGTAGATGCGTTTTCCATCAGTGATCTTCCGAAATAATAAATTATGTTCTACGAGGTAGGTTTCGTGAAGTTTACTTTTCGGACTGGTGGTGAGCTGATGCAGATTATCCTGTGTGTATGGATCGGCAGCTTGAGCGTTCTGAATTTCTTCCCATAAGGAATTTATGACTCGAGGTTCCCGTAGTAAAGGTTCACTGCAGCGGGCACAGTTCCGGAAATATTCTTCTGCATCAACAGCTAAATCTGGCCAGTAGTATTCCTGTTGAATTGTTGGTATCATTAAATTTGTGTGTATGTTTGTTTCACCGTCGTGGTGAAAATTTGCTAATACTTCAAGACGAAGTGTGGCAGGCACGAAAAGAGCCAACGTGCGACCGTTCTGGAATCCCAGTAATCCGCCTTCGAGACGGTATAGGCTTTCCCCATGTCCAGTTGTTGCCTGGGTATTCAGAACCTCCCGTAACTGCTGTGTTTCTAGGTCGTTCTCCTGGGATTGCAAAATGCGTTCGTGGATGTCCTGGCTGGCCTGTGTGGTAAGGTACAGCGCAGGAGCGGGTTCTGCCATGTTGGACACGAACCGAAAACCGAAAAGAAAAACCCGAGAAAGAGATGCCCAAGACACGCCGAAATCAAAGACAATCCAATCCCGATCAACTTAGCGAAGGGTCTGAATCAGCACATAACAATCCACTTCTGGGAGTGAAAGAAAACACCCAGTGGCGCTCAACCCCACCAACAATGATTACCTTAAGTGAGGATCAATTCGAGGCACTATTGTCCCGAACAGCGGCACCCAAAATGATCGAATTACCAACCAGAAGAAAATCTTCCCGTTTTCGCCCCAGAACAATGGGTCGTTATACGTAATCATCCCATCTCCGAAGCTGCCGCCGCCATTCATGCCGGGTTCCAACCCAAGTGGATAGGTCCGTACCAAATTCACAGACAGCTAACTCACAGCATGTATTTGATTCAGAAAGGAAATAGATTGGTCAAGGTATACCAAGATCTTGGTGTACCTTGACCAATCTATTTCCTTTCTGAATCAAATACATGGAACCCCCACCAGGGTTGGCGGATTGGGCCAAATCTGTATTGCAATTTAAAGAAATCTTTATATGGACTAAAACAATCACCCAGATGTTGGAGACAGAAATTCCGACATTTCTTGAAACAATTCGGTTTTAATCCATATCAAAGTGACAAATGTGTCTTTACAGGTAATCACAATAATGAGTTGGTAATACTTGTGATTTATGTTGATGATGGACTCATTATCACTAAAAGAAATGATATCTTGGGAAAAATTGCAAACAAACTTAAAAGTTCTTTTGAAGTAACTTTAACCGAACCCAAATATTTTGTGGGACTTCAAATTGAGATAGATAAAGTGAATCAAACAATATTCATTAATGTTGAAAATTTTATTGATAAAATGATTAAAAGATTTAACATGAGTGACGCGAAACCATGTAATAATCCTTGTGATCCAAATTCAAATATTTATCAATTGTGCGACTCAAATGAATCGACAGATATTAGATTTCCGTATCGCGAAGCTGTCGGGAGTTTGATCTTTGCGGCTATTACTGCAAAGCCTGATATAATGTATGCAGTAAACATAGGGAGTCGCTATCAAAACAATCCGAATACTTCACATGTAAATGCTGTTAAGCGAATTTTAAAGTATTTAAAAACTACAAAAAGCTTGGGAATTTTGTATGATAATACAAACAAAGTTATGGGGTATTCCGACGCGGATTTCGCAGGGGACATCGAAACCAGGAAGTCGACAACCGGCTACGTATTCCAGATGGGCAACGGGGCTGTCTCTTGGACCAGTCAGAGGCAGAAATGCATCACTTTGTCTACTACTGAGGCGGAGTATGTAGCAGCGCCTGAAGCCACTAAAGAAGCTGTGTGGATTAAAAATTTACTATGTGAAGTGGGGGAAGCATTAAATAAAGTGTGTTTGTGTGTGGACAATCAAACGGCGATAAAATTAGTGAAAAATCCGTCGTTTCACAAACGTACTAAACATATTGATGTTCGTTTTCACTTTATCAGAGAGAGGTTTGAAAATAAAGAAATAGAAATTCAATTTGTACCCTCTGATGAACAGACAGCGGACATTCTGACCAAGTCCTTACCCATTTGTAAATTTGAAAAGTTAAGGGCTGATTTAGGTATGATCTAGGTTACACAAAAATTTGTTTGTGAATTCCTCTAGAAAACGGGGGAATGTTAGAAATGTGTTCCAGTGGATTTTAGTTGGCCACCATTACTATATTGTTTTAGTTCCGTTTTGATTATAAGTTGACAGCTGATATGTGTGGTCGTTGTCATACTGTATTGTAATCCTTGTTTCTTTTGATAATCGTTAATACAACCTTATATTTATACTGACTTTTTATTACTACTCTGCAAACAAAAATGATCCTTATTGCTTTTCAAATCTCTAAAATCGTTTTCTAATAGCGAATTCCAATCGCTGCACTAGCCTGCACTAGTGTACACTAGTGTTGTGTGCTAGAATTGTGTAATCACGTGACTGCACTGCACTGGTATTAAAATTTAGAGGGAAACTCAAATATAGGCACATTCAAGTCACAGATGTAACACTTGTTAAAAACTACCTGCTTATTTTTGTCTGGTGCAACCACGATTTGTCAATTTTGAAATTCGAACACACTACACTAGTGTACACTAGTGCAGGCTAGTGCAGCGATTGGAATTCGCTATAAATTTCAAATATAAACCAAATCACACATACCTTATTTGTATTTGTTTTTCAATAAGGCTTGTGAATGCGATGAAATTCTTCGATACGGGAACGGTAATCGGGAACGAAAATGATACTTCCAGAATCTAGTAGCAATTATTTGAACCCATTTCACAGTGTTATCGATTTAAATAAATAGATCGACCAAAGTTAAAAATACAACGGTATTTTATTTAAGCTTTTACAAATTGATATTAAACAGAACAAATACAACTCATACAATAAATCAACCTTACTCCACGACAATCTCCGTTCAACTAACTTAATGACTGCTCGCGCATGTCTAACGCGCGAGCCTGCGCATGAGTAAATAATATTATTCTAACACTATAATATTATTCTAACACTCGGGCATCCTGAACTTACTTTGGCTCCTGACAAAGCCCCCTTACACTTAAAAAATCAAATCAAACTAAAGTTAAACTAACTAAAACAACCTTTAAATGTAAACTTTTAGTCCGCGAACTGATTCGCACTCTTCACTTCACAGTTATTCGAAATCCTTAAAACGTGCAGGTCTGCGTGTGTTTCGTTGTGGTCGTTGAGCCGGTTGTCCTTGACCAGCTTCCATAGTACGGCTACCGTCGCTGCAGTTTCGTAAGGTCTCAGGTATCCCAGCTGTGTTTACCTCTCCAGTAGCGCCAACTTGGGAATTTTGATTGTCACTCTCTTCGTCTTTTTCACCATCTTCTTCACTCTCTTCCTCCGGGTTCTTATAAATTTTCATTAAGGATACGTGGACGTTCGTTGTGTAGTTCCTTCCTCCACTTCCTTCTATGGTAGTAACTCTGTAGGTGTCTTTTCCTACATCCTTCAGCACTACAAACGGTCCTTTGTACTTTCTTTTGGTTTTCAGGGGTTCGCCAGTTGCTGCGGGGGGTGCTCTTACATACACGATGTCTCCCACGTTAAACCCTTCATGCTGATACCTCCCTCGATCGTACCTCTGCTTGTATTTTGCTTGCACCGTTTCTACATTCCTCAAAATTTCCGTACGTATTTCTGCAGGGTCGTCGTACTTTTCTTCGTTTCCAGCCATTTCCCGTAGCAAGCCATCATTGAAATTTGGATTGAATCCATATAAAGCCTCAAATGGAGTTCGATTTGTTGTTTTGTTCACCACGTTGTTCATGTCCCGCTGGACTTCTTTTAGGTCGCGGTTCCACCCTTTTTCACTTTTCATTTTACTTAATATAACCGGGGTTATGATCGGTTAGCGCGTTCTATTATCCCATTTGCTATTGGGTGCCTAGAGCTATTTAGAATGTGCCTAATCCCGTTTTCTCCACAGTAATTTTTGAATGGTTCTCCCGTGAACGCGGAACCTCTGTCCGTCACCATCACCGTCGGTAACCCGTATTCTGCCGAGTAGTCGCGTAAGTATCTTACCGAAACACTACTCTTCGTATTCCTCACCGCGTAAAGTTTTATGAATCGTGTAAAACTGTCTATAAATGCTAAAATGTGGGTATTACCCTTTGAACTTTTTATAAAAGGCCCCAGATGGTCTGCGTGCACTCTCTGAAAGGGCCTTTCCGCCATAGGTATAGGGTGTAATTTTCCCGGTTGTCTCCCACCTGGGTTTTTTATTAACAAACACTCCACACACGATCTCAAATGTCTTTTTACGTAGTGTCGCACTCCCGGAAACCAGTAGTTTCGCAATATAAGTTCAACCGTTCTATCCACTCCGAAGTGTCCCATCTGATCATGAAACTTTATGACCGTGCTTTTTCTCATAGAGTTCGGAATCACAAATAAGCTCCGTATTTCACCACCGAATCGAATTTCGCGCCTTAACCTGCCATACGCCAATCGGTAGTTTTTCACTTGATCGTTCTCCCCTTTCGTTCGATCTTCTTTAGTTTTCTTTAATAACCTGATTATTTCACTGAGTTTGGGATCGCCGCTTTGGATTAACAAAATCCACTCATCTTCTTCCATGATGCTGTACACTCCGAGCCTCATGTCGTAGATTTCCTCCATGGTGTCGCTGGCTTCTCCAACTGGTGCCCTGCTGAGAGCGTCGACCTGACTCATCTCGGTCCCCTTTCGATATTTCACCTCAAATTCGAATTCCTGTAGCAGGTAACTCCACCTAGCTATTTGTGGGCACGTAGTTTTGTTCATATTTAAATACACTAGGGCCTGGCAATCGGTCATCACGACAAATTTTATTGGCAATAACAACTGTCGTAACCGATCCGCACTCCAAACGATTGCCATGAGCTCTAGTTTACTGCTGTGGTAATTGGCCTCCGTTTCCGTTGTCTTTTTTGATACTGCGTAAACCAGGTGCATCTTCTTATCCACACCTTCCTGTAAAAGCATCCCGGCAATTCCCCTTGAAGACGCGTCCGTGTGGAGCTCGCTATACGCCTTCGGATTATACAGTTGTAACACTGGTTCTGTTGTCAGTAGACTTTTTATCTCCTCAAAAGCCATGCTCTGCGACTCCGACCACAGGAACGGCGTTTCTTTTCTTGTTAGGTCACTAATTGGTCTCATAATCCTTGCATAATTTCCCACAAACCTTCTGAAAAAAGAAGTCAGTCCTTGGAAACGCTTCACTTCATGAACATTTCTTGGAATTGGAAAGTTTTTAATTATATGTATAATCTAAGCCCCTTTTACCTTGCGGTGTCGGGGTAAGTTTTTAATTATAATAATAATAATAATAATCTCTACACTACCCATATCCTGTTGCCAGGCCCCAGAAGCGCAATGCTTGTGCGGGGGGGAGGAAGGGGCTATTATTATTAAGCGGGCCCGCTTGCGTCTGCAGCCGACTTAGAGATGGAATAGCACAACTCTCATATTCATGTTACAGCCAAGGAAAACTGCAGAAAACCTTGGCCAGAAGTTGCCGGCACCGGGAATCGAAACCCGGCCCGCTGAGTAGGAGCCTAGCATGCTAGTCGCTCGACTACCGGGGCTAATTACATCCACTTTACTTCCGCCAGGGCTTATGCCATCCGCCGATAATTTAAAAAGCCAGATACTCTACACTCTGCGCGCCGAAAAAACACTTTCTCAATTTCATAGTTAAATTCGCGTCACGAAATGCTTGGAACACTAATTTCAACCTAATCAACATATCGTCCCAATCCGTCGCCGGCACTAGCACATCATCTAGAAATGCCATCGCCACTTTGCTTCGTAACGGGCCCAAAACTTTCGCCATTAATCGCGCAAAAAAACTAGGGCAATTTGTAAGTCCAAAACAGATTCGTTCAAACTGTCCAGTTTCGTCGGGTGTGATAAATGCGGTTTTTGCCTTTGCTTCCTCCGTCAACGGCACCTGAAAGAATGCGTGTGCCAAATCTAGTGTCGTAAAGATTTTGCAACCCGCCAAATGCTCAAATTGGTCGTCTAAATTGGGTAATGGGTAATGGTGTTTCACCGTCTGCTGGTTCAATTTTCGAAAATCCACCACAAGCCTCGGTTCTCCTGTTTTTTTCGCGGCTAACAATACTGGCGACGCGTATGGCGTCGTCTCCGTGGCAATACCGTGCTGTTTCCAATCACGCACTATACCCGCAATTGTTTGTCTGTCTTTTGCCGTGACCTTGTACGGTCTGCTCCTCACTGGCACGCCGCTGTCGACTATGTCCATCCTTAGCAAATTCGTACACCCTAGTTCTGCTAAGTTGAACGCAAAACACTCCCAAAACTCGTTCACCAGGTTCAACAATTTGTTGGAATAAAACTCCGAAATGTTTTTGTTCGTATTGAATAAGTCGAAAGTTATCAAGCTACTCGCGTTCGCTGCCACTCCGTCGTCCGGGGTATCTGCACCCAACTCACTCGCGTCTCGTGCTATCCCACTGATGCACGTTCCGGATTTTATCTGAATCTCGGCGTCGTTCGCGTTTACTACAGGTGTCAGAAATCTTACTTCACCGTGAGTCACTTCCACTAGGTTAACGCTTCGCGGTTGTAAATTCGCGTCCTCCACTGCAACTATCCTCCGTAGAGGTTTCTCACCCACATCTATCAAGCACAATTCCTTAAAGGGTTCTTGTTCGCGTAATCCAAAATGTAACGTTTCACCTATCTTCACGTAAACCACTTCCGGGTGCTCAGTAAAGTTCTGCCCTAATAAGATCGGAAAATCTTGCGTTTGCGTTGGTACCACGTATAATTTCACCCCGTTCATGTCTATGTCGTCCACCGTTACACGCATTTCAACAATTCCTGTAGTCAACACTGAACCACCTCCATAACCTTTAAGTTTGAATTCCCCAGGTTCCACTTGTAACTGTGTATTTATACACTTCCTCTGTGAGGATACTTACGGTCGCACCCATGTCAACAAAACAAGTTATCGGACCTTCTCCATTTATTTTTATTTTCTTAAAGAACTTTGCCGTCTTCGTTAGGGGCGACAATCCCTCCCCGTCCCCACTTACTAAATTTATCCTCGGTCGATTTGGCCTGTCAGTCGTCTCTGCGGGCTTCTCCGTTTTTACCCTTCGTTCAGGGCAATCCCTGCTAATGTGTGAAGTCTTCTTACACGTGTAGCAAATCAAGCCCCTTGGTATGTTACATTGCCAACTCATGTGGTTGGGATCTCCGCAATTGTATCTACTTGACGGTCTTGTGGCTGCCGGTCTCAGAGTAGCCACAGTAGTCGTATCGCTTGCAACCGCATTCCTTTCTGCAGGTTTCACCTTCTCCCTATCCTGCACTGTATTCCATTCTCTTTTCGGCCTTATGCGCGCCGCACGCTCATTGTTTAGGTTTTCAAATTCTTGCAGATCCCGCAGAAGTTCCACCGCATTCTCCTGGACTTTTGCCATCACTGAGTTGCACAGCCCCTGGTCCCATAATCCCGCCAATATTCGCCTTTTGCTTTCTGTAAAATTTATTCCGATGTCTGTGCAAAACCTCAGCTTCTCATGAAAGTAAGAATTCAGGGATTCTCCTTTTGTTTGCACCCGTTCTCCGTTGCTCCCACAAAATTGCAGATTCCTGTCTCCTTCACCATGTATGTCGTCGATCACCACCAGAGGCGCTTGCAGCAGGTTCTGTTGCTCGCTCTGCTGTAGTTCCCTTTGGAACCGTTCAAACCTGTCCTCCGCCATTTCTTTAGACGCCATATTTACCACGTTTTACTAAACTTTTCCGAAACACGCGGATGATCAAATCCCACTTCTGAGAATGTTATCGATTTAAATAAATAAATCGACCAAAGTTAAAAATACAACGGTATTTTATTTAAGCTGCAAATTTTTTATTGTAGGTGGCACTAAATTTCTGCCAGCTGCTGTTTTAAATGTGATCGAAGATACTATTTTTAATAGCCCAGTCAAATTAGCCAAAACAGAAGAAAAAAATCCCGAAGTTTTGAAATTTGGCACAGTTGTTCATTCGAGTGTTCTGCATAACATACTAAAAGTCCCCGAGGGTGGGGGGTGAGCGCGAGGCAGGAGGGGCGCCCAAAGGTCCCCTTTTTAACTTTTTTTTAAATATCTCGGAAAGTATGAGTTTAGCGAAAAACTAACCTTATACAAAATTATACTAGAGTTAATTCTCTACAAAAAAGGTTCTATTCATTTTTTCCCTAGTGTCAATAGTTTTCGAAATAGAGCGGGGGAAGTTTTGAATAAAAATTAAAAATCGTGTTTTAGGGTTTTATTCGAGATTTATTTCTTGAATTCAATCATAAAATATATATAGGTATGTATATGCATATAACTCTTGATATTACTTCATACATAGTGTTCATTATGTTTATAGATTGTATGCAGTGTACACTATGTAGTACATTGGTATATATTATGTTTATTTAACATTGAAATAATACAAAATAAAGCACATCTAATTAATAAGCAAAACATTTTTTAATTATTAAAACTATGCAAAGGCTTAAATCTTTAATATAATACATTTTTAATATAACCATAATACGTGTATGTACAGGTGTGGAAATACTAGCACCATCGTCTCCTGAATCAGTTAGACACGAAGTAATTTTGTTATGCCCGGTTGCTGGAAACAAATTTATGAAACCCATAACTTATGTATTCCATAAACAGCGAATAAGGCACTTTAATGATATTAGGTCAGGTGATCAAACTACCTATAGGCCAACTAGTGCCTTCCACGAGGATCAAGTGCGACGCAATGAACTGCCTTATTCTTTGTTGCAACACTCTTTTAGGGTGTACTTGCAAGTACAAGAATGGCTGGGGAACAAATTATCACCTGAGCAGTGGGGATGGTGGCGAGGGGCGAATGGCACTTTGTAGCCAATAAAAACCTTGGACCCCCAGCCCCCAATTCTGTGTTAAACTCCATCTTCTGTAGATGCACAGGTTGTACCAGCTGCCAAGGATCCTGTACAAATGGTCCATTGCTTGTTGAGGAGGAGTTCGATGTGGACTGTGTCCCAGATGATAATTGTTGTTGACGACTTCAAGCATATACCTGTACAGGGTGATTTCTAACGTACGAAGGAAACTGAAAGGACAACTAGAGGGGACCAAAACATAGTTTTAATCAGAATGGAATAACAAGAAAGTTACAACAGTTTAAAGTTCTTATAAACTTGAGCATTTTTCTAATGAAATACAGTAATTACTTACGTTTTGAATTCAACTTTTGTATATTTGTAAGTTAATTAAACAAAATTCAGTGAAAATTTTTATAAGACGAAAGTTATTGCTATTTAAAGTGTTCTTTAAAATATTCAGTTATAGGTGTTTGTATAGCAAGGTGCAAATATAATGTCGTAAGTAGAAGGTAACATTTTGAACAGGCGATACTATCACCGACAAACGTTTACCTACCTGCTATTGTTAAGGAAGCCCTTCGCTTGCAGCGGCGTTTGTCTGTGATAGTATCGCCTGTTCAACATTTTATCTGCTACTTGCGACATTACATTTTTGTACCTTATTGTACCTATATTGAGAACCGCTGATTTACATAATCTGATCATGTAGGTAAGTATAGTATTTCCACACCTGTACATACACGTATTATGGTTATATTAAAAATGTATTATATTAAAGATTTAAGCCTTTGCATAGTTTTAATAATTAAAAAATGTTTTGCTTATTAATTAGATGTGCTTTATTTTGTCTTATTTCAATGTTAAATAAACATAATATATACCAATGTACTACATAGTGTACACTGCATACAATCTATAAACATAATGAACACTATGTATGAAGTAATATCAAGAGTTATATGCATATACATACCTATATATATTTTATGATTGAATTCAAGAAATAAATCTCGAATAAAACCCTAAAACACGATTTTTAATTTTTATTCAAAACTTCCCCCGCTCTATTTCCAAAACTATTGACACTAGGGAAAAAATGAATAGAACCTTTTTTGTAGAGAATTAACTCTAGTATAATTTTGTATAAGGCTAGTTTTTCGCTAAACTCATACTTTCCGAGATATTTAAAACAAAGTTAAAAAGGGGACCTTTGGGCCCCACTCCTGCCTCGCGCTCACCCCCCACCCTCGGGGACTTTTAGTATGTTATGCAGAACACTCGAATGAACAACTGTGCCAAATTTCAAAACTTCGGGATTTTTTTCTTCTGTTTGCCAATTTTTTGGCTAATTTGACTGGGCTATAATGCCTCACTCCAAAATTCTAGATGAGGACTGGATTTGGTTACCGCCGTACGCAAAGGTTTTCCCAACTTACTGAATAGTGAACTTCCGTTAACACTATCAAACAGTTTGTCGCAAAATTCTACAAATTCTGCAGTGTCAGTAGCCTGCAATGGCATGGTAACCATGTTATCCTCTACCTCGGCAGATCACCTTCAACCATTGTTTTGGGTTATTGTTTGTTCAAAAGGAACGTAATGGCTCCAATGATAACTATAATAACTAAAATACTTCCGTACTCAAAGGAAACGGAGAATAAAAATATAATTCATTCATTGCTCCTACATTTTCCAACATGCTCAGATATTAGATTATGCCTACCTCCTCTTGCCATCATATTAATCCCAACAGCAACTGAATGGCTGAACACTTGGCTGCAGTAAGAAACTTTCATTTTTTTAATGAATTTTGGATCTGCATGATACGATGTTAATTTTGGCATTGTGCGAAAAGCACCGAGACCGGGATCGATAAGCCATGCCTTATAAATATGGTCCCACTTTGCACATAGTGATCTTCCGCCTATTTTAAAGTTTGCGTCTCTTACTAGCAAGTTGTTCCTAATACCCTTTAATATATGCGGGGGTTGTGTGCGGGGGATCAAATAATGGAACTACCAAATCTCCATCTACTTCGAATACAAATTCGTATAGATCTTCGCCTCTTCTTTTGTATTTGGCACGTGTTTCGGATACTAAGTTATTTATTGCTGCTGCGTTATTTGTTCCCTGGTCACACACAGTTGCAAGGATATTTAAACCTGCGGCTTTAGTAGCTTTCACAACCAATTTTATGATATGCATAATATCGGAATTATGGGTTGCACCATTCACAAAATTAAAAAATATCGGTTGCTTCCACTTTCTCTTTATACCTCGCAGCATAAAAACCTACAATATTATGTTTGATTTGCTACATTTAGAACACGGTAATGGAGTATTTACCTGAGCATGATTGGCAATATCGTTAGATCTTCTGTAACCATAATCTTCAAAACCTTCTACGATGTCTTCCATCTGGTTCCACGACAAATGTGGAGCGATGCACATCTCATCAAACATGAGTAAACAGTAGGTATCCAAAGGATCCGTAAAGGTTTTTGCCTCTGCTTTAAGTACATCTAGTACTGCTTCATTAAGTCCTGGTCTAACCGGTATTCTACTTAATAACCGAGATAAAGTTTTTGGGCTAGGCAGAGCAAACAACCGAGACAAAAGTTTATAACAACTTCCACTTTGCTTGTACAAAGCAAGAGCAACTATTTTATCGTCAAGTGTAAAACGCTGGCCTTTGCTTTTTTTATCGCAATTTTCTAATTGCGATTTGAAGAAACGCGTTTGAATTATATCTAATGTTGATGTTATTTTATGAAACATCTGTGTTTCTGAAAATTTTGTGGCCGCTTCCAAGCGTTTCTTTAATGCCAATCTTCCTTTTGCATTTACTGCATTTAGCCTACGTTCACGCCTTAATTGTAAGTATAAAGCTCTTGCTTTAGGGGTTAATTGTTTTTGCTGCGAAACATTCAAGTAGAGTAGCTGTGCGGGTTCTGGAGCAAAAGGTGTCGGTGCGCAGGATTTCTGCGCAGGTGTGATTTTGTGTGGTGCGTGTGGTGCAGGTGTTGGGCAGATGTCCAGATGTGGTGCACTTGTGCGCCAGATGTTGTGCACGTGTGCGGCATGTGTGGGTGTAGGGTTATTGTGTGGGATGGATGCGTGGGAATGTGGGGGTCATTGTCCAGGGTTGTAATTCGTGCTGGTTGAAGGTCATGGTTTTCTGTGTGTGTAGTATGTGGGGGTCATTGTGCTGGCTCAGGGTTGTGTTAGATTTGTCTGCATGGTGTTTGTTGGGTGGGGGGTCATCGTGCCGGATGAAGATTCTCTCTCTCTCTCTCTCTCTCTCTGTCGGCTATAGATATTATTTTTAAGAAAGTTTAATATGATTTTTCATAGGGAGGTAAAGGATTGAATGAGAAATACGAGATGTGTGAAAATATTTTTATTTCATTTTTTTATACATTAATTAAACCGGTTCTATTTTAATTTAATTCTATATAATAAAGTAATTGTAACTAATATCCATAAACTAATCAATTAATAATAATAATAATAATAATAATAATGAGTTATGGGAAAATATTTTTATTTCATTTTCATACATTAATAAAAACTAGTACTATATAATTAAAGTAATTCCAGCTAATATCTATAAACTAATCAAAAATAATATTAGTTCTCTTTATCGCAGCTGCATAACCTGCCGCCACAGTATTCACAGTTGAGCACTATATTTAACAATGCATTATTACAAGCATGAATAACATCGTTCCGATCTCCAGGACCTATTGGAAATAATCCTAGATCAATTGCTTGCAAACCTTTTTGATAGAAAATTGAGAAGTAACGGCCACCCGGATCCACAAGTTTTACTTCCCAATTCTCGTTTATTTTCCTCCTCGCAATAACGTATGTTGTTTGAGGGAGATGTAAAACTTCATATCCGTGATACACAGCTTCCAAAGAAATGGTAAACGGAGCAGGAGGATTTTCTATTATGAATCTTTTTAGACTTTGATCAGTCATGATGAGTGTGGTGGCAGTCTGCAGGCAGGATATGCGTAAATTGTTATTATTATTACTCGGTGCTGACTGGTGAGATTGAGGTTGCTTCCTCAAAAGAAATCTTGGTGGTGTTTCCTGAGGGTCCCCCAGAATATATCACGTACCGGTTTTCTTCACCTAGTTTCTTAAGGTCCTCATCGGTGAGGCCGTCATAGCGATTAGGTAATATGAATCTCACATCACTCAATTCCACTGCTACTTTCTCGCCGAATTTTGTGGTGCAGCGATACACTTTTTTAATAGGATATTTTTCGTTGAGGATAAGATCTCGGACGCTTATCCAGACTTTAATGTCGCTAAGTTTTAATAGCTTGGAATTAAAATCAGCCATGTTGGTGCTTGGTTATATACGATGAGAGATGAAAATAAATTATTGAAGTAGGTATGCACTACACCGTCTTATATATCCGAAACTAGCTCCCACCACATAAAAATGTTCCCACGACCTCATGCCAAGAAATGATGCGCATATGTATAATTTAACATCCACATGTGTTAAATATTCTTAGAATCTCTTGCTGAGAAATAACAAACCAGATGTGATGATATTATACTTCACTTAAGTTATCAAGCACATGTTCTGAACATATGTGCTGAATACATGTGTAAGGATATCATATTTCCATGTGAACTCTTAAACTAAAATATTATTTTGAAGAGGTTTAGGCTAAAGAAACTTAGGCTATATTGTTTACATCTATCCAGCTATTATGCGTATTAGGAAATCCTAGCCATTTCACATACACTTTATCCCTTTTTTTCTTCAGCACACGTTCTACAAGGTAAATATCAGGATGCTTAACCTTTTGCAGTTCAAGATCATAAAATCCTCCTTGAATAGACTGACTCGAAGCATCTTTCAATAGATATGTAATAGGATTAGTTAGCTTAATTTTAGCAATAGTAAATATTTCATTTGTCCAATTAGGTGTATAGCCTTTAGCGAATTGAGATCGATATTTACTAATACGTACATGATCACCTTCCTTGAATTTTGAACTACTTGAATCAATTATTTTTATATTATTATACGAGTCGTGAAGAATTTCATTTTCATTTCTTTTAGTTACTTCAATAGGTTTTTTTCTAATAGTACGATGTTTTGTATTATTATATTTTTCAACGACTTGAGGTAATAAAGCAAGCCATTTATGAGAACCTTGCAAACTAAAAGCTTTCCACATAATAGATTTTAGAGTACGGTTCACTCTTTCAACTACACACGCTTTTTTACTACTAAATGTTGAATAATGATTGATTTTATATTTCTTCATTAAACATTGAAAATCTTTGTTATAAAACTCTTTACCCTGATCGGTTTGTAAATTCTTTGGTACTCGTTTACTTTCAACGAATATTTTTGCAGTAGCTTTAACTATATCCTTAGCACTTTTGCTTTTTACTGGTTCAGCCCAAACATACTTTGAAAATACATCTATAATAACTAAAATGTATCGATGACCCTTATTTTCCTTAGAATAAGGAATCATTTCTACTAAATCAGCCTGATGCAGATCATCCAAGCCTTTAACTATTACACGTCGCCTTTTAAAATTTACTCTTGCAGGTTTATGTAATTCGCTGACTACCTGATTCTTGACTGGGGTGATCATTAGGTTTTGGTTTGCTTTCATCCTCCTCGTCATGTTTTTTAGATGCATCAGTTTGACTACTCGTACTGACTGTAGGCTTTTGACTAGGCTTAGTTAGTTTTAAAGTGATATATAGATGATTAATCTCAGTCATTATATCCTTAATTACAAGGTTTGCGGCATCAACATTAGTATTAGCAACCTTTATATGTTCACTTAATCGAATAGAGATTTTATTAAGTTCAAGATTTAGAAAGTGTTTATTTATAGCATCCTCTGCATCCAAAGGCATACCTACGTTAATTAGCCGTCTACTCTGAACATCATAATATTCAAAACTATCATCATCATCATAAAATGGATCAAAGTAAGAATTTCTATGATGAATGTGACGTCCAAACTTGTCTAAAGCCATATTGATACTAACATTACTCAATTATAGAAGCCTCTTTTAATTCTTCTATAATACTAATAATTTCATTATTATGATTTGTATGACCAGCTGTTTGTGATGCGTAAAGTAATCTCAGTCGATCAACAAGCTCGTTAGGATTATCCCAATGGACATACTCTATAGGTTTATTGGTAACTTCTTTAAGCAGAGTCATTCCTTTACCTGTACGTTTCCGTGGAGTGCCAGTTTTAATTTTAAGAGATGAGGGTGCTGGTTTTATAAATTTCCTATATTTAGGCTGATTAAATCCAACTTTTTGTTCATTTTTATCAAAATTTCTATGTGCAGCATAGGTTCTATCAATAATTTCTTTATAATTACCCTTATCTTGTACAGTTGGATTTGTAGGATTGTTTGTAAATAGCAATTCAAATAAACCTGGTGTTCCTTCATAGCGTTTACCTTTAATAATTAAGTCTGAATCTTTTATATCTACCTGAGAATCACCAAAAGAAAATTCGCTACTATCAAAATTAAACATAACTCCATATCTTCCTAAATTAGGTTTTTCAGTAAGAAACTGCTTAATATATCGAGCGGGAAGTTCATCATATTGCTCTAAAAATGATTTCATAACGGCAGGCTTGTGGACCAAATCCTCCATATCTTCAGATGTATAGAATTCACTTTTAATTGATTCATTATGATCACCTTCATAAGGTAAAGATTCACCTACATCTTCAAGCTCTTGAAATGATACTTTTGGAGTTGAAAATGGTGTAACATCATCCTTTTCAATTTTTCTTCTTTTAGATTTTATAGGTAAATCATCACCATCATCAGGAAATTCATCCTTCTTTTTAATTTGGAAAGGTGTTAGTAGGGATGATGATGATGCAGGCTGTGAAAGTTTCTTTTTCCTCATTTCTCCTACAACAGTTTCAACCTGCTGAGTTACAGGTTTAAAAAATTCACCAAGAACTTTTTTCTGCTGTAAATTACCCTCCTTGAGAGCTTGAACTTTCTGCTTTATAGTATTTTGAACTTTAATAAGCTCTCCAGACGTATTCGTAGCACGTAACATAATGTTAAAACAGTTGATTGAAAGACAGCTAAACAGACTGTGAAACAGTTATGTTATTTACTCAGTTATCACGATGATGGATATGAATGGATTAAAAGATTTTATAACTACTAGATGTATATATAACAATCAAATCCTTTTCGATAGCGACCATTCTTTAATTCACTATCTTTATCTATTACTAAAAACTCATATTTATCAGTATTCCAGCAATAACTGCATATATCTTTGAATTGCTCATACGACATATCTGTGTTAACATGATCACGGTACACTTTTAGCAAATTCATTTCATCCTGTTTAAATAGTACTAACATGTTAGCGTTATCACGAATAAGATGTTTAGGGATACATGCATACGTTTGACATAGATAGAAACAATCAACGCTTTTATGACGACCCATACTAAAATACTCCTTCATAACATCCTGTTTATCGCAAGCAATATCATCAAAAATAAATATAGAGTTAGGTTTAGCTTGATCTGGAGGTAAAATCTCAGCTCCATCACTAAAAGCATGATAGCCTACTTCAGGTATAGGATGCAATAACTTGTTTAAATATTCATATTTTGGTTGGAATAAGGATTTTGAATATACGTAAACATTTTCAAATCGTAAACCATTGCTATGCTCTAATAATGATATTATAACGTTGGTTTTCCCGCAGTTTGAAGGACCTGTAATTATACATCGTATAGTGGAGGGTAGGAGCGGTCCATGATGTTGCATTGCAGGATTCATTTTCTTGGTATTATCATCATGATTTTTAATTGACAAGCTATTTTTCTGCCTAACAACCCTCATGACTGTCAATCATTAACTCATATTAATGCAGTCAGTTCCGTAATATAAAAGCTACGAATTTCTCAATCAGAGGTCAGTTCTATAAAATGCCTCGTCGGTACGCTAAACAGGTCAGTGTTCGGAGAGGTGCCGGCGTAATCAACACGCTTATAAATAAATTACCGTTTGAGTTGCATTTACCTGGTTATCAGTATTGCGGTCCGGGAACTAAATTATCAAAAAGAATTGCTAGAGGAGATTTAGGAATCAATAGATTAGATCAAGCTTGTAAGGAGCATGATTTAGCTTATGCGCAGTATCCTGATAGTATAACTGACCGACATAAAGCTGATAAAATTTTAGCTGAAAAAGCATTTGATCGAATGAAATCATCTGACGCCTCTTTAGGTGAACGTACTTCAGCTTTAGGAGTAGCTACAGCAATGAAAGCAAAAGTGAAATTGGGAATGGGTGTAAGAAGCGGTAAACGTAAACAGAAACGGAAGCGTGCTAGTCATGCAGGTGGTAATATTACATTTCCTGCAGTATTGAAAAGAGCTCGTAAGGAATTAAGTAAAATAGGAAAAACAAAAGGTGGTATAGATTTAAGTAAAGCTAGTAAAATAGCTTTGAAGTCGATTAATAATATAGTTAAAAAGACAACCGTTCGACCTCCACGAATAATCTCTATACCTAAAACGGGAGGTATTTTACCCTTAATTCCAATATTTGCAGGGCTTAGCGCTCTAGGAGCTCTAAGTGGTGGAGCAGCCGGTATTGCTAAGGCTGTTAAAGATGCTGATGCAGCAAAAAGAGAATTGGCTGAAGCGCAACGTCATAATCAAACAATGGAATCTATAGCTATGGGAAAAGGTTTATATTTAAAACCGTATAAAAGTGGATATGGACTCTTTAAATCAAAAAACTGCCTATAAAGCTGCCTAATCATGCTTTGACAAATATCGACTTATATGTACATGCTAAACGTCTAAAGATTCCTCATTTTCGAGGTGTCTTTATGAGAGATGATTTACCAAAACGTGTTCTTGCCAAAGAGTGTGGTATTGTAAATCTAGACGGTAAAGCAAATCCTGGTACTCACTGGATAGCCTACATAAAGAATAAACGAAACATTATTTATTTTGATAGCTTTGGAAATTTACAACCTCCAAAGGAAGTCGTTAAGTATTTGTCAAGCTGTATTGGTGACGGCAGCAGAAAAACCTCTATAAAATATAATCATCAACAATTCCAGACATATGGTTCTGAGAACTGCGGCCACTTGTGCTTGTTATTTTTATATAATAATTCTCACGACATAAATTAATAAGCTGCAGATGTTTCTATTAGTTTAAGCACATCTGCGTAGCAAACATGTCATGGACCTTTACATTATCTGGGAATGAATCTGTTCTCAGTGCCCAGTATCCAGCTATTCATCTGAATTCTGAACATGAATATGTTATAGGATTAATTAGCTTTGATACTTTTAATACCATACCAAATATTGAATCATATAACAACAAATTCTATTATAAAGATGTATCTGGTCAATCTAACTTTATTCAAATTCCTGAAGGATCTTATGAAATTGTCGATATTAGTAGATATATAAGGCGTGCTATAAATCTAGAACTAGGAAGAAAAATTGTTCCAGGTAAAAAACAAAAAAGCTATGATCTGACCAATGTTGTATCCGAGATTGAAGGACGTCGTAAAGAGTCTAGTATCAGTATTACTGCTAATAATAATACATTAAAGTCTGAAATAAAATCAGGTTTGGAAATAGATTTTAGACCTGAAGACAGCATTGGATCTTTATTAGGATTCAAACCTAAAATATTGAAAGGTGGTGATACTCACATTTCAGATTATCCTGTAGAAATCTTGAAAGTTAATAGTATATGCATTGATTGTAATATTGTATTAGGTACCTATCATAACAGTAAACCTATACATCGCATCCACCAATTTTTTCCTACAGTCCCACCTGGATATAAAATTGTAGAAAATCCCTCTAATGTAATTTATCTACCAATCAACACCCGAGTTATTGATCAGATCACCCTTAAAATACTAGATCAGGATGGTAAATTGATCAATTTCCGAGGAGAAACCATCACGGTAAGGTTGCATCTCAAGAAGCAAAATGGTTACTAGATATAACTGTGTAAATCTGCAGCAGCAGCACTATATTAACAATGAGCAGTCAATAAGAAGTACTAGTCAATCATCTGCAGTTGACCGATTAACATCTGAAAATAAGCGGTTTCTTAAAAGTTTAGGTTTCCGATTAGCTGTTAATAATAATAAGAAAAAGTGGCGTCAAGAATAGGAAAAAAAGTTTGGTCTGCTATCAAATTAACTTTTGCTGTTAATATTAGAAAAATTTTAATACTTTGTCTTATTAAGGGTACTTGTTCTTCACGAAAATGATTGTTTCAGAAATTTTAAATGTTAATGAAAAGGCTTTCCAGGACACCTCTATTATTTATGCAGAAAAACATACTCATCAACCTTATTCTTCAACAACATTTAACAATAATGATGAAATACGGATACCTATTTTACATCAAGATGTATATACTTTACCTAGCAAGAGTGTTATATGTTTTGAAGGTAAATTAATTAATGATTCAAATGACTCAGCGACAACAACTGGTAAATTTGTAAATTTTGGTATTGCTCATTTATTAGATGAAATTAGATATGAACTTAATGGTGCTGTAGTCGATCGTGTGCGAAACGTAGGTATAACTGCTACAATGAAAGCTTACGTTTCCTATAATACCGCTCAATGCATTCGATTGGAGAATGCAAGTTGGGCCCCAACTAAGGATCATATTTCAACTTTAGTTGATGGGAAAGGAAATTTTATGATATATGTACCTGCTGAAATGTTAATGGGTATTTTTGAGGATTTTAAGAAAATTTTATTAAATGTTAGACAGGAGTTAGTAATTATCAGAAGTAATCATGATGTAAATGCTGTCATTAATACTACTGAAGATAAACTTAAAGTCAATTTAACTAAAGTATACTGGAGAGTACCTCATATATCTGTGGCTGATGTCAATCGTTTAAAATTGTTAAAATATATTGAGAATAGCAGTCAATTGGAAATTAATTTTAGAGCTTGGGAGTTGCATGAATATCCAGCATTGCAGCAAACAAAAACACACACTTGGGCTATCAAAAACGCAACTCAAATAGAAACACCACGCTATATCATTGTAGGTTTTCAAACTGACCGTAAAAATAAACTAGCTAAAAACATGAGCAAATTCGATCATTGTGATTTACGGAACATTACCCTTTATCTTAATTCTCAAAGATATCCGTACGACAATTTAAATATAGACTTTTCTAATAATCGAGTTGCTGAGTTATATGAAATGTATGCAGATTTTCAATCATCTTACTATGAACGTGATAATCAGCCTGCACTTTCACCTGCTAACTTTAAAGATATAGCCGCTCTTGCTGTAATAGATTGCTCAAGACAAAATGAGACGTTGAAAGGTGGAGCTGTAGATATCAGACTTGAAATTGAAACGAACAGCGATATGCCTGCTAATACTGCAGCTTACGCGCTGCTTTTATTTGATCGTAAAGTAAAATATAACCCTTTAACTAGCGATATTAAGATAATAAATTAGAAAGCTTTGTATTATAGAAGTTAGTTGTCTGCTGCACATCTAAGAGGTAGTATCATTATCACGATGAAGTTTATTGATATTCAAGGTTTCCAGCATAAACATAGTAAGTTTATATGTAAAGAAATAGCTATCTATGATTCTGAAACCCATAGTTTAATTCATCGAACTGTAGCATCACCTATACCGTATGAATATCTTTCAGATCAATTTAAATGTCAAGTGCTTTGGCTTACAGTTAACTTACATGGTTTAGAATGGAATAACAATAATAAAGATGATTTAGCGTATGAAAAATTATCTGAATTTATTTCAAAACATATAGCTTGTAACGATGATATATTTATCAAGGGTTTAGAAAAGAAAAACTGGTTAAATGAAATGATTAATTTAGATGCAGTTGATGTAATTAACATAGGCTGTCCTAATTTAAAGGAATTAAGGAAAAAATATGTAACTGATTATCAATGCTGTAATCATATTGAAACAAATAGTCAGTGTGCTCTTCAAAATGTAAAAATGTTACATCGCTGGTTTATAGAGCAGAAATTAGAATAAAGACCAGTATAATCTTAAGATGATGTCATACATACGAAAATTAGATATCACACATATGTTTTTATTTTAACAGTTTGGATGAGGTCATAATTAATCATACGAAAAACAGATGTCGTTTTTATTTTAACCATATGAAAATTAGATATCACACATGTTTTTATTTAACAGTTTGGATGAGTCCATAATTACGAAAACAGATATCACACATGTGTCTATTTTAACAGCTCAACGCTGAGAATATTTAATTATAAGAATTCGCATGGAAATATGATGCTCCTCCCACTGCATGTGTGTATATATCAGATTGTTACTGTTGTAAATTTAGTTCAATCAGCGAAAATGACTGAAGCTACAGTATCAAACTTGAGTGAATCAATGAAATTTAAACTGAACGATTTCGACGATTTCACTTTCAACCAACCTTCAAGTGATACAACAACAACCACCTATGAATTAGAAGAAGAGGAGTCACCCAGATCACCATCACCTTGTCCGATGGATGCTGATTGCGATTCTAGTAGCAGCAGCAGCAGCAGCAGCAGCAGCTATTCATGCCGGGGGTGTGATTTATGTGCTATAACAAACAGCATTGATGGTTGGGAGTCTCCAGAGCCGACA
Organism: Hemicrepidius hirtus; assembly: GCA_963082805.1. NCBI lineage: Eukaryota > Metazoa > Arthropoda > Insecta > Coleoptera > Elateridae > Hemicrepidius > Hemicrepidius hirtus. The sequence continues at coordinate 8,886,782 of OY720165.1, forward strand.
CCTCTAAGTGGAACCTGGAGTACTCCCTCGCCGCCACCCAACAGATGCAATACAACAGTTATACCTCCACCAGCAGCACCTCCTGCATCAGCACAACCAGGGGTGGATGAAATGGTATTTCAGCAAAATTTTGTATTCGAACTTCCAGATCCACCGCTACCCTTAAGTTTGCAGCCTGTTTGTGTTATCATTAAACTAGGATCAAGGGTTAATAAATTTATTTTTGTATAACTGTAATAATTGTGCTTGTGTGTGTATTATTATTATTATTATATAGAGAATAAAAATGCAACATATTTAACCTCAGTTTTTTATTTCATTAGTATAAGTATACATTTTATATATCTGTAAGAGAAACAGATTGCAACAAAAGGTAAGTATCAGTATAATCTTGCGGTTCTGATGACGGCCAAGGTCCAGAACAAGGTCCACTTCGCCATCCGACTGCTTCACCTTTCTGAGCTTTTAATATATTTTCTTCCAACCACTGGAAAATATTCCTTTGCATTCGCACCGCATTAGGATGAAAAATATAAGCAATATGGTTTGTATTCAGGTATCCAAATACATTTTCTATAAATCTTGAGTGAGCATAATAAGCAGCTTCGAATACAGCATCATGAAGAAAGTAAGGATACTGCCATAATTGATTTTCACCTTTTACAGCAAATTCAAATCTACTTGCTTCTATATCAGATAAAAGAAGCTCCATTAGAAACTGCTGCTCGTATGAAGTGCATGTTAAATTTAATTTTGATAGCGCAGCATCAAGTTCCTGTTTGCTTATAACTGCTGTAGATTTATTTTTTCTAACTTCGTTCATAATCTCCATTATGATAGGAAAGGCATCCAACATTTTTGATAATATCTCATTTATAACATCCTCCTGTACACTTTTAAATTTTGCAGCCCAGATAAGAGTTTTGTTCGGTATAGCAATACCTATTTTTTGAAAGATATATTTAAGTAATTGTAAATCATTACATATAATAGCGTTGTATATATGAGATTTAAAAATTTTGTTATTTTCTATATAGATTTGATAATTTAACTGGTTAATATGATCAGTCGTACACTCTTGGAACTGCATTCTTAACGAAGCTTTAAACTTGACTGAAATACTCTCACTTTATAAGCTAGCAGCTGGCTGGGATGAGAGCGGAAGAGGGGTAGGGAGTGCGGAGCAATAACCCCACGGAAGTGTATCAGTAAAAATATAATTTACTATTCTTTTATCATCATGTGAATCTAAAGCTTTTTTCTTCTGTTTAAGTGAAAATACATTATGAGCTTTTGATTGAATTGTTCGTTGTTCACAGAACACAGCATCATTATTGAAAAGACAATCTTTATAATTATTGAATGTGATTCGATTCATAGCTGCTTTAGTAATACCTTTAGCTTTTTTAATAATATTACTATTTTTGATACAGGATTCATGACTAATATCATCCTCATCCTCCTCTTCACCTACTTTAAAGGCATACATTTTTGCACGTAAACCAACAAATTCAGTAATTATTTTACCATTTACCTCATCTTTCATCAAACCAAGTACTTTCTTATTCATCAAAGGTATGTTATATTGATTGTTTATGGGGTAATCGCTAGTATCAAATCTGTGTATATCCTTTTTTATGAATTCAAATATATTTGGTACAGTAAAGTGATATATTAAACTATCTGTATCAGTATAAAGCAATTTTGAATTAAGTCCAATTTCACGCTTCACATAATTGTAGTGAAAATCGTAAATTAGAATTTTTGATAAGTCTAATATTGAAAATCCTACGTATATAGGTTTGTTAAATTCTATTTCTAATTTACTTAATTCTATAAGCACCAACTCATTATCTAGGATTGTTGCACTATGAAAATTTGGTTGTGATATATAATAATTAACACCATAACGTCTAGCCCATGTAGAAACCAAATGCACTGATCGATATTTCCTTACGTTTTCCATTGTTTTCCCAAATACAGCATTGTTCATAAGTTTATAAAAATTTTTTTCAAAATCATTTTTAGCTTTCTTCCTTAGATCTGTATTTAAGTCAATGTACGGCTTGAGCCAAGCTGATTGTTTGAATTTTAGCACACGATAAATTTTCGATATTTTTAATCCTAGATTTAAAGCTTGCTGCAAGTTACGGTAATGAATTACATACTGTTGTTTTTTAAATAAGGTAGTCATCAGTTTAGCATTCTTTGATAAAGGAGGTATATATCGATCAGGACATAGGGGTAAATCTTTATGCAATTCAAATAAATGTTGAGGATACTCTAAATCAACTTCATAAATATATCCAATCTCAGAATCTAGAGCAATGTTAAACAAATCAATATTATATATCTCTAAATCATTCACCCACTCAAATTCTCCATAAGGCAGATATTCAGACATAGCTGCACCGTACATGTTATTAATATCAAAGTACATAATATATGATTCTAAATCATCCTTTACATAGTTTTGACTCATGTAGCGGTTATTAGCCTTAGCATAACGGTTTGAACATTGAGCTAATCCACCTCTAATACCTCTCTCAATAAACATAAGCTTATCAACGTCAGTTAATAATTCAAGGCGAACATCAGTACATTTTAGCATTGAATCAAACGCGAGTCCAGGAGCAGTAAAGAAGTGAAGTGCATCTAATTCATATGTTTTCATACAATTCTCGCGAAAATTTTCGAAAACATCAGTTAAAAGTAGCACATCAGCTGTTAAATATATATCAGCGTAATCTCCTAATGTTTGTATTTTAAAAACATTCCACACCTTTTGTGCATGCATATACTCTTTTTCAGTAATATCTGATCCTCGTAATTGATTAAAAAAATACTCCTTTGCTGGAAGCAACCTCTCATTTAGCTTGTCAAAACAATCGATATAGTCATAAGGAAATACGCCTTTGCGAATTAATAATTCAAATGCTTCATCAGTTTCACAAAATTTACGCGTAATTATTTTTAAATCGTTGGGTAAATTAGAAGAAAGCTGATCTAAACTACTAGCCATAAATCTAAATGAGTCTAGAAAGCGAAATTGTATACAGGTATCATATACATATTTTGTGAATGATATATATCTCTCCTTATTAATAGGTAATAATTTCATACGCCCTTTAATAAATTTAGATATCGGTTTTATAAGGAAATGAGAATCGTAACCACTGAGATTATGAAAAAGTACAGGCACGTAGTGACTATCTTTATAATTTAAATTACAATGTTGATGAGCCCACCCTCTATACTTACCTGTGAGATGAGCATGATCACGTACGCGAATATCTTTCACATTAAAACTTTTTTTACATATGTGACAAATAGGTGATGAAATTTGCTCTGCTGGAGTTAACGGGTTTATAGGAATTGTATGTTTTAAAATGACTGATAATTTAAAAGCTAAATTGTTTAATTCATTAGCAAACCATTCCATACAATCAGCACCGCGATGAATTTTAAATTGAGATAAACTATCATCATAGGAGCACATTAAATAATAAGCAATACTGAAAGGAATATGATTTTGATACTTAACGCTTTTACTTCTACTATCAGTATTATGATTATCATTGATAGACGCATCTTCATTTTGAGTAGGTGCGTCACTCTTTTCTAGAATGCATTCTAAATCTGCATAGATCGCGAAAGGTACTTTTTCTTGATATTTAAAATGGCTAAAGCGTATGTATTTACCTTCATTATCAGGAGGCATTACAATTTTAGTTTTATTCACATTAACACAAAGTTCACTATGTTTTTTAAGAATATAATCTGATGTAAAGTGATTTAAACATATATCACATAGAAAAGTTTTTGAGTTATGATGCGATAACTGTGATGAAACAAGTCTAGATAAATTTTTTATCCAGCAAAAATGAAACTGCTGCCTACCTTTAGTTAACATTAATAGATGTATAGCATCTTTATTAATTTGAATATTTTTGCTAATATATACTGGTAGTATAATCACTGAACCTGGAGGTTTAGGTATTTTTGCTGTATAAACATTTATACGCAAATCATTCATTTTCTCAAATTTAGGTATATGTTTTAATTTGATAGGAAATTCTATTCCTTCATATTTTAACACTTCACTAAAATGAGGATAGGATGATAATCTATTAGCGCTAAAAGTAACAGGATGCAATGCTGATACTATTGACCATAAAAAGCAATATTCATCATCATTTTTAATATTAATCACAGCTTTTCGATAACTTAGAGTTTCAGGCAATTCCATATAACTACCTATCGCTAAGGGTGTGTATTTATTTAAATTTACTTTTAAATGCAAAATTTCTAATAATGCCCATCCTGAATCGCGCTCTTGAAATTCTTCTAATTTTGTTAACAATTTATTTACTACATAATCAGTATACCATCGTTTTAAATTGGTTCCTGCATCGATACTTTCATTTCTGGTAGTAAAAGTTTTTAGATCTACTTCTTCAGTGCTAGGTTTTATAAAATTCGCGCTTAAAATACAATTAGCTTTAAGCAATGAACTTTGTAAAACTTTTTTAACTTTTATTGAAAAACTCTTAAAAGCTTTTGCAAGGAATTCTCGAGGATCTTTATAACCTAAATTGATAATTATACCTGTCCTAATTCGATTGTTAAAGCATGATTCAACATCTTCCCAAACTAATCGAATATTATTTTTTCTAGTATTTAATGGTTTACATCCTCCAACACCTGAACCACTTTTCAATAATTTACTCTTTAAATTTCGTAGCAACTGTCTCTGCCCTTTAAGTAAACTAAGATTTGCTTCCAACCTAAAAAAATTTTCATTTTTCGTCTTACTATTATTATTATTATTATTATTAATAAATCTGCTAACAATCAAAATATTTTTATTTACAAGCTTATTCCATTTTTCTATTTCATTAACCGATTTTACTATAGCTAAAGCTTTCTGAATAATTTTTATTGTATTACTACTAAAATCAGAAATAGTAGACGTTTGCATCATAACAGATTAAGTTCACGACTGCTTCCATGCAATGCTGGAAGTCACTTTTTGTAGCTACATTTCGAGAGCGTCTCCCACGATGATACATTACTCATTCTTTGCAGCTGCATGGTTCCGTGAAGAGATAAACAGATGTTAAACACATTTCGAGAATAATTCTTTCATTTAGTAAAACAAATAAAATCTTAGTAATCATATATTCTTATTAAAGTATCATACAGATAATAAATTATAATTATAGTTGTAATAGCCAAATAAACATATTCTTATTACATGTTTAATTTAATAATTATAGTCATCATCCTCAGTATCCTCTTCAGCTTTACTTGTTATTGATACATCGAGAGATATCAATTTAGAAAGTAAATCTTTTAACTGTTGTAATAGTCCTGTATTTGAACAGCGTATATTGAATAAAGATAAATCATGTACACCTGTTCTTATTAACGTATTGGTAAATTCATTAAATTCAAAATAAATTTGCTTTCTCTTAAAATATAACAATCCATTATTATATCTGAATGCAGAATTTATCTTTGGTGGCAAGCCGGGAAAAGTATTGGAAATTAAACCGTGAGACTTAGGTCTAAATTTGCATTCATCTAATTCAGCATATTGATTATCATTATAGAAAAGAAATGTACGCCCGCTGCAGGTTTTTATTGCAGCATGAACTTTACTATTATCAGGTATTCCTATTGAGCTGTAAGAAAGAGGAAAACCTGGTACAAGCTCAAGACTTGGAAATTGCACTAAATATACTAATCTTTCAATAATCAGAACAATTTCACCACTTGGTCTTTGATATGCTGCAGTAATTCTTGAAAAATTTTTTGGTACAAATGGAAGCCAATCAGGTATATACAAAGGACCTTCATAAACATCATGATTGGAATTTAAAGATGATATCCAAACCCAAGTTTTATAAAAAATATATAAGCGCTTATTTATAATTAATAACGTATTTATATCAACATTACATAAATTTGGAGGAGTACTTTTTTGTTTTGAATGTGCTGTAGGAGATGTTCTAGAAGCTATCCTAATTGTAGTTGATTGTACTGCTGGAATACTTCTACCTGCTGTAGGCGATGGTTTAGATGTAATCTTAGTTGTTGTTTGTATTGCTAAAGTTGGTGTGGGGGATGAATGTTGTAACGGAGGCCCGTATAAACTTTGTATAGCTTGAATATCATCATAATGTAAATCTGTTTTATGTTCTCCAAAGTAGTAAGCATACATTACTGAATCAGCAATATTAGAATGTTGAATTCCTAAAACATGGCCGATTTCATGAAGTAGTATATGAAACGTGCTATACTTGTTAGCAGGAGGAGTATCTAACCCATCCACATACCAATCTTCTTCCTGATCTAAATGCACTTCAACCACATCAGAATCAATTGTTGGAGGGTTTCCAGCATGAGCAAGCACATGACCAGGACCGTCAAGTAAAAACGGGCAAAGACCTTTCTTAATCGTATATCTATGCTCTTTTTGTTTAAATCCTATTACAATATCAGGATTCTGAATATCGTGAATAAAATGTAATCCTGAATGTTTTTCCCAAACTTTAAATACCTCCATAGTTATATTTAAAACATGTACATTAGTCGTAGGGAAATACCACTTTAAAGTTTTTTTCATCCATTTACTAGAAGCAAGTTTAAATTCATTAACGTTGTCTGCTACACCGCATCTTGGTTTATTCATTAATGTAATTGTTTCTTCATCAATTTTACCATTCACAGTTAAACCGTAATGTTGCTGAAATAATGATAAAGCTGTACTAATTTGCACATCATTTAAATTTGAAAACCCTTGACTTTGTTCAAGATATCCATAGTCATGTAAATATTTAACAACCATCTGTTTTTCATTATTACCATCTACAGAATAAAATAACAACGCCGTTATAGCTAACGAAAGAGCAGCTGTCATAATGATCTATATTAGTCAGCAGATGTAAACGATCTAAAATAAGACGCTTCTAGAAATACTATTTATCATCAGAAATATTTCGTCATATGTATGCACATGTGGTGTAATTAATTCTAAAATAAAACAGATGTGTACACTTGCATGGGAATTTTCATGATAATTTTTAAATGGTGAGGTATATAAAGCAAACACAGTTTGCTTCTCACTGTATTCATGTCAGATCCGGTAGAACAGAGCGGGAGTCTTCATCCATATACTCCTAGTTTAAAACATGATATTGAATACCTACGAAGCGAATACCTGCATCAGCTAGAATCGTGGCTTGCTAAACTACATCAACTTAAAACTGATATTGCTCTATACAGCGAGCTAAGAAACCTTACTGTCACGTTGGAGCATCTACAACTACAAGATTGCGTAACAACACTCAATGAAATGGTGGTGCTGCAAAAATTTCAAGAAAAGCCCAAAGAGTAACCCCAGCAGGCGTGTACGGTTCCATCCTTTTGTTCAAATAAATCATTTCATTCCACTTGAGGATGATGATGATGAACTTAATTGGCGAAGCTACGCCTTAGATAGATGCCGTTTTCAAAAACGAATTGAGGAAATGAACATTATGCTGAAACCTATTTTAGAAAAGCAATTAGAACAAATTCATAGCAATAAAATGTAATCAAACTGTAAAATGTAATAATATGATTAATGTTAGCTTATTAATGTATAAAAAAATGAAATAAAAATATTTTCACACATCTCGTATTTCTCATTCAATCCTTTACCTCCCTATGAAAAATCATATTAAACTTTCTTAAAAATAATATCTATAGCCGACAGAGAGAGAGAGAGAGAGAGAGAGAGAGAATCTTCATCCGGCACGATGACCCCCCACCCAACAAACACCATGCAGACAAATCTAACACAACCCTGAGCCAGCACAATGACCCCCACATACTACACACACAGAAAACCATGACCTTCAACCAGCACGAATTACAACCCTGGACAATGACCCCCACATTCCCACGCATCCATCCCACACAATAACCCTACACCCACACATGCCGCACACGTGCACAACATCTGGCGCACAAGTGCACCACATCTGGACATCTGCCCAACACCTGCACCACACGCACCACACAAAATCACACCTGCGCAGAAATCCTGCGCACCGACACCTTTTGCTCCAGAACCCGCACAGCTACTCTACTCATTCACGCTATCCAATATACCAACTGGAAGTACCAAAAAAGTTAGAAAAAGTAAAAGAAAACGGAAATAATGTTGAGAATCCTTACGACGATGCCTTTTGGGTGGAGTACATGGAGTCGTAGACGCTGGTAGACGCGTCGTAGACGTGGGAATAGGCAGTTCAACAGCTAATGGTAAATGCACAGCAACTTCATTCACCGTGTCAACCACATTACCTTGTGTAACATCTTGGATATTTTGGTTCAATCGATCTACAATTACATTATATTATTTAAACTCCTGCTTTTAATTTATTGACATAGCAATCTAACCAGATGCAAATAGCTTCGGATACTGTTGCTGGATATCAGGTACAGCTGTACGCATTAGACTACCATTCCTTCCAAAGTCAGTATCTTGAAAATGATAGCGGCAGACACGATAATTATCAAACACTGCTGCTGCAGGTTTAATAAATAACTCTTTATTATCGCAAACTTCCAGCCACTTCATAAAAACATCTAAATCTTTTGCGGGGTTTGGAAATCTATGCATGCTAGCTTTGCTGTTGTAACAGTCTCTAAAGCAACATATATTTGGCATGTTAAAGGCTAAAAAGAAATAAAAAAAGAACGAAATTGTAGGAAAAGTTTGTGACGGTACATACCTATTTCTGACAAAATTTCCACGAACACCAAAGACCAACCAACACTTTTAATACCTACCTCAACTAGTGGGTATTTAACAAAGAACTTTTTAAATAATAACAACGAAACACAAAGGGTATTTAACAAAAAACTTTTTAAATAATAACAACGAAACACAAAGGGTATTTAACAAAGAACTTTTCAAATAATATCAACGAAACACAAAGACAAACTAATTATTACTGTAATAGAGCAAAAATTTTATTTCCAGTGAAAATAAATGTCAGAAATTTAAATTTAAACAAAGTCAGTCGATGTTTAAGAAACAATCGACAGGTTTTGTACTTAGATAAGGTTTTGAATTTAAATGGCCGTCCCAATTCGATTGAAACGTCAAACATGCACTTTACAGATTCGTCCCTTATATGGCGCCCTCTATACGGCTAGAATGGGTACAACTTTTTGAAATTTAAAAGTCAGTTGTCAATTATCATGACTGTCAACAAGTAAATATAACCAAGTAAAATCACAAATTCTTCTGTGAAAGTGCCAACAATATGTACAATAAGAATCTTTCAATGAATAGGTACCCCAACTTTCTTTCTTGACTCGGAAACGATGTGCTAGGTGCTATAAACTTTAAACATGAGCAGTATCATTATGTACATGGTGCAAAAATTAGGTAGGTACTATTATAACTTTAAAACTTTTCTGCTGCTGGGCTTAAAATTTAATGGAGCACGTTTAATGTCGTCCGTTCTTTCTAGGCAAATGTTATTAAGCACTGGTTTCACCACAGTTTTAATAATAAAGTCACATATTGGAACTTTATGAATTTCACAAGTGAATATTGGATTTCGTTGTAGGTTTGGACATATAATATTCATCAGCTGATGTGACGTTCTCTCAGATTTTAGATAAGGTATTGCTTGAAGCGCAATGTCCGATATTTGTTTGATAATTCCTACAAATTCTAGACTAGGATATGTTAAACCCCCACGGTTTTGGAAGGTTATAAGTCTCAAGAGAGGACTTGGAAGAGCAATGGACAGTAATGGTGTAATACACTTATCACACTGAAATTTGTCGTCTAGTTTCTTTATGATATAGCCTGCTAAAAAGGCCACAGATGCCGAATAAATACTATCACTAGGTATAATACTTTTTGTACAGAGATTTTGAATTTTGATGTTGAGATCCATTGAGAATATTAAACTATCTTCATTTTCGGTCATTTCCGAAGAAGGATGCGGAAGTTTTGCTGAACTAACAAAATTCATATTGTCTCCAACATTTGCTGATTTGGATGCTTTGACAATGCCACAACGTAGAATTTGCCGCAATGCGTATTCAGCAGTCCTTGCATCAGTCGTGTCGTTAGAACCTCCTCTTAGTCTGACATGAGAAAACATTGCCTCAACTGCATCGGAACTAAACGATCTTGTTAGTACATAATAAAATCCTACTTGCCCCAGGAGGAAATTTATGCATTCATAAGTACTTTTGGCCGTAAACTTTAGCGCATGTGCAGTTTCTTTGGATAATCCCTGCATCTCAGCACTTGCAGAACTGCTTTGTATGTCATCAATGTAGTTGGGAAAGGTGACGTTCAACCATTGCAGCCTTTCATCGGACACATCTATGAATGGTGCAATATTACTATCCAAAGAACGAATGCAACGTGAAGTACTGGATACATTATGCACTTGGAAAAAGTGGTACATATTTTCCATGTATGAAATGGTGCTATCAACAGTTAAAAATCTCGAATCGTCTTCTTTTAAATACCGCAAGGATGACGTAACAGCAGTAGAAAACACCTGAACAGCTCTTAAGACGTTCATCTTCTCAAAATTCGAAGGATATAAATGCTTTTTTGTTAAAAATCTCACGGGTTTAACCGGTAATCCTTTCTGGAGGTCGTATAAATATTTTAAGTAAGAGGAAGAAATAATTCCTTCTGAAGAACACATATCATGGTCCAGAAATAAATTTCGAGCATTCTTTAAAGCGTGGCAAAAATCAAAAGTTAAAAACAATGGAAGATTTTCCAGAAACGGGTGATTGATATAATTTTGAGGAGGTCCATTAGAAAGTTTTTTGAAAAGGGCAACGTTGGAGGATATATTGTCAGTAACAAGTCGTAGCACAATAAATCCACAGTCAGTTAACATGCTTAATACGTTCATCGTTAACTTATAAAACTCATTGATTGTTAACGATCCATGGAAAAAATATGCTGCAGGAACAGTATATTTTGTTGATAAACCATGCACAACAAAGCAGAGCATTTTACTTGCAATTTTAGGGTTTTCACCTATAGTTTCTTTGGAATTGCAATTGTCAAGACCATAGATGCGATCTTCCGATCTACAGTAATGCATTTTCTGTTTGATGGACATGTCGTCGACAATCAGGGAACAAATTCTTTCGATGGGGACTGTTAATTGCTTAATTTCAGCAACTAACCGCTGCTTACATAAATCATTTGATCCTTTATATTCTCCAAGGTACCTTGAAATGGTTGTTTTAGATGGTAGTTTAACAAGATGCTTGCGGCAATATTCATAGCCCTTAGGAGAACAAAATCTCCAAACGGTACAACAACGGACTGATGTTTCCGACCACCGAGGTGTCTTTTTGGTGTAATTATTCACAAGATCCATAAGAAATATTGCTTTCTCATCAGAGTCGTTTGCATCCTTAGATATTTTATTAATAATTTTTGCAGCTGCAGAAAGTTCGCTTACCTCATGTTCAAGTTCTTTAATTTTTGAAGAGTATTCTAAATTTTTCTGGTTTGCACGCTGTAATTGCAAAGCTAAATTTTGATTGTGATCCTGAAGGTTTTTTAAATCAGTAGAAAAGGAAGAATCAACTTGGACACCTTGGGAGTTGGATTTTACAGGAGGATTATGTTCTATATCTTTGCTCAGTTCAGAAGAATCAAGAGTGTTCTACAAATAGTAATGCTGTAGTACTACTTTATAACATAATGTTTTGAATGAACTAGAATAAAACCATGTATACGTACAAATATAGAAGGTACAGCTGTTTTAGCTAAACGAATTCTTTTGCTGCAATTGTTAAAATAATGCGATTCAAAGTGTTTTCCGCATATTAGCGAGTATTCTGTAACTTTAGAAGTATCTGTAATAAACGATAGTAAAATGTGTGTTAGGAGTGAGATTAATATTTGAAAATACCACATAATTTTTCGATTGCTTTAAACCATTCCGTGCGAGTTTGAGTTTCACTTGGAAATTGGAAGAGAGTTTTACTTGCATTTCCACAAGCGAAACACCGTTTTACCATTTTGAAAAATTAGTAAAACTGAAAACTGTCAAATGAATGTAGTATTGGAATGTATGAAATTTACTTCAAACTTTAAATTTGGGAAATCCATGGTATTTAACTTTAAATTTCAAAAAGTTGTACTCATTCTACCCGTATAGAGGGCGCCATATAAGGGACGAATCTGTAAAGTGCATGTTTGACGTTTCAATCGAATTGGGACGGCCATATGAAAGCGTAAGCTGTCTTTAATGAAGTTGGCCGTGGCAAATTCATACAACTACTGCCCTCTTTACTTTTTTGTCTAAACCTTTAATTGGAAGTTTTCCCTGCTAATCCAATGTGCATCCCCCACCACTGTGTCAGCACGCCCTTAAAAATAAATGGTTATTCAACCAACCCTACCGTGCAGTGATAAATTATACAGGGTGGAAATAAACAGCACCGACAAACTTTGGGAGGTGATTCCTTAGGTCATCTTAAGGCTTTACGCTCCTGCTACGGAAATGTATGTAAAACTTGCAATATTTTAAGACAGTATTAAACAATTGCTATTTATCTTTAAAAAGGGGTCGATATCTAAAATTTAATTAATCTTTCCTGCATATTTTTAAGCTAGAAATTATGATCGTATTTAATTTTTTCAATATGTAAGTCTTTAGTTGTATACACTACGAAATAACAATACTTCTTTCGTGCCACATGCATTTGTCCCTGAACCTGGTACATATAATTGTGATTTGTTTTTAATTTAATTACAACACCATTGTCTGTATTCACTTTTTCACAATAATTAGTAAGTTTTTGTTCTACGGATTCTTTATTATTCCATGTTGCCTTGCCAAAAATGGACACTTAATTTCAACAATGGAATCGTCACCTACAAGTCCGTCAGGCGATGCACCGATGAAGGGATATTCTTCATCAATAAAAAGTCCAGAATCACTAACATCTAAATTTGTTGTTCTGATAAATGCCTGCCATGCGTCAATTTCGTTTATAATTCCATGCTCTAAGGATTTTGATTTTATCTGTAGTTTGTTTAACATATTTTTTACTAAAGTTTTGGTATTGGTATTTTGGCGCATTTTGCAAACAAATCCAAAATTACTAGCCGTTATTCTATTGCATCTCTCTTTTTGCCAAGCTGGATTTGAATTTTGGCCTATGGTGTTTTTAAATACTTCATCGCGATTAATACTAACCAATTCCATTAAAAAATTATTTTTATCCATAGCAAGTTCGTATTCATTTTTATCACTCACGTAGTCCAACACAGCACCAGAATCACCATCTTCATTTAAAACTGTTCTCTTTTTTTTGAAATTTTATTAACTTGTTTTCTCATTTTTTCTGTAAACTCCTTTGTATATTTTCCCACTTCACCTCCAGTAATCTGGTTCTGTACGATGTCTACAAAACAATCACGATTATTGAAACTAATAGCAGCCGCCTTGCCTCTAGTCTCATAAGAGCCACGTTTGCAAAAATTTATCCTTTTTCCTCCCACTAATTTATTAACAGCGGAATTAAATTTTCCACGCCGCGCTGTTGTTATCTACATCATACAGCAGGCTGGCAGAATTATTGGCAGCGCGCAACACTTTGAAATTCCTCAAAACTTGAACAGTTTTTGAATTTTGTATAAATATTACACTCGCCGAGTTTTGGTCCTTTGCAAAAGTATTTGTTCTGATCGTTTTCTTTACAGTTTTCGTGATCTCCAAAAATATGTCGAGGTCCATTGATTATATCTCGCTTTAAATTTGCAATTTTTGTTGCTAGGGAAACATTTTCTTGTTTTCTCTGTTTCACAGCACCTACAATGGCAGTTCTGAATCTAATGGCCGTTTTCACCAACGCTTCCTAAACTGATGCCTACATAAGAATTGCTTATACAATGCCTTCATTAATGATTGATACCCACGTGACCACAAAATATAGGCAACCCAACTTTCACAGTTGGCAAATCTTTATCTAATAATTCCCTAACTGATTGTATGTACGTAAATTGACAGTAATTTTAGTGACTTTAGTTACTTATTAGTTACAACGAGTACCAATCCTACCTGACTTCAACATTTAAATCTGAAACTCCCAAGGACACCACGGATCAAAGGTCACGTGGGTATCAATCATTAATGAAGGCACTGTATTAATGGTAACGCACTGCTTCACTGCAATTTGGTTTTCACGAAGCACATTCGAGTTCGTAAATAAGATAAGCAGTGCGTAACTTTAGGAACCCATTTGACGTTGTCTCATATCGGTAGGCACTGCCTACATCTTGTTTGACGTTTCTGTTCATGCGTTTTTGTTAGCGTTTTGAAAGCTGCCACCTTAAAGAATTTATTTATAACATGTTTTAAGTTTTCTCAACATACGTGCAGTGCGTTTCCTTGAAAATTTAGATAGATACGACTTATGTTCATCAGACGAAAATCACCGTGGTGGTCAAAAACTCATGTCGGCCGTCATTTTGAAGTTAGAGAATCCGGTAAAAAAATGTTTCCCTTGAATTATGGCCTTCTTTCATATTCGCTACTCACATGGCCGTTTTCACCAACGTTTCCTAAACCGGTGCCTACATAAGAATTGCTTATATTAAGGGTTACGCACTGCTTAACTGCAATTTGGTTTTCACCAAGCACAATCGAGTTCGTAAATAAGATAAGCAGTGCGTAACTATAGGAACCCATTTGACGCTGTCTTATATCGGTAGGCATTGCCTATATATTGTTTGACGTTTGTGTTCATGCGTTTTTGTTAGAGTTTTGAAAGCTGCCACCTATAAAGAATTTATTTATAACATGTTTTAAGTTTTCTTTATTTTTTTTCAACATGCGTGCAGTGCGTTTCATTGAAAATTTAGATAGATACGACGCATGTTCATCAGACGAGGAAATCACCGTGATGGTCAAAATTTTGAAAAATTCATGTCGGCCGTCATTTTGAGGTTAGAGAGTCCGGTAAAAAACTGTTTCCCTTGAATTATGGTCTTCTTTCATATTCGCTACTCAGATTTTCAAAATTCTGCTTCTGAAAAAAATTCTACCTAAAAAACATGTCTAACTTCCGCTTTCGAATTTATTTGAAAAGCTAATTTTGTCGATGGATTTTCGATATACCCCTTCATTCCAAATTTCATCCAAATCGGTTCACTAGTTTTTGCATTAGAGACGTTACATACACCCACCTATCCACAAAAAGATATTTTTTTTAAACCACTTGAATTCCTGAAGGTCCAAAACACGAATTTTCCGCGAAAATCTCAATTTCGAAAATTTTCATTTCAATACTTCCCATATACCAGTGGTGGTATAGGGTGCATCCACCTGTCGTACTCACAAACTGCCAAAGACGAGAAAACTATCTAAATCATGTACGAACTACTGTCATTTGCGACGTTGCGATATAACATCGGTTACCTCTGTAAGATATTCCTACACAAGCAATGCTTTGGCTGGTGAAAACGGATAAAGTTTACGCATCTGTTTAGGAATTGCCTATCTCTAGGTAATGCCTGCGTAGGTACTGGTTTAGGAAGCGTTGGTGAAAACGGCCATCAGATTTTCAAAATTCCGCTTCTAAAAAAAAATCTACCAAAAAAACGTCTAACTTCCGCTTTCGAATTTTTTTGAAAAGCTAATTTTGTCGATGGATTTTCATTATACCCCTTCATTCCAAATTTCATCCAAATCGGTTCACTAGTTTTTGCATTAAAGGCGTTACATACACCCACCCATCCACAGACAGACATTTTTTCTAAACCACTTGAATTCCTGGAGGTCCAAAACACGTATTTCCTCGAAAATCTCAATTTCGAAAATTTTCATCATATCAATACTTCCCATATACCAGTGGTGGTATGGGGTGCGTCCACCTGTCGTACTCACAAACTGTCAAAGACGAGAAAACAACCTAAATCATGTACAAACTACTGTCATTTGCGACGTTGCGATGTAACATCGGTTACTTCTGTAAGAAATTCCTACATAAGCAATGCTTTGGCCGGTGAAAACGAATAAAGTTTACGCATCTGTTTAGGAATTACCTATCTCTAGGTAATGCCTGCGTAGGTACTGGTTCAGGAAGCGTTGGTGAAAACGGCCATAAGTATATTGCTTACAATAAACGATTTAATAGTGGTATCTACTTTAGGCCGTCTAGTAAATTCTTTTAATTTTTGACAAAAATTTCTCAGTAAATGGTTTCTACATTCGATTTTTTGAATGTGGTAGTTTGGTCCATATGGTTTGGTTTCTTGTATCTTTTTGTACACGCTACTGTCGCCGTCCCCTATCAGGTATTTGTATCTTAAATTGTGCATCTTTAAAGAACGTTTAAAACCATCTAAAATAATAGCAGGTTCCATGGATGTAGATGTGCCTGTCCAATTCTTATAACACTTATGTACAGGGGGTTCTTTGTCGCTACACTTATATTTTTCGCAAAAACTACAATATTTGTTTTTTACAATCATATACAGGACTTTTCTACTCCTGACACCAATTATAGTTGCGACACCAGATAATGCGTTATAATTAGTTCTGTACGATCTCTTTGCCCAGGCTCCATCGACGATAACAGTAGTAAAAGGAATGCCATCTGCATCCACATCTCCAGCTTCCACTGCTAATCGCGATTCTTCAGCACCTGCAGCTAACATTTCATCCCAGTTAACTTCGTGTATTGTTTCTTTTACTTCACGTTGGCACTTCAGATATTTGTTGGATGACATTGCTGGTATATTGAGCGAAGAAAAAAGTTCGTTCAGTTGAGTGTAGCCAATACCTATTGAAACTGCACCACATACAGCAGATTTATTTATATCCTTGGCAGCTACACCTTCTGTACTAATAATTTCTTTTTTGTTACACATATCACATACAAAACTTAGTATATTTCCCAGGCCTCTTCTTTTTTCAGAAACCAAGTTCATATTAAAAAAACTACAGCCAAATCCTTCGTGTTTCAGCGATTTCAGAGCTTGTAAAAATGGAATAAAATCAACAACGCGACACGACGGCCACAAATAATTTCTGGTTGTTCAATACTATTAGCTATACCGTCAAAGCTATTAGCTTCCATTTCTACGTATAGATTGGGCAATTCTTCTGAACTTTCCAAAATAGCGTTCATTGGTTGTAAATCTGGATGAACAGTATCCCTAAAACATTATTAATTATTATGAATATTTAAAAATTATGTAATTAGGTTGTCGAATGTAACCTACGTAGAGCTATACTATATTTTTGATTCTTGTAATTGTAGCGGTTGATCACTTTTAAAAACTGTTTTCTGCTTTTTCTTCGAGCTGAGCAGGTTAAATTTCTTTTGGTATGTAAGCCCATTTTTGGATTATCACAAATATCCAAACTTTTTAACGAAATTAAAACGTACCTAATCTTTCGCTGCAGGTACTAGGGTTAAATATTTACTATTTCTGAATAGGCAACTTTCAATACAGAAAACGCAAGCTTTACTTTACCTAGCTGGAAATTTAAGTAAAACTGTACTTTTTTTAAACGCTCTCAAAAGTTAATTATGGAGTTTAAAACAAGTATCGATATTGAAAATGCTTATATACAACGTTTATGAGTGCGCTATAGACGTATATTTGCAAAATAGTTATTTAGTTGGCTATAATTAATTAAAAATGTTAAAATTTATAAACCATCTCATTTGAATACTTGTACTCCAAAATAAGAAAACTATATGAATCGATAGAGTTTGTAACAGGCTAGTGCGCTACAGGCTTATATTTGCTTCATCGGCTCTAATTTGATTTTTATTTCAAAAAAACAAAATCAATTTTAGGCCACCAACAAAACATATATTTCTCGTTTTTAAGATACCACTAACGAACAAAACTCCAAGCTTTATGGGATTACACGAGATTACTATCTACAATTTGAAACCTTGTCCCATTACAAGTTGTTTGCTTGGTTTAAAACTGGATAATGAGCTTTGGTACTGCACTCAACAAAATTTCTTGATACAAGAATGAAAATAAGGGTATAAACATATAAATTAGTAAATTACGTAAATTACATTAGCTGACTCAATAAACAATTTTATCGTTTATAACGAGAGATCAATAAAAAAACCAATTATGGCAGGCTGTGAAATTGAATTATTTTAAATTGGTACTGTAGCCACATCCACAGAATGACATTTCTGACATGAAAATTTAAAACTGAACGCTCTTGTCTAAGTTTTTTATTTGATTATCAAATTATTAAAATATTATTATCAAATAAAAAACTTAAAAACTTAGACAAGAGCGTTCAGTTTTAAATTTTCATGTCAGAAATGTCATTCTGTGGATGTGGCTACAGTACCAATTTAATATAATTCAATTTCACAGCCTGCCCTAATTGGTTTTTTTTATTGATCTCTCGTTATGTGCCAATGATAAATATCTGAAAATTAAAAATTGAATTTAAAAAAGTAGGCTATAGTTGATCTGTTGAAACAAGTAATGCACGTCATGAATAAATTTGATGACGTCACAACCTTGTATGTGTATTGCAAAAATTAAACAGTTTAAATTGTTATAACCCTACTTTTTCAAAGGGAATAAACCAACAGAACTAACCTGCAATGACAACCACAACAAATGTGTGTAAATTTGGTGAAAGTAATACCAACCTAAAAACACATGATGATAGTTTTGCTATATAACATTAACCTGATTTGTTATTTATTTACAAAAATACATGGACATTTTAGTAACCTACCGTTATGTACTAAATTAAGAAAGTAAAAAATATGTAAAAAAGTAAAAGCATTAAATTTTGAATTTTATTTTTATGTTACCGGCGCTGTTGGTGGTTGATCATGTGATCTATGACGTGCATTACTTGATTCAACAGATGAACTATAGTTTCATGCAGCTATGACGTTTCAGGGTGGTCACGTGACCAAATGTCATTGGAATATTTAGATAAAAATTTAAATTTGTTAATAAAATTTGTAATATTCGCCTAAAAAATGTTTTCACCTCTGCCAAAAAGTGCTTTATCGTCCTTCCCTGTTTTCTGGTCTCGGCTTTGCCGAAATTTCTTTTAGGTAAAGTAGAGCCTTAAGAAAAAAAGTTCCCATGAATAGGTGTCCTAAAATTCTTTAAAGGGGAGCTACTGCCCCCCGAAGGGGGCAAATAAAACTTCAGTTTTTTGTTGGCAATTTGTCTTTCATTTTTATTTGGATAATCATTTTTGTCTAAAAACTAAATTTAAAATGAATAAATAAGTATTAAATTAAAAAAAAAGGTTTTATCTCGACCTGAAGCAGAAAAAGATTTAATCGATTTTTTTATGGAAAATTGTTAAACAAAAAAAAATGAGTCTCATTTTTATGCGCTTTTTAACATAGATTACTGACTCAAATTGGTTACAAAAATAGTAAGTAAAAGTATAGTATTAGATCTACTGAAGGCAGAAGCACAAACTTTCAAAAGTCCACTAGATAAATATTGTGTATTAGTTATTTGATGAAATGAGCCTTACCTCGAATTTGACATGGAACCAAGTAGAAGATGTTGTTGATGGGTTTGAAGATTACGGTAAATAACATTGCAAATCATGTTCAGGTAAATATTTGTATTCTATTGATCTTATAAAATATTTTTCTGAATTTGACTTCAATATTGTTAAATTAGTTTAATCATTTAATTTATATTTGTATTTTTAATAGTAGGTTGTTAAAAATGTTTAAAAAGAAAATAGTTGCTAGGAAGCAGAGATAACTTAACCTCTTTATTAATAAATAGGATAGAACGGACACTGGGGTTGGTCCATTTGATTCATGATTTTGTTTCACCCCAAACCGCCCAGAGGGCTGTAGTGTAGTATTAGCGTAAGCTGTCTTTAATGAAGTTGGCCGTGGAATTTGCAAGGCCAACTGTATCTAAGAAGTCGCATTAGATACAGTTGGCCTTAGAATTTGAACAAAAATTAAAAATTGCGATTTTGGAATACAAAAATAAATCCAAACATCTGCAGCGACAGATCTCTTATGGAAATCAGAGTGCCTGGATAATCAATGTCAGTTGACAGATACTATCAAGGCACTCTGATGCAAATTTCTTAATTGCAGCTACGGTCATGCAAAATAGGTGGTTTCCAATTCTGCGTAACCACTTCTAGTTTTTGTGTTAGCAATAATATCAACTATCAGTTCTTCTCATATCGCTATATGTCTAAATATATCTACAGGGTGTTAACTAATAAGTGCGAAAAAATTTAGGATTCTTCATTGAAAATTAGCACAAGCCTTTACTACGCTATGTGAAACTTAAAACTCTTATCAACTTCTCTTTCAGAACTTTATTGTGAACCAAGGTATGGGTTTGTTAATTTATTGTTTTACTTGAAAACTATCAACTTTACGGAAAAAACGAAAGATACAAAAAAGTTTCCAGACTTATCAAGCTATGTAATTCACATTTTTACAAAACCCATACCTTGGTTCACAAAAAAGTTCTGAAAGAAAAATTGATAAAAGTTGTATGTTTCACATAGTGAAGGCTTATTATGCTAATTTTCGATGTAGAATCACCTTCTGAATTTTTTCGCACTAATTAGTTAACACCTACATATGCGATATGTTCAAATATTACGGCCGCGGACCGAATTCGCCGTCTGCCTCCAACACATATAGATATAGTAGATGGTATAAAAGGAAGTAATGAAACATTTTCCTTGTTTGCAGTAGTGAGATGTCTTGTAAAGAACTTAGAAGTTAAAAATACTATTCTCCAACAGTAAACTACTACCTATATCTAAACACTTTATTTTTTTAATTTAAAACTGTTGATTTATTAAAAAAATTATAAAAAATTTGGTTTGAAATAGCAATATTCGAAACAAAAAATCCAGTTGTAGCTAAATTAAATAAATTCTAGATAAACTCCGTTTTTTTTTAAAGATCCACCACTTGTTGATTTCAGTTGGTATAACAAAAAAATTGAAATTTTTAGTAATTTTTGTCAATATATGGTAACATTGATTCAAAGATCAATCAAAATGTTCTGTCAATTTATGCGTGCGCATCACTACATTTCAAATTTAAATTATTTAAAATGTTAATTAAAACATAAAGAAGACTAGGTACTCTAATATAAGATTTATTTTTATTGATGAAACCCCGATTTACAAAAACGATTCTGCTACTAAATCTTGGACTATTGACAACCTTCCCAAGAAAGATTAGAAATTAAGGAAAGCAGGTTTACAGTGCTACATCCTGGGTGTGTTGAGGATGTAGTTTGCTTTTAAGACCCAGAAACAATGATAGGGATTATCACAAAACGATGAATAGTCAGCTATTTAAAGAGTGGATTAATCAATTAATTCCAGCTCTACCATCTGATGGTTTTAAAACTGTTATTATTTTTGACAATGCCCCATGTCATTCTCTCCGTTTGGAGAGACCTCCAATATATTATTCCAACAAAACTGCAATGGAACATTATTTAATAAAGTGTAACGTTCCATTTTAACTTACATGTACAAAAGTTCAATTATGGCAGCTGCCCAGCTGATAAATAATTTAGGACAAATGGACAACTTTATGTTCAAAATATACCGCTAATCGTAACATATCAAGGTGAAGATTCGGATACAGATTCAATTTTGAACTATATCTCTCATATGATGATTCTGAATTTGAACCGCCCGAATCTGATTCTGAAAATAATCCCAATTATACTAATCCTGAATACATTTTTTCTATTCTTACCTCGAATTATTTATATATTAATTATTATAAAACTATAATACTTCTTGTTAAATCGAACGAATTTACATAAACTCAGCATATATCCACATAAATCAAGAATATTCAACAAAATATATGAAAATATTTCTTGTGAAAAGCACCTGTCAAAATTAACCATTAAATTTATTAGTCCTAACCCTACTTTAAAAATTACTAAAAAATTTCACCAGCAACGTTGCCAAACATACTTTCGAGAGAAATTGCGAGGTTGGTGGATCTTTAAAAAAAAATAGACTGTACTTTGCATTATTCATAACAATTTTTAAATAGGTTTTACTCTTGCATGTTACCGGCATTTCTTACAAGTTTTTAAATTGGCATTGTATGTTCCTAACAAAAAATGTCAGTTTTAAATATTTAAGACAAATTAGAAAATATTATCCACAATCATTTATTAAGTGGTAGTAACATAAATAATTCTCCTTAGTTTTACACTGTGGTTTTACGAAATGTCGTACAGTTTTGGGATAAAATTTCATATTGTGTATTGCCAGAGGGCATTTTACTATTTTCGCTTTTGCATTTTTTACATTATTTCTCCTTTTTTATGGCTTCTTCTTTTCCTTTTTTGCCTTGTTGTTTCCCTTTTTAAAGGTTTTATTTTGAATTGTAAGCACTTCTTTAATTAATGCCATAAGTACAAACTGACGTTAATTTTGTTCAGTAGGTACTCACCTATACGAAGTTATTTTCTACATTATTCAATGATAAACAGAATATTTGACATAAACTAAGCTGTTTAATTGATTATTACCTATAAATTATAAATTACTTATAAGCATCACCTTACAGATTGTGAAATTGACGTTTTGCGGTAAATTACATTCTGACCATAAAATATATAACCCTTTGGGATAGAACTACCACTCTCTATTTTTTTTTGGAACTTAAATGCGCCATCCTAACTGCGTGGAAGAAACTACAATAATTATTTTCAACAGCACCAGATGGCGTCACACTAAGAATGCGCGGGAAAATGTGGCCACTTAAAATTCGAATAGCAACTGATTTTATTAGCAACATTAGCAAAGACACAATACCTAAGTTTGCTTGGCAAGCTGAGGCACGGTCTCTGTTAATAAATTGCGAGATTGAGTATTTGGTAATATACAGTTGCACTTGGCATTAACTAAATAATAAATTAGCATCTACCACTAATTGGAATACAATATTGTATGAAAAATTTAGTTAATTAAATTTTTTTTAAATTTAATTAACTGAATTTTTCATACAATCCATTTTATTCTGGTTGTCATTACAATTTAAATTTGAAAAGGTTAGAATTTTAAATGTAAAAGTAAACAAATATACTTATACAATCTACTTTTTTGGTAGGCCTTTATTGCGCGATTGTATCTTTTGCGCCAACAAAAATAATGAAGGCGCACTTGCTGGAAGTGGTCTTCTATCTCTGCCTTGTAAAATTCTAGTTACCTGTTTAAGATAATTAAAAAGAACTATTCTAGTGAAAAAACCTACTATAAAAGACTCTAATTCTGCGGTGTGATCACAGGGCATAAAATTAAAATGTACTGCATTTTTCACAAAATCTGTGATGTTCTTATAACAGTACTTTCTGTCAATCACTCTTGGCACCAAATACAGTATTAAATTATATACATGCCTAATACTATGGTAAAATCTATTATTAACATATTGCAAACGATACGGTTTACTGCCTCCATATTCTTTGCACCTCGTCAGTTGATTATGTTGCTCGCATTTTTCACGATCACTTGCCAAAACATTACCTCTACATATAATGCAGGACTTAAATTTTGGCAAGAACTTCTTGCTAACAAAGCCAGAAACGTAACCCACGGCAGCAGCTTCAAGTGGCCGAAGAGGTTAAAATTGAAGTGGTACAGTTGGAAATATAAAAGCTTCTGCTTCAGTAATTATTTCTGGTAAGCCCTGCGTTACAAATCGCTGTAACGTAACAAATATTTCCGACTGGTCATCCTCGCAGTTAGCTCCCACTGAATGAAAACTTGTAAAGTTTTTAACCAACAGACTTTTATAAATATTTATGAAAGATGCAACTGTGGGGTTTGTAAATCTGAGACCCCGTTGGCGGATTTTTCCAAAAAAATTTTCTATAGGGTCTTGATTGAAAGTTCGAAGTTTCATTGATGTAAATCCCTTATTTCGCATAGTGTCGAATAAAAATTTGAAATTTCTTAAAGTGGTTCGAAAATTATTAATTGTGGGTGGAACTCTCATGCCTTTTTTGGTTTTAAACTTCATGGAGGATAATACTTCAGTAGCGGTTCTCCAAAATTCTATATGAGGACTTCTATTTGTTACCGCAGTTCGCAACTGCTTGCCCTGTTTACTAAACTTGACATTACCATTGACGCTGTCGAATAAGTTGTCGCAAAATTCTAAGAATTTTGCTGTTTCAACAGCCTGTTGTGACATCTCAATCATCTTACCCTCCACTTCCATTGACGTTTCTAGAAAATTATTACTAGTAGGTACATGTATCAAATACAAATTTGTGTTTCAAAGATGGATACAAAAAGTAGGTAGGTACAACATTTTCAGAATATACTTAGATACATACTATTTATTGCCATAATATTGATTCCGACGGCAACAGATCGGCTGAACACCTGTGTGCAACACGATACTTTCATTTTTTTAATATGATTCGGGTCCACATGGTTAGATGTAAGTTTCGGCATTGTTCTTAAGCTACCCAAACAAGGATCCAGGAGCCAAGCCTTATAAATATGTTCCCACTTAGCACACATATTCTTCCCATCCATTGTAAAATGTACATCTCCCGTAAGCATATTATTTCGTATACATTTTAACATATGTGGAGGATCAAATAGTGGAATTATGACTCTACCATCAACTTCGAAAACGAACTCTTCGAACGTTTTACCTTCTCGTCGGTAATGGGCTGCGGTATCTGTCACCAAATTCTTTATTGCTGACACATTGTTGGTACCTTGGTCACACACAGTAGCAAGGATTTCCAAGCCAGCATCACCAACAGCTCTCACAATAATTTTTATTATATTCATAATGTCTTCATGTTTAGTTGCATCAGCAGCAAAATTAAAATACACTGGCTGCTTCCACTTTTTGTTAATGCCACGTAACATGAATACCTGTAATAATAATATATAAAGTATATGCTAATACATAGCCTTAATACCATATATTTACATGGGCATGATTAGCAATTTTGTTACTTCTTCTATAACCGAAATCTTCAAAGCCCTGAACAATGTCTTCTGCTTGATTCCAGGACAAATTTGGAGAAATAGCCATTTCATCGAACATTAACAAACAGTATTTGTCCAGTGGATTTTTAAATGATTTTACCTCCGCCTTTAGTACTTCTAATACAGGTATATTTAGTCCGGGCTGAATCGGAATTCGTTTCAACAACCTAGTTAAAGTGGTCTTAGATGGGAGCGTAAATATCTTCGACAAGAACTTGTAACCTGTACCAGCTTGTTTATACAACGCTAGTGCAAGTACTTTGTCATCCAACGTGTAGCGTCTGCCTCTACTTTTCTTAGTACAATTTTCCAGCTGACTTTTAAAAAACCTTGTTTTAATTTCGTCCATGGTGGACGTCACCTTTGAAAACATTGCCGCTGGTTCTTTGGCTTGCTGCAAACGATTTTTGTAAAGCAATCGAGCCTTTACAAGACCTGCACGTCTACGTTTCTCTCGTTTTAAATTGTTGTACAACAATCGAGCTTTTGGAGTCAACTGCTTTTCACGTGTAACATTTATGGTAGCCAAAATTCCGCTATTTCTAGGTGGAGTAGAAGATATTGCTGCAGAAGTATTTCCTAAATTTTGCGGTGAGTTTAGCGCATCCTGCCCAACTAACAGGTTGCATGTTTCGGTAGTATTATTTACATGTGATTTTAATGCATCATTGTCACTCAACACATTAAGTGTTTCTGTTGTTGAGCTACTTTCATTTGAATTGCTTTTCAGTTGGTGTGTGCTAATTCCTGGAAGTTTGAAAATTGGGTATGGTAGATGTGGAGTAGGTACAGCTGTTTTTATCAAGCGATTGTTGGGTCCAAAATCGCTGTTATTAAAATGACACCGGCAAACTCTACAGTTGGCGTAAATTGTAGCTGAAGTTTTATTACGTAGTTCCTTGTTATTACATACTTTAAGCCATTTATTAAACATTTCCAAGTCCTTCGCAGGATTGGGAAATCTGTGTTTACTATTTTTAGAGCCATAACAGTCGCGAAAGGAGCAGTATATTCCAACCATACTATATAATTGTAATTAATATAATTTGTTGCAACAAATTGCATAGTACTATGTCAAACGTGAGCTTCCTTGAACACAATTTCTATCAAAACTCACCTTTTATTTATATTCTGTGCCTTTTAATGAAGAAAATTAAATTTTAAACATCAATTTTATATATTGTCAAGTAACATGACATTTAAAAATTGTTACTGAACATCAGCGCCATGCGCGCCTCTGTGGGCATGGAAGAAACTTTTTGTTTTACTGTTTTAAATAGCCAATTTAAAGAGAAGCTTCTATCCCAAAGGGTTATATATTTTATGATTCTGACAATCAGTTGTGAAATCAAGGCCAAATTAGATACAGTTGGCCTTGGTGGAATTTTTACGTGGTGCCATCTACACGAAATTGTCTGAACTTTAAGACAATATGTCACCCTGATATGGTGCGAATCTCAACTAATGGTTGTTAAAAATTTACGGTTATTTATTAATCACGTTTCAATTGCAACCGATTGATGTGAAATTTTGCTAGTAATTATTAAATGATGTGGGGACGGCAATAAGCAATTTTCAAATTATTTCGTCACTTAAAATTTTTAATTTTTATCAATTTCAATAATTTATTTAACCTATTAAACAACACAATTAAGCCATGAAAATTGGTTATTGCCTTCAGCCATCCTTATTCTTCAAAATCAAAAAATATAATTGGACATATTTTGATTAGTTTTTTAGATTAATAAATCCGCGCAAAGGCTTGTTTTCAACTGTATATTTCGTCCACTCGTCAGCGCCCTCTTAATCCGAATAATTCGCATAAATGTAGTTCCCTATGACTCGGGTCGTCGCAACATCTTGTCAAATTTCATTTTTTCCCAAAGTATGATTTTCAAGCTACGGGCAGACTTTATGTGTGACAACTGGAACTGTCATGTTTCTTGTTATTATTTAATTACCATTAACACACGATACTTTTACGTACTGAGTTCTTTATTTTAACTGTTACACCTATAATACAAAATAACATTGAATACCTTCACCATTACCATATGATCACCATTACATTTTGTGGTCCGTTCACCCACCTTTTTATAAAGGTGTGTTCAATATATTACATCTCCCTTTTTTTTTTTTTATAATTTAATTCAATACATAATCCTTAAATCTAGTAGGAATTCTAGTCGCCCTTATTGGTCTACCTATTGGTGTCTTATTTAAATTAGTATTATCGATTGCATTAGAGGTACCATTGCCAACTGGGGAATTGGATGTTGTTGGGAACTTCAAATCCGGGTACTCGGGACAGTTAACTAGAGAATTGCTGCTACTCGGTGTTGATGTTATTGGGAGGTTCAGATCAGGATAGTCAGGACTGTAAACTGGGGAATTACTACTACTCGGTCTTAGATCCCTACGATTTCTCCTGTATTCTCCCTCGTCTGTTCTTACTATGTACGATCTGGGGCTGTCATGTACTTTATGTACTTCTGCGATTTCCCATTCCCTTCCTTTTCTTATTAATACATTCTGTCCTGCGTGTAAAGGGGGTAATTCCTTTGCATTCCTGTTGTAATACCATTTTTAAATATTTTGTTGTCTTTGTTTCGCATCACTGACCTCAGTCTCTACTTTCGGATTTAAACTACTCATGCTAACTGGTAATTTTGTCCTTAGTTTTCTACTCAACATCAATTGTGCTGGTGATTTATTTAATCCTTTTAACGGTGTGTTCCGGTATTCCATTAACATTGTATAAAAATTTGTGAGCTGGTCTCCTGCTTTCCTAAGGATGTTTTTTGCTATTTGAACACCGCGCTCTGTTAATCCGTTTGATTGTGGATAATGAGGGCTCGATGTTGTTATAACGAAATCCCATTCCTTTGAAAATTGGTGAAAGTTGTAGCTGTTGAATGGCATGTTATCACTAACTATTTCTTCTGGAATTCCATTTCTTGAGAATGATTCCTTGAATCTTATCATAAGTTCTTCAGATATTTTCCCTTTCAGTGGTAGTATTTCCAACCAGTTTGAATAGTAGTCCATGATAACAAGGTAATTCTTCCTTTGGTATTCCAAAATATCTTAAGCTATTTTTTGCCATGGACGTGTCGGTATCTCATGTGGTAACAATGGTTCCTTCTAATTCCTTTTTACATATTTCTGACATACTTCACATCTTGACACTATTTCTTCTATATCTTTCGTTAGGCCTGGCCAAAATACTATTTCCCTAGCTTTTGCTTTTAATTTCTCCATTCCCTGGTGTCCTTCGTGTAATTGTTTCAATATTTTACTTCTTAAATTTGACGGTATTACCAATTTTTCATCTAAGAACAGTAAATTTTCGGCTACTGTTAATTGCGTTTGATATTTCCAGTATGGAGTAGCATTCTCATGCACTTCATATTTATTATTTGGTCAACCTTTTAGGTGATAATTTATGACTTTCTGTAAGACTTCATCGTTTCTGGTGGCCTCTTGTAATTCCCTTTTTTTATTTGGAGTAACGGCTAAATGTTTTGCGACTGTATGTACTACATTTTCGAGTTCCGGGTCATCTTTTATTGGGCATATTTCTTTTCCGATGCTGTAAGGGAACGTGAGGAATAAGCTACAGGATGGTGGTTTTGTAACAAGCACGCTCCTAATCCATCTGTTGAAGCGTCAGTCTGTATTGTGACTGGTAATTCTTGGTCATAATACTTTAGTACCGGAGCTTGGCATAGTTTTTGCTTTAATTTATTAAATGCATTTATCTGGGGTTCTTTCCATACCCATGTCGAATCTTTTTTAGCAGTTCGCGCAATGGTGCACTTATTTCCGCATAATTTTGTATGTATTTAGATAAGAAATTAATCATTCCAAGAAATCTTTTCAATTCTTCTTTATTATTAGGCTCTTCCATTTCGACTATCGCTTTTACTTTGTCAGGATCTACTTTGAATCCTTCCGCACTAACTATATTTCCCATGTATTTAACTGAATCCACTCTTAACTGAAATTTTTCTTTGTTAAAAGTTATTTTATTCTTGGCAGCTGTTTCAAAAACTTTCTCTAGTATTTCATCGTGTTTAGCTATAGTCTCTCCTGCAATTATCAAATCATCAAATATTATTTGAACACCCTCGATACCACCAAAAATTTTCATTACTTTTTTTTTGGAATACCTCTGGTGCTGATTTAACACCGAAAGGCATTCTCAAAAATTTAAATCTGCCAAATGGCGTATTAAAAGTACACAAGTCTGAGCTGCTTTCGTCCAACTGAATTTGCCAAAATCCTGAGCTCATATCTATTACCGAGAATATTTTTTTCCCATTTAATTTTGCTGTGATGTCGGCCTGTGTTGGTATTACAAAATGATCCATTTTTATTACTTTATTTAAATGTTTTGGATCAAGGCACAATCTCAATTTACCATTCTTTTTTTCCACAATAACCAAACTATTGACCCAATCTGTAGCATGGTCTACTTTTGCCACCACTCCAATTTTTTCCAATTCGTTTAAGGCTTCTTCTAATTTAGGGAGTAAGGTAAAGGGTACTTTACGGGGCGGGTGTACTACTGGAGTAATAGTATCATCTAATGCAATGTGATACTTTCCCTGTATTTTACCTAAACCATTAAAAATATTTTTATATTTTTCACAAATTTGGGATTTACTCATACCTTCTGAAAGATCATCTATTCTTTGGATTAGACTTAACTTAATACATGCCTTTAAACCTAATATTGGTTGCGATTCCACATTAGTTATTACAAATTCCAAAATTTCAGTTCTATCATTGACCTTACATAACATGTTTGTTTTCCCCTATAGGTTTGACTTTAAAATTTCCATACGACACTAACATAATATTTGTGTTTTTTACATTTAGCTGCTTTTCATTATTTAGCCGTTTGAATACTGATTGTGGTATAACATTAATTTCTGCCCCCGTGTCTAATTTAAATTTTACACCTACACCTTCAACTTTAATATCAGCATACCATGCATTATCTAACACTTTTAAACCATTAATAACTAGATTTTCTAACCTTTTATCATATTTTTCTATTGCGGTTACAAAATATTCCTCATTTTCCGAAAATATTTCATTACTTTAATGCCCATCTTGTACAATCTCTCTTACTATATGATTTTGACTTATATTATTCCTACTATAATTGTTTGATCTAAAATTATTATTGTTACCTCGTTTATAATTATAATTTTTCTTTCTGCATGCTACTGCAAAATGATTGCGGCCCTGGCAATATGAACAAATTTGTCCAAATGCTGGACATGATCTTGCTTCGTGCTTCCTATTGCAGTTCCAACACTGCCTTTCTTCTCTTTGGGGATAACTTCTCTCGTAGTCTCTTGATACCTGCTCATTTCCTTTTCTTACATCCATATTTCTGTTATCCTTCTTCACTGTGGCTACATGTAACGATTGTTCTTGGATGATCTTTGCTTGCCTTTAGCTCACCTCAGCTGCTATGCAGTACTCAATTGCATTGTCCAGTTTTAATCCTTGTTCCCTTAGGAGTCTTTTCTGCGTTCCTTTGTCCCACAGTCCACAAACAATCCTGTCTCTTATTAAGCTGTCTTTCTGGTCACCGAATTCGCATGTAGACGCTTTTGTACGTAACTCCGTTAGGAATGATTCAAAGGTTTCATTTTCCTTTTGTTGTACATTAAAAAAATTGATCTTTCTACCGTCTCGTTTCTTCTTGGCGTACAATATTCCTGAAATTTTCCCAGTACTATTTCAAAATTGCTTTTATCTTTTTCTCTTATGAACTTGAAATTATTAAACAATTCGTGCCCATCCAATTAAGTTTATTAAGATTGATATTTTGCGTTTATGAGAAACTTCTTCATACCCTGAGGCACACAGATATGTTTCAAAGTTCGCCTTCCATTTGGTCCATTCAACGTTAGGGTTCCCTTTAATTTGTAGTGGAGGTGGTTTATTAAATCCACCACCTTCTGCCATTTTACTACAATTTGCTTTTTTTTTCTTTTGAGGTTATCTTCTTTTCCCACTTTCACTGGTTATTTCTTATTATTTATCTTCTTATTTCTTATTTATTTTTGTTTTACTTCTGACACCATGTCATGTTTCTTGTTATTATTTAATTACGATTAACACACAATGCTTTTACGTACCCACCTTTTTATAAAGCCGACGGTCAAAAACATATAAGATATTATAACAACAAATGAATGATTTATACAGAAACTACTTGATCGCATTTAAGACAGTTTCTGTTCCAAAATTTCCAGTAAAAGAGAATCTAAGAGCTCAATTTGTTCGTTTTTTGTGGGTTTGTAAAAATATCAAGAGCTTCCAAAATATTTAATTATGTTATATACCGTGTGTCCCTGGGAAGACGGAACATAGGGATCTTATAATGCTAATTTTTTAAAATGATCCACGAGTGCTTTAAACCATTAGCCTTGAAACAATTACACGAATATCACCGATTGTTAACGATTTCCATGCCGATCATGTATGATCGTCTCCAGATTAAAATTTTTGTTTGTGTTTTAAATGTCAATTTACTAAAACCAAACACAATTAAAGGTTATGTTCATGTTAATTTTTTTTAAATGGGGTCCTACCTTAACTCAAGTACAGTTTAGAGCTGACAATCAGTAATCCCAGTTAAATTACATGTGAAATGTGAAAATTTTCTTTAATAGGATGATCTTGATGTATGAACCGAAGAATTTGATGCGACAATCAGCTTTATGATGAAACATGCTACAATGCTAATTGCATAAGACTGTATTAAGATGAAATCAAAGAAAAAGCAAATATTAATATCAGTTAGTGTGTACGAATATGAAATCTTTATTTCTACGGCAATGTAATGTGATCAAATAATTGTTACATGTATTTGATTTTTAAGGAGCCGGATTCTTGCATACCACAAAGGAAAGTTTTCTAACACATGTCCACAGCATTATTTTATGTGGTACCTACTAGTATAATTTTCGTAATTTCATTTTCAGTTTTTAATAATGGGTAACTTGCGAAAAGCCTTAATTGTTCACCTAATCCATCATAATCTGAAAAAGATCTTAGAACCATAACGTCAACTGCAAACAAATTATTTTGTATTTATTACCTTTATAATGATACTCAGTCTCATTGAATTTAATTAAAACACTTTCTTTCTACATTTATACGAACCAATTTGAACAAATAATTAATAATTTTATTTCTAACTGACTCAAGAGCGCGGCTGTCAATTCCATAGATAGGTATTGTAAATAATTGTTGAATCGTTTGTTGTATAACGCACGCGCGTATTACATCTGTATTAGCAAGCGCGTTAAACAGCTGACATAACGACGTCGACGCTTCACCAAATAGAAATTCAAAGCACTCGTGGATCATTTTAAAAAATTACCATTGTAAGATCCCTATGTTCCGTCTTCCCAGGGATACACGGTATAAAGCAAATAAAACGATATTTCAAGTTAAAATCGATATTTTATTTATTATTTATATAAACTTTAATTAATAATTTTTATCCTTTCAAACTTTCATATTATATTGTATTAAAATGTTTTTTCACCGGTATGGGTTTTCATATGTCGTTGCAAGCTACTCTTGTGTGCACATCTATAGTCGCATATATCACATTGAAATGGTTTTTCACCCGTATGGGTTTTCATATGAACTTGTAAGTGACCCTTACGTGAACATCTATAATCACAAGTATCACATTGAAATGGTTTTTCGCCCGTATGGGCTTTCATATGTTCTTGCAAGCTACTCTTGTGTGCACATCTATAGTCGCATATATCACATTGAAATGGTTTTTCACCCGTATGGGTTTTCATATGAACTTGTAAGTGACCCTTCCGTGAACATCTATAATCACATGTATCACATTGAAATGGTTTTTCGCCCGTATGGGCTTTCATATGTTCTTGCAAGCTACTCTTGTGTGCACATCTATAGTCGCATATATCACATTGAAATGGTTTTTCACCCGTATGGGATTTCATATGAACTTGTAAGTGACCCTTCCGTGAACATCTATAATCACATGTATCACATTTAAATGGTTTTTCACCCGTATGGGATTTCAAATGTTGTTGTAAGTGACCCTTCTGTGAACTTCTATAATCACATATATTGCATTTAAATGGTTTTTCACCTGTATGAGCTTTCATATGTTGTTTTAAAGTACTCTTTAGTGAACTTCTATAATCACATATATTGCATTTAAATGGTTTTTTACCTGTATGAGCTTTCATATGTTGTTTTAAAGTACTCTTTAGTGAACTTCTATAATCACATATATCACATTTAAATGGTTTGTCACCCGTATGGGTTTTCATATGAACTTGTAAGTGACCCTTCCGTGAACTTCTATAATCACATGTATCACATTGAAATGGTTTTTCACCCGTATGGGCTTTCATATGTTGTTGCAAGCTACCCTTGCGTGCACATCTATAGTCGCATATATCACATTGAAATGGTTTTTCACCCGTATGGGCTCTCATATGTTCTTGCAAGCTACTCTTGTGTGCACATCTATAGTCGCATATATCACATTGAAATGGTTTTTCACCCGTATGGGTTTTCATATGAACTTGTAAGTGACCCTTCCGTGAACATCTATAATCACATGTATCACATTGAAATGGTTTTTCGCCCGTATGGGCTTTCATATGTTCTTGCAAGCTACTCTTGTGTGCACATCTATAGTCGCATATATCACATTGAAATGGTTTTTCACCCGTATGGGATTTCATATGAACTTGTAAGTGACCCTTCCGTGAACATCTATAATCACATGTATCACATTTAAATGGTTTTTCACCCGTATGGGATTTCAAATGTTGTTGTAAGTGACCCTTCTGTGAACTTCTATAATCACATATATTGCATTTAAATGGTTTTTCACCTGTATGAGCTTTCATATGTTGTTTTAAAGTACTCTTTAGTGAACTTCTATAATCACATATATTGCATTTAAATGGTTTTTTACCTGTATGAGCTTTCATATGTTGTTTTAAAGTACTCTTTAGTGAACTTCTATAATCACATATATCACATTTAAATGGTTTGTCACCCGTATGGGTTTTCATATGAACTTGTAAGTGACCCTTCCGTGAACTTCTATAATCACATGTATCACATTGAAATGGTTTTTCACCCGTATGGGCTTTCATATGTTGTTGCAAGCTACCCTTGCGTGCACATCTATAGTCGCATATATCACATTGAAATGGTTTTTCACCCGTATGGGCTTTCATATGTTCTTGCAAGCTACTCTTGTGTGCACATCTATAGTCGCATATATCACAGTGAAATGGTTTTTCACCCGTATGGGTTTTCATATGAACTTGTAAGTGACCCTTCCGTGAACATCTATAATCACATGTATCACATTGAAATGGTTTTTCACCCGTATGGGCTTTCATATGTTGTTGCAAGCTACTCTTGTGTGCACATCTATAATCACATATATCACATTGAAATGGTTTTTCACCCGTGTGGGCTTTCAAATGTCGTTGTAAGTGACCCTTCTGTGAACATCTATAATCACATATATTGCATTTAAATGGCTTTTCACCCGTATGGGCTTTCATATGTTGTTGTAAGTTACTCTTTCGTAAATTTCTATAATCACATTTCTCTCTTGTAGCTATCTTACTACCAGTCTCAAAATTACTTCCCTGTTTAGCCCTCTCGCCACTTACAGTTCTTGTATATGTTTCTGAGTTACCTCTTGCATTATTGGATTTTTGTTCAATTGGACATAAGGTGCTGTACATTGCTGAATCTAATTGTTCAACTTGAAAGCCTTGCCTGATTTCGGATTCAATTTCGCCAATTTCTTCTTTTATATCCAGCTCCTCGCCCACTAAAGGTTCAATCTTAATATAGATATCATCATCGTCACTCTTGATATTAAATTTCACATCAGATTTTATTTCGGCATTCAAATGGGTGCTGGTATTTTCATGTTTTACTGAAATGATTAACAGTATATTATATTATTATATATGAAAGCATATTAACATTAAAAATATTATTTCTTAAATATACCGAGTGGGTACTTTCAAAGCCGAACATAGGAGAATTGCAAAACCTTCTGCTCGACTGAATACGCGTTATTATTCATATCTGATATTAATAACAGAAACCTATGACTGATGTCAAATAATTTAATTGACAGATAAAAAAGTTGACAGTCGTAGCAACCTATGTTATTTAAAAATAGCATTATTTTATAAATTTTTTTTACAGAAAAAGGTAACTAAGTACTAACATTTATTGGTACCATCGTATGCGCTGTATTTTTGTCGTTCTATTCATACCATTACCATTCTTGTGGGTTTAAATGGCGAGCAGGAATCTACATAAAGGTTAGTTACAATGCAATTCTCCTATGTTCGGTTTTGAAAGTACCCACACTGTATAGGGTGATTTAAATGTACACCGAAAACTCGTGTGAGGTGATTTCTCTCGCCAGAATAAGAAAAAAGTGGAGGTGCAAACCTCCCCTGGACTTTCCCATACTAAAAATAAACATTTTGTTTTTGCTATTCAACATTAGTTCGCGAGGCAGCATTGGAAATCATTTGAATGCCTCGCGAGAAAAACGATGCTATACGGGTTCGATATGAACAAAAGAAAGACACCAAGATATTATACGCATCTATCTGTACTCTGCAGTAGGTAGCGGCCATAGTAGCAGCTAGAAATTACAACTGGCGAAGCCGGACGATCACTACCGACCGACGATGTGTTTCCGTCAAGAGTCCAACGTAAATATTCAAAATTCACGAATTTCTCATTAACCGTATATTTTAGCCATATGAACACCTTATACTATATGATAGACAATTAAATTTTGCATATAATAATATATAAGGTGTTTCATTTAAAATAACAAAGTTGCTTATTGTACTGTGGAAAGCAAACGCCCTGTATACGTGATATACATTTAAGAGAATGCAGAATTATATACTAAATAACTTTTATATTTAAACTTCTTTCATATTTTGACTAATAAAGGCGCTATAGGAGCATCAATTTCCGATTTTCAAAATCTAGTAGAGGGCGCCACAGTGGAATTCTGGCGTTCATCAAAAAACAAAAATGTAGCTAATACTAAGCTGCATAAATATAGAAAATTTAAACAAAATCCTTAGAGCAGTTTTTTTGTAATAATTTTTCAAAAATTTCTAAATTTTTGGAAGAGCGCCGTTGCGACCGTTTTTGGATTTAGTAAATGATTCTTTTTCTTGGTGTAGTACAGCCAAAGGGCTTTCAAACAAGTTGTTGCGGAACCTGAATCCGGTAAAAAACTGTTTCCCTTGAATTATGCCCTTTTTTCATATCCCCTACTCAGATTTTCAAAATTCTGAAAAAATGATACCAAAAAAACATGTCTAACTTCCGCTTCCGGTTTCGGATTTTTTTGAAAAGCTTATTTTGTCGATGAATTTTCGATATACCCCTTCTTCATTTAAAATTTCATCAAAATCGGTTCACTAGTTTTTGCGTTACAGGCGTTACATACACATACACACACACACACACATACACACACACCCACCCACCCACAGACAGACATTTTTTCTAGACCACTTTTTTAGGCTCCTGGGGGTCCAAAACACCCATTTCCGTGAAAATCTCGATTTCGAAAATTTTCATGATATCAATACTTCCCCTATACCAGTGGTGGTATGGGAAAGTAAAAAAGTTAATATGACCCATGGTCATATTAACAGCCGACAAAGATGGAACAAAGAATCACTAATTTTGTTCGTAAGTTTAACCAAATAAGATGTTTTGGTTCTTACGTAAAGTATTTCTTTGGTTTAGAGGCGCTTATTAGTGTGTTTTCAGATTAAATTATTCAAAGGGTGGTAAACTTTTACATTTTTACGAATAAAATTAGTGATTAGTCGTTACATTTTTGTCGGCTGGTAACTTGTTAGCAACCAAGCATTTTCGGATCATGGGTCATAATCAGTGGCGAATGCTTCATGAGAGCAAGGCATGCAGCTCCTAGTTTTATATTATTATGTTTGTTTACTTTTTAGTACACAAATATTGAATATTGACCCTAACTCTGTAAGGGAGTACGCAGCGGAGTACGAGAGTCGGGATAGATAACACATATCATCACATTCCACTTAGTAGTGTAAAGAAAGTAACTATTCGTTAGCCGAATACTCGTTACCCGACACGATCCGAAGCAACGAATACGGACATGAAAAAGTATTCGTTA
Organism: Hemicrepidius hirtus; assembly: GCA_963082805.1. Taxonomy (NCBI): domain Eukaryota; kingdom Metazoa; phylum Arthropoda; class Insecta; order Coleoptera; family Elateridae; genus Hemicrepidius; species Hemicrepidius hirtus. The sequence goes on from OY720165.1 coordinate 8,924,129, forward strand.
CTTTTTACAAACGAGTACTCTCTAGGCCACTACTCATTTGTGTATCTGGTCCACTGTACACTGTACCTAGTATCAAGGTCGTACTCGTTATGCTTATGAACGACTGCAGAATCTACTTCAATGTGAACTAGTACTCGGTAATGAAAATCTACATCACTAATGAGTTGTTTCTCGATGGAGGACATAATTTGTTTTTTCTCCAAACGTCATAAAAGTGGCATTTAAATGACAGAATGTTGCTAGAAGAAGTTTCACTTATATGCTTAAGCAGATAAAGTACTTATATGCCGAAGCATTAAACTTTTATCAAAATAGTTATTTGTTTAACAAGGCAGAAAAGTAGCCTTGGCTGGTTTTACAGCTTCGGCTTCGCCTCAGGTGTGAAATACCAGCTGCGTCAGTAAATCTGCATTTCTGCCGTGTTGAAGATATATTTTTTTCTCCGATTGTTTACATTTAACATTAATTTAATGATTATTTTTAATATTTTTTGTACTATTAGTATCAGCAAGCATCTGTTGCTATGCAGTTCTTATTGGTTGCTATGAAAAAACATATTTCAGAAATGTCATTCTGTTTGTTGTGAATAGAATATAGTTTAATCTTGTTAATTCGTAAATATTAATTAATTTATAATAATATTTACAATGGAAAATGACGAAGAAATGTTCACCCCATCCGAAATTAAAGAAATCGTGAAAAATATGTAACTTAAATTTAATTAATAAAAATTTCAAATTTATTTGTTTTTCGCAGCAACCTGATTTTGAATGCTACTGTCGGCAAAAAATGATCACTTTTGCCTAGGTAGCAAATGTGGAACTTTGGAGACAGTCAAATGTCAGTCAAAGCATGCTTTTACTGTCAATCGGAGAAAATAGTAGATTGTTTTATTAGGATGAAAAGTGTCACTTTTTTTGACGAGCAAATTTTGCATTTGTGAGGCGAAGCGTAGCGTAGCCGAACGGATGCAAAATTGCGAGTCAAAAGAAGTCACTTTTCATCCGAATGAAACATACTATTTTTTCCGCAACCGGAACAACCGGATTCAAAATAATAAAATTAAGATGCGAGGAATTAGAGAACACTACTACTACTAAAATCAAGTCTTCTTAGCTTTTGTTTTCAATTTTATTTATTCTGTCAAACCCAGCCAAACCATCGAAAATGTTTGAACAAGATAATGGTAACGAAGATACACCACCAGAAATTTTAGACCGTGCAAAAGAAGTTGTATCAAATCTTCTGCCCAGTAAATCTCGAGAAGTATACAACAAATTTTTAAATTGGTGTAACGAGAAAACCGTAAAATCGTACACGGAAAGCGTAGGTACCTACTATTAGCGTACTTTTCCGAATTGTCCACTAAAATGAAGGCTTCTACTCTTTGGGCGCAATAATCAATGTTGAAGGCAACATTAAGTTTAAAAAATGGGGTAAATATTGAAAAATTTTAAAAACTCCGTGTCTATTTAAAAAAAGAAAATAATGACTACACACCGAAGAAATCGAGAATTCTTAGTAAAGAACAGGTGGATCGATTCTTGAAGTGTGCTCCTAATAAGCAATACTTGATGATGAAGGTGTGTTTTAGTTTTAAAATCGAATATTTTACGATAATTAAATTTTGACGTTTGTAGGTTATATTAATTTTGGGTGTTGCTGGAGCTTGTCCCTGCGACGAGTTACTACATAAAGATTAATGATATTGAAGATCTTAAATCAGTCTTACTGATTAAAATTCCTAACACTAAAACTAATAAGGCTAGATCATTTACTGTGATGGGAGATAGCTATTTAAATATTTACAGAAAATTCTTTGTCTAATATCTTTGTAGTGTTGTTTCTTAAATAAATGTTATTCACATAACACACCAAAATCTTAACCAAAAAAGTTAAAAGTAAAAGTTCCTAGGAAGTAAAAGTACTTTTACTTCCTAGGAACTAAAAGTGTTGCCTAGCAACACACACATTTTTTTACTAATAACAAAAACATCAACTTCACTGTCCGTTTTTGGTATCAAAAGTGATCACTTTTAAGACGGTTGCGGAAAAAATAATTTGTTGTTTGGTGGGTTGCTACGGTAATATCTAGAAAGTGTCTATCAGGCAATGCGATTTTCGTATAAGTGTAATGTTTGCCGAAATAACCTAGTTAATTAGATCCTTATTTTTGTATTGTATTTTACACGTTTGGAGAAAAATAACGTACAGTGTGTGGATAAAGTTTGGAACATATTCAATATCTCTCGAAATATTATTTTTTCTGGAAAACGCTCGGACAGGTATAGCGATTTACATTACGGCGCATATTTTAAGATGCTTCAAAATTTTTTTGCGTTAGTCATTTTTTTGTAGTGACGTCATCGTCAAAGAAACATGTATATTTGATTGTCGCATTGGATAGACATTGTTTTTCTCTTTTTAAGCTTCTAATATTTTTATACCCTTACATAAGAAAATTTTTGAGAAAATTGCTAAAAAGTTTTACGTCTCAGTAGGCCGATCTGGAACAGCTGGTGCAGCTCCAACTCAAAGCAATTGTTTAATTGTTCAACAAGAGTTTATTTTTCGTCTTGGACAGTGTCGAGCTATAAACGGATATCAATTTGAACATCTACAATAACAATTGATTCATCATTTTTTTGTGTGTCATTTAAAACTATCAACATTTTTTTTTCAATTTCTTATTAATTTAATTTATTAAATTTATCTTTTTTTATAATCTTATGTACTTTTATACTCACGTTTCTCTTCACTTTAAAGCAATAAGCTTCAATAAACAATTGCTATGAGTTGGAGCAGCACCCGCTGTTCCAGCTCCGGGATTCTGAATGCTCGACTCGACACGAGTACGCCATCTTTGCGATTCTAAAGTAGTGTCGAGTACGGACGCTGTCGGCTAGGTGTCATTTCCACTCGCTACCACTATAGGTGTCGAGAAGCTATCGAGCATATCTCTATCTCACTTTAAAGCTCTATGCGTCTCGCTTCTTCTTGACGAAATTTGAAATATTTACGGCGGCATTTTAAACAAGTGCATAGCACATTTTTACATTGTAAATATTTACAAGGGGTAGTTTACAATGATAAGTTCTGCAACGTTATTTAGTTTCACCCAAGTCTTGCGAAAGTGTGTATTTGAGTCCTACGCGATTATTAATCATTAAAACAAATTCATTTAGTGACGATGTAAGTACCTACCTACACGAAAATTCAAATAATTACTGCATTTTTAGAGCATGTAGGTATGTCATGTAAAATATATTCATAATCATTTATAGGGCATTCAAAGTGAAACAATGTCACTGGGAAATTTTTTTTAATTTCATGGAAACCCATGTGGATTTCGCGGTAGGGCGAATGAATAACGCGTCTGGCAGGGACACGTATAAAAAATTATGGGCAGAACTGATATAAAAATCGACAATTGGGATCATTTTTTTGAAAGCAAAATTGAATTAATAAAAGATACACTTGAAAAAACTTAATAATAAACAAAAATAATACAAACTGTGGATTATAACCCTTGAACATTCGAGATGACAATTAAAATTGGCGGGAATATACTCAGATGAAGTTAGCGTCGCACAAGTTTACGGTCGGCCACGACGATAGCACACACGATACCACTTTAGAATCAAGCGTTCTCGATATCGGATTCACTAGCGACTCGACATAGCGACTCGACTCGAGTCGAGTCGAGTATTTAGAATTCCGGTACAGATCGGCCTACTGAGCCGTAAAACTTTTTAGCAATTTTCTCAAAAATTTTCTTACGTAAGGGTATAAAAATATTAGAAGCTAAAAAAGAGAAAAACAATGTCTATCCAATGTGATAATCAAATATACATGTTTCCATTTAAAAAAAAGTCAAGGTCGTCACTACAAAAAATGACTAACGCAAAAAAATTTTGAAGCATATTAAAATATGCGCCGTAATTTAAATCGCTATACCTGTCCGAGCGTTTTCCAGAAAAAATAATATTTTGGGAGATATTGAATTTGTTCCAAACTTTATCCACACACTGTATATTATTCGGAGTATAAGCGCTTTATGTGCTTCGGCTGATTTGGCTGCCTCACTACGATCGGCAGTCAACCAGCCACAGCACATAAAGCTTTGCTTATACTCCTAATAACATAAATAACTATTTTATATTTGTAACCCCCTTTGCAATCCACGCGGAATCGCACCAGTCAGTCGTAAGAGAGTCCATTAACAGGCATGAGAAACAAAAAAAACGCTTTCGCAATATTACACTCGCACAACCACGACGCGCCTTCATAAATTTTTTTAATTAAATTTCCTAACGTAAGACTTCCCTGTTTAACGTCCGTTTGTTCAATAATTAACTCGGGTCGAGGTGGGCCCATTTCCGAAAGTTCTAATTTATTTTCGAATTTCAATGTTTTTTGTAACTTAAGGGAGAAAATATGTGCGACTGAATTCATTTTTAGAAAGTTAGTTGACGAGCGAACCGCAGTGTTGCCAGATATTTCGGTTGTCTGGTAGCCAACTGCACCAACTTTAGTAGCCAAAAATTCCCAAACCCTCGAACTTGAGCGACATAAAAAATAATGAAAGATAAAATACAAACGTTCTTATGCTAAATACTTTCAAATATTAATGTATACAAGGTGTTACCTTTTGCCCAACTTTCATTTTCCATGTCCTTTTTATAAGGTTGGCTATTTTCCATGGTTTCCCATCTTATTCTTTCACAAGACAATTATAGTTACACAAAAACACAAATTGGCTATATACAAAGCAAATTTTATAAATAAATGTTCAATGGTTTCTGTTGAAGAATTGAATTTGAAGTGTTGAGAAAGAGGGTCAAGCTTCTTCGCAAGTAAGTGACTTTAACAAAGGAAGCTGATGCAAACGACTTCACAAAAGCACAATTTCTAAAAAAACTTAAGAAGGACTGGTAAGTTTTGATAATACCCTTTTACATTATTACATTTCTAGTCTTAATCTACGGGTACCTACTTGGTAGTACTTGGTAAAAATATCAAATTTTTAACAATAGACAATCCACCTGTGAGAAATGTCCTGGTTTGTACAGGCTTAAATAGTCGCAACCACTTGTGACTTGTAATTAGGTCAGTGATGCAGGGATTTACTATGTTAAAACTTTGAGACAGGAAAATTATATTTGAGATAGCCAAAAAACAGCTAATCGCCAAAAGCAAAAAAGATAGCCAAATGGTGCTGTAAAGTAGCCAAAGTGGCGATAAATCGCCAAATCTAGCAATACTGCGAACGAATGAAACTATTTTCTGCTTAGCCCATTCCAGCTGGACGTGAGTAAGTCGCTGCTTCCTCGATAGTACAACGATATTTCGACCATTTTTGAGTAAAATCGATTGGAAAAATTTATTACACGGTATGCTGGTAATTAAGTAAAATAAAACGGAAATTTGTTTTGAACAATCGCATAAAAAGAGTAATATATTGCCTGTGCAAAATTTCATTATTTTACCTTGAACGGTTTTGAAGATCTTCAATAAAAACTATCTCAGGGGCCACCTGTAAGGAGGCTGTAGCTCCCTTTGGAAGCATCTTTCGACCTACGTTTGTAGGAACTTTTTTCTTATTTTTGGTCAATCATTGGAATAAAAGAAATGATACTACATATAAACTCAACTTCATTTGTTTTAGTGTTTTGTACAAATTGTAATAATTTTATTACAATATATAACGTGATAAAAGGCAAAATACCCCGCTTCTCCTATGAATTTTCGAGCACGTAATAAAATTTTGCACGCATGATAAAATGTTCAATTATTTTAACTTAATCTTATTACGCATAAAAAGAGATTGCCTGTGCAAAATTTCATTATTTTACCTTGAACGGTTTTGAAGATCTTCAATAAAAACTATCTCAGAGGCCACCTGTAAGGAGGCTGTAGCTCCCTTTGGAAGCATCTTTCGACCTACATTTGTAGGAACTTTTTTCTTATTTTTGCTGGACAGAACGCTGATGATAAAGTATTGTACACTTTTTTCGGGACACCCTGTATACAGGGTGTCTCAAATGGAGTAGGATACTATGGGTATCTTGGTTATTATTGAAGATAGAGATTCGGTTAAATGGGCAATGTTTTGCAGTTTCATTCGTAAATATTTTGTACCAAATACGTATATTTCTACATTCTACTAAACAATTACAAGTATACAGGGTGTCTCAAATGGAGTAGAATAGTGTGGTTATCTTGGTTATTATTGAAGATAGAGATTCGGTTAAATGGGCAATGTTTTGCAGTTTCTCATACTGATTCATATCCCGATTAGACAAATTACAAATTTTTAGTCGTTCAGTTATCTTGAAAAAACTGAAAAATGCGTATTTTTAAAAAGTGGAATATTTGCGTAATTTTAATATTTATGGAGAAAAATTTCAAATATAGTATATTTAAGTATTAAGAACGGTAAGGGATGTTTACCGGTCGACGACAATTGTTCGGGGAGGGGCGATGCGACGACCCCAATTATTGTCGGAGACCGGTTAACGTTCGACATACTTATAACGTTTTTTGCACGATCGCAATAAAAAAAATTGATTTAAAATAGTTATATTTCAAAATGATAAAAGTACCTACCTATACAGGGTGTCCGTCTTTCGAAGCTAAGCATAGGGATCTCGGTTAGCTTAAGAGATACGAAGTTGGTTAAATGGAGGCAAAGTTGCGTATTTTAATGCTGATCAATAATCTAAAAAGAAATTTGACCTACGATGTTTAGTTTAGAAAATATCTAAAAAAAATCAAAATTCCCGATTTTTGTTTTTTCGCTGATAAAATGAAAACAAGTGAAACTACGAATTTTTAATTCAGCCATTTTTTTATAAATTGACTGACAGCCACGGTAACCATAGTATTTTTTATATCATGTCTGCAATATAATGAATTATAACGAGAGATCAATAAAAAAAACAATTAGGACAAGCTGTGAAATTGGTACTGTAGCCACATCCACAGAATGACATTTCTAACATGAAAATTTAAAACTGAACGCTCTTGTCTAAGTTTTTTATTTGATTATTAAATTATTAAACTATTATTATCAAATAAAAAACTTAGACAAGAGCGTTCAGTTTTAAATCCTTTATTCCTCGACACCCTAACGGGTACAAGAGGATCTGGATTATGTATGTATGTATGTATGTATGTATGTATGTATGTATGTATGTATGTATGTATGTATGTATGTATGTATGTATGTATGTATGTATGTATGTATGTATGTATGTATGTATGTATGTATGTATGTATGTATGTATGTATGTATGTATGTATGTATGTATGTATGTATGTATGTATGTATGTATGTATGTATGTATGTATGTATGTATGTATGTATGTATGTATGTATGTATGTATGTATGTATGTATGTATGTATGTATGTATGTATGTATGTATGTATGTATGTATGTATGTATGTATGTATGTATGTATGTATGTATGTATGTATGTATGTATGTATGTATGTATGTATGTATGTATGTATGTATGTATGTATGTATGTATGTATGTATGTATGTATGTATGTATGTATGTATGTATGTATGTATGTATGTATGTATGTATGTATGTATGTATGTATGTATGTATGTATGTATGTATGTATGTATGTATGTATGTATGTATGTATGTATGTATGTATGTATGTATGTATGTATGTATGTATGTATGTATGTATGTATGTATGTATGTATGTATGTATGTATGTATGTATGTATGTATGTATGTATGTATGTATGTATGTATGTATGTATGTATGTATGTATGTATGTATGTATGTATGTATGTATGTATGTATGTATGTATGTATGTATGTATGTATGTATGTATGTATGTATGTATGTATGTATGTATGTATGTATGTATGTATGTATGTATGTATGTATGTATGTATGTATGTATGTATGTATGTATGTATGTATGTATGTATGTATGTAAAGTCTGTTTTTTTTTAAAGATCCACCAACCTTGCAATTTCTCTCGAAAGTATGTTTGGCAACGCTGCTGGTGAAATTTTTTAGTAATTTTTAAAGTAGGGTTAGGACTAATAAATTTAATGGTTAATTTTGACAAGTGCTTTTCACAAGAAGTATTCTCATACCTATATTTTGTTAAATATTGTTGATTTATGTGGATATATGCTGAGTTTATGTAAATTCGCTCGATTTAATAAGAAGTATTATGGATTTATAATAATCAATATATAAATAATTCCAGGTAAGAATAGAAAAAATGTATTCAGGCATTAGAATAGTTGAACTTTTGTATACATGCAAGTTAAAATGGAACGTTACAGTTTATTAAATAATTTCCCATTGCAGTTTTGTTGGAATAATGTATTGGACGTCTATCCAAACGGACAGAATAACATGGGGCATTGTCAAAATAATAACAGTTTTAAAACCATCAGATCGTAGAGCTGGAATTAATTGATTAATCCACTTTTTAAATAGCTGACTATTCATCGTTTTGTGATAATCCCGATCATTGTTTCTGGGTCTTAAAAGCAAACTACATCTAAGACACCTCAATACACCCAGGACGGATCACTGTAAACCTGCTTTCCTTAATTTCTAATCTTTCTTGGGAAGGTTGTCAATAGTCCAAGATTTAGTAGCAGAATCGTTTTTGTAAATCGGGGTTTCATCAATAAAAATAAATCTTATATTAGAGTACCTAGTCTTCTTTATGTTTTAATTATCATTTTAAATAATTTAAATTTGAAATGTAGTGATGCGCACGCATAAATTAACAGAACATTTTGATTGAACTTTGAATCAATGGTACCATATATTGACAAAAATTACTAAAAATTTCAATTTTTTTATTATACCAACTGAAATCAACAGGTGGTGGATCTTTAAAAAAAAACGGACTTTATGTATGTATGTATGTATGTATGTATGTATGTATGTATGTATGTATGTATGTATGTATGTATGTATGTATGTATGTATGTATGTATGTATGTATGTATGTATGTATGTATGTATGTATGTATGTATGTATGTATGTATGTATTAATTCTTTTTTTAAAATGGCGGTTTTCAAGATATTAGCTGCGTTCAATTCCGTCAGCGACAAACAGCAAAACGTTTTGAACGGCTTGCTGAGATTCAATAGCAGCAATTTGCTGCTAATTGCTAGCATCATTTGCAAGCGCAAAATTTCACTTGCTACTTTCTGCGACCAGCGGAATCAACTGTCAAAAACGCGAATTCAAAAAACAATAATTCTGATATAATTTTTATAATAATGAATAAATACACTTTTTTAGAAAATAAACATGATTTGGAATTTTTTTATAGGCTATATTTCCGCCATTTACGAAACCCTCTGTATACCAAAAACTCTTATTATTTTAGATATTACCGATATTCAAAATAAATTTGAGGTTATGATTATAAATCAAAACAAACATAAGGTACCAGCGATGCGTTCAAATGTAAATTTTTTCGCTTTCAGCCAGCGTAAGCAATTGCTACTCTCTGCTCGTGGAATTGAACGCAGCTATTGATAGCAACTTTCTTATTTTAAATGGGCGCCATTTTGTTTTTTTACAGAAATGGATTGCATTTTTTTTCTGATTTCAACGAGGTATAACAACCTATGTTTAAATAAAGTTTTACACTGTATCTACTGATGTTTTAATTTGCAGTCGAGTTATAGCCATGAAAACAAAAGACATAAAACAAAATTTATTATTTATTAATTATAATTAATTTATTATTAATTATTTATTAAGAGGTGTAGGAAGCATTTAATGGTATTAATAGAAACACATTGCGCAAAAGTAACTGCCTCTGTATTAAGAAGGTGCCAATTATGTCTGACTAATAATGGTCACCATTTTGAACATCTGCTGTGAAATTTTCTAAGATATTTGTATTTTCAGGTGCAACATGCTTTACCAAAAATTTTCAATAAATTTTGTGTCATTTTGTTCATGGCTAACTCGACTGCAAATTAAAACATCAGTAAATACGTAAAAGTTTATTTAAACATAGGTTGTTATAACGAGAGATCTATAAAAAGACCAACTAGGGTAGGCTGTGAAATTGAATTATTTTAAATTGGTACTGTAGCCACATCCACAGAATGACATTTCTGACATGAAAATTTAAAACTGAACGCTCTTGTCTAAGTTTTTTTTTGATTATCAACTTAAAAATATTATTATCAACTTATTAAAATATTATTATCAAATAAAAAACTTAAAAACTTAGACAAGAGCGTTCAGTTTTAAATTTTCATGTCAGAAATGTCATTCTGTGGATGTGGCTACAGTACCAATTTAAAATAATTCAATTTCACAGCCTACCCTAGTTGGTTTTTTTATTGATCTCTCGTTATATCGTTGAAATCAGAAAAAAAATGCAATCCATTTCTGTAAAAAACAAAATGGTGCCCATTTAAAATAAAAGTTGCTATCAATACTTATCTTATATAAATAATAAATATTAAATAAAATATCGATTTCAACGGGAAATAACAAGATTTATTCGCTTTATACGTATTTCGGCATCAATGTGCCATTGTCAAAAGCTATATAAAATATTATAACAAATGCAAAATATAGTAACTCCTTGATTCTATTATTTTAACACTGCGTGAAACAGCTGGCCCCAGTCAACCCGTCGGAGGTCAGTCGCTTATCAGTGTTTTTAAAAAGATATTTATTCCAAAATCTTCAGTAAAGGAGAATCTAAGAGCTCAATTTGCTCATTCATTAAAGGTACGTTGTTTTTTGTGTGTTTATAAATTTCAAAAGCTTCCAAAATATTTAATTTATTTTTGTTATCAGAAAAGTGTAAAAATTTAATTGTATTATTAGATGTTAATGTGTGATTTTGTTCTAACAAATGTTTAGCATAATTTGATTTATGTGCATGTTTATATTTGTAACAACGGATATGTTCTTTTTGCCTAATACTGAAATTTCTAATTGTTTGACCTATATATACTGAATCACAATGTGAACAATTTAATTTATAAATACCTGATTTTAGCAAATCATTAATTTTGTCTTTAGCATTGAAAAGAGAGTATAGAATATTTGTATTTGTTTTAAAAATGACTTTATATTTATTTGTGTTATTTATAATTTTAGCAATCTTTTCTGAAATTTTACCAAAATATGGAATTGAAACGTATTTTAATGTTTTATCAGTGTTATTAATGGAATAAACTTTTTGAATAGCTAATTTATAATTTTTCTTTTTAATTAAAGCGTCAATAAGTGTTGTGTTCTATCCATTGCTAAAAATATTCTATACTCTCTTTTCAATGCTAAAGACAAAATGAATGATTTGCTAAAATCAGATATTTATAAATTAAATTGTTCACATTGTGATTCAGTATATACAGGGTGATTTCTAACGTACGGAGGAAACTGAAAGGACAAGTAGAGGGCACCAAAACATAGTATTTTTTACAATAAACTTTTGATCGAAATCGAATAACAAGAAAGTTACAGCAATTTAAAGTTATTATAATTTAACGCACACGTTTTGAGTACCGCTGAGCTTATTGTATTCGCTTTTACATCAGAAACACTTCTCACATAATCTGATAAATTGCTCCTGTAATTTTGACTTACCTACATGATCAGATTATGTAAATCAGCGGTTGTCAATAAACAAGCACCTATAACTGAATATTTTAAAGAACACTTTAAATAGCCATAACTTTCGTCTTATAAAAATTTTTACTAAATTTTGTTTAATTAACTTACAAATATACAAAAGTTGAATTCAAAACGTAAATAATTACCGTATTTCATTAAAAAAATCCTCAAGTTTATAAGAAGTTTAAACTGTTGTAACTTTCTTGTTATTCCATTTTCATCAAACGTTTATTGTAAAAAAACCTGTTTTGGTCGCCCCTACTTACCCTTTCAGTTTCCTCCGTACGTTAGAAATCACCCTGTATAGGTCAAACAATTAGAAATTTCAGAAAAGATTGCTAAAATTATAAATATCACAAATAAATATAAAGTCATTTTTAAAACAAATACAAATATTCTATACTCTCTTTTCAATGCTAAAGACAAAATTAATGATTTGCTAAAATCAGGTATTTATAAATTAAATTGTTCACATTGTGATTCAGTATATATAGGTCAAACAATTAGAAATTTCAGTATCAGGCAAAAAGAACATATCCGCCGTTGTTACAAATATAAACATGCACATAAATCAAATTATGCTAAACATTTGTTAGAACAAAATCACACATTAACATCTAATAATACAATTAAATTTTTACACTTTTCTGATAACAAAAATAAATTAAATATTTTAGAAGCTTTTGAAATTTATAAACACACAAAAAACAACATACCTTTAATGAATGAGCAAATTGATCTCTTAGATTCTCCTTTACTGAAGATTTTGGAATAAATATCTTTTTAAAACACTGATAAGCGACTGACCTCCGACGGGTTGACTGGGGCCAGCTGCTTCACGAAGTGTTAAAATAATAGAATCAAGGAGTTACTATATTTTGCATTTGTTATAATATCTTATATTGCTTTTGACAATGGCACAGTGATACCGAAATACGTATAAAGCGAATAAATCTTGTTATTTCCCGTTGAAATCGATATTTTATTTAATATTTATTATTTATATAATCATGGATTTTAACAAAGTAACGCTTGAGAATGTCAATAAATACTTAGGCTATCTTGAAAACCATGTTGAAAAAAAAATGAATAACGTTCTTTTAAATCCGGCTAATCAAACCTAGTAACTTTTATTTGAAATTTTTCTCCATAAATATTAAAATTTCACAAATATTTCACTTTTTAAAAATACGCATTTTTCAGTTTTTTCAAGATAACAACTGAACGACTGAAAATTTATAATTTTTCTAATCGTGATATGAATCAGTATGAGAAGCTGCAAAACATTGCCCATTTAACCGAATCTCTATCTTCAATAATAACCAAGATAACCACACTATTCTACTCCATTTGAGACACCCTGTATACTTAATGTAATTGTTTAGTAGAATGTAGAACTATACGTACAGTGTACTCTCTCTTAGCGGACACTCCTCATAAGCGGACACCTCTATTAAGCGGACACTTTTTTGGGAACCGGCAAAAAGATAGGGCTTTGCTAATAAAATTTTCCCTCTTAAGCGGACTCCCTATTAACCGGACACGGACACCGAATTTTGTGGTAGAACGTCTCGTGAACCTCTCTTGTGCGGACAATCTGTGCGTGTAATGTGTAAAATGATGCAACAAACCGTAGACAGTCATGTTGATTTTGAGACATATGTAAAGATAGATGATAATTTTATGTACGAAGATGAAAGCCTTGATAGTAGTATTAATTTTGAAAAAAAAATTCGCTTCCAAAAATAATGACATAAAAGGATTTGAATTATCGGCCAATTTGGAGGATCATTTTGAATATTTAATGTTAATAAAAAAAAATTACCATCCTTCTTACTCTTGCACCACCTTAATTTTTATATTGGTTTTTTTTATGTAGAAATTAAGTTATTTTTGTTTCATTGTCATAATAGCCACTGATAAAAAGACTCATTATGTATGTTACGTATTTATATGGAAAAGTTTCTCTTGAGCGGACACCTCTATTAAGCGGACACATTTGCGGCGACCGTGGATGTCCGCTTAAGAGAGAGTACACTGTATTTGGTACAAAATATTTACGTTTGAAATATTAAAAGTTTCAAATCTAAATTCACTTTCAATTGTTTTTACCCCCGTTTTGTGTTGGAATGCAAGTAAAGTCACGCCTCAACTTGCCATATGAATAGGCCGGAAAGAGACGTCAAGTCTCGAAAATCAAGAAGGTAGTGGTCAAACCAAATATATCACCGAAAAAGAAAAAATGATCTTCCCCTGGATTTTCCTACTTACCCTCTGTTTGCAACTCAGCTTGAGAAAAGTTTCCCTTAATGTCTTTCCCATTCCAAACATCCAACGTACGATTCTCGGTATCCATCACGAAGCCCTCACGTACAATTTCTGATTTTACTGCAATGGCATTTATGTAGAGAAAATTCCACGTTAAGGGTAAAATTAATTTTAAACACTTACCATCTGCTTGAGAAAAGTTCTCCTTGACGTCGTAGCTACTCCGAGCATCCAGAGTAGAATCATCGGGATTTATCACTAATCCCTCATCTACAACTTCCGAATGAACTGCGACATCGTTTATGTAGAGCACAAAATCCATGTCACTGCAAGAGGTCTTCGGTTTATTACAACCTTCTTGTGAACATACTAAACAGTTTTAATTTGATGCCATAAAAGATTACACATTACTTACGTTGTTTACTGCAGTAAATTACAAAAAATATACAAGCAAGAAATTCTAAATTAAGGAAATATGAAAAGTTCTTATTGTGTTGATCAAGTTACTTATACGTATTTAACAAAAAAACACACAAAAGTAAAAACCTCTTTACAGGTTAGAATAGGCGCGCCACAAACACAAACCACGCTTGGACCGCTTGGACGTTGGACAGGTTGTTGAGCTGTGTTGCCAGTTCTAAAACCCCCTAGATTTCCCTGAAGTACACTTAGGCCCAGTTGTATAAAAGATTTGACTCCCAGTTCAGCTGATCCACGATCAATAGTCATGGATACCAATTGTTATAACAATCATATCCATGACAATTGATCGTGCATCAGCTGAACTGGAAGTCAAATCTTTTATACAACTGGGCCTTGATGTTAACATTAAGATACAGGTTCTAAAAATGAGATGATTTTATCTAGTGAGGTAGGATTTTGACAAAATTTCATTACAACTGAACAATTCTCATCTTATATAAAAATAATAAATATTGAATAAAATATTCTATTAATGATTGAAGACGGTGGTTTAAGTATAAATACCAGGAACGCAAACCCCTACCACCATAATATTTAAGTACCTAAAACCTAAATACGTATTTCGGCAGTTAAGCTACCATCCTCAGTGTATTATGGGGTGGTGCGCAGCGCAGTCATGTTGAAAAATAAATTTCTTCAAGTAGGTAATGGAAAATTATCTAAAAACTCTTCAACTACATGTCAGTTTATGATTTGATAGTACTGTTGGCCATTAACATTTTCTTGATAAATTACCTACGTAAGACAAAAATACGATTGTCAATTAACGCGCACCAAACACTAAAACCAACCGTCCTTGGCGTTACACATCGATACTCGATGGTATGGTGAGGGTTGGGAACCGACCATGAGTGTCCATTGTGTCGATTGAAAATTCCGGCTCGCCAAGTGAAGGACCTAGCAATTTTGAACAAAACTTTAAATGCAACTATACGGAAGCGCTGAAGGGCCAATATCACGCAGAATTTAAGTCGCTTATTAGGCGCGTTTATTTCGACTGTTAGACCCGTTTATTGGCGATTATTAGACGTGTTTATTCGCGATTATTAGAAAATGCTTATTTCGCGGATTCCGTATATTTCAATCCGTAATAATAGCAAGCCGAATGCTTCAACGCTTATCACTGTAATTTTTAAAGGTTGAAAAAAGGTATAAATGAAATGGAGAGGTGCTTTCCGTTGCCTTTAGAGGTATAACACTTATTCAGAGGTGTAAATGAATACCTGAAGGTATTTATTCTACTGTTTCAACCTATTTTGAGTAGTAAGGCATTTTGTTCTACTTCAAGGTTGCAACAAAGATATAATAATACACATAATTCTAAGTATCGCATTGTACCTTGGGGTAGTTTTAGGGGTTTTCCACTAAGGTTTTCCACCTCACCTAATCGCCTTACCTTTGGATATGATATTTTATTAGCTTAGGTACACCATGGTTACGCTGCATCTAATGTCAGTATTTAAGTAATACATCAAATATTATAAATAAAACTTAATAATGGAAGCTTCTCCTGAAGAGCTAGAAGAGAGGGAGATGGAAGAGGAAGACAGATTTTACACTATGGTATTCTTACGCAATGATTTATTGATTTTTGAAAATATTAACGTGCCGAATTTTATAAGTACGCGGTAGATTGGCATTAAGGCAAAAAATGGTGCGAAGAATTTTATCCTGTACTACCTAGAGTGGAACTCTATGGTTTTAAAACACGATGCTAATTAATTTAATGTTTTATTGTAGTGGTGTTCTAGTTGTTTAATAAATGTTTAAAACCGATCATTATAATAACTTCTATCCCGTAGAATTATATATGTTACGCCCAAACACCGAAAACGCTCAGTGAGCGAAAAAAACGACCACAACGCGTTGTGGACGATACTGAAGGACCAAACACCGAAATTAGCTACGTCTTCTGTGTGTGGTCGTTCAGTATCGTCCACAACGCGTTGTGTGCAATTGCGAAACGGCCACGACGCGTTTTGGACAATTTAGGACTTCAATATTGCGTCATCTTGTATCAGTGAGTTTAAACTTGTCTGGTTGTGGTTTGTGTAACGTTCAGTTTCAGTATGAGCGTTATAGAACGGATCGTCACCATCAGTAAAAAATATGAATATCAAAGAGGTGTTTAACGAAAAACTTAAAGATGTTGTTGAAAATAGCAATGATCGGAGTGACTATTTTACAAGTGAGCGGTATGGCCAAATCAAACATGAGGTGGAAGAAGCTAAACGTTTAAAAGAGAGTAAGATGCTGTTGTCATCTAAACAGTACAGAAGGCTGAAGAGGTACGACATTATAACAATTGGAGGAATTGAAAAATTAATTTAGAAAACCGTGGAAACACACGAGTGGTAAATTTCGATATTACTCCAAACGGAGGATATATTTGATATTGAAACTGCTCATATGGCAACTGGACATAAACGAACAAGAGGTAGGCGTTTTTCTTATTAAGTAGAATGAAATTATGAAAATTAAATAAGGGAGAACGGGACAGGGATAAAAATTTAGAAGTTTATATAAGGGTTACACCAAGTAAGAAATATTTTTTTCTTTTCATTTTAGTTATGGAGGCCGAAATAAAGAAAAAATACTGCAATGTTACTAGCTATTCAGATGTATTTGTCGCTTTGCGAACAGTGCCAAGGAAAGAAGAAAATTAAGAAGAAAGGATTAGTCTTTGCTCCGATCCTTGAAACTGGTGCACGGGAAGCCCAGGCATTCGCAAAGTCAAGGCTCAGTAGAACGCTCAAATCAGGATGTGAGAGATATGTTGGTAGCATGGATAACCAGACTAAACAATGGTCAGAGGGATTAAAGTTCATTCAGAGCAAAAAGAACCGCTCGCTACATGAAGGAATTAAAAAAAGTCCTTACGAAGCCATGTTTGGTAGCACGCAAAGAGTCGGATTGGCAGATTCTACGTTGGAAAAGGAAACATACGAATCTTTGGAGACGGAAGAAGATTTGGAACAGATCTTGTGTGGGCTAAGCATACCCGAACGAGATCATGAGGCGGAAGAAGATGTAAATAGTACAGTTCCATGTGCCATATGCGAAGATTACGGTATGGTCCAACCATGCGGAAAATGCAGCGTAAAGATACAGACAAAGTGTGGAATAGAAACCGAAGATCAACTCATATGTAGTCTTTGCAGCAGGTCTGAAGCAATCAGAGATCAACGTGAAAGCGCTAAAACGGGGTTGGAAAAACAAGCTGCAAAAATGTTGGCCTTGTCACAGCAAAAATTGCCTCCTGCTAATGTGGGCCAAAAGGTCGTAGTTAAAGTTCCGGACGTAGCTGTTATTAGCTGTAGTGTTAATGAATCTGCTTTATATAAAACTGGGTACAAAAGAAGGCGCCCTGGAAAGAATTTATAGCCGAAATGAATTCACCTTCGCTGATTCGAATTTTATCGCTCAATCGGATATTCCCAGCTCTCCACCAAGGATTTATTATATGCCATTGCAAGCGTTATTGTAACACTAAAAGGTGCAATTGTCGGTCCAAAGAGGTGCTGTGTAATTCAAAATGCCACAACAGCAGTGCCTGCAAAAATAAATAATTTCTTTCGTTGTCTTTGTCGTTTTGTAGGGTAGGTATATTATATAATAGGGTGTATTAATTATTGATTAATAAATTAATAATTTCAAATAGTAATAATATCCGTTTGAAGTTATTTAAGATTTTTAAGTTACGCCTATCACTTCGGGTTGTGACTGTCCTAAATTGTCCAAAACGCGTCGTGGCCGTTTCGCAATTGCACACAAGCACACAACGCGTTGTGGACGATACTGAACGACCACACACCGAAGACGTAGCTAATTTCGGTGTTTGGTCGTTCAGTGTCGTCCACAACGCGTTGTGGTCGTTTTTTTCGCTCACTGAGCGTTTTCGGTGTTTGGGCGTAACATATACACTTTCATAGGGTATAATAATATCTATAAAGGAATTCAAAAGTACGTAAAACGGGGTGAAGCGGATCAATTTTCGAAGTTTTTTTAATATTTCAAATGGAAACAATCATTCGATTATTATGAAAAAAATAATGTATGTTATGGCACTTTTCCTAAACAGTTTAGTATTTTGAAAAAAATATTCCAACAAGGCATTCCCGTTTAAAAAAAATTAGAATTGTGATCCGCTTCGCCCCATTAGTTGGGGTGAAGCGGATCAGCCGTTTAAAATCTGCAAATATCCACTTGGAAAACAGTTGGGGTGAATAGGATCACTAAAATAGGTTTAAAAAAAAACACAAAATGAAAAAAAATCGTATAGGTACCGCATTTACAAAAGATAAAGAATCATATTCGAAGTATTAATATTACTCAACATTATTGCCATATGTTAATTCATTTGCATCATGAAAATAATGCCTACCTCTTCTTAAAAAATTAACAATGAACATTGGTTTCGCTAATCTTTTTTCCACCCTGCCGATAAAAAACATGCGCGTGTTTTTGTCTGTCGAAAAGGCCGTTAAAACAAAGTCGCCACTCTTACAGCTCATCATCGTCAGTTAAAGCTGACTGACCACCGTATTTTAATAAATTTGGATTATTAACTCGCCTTTGCAAAGTTTTATAGCACACCACATAATTTTCAGAAGCCTTTCTGAGGGTCATACGTTCTGCTTTCACTTCCAGGACTGCATTAAATTCCGGGTTATAGTTGCAATTCCCAGCCGCGCCCACCTTTTTTTTGTAGTACCGCGGCATGATCCGCTACGCCCCGCGATTGGTAAATTTTTTATTCAACTTGTTGTTATGCAACGACAAATTATTTTTTCTTCAAGCGTATGTTGTGCCGCTCCTAAATTCTTACCATATCGTAGTTTATCTAGTTATTATTTAAAGGATGTTATCAAAGATCAAAGTTATGTATGCTCTCTTAAGGAAAGTTACATGGTATTAATGTCAAGTAAATTTGGACTTTAAGATTAAAGAAATAAGCAACTCAACAATTTTCCGATCTCATGATCTTTGGTACCAAACCGTAAACAATAGATAATAGTAATTATATATGCATGTAGTTGAGAGTCAGGGACAGTTAGTTAGAAAAGTTAGTTAAGCAATAAGTCAGTCTTTTAACAATATTGTAATTACGAATTTATAAGAATAAATGTTAAAATAACTAGAATGTTATAAATTACTTCAACAATAGTAAAATTGCGATTGCACGAACAAAAGTAGAACCTTGTGAGAACTCTGGCGGCTACGGGTACAACAATTTGGTGGCAGCGGTGACACGTATATTTTATGCGTAAACGAATTTAACAAAACCTGCCGGAAGGACACAGTTTTGGATACAGCCGAGGTCCAGGTACGGAGAAATTACGTTCCTGCAGCATACAGCAACAAAACTTTGGGATTGGAGAAATTACGATTCCTGCCTTTTCGTCAAAGGTCCAGAGGGTTTTTGCAACTTCAGGTCTGGAGAAATCACATCCCTGAAGAACGTCTACAACTTGTGAAGTGCAATAGTGTGGTGATGGCATTGTGCATTTTATTATTGTAAGTAGTAGAAATATTGTTCCATTTAGTATTTAGAATTTAGATAATTATTATTAATGAATCGATTCACACGTTCATTAAACGATTTAAATACACTCTTTTTAACAACTGAACAAGGACTTCAAGGTTCACAACATTTTGAATTCAATAATACTGTATTAGATAATACAATAGATCCAAATATAGTTGAAAATAACGGAAATACATCCGAGCCTGCGAACATTATGGCAACTCAGTTACGGTTAGAAGCTGCATTAAAAATGATTCCCATGTACGATGGTAGTTCTGTTGACGAACTGCATAGGTTTTTAAAGTGTTGCAAAATAGCAAGGGAAAGTATGGAAGAAACTACGCGTCCTATTTTTCTAATGAGTGTTATTACAAAATTAAAGGGGAAAGCTTTCAATTTATTTAGATTTAGGGACCCTTCTAACTGGGATGATTTCGAATCAACCTTAACAAATAGTATAAGTCAGCGTACATTAACTGACATACAGTTAGAATTTAATAGATGTTCACAAAAACCAAATGAATCGGTTGAGGATGAGGATTATACAAAGCGCGCGGAAATATTATATAATTCATTGTTAGATGTTTTAACAAAGGGTAAGGATCCAGCGAAAATTGCTACGATAGAAGAAGTATTAAAAGAACAAGCTCTTACAAATTATATACAAGGTTTTCGACATCCACTTAAGATGTACATTAAGGCAAAAACCAATGAAAATTTCCAAAAATGTTATCAAAAAGCCCTCGAAGAGGAGCGCATTTTAAATTCTACAAAAAATATTCAAAGTCATTTTCCACAGCGAAATAATTTTAATTCACAAAATTTTGGTCACACAAGGTTTGGTATGCCATTTGTTAACCATAACGCGAAAACAAATTTTAGTCAAGCAGGAACTAGTTCAAGGAATACTTCTGGTATATTATTTTGTAGATACTGTAAGAAACAAAATCATACGATAGAGCAGTGTTATAAGTTAACTAGAAAAAATTCTGTAACCAATGATTATTCTCAAAATACACAGCAAAAAACTCACAATTATGGTCAAAACGACTTTTTTAGGGGTAGAAATTATAATAATTCCCGTAGAAATTTTACTGAAGCAGAAAAAACGAATGAGCAATATCAGGGTACAAGTAGAAATCAAATTCAGGGGGTAAAAATCGTTGAACCTAATGAATCAGAGCCTCGACATTCAAACGGAAGGTTATACGTAGTGCAACAAAAAGAGTTGTATGATGATCTTTTAAGAGTAAAAAGTATTGATTCAGATACAGGTATCTTTGAATTTTTAATTGACACTGGGGCACAAGTAAATATAATTAAGGCAACAAACGTCAAGGGACATTTATATTTTAACGATAAGAAAGCAATTTATTTATCAGGTATTGGTTCAGAACCAATTCTTTCATTTGGCGAAATTTTGATTCATGTAGAAGATTATCCTGATCCTATCGCATTTCAAGTAGTATCAACGTCATTTCCTATACCAAAAGATGGAATACTAGGGAAACCCTATTTAATGAAATACAGGGCAGTAATAGACTGTTTTTCTCAAACTTTGAATGTTAACTTTAATTCCATAGATACTATAAATAAAAACTCAAATAAGCTCGATTTAGTGAAACAATCATTTACAATCTCTCCCCGATCAGAACATGTTATCAATTTGGAAATCTCGAAACGAAATTTAGACTCTTGTTACTACATTACTCATGCAGACACTATTAAGGAAACCATTGTAGGAAACTGTTTAGCTCAATGTAATGACGGAAAAATGAAAATTCCAATTTTAAATCCTACCGATGGGCCGATCATCATAGATTCCTCCGATTTTGAAAAGTTAAGGTACGATATTTTTCCATCAGAAAAGAAACTCGACGAATTCCTCGTTGAACAAAATTTATCAAATTCTCAAGTTTATACTGTTAATACAATCACAGATGCAACTAAATTAAACTTTATAAATAACAATATTCGCACTGATCATTTAAATTCCGAAGAACGAAAATCCCTTCTTGAAATTTGTAAAGATTTTTCGGACTTATTTTATTGTCCAGGTGATATTTTATCTTGTACCGATGTACTTGACCATCAAATTAGGACGCCAACGGATCAAACGCCGCTGAACGTTCGTCAGTACAGGTTACCCGAATCTCAAAAGCGGGAAATTAACGCACAAGTCGCGAAAATGGAAAATGAAGGATTAATCATAAAAAGTAAGTCTCCATGGAACGCTCCATTGTTAGTTGTTCCTAAAGAAACAGATTCTGCTGGCAATAAAAAATTTAGAGTAGTAGTAGATTTCAGGAAATTGAATGACGTAACTTTGGCTGAAGTCTTCCCGTTACCTCAAATTTCCGAAATTCTAGACCAATTAGGAAATTCGAAATATTTCACAACTCTTGATTTAGCACTAGGTTATCATCAGGTCAAAATGAATACTAAAGATCAGGAAAAAACAGCATTTAGTACACCAACAGGTCATTATGAATTTTTGAGAATGCCTTTCGGACTTAAGGGTGCGCCTGCGACATTCCAGAGACTTATGAACACAGTACTTTCAGGATTGCAAGGTACTCGGTGCTACGTTTATTTAGACGACATAGTTGTTTATGCAACAAATTTGAGGGAACACGAAAAAAAACTTCGCGAAGTATTTGCTTGTCTACGCAAGAGCAATTTAAAATTACAACTTGAAAAGTGTGCATTTCTGCGTAAAGAAGTAAGTTATTTAGGGCATATAGTAACTCAAACAGGTTTAAAACCTGACCCTGAAAAAATTAAATCTGTAATAAACTATCCCGTTCCAAAAAATCATAAGGATGTAAAGTCATTTTTAGGTCTATGCGGGTATTATAGGAAATTTGTAGAAAATTTTAGCCAAAAAGCGAAACCACTTACTGAACTATTAAAGAAACATGTTGATTTTATTTGGACGGCATCCCAACAGGAATCTTTTCAAAATTTAAAGGAATGCCTTACAGAACCACCTCTTTTACAATATCCGGACTTTTCTAAACCGTTTATTTTAACGACATTTAATAATACATTGCAAGATATTACATACAATGAACAAATTCTATATAATGAAACACAAAATATTAAAACTTTAGTACATCAACTTAAATTAACCGAATTACGTACTAAATTGTCTCAACACATACTGAATGATTTTGCGGTTTTCAGTTTTTTGTATCAAGAATATAATGTGGAATCTGAGTCATTGATTGACGCAATAATGTTCGCACAGTTAGGAATGTTACACCCAAAAATTTTAGCACCAACTCAATTATCTTTGGAACTAGGAACTACACAATATAAACAAGTATTTACCAAATGGGATGAAGTTACCCATAAACCCAGATGTTACACAAATACATAATCTATTAAAACTTTTAGATTTAGAAGTATATTTTAGTAATAATAAATTAGTGTATATCATATCCATACCTTTAGTATTTACCGAATTGTATTCATTATATCACATTATTCCATTACCAGTTACATATTACAATAACCACTATGTGTATATAGAACCTAGTTATACATTTTTGTTAATTAGTAAGAACAGACAAACTTATTCACCAATTTCTGCTGATCAGTTGCAGAAATGTAAATCAGTTTTCGATCTTAAAATTTGTTTCACCTCTTATCCCATTTATTCAAGTAACTCGCATGATATCTGTGAAACCAAACTCTTCCACAAAGAAACGGTTATTCCAAGTATTTGTAAACAAAAAATTGTTACAATAAATCATAACATTTGGCATCCAATGCGAAATAGACATTCATGGTTGTATACTCTGTTAGATAAGGAACACTTGACCATAAGTTGTTCACACCAACGGCAAGCATTAGATTATACTCTTACGAATACAGGAATATTTACATTAACAGAACACTGTCAAGCATATACTTCAGATTTATTTTTGATAAGTAATGGAAGAACTTCTAGTTCAATCACTAAAGATTATGTACCTAAAACAAATATTTTACATAACTGTTGCAAAACTTTAACTCTTATAAAAGAAAACAACCATTCTTTTCTAGAAAAATCTAATAAACCTTTAAGAATATATAATTTACATGAATTAAATAAGATCAGTTCAGATATTACAGACGTTCAGAATAAACATGACTTTGTAAAAAATCAAATCCTCCAACAAAAAAATTATCACCATCATCATGTACTTATATATGTAATAACCATTATTTTACTTCTGTTAATAGGTTACATTACTTTTAAACATGTAAACTTTAAGAAATTCTATAACAAATCAAAACGATCAGCTCATGTATCAATAGAATTATCACCTGTAAAAGAAGCAGAACCTGAAACTGCTCGAAGTCAAAATTTGAGCAACTCCGAAAATAATCTTGTAAATGCTACAACATCAACAAAACCACAGGTACTCAGGAAATAAGTATTGATGCAATTATCCACTATTCAAGTTTTCCATGCATCAATCCTTGTTTTGATGGGGAAGGTGTTGTGCCGCTCCTAAATTCTTACCATATCGTAGTTTATCTAGTTATTATTTAAAGGATGTTATCAAAGATCAAAGTTATGTATACTCTCTTAAGGAAAGTTACATGGTATTAATGTCAAGTAAATTTGGACTTTAAGATTTAAAGAAATAAGCAACTCAACAATTTTCCGATCTCATGATCTTTGGTACCAAACCGTAAACAATAGATAATAGTAATTATATATGCATGTAGTTGAGAGTCAGGGACAGTTAGTTAGAAAAGTTAGTTAAGCAATAAGTCAGTCTTTTAACAATATTATAATTACGAATTTATAAGAATAAATGTTAAAATAACTAGAATGTTATAAATTACTTCAACAATAGTAAAATTGCGATTGCACGAACAAAAGTAGAACCTTGTGAGAACTCTGGCGGCTACGGGTACAACACGTATCGTAATATCCGTATTGTTGTACAGAACTGGCTATGTAGAAGGAAGTCATTTTGTTAGTAGTCAAAAAATGAAAATAATGTTACTAGTACAATAATGTGTTTACGTATCCATGGCAACGGCAGTATTTTGCCCATAGCTCCGCCCCCAAGGTTGGTAGAAGGGAGAGCGTTGTCCTGTTGAAATGACTTTTTAGGAAATATTTATTTACAGCAACAGAATATTTTTACACTTGAAGAAAAAATAGTATATATTATTCGGAGTAGAACGTATTATTTGTGTTTCGCTCACTTGCACAGCCTCGGCGCGTGCGCCTCGGCCGCAATATGAGCTGAACACAAAAAGAACTCTTTCTACTCCTAATAATATAATATACTATTATAATTTCGAAAAATATCGCAATATGTTACCAATACCTCAATTACTTAAATATCTTCAATATTTTGTTTTTCGTCCATTAGGTCCACTTTTACAGTATTTTGTTTTCACCTCTTTAAAAACCCCGCTAAAACATGCACGGAGGAAAAACATATTTTTAGGTTATGTTTCGAGATGAACCCGGTACTTTACCGATTTGTTTTCCTTTTAGATGTGTCTAATATCCCGGTGACGCAGTTTTAGTGACCTAATTTGAAACAGCTCGAGTGTAGCTGCAATAATTACAAAATAGTACATGGTGATCCGCATCACCCTACTATGTCCGCTTCACCCCGTTTTACGTACCTCTTAAGGTATACGTTTCTACCTTGATATTGGTCACTATGTCCAATACAAGGTATGTATTTATACTTTTAGGCACAATTCTATACTTCTTCCTAAGGGGTATTAATATCGGTTAAGGTATAATACCTACATTCTACCTTACTTTAAGGTATTTCTAAAATACATTAAGGTTGGATATAGGTAATACCTTTAAAGGTAGCATAATCAATAGTGTAGGTACATGCAGTATTCGGCTTGCTATTATTACGGATTGAAATATACGGAATCCGCAAAATAAGCATTTTCTAATAATCGCGAATAAACACGTCTAATAATCGCCAATAAACGGGTCTTAACAGTCGAGATAAACGCGACTAACAGTCGAGGTAAACGCAACTAACAGTCGAGATAAATGCGGCTAATAGTCGCGCGTCTGTTGGTCGAAATAAACGCGCCTAATAAGCGACTTAAACTCTGGGTGATATTGGCCCTTCAGCGCTTCCGTAGTTATTGGCTCCCAAAGGTGTTGTGATATTAAGGGGGTAATGCTGCAAGGCTGGAATATTTTCGCGAGAGAGCACAAAAAGTTCGGAGAAAGACGCACTTATACAAATACTTTACACTACGTGTCGATACAATTACGATAACGTGGACGAACGTAAGATCGCAAAACAATTATGGGATAGACATTATGTCATTTTAATCTTATTTATGGGTACACAATTCGCTCAGTTTTCTACACTGTTCGCCTAAAAGTTACTAGGAATTACGCTGACTAGCATTATTTGCGAATGTTATTGTGGTTTCTTTTTCCCTGCAAATGTTACTGTTTTCGCTATTTACCATTCATACTTTTACCTACACCATAATTATGATAATAAGGAATTATACTAAAAAAATTATTGCTAAAAGTGGTACCTATAATTTAAAAGTATGCGGTATAGTGACTGTGTTATTGCAAATAGAAACATGAAAAATTTCTTCTTGAATTTTTTATTAAATAAACAAAGTACAGGATAATTTAAAAATTATCACGTGACCATAAACCCATGGTGACGTCATGACCCTTATGCAAATCAACAAGAACACAGTTACCTAGGCAACGGCGCAGCTGTCTCCTTTATTTTTCGTAGTACCGTATAAGACTCGCTCTCTCTATCCTCCCAGAGTAAAATTCCACGCGAAGATGAAGAGAAATTTCGTAGCGACATATTGTTACTATACTATAATAGTATATATGCATAAAATTCTGCAAAAGTGTCAAATTTAAACCTACCCCCTATCTCTTCTGATAAGCGAGATCCCCAGATCCAATTTGAAACACCCAGTATAGGGGCAGTGGATGTTTCGTCCCCGTGATGACAGTTAATCCTAATTTGATTCGAGTAACTTTTAAGCTGCATAGATGTTTCGTCCCGAAAGATAACAGTCCGTGATAATGATAACTGACAGGGATAATTACGGGAATAAATTATTTCCAGGGGTGTAATCAGTGGGGTGCTTGGGTGCGAAGCACGCGGGCCCCCGGCTAAAACGGTCTCCGGCCCTGCTGCAACCTTCCCCAAAATTTCGGTCGACTTCCTAACTGCAGATATCGTAGTTCTACAAATTGAGTAATTTAATTTAAGGGGGCAATGCTTTCAATTTGTCATATGTAATGAATGCATGTAATCATTTTTGTAAGATGTTTCGGTGAATACTGAACTTAGAAAAAAAAATGAAAAACACCAAAATGCTCAGAAAAGTATACCGAGGATGCCTATAAAACGATTTTTTAAAAAAGTAATAGTTAGGTAATTTATTCGGGAACCTAAAAATCCAATATGGCACCCATTTAACTTAAGGAAGTTGATACGAGTACCTCAAAAGCAGCCATTTTGAATTTTTCTTTGACACCATTTTTAAACTGGTCTCATCGGAAACAGTGACTTGCATAAGAAACTTTTTTGCAACTCTTATTATATCTAAGGAAGATATTTGACATACAAAAAAATACAGTTTTCAGTTTTTTTTAAATAACTAACTGGTTCGACATTTTGAACTTTTGCTAACAGATTTTAAATCGGCATACAAAACTGCAAAACATTACTCATTTAACCAAATCTCCATCTTCGATAAGAATAGGTTACCCATGCAATCCCACTCGATTTGGGACACCCTGTATATCATTTTATCCCTGAGGGTGAATTTATTTTCTGAGCGAGCGGAGGGGGCGAAGGAATTATATAATCACCTAGGGGATTTTAAATGATACATCAGTCCTCTGGTATACAGTGTGTCCCAAATAGAGTAGTATTGCATGGCTATCTTTCTTATTAATAAAGATACAGATTCGGTTAAATGGGCAATGTAGTGCAGTTTTTCATGCTGGTTTAGATGCTGCTTAGAAACATCAAACATTCCGAACCCTTCAAAAGATATCCGCAAAAAACCACAAAAGCCATTTTTCGAAAAAGTCGATTTTTTCGCTTATTATAAAAGTTACAGAAAATTGTTTTATACAAGAGTTACTTGATTCATTAAGCCCCAATTGCACCGGTTACACTTAAATATAAGCGTCGCTTAAAAGATTAATTCCTATGGATACAAATTGTTACAAGAATTGTGTCCATGGCAATTGATTTTTTAAGCCACGCTTATTATTTAAGTGTAACCGGTGCAGTTGGGCCTTAGATAAACAAAAATATGTGTACAAAAAAAATATCGCAAAGGCCGTTTTCGAGATGTTGATAGCAACTTTCTTATTTTAAATGGGCGCCATCTTGGATTTTCAAATGAATAAATTGCATTTTTTTTTCTTCATTCAACGATGTATAACAATCTATTTTTTCCCCTATTTCATCCCCTTCTAACAATACAGGTGGATTATGAAAATATCCTTAAAGAGCCTTCCTGTTAGTAGAACACGTCCACGGATTTGTATTTTTTTATCTACGTCCAAATTTGAGATAAAAATTGAAAACCAAATTGTTACTCTATTTTTGAAAAGACGGTAACTCTTCAGGGTAACATATTCGGATAAAAGTATATTGGAAAAAGTTGCCTTAATTTTTGCCCAGGATAAACCCAGAACCCTGCATTTTCTACACTACTTAGGAAACACCCTGTATACTGATTTCATATTTGTTTGATTCATCTTTAACTCCAGGATGATTAAAATACATACTACTATAACCTTGTAGAGGTTTGATATTTTATTTTTACAGTGTAGATGTATGTTTTCGCTAACTGCACGTAGCTTGCTGTATGTTTTAATAAACAATTTGGAAATTTGTGAATTTTAAAATTAGCCAACACTTTGACTCCGTATTTTCGGTTTTTTGAAAAAACGGTTCGGGATAGACAATTTTCGAAATGAGGCTCTTGTAGTACACAAATTGACGAAGGTGCCTATAGAAGCCGAATTTTCAATTTCAATCAAATAAATGAGGAAACTAGAGAATAAACAATTTTTGCAAAAATCAATTTTTTTTATTAATTACCTAATAATAATTTTGAAAAAAACGTTCTATAGGCACCCTCGGTATATTTTTCTGAGCATTTTGGTGTTTTTGGTTTTTTTCTAAGTCCACTATTGACTGAGAAATCTTACAAAAACGATTACATGTATTCACATATACGGCAAATTTGCAGCATTACCCCCTTAAATAAAAGTTAGTATGTACAATGACCACAGGATGGCTCTATGAACGTTAAAGACCTTGTCCACTTGGCGTGCAACACTCAACCAAGAATATAGTGTTTGATTTAACCCAACAAGAATACAAATCGGTAAATTAAATAAAATAAAGTAAATAAAACGGTACAACACTAATAAGTGAAATAAAGAAAATAAATTATCAAGGGAGGAAATTAAGAAGGAAAATAAATAAAAAATTAAAAACGTGGTAAACAAAATGGCAACCACAATGGAAGGGCACGCACAAAGAGCGCGAGCTTTAGAATTTGATGGTCCGATGTCGGAGTGTTGGGAATTCTTCAAACAAAAATTTGAAATTTATTTAAAAGCGTCTGGTGCAGACACAGATGATGAAACAAAGAAGGGATTCAAATTATTAAATTTAATTGGAGATAGAGCTTTGAAAATTTACAACACCTTTGTGTTTGCGCCAGGAGAAGATAAAACAAAATATAATATAATCATAGCGAAGTTTGATGCGAAATTTTTACCTACTAAAAACGTAACATATTAGCGACATCAGTTTTTCACTCGAAATAAGAAGCCCACAGAAACCATGGACGAGTACTGCACAGAATTAAGAAAATTAGCAGCCTCATGCGAGTTTGATGTGTTAACCGACAGTTTAATTAAAGACAGAATTGTGTTAGGGATTGGGGAAATAAATATAAAAGATAGGTTATTGCGGATGCGGGAGCCAAAATTGGATTTAGACAAGGCAATGGAAATCTGTCGAATAGCAGAAACAACTAACAAACAAATAGAAATAATAAGCGGAACAGAAAATGGAGAAGTAAATTGGACAAGATTTAACAAGGAACCAACAACTGGGACATATCCACAACATAAACGGTACCCAGCACAAGGACAATCAAGCGAAACTCTTCAGCATCCGAGGAGGCCGATACAGTATACACCAGCAGCAGCTTCGAGACAGGAAGTTAGAAGTTACAACAGAGGATCGCCACAGGAAGTTAGAAGTTACAACAGAGGATCGCCAGGTTTCAGTAAAGTAAAAATGATCAACAATTGCAGTAGGTGTTTATCAACACATGAAATAAATAAATGTCCAGCGTATGGGAAAATTTGTATTGCATGTAATAAATTTGGTCATTTTAGAGCTGCATGTAGAAATAATAGTTATTTTTTATACAAGACGATAAAATTATAAGCGGAAAGTGTTAATTCACGAGCGATAAAATCGCGAGTGAATTAATTTTCGCGAGTCGATAATTAAATTTTATCGTCGTGTATAAAATTCTATTTTTTTCTATAGCAGATGTTAGAAAAATAAGAAAAATTTGTACAAAAAAAACAATTTAAAATAATTTATTGACATTTTCAAGCGTCACTTTGTTGAAATCCATGATTATATAAATAATAAATATTAAATAAAATATCGATTTCAACGGGAAATATCAAGATTTATTCGCTTTATACGTATTTCGGCATCACTGTCCCATTGTCAAAAGCTATATAAAATATTATAACAAATGCAAAATATAGTAACTCCTTGATTCTATTATTTTAACACTGCGTGAAGCAGCTGGCCCCAGTCAACCCGTCGGAGGTCAGTCGCTTATCAGTGTTTTAAAAAGATATTTATTCCAAAATCTTCAGTAAAGGAGAATCTAAGAGATCAATTTGCTCATTCATTAAAGGTATGTTGTTTTTTGTGTGTTTATAAATTTCAAAAGCTTCTAAAATGTTTAATTTATTTTTGTTATCAGAAAAGTGTAAAAATTTAATTGTATTATTAGATGTTAATGTGTGATTTTGTTCTAACAAATGTTTAGCAAAATTTGATTTATGTGCATGTTTATATTTGTAACAACGGATATGTTCTTTTTGCCTAATACTAAAATTTCTAATTGTTTGACCTATATATACTGAATCACAATGTGAACAATTTAATTTATAAATACCTGATTTTAGCAAATCATTAATTTTGTCTTTAGCATTGAAAAGAGAGTATAGAATATTTTTATTTGTTTTAAAAATGACTTTATATTTATTTGTGTTATTTATAATTTTAGCAATCTGACCTCCGACGGGTTGACTGGGGCCAGCTGCTTCACGCAGTGTTAAAATAATAGAATCAAGGAGTTACTATATTTTGCATTTGTTATAATATTTTATATAGCTTTTGACAATGGCACAGTGATGCCGAAATACGTATAAAGCGAATAAATCTTGATATTTCCCGTTGAAATCGATATTTTATTTAATATTTATTATTTATATAATTTAAAATAAGATTATATTAAACCCGAAAATCTCAGTAGCAAAGGTTTCCATTCGGTTTCCATGGAGTTTCCAGAAAATTAAAGTACTTTATCTATCCTTGCGGTTAAAGTGTTACTTTATCTACCCTTGCGGTTAAAGTAATACTTGATCAACTATTTTTAGTCGAACAAAGCACACTTTAACATCTGCTATAGAAAAAAATTAATTTAGTCGATGTTGATAATAGCAGCCAC
Organism: Hemicrepidius hirtus; assembly: GCA_963082805.1. Lineage (NCBI taxonomy): Eukaryota > Metazoa > Arthropoda > Insecta > Coleoptera > Elateridae > Hemicrepidius > Hemicrepidius hirtus. The sequence goes on from OY720165.1 coordinate 8,955,845, forward strand.
AGTTATTATGGAAATGAAAATGAAACTGAGGAACCAGGTATGTTTTTTGGTAATATTAGTGAAATAAATGCATTAGAAAGATGGGTAGAAAAATGTACAGTAAATAGGAAAACTCAGATTACGTTTAGGTTAGATACGGGAGTAGACTGTTCAATAATTCCATTGAGTGAATTTGATAAATTAAATGATAATAATGAAATAAAATTAGATAAATCAGTAGGTACGATATAATAACTACTGTTACAAATGAAGTTTTACGTCCTGTTGGTACTTGTAGTTTAGAAATTAGTGCAGAAAGTAGCAGTATGTCTGAATTAGTAAAATTTCAAGTTTTAGATGTAAATAAGGCAATTTTGGGACTTGAGGCTTGCATAAAATTAAACTTGATAGAAAGAAATAAGCAAATTAACAATGTAAATAAAGAAAAAACAGTAGCGGAGTTGTTAAATGAGTATGATGATATTTTTAAGGGAATTGGGTGTTTCAAAGGTGGAAAATATAATATAGAATTAAAGGAAAATGCATTTCCTAAAATTCATCTGCCTCGAAAGGTTCCTTTTGCTTTATATAATAAACTTAAAAATAAACTGTGCGAAATGGAACAAAATAATATTATTACAAAAGTCGATGAACCAACGGAATGGGTTAATTCGTTAGTGATAGTACCTAAAAAAGAGTTTGAAATTAGAATATGTATGGATCCCAAAGATCTAAATGAAGCGATTAAACGAGAACATTTTTACATACCATCCCTAGAAGATATTACAAGTAAATTAAATGGAGCTACAGTATTTAGTGTAGTAGATTGTTCAAATGGGTTCTGGCAGATACAGTTGACAGAAGAGAGTAGTAAATTATGTACTTTTAATACACCATTTGGTCGTTATCGTTTTTTAAGGTTACCATATGGTATCATTCTGTGATGTGCTGTGGAAGTGAGTAGACGTAACTTCGCTCCGCTGCGTGTTATTTAAGTTTAATATATTCTTTTTAATAATATTGTTTAAAATGGGTGGAGGTAATACTGATCGTGCTACGAGATCTACAACGTCAGACAAAGATGAACCATTTCTTCAAAAGATGTTAGAAAAAATATTATCTAATGATGCACTGATTGAAAAAGTTATATCTTCCATGGTTGCGCGTGTTGATGATCATTATAATAAGAAGTTTAAAGAACTTGAGGAAAAGTTGGTTAATAGCGAAAAAAAGTTAGAAGCCACCGAAAAGAAATTAGAGGTCGCTGTTAATGCTATTGAAGCTTCTGAGCAGTATTCCCGTAGGAATAATCTTCGATTTTTTGGGATTCCCGAGAAAGTCACTGAGAACACCGATCAAGTTATTATCGACATTTGTCGCAATAAATTAAACATTGATTTAACTATCACTGACATTGACTGCAGTCATCGACTTGGATATAAAGTTGGCGATTGTAAGCCAATCATCGTAAAATTTTGTCGACGTAGTACTGTAAAAACTGAAATATTCCATGCTAAAAGAAGACTTAAGGGGACAAAAATCATCGTAAGGGAAGACCTCACCCACCGTAGAATGATGCTCGTCAAGGAAGCCATTTCGAAGTATGGTAATGCAAATGTGTTCACCAGCAATGGTAATATTTTTGTAAAAGTGAATAATAAAATTCAAAAAATTTCCGCCTTAGACGATCTATCTAATATTTAATATAAGGCATGTTAATGTTGCAGCTAGTGTTCGGAGTCACATTTCCGTTGTTCTTTATTGTTATTATTAAGTAGTATCAGCTTAACTTTAGTGAGCTAATTAGTGTTTAGGTGTCCAATAATTCTTTTCTTTTTAAATTTTATTCTTGTGTTGTACTGCTATCTATACATAAATATTTCGTATTTGTTATTGTTAGGTATCATATTGTAAAGTCAAACAACCTTGCAAGATATCAATGGTTCGTGGAAATTTTAGAATAGCTCATGTTAACGTGAGGTCGTTGTTGCCTAAAATATCTGAATTAAAAACTTTTATCCATCAAAATAAAATAGTACATATTCTAACTGTTTCTGAAACGTGGTTAAATCCAAATATATCTAGTCTTGCTACGAACATTGAAGGTTACGTTTTTATCCGAAATGATCGCTGTGGACGGGGGGGGGGGTGTGTTGCTATTTATATAAACAAGTGCATCAATTTTTCGCGTATAGATATTGGTCGTGTTACTTTTGAACAAATTTGGATTTCTCTAAATTTTTCGAGAACAAAATTGGTTCTTGGCACACTCTACAATCCTCATCGTAATGATTACAGGCTATTTCTTGATGAATTTGAAAATTCAATTATTTCCTGTATGCCCATTTCTGAAAATATAGTCTGCCTCGGTGATTTTAATATTGATTTTTTAAAACCTCATGATCCATCTACATCATACATGCAAGATGTACTTGAATCTTTAGGTTTATATCAAATTATTAACCAACCTACGAGAGTAACAAACAATAAATTGTGCATCGCTTATAGACCATCATTATATCAGAATATTTCACTCATACATTGTTGTAACAGTAGGTACAGTACAGAACTAATAAGTGATAGTTCCACGTTGCCAGGCCAATCTAGCGATAGTTCCACGTTGCCATGACATACTTGCAACCACAACATACTACTAAAAAAAAAAAACAAATTTTGTTAAACGTCATGAAATGTTTTGGGAATGTTTCAGAACGAGAAATTGACGAAAATGTTATTAAAAGTGAATGCAAAAATACAAAAAAGAGCAAGGACAGTGTCTGGAGACAGTTTATGTCATTTTGCGCCGAAAAAAGTACACATTCGATCGAGAGACTCCAGTATCCGAACTTGCATTCATTTTGAAAAATACTATTGGTTTCGAGTATTTTTATTCGAGAAATATTCTCCCTAAATACCATTCGTGCTTAAAAATGAACCGGATAATTTTTTAGCACTCGTGGTATTACCCCCGATAATTCAACTACTGTTGATAGTGGTGTAATTGATTGTAATCTAGCTGACCATGATTTAGTCTTTTGTGACATTATAACTGAGGCCCCTGTTCAAAATGTGCCAAATATTACGTTTCGTAATTTCAAAAAAATAGATCTGGAATTATTTCATGCTGACCTTAACACTATCCCGTTCAATTACATTTCAAGACTAACCGATGTAAATGAAAAATTGCAGTTTTTCAATGATATGGTTTTACAGTGTAAACTCACTCGGCCATACTCACCTTGGATCACTGACAACTTAAAGTTGCTTATGTCATTAAGAAATAAAGCTAAAGCTAGATTTCGCAGAACAAAATTACCACAGCACTGGGATTACTACAAATCTTTACGGAATCTAACCACCTTCTCCTTAAAACATGAAAAGAAAGCTTATTTCAATTTTATTTCGTCTAAGCGTGATAGCACTGCTCTATGGAAACACTTAAATAATCTTGGCCTTGGCAAGGGTAAGCATGCTGATATACCGAACAATTTGCAGGATCCTCATATGATCAACGAGTACTTTGTAAATGGAGTCCCTAGGATCACTAACGTCGGCCAGTCAGTACCTCTCGAAATCTATAATGAGACTACCTACAGTAATTTAAATTTTAGTTTCTCTTTGGTTGACGCCATAACTATATTTAAATTTATTAATAAAATCAAATCATACGCTTCTAGAAATGACAACATTAATATTACTATGATAAAACTGTGCTGTCCAGTTATACTTCCATACGTCACTCACATCATCAATTCATGTATTATTAGTAATAGTGTTCCCCTTTGTTGGAAACATGCAGTTATCAAGCCACTTCCTAAAATCAAGCAACCTACTGAGATTAAAGACCTTCGCCCCATTAGCTTGCTTCCTACCATGTCGAAAATCTTTGAGAAAGTTATACATCTTCAACTTAATAACTTTATAAATAGCCATAATTTTCTACCACCTGTTCAGTCTGGTTTTCGCTCTGGCTATAGCAGTACTACTGCTCTGCTAAAAGTTACTGATGATATCTTAGGTGCCACTGACCAGGGTAAAATTACAGCACTTGTTTTGTTAGATTATAGTAAGGCTTTTGATACTGTTAATCACCGTACTCTTATTGCCATTCTAAAGTACCTGGGGGTTGGTCTTGCTGCCACCTCACTAATCACAAGTTATCTTTGTGGTCGTACACAATCAGTGAGTATGGGTACTAATCATATCTCTCGGCCATTATTGGTGAGTCAAGGCGTTCCACAGGGATCAATCCTTGGACCCTTACTGTTTTCTATATACCGTAGATTTGGGTGGCTTGGGACGGGCGGGTGATTTGGGACGAACTGATTCAGTTTGCTTGAGGGCGGGCTGCTACCTACCAGTGAATAGCAGAACTTCCAAAATCTATGGAAGTTGTCGGTAAGATGTTAAAGCACCCCACACTGCAGACGGTTGTTGAAAAGATCTTATCGTGCTCGTGTAAAAATTAATAGGCAACGGTAAGTAAATATGGGCCCTTTTTATTGACGTTATACTTCTTAGTGGCCACGAGAGCCTATTTGAAATGTGGACTCCGGGTATTTTTTTTTGAGATGCCTGTTGTGTTCTAAAAAGATATCATAGTGTAACACAAAAACATAACCTCACATTTTAAGTTGGCGAAGTGTTTTATGTTTTCTTGTAGTTTGTAGGGTGATTTGGGACATGCCCAATAAATACAAGAGGGCGGTGGGAAGTCGCAAATACCGCGACTTCACCGACGAAACTCTCCAGATCGCACTCGCTGATATTGAAAGGTCTGATTTAACATACAGAGCGGCCAGCCATAAGTATGGTATCCCCAAATCCACATTGGAAAGAAAATACAATAATAAACATAAGAAAACTGCTGGAGGTCAAACAATTCTGACAGAAGAAGAGGAGAATCTTATTTCTGAAGCAGTCGTACTTGCAAGTGATTGGGGGTTTCCTTTGGAACGAAGTGATATCAAAGATTTGGTAGAAGGTTATTTGAACAGGCAAGGCAAGACTATTAAAAAATTTCGGCATAACAGGCCGGGAAACAGCTGGTATTATGGATTTATTAGCAGGCACAATAATTTAAGCTTACGCCTGTCAGAAAATATTAAAAGAAACAGGGCCGCGGTTTCAGTAGATATACTTAATGAATATTTCGACAATTTATCTATTTCATTGAAAGACATTCCACCAGAGAATGTACTAAATTATGATGAAAGTGGGTTTGTAGACGACCCTGGTCGGAATAAAGTGATTGTTAGAAAGAAAGCGAAGCACGCTGAAAGAGTGATGGATTCAACCAAAACCAACACTTCTGTAATGTTTTGCGTAAGCGCATCTGGTGTTACATTACCTCCTTACATCGTCTACAAAGCAGATCATATTTGGAGCACGTGGATGGAACGAGGTCCGGAAAATGCTCGATACAACCGGAGTAAATCCGGTTGGTTTGATCAGACTCTCTTTGAAGATTGGTTTCTGTCAGTGGCTTTACCTTACCTCAAAAAATGCAATGGTCCAAGTGTACTATTGGGCGACAATCTTGCTAGTCATATTTCGCTTAAAGTTTTACAAGAATGTAAAGCAAATGATATTAGATTCGTCCTTTTACCGCCCAATAGTACTCACCTCTGCCAACCTTTAGACGTGAGCTGCTTCCGACCTATAAAGGGAGCCTGGCGAAAAGTGTTGAAGGTTTGGAAGAAGAAAAATCGAGGTCCAATAAGAAAAGATATATTTCCTAGTCTTCTCCGCCAGACACTTGAAAAAGTTGGAGCAAATCAGGCAGATAACATCATAGCGGGATTTAAAACCACAGGATTAGTTCCCATTGATCGTGATGCTGTGTTACAGAAGCTGCCGAAACAAGATGTGACTAACAATGCCGCTGCAACAAATATTGCCGAGACATTAAAGGACCTATTTCAAGAAGCTCGATATGGAAACAAAAAAGAAGAAAATGGTTCTACAGCTCCTAAAACACGTAAGAGAAAGAAAAAACTGAACGTGCCAGCGGGACAAAGCATTTCTTTAGAAGACGTCAAAGTAACTGAAGTAGAAAAGGCGGCGCCGTCAAAAAAACCGCAGGCGAAGAAAAAGAGAAAACTGCCCGCCGCCAAAACACATCAACTCTCTGACAGTGACTCTAGAAGTGATCATGATGGAGAATTATCCAAAACACAGATGACTGTGACCAATAATGAAATTCTACAACCAGAACCTGATAAGAAAACCTACCAAGAATTAGAAATAGATGACTTTGTGATAGTTGAACTTAAGTCTGTTAAGGGAAGAAATCAGCGATTTATTGGAAAAGTCATTGAAAAAAATCCACACCGTTGTTCGTATCTCAAAGCAAGTTCAAAAATAAAAGATGCATTTATTTATCCCGACCTTCCAGACGAAGGAGACATCGAAGAAAATGAATTTCTAACAACATTACCGCCTCCAATAATACTAAGAAGGGGAGCATGTATATTTAACAAAGCTGTTTTGCAGCTATACTTAAAGTCTATTTTTTTTTAAAGATCCACCAACCTCGCAATTTCTCTCGAAAGTATGTTTGGCAACGTTGCTGGTGAAATTTTTTAGTAATTTTTAAAGTAGGGTTAGGACTAATAAATTTAATGGTCAATTTTGACGGGTGCTTTTCACAAGAAATATTTTCAGATATTTTGTTAAATATTCATGATTTATGTGGATATATGCTGAGTTTATGTAAATTTGCTCGATTTAATAAGAAGTATTATAGTTTTATAATAATTAATATATAAATAATTCGAGGTAAGAATAGAAAAAATGTATTCAGGATTAAAATAATTGGGATTATTTTCAGAATCAGATTGGGGTGTTTCAAATTTTGAATCATCATATGAGAGATATGGTTCAAAATTGAATCTGTATCCGAATCTTCACCTTGATATGTTACGATTGGCGGTATATTTTGAGCATAAAGTTGTCCATTTGTCCTAAATTATTTATCAGCTGCCATAATTGAACTTTTGTACATGTAAGTTAAAATGGAACGTTACACTTTATTAAATAATGTCCCATTGCAGTTTTGTTGGAATAATGTAGGTATTGGAGGTCTCTCCAAACGGACAGAATGACATGGGGCATTTAAAAAATAATAACAGTTTTAAAACCATCAGATGGTAGAGCTGGAATTAATTGATTAATCCACTCTTTAAATAGCTGACTATTCATCGTTTTGTGATAATCCCGATCATTGTTTGTGGGTCTTAAAAGCAAACTACATTCATCTAAGAAACCTCAACACACCCAGGATGGAGCACTGTAAACCTTCTTTCCCTAATTTCTAATCTTTCTTGGGAAGGTTATTGTCAATAGTCCAAGATTTAGTAGCAGAATCGTTTTTGTAAATCGGGGTTTCGTCAATAAAAATAAATTTATATTAGAGTACCTACTCTTCTTAATGTGTTAATTAACATTTTAAATAATTTAAATTTGAAATGTAGTAATGCGCACGCATAAATTGACAGAACATTTTGATTGATCTTTGAATCAATGTTACCATATATTGACAAAAATTACTAAAAATTTCAATTTTTTTATTATACCAACTGAAATCAACAGGTGGTGGATCTTTAAAAAAAAATGGACTTTATATGCCAGCAAGTAAAAATTCAGTTTTATTTTCTTTGTTCGACTTATTATAACGTTTTGTAGGAAGTCTGTTTATTTGTATGTTTAAAATTAATAAATGTTACTTAATTACGGATTTTTGTGTACTTTTCCATATACTACCGGGTTTTATCTTCTCTCAAATAGATTTCTAAATCGTTATCTTTGTCCCAAGTCACCTCAGCGAGTGGATCAGATGAGAAAAGCATGCAAAACTATAGTCGTCCCAAGTCACCCAAAACGTGAGGTGACTTGGGACAGACATTTTTTATTTTTTTTTTCCTTAATTGGAGGTTACTATGTTATGTACCTTATGACAGTCGATAGCCCTTGTCATTTGGCATGGTATGGTGTAATTGATTGCAAAGAAACATTTAAAATTTTTCCTCCACAATTAATTAAAGTTGAAAATCGTCCCAAGCCACCCAAATCTACGGTATACATCGGTATTTATGCAACATGTTAAATTTTCTAAAATTCATATATACCTACGCTGATGACACTCAATTGTATCATTCCTTTTCACCATCTAACTGGAGAAACGCGATTGATGAAATAAATGCAGATCTTCAGTATATCTATGATGTATCCACCAGGCATTCTCTTACCATTAATCCAGTCAAATCGGCGGCACTTCTCTTTGGTAATAATAACATCTGTCGTAATTTAGTTAATGTGGCGAATATCAATATTAATAATGTAAAAATTGCCTTTGTATCTAAAGTTAAAAGTTTGGGTTTAATGATGGACAATACCTTCCGCTACAGGGATCAAATATCCAAGTATATCTGCCAGAGTTATCTTCATCTCAAAAAACTTTATCCTCACAGGTCTTATTTAAACTGTGATATTAAAAAGAAGTTGTGCGAAGCGTTTGTTTTATCCCAATTCAATTACTGTACTCCGGTTTATCACCCTGCACTTGATGTGATTACCGCCCGTAGAATTCAAAAGGTTCAAAATGCTTGTTTGAGGTTTATTTACGGCATTAGAAAATACGATCGTATATCCCATAAATTGGTTGATGCTGCTTGGCTGTCGATGCATAATCGTAGAATTTTACAAACTTTGTGTCTGTTTCATCGAATTTTAACTGACAAGAAACCTGCTTATTTATACCGTGCCTTCATTAATGATTGATACCCACGTGACCTTTGATCCGTGGTGTCCTTGGGAGTTTCAGATTTAAATGTTGAAATCAGGTAGGATTGGTACTCGTTGTAACTAAACTAAGTAACTAAAGTCACTAAAGTTACTAAAGTTACTGTCAATTTACGTACAAACAATCAGTTAGGGAATTATTGGATAAAGGTTTACCAATTGTGTAAGTTGGGTTGCCTATATTTTGTGGTCACGTGGGTATCAATCATTAATGAAGGCACTGTATAACAAAATTACTTTTAGAACTGATGTACACAATATTACTACTAGATTTAGGGATCTAATCTCACCACCTTCTCACACGTCTGCATTATTTGAGCGCTCTTTTTCTTTTCAAATTTATGCTATGTACAACAGTTTACCCTCTCATTTTAAAGCTTACAGTCTCAATTTGTTTAAATCAAAATTGCACATAGACCTTTTTCAGAAACAGAATCAATAACTTTAATTCTATTGTTTGACCTCATACCAATTTTCAATTTAATATATGTTTAGATGGTAGTACTAGTACATCGTCCTCAAAACTTCTACGCCTTCACAGGATGCATTCCTAGTTTATAGTGTAACGTTAGGTTTAGGTACTTAACTACTTATAGTAACTATGTAATTTCTTTTTTTTTTCAAGGTTTAGATGGTAGAACAGGAGTAGGTAGGTTTACCGAAATTGAATCTCGCCTTGTGTTTAATGTGTTCCGGTATGAATTTCTTTTTTGTTCAGTATTCCTAGTAATTGTTTTCTTTCTTTTTATGTATGCTGGGCACGTTAATAAAGTTTATTATTATTATTATTATTATTATTATTATTATTATTATTATTATTATTATTATTATTATTATTATTATTATTATTATTATTATTATTATTATTATTATTGCTTCAGCACCTGAAGTATTTCAGAAAAGGATAGGTCAGGTTTTTGAGGGTCAAGTAGGTATTGACACCTATATCGATGATATTTTAATTTATGGGAAAAATTTAAAAGAACATAATGAACGTTTGGAAAAAGTTTGGCTAGGGAAAACGGCATTAAATACAATAGAAATAAGTGTAAATTAGCTGTAAATAAAGTAAAATATATGGGTCATGTAATAAGTGGAAAGGGATTAGAAATTGATGAAGAGAAAGTAAAAGCTATAAATAAAATGACTAGTCCCACCGACAAGAAAGGTGTAGAAAGGTTCCTAGGGGTAGTTAACTAATATCTAAATAAATATATTCCAAATTTTTCGGATTTGACAGCACCCCTGAGGGAATTACTGAAAAATGAAGTTATCTTTCATTGGGAAAATCAGCACATAACGGCATTTAATAAATTAAAAGAAACACTAACTCAAGCACCAGTCTTAAGTTTTTTTTCTATAAATACCCCAATAAAAATTTCTTGTGATTCCTCAAGTGAAGGTTGTGGGGCAGTGTTGTTGCAGAACGACAAACCGGTAGCGTATGCCTCAAAAGCATTTACGGAGACTCAGAAACGTTACGCGCAGATTGAAAAAGAAATGTTATCAATTGTATTTGCATGCAAGAAATTTCATCAATTTATATATGGGCGCACTGATATAGTTATAGAAAATGATCATAAACCATTAATGGCAATATATAAAAAACCACTTTTATCAGCGCCAGCTAGACTTCAAAGAATGTTAATGTTACTTCAACCATATTCGTTTGAATTAAAGTATAAAAAAGGTATTGAATTGTTGCTAGCAGATACTTTATCTAGAGCATTTATACCAGATATTGATAGGGAATTTGAAGAAAAATTTAATCAATTAGAATATCAATTATGTTTGGTAGTCGAAACACTTCCAATAGCAGATACAAAATTAAATTAAATAAGAAATCAAACCATGAAAGAAACGGGGTTAGTAAGTTTGATAAATTTAATTAAAATGGGTTTTCCAGAAAATAAAAAGAAGCTCGGTGAAAAATTAACACCGTATTGGTCATTTCGAGATGAACTAACTGTAGTTAATGATGTAATCTTTAAAGGGGAAAGAATAGTGATTCCACAACCCATGAGACGGGAAATACTTAATTTGTTGCATAAAACGCATTTAGGAAGGGAAAAAACCAAATTAAGGGCCAGGGAAATTTTTTATTGGCCCAACATAAACAATGAGATCAATAATTTAATCGATTCATGTGAAATTTGTCTGTCTTTTAGAAATTATATCCAAAAAGAACCCCTAATACCACACAAAATTCCAGGCAGGGTATGGGAAAAAATTGAAGTAGATATTTTCGATACAAATGATACCAAATATATGTTGGCAATAGATTATTTTTCAAAATTTGTAGAGGTGAAAGAAATTTCAACCAACAACTTCAGTAAGATAAGCTCATTTTTGAGAGAAATTTTTTGTAGACATGGCATACCAGAAATTATAATATCTGATAATGGACCACCATTCAACTCTCATGAATTTAGTACATTTGCGGAAAAATGGGTTTTCACTCATCGTACTTCTAATCCCCACTTCGCACAGTCGAACGGTCAAGTAGAAAATGCAATAGGAACAGTGAAAAGAACAATTTTGAAGGCAGAGATGGATGGTAGTGATATAAATAGGGTATTATTAGATTTAATGAACACACCAATTTCTGGTAATGTTCCTAGTCCTGCACAACTCTTATATAACCGACAATTAAGAACTCATTTACCAATTAGTAAAAAGTTGTTAGAACCAAAAATTACAAACTATCAACAAGTGAGAGCGGAGTTCAAAGAAAGACAAAATAGGGCAGTCGAATATTATAACAGAAATGCAAAACATATAGCAAAGTTAAAAATTGGAGATATTGTTATGGTCCAAACATTTGGATATAGGAAGGAAAAGTGGCTAAAAGGTAAAATATTTGGGGAGAGGAAAGGTTATAGGAGATCTTATATTGTCAAAATATTTAGGACAGGAAATAGAGTAATTAGAAATAGGAAACATCTAATTAAGGTTAAACATAGCAGTAACAATAGGACACTAAACAAGAATGTGGTTACCAATTATGACTTACCAGGTGATTATGTGAATAACCAGTATAACAATGTATTACCATAAAGTAAATAGCTTCGCTATAGAGATACAGTGTGCCTATGATCTTGGCTGTCGACAAAAAATAGGGATGGATGCGCTCACCAGGGCGGCAGATAAGTCGAATTACATTCATCAAACTGTACCCTCCATGTAACAGTTACTGCACCATTACCACTTGCTGACTGGTTAACTGTAATATCGCACGCAGGCTTCGGCCGTGTGGCTTGTTTAGGTGCTACCATGGAGACGAGACTTAAACATTACGATCAAACCCCGACGGTTACTAACTTTTTTTAAATATAGTTTTTTATTTTATTATTTGTAATTCATTTATAATTTTCATTTAAATACCGAACAAACATTTAGATAAATAGAATAATTAAAATAAATATTATATTTATATTAATACATAAATTAGTAGTATTCACCACTCAAGGATTTTATCTCGGATTTTATTAAATTACAAAAATTATTTATACAAAGAAAAATTAATGTTTATTGTGCTATTCCCAATGCGTGACATACTTATATCACCAGCTAGTGAATTTAACTTTCCAGTTTAAAAACTGCTCCAATTACATCTGTGAATGTGGGATCAATTTCCGATTTTCAAAACCTCGTAGAGGCCGCCACAGTGAAATTCTGGGGTTCATCAAAAAAAATGAATATGTAGCTAATACCAAGCTGCATAAGTATAGAAAATTTAAACAAAATCGTGTGGACAGTTTTTTTGTAATAATTTTTCAAAATTTTCAAAATTTTTGGAAGAGCGCCGTTGCGGCCATTTTTGAATTCGCTAGTTAAATTTTTCTTCGTGGTATAGTACCGCCAAAGGGCTTTCAAACGAGATGTTGCTGATCCGATAACTGGTTTTTGAATTGTGGGGCGTTAAAGTCGAAATTTTGAAAAATTCATAGCGGCCGCCATTTTAAAGTTAGAGAGTCCGGTAAAAAACTGTTTCCCTTGAATTATTCCCTTCTTTCATATCCCCTACTCAGATTTTCAAAGTTCTGCTTTTGAAAACCTTTAGTAACGTGGGTTGCAACTTTCGTGCTTTCGCTAACATCGCGTCGATGTAGGCACTTGCATGGGTTCTTATGGGTTACTATTATCATATTATCTATGGTTCTTATCAATTGTTTCAAAGTAGGTATCGACATGCGTAACTCGATTAGAAAGAGATAACTAGCTCCGTATGTCGTAACTATGCGACACGTTACTGAACTAGCGATCCTGGCGTCGGCATCCAGGAACTACACAAGAAAGTCGGCAAGCGTATTGTGTCTCTATAGCGAAGCTATTTACTTTATGGTATTACCAATACCTGATACTCAAAATCTCGTTAGACCAAACTGTACGAGAAGTGGTAGGAATATAAGAGCACCATGTAAACTGAACTTATAATATGTAATTATACAGTGAAGTCCATTTATTATGCAATATAGGCATATTGCAAGTTAAATGGTGTGAGCACTTTACCATTGGAATATAGGCAACCCATTATACACTGCTAAGCACTCTTGCCCCTGCCTACTGATGAATTTAAATTTTCAATTGTCAGGAATGTATTATTATTATTGTTTTCAATATTTAATAATCTTTTTTTAACTAAGAACATGTTTTATTTTGAGGTTAAACTTTCATGTGTTGCTGATTTCGGTTAGATCATAGATGGTTAGATAAAAAAAACTAGCTAACTGTATAATGGGTTGCCTATATTCCAATGGTAAAGTGCGTACACCAATTAACTTGCAACATGCCTATATTGCATAATAAATGGACTTCACTGTATAGGTATGTATTATATTTGTAAGAAGTTATTGTTTAGTTTTAAGATTTTGTATTAGATGTAAAGGTTTATTTAAAAAAAACAAAGTGGAGGTGCAAACCTCCCCTGGACTTTCCCATACTAAAAATAAACAGTTCGTTTTTGGTATTCAACAGTAGTTCGCGAGGCAATGGAATTCATTTGAATGCCTAGCGAGAAAACCGAGACTACACGGGTTTGATATGAACAGAAAAAAGACACCAAAACACCCATCTATCTGTAGTGTAGGTAGCGGCTAGAAATTACAGATGGTGAAACCGGACGATCGCTACCGACTGACGATCCGTTTCCGTCCAACCAAAATATTCAAAATTCACGAATTTCTCATCAATCGTACATTTTAGCCATATGAATGCCTTATAGTATGTGATAGACAATTAAATTTTGCATTCAATTATATAATAATATATAGGGTGTTTCATTTAAAATAACAAAGTTGCTTATTGTACTGTGGAAAGCAAACGCCCTGTATACGTGATATACATTTAGGAGAATGCAGAATTATATACTGAATAACTTTTATATTTAAACTTCTTTTATATTTCGACTAATAAAGGCGCTATACGAGCAATTTCAGATTTTCAAAACCTCGTAGAGGGCGCCACAATGAAATTTTGGCATTCATCAAAAAACAAAAATGTAGCTAATACCAAGCTGCATAAGTATAGAAAATTTAAAGAAAATCCTGTGGCCGGTTTTTTTGTAATAATTTTTCAAAAATTTCAAAATTTTTGGAAGAGCGCCGTTGCGACCGTTTTTGGATTTACTAAATACACTTTCTTCATGGTATAGTACCGCTAAAGGTCTTTCAAACAGGTTGTTGCGGAACCTGATCAGATAACTGTTTTTTGAGTTATACGGCGTTAAAGTCGAAATTTTGAAAAATTCATAGCGGCCGCGATTTTGAAGTTAGAGAGTCCGACAAAAAACTGTTTCCCTTGAAATATGGTCTTCTTTCATATTCCCTACTCAGATTTTCAAAATTCTGCTTCTGACAAAAAATGATACCAAAAAAACATGTCTAACTTCCGCTTCCGGTTTCGGATTTTTTTGAAAAGCTTATTTTGTCGATGAATTTTCGATATACCCCTTCATTTAAAATTTCATCAAAATCGGTTCACTAGTTTTTGCGTTAGAGGCGTTACATACATACATACATACCCATCCACCCACGCACCCACCCACAGACAGACATTTTTTCTAGACCACTTTTTTGGGGTCCTGGAGGTCCAAAACACGTATTTCCGCGAAAATCTCGACTTCGAAAATTTTCATGATATCAATACTTCCCATATACCAGTGGTGGTATGGGAAAGTAAAAAAAGTGGAGGTGCAAACCTCCCCTGGACTTTCCCATACTAAAAATAAACATTCGTTTTTGGTATTCAACAGTATTGTTTTTGTTCGCCACAACCGTCAACCGATAAACTAAACTTGAATATTAGATGGAAAATTAACACAAGTGCCGATTGTGTTCATCTGCGCATGTGTGATTATTTATATTCATAGGCTGCTAGATTAGCCGGCGACAAGGAATTCATGTCCCGCGCATGGTCACTTGAACATATCGGCACTTACAAATTTCACCCTACACTGTTTTAAAGTTCAAAATTCACGAATTTCTCATTAACCGTACATTTTAGCCATATGAATACATTATACTATATGATAGACAATTAAATTCTGCATTCAATTATATAATAATATACAGGGTGTTTCATTTAAAATAACAAAGTTGCTTATTGTACTGTGGCAAGCAAACGCCCTGTATACGTGATATACATGTAAGAAAATGCAGAATTATATACTAAATAACTTTTATATTTAAACTTCTTTCATATTTGGACTAATAAAGGCGCTATAGGAGCATCAATTTCCGATTTTCAAAATCTCGTAGAGGGCGCCACAGTGGAATTCTGGCGTTCATCAAAAAACAAAAATGTAGCTAATACCAAGCTGCATACCCACCCACCCACAGACAGACATTTTTTCTAGTTCACTTTTTTGGAGTCCTGGGGGTCCAAAACACGTATTTCTGCGAAAATCTCGACCTCGAAAATTTTCATGATATCAGTACTTCCCATATACCAGTGGTGGTATGGGAAAGTAAAAAGGGAAGATGTGATTTTAAATAAAAGTTAGTATGTACAATGACCACAGGATGACTCTATGAACGTTACAGAATAAAGACCTTGTCCACTTGGCGTGCAACACTCAACCAAGAATATAGTGTTTGATTTAACCCAACAAGAATACAACAAAAGGCACTGAGCTTTTCTTATCCCTGTATAAATCTAAACTTTTGAAAATGCAAATGCCATAATATACCTATTGATCAAAGAATATAAACACCGATTTATATTTTCTGATATTATCTCGCCAAGTGAAGGACCTAGCGATTGGTGACAATGACAACTTCTACCGAATCTTGAATATTACTGATATTACTATAGTTTTTGTTTTGTTGTTTTGTTAAAGGATCCGTGTCCGTGATCAAGATCACAGACATAAGTAAAGCCTATGTAGTTTGTGATTAAGGATCGACCGATACCAAACGATAATCGGTATCGGCCATATCGGCCGAATTAAAGAAATATCGGCATCGGTCGTATCGGCCTTCTTTTTGCCGATATATCGGCAAAAATTAAATTCATTTCAATTTAATTAATTTATTATAAGAAATGTAAGAAATGAACAATATAAAGTAAACAAGCAATGTGAAGTACAAAGTATAATACTACCTAATATTGAAAATTCATTTTTTGCAAATTGTTATGTAAAAATATTAGGCTTTCCAATCCCTCCGAGGGAAATAATTGATGAGCAAGATTTGCACTGCGCCTTTGTATTGGGGTTTTTTGGTCAGAAGTGTCCACTAATTTTGTGAAATAATTCCAGTATAAACTTTGTTTACGGACAGACATTTTAGTTCAATCACTAACACACTTTACACTAATTAATCGGCCAAGAGTTGAACTTGAAATGATTTTGTTAAACGGTTAAACTGCAATAGTTGTTGAGACTAAATAACAAGAATATGCCTGCATTCCATAACATAAGCATAAGTTCGAATTTAGGGGATTAGCCAGGGCAGCGGCGCACAGGTCATAATTAGTGGAAGAGAATATGGCCGATTATAGCCGATATATCGGCGTATCGGCCTCGATTATATCGGTATCGGCTGATATATCGGTATCGGCCAAAAAATCCGTATCGGTCGATCCCTATTTGTGATCAAGATTTTCCATTGAAATTAAGATTTATGAGGTCTTCTTTCTGGATAGCGATTGAAATATGTTTTCGCTTGCAACATCGGAATTATTATTGCTTTGAATAAAACATTCTAACATTTTTAACCAGTGTTCTCAAACTAGTCCTGTATGACAAGCGGATAGGTCTCACAATGGAGCTCCCAACAGCTGAGCGTATGTATACACAAGTCCACTGGAAAAACCTGATGAAAAATAATTCACAAACTGCAACTAACCTAAAGCAAATGACTTTGCAAAGACTAGTGGGGCGCCCCACTCACTTTAGGTTAGTTCAGTTTGAGAATTATTTTTCACAAACCCAGTGGACTTGTGTATACAGCTGTTTGGGAGCTCCACGGTGAGACCTATCCGCTTGTGTCCTGTATGCATCCTGTATGTGGTCCTGTATCCAGCATCCAGCAAATCAATAACAATGCTACTTCGAAAAACCCTAAATTTTTATTTTTAAAAACACTAAACAATGCACGTTGTAATAAAAATGTTAAATCTGACCATGTTCCTTGTTACGCTTTTAACAGGTAACTCCAAAATCAAATGTTTTAAGTTTTACATTTAACATAACCTCATTTGCTTTCAGTTATCCTAACATGTAGTGGTTCTAGAGTCCTGGAATTGAGTGACAAGTTTTCTGAGATACGTAAAGAAGGGGGCCACTGGCTTGTAATGTTTTACGCTCCTTGGTGTGGGCATTGCAAGCGATTGGAACCGATCTGGGGACACGTTGCACAGGCACTTTATAGAACCAACATACGAGTTGCCCGAGTTGATTGTACCAGGTTTTCAGGGCTTGCTAAGGAATTTGCAGTTAATGGCTTTCCAACAATAAAATTGTTTGTAGAGTATTATTATTAAGATTAGTGTTTCGTAATGGTATGCGTTTTTAGTGTAAAAGGGGAAGACGAACACATGTTTTATGGAGATCGGACAAAAGAAGATATTGTTAACTTTGCTGTTCGCATGTCTGGTCCTCCAGTTCAAGATGTAACTCGAGCAGACAGCCTTAATACCATTAAGTCCAACAATAATGTTTTCTTCATGTATGTGGGACCACGAGAGGGACCTCTATGGGATGCTTTCTATTCCGGAGCAAGCAAATTGCAGCCACATGGATTTTTTTATGCTGCAAACAGTGAAATTGCTAGTCAGCATGCAGATATAGATGAGCTGCCAGCCGTGTTTGTATACAAAGAAGGGTTATATTATTTTTATCCAGGTATTAGCTGATAACGATAAAAAAAATTTTAATGTAACATGTTGACGCTTTTAGTTGAACTAAACTTGCCAAATGTAGATCAAGGGTATCTCAACAATACCTTGCATGATTGGCTGAACGAAGAGCGGTTTGAAACATTTCCAAAAATAACACGAGGGAACATCAATGAAATTTTACAAACCAAAAAATATCTTGTGTTAGCGGTAGTTGAAGAAAATAAATTACAGCAAATTTCTGTGGAAATGTTGGAATTTCGAGATATGGTAGAGTCGGTAATTCGAAAGAAACGGGACAAGTATCACAGAAACTTTCAATTTGGGTGGGTTGGAAGTCCTGATTTGGCCAACAGCATTGCCATGACTGTTTTACCATTACCATACCTACTTGTACTTAATTCCACTACCAATCATCATCACATTCCTGAAGATGAACCTGGACAACTCACTGCAGATGCTGTTGATTTATTTCTTGAGCAAATTTATAATCAGAGTGTACCGGTAAGAAAGTGTTTGATTCATACTAGATAAGATAATGTAGGAAATTATATATGCAGGCTTATGGTGGTAATAGTTTACCCGTGAGAATGTATAGGACGTATTTTGAGGCAAGAACTTCATTGGGAGATATGTGGCGTGGGAATCCCGTCCTTACCACTGTTTTATTTGGCCTTCCTCTGGGTTTTCTATCGCTCATTCTTTATTCTATGTGCTGCCAGGATATACTTGATGCAGAGGATGAAGAAACAGGTAAAAAGTGTTTTAAAATTTTTTTAGATATAATAAGGGTATGTTGAGAATTGTTTTTAAATGAAAAACTGTGTATTTTTTAGAACCGTTACTTCAACATGAGAAAAAAGAATAAAAACATGGAATTATCTAGTCAACGTTAATATAAGTAAAAACTTTTATTTGTAATTTCTCTCATTCCATTATCAATGTAACAATATTGAGTATGAATAATTATTTGTTAATTTAATAATTATTAGTGTAATGTATTTTTGTTTTGTAATAATGTGTTAAAAATATTGTGATTAATCAGAGTTTTTAAGCCGTTAATATTTTTATTTAAAAAAAATAAACACACCTTCTTAAAACTAAAATTCATCATCAGAATCAAGAGCAGCTCGCCTTCTATCAAATTTAACTGAAGATTTATTTTGGGGCATTTGAGAGTTTACGTTTTCCAACAATCCAATCAATTCCGATTCTCCTATTTTTTTTCCAATCTGACCAGATTGTGCCATACGTATTAGCATTGATTCTACCATTTTACCTTTTTCTGGTTTTCCTAACATTAATGTATTCACTGTAATTTATAATTAAATGTTTTAAAAATTAAAAAAAGAACATTTCGCTTACATCGAGCTCTTGCAGACTGATCTAAAATTTGGGACAAAATTGAATGTTTTGCATCTTCTTGGGCTCTAGCTTGATCTTCTTGAGCTTTCTTTTGGGCCTGAGAATCACCCCCCTAAAAATACACCCTTTAATTAGGGTGGACAACTTTTAGGTTGATAGTGCAATGAACTTACTTGAAATTGTGATTGCATTTGAGCCAATCGTTGTTTTCTTATCTGCTCTAGTTCTGGATCTGCCATTTTAATTATATTTCTTTGAATTTATGTTTAATAAACCGAAAATTCGATTTGAAAATGATTATGACACACTTATTATAGGTTATGTGTATTAATAGCAAATTGGTTTTTTTTTTCTTCACGTTTCTTGTTTTTTCAAATGATTGTATTGTTACCAACTTAAAGAACTGACATTAGCTGTAAGAAAACAATAAAAAGGTTAAATGATTGGAATAAAAGACTTTTCATGGTCTAACATTGCTTTATTACCTTTACGACTAAAGAGTACAATGTGAGGAGTAAAATCTAATTAGTCTATAAAAATTGCTAAACATGCCATTAAGCAATGGCCAACAGGAACTCTATTCACCATGGGTGAGTATGTTTTAGCCGAGGACTTACTCTGAAATCACTTGATTTAGTACAATTTTATAGTAGATGCAGCTTAATTTTAAGATATTTGTTCTTGATTTACTATCTAAGTTTGGCAATGTTGCAGATCCGTTACCTATTAGTTTTTCCAAATTTTCATGTTCTGTTAATTCACAGATAGTGGTTAATTTGTAAAATTTACGTTACTAATTTTACAAAACTCTTGATTTTAGTATTGCGGAATGTTGTAAAAACCTTAAAGTATTATACAGAGTTTATACGAATTCGGCCGACAAACGTTCAGGGAGAGTTTGCTCCCTAAAGATGTATCCGAGGTGTAAACCAAGTGGGAAAATTGGTGTACATAGTCGGGATAGTTCCTGGGAAGTCCAAGTAGTCTTTGGGAACTCTGGGTAGTCTTTCACATTGGGTAGTTTAGTGTTCACAGTTTTTTAACGTGGCTTACCTCTTGGATATACCTATGTATTTTTCGATTTCCCTCCTAATCTAACATTGAAATCATTAACCGACTTTTTGCTCTAATATCTAACTTGTTCTTAATCAATTTATGACAAACACATATGAAACTTATGGCATTTAATTAAATAATTGGACCACCATTGGAAATAAAATTTATGTAGGTACCTGGAATGATTAGGTATGCACACTAATTTTAAATGATTTTGGGAAGTTCAGAATTCTTTAAAAAATACAGCTAGGCCATAGTTTATAATCAATTTTATTATTAATAATGAAGCAAGCAATGGATTTCCTATAATAATTTATTATTTGTTGGAAATATTTTGTCCAGAGTTTATTTTGCAGATAAGTGCATAGGTTATCAAAATTTTTAGGCTTCTTTATTGAGAAGAATATGCACTCGAAGTTTGTCAATCGAATTTGTATGAACTTTGAAACAATCTAAAAGTTCAATATTTGCTTAAATTAAACGGATTATCTCAGACTTTAAACCTTCTCTTTTTAATGTTTACTCCTTTTCCCTTTAATTTGGCTAAAATAGTGAATTAGTTGATATTTAAAACTAAATGATTCGTAATGATATTTCTCATGTTATCAAAGTCCCAATTGTATCAAATTTAATGAACAAAGATTATTTCTTGTAACTTCCCCTACTTTGGAAATATTCCACCCTTATTATCATGTTTTGGTATCACATGATTTTGAATTAGTCACTTGGGTGACTTGGAATGATCAGTTCTCTGAATTTTTGCAGAAAGGATGTTTTCTGTAAGTTTAAATGTGATGTAATTTTTAGTATTAGTTGAATTTTGTCATAAACTGTACAACTTACAACATAAACAGTCTCCTTGTCATATAATAGTATGTCCAGAGATTGAAAGATGTACCACACCATACCACAAAGAGGTATGAAAAATTTTGAATTTGAATTTCATGTTTGGAGATTAAGTCTGGCTTGGCTTGAAACTAATTGTAGATATCTTTTAGATTTTTTCAAATCACGAAGTTTTGGTGAAAGATAAAGAAATGTTTTTTATTCAGGTAAAGTAGCTTTTCTGTACTAACTACGTTAAAACTTATTACGAAAAGTTGTTCACAATGTAAAATCATCACCCAATGCAAAATTTCAGAAATATCGGCTTATGATTTTTTTCAAATTCTTGCCGATTTTTAATAAAAATTTCCAAGTGCAATAAATTAGTAAGCAGTCACGATTTCATAAATGTAAACCCATATTTATCAAATTTTGCATGGGAGCATAATTATACATTGTGAACAACTTTTCTTAATGAAGTTTTGTCGTAGTTAGTACAGAAAAGTTACTTTACCTGAATAAAAACATTTCGTTATCTATGTACTATAAGTACCATCAAAGCCCCCATTTGAAAAAATCGAAAATATACTTAAAATTAGTTTCAACGCAAGCAGGACTTTCCCAAATATGAAATTCAAAGTCAAAAGTTTTTGTCAATCATACCTCTTTGTAACCTTTTTGTAACTCAATCTGTGGACATACTGTTATGCAGCATGTTCAGGATAAAGAGCGCATGCCGGCGCATGCATGGGGGTCTCGTAAACGGTATTCAATTAAATGAGAAGAAATGTTCATGTGCCTATAATAATCAAATTACACAGGGAAATAGAAAACTGAAATTGCAAATTTTCTAGCCTTTACTGAAAACTAAATTTTTATTTCTTACCTCCCATTTATGAGATACCCTCGGAGATACCCATGCATGCACTCCTTATCTTGAACACTCTGTGTAGTAAGTTGTATCTTATAAGGTAATTTTTTTTCTGTAGGTGGGTCTGGTTTATGTGTTCAATCTCATAGTGGGAACAGGTGCTCTAACACTGCCAGCTGTGTTTGCAGGAGCAGGTTGGTTATTAAGCCTGATTTTGGTGATAACCCTTGCCTTCTTTGGTTTCGTTACTGTTACATTTATAATTGAAAGCATAGCATGTGCTAATGCTACTCAACAATGGGAAAAAATCCAATCTCACAGAATTGATGGAGTAAGCCTTAAACGAATCTCCTATTTTGTAACTTTCTGATTTTTATATTTTCAAGGAAAGCGAAGCTTTTGAAGATTCAGACGAGGGTGAGGATAATATGGATGAAAGAACCGCCATGATGAGCAGATCACGGAGGCGTTTTTACACGCTGAATCAAAGAATTGAACTGGGAGAGATGGCAAGCCTTTATTTTAATAAAATAGGTCGTACGTTGTTTTTTACAGCTCTTTGTATTTATTTATATGGCGATTTATCAATTTATGCGGCTGCAATTGCTAAAACCCTAGCCGACTTAACATGCAATTCAACACATAATTCAAGCATTCCCGATGATTTTAACCAAAAATGTTGGGAATCGAAAATTGATAAAATGTCCATGTACAGGATTTTCTTAATTGTCTTTGTTGTTCTAGTTGGCCCTTTTAGTTATCTCAATGTTCAGAAAACAAAATATTTGCAAATATTTACCTCCTCGATGCGTTGGTGTGCTTTTACAATTATGATAACTATAGCTATAACTAGATTGTTCGAGTATGGAGCTCAAGGTACCCCTGCAGTTGTGAATTTCTCAGGTATGCCAGCACTTATAGGTGCTAGTGTTTATAGTTTTATGTGTCACCATTCTTTGCCCGGTCTGGTGTCACCTTTTGCAGACAAACGGTTTGTTCTGCGTCAGTTAGGTTTAGATTACACGCTCATATGCATTTTTTATCTTTTACTTGCTATAACAGGCAGTTTTGCTTTTGCAAACCTCTCAGATTTATACACCTTAAATTTTGTACCTAGTAATTTAAATGTAAGCGGTGTGTTCATGGAGATAATCGAGTATTATCTTGGACTCTTTCCTGTATTCACTTTATCCACGAGCTTCCCTATTATAGCAATCACCTTGCAAAACAATTTGAAGGCCTTATTTTTGGATATAAATATGATGGAACATTATAATTTTGTGTTGAAGTATCTTACATTTCCAACTGTTGCTATTGTACCACCCATTGTGATAGCTTTCCTTACTCACAATGTTGGTTCGTTGGTGGAATTTACTGGGGCATTTGGTGGTGCCGCAATACAATACGTCATACCTGCATTTTTGGTATGGGCTGCTAGGCGCCATTGCTCACGCACTATCGGTAGTGTGGCTGCAAATAGATATGCTAGCCCATTTAAAGGACTACTTTGGGTTATTATTGTACTTCTTTGGTCTTTAGCCTGTGTTATATTTGTATCTGTGAATTTATTTTCTCCTTATATGTGATAGGATAACAAATAGGTATTTTTATATCTTTTTAGAATTGAATTATTTGTATGAGAATTTTACATATTTTTATATAGACTGAAGGAAGACTATGTTAATATAAATAATATCCTCAATTTTTAACTACAAGGCTACAACTTACGTGGTATAACAAAAAAAGACGCTTTAGATTATAGATCTTTGCCAAACTATTTTTAAGGAAAACTCAAAATGTAGTATATAAGGTAACAATTTATTATATTAATTATACAAACGAGAAAAAAATTAAATAAATATCAGGAATATTTGTAAGAAATTTACACTTTTATTTCTTTCCTTTACTAGAACATTGTTTTGCTTTTCTCTCAAACTGCATCTGTTTTAGTTTTGCTGCAAGTTTATCGGAAGCTTGTGTGTGTTTTTCCTGTGATAACTTTGGGGTAGGATGTAAAAATTTTCTCTTTTCATCTCGTTTTACGGCTTCACCACAGCCATGAATTTCTGGAAGTCCATGGGTTGTACAAAAACGACCGCTACAATACTTGCACTGTATTGCAAAATCACTTGTACGGTTCTTGCATTTCGTGAAGGAGCAGGTATTGTCGATCTTCTTAACATTATTTAATACTTTATCTAAATTGCTTGAATTTGTTGCCTCTTGTAAGTTGCTTTCTTTATTTTTAAGCTTTTTCTCTTCGGTTTTTGTGTTGGTTTGCGTAACAGTTGCCATTTCACCGTTAAATTTGATGATAAAATGTGAAATTTCAATTTGATTAGTTTAACCTTAAAATTTTGACAGTTCTCACTTAATAAACATTCAAAAGAAAAATATTTTCCCATTTATCAAATTTGTGTTTGTTAACATTTCTTTTTTTAGGAAAGATTATATATATAATGGCAAAAATATGCCTCGTGGTTTTAATTGGTTTACCAGCAGCAGGAAAAACCAGTTTCTGCAAAAAATTAAATCAAAAATTAATTGAAAATAAAGATTTCCAATATTATAACATTATCTACGATAACATAATAGACCCAAAGATATACGAATCCACTAAAAATTTTCAAAATCATTATAAGAAAGTACGAAATGGAGCATTTGCTTCTGTTGAAGACACCATTAAATCTGTTATTTCATCTCCAATAGATATTAAACACGTCTTCATTATTGATGATAACATGTATTACAGAAGCATGCGCTATGAGTATTACAAGCTAGCAAGAAAGTATGAAATTTCATTCCTCCAAATTTATATCGACATACCATTAGATATTGCCATAGCTAGGAATAGCAAGAGGGAGGAAAAATTGCAAGTTCCTGATTCAATCATCTTGGACATGGCAAAGAAGCTTGAATCTCCTGGAAAGCAACACTGGGAACTGAATTCGTTAACTTTGGATTCCAATTCTACATTAAATGAATCAACTTTACGAGAAGTTTGTGATAAACTTGAAATGTGTATAGCAGTAGCGGTACTTCCCCCGCTTGAAAATACAACACCAAGTTCACCTCCAACTAAACTGCAGAACATTGATCTAATGCTGAGAAAAATTGTACATAAAAAAATAAAGGAGGATAACAATCAAACAGGTATATATGTTAGAAAGAAAAGAGATATTTTTCAGAAGGTTAAGGATTCTAAATTAGTTATTAGTGCAGAATGGAATGAAGAACAAATATTCAATTATTTAGAAACATTATTCTAATGTATTGGCTACTATGTGCCTGGTAAGTAGGTACCTAACGTAAAATATATAATCTACGGGATAGAAACTTCTCTGTAGGTTGCCTATTTAAAACCACAACATAGTCATTAATGAAGTCGGCCGTGCTAGAACAAAAGAACATGAGTACCCATAAAGAAGTACCTAAGTAATAATCAGAGAACTGAATAGTGCTAACAAAACCAAAGTTAAAGCAGGCAACGGCCTAACACAAGAAATCAATGTACAAGCAGGCATTAGACAAGGTGATAGTTAAGCCCATGCCTCTTTAACATTATGATGGACCAAATCATCAGAAGCGTGTAAATGAAATGAAAGCAGGATATATACAATGGGTGACCAATCCATACAAAATATTTGCTATGCCGACGATGTCGCTCTTCCTACAATACCTTTAGTTATAAGATTAGCCGACAACCACCCACAGCCATCAACTAAAATTTAAACACAGGTAATCAAATAGTGGTGGTCCCACTGAGTTACCCACCACCATCAACCAGTGCACCATTTGACTACGTGTTTAAATTTTAGTTGATGGCTGTGGGTGGTTTCAGTGGGACTCTTCGATACCTATAGGTACCTAGTTATTGTACCAAGCAATAAGTTTAGGTCCAAAAGTTTTTGATTAAAAGTGTAGTTATTGTTAAATAAATAAAGAAAAAATAAAGGTTCTTTTGGTGTGAAAAAATCAACAAATCCTTCTCAAAACAACAAACAGACTTGACATTGGAACAATCGGTGTTGATGCAACAGCATCAAGCATTTTTACTCGATGATATCTCACGTTTACGAAGAAATTTGAATCCATTCAAATTAGAGGGTATTAATAAAAACCTATGCTGCTGTATGTTCACCTTTTTATTTGAATAAAAATACGAAATCCAGCAAATATTATATAACAAAAATTATTTCTACTTCTTGTATCCACATGAACGCCTGCGACCTCTTGCACGTTCAAATTTGCGGCCCTTAGAACGCACAAATGGTTTAGTGTGCGAATGTGGAACACCTGGAGCAGGTCCAAAGTGTTTCACAGCTTCTCTAGCATTACGACGTCCTTGCAGCAACACTGTTTTATTACCAGTTGGGGCTTGAAGTGCCAATTGGTCAAAAGTGATTACAGAACCACCTTGAACAAGACATTATTAGTTTAGGAAGTTTTGCGAAATTAACTACACTTACCAGCTTTTGCAATTCTGGCACGAGCTTTCTCGGTAACACGGAGGGCACACACATTTAGTTTTGGTACATCCCAAATACGTTGATCGTCTGTTACGGTACCAACAATTACAGCTGTTAGACCTTCACGTCCTGGTTTTTTCATTTGCCTTACAATTCTAGCAAGGGAGATTGGTGGCCGGTTAATTTTACTCATGAACAAACGTTTGAGTATAGTTCGGTTAAACTTGGAACTTGTACGACGAGCCAAATAGCGGTATAACTAAATAATAATAGATAATTAAAACTGGAATAAAACAGAAATGAATTTGCAGTACCTTAACCAGAAGTCGGAGGTAAACATCTTGGCTTTTTGGCTCGGTTCGCCTAACCTTCCGGTCGTGTTTGTGATTGATATCAATACCCTGAAAATACACAAAGGTTAATAATTACGGCTTGAAAATTGTGCCTTTTAATGGATGAACGTAAAATTTTCTGTTTTACAATAATATAAACTAGGGATGGAATTAATATTAAAAGATTTAATTTTTCTTACCATGTTGGAACAACTATTGATGTCAAAAGAAAAAAGAATTTAACCACGCGGGGCGCCACCGACGACTACCGCTGGAAGTGGCTCAATACTACCGACGGTACTTGATGGAGGATTAAATCAAGATTTAAATTAATTAATTAATTTTACTTATAACGAATTCGACTTGCTGCACTTTACTACACCGGAATTGCAAATTCGGCTAAACATTTTCCATTGAACTGTCAAAATTTATTTGAAGGTTAATATTATTTTACATTTTAAAATTTAGTTTTAATTATACAGGGTGATTCCCTAGGTATTGTTACCGGCTACTGTAATTCGACAACTTTTTGTCTCATATTATTAATAGGAAAAAAATTTCTTTTTAGCCGCCGATTCTTACAGGGGTCGCCACGTGACTTCGCATTTTCCTCACGAAAATGTGAAGTGAAGATCGGTTTCAAAACACGAGATATTTTTTGAAGTTCTTTGAAATTACATTTTCAACAATATTTCATTCAAATTTATAATAGAGTTTCGTGGAATCTCGCGCTTTTTTGCAGCATTTTTCTTGAAAATTTTAAATAGAAAAGTATTATCAATTCAGAAAACTACCGTGACGTTAGTGTGTCACATGGAAAATTTAGTTGGCTAGTATAAAAATCACTACAAATTTTTGAAAATGGGGCCTTGATTACTAATAGCTAATAGGCATTTTTATATTAACCAACTGCATTTTCCATTTGACACATTTAACGTCACTGGAGTTTTCTGAATGCATTGTAAATGCTACATTCTGATTGTAGATAGTACTACTTTGTTTATTTTATTGGTATTTAGTCAAATGTTTTTTATTTACTTGCAAATATAATTGGTATTAGATTTAAAAGCGTGTTTGTGTTGGTCCTCGTTGCTCCTGCACCTGTTACATAGCTAATTGACCTGTTATTTTATAAAATCGAGTTTTTTTTTGTTTTTGTTATTTTTAATACATTGTGAACAACAAAAGTATTAATTTTAATGCAGGGTTTGAACTAATAGAATTGCGGTGTTTTCAAAATTAGAGCAATTCTAATATTCTATTGTTTCAAGCAAAAACGCGATACGGGTACCTACTACACGTCAGTTGTGGACCCGGCTTTATAGGTACAGATTATTTTCGCGAGTGAATCAAAAACATTTGACCAAATAAACGAAATAAACAAAATACTATCAGAGTTTGACGTTTAAGATACTACTTCAAAAAATTAAATTAACCAAGCCACGACTCCTAATAACTATACATTCAGAAAACTCCCGTGACGTTTAATATGTCAAATGCAAAATTCAGTTGGTTAACAAAAAAAATCCCTACTAGCTATTAGGAATCAAGCCCCCATTTTCAAAAATGTATAGCGATTTTTATATTAGCCAACTAAATTTTTCATTTGACACATTAAACGTCACGGGAGTTTTCTGAATGTATTATATAATTAAATAGATATTGCTTTCCACTTGAAATTTTCGTTGGAAATGTAATTTCAAAGAAAATGTTTAATGAAGAATATTCACAGCTTCATCAAATAGGATGCAAATAGGTAAGTACTAATAGGTACCTCATTTCAAGGCCAACTGTATCTATGCGACTTCGTCTTATCTCATTTTTTAAAACCGAGTTCTTCTAATCAAAGACGCAAGGTGTTTGGAGGTTCTGTCTTCGACAATGAATTTAAATTTAGGTAGGTAGTCTACCCATGAAGAGTTTGTAAACTTTCAATAAATGAATTTTATGTAAAATCAGATGAGCTTTCGATCTAGATACATTTTAAACAATGGCACAATGATGCCGAAATACGTATAAAGCGAATAAATCTTGATATTTCCCGTTGAAATCGATATTTTATTTAATATTTATTATTTATATAATCATGGATTTCAACAAAGTGACGCTTGAGAATGTCAATAAATATAATAGCTTCATTTTGATTTTCCTGAGAAAGATACATATTCATGGTACCGTTCCTCGATTGTGGCGACCCCTGCAGGAATAGTGGTGCCGTCTAGACAAGACAAGACAAGACTTTACAAAGTCTTGTCTTGTCTTGAAATTTCTAGACAAGACTTGACTAAGTCTAAGTCTAGAATAAAACGTTGTGTTATAGTCTTGTCTAGATATCAAGACTCTAGATTGGTTTCAAGACTCTAGATTAACTATAAGTGATATATTTTAATTGCGCGCGCAGGCGCATTCTGCGGGCCGGATAGCGCGTTTTCAAATTTTATATTTTTTTTTATACCTTTAGGTACCTATCTATAGCTTTGGTTTTTGTTAACATAGATTTTTAAATGATTTTACCCGCAGTGTATTTTTTAATATTTTAATATAGGTAACAATTTCTCGAATTATAGAAATATTCAAATAATTAAAGATGTACGATGTGCCAACTAAAAAATGTTAGCTCAGGATAGAGAAGGGTGGAAACGCGCGTCCATAACATAAATGATGATCATAGAAATATTGTTAGAATAGAAGTTTTGAAAATGGGAAAATAATTGAAATTATAATCTGTTGTATCTATCATTATTACATTTATTGATTTATGGAGTACGTAAGTAAGTATCGGTAAACCTTCTTAATCTTTTAATTTTTATTGAAACACACCACAACTTACCTTCTAGTTAATCTAGAGTCTTGAAAATTGTCTAGACTTTTGTCACAAGTCTTGATCTAGAATAAGAAAGTCTTGTCTTGTCTAGAAATTTCAAGACAAGACTTTTGCCACTCTTGTCTTGATAATCTAGACAAGACAAGACAAGAGTCTAGAAAGTCTAGATCTAGACGGCACCACTATGCAGGAATTCGCGGCTGAATATATTTTTAATAGTTCTCTCATGGATATGGTTCACTAAACCGGACAGGCTTAGTGAATTCCTGTATATATTTTTTTTAATGTTTGCATTTTTTAAGACTGTGGATAGTGTTCAGCGAGTGGGGAAATGCTATCTCTTTTTATTTATAGGGTTCCGAAGTCCGCGCATTGTCCCGTGTGTGGGGAATCAGATGGGCATTCGATCTAAATACATTTCAAACTATAATAGCTTCATTTTGATTTTCTTGAGAAAGATAAGTATTCATGGTACCGTTCCTCGATTGTGGCGACCCCTGCAGGAATTCGCGGCTGACTATATCTATTTTTATTAATTTTCTCATGGACGGTTCACTTAAACCGGGCAGGCTTAGTGAATCCCTGTAGTATATATATTTTTTAATGTTTGCATTTTTTAAGACCGTAAATAGTGTTCAGCGAGTGGTGAAATGCTATATCTTTTTTTATAGGGTTCCGCAAGTCCGCGCATTGTCCCGTGTTTGGGGAATCTATCTACAAAGTGTGTATAATGTATTAGATATTTTTAATTTTGTAAGTGAAGTGTATTGGATATAGGTACACATAAATTATGTATGTTAGGATATAATATAGGTAGGTAATTTAACAAAATATACAGGGAATTTTATCATTATTAGTAGGTATATTATAATTTATAAGATTATAACACATAGGTAGGTAATACCTAAACAAAAGAGCGCCAAATCCTCGACAGTGGTTGAGGGATATGTTGAGAATTCCGTCCAAAACAAAATTGCTAATAAAATTCTTAATTGTAGATAAAGGTTCAAGCATACAACTTATTTCAACTTCAAAAGATGTTTTAACTGTAACAACCTCTTCGGCAGTGCAATTTAGCAATAAATTGTAGTGGTTGTAGGTACTATTCATTTAAAAATTGTAAATAATAACTAATATATTTCATTAATGTGTTAAATTAGAAAATTAGTCTTTAAAATACATTAAATTTAATCTCCATTTTTAAATATTGTCAAAAGATTAAACATACAATTTGTGCTATTGTTTCCTATAGAAACGTTTATACATACCTAGTATATAAAGTTGAGAAATATGAGCAGCCAAATATAATTAAATTATTACAATTAAATCAAAAACATAATAGATGAACAGTTGTGTATATATTTCGACAATTTAAATTGCCTTCTTCAGTACATATTATTAATAAAAATGAACAAACATGATGAAATGTATTATTTAGACTGTAAAAAATAAAAGAGAGTGATAGAAAAAATTTCTTTTTAAAATAATTTTAAATTATTACCTGATTAACAGCCATAATTAAAACACACGTGGTGGAATTAAACACACCACAAACTGAGTTTTAACATTATAAAATGTATACTTAATTATAATTATTTTCAATTTAAAGATCAAACTTATAAACAAAATTTCGGTGTTGCAATAGGTCAACCACTATCTAGTACTATTGCCGATTTAGTTTTACAGATGTTTGAGGAGGAGATTCTTGGTGGTATTGTAGATATTTCTTTTTACAAAAGATATGTAGACGATATCTTAATTAGTGCTAATAAAGATTGTATCAATTTCATTTTTGAAACGTTTAATACTATTCACCCACGATTAAAATTCACTATAGAAAAAGAAAATTGCCATAACTCCATTAATTTCTTAGATTTAACCCTTTTCAGAAACCCAAATGGTTCTATAGATACTAATTGGTTTAGAAAAAGTGTTAAAACTGATCGATACCTTAATTTTCATTCTGCTACTACTATTAAATATAAAAAGAGCTTAATTTTTGGATTAGTCGATAGAGCTATTAGGTATTCTTTCGTCTAATAAATTCCACAATAATAATATTAAATTAATTAAAACTATGTTACAAAAAAACAATTACCCTTTAAATTTCATTAATAAACATATTGCTAATAGAATTAATATTTTAAACAATAAGAGAAATACTTGCAATACCACTATAGATCTTTTCCCTAACTTTTTTGGATCTGAATTTAATAATTACCAATTTGATAACAGTAACAATTTTATTTCTTTGCCTTTTATCCCGTCATTATCACAACAAATTGAAAATTTTTTAAAAAAATATAATATTAATACTGTTTTTAAAAACCATAATACTATT
Organism: Hemicrepidius hirtus; assembly: GCA_963082805.1. NCBI lineage: Eukaryota > Metazoa > Arthropoda > Insecta > Coleoptera > Elateridae > Hemicrepidius > Hemicrepidius hirtus. Next base: position 8,988,048 of record OY720165.1, read on the forward strand.
GGTCAAAATTTCTTTAATAATTTGAAAGATAAAGTTAATATAAATTCTGAATCTTGTTTAATTTATCAATTGGATTGTAATAACTGTAATGCTAATTATATAGGACAGACTAAACAAGTTTTAAAGAAACGCATTTATCAACATAAAAACTCTATTAAGACGAAAATTGCATCACCTAATAAACCTAACACTGCTTTGTCTGATCATGCTGTACTTAATTTTCATAATTTTAACTTTTAACTCTCCTAAAATCTTACATAAAGAAAACAATTTACATAAAAGATTATTATATGAAATGATTGAAATTAGAAAGAGTCCTAATGCTATTAATTATAGAACAGATATTGAAAACCTCAATTCCGTTTATTTTAATTTCTTTAATTGAATTTTTTGTATTCTTTCTTTCTCCCCAATTGACTCCATAATTTATAACAGATCTTTTTAGAGAAGTTGTAAACTGTGGAAGATGTTGGAGAGAAAGAGAGAATGCATAATTTAATTAGTTTTATATAAAATATTCCTTGTACTTTTTTGAAAAAATTTTTGTAAAATTTTGAATTTTAGAATTAATAGAAATGTTTAGTGGTTGGTAATAATATTCTCCTTTGACATTGGCAATTTATCTCATTTTCCATATTGCGTTCGAAGCAGACAGGTTGATTTAAATTTACTCTTCGCTCTAAAAGTTTATAAAAATTTTAATAAAATTTCTATACATTTTATATTGTTAAAACTCAGTTTGTGGTGTGTTTAATTCCACCACGTGTGTCTTAATTATGGCTGTTAATCAGGTAATAATTTAAAATTATTTTAAAAAAAGGAAATTTTTTCTATCACTCTCTTTTATTTTTTACAGTCTAAATAATACATTTCATCATGTTTGTTCATTTTTATTAATAATATGTACTGAAGAAGGCAATTTAAATTGTCGAAATATATACACAACTGTTCATCTATTATGTTTTTGATTTAATTGTAATAATTTAATTATATTTGGCTGCTCATATTTCTCAACTTTATATATTATATAAAATTTCAGCCTCAAATTGTTTATTCTAGTTTATACATAGTAGGTACTACCTATATACGTTTTTTATTTGCACCTGAAGCAGCGATGCACTTTCGTTTTTCAGCAAATTCAATCTTATTCTGTAAAGAATCTTGGACATAGTCTCTGGTTTACTATTTCTTTTAACGAAATAAGCCAATAAAACCTTTTCAGTAATACCCACATTTTTAATTGGGGTCATCGTTGTCACTCCCCTCCAAACAATTGTTGTTGACTGATAAATATCCCTTACCGTTCTTCATACTGAATATACTGTTGGCAGGTGTCTCATTGCATTGTTTTACTTACTTTTGTAAAATCAACTTATAATACAATAAGTATCAACAAAGCTAGCAAAGCTGGTAAATACACAAAACATGATCGGACAAAAAGTCACATAAACACGTAATCGTAGCCATATCTATTTCTGATCAAGTTTGATTTAGCCCACTATGTATTTAAAATGCAGCTGAGCGTGCAGCACCAGTTCATACAGATACAAGTCAAAGTTGATATTATTTTTATTTAAAAAATATGAAAAAAGCTGGTATAAAATTATAATAAACACTTAACAAGGAACAAAATCTTAATTTATATCATCAGTACCACCCATTGAATTTTCAGTTTTTACATCCCTCTTGCTAACATAATCATTACCTAAAATGTAAAATCTAAAAGGTTTTTTAGCGTGCTCCGGTCCAGCCAAATCAATACCAATTCTTGTTGTCTTTACCGTTTGAAAATCTTTTGGGAAATCAGGATCATCTTCAATCCACAGCATTTCATTTTCACATAAATCCAATTTGTTGAAGTTATCTTTTCTTATATCCATACTCATACATAATTTAGAAGGTCCATTACATAATTCCTGTTCTTTTAGTGCTTTTTTTGATTTACGCTTTTCTAGAAATAATAATTATTATACGTGATGTTAATAGTATACTAAGGTGTTAAACTTGAAAATTGCAGTTAGAACTCAGTAAAGCAATTTTTTTTTAGTTTCAACTTTTGATTAGGCGTCCTGATTCGTATTTATTGGGTTTTTTTGTTTTTTTAACAAATGTAATAATTCCTTTATTTTGGGGAATATTTAAAAAAATCAAAGTTCCGCTTCAGGCCCCAAAATTAGTAAAATTGGCATTGGACGGCACTGTGAGTAAGCAGGTTCTTGGTAATGCACGGCTTAATGCATTCAGGTTCCTAAGGCCAAACTATTAATGTTTATGACAACTTCAAATGGTTTTCAAACCCTTAAAGTTAGACATACGGTTTCACGGGGTTTCTTGTAGGAAAATAGGAAATTTTATTTTCTACAACTTTGGTCCTATAGTAGTTTATCCTACCTAGCGCGGTTTTCGCTGTATTTCAATTTGAAGCGTTTCGATAATGGTATTTTATGCTTGACCTAATGGTATATGACGTCACGCGCCACTATTCTTTGACTATACGTATTTCCAGCCTGTGTCGTGCGGAAAAGTTTGCAAGTGCTATAGAAAAATTCAAAAAAAAGTGGAGGTGCAAACCTCCCCTGGACTTTCCCATACTAAAAATAAACATTCGTTTTTGGTATTCAACAGTATTGTTCGCCACAACCGATAAACTAAACTTGAAAATTAGTATATGGAAAATTAACACAAGTGCCGATTGTGTTCATCTGCGCATGTGTGATTATTTATATTCATAGGCTGCTAGGATTAGCCGGCGACAAGGAATTCCCGTCCCGCGCATGGTCACTTGAACATATCGGCACTTACAAAAAATTTCACCCTACACTGTTTTAAAGTTCAAAATTTACGAATTTCTCATTAACCGTACATTTTAGCCATATGAACATCTTATACTATGTGATAGACAATTCAATTTTGCATTCAATTATATAATAATATATAGGGTGTTTCATTTAAAATAACAAAGTTACTTATTGTACTGTGAAAACCAAACACCCTGTATACGTGATATAAGTTTAGAAAAATGCAAATCTATATACTGAACAACTTTTGTATTTAAACTTCTTTCATATTTTGACTAATTCCGATTTTCAAAATCTCGTAGAGGGCGCCACAGTGGAATTCTGTCGTTCATCAAAAAACAAAAATGTAGCTAATACCAAGCTGTATAAGTATAGAAAATTTAAACAAATTCCTTAGACCAGTTTTTTTGTAATAATTTTTCAAAAATTTCAAAATTTTTGGAAGAGCGCCGTTGCGACCGTTTTTGGATTTAGTAAATAATTTTTTTTCTTGGTGTAGTACAGCCAAAGGGCTTTCAAACAAGTTGTTGCGGAACCTGATCAGATAACTGGTTTTTGAGTTACGGGGCGTTAAAGTCGAAATTTTGAAAAATTCATAGCGACCGCCATTTTGAAGTTAGAGAGTCCGGTAAAAAACTGTTTCCCTTGAATTATGCCCTTCTTTCATATCCCCTACTCAGATTACTCAGATATACCCCTTCATTTAAAATTTCATCAAAATCGGTCCAGTAGTTTTTGCGTTAGAGGCGTTACATACATACCCACCCACGCACCCACCCACAGACAGACATTTTTTCTAGACCACTTTTTTGGGTTCCTGGGGACCCAAAACACGTATTTCCGCGAAAATCTCGACTTCGAAAATTTTCATGATATCAATACTTCCCTATACCAGTAGTGGTATGGGAAAGTAAAAAGGACGGTGCAAATATATTCTATAGTTAAGAGTAACAATCGTATCCATGCCAACTGATCCTGGTTTAGCTAAACTCGTGTCAAATACTTTGGTGCAACCCACGGTCCTTGGGTGCAACCGGGCCTTTGTAATAACAATATTAAAGTTTAGTGTACATCCCCATTATGATGGTTAAAAAAACAAAAGAAACCTAATAACTACAAATCGGAGCACCAAATCAAAAATTGAAATTAATAAAAAGTTGTTTGATTTAATGAATCCCAACTGCCAATTTCGGGTGTAGTGACTATAATGACACATTCAGTTAGGCCTGCATTTGCTACACTCGAGCACATGAACACCGTGCGAGTGTACACTAGTGTAGGGCGATCAAGTGACTGCACTGCACTGTTACACCGTGTCCTGAGGTGAATGTAGCTCAGTGTACACTTGGACGCACCACGCACGCTTACGGTGCAAAAGTACTAACTGACTGCAAAAACCTGGTGTAGTGCATCAGCTGATTGCCAACTGAATGCACAACACTGGCTGGGTGTACATTCAGTGTGCACAAATGTAACCAACTGAATGCACCATTAGTATTAACACCCTGTAGTTTAATAAACAAAAATTAGAACATAATTACTTAGACGTAGGTCTTGCATTGTCTCAGTTCCTTGAATGGGTTCAATTGCTCGAAGTAGAACGCCACCACCAGGCTCCATACTGGAAACGTTAAAGCAATGGTACATACCATAGGTCATGTAAATGTAAGCTGTTCCAGGTACCATGTATAATGGTTCATTAGCTGGTGTCCTTCTAAATAGTAGTATTTAATAAAAGAATTTGATTAATTTAATTAAAAAGCAACCTGTTTTTGTAAGTAGTTGAAGCTTTATCCTCTCCACCAGGATAGCATTCAGTTTCAATAATGCGACCTTTTAAAATTTCTAGGCTGTCAGTTTTTCTAATAAGCAGTTTCCCTAATAGAGAATTTGCAAGATCGTAACAAGGTACATCGAAAAAATTCCTGGATAATTTATTCATATTAGCAAGAATAACTGAAGATTTCACATTTTTGATTGGCTTAGTAGTTGCAGGTGTATGTTTGCGTTTTCTGGTAGACATTAAAATTAAATTTCTCAAAAAAAGAATGATTAGGTATTTAGAACTGGAAATGTTTTGGGTCAAAAAATTCTTGAGGTTAGATATTCAAGGTCGGTTTGAATTTTTGTAAATGTTTATAAAATATTGTTGATGATGAAGATAGAAATGTATTATAAATAATTATATTATGACATAAAGCGTGGACTACAAAAATTAATAGAAGAGAGAAAAAAATAATACTGATTACTTCGTAATTAAAAAAAATCTTTATGGTGGTACCGGTTCAAGTAATTTTTCGGCCTTTCTGTCTCTTTTGCTAACATTACTATTTCCCAAAATGTAAAACCGAAAAGGTTTTTTTGCCCATTCTTCTCCTGCAGATTCAATTCCAATTCTACTGGTTACAACCGTTTTAAAATCATTGTAATCGCAATCAGCTTCAATCCACATAATATCATTTTGACATAAATCCAATTTATTACAATTATCCTTTTCTATTTCCATACTCATGCATAATTTTGAAGGACCATTACATAATTCGTTGTCTTTAAGTTCTTTAAGTATTGGAAATTTTCCTTTACGTTTCTCTAAAATTAAAAACGCAATTGTTTGGGAAGTTTGATAAAATTTTAATATTCTTACTGAGACGTAGCTCGCGAATTTTATTAATTCCTTGAATAGGGTCTACAGCTCGAAGTAATACTGCTGCACCTGGCTCGGTACTAGAAATATTGAAACAGTAGTACATTCCATAGGTAATATAAACATAAGCTGTGCCAGGTTCCATAAACATTGGTTCATTTCCAGCTGTTTTTCTGCAATATAACATTGTTTAGCTGTAAATTTAAGTAATTAAAAACTTACCGTCCTTGGTATGAATGCGAAGCTTTGTCTTCCCCTCCCAAATAACATTCAGTTTCAACTATACGACTTTTTAGGATACTTCCATCATCTAGTTTCCTTACAAGCAGTTTTCCCAATAAATAGTTTGCTAAATTGTAGCAAGGTACATCAAAGAACTGCCTGTCTAATTTTATAAAATTGTTAGGAAGATTCGATTTTGTGATTTTGGGAGTTTCGATGTTTACTGTAATTGTATCTGATTTACGTTTTCTCTTGGTTGCCATACTATTATAAACAATGTAATATTCGTAGTTTTTGGAATTTCTTCCTATAATAATTATTTTAATGAATATTCTGAAAAGTTAGGTTAGCTATCACTGGAAGTTCAAATGACAAGTGGCTGTGAATAGAATATAGAAAAGGTTCACGGCGGTTGCCATGCGCGTTGAAAGGGTTATTGTATCAAGGCCAACTGTATCTATATAGATACAGTTGGCCTTGATTGTATGATAAAAATTCTACCGATAGTGGCGCTGACGTCAATTGAGCAATTTTTGGAACAATCTTTAATTGTGTAGTTTCAAACAGCAAATTGTGTGAAATATTGTCTTGCTTTTAGATTGTCTGGAAAATATTAAAACGTGCTCTATTTTTCACACAATTTCCGAGGCCGTTTGTCTGACCGCATGCGCAGTACCGACAGAACCGACTCAGCTGTTATTTAAGTACGTAGTACGCAAAGGGTTACGTTATCTCTGGTAGTACCATATACATACTAACTATGTATATGGGTAGTACGTTCTTTTAGGTTATATCGGTTATATCTTAAAGTTTTTGTTGTGATTTTTAATTTTGTGTATAATACATAATTATATATTATTATATAGGTAACATTATATATATATATATATATATATATATATATATCTCTTTACAAAATATTTGCACAAATGATACCCGCTAGTCGGCTAGTACTATTAATTCACTTTCAATATCCATCGTGAAGAATACCTATCTGCCCGTAAATAAAATTCAATATTAACAAGGTGCTAAATAAACCAAGGTCGGTATCTGCCGTTTTGACATCTTTCAAAATGACAGATTAATAGATTATAATATAAACTGCGCAGAATCCCAAACGATTTATTGTGCAAGAAATTGTGTTAATATCAAACAACGCTTGTTGGGACTAGTCAAAATACTACACAATTCAGATTGTTCCAAAAATTGCTCAATTTCTTGTTCAAGAAATTGTCTAATGTAATACGGCTTTACAAGCGGATAGGTCTCACAATGGGGCTCCCAACAGCTGAGCGTATGTATGTTACGGGAAGAGTACATAATCGGAAAATGTATATATTTGCCGGTAAATGTACACATTTGCCGTACACATGGGGAAAAGTGGTTACGATATCTACAAAATGTAGTTATTTGTACTTTTACCGGAAAACATATTGTCAATAATTAAAAATTATTTGAAAAACAAACATTTTTAGGTACATCATCTAATTGCTGATTAATCTATTTCTAGTTTTGTTAAGTATGATAGTATAAAACGGTTATTACAACACCCCAGTCTACTATAAATAATAACAAAAATAAGTTCTAAAACACGAACCCTAACATCAAATTGCAGTCAATAATAACGGCTTACAATACACTACGCGCACATCCGACTTTACATTTACCGTGATGCGCTGGTAGAGGTGTACATTTGCCCGATTCAGTCGGTAAAAGTGTGGGTAAAAGTGCATATGTTACGGTAAAAGTACATAGCCCGGAAAATGTGCACAACTGCCGGTAAATGTTCACATTATCCCACCTGATAGAGAAATGTAAATATAATATTGTTAATTTCATGATATATGCACTTTTACCACGAACTTTTACCGACTGAATCGGGCAAATGTACACCTCTACCAGCGCATCACGGTAAATGTAAAGTCGGATGTGCGCGTAGTGTAAGCCGTTATTATTGACTGCAATTTGATGTTAGGGTTCGTGTTTCAGAACTTATTTTTGTTAATAGAAGACTGGGGTGTTGTAATAACCGTTTTATACTATCATATTTAACAAAACTAGAAATAGATTAATCAGCAATTAGATGATATCATGATGTAACTAAAAATGTTTGTTTTTCAAATAAAATGTACATTTCCCTATTCAGTGTGGTTAATGTGCACATTTTCCGGTAAAAGTACAAATAACTACATTTTGTAGATATCGTAACCACTTTTCCCTATGTGTACGGCAAATGTGTACATTTACCGGCAAATGTATACATTTGCCGATTATGTACTCTTCCCATAACACATATATCATGAAATTAACAATGTTATATTCATATTTCTCTATCAGGTGGGATAATGTGAACATTTACCGGCAATTGTGCACATTTTCCGGGCTATTTACTTTTACCGTAACATGTATACGCCTCACTGACTTTAGGTTAGTAGTTGCAGTTGAGAATTATTTTTCACAAACCCAGTGGACTCTTGTGTATATAGCTGTTGGGAGCCCCATGGTGAGACCTATCCGCTTGTTCTATGTACTGATCTGTGCTTTCTTAGGTCATAGGGTATTTATGTGAAGCGCCACCATGATCATGAAACGCCACTACATGATCTTAAGCTTGCTTTGAACTTACCCTCATAGCTTACCCTTTGGCGTTGTTCATTATGTAAAATACTTGTGAATTTATCTGGTTTTTTGTTTTTTCATCAAGGGCATTTATCCTTAGTTGTATGATCTAACTAAGCATTTACCGACATTTACCTGCTGTCTATATTACGGCACTACACTTCAGTAAATTAATTCTCATAGGAATTTTACATGGGCATTGGAAAAATTCAACAAGTCGAGCTGCATTTTACAAGAGATGGGGTGTTCAATATACATAATAAACACGAGTGGGCTCTTGAAAATCCACATGCTGAACTGGAAATACACCATCAAGAAAGATTTTCCATTAATGTCTGGGCTGGAATAATTATAAATCCTTTAATTGGGCCGTTTATTCTTCCCAATAGATCAAATGGAGACAATTATACCATTCATTGGGGACTAGAGCGATAATGTGGTTTCAGCAGGATGGAGCTCCCCCACATTTTGCAGCGCAGGCCAGAAACAGGGTAAATAAAGAATTTCCGGGGTGGTGGATAGGTCATGGCGTGGCCCTACTCCTGTGGCAAATCGTAACGAACTTACTATTGGGAGGATTTTTCCCCACGCGGGTACTGTAAATGGGAGATGTTAAAAGTTCAGGGGGAAATAATTACAAGAATATCATTCGGAAGGTCATCGAATTCTTCAAATTAAAAGTATTTACAATTATTTAAATTTGCCGCCTAAATGTTTTTATTTTTTGTACAGCGCCGGACACGCCCCCTTTCAACTTTGTAAGCTTGGTCCAGCTGTAAAGGCAAGAATAAGTGGAATAATACGTAGTTATTTCCATGGAAATGGCATTAAGATTAATAATTTGAGTTCATGTAGAAATTAAATTTTGGATTGTATGCAGCATTGCCATATTAGCTATTCTTCAGGGTCAATCTTCTGGATGGGGGGAAGTATTTCAACAAAAGAGAAAGTGGTTTTAGTGTTAAAACTTATCAAACGTTCACGCACTATACTTTTTGTAGGATGGGTTTCAAACACCCTGTATAGTAAGTGTATGAGAAGGGAGGTGCGAAATTGTCATTTACCTATTTGTTCTTAGTTTATTTAGGACATTATGCAAAGTAGTGTTTTACATAATAAACTAATCAAATGACTCAGTAGGAATAAATATAATTGGTTTTTCTCCATAACTAGGTAAATTAGAGTACTAATGGAGAGAAATATGTAGCTTAATATAAAACCAAAGAATTTTTAATTTCTTTTTGTATTTATTCATCAATATAATTAATATTATACTTTATTATGTATTTACTTCCCCACATAAAATATCAAAATAGTGACAGATTAATACTAATATTGCAATGCATTCCTGCTGACAACGTCCACCCATTCTATTCAATAAACAGAAGGGAAAGTTTGAGGAATGATCTTAGAACTCAGCATATGAATGAAAATAAAATATAAATAGTTTTCAAGGTTTCAACAGCAATTTTCAATTAGTTCCATTAGTTCACTTGAACCACAGTTATGTATGATATGAAGTGTGTGGTGCCTACTCTAAATAATCTAATGGTAACAAAAGCTCAGTTGTGTTTTATGCTTAGGTTTTATGGTAACAATAATCAGAATAATGAATTTATAAACTTCAAATACATTATTTACTCTGAAATATACTTGCTCTGCAGCAAAAAGCCGTATTTCAAAATTTAAACTCTCTAAGCTTCGAAGGTTTGAAATAACGCCTGCTCTACAGCAGAAAGCATTGTTTAAAAGTTTAAAAACTCTGAACATGCATCCAAAAATATAGTACATACAACTCTACATACACACCACCTGTTAGACGACCCTGTACAACAACTTATTTACCATCTACAAAGTGTCTAATCGTTGCCGCTGATGTTATGTCCAATGTGGACGAAGTGCCCAAACTTGACCGTCGAAGTTGTGTGTAATATTGTCGGCTTTCTATCGTCAAAAACCCTGGCGACATCGTACCGCGTGGATAAAGTGTCCTAGAGTCGGTCTGCAACTAAGAATAGAAATTTTCAACTATAAGAAAGTTGGGTTTGGGACTTGCCTATCTTATATTCTAAAAATTCCAAGAGCGTCATTACTGCATATGATGCAGTTTAGCATTCTCCGCTCTAGTAACTCCTCAGCACATGAAAATTCTTCAACTTCGACAACTTCATCTTGCCGAGCTGTGGACCTCCAGTCGCCCATCTTCGTATAAATGTGATAGCAGTAAAGCCAAGGCCATAGCCATGTATACTTCTTGGCGAACATCATCATGTTGGGTCAGCCTTAATTGTCTACCTAAAAACATTAATGCTGTAAAGGGCTCTGCAAACACTGATGTAAATGTTTTTCTTGTAACTTACCTTTATGGAACACTGCTTTACAAAAATTAAAGCACCACCCCTTTAAAAACTGCATTCGGGAAGATATTCGCTAACGGATTGGCTTAATGTAATTTCGTAATCCGCCATAACAGATGCGATGCCTTTCAGTAGGGTAACCCTTAGCTCTTGCAGTACCCTGTGCTATGATCCTTGAGTTTTTCTATCCATCAGCACATAATTATGCTATGGGGAAAACCTTCAAAAAGTATGGAGTTATGGTTTGCTTCCAATGGCAATGTACAGCAGTAAAATTTCAATAACTTGCAATGTATTAGTATGGTACAACTTACTGTATATTCATAAAACTGAACTGTGAATAGTTGCTGCGCACGTGCAGCAACAGGTACTGCCCCAAATGTTGCATCCATATGCAAATGAAAGGGAACATTTGTTTGCCTTACAATATTCTCAACGGTAGGAGACACGAAATATATACTTCGCTCAATTTGCACACCTAGAACATTCTCTACTTCCAACAATCCTTAATAAAACCCAATTTCTCGTGATCCAAACTCCTCTGCAAAGCCACAGACATACTATCTGTAAATACGGTTTTTAGTACAAATAAAGTATCTCCCAAACAAAATACCTTTGTCAAACAAAGAAAATTAGCTTTCATCGTTTAGCGAAATATGCATCTGCATTAAGTCGCGTGGGATTGGGGGTGAATTGTAAATTTAGGACCTGGATGGAAGTTGCTGGTGTAGTTCTTTGCGTGGTGCATCACTTGCTTTCGCATTATCACTGGAGAGATAAATTAATACGGCCAGATTTGCACTAATTTATTTTACTTATATTTACATTGATTAACACATGACAACTATATACACATAGGTAGCTTAGCACTAGGTATACTTGAAATTTCCAGAAAATGTTAAACGGAACAACTGGTGTACCTATACTCTTAGTCTTAGGACGCTACATGAGCCATGAGCGAGTCCTGCGCGTCAAGGGCCCTTTTCCCTTGACTTACAACCCCCAAGAGTGGGGGAAGGGTTCTACACAAAGAAGGGCAAAGTAAATGCAACAACGCCGTAACAGGGGGTTGCCCACCTGCATTGCATGCTCCATCATCTTTTTCACCTTACGCTGGGATCCACTCCCCCCAGGTTCTCCGCAACATCGCGTTGCGTCGTGATAAAAATGTTCTTCAAGGAACCTGCTTCATTCTCCGCCCTTTTTGGTAACAGTTGTTTCAAGCGGATATGCATCTTCTCAACTTCATGGTTATGCACCGATCAACGGTCCAGCTCCAAATGAAATCACAGAATGAAACCAAGCGGCCCCGGCTCCGGCTGCGCCGTCTTATGGATGATCTACAAGCGGATACCGACAGGGCTATAGTGGCCCAACCACTGAGCATGTGTATAATTAATTCAGAAAATTACCGTGACGTTTAATGTGTCAAATGGAAAATTTAGCTGGCTAGTATAAAAATCACTATAAATTTTTGAAAATGGGGCTTAGATTAAGCCCTAATAGCTAATAGAGATTTTTTTTGTTAATCAACTAAATTTTCCATTTAACACATTAAATGTCACGGGAGTTTTCTGAATTTATTATATTCACAAGTCTACTGGGTCACATACTGGGCTTGTAATAAATAATTCTCAAACTGCAAATAACCTAAAGCGTTGAGTGAGCCTAAAGTCAGTGCACCCCACTACTTTAGGTTAGTTGCAGTTTGTGAATTATTTTTCACTAAGTTTCACAAGCTCAGTGGACTTGTTAATATAATTTTTCCAGTTGTTGGATCACTGTAGACTGTGTGGGTATCCGCTTGTTCCGCTATGGAGCTCCGTGTTATACAGAGGTATTATGCAACGTTATATTCTGTAGGCGACAATCCAAATAACCATTAGCGACAGCATAAGACGGTAGGCAATCAAGCAGAAGAAGCTGCAGCGCATATGTCAGGTCATTCGGTATACAGAGTTTCAGTGAGTTTCAATTATTTTAATTTAAGAAAATGATCATCCACTTGAAAAATGTAATGTAATAGTAAACACAGCTTTCTTCTTTTCCATTTTTACAAATTTGTATTCACAAAATCTAAAACACTTGTGGGAACAGGCGTGGCCAGTTAGTAGTGAATATGCACTTGATGCACTTTTTGAACAAACATGTACGCAGGTGGAACTAGACGTTTAACAAACATTAAGTTCATCCTTGTCTACGTCTATCATATGGTGCGGTAATACTCAAGCAGTGACAAAAAAAATATAAGTTGCCTTTATCTCATACTCGCAGGAAAAAATGTACCTATTAGAATCAAATTAGAGTAAAATAACCAGGAGAATATTCAATTCATGAAATGATAGCTCAAGTGGTTTGGATGAAATTGGAAACCCTAAAATTCCCGGTTTACCAGGTTGCTGGGAACCCTGCAAACACACAGACAGACATTTTTCTAAACCACTTTTTTGGGTTCCTGGAGGTTCAAAACGCGTATTTCCGCAAAAATCTCCATTTCGAAAATTTTCATATCAATATTTCCCATATACCAGTGATGCTATGGAAAAGTAGCACATTTGAAAATCCTGCGTTTCAAGGTCAATACGCGAAAAGTTTTATTATGTTCATGTTTTGTTGACAGCATTTGAGCAGTTACGGCACAGATTAAAGAGTCAGTCTTTAATCTGTGAGTTACGGCGAGAATGTGTTCAGGAGGAGAAAAAACGCTGGTTACCGACATAAATTCAGCTTTAATTGTGAACTTGAACTAGGGAAGTGTTTTTGCAGGAACCTGTGTACAAATGTGGATACTGTAAATATATCTCTTGTCCAAAATCGTCTTTTATATCTTTCTTTTTCTTTCTTCATTAATTTATGTAGGACATACAATCGCAGCAACTGCTGCTGCTGTTTCGGTTAATGTTGCTGGGGTATTTAATCCCATTTTACACTTTTTTTTAAAAGCAGCATTGTTAAAAATTCGTGCCATTTTGAGTTTAAAGAAAGAAGTACAAAAGAGGGTATTGATTTGACACTAAGGGCCGGTTTTTCAGTTCTCGTTTAAACGTATTATGTTGTCTGTGGTTTAAACCTTGGTTCAGCTAAACTAAGATTAATTGCCATGGATACAATTCTTATAACAGCTGTATCCATGGCAATTAAACTTGGGTTAGCTGAAGCTGGGTTTAAACCAGAACTGAAAAACTGGCCTTAGTAAAGTTATAAGGTAAAACGCAAAGACGCTTGTACGCGAAAACTGTTCCATGTGAAATGAAATGTTAATCACAGATGTTAATTCAAATTGACCACGAGCGTTTGGCCGCGGTTGCGCAGAATCGCTTACCATGTGCAACCACCGTGCGCTTTTTAGTCTGAACCAATAGAATGGCTCGATTTTTGAAAACGTCACATTCTATTAGTTGGCACTAAAACACACTGCGCATTTGTGCTGAGTTGCTGAGTCAATTGAGCACAGCTATTGACTGAAAATTTGTTTAAATTCTAGTTTTAAAATATCATATTTTTCCTATTATTTATTTATGATTTTATTATTTACCTAACATTTCTTTCAATATAATTGAAGCTTTATTCATGTTAGCTCGCTGTTCTGATTTTGTGGCAATCTGCCCTAATAATGCAGCAAATACTTTAGTTTTCCCGCTTTTAAATTGCTTAACAATTTTTGGATTTTCATGAATTACAGTCTTGCACAATTTCTTGATTTCTTCCTCATTGGTTATCTGTGCCCATCCACGTGAAGCAACAATCTACACATTCAAAATTATGTAATGTGAACTCTTGTATTAAAAAATTTACTTACTTGAGATGGATTATCTCTAGTGCCTTGTAGCATTTCATTTAAAAGTAACCTTGTAGTCTGACGATTAATGGTTCCATCTTGCAATAATTGAACAGTTTCACATAGAAATTTTACAGTTACGGTCCTAAAATCAAAAGAAATGAGGAAGAATTAGATTGTTACAAAAATGGTTGTGCTTACGCATCCTCAATATTAATCTTATTCTTATGCAATAAAGTAAGAAAATCGTTAATAAGTAAATTGACAAATAGTTTTGGATCTAAATTTTCCTTAGTTATGGCTTCTTGAAATGTTGTTAATAATTTTGCTTCATTCTATAAACAGAACCAAATTATGTTAAGTGTATTTAGTTTTCTGGTCAAAGATAAATACCACTAGAATCACTGCTTGTTCCATAGTTAACCCATAATGATCTGTGAGACGTAGTCTAGTTTGTTGTGGAAGTTCAGGTAATGTTGCTTTCAACTCATAAGCATTTACACAACCCCAACTTACGGATTCCATTGCAATATGAAGTGGTGGTAGATTAGGTTCTGGCATGTAACGATAATCCTACTAATAATTGAAATAATATTCATATTTTGAACGTTTAAATGAAGTACCTGTTTTGCTTCTTTGTCACGCATAGCCACTGTTGTTTTACTGTCAGCATTCCAAGCTCGAGTTTCATTAGTAATACTTTCACCTTTTTCTAATAACTTAATTTGTCTCTGGATTTCGTAATTAATTGCACCAGCAACTGCACGAACTGAACCAATATTTTTTACTTCAGTTCGGGTTCCTAAAGGTTCTCCTATTTGGTGTACAGAAACATTTGCATCTACTCTAAGTGCTCCCTCTGAAAAAAATATTTCATAACAAATAATTTCATTAACAACTTGTATCTTTTACCTTCCATTTTACACGAACAAGTTTCTAATCTTTGTAGAATAGTAATAAGTTCTTTAATTAAAGCTGCTGCTTCTTCCCCATCTGTTAAATCGGGTTCAAAGACTAATTCCATGAGAGGGATCCCTGCACGATTTAAATCCACTAAGCTACAATTTTCATCATGCAAGCTTTTACCACTATCTTGTTCTAATTGTATTTGTTTAATATGTGATTGGGCCATGTATGCTGATTTGTGTATGCCAGGAGTGTACACTTGAAATTCCAGAAGACCTGCATTTGCAAGTGGAGCTCTTTGTTGCGTTATTTGATAGCCAGCCTAATTAAATAACAAGAAATCATATTATGATCATTCATTAAGATTAATGTGGATACTTACAGGTAAATCGGCATAGAAATAATGTTTACGGTCAAATGTAGATATAGGATTTACTTTACAGTTTAATGCAAGTGCTGTACGTACTCCAGCTTCAACACAACGTTTATTTATAACAGGCAATGTACCTGGTATTGCAGAATCAAAAAAGGATACACTAGAATTTACAGCACTGGTAAAGTCTGTTGATGAGCCCGAAAATAGTTTACTCTGAGATTGTATTTGGGCATGTACCTCGAGTCCTACTACGCTTTTCCAACTGCTTCTGGAAAGTAAAATAAAGATACAGAGTTGAACTAAAAGTAATGAAACAAGACATGATTACTTTGAATGTTCCTTTGAGTATTTTCTCCCAAAATGTGGTAAATATTTTCTTGGTATCATTTTTGAACCCATCATTTTTTTGTGGTTAGGAACGAGGAAACCGACAGGGCTTACAGCACAGACAGTGACCCTGGAACTGGATAAATTGTGTTTACAAGTCCACTGGGCTTGTGAAAAATAATTCACAAACTGCAACTAACCTAAAGTCAGTGGATCGGCCCACTCTGGGCCCACTGTAGTGAGAATTATTTTTCACAAGTCCAGGGGCTGTATTCTCGAAATCACTCGACATTTTGTCGTGCTCCACAAAAAAAATTGAACCAATTAATAGTATATTATATACCAAGGGACTAAAGTATAACTTTTAATCCCCGAGGGTGAAAGTTTAATGCCTGAACGAGCGCAGCGAGCGAGGGCAGTAAATCACCCGAGGGATGAAGAAGTACTTTAGTCCTGCGGTATATATATTATTTTTTACACGACCTAAAAGGGCTTAATTGCAAAAATTTACGAATTTTCCAAAAGCAATCACATATGCTGTGGTAGATAGGTGAAAATCGGAATTAATAAAATCTCATCTCAAAAGCATCGTAACCTAGGCGATTTGTAAACAACCGGTAGCCATTCTAAAATTGCGGTCGTGTTTTAAGAAAATTCTTGAAAATGGGTGATTTGAAAGATATTGACGAAGCGGCAGCGATTGTAACGTTGGATTGATTACCCCTAAAGTCGCGAAAATTATACGAAAAAGCGTATCAAGACTTTTTTGAATGGTGTGTGGGTAAAGACATTGAAAATTACACAGAGAGAGAGAGAGAGTATTTCTCGGTTATTTTGCCGAAAAGGCAAAAATCTTGGAAACACCAACGTTATGTTCGCTCTTTTCAATGTTAAAAGCTACCATGAGAGTGAAGAATAATATTGAAATTGGAAAATTCTCTAAGGTGACTGCATTTTTGAAACGTCAGAACGACATGAAATAAAATTTTGAACTTTTTTGTCATTTGTTGTACTTTTACTCCCTTGGGAGTAAAATGGCCACTTTACTCCCTGTTTTGAGGGAGTAAGGTAGGTGTTTATATATAGGTCGTGTAAAAACTATTTTTTGTGGCATGACATATGCTCAATTGTTAGGAAAATAGCCTTCTGATTGGTTCAATTTTTTTTTTCGAGCACGACAAAATGTCGAGTGATTTCGAGAATACAGCCCCAGTGGACTTGTAAATACATATGCTCAGTTGTTGGGTCACAGTAATCCCTGTTGGTATCCGCTTTTTTAATCCCTGTGGACGTGGTTTAACCTAAGTCAGAGGGGCGCCCGGGGGCGCCCCACTGACTTTAGGCTATATTAATTTATGACTTTAGGTTAGTTGCAGCGTTGTTGTAGTCATGTTGCAGTTTGAGAATTATTTTTCATAAGCTCAGTGAATACATACAGTGAAGTCCAGTTAAATGGACCGGCCAGTTTATCATTGGAATATAAGCAACCCATTATACACTGCTGTAAATAAATTAACAGAACATTTAATTGACGTTTGAACCAAATAGACAACTTCTTTTTAAGTTGAAGAGAGACAAGAAGCTCTTCCCTAGCGCTATCCCTTTTTATCGGGAGTACCAACAATTCAAGCTAAATGTACTAAATTATGCAATATTTTTAGTGACTTTAGTGAATAATGCTGATTTGTAGTGGCATACCTTGTGTTTATACAACATAACCTTACCAAACGAAAAGTCGAAGAGACAGGTAGAGACAAGGTATGCCACTACAAATCAGCATTATTCACTAAAGTCACTAAAAATATTGCATAATTTAGTACATTTAGCTTGAATTGTTGGTACTCCCGATAAAAAGGGATAGCGCTAGGGAAGAGCTTCTTGTCTCTCTTCAACTTAAAAAGAAGTTGTCTATTGGGTGTTACTGTGACGGAAATTACTAAAAATTTAAATTATTTTTTTATACCAACATAAAGCAACAGGTGGTCGATCTTTAAAAAATAAAACTCTAGACGTAGAGAAAATTTCCCAAAAAAACTAAAATATTATGTATTTTGTTGTGATTGACCCCTTCGGCCTTTTTCATCATCAGCAGTTTATTACAGTATTATGTAAACACACTATTTCAAGTGACGATTTTAGTTGATAATACAGCACACAGCAGTACGACAAGTTGCCTATCTCAAAAATGCACACCGATTTTATACTACTGGTATTACAGTCAAGACCCTCTTTCCGTGTTATGGGGTTTCCGTCCTAGAATTTCAAACTGCATAAAGAGGGATAAAGAGGCAGGTCTGATGAATATAATACATTCAGACAACTCCCGTTAATGTGTTAAATGTAAAATTCAGTTGGTTAACAAAAAAAATCCCTATCATCTATTGTAATCACAGCCCCGTTTTCAAAAATTTATAGTGATTTTTATAATAGCCAACTAAATTTTCCATTTGACACATTAAACGTCACGTTAGTTTTCTGAATTGATTATACCTTAAAAGTAAAAAAGTCCCTAAACATGAGTTTAGTAACTTTTCATGGATATCTTTTGGTGTGAACTTTTGAAAACTATTTCTTTGTTGGCTACCATGCGCATGTGATGGTAGCTGGTACGGGATTACATCTCGTCAAAATTTTTTGTTTGTAAGTGAAGATAGTTAAATTAAAGTGTAAAATTTTATAATATAAACGACAATGGATACCAGAAAACTAATAGATCTGCTACGGGCAACTATAGACCCGAATCAGCGTCAGCAGGCAGAGGAACAGTTGGCTCAGGTTGGAAAAAACATGTGCTTCGTGCATGCACTTTTTGTTGCATTCCACGTAGTCTTACTTTGCTTATTATTTTTCCCTTTAACAGATACATAAAATCATCGGATTTGCCCCTTCTTTGCTGCAAGTAGTAATGATGAATGACTGTGAAATGCCTGTCCGACAGGCTGGTGCTATTTACTTGAAAAATCTTATTTCTCAAAACTGGCATGATCGAGAAACTGAGCCTGGACAGCCTATGCCTTTTTCTCTACATGAGCAAGACAGATCCTTAATTAGAGAAAGCATAGTCGATGCTATAGTACATGCACCAGACCTAATACGAACTCAATTATGCACTTGCATTAATAATATGGTAAAACATGACTTTCCTGGCAGATGGACACAAATTGTAGACAAGGTATGACCCAATTATCGTTTTAATTACCGCTGTCATACTTATACACGTAACCTTTCAGATTAGCATTTATTTATCAAATCCAGAAGCTAGCGGATGGCATGGTGCTTTACTATGTCTTTATCAACTCGTTAAAAATTTTGAATACAAAAAAGCAGAAGATCGAGGTCCTTTACACGAAGCTATGAATTTACTATTACCACAACTGTACCAATTAGTTGCTAGGTTGCTTCCGGATCCTTCTGAGCATGCCGTTTTATTACAGAAGGAAGCTTTAAAAATCTATTTTGCATTAACACAGTATACACTCCCATTGGATCTTATTAGTCGGGAAGCTTTTACACAATGGATGGAAGTTTGCAGACAAGTAGCCGAACGGCCTGTTCCCCCTGCTGCTTTGCAACCTGACGAAGATGAACGTCCCGATTTACCCTGGTGGAAGTGCAAGAAATGGGCTTTACATATTTTACACCGTATGTTCGAAAGATACGGCTCTCCTGGAAATGTAACCAAGGAATACAGCGAATTTGCAGAGTGGTATCTGCAAACATTTAGTGGAGGCATTCTGGAAGTTCTGTTGCGTTTATTAGATGCTTACCGTAATAAAGCATGGTTACCTCCTAGAGTTATACAACAAACTCTTAATTATTTAAATCAGGCTGTATCTCATGCTCATACTTGGCGTCTTCTTAAACCTCATATGCCAACCATTATTCAAGATGTACTATTTCCACTTATGAGTTATTCTTCGGAAGATGAAGAGCTATGGACTGTCGATCCCCATGAATATATTAGAGTTAAATTCGGTAAGAACAAAAAAATAAGGCTCTTCTCTTTTTTAAATGTGTTTAGTAATTGTTTAAATTTTTTTAGATGTGTTTGAAGATTTCGTTTCCCCAGTCACTGCAGCCCAAGCTCTTCTTCATTCGGCATGCAAAAAACGCAAAGAAATGTTGCAAAAAACGATGCAACTATTAAACCAAGTTTTAACAAATCCTACAACGGAGGTTTCTCAAAAGGACGGTGCTTTACATATGGTAGGCACATTAGCTGATATTCTGCTCAAGAAGAAGGGTTATCGCGAACAACTCGATCAACTTTTCATCAAATATGTCTTCCCTGAATTTAACAGTCCTAGGGGACATATGCGGGCACGTGCTTGTTGGGTTCTTCACTACTTTAGCGAATTTCATTTTAAACAAGAAGCAGTCTTAGCAGAAGCTGTTCGTCTTACAGTTACAGCTCTACTACAAGACAAAGAATTACCTGTCAAGGTTGAAGCGGCTGTTGCCTTACAATCATTGTTGAATTATCAAGAACGATCCCATCGTTTTGTTGAACCCCAGGTTAAACCAGTAGCACTGGAACTACTCACTATTATTCGGGAAACTGAGAACGAAGATGTGACCAGTGTCATGCAGAAGTTGGTTTGTGTATTTACACCCCAACTTGCTTCCATTGCTGTGGAAATTTGTCAGCATCTTGCAGCTACATTTAGTCAAGTAAGGATAATTCTAATGGAACTGTATAAAAGAATTACAATTATTTTTACTTTCTTGAAATTCATAAATATACAGGGTATAAATTAATTTAGGCCACTATGGGTATTTCGGAAACTATAACGGATAGAAAATGGATTAAATTAAACAAAAGTTGCCTAATAAGGTTTGAACATTTTTTAATTTTTGAAACTGAATACAAACTGGTCCCTAAAATAGGCAACTCTCTAATTTAACCCATCTTCTATCTCTTACAGTTTTATGATATTCCCCATGCTGTTCCGAATTAAAAGTTTACACTCTGTATAATTATTTTTTAACTAGGTGTTGGATACTGATGAAGGATCAGATGAAAAGGCGATTACAGCCATGGGTCTACTTAATACCATAGAAACCTTGCTTACGGTGTTGGAAGAACAACCAGAAGTTCTGAAGCAGCTAGAACCTACTGTTTTACAAGTGGTAGCGCATGTTTTGCAGAACGAAGTCCAAGAATTTTATGAAGAAGTGCTAGCTTTGATTTACGACTTAACATGCAAACATATATCTCCAGATATGTGGCGGGTATTTGAGTTGCTTTACCAAGTGTTCATGAAGAATGCCCTCGACCATTTCACCGACATGATGCCATCTTTACACAATTATATTACAGTAGATACAGAGGGTTTCTTAACAGACGAAAAGCGACTCTTGGCAATCTATAACATGTGCAAGGAAGTGCTTAGTAAAGATTGCGGGGAAGATCCTGAATCCCACGCTGCAAAATTATTGGAAGTTATTTTATTACAGTGTCGAGGTCGTATCGACGGTGCAGCACCTCTGCTTGTTGAATTGGCCGCAAGCAGGTTTGTAGTTTTATTCTGTATTTTGGTTTTAATATGTGAATTAATTTTTGTTTATAGATTATTACGTGAAGTACGCACTAGTGAATTGAGAACTATGTGCCTGCAAGTTTTAATAGCTGCTTTGTATTACAATCCTCAGCTACTTCTTTCAATTCTGGACAAACTGCCGGATTTCACATCACATTTTATAAAGCAGTGGTTACACGATGCTGATTGCTTTTTAGGTATCCACGATCGCAAGATGTGCGTTTTAGGTCTCTGCACTCTCATAAGCATCCCAGGAAGGCCTGCTGCCCTGTTGGAATTAGCACCACAAGTTGTTCCAGCTATAGTATTACTTTTTGACGGCCTCAAACGAGCTTATGCAGCTAAAGCACAAGAACAAACCGAAGAGGAAGAGGATAGTGAAAGCGATGACGTTGAGGTAGAGGAAGTTTTAAGTTCAGATGAAGATGAAATTGATGATCAGGTTAGTATTGTAAAAAGTACAATAATGGATTTTCTAATACAGTCTGATTCACTTTTGCTTGAATACACCTAAATACTACTATAGTTGGGGCACGCTAAGGGTGCATCTATGTCATCAATTTTTTAATGGGGTCTAAGGCTCTTGTAGTAAGGGGGCATACTCGTTGGCCATTTTGGGTCCAGATATTGACTGGGAATTCAATTTTTACATTCCCGTACTAACCGTACTATGAGAATTATTGATATCATGACAATTTGACACACCCTAAACTGACCAATCCGGTTGCGTTTTAGCGACTTGACAAGCCAATCAGCGCACTCCAAATTTGTATATTCTCGGATATTTAGGACTAGTACAAAATTTCAGCGAATATTTCACTCATACATTGTTGTAACAGTAGGTACAGTACAGAACTAATAAGTGATAGTTCCACGTTGCCAGGCCAATCTAGCGATAGTTCCACGTTGCCATGACATACTTGCAACCACAACATACTACTAAAAAAAAAACCAAATTTTGGTAAACGTCATGAAACGTTTTGGGAATGTTTCAGAACGAGAAATTGACGAAAATGTTATTAAAAGTGAATGCAAAAATACAAAAAAGAGCAAGGACAGTGCCTGGAGACAGTTTATGTCATTTTGCGCCGAAAAAAAGTACACATTCGATCGAGAGACTCCAGTATCCTAACTTGCATTCATTTTGAAAAATACAATAATTGGTTTCGAGTATTTGTATTCGAGAAATATTCTCCCTAAATACCATTCGTGCTTAAAAATGAACCGGATAATTTTCATTCAAACACGTTGTCTAATTTCACTCGCTCTACAAGCTCGTGAAATTATTATCAACGCGTTTTCATGAAAATTATCGGTAATTTTTTAGCACTAGTGGTATTACCCCCGATAATTTTTCTGTCAAAAAAAACTCCTTCCAAACCGAGGTGTGAGATTTCACAGTATTCTTGGGCGTTTTACCTTCTACAGCTTCGTTTATCTCTTCAAGTGTACTCTAGCCAAACCGTTTTGCTTCCATTTTACCGAAAATGTCACAAACCATACACAAAATATGTAGAAAGAAACATTAAATTTCACACAATTCTTGGGCGTTTTACCTTCTACAGCTTCCTCTATCTCTTCAAGTGTACTCTGTCGAACCCATTTTGCTTCCATTTTACCAAAAATATCACAAAGTATACACAAAATACGTATGTAGAAAGAAAAATTAAATTTGACTTTAGTCTGGTTTGTTTATAAAACCATGGTTACGAAGTAATTTATTATTTATCCGATTTGAAACTATAAAAATTTAAAATTTGGTTCGTCAAATTGTCCTCCGAATACTACTTGTAACTACGAAATAATCCTGCAATTTTTGGACAGTACGTATTCGTACTTGATGCGCGATAATTCGCTATTCGTCCTTCGAACTCATAGCGAATTATCGCGCATCAAGTACTCTTACATACTGTCCAAAAATTGTCGGATATTTCGTAGTTACTAGTAGCACAGTACATCGCTTAACGAATCAGTAGTTTCACTCTGCTTATTTTGTGGTTCGGCGCACGATCGACGCATGGCGACAGATTGGGGTCTGCGCAGGTTACGTAGTCACGTGATCACAAGCGGTTGTTTTTAAATTCAAATCACGATAGTCTTGATTTGTCAAACTGTCAGAATTGTCATGGTAAAATACAATATCATACAGGACCATTAGTATATTTATAACAATGTTCCCGTGTATAGAAAATATGCGATGCGCGTGGCTGCAAATCGGGGTCTGCGCATATGAAAAATTTTTGCCAGCAACTTCAAAGGCGCCGCCTGAGAGTGAAACTACTGATTCGTTAAGCGATATACTGTGCTAGTAGTAACGAGAGATCACAGATCAATAAAAAAACCAATTAGGGCAGGCTGTGAAATTGAATTATTTTAAATTGGTACTGTAGCCACATCCACAGAATGACATTTCTGACATGAAAATTTAAAACTGAACGCTCTTGTCTAAGTTTTTTATTTGATTATCAAATTATTAAAATATTATTATCAAATAAAAAACTTAAAAACTTAGACAAGAGCGTTCAGTTTTAAATTTTCATGTCAGAAATGTCATTCTGTGGATGTGGCTACAGTACCAATTTAATATAATTCAATTTCACAGCCTGCCCTAATTGTTTTTTTTATTGATCTCTCGTTATTATACAGGGTGTCCGGAAACAACGTTCCGTAACTTCGGGAGATGATTCTACATCCAAAAATATGAAGAAAAGTTCTCATAAACAGGGGTCCGGAAAAGCTTTCTAGCGGAGCTACGGCTCTTTGAAGAGGGGCCTCAAAATGTGTTGTTTTATTAATTAGTTAATCAATACACCCTACCCGTTACGCACGCCCCTGGCTTTTTTTTCTATTTTTAACATTACCAAACTATTTCCCGTACCAAATATACCCTGGGTACCAAATTTTATCAATCTCGTTTTCTGTTGGACTTTCATTAAAAAAAAATTAACAAATCGATTTCTTATTTAAAAGTGCATATATGGTTAAATTTTTTTGGATAAGTTGTGTTCCACCCTGTATAGGTGTTTTCATGCAAAGTAAAATACACTGTATATTATTCAAAATAATCTAAAAAAAAGTTTGTTGTTTTGGTTGTTGAAATGATTCATGTTTTGCTTATTTGGAGTGGAAGTTTCCAATAATAATAATATGCTTAGGAATATATGGAAAGTCTATCGAGACTAGCATTGAATAGTGGTGTAGCTGCCGGAATGCAAATTTCTGCCAATATTGAAGAAGAAGATGCTAGTGATTCAGATTCTGATTATGAGCCCAATGAGGAGACGGCATTGGAGACGTATTCCACACCATTAGATGAAGATGACTGTGACGTGGATGAATACTTAGTTTTTAAAGAAATTATGCAAAGTTGGTATTTTTAAATCTCTTGAAACATGGAAGCTGATTTCTTGTATTCTGTAGGGTTACAAAGTACGGAACCTGAATGGTATCAAGCTTTAACAGTGTCTCTCACAGAGCAGCAAAATAAAGCACTTATGGAGATTAGCCTTTTGGCTGATCAACGAAAAGCTGCACGTGAATCCAAGAAAATAGAACAACAAGGAGGTTTGTATGAGGAATATGTAAATATATAATTATAACACATGGATATGTATAGGGAGTCATATTTAAATTTGCGAATTGTATGAATATGCAAATGTCTAAAATTGCTTCTCAAGCTCAAAACGGACGCCCTGTATGCTAGTACAATTAGCACACACATGACATAATATAGTTCGCTCATCAAAGAATGAAAGTTGTTTCTACCTTAATTCGTACAAATCTGTCAATGTCATTCAAGGCACCTTAGAGGAAACTATTAGGGCAAAGCGTAATTTAAAAACATTACCTAGTTGTTATTTTTATTCATATATCCTTAATTAACAACCCGTATATTTGCATTACTATCACTTACAATACCACAAGTAGTCAAAGTTATGTCGATTATTTTTGAGGTGGTATCACGAATGACCTTTGCGCTTGCATATATGAATCACACGAGTGCGAAGCACGAGTGTAATTTGCAAGGTAGGTAAGGTGTTTGTAGTTATTTATGTTACACGGACGAGAAATAAATATTGTCAAAATTTTTGAACCCATAATGGTTTGCAAGGTTGTAAAGAGAATAAAAATTACTATCAGAAAAATTGAAAAAGTATGCCCGTCATCTTAATCGTGAATTTTTCAACATTCATTTTATTAAATAATATAAAAATTACAGGAAAATCATTGGTAAAATAAAATTTATTATCAATTATAGCATAGCTGTTCTGGATTTTCCAAAATCATTCAAAATTAGTGTTCCTACACATAGACATTCAAATCTCCAAACCTAAATATTTTATTTCCAATGGTGGTCCAATTATTTAATTAGATGTCATATTTCATATGTGTACGTTATTAATTGATGAATATTAACTTAGATGTTAGAGGAAAAATGCATTTAATTTTAATGTTGTATTAGAAACGAAATTGGAGATATAGAGTATAATTTGTAAATGAAAAAAGATATAGAATAGAAAAGTGTCTGAACAATTAATTTAGGAACAATTAATTTAGGTACATGTTTAGGTAGGAAATATTTTCTGAAAGTTTGTTGGTTGAATTTGCATACACTCTGTATATGCATAATGTATATTGTATGTGGTATAATGTATAACTTCTCATGTAAAAAATTATCTTTCAACCAATTTTAAGTGTAATGAGACTATCTTTTGCTATTTCAGTTATAAAATAGTCATAAGTTGGCTTGAAAGTCATAAAATTATTAATACAATCTATGGATTGGGAGCCCCCTGTTTTAAGGAATAAGTGAGAATGTTCACATATATTATGCAATAAATAATATTTAAATAATATAAAAATTACATTAAAGAGCAATAAGATTGGGTACGGGACCCATTAGTTGAGGTTTACAAAATGAAGTACAATTTTAAAAGAAAATGTCTGAATTTTAGGTAGTCATCTTGTATAGGGCAATGATCTTAAAGTGAATCACGACCCAATCAGGTCACATAACAGTAATTTTGTCTGATGTCCTTTCCTTTGTAATTAATAGCTTAATAGTAAATTGGTTGCTAAAATATAAATACATTAAACCCCTAAATGAGGGGATGTAGATTTATAAGTTGGTTTGATGAAAGCCTTCTGTGATTTTTTAAATTTAATTTATTTTAAATGTTAAAAAGTTTAAATATTAGTTATATTCTTTTTTCTTCTTACAGGCTATGTATTTACACAACAAACTGTGCCCACTACATTCAACTTTGGAGGTGGTGGTCAGATCGGTGGTTCATGAGCCGTATTGTTTTCCTTTGGCATCTTATGTTCTGGTTCTTTTTAATTTATTTGTGACTGAAATTGACTCATGTTATAGTCAAGTGATTATAATTCTGTGTACAGCTGCTGATTTAACATGTTCTTACTCCATTTTCGCTCTTCTTTTTGTAATTAGTACTGATTATGTATTAAGTGCCTTTTTATTATTGTGTAATATTTAAACATCCTAAATTAGATGATCGAGTAAATAAAAAATAGCATTTTATTCATTTCAGCTTGCACATTCGTAACAGAGAAGTAATTAGACCAGTAACAAAAATACACATGTACAGGAATTAAATTTGCGGTTCGTACATTATTTGATAAACAACCTTATTTCCATACTACGATGATCTTTACATTAAAACAGTAAAACTAATTAATGCGCCCCAGCACTTTGCCTTGGCCCTAATGTACATGTATAGTAGTATAAATTAATTTAAGGTGCGAACTTAATAATGATCTCAATTTAACGTTAACAAATCGTTTATATAGTGGCCTACTAACCACTAATAATTTACACATCTTTAAAAATAAAGTTACACAAACTGACTTCACATCAACGTAACCACTCTTAATTTTTTTATATATTACGTTTCTATAAAGTCAGTCGTTGCCCGACAAATTATAACAGAATGACACATCGTGACAGTCAATGAAAGTGAATAATCACTTGAGACAGCGATCGAAATAAGTACCACCCACATAACCTCCACGCATTGCCTTTTGGACGTTCTGCTCGAACAAACGACGGTTAGTTGTGAGAACTTCTGCGGCTTCTTTGTTAAGAGGATCTTCTGGGTTGGGTTCTAAAAATAGATACTGCAGGCCATATACGATGCTGTTGATGGTCAGCACAGGCTTCCAGTCTTCTCGCAAAATGTTGAGGCAAACGTTCCCTTGTTGATCTATGTTGGGATGATAGACTTGCGTTTCACATTTAACCTTAGGTGGTTCATGTGGATAGTTTGGGCCAACCTTGAAGCTAAACACAAACCGACCTGTCCGATAAAAGCCTTCGTCTGGGCATATGATCAGTTTGAAGGATAAGAGATCATCAGGGTCAGGGAACTCTGTGTTGCAGGTCTTTGGCAGGTTTAACTCGTTGATATCTAAAATAATAATTTCCGAAAAAATTCAGACAAAAGGGTCATAAAACTGTGACTCACCTTTTGTAATCCTAAGCTGTGCAGCCGAGGCCTTTTTTTGATTGTTAGCTTTAGGAGAGGCCTCTCCATCTTTTTTTTGCTGCTTTAAGGAAAATAATTTTATCATACTTGTGTTTTAAGACTTTGAATGATCTTAAGTGTTATTCCAAAAATTGAGGTACAACTAATTTTGGATAATTAATAATCTATATCTGCATAATTGCAAACTGTCAACATACGTCTGTCACAAAAGTCACAACGAATTGCGACAGAAAGGAAAACGTCACTCTCCAATCACAGTGCGTCACGAAGATAGGACGCGTTCAATGATTTTCTGTTTATTACTTTCAGCATCCTACAGCATCACGGGGTTTGGGGAACGCACAGGTGTTTAGGTTGGAATCTTTGCTAAAATTATGTAGGTTAAGTTAGTCGCAAAAACTTTTTTCTTGATTTATTAGACGGTTTAAATTAACATTTCCAGGCCGAAACTAGTGTTAACTGGCATAATATTAAACTTTGATTAAACCGAGGGTAAAAATCCAAAGCCAAACCAAGTTTCAAGCACCTAAGGTGCTCTCCTTCGCCTGTCATTATCCCCTAAGCTGGATGTGAGCTGGATATGTAAAAGGGCAACATTGAACTTCTGGCCTGCGTTCATAAATTGTTACCCCGGGTAAGGTAAGGTAAGGTAACGTGGGGGAAGACGGGTGAAGATGACGTCATTACCAAGCGTAACCTTGAGGGGACAATAAATTTTGAACACAGAAATGGGGGGAAATCTGTGGCGGGAAAGTTTGACATTTTAGCTTCTCAAAAAAATTGAAATATTATATTTTTCAGGAGTAATATCCATATCATAAAATAATATAAAACGCTAAAAACGCAAAGATAAAACGTTTATTATTCTTTGACGTTTATATTATTTTATGATCCATATTTTGTTTTAAATAATGTTTGACAACAAAATCTTTTAAACAAACCATAAGCTAAATATTTTGAAACGAGATTTCTGCACACTTTGTACAAAATAAACTACTTATTAACTTATCTGAACCAAAATATTATTTCAAACATTTTAAAGTTACATCAAGTTTGCTTTGCGCAAGTCTGGGTAATCTTTAACCCACTGTTGAGCCGGGGTAAGAAAGTGATTCCCCGGGGGATTCTCTCGAGTTTCTGAACGCTAAATAGGCGTGGTCAAATGTTACCCCGACACGCCCATATATTCTCTGAACGGCTTGGGTATTGCCGTAGCCTACCCTGTATTGCCCGGGCATTCGCCAGACATTCACCAAGTAATTTATGAACGCACCCCTGGTAATCAGCTGATAAATAACAGTGGGAGGTTATTTTATACACATGCGCCATGCGCCAAAATAAAAACTTTTAGGCGGCAAATTTAAATAATTGCAAATACTTTTCATTTATTATTATTACTAATAACGGGTATTTAAATAACAAGACTAGAGTTATAAACCAAATCGTAGGAGAAGAATGTAATATAATTTCATAGTCAAATTTGTAAAAAAAAAAGATCAGAATAGAATAATCATGTAAAAAGAGGCGAAGAAACCCGACTAATCAGGAAGCCGTGAAATCTGAAACTTAGAGGAAACCAAGAACCTGAAAAAGATAGGCTGATCTATATCGGTAGGAAACCTGTAAATAGTAAAGCGTGAGGAAAAACATGCTAAAGGAGCCTATAATGCAAGTAGAACAAAGTAAGGGAAAATGATCGTTAATCACTACTATCAAATACTACAGGGATAATTTGTAGAGAATTTAAAACTACATCTATTGAATTATTTTTGTAAACTAATAAAAAACTTTTAATAATACTTTAACAAATTTATTTATTGAAGTTTTTATTATTTTCTTGTAGTCTGGTTGTATTTAAAAATAATGTATTCAAAACAGGTCCTCGTCTCACACAAATGGTTACATTTCGTGGATGTGTTGGGTGCTTACAATTTGCAAGGAGTGCAGTGTCCCTACATGTTATACTTCGTGCTTTATCGCAAGGTACTAGGTACTTAAAATATTTCCTTCTAATCTTAGATAACTTATTACCGTCAATCAGTTGAAAGTTTCTTACTTTTAATTTATTATATTTTAAACACAGATATATGAATGTATTTTCCGAGGAGTAAACAGATTTATTAACTAAAATCATTTAAATACAAACTATAATGACATAAAATAATTTATTCATAATAAGTAAATATTCGAAAATATAAAAGTTCAATTAATAAGTTTGTTAAAAATGTCAATCAGATGGTGATATATTCTGAGCTGCAGCAACAAGTGTGTCATGGATTTCTTTCGTAAATGATATCTGAGCATTAACGGTACTTAAAAACTGAGGATACGTCAAAGTATTATCTGGTATTCCAAGATTTTCCGTACGAGTTGGAGCTACATGTAGATGTAAGTATCTCGTACCACTTTCCCCTTGACTTAAGCATTTAATCGAAGTTTTCTACAAATTTTCGTAAATTAATTTATTCACGAGTTACCTTATAAATCTTACCAGGTGTAATTCAACTTGATCACAAATCGAGTAGAATTCTTCCAGACATTTATCAAAACGGGGTATTTGCACGTCTACCCCTTTTCTGTAACAAAGAGGAAGTTTACTAAGGAAAACTTTTTTTCTAATTGCTTACAAAGAACCAACATCCACTTGACTGTTTTGATTTAATGTTTGAGCTGCGGTTTTGATTGTGTTCTGTAAAAATGAGAATATAGTAAATTTAAATTAATTGTAATTTCTTATTACTGAAAGGGACTCCCGCAGAGGTCCGATTAAAGATTTTATTTTTGATATATTATCCAGTGGTTGGGGAGGTTGCTGTTGTTGTTGTGGGTTCTGTTGAGGTGGAATCCCCATACCAGGAACATTCATCTTTCTAATTGTTCTGGTTTAATTTATAAATTAATATTATTTTTAAAAAATCACCACAACATAACCGCAAAATGGTAAATATCGATAAAGTAGTTTTCTGTAATTGAATTATTTTCAAAATAGAGTCCCTTTATCATTTTAAAAATAATTATTTGAAACGTTTGCAAATTAGAGTTAAATATATTTTAAACGATGCCTAATTTTCGTTATTTATATAAACGATAAATAGTTAATATTAAAAAATCAAACTTAATTTGACTTGTCATATGGTGTTATCACATGAACAATCAAAATGCAGGACTAGGATTGGTCAAACCTCAAACGTCACATTGGGTGCCAGAACTTGACGTACAGCAGCTGATAATAGGCGTTGTCATTCACGAAACTGTTTTACAGTTCAATTTTATTAATTCTCGCTATTTCTGCACATTAAACAAACTTCAACCATGGCTCTAAGCGATGCTGATGTTCAAAAACAAGTAAGTATCGTTCTTCGGATGACCTAAATTTTTCTAATTTATCTTAATGTAAAATTACCCCTTTACAGATCAAGCACATGATGGCTTTCATTGAGCAAGAAGCCAATGAAAAAGCTGAGGAAATTGATGCCAAAGCTGAGGAAGAATTCAACATCGAAAAGGGCCGTCTAGTTCAACAACAACGTCTTAAAATCATGGAATACTACGAGAAGAAAGAGAAACAAGTAGAGTTGCAGAAGAAAATGTAAATATAACAATTTAATAGAGAAAGAGAGGAATTTGACAACGATATTTTCTTCCAGTCAATCTTCGAATATGCTTAATCAGGCTCGCCTTAAAGTATTGAAGGTTCGTGAAGATCATGTCCGCAATGTTTTGGAAGATGCTCGTAAACGTTTAGGTGAAGTTACCCAAAATCAGTCTAAATATGCAGAAGTTTTGAAGACTTTGATTCTTCAAGCGCTTTACCAGGTATAAACATTGGAGTAAATTGTAAGCTTGGTAAATTTCATTGGGGTAATTAAAGACGTCTTTTTTGCGTAGATAGAAGAAAATGTTTTAGATAAATGTTGTAATAGATAGTTTGACGATTTAAAAAAAAAAATATTTTCAAATATCTTTGGGGTGGTTATCAAAATATTGAGATTTGAAATTTTTGATCGGCCGCCATTTTGTTATTTGAAAAAATATAAAATAACTGTAAATACAAAATGTTGTAGAGAGCCGTAAGCTCATTTTGAAAACCTTTCGTTTTTTGAAATATTCACTGAAATGAAGGAGTTATTACGATTGTTAAAAAAACAAAAGAAATCCAATAATTACGAATAGAGGCCCCAAATCAAAAATTGGAACTAAAAAAAGTTGTTTGTTTTAATGAGTTCTAACTGCCACATTCGGGTGTAACGACTTAGTATTAACACCCTGTATATTTATAAATGAGAGTACATTCTCTATAAGGTCCTGAAAGAAATTTTCTCCCAATAATGGCAGCAATATTCAACTTTTTTTTTCAAATGATTTGCTATATTTTTTTTCGATTTTTCTGATAGTAATTTTAATTCTTTAGAACCATGTAAACTATTATGGTTCTTACATAATAATATTTTTGAGAAAAATTTGATTGAAAGTTGAAGTTTAGGTTTGCCATGGAAATAACTGATTTTTGTAATTTCTATCCAGTCGGCGATGAAAACAAAGTGTAATTTAAGAACATTAGCTACAACTATTCATGTAACCTTAATTAACAACCCGTTAACCCTTATATTAACATCATGTCACACTTTTCAAAAAAATTGTATACAGAATTATTATTGATTATTTCCATAGCAAACATAAATTTCAATCAAATTTTTCTCAAAAATTGTGTTATATAAGACCCATAATGATTTTTTTGTGCAACCGTACGCGAAGTGGGCGTTTCGCGTCCGCTGTTCAGGACGCGAAATCTAATTTCGCGGCCGCTGCTATGGTAGCGTCCGCTAAAGTAAAAATCATTGTAATTTAGACAAAACTAATTGTTTTATTTACTCCATAACCATAGTAACGCACTAACTGAAAGTCGTTTTTCTATTTACAATGAATTAAGCTGTAGGTTTTATAAAAGCAATAACATTTACAATTACAAATTTTTTACGGTTGCACAAAAAATATTGTGTATACCTTGTCCGCGAAATTCTTTAGCGCCATCGAGATTGTCTTTCCTCGGCCGCAAGCGTCCTCGGCGACAATTTTCTCTTGGTACGATAAAGACACATTTCGCGTCCTTGGTATACAAATAACTATTATGGTTGTAAAGATAATAAAAATTACTGTCAGAAAAATCGAAAAAAAGTGTAGCATGTCTTTTGAAAAAAAATATTGCTTTCATTATGCAAATGCAGATTTTGTAAAATTTCTTTCGCTATCTTCTACAGAATTTACTCTCATTTATGACTATATACCTACAGGGTGACAATACTCTACCCACAGTAACTTTGTTATTGTAATACTTGTAGAGTCGGTTAAATAAGTAAAATTGGGCAGAATTACAAGGCAAATCTAACGCCGTTCTTGTTTTTGATCAATGCTGCTGATTTTCTGAAATAATCTGAATAAAATACATTTATCAAAAACAAGAATGGCATTACATTTGTCTTGTAATTCTGTCAAACTTTGCTAATTTACCCAACTCTATAAGTTTTGTGATAACAAAGGTACCTATATAAGGTGGGTAGGATTTTTATCACCCTGTATACTTTATGATTGTTATTTTTAAAAATAACGAAGTTATACGCCTGGTGAGGCAAGTCTGGAACACCCTGTATGTCTCCAGGGTGGAAGTTCTACTACACTGCCTGTTTACTGATTGTAGGGGAAAGTAATTAAAAATTGATTTATTTGATATATTATTGTTTTAGCTTTTCGAACTTAACGTTACTATAAGGATACGTGCACAGGATAAGTCATTAGTTGAATCAATCCTGCCTGAAATAAGTGATAAATACAAGCAAGCTGTTGGTAAAGATGTATCATTGAAAATTGATCCGGAAAATTCTTTGCCTGCCGATACCACTGGTGGTATTGAACTTCTTGCCCATCAAGGAAAAATTAAGATCAACAATACACTGGAAGCCCGTTTGGAACTAATTGCAGCACAGTTGGTACCCCAAATACGTACTGCTTTGTTTGGCCGTAATGTAAATCGTAAATTCACTGATTAAAGTGTTATTGAAATTGTTAATAGTCAGTATTTGGTTATTAGAAGATTAATTTTTCATGTTGTTTTCATAAGGTCATGATTTATGATTATGACTAGAATATTTTAAATTTGTTTTATTTTAGCTATACATTTGGCATTCCATACATGAACCATTTTAAAGTTGTGCATGTTTTAATGCTTGTATTTATGTAAGAGAAAATAATAATTCTGTATAGTAGTTGCATTAATTTGTTGTAAATATTGCGTGTCCCGTTTGTTGGTAAAGGATAATTGTATATCGAGAGGAAACTTTTAGCTTCAAAAGAATTAAATTATAACTTGCGCTTATTATATAGAATGTAGTCGGTGTAATCCAATGTAAATAAACAATATTCCAATACACTGAATCTATAATAAAAGAATCTGCACAAAATTACATATAAGATACATTTTAATCAAGAATAGTAAATTATAAGCTAGTAACCAATAGGTGACCCACTTTTTTGCATATAAAAATCACGATTTTAAAATTAGATTACTAGTCTCGTTTGATTTTTTATTGAATACGTTCCCAATATGTCGATTAAATTGTTACAGTTTCATATTTGGTGGCTTGGTGTCTTAGGGCTTTGGGATACCAAAGAGCGAGGCGTTTCAGGTGCAATTCACATCTTTTGTATTATTTTTCCTCAAATATTAAACTCGTTTTCTGGCACAATTAATATGATTCAATGCAACGGTAGAGTGGCTTGTTCGTTGGAAAATGTAACGTATACAGTTTTAACTTACTCAGGAATTTATGTATTTTTTGCATACTTGTACAATCAAAAATTATATCAAGATGCAACTGGAATTTTAAATGGTTTAGTGGAAGAATTTAAAACTTACACGTATACAACTGCGGCAGAGGAATTTACCCGAAAAGTTGCTAGAATTTGCACAATTTATTGCTCTGTAGGATTACTAGAATATGGAGTTTCACCATTGATTGATTATTCTAATTGTTTAAAGCGTAATAACACAAAGGCTGCATTAACATGCGGACTCCCAACACCCGGATATTTTCCTTTTAATAGCGTCGAGAGCCCTGGTTTTGAAATTGCTTACGTTTTTCAGTTTGTTTGCGCTATTTTGTGTATTATGTCAATTACACAGCCAATGATGCTGTGTGCCACTGTTGCATATCATGTTATTGCTCAATTGAATATGTTGAAGGATAATTTGAAGAATATTCATAAGGAAAAATCGGAACTTAGATGCTTAGTATTGCAACGCTGTGTGGACCATCACGTGGCATTATTAAAGTATGTAAGTTTATTATTGAAACAGTAGGTGTTAAATTATTGGTTTGTAGTTACACTGAAATAATTGCAACAGCTCTCAACCAACTCCTTTTGAAATATTCTGTTTTGATGGCAGTCATTTTTAGCGTTCTTGGGATTCAAATTATTCAGGTTTTATATTGAAACAAAAGTAAAAAATGTTATTTTAAAGCAGTACTTTTTTAGATGATTGTAACAACTGTAGATCTGTGTAATTTAGTACGATATATTATTATGTTCCTTGGATGGATAATTATTTTACTCTGCCTTTCCATCGTTGGTCAGAAGTTAATTGATGAGGTATTTGGGGAAAATTAAAAAAATAATTAGGTACCTGTTAATAAAAATTACTAATTTTAGAGTTTGGAAGTGGCTGACTCTGCATATAATGTTCCATGGTATGATGAATCAATTGAATTTCAAAAAATGATTCGGCTTATCATACTTCGATCTAATAAGCCTTTAGTTTTGCGTTGTGCCTCTATTAGCGATCTTTCTTTTCCAAGTTTTGCTAAGGTAGGTGGATCGTAAGAATGAAAAAAAATGTGCTTCAAAATTAAAAAGTGGATGTAGGTACAAACCTCCCCTGGACTTTCCCATACTAAAAATAAACATTTCGTTTTTGGTATTCAACAGTAGTTCGCGAGACAGCATTGGAAATCAATTGAATGCGTAGCGAGACAGAGGTTTGATAATTTGATATATAGGTAGTACAGACGAAAGACACGCATCTGTAGTAATAAACAATAAGCCGGGACTCGGATAGAAATCAACATCCAGAAATCCGGCTTGAAATTACAGCTGGCGAAGCTGGACGATCGGTACCGACGGACGACCCGTTTCTGTACGAGTCCAGCCTAAATCTTCAAAATTTACACAACAGGGTTAAAATTCACGAAATCCTCATCAACCGTACATTTTAGCTATATGAACACCTTATAGCCTTATACTATGTGAAAGGCAATTACATTTTGCATTCAACTATAGTAGGATCGACTATTATTTGTCGGGTCCAAAGTCCAGACTGTGGTATGAAGTAAGTTAGCTCGGCTCGCTGTAATTTGAGATCTTCTACTGTTTTGCACCAGTGACACCAAAACAGTTTTAAGCTATCAATTTGAATATTAATAAAAATATTGGTCATAAAATCAGAACATGTTGGGAACCGCTGTGGTAGGGAATCCGAGTCGCTATCCCAACAGCAATCTTTCTGTCAATCACATCTACCTGCTTCGTTCGCCACCGTACAGGACCAACTTAACCGATGTCGCCGTGACGTAAAGAAAAAATCTAGACATACGTTTCTATTGTACATGTTGGAGTTTATACTATAAAGAGAACGTAAAGAATAAAAGGGGTATGTGTTTACTTCATTCCTACAAGCGACTAAAAATAATCTACTTTACTATATACAGGGTGACTGATTTTTCATTGTTCAGCTTATATCTGCTGAAATATTAAAGATACAAGAAAAAGTTAAAGGAGAGACTTAGCTACGAGAACCTGGTGTATAAAATAGCGTAAAGAAGGTTTTTCCACCGCCTACTTATTTTCTGGAAAGATATGTAACTTTTTTTTTTAAATGGAACACTATATTTTTGTGGAATAAGATTCTAAATTAATTTCTCTTTACAAGCATGTATCACTAATAGCGATTGGCTTTTAAATTACGTCTAATAATTTAAAAAATAAAATTATAATAGGCGGCTGTGATATTCTTTTTTTTTTTATTATTATTATTAAGTGGGCCCAAAAATATTTAGAATTTATTGAATGGTGATCAATTTGAACAATCATTATAAGACACATGATGTTTTGTTCAATTTCATTAATTTGTAATTAAGTAAATTTATAATAATTTTGTTACTCGCAGAGGAAATAATAGAAATCGTAGCAAATCTCACAATTTTATTTTTTTTGAATTACTAGGCGTAATTTGAAAGCAAAACGCTATTAGTGATACATTTTCGTAAAGAGAAATTGATTTAGAATTTTATTCCGTAAAAATATACAGTGTTCCATTTATAAAACCAAAGTTACATATTTTTTCGGAAAATAAGTAGGCCGTGGACAAAACTTGTTTCCGCTATTTTATACACCAGGTTCTCTTAGCTAAGTCTCTCCTTTAACTTTTTCGTGTATGTTTAATATTTCAGCAGATATAAGCTGGACAATGAAAAACCAGCCACCCTGTACTAACCTACTATACAGGGTGAGTAAAAAGTATGGAATAAATTCATTATCTCCCAAAATAATGTTTTTTTGGGAAAACTCTCGCACACGTATAGCGATTTAAATTATGGCGCATATTTTAAGCTGTTTCAATTTTTTTTTGCGACTGTCACTTTTTTGTGGTGACGTCAGAGTAATTTTTTTTAAATGGCACCCTATACTTTTTTTGACGCATTTCGACAAAAGACGTCATTCTGCATCCGAATAAGTATCGTGACCTTGAAATTGACAGTTTCTGCGATGTTCATTTTTTAAATCTGAAAATTGTTATTTTCAAAAACATTAATATTACGCAATTTAAGTTATTTATTAAGAACCAATAATTAACATGAAAAACAATCAACCTATGAAACTGGTAAACTCATAACGAGAGATCAATAAAAAAAACCAATTAGGGCAGGCTATGAAATTGAATTATATTAAATTGGTACTGTAGCTGCATCCACAAAATGACATTTCTGACATGAAAATTTAAAACTGAACGCTCTTGTCTAAGTTTTTAAGTTTTTTATTTGATAATAATATTTTAATAATTTGATAATCCAATAAAAAACTTAGACCTGAGCGTTCAGTTTTAAATTTTCATGTCAGAAATGTCATTCTGTGGATGTGGCTACAGTACCTACCAATTTAAAATAATTCAATTTCACAGCCTGCCTTAATTGGTTTTTTTTTATTGATCTCTCGTTACAACCAAACAAAAGCTTAATTAGGAGCTCGAACTGTATCCCATTAAAGTTTTACTTAACAATTTTTCAAATTTAAAAAATGAACATAGCAGAAACTGTCAACTTCAAGGTCACGATACTTACTTATTCGGATGCAGAATGACGTCCTCTGTCGAAATCCGTCAAAAAAAGTATGGGGTGTCATTTAAAAAAAAGTACTCTGACGTCACCACAAAATAATGACTGTCGCAAAAAAAAATTGAAACACCTTAAAATATGCGCCATAATTTAAATCGCTATACCTGTGCGAGCGTTTTCTAGAAAAAACATTATTTTGGGAGATAATGAATTTATTCCATACTTTTTACTCACCCTGTATAATAATAATATATATGGTGTTTCATTTAAATTAACAAAGTTGCTTATTGTACTGTGGAAAGCAAACACCCTGTATACGTAATATAAATTTACTAGAATGCAAATCTATATACTGAACAACTTTTATATTTAAACTTTTTCCATATTTTGACTAATAACGGAGCTATAGGAGCATCAATTTCCGATATTCAAAACCTCGTAGAGGGCGCCACAGAGAAATTCTAGCAATAATCAAAACACGAAAATATATCTAATACCAAGCTGCACAAGTGTAGAAAATTTAAACAAAAGCGTGTGGCCAGTTTTTCTGTAATTACTCAAAAATTTCAAAATTTTTAGAACAGCGCCGCCGTTGCGACCGTTTTTGGATTTACTAAATACATTTTTTTCATGGTATAGTACCGCCAAAGGGCTTATAAGCTGTTGCTGAACCTGATCAGATAACTGGTTTTTGAGTTGTGGGACGGTAAAGTCAAAATTTTGAAAAATTCATAGCGGCCGCCATTTTGAAGTATTAGAGAGTATGGTAAAAACTGTTTCCCTTGATTTATGGTCTTGCCTTCATATCCTCAACTCAGATTTTCAAAATTCTGCTTCTAAAAAAAATGCTACCAAAAAACATGTCTAACTTCCGTTTCCGGTTTCGGATTTTTTGAAAAGTTTATTTTGTCGATGAAGTTTCGATATACCCCTTCATTTAAAATTTCATTAAAATCGGTTCACTAGTTTTTGCGTTAGATGTTTACATACCTATACAGGGTAGCTATAAAGGATTGGACCAAAGCCGTGGCCAAGCGCGAATATACGGGGGGGGTGGGGGGGAGTAATAAGGGTAATTCCCCCCCCCCCGAGCAAATACATAAATAAATTGAAAATGAAGATCTGTATGTTGTATTAAAATTTATTAAACAAAATTTGTTCGCGTTTGACATCACTGTAACTGTTATAACACGATACAAAGTATATGAAAAACCAAAACAGATGTCAAACAATGCGGTCGGGGTTGTTGAAGCAGCATTTTAAAGGAATTAGAAATACCCCCGAAAAGTCCAGTTAACCAAAAACTATTAAAATATTTAAGGTTTAACGGCAACCATTGAAAGCTGAACCCATTACAAGTAGACAAAAGACAGGAACATGCAAATTCCAAAATATTTTATCTTGAAATAACAAAATTTAGCTAGACTGGAGTTTTCATTTTTTATACGCAGGTCATATAGGTATATCTTAATTTTAGTTTGTTACAGTAATCAATACTAATATGTTTGTAAATCTTGTCATTTTAGTACTTCCAATAAATTAGTAACTTTATTGTAGCTTAGATTCTAACTTTTGCTGCTTTTAAAAAATATTTAAATTTATATTCCATAGAAACTGAAATAAGTAAAGGCTGTTTGACTTAATTTTTATTCACTTCTCAATTTGGTGCATAAAATTGACTATTCAACTCATCTGCCACCTGTCAAAAATTGACCAATGAAAATGCAGGATTTCAAGTGTTTTGACCAATCAAAATGAAATTATACTGACAATTTGACACACCCTAAACTGACCAATCCGGTTGCGTTTTACTCACTTGATAAGCCAATCAGCGCACTCCAAATTTGTATATTCTCGGATATTTAGGACTAGTACAAAATTTCAGCGATAATTTTTCTGTCAAAAAAAAACTGCTTCCAAACCGAGGTGGTGAGATTTCACAGTATTCTTGGGAGTTTTACCTTCTACAGCTTCGTTTATCTCTTCAAGTGTACTCTAGCCAAACCATTTTGCTTCCATTTTACCGTAAATGTCACAAACCATACACAAAATAGAGTAGAGTGGGGCAGAAGTACGCACTTAATTTTTTATGAACTATAATTACGTTATAACAAATATTGGATGTACTATATACCCAGGAAATAAATGTTATGGGTTTATTGGAACATCTAAGTTTAAAAAAAGTACTAAAATATATCAAAATTTGACTTTACTAACGAAAAGATGTACGACTGCAGAATTGTACTTTTGTCCCCTTGGTAGGGTAAAAGTACGCATGTGGTAGTGTAAAAGTTCGTGATTAAACTTAGTCTTAAATTTGAGTTATTAGATATAAAACAAGTAGTAATACAGGATAGTTATAAATTTTTTTATTTAATTATACACAGTAGTCACACTTAAATGCCCCTACTCCTTCGTATGGAGAACAAACTTCATGTCACCATTCCTGACATTGGTTGCATTGCACCCAGTCGTCGGTGGGGTAAAAGTACGTGCGTTCTTTTGCCTAATACCAGTGTGCGTATTTTTACCCCACCCGACATTTTATATTTCCCGCTATTTATATTTGCTAAATACGTAAACACAGCGGTTTGGTTTTGCAATACCTACGATGTTCAACCACTGTTAATTATGTAATAACCACAGTTGTTTCAATTTTTACAGCTTATAAGGAATTACATGCAAAAATATGTTAATTAAAAATTACTTTAATTGCATATTTAAACTAAATTACCTCATTTTTCTACGTCGTAAATCCGATACAATCACCAAACTGGGTACACCTTGTTGTGCAATTATTGACTGTGAATTAAGACCACATATATCCCTCTATGTATTCTGGTTGATTAAATATGACCGGTGCGTACTTTTACCCTCCGAGTACTTTTGCCCCACTCTACTCTACGTAGAAAGAAACATTAAATTTCATACAATTCTTGGGCGTTTTACCTTCTACAGCTTCCTCTATCTCTTCAAGTGTACTCTGTTGAACCCGTTTTGCTTCCATTTTACCGAAAATATCACAAAGTATGCACAACATACGTAGGTAGAAAGAAAAATTAAATTTGATTTTTGTCTGGTTTGTAGTATATAAAACCATGGTTACGAAGAAAATTATTATTAACCTGATTTGAAACTATTAGTTATTTATTGTATAAGTGTCTTAGGTAGTATTTTATCCACGCAAGAATGTTTAAACGCGAGAACGAAGTTCGAGCATTTAATTTTCTTAAGTGGATAAAATACAACTAAGACACGTATGCAATACAACGTTTTATCCACAAACAGACCAGAGAGTGGCGTTTTTAAAGTAATATTTTAGAAAAATTTTATTTTGACATTTTGAACTGACTTTTGTCTGCTATAGATTTACCATTGTTTTAATTATAAAACCTATGTGTTTTATTAATATCATAAGACGTCTCTTAGTAGTGGAATTATGACCTTATAATACACCGGTTGTGGATAAAAAAATTTAAATTTGGTTCGTCAAATTGTCCTCCGAATACTACTCGTAACTACGAAATAATCCTGCAATTTTTGGACAGTACGTATTCGTACTTGATGCAGGATAATTCGCTATTCGTCCTTCGGACTCATAGCGAATTATCGCGCATCAAGTACTCTTACATACTGTCCAAAAATTGTCGGATATTTCGTAGTTACTAGTAGTATTATATATGACAATTTTCACGAGTGAAAATTATCGATAATTTCTGCTAGTGGTATCAAACAATAATTTTTTATAAATATTCATTTATTTCCTTAATACTCAATTTTGGGAAAATAAATTTTAAAAAGTGCTTTAGTTCGGTGAATAGTCCATCGAATACCATTCGTAGTCAAAGTTAGGTAATTATTTTTGTGGTGCATCCACTCATGTTGCTGGCGCTTGCGATTATCACTCGTGCTACGCACTCGTGATAATCGTATCCAAGCGCAATCAACATTCGTGATAGCACCACAAAAATAGTCGACATAACTTTGACTACTCGTGGTATTATAAGTGAGAATTTTGCATAATGCCTCATATTTTTAAAAATTCTTCGGAACCCCCGTTGCCAGGGGGTTCTCCATATACCGTCCACAATTATTTACCTTTACCCCCCCCCCACAGATTTTCTCTAGATCCGCGCTTGGCCGTGGCGCTCA
Source organism: Hemicrepidius hirtus (assembly GCA_963082805.1). Classification (NCBI taxonomy): domain Eukaryota; kingdom Metazoa; phylum Arthropoda; class Insecta; order Coleoptera; family Elateridae; genus Hemicrepidius; species Hemicrepidius hirtus. Next base: position 9,030,655 of record OY720165.1, read on the forward strand.
AACGCTTTGAGATTTTAATTTGAAATTTGGAACACTTCAATACGACATCACTTCGCATATTTTACAGTATAGAAAAATTTTCTTTGACTCATACTTTCGGAGCCCGGCCGCCATCTTGAATTTTCTTAAATGGTAATAGGGGTAATGCAATACAGCATTACAAAGCTTGATTATTTTTCTTTCTAACCATGGTAAATTAATATGGGGTTACATAATAAAATAATGCAAAAAATTAGAAAGCAATTTGCCGTATGCTGAGACGGCTATTTATTGTATGCTTCAAATCTAGGTAGCTCTGCCTTAACACAACGTCAAAATTAAACAAAAAGCAAAATAAACAAACAATGAAGAAACAAGGTGTACCTACTAAAATTAAACAAATAATTCTAAAAGTTGAAAAACAAATACCATATTGTGATTGTTAAAAATATGGTATCAAAAAACTGTTTAAATTCACGAATATATTAAAACTGTTTTCTGTCACCATACCTAATCAGTTTCTGTCAACCAATCCATGTTTAACAAAATTCAGATTATTAAATTTCTACGAAAAGTATGACAATGTACCTACCTACTATCACAGTATATCGCTTCTACTATCATCTGCTAAACAGTTATTGATTGTTTTTTTGTTTAATTTTGAAGCTCTGTTAAAGCAAAGCCACCTAGAATTAAAGCATACAATAAATAGCTACCTGAGCGTACGGCAAATTGTTTTCTAATTTTTCTCTATTATTTTCTTATGTAACCCTATAATAATTTACCACAATTAGAAAGAGAAAAAGTTAACCTTTCTAATGATGTATTGCGTTACCCCTATTACCATTTAAGAAAATTCAAGATGGCGACCGGGCTCCGAAAGTATGTGTCAAAGAAAATTTTTCTATACTGTAAAATATGCGAACTAATGCCGTATTGAAGTGTTCCAAATTTCAAATTAATATCTCAAAGCGTTTGAACGCTACGACTTTGGTCCAATCTTTAATAGCTACCCTGTATACATACATACACACACCCACCCACAGACATTTTTTCTAAACCACTTGTTTGGGTTTCTGGAGGTCCAAAACACGCATTTCCGCGAATATCTCAATTTCAAAAATTTTTATGGTATCAATACTTCCCATATATATACCTACCAGTGGTGGTATGGTATGGCACGCCGTATCGGCCATAATAGAATTTCTTATTAGGGTATAAAGTTTTCTCGTTAGGATATAAAATATTTGTGCGCGTGAAAGTTTCTTATTAGGATATAAACTTTTTCTGTATTGGAATTTCTTGTTTGCGCATGTGTTAGAATCTCTCTCTTCCAGTGGCGGTCCGTGGGTTAAAAATCAGGGTAGGCAAATCCAAAAAATTCAAAAAACTTCAAAATTTCAAACAGCACTTTATTCAAATTAGTATATTAGAGAACACGTATATTATTTTTTATATACAAGACCAATACGTCTTTCTTTCATAGCCGCAAAATGATCGATTATTTTATCATACCACCAATTGCTTTGTTCCAGTTCGGAAACTAAATCTTTTTCTATTGCACTTAATGCTGAAAATCAGTCTTGATTTATTAAATTGCGCCAATAAGTTTTAATTCGCTCTAATGCAGAAAAGTTCCCTTCTGCAGAGGTAATCACCAACAGACAAATAATAAGCGAACGTGTTTACTTAAAGAAAATACAATTCCCATCAGTAGTTCCTTGTTCAAAGGCGAGCCTCCGCCAGCACAGAATCCCGCTACACCCCCACTAAGGAACTAAATGTTATCTTCATTGCAATTGTACCTACAGTTCCGAACTAAAAAGAGAAAACTGAAATAAACAAAAATAAAACCTACATCTGTAGTACATCAGGTAAATTGCAACAAATAATGTTTTTAAATTTTATTGCATGGTAGGTATTAGCATTAGGATTTACTATAGGAATCGAGAGGAAATTTAATTCTCAGCAGTAGTTCCTTGGCCATAGGCGAGCCTTCGCTTGTACAGAATACAGCAATACCCCCACCACTACTAGTAGTGTACGATCTCAATATTAGAAAGTTTTTGTATACGAATTATGAGACTTGTCAACAGTGACAGACTGGTAAACTAGCCATAGCTAGGCGAGCCTTACCGCTTTGGAATCACGTACGCTGTCGGTATCGCATATCGGTTTATTTAAATTCTACGAAGTGATTTTGTTCTTAATAATAGTAAATATATAAAGTATGTCTTTTTTTAAATTTGTTTTTTCTATAGCAGATGTTAAAGTGTGCTTTGTTCGACTAAAAATAGTTGATCAAGTATTACTTTAACCGCAAGGGTAGATAAAGTAACACTTTAACCGCAAGGATAGATAAAGTACTTTAATTTTCTGGAAACTCCATGGAAACCGAATGGAAACCTTTGCTACTGAGATTTTCGGGTTTAATATAATCTAATTTTAAATTTTTTTTCTTTTACAAATTTTTCTTATTTTTTTAACATCTGCTATAGAAAAAAATAGAATTTTATACACGACGATAAAATTTAAATATCGACACGCGAAAATTAATTCACTCGCGATTTCATCGCTCTTGAATTAACACTTTCCGCTTGTCGATAAAATATAATTTTATCGTCTTGTATAAAAAATAACTATTATTTCAAGTTACGGATTATTTTTGATAATTTTTAGGTGATAATTAATAATTTTTAGGTAGGCCCTGCCTACCCTGCCTAATAGGACGGACCGCCACTGCTCTCTTCCATATAAAGTTTTTTCGTGCATGATATTTTTCTTATTGTGGTATGGTATACAGTTTTAATGCGCACCTTCACCACGCTGACCGGCGCGTGGTATATAATTAACAGATTGTCTTAACCCGGGTGCACCATGCTATGCGCACTCCCTAATAAATAATTATGACATTGAAATAGTTCTGACACAGTTCACCCTTGGCGCGGCTATCGATATTGTGACGTAGCGAAAACAACCGCGCATGTTCGTAGGTAATTCCCGGCATAGATTCCCGGCATTTATATTCTAAAATTTGCTGATCATCAAATATTTTGTTATCTTTAACGCTTTTACGTTTAGAATTTTGGTGTTGTTTATTCCCTTTGTTCTGCGTTTGTATTTATAATTTTTAGTTTCTAATTTAGTGTGTTCTATAATAATTAATAGTGTAGGTAGTTTATTAGTGTATAAGGACCATTACATAATTAATAATATGTGTATTTTTTATATACTTTTAGTGGACTGTAATTATTCACTGGTTAATTTTAATAATACAATAACTTTATTTTGAGCAACACTTTATTAGTATATTATGTTCCTTCGACCATCTAGTTCGAAGGTTTTTGCGTTACTGCCCCTTAACCTTAGCACCACCGGGGTTCGGGGGTGGCAATAGACACCCTTGTGACAAATTTAAAATAGTTAAGAAAACGGCACAAACATGCCCCCCGGGTTGAAAGAAGTTACTTTCAAAACAAAGAAACGTCATGCACAATTATTACATTATAGGCAGATTTTACAATAATTATAGAAAATTAATTAATTTACAAATATAAAAACAAACTTAATTAAATAATTAAACAAATTAGTACTTAATTAAATAATTACACAAATTAGTACTTAGTTACAGTATACCTATACATAAATTGTTTTTTTTTTGTTTTAAAGTTTTTAAGAATAGATAATGTTAATCACTTAAGGCGGCTTGGAAGAGGGGTTAGGCAACACGCCACGCTAGCTAAAAATTGGCAAAAACCTAAAAACTTTTGTCCAAGATTACGCTTACAACGTTTTTTTTAAAAAGCTGATCGATAGTTTATTTTAATGTTTGACAGTATAGAATGGTTTGTTCGGATTTCGTTTTTTTAAAAAAAAATCCAAATTGCTTATAGAGGCCAATTTGTAAATTTTTTATTATTGAAATATAAGGTTAAACTAACAAATTTCGGCAAAACCGGATCCGAACGTTCACTTATGTAGTTGATTAGAATTGAATAAAACGTAGAAAACGATTTCAACCGTACACATATTTTAGTTATCTTTGTCAAAGCATATAATATTTGAATAGGGTTTTTGATCAATCGTAACAACTTTGGAAATAATGGTTAGGCAACACACCACGCTTTTAGTTTATACGTTATGCGTAGTGGGCTTTTGGCATTTGACTGTTTTTAGGTTTTGAAAATTGACTCCGCGCTCAGCTAGCACTAACTTCCATATCCGCTTCTACCCATATCCCTACTCTCACTTCCACCCTAACCGCGCGCCAAATTCAAAAATAAAGTTTCTAACAGACCCTATAATAATTATTATGTTGTATCAATGTATGTATGTAAGTATGTAAATGTATGTATGTAAGTATGTAAATGTATGTATGTATATATTTTTCCTTAAAATAAATAAATAATCCTAATATTATATTAGTTTTAAAAAAAATGTTAATAAATTAATTACACAAAATATGTTCTGACTGTAATCACGTAAATTCAAAAAAATCATTTAAATTGTAGAATGCATAATCCAATGTTTTAACTTTTGTCTGAAAAGATGCAAAGATACATTTTCTTTTAACTTTAACGGCAGATTCCTTTCTTGCTTCTTGTTAAATATATTGTGTTATGTTATAAATAAAAAATGCGGCGTCGCGTCGTTTGGTTTAGTTTATACGAGCCCAGTTGCACATGTATTGGACCAAAATGTTTTTCAAACTTATAATGTCCAAAAGTTGAGCGATACGATAAACCGCGTAAACATTCTGACAAACCATGTACTTACCTAATATTTCTTAAACTTTACATATAATAATATTATGAATATTAAGAACAAATTGATGCGCATTAGAATATTAAAGTAAGTAAGTAGAATTTTAAAGTAAAAATATATATACCTACGAGCTAGTTTTATAACTTAAAAGCATCAATTTGTTCTTTCATGCCCAAAAAGGGGATAAGGGGATGTTTTCAAAACCACCAATTTATTTATGATTGTAGTTTTTCAATGAATCTAGTAATAATATGTAAAGTTTAAGAAATATTAGGTAAGTATACATGGTTTGTCAGAATGTTTTCGCGGTTTATCGTATCGCTCAACTTTTGGACATAGTATAGATTAAATTTAAATCATAAGTTTGAAAAACATTTTGGTCCAATATATGTGCGACTGGGCTCGTAATAGCTATTCCAGTGTTCCAGTGGCGCGATTCCGTAAAATTTCGCCGCGAGTAATCACACACCTCGCTCCTTCCAGTGAAAGTAAAAATTCTGCAGTTTTCGTAGCATACAAGTCAGGGTCCGTATCTGGAACATTACCACCTTCCACGCCACAATGCTCATCAGTTGTCGTAAATCTGTAATTTGCGGTGGGGCCGCTTCTTGTATCCCAAACTAACGAAAAAGTTGAACTTTTGGAAATAGAATTGAATACATTAAGTAGCTACAAAGTTCAATAAAATTAAATAGAAAATTGTGCTGTTAGATACACCGCCGATTATGTGATTAAAAAAACACTTGATAAGTTTAAATGCGAAGCTTGTCGCATGCACTTCGTAAAATCCAGTAAATTTAAATATACAGATGAACTATTAATAAAAAAAACAAGGCGTTTAGGTTTAAATGTCGAAACGGTGCTGATTTGGGAAACTTGTGCCCCCCTTTTCAACTAGCAACAAACATCGTAGAAATTTGCCTAACGGTATTTGCAAACAATTATCCCAGAATTAAAAGTGTACTCGGCATAAGGGAAACAATAACTACATGGGTCTTCTAAGCCAGAAAAAAGCCAGATTGATTGTTAATATGTTCTCTACAGTCTACACAGAAAATTTATTGTTGAATTTACTATATTGTTAAGACTTCGCAAACAAACCCAAAACCAAAAAATATGAAATTTACAACACGAATAGGATACAATACCGCCTATCCGGTAGTACCTACATGTTTCCACATTCACAGATGTAATTGGAGTATTTTGTAAACTGGAAATTATGGCAGGAATTAACTTAACTGCTAGATTCATTAGTTGGTGATATCACGCATTGGAAATAGCACGATAAACATTAAATTTTCACTGAATAAATAATTTTTGTATTGAATAAAATTCTTGAGTGGTGAATAATAATATAAATATAATATTTATTTTAATTATTATATTTATCTAAATATTTGTTCGGTGTTTAAATTAAAATTATAAATGAATCACAAATAATAATATAAAATAGCTAAAATTAAAAAAAAAAGTTAGTAGCCGTGGGGGTTTGACCCCACTGACCCACCGCGTCTCTAGCTATGGGCTTCAATAATTTGCTATAAATATTAAATTATTTAAAATATTGAATTTTTATCTTAGATTTTTATATTATTTTCTTTCATTGTTACTTATTTAAAACAACGTAATGTTTAAGTCTCGTGTCCATGGTAGCACCTAAACAAGCCGCACGGCCGAAATTTGATTTAACTGCCGCCCTGGTGAGTGAATCCATCCCTATCAAGTCAGGAGTTTTGGGTAGTCTACATTTTAGGGGCATCACAAAAATTCTCCAGCTGTTCCAAGCCGCCTTAACGGTAAAGCGCACAATTTTGCTACACCTCGTTTTACCACACCAATTTTGGTTTTTAAAGACACAACACGCACTATGTCATCACTCCCTGGATGTAACTCGAGCACTCTACCTAGATTCCACTTCATGGGAGGTTGATTGTCTTCCTTTATTATTACTAAGTCACCTGTCTTTAAATTTATCTGCGGCTTTGTCCATTTTGACCGACCCTGGAGCTCCACTAGATATTCTTTAGACCATCTGCACCAGAACTGTTGTTTTAATTGTTGTATTCGTTGAAAACGATTTAGTCGATGTTCTGGTACCTCGGAGTAGTCTAGATCTGGCAATGCTGTTAAAGGTTGCCCTATAAGGAAGTGGGCAGGGGTTAAAGGAGTTTGATCGTTAGGATCTGAAGACATGGGAGATATAGGCCTGGAGTTTAATATGGCTTCAATTTGTACAAGTAAGGTGTACATCTGTTCGAAGGTCAAAGAGGAATTTCCGGCTACACGCTTGAAATGGGTTTTCATTGAACGAACACCAGCTTCCCACAAACCTCCAAAATGGGGTGTGCGAGCCGGTATAAAATGCCAATTTATATCAATACACGCTAAGGATTCAGTAATTGATTCTTTGTTTTTGTTCAAAAATTTTCCAAGTTCTTTTAATTCCGACCTTGCCCCGACGAAATTCGTTCCATTATCAGAATACATATGCGATGGTAAACCTCGCCGCGAAACAAATCTCTTTAAAGCCATTATAAATGAGCTACTCGTGAGGTCCGTTACTAATTCTAAATGTACTGCTTTGGTAACAAAACATACAAAAAGACTTACGTAACATTTAGAAACTTGGGAACCTCTCCCCTTGTTGTTTTTTAGAAGAAAGGGACCAGCATAATCTACCCCGCTTATATTAAAAGGAGGAGCAGGTTCCACCCTATGTCTTGGTAAATTTCCCATCAACGGATTAATGCCCTTTGGGTTTGCCCTAAAGCAAGTAATACACTTGTGTACGGTTTGCCTTGCTAAACTACGGCCCGAAAGTGGCCAAAATTTTTGCCGCACAGAAGCAAGTAACATTTGGGGTCCCGAATGCAATAATAAAATATGTTCGTGATCGAACAATAATTTGGTTAGCGGGTGTTTACCTGGCAAAATAGGCGGGTGTTTTTTATTCAACGGAATACTAGCATTCCCGAGCCTACCTCCAACCCTAATTATTCCATCTTTATCCTTAAATGGCAATAGTTTGGAATATTGATTTTGAAATGCCTGAAATTTAGTTCCGAAAACTTCTTGCTGGGCTAATCTGGTCAAATAAATTAAAGCACCTTGCAATTCCTTTAAATTCAAAATTCCCTTTGTTCTATCATTTTTATTTTGAGGTTTTACTCTACAATTACGTATAAATCGTAAACAATAAGCTACGACAAGTTGTAGTTTACTTAGTTTTGAGTAAGCTTTTACTTGAAATATGTCGCTTGAATTAATTGAAGCTAAACAATTTTGTATTTTTGAGCGCAACTCTGGTAATTTTGGAGTGTTTGAATGAAGTTCAGGCCATTTTGACGGTTCATTTGAAAGCCATTCGGGACCATTCCACCACAGTGCACAATCAGCTAAGGCGTTAGGATTAAGACCGCGAGATAATATATCGGCAGGATTTTGATTTGTAGGAACGTGTCGCCATACGCCGTGTCTTGTTAGGTCTATTATCTCTGATACGCGATTACCTACGAATGTTTGTAGTAAATCTGGACTTGTGCGTAACCATCCCAATACAATTGTGGAATCACTCCAAAATATACAATTATCAAATTCGATGTTTAAGGCACTTACCACCTTATTGAAAAGCCTTGCAACGACTAACGCCCCACTTAATTCTAATCGGGGTGTAGTAAGTGGTTTTAAGGGAGATACTTTTGATTTAGAGCACAACAGATGAGTGTATACCTTTCCCTCACCCTCATTGTCTGTTGATCGTAGGTAAATGCAACCTCCATACGCGCCTTCACAAGCGTCACAGAACGCACGAATCTCTACCCTTTCGGGATTTTTACAAAGGACATGACGTCTTATACTTAAACTGTTTAAATCTGGAAGCTCCCTATAAAATTTGGTCCAATATAAATTTATGTCTTCGGGCAAAGGCTCGTCCCATTCAAGCTTCTTCAACCATAGTTTTTGAAGCATAATTTTTGCTATAATAATGCAAGGACTGACTAAACCAAGTGGGTCAAAGATTTGCGAGGTAATGGATAACATTACTCTTTTTGTAGCAACATGGTTATATGGAGCACAATGTACCGCATAACTTAAATTGTCTGATTCACAGGACCAAGTTAAACCTAACGTTTTTGCCTTTGAATCGGCATCAAAAGTCAAAACCGAGGAAGACCAATTTGACTGGGGAATATTAGACAAGCAACGCAGATCATTGGATACCCATTTTTTCAATTCGAAGCAGCCGCGCTTTAAAACTTCGGTTACGCCTTTGCAAATATTTGAAGCTTCTGCAATTGATTCGCTTCCGCAAATCAAATCGTCTACATAAAAATGTTTCTTAATTATATCTGAAATTTGGGGAAACTCCTCCTTACATTCTAGTGCCAATTGATGCAATGATCTTATGGCCAGAAAGGATGCAGCTGTTCTCCCGTATGTTACAGTGTTTAGGGCATATACGCGAATTGGCTGCGAGGGATCAGGGCGCCAAAGTATTCGCTGAAGATTTCTTTGCCCTGGGAGATAAGGACTTGACGATACATTTTTTCTATATCGGCCGAGATTACATATGGATATTTACGGAACCGAATTACGATTGAAAATAAATCGTCTTGTATCACTGGTCCTAACATCTCAAGATCATTTACTGAAACACCAGTACTGGAGGGTGCTGATCCATCAAAAACTACCCGGAGTTTTGTAGTTTCACGATCATCTCGATATACACCGTGATGCGGCATATAATATAAAACAGCGCCGTCAGGATTGTCATTAACTTCCGTCATATGTCCCAAACTTTCATACTCTAACATGAAATCGACATACCGCCCTTTCATTTCGGGAAATTTGGATAATCTACGTTCTAAACTGTAAAATATTTTAAGCGCTAAATCCTTTGAGTCCCCTAAACTATTCTCAGATATTTTAAATGGGATCGTAACTATGAAGCGACCATCTTTATCACGACTGTGATTTTCCAGAAAATGATTTTCGCATTCTATTTCCTCGGGTGATAGCAATTTACCTTTCGGAATTTCCTCGATTTCCCAAAATTTTTCTAATTGATTTTGCACGTTGCATACGTCTTTAGCGGATTCCGATCTAATTAGATTGCAAAAAGAATTATTTGAGAGCCCTTCTGTTGGACCCGCTACTACCCAACCTAATTTCGTTTTTTGTAAAACGGGGTGATTTGTACCAAAATTTATCTGTTCCCCACAAATCAAATTCCAAAATGCTCCACTACCTATTAAAATATCGACCTTCGAGGGAATCGTAAACGAAGGATCGGCTAGCTGTAAATTTTTTGGTATATTAAATTTATTAATGTCTAGCTTTATGTTGGGGAAGCAACCTGGAATTTCAGGAAGAATTGCGCACCTCAGTTTTGAACTAAAATGATCCATGTATAGAATTTATTACTACCTCGCATTGGTCACTGGAGCGTGACGCGTTACCATTTATACCAACAATGGATAGGTCGGTTTTTATTGAATTTAAATTTAGTTTCCTATAACATGACATGCTTATTATGTTTGACTGAGAGCCTGAATCTAGAACCGCTCTAATTTGATGGGGTTTATGGTTAGAATCAAATACTATTAACGAAACAGTTGCCAATAAAATTAAATTATTCTTCGAATTATATACTGACAGAGCCACGTTAGTAGGCGCTTCTTCAACATTTTGTTGAGTAACATCTACGTCACTACGTGCAACAAGGTGTTGTGCTTTTTGTGGCATTTTCCACAACCCCTTAATTTACAATATCTGTTAATGTGGCCAGGTCTAAAACAAATAATGCATAATCTTAATTCTCTCACCTTATTGCCTCGCTCATTACAACTTAATTTCTGAAACTCGTCACAAAGATACAAGGGGTGTTTACCATTGCAAAATGCACAGGTAACACTGACTGAAAGTCATGAACGAGATTGGTTTGATTTTTCTTTGTTAAAAGTCTTTAATTTCACTTGTTTATTTTCACGACTAAGCTCTATTGTTTCTAATATATCAGCCCTAACCTTAAGAAACGAATACATATGTTGTAGAGTTGGGGAGCCTTTACCAGCTTTATACTTTTCCCACTCTTGTTCCGTAGTACTATCCATTTTACTGGTTATCAAAAATATTATTAGGGTGTCCCAACTATCAGTAGCCTCGTTCAATGATTTTAAAAGGACCTAAGGTGCTTTGCAACGGTGTCTACTAACTTGCGAATTTTACTAGACGATTCCTTTGTAATAGGTTCTAGATTAAATAACGCCTTAACATGATTGTGCACCAACAAATTGGTGTTATCATACCTACCGCACAAGGTATCCCAAGCGATACTATAATTAGTAGACGATAATTCTAATGATTGAATTACGTTGGCAGCAGATCCTACTAAACATGCTTTCAAGTAGTGAAATTTTTGAATTTCGTTTATACTAGTATTAACGTGTATTAATGACGAAAACGTATCCCTAAACTCTATCCAATTTTCGTAATGACCTTCAAATTTAGGCAGAGATATGGTAGGTAATTTTATCGAATTTAAATTAACGGAATTAATTTCACCGTGCAAGGAGCTTACATCAACTAATTCTGTTGGATTATTATCAGGTTTTTTGAGAGAAAGAAAAATGTCCTTTGCAGTGCAGATTGCATCATAATAGGCCTTTTCAAAGTTTTCTCTTTCCTTTAATTCAACTGTTAGTGCAGCTTCCTCCGCGATACATTCATATTGTTCTTGAATCCGTTCAAATTCGTCGAGCAAGGGTTCGCATTTTTTAATTTTCATTTCTAAAGCTAATAATTCTTGCTCGCTTAATATAATTTGATCATTTTGTTTTGAATCCTTAATGCGCTTAACGTGATTTTCAAAGAGTGTTAATCGCGATTTTATAGTACCTCTTTTCCTAACTAATTCGGTTTTTCTTTCGGTACCTATCTGTCATTTTGATCGAAATATAATCGGAATGATCAAAAGAAACCGCAAAGAGAAAGAGAAAGAAAAGAAACACACCTCTTATACAAATAGAAGCAATTTGAATTTTAGGATTATTTTGAGGAGAGGAGAGGAGAGCTTACGTTACCTTTTTTTTTGCTAAATATTTTGTTTCTGGGAACGTATCTCGACCCTGTTGAATAGGTTGCTGCGACGCAATCGGCTACCTGCTCCCAAAGTCCCAATGTTTTAGTTTCCTTTTGAATTGGAACCATATGTTGGGTGTGTTTGCTGCAAAACTTTAGTTTTGACCGAAACTGCCCAATTAGTTTTTCTCAACTTCAGCTGCAGTAGTGTGGCCCATGTGTGGTCCTCTGCTTAGTTGCTGCTAATTGAGTTGGACTACTATACTGTATGTCAGTTGTCCGCTATAGTTTTCTTCGTGGTAGTGTCATCAAATGTGCTACTGGTCTTGTGCCGAGTTGCTTATGATTGCTTTGGGCGACTGTCGCTGATGCACTATCACTTATTAGATTCACTTTTGTTTAATTTATAATTTTTAAAAAGATCCGTTTCGATGGACCATGTATTTCTTATATACTTTTAGTGGACTGTAATTATTCACTGGTTAATTTTAATAATACAATAACTTTATTTTGAGCAACACTTTATTAGTATATTATGTTCCTTCGACCATCTAGTTCGAAGGTTTTTGCGTTACTGCCCCTTAACCTTAGCACTACCGGGGTTCGGGGGTGGCAATAGACACCCTTGTGACAAATTTAAAATAGTTAAGAAAACGGCACAAACAATATGGGTTTCACCTGCATTGTTACTGGTTGTGCTAATACCTACCAGTACCAGAATCTTAAATAGTCTTCTACAATAATGTTATTAATTTGGCTTGTAAGTTGTAATTTCATATTAATTTTAGTTTTACATGCAATCAAAAATTTGTTTGTATATTTTTATATCCGTATGTCTCTTAAATTGATTAAAATAACTACTAAATAATATTGTAATAGTGTAAAAACAGGTTTTATTAAAATTTCTACTCAATAAATACCTATTTGGTGCTTTAAGCTCTACTTTGTTTAAATCAATTGTAAACAATAAATACTAATAATAATAATAGCAGTTTCAACTGGATAAAATGCATTTATTCGCTTATAAACTGTATTTATAAGCTAATAAATACAGATTGGTGGTCGTTATTGTGAACAATGTGAACATAGAGAGACAAATGCTTACGCGCTTTGCTTATATCGACACCTTGATTATGCATTATTTTTAAAATTGTATGTATTAGTTCGAATAAAACCTAAGAAGGCGTCTAGTTTAAAACCATAGCAGCCTCCTTAATTGTTAACTTACAGAACACAATTTTAAAAATAATGCATAATCAAGGTGTCGATACATGCAAAGCGCGTATGCATTTGTCTCTCTATGTTCACATTAACGGACACCAATCTGTATAATCTATCCATATGAAATTGATATTATTATTAATATTTAATAAATTCCTAATTTATGAAATTTTTAAAAATACCGCGCTGTCCGATTACAGCGCATTGGTGAACTGTGTCAGAACTATTACAGTGTCAGGGTCACGTAGGCCGAGTTGCCTATCTATATCCTATAAGTAACTTAACTTATCTATGAGGCGCACATTGATACATACAAGGTAATTAAAGGATGTCTATATTCTAAGGCTGTGTATTAAGTATGAAGTACTTCGTCACCTTGCATTTAGATGATTGACATAAATGTACAATAGAAACTTACAATTAGAAGCTTTTAATAAATTCAAAAATTTTAGTTAGTTATTTCTTTACTTATACTCAGTGGCGGACTGGCCAGGGGCGCTGGGCGCTACAGCGTCCCGGGCCCTTAAGAATATGTAATAATATTAACAAGAAAATTATTTATGTAAAGTGTAAGTCTTAAGTCATATGTTCTTTTATACATTTTTATTTTGGGCCCCTATTTTGGCTCGCGTCCCTACAAAAAAATCGCCAGTCCGCCACTGCTTATACTAATGTGAGATTACCGTTGAAGCAATGTTGGAGCGAGGATATGACAATCTGAAATGATTTGTCTGGATTTGTCTGCCACGCGCCGGTCGGCGTGGTAAAGGTGCGCATTAAAACTGTATACCATACCACAATAAGAAAAATATCATGCACGAAAAAACTTTATATGGAAGAGAGAGATTCTAACACATGCGCAAATACTTTATACCCTAACAAGAAATTCCAATACAGGAAAAGTTTATATCCTAATAAGAATTTTTTATATGTTAATAAGAAACTTATCACGCACACGAATATTTTATATCCTAACGAGAAAACTTTATACCTAATAAGAAATTCTATTATGGCCCATACGGCGTGCCATAGTATGGGAAAGTAAAAACCAACACAGATAACGCATGCACCGTGGTTCAAATCGTAAAATTAGGTGGAACTTGGAATCTTCTCAGAATCTCAATTATATTGATTGATTAACCGATTTGGAAAAACTGTTTTTGGTTATATTAAGAATAAAAAGACCTATCAAAAATAACCAGAATATGATTTATGTGCGATTCTTTATCATCACTCTGTATATTGCAAACGCAGGAATGCAATGCTTGATATTCAAATAAGTTTCGCACGGTAAAAAAAAAATAAACGCATGATAAATTTCGCAGGGGTTTGCACCGTAAAAATAATATATGCTCGATAAATTTTGCCCGATATATTAGGACATTCTGCATAATACAAATTCAATAAATATGCCAGATAAAATATTATATCACAATCTTAATTTGGAATTTGCGTAGGTAAATATTATTACATTACGTGCACTATTGCTTCGAGTTTCGACATTATACGATCTTAAACTTCAAAATATGTAGTAGTAGATCGCACGTACTTGGGATTGAACTTGTTTGCAGAATATTACCAGTGGGCCTGTGCAGAATACTACTCTTTAAAATAACAAATGTAAAGAAATCATATTAATAACAATGGAGTCAGTAGAAGTGAGTGTAAATTCTGTGAGTGATGGACAACGGCAAACATTTCGTACGTTACCGGAATATGCAAGTAATTCGGAAGAAGAGTTAGATATTGCACCACCCGTTCGAAAGCGTAGGAAAAAAACCGACAAACAGTGGGTAAAGGAAATGGTGTTTGAAAATAAAGAATCTGCTGAGCAAGTGGTGAAATCTGAAGTAGTATGGAGCTTTTATCACAAGAATGTGGACAAAGACGGTAATATTAGTAATATTTATCGTTGTAATCGAGTTAAATATAGAGGGGAACAATGTCAAGCTGGCATTTACTTGAGTTATCCGTCTCATAATACGAAGATAATTTTATACCGTTCACAACTTCCACATACCTGTGACAAATTGCCCACAAAATCTAAAAGTAAAATTAGCGAAGCTGTAAAAATTGAAATAAAAGCTCTGTTTGAATTCGATACCAAAATAAAACCCAAAAGGATAATGGAAACTTTGGCTGGGAAGAAATTAGAACTGCCGAATATCACAGACTTAAAAAATTATTTGGCTTCATTAAGAAAACAAAAATTTGGTCCACATACCATAAGTCTTGGGGGAAGAAACATTAATCTTGATGTTCTGGGCACACATGAAGAAAAATGTACAGAGAAAAGCAGAACAACTGGTACGCTCTAAATCAGACATTTCCAAAATAATCACTGACATAGATATTCTCCAATTAAGTAAAACTGAAGCCGTTTTTAAACAAGCGTCACATCTGTTTATTCAAAAATGGCAGGAACAAAAGGAATATTTCAAGAAAGAATGGTTTGTTTGCAATCGAAATTGGTTTGCGGGCATTTCAAATGTTACAGTAATAAGTAGCTTGTTTTTTAATATACATTGTTTTATAATTGTTTAGAATAATGCATTTTTTTTAATATACAGGGTGAGTCGGGAGGAAACTGACAAACGTCGGGTGTGTGTTCTACCCGTAAATATAAGACAACAAAAACCAAAAGTTGTTATCCGATTTTTGTTTTTTTTTTCATCAGGTAACTGCAGATGTATTTACATTTTAACTATAATAACTTTGAACTTTGAAGACACTGTATCTTGGAATAGAACAAAAATCGGATAACAAATTATGTTTTTTTTTGTCTTATATAACTTACCTATATTTATGTATACGTGTAGAACACACACCCGACGTTTGTCAGTTTCCTCCCGACTCACCCTGAACTATTTTTATACATAACCATTCATATTCTAAAATAAATAACATTTATTATTTTTATCGAGGGGTTTCTCTCTTTATTTTAAGCGCTTGCTATTTTTATCGAGCGTTTACCCTTTTTATTAAGATTTTGTTACTTTTATCGAGCATTTACTTTTTTTTATCGAGCGTTTATTTGTTTTTATCGAGCGTTTAATTTTTTATCGAGCGTTTAATTTTTTATCGAGCGGTTACCTTTTTTATCAAGCTTTAGCTACTTTTATCGAGCGCTTATTATTTTACCGAGCATGTTCTATTTTTATTGAGCGTTTGATAAAATGTGTCGTGCATGGAAATTAATTACCGAGCGCATAATTTGTAGCATATTATATTCCTTGTTCAGAATAATAAAATACAGACTCGACCACAAACTTAAATTTAAGACGGATTGCCATTGACAGCGGCGTAGGTTGATCAAACAAAGTGCGGGGCACATGCAGCGACGAGCGGAGAAAAGAAAAATAGCGCCGCGGGCAAAATTTTGATTTAAAAGTGGGCGTAGCATATTTCGGCGCGGTTTAAGAGCATTTGGAAAATTTTAGGATCAAATTAAAAATCTCAAAATTTCAAACTTTTTACACTTAAAAATTAAAATTTAGAGAAAACAATCGAAATAATTTTAAAAATATTCCTTTTTGCAAATTTCCAATTTTCAGGAATGCAAATTTTATTTTAACTAGAGAGAAATTTAAAACAGAAATATCTGTTATTTTGCGGTATTTATTAATTTATTTCATACTTTATTTGAACAAAACAATAATTCTTGGTAGTTAGCTACTCGCAACATAAAGTAAAACTAAAAACAAAAATTCAACTGAATCCTTTAATTCAGTAATTCTAATAATAATACGTAACAAATATTTGCACGTTGGACACAGGTAAAATCAATCGCAAACTAAATAATAAATAAAAATTTCTATATTTCTATTTAAACGAATGCCGACGCACGATGCAAATTTCTCCACAAGTTTACCAAGACAGTCTTTAAAAGTAGTTTGTTAACTTATTCTTCTCGTTCTATGGCCATTAGGGCAAGTCCACTTAGGCGTTTTTCACCCATAGTGTTGCGCAAATAATTTTTTAATCAGCGTAACGTCGAAAATGAACGCTCTGCGGAAGTGGAAGTTACCGGACTCGATAAAACTATTTTAAATAATTCCCATACAAACTAAAGACAGTATATCGCGCTATGAAGCTTTTGAAAATGCACCACTTACATCCTGAAACTTACTAAATTGTGTAAAATTTATTTTGGCCCACGTTTAGTTTTTTGAATTTTTTTATTTTATCATGAAAACGTGGGGGAGCCTGTGTCCCTCCGGGCTCCCCCGACGCTACGCCATTGGCCCTTGGTGGTTACAAAACTCCTCCTTGGGGGCCGTCATGATGTGCACTTTGCTGTGGCGGGAAGTTCAAAATAAAATCGGCCACCAGCCACGGATCACCATTAGATGTGGCTGCCAAAATTTCCGCTAAACCTCACTTTTCAGATCTGTTAGGTATTACAATTACTTCATTAGCCTCCCCCCCCGTAGACCCGCCTTTGAATAGTACTTCTATGTTCTGTGTTTGTACTTTTGAGCAAATTTTGTTTACACAGCTCGACATAATTGAAAATGAGGATTTCGAAATATTTTTCCAAGGTACATGGAGTAGGTACCGTAAACGAAATATTTCTCAGACGACGACGGATCGACTTGAAAGATAACGTTTATAATTTAAAACCCTGAACTGAACAGGATACCTCTACCCACCAAAAAATATTCATACATAGGTAATAGGCAGAAGCCGAAGTGGTTAAGTCAATGGTTATCCGTTTAAAAACCAAGAGTCCCAGTCGCGTCATGGATGATTGTCTTTAGTCTTACACCTCTATTCTGTAAGCCGTAACGGCTCGTTCACTAACAATTGTCGGTGTTTGAACCATCTTTCGTTGTAAGGTTATTTTGAGCGTTATAGGTATGAGAGTCGCAAACGATTGTTATAGGCTAACGAGTGGTTCGTGAACGACTTTTTACACAATAGGGGTGTTATAGACTTAAGTGTTTACATTAGGCGTAATACAACCTGGATATGTAGTCTATTATTATTATCTATTAATGTGGCCCATAGTGCATTTGTAAAAAAGTAGGAAGGGTGTTATTAAAAAAAAAGGTTATTGCGTCATTTATACCTTAAGGCATCGGGATAAAACAAAATTTAAGTTCACACGAAACTTATAATAACTTTCCAAAAACTTTTATCAATCCTATACAACCATGATTCCATAATATTGAAGGACTGATTCTGATTAAGATAACATCTAAAGGTAGGATCGTTCTGTGAGTTGTAGATTTTAATTGAAAGTTTTACAGGTCGTGAGTACCACGTATTCATACTTGACATTGCTCTACAAGATGTTATTAGTTACGGAAGAAGATAATTGAAGATTAGGATGTGTGAGAATATTAGACATTTAGCTATACCTACGTATTATTTGCATTCTGCTGCAGAAGCACATTAACGTGTGTATTATAGTGGTGTTTTAGTGCTTTCCATTCTGTTTTCACCTTAAAATAGATTATTAGCAGAGCATACAGGCTTTACAGACCTAAAGGCCAAATTCATAGTGTTCACTCAAGTCAGACTCGACCTTAACTCACCCTAACCACGCCCCCAACGACAGGTTCGGTATTCATACATTGCCTTCATTAAATACTGATATCCACGTGACCACAAAATATAGGCAACCCAACTTACACAGTTGGTAAACCTTTATCCAATAATTCCCTAACTGATAGTGGGTACGTTCCGAAATCTACTGACAGCACTAACTTTACTGATTAGCCGTTCCAAAATCAGTTACAGCAATGCTGGCGCTGGTTACGCGTTGTAAAAAAATACTAATCATTCTAAAAACATCTTTGGAATTTTCTACTGACGCAGCTGACGGTGGAGAGGTAGTGGACTTCAGTAAACTGTCATTTTTTGAATTTTGGAATTTCGAGGAGTTCAATTTTGTGTGAAAAATGTCCGAGAACAGAATAACATATCAATTTATTGATGGGGACTCCAATAAAGAATATGCTATTGATTTAACCGTTGAAGAGTTTCAAAGAGCAGAAATAGGTTATTATCAATTCTACGTCATCTTCTGAATCTAAAATTGAGTCACTTTTGAGTCAACTAAATTTTCAATCATATTTTCAACAATAGGCGGAACGATAGTAGCAAAAGCCATTTTAAAAAGTTAGGGTATTATTATATGCTTGATTATTGCGGAGGGGATTAACTCATTTTGGGATCTGAACATGTTCCGAAATACGTTAGTAATTTCTCCGATTGCAATATTGCAATTTCGGAACGGTGCCATTCAGTACTGCTATCCCCAAGTACTGCCAGCAGTGTCAGTAGATTTCGGAACGTAGCCATGTATGTACAGGCAGTGACAAATGTTTTCACCAGTCTTGTACCACTGTAACCCGCTTTATTGAAAAGTATAACACGTTTCTATATTTGATTTGATCTTGTTAACCAACATATCCATGTAAAATATTAAAAACGGCGTTATGGTACCTCTTATATTCCTCAGAAAAGCGAGTTCAGTGGTCTAATACTGGCGAAAACATTTGTCACTGACTGTACGTAAATTAGGACAGCCCACAAAAAGTGGTGACATTGCGAATGTTTAATGTCCATTTATGTTTCCTAATTAAATTTTCGATAACACCAGGAGAGAAAACAATGTAAAAATAAATGTGAAAAGAGCAAGTACAAATCAAAGTAAGTAGCTATAATCAGCATAATCTGGCTTCATATGGATTCCTTCGAATGTCAAATACAAAATTTGTACAATAAAAACAGAATTGGTCATAGGTAGGTAGGCAGGGTGGCATCTTACGTACAGGGGCGGCTTAAGGGCCGGGCGACCCGGGCAACCGCCCAGGGCGCCAGCCCTGGGGGGCGCCAAACTTGAGTCAAAAATTATTGTGCTTTTTAAAAAGTACTTTTTAAATTTAATGCAACAATAATTAGTTTACATATTTGTGATAATGGTAATGGTCTAATGGAGAATTGCTGAATAATATTAAAACATACTACCTAGTTGTAATAATTCGAAAAAGCTAGCTTTGAGACAGCTTGTGTCAACCTCCCCCGTCCCCCATTCCTTTAATATTATGAACTCGACCAAATACATGTACAGACCACAACACAATGCACGATTGACACTTGCTACTGGATGTTATTAGTCTGCTAATAGTGGTACTACTTGCTGGTTTTTGTGTTAGTTGCATTTAGTAGCAAACAATTATCAATAAGTGACAGTGTGTTTTGAAATATCAATCGTATTAGTTTAGAATTTTTCAAAATGTCGCAAAAAAAGTCAGGGTGTTTTTATCGGAAAAGAAAGGTACAGATAGCTGCTGGAGTCGAAAAACAAGCGGCTGGTTTTAAACGGTTCATTACAAGTGATCCTGGTTCCGTTGCTAGTAATTCAACCATGTGATACGTTAAAAAATGAAATTTATTTTGGACATAATGAAATGTTTTTTTCTCGATTATTGTTTTTCAACAGCAAAATTTGCAATTTCTTTTCTAAAAAGTTTAACATTTTGAAATTTTTTATTTGGCATTCAAATTCTCATATGCTCGTACAACGCGTTAAAAATTGGCCACGCCCACTTTTAACAAAAAAATCGCCTGCGGCGCATTGTTTTGCTCGCATTTCCATGTTCCGACCCTCTCCGCCACAAATTCTTGGCTACGCCCCTGGAAAAGGCGCCAAAAACTAACCTGCCCAGGTGAAAAAATTACCTTGAGCCGCCCCTGCTTACGTACTTGAGACGCTTACCTACTATTCTTGATTTAATAGGATATAGGTTCTGAAATCATGATCATGTAAGGTAGTAAGGTCAAGTGTACGAAAAGGCACCGCACTTGAGTGTAGACGCAAAATGTTTTCAACCCCTCTCATAACGTACGGCAGACTTTATGCGCTATTTCTGAAACACCCTGTATAGGTTCATTTCGATATGCTGTAATACAGGGTGCTAAAATTTTTTGTTCATAGCACGATAGAGTAGCATATAGCGCTTATATTGTGTCTCGTAGGAAAAGCCTAACATTCCTAGACGACTGAGAAACGGTGGCCGGAATGAGCTTTTCCTATGGTTGCACATACCGTTTTTCTGCTGATCATGTGTTTAGTATCAGTAATCAGTAATAAAAAAAATATTAGTAATCATAGTTTAAATCATTTCTGCAGAATAAAAATAGAAAAGAATAACAATAAAATGAAAACTGCACTGGAAAAATATTCCCAACCTGTTATTCGAGTACAACTAGATGTATTGGAACATTGAACTTTTCTAGAACAAATTTAATCGGAAATGCTTTATAATACTAGGTATATAAGTTTTGTAACGATCGGTGGAAAAAAATATGTCTAGCTAAAGTAGTACTTAGTATTTATAGTTAATAGGTACTCACAAGCACAACAGTCACAACAAATGTAATATCAAAAAGAAATAAAATTGATTTTGCAGCTGATTTTCAAGGTGTTTGGGTAGTTAATAGAAAAGAAGACTTATGCCCGGTTTCTGGAAACAAATTTATGAAACCCATAACTTATGTATTCGATAAACAGTCAATAAGGCAGTCCATGACGTATCACGTGATCCTCGTGGAAGGCGCTAATTGGCCTATACGAAATTTGATCACGTGACCTAATGTCATTAGAGTGCCTTATTCGCTCTTTATGGAATACATAAGTTATGGGTTTCATAAATTTTTTTCCAGAAACCGGGCATTAATAATTTAATATATTTTCATACGTACCTACCAAAAAACTAAAATAGTTTTCAAAATTGTGTTAGAAATAGTAATTTGATAATCAAAATCAATGCTAATAAATTATTTTGCATGCAATCATTGTTTGTTTTATTTAGTAGGTCCTACCCACATACATAGGACTTTTCAGTGGCGGATCCAGCCCCCCCACCCCTGGGCATAATAACGTATCATTTTATCACATCAGATAGTTATGTAGTTATTTTCAAATTTCAATGTTTTTTGTAATTTAAGGGACAAAATATATGCGACCGAATTTATTTTAACTAAGATTTTAATGTTGATGTTCTCCTGACCGTCAGGAGACGGTCAGACTCGCGAATATAATCCAAGCAATGCTAAAACTGGAATTGAAATATCATATCGTTCTATGCCACTAGGCTCCGCCCCTTGAACGTGATGGACACTACAGCCAGTTTCACATGGTACAAACACTTAAAAGCGGGAAATTCAAAAACTATTCATTTTTAATTTAATTTTAAGGTACACCAAAGTCTTGAAAAAAACAATTTTTAAGCCAAATTAGCAAATTAACAGCAGTATACGTAGGTACCTACAATATTTGAATTATGCCTCAGATATTACATTTTTATTGTCTGAGCTACTGTTATCACTTAACTATAGGCACAGTCAAATGACTTTTAAACTTTTAGTGGCGATGACGTACGATACCGAGTATCATACAGAACCCCGGGGACTCCCGTAGTTTTTACTTTTTAACGTGATTTAAATAAATTTTTGTATGTGTTATACAGGGTGATTTCTAACGTACGGAGGAAACTGAAAGGACAAGTAGAGGGGACCAAAACATAGGATTTTTTACAATAAACTTTTCATCAAAATCGAATAACAAGAAAGTTACAGCAATTTAAATTTCTTATAATTTAACGCCCACGTTTTGAGTACCACTGAGCTTATTGTATTCGCTTTCTCACTTCTCACACAATCTGATAAATTGCTCCTGTAATTTTGACTTACCTGCATGATCAGATTATGTAAATCGGCGGTTGTCAATAAACGAGCACCTATAACTGAATATTTTAAAGAACACTTTAAATAGCCATAACTTTCGTCTTATAAAAATTTTTACTTAATTTTGTTTAATTAACTTACAAATATACAAAAGTTGAATTCAAAACGTAAATAATTACCGTATTTCATTAAAAAAATCCTCAAGTTTATAAGAACTTTAAACTGTTGTAACTTTCTTGTTATTCCATTTTGATCAAAAGTTTATTGTAAAAAAAACTATGTTTTGGTCCCCTCTACTTGCCCTTTCAGTTTCCTCCGTACGTTAGAAATCACCCTGTATACACGTAAGAGTTCATAATTTGAAATGAAGGTTAATATTATCTTTCACTTCCGGTTTCGCCAGAACTTTCTTAATTCAAATTCAACACCCTGTATATTTTTAAAATACTAAAATAGTGTCAAGGATGAGAAATTACAAATTTTTAATTTCAAAAATACGTTTTAATTCTAGAGTGTCATGACTTACTGAATTTTGTTGATATCATTGACGCTTACTTTTATAAACTGTTTATCATAATAAAAAGTGAATAACTAGTTGGCTAGAGTCTCTCAAAGATGGAAAAATTATTTTTCCACGACAGTCGCGAAAGTCCAACTTTCCTCTTGCAAAATAGTGAGGAAATTTAGTTGTCTCTCTCTAGTGAGGAAAATGTAACATTGTTTCCTGGATGTCCATTCATTAGGTATTGTATTAAAAAAATCAGTATATACTTAGTAGTGAAATATTTGAAATTATCTTACAATTAGTAGGTACATCATACAATACTTTCTTTTTCTACATTCTTTCACAATTTAACGGGGGCTGAAACTGAGATCGGTAACACTGTTAAGTGAGCTCCCTGCATTACCGACTGAGCTTCAAGTGGCCGTGCTAGCCGCACGGCTAACGTGGATATAATTCTGACACAAAATCCACGGCATTACGTCATTGTCAAGGGCGAATACGAGCTGCACCTACTGCGCATGTCCGGGGAATTATTCCATTATGAAAGTTTCAAACATTTTCATATTTTAAATTGATTTTTAATTAGTTTGCAAGTTGAATATGATCAATAAAAAATACTAGACTCAAGTTTCTCTAAGTTCGATCGATTGATTTTGTTTGTAGTTAATAATTTATTATTAGATTTCTCAGAAACAGACTGTTGCGCCTTGGGAGTAGGCAACTAATCGTACGCACCTCTGTCCCTATAAACTCAGGAAGCTGAAATAATTTATAAATAATAAGTCCCCAGACATGCGCATGACGTAATGCCGTGGATTTACTGTCAGAATTATATCCACGTTAGCCGTGGTGCTAGCAACGGACTTTCAAGTCGCAACAATAACCTAACTATGTTGTTTATAAATTAAATTGTACAGTAAAACAGAATTATGATAGCGGGTGAAATGTGCACAAGATAAACAGAGCGGAGGCCACGCCATAGGGTAAGCAATGAGCTGAACTGGTCCTTCCCATGAAATAACCACTGCGCATCGCTTAGTCAGAGTCACCCGCAATTCTGTTTCACTATAAGTGGCATCTTAACATGAGAGGAAAAGGAAAGCACTTTTTCCACTCTCACTTGAATGTGCGAACTTGCGAGTTCGAGGGAAAAAAAGAAGCGCTTTCCTTTCTAGTTTGACAAATAACTATTTCATCGCGTTCTTTTTTTCTCCAAGGGTTTTTCCCCTAGGGCGTTATGGACGGGGACGAGTGGGTTCTGATTATCAGCAGATAATTATCTAACTCATAATCCGGTGGTTTAGTTGGTTTCCGCCAGCAACATCTCTTTAATTGAACCTTGAACTACTGCGCATTTTCTCGCGCAGTTTACCACCAAATTCACCGAAAATATAGAACCAGTCCTACATTTTTCTGCTGGTAATTTTCGCAATAATTTTGCGATAAAAATTGCTGTATTTAAGACGTCAGAGAATTTAAGTCGAAGATTTCGGGAGTAATTTTCATATAGGTACGTGTGGAAGAAAAGTATGGAATAAATTCATTATTTCTAAAACGATGACTTTTCATGAAATTTCCTCGGACACGTCGATTTTGCTTTTTAAAAAGACCCTTGTTCCGATACCTGCTCATTTCCGATGTTCATTTGTTTTCGCATGATGACGTGTCGGATAATTTTTTTAATGGAAACCCTATACTTTTTTAACGGGTTCGGCTACAGCTCAACTTGCTGAATTCGATAATGTAAGACTTTAATACTGTATTTCTACACCTTCGCGAGAAAAAAATAATTACCGATTCGTAGTAAGAACAACAAATTAAATCAAGTTGCCTAAGAAATTGTTTCCGGCAGCTAAACAAAATCTAATCATAATCGATAAATTAACAAATTAGCAATTAATAAATTAATAATTAACAAATTAACAATAGCAACATAACAATTTTATAAACTAATTAATTAAATGTTCAAAATTATGATCATTTTGTTGCACACAGTAATTGAAACGGTTGTCCCTAAGTTTCTTTCCGTACGTTTTCAAAAATAGTTGGACTAATTATCCTTAGGTTGAGGTTACATTAAATGCGTATGCGTGCGATTTTTTAGTCGTACGCGCACGCACGACTTTTTGTCGTTCAACTTCTGGTTACATTGTTTCCGTTCATCGTAGGACGACGCGACAGCCGCAGTTGTGGACAGTGCAATTATGATGAACCAAGAAATATTAAATGTATGTTTATTCGAGAATAGTGTCTTAAAATACATGATTCTAGACCAAAAATCCATTTTTGTTAAAATATTTAATAATTAGCTTGAAATATCTATTTACTTTTGTTTTTCAGTACCTAATATCGCACGTTTAGCGCGGTAAAAACAAACCAGTTTGTTTCGAGTTGATACACGTACGTTCACGTGCGCGCGCGTCACTCTCAATCGCGTACAATGTAACCATACATATTGAAATGAATAGGTTTGTTTTCGTTGCAGTAGTCGTACGTCCGCGTACGACTATAAAATCGCACGCATGCGCTTGCGTGCGATTTTTTAGTCGTACGCGCACGCACGACTTTTTGTCGTTCAACTTCTGGTTACATTGTTTCCGTTCATCGTAGGACGACGCGACAGCCGCAGTTGTGGACAGTGCAATTATGATGAACCAAGAAATATTAAATGTATATTTATTCGAGAAGAATGTCTTAAAATACATGATTCTAGACCAAACAAGAGAATATTGTGATACTCTTTACATTTTTGGTCCCACAAGGGACTTTTTGATTCAATACACAAAATAAGTTTTTCAACATCCATTTTTGTTAAAATATTTAATAATTAGCTTGAAATATCTGTTTACTTTTGTTTTTCAGTACCTAATATCGCACGTTTAGCGCGGTAAAAACAAATCAGTTTGTTTCGAGCCTAAGGCTGAGGTTACATTAAATGCGTATGCGTGCGATTTTATAGTCGTACGCGAACGTACGACCACTGCAACAAAAACAAACCTATTCATTTCAATATGTATGGTTACATTGTACGCGATTGAGAGTGACGCGCGCGCACGTGAACGTAAAGTCCGTTTTTTTTAAAGATCCACCACCTGTTGATTTAAGTTGGTATAACAAAAAAAAATGAAATTTTTGGTAATTTCTGTCTGTGTGGTAATATTGATTCAAACATCAATCAAAATGTTCTGTCAATTTATGCGTGCGCATCACTACATTTCAAAATTCAAATTTAAATTTTTAAGATCTTAATCAAAACATAAAGAAGACTATTCTACTCCAACATAAGATTTATTTTTATTGATGAAAACCGGAATTACAAAAACGATTTTGCTACTAAATCTTGGACTATTGACAACCTTCCCAAGAAAGATTAAAAATTAAGGAAATTGGAAATCAGAAGGTTTACAGTGCCCCATGCAGGGTGTTCTGAGGTTTCTTAGATACCTACATGTTTGCTTTTAAGATTCAGAAACAGGGATTATCTATTTAAAGAGTGAATTAATCCAGCTCTACCATTTGATGGTTTTGAAACTGTTCTTATTTTTAACAATGCTCCATATAATTCTGTCCGTTTGGATGAACCTCCAATACGTTATTCCAACAAAACTGCAATGGGAAATTATTTAATAAAGTGTAACGTTCCATTTGAATTACATGTAGCTACAAAAGTTCAATTATGGAAGTTAATATCTAATTTAGGATAGACAATTTTATGTTCAAAATATACCGCCAATCGTAGTTGGTAATCTATTGAGGCGAATATTCGGATTTAGATTCAGTTTTGATCCATATCTCTTATATATTACGATGATTCAGAGTTTTACATCGTAATCTGATTCTAAAAATAATCTCAATTATTCTAATTTACCTGAATAATTTTTTTTCTATTCTTACCTACCTCTAATTATTTCAACCATAAAACTATAATACTTCATATTAAATCGAGCGAATTTACATAAACTCGGCATATATCCACATAAATCAACAATATTTAACAAAATATATGAAAATAATTCTTGTGAAAAGCACTTGTCAAAATTAACCATTAAATTTCTTAGTCCTAACCCTACTTTAAAAATTACTAAAAAATATCACCAGCAGCGTTGCCAAACATACTTTCGAGAGAAATTGCAAGGTTGGTGGTTCTTTAAAAAAAAATAGACTGTACGTGTATCAACTCGAAACAAACTGGTTTGTTTTTACCGCGCTAAACGTGCGATATTAGGTACTGAAAAACAAAAGTAAACAGATATTTCCAGCTAATTATTAAATATTTTAACAAAAATGGATGTTGAAAAACTTATTTTGTGTATTGATTCAAAAAGGCCCTTGTGGGACCAAAAATGTAAAGAGTATCACAATATTGTCTTTTTTGGTCTAGAATCATGTATTTTAAGACATTATTCTCGAATAAATATACATTTAATATTTCTTGGATCATCATAATTGCACTGTCCACAACTGCGGCTGTCGCGTCGTCCTACGATGAACGGAAACAATGTAACCAGAAGTTGAACGACAAAAAGTCGTGCGTGCGCGTACGACTAAAAAATCGCACGCATACGCATTTAATGTAACCTCAGCCTTACTTTGTCACGGATCCGTCGTTTCAGATCTGCCAAGTCTCTTGGCTTTGTAATGTAGACTTTCGATTTTAAGAAACCAAAGAAAAAGGTCTAAAGGCGTCAAGTCAGGAGACCTGGCAGGCCATTCAATCGACCTCCTTCGTCCTATTCACTGATTTGGAAACATCACATCCAAATAATTTCTGACATTTCGGGAATAGTATGGCGGTGCGCCATCCTGCTGGAATCATTTGGTAGTACCGGGTATATCTGGATCGTCCTCGTTAGGATATATCACACCCAATGCAGGAATTAATTCGTCTTGCAAAAATTCCAAATAAGTGTTTCCATTTAAATTACCTTTGAAAAAATAAGGACCTAAGACCCTGTTCCCTACTATACCAGGGCAGACATTAACTTTCTGTGGGTACTGGGCATGTGCTTTTATCACCCAGTGTGGATTTGCAACTGCCCAATATCGGTAGCTTTGCCTTCTTATGTAGTAGAACTGATTAGGTGGTTAAAGTTAATTAATAAATCGTGTTGCCATGGAAGAAGAAAGTGATCAGTTAAGTGATACAGAGGAAATATACGAATTTTTGTCAAAACAAGGTGTCACAAGTGCGCAGATAAACCACATGGTATTTAATGAGGTGAGTTTGGGTTATTCACGTGGTTATTCATTAACAGTAGGTGGACAGGAAAATGTTTGATTCTGATTACCTATATAGTATATACTATAAATTGTTAAACCTGACGTATGTATCAGGCTAACGGAAATAGAGGTTGATTTAGTACATACCCAGGGGATTTACCGCGTTCTGCTTATAGATGATACAACATGTGTTGTCTTGTTTTAAAATACACAGCAAAAACCAAAATGCTCGATGAGAGAATTTTCACAAGAAGCTTATGTTGATCAGAGGGAATTAAATGCAAGTGTAAAACGGCATTACATTAGTGCGGGAAATTCCCATCGTTGCATATCGGGGATCGGGAAGCCCCTATGGTGTTGCTGGACAGCGGATTTGGGAGGAAGGACGGACCCAGAAAACATGTTGTATATTTTTGTTGCAGATTACAAGCAAATTGCTAAGAACTATGAAAGATGATGATATGAAAGAATTTATACCTAAATACTCCCAAAGAGTGGCATTAAGGGATTATCTAAATTTAAAATTGGGAAACAGGAGGAAAGAAAAACTTGTACATGATTTGAAATTAAAAATGAAAAGATATGGATTAGAGAATTATGATCATGGAAAGTCAAAGAAACAAAGAGCAGGGAGACAGATTCTTTTGGGATGGGTCATGTGTTGGGATGGAAAGCGATACAAACAAGTTAGGGAACCACTAGGGGGTAGTACGCGGAAACTATATTTACCAGTGACTGCCAGTAAAAAATCAATCCAGCAAAAAGCGATCGATTTGTTTTTTTCTAATGGCACATGTAAAAATTTAAAAATAGAAGATTATGAAGTGGATCTATTCAATTCTCAGCATCAATCAGTGGATCAGGCTGCAACCATCGAATCTATAATTAAGATTACTGCATTAGACTGCATTACAGAAATTGCGTTTTTATTTGGCAACAAAGTCAAAACAAACTGCAACTATGCTCAAAAGTGAAGATATCGAAATAGATATTAGTTCGGATGATGTAAGTAAGTTAAGTCTCAAGAAGCGAAACAATATTTTATTTTGTAAGTATATTTTTAATTTTGTAGAGTGACGTATTGGTATCATATAATAGACAAACTGCCCAGTCATCTCGAAATACAAATGCTACTTCAACTGTCACTTCTGAAGTTGTTGAAAGCGGGGAGAGGGCAGTTGAATCAGATGAAAATAACATTCCCTTTCAAGGTTAGTTGTAAATATACTCGTTCTTACAATTATATTTAAGGCATAAATGTAGAATCCGGGGCCGCTATCCCCACCACCTTTCCCCTCCCGTTTCCATGGTAACCTTAATAAATAGGTACCATGGTAACCAAAATAAATAAACACAGGTGAGTTTCTGCGTAGGTAAATCACGTGGATGATGAAATTTAGAGTGCCATGATAGGATGATAATAATCACTCAATCAAGGTACCCTTTTGAAAACAAATAAAATTAACAAATTGTCTAATTTTAGCGTTACTTGCGTTGGCATTAGAATTCTGCACAAATTTAAACAAAACTTGATAATAAAATTGTGCATACTATCAGAACCTGCGCAAGTTAGGCTAGAAGAAACAATTTTTCAATTTCACTGTTCTTCCACATGGTGATTTCCCTCTGCAGTCGCTCACCTTAAACAAATGTAACACATATTTTATTAAAAATGTAGCATTCAGTTAATTATAAGTACCTACATAATTATTATTTACACAATATATAAATAGACAATAAATTAAAATAACTGTAGTTCCTGAAACCAGATTATTAGCAACACAAAATAAATCCTAAAAACTGTAAATTTATATGAGGTAAACAAAATCCAAGTAAATTAATATAATTAAATAACTAACCTGTCGATCTTGATACTTTAATTCAGTAATAGGTAAATATAAATTCTTGTTGATGAAAATAATCAGATTAATATGGGAAATAAAAGTTAAAAACACGGACACTAAATTCGCACATTAAAACTTTACAAGAAAAAATTTATATTATTTACTTGTTGCCATGTTTCCAAAAACAAGATTTTATAAAATCATAGCTAACCACTACATTTTTTTCACAAAAATAACAAAATTCAAAATTTTCAAATACATAAATAATTAAAACAAAGATGTAACATTAAAAAGCAAATGTTACATAAAAAAAATTAACTAATAAACCAACACCTAAATTTTATAATAGTATTGTTGTACGGTGCGTGTTAGAAAACACTTTGAAGATACACAAACTCACAACAGAAAATTCAAGCAAAGTAACACATTTTCAAGTAAGTAGTAGTAGGTAACTATCTGCTCAGAACCAATAAACTCGGCTCCATGTATACAGATATCGGCCCCATGTACACAGACTGCGTTTACCATCTCCTTTTAGTGCAATATCTTATATGTATTAACTGCTAAGAGCAACTAACCTGACCACAGACTAAGGCGCCATCGCCATGTGCACAGATTTTCGTACCATCTACACAGACAACAAAGATGCAACATGAATATCCCTCAGCTTACCTGCTAGTAACCATTTTTTGTTTTCTTTTATGAGGAATGAAAATCCCTCAGCTTACCTGCTAACCATTTTTTGTTTTCTTTTATGAGGAATGAAAATCCCTTAGCTTACCTTCTATCCATTTTTGTTTTCATTTATGAGGAATGAACATCCCTCAGCTTACCCCCTAACCATTTCTTGTTTTCTTTTATGAGGAATGAGCATCCCTTTGTATTACCATCTTTCTATATATATTACCAGCAAAGAGCAACTAACCTGAATAGAGACTGAGGCGCCATGTGCACAGATTTTCGTACCATGTACACAGACTGCATTGA
The DNA here is from genome assembly GCA_963082805.1 of Hemicrepidius hirtus. Classification (NCBI taxonomy): domain Eukaryota; kingdom Metazoa; phylum Arthropoda; class Insecta; order Coleoptera; family Elateridae; genus Hemicrepidius; species Hemicrepidius hirtus. The sequence goes on from OY720165.1 coordinate 9,061,954, forward strand.
CCATCTCCTTTTCGTGCAATTTTTTATATGCATTAACTGCAGGAACTAACCTAGGCCCCATGTGCACATATTGTCGTACCGTGTACACAAAATGCAGTTATAATCAACAATTCCTACAATTTCTTATATCTATTACGTGGTAAGATTAACTAACCTTGGTCCCAGCAGGTACACTGACTTTTGTACCATGTAACACTTCCAGCTACCATCACCATTTCTTTCAATTTCTTATGTGTATTAAATTATAAAATCAACTAATCTCGCACTCATGTACTCAGATTTCGGTATCTTGTTGACATAATGCATTTACCATCACCATTTTGTTCAAGTTCTTATATATATTTTCTGTCACTAACCTTGGCCCCGTGTACACATATTTTGGTTCCATGTTAACAGACTACAGCTTCAATTACAATTTCTTGGAAATTCTTATTATATATTACCTTCAGAGAGCAACTAACCTTGGCCACATGTACACAGATTTTGATACCATGTTCACATAAATCAGTAACAATCATCATTTCTTGCAATTTCTTAGACGGTTATAGTTACATGCCTGCCTGCCTTCCAATAATCCAAATTTATGGAAATATTTACCTGATTTAATTTTGTGTAATAATTTCAATGATTTATTTTAATAAATTTGACAAATTACAATAATGTATGTTAATATTTCCATAACAACAGAACAGAGAATAAATAATATCATTGGTCATTAGTAATTTAAGGGGAATACAGCGGTGTGACAGAGGCTCCGGATTCTACATATTAGCCGTTATTTTTTAAATCTCGTTTTTTTGTATGAAACTCAAAAACCCATAATTCATTTGTTACAGACATAACAGAATTGAGTAATGAATCCCGATTCTGGATGGGCTTAGTACAAATCAAAGTGACGTTGAATTCACATTAGCAAATACTTTGACCATTATTAGTGTGCCACAAAGATGTGATAATTAGGGTTGGGCAGATATGCCGTAAAGAAACGGCATATATGCCCTATACTATGCAGTAAAAAATGGTCAATATAAGCACGTAACATGCCGTAACCCTGCGATATATGCGCTAATATATGCCGTAAAAAATGGTCAATATATGCTCGAAACATGCAGTAATCGAGTAATCCTACAATATATGCACTAACACATGCGGATTTTAGATTGATCGAGTCAATGTAATACACAGAAGATCGAAAAAACTTAAAACGAATCGAAGGTAACTAAAGTGTGATCGATTTAAATGAATTTTTATTTTGAAAATTGAAATTGTGATTCTTTAACGTAAAATAAAAAAAATAGTTAATGAATACGTACCTCCTTTTCACATATTATGGTGCCTAACACTACAGTACCATCATATTTAAAACAATTGTATATGGTTTCAACCATTTTTTCAGCAAATCACTTTTTGAACTAGCGACTTTCGGCATTTTGGCTGTTACTTCTGCCGCAGATATCAAACTTCTAAACTAAGTGCCTTTATGTGTAGGGTAATTTCAACTTTCTCTACTAGTAAATAATATAATGGCACATTAAGATACCTAAAAGTTGCAGTTTATCTCCCTTGGGATTTTCCAAAAAGAGGAATTTAGAAAGTTGCAAGTGTTGACATTTTCTAAGAAATTTAAGTTTTTTTAATATGAAACCCCTAAAATTTGGTAAAATTTTACCAATATTATCGAATATATGCTTTTATATGCAGTAAAACGCCTGTATATGCGCAATAAGCTATAAACCTCCAATATATGCTATATATGCAAAAATAATTTGGTTTCTTTTTACTCAAAATGCAAAAAAAGCATGTCTGTATCAATTTTAACTATATATGAGCTTAACAGCGAAAACATGCAACTATGCATTTGCCCAACACTAGTGATAATATTGAAGATGAAATCCTCGATGAAAAGATTCCTGAAACCTTTGAAGATGTTTTGAAAATTTTAAGAAGTTCTATCACCAGTGAAAATATAAATACCTACATTCAACGTGTTCAGAGAAGAAATCTTTACCTGCTGTGTGAGAGCTATGAGGCGTCAGACATTTTCCCCCTATAACAAAATATTTGTCAGATTTAGTGATATTGAGGGATATCAGAAGGGGCCATTGACGAGGGGGGTCCTACAAGAGAACTCTTTCGACTAGCAATGAGTTTTATTAAAGACGGTCAAATGTTTGTGGGGACTTTTAAAAAGCACATTTCGCTTAATGCGTCAGCTTTCGATAATAATCACTATTACGAGGCTGGTCGCATTATATCATTATCACTAATTCATGGAGGACCTGCTCCACATTTTTTTTCGAATTTGCTTTTTAGCTTAATAATTGAAGACAAAAATGTGTTACCTACACTTGAAGATGTAATGAGGAAATTAGGTCAACTTTGGATCAATTGTATAAAACTATAATATATATATATATATATACAGGGTGGATGACAAAATCCGCCCCGAGCTATACAGCTTTTAATTGAGATCGGATTGTTACGGTCGACATGGCAATCGAAATGGGTCATTAAATACTACGTTTTGATGTAGTTAGAACATTTTCAGGGCCTACTAGATTTTAGCTGCGATAGTCAACTTTTCATTTTTAAATGGGCGCCTATGTATATTTTTTGTAATTCTGAATAAGCGTTTTTTTCCGAGTTCAACGATGTATAATAAGTCACCTTACCATCACCAAAAAGTAGTAAAAAAAATTGTTTAAAATTACTCTCGTGACTACCAATTTCGTAATTCGTTTTCAATAGTAGGCTTTGACTAACAAAATATTGACAACTGCTAACGTTAACTACTTGACGAAACCTTTAGCACTGGACCTTGCAGTAGTACAGAATATTTCGTAGTTAATGCTTAACTTCAAAATACACAAGAAAAACATGTTCCATACGACAAGAACAAGAACAAGAACATGTTATATTAAATTACAAAAAAAAATATATAGAGAAAAACAATAAACACATTAACATTTTAAAATTAAACTACTAAATTTAATTTCTTAAATACTCAAATGGGCCTCCATTATTGTCTATGCATTCTGTAGCTCTTCCCCTAACATCCATTGCAGCATTAAGTAACATGTTTGGAGGAATATCGCGACATGCGTTTGAAATGCGATTGATTAAAATTTCCAAAGAATTTGGTGGTGTTCTGTAGACTTTATCTTTTAAGTAACCCCATAAAAAAAAGTCACAGGGGTTCAAATTCTTATTTTTATTAAAAGAACCACGTTGCCGCAGATTCGTCTCCAACAAACTAAACTTTCTTCTTGAAAAATGCTGCCGGTCAGGGTAACGTCCCTATAAGCTTGTAGGGCAACAGCAGAATTTTTTTGGTTTTCAAAATATACTTGCAACATGTCTGCTTCTTCATTAAACATTTTCGTCCTAACTAATTTTAATTTAAGAGCTCACTATATCACAGTAAACGTACTGGTACTGACAGTTTATATTAAAATTTCATTAGAAAATTGCTTGACAGTTGTCAATATTTTGTTAGTCAAAGCCTACTATTGAAAACGAATTGCGAAATTGGTAGTCACGAGAGTAATTTTAAACAATTTTTTTACTACTTTTTGGTGATGGTGACTTACTATACATCGTTGAACTCGGAAAAAAACGCTTATTCAGAATTACAAAAAATATACATAGGCGCCCATTTAAAAATGAAAAGTTGACTATCGCTGCTAAAATCTAGTAGGCCCTGAAAATGTTCTAACTACATCAAAACGTAGTATTTAATGACCCATTTCGATTGCCATGTCGACCGTAACAATCCGATCTCAATTAAAAGCTGTATAGCTCGGGGCGGATTTTGTCATCCACCCTGTATATATATATAATATAAACTGTATAAAATACTTAAACTAGCAAATTTTTTTATCCCGGCTTCATTTGTATATTCCAAGACGTAGAATTCGGCAACGTGAGTTGCCAGATACAGGTATTAGTGGTACTGCCACCAGATTACAATCTCCGATTATCAATAGTAGCCAAACTTACAATAAGTGTAACTGTAACACACGCGTTGATAATTAATTTATTCCGTGTTACATTAACAGAATACAAGTCACAGTTAAAAACAATTGAATACCTATAACCTTCTTTGTCAATATTTATTTATTATATCTGTTATCCATTCTATCCTATTCATTTAAATATATTTTATTATTTTTCATTAGCTAATTAACTAATGAAATACAAAAGCATAGGTAGCCCTCTACTTTGTTTTCTTTTTACTCTTTTAGTACCTCTCCCTTCGTGTGATGTGCAGGTGTACCTAATAATAATTTACTTATTATAATAATTATGTTATTAGGCTTCCAAGCCTGTTCGTTTATTTCTTAAATAAATAAATAAAATTTGGAGATTACCATCTTTGATATTAGTAGGTACTACTCTCATATATTACATTGAAATGGGTTTTCATATGAACTTGTAAGTGACCCTTCCGTGAACATCTATAATCACACATATCACATTGAAATGGTTTTTCACCCGTATGGGTTTTCATATGCCTTCGTAAGTGAGTCTTCTGTGAACTTCTATAATAACATATGCTACATTGAAAAGGTTTTTCACCCGTATGGGTTTTCATATGATCTTGGAAGTGAGCATTCCGTGAACTTTTATAATCACATATATTGCATTCAAATGGCTTTTCACCCGTATGGGTTTTCATATGTTGTTGCAAGCTACTCTTGTGTGCACATCTATGATCACACATATCACATTGAAACGGTTTTACACCCGTATGGGTTTTCATATGAACTTGTAACTGAATTTTCTGTGAACTTCTATAATCGCATATATCACATTGAAATGGTTTTTCACCCGTATGGATTTTCATATGAACTTGTAGCTGAGTCTTCCGTGAACTTCTGTAAAAACATATATTGCATTTAAATGGCTTTTCACCCTTATGGGTTTTCAAATGTCGCTGTAATTGAGCTTTCTGTAAACTTCTATAATCACATATATTGCATTTAAATGGTTTTTCACCCTTATGGGTTTTCTGATGAACTTGTAAGTTAGTCTTCTGTGAACTTCTATAATCACATATATTGCATTCAAATGGCTTTTCACCCGTATGGGTTTTCATATGAACTTGTAAGTTAGTCTTCTGTGAACCTCTATAATCACATATATTGCATTTAAATGGCTTTTCACCCGTATGGGTTTTCATATGCTTTTGTAAGTCAGTCTTCCGTGAAGTTCTATAATCACATATATCACATTGAAATGGTTTTTCACCCGTATGAGTTTTCATATGATCTTGTAAGTGAATCTTCTGTGAACTTCTATAATCGCATATATCACATTGAAATGGTTTTTCACCCGTATGGATTTTCATATGAACTTGTAGCTGAGTCTTCCGTGAACTTCTGTAATCACATATATTGCATTTAAATGGCTTTTCACCCGTATGGGTTTTCATATGTTGTCGCAAGTTACTCTTGCGTGCACATCTATAGTCGCATATATCACATTGAAATGGTCTTTCACCCCTATGGGTTTTCATATGCCGTTTTAAGGTACTGTTTTGTGAACATCTATAATCACAGATATCACATTGAAACGGTTTTTCACCCGTATGGGTTTTCATATGTTGTTGCAAGTTACTTTTGTGTGCACATCTATAATTGCACTTATTGTATTTGGAATTTTCTTTAATTGAATATAAGTTGCTGTACATGGCAGGATCTAACTGTTCAACTTGTAAGCCTTGCCTGTTTTCTCTTTCAATTTCGTCAATTTCTTCTTTTATATCTAGCTCCTCGCCCACCAAAGGCTCAATCTTAATATAAATATCATCATCATCACTCTTAATATTAAATTTCACATCAGGAGTTTCAGATTTTATTTGGGCATGCAAACGGGTGCTCGTATTTTCATGTTTTACTGAAATAATTAACAGTTTATTAAGATATATTATATATATAATATAATTAATATATATATAAGATAATATTTTAGAAGTACTTAAAGTAGCACAAACAGTATAAGGCACAACTTCTATTAAATATGAAAGCAAATTATCATTAAACATATTTTTTTATACAGGGTGCTGAAACAATGGTGTATTAACTCATTGGTGCGTTGTTAACGGATATATCTTGAGTATGTGAAAAATAGTTAAAATATTATATGTAGCATATTCTTCAATAATAAAGGATTACCTTTATTTTTAAAGTTAATTACGTAAATGATGAAAGTTGTAAATAGTTCAGGCCGTCGCGCGTCGGCAAAGAAAGTATCGAAAATTATTAATTCAAAAATGTTAAAAATTTGGAGCAACAAGCACTAAACCCATTTGGCAACATTGTTATTTGTTTGTTGCATTGTTTCTAAGATACCTTACTTAATTACTGTACTATTTCTTTTTTGTGCCTCCGGTCGGCATCACTGAGTTTCTGCATCGCGAAATCTGCCAGAAACAGGTTTCTCCGGCCTAGGCAAAAGGTAAGAATTGAAGTTTATTGGTTGGCAGCATCGGCTCAATCTGTCAAAGTCAAATTTGTGCATCGCGGTCGGAGACGGTCAAACAAATAAATTAGCAAAATTTTACAAATACGATTACCTATTTGAGCCACTGTGGTGATTTGAATATAATCTTTAATATGCGCCGGTGTATCCATTATTAAATCAAAGCTAATGAAATTTATAAATAAACGTCAATGGAAATTGTAAGAAAATAAATGAATTAAGTTTAATGAATACCAGGAAGGAATCTTGATTTTAAAATCATTAAAAAAGTCCTAATACAAAAGTTTAAAAGTAAATTTAATTTATTTAAACAAACATCGGTACAAAAAATCTTGTGTATTTCACGTCCAGAAACAGTTTTGCGAGTGCTCCAACTTGCAGGACTCGGCGTTCCGCCTCGCCCTGCAACCTTACTCGCACTCGCAAATGTGCTGTTTCTGGCCTTGTGATACAAATAACTATTTATTAATAAACCATGTTGCCAGTTCAAGTAATTTTCATAAATAAATAATACCTTCATATCTTGAAGAATAAAACTAAGATTTTTTAAAATTATTTTCCCATGTTCAACAATTGAGTTAATACGTCATTTTTTCAGCACCCTGTATATACATGGTGATTTAAAGTATACCGGAAACTCGTAGGAGGTGATTTCTCCTGACTGAATAAGGAAAAAAACTAATATGACCCATGGTCTGTAAATGCTTGGTTGCTGAGTTACGAGCCGACAAAGATAGAACGAAGAATCACTAATTTTGATCGTAAGAACTCAACCAAATAAGATATTGGTTTGGTTCTTATGGAAAGTATTTCTCTGGTTTGGAGGCATTTATTAGAGTATTTTCAGAATTTTTAAATTATTGAAAAGGAAAGATTTTAGTTTTTTAAGTCATCTTTTTTGTCTTTTCACTTCTGGTAACGTCAACAGTGGATTTGAGATACTCCATGCTAGACAAAAAGAAAAGGTACTCTGGTTGTACAACGAAACTTTGCCTGTTTTTACAGGACGGTTCGGTTCGTATCACCGCATAATAGTCTGTCGGTTGAAACAAGTCGTCAAATTTGTTTGTTTCCTTTGCCTTTGTTTGAGTCAAATCTTATTTGGTTCAATGTTTGAAATTCAGGTACCCAAAGTGGTGTGTGGTGGTACAAACAGTTCTGTAAAAACAGCAATTTTTCAAAAACGGTGCACATTTTCGTTGTACAACACTAGTATCTTTTTTTATTTTCCCATACCACCACTGGTATATGGGAAGTATTGATACTTATCATGAAAATTTTCGAAATCGAGATTTTCTCGGAAATACGTGTTTTGGGCCTCCAGGAACCCAAAAAAGTGGTCTAGAAAAAATGTCTGTCTGTGGGTGGGTGCGTGCGTGGGTGGGTGGGTATGTATGTATGTATGTAACGCCTCTAACGCAAAAACTAGTAAACAGATTTTGATGAAATTTTAAATGAAGGGGTATATCGAAAATTCATCGACAAAATAAGCTTTTCAAAAAAATCTAAAACTGGAAGCGGAAGTTAGACACGTTTTTTTGGTAGCATTTTTTTCAGAAGCAGAATTTTGAAAATCTGAGTAGGGGATATTAAAGAAGGGCATAATTCAAGGGAAACAGTTTTTTGCCGGACTCTCTAACTTCCAAATGGCGGCCGCTATGAATTGTTCAAAATTTCGACTTTAACGCCCCATAGCTCAAAAACCAGTTATCTGATTAGGTTTCGCAACAGCTTGTTTGAAAGCCCTTTGGCGGTACTATACCATTAAAAAAAATTATTTACTAAATCGAAAAACGGTGGCAACGGCGCTCTTCCAAAAATTTTGAAATTTTTGAAAAATTATTACAAAAAAACTGTCCACAGGATTTTGTTTAAATTTTCTATACTTATTAAACTTGGTATTAGCTACATTATTGTTTTTTGATGAATGCCAGAATTTCACTGTGGCGCCCTCTACGACGTTTTGAAACTCGGGAATTGATGCTCCTATAGCGCCCTTATTAATCAAAATATGAAAAAAGTTTGAATATAAAAGTTGTTCAGTATATAGTTTTGCATTCTCCTAAATGTATATCACGTATACAGGGCGTTTTCTTTCCACAGTACAATAAGCAACTTTGTTATTTTAAATGAAACACCCTATATATTATTATATAATTGATTGCATAATTTAATTGTCTATCACATAGTATAAGGTATTTATATACCTAAAATGTACGGTTGATGAGAAATTCGTGAATTTTGGATATTATGTTGGACTAAGGAAACGGATCGCCGCGCCGGTCGGTAGCGATCGTCCGGCTTCGCCAGCTGTAATTTCTAGCCGTTGCCTACAGATAAATGGGTGTCTTTCTTCTGTTCATATCGAATCCGTCTAGTCTCGTTTTTCTCACCAGTGGCGCAGCCAGAATTCTGTATTAGGGGGGGTTTTCAAAAAAATTAATTAAAAAATGAGAATACAGGGTGTCTCTAAAATATGGTGCCATAGCTAAACCACAGATTCCGGGGATTAAAATAAGACGATTTAACGCAACTTACCTCTATCCGAAATTGCTTCGTTAAAGCGCTATCCAACGTCAAAGATCTTCAAAAAATTTCTATTTTTTTAAATAACAAAAGATTGTTTTTAGCGATTAGGATGAAATTTGGGATGTGATTCTTTACTAGAAAAAGGTGTTTTTTGACATCATTTTTTGTTCAGGAGGGTCGCGTAAGTGGTCAAAGGTTGATCATCCACAGTCAAAGAAGCTCATATCTTTTTAACAGTTCGTTTTCAAACTTTTTTTACAGAGAGACATTCTTATTTCAAATATTTTTTGTCTCTTGTTCGATTTCGGTATCTGCCATAGTTTAGGCTGAAAAAATTATTTTGATTGGCTGCAATGCATTTCTTAAAACAGATGTAGTAATCTAGTTGTCCTGTATGCTGAGAAATAAATCACGAAGAGACAATTTGATATAAAGTTTATTACTAACAAGTATGTAAAGGGTGGCACAAAATAATCTGAACCATTTCTCAACTAATATAGTTCAGCTTATTTTGTACCACCGGTAAATTAATATAGATTTACAGCAAATGCTCAATGTGACCACCATTATTCCGGATGCAAAAGTTGATTCTACGCAAAAAAATTGTCTCTTCGTCATTTATTTCTCAGCATACGGGACAACTAGATTCTAGATTACTACATCGTTTTAAGAAATGCACTGCAGCCAATCAAAATAATTTTCTTCAGCCTAAACTATGGCAGATACCGAAATCGAACAAGAAACAAAAAATATTTGCAACAAGAATGTCTCTCCGTAAAAAAATTTTGAAAACTATTGGCCGAACTGTTAAAAAAATATGAGCTTTTTTACCTATGGATGATCAACCTTTGACCACTTACGCAACACCCCTGAATGAAAAAGTGATGTCAAAAAACACCTTTTTCCAGTAAAGAATCACATCCCAAATTTCATCCTAATCGCTAAAAACAATCTTTTGTTATTTAAAAAAATAGAAATTTTTTGAAGATCTTTGGCGATGGATAGCGCTTTAACGAAGCAATTTCGGATAGAGGTAAGTTGCGTTAAATCGTCTTATTCCCGGAATCTGTGGTTAAGCTATGGCACCATATTTTAGCGACACCCTGTATATTATAGAACAATTGGGTAACGCTGTTGCCAAGATGAATTTTTTTACCAAGAGAAGATTAATATTTTTTAGATCTAAATAGGTCTGGGGGGGGGGGGTTAACCCCCAAAACCCCCCCTCGCTGCGCCACTGTTTCTCACTAGGCATTCAAATGCTTATCAGGGTCTGCCTCGCGAACTATACTGTTGAGTACCAAAACCGAAAGGTTTATATTTAGTATGGGAAAGTCCAGGGGAGGTTTGCACCTCCACTTTTTTTTATCTAGCATGGGGGGTGTCAAATCTACTATTGACTTTACCAGAACTAAAAAGATAAAAAAGTTATGACTTAAAAAGCAAAATGGTCCTCTGGTTTACCACCTTCTGGATGATTTTAAAATTCTGAAAACACTAATAAGTGCCTCCCAACCAGAAAAATACTTTTCCTAAGAACCAAAACAATATCTTGTTTGATTAGATTTTTACGATTATATCACTCATTATATTATTATATAGCCCAATGGGATATAAGATTTTTTTTAAAATGAACCAATCACGGCTGAAGTTCTCGGATATAACTTCTTGGTCCATATACATACTAACTAACGTATACTGCGAACAGCCTATCTTCTCAATAAGCAGAATGTGTCGCGAACAGAGAGAGAGGTTTGACTACACCTTTCTGTAGTGTGCGATAAACGCGCAGGTGCGAAACACGTTTTGCTTAACAAAACCGCAACAAAACGAACAAGACGAAAGTTTCAAGACGTTTAATGCGTAAACAACAAAAGAATCTCTACGGTGCAGAAATATATATTATCTGTGCCTTTAATGTTGGCGACAAGGTCAAGCAGTGTATCCGCAGTATACGTTAGTTAGTATGTATATGTCTTGTACATTGGTATAGTCGGGGCACGCTAAGGGTGCATCAACGTCATCAATTTTTTAATGGCGTCCATGACGTCATGAATTACTGTGTATATTTACTTATTGTTTCTCAAAACGTCGGTCGTTTGCTTTAATGTGTTTCTCAAACTGCCAGAGTGACGTTTGAGGAATATATACACAATAAAAAAAAACAACACCGATCATGTGCCTAAATACAAACTTGTAGGACGAAAAAAACACTAATTAGTAAACGTTTTAATTTTTTGCAGGAATAATATGAATAGTACAACTAATTAATAAAAATAATAACTGTAAAATAACATTTTATGGGCTTATAAAAAGCATACTTTTAATACGTAATTCGCAAAAAAAAATTAGTTTTACACTGTTTCAAGATTGGTACTACAAAATTACCAGAAAATGCGATTGATGACGTAGATGCACCTTTAGGGTGCCCCGACTATATATTCCTGGCTGTATATGACTATATATTGGCTGTGATGGTATCCGTATAGCCACTGTACATAACAATAATTGATTTTTTTTATGAATTAATTTTTTCAAAAGTCACACTGACATTTTGAGTTTTAAAAAAGGTTAAATACCAAAATTAACTTTAAAATTCATGATATAATCGTGACAAATATCATTCAATCACTTCCGTATAAATACTTTTCTCTCTTTCTATTCTCAATTGATGTTACCATTAGGAAATATCCCTCGAGCAAAGCTCTCGGGAAATTTCCATGGCAACATCAATTTCGAATAGAAATCGCGAAAAGTATATTCGAATATACGAAAGCGCTCTTATATTACAACCGAATAGAATTAGTGATTCTTTGTTCCATCTTTGTCAGCTGGTAACTCAGCAACTAAGCATTTTCAGACCATGAGTCGTATTAACTTTTTTTCCTTATTCTGACAAGGGTAATCACCTCCTGCGAGTTTTCGGTGTACTTTTCAATCACCCTGTATATCAAACAAAAAAGGATATGGCGCCCCATGATTTTAGGATATACAGGGGATTCAAAAATGGCGCATAAGCTCTTCAGTACGTTGTAGGGGACGGTTATTTGAACTGTAGAAAAATCATAAAAAAATTTTAGCTGCTACATTTTGTAGTTAACAACGAAGAAGTAAATTGTAGATTTGGCAACATGGGTGCAGCTATGTAGTATATGAGTGGCTTTTATTTGCTTTCATTTACATAGTGAGCTTATTTAATTAAACAATAAATTCAGATTCGTATAAAAATATGAAATTTACTAACACGTAAAAAATGAAATAAGTCACAAATTAAGAAACATAAACTGAATGTAGGTATGTTCTAAATAAAGTGTTCGAAATTTTGCCATCCAGCTTCTAAACAAATTTGAGCCCTACGGACTATGTTGCGCTGAACTCGCTGCAGCATTTGTATGTTGACGGTTTCAGCGGCATGTTGAATTCGATCAATTAGATCCTGCTGATTCTGGACTGGAGTGCAGTATACTAGCCCCTTAATGTAGCCCCAAAAGAAAAAGTCCAAGGGTGTTATGTCTGGGGACCTAGGTCAACTTACATTACGACCTATCCATCTTTCCGGAAATTCTCTATCCAACCATACTTTCACTGGGCCAGCAAAATGAGCAGGGGCACCGTCTAACTGCATCCACATTATGTTGAATAGCCGCAAGAGGGACATCTTCGAGACGTTCTTGTAGCTGATTTTGAAGAAAATCTAAAAATTCTCTCCATTTAGGCGATGCGGCAGTATTATTGGTCCGATCAAATTATTTCCCAAAATCCCAGCCCACACATTCACGCTAAACCGTTGTTGATGATGGTGTTCAAAGGGCAAATGGGGGTTTTCTAGTGATGAAATGATGACTATTACAGCTCGACCAAGCTTACAAAGTTGAAAGGGGGCGTGTCCGGCGCTGTTATAGTTTTTCAAAGTACAGTGAAAATAAAAACATTTAGGCGGCAAATTTAAATAATTGTAAATATTTTTCATTCGAAGAATTCCATGACCTTCCGAATGATATTTCTGGCTTCAGAATGAATTATCTTCCTCGATTTAGCATTTATACTTTACAGATTTTAAACGTCAAAACAATCTGCAAACACTGGAATAGGGCTGTTCTATTTAAGTTGGAAAGAGATGGAATGCTCTACCCTACTGTTGTCTCTCTCTATCAATAATGCCAATCTGACTGAAGAAATATCACTAAATTATTAGTTACTATTTGCTTTAAGTTGCTATACAATAACAAATACCAGGAAACAATAACTAAAAACAACGAAAACACGCACGGTTGCTTTTTGCACTACTAATTATTTTTGTGCCAAATGCATAAATGACAGTTCTGCGTCAGGGGGTAATTAGTTAAATAATAGCTGTAATGTAGTGCTGTTCTTGTCGTCATATTGGTGCCCCGATAGAAAAAGAAAGCACTAGGGTAGAACTTTCCTCTCACTCGTTCCAAAGTCGTATTTGCGTAGAACAGCCCTATTTTATTAAAATTTTAAACGTCATCGTCAGTTGAATTTTTTCAGCGACTGTACTTTTGAGTATAATTGTTTGCTATTGGTTGACGTATTGTCGCGCCTTGTCTTTCAAAATTTAGTTGACATATTTTCCGGGGCATTTGTAAGCTTGGTGGAGCTTTATGTTGATTAAAACAACCATTTCTAGTAAAATTGGCCTCATCAGTCCACAGCATACGGGAAGTAAAAAGATTGTTTTCTGCTACACGTTGCAGAAATTTACACGCAGCTCGAAGTCTTCACTACAGATAAATTTTGCGCAATTACTCTGCGAAACTGCAACATGTTGAGCAATACTTCTTGTGCTGCTAGTTGGTTGCTGCTCTAAGATCTCGAGAATTTCTTCCTCTATCAGAGGCCTCAACACGTTTCGTGGACGTCCGCGATCTGGACCTGCATTAGGTATTACATTTCCAGTGTCTCTAACTCTTTGATCCAATCTTCTAATCACATTCACATCTGGATGTCTTCTATTGGGATATCGTTCAGCGTAAAGTCTTGCAGCTCTGTTGGCAATTATTACGGCATTCGCCTAAAACTAAATACATACATATCTGCGTAATCGTTATTGGAATACATGATGATAATGTTGACAATCGATGACAGTGACAGATAAAAACATAAGTGTACTTACTGATATGGTTATTAAAAGTTTCAAACATCGTTGCCACATATTTTTTTCAAACAACTTGGTACAAAAATATCAATTTTGAAAGCTAATATTTCAGGATAATGAGGTATTATAAGCATTTTTTTATTACCCACTATGAAAAAATACTTAAAATTATTTATATGAAATGATGAGAAGTTTCAAAATTCACATGAATTCAAAGTTGAGTTCTCAACTTAACTTCTTCATTTCTCAGCAAATTAGCGGCTAAGAATTTTGTTACTATTTTTCCTACACTTCAATTATTATTCCCTACAACGTACTGAAGAGCTTATGCGCCATTTTTGAATCACCCTGTATATCTAATGACGAATTCTAATCGGACTTGCATTGCACTGGTGGCCGATGCACTAGCACGATGGTAGTGCACCAGAGTGTAGTGACTGCATTGCACTGAACTGCACAGACTATGGACCACAGTGCAGATGCATGTACAGTCAGCGACAAATGTTTTCACCAGTCTTGTACCACTGTAACCCGCTTTACTGAGAAATATAACACATTTCTATATTTCATTTCATCTTGTTAACAGTGTTACCAACATACCTATATAAAATAATAAGAACGACGTTATGGTACCTCTTATATTTCTCGGAAAAACGTGTTCAGTGGAATCATATTGGTGAAAACATTTGTCGCTGACTGTACACTCGGATCATGCAGTTGTCTGATTGGAGCGCCACCAGTGTAGTGCAGCCGCCATTCGTTAATTGGAATTCTAGTGCGAGTATTGAAATAGCTACCACCCACCCCGCTTATGTATATACACAAGTCCACTGGGTTTTTGTAAAAATTAATTCTCAAACTGCAAGTAACCTAAAGTCCGAGGGGCGCCCCACTAGTCTTTGCTTCAGGTTAGTTGCAGTTTGAGAATTATTTTTACCCAGTGGACTTGTGTATATACATATGCGGCGTGGGTGGTGGCTATTTCAATACTCGCAATTCTAGCACACTACACTCAAGTTACAGTCCTTGCACTACACTAGTGCAACGATTGGAATTCGCTATAAGTATTTATTGCGTGGAAATTAGATAAGGTAGTGGTTAATATTTTGTCTGATTCTGTTGCATAGTAATACCACAGGTAATACAGTTTCTAATATTAAATTAATCAACTTCACAAGAAATTTTAACTTGGTTACATAATAATAAAAGTTAAAATTACTGAAAGTAACTGGAAAGTAGCATCAAATCGTTGCACATGTTAGCGCAGGTTTCAATTCATGCAAGAGGTTGCTGCACGATTGCAGCAATATTGTTGCATGTACATTTCTGTTTTACACTTGTGCAATATTGCTGCACACTGCAAATTGCGCTTGCATGTGCTATCTTGCTCAATGTATTACCTGCCGTCGGCAATTTTTTTTGGATTTTTGGAAAAGCGGGCTAACAAGGCTATATTCCCTGATTTTTTCAAGACCCTGCTCTATGAGTTCTAAACTCATCCGCACCCAAGGATATTATTTGTCAAACCAAATATCAGTGAAAAGGAAAAAATGATTTTCCTACTTACACTCTGTTTGCAACTCAGTTTGAGAAAAGTTTCCTTTAACGTCTTTCCCATTCCAAACATTCAACGTAGGATTCTCGGTATCCATCACGAAGCCCTCACATACAATTTCTGATTTTACTACGTCATTTATGTAGAGAAAATTCCACGTTAGTCATACGTCAGGGTAAAATTAATTTTAAACACTTACCATCTGCTTGAGAAAAGTTGTCTTTGATGTCGTTGCTATTCCGAGCATCCAGAGTAGGATCGTCCGAATTTATCACTAATCCCTCATCTACAACTTCCGAATGAACTGCGACATCGTTCATGTAGAGCACAAAATCCATGGCAGTGCAAAAAGTCTTGGTTTATTAAAACCTTGAACATAAGATATGGAACAGTTTTAATTTGATGCCATAAAGGATCACACATTACTTACGTTGTTTATTGCAGAAAATTACAAAAAATATACAAGCAAGATATTCTAAATGAAGGAACTACGATAAGTTCTTTGTGTTGATCAAATTATTTATGTTTAGCAAAGAAACACATACAAACGTAAAAGCCCTTCACAGGTTATAAACACGTTATAAAACATAGATAAAAGTATGGATAAAAGTAAAGGGTAAACGTGGGGTAAACCGCGCTTTCAGGCAGGGTTGCCAGACGTTGACTGAGCCCAGTGTTGCCACGTCTAAAATTTAAATTTCCCTAGAAAAATCTTAAAAAATGTTGAAGCTTCAAATAAAATTTCTTCAGTTCTAATAATTCAATATTATTACAAAAATCTGGACTCCCTATGGGTTCTAACCTCTCTCCCCTTTTAGTTGAACTTTTCATGACTAATTTAGAAACTATACCCATATACAGGGTGTCCCAGCATGACGTTTAAAGATTTACAGAGCATGTAGTAAACTCTAATTTTGGTTTTGCCGGTTTCGGCCCTTCTGGGTCCTTCTTTGCTCGACACTTTTGAGAGTTCGTCCATTGGTTTGTGTGTTTGTAATAGTTAATCGAGTGTTCCATTCTGGTTAATGATAATGGTTAACTGTGCAGCAGATAATTGTGGCAAGAAGCGAGGTCAGCGTATTGCTATGTTTATGTTTCCCAAACATTTGCAACAAATACAGCAGTGGGTTAAGAGGGCGACTTCAGGAGTGGGGATAGTTCAGTTTTCAAATGTAGGGTTATATTTATTTACTAGAGGGCGATACTGGTATTGATTTGAATTATTTTGAAATTATCATTGATTATCATTTATTTTAATAAAATCTGAAAACTAAACTACGCGACGCGATTGCTTGCACACCCAGGCACACTTTGTTTTTACCAAATCTGTCACGTTGACAATAATTCAAACTTCTTATCATTAATACCACGCAAATATGTAACTAGTACCTATAATATAATTATAATTACATTGTCCAGCGGAACTTCAAATTTATTTACTTTTTATTATTATTATTATCTAAAAGACGTAAAAAATAATTTTATCTACAACCAGTATATTATAAGGTCATAATTCCACTATTAAGAGACGTCTTATGATATTAATAAAACACATAGGTCTTATAATTAAAACAATGGTAAATCTATTGCAACACGTATGACAAAAGGAATCTAGGAAAAAAGTGCCGCGGAAAAAAGTGCCACGAAAAAAGTACCTGGAAAAAAGTGCCGCGGAAAAAAGTGCCGATGGAAAAAAGTGCCGCGGAAAAAAGTGCCGATGAATATCCCTCAGCTTACCTGCTCACCATTTTTTGTTTTCTTTTATGAGGAATGAAAATCCCTCAGCTTACCTGCTATCCATTTTTGTTTTCTTTTATGAGGAATGAACATCCCTCAGCTTACCCCCTAACCATTTTTTTTTCTTTTATGAGGGTTGAAAATCCCTCAGCTTACCTGCTATCCATTTTTGTTTTCTTTTATGAGGAATGAACATCCCTCAGCTTACCCCCTAACCATTTTTTGTTTTCTTTTATGAGGAATGAAAATCCTTCAGCTTACCTGCTATCCATTTTTGTTTTCTTTTATGAGGAATGAACATCCCTCAGCTTACCCCCTAACCATTTCTTGTTTTCTTTTATGAGGAATGAGCATCCCTTTGTGTTGCCATCTTCTTTTTTTTAGCCATTTTTCTATATACACGTTGTCCCTAGAAATTTTGAATACGAGTAATGCGATTTTGTTCTTCTCTATTATAATAGATTGCCATGGTTGTTTATTACCAATTAGAAATTACTATTTATTTCCCGTTGCTTAGTGATTTAAAATATTTATGTAAAAAGTGAGCGTGGTAACTAAGCGACAAGTAATGAATTCAAATGTCCGTATTCAAAATTTCTAGGGACAACGTGTATATTACCAGCAAAGAGCAACTAACCTGAACACAGACCAAGGCGCCATGTGCACAGATTTTCCTACCATGTGCACAGACTGCATTGACCATCGGCACTTTTTTCCATCGGCACTTTTTTCCGCGGCACTTTTTTCCGCGGCACTTTATTCCGTCGGCACTTTTTTCCAGGCACTTTTTTCCGTGGCACTTTTTCCACGGCACTTTTTTCCGTGGCACTTTTTTCCGCCATCCGACAAAAGTCAGTTCAAAATGTCAAAATAAATTTTTTCCAAAATATTAATTTAAAAACGCCACTTTCTGGTCTGTTTGTGGATAAAACGTTGTATTGCATACGTGTCTTAGTTATATTTTATCCACTTAAGAAAAGTAAATGCTCGAACTTCGTTCTTGCGTTTAAACATTCTTGCGTGGATAAAATACTATCTAAGACACTTATATAATAAATAACTATATTAATTACTGTCAAATTTGTTCTTTAATTTAGCGAACTACAACTAACGAAAACAGTGTTGTCCCAAATAGAGTAGTATTGCATGGCTATCTTTCTTATTAATAAAGTAAGCCATGAAAACAAGTGAAGTGTATGGTAGTGTAGGTAATTTGAATTAACAATGTTAACGAATTGGAACAATCTGTACAAGAAGCGTTAAATAGTATTAATCGCCATACATCACATAAAGTAACTGCAAGTATTTTAAAAAGATGCCAGTTGTGTTTGGCTATCGATGGCCAACATTTTGAACATTTACTGTGATTAAAATTAGCTATTGTAGATTTAACGTTTATTGCGTAAATATCGTTAATAACTGTAAATACATTTTGTTAGAAGTTTTTTTTTGTTAAAATTCACTTGTTTTCGTGACTTACCTTATTTAATACAAAAATTATTAAGTATGCCATTATTTTTTATTTGAATCATAGATTGTTCTACATCGTTGAATGCAGAAAAAAAATGCAATTTTTTCATTTGAAAATCCAAGATGGCGCCCATTTAAATAAGAAAGTTGCTATCAATATCTCGAAAACGGCCTTTGAGATATTTGTTTGTAAACATATTTTTGTTTATCTTAATGAATCAAGTAACTTTTGTATAAAACAATTTTCTGTAACTTTTATAATAAGCGAAATAATCGACTTTTTCGAAAAATGGATTTTGTGGTTTTTTGCGGATATCTTTTAAAGGGTTCGGAATGTTTCATCTTTCTAAGCAGCATCTAAACCAGCATGAAAAACTGCACAACATTGCCCATTTAACCGAATCTGTATCTTTATTAATAAGAAAGATAGCCATGCAATACTACTCTATTTGGGACACACTGTATAGAGCTGTGGCAATGATTTCGGCCTCGCACTCAGAACGTCATAGGATCCATTCCAGGCTCTGATAAACTTTTTTTAAAATTTGGTTTCTATTTAAATAAAAATATTGATTGTAATACTTTTTATTCTTTAGCTTTTAATATTTTTGGTTGACAAAATTAAAGAACACCGTTGACTGTAATTAATAAATTACCGATTTTAACTTATTTTGAACAATAATAAAGGTTAATACTTCTTGCAGTTGCCTAAATTCTAACGAAATAATACAGTTTAAAATTATAAACGCGTTTGCAAGAAAATACATGTTATATAGGGAAACTATGTTCACGAATAAGTACGTACAAATCTTTTCATTCAAATTCAAATTTAGCGCGTATTTACAAAGCCAGTACTGGCTTTGCGTATTTAATGTCAACAGCGCCATCTATCCAAATTACGCTAAACTTCTTACTCACAATTGGCGGCCATTTTTTAATGCCCTTATCAAACCAAAACTTAAGACTACAGAAAAACATTATTATCCAACGTTAATGACCCGGACTTGAAGTTTACATTCAAATTTCTTTTTTGCCAATTTTCAAATTGAATTTAAATTGAGAATCAAAACTGCATTCTACATTAAAATTTAGTGGCTGCCTAAGTTGCAATAATGCTTTGTAGAATATGTTAATTAAAATTCAAATTTTTCGTTGTTGTTCGAGTTCTGTAGTTTTAAAATTAACAAAGATTTTGTAGCTGCTGTCCTCTATCGACAAAAAGGGCAGTGGCCGTCCTCTTAACACAAAGACATTGCAAAACCGACCAGTAAGGACCTAACCTTAATAAAAGTATTTGAATTAACAGACAAAGGGTGACCTAACCATATGGGAAATGAACTGCTGATACCATATTTTCGTAGAAGACGTGAATTGTCCATTGAAAGTGATTGTGTTCTATGGGATATGAGAATCATAGGTCTAGGTTCATTGCAAATAGAGGTTTTAAAAATATTCGATGAACAACATTTATAGCTAGATAGATAGATATTATATTTGCCATAGATACTTTAAAAATACATGGACATATGTCAATACAAAATATATAAATACATAAACAAAAAAAAATAAAAATATTGTCAGGAAGTGCCTAAAATATTTAATAACAATGATTGATGTAATTAGGTATCTAAGTAAAATCAATGTCGTTCAACATGTTAGTATCACGTGCTAAGCATTCTAGAATCACATGTCAGTTATCATTATATCTGCACATGATGATAAGGTTCTGCTTACTCGAACATATCAGGTTTCATGATCCACGTGTATTCAAGGTTGTGCTTACCTTATTTGGTAATGCAACTCTTCTAGTCCACGTTGACTGAAGGTCATGTCTGTAATTAGATATGCAATTCTGATGACTAAGAATATCAGGTTTCATGTGGGATCTGGTGATGCTCGCGTGCCGAGGTCATAACCATATATGGACATGCAAACTAGTATATAAGCAGAACGCTTTTCCATTCGATTCAGTGTGCGTCCAACAGTCAATAGCCAAGCAGTAGCTTCGACCAAGTTCTACAACCAAGTCAACTAGTTGGGCCCTTTGGGGCCCAAACTCTACATTTGAAGACTCAGAATAACTATAACAAGATAGACCTGGCCAGGGTTCAGTTAACAACTCTAAATAGACGACTACAGAACGCCCCTTCAACAAACCATGGTTCGCTTGGCACTACTAGCTGTTGTTATGTAAGCTCACCTTAATGATGTATTTTGTTCATCTTGTAAACTTGCTTAAATATAGTTATGTTAAAGTACTGACTTGTTTAAATCCAGACCAGTCACAATTTATAACGTGACAATATTATTCACAGATAAAGTGACAAAATATAAAATATATAAACAGAACACCTTGGTTATATACAGGATGTTTCATAATATATGCGCAAGACTTAAGGATGTGATAGCTCGTCCAAAAATATGAAAAATAGTTTCTATTAACTTACCCTCTAAAATGCACCATTTTCGAGATACCTACAGGGTGTTGAAATTTAAAAAAAAATTCGTTTTTTGCGAAAAACTCCGGAACTGTTCATCGTACAGAAAACAGCTTTTGTAATCATTTTCCACTCATAATAAGTAATGTTTTGTGTGGTAAAAATGTATCGAAGGCATTTTCGGGTGCTATTTGGGGTGTACTTTGACCCCCTAAATTCGTCTGGCGATATTGGTGTCCAACACCCCCCCAGGGGGTAAAAACTAAAAAAATAATGAATTTAGAATATTTTGTTCTCTATCCGACAAAAAAAAGAAAATTCAGGTCCGTCAAGTACGAAGGAAGTTATAACAAATTTCCCTATCAAAATTATCATTAGTTAAACGGAAGAATATATTCCGAATCGGCTTGTAGCGTCGGCGTCGTAATAACACGTATTTTAATTTTTCCCGCAATCGCTCCAATTGTACATCGCGATTACAGCTAAACGACACAAAATATTAAAAAAAGCTAAAAAGTAAATGTTGTAGAATGAAGCTTTTGCAACACAATGGTTGTTTTAATTTTGCGATTGGTCAATAAATAACGAGTATATCGCTAATTTATCCCGACGATGTGTAAATCTCCGCTCTGGTTTCGGCCGTTTCCCATCTCATTCTGACAGACCCCGCTCTGCCTCACCACGTCCCGCAAGCCTCAACCTAGGGGACGATGCATTTGAAATACTTAATTTCTGTTAATTATCACAAAAGTGTAAACATTTAATTTTATTATTAGATGTCAATAAGTGATTGTGTTCTAATAAGTCTTTAGCGTAATTTTATTTATTATACAGGGTGTTACTAAATAAGTGCGAAAAAATTCAGTGGATGATTCTTTGGGTCATATTAAGATACAGGGCGATAAAGAATAACAACCAATACAGGGCTGCCTCTAAAATGTGTGGACATAGCTTACCCACGGCAATTTATTATGCCTGCACTTACACCGGAGGCCTCTGCATCCTAATATAAAAAATATATAAAATATGAATCTGAGTAACGATTTAAGTAAACGAAGCGTAGGTACCAGTTTTACATGCACAAAATGACATTTCTGCAGTAAGGGATGGTAGTGCCGGTTTTGTTGTAAGTATGGGTTGGGTGAAATGTTGCCATTTTCATTTGTTGTCTATCCATAACTATTGTGATCGCAGGTATAGTCATAATTGGTTTTAACGCATTGCTCCAAATTATCGTCTGATAAACTGATCTTAAGTAGTGTTGTCTGAGTGCATCTGAAGTAGGAGGTAATTTATCTATAGTAACTTTCGTGGACATTTTAGACCTTAAACAGTCAATTGTATTACATAGTACTCCAATTGATGCATTTGAATACAGCAACATGGCAAACTTCTGTAGATCTTCAAATTGGTTTCCATCAAAAGCTTCAGCGGATGATAGAGGATTGAGGATAATAGATGATAGTTGGTCTCATAAGTTTTCCACGCACGTTTTTTCCCTATTCCTTTAAACTGACTATAGTTACATCGCACCCAGTTACAGCGTGAAACAAGAGTAAGTAAGTTAAGGATGGACAACAAATGAAAATGGCAACATTTCACCCATACTTACAACAAAATCGGCACTACCATCCCTTACTGCAGAAATGTCATTTTGTGCATGTAAAACTGGTACCTACGCTTCGTTTACTTAAATCGTTACTCAGATTCATATTTTATATATTTTCTATTTTAGGATGCAGAGGCCTCCGGTGTAAGTGCAGGTATAATAAATTGCCCTGTCTTACAACATGCGGCTGTTCTGGATCAAGAGATTGTCGGAATGAATTCACATTAGAAAAAAAATAGTAATAGCTATCCAAACGCTATAACTATTTCTATACAAATAAGCAAATAATATCTGTGGGTAAGCTATGTCCACACATTTTGGAGACAGCCCTGTATTGGTTGTTATTCTTTATCGCCCTGTATCTTAATATGACCCAAAGAATCATCCACTAAATTTTTTCGCACTTATTTAGTAACACCCTGTATAAATAAAATTACGCTAAAGACTTATTAGAACACAATCATTTATTGACATCTAATAATAAAATTAAATGTTTACACTTTTGTGATAATTAACAGAAATTAAATATTTAATTTTAATAGGCAGAGCGGGGTCTGTCAGAATGAGATGGGAAATGGGCGAAAACAGAGATAGAGCGACGCGCTTCCCAGCGGAGATTTACACATTGTCGGGATAAATTAGCGATATATTCGTTATTTATTGACCAATCGCAAAATTAAGAAAACCATTGTGTTGCAAAAGCTTCATTCTACAACATTTGCTTTTTAACTTTTTTTAATATTTTGTGTCGTTTAGCTGTAATCGCGATGTATAATTGGAGCCATTGCGGGAAAAATTAAAATACGTGTTATTACGACGCCGACGCTACAAGCCGATTCGGAATATATTCTTCCGTTTAACTAATGATAATTTTGTTAGGGAAATTTGTTATAACTTCCTTCGTACTTGACGGATCTGAATTTTCTTTTTTTTGTCGGATAGAGAACAAAATATTCTAAATTCATTATTTTTTTAGTTTTTACCCCCTGGGGGGGTGTTGGACACCGATATCGCCAGACGAATTTAGGGGGTCAAAGTACACCCCAAATCGCACCCGAAAATGCCTTCGATACATTTTTACCTTTCAATGTACAGCGAACACGATTTCTAGACGACTTTTTCAAGCGCGTTAACTCTAGTATATACTACCGTGCCTTCATTAATGATTGATACCCACGTGACCTTAGATTCGTGGTGTCCTTGGGAGTTTCAGATTTAAATGTTGAAGTCAGGTAGGATTGGTACTCGTTGTAACTAAACTAAGTAACTAAAGTCATTAAAGTTACTAAAGTTACTGTCAATTTACGTACAAACAATCAGATAGAGAATTATTGGATAAAGGTTCACCAACTGTGTAAGTTGGGTTGCCTATATTTTGTGGTCACGTGGGTATCAATCATTAATGAAGGCACTGTATTTGAATACGGTTTTTGATCAATCGTAACAACTTTGGAAAGAATGGTTAGGCAACACACCACGCTTTTAGTTTATACGTTACGCGTAGTGGGCTTTTGGCATATCCGTTGTTACAAATATAAACATGCACATAAATCAAATTTTGCTAAACATTTGTTAGAACAAAATCACACATTAACATCTAATAATACAATTAAATTTTTACACTTTTCTGATAACAAAAATAAATTAAATATTTTGGAAGCTTTTGAAATTTATAAACACACAAAAAACAACGTACCTTTAATGAATGAGCAAATTGAGCTCTTAGATTCTCCTTTACTGAAGATTTTGGAATAAATATCTTTTTAAAACACACTGATAAGCGACTGACCTCCGACGGGTTGACTGGGGCCAGCTGCTTCACGCAGTGTTAAAATAATAGAATCAAGGAGTTACTATATATTTTGCATTTGTTATAATATTTTATATAGCTTTTGACAATGGCACTTTGATGCCGAAATACGTATAAAGCGAATAAATCTTGTTATTTCCCGTTGAAATCGATATTTTATTTAATATTTATTATTTATATAATCATGGATTTCAACAAAGTGACGCTTGAGAATGTCAATAAATTTTGGCATTTGACTGTTTTGAGGTTTTGAAAATTGACTCCGCGCTCCAGCTAGCACTAACTTCCATATCCGCTTCTACCCATATCCCTACTCTCACTTCCACCCTAACCGTGCGCCAAATTCAAAAATAAAGTTTCTAACACCCTATAATAATTATTATGTTGTATCAAATGTATGTATGTAAGTATGTAAATGTATGTATGTATATATTTTTCCTTAAAATAAATAAATTATCCTAATATTATATTAGTTTAAAAAAATGTTAATAAATTAATTACGCAAAATATGTTCTGACTGTAAACACGTAAATTCAAAAAATTATTAGTGCTTCTCATTTAAGCTATGGTACGATATGCGCACGCGTTGGCCGCGTTTAGGATGACGTATTTGGCGGGGATTACGGTTTGGTCGGGCAACTGCAGTTGTTAAATGTGTGTTAAACGGCTGAATGTATATGCAGTTCTGATATAATGGCCACTTCGCTACCGTTTATAACCGCAACATTAACGGAAGACGATGTACCAGGCGCAAAACTACGATGTATGCCAGTTGATAAAAATACAGTAGTTGATTTAAAACGATTTTTAACCTGTAGAAGCATCACAACAAATGGAAAGAAAGCAGACTTGGTCGCCAGGTTGGTAAATTATATTATGTTTAGGTATTTAGCATTGAAGACAATTCTGTAATGGAGATACGTAAATTTTTTATAGAGTTCAAGAAGTTATAGAAAAGGGTGTACCCGTCTGTCCAACTATTGACAACGGAAAATGGTTGGCATTAAAAGAAAAAAAGGAAACAGGTGTATTTTTGGACCTAACAAATAATAAACCACCAAATTTTCTAGTATTATCATGGAAACCATTTCCCTGCCATTTCCAAATTCAAAAATTCCATCACATTTCTGCATTGGCAATATTTATTCATATTTAATGACATCATGTGTATTGAATGCAAGATCTCATGATAATAAAAATCGCAATGATTCTAATACATCCAGTGATGAGGAAAACAATGACAGCAGTAATTATAGTACAGCAAAACCCTTTAATAGAGGTCGTCAATATTTGAAGAGTGGTCATGTCACAAAATTACAAGATACCACGGTTAATGAACACTACTGTTTAAAGTCCACAGTATTAGCATCTTTTAAAAAAATTGAGTATACTGTAATGGTAATGATTAACTTCAGAGGTGACGTAGTTGATGCACATTGTCAATGCAAAGCATCCAGTATGGGACGTTGTAGCCACGTTGCAGCTGTTCTTTTTACTCTCGAAGATTTTACTCTTACATTTCCTGAAACAATACCATGTACAAGTAAGCTGTGTACTTGGAATCAAGGGCGAAAGGAAAAAGATCCTGGTGTAATAAATAGTAACAAATATAATGATAAAATTAATCCTTCATTTAAAACAACATTCGATCCTTTATGTAACATAACTTTAGATCCTGCAGAAGATAGTAAAAGACTAAATGATTTTGTATGTGATTTACAAAGTGATAGTGCATCCTACGGTACAGTTGCAATGTGGGAACTTGTATTGCAACCATCTTATGAAAATTATGAGCTAACTATTAAGAGAAAAAACGAGCTTATGAACTTAGTAACATCATTAAAACATGTTATGACATTTGGAAGCCTTGTACCTATTAATATAACAGTATCACAAAATGAACCAAACTGGCAGAAATATAGACGATCTTTAATTACAGCTTCAAATATCAAAGACTACCATTTCAATAAATCAGATGAACAACTTTTTAATGTAATGACAAGGCATGCTATGTACAATACTTCAAAAATATATTCGCCATATTTGAAATATGGCACGGAACATGAAAACGAAGCCAGGATTCAATACACAAATAGCATGAAAATAATTAATAGTGACATTGAAGTTACCGAAACGGGAATATGGATTAACCCTGCATATCCTGGTATTGGGGTATCTCCTGACGCTCTAGTATACGATCCAACAGAAACAGAACATTTAGGGTTACTGGAAATTAAATGCCCAAAACTTTTGCAAAATGTCGGGCCAACTGATTTACATGTTCTAAATGACAACCAAAGAAGGCAGTTCTGCTGCAATTTGGAAAATGGACGTTTGGTGTTGAAAACGGCTGATAAGTATTTCTACCAAATACAAACTCAGATGGGCATTACAGGCAGAGTATGGTGTGATTTTTTTATATGGACTCCTAACGGGTTCAGCAGGCAGAGAGTAAAATTTGATAATACTTTTTTCCTAAATTTGGTTGATAATGCCGTGGCATTTTATGATAGTGTTTTAGCACCTGAATACTTTGAAATGCGGATACCCCGAAAATTAATACCATTTAATTTAAGAAAAAATACTAATTAAACTGAATATGTTATATTTCTTGAACTAATTATAAGCAATAAAGTAGATATTAATAAAAACTAACAAATTTTTTGTAAATTTCAATTTTTTCCAGGTTTTACAATAGATTCTTGAAAGTTTAACAAACAACTGCAAACAAAAACCAATTGGGATAGAACCCCTCTCATATTTAGAGGCAGAATTCTTTTTAACAACCTAAATTGTTTTAACCTGCCTATCACGTGTTCAACATAAATCCTTTCCTTCGCAATTTTCTTTGTTTCAATTTCCTCACTAGGAGTAAGCTTTTCTCTCCCTTTTAGGAAAGGAGGTATGTTGAGATGGACATTTTTTTTGTTCATCAAATCTTCAATTGTAAATCCTCTGTCAGCAAGCACCAAATCTCCTTCTTCTAGTAGATTTATCAAATTAGATTTTTTTACCAACTCTTTATCAGAAATCGATCCTTCGAAGAGTTCACTTACAAAAGATACAGCCCCATTAGGAGTACATCCTATTAACACTTTAAATGTTGTATGTGCTTTATAATTAGAATATAAATTTCCCTGATGCTCGAAGTTAGCAGGCGACTGGCAGAAAAATTCAGTGCAATCGATAATTATTCTAATATTTTTTAATCTGTGGAATATAGCAGGTAAGGATTCTTTAATTTTTTGTCGCGAACAAAACATGTTAGGTCGTATTTTATCAAACCGTATATACATAAGCTGTATCCATGTTATTATCACTTTTGTAATTAAACCTTCAGATAAATTAAATCGATATCTTAAATCTCGCACTAATAATCCTGACCTCACTCGGACTAAAGTTAAGATTAATTCTTCCAAAGGTGTGCACTTTCTTTTTCTGGTTTTTGATGTTCCTGCTTTTTCTTTTTCGCCCCAATACGTGAGATTATTTGGGGGAGAGAGAAATTTCAGTAGTATCAAAATCTGTCGCAAAAACAGACCAGTATAAAAATAGCATTTTTTATCATCCTTTTCTAAGCTATCAGCAAACAGTGTCAGCATGTTTTTAGGTTTATCTGGTGTTTCATTTTCCTTTTTTAGGAGCAACAATTCCCTTTTGAGGTTTGATACTTCTTTTTTCAGTTTTTTATTTTCATCCTAATATTCAGTGATTAATAAAATAAAATTTTAAAGGGAAATAACTAACTTACTTTCAGTGCAATCATATCATACCACGTAAATGTAGTCTGAGTACGTTTTGCAACAGAAGAGGGTACATCGCACTGAGTATGTGTGGAAACAAAAATATTAAGGTTTCCGGGTGCAGGCTCTATCATAGATGTACTAGGTTCATTTGCTAAAATATTGTCAGAGCATTCCACCGATTTTGAACGCTTTGTTGATGTTTTTGTATAATCGGTATTCTGTAAATATTTTCGTTTCCTTGATCCCTAAAATAATTAGGTAAGCAAATTGAATAACAACTGTTAAACACTAAAACCTACTTTAATAACTTTTTCAACAACAGAAACCGGTAACGGGTCTGGGTATTCCTGACATGGGCCATCTTTATTTACAAAATGCAATAAGCATATGTAAGTATGTTTATTCACATGTAGCACATTGTTCAGTCTACCATCATTTCTTTTGCATTTTATAATCCACCGATTACATTTGCTACAATCCTCACATTCATTAAAGTGTCGATTTGTTGCCGGTATTAATTGTTTTCGAACATTTAACATGCGTTTGGAAAACGAATAAACCCCACCGATGATTTTCTACTGTCCGTTTTGCAGTCTCCAAATACGCAGTACTTTTTTGTGCCTTTTTTATTCACTTCCATAGCTTCTTTAAGGTAATTACAAACGAAAAATGTTTAATTCACCACTACTCGCCATGCGTTTATTGAAGACTTTGCCCGACCAGCTTGAACTAGCCGCTGTAAAGGTGACGCATGCGCCACAGGACATTTCTTAAATGAGAACCACTAATGCATAATCCAATGTTTTAACTTTTGTCTGAAAAGATGCAAAGATACATTTTCTTTTAACTTTAAGGACAGATTCCTCTTTTGTTTCTTGTTAAATATATTGTGTTATTTTATAAATAAAAAATGCGTCGCGTCGTTTGGTTTAGTTTAAACGAGCCCAGTCGCACATGTATTGGACCAAAATGTTTTTCAAACTTATAATTTAATCTATAGTATGTCCAAAAGTTGAGCGATACGATAAACCGCGTAAACATTCTGACAAACCATGTACTACTTACCTAATATTTCTTAAACTTTACATACAGTGCTTCCCGAAAGTAACGGATAAATTCAATAAAATCGTTGAGAAAAATATTTCAAATAAATGCTCGGACACGTCGATTTTTATTTTTAAATTGTCATTTAGAGATGTAATTTTCAACCCCCCACCCCTCAACCCCTAAGTGCTAGCAACACCAACTTTAAAACTTTAAATAGAAAGATGCCCTTTGTGATACCTCCTTTGATAGGTCTTTTTAATCTTAATATAACCAAAAAAAGTTTTTCAAAATCGGTTGATAAATAACGGAGATATTTAACAAAATGTAATCAATGTAAAAAATGGGGTTGATATTTAAAAAAAAATTATGACGACACAGCGTAGAAATAATGGCACGAATCCTGAGACCCGTCAATTTTTGTTTTTAAATTGCCATTTAGGCAGGGAATTTTCAACCCCCCACCCCTCAACCCCTAAGTGGTAGCAACCACAACTTTAAAAATTTAAATGGAAAGATACCCTTTGTGATACCTCTTTTGATAGGTCTTTTTATTCTTAACATAACAAAAAAAAGTTTTTCAAAATCGGTTGATAAATAACAGAGATATTTAACAAAATGTAATCAATGTAAAAAATGGGGTTGACATTTAAAAAAAATTATGACTTCACAGCGTAGAAATAATGGCCGATCAAAACCACACTTTTAGGTCAGGAAGTGCTACCATTTACGGCGTGTTTGAGCCGTTTCTTTTCGAATATTGACATTTTCATTTGATTACATTTTGTTAAATATCTCCGTTATTTATCAACCGATTTTGAAAAACTTTTTTTGGTTATATTAATATTAAAAAGACTTATCAAAGGAGGTATCACAAAGGGTATCTTTCTATTTAACGTTTTAAAGTTGGTGTTGCTAGCACTTAGGGGTTGAGGGGTGGGGGGTTGAAAATTACATCTCTAAATGACAATTTAAAAATAAAAATCGACGTGTCCGAGCATTTATTTGAAATATTTTTCTCAACGATTTTATTGAATTTATCCGTTACTTTCGGGAAGCACTGTATAATAATATTATGAATATTAAGAACAAATTGATGCGCATTAGAATATTAAAGTGAGTAAGTAGAATTTTAAAGTAAAAATATATATACCTACGAGCTAGTTTTATAACTTAAAAGCATCAATTTGTTCTTTCATCCCCAAAAAGGGGATAAGGGGATGTTTTCAAAACCACCAATTTATTTATGATTGTAGTTTTTCAATGAATCTAGTAATAATATGTAAAGTTTAAGAAATATTAGGTATGGGCATTCAGTGAACATAGTCCGGTAAAGGATTATAACAAAAATGTTAGAGCAGACGTATCGACACCCGTTCTATCTTCTTTCAACACGCGCGTTTCACTTGTAAACTTCGTCAACGTACCGTATTCAGTCGTGTTCATACTTTTATCTCTGTTTACAGCGTTCCTTCGAAGAAAGACGGAGACATACCTCGAGTCTAAGCTTTCATCAGCGCAGTAAGAGCGCTAGTTAAATCCACCAAAGTTACCTAATGTTTTACCTACCTTGAATTTATTAACTGCACAAGTTCCTAGAAACTGTATGCTCTGGTAACTTATTGGGAAAATTGATAGAAAATTAGTAATATTTGCATTTAATTATGTACATTTTAATGTACTGTTCAAGATACTGCAAAAGAAAACAACTCTTTTACCGTGGTGCAATGAAGGACTGTCCATATCTTTAACAGCGCGAGGGTCATTTCTATGCTTGGGTTTTCAAGCGGTCTGTTAATCCTTTATCGGACTATGTTCACTGAATGCCCATAAGTACATGGTTTGTCAGAATGTTTACGCGGTTTATCGTATCGCTCAACTTTTGGACATACTATAGATTAAATTATAAGTTTGAAAAACATTTTGGTCCAATACATGTGCAACTGGGCTCGTAATAGCTGTTCCAGTGTTCCAGTGGCGCGATTCCGTAAAATTTCGCCGCGAGTAATCACACAGCTCTCTCCTTCCAGTGAAAGTAAAAATTCTGCAGTTTTCGTAGCATACAAGTTCAGGGTCCGTATTTGGAACATTACCACCTTCCACGCCATAATGCTCATCAGTTGTCGTAAATCTGTAATTTGCGGTGGGGCCGCTTCTTGTATCCCAAACTAACGAAAAAGTTGAACTTTTGGAAATAGAATTGAACACATTAAGTAGCTACAAAGTTCAATAAAATTAAATAGAAAATTGTGCTGTTAGATACACCGCCGATTATGTGATTAAAAAAACACTTAAGTTTAAATGCGAAGCTTGTCGCATGCACTTCGTAAAATCCAGTGAATTTAAATATACAGATGAACTATTAATAAAAAAAAACAAGGCGTTTAGGTTTAAATGTCGAAACGGTGCTGATTTGGGAAACTTGTGCCCTCCTTTTCAACTAGCAACAAACATCGTAGAAATTTGCCTAACGGTATTTGCAAACAATTATCCCAGAATTAAAAGTGTACTCGGAATAAGGGAAACAATAACTACATGGGTCTTCTAAGCCATAAAAAAGATGTATGCAGATTGATTGTTAATATGTTCTCTACAGTCAGAAAATTTATTGTTGAATTTACTATATTGTTAAGACTTCGCAAACAAACCCAAAACCAAAAAATATGAAATTTACAATACGAATAGGATACAATACCGCCTATCCGGTAGTACCTATGTACATGTTTCCACATTCACAGATGTAATTGGAGTATTTTGTAAACTGGAAATTATGGCAGGAATTAACTTAACTGCTAGATTCATTAGCTGGTGATATCACGCATTGGAAATAGCACGATAAACATTAAATTTTCACTGAATAAATAATTTTTGTAATTTACGAAAGCCTGGAAGGGCCACACTAAAAAAATTTTTTTCTCAAATGTCGACTTAATAACTCGTAATCACGAGTTAGTAAGTCGTAATCACGAGTTAGTAAGTCGTGATTACGAGTTATTAAGTCGATATTAGAGGGAAAAAAAATTAGAGTGGTCCTTCCAGGCTTTCGTAAAATATTGGTCCGGTGTTTAAATTAAAATTATAAATGAATCACAAATAATAATATAAAATAGCTAAAATTAAAAAAAAAGTTAGTAGCCGTGCGGGTTTGTCCCACCACCCACCGCGTCTCTAGCTATAGGCTTCAATAATTTGCTATAAATATTAAATTATAATGTCCTACTAGTTGTTATTGTAACATAAGCACTCTATTTTGAGATTAATTACCTATATGAGAAATAAGTGCCTCAGGTCTATTATTTTTTTAATAGGCCCTAGGGCTCTTATAAAAAAATAATTGACCGAGAGAGAGAGAATTTATGGGCGTTACCATGGAAATACAGAATTATTCTAAAATATAAAGTAGTCTTGATTTTGTGTCAATACAAATTAAATGTCAAATTGACAAGCTTAAAAATAAGAAAAATCGAATTAAATAACAGAGTAGTAGGACATTAAACGTTGAAGGCACCACGGATATTATAAGAATAATCACGACCTCGGTCGACGTACAACCCTCGGGCTAAAGCCCACCATCGACCTCGGGTCGTTATTATCCTTATAATACCCTAGATACCTTAATAACTATAAAATATTGAATTTTTATAATATTATGTGTTTTCATTGTTACTTATTTAAAACAACGCAATGTTTAAGTCTCGTGTCCATGGTAGTACCTAAACAAGCCGCACGGCCGAAATTTGACTTAACTGCCGCCCTGGTGAGTGAACCCATCCCTATCAAGTCAGGAGTTTTGGGTAGTCTACATTTTAGGGGTATCACAAAAATTCTCAAGCTGTTCCAAGCCGCCTTAATATATTAGTTTATCAAAGCTGCAGTGTATTTTTCAATTTCTCGAATTATAGAAATATTCAAATAATTAGAGGTGTACGTGTAGAATGTGCCAACTATCAAAAAATGTATTATAGGTTAGCTCAGGATAGAGACGGGTGGAGAGGCGCGTCCATAACATGTGATGATGATAGAAATATTGCTAGAATAGAAGTTTTGAAACTGGGAAAATAATTGAAATTATAATCTGTTGTATCTACCATTATTACATTTATTGAAATTGATAGGAACAAGAAATTTTCCTCTTCGCAGTGGCTTTCAAAAAAAAAAATCGAAATCGGACCATTAGGAGCTGAGATACAAAAATATTTAGTGCGGCTAATGGCGGCCATCCTTAATGGCCGCCATTTTGGTGTTCTACACGGATTTTCAAGTGGCTCCGTATCTGGAAAGTTACCTTTTGGCCTCATCTATGACCACAGAAAGTGGCACATATTCCAATCAAAAAGTGCAGCTTTTTTTGGTGTACCCGACGTATTATTAATAGGTTAGATCAGATATTGGGTTATTATGGCGAGAGTTTCGCCACAGTGATGGGCATGGCTCTCGTGAAACCCGATGCGACCCGAACGTTTGTTGTTAAAAACAGATAATTTTTACGTCAAGGACAGCATTTTATTTACCTTGCTCTAGAACCAATATTTTATGTAACTCACCTTTACTGTTATCCTACAATTTTATTTATAAATATTTTGTTTTTTTATTTCTCTATGTAACCTAACCCCCTTATATAATTATGTTTTCTACTCGTTATTATTATATTTGATATTTTGTAGACTATTACTGGCTTTCGCGGTTGTTGGCTGCAGTGAGTAAATAAAATATAAATAAATTTAATTTGAATATTATTAAAATTTACCGAAAAGTAAAACGTATCTTTTATTTTTTAATGAAAGGCTTGGACTAGAACAAAATAACAACCAATGCATGTTTTCCTTTTAACTATACCTATTTTATTTTCTCTCATACCAGAATTAATGAAACTGTAAAATTATTTTCACAAAGAAAATGTATCGTATCTTGTTTGGTTTACATTTAAATTTGGCGCCATTATAAAGATTCAATTGCGCTTGCGCGTCCATAATCCAAAAGCCATGCATACCACTTAGTCGGGGATCTAGGCTCTCGAAATCTGCAAGGGGGGGTCGACTAAAGGGTATACAAAAACGAAAAATGGATTCTTATGTAAAATTTTCCTTCCGCATTCGAATCTTGAGTTCGCGACTTCATTCGGAATTGCGAAATCAGAGAAAAAACGCTTTTTTGAAAAAAAATTAAAAAACGGAAAATATTTATTTTTTAAATTTCTCACTCATTATCGCGTTGTTAGGATAGAGATATCGCGCTCAAATTTTAGGACTTTAAGCTTTCAATGCTCTTCTTGGACGACGTGCAAATGAAAATTGCATTGGTGTTACAGAAATTTTCTAAACAAAATAAAAAGCAATACATGTCGTTCAAAAATGCAAAAACGCGCTGCACAATATAGCATGCGAGAAACTTTTTTATTATTATAGGTAGACAGGTAATGTAATCGACAAAAAGTGTCAAGACACACCAAGGAAACTTTTTTATTTGAAATTATTTTTTGTAAAATGTTCATTGTCGGCACAGTAGTCTTGGCAAGTTGAGACAAGAAAATGATGGTGCACGCGTCTTCGTTACCCTGCTCAGTATCGCAGACGAGACGTGGTGCATGTGGGTTACTATTGTGTCTTTAATTTTTATTAACTTTAAATAAATAAATAAATAAATAGTGCTATCGTATACCATGGAGGACAAAAGTTAAAAAGGTTAATAATGCAAATGTATGTTTTTTATGCGACAAAGATCGAGATTCGAAAGGAAATCGAAAACTTATTCCGGTTGCTACTTTTAATAGGCAAGAACAAATTTGGAAAAAGGCTAAAGATGTTGAAGATACTTTATTATTAGATAAAATTCTAGGACACGGCGATTCCTGTATAGATATGATAGCCAATGAACTAAAGTATCATAACTATTGTATGAAAAATTTTTTAAAGCCAAAACCAAAAGGAGTTGTTAAAAAAAGAAACGAACAAAATAGGATGACGTTAAAAGATATATTTCAAGAAATAATACCTGCGTTAAATACCAAGCTCTTTGTAAATAATGAAATTTTAACTTTATCTGATATAAGAATTCTATTACACAATAAAGTTTGGACTGAAATATACCCAAAAACAGAAGAACTGTCTGAAAACCAAAAAAAAAACTGTTTGGAGAGACTGTAATAATATTAGAAAGAGGCAAAGGTTTCTCAAATTACGTTGCTGCGGTACCAAATATCGTAAAGTTAATAGACAATAATATGACAACAGATAGTCCAGAAAGAGGCGAAATTATTAATGGGCTTGTTCGTTTGTCTGCACTAAACTGCATGGAACAGGAAACAAACAACATGCTATCTCTTTTTAATGCACCAACGCCGTATGTAGTCATCTTTTTCTGTTTCCTGTTCGGAGCAGTTTAGTGCAGACAAACGAACAAACCTAATACCTTACATAAATCTCCGGATAAACAACATTCTAGTTATTTTCATTATGCAAAACTGCTTAAGCGTGAAATGGAAGAGTTTCCTAAGCCTGGATGTATAGAAATAACTAGAGAATTTTCAAAACAGCAGATTCCAAAACGTTGCATGTGTGAAGGAAAATGTTCGAAAACGGCATTACTTGATTGATTTATAGAATATTATGTAATTGGGAACTGACTTTTTATGTTTATACATACGTTGTAACGAAGTTACTAAATTTTAAGTTATTTTCCATAGTAAATGCAGTATTAAAATATTTAGTTTACCTGTAATTATTTAATTTGACAATTTTTAAGTATTTTATTAGGGATGATATATTTAGTTAATCATTTTCGGTGTTAGTACACCAGTTAATTAATTTTAGTTAACCCGGTTTAATTGTTTATTGTATTTATTTACCTGTTTTCCTTATTATTTGTAAATATTATTTGGCCGTGCAATCTGATAGCGCTCGACCGTAGCTAGAGCGGCCGATCCGCGGCGTGGCCCCACTTTCACTTTTGATTTTCCCACTTTCGCCGGGGCCGCGTATCTTTCAACTCCGTTTTCAAAATTTTGAACTCGCCGGCTATAAAAGGCGAATTTTGAGTCCAGAGTAATAAGTTCTTGATGTCTTCTGCTACAGTTCAACAACAGTCAACTCCAGCTTCGAGGATCATCTCCAGGTGAGCTAATACTCTTTAAAGTGTTTGGTGCCAAGTTTAGTTTTCAAGTTAGGATTTTTCTAAGTGTTTGGTAAAGACTTAGCCGACTTAAATTTTAAAAATTATTTTTCTAAGTTCCAAATTGAACATAGCCGTTTAGTTTACTGTTTTGGTTTTGTACTAAGTCCCAGTTTGGACTTAGCCGGATTTTTAGGAACTTTTGTCATTTCCGCCGAGTTGCTTATTGACCTGGGGTAGTGGCTAGTTTGCGAGATTCAGTTCTGCGACTAGACATCTTCTCCAGAGAAATAGGTAATTCCGCCGTGTAGCTTATTGACCTGGGGCATTTGGCTAGTTTGCGAGATTCGGTTCTGCGACTAGACATCTTCTCTGGTGATTTAGGTGAATTCCGCCGAGTTGCTTATTGACCTGGGGTAGTGGCTAGTTTGCGAGATTCAGTTCTGCGACTAGACGTCTTCTCCGGTGATCTAAGTGAAACCCTCCGTGTTTGTTTTCCCCCGACCTGTTTATTTGCTTGGTTTATTTTTACTTGGAGTGGCTGACCCGTACAGTAGCGCATATCCCTGTGTACTCGTCACCTACTTCTGGGTAGAATTAGATAGAGCCTGCCCTCCCTGTTCCGACCCTGTTTTCATTTAATTGTTTAGAATATCTTTTTGTTTAGTTTAGTTTTGCGTACCGTTTCAGTAGTGGTGGCCCCTTACAATTTTAATAGAGATTATAGTTCTGGTAATTATAAAGTCGATTGTTTTATTTTCCGCTTGCTATAACCGCTTGTACCAAAACTTTGTTTTGCCCCGCTTTATTCACACGCTAATTCACGCACCGCTTGTGGCTGGCTTGCACAACCGTATTTTAGGTAATAATTGCTTTGTACAAAGTGTAATATATTGTTGTTTAATATAAACTCTTTCTATAACGTTTGGTGTATGATTTGTTTGCGTGTGCATGTTCTGCTTCTAAAAGCTTTCAGTTTTCCACGTGGAAGAAGAATCGACCCCTGGACATTTACTTTCTTCACTGAAGCTACCCAGGTCTTCGTTTCACCAGGTATACAACGAAGCCGTTGGAGAGAAAACTCCTTAATAAAATCTGGCGCCCGAGACTCCCGCAGAATTGTTGTGTTAAAGCAGACAAACAATTCCGCCCCAAACCCGGCATACCCCTCATTCACCAGAAGCGTTGCCAAATTTGACGCCCGAACCGAAAGAGCGTCGCAACGTATATACACATTTCCGATCTAATTAAAAGTTATTAACATTTATTATTCTTGTCTTTGTTTGTTAAACCCCTTTTCAAGTATTATTTTCAGCTGTTTGAAATATATATATAAATTAATGTTGGGCTTCTACCGTATAAACAAAATTCTTATAATTCTATTGTTTCATCAGAAATGTCTTAAATATCATTTTTTTCATAATCTTATGTTTCAGTGCTACGAATTCCGAAGCAAACTTTTGGTCAGTAGTAAGATGTACC
This sequence comes from Hemicrepidius hirtus, assembly GCA_963082805.1. Taxonomy (NCBI): domain Eukaryota; kingdom Metazoa; phylum Arthropoda; class Insecta; order Coleoptera; family Elateridae; genus Hemicrepidius; species Hemicrepidius hirtus. The sequence goes on from OY720165.1 coordinate 9,100,083, forward strand.
CATTCGTATGTTCACGCGCAAATCCGTTGCGCGTTCCCAACCCCCCCTATATGATTAATCTAGGCAGTATAAAAAAACCATTAAATGCAAAAACTTGCTTGATGTTTGTTGACACTTTTTGTCGATTATTAATTACATTACCTATCTACCTATAATAATAAAAAAGTTTCTCGCATGCTATATTGTGCAGCGCGTTTTTGCATTTTTGAACGACTTGTATTGCTTTTTATTTTGTTTAGAAAATTTCTGTAACACCAATTCAATTTTCATTTGCACGTCGTCCAAGAAGAGCATTGAAAGCTTAAAGTCCTAAAATTTGAGCGCGATATCTCTATCCTAACAACGCGATAATGAGTGAGAAATTTAAAAAATACATATTTTCCGTTTTTTAATTTTTTTTTTCAGAAAAGCGTTTTTTCTTTGATTTCGCAATTCCGAATGAAGTCGCGAACTCAAGATTCGAATGCGGAAGGAAATTTTACATAAGAATCCATTTTTCGTTTTTGTATACCCTTAGTCGACCCCCCCATCTTTAAAAAGCCTCGTAGAGCGAACCAGATCCCGTACTAACTGTGGCGAGATTCTCGTCCCTCTCGTCTCAGTACCAACCTGAGAAAAATTGCGGTAGCCCCTTTACTGCAGCATCACTTAATGCGCATGCATGGGAAAGGACAATTATAATTCGTTTAAACGCTGCAAGCATACGCATATAACATCAACAAAATCATATTGGTTGTTACACAACCCAATGTACAAAAATGTTCAAGAAATAGTCATGTGTAAACGCCACCCTTAAAGGGGCCCACAGATTGCGTTTTTGCTCGACGATTTTGTTCGACGAACAAATCTGTTCGAGCAAAAACGACGCAAAACCGAAGTGTGTGCTGGAAAACTGTCGTTGTTGTTCGCGTACAAAAATGATGAAAATAATCAGGCAGGAAAACGACAGTGACGGGTCAAGGCAGATAACGAAAGGCGCGTTCAGTGTTAGGTTTTTCTTCATCGATGGTTCTTGCATTGAACATGTGATTGGTCAATTTTAAATATTCTTTTAAAATTGATCAATCACGTTCAACACAAACCCTCGCGATGAAAAAAAACCTTAGCACTGAATGAACTTTAATAATTGGTATTAGTTTTGATTCGTGGTATACAAAATAACACAGTAGCTCGAATGATAATATGTAGTTGCAATAGTCATTTGTAGTTCAAATGTCACATTTTAAAAACTTATAAATCATTTTCCATTTGACAGAACGTCAGGTAGTTTTCTGAAAGTATTATAACAAGTTTAAGCTGGTTAAACAAGACTTTGAAGATTTAATTTAAATGGAAGGGAATATTGCCTGATATTGTCAAAACAGATATTTACGATATCACTGAATTTAAGATGAAAGTGTGCGAACAACTCGAGGTCCAGCAAACTGCAATTAGTAAGTGATTAATTACTAGCACACTTGCACACTCCTAAATAAAATAAATTAATTACCTACCTGTTCTGTACATTATTAAGTTGTATATTTACAGTGAAACAAGAAAATTCAAACAGTGATAAGTTGCATCCCGTAAAATCTGAAAATATTAAGTTTGAAATCGCAGATGACCCTGAGGATACAACCATAAAGGTCGAGCGTTTGGTTTGTGAAGAATTAGATATAAAAACTGAAACAGACCAAAGTATTTCAGATTCATTAAGAGAAACAATTATTGAAAGGAAACTTTTTTCTTGCGCTTTATGTAATGAACAATTTATATGCAAGACTAATCTGCAACGGCATTTAAGTACAAGAATACTGTTTGAGTGTAAAATATGTGATTATGTGTGTATACGAAAATGTGTCCTGCGAAAACATCAACAATCACATGTTAACGAGAAATATAAAAGTATTGCAAAGCAACTGCTCCAACAACATGCTATGAAGACGCACGCTGGCGAGAAACTTATTAAATGTGGCGTTTGGGATTATTCAACTAATTCTAAAAACTACGTCAGAGTACATATGAAGATACACACCGGCGAGGAGCTCCTAAGATGTGGTTTTTGCGATTATCAATGTATAACTAAGCATCGGCTCGAAGAACATATAAGAACACACACTGGAGAAAAACCTTTTAATTGTAGTATATGTGATTACAGCAGTATTACTAATGTATTACTCCAACGACACATGAAGAGACACGGAGGTGAGAATCTGTTTAAATGTGGCGTTTGTGCTTTTGCATCTATTACTAAGCATCAGCTCGAAACACATTTGAAGATACACACTGGAGATTATCGATGTGTTACTAATGAAGGACTACCAGCAACATATGAAGACACACACCGGCAAGAAACCTTTTAAATGTGGCGTTTGTGATTACAGAAGTAGTGCTAAGCAACAACTCCAATTATAATAATAATAATAATAATCTCTACACTACCCATATCCTGTTGCCAGGCCCCAGAAGCACAATGCTTGTGCGGGGGGGAGGAAGGGGCTATTATTATTAAGCGGGCCCGCTTGCGTCTGCAGCCGACTTAGAGATGGAATAGCACAACTCTCATATTCATGTTACAGCCAAGGAAAACTGCAGAAAACCTTGGCCAGAAGTTGCCGGCACCGGGAATCGAAACCCGGCCCGCTGAGTAGGAGCCTAGCATGCTAGTCGCTCGACTACCGGGGCTTCTAAATTACATATAAAGACACAGTCGCGAGAAAAATCTTTTAAATGTGATACATGTGATTATAAAAGTTATAACACCAGCTTGAACAACATAAACTGAAGACGCATACAACAGAAAGTATAAATTCAGTGACGGATCAACGCAGACGACGATAAATTCAAACAGTATGAAAATGCAAAGGAGAGACACTTTCTAAATAAGCTTTTGTATATTTTATTTCAAACAGAATTGTGTTTATTTTTACAATTTACGTTTTACTGTCTATTTTAATAGATTTTAAAGTTATTTTTGTAATGACTCTTGTAAGAATAGATACAGGGTGATTCAAAAGTATATTGAAAGTTTGCTTTTTCACATACGCATCAAACGTGGTCATGACACCACTGTAAAGACCTCTTTTTTTCCCCTGTCTTTCAAGATAAATCGAACAAACCTTATAATGGAAAGAAAAAAAGCTGTTATATTGCAGATATTCCCAAAATTACAGGGTATTCTATGTTATGTAAGGAGCATTTTCAAGCACATTATTTTAAAATTTGCAGACAAAGATTCGCCTATACAAATACTATCTATATTAGTAGGGACTTTATCTTATTTGCAAATTATGTATCTCTACTATTTCTTTGAATCGAAAATGTATAGTATAGCGAACTACACCGTTGTTCATTAAATATTATGTTTGTTTGGAATACAAGAACGTCAGTATAAATTCCCACACTTATGAGAATAGCATTATTTATTAATTTATTTCATACTATCCTCTATACTATACCACTTTATGGTATTAATTCAAGTCCGGGAAAGGGCACATTACAGTACAAAGCTGGAAGTGATGCTGTTTCTTTGTAACTTGTAGATACAAGCAAGAAATATAAAATAGATGATGGGATTTAAATGAAACACCAACAGAATGATGTTTTTCTATTTTGTGTTTAGAATAACTATATTATAGCACCCAAATGACGTCATTTGAGTGTTAGAATAAGTCGTCGGTATATAATAGACTATAGTAAAATTTACTATAGTGATGTTGGTGGCGTTGAACTGTCAACTAACGTTTTTGTGCAATTTGCCTAATTTTCGGCGACGTTACTGATAAACTTTCTTCTGTATTCATTTACATCACAACATTAAACGCGAAAATAAAAAAAAACACGTTTCAAATTTTTCACAGCCGCCACATAAATGTCACCAACCACCGCAAAATTCCCTAGATTTAAAATTTTTACTTTTTAAGAAAAAATAGTATAAAACATAGATAAGTAATATAAAACACACGTTGCAGAAGGTCATTCAAGCTCTCATTTTTTCCTCAACTCGTCGTTATGCGGTTAGTTTCGGAATTTCAAATTCGTGCTTGAATGGCTACCTTCTGCAACTTGTATTATAATATACTATTGTTTGATTTTCACAGGTATTGCGAAAAATAATGTACTTACCGTGAACTGTAAGTGACTTTTAAGGTCTCGAATTCGATTTCCCAAACTGCATCCTCGACCTTAAAAGCGTCACTTAGGTACAGTTCATGGTACGCAATATACCTACTATATTTAGTAAGATATACGTAAAAAGTTAAAATGATCCAACTTTTTTTATGTAGTCCTTACAGAAAATTATATATAATAATAATAATAATAATCTTTATTTAGCTCTTAAAGCTATACATATACATACTTTTCTTAAAACAATTTATCTTATAGTAACAAAAAAAACCTTTTATCAAATTCTTCTCTCAATTATTATTGTAATCGATATATATTTTTTTAATTCCCTTCTTAAATTTTATAATATTGCAATTTTTTAATTCTACATTTAACTTGTTATATGTTATAAGCGCCTTAAAAAATATAGAGTTTTGGTATTGAGCTGTCTTTCTATGATCTAGTATGAAATTATTTTTATTCCTGGTAACATAATTGTGATTAAATATCTTTACTTTCCTACTCATATATTCTGGCATAAGCCCTGACTTAATTTTATGTACAAATATCATTGCCTTCATCTCTAAGAAATCTTCAATTTTTATCCATTCTAATTCTTTTAGCATGTCTTGAATTCTCGTGTATCTATTTCTTTTTAATATTAATCTCATTGCCCAGTTTTGTAACAGTTGCAACCTATTAATGCAGTTTTTGTTTGTTAGATACAGTATTGTGGCACCATAGTGAAAATGTGGTAGTATTATAGTATTGTAGATTCTAAGTATCGTTCTTTTAGGTAAATATTGTGTACATCTGCTTAGAAATCCAAGTTTTTTTGGTATCTTCTTACAAGTGTAATCCGTATGTTCGTCAAATTTCAATACACTATCTACAATAAAACCTAAATATTTAATTTTCTCCACTAGTTCTAATTTACATGCTCTAATATTAATACAAAAATCTAAGACATCCTTTTTAACTTTGCTAATACTAATTTTTGAGCCAATTATCATAGTTTTTACATTTTTCAGTATTAAGTTTAAGTTTATTTTTATTAAGGTATCGGACCAGATTATCCAAATCTTCTTCCACCTTTAATTTTATTTCCTTATAATCATTACTTTCAAGATATATAATCGTATCATCTGCAAATAATTGATATTTACAGTGTCTATAGCTTCTCCTATATTATTTATGTATATTATAAATAATAATGGCCCCAATATACTGCCTTGTGGGACTCCATATACTGTATTTTCGTTACTTGAAATATTTGAACCACACTTTACATTTTGGTATCTGCCTGTGAGGTAGTTATTAAACCATTTAATTACTATGCTGTTTAAACCTATTTCTTTTAATTTTTTGATCAGTAACTCTCTATTTATGGTTTCAAAAGCGCGTTTGAAGTCTAGAAATACCACTGTTGTGCATTTATTTTTATCCATGCTTTCCTTCCATTCATTAATTAAATACTGAAAGGCAGTCTCACAGTTATGATTTTGTCTAAATCCTGACTGATTTTGTGATAGTATATTGTTCTCTGTAATATACTCTAGCAACTGAATGTAAACTACTTTTTCCACTATTTTAGTAATTGCTGATAGTACATTAATAGGTCTAAAATCTTTTGCATTATTTGATCCAGTTATTTTTCTAATAGGGACTATAGTTGATATTTTTATTTTACTTGGTACTATAAGTACCTGTCTCTAATGACGAGTTGATGATGTTTATTAATGGATCACAAACGCTATCAAATTGGGTTTTCAAAATTTCCATATCAATGCTATCAGGACTCTTTTTATTTGGCAGTGCGAACAATATATCTCTTAGTTGTTTCCTATCAATCATTTTGAAAGTGGTTAAATTATTAGTTCTTCCATTAGTTCTTATATCAATATTAATATTACCTGTAAACAAACATAAAACAACTTGCATTGTGAACTACGGTCATTGTGAATCCCCAGTAATTAAATAATAGTCATTTATGTTATGGGAAAGGGGAAGGACGAAAATAAAAATTTTTGTTCGATTTGCTGAGTAGGTATTGCAGGACGAGGCAACGGCGAGCCCTGCAACAGCTAGAGTTCGAAAATTTTTTTTGTGTCATACGTAATTTTTTAGTCGATTACAAAAATTTCAGGAATAAAGAATCAAGTAGTAATTACAAAAATTACGAGACTAAAAAATTAAGTAAAATTAAATAAATTGAGTTGTCTTGAAATTTTATTTTCGTTGTCGAAGGTACTACTACCTACATTTGATTAGTAGATTAGCTCATAGATTGAAATGTTAAGTGGCGACGAACGAGTGGTGTGTACCCCTCCTTATGTACGGAAAACCTCTAACAATGTTTTATTAGAGTTGATACCACAAAAAATTAAGAAATTTATGAAATTGTAAAGTACCTACTAAAGATTCTTTCTAATTTTGTTACCAACCAAAAAATATTTTTCATCCGGGAACGAAAAAATTATGTTTTCCTCGAGATTTTGAACCAAAAAACAATACTTTATGGTACAATCGACTAAAAAATGTACGTCAGATGTCTCTGAAGTTGTTAATAAAGTTTAGACTAAGTCACTTTCCGGACTAATAACGTAAATTACTAGGTATTTCTTTTCTTCTATTTTCCTTCTCCATTTTTATGTTCGCCTATTCGTTTAAAAGTGAAAACGAGATCAAAGATACCTACCTGCAAAATGCAAGTTTTCCTTTACAGATCTGAGATCAATCCTGACACTAAGGCCTGACAGTGTGTTTTTACCTATTTTGTGTATTTTAATGCAATATCATGTAGCACAAACAACATCGTCATTGACAAATTATGTTTTAGTATATTTCAAATTATTTTGGGCAAAGTATTCAAAAACACTGGCATTGACTCGATATCTGATCCTCTAAACCTCCTCGTTTAATAATTGCTTCTTGCAAGGAATTTTGCTAAAATCTTAACCTTTGCAAGGTTATACCAATTATGAAAAATGGTTCAACTTTCAACAAAAGTTATCGTCCCATATCAATTATACCTATTTTAGCAAAAATTTTGAAACCAGTTTAAAAAAAACCAGATTGACAAACTACATTCAGCACAATTTCATTTTAAGCCATAAACAGTATGGTTTTTCCACGACATGCCCCGAAAGCCCAACTTTCCTCTCACAAAATAGTGAGGAAAATTAGTTTTCCCTCTCTATAGTGAGGAAAATGTAACAGTGTTGTGTTAAGTGCTGACGCGCGCTCCCTGCGTTACCGACTGCGTTTCAAGTCGCAACAATAAACTAACTTGTTTATAAATAAAATTTTAGCGCTCCTTTTTTCCACTCGAGCTCGCAAGTTGCCTCACGAGCGTAGCGTCTAGTTTGACAAATAACTATTTCGTTTTGGTCGCACAACTGTAGCTGTAGTATACCTACATAGCAGTTTACGACGTAAATAGAGTAGTATTGGGTCTGATAGAAGGAAATTACGTTACCGTCATCTTATGTGACCTGACGAAAGTGTTCGATTGTGTTGTAATATTATGTCATCATATTTTAATTAAAAAATAATTGAACTTCTGTGGTATTGGCGTCTTCCTCTAAAACTTCTTAAGTCATACCTAGAGTACTTGTCATACAGAACGTAATGTGTATCAACTAACGATATAATTATCATCTGTTTTAATACTTGTCTTGCTATACAAATCACGATACCCCAAGGGTCTGTCCTAGGAATGGCTTCAGTCAGTACATGTACCCGAGTGTCTGCATTTTATATGTAGACGATACTACCCTAATTCTGTTCTTCTTGATTTTCGAGACTTACGTCAAGTCTCGGAAATCAAGAAGGTCGTACTACTCAGTATCGAAAATTTAAACAAAAGCCAAATCTTAAACAGCAGTGTTAAACTACTAAGTTCTGGATAATCTAAATTGTTCTAACCATATCCGACATTAAACCGTAAACTGGCTTCTAGTAGTATTTTTCTATTCAGAAAATTAAAAAAAAATGTTTGAAACTTGGGAAACCTTAAGGTCCATATATTTTGCTTTCTTTAATTCTCATAAAATATATGGTATTGGGGAAATTCCACCTCATCGAAAACGATCTTTGGCCAACAAAAGAAAATCGTTAAACTTATGGCAAACGCGAAAACTAGAGATTCTTGCAAAAAATTGTTTATTTAACTTGGCATTATGCCATTACCTTCGTTTTACATTTACCATCACTTAATAGATATATTCACTCAAACAAAAATTCTCTTTCGATATTCAGTCAAATGTACACAGTTACAAATACCAGACATGCTTCAGAAATTTGGCTACCACGTTTCAGGTTAATCAAATCGACAAACAGTCACGTAAATCCAGAATTATGTAATAATTGTCTTCTTCGATTAGTTGGAGAGATGCACAACAGTCGTTTCAAACTTAAATAAAAGGAATAATGTTGAGCTATTGCTTTTATTCAATACATGAATTCCAAATACACAGTATCAATGTCGATGTAATTTTATAATATTTATGTAAATTATTTCTTTATAATTATTAATTATAGTATTAGTAGGTAGTAGGTACCTACTTAATCATTGTGTTGACCAAATAACAGGTATATGCTGACCAATGCTGACATTCTTTTTGTAATTCAATCGTTTATGATATTCACAGCTCCCCCCCGTTTACAAATAACCCGGAAAATAGGTATTTCAACTAAATTTTGAAAGACAAATACGTCAACCAATAGGAAACAATCCTACACAAAACCAAAAGTAAATTTACTGAAATTGACGTTTGAAATTTTAACAATTTCAGTGTTTGTCAGATTGTTTTGACGTTTAAAATTTGTTAAGTATCTATAAATGTTACATCGAGGAAGGTACTAATACCTACATTCTGAAGCGAGAAATATTAATCGGCAGGTCATCGAATTCTTCGAATGAAAAGTACTTAAAATTATTTAAATTTGCCGCCTAAATGTTTTTATTTTCACCGTACTTTGAAAAACTGTAGCAGGGCCGGACACCTCCCTTTTTGTACCTATGCTTGGTAGAGCTGTACCTCACTATAGACGTTTTTCGAGGAGACTAAGTTTTTTCTTTGTTTTTCACCGATAAAACGAAAACAAAAGAAAGTATGAATTTTTAATCTAAATATTATAAAGGAACTTTTTTGGAACGAATTCAAATATATGCGATTGCATTTGTCACAGTGTTTAAAATAGCGAACAATAGACCGTCAAGAGTCAGCTTTTGTTTTTCATATGGGCACCATATTGGATTTCTGCATTTTTAAATGCAACTTTTTTTTCTGATTTCACTGATGTATGACACATAATGCTTTTGCTTTTGTTTTTTTTACAAAATTTCAAGTTATGTTTGCGAAGAGTGCCTTGGGAATAAAATCGATGTCTGTCTAAAGAAAATTTTGAAAGTACTAAGTATAAGTACATTGATGCTTTTGAGACCATTGTACACAATAATGTACTTTGTGGAAATACATTGTTTTATTATTAAACAAATGCGAATTTTAAAAGAAAAACAATGAGATACATAGTAAGAAAATTTATTATTATTTTTTTTATTGAAACAAAACAATAAAAAAACAAAATAGTTTTCTGATGAAGAACAACGTGATATTATGTTCTTCTCATCAATGTGCAAATTTCTTCCGAAACATATTTTGAAATGATAGCATTTTATATTTTTATACGATTTGGTGTGATACCTATTTCATATCTGTTGCTACTCGCTTCATTATAATAGAAGGATTTCCTTGAACCTAATACGCAGAAAGTGTATTACAATAATTACTTATAATTTATAAATTATGAATGAATAGGACTTGAAAAATTATTATAGGGAAACTACTGCTTGTAACATAATGGCTCTTGGACTGTGGTATTCTCGGTTTACAAAAAGAATCGTATTGGCTTAGATTTTGATGAAGACGTCTCGCGTCGCTTGAATCCGCTAGAATTTGTTTCGAAAGTACATTACATAGGTATTGCGATATGAAAGCATAGTTTTTTTCTATCTACCCGGCCTTGTTTTTCCACTACTGATTCATACGTCCCCTTCTTTAATTCTGTCTTCTTCGCGTTGTACCATTCTTATCTTTTTCCTTCTGTTACTAATTTTATCCACTTTTCCCCTACTTCTTACAGACCAATGCCTTGATGTTTTTTTCTCCTATGCCTTCTTATTCGTTGCTCTCTTTTTTTGCAATCTTTCGTTTAATTCTTTTAATTTCCTCAAAATTTTCAATTTCTCTGCTCTCTCCTCAATAACGATATGTCTCTTTCATTTTATACCTTACATAGTTTTTATCTCTAAAAATATTAGGTGCCATTGGCTCATTAGCTGAATCTTTCTTTATACACCACAGGTTTTTTTTTTGATAAAATCGGTTTTCCTTTCTAGTAAATTTTTATATATTTCTATATACTAGGTGAGGCATAATTAGGTCTAAAAAATTTAATCGAACCTTCTTTAGGCCAAAACAAAGTAATTAACCTAATACACCTTAGTACCAAAATGCTTCCTGAAAAAGATATAGGGTGTTACTGAATTTTTTTTTATTTATCTGATTAATTTGAAAATACATCAAAATAAACACAAAATTAACAAAACAATGATTGAATAAGAGAAAATTAGCAAATGTTTAAAATGCCCCCCTCCAGCCTCAACACAAGCATGGCACCTTTGTACTAACGATCCATACACATGGTGAATATTATAGTTTTGACGAATTTCAATAGCAGCCTCGAAAATTGTTTGTGTAACTGTTCCCGCGTGTTAATTACCTCACGATAAACCAGCTGTTTTGAAAAACCCCATAAAAAGGAATCCAGCGGATTTAAGTCAGGACCTCTTGGCGGCCATTTCACAGGACCAAACCGGTCGATCCATCTACTATTGCAATAGTCATTTAAGCATTTCGTAACGATTCTGCCATTGTGAGGAGGTGCACCGTCTTGTTGGAGGAACATCTGTTGTCTAATGTTTAACGGGATGTTTTCAAGTATATCATCCAGCTGGTGTTCAAGAAAGTCCCGATAACCATTCGCATTGAGCCGATTATCGCGTTCTTGCAACTCCAGTAAAGGACCATTGCAGATTCTCCCCATACATTGAGAGAAAATTGTTTGCTGAAACCTTCTACTCCATCTTACATGGGGGTTGTCTAACGAATAAATGGTGCAGGTTTCGAAAGTTTGTAATTCCGTCCCTGTTAAAATTCGCTTCATCGGTAAATAAAATAGATAGAATAAAGTTGGGATCGTGATTTATTTTTTCAAGAAGCCACCAACAAAAAAGTACACATTGCTCGGCATCCCCAGGTTGAAGAGCTTGAACATCCGTATAATGGTAAGAGTGTAATTGCTCCCTACGCAGAGGTCGTGAAACAAAACTTTGTGAAAGTCGTAACTGCGCAGAAATTCGGCGAGTACTTGTAGTAGTAAGATTGTCTAAAACCAAACCAATCACAGCTTCCTCTACTAATTAACAACCTGCATCTTTTTCAGGAAGCATTTTGAAACTAAGGTGTATTAGGTTAATTGATTTGTTTTGGCCTAAAGAAGCTTTGGTTAAATTTTTTACACCCGTATAATATTTCTATATTTTTTATATTTCTCAGTATTTTCTCTCTGTACCTGTTTTCTTCTCTTAGTAGTTATTATCTTTAATTCTTCTGATGAATTTGATACCTCGTCGGGTTTCTAGTTTGTATTTTTTCTATTCGTTTTTTGTTTTTTTTAGTTTATATTTTAACAATAATAATTGTATTCCGATTGCCGACTTTAGTACTTATGCCCAGTTTCTGGAAACAAATTTATGAAACCTATAACTTGTGTATTCGATAAACAAACAATAAGGCAGTCCATGGCGTATCACGTGATCCTCGTGGAAGGCGCTAATAGGCCTAGACGTAGTTTGATCACGTGACCTAATGTCATTAGAGTGCCTTATTCGCTGTTTATGGAATACATAAGTTATGGGTTTCATAAATTTGTTTATCTCCAAACGTCATAAAAGTGGCATTTAAATGACAGACTGTTGGTAGTATAAGTTTCACTTATATGCTTAGGCAGATAAAGTACTTATGCCTATAGCATTCAACTTTTATGGTGGGTTGCTACGGTAATATGTAGAAAGTGTCTATCAGGCAATGCGATTTTCGTATAAGTGTAATGTTTCCCGAAATAACCTTGTTAATTAGATGTTTATTTTTGTATTATAATTTTACACGTTTGGAGATAAAATTACATATATTATTCGGAGTATAAGCGCTTTATGTGCTTCGGCTGATTTGGCTGCCTCACTACGATCGGCAGTCAACCAGCCTCAGCACATAAAGCTTTGCTTATACTCCTAATAATATAATATACTATTCCAGAAACCGGGCATTAGTCGTTCATCTTTATTTTGCTTCTATTTCCTTTTTTCTTACTTTTTTGTCATTATTTCCTGCCTTTTCATTCCAGGCATGGATTATTAGTTATAATAACTGATCTTAGATACAAGAGGTTTTTCAATTTTTTAAACATGACAGTGACGTAATCAAAATTCTTGTTATTTATAAACATAAAAATCGTTCAAAATTCCAGTATAATATTAATTTAAAAAAATAATTTAGTTAAATAATGGTTTGCCTTCATTGTTGGAGACACCCGCCGTTGTTGTTCACATTATGGTATTTATTCTTACTCATTGGTTGGGTTCGTGAACAAGTAAACTCGCAAGAAGCTACACCACCACCACCTCCTCCACCTGAAGAACCAGAAGAAGAAGGATAGTCTTCCAATGTAAATTTAAATAAAAATAGCAAAATGGAATAATAGAAAAAAATTATATGGGTATGTATTATTAATTTTATTAAAGTAGTTTTGTAGTAGGTACTACATTTTGGGTAGGTATTCAAGGGATCAAAAAAATTCGCATTACTAACTTATTTAGTTTTGAGACACCGTTGAGTTAATATTTGTTCTTCTTGCTAATATTTATTTCTGGCCCACTTGTCTGAAATGACATAAAAAGTAATATCGTCGTTTATCTTTCTCTAGCTATTATTGTGATTAGAAGCGTGCGATAAAAAAACATTTAACAAAAGTAACGTTTTGGAGGAATGGGAAAATTTCGCTGTTAATTGTTTCAAAAAATTCCTCACGGATTTTTAGAATTTTAAATTTTGGAAGAAATGTGTGGTTTCTGTGTATAATTATTATGGATAATATTACATTAAGAAAAAGTGATTAGAGAAATCCAATAAAGCAATAGTCTGTAATAAGCAAGGCTACTCAGCACTTTATTTGCCCATCCTATTATTGATATTCGTGTGGCGCCTGCGTTCGTTGGGGGGTTGTTGTGGCGACGCGCCCCCTTCAAAATGCGCCAGTTTGCGTCGCGACGCTGGCGTCTCGTGTTTTCCGCTGACTCTCGTACATTGCAGAACATGATCTCTTAGTTTCTTCTACTAAAGAACGACGAAAAACGTAAGAATTTTTAAACATTTCCTATATATTTTAACCTTAATCTCTAACCAAAAAATTTATATTACATGTTCAAGAAATATTAGGCATGTTTTTATTGTTTCCACTAAAATTAGTCATTGCGGTAGGTTACAGTCTGCAAAAAATAAACATCGTAGTGGGAGTTTGCGTGTTGGAAATAAATTTCGGGAATATTTTCTCGAATTTATTGCGTTACTTCGAAGGCAGCTTCATGTAGTTTTAAAAATATTGCGCTTTCTATGATTGGGAAACATCTAACTGTTGCGAAACTTCGATGTGAACGGAGAACAAAGTTCTTTTCGAGTTTCCCCTTATTTTTTGAAATTTATTGCCACCACTTCGGGGTTGTTAAGGCTATTATTAAGCCCCAGCCTTACAAAACTAAACTATTTTTAACACCACAGGTGTGTGTGTATCGGTTCCGGGGATTTCGTGATTGGTTTTATAAGGAAGAGAAATTCAGTTCGAACGATCTCCTTTAACCTTTGCGTTTGTATTAGAATTTTAGAATATATTTATTTTATAATTGCGTTAGAACAGTCTTGGATTTTAAATTTGTGTCAGTTTGCGAATATTTATAAACATTATTGGTCCTAAAATTGTTCCCTGTGGATTGAATTTTCAGTTGTTTTTATAAGTTGCCAATGTCTCTAGGCTGTAAACTTTGAAAAGTTTGTGTGTTGAAGTTTTTCTATTACAAGGATTTGATTTATAATGTCGAGTTCCATTGTTAGGTCGATAAGAAGGCAATATTTATGCTTTCCGTTTATCGTTTACCTTATCTTTCCTTCAATGAGCGATTGCTTCGTCGAGGGGTGACTTCGAGTTGAGTTGTTGAAAGGACATGGTTTTTATATTAATATTGGTATCTAAACGTTCCTCCTAGGGAGGTGGATATAAGTGTTTACTGACAAGGTCATTGTTCGGGTTACAATATGGAAAATGGAAAGTGTTTTACGGGTTTCCTAAGAATGTCGAAGAACGTTTAGCTGGGGGAACAAAATAAAGTTTTAATTAACTCTTGCAAAAGTTTTGTTTAGGATTTTCGCGAATGGAATAAAGATAAAAATTCTGTACTTAATTCTGCAATAAATCTATTTATTTTTTCCTCAAGAGATTAAAATAATGCCCTAAAAAATTGAAAACAAGAACCTTGCTGTAGGTTTCCATTTTTTAACTCATAAGATTTATTCGTAGTCCCCAAGTCGTTATTTACCCTTACAACGTTATAACAACGTGTAAAAGCAACTTTCGGTTTCCCAAAACAGATAAAAGTCCAAATAAAAGTTCTAACTCGATGTTTGCGGTGGTCGACTACTTCTGAAGTCGGAGGTTACTTGAAGCTCCACCACGACCGGTCCGAATGGCACGAAGGGGTTTGAACTTTTTATAAAATTAGACCGATTCGTGTCCAATTTGTTACTTCTTCGGGGTTTTGTGTTTTACCGAGACTTTGTGAAGGGTTTGAAGTTTCTTCAACTGGAATGAAAGTTCTATAATGTTACGTTTACTGATTGCTACGACAAATTTGTTTTTCGTTGCCCTAATGACCCAAATTTGTTTAAAGGAAATTTTATTTCTATGCCATTTGTTTACGTTGTTTTCAGTTTCTTATTTTTCTGAATACGTTAAATCCGTCTCGTTTATACCTCTTGGGCGAATGTTACATTTTTGTTTTGTTTAACATTTGTTATGCAATTTTCTAATACAAACCATAAACTTATATCGTCCTCGGTGCACAGTTGCCGACACGAGGACTATGGTATGTAATTGAATAAGCTACATACGATGCAAACGTGATCTTTCGGAAATAATGTAAAATTGTGGGTTTCGTGTGATGTACGATGACATTGCACGCTTAAGATCCCCTATCTTGTCAAAAACAGGGATTGATAGACGGATAGACCGACGCGACGTTAATAAAGATAGTAAAAAAAACTTATTTGGGTAGGGCTTATATTCGCTAATTTTGAAGCAATCTTGAACATTAAGACGATGTCTTTCTTTTTTTATTCGCGAAGGAATAGATCTGCGTACATACAGGTAAAACTGATTAAAAAGAGTTGCATGGAAAATAATATTTCGTTTGAATTTAATTCCGGTAAAACAATTAATTTTTAAGAAGTATTTAACCGTGTTGTTAGTATGCCACTTTTGTAACTTGACCTACAACATTGTCAGGTATTGACACTGTGAACGTCTGGTTATGTGGTTATATGAAATAAAGAGTGGTTTGAAGCAAAACTGCAGAAATTCATTCATAGAAGAATCAGATAAAATATGGTTTCAACCCACAAATTGAAAACTGCTATTTACCAAGGGCATTGAAAAGAAGTGGCAGATGGTGTCACTAAAGGTGAAGGTTAAAAACATTGTTAATCTTTTTCTAACTTAAAAATATCTTTTCTGTTAAGGTGTTTATATTTTATTCATGAGCAGATTACATTTGGAAAACTTTCTTTTTTCGGCTATTGAACTATATTCTGTACGTAGGCGTAGGGTGGCGTTACATTGTATCAATAATAATTATTGACTTTCTCAAGTTTTGTTATCAAAATTTAATTTTTTCCTATGGAAAACGTTACATATCGTTCTATCATTACCTATCTAACTTTAATTAAATTCCTTGCTGTATGGTTGTTTTATAACTCTATAGGTCAGCGGTTTTTAAACTCCAGAAGTCGGAGGATTCCTACTTTATTTTGGGAACCTATATTCCTTATATACCGTGTGTCCCTGGGAAGACGGAACATAGGGATCTTATAATGCTAATTTTTTAAAATGATCCACGAGTGCTTTGAAGCATTCAACTTGAAACAATTACACGAATGTCACCGATCGTTAACGATTTCCATGCCGATCATGTATGATCGTCTCCAGATCAAATTTTTGTTTGTGTTTTAAATGTCAATTTACTAAAACCAAAGACAATTAAAGGTTATGTTCATGTTAATTTTTTTTTAAATGGGGTCCTACCTTACCTGAAGTACAGTTTAGAGCTGACAATCAGTAATCCCAGTTAAATTACATGTGAAATGTGAAAATTTACTTTAATAGGATGATCTTGATTCTTGATGTATGAACCGAAGAATTTGATGCGATAATCAGCTTTATGATGAAACATGCTACAATGCTAATTGCATAAGACTGTATTAAGATGAAATCAAAGAAAAAGCGAATATTAATATCAGTTAGTGTGTATGAATATGAAATCTTTATTTCTACGGCAATTTAATGTGATCAATTAATTGTTACATTAAACGTATTTGATTTTTAAGGAGCCGGATTCTGCATACCACAAAGGAAAGTTTTCTAACACAGGTCCACAGCATTATTTTATGTAGGTACCTGCTAGTACCTATAATTTTCGTAATTTCATTTTCAGTTTCTAATAATGCGTAACTTGCGAAAAGCCTTAATTGTTCACCTAATCCATCATAATCTGAAAAAGATCTTAGAACCATAACGTCAACTGCAAACAAATTATTTTGTATTTATTAACTTTAAAATGATACTCAGTCTCATTTAATTTAATTAAAACACTATCTAAATTTACATGAACTAATTTGAGTAAATAATTAATAATTTTATTTCTAACTGATTTTCAAGAGCGCGGCTGTCAATTCGTAGGTATTGTAAATAATTGTTGAATCGTTTGTTACTATAAGGCACGCACGTATTACACCTGTATTAGCAACATAACGCTGACATAACGACGTCGACGCTTCCACCAAATAGAAATTCAAAGCACTCGTGGATCATTTTAAAAAATTACCATTGTAAGATCCCTATGTTCCGTCTTCCCAGGGACACCCGGTATAATATCTTTTATCGTAACAAAAATATTATTGTACATGATATAAATTGATACCAATATTTTTCGTGGATACTGGGCATTACTCACACGAATTCTTAAGGGTGTGGGCACCCTAGTTTTAGTTCAGCAATTCCTACTATAGTTGGGGCACGCTAAGGGTGCATCTACGTCATCAATCGCATTTTCTGGTAATTTTGTAGTGCCAATCTTGAAACAGTATACAATTGTATGATTTTTATAAGCCCATAGAATGTTATTTTACAGTTATTATTTATATTAATTTATATAGGAAGTTAGAGGTTATTATAGTTTATACTATTATAGCGATAGTTTGGTGCAATTCACACACCTCTGCTGGCATAATTGGCTTCAATTAGAATTTTAAAAATTAAGTTTATCACTAAAACGTTGTTTAGAATAGGGCGAGGAATAGGGTGTTTATGACAATCTGGCACATTTTTTCACAAATGATTCGAGATTCCTATTATTAATAATAATTATTAATTATTAATCCTGTAAAAAAAATTTAGAGGATTAAGATTGTGTGGTCGAGTTAGCCAAACAAGTAGCTGCCTTGTCCACTGCATTTATGAGCAATTTGTGGTAATCTCTGCTTCCATATTTTTCCATGACTGACATGTGACATCGTCTTTAGTTAGTTTAGCAATTCGTCGTGTGCTATCGGAGTGCGTATTACATTCCTTAGCCGATGGTACAGTGATACTCAATTTTTGTGTTTACCATGATTTGCATAGATTTCCTTAATCATATCAGTTTCTCATAAACAGCCGGGAATTGTCCGGGAATTTTTAGTACAGAACCAAACGTCTTTAAGGGACATCATTTGTAAGACCATACATAAAGTGCATGTCTGCCATCTCAATAAATGAATATTTTTTCATTTTGCAAGACAACCAAGTTGATTTCATTTTTTGTTACCCATTTATTAGTTATCTTTTAATAGTATGTGAACGAATCGTTTTAAATTCGAAAGTATCCATTTTAAGAACCGTTTAAATATTTGTAGGTACTTTTTTATACAATACAATACACCCTGTATACTTTAAATTATTATTTATATATACTATAGGTACTACGTACTAAGAACGTACCCCTGATTTTTTCAACTTTTAGCAAGCAATTTATTATTTTGATTCAATGACATTTTCGTGTTGTTCTTGTCTCTTATTTCCAATACTTTACTGTTTTTTTTATAATTAGTAGGTCTATCAATGACAAAGGGTTCTGTATGAAACGTGTCTTGAGATTTTTTTAAGAGACTGTTATTTTGTTTTTATACACACAATATAATTAACTTAATTGCTTTCTATTTTTAGTACGTTTGTACGAAATAAATAAGCAGAGAAAATAAAGTGGAGCACGGTTGTTGATTGTCTTTTCTTATATCCATTTATTTTGATGCATTTTATGCCTAGTTAGTTTTATAGACTGTTGTACTTACTTGAAATTTATGGCTTCTTTGAACGTTTTTATGAGTAGATAAGTTTTTACGATACTGCAAAAAAATTTATTTCTATTAGTTTTGTAATTTAGATGTTTATAGCATATGAGTACCTACTTGTACGTATATCTTGTGTAAATCTATTTTTGAAGATTGTAGCTCCATTACCTACTTATTGATTTTATTGTAATACTTATTTTGATGGTTAATACGCTCAAACTACTATCAAACTACTAAATACGTAATAATACTTAGTAATATGAGTACCTAATAGTTCGTTTCTAGAAATAATGGAAGAAGAAACTAGTTTTTCTTTTCTAAATCTCTATTGTTTACTATTTATTTCCAATCAATCACTTTTCTATTTAGATACTGGCAACTTTTCAGATTTTTTATTTCTCTGCGTGACTGTCTAGAATAATTATAGAATGATAGCGCTGATATGAATAAATTAAAAAATGTTCCTGATTCCCTTTTCATTTTTTCTTTTTCTCTCCTTTTCGTCCCGTCCCTCTTTGCCTCTCTCTCTTTTCATATATCCATTCCTATGTTACCCTCGTTTACTCGCCTATTCTGATTGCCTGATATGTGTCTATTCTAGTTTCTTCATGTCCCGTTTTAATTTTTTCTCCTTTGCCATTTTAGCGTATCCAATCAAAATGAATGATTACTCAACATTATTCTTCTTTCAATCATCTACTCCTGCCTCAATCATCTTTTCAGGTTTTCGTTTTATTCATTGTTTCTTGAATACTCCGATCTCTTATGTAGGTTAGAAAACCTGTTTTATTCACGCCCTCTTCTCTATGTGGATGTTGATACATTATACAGCTTTCTGTCAATATTTTCATAGCTGGCTTGGATTGCTTTTTCCAATTGGATTTGAACCTACTACTATTTTTATCATTCTGTCGATATCTGATTTACTGATGTGGTCGTTCCAGTTTCTTCTTGTAAAGTAACTAATTGGGTTAAACTACTATCAATGTTTCTTGAGAAGTTGTATCCTATCTGTTGCGCATAGAAATAAAACCGTAAGAAATGATAGCAGGTATAATATTAACATTATTGGGTGACTGAGCAATTTTATAGATGGGTCAGCTGAAATGGTTATCTAAAGCATTCCACAGATCTGAAATAGCTTCTTAGGTAGTACTTACAAAAAACTGTCTTCATTGAATATTTATCATTGTCATACACACTAATGTATATTAAGAATTAGATTGTAGGATATCTTTCCAAATAGGTATTTCATCTCATATTAATTTTTATTTGACAATATCATTTGTCTTCTATTTTTAGTAAACCTTGGACGTGCACTTATAACATTTATTAAATGTTTTTTCATTAAATATGAGTCATGGAAACACTCGTTTGATTTTGTTGATACCGTGTTCCATATAATATAATAAAATAAATTGCAATCATAAGCAGTCTATTGTGTCCAAACGCTCCTGTAGATAGGTTTACTTGAATTTTATGTCTTCTTCCGCGACTTCCACGAGTACGAAGAGTCTCAGCTAACACATAAAAACTGCCCTCATACAATATTTATTTTAGGGAGAAATGGCAGGACGTCAACCAGCGATTTTCAGGAATCAATCCGAAGTTTACCAACGAAAATTTCCATTCACGTGGTTTTCAGGAACTCATATATCATTTTTAGTATCAATTCCCTAATCTTCGTGCTCTATTTTATCTCTTCTTTTGCGGGGTACCTATATTAAAAAGTTACGAGAATTTTTTTCTCTCGATTCGTATTAGAAAAAAAGCCCTCGATTACAGGGTTGAATTAAAACGAATAACCGAAAGAGACCGATTGATTGAAAAGTAAACAACAAAAGGACCAGATAACGACTTTCTATTGTTAGCTTAATTAAAAAAAAATAATGCCCCCATATATCGATGGGTTTCATCAACAAAGCGTCCAAAAGATGGGCTTATTGTTTACTCTACGGGTTTGAAGTAAATGAAAGTGTGTTCCGGTTATTTTGGCGAACTTTCCCCTTATCTCCGCTAATAGGGCGCAGGTTAATATATCAGATTACATTTTAGATTGTAAACAGATCCGATGTAATACGATTACATTGCGGATTCTAATCGATTTTGTAAATTTGCGTCTGGCGTAGTCAGATTTAAAGCTCGGCCCCGTTTTATTGCAGCATTAAAATCCAGTACACGACGTACTGCGATATTTATGACTCCTACAAAAAAGTTCAATTAGAAAATAGCGGCAATCGCTACTTGTTGCAAGTTTATGAAATATCGAAGGGACGCCGATTTCAAATCAAAAATTTATAGCCATAATAAATATCAGCTTTTGCTTAATTAAGTAGCAGGTAACTATAAAAAAAAAGCAAATATTTATTCATTCAATCACTATAATTTTCACTACAAATTCAAGGTTTGACTGATATGAGATGAAATTATATTTTATAAAAAATAAGGGTAATTATAAAATAATCCTCCTTTAGCAGGATTAATTTGCATTTTAACAGCACTTGGCATTCGTAAGCTCTCTAAAGCAATAAAGTAGTACATTCTTTATACTGAACATATATATACATAGTGTGTATTCCTTTGGGGATGCCAGTTTCAGAAACATATAAACCCTGCTCATGTTAATATTTATTCAGGACACAAACTTGCAAGGATTTAAATAGATATGTGAGAAAATTTATAACGATAATATTGTTTATTTATATCTTCTAAGTGCAAACAATAACGCAAACTGTTTCTCTTGGCATAAGTAAAACAAGATCGGGGGTGTAAATGTTTAAACTGTAAATCCAGCTTAACATCCGTGTTTTGCAACTGAATATGGATCTACGTGAAACATCCCCTATTAGAAGTCGTGGGTTCGGAAAATTTTCCAGGTGGGTTAATCCCTAGAGTCCGGTGCTGGATCTTAACTGATCTTAACGCTGAAGTAGTTCAACGTTGAGTAAATATTAAAACAATTAGAGCTCACTACCTACCTTAAGATAATTGTTTAGTGCCGGTTTTTCAATTCGAGTTTAAACTCGGTTCATCTGAACTAAGATCAATAATTGTCGTGGATACCATTGTTAAAAGGTATCCATGACAATTGCTCTTAGTTCAGCTGAACTGAGTTTAAACTCGAATTGAAAAACCGGCAGTTAGTATCTTTATTTAACGTCGGGTTATTACTGCTACCGTGGCTTACCACTTTTTGAAATTCCGTTGAATGGTAAAAGGGCAAAGACGTCTTACATTAAATGCGATCCACAGCTATAGGTACACTTCTTTGTAAAAATGACGTTTCCATATCGTAAGTACTCAGCAACTTTGACACCTAGGAAAGTAAATGGATTACTTATCACTTATCAGCTTCATTCTCGTAACTCTTACGAGTTATATGGCCGTTTCAATTTTGATTTTGACAAGTCCAAAGCCAGTTGATTGACACGTCCTCTCTGCTGTGCCATCTATTAAATAATAATCAGCAACACTTTTTCCAGATTTAAAATACATAGTAGTTTCATAATATACACCCCGAGAGGGCACCATAGAGAAGTCCTGTCAAAATCAAAATTGGAACGACCGCATATAACTCATAAGAGTTGAGAGAATGAAACTCGTAATTGTCGTAATAGTTGAGAGAATGAAGCAGGTCATGAGCGAAGGTATCAAAAACGATCTACTTGCCACAGGAGGTGCTATTGTTATGCGAATTTTAATTTCAAATTTCAATTTTAACTTCTCTTTTTTATATCACCTCCGACGGAGATCGTGGCGTCATTGTTGCCTTGGTCATTAAAATGCTTCAAGATTTTGCTTCGTGTCGTTCCATGATCGTATAAATAAAATTCTGAATTCGAGCGCACAGTTGGCTACAGCTGGTTTGAGTCTAATGAGGTAGCAGGGAATAGCATACCGAGACCCCGATCAGATTTTTATTTTCTTCTTCAGTGAAAGCTCTTTAACTTTCCCTGTTTCCGTCTTCCTCATGAATCATCACCTCTTTATTCACTGTTCCTTCACGCTGTAGCATAGCCATAGCCAGAGCATGAAGGCTGCCTTATTAGGTATAGGTGTCACCAGTACAGAGTAATTTGTGTTGTATGAGTTGCTTTGAGTTCTAATACAATGGAATTGGGAGAAGCATATACATATAGGTTAAAACAGAAAAAAAGCATATAATAGTCTTCTGGCAGTGTCATTAATTTGGGTAAACTTGGGAACTTCTTTCAAAATAACCTTGTGGCTGTGTTCTGATATAATCAATGCCATGCTATGTAACACTGTTTGGTGACCCAAAATCGGACAGGCTATAGCAGCAACTAATTTAGGACAAATACTGCCAATATTAGCTGGTGTAATGCTACCGCCAAAGTACCATTAAAGATGATCAGAAGCAGTGCTCATTTGACCTTTTTGTAGAGGAATTTCCAGTAAGGACTATTCTACGAATGCTCCTCAGGGGTTAGCGGCACACCAGAGGAATGTGACGTAGGTATACTTACACCCTAGAGGAGAAACTTCCTCTTCTGGATGACTTCTAAATATATCGGCAATAGACACTTTTCCGATGTCTAAATCTCTGTTGAAGTATAACACTAGACAAACTGGCTGCTACAATTTATCAAGGGAAGCTATAGTTACCTTACGAATAGGAATATCGAAAGTTCTTCAAGCCACCAAACTACAAAGCCGTATCACATATTTGGGTGAAGGCTGGCACGATTGCAGATTGGCTTTTGAACATTCATCCTGGTGGTTGAATACCGTAGTCTATGTCACCTTGGACATGTTAAGCAGTATGCTAGATCAATGATCTTTAAATAGCTTCATAAGTAGATGGGTCAACAGTCGGAGGCTAGCACAGCACTGTCGGGTACTAAAGTATATCTCCTATCGTGGTGGAAGCAACATCGATGGCTGCTTGGCTGGCGCAAAAATACAACCTAAGAAATGTGGCCCGACATATGTAAAATCAGCAACGCTAATACCTACCTCAATTGCAGATGTTTGAGTGATACCATGAGTGATACTTGATTTGTGGAGCTGTTTGGGAGCAGTATAATTTGCCTCATTTAACAGCGTTCCAGTTTCCTTAAGTTAGATTCATGCACTCACGGTTTGCTACTTGCGGAATAATTCAATCTTATTCAATGAAAACAAAACTCATGCAAGAATTGTATTCGGCGGAGATTTGGTAATTTGTATTTTATGATAGAAACAGAGAGCATGAAAATGACGCCTTTTTTGCGTGAGCCATCCGACCTCTTTAAGTTTGTGTGTAATCCTTTTGTGTTTTTTTATACCGAAAATCAGCCGTGGAAATGTATTTTGCCTTTTTGTATTCTTATAACATCATTTTTTTCCGGGAGATTTTTTCCCGGTGACTTTCTTCCGGGTGACTTTTTCCGGTGACTTTGTTCCGGTGGCTTTCCTTCCGGGTGAGTTTTTTCCGGTTACGTTTACGGTTCGGACAAACGATAGTTAGGCGAGGGTCAAAATCCAACGGCTACTAACTTTTTTAATTTTTTCTTGTTTAATATTTATAACATTGATTAGTAATGCTGTTAGTGATTACAATGTTCAATTTCAAAATTTTATTTATTTAAATAGTCCATGGTATTTATATTACAAAAAACTATGTATGATACGAAAATTTTTTTTGTTAATTATTCGGGCTAACCATCGCCACTAGATGGCGCTATGCAAACGTCAAAATAAGAGGGAAAACAAAATATAATACATAACCTCAAACATTAAACACCTGCAAACAACCACACTTTTTTGTCATTAACGCATTGTGATTTTTATTCCACGAGATCATTGCAAAATGCCGAGGTTAATAATGGAGCTAAGTGATATTTTTACTTATGTTGGTATAGTACGTCAACGGCCCATTACAGAAGGCGAAGCAAATGTAATAATTTTAAAACATAACCACTTTTAATTTTTCGAATCGTTAAGCATAACAAAGTATTGTTTGGTATTAAAAAGTAACTTACTTTGGCTAAAATCTTCTGGGAGAAAGTGTTCACTACAAACACACATATATTTGCTTATTGGTTTTCCAATTTTTAAAGCATTTTTCCACTTTTGTTGAAGTTTTACGCAGCTTGGAAACTTGTGCACGCTAACTTTGCTACTAATATAATTGTTACACTGTGGAACGGAGCAGTATTTCTTCGATTTACCAGGAATTTCCATATTTGAAACTAATTATTTTAACCAGAAAAAACGTGCATTAAGTCTATTAGCGTAAACGGCGAACCTCGTGTTTTCCCCCAATCGGTAGTTGCAATTTTTGCCGAGGCATGTCGCACCCTTCGTGAAAAGGGCGAATAGCGCTTTCAGAAAAAACAGTAGTACACAGGTACGTAACATGTCACGAAAGTGATATTTTACAGGATGAGGTTTGTTAGTTCATATAACTATTTTTATTCAAACGTCAGAGAAACTAGACGTTTTAAGTTTGACTTTTCTGCATTTGTTGCGTGAGCGGCAGTAAAAGTAAACTCTCCACCAATCACAAACCGTTATTTTACTTTAGTGCCGCCCACGTGCGGCAGCAAAAGTAAATAGAGGTTTGTGATTGGTGCAGAATCTACTTTTCGTGCCTCCGGTCCGCATCACCGAGTTTCTGCATCGCGAAATCTGTCAGAAACAGAGGTTTCTCCGGCCTAGGCCGGCCAAAAGTAGAAATTTTAGGTTATTGGTTGACAGCATCGACTCAATCTGTCAATGTCAAATTTATGCATCGCGGTTGGAGGCGATCAAACAAATATTCGATTACCTATTTGAGCCACAATGGTGACTTGAATATAATCTTTAATACGTCCCGGTGTATCCATTATTAAATCAAAGATAATGAAATTTATAAATAGACGTCAACGGAAATTGAAAGAAAACAAATGAATTAAATTTAATAAATACCAAGAAACAAGAAATCTTGATTTTAAAATCATAAAAAAATTCCTAATACTAAATATTTAAATGTAAATTTAATTTATTTAAACAAACATCGGCACAAAAAATCTTGTGTATTACATGTCCAGAAACAGTTTTGCGAGTGCTCCTACTTGCAGGACTCGGCGTTCCGCCTCGCCCTACAAGCCTTACTCGCACTTGCAAATGTGCTGTTTCTGGCCTTGTTATGCAAATAATTATTTATTGCCGTTGAAGCAACAATTCTAGAACATTTTTGAGAAATTCTTCGATTTAGTTCTGTCATTATTTGCGTTTGTCTAATATCTGTCATTATTTAAAAGTATGAAATAAAAAAGAAACTATAAAATAAAACAATCATTAGAAAAACTGAATATTTCGTATTCCTTTTACATGAAATTTTCGATTGCTCATCCCGCAAAAAACAATTTTGTAGGTCTGTCTCCAGTATCATGTGTCTCAAGAAAGGCTTTTAAAATTTTAAAAACTGACTTACGTCAACGATTTTCTTACATAATATCCTATAAACTTTTAGACATTTAGCCGCTAACAACTTAAAACGTGCGATTTGTCTTTTCCTTTATTTCTAGCGGAGTTCGAAGGTTTCTTCTGAATATCCCTCGTAGTAAACTGATTTTCACTAATTTTTACTTTTTTGAACGAAATTGCAAACTGACTTTTCAAATTAAAATTTGTTTATTTACAAAATTTGTATTACCTTAGAAACCACAACAAAATCAGTCGGAGTTTTTATTTTGATCAAGGCTTTTATACAAAATACTATTATGCACGGACATGTCCTAAATTGACAATTATACATGAAGGTCTTTGTCATAAATGTCTTTTTATAGTCCTTGGATCTCTTTGTTGCCAATGGTCTATATTGAAACGTCAAATAATGATATCATACCTTATAGAAACTTTTTAAACACTTGCAACCATAGTTACGCTTCAAATCTCAAATTCGATTAAAACAACGCTAGATGTGGGTGGAAAATTCAATTTATTTTATAAATATTTTCAATTTACAGAATTTTACAGAATATTTTTCGAACACATTAATATTACTAAAAGTAAGACGTGTAGCAATAATTGAATAATATACCTCAATCATTTAAACAAATTTCAGTGTAGTACCTTCTATCTATACCTATAATGTATCTTAGAGTTGGTTACTTTTCCAAATATATTGTTGGTAATCGCTTTATATACAGTTTCAAGGTTACGAAAACATCTTCAAACTTGAAACCTCTGGGTTTCAAAGGCCCTAAAACAATATCCAATTCTGTACTTAGACCCACCTTTCGAAGTTAGGTCCCTTGATAGTACAACCAGAAATTTATATGTTACCTAAACTCAGCTTAAATAAGTACAAACTAAAATGAAAAGCAACTGTAATTTATTTAAAAAAGGGGGAATCAAATAATCTCTGACATGTAAGGGTAGATTTTGTTAATCACAAACGTGCAGTAATTTTTTTAAGTTTAAAAAGGGTTTGCCTCTACATAAAGAATGTTGCTTTCATGATAAGATCGCGTTTGGCTTTTGCCAAAAGCGAAATTATTTAATCTTCGTGTAAATTTCAATTCCGAAATTAACTTTAATTATTTTAACTGTCAGTGGCACACGCAAGCTTTATTTCCTTCAAAGACAAAATCGTGAAAATTATTTATGCATGTGCAATTTGTTCCGGCTTTCTGGAATGTAAACTTCAAAGGGTTACTGGTATTTGAAAATCCATTTAAATTGGAACTGCATTCGATCTCCACGATAACTCTCCAGTAAATATGATCATCTAATGCGATTTTCCCATTAAAGACCCCCCTGGATCTGATTGCATAAAACTTTCAACTTTGATCAGACGATTCCGGTTTAAGATTGCAGCACCAGGGAAGAGGGTTTTGTTCAGGCTTCATTCACCCTTTCTGCCTTAAGCCCCGATACGGCGGCGAAAGATCGCTGTTCGATGGAATAAAATGTAACTTACACCTTAGAAGAAACGTTATTGTTTCTGATCTGGTGTAAAATTTAACGCTTTATCGGCTGAATGGGAGAACGTTATGTTCTAAATCAATCGGGGTTGACTGATTAATTGACACCTTAAGGCTAATACTGAACTTAACGAGGATCTAATTGTGATCTAACCGTATCAAGGCGATACAAGGATTCATATTATATAATTAATTACTGTTTATTATAGCTAATAATTCATCTGCTACGGTTATTGGCAGTCAAATATCTCATGTAAATTTTATAATGTTTATACGCGCAACGTTCTGTCTCATCCAAAACACCCTATAAACGGAGATTATAATATATGATGTAATATGAAACTATGTCATCCTTTCAGGGATATATTCTATGTCTTAAAATAATAAATAATATTATACAAACATTTGTTCGGAAATGCAACTAAACCAAGACTAATAGCCATGGATACAATTCTTATAACTGATCTTGGTTTAGCTAAACCGGCCGAGCTTAAACCCGATGTGAAATACCTGCAGCATTTTTTAGCCGTTGCCGAAACTCCACTGTACGCAGTTTTTATTGGATTCTACCAGCTGTTTAATACTCTACTGCTACCAAAGATAAACAGGGTGATTTGGGGCCCCGATTCGTAATTATTCGTATTCTTTTGATTTTTTACAATCGTAATAATTCCCCTATTTTAGGGAATATTTAAAAAAATGAAAGATTTTCAAAATTTGCTTTCGGCTCTCTATGACATTTGTATTTACAGTTATTTTGTATTTTTAAATGGCGGCCGATCAAAAATTTTAAATATTTTGATAATCACCCCATAGTTTTTTGAAAATTAAAAAATTGTAAAATCTTTAAGCTATGTACTACCTACTACAACATTTGTCCATGACTTTTTTTTCTATTTACACAGAAAAAAGGTCTTTATTTAATTACAGAGGACTAAGTGTGAAGTATTGATAAACTAAAAAAACAATTTAAGTCATAGTACTTTTAGATTTATAAAAGCGTTTTGTTTCATGTATCTCAAACCACTACAGCTCTACCAAGCTTAGAAAGTTAGAAGGGGGCGTGTCCGGCGCTGATGTAGTTTCTCAAAGTACAGCGAAAATAAAAACATTTAGGCGCAAATTTAAATAATTGTGAATACTTTACATTTATTATTGTTACTAATAAGAATAACGCTTATTTAAGTAACAAGACTAGAGTTAGGAACCAAGTCGTAGGAGAAGAATTTAATATCAATGTCATAGTCAACATTGAAATTATTAATTATTAAAATTTCAAACCTCAATTGAATTTTTCCAGTGAATGTACTTTTGAGTAGGATTGCTTGCTATTGGTTGAAATATTGTCGCGCTTTGTCTTTTAAAATTTAGTGGAGCTGTATTATAGTATGTACTACTAACTTTTAATCTAATTATGATGTTGTCTGCCCTTTGTAAATATGTCGTGTTTCGAATATAAAATTTGGTTTTTGAATTTCCCTGGATAAGTATTCCCAATTTTTTCCTACTGATAAATCTTCCCTTGAATTTTTGTATTTAATGATCGACTAGTAAACACTAGGTCAATAGTATTCAATACAATGTATTTCTATAAAATCCTTTAAAGTAATATTGTTTATAACATTTATGACAGGTACTAAGTGAATGTCAAACACTGAACTTATTCTCGTTAGTAATTTTTTTGTAGTATTTTCCTAGACAGTACAGTACACTCATGAAATATTGGAAATCAAAGGCCACTTTGTGATGTTGTGGCATTGTGACGACGGTGGGCGGTATGACCAGAGAGGGGAGAGTGGGCATTGTGATCAGAGTGGGCGATATGACCAAAGAGAGCAGTGGGCGTTGTGACCAGAGTGGGCACCAGCGTCGATATGCATTGTTAATAATAAACGTCGGTCGGTGGACGTTGTGACCAGAGTAGGCGATATGACCAAGGAGAGCAGTGGGCTTTGTGACCAACGTCGAGGAAAAATTGACGGTGGACGTTGTGTCTTAGACCCCGCTTCGCCACTGGATCTGTCATATCTGAATTTACGTCAAATATGTCACTAAAATGTGGTGCACTGGAATTGTATTGGACAAAATTCCCTAGAAAGTGCACATCATGGCGGCGCCCATGGTAGAGTCATTTTATTAGTAACGCGGCATACAAACAGCAGTCCATTTTAAATAATATAATTTCGTGTAAGGGAGCTCACTCAGTCAACTCTAAGAAAATTTTCTTATTTTACGAAGTTTTCAGGTATACTCTGATCAATAAACACAACATCACAAAGTGGCCTTTGACTTCGAAAATTGAGTGTATTGTACTGTCTAGGAATATTCTTCAAAAAAGTTATTAACGCGAATAAGTTAAGTGTGTAACATTCACTTAGTACCTGTTATCAATGTTATAAATAATTATTTTAAAGGATTTTATAGAAATACTGTATTGAATACTACTATTGACCTAGCGTTTACTAGGCGATCATTAAGACGAATGGGCGATATGAGCAAAGAGAGCAGTGGGCGATATGACCAAAGAGAGCGGTGGTCGTTATGACCAGCGTCGGTATGGTTTGTTAATAATAAGGGTCGGTAGGCGTTGTGACCAGAGTGAACATTATGATCAGAGAGAGCAGTGGACATTGTGACTAAGGTTCACGTTATGGCCAAATCTAGCAGTGGGCGTTGTGACTCGAGTGGGCGATTGACCAAAGGGAGCAGTGACCGTTATGACCAATTCTAAAAGTGGACGTTGTGACCAAGGTTTAGGTAAAATTGAGGTTGGGCGTTGTGTCCAAGTTCCGCGAAGCGTGCACGTAACCGCTGTAGTCGCCGATTACAGTTAAAAACTTAAAAAATTATATTAAATAGGTAGGTACCAGTAATATATTTTTTGTGCCTCCGGTCGGCATCACTGAGCTTCTGTATCGTGAAATCCGCCAGACACTGAGGTTTCTCCGGCCTAGGCCGGCAAAAAGTAGGAATTGAAGGTTATTGGTTGGCAGCTCGGCTCAATCTGTCAAAGTCAAATTTGTGCATAGCGGTCGGAGACGATCAAAGAAATAAATTAGCAAAATATTACAAATACGATTACCTATTTGAGTCACTGTGGTGATTTGAATATAATCTTTAATATGCGCCGGTGTATCCATTATTAAATCAAAGATAATGAAATTTATAAATAAACGTCAATGGAAATTGTAAGAAAATAAATGAATTAAGTTTAATGAATACAAGGAATCTTGATTTTAAAATCATAAAAAAAATTCCTAATACTAAATTTTAAATGTAAATTTAATTTATTTAAACAAACATCGGCACAAAAAATCTTGTGTATTACACGTCCAGAAACAGTTTTGCGAGTGCTCCTACCAGCAGGACTCGGCGTTGCGCCTCGCCCTGCAACCTTACTCGCACTCGCAAATGTGCTGTTTCTGGCCTTGTGATACAAATAACTATATAAATAATAATAATTAAAATTACCCATATTATATAATTAATAAGTACAAGTAATAACAAGAACTTTAAAACAGTTGACTTACACTTAAACGCTGCCATGTAACCGCATATTATCTGTGGGTTACTTGAGCAGTCTCAAACCGGGTACCCAAATCTTGCCTGAATATTACATAAATCTCGGCTGTTTGCAACGTCATTGTTTATTTATTGACATTTATTTATATTATCATTGTTTATTGTTTGTACAAATTCGATTGCTACGTACCCGTTACGACAATTTCAATATGGGCATGGACATAATTGCTACTACTACAAAGTGTTGCTTCAGTAGCACGAACGACGGAATTCAGACCGGTTAAGATGTAATAGTTTATTAATAATTTATATGAAATTGATAATTTTTGCTTGATCTCAGTAGTCTTAAAAAAGCTGTATGGTCTCTTCATACGTTCTCTTCTTGATGGGAGAATCGTGACTATATGAGAGATTCTTATGCTGGTGTTGGATAGCAGTTACGGCGAGATATTTCAGGCCATCTTTCGTTGTTAGATATTTTAGGGAACGTGTCTAGAGATTTCTATATTAGTGATTTTATTTGCTCTAATTACAACTTTAGGGATTCCCTACTTCCGATTTCTTCTACTTTATCTTGAACAATTAATCTCTTCAGAGGATAATGCTGGTTCTTTTAAATATGGGAGTAAACTATTGTAGTATTTTTGTTTAAATTTTACTGAAAATTCGGGTGCATTTGCATTTGATATCATTTAGTATAAATACATTATTTGTTCTGATGGCTATACATTATGCTTTATGGTACGCGTAACTTTTTTTATGATTTAATGCTTTTCTATACTTTATGTACTACCTACTTATCTTACTAATCGTGTTAGGTACGAGTGTTTGTGTTCCCAGGAACACAAGATTTTCACAAATGGTTTATTAGTATATGGTTCACAGGCTTAAGACATTTTTCATTATTTCGGTATATAGTAATCATCGTTTATTCATATTCACGACTTCTGTGTGTCTTTAAATTTTTGTGACATTTGCAATTGTGCTACGCCTGAGTTTATTAGGAATGTTGTGTACCAACATATCCTAAATTAGTGATTTGTGTGCCACCAACTGGGAAACCTCCACTCCATTGCTCTATGGTTTTTCTTGTTAGTACATACTCGCCGTAGGTGTTAAATAATGGTGGATCAAATACACCCTTGTTGGATGCTGTTTTTCATGTCGCATGACTGAGAAGATATCATCTATCTTTATGATTATTTTTCTGTATTGCCGTATTGGTATACATTTAGTCGAAGTAATTAGGAATTGTGGTGCTCCAATTAGTTTATAGTTTGCTATGAAAAGCATTTTCTGTATAGTTAATAAACCTACGGTATATAATTGATTTGTTGTAGCCGTTGACTTTCTCAGTTAGTGATCTAATATTCAGTATTTGTTCGGAGTGCCCTTTCCTTTAATTTAACGTATTCTGTTCTTCGGGGATTTTCCAACTAAACCTAGAAAACAGAAAAGTGTTGTTGTTGTTGTTCATAATAATGCAGCAACTGCATGTCAGGAAACTTTTGTTTTTTGAGTAAAATTTTAAAATTAAAATTTTGTACATTGCTAAATACGTTTTCCCCTGTATTAGAAAATATAATGTCACTAGTGTGTACCTACCACACGTGACGAAAATATCTTTGAGTGCTTATGCAACTACAGTTAAACAGAAATTGGATGACCTTGGGTTCGTGGATGGGCACTGGCAAAGAAAAAAGAGAACACACCTACCTGCCGCCGGACTAACACTTCAGTTCTCTCTTGCTGGTCTACGTAATTGTCAAGCCATTCCATTTCTGTTGAACTGTAACTATTGGGTACGAACTGATAAGAACGCTGTAATTATAAATAAAACAAGTTTGGTTTGTACTGTTAATGTAATACGGATAATTATACCAAGTTTCGTGCTAACCTTTTTATAAGTCTTCACATTATCATTTAGCGTGTCTGTCTAGTCGTACCATCGAAATGAATGTAATTTCACAAATAAAGTACTACTCAAGCAAAAATCACTGCTGACGATCTAACTACGGGATACCTTCACAGGGAAAGGGGGATGTTCTAATTTATTAATTAATTAATTAATTAATTAATTTATTTATTTATTTATTTAAGGTTGCTTCCTCATTAACCATTAGCTCCTATGATATCATAATATGTGTGGATTCAAAATAATACTACTAGGTATATTATTGTTTATACACGTTTAATACGACCGCCCATTGCAGCTGGTGTGAGTTTTAGGGCACGTAGAGCGCAGCGAGAGCTACAATAATACAATGACTTTTATTAAACGAGTCTAATAATACTATATTATACCGGGTGAGTCAGACCACCCGTATCAGTCGTTTTTTTCGAAAACGGTTAATCGTAGAGAGTCGGGCCAAATTTTTTTATTACAAAAGCCTTCATGAAGAATCGAATGGTGGCATTGGCATTCGCCGGAAAAATCGGCGTCCTGAAGAGTTTGCTCCAGAATGTCAAGAACTCCAAAATTTCAAATAGCACGGGGGGTCAAAAGTAGTATCGTTGAAAAGGTCTTCAAAAAATAATCAAGTTTTGGAAGAAAAATAATTTTATTACCCCCACCCCTTCAGAGGAATATTCGATTGAAGTTATTAAGTAATTGTACTGTTATTGAGGCAGGATGTAAACTACATACGTCCTAACAATAGAAATGCATGGAAAATCAGCTGTGAATGAACACGGGCTAAGAAGAAGAAGAAAACTGTTATTTAACTTTAGATTTAAAAAATATCTAAAATGTAAGTTTGACAATATCACAATAATCGTTCAAACTGTCGTCAATCCACTTCTAAACACTGTCGAGCTCTTCTAGTCACATTATCAGTGGCTCTCAATATTTCTTCACCACTTAATGACCGGCAGGCATTCCGAATTCTCAGCTTCATATCATCTCTTGTATCCAGTGGAGTACAATCGGGTGACCTATTGTCAAACTTACATTTTAGACATTTTTTAAATGTAAAGTTAAGTAACAGTTTTCTTCTTCTTCTTGTCAGTTCGTGTTCATCCACTGCTGATTTTCCATGCATTTCTGTTGTTAGGACGTATGTAGTTGCATAGGCCGTTTACATCCTGCCTAAATAACAGTACAATTACTTAATAACTTCAATCGAATATTCCTTTGAAGGGGTGGGGGTAATAAAATTATTTTTCCTACAAAACTTGCTTATTTTTTAAAGACCTTTACAACGATACTACTTTTGACTCCCCGTGCTATTTGAAATTTTGGAGATCTCGACATTCTGGAGCAAACTCTTCAGGATGCCGATTTTTCCGGCGAATGCCAATGTCACCATTCGATTCTTCGTGAAGGCTTTTCTAATAAAAAATTTTGGCCCGACTCTCTACGATTAACCGTTTTCGAAAAAAACGACTGATACGGGTGGTCTGACTCACCCGGTATAACTAAAGTTGAGGAGACTGTTATGATATCGAATTACATGCTATATCTCGAAACACGTATCTGTAGAAGTATTTCTATATGAAAAACGAGTTATTTATACACGTGTTTCTTAAAAACGCCTCGACTCATTATACTTCATAATTTTAAATTTTGAGCGCCACAAATATATTATATAATTCTAAATGGTAACAGGAAAGCTATCTTTTGACATTACATTATCCTTGTTTGAATTATTACTATCCGCAGTTTTTAACTATGATGTTCAACGTTTTTATTTGAAATGGAACAGCCGTATCGTTTTACATATTTGGATTCAGGGAAAAATTCTGCATATAGTAGTGTGTTTTATATGTTTTTTTGAAACTTGCATATAGGCAGTCGTACACAGTACAATAAAATTGTCAAGTGTGGTGTGGCAAGCAACTCGAATGAGTCGAATGTTAAAATTTTATGGAAAAAACTTTTAAATAAATGTAATTATAAAACGTATTTACAAGGTATTGCTCAAATTTGCCACCACTTGGTTGATAATACAACCAATATCATTTAGTTTTATAGTAGCGCACGAATATCTAGATCTAGACGCAGCATAAAAAAGTAATTAAAAATATTTCTGCGTATCAAAAAATAAATGAAACATACTATATGCAGAATGTCACCCTGAATCCAAATACGAGTATACAAAAAGAGATAGGATGTTCTATTTAAAATAACAAAGTTGAACATTGTAGTTTAAAAAAATTGATATATGTATGGTGCCAAGAGATAGCTTTTGTCTTACCATTTAAAAATATATATAGTTTGTAAGATTTAAAATTTAAAATACGAAGATACGGTCCCAGCCGTTTTTTTGAAAACAGCCTGTATATCAAAGCCGCAAATAAGACTGTTTCAATCCGCAAATGGAACCATACGAGAGACAGAATATACCGTTTGCGCTTGAGATTACCAGTAACAATATTAAAAAAACGCCGTTGCTAGCTCCACGGCAGACGTGAATATAATTCTGACTCAAAATCCACGGCATTACGTCATTATCATGGGGTGGCGTTTATCGGCCGACTCGGAGCATGTCTGGAGACTTATAGAGAATTCCAATCGCTGCACTAGCCTGCACTAGCGTAGACTAGTGTAGTGTGTTCGAATTTCAAAACTGACAAATCGTGGTTGCACCAGACAAAAATAAGCAGGTAGTTTTTAACAAGTGTTACATCTGTGACTTGAATGTGCCTATATTTGAGTTTCCCTCTAAATTTTAACACCAGTGCAGTGCAGTCACGTGATTACACAATTCTAGTACACAACACTAGTGTACACTAGTGCAGGCTAGTGCACCGATTGGAATTCGCTATTAGAAAACTATTTCAGCTTCCTGAGATTATAGGGACAGAGGTGCTGTACGATTGGTTGCCTATTCCCAAGGCGTAGAAGTCTGTTTCTGAGAAATCTAATGATAATAATTATTAACTACAAACAAAATCAATCGCTCGGACTTAGAGAAACTATACTCTAGTATTTTTTATTGGTCATATTCAACTTACAAATTAATTAAAAATCAATTTAAAATATGAAAATGTTTGAAACTTTCATAATGGAATAATTTGACAATGACGTAATGCTGTGGATTTTGTGTCAGAATTATATCCACGTCTGCCGTGGAGCTGGCAACGGCGAAAAAAAAATTATTTCTATGACAACCATGTAAATATATCCAGGCATTTCAAATTCATTTCCATAACAATGATGTAGTAATCAACTTTACTGCCCATGGGCTAGAATGGTATACTTTGCGCCCGCCGGTAATGTTTATTTTGCTCCCGGTTGTGGAAGAATGATTTTTACAAAGTGTGGTCTCGTTACTGCGGAATAAATCAAAAATAATTTTTCAAATGATGTTTGATGAATGTAAAAGTGTGCTTTTCAAAAATCTGAATGTTTTTGATATCAAAATTATTGTTGCATACATTTTCGCTCATTAAAATATCGCGAAGAGAATAAATCAGTTTGTAAGGACGTTACGTCACGTACTCGTTATTCAAGATATTTAGAGCATCATAAATCGACCATAACTTGCATTCAGTTTTATTTTCATTTTTTTCATCTAATTCCATAATTAATAAATTTAGACAAAAGTGTTTCCTAATGGAAAGCAATTATTTACGCTGAATCGCTCTTCGTCCCTGGGTTTTTCCCCTGACTGCTTCAAATTATAATTAAACCAATTTTCACGCAAACACAGCACCTTTCCTCGGTCGTATTACTTTAACGAGATGTATGGAACTGCTTTTAAAATGTCGAAAGGTCGTATTTATTGTATGGAAATGTAAGGAAAACTCCCGCAGGTCTTCTCAAATGGAAACACTTAAATTTTACTGCGTTAAGCTTGTGTTAGTCGAAACGGATTTTCTTGATTTCGAAGAGGATTTTCCACTAAGGAGCCCATAATTCACTATATTCGAGCTCTTCGGGGCGCCGCAACGTCTTAAGAAAATACAAAAAATAAACTGAACGTCAAATAAAAATCACTGGAGGTTTTGTTTTAAAACAAATAAAAAAAAATACAGTAAGCATCGAGCTGCTTTAAAGTGACTCCTTGTATAGAAAGAGATATCTTTTTTATCTTTCACTTTTAAAGACAATTGAATGGAATTTTTTAAATTATACCAGTTAGCTGTGTTAAGCTGTTAGAAAAATATCATCGTGTTTCACAAGGAAAAGTTTCGTATTGTAGTAGAGAAAATTGGTTTCATTATAATTAGAAGCATTCAGGAACAAAATGGGTAGATGGAGCGGAAGTAAATATAGGGTGCAGGTGCAGAACTGTTCAACCCCTGTTGATTTAACTCTTTTAGGGCGAATAGTGCTCCAAATGCTGTTTTGTAATGCACGGTGTGTTACACCCGATTTGCATTAAATTTAAATTTAAAATAATGCTCCGCATAAAACGGTTTAGTTTTGTAAATAAATGTGTATTATCCATCTAGGCCTAAAGTACATGTAAATTTTTAAATATGTATGGTAAAATTATTTCTTGCAAACTCTCTTACTACGGTGCTGTAGTTATAACCTACTTTCCACGTGGCGTTTAGCTTAATTGGGTAAGATAATACATATATGTACATCATTATTATAGTTATTTAAGTAAAAAAGGAATGTAAGAATGTATTAACATTCGAGGTAAAGGAATATGAACTGAGGCATAGCCGAAGCTCATTACTTGCTCAGAACATTAATAGTCGATATATTCCGTGTTACGTAATATATTTGTGCAGTACCATGTTATTTTATAGCTGCCCTCGGACGGTGAAAACAACTTACTATACATGACAGCAATGACAGTTATAAAAAGCTATAAAAAATGTCCGGTCGTCGTGCAAAAAGTGTTTTTCTACGACCGCTATGTTAAGTTCCACCTTACACATGGCGTCGTTACTCCGAAAATTAACCTTTTCATTGGTGCATCAAACAGGAGTGTTAGATCCATTACAGTTGCGTAAGTTGTGAATTAGGAGTGAACGATTGTGGCGCCATCTACCGATAGAATATGAAATCTATAAAAGAAACTTCCATAACCAGAACCCTAAAATTCTATTCTTTTTTATTTGAATATTTTCAGGTAATTGGTTGCTGGTCGTAGAAAGAGTACTATTATAGTGTTTTACGCGTATGAAAAGACCCTTCACGTGCCCGTGTTATTGCCACATTTAACACGCACAATTAAAACACTCGATGCAAAGTACTCTTTTCAACACTTGTAAAACAATGTACTATTTAATAAAATATTAACTGTTAAAATAAAAATGGTAGTAATAATACTAAACTAAAGTGGTTTAAACTGTTATATTTTAAGGTTTCATACTTGTTTTTAATTAAGTGAATCTCAACTGTTTACTACTTTTTATAAGTGCTTGTACTTATTATTATCTAGACCCGACTATTATTTTATGAAGTTTTCTTATTACTTAATGGTATTTTTATAGGATTAGGCTAAGCATATTGTTTTCTTCGTCTAATAGGTGCATCTATTAGGAACAAACTTT
Source organism: Hemicrepidius hirtus (assembly GCA_963082805.1). Lineage (NCBI taxonomy): Eukaryota > Metazoa > Arthropoda > Insecta > Coleoptera > Elateridae > Hemicrepidius > Hemicrepidius hirtus. Next base: position 9,138,835 of record OY720165.1, read on the forward strand.
ACTTTAGGTTTAAGTGGTTGGAAGGATAGAGTGTATTGGGCTATGTCGTGTATGAATCATACGTGCCTTCCAGATGTCAAAGGGGTATTACATACCGACTAAAAACCAGAAAAAAACAGGGTACCTACAGCTCCACCAAGCTTACAAATGTCCCGGAAAATATGTCAACTAAATTTTGAAAGACAAGGCGCGACAATACGTCAACCAATAGTAAACAATCATACTCAAAAGTACATTCATTGGAAAAATTCAATTGACGTTTGAAATTATAATAATTTCAGTGTTTGGCATATTGTTTTGACGTTTAAAATTTGTTAAGTATGAATGCTAAATCGAGGAAGATAATTAATTCTGAAGCCAGAAATATCATTCGGAATTCTTCAAATGAAAAGTATTTACAATTATTTAAATTTGCCGCTTAAATGTTTTTATTTTGACTGTACTTTGAAAATCTATAACCGCGCCGGACACGCCCCTTTTTAATTTTGTAAGCTTGGTCCAGCTGTAGGTACTAACCGTACTAACAAACAGTCGCCAACAATGCTGATTAAAAGATTTCATAACATATTATGAAAATTCTTCGTCTCTCGTACATTAGGAAAAAAAATTAGTCAACAATGGCCTTGGTGCATTTTAGAAAGAACTGCAACACCAACAGTTCCTTATCTACCGTAATTTATATAGGTACCTTTGTCTAAACGTAAACTGTGATGAATTTCTTGAAACTTTTTATGTTTGGCAGATGACGCAACAATTTTTCGGCATAGAAACCAACATCTGGTTTCATATCGACTTCCATTTGCAAGACCATACATCAAGTGCATGTTTGCTATGTCCTTGAATGAACATTCTTCCATTTTTATTATAATATTATTGAATACCAATAAAGAAAAGCAAATAATTTTAATACACTGCCAACTGGTTTCAATTTGTTTACCTAATCAAAAATCATTTGCTTTGAATTTCGTCGATTTATAAGCAGTCGTATTTTTTCATGGAAAGGAAATAAGAAAATAATAAAGTTTATTTTCCAACATAAGCTTCTGGTAACGTTATTTTGTTAATTTTTGCCTTAAGAAGCATTTCTGAAAAATGTCCCGGCCTTTTATAGTAGGTACCCTTCAAAGTACCAATATCAGTTCTTTAAAATTAGAGCGAAAATTCAACATTTTTTATTAATAGTAAATGCTGTAATGAATTATTTTAATTAACCTGTAGACAACTCCCTATTTTCCTTTTGAAATGCCCTCAAAATTCTGAGATAATTAATTACGAAACACGGATTTTCCTTTCATTGTAGTATAATATGTAAATGTAAGTTAGCGCCTATGGATGTATTTGTAATTGGAGTAAGTTCACGCATTTGATAAAATATAACAACGGATATAATCTTAAATTCTGGCAACTGACTTTGTAGAACTTGATGTTCTGAAATTATACCATCAATATTTGGGAGCCACGTAAGCGTATTAAACTTGTGACAAGAACGGACATTTTTGTAATTTGAAATCGCTTTAGAATTTACAAACTTTATAAATTAATCCCAGTGAGTTTGAGGGCACTAAATATTTTTTATGTTTTCTTGTATAACAACTTGAAAATTATCCTCTTTATTAAATACTACGTCACTTCCAGCAATTTAAGAGAATTAATTATCCGGGTCTCAGCTTTCACAGGACCTTATGTTTACAAATAACTTCACAAACTTACACCTCGAGTAACCATTAACACCTGGATTTCTCTTTATGCTTCTGTTATTTTCTAAATATACATTTCTGTGTAGGAGAGACTTAAATACATTTCAAATCATTTCCACGCAGCTCTTGGATTCAAGCGAGTTAAAAGAGTAGAAACGTTATACTGCTGCAGTGTCCCAGCTACACGCTTTTATAGTAAAATATCTTATGGTTTTATACAAGAAGAATTTAATAATATTATGTAATGGTACCTATTGACTTATTTGAGTTAGACGATTCTAATCGATATTTGTATTTGTATGGATGCTTAATACGAATAATACCTATCCCATTTATGTAACGTTAAAAATACATTTAAAAAAATATATCAACTAGAAATGCTGATCCATAAAAAATTTCAAGTTTGTTTGGATTGAAATTTACAACGTTTGCTTTTGATATAAGTAAAGCAAAGTGTGTGTGGGATGTGGGACTTTCTCGTAATATCCTTAGGGTTGGTGTTGGTTCTCGACCGTGTAACCTAAATCTACAATCTGGGTTTATCGGAGGGCTCTTTGCTAATAGTGATGGTTTTAACTCGGTATTATTTAGTCGTTGCCTCTTTTCTTTGACTTATTTAAAGAGAAAAATGTTTACTAAATAATACAATGAAAACCCCTATTTTTTTCTAACTCGTAGGGTACCCTTCAATTAAAAATTTCTAAAATTAGAGAAGGCTATAACACCTACAATATCGCGTTATGTACTATAATAATTGAGACTAGATTTTCATTGGATGAGAAAACGGTGCGTGAACAATAGAATAAAAGTAAACAACTTTGAACCTCAAATGTTTAATCTTAGTTAGTCCTAATTTCTGTGATTCTTTTAAGGGATAAAACACTTTAAGGATGTTTGGGCCACAACGTTATAGCTTCCAAGAAAATGAACAGAGCAGAACGACCATAGAGTTATGCTTATTAGCGCAGCGCTAGTTGTGTAGTAAAATTAGGCTGTAATTAGCTCCAACGTTCTGTATTTGCGGTCGTGAGCTTATGAGCAAAGTGGCGTTTACACCAACAAGTACAAATTGGGTTAGTTTCATTGGTAGAAACAAAAATTCAGAACAAAAGATTTCCTTCGCTTTTGTCATGTTGAATCGTTTGAAAGTTTTGAGGGTATGTTGAATCAAAAATTAAGAAAGATTTGTATGTGAGCACAAGAGCGAAGGAAGGCATCGGCAATTGCAGGATTTTCCCTTGGAATATCTGAGGGTTGTACGGCCTGCATTTCTTTTTAACAAAAAGCTACGTATTCGGAGCACGTACCTCTGACTTAAAAGAAGGCGGTTTATTAAGGTGTCCGTCTGTATGGACTTCCTGTTCCTCCTCCTTTCTCTGTCTTAATAATCCGGGCCTCTCTTCTTGTTTCAAATCCGAAATCGGAGCATACACTCCAGAAATTCGCGTTTAATTAAAATTTTTTTACGCTTTATGATTATGGAAATTGAAGGAAGCTAAAGGATGACGAAAAAGAGAGAGATGGCGGGCAAACATAATGGAGGACATGCCATACATAGCACACGCAAGTGTCTGCACGTCTGCACGTAATGTATGTGTGTCGTCAGCTGCCCCTGGTCATGAATATGGCAAATGAAGCGATGAGGGAGTCACGAAGGGCATTATTCTGTCGGTGTCACTCATGCACGCAGCACCCTCTCACTTTGAGGGTCAACTTTATGCAAATGCCCACCTATAAACGAGGCAGCGTTTAAATAAAACCCCCCCATTTGCATTTATCGTCTTAGGAACTACTCTTATAACCCTATACATAAAATATGCGGCCAGTAGATCTCTTCTTTGGCACGGAACGGGGAAGTTCTTACAGAAGATGTGGCTGTAAATCTAAGAGGATAAAACCTAAGCTAGTGCGGGGTTGTATATTATGATATGTTACATATACGTTCATTTTTATGCGGACCGAGCGGGAATTACCGGAAACCACCCCAGGGAAAATCGTAATAAATATTTTGTTTTGTTTTTAAATCGATGAACCCCCAATATGTTGACCCCTTTCTCGAGAGCATCCTGCATCCGAAAAAGTTATGAAATTGCAGATTAAAGTGTCGAAAAGAAAAGAGATGCGACCGAACGTTGCCCGGAATTTTTATGACGCGTTATCTCACAATAATGGCAACCCTTTAAGAAAATCCTGATTAAAAGAACAGCGAGGTAGCTTTTAACAATATTCGCCTCGATCTTTTGTAATTAACTTTGGATGGCAAGGGTTGATTGCTCGATTGGAAAGCTTTACTTTTAAGTCGGTTTAGGATTCAAGAAAGGGATGTGTTTTGTAAATTGAGGGCTGATCGTAGGGGATTTCATTTTACGAAGGGGATCATGCAAGGAACGTGGTTTGTTACGAACTGGGGGTTATCAACTAGTAAGAAGATTTAAAATTTGCATTTAAGTTCTTCTTTATACCTCAATAAAATCTTTAGGTATATTAGTTTGGGAAGGAATTGTGTTCCTATTACGCTTTAATATGGTTTAAGTACATTTTCCTACTACAAAATATGGATAAAATAGTTTTGATTGAACGTTCATATCTACACTTATAGAAATAGCTTTTATTAATCAACTTCTTGGGAGTAGTGCGTGTAGTTCGCCTATCATAGTGTCGTGGTTAGTAGAAAACGTCATTTTCGGCTACGACATTAATATTCATGGGTTCCGAACAAAGTTAGGAGGGTTTGAGGTAATTTCTAATTATTTATAGATTCTACTTGGACCAAACAACCCTCAAAAGGTTATACACCACTATTAAATCTTTATTATGTAAATTGTGCCTCTTTGTTTATCAAGGTTGGCGGTTGCAGTCAGAATAAATTAAAACTCTATTTTTCTCAGAAGTTATTTTTTTTATTCAAATCTTTAAATATTAATCACATTTTTTGCGAAAGCTCACCCTTAAGTGGTCGATCACAGAAATTTATTATTCATGTCAATTAACCTTTGTTAGAATGATACAATATTTTGTCTAAAACCTTTTCCGTTTTAATTAATAATTTTCCTGAACTTTAACCGTCTCTAGCAGTAATACTTCCACCATCATTTTTTATTTACGCCGTCACGGTCGTTCAGAAACGGTTGTTGCCAAAGAATGGGAATTTAAACACTTGGAGGGATGCTCAATGTATTCAGTATAGCGTATTAGATTTGTTACTTATACTGAATAATAGATTGATTTCATTTTTTAATATGTTAAAATTTAAACATTTTATATTTCCCAGTGAAAGAATTTTCTTGGTGGTTTCTTACGGTAAAGGAAATCGATTCTGAATTTGCATCGGTTTCTCATTATTTGGAACTTTTTGTGTAATGGAAATTCAGCAGGTTAAATTTTTAATTATAAAGTTTCATTTTTTGTCTGGCTTCAGGGATATTCTAGGAAGTTCTGAAAATGTTGTTGGTTTTATGTTACGTTTTATTTGAGTATATTTTTAGCGTATCGTTTGATTGACGAGTTCTTTAAAATTCTCGATCGATATTCTATTTCCTGACTTCATTTCTTATACTTTGTAAGTCTTTAAACGCATTTAAAACGTTTTTCCAGACCATTAATAAATAAAAATAGCTGTTCACCGATTGTGTATGCGTCTGCATAGGGGAGGTTACACTGTGGGATCGATTGAAGATAATCAGTGGTAGGTACCTACCTAAACTCGATACTTAATGAACCGTGCCAGATATTTGAAAACAATTGGGGGATCAGAAGATTGTAACTTTAAAAGATTTCATTTATGTATCAGGAGTACAACCACTTGAGCCGGTATTTAAATTTGAGTTCAAAATTGTAAGAAATTTGCATTAAACCTATAATTTAGGTACAACACTTAACAATGAGAACAAGAAAATTGGTATGCATTCGCTTCTAGTTTGTACTTTAATGTTTTAGTAATCCAGGACGGTGACAAATAAATTCCATTAGAGCTGCCTGGATGGTGGGATTAATTTTTTGCACAAAAGAGCACCGAGAGTTAAGTTAAATTTCTTGAACGGCCAACAGCTCCACCTGCGGCATTAATAACAAATTTGATAAATTATTACAACTCCAAATGCGCTCTCGTAACTTCCAAACAATTTCTAATTTGTATCTGTCTCTGAGCTTGGCAGAAATTTGCAAGTTTCCTTCTCCGCAAGCTTTGCTAATCTCTCGTAGGTGCCCCCCCTGTCTTTGCAATTAATTCGATCTCATATGCAAATTCGGCCTCCGAGTAATATTACGAATATTTGGATTATATATTACCGACCTAGTAATTTCGCGTGCAGATCTGCAGATGGTTATCAGTGTAATTATTGGTTTTGGCTCCGGAAATATTGGAACTGCTGCTACTGTTGTCACAGCACAGAGCACACGGAGCGATTAGGGGCGGACAATGCGGGCCCTAACCCGCCCCCGTCCCGGATTTTCCCCAGAAATCGACGGACTTTGTAAAGTTGAGGGTCTATGAGATATCGTTAGTGATTCCACCCTGTTTTGCAGTTATTAGTTATAAGTAGGAGGTTCGGGAGAATTGGGTCTAATGCGGTTTCCTGAGGCATATACAACCCCATGCTTGGTATGTTAAGGGACAATTCTAATTGTTTGAGGACCAAATTTCACATTCAGATGAAATATAGAATGGATGGGAACATATCTCCGGTTATAACGTTAGTAACCACCAACGACCTTCTTGAACCGGCACATCGTTTCAGAAACTACTACATTTAAATTCTTTAGTATTCCTACATTTTTAATAATAGTATGAAGCTCTCTGACAAACTAAAATAGAGCAAAAATTATATCCGCTAAATAAGGAATCAATGAAAGGACAACACGAATTCCGTCACGTCACCTTTACCACGCGTTCCATTTTTCATCTTATAGTACAACATATGTCAATATCAAACTAAAAATAAACATCTGATAACCGTCGATTTCTTTCTACAACAAAAATAATTCAATACTTTCACACGCTGTTGTTGAATTAATGCAATAATGTCGGAAATAATTATTTGTCGATAATAGCATGTCGCTCCTAAAGTTTCATTTATAACATTCGTAATCGTGTTATAGATCGTAAACTACTTAGAAAAGTATTTACATGGTAAAAGGTGCCCGGAGTTAAGTTTTCATAACTGTTTAATGTCTGATGCAGTCCTACTACTACCTGTGTTCTTTATGTTTTACATCATTATTTTTGTTGAAAAGTATTACATCCACTTTATATTCGTATATTGTGTTTACTTACGCTTTTGTTTAAATGAAACCGGAATTAAACGTCAAATGGCCTGAATTTTGTTCAAAATGAAAAATATTTCCAGAAATCAGATTGTCATGAACGGGGTGGTAGGATTTGAGGAATTACGGTTAGGTTGATAAGACTTCACAGTTCATATAAATCCTTCCAAAGTTTACAGGTATAAAAAAATTGCTCTTAAAAATAAAGTTCGAATTTTAACAAGTATGGTCTCTTAACGTTTGCCCTTCCGCAATTGTGGGGTCTCCGGGGTGGTATGTGGTCGACGTTCACTCTCTTTAGGCTGCATTCGAGGGTATTCTTTCCGCTCTGTCGCTGAATAATTTGGGGTGAGCCATACAATAATTTCTTGCGTCCGCGTCATCCAGCGCTAGCGAGAAACTAACGAAAGACGGTCAAGAGAAGGACGACCTGCTACCATCCCTTTTCAGAAATATAGACTGTAGAGGATCATTTTCTTCGAATACGTAGCGATATACCAACATACGCGCTTTCTAAAGATATCAGCCAGCGGTACGTAATCTACAGGTCAACAGTCAAAAAGATCATTAACAAACTTAATTGGGAAACTGCAGATTGGGGCGTATTCTGGTCACAGACGTGTCCAGATTTTGTTGTTCTTGTTGATAGACGTGTCCGAGTTTTCAGACGTTCCGACGAACGATATACCAAATGCAAGTTTGTCCCAACAACTGCTTTCGCTGCTGGCTGGATAATGGTATGCGGATGCACATCTTTTCCGTAGAGACTTACACGTATTCCACAACGGCCGGCGCTTTAAACAGTCAGAGGTATATTACGGGCATCTTAGAACAATATGTTGTGTTGTTTAACCCAGACATCGGGGACAATTTCCAATTAATGCAGGACCCTACACGGAGACACATAAATGACTCAAACCATCTCAAACTAAAAGAACGGGGAACTACAGCAAAGGAACGGATGCCTTTACTTATAGATAATAGATACTATTTAGCCTTTACTTTTATTATAAATCTGGTAAGCCAGAGACATAAACTAATTTCAGTGCTGCTAAAGCTGAATATACGCACTTTTATATGCGATATGCTGTAAACCTTCGTTATATGCGAACTCAAATGAGGTTTATATTAAAGTAAACATGGTGAAACGTCAAGATATCAACAAATTAATTGATTATGCTCAATAGGAAAATACATACAAATATGCATTTGCCCAATGCCCATCCCTAAAGGCTTAAGGAGAACAATAAATGGACGGAAAAGAAAAAAAAAACGACGACTATTTATAAAGCATCGATGAACTACAAAATACAAAAGAGATATTTTGTAAAGAAATAGTAAAGGCACAAATAATCGGTTGACAGTGGTAGACAATTAATAGTTATTTTTTATACAAGACGATAAAATTATATTTTATCGACAAGCGGAAAGTGTTAATTCACGAGCGATGAAATCATGAGTGAATTAATTTTCGCGAGTCGATAATTAAATTTTATCGTCGTGTATAAAATTCTATTTTTTTCTATAGCAGATGTTAAAAAAATAAGAAAAAATTGTAAAAAAAAACAATTTAAAATTAGATTATATTAAACCCGAAAATCTCAGTAGCAAAGGTTTCCATTCGGTTTCCATGGAGTTTCCAGAAAATTAAACTACTCTATCTATCCTTGCGGTTAAAGTGTTACTTTATCCTACCCTTGCGGTTAAAGTAATACTTGATCAACTATTTTTAGTCGAACAAAGCACACTTTAACATCTGCTATAGAAAAAAATAATAGACTAATTAATCGAATGGAAACCCACCGAAAGAAGAATCAAAGGACACATCTAAATCAAGATTGCTGGATAAGGTGGCAATGAAATCTGGATTACCGCCAATGTTTTTAACAATTAATAATGAAATCAAACTCGAGGGTGTTTTAATAAGCTCAATCTTCGAGCATACTTGACATCGCCGACATACTTTTAGAGAGTATTCTTTAGTCAGATCTAAGCAGCAAAATCTTAATTAATACCTGTCTAATAATGCTTCCTAACCAATCTTTAGTTCTTTAAAGGGGTATAGATAAGTATAGAAGTTATTACATTCTGTCTGAGTCTGAGGTTAAACCTATTGATCTAAGATGGTTGAAAATATACCTAGGTCTTTATAAATACAATTGGGAATAGTTATTTATGTATTAAGGGCGTAAAGAGGTTTTTATGGCGCGAGACGTAATTTTGAGTCGAATGCTAAGAATACGTCGAAGGCCATAAAGCAAGTTACGCCCGTGGCACATACACAACTTTATACACGGGTGAAGATTTAATAAATTGAATGTTTCACCTATAGGTATCTAGTACTAGCGTTGTTTTGATCAAATTTTGAGATTTAAAACGTAAGTATGGTAAGTATTTAAACAGTTTCTATTAGGTATGATATTGTTGTTTGACGTTTCATTATAGACCATGGGCAGCTTTCATGGGCTATAAAAGGACGTTTATGATAAAGAAATTCGTGTATAATTGTCAATTTATGATATGTCCGTGCATAAAACTATTTATTAATGTTAATATGGTTATCATGGTTAGTATTGGTGGTTCTATTTCTTCTCCTGTTAAACTAAGGGGCTGAATTAAAATAAGAATCCCTGTTACCTTAAACCACTGACCAAATAAAAGGTTTTCTATTCCCGTACGCGAAGTAATGGGTACACACACTGATCGCGCGTCATGGCCATAAGAGCCCATACACATTTTGACACAGGTAGCAGAACACCTGCGTTTTAGGCAAGAATCAGACTGCGCGATCGTCCTTGATTGAATGTTCAAAATAACAGTAATAATAATTGTATCCATTGATAATACTATCATGGATGCAATAAATTATTATTACTACTATTGTTATTTTGAACGGTCGATCATGGACCATCGCGCAGTCTGATTTCTGCCTTACAGGTTAGTTGCGATTCTTCACATTTGCGACCAATAATTGTGAATATAATGCGATTAATAACTTCAAATGTAAGGTCATAGGAATAGTATAGCGCCACGTCTATTTCATGAGCCCCCGGGCGAATATTGCATCCAAATGAGTTTCCGATCTTGTTGCACACTGTACCTACTATTTGAATTAAAACTAAGAAGCTAGAATGAGGAAAGTATAATTGTAGAAACGTTGTAGTCATGCAGTGATTCGTACTGCGAAGGATCAGCCGCAAAACAATATCGAATCCAACTTATAATGGTGGTACTATGGAAAATTTTAGAAATAAACTTAAATAGTTATTGCAAGTAGTTAGCAATAGAGTTAGGAAGGGTGGACGTATATGTTCATTAAAAGTTATGTGCTTATCGTGGTTTCGAAATGGCTTTTTGTTGGGTATTGCACATCTATACCCTGTATGCCAAGTTTCAATGCAAAGGGAATTTCTTTCGGTAAAAATTTAATTCAGTTCTTAGGTTTTTCCAATACCTTTCTTAATTTGCTTTTTACGAGATTTAACTTCACTCCGTCTAAATCTTACAAAACGCGGAAAGATGTATACCCAACCGTCATCTTTTCAGCATTAATTATGAATTTCTGAAACAGACGAGGTGAAAGTTTGTCTTTAGATATAGAAAACTCCTCTAAACTTTTAATTGTCGTGTAAACATCATTTTCAGAGGTCAGGCAACAACCAACAGGAAAAGAGAAAGAGACGCTGTTTACTGAAACTTTATTTAGCGAAAAGTTTTTTTATTCGCTCCTTCAAAACAAGTCAGCGTTGATAAGTAATATGAGAATATTCATGAAAGTTCGTGAAAAAGTGCTAACGGGGTTAAATTTGAATTTCAGAGATCTAAGAAGTATTATCGTCTCTAAAACGCAATAATCGCGAATAGCAAGGGGGAAATTTTATGAATTTCTCTTTCACCGTTAGTATCCGCGCTACAATATTGGAACTAATAAGTTTTAAGAAATTATATGTTCTCGCAAGCAAAGGTGCAAATTAACGAACACGTTCTGTAATTCAAGTGACACGAATTTAATTTTAAGGCTAATGAATTCATTTCAATCAATCACGTGGCATATTAAGGGATCATTTCATATACGTGGCTGACATTTCACTGAAGTGAATATCAAATCGGGTTAAACCGCGTTTCACGCTGTATTTTCGATATCGTTGGACGAATTCGATGTAGAGCTGTCCATGTCAACCCCACACCATTCATTGTGTTTGATCTGTCTGTCAATTCTAATAGGTTTTGTCGCGAATTGAATACACATACTCTAATTGGATCACTTTTTTTAATAAGGGTTTCCGAACTTTCAACAGCCTGAAAATGAAAATATGAGAGAACGTACCGAATGAAAACCGATACAGTTAATACTTTCTGGCTAACTGTTTATCTGAAAGTATTTATATAAGTAAGTTAAGTTTCAGTCAGTTGCGGAAAATATAAATAACGATTGACTGACCACCTTCACAAACATTGGAATATCTGTAGGTACCTACCTGTTAATATTCTCTGTTTTGTTAGTTACAACTTTATCCTTGGGAGGTGTATTACTTCAATATGATCAACAACATTTTCGATAGGGTTGGCTATGAATAATTAGTGCCTCTTCACTTGTTTCGACTAAACTTGACTTTGACAGTTGTTGTCAAGAATATAAGCAAGAATAAATCAATTATGTGGTTTACGTAATGACATAATTTATATTCCATAGCCGTCTTTATCGAAAATTTTGTTGATCGTACTGTACATAAAACAAACAAATTAAGTACAGAAAATAGCCGATAAAAGCTTAGCAACTTAGAAAGAATAAAAGTTCAAAAGATTAAACAAAGATAGTGCTAAGGAGTTAGTAAAACTTAGGCTATGGAATGTAAGGCCGCTTTATAGGAGGATGGAGAGATATTAGACTACAGTTAGTACTGGAAGTCACTTAGTGCAGATGGTAAGACTATGGGCACGAAAGTGTACAATAGCACACCTTAAGAGTTAGAAGGAAATGAACATGATTAATGGTGTGGGAATTATTCTTAGCAAGAGTGTGAGGCAAATGGTAATCCAGTGGAATAAACATATCGTTAAAGTAACAAAAATCGATTGATAAACAGTAGCACAACTCTCACTGAAGCAGCCTTCTCCAAAGGAGGCAAAAGAACACTGGGAACTGTTAATGTAGAAGTGGACAATAAAAAATATTGGATGCCAATCATAGGACAAAATCAATGAAAGACGGAAAGTCAAAATAATGAGTAGCGAAGACCAATAAAGAAACACAAGGCAAGTTGCACGAAAAACTCAATGGAATCAGAAAATGTATAAGGAGGCACAAATATGGGAAAAACAACAAATATCAAGCTGATTAGAGCAGTTTAAAGAAACATTAGATATTGCACATTAAATAACAGTAGAAGCACAACCAAATGAAGTATAAATACCTGAAACGTATAACCATTTACGTAGAAGAAAATAGTAATAATACAGGAACAGAACAGTAAATTTCCAGGACTTGATCTATAGCAGCTGATATGCTAAGAATAGACCCTAACACCGCCTAAAGTAACAATTTCTTAAATATTCGAAGTAAGGAATCATTTTGAAATATCTAAAAAATGGAGATTTAACATATGGTTAAAACTGGAGGTGCACCATGGTCTTTAGTGCTGTAAACACGATATTTTATAAAATATTTCTTAATCAGAAATCGAAATTGGCTACAGAGCCAACAAGACTTACATTCACAATGTTAAGAATAGGTAATCATAGAACATTCACTAAGATTCAATTCACCGTATATTACCTAACCTCCGTCGACTATCAAAAAGGATTTGAAAGAAAGAAATATATGGAAAATGAGAGAAGAAACGCTTGGCACACAATTCTTCTCAGGCGATCTATGTTTGACGATGTATGTAGTATAACTATTATCCTAGGAGAAAAAACAGTTGTCAATTATTTCATCTCTAACATCTCTAACTAATATAATGTGGTGGTAGCTAGTAATTTTAACGCTTTTGAAGCTTTCTTAATGGATTTACCAATAGGCTAAATAGGCTATTTCCCTAGGGACCAACAAATATTTATTTTTTATTATTTAGATCGAAATATTTAGATAACTATATTAATAACAAACAAAATGATTAATCTATTATGATTACTGTCTAGGGTTGACTGCTGTAACAGATTTTATTTGAAGACGGGAATTACAAGTATTTATTATGATGGCGATTGGTTATTACAAGCTATAATCTCCCCTCCCCGGGGGGGTCGCAATTACTCTCAGCCTAGGCCCTATACCTAGGTTAATCCGCCCCTGACGTTTAGTTTCGCCAATAAATTTGTGATCATAGTGGGAACAGCCAATTTCGAAAATCCTCGACTGAATTTTCAATCTATCTTTAAAGTTTTCTAATGTGATCCAAATGTACAATTTTAGAATTAAGCTGTTTGTCCTTAGTTAATGGGTGAGACGGAATTTTGACTAAAAATTTCTGGTGTCGTCTTCTAAGTGAGAACTGTGTAAAGTGGCGGAAATATTTACTCAACATTTACGGTTCGTCGTTAAATTATCAATAATATTAGGAGAGACAATCGTGGAGAGACACCATTGAAAAAAGCAATATGTTGCCGGAATATCATTATAGCTATGAAGAACTATGTAGGTAAACTAAACAAGTTTATATTAACATTGAAATAAAGCGGAGAAAATATGATTGGGAATGTTATATGTTACGCAGACACAACAATGCGGTAAAGGAGCCTAAACTGGAACCCAGTGCTCCAGTAGTTATAGGGAACGTCCAGCGACAACACCAGCTGCTGAGGCCACACTGGTACCATAATGGTAGTTATTTATTATTGTACTTATCTAGAATCTTTAGTAGATTCCTTTTGAGGAGGCTTTAACAACTGCGCCCTAATAATTTGTTATTTTGCTGTATAGAATCTATTCTGAACGTATATAGTACAACATACAAACATTTCATATTTGCCCTGTATACAACACACCCTCGTAACAAACTCAAAAGTTCGGAACAGCTGCGACATTAAATAACATTTAAGAACTTAATTTACTGTAAGATCGTTGTCTTTTTTCCAAAAAAAAGTGCATCAAAAAGATAAAAATCGTGGTGTACAGTGCAGGGTGTGGTTTGGTTTTCCAACCACTTTTCAGAGGGGTAAATTACAAACATGTGGCAACATGCGGGTGCGGCTTTTACAATTATTAATTAATTAGCTGTTGACGTCGAAATTTGTTTTTGACATCGGAAATTTTCAACTAGATAGGGGCGGATGCAATAAATTCGTTATGGCGTTAAAAATTAAGCATGCATTCCTCGCAAATCGCAGTTTTTAATTTAAAATCGATAGAGCGGCCATCAAGAACTACCAAGAAGTTTAATTGTTTTAGATGAGGGAAGAAGTTTGTTCCGGAGTCGAAGAGGGTCGATTCGCTTCGTGCTCACCGCTCAAGTTATTATTAACGTTTTTGCAGTAAATTTAACTATTAAAAATTGTCCCGTTTCGTTTTGAATGCTTTTAAGAAAATTAATGTTAAGTGCGGAAGTTTCCTTGAAAGAGAAAAGGATGCTATTTTCTTCTGGTATTATTATTTTTATACATATAGAAATTTTATTGTTTTCCTTAGTTCAAAGTTAAATTTAATTATGGATTGCTGAAAAATATTTCATATCAAAACAATATGTCTCGGTAGGAAATATTGAAAACCGAATTTGTAACGTTTCTGTTATCATTTTTAGATTAAATAAAAGTCCGCCTGTCTTTAATTTTACATTATGGAAGTTGTAAAATGTAAATTTCTCGTTGGAGGAAGGTCGGAAGAAAATCCAAATAAATACTTGCCTCAAATTAATTAAGAACTTTCTGACGTTTATTTGATTTATTCTTGGCACTAATTTTATTGCAAAAGAAAAATACCATAATTTTATTAACAAGGAGTTCTGAGATCAGATTTTTTTTAATGCAACGAGTTTATTTTAAATATTTATACTACTGAAGTATCTACCTATATTTGGTACGCAGCATATTTAATTAAAAGTTTATATAATTATTTTCCTGTGGTATTTTCAAAGGCTATATAATTAGTTATTTTTTAGTATCCATAAACTAAATATAAAATCCTTGGAGACTATGATTTGAAAATACAACAGAATAATAATTGGAAAAGCCCCTTACCCCACAAGTTTAAATTATAGAATTTTGTGATACACGTAAGTCGTACGGTGGTGCGGAATGACGCAAGTGGGCGGCTGGGCGCGAGACAAGTGGGCGCCGGGACAAGTGGACGCGAGACAACTGCCCGCGAGATATTCCCAAATTAGAGGAGTTAATACAAAACGATCGATGCGTTTCAACAGTGGCTTTATTTAAAACACTATAGCTATGAACATGGGTTAGGTTAGGTTAGGTTAGGTTAACATAGATAATGAAGCACAAAGAATATAAACAACAAATAAAACAAAAAATATTTAAAACCTATCTGTAAGGATTTCATTTTGGGTGTAAATAAATTATATGTAAATATGTTTTCTAAATATTTTTGATTTACTATTAATTTTCGTCGCTATTACGAAATAATTAAAACATAGACAATAAAGCTGTTGCTCCTCCCCAAACAATATTGTCTTCGATCGGTAAAATGTCCTTACCGTTCTTATCGGCTGCCACGAATGTGGACATGCTTTTACACGATGTAACTTGATTTTTATCGCGCCCAGTTGTCTCGCGTCCAGTTGTTCCTGCGTCTAGTTGTCTCGTGCCCACTTGGCCGAATCGACATGGCCGCGCCAAGTTGGCCGCGCCCACTTGTCCTAGACCGTGGGTGGTACCCTAGTGTGAATAATTTAACCAATGTATTTTGGTGTTGTACGTATATCACATTACCAACAACTATGTATTTTTAATACAGATTGTAAAGAAAGAAAGTACATGGGTCGCAGCTTCTGGGTGTCGCGGTTACGCTCTCACGTCAACCCTTGCATACGTGTGAGGTTGCGTATTAATAAATATTTTCTCTACGACTATTAAAGAATACCTTCATTTTTGTTGCATATTAAATTGAATAATAGCATAAATTCTTCACACCGTGATTTCTTACAAAAAAATCACTCCAGATTAGCCAATCACTTGCTTTGATTTTTAAGAATTGACGCTAATATGAAAAAATAACATTACCTTGAAAATAAATAACCGAGCCTATCGAGCCTATCTTAGCAACCTCCCAAAAGGTCGCCATTTAATAAAACGTCAAATACATGAATTATTAATAACGTCAAATACATCAATTAAAAAAATGTTAAAAACTATGATTTAGGTATATAATTTCTTACAGTCGTAGAGAAAGTATAGTCTTCTACTTGCGTAGAATGACTATTATTCACTTAGATGATTCCAACACTCGCTCGCTGCGCTCGTTCGTGTCGGAAATTTCATCCACGTTAATAACAGTCGTCATTCTACGCTCGTTGAAGAATGTACTATTCTCATTCTCTTCCTTAAAATTCACAAAAACGGACAGGTTATATGTAATACTTGGTATAGGTACTATATTTATTTTGCCCTTTCGGTTGATGCATTGTTACCTATTAGTTGTTGATAACAACTGCAGTGGAATTCCATTATTCATTTTTACTTATAAGTTTTCCAAATTCTCTTTAATAGCGTTCGAATTTCTGGTTTTATATTATCGGCTTTTGTTATTATTAGAACTGACATGTTAAAGCTGCTTTGATGCTTGGCTTCTGTTTTTCTGATTTCCAGTTCAGCATCAACAAACTTTCCATTCAAAGCTTTTCGTTGAATAAATAATATCCCGGTTATTGTTATCGATTTTGCGGAATTTAAATTGAAAATGAAATGAATGCTTTTGGAGAACTTTTCGCACATGTTTCACCCTACAAGAATGTTATGTGTATTCTGTAACTATAGAGAGATATGATAGGTGAGTAGACATTATGGAACTATCAATAAATATCAATCAAATAACTAGTTTGTTTAGGTAAATTTTTAAGGAAATTAATTGTAAGTTTTAAATATTTACTTACACTATTAAAGCAACAGACACCCTGAATAATCGAGGGCAATGATAAAAAAATAAAAAACGCAAAGTGCTGACTTGTGGATGCAAAACACCGAACCAAATGACTAGAATATATCCTGCGAATTGTGATTCATTTCCCTGGAGAACGTTACACACAAAGAAATTTGTTATTCTAGATGAATATGGCTTTTAACTCTTTGGGGTTGAACCTGCACACGATTTTAGAGTTGACCTAGTTACATCTATCTGATGATGTAGATTTTAGATACTACTCTTTAATTTATTACGAGGTTCAAATCGGTTTGCACGTCAAGTTTAACTTACCTTCAAATACTGAACTTCGACAAGTTGGAGGAAAACCTGAGGCTAAGAGAGAAATTATTTATTTACAAAAAACTCCAACTTGATCTCAGGATAATAGGGGGAACATTAATTCTCGAAGCCTGCAGAGCTATTTTTGATGAGGGCACGCGGGTGTAGTAGTAGGGAGGTTTCTTTCTGTTTTAGGAAATTTTCATTCGAGGGAAAACTCCAGCGGTTTTTGCCATTGTTTCGAAATGGCAACATCTGAATTTAAATCGAGCAGATTTAGGTAAAACCGGAGCGCAACATTAATAAATTATCAATTCGCGTGCGGCTGGCTAGTTGTAACAATATAAAAATCAAAATGTCTTTGAAATTTATGCGGAAAATTTGTGTTTCGTGAAATATGTATCGTTTCAAGAGTACATGACTCGGAATAATTGGAACAGGGAGAGTTTAATAACCAACCCGGACTGGTGATGGTACCTGCTGCTGCTGCTCTGTCAGTGCATTTACATGGAATCACGACCCCGGAAAATTACATATACCGCATTTTTCCGGAACTACGTGCGCATATCAAACACGTGTTGTCTTCCTAAGAGGACGCAAATGAAACGGCCGTTCTAGAACTACGACAATTGAGCAATTTTCTGCGAAAACAACCAGCGTTTAGAATCTGTCCTCGATTATACGAGAGATCAAGCTTGGTGTTAATAAAACGCTTTGGGATATTTAACCCACCTGTGTGCTCTCGCTTCTCTATCGACCCTCGTACTTTTAAACAGAATGTTGTACATTCACAGCTTTCCATTTCCCTACCGCCTCCAATAAATTCAACGTCTTCTACGACACTCGCTCTCAACCAAATTAAAAATATTTCCGAGGCGAAGATTTATGTTATTAAGAAATTGCTGGATGTTCCTGAGGTTCCAAGCAAATACCATTTGGTTCCAGTTTTTTTTGTACATTAATCTGATTTTGATTTTTTCCTATTTAGTTTATAATTTTAATATTTACGAGTTGGAGTATAACTAAATAAGCAAAAATGGTTCCTGGTCAGCAAATTCAGAAGTTTAGACGATGTAGTCTTACAGTTACGAATTCTGCTAATCCTGAGGGTACCCAATTATAATGATCCTAGATGTTTGGTCTTAACGATGTGTGTTCCTGAGAATCTGGAACAAAGTCTTGGGATAAACGAATTAAATAGGTATCATCTTTGGGAAGAGAAAAACTTTGTTAACCTCATTATTTTTTTATGTGGATTGAACAAAAAGCGTAGGAAATTGATTTGATAGGACATAATAATATTTTTGCTAAAAACACTTGCAAGAGTCTGAGCATTGGATTATTTTAATGATAATAGTTATAGTCGAAAACTAAATAAAAAAGAATCTTATTCTCTATGTACCTATGTTGAGTTATACAGTATGACTGAATGACTGCGGAGCATTAGGAATCAGAAAATTTATGTTGTGCATGTTTTTTATGTGCTATAAATATACCGAGTGTTAACCACTAAACCTGGCCATAGTACTTACGCATGTTTCACAAACAATATACGAGTTGCCTTGAAATATTTTTGTTTATTATCATTTTGAGGGCTTCATTTTTGACTATTTCTAGAATAAAAGGTTTGAACCATGAACACCCTTTCTTCAATTGAATAGTTCATGTTTATATCACAACTTACAGCACGACTTATAACGCAATTTCATTAAAAAAATAAGCTGGCAACATGACATTAAACAAAAATATTTCAAGGCAACTCATATTTTTTTGAAACATGCATAGCATTGCATACTGCATAGGTCCTATGGCCAGGTTTGGTGGTTAACACTCGGTATACCTACCTATACTAATAGCAATATATGATACGTTTTTATTCTTTGATTCCCAATTCAGCTGATCCATGATCAATTTATTGTCTTGGATGGAACTATTTATGCCGTATCCAAAAAGGATTCGATTTAAAGTCGACGAACTACAAGAGACTAGCAGTAAACAGATTACATTTTTTTATTGCGCTTATTGTTGCAATGATTACGTAGCTCTTAGAAAATGGATCTTCGCAATTAAAAAATAGTTGAGAGAAGGCAGTTAATGTGTTTCAGCATATAAAAAGAATGCATGATGATAGAATTGCCAGGTTTTCATTAGAAGGGATACCACCTGAATGGAGAAAAAGAGGCAGACCGAGAAAGGCCTGTTATGAAGAAATACACACTGCAATGGAAAGAAAGTAGATACTGGATGGACTGAACCTAATGGAAAAAAGCTTCTGGGAATCGTAGGGGATGACCAGATTTGTGGAACTGAAATGAGGCACGGAAAGAGAGATGGGCTGCGATCATTTTTCAAATGAGAAGAAGAACATAATGTAACAAATTTCGGGCTCTAACAAATTTATTTATACGGTATAGGAATCAATAATTACCTCATGTAAAGAAGAGACAGATTACAGTCCGAGGGGTGTAAGGAACGTGGGATGCCCCAGAAAGCATTGGAGGGATCATATAATGGCGTCGTGTTATGGAACGGAAGAAGAAAACCCCCGTTATTTTTTATAATTATTTGAAAATATGGCGAATGAATTTAATATTATTTTGATACAAGTTCACACGAGTTGTTCAGTCAATCAACTTGTTTTGGAGATATCAGCCTTACACTTATTTTATGTCGAGAACAGTTTCTTACAAAATAGTTCTTGTTCAACAGTTCTTACAAGTTAACTTGATAACAAGCTCTAAGTTTGTAAGGAGTTAATACAATGTTTAATTGTCGTAGCTCTTATGCCACGAAGGAATATCGATCGTGGTTCACCATTCCTGAAAATGATATTCATAAGATGTAGCCCTAACATCGGCTTAACAGCTCTAAAAATGCGGAAGAGCGGAACTGGAACAAAAAGTCTAAGTGCAGGATATCCAGTGGAAGCAGATATTTTAATTTTCTACCGAGTTAAGTACTACCTGTTTCATATCTGAATGCTGCAGAATTAGATATTCCGAATGAAAGGGTATCTCTTCATTTCAAGATTGATGACCGTGTCGGTACTTGGATAAAGTATTTTCAAATATTTGGAAAGGAAGAAAATGATCTCGTTGGGTGTTTATAAGAGAAACAGGCCAAAAATTACAAATATTTTAAATAACCGCGTTGTATGTAATTCAAGAGTCAGAAATTGAATAAAAATTTACTTTACTATTTAATAGTATACATTGTAGGCCACGGTAGAGAAGACATTTTTCTTCATTGAGCATTATTATTTTTCGAGCTGCAAAGCAGGGAGGAAAATAAGTTGCGAGGTTGAGAGAAATCTTCTTTACCGTGGTTTATATACTATGTTTTTCACTACTAGAAATCTTATTCGTTTAGATCTTTGTAATTTACCATTTCCACATGATTTTTTAAACATTAAGTAGCCTGGAACTGCAGTTGTCAAACTGAAAAACAAAACCAATAACATCAGGTTTATAGAACGTTTATTTTATTATTTATATAATTAATTTTTCATTATCATTATTTACCTATGTAGGTTGAGAAATAATTTCTCATTAGAGAAAAGGAGTAAGTAATGGCGACTTCTAAGGTTATTACTGAAAAAATATTAGATAGTTTTTGAGCACTATACGCTAGAGTACGCTATCGTCTTTGCTAGGCAACAACCGCTTTGGTAAGCAACATATTGTTTTGCTTAGCGAAGCAGTATGTTGCCTAGCAAAGACGTTACCGTTAGCGTTAGCGTACTCTAGCATATAGTGCCCAAAAACTATCTAATATGTGCTCTAAAACTCCATACTATTTTGTTAAGGTAACGGCCGCTAAAATAAAGTTCATTAGAGAGTTTTTGAGCACCGTACGTTAAGAGTACGGTAACGCTAACACTAACGTCTTTGCTAAGCAAAACAATGTGTTGCTTAGCAAAACAGTATGTTGCCTAGCAAAGACGTTACCGTTAGGGTTAGCGGATTCTAGCGTATAGTGCTCTAAAACTCTCTATTGTACCGTTGTAACGGTAACGGCCACTAAAGTAAAACTAATTGTTTTATTTACGCTAACGCCGACTCACAGTCGTCTTTCTATTTACAATAAATTAAACTGTTCGTTTTCTAAAAACAACATTTGTAATTACACATTTTTTACGGATGCACAAAAAATATTGTGTATACCTTGTCCGTGAAATTCTTTAGCGCCCTTAGGATTGTCTTTCCTCGGCCGCAAGCGGCCTCGGCTACAATTTTCTCTCGATACGATAAAGACGCATTTCGCGGCCTTGATATACAAATAATTATTAGATGGAATGCTTGTTTGTAAAATTCTAAATTAATGAAGTTAACAAACTTACGAAATGGCAGATTTTTCTAATTTATACACTCGGTAAAGTTGAATTAGTTTTATACTTTATGGAATTATTAAGAGTTAACTTTCGAAATTCGCGAATTCAGCGGTTTCAGTTTTTTGGACAAACTTCTGCGATTTAACAGTACTACGAAGTATACTACGCAAGGTTTGTTAAGTTTTGATCGATTCCGCGAAAGTTAATGTTTGCAAAAAATATTTCCTGAAGATACAGGAAGGGTTATTTTACTCTAGATTAGAGTAATAATAGAATTCGGCGTTGGTAATTGATTTTCTATTTTTAACCTTGCTGCTCTCGAATAATATGCGGAATTATTTTGGACATTAGACAAGGAACAGTTTTCATAAATTTCTAAACGACTGTAACTTGATTGTAGTAATTTACTTTGGCCTCGGTTTGGATTACAAGTTGGAACGTCTGTAGGTACGTATATTTTTAGTAGAAATTTATGTATGTCGAGGTAACGACGAAGATGAATACACAATTTTGACTGTAGTTTGGAATTTACATCAGCTCAGTACGTTTAGCTTGTTAAGATTTACTGCAAGATTTTAGGAAGTGGATAGAGCCCTGTGTGTTAGGAATTCTCTGCGGGTTTCTGAATGACACCGTGATTGAAGCGTACTCGGAATGTGTTAGGCTAGATTAAAGACAATAACCGTAAAATATTTCAGCCGTCGAAAGTTATAATCCGGTTGATATAGTTATAAAACCTGCAATTGTATCCGAAAAACGAGCAGTGTAGCGGGAGCATTCGGTAGCAATAAAAAATAATTCTCCAACGTGAACGCATCAGCACCACATGTTTCCATGAATAAAAAAAATAAAAATTCTGGTCGCCTACACCCCCACATTACCACCGCCCGTCTGCTCTTAGCAATCTCCTCGTGTTCCCTCTTAAATGGCGTGAAGAAGCAACGCTGTCAGGAATGATCGCGGGGAAATGGCACCGTCTACCGAAATCAAATCCTTGAATGTGATTTCTTCCATACCGTTGCACCTTGCCGAGAAATTAGTGGCAGGCAGCTCTTTACAAAAGGAAGTCAAACACGAACGCCTTTTTAGGTCACCTCATAAACTATGGATTCAGCTAATCGTAACTAATAAATAACTCTTTCCTATTCAATCAAAACTATCAGGGAGATGCGAGATGCCTCTTGTTATTTATTCAAGCACGCTCGAAGGCACACCCCTCCAATTTCTGATACTTGTTGGAAATAGTTTTTATAACTAAATAATCCTCCTTTCGTCGCATGACGTCACACAACAACATTCTATATCTATTTGATATGCCGAATATTGACTACAGGATATTGTACTCAATTTATTTAATAAAACGCCCAAAACTTATTTTACAATATTGTTTTTAAAGATTTTAGGAAACGTAACTAGTGAGGAATGAAAATGGAATTAGTGGTGAAGGCGAAAGATTAGATACTGAGATGTAGGGAGAGAGAACAAAATATAAAAAGTGTAAGGTTGATAGACACAGAAAACGACAGTAGACAAAAGAGATATTGGTGGAAGAGGACGTGGGAGAGAGAGAGTGAGTAGGAAAAGCGAAAGAGTTGGGAGTAGGAAAGAGATAGGGCCAGTAAAGAAAGATGGGTAAACACGGACGAGTACCTGTAGCAATCTGAAAGGAGAAAGCAAGTTGATGATTTTTGAAAATGAAATAGCAGAGGAAAAAAGAAAAAAAAAGAGCCTGATTTTAAACATTAGAGAGCCCAGTCCTATATGGCAGGAGGAAGGCATTGAGTGTGGTATATTGCCTACATTACTTTTGCAATTTTCTGTGTTGCTTATCTATAATCGGATATCGGTTTTCCCACCCTCTTCTATACCCCCATTGTCTTTTTTTTGTAAACCCACTTGCTCAGCTCACTTCTATCTATTGCTGCTTCTCCTCATTTCTTAGACTTGTTTGATGTCAATCCACCAGGGGCTGTATTTTCGAAATCACACGACGTTAATTTTTTTTTGTCGTGTACGAGAACATGTCGAGTGATTTCGAGAATACAGCACTTGGTTACTTAGTGGATTTCGCAAATTTCTTCAACGCTGACAACTTTAGTTCAATATCTTTTTTTCTCTTTAGGTCTAGCTTGGTCTTCCCATATTCAGATATATTCGTAAGCCACCTTATCTCTCGCACATGTGTCCCTGATTCTCCGTCTATGGATCTTCCCATATATTTATTATATCTATACAGATAAATATTAGGAACGCAAACCCCTACCACCAAAATATTTAAGTAAAACCTAAATATTCTATTTAATTCAATATCTATGCAGGGCTATTTGCCAGTGAAAAATAATGAACACAACCCAACTTACAGTTTTACAATGAAGAGCTTTTATACTAGGTAAAAATAAATTGAAAATTTTAGAATGTAAACAAAATGTATGTTTGGTAACAATAGTGTATAAGGTATTTATGCCACGCAACGTAAACGAGCCCACAGGCCGAGTTGGAAATTTCGTTAAGTGTAATAAAACCTATTGCACGAATTTGCCTACAATAGTTTTTTACGATCTTCTACAATATAGTAACAAACATTCATTTGTGCAGTGACTTAATGATAGGTTAAATAAGGAATTGTAATGTCCGGCGCAGTAAGTTAAAGTAGACATGGCTACCATAGCAACCCCATAAAAGATGGATCTCGGTAAATTTATCGAAAACAATTTATCGAAAAACAATTTATGGAATGCAATTTACCGAAACACAATTTATCGAAAACTACAGTTTATCGAAAGAACAATTTATCGAACAACAATTGATCGAAAGGTAAATTTATCGAGTACCTATGTCAAAAAATAAATAAGTTATTGTTAAACTATAAATTTTAAATTTCTCACTAATGCGACAGGCAACAAACATTAGATAAACAAAAATAACTTTAACTTAATGTAATGTAATACATACGAGTATGTATATTTTGTAATTCGTGTTTCATAACTAAACTTTCTTAATTTGTTGATTTATTTACTTTTATATTCTACAGGGTTTCCTGTTTTTTTCCCGCAAAACTTTTTTCAGACAACAAATTTAATCCTAAGCAATAAATTTTATATAAACTTATAGTGAAAGAAGAAAATTATTTCTATTTTTGACAAAATTTAAGAAAATACTAATCAGATCAAAATGAAATTTGGTATGGGTATTACATTAAAGTTATAAAATATCTTGACTAGCAAAAACAATTTAAACTGTCAATTAAGAATTAACTTATTGTTAATTACAGTTAAAGTTATATTTGGTTATCTAATGTTTGTTGCCTGTCGCATTAGTGAAAAATTTAAAATTTATAGTTTAGCAATAACTTATTTATTTTTTGACATATTCGATAAATTTACCTTTCGATTAATTGTTGTTCGATAAATTGTTCTTTCGATAAATTGTAGTTTTCGATAAATTGTGTTTCGGTAAATTGCATTCGGTAAATTGTTTTTCGATAAATTGTTTTCGATAAACTTGCCGGACACCATAAAAGTTATAAACACAATAACAAATGACGCGATTAAGTTAATGGGGTACAATAACAATATAAATAATAAATATTAAATAAAATATCGATTTCAACGGGAAATATCAAGATTTATTCGCTTTATACGTATTTCGGCATCATTGTGCCATTGTCAAAAGCTATTATAAAATATTATAACAAATGCAAAAATATAGTAACTCCTTGATTCTATTATTTTAACACTGCGTGAAGCAGCTGGCCCCAGTCAACCCGTCGGAGGTCAGTCGCTTATCAGTGTTTTAAAAAGATATTTATTCCAAAATCTTCAGTAAAGGAGAATCTAAGAGATCAATTTGCTCATTCATTAAAGGTATGTTGTTTTTTGTGTGTTTAAATTAAACATTTTAGAAGCTTTTGAAATTTATAAACACACAAAAAACAACATACCTTTAATGAATGAGCAAATTGATCTCTTAGATTCTCCTTTACTGAAGATTTTGGAATAAATATCTTTTTAAAACACTGATAAGCGACTGACCTCCGACGGGTTGACTGGGGCCAGCTGCTTCACGCAGTGTTAAAATAATAGAATCAAGGAGTTACTATATTTTTGCATTTGTTATAATATTTTATAATAGCTTTTGACAATGGCACAATGATGCCGAAATACGTATAAAGCGAATAAATCTTGATATTTCCCGTTGAAATCGATATTTTATTTAATATTTATTATTTATATAATCATGGATTTCAACAAAGTGACGCTTGAGAATGTCAATACAATAACAATAATTGCTATATTTGCACTAGTGCAAAAAAGTATTACTTTTTATACTGACAATTAGTAAATAATCACCTATTGTTTGTCCGATATTTTAAGGTTCATCGTCACTCATGAATACCCCGGTATAACGATAATATAAAAATTCTTATGACAGTCATTTAGATTTTGATTTTAGAATTGTAATTTCCTTGCCGTACAGATAATAATGTAGAATTGATGGATATCGTGTTGGAAATTTCAGAGTGTATTGATAATGAAAACTTTTAGAACTTTAAGAGCACAATTGTCAATTGGGGTTGTTATAACGTAGAACTACTTCACTTACACATCTGTGGGTTATTGTTGTTTAGCCAAGCATGTTCGAAAATCTGCTTTCCATTTAGTAATAAGCAGTTTCTGTAACAAAATATCTCGTTCCACGTTTTCCTGAAATAACGCTTTCCTCCCCATGGATATTACTTCATGGATTTTAATAGGAAAAGGATAATTAGTAGAGGAACTTGGAGCTTAAAAAGTTCTTGAGCGAGTTTGTTTGCCAAAAATCGTCGTAATCAAGCGGGAATTCAAAGTACGTGACGGTGCAAAGCCCATAAATCCTACAGGAAGGCCTGGAAAGTGTCTAAAATCCTGGAGGCATTACATTAGTGAATACAGAAATATTAAGGAGTCGTTCGTTGTAAGGGTTGCGTTTCAGGAAAGTTTGAGATAAACAAGAAACGTTATGATATTTTGTAACGTCACAACCCCTGGTTGGACAACAAAAAATTTTAAACTCACAATTACAGCTATTCAAAGTTGAGGAAAGAAGAAAATAAAATAAACGTACTCCAGTATTATCAGATTTTAATTTTGAATTTATTTTCTCATTTTCTGAACATCAAAAAGAATTTTTGATGAAGGAAAAAATATAGCTTTTTGGAGCAATCTTTAATTAACGGTACTAAGAAATTCATTCCATTCTTTTATGTAGTATAATTTTCGGACTTTTCATGTTGTAACAACAAGGAAGGTTAATAACTTAAGTTCTAATTTGAATTAATGAATTCCTGAAAATTGTTTAAATTTAATTTTGATCAGCATTTCCAGTGCTCATTTACTAATACTTTAAGAATTTCTTTACTAGAAGAAAATTAATAATCGAGAAATTAATTATACAGACAGAGCTCCTTTTCGCTTTCAATACAACCGGTGAAAATTTTCGTTCTGACACTACCCTACATCTCGATTCATCCAGTGAGGACTTTTCACAAACATTTGGGCTTAAAAGAACATCTCTTAAAAACATTTGGAGGATCTGAGAGGACGTTTCTTTTTTGAACCTATATTTTTCACGAGCAATTCCATGACAGTTACAAAATAAACAGGAATAAATTTTTGTGAACGAAAATTCCAAATGCTAAAAAAATTTACTATTTTTATTTAGTGGTGACAATTCCCTTGTGATTATTCCACCTCCACTATTATTGCACCTCCACTTTTTTAATTTTGATCTAATCCAATAATAATTTAGTAATTGATACTTAATTAACACTTTTAAATTATTTAAAAATTTCCTAGAAGCTGTAATCATTAATTTTTGAAGTTCTTCACATGAGATACTATTCTAACTAAGTACTAATCCCAAACAAGTATTTTCTCGATACGTTACGTAACATGTGAAGAAGTAAAAACTCTAGTATTTAAGACAAAGAAATAACATAGGTCCGATAACAAACCCTTGAGACTCCTCTCTGAAGCGCATATACTCAATAAATCATTGGTACAATGGAATAAAAACTTCAGAGGTGTTGCTGTAAGGATGACGTCAGTTAGAAAGCTAAATTTCCCAGGGATTCGTAGCACTTGTTTTCTGTTAATCCCCGAGGAATTCGTGTCTCTCTCGAGCATTAATGTTACAGTAACAGGTCTGCCTTTCAGGATTTAATAATTCACGGTGGAATTGTTTCTTTAAATATAATATTAAGCTATCAAAACGTCTGAGAAATTGACGATTACGCAGATCCGTATTGAATCAGTTTACACAATTAGTTTTAAATTTGGTACTTTCTCATGCTTTCATCAATCACGTATTTTGAATTAGGTATTCTCTAGAACAATAATTATGAATCTAAGAAACGGCTTTTCGTTTCTTTCACATCTCTCGCGAGATTAGGTGATGTTTAATGAAATTATACAAGACATAAAAAAGAAACCTTGGGGAACACGATAAAAATTGTCTGAATTTAACGGTGCAAAAAGATGTAAATAAATGAACCATAGAGAGAGCTGAACATTAAAATCTTCCTGAGGATGCAAGTCACGTAATGAGAATGATGAGATAAGATTCCTTTTATTACAATAACTGTAATATTTCTGAAGAAGTTGACGAGTCCTCGAATCCTGAAACCTCATCTTTGTTAAGTCATTATCATTAAATGTCCTTTTCTACAACTTTATTTCTTCTACGTCCCATAGAGTTATAGTGTTTGTTAGCTTTACGGCCCCAGTGCTAAATTAGGGGCTACCCCTTTAACGTATCAACAACCGCACTTAGAGATTCCGTAAATGTGTAATAAAGGGTCATTATTTTCAGTACATAAAACATTTAAATATGCTAGTAATACTACACAGTTGGCTTGCGTGTTTGTAGTAGAACAACTACCTGTGTTATTAAACTTTAATGCAGTTCAACGTGCCTAGGCCACCTTGTATATTAAATACCGGTAGCTGTTCTTCCGTTCTTATGTAGCAGTATTTTAAAGTTAGGGGAGTCCTTCGAAAAAAAGCTCCCCTTCCGTTTGTGTTTCGCAACTGTACTTGACATGTAGACATGTTTCCTTGAGATACGCGACTCAGACTAATGTTTCATGAATTTCAGATGGGATCCTCCTCGAAGAAAGAAGTGGCAGCGGTGGCAGCAGCGATGGTCCTCCTCTTTTTCACCCTACATCGTCCGGTGCAAGGCGCTCATATCAAGGTAATGACGCATGCTGATGCTCCATCTGTTTACATGACAATAACCGCCCCTTGAAGCTTTCATTAAAGACACGAAGAAAGATGATTAATGTATTTCTCTGGCTGAACAATAAATTGTATTTATTTTCTCTTTGTTTTAGGATGGTTGTTTGCTTTTTGGAGTGTTTACATGATCGATTAGTTTAGGGCGTGTGAGTTTGGTTTGGGGGGGATGAATTGGACAGCTCTGTACGCTCCATTTACTCACGTGGAGTTATTAGGTAATTTTTTCGCTCCTGAAAGAAAAGCTCCTTTGTCCTGGAATTTAGGTTAAGTTGGATTTGTGCCCACACACAAAAGGTTTAAAAGGGGAAAATTAATTTGATTGGGATTTTATCGATTCTAACCCCCTCAATAATTTGATACCTTCCCATTAAACATGTTTACATAAATTCTAGTTGGCGTTTTGGCTTGTTTGATAATAACGAGAAAATTATTATAGGGAAGGTAATTAGACTGGGGAAGTTTTCAGGTTACTACAATTTTCCAAGTTTCTAGTGAATATAGTTTGGACTGAAAATAAAGATTTTGTACATTATTTTTGAAAATAATGATTAAACAGTTACGTCCCGTATCATCCTTGAAGTAATAAATATATATGAGTTATTGGGATCCAAATACAAAGAGAAAAAAACAAAACACATTGTGTTGTTTTATTCCTGGATATCTTTTAAGCCTCTGTTGTGTAAATTTAAGGGTTAGTGAAAAATGTAATTTTAACATACCCCTTTAAATTAATTGTTAATGTTGCTTGTAAACAAACAGGAGTGCTAAATGTTGTTTTATTTAAAAGTGAAACTAGACGTTTTAGAACTTCAGAGAAAAAGTTAAAGTTTGACTTTTCTGCAGTTGTTTGCAGTTTGAATTTTCTACCAATCACAAACGGTGATTTTACTTGAGTGTCGCTCACGAGTGACGGCAAAAGTAGATAGAGGTTTGTAATTGGTGCAAAATGTACTTTTACTGTCACTAAGGCAACAATTGCAGAAAAGTTTTAGGGAATTGTTCAATTTGCTTCTGCCATCTTTGACGTTTCTAATTTTCTAATATTTGTTAAACAACAAATGCATTTTCTATGTTTGAAGAAAAACTAGCATGTTTTATTCGAATCAGAGGTGATTTTTTTATCTAAACGCTAAACCATAAAAATATTACAATTCTGATCCTAATGAAACAATATAGGTACTCTTAGGTTTCTTCGGTAAAAAAATTAACAAAAACGCATCTATTTTGAACAGCTTACATAGATGGAATTTATAAGGAATAATCAAGTTATACAGTGTGCCCGCGTAAGTTGGCTACATATGGAAAACTTTGTTATTATTGATTTTATGAAAAAAAGTTATTCTTCATAAAAAGTTCTGCATGTTCTAAAACCCACAATTCAACCATCAGATATTAAATTATATCAGTCGTATCATAATAAAAATAATTATATCATTTTTGTTCAAGAGTAAAGTACCTTCATTTTTGACCATATCGAAAAAATTTTATAAGAAAAGATGTTACGGATTAAAAATAATTTTTAAATATTCAATATTGTTTATTTATAATTAAAAAATATTATTAATTAATTAATGAATTATTAAATAATGTAATGTATTAATCTTCAAACTTAAACTTTCAATGTTATCCCAGGGAAACTGTAAAAATAATATTTTTTAATTGTAAATAATAGTTATTTGTATCACAAGGCCAGAAACAGCACATTTGCGAGTGCGAGTAAGGTTGCAGGGCGAGGCGGAACGCCGAGTCCTGCAAGTAGGAGCACTCGCAAAACTGTTTCTGGACGTGTAATACACAAGATTTTTTGTGCCGATGTTTGTTTAAATAAATTAAATTTACATTTAAAATTTAGTATTAGGAATTTTTTTTATGATTTTAAAATCAAGATTCCTTGTATTCATTAAACTTAATTCATTTATTTTCTTAAAATTTCCATTGACGTTTATTTCTAAATTTTATTATCTTTGATTTAATAATGGATACACCGGCGCATATTAAAGATTATATTCAAATCACCACAGTGGCTCTAATAGGTAATCATATTTTTGTAAAATTTTGCTAATTTATTTGTTTGATCGCCTCCGACCGCGATGCATAAATTTGACTTTGACAGATTGAGCCGATGCAGCCAACTAATAACTTAAAATAATTACTTTTGCCGGCCTAGGCCGGCAAAAGCTCTGTTTCTGGCGGATTTCGCGATGCAGAAACTCAGTGATGCCGACCGGAGGCACAAAAACAATATTGAATATTTAAAAATTATTTTTAATCCATATCATCTTTTCTTATAAAAATTTTTCGATATGGTCAAAAATGAAGGTACTTTACCCTTGAACAAAAATGATATAATTATTTTTATTATGATACGACTGATATAATTTAATATCTGATGGTTGAATTGTGGGTTTTAGAACATGCAGAACTTTTTATGAAGAATAACTTTTTTTCATAAAATCAATAATAACAAAGTTTTCCATATGTAGCCAACTTACGCGAACACACTGTATAGTCTTATACGACAATAACTGTTCCAAAAGATAGTTTCGATGTCCATTGCAATAAAATCCTTCAAAAGATTAATTATCACAAAATTTTATTTGCTTGCGGTACCTTATTTGTTTGTTAAATGGATAGTGTGATTTTTGCAGTATTGATTATCTTTATTGCAGCAGAGTAGGATATCCGAAAAGTAAAATGTGGATTGGTATGTTTTAAAAAGGGGTGAGGTAACTTATATTGTTTTAGGTTTTGAGCAGTGGCGTACCCAGAAATTTTAGGATGGGGGTGCACTTTGAGAAATTTTTTTTATTCATTCCCGGTTTGTGCGATTATTAGTAGGTACCTATATTTAATAAAATCAGAAAACTTACAGTACAAATTGAAAATGACGTTTCTTTATTGTTATCTTTGAACAATTTGGGGGGTACACTTGCACCCAAAACCCCCCCTTCGGTACGCCACTGGTTTTGAGACTGTATATTATTATGCTTCGGATAGATTTAGTTGCGAAATGGAAATGATTGGAATGTAACGGTTATACTGTTCCCTTAGTGTCTATACTTCAACATACAAAAGTATCTCTACATTCGAGTTTTCCCCAGTTTAAGCTGAGAACAACTCGATACATAAAACGTTTAAGCTGGTCGGTTTATCTGATTAGAAGTGAGTGAATTAAATGCAGGAGTAAAATCATTAATTTGATTGAAAACGACGGGATAAACGTGCTCATCAATAAAATGTGTCGACTGAGACAGTCAGCTAAAGTTTTAGGACGACACAAATACGAATAGTATTTAGATTTATAGTATGCGTAGTCGTTTTGTTTACGAAAATTGATGTATTTTGATTTAGCTCTAACTAAAATTGATTTCAAAACTTTGGATAGATTTTGGTTTCAGTTAAACAAAGGAAATTCTGTACTTGATTGCTCAGATATACGAAACTGTTAAGAAAAGTTGTTTAGACTTTTTTTGTCTATTTTGATCTCCTGAACACGTTCTCTAAATTTTTCATCTTTTCCCAAAATATAGCAATTTATAAAATATATGCTGTTAATGTGGTTAAATATCGAGATTATCCGTTGTTTTACAACACCGCTATTTGAATATAAAAACTGACTAGTACGTAGGCGAAGGCGATATGATCATAATCGTAGGAATCATTGTCGGCAATTTCTAAACTGTAGCGCTATTTGCAAAATTTATAAGTGATATCGCCGCTTGGATTGATGCCAACCTATAGTAAAATAAAGTAGATACATCAGTATCTGATAAATAAGTTCGCCAAAAACGTTATTACAAAAGGGCTACTACAAGTGTATTCCACATCGCCGACGATTTTCCTAGTTATCATGGAACAAACACTGAAACAGTAGACACTGGGAAATATTACTAAATATGGAAATAGTGAGGCAGAACCAGGAACGAGGAGACGAAAAGTGATATAGGTTTGGAAAATGGATAAATAGGGCTCATATGGTTTCAGACAGAAATAAATAGCTAAAAAGAGCGACAGAATGAAGTGCTATGGACAGAATAAAAAAGGTAGATCTTGAAGGCTATATTTCGCTGAGAGCTGCACACAGATATTCTTCCTCTGATGAGATGGTTGTAACTGATCGTACAAGTGAGCGCACTATTCAAATCATGTTACTTCTAAGTCACGTCATCGTCAAATCATTATCAGATTACTGACATATCACTATCATTGTCAATTAAATGAGAGAGAAGACACAGGCAATTCCTGCCTGCAAAACCAGGTTTACTAAACTTTTTATTTTCGGTTGTGTGTTCAATTTGATCACAGAACATACGTGTAAAAGATATTTTGTAAGAAATTGCGGGTCAAATCACAACTGTGTCGATCATGAAATAAAACATGCATATACCACTCTGATTTTTGTTTTGGGACAGAAATAGTTGTGATTAGATATGCGGATGACACGGTGCTAATAAAGGGAAACGAGGAAAATTAATGAGAACATGTAAAAGGCATTTTGAAAGAAACGGATGGTTAAATCAGTTGTGTCAATAAAACTTTTATATACTTCTCCGATTTCGCAATTTTCAATCGTAAAATTTAGAGGAATACCAATTTTTTAACCATTTTGCAAGTCTGCTAGTTGTAAATTTTAATTCAAGCTAAGTGTATTTTCTAAACGATTTATATCTTTACGACTGTTCTGCAGGAACAGTTAGAGCTTTCTGGCATTACAGCGTTTATTGTGCTTTTGCTAAAAGCTCCCGTTATTTCTTCCTCTGGTATTTGTTGCAATTTTTTAAAATCCCTTTCTAATTCTTTACAATATTGATCTATTTCACTTGATAGTGTGAACAAACTAATTAAATTTTCTGTAAGGATTTAGTAGATATAACATAACTCTGGTATAGTTCGAGCATAGCTTTGATTAAATTAACTGAAGATATACATTAGATAGACGGAAACTGTTTAAACTAAGAAAAGCTAAGAAAGTAAATTAATCAAAAGTTACTTTAAAAGCAAATAATTTTAGTGAAGTAGAGAAGTTTAATGTTGTTTTGTGTTGAAAAAAGGTCTAAGCCGAAGGCCTTATTTTTACATATAATTTTTTTATTGAATTCTGAGATCAAGGATATTATTCCTAAATTAATAATAGGTACTCTGAGAAGGTTAATAAAATCTTTCTTTTAGTCGCAAATAAATATAATAAAGCTTTATATGTTAGCTCTCAATTTTTAAATTATGTTTGACAAGTTCATTACATCCAATTTCGAAAAACCTTTCATTTTGCCTTTATGTAAGGGCACTTTTCAATTTCGTTTAATTTTTGTTTGCTTTTATACGTCAAATACAGTTTTTTACCCAACGGAAATCCCCAACGAGACCTGAAATCGAAAAGCTACCTACCGATTGGTAGTGGTCTCAAAAATATTTCGTGTTCCTTTGAAAAGCGAAATATCTAAAAGATAAGAGTTCTTTTTTTTCGAAAAGGATTATGATACATCAGGGCTATTATAGGAGGAGATTCGTTTAGTATTATCAGTAAGTAGGGGTGGCTACGAAATGTTATATTTCGTAGGGATTTAACGGGAAAAACCTCTTAGCACGTTTTCCAATGAGAGGATTAGGTTAGATTTATTCTTTGTCCTTTTAAAACCCACTGGATTGTCTAAAATTGTCCCGGACAATTATTATTAAGTTTTCAGGACGAGGAAATTAAATTTGGTGAAAAGAATGGACGAAACGAGGATTATGGGTTGAGGTTCACATACTGTAGTTCTAGTTTTGTGTATACATGTGATCGATACAAAGCAAATTTAGTATCAGTGGTCCTTCTTTAGAAAGCAACAGCTGAAAGGTCGATATCCTGGCCCGCTTGGTTTTAATCAAATCGATAAAATATGAAAGGTCCTTCCTAAAGCCTTTTACGGGGTAAATTGTATTACATTTGCTTTTAGTCGTCCTGTTTTCCGCTGTTCTGATCCCGAATGATTCAATTTGGAATATGAAATTTAAATGCAGAGATACATCCGAATTTTATCACAGTCGAGGTGGTTGGTATTGGTTGGTGTTCCCTCTCCCGATACACAATAGGAGGAGAGAATATATAAAATGCATATTTCACGCTGAACTCGCTTAAACGAAAACATCTACATTTGTTATCTCCTCATATATTTCGATAACATCCCGAACTTAAATTTCGTAAATCTATTTTCGATCGACCCTTGTAAATTTCCCAGACGGAAACAGGACACGCACCGAAAATTTCAACGCCGGCCGAACTTTTTCTTGTAGTTCTTTTAACGGCACAGAAATTCCCCAAATACCCGACGTCAAGCTGAAGGCATGTAATTAAACAAGGCACGGCAAAAAGGACAAAGGGGTTTAGGAAATGGTTATGGAGATTGTGCAGATTTGAGTATACAGAGTATACTGTCAGGGTTTACTCGGCGATGTACCTAATTTTATATGAAGAAGTTATGGAAATGTTTACTATTCGAAAGTACGAAGGAGATAAAAAATTACAAGAAAACCTTCTGATCCTTTTTTCTGGTGTAAAAATTAGGACTCCTTGCCTTGTGTGATTTTTTGCAAGTTAGATACGACGACGTGTTGATTAATGGAATACGTTACAAGAAATCCTTTTTCTGGCTATTCTGTTCGACTCTTTAAACCTTATGTCTTTTGGTTTTTCTAGTCTTAGAATTATCCTTGGCCTTTTATTTACTGCTTTCTATTTGCAACTTTCATCTATTTCGTCTTTTTTGAGCAAATTTAGAGCAATTAATTACTTTTTTTGGTTTTGCTGCTGCGATGTGTGAGTTTTTATTTAAACTTTATTTACTACATCGCCTACATTCTACCAATTTATTACGATACAATAAAATAACGTAGAAAACCGAATATTTTGTAAAAATTCAATACAAAACGAGTAAATCAACCGTAGAAAACTGTTAAGCGTATGATTCCAGTTAATAAAAAAAAAAGTGTAACAAAGATCTAGGTACGTCTAATCGGTTGTCAACAAAATTAATAGCCTACTAGAAGTAACAAGCTTTTAACTTTATTTTTGTATGACATTACGTAAGAACCCAGAAGTGGTGATAAGAACAAACGATATACAAGGATTCAAGGATTCAAAATATAATAAAAAGGCGAAAGGAAGGAATGCATGCTTCTATTCAATATTTATATAAAGTCTGAAGTTGCGTATCCAATCCTATTCGGGGATACATATACCGTATACCGCCTATGAGTAGTATACAGGGTGTAAAATTTAATTCGGGCCACTATGGGTGTTTCGAAAACCATAAGAGATAGAAGATCGGTTAAAGTAGACAAAAGTTGCTTATTTTAGGAACCAGTTTCTATCCAGTTTCAAAAGTTTAAAAATATTCAAAGTTTACTAGATAACATCAAAAAATTGAAATTTGCTGTCCTCCTTAACTACTTTGATTGCTGACGAAAAAAAAACCATTCATTCTCCACTAAAAACGTTAAAATTTATATATTTCAATAATCTCGAGGGAAGTCTCCCGAATGTTGCTATTGCATTACGAATTTTGCTTACCATACCAGTTTCTGTGACTTTTGGCGAAAGGAGATTTTCTAAGCTAAAAATAATTAAAAATTACTTGCGATAAGTACGGACCAAGAACTTCTTAAGTGGCTTGGCATTAATATCCATAGAGCACGAGATTGTAAGTAGTTTAAATTATGATAAATTAATTTGTGCCCGAAAATATTTTTAATTAAATTTAGATTCTTTTATTTTTAGTTTATAAGCATTATACTAAACACTGTTTTGGCTGAAAAAAATTTGTTCTTAAAATATAAATAAAATTTGTTTTATTTGTAAACCTCTATAGTATTTTTAATTTTTAACATTATTTGCCTCATAAAAGCTATTTTTCAAAAGCAACAATTTTGTAACTTTTCATTAGAGGGCTTGACCTTGAAAAATAAAATTCGTCGCCTGCGGAAGATAAAACAAAAAGTGGAGGTGCAAACCTCCCCTGGACTTTCCCATACTAAAAATAAACATCCGTTTTTGGTATTCAACAGTATTGTTCGCCACAACCGATAAACTAAACTTGAAAATTCGTATATGGAAAATTGACATAAGTGCCGATTGTGTTCATCTGCGCATGTGTGATTATTTATATTCATAGGCTGCTAGGAGTAGCCGGCGACAAGGAATTCCCGTCCCGCGCATGGTCACTTGAACATATCGTCACTTACAAATTTCACACTACACTGTTTTAAAGTTCAAAATTCACGAATTTCTCATCAACCGTACGTTTTAGCTATATGAATACCTTATACTATATGATAGACAATTCAATTTTGCATTCAATTATATATTAATATATAGGGTGTTTCATTTAAAATAACAAAGTTGCTTATTGTACTGTGAAAACCAAACACCCTGTATACGTGATATAAATTTAGAAAAATGCAAATCTATATACTGAACAACTTTTGTATTTAAACTTCTTTCATATTTTGACTAATAAAGGCGCTATAGGAGTATTAATTTCCGATTTTCAAAATCTCGTAGAGGGCGCCACAGTGGAATTCTGGCATTCATCAAAAAACAAAAATGTAGCTAATACCAAGCTGCATAAGTATAGAAAATTTAAACAAATTCCTTAGACCAGTTTTTTTGTAATAATTTTTCAAAAATTTCAAATTTTTTGGAAGAGCGCCGTTGCGACGGTTTTTGGATTTAGTAAATAATTTTTTTTCCTGGTGTAGTACAGCCAAAGGGCTTTCAAACAAGTTGTTGCGGAACCTGATCAGATAACTGGTTTTTGAGTTACGGGGCGTTAAAGTCGAAATTTTGAAAAATACATAGCGACCGCCATTTTGAAGTTAGAGAGTCCGGTAAAAAACTGTTTCCCTTGAATTATGCACTTCTTTCATATCCCCTACTCAGATTTTCAAAATTCCGCTTCTGAAAAAAATGATACCAAAAAAACATGTCTAACTTCCGCTTCCGGTTTCGGATTTTTTTGAAAAGCTTATTTTGTCGATGAATTTTCGATATACCCCTTCATTTCAAATTTCATCAAAATCGGTCCAGTAGTTTTTGCGTTAGAAGCGTTACATACATACATACACATACACACACACCCACCCACCCACCCACCCACCCACAGACAGACGTTTTTCTAGACCACTTTTTTAGGCTCCTGGGGGTCCAAAACACCCATTTCCGTGAAAATCTCGATTTCGAAAATTTTCATGATATCAATACTTCCCTATACCAGTACTGGTATGGGAAAGTAACAATTACAATGTTTGCACGGGGCGGTCCTGCTCGTCTGTATTACTATACGTAGACGATCGTTCTGACCTTAACATTTTCATGTATAATTTATTAATAACAAATCTTAGTATCATGAATAGGTAGCTTTACTAGGTACAGAACGTACTCCTCAGAAAAGGGGCAGCTCACTCGCCGTCAGCTCTCCCTCTATTACTCGTGTTACTATTAAATTTAATATTGCCCATAACTACAATATGACAAAACAATTACATGACCTACCTGCCAGATTAATTTACTATTACATATTGCTCATAACTCCTATTGAGTTTTGGACAAAAGTGTATAAGGCACTTTCAACTTAAAATTGTCCAAGGAATACGCTCTTAAGCGTATATAGCGACCCGTATTAGATCCTGCTCTTTCTTTATGTGTATTTGTTTACCTTGTTCATTATGTTTTCGGACTTTTGTATAGATTTGCCGAAAACGGCGTTGTTCATCTGTTCCTGGAACGGTTAGGTTAGATTGGGTTCCGGCTTTCTTTGTTTTGTTTCTACTGTTTTCTGTTAACATTACATTGCGTACATTGCGTCCGGTGACTTTTGCTGTATTTGTTCCTGTATCATGTTCTGCGTTTATTGTTTTACTTTAATAACCTGCATCTTTGTAATATACTAGGTATATGTTTTATTTCATGTCTAGTTTGACATTCTGTCCTGTCTTTCCTACCGTACATTATGTGTGATCCTGATCATACTGTATTCAGTCCTTTCTTGCATTCATTCCGTATTCTTTCGGCCTACTATGGTACGCGTATTCTATCTTCTACCATTTCCTGTGATTTACTTAGATCCGTGTACTGACGTATGCTGCAGTCTTTTAGCCTATTGTGTTGTCCCGTCCGAACATGTCTTGTGTTCTAAGCCACCTCCATCCTGCGATCTGTCATATGCCCATTGGTTTAGTTTACCCTGCATAAGTGCATCCTGTCTCTGTTCTGTCCTGCTCTGAATCCTGTGTCCTGAGTCTTACCGGTGAATTAGGTACAATATACTGTATACTACCCTTAATTTTTTCAATCTTTTCCTACCATCTCGTGCCATGTCCGATGCAATATCCTGTTCCTGTGCCCTGTAACTACCATTCTGTAATCTGTCCTGTATTTTCTTCTGTGCTTGTCCTGTAATAAAACAATAATTAAATAAATTTGTAATTATAATAGTACAGGGTATATATACCGGGTGGCCGGTTTCAAAGGTGTACATAGGGATTTAACATTGTATTGAACGTTTCTGCTGATTCCTGCTCGCCAATTCAACTTACAGGAATGGTAATGGTATTAATTGAAAGGTAAAATTATTGCGCTTCAAATGGTGCTAATAATAAAATTAAATGTGCTATATTTATTTTAAAATAATGATTTAAAATTTTGCGATTTTTAAATATGACGTGCCATGATTTTCAAATTTTAAAGCATTTGTCAAAAAATTTGATAATTTAGTTGGCGTAAATTAGTGGATTTCTGTAAATGACAACTAATTTAACAAAAATTTGAAAATCATGGCACGTCATATTTAAAAATCGCAAAATTTTAAATCGATATTTTAAAATAAGTATAGCACATTTAATTTTATTATTAGCGCCATTTGAAGCGCAATCATTTTACCTTTCAATTAATACCATTATCATTCCTGTAAGTTGAATTGGCGAGCAGGAATCAGCAGAAACGTTCAATACAATGTTAAATCCCTATGTACACCTTTGAAACTGGTCACCCGGTATAAGTAAACAACCTACCGAAATGCTATAATTTATATTTGATTAAGTACTTATTTTAATTTTTGACTAAATATTGTTGATATTATTTGTCAACCATACCCGAAAATAAAAATTAAAGTTTAGTCACTAATAACTCCTTAACCAAAGGGTTAACACTAAATTGGTATTATAGTTTCTCGATTGTTTTTCAATATAGAATTTCGCGATGTACATATTATCTGCTATTTTCGATACATGCACCCTGTATACCTACAACCTTGACAGTTACAGTTAATTTTAATTCTCCAAATTAGTGAGATAACGTAAACGTGTACCTAGCGTTGGAAATATGCGACCGTAGAGACATATTACGCATTTTGAAAGATTCGTAATAGGTACCTGAAATATTTAATATTTTCACGATATTTAGCTTTAAATTCATCAGAATACACATCTGATGGGCCGGTATACAATTCTTGGATGTACGTTGTAAAAAAAAACGTTTCTGTTAATTCAGTGTTTATGTAAGAA
The DNA here is from genome assembly GCA_963082805.1 of Hemicrepidius hirtus. Classification (NCBI taxonomy): domain Eukaryota; kingdom Metazoa; phylum Arthropoda; class Insecta; order Coleoptera; family Elateridae; genus Hemicrepidius; species Hemicrepidius hirtus. The sequence goes on from OY720165.1 coordinate 9,179,287, forward strand.
TTGTACTGTTGTTTTTTACTTAACGGACTTTTGATACAAAAGCTCTATTGTAAACTAAAATTTTCAGGTTTATCATTCCATTGTAGTAAAATGACACAAAGCTATAGGAAGTTCTAGTCTATTAAATTGACTTTTATAGGGAGCTCTGGGCTCGACACGTGCTATGATGCGAATAACTTTTTTTTTTGTAATATCAACACATCTTGTTTGTGCGCCGCGGGGTTCCAGCATATAATCTCATATAAAAACGTCAACGAAAGCTAGTATAGTTGTATGCTGATAAAAAAATACACATGACCGATATCTAGTTAGGCCGCTTGACATCAAATAAAGCATTCCGATTAATCCTTTTAGAATTAGTTACAGTCTAGCAACTTTGATTGTCGCCTATTAAAAGTTCAAGGCAATTGAACAATTTGCGGGGTTGTTTTTATTTGAAAAGTTTTTAACTTAAGATTTCAAATATGAACTATTATTGAAGTTGTGGTTGTTGCTTGCGCAATATCTATCGATTTTGTCAATAGTTTTGCTAAGTCTTGTCATGTACTACTTGGATTTAAAATAAAGTTGACCTGAATAAAGATATTGTAGACGGTTTTTATAGAACCGTTCAATGAAACAACTGCTTGCATATTGTTGTGTTGATGTTGCAGTTGGTGTCTATTATTAACTGTGAAATGGTATTCCAATACACATAATTTTATATTTATTACTTGTCGGATGCTATATTTCGTAGTTATATTTCAGTGAAATCCGAAGTGTCTGAGTATAAAATACAAACAACCGTTTGAAATTTTGCCAAACCTCCTGTGCAATGATAGTATGTTTGATTTATTCACGCTTGCTTGTAAAAGTAGGATGTCAAATAGAATACAAACTGAAAACTAACTTTCAAGTATTTCCAGCTCATCAAACTGTCTAATGTAAATTTTCTTGCTTCGATCTTTTCAGAAACCGTGGTCGTTTAAACAGCCAACTTCCTAAACGCTTACATGTGAAAGACAATGTTTATAAAGCTAAATTTTGCAGGATATTTTAATTTAAACAACCGAGATTAAAAAGATAAAAGTATAAAATGTACAGAAAAAAATTAACCTTTCAACAACATTTTAACTCGTCGGAAAATTAGAAATGACAGGGAGAATATAAAAGGTTGAAAGAAACAAAGAGTTGAATATGTAACACGGGTGTAATTTCATGCGTCAAAATTATTCATTCTGTCCAAACAGGAACAAAGCCAAAAACTCTAGGATAATAAAAATTTGTAGGTATAGTATACGGGGCAATAGAAAAAGGGGAATTAAAATACGTTTCTTCAAAATTCATTAAAAGGACTCGTTAAACTCGAAATAAAATCCTTAACCACTGGAAAAGAAACTGTAAATAACTTCAATTTAAGGCACTAAATAAAATCGAAAAACTAGAACGTTGCAGCCTTCACAATGTAACGCTTGGAAACGTTCACATATAATTTCCGTTGAAAGCAATGGAAGTACCTACACAATAGGGTTTGCAAGTTTGAAATATCGTTGTAGAAACATCACAACGGTTACAAATGGATTGTTCAGGAAAACACACGCAGTTCGTTTTCAAAAAATGTAATTTCAGTTCAACAGGTACGTAACAAAAATAATATAAAATTAAAACGACACCAATCTCGAAACGCCTGTATCTGAGACAAGCATGAAATTTCATTTAAAGAAACTATAAACGTATTTAGCAAATAATAAAGGTGTTTTAAAAAAATAGTTGAAGTAGTAGTCGAATAGTAAAACTGAATATAGTACCGTAGGGGAGTAGAAGTAGGAAGTAATAACGCAGGACAAGATATCTTGTGAAGATAGACAAGATAGATAAAACAGAACAGACAGCGGGGCAGGGCTCAGCGCATCTGCGAGGATACAGGACAAGGGCAAGGACAAAACACAAAATAAAAAACAGGACAGGACATGAGGTGGATATAATACAGGAAACGATGATGCAGACGAAACAGGACCAGGCACAAAACAGTACTTCAACAGGGTATTTTGACCGTACCAGACATACTACCATGTAGACAACCCATACAGTAGGAGATAGGGCTGGGCGCAGAACAATAAAAGGACACACAACACGATAGGACAGGATAGTAGACAAACTAGAGAATCGAACTCAGAATAGCACACAGCGTAGACTTGATTCTCTTTTTTTACATGCCTACTTTACTATAAACAAATCGCTACAGTTGTATAAAATTGGTAAGCCACAACTTATTATGTTATCACAGTCTTGGACGGCTCTGGTGAGAAGTGCTCCTACCATTTTTTATTAGAAATAGAAAACATATTATTTATTTATTATTGTATTTCTGTTACGAGCAGCGTCCCTTAGAAATGTACAAAAGCTTGACAGGATCCACAAGTATCTGTTACATTATGGGCGAGAAATAGAAAATATTTCGGGATATGTGGTGGAAAGGATGCACTTTACAGGATAACATGATTTTAGTCCTCATAGGTAAAGACGTAGAGTGAGCTCGACTCGAGCTGACACCCGCATTTCTTTCTCTCTAAAAGCTCGCCATAAAATTGAGAACACCAAGGCACCGTACATGTCACACGACAGACAGGATCTTTGCAGATAAATGTAACATTAGTCCTTGGAATAAAAACACTCTCCCAGTTTTTTAGTGGTTGTGATAAAAAACAAGCAAATTTCTTGACTTCGGAGGGCCATTACATGGTCTGTTAACCTTTTTAACGGTGAACCGACCGATCTAAAAAATTATATTAGCTCCCGGTTGCTTAAAATTTAATTTCCTACCGTAAAACTTAAGTATCTCGTTTAACTCACCTGCTAATATTTTCTCCCGTTTTTTGGCCTCTCATAAAAGACCGCCTTGGTGTCATCGAGCACGAGGGGCGCAGGAAAATTTTCTCGCGGGCGAAAGTAATATATTATTTGCGCATCCGCTTGTTTGGCTTCCGCAGAATGGCAAGAAAAATTATCTGCCAATCATGTAAGATTTTATTAAAAAACGCACGCATAAGGGTGCGATAAAGAGAGAAAATGCGATTGCTCGGATCGCAGCCTGTTACGAGCTCTTTATTATCAAAAACCGTAAGCTTACTTCGCAGTAAAATTTTTTTGTCAAATTCTGTCGCAGGATATAAATCATGAATCCACTGAAAGATAAATTTTCTTAAGTTTATGAATGAGATTATGCAATCCACAACGTACTTGAACTGTATCTCTAATTCGGATCCGGAATTCGATTTACATCTGCTTCCAATCTAGAAATATTCCTGCTTCGTATACGGATCTTCAAACATTCCTAGTCAATTGAATTTGGTAGATTTTATTGCCAACCGTTTTGTGGTAAACAGATTTTGTTCCCATAACTTTGAATCAAAACTCAACTCCGATTTCTCTCCATTAACAGATTTGAATTCAATTTGAATACGGATTCAAAATACACACTCCGTTTCTAGATGAGAAACTACAAAGTTAGTTTCGAAATAACGAGGGCAAAAAATATTCTCTTTAAAAATAAATTTACACAAAGCTTTCATTTCTTTCAAGTCCGACATCGAAATTGCTGAGTTTCGTGTGCAATTGGAATTTTATATAATGAAAGAACAAAGAATTTTCACAACAGGGAGAGATACTCCGAAACTTAATGCGATTTTCTCTTTAGGATGTAATAAGAAATCACGAAAACGATGACACTAATGCGGGAGAAATCAAGATACCATAAAAAATTTTCTGAAGTATTTTGCGGAGGCCTTGGAAATTCATAAGGAAAAAATATTGAGGTCTCTTGTTAGAAAGTCAATAGCATGTAATTATAAAAAAAAGTTTGAATACGAATTTGCAAATCAAAATTTAGGTTATAACTTTTCCAATAAAAATTAAATAACTCTTATTAGGGGATACAGTTTTCAAGTTTTTAATTAAAATTGTTAATATTGATAATTAGATGAATAATAATCATTGATTTAGTTAGAATGTTAAAAAGTTCTTTACCACGCAGATAAAAAATTAATTGTCGCTGTGAAATTTTCGATTTTAACTGATTTTTCGAAGATTATGTTTGCATGAAATTTTTCTTGCTAGTTCATGGTATTAGGTTTATTATATATAAGACTATCATAAAAATACATAGAAAATCATTTTCTTACAAGTTTTCTGATGGTATACCATCCATCGTGTGATTGCACACGATTCACATCAAAGTTTGAAATTAGAAAAGGAGCGAGAACATCCATCACATCGGAGGGGAACTACGAGAACAAATCAAACTCGAGCTGATGTGCAATACATGTAATGAGGGGTAAAGTCCAGAAATTTCACGTTAAACATGAGTTTGGTAAATATCAGCGAGTTTGATATTTGGTGGCTCGAGTTCAAAGGCAGAAATGTTTGTAGCGTTTTTCTGTTCCTCGCCCTTGCCAAGCTTTGGACTACTAATGTTTCTAATTTGCTAACGTTCCCTGCTCTAATTAACCCACCAATTTCTGTCGGTTGAACCGGCTTTAACTTTCCCGAAAGACGAATCGAATGCTAATCCCCACTTTTAAAAATGGATGTTTAAAATTTCCCTGACAGTTTAGAAAAAATAACCCTGTCATCTAGTTAATTAAACGAGCTGGTTCGGTTTAGTGAAAATATCTGCAGGACTAATTACATGTTGAGGATGTTTTTATTTTCGATAATAATTAGTGAATGAGAAGAGGATTTCTTTAATGAGTAAATGTATTCCTGTATGTAGAAAAACATTCGTTTCAAACTTTAACCGATTTCTAAAGCAGTGCCTCGAAGGATATTTGGAAAATTCTTTTAACGAAGCACATTTTAAACCTTCCACGAATATGAATTGATATTCATATTGTCCGGAATATTTCTGTATAAAAGTTCCGGGATTTAATCTCAAATTACCCCATCCCTATTAAAAGCCCAACATTTGTGTACATTGTTTTAGCATTAACCCTCCGCGTGTGGATAAAACCAATTTCAACCTTTTGAGTAATTAAAAAAAAATTATTTTTTCATTGTAGGAGGAAATGTATACGAAATTGGTTGTAAACTTTAAGTACCTACCAAGCAAGCTTCCCGAGATATTAGACCTGACAGGGTTGTTTATAAACAGGCAATCTATTAAATTATTAGGGTTACATCTTGATCAACATCTTAAATGAACTACCACGCTACCAACTTGCCATTAAACCGGGTCGTGTTTGTTGCGCTTTAAGATCAATATACGTTTATGTATGCGAAACTGTCCAAATACATAAACATGTTAAGATATTATAATAAAATTATGATACTGTGCTTTTGCATGTCACGCAACAAAAATCGGATATTCGGAGTAGGTATGAAAAATGTGAATGTGTTAATAAATGTAACGTTTTTCAGTTAGTTCCATAGAGTGAAGTAGTATTATAGACCCGGAAGGGTGGGAGAAATGGGAAGGGCGTGGTTATGGAAAATGAAGTTGGGAAATCATATAGAATACCAAAAGACTAGGAAAAGAATCTAATAATAGGTGCCTAGTAATTCATAAGAAAGTTGATTATAAAGGAAAAAAGTACAACAAATAGACATAGCAATAGGGTACAGAAACGTACCTACCATCACTAAAAATGAAAAGTGGATCGGAGGCTCAATAAAAAAATGGAAAAGCGCAATGGAAAAATAGATAGAGAAGTCAAAAAACTATAAGTAAAAAGTGGAGGTGCGCACCTCCTCTAGACATTTCCATACTTAAAATAAATATGTTTTGGTATTCCACAGTAGAGTTCGCGAAGCTGACCCTGGAAATCGTTTGAATGCGTAGCAAGAAAAACAAGACTATACGGGTTCGATATGTAGAGAAGAAAGACATCTGTAGTAATATAATAAATAATAATAAATCAGGATTCTGACAGAAATTCTGCTTGAAATTACAGCTGGCAAAGCCGGACGATCGCTAGCGACCGACGATCCGTTTCTGTCCAGCCTAAATGTTCAAAATTTACACAACGCGGTTAAAATTCACGAAATTCTCATCAACCGTACACATTTTAGCTATATGAATACTTTATACTATGTGATAAGGAATTAAATTTTACATTCAATTATACAGGGTGTCTCTAAAATATGGTGCCATAGCTTAACCACAGATTCCGGGGATCAAAATAAGACGATTTAACGCAACTTACCTCTATCCGAAATTGCTTCGTTAAAGCGCTATCGAACGGCAAAGATCTTCAAACAATTTCTATTTTTTTAAATAACAAAAGATTGTTTTTAGCGATTAGGATGAAATTTGGGATATGATTCTTTACTGGAAAAAGGTGTTTTTTGACATCATTTTTTTGTTCAGGAGTGTCGCGTAAGTGGTCAAAGGTTGATCATCCATAGGCAAAGAAGCTCATATTTTTTTAACAGTACGGCTAACAGTTTTCAGTTTTTTACAGAGAGACATTCTTATTTCAAATATTTTTCGTTTCTTCTTCGATTTCCGTATCTCTCATAGTTTAGGCTGAAAAAAATTATTTTGATTGGCTGCAGTGCATTTCTTAAAACGATGTAGTAATCTATTTGTCCCGTATGCTGAGAAATAAATGACGAAGAGACAATTTTTTCCGTAGAATCAACTTTTGCATCCGGGAAAATAGTGGTCACATTGAGCATTTGCTGTAAATCTATTCATTTACCGGTGGTACAAAATAAGCTGAACCATTGATTCAGAAATGGTTCGGATTATTTTGCGCCACCCTTTACATACTTGCTAGTAATAAACTTTATATCAAATTGTCTCTTCGTGATTTATTTCTCAACATACGGGACAACTAGATTACAACATGTTTTAAGAAATGCACTGCAGCCAATAAAAATAATTTTTTCAGCCTAAACTATGGCAGATACCGAAATCAAACAAGAGACAAAAAATATTTAAAATAAGAATGTCTCTCTGTAAAAAAAATTTAAAAACTATTGGCCGAACTGTTAAAAAGATATGAGCTTCTTTGACTGTGGATGATCAACCTTTGACCACTTACGTTACCCTCCTGAACAAAAAATGATGTCAAAAAACACCTTTTTCCAGTAAAGAATCATATCCCAAATTTCATCCTAATCGCTAAAAACAATCTTTTGTTATTTAAAACTATATAAATTTTTTGAAGATCTTTGGCGTTGAATAGCGCTTTAACGAAGCAGTTTCGGATAGAGGTAAGTTGCGTTAAATCGTCTTATTTTGATCCCCGGAATCTGTAGTTAAGCTATGGCACCATATTTTAGAGACACCCTGTATAATAATACGTATATAGGCTGTTTCATTTAAAAATAACAATGTTGCTTATTGTACTGTGGACCTACACATTTTTAAATAACAAAGGATTGTTTTTGTGATGTGCGGCATGTGAATCTGTGTGAGGTATGTTTGATATTATTTTTTATTGTTCGTGGTTGTTACGTAAGACCAAAGAAACTGTGTCTTTAGTAATGTGGTTAATACATTTAAATTTGTTTTCACAAACAGATATTGGAATTGGAAATTTTCTTATCTGTTCCTTGATTTTGCTATCTGCCATAATTCAGGCAGAAGAAGGCGCCAAGCCGATTCCGTAACATCAGATGAGTTCGCGAAATCGTTTTGCGTACTATTCGTAGAACAAGAAACGTTTGCATTTAAAGCCCATCGCTAAAACAGAAATAATAGGACAAGCTGTGAAGTTTTGGTTTTGTAAATCTGTAAATTTTAAGGAAAATGTTGTTCTAAGGCAGTCGAACATGATGTTATGCATGGAACTCATACTAATTCGCAATTTTCAAGATTCACCGTTACTATCAGCCCCCCTCGCTGCGCTTGCCCGTCCCTAAACTGCGGCTCGCAAAAGGTCCATATTTCGTACTAGTAACATAAATAATCATTCGCGACGTTTTGTTCCTTAAATTTATTTCATCATTTTTCCAAGCCCATTTTTCTTGCCTGTTTGCGGTTATTAGTTTTTGGCAGTTTCCATTTTCTCTTATTACTATTCGCATTTCACAGCTTCTCTTAGCCCTCTGTGTAACTGCAGTCTCTCCTAGTTTGACCTTACCCTTTTCTATTTGTCTTTCTATTTGCCATTTTCTCTTACTTCGCTTCCTTATTAAATATCTTCAACATGATCTTCCATTCTTGTTCTTTTTTTAATTTCCGTAAATAATGTCTTTCCTCTTCTCACCCCTGCGTGTTCACCCACTGCGTAGGAGAAGTAGTAGACTTCCTTTTTTATTACATTCTCAAAAATACAACAGAATTAATTGGATTATTGAAATAGTAAGTAATATTTAACTTTCTTTTTCCTGACGAAATTTCAAAATTATTTTATTTTTTCTAAAATTAAATGCTATTGAGACAAAGGCCAAAAGCGATGCTGTAGATTAATTTTGTAATTAATATTTAGTTTCCATTTTAAGCGAATCTCCGACCACAAACTCTTGTACTTGGCCCGCTAGAATGGAACGTTTACGAGTAGGTAAACTCAAAGCCACTAAAACCGCTACAGCGACCACAAACTAAATTTCGGTGGTTGCTGAAGATGACATGTTGACTATCAAAATGTGTAGAAATTCTCTAATTTACTGATAATGGAAGTTTTGCTGTTTCTCGTGTAAACAAAATAGGAATGTAAATTAAAATTGAAACTTCTTTGTTTTGCCTAAAATTTGTGATGATGTTTTTAGGTGTTACAATCGCGTATGAGTGCTTTTTTGGATTTTCGACGTATAGATGTTCGATTCTCATTTTGTTACATGAATACTTGTAACATGAAGATTATTAGAAGCAGGCAGAGTTGAGAGGTCTTGATCCTCTTGACCTACAACGAAACGGTTGAATAATTTACATGTAATTTAAAATTCTGCCGATTTCGGATTTCATAATTACGAGTTTAAATAGTTATTGCTTAAGTAATCCATACTTGTGTACACTTTAAAGGAGCTTTAACTTTAAGGTCGACTCACACTATAGTACCAGGCACAGCTAAGCACGGGCTCGGAAAATTTATTTTCACGGCATGGCTACCGTCTTTACAAATATTGTTCCTCCACGTTCAAGCATCGTTACTTGCCAACCCGGTGACCATGCCCCTTACAGAATTCGTGAAAAATAATTTGCCCAGCATGTCACTTGTCTATGCCTTTAAAGTGTAGTGCAACAATGCTAACAACTATCCGTACTTAGCAATGTGTGCGTTCGAGGAACTTTATATTTAAAGTCAATTTGGCGTTGATTATGAAATTGGCAGGCAGTAGTGTGAATCGAGATTTAACGTCGACTTTAAGTTGATTATGAAATCGACCATTAGACTACAGAAGTAAAAAGTTCTAGGGTGCTTTTAGTGTGATTTATTATAGGGTCGTATAATCATTGTTGGTAGTGTAGAAGGAAAATCCATCCAAAGTACAATTTTGCATATTAGTTTAGTAAAAGAAAACATTCTCTAAATGCAGGCATTTCTTCGAGGTTGAAACGTCGATAGATTGATATCAGTGGCGGTTCCAGACCAATGTCTTGGGGGGGGGGTAATTCGTTAAGAATTTTACAAAATTTTACAAAAAAAGCAAAAACAGTTGGAAAACATAAAACAAAATCAAGTTTTCTGTTTGCATTTGCAAATCGGTCTATTATTTTATCTGTGTCCAAACAGATTTCTTTGTGAATGTACCAATAAGTAGTATTTCGAATTTTAAATTTATTTTCTTGGGGGGGGGGTAATTACCCCCATTACCCCCCCCTTGTAACCGCCACTGATTGATATCCTAAGTAGCCTAGAGTTATTATCCTATTAATGGTCATTTTGCAGTTCTTTTGTATTTCCCAAAACTGGGAAAATTAATGTTTTCTTGTTTCTTTATTCGCCGGATTCGGTTCTCGACATCTGCTTAGTTCCCCATCCTGTGGTATGACGAACTTGTCTTTCAAACTAACCGACTTGTGATATCAAATTTGACATTTATTGGTGACTGCTCCGATTACAAATTGCCAGCACGAAATGTACAACTTACGTCGCTTATAAAACCTTATCTCTATAATATAGAAGTATAAGCTGGCAATCCACTTTCCTGCGAAGCTAGAATAGATGTTCGGATATTTTGTGGGTCTTTTGTGACACGAATCTTGTAACGTCTATAACGCTATACAGGCAACATTTTTTGGGTCTGATAGAGTCCGGATTTTTATGTAGGAATTTATTCGCGGCCCCAATCGATGTATGAATGGAAATGGGCATTTTTCACCAACATTTGACAGTTGAAAGGTTCTTTTTATGGTCCCCCGTTAGGCCGTAAGAATTTTGCCCTTAAGTAACGATAAATTGTGGGTTTATGGCTTATAAATCGATGTTCGGAGATACAAAGGCGTACGCAGTGAGGTATCCTGATTTCATTAGGCTAACAGCACGCTACTCTCAGCTCTCCCGAAGATCTTATAGACTGTTTAATAAATCTGTGAACGGAAGGTCTTATGAGAAGCGATCAGCTTTCACAAGCAGGGTTTCGATTAGTCTTGCAGCTAAAGATAGCAGCTTCAGAGGGAGATTTATGGCAGACGCGGGACATTTCATTAATTGAGAGCTCGCGTTTATAATCCCTTAACCAGATTATTCTCGCTACTGCTTTGGAAAGCCCGGCGCGGTTTTACTGCGCCATCAATCAATTGGAGGTTTTAGATGAACAGGTACTAACTTTGATATAGGACACATTTAAGCTCCGGAAATAACTCAGAAGGAAACGCGCAAGAAACGTTCGTGTCACCCCCATTCAGGGGGCTTGACGACCGAGTCAAAAGTGTCTATTTTCAGCAAAATTTCTAGGTTTACTACCCCCTAAAATGAAACGTCCCGAAGCGCACCCGCACAACATCACTCCTCCTCAACTGCTTGCAAATTTCCTTATCCTTCGCTGCCTGAGAGCGGCTTTAATTCAGTTCCGCCAAGAAGGATGTTCCCTTGTAGATCCATTAAGAACCAATTGGTCCTATTAGCGCAATTACTTTTATTGGCCTTCTTTAATGATTCCCAGTAACAGGTTTTTAGACCCTTATATCCCAAAAGGTCGATTCTGCAAAGAGTGTAAATTTTAAACCTGAAAATAGATTAATTTTTTCTTACTAGATTACGTAACGATAAAATGTTTATTACTTTGAGAAATTTTAATTTCTATCCAAATGGAATAGGAAATGGGAACGGATTAATTCACGATTAATTCAGGATTAATAAACGTAAGTTTAGGGCTTCCTTTTTGAAAAAAGAAATTTTTTGAATATGCAGTAGGATAATTATCGAAGGATTGTTGTCATTTTTATAAAGCAGTAGTATGTATTAGATAAGAGTTATTTGTAGTTTAAGAAATCGGTTAAATTGACTGTAACAAACCTTTTGTATCGACGTTATGTCGATTCTTGTTTCAAATTCTTTCTTATTAAGTTTTGGCAGTGTTGGATAGGCTCTAGGGTCCGATAGAAAGTATTTGTTAAGGGTAAAATATTAAGGAAACCGAAGTGATTGAACTTCTCTTCCCTCGTTCATTCTGCCAAACAAACACTCAACCCTATAAAATCTAATCCTGTACCGTTTTTCATCAAAACAAATATCTTCTTAATTTTATTTGTCTAAGTTTGAGATAAGTTTATCTAAAAGTGCATCGCATTTGATTTTATGATTCGAAAAGGGTCACTAGAGGACGGAGAGAGCTGGTGTGAAGGAGGTCCGAATTTAGAATTTGCTCCTTAAACTTCCTAATCCGTCCATGGTAGTTGGGACGACCCTAGCAGGAGTGACTTTAGGTCGGCCTTGCGTTTTAAATTAAGGTATTAAGTGTGCAGGGAAGTTTGTAAACGTGCTATTGATTAAAATTACCATTAATACCGAGGAGGTCTCGAGTCCTCGGTTTCTCTGCACTCGTGCACGTTCTACATTAGATATAAATCATTGATATAGAGAGAAGTCGCTATTCAAACTGTGTGTAATCTAAGCTATCATAACGGCACCTCCTTAGCTTTCTCTAATCCGCGGATATCTGTCGTGCTCTGTAATTAGTATTCTCGGTCACGTAGATAAAGAGCAAGCGTGGGAGGCATATTGTACTCGAAATAAATAAAGACCGCAGAGGAGAGAGAGTTTTGGCAGGAGAGAAAGTTCGAGTTATTCATCCCAACAGACCCATACATAATATTTCCCCCTCATTTTTTCCTGTCATGTAATTAGAGCCGGCTAAACACAAACTTAAGGGAAAAGATAAAAAAAAGTGCTTCGGAATTTGAACACCAAAAAACTAATTAAAACCGCCTGTTAATCTTCAGCCTTCGTCGAGTTCGTGATCGTTATATCGCGAGGCCAATGAGTAATTAACTTCCCAATATTTATTAATGGTCCCTAGCTGTGCAGAATATTTATTTAGCTTCGTTAAAATTTCATATCAACGCAGGCGTCGCAACGTTCACTCTCCTGCTTGATATTGCATTATGGGCCATCTATATAGCCGACCGGATGCATTTAATACCAAATGGGTTTATTATTCAAGATTTATGATCTGTTTTATGCCTTTAAAACATTGCCTATACAATAGGAGGGGTCTATATAGCTTATAGGCTCGTAACAAAACTCTATTTTCGGGTGACGTGAATTTTCGTATCGGTTTAACCTTTGAGTGGAAATCTTGAGTGCAATTTTCGTGTTTTGAGGCATCCGCGGTTGTTAACTTTCGTATATGAAAGGTTTTTCCGGTGTGAGTTTCTTCCGATTGTGGAATTCTTTTTATATAGTTGACGTTTTGCGTTTCACATCATCTTCAGGACAAACAATAAGATATTTGCTTTGATGTGGGTCATACTTTCGGTAGCAGTTGATATTCGAGGAATTTCATCATATGCTAGTTTCCATAATCAAATTTCCAAGTGACGTAGACAAAGTGATTGGTTAACGATAAAATCCGAAAATACATCTTACGGAGGATGAAATGATTATTCAAGCAGGTGTACTACATACCTACTGCATATTTTTATAAAACTGCTTCCACAAATTAACTTGATTGGAAATTATTTTGCAGTTCGATTCATACTAAGATCTTTACATTAACAAAGTTTTATAACTTTCTTTTACACGTAATGATTGAAAATCAATTACCACTAAATTGAAAATAATTGCTAATAAAAAAAATAAAAGCACAGTCAGTTCTTAAAAAGGTGGCTACGTGACTTTTAATAAGGTCGTTTTTTATTATCCCCTTTAATTTTTCAACTTTTCAGACTTCAGCTTCTTAAGTTTTAATTAGCTCCAATTTAGCATTAATTTACAGTTGAGCAAAATTAAAATTTCAAAAGTTTCTCCCTGTTTTGCGTTTGCTTAAACTTTTATTCTGCTACCTGTAGTAAAATTCAAATCGCTTGTGAAATTCACTCGATGTGGATTCTCATTATCTCATTCCAATTTATGTGTTTGATTGATTACCTAGCGCAGTAGAGTCCACAACCTAGGGGGGTTTTGATAAACGCCGGGTAATTACGATGTTCAACTGTTTAATCGCTCCAACCTTTTGAACCTACATTAATTTATTTTAACATTCAAAATTCAAAAATAATCGACGGAATTATTTATTTTACCTCTGAATGATACGAACTGTAATTTTTTACTGAGTCAGCTTTAGAATAACATTCGCAATAATGAAAGTTAAAATTAGTTTTATTTTAAAACTCAGAAGATTGGTGTATTTTACAAATCACATTTCAAAGGAAGGACTAAAATGATGAAAGCTTACTGTACCTATAGTCGGGGCACGCTAAAGCTGCATCTACGTCATCAATTTTTTAATGGCGTCCATGACGTCATGAACTACTCTGTTTATATTTATTTATTGTTTCTCAAAACGTCGTTTGCTTTAATGTGTTTCTCAAACTGTCAGAGTGACGTTTGAGCAATATACATACAATAAAAAAAAACAACAATGATCATGTGCTTAAATAAAAACTTATAGGACGAAAAAAATACTAATTAGTAAACGTTTTTATTTTTTGCAGGAATAATATGAATACAACTAATTAATAAAAATAATAACTGTAAAATAACATTGTATGGGCTTATAAAAAAATACTTTTTTCTTCAAGCGTATCATAATATCCGTATTGTTGTACAGAACTGGCTATGTAGAAGGAAGTCATTTTGTTAGTAGTCAAACAATGAAAATAATGTTACTAGTACAATAATGTGTTTACGTATCGATGGCAACGGCAGTATTTTGCTCATAGCTCCGCCCCCAGGGTTGGTAGAAGGGAGAGCGTTGTCCTGTCGAAATGACTTTTTAGGAAATATTTATTTACAGCAATAGAATATTTTTACACTTGAAGAAAAAATAGTATATATTATTCGGAGTAGAACGTCTTATTTGTGTTTCGCTCACTTGCACAGCCTCGGCGCGTGCGCCTCGGACGCAATTGAGCTCAACACAAAAAGAACTCTTTCTACTCCTAATAATATAATATACATACTATTAATACGTAATTCGCAAAAAAATTACAGTTTTATACTGTTTCAAGATTGGTACTACAAAATTACCTGAAAATACGATTGATGACGTAGATGCACCATTAGCTTGCCCCGACTATACTAAGATCGCATTCCATTTCGGATCTGCTATGATCTGAACACATTGAATTGATTATGGATTAGTGCATGCTTGATTGTTACGACAGAAATAGAGAATCAACCGAGCCTTCGATATACAATTTAGGAGAGAAACAATGGAATTAAAGAAAAATAGAATTTCCGACTCAGTTCCAGAATTCAGCATAATTTTAATGGAATGCAGAAAATTTGGGGGTTTAAAATTTAAGTTAAGCACAGAATATTTAAAAAACGGAGTTAATAGGTAGTACTTACGGAAGGGAATTTTGAATGTCGTGTACTAATTTAGAAGTTAAATACAGAATCTAAAAGTAAGACTGTGAATATTTTAATTCGAAACAAAATCCGAGGTAGGTACGTATTTAAATGTAAAACACGAATTTGGAATCTTAACGTTTAAAATTTAAGTTGAACACAAAATGTAAAAAGAAAAAAATATCTGATAAATTTTAAACTGAATTTGGTAAATTGCGGTATAACTTAACACTTAAACACAGAATTTAAAAGCCAGATATAAAATGCTATTTTAGTTTAGAAACAGAATGTTTTAAACTGGATACAACATTTGGTAGAAAACAGAATTTAGGGTACGAACAAAGATTTTAGATGTTTGATCTATGTATATTTTAAAAGTCAGACCGAATATTTTTATTTCAATACAGAAATCGGCAATGTACAAAGGATTTGGTTGTCACAAACAGAATTTGGAGCTCTTAGATAGATGCCTGTTTCAATCTTGAAATAAATATAATTTGTTGCTCTGCAGTTTAGAAAAAAATTATGTAATCATTCGATTATAGCCTAATCGGTAGGTATAGTCCGAAGTTGCTGAATAATTCAATGTAGATGCCGTGAATAAATTTGGTTTAGATGAAATTTCGCTAAAGCAAGAAGCAGGGATAAGTTAATAAAAAGCACACTTCAATGGCTACTTATTTTCCGTTAAGCAAATGAGATGGAAAAGCGCATGTTTCGAGGCGAAGTTGCCATAAAAGATGGCCAGTTGAATGGAAAATAGGCGACTCCAGAGTGGAAAAAGACTAGAAAGAATAGTGGACAAGCGGTTGCAGAAAATAAAGTCCTGCCAGGCTAACGTTTTCAGGCAAGAGCGACCGACTGACGTAATAAGACTTGTTTTCCGTACGAGTTGAAACTGTAAAACGCGAAAATTTCAACGAAATTAGCAAAGTTGACGTCAGAAAAGTGTGCAACGATAAAATATGAAGCATCATCTTCTTTGGGGGGAAGCTGGGGCGATGAGAGTGCAGATAACGTGCGGCGGCTACACGACCACAATCCTAGCCCGACAACTAATCAAATTCCCATCGCAATGTCAGGGCTTTCCAGTCATATTACATTTTTATCTGCGCTGAGCGGGCAGCATCAAGAGACGTGAGCTGAGGAATAATTGACCCCCGTTTTTGGCGGCGAAGAGCGAAAGTGCGGATGACTCGTGCCTGGGGCCGTAACTAGGGCGATTATGGGGCCTTAGCTCGGGCCGACACTTTTACTGATAGCCACCTCGCACCACACATACATACGATAGGCGAGATGTAAAATAA
Source organism: Hemicrepidius hirtus (assembly GCA_963082805.1). Classification (NCBI taxonomy): domain Eukaryota; kingdom Metazoa; phylum Arthropoda; class Insecta; order Coleoptera; family Elateridae; genus Hemicrepidius; species Hemicrepidius hirtus. The sequence continues at coordinate 9,195,476 of OY720165.1, forward strand.
ATCACTGACACAAAACAAAATGCCCTGTCAGATACGCGGCTGAAAGATATTTGTCCCCTTGCACACCCGCGAGCTTTTCTCCCGAAGCGATTGACTCGGGAAAACAACAATCAAAAACTGCGATCGCGCACACATTGAATTCGTTAAAACCGCGATAAATTATTCACGGGGCCACTTGAGAAGGTGCCTTCTACAGCCATTCCTCGAGAGGTATCTCATTTCGTGCCTAATAACCGGAAACGCCACGGGGAATTTCGGAAAAACAATTTTAAAGGACGCTTTCTCTTGCAAAACCAATGATTTATCTCATTGCATCCTGAATTGATAACTAGAATTAAAGGACCTTTCTTCAGGGAAAGTATTTTATGTTCCTACAAAATGTCAAGCTATTAACTACATCATTTTTTTAATAGAGACTTTCCCAGATCGAATTTCGGTGTGTGTGGGGACAATTCGAGCTATTTATCTTCGACAGTCCAACCTATCTGTGGAACTGTTTTACAAATAAACAAATAGCTCCCCGCTTAGTATCTAGATGAAGTTATTTACTGTACTTCTGGGTTTATATTCTGTTCTCATCTTCAACATACCTATGTGATAACTTTCGTTTATGTATCATTAGAAGAAGAAAACAAAGATAGCAGCAGTTTAGTCTAACTGTAATCCTTTTCATACAGGCGTAATTTTTTCTTGTGATTCTTTTTTGTTTTCATTGGTTAAATTTGAATTTACCACCGAACATAACCAATAAAAACAAAAATTCACGATAAGAAAATCTCGCCTACACGAGGCCTCTTTAAGCACCTAAGTTATGAGCTTATGACTTCGACAATATAATCTCTTCTATGTATGCACACACTTAGTTTACATGTATCGAGGAAAATAAAATGTAACTACGCTTAGTTATGCCGAGTAAAAGCCGTGGAATTTTTAGATTGATGTTTTTTTGAGAATATTTATTTTTGTACGACTCATGCGGATGATGCCTGACAGCCTTTACCTGATATTCTTGTTACGTACACGGTAAAGGAAAGCTACAAGCCGCACGCAACGCACTTTTCTCGAGTATAAAAGATAAACTCACATTTAACCAAATCACACTAGAATATCAGGTAAAGGCTTCAAATGCTATCAGCACCAGCTGCACGCAATCGAATATTTTCAAGGAAGACTCAATTTAGAATTACCCTCATTCGACTTTTCTGAAGTGAGCGCAGAAACACTTTCTTCTATGGAACAATATTCTAAGGTATCTAATCGTACATTAAGGTTAGCGTCCACTTGCCCGGACGGCTCGGACGGCACGCACCGGACGGACAGCACGCATTTTCAATTCAACGTTCACTTGGTCGGATTTTCGCAAGAACTGTATCTGTAATCCTGTGTCGCGCATGCGTTCTCTTTAACTACAGGTGTTCAGAATTAAAAGTGCAGTACAGCAGTTTTTTTAGTGTCGAAATGGATAGTTCAGACGAAGAACTGTTTTTAATGGCAGCAATCGTAGATGAAGATGAAAAAAGAAGAAGTAGGAAAAGAAAGTTCTGGGTGCATAATATCAACAGCAAACGTGCCGTATTTGGAGAATTTAATTCCTTGTATGAAGATCTTGTGGCAGACGACGCACATTCTTTAATTATTTTCGAATGTCAAAAATAAAATTTGAAGAACTTTTGAATTATGTTATCTGTCACTCTTTCGGGCAATACTGTGTTCAACCGAAATTGTACGAAGTAAAAAATGCCTGCAAGCCGATTCTGATGATAGCGTCTACTTATACGGATTTCCGTTTGACGTCATCAGCACGCAACGGACGGACGGCAAAATATTCCTAGCCTACAATCCTGACCGGCATTTTCAAATTGCGATCAGTCCGATGCGAACAAGTAGACATTAGCATCAGTAAATCTCATAAGATAGCATACAGCACAATAATTTAATGCCGTCCGTCCGGTGCGTGCCGTCCGAGCCGTCCGGACAAGTGGACGCCAACCTTAAGCCCCCCAAAAACGAGAAGCACATAAAGAATTATTCTTCAGCGTAAAACACGCCTTAAGTGAAGCAAGTGCATTTTTCTCTCCTTATTGGTTATTAAAGTGTACTTTATTTTACTATATATGTATATTATTTTAAGTGGCATTATTACGGTAAACGCACACTTTATTTGATCCGTACTCTGCACCGCACGCCCCACAAAAATGTTTCCATGGAAGTAAATGTATCCACGCTCAGTTGAGCTGAATCGAAGGAGATAGAAGAGTATTTTCCTTGCATGAGGATCCAGCTCATGGCATCAGAGGTCTTTACCTGATATTTTATAAGAAGACGTAAGAGCACCGTAAGACATGGTTAGGTTAGTGATAAATGCGGAGTATGCGACTTAGCTCAGAGTACGTTTACTTATTGCACTGTTGCACTGTTTACTTATTACAAAAATGCGTTGCCTGCTGCGTTGTGCGCATACGGGTTGGCCGTCTGCTTTTACCTTTGGCGGTTTGCCAAGGCGCGTGATTTGGCGAGTCTGGTGCGTAACTTGCCGATCCACGCGTCGTTGGAATGACGACCTCCTTCATTTGAAGATGGGCTTGAAGTTCCTGTTTATTGGTAAATATACCATGAGTCAAAGAAAAGGAAGCCCACCGAGGCTTAGCTTCCGTGAGATTGTACAGCCTTCCACACAAGATACCAACTGGTAAGCCATTCGGTCAGTAACGTATTTACTGCCGCGTAGTTCATACTTGCTGTCTCTATTTTCAACTTACTAAGATCTATTTATTTCATTGTGAAATGGAATGGTCCAACATCCTAATATACCATAATACAAGCAGTACCAAAAGCGGCAATACATTTTGCAGATTTCTCATTTTCAAGAAGCTTGTTTAACCATGTAGTCTACACTCTGTATATGTTTTTATCGGATAGGCAAGTCTGTGGAGTTGATGCGCGTTATCATCAGCGAACCAATTGGCATGTGCCTTGTCAATGGCAGAGACCTGCGGCTCATAAAGTTGGGTGCTACACCCAAAACTCGTCAAGTCACGCGTTGTTGTGGGAAACTGCCTTTATAAAATATTTGGTTAGAGTCTCTGACGTCATTCGCACCAGCTGTTTGTAAAGAACTACTGCTAGGGAAGACACATTTTAAAAATCGTTCTCCTTTGGTTGGTTTTAGAAATTGTACGGTTGCCTTTGAACCTGAGAAAACGAAGCAAGAGAAGAGGTGGTTATATTCTGTACTTCTATAGCAGCTAGCAGCAGCAGCATGTTGTTCTTGTTGGAACTTGGTAGTTGGGTATGGGAAGTTGATTCTGGTAGGATATTTTGGGTTGGTGGACGTTAGTGGTTGCTGGGCTGCTTGGTTGGTGTGGGTGATACTTAGCGTGGATTTTGGGTGTTTGGAAATTAACTTACGTATAGCATTGGTGAAGGTGAATATTGTTAACGTATCCTTGATTAATACGAAGTCATCAGTGAGATCAGGTTAAAGGATCGGAATGAGGTCTGATTTAGAAGTTCGTGGAGGGGTTAAAATGAAATGATGTTTAGGACGGAAGTTAAGGTATTGGTTATGTTGTAGTTTTGTTGGAGCATATAGGTGTGGTTGGAATGCGTCCGAACTTTTTGGAGCGTAGTACAGAGGTGCTGGATGTAGGTTTTGGAAGAAGTTTGGATGTCGGTCGGCGGAAAAGAATGGCTTGAGAATTAATTGGTTCTATGGTTATCCTCCATTTTATGGTTCATCCTCGGATGCTGTTGAATACTGTCCGGATCTCTTGGCTCTTTGGAATGTTCTTTGGCTGTTCGATATGGCGGTGTCACCTTAGAACAGTCTTGTCTTTACTGTAGTCGAATCTGTAATAGGCAAGTCGTGTGATTAGGTACACAGAGTAAAGTAGCGAAGAGACAGTGCAACCTTTGTAGTGATAGCTTGTTGCAGAAACTAATTGATGTAAAAAATGTTCTGAAATGTTTGCAATTTTCAGTTTTCGTTTTTCATCTGTAAACGTATACCAGATTTGTGTCATTCTGATTGTGGATGGATTGTTTATGAAAATGGTTAATTATTGTCTGTATCCAGCAAATTATAATCCAGGACCTTGCCTGCAGTAATTCGTTCACCGTCCGTTTTGCGGTTTGGCAAGAGATTTCACAGGTGGATTCATGGCGTATTAGAAGTTACTCAGCGCCCATTTGTATACAGTGGCCTGCATCTTCCTTTCCCTTAAAACCTTGGTGTCTCGGCACTCTTTCTACAGTTACTCTATTCTATTTCACTGGTGTTGCTGGTGCATCATCAAGGCTCTCTGGCACTACTCTGGATTGTTCCCACCCAAGACTTTCAATGCAGCTTAACTGTCCGAAAGGATGCTGATTTGTTATTTACATATTCTATCTGAACACACAATGAAATTGCTATTATTTTAGCTTGCAGCGCGATAGGGATGCAGGTTCAAACTATTCCCATGTGCCAGTTTCATAGACTTTTGCTCGGAAACTGTTTTCTAGTTTGGATTGAATTGGTATGTCAGATGTCCCGATTTATTTTCTTGCCTCCTATCTCTGGTGTTAAAACGCTGAATACTTACTTGAAGAAGTCAAAGACAGGCTAATTCTGTCGAACTAAATATTTAATGCGTAGTTTTGATCTACTTCGTGAAAGATGTCGGTACGATGTCTTTATGTTCACCCAGCAACTGTCTCGGCATCATTTATTTTTCACCTTCCTGCAAATCGCTTCCATTGAGATGGTTGTCATTCCCTCTGTTATTCCTACAAATGCAAAGTGTTGTAATATGCTAAATTTTTTCCTGACTACATTGTGTATTATTTGATCTGCTTATGGCAACTTATGCTGCATAAGTTATTGATAAAATTGATAGAATTTTGCTTATATCAGGAACGGAAGTGGATTGTATATTTACAAGTATCTGGTTTTCCAAATCACGAATCAACTATTTTATGAATATTTTTCTAACACTATGTTATAGTTTGAATATTAATTATCTATGCTAAATAAACAGAATTAGAAATTATTGATTCTGCTGAATAGTTTACGTTTAAAAGGTATTGTAAATTGAGTTAAAAATATGTCGTTAAAAAAGTTTATACTATTAGAAAATGTTAATTAAAATGTTAGAAAATAAAATAATAAAAATTAGGGCTATACTAATCATTAAAGAATTATTTTAACAACCACACATTTTTTTATAACATATTCCTTATGTTTACTTTAGTTTCAATATTACTTTCCTCTTGATGTAAGTATACCGTCATTATTATATAAAACTACTGCTTTTACTTGTGATGTTGACTTCTTCTATAAAAACCCTTATAAAGTACCTAAATCTTATAATGTTAGAATAATTACTTTATTTTGAATTACCATCTAAATATTGCTCAAATATTATGCGTTTCCTAATTATTCTTATCTCATAAGTACATGAGATATAAATCCTCCAACAAGGACACGAAAAATTATTTAATATTTGTTACACAAGCTAATGACTTTAGGCAAGTAATTAATTGTGACACTCCCCTTATCATATGGTTATATTTCATAATGTTTTCCAAACTTAAACTGAATACTGGAACCGCGGTTCAGATGAATTGGATTTACATTCCCTTGTTGGAAATTGGAATTATTTATTGCATAAGCTGGGGTCGGTGGTGTTATTGGCAGGGGTTCTTGAAAATTTTTAATCGTGAGAACTGCGGGGACACAATTTAAGCTAATGGTGTTACTACAATACTACAACTTTGTAATATTTTTACTATAGCACCAGGAGGATTGAGGCGTACGCCACAGTGTATATCTCGCACAGTTCTCGAGTCTTGGCAAATATGAAGAAAGTTTGACTGAATGTTTAAAAAATAGTTTTTAGAAATAATCCTTTTTTTGAAAATATTCTGAAGTTTCAAACTTTGTTGTGTTCTTTTATTGTGTAAGGAAAAATTATACGGTTCAGTTTCAGACTTTAGTACATTTTAAACTTGATTTGGTGACTGGGTAGACCTGACTTTAAAAATGTATCATAGATGATATGTTTTTCGATTTTCTAAAAATTTGATAGATTGATATATTTTTAGAACTCGTATAATCTGCTGTTTTAGGTATTCTGTCTTGTTACCAATCTTTTCAAACTTATGAATCAACTTGTGATACTCCACGTAAAAGTCTGAACTGTTTTCCAAATTAGTTTTTGTACGAAACTTTCGCAAACCAGCTGCAATACTTTGGTATCTGTACTTTTTTTTCAAACAACTTCTCAATTTTAACATAAAAGTATTATCCTGTCTATTGCGGTACAAATTCAGTTTTACTCTAATAATTTAAAGAAATGACTTCAGCAATAATTAAACATCTTAAATTTTTTTAACTAAAACTGTAGTATTAAAGCGAATGATAAAAAGATAACCTTAGTAGGTAAAAATGTAGTATCACCTGTAAAGCTGTCGTATAAGGCGACACTTAAATTATCGTCATTGCTCATTCATGGTCTGAAAATTCCAGCACTAATTACGAGCATGCACAATCAATACGAGCTGCGAATGAATTTTTAATAACCACCACACGCCTTCTAAAAATTTTATTATTAACCCCCCTCGCCGCATGTTAAATTAAGTAATGAAATTTCATACCCTGCAGTTACTGGAGAGCCAAACGCAAAATTCTTCGAGTAAATATGCAGTTAAAAAGCATAAGACAAAGATAATAGGGTTCAAGTTTACTCTACCAAGTCCTGACGAATTTAATAATTAACTTTGAACTTAATTTGCTTCCTTGCCAATTTTGTGGGGTCTCTTTAAAAACCAAGTAGATAACTATGACGTCATGTTGACTAAATTAACTTAAACTTTAAGAGTACGGATTTATATGATAAAATGGGACACATGGGAGAAGTACCCACCGATGGTTTCAGAAATCCTTTTTATCGAAATAACTAAAACCATATTATTTCATAACCTTTTTTTTTAATTTCTTAGTAGTATATTACTCATAGGACCGTGTGTACAGGGTGTATGAATATGTGGCCAGGCTTTAATAGGAGGTTGACATTTTGACGGTTCTCCTCCACATTTGACCTTAATTCTACTTGACCTCCTGAATATCTACTAAATATCCTGACGTTTTAGATAGGTCGAGGGAGTTTACATCCATACCCTCAAGGTCACCAGACCACAATCCTTTATACATAGCCTTAGTTGATCTCTACATACTTTCGCAATGTTATTTTCCTATGTGTGATAACCTGAAAGACAATCTATATGGTTTCTTATAGGATTCGAATTAATCAATTTACCTTATCAGTAGTCCTTTCCCGTAGCATAGTTTTCGTATTGGTAACCGTGACGGCCATCACGTTTAGCATTTTTAGCATGGCAATAGCGTTCTGTGGCTATGATCATGGCCTTGTCAGATTTCACATTTGAAAAACGTAAAGGACAAATATTGTTATATCTGGCAAGGGCATAATCATCGCCATTCTGAAAACGTTAAAAATGACAGACTTCACGGTTGTCAATACAAAAAATCCGCCACGGGAAAGAACCCCTGATAAGATCAATTGAAAACGAAGATCTTCGAAAGGCTTCTTCTGAAACTATTCGAAAAAGCCCCTTGAAAACGATTGGACTGTGCAAATTTTTATAAAAGCGTAACAATTGTGTTTTACTTATTCTTTTTTAATCATTAAATTGAACGCATAGAAAAATAAAACAAAAGAAAACATTTAAATAAAGCAAATGGAGTTTTTGCTGGGGGTACAGGGTAAAAGCTCGTGCATAAAACAGCTTCCATTAATCTGGAAGCTATAAAAATTCCAGAGATTTCCAATTTATTAATGACAATGACAAAGTGGTCAATGCCACACTTTTGAACATCTCTTTTAGAGTGTTTTAGTTAATTTATTTAATATATAATTTATTAATTTAGAACATCCAGGTTATGTTCTATGAATTGTTTAAAACTCTAGTTGTAATTTAATGTCTTGGAATTAATGACTTAACGATTATACAGGGTGTTTTATGTTATTATTTCCATTGAGACGACTACAATGGAAATGTTGCGTGATGACATCAAATGAATGCAAACACAACCCTTATCAACCATTGCTGTACACAAAGCCAAACCTAAAGCACTGAACCTTCACTCTGATACCTAACGATTACCTACACTTTTGTTCACAGCAACGATAGCTGTGCAAATTGTTTACCCGTTACATGAAAATTTCAGACGTTGAAGTTTATTGAAAATTATTATTTATTAGGTAAATACGAGCAAATCATATGACGGACCCTGTTTCTTGCGGCAAGTTTGTGTTAGATGAGGGTGTGCGAAAAACATTTATCACACAAATATGTTTTATTTAGAATCCTATTGTGTCTTTTGGGACACGTCCCAGTATCCCTTTGCGCCAGTCCGACCCTGCCACTTCATTATTAAACTAAAACGTTTCCCTTGGAAAATGGTCGTGAAAAAAGAAAACAGTAGCACGTTGGGTGAAATTGAATTATTAGATTTGCTAAAGAAATATTTTACTAGAATATATAAAATAAAGCAAATTTAGGGCGAGAATCTGTAATGCTATTGGAACCTGACAATTCCAGAACAAAGTTATAACGCAATTTGGTTTTATTATTATTAATATTGCTTTGAACTCGTTTACAAGTCCCTGTAGCATTTAATAATTATGACCCGATTAAAGCAGAAAATGGTGTTTCGTTTTAAGCTCTGTATTAACCGTAAATTTAGGAACATTAATTTTAATATTCTACTTAGGAAGGGTCAAAAACGGGTGCTATTTTATATCAGGGCGGTTTCGAATCGAGTTCGTTTAAACGAGCACAGGAAATCACGGACAAGTAAATTATGTCCAGGGTCCTGCGGCCGCTTTAGCCCGGAATACACGTACTGTGTTGACATACTCAGATCCTTTGGGGGCAAAGGTCATCATCAAAGATCAAAGTCCCCCCGGTCTCTCAGATTTACTCCGCTGCTTCCTACTTAAAGACAGCGGTCATTTCTTGCCTCCCTCGGGGAGAAGAGGAAAAATCGAGCACGAACTGTTGTTATCAAACACTCATCTCGGTTTATAAACAGCTACAATAACAAGGGTTGTTTTTAGAGTAAACTCGTTAACCTGAACATACGTGCTAATGTCAATAAAACTCAGTTTACTCTGCGTCTTTTTAACGTTAAATTTTTATGCAATTTCAACTCGAATTTCCGTTTATTCCTTTCCACAATCCCTCGAGATCTGGAAATATTTCATGGGCCACGACATGCTCGGCTTGAGAGAGAGTGAAAGAGAGAAAGACTTACCAGAATATACGGCTAAAAGACACGTAATTTTATGCAAAATGACTTGTTGTGCGTGATTCTGGAGGGTTCCGAACAATTTCACTCATTTTCCACATCAGCATGTAGTATGTGGTTGAAAATTAAATTCCCAAACCTTTCAAAAAGCCCACCTCTCGCCAATATTTCCTTTACAACTACTTGAATTATTTACACGTCTGTGCACGTCATAAAGGGGAATGTAATTTTCTTGATAATTCAATTTTATTGCGTGCGATTTCATATCTGGAGGTGTTAATTCTTTTTGTAAAATTTCAGTACCGCAGTAATGTACATCAAAATGGGGATTGTTGTTCCCCCAACATAAACAATCTTTACTAAGAAGATGATATAAGTTTGACATGTCACTCTACAATCAAAAATAGTTTTATATTAAAGAAATATCCCAAAAGTAGAACAATTGATTTATACGTTACTTACTGTTATTCCCCAAATTTAATCTTAAAAGAAAATTCAAAGGATGTTTCATTTGAAATAAAGAATGTGAATTAAAAAAACTAATTGCTGATAAAAAAATTTAAATAACAGAAAATTGGGTTTCTTAAATCTTGACTTTGTCGAAGTTTGTTTGACTGTCAATGCAATAAAATTTCGCTATGGAAGAGGTTCGTTTGTGAAGATATAGCTGGGAATTGGTATTGTTTACCTGAGTAGTCTTCCCTGCTCGCCCTTGGTGACAACATGAATATTAATAAAATATCCTTATGAATTTGATTATCCTCTTTATAAATCCTCCTTTTCTTCCCCCCTTTTGTATCTTCTCCCTCAAAACCCTTGCTTCACGATATCTCTTCGTTCTTTCTTCTTTCTTTAGCTCACTGTCCTCCGTATTCATCTATTGGGTCTATCAGTCTTCCATTTCTATCTATTCTTCTATCTTCTGCTGCCACTCTTACTTTCTGTGGTACTTTTCTTTCCATTATTGTAGTTTTCGTTTCGTCTTACTTTCCATGATCTTCTCTTTTGCTGACTATTTCAAGTCATAAGAAATAATCGAGTGTATTGCGTATTATAATCGTTTATTTAACGACAGTCGTTATCGTTTACAAGTGAAGTACATGTTAAGAATTGTTCGTATCGCGTGTACTGGCGTACCGTATAACAACCGAACATGCACGATAAGGCCAATGATGTAAACTTTTGACACAAACGTCATTTTTGCCAGAAAATAAATAATAACGAGTGATATTTTGATACGGAATAGACCTGATTATGAATTATGAGCAAGATTTCCCATGATCTATCGACTACATCCCTGGCCATTCGGGAAATTTGTCTTGTTGTAAGAGGCATTTAATTTTCCTAGCATATAAACAATAAGTTGGGCCATCTAGAGCGACAGTGAGAGCTGTAAGGCTCACGTTCATGCTGATTTTTATTTTGCAGCTAATTTTTTATATTGTAATAACTTTTGTACAGTAGTAAATAATGCTGCATATTAGACACTAAAAGAAAAAAAAATTGTTTTACACCCTGTACAATTTTATTGCGTCCACTTTACCCCTTTTGCGAGGTGGGGTTTTGTTAACTTTATGCCTAACCTTTTTCCTTTATTTATATGACGCAGCAGCAGGATATTTTTATGTCAGGCATACCCAATTAAAATTATACTTTAGAATTTATAAAGTGTAACATAATGTTTTGTTTTATTCTTTTTATTTAAAATTGTTTCGCATTTGTTGGTTTGTAAATTACGTTACATATTTTTTCACATTAAAAAGATATAAACTCTGGAAATTCCAAAACAGAAACGTATATAATTTCGATAGCTCTCAAAATATATTTGATTAAATTGCTAGCTCATCCAGAAATTGAAATAAAACTGGTTAATGATGCTTTAAACATTTCCTGTAAGCCATACCCCATTTACTTAACATAAATAGAAATAACTAGATATTGATCTACTAATTAATACAATTACTAATTTAGTAGCATTGTTCGGATGAATAATTGTAAATATGTATTAGATTAGTATATGTGTATATTACGTTTGCTAGATTAAACACCAACGACTAGAGCACCTACTATCGATCGTTGAATTACTAGCGGGGAAACACAGAACTTAATGTAGGAATTAAATTACTATTCCACGGGGAACAGTGTAGTGCAATTAAAAGTAAAAAAATGAAACAAATGGTGGGCAGTGGCTGTATTAAATTAATGAAAGCAGGTAAGCTAAATCGCCGTAATTAAATTACGTAATGGATGTCAACTAAAACGAAATTTTTTAAATTCATTTTTTAGACAATTAAAAATTTAGGAATAAAATTCTTGATAAATTTTAAAAACGTGTAGGTAGGTATCTATCAACAGGTTAACAAGATTCTCATTTTATATATGACGTATAGTATTTACATACAAGCAGATATTTAAAAAAATAGATTTTTGAATAATGATCTGAAACAATCTTAAAATAAAAACTAACGCATTGTAGTTTAATAGCAAATGTGAAACAGAAAGATATTAAATTATAACATGGTTAACTGTAAATGGAAAAAAGTCTTCCCGACATTACAAAAGGGTGCAAGAAGCGAGAGGAGTCATGAGGGTGAAATTTCAGGATTTGTATTTGAGCCACAGTATCTACGGTTTCCATTTTAAAATACGACGATCTTGAGAAATAAAAAAAATGAGAAACGAAACAAACGGTGCGTAAAAACGTTTTCAGCAGTATAAAATATGGGATCCATCTCGGTGTCTATTGGCTACTGTTCCGGGCTGCCATGACATCCGGAAATATACTTTTATACCTTGACGTGATGCGGAAGGAACAGTTGATAGAACATTCCGAAGCGATAATCGAAGCCCGAGGATCGCGACGGGCGAGTGCAATTCTTGCCTCCATTAATTCCTGTCCTTTCCTGTCTCCTTGCCGTAGAGGGATAAGATCTGTCCATCTATCATCCCTTTCATTATTTAGCTGCGTTTGACGCCGAATGTATAACCGCTTATCTTTGCCTCCTCATTGTCATTGTTGGGTCCGCATTGTGGTTTGTCTAATGCGTGTAGTTGATGGAACAAGAATGCCCAAACGCGAACTCGGTACAAACCCCTATTTCCCATAAATTTTCGCCACTTCCACTTTAAAATCGTGCACGGAATCGCGGCCAAAATCACAATAATACGATCGTGATAACGTCTAACACTGTAATTTCGCCGTTTATTTCGCGTTAAAAACCATGAACTGAAAACCACCACCGAAACCTCAATAATACAACCCCTAACTGTATCCTGCAACACCCAACTGAGCAATTTCTATGTTTATGGGTGTAGGGACCATAAAATACATTGCTCTGAGCCTTTAGACGCGAGGGAAATAGTTTAGAAGCTGGGAATATGTGGTAAGGTGTTGTCTATTATTACATGTCAAAGCGGAAATTTATCATCTGTCTCGTCTCGTCTTGTATGATAAAAATTTCTGATAAAATACTACTTGCAGTAGTTCCATACGTTAATTTAATTTATAAAGCCAACAGCCAAGATACAAGCGACAAGGAATGGAGATCAGATAGTTGGATATAAAAAAGCATGAATGGGTATTGTTTACTGACGGAAACGCGGTAAAAGAAACAGAGAATAAGGAGTTATGCGGTTTGCAATATGTATCAAAAGATCAGCTCGACAAAAAAGATAAAAATGATGACAACAAGACATTACGAAATACAGAAAAAATAATAAAACATAAAAGTTGTCTCAAACACTCGCATTTCGAAGAATTTAAAGACACACGCGAAATTAGTGGGGCAAAAAGTGATGAGGATGTATCATGACGGGTAATCGACAGCTATTTCTGGATACTGTCAGCATTAAAGATTGAATATGAGGATAAGGGGGTGCGAAGTAAACTCCTTGAGCCGCTTCTCTTCAAAAACCGTTCCTTTGTCACCGTTCTTCTGTATTCGTTTCTACATTTCGCAAATGGAAAATCAAACATTCAGCCCTTATCAAATCTTGGGAGCTTTGAAATTCTTCTCGCTTTCGTAAGTTTTTTTTATGTGTTTGATCGAAGGGTCCTGTAGTTATTTACATTGAGGCTCAGGTACCGTGTCGCGCGTCGAGTTCGCGTATCGCAGTAAACAGACAGGGTTGCATTTTATAGCGGGGTTTTTTATTTATGAGTTCAACCCCTACCTTCAACGGACTATTTTCATAGATGTTTTATGGGGGTGGGCGTCCCTGGCGGGCTGTCTCTGACCACAATATCCAACTACACTACGAAGTAGTCAACTCTGTACTAGCGGCTGATCCTCTCAAAGACCTAAGAAATATCCAACAACCCCCGTGTCTATTTTTAGTAGGTAATCACAGTTTTTGCGGAGTTTCTTTTGTGAATTGGATTTATTGTCGCTTCAAAACGTTTAAAATATTTTCCTGGTTATTCAACTGTTAAAGAAGCTTCATCCAGATGATTAATTGTGATAAGGGAGTTCCTCTCCTTTTTCTATCTCCTACATTCTACTTTTTTGAACAAACAGGAAATATCCGAAAGTGCTTCTGACACGTTTGTCTTTCAGCCCTCTACTTTTGTGACGTTCTGTGCAACCGGAGCGTTTGTGGCGTAGCGCCAAATAACATGGGGGGTGCAAACCGCGAACACATCTATCGGATTGTACTCGCTTTTGCTTAGCTTTGAAACTGATACGTTTCGATAAACATTTCGGCAACAAACACTAGACTGGGTATTGAGTAAATAACCTTTGAGAAGATGTTTTGCAACGCTTATTTGGTGTCTTGAAGGGTTTATTTTGTTTTCAGAATCAAAGACTAAAAAATCAACAAATAACAGAACCACCAAGATTTGTTGTTTTTGGGATACAAAAAAGGATTTTTAAAGAGATTTCCTGAATCTTGAACTTTCTATTCTTTGCTGTGTTAATGCTGAAACATATAATTCGGTTTTGTTCATTTTTTATTAAGTAGTACTGCTCAAAATTCTTTCAACGAACTTGAAATTTTCCTGTTAATCTTTCCCTTGCTGATTTTATGTTTTTATCCGTTTCCATTTCTCTATAGCGTTTGTCCCTCGCGGCAATTATCAACACTTCTCAATGAGCAATTCCAATCAATGACAGTAACCGAAATTTAATCTTAATCTTTAATCGTTGGGTTCAGTTTACTATGGAAGATATTAAAGATTTAATTTAGTATGAAAATACAATTCGCTTATTCAGTCTGATAGTGAGATAAGCGTAAATATTTTATGTTAATACCTAACAGACAGAAATAACAAGAAGGTTATACAATGTCGTAGGTGATTAGTGATGCCGCCCGAGATCGAGAATTCTCGATCTCGTCTCGATCTCGGCTCGAATTTCGAGACGAGAGTTAGCAAAACTCTCGTCTCGAAACTCGAGACGAGATCGAGAGTTGCTTGACTCTCGTCTCGTTCTCGCCTCAAGAACTCTCGAACTCTCGAGCTCTCGAATTGTCATTCAGATTTTCTTAAAAATCTTAGGAAAAATATTAGGTTTAAATTTTATGCCGCAATAGTTAAAATTACTTTGAGTTTCTTTGAAATTTATCTTAACTTTAACAAAGTAATCCAGTAAGCTGCCGATCATCAGGGTAAGCCAGTTTTATCTTCCAGCGGTCTACATTCCGTTGGGGAACAAGATTCTCAATGTAGTGGCGCTCTTTTTACAACATACCCTGTATATGACCATTTTCCCGATTAACAGTACCAGTTTACTCACCCCACCCCTTTCTTCACTGAGCAAAACCGTGAGCACAGCTAAAAATACACCCTGTAGCTCTACCATCCCTTGTAACGAGATTTAACCCCGTTACAAAGTGCTGTAGGTATTTACAAATTCATGTCTACTATATGTCTATATACTACTAAGTATAGATTATCCGAAAGAAAATAGACGCTTTGCAAATAATTTATGATTATTCTCGGCAGTCGGCACTGGAACCCCAATAGGATAATAATCCGATTTACTAAAATCCAAAAACTACCTGGATGGAAATTCTAGAAACGTGTTTGTATAAATAGTAAAGCATTCTAAAATTTGTTTAAGCTGAAGCCATTCTAAGTAGGTACTACCTAACTATTCCTGATGTTTTATGGTTTGCCCAAGGTTAACTTGCATTTTGTTGTAAACACTCGTTTTTAACTCGAGAGCTCGAGAGTTCGAGAATTCTCGCCTCGAGAACGAGAACGAGACGAGAGGTGGGTCTCGAGATCGAGAGGGAAGTTCAACTCTCGTCTCGAAGTCGAGACGAGATCGAGAGTTACCCAACTCTCGTCTCGTTCTCGTCTCGTTCTCGTCTCGCGGCATCACTATAGGTGATAATCAAAAGGGGATGAAGCTACAATAATTGGATATTAGAAAAAGAGGAGGAAATCTTAACGCAAAAAATTTAAGGAGAGAGGACGAAACAGTTGAAGTGAAGAAACACTCTCTTTCTAGGAATTTTAAAAGGGTAGGACATGGAGAATGGAGAAAGGAAAAAATCTGAAGATGAAGAGAAAGAGAGAGATAGAAATGTACTTGATAGTTTGATAATTATTCATCATTCATTTTTGTTATTAAATATTTAAAATAATTCTTATAGTAGGTACTACCTATACAGGGTGATTTCTAACGTACGGAGGAAACTGAAAGGACAAGTAGAGGGAACCAAAACATAGTATTTTTTACAATAAACTTTTGATCAAAATCGAATAACAAGAAAGTTACGGCGATTTAAAGTTCTTATAATTTAACGCCCACGTTTTGAGTTTATTGTATTCGCTTTTACATCAGAAACACTTCTCACACAATCTGATAGATTGCTCCTGTAATTTTGACTTACCTACATGATCAAATTATGTAAATCAGCGGTTGTCAATAAACAGACACCTATAGGTAACTGAATATTTTAAAGAATACTTTAAATAGTCATAACTTTCGTCTTATAAAAATTTTAACTAAATTTTGTTTAATTAACTTACAAATATACAAAAGTTGAATTCAAACCGTAAATAATTACCGTATTTCATTAAAAAATCCTCAAGTTTATAAGAACTTTAAACTGTTGTAACTTTCTTGTTATTCCATTTTGATCAAAAGTTTATTGTAAAAAAAACTTTGTTTTGGTCCCCTCTACTTGTCCTTTTAGTTTCCTTCGTATGTTAGAAATCACCCTGTATACGAAAAAATAAAATAAAAATTACTAAACGTACGTCAAGGGGTGTCTGTAAAATAATCATTTTTGTGTGGGCCTTAACACTTATTTCTAGAAGTATTTTTTTTAATATAGGTATGTACTTTTAAATATTTTTACGTACTGCTTCTGTTTTTTTGCTGGTTTAATTAATTCAAATAATTTATTCAACTTTTCACACCACAATTTTTCTTTTACGTGCGCGTTACACTGCTCTGATTTAATTTTCAGGAAAAAAACCTGGAGTTTATAAATTTAATAAAAATGTCGGAGAGATTTAGCAATTTTCAGAAAAAATTCATTAGTTTGCCGAAAAATACTACCTTTAGTCAACATTAATTACCGTTGTGAGTTAAATACAGTAGCTAATTTAAACGATATCTCTTTAAGATGACATCACATCTAAACTTCGGTAGATTTTATTTATACTAGCTACCCTAGTTTGGTTTTAACACATAAATTTTATTACTTCCACTAGTGATCTTTCAAGCAAACTCAATTAGTTATCTCTTCCTGGACATCTGCTTTTCCTATTTACTTCCATGTATCTATTGCTATCTAGATCTATTTCGCTATTATTATCTGCAGAAAGCTTTCCAATTCCTTTTCAACTTTGTTTTCCCAAATTAAATGGAGTTGTTTATTACTGCCGTATTTTCTTGCAGTTTAGACATAACATTTTCTGATAGGGAATTTTTAAAGTTCATTCTTTGTCGTACAATTTTCACGTTTGTGGGTAATTCTGTTTGAAGGAAGCTTCTGTTTAACTGAAATCCGATTACGATTAGCTATGGTCACTTTTTCCTTTTGTATGAGTTAAAATGTTGACGGAACCTAATATATACGACGTTCTTGATTGTGGAAATGAATAAAAACAGAGGAGTTGTACATTAAGAATAGCACATTTAATAGCTGCTGACACATTTAAGCTTTGAACTTCAAAACTGTCATCGAACTGCAAAATTTCCAGATAGTATTTATACTTGGTAACGTCACGTCGCGTCGATGAGAAACTTTAACAACAGAAGTATTTTACAATTTGATTGATCCTTTTATTTTATATTCCTACCCAATTTGAAGAAAATAATTGAAACATCAGCGGAAAGGAATGCTGATGTGATGATAATAGTAGGTATTTTCTAATATTTTTTGCTGCAGTGCCTCTAAATATGCGACTTTTCTGTCGATTCTTGAAGTTATTGTTTGTTCAAGACCGTGTCATCTTACTTATTCGAAATTAATGTTTGCGTTTCGGTTTTAATTCTTTAGCATAACTAATTAAAAGATAAGATATCAGAGGACAAATTAATTTAAGTTATTTCCACAAACCGCACGTAAATAGTTAAGGGTTGCCGCATACGTATCGTCGCAGTTCATAAATCGTAGAAACAAAAGTTCTCGTATCGATTACACGAACTTTTACATTTGCATAAAAGGGTAATAATGGAGTAAACAACAAAACCACGTTATTGCAAAAGCAGGGTTCACTAGACGTTAATTCCCATTAAAGGGCAATTTAGCGTCGTTTCATTTGGCTGAAAAAATCCTGGGTCCGTTGGATTTAATGCAACTTTTTTACTCGTTTTATCGAGGAATCTAAATTAAAAATAAATTCGAACAGACACGCAGCCGCAACTATTATAGAAGAGAAAAGAAGACGCTGTGCTGTAAATTCCATTTATAAGCGGTGTTTATGCCATATTTAAGCTCCTCCAGCACGTCGAAATTTACAGCCCCTGAATGTTAAATACATCCAAATCGCGCCGTGTAAAAAAGTAATAAACCCCATACATCATGCTAGAACGCGGAAGGAAATAATACCGGGGTTTAAATGCGTTCACGTTGTGAAAACTGCACCGCGACAACTTCCAGGATGGGGCCGGCGAAAAAATTGTCTAGGGGAAAAGCGAGACAGGAGCGCTTGTTGTAATTTGGTTCTGTTTGGATTTTATATGTTCCTATATCTCCCCCGTCCAATTAACCCCGTCAGATAACGCGAGATCACTGTAGGGCAAGGAAATATACGCAGACCTACCCCTGCACTATTGTCAAGGCTTCTCCCCACTTGCCGCTTGCACATTTCGCAGGATTTTATATCCTCCTTGTCAGTTTGCATCTCGCCATGGGCGTACAAAAAATTTACAGTTTTTACTTAGCATTTTTTTAAAAATTTGTTGCTATAATCTTACCCCTCGCAACTTGCTTATCAACACATTGTTCTAATAAAGTGTCATTTACAGATTTTTATTTTTTAGTTTTGGAAATTTTTATTTGTACCGATTTCACGTTTTTAAATACTTTGTTGAGCTTTTCAAAGCTCTTTTTTTCTAAACCATTTTGGTTGTTCTCCAAAATTCAGAGTTTTAAATATTCGAGGGATAGTTATTTGGAAATCTCGTTTAGCTGTATAGTACTCAAAAAACGGAGATATTGCGTTTTATATTAAAAAAAAAATAAAATAAAAAGCCTTTATTTCAATGTTTTTCTTCTCCTGTTTACCTACCCGTCCCCATGTCGAAGGTTAAGAACTTTATGGTTTTCTGTAATAATTGTTTATTTGTATGTGTATGTACCTAAGTCTAAGTTTGTTCTATTGGTACGATACATAATATATTGTTCGTCTTTGGTTCTATATGTCTCTGTGTATTTGTCTGTTTAGTTTGTTTGTCATGATGCCTCTGTACGGTCCTGTATTACGGCTGTACACTCTTCAAGCTGCCATGTTGAGACTAGCAGCAAAAATTATTATAAAGTTCGTTATTACTACCTCCCATTAGCAACTTATTCATCGGATGAACTCTGGGCTAAACTAGTAGGTGTATTGCCCATACACATATACGGCTACTGTTAGCGACATTACTTTTGTTGGGTGCTGTCTTTCTTCATCTCCCTGTGGATTGTGATCTAGTATTTGGTATGATATATTCTACCTCCGTGTTTCTGCTCAAAATCTTTCGACTTTGGCCTGGTTTGCGTATCTCTGTTTGTCTATTTTCTTTTGTCTGTCTTTTTGTTTAGGAAGAGTTTCGGAGTCCGCAAATTGCGTATCCGTATGTGATGTACTGCAGATCTGCAAATGGAAGTTATATGGCCAAGTTACGGAACTTTATTTTGATAATCGGATCCCGACTTTATTTTTATAAAGATCTATTAAGGTTTCCGAAAGCTTTATTAGTTTGCAGACCTTGAAATCAAAATCAGATAATTTGAAAGAGATAATTACATTGAGTTATATGACCGCGATTCAAAGTTACTAAAGTCTTTAACCAAGAATTGTAAATAGGTGTTACCGATAGGTAATTGTACCTATATGGTAGGTAATGCTCCCGATATAGCTCCACCTAATCTTTAGCGCGTTTAAGAATTGTTTTTTTATTCAAATAAATAAAAAATTCATAAATATACAACCCATGGTTTTCTCTAACTCTATAACCTCTTGCATACTATAGCAGAAAAAAAATATTGTGGTTCCTTACATCGTCAATTAGATGAATTGCGTAAACAAGTAAGAAAATGTAGAACATCTTTCATAATATTTCATTTTGTATAACTACGGCGACGATGAGAAGATGTGACGATGAGAAAACTCTGTTTTAGGTACTTTATTTAAACTTCATCGTTAAAACCTTGATATTTACTTTTAATTGGTTTTTAAACTAAAGTTCGTATGTACAATTATTACTCTAACAGAGTATCAAAGTTAAACCCCTGTGTCTCGACGCTTATGCATCCAATTCCGTGGTGCACTGCAAAACTAAAAGCAAAATACGTGACGTGACACCCTGAAACTGAAACAGTAAAACTTGCTGAAACTCTTCCCCTCTTTTCCCTTGGTCTGTCCCCTTGATATTGCAGTCTTATAGTGTCCTGGCTGTTCCGTTTTGTGTCTTTGGTTGTTTCGTTTTCCATCGTTCCTTCTATTTATGATTTTAATATGAGACAGGGATGAAAGCGACGACGTGGATGGGATTAAGGATGCTTTGCGCTACAAAAGGTGTTGCTCTGTGGCTTTTAACATAAGCTGAATGGGCTTTTACCCAGAAACTTGCATATTACTTGAGTAAAGTGCCACTCACATATCTTTATTACACTTGCTATTAAAGCTTGTATTGTGAGATATATGTTGTTGAAATTTATGCCCATTTTACTGACTTTACATTGTACGAACTTGACTCGTTTCAATTTTTAACGAGAGAACTTTCAAGAATCTAAAAATGTCCTGGTTACGAGTAGAACTGTAGGTTTATTTCTGCGATGCATTATTCAAGAGGAATGGAAATCGAAGCAAGTACAACAAGAACTTGCAGTGCTTAATACCAAAATTTATGGAGAAATATCCATTTGTAAACAGAAAGTAGGGATAATATTGCAGCAAGTTGTCGACTTTTTCAGAATAGAATAGTCATGTTTATTTTTCAAATTACAAAATTGTTATTACATTGGTTTTTAGAGCAAGTTACTATGTAACACTTAAATTTTTTAATGTCATAATATCATAATATTTACATACCGAATAATAATATAATTTAAAGTGTAACCAGCACAATACCAAAGACATTCTATATACTCATAACTCAGGAGAACTATAATGTAACTCAACTCAGATATGATCGTAATACCAAGTTTTCAATTATTAAGTTAGGAATACTTTATACTTTATGGAAACTTACTCTTTGTCGGAAAATTCTAAATTTGTAAACCGCTAGAGAAGGCCTTTGTAAAACATCATTCTGTTGAGGCAAATCACGAACTAGAATAGAACCCCCTCCCCCCGCTACACTTATATTTTATAAAATAATTATCATCTATTAGCTACTTCTATGAAACAGGAATTTTCGTGACGTTGCTTTAATTGATCATTCTTTTCAAGCAAGTAGAACAGAAAGGTTTTCGATATAAGATCAAATAAAGGGTGAATATTATATTGCTGACCTAAATTTTTGTCGTGCTACTAAATATCCCTTTAAGTACGGTTTCATTAGTGAATTGAATCGCATTTCTTAGAATGAATGGACCGCTTTATGTAGAACTTTTTATGTGGCGTGCATGTGACATCTTTGACTTTTTAGGTTGGCTAAAAGCATATTTTTTTACATCAACCATCCTTGAAAGTTTTTATTCTTATTCTTATTCGCAGAAAAAAAATGAAATTTTATTATACTTAGAATATTAGTTACATTTTATGATTTTTGATATGGGGAAATATCTTTTTACTAAACTGGTGACGACATTTAGGGTTAGATTTGTTTCATACTTGATGCGATATAAAATTACAAATATTAATTACCTAAGATTCCTCAGTAAACAAAGTATGAGCATTTCTCATATCCCAAGGAATTCAATTAACATTTTGATGAATAGGACCACAGTTGATCATCGTTGTAAGGGCGATATTTGACTAAAGTCAGCTGGAGCTCCCTTGTGTATGAATCACATGTGACCTCTAGATGTCAAAGGGATAATTTCGAATATACTACTGAATAATTGAAAGAAAATGACGTTTTAAACCAAACAACACAGACCTAAATATTTTCAGTAAATTGTTACTGTTGCCTGGGATTGAAAATTCCATGCGTATTCCTGAATTCTGTAGCCAAACTGAAACTACACGATCTTCAGGCAGAACGATGACTCTCAAAGTTTTTGAAAAAACTTTTTTTTAAGAAAGCGGCTTCATAATAGCAATATCTAAAAAAGGAGAAATACAGAGTGTAAAGCGTGATACCTAACAATTGTTATTGGTCAACTTTCGATAACTAGAAACTTGCCACACGGAAACAAGAAAAGTATACTAACAACATATCCCCTGACAAAACTTATTGGGTAGTGTAGGGATTTGGATTTTATTTTTTATGCCAAAACCGTAACCGATGTAAGGTTTGCAAGAGACATAAGATGTAAGTAATAAAAATGCCGTTCCGGTATAAAAAATTGAATTGATTACAGCGTTGAAAAAGTTTGCATCAATTGTAATGTGACATTCAGGTCTCAGGACACTATCATACTGTGATGATGATGTACTTATAAATGTATCACATGCCAAATATTATCGAAATTATTCAAAGAAGCTCTGTTTAAAAACAAAATATATTCTTGTTTTTTAAGAAGTTTTAAACGGAATAGCGCCTTAAGGCTCTTTAACAGAACACATTTGTATAATTACAGATTGATGCCGACTACTAAGAACATAGGGACTTGTGCAAATATTAAAACACTTAGGCCCAACTGCACCGGTTACACTTAAATAATAAGCGTGGCTTAAAAAATCAATTGCCATGGACACAATTCTTGTAACAATTTGTATCCATGGGAATTAATCTTTTAAGCGACGCTTATATTTAAGTGTAACCGGTGCAATAGGGGCTTACAACTGTCAAATAAATTAATGATTAGGAAAATCAAGGAACAGATTTTATTTATTTAACATTACTCGTAATCAATAACACGCAAATAAATTTGTTCCTCTTTCTGTTTTTTTAATTTTCCTAATCATTATTTTATTTGACAGTAAAATGCTCTAATATTTAAACGCTGTGGCTAGCGTCCCGACTCGGGATCCACGTTCAGTCCAGAATAGCGTCATCGAATGACGTCACAAATTAGCTGTCGGAACTTTTATTCGGCCCGACTCGGGAATCAACCTGGTCCCGACTTATGAACATTTTTACATTGTTTTCGTTACATTTCGTTGCAATCGGTACATAAGCAACTTAAAAATACATTGGTAAACGTAAAGCGTTTCATAAACAATAAACTAATACATACAAATATTTTCTAACTTGAGCATTTTAAACAATACCACTGCCTTTTAGGCAACTTTTTAAGATTTACGCATTTAATATGACAAAATTGTGTGCATTTAATTGACGCGCGGAAATCAGCAGTTATTTCACACACTTCACAACATACGTCGCACGGCCACTTATTATTCTCTTTTTTGTATATCATATTTATAAAATATCCTAAATTTCTTGCCAACTTCCAACCTATACGTTAAGTCATTTCATTAACATAATAAAAGCATCAGAAGTTAAACGCAAACTTACATTTCTTACAGCCAAATAATAACACATTTATTAAAAAAAAATAAACACCCCAAACATTACAAACAAACTAACATAACCTAAAAACGGCATACTAGAACTAGGGACTAAACGTGGATTTCCGAGTTGGGGCGGAATAAAAATCCCGACAGCTATTTCTGAAATCATTCAATGACGTTATTCGGGACTGAACGTGGATCCCTAGTCAGGACGCTAGCCACACATAAACTCGCTTAGTGTAAAAGCATGACTGGCGTGCATGTTCCTATGTTCCTAGTAGCCGGCATCAATCTGTATAGGTATCATCATATTTTTGCTCGAAGAATATGAAATGGTTTCAGTTTGGCTTAGCTACAGACTTAGGTACACCCTTTGTATATTCCATCTCTGAATGAATGTATCCATTAATTGTCGCCATGATGATATATCAGCTGCTTTTAACATGCAATTATCATAACAGCGTTTCCCTAGCCAGTCCTTAGTTGTCCGTGATCCAATCTTCACATCATTAGTTTCCATTCAGAATGTTCCTACTCCGTTTATCACTGTTAGTTCGCCTTAGATGACCTGCCAATTGGCACATCGAAAATGGTATTCGTATGTAAACATATTATAATACTTTTTGACCAATCATTTGATTTTCGTGTTATATAGTCGCGCTCTGAATAACTTTATGTAGGTATATAGTTATATTCTCCGGCCCAGGTATATCATGTTACTATTCCAATTTAAGTTCCTTCCACGTTAATTTGTATTTCTGGTTCAGGGTACATTATTTTTGTTTTGTCTAAGTTCATTTTAATTAATTTTGGAATTCCTTATAACGGTCGGTGGATCATATCTTCCAATTCCTCCCCACTCTGTGATAGAAGGAGAATATCGTCAGCATAAAGTAGATTAGTTAACCTTTCCCCGTTCAAGTCCATTCTCTTCTACGTCCAATGCATTTCTTGAATATATTTGAATATATCTTCAAGTGCCAGAGTTCGGAGGTAGTGCATCACATTCTATCACCACCTTATCTTTTACATAAATGTACAATCCACCGAATCTCTTCACCACCTACAAGAGAAGTCTTCATACAAGTATCAAGTCGTAGTATCAGAGCGAACCATTCCAAATATTGTGTATCATTCAGTTACTACGAGGACAATAATTAAAAATAATAAAACTAATTGAATAAAATAATATAAGCATCACACGGTCTTCCCCTTAGGACGTATATACATCAGCGCTAGTGATTTTCTCCTCTTCAGAGCAATTTTGGAACCACCGTGAATAACACTCCGTGGTTGGAACTATTTATTCTTCAAGATCTTGGATACATGCCCTTGAGTATTATGCTATTTTGCAGCTCTAGAAATAGTTCAAGGGGAAAAAGTCATAGTGATTAGGGGTTGTGGTAACATTGGGAGTTTCGAAGCCTTAAAAAATTCCAGAAACAGTGCCTGTAAGGTATATCAAGTTTTAACCGCAAAATATTACCGTTAGATTTTGCTTTCTCATTTTTATATGGTATACCTACATGGCCTCATTTAATGCAATACAATTCGCCACTGCTTCACCCGAGTAGATCTTGCAGATGACCAATGACAGAGTTGTCAATAGTAACAAAAAATCAATTTTATTACTTAATTTTGTTGTAGTAAATATATCAGTAACTCATGGTTACCAATTAAACCAATATTTTAGTGGGCGTTTTCTGTTACTCTTTTTTTCATCAATAACGTTCAGCTGCTCATTGTTGAACATAGCTGTCTCATTGGGGTTTCCTTTACTCTTGACTTTATTTATTTTATCTCGAAGGCGACGTGTCATTTTGAAACCACTGCAGTAGGTCACTTTAGAACCATATTCCTATTAAGTAGTGAGAAGTGAGTAGTGAGTTTGTATAAGAAAGGAAATTAGTATCGACGATTTAAAACAAATTTGTATTTTTATGCACTAGAGAAACTAGTGCTGAAGTGTAATATATTATGACGTAGATATATTTATGTTCCCATATCTAAATTATTTCCATTTGTTTAAACAACAGACTGAGTGTTTGAATATCTACACATCCAACCAATGTTAACATTGTGTGGGCACAACCTCTTATTCATGGCTTAAATTGAGAGCGTTTGCTAATTTAATTAATTAAGTAAACCTTTGTGAGAGACTCCTTGTTGTTAAGCTCTTCTTAATTTATAATTAATCTCCCTCATGAGCTTTTCAAAATTTAAGGATTTAACATCGGAGAAGCCACAATATTTCTTATCTTGACTATACCTTATGAATTTTGAACTAGTCGCACTTTCTCGTAGTTATAATGATTTCTCTAACATTTGTAATGTTATAATTGCTACGCTAAGACGAATATGAAATTCCGTTGTCGGTTTCACATTCCTAGCGCAGATATTGATGTGGTGTTCACTTTGAGGACGAATGATGTGGTTCATGCCTTTGACGTCAGGTAATTTTCCTTCGACACCATTCGACAAATTGAACGGCAGTTTCGCCACAATTGTATGACGAACAGAAAGCTGAGCTGTTTTAGAAAGGACTTCCATTTAAATCTAGATGTCGTCCTGCTTTCCCAAGTAATCCTTCAAGTTAGCCTTTTTCTTTGTTTGTCCTGTTAGCCCTCTATGTTAGGATTATAAGAGCTACACAATTTCAGTTTAGATCTTTGGCTTCTCAAAGCAATTTGTGAGTTTTTCAGAAAATAAAATGTAAGAAGCTATCCAGGCATACCTGAAAGCGTCTTTTTTGAATTAAATATATATAAATAATTTAATAATATTTCTGGGGTTGTATACAATAAAAGTAATGAAATTTTTTAGTATTAACATGTAAGAAGCTGCAGATATACCACCTTGTATAATAACGCGGGAGGTAGTAATATTTTCTGATATTGTTTTTAGAAAATTTTCAATTTAATTAGTTGTTTTAATAAACTGCGTAAATAAAATTAAAGAACTATAGGAAATTAATAAATTCAAATTAATCGGAATAAGAAGTAAAAATATCATATTTCAGAGCGGATTCTTACGTTGTCTGAATTGGCTTAAATTAATGTAGGTATTTTAATTGTACGTGTATAAAAAAAATTAATAATTAGAAGTAAACGGTCTCAATTTTGATTGCAATAACAGAGCTATACAAGAAATAATTTTTATGCAGAAACGGCATTACAAGCATATAATATTACGTAAAGTGTCTTAACACATATGCTAGGGTTTGTAGCATCATTTACAAAAATCAACAAAAGCTTTTAGCATTTACTGTTTCAGACCTTTGTACAGAATACAACAAAGATTAAATTGCCAGAATATTAAACCGCAAACTTTGGTGGTGCTCCGAATATGCGGTGTTAAAGTAGAATTAATTAAATTTTACTACCCTTTTATCCCATTTAGCTGTTCTTACTCTTCTTTTCCATTTATTTACTAAAATAAACAATAAAAATGATGATTGTTTTTTAAATACGAAATCAACACAGTGCAGTTACCTAATGTGTTTTTCTGCCCCCTGGAAGGGGTAGTAAAACTTGATAATATCCAATAACTTATTCTATAAAAAAAATACAAAATTAAACGACTAAATTTTTAAACATTTACTAATTTTCAATGACGGCCACAATAATCAATGCGCTTCATAATCAATAATCTGATTGTCCTTACAAACAACTACAGATCATAAATTCTAGGGAAAGTGAGATAGCACGGGACACTTTTGATTTGTTTTCTAAAAAAAATTTTAAGTGAATGACATAAACTAAAAGTAAAAACTGCTAATTATTCTAGATAGTAAGGCCATTGGGATTTTAAGGAGAAAATTAAAAAAAGATAAAATCTAACTGAATGTAAATACGTAGTACTATTCTGATATAGATGCGACTATATTTTCTAAATAATTAATTGTGACGGGTAGTGTGGGACAAGTAAACAAATTAGGCAGAGTGTGACTTTCAGATTGACGTTTTTAAGGAATGCTACTAATTGCGTGTATTTACCAATGTCCAAGTTCTTCTTCATGTTAATAGTGGCCCTTAACATAGAAAAATATGTCCACAACGTGGATGGTTAAATTAATTTTAGATTTCCCAGCGAAAAATGCGAGAAAAACCTTTTCTGTCAAATTTTGTAATTTATTTTACTTGCACCAATCTTCAAACTTATGATATTCTAATTCGTATTTTGCTTTAGATTTTATTGGTATAAGGCCAAGGGACAAAATTGCCGCATTTACTGCTATTTCAATATCGGATAGCTCTGAATCATTTATTTTTATACTGACTTTAATAAAAACCAATAGTAATTTTTGTAAATAACGGTAACTAATTGTGGTAACCACAAACTACTATCAAAGTTCAAAATTGGTATAGTGGATTATATTAATACACCTTCTCTGTCTTATCTACAGAAAATCGGCAAGACAGAAAAGTAAAATTGAACGTCGGTCGTAAGAAATTGTTCAATTTTAATAATTGAGACGTCATTGTTTCACATGTCAGTGTCAAATTACCTATTTAGCCAACTTTTTCATAATGGTGAAATGGTTTAATAGCCAATCGAAGAAGTTAATTTTGAAGATACTAGCGTATTTTGAGGCACATAATCATTATTACGAAGCTCAAGGAAAAACTAGGGTCAAAACAGCTGCTGAAGCTTTGAATGTATCTGTAAGTGCTATATAGATCAGCTGAAAGATTTGTCTACTATCTCGCATACAGTATAATTATGCGAAAACGATTTCAAACAAAGTCAAATAACGCAAAACCAAAGTAAATCCTTCAATCTTACATGCATTATGAGAAATAATACCTACCCAAGATGTTTGCCGAAAAAAAACACGTTACTATTACCTCTACATCGCCCCACCAACGTTTTTCTAACAAATTTTCTTAAAAAGCTCAACTAATATATGGTTTTCTAACACTGGATATAACTTAAAAAAAAAGATGTAACTGAAAAAAGTTCAACAATTTTAAGCCGGTGTTTGTTGACGAAACATGGATTTTTAGCAAAGGTGGTAATGGGAAATTATGGCAAGATGAAATTATGACTAGATACTGTTACCAAGGACGATACTGCTACCCAATAAAGAGGGGACGGTGTAAGATAATTTTCAGGTGTTAACTTTAAACATGAGAAAAATTACAATTTATCGCCAACAATTATTTCGACGCAAGAATATATAGGTACACCTACTAGCCAATTGTAAATGTAGCGATTTGTTCTTTCATAGCCATGCTAGGTGAAAATAATTTTTGATAATACTTTATAACAGCAAAGCTGCTATTTCAAAATCTGGTTAGTTGACTCATCGTCGCTGAATCGTTTACGTTAACTTAACGCCAACAATTAAGTTCATGTTAAAACTGATTCATATGACATATTTACACTGTAACGGAAGATTATGATAGGCAATACGGCTAAACAGCTAGAAATTATTAGATATGATTAATTGTTTAAAGGGAAATTATTAATAGTTTTCATCATGTCAAATAACTTTATTTTTCTAAAAATACGTCAACAATAGGTACGTCTGGCAATATTTCAACTTAAGTAATAGTGATCGATGTTATCACAGATAATAAATAGGCTATCTGTCATCATAATACTTTACTAGTATTGCAACAGTTTTTTATTTGTTCCGCAAATATTCAGTTTGTACTCATTTTAACACAATTTATTGTTGGCGAAAAGTGATAGCAACAGTTCTCTTCGTGCACGCAGTTGCGACTAGGGCTGGGCGATACCATGAAACGGGTATCGAGTATCGATACCAATATGGTATCGATATTACTCAAAAGTATTGAAATATCGAAAGTATCGAAAATATCGAAGTATCGAAAGTATCGAAGTATGTTGTCTGTGAACTGAGTAACTGACTTGCGAGTAGTGTGTCTGTTACTCATGCCGTAAACAATGAATATGAACGTGTTTGGGTACTGTTTATTTTAAAATGCATACCTACTATTTGGTAATGCTAAGCATAACAAATCGTCTAAAAATTAAAAACCTAACACGTCACTTTTTTTCGTTCTTGGCATATAAGGGAGAGAAAAAATATACATACCCCAGTTGATCCTATTTGATGATTCAATCTAATATCTCAATTGTAATTAAAAATAAAAACTTAAGTATGTGAGGAGGTAAATGGGTATACCTACTCCTGGAATTACACCAAGTTAAAGCTCCTACAGAAACTAAGCGAGCCTGTCACATTAATTTTCTAATACATTAGATACCTTGAATAGTTTTCTTGATACTTAGATACTTTCGATATTTCGATACTTCGATATTTTCGATACTTTCGATACTTCGATACTTTTGATACTTCAATTCTTTCGATACTTCGATACTTTCGATACTTCGATACTTTTGATACTTCAATTCTTTCGATACTTCGATACTTTCGATACTTGGATATTATCGATACTTTCGATATTTCGATATTTTTGAATATTGGTATCGATATTCGATCCAATTCAAGTATCGATACTTCGAGCAAGTATCGATACTTTGCCCAGCCCTAGTTGCGACCAATATCTGATCTAACCTATGGTTACGATACTTTCGAAGGTGCGTTGTCTTGGAAACCTTTTGCAGGTGCGATATTTCTATTGTTTATTTTTAAAGTGGGAGTGATTTCTTCTTACAACTGAACCAATCGGCTTGAGATTGTGAAGCCGGTCACTTGTTTAAGTTCAAGCGCTTTAATTGATTAGATTAGATTATTTTTTGATGTTTATTAATCATCGACTATTTCTTTGTGGATCTAGTGTTTTTGTTAATTTGGTATGTGATTGCATTTTATTTACCTTGTCAAAAAATTCCTGCATCGTTTCATGCGGTGTCGTTTCTTTTAATATCGAAATTTGTGGGTTTGTTTAAATCTGCTCAAATGTATTGTTGAGATGCAATATAGAATTATTTAAACTAGGAATTTGAATAGGTTTGTGTATGCATTTTTCAAAGTTTTTGTACTACCTTATCAGAGATAATCTGGCAAGGTAATCTCTTTTTACTTTCCCATACCACTACTGGTATAGGGAAGTATTGATATCATGAAAATTTTCGAAATCGAGATTTTCGCGGAAATACGTCTTTTGGGCCTCCAGGAATCCAAAAAAGTGGTCTAGAAAAAATGTCTGTCTGTGGGTGGGTGGGTGGATTGGTATGTAACGCCTCTAACGCAAAAACTAGTGAACCGATTTTGATGAAATTTTAAATGAAGGGGTATATCGAAAATTCATCGACAAAACAAGCTTTTCAAAAAATTCCGAAACCGGAAGCGGAAGTTAGACATGTTTTTTTGGTATCATTTTTTTCAGAAGCGGAATTTTGAAAATCTGAGATGGGGATATGAAAGAAGGGCATAATTCAAGGGAAACAGTTTTTTACCGGACTCTCTAACTTCAAAATGGCGGTCGCTATGATTTTTTCAAAATTTCGAATTTAACGCCCCGTAACTCAAAAACCAGTTATCTGATCAGGTTCCGCAACAGCTTGTTTGAAAGCCCTTTGGGGGTACTATACCATGAAGCGAAATTTATGTAGTAAATCCAAAAAAGGTCCTAACGGCGCTCTTCCAAAAATTTTGAAATTTTTGAAAAATTATTACAAAAAAACTGGTCTAAGGAATTTGTTTAAATTTTCTATACTTATGCAGCTTGGTATTAGCTACATTTTTATTTTTTGATGAACGCCAGAATTCCACTGTGGCGCCCTCTACGAAATTTTGAAAATCGGAAATTGATGCTCCTATAGCGCCTTTAGTAGTCAAAATATGAAAGAAGTTTAAATACAAAAGTTGTTCAGTATATAGATTTGCATTTTTCTAAATTTATATTACGTATACAGGGTGTTTGGTTTTCACAGTACAATAAGCAACTTTGTTATTTTAAATGAAACACCCTATATATTATTATATAATTGAATGAAAAATTTAATTGTCTATCACATAGTATAAGGTGTTCATATGGCTAAAATGTACGGTTAATGAGAAATTCGTGAATTTTGAATATTTAGGTTGGACTCGGATCGTCGGTCGGTCTCGGTAGCGATCGTCCGACTTCGCCAATTGTAACTTCTAGCCGCGATAGATGCGTATCTTGGTGTCTTTCTTTTGTTCATATCGAACCCGTACTCGTTTTTCTCGCGAGGCATTCAAATGATTTCCAATGCTGCCTCGCGAACTACTGTTGAATAGCAAAAACAAAATGTTTATTTTTAGTATGGGAAAGTCCAGGGGAGGTTTGCACCTCCACTTTGTTTTATTGTGACTCTTTTATTTCTTGGTGTAATTATCTTTTACTTTTATTGCTATTTATATGTGAAATATTTTCATGTTATCGACAGCAATTTTATTCTTTATTTAATTTATTTTGATCGTAACTCGATCTAGCACGCAACTCCTTTTTTTCTATAATTTGTTTATTTTATCTCATGTTCATGTTTGATAATAAATCCTTTTAGTTAAATCCTTTTTTTATCCTTTAATAAGCCTCTGATAAGTAATATAGTTATTAGCATTTTACGTGTATCCGATTTTATATAATACCTCAACAAATTTTTCACAATTTGGGAAGTTTATTTTCTCATGTTTTTGTTTTGGGGGTCATATCTGGCATTACTAAGTAATTAAATAAGGATTTATTGGGTTTAAGTTTCCGGATTATTCATGGTTTTTGAATTGTCTGATTGGGTATTCCAGAGGATTCTCAATAGTAGTCAACCTTCCAAAAACGTTTTCCGAGGTTACATCAAAGACGCTAAACATTATCTACATTTTCTTAAAGAAATGCTTTCAGGTTTACTTGAAGATACGCCACTAAATAGGAACCTACTTACTTTCAGTAGGAGATATGTGCTGGTGGTCCTAAATAATAGATCCCAAGATCCATATTTTGTGTATGGATTTATCGAAAACCTCAAACGTCACCGTAACCGTTGCAAAGTTGGAATAAAGCATTCGATATGTGGTTCAGTAAATTACGCCTCAAATTTTACAAAATGTTCAAAATTCTATTCCACTAATAGTTGCTGTATGTATGCAAGTTAATCTATCACTTGTTACGTGTTAATTTTTCCTTTTGGATTCGTCGACCTTTCCGCGCTATTCAGATTCCACAATCGAAGCATTTTTGGTGACCTTATTCGATTGCATCCAAACCAAATTCCGATTTCCGCTCGCAATTTTCATAGCCTATAAGATTAACTTAACCTCTTGTTTTCATGTTTACTGGCGATACCTACTTTCCGTAAGTATCGATCTTTTTGCTACATTTTCCGACCTTTGTTGTATTTTATGTTAAAACTGCGTATTTAGTGACTTTAATATCTGCGTAATAGTATATTAAGTATTAAGAACGGTAAGGACATTTTACCGATCGAAGACAATAGTTTGGAGGAGGAGCGCAGCGACGATTATTGTCTGAGATCGGTAGTCCGTAACGTTCGTGATGCTTATGACGTTTTTTGCGCTACTGAATCCGGTAAAAAGAATTTTTAATAAATTAATAATTAATACAGATTCAAATGCGATAATTGTCAGTCTCCGCATCACGTTGCCGTATTGTCGATTGATATATTGCGTTTCTATAGCAATCTGTAAACAGTTACCGCCATTGCAGTTTTTTGTGAAAATTATTTGGAGTTCCGTGCTAAAAATGAATTTTTTGCGCTACTGTGCTCTATTTCATTGTTTACCGCGGCTGTTTCCAAGACAGTAAGTTATGTTTACTAGTTGCTAAGGATAAAGCCGTCGGAAAAATACTTTGGGGTTCTAGAACGGTAAGTAAATTTACTCAAAACGAATGTGCCATGTAATTTGATAAATTAATGTCAGTCACAAATGTCAGTTTAGTTAAATAAAATGAATGCAATTTCCAATGTTAGTTAAAACAAATCCTGGAGCTTTTAATTTCTCATTTCTTGCAACAAAGTACGCCAGCAAAGATTTTTCATCAATATTTGTACTTTTCTTGGTACACCAATTTTTAGAATGATATTGTAGGTACCTTCGTAGCGTCTCTCTAGACTCAGGAATGAGAACCGAACACCCCACATTCCAAGCTTCTTCTATTTCGTTTTCGGAATCATTTTTAATTTATTATGGAACCCCAAACAAAACTTTTTGACACAGCCTTGATCTATTTGAATATTAAACAAGATATAAAAGAACCCAGAAACTAAATGCACACTATATAAAAGTCAAGTTCATAAACTGAAGTATGCAAAAAGTTGTGATGGATTTTAGTAGCTTATGAACTTCAACTATGATATGATTGTAATAGACTGCTCAACATGTCTCCAGAGTTGAAGATTGGAAACCCGTTAAGGGTTTTCAACTCACGTAGAAAAGTTTATGGAAAGTTACATAAATCTGAGGGCGTACTTCAATGTACAAACTAATGTATTTCAAACGTAATACGGGCATACCATCATCTAAAATTAACTTTTCCAAACTCTAGCACATAATTTTCAGCTAACGAGTTTAATGGTCGGACCCGCATGAAAACTTTGGAAATTTTTCCTCTCGTATGTGGGCTAAATTTCCAAATTGGTCGAATTTAATTGAATTAATAATAAATTTTCAGTACTAAAACAAGTGGTTTTAGTGGCAAAACAAATCCGAAATTAGTAAAATTCAGAGCTGGAGAGTGCTTTTACAACTCCATTTAGTAGGGAAATTCATCAGAGCTAATTAGATTGACACGTAAATGAATTCCAGTCGACTCCTTTGCTGTACCTGACGCTTTCTCCCACAAGGTCTTCTGCTGTTAGAAGTCTACTTTAGGGGTGCACAGGGAGGCATTTAGGAAACTAATTACCTCGAGGCATCTCCAAACGCTTTACAAATGCATCAAAATTGAATTAAACACTACTCTCACGCATCTAGCACACTCCTCTATATACATGGATGAGTTTAGATGAAAATCCGGAAAATGTCAGAACAGGTCAAGGTTGCTAATTAATAGAAATCCCTGGCTCGGTATTTTAACATAAACACGAGAAGTCTGATTTAAAGTTTGGAGTTTCCATCTGATAATGTGATTCAGTTGGAAGTTGCCAGGTGCTTCGCACCTGCACATGGTCTCACTTCAATTAAGTTCTAATTTCCAAGTCCATTAACCGGAAACCGAACTCCGAAGTTCGATTTCGAAGACAGCTAACAATTGCACCTCTAATATTTGCTTTTGGTTAACTCAGTTAGTGAACCGATGAAGCAGATAAACTCTAAAAAGTCAACATTTAAAGCTTTTCCGATCATTAATTTTATTTTTAAGTTTAATTTGCAAGAAAATTAAAACGAGTTAGTGTAATGATTAAAATTTCGCTAAATCATAAAATATTTACCCAGTAAACAAGTTTTTAAATTTATTTAAAGCGCGCGTGTATAGAAAGTTCGGGGAGGGTTCAGACTTTACTGTAAATGCAAATGCAAAATATGAATTAAAGATAAAGGTGTTAAACTTTCTTCTTCAAATAATATATCCCTTATATTAAAACATTATTTTGTCATTTTTAACGCTGTTTTAAAGAAAAAATAAATTCAACAATAATAAAAGGGGGAAGTGTAACATGAACCATGAAACATTAATGTTCGTCACTAAATTTTCACCTACACTTTAAGTTGGAAATAATTTATGATACACTTAAGACGAAAATTGTCGCTTTTATCTTTAAAGTGAAATCAAACTGGATTAGGATCTTTCTTTTGTTGGAACGTTTGTACCGATTCCCAAATATTGAAATTTTTATTCTGCGTTCTCCTTGTTGCATCAAAAAAACTAGCTAGGAATAGTAGAATATGATCAACAAAATGTTCGAAAACAGTTGGTCATTAAATGTAATTAGTGTCTTGACTTGTTTCGATTAAAACTGACTTTGATAGTGTTGTCAAGAATATAAACAAATCAAACCTGCGGCTTAAGTAAAGATACAAAATTTATATTGCCCAACCATGATGGTAAATTTTGTTGATCATAAGTTATATTATGCACCGAGTAGTGAGGATTGCGATCACTTGATAGGATGAAGTGTGTGACCCGATGAAATGCGAGTGTCGTAAATTATTCGAGTGAATAAAGATTAACACTGCGAGTACTTGTTCTACAACCATTAAATTGGATTTTCCTCTCTTTAGAGATTATAATTTTTGTTAAAGCTATGTATGTAATATATGACATTTAAAAATATTATTATTGTAAAAGTTTGTTTACCTCCATGATCACTTGATTAGTTGCCCACGTAATGCACATTTGTGATTGGTTATCATGCTGTTGAGTAAAGAAAATTCTTTATTGTGATTGCTTCTAAATTTGTTGCTTAACAACGGTAAATAAATATTCACGTTACGTATTTATTAAAAAATAAATTAGTGTATAATTTAATAGCTGTATCAAACGCTTTATGTTTAATTTAGATGTATATAGCAATACCGGAAATAATCTTAGCTGTAATTTTATTTATACCTTCTCGCTGATGATGTTTTTAAAGAGCAATCCTTATTAATTAGAACATTTCGGGTAATAATGTCTCCCCATTATTTTCTGATAGCGGTTTAAGAATGATTGTAAATAAAAGAATTGAAGTGGATCAGTTAGAAAATGGAGGAAGTTTTAAAGAAATTCACGTCCAAGACGAAGCTGTTTTGTTTTCTTTGATTAGTTCCGCATTTGTTAAGCACCATATAATTGATTGCGACGCTTTGTTTGGGCGGCGATAAAGCAAAGCGTCGCTAATTAAAACAAGTTTTCTAAAAGTTTATAAATGCCACTTTGTAACTGTCTTATTCAACATGGGCTCTTCAATTTTACGGTTATTAGGCTCAGTTCCGATCCGCGAAATTCAAACTTTTTCACTTACAAACACTTCTTATTGAAAACTTTCCATTCTCATTTGGAATTGAGTTGATTAAAAACGAAAATACTCGCATTTAGTAATATATCAGAGTCGCGTTTGAATTACAAATCAGTCGAATAACATTTAGATTTATAGACAGCTCTTCGAATCTAACAGACCCATAATTCATGCGGAGAAATTAAATTTTAATGAACGCGAGTCAAGTTTGGTGAATTCGATATTCCAACCTGAATTGGTTTGTGTGGTTTTCATTATCTATTGGACTTTTCAATTAGTTGGTACTCAATAATCCATTGTTCCTCGACTCGTTCAAACCTCTTCTTCTCGTTTTAAACCGCACCATAAATTCACAATAACAAATGATCATTATTGTTTGCTTTTGCCCACTGGTTAGATAATTTCAAACCGAAAAATGATAAACATTTGGTGGAGGCGCCGCTTTTAGCAAATTCATATTTTATGTTTTTAATGAAAAACTAGTGGGCAGGAGATGATAAATTTAAGAAAAAATGTAGTGTTTTAGTAAGAACTTATTTTTTTGGTAATACTATTTTATTAACACTTGGTTTTTACTTTACAGAGATCAAGACATCACAGAGATTCTATAACTCTTCCTAGTTCTTCAACCACAACACATATCACATTGTTAGAAACAAGTGAGTAAACGTAATAGTCTTAAAGTAAATGTTTTCGTGGTTGTCACTTGGTAATTTGCACTAATTTTGCGTCTTGAAGGCTCTCAGAGAGAGGACAATTGGTGGTGACAGTAAAAGCAGTCAATTTACCTTGTTACAATTACACTGGCAGTGGTAATTGGTAATATCTACGCCGAAGAGCGTTCCCTCTTCATTTCCATTATTTGAAAACAAGGACTATAACATCTAATTTAGAGCCTGGATTTCCGTTCCTTTGTTTCAGGTCCCTGCTTAGTTCATTACTGCATGAAAGGTCATGAGTGCACGTTAACAGATACAGGTGAAGCCACGTGCATTTGCCAAAGACAATGCAATGTGCACCGCAAGCTCATTTGCGGTTCTGATGGGCACATTTATCCCAATCATTGTGAACTGCATCGAGCTGCCTGCCTTACAAAGACGGCCATCACCATAGAACGCGGAGTACATTGTGTTAAACATGGTATGTAAATTAACGACAGGCACTCTATGCTTTAATTTATAATAATGTATGCAAATTAGCGTGTGGGTTTATTTATAACTAAGTAACGCTGTACCTTGTGACAATGTTGACATGTTACAGGGAAAGGGTGGGCTCCCACCTTGGAGCATACAAATTTATATTTTAACCAGTTTGCCACTACTACTCCTGATTTGTTAGATGACGACGATAATAATACGACCCTTGCAAGTGGTTTCACTTCCACTACACCTTCTGACGATGTTATATCCACGCCCAAGAATGACTCTACGCTTGCAACTGTAAGAATCATCTTGTTTTTTCCAAGCTTCGGGGAAACTTCTCAGAATTATTAATCAATTCTGAGGGTTGTTTCCCAAAAACTTTTGAACACCGCTACACTCATGTGGAATACTAAAAAAGCTTAATTCTAGTTCACCATTGCCACAATTTCAAATTTGCAAATACCCAACGAGATTGTATCTGTACACGAATTAGATAACGAAATAGACACTGGAAAGGACGAAGCAAACGAAGACAGGAAGGGGTGTACAATGCAAGAATATGAAATAATGAAAGTAAGGAGAAAGGAAACTGATTATTTTCATAACGCCATTCACATGTTAACTTTCAGGACAATCTGTTGCTATATAATCACGCAAGGCTTATGTCTCAAGATAATCACAGTAAAGATTATTTAGTTTCTATTATGTTTTCCCATTATGATCAGAACAACAATGGAAACCTGGAAATATCAGAGTTGAACACGGTAAGCCTTTTGTTTTTCTTGTTTAATTTAAAATTCATCAACAGAACTATATGCTAATAATAGTTAATTGAATATTTATGAAGTTTCCGCTTTGAAAAATTAGTCGAGAGTTTCCTGCTGACCGTTCTAGAGATCGGATTTCCGTTAACTCTTATCTCAGTTCCGTTTCTCTCACAGACGGAAGTGCGAGTTTGTTTTAAGACTTAGCCTGGATCCTGAAATTAAATCCTAGGTTTTTAAACTCTCGAAAGATTAGTTCAGGTTTAGAAAAGATAAGAATATGTTAAATTGCAACAGATATTTCTACCGTTTAAGGGTGGTTGGATTTTCCTCAAGAAAAACATTTATTGAATTATTTCTGGTTTAAAAGTAGTTTTTCTCGGAATTTACAATTTACTTGATTTTATTTATCAAATATCACAGATTTATAAGTGATAATAAAAATCGAGTGGGCATTGAAATTATTACCGAAACAATAGTTTATTCGTTCCGTATGTCGCCATTATAAAGTTGTCTTTGATAGCTAAAAAAGATATATGCAATTTTAACTTAATACTTATACTCTTACTTTTAATTTCCATGCTAGTTTGGCATAATTACTACGTACCGATTCTAGACTCAAAAACAAAGAAATAAGGTTATATGAGAGATTAAATGAGAGAGTTTCCAGCAATTAGTGCATACATCCGGAGATGGATATATTCTGATATATAACTTAAATGATGATGATAATATTTTGAGCTATAAAGCTTTGCATGGAATTATACCAATACCAAGAAGACTGACTGGTGAAACTGGTCAGTTTTCTAGAAAACCGATTATTCAATATGTTGCGAAATATTGCATTACCATTTGCCATAGGCGCCGCGCCGCCTGCAAAAATTTGATGCACAATCTTTAACAGGAGATATAACTTGTAACTGAAGTACTCTCGTGTAGATATATGTTTATAGTCTGATACACCTATAAATTTTTTCTTTGTTTTGAATCTAATATAAATTCAGGAAAAATATCCTGACTTTCCAGAACAACAAATTTAAATTGTAAACGTTATATCAATTCAGACATATAATTTCACGAACCCCGCGTGTACTCGTCAGACTCACCGTAGTCCGAGAATTGCAGTTTGAAAATTGCAAAATTTGTAACATTCAAAAATATAGCTTTATGTATAAAATTGCATGTAGGTACTTCTCTTGCCATTCTAGTATAGTAGGCGCAACGAAAGAAAAGCTTTCGCAGGAATATTAGGTAGGAATCAGACTGCACGACCAGAGCGACCGTCCAAGACCGACCAAAATTTCAAACACGTGTACTTATATGACTAAACTCAGACTGCAGCGGAAGCGAACGACCACGTAGGCCGGCATCGACCGTCCAGATTTGAATTTCAAACTTGTTTGAAATTTAGACGCTCTTAACCTGCGAACGCATGCACAATCTTTAGGTTACCTACTAACAAACGTAAAAAACACACCTTACCTGACGGGATAATAGTTATTTTTTATACAAGACGATAAAATTATATTAATTAAATTTTATCGTCGTGTATAAAATTCTATTTTTTTGTATAGCAGATGTTAAAAAATAAGAAAAATTTGCAAAAAAAACAATTTAAAATTAGATTATATTAAACCCGAAAATCTCAGTAGCAAAGGTTTCCATTCGGTTTCCATGGAGTTTCCAGAAAATTAAAGTACTTTATCTATCTTTGCGGTTAAAGTAATACTTGATCAACTATTTTTAGTCGAACAAAGCACACTTTAACATCTGCTATAGAAAAGAATATATTATTATGCCTGACAGTATTTTGCGAATGCGGTTTTAATATTTGACATGGTTAAATAATAAGTTCTCTCACTTCACTTTTATTTTTAACTTGACAGGTGCCTGAACCATTTTTTAAATTTCACAAAAATCTCCAACCGCAAAGTAAAACACACAAACACTGTAATCACTGTAATATTAAATTTGCACAAACGTCAAAACATCATTTAATTGTTTCTGCACAGCCTGCTATTTTGTTTAATTTTTATATTTCTTTAAATTTCTGAAAAACAAATCTATCGATTTTAATTTAAACGAACATCAACAATTATTATTGCCAAACACTTTGACAAGTAGTGACAATAAAAACATCCAGTAATGCATTATGACAACAGCCTGCTATGCGTTTTAAAAGCTTCCTTTTGTTTTAATAAACTTAAACACTTTTCCCTTAATATCTCAAAAACGAATCAACCGATTTTAAAAAGCAAAACGTCAAAATGTAGGTAATCCAAAGGCCTTTCAAATGAGGTGTCACATAACCCCCCTTGCCATTTAAAATTTTTGAGGAGGAGGCTCTGGAGGGTGGGGGGATAAAACGTGTTAAGTAACTTTTATGTAAAAATATGTCCCCCTCATTAATATTGTTGACGTGTCTTGGCGATTTCTTTAGAAAGCTTTGTGCACCGAGATATTGGGGGTGGATCGTTTTCAAATGATCACCCTGTATATTATGGTAGAGAGTCGTAGTTCACAATCTGCATCGCTTTAGATGTACCGCTCTATCGTCGCTTCAGTAATGCCGTTACACAAATTAACTGCGGGGGTGAAGTCATGGCGTCACAGTGACTACTGCTTTGAGAGATTGTATCATCATTTAATAGACGTTTTAAGAGTTTTTGGATTTTTATTCAATTATTTTCAATGAATTAAAAAGGTAAACAAGGATGAACAATAAAAAGTGGTACATACCCGCAAGTTACTTATTGTACAATTTTCTAAAAGGACTCTACTTGAAGATTCGTCTCATGCCCCTCGGTTTTCCTTTTGTTGCTGATATGTAGTATTGTGACCACTTCTAGGAATTTTTTAAGTTTCACAAGTAGTATTTGTAATACCATATGATCAACAAATTTTTTGATATAGTAGCCAATAGAATACAAATTGTGTGTCTTTACTTAAGCCACACGATTGATTTATTCTTGCTTTTTACTCTTGACAACTGTCAAAGTCAGTTTTAGTCGAAACAAGTAACGACACACTAATTATATTTCATGGCCAACCTTTATCCAAAATTTTGTTGATCATAGGTATTTTCAATGAAAGTTTTATTTTTAAAATTTTTATATCTATCTATCTATCCTGCGAAATTTTAAGCTGCTTTTCCATTTCACTGTCTGAAAATGAGGGCTACGGTTTGATACATTCCTAAATCTTTATCATTATTGTAACGTCCTCTACGATATTCTAATTTTTATTGAGAGCTTGTGATATTTTCAAAAACCGACTTTAAAAACATGATTTTTATAAAAAGTAGAAACGGTTTTATTTGTATCTTGTGAACTAAAAATAATAAAAAACATAATAGCAGATGCGCAGCAGACTAGAAACAAACCTTGGCCAACTAGGACCAAAAAGTATCGATAATGTAGTATTTATGGTAGTATATTTTCTTATGAAAAATTTCTTATCAATTTCCAGATAACATCTCAGGAACATTTGGATACCTTAACAACGGGTTGTACCTTATCCAGCATGATCAAATTCGACGATACGAATCACGACGGAAAACTAAGCATCAATGAATTCTACACCGCCTTCAGCAAGTTATACAGTAAGTTTTAAGGGGAAAAATCGGCGAAAAAGAGCGAAACACCACGTTAAGATTTTTATTCCAGGCGTGTCAGTCGTATCATTAGACAAAGCCCTCGAAACAAACCATTTATCAGCAAGGGTTGACGACAACGTGGAGATCAAGTGTGATGTAACGGGCTCACCTGTACCACCCATAGTGTGGAGACGCAATCAGTTAGATTTATCTACGCTCAACGAGGAAGAAGTGAGAGTTTTTAATGACGGAAGCCTATATTTGACGAGGATACAGCTACAGCATGCGGGAAATTATACGTGTCACGCTCAGAGGAACAAAGATGTTGTACAAACTCATGTTTTAACGGTTCATAGTAAGTTTTTCTAGATGAAATAATCTCACCTAGTGAAGTCAGTAAAATAGTACATTATACAGGGTGTCTCTAAAATATGGTGCCATAGCTTAACCACAGATTCTGGGGATCAAAATAAGACGATTTAACGCAACTTACCTCTATCCGAAATTGCTTCGTTAAAGCGCTATTCAACGTCAAAGATCTTCAAAAAATTTCTATATTTTTAAATAACAAAAGATTGTATTTAGCGATTAGGATGAAATTTGGAATGTGATTCTTTACCGGAAAAAGGTGTTTTTTGACATCATTTGTTTGTTCAGGAGGGTAACGTAAGTGGTCAAATGTTGATTATCCACAGTCAAAGGAGCTCATATCTTTTTAACAGTTCGGCCAATAGTTTTCAAACATTTTTCACAGAGAGACATTCGTATTTCCAATATTTTTTGTCTCTTGTTTGATTTCGGTATCTGCCATAGTTTAGGCTGAAAAAATTATTTTGATAGGCTGTAGTGCATTTCTTAAAACAGATGTAGTAATCTAGTTGTCCCGTATGTTGAGAAATAAATCACGAAGAGACAATTTGATATAAAGTTTATTACTAGCAAGTATGTAAAGGGTGGCGCAAAATAATCCGAACCATTTCGGAATCAATGGTTCAGCTTATTTTGTACCACCACCGGTAAATTAATAGATTTACAGCAAATGCTCAATCTGACCACCATTTTCCCGGATGCAAAAGTTGATTCTACGCAAAAAATTGTCTCTTCGTCACTTATTTCTCAGCATACGGGACAAGTAGATTACTACATCGTTTTAAGAAATGCACTGCAGCCAATCAAAATATTTTTTTTCAGCCTAAACTATGAGAGATACCGAAATCGAACAAGAAACGAAAAATATTTGAAATATGAATGTCTGTACGTAAAAAAAATTTAAAAACTATTGAC
Source organism: Hemicrepidius hirtus (assembly GCA_963082805.1). NCBI lineage: Eukaryota > Metazoa > Arthropoda > Insecta > Coleoptera > Elateridae > Hemicrepidius > Hemicrepidius hirtus. The sequence goes on from OY720165.1 coordinate 9,238,662, forward strand.
CGTACTGTTAAAAAAATATGAGCTTCTTTGCCTATGCATGATCAACCTTTGACCACTTACGCGACACTCCTGAACAAAAAATGATGTCAAAAAACACCTTTTTCCAGTAAAGAATCATATTCCAAATTTCATCCTAATCGCTAAAAACAATCTTTTGTTATTTAAAAAAATAGAAATTTTTTAAAGATCTTAATTGGCGTTGGATAGCGCTTTAACGAAGCAATTTCGGATAGAGGTAAGTTGCGTTAAATCGTCTTATTTTGATCCCCGGAATCTGTGGTTAAGCTATGGCACCATATTTTAGAGGCACCCTGTATAAAGTGATGGTTTACTGACGCGCCGATACATGAAGTACGAGGCCGTGTGGCGGCCGAGTTCTCCAGCCGTCATTCGAGTCAGCTAAAGTTATTTCTTGACGTGCATTTAATATTTAAAAGTTTGTTGTCATACTACCAGGGAAAGTTTATTTTTATGATCTAGTAATGGACAAAATACAGAAAATTTCAGAAAAATAAATAATAAACATTTCCACGAGATTAGCAGAATTCGCGTTCGTGATTGGTCAAACATAACACATTCCCAATGACCAATAATCAACGAGGATTCAACTTTTTTACGGACTGGGTGAAAGCAGTTTCCACGGCTATACGTGTTCGTACTGTCACTTCATCCCTACTATCTAAGAAAATGAAAATGTAAATAATTCAATTTTTCTATTTATTTAGCTATTCCAGAAGTACATGTTACTCCAAGAATTCAATCAAAAAGGCCTGGGGAAGACGCTACCATGTACTGTCATGTTGCAGGAGAACCTTTTCCAAAGGTATTCCTCTTACTTTTATCTCGAATGCGACGCCAAAGCTGGCGGGATTTTCATTGTTTCAGGTTGAGTGGTTGAAAAATGATGAGCCTTTACGACTCGAGAATATCCATAAATATCAAATAGTAGGAAATGGGACTGCTTTAAAAATAAAAAGCATTAATTTTGCCGATACCGGAGCGTACATGTGCCAAGCAACAAATATAGGTACGTATATCAGATCAGTGGAGAAAACAGAGCGTTTTCTAAATTTAAACATTTACTGCAGGTGGTTTAACCAGAGATATCAGCTCTCTCGTCGTCCAGGAACAACCTACGCCCAGTACGTTCTGCAATCAGTATAACTTACTCAACCAACTATATAACTAGATAAGTATGCAAATGAGTTGTAATTTCATTTTCAGCTTCACCTAATGAGGAACGGAGGTTTTTCGCTTTTCACGAGTGGGGCGTATCTGTCTATGAACCTTCTACTTGCAGACTTTATCATCAGATTCAATCTACGGATATTATTCCAGGCACACAAGTAAGCAATTGCCTACATTAGTCTTCACGTCTGGTATTCTTTAAAAACTTTAAAAAAAATATCTTTTATATCCCATTTTTGCTTCGTTCTTATGTTGGAAACAATGAAGCAACCTATTTTCAGATGGATAATATACTTAGGAATATTTCAATCATTAAATAAGCGGTTGTTTATTTTCTCTTCAGATAATTTAACGTGTACTAAATAAATTACAAGCTTATAAAGTTCTAATGTTTCATTGAATTAATAACGGTTATAAAACATAAGTTGCTGTTTTGTTTACCGCTACTTTTGTTTTTCCTCATAACTGCCTTGTTTTGGAAAATTTAGTATCTAATAAAAGCAAAATAATAAAATTCAACGGTTACCACTTTTTCAGGGATGCTTAAATGTTCCATAAGATTGTACCTACTTTGTTTATTTTATTCAGAACATGAGAAACAGAAATAGTAGACGGGATTTATGAAACATATTATTTTATTTCATACTGCATCGTAACACCCATGTTTAAGTTAACGATTTGAGTCCGGTAAATAAGACTTTACGGTATCAGGTCCGGTAAAAACTTTTACCGGACTCAAATGAAATAAATCGATAATCAAACTATTTATTATAAAAAACTACAAAATTAATAAATATGACAATTAAAAAGAAACTAAATATTAAAATTGACATTAATTGTGCAATAGATTTACGAAGAACTTAGTCAAAAATGTTATAATTTTCTCCCGTTTTGACAAGGCAAACAATCAAAAAACAAACACTTCCATTTCATAGATGTCCATATTATGAATTCAAATTTTAATTTTTAATTTTTTCAATTTTAAACAAAGATTTAGTGCCTGCAGTATGAAATAAAACGCATTACGACATACGTCCGGTAAACTCTTACAGTAACTCGTCTCAAAATTCCTGACTCGGCTCCTTCGTCGCCTCGTCCTTAAACATTTCGACTCGTTACTGTAAAACTGAGTTTACCGTACTTATAACGTAAATTACTATTACTGAATCGAAACACGCAAAAATTATATTTCTTTCTCTTGTTGTAACAGAAATACTAATAAAGGGTGGTTTATTCAAGAATTGTATATCAAATGCAAAAATGTTTAGTAAACGGTATATTATTTGTCGTTACCTACTAAGAGTGGTGTACCTAATTTAAAAGTATGTGGTATAGTATTGACTCTATTATCGCAAACAGAAATATGAATAGTTATTTGTTTAACAAGGCAGAAAAGTAGCAGATTTACTGACGCAGCTGGGATTTCACAGCTTCGGCTTCGCCTCAGCTGTGAAACCAGCCAAGGCAGTAAATCTACATTTCTGCCGTGCTGAACATATAATTTTTTCTTCGATTGTTTACATTTAACATTAATTTAATGATTATTTTTAATATTTTTTGTGCTATTAGTATCAGCAAGCATCTGTTGCTATGCAGTTCTTATTGGTTGCTATGAAAAAACATATTTCAGAAATGTCATTCTATTTGTTGTGAATAGAATAGGTTAATCTTGTTAATTCGTAAATATTAATTAATTTATAATATATTTACAATGGAAAATGACGAAGAAATGTTCACCCCATCCGAAATTAAAGAAATCGTGAAAAATATGGAACTTAAATTTAATTAATAAAAATTTCAAATTTTTTTTTTTTCTTCAAGCGTATCATAATATCCGTATTGTTGTACAGAACTGGCTATGTAGAAGGAAGTCATTTTGTGAGTAGTCAAAAACTGAAAATAATGTTACTAGTACAATAATGTGTTTACGTATCCATGGCAACGGCAATATTTTGCCCATAGCTCCGCCCCCAAGGTTGGTAGAAGGGAGAGCGTTGTCCTGTCGAAATGACTTTTTAGGAAATATTTATTTACAGCAACAGAATATTTTTACACTTGAAGAAAAAATAGTATATATTATTCGGAGTAGAACGTCTTATTTGTGTTTCGCTCACTTGCACACCCTCGGCTCGTGCGCCTCGGCCGCAATATGAGCTCAACACAAAAAGAACTCTTTCTAATCCTAATAATATAATATACTATTTTTTCGAAGCAACCTGATTTTGAATGCTACTGTCAGTAAAACTGATCACTTTTGCCTAGGCAGTAAATGTGGAACTTTGGAGACAGTCAAATGTCAGTCAAAGCATGCTTTTACTGTCAATCGGAGAAAAAATAGTTTTCTTGATCTTTTATTTAAATAAATAAAATACCTACAAATTATCACGTATCCTCAAACACGTCATTACCTAGCCTTTCTATTAGCGCGTGCAAAATCAACACAATAGTAGGTACTTATATTATTCAACGAACATGTTAGGATTTGAGTTTCGTAAATAACCGGAGTGAATAATAGAAAATAACATGCGAGTTAAATACTATACTTTGTTTTGTCCACGACTATTACTAAATAAGAACAATTTTTGTAAATAGGTACTTATAGGTACCTACCAGAATACATTTGTTTAATAACTTCATCTAATCAGCCATGACATTTATATCAGCATATCAGCAATTGTTTTCTGATGTGATTCGTGAAACGTCAAATTAATATTAAATAGGGCTGTTCTATTTACGTTGGAAAGAGATGGAATGCTCTACCCTAGTGTTGTTTCTCTCTATCAATAATGCCAATCTGACTGAAGAAATATCACTAAATTATTAGTTACTATTTGCTTTAAGTTGCTATACAATAACAAATAACAGGAACAATAACTAAAAACAACGGAAACACGCACGGTTGCTTTTCGCACTACTAATTATTTTTGTGCCAAATGCATAAATGACAGTTCTGCGTCAGGGGGTTACCAGAAACAAGGGAAAAATTGAGGTTCTGTTGGACTCTGATTATGTATAGCATACCAACCTACATCTAGTTACGTTAAATAGTAGCTAGTAATGTAGTGTTGTTCTTGCCGTCATATTGGTGCCCCGATAGAAAAAGAAAGCACTAGGGTAGAACTTTCCTCTCACTCGTTCCAAGGTCGTATTTGCGTAGAACAGCCCTATTGAAAATTATAAAAAAAATTTATATCAATTTGTCCCAGAAACATTTTTTTTTAAACTTCAAACAAGTTACAGAAAGGACAATCATCATGACATCATCTCAGCGCCTCGAAACAAAGTTAGGTTATGTTGTTGAATTTGTTTTGACATTTGTGATTTTGACGTAAGAGTGAATAACGATTATTCACGGCAATGTATTATGGATAGCATTATGTTTAACAAAACACATAAATAATTGATATACTATTTACCTACTAGTCGTGGACAGACAAACTTACCTACGCAACGGCGCAGCTGTCTCTTTTATTTACAGTGGTACCCTATATAACTCCCCCCCCTCTCTCTATGCGCGGTGGGCAAAATTTCACGCGGAAATACTGTGAGTGAGCGGGTGGGACCTAATGCACTTCTCAATGCATTAACGGATTAACGGTTCCTTAAGGCCAAACTATTAGGTACCTAATTAATCTTAGACCACATGCTTTCGCCGAGTTCCCTATAGGAAATTTTATTTTCTACAACTGTCGTATTTTACCCTATCTAGCGTAGTTTTCGCTATATTTCAATTTAAAGCATTTAGATAATGATATTTTACTTTGTTATTATTTGTTATTATTAATAACATTTTATTGTAGGAATACGTTTGCGGTGATAAAGGTATTAAGTGCACTTGGGGCCGAGCAGTTAATGTTGCAAACCGATATGTTTACGCCACACAACCAGATAGAGACCGTGTTATCATAATATCAAAAATACAAATGGTTGTTGTTGATGTAAGTCACAAAATGTTCCTGTTATAGTAAATCATAAGCCTAACGTGTTTCAAATAACCCTTTTTAGGTTGTATCCACTGATAAGTATCCAGTGGATCTTCATTACATTCCTCATCTGGATCAAGTTTGGGTTTTGAATTGGAGGTCTACCAATGATACAGGAATTAAAACCATACAGGTAAAAATTAAGATTGATTTAACTTAAATTTAATAAAACTAAAAAAAATAGGTAATACGAGATGCTGGGCAAAAACGAAAACATCACACGGTTCATCCAGAACCCATCGATGGGCAGTTCGATTTGGTTAAAGGGTTATACATACCATCAGCGGATCAGGTAATGTTTTTTAAATGTTTAACAATCAGAAATAGTTAATATAAAGTTTTGTTTTAGGAATTATCTCATTACAGTTTTAAATACGGATATGTAACCCATACCAATCAAAGAGGTTTATATAAATTGGATTTGGCTAACTTAAGATATGTCCGATCAGTTGATCTCACTCCTTACAATTGTGTTCCAGCTCAGATACAATTTTCTGCTTTATGTAAGCCTTGTATTTTTATTTCATCAAATATTTAAGAAAACGTTTTCTGCAAGCGGTACTGCTTGCGTACCGCTTATGCGTCGTCGTGTTGTAGCATGAATACAACTTATTACTACAATAATATGTTTTCACTGACAATGACATAATTTATAAAAATTCAATATTTTTAATTTTTTTAAAAACTCTTTAATAACTGCAAGTAGTACGTTATTAGCGATGAGCCCAGCACGATCTTTTAAAATGGCGCGCGGCACGCAGTTAAATCTGTATTGACTCTTTTTAAAATTTATTCTAAACCTGTGGTTACGTAAAAGCGTAAAGGTAAAAGCGAACATTATTTTAATTGAATTAGAAATATTTCATATTCAATTCGTTTATTCATCTTATCATACTTTCTTCACTGTTAGTGGAGCATGGTAATGAATATTAAAAAAAAGGAGCAGTTTAAGAATCATACTACGAAAGTATCTTTACGGGACTCGGATAGCTATTCAAAGTAGTTGCCGCGTAACGGCCCAATCTCTTTGTCCTATAAAGTAACATTTCCAGTACTTAGTACTTGTTACGTCAATAACTATACCTACTATCCCGATTATAGATGGGTTAGTCGTCATGGAATGCTTAGAGCCTGTAACAGGAAGACCAACAGGTCAGTTAACTCTTGATTACTTAACCGACACAGTAGTTGGCAGCAAACCAAATCTACCAGGTGTCCCATATATATCACCCGATTCAAGAAAGTTGGTGACCTTAGACAGAACAGAAAAGGGAACCACATTAATTGTACAAGAAGTCTTACGTAAGATTCTCCAATCTATTGAATGTTAGTGTTATTTAAAATATTATTGCAGCGACTGGGCTTCTATTTGCATTTGATGTGAAAACTACTTTGAACGTCTCCGATGTGACTTTTTACCCAAGCCAAACTACTCATAGCTATGATATTTTTGCAAGTGCCAATGATAAAGAAGATATTTTGTTTTTAAACTTACTAACAGGTAAAATTGGTTTTTAATCTTTGTATTAAGGTTTTGATTATTATTTAATTTAGGGAAAGTGGAAATTATAACAGGAGTTGGAAAAGCAATTTCATCAAAGTTAGCAAAGTGGGGAAATCCCATAAGACCCATAAAAGGATCAGGTACGGCGTTGTGGCATATTTCGTTGATATCTTACATGATCAACATTACTTTTACAGGACTATTTGGGCAGTACATGGTAACACCAGCAAACGAAGCGTTATTTGTAATCAATGGAAGGTCAAGAACAGTAAATTGTGAAATAGGTGCTGTTATACATCCAAGCGCTATAGTCTGGACTGTATTGAAATACCATTAGGCTAACATCTCACTTTTAGTTTTTAATTTTTGTATAAAGACATTAAGAAGCATTTGTTTTCAATATACATAAGTAATTGGAAGTGCTGAAAATTTTTTAAGAGTTTGAAATGAGTTAGTGTAACACCTCATGACCTCATTGTAGATATAATCATCGCTGATTATCAATATACCTGTAATGGTTAAATGTGAGAATGATGTACTATATTATATCTGTCCAATTAATCGGTGATTCACAAATCGGAACTGAGTATTTTAATAACAAGTTGTTTTAGTAATAAATGTAGTCTTGTGATAAATTGAAAATTTTATAAGAGTATTACATTATTTACAGTATTTTCACTAGGAACGGTTTAAACATTTTCCTGAATCAAAAATTGAAGTTAATTATTATAAAAAAATGTGGAACTAATCAGGAAAATGTTTATATCCGAAGACAATTGTTGAATGATCAAATAGGTGAAAGTTGAAATATTCTACTATTTTGGAATATTTTGTGAACTACTTATACACCTCTTCTTCTAGTCATCACGTAGGTTTAGTTTATCCAAACTATAGCTTAGGTCTTAACTTGTAGTTACCTCTAATAGCATCTTTCGTACATTGCCTTTTTGTCGCTAGCTTATCTCTATATATTGCCTTTGAGAAAAAAATGCTTTTGAAGAATGCATATTGTTTATTGTATCACAAAATTTGCTTCGTGTATCATAGAATATGGTGGTGCAACATTGTTTTTACAGAAATATAATTATTATATTAAAGTTATGTCTTATTTTATTATTTTGGTTTGTGTCATTCAATATTTCTATCTTTTTTCTGTAATAAACAATGGTGGATAGGTATATGCGCAACATCCCCCAGGTAGTTGTTTCAGCTTTTGAGCTTTACCATATACGAACGTATAAGAATTAGAAAACTTTATTCTAGTTTCTTGGGGAAAGCATGTGTGAACGCGGCTACGTGATAACCGCAAAAGCGACTCCGTCCCGTTTTTAACGTTTCAGGCAAGTAGGTACACAGTGAAATAAAGTGTAAGAAACTAAGAAAGGAATAACCGAAAGAAGGAAGTGAAGGATGAATTGTTAGTGATAACAAAACCGGTAAATAAACGAACCGCGCGCGCATAGTGATACTGTCAAACGCTTAGAGAAAGGCGGGTGATTTCAAATTTACAATATAATAACGGATAGCTAACGGGGTACGAATACCTAATAGACACTGTGGACAAAGGTACGGAAAAGCGTTAGCGTCAAGGAAAAGAAATCCCAGATATGTTTAAAAGGAGTGAATTATTAAATAGAATCCGGGACAAAAACTGGAAGATAGCGACGTGTTAAAACTGGAAAACATGGTTGATACGATGCAAGTAATGCTTGACAGAGTTATGGGAGAAAGCGAGCGGAAATGAACAAAAATAATGAAACGCTGCAAAAAAACATGCAAAGAATTGAAAGAGACGCGAGAGATAGTAAGAAAAAACAATGAAGCGGTAAAGAATCTGCAGGAAGAGCTGAAAGGGAGGCAAGACGAGTGGGATGGCCAACGGGTGAAATTAGAGAAAACATTATGGAACTAGAGAGAAAAATGGAAAGGAAAGAGAAACAAGGGAAGAAAAATAACATCATAATGAGTAGAATAACTAAAGCGACTGGTTAGGGAGGAAATGATACAAGAGCTGAAAAACTCGTTGCAACGACCCAAGTCGCAAATCGGCTCGTGAATATGAGCTTTAAAGGGAAAACGAATGACTTAACATACGAAGAAAGAAAAATACAGTAGCAGATAAGTAAAGAAAAGCAGAAGAACTGACCACTGAAGAAGACACAAGCAATGAATATGGCAACCGAACAAGCTAGGTGGAGAATTTAGTTTAGGAACATGAAATATGCCAGGGACTTATATAAAGGGGCTTTAAAAGATTTGGAAAAAGTGTAAAGATTTAAGCTAGACATACTTATAGTAATACATGAGGCGAAGCTGAAGGAACATTATGGAATGGAACTGGAACATTATATATTTGCATAAAATTTTAAAATAGCAGAACTAAAGCAAGGATCTTCGCCACGGGGTTCCTAGTAGCGAAGGAAAGAGAAGAGATTCTCACCAATGACAGAATGAATGTGCCACCTTAAAATACAAGGTAAATACTAGAATATAAATATTAATAATCAACTGAAGAACAGGACGGAAAAAATGAGTTTTGCGAGGCGTTAGAAAACTTCTATGATATGTTGCCGCATAATGAAGTTGAAATAATAATTGGCGACTGTAATGCTAAAATAGGTAAAGACTACCCAATAATAAAAAAAATGGCAAACATGAAGAGTCAAATGAAAACGAACGGAAATTAATAGGGTTTGCGGCTGGAAAAAATTGCCGAATTATAGGCACGTATTTTCAGCACAAAGAAATCTACAAGGGCACATGGAAGACTCCAGAGGGAAGATTGGTAAACCGGATTGATCACATACTGATACAGGAAAGATATTCAAAGTGGGTGAGCAGTCTAAAATGTAGTAACTATACCTTTTCAATTTCAAAATGAGACTAAACAATTTTAAATTGGGAATAATTAATTCAGAATTGAAAATTTTATTAAGTAGGTACTACTACTATCTGTTTCAGTCGTCGTCTGCGTTGATATGTGTGACAGCAGGAACACATATCAACGCAGACGACGGTTTCAGTAATCACGTTTTTATAAATAGAGCGTGAGAAAAATATTCTTGTAGGTACATTGCACAATACTACATACTAACTCGTATTCATCTCGTATTTTCACTTCATATAGGTAATACATCATAGCCTAATATACAGATTTTTTTCTGGTTTACACTTTGTAATACACAACGTTTTTCAAATACTGTTCAAATGTCTATGACAAGATGTGTCAAAGTAAAGTGCCAAAACGTTGTTTGTGAGGTGTGTTACGCTTTTCGTGCGTTTGTGTACTTTAATATGAACAAATTTATAGAAATGAAGAATAATCATTTCCGAGCTTTAATAAGCAACTACAAGGAGCTAAAAATTCGAATTAGCAATAAGTAATTACGTTTTATGCAATTATACTGGTATTATTAATATTAATATTTTTTAAGTGGATTGCTGCGTTCAACTCTTCCGTACTTTTTTCATTGAACGCGATTTTGCGCATTATATAAGTCCGTTTTTTTTAAAGATCCACCACCTGTTGCTTTCAGTTGGTATAAAAAAAATTTAAATTTTTGGTAATTTTTGTCAATATATGGTAGCCTTGATTCTAAGATCAATCAAAATGTTCTGTCAATTTATGCGTGCGCATCACTACATTTCAAATTTAAATTATTTAAAATGTTAATTAAAACATAAAAAATACCAGGTACTCTAATATAAGATATATTTTTATTGATGAAACCCCGATTTACAAAAACGATTCTGCTACTAAATCTTGGACTACTGACAACCTTCCCAAGAAAGATTAGAAATTAAGGAAAGCAGGTTTACAGTGCTCCTTCCTGGGTGTGTTTAAGTTTCTTAAATGGATGTAGTTTGCTTTTAAGACGCAGAAACAATGATCGGGATTATCACAAAACGATGAATAGTCAGCTATTTAAAGAGTGGATTATTCAATTAATTCCAGCTCTACCATCTGATGATTTTAAAACTCTTATTTTGACAATGCCCCATGTCATTCTGTCCGTTTGGATAAACTTCCAACACATTATTCCAACAAAACTGCAATGGGAAAATATTTAATAAAGTGTAACGTCCCATTTTAACTAACATATTGTACAAAAGTTCAATTATGGCAGCTGATATAGTATATTAAGTATTAAGAACGGTAAGGGAAGTTTATCAGTCGACGACAATTGTTTGGGGAGGAGCGAAGCGACGACCCCAATTATTGTCGGAGACCGGTAACCCTTAACGTTCGACATGCTTATACCGTTTTTTGCACGATCGCAATAAAAAAAATTAATTTAAAATAGTTATATTTCAAAATGATAAAAGTACCTCTATAACCTTATTTTTTTATAAATTGACTGACAACCACGGTAACCATAGTTATCATGTCTGCAATACAATGAATTATACTACTTACTGTTCTAGAACGGTAAGTGAATTACTTACTGTTTTGTTACACCTAACAACCAGTAAATGCAGCTTACTGTTCTGGCATCGAATCTAGTAAGTAAACAAAAAAGACCGATCCTGCAAAAAATAATTTAGGATAAATGGACAACTTTATCTTCAAAATATACAGCCAATCGTAATATATCAAGGTGAAGATTCGGATACAGATTCAATTTTGAACCATATATCTCTCATATGATGATTCAGAGTTTGAACCGCCCGAATCTGATTCTGAAAATAATCCCAATTATTCTAATTTGCCTGAATACAATTTTTCTATTCTTATCTCGAATTATTTATATATTAATTATTATAAAACTATAATACTTCTTATTAAATCGAGCAAATTTACATAAACTCAGCATATATCCACATAAATCAACAATATTTAACAAAATATATGAAAATACTTCTTGTGAAAAGCACTTGTCAAAATTAACCATTAAATTTATTAGTCCTAACCCTACTTTAAAAATTACTAAAAAATTTCACCAGCAGCGTTGCCAAACATACTTTCGAGAGAAATTGCAAGGTTGGTGGATCTTTAAAAAAAAATCATACTTTAGAGGTCGGAGTCGGATCGGAGTCGGATAAGATGTCTCTTAATAGTAGAATTATGGCCTTATAATATATTGGTTGTGGATAAAGGAATTTTAAATGAAGAAACGGAAGCAGAAAACGAAAATGGAGTAATATAGTTAGATCTGAACAATACAGAGATAGAGGAGGGGCCAACAAGAGAAATAGTAGATGAAGTAATAGCAAATAATATTTGCTATTACTTTCAGGGCTCTTTTTATTCTTCATAATATGAAGAATAAAGAGAGCCCTGGCAGGAGAGGGATCATTGCAAAGTTCATAAAGTATGGGCGCAGAGATAAGCGACAGGATACCCATAACATGGAATGATGAAAAAGGAGAGAAAATCCGATACGAGAACTAGTACAAAGGAACTGCGCTCTTGGACACGGTGTACATAATATTAGGTTCAGTCAGTGAGAGCATGTTTTTAGTATTCGAAGAGAAGTCTGCTTTACGGTGCAGAGTATGTCTCACATTAATGAGGATGGCAATATCATCCGCATAACCGATAGTGTAGAAGCCAGCATGATTAGGGGTGTGGCCTTTTCTCACACCACTTCTAATGGTGCTGTCTCCTCTGTTGAATTCTACTGCTCTCATCGTGAGCATGTGTTTTGTCCACTCGCAGAGAATGGACGTAACCCAACCGAAGTCCTCAACACTTTACAGTAAGCTGATTGAATTATTGGTGTATTCTTCTCATTTGCTGCTTCGAATATCTGAGATCCTTATTTCCTACCCATATTTAAATGTTCACTCCTATTTCCACGTTTAAATTTAAATTCGACTTTAAAAAATTTATAATAACAGGAGAATGGCTGATGATACTTATTTGTTGACCTACTTCAAGCAAACTTGTTGCAAGAGACTGTTTGGCCTTGGGGCTTAAAATATGAATTACAAGCTTCACCTACACGTGAATAAAAGGAACATTATGTCGTTATGTGATATAAAGTAGGTAGAGACAACAATTTTATCTACTCACTACGGGAGGGGACCTGGACACAACGGCCACTGGACACAACGGCCACCTTGGACACAACGGCCACTTTTCTTACGTGGACACAACGGCCAACTTGGACACAACGGCCACACGTTAAACTGGACGCAACGGCCACCTTGGACACAACGGCCACTTTTCTTGCGTGGACACAACGGCCACCTTGGACACAACGGCCAACGACGCCCAGTGGACGCAACGGCCACCGACGTCGGTCTTCACTGCTACCGTGGACACAACAGCCACTGGACACAACGGCCACCTTGGACACAACGGCCACCTTGGACACAACGGCCACCTTGGTCACAACGACTACTATTCAAACAGGGGCTTAGCGGGGATACGTACTGAAGAAAACGTTACTAAAGTTCGAACACATAAGAGGTCTAATCTCGTGGATCGCCTATATGAATGTGTGCATGGTCTGTCCATAGTAAATGGAGAAATAACTTTTTAATTTTTATTTGAAAAAGAGTGAAATCGTATTTAATTTAGTGCTGTTGATTCGAACGGATAATCCGAATAACCGGATAATTCTTCGAGATTTATCCGGATATTTTATTTTTAGAATAATCCGGAAACGGCTAACCGGATAAAATTTTATCCGCGGATAAACGGATATTATTTTATTCGTCGGATAATCGGATATTAATTTATCCGGTGATGGTCGCATAAACATTTATCTACTGGTAAACGGATATTATTTTATTCGACCGATAAACAACTATTGGCGGATAATTTAATTTTTATTATAGATATTGTGCAATGTTTCATGACATTTTTAAACAACTAATCAAATTAGATTTTGCTATCTGCATTCCATTAATAGTGCGGGTAAAAAAATGTTTAGTGCTCTTCTAAACATTAATAAAAATTTAAAACTTGCTTATTCTTATTACGTGTTTGGCCAACAGGCAACTTAGCAAGTTATCTTGGAAAAGCCCTAAAGTAAAACACTTGGTTAAGACGGCTTAAGACTTAAGAATCTTAAGATGAACAAAAGAGCACTGTACCTACCTTTAAAGTTTAAACTTTAAAGTCTGTGCTGTTACGTTTTTCGTGAATAGCAAATATCCATGCTATCCGTAGATGAAAATTATCCGCGGATATAAATTTTTCTTGTTATCCGCAGTTAAATAATATCCGTGTTATCCGTAGATGACAATTATCCGCGGATAAAAAAATATCCGTGTTATCCGTAACAATTATAGACGGATAACTATTATCCGCGTATAAGAAATATCTACGAATAAAAATATCCGGTTATCCGAAATCGGATAAAATCGGATCACCGGATAAATTCTTATAACCGGATAAAGAATTTAAATTTCAACAGCACTAATTTAATTATTATCTTATATTAATTGCTTATACAGGGTGCTCCTGAAAGGTTTGTACAACACGTTATCACATATTCCTGAGCTCAAATGGGACCGATTAAACCAAACATACCTTAGTATAAAAGTGCTTCCTTAAGAAGTTATGGGGTTTTAAAATAGAAAAGAATATTTGTATAGTTGAGGCACGCCATCAAGGGTGCATCTACGTTATCATTTTTTAATGGCGTCCATGACGTCATGAATTACTCTGTTTATATTTATTTACTGTTTCTCAAAACGTCGTTTGCTTTAATGTGTTTCTCAAACTGTCAAAGTGACGTTTGAGCAATATAAACACAATAAAACAAACAGCAATGATCATGTGCTTGAATAGAAACTTCTAGGACCAAAAAAACACTAATTAGTAAACGTTTTCATTTTTTGCAGGAATAATATGAATACAACTAATTAATAAAAATAATAACTGTAAAATAACATTCTATGGGCTTATAAAGAGCATAGGTACTCAAAAAAAAATTACAGTTTTATACTGTTTCAAGATTGGTACTACAAAATTACTTTACTATAACATTGGATATATTTCAGAAACAAGATGGCGGATAAAAAAATTGGTATACATCCACAGGGGAAGCCCAGGGAAGCCGAACATTCTCAAAATATCAAACTTATTGCATGTAGAGGGCGCTGTCGGCAGATTTTTTTCGCATGTCTTTGATCATAGCCTTTTTGTTCTTAACATTTTTGTTTTTGCGGGTAATATTTATGATAAAGGAGTTACTTTTAGATAAAAAGGTGTACTTGTTTCATGTCCATAATATGTGCCGTTTTCAAGGAAAACGTATCTAAGCCTTTCCAGCGGTATGATTGAGCTAAAAAGCTAACAAAAAAGTTATGATCAAAGAATAGACATTCTAAAAAAAAACTGCCGATAGCGCCCTCTATAATAGGTATGCAACAGTTTTAATACTTTGAGATTGTGCGGCTTCCCCTGAAAGATGTATACTAATTTTCAGCTTAATCTGCCATCTTGTTTCTGAATATTTTCAATGTTAAAATAGTTATTTGTGTACTGAGTTAGGAAAAGTAAGATTTTTCCGTTTTAGACGTTTTTTTGATCGAGGCCAGAGGCCGAGATCAAAAACACGTCGTGAACGGAAAAATCTGATTTTCCTAACGAATTGCACACATAATTTTTTCTAATTCGGTATAATAATTTTACTTTTTGAAAGGTCGAGATCAAAAAAAGTCTAACACGAAAAAATTCAAAACGTCAAAAACGGAACAAAAAAACGTCTAAAACGGAAAAATCAAAACGTCTAAAACCGAAAAATCTTACTTTTCCTAACTTAAAACAGTTTTCGATACAAGTTAGGAAAAATAGTACTTTCCTAACTGAAATGAATGTTGATAAGTAAGAAGTTTCGATACCGAATTAGAAAAATAATCTTTTCTACTTTTTAAGGCGCCACAACTTCTTAAGGAAGCACTTTTGTACTTACTAAGATATGTTTGGTTTAATCGGTCCCATTTGACCGCAGGTCGCGTATTGTACAAACCTTTTAGGGACACCCTCTACATATACAACATATTACCCAACTGAATTTTTTCATTAAAATATAAACGAGCACTCAGCATTCTTATCACAACTCGATAAGATGCATCGTTTAAAAGATAAACAGACAAATTTGTACAAGTCGGAAATTTATGTACCTAATATAATGTAAATCCAAAGGTAAATCTGTGACGTGTATAATATAAGTTGCGAAATTCATAAAACAACTGAAAGTATCAAAATAGAATGCTGTTTCATATTTTGACGAAAACATTTGAAAATTTCGGTAATCGGAAAAAAAACAAAAAAAAAATGTCCACGGAAAAAAATCCACAGGAAAAAATCTATAGAAGAAAAATCCAAATTTAAATTATCTCTCTGCTCAGAGTTTTTCTTCAGTTTAATATTCTATAAATCTTTTCTACAAAGCATGTTTTTTAATATTTTTTTCAGTAAACACAATAGTATATTGTAGGCCAAGGTAGAGAAGCGACAGTTTTCTCAACTGAGCATTAATTATTATTTTCCGAGCTGCGAAGTATACTATTTTTTTCACTACTAGAAATGTTATTCATTTAGATTTTTGAAATTTACCATTTCCACATGATTTTTTAAATATTTAGTAGCCTGAACCTGTAGTTGTCAAACTAAAAAACATAACCAATAACATCTGGCAGTATTATTAACTTTCGGCTTATACCTCGTCGTCATTTGAGTAAAACTCACAGCAGGTAAGGACCAACCTGTAGCTTGTCTGCCATTACAAGCATTTGCTCTGGATGTTTGAGCTAAATTATTATTATTGTGTGAACCTTGGGGCGGACAAGGATTTGTTCTTTGTATAACTTGTTTGCCATCAGAAGAATACTTGTTCGGTTTTTGCCTCATAGCTGTTTGTGAACCCATACAAACTAACGTTTCGCAAGACATTGCAGCTTGCATCTTCAGAGTGAGTCAAAGCGCACTGAATTCAATTCCGGAATGCGAAGGTATTTATACCCCTTTGAGCCAGTCGGGCAGAACGGCGCAGTTCACCTTGACCGTTACCGTTGGGCGGAGACGGAAGCGGTGGTGCTTGACCGTGAGATCGATGTTGCTTAAGAGATTTCAGAGGATGTATTACCGGAGCCCAAGCTTTACTGAGTCTAAAACCATCCTCTCTATTAATCATCAGTTACACCTAAAGCTCTCTAGTACGCTGGAAGCATCGTTGTGGGAAAAACTTGATGCTATTACATCTAAGCAGGCTCAGACTACATTGGAACAAGCAACAGCAAAACAAACTGGCAAATATGAACGATTAGTTCCAAAACCGCTCCGGAAAGAGTTACCTACGGATAAGGTTATAATAAATCTCAGCAGCATGATGCTAGATGACAACACTACATCTTTATTAAAGAAAGGGTTTAACTACGCCGTTGCCCCGAAACGCATTCAGTAGAGGACATAGTATCCGGCGTGGAATCAGCCATTCTTAAACTTCCAATAGCTATATCTGAAAGCATTCGACAGGATGTTTCAAGTATAGTAAGAAGAGCGTTACCGCCCCGCTCGAATATTAGTAAAGATGAAAGAGAGGCAGCCAAGACACTCAGAAACAACAAAGATATTCTGATATTAAAAGCAGACAAAGGCAATGCCACGGTTGTAATGAACACCGCAGATTATAATGCAAAAATGGAAACCTTACTATCTGATAGCACCTATAAGAGACTGAATCGTAACCCTCTCAACACTCTCATCTCAAAAGTTACGGAGGCGATCAAAAACTCCGATACTATAGATACTACTGAGAAACAGCGGATACTGCCCAAAAATACCGTAACACCTCGGATATACGGATTGCCCAAAATCTACAAACCAGGTGTACCATTGAGACCTATTGTAAGTGCAATAAATTCTCCCACACATGCTTTGGCAAGATACTTAGCCACTAAACTTCGTCCGACAACACTACATCTTTATTAAAGAAAGGGTTTAACTACGCCGTTGCCCCGAAACGCATTCAGTAGAGGACATAGTATCCGGCGTGGAATCAGCCATTCTTAAACTTCCAATAGCTATATCTGAAAGCATTCGACAGGATGTTTCAAGTATAGTAAGAAGAGCGTTACCGCCCCGCTCGAATATTAGTAAAGATGAAAGAGAGGCAGCCAAGACACTCAGAAACAACAAAGATATTCTGATATTAAAAGCAGACAAAGGCAATGCCACGGTTGTAATGAACACCGCAGATTATAATGCAAAAATGGAAACCTTACTATCTGATAGCACCTATAAGAGACTGAATCGTAACCCTCTCAACACTCTCATCTCAAAAGTTACGGAGGCGATCAAAAACTCCGATACTATAGATACTACTGAGAAACAGCGGATACTGCCCAAAAATACCGTAACACCTCGGATATACGGATTGCCCAAAATCTACAAACCAGGTGTACCATTGAGACCTATTGTAAGTGCAATAAATTCTCCCACACATGCTTTGGCAAGATACTTAGCCACTAAACTTCGTCCATTTAGTGGAAAAACGGATTCTTATATAAAAGATTCCTGTGATTTTGTCAACAAGATCAAAAACTTGCAACTGTGCCAAGGAGACATCCTAGTCAGTTTTGACGTTGTTTCACTTTTCACAAAAGTACCCGTAGACGGTGTGCTAGAGATTTTACGGGATAAATTATCAACAGACTTAGTCCAACTAGTTGAGCTATGTTTGAAGAATACATTTTTCAGTTGGAATGGCAACCTTTACGAACAGATTGAGGGAGCGGCTATGGGTTCACCGCTATCACCTATAATTGCTAACATATATATGGAGGATTTTGAAATCAAAGCTTTGGAAACAGCTGGTCTTAAGCCTAAATCGTGGTTCAGATATGTAGACGATACTTTCGTTGTTTGGTCTCACGGACGCCAAGCATTAAACCACTTTCTAGATCATCTCAATACAATTCACAATAACATCCAATTTACTATGGAAGTTGAGGAAAATGGCAGTATTCCGTTTTTAGATGTCCAAGTTACACGAAAACCAGATGGCAGCTTGGGGCATGCTGTTTACAGAAAGAAAACTCACACAGACAGGTACTTAAGCAATTATTCACATCACCATCCTATGCAGAAGGCTACGGTGCTAAAAACTCTAGCAACCAGAGCGGTCCGAATCTCTGATGCAGAACACTTACAACAAGAGAAAACACATCTATTGATATCGTTACAACAAAATGGTTATACAGCCACACAAATTCGCAGAGCTATCCTAAATGCAGAACAGCCCAAGGCTAAGGAGGAATCTACACCTCCAAAAGGCTTAGCCTTTTTACCTTACAGTAAAGGCACTACTGATAAGATCGGGCATATACTTAGAAGGCACAACATAAAGACTGTTTTCAGTACCTCAGAAACCCTGGGAAACGGTTTCAGATCTGTTAAAGATCAAGTATCCAGTACGAAATGTGCCGGGATTTACAACATCCCTTGCTCGTGTGGTGTTAACTATATTGGCCAAACTGGACGCTCTATTGACTTAAGATTACGTGAGCATCAAGGTGATTGCAAACACAAACGTATCACTAAATCTGCGGTAGCTGAACATACTGTATTGACTGGTCACAAAATGGACTTTGAGAAAGCTCGAGTACTCGCCAGAGTACCTTATTACTTCCCTCGGATCATACGTGAAGCTATTGAAATCGAAAAACAACCGAATAATATTAATAGAGAGGATGGTTTTAGACTCAGTAAAGCTTGGGCTCCGGTAATACATCCTCTGAAATCTCTTAAGCAACATCGATCTCACGGTCAAGCACCACCGCTTCCGTCTCCGCCCAACGGTAACGGTCAAGGTGAACTGCGCCGTTCTGCCCGACTGGCTCAAAGGGGTATAAATACCTTCGCATTCCGGAATTGAATTCAGTGCGCTTTGACTCACTCTGAAGATGCAAGCTGCAATGTCTTGCGAAACGTTAGTTTGTATGGGTTCACAAACAGCTATGAGGCAAAAACCGAACAAGTATTCTTCTGATGGCAAACAAGTTATACAAAGAACAAATCCTTGTCCGCCCCAAGGTTCACACAATAATAATAATTTAGCTCAAACATCCAGAGCAAATGCTTGTAATGGCAGACAAGCTACAGGTTGGTCCTTACCTGCTGTGAGTTTTACTCAAATGACGACGCGGTATAAGCCGAAAGTTAATAATACTGACAGTTCAAGTAACCGCGAAAGCCTCAAACAATATACAATAACATCTGATTTATAGAAAGTTTATTTACCTAGGTAATTTTTCATTATCATTATTTACCTAGGTTGAGAAATATAACTTCTCATTAGAGAAAAGGAGTAAGTAATGGCGACTTCTCAGGTTAGTAGTGAAAAAAAAACGCTTTAATTAAAGTATCTTCGACCCTGCATTCTATAGACACAATCTTAAATAACTTTCTATTCTTCCATATCTATATGAAGTCAAGATTTCAGAATTCTTAATTGTTTTTGAAAAATGCTAATCTATCTTATTTGGTAATCTAGGAAAAAAAGCAGTGGAAAAAAAATCCGACGGAAAAAAAAGCCGCGAAAAAAAAAGCCGTGGATAACCCTGTATAAGAAATTAATATAAGATAATAATTAAATACGATTTCACTCTTTTTCAAATAAAAATTAAAAAGTTATTTCTCCATTTACTATGGACAGACCATGCACACATTCATATAGGCGATCCACGAGATTAGACCTCTTATGTGTTCGAACTTTAGTAACGTTTTCTTCAGTACGTATCCCCGCTAAGCCCCTGTTTGAATAGTAGTCGTTGTGACCAAGGTAGCCGTTGTGTCCAAGGTGGCCGTTGTGTCCAAGGTGGCCGTTGTGACCAAGGTGGCCGTTGTGTCCAAGGTGGCCGTTGTGTCCAAGGTGGCCGTTGTGTCCAAGGTGGCCGTTGTGTCCAGTGGCTGTTGTGTCCACGGTAGCAGTGAAGACCGACGTCGGTGGCCGTTGCGTCCACTGGGCGTCGTTGGCCGTTGTGTCCAAGGTGGTCGTTGTGTCCACGCAAGAAAAGTGGCCGTTGTGTCCAAGGTGGCCGTTGCGTCCAGTTTAACGTGTGGCCGTTGTGTCCAAGTTGGCCGTTGTGTCCACGTAAGAAAAGTGGCCGTTGTGTCCAAGGTGGCCGTTGTGTCCGCCTGAAGATGTGGCCGTTATGTCCAAGGTGGCCGTTGTGTCCACTAGACCAAGGTGGCCGTTGTGTCCAAGGGTGGCCGTTGTGTCCAAAGTGGCCGTTGTGTCCAGTGGCCGTTGTGTCCTAGACCCCTCACTACTCAACATTCTGTTTTCCTAATAATCGGATTATCCTTTGCGCACTCTAGTTGATATTTAATTATTTTTATTTTCTTGGTGTTTTTATGTGAAATACTCACTCCATCGTTTGCTGTTATTAATAATTAAAATGAAACTTTTGTGGAACAGCAAAATATATAAAATTTAGAAATAGACGTTTGACAATTTTACAAAGGGGTTGGTAAAATAGTAAAATATGACATAGATTTCGTAATGGAAGGCCTCACCTTTAATAAAAACAAAAACCTTGCATGAAACTTGTAAATTAATATTTATTCAACATTTTTTAAGATTTTCTCTTGGAAGAGATCTTCGAAATTGGTTTTTCGTATTTCACAAACTTAACTGCTTTGCGGTAGGTCAGTAAATAATTCCTCATATTATTTTGCTAATAAATACAGAGGTTCACTCATTTATAAACTGTAAATAAAATTTAATCTTCTAAAAAGTGCTACTATCCTAATATTTTGAATGTTGTTTAAAGTTGATGCTGTTTATAATTTTACCTTTACTTTTATTTTTTTTTCTACTTCTACTGTAATTATTGATGTATTAGATATTTACTACCTGTAGTTTAATGACACTGATTAAGATGCAAATTTTCATTAAGAATCAGATTTATAGCCAATACTCGATCAGTATCAAATATTGCCACACCCACAAATAATACGGACTCGTGGGTCGAACTGATCTGAAATTACGTGACCCTTTTAGAGTCCCCTTAGGATTAACGAAATCTCACTACTGACTACATAGTACGCTTCTGTTCGTGTTCTTAATTCTCATATTCGTGTCATAATAGCTAATCATTAAATGTTCATTACATAAAATATAGCCAAATTGGCTACCAGAGAAAAATTGTAAGGTACCTAGGTGGGACTAAGAACGAAACCACCAAAGATTCTTCTTTGTCTCGACAGCGTTTAGCGTTTGCAATTATACCTTCTACCTGCTACTTTATATGTTTATTACTGCAAATAAATTCTAATAGGTATCAAAGTAATCCAGGAGAGTTCGAATTTGTTACGTGGGTACAGACCTTAGACGATATAGACTAAATCTGTGGAGGTTCTGCACAATTCTGTTCGCCTAATGTTGATGGTAGGTATCGATTGTACTTGTTGTGTGCTTGTTGGTTGTGTTATTTGGTGGATGATGAACCTAACAAGCGGATAGCACCAACCCCTACAGAGACCCAGCAGCTGAGCGTATATGTATTCACAAGTCCACTGGGCTTGTGAAAAATAATTCTTAAACTGCAACTAACCTAAAGTCAGTGGGGTGTCCCAGTTTTATCTTATCTTATACCTAAGACAGTAGACCAAATGTACCCTCATTTTCTATATTGTATACGAATTCGCAAATTTAAATTATCTCTTACTTTTGTTTTGGTTTAACCTGCTATCGTGGTCAAAGTATACAGACGGAACAATAGCGAACCCACATTTGTGGTTAGTTAGCGTAAGATATAGAATGATAAGATATTTATTAGTAGGGGAAGTCCGTGTAATTTGGACCCCCTAAGAAGATATCACGATAATTTCTTACTGGAGATACCCAGAGGATGCATATATTTTGTGTGAATGCTACGTACTAAAACTAATTGATATTTCACCCCAATATGAAGCAACTAAATACGTATTAATTTTTAAAAAATATTTAAAAATTTTATTATTTCGTGTAATTTGGTCCATAGGCGTGTAATTTGGTTTCATGAGTCGTGTAATTTGGGTTTGATGTTGTTTAAAATACGTGTAATTTGGACCAGAGCCAAATTAAACGATATATATACACTATATAAGTGGACCGATTTACACTATGTGGCGTCTAGACAACAATGATTTTTTTTAAATGATGTATTAATTAACTTTTAAAATTTTTATTGGGGTGAAGTATTCTTAGATAGCTATTAATTAAGAAAGTCTAGTTGGTATTGTAAAATATGTACTGACTTTGCAGAATCTCGCACACAGATTTCACCTAACCTTATATGAATACACGGGCTCAACTTGAACTGAATGGCACGTTTTAGTAACTGATTCATCTTAACCAAGTTTCATTCCTTAGAGCGTCTTAGGTAGGGATGGTTCATAACACATTAGTAAGATGTTGCTACATATTCTAGTTTTTGAATTATTTGCCTGGACCAATTTACACATTGGTCCAAATTACACGGACTTCCCCTATAGGTCAATAGGTGGTTAATAACATCCTACGGTAGAGGTTTTCAGGTCATCATAACAAGAACGTCAAGTTAACCCTCGTGAAAAATAAGTATTATTACATGCTCCTATTAGTATAGTGGTCTTTTACTAACTCATGAGTCAGTGCGAGTAGTAGTCGAATATTTCAGCTACCAAACTTTTTCTTTTGCGTGTATTGTATTGACATACTATAGTATATTATATTATTAGGAGTAGAAAGAGTTCTTTTTGTGTTGAGCTCATATTGCGGCCGAGGCGCACGCGCCGAGACTGTGCAAGTGAGCGAAACACAAATAAGACGTTCTACTCCGCATAATATATACTATTTTTTCTTCAAGTGTAAAAATATTCTGTTGCTGTAAATAAATATTTCCTAAAAAGTCATTTCCACAGGACAACGCTCTCCCCTCTACCAATCTTGGGGGCTGAGCTATGGGCAAAATACTGCCGTTGCCATGGATACGTAAACACATACTAGTAACATTATTTTTATTTTTTGACTATTAACAAAATGACTTCCTTCTACATAGCCAGTTCTGTACAACAATACGGATATTATGATACGCTTGAAGAAAAACATATTTTTTCCATATTATGAACATTTTGTGGTTCATCCTAGCGAAATATTGGAGGGGAATAATTGTTATTAATAACCTTGGATCAGTCTGTTTGGTTCAGTTCCAAGTAAGCAGTTTTTTAAAGTAAGGATAACGATTTATTTTTTTTATTTTGCTAAACTACATTTTTCTTCATAATTTTTATAATCTTCAATTGTTTTAGTGAGTTCCATAATATTTTAAAACTATGTACCTATAGGTAGTACAGATGGTTTATAATTTTTACCCGAAAAAACGAATTTTGAACAGAACTATTATTTGAACTGAAATGATTGATGCATCTGTGTTTATTTTTTAAAGTATACTAACTGTCAACTGTGTTTAACATTTTTAAATCGTTTATTTTAATGGTTTGTTTGAAAAATATGTTGTGCAATGCTTAGATTTTCCAAAACGTTTGAATTGAAAGTGCGCGATGTACCTACTCTTTAACCCGCATTTCAATCTGGCGTCCAGTTTTTATTCAATATATTTCTAATTAAAATGGGAGCAATTATATTCTGTAATGTTTTCTCCAGAAGAAATTTGAGAACAGCCTTCAACGTCCATCCCCATACGAATGTAGTGTAACGAACGCAACTTTACTCTGCTTTTCAAAAAAAGGTAGTAAAATAATTTTGGATCACCTATAGGTATACAGTAATTTTTCTCTTTGATGTTAGATATAAGAACCCTCGAATATATACATAGATGTATTAATTATTTATTGCTCTGTTATAATAATAGTAAAATAATATTAATCCTTTGTTTGCAGATACCTATACGCAATGAATTCGATTATATCAATTCTGATCATTCTACTACTATCTCTCAGGTATATACAAGCCTCAGGATGTCAGATAAATGTAAATACATTGGACTGCACCGGCGTAAATATGATAAACATAAACGATCTTCCTACAATCAACATCCAAAATATTGCGGTAATTCATATTCGAGAATCAACAATTCCGTTAACATTTTCCGGTATGTTCACACGTTTCCCATTATGTAACAAACTTAGAATTAACTAGAAACAAGATTGAAATCGTAGAACCCGGTGCATTCACAGGAATGAGTAAGTTACAACACTTATCCTTGAAAATGAATCAAATTTCCAAAATCGGGGACATTAAATACCTTACATAATCTGCAAATTTTAAATTTAATGAACAATCGGTTAACTAAAATTGATAAAAATTATTTTGCAAACTTGATACACTTAACCAATTTAGATCTCGATAGTAACTTGATTGAAGACATTTCAAAGGATGCATTTCAAGGTTTGAGCAATTTACTTTCGTTAGATTTACGACGCAATCATTTGAAATATTTTCCAGAAGGCACTTTTAATGATTTGAGTAAATTGCAAACTTTATATCTGCATACTAATATGCTCACGAAAATAAAATCTGGGTCATTTGCGGGTCTTCATTCCTTGACGACTCTTACCCTATATAACAATCAGTTAACCAATATTAACGAATGCAATTTGTTTCCTTTAAATAAATTGAATCGATTAGATCTTGATAATAATAAGTTAACTCATCTGAATAAAAAAAAACTTCTTTCAATACTTCCTAAATTAAAACAAATTCATTTAAACAGTAACTTATGGTATTGTAAGTCCCTATCTGAAATGTTTCCGATATTTTCAAAACGAGGAGTAACATTCAGTAGTAATAATGCAATTGGAACAAACACGTTCAGGGATTTTCTTGTATCAATGAATCGCTGCCAGCTTTGATTGCCGATGACCTGACAATCGAAAAGTGTCCTATTTTAGTGAATGAAACAAACGGCGATAATATGAATACTAGTGTTATTATGGTCCCGACAACTCAAAAAAATGTAATAGAAGCAGATATCAATGAAACCACAGCCGAAACCGTTACTACTCTAATTGGGGGCACAACTCTAAGAAGTGTTCTTGAAATTCTAAATGTAACACAAACAGAGCCGAATTTTATTATCAACGAATTGCCAACAGAAAATGGTATGGACCTGAATGGAACTAACAAAAATTTAAATAAGGATTTCATTGAAATTATCTACAATACCATGCTTAGAATTAGAACAAATGAAAATATTAAAGAATTTCAAAGATTAGTATAATCAATTTGATGCTGAAAATTTTCTTCATACATGAATCTTAGGCCTTAAGGTCTTAATAAATAAAATTAATGTAGCCACCTAGAAATAATAAATTCGAGCAAGAAGCAATGAGTAAAATAATAGGTAGACATACTTTTATGTTGAATGTATGAATTGTGTGACTGAAGTGTGACTTAACGAGGAAAATGAACGTCATATTAAGACTGTGTCCTATCGTGTATCTTGGGACACTGTCGTAATGTAAACTCTACTCTATATAGAATTGGATAGGTATATTATGTATGTTTATAGGTACTTAGTGGAAAATTACTTTAAAATAAGAAATGTAATTATTTTATAATGTACAGTAGATAGCTAGTACCTAATACCATGCTACTATTCTTTCTGATGTACAGAGATGTTTAATATTATTATGTTCCATGTTCCATGTATTTGCTTTAATAAATACTTTATCCTCAAGAAGAGGAGCTTTTATCTTAAAAGTATAAGGTACCTACTAATTTGCAATTAATCTGCAGCAACGTTGAAAAACTGACACAACAACTTCGTAATCACATATGATTTAATATTCCATGCTTTATCTTCAAGAACGAAACCACCAGATACAAAGAATAAAAAAAAGATACTGCAAGCAACATATTAACATTTATTAAACACGATACATAAATATTATAGGCAAGTAGTAGATATTTTATAAAAAAAATTATTTTCACATTTTTGTAGTAATACCCTCTTCGGAATTAAAATTTTAATTCCAATCAGAATTTCAGGACATACCAAAAACTTTAAACCAATCTTTGAAATTCCATAATACTCTTGTTTGTTCTAAATCGAAACATTGTATTATAAACAATTTCAATGAAATCATTATTTGAGTTATTATCGGTGTTATTATTTAAAGAAAAACCTTTTTCGTAAGGCGGCTTATCAATAAATGATTCTGGTACTGATTCATTTCCACCCAAAATTCCAAACAACGCAGTCCCATTAAGTTATTAATAATCTCATTAGTAAATGAATTTGAAGAGATATTGTTTGAAATTGTTGTGTTATTCAGAATAACTTTGGTGAAATTATTGTTTGTTTTATTTTTTAGAATTAAACAATCTTCCATTGTCAGGTCATTGGCAATTGAATCTGGTACTGATCCATTTACACAAGAAATTCCAAGAACGTTCCTCGTAGTTGTGCCGTTACTCTCGAAAATTATTCCCCGTTTAATAAACGCGATAAGGGTATTCTTTAATGAACTGCAGTGCCACAAATTATTATTCATATAAACCTTTTTCACTTTAGGAAGAGCAGTAATGAAAAGATTTGTATTGAGATGAGTTAAGGTATTATTATATACAGAAAACGTCTCTAAATTACGTAAAGACATGAGAGAGCATTCGTTTAGTATGGTTAAGGTATTTAAAGCGAGATCAAGATATACCAAGGGATGAAGATTCCTAAACAAATCTAATTCTAATTTAGTCAATAAATTATCCTGCAGAAATAAAGTTCGTAATTTCTTCAAGTTTTTAAAGCAATCTGGGGATATATAGGGAAAGTGGGGGAACGGTTCGCGGTGGGGAACCGTGCGCACCATTAAAATTCAAATTACGCGGCATACTGAGAGATCGCCCCCCGCCCCAGGTTAAGCGGGTGCATGCACCGAGTCTCTAAAGCCATCAACTGCAAGGGTAATTGAGTTGTGTACTTGGTGAGATGCAAAATTGTGAATCTTAGGTTTTCGTTAGTAGTTTACACGTGCACAAATTAAGACACTGAGTCCGTAAATCTTACGCAATTGTTTTGAATTAATTATATTTTTAAAGTGTATGATCTGCTGCATACATGCATGTATTTTTGTTGCATTTAGATAAGTAATGTTTGTGGGATGACGTAATTACATTTTAAAATCATAGTGGGGGAACCATGCGCAAAAATGCGCACGATTCCCCCCATTCAATTAAATGTTAAGCAACATTACTACCATTTTTGGGAACCAAAATCTGTCTTGCATTTTCAGATGCCGCGAAATTATATTCGAAAAACTGAAATCCATGAATATAGTGAAGAATTGCTGGAGGCTGCACTAAATGCAATTAGAAACGATGGGAGGAAAATACGGGAAGTTGGGAGATCGTTTAGTATTCCCGAATCAACACTTAGAAAAAAGCTATCTCTAAATCAACTAAAAATCCCCCATCTGGGTCGAAAGGCGATTTTCACACCAGAAGTGGAAGCCGAATTAAACGATTATAACTACCGCGCACAATTCCCCACCCTGTGCGCACAGTTACCCTATGGGGTGGGGAACGGTACGCAAATGCAATTTTTCACTTTTTCCAATTAATATGGATTATGTTGAGAAACCCATCAAATATCATGATACATACTAAAAGTAGAATAATTAGGGCTTTAGATAACGTTTTTAGTTTTGCTTTAGTATTTAAGAGCTGACCACCACAACGATTCTCGCTTAGGTGCGCACCATTCCCACACTTTCCCTACTTCAAACGATTGTGACGTAAGTCTAAAGTAGCTAAATTATATAAATTTTCGAATGCATCATCGGATAACTCTTCCAGCAAGTTACTATCAAGATCTAAATGGATTAATTTGATTAAATTGTCAAAATAATGATTCTTAATTTTTGTTAGCTTATTACGTACTAAATATAATCTTTTTAAACTATGTGTGGAATTGATTGTTCCTGACTGCAAATCAGAAATCATATTCCCACAGAAATTTAATTGCGATAAATGATCCATTCCGCTAAATGCAGCAGGTTCGATGGTTTGAACTCCCCCTGTGTCGCTTGTTAATGTTGTTACACCTGAGAAACGAGCAAACATACCAGATGATATGATTGGAATTACAGAAGTTTTAAATTTAATTTCCACAATATTATGAACGTTATTTGCAGGAATAACGTTTGTGTTGCGTAAATTTAAGCTTGTGCATGTTAATATATTTCCCTGTCTCTCACATTCTGAATCAGAATAATTGAATGCATCATGTTTGCCTGGAAGCAAAAATATAACAGTAATAGGTCACGTTAAGATTTCTATTACATACCTGTTTGAACAAGAGAATCTTATTCGTGTTTTAAAAGTCAACCCTGTTCCCTTAGGAGGTATTTCTTAAGATTTTCTCTGAAAAAATATTTTATCACTGTAAAATAATTTTCAGCCAGAAAATATATACCGGGTGGCCAGTCTTAAACGTGTACATAGGAATTTAACATTGTATAGAACGTTTCTGCTGATTCCTTCTCGCCAATTCAACTTACAGGATTGGTACTACTTAATGGTATTAATTGAAAGGTAAAATGATTGCGCTTCAAATAACGCTGATAATAAAATTAATTGTGCAATATTTAGTTTAAAATAACGATTTAAAATTTTACGATTTTTAAATATGACGTGCCATGATTTTCAAATGCTACAGCATTTGTCAAAAAATTTGATAATTATTTGGCATAAATTAGTGGATTTCTGTAAATGATGAATTTAACAAATTTTTGACATTTTTCGTCAGTTGTCATAAAAATATTGTTAGTAAAATAGCTTTCTGATTATTTACTAGGTACTTATATAAGTGTAGATTTACTTTGATTAGATATAATAATTATTATACTTGTTACGCGTAACGAAGGGGTAATTGATTAAACAACAAAACCAATATGTGTTTTATTTAATTTACAAAGTCCAGTGCCTTCATTAATGATTGATACCCACGTGACCACAAAATATAGGCAACCCAACTTACACAATTGGTAAACCTTTATCCAATAATTCCCCAACTGATTGTTTGTACGTAAATTGACAGTAACTTTAGTAACTTTAGTGACTTTAGTTACTTAGTTTAGTTACAACGAGTACCAATCCTACCTGACTTCAACATTTAAATCTGAAACTCCCAAGGACACCACGGATTAAAGGTCACGTGGGTATCAATCTTTAATGAAGGCACGGTATAAGAAGGAAGAATATTACATAGATCATTACCAGATTCAATTGCCAATGACTTAAGCTTGACAGTGGAAGATTGTTTAATTCTGAACAATAAGACAGATAATACTTCAACTAATCCGATTCTTAACAATACAAGAATTCCAAGCAATGTCTCTGCAGATTCATTCGCTAATGAGATTATCAACAACATAACTAATGGGACAATGCTATTCGGATCCCTTTTTTAATTCTGAAAATGAAAATGCCATTATGAAGTTATGGTGACATTTTGAAAACATAAAATCTTAAGAATTAAAAAAAAGCGAATATTTACCAACTGGGCATAGATATTGTATAGCGTCATCTGCGTTGATATGGACAGCAGGAACACATATCAACGCAGACGACGTTGTATAGAAACGGCACTGTACATATTATTGTACGTATCACATATAATTTTGTATCTTGTTTAATAAATATTATATTCGTTTGGAATAATTATTCTACCCTTAGTTCATTTTTATCGAACCATTCACTTCGAAGCAGCAACTTCGGTTTTTTTCTTACAGCTGAAGATCGATAAGAGTTTCAGGCAATCCACAACATAAAAATCAGTGAAGGTACAGTTTGACATGGATACGAAAGAAAGAAAGTGAGATTTCTATTTTTTTGTATTGAATAAGTCTCATATTTAGCGTATTTTAGAGGAAAGATATTTATTTATTAGATATCTTTAAAATTACCAAATTACTATTTCTTTCCGCCTATTATCAGCATTTGTTGCTAATGCTGGTGATAAAAAAGAATGAGGGGCGGATTGCCTGTAACGGGGCGATCAGTCTGCTCTGTGTAGTATAATACATAAAATATACTTTTATTTTAAATTGCTTTAGTTTTTTTCTATTCCCTGTGAATTTTTATATCTTATGGAAATTGTAAATTCTATAGAATAAATATAAAAGTTCGTGCAGAAAAAGAAAGCGTATAGGTACTATACAGCGTTGCTGAAAATTTAATTTATTTGAAAAACAAAATATAGGAATATATGGCAAGTGTGAATTTTTGAGATACACACAAGTTCTTTTTTTTAATTGTTTTGTCCTTGATTTTATAAATTTTACTGCATTTTCATTCAATAAAAAAATGGGCATTTATTCCAATAATTTTTCTTTTAATTTTGTAAATAGGATTTTTTCCTTGCCAACATCTAAAGATCTACTATGATTAATAATATTCAATAAATCTCTTATTTTTTAATTCAATGGATATTCCGTCAGTCAATCAGAAGCGTCCTTTTAACGAATACCCTTATCGCGTTTATTAAACGGGTAATAATTTTAGAGAGTAACGGCACAACTACGAGGAACGTTTTTGGAATTTCTTGTGTAAATGGATCAGTGCCAGATTCAATTGCCAATGACCTGACAATGGAAGATTGTTTAATTCTAAAAAATAAAACAAACAATAATTCCGCCAAAGTTGTTCTGAATAACACAACAATTTCAAACAATATCTCTTCAAATTCATTTACTAATGAGATTATTAATAACATAACTAATGGGACTGCGTTGTTTGAAATTTTGGGTGGAAATAAATCAGTACCAGAATCAAAATTCAAAATTTTTTCTATTTTTTAGGTTTATGTCATATTTTTTAAATTATGGATTCCATAGTTTAATAATTTTTATATATTTTTTGATGCTTGAAAATGGTTTCTTTAATGAACCGAAACGTCGCTAATTAAACCTTAAATTTAAATTTGTTGTTTTTATTGACCTAAAAAAACCAAGATTTTTCATTACTTTACTTAATAACTTCAATCGAATATTCCTCAGAAAGCGTGAGGGTAATAAAATTATTTTTCCTACAAAACTTGCTTATTTCTTAAAGACCTTTTCAACGATATTACTTTTGACCCCCGTGCTATTTGAAATTTTGGAGAACTCGACATTCTGGAGCAAATTCTTCAGGATGCCGCTTTTTCCGGCGAATGCCAATGTCACCATTCGATTCTTCATGAAGGCTTTTGTAATTAAAAAATTTGGCCCGACTCTCTACGATTAACCGTTTTCGAAAAAAGCGACTGATACGGGTGGTCTGACTCACCCGGTATACAGGGTGTCCGTCTTTCGAAGCTAAGCATGGGGATCTCGGTTAGCTTAAGAGGTACGAAGTCGGTTAAATGGAGGCAAAGTTGCGTATTTTAATGCTGATAAATAATCTGAAAAGAAATTTGACCTACGACGTTTAGTTTAGAAAATATCTAAAAAAAATAAAAATTCCCGATTATTGTTTTTCGCTGATAAAATGAAAACAAGTGAAGCTACGAATTATTAATTAAGACACTTTTTTACGAGGAATCTAAATATGCGATTGTTTTTCTCATATCGTTTAAAATAGCCAACAGTCGACTGTCAACTTTTGTTTTTCTTATGGACGTCATATTGGATTTTTGCATTTTTGAATGTAACTTTTTTTTCTGATTTCAACTATGTATGACACATAATACTTTAGCTTGTGTTTTTACCTACAATTTCAAGTTATCCATTTTTACGCAGAGTGCTATGCGGAAACAAAAGCGACAAGTTTGTTTTAAAGAAAATTCTGATTACGAATTTAATTTTAAGTCATAAGGTTATTGCTTTGGCTAATTTTTTGAAAGAAATGCGAGTTTTAAAAGAAGAATAATGGGATATAACAAAATTTATTATCAACTATTATGATTTATATTGAAACAATAGAATAAAAATTAAAAAGCAGAAAATTATAGCAAATACTAAAAACTAAAACTTTAATCGAAAACACAACGGGATAGTAAGAAATATTTAAGTATTATTTTTCTTTGAACAGAGATATGGTGAAGCTAAATACAGGTAGTACAAGGAAAATTACTTCAGAAGCTCAGTTAAATGCACTGGTCTAAAAATTTAATATTGTGTTAATGCAGTGAGTATACCTCGTCATACGAGCCTTGTATCCATTGCTTGTTATCACTGGAATTGTTTGCAACTGGAAAGATTACTTCTTGTTGTATTGATATTCTTTTTCGTTTATTTATATTGAAATAAAATTTAAATTTTGTTCTTTGCTAAATTCGAGTATGAGTTATCTTAAAATTTATTAGTTTAGTATTAAGTATATATTTACGTTATTGGTTTTGATATCGATTAGAATAATCTGTAAATGATTGAATTGTATTGTCTTGGTTTTGCTATTTCTAAAGCATCTTAATTATTTAATTTTTAATTTGTTTAATTATTTTTGTATTCGTTATCTATTATTTCTATGGTAAATAAGGAGCTTAAGATTGCACATTTAAATATTAGATCTTTACAACCAAAACTAACAATGTTAATGGAAATCATGAAGGTTTATAACTACGATTTGATTGCTATCTCTGAGACATGGCTGAGTGATCGGGTAAGTGATGAGCTTCTTGCAATCAATGGGTATGTTTTAATACGTAATGATAGGAACAAATCTAGTGGTGGTGGAGTTGCCATCTATATCCATAATAGTATTAACTTTGTACGAATTTGTTCTAATAATAATATTGAACAACTCTGGATTACAATTAATAATAACAGAGGCGATATGATTAATGTTGGTGTGGTCTATAGGCCCCCAGATCAACCGTATAAAGACTTTTTATCTGAACTGCAAAATTCTTATATTGAATGTATGCCTTTTTCCGAAAAGATAGTATGTCTAGGTGACATTAACATAGATCTACTAACTTTCAATGCTCCTACTTTATATTTCGAGTCTATTGTTGAGTCTTTGAATTCAGAACAACTTATTAACGAACCTACTAGAATAACGTTAACTACATCAACTCTGATTGATGTTATTATTACTTCTGATAAAAATTCAGTATTAGACTCTGGTGTATTAGCAGTTGACGTATCGGATCTTGATTTAATATATTGTTCGGTTAATTGGGAGGTACCGCGGGCCCAACCGATAATTAAAACCTACAGAGACTTAAAAAATGTCGACGTGGAGAAATTTAGAACAGATTTTAGGGCATTACCCTTACATAATATTTTTAAGATAAATAATATTGATGATAAAGTGCTATTTTTAAATCAACACATTTTACATATTTTTGACATGCACGCACCGTTGAAGCAGCATAGAATTAGTAAGCCGAACGCTCCTTGGCTTACTGATAATGTTAGAATAATGATGTTATTAAGAGATAAAGCTAAAGCCAAATATCGTATGTCTAAAAGAGAAACGCATTGGGAATACTACAAATCACTAAGAAATCTAACTAACCTTACAATCAAAAAAGAAAAACTAGCTTACTTTAACTTCTTTGCAAACAACTGTTCCCATAAATTGATATGGAAAAAACTAAAATTCTTAGATATAACTACATCCAAAGAGGTTAGTGTTCCTGAGGCGTTGTCTGATGTGAACAAAATAAATGATTTCTTTATTAATAGTATACCCAAACAAAACAGTTCTGATGATGATTTAATCAATTATTATGATAACAATACTAAGAATAAAGTATCTCTCAAATTTAAATTTCATAATGTTGACACTAGTGTAGTTGCCGGTATAATTCAGAATATATCATCAAAAGCCACGGGATCTGACTCAATTAATATAGTTATGATTCAGTTTTGCTGTCCATATATACTACAGTTTATCACACATATTATTAATTGCTGTTTATTAGAAAGTGTTTTCCCACAAGCGTGGAAATATGCTCTTGTAACGCCTTTACCGAAAGTAGAACAACCAACAGATTTCAAAGACTTGAGGCCGATTAGTATTTTACCTACTCTTTCAAAAATCCTGGAAAAAATTATGAATTTGCAAATTAGGAACTATCTTAATGATCTTAATATATTACCAGTCATTCAATCTGGTTTTCGTTCAAATCATAGTTGCACTACCGCACTCCTCCAAGTAACAGATGACATTTTGGAAGCATCGGATAAGGGTGAAATGACTGTATTGGCCTTGCTGGATTATAGCAAAGCTTTTGATACCATTAATCACAGAATACTATATTCAATTCTAAATTATGTTGGCTTCTCCCAGAATGCAGTCAATATGATCAAAAGTTACTTAACTGACCGGTCGCAGAGTGTGAAGCTTAAGCTCTCTATATCAAATAGTTTACCTATCACGACCGGGGTACCGCAGGGTTCGATACTGGGTCCTCTTTTATTTTCTTTATATACTGTTAATCTTAATACTTCTATCAGTTTTGTAATATGCACATGTATTCGGACGATACTCAGTTGTACTATTCATTTAAACCGGCTGATACAGGTATAGCGTTAACTCGAATAAATGATGATTTGAATAACATTTCCCTTTTTTCGAAGAAGCATTCGCTTTTCTTAAATCCCATTAAGTCTGCGGTTGTTCTATTTGGTAATGATAGAATCTGTTCTGAAGTGAAAGAAAATTTAAATATAGCCATTGACAACATTCAAATTTCAATATGTGATAAGGCCAAGAATCTGGGGGTAATAGTCGATAATACTTTTAGATATCGGGAACAAATAACAAAATATATTAAGCATGCATATGCAACCTTGAGACAGCTCTACCCTCATCGACGTATCCTAGATGTTAAAACTAAAACTATGCTGTGTGATTCCTTGGTCTTGAGTCATTTTTCGTACTGTTCTCCATTATATAATCACTGCCTTGAACAGGAAAGCGTGTTACGCATACAAAAAGTTCAAAATGCCTGTATGCGCTACATCTTCAATATTAGGAAATTCGAACATATTTCACATAAACTAGCCGATTTGGGATGGTTAAATATGACGAATAGAAGAACTCTGCACGAAGCATGTTTATATCATAAAATAATAACGACTAAAGAACCGAGCTATTTATACAATAAAATAAGTTTCCGTACTGATGTACACAATCTAAATTTGCGTAATAAGGGACTATTGACCACGCCAAAGCACAGAACTACCTTTTACCGGCGCTCCTTTTCCTATAATATTAGTAATCTTTATAATAATCTGCCAACGCAATTCAAATATCATAACCTGTCTAGTTTCAAAAGCAATTTGAAAAAATATCTAATAACTCATCAAAGTTTCCATACTAATTAAATTATTTTTACGGCAATGAGGTAATCAATCCACTTTTCTTTTCTTTTTGTGAATAATATTCCGAAACTCAGTGATGTCACAGACTTAGTAGGTTTAGTAGTAGAATAAGTATATTAGTTGTTATGTTATATTACATGTTACTGAAGGTTTAGGTGGTAGAGCAGGGAGCATTTTTTAATGCTCATCTGAACCTCGCCTTCTGATTGTCTAAGATACTACCTATCATCATATGAATTCTTATGTAATAATTGCATGACAATAAAGACATTATTATTATATTATTATATGTAATCCCTTAGGTCCGCTTTTTCAGTTCGTGTTTCTGCCTGGGTTTACAAAAGGTGCCATATTCGCTTAGATTTCGATGAAGAAGCAAGACATAACTAGGACCTGGCTGGTTTCTCTCTGAAGTTCGTTGCAGATACGTTTCGGAAGTAATTTCTACATTCCGATGTGAAGAATAATAAATTTCCAACATATCACGTTGTTCTTCATTAGAATTTTTCATTTTCTCTCAGAAAATTACGTACCTATCTCAAAATTAGGGGAAGTATAACGTAACAACTTAAGCAATGTACTAGGAACTTGTTCTTTAAAACAAAATTGTCGCTTTTGTTTCCATGGCACTCTGCGCAAAAACGGATAACTTGAAATTGTAGGAAAAAACACAAGCTAAAGTATTATGTGTCATACATAGTTGAAATCAGAAAAAAAAGTTACATTCAAAAATGCAAAAATCCAATATGGCGTCCATAAGAAAAACAAAAGTTGACAGTCGATTGTTGGCTATTTTACACGATATAAGAAAAACAATCGCATATTTAGATTCCTCGTAAAAAAGTGTCTTAAAAATGTCTTAATTAAAAATTCGTAGTTTCACTTGTTTTCATTTTATCAGCGAAAAACAAAAATCGGGAATTTTGATTTTTTTTAGATATTTTCTAAATTAAACTTCGTAGGTCAAATTTCTTTTGAGATTACTGATCAGCATTAAAATACGCAACTTTGCCTCCATTTAACCGACTTCGTACCTCTTAAGCTAACCGAGATCCCCATGCTTAGCTTCGAAAGACGGACACCCTGTATGTATCGTCTTTAATAAATGTTAATATGTTGCTTGCAGTATCTTTTTTTTATTCTTTGTATCTGGTGGTTTCGTTCTTGAAGATAAAGCATGGAATATTAAATCATATGTGATTACGAAGTTGTTGTGTCAGTTTTTCAACGTTGCTGCAGATTAATTGCAAATTAGTAGGTACCTTATACTTTTAAGATAAAAGCTCCTCTTCTTGAGAATAAAGTATTTATTGAAGCAAATACATGGAACATAATATTAAACATATCTGTACATCAGAAAGAATAGTAGCATGGTATTAGGTACTAGCTATCTCCTGTACATTATAAAATAATTACATTTCTTATTTTAAAGTAATTTTCCACTAAGTACCTATAAACATACATAATATACCTATCCAATTCTATATAGAGTAGAGTTTACATTACGACAGTGTCCGAAGATACACGATAGGACACAGTCTTAATATGACGTTCATTTTCCTCGTTAAGTCACACTTCAGTCACACAATCCATACATTCAACATAATAGTTATTTAAGTAACAAGGAATGTAAGGACGAGGCTTATATTACAAATTGTTGCGAAACCTTATGAGGCGTTAAAGTCGAAATTTTGAAAAATTCATAGCGACCGCCATTTTGAAGTTAGAGAGTCCGGTAAAAAACTGTTTCCCTTCAATTATGGTCTTCTTTCTCCCTACTCAGATTTTCAAAATTCCGCTTCTAAAAAAAATGCTACCAAAAAACATGTCTAACTTCCGCTTCCGCTTTCGGATTGAAAAGCATATTTTATCGTTGAATTTTCGATATACTCCTTCATTTCAAATTTCATGAATATCGGTTCAGTAGTTTTTGCGTTAGAGATACCTACATACATACATACATACATACATACATACATGCATACATACATACATACATACCCATCCACAGACAGACATTTTTGCTAGACCACTTTTATGGGTTCCTGGGGACCCAAAACACGTATTTTCATGCAAATCTCAATTTCGAAAATTTTCATGATATCAATACTTCCCATATACCAGTGTTGGTATGGGAAAGTAAAAAAGTGGAGGTGCAAACGTCCCTTGGACTTTCCCATACTAAAAATAATCATCGTTTCGTTTTTGATATTCAACAGTAGCCTATGGTTCGCGAGGCAGACCCTGATAAGCATCATCTGAATGCCTAGCGAAATAAACGAGACTAATATACGGATTGGATATGAACAGAAGAAAGACACCCATATATTTATAGTACTGGCTAGAAATTACGGCTACAGACCAACGCGATGATCCGTTTCCGTCAAAGTCCAACATAATATTCAAAAATCACGAATTTCTCATCAACCGTACATTTTAGCTATATGAACACTTTATACTATGTGATAGACAAATAAATTTTGCATTGAATTATATAATAATATACAGGGTGTTTCATTTAAAATAACAGTTGCTTATTGTACTGTGAAAAGTAAACGCCCTGTATACGTGATATACATTTAGGAGAATGCAGAATTATATACTGAATAACTTTTTTTCTATAGCAGATGTTAAAGTGTGCTTTGTTCGACTAAAAATAGTTGATCAAGTATTACTTTAACCGCAAGGGTAGATAAAGTAACACTTTAACCGCAAGGATAGATAAAGTAGTTTAATTTTCTGGAAACTCCATGGAAACCGAATGGAAACCTTTGCTACTGAGATTTTCGGGTTTAATATAATCTAATTTTAAATTGTTTTTTTTACAAGTTTTTCTTATTTTTTTAACGTCTGCTATAGAAAAAAATAGATTTTATACACGACAATAAAATTTAATTATCGACTCGCGAAAATTAATTCACTCGCGATTTCATCGCTCGTGAATTAACACTTTCCACTTGTCGATAAAATATAATTTTATCGTCTTGTATAAAAAATAACTATTATACAGGGTGTCCGGAAACAACGTTCCGTAACTTCGGGAGACGATTCTACATCCAAAAATATGAAGAAAAGTTCTGATGAACAAGGGTCCGGAAAAGCTTTCTAACGGAGCTACGGCTCTTTGAAGAGGGGCCTCAAAATGTGTTGTTTTATTAATTAGTTAATCAATACTGAAACGAGATTGATAAAATTTGGTACCCAGGGTATATTTGGTACGGGAAAGAGTTTGGTAATGTTAAAAATAGAAAAAAAAAGCCAGGGGCGTGCGTAACGGGTAGGGTGTATTGATTAACTAATTAATAAAACAACACATTTTGAGGCCCCTCTTCAAAGAGCCGTAGCTCCGTTAGAAAGATTTTCCGGACCCCTGTTCATGAGAACTTTTCTTCATATTTTTGGATGTAGAATCATCTCCCGAAGTTACGGAACGTTGTTTCCGGACACCCTGTATTTAAACTTCTTCCATATTTTGACTAATACAGGCGCTATACGAGCATCAACTTTTAAAAATCTAGTTGTAAATTAAAGATGCTGTCAAAACTGCCAAATGTCATGTTGAGCATGTCAAGTTTAATTCATGCTCATTTTATTCTGGTTCCTAACATGTGTATATGTTTCACAATGTAAAATTATTATAAAGGTAAGTCCCTTTTATGT
Organism: Hemicrepidius hirtus; assembly: GCA_963082805.1. Taxonomy (NCBI): domain Eukaryota; kingdom Metazoa; phylum Arthropoda; class Insecta; order Coleoptera; family Elateridae; genus Hemicrepidius; species Hemicrepidius hirtus. The sequence continues at coordinate 9,278,203 of OY720165.1, forward strand.
CTCTTCCATATCTTACAAAAAGACTTCAAGAATATGTTCCATTAGGATGTGGGAGTAGCTGCGTTAACAAGGGGCGACGTCGGTATGATTTTTTGTAAGTAAATTATAACTAAAACTTAGGACATACATTTAAATTTGCACTTTTTAGATGTAACACTACGTAACAGTGGTAATTGTCAATACAACGTTTATGTTAAAATGGTTAAGTGTTGTGAAAAGTTTGCTGAAAACGATTTAGATTGTGGCTTGATGAACCTTATAGGTGGTGATATGGGATTATTATTACCAAATATAACGAAGAACATTTCATTATTATACCCTAATATGGTAACAACCCCAGCATAGCCAAACAAAATACAATAATTATAAATTTTTCTTAGTACTTACATAATCGAAAAGGTCAGTGTTTAATAAACTTAAAATACAAAACAGAAAAAGATGGCAGCTTTGAGGCAAAGGAAACAATTAAATTTGATACATTTATAAGGGATAAACATGTGATTCCAACTTTAAGAGGCAAGTAACATTCACTTTCTGTATCTTATGGCTAACGTAATTCTTTAAGGTTACTATAAAAACAGAGAATATAAGAGATGTAACACTATTGATCAAGATCCTCTTGAAAACTGTGTACCCATCGACTGCCACATGAAATACTCGGGCTGTCGAAATTATTTTAACCATAAGTGGAGACGTTGTCAGAAAGTACCTATTTGCATTGCAGATCCTGCGAAAAATTTGCCAGACGTTGTAGGTTTTACTATTTCAAAGTTTCTATATTTTTTTTTCTCCATTTTCATTATTTTAGTCGTATATTCCCATAAGCAACAGGTGTCGTGATCTTGAAGATCTGATTAGTGTCGATGATCTTAAACTTTTAGAAAAGGGTAGTTTGGAGCGCGAAACTTCGTTAGATCTATTTGTAAGATCAATTAGAAAGTAATGTCAATGTGCGCTTACATTATTTTTTATCAGGCAAATGTACGCTGTCATCACGGAATTTTGAGTAATGAAACGGGCTTTTGTATATGCGATGATGGATGGATGTCAGCACCTTTGGACAAAGATCAGTATGAACCAAGCCTATCGATTTATCACATGTGCAATATAGAAATGGATACATGGAACGGTGTAAATAGCAGTCGAATTAAAATTACGGCTATGCTTCTTGTTGTAAGTTTTGTAACGAGAAAAAAATTAGATGTTCCATTATTAATACCGTTTCTAGATATTTGGAGGTTTAACTACCATATTTATAATAATGCTATCGTTTGTATGCCATTTTCTGCACCAGTGTCTGAAATCTAAAAGAAAGAAAACAAAATCCGAACCACGAACTTCTACACAAATTGAAGCTTCGATGATTAGTGTTGACCCAAATGACGATGTAATAAAAACAGTTTCAAAAAGTACTTCAGATGAAATAATGTCAAAGAACTCGATGAGTAACGCTGCTCGGCGAGATTCAAGAGTATTACATAGAAAATCAGTTGATTGTCGAAAACTTCATTCATCTCTGATACTTCCTCTTATTCCGCACACATCTCACCATACAGTATCGGAAGAAAATTCTCCGGATATATCAGAAAACAGTGATATTGAGCAAACTGAATCGTTCCTTCCTGCTCGCCCGAAAGATGATTCTGACTAATTTTTAATGTCTTCTAAATATTAGAGTAGTATGATCAGCATTTTTTAACATATATGTTAAAAGTTTTATTTTTACTATTACTACTTTTAATGATTTTTATGTAATATTATGTAAGAACATATTTTATCAGTGCTTTTAGTTTGTTTATTTTAAAATTAGTTTCTTATGGTGAACAAACTCATCCATAGATGAATTTATTCAGAAAATTTTTGCCTTGTTTCTGTGCGTTTATCACGTGTTCATCACCTGATGTGAACAAAACCGATTCATAAGAACCAACTAGACTTTCTTGTAAGAAGATACTACACAATGGCGAATTATAGTCATTATTTGTGATTGTAAAATAATACACGTAGTCCTAAGCAAAAGAGAACGAAAAAAGGTATGTATTAAAATACCCGATAGTGATACGAAAAAAGTAAGTATAACTATAGCTTATAGAATTTTACCAAGGAGTCCTCAATTCCTGATTACAAAACAATATATAAAACCAAAGAAATAGACATAAGAAGGTACTAGACATTAATAAATAAATGTCTCAGAACACTTCTAGAAATTTACTGGTCAGAAACAAAACAACAAGCACCAATAAGGCAATAATAAAAAAAAAGTGGAAATGGATTTGGTACACGCTGAGAACTCCGAACACCGACACAACACTTCAAACACTAGAACAGAACGTCAAGGGAAATCGAAAAAGAGGAAGATCGAAAGACACCTCAAGAAAGAAGACTTTTAGTGAAATTGGCGAAAATGGGCTACTGGCAAAATAAACAAATAGCTAAATTACTTGCAGCAAGCGGGTACCAAAAATTTTATTTCCGAAGATTTGCATAATATCGAAGAATTTAAAGCTATCGCGTATAATCCTAGTGAGAACAACCCCCAATTTTTCGAACAAGCTCCCGAACTTGGATATAACTATGAAGAAATTAACCCCGAAATACCAACAGAAATGAATTATGAAAATCAAACTGTAAATTTTCAAATAACGACCTCTACAGAAATAAACATTCACGAAACAGTACCCGACGACGATGACGTAGACCGGCTTTCCATTTTGCCCAATGTTGATCTGTCAGAAAATAATTCCTTGGATTATGTCGACAATCTCGACAGTAACACACAACACACAGCAATAGAAAATCCAATCTTTACTATGCCAATTTCCGACAAACCATTAAATCTCTTTAGCAATAGAATCGTTTTTAAATTAGGAGATGAAAGCAAGGTAAATTATAAAAAACGGTTTAATAAACATCATCAGGAAGTAACCGTACGTAGAGGAAACGAATTAGAAAACTTAAATAAATTTTTGCAACAAATAATAGATCCAAAAACCCTTTATGGAGTCATATGGAGTATACTTTGTAGACGAAGAATTAGAACAGAAATTTATAAACATTTGTAAAAGTCTTTTTAGAAATAGTGTTAAAATTATAAAATGCAATATCTTTGCTAAAGATGTCAAAAATCCAGAAGAACAACATACAATTATTAGCGACTGTCATGAACTAAATCATAATGGCGTGAATGAAACGTTTAATGATCTTAAATTAAAATACTATTGGCCCGATACGAAAACCAAAATAAACAAAGTCATAAATTAATGCGAAATATGTCTTGTTAGTAAATACGAACGAAATCCATATAAAACACAATTGTCTGGCCCATTACTTGCAAAAAAGACATTTGATGTAATTCATATAGATACATTTAGTTTCGACAGTAGTAAATTTCTGACAATCATTGATTTATTCTCCCGTTACACCCAAGCTTATTATATTAAAGATGCAACAGGTATAACCATTCTAAATAAACTCTGCCATTATTTCGCTCACCATGGTTACTCAAGAAAAATAGTTTGCGACGAAGGAAAAGAATTTAAAAATAATGTCTTTCAAGAATACTGTTCGTTATTCAAAATTGCTCTCCACTTCACCACGAATTATAATCCAATTCCAATTCACCTGTAGAGCGCGTTCATTCCACCTTACTGGAAAACTTAAGAATTTCAAAATTATAAAATAAACATGAAACTGCAAAAGATTTCATGATATCAGCGGTACTTACTTACAACCAATCTGTTCATTCTAGTACCGGATATACCTACTCCTTTCACTCTTTTGTATGGTCCATTCGAAAACCTAAATGCTCATGAAATACATCTTGATAAAGCTATCTATGAATCTTATAACCAAAAACGTAAAAATGAAGTTCTGTCCTTTTACGAACAATTGTATAATAAACAACTTGAAAAAGGTATAGAAAAATTAGAAAAAATAAACAGTAGTAAAGAAAAAATAGAATTTAGAGAACCAGTAGCTTATTTTACTCGTCAGAGAATAAGAAAAGCAGATCCATATTATGATAAAGTTAATGTAACGGCAGTAGAGGGCAATAAAGTAATAGGTATCCGAAAAACTTCGCGTAGAACCGCCAATATCAACACACGAAAAGTAAAGAGAATTAGAAAAAAAATCTCGTTGCGAAACGTAGTACCTGCTAAGCTAGAACCAGGACCTTCAACCCAAAGGTTCGATTAACAATTAATTTTAGAAATATTAAGTAAGTAGTACATACAACTAAATTTAAGGCACCATCATAAATTTAATCTGTTAGCACAATGAGTAACAAGATTGAAACTTAAACTTAACTGGTTATCAATACAATAGAAATTACATGAATATAAAACTGAAGGAACAATATTTTTAGCAAGCAGCAACATTCGGTATAACTAGTTTATAAATATTTAAAATTCTAAACTTATTCAAATCAATACTAAATTAGCTAAATACTATTTGTAAGCAATCAAAGTTAACTGAGTTAAACATAACTCATGTTTACAATCCTAGAACTTTCAAAATCTAAAGTTGTATCTTTTAACAAAATAATAACATGTACTGTATGTGTCAATCCTTAACCCATCCCTATGTTTATGAGTTTATCTAGTTCCCGATCCAGAGGATAAAATAATAATACCATACAAGTAGTGCTTCAAGTGTTTAATAATCAAATAGTGTGAAGTGCGACTACTAACTAGATACCGTCTATTAACTAATGGTGAATAATGATACATTACTGCAAATCTTAATCATTGATGCAATGTGCTATTATTATATTATTATTGTAAAATAATTATTTTGAAATGCGTACATGGTACATAAGTTTCACTTGGTGTGTTGTAGCATTCCTAATATTATAATTGTATTGTATATTATTTTTAAGCATTTAGATCTAAGTTGCAGCTGGGTTTCGAAAATCAAATATTAAATAATCAAAATTAATTATATCCATAGCCAATCACAGAACGAGGACGTTCTGTCCTAAGGAAGGAGGAATTATATTTATTGACCTCAACTGTTCAAAATGTCTCAGGTTACAAAAAGGGTCTTTTCTAGTAATACCCTAGTTTCCTTTTCTGTGACACCGACAACCACTGCCGACAACAAATAAATAATTATTTAATGTTCCAAGTTCGAAAATCTCACTCGTTTGACTTAACTATATGTTGCAAATAACTTAAAGTACCTACCTAACTGACCGACGCGACGCAATGGGCCACTACTCTGCACTATGCTTACTTGCTAATACAGATAGCTTCTTTGTAAAGATGAATCTTTCTGCACATTTTGAAATCGTTTGCTTGAAAACGGTCCTTATGTAATATAGAATACTACCCTGTAATTTTGGGAATAACTGCAATTTAACAGCTCTTTTTTTTCCATTAATATAAGGTTGTTGGATTTATCTTGAAAGAGAGAGGAAAAAAGAGGTCTTTACAGTGGTGTCATGGTCGCCTTTGATGCGTAATATGAAAAAGCAAAGTTAATGTCAAATATCTTGAAAAATTTGCAACTTACAAAAAATCTAATTATAGAAATTTGAAAGCTGCATTACAATAAGTGCCTTAATAATTTTAAAACCATTTTGTGCTATTGCCTGACTAATCAAATTATACACAGGGAAATCGAAAACTGAAAATTTAAGTTTTTTCAGTCTGTACTGAAATCTGCGCAAAATTTATAGAATTTGAATAGTGATCATAGTAGCCCTTAAAAGGCTTAATTTGAAATGCAGATGTTCATGTCAAAACCGATGTGACATCATTTGAGTCTTATTGTTAGTATTTATAATATAATTTCGGTTTTGCCGGTTTCGGTCCTTCTTTGCTCGACTCTCTTAAGAGTTCGTTCATTGGTTTGTGTGTTTGAAATACTTAGTTATATTCATTCTGGTTAATGATAATGTGTTAACTGTGTTGCAGATAACTGTGGTAAGAGGCGAGGTCAGGGTATTGCTTTGTTTAATGTTTCTCAAACATTTGCTACAAAGACAGCAGTGGGTTAAATTGTACAAAAGGAAAAGTTGAACACCTACCTACTGCTTATTCAAGTCTATTCGAGAGAGGTGCTATTTAATAAGATTGGTTTCGTTATTTTGAGAACTCCATTTATTGCAGTAGTTCGAAGTCTCGTGAATTATAGAAAACACGACCTTCCTAGTCAAGTTTCGGAAATCAAGAAGGTCGTGACAGAAAAAGGTGAGGGGGAAAAAAAGATTGAACATTAATGCAATACCTACCTACTAATTTTACATCCCATAATGATGAAAATGTAAGTGTAGATTTGGAACATATTCCATCTACTTCGTCCTCTACGAGAGCTTCACCGAACAACTAATTAATACTCAGATTTTTGAGAATTTGCAGCCTATTTCAACATCATTAAACTCTACCAGAAGTTCTTTAACTACAATTATTAACAGCGGACCAATGACCGAGGTTTGGAAACTAAAATGTGTATATTGTAAAATTCAGCCCTAGGCAACTAGATTGATTGGTTTATTGAAAACGCTTTTAATTCTAATACTTCTGAATAAGTTCAGCGATAATGTTCTTCCCTTTAGGATCTGACTAACTTTACTACAACAATCGTTTCTTTTGTTATAGGGCAATTACGATAATCGTTTCATAAACAGAGACAACCGTGAATTTTCGCAACACCTGACAGAAGATAGATACACTTGGTTTGATGAATATGAAGTACAAACATTGTGCAGCCTTATATTTTGCACCATAGGTTAGGGGTTGTCGCAAGGAAGAATTCAGTGACTGCTGTAATTTTGGCAATGTGAGGCTCCCAGTCCCAGAACTTAACGTGTATCATAGAACTAGAAAATCTCTGATTGGAACTGATCCTCACTCTAACAATTTTCGGAATACATTATTAATTTGGGCTATGGCAGCAATTGCTACCCTTCCTTGATCCAAACCGGAAGTTGTGTAGAACCACCACCAGCTTCTCCCAGCGTAAAAGATGTGAGCTAAGTTAGCCGCTCAGCACAACTCAGCAAACAGAGAATTCTAAATAACTCAGCAAGAAACTACTGAGCGTTCAATAACAATTGTTGAGCTTAATCAATGCAACTATTGTTGCCCACAGCCAGTAGATTAAGAAAGTAGAAAGCGACAAGAACCAAAGTTTGCAATTATTTAAAAAAAAGACAATTATCAAAGTCAGTCGATTGTTGCTTCTAAAGTACCGACACGAATAAAATTTTGACGTTTACGAAGGCAACAATAACGATCTACATGCCGCAAGGGCGGTCGCGTGAATTTTAATGTCAAATTCTTTAACTTATCTAATTATTATCATAGACCTGTGAACAATTACAGTTAAAACGAAATTAAGTTTGAAATAAAAATGGACACGTCTGTTGCATCTTGTTGCCTTTTTCCATGGTCAGCTTCATTCTCCTAACTCTTACGAGTTATATGGCCGTTCCAATTTTAATTTTGAGATGTCCTTTCTGTGGTGCTATCTGTTAGATAATAATCAGCAACAATGTTTTCAGATTTAAAATGTTTCATATACTCCCCGAGAGGGCGGGCACCACAGAGAGGACCTGCCAAAATTAAATTTGGAACGGCCATATTAGTATATAAAACCCGTTTGTAGCATTCAATTATTTAGTACAAGCTTCAGTAATTTTTTAGGAACTAAAAAATTGACAGATTGGCAGTAGGTAATATTGTCTTGAATCTAAACTATTCAGAATCGCTTTTGAAATGGATGAGAATTTAACAGACGTATTGGTTTTGGCTGCTGCAGCTATTAACGTTATTTCTATTGCTAATGGCAGCAATGACAGTTGCAGATGACAGGATGACAGTAAATATTTATAGTAAACAAAATAGGACACTTTTCATTCCATTTTTTTAAGGACGAAAAAATTGATGAAATGGTTGTATGAATTGGTCAATTTTTTAGTTCCTAAAAAAATGGCTGAAACTTGTACTAAATAATTGAATGTTACAAACGGGCTTGACACGTAAGAGTGAAAATAATGAAGCTGGTCATTCTACTTTAGAAAAACATTGACTGGCCTGGCAATAATGTACTAACAACCTTGTTGGCGCCCCCACAATACATGTGCAATTAAAAAAAAAAATTTATACATTCTAGAGCAATATAAGAAAAATGAAAACATCGAAGAAAATAAATAACAAACATTGACACTGATTAATAAGATAGATTGTGGGAATGGACTATAAAGTTTCAAAAAGATGGAGCCCTTCCTTTAAAATTCCGTGAGCAACTAAATTTGTAAGAAACAGAATTTCTGGTGGTGAAATAAAATTCGATATAAGGGTGAGTCTGCTAAGAAGAATCAGCTGGATATCTCCGTTATCTGAAAGTATTAAAATAATTCTGCTTTTGGTAGGCTATAATAGCCAACTAAGTATCTCTATGTATCATTTTTAGGTTTTCTGGCGAGATATAATACTAAATTTTTCAATTCTCTTAATAAAAACTATTAGTCTCATTTTGAAATTGAAAAGCTATAGTTACTACGTTTCCATTAACTGCTGATTTACAACATTATAACAATAATTTGGATTTAACATTAAATGGAAACAAGAAGACACCATCCAATATGTAAGAAAGCGGCTTGGAGCCTATTCAAAAATTTTCACAAAAATCTCCAGGGGAGCGTTTTTTCAAGACGCTTTCTCTTTAATAATAATTCCTATAGCCTATACTGCAAATACGGCATATGCTGCGGACACCCAGCTAGTGCTAATATAAGTTAACTTAAGAGGGCGGCCGCTGCCCTTTTTGTCGATAGAGGGCAGCAGCTACAAAATCTTTGTTAATTTTAAGACTACCGAACTCGAACAAAAACTAAAAATTTGAATTTTAATTAAGATATTCTACAAAGCATTACTGCAACTTAGGCAGCAACTAAATTTCATGTAAAATACAGTTTTGATTCTAAATTTAAATTCAATTTGAAAATTAGCAAAAAAGAAATTTTTATGATTTTAAATTACGTCAAATTCTGTTAATACCTAAGTATGGTCACACAGAATGTAAACTTCAAGTCCGGGTCATTAACGTTGGATAATAATGTTTATCGGTAGTCTTAAGTTTTGGTTTGACAAGGGCATAAAAAAATGGCCGCCAATTGTGAGTAAGAAGTTCAGCGTAATTTGGATAGATGGCACTGTTGACATTAAATACGCGCTAAATTTGAATTTGAATGAAAAGATTTGTACGTGTGGACACTTATTCCTGAACATAGTTTCCCTATACAACATGTATTTTCTTATGTGTGTTCTTATGTCGTCGTTTAGTTTTCAGATTTTATCAAAATAAATGATAATTTCAAAATAATTCAAATCAATACCAGTATCGCCCTCTAGTAAATAAATATAATCCTACATTTGAAAACTGAACTATCCCCACTCCTCAAGTCGCCCTCTTGGGTTGAGCGGTACTAGTTTATGATGGAATTCAGTTTATTTTTCCACAAATTTTGGGCCCTAGTTGCTCTGTATTTAATGCACCAAATTTTCGAGGGCCCCTTTAAAAAAAACTACACTTTCCTAAAGTATGCATATTAATATGTATTTGTTTCAACGAATTAATTAAACACTACCATTGATTTAATATATTTTCAATTCAAAACTAACTAAATATTATGTCGATTAGATGTATAATATTAGTCTAAAGCATGAACAAGTACTACTTTATCTCCAGGCATTCCCCGTTTGATGACATGCGGAATTGTTTTTGGAACCATTCTGTAAAGATAAGTCGCTGTATTCAAATATTCTTATGGTGCATCTTAAATGTGTATACTTACGTGATACAATCAATGATAGGACAAACAGATAAGCACATAGTGCATCCGGTACAATCATCAGTCACCTTAGGAACGTGAGTTTCAGCATCGAATGCAATAGCTTGGTAACCTGAATCGTTACATGCCATGTAACATTTTCCGCAGTTTATGCACATGTCCTACGAAACAACCTTTAAAAATCAAAATTTTCGAAACAATAATAAGACATATTACATCATCAATAAGAGCAACCACTTGTTTTGTTTTATCCAACTGTTTATAAGGTCCAATTTGGTTTAACGCACGGCCTACTATATCTTTTATTTTTGGAACTGGTAAACCATTTCCATTTGTATTCACAATTTCACCGTTGGTATTGAGGTTCACAACTGTTTTCAGTTTTTCTAATAATTGTTCCCTCTCTTTTCGATATTCTCCAAAATGTGGTAAGATCTAATACAATATTAAAAACAATTCAAACTAGAGAACACCCAAAAATATTACGTCACCACCTTTCCACCATTTCCATAAAGTGTGTGTACCGGTTTTCCAAGTTGATGTTTAAAAGAAGGAGGACTTTGACCATCCCATTCGGGCAATCTTCGTTCCAAATATAGAAGTGCTTTTAATCCAGTACAATAATCTGCTATCAGAGTGAAATCTTGATTCTGAATGGCACTACCAACTTGTAAAATAGTTGCCCCACACTGAAGGAATTGCAAGGCTACATCAGCAGAGTCTAAGCCACCAATTCCTTTAAAAACAATTTTATTATTTTTTATCAAAATACCTATTAGATGGAAATAATACCAAGAATAGGGAATCCTGGAAGAGTTTGTGCAATTGCCGATACAGCCCTTAACGCTATTGGTCTGACGGCATTGCCACTAACACCACCATAGGTTGTACGTTTATCTATTCCAACAGCAGGCCAAGCAGACGCATCGGATTTTAATCCCATAAGACCTGATACGGTGTTGATAGCCGATACACCATCGGCGCCACCTAGATATTCCCAAATAAATTTAAATTTTTAATTTAGTTATGCAATAATATACCTTCATGAGCAGCAAGGGCAAGTTCAACGATGTTTGTAATGTTTGGAGTTAATTTAACGAAAAACGGAATTTTTATAGCAGCGCGTACCCATTGTGAGATGCCTTTAACTAATTCTGGTTTCTATAACATAAAATAATGTAAAAAGGAAACAGAATTTGAAAAGGTAGATACCTAAACTTACTTGACCGCAAGCTAAACCCATTCCAGATTCGCCCATCCCATGCGGACAAGACAAATTTAATTCCAATGCATCCGCACCTGACCGTTCAGCCATTTGAGCTAATTCTATCCAATCGTTTTGATTATATGAACACATTATGCTAGCAATAATGATCTGCAAATAACTTAATTACCTACATATTATTTTAAACAAATAGAAAACTTAACCTTAGTAGGAAAGTCGGCTTTCAATTCCTCTATGCAAGTACACCAATATTTTGCTCTCTTTTCAGAAATAAGTTCGATGTTTAAGAAAGCACCTTGTTGCGGACCATAATTATGACCAGAGGTAACACCTCGAACAATTCGAGGAGACACATTCGTAACCAAGTCCTAAGTAATTAATAAAATGAGAAATAAGTTTCAAAAAATTACTTTACCACGCACCTTATCAAGCGAAAATGTTTTGGTAACCACGTATGCCCACCCTTGTTCAAAAGCCCTTCGTACCATAGCCATGCTGGTAGCAGGAGGAGCTGATGCAAGTCCGAATGGATTTTCGAATTTCATTCCGCAAAATTCAACGGATATGTCAACATTGTCGATGTCTGTGTAGAAAAGTGGAAGTTCGGGTTTCGTAGTTCGGGAGAGTCCCTAAATATATCTTTGTTTAATGTTACTATTTATTATAAAAACAGTTTAAATTTCACCTGTAGATGACAATGAATGAACCAGGCAGCTGTTTTTCCATCATTTACGGATTCGACTGTAGTTTCTGCAACACCAGCTAAGTCTCCACCACACCACACCAACGGGTGTGAGCTTTGCATCGTATATAAGTCAACAATTGGTAGATTGTTGTTTTTTAGTGTTAACGGCGAGAGAGCATGAATTACTGTAATTAGAAAAAGTGGAGGTAGGTACCTTAAAGTTGAAATTGATTAAGCAAACATGCAGTCTAAAAGACTTTCAGTTAATCCCGAAAATTTTTTATATCGCCTTTACTAGCTGGTACTAGGTAGTACGTAGTACCTACCTCACGCAACTAGGTACCTAACATTGTGGGAACAAGACACAAATAGGATGGCAGAGGTAAAATACCTGGGAATAATTCTAGACAACAGACCTTTAATCCTCAAATGACTATATTAAGAACCGCCTACACACTGCAGGTACAGAGAGTCTAAACTGAGACAGTCAAGGCTGATCGAGATCCATTCTGGTAATACACAAAACAAATCCTGAAACTCGACAGGGGAGACCTAAAAATACTAGTAAGTTTCCTTACAGGACAATAAGTTGAAGCAGCCCATTCTCTAAATATAAATATAAATGTGAAGCAATATCAGGGAAAAGATTTGGAAGATTTGGAGTTCTTGAACTCCAGGTCATTTCCACGAAGGACATCCTGGAGGAACTATGAAACTACAATGTGGGTTAACGACCACACCGAGAGATAAAACGTATATAATAAAAAATAAGCAAAATATGGAAGGATGTACCTAATAGCATGCTAATTTAGTTTTTGCATTTTTTCTGGGAGTATCAAAACAATGTTTAACAGAGTCAGCTAGTGCTTACCATCTTCATCATAAAGACCAGAACCAAAAGCAGATATAACAAAATTGGCTTTCAAAGTTGTTAACTGCTCTTCGTCTTCGATCCAACGGCCATCATCAGTTTGTTCAGTACGTTTGAATGTAACTGAGGCAATTTTACCATCCTTTAAGTTCACTTTATGCGGAGAAAGGAATCCGACCAACTCACAATTTTCCTCAACTGCAAGGGATACCTAAAAAACGTAAAAAAGAAAAATTATTTTGCCGAAAGTTATCCGCAAATACTCTTTACCTCTTCAGGTACAGCACGAACGTTAGTAAAACCTCTTCTAAACACAACAAAAACTTTTTTAGCACCACACCTCAAGGCAGACGTAGCACAATCAAACGCTGTATCTCCAGCACCCAAGACAATTACGGATCCGCTTAATTTTGGTAACTGAGAAACACTATTTGCTTTACAAGCACACATCCCTGGTTTGCTCGAGATTGCAACATCGGGCAGAAAACTTTTCGATGTGAAGAAACCCATTGCAGGGGTTAGGCCTTCAAATATCGGTTGCGGTTTAGGCTGAGGCAATCCTATACCAATAAATACTGCCTTAGCACCATCTTGAAGAACTTTTTCAATTGTAAAACCGTTTTTTGACAATGGATGTCCTGTTAAGATTTTTACACCCAAATCTTGCACCAAACGAATCTCAAAATTAACCACCGAGAGAGGTAAGCGGTATTGTGGAATTTCCGAAGCACTGTAACAATTTATAATTAGTCATATTATTTTAATAGAGGGTGGAACATAGGAATTAACAGCTTAATTTATATCCATTGAAACGTAGAAATAAATCAGACTTTGATGATAAATGAAATTTTATCAGAATTTCTAAAGTTCCTGGATTTCAGTGACGATTCGATTTCGATTAAAGGTACCTACCTCAAACCGCCAAGATAATCTTGTTTTTCATAAATGGTTATATCGTTATAACCAAGTCTGCCCAAAAATGTTGCACAAGAAAGTGAAGCAGGTCCAGCACCAAACAAAACAATTTTGCTGTTCGGATTTTTCGGTGTCGGAGTCTTTGGATCTCTTATTTGTTTTACATTCATTTTACTGAAAATCTAAAGTACCTATCTTTTATTATACACATTTTTATTTAAATATGGAATAACTTTATATCTCGTTTACTATTAATTTAAAGTAATTGGTTAACTTTAGTGAGGCGATCCGTCATTTTATTTTTAATTGGAATACTCTGTATTTTATACACGACCGGCGGCGGCGCGGCGCGGCGGTGCGTCGCATCAAAAATTCCGTCTGAGCCCAAGGAAACGTTCTAAAACTTCTTTGGATGTGATCGAACGAGAAATCGCCATGAAATAATCGTCGAAAAAACCTAATGATAAAAACACCTTCTGAAAAAATTGGATCAGTTTCTAAAGAGCGGTGGTTTAGATAATAATGTGCCTTCTTTGGTGATTTGTTCTAGTTTAGAACGGTTTTCAACAGAGGGGCTACTGAGGGCTGCATAGCAGGTTCCAACCTCACTCATACTGGTTCCTCGACTGAACTTAGAGCACTCTGTAGAGGTGTCTCCCTAGCTAACTTTCCTTAGAGAGCAAGTTGTTGCAATAGGGTGTCTTTATCATCTTCCACGAGGCAACAACCGAGAATTGCAAGAGCTGGGTCTGAAGGTCGAGAATTTTCCAAAGATTGAGATATAGGGCGCGCATGAACTGCGCGTAAACTAATCTTTTAATTACCTGAGGTAGTCGTTCACAACCTACGCCGGATTAATGCCGCAGGTACAGGTTAATCCTTTAAGAAGCAACAAATATAGAAATACAAACATGTAGAACTGAACTGAAACTACCGAAGATGTTAACCCGAAACCGTATAAAATATGTCGGAGTGTTTAAACCCCTGGACCTGCCAAGTAGATTTTAACCTGTAGTTATTGCAATTTAGTATTATTAGTCAATGTTAACCAAGTAATTTTAAGAAATCTCTGAGTTAATACACTATTTATTATTTACAACTTGAACCTGCGTGCAGTAAATTGATGGCTGGATACGTTTGACTATTTCGTTGTTGTGGTATTAAGTGGATTAGGCGTCCGTTAGCGCGATTACCATTCGTACAAGATTACGCGCAATTCATAGGTACCAACAGAGTAACCCCGCGCAATTTACATAAAGGATTAACCGACTCAGGTAAAATTCCGCGCAATTCATGTCCACGGTCCACCCGACGTATAGCGAGAGGGTGTTGTTTATTTACAAAAATATGTTCCTCAAAGATAAGAACTGCCCTCACTACCAGGGAGCAGCCCGTTGCTAATTAAACAAAATGTTTGGCAAGTATTGGATTCAACACCATGGTATGCGGCGCTTTAATTCTTCGTCCCGTTTGGGGCAAAAGAATTAATGAACTGGTAAATTAAAGATCAGTGCACTTTTAATATGTTCTTCAAGACCACCAAATCAACAATTCAAAGTGCAATAAAACATAGAGTGGCCTATTTAAAATAAGGAAGGGTATATCGCATTTCTAAAATTAAACACCCTGTATAATGATCTGTAATATTGAGTAGCCCAGTTCAAGTCACCGAACAAAATTTCTATAGTTATTTGTGTACTAAGTTAGGAAAAGTAAGATTTTTCCGTTTTAGACGTTTTTTTGATCGAGGCCGGAGGCCGAGATCAAAAACACGTCGTGAACGGAAAAATCTGATAAGTATTTTACGTAAACTAGCGCGCGGGGAAGTTTAAACCATAGATGCAAAGAATAGTTTCACTGGGCGACGATTCCATTTTAAATAAATCTAAATACAAAGCACCAGATATCATACACAGATGACGACAAATGCAACTGCAATTAACGCACGAATCGAACGTAACTACTCCTACAGTAAAGGGGTGAAATCCTCTCGCTACAACTACCAATCACAAAATTGCATTGAGATGACGTTTTAGAAATTGTCACGTGGTTTTGTTTACATCCAGGCCGTGGTTAGAAAAAATAAAGTATAGTGTTAATTGTTATTGTTTACAAAACAGCAACGTGTAATTGCATAGCAACGACCAGTTTAAAGGTACTGTTTCTAAAAAATTAAAGTCGCCGTTTAAACATCACATCACATCACCAAATTCATATTATGTGCTTTTTTTTATTCAAACTTACTAAATTGGAAAAAATGTTGTATGAAACACGTTGCAAAATTGCGTTTTTTTGCACACGATGTGTTACGAGCGTAGCGAGTAATCCAATCTTCACATCTAGTACAAAAAAGACGCTCATTTTGCAACTCGTTGCATAAATAGCTATTTCGATACAAGTTAGGAAAAATAGTACTTTTCCTAACTGAAATGAATGTTGATAAGTAAGAATTTTCGATACCGAATTAGGAAAAATATATTTTCTTTTCTTCTTTAAACAGGACTAGAAACGGGCCAATAACGGTTTTGTCTCCTCGATATCTACCACAACACTCAAAATCGTAATTGAAACTGGTTGACATACATGTTAAATATTATTAATTAATATTTTTATATTTTAATATTTTTCTCATGGTGCAACCGAAGCTGCTTCTAGGTATTCAAACACCGCGGTATGTTGTACGCCGACTCGACGTTTTGGGAAACCGTCTGCAAATTAGAGCTATATCGTTTCCATAGAAACTCAACTGGGACACGGCCCAGATCAGTTCAGAACGAACTCGCCTACTAATCTAGTTACAAAGATACAATAAATTAGACTCTTTCTGGTGGAGTACACCGAGACCACACTGGACCAGTATCAGGAAATTTAACAGAGGCCCTCCAGCTCTTTCCAGTGCTGAAAATCACGTTCATCTAGCATGTTATTTTGGGCATGACGCAAGTTTTAATGTTTTGTAAAAAATGTCAAATAATCGCGCATGAGGATCAAATACTACCGCCTTGCCAAGACCAAAACTGTTATTTAAGTAGGGAATTGAATGACCCCATTAGGTATCCAGCGGTGAATTGATTGGCAATATTAGGAATGCGAAATTGTTTAGTTCCATGTTGTGTAGAACATTTTGACGTCTTTGACCTCGAAGACGGCATTTGGCGAAAGGGTTTTGAAGGTGAAAACTGGGGAGGGAGGAGGTTATTATTCCCGAAACGTGGGAATTTCCCTGGAATCGCACCAGGAGATTTCATAGAACTGACATGTTTGCGTGGCGTATGTTGTTCAGAGTCGTTCGTGAATAAGAGGGTTCATCGGATGCTCATTCGATAGAACTGAGGTCGAAGGCCCTGGCTAATATAGCAACCAGTTCTGACCACGGACAAATATGACGTTTGATTTTCTTGTTTATCAAACGTAACATTTTTTTTGTCGAGCGCGATTCAAACGATTTTTAACAGATATTAGATTGCCTTGGATGATGAACGTCGCCCACCTCCCTCCTCTAATCAAATTAGCGGGCAAGCAGCAAGGGAAGGAAAAACATTCGAGTCCATCCTTCGACGAAACGATACCCTAGACGATTGTACATGTCATTTCGTGTTTTATCGTATTTAAAATTTTACCACCCGAGTTTCCTGCCATACTAATTTCCGAAAGGCACAATTTTACTGAACTCTACAATTTTTTTAAATAATAAATGAGTTATAAAATATTATCGCACAAATGGACACCGCGTACATCCTTACGAAAATTTTCTTTATGCTATTATGAATACTGAATTTATGATACCTCAGTAGCAAATTGTTGGAGTCCTCCGATATTGATAGGTCCTTCTTCCGAGGCTTGTAAGTTACATCCTCCAACACATAAATCACTAGTGGGACATACCATTCCACAAGTGATACCCAATGGATTATCAGAAAAGATTGCCTTAGCTGCTCCATAATAATTCTTTAAAAAATTGCAAATTGTTAGCTCATAGATGTTGCTATATAGTTTACTGTACGACTAAGTATCTCAAGCTTACCTTATTTGCAATGCTAGTAATAAAAGCCTTTACATCCAACTGCGTGGGACAAGATTTCTGGCATGGAGCATCAGCACATTTAAGACATCTAGTAGCTTCACGCAAAGCCCCTCGTTCACTTAAAGTAGTAGGTTTGATATCATCAAAATTGTTTTCTAAATGGGAGCAAGCCTAAAACATTTCTTGTATAACGTTTAATTTTATTAATATTACATGCATTATTCTTACATCTCCGCATTTTTTGTCGCGATTCCTTTTCCAATGCTGTTTGTTTTTCTTTGTAACACTAGAGGGTACCAAAGTAGAATGTGTATGAACTCGTGGGTTCAAAGATAACAAATTCTAAAACAATTTCATAGTTAAATAGGTCTAGGATTGGTTTTATATATTTCACAAGGCTATAAGCGATTTTTAAAAGGTTATCTCATATTTTGAACTATGTTGGAATCTGCTGAAACTGTTAAATTATTGAGAAATAATATTTGGTAATTTAATCGTCTCATGATGTAAATGAATAAAGAATTGAGGGATACATTGTTTATTGCAGAGATAGTAGATGATTATCAATAACTTTGAAATAAATATTTATGGAAACATATTATGTTGGTAAAGTTTTAGTTTTTTTAACACTTACAGATACGATAAATTAACTTAAATAAGTTTTTTATATTTTTTGTAAATTATTTAATAACGGCTATAAAATTAGTTAATCAATGTAGGTACTTACATGGGAACAAAATAAAGTTTTAGTTGTGAGGAAATAAATTCCGAAGCTGATAATATCGTTTTATTCACGTGTCTAATAGGTAGATAGAAAGTGTTTTTTACAACTTTTCAAAGATTTGTCTAAATTAGAATTACTTGGCTAACACCAGGAACATACACTAAGAAAACGCTTGGACTTATTATATTAAATTCTTTTAATTTTGAAAAACTACATCTCCAACCTATGATATGCAGAAAGTAATGGTAGAGACGCTGATATGAGTGGCAAGGGTAATTTCTCAAATGATATTTCTTTTGTATTTTTAAGTAGGTATTTGTATTTATTTAAGGGATAGATTTTGTAAATCTTATATTTTTTTCTATGTGAATCGAATGAAAGTAAAATTATTCGACTCAGTTTTTGCTTCTGTTCTTTTTTCCTACTATTAGGGGCGAACTATAGTATAACGTCTTATCTTGGACACCCTGTATAAAGTCACAAACATCAAAACTTTGGTATAAAATATAAGTAAACTAAATCAATTTCGGATATACTTGTTTATCTAGATGCTGCTACAGATTATTTTTGCAGTTTTGTTTGGCACTTCTAAACGAAGATATTATTATTTTTTAAATAAGATGAGAAGGTTTCGAAATATTCAGAATATTCTGTACCCCTCTCAAAAATATATAGTTTGAGCTTTATAAGGGAATTAAATTTACAATTAATTAATTTTTAAAATCGATTGATTCTTACCTCTATATCGGGTAAATCCACACTTATTTTAGCCATGGCAAGACTCACTGGACTTGGTCCACGACGTACTAATTTCGAGTTTATGTTGTGTAGTCACGTAATGTTGCTTTTATCAGTATGTCAAGAAACCTCATGACATACTGATAGTGGTAATCCCTAATTAAGTAAACACAAGATTAACATATTACGATTTCCATAATTTAAAATATTAGATACCTATATTTCTTTTATGTTACTTACTTTCAAACGTAAGGAGATCTGGAATATGTTATTATTTTGAATAATTCGCTTCATGGAAAGGAGGTTAAACGAGGGTCGAAGCATGGGATAATAACGGTTACTTTCTTCAATTTCTTCCAAAATTTGTGCTTGCAAAATTTCTAAATAAATTGAAATTTAAATAAATTAACCGTAATTATCGGTAATTATGCTGCCTCGTTTACCCCATTTTCCATGAAGCGAATTACTCAAAATACTGTTGAACATACAGGGTAGCTATTAAAGATGGGACCTAATAAGTCGTAGCGCTCAAACTCTTTGAGATATTAATTTGAAATTTGTAACACTTCAATACGAAATAATAAATATTAAATAAAATATCGATTTTAACTGGTAATAGCTAATAAGATTTATTTGCTTTATATATAAACATGTTTTTTGCCATATTGCTTTTCTAGCAAAAGTCGCATAAAATTTTACACGTCGATTTAAAAATTTTATTTTAAATTTACTTTAATAATTACTACTGTTATAATGTTTTTACATTGTTTGTGGTGTGCTTAATTCCACCACCTTTTTAATTATGACTGTTAATCAGTTTATATAAATC
This sequence comes from Hemicrepidius hirtus, assembly GCA_963082805.1. NCBI lineage: Eukaryota > Metazoa > Arthropoda > Insecta > Coleoptera > Elateridae > Hemicrepidius > Hemicrepidius hirtus. The sequence continues at coordinate 9,298,013 of OY720165.1, forward strand.
ATTCATCATGTTTGTTTTTTTTAATACACAGGGTGTAACACAACTTATCCGAAAAAATTTAACCATATATGCACTTTTAAATAAGAAATCGATTTTTTAAAATTTTTTTTAATTAAAGTCCAACAGACAACGAGATACAAATTGTTAAAGTTACAAATTAATGAAAAAAAAAAACACAACTTGTCCGAAAAAATTTAACCATACATGCACTTTTAAATGAGAAATCGATTTGTTAAAAAAAAATTTAATAAAAGTCCAACAAAAAACGAGATAAAAATTGTTAAAGTTACAAATTAATGAAAAAAAAACACAATTTTTTTTCATTAATTTGTAACTTTAACAATTTTTATCTCGTTTTGTGTGTTTTGAACCTAAAGCAAAGACTTTGCAAAGAAGACTAGTGGGGCGCCCCTCGAGCTTTAGGTTAGTTGCAGTTTGAGAATTAATTTTTACAAAAACCCAGTGGACTTGTGTATATACATACGCTCAGCTGTTTGTAGCCGAACTGTGAGGGCTATCCGCTTGTCGTTAATAGCTGCAGCAGCCAAAACCAATATGTCTGTTAAATTCTCATCCATTTCAAAAGCGATTCTGAATAGTTTAGATTCAAGACAATATTACTGTTAATCTGTCAATTTTTTAGTTCCTAAAAAATGACTGAAACTTGTACTAAATAATTGAATGTTACCATAGGCTAATAACACAGGTGTTATTAGTCTATGATGTTACAAACGGGCTAACTGCTAGCAACCCCAACTTTAAAAATTTAAATAGAAAGATACCCTTTGTGATAACTCTTTTGATAGGTCTTTTTATTCTTCATATAACCAAAACATGTTTTTCAAAATCGGTTGATGAATAACGTAGATATTTAACAAAATGTAATCAATGTAAAAAATGGGGTTGACATTTAAAAAAAATTATGACGTTGCAGCGTAGAAATAATGGCACACATCCTGAGACCCGTCAATTTTTGTTTTTAAATTGGCATTTAGGCAGGTAATTTTAATCCCCCCACCCCTCAACCCCTAAATAATAGCAACCCCAACTTTAAAAATTTAAATGGAAAGATACCCTTTGTGATACCTATTTTGATAGATCTTTTTATTCTTAATATAACAAAAAAAAGTTTTTCAAAATCGGTTGATAAATAACAGAGATATTTAACAAAATGTAATCAATGTAAATAAAGGGGTTGACATTTAAAAAAAAATTATGACGTCACAGCGTAAAACAATGGCCGATCAAAACCACATTTTTAGGTCAGGAAGTGCCCTTTTTAATGTCTACCATTTACGGCGTGTTTGAGCCGTTTCTTGTCGAATATTGACATTTTCATTTGATTACCTACATTTTGTAAAATATCTCCGTTATTTATCAACCGATTTTGAAAAACTTTTTTTGGTTATATTAAGAATAAAAAGACCTTTCAAAAGAGATATCACAAAGGGTATCTTTCTATTCAAATTTTTAAAGTTGGGGTTGAGCGGGACCGTCGGTTGAGGGGTGGGGGGTTGAAAATTATATGTCTAAATGGCGATTTAAAAACAAAAATCGGCGGGTCTCAGGATTTTCCGCAAAAACATTAAATAACCAGAATATGATTTTTGTGCGATACTTTATCATCACTCTGTATATTAGCTTAAAGTGACCACATTTTCATTGTGACAAAGCGGGACAAATGGGATGAAATGAGAATTACAATTTAGTTGTATATGTATATTTTATTGTATACATTCATATACTTGTACAAAAATGTATTTATTATTAATTATTGGTAACTATAAAAATATTTGTAAAAAATAATAATTTGAACATCATGATTTTTAATCAAATTAAATTTTTTATTTAAAAAAAATTATGATTTTCTTTCACGGTCATATTTTTGATCCGAGTGAATACTTTGCAATAGATTCGGATCATTTATTAAAATGTCGTGAAATATTTCACATCAATTGGTCAAATTATATTTTACACTTAATATAGATTTTAAAGTTTTAATGTTCAACTGCGTTTTTTCAGTTGTCCATATTTTAATTTTTATTGATATACTAGAAAACACACGCACTGTTTGCACTTATCAGAATTAAGCCGAGACGTAACGACGAACACCACCGAGTAAATCTATTTTTAAAGTACATTTAAAATAAGAAATGCAAATATTTTCTAAAAAGCGGGACATTTTTAAAAATCGGCGGGACGCGGGACAGTCCACCAAAAAGCAGGACTGTCCCGCCAAAATCGGGACGTGTGGTCACTTTATATTAGCTAATAATGGTGAAATGGGACTAACCATTGGTAACCCATCTTTCTGAAGATACATTTTATCATTAAAAATAAAATAATTTTGAATAATACAAAGTTCAAATAACTGAATCAACTCTATCCTGTTAGGGCAGATAAGGGAAACACTTTAGTATTTTTACCTAAAAATGATTATTTACAAAAGTTAATGATTTTATAACAAATTCTAATCTAGAAATTTTAAATAGAGATCCAACAAATAAATATCAAAGTAAAACAAACAATTAAAAATTGTGAAGTTAGTTTAACACCATACGATAAAAGAAACATAATATATCCAAATCCACAACCACCAAATTATATAGTTTAGTTAAAATACATAAACCTAACATTCCTATTAGACCTGTAGTTTCATACATACATGCACCAAACCACATGCTAGCAAAAACATTAAATAATATAATTAACAATTTAGGATACGCTCCAAAATATTGAGTTAAAAACACTTCCGAATTGATTAATAAATTATCTAACATTAGCTTACAACCACTATGTAAAATAGTTAGTTTTGATGTTACGACTATGTTTTCACTAGTACCCCCACAGGAATGTATTCCTTTATTTATTTCATATATCTCCTGTAGAGCTTGCACTTTTTGGAACTTTCTTACGTAGACCTTCTTTTCCGGGGACTTTACTTCTGGAACGTTCTTACAGGAACTTTTTTCCGTCAACGGCAAAAAAGTTCTTTTAGGATTTAAAATTGCGAGCGCATTCAGTGATAATAGGTAAAATGTATTACAATTATTCATGACAATAACTTGAATTGCAATTTCACAGGGCCGGAACCTTTATACGCCGATCAAGTCACCTTTTGTCATGTGGAACTGATGAAGATAATGATAGTGCAGTTGAAGATGATGGAAAATGTTTAACTTTTACTCTATATTTGTCTCGAGACGAATACGAAAAGTATACCTATGTCGCCTGAAATTGTAAATTACTATACAAAGGCCGAAAAGAGTAAACAGAGCGGAAAAGCATACCAATGGAAATACGCTAGATTCAAAACGTATTCTTGGACACACATAATTTACAGAAAATTTAGAGAAACGACCAAATTTCCATGCGCACTCTCATTTAAGAGAGCTAAACTACAATAAATTATTTTCTGGAATCTTTGCCAAGTTTGTTGGAAATTGTTCCGAATGTTCTAGTACTCTTGAAGGTACGATACCGAATGAACCAAGCAGCACCGACGAAGGAATTAGAGTACAATGTACATATACTGGTAATTTTCGAAAAAATCATACAGGTAAAAGGCGTTACCTATCTGGAATAGCTAGAAGTGAGGCAGTTCATAAGCTTACTACAGAAAACATGTCGAGTAGTACCTTGAGGAATATGCAAGCTCAAGACCTGATGGTTTTTGGCGAAGATGAACCAGCAGACCTTCCTAATTTGGTTACTTTACGTGTTGCCAAAAGTAATGTCAAGAAAAAAGAATTCTAGACTATGATCCAATTGTAGCCCTAGCGAAAGCTAAATACGGATTAAAACACAATGGTGTAATTAGAAACGTGGGTTATAGTCCGTTTCATGTTTACTATTGGAGCAATGCTCAAATTCAAGTATACCGAAACTATTGCGAAAGCAATTATAGCAAAATTATGATAGATGCTACTGGTGGTGTAGTTAGGAAAATTGTACAGCCGTGGGGAACTAAAACTTCCCACATTTTCTTGTATTCTGTTGTCGTGCGTGACCCAAAAACCAAAAAACAGTACACAGTGTGTAATATGCTGAATGAAGCACAAAATGCACAAGAAATTTCACATTGGCTTCAAGTGTGGCTAAAATCGGGCGCTAATCAACCAAATGAGGTAGTGACAGATATGAGCAGGGCGTTAATGTATGCATGTGTTTCAGCATTTATTCAATTCGATTCGCTAGATTCCTATTTGGGTGCCTGTTATAACATCATTTTCCACCAAGGTGTGAATATTCCAAAATGTTTCCTCAGAAACGATGTTGCACACTTAATAAAATTGTGTACCTACTGGATGGCCCAGTTTGAAAAACGTGCATCGGTTAATATGAAAATTTTACCTGAGGGCAATTGGACAACTAATCCAATGTAGTGATGTACAAGACATGGAAAATTTATTGACAGCTATATGTACTGTGGCCTATTCCGACACAGAAGAAAATTCTGTGGTAACAGGAAGCCCCACCACTTGTGAAACAAGAAAACAGTGGCTTTTAACGCGAACTGCCACAGGTACAATGGAAATGATAACCGCGTTAGAAGACGATGCTCATAATAATTATTGTGTAGAAGACAAAAACCAGAATGATTTTAAAAATCACTGTGGTTCCAAGCCGTTCCAAAATTGGTTTCAAAATTTGTCAGAAGGTTGCCGGGAATTATGTAGTAAAAGAAGGGAAGAAGGCGATAGGGGAAATCAGCAAGTACTTCTAGAATTTGTTGGAGATTTGCACAAAATTTTGGATTTAATCCCCTTATGGAGTGGCATTATGAGAAATAGTTTTCCATTTTCACCAGCATTAGGAAGTAGCGCAAGTAGCTCATAAACAATTACCATTGCGTGTTGAATTTTTCTTGTTCCACATCAAAAGCATAAACAGTGATATGATTCTTGCAGCTTCGAGTAAATCTACTACCGAGCAGGTGTGTATAGTCCTTTGATAAATTATTTAATAAATAGTGTTCACTATTGACCCTGTTCAACGTTGAAATCTGGTATAACTCACGTTTTACTGGTTATGACTCATATTAAATGTACAAACCACCGCCGCCGCCGCCGTCTCGAATTGTTTAGTTTAACGTCGTCTGCGTTGATCTCCTTTTGGAATAACAAACGGTATCTGGAGTGATACCAATATTAATAACGGTAATAACTTTCGGGGGTAATACCACGAGTGCTTAAAAATTATCCGGTTAATTTTTAAGCACGAATGGTATTTAGGGAGAATATTTCTCGAATAAAAATACTCTAAACCAATTGTATATTTCAAAATTAATGCAAGTTCTGATACTGGAGTCTCTCGATCGAATGAGTACTTTTTATCGGCGCAAAATGGCATAAACTGTCTCCAGACACAGTCCTTGCTCTTTCTCGTATTTTTGCATTCACTTTTAATAACATTTTCGTCAATTTCTCGTTCTGAAACATTCCCAAAACGGTTCATGACGTTTAACTAAATTTGTTTTTTTTTAGTAGTATGTAGTGGTCGCAAGTATGTCATGGCAACGTGGAACTATCGCTAGATTGGCCTGGCAACGTGGAACTATCACTTATTAGTTCTGTACTGTACCTACTGTTACAACAATGTATGAGTGGAATATTCGCAATAATTTTGCGAGTAAAATGCTGTATTACACGTCAAATAATTATTGTTGAATATTTTCAGAGTAATTTTCACAATAATTTTCGGAGTAATTCTCTGACGTGTAAAAAGGCTCTAAGACCTACTTTTTGGAACAATAATTTTTTTTTGAAAAAAATATTTACAAAGCACTTTCTTTCAATAGAAATTGTATGGAGACATAAAGAATCTAATTTTAATAAAAAATTACCACGAAAAAGCAAATTTTAATCGGGACTTGGACCCGACGGATTTGGAATCACAGGACTTCAACGCATAACGCAGTATGGATGCGATCGCATCCCAAAACGATATGTTGCCCTTCGGGCCAACGCAAATTTTTTTTCCCCGAAATAAATAATTTTATCCTTCTTGGGCCTCGGGTGGCTCGCTTACGCGTCGCCACATCGAATCGCGGTTTGGAGAGGTGATAGCCGGTACCTTCCTCGACTATTCCCCGAAGGCGGACTCCTACGATTTCCATAGCAACGGAGCTGCGATTTTCCAAAGCCACCTCTGCAAAAAACGGTTTTTCCCATAGTTCGCCAAAAAAACGGGTTCGGGTCGCACCTAGGCAGCGTTGTAGGTCTAAGAAAGCTGCGTCTGACCCGCTATCGCCCATCTCCCCAACCCTGCTGGTTTCGGAGTTAATTGGCTCTAAAGAAAAAACTTTGACGCCCTCTAGCGGTGGTGTTTGTAATCGCATGATTTCCAGACTGGGCGAGGTAGTATAATTCGACGAGCTGTTTCCAAAGCCGCTAACCGCGTGACTGTATCTCTCACCGTTACGGAGATATGGCTGGTCGAAATTTCGGAAATTTGGGAAAATTTGACGTTTTCTTGGAAATTTCATTTTCATTTTCAATTTCAATTTTTCAAAACTTTGGACCTCGCTCCCGGACAAACGGAGCGAGATATCGATTCGCGGTTTGCGGGAATGGATTTGGATCGCGGAGAGGTATCGATTCGTTTTTTTTTTGAAAAAAATTTGTAGCGCCGCTTTTCGTAAACCGACGTGTTCGGGTAAATTTCGTCCTGAAGATGGACTTTTTTGAAACTTTCTCACCCGAACGAAGTTGTAGAGGAGAAGAGAGAAAGTTGTCTCTTCAGAAATTTTGGGCCGGAGGGGGTCATAAACATTGTGGGACGCGATCGCACACGTACTATGTTCTGCGCGGGTGCGCTAGAAATCTATTGCGCCCGGGCGCAAGTCCCTAACCCGCCTGTGAGCCGAGCAATCGGGGCGGGAAGTTGAAACTTTGGCGCCCTCTAGCGGCCGATCCGCGCATCATATCGAAGTTTGCTCGGAACGGTCGGACGCGGCTCTTCGAGCCGCACGTGATGCTCCTGATCGATTTTCCGTAACTGCATTATCGACCAGTTGCCCCCTCCCCTGGCCCCCCCTAATTCAGGAAACGCGTTCTCGTCACGTCCACGAGAAGCGCCGATTTTTTTTACGATTTTACGTTACAACCATGGCCGCCTAATCCCGGACGTTTGTTCCCAAACTGCGAAACCTTGTCCTGGCCCTCGCGGTCCCCTGACCGACATTCGCCCGCCTGAGAGATGCGCAGGGTGTCGCCGCTCCCTTCCCCCGAACCACGTCTCGATCCCCCTGGAAACGAGCGAGATATCCCGTTTTTCCCTCAAAAAAAAACGGCGAAAATTCGAGGTTCGTAGCCCGGCGCACAGTGGTTCAGGTTATATGGGGGTGCGGAAAAAACTTATTATCTCGAGAAGTATTTATTCGTTTTAGTTGAAATTTGGGTTTCCGGTGTCTTCGAGGCCACCGATTCCAAATCTGATTTCAAAATTGAATAATTCAAAATGGCGGATTCAATATGGCGGACGTTTTAGCAATGCTTTAATATATTTGAATTCAATTTGGGTATCAGGTGTTCTAAAGTTTACTGATTCCAAATATGATATCAAAATTGAATAATTCAAAATGGCGGATTCAATATGGCGGACGTGTTAGCAACATTTTAGCAGATTTGTGTGAAAATTGGATTCCAATTGCACGAAATCAGTTAATGGTAGGAAAAAATATCAAGAGCTGCTTCAACCGTAAATTAATTGAGAAATTTGAAAATTGTGTAAAAACAAAAAAAACAGTGGCGTACAATTTTTTCCTCCAGAAATATCCACATACGCACCTGTAGTTACGCTACTGGAGAAGAAAAATATAGCAAATGTACATACGTACCTATTGCTTACTTTCAATTGGTACGTTTATAATAATGCAGTTACTCCCAGAAGGATTTTTTATAATACCATCTGATAGTTAACTGGGCTTAGCTACTGAGTTCGCAGATTTTCGCAGCTGGAATTTGTTTGGTTTGATAACTAATAGTTTAATACCTTGGGACACCGATCGCTGCCGATCAAAATTTATAACCTATTGAAGTTTTAATTTATCTCGAAAACACCACACTGTCTTTAGGTACGACCCATATTAAAATTAGTACTTGATCATCGACATTTTCTTAATAATACTTTACATATATTTGTATATAATCAAATAAAAAATAAAGTTCGTCAAGTTCGTCATAAGTTTCCTATTTACAACGCTTATGACGACGCACCATTTTCAGAGAAAATTATGCAGGTTGACCATTGTTTCACTTTCGAGTCATAAGGCTTCTATAATTCAAAGTAATTTCATAAAAACTATATAAAGCTTTATAGTCCAACTATTTTAGAATGCAAATATTGTAAAAAATATGTGTATATCTAACATGACATAAACTGACTTTTTTCCGCTCAAAAACCACTGTGCGGCGGTACGTTCGGCACTACACGGACGATAGTGGGTTTCCTCTTTATTTTAACATCCTTCACGCACTTAATGTAAAAATAGCTATTATCAGTTTCGTATTGTGATATTTTTTGAAAATAGAGATCTAGACATGGTTTTGAATCTTTTGTAGTAAAATAATTTTTTTTTGGGTATACATATCCTACGATGAAGAACTTAAAATCAAGATACCACCAGAATCTACCCAAACCGCTGATTTTTTAGAATTTTGTGACACCCTATTTGACAGTGTCAATGGCAATTCAAAATTCAATAAACGGGGCAAGGTTTATCGAACTGCTGTAACAAGAGATAGTCCTCATATAAAATTTTGGAACGAAGCAATAACAACATTGTCTACAATAGGGGAGATTTACATTTTTTTTTTATAATTTATACATAATCTATAAGAGTAAACTTAATGATACCGCGAATCAAAAAAATTATAAGTGACCTAATTACACTGATATAACACATTGAAGTTCACGCTTTTCAAAGTACCGCGTAAACGTGGCTGACGTCACATTTTGTGAGCGACGTCACTGCATCCGTTTCTGTGCGGTCAGGTGCATGCATCTTATGGTGTGATTTTAGTATTCCAAAGCATCCTTTGAACATAGCGCGTGAAAAGATGGCAGAAGTTTCTAAAAAAATCTTATAAATACTGTATTGTACCTATGTGTACTAATACAAGTATTAAAACACCCAACAAAGTATTTTTTCTACTAGCGTGCGGAAAAACGCATTTTCCGTACATGTTTTAGTGCGGAAAATCCACTTTTCCGCACGGTGCGGAAAATCCACTTTTCCGCACTAAAACACTAAAACATGTGCGGAAAATGCGTTTTTCCGCACGCTAGTAGAAAAACTATTGTTCCTAACACGTGCAGAAACCTATTTTTCCGCACTTAAATGCTTGACACCACTCCGCTACGCGTCGTGCTGTCAACGGCATTTGCGTGCGGAAAAATCGATTTTCTGCACTTGTTAGGAAAATAGCTATTTTGTACCGACAACTAGAAACTAGATACCCGCGCACGCAATTGACGATCGGAAATGTCAATTTCCCGCACTAATGCTGTAAAGTAGAGAAATAACACTGGACATGCATATTTAGATACACCCATTATTGATGCCACCTAAATTGAAAGCTAATATACAGGGTGTCTCTAAAATATGGTGCCATAGCTTAACCACAGATTCCGGGTACCTCTATCCGAAATTGCTTCGTTAAAGCGTTATCCAACGTCAAAGATCTTCAAAAAAATTCAATTTTTTTAAATAACAAAAGATTGTTTTTAGCGATTAGAATGAAATTTGGGGTGTGATTCTTTGATTCAGAAATGGTTCAGATTATTTTGCGCCACCCTTTACATACTTGCTGGTAATAAACTTTATATCAAATTGTCTCTTCCCATTTATTTCTCAACATACGGGACAACTAGATTACTACATCTGTTTTAGGAAATGCACTGCGGCCAATCAAAATATTTTTTTCAGCCTAAACTATGGCAGATACCGAAATCAAACAAGAGACAAAAAATTATTGAAATAAGAATGTCTCTCTGCAAAAAGATTTTGAAAACTATTGGGTGAACTGTTAAAAAGATATGAGCTTATTTGACTGTGGATGATCAACCTTTGACCACTTACGCGACACTCCTGAACAAAAAAATGATGTCAAAAAACACCTTTTTTCAGTAAAGAATCACATCCCAAATTTCATCCTAATCGCTAAAAACAATCTTTTGTTATTTAAAAAAATAGAAATTTTTTGAAGATCTTTGGTGTTGGATAGCGCTTTAACGAAGCAATTTCGGAAGAGGTAAGTTGCGTTAAATCGTCTTATTTAATTGTCACTTTGTGCTCTAACAAAAACACCAGCCATCGCAAATGAAATTTGTTAAGAAAAATACTCTAAAATATTGTTTTGTTTTGCTGTAATATATGGAAATGACCCATGGAAATGACAATACTAGCACAGACGCGTCGGACAACCACCGACGATGGGATGTAGTGACGTCACACCACTTCGAGCAATGCCGAAGTTGTTCGGGCCGTGGTCGGTTTAAGTTATAAAAATGCAAATTTCAATTAATGATTTTGAAATAATTACTCGTTACTATTTTATTTTAACTTTATGAAACGCATGCAAAACACATCGAGAATATTTGTAGGTACTAGTGTTTCACGAGATTCTTGCATTTTTCTTGTTCTTGTCTTGCTCTTGCGCAAAATGCAAGACAAGAGCAAGACAAGAATCACAAAAAACTTTGCAATACAAGACAAGAAACTAGTTTTGCAAGAAAAGTGCAAGAACAAGATTTTTCTTTCATTTTTCTTGCATTCTTGCACTCGTACAATGTAGCTTTAAATCGCGGAATATTAAATTTGTTTAAACTGTTTATTAAAAGGCTTTTTCGATATGGGTTATAGATTAATAACATAACCTATCTAAAGGAAAAAGAAATACGTCTCTTAGCTTGAGATAATGAGTTGTTATTTTTTTTGTCTGTTTTCTTTTTCTGTTTACCTTTCTAGTGTCAAGTGTCGAGACTTGCGTCAATAGGTATTTGTTCTTCATCATTGCTTGCTCTATATTCACTGCCACTATCTTGAAACGGTTCGGAATCTGATCACTAGCACTAATTTCCATATCGTTCATATTTAAATATTTCGCTGATAATGTACTACCACCGTAAATGCGTAGGAATACTCATTGCATACTGATTCCCTTTGGGTGACAGCAAAAACGGTGGCACTGCAATACAGTTGCATCACCTTGTTGTGCAAGACTGCACGTGTGGCGCAAGAGTCTTGCAAAAAAAGCAAGAAACGGGGAAGTCCCGGTAAATGTCAACCGAAAACATGCAAGACAAGAAAACGCAAGAGTTCTGCAAGCAAGACAAGACTTTTATTTGCAAGAATCAAGCAAGACAAGAGGTATTTAAATTTCTTGTCTTGGTCTGCAAGACAAGACAAGAAGTAGCCCTGCAAGACAAGAATTCTTGTCTTGTGAAACACTAGTAGGTACTTACTTTTAATTTTTTGGAAATGTAAATCTCCCCTTTTTCCAAAAATAGTGTGAAGTCTGTTCCACCGACAATACGAGTACATAATTTTATTATTACCCTTAAAAATTTCAAATATTGTGCTTTGTTCGACTAAAAATAGTTGATCAAGTATTACTTTAACCGCAAGGGTAGATAAAGTAACACTTTAACCGCAAGGATAGATAAAGTAGTTTAATTTTCTGGAAACTCCATGGAAACCGAATGGAAATCTTTGCTACTGAGATTTTCGGGTTTAATAGGTATAATCTAATTTGAAATTGTTTTTTTTACAATTTTTTCTTATTTTTTTAACATCTGCTATAGCAAAAAATAGAATTTTATACACGACGATAAAATTTAATTAATTAAATATAATTTTATCGTCTTGTATAAAAAATAACTATTAAAATCGATTAAAATATGTAAACAAGCAGCTTTTTCTAAACATTACTTCAGTATATTATAATATAGCACTTAATGCAATTCCCACAATAATTGCAAAGCCACTATTCTATAAATCACTAGTAGAACATGTTAAAAATAAAGTTCATTTCGGCTTTACAGACTATGAACATAGAGAATTGCTGGAGACCAAAATTATTTGTTATTTCATTAGAATTGTGGTATTTAATTAGTACTTAAAACGAGTTACAAGAATTCTTCAAGGTAAAGATCGAAAACCATTATCAAAACATGCAAATTGGCTATTTAACCAAGCAAAAACTGTATAAGTACATGAAAGTTGAAACGTACCAAAAAGTAATTACTCTGTACTACAGGGTGTTTCAAATTTGAATATGTTATAGTATCTTTCATTTGTAACACAAAAGTTCATATGAATATGTACAAACAAAAATACATTCACGTTTAAAAATAAATTGAAGCAACGTGTGACTCCGGGCCTTTAAGTTAACGCTATATGAACGCGTTCTTAAAGGCAGTGTGGTCTTACTCCCACACGTGACATAAAAATTAACATTGAGAAAAATGCAGAAAAAATTCATTATAAATATTATTTTATTGTTAAATTGGAGGGTAGGGTTGGCTAAAAGGGGTGAGTGGAGGCCAATCATCATGCACATGTATGCCTAACTTGTACTGCTTTCATTTTCTAAAATTTTCAAAGAGAACGGATCGTCTGGTGTGCAGATAATATTACTTGAGCCTGGTGTGATAACAGTAAATGTGTTCTAAAAAAAATGAGAACTAACTTTTCACGCCAGGTCGCGTAATTGATCTGCTAACTACTACTGCTTTCCAGTTCAAAAATGGTTATAAGAGGTTTGGTGGGCGGATATATTACATAAACCTGATGTGATAATAGTAAATGTGTTCTGAAATGAGAACTAGCTTTTCACGCCAGGTCGCGTAATCGATCTGATGATGCATTATAGAACCAAAATGCTAACAGGTTTGGTGTGCGGATACATTACGTAAGCCTGGTGTGATACGGGTAAATATGTGTTCTGAAATAAGAACTAGCTTTTCATGTCAGACAGCGTAATCAATCTGCTAGCTAATGATGCCTTACATAACCAAAATGGTAACACGTTTGGTGTGCGGATACATTACGTAAGCCTGGTGTGATACCGGTAAATGTTTTCTTAAATAAGAACTAGCTTTTCAGGCCAGGCAACGTAATCGATCTGCTAGCTAAATGATGCTTTCCATAATAAATAATGAGAAAGAAAACACCAAGTCTGATGCTTTCCATTTATAAAATGAAAATAGAAAGGAAAGCTTTACAATTTTAACTACAAGTACAAGTACCTACTTCATGATACTATATTAAAATAATGATAATACAAGTTACAAACTAAAAACGCAACTAATTAAACCTTTTTTCAAATTTTATTTTTAACGTATTTATAAATTTTTAATTTGCTTTTGTATATGTTTCAGACTACAAGGAGATTTTACACACCAAAACAAGGAGAAAATAAAATACGAAAAAAAATTTTTATATTAAGTAAAATCTAACTTTTATTTTCATATGTTTTAGACAGAAACGAGGAGTTCTTACCATAAAATTAACAGCATAAATGATTTTAAACGCAAGATCAACTATAACATAGTGTAGTATGTTTAATCAATTGTATATTTAGTTTAAAAATTTTAAACTATATTTTTATATCATTAAATAATATTTTATACTGATGATTTCTTTTCTTAATTTCATGAAATGAAAATGAAATTTGAAAAAACAAATTTCCCGCTATTAAATGGCGACATCTGTCGAGAATTTTTTCAGTCATACTAATTCCTGTCGCTTCGTTGGGGGTGCTGTTTTGTTCAAACCGTTCATTAGTAGGGAGTGACTCTTCTATACCGATAGGTTAAGGTAGAAATCACGTAGAAATCAGACTGCACGATCGTTCAGGACCGACCGTTCACAGCGAGCGATCGTCCGCGACCGGCCAAAATTTTAAAAATCACACTGCTCGTCCACATTCAGGCACCTGTCAAGTAAAAAATAAAACTGAAGTGACAGAACTTATTATTTAACCATGTTAAATATTGAAACCGCATTCACAAAATACTATCAGGCATTATAATATATTTTATTTCATACTGCATCGTAACACCCATGTTTAAGTTAACGATTTGAGTCCGGAAAATAAGACTTTACGGTATCAGGTCCGGTAAAAACTTTTACCGGACTCAAATGAAATAAATCGATAATCAAACTATTTATTACTAGAAAACTACAAAATTAATAAATATGACAATTAAAAAGAAACTAAATATTAAAATTGACATTAATTGTGCAATAGATTTACGAAGAACTTCGTCAAAAATGTTATAATTTTCTCCCGTTTTGACAAGACAAACCATAGATAATAAAAGACAAACAATCAAAAAACAAACACTTTCATAGATACTCAATATTCATAGATGTCCATATTATGAATTCAAATTTTTATTTTTAATTTTTTCAATTTTAAACAAAGATTTAGTGCCTGCAGTATGAAATAAAACGCATTACGACATACGTCGGGTAAACTCTTACAGTAACTCGTCTCAAAATTCCTCGGCTCCTCGTCCCCTCGTCCTTAAAACATTTCAACTCGTTACTGTAAAACTGAGTTTACCGGACTTATAACGTAAATTACTATTATGCTGTCAGCTGCTGTGTTTTTACTTTCCCATACCACTACTGGTATAGGGAAGTATTGATATCATGAAAATTTTCGAAATCGAGATTTTCACGGAAATGGGCGTTTTGGACCCCCAGGAGCCTAAAAAAGTGGTCTAGAAAAAATGTCTGTCTGTGGGTGGGTGGGTGGGTGGGTGTGTGTGTGTGTGTGTGTGTGTATGTAACGCCTGTAACGCAAAAACTAGTGAACCGATTTTGATGAAATTTTAAATGAAGGGGTATATCGAAAATTCATCGACAAAATAAGCTTTTCAAAAAAATCCGTAACCGGAAGCGGAAGTTAGACATGTTTTTTTGGTATCATTTTTTCAGAAGCGGAATTTTGAAAATCTGAGTAGGGGATATCAAAGAAGGGCATAATTCAAGGGAAACAGTTTTTTACCGGACTCTCTAACTTCAAAATGGCGGTCGCTATGAATTTTTCAAAATTTCGACTTTAACGCCCCGTAACTCAAAAACCAGTTATCTGATCAGGTTCCGCAACAACTTGTTTGAAAGCCCTTTGGCTGTACTACACCAAGAAAAAAAGTTATTTACTAAATCCAAAAATGGTCGCAACGGCGCTCTTCCAAAAATTTTGAAATTTTTGAAAAATTATTACAAAAAAACTGGTCTAAGGAATTTGTTTAAATTTTCTATACTTATGCAGCTTGGTATTAGCTACATTTTTGTTTTTTGATGAACGCCATAATTCCACTGTGGCGCCCTCTACGAGGTTTTGAAAATCGAAAATTGATGTTCCTATAGCGCCTTTATTAGTCAAAATATGAAAAAAGTTTAATTATAAAAGTTGTTCAGTATATAAATTTACATTTTTCTAAATTTATATCACGTATACAGGGTGTCTGGTTTTCACAGTACAATAAGCAACTTTGTTATTTTAAATGAAACACCCTATATATTATTATATAATTGAATGCAAAATTAAATTGTCTATCACATAGTATAAGGTGTTCATATGGCTAAAATGTACGGTTAAGGAGAAATTCGTGAATTTTGAACTTTAAAACAGTGTAGGGAGAAATTTGTAAGTGCCGATATGTTCAAGTGACCATGCGCGGGACGGGAATTCCTTGTCGCCGGTTAATCGTTAATCCTAGCAGCAATAATCACACATGCGCAGATGAACACAATCGGCACTTGTGTTAATTTTCCATATACTAATTTTCAAGTTAAGTTTATCGGTTGTGGCGAACAATACTGTTGAATACCAAAAACGAATGTTTATTTTTAGTATGGGAAAGTCCAGGGGAGGTTTGCACCTCCACTTTTTTACGTTTGTTAGTAGGTAACCTAAAAATTGTGCATGCGTTCGTAGGTTAAGAGCGTCCAAATTTCAAACAAGTTAAATGTTAAATTTAAAGTTTTTACTAGGCATAAATGAATAGGTAACTATTTTTGTTCATTAAATGGACTATGAAAATGTAATTAACATTCCTTTATGGGGTGTTTATTGCTTTTAAATGCAATTTCATAATAGGTACTATAGTTTAATTGTTTAATTATTGTACATAATATACAGGGTGTTTCTTAAATCGCGGACACGGAGCACAGTACTACATTCCCCTCCAAATACCAATTGGAAAAATATAATACAATAATGCCCGTTCTTCGCTAGTTTCAGAGTTATTCTCCGTCAAAGATTGAGATTCAATTCCTTTATGCTTTGGAAAAACGGGTAAATTTTAACCGTTCCGCATTGTTCATCAATCAAATACTAAATCTTAATAAATTTGGAATTTTTTATACGTTGTATTCCTTCCTCCGAAGACATTTTTTCTGATAAATATCTGTTGTTAAACTTTTTTTCAATATGTTGCAACAGTGCATTGTCGCTATGAGGTTATTACCTAGGAAACTTGTTCAAAACACCAAACGTTTAAAAGAAAGTCCGTGCAAGCATGCGCAATGTTGTCAAATTTAAAATTTTTAAAATGCGAATAACTCGGAAACTAAATACATTAGGACAAAATCGCCTATACTTTTTCAACTCACTTTTAAGATGAGAATCGCGTAGTGCTCTCCGTGTCCGCGATTTAAGAAACACCCTGTATATTTACGTTTGTTTAAGGACCTGAAAATTTTATACCATTCAATCTCCTGAATGAGATAGGTTACTCATCTGTTCTCAAACTAACATTCTTAATCTAAAGTTTTAAAATAGGTACTACAAAGTATAAAATAAATAAAATAAACTCTACTAAAGTAGTAAAACATTTCAATAAAAATTAAACTTAAGATCTATTCAATAGCAAACTTAAATAAAGTATGAAGAACTTGGCTCTTAAATGCCAGGAAAAAACAAAAAAAAAAAACAAAAACGTAACTGTTGTTGAGTAATATCATAAAGAAACTGTAGAAATATATACAGGGTAGCTATTAAAGATTGGACCAAAGTCGTAGTGTTCAAACGCTTTGAGATATTAATTTGAATTTTGGAACACTTCAGTACGACATTACTTCGCATATTTTACAATATAGAAAAATTTTCTTTGACTCATACTTTCGGAGCCCGGTCGCCATCTTGAATTTTCTTAAATGGTAATAGGGGTAGTGCAATACATCATTAGAAAGCTTAATGTTTTCTCTTTCTAATTGTGGTAAATTATTATGGGGTTACATAAGAAAATAATGGAGAAAAATTAGAAAACAATTTGCCGTACGCTCAGGTGGCTATTTATTGTATGCTTTAATTCTAGGTGGCTTTGCTTTAACAGAGCTTCAAAATTAAACAAAATAACAATCAATAATTGTTTAGCAGATGACAGTAGGTACATTGTCATACTTTTCGTAGAAATTTAACAATCTGAATTTTGTTAAACATGGATTGATTGACAGAAACTGATTAGGTATGGTGACACAAAACAGTTTTAACATCTTCGTGAATATAGCAGTTTTTTGATACCATACTTTTAACAATCACAATATAGTATTTGTTTTTCAACTTTTAGAATTGTTTGTTTAATTTTAGTAGGTACCTTGTTTCTTCATTGTTTGTTTATTTTGTTTTTTGTTTAATTTTGACGTTGTGTTAATGCAAAGCTACCTAGATTTGAAGCACAACAACGTCTGAGCATATTGTTTTCTAATTTTTTTGCATTATTTTATTATGTAACCCCGTATTAATTTACCATGGTTAGAAAGAAAAATAATCAAGCTTTGTAATGATGTATTGCATTAGTACCCCTATTACCATTTAAGAAAATTCAAGATGGCGACCGGGCTCCGAAAGTATGAGTCAAAGAACCTTTTTTAATACTGTAAAATATGCGAAGTGATGTCGTATTAAAGTGTTCCAAATTTCAAATTAAAATCTCAAAGCGTTTGGGCGCTACGGCTTTGGTCCAATCTTTAATAGCTACCCTGTATGAATGTAAATATGTATAGAAACATCAAAATATAAATCCGATTTACTTGAAAAGGTCTCCTATAGTATAACAGATGATATTTTAATTATTAAAGCAATTGTAAAGACTAGACTAAACAAGTAGGCTTCCCTTGCAAAGCAACTAAATATCAGCTCAACCATAGCTTAACCACGCAACTGGCGATGTAAATAGCAAATTAGTAAACCGGTGCATCTCACTACAAGTGTCTGATGGCTGAGACGAGCGAGGGGTAAAAAGAAAGTGCTGTCGTTTTAAAGCACGATGGTTAGGCATCTTCCCAAAATACCTCAAATCAACGGTTAATATTAATCCTATTGGGATATACGAAAGGAAACTCATAAGTCTGTGTGAAATGTTTTATTCTATAAATCTTATAATACTCTATAATATTTAGTATTTACAAAATGCACACATATCTCTGTTTTTACGACATTTTAAATCACACATATCCATTGAAATTATGATATTTGTTTACTTATTTATTTAGTAGTGGTTATAACATTAAAGGTCAAACCAAGTAAAAAAGTCAGGTCATGTCATTTTCGTCTTATATTTAGTCAGGGTCTTACAAGTCTTGCCTACCAAGCCTTCACAATTTCGATAATCCTGTGCACTGTTAAATATTGGCCTGAAGATACAAAAAATAACAGCAATTTTGCAATTGAAGTTAAAGGAAAATAGCAAAAGTGCCGTTAGATCGACTATTGGTTAGCCTTAATTTAATAAAATTTAAAAACAGCTAATAAACAATTTTAACACCTCTTTCTACTTACTAAAATTGTACTGTACATTTTAAATTATAACAACGATTTTTATAATACAATTATTTGGCCGAGTAGTAAAATTTTCATTTGTTTATTTTCCGATCTAGAATGACTAGTGAAAATATCAATCTGAAAATCGTCGTTATACAATTAAATGCACCATACAAAAGTTAATAGCGGTATAATAGCCGTAATTATAATTTACAACCATTACGCAGTACATAATAACATGTTCATTAATTAACAATTATTTTTTCAATTAAAAACAGGTTTTACGAAAGGTTCAAACCCATGTGGATCCAATCAACCGTAATTCTTTAAAATAATACCTTACTGTACAATTGCAATTTCTAGATATCCTTTATTGTTAAAAATTAGTTGATATACAGGGTGATTAAGATAAGAATTGGTATCATACTTATTACTAATTAGAGTTACAACAGCAAACAAAGTAGAATCAGCAAGGCAAAGATGGTCATGGAATATGATGCCTGCTATGGCTAAAATTGTCCCAACTCTTGTTAATTTTTCAGTTAAGATAAGCCTTTTATTTCAATACTTCTAAAGAAATATTTTCAAATAACTTGGCACCTTTTAGGTAATCTGTTTATTGTTGTAACTTTAGTAATAAGAGGGATATTAATAAAGATCATCCCTTATTAAAGTCACTCTGTACATGCTGTTATAGAAACAGAACAGTCTGTATAAAGTCCAAGCTAACAAATTATTGTATTTTTAAGTAACCATTCAATGCTTGTTAGAGCTACAGGAACGTGTCTTCCATATACCATCAGAATTTAACAGATAATACTATGAGGTCAAATTAGAATAACAGATTACCTCTGATTAAACCTTTGCATCATTTAGTAAGCTTTCTAACTGGTTAATGTGTTAAAACAACCAGTAATGGGCAACCATACTACAATCTTGAATATGTGTAACTGACGTTATTCTCCGGCCTCTTCATTTTTAAAGATATCATTAGGCAAGTGTGCGGCAATTGAGGAAACCTAAGCAAGATACGCAATTGACGTCGCACGCGGTAAATCGCATTTAACCAATCTTTGTCATTGCTTGTTAGATGCTGGTTACGGCACACTACGTTAATTGTGTGTCTACGGTTACTTGGGAAATAGATGAAAAATTTAGGTTATGGAAATAGGTTTGAAATTTATCTGCGAATAAATTTTGCAGGTATGGATAATATCAAACACCCCACTGAATTTACAATTATATCATTTTTTATTTAAATGCTTAGGATTGTTTATTTTAAATCAATTTCTTGTATTAGAACCATACCTCTGAAATTCTACGATTTATTGACGCTAATTTGACTTATAAAATTTTAACCCTAAGCTTCCTCTTTCATTTATGTTATTTCTCAGATAAAAAATATTATGTGGCAGATGCCTGAATTTGTATGAATAGGCGGAATAAAAATCAATTACTAAAAACATCAGCAATCAAAGTTAAAAGCTGTTATTCTAATCTCACCTTTACATTTTGACACAATTGTTTGATATAATTTAATTTTGAAAAAATACTCTTTCGTTAATTTCTAAAAAAAATTGCAAAACAAACGATCCAAATGTACAAAAACAAGCTACTTTAAACAGTAGATTTATTATTAATAATTTTATTTTAATTACAAAACAATGTTTTAAACATTCAAATGTAGGATCACATTTATCCATATTTCAATTACCATTTTTTTTTTAAATATATAAATGTGCAATCTTTTTGACTTCAGACAAAATGTTTTTTTTTCACATTTACCATTATAATAGAAATAAAAAAACATTTAGTCTAAATAAGCGGCTCTTATTTAAACATAGCCAACAGAAAGAGATCACGCACAGTTTTATAGAATTACGCACTTACGTTTAGGTTTCACTTGCATTACAGGGCACAGGACCGCTCGAATAGCTTCGTCGAATACTGTCTTCAAGCCCTTTTGTGTCAACGCCGAACATTCCAGATACTTTACTGCACTAATTTCTTTTGCCATTGCTAAACCCTGGTTGAAAAAATATGTTTAAGGGCATTTAATTACAATCTATTGAAAACAAAAAACTTACCTGTGGATACGTAATGGGTGCTAATTTCTTATCTTTTAATTTTTCAATGGTTGCTCTATCATCACGCAAATCCAACTTCGTGCCTACTAGAATTATAGGTGTGCTAGGACAGTGGTGTCGTACCTCTGGATACCACTACAGAAAATTATGTAATTAGATATGCTTGCAGTTTCAAAATTATTTAACAAAACAATTTGAGAACCATCAGGTAATGCGTTTTACATCACAGTATTTTCCTCAGACGGGAAAAGAAGACAATAATGCTAAATCATCATCAATATAAATACTAATTTGTAATCCTACAATTTTCAACATAATTTAAGGAAGCTTGATATTCTTTCTGCTATTTCAGCCAGTCTTTTAATTAAACTCTATAATAAAAAATAAAACGTACACAAAGACTGCCCATAATAAAATAAAATCATTGTCTTTGGCTGTAAGTTAGTTCTATTGCCAGTATTAACAAATACAATTAACTTACTAGTAAAGCAATACTACTAATAAATAAATACATAGATATTCCAAAAAATAATAATTATTAAAATAACAACAATGGTTTAGTGTGAAATTCTTTAAAACACAATATTTTATTTTTCATAGACAGCCCTCTTCTACCTTTATTGGATCATGTGGTACATACTGAAACGTTTATATCGGCTTTGAAACGATGTGTTAGAAAATAAAGGAGTGGCTTTCTTGCTGGTAATGTTTATATTTTTTAAAAACTAGTTTTCTCATTATATTTACTTCCGGAGAGCAGTAAAGTTAGTTACGACTAACCTAATTTGAAAGTGTTCTCTTAATGAATCACCATAAACTAGATTACTAAGTGCAAAAATTACTAAGCTAATGAATCATTTTACATTGTCATAATTGTACAATATTTATCACCAGAATATTCTTACCTTGGCTCGAACATTTTCAAAGGAAGCCGGATTTACAAGAGAAAAGCAAATAAGGAAAACATCTGTTTGGGGGTAAGACAGTGGACGTAATCTGTCATAATCTTCTTGACCCGCTGTATCCCATAACCCTAAGTTAATGGGCTTCCCATCTACCATCACGTTTGCTGAATAATTGTCGAACACTGTTGGGATGTACTCCCCAGGAAATGCATTTGTCGTGTAGCTTATTAACAAGCATGTTTTACCAACAGCACTAAAATGAAAAATATTAACGTTAAATATAAATTACAATAGGTACCTCTATGCATATTAAATTAAAATAATTGACAACCAGATGCTAAGCTTCCCAAAATAATTTTTGTATTAGTATTTATATTTTTTAATTTTCTGGTCAACAATATTTCTCAGAAGTCATGAGGATAGAGGAAAAAATGTTTTTCTGTTTCAAAAATGATCAAAGCTACAAGTGATGAGAAGGAAAAGCTAACCAAAAGACTCTAGCAAGATCATTCCATCTTCTTCTATCTCACAAGTAAGACTAAAAACGTGCGTGTTATGCAGGTTCCAAGAATTATTAAAGACCTGGCGCGGTAGCAACTGGATTGATAATTTTGGATATTAGTAGATGTAATTGGCGACTTACCCATCACCCACGACGACACATTTTATGGCTTGCATTTTGGTTTTGAATTAATTTTTGCAATCCTATCACTAAATAGTGGATGAGATAACACTAGATGGGTGTGTAACGTCCGTTTGCACTTACAAGGCCACGACAACACTAAATTAAATTGCAACGTAAACTCTTGTTTACACAAAACATCTCACACTTTGGTCATGTATTTTAAAAGATGTTCCGATTTATTTTAGTTTAAAATTGTTTCTACTTGACTTCGATTTATATTGAGGAAAACAAACCCACACGTAGATTAGCAAAAATAAACCCTGTCACCACTGTCACTTTTGCTATCTGTATTATCGACTTCGACAGCAGTAAGATATAGGATAGTAAACTCCTAGACATCAAAACTCCCTATATTTGAAAACCAAGTGGTTTTTATTAGGTCTGTTCGTTTGCTTTACTCCAACCTGTTCCGAGCACGTTTGTATGACGTCACCAGTTCATGCCCAGTTCAACTTCGAGCGCTGTTTTTCAACTTGCAAACGAACGCTTTTAGTGCAGGGTTATGTGCTTTTACCGCCAAATTTAAAAAATATTGTTTTATGATTATTATTTCTAAAAAGTTTTTTCTGGTTTTACTGTTTTTTTACATAAAATTAAGACTTGGAAAACATCATATTGTTTAAATGTCATAATAATTGTGAATTTACAATAATTGGAGGTTCCAGTTCTACAATACATAATTTACAAAGATCTTCTTCAATTTCGTCCTCACTAGAGCTAATACATACAGTGAGCAATAAATCGTCGTCCAATAATTCATTTAATAAAATATTTTCAACGGAACTTGGGTCCATTTTAATGTTTGCTTTTGAGAAGACATCGAAGTAAACAAAACCAACCAGAATTTTTAGGTTATGTTACGCGATCGAAATACCCCCACCAACACTGTTCCTAATTTGCACTTCTTACTCCTGCTTCGCAGGTAGTGCAAGAAGTTCACGTTCGGTTCATGCTCGGAACAGCAAACGAACACGGTACAGTTTGTTCAGTTCATGCAAACGAACACGTTTATTTGCACTAACTTGCACTAACTCGTTCGGTGCAAGCAAACGAACAGACCTCATAATTATAGAAATAATAAATATTAGCTAGAGGCCGTTCTAACGTATACAAAGATTTGCCCTTTTTCTAATATTGTTTACAGCTCTTTGATATCTCTGCCTCGAATTGTAGCAAATGCATGTAAAATTAAAATGTTTCTTCTTATAGTCAAATTTATTTTAAAAGTCCGATATCCACTTAAAAGATAAAAAGTGTGAAAGAGAGAAACAGACGCTGTTTTCTCTTTCTGTACCATTACTTAAATGAGCAATTTCGCCCCGCCTCTCAAAATCGTAACTGATTCACATACTGCAACGGCATACCGCCGTTTCTTGATGTAAGAGCATAGGTTAGGATCAGATATTGGGTTATAGATAGGCAACTCTGATCATAAATTTCATGAAAAAAGGACACTAGCGCCATTTTCGACGTAGTATCAACTATCCGTATAAACGCGGGAATTTTAAATGGTAATTCTTTATTTATTCAAAAGCCCCTTTCTTTTGCTTAAATATTTTGAATCACGATCCGTAATAACATTACTTCAGTGGTATATTTCAATATAAATTTAAATTTAACCAATGAAGGCATAATAAATTTTTCGGATCGTGATTCAAAATATTTAAGCAAAGTAGTAGTTTTGGCCAGCTTATTTACTTCGTTTCTTTCGTATAACCTGGATTTCCGTATCTGCTAAATCATCGAAGGTATATCAGATAAAACAACACTTATTAGCTACTACTGTTTATATGCATTGTTAAATAAAATTCAGTCAATAGAAATGATTTAATTGCAACAGGATCAAATAAAAGAAAAAATATTGTAAGGAAGATATCAAATTTTATTTCCACAAACCTGAACTATTTAATATTAGAGAATATCAGAATATAATGTACTCATACAATTCCACATTTAAATGGCACTTTCTGTAAAAGATTGTTTAAAGTTTTCCGGCATGGCAGAACAAATATTCTTTGCAATAAACGATATCATCATTATGAAATTGTATGTTAGCTTATTGACTTTGGCTCTTAAAACTCTACGGAATTTTCAAACGCAGTCGCTTTTTAAACATCTTTCCTTCAGGCTGCAACATTCCCTATGTAGGGTAGGTACCTACGTGCAGTTTTTCACAATCCACTTGCCACGTTGTGCAATTTCCTGGTTTTAGGGGTAAGGTGCACTTTTGACCATCCTACCAGTTTTATCATTCTTTGTCGATTACGTAAATCTGTGAAACAATTTTCAATATAAGTGTAATGAAATAAATTGAAGGAACAGCTATTTATGTAAGTAGTAGGTACATATCTTTTCGATATTTTGGAGTAAGAATCTTTTCGATAACATTTGGTGATTCATTCATTGCTACTGGAGTATGATGTTTTTCCTCTATGGAAGTTGCACGTTCGGAGGACTCTAAAACAATTAATACGATACAAAATTAGTAATACATTCTAAGAACATTTAATAAATATAGTAGAAGAAATACTTACTTGTTCATTCAAAAGCGGAAACCGATGCATTTTGCAGCTTTTATCACAGTATATCATACTGTGCTTTTATTATTGTTTGCATTTGCACACTTTGGCACACAACAAATAAACACCATTATCGTTTTAACTTGCAACTCTACACAAGCAATAGGTATTCATAAAAATTTTGGTCACACAACTAATTACAAAAATGAAATAAGATTATTTACTTATTAAAATGTCAGAAATATTGTTTACGTCAGATCGTCAGATATTTTTGAAAATTATCAAAGGGCGGGCTGAGACGAAAATGATCAGCGCCAATTGCGGCGTAGTATGAACTAATATTATGGTTTGACCTTGGCCGTATGTGTTCCCCTACCCTGTGTAAGAGAGAGATGTTGCTATCGAACTGAAACGTGTTGTGTTCTTGTGTTGTGGTCTCGAACTCACGTTTCAGTTCGATAGCAACATCTCTCTCTTACGTCAAGAAACGGTGTTATACCGTTGCAGTGGAGTGCAGTTTAAGTGGATATCGGACTTCTAAAATAAATTTGACTTTAGTTCCTCCCTATTCTTAATCCGGTTCTTATAGATTTTATTTTTGAGGTTTCCCCACAAAAAGAAATCTAAGGGGACAAATCAGGTGATCGAGCAGGCCATTCTACAACCCCACGGTTGCCTATCCATAGATTATGGAAATGCTGATTGAGAAAATTTCGTACTGAAATAGTCTTATGGGGAGGTGCTACGTCTTGTTACATCCATAGCTGTCCTAACCGTAATAAAGGGATGTCTTCTAAATAGTCCATACAAAAATTGTACCGTTCTCACTACCCGTTACTATTTCTGTAAATAACAGCAGTTTTCGGCAGTCGAAAGTAATCATGTTATAAGTACATCGTTGAAAGCACCTTCAAAAACTTTATCCGATGCTGTAAAAATCCAATATGCCGCCTATAAGAAAAAACAAACATAAGGATGATTCCGTAAAACCGAAACGGGACAGAAAAATTTTGATACGGATACCACTACGGTATTGCAGCTAAAAAGTTGCTTAAAGAAAGTTGTAACAGTTTTGAAAACATTTTAATAACAACCAACTTATGCAAAGAAAACAAAATTGTCAATTTTTTGTTTTTTTGCCATAATAAAAAAACTAAAAATTTTATCAAAATCGTCAACACATACAGTACAGTAATTTAAACTCATATTATTTTATCAACTTGACGAAATGACATTTTGATTCAACCGTTTTACATGGGAGGAAACCAATTAATATGAATACACAAGTTAATAAAACTTTTACTATATACCTACAGGGTGATTCCTAAGTACGTGTAGCAAATGAAGGGGGTGATTCCTGGGCGAAAATTAAGGCTACTTTTTCCTATAAACGTGTATCCTAATATGCTTCCCTGAAGAGTTACGCCTCTTCAAAGATGGAGTAAAAATTTGGTTTTTAATTTTTATCTCAAATTTGGACAAAGATAGAAAAATAAAAATAAATGGACGTGTTCTACTAACAGGAAGGCCCTTTATGGATATTTTCTTTATTCACCTGTATTGTTAGAAGGGGATGAAACTTACAACCCCTGTTCATTTTTTTATTAGAACTTTTTAATGCACCGGAATTTTTAATTTAAAAAATTGGCATGAAAAAGCCTTATTCATTTAGAAAATTATTTCTCTCTTTTATTTTTATCGTGAGACAAATAGTTTTCGAGTAAAAAATTAAAATCGATTGTAATGTGCGCCTCAGTTTCGTGAGAAGTTTCTGAAAAAAAAAGTCTAGGTAGGCGGATTTCATTTTTTGTGTTTTGTTGTTTTTGATAATAATAATTGTTAGTAAGTTTGCATACATTATTGATCATGGAAAGATACACAAACGCCTACCTAGACTTTTTTCTTTTAGAAATTTAGTTCAACTTCTCACAAAACTGAGGCACACATTACAATTGATTTTAATTTTTTACTCGAAATCTTTTTATCTCACTATAAAAATAGAAGAGACAAATAATTTTCTAAATGAATAAGGCTTTCTCATGCCAATTTTTTAAATTAAAAATTCCGGTGCATTAAAAAGTTCTAATAAAAAAATGAACAGGGGTTGTAAGTTTCATCCCCTTCTAACAATACAGGTGAACAAAGAAAATATCCATACAGGGCTGGGCCTTCCTGTTAGTAGAACACGTCCATTTATTTTTATTTTTCTATCTTTGTCCAAATTTGAGATAAAAATTAAAAACCAACTTTTTACTCCATTTTTGAAGTGGCGTAACTCTTCAGGGAAGCATATTAGGATACACGTTTATAGGAAAAAGTAGCCTTCATTTTCGCCCAGAAATCACCCCCTTCATTTTCTACACGTACTTAGGAATCACCCTGTATATACATTAGAAATTACAGTATTAGGCAAAAAGAACATATCCGTTGTTACAAATATAAACATGCACATAAATCAGTGGCGCACCCAGGGGGGGGGGCAAAGGGGCAATTGCCCCCCCCAAGACCATATTTTTTCTTTGGTTAAAAATTTTCAAAAATTTTTCGGTGGAGCGGGGAGCTTCAAAAGCCATTACTTAAACTTTAAATTTCACGTTGCCCCCCCCAACGTATATTTCTGGGTGCGCCACTGACATAAATAACACATAAATAATGCACAAAAAACAACATACCTTTAATGAATAAGCAAATTGAACTCTTAGATTCTCCTTTACTGAAGATTTTGGAATAAATGTTTTTTTTTAAATTGTTTATTTGCCAGTTCAACAATATATTACCATGTTATTCAATTCATGCATTGTTAGTAGCAATAAATATGAATACTAGCTTATGAGGGTTAATAGCTACCCTTCATATTGGTGTGATATTTTCTTAAATAGTTAATCACTGTCAATTTCAGTTATTGTGCCATCCCACTCGCGTATGTTTTTGAAAAATCTGTTAGCACTCACACTGATATAATTTTGGACTGTTAATAAAAAAGTTCATAGTGCAGTTGTTCGTTAGGAATATACCAAGGGGCGTTTACTGCTATTCGGAGAATTTTATTTTGCAGTCTTTGTAGTTTTTCTAGAAATTAGATTTGGCCGTGTTACTCCAGATGGTGATGCATATAGAGCTAGAGGTCTTATTAATGATTTATACATCATTATAGTACACTTAGGTTTCAGGGAAGATTTTCTGTTTATTGAGGCGCGTCCACATTAGTAAAAATATGCGTTGTATGTTTCATTCGCCACAAATTTGTGCGTGAGTTACAAATTTACGCAAATGTAGACGTGTTCGCCGCATCCGAACGCACGCAAAACTTTTCGCCAAATTCAACACACGCGATCCATTCCTTGTCGGTTTTTGTCAATACATCAAAGAGATTTGCGCTGCAACGTCGTTCTAGTGTGGACGTATTTTTCGTGAACCCAGTGATTGTGGCGTATTTTGTCAGTGGGAGTTAATTTAAATCATACTTTGTTAACCCAAGTAGGTAGGTAACGGCTAAAACATGTCTGATACATTAATAATAATGAAAAGAAAATGTGCTGCTTTCATTGTTATGCATCATCTTATTATGAAGAAAAAAGAAATTAAAAAAAAACAGACGCTATTGGATTAAACATCTGTATCAAAATAAAAAACAATGGTTGCAGCAGATTATTGAATGTACTACCCTTGGATGAAAGTACGGATCATTTCAAAAATTAATAATAACAAACCATCACACACGTGTTGAGCGCGAACGCACGGCGCACGGCGTAAATATTTATGCAGCGATTGCAGCGCCTTTGCGGCGCAAATATTTGTGCCGAATTCTACATTCAACACACAACGTATATTTTTACTAGTGTGGACGCGCCTTAAGGGGATACAATTGTGCAAGCCTCGCATAGCTTTGATTCAACTTTTGGTTTACGTGGAGTTTCCAGGTTACGTGTGTCAAGTAGTACTCCCAGGTACTTTACTGCAGCCTCGGTGGGATTCCAGTAAATGGTAGGTATTATTGTTTATTATTACGTTAGATGGGTTTCGAATTCTTCTGAGGGAAAATATCTTGGCTTGACATTTAGTTGGGTTTATTTGTATATTCCATCGGTTAAACCATGAGCATATTCGATATACTGCGGTCTGCAACTTGTCTATGGCTTGGGTGAGGTCAGTGTGCTGCACTAGGATTGCCGTGTCGTCTGCAAAAGTAGCTAAGGTTGCCTCTATGGTTGGAATGTCTGATGTATATATATTAAATCAAGCAGTTACTTTGTAAATCATTTTGCATTTGTTATATCTTATATGCTTTTGACAATGGCACATTGATGCCGAAATACGCATAAAGCAAATAAATCTTATTATTTCCCGTTAAAATCGATATTTTATTTAATATTTAATATTTATATAATCATGGATTTTAACAAAGTAACGCTTGAGAATGTCAATAAATCGTTGTGATTTGTTTGTAATCAATTTAATTTAATGTTAAAGTTCTTTTTTGTTGTATATTTTGATTAGAATTTTATTGCAATTTCATTGTATTATTTTGTTTAAATTAAAGTTTATATTTGTGGAAACAATTACTTAATAGGATTCGTCAATTTTTTATTTAGTAGGTTGCCTCGTAACTTCAAGGTTACTACGTCATGACTACAACACTGGTATGCTATCTGCACAATGTACTATTGTAGAATCAAGGTAGCCTTACTAATACATTGCAGTATAATTATTTAACAACGCCAGCTGCTTTTATTTGCCTATTGAGAATGCGCCGCCGCCGCCTTATAAGCAATATTTTAAACCAGCATACCTGTGACGTCATTCCGCCGCGCTTCTGATTGGCTAAAAGTTACGAGGCAACCTACTCCCCTGGGATAGCCCAATTGACCTTTTCCAACCCTCTGTGGCAAGTTTGGAACTTAAAGCGGGCTACCCGATTTATCTATCTAACGTTGGCAGTGCTGCCAAAGTAGTCATTGTTAGTGTTTTTATGTTGGCGTTCCTGTGGTGTGACGTTTCCTTTGAGTCGGTTGTCACGAACAAAGGAAATGTCACACCACAGGAACGCCAACATAAAAACACTAACAATGACAACTTTGGCATAGCTTTTACCATACTTAACTGGGTTGTCAATAGGAGTACCTATATAAAGATACACACGGGAATGCACTGGTCTCTGCCCGAAAATATTATGTATGTTAATAAGACAAAATCACTCATATTACAGTACCTAGTTACTAAGCAACACCCCAAACGTCAGCCAATAGGATTCCATTTTTCGCGATAAATCCGCTTGGTCCGATAAAAATTCCCCTTCCTGTTTAAAAAGACGGCTTTCTGCGATAGAAAACCCGTTGCTATAGTATTGTTTACTTGTTGGTAGGGAGTTGTTTACTTGTTGGTTGACACACGCGTTTTTTAAATGTATTGTGCTCTCGTGCTTACCTAGCAAGAGCAACAATGTTTCGAGAACTGCTACTGAAATTTTCCGATAAAAATCCAAGGTCTTGTTATATTGTGTATGAAAAAATATCACTGGAAAAAACTTTATATCCTAATGAGAAATTCTAATACAATAAATATTTTAGGTATATCTTAAAATAAGGAATTTTCACGTATACAAATAATGTTTTATATATCAATGGTAAAACTTTATAGTTTATTAAGAAATAGTAGTATGGCCCATACAGCGTGTCATACTGTCTGTCCTGTCACTTCGCGAAAAAAATTGTATCTTCACCAAAAGTTTCAAGACATGGAGACAATTTGATGAGATAAAAAGATTTTATAGATGCTGTCAAATTTGTTCTTAACTCAACTTATTTTTCTTTTAATAACCAAATCTACAGTCAAATTTTTGGTGTCCCTATGGGTTCACCTATTTCATCAACAATTGCAGAATTAGTTCTTAAAGATATGGAAAGTCAACTTCTCAACAACAATCCATCCCATATAAGAGAATCAAATAACTCTCCCAGAGTTTACTGGGAGGTTATCAATGATAATCGAAGTGCAAAAAGCAAACTTAATAACAACCACGTTTTCACACCAGATGAATTCAATAACTTTTTCTCTAACATAGCTGAGGAAGTAGTCCATAATCTGCCCAAGTCATACACACCCTTACAATCACACGGAAATAATACAGATAATCCCAATAGGCGATTATTTACTTTTAAACTGATAAGCGAATGTACAGTAAGAGACACAGTGGAGGGATTAAAAAATAAACCTAGTAAAGACATTTATGATATGAATGTAGGACTTATCAAAAATTCCATTGACGTAATTATTACTCCCTTAACCAAGTTGTTTAACGTATCACCCGAGAAGGGTGTATTTCCTGTCGCATTGAAACTAGCAAAAGTGGTGCCTATTCATAAGGGTGGCTCTAATGAACAAATGAACCAATTCAGACTAATTTCACTTATACCTACACTAGCAAAAATATTTGAAGTTATATTAAAACAGCAGTTATGTGACTATTTGGCTCGAAATGGTTTAATATTCAAAAACCAATTTGGTTTCCAGAGTGGAAAGTCCACAGTAGATGCTATTTCATCTCTAATTGATGTTATAATCGGGGGATTTGAAAATAAAGAACTTGTGGGTTCAATATTTTGTGACTTACAAAAAGCGTTTGACTGCGTTAGTCACACACTTCTGTTGAATGACATTAAACATACTTTTAGCTTCTCGGATGTAAGTTTTAAATTGATGGCTTCTTACCTATCTGAGCGTAAACAAGCGGTGCAAGTTGGTGGGGTTTCATCGCGCATGAGGGAGGTTAGTAGAGGGGTACCTCAAGGATCTGTCCTGGGACCTATCCTTTTCTTGTTATACGTAAACAGGATTGGGGAGGCCTTCCCAAGGACTGACTTGACTCTCTTTGCTGATGACACTACTCTAACCTGCACTGATAATAATATCATTGCACTGCAACAGATGCTTGGGCACACGCAGACAAGGGCCGAACATTGGTTTGCTTCCATGGACTTAAGCCTCAATAACAACAAAACGCAGCAAATGGTGTTCTCCTTAAGAGACTTGTCTAATGTAACTAACCCCGGAAGTGTAAAATTCCCGGGATGGGACGTTTCATCGTGGCCGTTTCATCGTCACCGTTTCATCGTGGCCGTTTCATCGCCGGGCCGGTTCATCGCTGGCCGATTCATCGCCGGCCGATTCATCGTCAAAAGTATATGTTTTCAAAATACAATTAAAAGGTGAGCCTAGTTAAATAACAAAGAATTTTAGAAATCGTTTTTTATTAACGCATATAAGACAAACATGCTTAGTACACACGTAGCACATAATTATCAATTTTAAATGGCAAAAATGTAAAATGTAAATGTAATGTAGTATGTGTATATGTATGTAATAAACGATTTCTAAAAGTATCTGATATTTAACTGTTAACTTAAGATTTGGTATACTTGATAAATGATTTTATTTATGATTAGATAATTTGAAAATAAATGCTTTCTAAAACTCTTCTATTTAACTATTAACTTAAGAACTATGTTATTTAACTGTAAACTTAAGAATTGGTATATTTGAAAAATGATTTTAAATGTACTACGTATGTACTAAGCATGTTTGTCTTATATGCGTTAATAAAAAACGATTTCTAAAACTCTTTGTTATTTAACTAAGCTCCGCTTTAAATTGTATTTTGAACACAAATACTTTTGACGATGAATCGGCCGGCGATGAATCGGCCGACGATGAACCGGTCGGCGATGAAACGGCCACGATGAAACGGCCACGATGAAACGGCGACGATGAAACGTCATAGACCGTAAAATTCCTGGGGGTATACCTTGATTCTTCTCTTGCTTGGACAGCGCATGTGACTAATTTATGTAAAAAACTATCCTCAAATATTTTTGTACTACGTAATTTAATAAAAATCGTTGATAATAACGTAGTAGTTACAGCTTTTCACGCACTCATTATGTCTCATATTGGCTATGCCTTGGAGTGCTGGGGCCACTCGCCAGCTGCTAAACAAGCATTTGCGCTACAAAGAAAGGCATTGCGGGTTATAACTGCTACCCCCTATAGAGACGATGTAAAAACCAAATTTAAAATACACCGTATAATGACACTACCATGCCTATTTATGCTGCGATGTCTGATCCATGTAAAAAGAAATATTAATCAATATACTATTACCAATAATGTACATGATCATAATACCAGATATGTGTCAAAAATTAGGATAGATTTTACAAGAGTAAATTGCAGTAGAAATTACAAAAACTATTATGGTCCCTTGTTTTATAACAGGTTCCCTGATGTAGCAAAACTCTTTAAGAAACATATGAAAGACTACCTGATCAGGCAGCCTACTACAATTAAATGAATTTATTTATGTTACCGACCCGTGAATTCTGTTTTTTATGTTCTCTTGTATTATACTGACAACCACAAACACTTTTGTATCCGTTGGGCCAATAAATATTATTATTATATTATTATTATCTGTAAAAATTTACAAAAGATATGTAGATGATATTTTAATTTGTACAAACCCTACTTACATAAATAATATCTTTGATTCATTTAATAATTACCACCCACGTTTAAAATATACTTTAGAAACAGAAATAAATAAATCCATAAATTTCTTAGATCTAACACTAACTAGAGACCCCTCTGGCATTATTCAAACAAATTGGTACAGAAAAAATATTAAAACTTCCAGATATATTAACTATTTTTCCTTCACATCATTAAAATATAAAATCAGTATCATTACATCACTAGTAGACAGAGCCATAACCCCCTCTCACAAAAAAATTCATAATTCAAACTTAAAATTCATTAATCAAATACTTAAAGGCAATGACTTCCCCCAATTTTTTATCACAAAATACATTAACAAACGTTTAAAAATTTTAAAAATCCGCAACCCTCCTACTTTTTCAACCCATTTAAACTATCCCCCTCCTACAACACAACAAAACAATAACAATCAAACAAACACTAATCTCCCATTAACCTCACCCACCCTTTTAAACTCCCCCCCCTCCAATAATACAACAAAACAATAACATTCAAACAAACACCAATCCCCCACTAACCTATTCAACAATCCCTTACATTCCATTCCTGTCAGAAAAAATTGAAAAAACTTTAAAACCTTACAATATTAAAACTTCATTCACCAATAATAACACTTTTAAACAATATTTCTTCACAAACTTAAAAGATAAAATTAACCCAGAACTTTCTTCAAATATAGTAGGTATACTCAATTCCATGTAAAAATTGCGACGCCATATACATAGGACAAACAAACCAATACCTTAAAACCAGAATATACCAACATAAACAATCAATTAAAAAAAACTGTTAACCCCTCAAAAACCTAACACCGCCTTATCCGACCATGCCATAGACAACCTCCATAATTTTAACTTTCCCTCAACCTCTATTTTACACACTGAAAAAAACCTTAAAAAAAGACTTCTTCTGGAAAGTATTTCAATAAAAAAATCACCCAAATCAATTAATTACAGAACAGACACAGAAAATTTAAACTCCACATAATTATGATTTTTTACTTCAATAATAATTTATAAAAAAAAAAAAACCTTTTACTTATTTCATTTCAAATTGTAGGTATATTTTCATGGCCTTCAGCAGAGGGTAGAAAAATGGCGCGTGAAGGAGTGTCACTGGTCAGTGCGGAGTTACAGAAATTAAAAAAATAAGTATTAATTAGCATTATTCTAAACGGTGAAGTGACTGGTGATGTTCCCAACGCTGTAAACATCAATGTGCTACAAAAACAACTCAGTGATAAACAGTGTTTGAGATGCAAACACGGTGATCAATCTACAGACGTCCAGTACGTTGAAAATAATTCAAGTGGGACGGAAGATCAATCAGTAAATCATCAAATTGATATATTAAAAACACAAATTGACGGCTCCCAGAAACTTATCTTTCAGATGGAAAAAAGGTTAAGTGAGCAAGAGCTCCCAATTTCCCTGTTAAACGAATATAAACAAAATTCAGATAAGGTATTTAAGCCAAGTTTCAAACCGAACCAAACAGAAACAACGTCAAAGCAAACTATGCCGAAATATTCAAATGTTGCGGGAACCCAAGGTCAGCCACCAAAAAATGTTCAAAACCTAAGTCATGCGAATAAAAATCAAATGACAAATTCTACGTCCAGTGATAAGAGGACGTCCCAATCACACAATATTATCACCAGCGAACGAAGTTCAAAAAGCGGTAAATACGGCTAAACTTTCGACATTTTTTGTTACTGGCTCAAACAACAATAAAAATACGCGAATAAAAAGTGTGCCTAAACAAGGTTATCTAAGCGTGTATCGCATGCATCCTGATACCACAGTTGAAGACTTAAGTGAGTATTTAAAAGAAACTGCACCACATGTACCGTTTCGATGCACGCCATAGATAATATAACCGTTCCGGATAGAAGAGACACTCCCTGTTTGACTTTTTAAACTGCTCAGCGCCTCTTCAGGCGAGGAGAGAAATGAAAACAAAAACGCGGGAAAATGTGGTATTTTGAATTCGAATTACAAAAATTTCCAAAATAAAATAACTAGCTATATATAAACATTTTTATTAAACAAATTAATACAATAATGTAATTATAACATTAGTAACTTGGGTTATGCACATATACAACCATTGGTAGATATGTAAGTATTCACATTTTAAAACTATTAAATTTAACAAGATTGCATGCTGTAGCGATTTATACAGGTTGTTAAAAAATAAGTAGAAAAGTTATATACATGGGTCTTAAAATCTCTTTCGAGATAAGAGCAATTTTAATTTCCATCCATTATGGTGAAAAATCCATTTTCTACCTCAGGTGTACTTACACATACTTCGGTCATCCGTAATCGTAAGCACGTTTTATAAAGGAACCACCATCCTCCAGCCATTAGTAAACTGTTTCAAACGACCAAACATCACAGGAAGGCAGTTGATGATTGGGTAAAGCTTCTACAATTAATGCTTCGTCCTTCGGAAAAAATAAACCCTTATTTAATTTAAATAGTGTCTAGTACATATACAAAATATTTTCCTGTAGCTATTAAACTCCTCTTCTCCTACGTTCTCTTCTGAATAGAAGAATCGTGATCCTATAACAGTATCTGATTTATATTTAGTTACGAATCCGCTAATTTCGCGCCAGTTTACCCTACTACTGTCATGATTTCTCTGATAAGAAGAGAACGGAAGAAGATTAAATTTTAGTACAGGAAAATATCTAATATTGTATATAACACCAATGTAAAGAATTTCGCTATTATAGGTACACCAATAATTGCAAGCATAATTACAAGGTACTAGATATGAGAAGTGATCCCTATTTTCTTTTGAGTATTACTACTG
The DNA here is from genome assembly GCA_963082805.1 of Hemicrepidius hirtus. NCBI lineage: Eukaryota > Metazoa > Arthropoda > Insecta > Coleoptera > Elateridae > Hemicrepidius > Hemicrepidius hirtus. Next base: position 9,334,367 of record OY720165.1, read on the forward strand.
CATAAACGAAAAAACTAAACTCAAAGTCAACTTACCTATTTACTATGTTTGGCTAATATGTAGAATCCGGGGCCAATGGCACAACGACAACGCAAAGCGCAAATATTTTCAAACGTTTCAAACTAGAAAACACAACGCGCAAACGTGAAAATTTTATGCGGGAAATGTCAGTTTAATAATTTGGTTTTTGTTTTTTGTTTTCTACACGTCGCCGTCGGTCGCCACCTTATCCATGTGAAGTACAGTATAATAAATCTGGAGCAGCGCCTCTTGCGTCAAGGAGAGTACTAAAACAGTGTTTCAGTACGGCAATCCGAGTGGGCATGCCGTGATGCACGCTATTGAAAACAAACGCTTATCAATCCTGCTTTAAAGTCTCGTTTCCATTGGAATTTGCCGATGGAGTTTATAAAGCAGAAATATGGCCCGAAGGAGCTGCAGTTCGCACCTTTACATTTCGCAGCCAGGATTTTCAATCAGGAAGTCCCTGGCAACGTCAACACCCGAGGTAGAAGAAGATTTACTGATGCATCCAATAGGGCTGTTCTACGCAAATACGACCTTGGAACGAGTGAGAGGAAAGTTCTACCCTAGTGCTTTCTTTTTCTATCGGGGGCACCAATGACGGCAAGAACAGCACTACATTACTAGCTACTATTTAACGTAACTAGATGTAGGTTGGTATGCTATACATAATTCGAGTCCAACAGAACCTCAATTTTTCCCTTGTTTCTGGTAACCCCCTGACGCAGAGCTGTCATTTATGCATTTGGCACAAAAATAATTAGTAGTGCAAAAAGCAAGCGTGCGTATTTCCGTTGTTCTTAGTTATTGTTTCCTGTTATTTGTAATTGTATAGCAACTTAAAGCAAATAGTAACTAGTAATTCAGTGATATTTCTTCAGTCAGATTGGCATTATTGATAGAGAGAGATAACAGTAGGGTAGAGCATTCCATCTCTTTCCAACTTAAATAGAACAGCCCTATTAAGGTAATGAATTTACTATCTGGTAATGAATTTATTTTCTTCCATCTTAATGTGCAGTCAATTAAAAACAAGCTTGATGAACTTGAACTGTATCTCACGGATACGCACAACTTGCATTGTATAAATTATGACGTAGTCTGTTTTAGTGAGCACTGGCTCCTAAGAGACGAACTCGAAACTTGCAAAATTCAAGGATACTCCCTAGCCTCGTCCTTTTGCCGAACCCACCACACTCATGGTGGTGTGATGGTTCTAATTAAAAATGGAATTGCTTTTAAAACCCTTGAAAAAATAGTTAAATATTCCGAAGACATGGTATGCGAACTCGCTGCCGTAGAAATACCACATATTAACCTTACAATTATAGCAATCTATCGATCACCGAATGGTGACTTCCAATGTTTCTTAAACAAACTGCACGACGTCTTTACGTACATTAAGCCTGAAAACAAAAGAATAACAATCATAGGAGACTTCATCCACTTCAATACGGACAACACGAGAAACCTTCAATTCTCAGACTTCCTACATTCGTTTGGTTTTACATCTCACATCTCACTAGGAACAAAAATTGTCTTGACAATTTGACACACCCTAAACTGACCAATCCGGTTGCGTTTTACTCACTTGACAAGCCAATCAGCGCACTCCAAATTTGTATATTCTCGGATATTTAGGACTAGTACAAAATTTCAGCGATAATTTTTCTGTCACAAAAAAAACTGCTTCCAAACCGAGGTGTGAGATTTCACAGTATTCTTGGGCGTTTACCTTCTACAGCTTCGTTTATCTCTTCAAGTGTACTCTAGCCAAACCATTTTGCTTCCATTTTACCGTAAATGTCACAAACCATACACAAAATACATAGAAAGAAACATTAAATTTCATACAATTCTTGGGCGTTTTACCTTCTACAGCTTCCTCTATCTCTTCAAGTGCACTCTGTTGAACCCGTTTTGCTTCCATTTTTCCGAAAATATCACAAAGTATGCACAACATACGTAGGTAGAAAGAAAAATTAAATTTGACTTTTGTCTGGTTTGTACTTATTAAAACCATGGTTACGAAGAAAATTATTATTAATCTGATTTGAAACTATAAAAATTTAAATTTGGTTCGTCAAATTGTCCTCCGAATACTACTCGTAACTACGAAATAATCCTGCAATTTTTGGACAGTACGTACTTATTCGTACGCGATAATTCGCTATGAGTCCGAAGGACTCATAGCGAATTATCGCGCATCAAGTACTCTTAGATACTGTCCAAAAATTGTCGAATATTTCGTAGTTACTAGTAGTATTATACCGAGTGTTAACCACCAAACCTGGCCATAGGACCTATGCAGTATGCAATACTATGCATGTTTCAAAAAAATATGAATTGCCTTGAAATATGTTTGTTTAATGTCATGTTGCCAGCTTATTTTTTTTAATGAAATTGCGTTATAAGTCGTGCTGTAATTTGTGTTATAAACATGAACTATTCAATTGAAGAAAGGGTGTTCATGTTCAAACCTTTTATTCTGGAAATAGTCAAAAATGAAGCCCTCAAAATGATAATAAACAAAAATATTTCAAGGCAACTCATATATTGTTTGTGAAACATGCGTAAGTACTATGGCCAGGTTTGGTGGTTAACACTCGGTATATGACAATATTGTTATGAACTTCCAAGATTCTCCTAATTCATCATATGCAATCGAAACTTACTTATCTGACCACAAAGCGGTGGTGCTGAAAATGTCTGTCTCCAATTTTTCTAGTAAACCTGTAACGACAAAGTATAGGCCAATAACGCAAGTGTTATGTTGGTACCTTTTTAGTTAGTTATAAGTGTGGTTGTTATAGTTACTAGTCAAGAAGATATTCATAAGTCGTTGTGTTATACATCATCGTTTATGAAATTACTTAATAAATAATAATTAGTACAACTAAGTTGTATCTTTTAATAAACATAAAACATGGTGTCAGATGTAAAAACAGTGATGAGTGCCGTAGCATAAAAATAAGTAATGGAGTGCTTCAAACCACCCCAAGGAATTAATTTTGCCGAGGATGTGGAGGAAAACTGGTCAATTTTCCGCCAAAAATTTGAATTATATTTAAAAGCAACGGAGAAGGAAGGTAAAGATGATGAAATTAAGATTGCGATGTTGTTGAATGCCATTGGAGATGATGGGCTCCATTTGTTCAACACTTTTAAGTTAACAGCAGCTGACAAAAAGACGTATCATGTAGTTTTAGAAGCGTTTGAGAAGCACTGTAAGCCTCGCAAGAATGTTGTTTTTATCAGATTCAAGTTTTTTAACCGAAGCCAGCAAGAAGGTGAACTATTTGAACAGTATTTGACCGATCTAAAGAAACTGTCCAAGGACTGTGAATTTGGTGATCAGGAAATGTCTTTAATTAGGGATCGGGTAATTATTGGTATCAAAGATATGTCACTTCAAGAAAGACTGCTGCGTGAAACGGAGCTAACCCTAGAAAAGGCTGTAGAACTATGTCGAGCTCACGAAGCTAGTAAAAGGCAGGTAAAAATTTTGCAAGATGCAAGTATGGGGCCATCTACTAGCAGTGCAGGTATAAATATAATTAAGAAAAACAATAGGTCATTCAATAATGAGAAACAAACATAACCCATAAGAGAAAAGTCTGCTCAGGAAGTTATTTCTAAACTTTTGATAGTATACTCGAATCATGGCATACCGAAAACAGTTGTGTGCGACTGTAATCCGTTTAATAGCTTAGAATTTAAGAAGTTCAGCAATGAATGGAATTTTGAAGTTGTCAATTCTAGTCCCTATTATGCACGGTCTAACGGGTTGGCTGAAAAAGCTGTAGGCATTGCAAAAAATATAATCAAGAAAACTCAAAACAGTAAAGATATGTATTATGCCCTATTGGAGTACAGATGCACACCTGTTGCAGGTTTAAGGTACAGTCCAAGTGAAATTCTGATGGGGAGATTATTAAGAACTAAATTACCTGTACATAAAGATGTGTTAGAACTTAAGCTAGTCCATAAGGATGCTTACCAGACATTAAATGAGAATCAAGTGAAAGTCAAAGCTTATCATGACCAGAAGGTTAAGGTAAAACGACCATTTACTGTGAACGATAATGTAACCATTCAAAATAAAATTACTAAACAGTGGGAGCCTGCAAAAATTGTAGATCGTAACCAGACACCCAGATCGTATAAGGTTCTTACAGAAAACAATAGAATTGTAAATCGTAACAGTTTACACATTCGCAAGTCATTGAACGACCCACAGTTCGCATATGATGACACAGATGATGTGCTCGAAAGTCCCTTAACTGATGGAACCATTGTTATGGCAGATAAAAATATTCCTAATGTTGAAGGGGCTACAAATCCTAATGTTACTCGTAGTGGTAGGCTTGTTCAGAAACCTGTTAGGTTTAAGGATTCTGTTTAATTAACTTAAGAGGAAGGATGTTATGTTGGTACCTTTTTAGTTAGTTATAAAAGTGTGGTTGTTATAGTTACTAGTCAAGAAGATATTCATAAGTCGTTGTGTTATACATCATCGTTTATGAAATTACTTAATAAATAATAATTAGTACAACTAAGTTGTATCTTTTAATAAACATAAAACAGCAAGTAGGTTTAAATATTCTCTATAATAACTTAGACTTAGTAAACTGGGACTTCGTAAATGACATTAGAATGAGTACCGATGAAGTTTAAGGTATTTTTAAATATTCTCACCAAGCAAACCGATATTGCATTTCCCATCAAAACTAAATCTCAAATTAGTACAAAGCCCAAAGCTACTTGGTTCAACGAGGAGCTTCGCAGCCTGAGGGAACGCCTCTTTTTTCTTCAAAGCCTTAAAAATCAGTACCCACATATAACAGCTATCTCTGAAAGTGTGCGGTCACTGAGAAACTATTACAGATCACAACTGAAATATTACAAAAAAGAGGCAAATACAAACAGGTTATCGCGCAGTACGAATATTTTCAAAACAATGTGGGAGATAATAAACTCTAAACGCAACACCAGTCAAAGTTGTCCAAATCTTGCCACACAGTTCTGCTCTAACGACTTGAACTTGTTCTTCACAATCGTAGCATCCGACTTAACACGAAATATAACTAGTAACATTAACCCTACTAGCCTTGTATCAACAAATATTACAAATGTGTTTAATTTCAGTGAAATCTCCCTTAACAATATGCGTGATATCCTGGACAAGTCTAAGAACAATCATAGCAAAGATATCTATGGCATCGATATGAACATTATTAAGTATATCAAAAATATTATAATCGCTCCCTTCACCAAGTTGGTTAACCAATGTATAAAAAATGGAATCTTTCCGCAAAGTCTTAAAACCTCGAAGGTTATTCCATATTCAAAAAGGGCGATACTAACAATATGTCAAACTATCGTCCCATATCCATCATACCCACACTAGGAAAATTAATGGAAAAAATCCTGTGTAATCAACTAACATCTTACTTTGAGGAAAACAATCTTTTAACACCTTGCCAATTTGGGTTCCGATCAAAAAAATCTACTACTACGGCAATAAACAACGTTTTGAAAAACATTATTAATGCTTACGAAAATAGCAACTACGCTGGAGGCACCTTTTATGACCTGTCGAAGGCGTTTGACTGCGTGCAGCACGACATACTAATAGCCAAGTTAGAAAAATATGGCGTCAAATAGAGCGCTTTAAACTTGGTAAAAACGTATCTCGTAAATAGAAACCAAATAACCGTCTTCAATGGGATTTCATCTTCTCAAGCTAATTTAACTCACGGGGTGCCTCAGGGATCCGTTATTGGGCCTCTTCTTTTCCTAATATATGTCAACAATCTGCCAAACTACAGCACTAAGTCGTTAATGACGCTATTCGCAGACGATACTACCATGTTAAACACCAACACAAATTTGCAAAATCTTCTTTCCGATATGCAAAGTAGCCAGCTGCAGGCATCTGACTGGTTCAAAGCCAACAGATTATGCCTCAACGATGCTAAAAGCCAAGAAATGATTTTCTCCACGCGTAGCATCCCAGACGAATCCGCTAACCTCGAACAAGTAAAATTTCTAGGCATTATTCTGGACCCAAAACTAAACTGGGACCTACATGTGAACTACATTGCTGCAAACTATCTAAAGTTATCTACCCAATCCGAAGCCTCAGAAATGAAGTGACACTGAACGTGCTAAAAACAGCCTACTTCTCACTGTTTCAGAGCATTTTTTCCTATGCCATACTTGTTTGGGGCCACTCGAGCCATTTACACAGAATTTTTTCCCTACAGAGACGGATCATTAGAGTAATGACCGGCTTGAGCTACAGAGACGACGTCAGGAATAAATTTACGGAACTTGGCATACTGACAGTTCCAAGCTTTTACATATTCACTGCCCTAACTTATGTCAAACAAAATATTAACCAATATACCCCAAGAAGGGAAATACATAACCATCTCACCAGGCAGAGAGACGAAGTGCACACGCTGTACACAAGGCTTGAAAAAAGCAGAAACGCCATTAACTTCTACGGCCCGAAATTTATGAATAAATTACCGGTGAATGTAAAAAATCTCCCACTTAAGGCATTTTGTGCCAAAATTAAAACACTTCTACTAAAGGGAGCATATTACTCAATTGAAGACTTTATGGTGGATCATATCCCTTTATAATTGTTGTATTTTGTACTGTGGTATCTTGTATTTGTTGTTTATTATATTATGTATTAATGTGATTTACTATATTTTGTGACTTGTGTAAAAACTTTCTGTTTGATAGCACCAATAAACTATTATTATTATTATTATCTTAAATATTTTAACTCGACATACTAAATATTTCCGGTTCATTCCTCGTGTGAATCTTAACGTGTTAACACCTTTATTTTGTACAACTATTTTAACATTTTTAAATGTAGAAAATGTAATACAATGTTTCATTCATTGCTTTTAATCCGTTTTTAATAATAATTCAATAATGTTTTTCCCCTATATCAGTAATCGGTAAGTCTTTAATAATTTTTCTTATCGTTTGAAGTTAATTTCTCTTTAAGGCTGGCATTTACTCAAAGCAAAATCGAATTTGATGTATGGAAAGTTGCATACCTACAATAACAAGAATAATGCTTGCCTTGGAATTTTGTTTCATATTTTTAAATATTTCAGATTCATCTGACGTTACCAAAATTGATAAATGCAATACAGAACAATGAATTTACTGTATTGAATATAGATTTTGTCGTTATATTATTTTAATTTTTTTTGTCAAACAACAATGCCTAGTAGAAAGTTGTAATCCGTTATAATCCGTCTTTTGTGTATTGGCTCCATTGACAGTTAATGGTCCTGTTAGTTGTGTTGCCTATATGCTAAATTGCAAAAGGTGAATTATATTGATATTTCTAAAATTTTATTTCCATTTTTTACGAATTAATTTGCATTTTAGAAAAAAAATTCTTGTGGCATTTGAAAGAGCGTGGTTATATCTATCTATTGATAGAGAGAATTTTTCGATATCCATATTTTTGTAAATACTACTTGAAAATTTTAAAGTAAAATAGAGTTGTACATTTTTTAATGCTGAAAAGTTATTTTTTAGAAATTAAACAAAAACGTTCTATGGGTAGACAGATAAAACACCAATAATAAGAAAAAAATTTCGCCCGCCCTTCCTACTTTAAAATTGGCTCATAAATTGGAACAAAATGTGCATAAAATGGGGTATTTTCAAGGTGTAAACTCCAGCCTTAAAATTGACAAAACTTTCACTGAACCTATCAATTAAAACTTTTATGTTTTCTTTTCAGACTTTAATAAAAACAATTTTTTTAAATTTAATAAATAATACAACTTATCATCATTCAAATTATCTCAATTTTACTCTTAACATTATAATGTTATCTATTGTTAAATCCAATCACTTTTAAACCATAGAAATAACCAATAATATAATTCCTACTATTGTTCTGATGAAGCTAATTAAAATTAACGAAACGTCAACTTTTCTTTATATTTTACTGTTTACAATATAACGATTCCTCAAATTTTCATATTATTTTTTCTTTGTAATTTAATTAACCTATTCCTTTTAAATAATATCATCCAAAATTATATGCAACTTTATATTTGGCTGCTTTATTACCACAACTTATTATAATTAATTCCAAGTGTAACTGGTTGGGCCCTTCGGGGCCCAGACTCTGTATCAGAAGGCTCAGCATAACTACAGCAAGACAGGCCTGCCCAGGGTTCAACCTTTACACAGAAGAGCGCAGAACACCACTTCGATCAACCATGGTCTACTTGGCGCTACTAGCTACATTTGTGTAAGCTCACCTTAATGGTGCATTTGTTCAGTTTGTAAACTTTGCTTAAATATAGTTATGCTAAACTACTGACTTGTTTAAATCTAGACCAGTCACAATTTATAACGTGACAATAGTTAATTTATTTTATCTACTTTCATACAGTAACAGTCAACATTACAAAACAAAAACAGGTTTCGTACTACGCCTTATTACGACATTAGTGTCGTTATAGATTTCATTACGACACTAGTGTCGTAATGGGTTGTGACCTTCAGATTGACGTTTAAGGAATGAATGCTATTAATTGCGTGTATTTACCAATGTCCAAGTTCTTCTTGATGTTAATAGTGGCCCTTAACATAGAATAATGTGTCCACAACGTAGATGGTTTATTAATTTTAGACTTCGCAGCGAAATACGCGAGAAAAACCTTTTCTGTCAAATTTTGTAATTTACTTTTCTTACACCAATCTTCAAACTTCTGATATTCTAATTCGTATTTTGCTTTAGATTTTGTTGGTATAAGGGTCGAAACTGCCGCATTTGCTGCTATTTCAATATCGGATAGCTGTGAATCACTTATTTTTATACTTATTTTCAAAGCTTATTTTAATAAAAACCGATAGTAATTTTTCTAAATAACGGTAACTAACACGAAATAAACAAACTTCATTTCGGTGTAAATTAAATCAGCCTACTCTTGTTTGAACAAATATAGAAAAAGTCATGAAAATAGTTAATATTATATTTTATGAAAGTAGATAAAACGTTGTACAATAATTCTTATCGTAACTGTCATATTACGATATTCGATGGGTTGTTTGTTTCCCTCTCATATCGTAATATGGTACGTTACGATACTCATATGGTAAATATCTACCTGTACGTTAGCTGTCAATGTCAAAATAAATGTCGGAATAAATTCATTTGAATTTACATTATAAGTAAATACATTGCTAAGATGTCTGTCTTCACAAGTTGTTTTAATTTTCTTATTAGAACACCATTTCCAATACGTATTGTAGGTGTTTTCGTATAAATGCCTAGATTTTAATGGTAATAGGGAATCTTTAGCGGTAGCAGCGGTATTTTCAATTTCATCACAAAGTTACTTCGTTAGAACTAGGTACTCGTTTGCATTTTGCTTAAAACACCATTCTCCATTTCGAATATTTTAACTATTTCGTCTGCAAAATTTACGAAAATTGCTTTTCTAAAAACAGCTACTATCTATTTAATAAACAAGTAGCTAAGCAACAGCAAAAGCACACTGCGACATATCCAGTTTTCCAATGGCGACTATAATTACAAGCCAAATTTTCGTGTGTCAAGAATAGATAATAAATTTAATTTAGAAATTGTTTTTTTTTTATAATGAACCAATTTTAGCAGTCGCAGGCTCGTTCGTCAATTAAATAGGCTCGCCAAATAAACTCTTAGATTATGTACTTATTACATAAATAGCTATTATCCCAAGACTGTTTTAGACATTTTAAATCTTCAACAATATAACGGCAAAACTATGCTACTACCACTTAGGGCCGGTTTTATAAAGTCTGGTTGACCCACGGTTATCTCAACCACGATCAATTGTCATGGATACGATTGTACGACGCTCTTTCGGTTCGGGCGTCAAATTTGACGACGCTTCTGGTGAATGAGGGGGATGCCGGGTTTGGGGCGGAATTGTTTGTCTGCTTAAACACAACAATTCCGCGGGAGTCTCGGGCGCCAGATTTTATTACGGAGTTTTCTCTCCAGCGACTTCGTTGTATACCTGGTGAAACGAAGACCTGGGTAGCTTCAGTGAAGAAAGTAAATGTCCAGGGGTCGATTCTTCTTCCACGTGGAAAACTGAAAGCTTTTAGAAGCAGAACATGCACACGCAAATAAATCATACACCAAACGCTATAGAAAGAATTATAGCAATTATAGCAAGCGGAAAATAAAACAATCGACTTTATAATTACCAGAGCTATAATCTCTATTAAAATTGTAAGGGGCCACCACTACTGAAACGGTACGCAAAACTAAACTAAACAAAAAGATATTCTAAACAATTAAATGAAAACAGGGTCGGAACAGGGAGGGCAGGCTCTATCTAATTCTACCCAGAAGTAGGTGACGAGTACACAGGGATATGCGCTACTGTACGGGTCAGCCACTCCAAGTAAAAATAAACCAAGCAAATAAACAGGCCGGGGAGAAACAAACACGGAGGGCTTCACTTAGATCACCGGAGAAGATGTCTAGTCGCAGAACCGAATCTCGCAAACTATCCAAATGCCCCAGGTCAATAAGCTACTCGGCGGAATTACCTAGCTCTCATTCTCTCCGGAGAAGACGTCTAGTCGCAGAACTGAATCTCGCAAACTAGCCACTACCCCAGGTCAATAAGCAACTCGGCGGAAATGACAAGAGTTTCTAAAAATCGGCTAAGTCCAAACTGGGACTTAGTACAAAACCAAAACAATAAACTAAACGGCTAAGTTCAATTCGGAACTTAGAAAAATAATTTTAAAATTGAAATCGGCTTTACCAAACACTTAGAAAAATCCTAACTTGAAAACTAAACTTGGCACCAAACACTTTAAAGAGTATTAGCTCACCTGGAGATGATCCTCGAAACTGGAGTTGACTGTTGTACTGGAGCAGAAGACATCAAGAACTTATTACTCTGGACTCAAAATTCGCCTTTTATAGCCGGCGAGTTCAAAATTTTGAAAACGGAGTTGAGAGATACGCGGCCCCGGCGAAAGTAGGAAAATCAAAAGTGAAAGTGGGGTCACGCCGCGGATCAGCCGCTCTAGCTACGGTCGAGCGCTATCAGATTGCACGGCTAAATAAATTTACAATTTACAATGAAAACAGGTAAATAAATACAAATAACAATTAAACCGGGTTACCTAAAATTAATTAACTGGTGTACTAACACCGGAAATGATTAACTAAATATATCAGCCCTAATAAAATACTTAAAAATTGGCATATTAAATAATTACAGGTAAACTAAAATATTGGAATACTGCATTTACTATGGAAAGTAAGTTAAAAATTTAGTAACTTCGTTACACACCCCCCTTTCTTCGGAAAGAAAAGGGTGCCACATCCTTTTCGGCACTACTTCTTCCGGTGTCCATGGATGCTGCAGGACGTGGAGATGAATGCGTTCGGCTTCAGTAGGTTGCACTGCACTCCTCGGCTTACTGCTGTTCCTTTGGAAATGGGGCACTTACAATCACGGGACATCTTCCCACGACGGCCGCATCGGGAGCAGAAAAGGATCGGAGTATATGAACATTTATCACGATGGTGACCTTCTAGACCACAACGCCAGCATATATTGTTCTTCCATACGGGTATGCAGGCTCGGTGAAGATAAATATTGACGACGTTGGTTTGGTTAGACATTTCGGCCTGTTGTTCGACTTCTCGGATGTCAGAGGTAATGATGGACCAATGACCCCCTGTACTGGTGTCTTCTCTGATTTTGGTGGGCGGTGACAGTGATAGTAATTTCGTAAGGGAAGGAACTGGACTAGTATATTTCATTCTTTTGAATGGTCCGGTGGGTGATGAAATTTCGGGGATTGGGGATTTAAGACCTGGTGGACTGTTTGATATCGGCGTCGCAATGGTTTCTGTAGTTATCGGCGGTTTCGGAGAAACAAGCGGGAGTTCAACCACTTCCAGAGCCTCATCGGTGAAGAGCTCCATAGGTGGATCCTCCTCTTGGTCGGTTTCTGAAGTTATTGTTACTGGGGTTGGTTCTATTTCTTCCATGGCGGAATCTAGTTCTCGGAGCAGGTCACAATCTTCGTTACTCTGACTGGACATGATGTGGACTGTTTGAGAGACTTGAACTGACTAGTCCAGAGACAGGTTAATGTCTGCTTATATAGCAGTATAAAGGAGAAGCGATTTGTAGGGAAGGAATAATTTTTAAGGAAGGGGAAAACGAAAGAGGGAGAAGGGATTTATTGAGAAGGGATATGCTTACAACGCGACATAGAGGGTTAAACGGGGACAGGATAGGGTTTTGAATCGGTACCTGCATCGTCGGATTTCTCCATCACGTAGAATCCGTTGCCTAACCTCCTGGCGAAGAGGTAGGGGCCAATCGCTGAAATTTGGCCCCATACTGGCCATCCTGGACTCAAGGTCGGCAAGAGAACCTGGTTCACTGTTGGCGGGGAAACTGGGAAGGGATAAACAACGGTCGGAGTCGTCGCTAAATGGCTTGGCCGCGGTGGGAAAGCCGGGCGGCGACGAAACTGACGAGACAGGGGACGGAATTAGGGGTAGTCACGGAGAGGTTGAAGTAGAAGGGGCGGAAGTGACAGTAGCGGACGGTTTAGAAGTGTGTGAGGGACCAAGATGGGTACGGAAATATGCGTCAAGGTCTTTTGGAATTTCTAACCCGGGTTTGCTAGGGAGGTTAGTGGTTGGGATGACAGTAGGGAAGCAAAAGGGGGGGATTTTGGCGGAATGAGTACCCAAGGACGAGTTGCCCGTCGTTGGGAGGCCAGTTCGGCGGCGATTTCGGGAACCTGGTGGACGTTGATTTGAGCAAGCGGAATGGAAACTCGCACCTCGGTTGCTAGTTTTTCTGCGGTGGAATTTGCAGGACGCTTGTTTCCCGCTCGGTACTGGTCGTGGATGTGGGCTACCATCCGCTTCACTGCTTTCATCCTGGTTGCTTCCTGTTGGCGCCGAACTGGTTCTACTTTTGCGGAAACTGGATGCTTGATAACTTTACGCATTCTAAAACATAATTAATTACGGATAGAGGGTTTTAAGTCTTTAATATGGACACGCGAAATTTTATTTCCCGGTTCATCTTTTAACTGGTAAACTACCGGAGAAATGACTTTAGTTACGGTGTAGGGGCCGGAGTATTTTGGGGCGAGCTTGGCTGCGAAACCTTGTGCGGCGGACGAAAGGTGGTGTTCCTTTTTCATGACTTGATCCCCTACGTGACATTTCCAGTCTCTACGGCGGAGGTTATAATGATGTTGCTGGGTGGTGAATGCCTTGACCAAGTTGATACGCACCAGGCGGAAAACATCCTGTAAGTGTTGTAGTCGGTACTGGTGCGCCTCGTTGACATGGTCGATTTCGCGATTGTTGGGTTCTATGTTGTCCTGGGGCTCCTCCATTTCTCTTCGGAGCGAATGTGGTAGTTCTATTTCTCTACCGAAGTTCAGAAAAGCGGGAGAAAAACCAGTGGATTCGTGTAGGGCGCTATTTAAAGCTAACATGATCTCTGGAAGATGCTGATCCCATTTCCTCTGGTTTGCCTCACAATAGATTGAAATCATGGTTTTGACCGTTTTGTTGGTGCGTTCCACGGGGTTGGCTTGTGGGGTATACGGCGGTGTGAAACGATGGTTAATCCCGAACTCGCCTAGGAGTTGACTGAAAGTCCTACTGCTGTACTGGGTGCCATTGTCGGTGATCACTGTACGGGGAGTTCCGAACCGGGTGAGAACTTCTTCAAACAGGGCCCTGGTGACAGCTTGTGCAGAAGCTTGACGGATGGCTCTACACTGTACCCATTTGGTGAATCGATCTTGGAAGACAGCTAAATAACAGTTGCCTTTTGAAGACCGCGGAAGTGGACCCACCAAATCGGTGCTTACGGTCTGCCATGGCTGGTGATTTGCGGACGGCTGCATCTGACCTGGTGTTTGCTGTTGAGAGGTTTTAAACCTCTGGCACTTCGAACATACTTAGCTACTTCGCGAAACATTCCAGGCCAATAATACAGATTAGCTACTCGGGCGATAGTCTTGGTGATCCCTAGGTGTCCTGCGGTTGGATGATCATGATTTTCCTCCAAGACTCGTTGGCGTAGTGGTTTCGGAACGCACAGTTTCCAAGTGTTGTGGAACTCATCATCCTTCAGGTTGTTGTCTATGAAATGGCGGTACAGCTTCCCTTCTTTAATGGTATAATCCGGGAAGTCAGCTGGGTGCTGGGTGACCTCGTCGAGCTTCTTGCGGTACCACTTGCATTCTGGCAAATCCATCAAACATACTTTTGCGGGGAGTTCCTCTAGGTCTGTAGGAGGTAGTGGATCTCTTGGACAGGGTATCTGCTACTCGGTTAAGAACTCCTTTTCGATATTTAATTTCGAAGTCGTATTGCTGGAGAAAAATGCTCCATCGGGCTAATCTTCCGGACGGGTTCTTGATGGAGTGTATCCACTGAAGTGACTGGTGGTCAGAGATGACGGTGAAGTGGTAGCCTTCTAGGTAAGAACGCATTTTCTCGATCCCCCAGACGACAGCTAAACACTCCTTTTCAGTCACGGAGTAGTTCCTCTCGGCCGAATTTAAGTTGCGGCTTGCATAGGCGATTATACGGTCTCCATTGCTGGTGTTCTGGGTGAGTGCTGCATCTAGGCATCACACTGCAATACAAAAGGACGAGAAAAATCAGGACACGCTAATACTGGAGCTTCAGTGAGGCAGGCTTTTAACTTTCGGAAAGCATCTTCTTGCGGGGTTTCCCATGTCCAACGTTGTTGTTTACGGAGTAGCATAGTGAGCGGAGCTACTATTTCTGAAAACGAAGGTACAAAGCGGCGGTACCAGGAAGCTACCCCCAGAAAACGTCTCAGGCTGCGGATACTGGTGGGTGCTGGAATACTTCGTATGGCCTCTACTTTGTCGGGATCGGTGTGTATACCTTCCTTACTGATGACGTGCCCCAAGTACTTCAGGGATTCTCGGCAGAACTGGCATTTCTCAGGATTTACTTTTAAATTAACTTCTCGGAGGCGACTGAAAACTTAGGCGAGGTTGTCTAGGTGTTCTTCGAAGGTCTTCCCCAGGACGATGATGTCGTCTAGGTACGCAAATGCTTTGGGTTCCATGTCTGGACCAATCACCACGTCTAGTAGTCTTTGGAAAGTTGCGGGAGCGGAATGCAATCCAAAAGGCATAACTCGGAACTGAAATAAACCTCGTCCTCCCACGGTAAAGGCAGTGATCGGCTTACTTTCGTGGGTTAGCGGAATCTGCCAGTAGCCTTGTTTTAGGTCAATGCTGGAGATGTACCGGGCTTGTCGCAGTTTGTCCAGTATGGCGGTGATGTAGGGCAGCGGATAAGCATCTTTCAGGGACACTTCGTTTACCTTGCGGAAATCGATGCAAAAACGAGGCTTCCCATCCTTCTTTTTCACTAGAACTATGGGAGAGCTCCATGGGCTACGAGAGGGTTCGATGATGCCTGTTTGGTTGGAGTGGTTTGTGAAAGGCGAATCTGATGAGCTACTGCCTGGGTAGTTCCCTTCATCTTTTCAAATAGCGGTAACTCTTCCTGTAGAAACAGATCTAGACGATATCGTTGAGCGGCGGTAAGTTCAGTTAAAGCTGAGGAACTATTCTGGACGAGTCCCACGGACATGGGAGTCTCCTTCGGAACGGACACAATGAAATTTCCTAAAAATACATTACCGGTCTTCAAGTTGACATGAAAATCCATACTTTGGAGGAAATCCATTCCTAGTAGCAAATCGGTGGCCATATTCTCTACGTAGTTGAATACCTGTGACTGGGTCGTGTCCCTTATGGTCAGGGGTATTCGGTATGCGGCGGAAATTGCTACTGGGCTACCGTCTAAGACGGTAGCTTGACAGCTAACGGGTTGCTGCTTCCGTATTCTCAACTGGCGGCAGAGTTTCAATACGCTGGGGCCCATGTAGGACAAAACGGCACCGGTGTCTACAAGCGCAGCGAATTTTCGGTCTCCTATGCCAACTGAAATATAGGGACGGGCGTCTTGGGTACAGGAGGCGGTGTTCAGTTGGAGCGGCCCAGGCCTCCGGGCTGAGGGGCTCCGTTATCGTTTTCCGACGTCCGGCAGTTGCATTCCCGGGAGAGGATACCTCGTCTTCCACATCGGGAGCAGAATAACACTGGCTGGTTTCTACAGTGCTGTCGAAGATGTCCGGTTTGTCCACATCTCCAGCAGACAGTCGAAGTCGGGCTGGTCCTGGCACTCATGATTCTAGTGGGTGTAACTGGCGTGTTAACTGGTACTGGCCGAGCTTCCTGGCGGCGGACTGGCAACAAAGGTCGGGGTACCTCGGTTCGCGTTTCAGGCTGTCTTGCGGTTGTCAGAGTCGTCTCTCTTGGTGACGGGGTGCTAAAAATCGGAGTACCTAAGCGTTCTAACTGGATGTCTTCATATTCCTTTACTGCAGCAATTAACTGGGGTACGGTGTTGCAGGTAGCCCTATGGATGAACAAACGATATTCTGGCAACAGGTTCTGATGCAGCCAATACAACTCTTGTTGCGGGGACATGGCTCCATGTCGTCTTATTAACTTTTGCAGGCCGATGATGAAGTCTAGTGCCTTTTCCCTCGGACGTTGGCGTCTCTGGCTTATCTGTGCCTCTAGCTGGATATGGTAGTCGGTGGGAAGGTAGAACGCTCGAAAGTCTCGGAGAAAGTCGGGCCAGCACGTCCAGTTGCGACAATTGTTTCTATACCCGGCTAATGTTGTTCCGGTTAAAAGTTCGGGCAAGACTGGCAGTAATGCTTCTGTAATTAAATTATACCTAAGACAAACTTCGTTTAAGCGTTCTAGGAATGCTACAGGATCGGTGCGTCCATTAAAGCTGACATACCATTCATGGACTCTTAATAAATCGGTCCTATGTGCTGGAGCGGGTACAGAACTCGGCGGTGGCAGTGAAGAGGGTGGTAACGGGCCAACAGACGGGAATACAGGGAGGTTGATCTTGATATTATTAGTGGAAGTGGGAAAACAATTAATGGAAGGGATAGTGGTATACGGCATCTGGGTCCAGGTAGTAGTTGAATTTCCCCAGGTAGAAGTCGGTGTTGCGTTTGCAAGACGGAGTAACCAATCCGGTATGGATAAGGAATTCGGGGGTTGCGGGGATGTGTCGGTACGGGACGGAAACTGGGGTTTTGGTGGGTAGGGTGGTTGGTTTGGAGAGGCTTCGGTACCGAGCGGCTGTGACCAGGTGGGTGGTAACGTAGCGGACAGGTACGAAGAAACTTCGGTGCGCTGGGGCGGTTGATTTTTGGATCTGGGGTAGGTATGTCCATTGCGTAGAAACCGTGATAGTCGTTGACGTATTTCTGCCATAGATTCTTCAGGATTTATTCCAAACTTCTCGCTTTCTTCGATCAGCTGGTTCTTCTTTAGACGATAGATCCAACCTACACGGGCGTCTGTCACTTCTAGGCCTACGGTCTCGTCTTCTTGCTCGTCGGAGGATTGTTCTAGACTTTGCTCGGTCGGATCTTGCTTGCTGTTGGTATTTGCCATACTGTCGGTGGTGTATTTTGTTTGCTGGATGGAATGCCATTCGTCGGCGATGTCTTCCTTCACGATATCTGAAAGAAAAACAGGTCCCTGCTCGGGCGCCAAATTTGCGCCGCTCTTTCGGTTCGGGCGTCAAATTTGACGACGCTTCTGGTGAATGAGGAGGATGCCGGGTTTGGGGCGGAATTGTTTGTCTGCTTAAACACAACAATTCTGCGGGAGTTTCGGGCGCCAGATTTTATTACGGAGTTTTCTCTCCAGCGGCTTCGTTGTATACCTGGTGAAACGAAGACCTGGGTAGCTTCAGTGAAGAAAGTAAATGTCCAGGGGTCGATTCTTCTTCCACGTGGAAAACTGAAAGCTTTTAGAAGCAGAACATGCACACGCAAATAAATCATACACCAAACGCTATAGAAAGAATTTATATTCAACAACAATATATTACACTTTGTACAAACCAATTATTACCTAAAATACGGTTGTGCAAGCCAGCCACAAGCGGTGCGTGAAGTATCGTGCGAATAAAGCGGGGCAAAGCAAAGTTTTGGTACAAGCGGTTATAGCAAGCGGAAAATAAAACAATCGACTTTATAATTACCAGAGCTATAATCTCTATTAAAATTGTAAGGTGCCACCACTACTGAAACGGTACGCAAAACTAAACTAAACAAAAAGATATTCTAAACAATTAAATGAAAACAGGGTCGGAACAGGGAGGGCAGGCTCTATCTAATTCTACCCAGAAGTAGGTGACGAGTACACAGGGATATGCGCTACTGTACGGGTCAGCCACTCCAAGCAAAAATAAACCAAGCAGATAACCAGGCCGGGGAAAAACAAACACGGAGGGCTTCACTTAGATCACCGGAGAAGATGTCTAGTCGCAGAACCGAATCTCGCAAACTAGCCAAATGCCCCAGGTCAATAAGCTACTCGGCGGAATTACCTATATCTCCGGAGAAGACGTCTAGTCGCAGAACTGAATCTCGCAAACTAGCCACTACCCCAGGTCAATAAGCAACTCGGCGGAAATGACAAGAGTTCCTAAAAATCGGCCAAGTCCAAACTGGGACTTAGTACAAAACCAAAACAATAAACTAAACGGCTAAGTTCATTTCGGAACTTAGAAAAATAATTTTAAAATTGAAATCGGCTAAGACTTTACCAAACACTTAGAAAAATCCTAACTTGAAAACTAAACTTGGCACCAAACACTTTAAAGAGTATTAGCTCACCTGGAGATGATCCTCGAAACTGGAGTTGACTGTTGTACTGGAGCAGAAGACATCAAGAACTTATTACTCTGGACTCAAAATTCGCCTTTTATAGCCGGCGAGTTCAAAATTTTGAAAACGGAGTTGAGAGATACGCGGCCCCGGCGAAAGTGGGAAAATCAAAAGTGAAAGTGGGGTCACGCCGCGGATCGGCCGCTCTAGCTACGGTCGAGCGCTATCAGATTGCACGGCTAAATAAATTTACAATTTACAATGAAAACAGGTAAATAAATACAAATAACAATTAAACCGGGTTACCTAAAATTAATTAACTGGTGTACTAACACCGGAAATGATTAACTAAATATATCAGCCCTAATAAAATACTTAAAAATTGGCAAATTAACTAATTACAGGTAAACTAAAATATTGGAATACTGCATTTACTATGGAAAATAACTTAAAAATGTAGTAACTTCGTACCCTTGACAATTGCTCGTCGTTGAGCCAACCATCGATCAACCAGACTTTATAAAACCGGCCCTTAGTAAATGATTGTGGATAATCTTTTCTAATTTATCTTAAATATTTAAAACTGGCATTTTTGTTAGGAACATACAATGCAAATTTTAAAACTTGTAAAGAGCTTTTTTAGATTTAGCTGGTCGACCATGACGTCTTTTCATTCCAATTGAAATTGATTTTGCTTCAGGGGGTGGTGCGGTTAGTTTTAAGAAATTTTAAGCCGGTACATGCAAGGGTAAAACCTACTTAAAAGTTTTTATGAATAATGTTAAGTATCTAGAATTTATTTCAGAAATTTAGGTACAGATAGCATTTTTTGTTTCGAATATTGCTATTTCAAACCAAATTTTTATAATTTAATTTTAATAAACCACCAAATTTTAAATTAAAATAATAAAGTTTTTAGATATAGGTAGTAGTTTACTGTTGGAGAATAGTATTTTTAACTTCTAACTTCTTTGCAAGACATCTCACTACTACAAACAAGGATAATGTTTCATTATTTTCTTTGATAGCACCTGTATGTGTTAGAGTTAGAGGCAGACGCGAATTCGGTCCGCGGCCGTAATATTTGAACATATCGCATATACTATGTATATATCGTATACCTAGGGTGTTAACTTATAAGTGCGAAAAATTCAGGAGGTGATTCTACATCGAAAATTAGCATAAGCCTTTACTATAAAGTTTTTTTTTCAAAACTCCCTCTTTTCGGAGTTAAAGCGTTAGAGCCTTCCAAAGTTGGAGGTTAGGAAGAGGTTTTTAATTTTATTCCCGAAAACGGGGAAAGCTGTGAAAATTAAATTTGGTGAAGTTATTACACTCATGAAAAGACATTTTATGAATATTTTTCCAGTCATCCCTTAATGTTTCAAGGGGGTGAAACTTACAACTCTCATCAATTTCTCTTTTAGAACTTTTTTGTGAACCAAGGTTGTTATATCCCTTTGGGGCCAGTGCAACACGTCACCCTTTAAGAATGTGGCTTAGTTCATGTTACAGGCTACCCCTTTCATCGCGCCCGATGATCGCATGATTGGCCTTCCCAACTCTCGTTAAGACGTGCTTGAATGCAGAAGTGCGCTTTAAGTTCCAGCATTTTTGTCTGTATTTTTCAGATAAATATGTTATCGGATTACCCTCATATACGACGCCAACAGCGCCAACCCTCCAAAAACCGGTCAGCCAATCGCGTACCCGCTTTGGTACCCGCTCCCTCGAAAATACGAATTCACGCATGCTCTACTTACGAAAAAGAGCATAAGTCTAGCTTCACCTCTCGTCGAGTTATGTGCTGAAGGGAACTGATTTCGCTACCGTCCCGACCTATACGAGTTTTAAGTGATCGGTTAGCTAATACCGTCTCGAAATTATCGTTATAAAGTAAAAGGTGAAAACTTAAGACTCACCTTTCATATTGGCAAGTGCTCTGAAAATTGAGGTGCCGCTATCGTCCCGAATGTTATCGCTACCAATGTAGATATTATCGTCTCGAAATTATCTTTGGTAAAGTGCTTCCGTAGCTGGCCCAGCGCATAGAAAGTCACCTTCATCGGCTCCCGATAATATTATCGCTCCAGTCATCTCGTCCCGATAGCCTAAGCAGTATCATCAGTCCGGCACCCCTTTAGAAACGTTCCGTTCCGCAAAGGGTCAACAAGGTGTTAGTTCGACATAAGGTCCTCTGGTGTTAAGTGCTACAGGTAAACCACAAACAGGTAAACCGACTGACAACCTCACCACCGATAAGGTACTGAACTTATTGTTATCATTCTGTAACAACTAATTTCACGCGACGTCAATGACGTACAGATTTTAGTCTCTAACAACCATTTGAACAAAATAACTTAACGTAAAGATTCCAGTCTCGAACAATCAGTTAACCATTAAGCTCCTAAAGCTGGATCGTTAAGATCCTAGAATTCTACCGTTAAAATATTAGAAGATTTTGTGTTCCGACGTTTTATCTTAAGTCTTAGTGACGATTGTTAATTTATTCTCGTAATAGCAAATAATACACAAAATTGTACAGGGCGGTGACTCCGAGGTTCTAGCTCTTAATACCGTAAACTCGAACTCGGAATCGCACGTCCTGGGCGAATTGATTCCCCTTGTCTTGGCAAAGCCAGGATCATTTGCTTCGATTGATATTCTGTGTGTAAATATTACCTCTCTCATTTGTTATTAAATAATGTGTGTGTAAATATGTTTATGTGAACACTCTCTGTTATTATTAATTATGTCGTGTAAATATGTTCATGTATTACAATTAATTGTCAAATTGTTGAGCAATTCCGCTTTTATTTAAAGAATAACTTCACGACCTCCTCCCCAAACCCACCCTAGATGCTTTCTGTTTCAGGAACCAGAGTAGGTCAGACTGTTTACCTCAAAGCCTACAAACACAACAGAGGATTTTCCTGGAACCATAAAAAAATCGGCCGGTGTAATTTGCGCGTAATTATACCTGGATTCCAAAATTGGACATGTAAAATGCGCGGGCAACATAGAATGGCCCGCAAATCCAACCTGTAATTTGCGCGAAGTATCTTATCTTACTAATGAGCTGCGTTAACGAGCACTTGGGAGCATTTTATTTTTATAATGGGAAACAAAAACAATTTTTATAAGATGATGCTTTATTACAAAACAAATTTAAATATATTACATACTAATACATAATTAAAACATGCTTTTACTTACTATATATATTAATTATAAATATTGCTAGTAGTTACTTAACTAACTTCATTTCAAATTACACATGAACTTTATATAAATATGAAATACATTTACTATCGTATTCCGTCAAATTTTTTTTCAACAATTTTCGACGTTCCCTAACTTGCATATTTGGAAGCTGTGCGGCATTAATGAAGTTTGCACTTGTAATTTTAACATAGGTATCAGTTTGAAATGTAAACAAAACGTCAATAAACACGTAAATAGACGGGTGAGACCAATAAAAACTAGAATTAAAACCCACATTTCCTATATTTGTATGACTGAATAATAAGTAGGTAAATCAGAATTTCTGTTGCTTTTGATTATTTCGACAGAAGCCATGATTAGATACTGAAGTGACTTGTTGTGTGGAATAATTCACAATGAGACACGTTTTGGGTGCATAAACAAATGTAAACATTTTTACTTTTCAAAACATCCAATAATAGTGCTGATTTGAAATGAGGAATTTTTCTCATTAAAAGTAATTCATTAACTTATCGCCTTAATAGGGTAGTGCAATAAGTTACTTGATAAGTTACTTCGCGCAAATTACAGGTAAGATTAACATGCAAAATAAAGATACCCGTTAGTAGGGATTACTTTGCGCGCAAATTACATCCGCCCAAAAAAATAGGTGGCGCCCTTTTTAACGCACCCTGTAAGTTACCGTGCCGCCCCATTAAACCCCCTTTAAGTTACGAGTTGTCAACTCACCCCGTCTCCATTGAGACAGCCATAAGCATTTTATTGTATACGTGTACGAAATAAGGGTTCGTACCGTAACAAGGTATGGGTTTTGTAAAAATATGAATTATACATACAAACTAATAAAGCTCCACCAAGCTTACAAATGACCCGGAAAATATGTCAACTAAATTTTGAAAGACAAGCCGCGACAATACGTCAACCAATAGCAAACAATTATACTCAAAAGTATATTCACTGAAAAAATTAAATTGACGCTTGAAATTATAAAACTTTCAGCATTTGTCAGATTACTTTGACGTTTAAAATCTGTTAAGTATAAATGCTAAATCGAGGAAGATAATTCATTCTGAAGCCAGAAATATCATTCGGAAGGTCATCGAATTCTTCGAATGAAAAGTATTTACAATCATTTAAATTTGCCGCCTAAATGTTTTTATTTTGACTGTACTTTGAAAAACTATAACAGCGCCGAACACGCCCCCTTTCAACTTTGTAAGCTTGGTCGAGTTGTATAACCATCAAAACATCCACCCCTCTTAAAGGGGTAGATCCCAGCTAAAATTATTCCAATAAACTAGCTCTAAAATGCTTAAAACTAATTTTGAAGAAGTGATCGACATTTGGAATGTACCATAGTAACTTGTTTTACAAATTTTTGCAAAAAAAAAAGATTATGTTTGGATATTGATATTTTGTTACCTATCCTTATTGAGAAAAAAATTAATTTATGTCAAAATCAATTTTCAGTAAACTCTTACTAAAAACATAGTTTTCTTTACTGCTAAAGTTCACTCTATCTTGAAAATTTGTCATAACCTGTAACCGTACATGATCTAATGATAGTGAAAAATTGGGGTCGATACGTCCACACACTTTTGAAAAAGTATGTTTTAATTAATCAGAATATTTGAAAATCTCTCTGTGTGAAATAGCGATAGAAGGATGGAAAAAGTTACCTGGGCGACCCTTTTAGAAGCCTCTTGTATGTATCTATTAGTCATTACTCATTAACAAAGATCCTTCTTGTTGAACTTTTACTATTTACTCATTTTCATATAAACAGAGAATATTGCAATATGATTTTGTACACTGACGTAAATTTAGAAGTTATAAGGATAATGAGAGATGCTCACTTTTGGGAAACAGATATGTTACCAAAATTGAAAGAATTTTGGATGGAATTTATTTTGCCCGAATAAGTTGATCCACGAATAAAATTTTTTGGTCAAAGAAAATAAATTTAGAACCCAAAAAAGTGGTTTAGAAAAAATGTCTGTCTGTGGGTGGGTGGGTGTGTATGTATGTAATGCCTCTAACGCAAAACTAGTGAACCGGAAATTTGAAATCAAGGGGTATATATCGAAAATTCATCGACAAAATAAGCTTTTCAAAAAAATCCGAAACCGGTAGTGGAAGTTAGACATGTTTTTTGGTAACATTTTTTTCAGAAGCGGAATTTTGAAAATCTTAATAGAGGATATGAAAGAAGACCATAATTCAAGGGAAACAGTTTTTTTGCCGCCGGACTCTCTAACTTAAAAATGGCGGCCGCTATGCATTTTTCAAAATTTCGATTTTAACGCCCCATAACTCAAGAAACGGTGATCTGATCAGGATCCGCAACAACTTGTATGAAAGCCCTTTGGCGGTACTAAATCATTCAAAAAAATTTATTTAGAGTATCCAAAAACGGTCGCAACGGCGCTTTTCCAAAAAATTTTAAATTTTTGAAAAATTATTACAAAATAACTGGTCACACGATTTTGTTTAAATTTTCTATACTTATGCAGCTTGGTTATATAGCTACATTTTTGTTTGTTGCTGAAGGCCAGAATTTTTTTATGAATGAAGTTTAAATATAAAAGTTATTCAGTATATAATTCTGAATTTTCCTAAATGTAAATCACGTATACAGGGCGTTTGCTTTCCACAGTACAATAAGCAACTTTGTTATTTTAAATGAAATACCCTATACGTATATTATTATATAATTGAATGCAAAATTTAATTGTCTATCACATAGTATAAGGTATACATATAGCTAAAATGTACGGTTGATTAGGATTTCGTAAATATTAACCGCGTTGAGTAAATTTTGATTTAGGCTGGACTCTGTCAGAAACGGATCGTCGGTAGGTAGCGATTGTCCGGCTTCGCCCGTTGTAATTTCAAGCCGGTTACTACAGATAGATGCGAGTCTTTCTTCTGTACATATTGAACTCGTATAGTTTTGTTTTTCTTGCTACGGATTCAAATGATTTCCGGCTCTGCCTCGCGCACTATACTGTTGAATACCAAAACCGAAATGTTTATTTTTAGTATGGGAAAGTCCAGGGGAGGTTTACACCTCTACCTTTTGTATTTGAAAATTGTAAAACCTAATCGGAATATTTCTAATTGCTTTATTTGTTAAAACTGCCTTTGTACTTTTTTTATTATATTCAATTAACCTACTAATCTATTTTTGTTCGAATGCCCTGTCTTTACATCACAGCAACGTATTATACTATTAATACTAATTTATTTTTTTCGTTGGTTGATATTTTATTGAATGAATAAAGAATGAAAATGAATAATCAAGAACTTGATTTTTAGAAAAACCATTTCTAACTACAAAATATCCTATTTACAAAATCTACAAGATAATGTGTATTGTAAGGGGGTTTATTTCCTTAAAGAAAAACACTGGGGTTCTTTACCATAAAACTTTAATGACACAAAACAAAAGCGAAAATACAACTTTAACTAATTTGTTAAGCAAAATGAAAATAAAAGAAAATGGAAAATTACTGTTACTTGTTAGTCATACACTGAAATCGGCTCGCGTCCCTAGTCACTCACGAACTGCCGCGCACCACTTACTTTACGTCCCTTGAAGTTAGAGGTCGGTAAGAAAGCAACCCCCTAAGTATGGCGTTAGCTGAGATGTATGGTATTTACCAAGGTTCTGGTCAGGGTTACCTGGTGTTGCGACTTCATATGACGTTGGGCTCACAACTTTGCTGATAACGTAGGGGCCGTCTCTTCGCGGTGCGAATTTTGCTGTTAGACCTTTCGCGGCGTTGCTAAGGCTATGGGTTTGGACCAACACATGGTCTCCTTTCTTGTACATTTCTATAGGGCGTCTTTTGGAGTTAGCGATTGAATTTCGAGCATCTTGCGTGCGTTCGACGTTTTCGCGCGCATTTCGAAGCGTGTCCGCGACTCGTAAAAGGTAAGGGGTCATTTCCGCGACAAAGTTCTCGCTATTAACGATCGCGCGTAAGTCTCGCGTTACATCATCCGCGGTTCGGAGTTCGCGGGCGAATGCCAGGTAAGCTGGGGTCTGTTCTGTACTGTTATTTTTCACTGAGTTCATCGCGAATCTGATAGCGGGCAGTTTGTCGGGCCAGTCCCGGTGATTGTTTTTTACCAGAATTGCTAACTGCGTCTTCAAATCGCGGTTCTTGCGCTCCACCGGGTTAGCTTCCGGGTGGTAGAGTGGTGTTAACTGCTGTTTAACCCCCATGCAAAACAGGGCCTTTTGCATGGCGCTGGCAACGAATTGGCTCCCGTTGTCGCTTATTATTTTCCGGGGAACTCCGTAACGCATGAAAATTTCTGCTATCAGGGTCCGAGCACATACTTCGCTGGACGCCTCCTTCAAAGCGAATAGTTCTGTCCATTTGGTGGCGGTGTCTTCTACTACCAGGACCCATCTTTCACCTGACGGAGCTTCGGGTAGGGGACCGAACAGGTCGACTGCCAGGACTTCAAAGCGTCGCGTATAGGCAGGGGTTTGCAATAACCCTGCAGGCTTCAAGTTTGTGGGTTTGTACCGCTGGCAGTCTGCGCATGTTTTTATATATTCCGCGATAAAACGGCGCGGCGCATACCCGGCCAATAGTACCTTGATGCTATCCGAGCGAAAGTACGATCGACGCCGTAATGTCCTGCCGTCGCGCGTCGGGAAGTCGTGATATTCTTCCAGAATACGTTTCCGACCGGCTTCAGGTACAACCAACTGGGCTTCCTCGGAATCCTCTTCAGGAACGTACCTATATAGGACACCATTACACATAATGTACCCGCGATCGGTCCATTTCGCGAATTCTGTAGCGGGGTCTTTCGTTTCGAACGCGTTCACAATTTTCTTGACGTCGGGATCAGTCAGCTGCTCTTCGCGTATTTCCGCAACGTTTCGTGTGGGCAGTTCGACAGTAAGCGTGCACATACCACAAGTCGGCTCGGATTCCGCGGAACACGGAGGACGCGACAAAGTATCGGCGACAGCATTAGCGCGGCCCGGAGTGTACGTGATTTTAATGTCAAACGGTTGCAGTTGTAGGGCCCATCGAGCAAGGCGTCCCGACGGCGACTTCAGCGACATTAACCATCGCAGAGGCTGGTGGTCCGTACTGCAGTGTAGCTCCGCACCTTCTACGTAGCCACGAAACTTCTGAACGGACCATACAAGGGCTAAAGCTTCCCGCTCCGTGGTACTGTAATTACGCTCCGCTGACGTAAGGAGGCGGCTGGCATATTCGATTGGCCTCTCATCTGGTCCCTCCCCCTGGAGTAAAACACCTCCGATGGCGTAATTGCTGCTATCCGACCTAATTATGAATGGTAGTAGTTCATTTGCTTGTTGAAGTACTGGGGCAGCTGTTAACAGTTCTGCCCTCATAAGCACAAAGGGCTTATCTGACAATTGTGTCATTTTTAGTTAGAGACGGTTTTATAAATTTTGTTTTGCCAACCTCTTTTTTGCTTTTATAAGATTAACAGGATATTAGTGTATTGGAACGTTTCTGTCTTCTCTCTAACTTAGAATCTATAAAATTCATTTTTGTAAAATATTTGTATATATCCGCTAATTTTGATAGATAGGCCCATATAGCTTAGTAAAAGAAACAGGAAGAGTTGATGTGCCCTAATAATTAATGATATTTTCGACTTATTTCATTGTACATATGCCCTAGAAAGCTTGGTATAAGCTTGAGAGAGGTCTCTAAAGAAGTACTAAGGCATTAACTACAAATATTTAAAATTTGTACTTAGGCCCTTTGTGCTTAGTACGGCAGAGTTGCTTTAGGCGGGAAAAGGCTTCCTGCTGTGGGGCACCCCATTCCCAGGCGACGGAACTTTTAGTTAGGTCGCTTAGTGGTTTAGCGATGTTGGCGAAGCCGGTAATAAAACGACGATACCAGCTGCAGGTCTGTAAAAATGTCTTCACGTGCTTTACGTTTCGCGGTGGCGGCATATTTAAAATGCAGGACACCTTATCCGGGTCAGCTTTAATACCCTCCGGCGTTATAAGGTGTCCGAGGTACCGAACCTGCTCGCGCACAAACACACACTTTTCTCTTTTTGCTCGTAATTTAAATTGTCTTAAACGCTGAAACACTAAGTCTAGATCACTTGTATGTTCGTCAAATGAGTTCGATATTACGATAATATCGTCTAAATAAGCGAATACTTGCACTGTTGAGATTCCTGCGCGAAATCTATCTATTAATCGCTGAAATGTACTTGGCGCGTTTTTCAGACCGAAAGGCATACATTTATAACGGAACGCACCGCATGGAGAAACGAAAGCGGTTTTGTCACGATCACACACGCGAACTTGCACTTGATGATATCCTTGTCGAAGGTCGATAGTAGACATAAAATAGCTTTTCTTTGCTTGGTGAAGTAGATCATCGATTCGTGGTAGCGGATATCGATCAGCAACCGTTATCGCGTTTAATCGACGGTAATCCACGCACAAGCGCACTCCCGAGTCTCGTTTCGGCACTAATAATACCGGTGCTCCCCACGGGGATTCACACTCCTCAATAATATCGTCTGCAATTAGTTGATTGATCTCTGCTCTCAAAATTTCCTTCTTTGCAGGGGGAATCCGGTACGGAGGAACAAAGATCGGTTCGTGATCGCCGGTGTTTATAGAGTGTTCCGCGAAATCGGTGGGGTCGCCGCGTAGCGCGAATACATCGGCGTTGACTACTAGCAGCTCGTTAAACCGTTTGCGTTCTGTTATACTTAGCTGGATACCTTCTTCGCTGCGAAGATCTAGCGAATTTAGCGCGGTAACGGTGTGGGAAGAAAACGTTTCATTTATGAGTGATCTCCAGATTAAGCTGGGGCCATCGAAAGCCCATTTCCACTTAGAAATGTCAATAATTTGTTCCGCGGATTGTAAAAAATCGATACCTAATAGCGTTCGATTGTTTGTAGTATGAGGTAAAACTATAAAAGTGGTGAGAACGGCGCGTTCTACCAGCCTAACTTCTACTGTTGTTACTAACACGGTTGTCTTATGAGATTGTCCATCCGCGTACGCGATTGATAAATTGCAATTTGAAAATTGTTGTCCTGCTCGCAGCAACAGCTGATACAATGAATAACTCGCGACACTTTGTTTCGCGGCGGTATCAATTAATGCTACGCCACTGTGTCCAAGTATGTCCACTTCGAGTGCCGGACGCGGACGGTCCACAATTTTCGATGTTGGGTGTATAAATTCGTCCCCTAACGAGCAAAATTCTAAGCTTGCGGTTGATGTAGCAGGTGAACACGTCTGACAGTTACTGCGGATGACGCCGGGGGCGCCACATCCGTAGCATGTTAAAGAGGGCGCTGCTGTGGTTTGTGGAGGTGGATGAGCGGAAGGCGAGGGCCGATCCTGCGCACTACGTGACATCTTTGCCTCGTATTTTCTGCAAATCTCTTTGGAGTGACCAAGATGGCGACAAAAACTACAACGGACGGCGTCGGAAATAAAACCTTTCATGCTGGACTCACTTAAATTAGCTTCGATCGAGCGTGCCTGCTCAAGCATATCTTGGAAGGAGCTTATTTTCTCACGGGGCATGCTTTTGCGGATTGTCAAATGCAGCAAGCCGTACACCATGTCTAGTTGAACATTTTCGGCCAGAGCGGGTTCCGGGAGCTGTGCAAAAAGAGCTCGTGCCTCGGCCACAAAAATGTCGGTTGGTGTGTTGGGGCTTTGCTCCGAAGAAAAAAGTTTCCTATAAATTTTGTATGCAGGTCGCTTACCTCCAAACGCATGACGCAGGGCTACCAAAGCATCTTTCCAGTCGGCAACAGTTGGCTTCACACCGATCCACCATGTTGCTGCCTCCGTCGTTAATAACATCGACAATCCTTTGAACGCGTTGTCGTCAGAGATGTTGCAGCATTCTTTGTAGACTGTAATGGCGTCAATAAATGCAGTCACGGAGTCCTCCTTTCTTCCAGAAAACCTCGACGTACACTTGGCGAAACTGCCATTGTTGGAGCTCGGGGTGTTGGAATTTGTTGAGGCCGCTGCTTGAAGCTGTTGTGCAAACGCTTGGGTCATGGACGCCATTATCTGCTGCAGTTGCTCTTGCGTCATCGCAATGGTAGGCGATGGTTCTGTCATGTTTTCTTGCTTTTTATCGTTTTTAACTTTGATACGTTCACTTCGTCTTAATATTTTTGCACTTTGGCTGTTTGCGTTCATTCACTTTAATTTTATCGGCCACGAGTTGGGCGCCACTTGTAAGGGGGTTTATTTCCTTAAAGAAAAACACTGGGGTTCTTTACCATAAAACTTTAATGACACAAAACAAAAGCGAAAATACAACTTTAACTAATTTGTTAAGCAAAATGAAAATAA
The DNA here is from genome assembly GCA_963082805.1 of Hemicrepidius hirtus. NCBI lineage: Eukaryota > Metazoa > Arthropoda > Insecta > Coleoptera > Elateridae > Hemicrepidius > Hemicrepidius hirtus. Next base: position 9,364,802 of record OY720165.1, read on the forward strand.
AAGAAAATGGAAAATTACTGTTACTTGTTAGTCATACACTGAAATCGGCTCGCGTCCCTAGTCACTCACGAACTGCCGCGCACCACTTACTTTACGTCCCTTGAAGTTAGGGGTCGGTAAGAAAGCAACCCCCTCCGAGAGGTGCTGCACCCTACACACTCCGACCGAGAGGTGCTGCACCCTACAGTATTCTACATTTCTACATTTTATACCCTGAGCGTGACTCACCTCGAAGTTAAGTAACTTATACAAAAGACCAGTCTGCGTATTGCAGAAGATTATGTTGTGCTTAAGGGATTGTGTAGTTCCTTGTAAAGTTTCTCTACGTCTTGATAATTTGTAGTGAAATTTACTTAAACTAGAGGTGTATGATTGGTTGTATAATTAGTTTATTGCGAGTTTTGGAGAGGGTACTACCCCCTTAATCACTAACACTTACCGATGTAGTAACTACGCAACAGTCGGCAAGTACAAATTGATAACAAACAATACTATACACAACAATACTACTACTATATTGAAATACTTACATTCTGCCACAGTATTGATACTAGAGGAAGGAATATAACATTAAATATTTTTCATTTGATTGCTACTTCATTATATCTAGTAATTATATGGTAAAAACACTTAAATTGCGGCTATTTATTTTTATTGATTTGTTGTAGCTACTATAATAGTGTACCTAGCTACGTTACAACAGTTCTTTTAATATTTTTATTAGTAGGTACAACTAACAGTGACCTCAAAACTATGTTATTCTCCTTCTCGTAAAATATTCATAAACAATAAACTTATTGTGCGTACACGCAATAACATAGAATTTTATCTAACTAGCCTAAATTATAGGATCGTATAATATAATTAATGAGGTTACTATTTCTAAAGAATATTTGAAAAAATTCTTCCAAACTTTATCAGAATATGAAACTTTATTCGACATAAAACACAGAATAATTAAATAATTCCGATACAAAAGTATTTTGAAAGGTGAGTGTGATTATGCATTACTGTGATTAAAGAATAGTAAACTAAGTAAGTAAACTTTAAAGTACCCACAGGGGATTATCCACAGTTTTGTATAGGTACTTTAACCATATTATCACACAATTTTAATATCACTCTTTCATTTCATTTTAGATGGAAAAATTTGATATTGAGGAAAATATAAAACTTGTCGTACGAATAATGGAGCTAATGGGAACGTGGCCAAAAGCATATTCATCTATCAGCTATAAAATAACTGGATTTACTACGATACTTCTGGTAACAATATCCACTATCACGACTGTAACGGAAGGTTTAAAATTTGTGAATATTGCGAGCACTTCTTTCGCATTCTGTTGTACACTAGCATTGTTTCACACAGTCATAAAATATTTCTTTTTGTTCTCCAAAAGATCTCAGCTTTTTCAACTAATAGATATGTTGAAGACACCCACTTTTGCGTTACACGAACATCATTTGAATGTTTTTTTAAAAACGAAAATGAAAATGTGTAAACAATGCTCATTCATTTTAACAGGAAATGCATTCAGCACTGGTGTGCTAATAATACTAAGTACGTTAGTCGACAAGCATACAGAACGTCCTGTGCCATTTCCATTTCCTATAGACATGAAAGGACAGCCTTTTTCTATATAGGGGAACGAAGGGTAATGACGCTCAGCGGCCAATACCGCTCACGATATTTTGCAGCTTCTGTGGGATGTACCGAATTCAGAACCCCGTGCGCCATCTACTAATATTTAGTAGAAGTACCCGCTAAAACGCCATGTTGCTTGGAGGATCAGTGCTAGAGTTACCACCAGTTACATGTTGTGTGCGTCTGAGTAATAAATTTTGAGATATTTTAAATAACGGTAAGCAAACTAATTTTTAATAATTTCACGATTCCAAGTATTGTAGTTAAGAATGTGGGATATGTAATTCCATTAGGTATAGGCGTTTTGTAATATAAATTTTGATTTAGAGGTTAAACAATGTTGTTTATTGTTTAGTGTAAGAACGGATAATGGCGCTCAAAGTGAGCGCTATTACCCAACTATATTACATGATATTATTAATTAATTATTAGGTAATATAATACCCAACTATATAGTATTACATGTTATTTATTACTGTAGATGCCAAAAATAATAGAACGAAAGACTAATAAAGCCTCTTGGAGTGAGGAATCCATGCGATCTGCGATTAGGGCAGTAAAGGAAGGAAATAAAATTAGAGCAACATGTAGAAAATATGAAGTGCCCTATAGTAGCCTCCGTGACAGGCTGAAAGAAGGATACTATGGAGCTAGATTAGGAAGAAAGTCAGTATTTACCAGAGAGCAAGAAACAGAAATCTGTGAGCAACTTCTCAACCTGTCGAAGATGTTTTTTGGTCTCACACCTCTCCAGTTACGTAGAGCCGTCTTTGAATTTGCAGAGACAAACCAAATCCCAAATCGTTTCAATAAAGATACAAGAACCGCAGGAAAAGACTGGTTGTACTCGTTTATGTCCAGACAGCCCAATTTGAGTTTTAGAAAGCCAGAAGCAACCTCCCTAAACAGGGTTACCGCATTTAACAAACAAGAAGTCTCGAGGTTTTTCGAAAACTTGGAAGAAGTGATGTCTAAATACAATTTTGACCCTATAAGAATCTACAATATGGACGAGACAGGAATCACAGCTGTTCATAAGCCAGCTAAAATCGTGGGTCCAAAAGGGCAGAAACAAGTAGGCGCAATTACAAGTTTAGAAAGAGGAAAGACTATTACAGTGTGCTGTTCGATGAGCGCAGCTGGTTCATTCGTGCCACCTATGTTCATTTATCCACGGGTTAGGATGACTTCTGCGTTGGAAAGGAATGGTCCTCCAGGCTCCATATATCGGTGCTCTAAGAATGGATGGATAAACGAAGAGTTATTTAGAGTCTGGTTGGAGCATTTCGTAAAATCCACAAATGCTAGCAAAGATAATCCAGTGCTTCTGGTCATTGACAATCATTCAAGCCACTCGTCACTGGCTATTTACCACTTTTGTCGAGATATCGGCATTGTTATGTTAAGTATTCCTCCGCATAGTTCTCACAGGCTGCAACCTCTAGACTTAACTTTCTTTGGTCCTCTGAAGAAATCTTACAGTTTTGAATGCGAACTGTTTATGAAAACGAATCCCTATTTGAGAATAACAAACACTGATGTTCCAGGTTTGTTTACAAAAGCATATTTAAAAGTAGCGGTGGCAGAAAAAGCAGTAAATGGATTTCGTACGGCAGGTATTTTTCCAATGAATCCAGGTGTATTCGATGAATACGATTTTGCTCCCGAAACGCCAAATGGTGGTTTGGACGTTGATGGAACCAACGAGTCGAGCAATGGAGATACTCGTAGACCACTAGCAGAAAAACAGATAATTCCTGCAGACATCCAACCAACAATTAGGCCTGTTTCAGCACCAAGAACGGTTGAACCAACAGCGGGATGTTCCGGTATTCAATGGAAAAAGAATATGAAACCAACAGATAAAAAAGATATCAACATATCATTTTCACAAATTTCTCCTAGTCCATCAGCACCGGAAAAGAAGAAAATCATTCGGCGAAAGAAACAAAGGTCCCAAATCCTGACGTCAACCCCTATGAAAGAAGAGTTAGAAATACTAGAAATGAAAAGAAAGAAAAGGTTGGAGGCACAAGCCACAGGCAAAGGAAAGGACAAAGGTAAATGTTCTAAATCTGGGAAGGAAAAGATGACCAAAAGAAAAGTTTTCGATGATTCTTCAGATGAAGAGAACGTTGACCTTCAGGATATTGTTGACGATGATGAACTTGATGATGTAGAGATGTCGGACAACGAAATTGGTGAGAAATAAATAAAAATAGCAACATAAAGTTTGAAATTCCTACACAGTTTTTATTTTCAGCTGGAATGGAGCACAGAGTAGAGCACGGCGAGCTGTGCATGATCTGTCAGGAACCTGGCAAGAATGAATTATGGTTCCGCTGCACTCTCTGTGGAAAGTGGGCCCACGCGGACTGCACTGGTGCTGACCGCCCTCACGGATATATTTGCGACTTCTGTATGCCATAGTTCAAGTGTCGTTTTTATTATTTTTGATTTTTTTTCCTTCAATCACAGTTGGTATTGACTTTTTTATGTTACCTTTTATAGATTTGTTATTTTGGTATTGCTTACGTTTATAATAAAAAATATATTTTAACAATGGAATGTTCTTATTTTTTTCTATTAGCGTAGCAAATAGATTAGAGAGGTGCCAGTGTTTTGGTGAGCGTCATTGCACTCTGCTTGAGCGGAATTTCCCTACCGAGTCGGGTAATGCCGCGATTGCAATATGACAATACATTATTTTTTTTTTTCTTTTTGGGCGGTTTTGTTAATAAATAATATACATCCATAAACTTGCAACATATCGAGACTCCTTTACAAAAAATCACGATTCCTTAGCACACACGCTTTCATAGAAATCTCAAATTTTCCTTAAGTGAGCGCCATTCACCTTCGTTCCCCTACGCATTGGTTTGGTGTTTCCAATCTGTTACAGTATTAGTCACAACTCTCAGTGTTGGCTGCTTCGATGCACTCATATTTACATTTATCGCAACAGCGTCTGCTCAATTGAGAATTCTACGAGAGCAAATTACGCACGCAACTGATCTGTCTGAATCCGTAATTAGTAATGTCAGGAAAAATCATGACTTCTCAGTGAACAGCATACTAAAACAGTGTGTACAGAAACACCTTTCGATTGAACGGCAAGTAGAATTAAATTGTAGAATTTTAAGTTTAAAAGTTACATTTTCATAAAATTGTAGGTACATTATGTTAATAGAAGAAACCTTCACAAATGGATTTCTAATTCAACTGATTATAAGTTTATTGGCAACCTGTCTAATAGGATTTAATTTAATTCTTGTAAGTAAAATTTCTTGGTCCTTTAAATTCCAATTCAATTTTTTTGTTGAAAATGATTTTAGGTATCTGTCACCAGCATAGACTTCGGAAGGTGCCTTTTTTTCTTCATTACTGCAGCAATGGAGCTAATATTATTTTGTGTACCGGGAAACGAAATAACTCTTCAGGTATGATTGATAGTTTGCGTTTTTTAATTGAATAATAATAATAATCTTCACATATAAATTATAATGTTACATATAGCAGGAAATTACTGTCTTTGTTTTACTAATCAGTAATCATTATGGGTTTAATATAAAATATGGCAATAACGGACAAAACAAGAGTGTCCATTTTATATGAAGATTCCGTTTGATATTCAAATTGCAACACGTGTTCAGTGTTAATCATTCTACACTAATGAAATGCAAGTTGAAGGGCTGTAGTTGCTCGAGCGCTCGGCATTGCAACAATATCGTGAATAAAAACAAAATTAAATCAAGCTAAAAGTAATTGTTATTTATTACAACACTGGGATCTTATTATAACGCTTCCGCATTCATAATGGGTAAGCTGGGGTTACGGACAGAATTGTTTGTTTGTTTAAACAACAATTCCGCAGAAATCTCGGGCGCTAGATTTTATAAAGGAGTCGGCTTTGTTGTAGATCTGGCGAAACGAAGGCCTGGGTAGCTTCAGTGAAGACGCGAATGTCCATGGTTCGAATCTTCCGCAACTGGTTAACTGAAAGTTTTTTGAAAGCAGAGACGCACAAACAAATGATACACCCATACTTTGGTAAACAAGAGTAGGTAGGTATTTATTATACCAGAATAAATACAGTTGGTTACAAACAGCTTACTACTACTACTACTACTACTACTAACTACTACTACTACCTACCTACAGTATAGATTATGCAGGCCAGCGGTGAAGAGGGATAATAAATAGCAGTTAATATACAGAGTGATGATAAAGTATCGCACAAAAATCATATTCTGGTTATTTAATGTTTTTGCGGAAAATCCTGAGACCCGTCGATTTTTGTTTTTAAATCTCCATTTAGACATATACTTTTCAACCTCCCACCCCTCAACCCCTAAGTGCTAGCAACCCCAACTTTAAAATTTTAAATAGAAAGATACCCTTTGTGATACCTCTTTTGATAGGTCTTTTTATTCTTAATATAAGCAAAAAAAGTTTTTCAAAATCGGTTGATAAATAACGGAGGTATTTAACAAAATGTAATCAAATGAAAATGTCAATATTCGACAAGAAACGGCTCAAACACGCCGTAAATGGTAACATTAAAAAGGGCACTTCCTGACCTAAAAGTGTGGTTTTGATCGCCCATTATTTCTACGCTGTGACGTCATAATTTTTTTTTAAATGTCAACCCCATTTTTTACATTGATTACATTTTGTTAAATATTTCTGTTATTTATCAACCGATTTTGAAAAACTTTTTTTTGTTATATTAAGAATAAAAATGCCTATCAAAACAGGTATCACAAAGGGTATCTTTCCATTAAAATTTTTAAAGTTGGGGTTGCTATCACTTAGGGGCTGAGGGGTCGGGGGATTAAAATTACCTGCCTAAATGCCAATTTAAAAACAAAAATTGACGGGTCTCAGGATTTGTGCCATTCTTTCTACGCTGTGACGTCATAATTTTTTGTTGAATGTCAACCCCATTTTTTACATTGATTACAGTTTGTTAAATATCTCCGTTATTTATCAATCGATTTTGAAAAACTTTTTTCAGTTATATTAAGAATAAAAAGACCTATAAAAAGAGGTATCACAAAGGGTATCTTTCTATTTAAATTTTTAAAGTTGGGGTTGCTAGCACTTAGGGGTTGAGGGGTGGGGGGTTGAACATTATATGTCTGAATGGCAATTTAAAAACAAAAATCGACGGGTCTCAGGATTTTCCGCAAAACCATTACATAACCAGAATATGATTTTTGTGCGATACTTTATCATCACTCTGTATAAAAGCGGAACAATGGGTAAACAACGGCACAAACGGTTACGGAGAGCGAAAAATAACATAAACGGCGAAATATAATTACCAGAATTATATCTCTAATAAATGCAAGCTGCCACCTAACTTAATTGGTAATTCAAAACTATGAAGACGGACAAGGCCAGTAAATAAAGAAGGCACCTGCTCATACTCCAAAAAGGACAACCTATATGAAGGATCGGTCCTTGCATACAAGCAGACAATCCTCAGAGGATAAACAGAGTGAAGGAACTCGCAAGCTATCGACTGGTTAACGTCCTCAGTAAAGAACGTACGAAATCTTCAGACACGGGTACAGGTTCCAGTTCACAAGCAGACAGGACAAATCTTGGTATCCGAACTGGCAACCCCAAAGTACTAATTCACCGAAGAGAAGCACTGTCAAGCGGTTAACGCCCTTAGTAGAGAACTAGTGCAAGCCGACAGACACGGCGGGGATTTACTCCTACTTCAGAAGAGGACAGCAACCAAGCAAGATGAGTGCTAGTATGCGAACCCCAAAGCACAAGCAGACCCCGGAAAAGCACTAGATGTCGACCGGTTAACGCCCTCAGTAGAGAACTAGGTGAAATTTCACGGTTACGGGGAGGGTCTCCACTTAAACTCCAGAAAAAGGCGACCAAGATACAGGAATAATTGTAGTATACCTGCCAATACAGGCAGGGCAAAGCAAAACACCACATGTCGACCATTTTAACGTCCTCAGTATAGAGCAAGTGTAATCTCGTGGTGACGGTGGCAATAACAGTTCGGGACAGTGAAAAAACGCGAAATGCTATCCACTCCTAGGAACGGCAAACTGTGTTTTAAAATGCCACGTTTTGGTAGACTTTCGATAGACTCTCGGAATTGATCCAAGATGCAAGACTTTGAAAAAGGGCAAGGCAAAAACGGGAATCCTAAAAACAGTAGCCACCAGAGTACTCCGTCTTTGTAACGCAGACCACTTCAAACAAGAAGCAACGCAACTCTTGAAATCACTCCAAGCCAACGGATAAATCTTAACTTGACAGTATACTGAAGCTATATGGTTACGGAAAATGTAAAAAGATTTCCTCGGGAAATTAGGAAAAAATTATTCTCCGTTTTTTTTCAGTTTCTTTAATAAAGTTTTTCACAACACAACCTATTCATGGTAAAATTTTAAGAATACTTGCGAAAATAATATTATTTATGTACGATCGATCAATAACAACTGTTTTTTAGACCTAATTTTCAGGCGTAAACCTAGTCTTTTTGGCCCTCGGGCCGTAATTATGTTTTTGGCCCGCTGATGGCACTTTTCTAATTAAGGAATAATTTTATTTTGTTTGGAATACAAGTAGTAACACAGTTATTTGTTAATATGAACATTTATATCTATCTTACAGTTATTACAATTACTTATATTAAATGCGGAAGGAATGGTGTTTATCAAAGATTCACTGATAACGCTTTCATTAGTACCATCATTCTCTAACGTAGAAAGAATGGTGTTTATCACAGGGGGATTGCGAACGTTTTCATTACTGACAGCATTACTTGTTGGGGGTACATGAAGACCTTCGCCTACCATAACCTTTTGTGCAATTTTCATTTTATTTTGCAATGAATCCTCAATATAAGTCTCAGCCACCGCCGAGGACTTCCAGCCACCATGACGTTTGATACTGATCAAGTCTGCGCCCCCATCAGCTAAAAGAGTTGCGGAGGAACCAGGAACGTCAAACGCAGTGTCCTGTATAGGCACCTGCATCCGGCATATTCAAAAATTTGGCTACTAACTGTTTGCGGCACTTGTCCCAGTGTATTTTTTCCTACAACCTGCGATGTACACTTGCCATTTTTGTAATACACAAAGAGTCGTCGATGCTCCGTGTGTGATGGCCGTAAAAACACGTATTTTCGAAATATTTGTAGAAAATTCAGTGCTAGTTCTTCTTTGTTAACGACTGTAAATGTTCTGTTGATTTTGTTCTGTCTTATTGATTTTTACAATGAGTGCAGACCCTACATCCTCAATATCGTCTAGAGTTAATTGGGCTAATTCGTTTCTACGACATGCCCCAGCGATGCCCATGATTATTGCCACCCACCTACAATATTGTAGAAACTCAGTGAGTATAATTATATTTCGAATTAGTGATTTTCTTACCTTCATCATTAGAAATGTATCATCTGGGGCTTCCAAGAAAAATTTTGTGATCTGTTCCCTGTTGAGTATTTTTGATTTTTTGGGTTCGTACCCTTCGCTTTGCCTTTTCAGAAAGGCGAACAATCGCTTGAATTGACTGACATCAATGTTTTCCTTAGCTGCCAAATTTGCTTGTATCATTGAGTAACGCGACCAAAGCGAGGCTGGTTTGTAAATTTTACTTTGTTCATCAAAATATACCAGTAAAACATTTTCAGTAATGGTTTTTACCTTATTAACTGCACACCACTTTAAAAAATCATTATGTTTTCTCATATATAGCTTTGGATTTTGGCGGTAACAGATTCAAAGTAATGTTCTTTGCTGCTTCATCAAAATCTGGCACAATGCACGAGAAATCTTCTTCTTTAGACATACTTTTGCAAACAAATAGTGACAAATACTTAAATTACTTACTATTTTTTTGCAAATAATTTGTTTTTGTTTATACTTGTTGCTGTGGTTACGCAGTTTTATTTGGTCAATGATAAATCGATTTCAAACGAGCGCTTTTCATTTTTTGTTTAAATACAGACATTGTCAATATAAACTATAATTTTACGGTTTTTAAAATTTCGATCTTACATAAAGTTTTGTATGCACCTCAGGCGTAACCGACGTCTTTGGCCCTCGGCGTGCTATAGCCCTCCGTGCTTCGCACGTCGGGCTATAATTTTCACACCGCGGGCCAAAAACGCCTGGGTTACGCCCTTGATACATAAATAACTATTATATTTCTTTATTCACGAATAAATTAAATAGTGTACGATATTATTTGTTCATTATTTATGTTGCATAAAAATATATTACGGAAGTAGCTTTTCCCATGGAAAACTGTCAGAAGGCTATAATTTAGTATTTTTTGGCATTTGCAATTCTGAACATTAATAAATATAAAAAAATATAAGTTCAGGTCATAAATACAAACTACCTACAGTACAAACACATACATATTAAATAAAGTCTGTTTTTTTTAAAGATCCACCAACCTTGCAATTTCTCTCGAAAGTATGTTTGGCAACGCTGCTGGTGAATTTTTATAGTAATTTTTAAAGTAGGGTTAGGACTAATGAATTTAATGGTTAATTTTGACAAGTGCTTTTCACAAGAAGGATTTTCATATATTTTGTTAAATATTGTTGATTTATGTGGATATATGCTGAGTTTATGAAAAGTTGCTCGATTTAATAAGAAGTATTATAGTTTTAAAATAATTAATATACAGTGTGTCCGCGTAAGTTGGCTACATATGGAAAACTTTGTTATTATTGATTTTATGAAAAAAAGTTATTCTTCATAAAAAATTCTGCATGTTCTAAAACCCAAACTTCGACCATCAGATATTAAATTATATCAGTCGTATCATAATAATAATAATTATATCATTTTTGTTCAAGGGTAAAGTACCTTCATTTTTGACCATATGTCCATTTGTCCTAAATTATTTATCAGCTGCCATAATTCAACTTTTGTACATGTAAGTTAAAATGGAACGTTACAGTTTATTAAATAATTTCCCATTGCAGTTTTGTTGGAATAATGTATTGGAGGTCTCTCCAAACAAACAGAATGACATGGGGCATTGTCAAAAATACTAACAGTTTTAAAACCATCAGATGGTAGAGCTGGAATTAATTGATTAATCCACTCTTTAAATAGCTGACTATTCATTGTTTTGTGATAATCCCGATCATTGTTTCGGGGTCTTAAAAGCAAACTACATCCATCTAAGAAACCTCAACAAACCCAGGATGGAGCACTGTAATCCTGCTTTCCTTAATTTCTAATCTTTCTTGGGAAGGTTGTCAATAGTCCAAGATTTAGTAGCAGAATCGTTTTTGTAAATCGGGGTTTCATCAATAAAAATAAATCTTATATTAGAGTACCTAGTCTTCTTTATGTTTTAATTAACATTTTAAATAACTTAAATTTGAAATGTAGTGATGCGCACGCAAAAATTGACAGAACATTTTGATTGATCTTTGAAGCAATGTTACCATATATTGACAAAAATTACTAAAAATTCCAATTTTTTTATTATACCAACTGAAATCAACAGGTGGTGGATCTTTAAAAAAAACGGACTTTACTATATTTTGTATAATTTTCGAGTTATGGATCTCACAACATTGTTTTGGTGTCTTCATTAAAATCCTAACGTTTTTCTCCTGGATCTGGTTTTAAATGTGTTATCACAGAGTCTGACGAAATCAAGATCATTTTCTTTAGTGGTACCTCCGGTAAAATTTGTAATCTTTATTTCTGCATGCATCTGCATTTCTTGATGACATTTTATACCATTCGTGATTTTTAAAGCTAACATAGTTGTTTCATAAGCGCATCTTCCGATTCAACTGGAGCATTACCTGTAATTACTCCCAGTCTTTTAATTCAATTCTTATCTACTCCTGTTATATCTGCGTTCTTTTTCCAGATTGTTGAAAAACCGTCTAGAAGGATTTCTAACGTTTGTAGTCTCAGAACCTTCTTTTACTACATCTAATTTTAGTTTTAGCTATCTCCACAAAACACCTGACTGTCAGCTTATAAAGAGGTTAAGTTATCTCTGGCTATCTCAAAGCTTTTCCCGATTTCTGACTTTCGTTCTTCAGTTTTTTCATCTCAGTAGTTGTCGCCAACTATTTTTTGAATAAAAGTTTAAATTATACGCAATGTTGTTACGGTGCAAATCCTTGTTTTGTACACGTAGCGACGGGTACGCTTGCGGCTGTCTCAATGGAGAAGGGGGTGGATTAATAATACGTAATTCACGGGGTTTAAGGGCGAAACTGAACGTTAGACAGGGTGAGTTAAAAAGGGCGCCACCTATTTTTCTGTCGGACTTAGGGCGTCGAGGATGAAAAACAATGCTGGCCTTCAGGTAAAACAATCTGACCTTACCTGGTTCACCAAATCGGTATCTGAAACAGAGAAAGCAAGTAGGGGGAATGGGTGGGAGTACGTGAAGTTACTCTTCAATAAAAGAGTGAGTTTCATCAATAAATGACTTTTAATATCTATTTGCAAGTAAATGAAAATGGTAACATATATACAGGTTGTCACAAAATATTCACAGGTTATGATACACAATAAATCGACGTTAAACAGTCTTGGATTTGCCAAGACAAAAGGGGAATCGATTCGCCCAGGACTCACAAGTCCGAGTTCATATTTATCGGTTAATATCCAATTAATTTTAATTGAACGGGATTATCAAACCCGTAAATTTCGGGGATTTACCTAGTCCCCGGAAAAAAGTAGCGAAGAAGATCAAGTGCAACTCCGTTGAAAATTAAAACAGCTTAAATTGTTTATTTTATACATCTTCTAATTCAGTTTACCGATTATTATTAATAATTGTTTTACTATAATTATTGTAAAATAATTAATTAAGCACATACCTATTTGCAATAATATAGTAGGTAGTTGGGGAAATCCTCGAGATGTTTGCAACATTTAAATGTGATTAAACTATGCACACTATAGTATAATAATGCAACATAATTCTTACAATAAAATAAGATGCTTTTAGTACTACTTACCATTAAAAAAAAACAAAAAACGAAATAATCAACACAGAATGTTTGATGACACGCACTTCGTGTTAGTTTTACTACAAACAGTAAATTGCTGACGCATGTGAAAGTTTGTGGTAAGTTGTAATTCAAGCGGATTGTAGAGTATTGCAAAGTAATGCAGTCGGATTGCAGAGCAATGCAGGCGTATTGCAGAGTAATGCAGGCAGATTGCAGAGTATTGCTTATAATGCAGAGATTGCAGAGCAATGCAGAACAAGTATTGCAGGGAGTGGTTAGCCCCCCGGGTATGTTATACATCGTTGACAAGACCTGTTTAAAGACTACCTATCTAACTCACCAAAAATCCAATATGGCTGCCATATGAAAAAGAAAGGATAGCACTAATAATTTGAAAACAAATGACAATCGGGGGCTTCTGTTTACATCAAATAATAATAAAAAAATGGTGTTGACGGAAACGATAAGCTTTACCAGGCGTCGTTTAAACCCTGCGCAGGCCTTCGACCACGACATGACAACCAAGCGGTTGTGTAGTTGATCCATGGCGTCGCTTTAATGCTTCTAATTACAGCAACATGGGGAGTCACTTATACGAGACTTCTTCCCAAGGACAAACAACCATTGCCGGTATCCACTGTAGAATTAACCAATAATACTTCATTGTCACAATTGATATAAGGAAGAAGTCAGTAAACATCCCTCCATGCCAGGAATTCGGATACACTAAAAACTATTTAGCAAATTCCGTGCTTATCGTAACTTTTTCGAGTTTCGTACAATTGTTAGCTAATGTTTCTGCCCCATATGCATTCCGAGTAATATTAGTTTCCGAACAACACACATACTTCCCCCAACTTACATAATTGAGCCATCAAAAGGAAAACCCAAATAACATGAGAATGACAAAGAAAATAACTAAAACCTAGCATTGAAACGACTTCCAAACAACTTAACTCTCAGTCAGATGAGCGAGTCAATTGAGCTAAGGACAAGCACATATCAAAAATAGATAGAAGTGCTCGAGTCAAGCATGATGTGGAAGAGCCACTAAGCGTATCCGACGACAACCCCAAGAACTATCTGTACAGATATAATAAATAACAGAATAATAATAATAGTAGTAATATCAAACTATGTCCTCGAAGGCAACAATGCATTCTTTTGGTGGTACCAAAGACTATAGTTTACTATTTGGTGGTAACTATAGGAGAAACCGCAACTAGTTTGTTCATTGTCATTGTTTACTTTGCTTATACCATTTTTGCGGCCCTAAGATGGGCGACACCTTATCTGCGTTATTCATAAAACAACTTCTGTAGCTTCCTGCTTGGTTACAAATTTCATATAACAATTTTAATCTACTTTTATTTTTCCAGAGTTTAAAAATCAGAGACGCGTGTTATATGTCCGACTGGGTGAACTGTGGGCCATCGGTTAGAAAGACATTATCCATCATTATGGAAAGATCTAAGCGTCCCTTTAATTTAAGTGCTGCAGGATTTGTAGTGCTTTCTCTTGATACTCTACTAAGCGTAATTATTACCACAGAGTAGATAATAATATATTAGTACCATCAATCTGTTTTAGGTTTTCAAATCTGCATTTTCATATTTCACCATGTTACAGCAAATATACAAGAAACCGAAATAAAAGACGAAAAAAACAATTACTTACATATCTTCAATGAAAATCAGCGAAAATATTAAAATTTTATTACTATTAGCTATTAGTAGTATGTGTTGTACAAGACTTTTATAAACCACAAGTCATTCCAACAATATTTTGGCACAATTTTAAATCACGTTTCGTATATTGTTAGTAACACTAATGTAGGTGTAATGTTTAAATTTTTCTTAGAGATCGACATCGACTAACAATTAAGAGCAGCAGCTGTTCGAGTCTGTCTTGAGGCAAAAAAAATTAATACTTTTCAATCCAGCTCGTTCTAGAATGTTTGCAGGTTCGTCTATAGGAAACCATTAATAGGGTGTTTCAAATCACCCTTGTTGTTTTAAACACAAGTGCAAAGAATTCATCCTATATAGATACAATATGAAAATTGTAAATTTATTTAAATAATCCATACTATATTATAAACAGCAGGAAAAATAGTTGCGTGGCGCCGCCGTCTGTACGCTTCGCACATAATCAAATACCGTCATTATCTACCTTAAGGTACTGATGCAAAATGATTGTTTATTACTTGCAGTACGAAGCGATTAAGATACTTATGTTGTACCTAAAGAAAAAATTTAAGCGGCGTAAATGGCACAATTTAATGAGTCGGCGCAAGTCGGAAGTTCCCACTGGGAACGGCGCAACTGGCTAGTAATCGATGTAATTTGTGAATTTTAGTTTAGTCGAAAACGCAGACATGGATAAGTTTGACACTATGTTAAATGAGCAGGGAAATTCTATTATTAGTTTTCGAAAATTTAGTATACTAAAGTCGAGTGAAAAAACTGCGTGGCGCTGCACAGAGAAAAACTGTGTAGCGAAAGCTTATTACCTAAACTCGGAAGTGTTGTCAAGGAAAGAGGGTACACATAATCACAATATTATGATGAGGAATTATTGAAAAAATAGAAAATTTTCAACTCGGTGGGAAAGTCCAAGAAGACATTTCTGGCAAGTCGATGAAACTGATTCCAAAAGAATTACATTTGCAGTAAGAGGCACTATATAGAATTACCAGTCACCGCACTGATCACAATCAGTTCAGGTGTTAGTAAGGAGAGCGAACTAACAGCATGTTATTAGATACAAAAATTCTTGAGCGCAATTCGAGTCTTGGATTGAGGAGCTAATGGGTTTTGTGCGCAATTCAGTTGCACCGGTTTAAAATGATCTTTTGGAACTGATCGAAAATTCTGTTTATTTGACAAATTAAAATATACTGACATTTCTGATATTATTCGATAAATAAGTTTTGACATTGTTTTTTTCTAATTTTCCAATTTTTTGTTTCATCCGATTCGTATTAGATAGAGATACAGAGTTTTCTTCTGGGGTAATAAGAATTGTACTATAGTATGAATTATGTTCACACCTACCAAGGTTATTATTGTAATTGCACTAACACTAACTTAGCACCCTACCGCTCTCATAATACCAATAATAATATTTATTTGTAAAGAAGATGTTAATATTTAATATTAAATATTTATTATTATTATTAGCTCCCATATATTCTCACTAATACAATTAAATAATTCAAAAACTTATTCAACTAGAGAATAGCTAATACTTTTAAGACTTAAAGTGGTAAATACTGCATCTACTTTAGTATAGTAGTACCGATAGTTAAACATAAATAGCTTTGTGGTCATAATTGATTTTACTTTTTACTTTTTAATTTGGTAGACATGGGATATAATAAATTTCTTATTAATAAATTTTGGTTATGTTTTAACAGTCGATAAATCAGTACTTAACGGTGATTTTTGTGATGTTAAATATTCAAATTAAACTTTTAAATGTTTCATTTTTTAAGGCAGGATGCGCACCTATTGGGACGGAGATATTTGTTGTTTTAAAGAAAAATGAAATTATACACGGATAGTGGATAGGAGATTTAGGATAAAATGCTTGCATGCCACTGATGTATGATTCACGGTTAATTACCCGCGGTCATTTGCCCGCGAAGTGAAATGCCCGAGAGGTCAAAATCCCGCTGGTCTATTACCCGCGAGTACAAAATCGCGAAGGTCATTATGCCCGCCAAATATCAATATACAATATAGGGCTTACAATTTATTAAATTCCTTTGGAATAATTTGGGGTGTAAGTTACCTCAAAATCACTTTAAAAAATGTTATGCATCAGAGATTATTATCGTAATTGGGGCTAATGGAGTAGGTAACGCTGATAAGTGATACAATGATTGTATGAAATGAAATGAAATGAAATGAAGTATGAAATTCTTTTGGGATAATTGTAACGTGCTACCAGTGGCACAAAAGTTTTGGGCGTTTGCCAACATCGCCATTTTGTGTTCCACTGGTAGTTCACGTTTTGAGCGCGGGTGGCGAAGTGTGACGCGAGCATGCGAAGACCATACAGTGACTTTAAAACCGCAGAGAACAGGATTCTCACCACCGATCCGTGCAGTCCACTAATCACAGCCCTGGCTTGGTGGGGAACCAGCATTAAACCAGCTCCCCAGGCCAGGATCAACAACTCCGTTTTCGACTTTAAAGTTAAACCATCTAACTTTAAATCCGTTTATTTTCCGAGCCTTATAATTATCCGTTTATTCCGTTTATTTGTTATATTCCGCAGATAACAACAAAATCAAAAAACTAAATGCCACGCAATTTCCAAACTGTCGAATTTCTTGTTACTACCAAAACGTTAGAGGCCTGCGGTCAAAAGTTCAAGAACTGTTTTCATCTGTAAGTGAATGTGAGTTTGATCTTGTGTGTTTAGTGGAAACTGCTTTAAATACTGATATGTCTAGCTCGGAATTTTTCCTTCTTCCTATGATGTTCACAGATGTGATCGTCAATATAATATTACTAATCAAGAATGGGATGGGGGCGTCCTAATAGCAGTTAAAAATCATATTGATACTGAAGTTCTTGACTTGTCGGTACTAACAACGGCAGTGCCTAATATTGATATTATCGGGTGCAAATGCACCTTTAACTACATACATTTATATGTTTTTGTACTATACATACCGCCTAGTATCAAGATTGCTGATTATAGATTATTTATAGAATTATTTGAACAGATGGATTATTGTTGTCATGAGAATATCCTAATTTTAGGCGACTTTAACGCTCCATACTTCAATAATCCTGACGTTAACGATAGTAAATGCTTATTGCTACAAGAATTCATTGATTTATTAAATTTTAAACAATATAATTTTATTACTAATTTCCAAAATAGACTTCTTGATCAAGTGTTGGCTAATATTAACTGTGAAATATCACATGATACTGCTGCTATGATATTAGAGGAATAGAGGATAACTATCATCCAGCTTTAAACATTATAATAAATTAACATTAATCACTACCCTGCTGCCAAGTTTCCTTCTAATGCTTGTAAAAAAGTATATAACTTCCGAAAGGCAAACTTCATTGGACTCTACGACGCCCTTCTTCACGTTGATTGGGCATCTTTGGAGAATATTCCCGACGTAAATACAGTATGTGGTAAGTTTTATGATCTTATTTATCCACTGCTGGATTCATATGTTCCTAATTACTGTAATTGTCAGCGCCGTTATCCAATCTGGTTTACCCCTGATATAATCAAAACTATTAAATTGAAAGCCAATTATCATAGAAGATACAAGAATCTTCATGCACAGCAGTTATATCAGGAATACAGTCGACTGCGCTCACTTGTGAAATCTAAAATTTCTGTAGCTTATAACGATTATCTTATTCGTATTCAAGAGTCAATTGTCACTGATTCTAAGCGCTTCTGGTCATTTATAATACAAAAAAAGGTAACTCTCGCATACCAGGCAAAATGTGTAATGGCACTGATTCGTATGACTCGCCACAGTCTATAGTTAATGCTTTCAGTGAATATTTCAGCAGTGTTTATCTCTCGCCGAGTACACCTGTCACCTCTGATAAACAATTTAATAACATGCCTCTTATAAATATCCATAGTTTTTCTCAGGATGAAGTTGCTTCTGCTATTAGAAAACTGAAAAACAAAATGACTTCAGGTCCCGACCAAATTCCTTCTTTTTTCATTAAAGATTGTTCTAGTGTTTTCTCCCAACCTTTATGGTTCATTTTTAACTTAGCAATCAAAACATCTGTTTTTCCGACGAACTGGAAAACAGCTAGGATCTGTCCTGTCTTGAAATCTGGGGTCGCGAAGATTATAAGTAATTATAGACCTATCAGTATTCTATCGAACTTCGCTAAGGTATTTGAAATATCATTACACGCTCGCATTTACCCGCTTGTTAGAAACTACATATCCCCTTATCAACACGGTTTTATGGTCAACCGATCTACTGTGTCTAATCTAGCGTATTTCACCCAATTTGTGTCTAATTCCATTGATAATCGTGGTCAGGTTGACTTCATCTATACTGATTTTTCCAAAGCGTTTGATCGTATTGACCATACCATTATTATAGCTAAACTGCGTAATTTTGGATTTAGTGATTCTCTACTGTCTTTGTTTGTCTCATATCTTCAAAATCGCAAGCAATTCGTTGCCTATAATGATTACAATTCCAACTCATTTGTTGCGTCATTAGGAGTTCCGCAAGGATCTAATCTGGGTCCATTATTGTTTGTGTTATTCGTTAATGATCTGCCCGAATCCATAACATGTGCAAAACTCTTGTTTGCAGATGATATGAAAATCTTTCTTAATATAACTAGTCCAAATGACTGTGAACTTCTACAGTTTCAAACCAACGTAGTCCAAGCGTGGTGTGAAGCTAATAGTCTTCATTTAAACGTAACCAAATGTAAAGTGGTTACGTACACTAGGAAATTGCAACCTACAATTCATCCTTATACATGCAACTCCCTGCACCTTACGAAATGTTATACGATAACTGACTTAGGAACTCTCTTCGACAATAAGCTTACATTTATTGATCATATACAATCTATCCATGGATCTGCAATTAGGATGTTAGGCTTTATCTTTAGAAACTGTAAAACGTTCACTAATGTCAATGCTTTAAAAACATTATTTTGTTCACTTGTTAGAAGTAAATTGGAGTATTGTTCACCCATCTGGTATCCCTACTATGATATTCATTTAAACTACTTAGTCTATCCAAAGAAAATTTTTAAAATTTCTCGCTCTCAAAATAGATGGAATCTATCCGGAAACTGGTATATATCAACAGCTGTTGCTGCTGAGATTTTGACTATCAATCGTTAGAGTTTAGAAGAATATTAATTAGCTTAACATTCTTATACCGTCTGGGTACTTTCAAAACCGAACATAGGGGAATTGCATTGTAACTAACCTTTTTATAGATTCCTGCTCGCCATTTAAACCCACAAGAATGGTAATGGTATGAATAGAACGAGAAAAATACAGCGCATTTGATGGTACCAATAAATGTTAGTACTTATTTATCTTTTTCTGTAAAAAAAATTATAAAATAATACTATTTTGAAATAATATAGATTGCTATGATTGTCAACTTTTTTTTATCTGTCAATTAAATTATTTGAAATCAGTCGATGTTTCTGTTATTAATATCAAATAATATGAATAATAACGAGTATTTAGTAGAGCAGAGGGTTTTTATAATAAAGACATTACCATCCTTGTGAGTTTAAATGGCGAGCAGGAATCTATATAAATCAGTTACAATGCAATTCCCCTATGTTCGGCTTTGAATGTACCCACTCGGTATAAGTTATTACATAACAAAATTGATTGTATTTCTCTTGTATCGTTAATAATGTTTCATATTCCACGTGAATCTACTCGTAATATTACAACATTCTATTGTCAATCCGCGCGCACTAATGCATTGCTAAAGTCGCCGGTATATGTAATGTGTAATAATTTCAACAAAATATCAGAAGCTTGTGATATAAATAATTGTACACTAGTGGACTTAAAAATATATGCTCTACGCTATTTTAATCTTTAATTTTTTCTGTATAATTAAGTATTTTTGTTATTTCTTTTGTTTAAATGATGAATGATGACATTGTCCTTTAATTGGAATTAATTTTCTGTTGGGCAATAAATCAATTATTATTATTATTATTATTTTCAAATTATCCGTTTATTTTTCCGATTGATTTAATTCCGTTTTATTTCCGTATTATTTTTATTAAGTTTATTAATCGTATTACCTTTAGTTATTTTTGATTAATCACATCAAATTTTATTAACCGTGGACCAAAGGTTATCGAATTTACCTCCAGGTACAAACCCGAAGTCCGAACCAGTCACCGTTCCTTTCCGAGAACTCAGGCTCGTGAAGAACTTGAGCGAGAGGTCTCATCCTTGACCTAGACTGAGCACGCCTGTGCAAACTTGGCGAGGTCTAGGTGTGTTCCCCCAGGACACAGCGCTGGTGTCGACTAGTGTTGACCTGGTTCCATCAACCGTCAGAAACCGTTGCTTTTTCCCCCCAGGGTACAGTGCTGGTGACCATTAGTACTACCCTGGATTTTCCCTTCCCGTTTAATTATCCCCTTATAATTACTTCCTACCTGTATTCTTTGTTTCCGAACCGAATAGACCTGCACCAGGTACCTGGGTGTAAAGCGTTCCGTTTTAAGTTTATCCGAACAAGCTTTATAGCTTTCGATTTGTTTATTCGGACAGGTTTCATTGGGCTGTTCTTTAATCATCACTAAAAAGAATTCATTTAAATTAATTATACATTCAAAGAGTCAAGGACCTTGAGTATATAAATTCCTTTCCAATTCCCTAATTATAAATTCAGTTTACTCACCGTACGTTATCCTCCCACTTAAACAAAAATTCAGACAGCCGTTCCGGGCAACTTTTGGTTATCAGAACCCTTCAATTGAATTAAACAAGGCATATTTGCTTTTACTTCTTTGTCCATAGATCAGCTGTCAATCTTGACGTCAACAACGCGCAGATACCACTTACTGCAGACTGGTGCTCGCGCTGCCAACCCTGACGGAAAATCCCCAACTGCCGGCGGGAACAGCCGTAATTCAAACCAAAAACATTTTACTGTTTTACGTAAATTGTTTTTTTTTCTTTTTGAAATACATTGTTAATTACAATTTCTACTCAGTATACTTTGTACATAGTGTAAATAAATACTGTTAATCAGGTTTAAGCTTCCGTTTTAATTTTAAAGCACAACTCGATCCCTGGAGAACTCAGAGCTACCTGGAAAAATAAATTTTGGAACGTCCACCCTTATTAGCCGGGGGTGAAAAGTTACATAATTTGGGGTCGATTTTTGTTTAAATGCCTGAGTTTGAAATAGAAAGCATTTGCATTTGCAAAACTAGTGAGGTGATATCTGAAGTGTTGAAAACGATTCTAGAATAATTCATGAAGAGTCAAAAAGGTAGTTATTTTTTCATATTTTTCTTATCTTGACAATAAAGGTTAACCGACAATAATCTATTTTTTATTATACAGGGAAAGGTATAATATTGATTTCCGAAGGACATCTCTTTGAAACAGACAAACGTGCCAATGACGGCCGTGTATTTTGGAACTGCAGAAAAGCAAAAAAAAAGGAAAGTGTCCAGCAAGACTGCATACTTTAGACAATGATATAATAAAAATTCTTGGAGATTATAATCATGTAGCAGATGATGCTGCAATACAAGCAAAAAAGGTTTTGGTTTCGATGAAAGAACG
Organism: Hemicrepidius hirtus; assembly: GCA_963082805.1. NCBI lineage: Eukaryota > Metazoa > Arthropoda > Insecta > Coleoptera > Elateridae > Hemicrepidius > Hemicrepidius hirtus. The sequence continues at coordinate 9,386,758 of OY720165.1, forward strand.
TGCAAAAACCACTAGAGATGCCACTTACGCAGTTGTAACAGAAGCAACTTCGGGATTATTAGATGCTACTTAGGCCAAATTTTCGACTGTCGAATGTATGAAGCTTATAGTGCTATTCGTAGGCAAAGGGAAGTACAAGGAAACTTTCCTCTAAATCCAAATACATTGCGGAAACTCAACATCACCCATAGATGTCAATTATACTAAATGTGAATGGTGAAAAGGACCAATTCCTTTTGTACGATAGTGGTGACGAAGAAAGGGCATTACTTTTTCCAACTAGGGGAAATTTTGAATTACTCAGCAGGCAAAGAAAACGATTTATCACGATGTAAATACCCGCTTAAATAATTGTGTATTAAGATATGACGCTGCTGATAAAATTAAATATTTAAGGGGAATTGCGTATAACCTTAAAAGTTTTTAAACGTGTGTGCTATTTTGTTTAAATTTATGTATGTTTTATAGTATGCACCAATAAAAAACACTTTTGTGCAGTATTTCGTATGGTTCATTAATTATTTTTATCAGTCAATGAAAATGCAATCGAAATCATTAAAATATAACTTGATAAACACGGGTTGCTAAGAATGTGCATATTCAATTATTCCAGTTTATGATAAGCGTTTTCTGACATAATAATAAACATAAAATTGTAATTAGCACATTTGTATAATCTTTGAATCCTTTAAAATTAACCAACAACAACAAGTGTTAATTTGTCGATTCTGATTAGATTTTGTTTAGCTGCCGGAAACAATTTCTTAGGTAACTTGATTTAATTTGTTGTTCTTACTACGAATCGGTAATTATTTTTTTTCTCGGGAAGGTGTAGAAATAAAGTATTAAAGTGGTACATTTTCTAATTCAGCAAGTTGCTGTAGGTACACGAATCCGTTAAAAAAATATAGGGGTTCCATTAAAAAAAAATCCGATGATGTCATCACGCGAAAACAAATGAACATCGGAAATGCACAGATATAGGAACAAGGGTCTTTTTAAAAAGCAAAATCGACGTGTCCGAGGAAATTTCATGAAACGTCATCGTTTTAGAAATAATGAATTTATACCATGCTTTATTATTAAATTTGGAACTTGTTCTAGTCCGATTAATTAGATACACTGCTGTATTGACTGCTTCTGCCCAATAAAATTTCTCAAAATTTTTTTCGTACATCATTGACGGAGCTGCTTCAACAATTGCTCTCATCTCTCGTTCTGCACCTCCATTCTGTTGTGGTGTATTAATAACTGACTGTAAGTTGATGACGAATACCGTGATTAGCTAGCAGTTTATTAATCATTTGATTATTCATTTTTATCTTGTTGTATCTGCTTCAAAAATAGGAATAAATCAAATCCCTGTGGTTTTTCATAAACCTCGCTCTTGAGTTTGAGAAAATAAACTGTTCTGTAATGAGAATAATCGTCTTTAATAAGCAGGAAATAGTTTGACCTATCTATAGACTCTTCTTCCATTGACTCACAAAAATCTGCATACTAAAGTCGCCTACTTTTGTGGTTACAGGTTTTGATGTTAAAAAGGGCTGACGAAGTTGCTTCCCAAAAGTTCAAGCTTCACACTGAAATCCTGTATCTGATATATCCATATTATATTGTTTCAAAATTCTTTTACAATGTTGTATATTTTGATGAGCCATTTTCTGATGCCATTGTTTTAATGTTGATACATTTGTGCAGTTTGCTTGATTTGTCGTTACTCCCTTCTGCACATGAATTTTTAATCGAAACAAATTTCCATTTCTAATGTCACTTGCTACTAAAGTCTGTTTTTTTTAAAGATCCACCAACCTTGCAATTTCTCTCGAAAATATGTTTGGCAACGCTGCTGGTGAAATTTTTCAGTAATTTTTAAAGTAGGGTTAGGACTAATAAATTTAATGGTTAATTTTGACAAGTGCTTTTCACAAGAAATATTTTCATATATTTTGTTAAATATGTATTGTTGATTTATGTATACAGTGTGTCCCAAATAGAGTAGTATTGCATGGCTATCTTTCTTATTAATAAAGATACAGATTCGGTTAAATGGGCAATGTTGTGCAGTTTTTCATGCTGGTTTAGATGCTGCTTAGAAAGATCAAACATTCCGAACCCTTTAAAAGATATCCGGAAAAAAAAAGCAAAAAATTCATTTATCGGAAAAGTCGATTATTTTGCTTATTATAAAAGTTACAGAAAATTGTTTTATGCAAAAGTTACTTGATTCATTAAGATAAACAAAACTATGTTTACAAAAGAAATATCGCAAAGGTCGTCTTCGAGATATTGATAGCAACTTTCTTATTTCAAACGGGCGCCATCTTGGATTTTCAAATGAATAAATTGCATTTTTTTTCTGCATTTAACGATGTATAACAATCTATGTTTAAGGCGGCTTGGAAGAGGCGTTAGGCAACCCGCCACGCTAGCTAAAAATTGGCAAAAACCTAAAAACTTTTGTCCAAGATTACGCTTACAACGTTTTTTTTAAAAGCTGATCGATAGTTTATTTTAATGTTTGACAGTATAGAATGGTTTGTTCGGATTTCGTTTTTAAAAAAAAATCCAAATTGCTTATAGTAGAGGCCGATTTGTAAATTTTTTATTATTGAAATATCAGCTTAAATTAACAAATTTCGGCAAAACCGGATCCGAACGTTCACTTATGTAGTTGATTAGAATTGAATAAAACGTAGAAAACGATTTCAACCGTACACATATTTTAGTTATCTTTGTCAAAGCATATGTTTGAATACGGTTTTTGATCAATCGTAATAACTTTGGAAAGAATGGTTAGGCAACACAGCACGCTTTTAGTTTATACGTTACGCGTAGTGGGCTTTTGGCAATTGACTGTTTTGAGGTTTTGAAAATTGACTCCGCGCTCCAGCTAGCACTAACTTCCATATCCGCTTCTACCCATATCCCTACTCTCACTTCCACCCTAACCGCGCGCGAAATTCAAAAATAAAGTTTCTAACACCCTATAATAATTATTATGTTGTATCAAATGATGTATGTAAGTATGTAAATGTATGTATGTATATATTTTTCCTTAAAATAAATTATCCCAATATTATATTAGTTTAAAAAAAAATGTTAATAAATTAATTACGCAAAATATGTTCTGACTGTAAACACGTAAATTCAAAAAATTCATTTAAATTGTAGAATGCATAATCCAATGTTTTAACTTTTGTCTGAAAAGATGCAAAGATACATTTTCTTTTAACTTTAAGGGCAGATTCCTCTTTTGTTTCTTGTTGAATATATTGTGTTATTTTATAAATTAAAAATGCGTCGCGTCGTTTGGTTTAGTTTAAACGAGCCCAGTCGCACATGTATTGGACCAAAATATTTTTCAAACTTATAATTTAATCTATAGTATGTCCAAAAGTTGAGCGATACGATAAACCGCGTAAACATTCTGACAAACCATGTACTTACCTAATATTTCTTAAACTTTACATATAATAATATTATGAATATTAAGAACAAATTGATGCGCATTAGAATATTAAAGTAAGTAAGTAGAATTTTAAAGTAAAAATATATATACTGCACTGTATTCCGCTATAAAGCCCCACGAAATGAGCATAAAATAAATGCACCTTACAAAATTTTATAATTTATAAAAGCTCAGCTCAGTGGACGCACAAACTTACTCTTATCTCAGGGTACCTTCCTCGACACTTCTCAAAACGTGGCTCCACCAAATAGCTGGGATAATAACACAAAATAAAATTTCTTTTACAAAGCTGCCCAATTGCAGCCTCCAGGAAATCAAACAACTCGTAAATTTCAAAATTGCCAGAGAAACAATGAAATTTAATTTTAAACACAAACAATTCAAATATAACAAAAAAATTCCGCCAAAACGAAACAGACACACAAAAAAAAATTTACTTACTAAATTAAAATTAAAACAAACAAACAACAAAAATAAAAACTCTATCAAGCCCTTGCTTAAATATCCTTCAACCACCCCAATGAAATCCCCTTTAAATAATATGTTCAAAATTCGTCACTTATCTTGTTGGAAAACCTTTTAACCTTCTCCTGTATATGTTTATCCTTGAACTACTACCAAATCAAACTTCAGAGTCTTCAGATACAAAACGTAAACAAACACAGCAAACATGGAGCACACACAACCTTTCTTTCTTAAACTTCCAGATTTAAACTGGTGTGGAGTCGACGTTTGCTAATTTTCGACTGATTTTCTTCTGTCTGAATTTTCCATTTATAGGTGAGCTGCATTTGTTCATAATTTTGCTTGGTTTCCAAGGTGATATCAAACAATATGACGTCACACTCGTAACTTTGTTGATAATTCCATAATTCAATTGTTTTATGTAAATTTATAAAATCCTTTTATTGCCTTTATCTTCCTTATTCAATCTTGCATGTTCCTTCCGAATCCAGCATTGTCTTCCTTGTAAAATTCCTCACATTTTGATATGTAATTTGTCCATCTTTCAAAAATTGATGTCAATTTCATTATTTTATTCTTAAATTTCTTTTCACTTAAAACTCATGCCCAATTTCCAATAATTGCATGTTGTTCAGCATAAAATTCTCCATCCTTCCATGTATTTAGCTCTGGTACCACTTTTCTTGTTAAATACAAATTTCACCCAAAATCACTTTGTCATCTTCAATTTTAATATTATTTTTTGTTTTAGACGAATCGAAAGTTTTAACACAACCCCACAGTTTATTTAGATACCCCCTTTTACAACTAGCTATATCCCCTTTTGAACCCCAATCCCATGGACTTGATAGACTGTACAAATTTTATTATCGACTATCGTTAAACAACTAAAAGTAAAACGTAAGGCACTAAAATTATTTATACAATTATACAGATTAAAACAATTATTACAAATTATACACACTTATTTGTCTTTCCTTTTTAGGCAGCTTTATATGAACACAAGAAATAGTGATAACAACTTTACCACATCTTTAAAAGTTAATCGTAATCAAAACACGTTTGAGGTTTGTCTAACTAAGACAACCCTGAGATAATCGGAAGACATGAGCTATAATTAAAAATGAAATAAAATTTGTCACCGCAATTACTGGTAATTAAATATTCGTAAAAAGTATCCTTTTCTGATGTATTTATTCTAATACTCATCTACCCAAGCTTATATCATAGCAATACCTACGAGCTAGTTTAATAACTTAAAAGCATCAATTTGTTCTTTCATGCCCAAAAAGGGGATAAGGGGATGTTTTCAAAACCACCAATTTATTTATGATTGTAGTTTTTCAATGAATCTAGTAATAATATGTAAAGTTTAAGAAATATTAGGTAAGTACATGGTTTGTCAGAATGTTTACGCGGTTTATCGTATCGCTCAACTTTTGGACATAGTATAGATTAAATTTAAATCATAAGTTTGAAAAACATTTTGGTCCAATACATGTGCGACTGGGCTCGTAATAGCTATTCCAGTGTTCCAGTGGCGCGATTCCGTAAAATTTCGCCGCGAGTAATCACACACCTCGCTCCTTCCAGTGAAAGTAAAAATTCTGCAGTTTTCGTAGCATACAAGTCAGGGTCCGTATCTGGAACATTACCACCTTCCACGCCTTAATGCTCATCAGTTGTCGTAAACTCGTAAATCTGTAATTTGCAGTGGGGCCGCTTCTTGTATCCCAAACTAACGAAAAAGTGGAACTTATGGAAATAGAATTGAACACATTAAGTAGCTACACAGTTCAATAAAAGTAAATAGAAAATTGTGCTGTTAGATACACCGCCGATTATGTAATTAAAAAAACACTGACAAGTTTAAATGCGAAGCTTGTCGCATGCACTTCGTAAAATCCAGTAAATTTGAATATACAGATGAACTATTAATAAAAAAAAACAAGGCGTGTAAATGTCGAAACGGTGCTGATTTGGGAAACTTGTGCCCTCCTTTTCAACTAGCAACAAACATCGTAGAAATTTGCCTAACGGTATTTGCAAACAATTATCCCAGAATTAAAAGTGTACTCGGCATATAGGTAAGGGAAACATGCGCCTTCCAAGCCATAAAAAAGATGTATCCAAATTGATTGTTAATACTATGTTCTCTACACAGAAAATTTATTGTTGAATTTACTATACAGGGTGATTTCTAACGTACGGAGGAAACTGAAAGGACAAGTAGAGGGGACCAAAACATAGTATTTTTTACAATAAACTTTTGATCAAAATCGAATAACAAGAAAGTTACAGCAATTTAAAGTTCTTATAATTTAACGCCCACGTTTTGAGTACCGCTGAGCTTATTGTATTCGCTTTTTCATCAGAAACCCTTCTCACACAATCTGATAAATTGCTCCTGTAATTTTGACTTACCTACATGATCAGATTATGTAAATCAGCGGCTGTCAATAAACAAACACCTATAACTGAATATTTTCAAGAACACTTTAAATAGCCATAACTTTCGTCTTATAAAAATTTTTACTAAATTTTGTTTAATTAACTTACAAATATACAAAAGTTGAATTCAAAACGTAAATAATTACCGTGCTTCATTAAAAAAGTCCTCAAGTTTATAAGAACTTTAAGCTGTTGTAACTTCCTTGTTATTCCATTTTGATCAAAAGTTTATTGTAAAAAAAACTATGTTTTGGTCCCCTCTACTTGCCCTTTCAGTTTCCTCCGTACGTTAGAAATCACCCTGTATTGTTAAGACTTCGCAAACAAACCCAAAACCAAAAAATATGAAATTTACAACACGAATAGGATACAATACCGCCTATCCGGTAGTACCTATGTACATGTTTCCACATTCACAGATGTAATTGGAGTATTTTGTAAACTGGAAATTATGGCAGGAATTAACTTAACTGCTAGATTCATTAGTTGTTGATATCACGCATTGGAAATAGCACGATAAACATTAAATTTTCACTGAATAAATAATTTTTGTATTGAATAAAATTCTTGAGTGGTGAGTAATAATATAAATATAATATTTATTTTAATTATTCTATTTATCTAAATATTTGTTCGTTGTTTAAATTAAAATTATAAATGAATCACAAATAATAATATAAAATAGCTAAAATTTAAAAAAAAAAAGTTAGTAGCCGTGGGGGTTTGACCCCACCGACCCACCGCGTCTCTAGCTATGGGCTTCAATAATTTGCTATAAATATTAAATTATTTAAAATATTGAATTTTTATAATATTATGTGTTTTCATTTGTTACTTATTTAAAACAACGTAATGTTTAAGTCTCGTGTCCATGGTAGCACCTAAACAAGCCGCACGGCCGAAATTTGATTTAACTGCCGCGCGCCCTGGTGAGTGAATCCATCCCTATCAAGTCAGGAGTTTTGGGTAGTCTACATTTTAGGGGTATCACAAAAATTCTCCAGCTGTTCCAAGCCGCCTTAATATAAAAAATAACGGCAAACTTAATAGTTTTTGTATTAAATAAAGTAAGCCATGAAAACAAGTGAAGTGTATGGTAGTAATTTTAATTACCTACAACAATGTTAACGAATTGGAACAATCTGTACAAGAAGCGTTAAATGGTATTAATCGCCATACATCACATAAAATAACTGCAAGTATTTTAAAAAGATGCTAGTTATGTTTGGCTAACAATGGCCAACATTTTGAACATTTACTGTGACTAAAATTAGCTATTGTAGATTTAACGTTATTGTAAATATCGTTAATAACTGTAAATACATTTTGTTAAAATTCACTTGTTTTCATGGCTTACTTTATTTAATACAAAAACTATTACGTATGCCGTTATTTTTTATTTTTAACATAGATTGTTATACATCGTTGAATGCAGAAAAAAAAATGCAATTTATTCATTTGAAAATCCAAGGTGGCGCCCATTTAAAATAAGAAAGTTGCTATCAATATCTCAAAAACGGCTTTTGCAATATTTTTTTGTAAACACATTTTTGTTTATCTTAATGAATCAAGTAACTTTTGTATAAAACAATTTTCTGTAACTTTTATAATAAGCGAGATAATCGACTTTTTCGAAAAATGGATTTTGTGGTTTTTTGCGGATATCTTTTGAAGGGTTCGGAATGTTTGATCTTTCTAAGCAGCATCTAAACCAGCATGAAAAACTACACAACATTGCCCATTTAACCGAATCTGTATCTTTATTAATAAGAAAGATAGCCATGCAATACTACTCTATTTGAGACACACTGTATATGTTACGGGAAGAGTACATAACCGGAAAATGTATACATTTGCCGGTAAATGTACACATTTGCCGTACACATAGGGGAAAGTGGCTACGATATCTACAAAATGTAGTTATATGTACTTTTACCGGAAAATGTGCACATTAACCACACTGAATAGGGAAATGTACATATTGTCAATAAATAAAAATTATTTGAAAAACAAACATTTTTAGTTACATCATCTGATTGCTGATTAATCTATTTCTAGTTTTGTTAAGTATGATAGTATGTAACGGTTATTACAACACCCCAGTCTTCTATAAATAATAACAAAAATAAGTTCTGAAACACGAACCCTAACCTCAAATTGCAGTCCGCATCCGACTTTACATTTACCGTGATGCGCTGGTAGAGGTGTACATTTGCCCGATTCAGTCGGTAAAAGTGCATATATTATGAAATTAACAATGTTATATTCACATTTCTCTATCAGGTGGGATAATGTGGACATTTACCGGCAATTGTGCACATTTTCCGGTCTATGTACTTTTACCGTAACATATATAGTACGCTGAGTTTATGTAAATTCGCTCAATTTAATAAGAAGTATTATAGTTTTATAATAATTAATATATAAATAATTCGAGGTAACAATAGAAAAAATGTATTCAAGCATTAGAATAATTAGGATTATTTTCAGAATCAGATTCGGTCGGTTCAAATTCTGAATCATCATATTATGAGAGATATGGTTCAAAATTGAATCCGAATCTTCACCTTGATATATTACGATTGGCGGTATACCTATTTTGAACATAAAATTGTTCATTTATCCTAAATTATTTAATAGCTGCAATTCAACTTTTGTACATGTCAGTTAAAATGGAATGTTACACTTTATTAAATAATTACCCGTTGCAGTTTTGCTGGAATAATGTGTATAATGTGTTGGAGGTTTCTCCAAACGGACAGAATGAGATGGGGCATTGTCAAAAATAATAACAGTTTTAAAATTAACTCTTTAAATAGCTGACTATTCATCGTTTTGTGATAATCCCGATCATTGTTTCTGGGTCTTAAAAGCAAACTACATCCATCTAAGAAACCTCAACACAACCAGGATGGAGCACTGTAAACCTGCTTTCCTTAATTTCTAATCTTTCTTGGGAAGGTTGTCAATAGTCCAAGATTTAGTAGCAGAATCGTTTCTGTAAATCGGGGTTTCATCAATAAAAGTAAATCTTATATTAGAGTACCTAGTCTTCTTTATGTTTTAATTAACATTTTAAACCTCAACACACCCAGGATGGAGCACTGTAAACCTCCTTTCCTTAATTTCTAATCTTCCTTGGGAAGGTTGTCAATAGTCCAAGATTTAGTAGCAGAATCGTTTTTGTAAATCGGGGTTTCATCAATAAAAGTAAATCTTAGATTAGAGTACCTAGTCTTCTTTATGTTTTAATTAACATTTTAAATAATTTAAATTTGAAATGTAGTGATGCGCACGCATAAATTGACAGAACATTTTGATTGATCTTTGAATCAATGTTACCATATATTGACAAAAATTACTAAAAATTTCAATTTTTTTTATACCAACTGAAATCAACAGGTGGTGGATTCTTAAAAAATACGGACTCTATTTCACATTCATTCCAAATATGACATTCTGTTTTTTGTGTGACAATTGAATAACCTTTATCAGCTACCATAATTGCCGAAAACAAATTACAATGAAGTTGTGGCACGTAGAGTACCTTCTTTGATTTTACAGTTTTTCCAACCCATTCCTTTGGTCCAACATTTTACCAGAATTGTTCCTGTTCCTACAGCTACAATTTTACTTCCATCTCCAATAGTAACAGCCTTTGTTGGCTGAAACTACATAATTAACAAACCACTCCAGATGAGGAGACATGTGATGACTCGCCTCACTGTCCAAAAACCATTTTTCAGATATTTCACTGATACTTGCTTCCATTAAGAAAGACTTGAATACTATGTGGAAGGCAAGGAAACACTTTATATTTTGGTTATTGAGTATTTAATTTATTAACACACACATTTTATATACTTGTGCCATTTTTACATTTGAGTCTTTTTTTCTTAACTAAAAAAACAAACAGCTGCGTATCCCTAGAAACACAACGGGATACCGGAGATTTACCAGTGACCTTCAACACCCCCCCTCAATGGCAAATCTCCCCAAACCCAACATACTCCTGAATCTTCCGAACAACTCATTGCCCAATGGCTTCGTCATCACATCGGCCAATTGCATATTAAATTTCTTGAGTACATTCTTTAAGTATTTTGTTTGACTAAACACTGTCATACCCTTCAAAACATCCTGACTTATATTGATATCTAGGAAGTTATTTATTTTGCCCAAATCTCTCATTTCAAAACTATCCTTTAACTGCCCTTTGACCCTTTCTATTTCATCTAAATCGGTCCCTGCCACAAGTAAATCATCGACATAAATTACAATATACATTTTACAAGTTTCAGTAATTTTTACATATAAGCAGTACTCAACATCTGATCTTTTAAAATTTAAAGACAACATTAAGCTATTAAATTTTAAATTCCAGTTCTTTGGAGATGTTTTCAAGCCATATAAGGATTTCTGTAACTTACAAACTTTTCCCTCATTCTCTTCAAAACCTTTCGGTAGAGAAATGAATACTTCATCATTGATATCACCAAAAAGAAACGCACTGCAAACATCTAACTGATAAATTTGCATTTTATACTTATTACAAATAGCTACGAAAATCCTTATAGACGTTAATTTTGCAACAGGACTATAAATATCATCTAACGACATACCATCGGTTTGTTGGAAACCTTTGGCTACCTAACCTAGCCTTATACTTTACTACTTTTCCACTATCATCTTCCTTTTTCTTAAATACCCATTTACACTGAATTACCTTTTTACCACTAGTATTTTCTTCACTACACCACGTTTGATTCTTCTCTAATGCTTTAATTTCTTCTTCTATTGCCTTCTGCCACTTCTCAGCATCCTTTCCCTCCATAGCCTCTTCATAAGTCCACGGATTGTCTCCCATTTCGATCAACTCTGCTGCTTCACCGAGGATGTAATCATCTAAAGCTCTTGGAGTTCGATGAGTTTGTCTTAAATTGTATCTTCCTACAGCACCATTTTCATTTCGACCTTGTTGTTGTTGACCTGGTTCAACATCTGCTAAGTCATCTTCTGCTTGTCTATTGTTATTCTCCTCGAGCTCAACTTCAAGAAAATCTTGGTTCCTTTCCTGAATTTTTTCTTCAGTTTCATTTTCTGTGATTATAGGCTCGATGTTAATCTTCGTCTCTGTATCCTTACTTTGAGCACTTCTTTCTTTTTCAAGTTCTTTGGGTAAGAAAATTATGTCTCTATGTATTTCTACCTTCTTTCTCCGTGGAAAATAAACTCTGTAGCCCTTTACATCTTGACTGTAACCTATGAACCATCCAATTTCATTTTTCGAATCCCATTTTAATCTTTTGACTTTTGGAATGTGCACTGACACCCTTGTACCAAAGATCTTAAACCCTGACACATCTTCTCTTTGTTTAAACCATAGTTCATATGGTGTTTTTCCCTCAGTCTTTGTTTTTCCTGCTCGATTTAACACATACACAGTGCAGTTTATTGCCTCTGCCCATAATGCTTTACCATATCCTTGTATCATTGTTCTTGCTGCCTCAACCAAGGTGCGCATTTCCCTTTCTGCTCGACCATACTGTTATGGAGTATACACTACTGAACGTTGGTGACGAATACCCTTCCGTTCAAGTAGCTCAGTTCTGCCCGATTGCACCGTCGTCACTTAAATTTTAAGGCTCCCTTAAAAAAACGCAGCGCATGCGTAATTTGGATTTTATGTGACAGCTACCGCAGTAGCAACATAACCTAACTTCTATTGCGTATTTGTATATTATGAGTTACGTTTAGGTAAGTCTCGATACTGTATACGTTTTTTTAATATCGTAAATGATATTTCTGATTTGGTATTTATGACACAACACTTTCTTCTCACTCGTTTGCATATTCATAATAAACGTGAAGCTCGCTACTATTGGGCTAATCTAGTACTATCACCAGTGTAACCCGACCTCATCATTTTAAGCAAGCCTTAAAATACTGGCGGCGGTGCAATGTGATTCGATTTTAAGGGACACTTATACAGGGTGATCAAAAATGATTGAACGTGCCGCTTCATACTGATTTTTTTTGTCCGCTTACTGCTGCTGTCGGTACTTAAATAACCTTGGTAATTTCAGTGGTGTAGACATTGTAATTTAAATGACAGATGGAAATGACAGATGGAAAATAATGCGCAAGACACTGAACAGATGTAAGTATTGATAAACAACAGACTGTTTGACAAAACACTGATAAGCGACTGACCTCCGACGGGTTGACTGGGGCCAGCTGCTTCACGCAGTGTTAAAATAATAGAATCAAGGAGTTACTATATTTTTGCATTTGTTATAATATTTTATAATAGCTTTTGACAATGGCACAATGATGCCGAAATACGTATAAAGCGAATAAATCTTATTATTTCCCGTTGAAATCGATATTTTATTTAATATTTATTATTTATATAAAACGGAATGCATTTTTGATAGTAATTGGAACGACTAACGGTCATGTGACCTTCAATCATTTTTGATCACCCTGTATTTAAGCTCGCCTTAACTAAGGGACGCTTAAATGGCAAACGGTGCAATCGGGCACGAATGCACTATTCACGAACTCAAGCCTGTTATCAGATCTTAAAATTTTCATCTTACAATCAGTTTCTTTTTCGGTTAAAGCTATGAATTTTTCTATACACCCTTTTACTTCATCTTTATGCTTAAGAAAATAAACATACCTGTATGAAGAATAGTCATCTTTTAATAACAAGAAATATCTTGACCCACCCAGGGATGTAATTTCCATGGGGCCGCATACATCTGCATGAACGAAGGCCTGCTTGCCCTTGAATCACTTTTAGAATGTGGAAACTTATGTTGCTCTCCAGCCAAACATTCTTCACAGAATTCTGCATCTTTAACAAAAGAAATGTTATGTTTATTTAAAATATGCTTAACCTGAACAAAATTTTGATGCGCCAGTCTCTTATGCCATACACTTAACGTTTCCACACATGCGACAGAGTTGCACTAAAACACATTAAAATCCAGTTCTTGTTTTTTATTATAATTTTTTTCAGTGTCATCTTTCTTTAAGAATTCCATTTTATACATATTATTTTGTCTATTCGCCCTGGCACAAACTCCACCGTTTTTGTCCACAATTTCACATAGTTTCTCATCTGAAATCATTTTAAACCCCTTCTCGATGGCACGACCTACCGAAAACAAGTTAAACTTCAGCTCTGGCACAAAAAACACATCGGTCAATGTTACTTCTCTCCAGTCACGCCCTGTAGATGCCAACAGTTTTATATTTCCAACCCCTTTTACCTCTAGTAAGTCTCCATTGCCTACTTTCACCTTCTTGTTGTTCTTCAGTTCTTTAATGCTCTCAAACAAATCTTTTTTTCCACATAAGTGCTCACTCGCTCCTGTATCTAGACACCAATCTCCACTAACGCCGTCTTCAGAGGTTCCTACCAATGCTACCAGGTCCTCACCTTCCCGTGCTCCTTTGTCTTTGCTTCCTCTGTCTTTATTCTTCAAGGACCAACAATGTTCCATCTTGTGACCCACCTTTTTGCAATAAAAACACTGTAACGGTTCACTTCTCTCCCTGTGGCAATTTCTGGCGAAATGCCCTGTTTTCTGGCACACATAACACTTTCTCTGGTCTGCACTTCTTTGATCACCATCTCTCTTTCCTCTAATATACTTAACTCCTGTTGCTACTGCTGTGGGTTGCTCGGAGGATTTAAACCTTTCCTCTTCTATTAATAACCTGGAAGTTAATTCACTTAAGCTCTGATTTGTATCAGGCACAGATTCCCATGCGCTTCTAAAATGTTTAAACCTCTCAGGTAGTGACATAAGTATTTTAGTTATTATCATCTTCTCAGAAAGCGTTTCTCCTGCTTGCTTTAGCTTGGTTTTTAATTCCTCCAATTGTGATATGTACTCCGACACACTTCCATTCCCAAATTCCATTGAAAAAAAACAGCTGCTGCAATAAATGTACACTTACTTGAGATTCTTTTTCATAAACAGCCTTTAATTTCGACCACATATCATAAGACGTTTCGCACGATAATATATGGGTCAACGGACATTGCTCCATTCTCAGAACCAATAATTCTTGGGCCTTAGCATCCTTCTGCAGCCAATCTGTACGTGCTTCTCCAGCCACCAGTGGTTTTATTTTATTACCACTTACAATTTCGTATAAATCTCTTCCTTTTAATAACACTCTTGTCTGGAACTCCCATAACACCCAATTTTCATTTCCACTCAGCTTTAAGGCTGATCCTTTTTCCATTTTTCCTTTCTTTTACACTAAGGTCCGGTCTTTCCATCTCCTACTAAAGCTTCTATTAGCTAATAAACGATTAGTTGTCATGGAAACAATTCTTGTAACAATAGTATCCATGACAACTAATCGTTTATTAGCTAATAGAAGCTTTAGTAGGAGATGGAAAGACCGGGCCTAACTCACGCTAACCGCCTTTTAACTCGCAAGACGTACTTTTTTTTATTCCTCTTCCAACCTCAAAAAACCTCGTAGTTGTAGCAATACCTTTTTCACAACCCGCTTCCTTGCAAACACATGCCTGGGCCCATAACCACTATTGAATACTATGTGGAAGGCAAGGAAACACTTTATATTTTGGTTATTGAGTATTTAATTTATTAACACACACATTTTATATACTTGTGCCATTTTTACATTTGAGTCTTTTTTTCTTAACTAAAAAAACAAACAGCTGCGTATCCCTAGAAACACAACGGGATACCGGAGATTTACCAGTGATCTTCAACATAAAGCATGACTTACATTCTTCGACACACGTTTACAAAAACCTTCTTTACTCTTGAGAAACCAACATTCGTTTTTCCAGTGACCTGGTTTCTTACAATAATGACAAGTACCAGTTTTCCAATTTTTCTTCTTCCCTTCCTGAACGCATTTCTTTCCATTTATATCACTCATCTTCTTATTTGCTGCAAAAGCCTCAGCTACAACCACTACTTCATGTATACCACCTCGAGTTTTAATTCTTTCTTCCTCGATAATTAAATGTGAAGTCGATGTTTCAACGTTTTATCCGTTGTGCTATCCCATGCCGAGTGAAAATGTTTAATTTGTTCAGGCAAAGTCATGAGTATTTTATAAATATCAACATATTTTTGGGGGGTAATACCACGAGTGCTTAAAAATTATCCGGTTAATTTTTAAGCACGAATGGTATTTAGGGAAAATATTTCTCGAATAAAAATACTCGAAACCAATAGTATTTTTCAAAATGAATGCAAGTTCGGATACTGGAGTCTCTCGATCGAATGTGTACTTTTTTCGCAAAATGACAAACTGTCTCCAGACACTGTCCTTGCTCTTCTTCGTATTTTTGCATTCACTTTTAATAACATTTTCGTCAATTTCTCGTTCTGAGACATTCCCAAAACGGTTCATGACGTTTAACAAATTTGTTTTTTTAGTATTATGTTGTGGTCGCAAGTATGTCATGGCAACGTGGAATTTCCACTAGATTGGCATGGCAACGTAGAGTTTTCCAATTGTGCAATATGTTGTGTTACCCCTTTGTTTTCATATACATACGCATAGAACTACTGTTGTAGCGTATAAATACTAGCTACTGAAGGTTCACCAAAAAGAGACTGAAGTCTTTTCCACATTTCAGCTGATGTTTTAGTTGCTAATAATTGTGTAAGTACCTTCTCGTTAACTGAAGTAACGATAATCTTCTGTCCGCGCAAATCATCTTGATAATATTTCTTTTTTTCAGCATCATTTGCTGAACGAGTTCGACTTTCACCAACCACATCGTAATTTCCATCAGTTTTTAAAATTATAGAAACCTGGAATTTCCATGCTATATAAATCGACCCATTTCTGTCAAGATTGACAATTTTATTATGATCCGCGGAAGTCAATTTCAAATACTGTTATTTTCTTCGGTTACGTGTCTGGGCCCATGACCTGATGTTATTGCAGTAAGTAGATATAAATAGGCCGATATTGGATAAGGGCTCTTATGGGGTTTGTGTGTAAAATAAGGGAGCTTTATTCAGGTAAGTTTGTATGGGTGCGAGTGAGAAGGGTGCCTGTATTAGGGTGCGAGTGGGATGGAAGTAGTCCCTTCGTAGGCGTGTCTGGGCGTGTTTTGTGGGCGTATCGTCTGCCATCGGCCATTTTTGTTGTTGTTCGGCCATTTTTGTTAGGCCAGTAGGCGTGGTTTGTTAAAAAGTGGTTTTGTTTAAAAAGTGTGTGTGTATGCAACCGTGCATACTTTTTTTCTTGTGCGTTGTGGATTCGAACGCAGGTCCTGCTGAGTGGTAGTCTGTCGCGTTAAGCATGTGAGCTACCGGGGTGCGTCGTGGTTGTAGCGTTTGAAGT
Source organism: Hemicrepidius hirtus (assembly GCA_963082805.1). Taxonomy (NCBI): domain Eukaryota; kingdom Metazoa; phylum Arthropoda; class Insecta; order Coleoptera; family Elateridae; genus Hemicrepidius; species Hemicrepidius hirtus. The sequence continues at coordinate 9,403,508 of OY720165.1, forward strand.
TGTTATATGAAGGTGTAGTTGATCGTGTTATTTTTTTTCGTTTTAGGTACTAGTTATGCGATATTAAATAATTTGGAATCGGATATTTAATATGGGATATTTGATTTTAGTTAATGTCTTTAGTTGTAAATTTGTAGCGGAGCTGTAAACATGTATGAAACAATTATTCTCGAATTCATATTAGACGAAGTGTCACAACGTCACAGTTTTCAAAGCAGTATGCAGAGACTCAAACCTACCGTTATAAACGAAATAAGCATGTTTTTACGAAACTCTTATTGTGGACGTTTAGAAATTATTGGAGCGGTAAATTTTATTAGGAATGGTATTGAGGAAGAAATTAGTATTGAAGTACCACCCGTTGTAAATTGTGAAACGGTATTGGATGAGTGGTTTCAAGAATTAATAAACGACAGCGGCAGCATTAATCCTGACCACCTGCAGGCTATATATCTGGAGATTACTTCCAAATTTTTTATATCTTTCATTGATACAATCACGTGTAAAAGAGTTCGACTTTATTAGCAAACAAAAAAGAAATTGTCAGGTGAGGGATCCCTCGCTCGCTTTCAAGAATCTGAACTTAAGTCAAACGCCTTAGACCGCTCGGCCAACCTGACGACGACGTCGTTAACTGAAATTATTATTATAAGAAAGTGAACCACGTATTAATTTAGTACAAACTTGAAAGCTGAAGAAGTAAGAAGTACAACAAACAAAAAAAAAATGAATGCTGTAGCCGATTTTGTGATAGCAGGGATATGGAACAGCACCCTGCTGTTGTCTTACCCTCCCAACGTCGAAGAAGTTAGCGTTTCTCTTAGATTCTCCAACGGGTCTCTGACTGTGCAAAACCTAAGCGAACAACCTGGAGAATGGATTAATTTAACACCGTTTCAATTTAGAGGGCTGTTCGTGGTTAGAAAACGGATGCCCTCTGTCATACCGGAAACTCCCACTGCGAGGTTAATTTATGTAAAGGCCAAGTATATTTATAACAAGAAAATAGGAAATCGTGTCGAGTTCCTTTCTAATTGGGTACCTGTTATATGGAATGCTATCGGTTGTAACGATGAAGAAGTACCACAGCAGGCGAAACCTCACAAACAAGTGGATACATATTTTTTTGCGAGCCTTTTGATGCTCGGTGTGAACTTACTCTTGTGCATGATAGCCTTGGCAATTCGTTATTTAATTAAAAAATATTACAATTCATACCATGTTTAATGATAGTTTTATTTTCTCGCTCTCTCTCTCTTATGCAATGTAATAGAATTTAATAAAAAAAACATACAATGAAAACAAGTTTTATTTTTACACACAGAGTACAATAAAAAATCAATTTTACGATAGAGAAACTCGAATGGTACCAGTAATAAATATACTGCACACAGGACACTTGGTAATTTGTTGTGAACAAGCTATACAAGACGTTAAGTGTCCACAGGGTAAACAAACAATATCTAAACCGTTACTAAAACACATTTTACAAACATTATTAATAAATTTGAAGTTTTTGAGATTACTTGTTGCAGCCAATTAATGATAAAATAAAGAAAAACAAAAGAGTTTTCCAAATGTAGAAAATATATATATTTCGGTTTTTTAAACCTTCTTCAGTATTAACATATTAGTATTATTTAATAGTTGCGAAAATGTTACATTCTGTAAATAAAATTAATAGATAAGTGAAAGGAATCCTCCTCAAAAAACTTTGTAAAATCTTACCTGATAAGAACAAAAATTATGAATTAAAAAAAAAAAAAGTTTAAAAATTAAAATTAGGTGGAATTAACACACCAAAACACATTTATTAATTTCATTTTGTAAGATTTAAATAACAATAAAGCAATTCTAGAAACGACAACGTCAACTATTTAAAACTGCAAAATTTAAATATGGTTGAAAGCAAGATAAGAAATTTTAAATGTAAAAGGCTCATATAAACAAATAACCAATATGTCAAGAGATTTTCATAGCGTCAATATTTTAAAAGTACAAGAAATCTAACAGCAAGGAAAACTATACTTTCTAAAATTCACAAATCCACTGAATTCCCCTCACCCACAAATGTGAGGGGAATTCAGTGGATTTGTGAATTTTAGAAAGTATAGTTTTCCTTGCTGTTAGATTTCTTGTACTTTTAAAATATTGACGCTATGAAAATCTCTTGACATATTGGTTATTTGTTTATATGAGCCTTTTACATTTAAAATTTCTTATCTTGCTTTCAACCATATTTAAATTTTGCAGTTTTAAATAGTTGACGTTGTCGTTTCTAGAATTGCTTTATTGTTATTTAAATCTTACAAAATGAAATTAATAAATGTGTTTTGGTGTGTTAATTCCACCTAATTTTAATTTTTAAACTTTTTTTTTTTAATTCATAATTTTTGTTCTTATCAGGTAAGATTTTACAAAGTTTTTTGAGGAGGATTCCTTTCACTTATCTATTAATTTTATTTACAGAATGTAACATTTTCGCAACTATTAAATAATACTAATATGTTAATACTGAAGAAGGTTTAAAAAACCGAAATATATATATTTTCTACATTTGGAAAACTCTTTTGTTTTTCTTTATTTTATCATTAATTGGCTGCAACAAGTAATCTCAAAAACTTCAAATTTAACTTTAATTCCAGCCTAAAAAAAATATAATATTAATAAACTTAGAGGCTGCAGGTGCTATAACAATTTCGGATGGGTGTGGTCTGGAAAACTATTCGGCCTGATCTCAATAAAAGAATCCGATGAAGTCGATGGTTGATTGAATTCGGTGATTAAAGTAGAGGTTGGTGCAGGTGGTTGAATACCTACAGCATCATCTGTGGTGGTCGTTGCCAAGGAGATTGGAATGTTGGGACAGTTTATTCCGGTGATCATGGAGCAGTCAGGCGAAAATTGTATATGTGCTTCCCAGGGGGTTAGAAGCGTGCAATAAATGTTTGCATATAATAAACAAAATGGGCAGCGTACTCTATCTTCAACGTTGGTGTAATAATAGCCCATCTTAGCTAATACTTCGGGCTCAGGATCTCGCAGAGGCCAACTGGTGAATGTTGCTAGGCGATTTTTTTCACTATACATGTCCTCTGTAGCCATATTAAAAAATTATTAGCATTTATCACGACCGCGGACACACAACAACTAAAAGTTCTTGCGTGGTGCTATCCCTATTGAGAGATCTCGGCTTGTTCCTCAAGGCCGACGTTACGGTGGTCGTTCACACAAACATGTTTCAACACGTTTTTTTTTCTTGTGTAAAAGCAGTGGTAAAACCTAGTATAAAATATGTTTTTTTTAGGGAGGATCCGTTATATCATAATGACCCCAAGGTAAAGAATTAATCCCATCCTGTAATATATACCTTTTATTGTCGAAAGAGTCTAAAGCTTTTTTCTTTATTATAAAAGTAGAAACGAGATGTCTCTTAGAACGTATTGTAGTATTAGTTGTATAAAATGATTGGTTATTGTGTAGACAGTCGTAGTATGATTGAAAGGTGATTCTGTTTTTTAGGGCTACTCTACCTACACCCTTGGCCTTTTTAATTTCGTAATTGTTTTCGTTGTCATCGTCGTTGTCGTCGTCGTCAGAGTTATCTCTATGTTGTTTTTGTAATTTTAAAGAGTACATTTTTGCACGCAAACCCACAAAACTCGTTATAACTTTCCCTTTTAATTCATCTTTGAATTTACCCAGTACCTTATTATTTATGCGCGGAATTCTGTATAAATTTTCAGGGTGGTAATCAAATGTGTCAAAGGGTGCCTGACTGCCCTTCTCCTCAATTTCGTCCCTCAAAAACTTGTAAATATCGTCTTGAAAGGCATAGATAAACGAGTCCGTGTCAGTGTACAGCAACGTTACCGGATGACGCAATTTTGGATTACGAATTATGTCTTCGTAATGGAAAGAGTACATTAAAAGTTTGGAGAGGTCTAAAACAGTGATCCCTAAATAGATGGGCTTATTATAAAGAATAGACGTTTTGTTTAATTCTACTGCAACCATATTCTCTTTGAAAATAGTGAAAGATTTAAAGTTTGGTTTTGCAATTAATTTACGCGCTTGTTCCCAAGTGGTGGCCAATCGTACGACACGATAGGTACGCAAATTTTCCATTGACTTTCCATAAATACAGTTATTAAACAATATAAATAGGTCCTTCTCAAAGTTATTCTTAGCCCTAGCACGTAAACTAGTGTTGAGATCGATATATTCCTTTAACCAAGGTTTTTGGGTGAATTTAAGTATTCTGTGAACTTTATTTAATTTAAGACCGTGCAATAGGCATTGCAGCAAATTTCTAACGTGAAGTATGTATTTTTTCTTGTCAAAAGTGGTGGCCATTAATTTTACGTAGCGAGATTTGAGCGGGGCCAGCTGTTCCGGATAGAATGGTAAACACGTGTGGGCATCGTGAATCTCGGGGGGATACCACAGATCAACTTCTAGAAAACAAGATACGCTATCGGCGGTAGTGTTGTCGTTGGTTGGAAATAGCAACGCAGCACATGAGACATCGCTATAATTAGAATACACCACAGACTCGGGATTTGGTTTAATATTTTTTAATTTGTTTTCTATACAGGTTATTTCATCTTCGTTCTCGATCCATTCGAAATTAGCATAGGGTAAGGGTTGAGACATGGCGTATCCGTACAAATTGTTCGCGTCCACGTACATCAAATAATTTTCCGGTAGAGTAGGATTGTAATTTTCGGGGTTGTAGTGATTGTTAGCCCTTGAATAGCGCTGTGAACATTGTACTAGACCACCGCGAATGCCTTTCTCGATAAATAAAATTTTGTTTGGATCGTCTAATACTTCTAGCGAGATACCCGTTTTTTTAAGAGCAGCATTCCAAGACAGCCCTGGGGCGGTCACGTGATGTGCAGGATCGATTGTATAAACATCTAAACATAAATTTCTAAATTGTTCAAAAACGTCTGTTAAAATTTTGACGTCGCATTTCAGGTACAGGTCGCTGTACTCTCCCAATGTTTGAACACCAAACGTGTTCCATGCACTTTTTGCATGTGCATAATTTTCTACTGAGACGGTGCTTTCTGAGAGCGAACTGTAGAACTGGTCTCGACGTGGCAGTTGACCTTCCTCGAGCCGTGCCCACGAATTTAAATATTCGTAGCACAGCGTACCTTTGCGCGACATTAATTGGAAATGCGCGTCATCAGGAAACGCTTCGCGTGTATACTTAAACATTTCAGGAGTTAAATTTTTAGCTAAACTATCTAAGCTTTGATTCATGAAACGAAATGAGTCTATAAAACGCCACCTGTACCCGTTATATACTTTCGTGACCGAAATATAATTTTCCTTAGTTATAGGTAATAATTGAATGGGTTGACTGTTAAAATCGAGTTCTTTTATAATAAAATGCATATCGTAACCTGATAAATTATGCATAATGATTGGTATGTATTTGCCTACTTTATAATTTAGATTGCAACCCTGACACAATGCTAACCTGAATTTCCCCGTCTCGTGCGCGTGATCTCTACATTTTACTATTACCTCGTCAAAGGCTTGTTTACAGTGAGGACAATGCGTTGCGTTATCGAAGCGCGCCTGTTCTTCCTGTGTTAACGGTACCGACATGGGTACAATATTACTTAATTGTTCTTTAATAGCGTCCGTCTCCTCCTGTAACCTCCTAACAAACCATTTTTCAGGATTTCTCCCCCTATAAAAATCGTAATGTGACAACGAATCATCGTAAGAATACACCACTTGATATCCCACCGAATACGGTACGTGTTTTTGAATGGGTCTAGTGTATGAAGAAAATGATACGTCATCGTCATCCTCCTCGCCCCTCATCCCTATCACCGGTTCAATTAAACATTCAAAGTCCGCGTAAATAACCACCGGATGTTGTATTTCGTACTGAAACTTGTCAAACGTTAATTTTGATTCTTTCGTATTCGGTTTGGGTAGTCTAAGGTTAACTGGATCTACCCTGGAGCAGTCTTCGGAATGTTGTTTGAGAATACGTTCGCTAGAAAAATGATTTAGACACCTATCGCAAATAAACTGTGTATGTTGATGGTTAGATATTTGTTTGCTGCATAGACGAGAAAGATTTTTTAATCAAACAATAGTGACTTTTATTGTTACCCGCATGTCCGTTCCAACCACGAGCTGTGAGATATAACATGTTAACGTGACGTTGTTTGACCTCTTTTGTATGATATAACGGACCTATCACCACATGTTTCTTATCCAAACCAAAAACGTTTATAGAAATTGTAGGATTTTTCCGTTCGAAATGTTTTATATCGGTCAGTTTTACAGGAAACGTAATACCGTTAAAATTAAATAAATTTTCCAAATTTTGATGAGGGTAGGAAGAAGGGGCGCATACATTCCTTCCATTAGCAGGAGGATACAATGCGGCTAATAAAACAAAACCGAAACACCTGTCATCTAAATTTCTAATGTTTACCACTGCTTTTGTCACCTTGATGCGTGCAGGTAAGTCAATGTAGCTGGAGGCACCACGAATTGGCTCGAATTTACACAAATTGACTGCTAGATTCACTATTCTATGTAAAATCCATCCGCTACCTTCGCTTTCACATTCTTCCATCTATTGAAAGACCAAAAACAAAGAAAAAACCATTTTAATCAGTTACACAGACAGAAAAACAAATAAAGTTATACCTGTATAAGACTGTTGTCTCTTATTTGAGTGAAAAAAATATTTCTAATGTTAGTGGAGCGTGTAACTTGAACGTTGGCTGTGTTGAAATATTTCCTAGCAATCACAGAACGGTCGTGACTACATTGACTTTGATGGCTTTATTCCTGGTTCTTCTAATAGTTGCATTAATTTTTTGGATGAAAATGGGTAAAGCATTCTCGAAAAATTCCCCTGGATTATGTATGGAATGGTTTATAATCACGCCTGTAGACAGTCTGTTTTTAAACGCAGAATCCACCTGTGTGTGTGTGAGATAAACAGTATATTTTTAAGAAAAAATAAACGAAAAATTAATAATAAATATTACCTGAGCCCATTCGAGACTATGATTAGGCTTACGATCTCCGTATCTTCCGCTTCTCAGCTTTGCTCGTATTTGAACACATAAACCCAACAATTGACCGAGCACTGTTTCCAGATGTTTTTTTCTACCTACACTGCTTTCACCAGTCTCGCTTTTTCCATTAATAATAAGTTCTCGAATAAGTTTTATATTTTTTTCGTTCAACTCGTATATACGAGTTGCTTCCTGGCTCGTTACGCACACCCCCAAAAATTCTTGAACAATTGTAACCAACCTCTGATATTCCATTTTTTGTTTTTTTTTGTGGTGTTGCTAGTGGTCTTCTAGTACCTGCATCAACCAACTACTAACGTACGTTGTTTCAAAACTCAATAGATATAGCAACTATCCCACTACAACAATCACCTGTGCACCTTGCTAACTTAAAAAAATAAAACCAGACATCGCAGACATATATAATTATATAGTATAGGTAAAAAGCAATACAATAATAACTTTACAAAAAAAATCAATATTAAAAATGTTATAGTACATACAAAACATCTTTTGTTATTGTTATAGGTAGTACATGATTACATACACAAATCAATGGTTATACAAATCAATAAACAAATCAATGGTTATACAAATCAAAGCAAAAAAACCCTACTACTTACACGCACAAAGATTATTGAATTTTTTTTAAATATTTTTCAATGTAGTACAATGTTTTATTTTTTTTACAAATCGCAAGTATATTATACTAAGCATATTATTATAATAAAAAAGAAAAAACCTTACGTTTTTTTAATTTTTTTGCTTGGTGTGGGTGGGGGGGTAGCAACAGCACTGCTAGTACTACCACTAAGAAACTCCGATCTCTTGATGAATTTTACTAATGAAGTAGGATTACTTCCTTTAATGGGATGGGCTCCCTCGAAAATAAAGAATAAAGAATCCTTTTGCACATTTAAAACTGCAATTTCGTCTTCTCGCATCGCAGTAAATCTACGTGGTAAATAGACAATGCACTCGGCCATTTCCAAAACGACAGCCCTCTCATGGAATTGTGTTTTCACAAATCGTACATCGGTATAATGATAGGGATGGCCTTTCCTTAAATCGGAAATTTTTAATACGGGTTTCTGCAGTAACATACCTACAGCGTTAATTGAGTTGAGCTTGCTTTCGTCCTCGGCAATTCGCTTCTTCTTGATGGGAACCACTTCAACGTCCACATACTCAGGTATTTGAGATAGTATTTCCCTTGGAAAAACTTCTAAATCCTCATCTTCAATCAAGGTGGAGGTTGTTGTTGTACGGTCAGAAGATGACATGTTGATGCTTGTAGAGAGAGAGACGGCTACGTAGGTATACTAGAAGAAAACTGTTCTGCTAGAAAACACTGAATGATGCTATTGAAATTTTACTGTTGAATTTATACTTACTAAAAAAATCCTTTACCACCTCCACCTCACCCCCTTATACTTGCGACACGTAAAAATATTAACAGTGCTATTGAAAATATCTAGAAAAAAGAACACAAATAAATTACAAGTGTACCCTGGTGGTACCATCACGTCGTTTAGATAATTTTTGTGGTGCAGCCTGACACCTTTCAATACATCCATCTCTGTATTGTTCACATATCTCCAATGTATTACAACCTCCCTCTCGTTCCCTTCGATTGTATAAGCGATTACATTTCTCGTAACAATTTTCCCGATTTTCGTTATATTTCCCACTCCAAGCGTCATTAATCATTTCCGTTAATTCATCGATTTCGTATAGCAGTCCCACATTGATGGAAAGCAGATTTGCTATATTTGCCCGTTCGGTAATTAACGTATTGGTACAGTTTTGGAACGCCACTGAATCCTCATAGTGTTTAGAGTTAAGCTCTAACAAATCTTTATCGCACGCTAGCCAGCGTGTTTTGAAATCGGTGCTGTTTTTTTCATTGTAGTAGGTAGAGGTGGCTCCTAAAAAAATAATGTAGTAATTTTATTCCTAAATTATTACAATAATATTATATTATTTACTACCTTCTAAAGCAGCAACATTGTTGACTAGAACAGGACCATCTGAGTTCGATTCATAAACTTGCATATGGAATCCGTTGGGGTTACTGAAGGGGGTCCATTGGCTTTGTACCAAAAACGATTTATTTACTCTATGTGCGATAAGGGTTGATCCAGTTTCGATATTATAGCTACTGTTCAAAATGGGGGTGTGATTGATATTACCATTAATTTCCAAAAACCAAAGGCCAGCAGCGTAAAGAAAGAGTAAACCAAACATGTTGCTGAAAAATATATCAGGTTGAAAAAAATAGAAAATATTGAATTAAAATTGAAAAAAATATAATAGTTTTCCTTAATATTCCATATTTCTACAAGAATACACTTATGTAGCGCTAAATAAATAATACACATTAAAAATAAAATAGAGAATGTAGGTAGTGAAAAAAATAAAAATTCAATTTTGTCTAATATTTCTACAGAGATACAGGGGGAAACATACTACATATGAAATAAACTTGAACTCTGAAAATATTGAATTATTAATTGAACTCGAAAAATATTGAAATAAATTTGATATTAAGAAACCTAGGAGGCACTTAATTAAATATTAATATAACATACCTGAACGTATACACTCGTTGACAATGAAACTTGTATTCACTCTGAATTAAACAAATAAACTTCCTGGTTATATATAATGTTTCACATTTTAAAAATTGATAAAATCATGCAGCACTTTCGAATAAAATGTGTGTAGGTCATACATATTTTCAAATAACACATGCATGCACGTAAACAGATTTCGAATTTTTAATTAAAATTAACTACAATGTAAGTAGCTAAAGGCCAGCAAAGCAACTTTTACAAAAGCAGGTTGGTGATAGGTTAAACCTCGCTCGCTCGATGGCTTCAAACCGGGTCATTAAAAATAATAAGATGATTTACTGATGTATTATTATCGGTTAGTTCGGGTTTTTTAAAATTAAATCGCATAATCGACTGTTTATGTAAATTATTTTAAAGGAATTTAACATGTTTTTTTCAAACATGCATGTATTAATTGACATTTTCAAGCGTAACTTTGTTAAAATCCCTGATTAAATAATAAATATTAAATAAAATATCGAATTCAACAGGAAATAATAAGATTTATTTATTACGTTATAATTCTTATTATCTAAGTGTAATACCTGGGACTTCAAGAAAACTATTATTTGCTATTTACATCGATAAAAAAAAGGTTATAGGTATAAGATTTATTTTCTAATAAATTTTCGAATGAATCTTTTTAATAGTACGTTATTTACTAATAAATTTTCAAAAGGATCTTTTAGAAATTTTACAAGTCGTTTTTTTATATGAAAAATTATACATCGATAACCTCGCTATCGTATAATTATATGTAATTATATGAAATAAATTGCTTACTCATAAAAAAATAGTTTATTTTCAAAACATCTTATCTGCACTGTTGCAACAAACAACAAACTCATTACTTATAATAACTCAAGCGAGAAAATCGTTTTCTTGCCGAGATGAAAATTATATATTAAAAAATACAAGACATGTATGCAAATGTAGCAATTAACTTTTTGAAGAAAGCACATGATCGGAATTTATCTCGTATAAATTCAAAACGTTTTCACTGTGCACCATAGTTCGTTTTACAATGTGGTTACGAGTCGATGATTCTTGGTGGTGCTGGTGTTAGGCTTTGCACAATGCGTAGATTTCTATAATAGTCATAATCGGGAAATGAGGTAGAAGGCCCCACACCAACTCCTGCCCGCCTCCTGCCTTCATGCGGCAGCGGTACATATTTTAATAATTTGGCGGCAGGAATACTGCCGCCATCATGCTATAGCCGTAGACATTGAGGTGAGTAGTTTTCTTTTTTATTTTGTTTTTGTTTCATGTATTCTTTTAGCAGTATAAGGGGTTTTTGTTGCCTCACATGTTATTTGTCAGCTGATGACGTCTCATTAAAATATAACTCGCTGCTTGAGGGCTGGGGGGCAGACAAAAAAAGACCAGGGTTCTACCTGCCACCCCAATGCCGCTGGTGTCTCCTTTATCTCTACTCCGACAATTCGTGGTTCATTTAACGAAGTGTTGGTTTTTGATTTATAAAACTTTTTGTCTTTATGGGAATTTGTCAAAGCCAAGATAACTGGTAAAGTATGATGAGGATGATGGACAGCACATTTTTCAATAATCATATTAATTATAACTCGTTGTGTATACCTGATGAATTTTTTTTCATCTTATTTTTCGATTGTGACTATTTTAGAAATCTACGCAGGCCACCCCAATGTTGATGGTGTCTCCTTAACTCTATGGAGATGACCCCTTTTTTTATTTTGGTTGATGAACAAATCTTGTGTTTATGGGCTGATTATTATTATTATTATATTCTTGATGTAAATTTTGCGGTGGAAATCAACCTTATTTTTCGACTGTCACTATTTTAGAAATCTACGCAGGCCATCCCAATGTTGATGGTGTCTCCTTATAACTCGAACTGTATGGAAATGACCCCTGAAATTGGATGTAGCTGTACATGATTTCTTTTTTTCATCTTATTTTTCGATTGTGACTATTGTAGAAATCGACGCAGGCCACCCCAATGTTGATGAACTCGAACCTTGACGATTTGGACTACGCGTCGAATACGTTGCTATATGGATTGGTGCAAAATTGCTTTGACCAGGAATTTGAAATGGTTGCCTCATTTTCCTATTATGACTATTATAGCCCTTGTACCTACTTACCTGTAATCTTCAGAACTTTCCAGCTCCATACTCCCTTCATCAGGCACCTTACTAACCTCGTTAGCAAAGGAGCTTACAGTAACAGATTTATTCGACACTGGTGAAGGGGTATGTCATTGATGGTTTTTAATACTTATTCATTTTCATAATATTTTTGTTGATGATGAATATTATTATTTATTGAACTATGAAGGTAAAAAAAAAACCCCTTCTATTGCTGAAAGAATACATGAAACAATAAAAAATAATAAAAGAATTGGTACTATATATTTAATAATTTTAAAACAATAATGTATAACTTGTAGTTGATGTTTTTTTATATTTTTTTATTAATAATAAGAATAAAAAACATGTTTTTTAGTTATTTTACAAAGTCGTTTTTTTCAATCCAAGAATTGTGAGAAGTATCAAAACCTAACCACTTAACATAATATTTATTGTCTCGTTCTTTTAACACTTTTTCCACTAGATAAATGTCTTTAAGGCGTTCGTCAACTTTTTGCAGTTCTTCCGGGTAGATGCAGCCCTTAATTGGTTCTCCCTCTAAATCTTCAAGCAAATAAGTGATAAGACTGGTGTTAAAATCGTGATTCGAAGTCACTTTAACAACACGAAACAGTTCAGTAGACCAAGATGGTAAATAACCTTTAGTGAAAAGGGATTTAAATTTAGAGATACGCACAATGTTGCCTACTTTCAAGTTTTTTTTTTTTAGGGAGGTTTTCTTTTTGAGTGCTCCTGTTGACACAGCCGTTTGTTGATGGACAAATGTTGTTTTTTTCTTTACATCAGCAGGACAAATTCCTATACTACGATGTTTTCTTTGGTTATATTTGGCTGTTACGTTTGTAAGTACTCCTGTCGACGACGACGTCGCTTGCTTCCTGTCTCTGCTACCATCAATCCATTTATAACTTCCATTATAGCTAAACTCTTTGAAAATCCAAGTTTTTAAGGTACGAATCAATCTTTCAGCCATGGATGCCTTCTGTGAACTAAACGTTGAATAATGCACAATGTTGTAGCGGTTCATAAGTTTACTAAAGTGAGAGTTGTAGAATTCTGTACCGCGGTCAGTAAGCATATTTCTAGGTACACGTCCGCCTGATGACTTTAAGATTTTCTCGAAAGCTGTCGCCACACATTCTGCAGATTTATTTAAAAGCGGCTCGGTCCATGCGTACCTGGAATAACTGTCAATCACCACTAGTATAAACTGATGACGTCTATTTATTTCTTTGTAGGAAGTTAAATCTGCAAGGTCAGCTTGCCATAAATTATCGAAACCACCTGTAATAAATTTACGGCGACTGAAATTTTTCCTGGCCGGCTTATGAAGTTCGTTTGTTAACAATCGTTTTTTATTAATTACGTCTATATGCGCTGGTTTTTTTTGAGCGGACTCTGACACTCCCATCGCCCCAGGTGATACCATTATTTACTTTTGCTTCTAGATTACCCAACCTATCTGTTAAATCTTCGTTGATGGGTCGAATCGATTGATCCAGTAGCTGCTCGAACTCCAGTTTTTGTTTTTTCAACGCTTCAGTAACGGTACTGTCCGTAGGAATTTGACCTTGCGTGTAGCTGGCTACAAGAGGTCTCAATTTCTCCAAACCGTTATTTATTTCAATGAGCTTGGGGTCAATACGAGAAGTGTAGAATGTGTTAATCTGATTAACAACTGTTTCACAGCTGACCTCTGCCATCTGTGTTAACACAAACTGTTTTGTAACAGCGTCGCTTTCATCTATGGGATCACCCAGGTTCCGTAAACGCTTATATTGCACGTCCAAATCTCCTTCCTCGGTCGCCACCAACAATAGGGATTGATTTGGTGGTGGCGGTATACGTGTTACGTCACCGTTGCTACCTACACGTGTCTTGGATTGTATGTAACGACCAAATTTATCCACAGGCATTATTATTAATTATTATTCAACTATTCCCTCTTCACGGAGTTCTTCTATGATACTTTGAATTTCGTTTCGGTGATCGGAGTGGCCTGCAGCACGCGACGCTATTAATAGTCTCAATCGTTGCACCAGTTCTGACGTTTTGTTCCAATACACAAACTCGACCGGTTTACTATTGAATTGTTTTAAAAAATTGCTACTAGCCTTCTTCTTTTTCTGCTTCCTTTTTTTATTGTTGATGTTGTCAAGACCTCTACCCGATGATGAATGTGGTAATATACCGTAAGAGTTAATTTTTTTATACAACGGAGTTTTAATTATTTTCCTGTATTTGTCAGTTTTGCTGTCGGTCACGGGCCCTTGAAAGTCGGCTCCTCTCCGATACGCGTTTGTATCAAATATAATGTTGATGTATTGGGACAGTTCGTGAGCATTGTAATCCGTGGGATTTTTTAATACCATCAGTTGGTATAGACCGTCCGTACCCGGATATATCTTACCTCGGATCTTTAAATCTCTACCTACTATTTCTACGCGCGAATCTCCAAACTGCCACGCTTCCGTTTGAGCGTTGAACTTTACACCGAAATTTGTTCTATCAAGATTCTTGCCTCCTAAAATGAGCAAACTCACGTATTTTCGAGGTAGCGATTTGTATTGTGCTAAATACTCCGATCCAGAAGGTCCTGCAAGCAGCTTTCTCCTAATTTGCTGATCGTCCTCGTGTGTGCGGTCTAGATCCTCGCTCGTTTCTTCCTTTTCTTGTTTTTGTTGTTGTTGTTGTTGTTGTTGATACGTTAACAGTTGCGGAAGTGGCGATCTAGGCTGTTTTCTCTTAAACTCAAAGGAGGCAGGAGTAATTTCTGCTGCAGCAGCAGCTGCGGTGGATTGTAGTTTTTTTTTGTTTTTGCTGTTGTCTGCAATTTTACGTAAGGGTTCCAATATCGGTTTGTGTATGCGCTCAAAGACCCGTTCGTTAGTCGTTACTCCTTCCCTTAACGATTTTAACTTTCTGCGTACGGACTTGGTCGCCTCCACTAGATTTTGCGTCACCTTCTTGTTATGATCTCCCTCCGCTAGCAACAATTGAGACATTGCGACGATGCGAAGTGTTCAGTCTGTATGTCTATCCGTGAGTCTGTCTGTGTGGCAAGGCTGTCGAATAGATTATGAGCTTTCAATTTACCGCGCTTTATTATTATCATCGACTACGATAAAACCGTCAAAGCATTTGCGATATCTGCCTAAATTTAATTCGCTATCCTTATCGATGGTGAGAAATCCGTAATCGTCGCGCCAACATTCTATACACACCTCGGAAAATCGCTCGAAAGCCATGTCAGTGCTTACGTGATCGTTAAACACCCTCTTCAGGTTGAGAACATCTTGCTTGAACAGAATTATCATGTTGGCATTGTCACGAATCAAGTGTTTTGGGACACGCGCATAACTTTGACACAGGTAAAAACAGTCGGTTAAATGGTGACGGCCCATAGAAAAGTAGAGGCGCATTGGTTGTTGATTGTCGCAGGAAACGTCGTCGAATATAAACACGGAATTGGGTTTTGCAGCGCTCGGTTCCACTATCTCTTCGTTTTCTTTGAAACCGTGGTACGCTATGCCACGAATACGTTTCAATACTTGCACCAGGTATTGATATTTAGGTTGATGTAACGATCTACTGTACACGTACACATTCTCAAATTTTAAGCCGTTCGGGTGCGTTAAGAGACTTATCATGGCCAGAGTTTTTCCGCAATTGGACGGACCACAGATTATGCATCTTATGCTGTAGGGTAGCAAGGGACCGTGTCGCCTAAGCAATTCTTGAACGCCCCCGCCTCCGCTTGCAAATTCACAACTTTTATCAATAGGAAGCGTTAGTTGCTTCTGTCGCTGTTTAATAATCGTTAAAGGCATCTCTCTCTCACTCTCACTCACTTACCATCAGAACAGACGTCTTAACGTATATAACAAGCGTGTTACATCACGTTACCTTTTAAATGTTGGTGCACGCGACGGGGGAAGGAGTGATCAACAGTCTAATTAACAAGTTACCCTTTGAGGCACATTTAAAAGGTTACAATTTCTGTGGAGCAGGTGAGAGAGAGAGAGATAGCTTTTTTTCTGTGTACAATTATTATTATAACACTTTCTTCTTTAGGTACTGTAATGGTTTCATGGGTTGGCTTTGATTTAATGTTTTATGTTTCCTTAGTTATCTTATTATAAAAAATAAACAAGTTTTCAATTTGTATTTAAAATAATAAACATCATTCTCCAACATTCTCCAAAGATCTTACATTTAATTTATATTTATTTAAATATATTGTAACATCCGTTACATTTGGTGACCCCTCCGACTGATTTGGACAAGAAAAATGATAAAAAATTAATGATGTATTGATATGGTTTTTTAAATGGTACTAATGGTTTTGCTACTGCTATTGACTATAACTGGATATTATCAAAGATAAGTGTTTGGTGCTAATTTATCAATTTTAGTTTGAAAGACTCTCAATTTATATTATACACTCCTTGAATGCTATTTTTTTTAAAATTCATTTAATATTGGACTCAAACGTCAAACGTCAAATATGACATAAATCAATTTCAAAATTAATTACAAACATTTTATTTTAAATTTTGGTTGGTGCGAAATGAATTTTTTGGGGATAAAGTCATTAATTAATATGGAAGGGGTTATGGGATGGATTTGGATGTCATTTATGGTGCGATTGGGGCAGATGATAGTGGTTTTTTGTTTGAAATAATGTTTATTATTTGTTTTGGGATGATTGGGGCGATAATTTTTTTTTACTTTTTATAATTACACATTTCAACATAACTAATACACATCTACATCTCTTTCTTAATTGATTGTGTAAGTCGAACAGATAATTCCTCAGTTTCGATAATCAATTTATGCAATTTGACTCTTAACCGGAATTTATCTTAATTAGTCCAACTTCACAATCTACCTTACAAACTTCTTATGCTTACTTATAATTCACTCAATCATGCAAATACAACATTCATCTCCATTAAATATTAACAAATACAAATACAACACTCACATCCATTAAATATTAATTTTCTCTTCACCAGATGGTTCCTCATAATGATAATCAAATTTGTGCAATTTGACTCTAAACTGGAATTCATCTTGGTTTAACAATCTACTTACAAACTTTTAATCTAAACTCACTCATTTTCACTTCTAATACAAATACACTAATACACACAATTAACAATTTTTGTTTCTAATTTTTTTTTTGAGTTTTTTCAGTTTTGTATATTTTTGTATCCACTATCATCAAGATTGGAAGCAACGAACATCAACAAGAAACGAAGAAATAAAGAAAAAAGAAAATTTATTATACTTATGTTCAATTTTATATTTGTAATTGTTTTCTGAAAAGATGGTCAAGTGTTTTGCAGCTTGGAATGTTCAGCATCACTGTTCATCCAAAGTTTTCACTTACCCAAAGATTTGTTTCTTTTCTTTTTTTGGAGGGGGGTAGTGTAATGGTTTCATGGGTTGGCTTTGATTTAATGTTTTATGTTTCCTTAGTTATCTTATTATAAAAAATAAACAAGTTTTCAATTTGTATTTAAAATAATAAACATCATTCTCCAACATTCTCCAAAGATCTTACATTTAATTTATATTTATTTAAATATATTGTAACATCCGTTACAGTACAAAGCTAGAAAAGAGACTGCAAAGGGGTGACAGAGGCATAAATCAATTAGACGCGGCGTGTAGAGAACACGACATAGCGTACGCTCAGCACGAGAATAATTTAAAAGAGCGACACCGTGCAGACGCGGTGCTTGCAGAAAAAGCGTGGCAACGCGTGAAATCTAAAGACGCTACTTTCGGTGAAAAGGCAGCCGCTTGGGGAGTGACGAATATTATGAAAGCGAAAACAAAATTAGGAATGGGCTTGAGAGGTAAAAATAAGAGGAAAAAGAAGGCGACCACAACTTTCGGAGCGGTAGTGCGCGATACACGTGCTTCCGTTAAAAAGGTTATACCGTTTGAATTAGGTGAGGCCTCCAAGGTTGCTCTGGTTGCGGCTAGGAAAGCAATAAAAAAGGCTGGTGGAAAGAAAAAAATTCGTACACTACAGCGTGTCATACCTGTACCAAAATCTTCCGGGGGTATACTACCTTTGTTACCCGCCCTTTTCGGAGGGCTAACAGCCCTAGGATCGTTAGCAGGCGGAGCAGCGGGCATAGCAAAATCAGTGAAGGCAGCACAAGCAGCTCAAGCTAAACTAGCCGAACAAAAACGACATAACCAAAAACTGGAAGGTATTGCGCTCGGTAGCGGTCTCTACATGGGGCCCAGGAAAAAATCATCAGGCTTTGGTCTGTATCTATCAAAGAAACCCTCTTCAAAAAACTTTTAAAGTTGCCCCGACGTCCCCTGACCGACGTTGACATTAAGAAATATGCCGGGGCGCTAATACCTCACTTTAGGGGTGTCTTTATGCGTGATTCTCTGCCTAAGCGTGTACGGAAAAACGAATGTGGAGTGTTAAATTTAGACGACAGCAGAGGACCGGGCACTCACTGGGTAGCATACAAAAAAGTAGGAAGTCGCGCTGAATATTACGATTCTTTCGGTGATCTCAAGCCACCACCAGAGCTAGTCGAATACCTAGGAGCAGGAGGAGGTTCAAAGGTTAAAATATTATACAATGCGATAAGGGAACAGGACCCACGATCGTATAAATGCGGTCACCTGGCTCTAGCATTTCTATCGAAAGACAAACGTTGAGCACGTCGTTACATAAGAAAGAAAGAAACAATGCTCCACAACCAAATAGTACTTATCATATTATAACAATTCCAAACGGAGCTTATGAGATTACCGCATTAAACGAGTTTATAAATAAGGAAATGGTACATCAGGAATTCGAAGAAGAAGAACAAGAACAAGAGGGTCATGCTACTGCCACTACTACTACTAAAAAGAGATCCACCACGCCACGAAAAAAGAGGGTTGGTGGTAAAGAGGGAGAGGAAGCGAGAGCGTTCACGCTTCGCGCCAACACAAACACTTTACAATGCGTCATCCACTGTCCCAAGTACGCAATTGATTTCACGCATCCTGACTCTATCGGACGCATGCTAGGATTTTCACCTGTGGTATTAAAAGCAAACATAATTCACAGTTCAGATCTCGACGTGCAAATATCCCCGGCTACTAATATACGGGTACAGTGTAACATTACAGGCGGTGCGTTCTTAAACGGAGTTCCCGATCACACACTCTTCGAATTCGCGTTGGACGCGGAACCGGGCGAGATGGTTGCCAAAGAGCCCTCCACCGTGCTCTATTTAAACGTAATTCCGAAAACATTCTCGGACATTGTGCTCTGGCTCACCGATCAGAACGGTAAGTCTATAAATTTCGGGAACGAACAAGTATCAATTCGTCTAGCACTGAAACAATGGGAATAGATTTTACTGCTGCAGCTGCACCAAATATAAACTACTCCGTCACAGAGCAACCGGTCATTAGGGGATCAGCTTTGATTAACGGTGGTTCCTCCTCCTCCTCCACCCAAAATAATAGATTATCCTCTGGAGATTTACAATTCCTCAGGTCTATCGGTTTAAAAGTGTTAGTGCAGAGAAATAAAAACAAAAAACGAAAATGGAGTTAAACATTGATAAATCAGTCGTTTACGATAATAGAATAATAGAACGTGAGTACCACGCTCATCTACCCTTCGGTTCCAATAAATTGGGACCGGCGGACGAGGCACGCTTCGTGATCCAACACCAAGATTTAATTACCGCCACCTACGACAGTTTTATCTACATAGAAGCGACGGTCTCGACGGCTGCAGCAGCGGAAGGCAAAATCTACGAGTTAACCAGCAATCCAATAGCGTTCCTGTTTGACGAGATACGATTCGAGTTGGGGGACCAGACCATCGACACCAACAGGAATCCTGGCATAACCACCACGCTAAAGGGTTTAGTTTCCCTTACCCCGCAAGAGAGCAAATACCTAGAGATAGCAGGGTGGTCTCCCCTTGCATCCAAGTTAATTATAGAACAGTACGATTCTAAAACCAAAAAAATTGTAGGATTCAGCGCCATCGTGCCCCTACGGTTTCTTTTGGGGTTTGCCGAAGATTATAACAAAGTCATTGCGCACATGAAACAAACCCTAGTACTGCGACGTTCCAGGACCGACAACAATTGCTATACGGGCACGGCTACGGACCTCAAGATCAACATCGATAAAATCGAGTGGCGGGTGCCCTATTTGAAACTTGGCGACGCGGAAAAACTTAAGATTATACGTAATTTAGAGAAAGACGGTACCGTACACATGCCGTTTCGTAAATGGGATCTGTACAGCATACCGGGTGTCAGAAACAGCAAAGTTGAACTCATCAATCTGAGCAGTAAACCTCCGTTCTCGAAACCGAGGTACGCGCTCGTAGGCTTTTAAACCGGAAAGGTGAACACCGTGGAAGCAAACAGCAGCGTTTTTGAGCCCCTCAACATTGTCAACATCATGGTGTATCTCAACGAGAAGGCGTTCCCATACGCCAAATGGAATCTCGACTTTTCCCTTAACCGATACCTCTTGGCTTACAAAAATTATTGTGACTTTCAAACATCTTACTATCAGAAACTGTCACAGCCCCTCCTCTCCTACCAGGAATTTAAAAAGAACCCCATATTCGTCATAGACTGTTCCAAACAACAAGACGATATCAAGGCAGGAACAGTTGATATTAAACTGGAGATAGAAGCAACAGCCAGTTTCCCACAAAACACCTACGCGTACGTACTCATACTACACGACGCTCTGGTTACCTATCAACCCCTGACCAACCTCGTTTTGAATCAACAACTATAATAATAACAATATGTTGATTGTCGATATTCAAGGGTTTTACACCCCCCAGTTTACACCTAAGGAGATGGTCATCATGGACGGCGAGCGCGTCTCACACTTTTTATTTAAACCACCGTTTCCGTTCCATCTCTTGTCAACGCCCAACTTGCAACGTCAGGTCAGATGGTTAACCAGGTACCACCACGGTCTCAAGTCTCAAGTGGAATTCAGGATTCGTTGATCTGGGTGAAATTGATTCCATACTACAACAGGCTACTGAACGCGACAACGTAATCTATTGCAAGGGGAAGAACAAGGCTGAATATCTAAAACTACACGCCAAGAATGTTCATATTCATGACCTAGATGAAGATGAAGATGAGTATTACAACGTTGATGTCCACACCATATCTTTGTTACCTATGAAACCTCCGTGTTTTGCACACGATCTTAATAAATGTATTTGTAGTTTAAATAACGCTAATACCATTTATAATTACCTGTACAATAATAAAAACGTTGTTGTTTAAGAAAAAAAAGTTTATTTTTTTAGGATTAAGTACAGACATTTAAAGTACAATCAGCAACATCTTTAACAAAAAAAAATTTCATAAAAAGATCACTGTTTCTATAATATGTGAGGTACTCTAACAAAGATAATTTATTAGCATGTTCATTAACATTGTTATTGTCAGTTTCTTTAGATAGTACAACATGTTTCAACTCGTTTAAATTCGAGGAAGTATCAATTAGAGGTTGGATTTCTGTTTTCACGTAATGACTAAAATTTTGGGTACCTAATAATACAATTTTTTGATTAATTACATCCTTAATATTAAACAACGTCTTAATCAACAGGTAGTCCATACAAATCCGCATACTTCTACATTTCATTACCATCACTATCCATGGTACGCGTTACATCGGTCAAGGAAAAATTTAACACAAAGTCTTTAAAGTATATTGCTTCCGGTATTACGTCAGCATCCAAATCCATGAAATGACTCATTATAAAAGTTTCGTTGTCCAACAGCTCCTTCCAATCGGATACGGTCATAAATAATAATCCTTGTTTTCCACACACAATCTTAACGACCGGTTCAAAATCTAGAGAGAGAGAGATATGCAATTTTATATTAAATTGCATCATAACCTGCTTACCCATCGTAGGTCCTAATCCCACGTCTATATATTTCGATACACATCCCTCTTTGAATTGATATCTCGAAGCATTAATTAACCTATGTTGAGATTTTAATAATCTGTCTACAAGTTCATCCAGTGCGTCTAAAGGTGACTTGTAACCTGTAGCAGCACATTTTCGTTTAACTCCACCACCACTAACAATACTAGTACATCCATCATTCGAGTACGATGCCATTCTTTTTCGTTGTAACACTTTACACAACCAACAACGACTTGATACTAAACAAACTGCCTCATGCTAGTCCTCCTCCGCCCCTGCACCAACTCACGAATAGAGACGATGGATGCCGAACCGAACTATACTGCTTACAAATAAAATCAAATATCCCATATTAAATATCCGATACCAAATTATTTAATATCGCATAACTAGTACCTAAAACGAAAAAAAATAACACGATCAACTACACCTTCATATAACAACTTCAAACGCTACAACCACGACGCACCCCGGTAGCTCACATGCTTAACGCGACAGACTACCACTCAGCAGGACCTGCGCTCGAATCCACAACTCACAAGAAAAAAAGTATGCACGGTTGCATACACACACACACTTTTTAAACAAAACCACTTTTTAACTAACCACGCCTACTGGCCGAACAAAAATGGCCGAACAACAACAAAAATGGCCGATGGCAGACGATACGCCCACAAAACACGCCCAGACACGCCTACGAAGGGACTACTTCCATCCCACTCGCACCCTAATACAGGCACCCTTCTCACTCGCACCCATACAAACTTACCTGAATAAAGCTCCCTTATTTTACACACAAACCCCATAAGAGCCCTTATCCAATATCGGCCTATTTATATCTACTGCAGTAATTTAACAGTTATTATTAACTTACACGACTACTCTTTGAAAAATATTAAATTAT
Organism: Hemicrepidius hirtus; assembly: GCA_963082805.1. NCBI lineage: Eukaryota > Metazoa > Arthropoda > Insecta > Coleoptera > Elateridae > Hemicrepidius > Hemicrepidius hirtus. The sequence continues at coordinate 9,426,196 of OY720165.1, forward strand.
ATTTTTTTAATAAATTGGAAAACGTACAAACTTTATTTATTTTCTAACTTCCTAGCAACTATTTTCTTTTTAAACATTTTTAACAACCTACTCTTTAAAAATACAAATATTACAAATTAAATGATTAAACTAATTTAACAAATTTTATTTGAAAATTAGTGGTAGTGATATAAAATGAGGAATCATTCAAAAAAGAAATTAACGTGTTCTGGCCGAAAAATGTGCAAAAAGAACCTGATGAAACTGATCGGCTAGAATCGTGCGAGATACGATTACAATTAAATATTCTTTATCCACGACTACTAAATTATACATCGATTATTTATGTGTTTTGTTAAACATAAGACTATCCATAATAAATTGCCGTGAATTATGGGAGTGAATTATGGTACCTAATTCACTCTTACGTCAAAATCACAAAATGTCAAAATACAATACAATACCAGCAAACTTAAAGAAGTCATTTTCGCAGCGGCATAAATGTAGAATCCGGGGCCGCTATCCCCACCACCTTTCCCCTCCCGTTTCCATGGTAACCTTAATAAATAGGTACCATGGTAACCAAAATAAATAAACACAGGTGAGTTTCTGCGTAGGTAAATCACGTGGATGATGAAATTTAGAGTGCCATGATAGAATGATAATAATCACTCAATCAAGGTACCCTATTGAAAACAAATAAAATTGACAAATGTCTAATTTTAGCGTTACTTGCGTTGGCATTGGTATTCTGCACAAATTTAAATAAAACTTGATAATAAAATTGTGCATACTATCAGTACCTGCGCTAGTTACGCTAGAAGAAACAATTTTTCAATTTCACTGTTCTTCCACTTGGTGATTTTCCTCAGCAGTCGCTCACCTTAAACAAATGTAACACATATTTTATTAAAAATGTAGCATTCAGTTAATTATAAGTACATAATTATTATTTACACAATATATAAATGAACAATAAATTAAAATAACTGTTGTTCCTGAAAGCAGATTATTAGCAACACAAAATAAATTCTAAAAACTATAAATTTATATGAGGTAAACAAAATCCAAGTAAATTAATAATAATTAAATAACTAACCTGTCGATCTTGATCCTTTAATTCAGTAATAGGTAAATATTAATTCTTGTTTATGAAAATAATCAGATTAATATGGGAAATAAAAGTTAAAAACACGGACACTAAATTCGCACGTTAAAACTTTACGAGAAAAAATTTATATTATTTACTGGTTGCCATGTTTCCAAAAACAAGATTTTATAAAATCATAGCTAACCACTACATTGCTTTCGCAAAAATAACAAAATTCAAAATTTTCAAATACAAAAATAATTAATACAAAGATTCAACATGAATATCCCTCAGCTTACCTGCTATCCATTTTTTGTTTTCTTTTTTGAGGAATGAACATCCCTCAGCTTACCTGTTAACCATTTCTTGTTTTCTTTTATGAGGAATGAAAATCCCTCAGCTTAGCTGCTATCCATTTCTTGTTTTCTTTTATGAGGAATGAAAATCCCTCAGTTTACCTGCTATCCATTTCTTGTTTTCTTTTATGAGGAATGAACATCCCTCAGCTTACCTCCTAACCATTTCTTGTTTTATTTTATGAGGAATGAGCATCCCTTTGTGTTACCATCTTCTTTTTTTTAGCCACATTTCTAATGCCGAGACGACCAGGTCATAAAGTACCTACTAAATACCATGTGCACTGATTTTCGTACCATGTACACAGACTGCATTAACCATCTCCTTTTCGTGCAATTTCTTATTTATATATATAACCTGCGAAGAGCAACTAACCTGAACACAGACTGAGGCGCCGTGTGCACAGATTTTAGAGCAACTAACCTTGGTCCCAGAAGGTACACTGACTTTTGTACCATGTACACAGACTTTAGCTACCATCACCATTTCGTTCAAGTTTTTATGTGTATTAACGGCTAAGATCAACTAACCTCGCCTCCATGTACCCATATTTCGGTATATTGTTCACATAATGCATTAACCATCACCATTTCGTTCAAGTTCTTATATATATTTCCTGCCAAGAGCAACCAACCTTGGTCTCTTTTAGATATAATTTGGTACCATGTTCACATACTGCAGCTTTAATTACAATTTCGTTCAAATTCTTATTATATATTACCTGCAAAGAGGCACTTACCTTGGCCACATGTATACAGATTTTAATACCATGTTCACATAAATAAGTTACAATCATCATTTATTGCCAATTCTTAGACGGTTATAGTTACATGCCTGCCTTTCAATAATCCAAATTTATGGAAATATTTACCTGATTTAATTTTGTGTAATAAATGTCAATGATTTATTTTAATAAATTTGACAAATTACAATAATGTTAGTTAATATTTCCATAACAACAGAACAGAGAATAAATAATATCATTGGTCATTAGTAATTTAAGGGGAATACAGCGGCCCCGGATTCTACATATTAGCCTTCGCAGCTTCTGTTATATGCGGTGGTATACAAGACATCTCGTCACTGTCGCTGTCCATTTTTAACTTTTTTAATTCAAAATACTTGCAAAAGCAAAATCTCGCGCACAGTATTAATTATTTGACGTTTCTCGAATAACATCAAAAACAATTGCTGCCTTTGATATAGGTACAATGTCATGGCTGATTAGATGAAGTTTTTAAAAAAAATGTTTCTGTTAATTATAAATTTTTACAAAAATTGTTGTTATTTAGTAGTCGTGGACAAAGTATAGTATTTAACTCGCATGTTATTGGCTATTATTCACTCCGGTTATTTACGAAACTCGCCTGCGGCTCGTTTCGTAAATGTAACCGTCGTGAGTAATAGCCATCCTAACATGCTCGTTGAATAATATACTATTATCCACAACCAGTATATTATAAGGTCATAATTCCACTATTAAGAGGCGTCTTATGATATTAATAAAACACATTTTTCATTAAGACATTTTTAAGACACTTTTTTACGAGGAATCTAAATATGTGATTGTTTTTCTCATTCTCTCATTCTCATTTTTATCAGCCAAAAACAAAAATTGGGAATTTTGATTTTTTTTAGATATTTTCTAAACTAAACGTCGTAGGTCAAATTTCTTTTCAGATTATTGATCAGCATTAAAATACGCAACTTTGCCTCCATTTAACCGACTTCGTAGCTCTTCAGCTAACCGAGATCCCCATGCTTAGCTTCGAAAGACGGACACCATAGGTACCTACTATAGTTTTAATTATTTTTTTGTTATAGCAACTGTGGAATTTGATTTCCTAATTCGATAGAGGAAGATACAAGAATGGCTAACATGGAATACACCGAAGAAGAAGAACTACTGGATTTGTATATTGAAAAAGAAACCAAGCAACCGGAAAATAAAACGAAATGCATCCGACACTGCTCCAAGCAAGCGTCTCTGTATCTATCGCATTGATCTGCACAGCCCGAGGATGGTACAAATTTAACGTCACAATCAAAATAGCAATCTTCCAGTTTTTGACTGTCATCTTGGACCCCTTCCACCCTTGAGGGTTTCAATTTCTTCCCTGCGCCCTACGTTTTGCCCCATGCAGTTGATCAAATCGGCCTTGGTGACTATAAGTTCGGTCTCGCGATCTCTCACGGTGACCATGTCCTTGTAATAATTTGCATTGACTTCCTTCAGCGTCCTTTGGCACTCTTGCAGTTCGGTCGAAGAAGAGGCTGAGGTGTCCGCTGTAAGAAGTTGATACCTATGAAACGGAGAATGATTGATAAACACGTTCTAAACTTACGTTTTTCGAGTTGCGTTTCATGCTGGGCAGTTTTCGAATGGCGATATAGTTGCAGATGAAATCCCCGGGATGAAAATGGGGTCCATTGGGCGCTGAGACCGTGTGTTTGGTTTACCTGATGATTTAAAACGTGCGAACCGTTTAAATAATATGAAGCGTTGAGCAAAACTTGGTGGGCTACAAGGGAGCACCCTCCGCAGAGACACAACGCGAAAATAATCAAAGAACGGTGCATTTTGATAACTTGCTGCAGGAATGAGGAGAACTGCACTCGGTTCGTCTACTTATTGCGAAAAAACGGCAAATTCAGGGAAATGGAATCTTGCTGCGCGAGGCTAGTAACTTTTTAATGCAATGGCTCGATTGACGGGCAAGGGTTATCGTTTTTTCTAAAAATTCATACGCCACGATAAGGGCCGGAGGGCTTGCAACTGCCCTGCTCTGAGTTGAAACGCTAGGTTTTAATGTATAGACGCTCGTTGCATACGAAGCTGAAGCATAAGGTGCACCTGGAGATCCGCAGGTGTTGCAAAATAAAATTTTCGCGCTCGGTTAATATTAATTTTATTGCAGGAGCCGATAAGAGGCTGTTTATTCCGAGAAACGATTGACGCACGTTTTGCTAACCTCCGATCCCCCCCCGCCTTGATAACGAGTTGTTTGTTGGTCGCGACTGGTACAATCGCGCGGTGTAATGAGACCGTTATAATGAACTGCTGCCCTCCTGATGTTGATTAGCGACAGAAATAGCAGCCTCGATAAGCGTTACGAAGCGGATCACGCGCTCGGCGGTTGGTAACAGCAAACCGCGCACGCAAAATGACACAGGTGCAATTATCAGACATGTTGATCGGCGAGAAACCAGTCTATGAGGGATTGGGTGAGGATGATCAAGTTGACATACTTGGTGATCAGGATTCTGGAAACATCATCAGCTAAAATTTTTAGATCTGGTTGCTACCTTAATGCTTGCACCTTGCTGAAGGCGTGAGGGTTGCTAATTATTTTCGTTACAATTCAAAGCATTGCTGACGCGCCGAGAGTGGACTTTTCCGATAACAAAACAATAAAAATTAAATATTTTGGAATTTATAAACACGGCAGTATACCTTTAATGAATGAGTAAATTGAATTCTTAGATTCTCCTTTAATTTTCGAATAGAAATCGTTATTCCTTTGTAATTAAACATCTTATATTATGCTTTTGGACGATGACACATTGATATCGAAATACGTATTAGGCAATCTGCAGGACAGTAGCGGCTGGTTGAGAAGGTGTCATCAGCTTAAGAAGTAGATAGCTCCGGTTACCTGTACACGTGTTAGAAAAGTAGAAAAAATTGGGGCACATCGTGTAATATTCAACATTCGAGGGCTCCTTGGTTTTGAGCCGCTGGCGTCTGCCTTTTTGGCGGTACGACGCCGACGCGCCGCAGCGAGTGCCCAGCTCGCTGTCTCATCCAGGGTCTTGCGTCCCGCATCAAGGTACCTAGGGTCCCCATACCTGGTTTGCTTCGCTCAGCCTCTTTCCACCTCCTCCTCCCAATGCTTTAGGGTGCCGCCGCCGAAGGTATCGCGGCTTTATAACGATACCCGAACAGGTTTAATCGCACAGTTCGATCTGGTCGAACTGCTCCCTCAAACCGGTTGAACCTGTTGGAGCGGTTGAGCACCCTGTTAAATCGGTTGAACCAGTTGGATCGAAATACTTGTTATAATTTATTGCGTTCTATAAGTTTATAAGTAGAATACCTACCCACTTCAGAAACCCTTCAGTAGCCATGGATATGTAGCTTGAAACGCATACGCTCAATTCCTTTAGGAATTGTTGGCCCTGTAAATTCATAAAACCTTTCGATTTGGCTCAATCGAGGTTTTATTAAACTAATGTAAAGGATTCTGTTAAATGTGCATTTTGTGGAATTGTTCTTTGGGGTTGGAATCCTAGTGAAAGACCGTTACAGCAACATCATATTTGGTCTCCGGAGTGCCCTTTCCTATTAGGAGGATGCATTGAATTCAGATCAAACAGCTATCCTGGGCGAGAATGCCCACCCCAAGATTCCGAAAATGAATTAAAATCAACGGATCCGGCATCAAATCACCACCTGTGTAAAGTTTGTAACGAAGTTCCGTAAATTTTCTTAAAATTATTAATTATATTTTAGACCGTAATAATTTATTTTAAATTTTTAAATAAGATATTTAGTTTAATTCATTGTTGCAATGTAAATATTTAAGTCTGTGTATTGTTGACTCTTGACCTCGCTCCGACCGCGAAGCAGCGATCGCTGGCCCCTTCCCGTACCGGCCGACTTTAGTGTAGGGGATCGAGCGCGCGCGTTCTCGCATCTTCCCGTATAAAACCGAATTTTCGGGAATCATTATTAAAAAATTCAAGATCCGTCTTCTAAGGTTTTACAAGCCGACAGCGACTAGGTGAGTTTACAACCCTCCGAATTTTGTAAAGTGCCGTTTAGGGTGTGTACCGTGTTCAATTTAGGGTGAGTTCAGTTTAGTTACCCTCCGTGTTTAGTTTATACCGATTTAGTGGTGCTATTTGTTTTACTTCAGACGGTGTCGAAGTAAACTTCTAGGACCTAGTGCTGGTATTGTGACTCTTGGCAACCACGCCTTCAAGCGGGGCTGTGGCCGTGGTATCCGAGGCTCTCATATTAGCATCTCCGTTAGTTATCCAGTTTTAACTTTGCTTTCCGTGTAGGAGCTTGTGCGTTCTGCTTTAGACGGTGTCAAGGTAGAATCACGAGACCCTGGTGCTCTCATTACTACTCTTGACGATCATTTCTTCAAGCGGGGCTGTGGACTTGATTGACGGTAGTGTTAGCAATCCCCTTTAGAGTTTTGCACCTTCCGAAAGGTCTTGTACATTTCTCCTTAGACGGAGTCAGGGGAATTACAAGCCCCAGGTTCCAGATATTTTGTCTCCTGGCGATATTGACTTCAAGCGGTGCTGTAGTCACGATACCCAGGTCCGGAATATCTGAACCAACGTCCCTTAGTTAGTTTTTGCTTTTACCGATCATATGGGAGGCAGTCTTCAAGTCTTGAAAGGGTGTAAATCTCTCCGTCGATACCGTTACCGTCCGTACCGTTTATTATAATATTCTACCGTCTATTATATTGACCTACCGCTTATTATATTTTGATACCAGTTTATTTTATTTTGTTCGCAAGCGTATGCACCGCCGACTGTGTTATTTAAGTTGCATCTTTTAGGTTACCGAATCTGTACATAATTACGACTCCTTTATTTTGTGTTTAATAAACTAAGTATAAAAGTATAAACTAAGCATCGGAAAACCGAAGTAGCGTCACAAGTTTGTTTGACCAATTCGGTTACATTAACACTAAACCCTTGTGGTCATTTCTGCGTATGTGCACCTTGTATAGTTCGACTCTCCAAGTGTCCTATTTGCCATCAACGCATTGAAGGTCATATAAGAACTTATATGTCGTAAAAAGGATTACATACAACCGGCCACGGGATTCAATCAAAGGCTGCTTTTACGCTTAAGAGCTGCAGAAAACCGATGTGTATCTGTGGCGGAAAAAAAGGACGATAAACTATATGTTAAATGGTTAGGATTCAATAAAAAAACACGATATTGTATGTTTTTTTTTTATTTATCGAAATAAAAAAGTTATTTTACATAATACTTTGCCAAGAAATAAAAATAGTATATTAAATATTAAGAACGGTAAAGAATGTTTACCGGTCGACGACAAATGTTTGGGGAGGAGCGAGGCGACGACCCCAATTATTGTCTGAGACCTGTAACCCTTAACGTTCGACATGCTGATAACGTATTTTGCACGATCGCAATAAAAAAAATTGATTTAAAATAGTTATATTTCAAAATGATAAAAGTACCTATATAACATTTTTTTTATAAATTGACTCACAGCCACGGTAACCATAGTTGTCATGTCTGCAATATAATGAATTATACTACTACTGTTCTAGAACGGTGATTGAATTACTTACAATTTTCGCGCTCTTTTCCACGTAGTTACCAACTCTACCACCCGGTGCTTGCGGATATTTTCCATAGTTTTCCCGAACACGCTGTTGTTCATAAGTATAAAGAAATTCCTTTCAAAATCGTCCTTTGTCCGCGACCGTAGCTCGGTGTTTAGATCTATGTAAGTTTTTAATCAATCGCGTTGTCTGAATTTTAAAATTCTGTGAATCTTCTGCAGTTTTAAACCGTGCATTAAACATTGTATCAGATTACGCAAGTGAATCACGTACTTTTCCTTGGCAAAGGTCGTTGCCATCAATTTCTCATATTTAGAGCCGGGTGGGGTGCTGCGTTCGGGGCAAAACGGTAAATCCGCGTGCTTGTCATGTATATCCGATGGATATGCTAAATCAACCTCTAAAAATAAGGATACGTCTCCCTCCGTGTTTCAAAGGACTGCAAAATACAATAATAGCAATTTTATCGCTGTATGCCGACCTACGTCTCCAAAAAGTAATGCATTTGCCCACGTACCCACTAAACCAAGACTGCATTGAAAATCTCTTCGCTTTCGTACGAAAAAGATGTGGCTACGAAAGAAATCCATCTGCTTGTATGATGCGATTGAATTTACGGACCATAATTAATCACAATTTAAATATTGCCGTGGAAAATACAAATTGCGAACGAGCGGTGCATGTAAAAATTTGTTTAATGCCGTTGAATCTAATACGACCACTGATGGTACAGTTGATGGATTACAGTTAAAAATAAATTCCACAGACATTACTAATTTTAACTTGGAAAACTGTGCGAGAAAATATACAGCAGGTTATATTATTAAAAAGTGCCTTGAGAAATTTGATTGCGGCGACTGCAGAAGACATCTCTGTTCTGCCGAATTTTGTATTATGTCCGATGCATTAATTTTGCAGAAAAAATATTCTGGTTTGGATGGCAACAGGCTAAATTTACCTTCAAAATTGGCTGGCGAGGTAATGTTATTACAAATAATTGTTAGTATTTATGTTTCGTGATAATATCTATGTTCAACTTGCAGGTACTTTCTGCAAGCTTCATTTTGCTTAAGCAGAATTACGAAAAAAATTGGGCGGGACACGCGGTGGCAGAAAATTTAGAGAAGCTGTTGACCGACACGATCAAGAAAAGTTACCCCTCTTGGTATACCAACGATTCGTGCGAACAACATAAGCAGTTTATTATTCGCTTTTTGATATTATTATTTTTATATAAAACAACGCTATGGAAATCACGCGAAGCTAAAATGGCAAGCATTCGTAAAAGAAACAGTACCAAAAAGCACCAAAAACTGACCCTGTTAAATCACGAATAAAAATGTTTCAGCTATTTGTACCTTTATTTCCCAAGAACTTATGTATACCTATACTTTAATTTGTTCGGTATTTTCCTATTTTATATCTTTAATAAACGCTTTGTTGAATACTTCTTTTATTCGAGTTTCCTTTTACTTTCACCACCAAACTTTTGCGTATATTAACCAGTATTAATTATTATTTTTTTCAGTCGGTGCTGAGCAAACCAGTGAAAGGGGTAGTTTACGCTTTTAAATGCTGGGCTCGAGTAATCTGTGATTTCCAATCTTAATCTTTAGAAAGGGTATAGCACTAAACAGGTTTCCTGCCGTCGCTCCGGTAAAATTTGTGGTTGTAACAAATATTGTAGTATATTTGCACGGCACAGTTTCACTGGGTAACTGGAATGATGAGCAAACATTTTGAATTAGAACTTCAGTCGTACAAATCAAAAAGTAACCCAGGTAGCACAACAATAATTGCCCATCATAGGACCAATATTTACATGCTGGGCCAATATTGTAGTTTATAAGCCAATATTGAACCAATATTGTTGTTCTAACTACAGCCATTGTTAAATTTGGTAATATTGGCATAACATTGGACCATCTTAGATAAAATACAGGTTATCCAGCCGATATTGCCCCAATTATAGATTTCCAATTTGTAACCAATATTGCGATTGCATTGAAGCACCGCGATTGGCCATTTCTAGTGCCACCAATATAAAAGAAACTGTGTTTGGCCAATATCAGCCCAATTATAGTTTTTCAATTTGTAACCATTGTTGCGATTGCATTAAAGCGCCGGGATTGGTCCCTTCTGGTGTAACCAATATAAAATAAAATAGGTTCAGCCAATATTCGCCCAATTAAAGTTTTTCCATTTGTAACCAATGTTGCGATTGCATTAAAGCGCCGGGATTGGTCCCTTCTGGTGCAACCAATATAAAATAAACTAGGTTCAGCCAATATTCGCCCAATTAAAGTTTTTCCATTTGTAACCAATGTTGCGATTGCATTAAAGCGCCGGGATTGGTCCCTTCTGGTGCAACCAATATAAAGTAAACTAGGTTCTGCCAATATTCGCCCAATTAAAGTTTTTCAATTTGTAACCAATGCTGCGATTGCATTAAAGCGCTGGGATTGAACGTTTATATAACCAGTATAAAAAAACAATATTGGCAACATTAACTCAATTATAGTTTTTCAATTTATGACCGATGTTACGATTGCGTTAACGGGCCATCGTTGTGAAAAGTTTAATTAATTCATATTGCTTAGTGCTCTTTCTATAAAATACAAAATATTCATTAATAACTAAAAATTAATCCTTAGTACCTACTTCGCTCTTCTCGCATTTTTGTAATTGCACTGCGCACGAACTGAAAATTTCGTCACTGCGTTTGAGATTTGAGAATAGTTTACTGTTTCTGTAGTGCTAGTGCAGTGATCATTTCCTTCTGCATATTGAATTGGGTAAGTACCGCATTACTTTGGTTTAGGGACCCTTTAGTTTTTATAATCTTTTGTGTAAGATGGAAGTTTTTTACTTAGTTTTGTACATACTGAAATAACTTTTAGGCCAATTCTGCCCTCACAATAACAAAGGGCTTATCAATTGCGTCATTTTTAGTTAGAGACGGTTTTATAAATTTTGTTTTGCCAACCTCTTTTTTGCTTTTATAAGATTAACAGGATATTAGTGTATTGGAACGTTTCTGTCTTCTCTTTAACTTAGAATCTCCAAAATTCATTTTTGTAAAATATTTGTATATATCCGCTAGTTTTGATAGATAGGCCCATATAGCTTAGTAAAGGAAACAAGAAGAGTAGATGTGCCCTAATAATTAATGATATTTTCGACTTATTTCATTGTACATAATTATGCCCTAGAAAGCTTAGTATAAGCTTCAGAGAGGTTTCTAAAGAAGTACTAAGGCATTAACTACAAATATTTAAAATTTGTACTTAGGCCCTTTGTGCTTAGTACGGCAGAATTGTTTTGCTATTTTCGGTATGAAAATTGCAGGCATAAAATTAAATATAAGTTAATAGGCTGATGGGTATTCTTTTTTTAGTGCAAAAGATCCAACGTTATAACAAAAACGTTGGAGAAGTCGTTCTATCTTTTTTCAACACGTAAACAACCACGCTCTTTATCAGAATTTGATCGGTTTAAAGCCACAGAATTTAGATTTATTATGTTATATATTGGACCAGTGATCTTAAAAGATTTACTACCAAAAAATAAATATAGGCATTTTCTGAAATTTCACGTTGCGATGAGACTTCTGTGTACCCCCAATTCAGAAAGACAGGATAAACTTAAGTGCCGCGATTTAGTTAAAATCTTTGTTGATGAAGTAGCTATTTTATATGGAAATCAAGAATCTGTTTATAATATGCACTCTATCGGTCATTTAGTTGAAGATGGGGTATATGAAAATTACACTTTGGATGAGATCAGTTGTTTTGATTTCGAAAATTGCCTGGGACAGTTATTACGATTGATAAGAAGTTCTACAAAACCAATGCAACAGTTAACCAAACGATTGGGAGAAATTGAACAAGATTCTACAAAAGTGTACAGAACATCATATAATACTGGAAAAACTTCATGCGAAAAAAATCAGATAACAAAACTGTTTTATAAACAATCATGTATAAATCTAAGAAATCCAAGTGACGTATACCGAGTGGGTACTTTCAAAGCCGAACATAGGGGAATTGCATTGTAACTGATCTTTATATACAACATAGATTCCTGCTCGCCATTTAAACCCACAAGGATGGTACCTAATGTCTTTATTATAAAAATCCTCTACTCTACTGCGAATACTCGTTATTATTCATATTATTTGATATTAATAACAGAAACATCGACTGATTTTAAATAATTTAATTGACAGATAAAAAAAAGTTGACAATCATAGCAACCTATATTATTTCAAAATAGCATTATTTTATAATTTTTTTTAAAGAAAAAGATAACTAAGTACTAACATTTATTGGTACCATCAGATGCGCTGTATTTTTGTCGTTCTATTCATACCATTACCATCCTTGTGGGTTTAAATGGCGAGCAGGGATCTATATAAAGGTTAGTTACAATGCAATTCCCCTATGTTCGGTTTTGAAAGTACCCAGACGGTATGTTATGTTGAAAACCAAAAAAATTTTACGAGTTCGCAGAATAGAACAGTTAAATGGTAGAATTAACTGTTTCGGAAACATATTTCAAAAATGTACAAATCTATACGAAACACCAATTCCTTCCGAAAAGTTAAAGATATTCAAAATTACTAATTTAACATCGGTCGTATTTCAGTGTGGCATTAGCGACATACTAGCTAAATGTCTGGTTATTCCATTGAATGAAAGTGATGGTGGTGGTTACGTTGCTTTTGCACTACTCCACGATTTATAGATTTTTTTTACAATCATTCAAATTTTGTATATAGGTAAATCATTCGATTATTCGATATGCATATTCTGCTACGTAAAGGGACTTTAAATGCAATCATAATTGGCAATTAATTACGTACCCAAAAAGGCCATTGGATTCTGAGAATACGTTAATCTGTACACAAGTACCTATAACTTAAATTTCATCAGGAACATAACTTTTCAAATTTTGTTCGTAATTTCCGTCAAATGGATTCGTACTAGGTACTAATCTTGAAATACATGCTTTAAAACGTATATTATGTATATATCCTACTCATTTTTATGTAAATTCTAAACGATTCTAGTAATAAGATAACTATAAGTATTTCTTCAGAATAAAAAATGTCATCTTGGGACATTATTTTTTGGGACCAGTGTGTTGATTACGTTCCATCGTCTTGGGGGAACAATAACAAAAAGAAATACGTATGGCCATCACACATCAACAATCAGAGCGTTATTCGAAAAATGATCAACAATTGCCTAAATCCAAGTGTCACCGGAAATTGGACAGAGCACCCAGCACAGTTTAAAAATACCGTCACAACTTTTGCGGAAGCAGAAAGATTGTGTAAAAAATATGAATATGAATCGTCACTGTCTGAAACAGACCATTCCAACGCAGAAACAGAGGAGGAAGAGGAAGAGGGCAATACTACTATAGTATGTTCCCAAGGTTCCCAAGCAGCTTCTGTTTCTTCGTCGCCACCAGTTTTAGCATCTGCATCAAAGAAAATCGACAAAGATAACACGTTCAATGGTAAGCATACGTCACCAAACCAATTATTTAATTTAATCCTGATTATTTTAGAAAGAGTAATGGCGAAAATCATTGAAGGGTTGGAAGACATTAAGGAGCGCCAAAAGCAGCATCAAAAGGAAATAATTGCTATACGTGGGCTAATGGAGAAACTGACGGCTTCTGGCGAACGGCTCTCCGCTTTGGTTGCAGATTCCGAGTTCAAACTACCTGTAAATAATGACGTGGAACTAAGTTTATTAGAGGAATCTTTGGTAAAAGATGAAAATATCAATAAACTCGTAAGTATTTTTTCATTTAGTGATTATTAGTATTATATTAATTTGAAATTGTATTGTAGGCTTATCAACTAAGTTTGATAGGAGGAGAAACTGTTCAAAAGCTCATTTTGAACATTATAAAAAAAGTATTCAGCAAAGATATCGCAGGAGCATATTCTTCTAAGGGTCGAAAAGGCACAAAAAACTTCTCTACACTGCACCTTTGCAAATGCTTGACTTGTAAGTATATCAAATTGTAACGAATTTAAATTTCCGATACAGTGTCTCACTTTAGACCGCACCACCCCCGTATTTTTTTGAATATATTATCGATTTAAAAAATTTCTTTTTTCTGATTATAACCCTCACTAAATTGTACTTTTAGGCTATTTTACTTTCCTTCCCGGTAAAAATGCTATCCTACTACGATCTAAAATAAACAGCAAAATTGAAGAAATCGTATTAGGGATTTTTTTTTATAAAAAAACATTGTTAATAAAATTTATCCAGTATTATTAATCTAACTACATGTTATTTCAAATTGTGAGCAATTAACAGAATAAAATAAAAAATAATGGCATGATTCGAATTTTCAGGACTTGACTTTTTGAAGGATTTTCAAAATTTTTTGTTTTTAATGAAATTTCGGATTTAACTTATTTGAATGATTCTGGACAACTTTTATTAACAATATTTTTTGATAAAAACATTCATAATACGACTTCCCCAATTTTGCTGTTTATTTTTAATCACAGTAGTAAGCTAGCATTTTACCGTGCATATACCCTAAAGGTACAATATAGTGAGGGGTATAATCAGAAAAAAGAAATTGCTTAAATTGATAATATATTAAAAAAATACGGGGGAGGTGCGATCTAAAATGAGACACACTGTAGTAAGAAATCAAAAATTATATGCGAGTGGGCTTTTCAAATACCCGCTTGCGCAGTAGACAATGAGTATCAGTAGCTATACATTATAAATGTATAATTTTACGTATATTTATAATACAATTTCACCTTACCTAATACATTAATTTGCTAAATCGTTGTTGTGACAAAATAAGACTTTTCCCGAAGTTCCATATTCAATACGCCTTGTCTGAGAATTGAAGTCTAATTGGGCAATTTATTTTAATAATTTACAATAGTTCAACCAAGTCTCGGGCTACTGTATCGAAATGTTCAACCATCTTCGGTACTTGAACGCGCTTAAAATTGTCAGAAAAAATTGAATACGTGTGGAGGTATATAATTGTCCTTGTTTCAGTGGCTGTCCGGAGAAAACACCCCACTGCAACAGAAGTGGAGATTTTTAAAAGCGTGGGTTTGGTCCTAGCATCTTCCGGAGACTGGGAAGGTGGCCGAAAACACCGAACGAAACAACTTTTAGCGGAAAATGTTAATTTGTAGTTTAGATAAGTAAGTAGTAAGTGGTGCCTGTATATTTACTAATAAATATACTTGCTAAAGAAAATTAAGAGCGTTTTATTTGCTATTTTGAATCATATGATAAAGTAATTGTAATATCACATTTGCTTAGAAATAATGTAACAAGGATTGTTTTAATTCATCAATCAATTGATTTTTTCAAAGCTACTTCAGCAAAACGTGCATAAGGTTCAATTGGGAACACTATTGTGCAATATTGTGTAGGTAATAGTGGATCAATAAATAATCACTATAGTGGTCCAATATTACTATTCAGTATTCAATAAGGAATAAACCTTGATATACGTTGGCTAATTAAAGTTTATTATATCGGGCCAATATGAAATATCGATATTAGCCTAACACTGCATATGCAATAATGGACCAATAATTAATAACTATTATGGTCCAATATTTAATTCAATAAAGTTTCAATATCGACATATTATGATGTACCAGCTAATAAGGGCCAATATAATGTGTTATATTGGACCAATAAGGAATATGAGATTGGCCCAATATTCAATACTAATATGGGTCCACTATATTGACGTTATGAAGGAGCAATAACCAATATTTATAATGGCCTGCGATGGTAATTTATATTGGTCCGTCATAATAATCTATCGAGGTCCAATATTACAAAATGTTGACATATATACTTTGGGCCAATGAAGTATGCCAATATTTAACCATGTTGGAAATCTTATTACAGCCAATATTGGCCCCATATCGTGGTGCTACCTGGGAAAATCCCAGAACAGGTCATTACTATGCTAAGTAGCTGTCTAGAGTAAGGGTATAGTCTTTGGTTAGACTTGAAATTAAAGCTGGGCCGAAGAGTCTAGTTACTGGCTGGTTGATGAGTGTAGCACACACTGACTCGAATGGAAATGTATTGTGCTTTTATACTATTTTGTGTGTTCCAAATTTGGACATGACCTCGATTACACGAGCGTCACCAGATCTCTCATGAAACCTGATATTCTTAGTCAGCAGAATTGCATGTCCAATTACAGGCATGACCTTCAGTCAACGTGGACTAGGAGGGTCGTAGGTATTACCAAATAAGGTATTTCCAAACATGCAAAGTCGGAGTCCACGTGGAGTACGAAAGAGTGGGGCTGATCTTCTAGTATACTTAACATTGAGGAAATTACAGGATTATGTACAATTATAACATTAAACTAACATGTTGTAATAACATTGATTTTATGTAGGTAATAAAACCAATCACTTTGATTACTTTAATAATTATCTTAAACGCTTCGTGGTAATATTGTGAAGAAAATAGACATATTTTGGTGTGATAAGGAAAGAAAGATATGGAATTGGACGAGAGGAGATTAAAAATGATGTTTTGAAGAATAAAAGATAAGTGGTTTAAAAATAGACAGAACGATTAATTTTAAATAAGAATTAGTTTAAGGGGGTTGTAGGGTTGATAGGGTTGTGTTTATATTAATCATAATAGTAATAATTAATATTTATTAATATTTAATTCTAAATAAAATAATTTAGTTTCTTGTCAAAAGTTATTTAATTTAAAAAAAAAGGTAAAATAAGGAAGAATAAATTATGAAACCTGAGATAAAAGAGAGTAAATATGAAATATAAATTTAATTAAAAATTATGAAACCTGAGATAAAAGGGAGTAAATTATAAAATATAAATTTAATTAAAAATTTGATTTGATTTGATATCACCAAAACGTTGATGACCTTAACCTTGTCCTGGAGGCGGAAAGGAATATTAAAGCTACCATCCACCAAACAATCTTCTCCATTTACCACAGTGCAGGACTTTATAGCTCGAAGTTAAGAGCTAATCCAACAAGTGATTACCAACACTTGATCTGATTGGTGGGAGTCTACAGTTGCGGTGTCTTCGTGTACTATTGGGTCTGCCTTTAGTGGAGATAATCGGGTAACGACGCGGGACTTGTGGTACGCCAAATCTGGCTCTAGTAGATATCGACTAGTAGAAGGTGGAGGCCTAAATTGCATGGCTCTCATATGTGCTTCTTCTATATTTCGGCATGCTTGTGTGAGCGCCCTTACTGTGTATACGCGTTGTAAGGCGAGTATGGGAATATGGGAGCAGGTTGCGTCGGATTAGTTGGTTTCTTCAGGTTTCTGGCTTAGACGATTGAACAGATTTTCCATTAGGGCTATGAAAACAACGACCATCTCATCTGCCCCTTGGGTTCTTGCTCTTATTTCGTCATATAGACTGGTCTCGTAGTCGCAGGGTAAGAATGCGGATCGCAATCGGTTCTCGTAGTTCCTTACCGAACGAAACCAGACTAGTGCATTCCCTGTAAACAGCTCGGTTGCTGCACGGAAAAGCTGATCTGTCGTAATGCCCATTGATTCACAAAGTTCGGAAGCCCTTTCCAAAAATTATTAACACTGAATTCGCCGTCATATTTTAGATTCACAGTGTCTAGAGTCGCAGTTAGGCGGGAGCGCTGTTTGCTCCCACTAGATATCTGTAACGTAATACGCACGCAATGAGTGATGGTGTGTTAACAGTGAAAATTGCGCTCCCGTCAAACATCCCGGCAAATGGTATAACCTAACCCTTTATAAGCTGCGAGGTGTTGTATACATCCCAAGCATCCCGCATTTTATTCTGTATTCGGCGATACCGAGATAAGCTGAAATTACCTTCTGTAATAGTTCTTACTGTGCGTAGATTATAGTAATTTATTGTATAAGTGTTGTGACGCTTTCTCGGTTCGGGTTTGCTCGGGCGCCATATTTTTCAGTTTTCTCTTCAACGGCTTCTTTCCAGTAGTCGGTGTCGCCGTGTCGGGGGAGCGAAGACCTAGGTAATTTCAGTGAAGATATAACAGGGTGATTTAAATGAGAAGGCAGCTTACGGTAAATAAACAGAGCTTTTATTAAGAAGCACAATAAAAGAAAATATAATAAAGTAGTACAGTAGATACAATCGGAAAACAGTTTTATCGGTGCAAACGGTAGAAAATCAAATTTTTTAAAATTGTAGCGGTGATGGTATTCGGAAGTAACTTCCTGAGAAGTTTGAATAATGCCTCCTGTTTGAACGTTAAAAAAAACTAATTACGGGAAAGCTTACTTGACGGGACAAAGATCAATAACAACCTGGACCTCAATGACGACAGCTCCGCCAGAAGCCAAAACAGCACCAGGTCGCTAGTGACGGTGTAACGGATCGGGGGGTAGTTTTAAGTGTCTCTATCTTATCTAAATTGCATTGTGCCCGAAATTTATAGGCCAGTGTACAAGTCTACAAAAGTTAGATAGTTCATTTGTGGTAAATATATAACAAAACCTTAGTCACCAAGCTAGAAAGATTTTATCTTGGATTTATTAATAAGCTGTTGTAAATAAGTTGAAGAAAAAGCGAGACATTCTACATGCCGGGTGATGGAGATAGCTCGAGGTATGGTAGCAACGTCACTGGAACAGCAGCTAGCGCGCAAACTGTACAACCTTTTGTAACAATGGGGATGATCGCCAATACGTTGGAAAGCTTCAATGGTAAGGGAAACGCGCAAGACTACTTCGATAAAGTAGAAATGCGATCCCGCTTGGACGGCTGGGAGCAACCAACCCTGCTCAATCTAATAAAATACAGGATGTCGGGGGACGCCTATAGGTATTTTAAAACGGATCCACAACTGGACCAACTTGTGTACAAGCTCTTCAAGGATGCGATCATAAAGAAGTTTACACCAACGAAAATTCCCTGAGAAGCCCTAATACGGTTAGGACGTTGTATGCAAAGGCACGATGAAAGTGTGTCGAATTTTGCAATAAGTTTGAAAACCATTGGCGCCGAGAAGCTACGGGAAAATTTAGAAGCCGCGGAAGACGAGGACAAACCAGGAATTCGAAAAGTGTGCCAAGACCTGATCCTCAACCAGTTCCGAATAGGACTCAAAAGAGATCTGCAAAAAAATTTAGCAGCAGTGTTTATGCGGACCGACAAACTTACACTAGAAAAGGCAGAAGAAATGAGCATTCAGCAAGAAATAGCCGACTCCATGATCAACAGTAACACATCGATGCAACTCATGGCGGTAACTACTAACTTCGCCTGTAAAAATTGTGGACTTCGAAATCATAGCACTCGGGGCTGTCTACGGAAGCCAAATTCAAATAATTATCCACAGTCTTCAAGACCTACTCCTAGATACGAAAAGGCGTACTACAACCCTTCGAGAAATTCATATAATCCACGCAGTAATCAAAAAAACGGCTTCTAACAAGCAAAAACAGTTCTCAGCCCTCATCCAGTTATAATCGAAACAACTTTCATCCTCAAAGTTAGAATAGAGGAAATAACTACAATAGATTTTTAGAACGTGAACCGCCGAAATCAGCTTTCACAAGAGAAAATCGACGGGAAGTAAATTCTCAAAGGGTCAAGGACCGCAGGCAGCAAATTAATATGATGGAACCAGCGAATTTAAACTCCAGCAGTCGTTGCATACAGGCCCGTACCAACGACTTTCAACAATCGTAAATAAAACATCAACTATTCATATACCACAAATTGACGACACCAGCATAGAAGAAACCCCGGGTACAGTTTATCTATTTGTAAATGGGAAACTTACTAAATTTCTAATAGATTCTGGATCACCAATTTCCATAATCAAGAAAAGCGCTGTAGAAGAGGAACGTCTTCAAAGACTGGAGAATCTAGCCTTAACAGGGAAGACGTTCCTCTTCTACAGCGCTTTTCTTGATTATGGAAATTGGTGATCCAGAATCTATTAGAAATTTAGTAAGTTTCCCATTTACAAATAGATAAACTGTACTCGGGGTTTCTTCTATGCTGGTGTCGTCAATTTGTGGTATGGATCTCAGGTCACAGTATAACTGCTATTGGAATAGTAACTGCAATTATTGGGGCTCTAAAAGCAAAAATAGATTGCAAATTCAATTTTGTGGTATGTAATGACAGTTTCTTTTGTAAAACCCAAGGCATTATCGGAAGAAACATGCTTCTCAAACACAGAGGAATAATAAACTTTGTCGACAAAACCCTCAGCATTTGGGACTACAAAATTCCAATTATTCAACAAAACGAAGAAATTGATGAATATTACGGTTATAACATGGGCCAATCAAATAATAATGGAACTACGGACGACAACTCAGGCAGGAAAAAGGATGAAGAATATTATTGCGCACAGCAAGAGTTAATTCGCAAAGAAGTGCCAAAAAATTTCGATAAGGAAGAAGACGAGGAAAGATTACTTCCACATCAGGAGGGCTTCGAAGAAAGTTCGAATGAACAAGGTGGTACAAGGTCGGGCATATATCATTATGCTGACAGTGAAATTAGTGCGGCACAAAAGGATGCTGATAAAGATATATATAATAAACGTAAAACCAATTATTACACAATAGAAATTGTGGAAAATAATAAACAAGAGGAAGTAAAACCTCATTTAAGGAGAACAAGATCTCCAAATATTAAAAATAAGGTGAATAATGAAACAATTTACCTAAATGAAGATAGTATGTATCAGAATACAAACAGGATAAATAAAAATTCTTATCGAGAGTTAATGGATGGAAGGAATAACAAAAAGCAAAACAGCTTACAGTTATGTAAGCAAGAAATGCAAAACAAGCTAAATCTTGATCCAGATTACAAAATCAATGTTTCCATCCAGGAACATGGTAGCCTTAGTGAAGATGAGAAGAATGAAGAACCGTGTCACATTACTTTCAAGGAACGCAGAGAATTTACAAACAAAATCAGCAACTACAGACAAAAGATTCAGTAGGAAATAATATGAATCAAACAACGGTGTGTTCGACGTTCAACGCTGCGGAAACGCAAAATGCAACCGAAGCAAGGTCAACTATAATACAAAGTGAATGTAATATGGGTCAAATACAGTCAACAGAGGAAAGAAATCCACAACGCCTGGAAATTATCACCAACAAGAAAAGTCAGACTCAAGTAAAATTAAAGCACCAAACAATTATTCCACCTAGATCAGAACTTAATTGTGAAGCTAAAATAAATAAAAAAATAATTAATGGGGACATATTGGTCGAACCTTTCGATACAGGTATCAATGGGGTATTCACGGCACGTTCTTTAAGCAGTGATCCTACTAACGTCATAGTGCGACTTATAAATTTAAACAATTTTGAAGCAGTTTTGAACGAAGGTACCATCGTGGCCACAGCAGAGAAGCCAAAAATGGTTTTAGAAAAACAACCCACTAAAAAATGTATAGAAATACAGAAGATCGACACGACAAACCAAACCATACTGGAAAAATTTGATCTGGACCACTTGGACGTCCATTCCAAGAACTTAATGCTGGAATTATTGGGACGGTATGCAGATATTTTCCATGAAGGGGAAGGAATTCTTTCCAGTGCAACACACGTTAAACATGCCATAGTTACAGATGAAAGTGTCTCACCGATAGCGAAACGTCCTTACAGAGTGACCCATCATCAGAAGGAAACACTGAAGAAAGAAATCGACAGATTACTACAGACGGGAGTTACAAGAGAATCAAATTCACCTTGGAACGCACCGGTCGTCCTAATAGTGAAGAAACTAGAAAATGGCGAAGAAAAGGTCCGAATATTTATCGATTTTAGAGCGTTAAATTCCATCACAAGAAGAGATACATTTCCAATTCCAAATTTAAACGATACTCTCGACCATTTCGGAAGTTCTACACTATTTTCTGTGTTCGACATCACGTCAGCGTATCATCAAATCGACGTATCAGAAAAAGATAAATGTAAAACAGCATTTAGCACTTTGGATGGTCATTGGGAATTCAATAAACTTCCGTTTGGCTTAACGAATGCTCCTGCAACTTTCCAACGTTTTATCAACTTTACTTTAGCAGGGCTAACAGGACAAATATGCCTCGTATACCTGGACGATATAATTGTTCATAATTCACAAGGTATAGAAGACCATATTCAAAAACTAAATTTCGTCTTTGATCGACTATGAGAAGCAAACTTGAAATTGAAACCAAGCAAGTGCCAGAAGTTACACTCTTTACTATTAATTAACTGTGTACTTTGACTTATTATATTCGTAGCGCGTTAGTTATTCTTGTTCTTAATTTTTAGATGGAACTATTGAAGTTACTACTCTATGTGGTACTATTAAACTCAGTGGATAAATTAGCAGTGAAAAGTAAATACTTAAAATTTTCTTAGTTTGATTGTTTAGTTTTTTTTGTTCAAGAAGCAACGTTAACTCTCCCGAAGATTTAAACTAGTGTCTATCTATAATAAAGTGAACAGTGAATGGGCATTTAAATAATGTGGCCACGTCGGAGAGATTAACTGCAATATTTGAATGAAAATTCTAATGTAAGGCCATGTTAGCCAGAGAAGGGTTAGGATATTGTACTTAGGTATTTAGATTTATATACTTTACTTATGGTTATGGTTACTTCTATTTCTCTTCTACTAAGGGGGATCCTATGTAACGGATCGGGGGGTAGTTTTTAGTTTTAGTTTTTAGTTTAAGTTTCAATTCAATAAATTAACATTTAATTTAAGTAAATATCAATTTGAATTTTACAACATACTTCAGGTATTTAGAACAATTATTGCAAATAGATTCCAATGCAATAGCTGATAATTGTAAATTAAAAGTAGAGTTCAGTTCAAAGACTGAACCTTGGAATCAAAACGTCGGCAAATTCATAGTTACAACAGTAACCTAATAAAAGTTTCCTAAATTTTATTCATGCAATTTTTGCCAGTTGCTCGAGAATCTTCATTCGGTAATAATCAATCTAGTGCCTTTGAGGCAACTCCACTAGCTCATCGAAATTCTAAGTCCAATTCAGAAGATTCCTGTCATAAATAAGGTAGGATTTTAAAATTCATTTTATCCAAGAATTAAATCTTTCAGTTAAGTTTTGTTACTATAATATTTAAAAAGTAGATTCAAGTAATTCTCTGCGTATTGGCAGATAAGCTTGAGTTTGTACTAAGGATTTGTTGACGTACATAAAATTTTGGGAAAACATTATACTTTCAAATTATTGCCTGTTGTGTTTATTATATTTTCAAGTGTAGCAGCGGAGTGATCTGAAGTTTTAAATTGAATATAGCTCTTAATTACATTTTGGCATTTTTCTTTAAAAGCAGATTCATATTCTACATTTTATTTTTATTTAGTTTAAAAGTGCAAGTTAACATAGGTAGGTCAGTGCTACATATCAGCAAAGGTGTCGACTTCCAGTTCATGGCCGACGTAAGCAGTGCAGTCGTCAAGAATAATATTTTATTTAATTCCTTCTAGCAGGTATTTACTAATTTTGTTGTACGAGCCTTGGCCGTTCGGTACAACGGATTAAGGGGTTTTCAGTACTCTGCACCTGCGGACGACGTGACCACAGCACCGCCCGAAGCCACGACGCGCAGACAACAAAGTACAGGAAAACCGGAATGGCCAACACCCCAACTCTTGGGTATCGTGATCACAGCACCGCCCGAAACCAAGATCTCCAAGAGCCTGTTGTATTAAACCAATTCCCTGCACGGGAAACTACGGGGACTGCTAACTACCCCAAGACCTGGGTATCTTGACCACAGCACCGCCCGAAGTCAAGATCGCCAAGTGCCTGTTGTAGCACCACCAGGACCTTGTGTTTCTTCTCTGACCCCGTCAGAGGAGAAAGCACAAGTTCCTCCACGGAAGTGTAACGGGAATCCTAAACTCTTCTGCTATTCAAAATTCAAATGCCCAAAACCTGGACTGTTAAGTTCTAAATACCAGAGCATCAGGTCCTATAATTCCACTTCGACACCGTCAACGCAAAAGTTATAGTTCCAAACTAACTAACACAAAAATCTAAAATCATATTTGAAAATAAATGGGAGACCAAAGTCTAACTAAATCAACCCTAAGTTACAATCGGAGGTACAACCCTAATTCGGCATCAACAAAATTCGGAGAGTTATTACCTTTATCTGTAGTCGTCGGATTTTCAAAAAGTCGCTGATTTCAACTGTCCTAAAATATGCAAAAATTCTTCTTTTTACGGTTCGGAAATCCATCGGCTGCGCGGCCCGCTAAATGCGACGATCACGGGCAGCGCTGGGTCGCTGGTAGGGGCTCGCCGCATCTCCACGGTCTTGGCGAAGGTCGCGCGTAATACTAACGCCCGGTTTCATAATCGCGACTTCAAGTCGACTTTAACTAAAGTCCCCTTTAACTTTAAAGTCGGACTTCAAGTTGGTGTGTTTCATAATGGTAAAGGTGGGCGGAGCTAGGCAACTTTAGCTAAAGTCGAGATAAAGTGAGGTTTGTCGGCTACAGTTTGTGTTGGTAACACTGAAGTACGTATTGCAACCTACTTGACACAGCTACGACCGTCATGTGACTACCTAAGAACCAATAAGAACGCGTCTCTATAGGTAGAGTGGGAAAGTGGCGCGAAAACGGCACCACTCCTTGATTTGACTTCAAAGTGTTCGCTCCGTTGTTTGTCTTTAAAGTAAATTTGCAGTTTTTTTTAGAAATTTTGATAAAACAAAAACAATTTAACATGTAATTCAATAAAGTTTATTTGTATATAAATTACTTGTATCATTGGTAGATGCAACAACAAAAAACCCAAGTCAAAGACTGTCATGAACAATTTTTAATTTTTATTAAATAATTAATAAACATTAAATAGTGTTTTATCTACAACCATTGTGTAATACTATCATTATTATACAATTTTTAACAGTTACTGTTATTAAAAATGGTTTGATCATGAACGGAGCCTGGCCAGCGTGCTACAATATTTCGGATTTTTAATTGTGCATCGGAGACAGTTTGCACATTCAGTGAGAAGTAGCCTTTTCTGTTTCGGAAAATTTCACCATCAATTCCACCTAAACAAAATTAGATAAAACATTATTAATAATATATCATACAAACGTTAACAAGCTTACGAACCTGGATTTTCGATTCTAACATGCGTACAATCAATCGTGCCAACAACTCTAGGAAAACGTGCAATGGCATAGAATTCTTCAGCTGTTTGTGCCATTTCCACTTCGTTTTCACACATCTTGATATAGCGTGGACGTAATGAACAAATTGCATTCGTAACCCTCCTTACTATTCTAGAAGCAGAGGCTTTTGAGACCCCTGCAAAATCTCCTGCTGTAATGAGCATGTTTCCTGTTGCATAGAAACGAAGTGTCAACAATAGTTGGTGCATTGGTTGTATGCAACCTCCCCTAAAATTTTAAATACTAGAGTAATATTTATTATCCTGACCGAATTATGCACTCACCTATTTGTTGGTAATCTAATCAAAGCTTCAATTTCCTCCAGCAAATGTACCGTTGTAGGCTTTGTTAAACGAAACCTATCAAAAAACTCAACATCATTCCATCTATTGAAATTGTCGACACGGTCTCGATACACTTTAGGCCTCCGTACTACCAATTCTTCATCTGAAGAACTGCTACTTGAAGACCACATCTTCCCTTGAGTAACACAATTTCTAAAAAATTATGATATCTGGTTAAATTTACAATTATATAACATAGTACAAGGTACACCTTACCAGAATACAACTGATGAAAATATTATAGTCTTGAAAAAGACTTTTTTAATTGTATAACGATGAGGAAAGCAAAAGACGAGGTAAACCCGGGTAAACACAACAAACTAGCGAGACTCGAGTTGACACTTGACACAAGTAAATAAAATGTGAGGTTATAATGTCGACTTTATCTTTTAAAGTGAGGGAAGGCGTGACTTTAACTTTAAAGTCGAGATAAAGTCCCTTTAACGTTAAAGTCGCATTATGAAACACGATTTCTACTTTAAAGCCAACTTTAAATTTAAAGTTGATTATGAAACCGGGCGTTAATATCAACTTAAATATTCTAACATATTGTTATACTTTTAAATAATTATTAACAAAATAAAAGAAAGAAAATTATAAACAACCATCGAACAATGTTTTATAAACTTAAATATCGGTTTAAATAATAAAAATAAAATAAATGCACCAATTAATTTGGCTAATAAACAAATTACGAACTAAACTAAACTGTTTGTTCACAAGATTTTAACTAATTTCACGACACCATTTCAGCACAAAGAAATCTACAAGGGCACATGGAAGACTCCAGAGGGAAGATTGGTAAACCAGATTGATCACATACCTACTGATACAGGAAAGATATTCAAAGTGGGTGATGTTAAGTTTTCTAGTTTTGTTTAATAATTGTTTATTTAATTTAAGCAATTTAACTTCTACATAAAAATACATAAAATACATACAATCGTGATGAACGTTGGAAAAAGATAAGTTACTAAAATGTTCTGCGCACATTCTGCTCTTTATAGCGCAGACGCACTTAAAGACAAATTGCAGCGCCAAATACAAAATTAATATTCAATTCAGTATTTCAACACCCTTCCTCAATTTGCATTCCTTAACAACAAAAAAAACTAATGTAATATAAACATATATAAATCATTCCATTATTTCACTACTACAAGTTAAACCTAGTTTTGAACGTAAAACTATAAATTGATTCCCAGGTAATCCTTTCGTTAGGATGTCTGCTTTTTGTTCTTGAGATGAAATGTATTTTACATCTACAATTCCTGTTTGATACAAGTCCTTGATAAAGTTGTACTTAATATCAACATGCTTCAGCCGTTTGTGTTCCCATTTAGTTAATAAATGTATGCACGATTGATTATCCTCATGAATCATTATTGTTAATTCAGGAATGACATCCATTTCTACTAATAAATTTTTCATCCAAATCAATTCGGTAGCTGTTCTGTTGTATAGTTTAATATAAGTTATTCTGGATAGGGAAACAACACTTCAATGTAAAAACATTATTTATTAAGACATACTTAAGACCAAGGCCGAGCCGAGCCGGGGGTGCAAGGGGTGCACGGCACCCGGGCGGCAACTTACTAGGGGTGGCAAAATCAAAAATTTAAGATATATTATGCTTACGACATTAAAAAAAATGAAACTTAATACTTCCACCAACAGCAACCGAAGTTGCTGCTGAGGATGCTGGGGTGGAATATTTGGCATTCAAATTCTCAGATGCTCGTACAACGCGTTAAAAATTGGCCACGCCCACTTTTGAAAACAAATCGCCTGCGGCGCATTTTTTTACTCGATGCGCTCGCATTTCCATATACCAATACCAACCCCCTTCGACACTAATTCTTGACTACACCCCTAAAGGGGACGCCAAAAACTAACCCGCTCGGGTAAAAAAATTACTGAGCCGCTCCTGATAACTGTAGTTGTCAGATTTGTTTTCATTAATGATATTTCAAAAAATATAAAAATTAGAGAGAATTTTTTAGGGTTCTGTCCAGTTATAGATACAACTGGTGAAGGATTAACAGTCTTTTTATTGAATTATTTAAAAGAATTAAATATTGATATTAAGGATATTCGAGGGCAGGGGTAGGACAACGGTGCCAATATATCAACTATTGAAGCATTGAGTTTGTATTAATTTTTTTTTAAGTTTACTATAGGTATTACAAAGAATAAAGTTTATACCTAGTAACAACCTTAATGATTTTTATTTTTTAAAGAAGTTAGCAGTTATCAAAGAAATGCAGAATTTTAGAATCAACACTATTTATGTCTTAGGAGCTATGTAGGGGCGGCAAATTATATCTTGCACCCGGGCGGCAGATACCCTTGGCTCGGGCCTGCTTAAGACACAGCTTAAGATAACTAAACTTGTGAACAATTAACAATTTGTCATGTTGGTTGTGCCAACCTATATCTAGTTACTAACTATCATAACAGTAGCTTCAGTTGCCAACGAGATGTACTCTGCCTCCGTTGAAGACAGTGCAACCGTAGTTTGCTTCTTCGTTCCCCAACACACAGTATTTCCGAACACTTCCAGTATGTAACCAGTTGTGGATTTTCGATCTTCGTTATTTCCAGCCCAATCTGCATCAGCATAGCATTCCAGTACAGTATCTTCTGTATTGTCATACAGCAGGCCTACATTTACAGTTCCTTTGATGTACCTACCTCAATATTCTTTTTAAACCATTCCAATGAACTTCTTTGGCATCGTTTTGAAACCGGCTGTAGTAATTCACCGCAGAACTTATGTCTGGTCTTGTAGATAACATTGCATGCATTAGGCAGCCAACTAATTCCCTGTAAGGTTTATGACCAATTATATTTTCACCATCTTCTGATGCAAAACCTAATTTAACCTCCATTGAAGTTTTCACCGGGTTAGAATTTTCCATACCGAACCGGGTTAATAAACTGTTTAGGTAAACTGGTTGGTTTAGGAACATTTTTCCATTCCTTCGTACAATATTGATTCCCAGAAATGTATTTAATTTTCCCAAATCTTTAATGGAGAATCTTACCTTCAATGCTGAAATCACCTTTTCAACTTCAATTTCAGAATTGCCAGCCAAAATTATGTCGTCTACATACAGGAGTAGATACGTTTGCAACTCATTATGGTTTCCGATATACAAGCATTTATCATTGTTTAACTGTTTAAACCCTAGAGTTTTCATAAATTTATCAAAAACTGCATTCCACTCTCTTGGCGATTGTTTCAAACCATAAAGTGCTTTATTTAATTTGCACACTGAATTCCCTTCCTTCTTATAATTTGTAGGAAGTTTCATGTACACCTCTTCACTGAGAGTTCCATGTAAGAAGGCATTCTTTACATCTAATTGACGAGCAAATAAATTTCTACGATTTATTATTGATAATAATATTCTGACAGTATTCAGCCTTGCAACAGGTGCGTAAGTTTCATTATAATCAAAACCTTTTATCTGCGAACAACCTTTTACCACTAATCTAGCTTTATATTTTTCTATTTCACCATCTTGGTCACGCTTTATGCGAAAAATCCATTTACAATCAATAGCTCGCTTACCTGCTGGTAAATCTGTTAAAATCCAGGTGTTGTTACTTTCCAGGGCCTCGATTTCTTCGTTTACTGCCTCTTGCCATTGCTGCTCATCCATTCTTCCTTTTAAATCTTCTAGGCTGCATGGTAAATCTTCTAAATAACATTCAGCACTGAGTGCTAAACATGTTGTATCGTAGTCTTTCATCCAAACGGGTGGCTTCCTAGTTCGAGACTGTTGCACACCTTCATCTGGATCCTCCGGAGTGGCTGTGTCATCTTTTTCAGATGCTTCCTCTGCTTGAATCTCGACATCCGACATCATGACCAATCACTATCCTCTTTGCATTTGGATCCCACAACCTGAATCCATTGGGAGCATAACCTACAAAATACAATTTTTTACATTTCGAATCAAATTTATTCCTGAAGGATTTTGGTATGTGGAGATATGCTACACATCCAAACACTTTTAATTTCGATATGTCAGGCTTTATTTTGTACCAAGCCTCTGCAGGTGTTTTGTTGGTTAAACAAACTGTAGGACGTCGATTTATAATGTAAACCGCTGCTAAAACACTTTCCGACCATAATTATTTTGGGAGTTTCGAGCCTAACATCATTGTACGAGCTGTGTCTAGGATTGTTCGATTTAACCTCTCGGCCACACCATTTTGTTCCGGTGTATACGGCACAGTGTATTCCAAAACAATTCCTTTGGATTTACAAAAATTCTTGAATTTATTAGAGGTGTATTCCGACCCATTATCACATCGTAACCGTGATATTTTCATTCCGAAGTGAGTTGTAGCCATTGCTTCATATTCCCGAAAATAACCAAACACTTCCGTCTTACTTGTCAAAATATAGGTCACTGTAAAATGCGTATAGTCATCTATAACTGTAAAGAAGTATTTATCACCATTCCATGAACACGGTTCAATTGGTCCACACAGGTCTGAGTGTATCACATAGATAATATATTATATATCACGGGGATCCGACTTGTATTACCCACGTAAAAGCAGTACAATTAGTAGGTGTAGTCTCCCGTAGAGGCGCTGGTATAGTTGTGACGTCATTAAAACGCGAACGCGCAGGCGAAAACTTAAAATTTTGACGTTTGTCACCGTTTTCACCTCACAGATGTGTGATTCCCATGTGTGATTCCCCTGTCATTTTTGTAGAATTTAATAATTATTCTAACATGCATTTCACATTTATGTCTGTTTAGTGAGCTCTGATTATTTTCTGATGTGTTAATGTTTTGTTTTATGTAAACAAGTTTTTATAGTTGGTTTAGTTCTACTTTAGTACTAAATAATTAAATACATTAGTTGACAGTCAGGTGTTTTGTGGTTCTCTCTAATAAAAGCAAAATAAAAGTGTTTTTCCTGTTGGAACTAATACTTTAATATAATAATCTAATAATTTTCCACATGTTCTGAGTTTTTATTTATTGTGTCGTTAACTGTTTTTAAACTTGTAACTGCTCAAATTGTTCATCGGGCAAGAAATCCTAAGCAGTGTTTTTAGTTCCAAAATTGCCAGTAAAGGAGAATCTAAGAGCTCAATTTGCTCATTCATTAAAGGTTATGGCTGCCAAGGTTATTGTTTTTTGTGTGTTTATAAATTTCAAAAGCTTCCAAAATATGTAATTTTTGTTTGTTATCAGAAAAGTGTAAAAATTTAATTGTATTATTAGATGTTAATGTGTGATTTTGTTCTAATAAATGTTGACTTAATTATTACAGTGCATTTTTTCTACTTTTGAAAATATTACCTCAATTTCAACCTGCCCTGACCTACCATAACCTATTTAAAATTCCCGCCGCGCCGCGCCATTACTGTATAGTAGGTTAGTCTACCGTAGAGGCGCTGTCGGAGATAGTTTTTTAAAATTTAACGTTAACCTTGGCCATCTTCCTAGCACAGTGGCCTGTGATAGCATGGTGTATCAGCTGTAGGGGTTTTGTTGTGGGTGGTCGTTGACTTTTATGTGGCAGCTTTGTTTGCTTACCTTCAATACATGTAACACAAACATTGTTGTCGATATGTAACTGTCCCGTAATACCGGTCACCATTTCCGATCGCACTAATTTTTCCAAGTTTTTATTCGACAAGTGTCCTAAACGCTTGTGCCACGTACTCGCACTACTTTCTTCCGTTTGTGTCGCATTTGCCCAAACCGTTTCACATTCTAACTCAATTTTATACAGTTTACTGTCCAATTTTCCAACTAAGATAATATCTTTTCCGTTGTAAACGTTTACAATGTCATTTTTAAATTCAACCCGCAAATCGCACTGTGTCATTTTCCTCACGGATAGTAAGTTTGATTGCAATTCTTCCACGAACAGTACATTTTTTATGTTTAGTTTGTTATTATTTACTTTACTAACAGCCTGAATTTCACCAACTTTTGTAGCCATCATTTCTTGATCGGATTTTGCCACCGATACTTTGATTTGTTCATCTACACCTAGCACTTTAGACTTACAAAAATACCGTTCACTGTTTATCATATGTTCGGTTCAACCAGAGTCTAGATAAAAAACTAATTTCTTCTCAGTAGATATCTGATTTCCAGCAGTAGCTATAAAACTAACGGCTGCAGTATTCTTGCTAACTTTTTCCGTAGACTTTTTCTCTTTATTCCATTTACATTGTGACCGTTTGTGACCAATCTTTCCACAGTTGTAGCACTTGTATTTAAACGGACCACTAGTAAATGCTACCGATACTGCTTTTCCAGTGTTGGAAACTTGTGATGTGCCTTGCTGTTGTTTTAATTCTTCGTCCAGCAGCTTTCCTTTCACAAATTGTAATGTCAGTTTTCCATTAGTTACAGTTTCCAATGCTGTGATAATAACATCATAGTTTTTGGGCAACGTCAAAAACAAATGACAGATTTTATCTTCTTCGCTTAATTTAGCACCAGCATCCGTTAATTGTCTAATCACTTTATCAAACTGTAGAAAGTGACTTTCCAAACCATTTTCCTTGAACTTCATTGTTAAAAGTTGTTTCCTTAATATGATTTGACTGCTTATTCCTTTCCGCTCGAAGACATCAGTTAGCGTATTCCATATTTCCAAAGAAGTTTCCTTCTCCTTTATGTACTCCAACTGACTATCAGCTATTCGTTGAACCAGTAATGATTTACATTTCCTTTCTTTCTTTTCCCGTTCTTCTAATAGTTTTTCCGCCTTCTTTTTGTCTTCCACATTGGTTTTTAAGGCTGCGTTATAAAGGCTATCATTCCTTTCCAATAGGCATTCTATTAGATTATATTCCTCTAATAACACTTGCATCCTGTACTTCCAGTTATTAAAATCCTTTCCATCAAACAATGGAATTCTGTATCGTTCATCTTCCTGATGCATGATTTTTTTTTATTTTAGGTTACAACCACGTGCAAGTTAATTTTTCTGTTTTAAATTAATTCCAAAACTTTCCTAATTACAAAACTATTTTCCTTTGGAATACTGGGCCCATAACCTGTTAAGTTTTCTAGTTTTGTTTAATAATTGTTTATTTAATTTAAGCAATTTAACTTCTACATAAAAATACATAAAATACATACAATCGTGATGAACGTTGGAAAAAGATAAGTTACTAAAATGTTCTGCGCACATTCTGCTCTTTATAGCGCAGACGCACTTAAAGACAAATTGCAGCGCCAAATACAAAATTAATATTCAATTCAGTATTTCAACAGGTGAGCAGTCTA
Source organism: Hemicrepidius hirtus (assembly GCA_963082805.1). NCBI lineage: Eukaryota > Metazoa > Arthropoda > Insecta > Coleoptera > Elateridae > Hemicrepidius > Hemicrepidius hirtus. The sequence goes on from OY720165.1 coordinate 9,458,823, forward strand.
AGAGCATGTAAGGGAGCTGATATTATACAGTCAGAAAAAATGAGGCCATATCAGCGAAGGATTAAAGGAAAATATGGTAAAATAGTGGATGAACGGACTGTTGTAGAAAAGTGGACAAATTAAAAAAAAAAAAAATAGACAGTAGCTGCAGACCTGCTGGGTAGAGTGGGAAAAAGTAAGGTGGGAAGTTATGTAGAAAAGAACAGGATAAGAGACAGAAACCAAGTGAGAAAATAATTCAGTCAGAACTCCCAGAGGATGTAAAGAAATACCATGAACAAAGTAGAAAAACAAAGAGCACGTACAGAAGAATTAAAAGAACTCACGGTGAAAAGAAGCTCTGTGATATGGAGAAAAGTTACAAGATAAAAGAAATTAGGAAATTTTATCAAGAGTACAAGAAACTATGTAAAGTACCACAACACAAAATTCTATTCTGCTAAGATAAAGAAGGGAATTTATTAGCAGAAGAAAATGAAATGATAAATAGGTGGAAAGAGTATGTTAATAGTAATTTATTGTATAAGTGTCTTAGGAAGTATTTTATCTATGCAAGAACGTTTAAACGCGAGAACAAAGTTCGAGGGTTTAATTTTCTTAAATGGATGAAATACAACAAGAGATGGAATGCTCTACCCTACTGTTGTCTCTCTCTATCAATAATGCCAACGACCTTGGAACGAGTGAGAGGAAAGTTCTACCCTAGTGCTTTCTTTTTCTATCGGGGCACCAATATGACAGCAAGAACAGCACTACATTACTAGCTACTATTTAACGTAACTAGATGTAGGTTGGTATGCTATACATAATTAGAGTCCAACAGAACTTCAATTTTTCCCTTGTTTCTGGTAACCCCCTGACGCAGAACTGTCATTTATGCATTTGGCACAAAAATAATTAGTAGTGCAAAAAGCAACCGTGCGTGTTTCCGTTGTTTTTAGTTATTGTTTCCTGTTATTTGTTATTGTATAGCAACTTAAAGCAAATAGTAACTAATAATTTAGTGATATTTCTTCAGACAGATTGGCATTATTGATAGAGAGAGACAACAGTAGGGTAGAGCATTCCATCTCTTTCCAACTTAAATAGAACAGCCCTATTGCTAAAACAACTTAAAACTAAAGAAGGTTATAGGTAACAAATGAATTTGTTGCGATTGTTGCCTTAAATGGCAGCATTATTCGTGCCTCACGGAGAAGCCGAAATCGGATAATTTATTTTTTTTGTAAGCATACCTACTATTACACATAATTTGGAGGCATATAATAAATGTGTTTTCAATTGAACAGTTCTTACTTATTTTTTTAAAAATGCTTCTCTTATCTCTTGTGTTGAAGTCATACACACCCTTGTAAATACTAAGATTTAACAATAGAATTTAAAACGTATGCTAGATTTACCGTCACCAATGCGTCATTTCATGACGTCATACCTTTAACGGGAGCGCATTTCGTTCCCGCTTAACGGGACTCTAGACACGGCGCAAGACACAGTATTGATAAAGTCCGTTTTTTTTAAAGATCCACCACCTGTTGATTTCAGTTGGTATAATAAAAAAATTTAAATTTTTAGTAATTTTTGTCAATATATGGTAACATTGATTCAAAGTTCAATCAAAATGTTCTGTCAATTTATGCGTGCGCATCACTACATTTCAAATTTAAATTATTTAAAAATGTTAATTAAAACATAAAGAAGACTAGGTACTCTAATATAAGATTTATTTTTATTGATGAAACCCCGATTTACAAAAACGATTCTGCTACTAAATCTTGGACTATTGACAACCTTCCCAAGAAAGATTAGAAATTAAGGAAAGCAGGTTTACAGTGCTCCATCCTGGGTGTGTTGGGGTTTCTTAGATGGATGTAGTTTGCATTTAAGACCCAGAAACAATGATCGGGATTATCACAAAACGATGAATAGTCAGCTATTTAAAGAGTGGATTAATCAATTAATTCCAGCTCTACCATCTGATGGTTTTAAAACTGTTATTATTTTTGACAATGTCCCACGTCATTCTGTCCGTTTGCAGAGACCTCCAATACATTATTCCAACAAAACTGCAATGGGCAATTATTTAATAAACTGTAACGTTCCATTTTAACTTACATGTACAAAAGTTCAATTATGGCAGCTGATAAATAATTTAGGACAAATGGACAACTTTATATTCAAGATATACCGCCAATCGTAATATACCTATCAAGGTGAAGATTCGGATACAGATTCAATTTTGAACCATATCTCTCATACGATGATTCAGAATTTGAACCGCCCGAATCTGATGCTGAAAATCATCCCAATTATTCTAATTTGCCTGCATACATTTTTTCTATTCTTACCTCGAATTATTTATATATTAAATTATTATAAAACTACTATAATACTTCTTATTAAATCGAGCAAATTTACATAAACTTAGCATATGTCCACATAAATCAACAATACTTCTTGTGAAAAGCACTTGTCAAAATTAACCATTAAATTTATTAGTCCTAACCCTACTTTAAAAATTACTAAAAACTTTCACCAGCAGCGTTGCCAAACATACTTTCGAGAGAAATGGCAAGGTTGGTGGATCTTTAAAAAAAAACAGACTTTAGTACTAGAGGAAGGAATATAACGTTAAATATTTTTCATTTGATTGCTACTTATTATATCTAGTAATTATACGGTAAAAACACATAAATTGCGGCTATTTATTTTTATTGATTTGTTGTAGCTACTATAATAGTGTACCTAACTACGTTACAACCGTTCTTTTAATATTTTTATTAGTAGGTAAGTACAACTAACAGTGACTTCAAATTCGAAACTATGTTATTCTCCTTCTCGTAAAATATTCATAAACAATAAACTTATTGCGCGTACACGTAATAACATAGAATTTTATCTAACTAGCCTAAATTATAGGATCGTATATAATTAATGAGGTTATTACTTCTAAAGAATATTTGAAAAAATTCTTGAAAACTTTATCAGAATATGGAACTTTATTCGACATAAAACACAGAATAATTAAATAATTCCGATACAAAAGTATTTTGAAAGGTGAGTATGATTATGCATTACTGTGATTAAAGAACAGTAAACTAAGTAAGTAAACTTTAAAATACCCGCAGGGGATTATCCATAGTTTTATATAGGTACTTTAAGCATATTATCACACAATTTTCACATCACTCCTTCATTTCATTTTAGATGGAAAAATTTGATATTGACGAAAATATAAAACTTGTCGTACGAATAATGCAGCTAATGGGAACGTGGCCAAAAGAATATTCATCTATCAGATATAAAATAACTGGATTTACTACGATACTTCTGATAACAATATGCACTATCACGACTGTAACGGAAGGTGTAAAATTTGTGAATATTGAGAGCACTTCTTTCGCATTATGTTGTACACTAGCATTGTTTCACACAGTCATAAAATATTTCTTTTTGTTCTCCAAACGATCTCAGCTTTTTCAACTAATAGATATGTTGAAGACACCCACTTTTGCGTTACACGAACATCATTTGAATATTTTTCTAAAAAAGAAAATGAAAATGTGTAAACAATGCTCATTAATTTTAACAGGAAATGCATTCAGCACTGGTGTGATAATAATACTAAGTACGTTAGTCGACAAGCATACAGAACGTCCTGTACCAGTTCCATTTCCTATAGACATGAAAGGACAGCCTTTTTCTATATACGCATTGGTTTGGTGTTTCCAATCTGTTACAGTATTACTCACAACTCTCAGTATTGGCTGCTTCGATGGACTCATATTTACATTTATAGCAACAGCGTCTGCTCAATTGCGAATTCTGCGAGAGCAAATTACGCACGCAGCTGATTTGTCTGAACCCCTAATTAGTAATGTCAGGAAAAATCATGACCTCTTAGTGAACAGCATACTAAAACAGTGTGTACAGAAACACCTTTCGATTGAACGGCAAGTAGAATGAAATTGTACAATTTTAAGTTTAAAAGTTACATCCTCATAAAATTGTAGCTACATTATGTTGATAGAAGAAACTTTCACAAATGGATTTCTAATTCAACTGATTATAAGTTTATTGATAACCTGTCTAATAGGATTTAATTTAATTCTTGTAAGTTAAATTTCTTGATACTTTAAATTTCAATTCTATTTTTTTTATGATTTTAGGTATCTGTTACCAGCATAGACTTCGGAAGGTGCCTTTTTTTCTTCATTGCTGCAGCAATGGAGCTAATATTATTTTGTGTACCGGGAAACGAAATAACTCTTCAGGTATGATTGATAGTTTACATTTTTTAATTTAATAATAATAATAATTATCACATATAACATATAATGTTAAACATATCAGGAAATTACTGTCTTTGTTTTACTAATCATTATGGGTTTAATATAAAATATGGCAATAACAGGCAAAACAAGAGTGTCCATTTTATATGAAGATTCCGTTTGATATTCAAATTGCAACACGTGTTCAGTGTTAATCATTCTACACTAAGTGACGTGCAAGTTGAAGGGCTGTTGCTCGAGCGCTCGCTATTGCAACAATATCGTGAATGAAAACAAAATTAAATCAAGCTAGAAGTAATTGTTATACTACAACACTAGGATCTTATTGTAACGCCTCCGGATTCATCGTGGGTAGGCTGGGGTTGCGGACAGAATTGTTTGTTTGTTTATATAACAATTCCGGAGAAATCTCGGGCGCTGGATTTTATAAAGGAGTCGGCTTCGTTGTAGATCTGGTGAAACGAAGGCCTGGGTAGCTTCAGTGAAGACGCGAATGTTCATGGTTCAAATCTTCCGCAACTGGGTTAACTGAAAGGTTTTTGAAAGCAGAGATACATACACAAACAAATGTTACACCAATGCTTTGGTAAACAAGAGTAGGTACAGTCGAACCTCTTTAAGTCGAAGTAGTAGGGGGAAGGAAAAAGATTCGAGTTATCGAAAATTCGACTATGAATATGTCTCTTTTACGTTTAACTCCTTTTTCCACTTCTTTAATTAAACGTATTTCTTCGTTTACACTTAAAATATTTACCAATTATGGAAAGGAATGTGGGTGTACCCCGTTTAAATTGTTATTGATAATCCGCAACTCATTAATAAAAGATACTTAAGCGCTTTAAAATGTCCTAGAAAAATACCTTTAGCCCTGTTAATGCAAGGAATTCCTTAAAAATACTTTCTAAATCGAGTAATACAGTTTCCTTGGGGAAACAAAATATTACTTCGATTTATCGAAAAATTCGGTTGATCGAAATTCGGCTTAACGAGAGATTTTTCTGCATAAGACTATAGGAGTTTAGTCGGGAATGCGGGTGAAGTTCGACTTATAAAGAAATTCGAGTAAGCGAGGTTCGACTTAAAGAGGTTCAACTGTATTGCTGTGATATGATCACATAAGATTAAAAGATAAGATTAATAATGGTAGTTTTATTCTATTAAATACTGTTAGTTAGTGGGTTAGTAAAATTGTTGAGTATGAAACACAAAATAATAAAAAATAGGGTTGCGAGTATCATTTCCGATACAAGTTTTCAGTTTTCAAATTTAATTTTTCTTTCATTTAACTCTTTTCCATATGTGGTGTATTTTAGTTCGTCGATGGTTGTATTCTATTTCAATTTATCAATTATAGATAGAACTTCTTCTTTAAATGGCTAAAAACCTATAAAGTAAATTTTATTAGAACGGTTAAGTTAAAACATAAAAATTGAACTGGTTAATGGATTTTGATGATTGTAATTGGGGTAACAAGTATGTATAATCTTTGTAAATAGTTATTTTGGTTGTTTAAATCTATGTATAATTAGAATTAAGGTGTGAAAGTAGGAATGACTGGATATTTTTATAAATCGGGAACTGTCAAAAGTTTTGTATTTATTTAAATATTGGGTTTTAAAATTGATTAGATGTTAAGATGGTTATGTAAAAAGGAGTAGTTGTTTGTGAGATATAAGTTTATCATAGTGATTTTGAACAAAAAGAACAGAGTAGGGAAAAATTTTGTGAAATTGTTAAAAGTGTGCAAAAGTGTTCGCTTCGAAATCAGCTTTATCCTACATCAAAAGAAAGAGGAAAATTTATGGATCAATAAGATGAAGAAAGTTTTAAGAAGTTTTCAGGCGCCAGAATGGAATAATTAAAAAGAAAAGTTAATTAATTCTAGTGATTAACTTGCAATTGTTTTTGGTGTGATATCCTAGTTTTATTACTAACTGTTGAATTTACCATGACAACGATCTTCTTTTGTCCAAAAATTTGCAGAAGTTATATATAGGAGAGCACAGAAGACAAGAGAGCTTTCTAATTAATATCCTCGTGAACCTATGTGAGGTTATAGTCAAAATTTTAAGGAAAACTTGGAAAGTTGTTAAGGTGGTCCTTGTTTCTACAATAATATTCAAGTTTGAATGTTTATAAATGGAAAATTAAGTGTTGAAAGTGCAACATACCTGTTTTAATGTGGTGAAATGAAGATATAAATTTCGTTTTTGCAATTTGGTTAGCCATTTGCAAATTTGTGGGAATTCAGTTTGAAATTAACTTGCGCAAGTCTGGAATAACTTCGAACTTCAGTACCGGATTTAGGATTATCTAAGATAAGTTTAATTTTAATTTGTGTATTTATTTCTTTGTGACAATTTGTAAATTATTTGGGGGGGGTTTTTATTGTTGGACATTGACAGTTCAATTTTGTGTAATTTTTGTGTGAATGATTTGGTTTAATTCGTAAATAGTTAATTATTTTTTTTATTTGTTTGCTTGTTTGAATAAATTTATGTTTTTCGTTCAGTTAATGAAGGAGGTTTTATTTAAAGTTTTACTGTGTTTCATAACTAGCTCTATTCATCGACAACCTGAAACGACCCTGAGGAAAAAGAGTTGTTTTTTTTTTTTATTTTGTATTCAAAAGAGGAATACTGGCGCCCAACAATTTTTTTATTGAGTGTTTCAGGACAACAATTTCGAGCATATCATTGCATTTATTTTAACACACAAACGAGGGGCTTTTTAAAGTCTCTTAGCACAGCAGTATATTATACCAGAATAAATACAGTTGGTTATAAACAGCTGACTACTACTAACTACTACTACTACCTAGTACCTACCTATAGTATAGATTATGCAGGCCAGCGGTTAAGAGGGATGATAAATAGCAGTTAGTATATAAAAACGGAACAAAGGGTAAACAACGACACAAACGGTTCTAGATAGCGCAAAATAACATAAACGGCGAAACATAATTACCAGAACTGTAATCTCTAATTAATGCAAGCTGCGACCTAACTTAATTGGTTATTCAAAACTGTGATGACGGACAAAGCCAATAAATAAAGAAGGCACCTGCTCATACTCCAGAAAAGGACAACCTATATGAAGGATCGGTCCTTGCATACAAGCAGACAATGTCCAGAGGACAAACAGACTGAAGGAACTCGCAAGCTATCGACTGGTTAACGTCCTCATTAAAGAACGTACGAAATCTTCAGACACGGGTACGGGTTCCAGTTCACAAGCAGACAGCAACTACAGAGGACAGACAGGCCCCAATTTACCAATGGGCAGACTGGGCAATTGCCCAGGGCGGCAATTTCTGGGGGGCGGAAAATTTTAAAAACGGGAACGACACAACAAACTTGCGTTAGACCACGCAAGAGATGGTAACAAGCAACTGTCTATCTTTGTATTGCTGTAGCGCAGGCGCAGCACATAGTGGAGCGCGAGTATTGAAATAGCCACCGCTTTACGCGCATGCGCAACGTATGTATTGCTGTAACATTTGTCACTCTTATCTCAGGGTTCTTACTTTAAATCTTTTTTATTTCCATATTTTATTTCCAAATCAAATTCTTCTTATTTTTCCATTATTTTATACTTAATTCTCTTCTTATTCCATAATTTTATACATAATTCTCTTCTTATTCAAAAATCGTTCTTATCTTTTCACCACTTATTTTTCCATCCATTTTCAATCTGTTTATTTATCAATCTCCATATCAACCCCTAAACTTCCTTCTTTTTTTTTATTTCCCGCAACCCTTAACTATCTTGATATTTTTAAATTTATGACAAATTATAAAATAATTATAATCATTTTTAAAATATTCTAAATTAGCTACTTAATAATAATTGACAATTTATATCACACTTATTTATTTCTAGCTATCTATTTAAATTAAATAAATTCATATATTTTTTATTTTAAAACTTTACAATCTTTAATTATTTCATTCAACATAAATTTAATTTTACAAAAATAAAGAATCCATCATAATTAATCAATAATTAATTATTTTAAATTTCCTTAAACACGCAACCAATATCACCACAGTATATACACAAGTCCACTGGGTTTTTGTAAAAATTAATTCTCAAACTGCAACTAACCTAAAGTTCAAGGGGCGATCCACACTAGTCTTTACTTCAGGGGCAGGGGGGGCGGCTACAAAAGGTTTTGCCCAGGGTGCAGCTTACCCTAAATCGCGGCCTGAGGACAGATCTTGGTATCCGAACTGGCAACCCCAAAGTACATATTCACCGAAGAGTAGCACTAACTGTCGAGCGGTTAACGCCCTCAGTAGAAAACCAGTGCAAGCCGACAGACATGGCGGGGATTTATTCCTACTTCAGAAGAGGACAGCAACCAAGCAAGATGAGTGCTACTGTAAGAACCCCAAAGCACACGCAAACCGCGAAAAAGCACTAGGTGTCGACCAGTTAACGCCCTCAGTAGAGAACTAGTTGAAATTTCACGGTCACGGCGAGGGTCTCCACTTATACTCCAGAACAAGGCGACCAATATACAGGAATAATTCGAGTGTACCTGTCAACTACCCCAGAATGCAAGCAGGGAAAAGCAGAACATCACATGTCGACCATTTTAACGTTCTCAGTAAAGAGCCAGTGTAATCTCATGGTGACAGTGGCAATGACAGGTCGGAACAGCGAGAGAACGCCAAATGCTATCCATTCCTAGGAACGGCAAACAGTGGTTTAAAATGCTACGTTTTCGTAAAAAAATAAATGAAAAAAGATGTTAAATTCTTTTCCCAGTTAGTAATAATATACTTAAACTGATTTCGAAGGCTGCAGCGGTGATTCATCATGACAAGTTGGTTTTCAGGCGTGAGCCGCGTCGATTGATTAATTTATTGTTACTGACGTTTCGCCATACATTGAAGTTGACATCTTCGGAGTAAGTGGTTGTTCTTGTTTGTATTCAGGTATTTACATCCGTCGTTTTGCCATGGTTGATTGGTGAAGCGTGCGGATTGTATGCTCCGCCTGTTCGCTAATGGCAGTGGACAATGAAGTAGAAGACTCGGTTCTCGCCTCGTTTCGAGTAAAAGTTGTTCTTGTTTTTACAATTACTGGTTTCCATAGACGACTTAGGCAAAATGTGGATGCTTTTCAATTACGATACTCTCGTATGTATCGGGATTTACGATGATGAATTCTAGCAAGCACCTGGGCATTTTCAAACTCAATAGAGTGACCTGTTTCCAGTTGATGTTCTGCGAGGGCTGATTGAGAAATGCGTTTATATTTGCAGTCACTTTTGTGTCTCTTCGTCGTGGTTTCTGTAGACTCTCCTGTTTGACCAATGTGGACTTTTGTTAAAGTAAAACATTTCAAATATTCGCGCCACTTTGTATTCTATTGTGACTTGAGTTGCATGGGGTTGGTAGTAGTAGGAGCATGGCGTAGTTAGTTAGTTAGTATAAGATTGTGTCTTACAGTTTTTTCTTTTGTGTTTGATTGTTCATGTTCATGTTGACTTTAATAAAGAGTACAATGATAACAGTATAGCAGTTGTAATCATCAACAACTTTCCCACAAGAGCATGGTATTCTGTATACACCTGCGCTGTGTAGTTTGGGTAACGGATCCTTGACGGATCGGAATTGATCCAAGACGCAAGACTTTCAAACCAAGGCATTGGAAACAGTAAACCTGAAACCAAAACTATGGCTGAGATATGTAGACGACACCTTCATAATAGGGCCTAACGGAGAAGATAAACTACAAGGTTTTCTGAACTATATTAACACCAGACACACCAGCAATAAGTTCATCATGGAAGCGGAACACAATAAAACTCTGTCATTCCTAGATGTGTTGACAAACAGCAACAGAATTCAATTCGTCTTATGACGTCAGCCGCTTCTATGACAAATTGGAAACCTTAACGATCGGCAGTAACGTGTAGACGATAGTAGATTATTTTTCAAATTACTATATTTTGATCTTCACCTGATAACATACGTAATGGCACCAGTGATGTCATAAACATATTAGCATCTGAAATGTCGTCTTTATTTTCCCCTTACTGAATACTTGTATATATTATTGGATCTGGGCGGATGCTCCATCACAAACCGATTTAGGGTGTAGAGTCAACTTTCTACCTTGAAATGAGGTGATATCTTTTTCCGGTTTACCTTCGAAGATTCATTCTGAAGTATGATCGAGCAAGCTCTGCAATTTAACACTTGCAAGCCTTTCACCGACGTCAATGCCTTCGGGATAATATTTTCTTTAAGATTCGATAATCGTACCATAGGCAGGAAATATATCGAAGCCCTTATCTTTGGTGACTTGTAATAAATTGTATTGATACAGTTGAGCTTCCACTAAAAGAGCAAGAGTAGTATTTGTATCGAATAAAACATTTTAGGTATGTTATACCTCGTTGAAAAGACTTTTTTAAACACTACCTATCTAACTCACCAAAAATCCAATATGGCTGCCATATGAAAAAGACAGGATAGCACTAATAACTTGAAAACAACTGACAATCGGGGGTTTCTGTTTACATCAAACAATTTGCTTTAAAAAAGTGTAACTTATTTTTTAATGGTGTTGAGGGAAACGATAAGCTTTCCAGGCGTCGTTTAAATCTTGTGCAGGCCTTCGACCACAACATGACAAGTAAGCGTTTGTGTTGTTGATCCATGGCATTGTTTTAACGCTTCTAATTAAAGCAACATGGGGAGTCACTTATACGAGACTTCTTACCAAGGACAAACAACCATTGCCGGTATGCACTGTAGAATTAACCAATAATACTTCATTTTCATAATTGAGATAAGGAAGAAGTCAGTAAACATCACTCTATGCCAGGAATTCGGATACACTTAAAACCTATTCATCAAATTCCGTGCTTATATCGTAACTTTTTCGAATTGCGTACAAATTTTAGCTTAATTTTCCTGCTCCTTATGCATTCCGAGTAGTATTAGTTTCCGATCAACACACACACTTCCCCCAACTTACATAATTGAACCATCAAAAGGAAAACCCAAATAACATGAGAATGACAAAGAAAATAACTAAAACCTAGCATTGAAACGACTTCCAAACAACTTCTCTCAGTCTGATGAGAGAATCGATTGAGCTAAGGACAAGCACATATCAAAAATAGATAGAAGTGCTCGAGCCAGGCATGTGGATGAGCCACTAAGCGTATCCGACGACGACGCCAAGAACTATCTGTAAAACAGAATAATAATAATAGTAATATCAAACTATGTCTCGAAGACAACAATGCATTCTTTTGGTGGTACCAAAGAGTATAGTGTACCTACCATTTGGTGGTAACCACAATTAGTTTGCTCATTGTCTCTGTTTACTTTGCTTATAGCATTTTTTGTGGTCCTAAGATGAGCGGAACCTTAATCTGCGTCATTTATAATTTAAGGAACTTTTATAGCCTCCTACTTGGTTGCAAATTTTATATAACACTCTTAATCTAATTTTCTTTTTTCAGAGTTTAAAAATCAGAGACGCTTGTTATATGTCCGACTGGGTGAACTGTGGGACATCGGTTAGAAAGACATTATCCATCATTATGGAAAGATCTAAGCGTCCCTTTAATTTAAGTGCTGCAGGATTTGTAGTGCTTTCTCTTGATACTCTACTAAGCGTAATTATTACCACAGAGTAGATAATAATATATTAGTACCATCAATCTGTTTTAGGTTTTCAAATCTGCATTTTCATATTTCACCATGTTACAGCAAATATACGAGAAACCGAAATAAAAGATCAAAAAAACAATTACATTTCTTCAATAAAAATCAGTGAAAATTAAAATTAATATCAGTAGTATGTGTTGCACAAGACTTTTATAAACCACAATTAATTCCAAAAATATTTTGGCACAATTTTAAATCACGTTTCGTATATTGTAATGTAAGTTACACTGGTGTAAGTGTAACGTTTACATTTTTCTTAGAGATCGACATCGACTAACAATTAAGAGCACCAGCTGTTCGAGTCTGTCTTGAGGCAAAAAAATTTAAAGATTTAAATCCGGCTCATACTAGGACGTTTGCAGATTCGTCTATGGGAAACCATTAACAGGGTGTTACAAACCACCCTTATTGTTTTAAACACAAGTCCATAGAATTAGTACTTAACTGTGGTGTATTGTAAAGTAGGCGACACCGAGGCGAGATAGCTAAGAGGGTTGATCGCCAACGAGAGGCCCAAGTGGCCGAGGGTAAGAACGATGGTGGTCAACCGAAGGGAGGTGGAACCTTTCATCCGTTCAGGATGCATTCTTATTGTACACCTTGCTAAGATAACATCAATGTAAATACAGTAAATAAAGCAATTATACTAATTCGACACCTGGGGAGGTCGCGGTTTATCTGACAGATACATTGGAAATGTATTATTAAATATTTTAACACAAAGACGTTCCACAACTTTGCGACAAAGAGTAGCTGTACGTTGATACATGGTTTACACTGTGTCAGAAGGTTGGTCACGTCAGTACACACCGTGAACTGATATCGAGGGCATTTGTATGCCTGGCGTAATTTTATTGTATCTGACAGATACCGCGACTTGTCGCTCATTATTGTTTTTCGTTTCTGTTTGTTACTTTTCTTTGAAAATGTCGAAAAAATTGTTTCGATTTAACAATGCTATAGATGTCGAAGAGTTACAATGTATGTTACTTGAGTCGGAGGATGCAGATGAGAAATTGGAATTCGAAAATGAAAGTGATTTAAGTTTAGGTTCAAGTGGAAGTGCCTTCTGAAAACTCAGATTCTTAACTAGATGTGTCTAGTGTGGAAGGAGGGGAGAGTAAATGTGAAGACACTGAATTGGGCGATAGTTATTTGGGAAAAGATAAAGTGTGTAGGTAGATGAAAAGACCAGTAAATAGTTCTCAAGTTAGAAAACCACCACAGAATGTTTTATCTCAGCTAGCTTTAGTTCGTCCAACAGCAAGAAACGCAAAAACGGAGTTAGAAGCATGGAATCGCTTTGTATCAGAAGATATTCTGGGTTTAATCCTACTTCATACCAATAATTATATCTATTCAGTTTCAAGCCGATACTCAAAAGGCAGCAGAGGTAGTCTAGGGTATACTCTTAGATCATACATATTTACATGGATAAAGCAACTAATAGCCAAGTGTGTAGCAAACATATCAACGACATATTTTTTTCTCTATCTCCGTCTTTAACACAAAGAAACCCATCTACCCATCTTTGTTGCACCCCAGTGTCAAAACCAAGGTCAAAACCTTCAACAAAAATGTAAACATAACCTTTATTATTACATATTGTGCCAAGTGTAATGAAGGTAATGAAGTGTTTGTATAAATTTTTCGCAATAGGTACCTGCATTGTAATCATTATTAACAAATTTTTATTACTGTAAGTCTAACTTACAATTCATTTACTAGTTACCATGGTTGCAGGGCTGTAATATATACTTATAATACATTCAGAAAACTCCCGTGACATTTAATGTGTTAATGGAAAATTCAGTTGGTTAACAAAAAAAATCCCTATCAGCTATTAGTAATCAAAGCCCCTTTTTCAGAAATTTATAGTGATTTTTATACTAGCCAACTAAATTTTCCATTTGACACATTAAACGTCACGTTAGTTTTCTGAATTGATTATACAGTCCTACTCGAACTGTAAGTAAATATTACAGCCCTGCAACCATGGTAACTATGTATGTATTAATGTATGTATTATTATTATTATTATTAATGTATTTAGCTTACTTTTGTTCAGTTTTAGGCTACCTAATTTTATTAAAATATATAAATGCCATTTTGACAGGTCGTGGTCATAATTCAATTTTAACTCGTTTTCTATTACTTTTCTTTGATTTTCAGGTATTGTGAAAAATAATTAACTAACCGCGAATTATAAGTGACACTTTTAAGGTCGAGGATGCAGTTTAGGAAATCAAGGCCCATAGGGCCGAGGTTTCCTAAGCATTCGAGTACATGGTACGTAATATACTATTAAAGTGATTGCAGGATGTTTAAGAAGTAGATTGTTTTGGACAGTTCTGGGACACTCCCCCCAATCCTAACCTTGAATTCAAGGTCAAGGTCAACTCTCAAGGTCAAGGTCAGATCTCAAGGTCAAGGCCAGATCTCAAGGTCAATGTTCAAGGTCAAGGTCAATGCTGAAGGTCATTGACCAAGGCCGAGCCCTTAGACCAAGGCTGAGCCATTAGACCAAGGCCGAACGCAAGACTAGCTAGTAATTGAAACAGCGTAACATTTAATAATTTTATTTAGAAATGGTATACATTTATTAATACAGTATTTATTCACACAGTAGTGTTGTACAAAGTATTACATTTGAACATGTCGAGTATCCTCAAAAAATATCAATTTTCTTGCATGTGTTGTCCTTATGAAAATCAAGATTGTCAAAATCTCCAGTAATTTCTAGGTGTATACGATTCAAGTATTTTGAGTTCTTCAAAGCAGCGTTCTTGATAAAAGTTTTGTCGAACCACTCATCGAAGCGGGTATCACAATTTACTTCGGTATGTGGAATATCAATAGTTTTAATTCCTTTGCTAATACAACTGACAGACCCTTTAATTTGCAAACGCTGATCACAAGAGTTGTCTAGCATCACTAGTAAGTTATTAATAATTTGCGGTTTAACTTGCAGCATACAACAATTGTAGCAGTAACCTAAAGAAGCTACACCATCTAATACGTACTCAACAGTCAAAGTTGGGTGCAACATGTTTACAGCTCAAGATAAATTTTCAACTGCAGCAAAGTAGTTATAACATCTTTTATATAGTTAGGGAAACACAGAATTAAAGTTTCTTAATATAAGTTTTATTACATTTAGGCCCGGAATTACAATCTCAGTTTAAACCACAGGGTCCCAGTTAACCTTCAGAATACAAAGGGAAATCTTGGGGAAATTCGAAGTTAAACTTCAGCCTGTGGTTTAAACTGAGATTGTAATACCGGCCCTTAAACAAAGTAATACAAACAATAGGATTATTTAAAACAATGTCTAGAAATGTGCGAAAGCAGTGTGTTTATACCAAGTTGAACGTTCCGACCTGAGTCAGTATTTCCAGCAACATCTTCGCCCCTTTGAGTGTGTTCGTTCGATTGCAATTTGTTTTCTAGTAGTTTTAGAAGATAATCAATTCCATTCAAGTTGGCACCTAATTCGAAACCGTTCATAGTGTTGAAAACCTCATCCAGCAAACCCTTAGCAATTTTAAATTCATTCATTAAATTAGCAAACTTGCAGCTTTGAGACCATCGGAGGTGTTCAGTTAGAGGATCATCCGCAAATTCCCACTCATAAATTCGAATTCCGCAGGAGTAGCATTGAACGTCGTCAAGACCTTCACAAGCACGAAAGAAACCTGCACTGGCAAGGGATTCAGGAGATTGAGCCCTGGCCCAATTTGTGCGAAATGTTTTTAAACGTTCCAAATACGATTGGTAATATTGCCCGTTAACTTCGAAGCACATGTTGGTTGTAGATGTCGAGAACAACTGACCAACAGGAAGCTGCTAGTCCGTGTTTATATAGTAGAAACCGAATGGGCGGAGCCATATTGGTTGAGGGTAAGTGTGGTTGGTTCAGTTATTACTGGTCAGACCAGAAATACGCAATATGACCCAAATACGGATCGATACATCGAACCATAAATTTTAGTATTGGGTCCACAACCTGTTTCCTGTAGCAGTGGTGAAGCGATCCGTTGATAGGGAACGGTCGGCTGGTAAACTTCACCACGTCCTGGAGGAGCTCTCCGTGACTCATTGTCGTGCAGTGGATTGTTGCAACCGCATATAGTTGGCGATCCTCTGTCGGTGTTGATGGTGGACCTAGTGGTGCATCAGCCGGAAACTCGCCTCCGACAAACTCTCGAAACATATTATAAAAGTAGTATTGGTCTTCCAGAGGAAGAACTTCATTAAAGTCGTTGTATACGAATGCCGCCATGGTAGAAAACTGATTGGCGCCACTTTCAAAATTCGATTAAATAGTGAATGTTGAACCTTGAACGGCAGCGGAACTGGTAATTTCAAGGTGAACAAGTAGACTGTCAAAAATACCTTGAAGAGTTCCCCCACCCACTACAACCCCACTCTCACCCCCACCCTTACCACCAATCTTCCCCAACCCCACCCCGCGAACTCATGTAACCTTGAAATATGTGTATATATGAATAGTTTTGAATCTACGGAGGTTAGTTCAAAATCGTCAGTGTGTAATAAGCCGTTCGTAACGCAAGAAACAAAAGTGCTATGGATAATTTATTACAGTGTATCGAAAATGCTGCGAATCAAGTGAAGCATAAATCTGCTGAAGCGTCTGTTATAAGCAGTCCAAGATATTGCCCAGTATTACTACGACGTCGAAGCTATCCTCTCAATAAATCGAGGAGTAGATTCATTGTTGTTGGTTTGTCTGGCTACACACCGTTTACACCTGTTATACAGTTGCATGGTGTTAAACATGATTTGGTAACATTAGACGAGACTGAATTGAAAATTCTGTTTGAAAATCGCGTAGCAATAGCAATTTATTTCGCAAAAGATGTTCAACTACAGTCATTGAATTTGAGCGGTTCAAAGAAAATTAACTTAAAACAGTGGGTCCAGTCAAAGTAATATGTGTTAAGGACCTCACTGAAGGTGGTTGTGAAATTTATCTTGGAGTCGAGTCGTTGTTGGAATCGTGGAGTTTACAGCATTTAATTGGTTATGGCACTGAAATGCTGAAAACATTGGAATTTTCAACAATTTATACAAGTATTATAAAAGGTGCCGCTCAAATATCAGGAGACGTAAAACAAAACATTGAAAGTATTTTGTTAAATCTGTATATATATAAATCCCGGTGCCGGCAACTTCTGGCCAAGGTTTTCTGCAGTTTTCCTTGGCTGTAACATAAATATGAGAGTTGTGCTATTCCATCTCTTAAGTCGGCTGCAGACGCAAGCGGGCCCGCATAATAATTAATAATAGCCCCTTCTTCCCTCCCACACAAGCTTGCGCTTATGGGGCCTGGCAACAGGTAACGGGTAGTGTAGAGATTATTATTATTATTATTATTATAATATCAAATCAGAAAACGTTGAGTGCATGATTGAAATGCTAAAATATTGCGAGGATATAATAAGATGCGATATTGAACTTGAACAATATTTACAAGTACAGACGCAATAATTAAATATGTGGATGGCTTATGCAGGGGCTTCCAGACCAACGGCCACGGACTTACGTACATCAATAATCAGAGCTGAAAGTGAGTTTAACGACTTATGCCCGGTTTCTGGAAACAAATTTATGAAACCCATAACTTATGTATTCGATAAACAGTCAATAAGGCAGTCCATGACGTATCACGTGATCCTCGTGGAAGGCGCTAATTGGCCTATACGAAATTTGATCACGTGACCTAATGTCATTAGAGTGCCTTATTCGCTGTTTATGGAATACATAAGTTATGGGTTTCATAAATTTGTTTCCAGAAACCGGGCATTAGTGTTCTATTACGAACACGAAAGTGTGTATAACTTTTGGAGCTACTGTAGCAGTGGACTAGAAGGACTTGCAAAATCGGCCAAATTGTATAAACGTGCTGCATCCCTTTGTAGCGAATTTCTAGACGGTGAAATTTCTGTAACGAACTTGATTGCACAACTGGACCGTATGAAGTTGAACACGGAAGAAATTAAGAAATTTAAGACTTTGGAAGATCGTAATGATGGTGGTAAAATTTGATATTACTAGAAACAAAGTGTATAATATGGTTGCATGGAGATATGCCTATGAAGCTGCTAGAAAAGGAACGTGGCAAATTGCAGCGTTAGATCGTAGCAGACTTAAAAGAAGAATTGTAGAAACGGCTACGGTCCTTGAGGATGTTTTGAATGTTGTAACGATGCTACCGTTCTTCGGGTTCTTCCAAGTTAGGGCGTTGCCCAGTCGCCATTTTGGAAATTAGAACGGTAGCTATCACCCCAACCTTCAAGACCGCAGCTGACGTCACACCGCCCCACTTCAGTTTCCACTTCTCCAACCATCACGACAGCACAGCATTTGGTCCAAAGAGGGGGCTTTTGGGCCGCCTTTATAAACAGCGGAGCAGCCAAAATTGAGGGAATTCCGTTAGAAGCCTCACTTCTGATATTTTGCTTAGATTTTTCCGAAACCGATTTAAATTTTATACCGACCGCCTGACCCTTGATTTCCGACATTTAATTTAACCGACCGCTTTGCCCCTTGATTTTTCTGACCGATTATACTAAACTAGACCGACCTTTGCATTCCGTATTGTTTTACTCCGATTCAACCGACCTCCGCTATATCCCTGTTCATTCTGATCTAAAGCTGGAACCCAGTGCAAATTGGGGAAGTTTTACACACCCTTTAAGCCGTATTTACCTCTTCCTGTCTTCTTCGAATATAAAGCTGGAACCCAGTGCAAATTGGGGAAATTTTATATAACCGTTTAAGCCACATTTACCTCTGCCTGCCCCTTGTTCATATAAAGTTGGAACCCAGTGCAAATTGGGGAAACTTTATATATAAAACTGGAACCCAGTGCAAATTGGGGAAGTTTTATACACTGCAAAACAAGTCAACCTGTACCTGCCGTTCCCAAAAGAATAATTTACTAGCATCCCAGCTACCGTATCATCACGTCCTATTATAACACCGTTGGTGTGAGAACCTTTATAGTCAGACCTGATTTTTATTATAATTCAATTTCAGTCCTAGCATCCCCTACAATAAAACACCACCAATAATCAATTATTTATCATAGAGAAACTTAACCTCAAATTTTATAAAAGTTTACTGACCGTGATATACTTCATTAATATTGTTTGATTGCTTTTTAAATATTCCGTGGACCCCTTTTCAATTATTTTCATTAGTTTTTGTGTTTTCCTTTGTAGAGGAATTATTTCGTAACACTGAATTATTTTTAGTTCAAAACACCTATTTGAGGCGTTCCGCTGTTTACGAACTAAAAAGTCACGTTCCGCAAAGCAACTCCGTTTACAGTACATATAGTTGTGTTCAGTAGATCCGTTTTACAGTTTAATTATATTTTTTTGTGTTAATTAACATTCAAGAACAATCATTCGTTTATTTCATTGTACATATTACTAAATAAATATATTTAACAGGTTTATGTTGTTGGTGTTTGTTTCTGATTTCCACAGGAACCCTTGGACAATCTCAAGAGTGTATCCAGGTTTAAAAATAAATTTTTGTGCGTCCTCCAAACCCCGTAAGGGAAAGGTTGAACGTTTCATTGACGCCCGAGCAGGGACACACATTGTAGATTCCAAGATTCAATCATCAACAGGAAACCTGAGCCGCCACCATGCTGACCGATACCCGAGGAGCAGCGACTCTTGTGAAGATTCAAGACCGAGAGCATGGACTCCTTTGAAGCTTCAGAAGTTGAGAAATGTCCAGCTGATATCCGTGCCGTTCCGTAATCCGTCACCATGTCATGGACTGCACCACTGCTGTGCGAGTATGTGACACAATGGGGAGTCAGCTTCGATGGTCGAGGTGTCCAGCTGCTTTCTTAGAAGGAATCAACCCACTACCAGTTCCAGCCAGATGCATTTCTTTCCGTGTTGTCGATACTCCTGCAAGGAGAAGTTTTATTTTGGTTGAGAAATAATAAAAGAGATTGGCAAACCTGGTCCGATTTCGAGCAACATTTTCGACTCCAGTACATTCCGACCCGATGTCGAAGAAAAGAAGCACCCTTCCGTCCTCCGTATCACTCATCGGATACCGCCGATGAAAACCGGACTTCCAGGTGTAGAACTGGACCGACCGCCACCGAAATCACCGAGACTCCAACCTGGACAATCGCCGCCACACCAAGTGTCCAGACTCTGACCCCGGCCCGTTGCCAAAATTTCGGTACCTGTCCCGACAAAGAGGTAGTCTGTCCAGGTGAGGTTATTTTGTTACAGACCGTGGAAGAAGAAAACCCTGCAGGTCTAGATGCTCCGGAACCTGAAATTCTAAACCGACCGTTACCAGAATGTTTTCCTCCAGAAGGGGAAAATAATTCCCTGCCCTCAGCTACCGCCGTTCCTAGCACCGATCCGCCGAAGTGTTCATTAACCCCGAAGACAACGATCTTGGAGCAGGAAGAGTTCCAACAGCCGATTCCGTTATCCGAGGAGCTTCTTCCTGTTGCCAACCTTCGTCCGTTGGGAGTGGAGACTCGATCGTTGGACATTGTGATGGTGCCCGAGATCCAGTCCGTCCAGTTGCAGCCCCTAGCCGGTCCTCCTGGTGTACCAGACCGTCATCAGCCGGTGCTACGTAGACCAGAAGGTGTTCAGAAGGTTCATAACCCCAGGTCTTGTGGTGGACTGTTCCTCGTTAAGCCGCTACCACTGTGTTCCCCCGAATCGCCGCCAAGTTCACCAAAGCAGTCATCCCGTCCACTTGAGCCGCCACAACTGTGTTTCCCCGAGTCACCCCGACCCCCTGAGCCGCCGCCACGTTCAGCTGAGCCGTCACCGCGTCTGCCTGAGCCGCCACCCTGTTCCCGTTCCGCCGGAAGCCAACCTCCAGGTCCCAGGACGTCGCACACGAGGACCCACGAAGCAACGGAACCGCCGGCGACCAAAAAGGGTTCGTAGTTTTCTAGCCCCAGGTTAGTTTGTTACAGTCCGGGAAGATCACCTCCAGAACGTGAGCTTGTAGCCCTGCCGCCAGCAACCACCACCAGTCCGTCCGCCTAGACCACTACGCTCCGTCCCAGTCAGCAGCTCCCGGGGAAAGGGAGATATGTAACGATGCTACCGTTCTTCCAAGTTAGGGCGTTGCCCAGTCGCCATTTTGGAAATTAGAACGGTAGCTATCACCCCAACCTTCAAGACCGCAGCTGACGTCACACCGCCCCACTTCAGTTTTCACCTCTCGAACCATCACGACCGCGCAGCATTTGGCCCAAAGAGGGGGCTTTTGGGCCGCCTTTATAAACAGCGGAGCAGCCAAAATTGAGGGAATTCCGTTAGAAGCCTCACTTCTGATATTTTGCTTTAGACCGAAACCGATTTAAATTTTATACCGACCGCCTGACCCTTGATTTCCGACATTTAATTTAACCGACCGCTTTGTCCCTTGATTTTTCTGACCGATTATACTAAACTAGACCGACCTTTGCATTCCGTATTGTTTTACTCCGATTCAACCGACCTCCGCTATATCCCAGTTCATTCTGATCTAAAGCTGGAACCCAGTGCAAATTGGGGAAGTTTCACACACCTTTAAGCCGTATTTACCTCTTCCTGTCTTCTTCGAATATAAAGCTGGAACCCAGTGCAAATTGGGGAAGTTTTATATAACCGTTTAAGCCACATTTACCTCTGCCTGCCCCTTGTTCATATAAAGTTGGAACCCAGTACAAATTGGGGAAACTTTATATATAAAACTCGAACCCAGTTCAAATTGGGGAAGTTTTATACACTGCAAAACAAGTCAACCTGTACCTGGCGTTCCCAAAAGAATAATTTACTAGCATCCCAGCTACCGTATCATCACGTCCTATTATAACACCGTTGGTGTGAGAACCTTTATAGTCAGACCTGATTTTTATTATAATTCAATTTCAGTCCTAGCATCCCCTACAATAAAACACCACCAATAATCAATTATTTATCATAGAGAAACTTAACCTCAAATTTTATAAAAGTTTACTGACCGTGATATACTTCATTAATATTGTTTGATTGCTTTTTAAATATTCCGTGGACCCCTTTTCAATTATTTTCATTAGTTTTTGTGTCGGTTTTCCTTTGTAGAGGAATTATTTCGTAACACTGAATTATTTTTAGTTCAAAACACCTACTTGAGGCGTTCCGCTGTTTACGAACTAAAAAGTCACGTTCCGCAAAGCAACTCCGTTTACAGTACATATAGTTGTGTTCAGTAGATCCGTTTTGCAGTTTAATTATATTTTTTTGTGTTAATTAACATTCAAGAACAATCATTCGTTTATTTCATTGTACATATTACTAAATAAATATATTTAACAGGTTTATGTTGTTGGTGTTTGTTTCTGATTTCCACAGGAACCCTTGGACAATCTCAAGAGTGTATCCAGGTTTAAAAATAAATTTTTGTACGTCCTCCAAACCCCGTAAGGGAAAGGTTGAACGTTTCAATTTGAATCATAGGACTCGCATATATATTGAACGTTTCTTATAACTTTATTAACAGTATTAACTGTGTTAACTTAACTATTACTAGCTTTTAGATAATAATGTAGTACTATAAATGTATTAATCTTGTAGTATGTGCGTATTGGAAATAAATACATCTCTTAACTAATTTTATTTGAAATTTATTAAATGAAACTATTTCGTAAATAAAAAGATTTATTGAAAAAAACTATTGCATTACATAGTGTTGGTATAAATGATAAACATTGGATAAAGCACAGTAACAAAGCGTTTTCAAATGATACATGCAGGCTGGTTTAGATGCGGTTAAAGCGGGGTGTTCTTCAATTTCAATGTTTTTGTAGGTATATGCTCTTAAAAATTTAGCCTTCTCATTCCCTTTTATATAAATGACATCAGCATCTCGAACAAGTCGCTGAAAGATTTTTGAAAAAAGGAAGACTGGTCTATGTCCATCCCAATTAATACAATGGTGGTTATTCATCAACCAAGTAGCTTGCTGCTGAAACTGGTGGGGTAGTGTTGAGAAGGAAAATGGGGATTTGAAGATGTGATGTGAAACAGTCTTTCCATCATACGCAGCTAATTCTTTTGGAGTAAATTCTTTGTCAGACGTCTTGAAACCTTGAACATCCACTATAACAAATATATTGATGCTTCAGTAATAGAAGCGACACTGCTTCTTCGAAGGTGTCCGACCAACTGGAGTACTAATCATTTAAAGTTGTTTAACCGCTTTCGTCAGAGCATTATACGAAAAAACGCGATCATGCAACACCAAGCAATACGCTGCTGTATCGTCGACTACGTTGGTGGCTGTTTCAAATTCTAATCTAGACACCACTGCATTCGCCTGAATGTAGTCTTTTTGATTTGAGCAATCTACAACAGTAAGAGGAGCTACTTTCTTGAAGTCCGGTAGAGATAGCATAGGCTCATCGTGTTTCTTGTAATATGTTGATTGGAAGTGGGAATACATGTCGTATGACGTATAGGGTTGCATAATGATTATTAGCGATATCGATATTCAAATTATCATATGGATATCTTTCGGTGTTCAAGTATACTCTAATATTTTTGATATTGCAATGATCGAATGAACTCGAAACTTTATTCAATTGTCCAGATCGAGCCGTTTGGAAACCAAGTATAACTTGTCGAGGTGTTTGCAATTTTGTGCTGGTTGCGATAGCATGAGAATGGAGAGTATTGGTATGCACACCAGAGATTACATGAAGTTGCCAACTGCGAAACGCAACTTGTGTGTCAATGTTCTTATCAATGTATTTGGTTAAAGCCAGTTCCTGCGCAAGGCCTGCTGTAATATGGGGAACTTTCCAATAAATTTTGTCAATCTGAACTTTGATTGCATCAGTCGCCACGGCGTTGGCAAGATAAACAGCATCGTCATCAGTATTACTTCGGATTAATACCAATTCTTGTCGGATATTCAATATAACCTTATTATAATCTTCAGCGAACCCCAACAAGGTTCTGAGAGGGATGCAGACATTAAAATTACCGGAGGCATCCGTTATAGAACTTGAGCTATCAGGCAACCATCCGCCGTTTAGAAGTTTTTTAACATCTTCGGATGTATTGGAAACATAACCTTTCATAGTAGTTCTTATACCAGGCTTAGTTACAGAATCAATAACAACACCGTTCATTTCATATCGAATTTCGCTAAATAAGTGTGCGATACCATTATTTACAAATTTCGCGGTTGTAGGACCTCCCGTTGCTTTAAGTAGTTTTCCTTCTATGTACAAGTGGCTTAATCCGGGTAGAGTAGACATATCTTCTTGTATAGGTATTCGAATTTCATCATTATTGTTAAAACTGGTTGTGTACGGCTGATGGGTGTGGATTTGATTACTAACAATGGAATTGTCGACAAAGACCTTTTCACCAATATTCAAAATACTCATTGTAGCAACTGATAACCCAACGACTTGAGGAATGCTTTATTCTTGTTTGTTAACAGGTCGGAAGTCGATCTCTTACTGACCTTGGAGCGCTTGGAAGGGGGCTTGTTATATCCTTTTTGAACCGGCTGCAAAGGATTGCAACCGTAACCGTGCGAATGGAATATGAAACCCATTACACCTTCTTCAAATGTAAACCTACAGTTATGGTTTCTGAATTGAAACTGACCGGTCGATCGTCCTGATCAAGTATTTTAATTGTAATGTTCGTAATGGTTTTAGTACTGATAGGTAGATAAATAACTGGATTTGGAGACTCGACGATTTTGTAGCCAACCGGGACAGTAGGAAAGAATTGATGAATTGTATGGCTTGGTTTTCCATTGTTATAAGACCCCACAGAAATATTACAATGTATTAATATGGTATTACCTTGCATTATTTTGGTTATGTGTTCAGATTCAACCACTTTATTTTTTGAATATATTTTTTTGTCGAATCCTAGTATATCCCTTATAGAATTGTCATATTCGAAGTCTATTTCATGAGAGGCCTTAATCTGGGTTTTCATAGTGCTTGCATGTCCTCGCAGGTCCACGTATTCCCTGTCGCCAACATTACGATTTAATTGCGACTGTATGTATTGGTTGGTGCCATTAAGTTCATAAGCACCTTTCGGAAATACAATATCTGGTCTACCGACGAGTCTAAATACATTTTTTGGCTCCACAATATTAGGAATGCTATTGTACGATTCAAAACTTAGTAATCCCAGATCATATTCTTGTTCAGATTCCAAAAAAATTGGAGGATCAAAATCGACGCTCAACACCGACGTATTTCCGGAAAGTGTGAAAATGGTCGACATTGCGATGCGTTGTATGCAAGAAACAACAGTAGGTACACTGACGTTGTAAAAATCATCTTGCACAGCTATATAAAAATTGTAAGCATAAATGGCCGCAATTGTATGAATTTAACTTTTGATATCGTTCAAAGTTGTACGTAATCTTATTCCTGGGTACCGATTCTCGAGTTCATACGCCTGCAAGTCGTATACGCTATCCCGGTGTTGCCAACCGTACTATTATTTTACAACCGCGTTCCACAATTTTTTTGAAAAATAATAGTACGGGAATTGTACTATTATTGAAGAATAGTAGACAGAAATCCAATGTTTTGTCAATCTTTTTCATTGTACTAGTATTTTGCCCCTGTTGTTCTAGAATAAGCAATGTTAAAGTTGGCAACGCTCGCTATCCGACTCATAGCGTACACGACTTGGAGGCGTATAAACTCGAGAATCGGTACCCTGCTACCGTCGCGTCGCTGCGGAAATATTTTATTAATTCCGGTGGTGGTTTTAAATTTCCTATACTATCAAAGTATTCCACGTTCAAACTTCGCTTCACGTAGGCGGTCCAATGCGTACCAGCACCTATTTTATCGTCTAGGTTAACTACGCTCGATTCGTTTTCATAAATCGTCTGAGGTAAATCGTCACGCATGTAAACCCCTCGAAAATTGGGAATCCGTAATATCTTAGCATATTACTTCAAATCCACGTTGGTAAGCGCTCGGCGCGGTAGCTTGACATTTAGTTTTTTGGCTGGTACGGATTTAAATACAGTCCAAATCCTTTTTCATACGGGCCCAAATGCAGACGCTTTCCCACCGTTACAGCTTCCATCGCTCTGTTGTGACGCTCCTTTTCTTTCAAATCCTTTGCAGCGGCTTTGGCGTCACCGACTGCTTTCGCCACTGCTGCAGCACCGCCTCCCAAGGATCCAAGAGCGCTTAAAGCGGCAAATATGGGGATAAGCGGTAAAATACCATCCGTCTTAGGAATTTTCAAAATTCTACTTCTGGGCTGGGCGATTTTTTTGTTTTTAATACCGCTTAAAGCTGTATTTACAACATTCATTAAATTACCGGTGTTCTGACCTTTAATTAGTTTGCGAGCCCGATTAACAGCACCCTCAAAGCTTAACACTTTTCGCGAACGTCTCTTCTTACGCAAAGAACCCATCCCCAGCTTCGTTTTACCCTTCATAATGCCTGCAATAGCTAGCGCAGCTGCTTTTTCTCCAATTCCAGCGTCTTTTGAACGAACGCGGCCCCAAGCCTTATCAGCAAGCGTTCTATCAGCCTCGTGTCGGCTTTGAAGATCTTGATGTTGAGAATATACAATGTCGTGCTCCTTACAGGCTTCGTCCAACGAATTAATACCTCGATCTCCTCGAGCAAGTCTTTTTTTAAGCGAGTTCCAGGACCGCAATAGTTATACCCGGGAATGTGTAATTCTACAGGCAATTTGTTTATAAGAGTGTTCACTAGTCCAGAACCTTTCTTGTCAACAGCTCGATGTCGAATACCGACGCTACGTTCGTAAACCAACATTTTAAGCAACTGCGACAGATATTCGAGCGTACCGTATTATATATATAATTTAAATCACATTCGCCAATACTTTAGTGTTTTGGTTACGCACATTCAAGAAAGGTGTCGAGAATGAAAAAATTTAAAATTGAAAAGCAAAATCACTCTTTGCCAATTGTAAATCATGATCAAACTTCATTGGCTGCGAACTATCAGAAACATGGTATTTTACTAGGAGGTGGGTGTAAGCGTGGACTTATCGTTGGTAGATCTAACTGTGGGAAAACGAACGTAATGATTAGTTTACTAGAACATTCCAACGGGTTGAGATTTGAAAATGTTTATTTATATTCGAAATCATTGAATCAACCGAAATATAATTATTTAAGGAAACTACTGCAACCAATACGGGAAATCGGTTTTTATGAATACGAAGACGGCTTAGAGATATTGAATAATGCAATACTCGTAGTACATTCTCCTCGACATTTTCTTATTAAAATTTTTCGTAAAAATTTTTTTTGTAATTTTATAATGCTATCTTAAACTCTCAATTGCTTTTAAATAGGCCACGCCCACTTTTCCAAAAAAAAAATCGCAATTTTCTTCCTTTTATATTTCACGGTGCGATTACACTTCTGAAGACGTCACGCCACGCCACCGAACTAATTAATAATAAATCTCTAATTAATAATCTAATAAATGTTTGTGTTACCTGTATTGAAGGTAAGCAAACAAAGCTGCCACATAAAAGTCAACGACCGCCCACAACAAAACCCCTACAACAACGGATACATTCGGACCTGTGTAGACCAATTGAACCATGTTCATGGAATGGTGAAAAATACTTCTTTACAGTAATTATTGATGACTATACCCATTTTACAGTGACCTATATTTTGACCAGTAAGACAGAAGTCTTTGGTTATTTTCACACAGCTTATTTAGACACAGCTCGTACAATGATGTTAGGCTCGAAACTCCCAAAAGAATTATAGTCGGAAGGTGTTTTAGCAGCAGTTTACATCATAAATCGATGTCCTACAGTTTGTTTAACCAACAAAACACCTGCAGAGGCTTGGTACAAAATAAAGCCCGGAATATCGAAATTAAAAGGGATACATTTGATTCGAAATGTAAAAAATTGTATTTTGTAGGTTATGCTCCCAATGGATTCAGGTTGTAGGATCCAAATGCAAAGAAGATGGTGATTGGTCATGATGTATGTGAGGAGCGCGGAGTGCGAACAGAGCCTTAGCGTACGTGTGTGAACTAAGTGTGTGTGCTGACTTGGCGCTTAAGTAATGACAGACTAGAGTTGATTGCATTAATTAATGTGTTGTGTACCTTTGTACCCTTTGTTTAGTAGTTTATAGTTGAACGTAGTATAATAATAATACTTAATAATTATTAAAGGCGTAGTTTATTATCAAACACGTTACATGGTGCCGAAACCCTGGTATAAGACAAAAATAAATTGATTTAACGAGAAAGTGAAGTGCTAACAACCTCAAACTAAAAATTGCCAACGCCCTAACAAATTTGAGGCCACCAAAACCATTCGTAATCAATCACGAAGCAGACTTACATAAAGATTGGAAATTATGGCTACAACAATATAACTATTACGAAATAGCAACTTTATTATCAACTAGAACAGAGGAAGTTCAAATTGCAACATTTATGACTTGCATTGGAGCGGATTCCATCGCATTGTACAATTCTCTACCAGAACCATTGCTAGGCCCTGGACAACAATTAACTGTTGCATTGGTAAAACAACGTTTTACCGCTTACTTTGAACGTAAGGTGAATATAACCTTCGAAAGGTACAAGTTCCATAAAATTCCACAACAAAGAAACGAAAAAGTGGAAGAATTCGTAGGGAAATTAAGAGTACAAGCCAAGCGATGTGAGTACCAACATTTACAGAACGAAATGATACGCGATCAACTGGTCATTGGACTTATTAATGAAGATGTGCGAAAAGTATTACTTGCCGAAGACCTGCAATTGGAAGTAGCTGTTTCAAAAGCGCAAGCTAGTGAACTATCCAATATACGCTTGGGTGAAATGCAACTCCCAGAAACTACCAAAGTAGGCGCAATAAAGAAAAATACTAACTGCAGTAAACGTACAAAGAACACTTATCATTGTAAAAAATGTGATACGCTACATAAACGTCGCGAATGCCCGGCATATAAACATAAGTGTAAGAAGTGTAAAGAACTAAACCACTACGAACATTGTTGCGGGAACAAGAAACTGAATACCCACAAAAGTGTCAATAAAATTCACAAGGACGAAAACTCCAGTGACGAAGATTCATTGTACGTTGGAGCAATAATTAACGAATCAAGCAGACAGGACAAATGGACCATTGATGTATCAATAGGAGACAAAGTGCTACCCATGAAACTGGACACCGGAGCCCAGTGCAATGTGATGTCACTCAGGGCAGCAAAAGATCTTCAGCTAACATTGAATTCATCAAATACAAAAAATTTACTGTCATTTAGTAATCATAAACTTTTAGTTACAGGAGAAGTATTCCCCAAATGTTTCGTAAACAGCAAATGGGCCCGCATCGTCTTTAAGGTTGTAAAGGAAGAAATTGATCCAGTATTAGGTGCCAATGCCTGTGAGAAATTAATGTTAGTAAAACGAGTCTACCATCTAAAGGACGAAGAACAACTTTATGAAGGTCTCGGGTGTGTTAAAGACTTCGTGTACGAAATCGATTTGATTGAAGAACCAAAGTTCAAAATCCTTCCTCCTAGGAGGATACCGTATAAAATTAGAGAGGAAGTAAAACAAGAATCGGACCATATGGTGAAAATGGAAGTAATAGACCTTACAACCGAAGCCACAAAAGCAGTATCGCCAATGGTGATTGCGTCTCGTAATGGAAAGTTAAGGATTTGCATAGATTTGACCGAAGTCAACAAAAACATACTACGCAGCCACCACCCATTGCAGACGATTGAAGAAATCGCAACAAAACTGCACTCAGCTAACTGTTATACAGTGCTAGATTGCAGAAAAGGCTTCTGGCAAATTCCCGTTTCTAAGAAAACGCAGAAAATACTGACGTTTGCCACACCTTGGGGCAGGTATCCCTGTAAGCGTTTACCATTCGGTTTGGCCTCAGTCCCGGAAGTGTTCCAGGTTCGAATGCAAATGCTTCTGATAAACATACCCAACGTGAAAGTCGCAATTGATGACGTCCTAATCTACGGAGAAAGCTTGGAACAAGTTCAAAGAACCACAAAACAAGTTTTAGACATTTTTAAGGCTGCGGGTTTAACTCTCAATAAGGAAATATCCCTATACGATCAAACAAAAATCAAATTCTTGGGACATATCTTCACTAAACATGGAATGGAGGTACTCGTAGATCCAGAGAAGATAGATGCAGTAGTACGCCTTCAAGAGCCAAATAACAAGAAAGATCTACAAAAAGTCATGGGCAAATTTACATATCTAAGTAAATACATTCGTAACTATTCGAAGCAAACCGAAATCCTGAGAAAGTTATTAGAAAACAAAGAACCATGGCACTGGGATCAAGAAGAAAGCGACGCGTTTAAAAATTTAAAGCAATTAATAACGCAAGTAAAACTACAGGTAGATGCGAGTTCAACCGCAGTAGTTGCCGTACTGCTTCAAGATGATCAACCAGTGGCATATGCGTGAAAAGCATTAACCTCCGCACAGCAGAAATATCCGCAGATCGTAAAAGAAGCTTATGCCATACAGTTTGCATGTGAAAAATTTAGAACTTATATATGGGGTAAGAAAATAACCATAGAAACAGACCATAAACCTCTCGAATCAATCTTCAAAAAACCAATCCATTCAGCATCCTTAAGAATCCAGAAAATACGTTTGAAATTATTAACTTATGATCCTCAGGTTGTGTACCTTAAAGGAACCAAGATGTTTTTAGCAGACCCGCAAGTAGGTTTTGTGCCAATAACATACCAGAAGAGGAACCCGTTGAATTAGAAATCAACAGAATCCTAGCAGTTTCAGAAGAATTAAATAGGCTGAAACTAGCAACACAGAATGACCCAACCTGTCAAGAACTAAACAAATACGTTCTATAGGGATGGCCAAATGAACGCCAGTTATGCAGTTCCAAAGTATGGTTATTTTGAACATTTAGAGAACAATTATCTATACACGATAACCTACTGTTCAATATTGATAAAATAGTAGTTCCAGAAGTTTTACGGGAGCATATGCTGAAGTACATCCATAGCGGTCACTTTGGTTACGAAAAATGCATTCGTCGGGCTAGAACCCTACTATTCTGGCCAAAAATAGCAGAGGACATCAATAAATGCATTGTAAGCTGTAGTACTTGCCAAACGTTTCAAAGGAACAACCAGAAACAAATAGTGTTGAGCGAAAAAATTCCTCAATAAATTTTTAAATCGTTGCCGCGGACTTATTCCACTTCCAAGAAGAAGAATACATTGTTCTTACAGATAGTTATTCAGGATTCATAGAATACCAACTTCTGAAGAATACAACATCGCAAGAGGTAATAAACTTTTTAAAACTGCACTTTGCAATACATGGCATACCACGATTAGTGTACTCAGACAACGGTCCCCAGTATGCTTCAGATGCATTCAAACAGTTTTCACTAGAGTGGAAATTTGAACACAAAACTAGCAGTCCATACCATCCACAAGGAAACGGGTTGGCAGAAAGAGCAGTCCAAACGATGAAGAACATTTTAAAAAAATGTGCAAGAGACAAATCCGATACCAGGTTAGCGTTATTAAACCACAGTAACTTACCAAGAAAAGAAATGGGATCTCCAGCCCAACGCCTAATTAGTAGAAGCTTAAAAAGCACCATCCCTTCCACAGAAAAAGCCTTAAAGCCAAAAATAGTAGAAACAGTCGCTTCCAAATTGAAAGAATGCAGGCAAGAACAAAATAATCAAGCTAGCAAACATGCAAAACCAAGTACATGCTTTGACGTAGGAGATACGGTAGTAGTAAAAACATCTCAAGATAAGGAATGGATGCCAGCTATACTTACAGGTACAGTCCACAATAGATCATTCGAAGTAACGGACAGCAGAGGCAAAATTACCGCAGCCAAGCCTCTCGAAATACAACCACCCGTCGCAGAGCAACCCGAGTCGGAATCGCGACAATCAACCTCCAGAGAGAATCGTACATATTCACGAAGTAGACGTCTGATTAAACCGCCAGATCGTTTAAACTTATAAAACAAAAAAAGGGAGGATGTGAGGAGCACGGAGTGTGAACAGAGCCTTAGCGTACGTGTGAACTAAGTGTGCGTGCTGACTTGTCGCTTAAGTAATGACAGACTAGAGTTGATTGTATGTTTAGTAGTTTATAGTTGAACGTAGTATATTAATAATACTTAATAAATATTAAAGGCGTAGTTTATTATCAAACACGCTACAATGATTAGTACAGTATTTGCGCAAAATGTAGTAATGCGCAATGTACAAATTTTTCCAAAATTGGAAGTAGTCCCTCTTTTACATCGTTCTTCGTGCAAACGATTATTACTAGACTGTCTAAAATGTTGCATAGGTATGTCTGATTTTTATAAAAATTCTTTTTGACCGTCTCAAATTGTTCAAGTAACATATTCGGAACAGGTTCCCTGTGATTTATCCCATAGCGCCCGATTTTTTTAATAATGCCCACCCAAATATATTTTGGCCCGTCCCTGGCCCACCTTAATATCCTAGCTACGTGCCTGAATCATCATCAAGTTCTATTTGATGGAACCAATTCTACATGTAAAGAACGCTAAAAATTTTCTTACCAGATAATTCTGCTGGCAACTCCTTCACAGTTGGTATTTGGTAGTGTTCCTTTTTGATGTGTTTATTTAAATCCACTGGATTGAGACATACTCTCAATGGTCCATTTTTCTTCTACGCTATTACTACATCATTCACCCAATCAGTTGGTTCTGTTTGTGGTAAATGTGTAAACCCACCTTAATACAACACTGTAAATTAACCTTTAGTAGTAGAATATGCATGAAGTTAGCATATAGTAGTTTCCTTTGTTCTTGTAATGACAGATTGTTTCTTAGTGTTAATAATCATTTTAATTAAACGTTCTAACTGTGTTGGGCGTTACTTAGTAACTGCGTTAAATAAAAGCTCACAGGTTATGGGCCCAGATTGCGTGAATAAATAAAAAAAAAAGGAAAAGGCGCGTGTGTAATGAGAATCGAACAACCACAATTTTGTGGTTAAAAGTTTCTTGTAGGTAGGTACTATTTTGTCGCAACGATGTCGAACAATAGTAAAGATAACTTTATAGAAAAATTGGAGGGCTCGGAGAATTACAACACATGGAAATACTCCATGCAAGCGCTGCTTGAACTAAATGATTTGGAAAATTGCATTTCGGAAACTACAACCGAGGAATGTGCAATAAAATTAAAGAAAGCAAAAGCAAAGTTAGTTTTAGCAATTGAACCAGCCTTATATGTGCACATAGAATCATGTGCAACAGCATTGGAAATATGGAAAGTGCTAAAAACTATGTTCGAAGATAAAGGCTTGACTAGACGTATTGGTTTGTTAAGGATATTAGTATCAACGAATTGAGAATCTTGTTCTTCAATGGATGAATATATTAACAGAATTATTGGAACTGCCAATAAATTAACAGAAATCAATTTCCCCATTTCCGAGGAATACATTGGATCATTTTTATTAGCCGGACTTCCAGACTATAGACTATAAACCATTTATAATGGGTATAGAAAGTTCGGGAATAAAAATAACAGGTGATGAAATAAAATCTCGCTTGTATGAATTAAGTCCATCAGTATCCGTAAATGAAAAGGAGCAGGCATTTTTCGGCAAGAAATTTAAAGGAAAGAAATCGCGAACGAAAGCGTCATGTTTCAATTGTAAAAAGCAGGTCATTTCTCCAATAAATACCCAGAAAAATTGAAACAGAAGAAAGAAAAAACTGATAATGCATTTAGTATAGTGCTCGCATCAAAGGGTTTAAATACAAACGATTGGTATTTAGATTCAGGGGCTTCACAGCATATGACTTTGAATGAACACTGGCTAACGAATACTAGGTCTACAACAACGAAGAGTATGTGTGCTGTAAATAAAGACCAATTATCAGTAAAATGTATTGGTAACACTAAGATAAATTGTAACGGTGAATTTATCACGATAAAAAATGTAGCTTTTGTTCCGGGTCTCGCTGCAAACTTATTATCTGTATCAAAAATAACTGAATCGGAAAACCAAGTGAAATTTGATAAAACCGGGTCTTCAATAATAAATGGCAATAACGAACAAATTGCAAGGGCAAATTTGATTGATGGAGTTTATATGTTGAGAACGAAACATGTGTACGGTTTAAGTGCGAAACAATCGGACAATATAGTAACATGGCATAGAAAATTAGGCCATTTAAACTTTAATGAAATTCAAAGAATGAAAAAAGATAATGTTGGTGGAATTTCATTCACATCAAACGAAACTCAAATAAATTGCGAAGTGTGTGTGAAGCCTAAACAAGCAAAATTGCCTTTCATACAATCTGAAAAACGAGCAAGCAATTTTTTGGACTTGGTGCATAGTGATTAAATGGACCAATGGAAAACGAGTCAATCGGTGGTGCAAAATATTTCATGACATTCATAGATGATTTTTCAAGGAAAGTATTTGTATATTTTTTAAGAAGAAAAAGTAAAGCTTCTGAAGTACCTATTTTGTGAATTTAAGGCAATGGTCAAAAATCAAACCGAACGAAAGGTGAAAATTTTATGATGGCGGTGAATACATAAACCATAATTTTCAAAATCTGTTTTAGAAAAACGGCATAATAAGTCAAACTACAGTTGCACATACTCCACAACAAAATGGTACAGCCGAACGAATGAATCGTACCATTGTAGAGAGAGCAAAATTTCTTTTGTTTGACTCTGGATTTAAAACAAATTTTTGGGCAGAGGCAGTTAACACAGCTGTTTATTTGATAAATAGATCACCAGCAAAAGCGACTGGGAAAATACCTGATGAAATTTGGACAAAATCAGAAGTGAATTTGGATAATTTACGAATATTTGGGTCAAAAGTTATGACCCATATTCCAAAAGTGCAACGACAGAAATGGGATCCAAAATCTCAATAATTGTATTTTGTTGGCTATTGTGAAGGGACAATAGCATATCGTCTTATTGACAAAATAACTGGAAAAATAACGAAGGCCAAGGACGTAGTATTTTTGGAGAGTTCAAAAATAAATTGTAGTCCAAAAGGAGCTGAATATTCCGATTTTGATGAAGTGGAGAATAACGACTCATTCATTGAAAACCAAATAGAAGATCTGTATTCGGTGGGTATTTCCAACCCAGGAAGTACACAAGATACGAACAAAAATCAAGATGAATTCAACGTTGAAAATGATTCTTCAGATGGTAACTATGATTTGAATGACCCTTCATATGTTCCAGATAGAATAATTACCATGCAAAATGAGGAGCCCATTCAACGACTTGCAAAGGAGAAAAGGCTACCTGTTCGATTCAAAAAAGATTTTGTCATGTTGTCAATTACTGAATCAATCCAAGAACTCTTAACTGTTTATGAAGCATTAAACAGTGAAAATAAAAAGGAATGGTTAAATGCGATGGAGAATGAATATGATTCATTCATAGAAAATAAAACATGGATTTTAGTCGATCTACCAACTAACAAGAAAGTTTTAAAAACAAAATGGGTGTTTAAAACAAAATGCGATGAAGAAGGTACCATAGCAAGGTACAAAGCCGGTTTGGTTGCAAAAGGATATGCACAAATACCAGGTTTTGATTATGAAGACACGTATTCGCCAGTAATAAGGTATGGATCGATCCGTTACTTAATGGCGTTGGCTGCAAAATTCGGATTAAAAATAGATCAAATGGATGAGTCACTGCATTTTTACAAGGAGATTTAAACCAAGAAATCTACATTGATCAAGCTGAAGGATTCAGCAATGGCACGCCACAAGTATGCAAATTAAAAACGGCAATGTACGGTTTAAAACAAAGTGGAAGACAATGGAATATACAACTAAATCAAGCATTAAAGAAATTTGGTTTTAGAAGGTCAAAAGCAGATCCAGTGTATATGTGAAATTAAAAGAAACTAATATTGATATGATAATCGCTGTTTATGTAGATGATTTCTTAATATTTTGGTTGGATGAAGCAAACGAGATGTACTTAAAAATTCATTATCGAAATAATTTAAAATGAAGGATCTTGGTGAAGCAAAATGTTGTGTTGGATTAAGAACTTCCCAAGACGATGAAGGAAATTTTTATTTTGATCAAGAAAATTACATAAAGAAAATTCTTGAAAGGTTCAATATGAAGGAGTGTAAGGCCTTGTCAACACCATCTGATTCAAACCAAAAATTATCAAAGCAAATGAGTCAAGAAGCAGCAGAAGGAGATGATGATCTAAAAAACATACCACATCAACAGGCAGTTGGAGCGTTATTACACCTGGTGCAAGGAACTCGTCCCGACATATCGTTTGCTGTAGGAGATGTAAGTCGATATAATAACTGTTTTAATAGAATTCATTGGTCAGCTGTAAAACGTATAATGAGATACTTAAAAGGTACTGCTAGTTTAAAGCTGAAGTACAACAGAATTGTTCACTGAATATTGAAGGATATTCAGACTTAGATTGGGCTTCCGATTTGGATAAGAGAAGGTCGTGTACAGGCTATGTATTTAAATTGCAAGACGGGGCAATTTTATGGTGCAGCCGACGACAACCAACAGTAGCTCTTTCATCTACAGAGGCCGAATATATGGCTTTATCATCAGCTATTCAAGAAGCTATTTGGCTAAATCAATTTGGCCAGGAACTTGGGTTAAAGATAGATAAGCCTATGAAAATTAATTGCGATAACAGAGGGGCAATTGATTTATCGAAAAATGATGCTTTTCAATCAAGATCGAAACACATCGACATTCGATATTATTTTATTCGTGAGGCTTCTGAAGAAAATCTAGTTAATGTGACATACATAGAGACTGAAAAAATGGTGGCAGATGCACTAACAAAAGCAGTTCCTAAACAAAAACAGATGTTCTGTGTTACTAACATGGGTTTAATTGACATTAAAAATTGAAAATGTCCAATTTTAATGTAGTGGGGTGTGACGCTACTTCGGTTTGCGGTGGTTTTCTTTTTAATCCTCGGTGAATTCGGTGAACTCGGGCGCCAGATTTTAATGAGTTTACTCTCACACGGCTTCGTTCCTATGTCGCTGGTCGGAGAAACGAAGACCTAGGTACCTATCTACAGTGGAGAAAACAGGGTATGCTAATAAACAAATGAAATACAAAAATAAGTACTTAGTTTATTAAACACAAAATAAAGAGTCGTAATTATGTACAGATTCGGTAACCTAAAAGATGCAACTTAAATAAAACAGTCGGCGGTGCATACACTTGCGAACAAAATAAAATAAACTGGTATTAAAATGTAACTGTAAAATATAAACGGTAGGTCAATATAATAGACGGTAGAATATTATAATAAACGGTAGGGACGGTAACGGTATCGACGGAGAGATTTACACCCTTTTAAACTTAGAAAAATGCCTCCTATATGAACGGCGAATACAAAGCTAGATACGGGACCTGGTTCAGATATTCTGGACCTGGGTATCGTGACCACAGCACCGCTTGAAGTCAAGATCGCCAAGAAACAAAATATCGGAGACCTGGGGCTTGTAATTTCTCTCTGACTCCGTCTAAAGAGAAATATACAAGACCTTTCGGAGTTACAAAACTAAAAGGGGATTGCTAACACTACCGTCTCGAAAATCAAGTCCACAGCCCCGCTTGAAGAAATGATTGTCAAGAGTAGTAATGAGAGCACCAGGACCTTGTGGTTCTACCTCGACCCCGTCTAAAGCAGAACGTACAAGTTCCTACACGGAAAGCAAAGCTAAAACGGGATAACTAACGGTGATGCTAATATGAGAGTCTTGGATACCACGACCACAGCCCCGCTTGAAGACGTGGTTGTCAAGAGTCACAATACCAGTACTAGGTTCTATGATTTTACTTCGACTCCGTCTTAAGTAAAATAAATAGCACCAGGTCTAAAACGGTATAAACTAAACACGGAGGGTAACTAAATTGAACTCACCCTAAATTGAACACGGTACACACCCTAAACGATACTTTACAAAATTCGGAGGGTTGTAAACTCACCTAGTCGCTGTTGGCTGTTAAACCTTTGAAGACGGATCTTCGAATTCCTATTTTATTCCAGAAAATTCGGTTTTATACGGGAAGACATCAGACCGCGCGCGCTCGGCTCCCCAACACTAGCGGCCGGTACGGGTAGAGGCCAGCGCTCGCTGCTTCGCGGTCTGAGCGAGGTCAAGCGTCAACAATACATATATGAACTTAAATATTTACATTGCAACAATGAGTTAAACTAAATATCTTATTTTACTATACCGAGTGGGTAGTTTCAAAGCCGAACATAGGGGAATTGCATTGTAACTGATCTTTATATAGATTCCTGCTCGCCATTTAAACCCACAAGGATGGTAATGTCTTTATTATAAAAAAACCTCTGCTCGACTGATTACTCGTTATTATTCATATTATTTGATATTAATAACAGAAACATCGACTGATTTCAAATAATTTAATTGACAGATAAAAAAAAGTTGACAATCATAGCAAGCTATATTATTTCAAAATAGCATTATTTTATAATTTTTTTTACAGAAAAAGATAACTAAGTACTAACATGTATTGGTACCATCAGATGCGCTGTATTTTTGTCGTTCTATTCATACCATTACCATCCTTGTGGGTTTAAATGGCGAGCAGGAATCTATATAAAGGTTAGTTACAATGCAATTCCCCTATGTTCGGCTTTGAAAGTACCCAGACGGTATAAAATAAATTATTACGGTCTTAAAATAAAATATATAATTAATAATAAGAAAAATTACGGAACTTCGTTACACGGGGTGTGGAAATGTGTAAACCCACCTTAATACAACACTGTAAATTAACCTTTAGTAGTGGAATATGCATGAAGTTACCATGTAGTACTTTCCTTTGTTCTTGTAATGACAGATTGTTTCTTTGTGTTAATAATCATTTTAATTAAACGTTCTAACTTTATTGGGCATTATTTATTAACTGCGTTAAATAAAAACTCACAAATACTGTGATAACTTATGAAAAATTGAAATCAGAATTTAACTTTAATAAGATGGAAAAAACAAATCATCAAATCAAACAAAAGAGAAAAATCCAATTATAGGTACATGTTACTTATATTAAATACAAAAATAAATTTATTAGAAAAGTAGAATTTTATAAAATTATATTGCCATTAATACAGCTGGGCTAATTATATTAAGTTGATGGTGTAGCAGCTAATTATGTTGAATTATGTAAGTAAAACCATAAATTTTACTATTGTCATTGTCATTTAATATTCATATATTTATGTCAACGTTTCGCCTGTGAAATTCTTAGCATGTCTGTTCTTCAAGCAGCATGTTATTTTACCTCTATTTTTGAATTTACAATTTTAAGATTTTTTTGTATTTTTCAACTTGTTTTTTCGTATATTTTATTAATGAAAGTTTATGTGTAATTATTTTGATGCAAATTTTTTAATGATTTTGTTCTGATGAAGCCTTCACAGGCGAAACGTTAACATAAATATATGTAATATTAAATGGTTATATGACAATAGTAAAATTTATGGTTTTACTTACATAATTCAACATAATTAGCTGCTACACCATCAACTTAAAGTAGAATTTTATGTAAATAAGAATGACACTGAATACATACTAGGTTTAAATACGTACTTGTTTAGATTTAGAAATAATACATGTTGATTATAATGCTCAACTAAAGAAAATTAACCACATTGAAACTAGCACAAATTACAAAACTCTAATTGACCAGTACTCTGAAGTATTGTGAAAGTATTGTGAAGTAATGTGTTAATCGTGATGTAGTTTTTGACTAGGTCTAGTAAAGGGACCTATTTTGGACAAAGTATGCGAAGAAGCGTACAAGGAAGGATCGACCATGACTGAGATGGTGGAGTTGGCTTTAAATAGGGAAGCCAGCATTGCAGCCAGTGCAACATCGAGGTGCAGCAAAGAAACCGCTGGATTGAATTGGACAACAAAGGACAATCTACAGGAACGAGCGGGAGGGCGAATTGTCCGCGAAAAGCCGAGGAAATCATCAATGGAGGGGAATTCTTGTCGCATATGCGGAAAATTTCATCAAGTGAACCAAACGTGCAAGTTCAAAACTGCTAAGTGTTTCAAGTGCAATCTAGTGGGACATCTAGCTAGTGTGTGTAAAAACTCTGATAGGAACCAAAAAAACAATTACACAACAGATAAAGAAGATCTGCCATTGTTTAGTATAAAGGGCAAAAGAGACAATCCAAGTAGAGCTAAGGTAAAAATAGGTAATGTTATAATAAATATGGAAGTCGATAGTGGCGCTGGGGTTAGTAATCTTTCAGAAGAGCTATTTTATAGTAAATTTGATGGATATGAGCTAAAGTCAAATGATATAGTTCTGAAGGAATACACTGGCAAAACTACCGAACCTTTAGGCTATTTCACGGCAAAGGTGGAATATAACAATGAAAGGCAAGATATTAACCTATATGTAGTTAAGGAAGGTGGCGCGCCTTTACTGGGAAGGGATTGGTTGCTTGCATTTAATTTAGGTATTGGCAAGCGAACAGAAAATAAACAAATAAATTACATAAAAGATGTAAATTTAGAGGGGATTTTGAATCGCTATTTGACGGCACACTGGGCGGGTATAACTTTGAAATTATTCATTTGGATTTAAAACCCGAGTTTAAACCCATTTTCTGTAAGCCAAGGTCGATACCGTTTGCATACAAGGAAAAGGTAGAATCTGAATTAGAACGTTTGATAGCAGAAAATATAATCACCCAAATCGAAAGCAATCAGTGGGGAACCCCGCTGGTGCCAGTATTAAAATCAGATGGCTGGATTCGATTATGCGCGGATTATAAAACGACGATCAATACTTAGTAGAGGTGAAGTATCCACTACCAAGCGTAGAGCCCTACAGGGGGGAAAAAGTTTTAGCAAGATAGATTTAAGCATGGCTTATGCGCAGTTTAGGTTGGACGAAGAATCTTCTAGATTAGTAGCTTGGAGTACACATAAAGGTATCTGCAAGATAAATAGATTACCTTTTGGTATATCTCCGGCTAGCGCAATTTTTCAGAGGAAACTGGAGCAGTTGTTACAGGGGGTGTCAGACGTAGCTAATTTTTTGGACGACATAATTATTACGGGGAAGGATGCAAGGTCACATTTAGAAAATTTAATAACGGTTTTTAAACGACTTGCCGAAGCAGCCGGTTTAAAAATAAAATTAGAAAAATGTGAATTTTTCAAACCCGAAATTGTTTATTTAGGACATATCATAAATAGCAAAGGGATTAGGAAGTCCGGAAATAACGTGAGGGCTATTTTGGCGGCGCCAAATCCGACGAATACAACCCAGGTAAAAGCATTTGACGGCATGGTGAATTACTATGCAAGGTTTGTGCCAAGGTTAGCACAAATCATGAAACCATTATACGACCTGTTAAAGAAAGATGCAAAATTTAACTGGGGGACGGAATGCGGTAAAGCTTTTGACGTGGTAAAAAAGGAGATAGCTTCGGATAAAATGATTGTGCATTTTAATCCGGATCTACCAATTATTTTGACAAGCGACGCGTCAGAAAGCGGCATCGCGGCGGCGTTGTGTCATCGGTACCCGGATGGTGCAGAAAGACCGATAGGTTTTACATCGCGAACATACTCGCCAGCAGAGAAAAATTACGCAGTACGGAATCATTAATTGGCCCAAATTTATCCAATTGGAATGCAGTGAAGCGAATCTCCAGATATCTGCGAGGAACAGCTGGATATGCACTGCTGTATCAAGCAAATTACAAGATCGGTGAAATGGAAGCTTACAGCGATGCTGACTTCGCTGCGGATCTAAAGACCAGAGCAAGAACAGCAAGAACAGGCATGGTGTGCAAGTATTCAGGTGGTGCAGTCACTTGGATCAGCCAAAAACAAAGGAGTGTTGTGCTTTCAACAACGGAAGCTGAATACGTGGCGGCCAGTGAAAGCAACAAAGAAGTAATTTGGCTTTCACGTTTGTTAAACGAGATCACTCGTTTAAAGTGTGTGCCCACGTTATTTGTCGATAACGCCAGCTCGGTCACATCGGTAAAAAATCCGGAGTTTCACAAACGGTCGAAACACATCGAAGTGCGTTTTCATTTCATTCGTGAAAAGTATCATGAAAATGCATTGAAAATCGAGCATGTGGAGGGTGTTAACCAAATTGCAGATGTCATGACAAAACCTTTATTCCGTATTCAGTTCCACAAGATGCGTGATATGTTGGGACTAGTACAATGTGTGTAGTGTGCTAAATTTTAAGAGGAAGTGTTAAAATAATAAATTTTACTCACCCTGTATACACATTCAAT
Source organism: Hemicrepidius hirtus (assembly GCA_963082805.1). Classification (NCBI taxonomy): domain Eukaryota; kingdom Metazoa; phylum Arthropoda; class Insecta; order Coleoptera; family Elateridae; genus Hemicrepidius; species Hemicrepidius hirtus. Next base: position 9,501,227 of record OY720165.1, read on the forward strand.
AGGTTTGGCAACATGGTAATTTAAATATATCTTTGGAATAAACCGTTACCTTGTACTGTTATACAAGCAAGGGTAGTTTTAAAAAAGTTAGTTGAAGGTCAATGTTTAGCGTGGGCAGTAGAAGTTGTGTTTGCGTTTTATTTTCGTTATTAATATTTAGTGTTCGGTTTCAATAATTCTAACAAGAACAATACAAACTATTAAGATATTGATAAAGAAAACAATAGAAAACAGTGAAGACATTCACTTAGCCTTATTGGCATACAGAAATACACCTATATACAATATCTACACAGCAGCGCACAGATATTAATGTCAAGATACTTAAGGGACAATTTACCAACATCTGATAACCAATTACAGCTCACTAAACGTAGCATGGCACTCCAAGTAGGCTATGAAAGGCGCTGTGATCATATTTGATTTCACTGAATTGTCAATTTTTGGTACGCCACAGATTTATTGTCATTCATTAACGTAAATAAGGTTAACAATTTAATGTCAAGATGATAGTTGTCTAAATGTTACCAATACGAAACTTGGAAATTACTAGATCCTATGATTAGTTCCGATTTTTGCCGAGTGCCAAGCTACGTTTGGTGACCTGTAAAATCTAAATTAATAGATGTTAAAATAATAAATTTTTACTAACCCTGTATAGTACACATTCAATATGTTTGGCAACATAGTATGTTTAGAATGAACCGTTACTTTGTACTGTTATTCAAGCAGGGGTAGTTTTAAGAAAGTTAGTCGAAGGTCAATGTTTAGCGTGGGCAGTACCTAGAAGTTTTGTTTTGCAAGCTTAAATTAAATTGCTTCTCTTGTGTTTGCGTTTTATTTTTGATATTAATATTTAGTGCTCGGTTTCAATAATTCTAACAGGTTATGGGCCCAGAACGTTTGATACTGAAAGAGTATTTGTATTCATTTAAAAGGAAAATAATAAACGTCGGTTCCTTGTGTTTCGGTGTTCTTTGTTACAAGTAACGGTTCTTTTTCTCGGGCGTCGCGTCGGTTCGGTGTTCTTGTGTTACGTGTAAGAAACTGTCTTTTAATAATGGATTTCAAACCCCATATTGAAAAACTAGAAGGTGCCAGAAACTGGACGAAATGGAAACGGCAAATCCAACTTTTACTGCGACATCACGAAGGGTTTGGACATTATCACTGGGGATCGTGTTCAACCTGAGCTACCAGAGGATGCGGCTGCAGCTACTCGTGCTGCGTATGATGCCGCGGTAAAATCCGTTATAAAGGGTGATGCATTAGCGCAATTGATTCTTGTCGGAAGTATGAATGACACAAATGTGGATTTAACAGCAACGTGTGAAACTGCAAAAGCAGTTTGGGACAAATTAGTGTCAATATATGAACAAAGTTCGGGTCAACGAGTGGATCGTTTAATTGAACAATTTTTTAGTGGTGAAAAGAACTCGAGTGAAGATATAGCAACTCATATAGCACGTTTGCAAAGAAACTTCCGGGAATTAAACGACGAGCTTAAAAGGCTAGTGAAAACGGAACTTCCAGATTTATTATTAATGAGCAGAATCATGTCCACCTTGATAAAAAGTGTTTGGGAGTCGGTGCCGCTACAGGAACGAACAGTAAACAAGTTGACGGAACGGTTTCGGTTGATCGAAATGAGAATTCCGGTAAAAGATCATTCCATCGCGCTCGTAGCCAAGTCAAAAATCTAAAAAAAATTGAAAAGAAATGTTTTAAATGTCATAAGGTTGGACATTTTGCAAGAGATTGCCCTAAAAAGTTTGGAAAATCTGACGATGGCGCGTCGGCCTCAGGATCAAATTACAAAAGAGATGAGACCAGATGGTGAAGCTTTTATGTGTGAAATTGACGATGTAGCTGATACGGAATTATGGTTAGCGGATTCCGGGGCGTCAGCACATATGACGAAATATAAAAATTATTTTTTAGCTTATGAGGCATTGGGCACGCCAAGACATGTGCAAATTGGCAATAGTGAAATCATTCTGGCATTCGGTCATGGAACAATAAATGTGGAAATGGAAATTGATGGAATGTGGCGTAAAAATCATTTGGAAAAGGTTTGGTATGTTCCCGAAATTGGAAGAAATTTATTTTCGATAGGAAAAACGATAAAGAAAGGGTTTGATTTCGTAGCTGATAGAAATGGGTGTTCGTTTGTATAGAACAGAAAAGTGCGTATGACTGGAATAAAAACGACAAAAGGGTTACACGTGTTAAATATGCGAGTTTGTATACCGGAAACGGCGGCAAATGTTTTAATCGCGTCTGAAGTGGAAACAGTGCAGCTGTGGCACGAGCGGCTTTGCCATCAAAGTAAACAGCATGTACAAGAAATTCTAAAACGTCATGGGAAAAATGTGGAAGTCACGGAAGAATTTTGTGAAGGCTACATGTTTGGAAAACAACATCGGCGAAGTTTCAAAACAAGAAGTGATCGACCCACAAAGGCAGGCGAGCTAATACATGCAGATGTCTGAGGTCCTATGCAGGAGGTGGTGCCCGATATTTTCTTTGTTTCACAGATGACTATTCAAAATATTGTCGCGTGTTTTTCTTGAAAGCAAAAACTGAGGTCGTGTAGTGTTTGGAAACGTTTTTAAACGAAATTAATGCCGTTGGACACATAACTAAAGAATTTTTAAGTGACGGTGGAAAGAAGTTTAACAACGAGAGTGTACGCGAAATTCTACAACCTAAAGGAATAAATTTTCGTATAACAATGCCGTATACACCTGAACAAACTGGGGTGGCGGAACGAGAAAATCGCATTTTGGTAGAAAGCGCGAGGTCAGTGATTCATGCGAAAGATTTGCCATCAAATTGTGGACAGAAGGTGTAAATATAGCTGCGTACGTTCTTAATCGGACGGGCCCTAAGGCAGTGAAAGGGAAAACGCCACATCAATAATTGTGGTTGGAAAAGAACCTTCGAGTATTGATCATTTACGCGTTTTTGGTACCAAATGTTTCGTGCATGTACCAAAGCAGCGACGACAAAAGTGGGACAAGAAAAGCACTCCGGGTCGCATTGTTAGCCATTGTGAAGAAAAAGATGAATTTAGAATTTGAATCGAAACTGAAAATAAAATCGTGTTAAGTCGTGATGTAGTTTTTCACCGTGAAAACGTGCTTGAAAAGAAGGTGCAGCTGTCGATCGATGAGAAGGAAGTAATTTCAATTTCAGGGGTAGTATACAAAAGCGAAGAAATATCCACGCCCACCGAAGAAGAAGAAGTGGTTATTAGTGATACCAGAAATTAAAATGAAGGAATACGTCCTGGAAATCGACAACAAGTGCGTAAACCAACATATTTAAACGATTATGTATTGTTCGCGGAGTGCGGTGTTACAGATTCATATAACCGATCTGCCGGTATGGCGGACGAGGACGGAGGTGGGTGTGGTGCGGTCAAGTGCAAAAAGAAAGTTTTACCTAACGATAAAGCGATAAGATGCGACGCGATGTGCAAAACCAGATTCCATATACAATGTGCCGAAATAAAAGAAGAAGAGTATGAGGTAATAATGAGTTTGGGAAACCCAAAGTAGCCCAAACCAACCTCAAAACTAGAGATGACCTAAAAAAGAATATAACATAAAAAACAGGCCGATAGCGGAAAATAACAACCAGCCAAGAGAATCAGTCACGGATGCGAGATCCATTCAAATAACATATAGAACAAACAGGCGACAGGCAATTAAAATGATCAGGGGGGAAAAGAACGAATACTGCAACCTACCCTCGGAAGGGATATACAACCATTTCAACGAATTGTGGGGTGAAGACAATGTTACGCACCCAGAAGATGTCAACAACAACAATATCATCAACCTTGTAAACACAGCTGCCTTCACAAATGAAGAGGTCAAGAAACGGTTAAAAAGGTTTGAGAATACAGCGCCTGGCCACGATCAAATCACATACAGGCAGTGGAAGCAGTCCGATCCTGATTGTGTAGTGATTGTGTTAATTTTAAATGTTTGCTTAACCTACAAGGAAATTCCGAACACCTGGAAAACACCAACCACTATTTTAATTCCGAAAAAAGGCAATAATAATAATATCCAAAACTGGAGGCCGATATCACTAAACGTAACTATTTACAAAATCTACGCTGGCTGCCTTCAAACTAGGTTGATGAGTTGGATACTCGATAGGGATATAATCAGTCAAAACCAAAAAGGATTTATGCCTTACGACGGAGTTGTCGAACACAACTTCATTCTGCAAGCAGAAATCAATGAGGCTAAGAAGCACCGAAGAGGACTGGCTGTTGCATGGCTCGACATCTCCAACGCATTTGTTACGATTTCCCACCACGCAATCACCACAGCACTAACAACATCGGAAGCTGGTGAAAAAATGGGGAAAATAATAACAAATTTAATCACCGAGACCAACACAAAAATCAGGTCAGGCAATACATACACACCACCGATTACCATCAGAAGGGGTGTAAAACAAGGCTGTCCGCTCCCCGGACCACTATTTAATCTTAGCATTAATAACATCGTCAAGCAAATGCAAGGCCAGGAAGAATGGCACCAAATACTAGCCGACTAGCGACTACTACAGGAAGTGTATCATCGATCAACATAAGGGCATTACCAACACCTTCACAATCGGCAACGTAGACATTCCTATCCTCACAAAATATGCATCGAACCGTTCCTCGGAAAACCGGTAGGCTACGCTCCAGTTAAAACAACAGCCGGAATGAAAGATCTTGTCCAACTGGGAACCGACATCCTAAACTCGAGACTTGCACCATGGTAAAGATTGGACGCACTCAAAACCTTCGTCTATCCTGCATACAACTTTGCCATGCGAATGCAAATATACGAGAAAACAGCCTGGAAAAAGCTCGATGACATCTTCCGAGCTGAAATAAAGAAAACGTTAGGCATTCCACAAGAAGCTGCAAACGAATACATCTACGGACCCAGGAAACACAATCTAATTGGAATCCCAAACGCAGCGGAGCTATCGGACATAGCCATAATCGACACAGCATTCAAGTTATTAACATCCAACGACGCTACCACGAAGCAGATAGCGACAGAAAGCCTTGAACAAACAGTACATAAAAGAGCGAACACGCCAACTTCCAACAAGCTCATCGAAGAGTACCTGACGGGTTCGATGGACGACAACTTTGAAAAGTCAAGAAATGATATTTCGAATCTGTGGACCAACGCACGAAAGGCATCTCGACGACTAGATGTCACATGGCACGTGACGAACAACGGGCCTGAAATTATAATCACAAATGAAACTTTAGACCGCGAGAAACGTAAGAGGGTTATGGCTACCATCAAAGCAGTGAAGGAGAACGCTAGAGCAGAACATCTTGGTAGGCTTAAAAACCAAGGCAAAACCTACAAGTGTTACAGCTCCGATAAAAGCAGCGGTTACTTTATGAACGATGGTAGCTGTACAAGGTTTACAGACTGGAGATTTGTACAAAAGGCAAAGCTAAACCTGGTGCCACTACGAGCGAACCAGAGATGGCAACAGGGGAACAAAGTGAAGGTGAAGCAACCATCCTGAAACCTTGCCCCACGTATTACAACATTGTATGACACATGCAGCGGCCATGCAAAGAACGCATAATGCAATAGTGGAAAGAGTTAAAATCGCGGTACGAGGCAAGCAATACACTGTTGTCACTGAAAACCAACAGGTAATTCCAGACCTGCGACTACGCCCTGATCTAGTGATCACTAAGAACGGTGCTGTTCACATTATTGACATTACCATCCCATTCGAAAACGAACTGATTGCATTCGACCAGGCAAGGGAAGTTAAAATAAGAAAATATTTAGTAATACAACAAAGACTGCTCAACGAATACACAACAGTCACCATAGAACCAATCATCGTAGGGACACTAGGATCCTGGGATAGAAAGAACGACAAGTTCGTGCGACAACTAGGCTCTCGAAGGTACATGAAAACTATGAAAAAGTTGTGCGTTAGTGACGCGATTCGGTGGTCTCGTGATATTTATGTGGAACACCTCACGGGACAAAGACAATATCAATAAAAGCAGTAAACAATTTTATGGTAAACATAACATAACCTATATCTGATTTCTGTCAAAGTACTATTTTCACACTATTCTTTTAAGACCAATTATTTGTCAAAGGTATAAATGTCATTTGATACAACTTCCAATGTAATCACTGTATATACACCATGTAATCGAAAATGTAAATATGTTGTTGAAATAAATCTGTTCTTATCAGCTTAATTAGGATAGGAGTTCTCCTCGGTATCCGTGCGAAGTGTGCCACAACGGCATGCCCCCCTACTACGCTATTTGTTTTTATTTGTCTTCACCGAAAGGAAATTTTTGAAAAATCGTCACTAAATTATCTTAAAATTCAAAACCGTCGTTAATATTTAAACCAAAAATCGATTTTATGTGATGGGTCAGTGCGAGATGCAAAACAATAAGTCTAGACTTCGTGAAAAGTTACAAGTTGGTTTGTGTGGGGCCTTTGAAGCGGAAGAAACACCTGCTGCTCTAGGAATTCACCAACAGATGTTGCCCTCCTACAAAATATTAGTGAGTGGAACAAGCACACCAAACGTATTTAAAATTCATCAAAATGGTAAGCGAATATGAATGCGAGCCATTTACGCAAGAGGACCAATCACAAGCGCCTCGGATAATAGTAGTCACCGCCAAAATTAATACCGGACTGCCTGAAGAAGAATCGCGGAACCCTATAGATAATGCCAGACCTCTTGACCAGTTTCAACTTCAAAATCAAAATCAACCGCCCCCTGTTAATGCACGTATAATTGCCCCAGTAGGAATAATTGACCTCGATGCCATTACACTTGCAACACAGTACAAGCTAATCCCGTGGACAGAGCAAACGGTAATAGAGTAGTAGAGACCCCAGTCTTAAGAGATGAAGATCTTCGGCAAGATGTTATTTTACAAAATCATTCCCTTGTCATACTCCATCCTCCACCATCACAGATGCAATGTCCGGTAAACATGTGCAGTATCTACTACAAAGGGTCGACATGGATCTCGATGAGGCAGTCGCTAACCCAAACCCATACGCTGCAAATAGATCACACCATCAATATATGCCGTAGCTGAAGGTTGAACTTGGGATTGCGCCCGACCAAACACCAATGTCAAAATCCCCAAGATATGCAAATGCTTGCTAAAGATTTCTTTTGGGAATGCACTAAATGCAACATCTCTTTTACCACGAGGACAGCACTTGCAAACCACATCCTAGCTGAAACAACTGCCGTTACCAAGAACTAGAAGGTGCAACCGTACAACCTCTGTCGCATCTTCGTCAGCTAGCGAAATGTCAGTAGAATCAGCTCCGTCTGTGCAAGAGTATCCCGTGTGTGAAGAGATAGTAGAAAATGACACCATCTCCCTGCATTCGGAAGCACCAAACAGTCCAAATCATCAAAACAACAGGCAACAACTCAATAGCTTAAAATATGTTGAAGTACTCCTTTCACCATCTCCAAATGCCAGCATCACACAGGACTTAATTCACAACACACAAGACAGCTTAGTAGTATCCATTGAAAATACAACAAACTCCCAAGGAACAACAGCTGATGAGATAGATCAAAGTCAAGCTTCACAAGTTTCAGAGGAGCAAGTACACATACCAGCGGAAGTGGACGAAAACTCCGTGCTACATGAATTCCTGGAACCTTTAAACAATATTTTCAATAGCGCTCCCTCCGATGAGAACTGGGATCAGTTTATACAAACCCTTGGCACTATAACGGGCGCAATAAGAACAAAGTACAACATTAGGGTTACGGAGCAAAACGCAGAAACAGGCACTAACACCGCCACTGGAATTCAACCAAATGACGCAAGATCAATTCAAAGACTATACAGAACCAACAGAAGGCAAGCAATTAGGGCTATAAAAAATTTACGAGGAGAAACGACGGAATATTGTAAACTATATTAAAGTCGGTTCATACTCGACCGTCTTTAGTATGAGGTTGACCGAACCCAACATCTGTAAAAGTATATTATCATTTTCTGATGTAGTATGAGGGAAAGTAAATTACTTATTTAATCTTTCCTTTTCTACTGCATTATTGCAGCGTCGAAGAAAAGTAAAAAATAAAGCAGAGTGGAATTACTGATTGCTGGGCGATATACTATGGCTGTGATGTATACGCTTATAACATTTCAGACATATTTAGTTGGAGTTAAATTTAATTTAATTACTGATCGTAACTCACTGAAACGTTCTCAATTTAAAAGACATATAATTCCCCGGATTAGTCGTCGGTGGGTGTACCTACAGGATTTCGATTTTACCACTGAACACCGATCGGGAACATCTATCGCTTATGTCGACTTCTTGAGGAAATCCACCTGTTGTACTCTCAGCAAATGTTAATCATATTACATCTCCTACCACCGATGGAGAACATGTAACTGTAAGGCGAATACCAGAGGGTTCGTTGAGTTTGCAACAGTGCGGGGATAGCGAGACTAGATCAAAGAAAAATTAAGTAGTAGTAATGAAATTGAACGCTAGCAATTTTGTATCATCCGAAATACTATTTGCCACATAAGTACAATAAACTCAGTACGCAGTATTTTGTACGCACAATATGCTCTCTTAAAGGAATATCGCGATGGTCAAACGCATATTGGCACTGATAAAACAATCCTAAGTTTAAGCGCGCACTTCTGGTTCCTGTGTATGCGATAATTTATAAAAAATATATATCGAGTCTTGCCTAACTTACCTTATTGTAAACGCACAGCAAAATCAATGCCGTACGATAATCCATTACCAAATACTGCTTCCTATATGCACTTCGTGGACAAAAAAACGACGAAATTGCAAATTGTATATCAGACATTATTTATTTGGTTGGCATTCCAGCACGTATGATAACCGATAATGGAACTTCTTTAAAAGCTGCTCAAAATCATCCCGATATCGCTAAATGGAACATCGACTGGCACTATATTACACCCTACCTACATCGAGCTAATGGCCAAGTAAAACGCTACCTACATGCAGTTTGTCGCTAACCTGTTATGGGTTCAAGCTAATGTCTCAGATACTTAGGATACAATGGTTTCTCGTACTCAACCTACAATATTAACTCGACAATGCACAAAACAACAAAACGAATGCCATTATAGACATTATTTGATTGTGACACTCGATTGCCAGAAATCGCAAGAATAATATTGATCAAGCATCCGATGACAAATCCTACAATCTCCAATAAACCATGAAAAATGGCGTGAATTTGTAAATAAACGCCTGATTATTAATGCAGAGAAACAAGAGCAACGTGTGAACAAAGATACGCCGAAACGTTCATTTTCACTTGGAGATTATGTAGCTACTTCTTTATCGCGATGCCCTACGACCCAAAAATTAGAATCTGGCTAAATTGGGCTTTCCAAAGTTGTAGCTGTATAAAAAAACGATCGATATGAGCTTCGTAAAATAAGTTGTTTGGTAGAATCAACTCGACTAACAGCAGCTGCTTCTTCCCAAGGAATGACATCGTGAGAATTGTATCGATCTCCTGGATAGCTACCTGAACACTGAAATTGAGCTATAGTACAATTTTAATGTCGCGTTAGTGGTATATTTTGATTAATTTTCGTTTTAATCTGTTTGTGGTCTCATTCATTGTATTGTGGTGGCGACTCTAAACCTTGTTAAAGCAGTTATATTATATATTTCAGGCACAGACAACATTGTAGCAGACGCACTATCGCGACTGGATGCTGTAGCACTGCCTACCACCATAGACTCTGAAGAATTGGCCAAGGAACAAAGAAATGATGCAGATTTACCGAAATTGTTAACACCATCATCTTTAAAACTTCAACAATACACCCCAATCGAAGGAAACACTCCCCTGTATTGCGACACATTCAACTAATATCCGACCATACGTTCCTACTTCCTTACGACAACGAATTTTTCGTTCCTTTCACCACTTAACACACCCCAGCAAACGATACACTTTACGTTTGATTGCAGAGAAGTTTGTTTGGTCTGGAATGAACAAAGACGTGACCGAGTGGGTGCGAACTTGCGTCCCTTGCCAGCGCTACAAAGTTCACTGGTATAGAAAAACTGCACCAGAAAACTTTCCAATTCCAAACAGCCGTTTTGAACACGTGCATTTGGATTTGGTGGGACCACTTCCATTTTCTCAGGGTTTCCGATACTGCCTAACAATGATAGATCGTTTCACCAGGTGCAGGTGGCCCGAAGAAATACCCTTGGTGGACATCACCAGCAAAACAGTTGCTACTGCGTTCTACACTCACTGGATAGCTCGGTTTGGAGCACCACGCACAATCACCACCGACCAAGGAAGGCAGTTCGAAGCGTCCCTGATGAGCGAGCTGACAGACCTCCTAGGAATCAAACGCACTAGAACCACAGCCTACCATCCCCAATGCAACGGCCTAGTTGTAGACGGAGAGCCAGCGACAAAAATAGTTACGTCATTTCATTAAGAAAGTTTTTGATGCCATTGTATTGTTTTAATATAGGTAAAGTTAAATTGAAAGTTCTGCCACATATCAGTGGTGGAGAGAGTAGCGGTAGAGAGTGAAAGGGTTACAAAATATTAATACAAAAACGTGATATCATTAAAGCTGATTTTTGGTGTGATGACAGTAAATAGTATTTTATGTAATATATTACAATGGCAGACAGTTTGAATAGTGCGAAGATGGGGGCAGACAGCGAGGGGGGTCGAGAAAATATGTGACCTATTACGTCATATCATTAAGATTGGGACAACTCTTAAAATCTTCAAAATGGCATTATAATTTTGTATTCACAAAGGCAGACAAAATTTTTAATTCGAACACCTTGGGAGACACAACGGCGGTAATAGACCGAGAGCTCGCGTGCTTAATACCACGCGACATTATTCCAAAGAATCACTTATTTTATTTAAAAATACTTTGTAGGAGTAGCATAAAATAGTGTCTGCCGTGTCAAAACCATATTTTGTAAAATACCACTGAAAATTTGTGGCAGAATGTGGACGACAAAATCGAAACATCTGCCAGTCAGGGAATAGAATGAGCGGTACACGCCTTCCTTGATTCACAAAAATTTAACTTATTTAAAATAGGTCAGAATATTGGCTATATTGGCGTTTACTATAATTTAATAATTTAATATAATATGGACTACTTTTGCGAAAAAAAGTTATAGAACCTTTTTGTAGAGAATTTTCTAAGCTACATATTTTATTACCACTGTTTTTGTGGTAAACCCTAACGATACATTCACGAAAAACGTTTTTTTGAAATAAGTGCGCGCCGCACCGCCGCCCCCGCAATATAGCTGCGGATTTGGCGCGGCGGACAAACTATTTTATGCTACTCCTACAAAGTACTTTTAAATAAAATAAGCGATTCTTTGAAATAATGTCGCGTGGTATTAAGTACCGAGCTCTCGGTTTATTACCGCCGCTCTGTGTCGTTGTGTCTGCCTAGGTGTTCGACTCAAAAATTTTGTCTGCCTTTGTGAATACAAAATTATAATGCCATTTTGAAGATTTTAAGAGTTGTCCCAATCTTAATGATATGACGTAATAGGTCACATATTTTCTCGACCCCCCTCGCTGTCTGCCCCCATCTTCGCACTATCCAAACTGTCTGCCATTGTAATATATTACATAAAATACTATTTACTGTCGTCACACCAAAAATCAGCTTTAATGATATCACGTTTTTGTATTAATATTTTGTAACCCTTTCACTCTCTACCGCTACTCTCTCCACCACTGATATGTGGCAGAACTTTCAATTTAACTTTACCTATATTAAAACAATACAATGGCATCAAAAATTTTCTTAATGATATGACGTAACTTTTTTTGTCGCTGGCTATTACGCCCGGTTTCATAATCGCGACTTCAAGTCGACTTTAACTAAAGTCCCCTTTAACTTTAAAGTCGGACTTCAAGTTGGTGTGTTTCATAATGGTAAAGGTGGGCGGAGCTAGGCAACTTTAGTTAAAGTCGAGATAAAGTGAGGTTTGTCGGCTACAGTTTGTGTTGGTAACACTGAAGTACGTATTGCAACCTACTTCACACAGCTACGATCGTCATGTGACTACCTAAGAACCAATAAGAATGCGTCTATAGGGAGCGTCACTAAAGGCGCGAAACGGCACCACTCTTTGCTTCGACTCGACTCCTTTGACTTCAAAGAGATCGCTGCGTTTTTTGTCCTCATCTAGTTTGTTTGATCGTTTGTTGTTACAGTTATTGTTATTTTTGTTGTTATCGTTGTTATCGTTCTCTTTATTTTCTTTGTTATCGTTCTTGTTATTGTTTTTGTTACCTGTTAGGTACCTTTATTTTTCAACATCATGGCAAAAATTGGACGCGGTGGAAATTTTACCCTGGAAGGCGAACTTCGCTTCGCGCAAATCATTTTGATTTATAAGGACGTGGTGGAAAACAAAACCACTAATTTGATTTCACCGGCCGAAAAGGTAAATACACATGTTAACTTTACAAAATGAATATACATTTTCTAACAATTCTTATCTCTTGTAGGAAGTTGTTTGGGGCAAAATTATGACCCAGTTCAATAGCTGCCATGGGCCTCGAACTGTGGCACAACTCAAGTCGAAGTACGACAATCTAAAAACTGCAGCCCGGAAATACTATACTACTCAAAGGATGCAGTTGTACGGCACAGGTGGGGTTGGCCGAATCCACCAAAGACAGACGTAACATAATATACGATGTTATACTAGAAATTCTGAATGTAAAAACGGTATGTGGGCTACAGAATTCATTCGATGATGACAATATGGATGCTGGGCCACCCCCAGCAACCAGCAGCACCATAACGATTGCCGCACCAACCCATAGTGAGGCATTAATTACCCCCACACCTATCCAGTCCATTACGTCTTTCCCTCTGCTACCGCAGGACATCATGGAAGCAGAAGTCACGAACTGCGAGGGGCCAGTAAATACATATTGCGAGCCAGAAGTTTCCACCAGCATTCCAACAACAAACAATTGGGGGACGTACACCCCAACAATGCTCAAACGCAAAAGAAATCATAAGCTAGCCCCCAAAAAAAACATTGTTGGGGTTGACATTCCCGATATAAAGACTAGAGTATATGAAAAAAAATTGGCCTTTCTAGCAAAAGAAGAGGAGCGACAGGCTAGGCGAATGGAAATGGAGGAGGAGCAGCATAAGAAAAAAATGGAGTTATTAGATTTACAAATTTTAATTAAAAAAAAGGAATTAAACATGTAAACTTGAATAAATTTTATTATTTATAAACTATAAATTATTTCATTGGTAGAAACAATCACAACACAACAATCACAATCTAGCAAAATGTTCATTAATTAGCAACTGCCTTGCCAAATTGCCACCTCCGACCTGTTGCTGGCGTTCTGGTAATCTATCCCCTTGTAGTCCATTATCTACAATATCTACATCAACTACATCTGGTGCAACTTGTATCATTAGTAGATGCAACAACAAAAAACCCAAGTCAAAGACTGTCATGAACAATTTTTAATTTTTATTAAATAATTAATAAACATTAAATAGTGTTTTATCTACACCTAAACAAAATTAGATAAAACATTATTAATAATATATCATACAAACGTTAACAAGCTTACGAACCTGGATTTTCGATTCTAACATGCGTACAATCAATCGTGCCAACAACTCTAGGAAAACGTGCAATGGCATAGAATTCTTCAGCTGTTTGTGCCATTTCCACTTCGTTTTCACACATCTTGATATAGCGTGGACGTAATGAACAAATTGCATTCGTAACCCTCCTTACTATTCTAGAAGCAGAGGCTTTTGAGACCCCTGCAAAATCTCCTGCTGTAATGAGCATGTTTCCTGTTGCATAGAAACGAAGTGTCAACAATAGTTGGTGCATAGGTTGTATGCAACCTCCCCTAAAATTTTAAATACTATAGTAATATTTATTATCCTGACCGAATTATGCACTCACCTATTTGTTGGTAATCTAATCAAAGCTTCAATTTCCTCCAGCAAATGTACCGTTGTAGGCTTTGTTAAACGAAACCTATCAAAAAACTCAACATCATTCCATCTATTGAAATTGTCGACACGGTCTCGATAAACTTTAGGCCTCCGTACTACCAATTCTTCATCTGACGAACTGCTGCTTGAAGAACTGCTACTTGAAGACCACATCTTCCCTTGAGTAACACAATTTCTAAAAAATTATGATATCTGGTTAAATTTACAATTATATAACATAGTACAAGGTACACCTTACCAGAATACGACTGATGAAAATATTATAGTCTTGAAAAAGACTGTTTTTTAATTGTATAACGATGAGGAAAGCAAAAGACGAGGTAAACACAACAAACTAACAAGACTCGAGTTGACAGAAGTAAATAAAATGTGAGGTTATAATGTGGTTATAATGTCGACTTTAACTTTTAAAGTGAGGGTAGGCGTGACTTTAACTTTAAAGGCGAGATAAAGTTCCTTTAACGTTAAAGTCGCATTATGAAACACGATTTCTACTTTAAAGCCAACTTTAAATTTAAAGTTGATTATGAAACCGGGCGTTAGACTATTGAGAGATGGCATCGCACACTCAAGGCTGCAATTAATTAGATGTCAAGAAACAGATAAATGGACAGAGGTGCTACCCACGCTATTGCTAGGACTGCGAGCAACGTCCAAGGAAGGTTTGAAAGCTTCACCGGCGGAGATGGTTTACGGCATTACACTCCGTTTACCGGGAGAATTTTTCCTTAGCCAAAACACGACAGACGACGCAGCAGGCTTTGCAGCAGCATTACGTCACCAAATGCGCGAACTACGACCCATACCAATAAACCATCCCAGTGTCAAGACAGTTTTTATTCATCCAGAATTAGCCACCTCCACGCACTTTTTCTTACGTGATGGTACTGTTCGACGGCCATGAAGTCGTCGCTCGAGTAAACGCCAAAATTTACAGAATACTTCTAAACGGCAAGAACGTTGCCGTTTCCATCGACCGGTTGAAAGCAGCGTTCCTTGTCAACCACCAGGAGGGCACGCACAAAACGCCACCCCTACAGCAAGCTGCTATTTACTATTTACGATTCTTGGAAAAGTAACCATTTCACTGGAAAGGGGGTACTGTACCAGCCACGTTTCGCGCAGTTTCTACATAAACGAGAAAGCATCGGCAAATGCGCAATGCGAAGAATGACGCGCAGCGTGGGTTCAAGCTACCCTCAGGTAGCGAAGTAGAACAGAGTTGACGGGTCGCGTCTACAACCCTCGTTGTTGCCGGATACTTTTAGCTGTTTATCTATGATTCTTTGTTTGTGTATACAGGTTGATTGTAACTTTAGGGCGAGTGGATTTGCTCGTTTATTATTGATAATAGAAAAAAATGTTTCATATAAGAGTTAATCCAGTTTATGTGGCGAGTATTTTGAACGCACTCACAAAAATGGCCGACTTCCGGTTTTAACGGAAGGGACGTGATTTTACTTTTTTTAAATACAACACCCTGTATATTTTATGCTAGTTCGATTACATGATAACATCTCTTTAATAAAACATAACACAACCATATACCTAGCGTTAATAATTACAGACATAATTTAAATTATATAAAGGTATCTGTTACCAGTATCAACTATTCAAAAACAATCGCGATTGATCTTAGCAGACCGTTGTTAAAATGACAGACGCAGTACACAAACCTGTAATAATAAAGTTTATTGTCACAATAAAGTTAGTGGAACTGATAAAGTCAGAGATAATTACTTTTACTTAAAATGAATCTTTACACGAATGACGAAAAAGTGAATATGCTAGAAGTACATATTTTGTGCCACAAAAATTCTGCACGCGCTGCTGAAATGTACCGAAATCTATACCCGAACAACCTCACCCCCGGACTTTTTTACAATTAGAAATGAAGTTGCGTATTTCTGGAAATTTTTCTAGTCTGCGTAGGCGCAACGAAAATTTGGAACGGGAATCCCTCAATAAAGATATCGTGCTGGCACATTTTAGAGAAAATCCGTACTGTTCAATAAGGCAAGTTTCTCATGATACAGATATACCGTAACATACTATCTGTAAAATTTTACGAAAGCATAAATTAAAGCCGTGGAAAATTCAGTTAGTGCAAGGTTTACACGGAAATGATAATCAAAGACGTCTGTTGTATTGTAATTGGCTGATAAACGAACATTTAGGAAATGTTGCCAATACAATCTGGACAGATTAATCCAATTTTAGCATTAATGGAAGATTCAACCGGCATAATATGCATTATTGGGACGATAGAAATCCACGACAAGTGCGACAGACAAGATTTCAGCAGAGATTTTCAATAAATGTGTGGATGGGAATATTATGGGGCAGCGAATATTAGGGGCATATTTTTATAATGGTACATTGAATTCTGTAAGGTTTTTGGAATTTTTGGAAAATGAATTCATGGATTACGTGGAGGACTTACCACTAAATGTTAGAGTAGGTCTATGATACCAGCAATTTTTTACAAGAGACATTTGGAAACCATTACATTGCCAATCAAGGTCCTATCAGGTGGCCACCTAGATCACCTGATTTAACACCGATAGATTTTTTTGCTTGGGGTATTTAAAAGACATGGTGTATCAAAGAACTTCGAGAAATTTGCAGGAATTACAAGATAGCATTGTAAATGCTCTAAATACTATCACACCTGAAATGCTTCAAGATGTACAAAGAAGTCTTATTCGAAGATGCCGTTTTTGTTTACGAGAAAATGGTGGTCACTTTGAACACCTTTTAAATTAAATTCTGTTATTACAGCCATAGTCAGTAGTTAAGGTAGGTATAGGTACCTACTTACAAATCTGAAGTTACATGTTGATTGAAAAATATTATTAATTAGGTACAAAGTCGTGCGTATTATGTTATTTATTCATTAGAATTACAAAAGTTTAATAGTATATTACATACCCAGGTGGAAAGAGTTTCATTTCTATCGAGAGCTAAGATAGCTGACCAAGGCACGAAGTGCCGAGGTCAGCTAATGCTCCAGATAGAAATGAAACTTTCCACCGTGGTTTGTATACTATTTTATTTTCAACCATCTAAAACAGACGGGAATAAAAATAAAAAATATTAATATTTTGAAAAAAAAACCGACATATTGACAAAAGCATACTCCTGTATAACTGTAACGACCTGCTTGATTATGCTCCACTGACGTTTCTCTCAGTGACACATAAAATTAAGCATATAAATATTAAATATTTCTATTGCTACTTATAATAACTACAATGTTACAATTAATTTGAATACTACTAATTAGTTTCATTAGTTTTTCCTATAATATGTTTCGAATAATAAAATGAAAATACTACAATTTTGATATTTTTACTTTGCCGCCCGCCAGGTGGAAAGTGATCACTTTCCACCTGGCTGGACGGCGACAGTTAGTAAACGTCAAGTTTCCAACTTACAAAAATGTCAGAAATGCTGTCATTACATATATGGTTGAAAATAAAATGACATTATATTAAATGTTTGTATAGGTATTGCGTGTTTGTGATTTTCTTCACTACAATAACTTTAACAACAGCCTGCTAAGATCAATCGAGATTGCTTTTGAATAGTTGATACTGGTAGCAGATACCTTGATATAATTTAAATTATGTCTGTAATTATTAACGCTAGGTATATGCACGGTGTTATAGTAGACTACAATAGTACCGTCCATTGAGTTATAAAACATGGTGTCAGACACAAACTGTCAGATGTGGTAATCTGTGTTTAAACTGAGAAGGCATGAAGTAGTGAAAATTTTTTTTTGCACGTGGTGATAAAGATAATTACAATTTTGTAGGTTATAAAACAAAAACGTTGATTAGTGCAAAGACGATAACGATATTCATTATGGCTGAATTGCAAGATTTTCTCAATATGCAAACAGAAAACATGAGACTGTTAAAGGAACAATTAGTACTTATGCAAACACAGATAACAGATTTATCCTCTCGAGATGGGAATTCAAGTGGTAGTACAAGTCAATTAAATCATGTACCTTGGCCGAAACCGTTGCAAGTTGAATCAGGTGACATTCGCGACAACTACGAGTTGTTTGTGTTAAATTGGAACACATACGTAGTTGCCACAGGTATGGATAAGTGGGCAGCTGATAAAGAACCACAAAAAGTGAATATTTTGTTGTCGATCATAGGGGATACAGCAAAAATTAAATACAATAATTTTGGGTTAACGGAAACAGATAAGGTAGATGTTGCTACAGTTCTCACTAAAATAGGTGATAAATTGGTTAACAAAAAGCATCCGATGTATGAGCGATGGCAATTTCATACCTGCAACCAGTTAGAGAACGAAAGTTTCGATGCATACTTGGTAAGGTTAACTAAGATTAGTGATAGTTGCCAGTTTGATAAGATAGATACCAAACAAATCAAACAGATTATGCTTCGTGATCGTATTGCCTTTGGAGTACTAGATCAAGAACTCAAGAAAAAGTTTTTAAAAGAAGATCCGGATAAATTGTCTCTAGAAGATGTTATTAATACATGTAAAGTTAACGGTCACCGAAGATCGGTTTAAGCAAATACACAAAGAAGAAAAAGTTGTAAATAAAGTTTCTGATAATGGTATTGCAAAGGAGGGTAGTCAGGTAAAAACCTGCAAATTTTGTAGTAAGAAACATGTGTTTGAAAGAGATGTTTGTGCAGCATTTAGTCACGAATGTGAGATTTGTAAAAGAAAAGGACATATGGAAAGCCGTTGTTTTAAAAATCAAAGGAAAAAGTACAAAGGTAATAAAGCTAAAAAAGTACATGAAGTAGTTGAAGACAGTGAATCAGATTCAGATGGATTTGAGGTCACAATTTCAGAAATAACAGATAACTCCAAGAGTGGGGGTAGTGTAATGGCAGATTTGCAGTTAAAAGTTGGAGAACATTGGAAGAATATTAAATGTCATCTTGATACAGGAGCTAGTGTTTGTGTGATTGGTCATAAATATTTAGCTAAGCTAATGGGTAATACCAAACCTGCACTAACGGATTCCAAATACAAGTTGAAGAGTTTTGGAGGAGGTGCGATTCAGGTATTAGGTGAAATTTACCTACCCTGTAGACATAAAGGTTATAATTATCGTATAATTTTCCAAGTTGTTAATGTTGATCACGGACCACTCTTATCTGCAAATGCTTGTTCAACATTAAAGTTAATAAAATATTGCAAGGAAATCACAACGATTAATGAAGTCTCGGATCCTGTGCAAAGCAAAATTTATAATGCAGACGCTGAAGATATTTTGGCAAAATATGAGGAAGTATTTCAAGGTTATGGGGAATTACCAGGAGAAGTAGAGCTAGAAGTTGATGCTACTGTTAAACCTGTTATACAACCAGCTAGAAGAATTCCGATAAGTTTAAAAAGTAAATTAAAACACAAGAATTGGACAATTTAGAGCGGGATGGAATCATTGTTAAGGAAGAACAACATACGGATTGGGTAAGCAACATTCTGATTGTTAAAAAAGCTAAATCCTTTCGTATATGTTTAGATCCTATTCCATTGAACCAAGCCCTAAAGAGGCCTCATTATCAATTTACGACAATAGATGAGATTCTACCAGAGCTAGGTAGAGCCAAGATTTTCTCTACCTTGGATACAACCAAAGGGTTTTGGCAGCTAAAGCTAACGGAAGAAAGCAGCAAATTAACTTGCTTCTGGACCCCATTTGCACGGTATAGGGGTACGTTTACCATTTGGTATCTCGCCAAGTCCAGAATTGTTCGCAATGAGGATGCATGAGTTAACACAAGATTTAAAAGGTGTAGAAATTATGGCTGATGATATTTTAATCTATGGTTCAGGAGATACTATGGAGGA
Organism: Hemicrepidius hirtus; assembly: GCA_963082805.1. Taxonomy (NCBI): domain Eukaryota; kingdom Metazoa; phylum Arthropoda; class Insecta; order Coleoptera; family Elateridae; genus Hemicrepidius; species Hemicrepidius hirtus. The sequence continues at coordinate 9,521,181 of OY720165.1, forward strand.
AGCATTAGTGGATCACAATAAAAATTTACGGAATTTATTAGAAAGGTTAAAAACTAATAACTGCAAATTAAATAAATCTAAATTAAGATTATGTCAAACTTCAGTTAAATTTTATGGCTATATTTTAACAAATGAGGGTCTTAAAGCAGATGTTTCAAAAATTGTGGCAATCCAGGAAATGCCAACACCAACTAACAAAGCAGATGTACAACGTTTTTTAGGGGCTGTTAACTATTTAAGCCGTTTTATTAAAAATCTCAGTTCTAGGTGTGTACATTTACGTTATGTTAGTTTAGAAAAAACAGAATGGAAATGGACTGATGTTGAAGATCAGGAATATGAAAAGCTAAAAGCAGCAGTTGCAGATATTAAAACACTAAAGTAGGTACTATGATTGGAATGAACCTCTTATAATGGAGTGTGATTCGAGTTCTTTTGGGTTGGGTGTAGTTTTGTACCAGAATAATCAAGTTGTTGCCTATGCATCGAGAGTTCTGACCAAAGCCGAACAGAACTATGCGATGATAGAGAAGGAACTTTTGTCGGTGGTTTTTGGTTGTGTTAGGTTTGACCAGATGATCGTCGGCAACCCAAATGTCACAGTCAAAACAGATCACAAACCGCTTATTAACATTTTTAAAAAGCCGTTGTTAAAAGCGCCCAAGAGACTACAACTTATGCTCATGATTTTACAACGATATAACATAAATGTATAATATGTTAAAGGAAAAGAAAATATTGTTGCGGATTTTCTATCCAGGGCAGCTTTGAATATAACAGAAAAGGATTTCCAAAACGAAATGAACAAATTCAATGTGTATGTTATTTCATCTAAAGAAACCAAAATTTTCGAAGAAATTAAAAGTATAAAATTAATAACTGGGTTACAAGTTACTGATGAGAGGATTGAAACTATCAAGAACGAAACAGTTAAAGATTTGTCAATACAAAAGTTAATTGAGGTTATAAATAAAGGATGGCCAAAATATATCAGAGATGTGCCCAATGAAGTAAAAATCTATTACAAATTTAAGAACGAATTAGCAATAGGTACAAGATGGGTTAGTTTTTAGGGATAACAGAATCCTTATTCCATATAGTTTACGTAAAATTCTAATAGAAAAACTACATGTAAGTCATAGTGGTATCGAAAACACACTGAAATTAGCTAGACAAAACGTGTTCTGGCCTGGAATGAGTACCGAAATAACGGAAAAAATAAGAAATTGTCAAACGTGTCAGAAATATTCCGATTCGCACCAAAAAATGCCTATGATGTCTCACCAAATACCTCAATATCCATGGCAATTGGTATCGATGGATATAGGTTTTATCAAATATGAAGGTAAACATTTGCAAATACTGGTGATGGTGGATCATTATTCCGATTATTTTGAAGTAGACATATTAAAGGATCTCACTGGAACATCGGTGATAAAAATTATGAAACAGCATTTTAGTAGGTTTGGAGTTCCGGAGGTAATTTACTCTGATTGTGGAACACATTTTATAAATAGACAAATGCAAGAATTTGCTATGAAATATCAGTTTCAACATTCAACATCTTCGCCACATCACCATGAAGGGAATGGTAAAGCAGAATCGGCTGTGAAAATAGCAAAAAAACTTTTCAAGAAAAGTGAAGATTCCAAAGAAGATTTTTACTGGACCTTACTACATTGGAGGAACATGCCAAACAAAATTGGATATAGCCCAGCACAACGAATGATGTGCCGAACAACAAGAAATGGTGTTCCTTCTGCCGACATCCATTACAAACCAAGAACAATAGAAAATGTCACGGAGAAAATAATAGATCAACATAAGTATACTAAATACCATTACGACAAGAGAGCAAAGTTATTACCAGAGTTACAGATTGGGCAGAATGTCCTGGTACAAATGAAACCAGACGTCAATAAGGTTTGGACGGAAGGAGTAGTGGAGAAGAAGATTTCGGAAAGGTCCTATGTGGTGAAAGTTCATGACGCAGACTACCGAAGAGATAGGGTTCACATAAAAACCGCATTGTCGACAGAAGAGACAACAGAAACTGTTCATCAGAAGAGTTAATAGTGGATCAAGCAAATCTAAATGAGCCGGAACCAACAGCGATAATAAACAAGAGAACTGAACAAGAAAATGAGGAAACTCAAGCTTTAGAGAAAACTGTGGAAGCTCCTCAAATAGAAGAAAGGGTTTTGCGTCCGACAAGAAACATTCGGCGTCCAGTCAAGCTTGATGATTACGATTGCAATTAATAATAAGTCATTTAGAATTAGTGGGTATAATTAACTTGTATGTGAAGGATATGTTTTAGTTTGTTCTTCTTAAAGATATGTTTTTAGTTTGTTTATTTTTAAAGATAGAATGATGTTATAGTAGACTACAATAGTACCGTCATAAGCGGAGGAGACACAGCTCAGCGGGCTCGTGTGTGTAACCGGCTGCGAGGTGAAGCTCACACCCAAGCTGTATTTGAAACAATAAATTAACTTATAATTAATATTCTATTATATTAAAGCTATATTATTGAGTTATAAAACACACGGTATATGGTTGTGTTATGTTTTATTAAAGAGATGTTATCATGTAATCGAACTAGCATAAAATATACAGGGTGTTGTATTTAAAAAAAGTAAAATCACGTCCCTTCCGTTAAAACCGGAAGTCGGCCATTTTTGTGAGCGCGTCCAAAATACTCGCACATAAACTCGAATAACTCTTATATGAAACATTTTTTTCTATTATCAATAATAAACGAGCAAATCCACTCGCCCTAAAGTTAGTGTGTGAAAAATAAATGCCGTTTTGTATTTAGTAGTTTTTAATGTGTAATAAGTTCTAAAAACTACATACATATAACTTATATGCACAGTAATTATTAAAAAAGGTACTATGATTTTCTGAAATATACTACCTAGGGGAAGGTGACCTGTGACGGCCCTGTGCCTGTGATGGCCCTATGGCTGTATTTAGTAGTAGGCATGGTGGGGTGGCTTCTTTTGCACTAATATGTGCTGCGCATGTAAGGTTTAGTACGTATATGAATTTTTCTACTAGCGTGCGGAAAAACGCATTTTCCGCACATGTTTTAGTGCGGAAAATCCACTTTTCCGCACTAAAACACTAAAACAGTGCGGAAAATGTTTTTTTCCGCACGCTAGTAGAAAAACTATTGTTCCTAACACGTGCAGAAACCTATTTTTCTGCACTTGTTAGGAAAATAGCTATTGCGAGAGTTATCTTTGTTTTGTTTTTTTGCCACTGAATAAAAATGAATCTGGTGGGTACTGATATAATAATAATGTAATTTTAAATACACGTTGCACGACAATGGAGTCAGATATACAAGTAACATTCAAACGTATGTGTTCGAGAGTGTTTCTGCCATACACGTGCAATATCACTTTTTAGGTTGGACTGTCCTGCGAAAAAATATCTTAATAGCAGTGGAAGGTGCACTTTTGCCTATGATGGCCCTCAAAGGGTATTCCTGTGATGGCATGCACAAACTGGTGTCACAAGGAATGTGCTGGTGTTCCACGGTTCACTAAAATGTTTGTTTGCGATGTTTGCAAGTAGTGTCCGTGTTATAATTATTTTTTATATATTTATTTTTTATATTATGTACTGTAGGTATAAGAAAATAAGTTTATTTGAAGTTCTAGTTGGTGTTATAACAAAAATGTTTCTTTCATAATAAATGTTTATTCCTTTATTTTATATAATATTGGTGTGCATTTTTTTAAGAAATAATGTAGTTTTTTTGAGAAATATTAATTATCTGCCACTTTTTTCGAGGAGGGCCGTCTTAGGAGACTGTGTGCATTTGACGACCCCTCACGTCCATTTAAAAAAAAATTAATTTACTAGAACAATTAAAACATTTGAAAATTCTAATTTTTGGTTATTAAAGAGACCCATGGCTGCTTGCTTTTAAGTATGTTCTAAAATTTTAACTGGTTTCAGAACTACAGCCATTTGGAGTTAGGGGGGCCGTCACAGGTCACCTTCCCCTACCAATTTTAGGCTACATGTAGATACCATAATCTCACGCTATAAAACTGGGTCACTGTAAAAATGTTTCCCTAATGGGATCTACAATTTCTGGCAATAAAGCAGTCATATAAAATTGTTCTAATTTCGGTATCATTTCTTCTTTCCAAAATTTATGATTAGTACAGTAGGTATTTGTGCAAGATGTAGGAATGCGCAATTTGCAAATTTATCCAAAATTGGAAGCAGTCACTCTTTTACATCGTTCTTCGTGCAAACGATTATTACTAGACTGTCTAAAATGTTGCATAGGTATGTCTGATTTTTCTAAAAATTATTTTTGACCGTCTCAAATTGTTCAAGTAACATATTCGGAACAGGTTCACAAGTATAATATTTACCACTGAACTCACTCTCTAAATCAAATTATTAACATTTAAAATAAAATTCTGACAGTTTACGATATTGCAATAATGATTTTTAACTTTTAGATTCAATTTCATATGAAAAGTATGCTTCAAAAAGCTAGCTATATCAGATACTTGGCCTGATTCAAATTAACTACTGCAATAAGCCAAATTACAATATTAAACTATCAACGATTAGCCTCCTAAAGTATTTCTTATTTATATCCTACTTTCATACAATATTTCATTCATGACAATCTGAAATCTAATTAAAGACATTGTTTTAACAAACTTATAATAGCTATTTATATTTCTAATTAATATCCGCATTTTATCCCCACAATCATTTAAACAATTTAAAAATAAAGTTCAATCTCTTATTTTATTTAAACACCTTAGCTTAATTGCAAAATTTAGTTTCAGTATGACCTAAAAAAGTCCCATCCTTCAAGTTTATTGGGAAGTAACTACTAAATCAATGTAACCTCAACTCTTAACTAGACAAAAAACAGAACCTTCCGATTATGAACGATAACCATCATTCTTCTTTAAAACAAACATACTTGAACCGATGCATTGTAGGTTTGGGATGCTGCTTTACTTAAGTTTATAATATTGATTATAACACTACTAATCTTTGTATAAAAATGGCAACATAATAAAGAACCTTGCCTTTATATCGCAGCATCCTTTTTTTATTTTGTGTAGCAGTAGAGACCATATAATAATAATAATATATCGCAATGGAAATGGGTTTTCCCCCATATAGGTTTTCATATTTTGCTGTGAGCTATTCTCGCATGAACTTTTTAATTCACATATTAGGCACTGAAATGCTTTTCACCCTTATGGATTTTCATATGCTTTTTTAAGTTACTCTTTTGTGAACTTCTATATTCACATATAGTGCATTTAAATGGTTTTTCACCTGTATGGGTTTTCGTATGTCGTTGTAAGCTAGCCTTCCGTGAACTTTTATAATCACATATATGACATTGAAATGGCATTTCACCCATATGGGTTTTCATATGTAGCTGTAAGCTGGTCTCCCATGAACTTTTAAATTCACACATTTGGCACTGATATGGTTTTTCACCTGTATGGATTTTCATATGTTGTTGTAAGTTACCCTTCTGTGTACTTCTATATTTACATACAGTGCATTTAAATGGCTTTTCACCCGTATGGGTTTTCACATGTAGTTGTAAGCTAGTCTTCCGTGAACTTCTATAATCACATATATCACATTTAAATGGCTTTTCACCTATATGGGTTTTCATATGTAGCTGTAAGCTGTTCTCCCATGCACTTCTAAATTCACACAATTGGCAGTGAAATGGTTTTTCACCCCTATGGGTTTTCATATGTAGCTGTAAGCTGTTCTCCCATGAACTTCTAAATTCACACAGTTGACACTGAAATGGTTTTTCACCTGTATGGGTTTTCATATGATCTTGTAAGTTACACTTCCGTGAACTTCTATATTCGCATATAGTGCATTTAAATGGCTTTTCACCTGTATGGGTTCTCATATGTTCTTGTAAAGAAGTCTTTCGTACACTTCTATAATCACATATATCGCACTTACATGGTTTTTCACCCGTATGAGTTTTCATATGTTCTTGTAAGGACGTCTTTCGTGCACTTCTATAATCACATATATCACATGAAAATGGTTTTTCACCCGTATGGGTTCTCATATGTATTTTTAAGTCACTATTACGTAAACTTCTATATTCACACAGATTACATTGAAAGGGTTTCTCTCTTGTACTTATATTACCAGAAGTCTCAAAATTACTTTTCGGTTCACTCCCATAATCACTTACAGGTCTTGTATATGGTTCTACGTTACCTCTCGCATTATTGGATTGGAAAATTTCAATTGGATAAAAGGTGCTATATATTGAGGTATCTAACTGTTCAAAATCTTGATTGATTTCTGATTTAGTTTCGTCAATTTTTTCTTTTATATCCAGCTCTTCGCTCTCCAAAGGCTCACTCTTAATCCAGATATTATGATCATCACTCTTAATGTCAGGAGTTTCAAATTTTATTTGGGCATCCAAATGGGTGCTGGTATTTTCATGTTTTACTGAAATAATTAACAGTTTATTAAGATATTAATATTTTAGAAGTACTTAAAGTACAGTATAAGATATAACTTCTATTAAATATGAAAGCATAGGCATAGTTTATGTCATGGTAAAGTTTGCAGATCTCATCAGAGGTGCCTAAGTGTAATCCAGGTATTATCACTGCGAAAGCTAACGATAAGCGACATAACTTTCGAACGTATTCAGGAATATTTGACACTCAATCGTGTAATCATACATGCAACCATATTATTGGTTCCTATACTCTGAGCCCGTCTCTGGAATTTAGAAGAACTGCGGAAAAGTTACTCTCTGCAAAAGTTCCATGCTAATCTCTTTTGTTTGGTAATTGCTTACCAAATTAGTTCAACTTGTACCTTAAACTTTGCCATGACAGGAACTATACTACATTAAAATGTTATTTCTTAAAGATACAGTGTGTCCCAAATTGAGTATAATTGCATGACTATCTTTGTTATTAATAAAGATACAGTAATTTTGTACAGGTTTTCATGCTGGTTCAGATGTTGCTTAAGAAGATCAAACATTCCGAACTCTTCAAAAGATAACCGTGAAAACTAAGAAAATGCATTTTTCGAAAACGTTACTTCGCTTATTACAAAAATCTGTTTTATACAAAAGTTTCTTGATTCAGGGCCGGTTTTATAAAGTCTGATTGACTGACGGTTGACTCAACGTCGATCAATTGTCATGGATACAATTCTTAAAAACAATAGAATCCATGACGATTGCTCATGAGGACCGGTTTTATAAAGTCTGGTTGACCGATGGTTGGCTCAACCACAATCAATCGTCATGGATACGATTGTTTTCAAGACTTTATAAAACCGACAAACAAACCAAATATCACAAGGACAGTGTTTGAGATATTGCGATATACCTATACTTTATTTTTTCTAACCACGGCCTGGATGTAAACAAAACCACGTGACAATTTCTAAAAGGTCATCTCAATGCAATTTTGTGATTGGTAGTTGTAGCGAGAAGATTTCACCCCTTTACTGTAGGAGTAGTTACGTTCGATTCGTGCGTTAATTGCAGTTGCATTTGTCGTCATCTGTGTATGATATCTGGTGCTTTAGTATTTAGATTTATTTAAAATGGAATCGTCGCCCAGTGAAACTATTCTTTGCACCTATGGTTTAAACTTCCCCACGCGCTAGTTTACGTAAAATACCTACCACTGTAAACGTAGGCTAGAAATGATCACGTGGTTTTGTTTACATCCAGGCCGTAGTTAAAAAAAATAAGGTATAGTCATGATTTTTTTAAAAGTGTGCTTTTAGGCTTAAAGTATTAGCACCAAGGAAGAGATAGATATACAGTATCTCGCTCTTTCTGTTAGATTAGTCAAATGAGAATTTTCTCTCCACCTACGAGCCCCTAACTGTGCTTTAACTCATTTACATACTCACAAGTATAACCGACGTTTCTTCATGTATGACGAGATGTTGCTATCGATGTGAACCCTTGAAGTTGAGAGCTATTAACAAAAATCGGTGGTACTCAAACAATAATAATTACTATTTTATTTAGCGAGTAAATGTGTACAAAAATATTGGTTATTGTCAGTTACATTTTTAAATTTTCATATTTTTCGTGTATTATCTTCTGCTTAATTGTTTTAAATGTTGTAAACAACGGATATTTTTGTACACATTTACTCGGGAAATAAAATAGTATCTATTGTTTCAGCACCACTGATATTCTGTTAATAGTTCTCAACTTCAGCGGTTTACATCGATAGCAACATCTCTGTCATACATCAAGAAACGTCGGTTATATATGTGAGTACGTAAATGAATTGGGGCACAATTAGGGGCTCATAAAGGGAGCGAAAATTCACATTTTTGACTAATGTAACAGAAAGAGTATCTATTTCTTTCAGGGTGCTAATACTTAAAGCTGAAAAGCGCACTTTTAAGAAAATCTGACTATAGCAACTTTCATATTATTTTAAATGATGGGATTTTCAAATAAATAACTTGATTTTCTGTTTTCAACAATGTATAACAATCTATGTTTGAAATTAAGGATAAGGACATACTTGATATTTTTTGTATCAACTAAAGTAACAAAATAAGGAACGAATCAAATAGAATGGAAGAGCAGACGAGGCATAAGTTATGTAAAAGCTCCAAGGATATGTTAGGGGTAACTCAAACTGGTAGAACCAGGGAGGTAACGAGAAAGAAAGTTATGCTAAATTACTGCGGAAAGTGTAAAAACATAACTCTGTAGTTCAACCTAGCCAAAATGTAGGCAAGGTAGAAAACATCAATATCACAGCTGAACGTAAATCCAGTAAAAATAGTTTTAGAGCACTATACGCTAGAGTACGCTAACACTAACGGTAACGTTTTTGCTAGGCAACATACTGCTTTGCTAAGCAACACATTGTTTTGTTTAGCAAAGACGTTAGTGTTATCGTTACCGTACTCTTAGCGTACGGTGCTCAAAAACTCTCTAATAAGGCTAGCTCCACGGCTAACGTGGATATAATTGTGACACAAAATCCACGGCATTACGTTCGGCGCATGTCTGGGGACTTTCAGCTTCCTGAGATTATAGGTGCGCACGATTGGTTACCTATTCCCAAGGCGTAAAAGTCGGTTTCTGAGAAATCTAATTATAATAATTATTAACTATAGTCGAAGTTTTTTTAGCTGTCTATTTTCGGCTTAAAATATTATGTAATTTAAAGAGATAGATATACAATCCTCGCTCTTTCTGCACCATTACCTTAATGGGAATTTCGGTCCGCTTACGAAAATCTTAACTTCTTCACAGAGCGGCTTTTGTTGATGTACGACAGAGATGTTGCTATCCATGCGAACCGCCTACGTTCGAGTGGTTAGGAGACTGTCAGTGGTATCCAAACAATACGCAAATGTACTTTAACGAGCAACCCTTAAAACTCTCTAAATACCAGTGATATTCTAGTTGATTAGCATAATGACTTGAAGATATTGTTCTGAATCTTGTAAACAACATTTACTTTCATATAATATAAGTAATAAAAATTTATTACAAGTACATTTGCGTATTGTTTGGATACCACTGACAGTGCGAAAGAGCAAGGGTTGTATATCTATCTCTTTAAATTTCATAATCTTTTAAGCCGAAAACAGACAGCTAAAAAAACTTCCGACTATAAACTACAAATTTTTTATTGGTCATATTCAACTTGCAAATTAATTAAAAATCAATTTAAAATATGAAAATGTTTGAAACTTTCATAATGGAATAATTTTGTTCCCAGACATGCGCAGTAGGTGCAGCTCGTATTCGCCCTTGACAATGACGTAATGCCGGGGATTTAGTGTCAGAATTATATCCACGTTAGCCGTGGAGCAAGCAACGGCCTAAAAATAACTGTGGGAGTCTTCAAAACCAAAGTAGTGAAAAATGTGTCAGTAGTGATTTCGTGCAATAATGTAGAACATAAAGAGAAACTGAAACAACACAATGGTAGCTCAATGGGGAAGAAATACAAACTAACAACCCCACAACTTTTTAGGCTGCGCATCAGAGTGAATGTAGAAACCAATATAAACAAATTCATTACCAATGACTTCAGTTGTTTTCAACACAAAATGTTTCTTTTCAAAAACAAACTGGAGGATGATTTCGTAAAACCTAAACGGAGTAGAAAAATTGTGATCCACTACGGCGTTGCAGCGAAAAAGTTGCTTTAAAAAAGTTTTAACAGATTTGAAAAAAATTTAATAACAACCAACTTATGCCCAAAAAAACAAAATTGTCGTTTTTCTGTTTTTTTGGCCATAATAAAAAAATTAAGGTAGATACCTAAGTTAAATTTCTTTTTTAATTATTGATCAGCACTATATAGCGCAACTTTAGCCCAATTTAATCGTCTTCCTATCTCTTACGGTTTCTGAGATCCCCCAATGGTGAGCCTCGAATTTAAATAACCCTGTATATTATTACATAATTTAATTGTCAATCGCGTTCATCACATAGTATATGGTATATATGGTATAAGGTATTGATATAACTAAAATGTACGGTTAATGAGAATGTTGCGAATTTTAGCTGCGTTTTGTATATTTTGAAGATTGAGACTGCAGAATCGGACCGAGACAGATCGGCTTTGCAGGCTATAATTTTAAGCCAGACGATCGCTACTGACCGATGAACCTTCTGTCATAGCCCGGGTTTATTATTACCATTATTAGTAAAGATGCGCGTCTCTCTATTCTGTAGGAATCGAACATACAGAACATAGCCTCGTTTTCTAGCTACGCATTCAAGTGACTTCTAGGGACTGTCTCGCGAAGTATACTGTTAAATTCCAAAAAAGAAATGCTTATTTTTAGTAGTATGAGAACGGGAAAGTCCAGGGAGGTGCTAACGTCCACTGTTTTACGGTTATCTTCTAAAAGGTTGATCTTTCTAAGCAGAATCTAACCCAATTGACCATTTCAGAATGACGTCATAAGGCATCCCCATGTTTGCTGAGGGGTACATAAAGCTTGTTTACATTTGAATACATTGCTTTTATCTGCGTTTTTATTAGCAAATAATTTAAAATCCCAGCATTTTGTTCTGTAATAAAGAGTGGCATGAGGGCAGAAAGGGCCCCGGTGCGATTTTTTAATTTCCTGCAGTTTTAAATAACAGGTGACAATTTGCAGCTCTTGTCAGCTGAAAGAACGATGCAAAAACGTGGGAAATTAATATAAACCCAATTAAAAAACGGCCGTGTATGTTCAAAACATTTTATTTCAGGTAGATGGCTACTTATAATACATTCAGAAAACTCCCGTGACATTAATGCCCGGTTTCTGGAAACAAATTTATGAAACCCATAACTTATGTATTCCATAAACAGCGAATAAGGCACTCTAATGACAGTAGGTCACGTGATCAAATTTCGTATAGGCCAATTAGCGCCTTCCACGAGGATCACGTGATACGCCATGGACTGCCTCATTGACTGTTTATCGAATACATAAGTTATGGGTTTCATAAATTTGTTTCCAGAAACCGGACATTAATGTGTCAAATGGAAAATTCAGTTGGTTAACAAAAAAAGTGGAGGTGCAAACCTCCCCTGGACTTTCCCATACTAAAAATAAACATTTTGTTTTTGCTATTCAACAGTAGTTCGCGAAGCAGCATTGAAAATCATTTGAATACCTCGCGAGAAAAATGAGACTATACGGGTTCGATATGAACAAAAGAAAGACACCAAGATACGCATCTATCTGTACTCTGTAGTAGGCACCCGCTAAAAATTACAACTGGCGAAGCCGGACGATCGCTACCGACCGACGATCAGTTTCCGAGTCCAACCAGATTCAGAGTCCAACCTAAATATTCAAAATTCACGAATTTCTCATTAACCGTACATTTTAGCCATATGAACACCTTATACTATGTGATAGACAATTCAATTTTGCATTCAATTATATAATAATATATAGGGTGTTTTATTTAAAATAACAAAGTTGCTTATTGTACTGTGAAAACCAAACACCCTGTATACGTGATATAAATTTAGAAAAATGCAAATCTATATACTGAACAACTTTTGTATTTAAACTTCTTTCATATTTTGACTAATAAAGGCGCTATAGGAGCATCAATTTCCGATTTTCAAAATCTCGTAGAGGGCGCCACAGTGGAATTCTGGCGTTCATCAAAAAACAAAAATGTAGCTAATACCAAGCTGTATAAGTATAGAAAATTTAAACAAATTCCTTAGACCAGTTTTTTTGTAATAATTTTTCAAAAATTTCAAAATTTTTGGAAGAGCGCCGTTGCGACCGTTTTTGGATTTTGTAAATAATTTTTTTTCTTGGTGTAGTACAGCCAAAGGGCTTTCGAACAAGTTGTTGCGGAACCTGATCAGATAACTGGTTTTTGAGTTACGGGGCGTTAAAGTCGAAATTTTGAAAAATTCATAGCGACCGCCATTTTGAAGTTAGAGAGTCCGGTAAAAAACTGTTTCCCATGAATTATGCCCTTCTTTCATATCCCCTACTCAGATTTTCAAAATTCCGCTTCTGAAAAAAATTATACCAAAAAAACATGTCTAACTTCCGCTTCCGGTTTCGGATTTTTTTGAAAAGCTTATTTTGTCGATGAATTTTCGATATACCCCTTCATTTAAAATTTCATCAAAATCGGTTCACTAGTTTTTGCGTTACAGGCGTTACATACACACATACATACATACACACACACACAATCACTTACACACAGACAGACATTTTTTCTAGACCACTTGTTTGGGTTCATGGGGACCCACAACACGTATTTCCGCGAAAATCTCGACTTCGAAAATTTTCATGATATCAATACTTCCCATATACCAGTGGTGGTATGGGAAAGTAAAAAATCCCCATCAGCTAGTATTAGTAATCAAGGCTCCATTTTCATAAATTTCTAGTGTTTTTTATACTAGCCAACTAAATTTTCTATTTGACACATTAAACGTCACGTTAGTTTTCTGAATAGGGCTGTTCTACGCAAATATAGTAGAATCAGAAAACATCCGTGACGTTTAATGTGCCAATTGGAAAATTTTGAGTGTACCTGATACACACAAAGCCTGCTGATATACACCTGACTGTACTTAACGGTCAAGAGTGTCAAACGTTGTAAGGTTATGGTAAATTAGTTGTCATTTTGTTAAATTCTAAAGATGATTTTCATAGAACATAGTAAATGTAATGTAAATAATTTCAGAAATACAGATTACATTAAACTAGAAAATTCAAGTTGATTAGGACATTTATTTTATTGCAATTAGGTGAAATTGGAAACATTAAGAATTAAAAAAGAAACTCCTCAACACAATCATTTTCAGAATCAGATTCCATTAAGGAAATAATAATAATTGGAGGAATATTGGTAAAGGTATGATTTCCCATTACTCTGTTATAATCATCAACGTTTGAGGCTGTTCTTCCACCTTTTTTTGCGTCTTCCAAGTCTTCACCATTTTCAAACTTTGTATAGATTTCGTTAACTTGCGTTACACTAATCTGTAAGGAAGGAGATGAAGGATAGGAAAATTGGTTTGTAAGGATAAAAATGTAAAGCTTACTGAAAATATATACGCAGCTTTTTCAAAAATATTATATTTTTTTAATTGAGGACTATATCTCTTGTCGCTCTATACAATATTTACATACAGCTTCTTTTTCTCTAGCTGAAAGTAGAGATGTCTTTCTTGCTTCATTTCATCCATTACATTCATATTTTGATGAATTACTATGAATTATTAATCTATAGAATTGATCACAAAATGTTTTAATAATTCAAATGTCAAAGTAAACACCAAACAAAAGATTTAAATTTAAATTTGAAGTGGGGCCAATATCAAATATAAAAATTACTAACACCCTAATAGGGATTTTTATACTAACCAACTGAAAGTAACTTTAACGTCACGGGAGTTTCCTGAATGGATGTACGGCCTTGGAACGAGTAAGAGGAAAGTTCTACCCTAGTGCTTTCTATCGTATTTAACGTAACTAGATGTAGGTTGGTATGCTATACATAATGAGGGTGTCCAACAGAACCTCAATTTTTCCCTTGTTTCTGGTAGCCCCCTGGTGCAGAGCTGTCATTTATGCATTTGGCACAAAAATAATTAGTAGTGCAAAAAGCAACCGTGCGTGTTGCCGTTGTTCTTAGTTATTGTTTCCTGTTATTTGTTATTGTACAGCAACTTAAAGCAAATAGTAACTAGTAATTTAGTGATATTTCTTCAGTCAGATTGGCATTATTGATAGAGAGAGACAACAGTAGGGTAGAGCATTCCATCTCTTTCCAACTTAAATAGAACAGCCCTATTGATTATACAGGGTGTCTCAAATGGATTAGGATAGTATGGGTATCTTGGTTATTATTGAAGATAGATATTCGGTTAAATGGGCAATGTTTTGCAGTTTCTCATACTGATTCATATCCCGATTAGAAAAGTTACAAATTTTCAGTCGTTCAGTTGTTATCTTGAAAAAAGTGGAATATTTCCGTAATTTTAATATTTATGGAGAAAAGTTTCAAATAAAAGTTACTAGGTTCGACTAGCACGATTTAAAAACGTCATTCAATTTTTTTTCAAAATGGCGGTGCGGTTTTCAAGATATTCATAGCAACTTTCTTATTTTAAATGGGCGCCATTTTGTTTTTTTACAGAAATGGATTGCATTTTTTTTTTCTGATTTCAACGATGTATAACAACCTATGTTTAAATAAAGTTTTACACTGAATTTACTGATGTTTTAATTTGCAGTCGAGTTAGCCATGAAAACAAAAGACATGAAACAAAATTTATTGAAAATTATTGGTAAAGCATGTTGCACCTGAACTACAAATATCATAAATCTTAGAAAATTTCACAACAAATGTTCAAAATGGTGACCATTATTAGCCAGACATAATTGGTACCTTTTTAATACAGAAGCAGTTACTTTGCGCAATGTGTTTCGATTAATACCATTTTAAATGCTTCCAAAACCTCTTAATAAATAATAAATTTTGTTTCATGTCTTTTGTTTTCATGGCTAACTCGACTGCAAATTAAAACATCAGTAAATTCAGTGTAAAACTTTATTTAAACATAGGTTTTCTACGTTATTATCTTCATTATTTATGTTTGGGTTAGTTGCACTGAAAATTTCCGAGAGGTGTTCGGCGAAGATTGTGGCTTTTTCAAGGTCTGTTCTTCCCCAGCTGCCGTCTTGCTTCCTTATTGGCGGAATGTGTACTGTTGGTCTTTTAAATTTTTTTGTGGCTTTCCATATAGAATGATCTTCCTTTGATAAGTTGGTAATGTAGTTTTCAAACGTTGCGTTTTGTATCTCCTGTAGAGCTGTTTTGAGTTTTCTTGATAGCCTATTATATATGGTTTTGTCAATAGGGTTTCGACTATTTTGCCATATGCGCAATATTCAACAGTATGCTTAGACTTACCTACTACCCAGTCATTTGGAAATTTGCTCAAATAATAAGGATCCACAAACCCGGTAAGCCAGCAAATGTCCCAACTTCATACCGCCCAATAAGCCTGCTACCTACAATGTCAAAACTTTTTGAAAAGCTACTACTGAAAAGGATTGTAGAGGAAATTTCTCTGGACGAAGAAATACCAACACATCAGTTTGGCTTCCGAGAGGGTCATTCAACTATTCAGCAGAGCCACAGAATAGTGAATGAAATAATTAAAAGTCACGAAGAAAAGAAACTATGCACAGCAGCTTTTCTGGATATAAAACAGGCTTTTGACCGTGTATGGCATCCTGGCCTATTATACAAACTTAAACTCATCCTGCCTACACCCTTCTACCTCCTTCTAAAATCCTACCTTACTGACAGATATTTCCAAACTAAATTTAATGCAGAAATGTCCACATATTACCCTATTAAGTCTGGTGTGCCTCAGGGTAGCGTTCTTGGACCCTTTCTGTACCTCCTCTTCACCGCCGATGTCCCTACAACAAACAATACAATTCTCGCTACATTTGCCGACGATACCGCTGTAATTGCTGTTTATCAAAATCCTCAAGTGGCCTCTGAAAACCTGCAACACCACCTTGTAATCCTTCAAGAATGGTTTGACACCTGGCGAATAAAAGTAAATGAAGAGAAATCAATCCACGTCACCTTTACCACTCGACATGTTATTTGTCCTGAAGTTTCAATGAATGGAAAAGCCCTACCAGTAAAAGATGAGGTTAAGTACTTGGGAATCACACTCGACAAAAAACTAACATGGAAACCCCACATAACGTCGAAGAAAAACCAAATTAACCTGAAGTTGAAACAAATGAACTGGCTCATTGGACGAAAATCTAAACTAACGACATACAACAAGCTACTTTTATACAAATGTACCTATAATAAAACCAATTTGGACTTATGGAATACAATTATGGGGTTGTGCGAAACCTTCAAATACTAAAATCATGCAGCGAGTTCAGTCCAAAATATTAAGAATAATACATGACGCCCCGTGGTACGTGAGTAATAAATCCCTCCATGAAGATTCGAATATACCATTTGTGGACGATGAAATTCGCAGACTAGCCACCGGTTACTTAAATCACCTTCCAGAACATCAAAATGATTTAATCAATCAATTAAGTGCTCCCCCAGCAGTGCACAGAAGACTAAAAAGGCAATGGCCTACTGACCTCAAAGAATAAAATATATTATATATACGTTTCCATTTTGTTATATCTAATTTAGTTTATTTTGTTATCTTTATTTAATTTAGGAGTATTGTCACTGGACAATTTCTCCAATCATGTAACAGGCTTTAATCTCATTTACTTATTGCTCCATGCGAGCAGATTGTAAAATAAGCATCTTATTAATAAAAAAAAAAAAAATTAAAAAAAAAAAAAAACAGGTTGTTATAATAGAAGATTATTGGCTGGAAACGATGATAATAATTTTTGAGATAACTGCAGCCATTTATAAATTAAAAAAAATTGGAGTACCAAAATGATACCATAGACCTCTTTCCGTGGTGTGAGTATAATGGTGTGTCAGTGCGCAGACATCGTCTATCCTTGTCTAGCGCTGTGACGTCACGTTCGATGCAAACACGGAGCGGATCCACGTTACGGAGGCAAGACGCAACGCTATTAAAATTGAATTTAATATAATTCTTTCATAGTTATATTATTGTTTGTTTTGTTGCACGCATATGCTGCTATATTAATGGTTAATTATTATTTCGATGCTTACACTCCGGATAAGAGGTGTATTTAAATAAAATAATGAAACTAAACTGCAAAACGGTTAAAAAATTCAGCTCTTCTTAGAGCTTTAAATAAATATTTTGTGTCTTTTCCTTATTTAAATAAATAAAAAACGTAAAACTAAAACTAGTTCGTTATTTATACATAGTAAGATGGATGAAATAGCATTCACATAATTATATCAGTCAAACGTAATATTATTTATTACTTAAACGTATGAAAAACGAAAAATACATATAATCAATTTAGAAAACTACCGTGACGTTTAATGTGTTAAATGGAAAATTTAGTTGGCTAGCATAAAAATCACTATAAATTTTTGAAAATGAGGCTTTGATTACTAATGGCCAATAGGATTTTTTTTTGTTAACCAACTGAATTTATCATTTAACACTTTAAATGTCACAGGAGTTTTCTGAATGTATTATACCTAATATTTTTAATACACACCTATTTTTTTACATTTATAAATTTCGAAATTTTACGTTGCAGCTTTCTCTGGCAATTTTGAAACTTAAGTTCTTGTTTAAATCTCGAAGTCTAATGTAAGTGCGAGTGCGAGCTAAACATAGGACTACTTCAAATGGAAGTTCAATCGAACTGGGTAATTTAGATATTGTAGCATTAGCAAGTTTATTAAACAATTGTTTTTCATTAGAAAGTGAATTTCCATGCCACATTTGAAATTCCTTCTCCATGATTGCAGCCACTTGTAGGAATTCATCGTTTGGATGCATTAAATTTCCCCTTGAAAGAAATTGTAGCCAATCTGGCTCATTGTGTTTAAACAGTTTATTTGTTTCTACACCTAAATTTTTATATTTATTTCTAAACATATGTGCAGCATACCCTGCTATATATTCGAGGCCTTCATTATTTATATGTTCTTTGAAAGAACAACGATTGAAAAGATGTACTTGATTAGAAGAAGTTTCAACATTTGATGACTCTGCTAAATCAATATTTTCTTCTAGAATGTCTAAATCTTGTTCAATAAAAGATTCCCTAAGTAATTGGTTTTCTTTATTATCCTCAAAATTTATATTTAAGCCGTTACTAACTGGTGCTAACAATTTTTGAGACAAACAAATAGTGTCTTCGTTAACGGTACTTTCATTCAACGGCTTAACTAAACAGTTTTCATATACCTCCTCTGTGTTTTTATTCTGGGTGAATACCGCGGATGAGTGCTTGCCCATTATGTACCATCTCAATCGATATTTAATGTCCAATGGAGTTGGGTGGTCACTTTGACCTCCCATAGCACAAGTAGGCATTTTTACATTTAGAAAACCGTTATTCATTGCGACAATGTACCATTAACCGCGTGCATAGAAATGAGCGTTGCATCGAGAGTTACGTCATGCGCAAACCGAAACCATTTTGAGCCACAAAACGGGCACACCATTATACTCACACCACGCCTCTTTCCTAATTTCCTTGGTAATGATTTCAATAATAATCAATTCGAAATAAACAATAATACTGTATCTTTACCCTACATACCTAACTTATCATTTCAACTAGAAAAAGTTTTAACTCGATATAACATTCGTACGGTGTACAAAAACCATAATACATTAGGAAAGATATTTTTTAGTAACCTAAAAGACAAAACAGATATTAATCTTGAATCTAACATTATCTATCAACTAGACTGCAATAACTGTAATGCGAATTACATAGGACAAACCAAGCAGAATTGTAGAAAAAGAATTAACCAACATAAAAACTCAACAGGGCTTCCACTGTTTTGTAGTAAAAAAAAAGTGATTAAGTGACCCACAAACTGAAAAAAAGTGACAAAAAGTGACCCCATAAATATTTAAAATTAAAACTTCTCTTGAATTTAACATTGAACAATTGTAATGTAATAGGAATTAGAAACATCCTCCAAAAGATGTTGATGAAAATATGGGCCAAGGGCTTCGGTCAGCATGTAACCTATTTTGGTTCGACTCATTGAAAATTTCGATGCAACTTCACCAGGAAACATCACACAAAAAAGAAGTCGTCACAAGATGATGCAGACATATCTGACGAAATAACTTTTAATGCCCAATAAATTTCAGCTCTTATAACCGAATCTTCTAAAGAATATAATCTCAAAGTATTATTCGTCAACTGATTACCATTATTATTAAGATCTTCTAGCACAGGTTTTGCAGATAATGTGAGCTGTTTAGCGTTTAATTTTATAACAATCTGAGATTTATGTAAACTTGTCAGCTCATGTTGAACTACGGTTGAAAATCCATTGTGAAATACATTTATATTTTTTGCACATACTGAACAAAATACAGTGTGTGTATTTTCTTTCTTCAGCCACTGGCTATAAATGTACCCATGCTTGTCTTTTCAGGTGAACCAAGAATCCAAAACTTTACAATGTTTACCCATGCCTGAAGTGAACCTAACCAACAAAGTTCAATAATAATAATATGCTGTAACTAAACCGCTTGAAGTAAAAAAAAAAAAGAAATATAGCAGCGCGCGAATTCAAAATTAATAATTCCACTTTATGAATTACTCATAGAATATTAAGTACTAAGGCGAAAAAGTGACTAAAAGTGATCTATTTGCCCAGTTTTACCGAAAAAAGTGACTTTAAGTGACTTGAACAAAAATAAGTGACCCTAAGTGATTTTAGTGTCCCCAGTGGAAGCCCTGACTCAATTAAAACAAAAATCTCTACACCAAATAAACCTAACACTGCTTTATCAAATCATGCCGTTCAATATTATCATAACTTCAACTTTAATTCCCCTAAGATTTTGCATAAAGAAAATAACTTACACAAAAGATTAATTTACGAAATGATTGAAATAAAAAAAAGTCCTAAAGCAATCAATTATAAAACAGACATTGAAAAACTAAATTCCGTTTATTACAATTTCTTTAAATAATTTTTCTGTTTGGTTTGTCCTATTTAATTCTTATTTTTTAAAAAATAAAAATTTGTTTTATTTTATTCTCTTTAATCTCCAATTTTTCATTGTTTTCTCTCCATCTTTCTGCATCTCTGCCCTATTTTACATTCAATCTTTTAAGAGCGAGTGTAAAATGGGGTAGAGTTCTTTTAGATGGTGAGAATACAATTTATTTAGCATTTTTATAACACTCTGTATGTCAAATAATTTTTGCTCTTATGAGAATTTCTTAGACTTGTTGACATTTTTGACTCTATGAGCATATAAAACTTTTCAACCATTTTGTCTTTACGTCATAGTCAACTTTGACGGATGTAGTTACTACTTGTTAAACCTTTAATAATTTTATTTTATCTGTTAACAATGAAACTTTTTCGTTTCATTGTCTTTACATTAAAATAACAGTGGTTATGTGGTGTGTTAAAATTCCACCACAAACCTAGACTTTTTAAAACTTTTTTTATTAAAAGTAAAATTTTTCATTATGTTTAATCTTTTTTAAAGGTGAGTTTTACACTTTGTGATTGAATATGTTTTTTCACTAATCTATAAATTATTGCTTACAGATGTGAATTTTCTTGTTTAACATTTATACTGAAGAAGGTTAATTAATTAACCGAAATATATATATATATATATTTTTTGTGCCTCCGGTCGGCATCACTGAGTTTCTGCATCGCGAAATCCGCCAGAAACAGAGGTTTTGCCGGCCTAGGCCGGCAAAAGTAATAATTTTAGGTTATTAGTTGGCTGCATCGGCTCAATCTGTCAAAGTCAAATTTATGCATCGCGGTCGGAGGCGATCAAAGAAATAAATTAGCAAAATTTTACAAATGCGATTACCTATTTGAGCCACTGTGGTGATTTATTTGAATATAATCTTTAATATGCGCCGGTGTATCCATTATTAAATCAAAGATAATAAAATTTATAAATAAACGTCAATGGAAATTGTAAGAAAATAAATGAATTAAGTTTAATGAATACCAGGAAACAAGGAATCTTGATTTTAAAATCATAAAAAAAATTCCTAATACTAAATTTTAAATGTAAATTTAATTTATTTAAACAAACATCGGCACAAAAAATCTTGTGTATTACACGTCCAGAAACAGTTTTGCGAGTGCTCCTACTTGCAGGACTCGGCGTTCCGCCTCGCCCTGCAACCTTACTCGCACTCGCAAATGTGCTGTTTCTGGCCTTGTGATACAAATAACTATTTTCAAACAACTCCAATTTTTTTTTAATTAATAAATGGCTGCAGTTATCTCAAAAATTATTATAGGTTGTTATACATCGTTGAAATCAGAAAAAAAATGCAATCAATTTCTGTAAAAAAACAAAATGGCGCCCATTTAAAATAAGAAAGTTGCTATCAATATCTTGAAAACCGCCATTTTGAAAAAAAATTGAATGACGTTTTTAAATCGTGCTAATCGAACCTAGTAACTTTTATTTGAAACTTTTCTGCATAAATATTAAAATTACGGAAATATGTAACTTTTTTAATCGGGATATGAATCAGTATGAGAAACTGCAAAACATTGCCCATTTAACCGAATCTCTATCTTCAATAATAACCAAGATACCCATACTATCCTAATCCATTTGAGACACCCTGTATATTCATTTTTGTGTGGCACTTTAATTGTATAAATACTTTATTTTTACTACGTGCACCAGAGCAACTGGAAGATAAAAATAACCCTGATTGGAAGCTAACACTTCTGTTAGGATATGCAGTTCGTCAGTGGCAAAACATCCAAGGCATGTAAAAAGATCTCGAGACAAAGATTGACCACAACGAAGAAATACCAGTCCCCGCTGCATCACAATCAAGTTCCGTAGTACCTGGTGTTTCAACACAAACTGAGTTAACTGGTACTGTTATAACTAATAATATAATATAACTAATATATATATATAATATATAATATAACTAATATACAGTGGTTTAGAATATGCAAATACCCATGCATCTACACACTCAAAACGTAGTTGGAACATTTTGATTCGAATGAGGGTTCTTTCAAAAACAGTGATAGCAGAATCAGTTATTTTACAGGCTTACCAAATAGTAAAATGCTATGTTCTTACTTTTTATTATTTTTCTTACTTTCTTGATTTAATACAACCACATGATGTAGTATTCGCTGAACGAGGGTTTTAATCAAGGATGCCCTTTCTTTTAAATGCAGTTACAAATTTCTGCATTTACCAAAGGTAAACCCCAGTTGCATCCTTTGGATTTAGAATCCACAAAAAAAATTGCGTCAGTAACTATTCATGTAGCACGAGTAATTGGATTAATAAAGAAAAAGTACACTATCTTACGAGGGCCAATTCCTACGAGTATGGTTACTATTTTGCAGGATGAAAAAAGTGACGCAATGTTTCTTGTGGATTCTAAATCCAAAGGATGCAACTGGGGTTTACCTTTGGTAAATGCAGGAATTTGAAACTCTGCATTTAAAAGTTGAAGGGAGTCCTTGATTAAAAAGCCTCGATCAGCTAATACTACATCATGTGGTTGTACTAAACCAAGAAACCCACTACCTATTGTCAGTAAGAAAATAGCATTACTATTTGGTAAACCAGTAAAATAACTGGTTCTGCTATCTCTGTTTTTAAAAAAAATCCTCATTCAAATCAAAATGTTCCAATTCCGTTTTAAGTGTGTAGATTGGATGTATTTGGGTATTCTAAACCATTGTATAAATTAGCTATATCAGTACCAATTAACTCATTTTGTGTTGAAACACCAGGTACTACTAAGGAACTTGAGTGTGATGCATCGGGCACAGGTATTTCTTCGTTGTGGTCAATCTTTGCCTCTCGGGATCTTTTCAAATGCTTTGAATGTCTGGCCAGTGACGAATTACTGGGGTTACTTTTCCCTGTTTCGAGACACACTGTAGGTATGTCAAAAATAACAAAAAAAGGAGATTTGACAAACTAAATCACTAAAAAAGAAAAATAATTTTCTTACTTACCCACTGTTTGCGACTCAGCTTGAGAAAAGTTTCCCTCGATGTCTTTCCCATTCCAAATGTCCAATGCAGGATTGTCAGTATCCATCTCAAAGCCCTCACTTACAATTTCTGATTTTACTACAAGGTTATGTAGAGAAAATGCCAAGTTAGGGACACATCAGAGTAGGTATAACTAATTTTAAAAACTTACCATCTGCTAGCAACTTGGCTTGAAAAAAGTTCTCCTTGATGTCCTCGTCATTTCCAGTATCCAGGGTAGGATCGTCCCTATTCATTACTAAGCCCTTATCTACAACTTCGGAATGAACTGCAAGATCTTTAGTGTATTTCAATTTTCAACCTTGAATATACTGAACAATTAATTTGATGCCATAAAAGATTACACATTACTTACGTTGTTTATTGTAGGAAAAGGTAATTCTGTAGTTTATCGTAGAGTTCCTTGATTGTAATTGTGTGAAAATAAAAAATCAAAATTTATCAAGGTCTAGTTCAACGCACCCTATATTCTGGAATCGCAGCGTCTGTCATGGCGTTGTGCATGGCGTCTGTCTGTAGAGCAGTACCGGGATTCTGAATGCTCGACTCGACACGAGTACGCCATCTTTGCGATTCTAAAGTAGTGTAGAGTACGGACGCTGTCGGCTAGATCTGTCATTTCCACTCGCTACCACTATAGGTGTCGAGAAGCTATCGAGCATATCTCTATCTCACTTTAAAGTTCTATGCGTGTCGCTTCTTCTTGACGAAATTTGAAATGTTTACGGCGGCATTTTAAAGAAGTGCATAGCACATTTTTACATCGTAAATATTTACAAGGGGTAGTTTACAATGATAAGTTCTGCAACGTTATTTAATTTCACCCAAGTCTTGCGAAAATGTGTATTTGAATCCTACGCGATTATTAATCATTAAAACAAATTCATTTAGTGAAGATGTAAGTACCTACCTACATGAAAATTCAAATAATTACTGCATTTTTAAAGCATATAGGTATGTCATGTAAAATATATTCATAATCATTTATAGGGCATTCAAAATGAAACAATGCCATTGCGATTTTTTTTTAAATTCCATGGAAACCCATGTGGATTTCGCGGTAGGGCGAATGAATAACGCGTCTGGCAGGGACACGTATAAAAAATTATGGGCAGAACTGATATAAAAATCGACAATTGGGATCATTTTTTTTGAAAGCACAATTGAATTAATAAAAGATACACTTGAAAAAAACTCAATAATAGACACAAATAATACAAACTGTGGATTCTAACCCTTGAATATTCGAGATGACAATTAAAATTGGCGGGAATATACTCAGATGAAGTTAGCGTCGCACAAGTTTACGGTCGGCTACGGCCGGCTACGACGATAGCACACACGATACCACTTTAGAATCAAGCGTTCTCGATATCGGATTCACTAGCGACTCGACATAGCGACTCGACTCGAGTCGAGTCGAGTATTCAGAATCCCGGTACAGATCACAGGAGCAGTTGCGGAGCACATGCGGAGTTGCCACGCCCGCCGCTTCGCTGTGCTGTGTTGCCAAATATCGACACGCATTTAAAACACAAGACGAATTAATTCCGAGTTGAAAATAAAATCCTTTTTTTTTCGTGGTGAAGAAAATTCACGTAACGCAAAAATCAGTATATTTAACGTAACAAATTATTTCGGAATTAAAAATCTGTCAAATATCTACATATTTGAAATTCAATTTAGGCTTGGTTTATGCAGGACTTAATTTAAGAACTCAATTTAAGGACTTAATTTAAGAATTTAACAATCCAGGACTTAGGCCCAATTTCACCAGTTATACTTAAATAATAAGCCTTGCTTAAAAGTTTAATTGCCATGGATATAATTCTTTGTAACAATTGTATCCATGGGAATTAAATTTTTAAGCGACAGTTATCATTTAAGTGTATAAGGCCCAATTTCACCGGTTACACTTAAATAATAAGCGTCGCTTAAAAAATTAATTCCCATGGATACATATTGTTACAAGAATTGTATCCATGGCTATTAAACTTTTAAGCGACGCTTATTATTTAAGTGTAACCGGTGCAGTTGGGCCTAACTGGTGCAAGTGGAGCTTAATTTAAGAACTCAATTATTTAAGAACTTAATTTAAGAATTTAACTTAAGAATACAACGGTGTAATACCGGAAACTCAGAAAACTGTATTATCGGTGTTAATTCTCCATATTAATTTTAAAGGCAGTGGCGTCGGTAAACATTTGTTGAATTTATCATAAAAAATAATTTACCCCGTTGCTAGCTTCACGGCTAACGTGGGAATAATTCTGACACAAAATTCACGGCATTACGTCATTGTCAAGGGGTGACGTCATTAATTCGGCGATGTGAATACGAGCTGCACCTACTGCGCATGTCCGGGGACTTACTTCAATAATTATTCCATTATGAAAGTTTCAAACATTTTCATATTTTAAATTGATTTTTAATTAATTTGCAAGTTGAATATGACCAATAAAAAATACTAGAGTAATGTTTCTCTAAGTTCGACCGATTGATTTTGTTTGTAGTTAATAATTCTTATCATTAGATTTCTCAGAAACAGACTTTTACGCCTTAATTGGGAGTAGGCAACCAATCGTACGCACCTCTGTCCCTATAATCTCAGGAAGCTGAAATAATTTTTCAAGTCCCCAGACATGCATCGAGTCAGCCGATAACGTCAGCCCATGATAATGTTGTTATGCCGTAGATTTTATATCAGAATTATATCCACGTTAGCCTGGAGCTAGCAACGGCGTATAATTTATTCTGAATTATCTTTGACGGGTTTTCTAGAAGTTTACTAATTATATAGATGAAGCCTAAACTTCATGAAAAAACGGCTGTTGTATTACCACAACTTCAATTTACTAATTATTTATGATATTTGGTGTAATAGTAAACCTTTAAAAATATATTTTAACAAGAAAATAAATAGGCAAACAAAGAAAATTAATACTTTTGTTGACGATTCGTTACTAGTACGAAACTCGGTGAGACGCATCTGTTTTAGCGCATCCCGCGCTAACCTAAGCGTCCAATGCGTTTTTAAAGTTTCTTGTGATTTTAATAAATAGTACGAAACTCGGTGAGACGCATCTGTTTTAGCGCATCCCGCGCTAACCTAAGCGTCCAATGCGTTTTTAAAGTTTCTTGTGATTTTAATAAATAGCAAAATGAGTGTCACTAAGGTACAATATTCTTTATATGGTTAATTAAATATTAATAATAAATATTATTAAATATTTTAATACTCTAATTTTTCAACACCCTGTATATTTATCCTAATGAATTTTGCAACATTTTATCAATTAAATAACAATATATTAATATAAAATATAACGCTATATCTGTTCCTTCAATTTAATATTAAAAGTATTCAAAATTTGGCAACAAGGCAGGTATTTCCACAGAATTTATACATCAGTTCGCGCAGGCGCAAAAACCATTAAAAGATACATCAAATACAAGCATGCTATGTGCTATGCGCAGTCCCTAATAAATAATTATTACTAGGGCTGGGCAAAGTATCGATACTTATTCGAAGTATCGATACTTGGATTGGTATCGAGCATCGATACCACTACTCAAAAGTATCGAAGTATCGAAAATATCGAAGTATCGAAAGTTTCGAAGTATCGATAATATCGAAGTATCGAAAGTATCGAAGTATCGAAAGTATCGAAAGTATCGAAAGTATCGAAAGTATCGAAAGTATCGAAGTATCGAAAGTATCGAAAATATCAAAGTATAGAAATATCGATAGTATGTAAGTATCAGAAATATCTAAATATCGGCAATAGAGAAATATTCAAGGTATCTACAGTATCAGAAAATTAATATAGCAGACTCGCGTAGTTTCCGTAGGAGCTTTAACTTTGTGTATTTCCAGGAGTAAGTATACCCATTTACCTCTTCACATACTTAAGTTTTCATTTTTAATTAGAATTGAGATATTAGATAGAATCATCAAATAGAAAATAGGTACAGTTTTTCCCCCTTCTATGCCAAGAACGAACAAAAGTGACGTGTTAGGTTTATAATTTTTAGATGATTTGTTATGCTTAGCGTTAGGAAATAGGAGGTGTACCCAAACACGTTCATATTCATTGTTTACGGTATGGGTCACCGATACAGTACATCAGTGTAATTAAGTTTAGTTACTTCGATACTTTCGATACTTCGATCGTTTCGATACCTCGATACTTTCGATACTTCGATACTTTCGATACTTTCGATACTTCGATACTTTCGATACTTCGATACTTTCGATACTTCGATATTTTCGATACTTCCATATTTTCGATACTTCCGATATTTTCGATACTTCGATACTTTTGAGTAACATCGATACCACATTGGTATCGATACTCGATACCCATTTCAAGGTATCGCCCAGCCCTAATTATGACATTGAAATAGTTCTGACACAGTTCACCCTTGGCGCGGCTATCGATATTGTGACGTAGCGAAAACTACTGCGCATGTACGTAGGTAGTTTCCCGGTATTTATATTCTAAAATTTGCTGATCTTCAAATGTTTTGCGATCTTCAAAGTTTCTACGTTCAAAGTATTTGAGTGGTGTTTAGTACCTTTGTTCTGCATTTGTATTTGTAATTTTTCGTTTCTAGTTTAGTGTGTTCTATAATTAATAGTGTAGGTAGTTTATTAGTGTATAAAGACAATTATAGGTACAAATTAATAATATGGGTTTTACGTGCATTGTTACTGGTTGTGCTAATACCAGCAGATTTACCATAATGCATTCTTTGCCTAAAGATACCAAGTACTACTAAAGTAAGTTTTTTATATTATTTTAAATTTTATGTAAACTATTTATTAACTTATGCTATTTCAGCTTTTAGAAAAATGGTTGGAGCTGATCTGCTGAAAAGATCTGCTAAAAATTGATGTAAATAAAAGGCAGAATCACAGAGTGTGTGATGCACACTTTGATGATAATAGTAAATTTCAAACAGATCGAACCAGAACAAGTTTTTAAAGCGCAGTAGTGTACCAACCTTGCAACTACCATGTGAGTTTTGTTTGATAAAAGAATAATTAGTAAATAATAAATTAAACTATAAAATGTTTTATCCAACCCAGCAGTATGTGCCGTTAATTTAATTCCAAATGTAGTACAGGAATTACCATGTGGTTCTTCTATTTCAAATAAGGAGGAAAAGCAGGAATTAAACGAAACGTAACTTCTGTTATCGAGGAAGGGCAGGTTCACAGTGTGTCAAATGGAAAATTTAGTTGGCTAGTATAAAAATCACCATAAATTTTTGGAAATGGGGCTAATAGGGATTTTGCTTGTTAACCAACTGAATTTTCCATTTAACACATTAAATGTCACGGGAGTTTTCTGAATGTATTTATATATGTATTGCTTGCAAAGGACTATTCTCATTTTATGATATTTTATATTATCATTATATACTATGTATAATTATTAATAATAGGTATATGACTATGTGCGTCTCAAGCTTAAGTCTTAGATACAAGGGAGTGGGTCCAAAAGTGGCACACCATCATATGTCTTCTACAATAATGATATTAATTTGGCTTGTAATTTCATATTGTTTTTAGTTTTACATGCAATCAAAAATTTGTTTGCATATTTTTATATCCCTATGTCTCTTAAATTGATTATAAGTAGGTACTAAATAATATTTTAATAGTGTAAAAACATGTTTTATTAAAATTTCTTTTCAATAAATAGGTACCTATTTAGTGCTTTAAGTTCTACTTTGTTGAAATCCATTGTAAACAATAAATATTAATAATAATATCAGTTTCAACTGGATAAATTGCATTTATTCGCTTATAAACTGTAGTATTTATAAGCGAATAAATATAATCTATCCATTTGAAATTGATATTATTATTAATATTTATTGTTTTTAATAAATTCCTAAATTTTGAAATTTTTAAAAATGCCGCGCTGTCCGATTACAGCGCATTGGTGAACTGTGTCAGAACTATTACAGTGTCAGGGTCACGTAGGCCGAGTTATCTTATCTATAGGTCTGTTCGTTTGTGCTGCACTGAACCTGCACTATCTACACCTACTCTAGAGTAGGTGCAGAAAGTGTATGGATGACGTCACTTCAGTGCAGTTAGTACAGTTTAGTGCAACACAAACGAACAGACCTTATGAATACAAGATAACCCAATTGCATGCTAAAGAAAAGAAGACACCGCCGATATGCTGTAGGCCCACTAAATAGATGAAAGTTGCAATTAGGTCAATTTCAAACGGTGGTTATAGGTTCATGAAAGACCATGATTGCAAACAATCTTTTAAATATACCCGATTAACGTCTCCTCAAACATTTAGTTGTTTATATAACACCGTTTTTGAAGAAAAAATGCACAGATCTCGCAATTCTTGCAACCATCGGAGGGTGTTGAAAACAAACACGATGTATATTTAATACGGTAATCGAATATACAGAGTGTGTAAACATTGTGGTGCGATATTCAGATGTGAAAATCTTACAGCGATCATTAGAAAAACACAAATGAAGCGAACACATTTCTTCAGCCTGAAAACTTGTTCTTTTGGGAAAACAAAATATTACTGCGGTAGCTTGACTTTATTTTAGTTACATTTTTAATATTAAGGCTGTACTTTGAAGCTATAGGCTAAATTTCGACAGCATGTATTCTAAATTTATTAGGACACTATTTATTATTTTATTATTTTTTCTTCTTCTCCCATTCTTGCCATTTATGTTTATATTATATATTCTAACTTGGTAATAGGCACCCCATTGACTGTTGCTGGATATTTACATTTATAGTTGATATAATTTGTTGATGTTTAAATATTTCACAATGTAAAAACAGCGATTACAATCGACAATTAAATTGAAGTTAAGTTAAACGATCAATGGTAAAAAACTTTACCTTACCTATTATCACTGAATGTAGGTACTCTTCAAGGAACTCTATTTGGAAAGAGCAGCATTCTTTATTCTTACCAATTTTGAACTTTGACGACTGTAAGTTCAGGAAGCGTTTGCCAGCTTTTTTGATATCAGCTTTCTGTCTTAGTTTTGTCCAAGGAATAACTTTACCTGAAGCTTGCACCACCATTTTTATACATTCTGTATAATGAACATGGTTTTGGTTTATAATGGTTTATTATAACATTAACAATACAAATACCAAACAGACTATTATAACAGCCTAGTATACCGAGTGGTTGGTATCTGAACAGGAAGTATACATTGCATATATCACGTTTATCCGAATTCCTGCTCCTAATTGTTATGGAAAAAATTGGTAATGGTAGTAAAATAAAGAGAATAATATTTCGCATTAAAAATTCTTTGTGTAGGTACCTACTATTTCTTTAACATAACAATAAGTATAAAATTTAAAAATGTAGCTATTCAAAAAATACGAGGTGCTGTACTTGTCAAAACAAAAAATACTCATATTTTTCGAATGCACCTTCATATTTAAATTTTATATATTTATTTTTATATTATTTATTATACAAAGAATACTTAAAATTGAACGACCCGGAATATTATTATCTTTAATTTGGTACAATTACTTACTTACTTATGTGCGGGGATATGACCAACCACTCGGTATAAATGTTGCTTACTTGGCTAAACTAATAAACTAAGTGAATATACAGGCTGTCGAATTGAATTACGCTACATAGGGAATTCAATGGTAAAATTTTAAAAGTCCCTTAAGGGGGCAAAACCCTCAGCTTGGCATAATTTTGCGAAGATGCTTATAAGCTGTTCTGCAGCTCGATTCCCCAAGTGTTTAATTGCGCAATGAAAATATATATAATTTTAAAATGAGAATAAATCAGAAACGAATTAATGCTTTAAGGTGTGAAAATTTTCAAAAGTTTTGATTACGGCTCGATAGATGTCAGGTGTATCGTTTTACCTCCATCAAAACGAGTCGGCACATTTTGCCGCTTGCATAGCACATTTTGCCGCTCGCATAGCACGCAACTTGGTGAGAACTATTAGAAAGTAGTTTTGAGCGTTTTTCCAATGTTTACATGATGACATCACATGTGTAAACTTCATCTCAATGTCGCACATTTCCTAAATTGCGAATGCGCACTTTTAATTCGCATGTTTCGGCACAATTTTTAAAAAGACTTTCTGGCATTCATCAAAAAACAAAAATGTAGCTAATACCGAGCTTAATAAGTATAGAAAATGTAAACAGGGCTCCCACTCTTATTTTTCAAATTTTATTTAGGAATTTAGGACTATTTTTACAAAAAATTTAGGTATTTTTTAGGTATTTTCTTAAGGAGAATTTTATTAAATGGAATAAAAATGCAACATTTTAAAACACCTAGGTATATATTTCTACATAAAAATTTGGCGATATTAATAAATCAATATTTAAAAACATCGAAATTAAGCAGAAATATAAAAAAGTGGAGGTGCAAACCTCCCCTGGACTTTCCCATACTAAAAATAAACATTTTGTTTTTGCTATTCAACAGTAGTTCGCGAGGCAGCATTGGAAATCATTTGAATGCCTCGCGAGAAAAACGAGACTATATGGGTTCGATATGAACAAAAGAAAGACGCCAAGATACGTATCTATCTGTACTCTGTTAAGTAGGTACCGGCTAGAAAATACAGCTGGCGAAGTCGGACGATCGCTACCGACCGACCGATGATCTGTTTCCGTCAGAATTCAACATAATATTCAAAATTCACGAATTTATCATCAACCGTACATTTTAGCTATATGAACACCTTATACTATGTGATAGACAATTAAATTTTGCATTCAATTATATAATAATATACAGGGTGTCCAAGATAAGATGAACAGCATGGGGATCTCGGTTATTATAAGAGATATAGATTTGGTTAAATTAGACAAAATGTTCGCTACCTAACAGGGAATTAAATGCACCAAGCAGATTTTAAAAATTCATTGTGGTTCAAACCCAATAGGAGAAAATGTGAATTTTGCGAATATCTATTTTTTCAATAAAAGGAGTATTTGGGCAGATGGGCAATTTTAA
Organism: Hemicrepidius hirtus; assembly: GCA_963082805.1. Taxonomy (NCBI): domain Eukaryota; kingdom Metazoa; phylum Arthropoda; class Insecta; order Coleoptera; family Elateridae; genus Hemicrepidius; species Hemicrepidius hirtus. Next base: position 9,553,431 of record OY720165.1, read on the forward strand.
CTTGCACTTTCTTAAGGCACTTTTTGATACTGCTTTCAACGGTGTATTCGTAATTTGTTTAATTTAACCAAATCTGTCTCTTATAATAACCGAGATCTCCATGCTGTTCATCTTATCTTGGACACCCTGTATAGGGTGTTTCATTTAAAATAACAAAGTTGCTTATTGTACTGTGGAAATCAAACGCCCTGTATACGTGATATACATTTAAGAAAATGCAGAATCATATACTAAATAACTTTTATATTTAAACTTCTTTCATATTTTGACTAATAAAGGCGCTATAGGAGCATCAATTTCCGATTTTAAAAACCCCGTAGAGGGCGCCACAGTGGAATTTTGGTGTTCATCAAAAAACAAAAATGTAGCTAATACCAAGCTGCATAAGTATAGAAAATTTAAACAAAATCCTTAGACCAGTTTTTTTGTAATAATTTTTCAAAAATTTCAAAATTTTTGGAAGAGCGCCGTTGCGACCGTTTTTGGATTTAGTAAATAACTTTTTTTCATGGTGTAGTACCGCCAAAGGGCTTTCAAACAAGTCGTTGCGGAACCTGATCAGATAAACTGGTTTTTGAGTTATGGGAAGTTAAAGTCGAAATTTTGAAAAATTCATAGCGGCCACCATTTTGAAGTTAGAGAGTCCGGCAAAAAACGGTTTCCCTTCAATTATGGTCTTTTTTCATATCCGCTACTCAGATTTTCAAAATTCTGTTTCTGAAAAAAATGATACCAAAAAACATGTCTAACTTCCGCTTCCGGTTTCGGATTTTTTTGAAAAGCTTATTTTGTTGATGAATTTTCGATATACCCCTTCATTTAAAATTTCATCAAAATCGGTTCACAGGTTTTTGAGTTAGAGGCGTTACATACATACATACACACCCACCCACCCACAGACATTTTTTCTAGACCACTTTTTTGGGTTCCTGGGGGTCCAAAACACCCATTTCCGTGAAAATCTCAATTTCGAAAATTTGATGATATCAATACTTCCCCTATAAGTAAAAAAAACGAAAAAATGAGAAAATGTCGCTTACGATGTTCTGTCAAAATCCCATCGATATGTAAAAATGAATTTTTATTTTTAGTGGTCTCTTTATTGTGACGATTTATTTGCTATCAAGCACATTCCTAGCAAAACATAAAACATAAAACATTCGTTTGTTCCTATCGCTGACCCTCACTCTGTCTTTAGTATAGAGCAATTGGGCGTAAACAGAGAGAGAATACTACACGGAGCACAGAAACTGATGGAAACGACAGTATACGTAGCCAAAATTTACTTCTCCGCAAATTGAAGCAGTACAGTTTTTCAAAAGTTTCGAAGCGCTTGTCTCGCGTGTCATTACGTCGCCATCTATTATCACCAATCTTAAATACAATTTACATTGAGTCTTATGGCGATAACTTAACAACGATTAATAATGTTTAAACTTTTACTAAACAATTCGATTTTAGATGGTACTTGATTAGATTCTTTGTCTAAATGACATATTCTAATTTCAGTAGTACATGTATATTATTTATTCACTCATCCCCAGATAATTTATACAATATGCACTGATGCATTATTTATTTTATGATTAATTTAGAAATTGTATTTTGCCTCCCATTTTTCAATATGTTACTCAAGAAGATTTCAGTAACAATCTGTGTAATTTTCGTAGCTGGGGATTACGTATTTTTTAATTCTAATCGTTGTTTGTTCTTATGGCCAAATAGCATGTAGACTTGCCACCTTAAGACAAAATCACTTAATTTATTGACATTCTCAAGCGTCACTTTGTTGAAATCCATGATTATATAATTGAACAAAACAGATCTATTAACTTTTTAGACTTAAACATAAAAATTAATTCAGAAAACATACTCGAATACTCAATTTATAGGAAACCTACACAAACTGATATTACCATACCACATAACTCTTGTCATCATAATACACATAAATTAGCAGCATATCAATCTTTAGTACACAGAGCTCTAACAATTCCTTTAGATAAAAATAGTTTTAATAGAGAAATTTCAATTATTAAACAAATTGCATATAGCAATGGATATAACACAACACTTATTGACACTTTAATTAAAAAGAAAAATTATAAATTAGCTATTCAAAAAGTTTATTCCATTAATAACACTGATAAAACATTAAAATACGTTTCAATTCCATATTTTGGTAAAATTTCAGAAAAGATTGCTAAAATTATAAATAACACAAATAAATATAAAGTCATTTTTAAAACAAATAAAAATATTCTATACTCTCTTTTCAATGCTAAAGACAAAATTAATGATTTGCTAAAATCAGGTATTTATAAATTAAATTGTTCACATTGTGATTCAGTATATATAGGTCAAACAATTAGAAATTTCAGTATTAGGCAAAAAGAACATATCCGTTGTTACAAATATAAACATGCACATAAATCAAATTTTGCTAAACATTTGTTAGAACAAACTCACACATTAACATCTAATAATACAATTAAATTTTTACACTTTTCTGATAACAAAAATAAATTAAACATTTTAGAAGCTTTTGAAATTTATAAACACACAAAAAACAACATACCTTTAATGAATGAGCAAATTGATCTCTTAGATTCTCCTTTACTGAAGATTTTGGAATAAATATCTTTTTAAAACACTGATAAGCGACTGACCTCCGACGGGTTGACTGGGGCCAGCTGCTTCACGCAGTGTTAAAATAATAGAATCAAGGAGTTACTATATTTTTGCATTTGTTATAATATTTTATAATAGCTTTTGACAATGGCACAATGATGCCGAAATACGTATAAAGCGAATAAATCTTATTATTTCCCGTTGAAATCGATATTTTATTTAATATTTATTATTTATAAAATCACTTAAGACTGTTACGACAGGTAGTACAATATAAGTGTTTATATTATAATATAATATTACAGAATATCAGCAGAAGAAACATTTGGTAAAAATAGATTATTATTATGTTCTGAACATTTTGTATTTTTTGGTTTTGTTTTCTTTTCGAGTGAAGGTATTCACAACAAAAATATTTTCGGATATTTTCTAAGGACAGAATTAACGCTTCTGCGCAACCGCTTACAGGACAACGCGTGCTGTGCGACAACGCAACCAACTCCGCATGCTGGGTCGCTGTCAATGTATCCACCAGTCGTAGCAGCAACGGCAGTAAAATAAAGCAATTAAACTTTTAATAAAAACTGTCGATGTGTCCACTGCAATTTTAGCAGCATTTAGCGATTGGCAATGTATCCACGGTGCGTGGTAGCAAGAGCAACGCCAGTAAAATAAAGAAATATGATTTAAAATTAAACACTGGCAATGTGCCCACTGCTGATTTATAATAAAAACATACTGTCTATATGTCCACTAGAAAAAAACCCGTAAAAATTGCATTTGGCAATGTATCCACGGTGTGCAGCAGCAACGCCAGTTATTTGCTAAATATTATTTGATAAGGAAAACTGTCAATGTGCCCACGAATGTCGTGTGGACACATCGCCAGCTTTTCCCATAGTAAATATATTATTTAATGGTCTGGCAATGTATCCACAAAATGCGTACGATGGGTTGCCTACATTCTTCAAATGCAAGGTCAAATCGGCCAGTACAGTTTTCGCACATTTTCTTAGAACGAAGCAAACTCTCGAGGTTAACGTTAACGTCATGTTTATATAATTATGTCTCGAAGACATTATCATTTATTTACAATTTACTTTATTACCTTTATACTTTCCTTTTCAACTTTCTGTCATTCCCCTAATGACATTGTTTGTAAACCTAACCAATTAACCTTGTAATTTTAAGTATGAGTATTCACAAAATGTAAATTTTAATTGATTATCAGTTTTGACTTTTGCTTAGGCAGTTCATGCTGTGATTCAGAATAAACATTAATTGTATTTGGTGAACTTGTGTTTTATTCTTCACCACCAAAGAACATAACTATATGGGTAGTGTCATGGGCGCCAGAAAATCCAAACTCGGGGGTGCAAAAAAAATTACATTTACAATTATTAACATTAACCCTACCTTTTTATTATTTTTTCCAGTATTATTCCTAAATAATATCTGCAAATTTATGTTGTTTCAAGTCAAGTTTTAAGAAATGCTATTGCGGGTGTTATTTGCAGAAAATAGCAATTTCTCTTCTTTCATACAGTAACAGTCAACATTACAAAACACAAAACGGTTTTGTATGAGACCTAGTTACAGTACTAGTGTCGTTATAGATTTCGTGACGTTAGGGTCGCAATAAATTTCCCAAAAAAATCAAATAAGCTTTGAAAATAAACAAACGCCATATTGGTATAAACTGAATCGGGCTATTTTTTTAAATATTTAATATTCTACTTTATGAAAGTAGATAAAAAGATAATCATCGTAACTCTCATATTACGATATTCGATCTTAGTTTGTATTGTTATATGGCACGTTACGATACCAATATCGTAAATATGTATCTTTTATCTAGTCTGAAAAATGAGCGACGTAGATCGTAGAAGCGAGTTGTTTTTTAATTCTGGGTAGTGTAAAAAGCAGATAACGTTACCATTACGCGGTATATCGTAACACGTTTTACTTTATTCTAAAGACTAAAAAGTATTAATATTAAAAAAAAAAAAAAGGAAAAATTATTTTTAGTGACAGTTTGAATAGCAGCACGACATTTTGTTTAGTTGTGTTTTCCATCCGTATTTAATTTATAAGAATTGCTCTAAAAATGAGTGAAACACTCATGGAAAAGATGGATCCCACGAAAACGAAATTCATTTCATTTTATTGCTCTTTAAGTTTTATATATAATGGCTATTCAATCCTAGCAGCTTTATTTCCGTTTTTTTTTTTAGAAGTTTTTTCCCCGTTTTCTGGGGCATAATTTTTGATCAGTTTTATTTTTTGTTTTTTTCTTTCAAATGTATAAAGGGGCGGCCAAATATTTGCGCATGCAGGTGGTCAAGCACCAAAACCGGTTCAATGGGTAGGTGCGAGCGATGCTGATCAGTTTTGATTTTCCCTAATGAAGTACTTCATTAGGGAAAAAAGTATGTTAAAAGTATAGCGACACCAATTTTCCATCGTTAACATTTATTCTACAGAATAATGTTTCATACAAAATTTTTATTTACTATTGGTATAAACAGAAATTTATTGTTTTTGCTGTGGCTGTACGCGCCATTCTTTCATAGGAACCTTAACAGTGGCGTAGCCACGGGGGGGGGATATGGGGGATATATCCCCCCCAAGGGTCAAAAACTGAAAAAAATAGCTTCAACCGGCTTCAACTGTGAAAATGCAAAAGCAAACAAAATCGGATGTCTTAGAATGTTTTAGGATCAAGTAAATTATATTATTTACTTTTGCTTGTCGAAATCAAAATTTTTCAAATTTGACCATATTATTCCCTTTTAAAATATGAAAACCACATGGACCTTTACTTCTATAAAAATAAATACTGGCATTTGTATGTCATAAACCACGGTTGCCGGTTGGTGTCGCTTAAGTATTGTGCCGCTAATTTCTGACTGTGTCCCTGATATACAGTGTGTCCACAGACTCATTCTCAACATAGGGATCTCGCTTATTATGAGAGATACAGATTGGTTAAATGGAATTAAATAGTCCTTAAGCAAAGTTGTACCAAACCCCATAAATAAACTTTAGATATTTAACGTAGTTCTGGATCTGTAACAAAAAAAAGTAAATTTTTGACTTTTTCATTTTTTCCTGTAACTTATTTATTTGAAGAGGATATCGAATTTAATGTGTACTTTCTTATGGTACTTTTTTAATAGGAATTTAGTGGTGTATTCAGATTTTTGAAAACTGTCGTTGTATTTGAGTTACAATGGTCAACTTCATTTTTTCTTATGGAGGTCATAGTTGGCTATGAGACTACTGGAAAGAGATTTTTCTTCTCTTTTCAAAAATGTATAATTTGTTATACCTAATAGCAAAACTAACTGCGAAAAAATTAAAAAAAATTTAAATTTATACTATGTAAAGTTTATCAACATGAAGATTCTGAAACCAAAACACAATCGAATCAATTGTGACTGCAATTGTTTGTTTATACACATAGTTGAGGGTCAGTTTATTTTTTTGCAATTTACCTTTTCAATAAGAAAATAAATAGTAAAATAAAATCTTAAATTAATAATTGCTTATTTATTAATAAATATATAATAATAAGAAAATAAATAGTAAAATAAAATCTTAAATTAATAATTGCTTATTTATTAATAAATATTATTCCTAACATAATGGGGCCGTTCTGTAATAGTGATAAGTTTGATATGTTGGACTTGTTACATTCTGTCTCACAAAAATTCAACGAGATCTGGAGAAATGTACTTAAACCATTATCCAGAACGAAGACTACCTCACGAAATGACTTACAGAAATTTAAGGGTAAATTTAATAGTGTTCGGATTATTTATTAAGCTGTATAAAAACCCAACGTATAAGTGAAGAAACCAAAACTACTGTTCTACAAGCAATTTTGAAAATCCAAACACTTCAACTCGGGAAATTCGACGTAACACCGGCATTCCCAGATCTACTGCTCATAAAAGTTTGGTATCCCACTATTGGTAGATCATACTTATGTTTGAAAAATACCTACATACATCCTATGTAAATTTTTTCGCAGTTAGTTTTGATATTAGGTATAACTCTAGGGTATAACAAATTATACATTTTTGAAAAGAGAAAAAAAACCTCTTTCCAGTAGTGCCATAGCCAACCATGACCTCCATAAGAAAAAATGAAGTTGACCATTGTAAATCAAATACGACAGTTTTCAAAAATCTGAATACACCACCGGATTCCTATTAAAAAAGTGCCTTAAGAAAGTACAACTTAAATTCGACTTCCTCTTAAAATAAATAAGTTACAGGAAAAAATGAAAAAGTCAAAAATTCACTTTTTTTGCCATAGTTTCAGAACTACGTTAAATATCGAACGTTTATTTATGGGGTTTGGTACAACTTTACTTAAGGAGTATTTCATTCCATTTAACCAAATCTGTATCTCTCATAATAAGCGAGATCCCCATGTTGAGAATGAGTCTGTGGACACACTGTATATCACCCCAACCCAAGGGTAAACTCTCGCTACGCCACTGGGAACCTATACATTCTATACCACTATTCGATAGAGAATTTTGTTCTTTTATGGGGTTGCCGTTGCCAGTAGCGTAACTACAACAAAATGTGGGGGGGAGGCAAACGCTTCGGACCCGTGGGTCCAGCAGCCGCAAGAAGCTTCTGAAATAATACATTTCGATAACCTATTAGGTACTTGTAAAAAAAATATTGAGAATGGAAATTCCGGAAACAACAGGCCTCAAACTTGCAGCATGTATGAATAGGATTTTATTATCTACTTAGAAGGACAATAACAGTACAGTGTAGGCAGTTGACCCATACTAATATTTAATAAGCCTGATGTTTTAAGGGTTAAGGAGAATAAGATTGACAATTTCGGGTTAGAACCTGCAAGTGCAAGCGAATCATCTTTTTTTCTACATCCATACACCTGTTATATTATTATCATTATGGTTCGGTCTGTATGTTTAGTAAAATTTGATTGTTTGATTTTTCATTATAGTTATCTGATTCTACGTTATACATATTAGGATTCTTTAACAACCTATGTAGCTAGTAATACTACAAATACATCTAATTTGCAAAAATAAATTCTCATGTGATGCCACTTGGCACCTTGCCTAATTCCAATCCAATCCAAAACATAGGTACTTATATATTAACAGTTGTCACATTAAAAGGTGATGCAACAATTATTATTTATTTCATATTTCTCTTGTACAGCTTGAACTTTTTTGCGGGGACTTTTATTCCGGGGACATTTTTTCCCGTGGACTTTATTTGCGGAACTTTTTTCCGGAATGATTTGTCACTTCCCATTGGTGCTCGAAGCGGAGATGCAAGGGGGTGGAGTTGCACCGAGGACGTCACGATAGTGAAGGCGTTTGACGTCTATAATTTACTAGACGAAATATTTACTAAAATTACTATAATGACGTCACACGCAAATGGCCATTCTGCACTGGTGCAGCCTTTGGAATTCGTAGAGTAAAAATTTAATCTGGGCCTCAAGGTCTTCCACCAGTTGTTTATCAGGCATTTAGGATTTTGGTACAGTTTCTAAGTTTCTTTGTGTCCCACTGGTAAGGCCAGTTGACTACCCACGCAATAGATTAGAAAGGAACCACATAAAAGGATCACTTATAAAGTTTATAACAGTTGTGGACATACAATAATGTTAAGACTGGCCGGGTTTTATAAAAGATTTGACTCCCAGTTCAGCTGAACCACGATCAATTGTCATGGATAATGAATAATTATGATTCTTAAGAACAATCGTATCCATGACAATTGATCGTGAATCAGCTGAAAATTATCCAGAAAAAGTTCATTTTTAAAATAAACTGTACTTACTAGGTACCTGCCAGACAATTTAATAATATATTTACTATTGGAAAAGCTGGCGATGTGTCCACACGACATTCGTGGGCACATTGACAGTTTTCCTTATCAAATAACATTTAGTAAATAACTGGCGTTGCTGCTACGCACCGTGGATACATTGCCAAATGCAATTTTTACGTTTTTCTTCCAGTGGATACATAGACAGTACGTTTTTATTATAAATCGGCAGTGGACACATCGCTAGTGTTTAATTTTAAATTACATTTCTTTATTTTACTGGCGTTGCTACCACGCACCGTGGATACATTGCCAATCGCTAAATGCTGTTAAAATTGTAGTGGACACAGCGACAGCTTTTATTAAAAATTTTATTTCTTTATTTTACTGCCGTTGCTGCTACGACTAGTGGATACAAAGCAGCGACCCCCTTAGATCCCGCGTGACGATATTTCGTGACGCGAGAAACTATAACTCGCCTCCGTATAAGTGTTTTCAACACTAAAACATTGCGAAGAGGCCGCGGACAGTTGAAGAACGTTTAATAATTGCTTTGCAGTAAGTTGAAATTTTTCTATGTAGTATAATAATAACCATTGGCAAACATAAGGTAGGTAGCTACAAAAATAATTTATTTTTTAGTTTCTAATCAGAAGGGTGTTCCATGCAGGAAATGGCATGGAACTACATGATTGGTAAAACACTGTTCACTGCATTGTTAAAGAAACGTGTGATGCAATTTGGACAGTTTTACAACTGATCTATTTATCAGCTCCCGCAAAACACAATTTTCGAAATATTGCAACAGGGTTTTACCAAAACTGGATTATACTTTATACCCAAATGCATCGGGGCATTAGATAGGAAACATATGCATTCAAGGGGACCTGGACACAACGCTGACTGGACACAACGCCGACCGTGGACACAATGCCGACCGTGGACACAGCGCCGACCGTTCGCTGTGGACACTACGCCGACCGTGGACACAACGCCGACCGTCGTCTGTGGACACTACACCGACCGTGGACACAACGCCGAACGTTGGCTTGCCCTAGGGGTGACCCACCCGCTTAGACTAGTGTGGGGCGCCCTTCGAACTTTAGGTTAGTGTGTCGGCGTAGTGTCCACAGCCGACGGTCGGCGTTGTTTCCACGGTCGGCATTGTGTCCACGGTCGGCGTTGTGTCCAGTCGGCGTTGTGTCCTATGCCCAAAAACACCAAAACATTCAGGGTCAGACTTTTTCAACTATAAAACATTTTTCAGGTAACAAAATATCTGCAGTAAAATTTTTTCACCTTAACATATGATTATTTTTAGTAGGTACTATATAATGTTAATGACAACCTGTGATGCTAATTACAATTTCACATTTGTGGATATTGGTGCAACTGGTTCAAAGCATGACAGCATAGTTTTTAGTGAAAGTGGATTTGATAAAGCTATTTTCAGTACAGACTGAACATACCGGATCCAAATTCACTTCCAGGTTGCAATACATATTTGCCTCATTTTCTAATAGCAGATGGTGCTTTTCCACTGCATGGAAACATTATGCGCCCATTTGGACAGCCATGCAGTCTGTTTGTGCTCTTGAACCGTACAGACTTATAACACTGGTGTTCTGAAGTGTATTTGTTCAGTATGGAAAAAGAATTGCGATTGTTACTACAAAAACATCGTCTGGAGCGGACCAAGAATATTAGTAAAATGACCTTTGTGAATTACCTACTGATAAAAATAATTGACAATAACATTTTAAATAAAGTGTTGGACGATTTAGAAAACAGTGATTATATCAGTTCGGCGAGTTCCGACCCTTTGTCATATACTTATAAGAAAACCCTGGATAATGATTTACATAAAATAAATGATTTATCTGTATTAAACAGTAGATACTACACTAAAAAAAAATTATGTAGTAGGTACCTAACTAAAGAAATAGTATTGATTGAACTAAAAACAAATGGTCTTAGGAATGAAGTCAAAAAATCAGTGTCCATGGGCAATGAAAACAAAATAATAGGTGATAATAAAAATAAAACTATTATTTTACTGCTGAGTGATAGCTATGGGCGTGATCTAGGAAAATGTTTAACTATGGTCTGTTTTTTAACTAGGAGGAGTGAATACAAAAGCCAGATTCACACTAGAAATGTCACTAGAAAAAAAGACTTCCGAAGTTTTGACGGTAAATTTGAATTTTTATCATGTTTAAAATTTACAGCTGAAATGAAAACTAATTTAATGTATTTTGCCTGAATTATGTCAGCGTCTGCGCCTAGAAAAATAATTATCAAATCACGTCAAACGTCAAAATTTATACAAATTACTTAGCGGTGTGAAACCGGCCTGGCCGCAGCCAATCACAGGTGTGGATTTTGGCGCGACAAATTTGAATCGCTCCTCCTAGTTAAAAAACAGACCATAGTAATTCGAAACTAAATCGAGAGTATAATATTACAAGTATTTTCAAACTGAACGCAACTTTTGGACAGACAACAACATCTGGAGGTGGAGGATTTAGTTGATAAATTTAATACTAAAGACATTGTGGTTCTACTAACAGGCGGTAATGACATTGGCAGAAATAGCATAAACCCAAAAACAAAGCTTTTAGTGGATACTTTAAAAAAATGCTCAAATGCAAATATGATCATGTGTTCTATACCGTACCGTTATGATCTGTCGTTTTTAAATACCTCTACTTTCATTCATAAAATAAACAGAAAAATTCTCTACGTAGTAAGTAAATACGATTCCTTTTACTGTAAATCGCTACAATTTTCTAAATTTAAACCAAAAACTGCAACGACGTATGTATACTACTACGCACGTAGTATATACATGTACAGGGTGGCCCAAATTGGTTGTCCATATAAATAGGGTATCTCAGCAACTATTGTCGTAAAGAGAAAACTAAGGGCACATTCTCGAGCTCGTTTTTAGAGACAAATTTAATGGCGCAGACAAAATTTTGCTATCGTTTCACATTTTCAAGGAAAACGCGATTTTACGAATTTCCTTGTTCCTATTATGTTGAATAACTTTTTTATTTTATAAGCCATCACAAAACTATAAAAACATTCTAAAGACACTTTTTTGGGTAGAACTCAATGGCGTACTCAAATTTTTAATTAGGGTTCAAATTTCGGAAATATTAAATATAGTTGTATTTTTTTAAATAGAAACCATAGTTGGCAATGTCCTTATTAAAAGAGTTATTTTTTTCTTATTTTAAAAATATATACCTTAATGTTTATATTTTTTATAGTTTTTCAGAAAAATTAGAATTTATGTCTTTTACTTACATTTATTCAGGTAAAGTAAGTTTTCTGTACTAATTGTGGCAAAAGGTCATTTAGAAAAGTTGTTCAGAATGTAAAATCACCACAACATGGAAAATTTCAGAAATATCAGTTTACTTTTTTGAAATCGTGCCAGCATATTTTTTATTAAAAAAATTTTGAAATAAATAAGCCTCCAATATTTCTGAAATCTTGTATGGGGTTGATGATTTCACATTCTGAAAAACTTTTCTAAATGGAGTTTTGCCACAGTTAGTTCAGAAGTTCTGAAACACAAAAATTCCACTTTTGCTGAAAAACTATTAGAAATATACCCATTAAAGTATATATTTTTAAAATCAGAAAAACACACTTGTTTAAATAGGGGCATAGCCAACTATGGTTTCTATTTAAATAAACACAACTATATTTAATATCTCCGAAATTTGAACCCTAGTTAAAAAATCGAGTACGCTACTGAATTCTATTAAAAAAAGTGCCTTTAGAATGTTTTTATAGTGTTCAGATAGCTAATAAAGCAAAAAAGTTATTCAGCATAATAAGAATTAGGAAATTTCGGAAAATCGCGTTTTCCTTGAAAATGAGAAACGATAGAAAAATTTCGTTCGCGCCATTAAATTTGTCAAGGATCCGTACTTGGACCAATTCTCTACCTCATGTATGTACAGTCAGCGACAAATGTTTTCACCAGTATGATACCACTGAACACGTTTTTCTGAGAAATATGAGAGGTACCACAACGTCGTTCGTATTGTTTTATTTAGGTATGTTGGTAACACTGTTAACAAGATGAAATGAAATATAGAAATGTGTTATATTTCTCAGTAAAGCGGGTTACAGTAGTACAAGACTGGTGAAAACATTAGTCGCTGACTGTACCTACTGTTAGGATAGGTAATTATTACAAAAACGGCTGCAAGAGTTTAGAACTTTATATTTCAACGAACAAGTTACACGTGAAGTCATATTCTCATATTCTTTCTCATTCCCACTGTTCAATGCTACTTATTTGTTAGTACGTGACCAGCCAGTGTTTTGGCTATCCCTCGTTATTGCTTCCCGAAACGGTGACATAATCCCGTACAGCGTACAATCGGCCTTCCTGACGGTCGGAGCGTCCTCGCCAGCGAGAGCGATTAAACTTTTCATTTTACTCATCTCTTCAATGGTCTTCTATCTTTGGGGAACAACAAACTGTTCTACTGCATGATTCGATGAGGGTGTCATTTCCTTGCTCGTCATTCTGTACGGGCAAACACACTGGACTCTTCCACTGCGTTCACGCAGGACTATTTCAAGAGGCGGCACGTAGGACGGCGTCGTTGGTAGTACGCAAGACTACCTCATACTACTTTAGTCGTTGTAACTCACAAGGTTACTTAATGTTTTCATTGCACGCCTCAGGTTGGCAGGACTACCTTGCAGCTCACTAGACTACTTTACCCGATGTAACTCACAAGGTTACTCAGCGTTTTCGTTGTACGCCTCGGGTTGGCAGGAACCCAGGCAGGAATAATACGAAATACTGTCCTCTACTTATTCAATATCTGCTCCGCTATTCATGCTATGCAAGAATGGCACACCCTATGATTTTTGGCCTGCAGAGCCGCTTAAATAACAATAAAATATATTAACAAGAGTAACAATAACACAGCTCAATATTACGTATTTATTTTGTCAACAAAATGAGAGAATACCTGTGACATACAAGCCTCTATTTATTATACTGTTCCTTAAGAGTCATTTATATTTTGCGCCTTGAATAATTAGAAACGATCACTTGCTACAACGCCTCGGAATCTTCTCTTGTCCTTTGTAAATGATTCCACACGGTAGCGATCATTTCCCATGACCCCAACTATTTTCACCGCCCCAATATATTTTGGAACAAGTTTTCCACTGGTGAGACCTTTTACTAGCAGGGTTCTTTCGACTAACACAACATCACCCTCTTTATACTGATGCACTTCCTTATGTCGGCGATCATATCGGAGCTTCATTTTTCGGGCGTTCTCATCACATCTCAACTTTGCGTTTTGCCGAAGCTGTTGAAGATTTCTAGATACCGTTTTAGTTAGTCGTACTTCATTCTCCACCTTGGGTCTTAATCCATAGAGGAGGTCACTGGGGGCAACACCAGTTGTAGCATTCTTGGTACCGTTTATACCTTTCTGTACTTCTAATAGTTTTTCGTCCCATTCATCATGTTTTCCTTCAACACTTGCAGTTAACGACTCCAAAATTGTTCTGTTCAAGCGTTCCACTTGCCCGTTACTTCGAAGGGAAGCAACTGCATTCTGAGTGTGTTTTATTTTGTGCTTTTCACAGAATTCCTTGAATTCTTTACAACTAAATACCTTTCCGCGATCACTTATTATTCTGGCAGGGGCGTGTACAAGCTTGAACAAATTATTGTTTCAATTTGTGGCATACTGGAGTACTTTTTACACTTGGCACGGCTTCTATCCACACGAACTTTGTGAACCCGTCGATATAATGGCCAAAATATAGGTGTTTTCCAAGGGCGTTTCACAAAATGGCCCCAGATGGTCCACATGTAGTGTATGGAAAGGTTCTGCAATCTTTTCAATGGGGTGCAACCTGCCTTCCCGTTGGTCTTTTTGTTACAACACAGGATATACAACTTTTTACAAACTTTCTTACAAACTTGCGCATGTCGTTAAACCAGTAAGTTTCCTTTATTGCATCTAGAGTACGTTCCCAACCCGGATGTCCATTGTCATCGTGGAACATTTTTATTACTCTCCATCTGACATCCCGTGGAATAATAATTTTAGGTTTTCCTCCGATCAGCCTGCAAACCTTGTCATCTTCGAGAACGTAGCATTCTTCGGCATTTTTGTCTAGTATTTGTAGTCGTATCAGTTGTAATTTGTCATCTTGTATCTGCACCGCGTAAACCCAATCATTGATTTTAATCATAACGACCTTAAGGCTGGAGTTTACACCTTGAAATATACCCCATTTTATGCACATTTTCTTCCAATTTTTCAGAGCCAATTTTAAAGTAGGCAGGGCGGGCGAAATTTTTTTCTTATTATTGGTGTTTTATCTGTCTACCCATAGAACGTTTTTGTTTAATTTCTAAAAAATAACTTTTCAGCATTAAAAAATGTACAACTCTATTTTACTTTAAAATTTTCAAGTAGTATTTACAAAAATATGGATATCGAAAAATTCTCTCTATCAATAGATAGATATAACCACGCTCTTTCAAATGCCACAAGAATTTTTTTTCTAAAATGCAAATTAATTCGGAAAAAATGGAAATAAAATTTTAGAAATATCAATATAATTCACCTTTTGCAATTTAGCATATAGGCAACACAACTAACAGGACCATTAACTGTCAATGGAGCCAATACACAAAAGACGGATTATAACGGATTACAACTTTCTACTAGGTATTGTAGTTTGACAAAAAAAAATTAAAATAATATAACGACAAAATCTATATTCAATACAGTAAATTCATTGTTCTTTATTGCATTTATCAATTTTGGTAACGTCAGATGAATCTGAAATATTTAAAAATATTAAACAAAATTCCAAGGCAAGCATTATTCTTGTTATTGTAGGTATGCAACTTTCCATACATCAAATTCGATTTTGCTTTAAGTAAATGTAATGCATCAACATGGCTCATCTGGGTCTCTGGCCGATGCTCAATAGTGAATTCAAATTCTTGAAGGGCTAGCTACCACCTACCAAGTCGCGTTTCAACCATGTTAGCCTTAGTGCATTGCAGTCTGTTATTATTTTAAAACTTTGCCCATAGAGATAATTACAGAAACGTTTTACTGCTTTGAAAACAGCAAGAGTTTCGAGCTCGTAACTGTGATATCGGCTCTGTGTTTCTGTAGTCTGTCTGCTCATGTATGCAACTGGTTTTCAGTTATTGTCACTTTGTAATTGCATAAGAGCTGCACCTGTTCCGTTTATACAGGCGTCGGAATGCACTTGCGTTTCAGTCTTATTATTAAATATGGCTAAAGTGGGAGCCGCCACCAATTCAGCTTTTACGGTTTCGAATGCTTCTTGCTGATTATTTTTCCAACACCACTCAGTATTCTTCCTTAGTAACGATGTCAATGGTTTGGCCTTTAATGCAAAACCTGCAATATATTTTCGGAAATACGACGCGAGGCCTACAAACTGACGGGTGGTATGGACGTCTACTGGCGCTGGAAATTCGCGAACTGCTTCCAGCTTGTTTGCGGGCGGCTGTAAAATGCCACAGCGGATTTCGGTGCCCAAGTATTCCACGGAATCTTTTAAAACTCGCATTTTTGGAAATTAAGGGTAAGACCTGCTTGGTCTAGTGCGTTTAAGACCTCGTCTAAACGTTCAAGGGCTTCCGGATAGGTTTTTGCTACTACCAAAATATCATCAAGGTAAACCAAGGCGTAATTGTGTCTTAACGTGCCCAATGCCATATTTATTGCACGCTGGAACACCGCCGGAGCATTTGAGAGACCAAACGGCATTCATACATATTGGTAGTGCCCATCTGGTGTAATAAAAGCCGTATATTTTTTTGAATCTTTTACCATACGTATTTGATGATAACCTGACTTAAGATCTAATGTGGTGAATATACAATTGTCTGAAAGCCGTTCTAACTGGTCTTGCATTAATGGTAGCGGATATCGATCTGTAACTGTAATACAATTTAATTTTCGGTAATCCACTACCATTCTAAAATCGCCGGTTTTCTTTTTAATTACCAATATTGGGCTTGCGTAAGACGAAATGGTTGGTTCGATAATTTGTTTTTGCAATAGGTCGTCCACTATCTCACGTACCTGTCCTCTTTCAAAGAACGATAGACGATAAGGTTTGTAAGTAATTGGCGTCGTCGAAGTTAATTCGATATGCATTTCAATATCGATATTACTTAAAAGGGCAGTATTTTCTTCGAAACATTTTGGATATTTTTCTATTAGTTGGCGTAGTTTTTCTTGATTGATTTTATTGACATCACCACCCAATTGCGAGACAACTTCGTGTGTTTCAGCTCTGGCGACGCACGTCTCTTTAATAATTTTTTGTTCTTGTCCGCCCAAGTTTATTATTCTTAAAATGGCGTGACCACCTTGAATTCGTAATTTATTCACAGGAATTATTAGAGGCACACAGTCTCGACGTTGTTCAGAGTAGCATAAATAAATGACACCATTATTTATATTAGTGTTAATTGTGATTAAATTAACACCTGGTTTAACTTTCCCTTCGGCGCTACTATCTAAATATGGTAAATGTTCAAACAGATTTTGATCAGTTAATTTCAAAAGTTCCGATGTTTTATACACAAAGACGCCATTTTGCTCTGTAACCGGAGGGCCAATTAAGACGTCTATCTTTTGTAAGGTATTAGGAACAATATAAAAGTCTGTTAGAGTTTTAATCTCGTCCATTTTTATTTCAGCATGTACAACCCCACCATAACCTTCGAGCACTACGTTATTTTCGTTGGGTTTCTTGGTTAATTCCAAATGTTTCAATAGTCATGGTATTACACTGACTCCCGAAATCAATATAAGCAGACACGTTTTGCCCCTTTATCATTGCCGATTTATAATATTTCTCGTTACCGATACTATCAGTGGTGCAGATTAATTTATTAATTTTTTTACCGAGTTCAAGACTCCGTTTCTTTTTATAACAGTCATTTTAGGTATGTCCCTTTAATATGCAAAATGTACAAACCTTTTCTGAAACGAATTGGTAGCACTCGGACTTTTTGTGTCCATCGCGACCGCATGAATAACATTTGAAAGGTTCGTTTCCCATAAAAATTGCTATTCCTTGGGTCATTTTTATAATGTTCATTAAGTTCACGGCCGCTTGGTAGTAACACAACCGGCTGCCCGCACACCAGCTTTTAGGAATGGGTTGTTAATGGTATTAGCAATTACGTCCACTATGACGCAATCCTCTAATTTGCAGCTTAATCCTAAAGCTATTTTTTTATAATAAAAGTCAAGCAAATTTTGATTTTTATCCAGAATAGTGTTAACAAGGTCTTTTAACTTACTGTACACTCCTTGCTGTGGTGGAAACGCTTCGTTAAGTCGTGCCTTCCAATCGTGCCAGCAAACATTTAAATCGTCTTGGTTACTGTACCTTACCTTCGCATTTCCTTTCAACTTATTTGACATACAGAAGATTCGTGCCTTGTCGTCCCATCCAAAAACGTCTCCTGTAGCATCGATTGCGTGTAACCAACGCTGCATGCTGATATCTGCCATACTTCCACTAAAAATTGGCACACTGTCAATTCTTCCATCATACACGCGTGATTTTTCACTTAATTGTTTTTTTAATCTTTTCACTTTCCTTCGCAATTTATTAGCGCGTCGATTATCACTAGAACTGGAGCTACATGTGCTGCAAGAACTACTACTCGAACTACTTGAGTTAGCCCGTCTCCTTTGTTTTGATTTCGGCATTATTAACACCTCGAAATTAAATTACACCCAATTGTTTATAATAGTTATTTATTGTATAAGTGTCTTAGGAAGTATTTTATCCACGCAAGAATGTTTAAACGCGAGAACGAAGTTCGAGCATTTAATTTTCTTAAGTAAATAAAATACAACTAAGACACGTATGCAATACA
This sequence comes from Hemicrepidius hirtus, assembly GCA_963082805.1. Lineage (NCBI taxonomy): Eukaryota > Metazoa > Arthropoda > Insecta > Coleoptera > Elateridae > Hemicrepidius > Hemicrepidius hirtus. Next base: position 9,571,848 of record OY720165.1, read on the forward strand.
ACGTTTTATCCACAACCAGACCAGAGAGTGGCGTTTTTAAATACATGTTTTGGAAAAATTTTATTTTGACATTTTGAACCGACTTTTGTCATACGTGTTGCTATAGATTTACCATTGTTTTAATTATAAGACCTATGTGTTTTATTAATATCATAAGACGTCTCTTAATAGTGGAATTATGACCTTATAATACACTGGTTGTGGATAATAGTTATTTATTGTATAAGTGTCTTAGGTAGTATTTTATCCACGCAAGAATGTTTAAACGCGAGAACGAAGTTCGAGCATTTAATTTTCTTAAGTGGATAAAATACAACTAAGACACGTATGCAATACAACGTTTTATCCACAAACAGACAAGAAAGTGACGTTTTCAAATTAATATTTTGGAAAAAATTTATTTTGACTTTTTGAACTGACTTTTGTCATACGTGTTGCTATAGATTTACCATTGTTTTAATTATAAGACCTATGTGTTTTATTCATATCATAAGACATCTCCTAATAGTAGAATTATGACCTTATAATATACTGGTTTTGGATAAAAATTATTATTTTTCCGGGCCTGTTAACGCGGCACTTTTACTAGAAACTAAATTGCACGTGGTGAATCCCACATCTGATTTGTTAGGATAATTATTACAAAAACGGCTGCAAGAGTTTAGAACTTTATATTTCAACGAATAAGTTACAAGTGAAGTCATATTTTCATATTGTTTCTCATTCCCTGTTCTATGCTACATATTTGTTAGTATGTGACCAGCCAGTGTTTTGGCTATCCCTCGTTATTGCTTCCCGGAACGGTGACATAATCCTGTACAGCGTACACTACATACATGTACCAAGTATGGTAAAACAGCTGTACCTGAATTAATTAATCAAAGTTATTTAAAGAAAAAAGTCAGGAAAACCTAATAGATATTCCTTTGTGCGACGAGGTTAAGAAGTGTGAAAAGGAAAGCTATCCCGTAAGGGAGGCATAAGAAAAGGAACTTAATAAAAATGAACACCCTCGGTCACCCGATGGAATTGATACGGAATCAGTAAAAACAGGTTTTTCAGATTACAATAAGTAATACTAAATCTATAAGTGAACATAAAAACACATTTGTACAAAACACAGATTTTCTGAACAGTATGGAAAATCTCGAAATTATTTAGCTATAACGGATATTTATATGCGCAAGGAGTACATTCAAAAATAAACGATTTTGATGTATTGTTAAATAAACTGGATGTTGATGTTATTTGTTTTGAAGAACACTGGTTAAAGCCCTTTCAACTAGAATGTGTAGTTTTCTCTAATTATGTAATTGCCACAAGTTCCTCTAGAAGCTCACAAACGCGGTGGTAGGTACCATGATTTTTGTTGGCAGCCTCGAGCGCCGCCTAACGCATTTTGCAATGTACGAATTCAGTTCATGGTCTGTCATGGATAATACAGGTTCAGTTGTAATAAAGACGTTGCCTAACGAACACGTTGTTTACGTGCACAACAATATAACCCTACAAGGCAGGTTAACATGGCGCAGTCAGTTTAAACAAAGAAAAATAATAACGCTTAATTAAATTTAAAAAATAAATAAATAAACAACAAATAAATAAATAAATTATATCGTGTGAAGTTAAAATCAAAACGCCAAACAATGGAAATGAAGAAGATCGAAGCCACGAGGTTACGCGGGCATGTGCGATTCCACGTGAGCTATCCTTCACTGCAAATATGTACGACTTACGAGACTTGGAAGTTCTTCCATCAAAAATTCGACATTTATATAAAAGCCGCTGGATTGGGACAAGGAATCCGACGATAAAAAAGGATATATCATGTTGAACAGAATTGGCCACAAGGCGCTAAAAATCTACAACTTCACGTTTGAAAATGCTGGGGAAGAAACCAAGTAGAGCAAGACCCTGGGAAAATTTCAAGAGAGGTTTGTACCCACAAAAAATGTGACGTACGAGCAACACGTTTTTTTCACAAGACATAAAAAAAGTGAGGAAACATATGATGAATACTTGACAGAATTGCGCCAACTTTCAAACACGCGTGAGTTCGACAAAATAACTGATAGTTTGATCAAGAATAAACTAATCCTAGGTATTCAGGGAACTCACATCAAAGACAGGCTGCTACGCGAACCAAATTTTCGGCAACTTATACAGAAGAAATAAATTTGGCAAGCAGCAGCCGCTACAAAAATGATACAAAGTCTCAAGGTCAACGTTTTCAAACCCTCATGGTTATGGGCCATGGGTATGAAAACAGAACAACTGCCAGGTGAACCAGCAGAAACAATCCTCTTACTCCAAATCGAGGGGTCACCAACGACGAAAGATAAGCAATTTTAATCAACGTTTAATTAATATTTGTACTAACTGTGGAGGAACCCACGCAATTAATATGTGCCCTGCATATAACACAATATGTAACAATTATTGTAAGAGATTTAACCATTTTGCTAAAATGTGTAGAAGAAGTAGAAGCGTTGTAGAAGTTTAAACTTAGTAGAGACAGAAGACACTGCAGATGAAAATTCTGATGCACTGTTTATAGATATAATTAATAAAAAATCTTATGTTGATAATGTAAATCAACCAACCGCCCTACAGCGATGGTCTGAGAAATGTGTTGTAAATAATAGATAGATTAGTAATAAGTTTTAGGTTGGCTGCAGGTGCAGATTGTAATATTTTGCCACTAAATTATTTCAAAAAATTAAATCTAAATTTGTCGGAACTAGCAAAACCGCAAGGAATCCTCTCAACAGTAACGGAGGAACAAATGAGTCCATTAGGGACCTACATGTTATCTGTTTGTACAGAACATAATAGGGAAAGTCCAATAGATCTTAAGTTTTACATAATTGACATTAATTAGGCTATATTAGGTCTAAATGCATGCCTACTTTGTTTTTATTATTGTTATTTTGAATGTTTTAATGTAAAATTATTTCCTCAAGAATAATTTAATGTTTGAAGCCTGATGACGACGCTTAGCGTCGAAACATGTAGCTTTTCTTATTTTTATTTTTTTCTAGTTTTATGCAAATTAGTGCTTAAACGGGGCGAAAACAAGGTTTTGTGAAGTGTCTTTACGACCGGGTAAGTATTACATTGAATGCCTCGGGGTCTGGTGTTTAAATATACGGTCGGACAAAAGAAATAACATGGACTAATTGACGAGAATATTTACTAACTTTGAATCGGTCGGTGCCTGAACTAGAGGGCTACCTAAAGATAATTTCAGAATACTACGGATACTCAATCTTGCTTGTTAGGTAGTTTCATAATGTAGGGAATGCTAGAGTTGGAAAACGGATAATCAAGACAATCCACTTGTTGCTAAGCACATATGGTCTCGTCGGAAGCTTTCACTTGCAGGTTGACTTGTTACGGGTCACATATGCACCTGTAGGTGATTGCTATGCTACGGGACTGGATTGGACGGGGTACCAAATCAGGTTTCTGCCAGGATTGCAGAATTACAGTTGAATAGAGGGCGCAGCCACATTTCACCACCCAACTGGGTATTGAGATGAAACAAAACTAAAAATAGACTTAGGATAATTGAAAAATAAAATGCACTAGAAAAAAATAGACGTAAACGATAATTTTGAATGAATCGGATTTGGTACTTTGAATTTCATGCCTTTGTGTTTCGGACAGAACACTAAATTCAATTGTCGTCCCCGTAACAACAATCCCCAACAACAAGCAACTGTAACACCACAACAAGTCAACGCTAATGCGCTCTGCAGCGCTTTATATACCCCGAACTCGTCGGTATTCGGACGTCCCTGCGGACCATCTCTCCCTTTTCATTGAAGGGGAATGATGACGTTCACGCGCTGGTGTGATGTCAGCGTCATACTGCGAAACGACACTATCTTACATGTGTGAAAAATAACGTCTTATATTCGACGTCCCAAATTCCACATCCTAAGGATAGCGTCGTTACAAAATAAAACCAAAATCTACGAGTTTGTGGTCAACTTTTCCATAAGTACCTAATTGATTAAAAAATAATAATAAAGAAAAGTAAAAATAATTTATTACTTAAAAGTTATCAAACATCGACAGATTTATTGATAAACATATACATTTTGCAACACTGCAGTTACCGCCAACCTTCTCATTAATAGAGAGTTTTTGAGCACTATAGGTATGCTAACATTGATAAATATATAAACATCTGTACCTACCTACATGTTTAAAGTTTACAAACTTATGATAAACTTAAGTAGTATATTCACACAGCCTTATGCATACTTTAAAACAACCAACTAAGATGGCTTTGACAGTAGGTACCTACTAGTACTACTACATACTATAGGTACGTTGTAAGTAGGAAAGACCGCTAGTACCTACTTATCCCTAAAGTATATTCTTCACGCCCACCAGTACAGTTTTTTAATTGTCAGACTTTATAATTTATTTGCAAATTTAAGTAGGTATCAAGAAGGCGATGGTCTTTGCTGAAGTACCTACCCTAATGAAATAATTTCGTTGTAGTTACGATTAACAATTTGGACGCTTTCTTTTCAGTTATCTTTTATGTTAATTTAGCACCAGGGTGCAAAAGTATCATAGTAGCAGTTTTTTTGTTGTGTTCGTGAATTGAGGAATTGTTAAGTAAATAATGAAGTGGAGTGGTTTCTTTAATGTCTTGAATATTAATATTATAGTTAGTAATTAGTAGCGGAAGAATCTTAAAAAAATGTCTAGAATTGCTGTTGTCTAGATCAATGTTAAGTAAAAAGAGATGCAAAGGAGTGCGGCCATCTTTGTTTTTTAAGTTAACATCCGCATTTTTACTCAAAAATAAAGCAATAGTGTTTGTGAGCTCATCGTCAAGTTTAGGGGATTCACATAAATAATGTAATGGAGTGTTTCCATCAATGTATTGAAAATTTACGTTATATTTAGTAATTAGAAATGGAAGGATTTTTAAAAACGGTTTGAAATCATTATTCGAAGGGATTTTACGTAAAAGGAGGTGTAGGGGTGTGTGGCCATCATTATTTTCTAAATTAACATTCGCATTCTTAGTTAGAAGTAAGCTAATACTTTCTACAATATCTATGTCAATTTTAGAGTATTTACATAAAAAATGCAGTGGAGTGTTTCCATTAAAAGTTGGAATGTTAATGTTATCTTTTGTAATTAGAAATGGTAGAATTTTAAAAAAGTCTTTCGGATTGTTCTTAAAACGATGGGAATCTAAAAAGAGATGCAAAGGAGTGTAACTATTATTATTAATTAAATTAACATCAGAATTTTTAGTCAACAGTAAGTAAATACTTTTAGCAATTTCTTTGTTAATTTTAGGATACACACATAAATAATGCAATGCAGTATTTCCATTGGAGGTTGGAATGTTAATATTATTTTGTGTAATTAAATGGGGAAGAATTTTTAGAAAGTGTTTGGAATTATTTTCTGGGTTAATGTTGAGTAAAAGGAAGTGCAAAGGAGTGTGTCCATATTTAGTTTTTAAATTAACATCCGCGTTTTCAGTTAACAATAAGGCAATACTTTTTGTGACTTTGTTATCCATTTTGGGATATTTACATAAATAATGCAGTGCAGTCATTCCAGTAAACGTTGCAATATTAATGTTATCTTTTGTTATTAAACGTGGAAGTATTTTAAAAAAGTGCTTGGATTTATGTTTTGAATGATGCGAAATCAAAAACATGTGCAAAGGTATGTGTCCAGTCTCATTTTTTAAATTAAGATCTGCACTTTTATTCAAAAATAAGCTGAAAATCATTGCGACGTCTTTGTCAACTTTAAAAAATTCACATAAATAATGCAGGGCGGTATATCTATGTAAGTCTTGAACGTTAATGTTATCCTTAGTAATTAAAAGTGTAAGAATTTGAAGAAATGTTCTGGAATCATTTTGGCAATTTTTGTTACGTAAAAAAATATGCAAAGGGGTGTGACCATTTTTATTTTTTAAAGTAACATCCGCATTTTTATCCAAAAATAAAGAAATCATTTTTGCGAGGTCTTTATTAATTTTAGGGAATTCACATAAATAATGAAGAGCAGTGTTTCTACGATAATCTTGAATGTTCGTACAAGCTCCGTTATTCAAGAGAAATTCTATGGTTTTTGTACAAATGTCTTTTTCTGTTCCATTGTCGACTACTGATAGATGCAACGGAGTTTCGACATTCTTAGTTAGAGGATCCTTTTCAACAGTTTTAGAAAAAAATTCTGGTAATGCTTCGTAAATGTTAGCTTCAGCAACCATATGTAGAGGTAATTTGCCATCCAAATTTGGTACGTTACAGTTAGCACCATTAAGAAGAAGAAGTCGTATTGTATTAATATTTCTGTTAGCAATAGCTTCATACAGTGGTGTGCGATTATACGAATCTTGGCAATCAATATCAACTCCTTTAAGAAATTCAGAAATGAGTTCGTCCCAACCATTTTCTGCAGCATAATGAAGAGCAGAATGGTCATATTTATTCTTTATGTTTGTACTAGCATGATGAGAAAGTAATAACTTTGCGGTTTCTACTTGTTTGCACTGAAGTGCTAAAAGTAAGGGTGTCTGACCACCGTCTTCCTGGACATTCACATCGGCTTTGAAAGATAAAAGTTCTTCCACTATATCGTTGAAACCGTTTTCAGCCGCACAATGAAGTGGGGTAATGTTCCCTAAACATGATCTGTTGACGTCTTCTTCATGGAAAAGTAATAATTTTACTATGTCTAACTTATTATATTTAACCGCAAGATAAAGTGGTGTATAAAAATTATTAAATATATCCGAGTTAATTCTCACACCCTTGGATAATAAATCTTCGACGTTACGTGAAGTACCAAAGGCAGCTGCAAATTCTAAATCGTAATAGTACGGTTCAGTATCAGCTGATTTGATGTTCATTTTTATTAATAACTCAAATACTGTTCTTATTCCTAATTCATATAGGCGTGTATATAACATGTTATTAAACCTTTCATCAATTCTAACAGATCCAAGCTGGCTGTAAGATTGGATACTTTCATCATTCATAAGAGGCTTGACATGGTCCAGAAGACGTTGACACACAAATAGCGGGAAAATAGTTTTAAATACTGGTTTGTAGTTGTAATCTAATAATAGTTCAGAGAAATGTCGAAATAGTTCCAACATATCTACACTTGCAGTTAAATTGTTTGACTTTTCACATAGTTTATTAGCAACACTAAACGAACCATTGAGTAATGCGTAGTCTAACGGAGTATAACCTAAAATATCTTTGGTATTTTTTATATGATCCACTAGAATCTGATCTAAAAAAACTGTTATTTCATTTTCTGTCTGAGTACTGTTTTTTTGATTGTATACCTTTTGTCTGGGTCCACCAACTGCTAAAATATGTAGGAACGATCTTCCACCTTTATCAAGCACATTTGTTACGACTGGATTCGATTTTAGTAGTTCTTGAGCTTCATCTAATCGACCTACAATAATCAATTTGTGAAGCTGCGAATTACTTGCAAGCATAGAATCAAACATCCGAAATAAAAATTCGTATTTGTTCCAAATTTCGTACCGCTCGTGAAGCAAAACTCTAGCTGTTAATCTTGCATTTTGGCATTCACCATTAAAATTGCGAAACAACCAACATGCTGCCAAGTATTCTGCAAAAGTTCGGTGTAGAAAACTGACTTGAAACTTTTCTCTTTTACCAATTAAACTGCGTTGTATAACTGTAACACCATCTTGTTGTAATAACTGAATTTTTGTTTCATCGTAATAATAGTCTTTTAGTTGTCCCTCAATATCAAGTCTAAACAAATCACGATTATCAAACAAAAGTTTTAAAGCAAAGAGTTGTTGATGTTGCTGAATAAGGCTTTTCGTGTATCTCGCACTTTTTCCTAATTTCTCGCGAAGAATTTTATCTTTACCTTTCATGAATTCTTTGTATAAATGAAGAAAATCGAACCTATGGTCAAATTGGACGATACCGATTCTAAGAGAGCGCTCCAATTCATTACTGAACGCATTGGCTAACAATTTTGTTTGTAAGGGAATGCCCATAAATTGATCATACCGATCGTTTAAATTATTTCTGCTAGCTTGTAATAATTTATCAACGAAATCCTTGATCAGAGTTGGGTGGTTATTTTTATTATTCCTTATCGCTTCACTGATATGTTTGAAATATTTGTTTAAAAAGCCTTGCTGTTCAATAGGACTGAATGGCTTTAAAGTAGTCGACATTGTGGCGAATTCTTCTTCTAATTCTGTTGCCAAATGAGGTCGTGTCGTTACCCATACCGAAAATCCTGCTTCCTGAAGGCAATTTATTATCTTCACAACTTCATTTTTGCAAGAAATAGGAACCTCATCCAATCCATCCAGTAACACTAAAACTTGACCTCTATCGACAAAATTTTGAAACACAGCTTGAACCAGTTCTGTGTTGTCACATCTACAGTTCGTAAGAATAGCATCATTGAAATATTTCAAATGGTCCTGTGCTGTTAATCCTTCTCTTCTGGAACTGATTTCGTCATAATAATCATCGTGGTCGATTAGTTTAACATTGACGACCCATGTTTCAGTTGATGCAGTCGATGCGATGTAATCTAATATTGTAGACTTGCCCATGCCCGGACTTGCACTTACAACATTTACACAACTAAACCAATTATTTTTTTTATTAGATATAAGAATCTCTTCGACTTTGTTGTACAACCCATTTTTATAATCATGGTGTAAGCATCCTGCATTGAACAAGTGTTGATTAGCATCAATTTCATTAGTACCCACTCGATATCTTCGGATACTGTTGGTGCTACCAAACGATTCCTTCCACTCTAGTAAGTCATTGTCTTGGAAAACCAAACGATGACTTGGTTTTCTTTCCAACTTAAATTCTTCTATTGCTTTTGGATTGTGTTTGTTAAAAATATGTATGTTGCTTTTCGTACCAAACGTTGAAATGAACCCATCTAGTCTATTTCTTATCAATATATCAGTTTCTTCTTTGATTTCTATTACAAACGTTTCATTTTCTATTTCACTTAAAACATCGATTTTCAGAAAAACTTTGTGTAGTTTTCTCTCAACAAAATATTGCGAGAGAGGTTCATATTCGATTCCAATGCTGTAACTTCCTACTAAAATATTAATTATTGCATTGCAGTTAATATACCGAAAGAGGGACTCATCGATAAGTTCCTTTAATATAACAAATGATTTTCCTTGCAGTTTCACAGAATGATTTAAAACCTTCTCTATGTTTTCAGTATTTAAATCGGAAAGCCCGGCAAAGTAACCAGACACATGCTTTATTCTAGATAGCTTTACGTTACTTGCATTTAAAATAATAACTTTTAGTTTATTATTAGATATTTGTAGCATCTTCAAAATACAAGCAAAACTCTCTACAGTTTTAATATTTAATAATAAAGGAACACGTTCGTTATACCACAGACACTTATATATACTTAATAAAGTTATCTTTCCGGCATTACCAACAATTTTCAGCAATCCTTTTTTGAGATTAGCATATTCATTGTAAAACAAACGCTGTTCTTCATTTGAAAATTTGCAACTCCACGTTTGTCCTACTTTCTGACAATACGGCCTCATTTCACTACTAATGTACAATTTTAAATAGTATATTAAGTATTAAGAACGGTAAGGACATTTTACCGATCGAAGACAATAGTTTGGAGGAGGAGCGCAGCGACGACTCCAATTATTGTCTGAGATAGGTAGTCCTTAACGTTCGTGATGCTTATGACGTTTTTTGCTCTACTGAATCCGGTAAAAAGAATTTTTAATAAATTAATAATTAATACAGATTCAAATGCGATAATTGTCAGTCTCCGCATCACGTTGCCGTATTGTCGATTGATATATTGCGTTTCTATAGCAATCTGTAAACAGTTACCGCCATTGCAGTTTTTTGTGAAAATTATTTGGAGTTCCGTGCTAAAAATTAATGAAAATGATTCCGAAAACGAAATAGAAGAAGCTTGGAATGTGGGGTGTTCGGTTCTCATTCCTGATAAGTCTAGAGAGACGCTACGAAGGTACCTACAATCATTTTAAAAATTGGTGCACCAAGAAAAGTACAAATATTGATGAAAAATCTTTGCTGGCGTACTTTGTTACAGGAAATGAGAAATTAAAAGCTCCAGGATTTGTTTTAACTAACATTGGAAATAGCATTCATTTTATTTAACTAAACTGACATTTGTGACTGACATTAATTTATCAAATTACATGGCACATTCGTTTTGAGTAAATTTACTTACCGTTCTAGAACCCCAAAGTATTTTACCGACGACTTTATCCTTAGCAACTAGTAAACATAACTTACTGTCTTGGAAACAGCCGCGGTAAACAATGAAATAGAGCACAGTAGCGCAAAAAAGTTAGTTACTTTCTCATCTGTATCAACAACTGTGATTATTTTATCACGAACAATTTCATTCCACAAATGTTTTTGAGGACAATCATAAAACTCAAATGTTTTCCCACTTAAATCAAATTCATATTGAGAAAGAAAGAGTTCAGTAAGTTTATAAAGAATATCTTGCTTTGTCAGGTAATAATGATTACCGAGCTTACCCATAGACCAATCGGTAACATAATCTATGTAGGCTTTAGTAATAATCCTGCTATTAGAAAGCCTTATTCCAAAATGCCGAAACAATTTTTCCATTTCAATTTCAATAATTTCATCTAAGCGATTAACATGACTCTGTTTAGCGAACAAAAACATATTGTAATTAAAATCGGGTAAACACGATAACTCGGGAACTTTTGTCAAATTAAATTTATATAAATTATCGTTGTTACCACCAGTATTCAAAAATGAAATTGTATCCCAACCATCATTTTCTAAAAATTCATGCTTATTCGTCCCTTTGTTAGTAAACAATACAAAATATACGTCATCAAACGTATTTAAATCCTTAACAACACCCCTTTGTTCCCACTTACAATCTAAACACTTTTTCAAGTTAAGTATGTGATCACAATACTTTGTAAGGGCATAATTTCCTTTCGAAGCTAAAAATTGTTCTTTAGCAAGATTTTTTCCTTGATCCTCATGTTTCAATTGCATGAGAACCTTGAAGTCCTTTCCTACTTTCGTCTTGGCTTTTACAATTACGTCATCCCATGAACCGAGACCAGCAGCATTGAAGGCAATATGTATATCATCAAAGCGCTCAAGAATACAACGTAACGATATCAATGCCACCATTTTGTATTCGTATTCTCGACCCAGATCGATTGTCCCAGGCTCGACTTCGTATTCCTGCAACATAGACATGATTCAAAATAATGTCTTCTGTGTTTATCTCGGAAAACAATTTACCTTTGTTTCGGAAAAAAGCGTTCCACAGGGTGATGTTGCCATCGTGAAGATATTGTTAATTCCAATATTAGTAGTAAATGTTAATATTAAATTCTGCAACCAACCATACAGGGTGTTAATAAAAACGTTTTATACACTTTGGGGAGTGTTAGTAGAGATCAAAACAAAAAAAAACTCTTTTTTTTCTATCTGCAACGGTTACGAAAATATTTTGATACGATTCGGAGCTCGCTCCGTATCAAACTAACCCGCTTTGTGTTCAAATTACTATCAATTTGACAACATATTTATTTTCACATTAGTACATTTTATATAATTATTCAATCTGGAGTGCAGATCTTGGCTAGTTGATGATCTGCACTGGGCAACGGTATAGCAACCTCCTCTGGGTTGTTCGTCCTTGTAGACGGGGATCCTGGCTACCTGGCAGGATGCGGGAAGCGACGGCGGACGAGGGTGCCTCCTAGTGGCTGGAGCTGGTGGCGTGTCGGGGTGGTCGGCGTACCGAGCAAGAAGGAGTTCAGCGCGGGGACGGGGTTGAATGTTGGTATCTGGTACAGGGTGCACTGCAGCCAAGCAAAATAATTTTTTTCAGCCTAAACTATGGGAGATACCGAAATCGAACAAGAAAAATGCGCAGCTTATTGTATGCTAACGTACAATTAACCGAAATTGACGCAGATGTAAGAAGAGTAAAGAAAACCCTATATGACAGCCTCACTATTAAGGCCTACCTTTCCGGATTAAAAGAACCTTTAGGAAGTTTCCTTAGAGCCAAAGGACCAAGAACCATGGAAGACGCTATGACATACATTATAGAAGAACAAAATGTTTATTATAACAGAGCAAGAGAAACCGCAGAAATTAATAAAAGAAATCCACTATTATTACCACAAAGAAAACCAGCACCAACAATTGGATTAAGAATGGTCAATACAAACCATACACCAAAATTCATAGGACAGCAGCCGAGACCCCAGTTCCAAAATTTTCCACCACAACCACCAAGACCGCAATTCCAAAACTTTAACCGACCCTTCTTATTCGCAAATAATCCAAGACCAATGAGTTTTCCAAATGACTCTAGATCAAGACAGTTCTCAAATCAAAATCAATATGCTAACTATAGGAACACACGAAATGTTTTCGCACCCCGAAATCTACCTCAACCTAGACCCACACCAATGGATGTATCATCTGGAAATTCAAGAAGAACAATCCAAGCATCACAAAATCGACCCCAAAATTCTACAGTAAGCTATATCATAAAGTAAATAGCTTGCTATATCAGACCCGGATATCCACAACAGAGAAATTTCATAGCTGAAGAACTATTTTATCAAAATATCCCAGAAGATGAACCCAACCAAACTTATTACGAAGAAGAAATTAATTACCAAGACGATAGTTATGCAGAAATCGAAGATACTCAACTCGCATTCAATGAAATACCAGAAGATTGTGAACAACAAAATTTTACGACGACAGCCTCAACCAACAATTTGACGTAACCGAATATTTTTCACCCCAACATGAATACAGAGAAGAAACCCCGCTTATCGAAATCAATAATCAAAATTCTACATCATTACCTTGTATTTACGTCCCACAACTAAAAGCTGCATTTTTAATCGACACCGGAGCTTCAAGAACATTAATAAAACCCGAAAAAGCATATGAATATTTCCCAGAACTGATTGAAAATGAATTTTTCCAAATTCAAACCGCACACCAAATTTCTACTCATAATGAAGTCGCAACAATCCAATTGCCAGCTATATTTAAAACAAATAAAATTCACAAATTTCATTTATTCGACTTTGATCCAAAATACGACGGATTAATAGGTTTTGACCTACTACAGACTTTGAAAGCCAACATAAATGTCAACAATAACGTCTTACAAACAGAAACCACTCGCATACCATTGATAACCAATAACAAAATCAAACATAAAATATTGATAAAACCAAGAACAGAAAAAGTAATTAAAATCCCTGTAAAAGGTTGTAATAAAGAAGGAATTTTAGAATATACCAGAATAAATTCAGATGTTGAGATACCTGCATCCTATGTAACCATCAAGAATAACTATGTTATTACTACAATTCTCAATAAAAGTGAAGATCAACAAGAAATAACCATAGAACAACCACTATTAGTATCACCTGTAGAAACTCAAGGAGAACATCAAGAATTACACCACCAAGAACCACCATCCGAAAATGATCAAAAACAAATCAAAAAACTTCTAAGAAATAATTTAACTCGACTTAGATTAGACCATCTTAATGCCGAAGAAGCAACACTAATAAGAAACCCGTCACAACAAGGTGACGGTTTAATGGCGTCACTAATTTTGGCTTTCGGGAAAATTACAGTGGCGGGAATGTTTAGTGAACCAAAAGGTCTGTGCAAACACCTCGGAATTGTTTTACTACACGGGTAAGTATTTGAAATTACTTTTAATTGAGACTCAAGATCGGGAATGTATTAATGCGGATGAGTCCAGCTGTGTATACAAAGAATACTCGTTCTAAACTTTACTTTCCTCACGGAGGAAATATTTAATTACGGAAAAATACTGGTTGATTGTTCAAATAACACCAAATTTACGAAACCAATTGGGTTGCGACAGTAAGGCATGTATTTCACTTGCCTGAGTAACCGTAACAACGCAATTAGTACATAAACCTGATTGGGACGGGTCCTAATTAACAACTGTACTGTTTAACACAAATACTGCTTGTTAATTAGTAAAGGAAGCCTGGATTGCACATTGCAGCCGAAACGACCATACACATGCAACTCCAAGTCCTCCAGCTGGAAACAAGGGGTTAATGAACAATCAACGGAAAATGAACGTGGTAATTAATCCCAAAAATTAATTTTACTTTAAATTCAACAAATATTATATAAATAATAAATATTAAATAAAATATCGATTTCAACGGGAAAATGTCAATAAATCAACAAATATTACTTTGTGAACCGAAAACACTCGCATTAATGCTTTGATCAATTGAATGTATGTTCCAAAAGAACCGGGGCTTGTTTGAAGAACAAATCGGAATGAATTTGACTACGGAATAGAGTTCAAAGTTAGTTTGCTGGCAAACTAGCTTTGAAGCTCGTTCGGAAATCTGTCTCAAATTCTCTGAGATGTCAGAAAATTTTCCCTGAAAAATGGGCTGCGCACCGGTTTTATAGGGGAGCGTATCGTTCTCCACTCTGAATAGATGCGCAGTCTTTGAAATTTTGTCAGGGTGGGAGTGTCGGAGAAATTCGGAGCGAAACCAGGACGACTGACCTCAGCGACGACAGAAGCCATTTAACTGCTTCTTTAATCTTCGCCTACCGGTTAGTCGCCTCGTTACAGTACCATTGCAGTTAAAAGTAAAATTGGGTACATACTGTCTTTCTTTGTCTAAATACCACAAGTCCTTTCCATATTCATAATTAAGTTGTTATATCGCTGCAATGCTTAGAGTCCTCAGTAAGTTTGATTTTGTCCTGAAGCTCTGATAATGTTTGCGTCGCCACTCCTAGCTTGGTATCATCTGCATACATGATTATTCATCATTCGTATGTTGCTTTAGAGTCTAGATCATTCAGAAATAAAGCAATACAACAACGGGCTTAATACAGAGCCTTGTGGAACACTAAGATCAATCTGATATTCGCTAGAACGAGAATGAGAAGATTTATTTAACAATAATTTTAGGGTTTCTCAAAAAGGCAGAGATATTTGTAATTAGCGGCCGATGCGTAATCGAGAGCTTTTATTTCGAGATAATAATTGCCATTTTGATATTGAGTAATTAATGGATATTTGAGTTAGTATAAAAAAACTTTCCCATACAAATTTGTTGATTATTTAGTAAATTAATGTTTTGTTTTTTTGTAGTCGTCGCCTTTTTTTTCCTGGTGCATACTAGTTACGGGCGGGGTTGATACCACACGGTTTTTCATGTTATATACAAAATCTCGCAAGATAGTTGACAACAATTGTACATGTGAAACTGGTAGTAAACAACACCCTACCAACAAAAGTAAACAAAACTATAGCAACGGCCTTGACAACGGTTTTTTTTATCACAGAAAGCTTTTGTTGTAAAGAAGAAGCGGCAGTTTTAAAGGACCAAGCGGGTTTTTATCGCGTAAAACGGAATCCTATAGGCGGGTTGCAGATTTACATGCAGCGCCCCCAAACGTTCAACCTGTAAGTTTTGGATGGTAAACAAACGTTTTGAGGTTATGAATACAACGTTATCCTTATGTTAACTTGTGATTAATTTGGGTGCAAATAATTGTAAAAAAGTGCTAAAAGTTATCGAAGTTATCATGGAAAGAAGGTCGTACGTAAATACCGATAAAACCGTAAAATTTTTTCGCTTCCCTGGTAGACCCCATGAAGTAAAAGCTGAAGAGCTATGGATAAGCAAAATACGAAGAAATTGGTAAAAGGCATTAATAAACATTTCTGGCACTGCACAGGCTTCCTAAAACATAGCACTTTCACTACAAATACCTACAATACACATTTACGAACTTCCTAAAGTATAGAACTTCACACTACAAGATTACCAGATTACCAATTGATTTATTATTTTTAGTAGTGCTGGTAATCAAAAATGGGAACCAACAAAGAATTCTCCAATATGTAGCAAACATTTTATAGGAAACGAAAAGTCAAACCATCCTTTAAATCCTGCATTTGTCCTTACAATATTTCCAAATCAGATTTGTTTATAATGTACAATTAATAATTCATTTCAATTGTGTATTTAACATTAAAGGAATACCGCAATGCTTCAGTTGGATTTGATGATAAAATTGTTGATTGAAGTCCATGATGATGAAATTGTTAAGTTGTAAATTTGTATTCTTGATGTTGGAATGTAAAATGTGAATAGATACAACTGATTAGAAAAGAAAAAATCAACCTCCAAATGTTGATTTGTAAAATTGTAACAATGCAATTGCAACAATTTTATCATCAAATCCAACAGAATTATGGTTCAAGAAGCTCAGAAATATTCAAAAAAAAATAAAAAAAGATAGCCTAACCATTGTAAAGACAGTGTTTTATATTTAATTCTGAAGAAGCCTAAACGGCGAAACGTTAAAAATTTTAAAATACAATGTATGACAAGAATGAAACTTCGTGTTTTATTTAAATTAATGCATTCAATTGGCTGCTACTCCAAAATCAAGAGGATAAATTTTCCCAGCTGTTTATTTTAATTATTTATTTTTATATTATTTATATTATACAAAGAATTCTTAAAATTGAACGACACGGAATATTATTCTCTTTAATTTGGTACCATTACCAATTTTTTCCATAAAAATGGCGAGGAGGAATTCGCATAGATGTGATAACCAATGTAAACGGCCTATGTTCAGGGATGTGACCAACCACTCGGTATAAATGTTGCTTGCTGGGCTAAAGTAATAAACTAAGTGAATATACTGGGTGTCGAATTGAATTAGGCTACATAGGGAATTCAATAGTAAAATTTTAAAAGTCCCTTATTTCGGGGGCAAAACCCTCAGCTTGGCACAATTTTGCGAAGATGCTTATAAGCTGTTCTGCAGCTCGATTACCCAAGTGTTTAATTGCGCAATCAAAGTATATAATTTTAAAATGAGAATAAATCAGAAACGAATTAATGCTTTAAGACAAAATCACTTAAGACTTTTACGACAGGTAGTACAATATAAGTGTTTATATTATAATATAATATTACAGAATATCAGCAGAAGAAACATTTGGTAAAAATAGAATATTATTCGTTCTGAACATTTTGTATTTTTTGGTATTGTTTTCTTTTCCAGTGAAGGTAGGTATTCACAACAAAAATATTTTCGGATATTTTCCAAGGACAGAATTAACGCTTCTGCGCAACCGCTTACAGAACAACGCGTGCTGTCCGACAACGCAACCAACTCTGCATGCTCGCACCCTGCTTAGATTAGTCCAGTCAAATTAGATTTTTTGCTGCATTAAATCATGTAGTTCCAAAAGTTTCAGGAATGTGTAGGGGGAGGTTCCCTGAACAACGCCTAATAAAGTCCCATCGATTTCGGGTGCCGCGCGAGGGGGGGGGAGGCTCAAAGGTCCCATTTTTCAGTTATTGGCGCATATCTCGAAAACGATGCGTCGCACAGCAAATTTTATGCTATTCAAAATTAAAGGTTACTAAATTCCCTACAAAATGGTGTATTACTTTTGTCTCTATGTGTTACCGTCTCCGATATATGAGCCGGCGAAAATGGAAAATTTGCAAAAAAAAATTGAAGCGCCTCAGGTTTTTGTCAAGCTTGCCCTTCCAACTCTTTTTCCTTCCATTTTACGCGAAACTCGTGAGGAAGGAAGTTGTAGAGCATTCAATTTTCTTCAATAATATATATTTTTGCTAAATTATCTTCAATCAGTCAAAAGTTAACATAAGTTTCGGGGTCGATTTCGAGATTCTGCTAGTAAACTGCTGATCATTTTATTTCCGTTTTCAAGGGCTTTAACTCTCTCTATCACGTTATTTATTGTTTATGTAAACATAAATGGTATTTATTACCCATATAACTAATAAAATATATATATGTATGAAAGTAGAAATATATAGGGTGTTTCTTAAATAGCGGACACGGAACACAGTACGCCATTCCCCTCCAAATACTGATTGGAAAAATATAATACAATAATGTCTGTTCTTAGCTAGTTTCAAATTTATTCTTGCAGTCAAAGATTGACATTTAATGAAAGTAGAAATATACAGGGTGTTTCTTAAATAGCGGACACGGAGCATATGGAGCTTTCTGAACACGATTCTGTCTCCATACTTAACAGCCAGTCTGTTCATCACGGTCCTCATATCTGGTTTTTGCCTACTTATCTCTTCCATAAGCTCATCCACGGAGTACTGCCCTTTATCCTGACCGAGCCTGACCATCTAAATAGGTACTGGAAAATCTCCTCCATGGCTACTGAAACAAATTCTTCCATGGGTCTGCCTCTCTGTTGGCCAGTCGGTTTACGCAAGGAGAACTCTTTGTCTTCATGATATATAGCATCTGCAGCATATAAGTCTCCCACGCCACTAATGTGGATCAAGACATTGTACACCTTGCGGCGTTTGTGAAGTTTTTCTTTTTTTTGTTTCGCGAAAAAGCTGTCATCAATATTTTCAGTAGTACTACAGAGACATTTAGTTTTTAATACAAATCCAGGTTGTGACGAACTTCGCAAGGAAGTAGAAGCACCTGAACCAAATGAAGAAAGACAGGTTACATAGCTTAGGTAGATGAAATGCTTTTAAAAGGAAAATATAAGATGAAATAATTCTTGACTAAAAAGTATTTACGAAATATTTAAGGAAGAGGTCTCTGCATATGGACCATAAAGAATTTGTACATCAAACCACAGCCAATCTCTTCTTGTAACACTAGCACTTAACAACGTTTCCATTCCTTTTCAGCTGATTCATCACATATTAAAACACTTTCACAGCTTTTTCGCGAAACAAAAAAAAAGAAATACTTCACAAACGCCGCAAGGTGTACAATGTCTTGATCCACATTAGTGGCGTGGGAGACTTATATGCTGCAGATGCTATATATCATGAAGACAAAGAGTTCTACTTGCGTAAACCGACTGGCCAACAGAGAGGCAGACCCATGGAAGAATTTGTTTCAGTAGCCATGGAGGAGATTTTCCAGTACCTATTTAGATGGTCAGGCTCGGTCAGGATAAAGGGCAGTACTCCGTGGATGAGCTTATGGAAGAGATAAGTAGGCAAAAACCAGATATGAGGACCGTGATGAACAGACTGGCTGTTAAGTATGGAGACAGAATCGTGTTCAGAAAGCTCCATATGCTCCGTGTCCGCTATTTAAGAAACACCCTGTATATTTCTACTTTCATTAAATGTCAATCTTTGACTGCAAGAATAAATGTGAAACTAGCTAAGAACAGACATTATTGTATTATATTTTTCCAATCAGTATTTGGAGGGGAATGGCGTACTGTGTTCCGTGTCCGCTATTTAAGAAACACCCTATATATTTCTACTTTCATACATATATATATTTTATTAGTTATATGGGTAATAAATACCATTTATGTTTACATAAACAATAAATAACGTGATAGGGAGAGTTAAAGCCCTTGAAAACGGAAATAAAATGATCAGCAGTTTACTAGCAGAATCTCGAAATCGACCCCGAAACTTATGTTAACTTTTGACTGATTGAAGATAATTTAGCAAAAATATATATATTATTGAAGAAAATTGAATGCTCTACAACTTCCTTCCTCACGAGTTTCGCGTAAAATGGAAGGAAAAAGAGTTGGAAGGGCAAGCTTGACAAAAACCTGAGGCGCTTCAATTTTTTTTGCAAATTTTCCATTTTCGCCGGCTCATATATCGGAGACGGTAACACATAGAGACAAAAGTAATACACCATTTTGTAGGGAATTTAGTAACCTTTAATTTTGAATAGCATAAAATTTGCTGTGCGACGCATCATTTTCGAGATATGCGCCAATAACTGAAAAATGGGACCTTTGAGCCTCCCCCCCCCCCTCGCGCGGCACCTGAAATCGATGGGACTTTATTAGGCGTTGTTCGGGGAACCTTGTTACGGTACATTCCCTTATTTTGTACACGTATACATAAAGTGCTGACGGCTGTCTCAATGGAGATTGGGGTGGGTTATTAATTCGCGATATAAGGGCGGAACGATAACTTACAAGGTGCGTTAAAAAGGGCGCCACCTATTTTTCTGTAAGCCCTAAGGCGTTGAGAGTGAAAAACAGGAAAAGCCTCTGATGAACACGCCGGCCTTCAGGTAAAACAGTCTGATCTTACCTGATCCACCAGCTTGGTTCCTGCAACAGAAAAGCAACTAAGGTGGGATTTGGGGGGGAGTTCGTTAAGTTACTCTTCAATAAAAGCGTGATTGCACAAATAAATGAATTTTAATAATTAAATGTAAATAAATGAAAATGGTAACATAAATATATATACAGTAAATATTCACAGGTTATAAATGTTATAATACACGAACATAATAAATCAAAGTAAACAGTCTTAGACTTGCCAAGACAAGGGGAATCGATTCACCCAGGGCCTACGAGACCGAGTTCTTATTTAACGTAAAGAAAGCTAGAACCTCGGAGTCGCAGCCCTGCACAAGATAATATAATTCATGACTAAATTAATAACTGTATTTATTATTAGTTATTACGGAACACAAATAACTGCTACCAACTTAACTGGATAGCTTTAGGAGCTTGTCTGCATAGCTTTAAGAGCTAAACTCTTAAATGATTGTTCGAAACGAAAGTCTACGTTAAATTAAATTCAAGCATCAATCAATTGCAAGCATTGAGACGGAATAATTACGGTATTGAAGTCTGGGCGGTAATAGTCGATACATAGATAACTGCAAGTTCAGTACCTTATCGGTGGTGTGGCTGTCAAACGGTTTTACCCTTAGCACATTTTGTTTAACACTAGAGGCCTTTAGGCGCTCTGCGGAACGGAACTTCTCCGCAGTGGTGTCGAGCGGACGAGGCTGAGGGCTGACAGGACGGGCGGAAGAGCGCTATTCGTATCGGCAGGCGATGAAGATGAAATTTTAATCACTTCACAAACTCTTCGTAAACGATAATACCGGAACAATATTTATTATCTTCACGATACTATATTTTACTTAGTAAACGATAATTCCGGAACAATATCTTTTATCTTTACGATACTATATTTTAATTAGTAAACGATGATTTCCGGGACGATATCTACTAGCGAACTTGTAAACGGTAATTTACGGAACGATAAATACTGGTTAACTTGTAAACGGTAATTTGCGGAACGATAGGTACTAGTTAACTTTCTAGAACATGTCGTGACGAGAGGCGAAACAGAACTTAACCTCTTTTTCGTCCGAAGAGCCAACGTGAATTAGTATTTTTAGGGGGGATGGTGTTAAAAACGGGCAACCGATTGGCTGACCGGCTTACAGTGCGTGGGCGATGTACTTCGTTTCCCACGGTAATTTAATATCCTGTTTACCCGAGAACTCCCAGTCAAAAATCCTGGAATTCAGGCGCCACTCTGCAATTCGAGCGTGTCGAAACGAGAGTTGGGAAGGACAAATGCGCTCATCGGGCGCAATGAAATGGTGACGTATTACACTGGCCCCAAAGGATATAACAACCTCCCCCTACACATTCCTGAAACTTTTGGAACTACATGATTTAATGCAGCAAAACCACCTTTTTTGGTCTAATTTGCCTGGACTAAGATGCAGCGTGACGATATTTCGTGACGCGAGAACCTATAACTCGCCTCCGTATAAGTGTTTTCAACACTAAAAATATTAATATTTTGAAAAAAACCCCGACATATTGACAAAATCATACTCCTGTATAGTAACTAACGACCTGCTTGATTATGCTCCACTGACGTTTCTCTCAGTGAAACATAAAATTAAGCATATAAATATTAAATATTTCTATTGCTACTTATAATAACTTCAATGTTACAATTAATTTGAATACTACTAATTAGTTTCATTAGTTTTTCCTATATGTTTCGAATAATAAAATGAAAATACTACAATTTTGATATTTTTACTTTGCCACCCAGCCAGGTGGAAAGTGATCACTTTCCACCTGGCTGGACGGTGACAGTCAAGGTCCGTCGAGCATGCGTCTATACTAATATTCTAAGGTTGCCTACTACCGTATCTTGAAATGGTGACCGATTGCTACCCCTCGCTAAAGCCCTAGTTCTCAGTGAGTGACGTCATTCGGGTAAGCAATCCCCGTCGCTTTCGCTGTGTTTCGAGATTCAGGGTGCATTGATATGTGTTTAGTTAAGTTATAATATTATTTTCAACACATTTATTTAAAATAACCGAGTTAAACGGTTAATTGATCTATTTTTAGTTAACTTATAATTTTATTTTAAAGGCATTTATTTAAAAAACTAAGCGAAACAGTTAATTGACACGTGTTTAGTTTTATTGAAACCGTAAATTTATGGTTTGATGTGATGAATTCATAAATATACCAAAAAACAGTATTTGTTCTAAAGCAGGGTATGGCATACATCTTAGTAAACAAAATAGAATATTAAATTCTATGTATGAAATAATTTTAAATTTAAAATATAAACGTAAAAGAACTTTACAGATATTTCAAAAAGGTATACTAATGTCAATAAATTCCATAAAAAATTTGTATTCCGATATGAAAGCATCAAAGCAAGATATTCCATTGACTATATATTAACATATAGAGTTAATCAAGATAGTTTGGAAAACCTATCTTCACAGATACGCCATCGTGGTGGTTTGAATGACCATCCAACACCACTTAATGCACTAATGCCCGGTTTCTGGAAACAAATTTATGAAACCCATAACTTATGTATTCCATAAACAGTCTATAAGGCAGTCCATGACGTATCACGTGATCCTCGTGGAAGGCGCTAATTGGCCTATACGAAATTTGATCACGTGACCTAATGTCAGTAGAGTGCCTTATTCGCTGTTTATGGAATACATAAGTTATGGGTTTCATAAATTTGTTTCCAGGGAAACCTGCCCAAATGCAAGGTAACCTTAATACAGTAGATCAGGGAGACGACAATTATATTGTTGGAAAAGTATTAATGGAAACTGATATTAATTACCGTGACGCGTGACCAGGCAAACTCAAGCACATCTTCTTTAACCGAATTACCCATAGAATTTAATGACCAATCAACGTCTTTAAAATCTCCTATAAAAATCCAAGCAGAAAACGATGAATTGGAGTACGTAGCAGGTTGGATAGCTTATAAATTAAAAGGTACTCGCCCAAAACTAGGTGAATTTACATACAAACTACGTGATGGACACAGTTCTGGTTTACCATCCTGGGTAAAACATATATCATTTGGTGGTCTAGTGAAACCAGCTGATAATTTTATGCAAACTATAACAAGATATAATAGCACATTTGAGCAAATTATGGGTGAAGGGGTCAGTAATACAAAAAAAAATAACAACAAGCTGCTAAAAAAATTTATAGAACATTACCCAAATGCAGACGTTACAGTGGTAAAGTTATTTATCAGGCAAAGGGTATTTATGAGGATAAATTATTTAAATTATAAATACAATGAACAAAAAAAATGTGGAAATCTAAAAAGAAGAGTATGGGATATTAAAGATAAACTAATGAAAAAAATGGTTAAAGTAATGACATAAAAATGCAATCAATTACTGTACAATGTGAAATATTTGTTTTTTAATAAATTTTTTTCGCACTGTAATTATTTATTTAATACTAATAAGTGGTAGAAAATTGTAAAAATATATTGTAACATAAAATAACAATTACTAACAAGCAAATGCTTGTTGCCTGGTATTCTAGCACTTTCCAGTATTTTAAAAATAAATTAAATTATTGTTGAATTCCTAGTGCAGACCCACACTTTAAGCATTTACTCGGGCGCTCTTACACGCGTGACGTCACAGCTGCTTTCCTTCCCCTGACGCCGCGAAGCTCTGTTGATGTTTAGTAGGCAACCTTAGAATATTAGTATATACGCATGCTCGACGGACCTTGGGTGACAGTTAGTAAACGTCAAGTTTCCAACTTACAAAAATGTCAGAAATGCTGTCATTACATATATGGTTGAAAATAAAATATTTGACTCGGTTATGTAAAAACTGTGCATGGTAACTAAGCGGCAAGTAATGCATTCAAATGTCCGTATTCAAAATTTCAGGGGACAATGTGTATAAACCACGGTAGAGAAGACTTATCGGCCTCGCAGCTAATAATACTCTCCTGAGCTTGGTATATAAAATACTATTTGTATGTGTTTATTGAGAGCTGTACATTTTATTTATCTATGTTTTCACAAAGTGTATGCAACATTTGCTGAAAGTAAACATTTCTTAATTTAAATAGTAAATCTTTTGTGTATTCATAATCAAAAGGAACTTCAAGTGTTACAAAGCTTTGATCACAAGATGAAAACACAATAAAGTCACATGCTTCCACATTTAAAAGTATCATGCGAATTTGCACTTGTGCATAATAAGCGTGCCTTCTTTTTAAATATAGGTGGCCATTCTCATCTACATTTAAAAATTCACAAGACTGAACAACTTCATTGGCTGGTAGTCTTGTTCCTAAAACACTTTATATTACACATTTTATTAAGTTTTGTACATTGTATTTTAATAATTTACGTGCATATGGGCATTTAATTTCCAATAATTTAGTGGCAATACCATTTTCAATTATATTCCCATTAGGTGATGCAGCAAACCAAGGACTAGTTTGTCAAAAACAATTAACCCACTTTCGACGACATGAACATTATAGTAACTGAAAAAAACAACATAGTACTTATATATTTTTAAAAATATAATGAAAAGGTATTTACTCAGCATATGCATTCCTTGCCACTGGTTCCCATTTTATTCCATGTGCTGTATATACATTTGAAAACTCCTTAACATTGAAGTATGCTTCTACTTTCTGTTCCCAAGCTTCTTTGGAATACGTATATAAAGAATAACAACGAGATGCTGTTATTCTGTACTTCCTATACTCTTTCCAGTGCTTTTTATTGTAATGAGTTAAATGGATAACTTCTTTAGCATTGCATACAATTTTGGTGTTAAATGTATTCACACAACATTCTCCGACTATATTTAATATGGTGTTCATCAATTCTGCTACAAGTTTCGAATCGTCTTGCCTATCTATTATATTTCCAAATAGTGTTTTTAGATTCGCTTCCTCATTACAAATTTGTTGTTGTACATTGGATTGATTCCTGGAAAAAGAAACGAAAGCAAGAGAAAACGAAAAATAAACTTTTGAAAGAGAAAATTAAAAATCACAAAAGTCCTGATATGGCACTAAATATTTCGCTGTATACAGAAACCTGTTATCGATGCATGCAGCCTCTACCCTCATCATAATCGCCAAATTGCAGTTAATATTTGCAACATCGTTTTTTGTTTGCGGGTGTAGAGGGAAACATATCTTCAAATCGCTTGCCTGCAATATATTTTTCCTGTCCTGATTTAGATGTGCTGGGTTTTAGCCATTGACACTCCTTACTGATTTTAGTGGAAGAATCATTCTGGTTTATTGCAAGAACCACCGACGAAATATGTTTACAATGGCCTGATATTCCAGCGATACATTCACATTTGGCTTTAGAAACGTTCCTGCTGTTATTCATGTTATCTAACTAAAATATAATAAAAATATTGGTGTTTCTTCAAACTTCAAAAGCGTAATGCAATAAATTAAATTAAAAACTTACCTCTAGAACCACTTGGTAAGGTTTAAGGGACACACTAGTTTGCCTAATCACTTTTGCACTAATTTCACAATATGGTTCACTATTAGTTTCGCATAAATCTAGAACGTGGCCAGAATTAAATAGATTTTGGCCTTTTTCAATATTTCCATTGGAAATAATAAATAGGTTGAAACCCAAAATAAATAATCTTCTTCATCATTATATTATTTAGTTAATTTATACTGTACTACCATTAATTATGGTTAATATATTTTACAACTACTATAATTGCAGTTAGGTACAATATAACTTCCAATACAGACAATGGCTCTAAACATGTATTTAACGAAAAAAACTTTTAAACCGCAACTTTAAACGTCAAATTCAAATAAAGTCCGTTATTTTTTAAAGATCCACCATCTGTTGATTTCAGTTGGTATAATAAAAAAAATTGAAATTTTTGTCAATATATGGTAACATTGATTCAAAGATCAATCAAAATGTTCTGTCAATTTATGAGTGCGCATCACCACATTTCAAATTTAAATTATTTAAAATGTTAATTAAAACATAAAGAAGACAAGGTACTCTAATATAAGATTTATTTTTATTGATGAAACCCCGATTTACAAAAACGATCTGCTACTAAATCTTGGACTATTGACAACCTTCCCAAGAAAGATTAGAAATTAAGGAAAACAGGTTTACAGTGCTCCATCCTGGGTGTGTTGAGGTTTCTTAGATGGATGTAGTTTGCTTTTAAGACCCAGAAACAATGATCGGGATTATCACAAAACGATGAATAGTCAGCTATTTAAAGAGTGGATTAATCAATTAATTCCAGCTCTACCATCTGATGGTTTTAAAACTGTTATTATTTTTGACCCATGTCATTCTGTCTGTTTGGAGAGACCTCCAATATATTATTCCAACAAAACTACAATGGGAAATTATTTAATAAACGTTCCATTTTAACTTACATGTACAAAAGTTCAATTATGGCAGTTGATAAATAATTTAGGACAAATGGACAACTTTATGTTCAAAATATACCGCCAATCGTAATATATCAAGGTGAAGATTCGGATACAGATTCAATTTTGAACCATATCTCTCATATGATGATTCAGAATTTGAACCGCCCGAATCCGATTCTGAAAATAATCCCAATTATTCTAATGCCTGAATACATTTTTTCTATTCTTATCTCGAATTATTTATATATTAATTATTATAAAATTATAATACTTCTTATTAAATCGAGCAAATTTACATAAACTCAGCATATATCCACATAAATCAACAATATTTAACAAAATATATGAAAATACTTCTTGAAAAAGCACTTTTCAAAATTAACCATTAAATTTATTAGTCCTAACCCTACTTTAAAAATTACTAAAAAATTTCACCAGCAGCGTTGCCAAACATACTTTCGAAAGAAATTGCAAGGTTGGTGGACCTTTAAAAAAAACAGACTTTACAGATATTTGAATGTTTACGTGATGTTTACCATCCAATTCTTACGCAAACCATCGGTGGCGGCGCTGGCAAGCAATATTCGCTAAAGTCACTGTATAGCCCTAGCCTGTTGCTACGCGAAGTGTGACGCGGCATGCGAAGACCATACAGTAATATTCGCAACCTGCCTATTGGTTGACGTTTAAGGTGCTGATTAGTAACTACCAACTGTATGAGAGAATTTATCGACTAATACACAGTATACATATTAGAAGAATTTTATCTCGTCATTAGGTAGGTAGGTACGCTTTGAAATGGTCAAACTTTTTATACTTATTCGACGTTTTATGTATGTATGAACTATCTTTTATAAGCTTCTAATAATTATAAAAGAACCTCATATCATTGCTGAAGCAAGTAGTGTAAATGAAACACGATGACATTTACTTACTTCTTTTGTGAAAATTGTGTAGTACACTAACCCGGCAGAGTCGAGTTGGTTCCCAATCCCTTTAATGACCCTTAATTGCTTTTGCATTGAGGGACGAGTTGGTTCCCATGAGTATCTTAAGCATTTCTATAAGTATTTTGATATTTTGGTAACATTCAAAGAAAGTTGCTAATGATTACCTAACTATTTAAGTAAGGGCGGAGGTTGTCTACAACCAATCATAGTTGTATATTTGTAATACAGAGGGTTGTTATCTGCTTTTGTAAATTTGAAACAGTTAGTTGTAAATTGTCATCTACACTTTACAAACATGAGTTCTTTATATGTCATGTACAGTTAAAAAAGCAAACAATTGTTAGTGATAGACAAATTCAAGTTTGGTTTTTAAAAAGTGCTGTATAGTGCCATATAGCCCACTCGGGAACCAACTCGATTTATAAGTTACCTACTTTTACCTTTGCAAGCGGGAACCAACTCGACCCCCGGATTATGAGTAAGGTAATTTATATCTACTGATAACGGGAACCAACTCGTCCCCGTCCCACTAACCAGCACTGAGCATACCTAAATTAAAATTCCCACCATAAACTTTGTTTATACTTCAAGACTACTGGAACTACTTCTAACTCGATTGTTTGTTTTTGCAATGTCAATAACACACTATAGCTATGCCCGAGTCTGGTATGTCAACCGCTAGGTATGCAAATACGAGGACAAAAAGATGTAGTGCAGTTATGTACTAATAGAAATATTGTAGTTGACATCATAGAACGACCAGTTTGACTTGATTACCCTAAAGTGTGAATTGTTCAACAAAACTATGGTTCTTCACTGGACTGCTATAGATATGGATAGGACAACGAGGGCCAGGCTAAAGTGCGGCAGTGATAAAAATTAAATTTACCTATAGTTAGCTACCTAAGACTATGCTACTATGCTACAAACGGCGTAATGGTAGGTAGTAAGGTTATATTATAAATCAGCAAGGCCAGCGACCTACAAAGTGTAAGTATAATTATGTTGCTCGCCAAAGGTGGAAGGTCACGAACATAATGATAACACGACGCAATAAAACGCAAATCTTAAGTAGCTACTTAAAACAATAAACTTACCCACAAAACACAGTAATATTGATAATAAGAAAATAGGCGAAGTAGTAGGTAAAAATGTTACAAAATATTAAAACGGATCCCATCACGTTTATTACATAATTAACCGAGCCAAGGTTAGCTGCTTATGACCACAGAACATGTAATTTTTATGACTAGGCTTGAGCCGATAATATGCCGTAAAGAATCGGCATAAATAATAAATATGCAGTATAATATTCAGCAAAAGATGGTCAATATATGCACGAAGCATGCAGTAATCCTGTGATACAGCCACTAGTATATACAGAGTGATGATTTAAAGTATCGCACAAAATTCATATTCTGGTTATTTGATGTTTTTGCGGCAAATCCTGAGACCCGTCGATTTTTGTTTTTAAATCGCCATTAGACATATAATTTTCAACCCCCCACCCCTCAACCCTAAGTGCTAGCAACCCCAACTTTAAAAATTTAAATAGAAAGATACCCTTTGTGATGCCTCTTTTGATAGGTCTGTTTATTCTTAATATAACCAAAAAAGTTTTTCAAAATCGGTTGATAAATAACGGAGATATTTAACAAAATGTAATATTGAAATTATTAAAACCATGCTCAAAAATAATAACTATCCAGATAATTTTATTGACAAAAATATTAAAAAAAGACTAATTAAATTAAAAAATAAAAATAATAATAATGATTCCATCGACTTACAACCAAATTTTTTCAATGCAGAATTCAACAATAACCAATTTAACATACAACAAAAAAAATTTATCTCCCTTCCTTATATTCCTAAACTTTCAAGTCAAATAGAAAAAGTTTTAAAACAATATAATTTCCAAATTGCTTACAAAAACCACAATACATTAGGTAAAATGTTTTTTAATCCCTTAAAAGACAAAGAACACTTATTAAATGAGACAAATTTAGTGTATCAATTAGATTGTAATTTTTGCAACGCTTGTTACATAGGTCAGACAAAACAAAATATAAAGAAAAGAATCAATCAGCACAAAAATTCAATAAAAACAAAAATTTTAACTCCTTCAAAAAATAACACAGCTCTTTCTGATCACGCAGTTGATAAACTTCACAATTTCAACTTTGATAACCCTAAGATATTACAGAGGGAGACAAATTTGGGGAAGAGATTAATTTATGAGATGTTGGAGATTAGAAAGAGTCCTAATGCAATTAATTACCGCTCTGATATAGAAAAATTAAATATTGTTTATCATAGTCTTTTCTAATCTCTTTCATCTTGTATTTTCTTTTCTTTTCTTTTCTCTTTTGTTTCTCTCTGTAGTTTTTTGATTTTTATTTATTTTGCAGCACTTTATATTTTATAAATTTTGGGTATTGGTATAAATGCTCTTCTTTAAATATTTTAGTGTATTGATTCTACCTTCCCTCATGTAGAAGGCTATCAATCTTCGTTTTACGTTTTTAACTTTCAATAGAATATATTATATAGAATTTTTCTATCATTATGAAACGTGTAATAGTTTTGTGGCGTGTTTTTAATTCCGCCACAAAACAAATAAATATGGATCTTTAATTAACTTAACAAATTGATTTATTAATATTTTATAAATTTCAAGGTAAGTTCTAGCCATTTTGTTTTAAGAATGTTCTTTTACCAAATATTATTTTTATAGCACTGAAGAAGTTACTGTAATGTAACGAAATATATCTGCTTTCTTTTTTGTGTTTTTTACAATGAATAAATGCTGGAATAATCCCTAAATTTAATTTATTAGTATTAGTATTATTTTATTTGAACATTTGTTAATAGGTAGAACTTTTACAACACCAACCACCCTTAGGGGTTCTTTTGACTTTGACGCATGCTTTATTGTAGAACGAAAAGCATGATGCGCACAAAATAGATTCTTTACTATTCGATCTGCCGAGGCAAATTTTATAATTATTTATTGTACCTAGTTCCCATTATCTTTTGTATTTATTTTTAAACGATCTAGTAATTTGAAATAGGGGTCAGGTGTGAAATTTTCTTCTATTAAAGGTATTGATGTTATAGCTAATTAACAGTAAATGAAAAACTAACATTTTTAAAAATTCTGAATTGTATTTTATTTTAACAAATTGGAAACCATAAACAACCTTTTTGATTTATTTGTAAAGTAAAAAACTTTCCCTAGCAACTATCAGCCGTATTCATAAACAAATTTAGTCGTTACTAACGCGCAACTAGTTTAGCCTGGACCAAACCCTATGCATATTCCTAGGT
Organism: Hemicrepidius hirtus; assembly: GCA_963082805.1. Taxonomy (NCBI): domain Eukaryota; kingdom Metazoa; phylum Arthropoda; class Insecta; order Coleoptera; family Elateridae; genus Hemicrepidius; species Hemicrepidius hirtus. The sequence goes on from OY720165.1 coordinate 9,602,783, forward strand.
ATAGGGTTTGATCCTGGCTAAACTAGTTGCGCGTTAGTAACGATTAAATTTGTTTTTCTACGATCATGCACAAAGTGACACCTTTATTATTAGGAGTAGAAAGAGTTCTTTTTATGTTGAGCTCATATTGCGGCCGAGGCGCACGCGCTGAGGCTGTGCAAGTGAGCGAAACACAAATAAGACGTTCTACTCCGAGTAATATATACTATTTTTTCTTCAAGTGTAAAAATATTCTGTTGCTGTAAATAAATATTTCCTAAAAAGTCATTTCCACAAGACAACGCTCTCCCTTCTACCAACCTTGGGGGCGGAGCTATGGGCAAAATACTGCCGTTGCCATGGATACGTAAATACATTATTGTACTATAGTAACATTATTTTCATTTTTTGACTACTAACAAAATGACTTCCTTCTACATAGCCAGTTCTGTACAACAATACGGATATTATGATACGCTTGAAGAAAATAGTATATTATATTATTAGGAGTAGAAAGAGTTCTTTTTGTGTTGAGCTCATATTGCGGCCGAGGCGCACGCGCTTATGATACGCTTGAAGAAAAAAAAATTTATTGCACTCGCATACGTGCGTGCGGTGAAAATACAAAAACATTGCAAGAACCACGTTTATTGATATACAAATGCATAATTACCTTTACATTTGACAGTTAAGTATTATAATCTTGAATGTTTCGCATATTTTCGAAGATCAACGTTATCTTTTACTGCAAGTAGTGCAAGTGTTGTCCTCAACATATAGGTAATAATAGTCGACGATTTTAAACGTTTTGATTGTTCATAGAAATACCTATGCAACTTTTACAAAATTAAACGTAATGACGTCTGTATTTACTTTTTGTTGTTTACTAAAATGACAGCTTGGTTGGTATGTAATGTTTACGTCTAGCAGAGCAACCTCATTCATTAATAACTGCTGAATACAGAATGCTGCGATAAACACTAACTTTCTGCACATGTTGCATAAATAACTATTATTAATACGGCTGTAACCTTTTAACAAGTGCCTTATACAACCCCTTTTTAAAACTCTTTACTGAATTCGCTGCGCCCCATTGGTAGCTGGATGAAATGATGAGGAACCATCATGTTTTATCCCGTTATTTACACAAAAATATGTAAAGTCTACTGATCTAAACTGACTACCGTTATCTGTGCAGATTTTGTTGGGCAACCAAACCTTGCAAATACCTCCCTTAATTTCTCGATCGTTGCACCAGTATCAGTCGAAGTCATCTTAAAAACTTCTGGCCGCTTACTTTATGCATCCGTTAACGGTAAATACGTCATGTTGCTATTTACTGGACCCAAATAATCAACATGCACCCTGTCGAATAGATATAACCCTAGGGACCAAGTTATTAAGCTGACTTCTGGTGGTTCTGGCTGAAAGCCGCGCACACTTCACAACTCTTAACATACTGCTCTATGTCTCGATCTAACCCAGGCCACCAAAAATATGCCCTCGCTTGACCTTTCATTTTAACCATACCTGTATGTGTGGAATGTAATTTTCTTAATAATTTCAACCTGAGTTTTACTGGAACGGTGACTGTATCCCCACATCACTACCCCTTGGTCTACACACAGTTCATCTTTCCGGTGCATATAGGTTTTTTACTCTTGCGGACTATCCTTGACCGCTGGAAATTCCTTGCTATTCAAAACATGATTACTTTATTTAGGATGGGGTCCTTCGTAGACTCAACCCTAATTAATTTAGAGTCCATTGGTAAGAACTCTTCGACAAAGTTGAAATAATCGTAGCTTACCTCTTCTTCTTTACCGTTCACCTATCTAAGGGTAACCGAAACAGTCCGTCTGCCCGGAAGTTTAAAGATCCCTTAATGTGTTCCATTTTATAGTCAAACCCTGATAGGAATAACGCCCACCTTTTCAACCTACCCGCAGCCATTTAAGGTACCTATCCCTTTGTTCTCCCCAAACAACGCTAGTAATGGTTTATTGTCACAGGCCAAGATAAATTTTCTCCCCGTCAAGTATTGATAAAATTTTGTAGCTTCAAAGTAAATTGCTAACGCTTCTTTGTGAATTGTACTATAATTTAATTCCGGAGGTGTTATAACTCTCGAGGCAAAAGCTACTGGTTTTTCTTCACCCCCTTCGTACATATGCGCTAGCACCGCTGCTACACCGTAGCTAGATGCGTCACATGATAATTTCACTGGCAACTGCTGATTAAAATGTACCAGTACTTGGTCAGACGCAATTGCCTGCTTTGAAATGTTGAATGAATTCTCGCATTCTTTTGACCAACAAAATCTTGTATTGTTTTAAGTAATTCGTATAATGGTTTTAAAATATCTGAGAATTTATGTACAAACCTTCCGTAGTAATTGACTAAACCCGAGACCAAAGCTAAAAAAGCCCGAACTTGTGTAGAATTAGCATATTCTTGTGTTTAGGCGGGGATGTATTTAAGATTGCTCTAACTTTAGTTTCATCCTTCCGCAGCCCTTGTTTATCTATTATGTGCCCCAAATACCTAACGACATTGAAAAAATCTACACTTATTTAAGTTTAATTTGAAACCAGCATCTAGTAGTTTAATAAAAACGCTCTCTAAATTTCTCCTTTCTGTTCTTCCTTTGTGCCCCCGTCACTATTATATCATCTAAAAAATGTACAGCACCCTTTGTACCAACCAACGTATTCTCCATTATTTTCTGAAAAATTGCACAGAAATGCAGATGCAGATCTTCTAAATATATATTAACTGTCGGTTTATAATTTGCACACAACCTAATGCTCCCATTTTTTTTTCAAAACGGGCACCAAAGCAGTGCCCCAATCAGTAGTATGTCTTAAACCATTTCTGGCTTAGGTCCATAGTATCTTCATAAATGACTGTTAAAGTTGGTGCCACAAAGTTGTTGAACTGCTAATTCAAGTACTTTTACATTCTAGGAAACTAATTTACGATGACACTAGAGTCAGATTAAAAAATGCGACTTGTTAATAAGTATCCTAGATTTCGAAAAGGCAATAGCAGTAACAATGAAATTCCAGCAGTTTAAACATGTTATGGCACTAATTTTAGTAGTATTTTATGAAAAAACCAAATTGGTTCCAAAGCTTTTGACTTCATTTTGCACATAGATTAACTCCTTGAAATTATGTTCATGTAGGTAGGTACCGAGTTCCCCAACTCCCTGTAAAATAGTTATTTTTTATACAAGACGATAAAATTATATTTTATCGACAAGCGGAAAGTGTTAATTCACGAGTGATGAAATCGCGAGTGAATTAATTTTCGCGAGTCGATAATTAAATTTTATCGTCGTGTATAAAATTCTATTTTTTTCTATAGCAGATATTAAAAAAATAAGAAAAATTTGTAAAAATAACAATTTAAAATTAGATTATATTAAACCCAAAAATCTCAGTAGCAAAGGTTTCCATTCGGTTTCCATGGAGGTTCCAGAAAATTAAAGTACTTTATCTATCCTTGCGGTTTAAGTGTTACTTTATCTACCCTTGCGGTTAAAGTAATAATTGATCAACTATTTTTAGTCGAACAAAGCACACTTTAACATCTGCTATAGAAAAAAGTAATAATTATTTGTCACTTAAAAATTCTAAAATAGTATATTGTACAACTAGTGCTGAAAATATCCATTCAGCACGAGTTGTACACTGTGCTTTTCCGACGACCACAACTTTTCCGACCACCACTTAATTCTGTTTTAAAAATAGCAAAATAAAAAAGATTATTAATTATAACATTTTATCATCCATATCGTCCATATCAAGAGCAAAACTAAATAAAATATAAAATTATGTGAATTAAATGTATTTAGGTACCCCTTTTATTTATTACAATTTACCAATTTCCTTAACAAAAATTCGGCTAGTATTTATATCGCGCTAGTAGGTACTTCAGTTCGTTGCATCTGCTACAATTTGACGTTTCAATATTTAATTTTTAATAAAAAAAATGACGATTTTCAAAGTGGCCAACTATTTTGTATCGTCTAGCGTGTGAAATATATTGCACACGCTCATTTCACTCGGTTTCGTTGCCATGCGAAATATACAATTTTCAGTAAGAGTAAACCGTGTGAATTTAGTTACATTTCATAGTGGTCGACGGAAAATTAGTTTTCATAACATGTACCTATATGAAATTTGTTAGTGTTGTTCTAATCACCCAGTTATTTTTATTTTAGTTTAGAAGATTTCCAGAAATAGGTACATTTTATTTGATTTTTATAAATATCAAAAACATTAGAAATTGAGTTTATATCCATTAATTATTTCACAAATTTGCTTGCAATTTACTTGTACCTATTTATTTTTTATATTTTTTATTATTATGAGTTTAATAAACCTATTACAACAGATTTATGTATTATACATTCCAACAATACAAACTTACAGTATTTGTGGCACCATACACTCGTATTAGAATTTGGATCATCATATGATACCTGACGCCTCAAGTTGGTGAATATTCTATCTACAGAACTGTCAGTACTGGGCTGAGGACAATCCTCAGTGGATGCGAGGTTCCCAAAAGCAGTATCCCGAAAAAGTTAATGTTTGGGCAGGAATTATTGGCCATAGAATTTTGGGACCAGTGTTTTTAGATGGCAATTTGAATGTGATCCGCTATTTAAAGCTACTGCAACTTGAATTAACACCCGCCCTTGTAATTTTGTTTCCAGATCTGAAAATCCTGCACAATAATTCCATCTGGTTTCAACAAGACGGGGCTCCACCCCATTATGCTGTCACTGTGCAGGAATACTTTGATACAGTTTTTCCAAACAAATGGATAAGAAGACGGGGCTTTGTTGAGTGACCAGCAAGATCACCGGATCTAAAACCCCGTTAGACTTCTTTTGTGGGGACACCTCAAAAGTTTATAAAGAAAAGTTCAATACTGTAGATGAATTAAAACGTCGAACAACTGAAAAGATTCGAGCAATTACGCCAGAAATGATAAACAATGTACTATAAGAGGAAACGGTATCTCGACTTGGACATTGTCAGATGGTAAATGAGAGACAGTTCGAGCACGTAATTTTGCTAGAATTTGGTTGTATCTATGAGTTTACCAGTTTCGTAGATTGATTGTTTTTCATGTTAATTGTTGGTTCTTTTTAAATAATTTGCTGTTATGACGTAATATAGTAAATTCCAAAACTTTATGTACTTCAAGGTCATACAACTGAAGTGTACAACGACGTACGCAGAACTGTCAAATTGACAATTACAGCGGCGTAACATGAATTATACATCTTAATAAGTGTAGCAATCATTAAAAATTGTAAATTGAGGGTAAAGCGAAAAACTTAGAACATTAAAAGGAACGAAAAAATATATATCTCCTGCACTGATCTGGACGAGCTACATCGGCGCACGTATGTCTATAACTTAGTTCGTATGACCTTGAAGTACATAAAGTTTTGGAATTTACTATATTAATGTTTGGCAAATAACAATTTTTCAAATTTAAAAAATGAACATCGCAGAAACTGTCAACTTCAAGAGCACGATATAAATTCAGCTGGACCAAGCTTACAAAGTTGAAAGGGGGCATGTCCGGCGCTGATATAGTTTTTCAAAGTACAGTCAAAATAAAAACATTTAGGCGGCAAATTTAAATAATTGTAAATACTTTTCATTCGAAGAATTCGATGACCTTCCGAATGATATTTCTTACTTCAGAATGAATTATCTTCCTCGATTTAACATTCATAGTTAACAGATTTTGAACGTCAAAACAATCTGACAAACACTGAAATTATTAAAATTTCAAACGTCAATTGAATTTTTCCGGTGTATGTACTTTTGAGTAGCATTGTTTGCTATTGGTTGATGTATTGTCGCGCCTTGTCTTTCAAAATTTAGTTGACATATTTTCCGGGGCATTTGTAAGCTTGGTGGAGCTGTACTTATTCAGATGCAGAATGACGTCTTCTGTCGAAATCCGTCAAAAAAAGTATGGGGGCCATTTAAAAAATTGACGTTACCACAAAAAATTATAGTCGCAAAAAGAATTGAAACACCTTAAAATATGCGCCACAATTTAAATCGCTATACCTGTGCGAGCGTTTTCCAGAAAACACATTATTTTGGTAGATAATGAATTTATTCTATACTTGTTACTCACCTTGTATAATGAGTTCTCGGAGTTTTGTCGACAATATCAAATAAATATAAACAGAGTAATTCATGATAGCGTGCCCAACTATACAATACAATATGAGCAACCAAAACCCCTGATCCAGCCACGCCACGGAAATACCTAGTCTGTCCCCACCTAAATCAGACTATAATCAATTTTAATGTTTACAATATTGACAACTGTCAAAGTAATAATAATTATGGGGTAAGTAAAGACAAACTAACCACCCCCATCACCCTCTTGATCTTCTAACTACATATCCAGGATTAATCAATAAGTGGTTACAGTTGAGGTACGCTAAGGGGGCATCTGCGTCAACAATTATTTAATGGAGTCTATGACGTCATGAATTACTCTTTTATATTTATTTATTGTTTCTCAAAACGTCGTTTACTTGAATGGGTCTCTCAAACTGCCAGAGTGGGGTTTGAGCAATATGAACATAATAAAAAAACAACAGTGATCATGTGCTTTAATAAAAACTTCTTGGACGAAAAAAATACTAATTAGTAAACGTTCTTTTCCACTACTAGATTTAGAAGCTATTTAGCTATTTAAAAACAATTGATCTATCGACACGCTAGCCCGATGCCTTTAAAATTATGCCAAATATTAAATATTATTCACCCTCATAATACAACAACCACTTTCTTAAGCTTATTTATTTCAATCTAGTATTGTTTCTTATTAATTAAAATAATATGAATACAACTAATTAATAAAAATAATAACAACTGTAAAATAACATTTTATGGGCTTATAAAAAGTATACTTTTAATACGTAATTCACAAAAAAAATTACAGTTTTATACTGTTGCAAGATTGGTACTACAAAATTACCAGAAAATTCGATTGATGACGTAATGCACCATTAGCGTGCCCCAACTATAGCATGTGTTGTTTTTCTAAAGCGTGGGAATAGCCACCTCAAGATGATTTTGCGTTGTGTGTCAAAGTGACCAACCACCCGTAGGGGGACTTGCATTCTAGCACGGGTGTGATACAAATCCATTTTTGTATTGAAGCTACATCAAATCTTGTAAATAAAATGTAATAAAATATAAAAGTGTTTGCATACAAAGAAAATCTACAAGATCCTTATATAGTTATGATGCATTACATAGTAAAGAAAATTTTATCATTTTCATCTTAGTTATTATTCTTGATTGTATTAATCAAAGATTTTGAATGGTATTATTAAATAATGTTTTAATATTGAATTCATATTGTTTTATTATTTGAGTGATTTGTTCCCGAAGGACGTTTAAACGTCCTTCGGGAACAAATAATTATATTAAGCTACATAAAGTGACGCGACGCCGGCGCCGTCTTGCAAATAAATATTATTTATGTACGATCGATCAATAACAACTGTTTTTTAGACCTAATTTTCAGGCGTAAACCTAGTCTTTTTGGCCCTCGGGCCGTAATTATGTTTTTGGCCCGCTGATGGCACTTTTCTAATTAAGGAATAATTTTATTTTTGTTTGGAATACAAGTATTAACACAGTTATTTGTTAATATGAACATTTATATCTATCTTACAGTTATTACAATTACTTATATTAAATGCGGAAGGAATGGTGTTTATCAAAGATTCACTGATAACGCTTTCATTAGTACCATCATTCTCTAACGTAGAAAGAATGGTGTTTATCACAGAGGTATTGCGAACGTTTTCATTACTGACAGCATTACTTGTTGAGGGTACATGAAGACCTTCGCCTACCATAACCTTTTGTGCAATTTTCATTTTATTTTGCAATGAATCCTCAATATAAGTCTCAGCCACCGCCGAGGACTTCCAGCCACCATGACGTTTGATACTGATCAAGTCTGCGCCCCCATTAGCTAAAAGAGTAGCGAAGGAACGTCAAAAGCAGTGTCCTGTATAGGCACCTGCATCCGGCATATTCAAAAATTTGGCTACTGTTTGCGGCACTTGTCCCAGTGTATTTTTTCCTACAATCTGCGATGTACACTTGCCATTTTTGTAATACACAAAGAATCATCGATGCTCCGTGTGTGATGGCCGTAAAAACACGTATTTTCGAAATATTTGTAGAAAATTCAGTGCTAGTTCTTGATCGTTGTTAATGACTGTAAATGTTCTGTTGATTTTGTTCTTTGTCTTATTGATTTTTACAATGAGCGCAGACCCTACATCCTCAATATCGTCTAGAGTTAATTGGGCTAATTCGTTTCTACGACATGCCCCAGCGATGCCCATGATTATTGCCACCTACAATATTGTAGAAACTCAGTGAGTATAATTATATTTCGAATTAGTGATTTTCTTACCTTCATCATTAGAAATGTATCATCTGGGGCTTCCAAGAAAAATTTTGTGATCTATTCCATGTTGAGTATTTTTGATTTTTTGGGTTCGTACCCCTCGCTTTGCCTTTTCAGAAAGGCGAACAATCGCTTGAATTGACTGACATCAATGTTTTTCTCAGCTGCCAAATTTGTTTTGATCATTGAGTAACGCGACCAAAGCGAGGTTGGTTTGTAAATTTTACTTTGTTCATCAAAATATACCAGTAAAACATTTTCAGTAATGGTTTTTACCTTATTAACTGCACACCACTTTAAAAAATCATTATGTTTTCTCATATATAGCTTTGGATTTTGGCGGTAACAGATTCAAAGTAATGTTCTTTGCTGCTTCATCAAAATCTGGCACAATGCACGAGAAATCTTCTTCTTTAGACATACTTTTGCAAACAAATAGTGACAAATACTTAAATTACTTACTATTTTTTTTGCAAATAATTTGTTTTTGTTTATACTTGTTGCTGTGGTTACGCAGTTTTATTTGGTCAATGATAAATCGATTTCAAACGAGCGCTTTTCAATTTTTGTTTAAATACAGTTGTCAATATAAACTATAATTTTACGGTTTTTAAAATTTCGATCTTACATAAAGTTTTGTATGCACCTCAGGCGTAACCGACGTCTTTGGCCCTCGGCGTGCTATAGCCCTCCGTGCTTCGCACGTCGGGCTATAATTTTCACACCGCGGGCCAAAAACGCCTGGGTTACGCCCTTGATACATAAATAACTATTTCGCAATACCTGCATTGTAAGTTGATCATTATTAACAAATTTTTATGAATGTAAGTCTAACTTACAATTCATTTACTAGTTACCATGGTTGCAGGGCTGTAATATTTACTTACAGTCCCACTTGAACTGTAAGTAAATATTACAGCCCTGCAACCACGGGTAACTAGTATATTGCTATGCTACTACTAGACCTTAAAAAGGCCCACGTTGGTGTGTTAAAATAAATGCAATGATATGCTCGAATAGTTGTTGTCCTGAAACACACAATAAAAAAATATGTTGGGCGCCAGTATTCCTCTTTTGAATACAAAATAAAATAAAACAACTCTTTTTCCTCAGGGTCGTTTCAGGTTGTCGATGAATAGAGCTAGTTATAAGATGATACCAAATTTGAAATAAAACCTCTTCAACGAAAAACATAAATTTATTCAAACAAGGCAAACAAATAAAAAAAAATTAACTATTTACGAATTAAACCAAATTATTCACACAAAAATTACACAAAATTGAACTGTCAATGTCCAACAATAAAAACCCCCCCAAATAATTTACAAATTGTCACAAAGAAATAAATACACAAATTAAAATTAAACTTATCTTAGATAATCCTAACTCCGGTACTGAAGTTCGAAGATATCCCAGACTTGCGCACGTTAATTTCAAACTGAATTCCCACAAATTTGCAAATGGCTAACAAATTTGCAAAACGAAATTTATATCTTCATTTCACCACATTAAAACAGGTATGTTGCACTTTCAACACTTAATTTTCCAATTATTCAAACTTGAATAATATTGTAGAAACAAGGACCACCTTAACAACTTTCCAAGTTTTCCTTAAATTTTTGACTATAACCTCACATAGGTTCAAGAGGATATTCATGAAAAAGCTGCCTTGTCTTCTGTGCTCTGCTATTTATAACTTCTGCAAATTTTTGGACAAAAGAAGATCGTTGTCATGGTGAATTCAACAGTTAGTAATAAAACTAGAATATCACACCAAAAAGAATTGCAAGTTAATCACTAGAATTAATTAACTTTTCTTTTTAATTATTCCATTCTGGCGCCTGAAAATTTCTTAAAACTTTCTTTATCTTATTGATCCATAAATTTTCCTCTTTCTTTTGATGTAGGATAAAGCTGATTTCGAATCGAACACTTTTGCACACTTTTAACAATTTCACAAAATTTTTCCCTACTCTGTTCTTTTTGTTCAAATTCACTATGATAAACTTATAGCTCACAAACAACTACTCCTTTTTACATAAACATCTTAACATCTAATCAATTTTAAAACCCCTTATTTAAATAAATACAAAACTTTTGACAGTTACCGAAATATAAAAATATCCAGTCATTCATACTTACACACCTTAATTCTAATTATACATAAATTTAAACAACCAAAATAACTATTTACAAAGATTATACATACTTTTTACCCCAATTACAATCATCAAAATCCATTAACCAGTTCAATATTTATGTTTTAATTTAACCGTTCTAATAAAATTGACTTTATAGGTTTTTAGCCATCTAAAGAAGAAGTTCTATCAATAATTGAAAAATTGAAGTAGAATACAACCATCGACGAACTAAAATACACCACATATGGAAAAGAGTTAAATGAAAGAAAAATTAATTTTGAAAACTGAAAACTTGTATCGGAAATGATACTCGCAACCCTAGTTTTTATTATTTTGTGTTTCATACTCAACAATATTTCTAATCCACTGACTAACGGTATTTAATAGAATAAAACTACCATTATTAATCTTATTTTTTTAATCTTAAGTGATCATATCACAGCAATATATTTATGTATTAAGCTTACTTTTGTTCAGTTTTAGGCTACCTAATTTTATTAAAATATATAAATGCCATTTTTACAGGTCGTGGTTATACTTCAATGTTTACTCGTTTTTTATTACTTTTCTTTGATTTTCCGGTATTGCGAAAAATAATTTACTAACCGCGAACTATAAGTGACTTTTAAGGTCTCGAATGCTTAGGAAACCTCGGCCCTACGGGCCTCGATTTCCCAAACTGCATCCTCGACCTTAAAAGTGTCACTTACAGTTCATGGTACGCAATATACTATATGCTAGATATCAGAAAACAAAAAACAAATATATTAAGGCCCAATTGCACCAGTTACACTTAAATAATAAACGTCGCTTAAAAGTTTAATTGTCATCGATACACTTGTCACCAAGAATTATATCCATGGATTCCATGGCAATTAAACTTTTAAGTGACACTTATTATTTAAGTAATAGTAATAGTAATAGTAATTTATTTCCATAAAACTTACATTCGTATTGGATGTGTCAAATAAAATAAATACGATGTGATACACAATACACATATTACTAACATATACATACAAAAGGAAAAGTTAATATACAATACATTAATAGTATGCAATATTATACAGTACACATTGCCCAAAATGGGTGTCAAAAGTTTTCGTCTATATGGTTGTCATTCAGGAACTCATCGATGGTATAATATGTTTTTTCAATTAAAAGTTTTTTGACCGCTTGTTTGAACTTTTTTGGAGTTAGGTTTTGAACATTTGTTGGCAGCTTCTGGTACAGACGAATAGAGTTGATTAAAGGTTTACTTGTTCAATTCTATATGGCGGAATATAAATATCATTTCTTTTGCGGGTTGAATATTTATTGATATCGCCACATTTAGGTAGATCGGTAACGCTCTTCTTTATGTAGCGAACTGCTTCGAGGATGTATTATGCAGCTGACTGTCAGGATGCCCAAGATTTTGAAATGTTGTCTGCAAGATTCTTGCCATGAAAGTCGCGATATGCATCGAATTATTCTTTTTTGGGCTATTATGATATTTTTTACTCCAGCGGAGTTTCCCCAGCATAGGATACCATAAGTTAGGATGGAGTTAACACAAGCAAAATAGTACGACCGTAGGGTTGAAATAGAGATAATGCCCCTTAATTGTAAAATGGCATAATGTTGAGAAGCTAATTTTCCAGTAATTATCTCCATTTGTAAATTCCATGATAGATTTTCATCTGTCAAGGTGCCTAAAAAATTTGTAGAGCTTGTTCCTAGTAATGATAGCGATCCACTCCGGACAAGTATACTAAAATCCCTGCAGTCAGCAATTGGGGAAAACATTATAACATTTGTTTTGGAAGGGTTTAGTACTAAGCCATTTGAGAAGCACCAGTTTGACAGTTTTGCACTGCAGAGGGTTGCTTTAGCACTAAAATCTGGTAAATTTGCTGCCGAGATGATCGAGGAGGTATCATCGGCGTAAAGAGTTAAGTGACAATTTGACAGATGTTTTTCTATGTCGTTTGTAAACACATTATATAGCAGGGGTCCCAGGATGCTTCCTTGAGGGACGCCTGTTGAAAGTTTCTTATCACCCGAGATAGATCTGGTACCTTCACTGTTAAATAATCGGACTGACTGACTTCTATTCGAAAGATAGGATTAAATCCAATCAGCAGCACGGCCACGAATACCATAATGGTGCATTTTGTGTAGCAAAATTTACGCTTTTGACATAAATCGAAGAAGATACCCGCCGATTTCAATTTTGTATTAAAATTTTCTAATATTTGTTTGTAAAAGGACAGTACTGCATCTTGAGTAGAACGGCCTTTTGTGAAACCAAATCGCCTTGGACTTAGCACCTTGTATTTATCAAAAAATTGATGCAATCGATTACCGAAAGCTTTTTCAAAAATTTTTGAAAATGCAGGTAGTAAGGCCACAGGCCTATAATTTTGGATTTCATTATGGGTTTTCCCTTTGTATACAGGAATAATTAGGGATTTTTTTAATTCATCAGGAAAAAAGCCCTTTTCAAACGATATATTGATAAGATATGTCAACAGGTGCACTATGAGGTCTGCTACTTCTATTAACATACGACACGGTATCTCATCAATTCCCGAAGATTTTTTAGTGCTAGTACTGTGGATAATTTTTAACACTTCTTCTTCTGTGACTGGCGAAAGATAGATAGAATTATTAATTGTATTTACTTTAATTTGAGTAAGGTCAACTGAAAATGTCGAAGTTAAAGAATTGACCGATTTGATAAAATAATCATTGAACGCTTTTGCGATGTCGGATGTGGTGGACAACTTGGTATCCTCGACCGTTTTCATTTCTTTGGGTATTTGACTATTTTCTGTCTTTGTATTTACGTTCCGCCCTATTAGGTTCCATACAGTTCGCGATTTATTTGTTGAGTTTAAAATCTCGTTGCTATAATATGCATTTTTAGCCTCTCTGATATGTTTTGTGTAGGCGTTTTTACGCAGTTTATAGGAATGTTTTAGGTTAGCATCATTCGAGGTTGTGACAATCTTGTACAAGTTTCTTATTAAGTCACCTTCCACTACTAATTCATTGGTTAACCAAAGTTTCGGTGAGCCCTTTTTTGTGTATTTGGTGGATGTAATTGGGAAGGCCTGGTTGAATAACTCGGAGAAAGATTTGAAGAACATTGAAAATTTCGAGTGATATTCAGCTGATTGATACACATCAGACCACGTTTCAGCGATTAGCAGTTGCTTGAAGGAATATGTAGCATTATTTGTAAAATGTCTTTTGTTAATGTATTCATATTTTGGACTTGATGATTTCGTATTCAAAACGAATGTAACCAATTGCGCTTTATGGTCGGAAATTATAGTATCAATTGTTTTTACACTGGTGATATTTGAGCTAAAATTTGTAAAGACATTGTCTATGAGGGTTTTAGAGGTGATAGTTTTAGAGGTACCCTGAATACGCGAAGGTTCAATAAAGCATTGATTTAAACCGTGTGACGTGATTATGTTTTTAACATTTTTAGTGTTATGAGTGTCACTTAGAAAATAAAATCTCCGCATAGAAACCTTTGCTTATTTACATTTTTAATATGAAGTACTAATAGTTTATCTAGCATTTCTATAAAGATACTATTATTATGGGCCTGAGGGGTCTATATAAACAGCTTACATTAATAACACTTTTTCCAAGGTGCACATCCACTGACACTGCTTCTAGGATTTGTTCTGCTGTAAGGTTCAATGGCAGGTTTTTTGGTTTGAAAGAGAGGGCTTTTCGGATCAAGATGATTACACCTCTCCACCGAGAGTGACTTCGGCAGTAGTTATTTGCAGTTTCATAGCCTTCAATTTTGAACATTGTCGCTTCTTTCGCTTCTAGCAAAGATTCTGTAAGACACACGATTTCCGGATAAGAATTGATGTGAAGGAAAGCTATCAGAAGATCCCTTTTATTTCGGATGCTTTGTGAGTTTAGGTTTACTAGCTTGAAGGTTTCAGTTTTTAATGGAGTGTTTATTTTGGATGGTTGAAATTGGCTGCGGTTTGTATCCTGTACGGCCTCGAAAAAATTTAAATCTTTTACCACCAGTCCTTTAGGCCAAAAGTTGCCATCTGTGAGGTTATCTAGTAGTTCAAATCTAAAACCAACTTTAAACGAAGAATTTAGGTTATCTTCTCGTCTAGGAAGTGTAACCGGTGCAGTTGGGCCTAAATGAAATAAATATAAACATTTGCATTTGCAGTTATTTATGCTTTGTTATTTTATTTATCAATTTAATTTAGGTGCCCCGTCACCGTCACTAATCGGCCGAGATTGCAATCTTCCTTATACCCGCCGAGTTTACTATACATTATTATCAGTTATTGTCAATGCACTTAATCTAATTTAAGTAGGTTTTATTCAATTTATTAAACGTTTTCATTTGAATTACCTAATAAAAACTTTCCTTATAATTTCATGGTCATGTCGATGATCAGATGTTCGCTATGAACTCTTGATAACCACCAATGCTTTGACGTGAGCCGATGCTTACCTCCTTGATCGTTTTTTGTTTATTTTGAATAGTGTTCAGTTCAGCTTCCGCGATGATGGTCTTACACTACAACTTTTGGAATCTCCAGGGAGTGTGTAGTTGCAAAGGATTGAAAATAAAGAGTTAAAACTCGCAAGGTGGTTGTTTCACTTTTGATTTTTGAAAAATTGTCGATGTCCGTTGTGAATCCTACCGAGCTGCCCATTTATGTTTGTTGAACGACTAAAGGTATTTTTAAAAAGCATCTATTTTAAAATCAAAAATGTACAAAAAAGAGTTGCAAAATAGGTAGTTATCTTAGAAATAGAATACATTTTATTACAGAATTATTATCCCATAACTCTACGGACTCTAGCTACCTGTGTACAATTTCGCATCTACTATCTACTCTATCTGTTAACACAACGTATCAAACGTAGATCTCATTTCTTCGTTGCGGTTTAATATGTAACATGCATTACTCCTTAATTAATTAAAACTGGCAAGATAGCGTACCTAATGAATTAAAAGTGACCAACAAGTAAATAATTGAGGTTTCGTTCCATTGCTGAATATACCTACCTACATTACGTAATTACGTGCTACCTACTTGACATCCTTGTCATATATTTTGGATAAAATAAAGAAATAAGTAATAATTATTCAATGTTAACTGGAGCCCTATCTTACACAGTTGTTTGCACGTTGCTTGTATCCTGAGGACTAAAGGTGAACTTGACTTGAATTTCATCATCGATCTTGATCTGCAGTAAAGACATTTCAGTATTCACTTTTCCAAGAGTCAGCTCACATTTAGAAATAATATAATTAAGCATAAGTAGAGCACATCATGTCAGGGTGTACCAAGATCGTAAACAAGTTCTTGCGACCTACCGTAAAATCCCACTTACGAATTAATGTATCATGAATGTGAACTATAACAAACTACAAAATAAATAAGTAATTTATTAAGAAATGTGGCTACAATACCTATTTTATAAGAATAAATATTTATATTGCCATATAAGCAAAATGCCTGTGCTTGGAAAACTCGCTTAACATACCTAATATAAAAATTCAAAAGAAAAAAAATTTAAATTTAAATTAAAATTAAATAATTAGGAGATACAGATATTTCTGTGTACTACCGTGCCTTCATTAATGATTGATACCCACGTGACCTTAGATCCGTGGTGTCCTTGGGAGTTTCAGATTTAAATGTTGAAGTCAGGTAGGATTGGTACTCGTTGTAACTAAACTAAGTAACTAAAGTCATTAAAGTTACTAAAGTTACTGTCAATTTACGTACAAACAATCAGATAGGGAATTATTGGATAAAGGTTCACCAACTGTGTAAGTTGGGTTGCCTATATTTTGTGGTCACGTGGGTATCAATCATTAATGAAGGCACTGTAGTTAAATAATCAATTAAAGTAAAAAATGAAAATAAAAGTAAGAATAAAAATAAAATGAAATGTTAAGGAATTTATTACTTGACTAGGATCTTGAAAGTCCTATTAGCTGGTTTTTCAAAATTTCAAAAAAAATTGCTGACGATACGTCCGTTTCGAGATTAAAATTCAGCAGTGTCGTTAACGATGCGGACAGGTTCGGTGCAAAGAAAAGCAGCGTGCGTATACAGTGAAATCCATTTATTGTGCAATAGGGTCAATGTGGGTAATTGTAAACGCATTTTGATATTTTGACTTTAGAAATATTTATACAGTCACTCAAATTATTCAAAATATTTTCAGTAACATAGACTATACCATTTAAGGTTCTAGCACTATATTTCTACGGACATTTTCTAAAAGCTTAATTCCAGAAAGAAATAATGACTGTTTACAATTGCCTCCTCAAAAAAGAAAAAATCTTAAATTTTGGGGTACATGTAGGCAAGCCGCAACTAGCTCTTATAGCATTACAGAAATTTGTGCGAGGCATTCGTGAACTAAACGGAAAATAACATTTAAAACATGACCTATGCTCATGTAAGTGTGTGTTTACAATTACCCCATTACTGTCAATTTTATTACTTTTTGGGCATTCTGGGGGAGATAAAAATAAATTAAAATCGCTTTTTGTTTCTAATTTTTAATTTATCATTATCATAGTATATAATACTAATACTATATTCTATATTGAATAGTATAAATTGTTAAACTCAAAACATTAGGCCTTTTTCGCCTATTGCCCTTATTTTTGTTGGGTCGCTGTTAAACCCAGTCTCATCACAATTGAATATGAAACATTTTTTGTCTGAGTCCTCGAGATCCATCTGTTTAACCAAAAAATCTATTTTTGTATAAAAGTCATATACTATATAAGGGTCTGTTGCTATCTTCCTACTTTTTTGCAAATGTTCGGACCTTTTCAAAGACAATTGTGGGTTTCTCTTCATAAAGGCTAGGTACCATTCCTGACCTGGTATATTATTTTTAAAAGGTGTCTTGATATTGTTCAGTTGCACATATTCTGCTACTAATTGACGTAATTCCTCCTTGTCACAGGGATATCCCATTCTATTTTTATAGACCGTGCCATGAGACACTTACTTAGCTCTTCTTCAACATTCTTTGTTAAGGCTGTTGGACGACCTGCACCTTTACAATCCATGGTCACCTTCCTTCCTTTAATTCGGTTATAAATTACCCCTTTCGGTATAGAATAAAACGCTTCTGCTTGCCGATAAGTTTTATTTTTATTTGTTATGTCCGAAATAGCTTTTTCTAAATCTTGAATAGTGTAGGGAGGAATAGCTTCCTTTTTTTCATATTTACAAACCATTTTAAACTGAAGAAAGAAAAAAAATTGCCGTTTACAATTACCCCTAAAAACTGTTTACAATTACCTCTTTTTGCTAACATTTAGGGGAAATTGTAAACACCAGTGACTAAAGACTGCATGTGATTGCTAACGTAAAACTGACTGGACACTTCTTAAACAACACCCCTAAGAATATTTCAATCAGAATATTACTTACCTTTAAATACGTTTACAGGTAACTCGCCAATATTTTTTCACCTTCGTTCACTTTTAAAACACAACAATACTGCAATGATCACCATGCGACTGTTTCGTAAATAAACGTGTCGCGGTTGAGAAAAAGTAGCTGAATTGGCGATATACCCTTATGTACAATTTCCAGTAGACCGAATACCAAGTTTAGCTTAGGTGGCATCATTATTAGAGCGTTTACAATTACCTCGTGTTTACAATTACCCACATTGACCCTATAGCATATTGCAAGTTAAATAGTCTACCTACTTTATCATTGAAATATAGGTAACCTATAATACACTGTGCTATTAGTATTTCCCCTGTTTATTGATTTTGGTTATTATATGTCACCTCACCTGTTACATTCTTAGGTTACATTAGACAAAGTGTTTTCTTAATGTTTAATAAAGAACAAGGTTTTAAGATGTTAGAGGGTTGGGAGTATTAAGTAGACACTATAACCTCTAACTGATATTTATTAACGATATACAAGACTGATTAACATAAGTATCATTCAAGAACCACCTCACGCTTCGCGTCCTCATTACCAACTCACAGGCCACTGTGCTAGGAAGATGGCCAAGGTTAACGTTAAACTTTAGAAAACTATCTCCGACAGCGCCTCTACGGCAGACTTACAGTACTGGCGCCGCGCGGCGGGAAGTTTAAATAGGTTATGGTAGGTCAGGGCAGGTTAAAATTGAGTTAATATTTTCAAAACCAAAAAAAATGCACTGTAATAATTAGTCAACATTTATTAGAACAAAATCACACATTGACACCTAATAATACAATTAAATTTTTACACTTTTCTGATAACAAACAAAAATTAAATATTTTGGAAGCTTTTGAAATTTATAAACATACAAAAAACAATATACCTTTAATGAATGAGCAAATTGAGCTCTTAGATTCTCCTTTACTGGCAATTTTGGAACTAAAAACACTGCTTACGATTTCTTGTCCGATGAACAATTTGAGCAGTTAAGATAAGGTGACCAACTATTAGAAATGAAAAACCAGTACATTTTTAAAATATCTATTTGATTACATATTATAATGAAAAATTACTTTTTAAACGAGTATTTTTGTGACGTATGTATAGCCGTTAACAAATTATTATTTTCTTTAAGTATATTAAAGAATTCTGAACAAGAATAATATTATAATTATTTTTAATTATAAGCAATGATTTTAAAGTGCTAATTTTTAGTTGCGTTTTTTCATCACTCCAGATATTATTCATATCCGAAAAAACCCTTTCTACAGAGCTATTGGTGCCCGGTAAGCATAAACTGTATTCCACCAAAATTGTAATATTTTTAAAAGGTATGTTACAGACATAAGTACATTATTATTTTAAATTTTAGAATTGGTGAAATGAATTACCAGAAAAAGATTTGAAAGCGGAATGAATATAACTGATAAAAGCTTAATAAAATCAGTACAGAAATTGAAAACCAGGACATTTACTGTCCTGATTTTTTTTTTAAATCCACCAGGACAAGTAAGTCAAAAAGAGTACTGTCCTGGAAAAAACAGTACGGTTGGTCACCTTAAGTTAAGAGTTTAAAAACAGTTAACGACACAATAATTAAAAACTCAGAACATGTGGAAAATTATTAGATTATTATCTTAAAGTACCTATTAGTTGCAACAGGAAAAACACTTTTATTAGAGAGAACCACAAAACACCTGACTGTCAACTTATGTACTACCTATTTAATTATTTAGTACTAAAGTAGAACTAAACCAACTATAAAAACTTGTTTACACAAAACAAAACATTAACACATCAGAAAATAATCAGAGCTAACTAAACAGACATAAATATGAAAATATGCATGTTAGGATAATTACTAAATTCAATAAAAATGAGGGGTGAAGCACATGTGAACCATGTGAATCACAGAGCTGTGAGGTGAAAACGGTGACAAACGTCAACATTTTAAGTTTTCGCCTGCGCGTTCGCGTTTTAATGACGTCACAACTAACCAAGCGACATCTACGGTAGACTTACACACTAATTGTACTGATTTACATGGGTAATACAAGTTGGATCCCCGTGGACCAACTGCCCTCTCTCCTTCTACGTGTTCCCCGCCGTCCCGCGATGGTATTCGGGAATTCCCCGGCCTGTATGCTCCCACAAAGGGTATTAGAGATTTATTAAAACATTATTTATACTGACGAAGATCCGGATTATCTATAAATAAGTAAAGTTAGGGATCATTTTATCATATCTCAACAGACCAGTCCCTAATGTGTCTACAATACCAAGAACAGTTAGAAAACTGACAAGTACCTACAGGCTGTGTATACCAAAGAATAGAAATGTGTGTATTGCTATAATATCCGTCACTCTTATGTCTCAGGGTTCTTAATTAATTTCTTTTTACGTGGATTCTCTAAATAAATATAAAATTCAAATGAACATAAATCTTTAATAAAATTATGAAGTTTAAAAGTTTAAATTTTTACATTAAATAAAAAACAATTTTTATATTTCTTTTATACCCCTATCAACCCTAATTTATCATAATTTAATTTATTTTTAAAATGTCAAACTTACTTTAATATCAAAACACTCACAAACTTTTCTTCTTCTTCTTCCAATATTATCCAATCCAATAATCTTCTTTATTTATTATTCAATTCCATAATTTTCTTTATTTCCATATTTTATTTCCAAATCTTTAATTATTATTTATCTTATTTTCAAATATATTTTATTAAATTATTAATCTTACAAAAATCTCCTTCTTATTCCATTATTTTATATTAAATTCCTCTTCTTATTAAAAAAATTCCGGTTGCTTTCAACATGGAGAGGACGAAGAGAGACATATTTTCGATAAATATCGAGCATATTTAACTCTGACTTACCGCTGATAACAAATGATCGTGGCTTATTGGTTTTTGTATGCTGTATTTGGATTACCAAAACAGAACCGTTGTCTTCCACGTCGTCAAGGGTCATTTTTTGTAATTCGTCCCTACGGCATGCACCAGCAATACCAAAAATAGCAACAATCTACAATATTACACAAAATATTACTTAACGAAATGTAACTAAAATCATGTTTTATTTACCTTCATCATTAAGTATTTTTCATTCGCTGCTTCCGTAAGAAACTTATAAAATTGCACCCTAGTAAATATTTTTGATGTCTTAGCACGACATCCAACCGATTTTCTCTTAAGAAATGCCAATAATTTTGCATATTTTCGAAGATCTACGTTGTCTTTTACAGCAAGTGTTGTTCTTAGCATAGAATACGTAGACCAAAGGGTCGACGATTTTAAATATTTTTTTTTTCATAAAAATATGCAAGTACTATACTTCCTGTACAATTCTTCACCTTCTTATTTGCCATCCAAACTTTGAAGCGGCTATTAACATCTTCATATTGTTTTCTCGACTTTATGGGCAATAGATCCAACGTCGCTGCATTTACCGCGTCTACAATTTTTGGTGGTGTCGCATCTAATTCTTCAAAATCGCTCTCTGCCGACATATTGCACTTTTTTTTCCTTCACAAAATTAAATGTAATGGCGTCTGTATTTATTTTTTGTTGTTTATTAAAATAGCTTGGTTGCTATGTAATGATTATGTCCACCAGAGCAACCTCATTCATTAATAACTGCTGAATACAAAATGCTTGAATTGATTTTAATATTTTGGTTTAATAAACCACGATCGTAGAAAAAATAGTCTATGCAAACTCGAGCAGAAAGTGTGTTAATCGCATACGGCTTTACGCCTAATGCGATAAACACTAACTTTCTCCACATGTTGCATAAATAACTATTCCCGCTACCTGCAATGTAAGTAGGTCTTACATCCATGGTTACAAGCTGTGTAAGGGCCTCATAACATTTGTTGATTCGGTTGCTATTGACAGTGCAACTTAATAATTACTTACATTCCTAGGAACTTAATGAATGACATGCAGATTTGATATTTTTTCTAACTAAAGTTATAGTTTAGGAAATTTTGAAATATCAATATTTTCCTTTCGGTTAATTAAATAGTAGTACTCTTCAGCATGGAATACTCACACCATAAACTGGCCGCAGATTTTAATTTCTGTGATATTTGGACCATATAAGGAAGCATGACGTTTACATAAGCAAGCATGACGTTATCAGATACAACCTCCAACTCATACCGTTTACGTAATTTCTCAGGTAATAATGTTAAACAAGCGATATTTGCTCTCCATTTTTCTCAGAAATTTTGGATCACGCAAAATAAATGTAGTTTTTGAATGTGACTTGTAATTGTTTGTTTATTTAACATAGTAAATAGCATAGCAACGGACATAGGAATCTTCAAAATGAAAATTACTAAATAAAATTTTTTAATATTAATAATCTTTTACAAATCCTTTGCTGCGGTAGCGGGAAAAACATAATAAGTAACTCGGAATATACAGACATCTAACATTCTCGGCAGGTAATATAAGCCTCGGCGTCCTCGCACATTATAACGTCCTTACATTCCTTGTTACCTAAATAACTATGTATTTGTTTTAAAAATGACTTTATATTTATTTGTATTATTTATAATTTTAACAATATTTTCTAAAATATTACCAAAAATGGAAATGAAACGTATTTTAATGTTTTATTAGAGTCATTAATAGAATAAACTTTTAGAGTAGCTAATTTATAATTTTTCTTGTTAATTAACGTGTCAAAGTGTAGTGTTATAAGGTTATAACCATTGCTATATGCAATTTGTTTAATAATCGAAATTTCTCTATTAAAATTATTTTTATCTAAAGGAATAGTTAAAGCTCTATGTACTAAAAATTGATTTGCTACCAATTTATGTGTATTGTGATAACAAGAGTTATGTTGTATGGTAATATCAGTTTGTGTACGTTTCCTATAAATAGAGTATTCGAGTATGTTTGCTGAATTGATTTTTATGTTTAAGTCTAAAAAGTTAATAGATCTGTTTTGTTCAATTTCTAGTGTAAATTTAATTTTTTGGTGTAAAGTATTAATAAAAATTAAAAAGCCGTTAATGTATTCGAAAGAACTATCAAAATATACTAAAATATCGTCAACATAACGAAACCAAAATAAAATTTTATTTGATAGATTTGATTCAAATATTTGATCTTCTATATTTTCCATAAAAATATTAGGCAATACAAAGTTCAAATAATTGAATCAACTCTATTATTTTTGTTAATTCAATGTTATTGTTAACTAAAACATTTTCTAATAAAGGAATACATTCCTGTGGGGGGGGGGGGGTACTTGTGAAAACATATACTCCAACTCCAACATCAACTAATTTACTAACTAATTTATATGGTGCTATGGTGCTAAGCTAATGTTAGATAATTTATTAATCAATCAATTCAGAAGTGTTTTTAACGTAATATTTTGGAGTGTATCCTAAATTGTTAACTATATTATTTAATGTTTTAGCTAACATGTGGTTTGGTGCATGTATGTATGAAATTACTGGTCTAATAGGAATGTCAGGTTTATGTATTTTAACTAAACCGTATAATTTTGGTGGTTGTGGATTTGGATATATTATGTTTCGTTCCTCGTATGGTGTTAAACTAACTTCACAATTTTTAATTGTTTGTTTTATTTGGTATTGGTAGTTATTTGTTGGATCCCTATTTAAAATTTCTCCCTTATCTGCCATAACAGAAATTAAATTATTTACTCTAATCTTTTCTTTAAATGATTTAATTAATGAAACATTATTATTTGTATTATTTCTAAATTTATTATTTATCGAAATTCCTTTTAATAAATTTGTAAGCTGAGACTTAAAATTATAAATTAGCTAGGTAGGTACTCAAAAAGTTTATTCTATAATAACTCTGATAAAACATTAAAATACTTTTCAATTCCATATTTTGGTAAAATTTTAGAAAAGATTGCTAAAATTATAAATAATAAAAATACGTATAAAGTCATTTTTAAATCAAATAAAAATATTTTATACACTCTTTTCAACGCTAAAGGCAAAACTAATGATTTGCTAAAATCAGGTATTTATCAATTAAATTGTTCACATTGTGATTCAGTATAAGTATATAGGTCAAACAATTAGAAATTTCAGTATTAGGCAAAAAGAACATATTCGTTGTTACAAATTAATATAAACATACACATAAATCAAATTACGCAAACATTTATTAGAACAAACTCACACAGTGCACCTAATAATACAATTAAATTTTTACACTTTTCTGATAACAAAAATAAATTAAAAATTTTGGAAGCTTTAAAAATTTATAAACACACAAAAAAAACAATATACCTTTAATGAATGAGCAAATTGAGCCCTTAGCTTCTCTTTTACTGGCAATTTTGGAATAGAAGATGTCTTAAATGGAATCAAGTACCTACTTGCTTATTCATTTATTATGAAATATCTTATACGCTTTTGACAATGGCACATTGATGCCGAAATACGTATAAAGCAAATAAATCTTATTATTTTCCGTTAGAATCGATATTTTATTTAATATTTATTATTTATATATTGTAGTGCAATATTATTGTTACTTTTTATTTACTTTAAAATTATCAGGCAATCTAAATACTTTGTTTTATTTTATTAATCAAATTTATCTTTCAAAATTTATAAATTTTAATTTTTCTCCTCAGCTAGCATAAACTAAAACTCTTTTATCTCAGGGTAGGTTCCAACAAATTATAATTCTTTTATTATTAAATATTATACAAAAATACAATCAAGAAATTATTACAATTTCTTATATCCCTATCTTCCCTAAAATCCCTATCTTATAATTAAATTTCAAATATTTTATTGTCCAAACAAAAACAATTTCCTTTTCTCTTTCCTTATAAATAATATATGTCACTCACAAATTATCCTTTTCCTTTCCTTTATCCTTCTTTCTTCTTATGCCATATTATATTATAAAATTTTCCAATTTATTAATGATGATGTATTCCATTCCAAATTACTCAATAATATTTCCAATTTTATCCAATATAATTATATAAAAACCATTTTTGTGCAACCGTACGCGAAGTGGGCGTTTCGCGTCCGCTGTTCAGGACGCGAAATCTAATTTCGCGGCCGCTGCTATGGGTAGCGGCCGCTAAAGTAAAAATCATTGTAATTTATACAAAACTAATTGTTTTATTTACTCCATATCCATAGTAACGCGCTAACTGAAAGCCGTTTTTCTATTTACAATGAATTAAGCTGTAGGTTTTCTAAAAGCAATAACATTTACAATTACGCATTTTTTACGGTTGCACAAAAAATATTGTGTATACCTTGTCCGCGAAATTCTTTAGCGCCCTCGAGATTGTCTTTCCTCGGCCGCAAGCGGCCTCGGCGACGATTTTCTCTCGGTACGATAAAGACACATTTCGCGTCCTTGGTATACAAATAACTATTAATTCCTTTTTATCTCCTTTATAAAAAAACTTCTCTCTGTATTTTTTCTTATACTTTTTTCTTCCCCGTTGTTATTATTCTCCTTGGCAATATTTTTAAAAATAAAAATTTTCGATGGATGGCAATATTAAAATTTAAAGTATTCATAAAATTCTATTCTTGTTAAACATTTAATTAAAAAATATTTAAAATTAATCTTGTTAGCTAATGTTTCTTATTTATGATTTAATTTAATTTTTTTACCATTTCTTATTTCTAAATTTATTTCTATACTATTATTATTACATTTTCTTTTTTATTTAATATCTCGCTGGTATTTTATATTTTTCCCAATATTATTTTAATCCCCTCAATAAATTTAATTTTATTATTTTTTTATTATATTTTTATTTTAATTACATAAATAAAACAAAGTATATTTATTTTAATAAATTATTTGTCTCATATAACACTACAATATATAGTATACAGTGTGTCCCAAATAGAGTAGTATTGCATGGCTATCTTTCTTATTAATAAAGATACAGATTCGGTTAAATGGGCAATGTTGTGCAGTTTTTCATGCTGGTTTAGATGCTGCTTAGAAAGATCAAACATTCCGAACCCTTCAAAAGATATCCGCAAAAGCCACAAAATCCATTTTTCGAAAAAGTCGATTATTTCGCTTATTATAAAAGTTACAGAAAATTGTTTTATACAAAAGTTACTTGATTCATTAAGGTAAACAAAAATATGTTTTCGAGATATTGATAGCAACTTTCTTATTTCAAATGGGCGCCATCTTGGATTTTTAAATGAAAAAATTGGATTTTTTTTTCTGAATTCAACGATGTATAACAATCTATGTTAAAAATTGAAAATAACGGCATACGTAATAGTTCTTGTAGTAAATAAAGTAAGCCATGAAAACAAGTGAATTTTAACAAAAAAAACTTCGAACAAAATGTATTTACAGTTATTAACGATATTTACAATAAACGTTAAATCTACAATAGCTAATTTTAATCACTGTAAATGTTCAAAATGTTGGCCATTGTAAGTCAAACATAACTGGCATCTTTATAAAATACTTGCAGTTACTTTACATAATGTATTGCGATTAATACTATTAACGCTTCTTGTACAGATTCTTCCAATTGGTTAACATTGTTGTAATTA
This sequence comes from Hemicrepidius hirtus, assembly GCA_963082805.1. Taxonomy (NCBI): domain Eukaryota; kingdom Metazoa; phylum Arthropoda; class Insecta; order Coleoptera; family Elateridae; genus Hemicrepidius; species Hemicrepidius hirtus. The sequence continues at coordinate 9,629,440 of OY720165.1, forward strand.
AAATTACTACCATACACTTTATTTTTTATCGTACCCCACAGAAAAAAGTCAAGAGGTGTTAGGTCTGCCGACCTGGGTGGCCATCTAATAGGTGTGTTAGTAGCTATCATTCTGTTATTAAATCGGTGATTTAATAACAAAGATGCCAGTTATGTTTGGCTAACAATGGCCAACATTTTGAACATTTACTGTGATTAAAATTAGCTATTGTAGATTTAACGTTTATTTTGAATATCGTTAATAACTGCAAATACATTTTGTTCGAAGTTTTTTTTGTTAAAATTCACTTGTTTTCATGGCTTACTTTATGTAATAAAAAAACTATTACGTATGCCGTTATTTTTTATTTTTAACATACATTGTTATACATCGTTGAATGCAGAAAAAAAAATGCAATTTATTCATTTGAAAATCCAAGATGGCGCCCATTTGAAATAAGAAAGTTGCTATCAATATCTCGAAAACGACTTTCGCGATATTTTTTTTGCAAACATATTTTTGTTTACCTTAATGAATCAAGTAACTTTTGTATAAAACAATTTTCTGTAACTTTTATAATAAATGAAATAATCAACTTTTTCGAAAAATGGATTTTGTGGTTTTTTGCGGATATCTTTTGAAGGCTTCGGAATGTTTGATCTTTCTAAGCAGCATCTAAACCAGCATGAAAAACTGCACAACATTGCCCATTTAACCTAATCTGTATCTTTATTAATAAGAAAGATAGCCATGCAATACTACTCTATTTGGGACACACTGTATATATATTGATTACGTCAATAAACCTGGCAATATATTTGTGGTGTTTTACATTTGTTTATTTTGTTGGTTAAAAAGCAAATAAGGTTGTGTTTTCAGTAAGTATACCATCTTCCAATTTCGTGCCAATTTAATCTTAATCTCTTACATTATTAGGTAAGTAAAGTTCGGGATTTTGTAAAATTATGGTTTGTGGCTTTGTGCACTAGGATTATCGAAGAATTAGTATATTTTTTAGAATAGGTATAACAACAATGGAAGTCTAATTATTAGACTTCCATTGTTGACTTGGTTCTGAGGTATTTCCTCACACCGTAGTTACAAGAAAATAATGGAGAAAAATTAGAAAACAGTTTGTCGTATGCTCAGATGGCTATTTATTGTTGCTTTAATTCTAGGTGGCTTTACTTTAATAGAGCTTCAAAATTAAACAAAAAATCAATCAGTAATTGTTTAGCAGATGACAATAGGTACATTGTCATACTTTTCGTAGAAATTTAACTATCTGAATTTTGTTAAACATGGATTGGTTGACAGAAACTGATTGTAGTCCTTACGCTAGGTCGGTTTTGCTAGCAAATCGATGTCGACACAGTTTCTCTTCAGAAACTGTTAGGGGACATCCTAGAGAGTACCCCGATGTAAGGTGGACATCCGGAAAATTGAGCAATCAGCCGCCATATTGGAAAATGTGAAAATGTGAAAAAAGTGTTTATCTCACGAACGAGTGGTCCGATTGTCACAAACTTTTTTTTGTTTTGTAGCTTATTTAATTGTTATTAATTTATATGCTGAGCGCAAATTAAATTCTGGACGTAAATAATTGAAAAAGGGCTCTAACTGAACCCCTGAAACGTACACAATTTTAAAACGCTTCCACTTTATTGAAACACACGGATTTCCTAAAAGTTATATGTATCATTGTAACCGCCATCATTAGTAGATCAAAATGTTTTTTTAAAGTGCTTGAATAATGCACTAGATGCCGAGATATTAATTATTTTATAATATTACGGCATGTGCGATGTCCAAAGTATGGGCAGTCGCGGCTGCTTGCGGGGGTAAGGGACGAAGGTCCCCACCAGGTTACAATAGCTGCAACTTGCAATCTATCTCGAAATAGGTGCAATTTGTTGTATTTGGTTTCTAATACTTACATTATTTGTTAATTTTCCAATAACAATGAGTGCACCTATTACTTTGACAAGTAACTGTGAATTTTTTGATGATCATAAATGTATATTTAGTCAAAAATATACAATGAGCGACTTTCAAGTACCGAACATGGCAAAAGAAGAATGAGAGATATTGCTGCAATAAAAGGAAAACATAATGTAATCAATAAACATTTGAAACTATTAGACGCCAATAATTCCCCTTTTGTATATCGCTCGAGAAATCTATGCTGTAAAACGTTTACTTACTGAAAAAATATACCTATACATAAAATAATAAACACAAAAATCAACAATTGAACAATCCGGGTACCAGTACATGTGTCTATTTACTATTAGAAGTTAAACACTATAAAACCAAATTGTATAATATGTAACAACAACAAATGAAGGGAAATGCCGTACAGTACCAGATTTGCGAAAAAAAGAGTGCCACTTGCCACTTACTTTTTAGAGGCTACAAGTTACTTTGAAGATTCTGTTTTTTCGCGTACAACTTTATTAAAGTCTGTAGAAGATGTATTTGGAGAAGACATCCCAAGTATCTGTAGCCGTAGTTTGAATAATGTGTAAAACGGGTTCTAAGGTTATCTGTGGTAAAAATATTGTAACTACTGACTTGTAATAATCAGAAATTTAAATTATCATTACCTTATCTCGTTCATCTTCAGACTGGACACAACTATTTTCAAAAAATATCTGTTTGTTTTTACCTACAACGTCCATGATTATTATATGTTATACGGATTTTCAGATATCTGTAATTATAAAGCTTAATTTATATAGCAGCAGTAGCTTTACTCAACACAAAGGCTAATGTGTGTATTAGAACAATGTGCGACTGGTGTCAACCTAATTATTTAACATGTATTTAACACAAACAAAACAGACATTATACTAGGAATAGAAATATCAAATAAAATATCGATTTTAACTGGAATAACAATATTTATTTTGCTTTATACGTATTTCGGCATCAATGTGCCATTGTCAAAAGCGTTTATAAGATATTAAATAACAAATGCAAAATGATTTATACAGTAACTGTTTGATTCTATTATTTTAACACTGCGTGAAGCAACTGGCCCCGGTCAACCCGTCGGAGGTCAGTCCCTTATCAGTGTTTTTTAAAAAGATATTTATTCCAAAATCTTCAGTAAAGGAGAATCTAAGAGTTCAATTTGCTCATTCATTAAAGGTACGTTGTTTTTTGTGTGTTTATAAATTTCAAAAGCTTCTAAAATATTTAATTTATTTTTGTTATCAGAAAAGTGTAAAAATTTAATTGTATTATTAGATGTTAATGTGTGATTTTGTTCTAACAAATGTTTAGCATAATTTGATTTATGTGCATGTTTATATTTGTAACAACGGATATGTTTTTTTTGCCTAATACTGAAATTTCTAATTGTTTGACCTATATATACTGAATCACAATGTGAACTTTTCAATTTAATTTATAAATAGGTACCTGATTTTAGCAAATCATTAATTTTGTCTTTAGCATTGAAAAGAGAGTATAGAATATTTTTATTTGTTTTAAAAATGACTTTATATTTATTTGTGTTATTTATATCTTAGCAATCTTTTCTGGAATTTTACCAAAATACGGAATTGAAACGTATTTTAATGTTTTATCAGAGTTATTAATGGAATAAACTTTTTGAATAGCTAATTTATAATTTTTCTTTTTAATTAAAGTGTCAATAAAGTGTTGTGTTATATCCATTGCTATATGCAATTTGTTTAATAATTGAAATTTCTCTATTAAAACTATTTTTATATAAAGGAATTGTTAGAGCTCTGTGTACTAAAGATTGATATGCTGCTAATTTATGTGTATTATGATGACAAGAGTTATGTGGTATGGTAATATCAGTTTTTGTAGGTTTCCTATAAATTGAGTACATTCGAGTATGTTTTCTGAATTAATTTTTATGTCCAAAAAGTAGTACAAAAGTAGTAAAAAGTAAACACTTTTATTGGGGAGAAAGTGTGGACATACTATTGAGTATTTATCCAACAAAAGCGAATTAAGTATTAGGTACATGTTTAGACTGCCTTTCAATACTTCGTGCCGTCCTTATTTTAAAAACCGTAGTATTATGCGATACTAATAATAGTAGGTGACATCACTCTAAAATAACTAAGAGAGAGTTCTTCAATTTACGTTTTGTTTTTATAATAAGAATGTAATAATTTTCCATGTTTTCAAGTTAAATAAAATACTGTTCAAGTTTATAAAATTACAAGGTGTTTATTTGACACAGGGTGTGTCACCGACGCACATCACAAGTGATTTTCAGGGCTGCTTCGCGAACTATAGGTACTACTGTTAAATACCAAAAAAGAAATGTTTATTTGTAACCTGAAAAAGTCCAGGGAAGTGCTCAGGTCCACTTGTTACATACAACAGTGTGTTTAATTTGTTTCTTTGATACGCAGACTTTTTTAAAATAATGTATTGTTTTATGTTGCATCTAAAAACAGCTGTGCCGGCTCGGCTGTGCGCTACCAAAAAACTAAACGGTATCAGTTGTGTTATCAACCAGGGGGCGTTAAATTTTAGCAATACCTTGTAAATACGTTTTGTACTTATATTTAAATATTTGTTCCATAAAATTGTAACATTATGGTTGTTTTCCATGGCACACTTGAAAATTTTATTGTAGCGTACGTTACCTGCATGCAATAAATTAAAAAAATTCTGAGTATCACAAAAACAAATAAAACGCACTAATGTATGCAGAATGTCACCCTGAATCCAAATATGTAAAAATATACTTACAGGGTGTTCCATTTAAAATAAAAACTTGAACATCGTAGCTTGAAACAGTTGATCACTTAAAATTATATACAAGGTGTAAACTTTAATTCGGGCCACTATCATGGGTATCTCGGAAACGAGTGTAAAGAAGATCAGTAAAATTCGACAATAGTTGCCTATTTTAGGGATCAGTTTGTATACAGCTTCAAAAGTTTAAAAATATTCAAGGCTTACTAATTAACATCAAAAAATTGAAAAGTGCTGTTTTCTTTTTTATAGGTGGTTTCTTTATTTATAACTGCAACTGCTGCTTGATGCCATCACTAGGTAACATTAATTAGATAACCATAATTATTAATATGATGTGCAATCGCAGAATTATTTTTATTTTCAACCATATATGTAATGACAGCATTTCTGACATTTTTGTAAGTTGGAAACTTGACGTTTACTAACTGTCACCGTCCAGCCAGGTGGAAAGGTATCACTTTCCACCTGGCGGGTGGCAAAGTAAAAATATAGCCCAAAATTGAAGTATTTTCATTTTATTATTCGAAACATATAGGAAAAACTAATGAAACTAATTAGTAGTATTCAAATTAATTGTAACATTGGAGTTATTATAAGTAGCAATAGAAATATTTAATATTTATTTATGCTTAATTTTATGTTTCACTGAGAGAAACGTCAGTGAAGCATAATCAAGCAGGTCGTTACAGTTATACAGGAGTATGCTTTTGTCAATAAGTCGGTTTTTTTTTCAAAATATTAATATTTTTTATTTTTATTCCCGTCTGTTTTTTTTACATGCAATACAATAAAAAACAACATTTTTCTATAGCAGATGTTAAAGTGTGCTTTGTTCGACTAATAATAGTTGATCAAGTATTACTTTAACCGCAAGGGTAGACAAAGTAACACTTTAACCGCAAGGATAGATAAAGTACTTTAATTTTCTGGAAACTCCATGGAAACCGAATGGAAACCTTTGCTACTGAGATTTTCGGGTTTAATATAATCTAATTTTTGATTGTTTTTTTTTTACAAATTTTTCTTATTTTTTTAACATCTGCTATAGAAAAAAATAGAATTTTATTCACGACGATAAAATATAATTTTATCGTCTTGTATAAAAAATAACTATTATAGCTTTACACGTTTACACTTTTGTTTTAATAGTGGTATATTACTAGATTGCTGTTTGTTTTGTAGAGAACAATATTGTATTGTGAAATATCCATCGTCTATTTGAAAAAATAGCGAAATAGTTCTGCCAAAATCCAATATGGGGGCCATAAGAAAAACAAAAGTTGACTACCGTATCTCCAAATCTAGAGGTAGGTATTAGAAAAAAATTGAGTTCATCAGTAAATTCTTTATAAAATGCTACACTAAACTGCAAATACCTTTGAATATTATTAAATTTTTGAAACTGGATACAAAGTGGTCCCTCTAATAGGCAACTTTTGCTAATTTACCGATCTTCTATCTCTTACGGCTTTCGAGATACGTATAGTGGCTCGAATTAAAGTTTCTACCTTCTATAGTTTGGAGGGTCCAAAATTTAAAATTACGAAATTATGACTTGAGGCATTTTTTGGGTAACAACCTAAATTTTACATATTTTTAATCATGTTATATGCCCTTTAATTATTTAAACTTTATTTTTTAACACCCTCTATACTTAGTTGCTTTTGAACCTGCTGCAGAGTTTATGCATCATTTTTGAAACACTCATATTTAAGTAGGTATCGTTAAATAACAAAACGAAAAGAAATGAAGAACATTTATAAAATAATATTCACCATTAACAAATTTGATTTTTTCTATAGCAGATGTTAAAGTGTGCTTTGTTCGACTAAAAATAGTTGATCAAGTATTACTTTAACCGCAAGGGTAGATAAAGTAACACTTTAACCGCAAGGATAGATAAAGTACTTTAATTTTCTGGAAACTCCATGGAAACCGAATGGAAACCTTTGCTACTGAGATTTTCGGGTTTAATATAATCTAATTTTAAATTGTTTTTTTTACAAATTTTTCTTATTTTTTTAACATCTGCTATAGAAAAAAATAGAATTTTATACACGACGATAAAATTTAATTATCGACTCGGGAAAATTAATTCACTCGCGATTTCATCGCTTGTGAATTAACACTTTCCGCTTGTCGATAAAATATAATTTTATCATCTTGTATAAAAAATAACTATTTATTGTATTGGTAAAAAGTAAGATAATAGAACCTGAAAACAAAATGCTCAAAACACTCACCCTAGCTATAGGAATATAACAGCCACAGTTGTGCACTGATAATTATTATCTGGTTTTTAGTACAAGAACAACGGTATTTAAATGAAAATGTACAAAAACCGTCTCTTTACGAGTTACATCTTACATCACGTATCTGGTTTTTGCTCCCAATCGAGACGAGACGAGAGTTAAGCAATTCTCGATCTCGTCTCGATTTTCGAGACGAGAGTTTTGCTAACTCTCGTCTCGAAATTCGAGCCGAGATCGAGACGAGATCGAGAATTCTCGATCTCGGGCGGCATCACTAGTGCCACTTACTTTTTAGAGGCTACAAGTTACTTTGAAGATTCTGTTTTTTCGCGTACAACTTTATTAAAGTCTGTAGAAGATGTATTTGGACAAGACATTTATGTTCGTAATTCGTAAAGATTGTTTATGCAAATATATAATCAAATACGAACGCGCGGCTGCAAATGATAACAAAATCAAAATTGAATCTGTTTGCCAAGATGTGAATTCAGGTGAAAGGGTTATGATGCTTTAACAAATATTCGAGAAGATATAAATAAAGCACTACCTGCCGAGAAACATTTACCTAATCACTTGGTAGGTAAAGTCAATATTACACCAAATTTCATTTTGATTTCGTCATCAATTGCAACTGCGTGTTCATATTTGATTATATATTTGCGCAAACAATCTTTATGACCATAAATGTCTTGTCCAAATACATCTTCTACAGACTTTAATAAAGGTGTACGCGAAAAAACAGAATCTTCAAAGTAACTTGTAGCCTCTAAAAAGTAAGTGAGTTTTTCGCAAATCTGGCATTTCCCTTCATTTTTATGTTATTACCTATATTATACAATTTGGTTTTATAGTGTTTAACTTCTAATAGACACATGTACTGGTACTCGGATTGTTCGATTGTTGATTTTTGTGTTCATTATTTTATGTTACGTATATTTTTTCAGTAGTAAACGTTTTACAGCATAGATTTCTCGAGCGATATACAAAAGGGGAATTATTGGCGTCTAATAGTTTCAAATGTTTATTGATTACATTATGTTTTCCTTTTATTGCAGCAATATCTCTCATTCTTCTTTTGCCATGTTCGGTACTTGAAAGTCGCTCATTGTATATTTTTGACTAAATATACATTTATGATCATCAAAAAATTCACAGTTACTTGTCAAAGTAATAGGTGCACTCATTGTTATTGGAAAATTAACAAATAATGTAAGTATTAGAAACCAAATACAACAAATTGCACCTATTTCGAGATAGATTGCAAGTTGCAGCTATTGTAACCTGGTGGGGACCTTCGTCCCTTACCCCCGCAAGCAGCCGCGACTGCCCATACTCTGGACATCGCACATGCCGTAATATTATAAAATAATTAATATCTCGGCATCTAGTGCATTATTCAAGCACTTTAAAAAAATATTCTGATCTACTAATGATGGCGGTTACAATGATACATATAACTTTTAGGAAATCCGTGTGTTTCAATAAAGTGGAAGCGTTTTAAAATTGTGTACGTTTCAGGGGTTCAGTTAGAGCCCTTTTTCAATTATTTACGTCCAGAATTTAATTTGCGCTCAGCATATAAATTAATAACAATTAAATAAGCTACAAAACAAAAAAAAGTTTGTGACAATCGGACCACTCGTTCGTGAGATAAACACTTTTTTCACATTTTCACATTTTCCAATATGGCGGCTGATTGCTCAATTTTCCGGATGTCCACCTTACATCGGGGTACTCTCTAGGATGTCCCCTAACAGTTTCTGAAGAGAAACTGTGTCGACATCGATTTGCTAGCAAAACCGACCTAGCGTACGGACTATTGGGTATGGTGACAGAAAACAGTTTAAACATGAACTTAAGCAGTAGGTATTTTGATGCCATAGTTTTAACAATCACATGGTATTTGTTTTTTAACGTTTAGAATTATTTGTTTAATTTTAGTAGGTACCTTGTTTATTCATTGTTTGTTTATTTAGTTTTTTGTTTTATTTTGACGTTGTGTTAATGCAGAGCTAGCTAGATTTAAACCATATAATCAGAATAACTAGCCATCTGAGCATACGGCAAATTGTTTTCTAATTTTTTGGTATTATTTTCTTTTGTAACCCCATATTAATTTACCATGATTAGAATCAAACATAATCAAGCTTTGTAATGATGTAATATGCGTTACCTCTATTACCATTTAAGAAAATTCAAGATAGCTTCCGGGCTGCGGAAGTATGAGTCAAAAAAAAATTTTCTATACTGTAAAATATGCGAAGTGATGTCGTATTGAAGTGTTCCAAATTTCAAATTAATATCTCAAACCATTTGAGCGCTACGACTTCGGTTCAATCTTTAATAGCTACCCTGTATACCTATATTGTAATTTCTCCTCAGATATGACAATTGTGTCAAATACTACTACTTCTTGTTCCATGGGTTTTAAAAACCAAGTAATGTAATTGAAATAATTAAGTTCAACACGCTTCAAAGTGGGAGCAAAAACCAGATACGTGATGTAAGATGTAACTCGTAAAGAGACGGTTTTTGTACATTTTCATTTAAATACCGTTGTTCTTGTACTAAAAACCAGATAATAATTATCAGTGCACAACTGTGGCTGTTATATTCCTATAGCTAGGGTGAGTGTTTTGAGCATTTTGTTTTCAGGTTCTATTATCTTACTTTTTACCAATACAATAAATAGTTATTTTTTATACAAGATGATAAAATTATATTTTATCGACAAGCGGAAAGTGTTAATTCACAAGCGATGAAATCGCGAGTGAATTAATTTTCCCGAGTCGATAATTAAATTTTATCGTCGTGTATAAAATTCTATTTTTTTCTATAGCAGATGTTAAAAAAATAAGAAAAATTTGTAAAAAAAACAATTTAAAATTAGATTATATTAAACCCGAAAATCTCAGTAGCAAAGGTTTCCATTCGGTTTCCATGGAGTTTCCAGAAAATTAAAGTACTTTATCTATCCTTGCGGTTAAAGTGTTACTTTATCTACCCTTGCGGTTAAAGTAATACTTGATCAACTATTTTTAGTCGAACAAAGCACACTTTAACATCTGCTATAGAAAAAATCAAATTTGTTAATGGTGAATATTATTTTATAAATGTTCTTCATTTCTTTTCGTTTTGTTATTTAACGATACCTACTTAAATATGAGTGTTTCAAAAATGATGCATAAACTCTGCAGCAGGTTCAAAAGCAACTAAGTATAGAGGGTGTTAAAAAATAAAGTTTAAATAATTAAAGGGCATATAACATGATTAAAAATATGTAAAATTTAGGTTGTTACCCAAAAAATGCCTCAAGTCATAATTTCGTAATTTTAAATTTTGGACCCTCCAAACTATAGAAGGTAGAAACTTTAATTCGAGCCACTATACGTATCTCGAAAGCCGTAAGAGATAGAAGATCGGTAAATTAGGCAAAAGTTGCCTATTAGAGGGACCACTTTGTATCCAGTTTCAAAAATTTAATAATATTCAAAGGTATTTGCAGTTTAGTGTAGCATTTTATAAAGAATTTACTGATGAACTCAATTTTTTTCTAATACCTACCTCTAGATTTGGAGATACGGTAGTCAACTTTTGTTTTTCTTATGGCCCCCATATTGGATTTTGGCAGAACTATTTCGCTATTTTTTCAAATAGACGATGGATATTTCACAATACAATATTGTTCTCTACAAAACAAACAGCAATCTAGTAATATACCACTATTAAAACAAAAGTGTAAACGTGTAAAGCTATAATAGTTATTTTTTATACAAGACGATAAAATTATATTTTATCGTCGTGAATAAAATTCTATTTTTTTCTATAGCAGATGTTAAAAAAATAAGAAAAATTTGTAAAAAAAAAACAATCAAAAATTAGATTATATTAAACCCGAAAATCTCAGTAGCAAAGGTTTCCATTCGGTTTCCATGGAGTTTCCAGAAAATTAAAGTACTTTATCTATCCTTGCGGTTAAAGTGTTACTTTGTCTACCCTTGCGGTTAAAGTAATACTTGATCAACTATTATTAGTCGAACAAAGCACACTTTAACATCTGCTATAGAAAAATGTTGTTTTTTATTGTATTGCATGTAAAAAAAACAGACGGGAATAAAAATAAAAAATATTAATATTTTGAAAAAAAAACCGACTTATTGACAAAAGCATACTCCTGTATAACTGTAACGACCTGCTTGATTATGCTTCACTGACGTTTCTCTCAGTGAAACATAAAATTAAGCATAAATAAATATTAAATATTTCTATTGCTACTTATAATAACTCCAATGTTACAATTAATTTGAATACTACTAATTAGTTTCATTAGTTTTTCCTATATGTTTCGAATAATAAAATGAAAATACTTCAATTTTGGGCTATATTTTTACTTTGCCACCCGCCAGGTGGAAAGTGATACCTTTCCACCTGGCTGGACGGTGACAGTTAGTAAACGTCAAGTTTCCAACTTACAAAAATGTCAGAAATGCTGTCATTACATATATGGTTGAAAATAAAAATAATTCTGCGATTGCACATCATATTAATAATTATGGTTATCTAATTAATGTTACCTAGTGATGGCATCAAGCAGCAGTTGCAGTTATAAATAAAGAAACCACCTATAAAAAAGAAAACAGCACTTTTCAATTTTTTGATGTTAATTAGTAAGCCTTGAATATTTTTAAACTTTTGAAGCTGTATACAAACTGATCCCTAAAATAGGCAACTATTGTCGAATTTTACTGATCTTCTTTACACTCGTTTCCGAGATACCCATGATAGTGGCCCGAATTAAAGTTTACACCTTGTATATAATTTTAAGTGATCAACTGTTTCAAGCTACGATGTTCAAGTTTTTATTTTAAATGGAACACCCTGTAAGTATATTTTTACATATTTGGATTCAGGGTGACATTCTGCATACATTAGTGCGTTTTATTTGTTTTTGTGATACTCAGAATTTTTTTAATTTATTGCATGCAGGTAACGTACGCTACAATAAAATTTTCAAGTGTGCCATGGAAAACAACCATAATGTTACAATTTTATGGAACAAATATTTAAATATAAGTACAAAACGTATTTACAAGGTATTGCTAAAATTTAACGCCCCCTGGTTGATAACACAACTGATACCGTTTAGTTTTTTGGTAGCGCACAGCCGAGCCGGCACAGCTGTTTTTAGATGCAACATAAAACAATACATTATTTTAAAAAAGTCTGCGTATCAAAGAAACAAATTAAACACACTGTTGTATGTAACAAGTGGACCTGAGCACTTCCCTGGACTTTTTCAGGTTACAAATAAACATTTCTTTTTTGGTATTTAACAGTAGTACCTATAGTTGAAAACATGGAAAATTATTACATACTTATTATAAAAACAAAACGTAAATTGAAGAACTCTCTCTTAGTTATTTTAGAGTGATGTCACCTACTATTATTAGTATCGCATAATACTACGGTTTTTAAAATAAGGACGGCACGAAGTATTGAAAGGCAGTCTAAACATGTACCTAATACTTAATTCGCTTTTGTTGGATAAATACTCAATAGTATGTCCACACTTTCTCCCCAATAAAAGTGTTTACTTTTTACTACTTTTGTACTACTTTTTGGACATAAAAATTAATTCAGAAAACATACTCGAATGTACTCAATTTATAGGAAACCTACAAAAACTGATATTACCATACCACATAACTCTTGTCATCATAATACACATAAATTAGCAGCATATCAATCTTTAGTACACAGAGCTCTAACAATTCCTTTATATAAAAATAGTTTTAATAGAGAAATTTCAATTATTAAACAAATTGCATATAGCAATGGATATGACACAACACTTTATTGACACTTTAATTAAAAAGAAAAATTATAAATTAGCTATTCAAAAAGTTTATTCCATTAATAACTCTGATAAAACATTAAAATACGTTTCAATTCCGTATTTTGGTAAAATTCCAGAAAAGATTGCTAAGATATAAATAACACAAATAAATATAAAGTCATTTTTAAAACAAATAAAAATATTCTATACTCTCTTTTCAATGCTAAAGACAAAATTAATGATTTGCTAAAATCAGGTACCTATTTATAAATTAAATTGAAAAGTTCACATTGTGATTCAGTATATATAGGTCAAACAATTAGAAATTTCAGTATTAGGCAAAAAAAACATATCCGTTGTTACAAATATAAACATGCACATAAATCAAATTATGCTAAACATTTGTTAGAACAAAATCACACATTAACATCTAATAATACAATTAAATTTTTACACTTTTCTGATAACAAAAATAAATTAAATATTTTAGAAGCTTTTGAAATTTATAAACACACAAAAAACAACGTACCTTTAATGAATGAGCAAATTGAACTCTTAGATTCTCCTTTACTGAAGATTTTGGAATAAATATCTTTTTAAAAAACACTGATAAGGGACTGACCTCCGACGGGTTGACCGGGGCCAGTTGCTTCACGCAGTGTTAAAATAATAGAATCAAACAGTTACTGTATAAATCATTTTGCATTTGTTATTTAATATCTTATAAACGCTTTTGACAATGGCACATTGATGCCGAAATACGTATAAAGCAAAATAAATATTGTTATTCCAGTTAAAATCGATATTTTATTTGATATTTCTATTCCTAGTATAATGTCTGTTTTGTTTGTGTTAAATACATGTTAAATAATTAGGTTGACACCAGTCGCACATTGTTCTAATACACACATTAGCCTTTGTGTTGAGTAAAGCTACTGCTGCTATATAAATTAAGCTTTATAATTACAGATATCTGAAAATCCGTATAACATATAATAATCATGGACGTTGTAGGTAAAAACAAACAGATATTTTTTGAAAATAGTTGTGTCCAGTCTGAAGATGAACGAGATAAGGTAATGATAATTTAAATTTCTGATTATTACAAGTCAGTAGTTACAATATTTTTACCACAGATAACCTTAGAACCCGTTTTACACATTATTCAAACTACGGCTACAGATACTTGGGATGATCTCGCTAAAGCATTTAATTACTGGCTAAATGTTCCTGATACCATTTTTAAGGAGGTTGGCAATAGTTATCGCCTCTTCTACTATTCCGATCTTTTGTAAGTTCATATATTTTTAATTAGGCAGCGAAGGGTAATGGCGCACACTTAAGGCCGGAGAATTTCCATGTATAAGCGTAAGTAGTAATAATTTATTATTTCTGGAGTTTATGTAGCCAATACAGTTGTTATTTTGTTTATGTTTCCTTGGAATTATTAATAATTTGTTATAACCGACTCGCCCAAGGTCACCTCACTGCTGCTGACTGCTGCACAACTCTACCGTTTTATTGGCATCTAATTTACTAACGCAGCGGAAGTTAGCGATTTTCTCATCAACCGTACATTTTAGCTGTATGACTATCTTATACTACGAGTATGTGATAGACAATTAAATTTTTCAGTTAATTATATAATAATATACAGGGTGTTTCAATTAAAATAACAAAGTTGCTTATTGTACTGCGAGAAGCAAACACCCTGTATACGTGATATAAATTTAGGAGAATATACTGAACAACTTTTGTATTTCAACTGTTTCCATATTTTGACTAATAAAGGAGCTATAGGAGCATCAATTTTCGATTTTAAACACCTCGTAGAGGGCACAATGAAATTCTAGCATTAATCAATAAACGAAAATGTACCTAACACCAAATTGCATAAGTGGAGAAAATTTAAACAAACTCGTGTAGTCAGTTTTTTGTAATAATTTTTCAAAAATTTCACAATTATTAGAAGAGCACCGTTACGACTGGTTTTGGAATTACTAAAAAAAATTCTTCATGGTACGGTACCACCAAAGGGCTTTCAAGTAAGTTGTTGCAGAACCTGATCAGATAACTGGCCGCCATTTTGAAGTTATAGAGTCCGATAAAAAAAACAATTTTCATTAAATTGTGATCTTCTTTCATATCCGCTACTCATATTTTCAATATTCTGCTTCTGAAAAAATGCTATCAAAAAACATGTCTAACTGCCGCTTCCGGTTTCGGATTTTTGTGAAAAGCATATTTTGTCGATGAATTTTCGATATACCCCTTCATTTATCATCAAAATCGGTTCACTAGTTTTTGCGTTAGAGGCGTTACATACACACCCACACACCCACAGATAGACATTTTTTCTAAACCACTTTTTTGGCTTCCTGGCAGTCCAAAACACATATTTCCGCGAAAATCTCAATTTAGAAAATTTTCGTGATATCAATAGTTCCCATATAACAGTGGTGGATAACCTCCTATGCTCCGGATTGAACATGCTCGCCCGGTATATTTTTTAAAAACGGGATTATTGTGTGACATCACGACGCCCGCTACGATGCAACCTCATAAAGCAAGGTTACACTGTTTTACTTGGTTTTACATTGGGTTTTGTCAACCTTGGTCGTCCTTGAATTGCAATTTGAGGAAGCTTAATCTATACCAAATTGCATACACTGTCTGGCACGTGTAGAAATGGCGGCTGTTTTGAATTTATATAGTTATGTTCTTCAGTGAATGAAGAAGGAAAACACAAGATTAACTAAATACGACTAACGTTTATTTTGAATTCCAGCATAGCAAAAATCAATACTAACAACTGATTCAAGTTTACATTGTGTTAGTATTTATACTTAAAATTGAAGGTTAATTATTTAAGTTAACAAACAATGTCGTTATAAGAATAACAGAAAGTTAAAGGGGAAAGTATAAAAGTAATAAAAGTAATTGTAAATAAATGACGATGTCCTTAAGACATAATTATATAGAGTCCTATGCGACACGCTAACGGCATTAGGTAGTTACTAAATGAAAAACGTTTTTTAATTTTTTTTTTGGAATCCCTTAAGATATCAATGTGGATGAGCCTGATACCATTTATTTTCTGTTTAGAACTATGAAATAGAAAAATTAAATGGTACAACCCAAGGTATTATTGTTTGTTTTTTTTGCTTGTAAATTGGTTTCTTCAATAAAATTTATATCAAGCTCATCATCAATCCTTTCTGAGTAGCTGGTATAAAATTAAAATAAAAATATTGAATAGTTTAGTAGCAGATCATACCGATTCAACATGCTGCATTTTATCTTCAAATTCCCCAACCTTAAGCAAAACAATTCGTTTTTTTATTCTGTAATAAACATCCATCAGGTTCCAAATTTCACTATGGGTACCTCACACCTTTTGTTAATAAACATTTTAGTTACATAAGTCTAAATACACTTAAACATATTTAAAAAAAACAGTAGATCGGGATAGGAATTACTCGACACAGGCGGTACATGCCGCACACGTAGCGGGTAATTACGCATAAGAGATTTTAGTACTATCCAATAACAAAAATCGCATTCAGAGTCATAGTTAACTGCGCAGTTCACACCGCTGCATAACTTATGTACCCACCCAAAACAAATCACACAAAGATATATACCATATCACGTTTCCCGTATTCGCCCCATAAGACACTCTTGATCTTCATTTTCTGCATCAATATCGTCTATTTCATCATCACCACATAGTTGTGTTTCGTCTATTTCACTCACTTCACTAGATTCTACTAATACTCTCTTAACAGTTACATTTTTCTTGGATTTGGATGTTTTCTGCTTCTTCCTAACACTGACAACAGACTGATGACTTTGTTGTCGTTTGTTATTTTTTCTTATTCTATTCTCTTCTCTTTTCATTTTCAATTCTGATTATTCTATTTTTTGGGCAGCGTTTTGCTTCTAATATAGTTTTCATTAGAGTAAGTAAGTATTTCAGATCTTGCCTTTTGGCGACCTCCTGTTACGGGTCTGACCTGTGATTCTGGACATGAAACAACACTATTAAATGACATGTTAGTTTCATTTATATAAGAAAGTGTTAGATGCATCTCAAAAGAATTCTCAGAATTATTATGAAATTCAGGAGTGGGAACTGGTTTTTTGGAACCTCCCGGAATAGCCGATAATTCAGTTCGACGAACAGCATTAATAGGTGCAGGTGTTGGATTTGGAACACGTTCGTTTTCTTTAAGAGGGAAAAATCATCATCCTCAAAAACGTTAGGATTCATAGGGTAAATTCCGATCTTTAAAAACCCCTTCATAGCCTTTTCTACATTTGCAACTCGTGCATAAGCTTTAGTGAATAATGACGTAACGTGAAAATTTGTGATCTTTTCATACGGATGTGATTTTAAATATAGATCGCATTCTACGTCGTATGCTGTTTTAAGAGACGAGTAAAGGTCACGTCTATCGACTGTATCCTATGAAACGTGTGAGGTATTGTCCTTCTCTCTCTCTATCCTTCAAAAAACTTACAGACACGTTGAAACGTCTGGCCGCAGATATCAGTCCATCACCTGTTTGGACTGCCTTAATCACAGCTTTCATCGCCGTTTTCAACCATGAACACTTTTCGGTGGTTCGTGCTTTTCGGCTAGGCATCTGTAAGCAAGAACATTAATATGGCATTACAACTTCACGTGCGCACAATCGTGCGGTATTACCTACCCTAATGCGCCATCAACATGTTTGAAGGTTAAGGAACGTGTACCCAAGATTAATATAAATTAGCTTCATTACAGACAAACGTACCTAATACATCATTCGTCTAAGTACATTGCTTTTTTTAAAGTCAATCTTTGTAATTTACTCACCTTATTACAGATGAGCGCAGAACTATATCAGTGAAAGTTAAAATAACCAACAGTCGATCACGCATTCACTCATAACACTGAATTAAAAACTGCACATCTGCTAACAACTAATGTATGTATGTTGGTATTTAGACTTTTCAGTAGATGGCAGAAGTGTCTAAAACACGATGTGTGCCATCACCCGCTGTTCGTTATTACCCTTCGCTTCCTAAATCTAAAATTAGACTAAGAAGTTGGGAATAATGTTGTTAATTGTCATGTGAGTTGTAATATTGTATTAAACTTGTTTTATCTCTTTTGTCACATTTAATTTTATTCTAAGCACCACCTTGTAGTTTAGGCAATTTCCTAAGGGCCGGTTTATCAATATTCGAATTTAACTCCGTGTTAAGCTAACTCACAAACGATATTGTCATGGATGCAATTGTTACAATAAATAAATGACAATTAACATAAACAAGAACTAAAAAACGCGAATTGAAAAACCGGCCCTAAGTCTAAGATACTTTTAACTATAACCGTGTTACTAAAATTAAATAGAATATTTAACATTTTTCAAATATTTTGAATCGCCAATGCTTCACATTGGCAGAATATATATAATAGAGTGTCATCTTCCATGTCACAAGCTGTGCAATTTGGGTCATTTAGTAGGTATCCCCAATGTACTGAGGTGCTTTCTCATCTTGCGGTGTCCTGTCAGAAGGCTAGTTAGTAGTTTTATGTTCCTCCGGTCGAATTTCAGGATTTCCTTTGTGTAATCCCTGGATAGATCTCGAATACACAGTTTTGACTGTCTCAATCCAGGCACTGCCTTCCAGTAGTTGCAGTGTGCCTCTCTGAGTCGGTCCTTGATGAAGCCCTTTGCGCTGCTATAAGCGATGCCGCAAGTGTGCTCAGGACCGTTCAGTGTTAGTTCAGCTCCTCTCCTAGCTAGTGAGTCCGCCTTCTCGTTCCCTTCTAGATACCTGGCACCCATTCCAGAGTAACACTGTTATGGGTATCTAGTACACTCAGAGCCTGTAGGCAATTATCTACAGTCTTAGAGTAGACTACCGTCGACAGTAGGGTCTTCAGGGTTGCCTGACGTCTGTCCTGATAAGGATTTGTCTATGATCTCAGTGTCTTCGCACTATATCGTGTGCGCAGGTGGCGATACAAATGAGTACAGACTGGAAGACAGTGGCATAGCGGCCCACGTTTATGTTTATTTCATACCCTGTGCCCTCTTCCAATGCCCCCACTCCAGTTCTCTCTCCCATCTTACGGTACGGTAACGGTCTTTCTGCTTTGTAACCACTTTTGCATTCCTCAGAGACAAGTATCCTGAAAGGTTTTGCGAAGTGTAAATTTTTGAATATTTTGTCTGACTGCACTTGTGGCATGCAGTTTTCGTTCATTAGCCGGAAGATTTCCACTAGTTGCAGTGGAGGTAGTCCTAACAGCGCAGCGTCTCTAAAGCTGCAGTGGAGGTGGTTGTCATGGCCCCGTTATTCCTAAACATGCAAAACGCTGTAGTTTGCCTACTTTAGTCTTTATGTCCGTGTTATTGGCTTTATGCCACCAGATTAGTGATACACAGGTTACCACCTTGGTGTATAAGCAGTGAAGCATTGTGGGTTTGAGCCCCCAATTTTGTCCAAAATTGTCGCCTACCCGCCCATAGCACTTTGGTGGTTTTATTTGTTGTGCGGTTTTATTCAGTATCCCTTATGTGTTTGTCGACTAGTCTATCCATCGTTTTCAAAAGAAAAGAGGTCAGACTGAGCAGCCTAAAGGACTTTGCCTGGGCATATGTCTCACGCCCTGGCTTCGGTATGAATACGACTTTTGCTTGCCTCCAGTTATGAGGTGTGTAGCCTGTCGCTAGACTGGTTCTAAAGAGTGAGCATAATGGCAATGACAGTTCTTCCCTGCTGTAATAACGCTGGGAATATCCTGTTAACGCCTGCTGCCTTCGCAGGACAAATCACGCCCCGCTCCTTAAGCATTCGCGGGGCAGTTTTAAAATGTTGCATGGAAACGAATAGTTTGTAAATTTAGATTTACCTAGCTACCTATAAAGTAAAAGTATGTATAACGATCAAAAGAAATAAAACAACGGTGATAGAAAAATGACAATCCATTATTTACTTACATACTAAATGAAGTGGTACTTGTACTTAATGCTACACTTGTATTAATGTTATGATTGTGTTCAGTTTGTAGCCGAATAACTGCACACAGCGGGGGTGATGATATCAAATATTGATCAGTGCGACGTGTATTGCAAGCACTAAGTTTTATTTTGATATCAAATGCAGCGTTACACTCAGTGTTTCTTTCTGTAGACTGTGTTTGGAATTATGTTGAAACAACCAAGCCTTCCTGTGACAAAGTGATATCAATATCATTTTTGACCACAAAGGCCTGCAGAGCGGCCGACGTCGCTTTGCAATGGTGAAGGTTAATTTGTATTCCCTTAACATTTATATGGGGTGACTATTGAGGATTCTGGCATGGTCTCTCATGACCCCTCAGCGGTTGCGGCGGCAGGTGGAGTCTGCTATTCGACCTCCATACATTTTTCCTTTTTTTCCTTGGTCCCTTCCTTTTTTGCTCCTAGGAACCTGGAGCAGTTAATGTAGAGTCTACCGTGGAGCTTCTCGTGCACCGTCTTTCACGACCTTTCTTCCATGAGGATGATGAGTTGCTGTCCCTTTCGGTCCTGCTTCTCATTCACCACTCTCCAGGTCTTATTCAACCCTGGGTTTTGGACGCTTACACGTGATAGTTCTTTTGAGTTTGTGGGTTTGGGTCTGCTTCCCTTGCAGGCCCCAGACTCTCCCCCTTGCTGGCGTTTCTGCTTGCTTAGCTTATGCCTAGCAGCTTCCAGCTTAGGGTGTCGTTGTTCTTTTACGTCCTTGGCAGGTGGATCCTTCCCTCCTTCTGCCGCTGGTGCAGATTCTGGTGTTTATGCATTATTTAAATACAGTCCCACGAGTAAGGGGGAAATAAAGATCGCCGTGATCCCAATGGCACGTACCTCAGCCTGGAATTTGGGGAGGAATTTATTGTGGTCCTCGTCCACTTTGTCCGACCGATTAAGCTAAGACCCCCGCACTCTTCTGCCGGCTGGAGAGTGCTAAGCACTACCCGACGCTGCCGTTTGACCCATAGTGCAAGCAAGCCCTTAACCACGACATAGCAGTAGGCTGTATATCTGGCCGCGGTGCTGTTTTCCGTCGCTTCCAACCATAGTTTTACGTATAATAGCGACTTTGTACTCAAACACTAACCTATTGCATTGCATACGGTTATCCGCAAAGCCCTTCCCCCTATCTGATATCTGGGGACGCACCTGATGGGGGCCACCCGCACAGGAATGATATAACATAAATATACAGTATAAAACGTGACTGTAATTGACTTTTTCATTACTATTTATGTATTTACATTTCTTAAAAGTTTATTTCAAATTGCCGTTTTTCGCTTGTGGTTTTAGGTATGAAAACATACGAGATAGTTCGTATTTATCAGGAGATGCGCAGTCGTCTTGTCTATCTCTTTATGGACTTCCACGCACCTTGAATGCGTTGTTCCAGCTTGATCTTCTGGCTGCCAAAGACTTAATGGAAAAAAACACTTCAGGGGTAAAGACGAAACTGCTATAGTTCATCTTACGGACTTATGTGCCTAAAGGATTACAGAGATAAATAATTTGCGACGTAGTAATATCGGCTGTCTTCGTTGTACTTAAGGATATCGTATACTTCAACTTTGAACGTAAATCTTAATAAATCATAATAAATATTCAACCACTCTTCACTTTCACCTAATACGGTAAACTGAGATAACCCAACAGCCGCCGGGATGTCGTATAGAAATAAATATGTCCGTGATATGAACTATATAGTAAATATGACTAACTGTATATTTGCTTGTGGCAATATAAAAATTAATTATTCTATGTGATTTACGTGTTGTAAGAATCAGAATACGTTAGACTCTAGTACCAGAAATATTCTTCTTCTTTTTAGGGGGCTTTACTGTACTTAGAGCGTCTAGAAAAAATTTGCACAGCCCGGTATATCGAACAGCAATGGAACGAAAGCTTTACATGTCCAACTGAAGCCCAGTACTATCAGATGATTGTAAAACGTAAGTTATAAGAAGCATATCAACAAATTTTGAAATAACATTTCTATTTAGAAATTTCCGGACATTTTGGAACTTACATTAAATTCCTGCAATTGTATAGTACAAATCAAATCAACTTCAGCAGACTTTCAGCCATTTTAGGTCTATATGTTCAGATTCTTGAAGATTATCGATATTTTATTTCGGTTAACGTAAGTTATGAAACATATATGGTTGTTAATATATTAATTAAGAAAACTTCAGGGTTCTGAATGCAAAATCTACAATCCTGATGTAACATTGACAGGATTTAGCTTGCCGATCATACATGCGGTAAAAAGTGGAACGAAAGAAGGGGATAAAATTATGGGTACGGTTTATAAATAAGCGCCACACACCCAGGATAAGTTGTTTATAAATATCAGTAATGTATCTTTTCTAATAATATTTAGATATAATACGTCAGCGAACAAACAATAATGAAGTGAAAAAATACGCTGTAACTCTTCTTGAAAAAATTGGAAGCTTGGAATACACAAGGAAGACACTAAAGAAACTCAAGGAGGAAGC
This sequence comes from Hemicrepidius hirtus, assembly GCA_963082805.1. Lineage (NCBI taxonomy): Eukaryota > Metazoa > Arthropoda > Insecta > Coleoptera > Elateridae > Hemicrepidius > Hemicrepidius hirtus. Next base: position 9,651,809 of record OY720165.1, read on the forward strand.
GTTATTGGAAATTACGAAACTTGAAAACAATCCACTGTTAGAGAAATTTTGTGATAAGTACTTCGATGGTCAGGTATTATTTTTCTTTTATTCTATACACCCTATCTAACATGTATAGACATTCACACACATACCCACACATTTACATTCATGGCTGGGGCGGGTTTAATAATTCAGAAAAATATCGCCACATGTTGATTTGAACAAACAATCGCTTTGCCTCGCTTTTGTGATGCATGCTAATGCGTTCAGCTATTACAAGCATCACATCCGTTTGCCTGTTAATAAGTTTTGCATTTCTACCCACGAATGAAATAATATTTTCGTTTATTTGAAAATAATAGAAAAAGGAAACACAGGTACAAAATCTAAGTAATCGTACACCTATTAAAAAACTCGTATTCGACCAGTAAGTACTACGTTGAAAGTGATGTTTACAAATGATGGTAAACATAATTAAAAACCAGTATTAAACCCCGATACTGATCTTATTATACGCGTAACTATGAGAAGTAACGTTATAATCCCATGTTATTTATAGCTACCTTCATATCCAGTGCAAATTAAAGCTTTGGTAGACCCCATGAAATATACTTTTGAAACATTTAGTATATCATCTTACCTCAACCAAATGGATAACACTCAATGTGAAGAGACTGTGAAGGAGGTATTAAAATTGCATCGTTTGAAATATGCAAATATTTCATGGCGTATTTTCAGATGCTGTTAAAGCCTTTCAAACACCTAGACTCTGCTCCTAAACGAAATTTCGTTCAAACAGTTTTTACAATTATCAACAAGACTATCAACACTCCTGAAGATACGTTCATCTTAATAAAAGAAATGTTGTGGGTCTCTTCTTACGGTATTTTGATGTACGTTTTTATTGCTGACATACTAAGATAATAAATTAATAATTTTTTATTTATTGTAGACTTGATGATATTCAGGATAAATCTATTTTGAGAAAGGCCATACCATGTTCCTATTTAATTTACGGCATTGTAAATACGGTAAATTCAGTGCTGTACACATTTTGTAAGGGATTTCGCCAACTCTGGGAACTAAATGTATCACAGGTAGGTATATTATTTTTTTTTTAGTTATTATTCTCGTAAGTTGCACATTAAATAACACAACTACAAAAAGTATAACTATACAACTGTTGTGTGCCAATTTTTCGTATTGCCAATAACCAAGTGATCAAATCAGACTACAGGGTAACCACCTCAGTTATTGGCATCTGAAGCATTATTGCTGTTAATTTATTTAAGTAGTTCTATATACGCGTAGCCTAAATGAAATATAGTTAATATTATGAGTACTACACCAACTGAAAGCGGCTGAGCTATTTGTTTAGGAAACTAAGCATAGGGTAGGTAATATTTACAATTTTTGCACGTGCTGGTGCTATAGTTATTTACACTTGTATTTTTCAAGTTAAATTTAATGAATGGTAATTAAATCAAATGGTTAGGCACTATAATCATATTTAAAACATTTTTTGTAATACTACTTCAAAATAGTAACGTACCCGAACTTTTAGTTGTGGAATAACTAGGTATATTCTGCAATAACGTGAAAGAATAATTCCTTCTACATTGACGACATCTCATAGCTATTAAAACCCAGATAGTCCTGAAGAAATTTTTTTTTGAATATCATATTCATTTTAGGAAATATTATTCGTTAGGGTATTTAAAAGTTATCGAAAGAAAAAAAAATGATTAAATTGTTTATAGATTTTGAAAAAAATGATGTCCTTTTAAAAGGACGGTAGGGTTAACTACTACGTTTTAAGTAATGAACACAAAAAATTATTTTATTTTAAAATATTATTACATTTTTGTATGATATATATAAAAACATTCTTTAACATGTAAAGCAATATCACACTTGTTGCAAAATGTTTGGACCTTTTTATGACACACGCTGCATCGTCTTTGTTTTTCACGAAACACAACCAAATGATCCAATCGATCCAATCTGGAATGTTCATGCAAATTAGCTGAAAACCGAGACGAATTGGTAGTTGTTTTCTTATAGGTTTCCAAGATACCTGTCGCCACCGATCTTCGGAAAGCTAGCTGATCCATTCTGCCACCCTCTAATTTATGCAGATGCCAAGCGTTTTGCATAGCCATATCTAAACACTGTGCAATTAGAGGAAAGTACCACTTTTTTCCTCTTATACTTATCCTGTAGAGACTTATATTCTGATCGGCCCTATCAACGCCTCCCATATTCTCGTTATATGTTTTGATGAGGTTAGGTTGTGCTACCGTCACTTTTTTCTTTTCTTTTTGCGAATAACGTTGCACTCCTCTTATGGGGTTCACTGGGCAAGCATTTGACGCGACACAAACAATATTATTGTCATTCCATTTGCATACCACCATGTTGTCTTCTTGTGAAGACATATATTCCATATATCCCCTTTCTTTCTTTTTCAGAAGTTTGTTATCCATGATTGGGCAATTACGTAATCTATTTTCACGTATAGTGCCAGTGGCTTTTACTGCCCTAGACGTAAGTTCATTTAGTAAAACTAAAGAGGTGAAATAATTATCAAAAAAGAGATGATATGGAACGGGGGCATTTCTAATTCCTAATAGTATGTCTGCGTACTGCAAAACGACAGCGGCACCTAGACCCAAGTCCTTGTATTTTTCCGGCAAGGTGGTAGTTTTACCTTGGTATGGGTCAAACCAAATTATATATCCCAATCTAGTTGTTCCCATCCAAAATTTGTAGCCCCATCGAATGGGTTTTCCCCTTATAAATTGTTTACACCCATGGCGCCCAAAATAGGGCACCATGCTTTCATCGATGCTATGATATTCTTGGAAAGGGGATAAAGCTTTGAAACTTTTATTTATACAGTCAAATAGAGGTCTTACTTTTGAGAATCGATCTTTTTTATCTAATTCATTGTTATTTTTACAATGGATATTGCTCATAATAAAGGTAAATCTGTCTCTCGACATTGCTGCAGATACAAATTTGTTGCATGCATCAGCTGAATTTTGCCAATACAGTTTTCGTCGAGGCACACACACATATCCACTTAGTAAAAGTATGCCGATAAAAGTTCTCATCTCATCGCCAGTCACATCTCCTTTTAAATTCTTGTTGTTTGCGTATCTGTTTGTTTCCTGTACTAAAAGTTCAATTACAGCATCGTCAATAAATTTGCTGAATAGTTCCACACTGTCAGACACATCAGCCGTATCAGTATTATTTTCTTGCCAAGCTGGAATAACATCCTGTTGAATATCTAAATTCTCCCATTTGTAAACAGATTTTTTCTTTATTTTATTTGATACTATGAAACTTGATAAGGGAAGATCATCATCCGAGTCAAAACCGTCATTTCCATTATTGGCGAATTCCAATTCAGCTGCAGCCCGCAATTGTGCTCCAGGAAGATTCTGAATCATGACGTCATCTTCATCACCTGAATCTTCATCGGTCACAACGTCATCTTCGGGTGGAAATATGATTATATTAGACGGAAGTTCGGGTAACACATCTGGGTTTTCCAGCTCTTCTATCAACTCAATTAGTGTAAGCGGTCTTTTACTATAACTAATAAAACGAAATGTAAATATTTTTGAGATCAAGATTTTTCATAGTAAGAAATAGTCCTACCGTCCTTTCTAAAGGACACGTCAATTTTGTATCATGTATCATTTCCGTAAACGAAATATGACCCAATGTTATGACTGAAGAGTGTTGCAGTGACGTTTGTGAACCCAGCAAAATAAGAAAAATAGACCTAATAAGTGAAAGAAAAAAAATGTACTTACTTCCAATTACTCATTTTAAATGCCTATAAGATCGCAGAGATTAACACTAAATGATTCACTTACTAAGCAGATTTCTCTACAACTGCAATTTTTTCCCACCTTAATGACATTTCTAGTATGACATTATACTAGTGCCATCTCAAAAAATAAAGTCAAATTAAAATTATTACAGAAAACTGTGACCGTCCTTTTAAAAGGACCGTAGGACCAACTGGGTTAAGGAAATTTTACGGTCTACTAACTACAATGATTAAAAAAACACTTCACCAATTAGGTCAAACCGGTTGTAGATTTTATAATTTAATTATAAATATCGAATTTCGTTTATTATTTCTAAGATTGTTTAGTTTTCTAATTTTTTAAATAAAAAAAATTATTGAAGGATAATAAACCAGTTAGTACCTACCTACCATACCTACAGCTTACAATGCAATTGTTTACACATTTTTAAATTAAATTAATTTGACGTTTTGTGCAAGTGTTTATTGAAAGGTTTGTTGTTTATACTTTGTAGTACTAGTAGAAAACGTATAGTCTGCAACACGTTTGGAATCGCTATTCCGTACTTGTAGAACCGTCATATTCTCCTTAATATTTTAACGATCGTGTTTTGTTTAATTTTTAATAAGATAAAGTTGCTTTATTTTAATGGAATTCATAGTCACACTTTCTTCCACATTTCTAAAAAACGGCGCAATTTTAAACATCTTGTGTTCTAGCTCCATTATTACAATCTGTACACAAATTTCAGTTGTCACGATATATTAATAACATTTGACATTTAGTCATGGATCAGTTACAAAGCTGTGCTGATTCCGTGGCAAGCTAATCCCTATCGCGACAATTTCTCGCCGACAGTTTAGCGCACGACAATTCCTCACGGACAATTCCGCGCGGTACAATTTAGCGCGTGCTACAATTCCTCGCTTGCGACAAATCCTCGCCCCCACTTCCTGTGTACATGGTTGCTAGGTTATTAGTTCTGAACAGGTATACAGTGAAGTCCATTTATTATGCAATATAGGCATATTGCAAGTGAAATGGTGTGAGCACTTTACCATTGGAATATAGGCAACCCACTATACACTGCTAAGCACTCTTGCCCCTGCATTAATGAATGTCGAAACATACCTGTTAATTTCGAAATTAACAATCGTTTAGCCTTCTGTTTGGAAATGCAAGGTGGGCACTTCGAACATTTGTTATACTTATAATACTCGTAATTGCTTGCTGTTGATCCTATTTGTTTCATTTTCAATATTAAATAATCTTTTTTGAACTGAGAACATGTTTTATTTTGAGGTTAAACTTTCATGTGTTGCTGATTTCGGTTAGATCATAGATGGTTAGATAAAAAAAAACTAGCTAACTGTATAATGGGTTGCCTATATTCCAATGGTAAAGTGCGTACACCAAATAACTTGCAACATGCCTATATTGCATAATAAATGGACTTCACTGTATATAACAAACATAGCGCGAAAGCGGTGTTGCCTCCCACTTCCTGTGTACATGGTTGCTAGGTTATTTGTCCTGAGCGGGACTTTTTTTTTAGATTGTAATACCTTAAAACTGAATTAGTTGTGATCAATATTTATCTTAGGCGGTAAATTGTCGCGCGCGACAAATTGTCGGAGCGAGAATTTGTCTGGCGCGTAATTGGAAGCGGTGAATTGTCGTTCGTTAAATTGGCCGCGAGGAATTGTCGTAGAAGCGTTGGCGTTTCATTTTAAATCACATCATCCATTTTATATTGTTTACAGTTACAAATAAACAACTTCGCTTTCCGGCCTTGTACTGTAATGTGCCATTTCCCGCACTTGAATTAATACTATAAAGTACCTAGTACCTATATACCGGACAGTATGAAATACAATAATAGAATGTTTACATAACACCGACTATTCACTTGACAAGCTATCGTGCGGTAGGAACTCCAATTCCCTATACTATTTTCGCTGTACCACCTTTGTGCGATTGTTTCGTATATTTTTGTATCAAAATCACGCAATTCTATCGAAAGTTATAACGTCTATAAAAGCGTAAATTCTAATTTTGTCGGATCATGTATTAGTACGTATTAATAGTAATTTCTGAAGCCATGGTCGCTACTTTCATTGTCATCTGCTTTCTACAACTCTTCTTCTAATTGATCAACTGCAACTTGATCAGATTACAAGAAGAAATTTCACTGACAATAAAAAAATCGTATCATAAAACCTGCAATCGGTTGGTCAACTGTTATTTAATTAATTATTTATTTTGGTGAGAATTAACTTACTGGATTTATTTCGTTGCCTATATTATGCATTCTACTATGTGTTGCCGGAATTAATGTTGCTGTTTCTATTCATATTTATAAAGCACGCTTTTCACTCCGACTTAAACTTCGCACATAATCGACTTAAGTATAATGCAAAGTATCCCCTTCTATAATTATGGAACATAGTATGTACTATCACATCTCAAATTTAATTTATACCCGATTATTTTAGATGCAGTGTGACATGATCTGAGTTTATATTTTTTATTAATGTACCTATACTACTTAACTGTTTTTAATTGTTATCCTTCCAACTGTTATATGTTCTGCTTAGTTTGTTCACTTCAATTCATTAATAGACAATCCTAGATTAAACATTGGTAGATGAGTATCCTCTGTAATACCAGCAGGCATCAAAACAGCGCCACTTGTGGTTGTGGGCGAAACTATATCAAAACCGCGAAATTTAAAACAGGTGATTTAGTTTCAGATTTGATTTCATTGTTTTGGCTCGGTTTATTCATTGGAAAGTCAATAAAACACAATAATAATAGCGGTATCCCTGACAGTTTAATATGAACAATGCATGATACAGAACTGGATGATTGACAACGTGAAATATTTTATTTAAACGTTAACATTGCACAACAAATGTGTCCAATACTTTTGCAATAACAAACTTATTCTCCAATGTAGTACTATAAGGGTGTCCAAGATAGAAATGTACATGGGGATCTCAGCTATCTTAAGAGATACGAAGTTGTCGAAGTTGGTTAAACACACTTCTTATTATACGCTCTTTGGAGTTTATAAATATCACAAATCCGAGTAACAAAACCACAAATAATCAACAATAAACTTGCACTCACGTCGCGTACATAAACTTCCATAAAACAAGTGCTGATCATGTGATACACACAAAATATAAATAGTAGAGTTCCAAAAGCTGAAAAAGTCTTCTAGAAATGAGATCCGTGGAACCTGAAAGGTAAAAATGTTTTGACCTATTGAGGTGTTAGTACATGTGGTAGAGGTTCTCCAAAAATTTTTGTCGGGTTCCAACCCAGTGCAGGGACCCTCCAGAGGGGGGTGAACCATAAAATTCGCGATTTTCCAATTTTTATTTGCTCGGATAGAGATTTCCTTAAACTTTTCAATCATCTATAATTTATCATAATAAACAGCAGCTTTGTTGTTACAAATAATTATTCTTTATTATAATTTGTGTTGGTTCTTACGGGAGCTGGAAACTTTAAAAGCGTTTTTGACCAGGATGCGAATTATTAAAAAGTTCGATATTTCATTTACATCGTGTTTCTGACAAAACGGCTGAGAAAAACAATTTTTTGACATCAATAGTTCGCTATAGCAAATTTTATTGCGATTCTAATGGTTTTAGACTCATTACTGTGCGATTAATAATAAGGCTAAAATGATTTTTTTTCCAAACCGCTGCAGACATGCGAGGCTGCCGCCGCGCCGTTGGAACCTCGATCACCCTCCCTTGCGTCTCTCTCACCGCGCTGCCCAGAAACTGGAGCCTACGGTGATATGAAACTACGGATAATTGAGAAGATACTTCGTTGCATTAGAATCACCATGATTTAAAAGTTAATTTTGTTCAGATGTTTACTTACTGATTATTAACATTCTTGATCTTCATCATCTGAAGAATCGAAATTAGCAGTAATTTCATTTTGACAGCTTTTTATTGCCATGCAACAACAACAACATGCGCCTAAACATGGAATGTTGCTGATTTTACAGGAACACCTTTTTGTAAAACACCCTATAAGTTAGAATTATCTGTAATCATTGAATAATTTTAAATTTTATGAATTAACAGAACATCCTTTATCATTAACAACAAATGGGAATGTATCCGTACCTACTAATGAAAGTAGCTTGGGTAGGTACATTATAAAAAGTTGTCTTTTGTTCATTATTTAATTAGGTCATATTTTACAAAGTTTTGGAGAAAATATTTCATATGTTGACGCAAAACCGGAAGAAATCTGTGCCATTGTGCAGAGTATAGGAAAACCAAATAAGCAAAAACTTTTGGAGATTATGCACGTATATTTTGCAATGTTATTTTTTCGAATTTTAAGACATTTTCTAAAGTTGACTTAGTTTTTGATCATTATTTTGAAAATGTTGTGAAAAGCTTTACACGCGAAAAAAGGAAGAAGTAGAAACCCTCAATAAGAAAAAGAGTAGACGATGTCAATGTACCCCTTCCGGTGCAGTGGAGCAACTTTATATATTCATGGGAAAACAAACCAGACTTAACAAATTTTTTATCGGAAGAGATGATGAAGGAAGCTATATGAACCACCAATTACAATTTTGTTACGTCGGGAGGATATAAAAACATTGAAGACTTTGGTTTATAGAGCAATAAATATTACCTGTTTTACAAGAACAAAATGATAATTGTACAAAATTTTTTGAATAAGGTTCCCGAGTCATAAGCATAATTTATTTCACTGGACAACTGAAGCTTGTGCACCGGTATGTATAATTTTCCTTTTCCATTTTTTTTGCCTTGCTTCAATCCATAATTCCGGTGTCAATTGTGCTTTAAAAAGTGATGTAAAAGTACCAAAATATTTGTGACTGCACACTTAACAACACAGTTTTTATATCCCTCGCTCACTGCAGATTAATATATGAATAATTCTCGTATCAGCTTCTTCATGGGTTAAATGTAGAATTGATGTGTGATTCACCGAACCAAAGTCTTCAATGTTTTTATATCCTCCCGACCGCGACGTAACAAAATTGCTAATTTCGATTCTTCAGATGATGAAGATCAAGAATGTTAATAATCAGTAAGTAACAGTGCCTATTTTCGGTTCTAGTGGGCCCTAGGCTCATATACCTTCTGGGGCCCCCTCGTAGGATTAGGAAAGCATTAATAGCGGTGCAGGCGAAAAACTTGGTGTCAGAAATAAACTGTTGTTTTAAAACGTTACAGTTGGGTCGAGCGTGGGGCCCCCTGGCTCAGAGGCCCCAGGCACGGGCCTATCGGGCCTACTGGAAAAATAGGCACTGATAAGTAAACATCTGAACAAAATTAACTTTTAAATCATGGTGAATCTAATGCAACGAAGGATCTTCTCAATTATCCGTAGTTTCATATCACCGTAGGCTCCAGTTTCTGGGCAGCGCGGTGAGAGAGACGCAAGAGAGGGTGATCGAGGTTCCAACGGCGGCAGCCTCGCATGTCTGCAGCGGTTTGGAAAAAAAATCATTTTAGCCTTATTATTAATCGCACAGTAATGAGTCTAAAACCATTAGAATCGCAATAAAATTTGCTATAGCGAACTATTGATGTCAAAAAATTGTTTTTCTCAGCCGTTTTGTCAGAAACACGATGTAAATGAAATATCGAACTTTTTAATAATTCGCATCCTGGTCAAAAACGCTTTTAAAGTTTCCAGCTCCCGTAAGAACCAACACAAATTATAATAAAGAATAATTATTTGTAACAACAAAGCTGCTGTTTATTATGATAAATTATAGATGATTGAAAAGTTTAAGGAAATCTCTATCCGAGCAAATAAAAATTGGAAAATCGCGAATTTTATGGTTCACCCCCCTCTGGAGGGTCCCTGCACTGGGTTGGAACCCGACAAAAATTTTTGGAGAACCTCTACCACATGTACTAACACCTCAATAGGTCAAAACATTTTTACCTTTCAGGTTCCACGGAAATCACGATAGCTCCGATTTAGAACTCTACTAAAAGTAATATAGGGGGTTCACACAAAACATAAAATAATATTGGGGGGTTCACACAAAATGTCATAACCAAAACGATAATTTGTAGGAAACAAGCGGGAAATTGTAAGAAATTGTTTTCAGCGTTCCAAGCGGTTGTGGGGAAAAGGAGAAGCGTTGTAACAAACCACGAAAACTTACGTCCGACTACTCTCATTTAACTTACTCATCTATAGACAATGCATTACTGCAGAACTTCATCTTTATTCTAAGAATCTCAAGGCCACACTAAAGACCGTTTTACATGATTACGGACCCTCTCTAGAGGGCGCCTCCTACTACCTATTTTAACACTAATACTACATCTAACCTTCTATTTAACATAGTTTGTTTATTTCAGACAGTAACTTTGTACTTCACAAAAATGTTGGAAGCCTTTAGAGGCCAAGGAATGGAATTATATTGGCGTGACAGCTTCGTTTGTCCAACTGAAGAAGAATATATGAAAATGGTTGCCGGAAGTACGTATTGCTGTATTTAGAAATATACAAATTCGAAAGTGAATGGCGGTTCTCACAACACTGAAGCAATACGCAATGAGCAATTGGTAATAAGTAACCAGCAATATTATTTAGACCATCTCTTACACCGAAGCAACAGAGTAGTATGCGTAGTAACCTTTGGCAGTCATATCATCATCTGGCAACCAATGTGTTGGTATTTAAGGAGACGTAGACGCAAAAGAAGGAAACATTGACTAGTATACATTTACATTTACAAATTAATCAATCATGCTGCAAATATTTGTGCCAAGGAATTGAAACCCATCCTGAAATTATTACCGGGTGAGCCCAAACACTTTTGTAAACCTTTTGAATTTTATTGAAACGGTAATTAAAAACAAGACACTATAGATTCAAGTGTTGCTCTACTACTGAGACGATATTATCGGTTATCATTGTAAAGTGCATATAAGGATCTATTCTGTAAGTAACTGTTAAAATTTAACGTGGAGTTAAACTTGTAACCAATCGCTAAGCTTAATTATGACAGCTAAAACTACCATTAATGCCCGATTGCACCGTCGTCACTTAAATTTTAAGCGAGCCTTAAAAGTTGAATTGCCATGGATACAATTGTCAGCAAGAATTGTATCCATGGCAATTAAACTTTTAAGGCTTCCTTAAAATTTAAGTGACGACAGTGCAATCGGGCATTAACCAATCAACGCCAATGCTTTAAACTTAGCGATTGGTTACGATTTTAACGCCACGTTAAATTTTAACAGTTGCTTACAGAATAGACCCTATAGCCAGCAATAAATATTACCGTAAACGGGTAACCTTTTTGTTGAAGCGATAAAGAGTTGCTCTGGTGTGAGACCCTTGTTTTAAAGTTGCTAATTGCTTATTGCTTGAGTTAGTATTCTTTACTCCAGCGTGAGAGCTGTCAGTATAACAGTCAGATCTTATTATACATGTTCCGAAAAAAGTGTGCAATATTTTGCCAACATTTTCTATGACCAAAAATAAGAGTAATTAAAGTTCCTGTAAACATGGGTCCACAGATGCTTTCTAAGGAAGCTTTAAGAATGGTTTTTATTGAATATATTCAAAACCGTTCAAGGTAAAAGAATGTAATTTTGCACAACTCTTTTCATGCGTAGGTAATAGGGCGAAGTATAAATAATTTGAAAATTTTATCCACAGGTGTCGCAAACTGGGTGGCCGTGGTAAAAATAACTTGAACTTTTTTGCATGTTATTTTTTCCAGTTTTTGACAATAAAATATGATATTTCAGTGTTTTCTACATAAGAAGGGTAAACTTGTTGAACATAGGCAGGATATTTTCTCATCCTTTGTAACATTATCGCCTTTTTCGTCTAAAATGTTGTAGCGCTTACGTCGTTATTCTTATTGTTGGGTGTAACATATTCACCTTTGTGTCGTTTGTACTAGAATAATTGCTTTGTGCTCTTTGTTCTTAAGAATTGTTTAGTCTATATTCGGCATTAACTTGTTATTCCTTATAGTTCACTCATGGTTTGCGGTTATGAGATCTTTCAAACTCTTCATGTAGCTTCTGTTCGGAGAGTCAAAGCAAGCTTAGTACTATCACACAGATTCCCGAAGGAAGATATTATCGTCTCGTCAATATGGCGCCCTAAAATCAATTGTGAAACGCATTCAATCTCTTTTCATTAAAGTGCAAGTGCATTAATCAAATCTAATTCTGGATTCAGCTGAATCAATAATTACGAGTGGGTTAGTGCTACATCAGTACCTACCACTTCGTAGCTTTAAAAATCCTTTAGTGGCGACGATTATCGTGAAGTTAATATTAACTTCGAGCCGGCTTGCTACATCGCTGCCCGCTAACATTCTGGAACTCCTGCTCTTGAGCTATCATCACTTCATTCATAATTTAGTTTCAAAGATAAGTAAAAAAAACTTTCGATTACCGTGCTTCGAAATTCATCTTACAAATTTCGACTCAATTATTACATACAATCATGAAATTTTCAAACTTAAAAGCTACTATTTTTATGTTTCCTGAACAGAGAATAATACTCAAATTATTTAATGTAACTAAACATTTTCACTAATTTTTACTTTCCCATACCACCACTGGTATAATTATGGGAAGTATTGATATCATGAAAATTTTCGAAGTTGAGATTTTCGCGGAAATACGCGTTTTGGACCCCTAGGAACCCAAAAAAGTGGTCTAGAAAAATGTCTGTCTGTGGGTGGGTGGGTGTGTATCGGTGTGTATGTATGTATGTATGTATGTATGTATGTATGTATGTATGTACGTATGTATGTATGTATGTATGTATGTATGTATGTATGTATGTATGTATGTATGTATGTATGTATGTATGTATGTATGTATGTATGTATGTATGTATGTATGTATGTATGTATGTATGTATGTATGTATGTATGTATGTATGTATGTATGTATGTATGTATGTATGTATGTATGTATGTATGTATGTATGTATGTATGTATGTATGTATGTATGTATGTATGTATGTATGTATGTATGTATGTATGTATGTATGTATGTATGTATGTATGTATGTATGTATGTATGTATGTATGTATGTATGTATGTATGTATGTATGTATGTATGTATGTATGTATGTATGTATGTATGTATGTATGTATGTATGTATGTATGTATGTATGTATGTATGTATGTATGTATGTATGTATGTATGTATGTATGTATGTATGTATGTATGTATGTATGTATGTATGTATGTATGTATGTATGTATGTATGTATGTATGTATGTATGTATGTATGTATGTATGTATGTATGTATGTATGTATGTATGTATGTATGTATGTATGTATGTATGTATGTATGTATGTATGTATGTATGTATGTATGTATGTATGTATGTATGTATGTATGTATGTATGTATGTATGTATGTATGTATGTATGTATGTATGTATGTATGTGACGCCTCTAACGCAAAAACTAGTGAACCGATTTTGATGAAATTTTAAATGAAGGGGTATATCGAAAATTCATCGACAAAATAAGCTTTTCAAAAAAATCCGAAACCGGAAGCGGAAGTTAGACCATCATTGATGGGAAACAGTTTTTTGCCGGACTGTCTAACTTGAAAATGGCGGCCGCTATGAATTTTTCAAGATTTTGAATTTAACGCCCAAAACTCAAAATCCAGTTATCTGATCAGGTCTCGCAACAACTTGTTTGAAACCCTTTGTCGGTACTACACCATGAAGAAAATTATGTAGTAAATCTAAAAACGGTCGCAACGGCGCGCGGCGCGGCGCTCTTCCAAAAATTTTGAAATATTTGAAAAATTATTACAAAAAAACTGTTCACAGGATTTTGTTTAAATTTTCTATACTTATGCAGCTTGGTGTTTGCTACAATTTTATTTTTTGATGAACGCCAGAATTTCACTGTGGCGCCCTCTACGAGGTTTTGAAAATCGGAAATTGATGCTATTATAGCGCCTTTTATTAGTCAAAATATGAAAGATGTTTAAATATAAAAGTTATTCAGTATATAATTTTGCATTCTCCTAAATGTATATCACGTATACAGTGCGTTTGCTTTCCACAGTACAATATGCAGCTTTCTTATTTTAACTGAAGCACCCTATATATTATTATATAATTGAATGCAAAATTTAATTATCTATCACATTGTATAAGGTATTCATATAGCTAAAATGTACGGTTGATGAGAAATTCGTGAATTTTGTATATTATCTTGGACTCTGACGGAAACGGATCGTCGGTCGGTAGCGATCGTCCGGGTTCGCCAGCTGTAATTTCTAGCCGGTACCTGCAGATAGATGGGTGTCTTTCTTCTGTTCATATCGAATCTATATAGTCTCGTTTTTCTCGCTAGGCATTCAAATGCTTATCAGGGTCTGCCTCGCGAACTATACTGTTGAATACCAAAACCGAAACGTTGATTTTTAGTATGGGAAAGTCCAGGGGAGGTTTCCACCTCCACTTTTTGTATTTTTATCTTGTGTGTAAGGAGATTTGATAGTTAAGATCTAGAGTATCGACTAATTGATTTAAATGTGGCATTTTCGATCGATGTGTTCAGAAATGTGCATATCAAGTTTTACGTTGATTAATACATTCCTCTTATGTATTTGTTTTAACTTATTCAAATTATATATTCATTACATTAAAATAGAGGTACCTACCTACTTACTAGGTTTAGGTTAGTTAAACCTGTAACTTTGGTAAGTTCTCAGATAATGCAGTGCGACGCTTTCGGTTGCGCAGAGGAGTCGTATGCAGGGATTGCGGGCGGCATTTTTGTCTGCTTAAACAAAACAAGTCTGCAGTAATCTCGAACGCTAGATTTACTAAGGAGTTTTCTCTCTCACGGCTTCGTTGTAAAACTAGGGAAACGAAGACCTGTGTAGCTTTAGTGAAGACGGGAAGACGGGTTGAATCTGTTTCCACGCGGATAGCTGAAAGCTTTTAAAAGTAGAAGCATGCATACGCAAACAAACGATACACCAAATGGTAGACTAATATCTATTAAAGCTTCAATAATTACAGTACCTAGATTAAATTCGAATTACTGCAACTACCTATTACAGGTCTGCAACTACCTACCTATTACAGGTTATTCAAGTCAACGTTCAAACGATAATAAATAGCGTGAGAATAAAATCGGTGTAAAGCAATACGGTACAAGCGGTTATAGCAAACGGAAAGTAAAATAATCGGTGTTATAATTACCAGAGCTATAATCTTTAATAAATTGTAAGGTGCCACCTATACTTAAACAGTAATTCAAAATTAAACTAAACGCCAACGCTAATAAAACTAAAACAACCGGGTCAAAAGGGAAAAACACGGAGGAAATGACCTTTATCTCCGCAGGATAAGGCGGCCAGCCGCAGAACTGAAACTCACAATCTAGTCAGCTACCCCAGGTCTATAAGCGGCACGGTGGAAATTACCTATATCTCTGGGAAGGCGACAAGTTGCAGAACTAAATCTCGCAAACTAGTCAGCCACCCCATGTCTATAAGCAACACGGAGGAAAAACAAGAGTTCACTAAATTCGGCTAAGTCCAAACCGGGACTTAGTACAAAACCAAACCAATATATTAAACGGTTAACCCCAATTCGGAACTTAAAAAAAATAAAATGAATTTTTAACTGAAGTCGGCGAAGTCTTTACAAACAATAAAGCGAAATCTAGAAATTTGATTAATTGTTTAGAAATATTTAGAAAGATCGTAAGTTGAATATAATTTCGACACCAAACACTTTAAGCATCACCTTTGTAATCGATACGTCAAGAACTTAGAATTGTAACTGAAACTGTAACTCAAAACTCGAACTCGAACTGTCTAAAAGTCGCCATAATTCTCCTTTTATACCTTGCGAGTTCAAAATTTTGAAAACGGAGTTCAAAATTCGTGACTCCGGCGAAGTGGGAAAACCATAGTGGGGTCGCGGCAAGTACAGTGGAACAGAATTATGATTGCGGTTGACTAAGCGATGCGCAGTGGTTATTTCATGGGAACAACCAGTTCAGCTCATTGCTTACCCTATTGCGTGACCTCCTCTCTATCTATCTTGTGCACATTTGAACCGCAATCATAATTCTGTTTCACTGTACCTGCCGGTCTAGGTAAGGGCGAGCGCTATCAGATTGCGTGGCTAAATAACTTTACATAAAAGAATGGAAATAGGTAAATATGTAAATGCAACTAATAATTAAATCGGGTTAACTAAAACTAAATAACGGTGTAATATACAGAAAACGGTGAACTAAAATATATAAACATTAATAATATACTTCAAAACGGTAAATTAAATAATTACAGGTAAACTTAAATACTTCAACAATCCATTCTGACTAAAATAATTAAACAAAAATTAGTAGCTTCGTTAATCCATCTCCCACTTATCTGTAACTAACAGGGAAATCATATCGTGTATCGAGCCAAGGAATCTACCCCATTCTCCCCGAGCAAACCGAATTCTGGAGTAAAAAACAATTCCCAGCTCTAACTTTGAGTCTAGCGGGCGTTTAGCCAGGGACACCCACTTCCCCATTGTTAGACATCAAATTTCTTTTTCACATCAATTGTTCTTTATAAAACAACACATTATTATGGACGTTTCTCAAAATGCCCTGGTTTCTGTTAAAGTTATGGTAGTTTCAATCTATTATACTATGGATGCTGATTTTTTTGGGGTCAGTAGCAGTCCCAACCTGCTCGTTTCTTCTTGTGTTTTTTATATAAGTTGTTCTATTTCGTCGTCAGTTTACGTAACGTCAGCTGCGCAATCTGTTCCACGATCAGTTTTATGGTTTGGTATAACTGATTTGAGATATTCTTACTATTAAGATGAAATCTAGGTACCTATTCAATTTCGATTAGTATCTCAAAAAATTTACGTTTACGTGCACGTACTATGTCATTACTAATAGTACCTAAATTGTTTTCTTCAAACGTCATAAAAGTGACAACTTTTGTGACTTGATTGACAAGGTAAATGTTTCACTTTTTTGTATAGACCTAACAGTTGGTTGCTTTTACGTCTATAAATTTTGCAGCAATTACAAGCCGCTACATTACATTTCTGCACTTCCGGAACTAAAGTGGCTTGTTTAACACATCTCCATAGGGACTGTAGACAACAACATTAACATAACCATTAGAGTTATCATTAAGACTTTTACTCCCAATACCTATACGATTTTTGGCATACCTGGATAAGAGTCTGAATTTTTCTACAATGCTTATTAATTCTTCCTCTTCAATATTTTCCGTAAAATTCTTCTGTATAAAAATAATCTACAGTGCTGTTGTAACTTTGTATTAATACCTAACAGCCGGATTCATCAACGAGGCGTAAGTCGTTAGTCCGACTACTGAGACTTGCGCCCGTGTAAACTGGTTCATATGCATAGGTTTACACGGGCGCAACTCTCACTAGTCGGACTAACGACTTACGCGCGTTGGAATCCGGCTGTAAGTATTTATAACAAACTGCCATTTAGAAAACTGAAAATGTTAATTACTATACGAGTAAGTGTTGTATGCCATATAACAATTCCTTCTTATGTATAATAGTCCATAAACTTATTAATACGCTATATTTTTTCTGTAGAGACTGGTGCCCCATTAGGTTTACTGTTTGGTATTATGAAAGCATGCAGCACGTCAACCTTAAACCTTGAAAAACTTCCTACACTCATGTCCCTATATTTTCAAGCACATGATGATTATGCAAATTTAAAGAATCAAGAGGTAATCTATGTAATAAAACGTTTCCATTTTAAATATTAACATTAAACTTTTAGTACTATGACGTCAAAGGTTTTTGTGAAGATATAAGTGAAGGAAAATTTGGTTTCCCTACCATCCATGCCATTAAAACCCATCCAGAAGAAGGAAAAGTAATAATGGGTATCCTTTTTCATGTAATGCAGGAAAAATTAAAGTATTAAGCTGGCGCCTCTAGTGATTAGATAACTCTACTGGGCCTAAGCGGTTAACCATGTGGTTCGGACAATTCTGGCATGATATCAGATATTATTGGTAGGTACTTACCCTATGTAAGCAGAGGATTAATTAAACAAAATGTAAAGTTTTTATCTTAACCGTAATTAGATATTCTACGTCAACGAACATACGATGTTGAAATTAAGAAATCATGTTTATCTTTACTCGAGAAATGTGGCAGTTTTGAGTATACTAGAAACAAACTAATAGAATTTCAGAAAAATATGTTGGATGAGATGAAGCAATTTGGCAATAAGGATGAGATAGAAGCTTTGCTACGACAGAGGTTTGCTATTTCCAGCATCTGCTAATAATACTATATCATAACTAGGATACTTAAACTTATTATTGTATAGACTTATACTTTTGTAATCAGTTAAACGTACACAACTAATCTAGTTTATGCTATTAAGTATTTGGCTATTATCAGTGTTGGAGAAATATGTTTGTAATATCAATAAGGGACATGGGAATAAAATAAGGCATTATCAATTGTTATCTGAAATGATTGCACAAATAACTTTGCGTAACCCATCAATAAAATCTAAATATTGTTATGGTTATGTATATTTTAGATTAACATTCGTATAGGCTCTGAGAAATAGTAGCTGGAATAAACTACAGAGTATAGGTGATTAAACTCGGCATAGCTTGTCATGTAGTATTTTTAGTTTTTAATTTTCGGATTGTGCGCCAAATAGGTTGAAACTCCTGTACAAATTAACAAAATGCATAAGGGTAACTGCAGATAGATGAATAATTAAAAGCGTGCCACAGGCGACCATCGTTCAGTTAATTTTTGAATGACCTTAAATTGTTGCTATGTATAATTTATTTTTTCTCATTTTGTTTAGTAACGGGCCATATTGCTAAATTCAAAATCATTTAGTAAATTGGTATTTTACACCATAGCAACCATTATTACTGCATAGCAACGGATTTTGCATAAAAACACTCTTGACAAAACGAAGTTATTTATTTTTTGCGCGATCGCCTTTTTTGTTTACTTACCAGATTCGATGCCAGTATATTTATAGTAAGCTGCATTTACTGGTTGCTAGGCGTAACAAAACAGTAAGTAATTCACTTACCGTTCTAGAACAGTAAGTAGTATAATTCATTATATTGCAGACATGATAAGGATAACTATGGTTACCGTGGCTGTCAGTCAATTTATAAAAAAATAAGGTGTTATAGGTACTTTATCATTTTGAAATATAACTATTAAATCAATTTTTTTATTGCGATCGTGCAAAAAACGTTATAAGCATGTCGGTCATTACCCGTCATTACCGGTATCCGACAATAATTGCGGTCGTCGCTTCGCTTCTCCCCAAACAATTGTCGTCGACCGGTAAACATCCCTTACCGTTCCGTTTTTAGTACTTAATACTATTTTGTCTGTATAAATATTAAAACTACAATTACTTAAATTTGAAAATGTTACAGAACTTGACTGGAAGTTCATTGGAGCAGGTACTGATTGCATTTCGGAAACAAAAGTTTCTGAGCTTCACATAAAGAAGGTGATGGTTCTGCACCACAAAAAATGTGTTTTGATATTATGACCTTATTTGAGACGCTTTCTTCTATGTAGGCTTCCGCAACGCTGGTCGAATGCCATCCGCAATCTCTTTTTAACATTTGGATATCTGCTCGGCTATCAGCAAGGAGGGTGGCAGACGTCTGTCGTAAACAATATAAGCGGTATAACTGGGTGCTGTCGGGAAGTTTCAAATATTCCGCGATATTCTTCAGCATTTTGGCAAAACTATTGATACTACTGGCTGGACAGAACATTACCGTCTTTGTAAAATAAAAAAAACCTGTCGTGACTAACTGTTTTAGGTCTTAAACTGGCGTACTTTCTATAATATTCAACTCCATTGCAATCAGCTATTATTGTGAAATATTGTGGTTTTGTGTCATTGAGCGTTACAACCACTATGGACCACGTATCTTCCATATCCTTCGCTTTCAGTGAACATAATTCTACTCGTCTGTGATGTCGTTTATTTTATAAAACACAATGAATTTAGTTAAATCAACTTTATTTTTATTAGAATCACAATATGACATGTTTCTTAGATGAAGATTTATTTTTTTATCATATAAACAAAAACATTATACAGCAACGCTGTCATAGCAACAAACAAAACATTAACAGTGTCTTAATTATTATATATAAATATAGAATTCACAACACTCCCCCATATTGAATATAATAATTATTTTACCACTCTCGCCTTTTCTAATCTAATGTGACATCTATTTACTAACTGAACATACATTTGACACACTTAAATTAGAAATACATTCATTAAATTTTATTCTACCTAAAGGCTTGGTCATCACGTCTGCCGGCATTTTTGAGGTCGGCATGTAAATTAACGTGATACTCTTTCTTTCGTAACAATCGCGAATGTAATGATATCTAATATCAATATGCTTTGTTCTTTTGTGGTGCAATGGGTTCTTTACTAATTCTATAGCTCCTTGATTGTCATTGTACATTTTAACTGGTTCATCTAATCCAATTATTTGATGAACTAGATTTTTCAAAAATACCGCTTCTTTACTTGACTCCGATAACCCAACATATTCTGCTTCCGTGGTGGATTGAGCTACGCACCTCTGTTTTTTCGACTCCCACGATATGAGACAATTACCAAATTTGAATGCATATCCCGTGTATGATTTCCTTTCATTATCGTCGCTACCCCAATCCGCGTCCACAAAGCCCGCTAAGTTATCTTCGGAATTCTTAAAACTAAGACCTAAGTCAGACGTTCCTTTTATGTATCTTAAAACACGTTTCGCCATTAACCAATGTTCCTTTTTAAATGACGAATTGAATTGACTTAAATAGCTAACGGCATACATGATATCTGGACGGGTATATACTGCCAGATACATTAACCCACCTATAAGTTCACGATATGGTAAATTTTCGTCCATATCCTCATTATCTTTCAATTGACATCCTAAATCTAAAGGTGTACTAACCGGTTTACATTCATTCATCCCGAATTTATATAAAAGTTTCATAATGTACTCCTTTTGATCTAAAAAATAATTTCCATTTTCTCTTTTCACTCTTATACCCAATATGTGTGACACTGGACCAAGTTCCTTTATTTTTAAACACAACTTTAATCCTTTTTTTACTTCCTGCATTAAATTATCATCATTACAAAATAATAAGAAATCATCAACGTACAATGCCATAATTGCGATACTATTATTTTGTTTACGAATATAAACACATGGTTCACTGTCACACTTACTAAATCCTAATTTACTTAAAACTTCATTACATTTTTCATTCCAGGCTCGAGACCCTTGTTTTAACCCGTAAATTGCCTTCGAGAGCTTACATACTTTATTTTCATTTCCACTTTTAACAAAACCTTCTGGCTGTCTCATGTAAATTTCTTCCTTCAAACTACTATTAAGAAACGCCGTTTCCACGTCTAGTGCTCTGCTTGCATGTTATATTTTACTGCTGTTATCAATACTTCCACTAAAGTATCGTAACTCTCCAAATCTCCGGATATTAATAATAACCTTGTCAGGATTAATAAGTCCTTTTATTAAAAAACACTTAATATAGTCTACAATCTTAATTTAAAATTACTCCTAAACTCTACTACGCTCTTCTCCACGTTCACCGCGCCAATGAATCTTTTTCCCCATCCTCCACTGCGTCTCCCCCACTTTTTTCCCTTTCTCTGTCTTTCATTCGGCACGAAATTCAAATAAAATATAATTGTAACATACGGTCGTCCGGACCTTTCGATCTCCTGATCGAATAAAATTAAAATAATTGCTCCTAAAATAACTTCCTTAATTAAACATTACCTTAAACACATCTTTAAGTAATGTTATCCTATGAATAAAATTATTACAAAATAAACTATTTCGAATCACCAATGTTTAAAATCGTTTATAATCCTTCAAGTACTTCGGTGGTTTCACAATACGCTTAACTAATCGCGCACTATTATGCTCATGACGAATTTGCACGTCATTATCACTATCTCCGCTCGGTCCTTCCACTGCCTGTCGTACTGTTGTTGAAGATGCACTCCCTGCATGTTCTGGTGACGTTCTAACTGACCTAGGTTCATCGTCGCTGCTACTTTCCGACGCTGAGTCTTCAATTTCTTGTTGATTCCTGTAAATTTTCATCAACGACGTGTGTACCGTTGTGGAGTAGTTTCTCGCTCTGTCCCCATTTACCGTATTTATCCGATACGTATCGTTTCCCATTTCTTCGGTTACAACATACGGTCCTTTATATTTTCGTTGCGTCTTTGTCGGTTCTCCCGTCGGTACGGCTGGTCCTTTGATGTAAACGATATCTCCAACTGCATAACCTTCATGTTTGTAATGGGTTCGGTCATACCTTTGTTTATATTTAATTTGTTCCGTAGGCACTCTGTCTCGTATTTCTTCTTGTAGTCGGGTCGGTTCAACGTACTCCTCTTCACGATTTGCTATGTTACGTAATACTCCATCATGAAAATTTGGTTTAAACCCGTACACAGCCTCAAATGGTGTTTTACCAGTTGTTTTGTTTCTCACATTGTTTATGTCGCGTTGCACTTCTTTTAACTTTGCATCCCAAGCTTTTTCAGTCTACATTTTCGTCAATATCACCGGTGTGATTGTTTTGTTTGCGCGTTCACAAATGCCACTTCCCCTTGGATGGCGACTGCTATTTAAAACGTGATTAATTCCGTTTTCTCCACAATACACTGTAAATTTTTCTGCCGTGAAACTTGTCCCCCTGTCAGTCACTAACATTTTCGGTAACCCGAAGTCTGATACGAAATCCTGTAAACATCGTACCGTCACTCCACTTTTCGTATTTTTCACCGCGTAAAGTCTCACAAATCTAGTAAACCCGTCAATGATCACTAAAATGTGGGTATTTCCTTTGGAACTTGCCAAGAATGGGCCCAAATGATCCAGATGAACTCGCGAAAATGGTCTTTTTGGTAATGGAATCGGATGTAATTCACCAGCTTGTTTCCCTGATGGCACCTTGACTAACAAACACTCAGCACACTACCTAATGTGCTGTTTTACATAACGCCGCACTCCCGCAAAATAATAGTTATCCAAAATTAAACTCGCTGTTCGGTCTACTCCAAAATGACCTGCTTGATCGTGGTATTTGATAACCGTGCTTTTACGCATCGATTTCGGTATCACATACAAATCCTTTTTTACTCCATTTACCGGTACTTCGCGTAATAACCGTCCTTGAACCAATTTATATCCTTGTGTCACTTCCAATTCATGTCTTGACCTATCACTTCTTGGTTTTTGAAGCACTGATATTAAATCACGTAATTTCTCATCGCTATTTTGGATGAGCAATACCCGTTCTTCTGTCATGATGCTAAACACTTCCAGCCTTTGGTCCAGCACTTGCTCCATTGTATCAGCTGCTTCGGCACTGGGAGCCCTGCTAAGCGCATCTACATGTTGCATCCTTTCAACATTTCTAAATTTTATCTCCAAATTGAATTCTTGCAATAAATAGCTCCACCTAGCTATCTGCGCATTTGTTGTTTTTTGCATATTCAAATATACTGGCGCCTGACAATCTGTCACCACCGTAAAATGTATCGGTAATAACAAATGCCTAAGCCTATCTACACTCCAAACGATCGCCATCAATTCTAATTTACTACTATGGTACGTCGCTTCTGCGTCGGTAGTTTTCTTAGATATGGTATACACTAAATGCATTTTACTGTCCTTCCCTTCCTGTAGTAACAACCCCGCCAACCCAATTGAACTCGCATCTGTGTGTAGTTCAGTACGCGCGTTTACATTATACAACTGTAAAACTGGTTCTGCCATCAACACTTTCTTTAATTCAGCAAACGCAGATTCCTGCGGTTTCCTCCATCGAAAATCCTCACTTTTCCGAGTTAAGTCACTGATAGGTCGCACTATTGTTGCGTAATTTCGCACAAATCGACGAAAAAAACCTGTCAGTCCTAGGAATCGTTTTATTTCGCGCACGTTACTGAGTCTTGGAAAACTCCTAATCGCCTCGACCTTGTTTGCACCCGGAAAAATTCCTTCACTGGTTAATTTAAAATCTAAATACTGCAAGCTTGTTGCTCCAAAATAACACTTACGTAGTTTCATAGTCAAACGCGCACTACTCAAAGCTTCGAACACTTGACGTAAACGTGTCAGCATGTCCTCCCAATTTTTCGCCGGTATTAAAACGTCGTCCAAGAACGCCATAGCAATCTTGTTTCTCAACGGTCCCAAGGCTCTTGTTATTAGACGAGCAAAATTTGATGGAGAATTGCTCAATCCAAAGCACATTCTTTCAAACTGCCCTGTATCATCTGGAGTTACGAAGGCCGTTTTTTCCTTCGAGCTTTCGGTTAATGGTAACTGGAAGAAGGCATGCGCTAAATCCAGCGTAGAAAACATTGTACTGCCCGCTAATTGCTCGAATTGATCATCCATATTCATCAGAGGGTAATGCTCCTTCACTGTTTGTTGATTTAGCTTCCTGTAGTCTACTACTACTCTTGGTTCTCCTGATTTCTTCGTTAACAAAATTACGGGTGACGCATACGGGCTGGTTGTATCCGTCGCAATCCCATTTTCTTTCCATTCGCGTACAATTTTAGCAATTGTATCGCGGTCTTTCGCCGTTGTTCGATAAGGTTTGCTTGTTACCGGTACTCCATTATCTACTATTTCCATTTTCATTAAATTCGTACAACCTAGTTCACTTAAATTCATCGCGAAACAGTCCCGAAATTCATTCACTAACGCTAGCAAGTCGCCTTTTTCCTGCTCAGACCTTTCTTCGCCGACGCACAGCTGTTCACGTGTGATCGGATCGCGAATCTCAACCCAGTTCACTATAAATTTTGTTTCTTCGATTTCACCGTTCTCCTCATATTTTCGGATCTTATTCATACACACGCCCTTGTGTATGGTCATATCCTGCTCACTTTCATTTACTACTGGCACAGTAAACTTTTCTTCGTCGCACTTAACTTCAATCAAGTTGATACTCCGCGATTTCAACGAATAACTTCTTGTTGTAACCACTTGTTTAGCGACCACGGAAAGTGTTAGATCACTAAACGGTTCTTGATTTCTTAAACCAATATGGAGAGTTCCATCTACACGGGCGTAAGCTATATTAGGATGTTCTGTAAAATTTTGTCCTAACAAAACTGCGTGTCCTTGCACTTCCGTCGGCACTACGTGAAGTTTCACATTTTCCAGGTCAACTTCGTCTAGATTTACATTCGCACTTATCGTACCCATCGCTTTCACCATATTGTTTCCATAACCACAAAGATTTACTTCCTCTGGTTTCAGATTCAATTTTAATTTGTTTACCATTTCCTCCGTTATTGTGCTCACCGTAGCACCAAAGTCGACGAAACATTTTATCGGTCCTTCGCCGTTTAATTTGACATCTCTAATGAACTTTGTTGAAACTTGGTTCGATTCTTTCATGTCTTCTCCTTCTTTCTCCCACATCTTGTTCACCGACATTTCATTCGTTCTTTCAACTTTTATTTCTCCTCGTTCTGGACAATCTCTACTTATGTGCGATGGTTTTTTGCAAGTATAACACATTAACTGCCTTGGCACCTTGCATTGCCAACTCATATGCGACGGGTCGCCGCAATTATAACATATTGTTCTCGTATTATCTGTGTCGTTCGACCTACTTGCCGATCCGCCCGGTCTTCGAACAGTAGTCACCCTTGTGTCAAGTACTTTGTCACTACCTGTACTCCCTGTTTCGGTGTTTGATCGATCTTTCTTATTTGCACCTATTCTATTTATTCTCTCCTCATTAATTTTCTCAAATTCTTGTAGATCGTGTAATAATTCCACAACATCCAATTGGGCTCTTGCCATCACCGCGTTGCACAAACTTCTATCCCACAATCCCACCAAAATTCGGCTCTTACACTCCGCGAAACTCAGTCCTACGTCTAAACATCTTTTAAGTTTCTCATGAAAATAAGAACTTAACGACTCCCCTTTGTGTTGTACTCGTACCGACATTCTTGTCCACATTTCGGTAAAATCCACCTCTCCTACGAATACTTTTTCGAAACTCCGCGTAAACAACTCAAAATTTGTCAACTGGTCCCGATAACTTTGATACCAGTATTTTGCGCCTCCCACTAAAGTGACCTTGCCGTTTCTAACGTAAACTGTTCTGGCCATCTATGCAGTTTTTGCATACTTTTTATATTAGCTATCCATTCCCGCGCTTCGCTTTTTGATTCACCATTGAATGTTCGTATATTTTTTGACAAATCCGGCATAATATGATATGAAGCTGCTTCTTCGCTTATTGGTACACTAGCACTGGCTTGATGATTATTAGCACTTGTCTCCCTTGCTCCAGTTGTTAATTGTACGACCAAGTTAGAAAACATTTCATCGCGCCTTTTGTTTTCTTCCATCATGATTTGAACCAATTGCATCATTTCGCTGACTTGTGACGTTGCCACAGGTGCCGCCACCATGCCGTCGTCACGCCTGGTTTCATCCCCCTTTCCCCGGTTTCCCCGTTCCTGGTTGCGCATGTCATTTCCGTTTTCGACATTTGCACCCACTTCGGCCTCGATCGTCTGATCTCGGTTCACCTGACTCGCATGGAATCGTTCGAATGCGTCATATTCGTATCCGTTTCCGTTGTACGCCATCTTGAACACGTTTTGCTCAAGATTTTTTTCTCCAATTTTCACCGTTTTTTGATCACAATTTCACCAATTTTTTCTCCGATTGACGAAATGCTCCCAATTTTTCACCGTGTAATGTGGATCGCACTATATAAATCCCACTTCTGATTTATGTTATCAATACTTCCACTAAAGTATCGTAACTCTCCAAATCTCCGGATATTAATAATAACCTTGTCAGGATTAATAAGTCCTTTTATTAAAAAAACACTTAATATAGTCTACAATCTTAATTTAAAATTACTCCTAAACTCTACTACGCTCTTCTCCACGTTCACCGCGCCAATGAATCTTTTTCCCCATCCTCCACTGCGTCTCCCCCACTTTTTTCCCTTTCTCTGTAAAATATAATTGTAACACTGCTAATGCAAAAAGTAGCCTAATTGTGGAATGTCTAACTACCGGAGCAAAAGTTTCCTCATAATCAACCCCATACCTCTGGCTGAAACCACGAGCAACGAGTCTACATTTAAACCTGTCTATTTTCTTACCACTAGCATCCCTTTTAATCTTATACTTTGATGCCGAAATACGTATAAAGCGAATAAATCTTGTTATTTCCCGTTGAAATCGATATTTTATTTAATATTTATTATTTTTATACTACACACATTTTGACTCAACAAGATTTTTATTTGGAGGTAAATCTACAAGTGTCCATGTTTTGTTATTATTTAAAGATTCAATTTCTGACTCCATGGCCTGTTGCCACTTTTGCTTATCTATACTAGACATGGCCTCCTTGCAAGTTTCTGGTTCTTCACCATTCATCCCTACACTATAAAGAACATGATCAGGATATTGTTTCGCGCTTCTATATCTAAAAGGATATCGCCTACCATCTTGTTGATCTATCTCATCAGAGTTTTCAGGTAAATCCCTTTCGTTTACTAATACACTATCACTATCTGACAAATCACCAACTTCGTTCAAATCAGAATTGTCAACAACTGAACTATGTTCATCTATACTATTTTCATTTAAATTTTCAGTTAAGTCGCTTTCAGGCACATAATTTTCTACATGAACAATGATATTTTCTATACTAACAGGTTCATCTTTATTATTCTTCCATGATTCTAAATTGCTAAGTGACATATTCTCAAGAAAGACAACACTTTCCGCTAAAGTAACTTTACTTGGCCTACTAGGATCTACCAATTTATATCCTTTTATCCCCTCTGGGTATCCTACAAAAATTTTCGCCTCAGCCTTGAAATCCCATTTCTTTCTTTTTTCTTTTGGAATATGCACAAATGCAACACACCCAAAAACTTTAAGACGCGTTAGGTCTACTTTAATACCACTCCATCTTTCTTCGGGAGTGTAACCTACTAACGCCCTGGTGGGTGACCTATTCTATAAATATACAGCCGCCTCACACGCATATTGCCAGTAATGCTTCTCCAACCCGCTATCACTTAACATACTTTTAGCCTTGTCGACTATTGACCTAACTGACCTCTCGATTACCCCATTCTGTTCATGATCATATGGAACCGATTTTTCATGTTTGATACCATGACTACTCAGATACCCTTCAAATTCCTTGTTCACGTACTCACTGCCACAATCAGTCCTGAATGATTTAATTTGTAACCCAGTCTCATTCTCAACATTAGCTTTAAATAATTTAAAGTAATGTGCTACTTCATCTTTTGTAATTCAAAAAATAAGCAAAGATTTTTCTACTAAAATCATCTTCAAATAACAACATGTAATTTTTACCCTGAGTTGACTTTATATTCATCGGACCTACCAGATCTGAATGAATTAAAGCTAATTTCTCCGTTGTACGTCTACTACTAGCTTTTGGAAATGAAGTACGAGTCATTTTTCCTTCAATACACGAAATACACGGTTCTGATTCTTTATAGTTAAAGTTCATACCAACAGATAATTTATTCTTTAGTATATTCATACTTGGACCACTCAGATGTCCCAGGCGCCTATGCCAAAGCATCTGACTATTTTCATTTTTAGCTATAAAACAGTTCAATGAAACATCATTTAATTCTTTAGACGTAACATTTGGTTTTTCAAATTTTTCTGCAATTTCTAGTTGATAAACACCATCAACACACCTAGCAGCCGCGATAACCTCGCCTTTTACATGAACATTGTCTGCAAAGTAAATGTTGCAACCACTTGACTCAAACACCACAACACTATTATTTTCTACTAACTTACTAACTGACAATAAATTTGCAGACAAATTTGGGACATAGATTACATCATTCATTTTAACATTAGTGCCATTTTCAGATTAACAAAAATGTTCCCTTGACCCTCAACATCCAGTTGATCATTATTAGCAATAGTTACAGTTTTATAATTTGTATTACCATTAAAATTTTCAAACAAATCTTTTGACTTTGAAAAATGTGCTGTAGCACCTGAGTCAATATACCAACCCTCTGATTCTACTTTTACAGATAGTGCTGTGAGCCAATTATACAATTTGTCCCCTTTGCTAACAGAATTATTACCCTGAATTCTACTTACAGTACTATTCCGCTGACCTTTACTTTTATCTTCAGTTTGAGACTTGTTCCACGTCCTAAACCAGCAGTACTTTGCGTTATGTCCAATCTTCTTGCAATTAAAACAGACTTGATGAGCTTGATTTTCTCCTGGAGACTGAATGGATCTTCTCACCGCCCGCGCCCATTCGATTGTGATAATTATCATATGACCTTGATTGCTGCCCTTAGCAGAAAAAGCTGTGCCACTATAATTTTTCACCTTACGTGACATCTCTCTTTCCCTTGCTTCTGCAATAAGCTTTGAACCCACGTCATCAGCTGTAACATCTTTAAGATTATGTTTTAAAACAGTTTTAAATGCTTCATATTCCGGAGAAAGACCTCTTAACATTAATACAGTTGTAAGTCATCGTCAATTGGTTTTCCCATTTCTTGCAGCTGACCAGTTATTTCTTTGAATTTCAGCACGTAATTATCCATGCTTTCCTGTAGTTTAATTTCTAATAATTCATCTAGAAGTGTCAACCTTCTATTTATTCCCAATTATCATCATAATTCTTTAATAAAGTTAACCAAGATTCAGAAGCAGATTTTGAATTCCTAATTAAAAGTTTTGGACCATTTTCTACACTGAGAGCAATTTTTGCTCTAGCCCTTTGTTCCTTTTTCTTATCAGAACACAATGAATTCCCATCCTTGTCTAGTTCAATACAATCGTACAGATCCTCATGCATTAAGCACATCTCCATGTCATACTTCCAACTTTGGTAATTTTCAATCCCCTTTAATTTTATAATATTAGGTATGGAACTTACAAAAGTAGACATTGTTGATTTTGTTTCACTTGTTTGTTCAGGATTATTTTTTCGTTCCAGATTATCTCCATCCATACTCAATTTAATTACAAGTAGGAACTAACGTTATCTGGGCCCATAACCTGATGTCGTTTATTTTATAAAACACAATGAATTTAGTTAAATCAACTTTATTTTTATTAGAATCACAATATGACATGTTTCTTACATGAAGATTTATTTTTTTATCATATAAACAAAAACATTATACAGCAACGCTGTCATAGCAACAATCAAAACATAAACAGTGTCTTAATTATTATACAGGGTGATCAAAAATGATTGAAGGTCACATGACCGCTAGTCGGTCCAATTACTATCAAAAATGCATTCCGTTTTGTCAAACAGTCTGTTGTTTATCAATACTTACATCTGTCCAGTGTCTTGCGCATTATTTTCCATCTGTCATTTCCATCTGCCATTTAAATTACAATGTCTACACCACTGAAATTACCAAGGTTATTTAAGTACCGACAGCAGCAGTAAGCGGACAACAAAAAATCAGTATGAAGCGGCACGATCATTCATTTTTGATCACCCTGTATATAAATATAGAATTCACAACAGTCTGCAGACACCATTGAGACGGAAGATTAAAACAACTTTTACTAATAGAAAAGTAGAAACGTCAAAACATTTTTCATTGTCAAAACTTTCGACTTTTTGGGTTCATATTGGTCATTTTGACGCTTCAAAAACGAAATTAATTTTATCCACAACCAGTATATTATAAGGTCATAATTCCACTATTAAGAGACGTCTTATGATATTAATAAAGCACATAGGTCTTATAATTAAAACAATGGTAAATCTATAGCAACACGTATGACAAAAGTCAGTTCAAAATGTCAAAATAAAATTTTTCCAAAATATTAATTTAAAAACGCCACTTTCTGGTCTGGTTGTGGATAAAACGTTGTATTGCATACGTGTCTTAGTTGTATTTTATCCACTGAAGAAA
The DNA here is from genome assembly GCA_963082805.1 of Hemicrepidius hirtus. Lineage (NCBI taxonomy): Eukaryota > Metazoa > Arthropoda > Insecta > Coleoptera > Elateridae > Hemicrepidius > Hemicrepidius hirtus. The sequence goes on from OY720165.1 coordinate 9,682,725, forward strand.
ATTAAATGCTCGAACTTCGTTCTCGCGTTTAAACATTCTTGCGTGGATAAAATACTACCTAAGACACTTATACAATAAATAACTATTATCTCCAAACGTCATAAAAGTGGCATTTAAATGACAGACTGTTGGTAGTATAAGTTTCACTTATATGCTTAGGCAGATATAGTTATTTTTGTATCAAGGCCAAAAAGTGAATCTTTTTCGGAGCCGAGACCAGAAAACAGGGAAGGACGAAAAAGGACTTTTTGGCAGAGGTGCAAACAACATTTTTTAGGCGAATATTACAAATTTTATTAACAAATTTAAATTTTTATCTAAATATTCCAATGACATTTGGTCACGTGACCTTTATCATAAAAATAAAAAGTTAACTCCTAGTCGATCCCATGAATTGTTTAATGAGGTTAAAAGTAAAACGGTAGTTTATTTACTTTATTACTTATATTTTGTATCTTTAGTTTTTAAGATAAGATGCCTGATGATGAACTGTTAAGTTCGAAACATGTAGCACGACTACCGTTTTACTTTTAACCTCATTAAACAATTCATGGGATCGACTAGGAGTTAACTTTTTATTTTTACTACCTTATCCCATTTTGAGAAGAAATGGCTCAACCAATTTTTAATTTTAACCTAGCCAGTCAAGCAGATCTTATTCGCCGTTTCGAAAAGCTTTCAACAAAACTAAAGAGAATTAGTCTCAACATCTGGTTCAACTCGACGTGTCGTAAAGAAAATTTGGTTCCAAATTACATTAACTTGAAATCTAACAACAATTCTTATCAATCTCATGCCATCAAAGCAGGTCAACGCATCTGGCTTTCCACCGAAATCAAGAAATGGTATAAACAAAGAGATTTCCTGAATTCTCAGCTTTATTCCCTCCATCTTTTTCTTAGTAATAAAATCCATCACTTAGAATGGACCCTCTTTGTATCTTCAATTATGGAAAAAGTTGAGGATTTTGGTAACCATCTTTTTACAAAATTACTTGGTAAAATTAACAACCTTAAAGCTAATCAACATTTGAATAATTACCAAAGTGGTTTTTCCAAAAAATTTAATAATTATTCTTCTTTCAAATTTCATCCAAGAACTTTAAATCTTAGCCAAGTTTCATTTAATAATAAAGAATTAGATATTCTAAATTTAGGTTTAAAACACAACCCTTCTAATTTCACTCAGAAACATTTAAAATCTTTAGCGTTTCATTGTGATGCTATTATTGAATCTTCTTCATTAGATAATAAAGACATTGTAAGAGCTAATTTAACTCAGATTTTCAATACTACTTCAATTAAAAATAATAATTTAAATCTTAATTACTATTCCTTTAATAAAGATATTATAAAACTTGTAAAGAAAGTCAAAAACTCTAATATTGTTCTTACTAAGGCTGATAAAGGCAATTGTTAAGTTATTTTAGACAAGTCTGATTACATAGATAAAGTCTGTGGTTTTCTTAATTCCCCTGATTTTTCAATTTCTCACAAAGACCCTTTGGTAAAATTCTGTTCTGAAGTGAGAAGTTGTGTTTATAATTTTAAATATATTTTATCCTTGATGTTTAATACTAATTACAAACACCTTCTCATTATGAACCCTTTACCTCCTAGGTTATATGGGTTGCCCAAAATTCATAAAGACAATATACCAGTTCGCCCTGTAGTTTCCTTTTGCAACACTCCTGTTTCAAAATTGACATCGTGGTTAAATTTTGAACTTCGTTCTGCTTTACAATTTAAAGCTAAATATAGTATTAACAATTCCCTTACGTTAGCACGTACTCTAAATAACTTAAAAATTCCTGAAGATTGTTTTTTAGTTTCATTTGACATAGTTAACCTTTTTCCTTCAGTTCCCTCTGAGGACTGTATAGCCCTTATTAGCTCTACCCTCTCTTGCTCAGATCTCCCAATAGAAAAAGTTCAATGTTTACTCACTTTTCTAAACCTTGTTCTTAAACAAAAATTGTTTCTTGTTTAACAATGTCCATTACAACCAAAACTCAGGTTTAGCCATGGGTTCCAACCTTTCCCCCCTTCTAGCCGAAATTTTTCTTGACGATTTAGAACATACTATCCATAATAATAATATATTTAAAGATAAAATCATTTTTTGGGGCCGTTACGTTGACGATATCCTTGTCATTTTCAAAGGGGACCCTACTGAAATCCCTGTTTATTTAAATTGGCTCAACACCCTTCATCCTAACATTAAATTTACTTCGGAACTTGAGAATGATTTTTCCATCCCTTTTCTTGATCTCTTTATTACTAGAAAACACAACGATTTGGATATTTCAATTTATAGAAAACCTACTACTACCGATCATGTTATACCCTATAGTTCCTCTCACCCCTTATCTTATAAACTTGCTTCTTTTAGATTTTTTATTAGAAGGCTTATTTTAACTCCGATGAACACTACCAATTTTAATAAAGAATTTAATATTATAAAACAATTAGCTTACAATAATGGTTATCCTTTACACCTTATTAATTCACTTTTCTATAAATTGAAATCCAAATTGAATAATGATATTACTTTAATTCCGGCTGATAATACTGACAAAGTTTACAGATCTTTGCCTTTTTATAATTCCAATTTAATTTATACTATAAAAAATACTTTCAAGAAATTTAATATTAATATTTCTTTTTCTTCCCCTTCCAATCTTAATAACCTTTTAGTCAAAAATAAAGATGTTATTCCTATTTTAGAGAGAGCTGGTATTTACAAACTTAATTGTGGGTCTTGTCCTTCTTTCTACATAGGTCAGACTGGTAGAAATTTCAAAAAACGTTTTTCTGAACATAACAGTTTAATTAAAAATAATAATATTACCTTATCCCCCCCTTTGTCTAAATCGGCTTTTGCCAGCCATATCTTAATTAACCAGCATTCCTTCAATGTTAATACTAATTTTGAGATACTTCATTTAAATAGTAAAGGTAGTCTTATGAATGTTCTTGAAATTTTTGAGATTAAAAACCGTAATAATAATTTTTGTCTGAATGAAATTACAGAATTTGATAATAATTTAATTTGCCTTAATTTTTAGATGGTTTGCTATTGCCTTTTTCAGTTTTAGCTTTGTTCCTTTTGTTATTATATATAATTTTGTTATATTTTGTTATAATTTTGGTTTCAATTTTGTATTTCCCGCTTTCTAGTTTAGTAGTTTATTTTATATTTGACTTAGTTTTGGCCATTCTGTTAAATTTGCATTTACCAGATGGTCGTCGTTGTGTTAAAATTTATTCTGAATTTATTAGTTCGTATTTAATTTCTATGATGAACCTTAACTTTTTATACGATTTTTTTTAATAACTTTCATTGTGTTTAAATAATTTTTTGTAATTTTTTGTTTCCCATTTATTGGTAAGTTTATAATTTTAATTTTGTAATTTGGACTTTATTACTTATATTTTGTATCTTTAGTTTTTAAGATAAGATGCCTGATGATGAACTGTTAAGTTCGAAACATGTAGCACGACTACCGTTTTACTTTTAACCTCATTAAACAATTCATGGGATCGACTAGGAGTTAACTTTTTATTTTTACTACCTTATCCCATTTTGAGAAGAAATGGCTCAACCAATTTTTAATTTTAACCTTTATCATAGTCGACTAAAAAATTATAAATCAGCGGCCGAAAAAGTAAAAGCGGCCGAAAAAAAAACAAATTGCGGCCGAAAAAAACCATTTGCGGCCGCAAAATAGAAATTGACAAATGCCTACTACAAATTGAGACTTTGCGGCTGTCAAAAGATACGTAAAACAGCTGTTTTTATCGTAGTCGACTAAAAAAGTACTTATATGCCTATAGCATTCAACTTTTATGGTGGGTTGCTACGGTAATATCTAGAAAGTGTCTATCAGGCAATGCGATTTTCGTATAAGTGTACTAATGTTTCCCGAAATAACTTTGTTAATTAGATGTTTATTTTTGTATTAATTTTACACGTTTGGAGATAAAATTACATATATTATTCGGAGTATAAGCGCTTTATGTGCTTCGGCTGATTTGGCTGCCTCACTACGATCGGCAGTCAACCAGCCTCAGCACATAAAGCTTTGCTTATACTCCTAATAATATAATATACTATTATGTAAGTTATGCTGAAAGATCCACATCATTATATCATTAATCTAAACAGTACTCTTAACCATCGAGTACATCGACTATAAACCAGACGCCTTCAAATTCTTAGCCTACAATAAAAAACTCAAATGGGTAACAAATTTAGAAGGTATTTTTTGTTCCTTATATATAATAAAGCTTCGACGGGCCTTTTAGGCCCATTACTTGATAATATCTCTCCATTGCTTCCTATCCGCAATTTTCCCTCCATTCTACTATCCCCTTGCTTGCTCAATCCTCCATCACCGCGTCTTTCCATCTGGTCCTTGGTGGTCCTCTTCTTCTGGTCTCTTGTCGTCTTCCGTCTAACAAGATATTCGTGCTCCTTCCCTCTGGCAGCCTCCACACGTGCCCCATTCATCTCAACCTTTGGACTTTCACAAAATTTACTATATCCGTTTCTCCGTAGATCGTTTGCACCTCTTCATTTGTCCTTCTTCTCCAACCTTCTTCCGTTTGTACACCGCCACAAATTTACCTCAGCATTTTTCTTTCCCACCTACTTATCACATTTTGGTCTCTAACCGTCATTGTCCACGTTTCACACGCGTACGTTGCCGTGGGTCGTATCACTGTCTTTTACAGCCTTAGCTTTGCTTTTCGCGACACAATTTTCGAACTTAGCACTTCGTTTAAAGCACGCGCACTTCTACTCGCTTTCACCAGTCTTACTTTTATTTCTTTGCTATAGTCCAAAGTTTCCGTAATTACTGTTCCTAGGAATGAGAATTCTCGAACTTTTTCTATTATTAACTCCTTACCCTCTTTCGGTTTTATTGCTACCGTTACTCTTTCTGCTCCATCGTTTACAATAGGGCTGTTCTATTTAAGTTGGAAAGAGATGGAATGCTCTACCCTACTGTTGTCTCTCTCTATCAGTAATGCCAATCTGACTGAAGAAATATCACTAAATTATTAGTTACTATTTGCTTTAAGTTGCTATACAATAACAAATAACAGGAAACAATAACTAAAAACAACGGAAACACGCACGCTTGCTTTTTGCATTACTAATTATTTTTGTACCAAATGCATAAATGACAGTTCTGCGTCAGGGGGTTACCATAAACAAGGGAAAAATTTAGGTTCTGTTGGACTCTAATTATGTATAGCATACCAACCTACATCTAGTTACGTTAAATTGTAGCTAGTAATGTAGTGCTGTTCTTGCCGTCATATTGGTGCCCCGATAGAAAAAGAAAGCACTAGGGTAGAACTTTCCTCTCACTCGTTCCAAGGTCGTATTTGCGTAGAACAGCCCTATTCCACCGCTTAACTTCATAATTTTTGTTTTTTCTGTGTTTATCACTAGACCCACTTTTCTTGCCTCGTAATCAAAAATTTCCACTTTTGCTTTCATTTCTTGCATAGACCTTGCTACTATCGTCACATCATCTGCGTACGCAAGAAGTTGGTGACTTTTAGTCTTAATAGACCCGCTTCTGTTTAGTTGGCTGTTTCTTACTACCGCTTCCAATACCAAGTTAAATATAATTTGTTGAGAGGGGGTCCCCCTGTCTCATGCCCGATTGCACCGTCGTTACTTAAATTTTAAGCGAGCCTTAAAAGTTTAATTGCCATGGATACAATTCTTGGTGACAATTGTATCCATGGCAATTCAACTTTTAAGGCTCGCTTAAAATTTAAGTGACGACCGACGGTGCAATCGGGCATCAATCCTGTTTCAGTTGTAAACTGTTCTGATAAATGACCATTATATCTCACTTTGCTTTCGGTGTTAGTTAACGTCTCCTTTATTATATTTCTTAATTTTTTTTATCAATATTAAAAGTTTTCAGGATCTTAAACATCTTTTCCCTATTTATACTATCGTACGCTTGCATAAAGTCGATGAAAATGGCATACATTTCCACGTTGTGCTCATAACCCATTATTTGAATTTCTTTTATTGTAGCTATCTGATCCATAACTGATCTGTATCTTCTGAACCCGCATTGAAACTCCCCTCTTTCCTTTTCTGCGTATTTTTCTAATCTTGCCTTAATTATCATTGCTAGAATCTTGTACGTCGTGTCCAGGAGGACAATTCCTCGGTAGTTTGCGCACTGTGATTTTTCCCCTTTTTTGTGAATTGGTACAATTAAGATTTCTTCCATTCTTGCGATAACTTTTCCGCTTCCCATATCATTTGCAGCACTTTCCATATTTCCTCCTCCAGTTCGTTGCCTCCATACTTCGTTAACTCTGCATATAATCCGTTTCCCCCGCCGCTTTCTTATTTTTTTGTAATTGTATGAAATTTGCTACTTCTTCTTTACTTGGTGCTGTTTCTTTGCTCTCTTCCATTTGGATCTCATGACTTTCACCGTCATTTTCATTGTCTGTTTGTTGTCCTTGTTCTAATTTTTGGTTCAGTACTTGTTCAAAATATTCCCTCCTTCTTTCCAATATTACTTTATTTTCCCGCAAAAGGTTTCCTTCTTTACTTCTTATAAATACTGCTTTATCCTGGTAACCTTTTTGTATTCTTTTTGCATCTTGGTAAAAGTGTCGGATTTCCTTTCTTCTGTACTTCGCTTCCATTTCTTTTAATTTATCTTCTTGGTGTTTTCTTTTTTGTTTTCGAAGTATCCTTTTCGTTTCGAGCTTTTGTTCTCTGTATTTTCTTTCACTTTCTTCATTTTTTTGTTGCAGCATCTGTAGCCACGCTTCCCTCTTTTTTCTAAGGTTAATCTGCAGTCTTCATTAAACCATGTCTGCTTTTTTGTATTGTTCCTTCTTCTTAATACTTTTTCTGCTACCTCCCTAACTATTTTTTCTTTGTTTGCCCATTTACCTTCTATAGTCGTTGAGTCTTGTTCTCTATTCAATCCTGTTTTAATTCCGGTACATTGGTACATTTTCGTTTTTTCTTCATTATTCAACTCCTTCAAGTTCAGTTGTTTCCTATTATTTTCTTTAATTTCGTTTAGTCTCCTCATTTCGTTTTGGTTAATCCTTATTCTCATCAAGTAATGATCTGTATTCATCTTCGCTCCTCACATCCTTCACTTTCTTGGCATCCATTTCGTGTATTAGAAAATGGTCTATTTGGTTTGATCCCTCTCGTCCTGGTATCCTCCATGTCCCCATATGAATATTCTTATGTTTAAAAAAGGTGCTCATAATTTTCATGTTTTTATTATTTATATTTTCATGTTTTTGTTTGCCGCGAAATTTATTAACCTTAAGCCATTATCGTTTGTTTCATCATGCTTGCTATATTTCCCAATTATTGGTTGATAGCCGTTTTCTTTACCAATCTTCGCATTGCAGTCCCCAAGAACTATTTTCATATTCCCATTTGGTAATTTGTCATACATTTTTTGTTCCTTACCTTTTCCAAAAAGTAGGCTAACATTATATGAGCGTCCACTCCTTCTACTTCTTGCTTCTTTCTCCATTCACAAAATTGACTGTAATTTTTTTGTAACGCTCCTTCGATTTTTGCGGCAACAAACCAGAAGAAGCTTCTTTGGCTGTGTTTATAACATATTCTGCAACAGAAAAATTAAATTCTTGATTAAATTCTGGCAATTCCATCGTTCTTCGTGAAATTTGTGTTTTCACTCAACTCGTATGCATTTTTAAGTTACTCGCTCGCTACGCAGGCAAATTAGGTTTTAACCCAAAACAAATTAGGGGAAAGCTAAAAATTTCAGGATGTGTACCCAGGTACTGGTTACATAACATGTAAAATGTCCGAGCAAATCCGAGTGGGGAAACATGCCCATTCCCCCCCCTAAATCTGCACAATTTTAGTTTTCCTCAATTATTTCATCAGGTACGGTTTGTATCAAAAAATCTAAGGATACATTAAATATAGAGTATAAAATTCCAAAGACCTTGGAAAAAGCCGCATGTTGATACATTATTGCGTTCGTTATTTATAGCGCCCTAAACATGACTGCAAACCGCACGCGCTAGGGGTTGCGCCCATTGAATATGAAATATCTGTGAACTGAGTACAGACGGCATACAGACTAATAGGGCATCCCCCAATTGGAATTTTATTACCTTTTTAATGTTTTTTTTAAATTTTATAAATAACTTAATAAATATCATAGTAACCCTGAATTGTAGTTAAAAACACTGTGTTAAATAAACAAAAAAAAAACGTTTTAAGGTAACTATTAATAAATCAGCAAATTAACAGGATCTAAGGAGCACCCGCTTTTTCTGACATAAAAAAAGAGACAAAACTAATAGTTATTTATTGTATAAGTGTCTTAGGTAGTATTTTATCCACGCAAGAATATTTAAACACGAGAACGAAGTTCGAGCATTTAAGTTTCTTAAGTGGATAAAATACAACTAAGACACGTATGCAATACGTTTTATCCACAACCAGACCATAAAGTGGAGTTTTTAAATTAATATTTTGGAAAAATTTTATTTTGACATTTTGAACTGACTTTTGTCATACGTGTTGCTATAGATTTACCATTGTTTTAATTATAAGACCTAATATGTGTTTTATTAATATCATAAGACGTCTCTTAATAGTGGAATTATGACCTTATAATATACTGGTTGTGGATAAATTAAATTAATGAAATTGGTAATGTTAACTGGAGTATAAGGACCTTAGTCGTTTACTTCGTTGTCTTCAATGGCCGAATTTGTACATGAAGTACCGTTACAGGATCCGCACCTTCATTACTGGAACCTTTTTTTAAATCAAAATCACTTAACAGTTCGTAGTTTCCGTCTTTAAAACAAATAACATTTGTCTTTCCTGGGAAATCTGTGACCACTATTTTGTTGTCAAAGTGCAGAGCTATCTTTTTCTTAAAGTAATATTCAGTCCAAGCATCTAATTCTTTTGGCAACAAATCTAAAAATTTTGTATACATCTCTTTTATAGAATATTGGCACTGGTTGTCATTTTCCTCCATAAATTGGCATACTTTTATAAAGGCATTATTAAAATCAGCATTTACAGGACGTCCTACGCTTTTGGATAATGCAGGTTTTAGAAATTTTTTGTAATATGCGCCGCGCCGCGCCGTGATAGCGAGCTTCATCTGCTACCAGATCACAAGGCAAAATCCTTCTTTTTACTTGTTCACTCCAATCGTCTTTTCTTTTATCACAATACCGCAGAATAGTATCCTTAATTTCTATAGTTCACACTAAATGAATGTCACTGTTTTTAATTCCCATTTTTGCTGAAACAAAACCAACACAACAAATGAAACACTCCTTTTTAAATTCCAACCGCAGAATAGTATCCTTAATTTCTATAGTTCACACTAAATGAATGTCACTGTTTTTAATTCCCATTTTCGCTGAAACAAAACCATCACAACAAATGAAACACTCCTTTTTAAATTCCAAAGTGTTTACGTTTAAGCGAGTTTTTAAACAATTTGAATCTGTAGGAATTTTATTTATATTTTTTATTGCAGCTTCAATATCACTTGAACGGATGTACTTTTTACGACAGTATTTGTGGACAACAACATTACTTTTGCCTCGAAGATATATTTCGTTCATTATTTCGCGTTCAGTTTTAAATTTTCATGTCAGAAATGTTATTCTGTGGATGTGGCTACAGTACCAATTTAATATAATTCAATTTCACAGCCTGCCCTAATTGGTTTTTTTATTGATCTCTCGTTACTTTAGAAAATGGGGACAACAAACTTACTGGCCTGTAGTTATTAACATTATTTACATCCCCCGTTTTGTATAAGGGTTTTACCTTCGCTCTTTTTAGGGCTTCTGGAAATCTTCCCTGTTCCATGCATAAGTTACATAGATACGTTAGGGGTTCTACTATGTATTGACAACATTGTTTTATGATGTAACTAGACAGTTCGTCGTCATCACATGCTTGCGTGTTGCGCATTTTGGCAATACCCATACCTATTTCATTTTTTGTGCATGGTCTTAGAAAAATAGTTTCTGAAATGTTATTAATCTTCGCTATATATTTAAAATTTATTTCATTTGTAATATTATTTTCTGCCATAATACGCTCAACTTCACATATAAAATTATTATTAAAAAGATTAGCAGTGTCCGCTGCCGACAGTTTGTTACTCTGTTCATCATTTATTATAATTTGGGCACTCTGTTTTGTAGTGCTTGTTATCCGCTTGACTACTGACCACATTGCTTTCGACTTGTTATCGTTATTATTGATCAAAGAGTCATTGTATGCATTCTTTGCATCTTTTAACATATTTTGATACTGTCCTAGTGCCTTTTTACACGCAGCCTTGAAGATGGGATATTTTCTCTGAAATTCGTTTAAACCCTTAATATGTTCTTTAAAAATACGAACTTCATGTATGATCCATTTAGTATCAATATTGATTTTGGGTTTGGTATTTAAAAATTTTTTATAAGGAAAGGAAATTTCAAAGCTATCTTTAAATTTTTTTAGAAACAAGTCAAAAGCACTGTTTACAGACACATTTACTAGAGTTAATATCACCCCAATTTTCTATTTCTAACAAAGAGAAAAACTTGAGAAAGTTATCCTCTGCTATATGTATAATTTGAGCAAAGTGATCTGAGATGTATTCTTTAATTACCTCAGCCTTGCATATATATAACGGTAGATTTGTAAGGAAATTATCAATGCAGGAACTTTTAACACCATTGCAGATCCTTGTAGGTTCTGTAATAATGTAGTTCACATCTGACATGTTTAATATATCCTTGAAAATAGTTTTTTCCTTTAAATGTTTCGAGTCATCCAACACATCTATGTTAAAGTCGCCCCCTATTACAATTGATTTATTTTCACGACACATTTTATTTAAAATACTGATCAAGTTGTCAAAAAATATATCTGGTTGTGACCCCGAGGGTCTGTACATCACAACAACTACTATTTGCATGTCATTAACACTTACTTGAATTCCGGTGCATTCACAGAAATTTACTACAGATAGGTCACTAATCTCTCTTGTGATTGAGAAATTTATGTTGTATCTTACAAAAACAGCAACTCCTCCATGTCGATTTATGTCCCGACATATGCAGCTACCCAGTTGATATCCTTCGATTATTAATGATTTCAATTGATCTTCCGTCTGCCAGTGCTCAGAAATTAATATCACATCTGGGAAATTGTTATCATATAGCAGGATCTGTAATTGTTCCATCTTAGTTCTGAGTCCCTGTATATTAATGTGAAAAACTGAAAAAAATTTGTCCGATTCTATATTCTTATCGGTCTTATCTGCGACTTGGGACAGTTCGAATTCGCTTGTGAAAAAATCTACTCACGCATGCTCCAGTGGGCCATACTTCCGGATTCATCGCCTTTATAAAGTTCCTTTCGGTAAAGTTTCCTTAAAAGACGAATAAAACTCTGGGTATTTTGATGTTACAGGTTCACAATTTGCTTCGGGGAAAATTTCTTTAACAAAGTTCGTAAATTCCGTTAATTCTGTTGATGGGTTTATTCTAGTGCTGTTGATTCGAACGGATAATCCGAATAACCGGATAATTCTTCGAGATTTATCCGGATATTTTATTTTTAGAATAATCCGAAAACGGTTAACCGGATAACATTTTATCCGTCGGATAAACTATTATCGGCGGATAAACGGATATTATTTTATTCTTCGGATAATCGGATATTAATTTATCCGTTGATGGTCGCATAAACATTTATCTACTGGTAAGCGGATATTATTTTATTCGACCGATAAACAACTATTGGCGGATAATTTAATTTTTATTCTAGATATTGTGCAATGTTTCATGACATTTTTAAACAACTAATCAAATTAGATTTTGCTATCTGCATTCCATTAATAGTGCGGGTAGAAAAATGTTTAGTGCTCTTCTTTCTAAACATTAATAAAAATTAAAAATTTTGAATTTGCTTATTCTTATTACGTGTTTGGCCAACAGGCAACTTAGCAAGTTGTATCTTGGAAAAGCCCAAAATGAAAACACGTGGCTAAGACGGCTTAAGAATTAAGACTTAAGAGTTACGAATCTTAAGATGAACAAAAGAGCACTGTACCTTTAAAGTTTAAACTTTAAAAAGTTTAAAGTGCAGTTACATGTCCCTAAGATGAAAATTATCCGCGGATATAAATTTTTCCTGTTATCCGCAGATAAAAATTATCCGCAGTTAAATAATATCCGTGTTAACCGTAGATGATATTTATCCGCGGATAAAAAAATATCCGTGTTATCCGTAAAAATTATAGACGGATAACTATTATCCGCGGATAAGAAATATCATCGAATAAAAATATCCGGTTATCCGAAATCGGATAAAATCGGATAACCGGATAAATTCTTATAACCGGATAACCGGATAAAAAATTTAAATTTCAACAGCACTGTTTATTCTAGATACGTGTAATACAGCTGGCTTCAAAACTCCAGTTATCTTATCGTTTTCCATAAGAGCCTTGATGCCAACAATCACTGGCCTGCGTCTTTTGTTGTACCCGACTTTCTTCCAGTCTCCGTCGTTATCTCTGCTTGCCACTTTATCGTGATAATTTTCTTGAATATCATCCGTTAGATTAATAATGTTACTACATTTCTTCCTAGTCGCTTCTAGGTACTAGTGAGTTAAAATTTTTATTGGACACCGATGTTAAATTGCCCGGTATATTACTACTTGCTTTCGCTTCCTTTGTCTCCGCAGATTTAACCACGTTGGCAAACTTTCGTTCTTCGTTTCTTAGAGCCCCTAATATACCTTTTATAGTTAAATCCGACTTTACTATGTCTACTGATGTTTTCTTTGCTTGCTCCGTAACGTTTTGTGTTTTCACTTTGTCCATAAGTTCAATATGCTTATTTAACAATTTGATTTTTTCACGTAATTCACTAATCACCTCGTCCTTTGTTGGATAATATATTTCGGACCCTGGGGACGCACACGAACTCCCGTCAGCGGCCAATCTAAAAATAATCCCTGTCCTTAACTCCCGTCAAGAAATTTTTACCTGTATCTATTACTTAATCCTCATCCTGAACTCCCGTCAGAATAATGACGCACGCGGTTTAAAGTCAAGTTGATACAGTATGATAGCAACTTATCGTGGGACATACATGTAACAAATCTTATCAAAAATCCTTTGCTATCTTACAACTAAGAAATGTAGTTGGCATAGAAACAATTAAAAACTATTATTTCGGCTGTGTACAGTCAATACTAAGCTATGGAATATTATGCTGTGGTAACTGTTCAAAAATTCAGAGCGTCTTCATCTTACAAAAACGAATTATAAGAACTATGTTCAAACTCTACCCCACAACCCCATGTCGAGCATATTTTCAAAGCCATGGCATCCTTACTATATATTGCCCATACATACCTACTACAAGCAGTATGTCATGTTAGGAAAAACATTCACTCGCTACCCAGATGCAACGACATTAATAAATATAATACGCGTAAGGCAAAGGATATATATGTCCCCACACATAGATTGACCCAGACAAATAAGGGACCAAAAATAACGTCTATTAAATTATATAATCACTTACCTAAACGAATTAAAAATCTTCCAAACTATGGCCTTTTCAGTGCCTCGGTAAAACAATTATTAAAACAACAATCCTTCTATTCTCTACAAGAATAATTTTCTAATTTTAATTTTACATGATGTATTTACTGTATCACTGTATGTATGTTTTACTGTATTATATGACAATTACTAATACCTGGGTCTACAGTAAATAAAGTTAAATATTAAAGATATTGGAAATCAAAAATTATTTTAAGTTACCTACGTTTAGCCCTGACGGGAGCTCAGGATAGGGATTATAGGACGTTAACGACTTAGTAATCAACATAATTAAGTTGACGGGAGTTAGGGTTACCCGTATATTTCACAATATTAGAGTCAAGCTTATTACCTGTGTTAGCAAGTTCCTCCAGCGCAGTATAGAAATTATTTTCCGTAGTAAGGTTAGAATTATCTTCACGTGAACAACAAATAATTTCACCTTCGTTATTAAATAGTTATTTATTTATCTAGAACGAAAAGTGACATTTTAAAGGACGAGAAAGTTGTTTACGTCCGAGGCGTCAGCCGAGGGCGGAATTACTTGCGAGGACCTTTAAAAACACTTTTCGTTCGTGGTGAATACAACGGTTTATTTCATACTGCAATTTTAATGAATTTTAAATTTAAAAAATGAATTTATATCTCGCACAAATTATTCGTAAAAATTAAGTAAGCGGTAACTAATACATATTTCCATAGCGACGGAAGTTTGTTACAAATAAAAACGAAAAACCGGCGTCAATTTTCTGTTTTTTATTCGATTACTGGTTTTAAAATGGATACAAATGAAATACCGCAAGATATTCTGGATGAAGTTGATCGCGTAAAGAAGAATTTGATGCCACATAGGTCACCAAATCAATAGGAAAAGGAATACCAGTTGTTTTGTGAGTGGAAAAGGAAAAACGCATTTTCACTGTAAATGAAGATGTTCTTTTAGCTTATTTTTTCAATAAGGTGAGCAATTTTAAAAAGTACAGAAATAAAATAACAAGAATTATAATAATTATAGTCAAAAACGTCGAAATCTTCTTCCTTGTGGTCCAAATTTTCGATGTTAAATATGAATTATTCCTGTCAACAACTGACGTATAATTTTAAAGTACTTGAACTTTAATATTTTACTTTAAAGTACTAGGATTTTAATGTTCCATTTTTTGTACCATAAATAGTCCGAAAAATGTCATTTTTGACATCAGTATGAAATAAATTTACATTTGCACTTTTCTTGGCACAGCTCGGATGATAGTAATTTTCACAATTTTTACATTTATGTCCGTTCGATAGTTTACTTTTACGCTTTTACATCGTTTGCATGTCACAGTAACTTGAGGCACGTCTGATCCGGGCGCCATTTTAGCATGCTATGAAATGAAGATTATTGCAATTTCTTTGTCAAGAGGGATTATAGTAGAGGTAATTCTGTGCGTGAGTTGTCTTGTGGGTGAACATAATTATTTCTAGATTTCTGATTTCTTTTAAGAGTGGTATATTCGAATTCCTGTACATGTCAATTCTGTGATATCGTGGTGGTAAGTTGTATAGGTATATTACATATGATTCGATTTTGAATTATTGTTTCCAAAGCGTGTAGAACAGGATTGTTATTAGTAGGTCAGATTATTATCATGTATCGCAAATGGTTGTGTATTAGGGCGTAATATACCGATTTTATTACTGCCTCTGGAGAAACTGCTATGAGTCGTCTGAGTATTCCGCTTGTCCCTATTATTTTTACTTGATGTTTGTGATGTGTGCTTCCCAACTGAGATTGTTTGTTATTGTTATTAAAATTTATAGTTGAAATAATTAGAGGTAAGAATAGAAAAAATGTATTCAGACAAATTACATTAATTTGGATTATTGTCAGAATCAGATCCCGACGACCGACGGTTCAAACTCTGAATCACCATATGAGAGATATAGATCAAAATTGAATCTGTATTCGAATAATCATCTCAATATATTACTTTCGGGTGTTCTGAGACTATGCCACCGTCTTCTAAATCTTCGTTTTTCCTCAATTTGTCGTTTAATTAATATAGGGCAGTCATACGTTGTGGAATGTGATGCTTTGTCAGGGGTTGCATTCCAACCCGCCATATGTATCATATCATTGAATTATTTAACAGGATCCTCAATATCTTCAGATTAAGTACTGTTATTAAGTACTTCAGGTGACTATGTATTAGTGCATAGTATACCCATTTTCTTATAGCTTCAGTAGTTATCATTCTTCTAAGGGTAATTCTTCTGAGGATTCCAGTGATTCCAGATATATTTTTCCTAACACCATGAATATGTTGTTCCCATTTGAGATCATTGGTGATTGTTAATCCTAAGTAGCTCACAGAAGCAGTTTCTTTTATGACTTTGTTGTTTATGTTTAGTGGTTCGTTGGGGTCCTGGTTATTAACATGTAGTTAGTTTTCTTTTGTGTTAATTGTTAGTTTGTTAAGTCTTAACCACTCGGTAATTGTGTAGAGATCTTCTTGCATATCATTATATAATTTGCTTAGTTCTGAATTTTTATAAAAGATATTGGTATCATCAGCGAACAATTTTATTTTCTCTTTGAGCTTGCATTGGCCAATGTCGCTTTTTTAATTAATTAATTTCTGGAGGCCATTCTTTGTCAGAAAATATGAAAAAAATTTCCTATAAACATGGGGTCGGAAATGCTCCCTAAAAAGGCCCGTTTTCACGGGTCGATTTAAATCGTACGACTTGGGCCGTTCAACTAGGTCGAACTAGATCGAACGTGAAAAAAGGTTTACACCAGACAACCGTATTGAAACGATAATTTAAATTTAAAATGGCGTCAACTGAAGTACTACGTGCGGGAGTACAAATAGTTTGTAGCGCAATCCTCCAGAATATATTAAATAAGGTAATGAAAAAGAAAAAGACCAGGCGGCGTTGGTGGACAAGACCATGGATTTTGAGAAGAGATGCCCTCGGTGCATCAAATCAACTTCTGAAAGAGTTAGTTCTAGAAGATCCAGAGAGCTGTGGAAATCATCTCAGAATGGATGAAGCACACTTTGAAGAACTCTTACAAAAAGTTGAACCTTTGATTCAAAAAAAGGACACAAATATGAGAGAAGCGTTATCAGCACGCCTAAAACTACAAATAGTTCTACGATTCTTAGCCACCGGCGACAGCTATTCCACCCTTTCGTATTGTCGAAAATGCATAGCTTTGTCTTTGGATAAAATAGACTCGGTTGTTCAAGCTGCATGTGTATTGCACAATTGGCTCTGTACTACAACAGGAAATTACATCACTACAGGAATGACTGATGTTGAGAACCTGGATGAAGGTACAATTACCCCAGGATCATGGAGATCTCAAGAAGGACCTAAAGCTTTAGCTGATATAACAAAGCACATGGGCAGTAACAATCAGTCGAGAAAAGCTGCAGAAGTTCGCGAAAAAAATTCAGACTTCTTCATAGGAAAGGGTGCTGTACCGTGGCAATATAGAATGAATCACTGAGCACACAGATACAATTTATAAACCGTCTTAACTGTAAACATTTTGTATGTGTTTTTTGTACATCCGTTGCAGACTAATGAGACAAGTTGATTCTTGTACGGTTGAAATAGATGTTTACACATTCAATTGCAGTCGTTCGATGTACATTCGGCCACAGTCTTTCGGCAAAAGTAGAGTGGTTATCTACTTTGGTCGATTCGATTGACTCCGCCGAACGACCAAGTCGAAAGTTGGTTTACATGTTCAATTTTCATTCGATTCGACGGTCGCACGATTCAAATCGACCCGTGAAGAGACTATCCAAAACTTCGTTTTTATTTAATTTTTCAGAAAGTGTTCGATATACAGCGATCAGCTTTGGCATGCGAGTTAGTGTTAAAAGCGTTATTTTAACGTGCTAATAACCAAAACGAAAATCTGCCGGTGAGGTGCGAAAATAAGGGGGAGGGCGGCCCTTTCCCCCCATTTTTTTTATTACCAACTATTCCGAATTTTTGAAATTAGGAATCTATCATTTAGACAAAATTACATAAAAAACTCTTCTTGTTAGAAACCCGTAGGAGCAACCGTATCTGAAAAAATTGCTTCAAAATTATGTGGATGAAAAGAAAAAACAAAATTTTTTTTTGTAAGAAAAATAACTTTACGGTTAATAAACAATAATATAAAATACAAACATAATTAACACAATTAACTATTGATAACAAAATTACAGCAAATGCTCGAAATGTCCTCCATTCATTTGAATACAGCTATCAATGCGACGCGACGGTTCATTGAACGTACAACACTATTAAAAATATAGAAATATAAATATCAAATAAAATATCGATTTTAACTGGAATAACAATATTTATTTTGCTTTATACGTTGTTAAGTCGTAATTTTACTTTTCGTAGCTACTAATACTTGTGTTTAGTTTTAATTTAAATTTTGGCGCCTTTCAAGGGACAAAATTTCTTTGCCCCTTGCTTCCGCAAGCGGGGTGTTTCAGGACCTTCGATGCGGGGGTGGCAGTAGTTCTGTTTTAGCATTGCTCGGGTAGGCAAGCTTTTGTTTTTGTCTACTCTATTAATCATTTGCAAATCACTGTGTTGATAATAATTAACGCAAATAAAGTGTATATATTGTAAACATGTGTGTGTTTTAATATAAATCAAATAATCATCGGCCAGGTAAAGAACGATTAGACAACGTTCTTCTGGTAATTACAAATTAAAAGCTCTGAACCAGTGTCCAGAGTTATCGAAGATAATTGTAACATCGGCGAAATTAATTCGTCCTGTACTCAACATTTTGGTCCTTCGAGCCGGATTTCCATTCGTTTGGAAATCAAGAAAAGGAAAGTAGAATCAATTAAAATACGTTAGTCGCCATTTCTGTAAACAAAAATCCAAGCCAAGCCAAGCTAACCTGTGACCTGAGGGGTGACGCCAGGGGTAAAGTCGGATGCTGCACAAGGGTAAGCCATATGTGACCCGATTCCTAGTAATTTTCCTACAACCTATCTCACTTCAACAACGCCCCGAGAGAAGCGTCATTAGCATCATTAGGCCTCATATTTGTTTAGTGGTAACTTACTTACATGTAAATCACTACATTTATTTATCAGAAAGAGGAAACTGGTATTGGCATTTTAACATTTTATTTTGTAAATAAATATCTAACAAAAGTACGCGCAAATTGTAGCCAAGTACTGTTTTCGAAATAACGGTAGCTGATCATTGATTGCTATTGAATCTGTCTTAACTCATTTCGCGTAACATAATTTACATAATCTGTTTCTTATTTTGCCAATTTTTCATTAATTCAAAATGACCAAGGCGCAAGAAATTAAGCTTTTAATAGCAAGTGCAAACGCTCAGGTAGCAAAACTTGAAGAATTTGAACAATATTTGGGTTCTATTGATGAATCAGAATTAACTGATGAGATTAATTTTGAAATTCAATTCCGATTAAGTTCTATTGTTAACTTTGTACGTCTTCGTACAATTAAATTTGTAAATGTGATAATTAAAATTAGATTTATTTACAATTCTTTCTTATACAGATTTGACATCGTCTTCTTTTTTATATTAATTTTTTCCAACTATTTATCCTTCTCTATAGAAACGGTATTTTAAAAACAAGTTTTAATTTAATGTAATAAACACCCTACACTACCCCCCTATTAGTGAGGAGGTCGAACGATTTTTAAAAATAAAATATTCTACTCTAATAAATTAAATTGTTATAGTACATTCCTGATAAGTTATACAAAAGTGTTAAAAGATACCATGTCTGCATATTTTTTAGGAAATTTCACTTTCCTGCCAGTTCTTGTGATAACTTTTTTGACTTGGTGTGTAGGTGTTTTACTGACATCTGTACTATCTTGATTTCTGATGCAGGGAGATAATTTAGTTTCAATTAATATTGGTTCCTTTGGCTCTATGTAAGCAGATTTCAACCTGTCAATGGAGACACTGTTTGATTTACCATTTATTTCTAAAATGTAGTATTTGTCAGTTCTACGTAGAACTTTATACGGTCCGTTGTAAGGAGCTTGTAGAGGTTTTCTTACACCATCTACTCTTACAAATACATATTCTGCAGTATCCAAGTCTTTTGGAATGTAAGCTTTAGATTTATTATGCCAAGTAGTTTGATTGTATGTGATCATCTGCATCTTATTCTTAAGATTGGTTATAAAACTTGGATCTGGTGCAACAGTGTTCAAAGTAGTAGCTTGTTCGACTAAATCTGCTGGTATGCGTAATGTTGTACCATATACTAATTCTGCCGGTGTTGCACCGATGTCCAGTTTGATAGTGTTGCGGATTCCAAGTAAAACCAATGGCAAGGCTTCTGTCCACGTAGTATCATGGCATTTTAATGAGGCCTTTAACTGCCGGTGAAACCGCTCTACAAGACCATTACTTTGTGGATGGTAGGCAGTGGTTCGATTGTGTTGTACTCCTAAAAGTTTTGACAGAGCATTAAATAAACAGGATTCAAACTGCCTACCCCTGTCTGTTATTATAGTAGCAGGAACACCAAATCTTGAAACCCAGTGCATACAGAACGTTTGAGCACAAGTTTCCGCAGTAATGTCTTGTATTGGAATTGCCTCAGGCCATCTACTGAATCTATCTACCAAAGTCAAAAGGTACTGCTTACCATTAGATGGAGGAAGAGGCCCAACAATGTCCATGTGGATGTGGGTAAACCGAGCATCAGGAGCAGTAAATGTGCCTAGTGGAGCTTTGGTATGTCGATTTATTTTTGACCGTTGGCAAGGAACACATCTTTTGGTCCAAATGGCAATCTGTTTTTTCATGTTTGGCCAAAAAAATTTCTTCGTTACCTGTTTGACGGTGTTTTTGATGCCTGGATGAGACAAGTTATGTTGTGTTTCGAAAACATTTTTACGAAAAGTTGCTGGTACATAAATTCTTTTATTACCTGTAGAAACTTCGTAAGTAAGTTCAATATCTGGTAAGCTTGTAATTTTTAAACTTAAGATTATCTTGTTTCAAAAGATTTGCTAATTCTTCATCATTTTCCTGGCTTTTTTGAAGTGATGCGGAGTCGAATTCCGTTTTAGTTATGCTTCCAATGCGTGACAATGTGTCTGCTGGTCCATTTTCAGTCCCTTTAATATATTGTATATTTGTTGTAAATTGGGAGATGAAATCCAATTGACGGCATTGACGAGGACTACATTTTTCAGATTTTTGATAGAAGGCATAAGTGAGTGGTCGATGATCTGTAAAAATCGTGAAATCACGACCTTCTAAAAAATGACGAAAATGTCGAACTCCTTTGTATATTGCCAGAAGCTCCCTGTTATAAGCACTGTACTTTTTTTCTGCTGGTGTAAGTTTAAGGGAAAAGAAGGAAATCCGTTTGCAATCAATACCTTCTCCTTGTTGTAGTACACCACCTACTGCTATGTCAGAAGCGTCAACAGCTATACTGAGTTTGCTGTCAGGCTGTGGAAAAGTTAAAATAGCAGTGTTTGCTAAAGCATCCTTACTCTTTTGAAAGGCTTCTCTTGCGTTTTCGTTCCAAATAATATTGGCATTCTTTTTACTACATCCTTTAAGAAGTTCCGTGAGAGGTTGCTGTGTTTTTGCTGCATTTGGTATCCATCGCCGGTAATAGTTCACCATACCAAGAAATGCTTGTAATTGTTTGATTGTCTCTGGCAATGGAAAATCTTTTACCACCTGTATTTTTTGTGGTAATGGTTCTAGTCCGTGCTGTGACACTTTAGCTCCCAAAAATGTTACCTCACTTGCGCCAAAAACGCATTTGTTTGTATTGATAACAATGCCGTGTTGGCTAAGTTTCTTTAGCACTGCTTCTAAATGTTGCATGTGTTCTTCTTCTGATGATGAGGCGATAAGAATATCATCGATATAAATGTACACAAAATTAAATTCTCTAAAAATTTGATCTAAAAATCTCTGGAACGTTTGGGCAGCATTTCTTAAACCAAAGGGCATGCGAATAAACTCGTACAACCCAAACGGTGTTGTTATTGCCGTTTTTGGCGTGTCTGTCGGATTAACAGGAATCTGGTAATACGCTTTGACTAGATCAATTGTTGAGAAAATCGACTTACCAGAAAGACTATGTGCAAAATCTTGAATGTGTGGAATTGGGTAACGATCTGGAATGGTTGCAGCATTGAGGCCACGATAGTCACCGCATGGTCTCCAGCTTTTGTCCGTTTTGCGAACCATGTGGAGTGGACTGGCCCATGGGGATGATGAAGGCCGAATAATACCAGCTTCCAGCATTCGTGAAAATTCCTCCTTAGCAGCTTTAAACTTGTCTGGAGCTAGTCTTCGTGGTTTGCTATGTACTGGAGGACCCTTTGATTCAATGTAGTGGAGTACATCGTGCTTTGGTTGTTGAATAGAGGGATTTGGTCGTATAATATCCGGATACCTCCGTAGAAGATCTTCGTATTTGGAACAATTACTTACAAACACAGCACGCACACTTGTTACTGTTGCTGTTTTATATATACAATTAACTGAAAGAGATGTCTTATTATCTAATAATTGTTTGTTCTTTAAATCTACACTTAAACTAAAATAATGTAAAAAATCTGCACCAAGTATAGCGTCTGTCACGTTTGCCACTACAAATGTCCACACAAAATCGCGACGGAGACCTATATTTACATTCAGTGTCTTTTGTCCATAAAGTTTTATGTTTGAACCGTCAGCAGATTGTAAATTGAAAGTAGAACTAGGGTTATCCAACTTACATTGTTTGAATTTAGCGGGTAAAATACTGAGGTCAGCCCCAGTGTCGACCAAGAAGTGAGTTTTATTTCGCTTATCAACAACAAACAGACGGCGTGAATGGTGGGGTACAGAAGTTGCCGCTCCTACTGCTCCCCTTGTTCGTTTTTTATGGTCTGATGGTTGCAGGGTGGTATACATTTTTGAGCTCTTATCCCATAATGACGGTGATACCAACAGGTCCTATGGCGTTCTCTACTTAGACTTCTGGTTTGCGAACGATTGCGGAATCGGGCATCTGTCCTTTGCATGGTCCGGTTTCTCTCCAATTTTTGTATACGATGCATAATATCGTCTAATTTGTTAGCTATATTAGTGATAGGATCCATTATTAATTCTTGTTTGCGGGCAGCAAGCGGTTCAATCGATTCGACTTTTGAAATTGCAGACACCGATGGTGTATTTTCTAAAATACGATCTGCAATTTCCGCTAATTGATCCAATGTTACAGTGGTTAGTGATACTAAAATCTGTTTCACACTTACTGGCATCTGTTGAAGGAAAAGTTCTTTTAAAACTTGATCGTTAACATACCCAGAATCATTAACTAATTTTCTCATATGTCTCAGAAGTTGAGATGGTTTTCTATTTCCTAATTCTTCTCCAGAGAGTAATTGTTTTAGGTTTTGTGAATCGGAAAGTGTAGTACGATTAATTACTGCTCGTTTTAATTTTGTATAAGGTTCCTTTGCATCAGGCTTCGTTATCTCATCTGCAACCTCATCTGCTATTTCTGGTGACAAAACACTTAATACATGGTTAAATTTTGTATGTTCTGATATAATCTTTGGATATGCCAATTCGAACTTCGCTTCTACCATTGCAAACCATAATTCTGTTCTGGTTGACCAAAATGCTGGTAAAGAAATTGCTACCGCTGTTATTGACGGTGTTGACTGAGATTGAGTTTGTATAATCGCGGATGCCTCTGAATCTGTCATGTTGAATTTATTGCATTGAAATGTCTGAATAATAATTATCACTTACGTCGGGGTCACCACTTTGTACGTCTTCGTACAATTAAATTTGTAAATGTGATAATTAAAATTAGATTTATTTACAATTCTTTCTTATACAGATTTGACATCGTCTTCTTTTTTATATTAATTTTTTCCAACTATTTATCCTTCTCTATAGAAACGGTATTTTAAAAACAAGTTTTAATTTAATGTAATAAACACCCTACAACTTAAACAAGGATTATGAAGAGGTATGCATAAAACTTGAAGCTCTTTCAACAGAAAAGGAAGACATTGTGAGTGCAACAGAGTTCTTTAAAAAATTCATTGCCGTTAATGTTCAGTCGAACGCCCTCATTAAAAAACAACCACAAACTCCTGGTTCTGTTGATACAAATTGTGGAGCAAGCTCTGTTGCAACTAACAATCAAAGACTAAATGCCAGATTACCAAAATTATCAGTTCCCACTTTTTCCGGGGATTACGTAAATTTCACAAGTTATTATGAAACTTTTACTGCTCTTATTCACAATAATCCTGACATTACTGATGTAGAACGTTTCATATACTTAAAGGACAGCTTAAAAGGTCCTGCTTATCAATTAATTTCTAATATTCAGCCATCTGGTGAAAATTACAAAATCGCATTTGATTTACTTTGCGAACGGTTTAATAACCCTAAATTGTTAGTAAACAGCCACGTAAATGGCATTTTTGATTTAAAACCCATTTCAAAGGATAATGCAACAGAAATTCGTAGTCTTTATGATAATTTAAACAAACATTTAAGGGCTTTGGATAAACTTCCAATTGCATTCAATGACCGAGCTATTTTTATAGCTCATATCTTAATGTCCAAATTCGATTCAAATACTCGTCGCGAATTTAGTAAGTTCAAACCTAGTGAAATTCCTACATTGGACGACATAAACAAGTTCTTGAAAGAGAGATGTCAAATCTTAGAAGAAATTGAAGCGAATCGGGGCTCAACTCATAATTATTACTCAAGTAATAATCAAATTCATTCCAAGGGTGATGGGTATAAAATTAATTACCAACGTCAAAATAATTTTGCACGGTCAAAACCACAGATCAAACAATCTCTGTTGTTAACCAATACGAAAGTAACGTGTCCTAATTGCAAGGCAAATCATTCGCTAAATAACTGTCCTAAATTCTTAGCTTTATCCGTAAAGCAACGGATTGATCGCGTAAGTGCATTAAGAACATGCAAAAATTGTTTGTATCACTCTAATCAAAATACATGCCATTCTCGATACACTTGCCAAATATGCTCTCGTCCACATCATACCTTGTTGCATTTGGATGTTGTTCGAAACAATAGCGACAATGTAAGTACTAATCAACCCATAACAAATAATGTACAAACGGCTTTAACTATCGCGGAGTCATCTAATACAGATGCATTGCCTGTAAATATGCAAACAACATTATCGTGCTTTCATATTAATTCTGCACAAGTAATATTGCCTACCGCGGTAATTCATGTAATGGGTAATGATAAAAAATGGTACCGGGCCAGGGTATTGCTAGATTCTGGTTCGCACATTAATCTAATAACCGAAACAATGGTTGATAAACTGCAACTACGAAGGGATGAAATAAGCATAAAAATCATTGGAATTAATGCTAGTGCATGTAATTCGAACTCTATGGTGAAAGTTCATATCGCGTCCTTGCATAACAACTATCAAACAAATCTTTCATGTGTCACCATACAAAAAATAGCTGAAAACTTACCATTAAATACCTTTAAATGTGCGCCTTTAGGTATACCCGAAAATATTAAACTAGCGGATGCAAGCTTTAACGCATCCTCCCCTATAGATATTTTAATTGGCGCGTCTCTATTTTACAATCTCCTATCTGTGGGCCAAATCGCATTAGGTAAAAATAGACCAATTTTGCAAAAAACTTTATTCGGGTGGATAGTTTCCGGTAACTATTTCTTTAACAAATCAAAGCCGCAGAATATAGCATGCTCTAATTTAATATTGCATACCGATGCAGAATCAGCCGAAAATACGCTCGAAAAATCAGTTGAACGCTTTTGGAAAGTTGAAAATATCATTCCAAAATTTGAAACCTCCAAATTCTCTGCAGAAGAGAAATTTTGCGAATTGCATTTCAACGAAACTACCACACAAGACCTAAACGGTAGGTTTATCGTATCAATCCCTTTTAATTCTAATTTAATCAATCTAGGTGAATCAAAATATCAAGCGACCAAACGATTTTTGCGTTTAGAAAACACCTTATTAAAAATTCCCGATTCATACTGCGAATATAAAAAATTCATGTCCGAATATATAGCGCTGGGGCATATGAAGCTACTAAATAATCGCGAATTTTCGCAAAAGACGACTCTATCTACTCTTCAGTCAGTGATTTCAGTAGATAATTTACCAGAATATTATCTTCCGCATCACGCGGTAATCAAATCGTCCTCGTTGACTACAAAATTAAGAGTCGTGTTCGACGGTAGCGCGAAAACGACGTCCGGGATTTCTATAAACGAAGCTCAATTAATAGGGCCAGGTGTGCAAAGCGACTTACTGTCCATATTACTACGTTTTAGACAACATACAATTGCGCTTATCGGAGACATAGAGAAAATGTACCGTCAAATCCTAATTCAGCCGTCTATCAGGAAATTTCAGCAAATATTGTGGCGTGATAATCCTGGTAAACCCCTGGACACGTATCAACTCCAAACCATTACATATGGGACGACAAGCGCTAGTTACCTAGCAACCAAGTGTTTACAACACTTAGCCGATTTAAATTCGATTAATTTTCCGTTCGCGTCTTCTGTTATAAAAAACGATTTTTATATGGACGACTTATTAACAGGTGCTGATACTGCCGAGGAAGTAGCAAAATTACAAGCAGACATAATAAACATTTTGGCGGGTGCGAGATTCCCAATTCGCAAATTCCTTTCTAATAATTTGGAAATCTTATCCAAACAAAATTGCGATTCTGAATTTTTTACTGTTCCTATAGGCGAACGTGAAAACGCCAAAACTTTAGGAATTTCATGGAACTCTTTGAGCGATGTCATTCAATATGACGTAGCAGAAAAATTTAAATTCACGCGCAATACCAAGCGGACCATTCTTTCTACTGTTGCTCAGTTGTTTGATCCGTTAGGACTAATTTCTCCCATTATAATAAAAGGGAAATTAATTATTCAGAAACTCTGGCAATTAAATCTTTCATGGGATGAATCAATTCCCGAGGTTCTAAATTCTGAGTGGGAAATATTTAAAAGGCAATTACTTAATTTAAAATTATTAAAAATCCCACGATGTGTAAAGGCACAAAGTCCTGTATGTATACAGTTTACATGGGTTTAGCGACAGCAGTTCCGCGGCTTATGGTGCCTGTGTTTATATAAGATCCATAGACACAGGTGGAAATGTTATTACCCATCTACTGTGCTCAAAATCAAGAGTTAGCCCTATACACAGTGCTACTATTTAGCGTTTGGAGCTTTGTACCGCATTACTTCTATCTCAACTAGTTGAAAAGGTGCGGGACTCTCTTACTATTAATTTTGACCAAATATTTCTATGGACCGACTCTACTATAGTCCTACACTGGATCAATTCTGCTCCAAATAAATATAAAACGTTTGTCGCCAATCAAATAGCTTCAATACAAGAGCTAACAAATAAAAATGAATGGTATCATGTTCGATCGCCTGATAATCCAGCTGATTTGGTGTCCAGGGGGATGTCGGTTCAAGCCCTTGTAGATAGCTCCATTTGGTTTTCTGGGCCTAAATTTCTAGCACTACCACAAAAACAGTGGTCACTTAATTATGCGACTGCAGCGCCTAATATGCCTGGGTCGGAGCTTAAGGCTCCTTCCGAGTCTGCCCTTAATTTTGTAAATATTCGAATATATAATATTTTTAAACGATTTTCTAATCTTAGCAAACTACAGCGTACAATCGCATGGGTGCTCCGTTTCGCTAGTAATTCTAAGCTGGGCAGCACAGCAAGGAACTTTGGTTTCTTACAAACAATCGAGCTGCAGAACAGTTTAAACATATTAGTAAAATTGTGCCAATCTGAAGCTTTTGCCCCCAAAATAAGGGCATTCAAATGCAACGAAAGTTTAAAATCAAAGCCTGATATTTTAAAATTAAATATCTTTCTCGATGAACATGGTGTCATCAGAGTAGGTGGCAGAATAAGAAACTCCGACTATAGCTTTAATAAAAAATTTCCAATCTTGCTGCCTAAAAATCACGAATTCACTAAGCTTTTATTACAATGGTTTCACAAGCGGCTGCTACATTGTGGTGCTCAGCAATTGTTAGCCTGTGTTCGTGAACAGTACTGGCCGATTTCGGGCAGAAACGCTACCTTAAAACAGTCTACACAACTGTGTAGACTGTTTTAAGGCTAAGCCTAAATCATTTAATCCGTTAATGGCCGACTTGCCATCCAAAAGACTACATGCCAATATGCCAGTTTTCACAAATGTAGGTATTGATTATTGTGGCCCAATCCTCATAAAGGATCGGAAAACACGCGGAGCCAAACTGTTAAAGGCTTATATTTGCTTGTTTGTTTGTTTGGTCACCAGAGCCGTCCATATCGAGCTCGTTACTGACCTTACTACGTCAGCCTTTATGGCTGTATTAAAAAGATTCATCAGCCGAAGAGGTAAGCCTAAAACGATTACCTCAGATAATGCTAAAAATTTTGTTGGCGCTGCTAATCAGTTACGTGATTTATACAAATTTTTAAACTTAGATACCACTAAATCCGAAATTACCGATTTCCTGACCGAACAAGTTATAACATGGGAATTTATAATACCACGCGCGCCTCATCAAGGCGGAATATGGGAAAGCGGGGTAAAATCTATAAAAACACACTTCTTGAGGAGGGTTTTAGGAAATGCTTTGTTGAATTATGAAGATTTTCAAACTTTGCTAGCTCAAATAGAGGCCACGCTAAATTCACGTCCTCTCTCCCCTATATCCACTGACCCTTCTGATTACAATCCTTTAACCCCGGGTCATTTTCTGATTGGCAAACCACTATGCGGTTTACCTGAGAAGAGTTACATTGATGTTGCCGAAAACCACTTAACCCGCTATCAGCGTATTCAGCGTTTACATCAAACATTTTGGAAACGATGGAGCCGCGAGGTGGTACCAGAGCTTCAGAAACGAACCAAATGGTTTCGTTTGCTACCAACGCTGCTAAAAGTTAACGCTGTGGTACTAATTCGAGATGATAATTTGCCGCCCATGCAGTGGTGCTTGGGCAGAGTCTCCGAAGTTTACTTACATATGATTTATAAATAATAGTTACGAATTTGTGTTTTATGTATTAATTGTATTATTTGTATTGTGTTTGTTGAATCCATCGGTTCAAGGCGGCCGATATGTTAAGTCGTAATTTTACTTTTCGTAGCTACTAATACTTGTGTTTAGTTTTAATTTAAATTTTGGCGCCTTTCAAGGGACAAAATTTCTTTGCCCCTTGCTTCCGCAAGCAGGGTGTTTCAGGACCTTCGATGCGGGGGTGGCAGTAGTTCTGTTTTAGCATTGCTCGGGTAGGCAAGCTTTTGTTTTTGTCTACTCTATTAATCATTTGCAAATCACTGTGTTGATAATAATTAACGCAAATAAAGTGTATATATTGTAAACATGTGTGTGTTTTAATATAAATCAAATAATCATCGGCCAGGTAAAGAACGATTAGACAACGTTCTTCTGGTAATTACAAATTAAAAGCTCTGAACCAGTGTCCAGAGTTATCGAAGATAATTGTAACATCGGCGAAATTAATTCGTCCTGTACTCAACATACGTATTTCGGCATCAATGTGCCATTGTCAAAAGCATAATTATAAGATATTTAATAACAAATGCAAAATGATTTATATAGTAACTGCTTGATTCTATTATTTTAACACTGCGTGAAGCAGCTGGCCCCAGTCAACCCGTCGGAGGTCAGCCGCTTATCAGTGTTTTTTAAAAAAAGACATGTATTCCAAAATTTTCAGTAAAGGAGAATCTCAGAGTTCAATTTGCTCATTCATTAAAGGTATGTTGTTTTTTGTGTGTTTATAAATTTCAAAAGCTTCCAAAATATTTAATTTATTTTTGTTATCAGAAAAGTGTAAAAATTTAATTGTATTATTAGCTGTTAATGTGTGATTTTGTTCTAACAAATGTTTAACATAATTAGATTTATGAGCATGTTTATATTTGTAACAACGGATATGCTCTTTTTGTATAAAGCAAAATAAATATTGTTATTCCAGTTAAAATCGATATTTTATTTGATATTTATATTTCTATAATTATGGATTTTAACAAAGTAACGCTTGAAACATATGAGAACACGTTCCTGTGATTGTTCTAGATTTTTCTCATTGGATGTGCGTACACTAGTGATTTTAAATATCCCCAGAGGAAATAATCCAAAGGGTTGAGCTCTGGGAGCGAGGTGGCCACAAGCTACAGGTCCACTTCGACCTATCCACCTATTAGGAAATGTGTATTTAAGTAGTTTAGAACTACAATCCTAAATTGTGGGGGCGTCCCATCGTGCATAAACCACATGCTTTGTCTAGTTTGGTAGGGCACATGATCAAGCAAATCTTGTAAATCGTTCTGCAGAACATTTGGGTAGTTTAAACCATCTAGTCGATTAATAATATAATAATAATAATAATATATATTTATTCCGTGGGTATACTGTACTATACATGGAATTAGTCAATACAAGAGAAAAAAAAAAAAAACATACATTCACAGGCACATACTTAACCTAAATATTCATGTACAGTGTAAAATACGTTGGTGA
Source organism: Hemicrepidius hirtus (assembly GCA_963082805.1). Taxonomy (NCBI): domain Eukaryota; kingdom Metazoa; phylum Arthropoda; class Insecta; order Coleoptera; family Elateridae; genus Hemicrepidius; species Hemicrepidius hirtus. The sequence continues at coordinate 9,712,996 of OY720165.1, forward strand.
TCAGAAATGTTTTTAGCTCTTTTTTGAATTTTGTTAATTCCTTGATACGCTTGATCTCAGGTGGTAATTTATTGTAAATAACGCTACAGGAGCGTATAGGGGCTGTATCATACATTCTTAGCTTGTGCGCATGTAGATGAATTTATCAGAAGCAATCCTTGTATTGTATTTATGAGTGTTTATATTTAATTTAAATTGATCTCTGTTATTCACAACATACAATGCACATTTATATATGTAGATACCAGCAAATGTTAATAACTTGAACCGTTTGAACGTACTTCGACATGACTCAATAGGATTTAGATTAAAAATAAGCGTTAAAACCCTTTTTTGGTTAATAAAAACTCGACCGGATTCCGTCACTCTTCCCCATACAATAATATTATAAGCAATAAGTGAATACACTAGACTGTAATATACATTTAAGCAACCTTCTAAGGGTAAAACCCCTTTTAAGTTACGAATGGCAAAATATGCCTGATTCATTTTTTTACACACCTCATCAATGTGGTCAGTCCAACTTATTGTGTTATCAACGGTTAGCCCTAAAAATCTGCTAGTACGAACATCAACCAAAGGAGTACCATTGCAGTTAAAATTTAAATTGGGTACTGTCTTTCTTTTTCTAAATACAACAACCGCTGTTTTTTCCATGTTCATAATTAAGTTGTTTATATCACACCAATGCTTAAATTGCTCAATAATTAATGTAATTTTGTCCTGAAGCTCCCCTAATGTTTGAGCAGACACTCCCAACGTTGTGTCATCTGCATACATGACTAAACATTCAGCATTCATATGTTGCTCTAGATCATTCACAAATAAGCAATATAGCAACGGTCCCAACACAGAGCCTTGTGGAACACCAAGATCAGTCTGATATTCGCTAGAACGAGAATGAGAAACTTTAACAATAATTTTACGATTTCTTAAAAAGGAAGAGATCCAATCACTTAAATTGCCACGAATACCCAAACTGTCCAATTTGAAAATGAGAAAGTCATGTTTCAACGAATCAAATGCGCAGGATAGATCAAAGAAAACTCCGGCAGCCAACATATTTTTATCAAGTGAGTGCGTAACAAATTCAAAGAAATCAAAGCAGGCTGTTTCAGTGGATCTTCCTTTTTGATAGCCATGTTGTTTTGAAGAAAGTAGCTTATTACGTGCTAGGAAGTCAGAAATCTTATCAGCCAGTAGTTTTTCCATTATTTTGGATATAATTGAAAGTATTGAGATGGGTCTATAATTACCCAAATTGTGCACAAGATTTCCTTTTTTTGGTAGAGGCGAGACAAGGGCAGTTTTGAGAGAATCCGGAAAATATCCCTTACAGAAGGATTGATTAATTAAATATGTTAAGACAGGTAAAATGACATCAAGAACTTCTTTTAAGCTATTTATATTCAATTGATCACCACTAGATTTTTTATTTTTGAAGGAATTTATAACTTCTAAAATTTCCCCCTCAATAACTGGTATAAAACCCATAGAATTAACTAGAGGATGTATGTTTTTGCTGCATTCGGCGGAAAGAGTTTGAAAATGATTACTTAATTTGTTCTTAGCCAAATTGGCGAAAAAGTCACCAAACATGTTTGCTATTTCTGCAGGTTTAGAAACAATAGTACCATTAGCTTCGATTTCTAAGCTCGTAGAAGTGTTTTTAATACGATTCAATTTATTATTTACAATTCTCCAGATAGTTTTGTTTTTATTTGAACTTGATTGTACTTTATTATTATAATATTCCCTTTTTGCCGTGTGCAACGTATTTTGGTATTTTTGTATTGGCGCAACCTGTTGGCATAGTAATTATCTAGTACATCGATTTTTATGGTGCATTTAAATTGATACAAATCCTTTAAATAAAGGCTTTCTTTAATAATACTCGGGGTAATCCACATTTTATCAGTTTTGCTCTTAATACCCGTACTAGCCCTCAACTTGGGAGGGAAAGATTTTTCAAAACTATTTACAAGAATATCCAAAAAACATTTGAAAGCATTATTAACCTCGGAATATGTAAAGACACCTTTCCAATCAGAATTTTCTAATAAGAATCTAAAGTGAGGTAAACTATATTTATTCATATTGCGCGACAAAGAAAGAGATTTGTTGCACGTGAATCGCATTGATTTATTATCATTCACAATTAAAATATGTGCACAGTGGTCTGAGAGCCCAGGATCAACAACCCTTAGAGTGTATTGTCGTTGATTGACTTAAATAAGTCAATCAACGGTATTGTGTAATATTGGAACTAAGAACCACGTAATCCAGTGCACTTTCTTTGCCATACTTATCATATCGAGTAGGTACTTTCACCAAAGATAGAAGTTCATGACTCTCAAAAATATCAAATAAGGACTTTGTCATATTATTTGTAGTTTGAAGACTATCAATGTTAAGATCTCCTGTTAAAATTACCCTATCAAACTTATCGGCTAATACCCTTAGCAAACGGTTCAAGTTACCAAAAAATAGTTTCAAATTACCTTGTTGGGATCTATATATAGTTAAAATACAGTAACACAAATTACCAATACAAACACCCACTCCAACGCACTCAAAACTAAGCTCCTCAACTGCACACTGCAGGTCATTTACAATTAAAGATTCTTTTGCGAAAATTGCAACACCACCATGTATATGGTTTTTTCTAGCAAATAGAGCACACAGTTTGTACCCCATTATTTGAAGACCATAGGAGGAACCGTTAGTCATCCAATGTTCAGAACAGCAAAAAATGTCCGGTTTTTCAGTAGCGAGCCATACTTCCACTTGATTTAATTTGTTAAATAGATTCAGTAACACAAATCGTCCTCCAAGAATACCTGGACAAATGTTTATCGAAAATTTTTGTTGGTGTCTCGATTCAAAAAATGCGTGGGGATTGTGTTCTACCCAGGCGTGATTATTGTGCAAATTAACTATACCGTCACGGGTGAATCCGGCTTCGTCGGTGAACAATACATTGTTCAGAAATTGACGATCATTATTACATTTCTATTACAACCATTGACAGAAAGCTAACCTTGGTGGAAGATCTTCACGCTTAAGAGCCCGTACTACCCGTTGAAAATGATAAGGGTAAAGCAACTGTTCGTGTAGTATTTGCCATACTGTGTAACGGCTTGTAAGGCCATTCGTCTTGTACTCAGACCAGGATTTTCAGCGCAAATCTATCCAAAATTCGCTTTTCCAAGCCTGGAGTCCTAACATAACGGTCTCTCCCAGTTTCATTTCTGTTGGGTTGAAGAGTTCCTGTTTCCCGAAGTCGACGGTCAATGAGAACAAAAGTTCTTTCGCACGGAATTCTATGATTCGGTAATGCTTCGTAGTACAATAAGGTGCAAATGTAAAATGTAATGTCGTAAGTAGCAGGTAAAATGTTGAACAGGCAATACTATCACGGACAAACGCCACTGCAAGCGAAGGGGACTTACCTTAGCAATAGCAGGTAGGTAAATGTTTTCGGTGATAGTAACGCCGCGCCTGTTCAACATGTTACCTCCTACTTGCGACATTATATTTGCACCTTTGAGTACATTCTACGTGCTTCAGCAGCATTATCAAATGCTCTCCGCAAAACAACTTAAATTGGATTTATTCATACCGAGTGGGTACTTTCAAATCCGAACATAGCGGAATTGCATTGTAACTGATCTTTATATATTATGTAGATTCCTGCTCGCCATTTAAACCCACAAGGATGGTAATGGCTTTATTATAAAAATCCTCTGCTCTATTGAATACTCGTTATTATTCGTATTATTTGATATTAATAACAGAAACATCGACTGATTTCAAATAATTTAATTGACAGATAAAAAAAAGTTGACAATCATAGCAACCTATATTATTTCAAAATAGCATTATTTTATAATTTTTTTTACAGTAAAAGATAACTAAGTACTGACATTTATTGGTACCATCAGATGCGCTGTATTTTTGTCGTTCTATTCATACCATTACCATCCTTGTGGGTTTAAATGGCGAGCAGGAATCTATATAAAGATTAGTTACAATGCAATTCCCCTATGTTCGGTTTTGAAAGTACCCAGACGTATATAATACCACTAGTGATCTTGATTTTGCCGGCAATTATCACAGTTGATATCACGATTGCTTGTTGCGTTGACAATCGGCCCAAGTCCGAAGGACGCGGGCCGATTGTCTTAAGCAACAAGCAGGAGTGATATCAACTTTGATAATTCTAGGAAACAATAGATTTGTTCCAACAAACACTCGAATCGTTTCGGAACTGGCCGGAGTGTGCTCAAATTGAAATTAGCGTTCCAACAAATACGGAACGTATCCTGGTACTAGTTCACAGAGCGTTCCAACGTCGACAGAACTAATTCCGAACCGAGGATCGTGGTCATTTGTGATACATTCCAACACGCAGCAGAACCAGTTCAGAGACAGTACTTTTTTAAGGAATGCGTATAAAATCATTCTGAACTGATTCATGAACTGTACCAGAACCGCTTGTTGGAACAAACCTATCATTCACGAGTGGTATTCAACTAGACAATTGACAGAAAGAGGTATTTAACATGAATTTATTTTTAAAATCGAGATACGAAAAGTAAACAAAACACAATCTAGTCGTGTAATTGCCGCAGCAATCACCCTAATAGGATGATTGCCGCTTACATTAGATTGTGATTGGTGAACATCATCAAAATAAAGCGTTCTGATTGGTTCAAAATTCTTGCGGTCAATTGTCGATATAATACACAGCTAACAACAGCACGCGTAACTGCAAACTTTGACGCAATAACAATTTTTCTGGGTAAAACAAAAGATGCCTTCTTCGATGTCTTTTGATATCTTACAATCACGACCTTCTTGATTTCGAGACTTGACGTCTCTATCCGGCCTGGGCATATTTTAAATTTTCCATATAAATCGTGTTTCTGCATTAACGCCCATTTTCACCATTATGGCGCTAGTTACCCACAATGAGGTTCGATGACATTAAGTCGCGATTGAGGTTACATTAATGTTTTTTTTTTAATAACGCACGTGATTATTTATTGAAATGAAAAATTCGAGAAAAACTTTCACTACAAAATTACATCACTGAAATGAAAAAAGGCACAAAACATTGATATTTACTCATTAAATAGTCATAATTTACAATTTTAATACTTTTCTGGACATGGGTTTAGAAGACAAGTTACACATGGTGGAGCCAACATCAGTGCTGGTTTTTGCTATGCTTGCTAATATTGCCTTTAACAATTTGCGGAGAATTATTTTAGATACTTCCTTGTGGTGTTCCTTACAAATAAAAAAACTCGATGCAGTAAGAGGAACAAAAAGCATATATTTTTCGGTTAGAAAACGAACAGGTTTTATTATTAAATTTTTTTGCACTTTGTACCTACAGGTCTTTCAAGTAACCGGAAAAAATTTTACCTTCTTCAGACTGCATATGGTGATCAAGAAATATATTTCTTGCGTTTTTTACTGGATGGCAATAGTCAAAACTAAGAAATAGTTGACTTGAAGCATTCCTTCTCAAAGTGAAGATTATAAACAACCGCTTTATCAGACAGGGCTACTTGCTGATCTGCATTATCATATTATGGGGATTTAATTTACATTATTAGCAATTCCTTCTTCATTTCATACCTTTAGACAGATCAAAATTTTCGTACCATTTTTGTAGCAAACTCAAATCTGATGGAAATTCATAAAATGATCTCTCAAAACATGTACTTTCGCAAAACACACGAACCCATCGATTAGAATGCGACATAGTTGAAAAAAAAGTAATTATAGCAATATGAATATTAAAAATCAGGTTAAAAACTTTAAACGTCAACCGTACGCCAAATTAAAATTTGCGGTCTTTCAACGTTAGTAGATTCCGTCTCCTACCGGCGTTTTGTGTGCGCACGCCATCTAAAATACTATTCGTTAACTACAGTGCTACACAGCTCCCTATACTCTATTTCAAAGCCAGTTGATTGAAATAATCAACTCTGGCTTTGCTCTATATTTGTGTAACTAGCGCCATGCGGGGTACGGTTGAAATTAGAAAATGCCCAATCCGGATAGAGACGTCAAGTCTCGAAATCAAGAAGGTTGTGCTTACAATTAAAATCATAACATGAAACGCATTGAAAGTTGTATGGAAATGAATGAAGGACGTTTCGAGCATTTACTGTATATATTTCTTCAATAGTTAATTGTGTTAATTATGTTTGTATTTTATAGTATTGTTTATTAACCGTAAAGTTATTTTTCTGCATTATTTTGAAGCAATATTTTTCGGACACTGTTGCTTCTATACGGGTTTTTAACAAGAGAACCTTTTTTATGTAATTTTGTCTAAATAATAGATTCCTAATTTCAAGAATTCGGAATAGTTGCTAATAAAAAATGCTTGGGACATGCTATTTTCGCATGTCCCTGGCAGATTTTTGTTTTGGTTGTTAGCATGTTATACCGCATACCAAAGCTGATCGATGTATCTCAAACATTTTCTGAGTTATTAAATATAAATGAAGTTTTAGATAGTATCTCCACAGGGTCACAGCTCCTTTAGGAAGCATTTCCGGACCCATGTTTATAGGAACTTTTTTCATATTTTCTGACGTAGAATGGCCTCCAAAAATTAATAACTGTAGTTTAAAAACACCCTGTATATACATAGTGGTGATTATTTCACCCTTACCAATGGTATATCGGGAACGGTAAACGATGCGAAGTTGGTTAAATTAGACAAAATTTGCGCCTTTTTCTGACGATTGAGAATCTGAAAGGAAATCCAGGATATTTTGGTTGCTTCCTGATTTATTTATTAAAAAACTTTCCAACTGGGCCAGCTAACCTGGAAAACCAATGAATTGAGGTCACCCTTTACAATAGGTGCTATATTATGTGACACGCTGTTGGACTCCTGCCCATGTAAATGTTTAAAGGATGTTCAGCGTTGTGGATGGATTCCGCAAAGGAATGTGTTTAATAATTTTCAGATAATTTATAATGCTTTATTTAATTACCATTCCTCAAATTGATACAAAAATATTCTCCAACACCGGAAATAACCACCCACGTACAAATGGAAACTAGGTTAGTTTTGTATGTTTAACTCGTCGTTCAGACGACAGTTTAACTTATAACAAAATTAGAAGTCTATACAATAATCATTATACCATTGTAGGTACTACAAGCTGATATTGGTAATGGACAACCTTTTTGTTAGTAACTCTACTATCTCTTCTCTATCCTGAAATTGTTGCATCTCATCCAACATATTTTTCTGAAATACCATTAGTTTCTTTCTAGTATACTCAAAACTGCCACATTTCTCGAGTAAAGATAAACATGACTTCTTAACTTCAACATCGTATGTTCGTTGACGTAGAATATCTAATTATGGTTAAGATAAATACCTAATTTGCGTTTTCTTAATTGATCATATGCTATATTCATATGAACTAATAACATGCAGAAACTTCAACTCTACGTCGGCGTCGGAGCGTCTCTAAACATTTAAAAATATTTGATTTTTATACGTCACGTTCCGTGAAAAAGGATACCCATTATTATTTTTCCTTCTTCTGGATGAGTTTTAATGGCATGGATCGTAGGAAACCCAAATTTTCCTTCACTTATATCCTCACAAAAACCTTTGTTGTCGAAATACTAAAAATTGAATGTTAATACTTAAAATGGAAACGCTTTCCATAAATTACCTCCTTATTGTTTAAATTTGCATAATCATCGTGGGCTTGAAAATACAGGGACATAAGTGTAGGAAGTCTGTCAAGTTTTAGTGTTGCTGTACTGCATGCTTGCATAATACCAAACAGTAAAGATAATGGGGCGCCAGTCTCTATTGAAAAAATATAAAATTTTAATCAGTATTATAAATATAGACTATAAATAGTAGCAATGCTTATAACTAAGGTACTTGGTATACCATTTTAGTAATTTTCATTAAAGTTTCGTAAATTATTTTTGTATTGCATCATTTTAATGCGAATGAACGCTGATGGAAGTGGTTGAAAGGTTGAATAACAAGCATATGGTAGAAAAATTCGGATTCTGTAAAAAATATAAAGGAAGAAACCATCTTATCTATACTTAAACCACCCAAGCAGAATGGTAGATTAGGTAACCCAAAACCCATAGGTAGCCTATATGTAACAAATATAATAGTAGCCTGGATTACTATTTAATATAAAAACAATAAGAAAACAGAGAAGCCTGTTTTACTGTTAATAATTAAAAACGTATAAATGACATATCAGAAGCGATAATAATCACAAACTACATAGGCTTTAATCACGACCTTCTTGATTTTCAAGACTTAAGACTTCAAGTCTTGAAAATCAAGAAGGTCGTGGCTTTAGTAGACGTTCAAGTTAAATGGAAACAAAAAAAAAATTACGTGATTATAGTTAATAAAGACACCAGTCGTGAGATGTCGCTATATGCATTACTTTGGTAAATTTTTACGTTTATAACTAAACTGAATTAAATCACTGGCCCGGTTGCACCCAAGGACCGTACACTGATTAGGATGGCTCAGTTCCGTATACTTATGGTAGTCCGAGTCTGCGGTAGCGGGGCGGAGGGAACCGCGTCGTCTGCAGCCCCGGACTGCAACGTGCACTTGTAGTAATGCGAATTCTGTGCATGTATAATTACCGCAACTTAGGTACCCTGTGACTATTTAACGGTTTACATTTTATATTTGGTTTTACTACTTCATCTTTAACTATTAGTTATACATTTTATGTAAAAATTATCTATTAGTAGGTAAATATTATAAGTGTTTGATACCTTAAAGGTTTTACCAGTACATCGTGTTTTACTTAAAGAAATCATATTTTATGTGCAAAAAGAGTTAATTCGGACAATGCCGGGAACTAGATGTACAGTAGCTATTTGCACAAATAGCTTAATAAAAACTAAAGCTGCCGGAAAAAATATTTCCTATCACCGTTTTCCGAAAGATGCAGAAATGTCAAGAACATGGGTTCAGAAATGTCGCAGAGACGGAAAATGGAACCCTAACACGAGTTACATTTGTTCTGAACATTTTTTAGAAACAGATTTTGAAAGAAATTTTAAAACTGAATTGTTAGGTAAGTACATATTATGCAATTAATACATATAGCTAGCGAAAATAATGTTACAGCAACCTATTTAAATAATAGACAGTTTAAGTGACAAAATATATAAGGTAAAAGGTGACTTAAGCAAATTTGCAATATAATTAATTTTTCCTAGGACTCCAAGAGAAAAGGCGTTTAAAATCAACTGCAGTACCTTCAAAAAATTTGGGAAGTGCTGTTAATTTAAGTAGTTCAGCTCAAGACCGTATTCGGCGTATGGAAAGGAGAAAAACGAAACAATGCGTTGATAGTTTGCTAGGTTTTACAGAAAATAATTCCAATTCGCCTATGCTTGACGAAGCTCCTGAAGACCCAACTCCAATGTCACCTGTTGATCCAATTAATCCAATTATGCCTTCATTATCGAACGAAATGACTAACGAACAAAACATTTTGTTTAAATATCAACAACTACTTCGGGAAAATGAACAACTGAAAAATCAAGTTACTACATTGACAAACCATCAGAAGCATACAAAACTGAAGATGCGCAAACTGCAGAAGGAATTAGTTTACTACAAATCAAAAAAAATTTCAACAAGATCCTTAGAGGTTAAAATAAGGCAGAAGTTATCAGATATATTAACAACTTCGCAGCTAGACTTCATTTTTAAGACAAAAAAGATCGTCCATTGGAACAACGAAGATATTGCAAAAGCATTCACTATACGGTATTTAAGCAAAAGATGCTATTTATTTTTGAGAAATCAACTCAAATATCCCCTTCCCAGTTTAGCATCATTAAAGCGATGGGCAACTAAAATAAATTTGCGACAAGGGATTCTACCAGATATATTTAAAGTATTAAAAACTGTCGGAGAAACCAAAACTGAAATGGAAAAGGTTTGTGTGATACAATTCGATGAAATGAAAGTAAGATCTACATACGAATACGACCGTTTGGAGGATCAGGTAGTAGGAAAACATTCCCAAATGCAGGTGGTAATGGTACGAGGTTTATTTAGCAACTGGAAGCAGCCTGTTTACATTAAGTTTGATCAAAAAATGACTCGAGAAATTCTGTTCAATGTGATATCAAAATTATACGAAATTGGATACCCAGTCGTAGCTTGTGTTAGCGACTGTGGAGGTGGAAATATTGGCCTATGGAAAGATCTAGGTGTCTCTCCACAACAATATTTTTTTAAACATCCCGACAGTAACGACAATATATACATGTTTGCTGATGTTCCACATCTACTAAAGCTGCTGAGAAACTGGTTACTGGACACCGGTTTTGAACTAAACTGTGGATCAAAAATTTCTAAAGCCCCGCTCCAAGATCGTATTAAATTAACTGATTCTGAGTTAAATGTAACATACAAACTTTCAGAAAAACATATTAATTGTGAGAAAACTAAAAGGCAAAATGTTCGATTAGTTGCAGAACTTATGTCCCACACAACAGCAATGGCACTTAAACATTATTTACCTGGAACAGATAAGAAGTTAGCGGAAGATCTTGCAAATTTCATTGATCTTTCAAATTCATGGTTTGATGTAATGAACTCCTATACCGCAAATAATGCTATTTCATTTAAATGTGGGTATGGGATTCATTTAACCGAGCAAAACTCTATTTTAGATAATATGTTGAGCACAATTTCCACCATGAAGTGCAATGGAAAAAAATCTCTACAAATTTTCCAAAAAGGTATAATGATGTCAACTGCATCTATAAAGCATTTATTTGAAGATCTAAAATCAAAGTATGATATTAAATATATACTTACTCACAAAATAAACCAGGATTGTTTAGAAATTTTTTTTTCGCAAATACGTACAAGAGGAGGTTTAGATGACCACCCAAGTCCGATGAATGCCCTTTATCGCATTCGAATGATAATTTTGGGGAAAAACCCAGGGATTTTACAAAATGATACAAATTATTATATTACATGCGACGTCGCCCAAGAAGAGTACGTAATGGTACATGCTTTCAAAACCACCAGCATCGACATAGCAGAAGTACCAGAACTAAAAGAAGTAATTTTGTTTGACGATTGCGATTGGGATTTGTTAAATGTAGAAAAAGGAACTAATCCTTCTACCTCTACGTCAAAAAACAATGAAATTTTGAATGAAGGAGACACCTCGGACGACGCCCTTGCATATATTGCTGGTTGGATAGCTAGAAAATACAAAAGCAAGTATACCCATTTAGGCAGTTACACCTGCAACACGAAGAGCGTGCTTACGAATATACCTAACTGGATTCAACGTCTCTCATACGGAGGATTAACTGAACCCAGTGAAAGCTGGATGAAAACTATACAGATTTTAAATAGTTATTTTTTACAATATCATCCAGAAGATGGGCTACGAAGAGAATCTCAAGTTGTTTGTAAGTTGGTGAATAGCATTTCCAAATTTCAAGACACTCCCAAACGTTTAGTTGAAGCTTTTGTACGTTTACGAACCATAATCCGTATGAACTATTTAAATTATAAAGACCAACGCGATAAACTAATAGAAAGTAAACGTAAATTTACTTGTAACGATTCCAAAAGTAAAACGGCAAAGAAGCTTAAGAAAATTGTAACTTAATGTAATACCTAGTGTGTAATTAGTATAAAATATTAACCATTAATTTTATTATAGTTTTTAGTTGAAAAATATATATTGATGTTAGTAGTTGTCAATTACTTGAACACCTATATATTTTAATTAATAATTTAATATTACGTGAATTTCTGACTCTGATTGTCTTATTACCCTGGCAACGAAAGAGCTATTTTTTTAACCACATTGTCTTCTTTATTTTGTTGGATTTCCAAAAACATGATATTATGTACATATTATAAACTCTGTGCTATTCATCTTAATAGCTTTATTCTATTACTAAATTAATAAAATATTTTCCAAATGTTTATTAATGAATATTATTAACAAATGTATTATTAGCGGCTTTCAACTACCACAGCAGTCGCTTGAGTCACAAGCAGTCACACGTATCGGGGCTGCAGCCTACGCTGGCCGATGATTATAGGCGAACGTCGGCGAATTGGCCCGAACAAAACTAAGCCATCCTAATCAGTGTACGGTCCTTGGGTCGGTATGGGACGTTTCGGCGCCGCCAGTTCGGCGCCGCCGGTTCGGCGCCGGCCGATTCGGCGCCAGGACGTTTCGGCGCCGTGTTTTCTAAAACTATTATACAGTTGCACTTCCCATGCAGTGAACTCATATTTAATGTTGATTTCATTAGGATTTTGACCTTCGGGCTAAATTGCGTTTAAATATAATCATGTTTTTCTAACAACATTTTGCCAAAGTACTTAATACAGTATAATACAGAAAAGGTTTGAGAGGATTATAACTATGTACCTTAAAATGTGAGTTTCATATAATTTGTTTTATGCAACTAAAAAAATTTTCCGCTAAGTTGTGTTACATCCTGTATATATAAATAATATTAACATGAATTTCAACAAAGTACAACTGCCAATAAATAATAAAATAAATCTTTTTTCAATATTTTAAATTAAATAATTTTTATTATGTACTTTAAATGTCTTCTTTAATTTTTGAAGTATAATATAGTGATGCTTTGTGGGGATTTTTTGAACAGTTTGACTGTATAGTAAAAATATAAAGACAAAGTAATAATGAAATTTGTATATAAACTGATTTTGGTTAATTTTTAAACATAAAAATATTGTTTTGCGAAGAGTATTAATTTAATTAATAATAAAAATATAATTAATAAAATGCAATAAAATCCGTATGATCATATTATGTTTTAAATGGAAAATATTTCCGTGGAAAGTTTTAATTTGATTAAAAATAAAAATCTAGGAAGTATTAATATAAATACTATACATTTGTTTTTTAAATAAAAAAATTTGTTCTACCAAAATTTTATTTAATTAATACGTAATATCATACAGAAACTTTGCATTAGCTTGGCTTAGGTTAGATTGGGCGAAGTTAGGTTAGTTTGCGCAAAATATTGTCTATAATATAACAACAAAATATTTGATAATTTTAGTAAAACGGCGCCGAAACGGCCGGCGCCGAAACGGCCTGCGCCGAAACGTCCTAGCGCCGAAACGACCTGGCGCCGAAATGGCGGCGCCGAAACGGCGGCGCCGAACTGGCGGCGCCGAAACGTCCTAGACCGTCCTTGGGTTGCACCAACGTATTTAACTACGCGGTTAGCTAAACCAGGATCAATTGGCATGGATACAATTGTTCGAACAATCGTATCCATGCCAATTGATCCTGGTTTAGCTAACCGCGTAGTTAAATACGTTGGTGCAACCGGGCCTAACTTTCTAACTTAACCTTCACTTTGTGTTTCCTTTACTTCGTTTCGTGGTTTTGTTGTGTTTTTGTGCCTGTTGAGTTTACTTTATTGGTGTTTACGTTCCATTTGATTCAATATTATTTATTTCCGTTACCTTTAAGTTCATACAGTTTAATACACAAAAGAATGGGACTTGACTAGTGGATTTGCAAGGATTAGAAAAATGGCGTGATGCAATTAAAAATCCTGCACCAACCAATTTAGAGCCCCGAGAGTTATACAATGAGAAAGTTTGCCACGTGCATTTTAAGGAATGTTGTTTTAGTCCTGGTGCAAAAAGGCTATATTGGAATGCTATCCCATCCCTTCATTTACCACTGCAATCAATTATACGTTAAATGGGCTATTTTCATGCCTTTTAATAACGATATGTGATTTAAACTACGTATATATTATTTCTGTTGTAACTGTATTTATTCTGGAAGACACAGCAACGTCTTCGGTGATTGTTACTGAAGCCGGTAAAAGATATGTCGATAATGAATTTCCTAAGTGAATTATCACAATTAAAATTAATACTTAGGTATTAAATTTTTCAATTCACTATGTTTGTAGTTAGTACCATATTAAAGTACATCATTACCTTTATCTATTTTTGTAATTAGAATTAATATATTTTTTCTTTTATTTTAGGCAAAATTGATACACTTGCTAGAATACTGAAAAGCGTGGGAATTTTTCGAAACGACATGAGCCCCAAAAAAACTAAATTATATGGATTTGTGAAGTCTCTATCAAAACAACTCAACATGTCCAAAATAACTAAAGACAGTTTCAAGAGGAGCCTTGCTAAAGCAACAAAGTTGTCTGGAAACATGGAGCCTCGTTTAACTACATTGAATCATCTGGCACAATTTCTGCGTAATCAAATTGGAGAGGCTGGAAAATACTCTGCCATTGTGTCTTTCATTAAAGATTTTAAAACACTAACATTGTTAGCTTGATTGCGTTGCAATCGGTCGTAAAAAACCTATGTTAAGTAATCGCGACAAAATTTCTTTCAAAATTGTTTTGATTTGATAAGGTTTAGCACCACCCTTCGAGGTAAATGTATAACATACCTACAGGTTGTTTAAAACGTTTCTTCTCCCCTCTTAACATGAATACTAAAACTTGGTCTGCAACTTCCTTCACTCTGCTCACGCAGAAATTGTGCTGCCAGATGATTAAACTTAGTTAAATGAGGCTCCATGTTTTCAAACAACTTTGTTGCTTTAATAAGCCTCCTTGAAACTGTCTTTAGCTTTTTGGACCTGTTAAGTTGTTTTGATAGAAACTTCACAAATCCATATAATTTAGATTTTTTGGGACTCATGTCGTTTCGAAAAATTACCACGTTTTTCAGTATTCTAGCAGGAGTATCAATTTTGCCTAAAATAAAAGAAAAAACATATTAATTCTAGTTACAAAAATAGATAAAGGTAATGATGTACAGTCACCGACAAATGTTTTCACCAGTATGATACCACTGAACACGTTTTTCTGAGAAATATAAGAGGTACCACAACGTCGTTCGTATTATTTTATATAGGTATGTTGGTAACACTGTTAACAAGATGAAATGAAATCTAGAAATGTGTTATATTTCTCAGTAAAGCGGGTTACAGTGGTACAAGACTGGTGAAAACATTAGTCGCTGACTGTACGTTAATCTGGTAATAACTTACCAAAATTTAAAACAGTACTATTCTCAGCATTGGTACCATTATTTTCAATGGTGTCATTAATTATAACCAAAGGCACTCCTGCAGCGTAATCATTATTTTCTACAAACATAGTGAATTGAAAGATTTACTATTAATTTTAATTGCGATAATTCACTTACGAAATTCATTATCGACATATCTTTTCCCGGCTTCAGTAACAATCACCGAAGGCGTTGCTGAGTCTTACTAAATACTATGAAATGAAATCCGCCTACCTAGACTTTTTTTTCAGAAATTTTCTACAACTTCTCACGAAACTGAGGCGCACATTACAATCGATTTTAATTTTTTACTCGAAAACTATTTGTCTCACGATAAAAATCAAAGAGACAAATAATTTTCTAAATGAATAAGGCTTTCTCATGCCTAGTTTATAAATTAAAAATTCCGGTGCATTAAAAAGTTCTAATAAAAAAATGAACAGGGGTTGTAAGTTTCATGCCCTTCTAACAATACAGGTAAATAAAGAAAATGTCCATAAAGGGCCTTCCTGGCCCTGAAGAGGGGAAACTCTTCAGGGAAGCATATTAGGATACACGTTTATAGGAAAAAGTAACCTTAATTTTCGCCCAGGAATCACCCCCTTCATTTTCTACACGTACTTAGGAGTCACCTTGTATATAGTTGGCTGCCAAATTCAACGTTTTATTATTATATTAATTATATGCCATGCCAAGAAGAAACGTAAAATGATTCAAATTTCCCGCTCTTTTACTATTTCTAGCCACCAAGCACCAAAGGCGCTGATTTCAGTCCGCTCTCTTTAGCATGCGCGTTGGGTGTCTAATGTTATCTGTAATAATCAATTTATCGAGATTATTTTACAAAAAATTCTTTCAAAGAATAAAAAACAACACCACAAAATGGAATGATCTCGAAAGTATAGGTACAGGATGTATTAATAAAAATGGCTAACAATATTTACAACACGTGATTCTACGTTGAATGAGAATCACTAATACCAATAGATCAGGTTCAGGTCCATTAGATGGCACGAGCATAGGTAATTTTGAACTGTTACTTTTTTGCACCAATTTAAAACACCATACAATAAATGTAAAAACTTAAATAAAATTAAATTCATGAAACTATCACGTAACAATTATTCTAAACAAAACTTCCATTGACACGGTCGTCGCCCTCTGGTGGTAAAAACTTTAACTCGATTCACGGATTGAGTTATTAATGCTAAAATTTTGTAGGTAATATTATCATTACATACACGTTGTCCCTTGAAATTTTGAATGCGAGTAATGTAGGCACTGTGATTTTGTTCTTCTCGATTATTATAATAGATTGCCATGGTTGTTTATTACCAATTAAAAATTACTATTTATTTCCCGTTGCTTAACTATGTAAAAATGAGCGTGGTAACTAAGTGCCAAGCAATGCATTCTAATGTCCGTATTCAAAATTTCAGGGGACAACGTGTATATAAATATTACACCTAACATTTTGGTAATTTGTTGCAAAAATGCAAAATCTTTTTTGTTAACCGTTGCAACGATGCATTATAAGCTGGAGTGATTTTTAGAATGTAATAAAAATAATAATAATTGATATAGTGGTATCAAGGATAACTAAATGCCTATTGCGTCCGCTTAGGTTTAAATTGGATAGTGTTGCCAAGTTAAAAAAAACTTTTGCAACTACCTGCATCGTAAGCGTCACATTAATGTCAAAACTAAAAGATTTCAGCCCATAGGTTAGATCAGATATTGGGTGCAGCCACAGTATAAGCTAAAGGACAGTTGTAGTCTCACTCCCTTTGATACTGGAGAGGAAAGTTGTTACTACGCAGCTACCTACGAGTTGACGTACGCGACTGAATATACATACATTATGTATATACTGTGGTGCAGCTTACGACGATATAAATTTTTCTGTTGTTGCTATGGTTACAAAAAGTAAACAGGTCACGTAAGCTACTTACACACCCTTAGGAAAGGTAAGTAACTTTAATGACCTCGTTTTCCATATTCGTTCTCACAATTTTTAATTTGTTATGATACATGTCCATACAACACATTGTTATGTTATAATTTTGTTTGAAATTTTATATTAGGTAGCTATTTAATTAATGTGATTGTTATTATCAAAATTTTGAATTATACGTTCAAAAAGCTTATATTTTACAGGTGGTTGAAAAAATAGTAGGTACTATACGCACCTCGTCCCATAGGTGCATTTATGATCTCGCATGCTTCGAAACTGCATCCTCGGTCATAAATGTTGCACTGATGGTCCTCGGTATGTAATATACTATTAATAGATTACACAAGTGGTCCGTCCTTATTAGGGCGGTAAATTTGAAAACAAGTCGTTGAGTACTACGGGGGCTGACCACAATGGCCACCGGTCACAACGGCCACCTGATACTTTGGCCGTTATGGTCATGGTTACAACGGCCACCTCGGTCACAACGGCCACCTATAAGTTTTGGTCACAACGGCCACCTTGGTCACATCGGCCACCCAGGCTCGTGGTCACAACGGGAGTTATCGGCAGGATAACGAAGCGGACGTAAACAACTAACGTAACCCAAACTATAACCATCAAGAAAATTCAAGAGAAAATTAAATTTGTTTAGTTTTGTGTTCTGTAGTTTTTTTGTGAAAGTTTGTATAATGGATGACTTCATGGACGAACTTTTGGAAATAGACGCCTAGACTGAAACGGAAATAAACTAATGAAATTGTATCTATCTTTGTTTAACTTGCTTATTTGAAGGAATGCTATCTTTCTCTCCCAACACCGCGTGCAACTTGGCTACATATTTTAGCACCAGTGGCACTGCAACAATAAGAATTTGTCCGATAGCTATGCCACCAGCATAAGTTGTATTGAAAGACGCGACGGCGCTATCGGGTAGATTTATCCTGGCCTATAGTTTTACTGGCCGACAACTGTCGGAGACTTTATCGGGACATTGAAAGACCGGGCCTAAACAACGCTGGTCACAACGGCCACCTTGGTTGCAACGGCCACTCGGGTTTGCTGGTAACAACGGCTACCTTGGTCACAACGGCCACCCGATTCTGCTGGTCACAACGGCCACCTTGGTCACATCGGCCACTCGAAACAGCTATTTCCAATAAAACTTTCATGCAATAATATATATTTGCACGAAATAAATACATTTCCTAACAGTGTTCTAAAAAGTAATTAAGCACACCTACCTATACTGAATACGCAATATTTTTCAAGCTTTCTTGCAAATATACATTATTGCGTGAAGGTTTTATTTGAAATAGCTGTTTCGAGTGGCCGATGTGACCAAGATGGCCGTTGTGACCATCAGAATAGGGTGGCCGTTGGGACCAATGTGGCCGTTGTGACCAGAATACCCGAGTGGCCGTTATGACCAAGGTGGCTGTTGTGACCAGCGTTGTTTGGTGTTACAAATTATAAATAAGGGTTGCCGTTGTGACCAAGGTGGCCGTTGTGACCACGAGCCTAGGTGGCCGATGTGACCAAGGTGGCCGTTGTGACCAAAACATAACATGATCTGAGTTTAGACCGGTGTGAGCCAGGTTGCTTTCTATCTTGATAAATATATAATACTTTAGTACGAAAGGTGGCCGTTGTGACATAGACACCGTGCTACCTATACAGTTTTCTAGAGTATTATCGCGTACTTGAACACTTGAGTATTTTAATTGAAATATTTAAGGACAGAAATCAATAGTATACCAAGTTAGTGCTTTAATGTTATCAATCTAAGTGGTTGCTGTTTTTAAAATGTGATATAACAACTTTTTATATGTAATTTATTGAAATTTGAAAACAAACGTCTGTCCTATCACATTTCGTATCTTTGCAGGTAGGGTGTCAAATAATGTATAAGGGTGGACTATAAAAATGATGTTGACGATGTAGGCGGAGAGTGTTCTGGTTAGCTATTCGTACAAATTAGTAATTGAGGAAATACAAACACAATAAAGACTTTCAGAAGCTATTAGTCGGAATATCCAGAAATCCTTTGGACCTGACGATTATAATCAAAGGGGTCAAAGAACAACTTATAATAACTTAACTTAGTTACAGGCCTTTAGGTTGGTGTACCTATACCAGATTGACGAGCAATATTTAATAGGGAAAAGAACAATTCAGAAAAAAGTGATAATTCAGTAGAAGAATGAAGCAAAAGGAAATGCATAGTGCAGTTACTTCGATCAACCTATCCAAAAAAGAGTTTACGCTGATTTATTAAACTTCATTGTTCCAATTGAAATGTCCCCTTGCGGGGGTTAAAGATATATTCCATTTTGTCAATCAAAAATGAAACCCTGTTAGATGCAGTGTCCTCACGAAATAATATTACATAATATATTCTTAAAATTAACCTCTTTTTCATTTTTGTATATTATTAAATAGAATAATACATACTTCCAGCTACCATTTTCATATATTCTTCTTCAGTTGGACAAATGAAGCTGTCACGCCAATATAACTCCATCCCTTGGCCTCTAAACGCTTCTCGCATGTGTTTGAAGTATATAGGTAATGTCTGAAGTAAGCAAGCACATAGAACGTTAACAAGATAACAATAAGGAAATTTTTACATAAATAAAAATGAATTGCTATAATGCTACGGTGGATCGGAAATAAACCGATGTTCATGTTAATAGTTATAATAATTAATCACTATTATTCCAAAATTATACACGGTATACATGTCATCGTCCTTATTGAAACCGTACGAAGTTTAAGTTGTAAGTATAAGTTAATAGAGATTTTAGAGCACTATACGCTAGGGTACGTTAACGCTAACGGTAACATCTTTGCTAGGCAACATACTCCTTTGCTAAACAAAACAATATGTTGCTTAGCAAAGGAGTATGTTACCTAGCAAAGACGTTACCGTTAGCGTTAGCGTACTCCAGCGTATAGTTTGGTATAGTGCTCAAAAACTCTCTATTGTGAATAGAAACACGATCATTAAATTCCGCAACCGTATGTCAGAGTAAGCACCGAGATTAATTCCGGCATATAATCAAAATACGAATCCAAAGTAGAATTCTTAGCAAAAATGCAAACATTTTTCCCACATGTACTATTGGGGTTCCCTACTGCCAGGGTCACATGTCCCTTATTGAACATCTAAATTATAACGAAAGACACTCATCCATGGGCAAAACGTTTTAGTTCCGAGAGTTTATAGTCGCAGTTTAAAAAGTGGACGGTATCCACCAGTATTTCCACAGCTCTTCGCATAAAACCAAAACACTTAAATTGTAAGAAATTCTCTCTTGGTTACTTTGTTTGAATTACTTAGCTCTACATATGTGTAGAAACAAAAAGTTGATATTTTAAATGGGGGAAAAGTTAGCAGAAAATTGATTTTCTCAGAATAAACATAGAACCTTCCGATTTGGTACACTGCTTCCTTTACTGTGTGTCCAGGAGATTTTCATGTTTTTTGTATAATACAATTTTTATTAATAAAATACCAAGTGATTTGATAAAGAAATATTACTTTTCCGCAAATATCTAAAGGAAGCATTGACCAAAATTCCTCAAATTTTGTCATCTTCTGTAGTTTAAAATTTACTATCATTTTGATATGTATAGCTTTAATTAAAATACTGTACCAAATTCCTAAAAATCTATGAAAATGTATAAATAGTTAACGGCAAACTAATACATAATTTGACAACTATCCCCTAAAGGTATATTTGTCAACCAGCAGGTATATTTTCAAGCCCCATTGTTCAGTAGTTGGACCCCTAAACTTCTTCACCGAAGATTGCCAGTTTGTGCATTTAATGTTCATCAAAATTGTGATTCAAAAAATAAAAGACCTTACTACTTTACACTTCCAGAAACATATATTTAATGAAAATGGTAATAGGTAAAATAGCAAACAAAATAATTAACTAAAATTATAAAACCATTGGAAATTATATTTAGAATTACACCAGAGTTTATAAAAGAATATAATAGGTACTATCATTACAAGCAAGTAAGCTTATGGCAAGCCGTTTTACTTTTTATTCAGTAATTGTAAATATGTGCCGATAATTTCACATATCTGAAATACATTTCACATATCTAAAATACATTTCAGATATCTAGAAATACATATTTCTAATTGAATTAAAAATATGTCTGTGATATTTTTAATTGAATTAGAAAGAGTCTATGTCACAACGGCCACCGGTCACAACGGCCACCTCATATTTTGGCCGTTATGGCCATGGTCACAACGGCCACCTATAAGTTTTGGTCACAACGGCCACCTTGGTCACTTCGGCCACCCAGGCTCATGGTCACAACGGCCACCTTGGTCACAACGGCCACCCTTGTTTATAATTTGTAACACCAAATAATGCTGGTCACAACGGCCACCTTAGCCACAACGGCCACCCGATTCTGCTGGTCTCAACGGCCACCTTGGTCATATCGGCCACTCGTAACTTCACGCAATAATGTATATTTGCACGAAATAAATACATTCCCTAACAGTGTTCTAAAAAGTAAGTAACTAATAGGTACTTATATACATTATTGTGTGAAGGTTTTATTGGAAATAGCAGTTACGAGTGGCGGATATGACCAAGGTGGCCGTTGTGACCAGCAGAATCGGGTGGCCGTTGTGACCAGCAAAGCCGAGTGGCCGTTGTGGCCAAGGTGGCCGTTGTGACCAGCGTTATTTGGTGTTACAAATTATAAACAAGGGTGGCCCTTGTGACCAAGGTGGCCGTTGTGACCACGAGCCTGGGTGGCCGAAGTGACCAAGGTGGCCGTTGTGACCAAAACTTATAGGTGGCCGTTGTGACCGTGGTGGCCGTTGTGACCATGACCATAACGGACAAAATATGAGGTGGCCGTTGTGACCGGTGGCCGTTGTGGTCAGCCCCCATTAGGAATATGCCTGTCATATTTTTAAATGAATTAAAAATATGACAGACATATTTTTAATTGAATTAAAAATATCACAGACATATTTTTAATTCAATTTTCGATATCTGCAAATGCCGCCATCTGGTGTTAGGTAGCTTAAGTAGTAGAAACATTTCTTGTTTAGAAAAATGTAATCTAATGTAATCTATTCTGATCAAATTGGTACATAACTACATACGCGGTAGTATATACAAATAGTGCGTAGATAATACGACACTTATATTACGTACCTACATAGTATATAAAAATTATTATGTAATCTATTCTGACCAAATTGGTACGTACGAAGTATATAAAAATAGTACGTAGATAATACGTCACTTATATTACGTACATAGTATATAAAAATTATTATGTAATTTATTCTGACCACTTTGGTACGTAGTAAGTAGTACATAAATAAAAGATGTTATAAGAGTTACCTATTTTCGACGTACTGAGTACATTAATGCCATATGATTGTTTGCTGGGCAGGTATCATAAGATAACGTAACCTGGCGGCAGCGGCACTTTGGCCATGTGTTTCTCAAAAACGGACCTGTCGTCCACAAATATTTTGGACTTTTGAAAAGCGAACTAATAGGGTTACATTCTCTGATTTTTTCAAGATCTTACTCTATAGGTCCTAAAGTTATCCAGACCCTGCTGGTAGATATAAATTTAATGTCCCAATTGGTACTTACCTGAAGGGAAAACAATATAGTACACGAAAAAACTCGAAACTACGAATTTAATACTAATCAACTTATAACTTTTATAAATGGTAAAGTATTCGCGACCGACACCGAATATTTATTTGAATTTTGAACAGACGACGAACA
The DNA here is from genome assembly GCA_963082805.1 of Hemicrepidius hirtus. Taxonomy (NCBI): domain Eukaryota; kingdom Metazoa; phylum Arthropoda; class Insecta; order Coleoptera; family Elateridae; genus Hemicrepidius; species Hemicrepidius hirtus. The sequence goes on from OY720165.1 coordinate 9,735,884, forward strand.
GACAGAAACCTGTAAAGGTAACATGTGTGGTATCATTTAACCTATCTAACACCAGATGGCGGCATTTACTGATATCAAAATTGAATTAAAAATATGTCTGTCATATTTTTAATTGAATTAGAAATATGTCTGTCATATTTTTAAATGAATTAAAAATATGTCTGTCATATTTTTAATTATTCAATTAAAAATATCAGACATATTTTTAATTCAATTTTTGATATCACAAATGCATTTCACATATGTGAAATTCATTTTAGATATGTAAAATGGAATTTCTGATATGTGAAATGTATTTCAGATATCTGAAATGTATTTTAGATATCTGAAATGCATTTCTGATATGTGAAATTATCCGCACATATTTACAAATACTGAATAAAAAGTAAAACGGCTTGCCATATAAGCTGAGTGAAATTCATTCATTTTGAACTAACGCATTCATCTGCTAATTATGCATACCACGCTTAAAACTAAACTTAGCCTTTCTAGCTTTTGCAGCCTTATTACGTTTTCTAGAAACTGTCTAACTGCGTGACATTATAAAACCTCTAACACAAAAACTAGTGAACCGATTTTCATGAAATTTAAGGTTGAATAACAACTTGATTGAAAGCCTTTTAAAAATTTATTTAGTAGATCAAACAAAAAATTGAAATTTTTAAAAAATCATTAGTACAAAAAACTGACCACACGATTTTGTTTAAATTTTCTACAGTTATGCAGCTTAATGTTAGGTACATTTTCGTTTTTTGATTAATGCTAGAATTTCACTGTAGCGCTTTCTACAAGGTTTTGAAAACCGGAAATTGAAGCTCCTATAGCTCCATTATTAATCAAAATATGAAAGAAGTTTAAATATGAAACTTATTTAGTATATAGCTCTGCATTCTCCTAAATTTATATCACGTATATAGGGTATTTGGTTCCCCAGTACAATAAGCAACTTTGTAATTTTAAATGAAACACGCTGTATATTATTATACAGAAAGGTATGGAATAAATTCATTATTTCTAAAACAATGACGTTTCATGAAATTTCCTCGGACACGTCGATTTTGATTTTTAAAAACACCCTTGTTTCTATACCTGCGCATTTTCGAAGTTCATTTGTTTTCGCGTGATGACGTCATCGGATATATTTTTTAATGAAACCCCTATATTTTTTTTAACGGATTCGTGTACAGCTCCACTTACTGAATTCGAAAATATACCACTTGAACAGTTTATTTCTACACCCTCCCGAGAAAAATATATTTTCCGATTCGTAGTAAGAACAAGAAATTAAATCAAAGTTACCTAAGAAATTGTTTCCGGCAGCTAAACAAAATATAATCAGAATCGAGAAACTAACACATTAACAATTAACAGATTAAAAATTAATAAATTAATAATTAACAAATTAACAGTTCAACAATAGCAACATGACAATTTTATAAAATAATTAATTAAATGTTCAAAATTATGATCATTTTGTTGCAGGCAGTAATTGAAACGGTTGTTAATTGTTAATTTGTTAATTTATCGATTCTGATTAGATTTTATTTAGCTGCCGGAAACAATTTCTTAGGCAACTTGATTTAATTTGTTCTTACTACGAATCGGTAATTATTTTTTTTTCTCGGGAAGGTGTAGAAATAAAGTATTAAAGTGGTACATTTGCGAATTCAGCAAGTTGAGCTGTACACGAATCCGTTAAAAAAATATAGGGATTCCATTAAAAAAAATATCCGATGACGTCATCACGCGAAAACAAATGAACATCGGAAATCCGCAGGTATAGGAACAAGGGTCTTTTTCAAAAGTAAAATCGACGTGTCCGAGGTAATTTCATGAAACGTCATCGTTTTAGAAATAATGAATTTATTCCATACCTTTCTTCCACACTGTATAATTGAATACAATATTTAAAAAGGTGACAAAAGCTGTAAATTACGATTTTGAGTAATATTTTTCAAAAACGCATTATTATAAGTTAGGTATTGACCAAGTTTTATATAAAATGCTATTAAACTGATGCTTTAATTATTGCTATTTGATAATTAGTAAGAAAACATTGTTTTTATTATTAAATTATTTCATATCCTGTCAAAACCTCAGTATGGTTACATAGACTGTAATTTGTAAACCTACAACATAAACTGTGAACATTTTTCTGCTTGACAGGAGTTTTAAAAAATGTACATGAACTGACCGTGATTTGATTGCTTTAATGGTAAGAAGTTCAACGTTATTTGTATAGATGGGGCGCTTGCTGATAAATAGGCGGCAAATTTGAATAAATTTAAATAATAATGACGAATTGAGCAAGGCTATTGACAAGTGAGTAGCAGCATAATAATTATTATAATGATACTATAGAATTCGACAGTAGGTACCTAAGTCGACAATTTTGATGTGTATAAATTCTTCCCAAAAAACACAAATATTTATCCTGTTGCTTTATAATATTAATAGTCACTATGAAAATAGCATAATTGGATAAGGAACTTTTAAAAAGTACGCGCTATTTTTAGTTAGTTTTAACAAGTTTAGAAAAGTGATGTTTTATTACTAAACGAGTATGAATACAAGTTGAGTGAAAACACTTTTCTAGTTTTTTTATGTGAAAATTTAATTTTCTTAATTTTTAATGAAAGTGACTTTTGAGAACTTTCAAAATTAAGGGCAATTGAAAACAAAAAATAATAGTGGGTAGGTTGCTTCAATATCATATAGTAACGTAAACAATTGCGTGCAGTCGCGTTGTTCAGTTTTCCAAATAATTTCAATTAATACCAGTATCGCCCTATGATATAGTAGATAGAATTATGCTAAATTTGAAAAATAAACTATCGCCACTCGTCAGGTCGCCCTGTTAAGACAACCAGTGTACATAAAATCAAAAATCCTTATTTTCAGATTTAAAATATGCAGTAGTTTCACATGCACCCCGAGAGGGCACCACATAGAGGACCTGTGACCTGTCAAAATCCCAATTGGGACGGACTTGTAGGTAAGTGGCAAGAGTTTGGAATGAAGCTGGCCATGGATAAAGCCTAGGCATACCATTCGAGGAACGCCAGTATTGAGTATAGTAAGTAAAAAATCATACCTTTGATGGATTTAGTTCCATGAGTTGGCGAAATCCGTCACAAAATACATAAAAAATTGAATTTACCGTATTTACAATTCCGTAAATTAAATAGGAACATGGTATGGCCTTTCTCAAAACAGATTTGTCCTGAATATCATCAAGTCTATAATCAATGAACAATTATTAATTGATTAGGTTAAAATACTAATACTAAAAACTTACATCAAAATACCGTAAGAAGTTGTCCACAACATTTTTTTTATTAATAGGAATTTCTGTTCAGGAGTCTTAAGAGTCCTGTTGAGAATATTAAAAACTTTGACAACAACATTTCTTTTTAAAGCAGAGTCTAGGTGTTTCAAAGGTTTTAACAGCATCTGAAAATAGTCAATGAAATGTTTACATGTTATTTCAAAAGACGTAATTTTAAATTCTGACCTCCTTCATCTTCTCGTCACATTGAATGTTTTCCATTTGGTTAAGGTAAGATGATATACTAATGGTTTCACAAGAATATTTCATGGAATCGGCTGGAGTTTCGGTTTGCATAGGATTTGAAGGTAGCTGTAAATAAATAAGTAGTATTAGGTATAATGTTACTTGTTACTTATATATTTTTGTCGCGTCACAGTCTAAAAGGGTATTCAATCGGTTCAATTCACCAGTACCTGCAAAGTAGTATTCATTTAAAGTTTTTCTGATATGCTTTATACGAATCTTTTGAGCGATTATTGAGGATATTTTTCACTTTTATCTTTTTTCTATTTGGTATACGTTCAAACGAATTGAAATAATATCTTCTTTTTAGAACGAAATATAAAACTTATAATTTATAAAGAACAATGTAACGAATAAATAAATAATATTACCTGAATATTTATGTATTTTTCATAAAAGCTCTCGAAAAGTGGATTCTTTTCAAGTTTCGTAATTTCCAATAATGCTTCCTCTTTGAGTTTCATTATTGTTTTCCTTGTGTATTCAAAGCTACCAATTGTTTCAAGAAGATTTACAGTATATTCTTTCACTTCTTTGTTGTTTGTTCTCTGTCGTATTATATCTAAATACAGAATTAGATAAATAAAGTCAAAAACAGAAAGCAGTGAAAGAAAGCCGAAGGTATAGGCCTAAAGGTTTGTAAAAAGATATACAAGGTGTAGAATGGAATCAAGCAGCATAGGAATTTCAATGGTAAAATTTTAATACCTATCTAATGTTATCTACCCTAATTATTCTAGAAAAAAGGTTGGTCTAGGTTTTTTTGCAAAGAAAAATTCTGCGCCTATGCATGTATATTCTGTTTTCATTAAAGACTAAAAAACGAGAAAATAGAAACGGCTGTTTTGACGAAAATCTATGATGCCTTTGGAGTTGAGTTGTGACCACTGCCGTTCAGTGATCCCTTACTTCATGCGTACCTACTGTTTCTAGAATAATACTAGGTATATTATCGTTTCTAGTTTTAGTGTTGAAAACACTTATACGGAGGCAAGTTATAGGTTCTCGCGTCACGAAATATCGTCACGCGGGATCTAAGCAGGGTGCGAGCATGCGGAGTTGGTTGCGTTGTCGGACTACACGCGTTGTTCTGTAAGCGGTTGCGCAGAAGCGTTAATTCTGTCCTTACAAAATATCCGAAAATATTTGTGTTGTGAATACCTTCACTGGAAAAGAAAACAAAACCAAAAAATACAAAATGTTCAGAACGTAATAATAATCTATTTTTACCAAATGTTTCTTCTGCTGATATTCTGTAATATTATATTATAATATACACACTTATATATTCGTTTCTGATTTATTCTCATAAAATTATATATTTTGATTGCGCAATTAAACACTTGGGTAATCGAGCTGCAGAACAGCTTATACGCATCTTCGCAAAATTGTGCCAAGCTGAGGGTTTTGCCCCCAAAATAAGGGACTTTTAAAATTTTACCATTGAATTCCACATGTATAGCGTAATTCAATTCGACACCCTGTATAGGTATTCACTTAGTTCATTAGTTTAGCCAAGTAAGCAACATTTATACCGAGTGGTTGGTCATATCGGTCATATCTCTGTACATAAGCCGTTTACATTGCTTATCACGTTTATGCGAATTCCTGCTCCCCATTTTTATGGAACAAATTGGTAATGGTACCAAATTAAAGAGAATAATATTCCGCGTCGTTCAATTTTAAGAATTCTTTGTATAATAAATAATATAAAAATAAATATATAAAATTTAAATACCTACATATGAAAGTACATTCGAAAAATATGAGTATGTTTTGTTTTGACAAGTGTAGCACCTCCTATTTTTTAAATAGCTACATTTTTAAATTTTAAATTGTTATGTTGAAGAAATAGTACACAAAGAATTTTTAACGCGGAATATTATTCTCTTTAGTTTACTACCATTACCAATTTTTTCCATAACAGTTAGGGGCAGGAATTCGGATAAACGTGATTATGCAATGTATACTTCTTATTGAGATACCAACCACTCGGTATACTAGTCTGTTATAATAGTCTGTTTGGTATTTGTATTGTTAACGTTATAATAAACCATTATAAACCACAACCATGTTCATTATACAGAATGTATAAAAATGGTGGTGAAAGCTTTAGGTAAAGTTATTCCTTAGACAAAACTAAGACAAAAAGCTGATATCAAAAAAACTGGCAAACGCTTCCTGAACTTACAGTCGTCAAAGTTCAAAATTGGTAAGAGTAAAGAATGCTGCTCTTTCAAAATAGTTACTTGATGAGTATATTCAGTGATAATAGCTAAAATTTTTTACCATTGATCGTTTAACTTAACTTCAATTTAATTGTCGACTGTAATCGCTGTTTTTACGATTGTGAAATATTTAAACATCAACAAATTATATCAACTATAAATGTAAATATCCAGCAACAGTCAATGAGGTGCTTATTACCAAGTTAGAATATATAAAACATAAATGGCAAGAATGGGAGAAGAAGAAAAAATAAATAGTGTCCTAATAAATTTAGAATAAATGCTGTCTAAATTTAACCTATAGCTCCAAAGTACAGCCTTAATATTAAAAATGTAACTAAAATAAATTCAAGCTACCGCAGTAATATTTTGTTTTCCCAAAGGAACAAGTTTTCAGGCTGAAGAAATAATATGTTCGTTAAACTTGTATTTTTCTAATGATCGCTGTAAGATTTTCACATCTGAATATCCCGTTTTCCATCATGTTGTCTCACTAGCATTACAGAAAACAACACAAGACCACCAAAATATATTTTTTTTAATAATTCATTGTTTCCCTTAGCCAATCGCCAATCGTATACCACGAATTATAAGCCGTATTTGGTTTATCGAAATTAATTAAAGTTTTGCTCAAAACTATTGTTTAAAACACGAACTTGCATCTCTCCGTCGTAGCCTAAATGTGTAGCTGCCGTTCAACTTGAAAAATTTTATTATTGATTACTTAGATACAAAATCAAAATTAGTTTCCTTTTTAGTGCGATATCCTGCATTACCTGAAACCTGCACCACAATTTTTACACACTCTGTATATTCGATTACCGTATTAAATATACATCGTGTTTGTTTTCAACACCCTACGATGGTTGCAAGAATTGCGAGATCTGTGCATTTTTTCTTTCAATAATGATCCAATTCATATTCCGTCAGCTAATCAGAAGCGTGCCCTATTCCTATTTTAAAAATTGAACGAGTAATAAAGGAGCTATAGGAGCATCAATTTCCGATTTTCAAAACGTCGTAGAGAGCGCCACAGTGAAATTCTAGCATTAACAAAAAACGAAAATATACCTAACACCAAGCATAAGTGTAGAAAATTCAAACAAAATCGTGTGGCTAGTTTTTTTGTAATAATTTTTCAAAAATTTCAAAATTTTTGTAGGAGTGCATGCCGTTGCGACCGTTTTTGGATTTACTAAATAGATTTTTTCATGGTATAGTACGGTCAAGGGGCTTTCAAACAAGTTGTTGCTGAACCTTATCAGATAACCGGTTTTTCAGTTGTAGGGCGTTAAAGTAAAAATTTTGAAAAATTCATAGCGGCCGCCATTTTGAAGTTAGAGAGCACGTTAAAACACCGTTTGCCTTGGATTATGGTATTCTTTCATATCCACTACTCAGATTTTCAAAATTCTGCTTCTGAAAAAAATGCTACCAAAAAAACATGTCTAACTTCCGCTTCCGGTATCGGATTTTTTTCAAAAGATTATTTTGTCGATGAATTTTCGATATACCCCTGCATTTCAAATTTCCTCAAAATCGGTTCACTAGTTTTTGCGTTACATACATACATACATTCATACATGCAGTCACCCATACATACATAGATACACACTTACCCACCCACAGACAGACATTTTTTCTAGACCACTTTTTGGGTTCCTGGAGGTCCAAAACACGTATTTCCGCGAAAAACTCAACTTCGAAAATTTTCATGATATCAATTAATACTTCCCATATACCTACCAGTGGTGGTATGGGAAAGTAAAAATTGTAACTTACCAAATAAGTCACAATGTAAAATTAAGCCAGACAATTGTGAATAAAACCTGGATAACTAATCAGCATGATATAAGTTATTAATTAATAAAACAACATGGGAAAAAAGAGAATAATACACCAACAATTGAACTTTCGCAACTAGATTCGAAGACAAAATGGCGCTTATCAATACAAAAAATTACATTATATGAAACCTAACAATTAAAACTTCCAACTTTCAAAATTATCAAAATGACATCTATAGCAACAATAAAGAACTAACAACCAAAACATCAATTAGGTTAGATTGAACATAACAAAACTCGACCTTGTATTTTTCTCATGACAAATTTCAGCAGTAGTGCCCTTAACATTCTTGGTATAAGGTAAAGCACTCCAGCACAATACAAAACCGAAAACACTCGTGCTGGCGCACTCGTTTGTATTGTGATTCTCGGATATTTAGGACTAGTACAAAATTTCAGCGACAATTTTTCTGTCAAAAAAAAACTGCTTCCAAACCGAGGTGTGAGATTTCAAAGTATTCTTGGGCGTTTTACCTTCTAAAGCTTCGTTTATCTCTTCAAGTGTACTGTAGTCAAACCATTTTGCTTCCATTTTACCGTAAATGTCACAAACCATACACAAAATACGTAGAAAGAAACATTAAATTTCATACAATTCTTGGGCGTTTTACCTTCTACAGCTTCCTCTATCTCTTCAAGTGTACTCTGTTGAATCCGTTTTGCTTCCATTTTACCGAAAATATCACAAAGTATCCACAACATACGTAGGTAGAAAGAAAAATTAAATTTGACTTTTGTCTGGTTTGTATATAAAACCATGGTTACGAAGAAAATTATTATTAATCTGATTTTAAACTATAAAAATTTAAATTTGGTTCGTCAAATTGTCCTCCGAATACTACTCGTAACTACGAAATAATCCTGCAATTTTTGGACAATACGTATTCGTACTTGATGAAGGATAATTCGCTATTCGTCCTTCGGACTCATAGCGAATTATCGCGCATCAAGTACTCTTACATACTGTCCAAAAATTGTCGGATATTTCGTAGTTACTAGTAGTATTATATATGAATATATTATTTTATACTCACTGCCTGTGAAACGACATTCCACGAACGCTACCGCTCTGAACCGAAACGTCAATTTCAAATATATAGCAAAAAGCACTGACCCTCTCAAACATATTACAAGGAAATCGTTGTAATAGTTTAATTTATAAAGTGCTATTTCCGCGATTTTCATTCAATAATATTTACAAATAAAAGAAAAATCGCTAATTATATGTTAAAAATATTTGTGAGCGCCATCTCTTAGAAGCGGGAAAGTCAAAGTCAAAAACTGCTATAACCCTACTTTTTTATTTACAATTTTTTTGTAAAGGTATGAAAACTGAGTTTTTAACTTGTCAATAGTATTTGTGTTGGTTAAAAAAATGTTGTACAAACCTTATGCGAGAAAGCGTCATTCGTGTATACGCGCAATGAAGAATTCGCTCACAAGCTCAATCATTCTTCAAAACAGGTTCATGCAGGAAATTCGTCTTCCCGCATTTGGTTTGTAAATAACTATTAGGTACGTTAAACAAATAAACACAATTCGTTGGCCACCTTACTAGACAAAAATAAATTTTGATCATGCTTTATTAAAAAAAGATGTTTAACTATGCTAATTGTGCTTTATATTTATGAAATAAGTATATGTTCTGTCTGTGTATTTCGCTTGGTTCAGCGATTTATAAAGCTCACCCATAACTTTAGCGCCCTCCTCCGTTCCATTGTTTACGGCGTGAATGATCGGCAAACTGAATCTTGTTAGAGTTACATCAGGGTGGTAGATATTGGCTTCACATTCCTAAACATTTCTTAATTACCATATTAACAACCATGTATATTTGGGAACTTACGTTAACAGACATATAATGTCGATAATCTTCAAGAATGTAAACATATAGACCTAAAATTGCTGTAAGTCTGCTGAAGTTATTTTGATTTGTACTATGCTGCTGCAAGAATTTAAGGTGTGTTCCAAAATGTCCAGATATTTCTAAATAAAAATATGAAAATATACTTATTTGCAAACTCATTGATGTGCTGTTTATAACTCACGTGTTATAATCATCTGATAATATTCAGTTTCAGTTGGGCAAGTCAAAGTTTCATACCACAATTGTTCAATACGTCGGGCCATGCAAGTTGTTTCTAGGCGTTCTAAATACAGAGAGGGTCCCTGAAATAAAAAGCTTAATATAATATCACAATATTTCTGGTGACATTATGTTATCTATATTCTGGTTCATAGAATTAACATTATTTTTATACAGCTGTTACAATCAAAAAACCGATGATAATCCTAAAATTTACCACTGAAGGATTTCTTCGCATTAGGTCACCAGCAGCAAGAAGATCAAGTTGGAATAAGGCATTCAAGGTGCGTGGAAGTCCATAGAGGGATATGCACGTCGACTGAGCATCTCCTAATAAATGCGCATTGTGTCGTATGTTATCAAACCTAAAAAACGAGAAATCAGTTTAACAATTTATCAAACTGAAAATAAAATTTTCAAAATGTGAAATATTTATACGTGCGTAGAACTGGTTTACGCACTATAAAAATTTCAATACAAAGATGTTTATGTTCATTTATTTTCTCTTGTAATTATTTTAAAGTTAATCTGTTAAGTTTTTGCTTTTTTTTTCGTTATGTAAAATTCAAACTCGAAACCAATAGCTATCAATATAATGTCAAAATTTGAGTAGTACCTATTTCGTTCTCAACAAAAAACTTCGGAACAGTTTGAAACTTTAGGTCTAAAATAGAGGAGGTATTGATATTAAATGAACAACTGATTTTTGCATTGTAATCTCTATGGTGTGTAAACCAATTCTACACTCTATAGTAGACAACACAAGTTTAATATGATCGCAAATCATACCACAGTGAATAACTTAGTCGTGATGTCGAGATAAGTCCTTTTATCGTGTTGTTGAGGCTGTTGAATTTAATATTAACAAAATACGAACTTACAGCAGATTTGAATAGTAGATGAGGCGATAGCTATTGCTAATTTCGTTAAAAATGGTATCAGGAACATTTAACCAGGAATTAAACGCTTTGCCAAGTTCATCCCAAACATCTGTAGCAGTAGTTTGAATCATGTGTAAAACGGGTTGTAAGGTTATCTATGGTAAAAATAATATAATTATTAAGTTGTAATGATCAAAATTGTTATTAGGAATATAAACTATTATTACCTTGTCTCGTTCATCTTCAGATTGAATACAATTATTTTCAAATGAAATCTGCTTATTTTCACCCGTAACGTCCATGACTGCTAGGTATTTGTTTTATGGATTTCCAAGTTTCTGTATTAACGATAATGTATTTATTGTAATTTTTCTTGAAAACTGTTCAAGGTTTAAATTCAAGTTGAATCATTGTCCCTGCGGGTTTGGTATTTCGTTAAATAAAATGTGTTTATTTAAATATCTCATACTATTAGAAATAAAAAAAAAACAAACCGGTTCAAGCGGCAACATAAATTCTAGATCAGGCCTTTTTTTCCATTCTGGCTGGTGAAAGAACGGTCAGAAAAGGTTGTCACTTTTGGCTGTAACTCCGCCCTTGAATGCTATTCTACTATATTCATTGGCGTACGCACAAGTAGTACAATTTTTACAATAGTTAAGACAGCCCAATAGCCTAGTGTGCATCTAATACTTTCGCCAGCCAGAATGGAATAAGCTCTACCTAAAATTGTACTTTTACTGCATTGGTCCGTCACTGCATCGGGTATGAAAGGATTATAGATTTGCCGTTCTAGTGTTTGATCAATATTGCCAACTTTCTGAAATAATCTAAAAAACACGCACTGAAACACGCTTAAATTTTCAATCAAAAATATTTTTGTAACCGTCACTGATAGAAGCATAGTATAGGTACCTATTATTTATCTAGTAAGAAAAATGTAACATTCTCGGCAACTATGATAATTGCTGATCGAGGCGACACGGACGGCCGAAACCAGCTATCAGAGAAGTCCGAGAACGTGCTTTTCCTACGAGTTACACATACTTTTTTTCCACCGATCGTGTGTTTGTAAACAGATCGCATTTTTAATCACTTCTGCAGAATAAAAAAGGAATAGAATAAAATGAAGACTGCACGGGAATATTTTTTTCAACCTAGGTCGAGAATGTTATTCCAGTACAGTAATCTCTCGGTGGGTGCCTAGTAGGTAAGAACTATTGGAATATTGAGTTTTTCTAAAAGCAATTTAATCAGAACTGTTCAATTTTTGTAAAGATCGGTAAAAATGTACAAGAGAAATATAAGTGGTAGATATTTTTACGCAGTATTACAAAAAAATAATTTCATGATCGTGTTTTGTTGCATTTTTGAGATATGTCATATACTTGCCTTTTCTTAAGTCCATAGTCAAATTTGATGCCGTTAAAAAGGAAATTATTTACTGATTTCAAAAATGTATAGTATTTCCCTATCTGTCTTTGATGATCTACGTTTTCACAATTTATATCTCATGAATGAAATAAAACCGGATGTTTTTTTAGACCCGTCTTTAATTTGGAACACAAATCAAATGTTTTTGATATATTGTAGACGATCGTAGAATAAATAGGTACCTATTATATGCAAAGTCGTGCAAAACGTATGTTACACTTGGCGTAGTATAATAGTAGGTACAACTCGACATGTATAGTCGGGGCACGCTAATGGGCATTACGTCATCAATCGCATTTTCTGGTAATTTTGTGGTACAGATCTTGAAACAGTATAAAACTGTAATTTTTTTTGCGAATTACGTATTGAAAATATGCTTTTTATAAGCCCCTAGAATGTTATTTTACAGTTACTATTTTTTTAAGTAGTTGTATTCATATTATTCCTGCAAAAACTAAAAACGTTTACTAATTAGTAATTTTTTCGTCCTATAAGTTTTTATTTAAGCAGATGATCATTGTTGTTTTTTTTGTGTGTATATTGCTCAAACGTCACTCTGACAGTTTGAGAAACACATTAAAACAAACGACGTTTTGAGAAACAATAAATAAATATAAACAGATTAATTCATGACGTCTGCATGGACGCCATTAAAAAATTGATGACTTAGATGCACCTTTAGCGTGCCCCGATTGGCGATTCCAACTAAGCACTACGTACCCTAGTGGTGATAAACGTAACAACACGTGTGACGTCACGCGAAGGATTCGCATTCATTGAGTTGCACAGTTGCTAATGCTTGTTGGTAGCTGTTTGCCGGTGTTTACATCAGTTTTATCCGTTTTATAGTGTGTTGTACGTTTGAAGTTTCCATAATTATTAAAAACAGTTGATTTCACGACTAATACGAATAATAAAAATATCATTAATAATCGGAACCAAATTTATTGGCAAACGGTTATTTAAAATTTGAAATATTTTAATGCGTTGATTTACTCTTTCAATGTGAACTCTAGCAGCAGCTATTTTTGCATTAAGAATAGCTTCTTCTTCAGAAAATTGCTTCTTATGTCGAAGAAACGGGGGCCGAATTAATTTTATGCCATAACTTTTGCATACATCATCAATTAAAAACCCTTTATCAACCATAATGTGATCCTTGTTGATCCTCAATTTGTCGAGTAAATTGCTTCTTTCAAAAATAGCCTTGTCTGATGTGCGACCTCCATATGGGAGGCTGGAGGCTGACATATGTAATCAGTCCTGCAGGACTTACACCCGTCATAAATTTAATAGTTGTACTTTTATAATAAGAATATAATTTTATTTTACAACAGAGTCGTTTGCTTTTTTGTACGAATATTTCCTTACAGTCCAATACGATTCTTACATCCTGATAATCCTTGAAGCATTTTGGCATGTTTGCTTGTATTTCCTCATAAGAAGGAAATGGAATTACAACATTTAAAATTTTCGCCAGTGAAGGAACCAATTCAAAAAAAAATCTTTTGCACGTTTGTGAAGAAACTCCAAAGAGAACCGCAAGAATGACATATGGTAAATCCAGTTTCAACTTCATAAAGCATAGCAATACTTTTTCCGATTTATTCATTGTAAAAATGTAAACCGTACAAACCGCAAATACAAACAACTATAAAAAAATGCTGTACTAGCTGGCTACAAGTATACGCTAGGCACCAGGCACGTTGTAATGTGAAACTTATCCTTCGCGTGACGTCACAGCAGCGTAGCGCGCGCGCGGCAAATCTTAGTTTGAATCGCCAATAGCATCATAGTACAACCATACGACGCACGTGTGCAAAAACAGTCACGTTTTGCACTTGTATAAAATAAATACTAATAAATTAAATAGGTAACTATTAACGATGTTTTAGTTTAGATAATCTAATAATAGAGTCAAATAATAAAACAATTTAAGAATACATCAATAGTATTTTAATTCATGTGTATTTGCATTGTTAATTATCTAGCTGTAGGCGAAAAACAAATTAGCTTATGAATAATATTGCATAAATATAATTTCTAAAATTATCATTGTGAAATTGAAATAAATTCACAAAAAGTATGTATAATCAATTCAGAAAACTACCGTGAAGTTGAATGTGCCAAATGGAAAATTTAGTTGGCTAGTACAAAAATCACTATAAATTTTTGAAAATGGGGCTTTGATTACTAATAGCTAATAGGGATTTTTTTTGTTAACCAACTGAATTTTCCATTCAACACATTAAATGTCACGGGAGTTTTCTGAATGTATTATATTTGTGATTTATCTTCCCATATTTATTTTATATTTTGTTTTTGTATTAGTATTATTATTTACTATCTACTGTTAAAATTTAAAATGTAATATGAAAAAGTATGCTTTTCACATTTAACTATAAAAATATATCTTCTAGCTTGTTTGAGATAAATTTGTGCGTTTTATTTAGTTTTTTAATTGTGGAAAGAATTTAACGCAACAGTTTAGTGAGTTATAAATAGGTATTCGGTATTTTAAACATTACACCACCGTAAAGTCGGCAATTGTAATAAGTGTAAGATAGATATAAATGTTCATATTAACAAATAACTGTGTTACTACTTGTATGCCAAACAAAAATAAAATTATTCTTTAATTAGAAAAGTGCCATCAGCGGGCCAAAAAGACTAGGTTTACGCCTGAAAATTTGGTCTAAAAAACAGTTGTTAAATAAATAATGGAGTGCGGTATTCTGTACACGTTAAAACACAACCAGTTAAAAATCACTTTATTTTACGTGCCCGCTAAAAGTGATGTTGTAACATCGCAAACCGCTGTTTTTTTCAACTGCAGCTTGCGCATTTTGATATTTCTGGGCAAAGGCTGCTTAATCTAAAATTTAACCATGTCGTATCCTGTGTGAGCTAGCAACAAAAATGTTTAATGATTGCTTTTTTTTAATATCATAGAGATATGCTGGTTATCAAGCAAAATCCTCACCACTTTGAAAACGTAAATATTTACAATAATAGCTACAGTCATACGAGCAAATGGTTATTTGAAAATGTTGAATAAAATAGTCACAATCTCAGTTAGAAGCAGGTCCAATAAAAAAAAGAAGATAATTATGAGGTGACTGTGGTAGTGGCCTTGACCTTGGCAGATTTGGAACAGTGGTTGCTGGCGGGGTTGGCCAACATCGTAACCGTTGGGGCAACAACTGCTGCAGAACCTGGGTAGGTGTAAGAATGCTCTCAGCCGCTAAACACCAAACCAGTTACTTCAAAAAAAGACTTTCTATGCTCCGCAAATGTGTAACACTACACTTGGAAGCAGCAAACACACAAACATTGACCAACCACACGGAGGCTATAGAAAAAAAGAGCTGTTGGCTGCTTCAAATAACAATTTGGTAAAATCGCTAAAAGTAGTTGCTACAAGATTTGCAGATTTGATAAATAATTCAACAAACGCTAATAAATATAATAATTATTGCTTATACTGTTTTTTATTATTATTTTGTTTTTAACGTATTACAAAGCCACGGACAGCAAAACATAGTATAGTCGTTCTGTCTTTGCTGGATTTCATTATACAGTATAATGAACTAAGAAAGTTTTTGTTATTTATTACGTTTTTATAAACATGATATTGTTAAATTGATAGAAGTCCATTGGTATTGTTTTTAACGTGTTACTATTGAGGTAACACAACGTAGTACGATCGGTCTGTTTTTGTGGGAGTTAATTGTTCAGTAATATAATGAACTAAGGCTAAGCAATATTTTTTATTTATTAGGCTTTTTATAAATTTTGTATTAACCTTAACGGATTACTGACAACAAAATAGAGTAAACTGAATAGTTTGGTTACTAATAAAACTTTCAGTTGAATATCCTTAGGGCATTAAATTATTTTCGGAAACATTTTTGATTGACATTTGCGACACGAAGTGCAGTGCAATTACTTTTCAGATATGGCACGAATATAAAATTTCCAGGTAGAGATTATTTAAAACATAGTACATTTGTTCAATGAAAATAAACAGTTTGAACAATCGAAACGTAATTATAAGTATGATAAAATTCTTCAAATATGCACACGGTCAAGACGTTGTACAGTCAGCGACAAATATTTTCACCAGTCTTGTACCACTGTAACCCGCTTTACTGAGAAATATAATACATTCAGAAAACTCCCGTGACATTTAATGTGTTAAATGGAAGATTCAGTTGGTTAACAAAAAAAATCCCCATCAGCTATTAGTAATCAAGGCTCCATTTTCAAAAATTTCTAGTGATTTTTATACTAGCCAACTAAATTTTCCATTTGACACATTAAACGTCACGCTAGTTTTCTTTGATTATATAACACATTTCTATATTTCATTTCATCTTGGTAACAGTGTTACCAACATACCTATATAAAACAATAAAAATGACGTTGTGGTACCTCTTATAGTTTTCAGAAAAGCGTGTTCAGTGGTATCATACTGGTGAAAACATTTGTAGCTGACTGTACAATAATCCGATAAAATATACTGCTACGTGATTGGCTCACTCAGGGAGAGAAAGACCAATAGCAGGCCATGACTGCTTCTGCCATTATGACAACACAAACAAAGTAAATAAAACGAAGGTTTGATAGCACGTAGTCGTTAACCCACAGATTTTAATGTACAAATTTAAAGATGGTAAAAGCAAAACGGTTTCGCCCTTACAAGGGCATCTTCAGTGCTAAAAGTGTATAACAAATAAGCCTTAGGTCTAATTTGGTGTCTTAGGTAGTATTTTATCCACGCAAGAATGTTTAAACGCGAGAACGAAGTTCGAGCTTTTAATTTTCTTAAGCGGATAAAATACAACTAAGACACGTATGCAATACAACGTTTTATCCACAAACAGACCAGAAAGTGGCGTTTTTAAATTAATATTTTGGATAAAATTTATTTTGACATTTTGAACTGACTTTTGTCATACGTGTTGCTATAGATTTACCATTGTTTTAATTATAAGACCTATGTGTTTTATTAATATCATAAGACGTCTCTTAAGGCTGGCATTTACTTAAAGCAAAATCGAATTTGATGTATGGAAAGTTGCATACCTACAATAACAAGAATAATGCTTGCCTTGGAATTTTGTTTCATATTTTTAAATATTTCAGATTCTTCGGACGTTACCAAAGTTGATAAATGCAATAAAGAATAATGAATTTACTGTATTGAATATAGATTTTGTCGTTATATTATTTGAATTTTTTTTTGTCAAATAACAATACCTAGTAGAAAGTTGTAATCCGTTATAATCCGCCTTTTGTGTATTGGCTCCATTGTGAGTTAATTGGAGTTAATTTTCCTGTTAGTTGTGTTGCCTATATGCTAAATTGCAAAAGGTGAATTATATTGATATTTCTAAAATTTTATTTCCATTATTTCCGAATTAATTTGCATTTTAGAAAAAACATTCTTGTGGCATTTGAAAGAGCGTGGTTATATCTATCTATTGATAGAGAGAATTTTTCGATATCCATACTTTTGTAAATACTACTTGAAAATTTTAAAGTAAAATAGAGTTGTACATTTTGTAATGCTGAAAAGTTATTTTTTAGAAATTAAACAAAAACGTTCTATGGGTAGACAGATAAAACACCAATAATAAGAAAAAAATTTCGCCCGCCCTTCCTACTTTAAAATTGGCTCTGAATAATTGGAACAAAATGTGCATAAAATGGGGTATATTTCAAGGTGTAAACTCCAGCCTTAATAGTGGAATTATGACCTTATAATATACTGGTTGTGGATAAAGATTATTATTATTATTATTAAACCAAGATTAGTTGCTATAGACATAATTGTTATAAGAATGTATCCGTGGCAATTAAGTTTGGTTTAGCCGAACCGGAATTTATACCAGAACTGAGAAACAGGCCCCTAGCGTATTATTTCTCAGTTCTCAGTATATCTCAAAATAAGGTGATTATTGCAACATAACAGACTAGTAGAACATTAATATAATTTCGTTAACGGTAAATCAGAAAAATGACTTGTTTTGATATAGTGTAGAAACTGTAGAAAAGATTGAAAATGTGGTTACAAAATCTGTTCCTCTGAACACGGTAAGTACAAAATGCAGTATTTGGACACAATTTCAGCAATTTTGTGATGAAAAACATAACAATGTAAATTAATAATTATTTTATTACCTACTTAATTTATTAAACAATCGACTAGCTATACCTCTCGTGCAAAATTTTAATATTGGATTTTTTTAAAATCTAACTTAAACATCCATACATTACTCAATCAAAATGGCAATTATTATCTCAAGACTAATTACCATTTTCACTTCGTTTATGGATGTTTCCATTGTTAAAAAAAATCCGATAACAACTTTGTACTAGGGATATAATAAGTAGTTATTTCAAGAAAATTGTAAATCATGAGTCAAAATAAACAATACATTTTACCAAATTTTTAGATCGGCAAAAATATTTCCGAAAAAAATTCAACTTATTAATATTTTTATGTAGGTAACATATTTGATATTTTCAGAAAAATTTGCAGGTTGCCATGAATACAAAAGAAATTTATTCATTTCCATTGGTTCTCTACAGTGACGCACAATTTTCAGGAATATATTTGAGCAATTGCTAGTAACTAAATGATGGTATAAATAACTCACTTGTCTCTAACTAAACACCACTAATTCGAATATTGCTTGTAATATAAGATCAACAGTATTTAAGTAAAACTGCAGGTAGTAATTTCAAAATATATCTTTGTGAGTCGTCCTGTGCGCCTTTCTCCCACTGCAATTCGAATTTCCTAGTAGCACCCCGAACTCGTCTTCGTTTCTGATTGCGACTTAACTTAAATATGTGTGGAGCCATCGAGAAACGTTTTGGTGCCCAAATAGACAATTGTATTTAAAATAGTTGCGCCATGTAAACTATACAGGGTGCTAATTTTAAGTTGTCCACCATTGGTAACTTTGTTACCTTTGGAGATGAAAAGTTAAATGAGGCAAGATTCAGTATTTTTTATGCTCATTTATAATGTGAAATTTTATTTTTTATGGTACTTCCGGTTTTGCGAGAAATGGTGCCACCTTCTAATTTTTAAAAGGAACACCCTGTATTTTTAAATTTTTTCGATTGGAAATAATTTTGGCTTTAAAAAGTATAGCACACATGTACAATTAAAATTACTCATAACCATGATATTAACTTTTATTCCATAAATGTTCATTATAAAAGTAACAAAACTTAATTACAAACCTACCCACTAGAACAACCTCAATACCTACATACATGAACAATAGTGAAATTAATACAAAAATTATCATTTTATACATTATTAAGTATTAGGTACATTTTTCTAGTCACATTCTTGCGACGACTAACTGCCACTACGAATAAGAATTCGGGTCCTTAAAAATCAAGAAGATCGTGCAGTTATTTTATCACACATTAAATTGCCGCAGAAATAGTATATTAAGTATTAAGAACGGTAAGGACATTTTACCGATCGAAGACAATAGTTTGGAGGAGGAGCGCAGCGACGACTCCAATTATTGTCTGAGATCGGTAGTCCTTAACGTTCGTGGTACTTATGACGTTTTTTGCGCTACTGAATCCGGTAAAAAGAATTTTTTATAAATTAATAATTAATACAGATTCAAATGCGATAATTGTCAGTCTCCGCATCACGTTGCCGTATTGTCGATTGATATAATGCGTTTCTATAGCAATCTGTAAACAGTTACCGCCATAGCAGCTTTTTGTGAAAATTATTTGGAGTTACGTGCTAAAAATTAATGAAAATGATTCCGAAAACGAAATAGAAGAAGCTTGGAATGTGGGGTGTTCGGTTCTCATTCCTGATAAGTCTAGAGAGACGCTACGAAGGTACCTACAATCATTTTAAAAATTGGTGCACCAAGAAAAGTACAAATATTGATGAAAAATCTTTGCTGGCGTACTTTGTTACAAGAAATGAGAAATTAAAAGCTCCAGGATTTGTTTTAACTAACATTGGAAATTGCATTCATTTTATTTAACTAAACTGACATTTGTGACTGACATTAATTTATCAAATTACATGGCACATTCGTTTTGAGTAAGTTTACTTACCGTTCTAGAACCCCAATAGTTATTTGTATCACAAGGCCAGAAACAGCACATTTGCGAGTGCGAGTAAGGTTGCAGGGCGAGGCGGAACGCCGAGTCTTGCAAGTAGGAGCACTCGCAAAACTGTTTCTGGACGTGTAATACACAAGATTTTTTGTGCCGATGTTTGTTTTAAATAAATTAAATTTACATTTAAAATTTATTGACATTCTCAAGCGTCACTTTGTTGAAATCCATGATTATATAAATAATAAATATTAAATAAAATATCGATTTCAACGGGAAATTACAAGATTTATTCGCTTTATACGTATTTCGGCATCAAAGTGCCATTGTCAAAAGCTATATAAAATATTATAACAAATGCAAAATATATAGTAACTCCTTGATTCTATTATTTTTACACTGCGTGAAGCAGCTGGCCCCAGTCAATAAATATAAAGTCATTTTTAAAACAAATAAAAACATTCTATACTCTCTTTTCAATGCTAAAGACAAAATTAATGATTTGCTAAAATCAGGTATTTATAAATTAAATTGTTCACATTGTGATTCAGTATATATAGGTCAAACAATTAGAAATTTTAGTATTAGGCAAAAAGAACATATCCGTTGTTACAAATATAAACATGCACATAAATCAAATTTTGCTAAACATTTGTTAGAACAAAATCACACATTAACGTCTAATAATACAATTAAATTTTTACACTTTTCTGATAACAAAAATAAATTAAATATTTTGGAAGCTTTTGAAATTTACAAACACACAAAAAACAACGTACCTTTAATGAATGAGCAAATTGAGCTCTTAGATTCTCCTTTACTGAAGATTTTGGAATAAATATCTTTTTAAAACACACTGATAAGCGACTGACCTCCGACGGGTTGACTGGGGCCAGCTGCTTCACGCAGTGTAAAAATAATAGAATCAAGGAGTTACTATATATTTTGCATTTGTTATAATATTTTATATAGCTTTTGACAATGGCACTTTGATGCCGAAATACGTATAAAGCGAATAAATCTTGTAATTTCCCGTTGAAATCGATATTTTATTTAATATTTATTATTTATTTAAAATTTAGTTTTAGGAATTTTTTTTATGATTTAAAAATCAAGATTCCTTGTATTCATTAAACTTAATTCATTTATTTTCTTACAATTTCCTTTGACGTTTATTTCTAAATTTTATTATCTTTGATTTAATAATGGATACACCGGCGCATATTAAAGATTATATTCAAATCACCACAGTAACTCAAATAGGTAATCGTATTTGTAAAATTTTGCTAATTTATTTGTTTGATCGCCTCCGACCGCGATGCATAAATTTGACTTTGACAGTTTGAGCCGATGCAGCCAACTAATAACCTAAAATTATTACTTTTGCCGGCCTAGGCCGGAAAAACCTACGTTTCTGGCGGATTTCGCGATGCAGAAACTCAGTGATGCCGACCGGAGGCGCAAATAGTAATTTACGTTATAAGTACGGTAAACTCAGTTTTACAGTAACGAGTCGAAATGTTTACGGACGAGGCGACGAAGGAGCCGAGTCAGGAATTTTGAAACGAGTTACTGTAAGAGTTTACCGGACGTATGTCGTAATGCGTTTTATTTCATACTGCAGGCACTAAATCTTTGTTTAAAATTGAAAAAATTAAAAATAAAAATTTGAATTCATAATATGGACATCTATGAAATGGAAGTGTTTGTTTTTTGATAGTTTGCCCTGTCAAAACGGGAGAAAATTATAACATTTTTGACGAAGATCTTCTTAAATCTATTGCACAATTAATGTCAATTTTAATATTTAGTTTCTTTTTAATTGTCATATTTATTAATTTTGTAGTTTTTTTAGTAATAAATAGTTTGATTGTCGATTTATTTCATTTGAGTCCGGTAAATGTTTTTACCGGACCTGATACCGTAAAGTCTTATTTACCGGACTCAAATCGTTAACTTAAACATGGGTGTTACGATGCAGTATGAAATAAAAGTATTTTACCGACGACTTTATCCTTAGCAACAACTAGTAAACATAACTTACTGTCTTGGAAACAGCCGCGGTAAACAATGAAATAGAGCACAGTAGCGCAAAATAAAGATTTCATATTCGTACACACTAACTGATATTAATATTCGCTTTTTCTTTGATTTTATCTTAATAGGTGTAGTCTTTTGCAATTACCATTGACATTGTAACATGTTTCATCTTTCATCATAACGCCGATTATCGCATCAAATTCTTCGGTTCATACATCAACATCATCCTATTAAAGTAAATTTTCACGATTCACATGCAATTTAACTGGAATTATTGGCTGTCAGCTCTAAACTGTACTTAAGTTAAGTTAGACCCCATCTAAAGAACATTAACATGAACATAACCTGCATAGGATGGAATTAGGCTCTAAAGGCTTAGATCATGTAGTGGCGCTGCGCTTGGTATGGATTGCTAATTCTGTATTCTCACAGTGTGCTGAAAACGTGCCAAGATAAAAAGAGGTGGGCGATATTGTTTATCATTGTCTCGTGCCACTACCCCTACTGCGCATGTGCAAGAATTTAAATTATGGAGGTTTACACAGCTTTACAGTTGCAGCGCAGCGATGCCACATTTATTAAATTTACTTTAATTTGGGAATGTTGCATACCGCAAATTTTTAAAATAAAGCTGTATGTGGCACACTGAACTATTTTCATTCTCAACATAATGTATTTGATATTACGCAAGAAAACAATTCATGTTCTAGTGGTTTATATTTATTTATTTATTTGAAAAACACTATAACTGCTTAAGCGTACGAAAGAAATTGTGTCCACGCGGCAATGTTGGAAGACTTTAACTCAAATTATCCGCGCCTGCGCTCTGACAACTTTGGCACTTGCCAAGAATAGGTATATAATACTTTCCATCTTTAGCAATCCTGGCACGTTTACTCTTTCAGTATTAGCAATCCATACCAAGCGCAGCGCCACTTCATGATCTAAGTCTAAAGGGCACATGGTATAGTGACGTCGCAATATGGCGGCGTAGGAAAAACAAAACTATGTTTACATTATGGTTTGCATAAGATATACTCGGGTATAAAGCAGTGATTTGATACCTACATTAAAGTGTTTTAAGAGTGTTATAATTATTGTTCCTAAAATATTGTACTATAGTGCTAAAGATACATAAAATGGTGGGGAGACCTTGGTGAACTTGTAGTAAGTATAGTAACTTAATTATTTGTCAAATGGTGATTTGTTATGATACGCATTTTATTTAGGATGCGGGTAAATACCTACTTTTAAGTAATAATATTGTAAATTCTGTTGTACACCAAAATCAGACTTGCTTACTGCTTGTTGGGTCACACTGAGAAATATTAGAAACTTTAAAATGTTCTCTTTGCAGGGAATTTATTTATTATTTCTCGAGGGGCAAATCACAAGTGAGATGTGGTGTACACAAGGCAGGAGATGTTTGGGAGATGTAGGAGATGTCGAGGAGATGTGGGAAATGTTGGGGAGATGTGGGAAATGTTGGGGAGATGTGGGAAATGTTGGGGAGATGTGGGAAATGTCGGGGGAGATATGGGAAATGTCGGGGGAGATGTAGGAAATGTCGGGGAGATGTGTGAGATGTGGGTCATGTGGTTGAGTCATAATGTTGGTGGAATGCAAGGAGATGTCAGAAACAGTCGAAATAATTCCAGCGTTATTATCGGGAATGGTAGACAGTGATAGAGAAAAAATCGTGTGGCCACTTTTTTTGTAATAATTTTTCAAAAATTTCAAAAGTTTTGGAAGAGCGCCGTTGGTTTTTGAGTTATGGGGCGTTAAAGTCGAATATTTGAAAAAATCATAGCGGCCGCCATTTTGAAGTTAGAGAGTCCGGCAAAAAACTGTTTCCCTTGAATTATCGTGTTCTTTCATATCCCCTACCCAGATTTTCAAAATTCTGCTTCTGAAAAAAATGCTACCAAAACAACATGTCAACTTCCGCTTTCGGTTTCGGATTGTTTTGAAAAACTTATTTTGTCGATGAATTTTCGATATACTACTCCTTCATTTAAAATTGTGGTATTTGGACTGTCGTCTTTAATTCCTGTCTCTTTTGTATTTGATTTATTGGCAAATAAGGATTATATAGTTTCTTACGATTTATTGCAATTTACTAAATATTACAGTAGGAGTATATTTTAAAAAACGATCATAACCGGTAAGGTGATGAATAATCCTTGCGACTATCTCTTACACACAATTGTTTTATTTACAAACAAAATTCATGAGGTGAGGAGATGTGGGGAGATGTTGGGAGATGTGGGGAGATGTGGGGAAATATTGAGGAGATATGGGAGATGTCATCGAAAAGGAGATGTGGTGTACACGTTTTGGCTTTGTGGTTTACCCCTCGTTATTTCTGGTACCTGGTCTTGACAGCAAATAAGCACAGGTGTTATATTCTGTGAACGCCAATCCAGGATAAATACAATTTGTCAGTAATATACTGTTTGTGCAAGAAACATACCCACTAATAAATAAATCATTTTAAGGGCGTGCTGACACAGTGGTGGGGGGTGCACATTGGCTTAGTAGGGAAAACTTCCAATTAAAGGTTTCGACAAAAAAGTAAAGAGGGCAGTAGTTGTATGAATTTGAACAAAAATTAAAAATTGCGATTTTGGAATACAAAAATGAATACAAAAATAAATCCAAACATCTGCAGCGGCAGATCCCTTATGGAAATCAGAGTGCCTTGATAATCAATGTCAGTTGACAGATATTATCAAGGCACTCTGATGCAAATTTATTAATTGCAGCTACGGTCATGCAAAATAGGTGTTTCCAATTCTGCGTAACCACTTCTAGTTTCTGTGTTAGCAATAATATCAACTATCAGTTCTTCTCATATCGCTATATGTCTAAATATATCTAGGGTGTTAACTAATAAGTGCGAAAAAATTTAGGATTCTTCATTGAAAATTAGCACAAGCCTTTACTACGCTATGTGAAACTTAAAACTCTTATCAACTTCTCTTTCAGAACTTTTTTGTGAACCAAGGTATGGGTTTGTTAATTTATTGTTTTACTTGAAAACTATCAACTTTACGGAAAAAACGAAAGATACAAAAAAGTTTCCAGACTTATCAAGCTATGTAATTCACATTTTTACAAAACCCATTACCTTGGTTCACAAAAAAGTTCTGAAAGAGAAATTGATAAAAGTTGTATGTTTCACATAGTGGAGGCTTATTATGCTAATTTTCGATGTAAAATCACCTTCTGAATTTTTTCGCTCTAATTAGTTAACACCTACATATGCGATATGTTCAAATATTACGGCCGCGGACCGAATTCGCCGTCTGCCTCCAACACATATAGATATAGGTAGTAGATGGTATAAAAGGAAGGAATGAAACATTTTCCTTGTTTGAAGTAGTGGGGTGTCTTGTAAAGAACTTAGAAGTTAAAAATACTATTCTCCAACAGTAAACTACTACCTATATCTAAACACTTTATTTTTTTAATTTAAAACTGTTGATTTATTAAAAAAATTATAAAAAATTTGGTTTGAAATAGCAATATTCGAAACAAAAAATCCAGTTGTACCTAAATTTCTTAAATAAATTCTAGATACTTTGCATTATTCATAAATCATAACAATTTTTAAATAGGTTTTACTCTTACATGTTACCGGCATTTTTACAAGTTTTAAAATTTGCATTGTATGTTCCTAACAAAAAATGTCAGTTTTAAATATTTAAGACAAATTAGAAAATATTATCCACAATCATTTATTAAGTGGTAGTAACATAAATAATTCTCCTTAGTTTTACACTGTGGTTTTACGAAATGTCGTACAGTTTTGGGATAAAATTTCATATTGTGTATTGCCAGAGGGTATTTTACTATTTTCGCTTTTGCATTTTTTACATTATTTCTCCTTTTTTATGGCTTCTTCTTTTGCTTTTTTGCCTTGTTGTCTCCCTTTTTAAAGGTTTTATTTTGAATTGTAAGCACTTCTTTAATTAATGCCATAAGTACAAACTGACGTTAATTTTGTTCAGTAGGTACTCCACCTATACGAAGTTATTTTCATTTATTCATTATTCAATGATAAACAGAATATTTGACATAAACTAAGCTGTTTAATTGATTATTACCTATAAATTATAAATTACTTATCAGCATCACCGTACAGATTGTGAAATGAAATTGACGTTTTGCGGTAAATTACATTTTGACAATCAGTTGTGGAATTTTTACGTGGTGCCATCTACACGAAATGGTCTGAACTTTAAGAGAATATGTCACCCTAATATGGTGCGAATCTCAACTAATGGTTGTTAAAAATTTACGGTTTTTTATTAATCACGTTTCAATTGCAACCGATTGATGTGAAATTTTGCTAGTAATTATTAAATGATGTGGGGACGGCAATAAGTAATTTTCAAATTATTTCGTCACTTAAAATTTTTAATTTTTATCAATTTCAATAATTTATTTAACCTATTAAACAACACAATTAAGCCATGAAAATTGGTTATTGCCTTCAGCCATCCTTATTCTTCAAAATAAAAAAATATAATTGGGCATATGATGATTAGTTTTTTAGATTAATAAATCCGCGCAAAGGCTTGTTTTCAACTGTGTATTCCGTCCACTCGTCAGCGCCCTCTTAAATCGAATTAGGTACAATTTACCTGAAACAAAAGGACGAGTTGGTTCCCATTATCAGTAGATAATTACCTTACTCATAATCCGGGGGTCGAGTTGGTTCCCGCTTGCAAAGGTAAAAGTAGGTCTCCTTATCAGTAGATAATTAGGTAACTTATAAATCGAGTTGGTTCCCGAGTGGGCTATATGGGAATGAAGCCATTTAAAATAAACTACAAGTGCCACCTGACAGCACTTTTTGAAAACCAAACTTGAAATTGTCTATCACTAACAATTGTTTGCTTTTTTCACTGTACATGACATATACCTACCTAAAGAACTCATGTTTGTAAAGTGTAGATGACAATTTACAACTAACTGTTTCAAATTTACAAAAGCAGATAACAACCCTCTGAATTACAAATATACAGCCATGATTGGTTGTAGACAACCTCCGCCCTTACTTAAATAGTTAATCATTAGCAACATTCTTTGAATGTTACCAAAATATCAAAATACTTAGAAATCATTATTGCTAATGGGTTTCAAAAGTTACTACTTATGCTTAAGATACTCATGGGAACCAACTCGTCCCTCAATGCAAAAGCAATTAAGGGTCATTAAAGGGATTGGGAACCAACTCGACTCTGCCGAAACAAAATGCTTGCTGGCACACCTTTGCATATTTAAGTTTTGAATCTGTTAAATCAGCCCGTTTAATTGCAGTCAACCATCGAATTCTCCTCTGATAATTCATTTTTATGAATTACAAATTTATGTTTCAAATAAGGTGCAGGAACGGCGTAGATTTAGAACGATAACGTACCTCTGCTAAAGACACTTCCATAGGTGTACTTTATCACGGCACAGAAGTTCGGAATGTTTATCAGCAATCGAGAACCAATTAACCCAGAACAGAACAACAAACCCACATTGGATTAAAGTCGAGAACAGTTAATAAATATTGTTGACCAGGTAGTAGGTACGAGAAATAGGTAAATAAATATCTTACAAGAGAATTCGAACTTAAGTTTCCTATATTTTTCTGCAATATTAAAAATGTTTAAATATGTAGGTACCTACTAATATTTGTAAGTGTGACCTAAGCTAACAAACAGCAAGCAAGCCTGAGCTTGTCTTACCTGTGTCCTATATAAAATGTTTTAACCTACAAATTTTTTATAATTAACTAAAGTAAGTTGACCAAGGTCTCTTCAACGCTTTATTGGGTAAATTTAAGTAGCAACAGCTTGAACAATATTAAAAGACGTTTTAATGTATCACAACAGTGATTTTATACCAAAGTTGACTGTAATCCTATGCAAACCATAATGTAAACATAGTTTGTTTTTCCTATGCCGCCATTTTTAAAGGTCTCGTGGCGTCATCCTTTAAAGTCTAATAGATTGTTTTACCTTTAAAAGATTATAGAAGTAATTTGTAATGACAGCCATTCTCAAACAGTTTCAAATACATGTACACTGTACACAGTTACATTTATCTGCTTAACTACCTAAAAACAGTTTTTACTATACTCTGTTTTTTAACTAGGAGGAGTGAATACAAAAGCCAGATTCACACTAGAAATGTCACTAGAAAAGAAGACTTCCATAGTTTTGACGGTAAATTTGAATTTTTATCATGTTTAAAATTTACACCTGAAATAAAAACTATAAAATTTATTGTATTTTGTTTGAATTATGCCACTGTCAGCGCCTAGAGAAATAATTATCAAATCACATCAAACGTCAAAATCTATACAAATTACTTAGCGGTGTGCAACCGGCCTGGTCGCAGCCAATCACAGGTGTGGATTTTGACGTAACATATTTGAATCGCTCCTCCTAGTTCCGACAATTGCCATGGTTACAAGAATAGTTGTTTGTCTAATTCATCATACATGGTCGGCAGAAAAATCTTTAACGATCGGTGATACTCGTGTAATTGTTTCGAGGCAAATACTTCAAAGCACTCATGATCAGCGACGAACTGGCCCAGAGGGCTGGCGGGCTCAGCCCGCTGCGCTATCTGGTTTGCGGCGCCCCTTCGAACAAAAATTATATTTTTATTGCAAGCATCAGTAGATATCAATTACAATTTACAAAATCTAGATATTTCATGCGCCCTTACTTACGCGTGCGCAAATTGATGTAGTGTAGATTTCGCTTCAAAATCCCATCAAAATTTATCTCTTAATTTAAATTTTGGCAATAAAGCATAATAATAATAATGTTATTTTTTTATTTGCCGACCGTATAAGCGCATGATCCTATCCCCTTTCGTTTGGAAAATCCCATATCAAAATAATACAGCGTAGCTATTAAGATTGGACCAAAGTCGCAGCGCTCAAACGCTTTGAGATATTGATTTGAAATTTGGAATACTTCAATACAACATTACTTTGTATTTGTTTTTTAACTTTTAGAATTGTTTGTTTAATTTTAGTAGGTATCTTGTTTATTTTGTTTTTTGTTTAATTTTGACGTTGTGTTAATGCCGAGCTACCTGGATTTAAAACTACCATAATACAAGGTTTATATAGTGAGTAGGTTGCCTCGTAACTTCAAGGTTACTACGTCATGACTACGTCACTGGTATGCTATCTGCACAATGTACTATTGTAGAATCAAGGTCGCCTTACTAATACATTGCAATATAATTGTTTAATAACGCCAGCTGCTTTTATTTGCCCATTGAGAATGCGCGGCCTTATAAGCAATATTTTAAACCAGCATACCTGTGACGTCATTCCGCCGCGCTTCTGATTGGCTAAAAGTTACGAGGCAACCTACTCACTATATAAACCTTGACCATAATAGCCGTCTGAGCCTCTGAGCATACGGCAAATTGTTTTCTATTTTTTTTGCATTATTTTCTTATGTAACCCCATATTAATTTAGCATGATTAGAAAGAAAAATAATCAAGCTTTCTAATGATGTATTGCGTTACCCCTACTACCATTTAAGAAAATTCAAGGTGGCGACTGGACTCCGAAAGTATGAGTCAAAGAAAAATTTTCTATACTGTAAAATTTGCGAAGTGATGTCGTATTGAAGTGTTCCAAATTTCAAATTAATATCTCAAAGAATTTGGGCGCTACGGCTTTGGTCCAATCTTTAATAGCTACCCTGTTATACAGGGTGATCAAAAATGATTGAAGGTCACATGACCGCTAGTCGGCCCAATTACTATCAAAACTGCATTCAGTTTTGTCAAACAGTTTGTTGTTTATCAATACTTACATCTGTTCAGTGTCTTGCGCATTATTTTCCATCTGTCATTTCCATCTGTCATTTAAAGTACAATGTCTACACCACTGAAATTACCAAGGTTATTTAAGTACCGACAGCAGCAGTAAGCGGACAACAAAAGCTCAGTATGAAGCGGCACGTTCAATCATTTTTGATCACCCTATAGTAGATAGTAAGTTACCTTTTCTTTTTAATGTATTCATAAATAACGTTTCTAAAGGTAATACATTTTTAGAGACAAATGGTTTTTTATTTATTTTTTAAGAAAATTTGTTTGATGAAACCTATTTTTCGGAGAAAATATTTTTGTATCGCCATTTCCTAACTTTTCATTAGGACGTTTAACCAGGAAAAGTTCAAAACATTTCGCCTGCAGCGTTGGGTACTAGGTGGGGGACTCCTAAGCCCCACACCTTCCGGTGGTCGCCGTATATGCAAATTTCTGTAATAGGCGCCCCTTCCAGAGAAATTTTCCAACCATTTTTGTCTGGAGACATAAATATTTGAAAAAAATTCGTGAAAGGAATAATAATAGTGTCATAATAAAACATGTTTTGCCAAATTGCTCCATTTTTATTTCAAATATAATTACAAATTTCAAGTGAAAATAATATAGATATTGTAATGCACAAATTTGCTAGTTCACAATTTTTGACATTAACTTAACCAACAAAACTGACTGTCATTCATGGATGTATTATACTAACATACTATTAACATCCATGCTGTCATTAGTTAAGTTTCAACTTTTAAGTATAACCTATAACCGCCCTCGACTACCGGTAAGTGGCGTCATGATACGGATAAGGTTAGGCGCTTCCTGGCATTGAAGCATATAGTAGGGAATCTAGAGGCCAAAATTCGATCATGGGGGGTGAACTCGAAGATATAGTTTTAAAAAAAAATGTACAGTATGCAGAATGATCTTGGCGATTAGAATTCGGAGGGCGCAAGGTCAGCCAGGATTGCAAAAAGGCACAAAAAATTATTTTCTAAGATTTTTTTGATTCGCGAGAATTGCAAAATTTTGCGTTTACATCGTGATGGTAAGCTTATTTTTTAACATTTTGGAATCATTCTTATGTCATTCGAAAGCTTATTCTTTCGTGATTCTTACAGCCCTACTTTATACCTAAAATTCTTTTTAACAAATGGCACAGATATTATTTAAACAATTCATGCGCAGAAAGTGTAGCGTAAACTTTAGCATCGAGGTACTTTTTTAATTATTGCAGATAGCTATATGATTATACGACATCAAAGTTAGAGAATATAATAAAGACGTTTTTTTATTAAGGACATTTTTAGAAATATTTAATGATGTAACGATGACGAATTTTTAAACATGCACTTCGAGTGTAGAGACAACGCGCCATTGTGCATCCAGCCGGTGTGCCGCTGCAGTGGCTCGTTGTGGCGTTGAGTACCTACGTTTTAAGTGGAAAAGCGAGCATTCCACCAAGTACGGCGTCGTACGACGTATCGCCGTATGCGACGGTCCGTCAAATTATGTGCGTCGACGTGTAGTATGTGGTCAGTCCACCTGACGCAGTAAAAGTAGGTGCATCATGCAGCAAATATTAAATTATTCTTACGACTTAAGTGAATAAGAATTTTGATAAATTATATTACCTATTATAGTTTGGATTTCTTTGAAAAATGGCATTGTCTCGAGCTGCTAGAAGAGCTTTTTGGCACTATTAATTGCTAAGAAGAAGGGGAAAACGTTCTGCAAAATATTGGGTGCACCCACTTAATACACCAAGGGTGACATTAGGAGAGTACAATCGCTTATGTCAAGAATTGGAAATATTTCCAGAAAAGTATTTTCAATACTATAGGATGTCAAAAGAAAGATTTGATAGACACAAATAAGACGCTCTTCTATTCCCATTTTCACCATAAATTCCTACGCGAGTTGCTGAGAAACTTGTTGACGGATGCAGCGATACGTTTCAACTGACAAATGTTTTACTCGGTACGTCGACGTACTGCACCGTGCTGCACAGGCTTTGCTGCACCGTACTGTGTGGAATGATGTCTGTTGTTAAACATATGAGTTAAACCCTATGCAGTGCTGCATTACAACGCTCCGGCGATCCGGCGTACGACGCCGGACTTGCTGGAATGCTCGCTCACAGTGAGCTTTGTTTTTAGAAAAGGGAAAACGAATGCATTTAAAACATGTATAAAATATAAAAATGACAACCAACTACAGCCATTACTAAATTATCCACTACAAGTTGATTTCTCTGAAATTGGGGAATTTAAAAATGCGGCGCGACATTTCTTCAAAATTTTGTATGGCCGTCCTTTTTTTAAGGGAAATTTGGACAAATTGAGGGCTCATTTATTTCTTAGCTGTAAATCGGATATTAGAAATTTGCCGCCTACTGACGACTCTTTCCACCAGCACATTCTTAGAGCTGCATATCAATTATTTGGAAAACCGCCACCTTAGTTAATCCCCTGCTTCCTAATCCAAGAAAATTTGAATGGACTTCAAAAGATAATGTTTTAATACCTCAGTCACACCTCAGTTAATTACAATTAACGCTCGTCCGAACGTTTCAATAGAAAACGTAAATGCAAAGGTATTAAAACTTGTACTGGAAACTGCAGTTGTAGAAAAGCTGGATTAGAATGTATAATAAGTTGTTATTGTGAAGGTAACTGTCAAAGATTATTATAGTGTTGATTTTGTGTATTATGTGTATAATTGTTTGTAAAAGTATACAAAGAAGTTTAAGCTAGTACCTGGTTTTTCTTTCCTATATTTTATTTAAAGTTAATGTATTATTTTTTAAGAAGTAAGTAGTTCTATTTTGTGCAATGAGCAATGTAACTAATATTTGATTTTAGAATAAATACTTATTTCTGTTCATAAATTAATGGATAGCAGTTGTTAGCAGACCACTACTTGTCGCTGGCCGTGTCGTGGCAGTGAGCGCAATGGTAACTCGAAAATTACTGTGCCGCGTTATTAGACGCCGCCGCGCTGTATTAAAAAAATCGTAACTCTTCCACCGTTACTCGAATCGAGCTGCATTTTGCTCTAAAAACTTCTTTTTTCTACAATTGCTCAAAAAATTGTTGTTTAAATGTTAACATTAATTTCAGTGCGCAAAGCACGCGTTTTTTTAACGGTGAAAAAAAATTTTTTTTTAACGGTGAAAAAAAAAATTCTGACGTTTCTAAAATTCAGAATAAAAAGAAGAAAATTTTTATTATAAAAGGGACCACGATGTTGACGGCTTCAAATCTTCGACTTTTCCTCCAAATATGCTACTAGTTGAACGTTTTCTGTTGTGTTAGGTAGTACCGTAGTACTCACTTTTTTAGAGTCACACCAATGACGGAAATCGGTGTAAGCGTTTTCATACTGCGGTCTTGACTTCTTCGGCAAAATACTCGCAATCGCTTTATTAGCTACTTCTTCTACATCATATTCAGAATCAGCATCCATTTTCAGAGAATTTATAGAAAACACTTGGAAAGCGACACTTATTCAAACGACAGAATTGTTTTTCAGTTTTTATTTACATTAGTAACTACGGAAACCCGTGCAACGGTAACTTTAAAAAATAATGCTGCCGTTTTTTTATGAATTCAATATTTTAATAATAAACTTGCTGTTTAGGTAAAGCTGTGCAATTTTAGAAAAAAAGTTGTTTATATTACGTACGCAAAGCCGGTTTTTTGAGCTTTCGAATGTAACCTAACATTCTCAAGCTTAAAAAAACCTTTGCTTTGCGCACTTAATATAAAAATAACTATATTATATTCTCTAACTTTGATGTCGCATAACCATATAGCTATCTGCAATAATTAAAAAAGTACCTCGATGCTGAAGTTTACGCTACACTTTCTGCGCATGAATTGTTTAAATAATATCTGTGCCATTTGTTAAACAGAATTTTAGGTATAAAATAGGGCTGTAAGAATCACGAAAGAATAAGGTTTCGAATGACATAAGAATGATTGCAAAATGTTAAAAAATAAGCTTACCATCACGATGTAAACGCAAAATTTTGCAATTTTCGCGAATCAAAAAAATCTTAGAAAATAACTTTTTGTGACTTTTTGCAATCCTGGCTGACTTTGCGCCCTCCGAATTTCAAATTCTAACATCATTCCAGATGCCGTAGTACATATTTTTTAAAAACTATATCTTTGAGTTCAGGGTTCCACATTTTAGAGACGTCTTTTTACGGGCCTGATTCCTGACTAATATCAACCCACCCTCGCAGGAGGACTTTTGAGGACGCCGATTGATATATCCTCAGCTATTCACCCGGGGTGTACGGCGCGGGTTATTGCAATACCGTACCACCATATACATTGGGTAAGGTCACTCCACAACCTTACCCGTCGTAGTACGGGCCGTCAACCTAACGCAACTGACCTTCTAATATTATGCTCAAGGCAAAGCCGAATGACCCGGTCCCACAAAGACCGAAGCCCCCCGTACGGGTCGTCAATCACTGCCCTGTCTAGATCAACCTACAAATGCCAGGTAATGCAATCAGGTCGCACAGTGCCACAGCCACCTTCACTTTACAATCCATACTGTAAAATTTGACAACAGCGTACTAGTGACTAGTGGTTGTACGTGGATCTACGACTTTGATGCACAAGAAAACAATAAAATTATCAAAGCAAATTTATTAATGTAGTATAACATCTTTATTAATCATAATTATTATATTAATTTTACATTTGTATATAATTTATTATAAATATTTAATTTAAATCTGGCTGAATGTCTAGGTTTAAAATTTTCGAAGTCTACTGGCAGACCTTACACGTGAAGGTACTGAATTTGAAAAGTTTAAGAAATAAAATTTCCATTATTTGCTAATTTTATTAAAATAGAAATTTTCTTTAAAAATGTTCAAAATAGTGCCGTGGTGTGTAAATTCCACCACTCCCAAAGTTATTAATTATGTATTTTATATTAAAATGAGTTTGCAGTGTTAAATCGTCTTTCAGATTTACTACAAACTATGTAAAAATTTTAAAATTTTCTAATATTTCTTTTTGTACTGAAGAAGGCTTTTTAAAAAAGCCGAAATATATATACAACTAACTTCGCTAAATCTTTTATTTATGAATTCACACTTATAAATAAAACTTTTTTATTTTTCTTTGTTAAAATAGTTTATTATAAATAATAATTAATTTACATAATATGAAACTTCTGTTCTACTTTAAAGATGAAATTTTTATCTTTTTATTGACTATCTTGGTGTACTTCGTTTTGGTAAATTGTAAAATTATTTAATAAAATATTAGCGAAAGTAAAATTAATATGATCAAATATTTTCTGGGTACTTTTTCCGCACCCGGCATTCAGTTTCTATATTGGTATAAAAGTTGTAAAGACGATTCCAAATTGAGTTTTGTTAAATATAGTAAAACCGATTTCTGATTTCTTATGTGCAAGAATAATAATTGATTAAGCTCATCTTTATTGATAACATACTGAAACAATGCAACCATTTTTACATTATTAGTAGGTAGATACACTTACGCACTTAATCCACCTCGCTGTAATTTATCAAAATATAAATCTCCAATTTTGTTACATTTGGACTCTCTTACTAAATTCAAACATAAACTGCACTGCAACGTTTTACTAACAGAGAGAATGTGCAGCATACCCGTAAACATATGTGTTATAACACATCAAATGGTTATTTAATTATATCTAAATAAAGAAACTGGTATTTACTTGGTACTGTAATGGTTTCATGGGTTGGCTTTGATTTAATGTTTTATGTTTCCTTAGTTATCTTATTATAAAAAATAAATAGTTTCAATTTGTATTTTAAAATAATAAACATCATTCTCCAACATTCTCCAAAGATCTTACATTTAATTTATATTTATTTAAATATTAAAGTAACATCCGTTACATTTGGTGACCCCTCGACGTTAACAAAATATGCCAGGCTTAGCTTTTGAACTTCACATTTGGATCTTTTGAACAAGATAAGTGAAATGTCAACAAATGCTTTGTTATTCCCTAATTTTAATATAAAAGACAATGTAACTTTATTTTACTGTAAATCAAATTTTAGATTCAAACATCAAATTTGACATTTTAATTTCGCGATTAGATGCAGACATTTTAACAAAAATTTCTAATTTAATTGTAAATAAACCAACACGACGACCTTTTGAAATTTTATACGAAGAATTAATTAAATTACTAAATAAATCCAATGAAAATAAAATCATAGCGCTAACGTCATTAAAATTCACGGACACATGTAATAATCTATTACAAAGTGCGTTAGAGATTTCTTGTGGACTAGATTTATCAGACAGTTACATTAAAAGCTTTATATTTACAAAGTTACCAATATCCCTTAAAGGATATGCTAAACTTTTAAAATCAACATTATCTTTAAAGGAATATTGTGATAAGTTGGATGAAATTTACGATGCAACTAAACCTGAAAATGATTATGAAAATACTGTTAATCAAAACACTAAATATGACATTCTTTTTAACGAAATTCGTGAGTTAAAACAACAATTGC
Source organism: Hemicrepidius hirtus (assembly GCA_963082805.1). Taxonomy (NCBI): domain Eukaryota; kingdom Metazoa; phylum Arthropoda; class Insecta; order Coleoptera; family Elateridae; genus Hemicrepidius; species Hemicrepidius hirtus. Next base: position 9,772,494 of record OY720165.1, read on the forward strand.
GTACCTACTATCTCTACTACTCCTATACAAAATCAGTCATCACATTCAGCATCACCACAAAATTATAATTTTCAACAAGGTATTATTAATCGTCAAAATTATACACATCCATATATTCCACAAGGAAATAATACAAGTGTGTTGTGTTATTATCACAATCAAATTGGTGATAGAGCTTTCAAATGTAATCCTCCTTGTTCATTTAAAAAAAACCTTTTTAATTGCTTTGCAAAATCGCTTCCATTTGCAAAGTTTTAATTCGTTAATTTTATTTAAAGATTATATTACAAACAATTCATTTTTAGTTGATACTGGAAGCAATTATTCGTTATTACCATTTAATTTTTCTGGAATCAGTTTTGGTGATGGGTTTCATAACTGCTGTATTCCATTGGAGGCAGCAAATGGAACTCAGGTTCAAACATTTGGTTATAGAACAATTAAAGTTTCTTTTAATTTTCTAAAAAAATCTGAATTATGGAATTTTGTTATAGCAAATATCACCATTCCGATTTTAGGTTTAGACTTCGTAAAACATTTCAATTTGATGGTGGATTGCGTGGCTGGTCAGGTGATTCCTAAGTATTTTGACAATCAATTTATGAAATTTGACTCGAAAACTAGAATTCATCATGGTTTGGCTACTCAGTCTAACACAAATTATGAAAATTCTTCATCCACTTCACTTAATTCACATGTTAACAATAAATCTTCTAACAATTTTAATTCAATTGATTCTTCAAACACACTTCCAATGAACTTACTTATTAATTCTTTGCAATCTTCTCCCAATGTCTCACAAACAATTCAACAAACATCTCCTTCTAATCTTTCTTTACAACCGCAAACAATTCAACAACCAATTTCTTTAACTTCTACTCAAACTACACATTCAATTAAATATACGCAATTGTTAAATCGTTATTCCGCGTTAACTAAAGACTTTAACATTAATGCACCAATTAAACATTCGGTAGTTCACAGAATACAGACAATTGGAAATCCAGTGGTGTCAAAGTGTCGTCGATTAAACATTAATCAACTTGAATTTTTAGAAAAACATCTGGAAGAATTGTTAAAAGCTGGAATAATTGAACCTGCAGATGGAGCTTGGTGTTCGCCAATTGCAATGGTAGCTAAGCCTGGAGGGGTTGATTACAGAGTTTGTGGAGACTATAGAGCGTTAAATGCAGTTACTGTACGCGATACCTATCCGATTCCTTTTATTTTGGATTTTCCAAATAAACTACATGGAGCTAAGATCTTTAGCAAATTGGATTTGACAAAGGCGTATTTTCACATTCCAATTCATCAGGATGACAGGGACAAAACTACAATTACAACACCGTTGGCAGCCTACCGGTATACAAGATTGAATTTTGGACTGAAAAATGCACCGAGTTCTTGGTCCAGATTTATTCAGAAAGTGCTACATGGGTTGTATAACGTATTTTTTTACTTAGATGATATATTAATTTTTAGTCAGAATGAAAGTGAACATTTGCAACATGTAGAATCAGTTTTTAAACGTTTGGATGAATTTGGGCTCTTACTGAATGTTAATAAGTGCATTTTTGGAGTAAGGGAATTGGATTATTTAGGGTATAGGGTTTCGGGGGAGGGCATACAACCTCAAATTAGTAAAATTGATTGTATAAACAATTTTCCGGTTCCAACGAATCAAAAACAATTACGGAATTTTATAGGGTTAATTTCATATTATCACAGATTTCTTCCGAATGCTTCAGAATTATTAGCACCTTTACATAAATTAGTTATTCCTGGAAAAGCTTCACTTAAACCTGTTTTATTGGATGCAGAGTTGATGCTAGCATTTAATAATGCAAAAGAAGCATTAATTAGAGCTACCTTACTGGTACATCCTTCAAAAACCGCAGAGATTAGTGTGGCTACCGATAGTTCTTGTGATACAATTGCAGGAGTGTTACAACAATTAGAAAATGGAATTTGGAAGCCTTTAGCATTTTGTAGTAGACAATTATCAAAAACAGAACAAAAATATAGCATATTTTCGAGGGAACTTTTGGCTATTTATTTTGCGGTGTAACATCCGTTACAGTACTATATGTGGTTTGGCACAAGTTAGCTGAACAAATTCATTATTAAATTTTAATTTGTTTGTACGAAGGTACAAATAAGACTCTCATAAGGGTATTTCGGTTGATTTGTTATAGAAAAATTGGTATAAAATTGTTTGAGTTTGATATTTCATAATAGATTCAATTAATAATATTTAAATTCAAAGCTAAAGTACGAATTCTATGTGAATATGTTAGTTATAAGCTTCGGAAGCTGATTTTCATTTATAAATGGTTAGTAAACTATTTATTAACTAGTTAAAAAGTTATAATATCATAAAAAGGATATTGTAGAGTTGATTTCATAGCTAGATTTGCAGCAATATTATTTCTATGTGTTGATTTGGTGATGTAAATAGGTGATACAGTTTTACGATAACTGGTCCGATGTAATAAATATGTGTTTTTCTTGATTTAAGTTATAGACATTGTAGATACTGGTGTAAATATTTAATTGTAAGTTGATTTAGCTAGATTTGGTAAGTGTTTTGGGTAGCCTTCAGCTAAAAGTTACCTGAAATAGGAAAAAATTGAGTTTGTCATTAGAATCCTACGATAGTTAAATTTGAAAGTTACCTATTTTTAAAGAAATAGAATGTAAAAAGATAAGTTACAGTGTAAAGTTAGGTAGCAAATGAAAGCTTAGGGCCGAAAGAAGTTAGATAATTGATACAAGAAAAATTGAGTGTGAAGAGAAAAGAAATTAGAAAAATTTGAAATTTAAAAGTAAACAGCAGTAAGAAGAATAAAAATTAAAATACACGATATAGCAAAGTGGCATATCAAATTAAAGAGAAAATCATGAGGAATTTAGAGCAGTCGCACGTAGGGGGCGCTCTAGTCAATGTTTGGTATAACAATATAACCTCACTTTGTATGTATGTGTTTTTAGCCCGCCATTATACTATTTTGAATTAATTTCGCACTTTAAACATGCCGTACAATTGCTGTGTACCACAGTGTGCGTCAATAACGATTAAAACCGGAAATCTTATGTTCCACAAATTTCTCAAAGACAAAAAAATAGTGAACAAATGGCTGATAGCCATTAAATCAGCCAAACAACAAATGGCCCACACAAAAATTTGTTCGAAGCATTTTTCACCTTCGGATTACACCGTTAGAAGCTTATACAAGTGTAAAAACCTTATAAGCAAAACAAAAATCATTCCCTAATCATATAAATAATAAATACCAACTTCAACTGGGAATAATTTTTTTAATATTTTTATAATACAGAGCAATAAATGGAAAATATTGAATTATAAAAGTGCTATATTTACTGATGAGAAGATTTGATAAACCTGCATTATTACAACTGAAAGGTTCAGCAACAAACGCAAGGAATAAAATCGTGTGTATCGCACGATATATAAAATATTGCTGTCAATACTATAATGAAAATAAGAGTAGCAGCATTCCAATTACCGATAATAGCAACTACAAATTAGGAACACTAATGTTGAACATGCTTTGATTCAAAATTGTACTAACATTTCAACGTTCACAACTAATATCTGCATATTTTTAATGATAAACAGCTAAAACAGATGACGGGCTGTTCACGGAAATTATTTAATTTTTTTCTGAACACTTCGGCATTACTTATTGTAAGAGTAATCCTGCATTAACCATTGCAGACGAGTTACTGTTAACACTTATGAAGTATAAATTTATTGAATAGATACAATTGCACTCTTGCAAGCTTTTCTGATGTATCTCCGGGAGTGGTGGAAAATATAATTAAAGCGTGGACAACCATTTATTTAAGTCTTTTCTAAAATTGACTTCTGGAATGTTAGAAGTATGGAAGCTGGACACTATGACGTTATCTTGGATTGTACAGAATTTCGTATTGAACGTAGTAGTAGGTAATCCAATTATTCAACAGACTACATATTCCAATTATTATCAGACAAATACCTTCAAAATTTTGATAGGAAGTACAGAGACGGGTTCCATTTGTTTTGTTTCTGATGTTAATTATTTTTTTACACTAAATATACCTATTGAATGGGTGAAAGAGCAATGCATCCGGAAATTCTTTAGCATTAACTGGCATTAGATCAGGCGCGGATCTAGGAGGAATTCTCGGGGGGGGTAAAATATTTTACAAGAAATCTTAATAAGTACTCATTAATTAGTTTATTTAAAAAATAACAAAAAATATCTAGAAACCAATCAAAACAACAATAATTTATTATTACAAAACAGTAAGCTGAGTAAGCACATACTGCACTCTGCAGCTTAGCACAGAACCTGGAACCTGTGGTATTATTTTCTAAATTTAGGGAATCTTCGGGGGGGGTAATTACCCGTTTACCCTTCCCTTGTATCCGCGCCTGCATTAGATCTAGCTTTACCGTCTTGTTTAGTTTTGTTTGTTGCCAAACGACAAGGCTGAAATTAAACATTTTCAGGTTTATTATAACATCCTTTATTGCTACTAAAACTGTAACACTTACCTACTGTTACTCCAAATTCTGTTTTCGCTCAGTAGTGTTTACACCTAGTTGTTTTAGCGCATCTTTTAATTTTTCTACCTTCATTTCAAATATAACATTAACTATAACTAGATCAACTATAACAATAATGTAACATAATATTCTTATACTTAGAGTAGGAAAACATTACGCTGACCAATATGTATGAATAATTTGAGTCAGTCACGTTTACGCGCTTGTTCATGTATGTTGTTGCGTCACAGCTTGTATTCAAATAATAAAGATAATATACAGAGTGAGGGCTTATTATTACATGGTGGCAGCTGGTAAAACCGAAATAAAATTGTGTTTGAGTGTAGAGATTATATTGTTAAAATGGAAAAGCATATAAATATACCAAACGGAATGGATTTTACAGGCAGTGTAGCAACCAATTGGGAAAAGTTCAAACAGAGGTTCGAACTCTACCTGGAAGCAAGTGAAAAAAGTACGAAACCAGATAAACTGTAGGTGGCTTTACTCTTAAATTTAATGGGAGACGAGGCTATTGATGTTTATAATACGTTCACCTTTGGGACAGATGAAAACAAGGACAGGTTAATAGATGTCATGCAGAAATTTGACGGGTATTGCAAGCCCCGTAAGAATATTATGTATGACAGGTTCAAGTTTTTCTCGAGATCTCAAGAACAAGGGGAAACGGTGGACAGGTACGTGACTGAGTTAAAAAAATTGGCTTCACCGTGTTTGTTTGGAGATCAAACCGAAAGTCTAATCCGTGACAGGCTGGTTTTGGGAATCGCCGATAAGGATCTTCAAGAACGGCTATTAAGAGAACCAGATTTAAAGTTAAAACAGGGCCTGGATCACTGCCGATCGAGTGAAATCAGCAAACTACAGATTGTTGAAATCAAAGGTTCGGGTAGAAACGGTGAAGTTAACGTCGTAAAACAAAAACCGAAGTCGGGAGTGAAAGACAAAAACAAAAGTTCAAATAAATCAAAGTGCATCAAATGCGGATTGCAACACTTCAGTGAAAATAAGTGTCCAGCAGAAGGGAAAGTGTGTTTAAAGTGCAAACAGAAAAATCACTTCGCCAGCGTTTGTAAGAGCAAGAAAATGGTCAAGGCTATACAACACGACGACGACTCTTCTGAAGAATCCGGGGAAGAACAGGCAATACTGTCAATAAAGCAAAAAAAGGTCAATGAGATAGCGTGGAAAGAAATTATACAAGTAAGTGGGAAAAATATTTTGTTTAAAGTTGATACAGGAAGTGAAGTAAACATAATTTCAAAAGATGTTTATGACTCACTGCCACAGAAGCAGAAACTGATCCGTACTACAACGAAATTGACTTCCTATTCAGAACACGTTATCAAGACATTGGGAAAATGCGTATTTAATTGCAGCCTTAATGGAAAAAATAAATTGTTATATTTCTACGTCGCAGAAAAGAACAACGATTGTATTCTAGGTCTCGATGACGCAGCTTATTTTGGTTTAGTACCTAATATCAAGGTTAATGGGGTGAAACAAGTAACATCAGCAGAAATAATAAACAAATTCCAAGAAGTATTTGATGACGAAGCATCACGCATAAAGTGTGAACCATATCACATAACTTTAAAGGAAAATGCAGTGGCGTCCATTTCGCCAGCAAGAAGGGTACCAATTGCTTTAAAAAACAAACTAAAACAGGAATTAGACAAAATGATTAAAAATCAGGTTTTAGAGGCTGTTCAGGAACCAAGTGATTGGGTTCACGGAATAGTAATTGTTTCGAAACCCAACGGAGCAATTAGGATTTGTATGGATCCTAGACCCCTTAACAAGCACATCAAAAGGGAACATTATGCACTTCCAACTGTTGATAGTGTCCTTTCGGAACTAAAGGGAGCAAAATACTTTACGGTATTAGATGCAAGAACAGCATTCTTGCAAGTACCTATTGATGAATCAAGTTCAAAATTGTGTACAATCGCCACACCTTACGGAAGGTTCCGATACAAAACCTTGCCCTACGGAATCAGTAGTGCACCTGAAGTGTATCAGAAGCTGATAAATCACATTTTTGAAGGGTTAGAAGGTGTAGTCCCTTATATTGATGACGTATTAATTTACGGAACAACTCTAGATGAACATAACGTTAGACTAAAACAAGCATTAGAACGAGCCAAACAATTTAAAGTTAAATTCAGTAAGGCTAAAATGCAACTGGCTAAGACCGACGTGAAGTTTTTGGGCCATACATTGTCCAAGGAAGGAATTTCCATAAATTGCACCAAAATAGAGGCCATCCAGGCATTAACTAGCCCAACGTGCAAGAAAGACCTACAGCGGGTATTAGGTATGGTAAATTATCTAGCAAAGTTTGTAGCTAATATGTCTCAACAAACTAGCACGTTACGAGCCTTGTTAAGTAATAAAGTAGAATTTTTGTGGGGTGAAAATGAAGAGAAATGTTTTCAAACTTTAAAGGAAACAATCAGTCAGGCACCCAGTCTGAAATTTTATGATCCAGAAAAACCATTGTGTATTTCAGTGGATGCCAGTTCCCATGGGTTAGGTGCCGAAGCACTGCAGGATGGGCAACCTGTAGGTTATTGCTCGACGTCTTTAAATAAAACGCAACAGGCATACGCTCAAATTGAAAAGGAGCTGCTAGCAATCCTACATGGGTTAACAAGATTCCACATGTACACTTATGGAAGGGAAGTTATGGTGCAAACAGACCATAAACCTTTATTAAGCATTGTTAACAAGTCCATGGATTTACTATCGCCACGGATCCAACGATTAGTTTTGAAATTAATGAGATACAATTACAAACTAGAGTATATTCCTGGGAAAGAATTAACAATTGCCGACGCGTTATCGCGTGATCCTAGCAAAAATAGATTCTTCAGAACGAACTATTTAGAAGGTAAAACGGTTGCAGTAAGTTCTTTGGTGTGTGCTACAGATAGCAGAATTGAAGAACTCAAGAATTCGATCACCAATGATTCAGTAATGCAAGAAATAATATCTTATATAAATAAAGGATGGCCAACACACAAGAAATCTCTCAAACCAAATGTGAAGAAATTCTGGGATATAAAGGAAGAATTACATTATGCTGATGGTATTTTATTCCGTGGAAATAAAATTGTAATTCCTCAGAACGAAACGAGGCAGGTTCTTCATAAACTACATGATTCTCACCAAGGGGTTACGGCATGTCAGAACAAAGCAAAAGCAGCATTATATTGGCCAGGAATGTTAAAGGACATCGAAGAGCTTGTATTAAAATGCAGCATTTGTCGGATGTATACAAAGGCTAATCCGAAACAACCATTAAACTCTCATCAAATTCCTGAATTGCCGTGGTCGAAAATTGGAATGGATTTTGCTTATATCAAATCAACAGACTATTTAGTAATGGTTGACTATTTCTCCAAGTTCATTGTCGTCAAAAGAGTCGCATCAAAAAATGCAAATACCGTTATAAGTGTAATAGAAGACACATTTCCTTATTTCGGAATACCACAAGAAATTATGAGCGATAATGGTCCGCCATTTAGTTCAACAAGTTTTAAAGCATTCTTAAAACTCTGCGATATTAAACACACAACATCCAGCCCGAACTACCCAAAAAGTAATGGTTTGGTTGTGCGAACAGTTCAGACAGTGAAAGGTTTAATTTTAAAAGCATTAAAATCTAATGGAAGCATCCCTTATGCAATCCTTAATCTTAACACAACCCCTAAGAACAATTTGCCATCTCCAGCAGAACTATTGATGGGCAGAAAATTAAGATCTGACCCATTAATGACTAAAGCAGTATTAACTCCTAAATACGAATGTAGTGAACCTCATCAAAGGATCAAGGAAACCCAAAGGAAACAGAAGCAATTTTACGATCGAATTGCTCACACACTGCCCGACCTTGACATCAATCAGCAAGTGTTGGTTCAAAATAACACAAGAAATTGGACACCGGCTAAAATTACAGAAAAATGTAGGGAACCAGATTCATACGAAATTATCACGGAAGATGGTACGCCTTTAAGAAGAAATAGAGTGCATTTAAAGGTATTTAAAACGCCAGCTACAACTGAGCCAGAAAATGCCGTTTCTAATTACAGTAACAACAAAGAAGCATTAAATAAAAGTTGTGAAACAAAAGTGCCGGAAGTGACGGAAAATACAGCAGAGCAATTAAATAAATCGTTTCCGAATAGGGATGATCTAATAAAAAGTGCCGGGTCAAGTTCAGAAGTAACTATAAACACTGGACTTCGATTCAAAAGAGCTATTAAAAAGCCCGCCTATTTGGATGATTATATAATGTCATAATTTGTAATTTGTTTGTTACCTTTAACAGTAAATGTTTAAGGGTTTAAGTTTTTTAGTTTAAAAGAAAAAAAAGAAAGGGCATGTAACATAATATTCTTATACTTAGAGTAGGAAAACATTACGCTGACCAATATGTATGAATAATTTGAGTCAGTCACGTTTACGCGCTTGTTCATGTATGTTGTTGCGTCACAGCTTGTATTCAAATAATAAAGATAATATACAGAGTGAGGGCTTATTATTACAAATAACAACAAAATTAAACCAAAATAAATGAGAGAATCGACGTTCTGTGTATAAACAACACAGCCAAAACCAATACAGAACAAATTAGGTTATGTTTCTATACCAAACATTGACTTATGACCACCTAGCGGCCAAATCTGAACTGAGTTCCTTGTACTGCTCTAAAGTTTTTAGAACAATTAATTAGTGTTTGTAAACAATTATAAAAATAATTAATTTCGATGCGCTTTTGTTTAAATAGATTTTGGAAAGAAGGGAAAATTTTTGACAGTTTCCAGAGCAACAGGACCAAGGTTATATAAGGTTCAACTAAAATTCGCGGAAGTGAGTGTTGGAAGAGTGTTGGAAAGTTTGTTAATTGATCCGTTATACAAACGTACAATATTTTGAAAAAGATAACAGTGTTTCCAATCTCAAATTAAGTGAAATCATGAGAATACAACCTCAACAATGGTTAAACGTCAAAAAGTGATATAAATGAAAAGTTGAATTAAGAAGACTACTTACTTGTGTCAAATAAAGTGTAAATGGTGATAAATTGAAGAAAAATCGATGGGATAATCCAATATCAAACAAAGAGAAGCCATCTTTGAAAAATCATCTAGGAAATTTTATGCAACGTGAAGTTGGCAAGCAGAATATAGGATGCTTCACAATTAATTATCGGAACGAATAAAGGTAGACGAGTAAATTTAAGATTCAGATAGGGACAGTAGGATTTCAGTCAACAATTTGTAAAAATATTTGTATAAAGGACTAAAGGTTAATGTTTGAATTTAAAGTAAAAACGTTGGTAAATTTGAAAAGATTTATTTTTTAAAAGAAAAGAAGGTTTTGCAATTTCAATAGAGCGACCCAGAGACCCTGATGAGAGAATTTGTTGGAAAAAATTGCATTGTGTGTGTTGTTTTAAATATGTTTTTACACGACCTATATATAAAGACCTACCTTACTCCCTCAAAACAGGGAGTAAAGTGGCCATTTTACTCCCAAAGGAGTAAAAGTACAACAAATGACAAAAAAGTTCAAAATTTTATTTCATGTCGTTCTGACGTTTCAAAAATGCAGTCACCTTAGAGAATTTTCCAATTTCAATATTATTCTTCACTCTCATGGTAGCTTTTAACATTGAAAAGAGCGAACATAACGTGGATGCTTCCAAGATGTTTGCCATTTCGGCAAAATAAACGAGAAATACTCTCTCTGTGTAATTTTCAATGTCTTTACCCACACACCATTCAAAAAAGTCTTGATACGCTTTTTCGTATAATTTTCGCGACTTTGGGGGTAATAAATCCATCGTCACAATCGCTGCCGCTTCGTCAATATCTTTCAAATCACCAATTTTCAACAATTTTCTTAAAACACGACCGCAATTTTAGAATGGCTACCCATAGATAATAAATATATATGTGGCTACCGGCACAGTATACTACCGGTTGTTTACAAATCGCCTAGGTTACGATGCTTTTGAGTTGAGATTTTAATAATTGCGATTTTCACCTATCTACCACAGCATATGTGATTGCTTTTGGAAAATTCGTAAATTTTTGCAATTAAGCCCTTTAGGTCGTGTAAAAAATAATATATATACCGCAGGACTAAAGTACTTCTTCATCCCTCTGGTGATTTACTGTCCTCGCTCGCTGCGCTCGTTCAGGCGTTCAGGCTCGTTCACCCTCGGGGATTAAAAGTTGTACTTTAGTACCTTGATATATAATATACTATTTAGCTAGCCGGTGTAAAAGCTCAGAAGGTGGTAGGTAAATACCAGGTACATTTTAATAAATGCTGATTGCAAAATTATATAAAGAAAAAATATCATAGCATTCTTTTTGGCTTCCAAAACGTGGGGCATTTTCAAAGGTTAATAACGTAGCAATACATTAAAGGTGATTGTTCCAAATCAAGATGAAATGTTTCCAATATGGAATAACACTTAGAATCAACATTATTGCTTCCATCATCATGTGTAAAATCTACGTCTGTAGAGATATCTTTTAAGCTAAACCGATTTTTTTAATACCTACTGTCAAAAATCAGCTCTTAACTCTAATTTTTTTTCTGAATCAATAATTTGCCTTAATGAATTATTATAGTTAGCCTGATAGACTTCTGTACTGACCAAAGCGTTTTTCTAAATTGTCTGTTTGCAATTTTCCTGGTAAAACATAATTTACTTTTAAATTAGACAGTCCATATACTGTAAATTTAATTTTTACTAGATTATTACTTTAATTTTTATGTATCATTCGTAAATGTTCAAAGCAGGCTCTTCTTTTAATGTTTTCATTGTGAAAGTTGGGATAGATAAAAGTTTTTGAACTTTCAAATTTTTCCAATTATAATGGCTACAAAGAGACTCCTTCTCGGAGAAGAATACTTACTCGTGATGCTGTTCCAACACTTCATTTGGTAGGACTTTCGATGTTTGTTCTGAGAGTTTCGTTTATTTATTATCTAATAATAATTTTATTGTAGTCAGTCTCAGAGCTGTAGCAACCCCTACCTGTCAGAGCCTTTGCTTACACATATTCTCAACAAAAACACATATTTACAATAAAAATAATAAATACTAAATAAAATATCGATTTTAACGGGAAATAGTAATCAGATTTATTTGCTTAATACGTATTTCGGCATCAATGTGCCATTGTCAAAAGCATAATATAAGATGTTTAATAACAAATTAACAATTGATTAATGACAATAAAGGAGATGCTAACAGTTCTCAATTTGCTCATTCATTAAAGGTATATTGTTTTTTGTGTGTCTATAAATTTCAAAAGCTTTCAAAATATTTAATTTATTTTTGTCATCAGAAAAGTGTAAAAATGTAATTGTATTATTAGATGTCAATGTGTGATTTTGTTCTAATAAATGTTTAGCGTAATTTGATGTACTATGTGCATGTTTATATTTGTAACAACGTATATGTTCTTTTTGTCTATGAAATTTCTAATTGTTTGACAATTTAATTTATAAGTATGTACCTGATTTTAGTAAATCATTTTTTATCACGTTTTATCTTTAACGTTGAAACGAGTGTATAGAATATTTTTATTTGTTTTAAAAGTGACTTTATACTTATTTGTATTATTTATAATTTTAGCAATCTTTTTTGAAATATTACCAAAATATGGAATTGAAACGTATTATAATGTGTTATTACTAATAACTTATTAGAGCCATTAATAGAATAAACTTTTTGAGTAGCTAATTTACAATTTTTCTTCTTAATTAACTGTTATAACCATTGCTATATGCAATTTGTTTAATAACCGAAATTTCTCTATTACTTAAATTATTTTATCTGAAGTAATAGCTAAAGCTCTACGTATTAAAGATTGACATGCTGCTAATTTATGTGTAATATGATGACAAAAGTTGTGTGGTATGGTAATATTAGTTTATGTAGGTTTCCTGTAAATAGAGTATTCGAGTAGGTATGTTTTATGAATTGATTTTTATGTTTAAGTTAATAGATCTGTTTTGTTCAATTTCTAGTATAAATTTAATTTTTTGATGTAAAATATTACATAATAAAAATTAAATAGTTATTTGTGTACTAAGTTAGGAAAAGTAAGATTTTTCCGTTTTAGACGTCGTGAACGGAAAAATCTTACTTTTCCTAACGAATTGCACACATAATTTTTTCTAATTCGGTATAATAATTTTACTTCCTGAAAGGCCGACATCAAAAAAACGTCTAAAACGAAACAATTCAAAACGTCAAAACCGGAACAAAAAAACGTCTAAAACGGAAAAATCAAAACGTCTAAAACCGAAAAATCTTACTTTTCCTAACTTAATAGTTATTTGTATCACAAGGCCAGAAACAGCACATTTGCGAGTGCGAGTAAGGTTGCAGGGCGAGGCGGAACGCCGAGTCCTGCAAGTAGGAGCACTCGCAAAACTGTTTCTGGACGTGTAATACACAAGATTTTTTGTGCCGATGTTTGTTTATAGTATATTGCGTACCATGAACTGTAAGTGACACTTTTAAGGTCGAGGATGCAATTTGGGAAATCGAGGCCCGTAAGGCAGAGGTTTCCTAAGCATTCGAGACCTTAAAAGTCACTTATAGTTCGCGGTTAGTAAATTATTTTTCGCAATACCTGAAAATCAAAGAAAAGTAATAAAAAACGAGTTAAAATTGAATTATAACCACGACCTGTCAAAATGGCATTTATATATTTTAATAAAATTAGGTAGCCTAAAACTGAACAAAAGTAAGCTTAATACATAAATATATACTAGTTACCCATGGTTGCAGGGCTGTAATATTTACTTACAGTTCAAGTGGTAGTGTAAGTAAATATTACAGCCCTGCAACCATGGTAACTAGTAAATGAATTGTAAGTTAGACTAAGAGCCAGTCTTTCAATTCGGATTTAATTCCCCGTTAAGCTAATAAACGATTACTTGTCATGGAAACAATTCTTGTAACAATGGTATCCATGACAACTAATCGTTTATTAGCTTAACGGGGAATTAAATCCGAATTGAAAGACTGGCTCTTACATTCATAAAAATTTGTTAATAATGATCAACTTACAATGCAGGTATTGCGAAAAATAAATTAAATTTACATTTAAAATTTTGTATTAGGAATTTTTTTTTATGATTTTAAAATCAAGATTCCTTGTATTCATTAAACTTCATTCATTTATTTTCTTACAATTCGATTGACGTTTATTTCTAAATTTTATTATCTTTGATTTAACAATGGATACACCGGCGCATATTAAAGATTATATTCAAATCACCACAGTGGCTCAAATAGGTAATCGTATTTGTAAAATTTTGCTAATTTATTTGTTTGATCGCCTCCGATCGCGATGCATAAATTTGACTTTGACAGATTGAGCCGATGCAGCCAACTAATAACCTAAAATTATTACTTTTGCCGGCCTAGGCCGGCAAAACCTCTGTTTCTGGCGGATTTCGCGATGCAGAAACTCAGTGATGCCGACCGGAGGCACAAAAAACAGTTTTCGATACAAGTTAGGAAAAACTTTTCAACTGAAATGAATGTTGATAAGTAAGAATTTTCGATACCGAATTAGAAAAAAGTCGTTAATGTATTCGACTATCAAAACATGCTAAAAAAGTAAATAAAATTATGAATTCCTCGTGTACTTAATTTGTCTAACGTAATATTTAATGACAAGGAAATAACGTTTCTAAACAAAGGTTTTAAATTTTCGACTTTTCCTAAATGGTTTTATTTTGAATGTACTTTGAAAAACTGTATCAGCGTCGGATACGCCCCGCGTTGTAGTTCGTTTCCTATAGGGCTGTTCTAAGCAAATACGACCTTGGAACGAGTGAGAGGAAAGTTCTACCCTAGTGCTTTCTTTTTCTATCGGGGCACCAATATGACGGCAAGAACAGCACTACATTACTAGCTACTATTTAACGTAACTAGATGTAGGTTGGTATGCTATACATAATTAGAGTCCAACAGAACCTCAATTTTTCCCTTGTTTCTGGTAACCCCCTGACGCAGAACTGTCATTTATGCATTTGGCACAAAAATAATTAGTAGTGCAAAAAGCAACCGTGCGTGTTTCCGTTGTTTTCAGTTATTGTTTCCTGTTATTTGTTATTGTATAGCAACTTAAAGCAAATAGTAACTAATAATTTAGTGATATTTCTTCAGTCAGATTGGCATTATTGATAGAGAGAGACAACATAGGGTAGAGCATTCCATCTCTTTCCAACTTAAATAGAACAGCCCTATTCTATGCTTATAGAGGCGATTGTTGTAGGGGCGTGGTCAAAGGTGGTAATATGGAAAATACGAAATTATTATTTCTACACAAATATACAATTTAGCCTCATATTAAAAAAATTTGAAGTATAAAAAACAAATTATTAGAGTTAGAATATATAAAACATAATCTATTAATGACGATTGTGTTTGTGGTACCTATTTTACATTAAAATTATGTTTGAAAACTAAAATACATAAAATAAATACACTATGTATATAAAAGAGTTCTTTATTTTCGCATCACATAAATTTTGTCCGAGATCCGCCACTGCTCAGAACCAATAACCTTAGCCCCCATGTATACAGATATCGGCCCCATTTACACAGACTGCGAAGATCACCACCATTTCGTGCAAGTTTTGATATGTATAGGTATATTACCTGCTAAGAGGAACTCACCTCGGCCCCATAGACACTGACTTTGGTACCATGTACACAGAATGCAACGACCATCAGCATTTCGTGCAATTTCTTATATATAATATTATCTGCTGAGACCTAGCTAAGAGCAACTAACCTCAGCCCCATGTACAGTCAGCGACTAATGTTTTCACCAGTCTTGTACCACTGTAACCCGCTTTACTGAGAAATATAACATATTTCTATATTTCATTTCATCTTGTTAACAGTGTTACTAACATCCCTATATAAAATTATACGAGCGACGTTGTGGTACCTCTTATATTTCTTAGAAAAACGTGTTCAGTGGCATCATACTGGTGAAAACATTTGTCGCTGACTGTACACTGACTTTGGTACCATGTACACAGAACGCAGCGACCATCACCGTTTAGTGCAAGTTCTTATATGTATTACCTGCTAAGAGCAACCTATCTTTTACATTCCCCTTTTCTTTGCCAATCGGCTCTTCTTTGAGGTTTATGGAATCCCGATAAGATGACTGTATTCTTCTGTTTCAAAAAAGTGTAAGCCTTCTAGTTCACACAATCAAAATATTATATCTTTATATCAGGTAAAATGCTGTCTATAATAATTTCCAAAATTGTGTAAACTAAAAGTTGGTATGACATCCAGTGCTGGAATCTTGCAGTTTATGCAATGGTTAATAGTAAGATGACTGTCTGTTATATGCCTTCCAACAATCCAAATGTATGTCAATTCTTACCTAGCTGGTTTAATTTCGTCTATAATAATTTCAAAAAGATATTTGAATAAATGGGAAATATAGTGACCCCGGATTCTACATATTAGCCGTCAATTCTTAATACAAGGTTCATTTACCATAAATAACATATAAATTAATTGTTAATTTAACAATATTTGCTGCTCGCTGTCTCATTGCACACTAAGCCCAATTCACATTATAGGTCAGGTCACGGTTCGGTCTCGGACTGATCACGGTCAAGGAAATTTGTCTAGTGTTCACACTGCACTGTACGGTCATACCGCGGCCATACAACAGTCTTCTATTAGCTACAGTGCACACATTCCCATTCCTACCTAATGTTTAATAACTTTTCAAAAACGGATCTAGCCATGATGGCCCTTATTTTAGATGAGGAAGAAGAAAATAAAATAGCAAGTAAGCGTAGGCGTATATGGGTGCATCAAATGTTAAGTAAACGGAAAACAGAGGGAGTTTTTTACCTTGTATAGAGAGCTAATGGATGACGAAACCAATTTTTTTCAATATTTTCGGATGCCCAGGTAGGTACCAATTTCAATACGTACGTACACGATTTCTTAGAATGAACAAAACAGACCGCGTGTTTGACACAGCGGACAGGTCTCGATTCGGTCAAAAGATCGTTGCGAAGAATTGCCGCGGTCAGGTGAGCGTACCGTGCCTTGCCTGTGACCGCTGGTGTGCACAGGTGCATTGAAAATACATGCTACAATATTTGACCGGACCGGGACCGGAGCGAGACCGAACCGTGACCTGACCTATAATGTGAATTGGGCTTAAACGTACCTATGTCAAATAAAAAAATGTTATTACCTAAGTGTTTTCATATTTGTTATGTAAGCATAACAAATATGAAAACTAAAAAATACAAAATAACAAATAAATACCTGCAAATACAAAAATCATAAATCATATACATTATAATAAAAGAAAGCCTACAAAACACACAGAAAACGCTCTTCGCGTTATTATTTTACCAAAGATCTAAGTATACGCAAGAATATTTTCACACTATTGTAAAATTTTAGTTCTTACATTTGCTTCATATTTCATATTATAAAACGTCATCAACATCAAATATCAATGGCATGCAGTTCCTCTTGGCATTATTGGGAATAAATATTATTGATGGTGGCGCTGCGATCAACAATTTGTGACGTCAGAAACGGGATAAGATTTTGACATCGCATTGACATTTTCCTTCGTTCTCGAATCTCGATTCTATTTACAACAAGTGAACGTTCCGATTTAATTCCGCTTCTGACGTCACACGGTTTGTTACTATTCTAGCCACCAGAGGGCGGATCGTTAATATTTATTCTAGTGACCTTAATTTATTCCCCATAAATACTTTTATTTGATTTTAGATAATGAAAACAACTCACACAGTGAAGATTTGTTTTAAGAAACTTATTTTAATCTAAATTGTTAATTTTGACATTTTTGAAAACAAATTGCCTCAGTATTACCTCTTGCTTCAATCGAAACTTCTACATAGGACGTTCATTTAACAGTTCATATTTTTATTAATTAAATGACAAAAAGTAGAAAACAATAATATAGCTAAGTACCTATGTATTATATTCGTTTAAAAAGAGGCCTTGTACCACTCGTTCTATTGGAGTACTGCTCGCTGCGCACGTCGTTTCCCAAATACACTCGTGATAGACTGGTAGAACAGGCCCTCTTATTAAACTAGTGTAATTATGTGTTATTTTATTTTAAGTAAGTATTTACTGCATGTTTTTTAAATACTATACAATATAAAAGTTTAGTTTTGCGTTGCAGGTTACCTACCTGCAGAAGAGATATAATTATTAGTTAATTTAATTTTCTTTGGTATTGAAAGTTTAGTATCGGTTTAGTATTAATTCACTTTCGAATATGACGTTAGGCATGGTTAGGCTTTTTGTGTAATCCGTTTTAATGATTGACGTAAATTCTTTAACCATATAATGTAAGAGACAGAAAATTATCCGATTTGACAATGTGGGCAGGAGTAGGTAGTCGTCGTTTCTTGTCGCTATGTTGTTCCAGACCCTTGAAGAAACGTATTTAAATTATCCCTAATTTGAGAATCGTCTACCATTAAATTATCTGCAGACTGCAAGCGGTGGATCAAGTAAAGAAAATTAAAGATAAAAACTAACTAACATGAGACAATCGGAAGGAGTATACCAACCCCAATCTTCGGTATTTCATCGTATCCATTGTTATTATCTGCTAATATGGAATGCATCAGAAAAGATGTAACCCCCGGCTTGTCAAGTAACGAATAATATTATTGTACCATAAACACTATCATATCATCGGAATTTGTATTTTTGCAACAGTAGGGCGTATAATATGCTGTGCTTATCACATTGGATAAACAAGATTAGGATGAAAAACCGGATTATTGACGTCATTAAAAATCCTGACCTTGTCAAAGCGCATTCAACTAGACTAAATTCATATATTTATGCAGGTATGCAGACTGCAGCATTTATTTTAATTACGGCGTCGTATAACCCCTAGCAAACAGTGTTAGCTGAAATAAATAAATTCATCGATACAACATATCAGCCCAGCTATAAATTGTCCCGTGACAATCAATGACATCAAGTGTGTATTTCATGTACAGAGTGTTTAATATTAACATTAATCAGAGGCGGCCATGCTTTTTTGGCAGCAGGTCGTAGTTTGGTTCGTACGCTTCATAGCAACCAGTAATAATCCGTATTAGTAGCTAGTTGAATCAAATATAGACAAACTTTTCATTTTGCACAGCCACCCTTGATTAATGTTTATATTAAACACCCTGTATAAAGCAATGAGCGGGAACGAAGCTTTTGCCCACAGTCACGTGTTTTGCAGTATCCGTCTCTCTCTCTCTTTAGTCTGGGTCAATTAAGAACACTTATATTATGTACTCCATCCATAAGATTATTACGTCTATGATTTAACTGAACCGAAGCTTAAATTCGAACTAAAAAATTGATAAGTGCAAAGTAAAAGTTTCATTAATACTTGATACATTTTCTTCATTATTGTAGGTATTAAATTGTATTTGCTACCATCAATCAAAAAATATATAGCTACAGCACGCGTAATAGAGGCCGTTTTGGTGGTCCACCAAACAATCTAGCAGGGTACAACGATGAAAAACTAACATTAAAGAGACTCAAACCAAATTTAAGACAGCAATGACAGATTTGAATATATAAATAATGTATACAGGCATACAGGGTGTTTCCTAAGTATTTGTAGAAAATGCAGGAGGTGATTCCTGGGCGAAAATTAAGGCTACTTTTTCGTATAAAACTTGTACCGTAATATGCTTCCCTGGAGAGTTGCGCCTCTTCAAAAACGGAGTAAAAATTTGGTTTTTAATTTTTATCTCAAATTTGGACAAAGATAGAGAAATACAAATAAGTGGGCGTGTTCTACTAACAGGAACGCTCTTCATGGGTATTTTCTTTTACCACCTGTATTATTAGAAAGGGATGAACCTACAAGCCCTGTTCATTTTTTTTAGAACTGCACCGGAATTTTTATTTTCAAAAATACGCATAAGAAAGCCTATTAATTCATTTAGAAAATTATTTGTCTCTTTTATTTTTATCGTGAGACTAATATAGTTTTCGAGTAAAAAATTAAAATCAATTGTAATGTAGGTACGCCTCAGTTTTGTGAGTTGTACTAAATTTCTAAAAGAAAAATGTCTACGTAGGCGTTTGTGTATCTTTCCATGATCAATAATGTATCCAATTATTATCAAAAACAACAAAACACAAAAAATGAAATCCGCCTACCTAGACTTTTTATTTTAGAAATTTAGTACAACTTCTCACAAAAATGAGGCACATTACAATTGATTTTAATTTTTTACTCGAAAACTATTAGTAGGAATTCACAATGGCCGCAAGCATAAGAAATACATAATTTATAAGAATCACGTAAATTTGGATAATACTATGTTTTCTAATGACGTTGTTCACAATGCTAGTTGTCTTATGTTATGTTTACGGGTATACATAATTTTCCATAAGGACTACAAAGTTGGATTATTTTAACTTTTTACGTAAATCTTACTAAATAAATACATTTGTGGCGAATCGTTGTGACCGCGTTGCGCAGTTGTTTGACGTTGTGCTTTGTTAACTTTAGAGAAAGTAATCCTACCAGTTCTTCAAACAACGTTGGTGTCATTCTTGTGTATGTAAAAAACCATTCGGTGTCGTCTAGTCGCATTTTAATTATCAACTTTTGGAATTCGCCCTTTTTCTCTCTATTTCTGTTTATTGGACGAACCCACCAACGTCTGTTCTGGTTTGGTTTTGACAAACTTGCAGCCTGTCATTGCCCTTGGCTTGCATTCGTTTCAGTAACAGTAACAATAATAACTATTTCTTGCATTTCACTCATAGTAAACGCATGCAGAAGATGAGATGACATATGATACCAATTACGCTGAGTAGGTTATGGTTTGTGACTAATGTTATGTATTTTTTAAGGACATTGTATGCACGTAATATTTTACGGTTATACTATGTTTAAATAAAATTATAGATTTATGTATTTCTTATGCTTACGGCCATTGTTAATCCCCACTGAGTCTCACGGTAAAAATAAAAGAGACAAATAATTTTCTAAATGAATTAGGCTTTCTCATGCGCATTTTTAAATTAAAAATTTCGGTGCATTAAAAAGTTCTAAAAAAATATCAACAGAGGTTGTAAGTTTCATCCCCTTCTAACAATACAGGTGGATAAAGAAAATATCCACAAAGAGCATTCCTGTTAGTAGAGCACGTCCACGTATTTGTATTTTTCTATCTCTGTCCAAATTTGAGATACAAATTAAAAACCAAATTTTTACTCCATCTTTGAAGAGGCGTAACTCTTCAGGGAAGCATATTAGGATACCTTTTATTATACAACAAATAAATTATAAATTATAACGAAAGGTACAGCTAGTATAATTAAATGTGTTTGGTTCTTGCGATAGTCTGAACAAATACACCTCGAGCAAGGCATATATTACTTAAAATTTTTGCTTTGCTATCGCACGCGTGCTTGTTGCCCCTTGAAAACTGCCCGATGCAACAAACACTTGTGTGACAGCGCGAGATAATTTTTTGTAATATGCCTTGCACTTGTTATATTGTACTATATGACAAATGTTGTAAAAAGATTGAACATTTAAAACTGAATAATTATTCTTTATTGGAACTGCACCGAAGTTAGCTAACATTAACAACCTGCAAGATTTTAAACAGGCTAGTCAAAACATTAATCAGTTAGATAAGTTGAGTGATTCCTTACAACATTAAATTAATGTACAGCAGCAGCATCAAAATCATTTCATCAACATTTATTACTTGTAATTTATTATTGTTTTAATTTTAGCACTTCAGGGTATTGTAAAATACACGATTAGTAAAAATTTTCATAGGATATTGCTTATGAAATCAACCACGTATTACTAATAGAGATACAACTATATGTCAGCTTCAATCGTGTGACTTCTCACATGTCTTTATCATAATTAATAAATAGCTCTGTTTAGATTTTAAGAGACACTCGACTTGACTACTTCGACTTGATTATTTCAATTTCGACAACCACTTCTTGTTATACTTTCACACTTAGTACAAATAAATGTATTTATAATATCACCAGTATTTACCAACAAATCGATCGTAATAAATTGTTAATCATCGCTTCAGTGCAAACGTCTTTTAGTGTCGAGCTCCAGGCATAACACTCCCTTCTACATAGCCAGTTTTGTAGTAGGTACAATAGGGATTGATAGGGATATTACAATACGCTTGGAGAAAAAATACTACTTTTTCACCTGCGAAAGCTATTTTCTGATGCTCGAGAAAATTACAAACGTCTCAAGTGGTAAACTTTTCTTTCGCTTGAAAAAAATACTACTTTTGTAACTTGTAGTGATAAAATACATATACAATTATTGCATTTGTGCTATTAATAATAGTACTCGTATATTTATTTATTTTCTGTTAAAATGTTACATTTTTCTATGTGCAATACATAATGCAAACATAATGCTATTTGAAAATTATATCAAAGTACCCAAAACTTATCGCTCGATTGTATATCTACAAAGCCAAAGAACTAGGTATTTTGTTTTATCAGAAGAATAGTTTTTACTTTAGCCAGTTTAAAATAGAAGTTTATAAACTAAACCAAGAACTCTTTTATTTCCTTGAATCGCTATAAGTAAATTATCCAACTTTTTTGGACTGTTTATATTGACTAACTCTCTAGTTTATAAACTACCCAATGTGCCATTTAACCGTAACATTTACAATAACAAACATCACCGTCAAGGTGAGGCCCGGCCTCACCTGCCTCATGCCACCGATCGCCACTGGGATACCTACAAGTTTACGCGAAAAAGTAGCCTTAAGTTTCGCCCAGGAATATCCTCCTGCATTTTCTACACGTACTTAGGAAACACCCTGTATACCTAGTACAGCTACGTTTAGATTAAAATAAAATACATTCAGGTTAATTAATACAGAGGAGTTAGTTGTTATATTGTTAAACTATATGTAACAAATTGTATTACTTATAATTTAATATGATGTATCGTTTGTTGCAAGTGGGTCTTTGGGAGACTAAACCAAAATATCCCTAAAAGGGTTTAGTCCATTTGCTGAGAATACCTCTGTATGTCATTCGTTTAACAGAGGTTCATCAATTTGAATATTGTTGGTAATTGTCCAGTGATTAAAGAAAAGTTGGGTAATAGTAGGGTGCTGAACACGTTTCCGATAGTATAAATACTAGTAAGTGGTTACTAATCATAGTAATCATTATTTAGTAAGACAGATACGAATCAAAATATTTTAAACTATCCAAAAAAGAATAGGGAATTTTAGGTTTTTTATATTTTTTAAAAACAGATTTACATTATTTTATAACACGAAGTAAATGAATAATTAAATAACATCACTAGTTAAAGTATATGGCATGACTTATATACTAAAATACCAATATATGACTCCTTATATCTAAAATTTTAAACAGCAGACGCAATAATTTACGTTGCAATATTAGAATACTTATTACGACAATCAATAATGGCTACACTTCTGCAATAGCAGTAAATGCAACAAGATATTCCAGCTCTTGCACACTTTAGACATGAGCAACTAGGTATAAGTTCATTGCTGAAAGGAAACAGTGAAATTGTACGTGAAGGCTGTAGACAATCACCTACATCTTCGTAATCAAACTGTATAGAATCAAGTTGCATGATGTCATCCTTTAAACATGTTACAGCTTACAGATTCTAGCATGGAACTTGAACCTTGAATGCGCAGTGGTAAAAATTAAAGTAAGAGTGGGGACCGCAATTGCGAAACTGTTTCCGTGGTGTTCACTTGGATCATTTCGCCGAATATCCAAAACGCCGATTCTATATTTTGAATGCCCAAACCGCCGACTGGGTCCATAACGTCGACTACTATGCAAAGACCATTTCGCCGAAAATGTCCAAAACGCCGACGAACGTACATTGGACATTCCGGCGACCGTGCCCAAAACGCCGACCAATGTTAAACGACGCCACGGACAGCGTCGAAGCCGAATAACTGCCGAACCTTGCGTGTCCGATGCACGCAATATTTAGCAATAGACACTTTGCCGACAGCGGCCAAAACGCCGAAACGAGACTATGACCAAAACGCCGACAATTTCCAAAATGCCGAACTCTCCAAAAGGACACTTTGCCGACCACGACCAAAACGCCCAATCAAGATTATGGCCAAAACGCCGACCGTGTCCAAAATTCAGAACTCTCAAGGGACAGTTTGCCGACTACGACTAAAACGCCGAACTGGCATGAAGGACAATGTGACCTTCAGTACTTCCGCAATCTATGATTGCAAGTGCTATTGTTTAATATTTTAACACATCTCAGTAAATTTTTATATGAGTTATTATAGTCGTAAGAACTCCTACCTGGAATCGTGGCAATAAATTTTTACTTCCGGTACCGCCGGAAATGACCCCAAGTTTCTTATTTCAAATGGAACACCCATTACAGAGCATTGCAATATCTACAAAGAAGTCGGTTTTGCAGGCACTGTCATAATTTAATAAACGTGATAAGTCTGGTATAGCTGCCAGTTTTGCAATTTTTTGCGACTAATATCAAATACTATTTATACGATACGCTTAACACAGGACACTCCGGGTAAAAACTTGTGACATGAGTTTGCGCCCCATAGTGTATGAGAAAGCGCGAAGACAAATTTTGACATATAAAACTAGTTTTTTCAGTCAAATTACCTTGGCAACATGCAGAGCTAGTAATATAATTTTTGCGCTACTGAGCTGTATTTCATTGTTTACCGCGGCTGTTTCCAAGACAGTAAGTTATGTTTACTAGTTGCTAAGGATAAAGTCGTCGGTAAAATACTTTGGGGTTCTAGAACGGTAAGTAAATTTATTCAAAACGAATGTGCCATGTAATTTGATAAATTAATGTCAGTCACAAACGTCAGTTTAGTTAAATAAAATGAATGCAATTTCCAATGTTAGTTAAAACAAATCCTGGAGCTTTTAATTTCTCATTTCTTGTAACAAAGTACGCCAGCAACGATTTTTCACCAATATTTGTACTTTTCTTGGTACACCAATTTTTAAAATGATTGTAGTTACCTTCATAGCGTCTCTCTGGACTTATCAGGAATAAGAACCGAACACCCCAGATTCCAAGCTTCTTCTATTTCGTTTTCGGAATCATTTTCATTAATTTTTAGCACGGAACTCAAAATAATTTTCACAAAAAACTGCAATGGCGGTAACTGTTTACAGATTGCTATAGAAACGCAATATATCAATCGACAATACGGCAACGTGATGTGGTGACTGATAATTATCGCATTTGAATCCGTATTAATTATTAATTTATTAAAAATTCTTTTTACCGAGTTCAGTAGCGCAAAAAACGTCATAAGCATCACGAACGTTAAGGACTACCGATCTCAGACAATAATTGGAGTCGTCGCTGCGCTCCTCCTCCAAACTATTGTCTTCGATCGGTAAAACGTCCTTACCGTTCTTAATACTTAATATACTATTTTTTCTTATTTTATTTGAAAAAACTTATTTTTTTTTAGTAAATATTGTTAGATTTTGTAGTTTTTGCCCAATGAATCAGAAATCGTTACAAATAGCCATGAGGATGTAACATATAAAAAGAGAAGTAATTATTTAAGCGGTTTTTTAAACATTCAGGTGGTTACATCGGGCAATAGTAAACTTTCTTAGTGGTAATTAATTAATTATAGCAGTAAAACATGACCAGTGTAATATAAAAGAATTTAGTCGGCAGGGGCGTCGTTAGGAAATATGCTTTGGGGGGGCGCAACTAAAAAAAAGGTCACAAAGTTTACTTATTTATTGCACCAGCATAATTAACTCTAATTAAATTTAACTTAATTAATGACATAGTGCGTTTATACTATTTGCTTACTCGTGTGATACAGTTTGTCTTTTGAAAAAAGATCGAATGTCGGTCATTGTATAGTGGAAATCGGAACTGGCAATTAGCTAAAAGACACTCATGATAGATACAAGCAAAGTAGAAAAAAACTTGTACTATTAACCTGCTACCTGTAATGTGTAGTGAACTGAACATGCCCAAGAGAAGGAAAAGCAAGGGTGCATGAGCATGATACAATTTTCCAAGAACCACCTTAAACTTTGGGTAGTAGTTTAAACGTTTATGGTTGTTATTGCAGCCAATTAAAAACAAATTTTTTAAGTATCTTTATTTAATTTTTGTACTTAGTGAATTTAAAAAATATCTATTATGGGACCCAAGAATTCGTTCTGTCGCAAACAGCTAAAATTACTTTACTGCATTGCCCTTGCTTCTTTTATAGTTGACAGCAATAAAACTCGGTAGGATCCCGATGGACAACGTGTTGAGAAATTTCCTAAAATGCATATTTGCCTGCTTTCCAAAGCGCACTACTGCCCTATATGGAATAGTGTTTTTTCTTATCGGTTGAAATTTAATTTAAATTTAATTATTTATCAAGGGATTGGGGGTTCGCAGAACAGCATTGAGGGGGCGCGCACCCCCCCCCCCAAAGATGGTCTAGCGACGCCCCTGTTAGTCGGTTATTTAACCCTACAGCGGCAGTACAAAACTTGGGTGGCGGAAAAAAAGTCTCCGGAAAAAAGTGCCGGAAAAAAAGTGCCGGAAATAAAGTCCTCGGAAAAAGTCTCCGGGTAAAAAAGTCTTCGGGTAAAAAAGTCTCCGAAAAAAAGTCCACGGGTAAAAAAGTCTCCGGAAGAAAAGCCTCCGGGTAAAAAAGTTCCCGGGTAAAAAAGTTCCCGGAAAGAAAGTACCCGGTACAAAAAGTCCCCAGAAAAAAGTCCGTATAATTTGAAAAATAAAAGTCGAAATACTCGAAATAAATATAATTATTATTTCTATAAAATACAATACTTTATAAATTTAAATTAATGCTCTGACCATACGTTGTCTGATGTTGTGGTCGACCAAGGGAACATGGAAAAAATGTACAATTTGAAGAATAAAAGTCAAAATACTGGAAATAAATATAATATTATTATTCCTATAAAATACAAAGTTTATAAATTTAGATTAATGTTTCAAGTATGTCCGTTGTCTGATGTCGTGGCTGATTGCTAGAAGAAAATCCGGAATATCTCGATAAACTTATATATTATATCCGTCGCCAATTCCTGTCTCATTTTTAAAATGAGGGTCCAGCTCGATGGATGTCTCCTTTGTCGACCACAATATCAGACAACGAATATGTTCGGAACATTAATTTAAATTTATAAACTTTGTATTTTATAGGAATAATATTATATTTATTTCGAGTATTTTGATTTTTATTTCTTTTTTTCTGGGAACTTTTTGTATCGGGTAATTTTTTTATTCCGGGGACCTTTTTACCGGGGGACTTTTTTTCCGGGGGACTTCTTTTCCGGGGACTTTTTTCTGGGGACTTTATTTCCGGAACCTTCTTTCCGGGGATTCTTTTTTCCTAGATTCACAAAACTTACTACAACGGTAGATTAAATAAGTATCCAGTGCAATTATTAGTTGAGTGGTAAAATGATTGAATGGGCAGTTAGATAAATAGTTCGCCAGTTCTCGGTATGGGGCAGACCTTCTATGGTAAAACCTGCTCTTATTGTACAATAAGTTTAAAGTAAAATCTACTTTTTAGTATTATTCGGAATAATTTTTTAAGTTTGACCACAAAATTTAGGTCTATAACAGTTTTATTTAGTATGTATTCTTAGTTTTACTAAATGCATATTGGATATATCTTAAATAAAAACATTTAACAGACCGATCATATTTTTACTGAGAAGCATTTACAGAACTAGTATACTAGTATACTTATCCTAAGATTTTGAATTTACCTAGTACCGATTCTGATTTAATAACTCTACACGCGTTACTGCCCATTTAATCATATTACTGCTCAATTGAACTTTCACACATTCAAATATTTATTGAGCTACTAATTTGAAAAAATGTTACTCCTCGTTTTCTTTTTTTTAACTGGTCATATTTTACCGCCCCATCTGTTATGGAACATACAATTTGTACTTTCTTACTGACCGAAACTGCAATATATTACCGCCCCTTTAATCACAGGCCCCTTTTTGTTAATCAAAGTATGAAAGAAGTTTAAATATAAAACTTATTTAGTGTTATAGCTCTGCATTCTCCTAAATTGCTAAATTTACATCACGTAAACAATGCACGTTTGCATTTCAGAGTATAATAAGCAACTTTGATATTTTAAATGAAACGCATTGTTATACAATTGAATTCATTCATTGCCTATCACATAGTATAAGGTAGTCATATAGGTAAAATGTACGGTTGATGAGAAAATCGCGAACTTCCGCTGCGTTAGTAAATTAGATGCTCGTCTCTCTTCTAATAAATTCAGCAGTATTGTGAACTTCCTCCAGGCTCAGGGAAACTGTTCTTGGAAAAAAATGATTGAAAATAGTATACCATGCTACCTTTCTTCGCACAGCTGTTACTGCTTAGTAGGTACCTATTATTGTATAAACCTGAAGCCCCACGTCTTGAGCTTTCTTTTTTAAACACTTGCAAAATTTAGATGACTACATAAGCATAACTAATATTGTTTTGATTTTATGCGGGTGCAGAATGTACATTTGTTATCAAAGTTACGATCACTCTCTATTATCAAGGCACTATTTCCTGATTTCCGCCCAATTGGAATTAGAATGAGAATCCGATTATTTTAAATAGGCTTTAAATAGGCGCTTAACAAGAAAGTATGAAAGAGCATATTTTGACAGATCTGTGCACTGCACTCGGGGTGTACTAATGCCATTGTGCGCTGGGTCATTTTTGGCAATTAATAAGTAAGATACGAACAAATGTTTGTTTTTGTATAATACTGTACAAGTGCACAGATATCGGTAAAGATTAAGGCGGGTTGTAAAAAATTACAAACATATAAATACGACACGAACTAAGAAAATGTTTTAAAAAGTTTTGCTTAAGAATTCCAGGCAGAGGCACTTACAGGGAGAAAATATTTAACTATTTAACAAAGTATTTACTTATACAATAATATTTTAAGTAGGTAGTACGGTCCAAGGCTTTTGTCTAGTATAAAAGGGATGTAAAATGTAAGCTTACTTGCTGTGGATACCGCAGAAGGATGTTTCGGATTAACTAATAATTACAGATCTGCAACTTTGCTCTCAATGTACCTGGTTCTTTCATTCCTACGAAATACTGGGTGTTACAAACCGACCGGATAATAATTACAGCACACAATTCTACGTTGAAAAACAAGGAAAAAACTCTAACATCAATTTCGTCTTCCACGCAGGGTCTTTAAACTATAAGCACTTAAAGGCTTTTTTAATTTGGCAACGCTGTCGAATTTAAGTCTAGCGGACACATGCATGTAGTTACCCTTGATACTGCTATCAATTTTTATTTCCCTATTACATTCTAAAAAATCACACCAGCTTATAATGCATTGTTGCAACGTTGTCAAAAATTATAAACAGCAAAGATTTTGCATTCTTAAAAATGAAATTATTTTAACTAATAACCGAAATGTTATAATTTATATCTGATTATTTATTTTAATTGTTGAACTATGTATTGTTGATAGTATTTAAATGTATTTCTCAACCATAGTCGAAATAAATCTCAAAGTTTGAGCATTAATAACTCCTTAACCAAATGGTTAACACTTAATTGATATTAGAGTTTTTTGCTTATTTTTCAACGTAGAATTGCGTGGTGTAATTATTATCCGCTCGATTTGAAACACCCTGTATAGGGTTGCGTGGGGGAAATTTGAACCGCGTGTTACCGACTTCAGGAAACCGCGTTCCATAAATAATGATATTTCAGGAATGTGTTGTTTACGGAACGATTAACCAAGATCTTGGCTACAGTGGTTAATTCATGGAACATACTATAAGTTTGCTTCTTGTATTTGAATTTTGGCGGCGTATACAAAACCACGCCTGTTTTGGCCAATCAGATGAATAGATGTAGTATGGGTTGTATAACTTTAAATTTGTAGTTTTTCCTAAGAGTTTTTCAAAGCACTGGAAGGGAACCCAATCTAGAATGCCGAGGTAATGAATGTCGTCATATTTCCTTCATACCAGTTCGGCATTTTGGACACGGTCGGCGTTTTGGTCATAATCTTGATTCGGCGTTTTGGTCGTGGTCGGCAAACTGTCCCTAGCGAGAGTTCGGAATTGTGGACACGGTCGGCGTTTTGGTCTTAATTTTCATTCGGCGTTTTGGTCATGATCGGCAAACTATCCCTTGCGAGAGTTCGGCATTTTGGACACGGTCGGCGTTTTGGCCATAATCTTGATTCGGCGTTTTGGTCGTGATCGGCAAAGTGTCCTTTTGGAGAGTTCGGCATTTTGGAAATTGTCGGCGTTTTAGTCATAGTCTCGTTTCGGCGTTTTGGCCGCTGTCGGCAAAGTGTCTATTGCTAAATATTGCGTGCATCGGACACGCAAGGTTCGGCAGTTATTCGGCTTCGACGCTGTCCGTGGCGTCGTTTAACATTGGTCGGCGTTTAGGGCACGGTCGCCGGAATGTCCAATGTACGTTCGTCGGCGTTTTGGACATTTTCGGCGAAATGGTCTTTGCATAGTAGTCGGCGTTATGGACCCAGTCGGCGGTTTGGGCATTCAAAATGTAGAGTCGGCGTTTTGGACATTCGGCGAAATGTCCAGACCCCGTCTACGCAATTCGCGTCCAATGCTAGAATCTGTAAGCTGTACATTTAAATGTACATAAATGTTGTAGTAGACACTGGAGGCACTGGTTGGTGGGAGATCTTCTATGGAAATGTTTTTCTCATGTGTGTAAAGAAACATTCGTAATTCGTCCATTGTTTTACAAACTGATCCCTTTTTCAAAACTTGTACGAGATATTCTTCAGCTAATGGTATCGACTGCTCTATTATTACTTCACTCGCCGGAATTCCGAAGTTTGTGAGAAATACTTCAGGTGTACTTGCTATTCCAGCATGTTTTGTACCTACTTTGCTAGTGCAGTCTGATCCAGTTAGGAATTATAAAGCAGGAAGTACATGCCATATTGCAATTCGTTCAGCCATTATATATGTAGTAGTAGCGCTCAAACGCTTTGAGATATTGACTTGAAATTTGGAACACTTCAATGCGACATTATTTCGCATATTTTACAGTACAGAAAAAAATGTTTTGACTCATACTTTCGGGGCCCGGCCGCCATTTTGAATTGTCTTAAATTGTAATAGGGGTAACGCAATACATACCCCTAGTACCAGTTAAGAAAATTCAAGATGGCGGCCGGGCTCTGAAAGTATGAGTCAGAGAAAATTGTCTATACAGTAAAATGTGCGAAGTAATGTATGTCGTATTGAAATGTTCCAAATTTCACATTAATATCTCAAAGCGTTTGAGCGCTACGACTTTGGTCCAATCTTTAATAGCCACCCTGTATATTGTAATTACGAATGTTTCTTTGCAAATGCGAAAAACATTTCCCTTGAAAATCTCCCACCAAGCAGTGCCTCAATTAGATCACACATTTTAAGGGCTTTCAGTGAGTATTTTATACGATTTATTCTAAAGTTAAGTAAGAGATTATAATATAAAGGTAAGTAGTAGTAAAAAAAATGCACAGATCTCGCAATTCTTGCAACCATCGGAGGGTGTTGAAAACAAACACGATGTATATTTAATACGGTAATCGAATATACAGTGTGTAAAAATTGTGGTGCAGGTTTCAGGTAATGCAAGATATCGCACTAAAAAGGAAACTGATTTTGATTTTGTATGTAGGTAATCAATAATAAAATTTTTCAAGTTGAAGGGCAGCTACAGATTTAGGATACGACGGAGAGATGCACGTTCGTGTTTTAAACAATAGTTTTGAGCAAAACTTTAATTAATGTCTATAAACCAAATACGGCTTACAATTCGTGGTATACGATTGGCGATTGGCTAAACAATAAATTATTAAAAAAATAATATTTTGGTGGCCTTGTGCTGTTTTCTGTAATGCTAGTAGACAACATGATGGAAAACGGGATAATTATTCAGATGTGAAAATCTTACAGCGATCATTAGAAAAACACAAGTTTAACGAACACATTTCTTCAGCCTGAAAACTTGTTCTTTTGGGAAAACAAAATATTCCTGCGGTAGCTTGACTTTATTTTAGTTACATTTTTAATAAAGGCTGTACTTTGAAGCTATAGATTAAATTTAGACAGCATTTATTCTAAATTTATTAGGACACTATTTATTATTTTATTATTTTTTAGTTACAAATGTTGGCGAAATGGAAAAGTTGTGTTACACCCTGTATATTCTAACTTGGTAATAAACACCTCATTGAGTGTTGCTGGATATTTACATTTATAGTTGATATAATTTGGCAGTATACTTTATGGTTACCAATTTGGAACTTTGACGGCTGTAAGTTCAGGAAGCGTTTGCCAGCTTTTTTGTCTTAGTTTTGTCCAAGGAATAACTTTACCTGAAACTTGCACCACCATTTTTATAGATTCTGTATAATGAACATGGTTTTAATTTATAATGGTTTATTATAACGTTAACAATACAAATATTCGACAAATACCAAACAGACTGTTATAACAGACTAGTATACCGAGTGGTTGGTATGAGAACAGGAAGTTCACATTGCATATATATATCACGTTTATCCGAATTCCTGCTCCTAATTGTTATGGAAAAAATTGGTAATGGTAGTAAACTAAAGAGAATAATATTCCGCGTTAAAAATTCTTTGTGTACCTACTACTATTTCTTTAACATAACAATATAAAATTTAAAAATGTAGCTATTCAAAAAATACGAGGTGCTGCACTTGTCAAAACAAAAAATACTCATATTTTTCGAATGTACCTTCATATTTAAATTTTCTATATTTATTTTTATATTATTTATTATACAAAGAATTCTTAAAATTGAACGACGCGGAATATTATTCTCTTTAATTTGGTACCATTACCAATTTTTTCCATAAAAATGGCGAGGAGGAATTCGCATAGATGTAATAAACAATGTAAACGGCCTATGTTCAGGGGTATGACCAACCACTCGGTATAAATGTTGCTTACTGGGCTAAAGTAATAAACTAAGTGAATATACAGGGCGTAGAATTGAATTATGCGACATAGAGGGATTTTAATTGTAAAATGTTAAAAGTCCCTTATTTTTAAAATTGAACTCTATACGGAATATCATTCTCTTTAATTTGGTATACCAATACTTACCAATTTATTTCATGAAAATGGGGAGCTGCGCGGAATATTATTCTCTTTAATTTGGTACCATTACCAATTTGTTCCATAAAAATGGGGATTCGCATAAACGTGATAAGCAATGTAAACGGCTTATGTACAGGGATATGACCAACCACTCGGAATAAATGTTGCTTACTTGGCTAAACTAATAAACTAAGTGAATATACAGGGTGTCGAATTGACTTACGCTACATAGGGAATTCAATGGTACAATTTTAAAAGTTCCTTATTTCGGGGGCAAAACCCTCAGCTTGGCACAATTTTGCAAAGATGCTTATAAGCTGTTCTGCAGCTCGATTACCCAAGTGTTTAATTGCGCAATCAAAAGATATAATTTTAAAATGAGAATAAATCAAAAACGAATTAATGCTTTAAGACAAAATCACTTAAGACTTTTACTACAGGTAGTACAATATAAGTGTTTATATTATAATATAATATTACAGAATATCAGAAAAGCATAAGAAAATTTGGTAAAAATAGATTATTATTACGTTCTGAACATTTTGTATTTTTTGGTTTTGTTTTCTTTTCGAGTGAAGGTATCCACAACAAAAATATTTTCGGATATTTTCTAAGGACAGAATTAACGCTTCTGCGCAACCGCATACAGAACAACGCGTGCTGTCCGACAACGCAACCAACTCCGCATGCTCGCACCCTGCTTAGATGCCGCGTGACGATATTTCGTGACGCGAGAACGTATAACTCGCCTCCTTATAGGTGTTTTCAACACTAAAAAAATATTGTCAGAATAGTTACCTATGTTATTAGGAGTATAAGCAAAGCTTTATGTGCTGTGGCTGGTTGACTGCCGATCGTATAGCGAGGCAGCCAAATCAGCCGAAGCACATAAAGCGCTTATACTCTTAATAATATATGTTATTTTTTCTCCAAACGTGTAAAATTATAATACAAAAATAAGCATGTAATTAACAAGGTTATTTCGGGAAACATTACACTTATACGAAAATCGCATTGCCTGATAGACACTTTCTAGATATTACCGTAGCAACCCACCTAACAACAAATTATATATGCTTAGGCATATAATAGTACCTATGTTAAGCCCGTTTGTAACATTCAATTATTTAGTACAAGTTTCAGTAATTTTTTTAGGAACTAAAAAATTGATCGATTCATACAACCATTTCATCAATTTTTTCGTCCTTAAAAAAATGGAATGAAAAGTGTCCTATTTTGTTTACCTACTATAAATATTTACTGTCATCTGCAACTGTCATTGCTGCCATTAGCAATAGAAATAACGTTAATAGCTGCAGCAGCCAAAACCAATATGTCTGTTAAATTCTCATCCATTTCAAAAGCGATTCTGAATAGTTTAGATTCAAGACAATATTACTGTTAATCTGTCAATTTTTTAGTTCCTAAAAAAATGACTGAAACTTGTACTAAATAATTGAATGTTACAAACGGGCTTTATATACCAAGGGACTAAAGTACAACTTTTAATCCCCGAGGGTGAAAGTTTAATGCCTGAACGAGCGCAGCGAACGAGGGCAGTAAATAACCCGATGGATGAAGAAGTACTTTAGTCCTGCGGTATATATATTATTTTTTACACGACCTAAAGGGCTTAATTGCAAAAATTTACGAATTTTTCAAAAGCAATCGCATATGCTGTGGTAGATAGGTGAAAATCGCAATTATTAAAATCTCATCTCAAAAGCATCGTAACCTAGGCGATTTCTAAACAACCGGTAGCCATTCTAAAATTGTGGTCGTGTTTTAAGAAAATTCTTGAAAATGGGTGATTTGAAAGACATTGACGAAGCGACAGCGATTGTGACGTTGGATTTATTACCCCCAAAGTCGTGAAAATTATACGAAAAAGCGTATCAAGACTCTTTTGAATGGTGTGTGGGTAAAGACATTGAAAATTACACAGAGAGAGTAGTATTTCTCGTTTATTTTGCCGAAAAGGTAAAAATCTTGGAAGCATCAACGTTATGTTCGCTCTTTTCAATGTTAAAAGCTACCATGAGAGTGAAGAATAATATTGAAATTGGAAACTTCTCTAAGGTGACTGCATTTTTGAAACGTCAGAACGACATGAAATAAAATTTTGAACTTTTTTGTCATTTGCTGTACTTTTACTCCCTTGGGAGTAAAATGGCCACTTTACTCCCTGTTTTGAGGGAGTAAGGTAGGTCTTTATATATAGGTCGTGTAAAAAGTACTTTATCTGCTTAAGCATATAAATGAAACTTCTACTAGCAACATTCTGTCATTTAAATGCCACTTTTATGACGTTTGAAGAAAAAATATATTAAAAGATGGAATAATAGTATATTATATTATTAGGAGTATAAGCAAAGCTTGATGTGCTGAGGCTGGTTGACTGCCGATCGTAGTGAGGCAGCCAAATCAGCCGAAGCACATAAAGCGATTATACTCCGAATAATATATGTAATTTTATCTCAAAACGTGTAAAATTATAATACAAAAATAAACATCTAATTAACAAGGTTATTTCGGGAAACATTACACTTATACGAAAATCGCATTGCCTGATAGACACTTTCTACATATTAGCATAGCAACCCACTATAAAAGTTAAAATGCTTAGGCATATAAGTACTTTATCTGCCTAAGCATATAAGTGTACTACCAACAGTCTGTCATTTAAATGACACTTTTATGACGTTTGGAGATAAACGATATATTACCAGAATTCATGTAAATGACATTTTATTAAATCGCATACTGTTCTCTGATGAATGCACGTTTCGTTTAGTTAAGGCTGTAAATTCTCAAAACGTTAGGTAAAGCTCCACCAATACAAATGCCCCGGAAAATATGTCAACTAAATTTTGAAAGACAAGGCGAGACAATACGTCAACCTATAGCAAACAATTATACTCAAAAGTATATTCACTGAAAAAATTCAATTAACGTTTGAAATTTTAATAATTTCAGTGTTTGTCAGATTGTTTTGACGTTTAAAATCTGTTAAGTATGAATGCTAAATCGAAGAAGATAATTCATTCTGAAGCCAGAAATATCATTCGAAAGGTCATGGAATTCTTCGAATGAAAAATATTTACAATTATTTAAATTTGCCGCCTACATGTTTTTATTTTGACTGTACTTTGAAAAACTGTAACATCGTCGGACACACCCCCTTTCAACTTTGTAAGCTTGGTCGAGCTGTAGGTGTGTTCTTGTTCATTTTTTCTTAAATACTATCCCTTGTTTCCTGGATCCTAAGTATTGGTCAACAGAGAATTTGCATGCATTTCAAGAAACACATACACAGTATCGACAATCTGTAAATACTTTGTGTGGTATTTTGAACGGCAGAGTTATAGGACCAATATTTATAGATGGTACTCTTAAATATTGCCAAATACTTGCATCTATTACAAGTGCAGCTACCTCAAGCAATAATAGATGCTAATATTAATTTGGAAATGCGGGACATCATACTGTAACAGGATGGTGCCCTTCTCATTGTACCAGAGAAGTAGTTACTTATCTTAACGTTACATTTCCCTTGTAGATTGGAAGAAGGGGCAC
The DNA here is from genome assembly GCA_963082805.1 of Hemicrepidius hirtus. Taxonomy (NCBI): domain Eukaryota; kingdom Metazoa; phylum Arthropoda; class Insecta; order Coleoptera; family Elateridae; genus Hemicrepidius; species Hemicrepidius hirtus. The sequence continues at coordinate 9,808,952 of OY720165.1, forward strand.
TATCAATTGGCCTCCGAGATCTCCAGGTATGTCCCCAAATGATTTTTTTCTATGGGGTTATTTGAAAAATAAAATTTATACAGTAGACCCAGCTGAAAACGTCGATGTATTAAAACAGAGGTTAATTGACAGACAACCACTGAAGTATATAATAGCACTAGCCCCTAGCCAGTAGCGCCACAAATAATCAGAGATCCCGCGCATGCGCTGCTGAACACAATCAGCTGGCGTGACTACGCGGGAATACTTCATTTGAATCACCAGTTAAAGTTGGGGTAATGATTTAATTTATTTATCCGCAACCAGTATATTATAAGGTCATAATTCCACTATTAAGAGACGTCTTATGATGTTAATCGCGATCGGGCAGTTTTCATGGAAACAAACACTTGTGCGACAGCGCGAAAAAATTTTCGGTAATATGCCTTGCACTTGTTATATTGTATATGACAATCTTCGTGATCCTAATTTTAATTAACGATTACCTACTTTGTAAATTCTATAGTAGGGGTTAACACTACTGGGCATTTGCCTGATATTTATACCGATATAATATATCAAATCTAGACTTCAATTTTCTCTGGTAGTAGATACCGTCACTGTCCTACGAACCATTAATGAAATTAAATCAACTGCATATACAGTGGAAAATATTAATATAACCATGATTAAACTGTGCTGTCCTTTTATTGCTCCCTATGTAACACATTATTAATTCGTGTTTCATTGATAATATTGTCCTAGGCCATTGGAAACACGCAATTGTTAAGCCCTTGCCCAAAAACAAACAACCCTCTGAAATGAAAGATTTACCTACGTCCTATCAGTCTGCTTCCTACGCTCTGCAAGATACTCGAAAAAATTATTCATATAAATCAACTTAATAATTTTGTGAATAATTATAATATTTTACCGACTGTGCAGTCTGGATTTAGATGTGGTTATAGCTGTACTACCGCCTTATTAAAAATAACGGATGATATTTTAAATGCCACTGATCAGGGTTTGATCACTGTTTGTGTTTTGCTTGATTACAGCAAGGCATTTGATATGGTATGTCATGATACTCTATTAAAATTTTTAAGTTATTTGGGTGTGGGTGGCTATGCTGTTGCCTTTATTGGAAATATTTATCTAATAGAAAGCAATCAGTAAGAATTGACGATAGTGAATCCCACCCGCTGTTAATTAATCGAGGAGTACCGCAAGGGTCGGTTCTGGCTCCGTCGTTATATTCATTATATACGTCCGTATTTATGAAAGGCATTAAATTTTCTAAGGTGTACATATACGCCGATGATACCCAGTTGTATCTTGCTGTATCACATGCTGTAATCTGTCCAAAATTATAAATATAAACATTAATAATGTAAAAAATCCGCTGTTCATGAAGACTAAACGCTTAGGAATAATACTAGATAACACCTTTCGCTATAAAGACCAAATTGTAAAATATATTAGGCAGAGTTACCAAAATCTAAAAAAACTGTACCCTCAAAGAGCCTACCTAAACTGCAAAACAAAAAAAGTATCCTCTACAAAACTCGCAATAAACTAATTATACAACCAATCATACATCTCTAGTTTAAGTAAATTTCACTACAAATTATTAAGACGTAGAGAAACTTTACAAGGAGCTACACAATCCCTTAAGCACAACATAATCTTCTGCAATACGCAGACTGGTCTTTTGTATAAGTTACTTAACTTCGAGGTGAGTCAGGTTCAGGGTATAAAATGTGGAAAACTAGAATGCACTTTACCTTGTAGATTTTGTAAATAGGATATTTTGTAGTTAGGAATGGTTTTTCTAAAAATCAAGTTCTTGATTGTTCATTTTCATTCATTCATGCTATGTATATAATATCAACCAACGAAAAAAAATTACTATTTACAACAACAAAACAAAATAAAAATAGATTAGTAGGTTAATTGAATATAATAAAAGAAAATAAAGCAGAATCATAAAAATACAACAAACAGTAAATTAAAATTTAAATAAAGTAGAAATAAAAATTCAAAAGTAAGAAGATACCTTTAACAAATAAAATAAATTGAACCTTGCAACGAAGTTTTACAAATTACAAATACGAAAAACCAAAGTAGTTTTAACAAATACAACAGCAAAGCAATTAGAAATATTCCGATTAGGTTTTACAATTTTCAAATACAAAAAACAGAAGTAGAAGAGTAGTTAAAAGTGAAAAATGAAAATATATTAAAAGTGTAAATTAGGCAGCTGGCAACCTAAAAAATTGAAAAATTCGGTAAACAATTAATATCTCCGACAGGCTTGAAGAAAATAATGAATATAAAATTATAAATAATTATAAAATAATGACTCTATTTATAACACCAGTTCACTGTTATCTAGCTTACGTTTACCCCCTTTTCTACATTTATTTTCTTTGGCCAACAAAATTTTTGCGGGATCTCTTATTTTCATGCCCCTGGGTATTCGTGGATCAACTAATTCGGGCAAAATACATTCCATCCAAAATTCTTTCAATTTTGGTAACATATCTGATTCACAAAACTGAGCATCCCTCATTATTCTTATAACTTCTAAATCTACGTCAGTGTACAAAATCATGTCGCAATATTCTCTTTTTGTAATGTTTAATTGCCCTTGAATTTGGTAATAATAGTTATGATTTTTCTTTAGTGACAAGGTATTATCATCTCTAAGAAATACGCTGAAATTCTTTTTTTTTGTATTTCTAAGAGCATGTTTAATTTTTCATTACGAATTGAATACAAACATTTTACTTCGATACAGCCATTTGAGTCTATTAAACCGTCGGGTGATGCTCCCAAAAAAGGTGCTTCAGTGCATATAAAAAGTCCACATTTGTTAACTGTTATTCCGAATTGCTTCATATATAAGTTGATGGCCGTGCTCTCATTGATTCGACCATACACAATTGCTGAGGTTTTTAATTCCTTGCTTGCATTATAAATTATGTCATAAACAGCATTGTGGCAGGAGGTGGATGGTAAACGTTTGATAATTTTTCCAAAATGTGAAGCTGTTAATCTATTACGTCGTGCTGCTTTCCAAAGAAGATTTTCATGCTGTCATCGTGTTTTTTCCTCAATTTCTTGAACTGTTTCGTCGCCAATGTCAAAATCTCGTAAAACCTGTACTTTTTTGTTCCCAAATTCCTCCTCGGTGATATCTGGTTGAGCAGCGTTTGGACCATATTCAATTTCCCCGTCCTTGGCACTGTCACTGTGTTTGTAGGCATCTCGTTTGCGAATAAAGCGTTCATTAGATAGAGCTTTTCTTCTAGCCAATCGTAGGCTTCGCAGTTTTATTGACATTCTCAAGCAGTTTTTCTCGATTTTCGCAGAACTTACGAAAATTAATCCCGGAGTGCTGTTTTAATACACTGCAGTGCCAACTTGGTCCATTATTAAAACTTAATCCCGCACCTATACACCTCCTAAAGTAAGATTTTTTTTGGCAATAATTAACACGTTTCCCCCCTGTAAACTTTGCAACTAGAGACATATAAAATTCTGCCCTATTGGTTGTCACATTGTTTGTCAATCTGTCCGCTTTTCTAATTACGTTATCCAGAGCGCTTTCAATTTCGTACAACAGGGAACTTTGCTTCATGAACGTAGTAGTGTAGTCGGTTTCGTTAAGTTCTTTTCTGGTACAGAAATCACCTTTACAATTTAAATGGTTTCCAAAAACATGATAAGGTCCATTGCGCAATTCTTCTCGCAAACGATTGACGTCGGATTTTTTTCCAATAGCTTTTCTAACGGCGGCAGTTAGACGTGGAATCCTAGCTTTCAACATCTTTCGGCAGTCCACATCATAATTCGTTTTCAACGAAATCTTATGCAAATTGGACGTATAAGCCCTTGTTATGTGATTGGCACATTCTAATTTTATAACGAACCTACCGTATGTAACGCGGTCTATAATACGCGCGTAAACACTTGAATCACCATCCCCTATCACATATTTGTAGCGTAGTTGATGCACTTGTTCACTCTGGTTAAATCCTTCCACAATTATATCCTGTTCCATGCCAGAGGAAGGTCCTTCATAATTTTTACAACAATCGTGAGGTTTAATTTCTGAGTCGTTCACTAAGGAATATGCACATACAGAACAATATTTATTTCTCACACCTAGAAATAGCAACCTGCCCGTTTCTTTGCCTATAATAACAGCTACCCCTGATAACGAGGAGAACCCATGTCCATAAGAACGCTTTGCCCAACCACCATCGGTTATAACAGATATATATGGAAACTTATCCTCAACGTGACCACGCGCTAAAGCCAATCGTGCCTCTTCTTTCCCTGCTTCTAACATTTGTTTTTGTAAGGCCATTTCCCATTCTATTCCAACCTTATTTTCTAATTTCATAAAAAACTTTTTGCTCATTGGAGGAATATCCATTATGCTCAACAATTTTTGACCTTGCGCATATCCAAACCCAGTAGAAATAGATCCCCATACAAAAGACTTGTTTATATTTTCTCTTTCAATTTCGCTAGACTGACTAAGTATTTTTATGGTTTTCTCGCAAGTTTCGCAAAAATAGAAAAAAGTGCTACTAAAACCCTTCCTTATTTCTCTCTGTAGATACATTCGTCCCATTGTGCATGTAGCATCATGAGTTCCTAACATTTTACACTGATTAACAAAAAAATCAAAATCCACAATTCTTTGACCAATCCGTCTGGAATCTACGGGGCTATCCCTTTCAATTGAAAGCGATGGCAAATCCTCCTCTTTCAAATTAGCAAAATACTCAATGTGGGCATCTTCTGGCACATAGTGAGCCGATTCGCAAGATTTTAAAATCGTTTCTCTTTTCCTACGTTGCTTTTGCATTTTTGATGACGATCCACGTTTCTTAACTCTACTGTATGTACGCATTTTGATAAATATGGTAAGGTTGAAACTATATAATATATGCGACAATAGTGCAAAATTTAAACTAGAACGAACCACGATTCTGATAAATTACAAAACGTAAAAAGTTATTAGACACTGTCGACACTGAAGAAAAGAAGCAAAACCTCTTATAAAATACGTTGAATTTTCTACAACACTAACACAATATACTTTTCAAACACATTCACTAAACAAATTTTTACTAATATTGCTACGCTACGGTTGTTTCACCAGTAGTACTATTACAATAAGAATGAAGATAAGTCAAAAGTTTTACTTTTATTTATTGTTGTTCAGACTAAGTTATTATTAAGATATTTCAACATGATACAAACATAATACTAATAATGTTTTTCATTTATCAGTGTAATTAGTTCTTATTGCTATTCCATTAGGGAAGCTTTGATAACAGCACATGATTAGGTAAATTTGGCTCATGGTTATAAGAATTGTTTACAAATTACTGCATAGAAACTTATACCTTAGAATGATGTTGAAATATTTGCATCAATTACCACACATTCCATCAAAAAAAATTGAAAGAAAAGTAATTTATAAATAAAACTTCAGCATAAGTGAATTTTGAATGATATACAAGTTCTCACCTTCACACCCCTGTATCTAATAACAGAAGTTATCGCATTCAATACCACTTTATAAATTTAGACAATAATGAATGATCAAAAATTTAAATTTTTCGATCAAAATTTGAATTTCGAATTTTGAAAACAAATCAATGCCTGTTCATATGAAAATGAGTAGTACTAAATAGTAAAAGAAGGATCTTTGTTAATGAGTAATGACTAATAGATACCTACACACAATAGGCTTCTAAAAGGGTCGCCCAGGTAACATTTTCCATCCTTCTATCGCTATTTCACACAGAATAGTTCAGAGAGATTTTCAAATATTCTGATTAATTAAAACATAATTTTTCAAAAGTATGTGGACGTATTGACCCCAATTTTTCACTATCATTAGATCATGTACGATTACAGGTTATGACAAATTTTCAAGATAAAGTAAGCTTTAGTAGCCAAGATAAATATGTTTTTAGTAAGAATTTACGAAAAATTTATTTTTAATGACATAAATTAATTTTTTTCTCAATAAGGATAGCAAAATAACAATATCCTAACATTTATACCCTATAACAGCTACAGACACGTCTGTAAAAATTTAGTTTTTTGAAATATCATTAGTAATAACGGCGTAAATATGTTTTGAACTAATGTTTTTATTACTATATTTTTTAATTTTTTTTTTTGCAAAAATTTGTAAAACAAGTTATTATGGTACATTCCAAATGTCGATCATTTCTTCTAAATTAGTTTTAAGCATTTTAGAGCTTGTTTATTGGAATAATTTAGAACGGGTACTGCCGTCTTAATGATTGCTCACCTATTTATCACCCTGCGCTTGATGCTATGGTAGCTATTCTTGAAAAACGTGAACGCGTGTTTCACCTGTGAAGTGGGCGGAGTTCACCCTATGTATTCTTGAATTCTGGGAACATTCACATACCGCGAAAAATGAGTGAACTTGCTTCGCATAGTAAATTTTCGGGGAATCAAATTGTTCACCCCGTGAAAGTTGAATTCTAATCTCGCATTTTTTACTTTTGTTTATTTCTGTGATTTAATTCAAGTCGATTCAGTGTTGTGTTTTACACTTGATACAAATTAAAATGGATATAGGTTATTTACTTGTTGCAAATGAAATTTTGAGAAACCTCAACGAAGCTGAGCAAGATGTTCAGGGCCTGAGGGGGAACGCCAAGTTTTGCAAATGAAAGATCCTTTCACCTTAACAGATCCTGCATTTGTACAAAGATTCAGGGTAAACAAAGATATTGCGCGAGACATAATTGAAGTCGTTACCCCATATATGCAAGCCCCCACAAGACGAATTAGGAATTACCATCGAGCGCAAGGTTTTGATTGCTCTACGATATTTGGGTTTTGGTTCATACCAAGAAATTACGGGTAGCAACAGTTATACAGGGTGTTTCATAATATATGAGCAGGACTTACGGGTGTGATAGCTCGTCCAAATATATGAAAAAAAAGTTTGTATTAACTTACCCTCTAAAATGCACCATTTTCGAGATACAGGGTGTTGAAATTTAAAACAAAAAAACGTTTATTGCGAAAATCTCCGGAACTGTTTATCGTACAGAAAACAGCTTTTGTAAGCATTTTCTACTCATAATAAGTAATGTTTTGTGCTGATTGTTTTTTATAAGTCATAATTGGTGAAGATTTTGAAGGGGTAGTGGTTGTTTTTCTCCCCAACTTCTAAGACACTGGGAAAAGTACAGTTTTGAGCCGCCCATTTGGATCGTCAATGTTTTCTACACAAAAAAGGTACTCTTGGTGATAAGTTATAAAGTTGACCGTTTTCGAGAAAAATCAACTTTTATGTTGAAAAACATGGTCAATTTTTTGAAACAATTTTTTTTACTAATTAAACAAAATTTATTTAAACGTTAGAACAAGTAACAAAACCAAACATTAACTTCATAATTGAATCGGTCAATTTAAAAACAGCATAAGTCACATTTTTAAAATTTTACGGAAAGGCATAAAAACTGAATAATTATGTAGGATATTAGAGCTATGTGAAAATGGTTTGTGTAGTTCAAAGTTGAGTACTTCTAAAACATTTTCGGCAATTGTGAGGATTTTGTAATCGACACATGTTAAAAAATAAGGACCGCAAACCACTCTTAGTAATTTTTGAGAAAATGACTTATGCTGTTTTTGAAATGACCCATTCATTGTCGACATTTTCAACTGGAGTAGCGTAGACTAGGGTTTTGAGATGGCCCCAAAAGAAAAAATCTAAACAATTAAGTTCAGGAGATCGCGGGGGCCAAGGGTGCGGACCTCCTCGACCGATCCAACGGTCTTGGTATTCGTCGTCCAAGTATTGGCGAGCAACCAAACTAAAGTGGGCCAGAGCTCCATCATGCATGAAGTAAGTACATGTTTTGTCTTACTTGAAGCGGTACATCTTCCAGCAGTTCCGGCAGTACTTTTTCTAGAAAGTGTCGATAATCTGCACCGTTTAATCTGCTCGGTAAAAAATGTGGGCCTATCAAATGATCACCGACGATGCCAGCCCAACCATTCACGGAAAATTGTTGCTGATGATGGCCTTCTGAAATTTCATGTGGATTTTCTTCAGCCCATATGTGGTTATTGTGAAAATTGAAAATACCATCTCTCGAGAAAGATGCTTCAGCGGTAAACAGAACTTCGGCTCCAAACTGAGGATTTTGAACTATTTTGTCTTGCATCCATCTACAAAAAGCCAATCTTGGCGGAAAATCTCTTGGCAATAAGGCTTGTACTCTTTGGATATGGTAGGGATACAAAAGTTGTCTTTTCAAAATTCTCCAAATCGTCGAGTGAGGTAGGTTTAAGTTGTGAGCAATTTTTCTGGTACTTGTGGTCGGATCTTCTTCAATTTCGTTGAGGACAGCCTCTTCTACTTGGGGATTTGCAACTTCCATAGGCCGCCCATTGTCAGCAGTATTCTTTTTAAAACTTCCGTTTTCCCATAGTCGTTGGTGAATGCGTTGAAACAAGTTATGGTGTGGTACTTGGCGATCAGGATGTGTTTCTTGATACAACCGCCTTGCTTCTGCCGATTTACCGAACGCCATTCTGTAAAGGTAATGCATTTCCCACATTTCAGCGTTTCTGTAATTCATTTTTAATTTTGTAACATAAATTTACTTTTTGCAGGTACAAACTAATTGTTACTTTGACAGGAGGTAGCTTTTGTTTTAAAATTTAAAGCCTACTTGATAAAATGAAAATGTGTAGAAGAAAATGTATAATTACGTGTTAAACAGTCAATGCGTCGAAGAATTGCTGCGTGCATTGAAGCTAACGGCGGACATTTCCAACAATTAATTTAACTCAGTTGTTATTGATTTTTTTAAATTTTGCAATTATGAAGTTAACGTTTGGTTTTGTTACTTGTTCTAGCGTTTAAATAAATTTTGTTTAATTAGTAAAAAAAATTATTTCAAAAAATTGACCATGTTTTTCAACATCAAAGTTGATTTTTCTCGAAAACGGTCATTTTTATAGCTTATGACCAAGAGTACCTTTTTTGTGTAGAAAACATTAACGGTTCAAACGGGCGGCTCAAAACTGTACTTTTCCCAGTGGCGTAGAAGTTGGGGAGAAAAACACCCACTACCCCTTCAAAATCTTCACCAATTATGACTTAAAAAAAATCCGCATAAAACATTACTTATTATGAGTAGAAAATGCTTACAAAACCTGTTTTCTGTACGAGAAACAGTTCCGGAGATTTTCGCAAAAAACGAATTTTTTTTTTAAATTTCAACACCCTGTATCTCGAAAATGGTGCATTTTAGAGGGTAAGTTAATACAAACTTTTTTTCATATTTTTGGACGAGCTATCACATCCTTAAGTCCTGCGCATATATTATGAAACACCCTGTATAGGTGTTTGCCAAGCTTCAGTAAGTCGTGCTATAAATGAATTTTGTTCTGCTATGTTTCAAAACGAAATATTTGAACAGTGGGTACATTTTCCAATGAACATAGCGCAAATGCAGCATTTAAGAAACCGCTTTTTTGAAGGATACCAAATACCAGGTATTATTGGTTGCCTCGACTATACACATGTAGCAATCGTTCGACCACCAAATGATGATCCTCTTCATCCTGAGCACATCTGTGTAAATAGAAAAGGTTACCATTCCATTAAAGTCCAACTGATTTGTGATGACGATTTGCGAATTCTCAATGTCAATGCTCGTTTTCCGGGACGCAGTCATGACTCACATATACTATGGAGAGAATCGGCTGTGTCACTACTAATGGAACATGTGTACAGACGGGATAACGAAAATCCGTTCTTTTTACTTGGTGATTCTGGCTATCCACTACGTCCCTGGTTAATGACTCCATTAGAGAATCTTCCTATTCCTGTAACTCCAGAAGAAAGATTTAATGCTGCTTTACTATCTGCTAGATGTACAATAGAGAGGTGTAACGGTGTGCTGAAGAATAGATTTCGGTGTTTACTTAGACATCGAGTCCTTCATTACAGTCCAAACATTTAATCAAAAATAATAAACACATGTGTAATTTTGCACATGTGTTTACACTATAATATTCCAGAACCAGAGTATGGTCAGGAAGTTATAAATGCTGATTTAGGTATGAACCTGCTGCACAAGAATGTAGGACTGGAAAATTTAAATGACAATATTGGCAGGGTCAACCCAGATCTGCTTGCAGGAAGACAATTACAAATCCGTATAGCAAGAACTCAGTTTCCTTGACTTGAATAATTATTTCCGTACCATTATTTTGCTATTTATACAGTGCCTTCATTAATGATTGATACCCACGTGACTTTTGATCCGTGGTGTCCTTGGGAGTTTCAGATTTAAATGTTGAAGTCAGGTAGGATTGGTACTCGTTGTAACTAATAAGTAACTAAAGTCACTAAAGTTAGTGTCAATTTACGTACATACAATCAGTTAGGGAATTATTAGATAAAGATTTCCCAACTGTGAAAGTTGGGTTGCCTATATTTTGTGGTCACGTGGGTATCAATCATTAATGAAGGAACTGTACTTTATTTATTTAGATAAATTGTTCAGAATTACAAAAATAAGTTTCAGTTAACTGTTTGTTTTAGTTATTAACTTTTTATTATATACTACAGTGCCTTCATTAATGATTGATACCCACGTGACCACAAAATATAGGCAACCCAACTTACATAGTTGGTAAACCTTCATCCAATAATTCCCTAACTGATTGTTTGTACGTAAATTAGGGCAGACATTCACACTTTAGTTACTTAGTTTAGTTACAACGAGTACCAATCCTACCTGACTTCAACATTTAAATCTGAAACTCCCAAGGGCACCACGGATCAAAGGTCACGTGGGTATCAATCTTTAATGAAGGCACGGGACTTACACCTTATTCTTTTGAATCAGGCATTTTTTCTAGAATTTTTGTTAATGAAATTAGTATCTTACTGTTAATTTCATTATTTTTCTGTAAAACAGCAAGTTTTTTACTTCTATATTCTACTTCACTCTCATATTTGTTTTTCATTATTTCAAGTTTTGTCCTATAATAATTTTCTTGAACACAATAATTGTGCCTTGACGTACTGTGCAATAACTCTTTGGTTAGTGTCAGGGACTTGTCAAGACGAGCGGCCTTTGTCGTAAACTTTTTCGTCTTCGGTGTTGATTGTGATGTAGTTGTAGTTGCTGGAGTTGTAGTATTTGCCTCAGCTACAGGCATTACTGGTGTATGTATTTCTACAGGTCGTTCTATTTCAATCACATTTTTATTTACGCCTAAGGAAAGCTGAAATATAAGTGGTTATAAATTATTTTCTATTGCAAATGTTAAAAGTGCAGATACCTATATATCTACAGTGAAGTCCATTTATTATGCAATATAGGCATATTGCAAGTTAAATGGTGTGAGCACTTTACCATTGGAATATAGGCAACCCATTATACACTGCTAAGCACTCTTGCGCCTGCATTAATGAATGTCGAAACATACCTGTTAATTTCGAATTTAACAATCGTTTAGCCTTCTGTTTGGAAATGCAAGGTGGGCACTTGGAACATTTGTTATACTTATAATGCTCCTAATTGCTTGCTGTTGATCCTATTTGTTTCATTTTCAATATTAAATAATCTTTTTTTAACTAAGAACATGTTTTATTTTGAGGTTAAACTTTCATGTGTTGCTGATTTCGGTTAGATCATAGATGGTTAGATAAAAAAAAAACTAGCTAACTGTATAATGGGTTGCCTATATTCCAATGGTAAAGTGCGTACACCAATTAACTTGCAACATGCCTATATTGCATAATAAATGGACTTCACTGTATACCACACAATCATTTATATCAAATTTGGGAACGCTACATTTATTCTCATTCTCAATAATGACATCCTTAAAATTGAATGATGTCGCAGACTCAAGTATATCTTTGTTTCCAGCTAAGCTGGTAGAAATTTGTAGAGATAATATTTCCTTATCTGTGTCAGTCAATTTGGTCTTAGGTGTTGGACCCCCACCAGAATATTGTATGTTTCACATGGCAAGGAAACCGTGTGAAATGAGCGTGTTTAAAAGATTTCACACGCTAGACGATACAAAATTGATGTCTCTTCAAATCGTCCAACATTGGCAAACGCATTACTGCATGTCTCAACGAGATTATTGTAACGTTGTTATCATACAAAAAAAAAGTTGTTACCTTAAAAATAAACAAACCAAATGTATAAATAGCACAATCTATAAACAAATTAATTAAAATACTTGGAAATACCTTTGCATGGAAAAAACTAGTTGACGTGACGTAAATGTGACGTACATTTGTAGCTTTGTAGGGGAACCTGTAGCACGGCGAGGCTGTTTGAACGGTTCTGATTTGGGTTCAGTAATCTTTAATTAAAATTCCTTAGATTGTAACAAAAACGCTGATTGAGAAATATTAAAATAAATATATAGTAATGTGAATGTACCTACAGTATTTACACCGCCCAACTTCACCATCTTGTAACTTAAATTAACCAGACAACGGTTTTATTATATAATTGGCTTTATGAAATATATTTTTTATAAAGATTAACATTATACTTGGAATAGTTATATTATATTCTAGTAATCAACTACAATACATGTACGAAGAAATTGTAACAAAGTAATTTTATATTCAACAGATTAGTATCTATGTTCTTTTGTTATAATAGGGGAAAGTTTTGGTATAGTTTTGATATTTGGTTCGCTGAATGCGAATATCAGGTTTGCCAACAAAAAGTTTGACCGGAAATAAGTTTTTTTAGCAAAAATCGTACAAAAAACGGATTGTTTTTTAGTTTTTATAAAATATTACGAAATGTATCCTTTTTGCGTAAATATTGATCCTATATGAAATGAAAGAGGATAAAATTTGCTACATTTTATGTATTTAAGGTTTTTTTCTCCGATCAAGGGTGTAAGCACAGGAGTGTCACCAATTGAGATTATAGAGTGTAAAATTTTATATCATTTGGCTTCCAGCATGTAACATTTTTCGTTCTTCCCGCGCGGTGTTAACTGTTGGGGTTCATCTTGTTGGCTACCTGAGGGCCCCCCCTGTTCATTAAGAACTGCCACTTAAAAAAGGAGCTCCTTTCTTTGAATCACGAATGTCTGTAAATCAAATTCCTTATGAGGAATTCAGTTAACATTAAAGTGCAGCTACACTGAACCAGAGGAGTGTGCACTAGTGTACACTATTAACGTGTAGTCCCGACTGCACTGAACCAGAGCAGTGTGCACTAGTGTGCACTATTAACGTGCAGTCCCGTCTGTACTACAACTTAACTTCTATACTGTTGAGGCGGGTATATGTCATTTAAAATCCACATCTGTTTGCATATATAAATAATTTCTATAAATCTAGTTTTACTTTGTTTATTTTCTTCATAAGAAAACGTTCAAACCAAATTACTTTCAAGATTTTGGCTCCCGTGGGGATTTGATACCCAGTATTCCGCAATTCACATACGTAATTTGGTTTGAAGACACCATGATACCAACGACGTTCAAAGAAATTTTCCTTGGTAACCACTTGAGGTACCTATGTTTGCTACATAAAATCTGCCTTCAAATACAAACATTGCTGCACTACCAACATCAGCAGCTGGGACCTTCACAGAAAAGGATGCGTCGGTGAAGATGAAGTCCAGTGTTCGAAGATGTGCTATGTGTTTTTACTATTTAATTTCGTTTATTTATTTATTTATTTCTATATGAAGATTCCTTTCATATATAATTTTCAGTTACTAAAAATGGATAGCTTTTAATTACTTTGAAATAAACTGGGATAATTTCCGTTTATTGCGTCTAAAACCTAATGTCGCGGCGCTAAACCGTTGAACGGAGAAAAAAACCTCAAATACATAAAATGTAGAGAATTTTATCCTCTTTCATATTGTATAAGATCAATATTTACAAAAAATGGATACATTTCGAAATATTTTATAAAAACTAAAAAACAATTCGTTTTTATACGGTTTTTGCTAAAGAAAACGCATTTCCGGTCAAAATTTTTGTTGGCAAACCTGATATTCGCATTCAGCGACCCTAAAAACATATAGGAACCAAATATCAAAACTACACCAAAACTTTCCTTTAAACGTAGTTTTTGAGCACCATTTGACTGGACTATGTCACATAAATTTTGTGTTAGCGTTTCAAAAAAAACAAAAAAAACTCCGAATCTAAATGCAAATCCGAGAGTGACAGTCTTTAACAGGGAAGGAGATTATACAGAATGTTTCAAAAACGGTTCATAAACATTGGCTAACTAAAGGGCTACGCATTTCTTTCCAAAAGCTACAATAGTAAGTGCTATTTGCGGTGCAGGCCCAGGGTGTGATGATTATTTTCCCTATAGATAACAGAAAACTGTTTAGCAGCGAACGTGCCATTAAAAAAGCAAAAATATATACTCTACGAAAACTAAACGAAAAATAAACTTCCTAATAAATCAAAGGTAGTATAGAATACACGGTATTTCAAATCATGTGGAAAGAACTTGCGGGGGCATAAAGAGTATATATGTTACGGCTAAAGTGTAAACTTGGATAGTTTATAAACTAACTGGCTAGTATAGAAACTAACCAAACGCTTGGTTATTTCAGTGAAAAACAAAATTTCCAATAAATTAGCTGCAAATTTGGCTAGTTTGCAAACTATCCAGTTAGTTTATAAACTATCCAAAACCTTGGGTAATTTACTGATCGCGATTAAAGTAAATAAAATAACCAATGTTATTGGTTAGTTTATAAACTAGCTATTTTACACTGGCTAAAATAAACACTTTTCTTCCGATAATTCAAAATAGCCAATTTTTTGGCTAATCTGCAAAATAACCAAACAATCACAACATTTATGATAGAAAGACAGTGTGTAATAACACATTTTGCCAATTGTTATTCTTAAAGTCAGCCTCGGTCACAGCCAACCCCCAATGAGTTTTTTCAAAGCACGGTATTTCAGTTGTGCTGTTAATTACTTATTGATAGTACTCATTCGTATATTTCCTTTTTTTCCGTTTAAATGGTCAAATTTTTGTGTTTTATATTTTTAGTGCACAATAACTAATGTAACATGAGACTACGTGTGAATTAAGGTATATCAAAGTAGTTTACAATAATAATCGTTGGATCATATACTAGCCAAAGAAAATAAAGCTGAACATACGTTTGGTTAGTTTGCAGACTAGCCAAGAAACTGGCTATTTTGAATTACCAGAAGAAAAGTGTTTACTTTAATCGAGATCAGTAAATTAGCCAAGGTTTTTGGATAGTTTATGAACTAACTGGATAGTTTGCAAACTAGCCAAATTCGCAGTTAATTTAGTTGAAATTTTGTTTTCCACTAAAATAACCAAGCGTTTGGTTAGTTTCTATACAAGCCAGTTAGTTTATAAACTATCCAAAGTTTACACTTTAGCCGTAACATATATAAAGATCTAAAATGGTATGGTTTCCTACTCGTATAGCGTGAATATCCCATACTGGTAGGAATGGCTCTAAAGAGATCGATCTTTTCCCACAGCTGGTGGCCATATCTAGTATACAGATGGGTCCTGGACTAGGGAAGGCACCAAAGTTGAGAAATAGAGGGAGGAAGTCAGGGTATGTCTCAAATTTGCCATGGGTAGACACCCCACAAACTTCAACACGGAAATATTTGCGATAACGATCAGTGCAAACGAAAACCTCAGAAGAGGATTTAGCGGTAGATAGATATCGCATATGCTCCAACAGCCAAGCGATCCTTAAGGTCGTATTTTCTTTGAAGGTGAGGTCTATGATCATTGAGGAATGTCGACAGATACTTTACCAAATCTCGATAGAGAATTATAGGAAGATCCTACGGGTCCCAGACCGTAGAGAAATCAAGGGCAATGAGGAATATGACGCCCTAGCCGAAACCATAGTAGCAGAGGCCAGTAACTTTCTCATTAGGCCATGAACCAACTATAGGCATACCCCCGAAACAGAGAAGCACGTGTTCTGGAATCACCTTTAAAGGTTTTTCAGCAAACTTACGGTGGGTAAGGCTGATAGGTAAAGGAGCCGTGCGCTGTGGCTATGCCATAAAATATTAGATAGGTATCATTTAAAACATCATTGAACATCATTGAAGAATATTTCATATCAAGTTTTCTATGATTATAATACGATGAGGCGGTTCTAATTGGCAATAGGGCATGCACATAACCTCACCATATTATACAGAGGCGGCTTTCTATAACAAATTATCAGTAGATATAAGAAACCGTAGTCAGTGCCGGTTTAACAGGGTTTTTTTGGGGACAATAGCACCCGGCGGTAAATATTTTGTGGCGGTACGCGTACCGCCCCAAAATGAAAAAAAAATCATTATTTCTTTGGAAGAAAAATACTACAGACAGTCAGGTAGATAAGAGGTTGGCGAAGGCCAGGGATGGCTGGATGGGATGACTTTTACAGTTTTGTTGTTGTAAAATGTGCTTTTTTACATTCGTATAATAATTTTATTAAAAAAGTGTTGTACTTATTGAAAAAAAAAAGTTACAAAAAAATGCTATAATATGCGATATTAACCTGGCGTTTTGTCCGTGTCAGCACCTGGCGGCAAACTATCTTAAACCGGCACTGACCGTAGTAACATTAAGGCTTGGACGAATAAAGTAGTTTGATGTTCAGTTTGTTAACGTTAAAACTGGAGTTATGCAAAGTAAAGAATAAGTTGAGCATTATGAGGAAGCTGCGTGCATTCAAATGTATCACGTTTTAAATAGTTAGGAATTACTGCTCGAAAGGTTACAGTACTCACTCGATTTGTTACTGCAGTTTTGTTACGGTAGGTATTAATAAAGTTTCGCTCTTTAAAAACTTGTTGTTTCGTTTAAAAAAATCCTAAACTCTTCTGATATAAAACACTACTCCCTGAAACACTTTTAATTGCCGATAAGCAGCAGATGTAATAAATTTCGAACTTGAGTTCGTATTTGACGCTTATACTCAGAGCTGTCAAGTAAATAAAATAAATCATAGTATAGATGCTGTCCTGTTATTTGGTACAACAAATGTCTTTTGCAAATACTGCAGCCAGTTAAATATTTGTATAAATAAGGTGAGAATGATTGTGTTAAAAGCTGCGATGGTATAATTGAACTTCAAAATATATTTGCCAGACCTATCAGCACCTCAAAATACTTTGTATTGCATATTTAAGAAAAATAATATCAAAACATAACTCGGCTACGCTTTGGTGCTATCGTAGTTTAATCATCGTGTTTAAGTAAATATAATGTGTTTTTGGATTCTCTATTTGTTATTACCAAAAGTTTGCAAAGTCCCGACTTGCTATGCTAGACCAAAACGATTAGTGCAAGCAAAAGTAGAAGAACGTGGAGTAAATCTTTAACCAACAACAATTTTATTATATTTAATATTTAAGGTGTACAATAACACAAACATTCCATAAAAATATATATCTATAAATAGCACAATCTTATAAACATACAGCTGTATATGCGAAAACAACATCAAATTTTACTTGCTTACACGATTGAAGTCTATACAGAGTAAATCTTTAGGCAATACTTGACCAGATTTTCGTAATCATTTTTCCAATACTTCAAAGATTTATGAAATAATTAATGACATAAATAATCATCGAAACCACTGCTTATAATGTTCATACAAAAAATATTAATCGTAAAATATCACGTGTAATGGACGGTGAGAAATTGAATTGCTATCACGATTAGAGTATCGTAACTTTTCTACTAAAACTATTGAAGAAATTGCGTCACTCATTTGAACAACTTCGATAAATAACATAAACATTTACAAAAAACACTGTGCAAAAATACCTGAATAACCAAACAGCTTGAATCCGAAATATGACGCAGGAATTGCACGATGTGCTTGAAACTCCTAGTATCGTTGGAGTCTATTATTATTGTAGTATAATTATTTTGATTCACAATCAACTAATAATTGGTCCATTATTATGCTCATTACAACTGTATTAAGAGACCTTTTATTCGTTAGTGGAATATAGTAACTTTATTTTGTTAGTGGAATAAAGTAACTTTATTCCACTGTTGGAAGAATGAAAAAATAATGAACACAAATCAGTCAAATTTATTCAATTACTTATTAATATTATCATTTACGTTTATACTTTATACTTTTGATAGTTTATATTGTTGTTTATATTGATAGTTATTTATTGGCCAACAAAGTTGTTGAAGTGCGTCTCATGCAATGGCCACTGTAAGTTTTCGCGTTTGGTAGGTTCAAAAACGAAGCAACTTTTGAAGGCATTTTTGCCAATGTGTTGATTCCAACCGGCTGCACAGTACATTTTTGATTCATATATCGTAAAAAGAATCTGTTGTGTAGCAACTTCTTTGGTCGTAGAGAAATGTACTTTTTACAAATGTCTATTGTCGTCAGCGTACATTGTCACACGCGCTGAATTATTTATATTGCTTGATAGATAAGTTGTTGATCCTATACGCGGGCTTATCAACGTATTTTATGGCTCCACAAGGACCGTTTATACGTCTATACACAGTGGTGATTATTTCGATACTCACCAATGGTATATTGGGAACAGTAAACGATACGAAGTCGGTTAAATTTGACAAAATTTGCGCCATTATATGACGATTGAGAATCTGAAAAGAAATGCAGGATATTTTGGTTGCTTCCTGATTTATCACGCAAAAACTGAAAATAGCGATTTCAGAAAAAAATTATTATTTTCAATGCCATTTTCGTGATAAATCAGGAAGCAATCAAAATATCTTGAATATATTTTCAGATTCTCAATCGTCATAAAAAGGCGCACATTTTGTGTAATTTAACTAACTTCGTATCGTCTACTGTTCCCGTGATACCAGTGGTGAGCATCGAAATAATCCCCACCCTGTGTACGCTATAAAAAGACACAATAGCTTATAGAATGCATCTTATTCTAATTGCTGATTAAGTTTGTATAAAAAAACTTTCCAACTGGTCCAGCTAACCTGGAAATCGAATGAATCGATGCTATGTTATGTGACACGCTGTTGGACTCCTACTCATGTTGGTAAATGTTTAAAGGATCTTCAGGTTTGTAGATGGATTTCGCAAAGGAATGTGTTTAATAATTTTCAGATAATCTATAATGCTTTATTTAATTACCATTCTTCAAATTGATACAAAAATATTCTCCAACACCGGAAATAGCCACATACAAATGGAAACTAGGTTAGTTTTGTATGTTTAACTCGTTCGTCAGACGACGGTTTAACTTATAACAAAATTAGAACTCTATACAATAATCATTATACCATTTATGATAGTACTACAAGCTGAAATTGGAGGTAAGGGACAACCTTTTTGTTAGTAACTCTACTATCTCTTCCCTATCCTCAAATACTTGCATTTCATCCAACATATTTTTCTGAAATATCATTAGTTTCTTTCTAGTATACTCAAAACTGCCACATTTCTCGAGTAAAGATAAACACGACTTCTTAACCTCAACATCGTATGTTCGTTGACGTAGAATATCTAATTATGGTTAAGAACAATACCTAATTTGCGTTTTCTTAATTGATCATATGCTATATTCAATGAACTGATGACAAGCAGAAACTTCAACTCCACGTCGGAGTGTCTCTCTAACCATTTAAAAATATTTGATTTTTAACGTTCGGTGAAAAAGGATACCCATTATCATTTTTCCTTCCACTGGATGAGTTTTAATGGCATGGATGGTAGGAAAACCAAATTTTCCTTCACTTATATCTTCACAAAAACCTTTGTTTTCGAAGTACTAAAAGTTGAATGTTAATACTTAAAATGGAAACGGTTTCTATAAATTACCTCCTGATTGTTTAAATTTGCATAATCATCGTGGGCTTGAAAATACAGGGACATAAGTGTAGGAAGTCTTTCAAGATTTATTGTTGATGTACTGCATGCTTGCATAATACCAAACAGCAAAGCTAATGGGGCGCCAGTCTCTATTGAAAAAATATAAAATTAGAATCAGTATTACAAGTAGACTATTACAAATACCTAGGCATTTATATATGAAATACACCTTACTCACATAATTAGCATTGCTTGTTTTCAAAATAGCAACGCATACGAATAAGACAGTGGGGAGACAGTGATACAAATACACATTAAAAACTAAAATTAATGTGTAACGTATTAAACGTAATGTATGCCATTTTCGTAATTACAACTGTAAATTATTTTTGTATTGGACGATTTTAATGCGAATGAACGTTGATGGAAGTGGTTGAAAGGTTGAATAACAAGCATTGTAGAAAAATTCGGATTCTGTAAAAAATATAAAAGAAGAAACCATCTGATCTATACTTAAACCACCCAAGTAGAATGGTAGATTAGGTAACCCAAAACCCATAGGTATGTAACAAATATAATAGTAGCCTGGATTACTATTTAATATAAAAACAATAAGAAATCAGAGAAGCCTGTTTTACTGTTAATAATTAAAAACGAATAAATGACAGAAAACAGGGAAGGACGAAAAAGCACTTTTTGTGCAACCGTACGCGAAGTGGGCGTTTCACGTCCGCTGTTCAGGACGCGAAATCTAATTTCGCGGCCGCTGCTATGGTAGCGTACGCTAAAGTAAAAATCATTGTATTTATACAAAACTAATTGTTTTATTTACTCCATATCCATAGTAACGCGCTAACTGAAAGCCGTTTTTCTATTTACAATGAATTAAGCTGTAGGTTTTCTAAAAGCAATAACATTTACAATTACACATTTTTTACGGTTGCACAAAAAATATTGTGTATACCTTGTCCGCGAAATTCTTTAGCGCCCTCGAGATTGTCTTTCCTCGGCCGCAAGCGTCCTCGGCGACAATTTTCTCTCGGTACGATAAAGACACATTTCGCGTCCTTCGTATACAAATAACTATTTTGGCAGAGGTGCAAACAACATTTTTTAGGCGAATATTACAAATTTTATTAACAAATTTAATCTAAATATTCCAATAACATTTGGTGACGTGACCTTTATCATAGTCGACTAAAAAATTATAAATCAGCGGCCGAAAAAAACCATTTGCGGCCGCAAAATAGAAATTGACATATGCCTACTACAAATTGACACTTTACGGCTGTCAAAAGATACGTAAAACAGCTGGTTTTATCGTAGTCGCCTAAAAAACTTAAATTAAATTAAATTCACTAAACTATCACGCAGCAATTTTAAACAAAACGTCCATTGACACGGTCGTCGCCCTCTGGTGGTAAAAACTTTAACGCGATTCATGTATCGAGTTATTAATAATGCTGGAGGTATTTTTTTCGCCTATGATTGCGAAATGCATTTAAATAGTAGGTACCAACAAGATAGTTCAACAATTAAAAAAATCATTACATATAAATTACAGCTAACATTTTGGTAATTAGTTGCAAGAATGAAAAATCTTTTTTGTTAACCGTTGCAACGATGCATTATAAGCTGGGGTGATTTTTAGAATGTATTAGAAAATAACAATTTATAATGGTATTACGGATAACTAAATGCCTATTGTGTGTTAAGTAGTATAGTCAGGGCGCGCTAATGGTGCATCTACGTCATCAATCGCATTTTTTGGTAATTTTGTGGTACCAATCTTGAAACAGTATAAAACTGTAATTTTTTTTGTGAATTACGTATTAAAAGTATGCTTTTTATAAGCCCATAGAATGTTATTTAACAGTTATTATTTTTATTAATTAGTTGTATTCATATTATTCCTGCAAAAAATAAAAACGTTTACTAATTAGAATTTTATTCGTCCTATAAGTTTTTATTTAAGCACATGATCATTGTTGTTTTTTTTTATTGTGTTTATATTGCTCAAATGTCACTCTGCCAGTTTGAGAAACACATTAAAGCAAAGGACGTTTTGAGAAACAATAAATAAATATAAATAGAGTAATTCATGACGTCATGGACGCCATTAAAAAATTGATGACGTAGATGCACCGTTAGCGTACCTCAACTATATACAGTTTCATAGAGTATTATCTCTTGAGTATTTTAATTGAAATATTTCAGGACAGAATTCAATAGTATAACAAGTTAGTGCTTTAATGCTATCAATCTAAGTGGTTGCTGTTTAAAATGTGATATAACAGCTTTAAAACAAACGTATGTCGTATCACATTTCGTATCTTTGTAGGTAGTGTGTCAGATAATAATGTAGGTATGAGACGTGGATCATAAAAATGATGCGTTGGAGGCGGACAGTGTTCTGTATAGCTATTCGTACAAATCAGTAATTGAGGAAATACAAACACAATAAAGCTATTAGGTCTATTAGGATTTACAAATACCCCGAAACTTCTTGGACCTGACGATTACCTATAATCAAAGGGGTCAAAGGAAAACTTATAATAACTTAACTTAGTTATAGGCCCTTAGGTTGGTGTACCTATACCAGATTGGCGAGCAATATTTAATAGGGAAAAGAACAATTCAGAAAAAAGTGATAATTCAGTAGAAGAATGAAGCAAAAGGAAATGCATAGTGCAGTTACTTCGATCAACCTATCCAAAAAAGACCTGACGCTGATTTATTAAACTTGTTCCAATTGAAATTTCCCCTTGCGGAGGTTAAAGATATATTCCATTTTGTCAATCAAAAATGTAACCCTGTTAGGATGCAGTGTGCTCATGAAATAGTACCATTGCATAATATATTATTCTTAAAATTAAATTAGAGGTAGACCTCTTTTTCGTTTTTGTATGTTATAAAATAGAATAATACATACTTCCAGCTACCATTTTCATATATTCTTCTTCAGTTGGGCAAATGAAGCTGTCACGCCAATATAACTCCATCCCTTGGCCTCTAAACGCTTCTAGCAGGTGTTTGAAGTATAAAGGTAATGTCTGAAGTAAGCAAACATACATAGAACGTTAACAAAATAACAATAAGAAAATTTTTACATAAATAAAAATGATTTCATATCATGCTACGGTGGATCGGAAATAAATCGATGTTCATGTTAATAGTTATAATAATTAGTTTCGTGCCAATATATCACTATTATTCCAAAATTATACACGGTAGACATGTCATTGTCCTTATTGAAACCGTACAAAGTTTTATGTTGGTAAGTATCAGATATTATGAATGAACAAGCATTAATTTCCGCAACCTTATGTCACGGCATAATCAACTTGCTTGAAAGCCCTTTAAAAATGTATTTATCGCTACTTGTATTCCGCTAAATTAAAGAATACCGTTGACTGTGTAATTATTACACATGAATTAAATGAATAAACTTGAACTTCCACTGGGCAGTGTAATTAAGTACTACCTTACATTAGACAGCTTATACGTATTAGCGATACAAAGTCTGAATTTTATTAGTGTGCGTGCAGTCGCGTTGTTCAGTTTATAGCGTTTTGGCTTGCTTTTATCATAATAAATAATAATTTCCAAATAATTCCAATTAATACTAGTATCGCCCTATAGTAGACAGAATTATGCTAAATTTGAAAAATGCACTATCCCCACTCGTCAGATCGCCCTGTTAAGACAACCAGTGTACATAAAACCAGAAATCCTTATTTAAGCGTCTTAGATAGGACGGTACACATAACAATAGGTTTACTTAAATTCGCATAGCGTCAATAATTTCTTGATGTTTCATTATACAGGGTGGAATGCGAAATTGGAAACACCTTTTTTCTCGGAAGTTATTATAGATATCGAAAAATTGTTTAAATAAAGTTTTTAGTACTTTGAAGAAGCTAACTAAATCTGTATAAATTTGGTAAAAAAAAAGTTTAATTTTCGTAGATATTGCCATATTTGTACTTTTTTTAAATGGAATACCCTGTATATTATTACACTAATTAAGAGAAAATAATTTTTGCTTTAAAAAAGTTTAAGTGTTCTTACCTTCTAAACTTGATAGTTTTTGAGATATTAATGAAAATATTTAAATGTTTCTTCTCAAAATAAAGTGTGCGTTGAAAACAAAATTTGTTGACAGTTGAGTTATTTTGTATTGTATTTTATCCAAACCATTCGTATTTATTCAAATTAGAAAGAAAGCTGCGTAGAACTGGATCAGTATTAAGGAATTACGAAACACGTGAGATAAATGAAAATTTAAAAGTTGGTGTATTGGTATATTTCAATATTAACCCGAAAAAAAGTATTTGTAGTTAGATAACATTTATTTTGTATTTATCTATGAGCTACTATGATAATAAAATAATTGTTTATTTTGTACATTGTTTTTAATAGTAATTTTGTTTTCAACGCACACTTTATTTTGAGAAGAAACATTTAAATATTTTCATTAATATCTCAAAAACTATCAAGTTTAGAAGGTAAGAACACTTAAACTTTTTTAAAGCAAAAATTATTTTCTCTTAATTAGTGTAATAATATACAGGGTATTCCATTTAAAAAAAGTACAAATATGGCAATATCTACGAAAATTAAACTTTTGTTTTACCAAATTTATACAGATTTAGTTAGCTTCTTCAAAGTACTAAAAACTTTATTTAAACAATTTTTCGATATCTATAATAACTTCCGAGAAAAAAGGTGTTTCCAATTTCGCATTCCACCCTGTATAGTTGTGTTTGAATTGCATACTTATAATAGTTCTACACTATACAGGGTGGTGAATTGTTACCGCACGTCCGCACCACAGGGGTCCAATGCTAAATTTTTAAATTTCAAATACCTGCTTCCCTAATCATTTTAGAGCTAAACTGTACATTAGTTTTTTGTAGAGAAAAATGCTGCATCTTTTTATGTTATTGAATACACGTTTTCGTTTATAGTAAGCATGAAATAATGAACATTAAAATTATCTTTTTAACAAAACTTATATGTTGCCGTCTGTTAGATAATCATCAACAACAAATTTTTTAGATTTAAAATATGCAGTAGTTTCACATGCACCCCGAGAGGGCACCACATAGAAGACCTGTCAAAATCTCAATTGGGACGAACTTATAGGTAAGTGGCAAGAGTTTGGAATGAAGCTGGCCATGGATAAAGCCTAGGTGAACGCTAGTATACTAAGTAAAAAATCATACCTTTGATGGATTTAGGTTCATGAGTTGGCGAAATCCGTCACAAAATATATAAAGAATTGAATTTACTGTATTTACAACTCCGTAAATTAAATAGGAACATGGTATGGCCTTTCTCAAAACAGATTTGTCCTGAATATCATCAAGTCTACAATCAATGAACAATTATTAATTGATTAGGTTAAAATAGGTACTTATAATAAAAACTTACATCAAAATACCGTAAGAAGTTCTCCACAACATTTTTTTTATTAATAGGAATTCGTCTTCAGGAGTCTTAATAGTCCTGTTGATAATAATAAAAACTTTGGCAACAATATTTCTTTTTGTAGCAGACTCTAGGTGTATCAAAGGTTTTAACAGCATCTGAAAATAGTTCATGAAATATTTACATGTTATTTCAAAAGGTGTAATTTTAAATTCTGACCTCCTTCATCTTCTCGTCACATTGAATGTTTTCCATTTGGTTAAGGTAAGATGATATTCTAATTGTTTCACAAGTATATTTCATGGAATCGGCTGGAGTTTCTGTTTGGATAGGATTTGAAGGTAGCTATAAATAAATAGTATTAGGTATAATGTTAGTTGTTACAGTTAGGTATATATATTTTAGTCGCGTAACAGAGTAAAAGGGTGTTCGTTCATCGGTTCTGTTCATCAATACTTGCAAAGTAGTATGGATTGAAAGCTTTTCTGTTATGCTTTTGAGCGATCATTGCTGTAATCTTTCACTTTTATCTTTTTTCTATTTGGTATACGTTCTAACGAATTAAAATAATATCTCCTTTTTAGAACGAAATATAAAACTTATAAAGAACAATGTAACGAATAAATAAATAATATTACTACCTGAATATTTATGTATTTCTCATAAAAGCTCTCGAAAAGAGGATTCTTTTCAAGTTTCATAATTTCCAATAATGCTTCGTCTTTGAGTTTCATTAGTGTTTTCCTTGTGTATTCCAAGCTACCCATTGTTTCAAGAAGATTTACAATATATTGTTTCAGTTCTTTGTTGGTTGATCTCTGACGTATTATATCTAAATACAGAATTAGATAAATAAAGTCAAAAACAGAAAGCAGTGAAAGAAAACAAGGAACCCGAAGGTATAGGCCTAAAGGTTTTCTAAAAAGATATACAGAGTAGAATGAAATCAAGCAGCATAAGAATTTTAATGATAAAATTTGAATGGTACGTATCTAATGTTATCTTCCCTAATATTTTTAAAAAAAGGTTGATCTAGGTTTTTTGCAAAGAAAAATTCTGCGCCTATGAATATACTTATATTCTGTTTTCATTAAAGACTAGAAAACGAGAAAATCTATGTGCCTTTGGAATTTTGGTCATGCTTTATTAAAAAAGATGTTTAACTATGTTAATTGTGCTTTATACTTATCAAATAAGTATATGTTCTGTCTGTGCATTTCGCTTGGTTTCGCTTATTTATAAAGCTCACCCATAACTTTAGCGCCTTCCTCCGTTCCACTGTTTACGGCATGAATGATCGGCAAACTGAATCTTGTTAGAGTTACATCAGGGTGGTAGATATCGCCTTCAGATTCCTAAACATTTCTTAATTACCATATTAACAACCATGTATATTTGGGAACTTACGTTAACAGACATATAATGTCGATAATCTTCAAGAATGTGAACATATAGACCTAAAATTGCTGTAAGTCTGGTGAAGTTATTTTGATTTGTACTATGATGCTGCAAGAATTTAAGGTGTGTTCCAAAATGTCCAGATATTTCTAATAAAAATATGAAAATTACTTATTTGCAAAATCGTTGATGTGCTGTTTATAACTCACGTGTTATAATCATCTGATAGTATTCAGTTTCAGTTGGGCAAGTCAAAGTTTCGTACCACAATTGTTCAGTACACCGGGCTACGCACGTTGTTTGTAGGCGTTCTAAGTACAGAGTGGGTCCCTGAAATCAAGCTTAATATAATATCATAATATTTCTGGTTATGTTATCTATATTCTGGTTCTTAGAATTGACATTATTTTTATACAGCTGTTACAATGAAAAAGCCTAAAATTTACCACTGAAGGATTTCTTCGTATTAGGTCACCAGCAGCAAGAAGATCAAGTTGGAATAATGCATTCAAGGTACGTGGAAGTCCATAAAGAGAGATGCACGTCGACTGAGCATCTCCTAATAAATGCGCATTGTGTCGTATGTTATCAAACCTAAAAAAACGAGAAATCAGTTTAGTAATTTATGAAACAACTGAAAATAAACGTTTCAAAATAGTAAATATTTATACGTGCGTAGAACTGTTTTACGCGCTATAGAAATTTCAATACAAAGATGTTTATGTTCATTTATTTTCTCCTTTAATTATTTTAGAGTTAATCTATTTTTGCTTTTTTTTTCCTTTTATAAAATTCAAATGCAAAGCCTATAGCTATCTATATAATGTCAAAATTTGAGTATTTCTTTTTCAACAAAAAACTTCGGAACTGTTTGAAACTTTAGGCACAGTATATCGCTTAACGAATCAGTAGTTTCACTCTCAGGCGGCGCCTTTGAAGTTGCTGGCAAAAATTTTTCATATGCGCAGACCCCGATTTGCAGCCACGAGCATCGGATATTTTCTATACACGGGAACATTGTTATAAATATACTAATGGTCCTGTATGATATTGTATTTTACCATGACAATTCTGACAGTTTGACAAATCAAGACTATCGTGATTTGAATTTAAAAACAACCGCGTGTGATCTGTCGCCACGCGTCGATCATGCGCCGAACCACAAAATAAGCAGAGTGAAACTACTGATTCGTTAAGCGATATACTGTGCTTTTAGGTCTAAAATAATAAATGTACAACGGATTTTTGCATTGAAATCTCTATGGTGTGTAAACCAATTCTACACTCTATAGTTGACAAAACAAATTTAATATGATCACAAATTGTGCCACAGTTAATAACTTAGTTGTGATGTCGAGATAAGTCATTTTATCGTGCTGTTGAGTCTGTTCAATTTAATATTAACAATATACGAACTTACAGCAGATTTGAATAGTAGATGAGGCGATAGCTATTGCTAATTTCGTTAAAAATGCTATCAGGAACATTTAGCCAGGAATTAAACGCTTTGCCAAGTTCATCCCAAACATCTGTAGCAGTAGTTTGAATCATGTGTAAAACAGGTTGTAAGGTTATCTATGGTAAAAAGATTATAATTATTAAGTTGTAATGATCAAAATTGTTATTAGAAATTTAAACTATTATTACCTTGTCTCGTTCATCTTCAGATTGAATACAATTCTTTCCAAATGAAACCTGTTTATTTTCACCCGCAACATCCATGACAGCTAGGTATATGTTTTACGGATTTTCAAGTTTCTGTAATAAGAGTAATGTAGCTAGAAACCGATAATGTCATTTCATGGATCGACATGAATATTTAATAAACAAACATACGTAATAAATTAACTGTTAAATACAGAGCTAGGTAGCTATATATTGTAATTTTTCTTGAAAACTGTTCAAGATTTAAATTCAAGTTGAATCATTGTCCCTGCGGGTTTGTATACTTTGGTATTTCGTTAAATAAAATGGGTTTATTAAAAAACCTCATACTATTAGAAATAACAGAAACAAACTGGTTCAAGCGGCAATATAAATTCTAGATCAGGTCTTTATTAAGCGCATTTAGAGAGAGCTTACCCCATTCTGGCTAGCGAAATAACGGTCAGAAAAGGTGGTCACTTTTGCCAGTAACTCCGCCCTTGAGTGCTATTCTACTGTATTTATTGGCTTACGCACAAGCAGTACAATTTTTACAATAGTTAAAACAACCCACTTGCCTAGTGTGCGTCTAATACTTTCGGCAGCCAGAATGGAATAAGCTCTACCAAAAATTGTACTTTTACTGTATTGGTCCGTGACTGCATCGGGTATGAAAGAATTATAGATTTACCGTTCAGAAAAACCCGCACTGAAACACGTGTACATTTTCAATCAAAAATATCTTCGTAACCGTCGCTGATAAAAGAATAGTATAGGTACCTATTGTTTATCTAGTAAGAAAAGTGTAACATTCTCGGCGACTATGTGAAAATTGCGCTGATCGAGGCGACACAGCCGAAACCAGCTATAACAGAAGTCCGAGAACGCGCTTTTCCTACGAGTTATACATACTACTTATATTTCTACCGATGGTATCTTTGTACAAAGATCGCATTTCTAATCACTTCAGCAGAATGAAAAAAGAATAGAATAAAATGAAAACTGTACGGAAATAATTTTCTCCACCTAGGTCGAGAATGTTATTCCACTTATCTCTCGTTGCCTAGTAGGTAGATGTAGTACTATTGGAATATTGAGTTTTTCTAAAAGCAATTTAATCAAAACTGTTCAATTTTTGTAAAGATCGGCGAAAAAGTACAAGAGAAATAAGTGATAGATATTTTTACGCAGTAGTAATATTAGAAAAAAATATTTTCACGATCGTGTTCTGTTGCATTTTTGAGATATGTCATAAACTTGCTTTTCTCTTTCATTAATGCCGTTAAAAGGGAAATTATTTAAGGATTCCAAAAATGTATACCTATTTCCTAATCTGTCTTTGATGATCTACTTTTTTCAGAATTTATATTTCAAGAATGAAACAAAACTGGATGTTTTTTTTAACCTGTCTTTAATTTGGAACACAAATCAATGTTTTATGATATATTGTAGACGATCGTAGAATAAATACCTATTGTATGCAAAGTCGTGCAAAAGTTATGTTGCACTTGGCGTATAATAGTATAACTCGACATGTAGCTTCATATGGTAACCATACGACATACGTGTGCAAAAACAGTCACATTTTGCACAGGTAACTATTAACGATCTTTTAGTTTAGAGAATCTAATAATAGAGTCAAATAATAAAACAATTTTTAAGAATACATCAATAGTATTTTAATTCATGGGTATTTGCATTGTTAATTATCTAGCTCTAGGCGAAAAATAAATTAGCTTTTGAATAATTGCATAATTTCTAAAATTATCATTGTAAATTTGAAATTAATTCACAAACATTTGTGCTAAAGTTCCCTACAAGTTTAAAAAAATATCTGATTTATCTACCCATATTTATTTAAAGCGTGTCTATTTTTGCCGGACTTATTCAGTATAATGAACCAAGCAAGTTTGTTTTTTATTTATTAGGCTTTTTTTATACTCTTGATATTGTTTTCAACGTATTACAGAGCCACAGACAACAAAACTTAGTATAGTCTTTCTGTTGGTTTGTTGGAGTTCATTATACAGTATAATGAACTACAGTATAATGAACTACCTAACTAACTAACTAACTAACTAAGCAAGTTTTTGTTATTTATTAGGTTTTTATAAACTTGGTATTGTTTTTAACGTGTTACTACTGAGGCAACAAAACGTAGTACGGTCGGTCTGTTTTTGTGGCAGTTAATTGCTCAGTAATATAATGAACTAGCAATATTTTTTATATATTAAGGTTTTTATAAACTTTGTATTTACCTTAACGGATTACTGGCATAACAAAATAGAGTAAACTGAATAGTTTGGTTACTACTAATATACTTACTAATAGAACTTTCAGTTGACTATCCTTAGGGCATTAAATTATTTTCGGAAACTTTTTTGATTGACATTTGGGACACGAAGTGCAGTGCAATTACTCTTTAGATATGGCACGAAAATAAAATTTCCAAGAAGGAACAATGCACAAGATTATTTAAAACATAGTACATAAATCGTTCAATGAATTAAACAGTTTGACCAATCAAAATGTAATTATATGATAAAATTCTTCAAACATGCACACTGTCGAGACCTTGTACAAAAATCTGATAAAATATACTGCTACGTGATTGGCTGACTCGGGGACAGAAAGACCAATAGCAGGCAATGACTGCTACTGCCATTATGACAACACAAACAAAGTAGTTGAATTTAGTTATTAGGGTATCAAGAGTATTATAAGTATAATAGGGTGCGGCGGTCGATGGAGTAGAACCCGAGGGCTGTATCCCGAGGGTTGTACGTCGACCGAGGTCGAGAATAGAGTTTTTGAGCACCGTACGCTAAGAGTACTGTAACGCTAACACTAACGTCTTTGCTAATCAAAGAAATATGTTGCTTAGCAAAGGAGTATGCTGCCTAGCAAAGACGTTACCGTTAGCGTTAGCGTACTCTAGCGTATAGTGCTCTAAAACTCCATTATCCTTATAAAACCCGTGGCGTGGCGCCTTCAATGTTTAATGTCCTACTAGTCTGTTATTTAATTCGAATTTTGTTTTAATTTCAAGTTTAATTTGTATTGACATTAATCCAGACTACTTAGTATTTTAGAAATGATGTATTTCCGTGTAATATTCAAAATAATACCCCAGACTCAATTAAAAAAAAATAATAGACCTAGAGTATTATTTCTCAGTTAATATCTCTCAAAATAAGGTGATTATTGCAAAATAACAGACTAGTAGGATATTAATATAATTTTGTTAACGATAAATCAGAAAAATTATTTTTTCTATAGCAGATGTTAAAGTGTGCTTTGTTCGACTAAAAATAGTTGATCAAGTATTACTTTAACCGCAAGGGTAGATAAAGTAACACTTTAACCGCAAGGATAGATAATAGTTATTTTTTATACAAGACGATAAAATTATATTTTATCGACAAGCGAAAAGTGGTTAATTCACGAGCGATAAAATCGCAAGTGAATTAATTTTCGCGAGTCGATAATTGAATTTTATCGTCGTGTATAAAATTCTATTTTTTTCTATAGCAGATGTTAAAAAAATAGGAAAAATTTGTAAAAAAAACAATTTAAAATTAGATTATATTAAACCCGAAAATCTCAGTAGCAAAGCAAACCGAATGGAAACCTTTGCTACTGAGATTTTCGGGTTTTAATATAATCTAATTTTAAATTGTTTTTTTTTACAATTTTTTCTTATTTTTTTAACATCTGCTATAGAAAAAAATAGAATTTTATACACGACGATAAAATTTAAATATCGACTCGCGAAAATTAATTCACTCGCGATTTCATCGTTCGTGAATTAACACTTTCCGCTTGTCGATAAAATATAATTTTTCTACAATTGCTCAAAAAATGGTTGTTTACGCATTAATTTCAGTGCGCAAAGCACGTGTTTTTTTAACGGTGAAAAAAAAAATTTTTTTAACGGTGAAAAAAAATTTTTTTTTAACGGTGAAAAAAAATTTTCTGACATTTCTAAAATTCAGAATAAACTAAGAAGAAAATTTTATTGAAACAATTCTAACAGGCAATTACAAGTCAACTATTCAGAATCAGCGTCCATTTTCAGAGAATTTATAGAGAACACTTGGAAAGCGACACTTATTCAAACGACAGAATTGTTTTTCAGTTTTTATTTACATTAGTAACTACGGAAACCCGTGCAACGGTAACTTTAAAAAATAATGCTGCCGTTTTTTTATGAATTCAATATTTTAATAATAAACTTGCTGTTTAGGTAAAGCTGTGCAATTTTAGAAAAAAAGTTGTTTATATTACGTACGCAAAGCCGGTTTTTTGAGCTTTCGAATGTATTTTTTGTCTCGACCTAATGGTCTCGACAAAAAACCTAACATTCTCAAGCTTAAAAAAACCTTTGCTTTGCGCACTTAATATAAAAATAACTATTTTATCGTCTTGTATAAAAAATAACTATTGTTTTGATATAGCAGAAACTGTAGAAAAGATTAAAAATGCGGTTACAAAATCTGTTCCTCTGAACACGGTACTAAGTACAAAATGCAGTATTTGAACACAATTTCAGCAATTTTCTGATGAAAAACACTACAAGATCGAAGAATTTTTGTCAACTATGTTTCAAGATTTGGCATATGAAAAACTGTCAATTAATAATTATTTTAATACCTACTTAATTTATTAAACAATCAACTACCTATACCTATTATACCTCTCGCACAAAATTTTAATATTGAATTGTTTTTAAATCTAACTCAAAAATCCATACATTACTCAATCAAAATGACAATTATTATCTCAAAAGACTAATTATCATTTTGACTTCGTTTATAGATGTTTTCATTGTTAAAAAAGAATTCCGATAAAAACTTTGTACCTACTTGGGATATAATAAGTAATTATTTCAAGAAAATTGTAAATCACAAGTCAAAATAAACATAATACCAAATAATACCAAATTTTTAGACCGCTAAAAATATTTCCAAAAAAGATTCAACTTATATTAATATTTTTATGTAACATATTTAAATACGTTCAGAAAAATCTGCAGGTTGCCATAAATACAAAATAAATTTATCCATTTCCATTGGCTCTCTACAGTGATGTACAATTTTCAGGAATATATTTCAGCAATTGCTAGTAATTAAAGGATGGTATAAATCACTCACTTGTCTTTCACTACACACTGCTAATTCGAATATTGCTTTTAATATAGGATCAACAGTATTTAAGTAAAACTGGAGGTAGTAGTTTCAAAATATATCTTCGTGAGTCGTTCTGTGCGCCTTTCTCCCACTCCAATTCGAATTTCCTAGTAGTACCCCGAACTCGTCTACGTTTTTGATTGCGACTCAACTTAAATACTATGTGTAGATCCATGGAGAAATGTTTTGATGCCCAAATAGACCATTGTATTTAAAATAGTTACACCATGTAAACTATAGTACTATATCCAAAGTGTCTAGTATTACTTTATTACCTACATGAAATCATGAATACGACTAATCAAATTTATATTTACAAACTTTAATTTTTAGATTAGTGCTTTTAGTCCTTTATAATTTTGGTTTAAATTAGTTATGATTTAGTTTACTCCCTCAATCAGTATTTGCAACTTTCACACTTTTATGATTTTTTAAACTTTTCTTCTAAAATTCTAAGAAACCGTTATGAGAAGTCAAAAACCTGAAGGGAAATGTAGGTTTGTAAAGCAATGCATACTATCGTATGTACGATAGCACTCTGCGGTGCTTTAGAAAAAATAAGTTTCTAGAATAATATACTGCCAGCAGAAAGCAAAAGGAAGTCTTTTTAAAATCTGAATTTTATAATAATACTATTTCTTTAGCAACTTATTTGAAATTTTTAAATTTACGAATATTCTGATTATTTTGGTATTTATTTTTATGAAATGCTCCGTCAGGGTCATATAATATGGACTTCGAAACTGTTTATGGTTTTAAAACTATTTATGTAGGTACAAAAAATATTGTTGTTTTGCTAATATACCGTGTGTCTCCGAGCAGACAGATAGGGATTTCACAAAAATATTTTTTTCAAATGATCCTGGAGAGCTTTGAAATTTTATTTCGTGGAAGCGTCGACGTCGTTATATCAGCTGCTGTTTAACGCGCTGCGCTTATTAACACAGATGTAATACGCGTGTGCGTTATACGTACAAAAAGGCTCAACAATTATTTACAATACGAATTGACAGCTCGCGTAAACAATAAATTCTCGTTTTTAGTATTTATTTAATGAAACGTCAAAACGCATTTTACAATTTAAATTAGAAAATATTGCTTTATCAATGAATCTGTAGTACTAATAATACTTAAATACCTAAATGTTTATTATAAAAGTAACGAAACTTACATAATTACAAACCTACCCACTAGAACTAATTATTACCTCAATAAATTAACAATAGTGAAATTAATGTAAAAGTTATCATTTTACACTTCATTAAGTATTACATTTTTCTAGTTACATACGACTAACTGCCACTACGAATAAGAATCCGGGTCCTTTAAAACAAATACCTAAGTTTAATGTTTTAATTATTTTATCACATATAAAATTGTCGTAGAAATAAAGATTTCATGTTCGTACACTGTTCACACAGTTACATTTTACCTGCTTAACTAGCAAAAAACAGTTTTTGCTTGTCTTTGGTTTTAATACATTGCCATTTAAATCATAAACAAAGATTGTTTGGAGAAGATCATACATGGTCGGCAGGAAAATCGTCGATCGGTGATGCTCGTGCAATTGTTTCGAGGCAAATACTTCAAAGCACTCGTGGACTATTTTAAAAAATTACCATTATAAGATCCCTATGTTCCGTCTTACCAGGGACACACGGTAGGTATATAATACACGTTGTCCCTTGAAATTTTGAATACGAGTAATGTAGGCACTGTGATTTTCTTCTTCTCGATTATTATAATAGATTGCCATGGTTGTTTATTACACATTAGAAATTACTAATTATTTCCCGTTGCTTATACCCGGTTTCTGGAAACAAATTTATGAAACCCATAACTTATGTAT
Organism: Hemicrepidius hirtus; assembly: GCA_963082805.1. Taxonomy (NCBI): domain Eukaryota; kingdom Metazoa; phylum Arthropoda; class Insecta; order Coleoptera; family Elateridae; genus Hemicrepidius; species Hemicrepidius hirtus. Next base: position 9,844,345 of record OY720165.1, read on the forward strand.
AACGTTGAGAACTATAATTAGCAGCCAAATATATGTAAATTTAAAAATAAATCAAAAACATAATGGATGAAATGTTGTACCTATATATATTTCGGCAATTTAAATAGCCTTCTTCAGTACAATTGACGAAAATTAGTTGTAAAACAGGACAAACATGATGATATTATATTCTGTAGACTGATAAACAGCCATAATTAAAACAAAAGTGGTGTTTATCAGTCTACATAATATAATATCATCATGTTTGTCCTGTTTTACAACTAATTTTCATCAATTGTACTGAAGAAGGCAATTTAAATTGCCGAAATATATATACAACATTTCATCCGTTATGTTTTTGATTTCTTTTTAAATTTACATATACGTATTAGGCTGCTAATAGTTCTCAACGTTATATATTATATAAAATTCAGCCTCAAGTCGTTTATTCATAACTTATGTATTCCATAAACAGCGAATAAGGCACTCTAATAACATTAGGTCACGTGATCAAATTTCGTATAGGCCAATTAGCGCCTTCCACGAGGATCACGTGATACGTCATGGACTGTCTTATTGACTGTTTATCGAATACATAAGTTATGGGTTTCATAAATTTGTTTCCAGAAACCGGGCTTTAGTGAATTAAAATATTTGACTCGGCTATGTAAAAAGTGAGCGTGGTAACTAAGCACCAACTAATGGTATCAAATGTCCGTATTCAAAATTTCAGGGGACAACGTGTATAGTACCAATGGGATTGGTACGCAATATGCTAATAGTGATACAGTTTTTTTAAGTTCGGATTAATAATTCATTATAAATTTAACACGCTGTACGTCCGTTTTGGTCCTATGGACATCCAGTGAACATCCACTCAGTGTTCTTTTATAACAACACTGGACATCCATACAGCGTCCGCTATCGGACATCCAACCTCCGTTATTGACGTCCGCAAAGCGTCCGTTATTGATGGGCGAGTGGACGTCCGCTGTACGTCCTATGAACGTCTACTGGACATCCCTTTAGTGTTCTTTTATCACAACAGTGGACATTCATACGGTGTCCGCTATAATACAACTGTCCACTGTTATAGAATACAGATCACACCTCAAAACATACTTTCAGAAATAGATTTACCCCAGTCGTGTTGTAGCCATAACATATTATTGTTACAAAGTGCATGAGACAGGTGAATATAATAGTAAGTAAGAAACAAGAACTTTACAAAGACTTTATGAAAATTGAAAAAATAATTGTATATAACTTAACATTACTGTGTATCTACACATTAAATGTAAAAAAATATTTTAGAAAAAACTACAAGTACAGGGGTTTCTTAAATGGCGGACACGAAGCAGAGTACGTCATTCCCCTCCAAATATACTGATTGGAAAATTATAATACAATAATGCCCGTTCTTCGCTAGTTTTAGAGTTTATTCTCAGTCAAAGATTGAGATCCAATTCCTTTATCCTTTGGAAAAATTGGTAACTTTTAACTATTTTACATTGTTCATCAATCAAGTATTATGTCTTAATAAATTTGGAATTTTTTATACGCTATATTCGAAGATATACTTTCTGATATATAATTGTTGTTAAATTTTTTCAATATTTTGCAACATTGCATTGTAGCTATGAGGTGATTACCTAGGGAACTTGTTTTTACTGCTTTATTAAAACATCAAACGTTTAATATAAAGTCGATGCAAGCAGGCAGTTCCAAATTTAAAATGTTTGAAATGCAAGGAACTCGGAATCTCGGAAATACAATACAACAAAATCGATTACACTTTTTCAACCAGTTTTAAGATGAAAATCAGGTAGTGCTCTCCGTGTCTACCATTTAAGAAACATTCTGTATAATCAAAACGATACTACTCATTAAGATAATGACAAATATTACTACAGATTTCTGGTTACAAAAATAAGGGGTTGTAGTATATTTTGTCAGGTAAAATTAAAATTGACATAAAGTACTGTTGTGTACAAGGTTGGCAACACTGAGTGCTAGGGGACTTCCGGTAAAAATGGTGGAGAGAGAATCAATTTGTTGTGTATGTAATTAACTCAACTTGTACTTGTAACTTATTTCTTTATTAACATAAATCCACTCCAATTCCACAATAGATTAAATCTCTACTTGTAATAATTATAATAAATTTAACTGAACCTGAATGCAACCGTAATCTCTCTCCACCATTTTTACCGGAAGTCCCCTACCACTCAGTGTTGCCAACCTTGTACACAACAAGTACTTTAATAATTAAATAAAAAATAAGAGAATAAGAAATGGCATATATTCTTTCTTCGCACATTCCGTGCAGCGCCAGAGCCACTTCGATAATACGTGAAGAGCTCTAAAAAGCATAAAAAAATTAATGTATAAAAATACGCAGAAAAGTTGTCTCACTTTTTAATAAGTCATTTAATTTCAATGAAGAAAACTTTAATTTTTTTTGACGCCCAAAATAGCTTTAATTAGCAGCGAATTTATTTGTCACGACTTTGTGTCCCCCCCTGTAAATTAGCTCATATAGGGTAGCTGAGGGGAATGGCGGCCCCCTAAGCAATTTTGGGGATTACGACTACTCTATCTAATAAAATATATCGTTATAAGTAAAAATAAATATGTCATATGTTTCTGCAACAAACCTTTATTGATTTACAGACAGAAATGTAACACAACAATTTTGTTACAACTTTAATACAAACTCTGCATTGGCCGGAATTACCCGCATTTTGGGGGTAATTGCGGCCCCATGTCGGTATTACTCCTTCATTCACAATGGTCGCAAACGTAGTCTTTTTTTATTCTTGACTGGTACATGGCTTATGGGCCCATTGACCACACACTATACATCTGATCCAAATTTCATATTTTCCAAATTTTCCATACTCCCCACATACAAGGCACACATCTTCAGTTATCTCATTTTCACTTTCTTCAAAGCTGTTCTCATCAGAAGTGTCTTTGGTAGGTTCTTGAATATCTCGGCATGTTGTTTTTTCCTCGTTGCCTTTTTCGGCAAAGAAACCTTGCTCCTAAGTATGGTAATAAACACAATGGCGGTAATACCGGCCATGGCCGCCATATCCCCCAAATGCGTGACCGGTATTACCCCCATTTACATAATTCATTAAAATTATCATTACTGCAAAACGTATGAATGTTATGTTAAAATCGGTTTCATTTTTTCATTACACATCGTCCTAACTGCAGGTTGGTTAAAAAATATTACTCTAGTATCTTAGAAAGGATGTTATACATACCTTCAAAATTATTATTTCCTTATAACAACAATGATGTTTGCAGTTTTTTGTGTATAACTATACAGTCACTTGTTGGATCACGTTACTGGCGGGAAAGTACACTTATGGGGTGATTTCCATGTGAGTTTAGCGGGCCCATGCGTATACGCATAACCGTCTATGAATTATTAGATGGCCGGAAATACCCGCGTGGCCGGAATTCCCCCCCGTTACCCAACCCTTTTTCCCCCAGATGAGGCAACTTCCTTTACCTAAAAAAAGTAAAGTTGTAAGTAATTCATTTAAACACGAGATTTATGTTTACAGCAGTGTTCATGTTCTTCTCCACGCCTAAATTAATAGTAGTCCTCTAATGTTTGTAAATCGTCATTTGATTCAACTGAAAGATTTATAGCTGTAAAGATTGAATCGGTATCTTCAACCGAATTTAAGTTTTTATTTTTCTGATCAATTTTATTTTTCATTTCAGTTATATCTTCAGCTAGATCCGCCAATGTGCTTTGCATGACATTTTGGTTTCTTAAGTTTTTGCAAGTACCCTGTTAAATAATCAAAGTTACTATTTTACTAATGATTTCAGTATTGTAGAATACCAATTATTTGCTGCAGATCTGGGGCAGATGATTCACCTGACTTTGTTAGTGAATCATAAAGAAATTCCGGGTTAGCTTTGTGTTTATGTCCCAAAATCTCGTCTATTAGATCACAATATGTAGGTTTATTACTTTTACCTTTGCCCGTAAGGGTTTGGTTTCGTTTGTATACTTTATAGGGTTTTAAAAGATTGGCAAATTTTTGACGACATCGCTCTGCTCCCACTTTGTCTTGTCCTACGACGTAACCAGCTTCATTCATATTAGTCGCAATATTTTGCCATAGTCTATTTTTGTTTATTTTTTTGTCTTCGAACTTTTCATTTAAATCCTTTCTGAAATATAGAAGTTGTATTGTTGCCAAATTGTTCACTTCAGTTGGGTTTCGGCCGTTCTTCCATACGTATTCGTGTAAATATCTTCATGTTCATCATCTAAAATAAGGGAATGAAAATATGACACAATGTTTAACAGCAAGTACTTACTTATATCTTCTTGCAGATTCATACATTGATAGTAGTAGCGTGCTCTCTCATTTGCATCTATAATTTCAAATTTAATTTTATTTACAGTATTATTAAGTAAAACCGCATTTTATTACCGTTACGAAGTCTTTCGGCTGTATCTGCATCTACAGTAATACTAATTAAATTGTTGCCTTCCTCATCGGCAATTTCAATTTCTTCCATAGCAATACTTTATTATTGTCACTAATCACTGAGCAAAGCAATAACACGATGAAGTAATAGTATTTTACGTTATAAGTACGGTAAACTCAGTTTTACAGTAACGAGTCGAAATGTTTAAGGACAAGGCGACGAAGGAGCCGAGTCAGGAATTTTGAGACGAGTTACTGTAAGAGTTTACCGGACGTATGTCGTAATGCGTTTTATTTCATACTGCAGGCACTAAATCTTTGTTTAAAATTAAAAAAATTAAAAATAAAAATTTGAATTCATAATATGGACATCTATGAAATGGAAGTGATTGTTTTTTGATAGTTTGCCTTGTCAAAACGGGAGAAAATTATAACATTTTTGACGAAGTTCTTCGTAAATCTATTGCACAATTAATGTCAATTTTAATATTTAGTTTCTTTTTAATTGTTATATTTATTAATTTTGTAGTTTTTTAGTAATAAATAGTTTGATTATCGATTTATTTCATTTGAGTCCGGTAAAAGTTTTTACCGGACCTGATACCGTAAAGTCTTATTTACCGGACTCAAATCGTTAACTTAAAATGGGTGTTACGATGCAGTATGAAATAAAATATTATTAAAAGTGGATTTTGAGGTTACGTATTAGCAACTGCGCTATAAACCAAACTAAAACCGTAGTCGTAGTGTGGTTCAAACCACAACGAACCTGGTTAATTTCGGTTCGTACGTGACGTCACCGGTTTGTCGCGAAAATGTACTACCAGTAAAAATAAGAAACCAAACCCATTTGGTTCGTCGCGAAAATTCAACTCTGATTGAGACCCGACCTGAGATTGAATATTGACAAGCTACAGTCTGCATCGAAAATAGTACAGAATATTCCGTAGTTAATGCTTAACTTCAAAATACACAAGAACATGTTTCATACGATATGAACAAGAACATATTATATTAAATTACAAAAAAAATATTTAGAATCACAATAAAATATACATTAGCTTTAGCATGTTAAAATTAAACTGATAAAATTAATTTCTTAAATACATAAATGGACCTCCATTATTTTTGATGCAGACTGTAGCTTGTCAATATTTTGTTAGTCAAAGCCTACTATTGAAAATTAATTGCGAAATTGGTAGTCAGGAGTGTAATTTTAAACAATTTTTTTACTACTTTTTGGTGATGGTATACATCGTTGAACTAATAGAAAAACGGTTATTCAGAATTACAAAAAATATACATACTAGGTGCCCATTTAAAAATAAAAAGTTGACTATCGCTGCTAAAATCTAGTAGGCCCTGAAAATTTTCGAACTACATCAAAACGTAGTATTTAATAACCCATTTCGATTGGCATGTCGACCGTAACAATCCGATCGCAATTAAAACCCTGTATATTAAGTAGGTATTCAGAATTATTAGGGTAAAGCCTGATTTATAGTTCGTCAGTATCAGTAGTCGTATCAGTAGCCGTATCAGTAAGAAAATAGAACATAGGATTTTACATGGTAGCGTTTATAGTAAGCCGCAACGACCGTAAGAATAAGAAATCTACTGCTGCTTACTGCTGTTCTTGCGGTCAACCAATCAAAGACCGTTGCGTTCAACTCCGATGCGCGCCGAGTACGCTACGATTCTAAGCGAAACAGCTGATGAAAGGACGCGTCCGTCCATCAGCTGTTTCGCTTGGTACTTTTTAATTTGGTAGCAACGACCGACGTCTAATACAGGGTTTTCAAACCGATCGCACAAGAACGATGGTACGTTGTTCTATACCCTACTGAACGTAAAACGTCACTTACTTTTTTTTCTACTGTCGATAGTTTTCTTGTACTGTAATAATCCTTCAAGACATCTATAAAATCTTTTCTATTAACTACATTATCGAAAAAGAGCCTTAGTTCAATATTAGACAAGAGTGCGGCGGGCTTAAACCTGACCTCGGCGTACTCAATTCGACGCAGAGTGTCGCGCTGCGCAGGTCTCACGACCTACTACCAGATCATTCTCTGCCCACGTTCGAGTTCTGGTCACCTCTCTTTCCGTGCATTACTCCTTCCTCCTCATGTCGTCAATTGACGACTTCATTGTCCACACAATTGAACACGTTTGATGAGTCACCGTCGAGGACGCGCATCTCTTGGGTTGCGACCTCTATCCCACCTCACATTAATTCCACTGCCACATCCGTTACCCGTGGAAGGATTAGGCAGTTAAACAGTGGTTCTATGGGTCCCGACCGTGGGGCCTAGCCGTGACACACCCGTGGCGCCGGAGCTCCCTCTGCTACAGCACACGGGAGACCTGTCAAGGTTGCTTTGGCAATCTCCTCTGCCACACATTTATACAACACAGGCGCTTGCCTATTCCCTAAGTGGACCGAGCAGCATTCCTGCATGTTTTATCGGTAGGTCTAGTGTGGTTCTCATACACCTCTCGCTCATGTCTGGGCTACCCTCCCAAAGTTTAATGAGCCTCCGTCGGCGCCACTTTCGTTTGTCCTCTGACATACACGGATATGTCTGCCGGCCGAATCTGTTGCCCTAACCTTGGGATTGGGTATCGTCTCCGAATTTTTTTTTCGAGTAGGCTCTATGTGGCCTGGGGCTTACCCCCAGGAGGACGAAGACGTTTTCCGAAGACCGAACAGGACGATTAGCACCTGCACCAGTATTAGATGCAGGCCACCAAATAAGACCGCCGGAGATAGACGAACATGTTATGCAGGTCGTAGAAAATGAATCTGGTAGCAGCACACGCGGAATTGTACGAGGTTTGGGGTAAGGCATTAGATTTTTTAGTGAATTGTAAAAGAAAACGGTCTGCAACCGTATCATTTTGCTAAGGTACGAGTGTTGCAACCTGCAGATTACCCTTCGCGTATGGCCTATTGCAAATGGCTACTGCATCAGCAACGTCAGAATGAAAATTTTTCGATAAATGTTTTATGGAGAGATAAGATGTTCAATACCAATAAACACGAGCGGGCTCTTGAAAATCCACATGCTAAACTGGAAACACAACATCAATAATAATTAACAATCTTTTAATTGAGCCGTTTATATTTCCCAATTAATTACAGAGACAATTATAGCAGCTTTTTAGAAAACAATTTGGATAACCTTTTGGAAGATTTTTCACTGGCGACTAGAGCAATAATGTGGTTTCAACAGGATGGAACTCCCCCACAGTTTGCTGTGAAGGACAGAAACTAGGTAAATGAAGCATTTTAAATGCTGTTTAAGTACGTAGTTGTTTCCATGGAAATAGCATCAAGGTATTGTATAACTTTGAGTTCTTGTAGAAATTAAATTTAGGATTGTATGCAGCGTTTCCATATTAGATTCTTCAGGGTAAATTTTCCGGGAGGAGGAAAGTATTTCAAGAAAAGAGAAAATGGTTTTAATGTTAAAACTTAACAAACTTTCACGCACTATACTTTTGGTGCAGTCGGTTTGAAAGACCCTGTATAATAATTGTCATATATTATGTAAATTATGGTTATGTTTTAACCCCAAGGTTAGGGTAACAAACTCGGCAGGTAGTATATCCATTGTGTGGTAGAGGTTCACGAAAGTGGCCTTACCGAATGCTCATCAAACGACGGGAATATAAAACATCTTGGAATACTCCCCAGTCCACTTTTGGAATGGAAAAGCGTCTGGATGCATTGAATGTGTGGAAGAGGATTGCTACAGCAGCCTCGCCCGTTTGCTGTGGCAGAAGGAGTCCTGCTGCTGGGTAACAGCTATACCCCACAGTCGGTACCCACAGAACCAACATCCGACCACACTTTTTGGGTAGCGGATATAGTAGAAATAATGTGAGATGGGGTAAGGGTAGCAAGTGGAGAGATGTGCGGCTCCGGCGGAGACTCATCAAACATGTCACTTGTGCGACAATGAAATCTCCAAAAGACGACACGAGTTCCGAGTGGTTATGAGAGAAGGAGCTCTCACCAGAGCTTTGACATGGACACAGTGCGACCTGCTTGCATTACCTGACATTTGTAGGTTGATCCCGACAGGGCAGTGATTGACGACCCGTACGGGGGGCTTCGGTCTTTCTGGGACCGGGATATTGGGGTTTACCTTGACCATAATTAGAAGGTCAGTTGCGTTAGGGTGACGGCCCGTACCACGACGAGTAAGATTGTGGAGTGACCTTACCCAATGTGGAGGGGGGTACGATGTTGCAATAACTGCGGTATACCCCGGGTGAGTAGCAACGCATATATCAATCGGCGTCCTCAAAAATCCGCCTGGGAGGGTGGGTTGATATGCTTCAATATCAGACCCTAACTTTATCGGGAAACATTTCGTCATAATCATAATTAAGAACAGTCGGGGGGGATATAGACTACTCTTAAAATTAAACGTAATCTAATACCTCTACTATAACAATTTTAACCAATATGTTCGTGAAAACAAATAAATCTAGAAGCTCAGAGTCAAAGTTCGACTTACATGCAATAAGAACCTCTAGAATTACCCATATCCTTTCAATCACACCTGTACACAAGATAATCAGCTGAAAAGTGCTATTGTTATTGGTAACCTCCTGATTAAGCCAGGTTTCACTAAGACAGATTAGGTCAAATTCAGATGCAGACAGAGGCGCATAGAATTGTTCCACCTTAGGCTACGGTTACATTGAACGCATTGGCTGAGTGATCGTGCGACCTAATAGTCGTACGTAGTCGAACAGACTTTAGTCGCACGAAAAAACAAAATATTTTGTTTCTAGTTTTTAGTCGTACGTAGTCGTACGAAACAATTTTCAGCAATCACTTGCATATTTTTAATAGTGTATTTATTTTCGCAGTTTGCGTGACTGTTTCAATAACATTGGAATTACCGTGATTAATCCGCTCATCACATGATTCAAATGTGGAGTCGGGTAGGTTAAAAATAATCATATTTAGACCTTTTACTTAGAGTCGAAAATCATTTCGAAAATTACTCCCAAAATTTATTATTTATTTAATTAATATTAATTAATATAAATTATATTATAGTAATTAATAAAAATAATAACTGTAAAATAACATTATATTGGCTTATAAAAAACATATAGTTTTATACTGTTTCAAGATTGGTACCTACTACAAAATTACCAGAAAATGCGATTGTTGACGTGGATGCACCCTTAGCGTGCCCCAACTCTACATTGTATTTGTGCCTCGTGTTATTTGTGAAAGTTTGTTTATTTTATTGGCAACAATTGAATAGATACCACATAACTCTTGTCATCATAATACACATAATAATTCCTTTAGATAAAAATAGCTTTAATAGAGAAATTTCAACTATTAAACAAATTGCATATAGCAATGGTTATAACACTAAACTTATTGACACGTTAATTAAAACGAAAAATTATAAATTACCTATTCAAGATATTTATTCTATTAATAACTCTGATAAAACATTAAAATACGTCAGTATTATTAACTTTCGGCTTATACCGCGTCGTCATTTGAGTAAAACTCACAGCAGGTAAGGACCAACCTGTAGCTTGTCTGCCATTACAAGCATTTGCTCTGAATGTTTGAGCTAAATTATTATTATTGTGTGAACCTTGGGGCGGACAAGGATTTGTTCTTTGTATAACTTGTTTGCCATCACAAGAATACTTGTTCGGTTTTTGCCTCATAGCTGTTTGTGAACCCATACAATCTAACGTTTCGCAAGACATTGCAGCTTGCATCTTCAGAGTGAGTCAAAGCGCACTGAATTCAATTTCGGGATGCGGAGCCAGTCGGGCAGAACGGCGCAGTTCACCTTGACCGTTACCGTTGGGCGGACACGGAAGCGGTGGTGCTTCACCGTGAGATCGATGTTGCTTAAGAGATTTCAGAAGATGTATTACCGGAGCCCAAGCTTTACTGAGTCTAAAATCATCCTCTCTATTAATATTATTCGGTTGTTTTTCGATTTCAATACCTTCACGTATGATCCGAGGGAAGTAATAAGGTACTCTGGCGAGTACTCGAGCTTTCTCAAAGTCCATTTTGTGACCAGTCAATACAGTATGTTCAGCTACCGCAGATTTAGTGATCCGTTTGTGTTTGTAATCACCTTGATGCTCACGTAATCTTAACTCAATAGAGCGTCCAGTTTGGCCGATATAGTTAACACCACACGAGCAAGGGATGTTGTAAATCCCGGCACATTTCGTACTGGTAACTTGATCTTTAACAGATCTGAAACCGTTTCCCAGGGTTTCTGAGGTACTAAAAACAGTCTTTATGTTGTGCCTTCTAAGTATATGCCCGATCTTATCAGTAGTGCCTCTACTGTAAGGTAAAAAGGCTAAGCCTTTTGGAGGTGTAGATTCCTCCTTAGCCTTGGGCTGTTCTACATTTAGGATAGCTCTGCGAATTTGTGTGGCTGTATAACCATTTTGTTGTAACGATATCAATAGATGTGGTTTCTCTTGTTGTAAGTGTTCTGGATCAGAGATTCGGACCGCTCTGGTTGCTAGAGTTTTTAGCACCGTAGCCTTCTGCATAGGATGGTGATGTGAATAATTGCTTAAGTACCTGTCTGTGTGAGTTTTCTTTCTGTAAACAGCATGCCCCAAGCTGCCATCTGGTTTTCGTGTAACTTGGACATCTAAAAACGGAATACTGTCATTTTCCTCAACTTCCATAGTAAATTGGATGTTATTGTGAATTGTATTGAGATGATCTAGAAAGTGGTTTAATACTTGGCGTCCGTGAGACCAAACAACGAAAGTATCGTCTACATATCTGAATCACGATTTAGGCTTAAGACCAGCTGTTTCCAAAGCTTTGATTTCAAAATCCTCCATATATATGTTAGCAATTATAGGTGATAGCGGTGAACCCATAGCCGCTCCCTCAATCTGTTCGTAAAGGTTGCCATTCCAACTGAAAAATGTATTCTTCAAACATAGCTCAACTAGTTGGACTAAGTCTGTTGATAATTTATCCCGTAAAATCTCTAGCACACCGTCTACGGGTGCTTTTGTGAAAAGTGAAACAACGTCAAAACTGACTAGGATGTCTCCTTGGCACAGTTGCAAGTTTTTGATCTTGATGACAAAATCACAGGAATCTTTTATATAAGAATCCGTTTTTCCACTAAATGGACGAAGTTTAGTGGCTAATGGCCGTTTTCACCAACGCTTCCTAAACTGGTGCCTACATAAGAATTGCTTATATTAAGGGTTAGGCACTGCTTAACTGCAATTTGGTTTTCACGAAGCACAATCGAGTTCGTAAATAAGATAAGCAGTGCGTAACTTTAGGAACCCATTTGACGTTGTCTCATATCGGCAGGCATTGCCTATCTTGTTTGACGTTTCTGTTCATGCGTTTTTGTTAGAGAGTTTTGAAAGCTGCCACCTATAAAGAATTTATTTATAACATGTTTTAAGTTTTCTTTAGTTTTTTTTCAACATGCGTGCAGGGCGTTTCATTGAAAATTTAGATAGATACGACGCATGTACATCAGACGAGAAAATCACCGTGGTGGTCAAAATTTTGAAAAATTCATATCGACCGACATTTTGAAGTTAGAGAGTCCGGTAAAAATATATCTCTCTTGAATTATGGTCTTCTTTCATATTTGCTACTCAGATGTTCAAGATTCTGCTTCTGAGAAAAATGCTACCAAAAAAACATGTCTAACTTCCGCTTCCGGTTTCAGATTTTTTTGAAAAACTTATTTTGTCGATGGATTTTCGATATAACCCTTCATTTCATCAAAATCGGTTGGTTCACTAGTTTTTGCGTTAGAGGCGTCACATACACACACACCACCCACAGACAGACATTTTCTCAATTTAGAAAATTTTCATGATATTAAAGCTTCCCATATACCAGTGATGGTATGGTGTGCATCCACCTGTCGTACTCACAATCTGTCAAGGACGAGAAAACTATCTAAATCATGTACGAACTACTGTCATTTGCGACGTTGCGATATAACATCGGTTACCTCTGTAAGAAATTCCTACATAAGCAACGGTTTGGCTGGTGAAAACGGATAAAGTTTACGCATCTGTTTAGGAATTACCTATCTCTAGGTAATACCTGCGTAGGTACTGGTTTAGGAAACGTTGGTGAAAACGGCCATAAGTATCTTGCCAAAGCATGTGTGGGAGAATTTATTGCACTTACAATTAATAGGTCTCAATGGTACACCTGGTTTGTGGATTTTGGGCAATCCGTATATCCGAGGTGTTACGGTATTTTTGGGCAGTATCCGCTGTTTCTTAGTAGTATCTATAGTATCGGAGTTTTTGATCGCCTCCGTAACTTTTGAGATGAGAGTGTTGAGAGGGTTACGATTCAGTATCTTATAGGTGCTATCAGACAGTAAGGTTTCCATTTTTGCATTATAATCTGCGGTGTTCATTACAACCGTGGCATTGCCTTTGTCTGCTTTTAATATCAGAATATCTTTGTTGTTTCTGAGTGACTTGGTTGCCTCTCTTTCATCTTTACTAATATTCGAGCGGGGCGGTAACGCTCTTCTTACTATACTTGAAACATCCTGTCGAATGCTTTCAGATATAGCTATTAGAAGTTTAAGAATGGCTGATTCCACGCTGGATACTATGTCCTCTACTGGAATGCGTTTCGGTGCAACGGCGTAGTTAAACCCTTTCTTTAATAAAGATGTAGTGTTATCATCTAGCATCATGCTGCTGAGATTTATTATAACCTTATCCGTAGGTAACTCTTTCCGGAGCGGTTTTGGAACTAATCGTTCATATTTGCCAGTTTGTTTTGCTGTTGCTTGTTCCAATGTAGTCTGAGCCTGCTTAGATGTAATAGCATCAAGTTTTTCCCACAACGATGCTTCCAGCGTACTAGAGAGCTTTAGGTGTAACTTACAGTCAATCTTGTCAAGATCTATGCGAGTTCTACCAATTTCCGACTTTAAGAGACCCAGGCTTGCTTCCCGGAAAACTCGCTCATTGTGTTGGTTACGCAAGTGGTGTTTGATAAACACGCAATTGGGGATAACTTTGTTATCACGACAACGTTTTAAGAAAGCCAAGTCTGCCAATAACTTAGCTTTCTTCTGTCGAAGTTGATCAAATGTTCTAGTTTGAGTATAAACATCCTCGCCGTGGAGGCGTGATATATATTGTTTGAGGCTTTCGCGGTTACTTGAACTGTCAGTATTATTAACTTTCGGCTTATACCGCGTCGTCATTTGAGTAAAACTCACAGCAGTTAAGGACCAACCTGTAGCTTGTCTGCCATTACAAGCATTTGCTCTGGATGTTTGAGCTAAATTATTATTATTGTGTGAACCTTGGGGCGGACAAGGATTTGTTCTTTGTATAACTTGTTTGCCATCACAAGAATACTTGTTCGGTTTTTGCCTCATAGCTGTTTGTGAACCCATACAAACTAACGTTTCGCAAGACATTGCAGCTTGCATCTTCAGAGTGAGTCAAAGCGCACTGAATTCAATTCCGGGATGCGGAGGTATTTATACCCCTTTGAGCCAGTCGGGCAGAACGGCGCAGTTCACCTTGACCGTTACCGTTGGGCGGAGACGGAAGCGGTGGTGCTTGACCGTGAGATCGATGTTGCTTAAGAGATTACATAATATTAATAGAGAGGATGGTTTTAGACTCAGTAAAGCTTGGGCTCCGGTAATACATCCTCTGATGGGGTTTTTTTCCGGGGGTTTTTTACCGGGGGTTTTATTTCCGGGGTTTTATTTCCGGGTTTTTTTTCCTAGATTCAAAACAATATACTTTTAATGAATGAGCAAATTGAGCTCTTAGATTCTCCTTTACTGGCAATTTTGGAATAGAAGATGACTTTAATGGAATCAAGTAGTTGCTATATAAATCATTATTCATTTTTTACTAAACATCTTATATTATGCTTTTGACAATGGCACATTGATGCCAAAATACGTATTAAACAAACAAATATTATTATTTCCCGTTAAAAACGATATTTTATTTAATATTTATTATTTCTATAATTATGGATTTTAACAAAGTAACGCTTGAGAATGTCAATAAACCAATGTATTAGTTTTAGACATTGTGCATAATTCATCTATTTCGATTGTAAGTTGTTAACAGTCATTGTTAAAAGGAATTAACATAATTAGAGCCCATACTCAAAGTGGCTTGTAATATAATAAAAAACGTAAAACGTAGAAATAAAAACTGAAAGCCTGACCCACGATTACATAATTCAAAAAACATTTCCTTTTAATGTTTAACATTTTTAGATCACTGTGTAAACAGTGGAAAAAGTTAAAACATTTAAAAAATTGGAATTATTATATAATCGTGGTTTAGATTTGAATGATACCAAAAAAATATAAAACTGAATATAAATATTGATAAAATCTTGATTGTTTCATTAAGTAGTTACTTGCAAAATTTATAAGAAGTGTAGGTACTCAAACAGAATTGCTTAAAGACTGCGTTTTGGTTTTCATATTTCTAAACATATAAAATTTGCTAGATAAACGTTCTCATAGAAGCTGCAAGCTGATAATTGTTTTTTTAGATAGCCGCTTCGACATTGAAGGTTGTTAACAGCTATGTGGTACAGTCATAATACACAAATTTCGGCTTATAACATATTAAGTAAATTATTGTCTCTGGGAAATAATATAGTAGGTACTTCTTCTGCTTCATATCCAATGTGGTTGTTTACACGATGTAACTCCGGTGCGGCTCGTTATATAGAGCCAAGGAGCTATGGTACTACCTGCAGTTTCAATCTCAGCAAAAGTTTTTAATGAATTCTAAAATAATTTCTAAACACAATTTTTTGTCATTTTAATTATTTCACACTGCCTGCATAAGTTTTATAAGTAGGAAAAAATCTCAACGTATTTATTTCCCCAATGAAAACCCGTTAACAGTGCCAACTTACTTATGGCACTGCACTTCCTTGGCATACCGGCTGCAGCGCTGAGGTACGCGGCTGGGGTAGGTCGTGTTCTGAGCATGCATTTGGAGCCAAACCAAGGCCTCAGGCCTTGGCCAAACGCGTACTGGCTCGTCTCGTACAGTCGCGCCCTAACACGATGTGTAAAATTAATGTATTACGGAATAGGCCTTTTTCCTCACGCAATATCGAGGAAACAGTGAAAATTAAAACACTTAGGTAGGCTTCTGCTTCTGATTGAAAAATCGATAAATCTGTCAAATTTCAAAACAACTGCCGTTAATGTTTGTCTGAAGGACAATAGTTATTTATTGTATAAGTGTCTTAGGAAGTATTTTATCCACGCAAGAATGTTTAAACGTGAGAACGAAGTTCGAGCATTTAATTTTCTTAAGTGGATAAAATACAACAAAGACACGTATGCAATACAACGTTTTATCCACAACCAGACCAGAGAGTGGCGTTTTTAAATTAATATTTTGGAAAAATTTTATTATGACATTTTGAACTGACTTTTGTCATACGTGTTACTATAGATTTACCATTGTTTTAATTATAAGACCTATGTGTTTTATTAATATCATAAGACGTCTCTTAATAGTGGAATTATGACCTCATAATATACTGGTTGTGGATAAAATAATTATATCAAACCTCAATTCGGAATGATCTCTCGATTTGGCTCAGGGAAACAGAAGTTATCGCCATTTTATTGTGGAGAAGTGGACCCCTTCCTCGTGCCTTTATTAAACCCGCTAGGGTACTAAATGGCTGGTCAAAATTGTTTGAAATTGTCAGAAGATATCAGTAAATATAATTTCGACCTACCTTATCCGTCAAAATTTGGCTGAAATACCCGTTTTTCTAGTCGACCCTGGCCGTTGCGCTCCTTTCCGGACAATTTACAGACTTAAAAAAAAATTATTTTCAGTAAATTTCTCCTGGTAACTTTTGTCATAAAAAGATTTACAGTGAACGGATCAGTAGATATCGCCGATCCTCATCCTTAAGCAGACACCCGCAGTATGTTGGATTTAAGTAAACTGTTGCAGCGTAATTTAGCATTAATATATTTCTTCCTAGGTTTGGTGGCTACTCTCCAGCTAGAGAATCGAGAGTTTGTATTGGGGTAGTTTTGAAAACGTCTTGCACGATCCCTAATGCTGGGTTTTGTATTGTATTTATTGTTTTTAGATATTATTTTCGGGCAGTAGAGTACACAATTGCTCCGTGGTCGAGATTTGATCTTATCTTATGATATGTTTATATACATGTAGTAATATGGTCCTATCCGCTCCCTACTTGTGGTTAACCAAGGTTTTGAGGAGGGCCAATCCTTTATTGCTGGAGCATTTCATATAGCTGAAATGCTCTTTCCAGTTTAGCCGTTAGCCAAAAACCATCCCTAGGAACTTTATTTTTTCTACATATTGTAAGTCAGTGCCACATAAATGTAAAGTTGGCTTCGTGCCCTCTGTCCGTTTTGAGAAAGTAACAGATTTGGTCTTTTCTATTGAAAATTGGTAGCCTGTGTGTTTTGTCCATTTTTGTAGTCCATCAATGCATGATTGTAAGAATTTTTGTATTATAATTTCATTTTTGCCTTTAGCATAATACTCCTAGGTCGTCTGCATATATATTTGCTGTTGCTGTTACTATATTTGCTGAGACTTGAATATCAAGCAGAATATCGTTTATAGCTGTCAAAAACAACTTAACACTGAGCATATAGATCCTTGGGTGTGCTTTTTTTTGAATAGTAATCCATTCACACTTGCTCTGAACATTTTCTTCTTCAAAACGTTTTGAATAAAGGAAATTATGTTACCCTGTATGTTCTACTGTATTAACATCCTAATGTGAATCATCATTAGCTTTCCAAGTAAGTAATTTACCAAAATGCTTTCTAAGAACGGCGCTGAGAACGGCTATCTAAGAGTTATAAATTCAAACAAAAACCTTCAACATAATACACGAGAAAATAGGAACGACTATATTAAGTTAACAATAGCTACATACGTTCAGGTATACTACAATACACTGTCACCTTTATGCCTTTTCTCCATAGCATTGGAAACATACTTGGTGAAGTTATACATAACACAGTGTTAAGCTTTTTGGAATAAAGCCGTGCTGATCTATCGAGATTTTGTTTTTAACTTTACTACTATATATTTCTCCATTTAATGTGGATTCGAAAATGTTTCCTGGTGTTGATAGGATTACTATTGGTCTATAATTCTTTATTTGGTTTTTACGACCTGATTTAAATACAGGAGTGACACGTGCTCTTTTCCATAACAATGAAAATTCTGACACATTTAAGCATAGGTTCAACATAAGGGCTCAGTCAATAAACAAATGCACCCTTTAAAAATGTAACCAGGTATTCCATCTGGCCCATCCGTAAGACATTCAATTTTTTAAACGTTAGTTCAATGTCTTCACAACTTACATAACGTACATTAACATCGTTCCAAGATGACGCGGACTCAATAACTTGGTGACTCCTTGCATTAGGCTCCGTATACACGCGTTTACAAGGATTCCATCAGCGTTGTATGTCTGGTCACTTAGGAAGACGGTTAAATTGGGACAAAGTTGCGCTATGTAGTGCTGATCAATAGTTAAAAAAGAAATGTAACTTATCTAACTTATCTTATTGTAGTCAAGAAACAGAAAAATGGCAATTTTGTTTTTTGGGGATAAGTTGGTTGTTATTAAATTTTTTTTAAATCTGTTAAAACTTTCTTGAAGCAACTTTTTAGCTCCAACACCGTGTGGTATCAAAATTTTTCTACTCCGTTTCGGTTTTACGGAACCATCCTTAAGGTTTGTTTTTTCTTATGGGCAGCATATTGGATTTTTACAGCATCGGATAGAGTTTTTGATGGTGTTTTCAACAATGTATAATATGATCACTTTCGACTGCCGCTGTTATTTACAGAAATAGTAAATTAAAATAGATTGCCATAGAAAAAATTCTCAAATTATGAAAAGCGATATACCAATTCGACGGTCACCATTGCACAATGCTGATAAATATCTACTAATTAATCTTAAACAAGAAATGTGTAACCTATCTACCGTTTCTTATTATAACAATAAAGCATAGTAGGAACTAATTGTGTGATTATAGAAGATGTTCAAACTGAAGCCCATTCTCATACAAAGATTTGCTTTTATTCTAGTATTGTTTACAGGTCTTTAAATATCTCTGACTCGATATGCAGCTAATGCATGTAAAATGTTTCTTCTTAATTCCTGCCTATTATTAATCCTGTTCTTATAGATTATATTTTTGAGATTTCCCCACAAAAAGATATCTAATGGGGACAAATCAGGTAATCGAGCCGGCCATTCCACAACTCCACGTATTCGGCAGTCTAAAGTCACCATGTTATATACACCGTTGAAAACACCATCAAAACTCTATCCGATGCTGTAAAAACCCAATATGCCACCCATAAGAAAAAACAAACCTATGGATGATTTCGCAAAACCGAAACGGGGTAGACAAATTTTGATGCCGCTACGGTGTTGCAGCTAAAGAGTTGCTTAAAGAAAGTTTTAACAGATTTGAAAACATTTTAATAACAACCAACTTATGCCCAATAAGCGAAATTGTCATTTTTCTGTTACTTGGTCATAATAAAAAACTAAGGTAAATACCTTAAATTTCATTTTAATTATTAATCAGCACTATATAGCACAACTTTACCCCAATTTATCTCCACGATTTCCGAGATCCCAATGGTGAGCATCGAATTTGAATAACCATGTATAGCGATAGAAGGTATTTATCTTTGTAGCGGTTTGCGTACTCTTATTTGTGATATTGAATTAATCTGACTCCAATTGATTATCAAATATGTTTATTATATCAGAACAACTTATATACAACAGTTAAATTAAATTCTTGTAAAGTGGGTAAAGATACCCTTTATTAATATTGTTAAAGAAAACTTTAATACATGTGAGGGAAATAATCCCAACAATTACGAAATTGTGATAGGTCTTCGGGTACTTCAACTTCTTGAGATCTTCGGTAGTTGGATCTAACAATAAATCTTCGAGGGTCCAAGTTAGATAAGAAGAATGGAGAAATTCCAATGTAGCTGGTTGAAGATGTCTTGAGAGGTTCAAGATGGTAACCAACAGAATGGGGAATTTCTAAAGGATCTTCCTTGGACAAAATAACAGATTCTTGATTGTTGACAACTGAAGGTAAAGTTGAAGAAGTCTGCTTGACTGGTGATGGAGGAAGTGGAGAAACTGCTGTTGGAATTCTAGTATGATGTAGAATCGCTCGTAACGTGCTACGCTGTCTACTAGATTTGCTTGATACAGTTCTATTCTTCATAACAATCTGTAACGAGGCGTCTGACCAGTAGCAAATATTTAAGAAGCAGTTTAATGGCTTCTGTATTTGCTGAGGTCAGTCGTCCTCGTTTAACTCCGAATCTCCCCGATACTCCCGCCAGGACCTAGTTTTAATCCGCCCAGTTTCGTCCCGAGTGGGGAGCCTAGAGCTCTCCTATAAATTCAGAGCGCAGCTCATTTTAAAGGAGATTACTGTACTTATTTCCGACACTTTTATAGTCAATTATTTTCCGAAATAAATTTGACTTAGTTGCCGAGAATTATTTAGAACTTGTCTAAATAATTTGACTCCGTTCAACCCGTTTTAAAAGTTCGATTCATTCCGAGACCCAGATTAAAAATTGACCTGAATATTTTCAGCTCTTAAAGCAAACCGAGTAGTGGCTAATAATTACAGTGATCTGTGGTGTACAAACGATAGCTGGTATATTTCAATTTTATTTAATTTCCTGACCAATTGATTGTTTAATTATAACCCGCCTTGTCTCTCCGAGAATTTGTAAACGTTGCATGTGTATGATCCTAGGGTCGTAACATAGCACTTTACTTATTCAAACTAATTATCCAGACGTGCATGTGCTAAACGTTGCATTCTGGTATATCATTAGCTTTTTGTATTAGTTTGATGTCAGTAGTAAGATCACGTGCGAACGTAGCTCTGCTTTTGTCATCCTATTACTACTTAAAACTAGTGAATTAAACAATCAATTGTTTTGCTAGTCAATATCCTGTATAAAGTTAATTACATACCAGAGTAGTTGGTACATCCCTGAGATCACGTGAATTTAAACACTACCCGAATCAATCATCGATTGACACTCAATTGTTTTAGTTGGATAAGCAATTCAATTTTACAGTAAATTGATTGCTTACCAGATTATTTTGTCCATCCCTGACCGAATTCTTTTGTTTATCACTGGAATTAAATTCCATATTAAAACTTTCTTTGATATCACTTACCCGTTATACCAGAAGACTCCTGAAGGGGTCGAAGCCCCCATAACACTTTATTTCACATTTGATTCCACTATACCCGTTTCGCCATTGAAAATCCTTCGTGGCCATTACCGCTTCGTTCGGCCTGCGCAATCCCGGTTTAGTCCAAGTTGCGCACTGGACTTAGTCCCGTTTACACAGACCCCAATTTCAAAGAACCATTCACACCCGGAAATATTAACTTACTTATATTTAACCTGAATTTTATAATTAAATTATTTATGCTTTATTTTCATGTACATAAATTGTAAATACTTAATATTGTTCCTGAATAAATTGTTCATAAGGTTTATCTCCAGTTATTTATTTAACCCCTTTTATAAAGGACCCTGGATTTTCCCGCTAAGCTACCCTAGTGCAAAAATAAATACTGTACGTTCAAGGGGGAACGTTACAAATCCAGAAGGCTTAAATAAATGTATTATTATGGAAAGACCTGAGGAAACCTCTAGGTTATGTTGAGAGTAGCTAGGTGGTTCACTCCAACTAAACTCTGAATGATTTTCCAATTTGCTCCCCTTTTATGCTAAATCCAGACAACCAAAATTATTTCATTGGTTGGTCCAAATTGATTTTCACCAATCACATTGCTGAAAATCTGTGTGGGAGGAGTCATTTTGTACAACGACTGAGCTCGACTGCACTTCATAGTGACACTTGCATTGCAATACAAACACTACGTTCCTATGCAGGTAAGCAGTTTGATTTCCAAGGTATCTTGATATAAATGTTACCCTGGCATCGGACTGAAGCCCCGATATCTTCTTTAACAATGTATTTATCTATTCTAAAAGATATATTAGTTAAAATTAGAACCAATGCATAGTTATTAAAAATTATTTACATAAAAAATTACTCTGTTGTCAGACAATGAGGCAAAATTGTGTGTTGCAAGTGCAACAGGTCTTGGTTTGTTCACTTGTGTAGATAATGATTTGCCACATTAAAATCACCTACAGAGTGTTTCAAACCGACCGCACAAAATGTATAGTTCGTGAAAGTTTGATAAGTTTTAACAATAAAACCACTTTCTATTTTCTTGAAATAGTTCCCTCCGCCCAGAAAATGAACCCTGAAGAATAGCTAACATGGCAACGCTGCATACAATCCGAAATTTAAATTCTGCATGAACTCAAAGTTATACAATATCTTGATCCTATTTCCATGCTACGTATTATTCCACTTATTCTCTTACTTTTATTAATAGTAATCATACAACAACTGATCATTTAAATTTGTGATTTTATTATTACCTATATTATTTTGTAGTTTAAAAATTGAGAAATCCAGTGGTGATAGTGACAAAGTTTAATCCTCCCAATTATAATTGCTCAAAAGAGCCAACATCTTGTGTACCTACACATAATCTCGTTCTTGGAATTGTTTCTCCCTGAACTTTTAACAACATCTCCCTATTTACAATAACCGCGTGGTGAAAAATCCTCCCAATAAGTTCATTGCGATTTGCCACATGATCGAGTGTTAGTATACTTTATCTTTTAAATAACCCCACAGAAAAAGGAAGTGGTTACGCTACTGGGCCACCACGCTACCCACCGCCACGGAAATGAATCATTTATCCAGTTTTTGTCGTGCACAGCAAAATGTGGGGAGCTCCATCCTGCTGAAACCACATTATTGCTCTAGTCGCCATTGGAACATCTTCCAAAAGATCATCTACATTGTTTCGTAAAAAGTTGGTATAATTGTCTCCGTTTACCCTATTGGGAAGAATAAACAGCCCAATTAAAAGATTGTTAATTATTTCAACCCAGACATTAATGAAAAATTTTTCTTGATGGTATGTTTCCAGTTTAGCATGTGGATTTTCAAGAGCCTACTCGTGTTTATCATTGAACACCCCGATTCTTGTAAAATGCGCCTCGTCTGTCCATAAAACATTTTTAGAAAAATCTTCATTTTGATGTTGCTGATGCAGTAGCCATTCGCAATAAACCAGACGCGAAGGGTAATCCACAAGTTGCAACGCTTGTACCTCGTACCTTAGCAAAACGATACGGATGCAGACCGTTTTCTTTTACAATTCGGTAAACAATTGAATGACTTAACCCCAAACCTCGTACCTCGTGTGCTGCTACCAGGTTCATTTTCTACAGCTTACATAACTTGTTCGTCTATCTCCGGCCGTCTTATTTGGATCTAATACTGGTGCAGGTGCTAATTGTCCTGTTTCCCTCAGGCGTTGATCCAATCTTCGGAAAACATTAGTCGAAGGATGATTCCTGTTAGGATATCTCTTCGGACACCCTTGCCGCAGCTAACGCATTGCCTCTACATTCACCAAAAATCATGTAGGTACTTACTACATATCTGAGTATTCCGCAAAAGTTTACATTGAAGAAAATTAAATAGAAACTGCTGAAATACTTGAAAAAATACAAACACACAAACAAAGTAAAACAAACAACGGGAAACTTCGTTAATCTTACTAAAAACAGTAGTGGACCAGCTACAACTAATAATAGTTAATTAATAGTATATTATATTATTAGGAGTAGAAAGAGTTCTTTTTGTGTTGAGCTCATATTGCGGCCGAGGCGCGTGCGCCGAGGCTGTGCAAGTGAGCGAAACACAAATAAGGCGTTCTACTCCGAATAATATATACTATTTTTTCTTCAAGTGTAAAAATATTCTGTTGCTGTAAATAAATATTTCCTAAAAAGTCATTTCGACAGGACAACGCTCTCCCTTCTACCAACCTTGGGGGCGGAGCTACACATTATTGTACTAGTAACATTATTTTCATTTTTTGACTACTAACAAAATGACTTCCTTCTACATAGCCAGTTCTGTACAACAATACGGATATTATGATACGCTTGAAGAAAAAAAAATTCTACTATGTAATATTGTAGTTTTTCTATAACGTATTTGATAAAGAAGATTTTGTAGAAGTCAGATCTTGCATTAAGAGGATTATCACAAGAGAAGTATCCACTGCAGAATGTGGATTCCTAGTAAGTGATTTGAAGCACCCTGTAAACAAATTTTTGGCCTCGCTGTACCGAAACAATTTATTTCGGCCATAAAATACGGACCGAAACAACAATTTAGTGCCTCTAGGGCCGAAAAATTAATAGACGTAATGTAAGTAGGCTGTAAGTGTAAATCTGACAGTGACAGTTTACTTTCAATTTTATTAAAATGTCAGAAATGGACGACAGCGATGATAGCTTAAATCTAATGGACTGACAGAATTACAAGAAATTGCATCCAGTGTGAGTAACAATTTACTGCCGGATAAATCAAGGCAACGATATGAACAAAATTATAGTGTATTTTGCAAGTGGAAAGTATTAAAAAGCGCAAAAAATACAACAGAAAACGTAATTCTCGCCTATTTAGCTAAAAGAAGCAAGGAAGTAAATAGTGCGACATTATGGTCAGAATTTTCAATGCTGAAATCAGTTATCAAAGTCAAAGAAAACATTGATATCGGACTATTTAACAAAGCATATGCACTAATGAAGAAAAATTCCTATCAAGTATCAACCAAAAAAATCAAAAACATTAGACAATGCGCAGTGTATTCAGTTTTTAAAAGAAGCTCCAGACGAGTCTTTCTTGATGTTCAAGGTTGCTCTTATCATGGGCATTTACGGTGCTTGTCGACGCGTGGAGTTACTCGAATTAAGCGTTGACAATATTGAAATTAAAAACGACTGCATGATAGTTATGATTCCAAATACGAAAAATAATGTTCCACGTTCGTTTGTGATAACTAACAAAATTGTGTTTAAAAAAAATAAAAATTTCCTTAAACCTTGTTCTTATTTAAGGCAGGCCAAAAAATATCGAGTGTAACTCATGCCAAAATGCTTTAACAGCCCTTCGCTTTTAGTAGCTCTCGTTCGCTTCGCTCACTAAAAACGGCAGGCTATTAAAGCCTATTTTCGGCCCTTGATACACTATATACTATTTAGTTCCTTTTGACAGTGCTTTTGACACATTCACTTCGTTTAGGGCATCCACGCATCTATCACCGTTTATTATTCTTGCTTTTGACAGAGATTAGATTGAGCGATCGGCGTCGGTCGTCCGCGAACGATCACCGTCGATCAAATTTTCAACGCAAGTATTCTAATGGGCGAAGTTACATTGATCGGTCGTTCACGAACGGCCTCGATCGCTATGCAACGAACAGTTTGAAATTAGAATTTTGATCGGTCACGAACGTTCAAAAGTAATTCGTAACCCAACTTTTTAAAAGTGCCCTTGTTTTTTCTACTAATAACAGTACAGAACGGTCACCATTTGTTCCTTTTCACTTGAACTGGACATTTTTTAATGAATTTAAAAGAAAAAATGTATTTTCCTAGTCTTCAGTGCAATGACCACAAACAATTTTTTACCGCCACCGGTCGCTCAGTCTAATGTTACATTTTTAGAACGTTGCTAACCGATACTGATCGATCGAAGACGTTCGCGGACGACCGACGCCGATCGCTCAGTCTAATCTCTGTCAAAATCTCCTCCCGAATTTTACTTCTCCATTTCCACCTACGTTAATTATTATCGATTATTCATTCTCTGTGTTGAAGTCTTCTTTGCTCATTCCAGTTTCCATGTAATACTGGGTTTTATTGTGTAGCTTTTCTTGATTATTTGTGATTGTTTTCTTGGATAACGTTGGGAAACGAAATGTCATTATTTTTAGTAGGTACCTTTCGATTTCTTTCTGTTAGTGTAACTGTTTAATTCATTTAGACACTCCTGTAATTATAGGCATTTCAATGACATTTGATCACATAATCCTCGTAGAAGGCGCTGATTGGACTGTTTTGTTTGTGTTTTGTCTCAACAAGGCTCACGTGTTAGTTAAGTTGAGAACTCAACTTTGAATTCATGTGGATTTTGAAACTTCTCATCATTTCACATAAATAATTTAAGTATTTTTTCATAGTGGGTAATAAATAAAATGCTCATAACACCTCATAGTGGAGTAGAAGCGTGCGAAAATTATGCACTTTAAAGAAAGTCGGGTATAACTAAACGGGACGCGGGACATATTATTCCTTATGTCATTGTACATACAAATGACAATTCATGACAATTTTTGGTGCTGCAGACAGAAATTATGGACAAAAAACCTCTTAATTTCTGATTTCTTAGTAAGCTACATTAAACATTTATTGGTCGAGTAATGAAACAAGATAAAAAATTTATCAAAAAATATTTAAATAGCCCAATCTCTCTTCTTTCAAATGGTATCAAAACAAATCCAAATTTGTTTGAAAATTTTCGAGATAAATAAGAATTAGTTGGCCGACTTGTATAAATTTGAAAAAACTTCCGAGTTTGACCATTCATAACTTTCTTATCTACGATCAAAATTTTAAATCGCTATACGTGACTAACTGCACAATTTCATTACGATTATTTTGTTCCAAAGAACATAGGGTCGCGTTTCAAAAATAAACACGTGGGAACCAAAAATGTATTAGGATGCGCGCGACAACCCCTCCCGCGCTTTACCACACCTAGCCAAGTTATGGTGCGGTGTTATACGCAGCTACTTATTAAATCAGATTGGACCAACCCTTTCATATAGAAAACGCTCAGGTTGGATTAACAAATATTTCATTAGGAAAATTGGTATCAGAAAACATACAACGGGGTTTGATATGCTTCTTAGAAAATGCAAAACAAAGTAATGATACCTTTATTAAGGAAACGTTTATAGACGAGCAGAGGAAATGTTTTTGGAAACCTATCAAAAAAGAGAAAATCAAAACATTCGTGGACGATTTGCCTAAAAATACAACAAAGATAAAGAATGTTACGATAGGCTCTGAAATGATGTTCCGCCGCATTATTAGCATGGCGGACTTTCAAGAAATAAACTTGTCTGATATTTTATCATACGAGCTTACTTCAATGCCACTTGTAATTTTCCACAAAGACGGATCCATGCGTAAAACTGCAAAATCTGAGTTAAGTAAAAAATTAGAAACATATTGCAACGAATTGTTGATCTTCCCCGAACACGCTCAATCTTACATTATAGATTGAATGGTGTTTGTTCAAGAGTGTAATAACAGTTCTATAAAAAACATGGAACGGACGAGAAGAGGACAACTGGAAGGGACCGATTATGCCATTGTAGGCAGCAAAAATATAATTGATTATAGAAAGTTTCTTAAGTCTCCTCAAAACAAGAAGTCCCTCATTTATTTTATATCAAAGTTTATTTGTGAAAATATTGACAAAGACTGAAGGGAGGATGAGAGTGTAACGTGGACAGGAGGCTTTAAAGATGGTGAAATATCCGTTAAAGTGGATAAGTTTACTACAGAAGAATTACAATTTATTAAAATGTGATCACGAAGAAGCCGACACTCGTATGATTCTGCATGCTATAGAAGACGCAAAAGAAAATTACAGAACGATTATTATTAAATCAGACGACACGGACGTATTGGTATTATTACTGTATTTTTTCAATGTTGATGTTAATTTAAACAAGTGCCGTGTATTTAAGTAAACTGGACATACCAATATTACATGTGATAGAAAAAGGTACATTTCCATTAATCAGATATAGGAAAACTTAGGTGCAGATAAATGTTTATGTTTACCGGCACTTCACGCTCTAACTGGTAGTGATTCAACTAATTCATTTTATAAAATAGGGAAGAAATCAGCTTGGGAAATTTTTAACAAGAAATTTGAAATCGTTAAAGAATTACAATTATTCCATAGTGTGAAAGTCAATGTATCAATAAATATTGCCAGAAAGTTTACTCTACTGTTATATAGAAACAAGAATTGTGAAAATCTTGACGAATTACGAGTTTCCTTGACCAAAGATACGAATAAGTCTGCGTTGGAAATACCTCCCTCTTCAGTGGGACTTCGTGTTATTATCCTCCAAGAATTAACATCTATAAAATCTTTTTTATTAACTACGTTATCGAAAAACTGCCCTAGTTCAATATTAAAAGAGGAACCCTTTGTCTCTTTGGATGTATTTGTTTTGATATTATAGTACCTGTTACCTTTTCTTAAACATTTAAAGTTTGCTGATAATGGCCTGAAAACTATGTGGTTACACTGTACGAGTATGCGTACTTGTTTTTCCTTAATTATTTTTGTTTGAATGTCGGCATCAAATAATTTTAAAGTCAAGCTTTCGTTTTGTTCTTTGTTTAGTTAATTTTAATACAATGTTAAATCCCTATGTACACCTTTGAGACCGGCCACCCGGTATACCTACTAAGAAGTGGTCCAATTTTTGTAATAACATGAGGTGGTAATGAATCATCACATTTGATGTTCTGAAATTAATTTAATATGATATACATCATTCCTGCTGAAGAAATTCATGTTGCTGTGTAAATAAACGTTTTAAATGGGATATCATTACAAACGTATTGTCAGGGCAAAACAGGCACTAAATTAATTATTTGTATCAACAAATTTATAACATTGAATTGGTTTTTATGTATTACCTACTGACACTGAACGTGTTACTTCATCAAATAAAAGTAACGGGAAGTATTTGATTAAACATAACGTTTGTGCAACTCATCGCCCAATGGAATCTCCTCGTTTCTCCAAACAAATTAGGGCTAGGTTTATTGCACCTATCTCTTATACCGAAATTAAAAGGTTTAATTCTGTTATTTATATCGTCTATTTTACTTAAACTTTCGCCAATCAAAAACTTGCTATATAATTTTATTTCTAACTGTAGCACGCCTTTCAGAAGATCATGCATTATATCGACAGACATGTTATGGACATGGTACACTTTAAAGTACTTCAAGTTATTAAGGGGGCACCTGCAACGTTTCAAAGGCTCATGAACATGAACACCGTGCTTTTAGGTTTACACAGTACAAGGTGTTAGCGTACCTTGATGATATAGTATGCTAATAATTTAAAAGAGCACGAACTCAAACTTCGGGACGTTGTAAGCAGCCTTCGTGCAAGCAACCTTAAACTATAAATTGTTTTTTTCTTTATAAAGAAGTGAATTATCTTGTAATTTCCCAAGCTGGTGTAAAACCAGACTTAAAAAAGGTATAAGCCGTAATACAATTTTTTGTACACGGTCTCCAAAGTTGTTACTTTGGAAACTGTTTGTAATCCGCAAAATGCCACTTTAGGGGACTAGTCCCTTAAAGGTAACTTAGCAACACTTTAGAGGACTGAATTTGTTTACTAAAAACATTGACAACACAAAACAGCTATTGCTGCAAAAAAGTACAAAAAATATATAAATTAACACAAAATAATCTACTTTGAAACATGAAAATGGAAATTACAGTTTTTGGCATATTTAAAAATGTCACCAGAATGCAGATAAGTCAATATCACATCTTCATTCACGACCGTCACACGATTTTTCTGCTTCCAATCATTAAATATTTCGTACTCCTTCTCGTATTGCTGCCTAGACTTGAGTGGCAGCAAATCTAGTACAATATTTCTGGCTTTTTCGGTAATTTCGACCGGAACATCAACCATTTTTTTAGAATTTATTAGATTTATTATTTTTTCACTTAAAAAACAACTTGTTAAACAAACTGGTTACCATGGTTGTCACGATCACAAGCTACCGAATACTAGATTTTCTATGAATGTCACAAGCTATTAGCAGATGTAGAATAAAATTATTCTAGATACTAATTTACAATTTGGAGAGCTTATACAAAAAAATATTGTATGAAACACGTACGCAAAACGTTTTAGCGGACTCATCTGATACTATTATCGAAAATTCATTCAAGACTTTAGCAAAATTGCCAAACCTCTCACAGAACTTTTAAAGAAGAATAAAGTTTTTCTTTGGAATTTTGACAATTCAGCTATTGGAGGTCACACTGGCTCGAAAAGAATGAATAAACGTTTGAAAAATAAATACAACTGGCCCCGAATGCGTAAATAAATTGAGCTCTATGTTAAAAAATGCCAAACTTGTCAGTTTTAAATAAGCCTCGCAATAATAGTATATTATACACCCAAGTAGAGAAGACATTTCTCTCAGCCGAGCTGCGAGGCTGATAAGTCTTCTCTACCGTGGTTTATATACCATTTTTCCACTACTAGCACCTGTATTCCTTTTGTAATTAATGGTTTTTAAGTTAATAAGAAACAAAGTTACATTTCTAAATTTATTGACATTCTCAAGCGTTACATTGTTAAAATTCATAATTATAGAAATAATAGATATTAAATAAAACATCGATTTTAACGGGAAATAACAATATTTATTTGCTTAATACGTATTTCGGCATCAATGTGCCATTGTCAAAAGCATTTATAAGATATTTAATAACAAATGCAATATGATTTATATAGTAACTGCTTGATTCTATTATTTTAACACTGCGGAGGTCAGTCGCTTATTAGTGTTTTTGTAAAAAGATATTTATTCCAAAATCTTCAGTAAAGGAGAATCTAAGAGTTCAATTTGCTCATTCATTAAAGGTACCTATGTTGTTTTTTGTGTGTTTATAAATTTTAAAAGCTTCTAAAATATTAAATTTATTTTTGTTATCAGAAAAGTGTAAAAATTGAATTGTATTTTTAGATGTCAATGTGTGATTTTGTTCTAATAATTTTTTAGCGGAATTTGATTTATCTGTATGTTTATAGGTATTTGTAACAACGTATATGTTCTTTTGCCTAATACTGAAATTTATAATGTTTGACCTATGTAAACTGAATTAAAATGTGAACAATTTAATTTATAAATACCTGATTTTACCAGATCATTAGTTTTACCTTTAGCGCTGAAAAGGGTGTATAGAATATTTTTTTTCTATAGCAGATGTTAAAGTGTGCTTTGTTCGACTAAAAATAGTTGATCAAGCATTACTTTAACCGCAAGGGTAGATAAAGTAACACTTTAACCGCAAGGATAGATAAAGTAGTTTAATTTTCTGGAAACTCCATGGAAACCGAATGGAAACCTTTGCTACTGAGATTTTCGGGTTTATAATATAATCTAATTTTAAATTGTTTTTTTTACAAATTTTTCTTATTTTTTTAACATCTGCTATAGAAAAAAATAGAATTTTATATACGACGATAAAATTTAATTATCGACTCGCGAAAATTAATTCACTCGCGATTTCATCGCTCGTGAATTAACACTTTCCGCTTGTCGATAAAATATAATTTTATCGTCGTGTATAAAAAATAACTATTATTTGTTTTAAAAGTGACTTTATATTTATTTGTATTATTTATAATTTTAGCAATCTTTTCTGAAATATTACCAAAATATGGAATTGAAACGTATTTTAATGATTTATTAGAGCCAATAATAGAATGAACTTTTCGAATAGCTAATTTATAATTTTTCTTTTTAATTAAAGTGTCAATAAGTGTAGTGTTATAACCATTGCTATATTCAATTTGTTTAATATTCGAAATTTCTCTATTAAAATTATTTTTATCTAAAGGAATAGTTAAAGCTCTATGTAGTACTAAAGATTGATATGCTGCTAATTTATGTGTATTATGATGACAAGAGTTATGTGGTATGGTAATATCAGGTTGTGTAGGCGGTCTAGGACATTAGGGCGCCGCCGTTAGGGCGCGGTCGTTCGGGCGCGGCCGCACGGGCGCGGGCCGCAAGGGCGCGGAGACAATCGGGCGCGGGACACTCGGGCGCGAAGACGTTCGGGCGCGAAGCCACTCGGGCGCGGGCCATTAGGGCGCGGGACACTAGGGCGCGAAAACTGTCTAATATTCTCAACGTAATTCTTCTTGTCGAAATAATTCGTTCTGATTGCACACACTACTTAAGTATATAACGTAATGTAAAGGAGTATTGACATCTAAGTTTAAATGTGAAGGGCCGAAGGGGTAACTAAATTTCAGAAAATACTGGTCAGCGATATAAACCCTGTAATTTTAGATTTACTTTAAAATGCATATTAATATATATTTCAATTTTCAAAAAAATCTGTTTGCTCCAAGAATATAAATTTGAAAAGCAACTGTCATCTGCAGTTTAATATAAAAAATAAAAACTTCCAATTTAGCGCAGATTCAAATTTTCAGCATAAACGTCAAATGTCAGTGTGTTTTTCTTATGGACGCCATATTGTATTTTTGCATTTTTGAATGTAACTTTTTTTTCTGATTTCAACTATGTATGACACATAATACTTTAGCTTTTGTGTTTACCTACAATTTCCAAAGTTATCCATTTTTACGCAGAGTGCCATGCGGAAACAGAAGCGACAAGTTTGTTGTAAAGAAAATTCTGATTACAAATTTAATTTTTAAGTCATCGGTTTAGCTGAACCAGGAGTTAAACACGAACTGAAAAACCGGACCTAAACGATTATCTTTGTGCAAAGAAAACCAATACTTCAATATTTGTTACTATCCCGTTGTGTATTCGTTTTAGTTTTTAGTATTTGCTATAATTTTCTGTTTTTTAATTTTTATTCTATTATTTCAACATAAATCATAATAGTTGATAATAAATTTTGTTATATCCCACTATTCTTCATTTAAAACTCGCATTTCTTTCATAAAATTAACAAAAGCAATAACCTTATGACTTAAAATTAAATTCGTAATCAAAATTTTCTTTAAAACAAACTTGTCGCTTTTGTTTCCGTATGGCACTCTGCGTGCGTAAAAATGGATAACTTGAAATTGTATAGGTAAAAACACAAGGTAAAGTATTATGTGTCATACATAGTTGAAATCAGAAAAAAAAGTTACATTCAAAAATGCAAAAATCCAATATGGCGTCATGGACGCCCCGAGGGAGGGGCAAGCTGGGGAATTTGCCCCCCCCCTCCCTGACTTGGATAAACTTAAGTAATATATATTTTTTTAATTTATGTTAAAAAAATTATTTGTAAATTTTAGCTCGAGTTCACGATCAAATTATGACATGTTGCAACTGTGGAATTTAAAACTTTTGTTCATTATAGATATGTACTATCAAGTGCAAAAGTAATGTCCAGCGGACCGCATTCTGCCGTAAACTACGACTTACGTTCTCAAATCCTAACAGGTAAGAAAAAGGAAAAGTATACAAGTATAAGAAATGCGTAAGTCGAAGTTTGCAGCGGAACGCAGAAACGCTGGACATTACTTTTGCACTTGACCGTACGCCCTAGGTATACAGTGCTTCCAGAAAGTAACGGATAAATTCAATAAAATCGTTGAGAAAAACATTTCTAATAAATGCTCGGACACGTCGATTTTTATTTTTAAATTGTGATTTAGAAATGTAAAATTCAGCCCCCACCACCCAACCCTAAGCGCTGCCAACTCCAACTTTAAAAATTCAAATAGCAAGGAATCCTTTCTGATACTTCATCTGATAGCTTTTTTTAAGCTGAATACAATAAAAAAAGTTTTTTAAGATCGGTTGATAAATAACGGAGATATTTACCAAAATGTATTCAAATGAAAGTGCCAATATTCGAGCAGGCGTTGGTACGGCTCTAGCAGTGGGTGGTAAAAAACAATTGCAACTTGTTTGCAATTGAATTTAAAAAAAATGTATTGACATTACTTACTTAGTGGAGTGTGTGTTACTTATTATTAACGATTTGAAAAATAAAATAACAAAAATGAGATTTACTGAAGTCGAAAGAATCGAGTTTTAATGATGATTGGGGTTGGAGATAGATAGATACATTTTGTTTACATTCAATTACAAACTAGCTGCAATTGTTTTTTACCACCCATTGTAGAGCCGTACCAACGCCTGCTCGAATATTGACATTTTCACTTTAATACATTTTGGTAAATATCTCCGTTATTTATCAACCAATTTTGAAAAACTTTTTTTTATTGTATTGAGAATAAAAAAAGCTATCAGATGAGGTATCAGAAAGGGTTTTTGCTATTTGAATTTTTAAAGTTGGAGTTGGCAGCGCTTAGGGTTGGGTGGTGTAGGCTGAATTTTACATCTCTAAATCACAATTTAAAAATAAAAATCGACGTGTCCGAGCATTTATTTGAAATGTTTTTCTCAACGATTTTATTGAATTTATCCGTTACTTTCGGGAAGCACTGTATAATATTTCTTTCCGGTTGAAACGAAAGTACAAAAGTAACCGAGAACCGACCGAAGGCAGGAACTAAATTTATGTGACATCTAGAACAGTAGAATTGTAGTAAAAACAGAAGTTGATTTCTGTGATGAAACTTTTGGGATAAAA
Source organism: Hemicrepidius hirtus (assembly GCA_963082805.1). Taxonomy (NCBI): domain Eukaryota; kingdom Metazoa; phylum Arthropoda; class Insecta; order Coleoptera; family Elateridae; genus Hemicrepidius; species Hemicrepidius hirtus. The sequence goes on from OY720165.1 coordinate 9,878,313, forward strand.
TCAGAAACGTGCCGACCGACGTCGTCGTAGTATTTATTATACTATACTGACTATTGCATACATCTGGTAAATGACGTCACATTTTTGACAACTCTCTCCGTTTTGTCTAGAAAAGTGACATTTCAAAGCAACCTGATTAATATGTTGGGATGTGTAATATGGTACCTCTTGACCTCGTTCTTGACCATCTCCGACAAAGGGCCGGTGGTAGGGCCAGATTTTATATGTGTTTGCAGAACGTGGGAGACTTGACTCCCACTGGAAGTCGAATGACTACAGTTGAAATGACTGGTTTTTTAATAAAATAAATTTTGCATGTTTGAATAAAAGTTTGCCCCCCCCTCCTGGAAACAATTATGCGGGCGCCTATGTATGGCGTCCATAAGAAAAACAAAAATTCACAGTCGATTGTTGGCTATTTTAAACGATATGAGAAAAACAATTGCATATTTAGATTCCCCGTAAAAAAGTATCTTAAAAATGTCTGAATTAAAAATTCGTAGTATCACTTGTTTTCATTTTATCAGTGAAAAACAAAAATCGGGAATTTTGATTTTTTTTAGCATTTTTTAGATTTTTTCAATGAGTGCCTAAACCTTTGGACACCCACGTGGTTTACCCTCCGGATTTTGCACCCCACTTCAATGATATTTTAACTCAAAATTTTTGGTTTTACTGGTCCTTTAGCTGCTGCGAGAGTGCACTTGGTATTTAACACTTATAGTTGCATTGTGACATATATTTATTTATTGACCTCAACTGTTCATAATGTATCAGGTTACAAAAAGGGCCTTTTCTAGTAATACCCTAGTTTCCTTTTCTGTAACACCGACAACCACTGTCGACAACAAATAAATAGTGATTTAATATTCCAAGTTCTAAAATCTCACCCTGTCACCTATTTTTTGTATTTGCCAATTAATAATATCCCACCACTTTTGAACTCCAATTTGGGAATTGTTTAGTTTTAGTTTAGTTTCGTATTGGTTCTTGAACTAGCGATTACTGTTTAATGTTAAACATTCATATTTTGTACCGTAGCAATTAATAAATTTATATTTTTACTCGAACATCGTTAATTTTTGTGCTAATTCTGAAATATGGAGGTGTTTTCCCGAACAGGAAAAAAGAAGTTTCATAGTAACGGTTACTGTTATATTTTTGATAAACGTAGTGCTTGTGAAACAAAAGAATTTTGGCGGTGTGATCAAAAGAACAATGGTTGTAAACGTCGTATTCATACATCAGATGGGATAATTGTCAAGGAAATACATCAGCATTCCCATGATAGTAATGCAGCAAAAGTGGAATCTGACGTAGTTCGTAGTAAAATAAAAATCCGTGCTGGCGAAACTATGGAGCAATCCTCCCAAATTATTAATATATGCCTTAATGACGCAAATTTATCCCAAGCCGCCCAAGCAGCTTTACCCAAGAATCAAGCTTTGAAGAAAATGATTCGCAGGAAGAGAAACGAGATCAATGCTGCACCTCCAGCTCCACTACGAATAGAAGACATAATAATTCCAGAAGAATTCGGAACATATGTAGCTAATGGAATTGCGGAGAATTTTTTAATCGCAGATAGCGGACCAGAAGCAGGAAGAATTTTAATATTCGGTCGGGAAAGAAACGTTCATGAGGTTGGAAATATTTATTTTTTACTTTCCTTTAATTTTCCTGTACTAAATAATATAATATGAAAATATGATAAGTCAATAGGTTGCTGATGTTTATGTGACTTCTAATATTCTTGCAACCCCTAAATACATACAAAATTATGTTAAAAATGTTTTTAATCCACAAATACAGCACATTTTTGTACCGTTATTATAGTTTTGGTTTTTATAACACTGTTTATGCTATTTTTTTTATTTGTTATTAGATCTTAGCGGAATCACATCATTGGTTCGTCGACGGCACTTTTTCTACGGCACCACAATTCTTCCACCAAATATATGTAATAATGGCCGAAAGATTTGGTGGAGTTCACCCTGTCGCATACGCTTTGTTGCCAAATAAGCAATCTGCTACGTACACAAGGATGATTGATTTGTTAAAGAACCTTGAACCAAATTTGAATCCAAGAAAAATTTCTTGTGATTTTGAGTTAGCCGCTATCAGTGCTTTCAAAGATGCTTTTCCAAATGCTGAAATTTTAGGATGTTTGTTTCATCTCACCAAAAACATGAGGAAACAGTTGGGCCACCATCACTTAATGGGGAGATATAACAACGATGCTGATTTTGCATTGCAAGCCCGCATGATAACGTCGTTAGCGTTTGTTCCCATAGACGATTTGGATAACGCAATTGATGATTTATCTCAAATGTTACCCCGCGAACTAGAACCGGTGCTCCAATGGTTCGAAGATTCATATGTAGGACGTCCAAATCGTCGCGGGAATGGAAGGCGACCTGCAATTTTTATTCCAGAGATATGGTCAGTCTATAATCGTGTGTTAACTAATACAGACAGAACCAATAATCACGCCGAAGCAGCACATAGGCGGCTACAGACTGAGCTTTCAATGCATCACCCCACAATTTGGAAGCTTATTTCGGGTTTGAAGACAATTCAGCGAGGCAGAGATGTGTTTTTTCAACATTTAGTTGCTGGCAATCAGCCACCCACAAAAAAACGAAAATATATCGAAGCTGATACGCGTATAAAAAATCTTGTAGAGGATTACCATAACAGGAACATTATTGAATTTCTGCGCGGCATTTCTCATAATTATGAAATGAATGCTTGATTAAATATATTATTTTCTTAGGAATATGTAACTGTAGTGTAATGTAAATTGTTTATTAACAATAGATTTGTTTATATTAAAAACTTTTATTTTTACATCAATACGTACATTTTTATTACTTGGAATTAATTGGACACAATTTTTGAGGCAGTGGCATACCCCAGGTATAACTTAATTCTGGTAGGCCCGAAATATCTTATACATTTATATATACAGGGTGTAGCACAACTTATCCGAAAAATTTTACCATACGTGCACCTTAAAATAAGAAGTCAATTTGTTGAATTTTTTTTTAATAAAAGTCTAACACAAAACGAGATATAAATTGTTAAGGTTACAAATTAATGAAAATGATAAAAAAGGTAAACTAACATTTTTTTGAACAAATTGACTTATTCTTATTTTAAGGTGCACGTATGGTTAAAACTTTTCGGATAAGTTGTGTCACACCCTGTATACCTTTACGAAATTGGGTGTGATGTCTTTAGTAATAATTTCATTTCCGGTTGAACCGGAAATTACCTTAACGTTTTTATTGCAAATTGAACACCCTGTATTTTTTTAGATATTTTGATTCATCTCTAATTGCTGAGTTTAATGATGTAATTGATAGCCTTTAGTTTAATAAATATTGAAAACAAAAACAAAGTTACCATGAAGATCGCATTTGAAACAAATGAATGTTTCAGTTATTATTCAGGATTATCCACTGTCTTGAAATTTCTCTGTTCTTTCTAAATAAAACTGTTTTAGAAACTATGCTTTTTCCAGTATCAATAAATGTTTTCAAAGACTATGTTACTTTTATTTTAATGTCATTTAAACAAAAACTGACAATCAAAAGCTCAAGGTAGGATGGTTTCCGGTTAAACAAGAAATGAAATTTATGCTAAAGATTAGTTTTACGTATTTTGTTTCCAGAAAACAACACATCAAAATTCAGTACAATCTTGTATAGCATGATTTTAAACAAAGATTTGCTTGCATTATAACTCGGTGAACCTTAAAAGTAAAAATCGAATACAAGTCTACTATCTCTTTCATTTTGTACTACAAATAAAATAACTCAACTCAATCACCCACTAAAATTATGACCACACCTTTTAAATCACCCTGTAGGTGACAGTTGCTTTTCAAATTTATATTACTAGTTCTTGGAGCAAACAGGATTTTTTTTAAATTGAAATGTTTATTAAAATGCCACTTCATTTAAAAGTAAATCTAAAATTACAAGGTTTATAACTTATTTAGCCATAAATTTACCAGCCGCTTCCTGACGCAAAAATAAGTCGAAAATGTCTATAAAAATTTTGTCCTAAACCGCAGAATAAGGAAGCTACACGTCTTTGAAAATGGTGTTGAAAACACGGAAATGAATTGCATTTTAAAAACGGTTTGAGATAAAAAATCGAAATTTTGCAGGCAGCCTAACCTATTAAAGGTATAAACTTTATACTATTTTTTTTGTAAATTAACCAGGGGCAGCGCGAATGGGGGTTATCACCTTTTTCTTGTAACCCGTTTTTCTTAACCTTTTGTTTTTTTCCATTTTACTTTAGAGATTTGTATTCCCTGTTTCCTAATTAACAACAAAGGTACTCTTGTTTCAACTCGCCTGGACTAACCGTTTTCTATAAAATGCAGGTTTTCTGTTTAGCCAAAATCCATTTAGAATGCTGGATTTGTATGTAAATTAATTTATTGAAAAATAAATTAAAATAAAAATAGTTACTACAGCAAGTGTTCGTACTGTTTATACCTTCAATAGGTTAGGCTGACTGCAAAATTTCGATTTTTTTTTATCAGAAACCGTTTTTAAAATGCAATATTGCTTTCTGTTTTCTAAACACCATTTTCAAAGACGTGTAGCTTCCTTATGCTGCGGTTTAGGACAAAATTTTTATAGGCACTTTCGACTTATTTTTGCGTCAGGAAGCGGCTGGTAAATTTATGGTACTAGGTTTAGAGACACCCTGTATAAGTAGTATGTGCAATCAGAACGAATTATTTCAACAAAAAGAGTCACGTTGAAAATATTAGACAGTTTTCGCGCCCTAGTGTCCCGCGCCCTAATGGCCCGCGCCCGAGTGGCTTCGCGCCCGAACGTCTTCGCGCCCGAGTGTCCCGCGCCCGAGTGTCCCCGCGCCCTTACGGCCCGCGCCCGTACGGCCGCGCCCGAACGGCCGCGCCTTAGCGGCGGCGCCCTATTGTCCGGGTCCGTTGTGTAGGTTTCCTATAAATACAGTATACGAGTATGTTTTCTGAATTGATTTTTATGTTTAAGTCTAAAAAGTTAATACATCTGTTTTGTTCAATTTCTAGCGTAAATTTAATTTTTTGATGTAAAGTATTAATAAAAATTAAAAAGTCGTTAATGTATTCGAAAGAACTATCAAAACATGCTAAAATATCGTCAACTTAACGAAACCAAAATTCAATTTTATTTGATAGATTTGATTCAAATATTTGATCTTCTATATTTTCCATAAAAATATTTTTCAATAGTGGTGAAATGGGACTACCCATTGGTAACCTATCTTTCTGAAGATAAATTTAATCATTAAAAAAAATTATTTTGATTAATAAAAAGTTCAAATAATTGAATCAACTCTATCCTTTTTGTTAATTCAATATGTTATTGTTAACTAAAACATTTTCTAATAAAGGAATACATTTCTGTATATTATTTTTTATTTATTTACATTAATTAGCAATCAGAATAGTTTAATCTATAGGCTAATGGCTAACATAGGACGTTAATAATTAAAATTCTTATATGTTGGGATGAGGTCTCTTCCAGTGAGGAGGCCTCTTTTATTTTTTGTTCATCTGATGTCGTTTGGCCTGCGACGCTTCAGGTTTCTGTTGTCTTGGGGATGTAGCAGTGGACGCATAAGGGGATTGCTGTGTGTGGCAAGTCTGTCGTGGTGCTTGTTGCTTCTTACTTGTATGACCTCGGTGATGTATGGAATTCGAAAATCGTCGTGTAATGTTTGGTTGGGCACATACCAAGGAGCATTTGTCATTTAACGTAGAATTTTAGATTGGGATCTTTGAAGGATGGAAATGTTAGATTTGCTGGCACACTCCCACAATTCAATGCCGTACGTCCATATGAGTATTATTATTGCTTTATTTAGTAGAATTTTATCTTCGAGTGGTAAGTGAGATTTCTTTCCGAGTAACCGAGTTTTTTTTGTAATGTGCTCCCTCCAATTAAGTTTATCGTCTGAATGTAGTCCTAAATATCGCACTGACGGAGATTGTGTGATGGGGGTGTCATTGATGATGACTGGAGGACATCGACCTTTTTCTTAAGGTGAAAGTTACTTGTGTCGATTTTGTCACATTGATTTTAATTTTCCATTTGTTGGTCCAATTTTGTATTAAGTTCAGATGGTCTTGTTGATAAGATGAGGCAGTTTCATGATTTTCGTGACATGCGAGGATGGCTTTATCATCGGCAAAGGTACCGGTTATGGTATTAGGTGTGGTAGGAAGGTCTGCAGTATATAGTAAGTAGAGCAGAGGCCCCAACACACTACCTTGTGGTATTCCAGTTTGTATTGGGAATGAGTCGGAAAATTCACCATTTACTTTGATTCTAAACTGGCGTTCACTTAGATAAGATTTGAGTAGGTTGAAATGAAATTAGAGAAAGCAATTTTATAAAGGAGGCCATCGTGCCAAACCTTGTCAAAAGCTTGACTTATGTCCAGAAAAGCCGATATGCAGTATTTTTTATTTTCAAAGGATTTGCCTTTTGTATGCCTTTTTCCGAAAAGATAGTAGGTCTAGGTGACATTAACATAGATCTACTAACTTTCAATGCTCCTACTTTATATTTCGAGTCTATTGTTGAGTCTTTGAATTCAGAACAACTTATTAACGAACCTACTAGAATAAATATAAATAATAAATATTAAATAAAATATCGATTTCAACGGGAAATATCAAGATTTATTCGCTTTATACGTATTTCGGCATCATTGTGCCATTGTCAAAAGCTTTTGACAATGGCACAATGATGCCGAAATACGTATAAAGCGAATAAATCTTGATATTTCCCGTTGAAATCGATATTTTATTTAATATTTATTATTTATATAATCATGGATTTCAACAAAGTGACGCTTGAGAATGTCAATAAACTACTAGAATAACGTTAACTACATCAACTCTGATTGATGTTATTATTACTTCTGATAAAAATTCAGTATTAGACGTAGTTGACGCAGTTGACGTATCGGATCATGATTTAATATATTGTTCGGTTAATTGGGAGGTACCGCGGGCCCAACCGATAATTAAAACCTACAGAGACTTAAAAAATGTCGACGTGGAGAAATTTAGAACAGATTTTAGGGCATTACCCTTACATAATATTTTTAAGATAAATAATATTGATGATAAAGTGCTATTTTTAAATCAACACATTTTACATATTTTTGACCTGCACGCACCGTTGAAGCAGCATAGAATTAGTAAGCCGAACGCTCCTTGGCTTACTGATAATGTTAGAATAATGATGTTATTAAGAGATAAAGCTAAAGCCAAATATCGTATGTCTAAAAGAGAAACGCATTGGGAATACTACAAATCACTAAGAAATCTAACTAACCTTACAATCAAAAAAGAAAAACTAGCTTACTTTAACTTCTTTGCAAACAACTGTTCCCATAAATTGATATGGAAAAAACTAAAATTCTTAGATATAACTACATCCAAAGAGGTTAGTGTTCCTGAGGCGTTGTCTGATGTGAACAAAATAAATGATTTCTTTATTAATAGTATACCCAAACAAAACAGTTCTGATGATGATTTAATCAATTATTATGATAACAATACTAAGAATAAAGTATCTCTCAAATTTAAATTTCATAATGTTGACACTAGTGTAGTTGGCGGTATAATTCAGAATATATCATCAAAAGTCACGGGATCTGACTCAATTAATATAGTTATGATTCAGTTTTGCTGTCCATATATACTACAGTTTATCACACATATTATTAATTGCTGTTTATTAGAAAGTGTTTTCCCACAAGCGTGGAAATATGCTCTTGTAACGCCTTTACCGAAAGTAGAACAACCAACAGATTTCAAAGACTTGAGGCCGATTAGTATTTTACCTACTCTTTCAAAAATCCTGGAAAAAATTATGAATTTGCAAATTAGGAACTAATGATCTTAATATATTACCAGCCATTCAATCTGGTTTTCGTTCAAATCATAGTTGCACTACCGCACTCCTCCAAGTAACAGATGACATTTTGGAAGCATCGGATAAGGGTGAAATGACTGTATTGGCCTTGCTGGATTATAGCAAAGCTTTTGATACCATTAATCACAGAATACTATATTCAATTCTAAATTATGTTGGCTTCTCCCGGAATGCAGTCAATATGATCAAAAGTTACTTAACTGACCGGTCGCAGAGTGTGAAGCTTAAGCTTTCTATATCAAATAGTTTACCTATCACGACCGGGGTACCGCAGGGTTCGATACTGGGTCCTCTTTTATTTTCTTTATATACTGTTAATCTTAATACTTCTATTCAGTTTTGTAATATGCACATGTATGCGGACGATACTCAGTTGTACTATTCATTTAAACCGGCTGATACACGTATAGCGTTAACTCGAATAAATGATGATTTGAATAACATTTCCCTTTTTTCGAAGAAGCATTCGCTTTTCTTAAATCCCATTAAGTCTGCGGTTGTTCTATTTGGTAATGATAGAATCTGTTCTGAAGTGAAAGAAAATTTAAATATAGCCATTGACAACATTCAAATTTCAATATGTGATAAGGCCAAGAATCTGGGGGTAATAGTCGATAATACTTTTAGATATCGGGAACAAATAACAAAATATATTAAGCATGCATATGCAACCTTGAGACAGCTCTACCCTCATCGACGTATCCTAGATGTTAAAACTAAAACTATGCTGTGTGATTCCTTGGTTTTGAGTCATTTTTCGTACTGTTCTCCATTATATAATCACTGCCTTGAACAGGAAAGCGTGTTACGCATACAAAAAGTTCAAAATGCCTGTATGCGCTACATCTTCAATATTAGGAAATTCGAACATATTTCACATAAACTAGCCGATTTGGGATGGTTAAATATGACGAATAGAAGAACTCTGCACGAAGCATGTTTATATCATAAAATAATAACGACTAAACAACCGAGCTATTTATTCAATAAAATAAGTTTCCGTACTGATGTACACAATCTAAATTTGCGTAATAAGGGACTATTGACCACGGCAAAGCACAGAACTACCTTTTACCGGCGCTCCTTTTCCTATAATATTAGTAATCTTTATAATAATCTGCCAACGCAATTCAAATATCATAACCTGTCTAGTTTCAAAAGCAATTTGAAAAAATATCTAATAACTCATCAAAGTTTCCATACTAATTAAATTATTTTTACGGCAATGAGTTAATCAATCCACTTTTCTTTTCTTTTTGTGAATAATTCCGAAACTCAGTGATGTCACAGACTTAGTAGGTTTAGTAGTAGAATAAGTATATTAGTTGTTATGTTATATTACATGTTACTGAAGGTTTAGGTGGTAGAGCAGGGAGCATTTTTTAATGCTCATCTGAACCTCGCCTTCTGATTGTCTAAGATACTACCTATCATCATATGAATTCTTATGTAATAATTGCATGACAATAAAGACATTATTATTATTATTATTATTATTTATTAATTTGGTGAACAACACGGTGACATTGCTGGATCGTTGAGTGATGGTGCCGTAATCCGAATTGGTGATCCGGGATTTCGTTCAGAATAGTGCGCATTCCTCTAAGCAGTAGTTTTTCCTGTAGGTTGGAGATGGTTGATAATAAACTTATAGGTCTACACGAAGATACATGATTTACATTTTTGCCTGGTTTGGAGATATTACTAAAATATATGTTAACATTAGAATGCCTTTTTTGGGCAGTTCTTTCAACATTTTTGATGTAACTCGGTCGGGACCTGGTGATTTCCTCTTATTTAATCGGGTTATTTCTTCTTTGATTTCTTTAGAAGTGATTAGATTTATAGGTTCTATTAGAGGCAGGTTTTCGTTCAGAGAGTCCGATATTTCTTGATCTGGTACATCATTATGTGGTGTACATACTTTAGTGAGATGTCTGGCAAAAAAGTCCGCTTTTTCTTTGTTACTTCTTGCCCATGGTCTGGGTACAGGGTCTTGATTGCGAATTGGTGGGTTTGCTTGTAATGGTTTGAGTGCTGCTTTAACCGGTCGCCATATTGAATTGTCTTAACCATTGAGGTTTGGGATGAAATCTTCGAATGATCTGTGTTGTGCTTCCTTTAGTTTGGTTTTGAGTTTGTTGGTTAGTTGGTTGTATGCTGTTTTATCTTCTGGAGCATGACTTCGATGCCATCTTGCTGTGGCTTTTTTTTCCCACTATTAGTTTTTGATTTCAATTGGAATGTTTGTGCTTTTGTCTTGGGCTTTCATAAACGACATTGCTTGGTGGACTGCTTGTAAAAGAATTGTAATTAGGTTGTTCGTGGTTTCTTCTATCTCATCAGGATCTTTGAGTTTTACTTTTAGGTTTATGCATTCGTTAATTACATTTCTGTATTCTTCCCAATCAGTTTTTGAGTTCTGTATCTTAGATACTTTATTGATGTTTATTATAGTTGTACTGATTGTAGCTATTACTGGTGAATGATCAGATGACAGGTCAAAGTTAGGCTCTACTTGCATACCTACAGGAGTTGGATACGCCATTGGTAACAAAGAAATCCAGTAGATCAGGAGTTTTACCGGGATCGGTCGGTCAGTAATTTGGAGTGCCCGTTGATAGGAAACTGTATTTGTTTTCTTGTAGTACCTTGGCCAATTATCTGCCTTTCGTGGTAGTAAGCCAAGATCCCCAGAGAGGGTTTTTGCTGTTATAATCGCCCCCAGCAATAAATTTGGGACCAAGAGTTAAGAAGAATTCTTCGAAGTTTTCTTTTTTTAGATTATATCGAGGTGGACCACAGTAGACAGCAGATAAGATTATGTCATAAGGTAATTTTTTAACCTTTATTGATGTGGCTTGTAGGTGACCTTTTGTGTAATCAAATAATTCAGAATGGCCTATCCTATAATATGTCTATTAATATTGCACTTCCTCCATGGGCGGTGTTGTCGGGTGATTAGTATGACAGAATTTGTATCCTGGCATCTTAAAGTAAGACATATTAGTAAGGTGAGTTTCACTGATTAATAGGATGTCGATGAGGTTGTGTTGAAGGAAAATTTTCATTTCTTCTTTGTGTTGAATTATGCCATTGGCATTCCATAGTGCTATATGGAGGAATTTAGCTATTATTTTAGCCCTATTAACATGGTTAGCATGTTTACAACCATACTATTTTGTTGAAGAAGTTGATTGAACATACTTTTAAATTCTTCTAAAAATTTGTTGAGCAGTTGGCTGATGTTATATTCATTTTTGTCGTTCTGTGCTTGTGGTCTGTTGTTCAAGTTGTTGGTTATTTTGGTGTAGTTATATCTTTGGGGTGGGGTATTTGATGTGGATGCTAGTACCTGGCGGTCATAATTTGAAACTGCTGGAGCAGGTTGGATATTGTTTTTAGTGATTGAATTGTTTTTGTATAGTCGATGATAGTATTCACAACCTCTGTAACTCGCAGGGTGAGGGCCACCATACAATGCACATGTGGCTGGAGTATCTCTGCTTTTTTTGCAACTTGCGGTGCCGTGTAATCTGCCACATTTTACACACGGAAAGGGTCTGTTGCAATATTTTTTTGTATATCCATACAGTTGGCATCTAGTGCATTGTATAGCATTCTTCTGTTTCCCGGGAGGTTTAATTTGCACTACCCAATGTAGAAGTGTGCGTATATCATAAATGTCTTTATTATTATCGGCTGACTCTATATCTACAAAGAACATATTCAATGGAATTTTATCCTTTCTACGTGCATTGACGATATTCCTAACTTTATGACCCTTCGCTTCGAGTTCGTCTTTGATTTCTTGGGAATTCATTGAATGATGTAGATGTTTTATTACTACTCTAAGAGCCCTTTCCTGTTTAGGTTGGTAAGTGTGATGGATGATGTTGTTGTCTTTTATGAACTTACATAGTTTTCTGTGGGCGTCAGGGGAATTACAGTTTATTGTTACTGTATCATTCTTCTCACACTTATACTAGTATACTGTTCTTCCTCCACAATCTCAACCTTACCTTTGAGAGTCAAGCGAGTACTTACACCCCTATTCTGTAAAAAGTCGTTCACGAACGACTCGTTAGCTAACGGCAATCGTTGGCCACTTTCGTATAACTCTCAGTGTAGATTTAGAGCGAAAACTCATTCAAACACCAGTAATCTTTGGTAAACGAGTCGTTATGGGTTACAGAATAGGGGTGTTAGTTGATAATAACAACCAAAAGTATTCACCGATAACGCAGATTCAACTGGATAAGTGCAAAACATTGTTTGACTATAAAATTTGTGTAGTATCTTCGCAACCACATTCACTTCACACACAATATATAATCTGTGAAACTGATGAAATTTTAAGTTCTGCAAAATCTATTTCAAAATGTTGTAAACAAAATTTAGTTGAATTAAAATATTTTATTTGCCATCTTTTAAGAAACAAAAATTCGTGGCTATGGCTATATACACAATAATTGGCGAAGAACATCTCAATATCAATTGTTTAAATCAAAAGGAAGTTGTAGATCACACGGCTACAATATCAAGTTACTCTATCAGAACATTGTAGGGCATTTACATCACAATTACTAGTAGCATATACTTTATGCTAGTAGTTAGCAGTAAGAAACTTTACAACAGTACTACCATGTATTTTCTATCTAAGCTAAATATTCTTGACAATTGACCTCAAGTATTTTGAACCAATCAGAACGCTTTATTTTGATGACGTTAATCAATCACTATCTAATGTAACCGGCAATCATCCTAGTAGGGTGATTGCCGCGGCAATTACACGATTAGGTTATGTTTTGTTTACTTTTCGTATTTCGATTTTAAAAATAAATTCATGTTAAATACTTTTTTCTGTCAATTGAATAGTTGAATACCACTCGTGAATGATTTTTCCTAGGCAATTATCAAAGTTGATATCACTCCTGCTTGTTGCTTTAAGACAATCAACGCAACAGGCAGTGGTGATATCAACTGTGATAATTGCCGGCAAAATCATGATCACTAATGGTATTATATATGACTATCGCATTCACCTGTCACGTGACAGGCGTCTACCAATGAAAGTTACCCATTTGTCCTATAACAGCCAATCAAATCACAATTACTTGGAAATTCTGACAAAACGAATATTGCACGAGTGCTGATATTCGGCAATCACCATGGAAGGCGACTACAGTACATGAAACACAATTCAATTAATGATTTATCATACAACAAATAAATTATAAATTATAATGAAAGGTACAACTAGTACAATTAAATTTGTTTGGTTCATATCTGAACAAATACACCTCGAGCAAGGCATATTACTTAAAATTTTTGCTTTGCTGTCGCACGCGTGTTTGTTGCCCCTTGAAAACTGCCCGATCGCGAAACAACATTGCAACAAACACTTGTGTGACAGCGCGAGAAAATTTTCGGTAATATGCCACTTGTTATATTGTACTATATGATAAATGTTGTAAAAAGATTGAACATTTAAAACTCAATAATTATTCTTTGTTGGAAACTGCAGCGAAGTTAGCTAGCATTAACTACTTGCAAGATTTAAAACAGGTTAGTCAAAACATTAATCTGCAGTTAGATAGGATGAGTGATACCTTACTACATCAAATGTATAGCAGCAAGATCAAAACCATTTCATCAACATTTATCTACTTGTAATTATTGTTTTAATTTTAGCACTTCAGGCTATTTTAAAAGGATTAATAAAAATTTTCATAGGATATATGGAATCAACCATGTATTACTAATAGAGATACAACTATGTCAACTTCAATCGTGTGACTTCTCAAATGTCTTTATCATAATTAATAAATAGCTCTACTTAGATTTTAACAGACACTCGACTTGACTACTTCGACATGATTACTTCAATTTCGACAACCACTTCTTGTTATACTTTCACACTTAGTATAAATAAAGGAATGTATTTATAATATCATTGTACTGTACCTATTTACCAACAAATCGATCGTAATAAATTGTTAATCATCACTTCAGTGCAAAGGTTTTTAGTGTCGACCTCCAGGCATAACACTCCCTTCTACATAGCCAGTTCTGTAGTACTATAGGGATATTACAATACACTTGGAGAAAAAATACTTATTCACCTGCCGAGGCGCCGAAAGCCATTTTCTGATGCTCGAGAAAATTACAAACGTCTCGGCTGGTAAACTTTTCTTTCGCTTGAAAAAAATACTACTTTTGTAACTTGTAGTAATAAAATATACAATTATTGCATTTGTGCTATTAATAATAGTACTCGTATATTTATTTATTTTCTGTTAAAATGTTATATTTTTCTATGTGCAATGCCTAATGCAAACATAAGGCTATGTGAAAATTATATCAAAGTAGCCAAATCGCTCGATCGTATATCTACAAAGCCAAGGAACTATGTAGGTATTTTGTTTCATCAGAAGAAACATTATTACTTTAGCCAGTTTAAAATAGCAGTTTATAAACTAACCAAGAACTTTAGCTCTTTTATTTACTTGAATCGCTATAAGTAAATTATCCAACTTTTTTGGATTGTTTATAGACTAACTCTCTAGTTTATAAACTACCCAATGTGCCATTTAACCGTAACATTTACAATAACAAGCATCACCGACAAGGTCATGCTATTTCCATATCTATTAGAACAACAATTATTGCACATTCAAGTTTTTAAATTTATTTAAGTATTCAAACTTAAAAATAAAAGGTGTGCCTCATGGGCATTACTTGATGTGTATTGCTTTATGCTCTTCAGTGGACTTACAAACCCTCCAGCTTGCAATATTGTCGCCCTCGGTGGGAATAAATACAGGTTGATTCAAAAATGGCGCATAAGCTCTTCAGTACGTTGTAGGGAATAATAATTGAAGTGTAGGAAAAATAGTAAAAAAATTCTTAGCCGCTAATTTGCTGAGAAATGAAGAAGTTAAGTTGGGAACTCAACTTTGAATTCATGTGGATTTTGAAACTTCTCATCATTTCATATAAATAATTTAAGTATTTTTTCATAGTGGGTAATAAATAAAATACTCATAACACCTCATTATCCTGAAATATTAGCTTTCAAAATTGATATTTTTGTACCAAGTTGGTTGAAAAAAATATGTGGCAACGATGTTTGAAACTTTTAATAAGCTCACTATGGAAATGAAAGGAAATAAAAGCTACTCATATACTACATAGCTGCACCCGTGTTGCCAAATCTACAACTTACTTCTTCGTTGTTAACTACAAAAATATAGCAGCTAAATTTTTTTTATGATTTTTCTACAGTTTTAATAACCGTCCCTTACAACGTACTGAAAGGCTTATGCGCCATTTTTGAATAACCCTGTATATCCACAATGTCATAAATAACTATTAAAAAGGTTTATGAAATAAGACAGCCATTTATATAATTGAAAAAATGTAAAGTAAATATATTTCGGTCAATTTTAGACCTTCTTCGGCATCTACAAAAACATTTTTTAAAAGTTACGATGATGCCTATTTAAATATTGAAGATTAACATTCTATAATAAAAAAGTTTAGTATTAGTGATTAAATAGTAGTACCTACTCCTCAAAAACACAAAACAAAAAAACCAACATACCTGAAGGTTAGATTAAACATTATAATTAAAATTTATAGTAAAAATGGCGAGAATGATCAAATAACGAAATGAGATCCAATAGTTAAAATGAGAATTCTCAAGAGATCAAAAAAATTTCAATGTGACAAAATTTTAGAAGTACATATTGATATACAATTAGGAGAAGAGTTTAGCATTCAATTCATCTTCCGAGGTATGCTACTGCTATTCACACTCACTCTAAAGAGATTGAATATGAATTACAGTAGCAACAACGAAAGACAAAAGGAACACCAAAAAAATATAATAATAAGGAAGTTAAATGATATATTGTACTAAGCTTATCAATATCTGTTTTATAATTAATAGAGGTAGGACTCTTCTTTATTTCTATCATTTCGTAAATAAGTCTTTTATGTAAATATTTTCTTTGTGAAGAATTTTAGGTGAATTAAAATTAAAGTTATGAAGATGTTGCACAGCGTGATCGGACAGAGCAGTATTAGGTTTATTAGCAGTTAAAATTTTTGTTTTAAGAGTTTTTATGTTGATTGATTCTTTTTTTTTATTCTGTTTCGTTTGACCTATATAATTAAGGTTACAGTTATTACAATCTATTTGATAAATGACATTTGATTCTAAGTTAATATCAATTTTGTCTTTTAAGTTGTTAAAAAAATTATGACCAATGGCATTATGATTTTTATAAACGGGTGTAACGTTAAATTGTTTAAGAGTTTTTTCAATTAGAGAAGATTACTTAGTAATGAAAGGCGAGAAACTCTATCATGACAAGGATAAAATTGATGATTATTAAATTCATTACCAAAAAAGTTAGGAAAAAGATCTATTGATTTATTGTTATTATTATTTTTATTTCTTATTGTATTAACTCTGCTATTAATATGTTTATTTATGAAATTAATGGGATGATTATTATTTTGTGACATTATTTTAATTAAATTGATATTATTTAGATGAAATTTTGGTGGAGAATGGGTGATAGCTCTGTCAATTAGACCATAAATTAGGCTTTCTTTATATTTAATATAGAAGTAGAAGAAAAATAATTCAGTTATCTATCGGTTTTGACAGATTTCCTATGCCAATTAGTTAGAATTGTACCATTAAAGTTTCTAACGTCATTCATATCTAATAAGAAGTTTCTTGAGTTTTCATTATTTTCTAATTCTATTGTGAATTTTAATCTATTGTGTAGGTACAGTGTTAAAAGTATCAAAAATAAGATTAATATTATTTTTATTAGCACCGATAATGATATCATCAACATATTTATTGTAAAATGACGCTTCATTAAGATTTTTTAAAATATTCTATTTGTTCATTCTCGTCACTTTTACTTAAACGTTCTGCATGTTAAACTTGCTTAAGTTAACCTTACTTTTTTTTCAATTTTTTGAATTTGAAACTTTATCGTTTCACTTTAGAGTGATATACCATTAATAATGTGGTGTGTTTAATTCCACCACTATAAATTTTAATTATAATGTATTAATTTAACCATCAGGTATGTTGGTTTTTTGTTTTGTTTTTTTGAGGAGATCTATTTAATCACTAATACTAAACTTTTTTATTACAGAATGTTAATTTTCAATATTTAAATATCATCGTAACTTTTAAAAAGTAATTTTTTTGTACTGAAGAAGGTCTAGAATTGACCGAAATATATTTACTTTCCATTTTTTCAATTATATAAATGGCTGTCTTATCTCATAAACCTTTTTAATAGTTAATTATGGCGTTATGGATATATTTATTCCCACCGAGGGCGACAATACTGCAAGTTGGAGGGTTTGTAAGTCCACTGAAGAGCATAAAGCCATAAACATCAAGTAATGGCCATGTGGCACACCTTTTATTTTTAAGTTTGAATACTTAAATAAATTTAAAAACATGAATTTGGAATTGCTGTTCTAATAGATATGGAAATAGCATGACCTTGACGGTGATGCTTGTTATTGTAAATGTTACGGTTAAATGGCACATTGGGTACGTAGTTTATAAACTAGAGAGTTAGTCTATATTATAAACAATCCAAAAAAGTTGGATAATTTACTTATAGCGATTCAAGGAAATAAAAGAGTTCTTGGTTAGTTTATAAACTTCTATTTTAAACTGGATAAAGTAAAAACTTTTCTTCTGATAAAACAAAATACCTAGTTCTTTGGCTTTAATAATAATAATATGTAAATAATAAATATTAAATAAAATATCGATTTCAACGGGAAATAATAAGATTTATTCGCTTTATACGTATTTCGGCATCATTGTGCCATTGTCAAAAGCTATTATAAAATATTATAACAAATGCAAAAATATAGTAACTCCTTGATTCTATTATTTTAACACTGCGTGAAGCAACTGGCCCCAGTCAACCCGTCGGAGGTCAGTCGCTTATCAGTGTTTTAAAAAGATATTTATTCCAAAATCTTCAGTAAAGGAGAATCTAAGAGATCAATTTGCTCATTCATTAAAGGTATGTTGTTTTTTGTGTGTTTATAAATTTCAAAAGCTTCTAAAATGTTTAATTTATTTTTGTTATCAGAAAAGTGTAAAAATTTAATTGTATTATTAGATGTTAATGTGTGATTTTGTTCTAACAAATGTTTAGCAAAATTTGATTTATGTGCATGTTTATATTTGTAACAATAATAAAGCGAATAAATCTTATTATTTCCCGTTGAAATCGATATTTTATTTAATAGTTATTATTTATATAATCATGGATTTCAACAAAGTGACGCTTGAGAATGTCAATAAATAATAATATGGTTTATTAAAATGATTCTCTACATGCATGTGGACATAAAACAATGTTGGTATAATATCTACTATTTAAAAAGCTTCTTTAGTCAATTATTCACATTTTAACAAACGATGTTTGTCATACTCGCTAAAGCGCAGCTTGTGTGCGAGTTTTAGACAGAAACTTAACTTAACTTAACTAAAAGGAACTTGAAACTTACATTTAAAGGTTTAAAGGGGTAACTTGCACAAATACATATTATAGAACTTAATTATTGCACTTTAAAAAATTAGAGTAGAAGACCAAGACTATAACTATATTACCTAAAAACTAAAAATTAGAAATTTTTTAAAAAAATTTTAAATTAAAGTTAAAACTTAAAACCTCACAATTTAGTTCTGCACATATTTTTTAATGTTATTAGAAAAGTACTGCTCGTTTTTCTGCATCATCCACTTTTTCAGCTTGCATTTAAATTCCAACAGATTCTTGCTACTTCGAGTCTCCTTGGGTATTTGATTAAAGATTCGCGGTCCTAGGGCACTAAATGACTTTTGTCCTATTTGCTTTTCGGCACGATTTATTTCCTTGATTTCATTAGCTTTGCTTCTTGTGTTGTGCTGGTGTGTAGCCTCCCTTAGTTTATTACTGTATTTAAATTGACATAGGGCGAGATTTTTGAAATACAATTGTCTTACACTACAAATTTTCGTTTCCTCGTATAGGAGATCTGTAGGGTATCTGTATGGTTTATTAAAGATTATTTTTAAGAAGCGTTTTTGAATGACCTCCAGTTTTTTTAAATAGGTACTTTTTACTGATCCCCATCCAATAATTCCATATTCCAATTGAGATTGAACAAGACCGTAATACATTATTTTTAGGCTTTTTATATCTAGGATCTGTTTTAATATTTTGAATCCAAACAGAATCCCTCTCAGTTTCTTTATTAATTTATCAATGTACACATCCCATTTTAGATGTGTATCTATGTATACTCCCAAGTACTTTATAGACTCAGTTGGTTCTATAACTAAACTATTTCCATTCGGTGTATGTAGGTGGATCGTTTGAAATGTCGGGAGGTTATAGTTATGACACGAAAATGTCATATACTTCGTTTTACTGAAGTTTACCGTTAATAATTTAAAATCAAACCAGCTCTTAATGAGTTCCAAATCTTTCTCTACTTTCCTTTTGAGGTTATCCCATGTCGAATCTTCGTAAAAAATGGCGGTGTCGTCAGCAAATGCAATAATTTTTCCTTTCGATGCTAGATGGAATAAATCATTTATATAAATTGTGAAAAGTATAGGGCCTAGGACGGTCCCTTGAGGTACTCCACATTCGACTGTTGTTTCATCACTTAGTGTACTTCCAATTTTTACTAATTGCGGTCTACCTTTTAGGTAATTCTCAATAAGGTTATTGGCTTTTCCTCTTATTCCTACGTTATTTAGGCAATTTAGCAGTTGGTCGTGGTTTACAGTATCGAAAGCTTTTGTCAGGTCGATGAAAACACATAACGACCGACTAGAAGCATCAAGAGCATTTTGTATTTCGTCTGTTAAATGTATTAGGGCATCTTGAGTTGATTTATTTTCTTGAAAGCCAAATTGTAAGTTAGAGATGGTCTCAAATTTATCAAAGAAATTTACTAAACGAGCTTTAAGTACTTTTTCGAAGATATACAATCAAGCGATAAGTTTTGGGTACTTTGATATAATTTTCAAATAGCATTATGTTTGCATTATGTATTGCACATAGAAAAATGTAACATTTTAACAGAAAATAAATAAATATACGAGTACTATTATTAATAGCACAAATGCAATAATTGTATATGTATTTTATCACTACAAGTTACAAAAGTAGTATTTTTTCAAGCGAAAGAAAAGTTTACCACTCGAGACGTTTGTAATTTTCTCGAGCATCAGAAAATAGCTTTCGCAGGTGAAAAAGTAGTATTTTTTCTCCAAGCGTATTGTAATATCCCTATTGTACTACAAAACTGGCTATGTAGAAGGGAGTGTTATGCCTGGAGCTCGACACTAAAAGACGTTTGCACTGAAGCGATGATTAACAATTTATTACGATCGTTTTGTTGGTAAATAGGTACTGGTGATATTATAAATACATTTATTTGTACTAAGTGTGAAAGTATAAGAAGAAGTGGTTGTCGAAATTGAAGTAGGTAATCAAGTCGAAGTAGTCAAGTCGAGTGTCTGTTAAAATCTAAGTAGAGCTATTTATTAATTATGATAAAGACATGTGAGAAGTCTTACGATTGAAGCTGACATAGTTGTATCTCTATTAGTAATACGTGGTTGATTCCATATATCCTATGAAAATTTTTATTAATCCTTTTACAATAACCTGAAGTGCTAAAATTAAAACAATAATAAATTACGAGTACATAAATGTTGATGAAATGATTTTGATGCTGCTGCTGTACATTAATTTAATGTTGTAAGGAATCACTCAACTTATCTAACTGATTAATGTTTTGACTAACCTGTTTTAAATCTTGCAAGTTGTTAATGTTAGCTAACTTCGGTGCAGTTCCAACAAAGAATAATTATTGAGTTTTAAATGTTCAATCTTTTTACAACATTTATCATATACCTAGTACAATATAACAATATACAGAGTGATGATAAAGTCTCGCACAAAAATCATATTCTGCTTATTTAATGTTTTTGCGGAAAATCCTGAGAGCCGTCGATTTTTGTTTTTAAATTGCCATTCAGACATGTAATTTTCAACCCTCCACCCCTCATCCCCTAACTGCCAGCAACCCCAACTTTAAAAATTTAAATAGAAAGATACCCTTTGTGATACCTGTTTTGATAGGCATTTTTATTCTTAATATAACAAAAAAAAGTTTTTCAAAATCGGTTGATAAATAACAGAAATATTTAACAAAATGTAATCAATGTAAAAAATGGGGTTGACATTTAAAAAAAATTATGACGTCACAGCGTAGAAATAATGGCCCATCAAAACCACACTTTTAAGTCAGGAAGTGCCCTTTTTAATGTCTACCATTTACGGCGTGTTTGAGCCCTTTCTTGTCGAATATTGACATTTTCATTTGATAACATTTTGTTAAATATCTCCGTTATTTATCAACCTATTTTGAAAAACTTTTTTTGATTATATTAAGAATAAAAAGACCAATCAAAAGAGATATCACAAAGGGCATCTTTCTATTTAAACTTTTAAAGTTGGGGTTGCTAGCACTTAAGGGTTGAGGGGTGGGGGGTTGAAAATTATATGTCTAAATGGCGATTTAAAAACAAAAATCGAGGGGTCTCAGGATTTTCCGCAAAAACATTAAATAACTTGAATATGATTTTTGTGCAATACTTTATCATCACTCTGTATATACAGAGTGATGATAAAGTATCGCACAAAAATCATATTTTGGTTATTTAATGTTTTTGCGGAAAATCCTGAGACCCGTCGATTTTTGTTTTTAAATTGCCATTTAAACATATAATTTTCAACCCCCCACCCCTCAACCCCTAAGTGCTAGCAACCCCAACTTTAAAATTTTAAATAGAAAGATACCCTTTGTGATACCTCTCTTGATAGGTCTTTTTATTCTTAATATAAGCAAAAAAAGTTTTTCAAAATCGGTTGATAAATAACGTAGATATTTAACAAAATGTAATCAAATGGAAATGTCAATATTCGACAAGAAACGGCTCAAACACGCCGTAAATAGTCACATTAAAAAGGGCACTCCCTGACCTAAAAGTGTGGTTTTGATCGCCCATTATTTCTACGCTGTGACGTCATAATTTTTTTTTAAATGTAAACCCCATTATTTACATTGATTACATTTTGTTAAATATCTCTGTTATTTTTCAACCGATTTTGAAAAACTTTTTTTGTTATATTAAGAATAAAAAGACCTATACAAAGAGGTATCACAAAGGGTATCTTTCTATTTAAATTTTTAAAGTTGGGGTTGCTAGCACTTAGGGGTTGAGGTGTGAGGGGTTGAAAATTATATGTCTGAATGGCAATTTAAAAACAAAAATCGACGGGTCTCAGGATTTTCCGCTAAACCATTAAATAACCAGAATATGATTTTTGTGCGATACTTTATCATCACTCTGTATATATCTCGCGCTGTCACACAAGTGTTTGTTGCATGAGGCAGTTTTCAAGGGGCAACAAACACGCGTGCGATAGCAAAGCAAAAATTTTAAGTAATATATGCCTTGCTCGAGGTGTATTTGTTCAGACTATCGCAAGAACCAAACACATTTAATTATACTAGCTGTAGGTACCTTTCATTATAATTTATAATTTATTTGTTGTATAATAAATCATTAATTGAAATTGTGTTTCATGTAGTCGCCTTCCAGACGCCTTCCAGGGTGATTGCCAAATATCAGCAATTGTGCAATATCCGCCGTGTCAAAATTTTCAAATAATTTTGATTTGATTGGCTGTTACGGGACAAATGCGTAGCAAGTTTCATTGGTTGACGTCTGTCACGTGACAGGTGAATGCGATAGTCAAGAATATTTAGCTTAGGTAGAAAATCTATGTAGTACTGTTGAAAAGTTTTGTAATGCTAACTAATAATAATTATGATGTAAATGCCCTACAATATTCTGATAGAGTAACCTGATGTTGGAGCCGTGTGATCTACAACTTCCTTTTAATTTAAACAGTTGATATTGAGATGTTCTTCGCCAATTATTGTGTATATAGCCACGAATTAATAAAATATTTTAATTCAACTAAATTTTGTTTACAACATTTTGGAATAGATTTTGCAGAAGCTAAAATTTCATCAGTTTCACAGATTCTATGTGTGTTAAGTGAATGTGGTTGCGAAGATACACAAATTTTATAGTCAAACAATGTTTTACACTTATCCGGTTGAACCAGCGATATCGGTGAATACTTTTGTTTGTTATTATCGACTACAATGTAATTATAATTAGGTTCAAGATATACATAATGATCACCATCGTATCATACTGGCAATGGTATTAAATTGAATCGGAGAATCGGTGTTTGTGATTTCGTCTCAGTGTCAGATGAACAAACAGTCTAAATTAGTGAACGTCGCAGTGTCTGCTAATTTATTGAAAAAGAAAATTGAGAAAGAAAAGAAAAAGAATTTGATGATGGTAGTTATTTTACAATTTTATAGCTGTTATGACAAATTTCTAAAATTATATATTTTATTATTATAATCCCTTAATAATAAAATATATAATTTTAGCAAGTTATACTCAAAGAAGAAAAACACCGAAGCAGGTATGCGATGTGTTCCACTAAAGAAATAATTTGAAATAAGTATGAAAAAGAAATGTACGTTTGAGGCGTAGAATCGGGTATGATAACCATCAGCAAAAGCTTAGACAGTTTAGACCAATATTTAAACGTGGCTCGCAAAATATTACATTAACTCTTAATGTTAATAATGGGTTTTGGTATTATGTCAAAAATAAGAAAAAAAATTGTCAAGGACGGAGTCTCAATAGGGAATAGGGAATTATACTAAAAAATATGTATTGCTAAATGTGGTATATTTTTAAAGTATGTGGTATAAGGTTTATGCTATGTTTGCTCTGCTCCAACCTGTTCCGATTTCCGAACACGCCTGTCTGACATCAGAAGTGCAAGTTTCAGCAGGAATTTCTCTACCTGGTCACATTAGACAAAAAGATGGCAATCGTAGGAAAAATTAAAGAGTTTTCAAAATTAATATGATTGTTCGTTGGTACCTACAGTATAACATACTAAAAGTCGCGGGGTGGAGCGGGCAGCTGTTTAAAAATGACTCTCCCACGATTTTTGCTTATATCTCCGTAACTATCAACCTTAATGAAAATTTATCAATATAGAAAATTAAGGTAGAGAAAACGTCCTACCAAAACGTCCTATTCATTAATCCTGCTTTCAAAGCTATAAAAGTTGTATCCAAAGGAATTAATCTGTTAGGCGACACCATGGACGACACTTAATATTTAACCGGTGCAGTTGGACCTATGTTCATTAATATGCTGTGTCAGAAACTGAATAGGGAGGATATTGAAACACCAACAACGAACTTGCCAAAGCGTCATCTGAGGACAAAGCAGCAATCCAGCAATAATAGGCGAAGACATTGATTTGCTGGTCTTGTTGATTGCATTAGCTCCACACTATAACACAATATACTTTTCTTTAAACCAGAAAGAGTGGAAGTGGAGACTAAAACATATTGCTCCGTGGAGTTACAGAAGCTAGGGTTTGCAAAAAGCATTTTATTCATTAATGGGTTCAGTGGGTGTGACACCACCTCATCTATCTACAGAAAATGTAAAGCAAAGATTGTTAAATTGTTTGAGAAAGATAGAATCCTCACAGCCATTGGAAATGTTTTTTAGAACAGCACTCATCAACACCTGAGGCGCTGACACAAATAGGTGAGCGGATGTTTTTAAAAATGTACAATGGTCGTCAAATAGACTTGACCAACCACAGGTACTACGCTTTCTTAAGATCTGCAACAAGCTTGCGTCTTTGTCACCAACAAAAGGCTCTCTCCAACAGCATGCATGCAGTCCTTCTGCAAGTGCAAATATGGTTGGGTAACCAGCTGACATCAAAGGCCTGAGGATGTAACTGTCGAATCTATCGTGACCATTAACCCTACCTCTCCTGACTCTATCATGAAAGCCATATTTTACAAATATTGTGGAGTGCAATCCAGATAGAAGTTACCATTCTTTCCTCCTGAAATATGCAAATACACACCCGTAGTTACGCCACTGGAGAAGAAAAAACTGACTAATATGGTCCGCTTCTAGCAAATGTACAGTCAGCGACAAATGTTTTCACCAGTATGATACCACTGAACACGTTTTTCTGAGAAATATAAGAGGTACCATAACGTCGTTCTTATTGTTTTATATAGGTATGTTGGTAACACTGTTAACAAGATGAAATGAAATATAGAAATGTGTTATATTTCTCAGTAAAGCGGGTTACAGTGGTACAAGACTGGTGAAAACATTTGTCGCTGACTGTACATAGGTATACAGTCAGCGACAAATGTTTTCACCAGTCTTGTACAACTGTAACCCGCTTTACTGAGAAATATAACACATTGCTATATTTTATTTCATCTTGTTAACAGTGTTACCAACATACCTACATAAAACAATAAGAACGACGTTATGGTACCTTTTATATTTCTCAGAAAAACGTGTTCAGTGGTATCATACTGGTGAAAACATTTGTCGCTGACTGTACATACGTATTGCTTACTTTTTAAAATTTAATTCCTAGTCATTTCCGTAATAAATGGAAAAAAGATCGATATTTTTTATAACTTTCAGCACCCTGTATCTCGGTCTTGCGGGCCCATGTTAATAGTTATCCTCCTATTTTCATGAAAGGGATATGCCCTTAACTGAATGCCGTTTCTTTTTGGGACACCCTGCATTCAACGATCTAACAGAAAATTTTCCTCATGAAATTTGTGGAACCGCGATTGCAACAGTTATTTCTGAAGAACCTATGAACATAAGTAAAAGAACTTTTCTACTTTATTTTTCGTACTCCTGAAATTGTTACGGACCGCGGAATTAAGCAATGTGTACTAAATGTCAGTTCAAGTTAATTGCACCAGCACGGCAACAAAACGCCAATAGCTATAATAGGTACTTATATCTCAAGTATTTAGTGGGCTATAGGTACCAGTATTTTTGTTTAAATACCTGTTCGACTTTTATTTTTTTAAGTTATAATTTTAAAGTGCGGTTTACAATTCTGGTTTAAACCCAGTTTCAGCTAAACCAATAATAATAAACCATATAAGAAAAATTGTACGTACAGCAATTAATCTTGGTATACTAGCTAAACCGAGTTTGAACCTCTATTGCAAAACCGACCCTAATTCCAATTCCCTGATAAATTTGCAGTGCCGAGGGTTACGCTTGTATTCAAATCCAAAGAGTTGTGATATTAAAAATTGAAATTTAATCTAAATTTGTAGAAGTAGGTACTCTTCTTTTGCTTTTAGGATTGAAACCTCTGCACATAGGTGTATTAATAGTTATTCATGCAACATGTGCAGAAAGTTAGTGTTTATCGCATTAGGCGTAAAGTTGAGGTGGACAAAACGCCGTATGCGATAAACACACTTTCTGCTCGAGTTTGCATACACTATTTTTTCTACGATCGTGGTTTATTCAACCAAAATATTAAAATAAATTCAATTGCTCTGGTAGATGTACAGTTTACATAGCAACCATGAAGTCATTTTAATAAAAAAAATACTGTCATTTAAGTAATTAAAAGATGTATCAAAAACGCGAAAAAAAATGGGGGTTGACATTTAAAAAAATACTGATGACGTCATCATTTACAAACAAGTGAAGGCCGGTAAATTATTTTGACATTCCAATGTGTATTTTTAAAAAAGAAAATTGACGTGTTTCGATATTTTTAGAAAAAAACATTCATTTCGGTTTTATTTGGTATGTTCCATACTTTTGGTGCTCACTGTATAATAAGTGAAATGTTAATTATTAATAAATTTTGATTCGATTATTTATCTTCTAAATTTATTTTCGCACTAGTGCGAATACCAAAGTTGTTTTCGCACTAGTGCGATAAACTGACGTTTTTCAAATTGAAATGACAATCGAAAAGTTTGACTTTTAGGTCGTGAGTGAGAAATTTTTTTTATTGCACTGGAGTGCAATAAACGCCTGCTTTTATCACTAAAAATACAGATCAAAAGTGTTACTTTGTGCACGATCGTAGAAAAACAAATTTATCAAGTATACAGTGGTAATCATATATCATATCATATACCTATTATATAAAGCACAACATGAATTGCATGCGTTCACACTTAGAAAAGTACCGAGAATTACCCTACATTTGCCACCTATCAACACAGGTTCGTCAGTCGATGTCAAATATGCCATATGTCATAAAAATATATTGTAAATAAACTGTATTTTAATTATCACAAACTGAACAAAAGGACGTACAAAGTGGTACCCCGACGTGACTGATAATTCGGGCAATTCAGTGCAACAAATCGTTCAACATTCAGATTAGGTATGTTCGGCGAATATTCAAAGCGCAAGCTGAAAGTGTATAAAATGGTTTCCTGTGCTACTGTGAATATTCTACAAAACAAGGCCATGGTCTATCGTTATTTCGATTTCCTAAAGATCAACATCGTAATCAGTGGTTAAAAGGCTGTAGAAGCATAATTACTCCTTCTTCACGGTTATGCGAGGTAGATTTATAAATAGAAATTCATTGCGTGTACAAATAATGTTACAACAACTACAGTACCCCTTTTACGCTTCAAAATTTCGAACCAGGTCATCCCGGTAGATATTGAAAACAGATGTAGTAGGTACCTACAATTTTCAATTACAATATTCAAGTTAGTAAATGTTTGTGAGGATCATGTGTACCTATTGTACTAACATTTAACAAAAAACAAATAAGTAAGTGCTTAGAATTTTTTTCATGTCTTTTTCATTACTTCCACCCTCAATTAATTCCCCTAATGCAACAGCGGTCACACTCTATTTATAGACTTAAAGAAAATTGCTGGATTTTGTACCCTCTCTACTCTCCAGTGCAATCACCACTATCTGCATTAGTAAATGGTGCTGTTAAAAATCATCAAGCTGAAGGAGAAAGAATGTACCCCACTTTATATCCAGTCTAACAGTTAGGTTGAATAAGAAATAATGAAAGATGAAAATTTTTCAATGGGATCGTATACACCTGCAAGAGACAGATGTTTGTACAGCAGGAAATAAGTAGTATAGACAAAATTTAAAATGTAAAGTTTTAGAAAAAACAAACAGGAGTCAATGATTTATGATCCTGCTGGTAGCTGGAGGGTAGATGAATCAAAATGAAAGAGTTGGCGACATTTTTAATATCTAAATTGCATTACGTAGGTAGGTATAATAAATAATACATTATAATACTGAGTTTTTGGGATCAGTCAAAAAGAATGAAAGAAAAAAATTTTGATACAGGTCTCACACTGCACTTTTACATTTAAAAGAAATGGCACTGTAAATTCTAATTGTGTACAAAAGTTGTTTAAAATTCGATAAGTGGTCAGCGCTACTTTTACAAATAGTAAGATTTACTTTCGTTAATGGTAAATAGAAAATAAAGGAATACTTTTGTTCCACTGCATAGGTATTCTATAACGTTGGTGGTAGGACATGTACCTAGGTTCTTATAGTAAATGTTTTTAATAATGTTTATGAATGTTGTAGGTGATGGCAAAGTAGAATCTGATGACGACGACAATATTCTTATACCACCAGAATGTATTACCAGCAAAAACTTAATAGAAGATGTATTTGGACAACAGATTTTACCAGGTGACGTAGATGCTCTTTGTGACAAAGTGATTTTAACACCAAAGAATACTGATTCACTTGATATGAATAACAAAGTACTTCAGTTACTTACTGGAGATGCCCAGATTTACAAAAGCATAGATGAAGCTGTATGTGACGAAGCTGAGGTAACTCACTTTCCTACAGAATTTTTAAATTCATTGACACCTTCCGGTATGCCCCCCCACGAGTTGAAATTGAAAATTGGTGCCATTGTTATGCTTTTGAGAAATATAGATATTAAAAATGGATTATGCAATGGCACAAGACTAACTGTGCAGCACATGGGCAAATATATTCTTGGATGTGTAATTACGTTTGGAGCCAACAAGGGGAAATATGTACTAATTCCCCGTATCTCTTTAAGTCCCTCTGATACAAATTTGCCTTTTGTTTTGAAACGAAGACAATTTCCTCTTCGACTTTCTTTTGCTATGACAGTAAATAAATCACAAGGGCAGACTTTCACCAAAGTTGGTTTATATTTAAACACCCCCGTGTTTTCGCATGGGCAATTGTATGTCGCTTTTTCACGAGTAAAAGCTATGGAAGGTTTGAAAGTGTGTATAGAAGATGGTACAAACCATACAAAAAATATTGTCTACAGAGAAATTTTATGAATTGAACCTATAGGGTGAGTCATAAATAGTGCATTTCCTTTGGGATAGCTGCAGGGGACTGTTAATGCTACCTGGAAAAAATGTTAAAAAATCTATCTGCTTTTGATTTATAGTTATCAGCAAAGATGTAAAAGGTATATTTGGCAACATGTATACAAACAACGGCTGGTAACTCTCTTTGCAACAAGTACATTGTTCACTATTTCTAAAGAAACCACCGTAATGTATCGCATCGTTGTTACTTGCATTTTCAGAGACCTTGTCGCAGAAATTTTTATTTTCAAAGTTAAAATTGTGAGTAATAAATTAGACGCTGTGAGTATTCGATTTTACACAAATCCTTATAGGGTACAAAGCTTTTTATGAACAATAATACCATCCTTCAAAATTTATAAAAATAAAGAAGTTGAATTCTTAAGTTTACCAATGTAATAAAAATGTTTTTCCTTACTTACCATGTTCTTATATCAAAATACCTTCACTAACTGTATTAACGTAACGAATAGGTACAACAAAATTATTAAGTTTTTTAATATCTAAATTGCATTACGAAGGTAGGTATACCTACCTTGGTATAATAATACATTATAATACTGAATTTTTGAGATCAATCAAAAAGAGTGAAATTAAAAGACTTCATACAGGTCTCGCACTGCACTTTTACATTTAAATGAAATCCACCATAAATACTATTTATGTACAAAATTGTTTAAAATTAGAATCGCTTTGCTGAGAACCTACTTAGAGATGTAATTAATTTATTACTGTAGTATTATTAGCCGTTACGTTCGCAAGAATACCAATGACCAAATTAATGTGATATTTCCATTATTTCCATTTATTACAAACAAGTAATTGCAATTACCTACGCAATTAACAACATGTCAACGTATTCATTATTAGTACGATGAACCATTCTTTTTTATTTTCTTTAGCAAAATTATCACAACAATTTAAGGAAAACCAACGATGAAATATCTTGACAGATGGGAAACATTACTGGCATCAACCTATTTAAAAGACATTTCTTGGATACGTGAAAACAGAAAAAGTTATAAAATTATTCAAAAATCATATCTCTTATAATGCAACTTTTGTTAAGGTGTTTTAGGTTTAATCACCTTCTTTTAAGGTGGTTAATCACCTCTTAAAAATAAAATCACATAACCGGGAACACCCTGTATATTCGTTTTATACGACCCTACTGTAAACGCGGCATATGCTGCGGGTACCCAGCTAGTACTAGTAATAAACCTGAACAAAATGGTTCACATTTTAAATTGAGCACAGATTTCTTAAAAAACCTACATGTTTACTTAATAGGTATTTCTTATTAATGGCTATGTTTTACATACATCGTAAAAAACCTATTACCTATATTTTACCATAAAACGTTGTATTAATATTTACAACTAGGTATGTACATAGAACAGTCAAAAAGAGTGAATAAACAAGCTTCAAGGAAACCCCAATTCTCTAAATTAATTAATTTAAATATTTGACCTGCTACATGGCTCATTTAATAAAAAAACTACAAATTGTGTGTTGTAATAACTTATGCCAAATGTAGAGTTTTAGGTAAATGGGTCGTTTTAAAATGTAATATGATATCTTCTTTGACCATTACCGAACGGACAGGAAGTTCCTTGTCCACCCCACCAAGAGGGTGTTACACATGTGCTGTATAGTTAGTTTTAAGATAGTTTTAAGGCAGTCTTTGTTCAAACTTAAAAGAATAAAGTTGTACATAAAAGATGTGAATTTACTTCCCCCAAATACTAAACCCCTAATTGCTAAATTACAATAATTAAAAGCAAAACTGTTATAAGTGAACAACGAAGGTGTAGTGGATACTACAAACCAAAGGGTTGCTCACAACATGTGATAAAAAGATTTTCTTTGGTAGAAATGTTTATGACTATACATTTCATTTGACAAGGGAAGGCATCTCGAAAAGCCGTTAGAATTCAAGATGGGGTCTGAAATTCAAAATGGCGTCATACTATGGAATTGTTTCAAATTTTCTTACAATCCATTGCACAAAACAGTGTTTGGTGTCAATTTATATATTTTTTAGGCCAACAATTTCATTTGTAGTAGGTATAAGAAATATGGATAAAATCAACATAGGAGACTTGTAAAGTCGTAAAGCCACATTTATACAGTAAAATTAAAGAAGAATGAACACCAAAGATCTGTTTTTATAATCCCAATTATACAAGATTTTTCAAAAATTGACTTTTACATTTAAAGTTATATAAAGTTCAGGTTTGATCATATGTATGTTTTACATACATCATAAAAAACCTATTACCGATATTGTACCATAAAACGTTGTATTAATATTTACAACTAGATATGTAAATAGAACAGTCAAAAAGATTGGATAAACAAGCTTCAAGGAAACCGAATCTCTAAATGAATTAATTTAAATACTTGACCTTATTCGAAGAAAACAAAAATAAAATATCGTAGCAGTTATTCCAGTTTTTGCCTGTAATCATATATTAGAAAAATAATTTAGGTAAATATCACATGTTTGAAGAACTTAAAAAAATACTATTAAGTCGATAAAAGTGGCCTTTGTATATTTATAATTGTGATGTATTTCCTGGCTGTTGTGTAATTACTGCTATGGCTATAAATTTCGTTGTTGAGACTTGCTCTCAACATTAACACCTTTTTTCATTTATATTTATCTTTACACTCTTCTGAAATGAATACGGTTTTCATATTATTTAATACATTAATCTGTTGGACGAAACAATAATTGTATATAGGGGTACAATTGAATAATGCAACATAGGGATATCAAGTGTAAAATTTAAAAGTCAAATATTATTTTTCACGATCTTTCCTATTTATTTTATTTTAGAGAAAAGCTATAATACAGGTTTTTTAGAAGAAAAAAGTTCTGTATCCATAAAACTGTTATTATGTTATGTAATGTTTTGTTTGTTCACAAGCCAAGAAAACAAGAAAATAATAAATGTTGTTTTAGCAAAAATCTGTAATGGCTTGGAATTACGTTGTGGCGACTACTCACCTTTGACGCGGAGTTTAGTTCTATTTTATGGCATTCATAATATCTTACTAAACCATTTATTATTAGATTGTCATTCGAAAGTAACTAGAAATCAAAAAATGCTATTATTCTGATAATCGCATTTATATAGTTGAACCAATCAGATTGGAGCTTTCTTAACCTATTATCCAATAAAAACTTGATTAGATGGAAATTATACAGGTGAGTGATTTCCGGAAATCATGCACCTTGCTGATTTCCGGAAATTAGTCGTGGTGCTTCATATTTTATTTATAACCAGAGATCAATAAAAAAAACAATTAGGGCAGGCTGTGAAATTGAATTATATTAAATTGGTACTGTAGCCACATCCACAGAATGACATTTCTGACATGAAAATTTAAAACTGAACGCTCTTGTCTAAGTTTTTAAGTTTTTTATTTGATAATAATATTTTAATAATTTGATAATAAATAAAAAACTTAGACAAGAGCGTTCAGTTTTAAATTTTCATGTCAGAAATGTCATTCTGTGGATGTGGCTACAGTACCAATTTAAAATAATTCAATTTTACAGCCTGTCCTAATTGGTTTCTTTATTGATCTCTCGTTACAAGTTTTAATAAGAAAAATTTGACGTATAATCATATTTACATATCTGGCATATCTTGCCATCTCGCCATACTTTTTTGATTATTTCATATATCCTGTCGCTTCCATAGGTACTTTATGAACTCTACAGTGATCTCGTTCCTGCCAGGCATTTTCATATTATATTAGCATTTAACGTTTACTCTACGTTGGTCCATAAGTACTTTATTTTATAATGACGGATACCTACCCAAAATATTTGCCACGTGCAGTCACCGGCTAGGCAATCAATAGATCATATCTTCAGAATTATTATTAGCATCGTGTTCCTACTGGAACGTTCTGAAACTTCATCATTTCTATGACGAAGTTTCCCGACCACGACGCTTGTGGGGACTATAATAGAAACATCTTGATGTATTTGAACGTTGAAGTTTATTGACAACAGCTGGGTCGAAGAGTCTAGTTGCTGGCCGCTTGCTGAGTGTAACTTGCACTGAATCGAATGGAGAAGCGTTGTGCTTTTATACTAATTTCTGTGTCCATATTTGGGCATGACCTCGGGCACATGTGCATCACCAGATCTCTCATGAAACCTGATATGCTGAATCATCAGAAGTGCAACATCATATGAGTCGCCTATTTGAAAAGCGGCTAAATCCAGTTTAACAAATTTTTCAGGAAAGGCAAAAAACTGACAAGCGGATAGCCCTCACAGTTCGGCTACAAACAGCTGAGCGTATGTATATGCACAAGTCCACTGGGCTTTAGGTTAGTTGCAGTTTGAGAATTAATTTTTACAAAAACCCAGTGTACTTGTGTATATACATACGCTCAGCTGTTTGTAGCCGAACTGTGAGGGCTATTCGCTTGTAAAAAACTGTAGCACAAGAAATACATTTTTTTTGAAAAATTGTAATAACATCAAAAAATAGGAAAAAATTATGTGTTTAGATATAAAGTAATTGCAGAAAGATATTTTAAAAAATTAAGGTTTTATGAAAAAAAAAACAGTTTGGATTTACCTGAATTTGAAAGTGAACAAGGACTTAACTGATTTTGGAAGTGAATTTTATGTTTCATCTTTGCATTATAGTCTTCATATTGCGTCACTGTATCTTATTAACATAAACTCATTAATAATGATAAGAAATTTTATTATAATAAGTCAAATCTTATTCAACACAAAATAAAAAAAAAATTAGAGTATTAATTTTCACACATTGTCCTGCACTAAATCTCTGTGAACACAGTAGCTTTCTGCTGTATTTTCTTTATCTCCCTCTCCAATGTCTTCTTCGTTTAGGTTCTCAAGCACCTATTTGTAATATTTTAAATTCAGCTCTTCACTTCTTTCCATTCAGTCTGCACCAAAGTGTTTCGTCAGCAGTTCGTCAATGTTCTTTAGTTTTTCGGGTTGATTTTCGCAGAAAAATGAATTTCAATGTTCTTGGGATTTAAGTATGATAATTTCTTTCCATCCTTACAAATCGATTTAGCGTTATTGACATCTGAGTTGTAGTTTGGTTCTCCTGTAACTAGGATTTGCCCCTGTACTCGGGAACGTGTTAACACTAATCGTTTGCAGGAATTAATTTTAAAATGGAAGGAAGACATGGACTTTATCACTGCTTCAACCTCTGCCTTCCAATTTTGGACGTGGCAATCAATTCCTAACTTTTTCAAAGTCCCAAAGTTTTCGAAAATATCATAATTGACGTTCGGATCAATTATTATGTCTAACTTTTTTATTTTTTTTTTCAATGAAAGCGAATACACTATCTGCCGGTAGGAATGAATGACCAGTGACTGGGAATATATTCTGAAGTTTTTCAATATGACGTGGAGCTTGTAATAACCACTTTGCAGACATGCCCAATTCTGTGCTGTTTTTATTTTGACCTGAGCACCCATCTGATATCAGTCTGACTTCCGTAATGTTTTCAGGTATATCAACTTTGCTTAAGGTGTCATACACAGCGGATGCAATTTCATAAGATCCTTTCAAAGAGTCAGTCTCAAGCCATGAATGGATGTAACCCTTTAGTCAACTTACATTTCGACGATCCAATAACAACACTGAAATTGTAAAGGTACAACTGCCGTTTCTAATAGGTTATTTGGTCGGGAATTTTTGGTAACAAGAGGATTTTTTCACAGTCATACGAGATTGTAAACAAATCGTCTCTTTCTTCTCTCAAATTATTAAAAAAGGCTTTGGCCCGTAGTTTATGGATGCGCTGTTCTGTAAGTAAGTTTCTTTTCACAACTTCATTTTTCTCCCTTTTAATTTTCTCTTTAAACTCTAAACATTGGGAACAAACGTCTACTTGTGGGGCATTAAATCCAATGTTAAAGTTATTACAAAAAACTGTTCTTTACAACGCATACTACCTTGAGATGCATTGTTGTACATTACATACTTTCTGGACGTTTAGATCACTACTTAAGTACTGTCTTTCGGTTTTACCGCGACAGTAATGTTTTTCTAACGCTTGAAATTCTCGAATAAATTTTTTAATGTTTTCTGTAATGTCTTTTTTTATGTGTGACTTGTGATCTCCTCCTCTGCCCTCGCTAGGCATCACACTGTTCATAAAAAATCGTTTCAGTAGACCTTCCACCCTGTGTTTCTTCAAATTCAAAATGTTTAACAATGATTCTTTGCATATATAGTGCTGTGATATGATCACATAAGATTAAAAGATAAGATTAATAATGGTAGTTTTATTCTATTAAATACTGTTAGTTAGTGGGTTAGTAATATTGTTGAGTATGAAACACAAAATAATAAAAAATAGGGTTGCGAGTATCATTTCCGATACAAGTTTTCAGTTTTCAAATTTAATTTTTCTTTCATTTAACTCTTTTCCATATGTGGTGTATTTTAGTTCGTCGATGGTTGTATTCTATTTCAATTTATCAATTATAGATAGAACTTCTTCTTTAAATGGCTAAAAACCTATAAAGTAAATTTTATTAGTACGGTTAAGTTAAAACATAAAAATTGAACTGGTTAATGGATTTTGATGATTGTAATTGGGGTAAGAAGTATGTATAATCTTTGTAAATAGTTATTTTGGTTGTTTAAATCTATGTATAATTAGAATTAAGGTGTGAAAGTATGAATGACTGGATATTTTTATAAATCGGGAACTGTCAAAAGTTTTGTATTTATTTAAATATTGGGTTTTAAAATTGATTAGATGTTAAGATGGTTATGTAAAAAGGAGTAGTTGTTTGTGAGCTATAAGTTTATCATAGTGATTTTGAACAAAAAGAACAGAGTAGGGAAAAATTTTGTGAAATTGTTAACAGTGTGCAAAAGTGTTCGCTTCGAAATCAGCTTTATCCTACATCAAAAGAAAGAGGAAAATTTATGGATCAATAAGATAAAGAAAGTTTTAAGAAATTTTCAGGCGCCAGAATGGAATAATTAAAAAGAAAAGTTAATTAATTCTAGTGATTAACTTGCAATTGTTTTTGGTGTGATATCCTAGTTTTATTACTAACTGTTGAATTTACCATGACAACGATCTTCTTTTGTCCAAAAATTTGCAGAAGTTATATATAGGAGAGCACAGAAGACAAGAGGGCTTTTTCTCATTAATATCCTACTGAACCTATGTGAGGTTATAGTCAAAAATTT
Source organism: Hemicrepidius hirtus (assembly GCA_963082805.1). Taxonomy (NCBI): domain Eukaryota; kingdom Metazoa; phylum Arthropoda; class Insecta; order Coleoptera; family Elateridae; genus Hemicrepidius; species Hemicrepidius hirtus. The sequence goes on from OY720165.1 coordinate 9,914,940, forward strand.
AAGGAAAACTTCTAAAAGTTCTTAAGTTTGTCCTTGTTTCTACAATAATATTCAAGTTTGAATGTTTATAAATGGAAAATTAAGTGTTGAAAGTACAACATACCTGTTTTAATGTGGTGAAATGAAGATATAAATTTCGTTTTGCAATTTGGTTAGCCATTTGCAAATTTGTGGGAATTCAGTTTGAAATTAACTTGCGCAAGTCTGGAATAGCTTCGAACTTCAGTACCGGATTTAGGATTATCTAAGATAAGTTTAATTTTAATTTGTGTATTTATTTCTTGGTGACAATTTGTAAATTATTTGGGGGGGTTTTTATTGTTGGACATTGACAGTTCAATTTTGTGTAATTTTGTGTGAATGATTTGGTTTAATTCGTAAATAGTTAATTATTTTTTTTATTTGTTTGCTTGTTTGAATAAATTTATGTTTTTCGTTCAGTTAATGAAGGAGGTTTTATTTAAAGTTTTACTGTGTTTCATAACTAGCTCTATTCATCGACAACCTGAAACGACCCTGAGGAAAAAGAGTTGTTTTTTTTTTGTATTCAAAAGAGGAATACTGGCGCCCAACAATTTTTTTATTGTGTGTTTCAGGACAACAATTTCGAGCATATCATTGCATTTATTTTAACACACAAACGAGGGGCTTTTTAAAGTCTCTTAGCATAGCAATAGGTATTACTGTTTTATTATCTTTCATAATGTAGTACGTAGCAGATAGTGAGCGTTTTATTGTGGAATTGGGGTTTCGTACTCTTTGTATTGGGCATGCTGAAACGTACTTCAAAATGAGTTGTCTTGTGCAATTTTATTTGGAACTTTGTAAAGTGCGTTAGAAAAGTGTTCGACTTCTTGCATGGATAATGTTGAACACTAATAGTACCTCTCGGTTTTATGTCCACATGTTGGGTATGCAGGATTTTGACTTCGTGCATACCTGTCATAAACCAAATTAACAATATTTTATAACAATTAAAAACTAAATCCTAACCTCAATCTCTTATCCACATTCTTCTTCCACTTTTCAGGGGAGTATCTTCTCTTCCGGGATTTATCTGGAGGCGTTTCTTTAACTTCCATTGTGTAGATATAAATCACCACAAACAGTAATACAATATGAACTTTTTATACAGTTTTGCAAAACTAACACTAGTGAATTGACAAATTAAATTTACAAACACCTTACGATTGGATTTAGGCGGTTTTGCTTGTGTCCTATTCATCAATATTATGAATGTAACTGCTTGGATTTAGTCGAATTTGTTATAGAATCTGGGATACGGATTTAGCCGGTTTTGAAATGAATTATATTAGTGCTTTATCCGGTTTTGGAAGTAAATACGATTTTTGACATGGTATTTCACTGGTTTTGGCCGGTTCTGGAAATGAAAACAACATCACAGTCGAAAGGTACTATAGAGAGATCAATAAAAAAAACAATTAGGGCAGGCTGTGAAATTGAATTATTTTAAATTGGTACTGTAGCCACATCCACAGAATGACATTTCTGAGCGTTCAGTTTTAAATTTTCATGTCAGAAATGTCATTCTGTGGATGTGGCTACAGTACCAATTTAAAATAATTCAATTTCACAGCCTGCCCTAATTGGTTTTTTTATTGATCTCTCGATACTATTCTCTACAGGATGGCGGTGTTAACTCGTTTTGTGAAAAAAGTGGATTTAGCCGCTTTTGAAAATAGGCGACTCATATGCAAATATAATGTCAAACTGACATGTGATACTAGCATCATTGAATATTGTAGTAGGTCAGCATGCTTAGCGCGTGATACTTTCATGTTGGACAAACGTTGATTTTACTTAAGTAACTACATTGGTCATTATTATTACCTTAATAATTATTTTAGGCACTTCGTGACAATATCCCCCAAATATTTGAACTCAGCTATTCTAACTTTGCTTTGTTAAATCTTACACCTAATTCCTTAGCTCGATTTACAATAGCTTACATTTTCTTTTTTAATAACATTATTCAATTCCTGAGGATCCAAACATAGTCTCAATGATTTATTACGCTTTTTCACCACAACCAGATGGCTAACCCATTCTACCGGACCTTCTACCTCAAACTACCCCCTTACTTTCTAGTTCATCTAACTTTTCCGTTACTGTACTTCTTAATGCAAATGGAACTCTTCTAGGTGGTCTCACCACAGGCTTAGCACCCTTTTTGAGAACTATTTCATATTTCTCTTGAAATATACCCAATCGTTCAAAGACTCGCCCTGATTACAACTTATAAATTACTTATAACTTTTTGAATTAGATTCTGTTTAAAATAAGTGTCTAACACTAAAATTGGTTTGGGTTTGTTGTTTTCAATTGAGGACCGTTTTTTTGAAACTCGATTTCTACAAAAAGTAAAATTTTCAGGACGAGGTTTTTTGTGTTTAAAAGTTTTTTCAGAAAAAAACAACATCGTACTTTGATGTAATATTGTGCATTAGTTAAAGGTATATTAAAATATTACTTACCCTTATAAAATATAATAAGGATTGCTTCAGAAAAAAATATGAAAAAACCGAAATTTTTTTAAAACTTGACAACTACTTAAACTCGACATCTACAAGTATTTTGTAGAAGAAAATGAAATGAAATAGCATGTATGTTTTGGTCAGTGTTGGAGGGTAACAAATATTTAGCCTAATAGGGGTTAGTGTGAATGCAATTTTGGCGAAGTTTAACCGCATGCGTGCTTATTCTGTGACTGTTTAGATGCGTACAAATTACATAAAAGGTTTTAAATAATGGATTTATTATATTTTTCTTATTTATTGGGATTATAAAGATGCAAAAAGAAAGAACATGCTACCTAATGTCTAAGAACTAAGATATTACACGGCGGTTACTGTGTCATCTTCACCACTGAAAGTTTTAATAATGCCGTTATCGTTATCAGGCCCGTCGCCCTTTGATACTTCTTCATAAAATCGTTGCCCATCTTCATCTAATTCGCAACCTTTAAGCAGTACTTGTACATTTTCTTTCTTCAGTAGACTGACGTGGTTTTTGGCATGTACCAGTGTTGCAGATCTTACCCTATTCGTATTGCGTACCCCTTTCTTAAACAAATCCACTGTAGTTCCAGCAGCCGAGTACGTATTTTGTACTTGGCAGGTAACAGACTTTTTGGTTTTTGTATATATTATTACTCTGGCTTGCGAAATTTTGAAAGGCATTTTTGATTTAAATATTGCTTTTGATACAGTCTTGATATCTGAGGTATGCCAATCCTTGCCCCACTTTTTAACTGTGCCATGTTTTTCATAAATTCTGTAGTAATCATTAGGTGCAAGTATTTCTTCTATTTTACGAAAGTCCTTCTCTACCCTTCCAAATACACGGTCGGGAGGCATATAGCTATGTCCCCTTATGGGAAAAAAATGAGTAATCTTATTAAAAACCTTCGAGTCCTCTAAGAAACTGTGAAGCATTGCCATCATTGTGGTATTTCTGTTTTGTGAACCTGCGGAGTCTGAAAAAAGTTCAAGACTTAGATCTGTTTTTGATTCCAGAATCATTTTCTTTTCTAATTCTTTTAAGTAATTTTGCAAACCAGAAGCAATCTCGTTAGATCCGCGACTTGCTTCGGTTTCGAGCCAAGTATAATGACAAATATTATCTTTTGACTGTCTACCATCTTCGTGCTGAACTATTCCTAAATTATACAACCATACTTGTCGTAAAAAAAAAGCTTCTCCAAAAGACACCTTAGGAAGCGGTTGATTTTGCTGGCAGTCAAAACAGATTTTAATGGTACCCTCCTTATGATCGTTTAACAGTTGAAAAAACTTCTTTGCCCGCAACTTATGTAGCCGGTAGGTGGTTCGAAGTTCGTTTTTCTTTTCTAAGTCTTTGGTTTTTTTACTCTCAATGGTCAGTTCTTTACATGTAAGACAAGTATCTTCGTGGGGGTTACCAAATCCTAGATTGAAGTGGTTATAAAATATTCTTTTATATTTTGAAAGGGAACACGTTGCTTCCTTAGATTGTGAAAAGTGTTTCCACATTGTTTGCAAATTTAGTTCAGGTGGTAAATATGCTCTACTACATTTCGATCGAGAGTAATGGCTTTCCCTGCACCAATAGCTACTAATATGTTGCTTTATTAATCGAGTCACCTTCGTGTCTCTCTCAGTAGCTTTACGCCCACCTCTTTTTTCAACCAACGACTCGCCCAACAAAAATTTTCTCGATATACCAGAAATACGATCTTTGCTTGCTCCTGGAATAAATATTATTATTAAATAAAAAAGATTCTCTTAAATCTCTTTATTTATGAACTTTGTATATAACCTGTTATTTTGCGAAATGTGGCAGCACATACAGGAATGGTTCCTGATTCCGAAGGAATAATATATTTTACAGAAGCTTGTCTTGTATTTTTAACAGCAGTTTCACCAACTGTGCGCCTTTTAGGATGGGTAACATTCATGAACTTTAATAGAATTTTGTCTTGCTCAATTTTTTTGAGTTGGCAATAAATTCGTTCTCTAAAGTCTAAAATAAATACATCATACAGCGAATATAGGTTTGTAAGGTATATCAACAACGCTTACCGGTAACATCATTTCTGCATAGCTCAGCAGCTCTACATACAACACCGCGTGCAGAATTATTATCAGGGTTATGATTGCAACCGATATCAGCTTCACTTAAATTTTGTTTTGTATATCGTCGTTTTTTACTATTTGCAGAAATACCTTCAGTTCTTTTTTTGCGCCTTTTCCTTCCTAACTCTGTTTCTTTCACAGATTTGCTGTATTCGCCATCCATATCCATATTTTAATAAAAAGTAGGGAAACAACACAGAGTAGTTTAGGTTCTTTACCGGACGGCACAAAAACCTCAACTAATGAACTAACTTATTATTATTCAATCCTTGCTAGCATTATTTTGCAAAGCGTACTTGTCGCGTTTTAAAAAATCTCAAGTTAGGTACTTGGCGAGTTTTAAAAAAACTCCCGTCATTTCCTATGCTACAACAACGGCAGTTGTCGAGTTATCTAAAAACGGACAGCACCATATGAAAGGCCACCTTCAACTTATGGAAAAATTATATAAAGGTCATTTTTGTAAAAAATGTACTTATCGAGTTTTAAAAAAACGGTCCTCAATTATAAAATCGACATATACTTCAGTATCTTTGTGTTGGCATATTAGATTAACAATACCTGGGTCAAGTTTAAACCCACCATATGCTTCAAATCTAATAGTTGCTCTAACATTAAATTGTTCATTCACACTTTTGAACACGCATTTTGGAATAATATTCACTTCAGCACCTGAATCTACTTTGAACTCCATAGACCTACCCTCTACTAGGACTTTTTCATAGCAAGCTATCGTTACCAGGTTAACAGCATGCGCCTCTTTAACTTCCAAAAAGTTGATGTTGAATGCTTCTTCTGACGTGCTTTCCCTACCCACTTCCTTCACTACCCTGACTCTGCAAGACACTGCGAATTGATTGAAAACACTACTTTTGGTGCATTATTTTCCATACGCTGGGCATTCTCGAGATGAATGCCATGTTTGAAACCTGAAACACTTAAATTTGTTGTTCCCCACCATGTTCTTATTTTGATACCCTTCGGTGGAACTTCTTGATGCACTGACATCTTTTTTCTGCTTCTTTTATACCAGCATACTTAACTGGCTCTACTATTTTATCCTGTAGACTTTTGACCTGAACCTTTGATATTTCAGCAGCTCTACAATGCTCGATGACTTTTTGTAACGCCAAGTTTTCAATACGTAGCAGCCTTTCTTGTAGATCCAAATCCCGTACACCGAGTACTATCATGTCCCTTATCATCTGTACACTAAGTTAAAAACTGTTAAAACGGTTCTGCTTCTTTTTGATCTCGTTTGTAGAACAGGAATCGCTCGTACAATATATTTTTCTTTGGATTGCAATAGGTTTCGCTTTCGAACGCTGAAATTACTTTAACAATATCTTCTTTATCTGGCCCAGTTAAAGTGAACGTTGTAAATAGCTCGACTCCCTCTTCACCCAAGTTCACCAACCAAGTTTAGCAAAATTGCCACCTTGGTACCGGAATTCTTGTTATCTTTGTGTGTGGCTTTCATAAGTATGTCATAGCTTTGTTTAAATTTCTGCCAGTTGAAACTGATATTATCATCAACATTTAAAGATTTCGGAGTGTTAAACCCTTCCATTGTTCGACCTAAAATTGCATGCAAAGTCTAGAATTCTAACGCTACTTTCATACGTGCCGAATGATCCAACCTAACTTAACTTACTAGGGGTAGAGATAAGACATTTAAATAAACGCATTATAATTGCTGGGGTAATGTGCGCTGTTAAGTTATACGGCAACATATGTAAAAGTTTTAGAACATATAACTACAAAGTGCAATACATTGCAACTATATTTTAAACCAAAACGAATTGTTGTGGATTTTGAACGGGCATAAGCCATAAGGCTTGTTTAAAAATGTGGCCAAATACAGAAATAATTGGATGCAGATTCCACCTGTGCCAATCTTTCTATAGAAAAATTCAAAATTTAGTTTTTGACAATAGAATTTAAAGACAAAGATACAGAAATTAGGAAATTTTTAAAATTATTCTTTGGTGGTATTCATTTTTTAGAATCCTAGAGTGTAGGCGATTGTTTTGCATCAGAACTTATCGAAAACGGCCCCGTAATTTCATTGTGGAAAATTACATAAGCGAAGATGAAGCTCAATTCCCACCCCATATTTGGGTTTGCATGACAAATTATAATGTTTTATTATTATTAGAGAGTTTGTGCAATTATACGTTAAATTCCCCGTAACCGGTAAAGTCATGTGACTTGTAACGATAAACTTTTAAGGGAAGGTACCATTTTAAACAGTAGAGAGTTTTTGAGCACTATACGCTAGAGTACAGTAACGCTAAAGGTAACGTCATTGCTAGGCAACATACACAGCTTTGCTAAGCAACATATTGTTTTGCTTAGCAAAGACGTTAGTGTTAGCGTTACCGTACTCTTAGCGCACGGTGCTCAGAAACTCTCTAGTTAGAGCACAACTTCACGCTAAAAAATCACCGATAATTGAACATAACCTCACAGTAATCTATTAAATAAGTATACTTCCTCAGTTTATTAATTTATTGGTAAATAAATAAAAATACCAGTAATTATGTAAGCAATGTAAGCTATTACCTAAAAGAAATCAAGCAGATTACAATACCGAGTCACGCTGTCAGTGTCAAAAGACGTTATGGTCACCGTAAACCTCCCCGGTATTCGTATTGAAATAACGTGATCCGCTAAATTATTATCGCTCCGCTATTATCTGCGTATGCGCAGTTGTCATAAAATAACGTTAGCGTATAACGTACAACGTGTATTCGTGGTCGAACTGGCCAATGCCGGAATAACGTGGGTCTTCCGACAGAATGTACATGTAGGCCTTACCGTGTGCCAATGGGGATACCATATTCTCTTGATGCCTGGCGAATGCTGTAGTTTTGGATTGTAATTTTTTCCAACGCCTTCTCCAACCGTTCCTGTGGTATGTCTTTATATTTTCTGCCCCAGTTGACGGCACCTATTAATAAATCTATTAGTGTTGATTTCCAAAATAAAAGGTCTGAACGTGGGAGGTACGTTAAATGTTTCTAACTTTAATGATTGGGTTGGTAAATTACTTGTTATCTCATGAATTACTAACCATGTGAGGTTAGTAGTGAAATTGCTGTACCTTGAATGAATATTAATGTTAATGCGTTGATTGATAATAATTGAACGATCTTCCATTATTTATTCTTTTACTGTTGTATTAATTTGTTGTAAAATTAAGTTTAGTTTCTTACACATGCGTGTGGTGATAAAATTTAATTGTGAGGCAGCAAACCTCGAATTTTATGCGGGATATTGCTCATCGTTTGCTATAACCTTTCCTGTGAATAATAATACACATGTGACAGGGGATAGTATATTAAGTATTAAGAACGGTAAGGACATTTTACCGATCGAAGACAATAGTTTGGAGGAGGAGCGCAGCGACGACTCCAATTATTGTCTGAGATCGGTAGTCCTTAACGTTCGTGATGCTTATGATTTTTTTTGCGCTACTGAAACTCGGTAAAAAGAATTTTTAATAAATTAATAATACAGATTCAAATGCGATAATTGTCAGTCTCCACATCACGTTGCCGTATTGTCGATTGATATATTGCGTTTCTATAGCAATCTGCAAACAGTTACCGCCATTGCAGTTTTTTGTGAAAATTATTTTGAGTTCCGTGCTAAAAATTAATGAAATTGATTCCGAAAACGAAATAGAAGAAGCTTGGAATGTGGGGTGTTCGGTTCTCATTCCTGATAAGTCTAGAGAGACGCTACGAAGGTACCTTACCCTACCATTATCATTTTAAAAATTGGTGTACCAAGAAAAGTACAAATATTGATGAAAAATCGTTGCTGGCGTACTTTGTTACAAGAAATGAGAAATTAAAAGATCCAGGATTTGTTTTAACTAACATTGGAAATTGCATTCATTTTATTTAACTAAAGTGACATTTGTGACTGACATTAATTTATCAAATTACATGGCACATTTGTTTTGAATAAATTTACTTACCGTTCTAGAACCCCAAAGTAGTTTTTCTACTAGCGTGCGGAAAAACGCATTTTCCGCACATGTTTTAGTGCGGAAAATCCACTTTTCCGCACGGTGCGGAAAATCCGCACTAAAACACTAAAACATGTGCGGAAAATGCGTTTTTCCGCACGCTAGTAGAAAAACTATTGTTCCTAACACGTGCAGAAACCTATTTTTCCGCACTTAAATGCTTGACACCACTCCGCTACGCGTCGTGCTGTCAACGGCATTTGCGTGCGGAAAAATCGATTTTCTGCACTTGTTAGGAAAATAGCTATTACCGACGACTTTATCCTTAGCAACTAGTAAACATAACTTACTGTCTTGGAAACAGCCGCGGTAAACAATGAAATACAGCTCAGTAGCGGAAAAAATTAATTGTTGCTGCAATTAGCAATTGTTTTTTGTTTTCTTTGTTCAGTTTGACTTGTAGCAAGCAGTGGTAGCAAGATGTAATAAGATGCGATATGGTCTTTTGCGCGTCTTAGATGAATTTATTGTTAGAATGACGATTAATGCAAAGTTTTAATTCGCGGCTTATACTATTTTTCGTCCCTGTTAATTTGCAAAACGCAGTTGTGAATTACATAATCACCTTGACAATTGTCACAGGAAAGTGCAATTGCCGCTGATGGGCAAGGATAGGAATGAGAAGGAAGCCTCATTGGTCTACATCTACAGGCATAGTGAACGTTTTCAAACAAACTAAATGATTTTGTGCAATATTAATTAAATTTCTAACTATTTCCTATATCTAATATAATAGCTTGTACATGATTGGTAATCGCTGTTTATTGTTATATCTCTTTTCTAATAAATTGATAACGATCCATTATATTTTTTAATGTTGGTTTAATCTTATCTCTGTTCTAATCTATTCCAAGCAATCTCATAGTTTGCATTTGTGGTTTCTAAAGAATCGATTAAAACTAACGGTTCACCTGTAGTAAAGGGGCGCCCATATCTGACGAACGCACGCAAACAAACATGAACATACATGGCAAACGAAGACAGTGTGGACGGTCTGGAAGCACGAACGAACGCGAACGAACACCTACAAATCCCAACGCACAGTGTTCCATCGCAAGTCGGTACTTCAAAGGAAAATGCTTGTTCATGTGCGTTCGCGTTCGTATAGTGTAGACGGTATCGCAAGCATTTTCTGCAGTCTAGACGTCTAGTACGTGTACTATATCGGCACCTACTTCTAAACATGGAAGCCATCCACCACCGACGACATCTTCTTGGTCTCTTTTTTAGCAACGCATGCATTATAAAAAAGGCGGCACTTGCCACAATAATAGTATTTATCCTTCTGCCCACTTCACTCATTTTAAATTATCAATACACTACGTAGAAAGATGGAACACAAACGAACGTGAAATTTCAACTGATTGCCTGTATGCAATGTTTTTTGGTGTTTGTTCATGTTCGTTCGTGTTCATTTGCGATTGTTTGTGTTCGTTTCTGTTTGTACGCGTTCGTTAGATGTGGACGCGCCTTAAGAGACGATTTTAGATACGTTTATTTTTTACTATCAGTCAAACCATTATTTTATCTATTAATGAAATAAATTTGTCTCTAAATTCGCATCACTGTGTAATCGTACCATCATATTATCGTGTAAATTTATTGTTGGCAACCTTAGGTTGTTTATATTACGTTGGTAAGCTTGATCACAACTACTAAAAGATCCAGCAACCGATTGATTGTCATATACTTTTTGTTTCTTCAAAATCTGATTTGCATTAGCTATAATATTAAAGTATTTGTCTTGAAACCCCTAATTATATTATGGTGTCTTCAGGATACTGCTATTTCAGCATTTATTTCAATAAAACTATCTACAAGAGGTCTATTCTATTTGACCTATCTTCTATCATTAGTCATTTTCAGTGAAATTGTCAGCATTACACTTATTTAAAAACGTTTCGAATAGCGCTAACTGTGCTTTTAAACTTCTACGTTAAGCAACTAGTGTGTTTGATGATCCGTTCTTAATACTTGCTTTTTTCAAGACTGACTCCAGCGTTCTTCCTTGGAATGTCAGGGTCCGTGTGATGTGATACAATACCTTGACTTAATGATATGTTCAGCCCCAGACAGTGTTTTAGTGCTTGCCAGTTAACCAGTTGCAGAATTTACTTGATGTGACCTCTTATATACCTTGACTTTATTTTACTTTGACGTCTGTCTTGTTGTTTTGCAAATTTTTTGAATAATTGGTTCAATATTAACGTTGATTCTAATATATCCGGCTCGAAGGACTGTTTTTATCTGTTATTTTGTATTTTTTAGTTTTCACATTTTTTATGTAGTAGGCATTTAATAACATTTTTTTATTTGACATATTATGTTTAGTGTGCAATGAGACATCGAGCAGCAAATATTGTTAAATTAACAATTTATATGTTATTTATGACAAATAAACCTCGCATTAAGAATTGTGAAACATATAAATTGTTAATTTAACAATATTTGCTGCGTCGTTTCATGTCGCTGTGTTGTTCCAGACCCTCGAAGAAACGTATTTAAATTATCCCTAATTTGAGAATCGTCACCACTAAATTATGTGCACGCGGTGGATCAAGTAAAGAAAATTGAACATAAAAACTAACTAACATGAGACAATCGGTAGAAATATACCAACACCAATCTTCAATATTTAATCGAATCCATTGTTATTATCTGCTAATATGGAATGCATCAGGAAAGATATAACCGGCTTGTCAAGTAAAGAATAATATTATTATACCATAAACACTATCATATCATCGGAATTTGTATTTTTGCAACAGGGCGTATTACATTGGATAAACAAGATTAAATGAAAAACCGGATTATTGACGTCATTAAAAACCCGGACCTCGTCCACGCTCATTCAACTAAACTAATTTTTCACTAGTATATATTTATGAAGGCTGCAGCATTTATTATAATTATGGTTTCGTATTTAACCGCTAGCGAAAAGTTGGATGAAGTAAATAGATTCATTGACACAACATATCAGCCCGGCTATAAATTGTCCCATGACAATGACATGGAGAGTTAATAAAGGTCCCACAGGAATGTAATTTAGACACAAGACATAATATGACTAAATTATACTTATTGGAAACAGCGAGCTGGGGTAAACATAGAAGATAAGACCACACATCAAAATCCGAATTAGACGTAGGGTAAGACAAGGGTGCACCTTATCTCCGTTTGATTTTAAACTGAAATGATTTTTAGTGACGTACCTACTAGTTAACAGCAAAAAACATATAGATAATCGCAATAAAAAGTTGAAAACGTTGATTATGAGGCGCCGTTTGGGTCAAAATTATATATATAAATTCAACAAATATATAAAGTTCTTTAGGAAATATATGTACGTTTTCAAAAACATATGTGGAATAAACGGATTTATATAAGCATTTTTGAAAATACATATATATTTATTAACAAAACATACATATAATTCGAACAATTCGTTCATAAAAGTAAGTTTACGAAAACATAAATAAATTTAAAAAATACGTTTTACGGGAATAAAACAGCCATTTATGTTAAAGTATTAAACGATGAAAACAGTATATATATTTCGATCAATGTTAGATCTTCTTCAGTACTAAGTATAAAATGATGATATAAAAGAATTTTAACATTCTGTAAAGAAAAAAATTATAAATTAGTGAAATAATTATTTCCTCAAAAAATTCTTCAAGGTCTTACCTGGTAAAAAGTAATATTTGGAAAAAAAAAAAGAATTAAAGTTAAATTCTATTTGTGGTGGAATTAAACACACCACAAACTTATTGTTATATCATTTTAATGAAGTTAAAAGGTAACATTTCAATTAAAAAGAATAAAAATCTACTTAACAAATTAGTTGTTTCACATTGAGGTATTAAATTGAAATGAATAAAAGCAATATGGCAGAAAAGATAAGCAAATATATTGCGCTCGAAAACACATAAATATTGCAGTTGAAAACACATATATAATTGCGTTACAAGTTTCAAGGTGCGTCTGCGCGAATATGTGGCAACGCTGTCATGTTGTAACGAGGCGACTAACCGGTAGGCGAAAATTAAGAAGCAGATAAGTGGCTTCTGTTTTCGCTGAGGTCAGTCGTCCTCGTTGCGCTCCGAATTTCTCCGTCATTCCCACCCTGACGAAATTTCAAAGACTGCGCATCTTTTCAGAGTGGGGAACGATACGCTCCCCTATAAAACCGGTGCGCAGCCCACTTTCGAGGAGAATTTTCGGACATCTTTCAGAGTCTAGAGAATTTGAGAAAGATTTCCGAACGAGATTCAAAGCTAGTTTGCCAACAAACTAACTTTGAACTCTTATTCCGTAGTTAAATTAATTCCGATTTGTTCTTCAAACAAGCCCCGGTTCTTTTGGAACATAGATGCAATTTACCAAAGCATTAATGCGAGTGGTTTCGGTTTACAAAATAATACTTGGTTGAATATAAAGTAAAATTAATTTTTGGGATTAATTACCCGTTCATTGCCCGTTGATTGTTCATTAACCCCTTGTTTCGCCGTTGGAGGACTTGGAGTTGTATGTGTATGGTCGTTTCGGCTGCAATGTGCAATCCAAGCTTCCTTTACTAATTAACAAGCAGTATTTGTGTTAAACAGTACAGTTGTTAATTAGGTCCCGTCCCAATCAAGTTTATGTACTAATTGCGTTGTTACGGTTACTCAGGCAAGTGAAATATATGCCTTACTGTCGCAACCCAATTGGTTTCGTAGATTTGGTGTTATTTGAACAATCAATCAGTATTTTGCCGTAATTAATTATTTCCTCCGTGAGGAAAGTAAAGTTTAGAAAGAGTATTCTTTGTATACACCTGGACTCATCCGCATTAATACATTCCGACTTTGAGTTTCATTTAAAAGTAATTTCAAATACTTACCCGTATAATAAAATAATTCCGAGGTGTTTGCACCCACCTTTTGATTCACTAAACATTCCCGGCACTGTAATTTTCCCGAAAGCCAAAATTAGTGACGCCATTATACCGTCACCTTGTTGCGAACTTTCACCTGCTTTGCTTATAGTACGCAGCCCTGTCTGAGTGACAGATCTGGCGCACTCTCCCTGCAAAGTCCCGTTTACTCAACTGAATTTTAATTATCCTTGTTTTATTAACCGTTTCAGTTTATTTAATTATTCCTTATATAATTATCCTGTACATAAATGTAAATATTATCTATAATTATTCCGAATAATAAATTGTTATTAAGGTTTTAACTCTCCAGTTATTTATTTACCCCTTATTCCGAACCCTGGTCAACTCAAGAGCTACCCTAGTGCACAAATAAATTCTGTACGTCAGGGGGAACGTTACATGGCACCCGAGCAGGTTTGACATTCCCCAATTAGGTACAGGGCGCCCGATACTAGGTATTTTTTTTGTATAATTTTTCCGCAACTGGAGAGAAACCTTTTAAATCCGTGTCATGCATAATTCTTTATTTTTATTTACAGAGTTTAACATGTTTAGTTTGTACAGTTTATAGTAGCCGACCCGACATCATGCCACCGTATTCCAGGTATCCAGGTATAATTTCTTCTGTTATTTAGAAACAGGAAGCCGTTGACATGCAGGACTACAATACTGTGATGACAGACCCATGGACCGCACCACCCAGAAATCCGCTTGTACCGCTGGTATGTGACGTCGTCCAACAATGGGGTGTCCGATTCAACGGAGAGGGTGATCCTGCCCCCTTCCTGGTAAGACTAAAAGAAATTACCCAGTACTACCAGTTCCCGCCTGATTCTCTTCTGCCCGTCCTACCGTTACTGCTGGAAGGGAAAGGTTTAGACTGGTACCGGAATAATAAATATAATTGGCATACCTGGTTCGATTTTGAGAACGACTTCCGACTGTTCTACATGCCTATCCGAATCCGAAATAGAACAGCTGTCCGTCCTCGACTGCTACCGGTCCAGCCGTATAAACCAGTCACCGCCGAAGAAAACCCGAAGTCCAGGTGTGAAGAAGGACCTCAAGTGATGGTTGCCACCACCGAAATTCCCGAGGCTCCATCGCGTTCGGTCATCTTCACACCCACGACACCGTTGCCGACTCCAGGTTCCAAACAAGAAACCAGTACACCGGTTCTTCAACCTCCAGGTCCCAGTACCGTTCCAGCCGCCGAGTTGACCGCTCCAGGTGAGGTGGTTATATTACAGCCGCTGGAGGAAGAAGCCTGTATGAATCCAGGTACATTTAACTGCGAACCGGAACCTGAAAAACCTGATATGAAGATTGCTCCGCCAAAGAACAAGAAGAATTACCTGTCATCGCCGACCGTAGACCGTGTCCAGGACCTCCGAGAGCCTCCATCGACTCCACCGTGCATAGCCATGGAGCAGGAAGAGTTTCGCCATCCGTTTCCCGTACCCGAGGAACTTCTTCCTGCTGCCAGCTTCCGTCCGTCCGGGATGGAGTCTTTGGAGATCCCAGCCATACCTCCTGTGGTGGTGCAAGTGCCGAGACCGAGCCAGAATTTCCCGTCCTCACCGCCGCATAAAATGCAAGTATCTTCCGTCCACAGCTCTGTTTCAGATTCCAGCTACTTTTTCGAACCACCGGACTACCGCCGGAATAAACAGTCCGACCGCCGAAGCCGCCGGAGGAAACCGCCGGTCCGCCGAAGACACCAGCCTCTCCGCCCGAGATACCAGTCAGGCCAGCAGCAAACCTGGGTTCTCCTGGAACACCAGCCGGTCCGTCGGCGAAACCAGCTTGCCCGCTTCAGCCGCCAGCCCGTCCGCCCGCCTGAAGAATCCGTAGCCGATCCACCTGCAACACTAGTAGCAGGCCCATCCGCCATGGTGATGAACCCGTCCGCCTACACGTCGCCATCGGCCCTGGAATGTGTACATATTTATATTTGATTTCTTTTTATTAACCTGTTTGATTTTTATTGTATATACCGTTTACTAACCGTCCTGTTTAATTTTTGTTTTAGTCCCGTAAGTTTTTTCTTTCCCCCCGGGAAGGGAGGAATGTAACGAGGCGACTAACCGGTAGGCGAAAATTAAGAAGCAGATAAGTGGCTTCTGTTTTCGCTGAGGTCAGTCGTCCTCGTTGCGCTCCGAATTTCTCCGTCATTCCCACCCTGACGAAATTTCAAAGACTGCGCATCTTTTCAGAGTGGGGAACGATACGCTCCCCTATAAAACCGGTGCGCAGCCCACTTTCGAGGAGAATTTTCGGACATCTTTCAGAGTCTAGAGAATTTGAGAAAGATTTCCGAACGAGATTCAAAGCTAGTTTGCCAACAAACTAACTTTGAACTCTTATTCCGTAGTTAAATTAATTCCGATTTGTTCTTCAAACAAGCCCCGGTTCTTTTGGAACATAGATGCAATTTACCAAAGCATTAATGCGAGTGGTTTCGGTTTACAAAATAATACTTGGTTGAATATAAAGTAAAATTAATTTTTGGGATTAATTACCCGTTCATTGCCCGTTGATTGTTCATTAACCCCTTGTTTCGCCGTTGGAGGACTTGGAGTTGTATGTGTATGGTCGTTTCGGCTGCAATGTGCAATCCAAGCTTCCTTTACTAATTAACAAGCAGTATTTGTGTTAAACAGTACAGTTGTTAATTAGGTCCCGTCCCAATCAAGTTTATGTACTAATTGCGTTGTTACGGTTACTCAGGCAAGTGAAATATATGCCTTACTGTCGCAACCCAATTGGTTTCGTAGATTTGGTGTTATTTGAACAATCAATCAGTATTTTGCCGTAATTAATTATTTCCTCCGTGAGGAAAGTAAAGTTTAGAAAGAGTATTCTTTGTATACACCTGGACTCATCCGCATTAATACATTCCGACTTTGAGTTTCATTTAAAAGTAATTTCAAATACTTACCCGTATAATAAAATAATTCCGAGGTGTTTGCACCCACCTTTTGATTCACTAAACATTCCCGGCACTGTAATTTTCCCGAAAGCCAAAATTAGTGACGCCATTATACCGTCACCTTGTTGCGAACTTTCACCTGCTTTGCTTATAGTACGCAGCCCTGTCTGAGTGACAGATCTGGCGCACTCTCCCTGCAAAGTCCCGTTTACTCAACTGAATTTTAATTATCCTTGTTTTATTAACCGTTTCAGTTTATTTAATTATTCCTTATATAATTATCCTGTACATAAATGTAAATATTATCTATAATTATTCCGAATAATAAATTGTTATTAAGGTTTTAACTCTCCAGTTATTTATTTACCCCTTATTCCGAACCCTGGTCAACTCAAGAGCTACCCTAGTGCACAAATAAATTCTGTACGTCAGGGGGAACGTTACAATGTGTTCAATTACTTCCACCCAGGATCGGACTAGCCACAGTAGATCTCTCACAGCAGATCTTCTTTTTGAGACACATTAAGAGTAATTTCTGAAAAATGTTTGTGTACCCAATTCACAAAATTAATTTTAGTATAATGTTCGCATATATGCTTGTTCGATTGTGCTGAAGGAAATCATGGGAAGGATTTCGAAAGGTAAAATGGTCCTTGCGTTTAAAATCAGTAATGTTTATTCCAACATACTTTTAGAATGTAACTAGAAAGGTAGAAAAGACCGATAAAAAACCGGAACTAAACAGAATAGTAAGGAAATAGGCCTTTGTAAATAAAATTATTTTGTTGTCAGTGTACAGGCTGTTTCAGATCACACCCGCCTGCCCTTTTATGTATTTTTTAAACGTAATTAGCTATGCGGTTGAAAAAAAAATTAATTGCCAAAGCATATGCAACGAATTTATTGGCACTGCTACATTTGGGCAACGACCTCCCTAAGAAAATGAAGGCATTTGCAATCGTGAAACTATTAATTATGAAACCAAAACAAAAATAGTAAATATTTAATCAGAAGTTCGAGTTATTATTGTACGTAAGGTGTTA
Organism: Hemicrepidius hirtus; assembly: GCA_963082805.1. Classification (NCBI taxonomy): domain Eukaryota; kingdom Metazoa; phylum Arthropoda; class Insecta; order Coleoptera; family Elateridae; genus Hemicrepidius; species Hemicrepidius hirtus. Next base: position 9,932,509 of record OY720165.1, read on the forward strand.
TGTTACCAAATAGTGTTGAATGCAATACCATCTCAGCTAATGTTCCCAGCCCGTAAATAAAGCAGTCGTCCAAAAGCCTTGCTTGAAATAAACAAGCAGAACAGACACAGCAAAAGAAATATATCGGTATGCAGGCGCGGATCCACGGGGGGGCTATAGGGGCTGTAGCCCCTCCCCCCAGAAGGTTTGAAAATTATTTTTTTAATGAGATGAGTTTCTATTTTGAGCAATTTTAAATACCTTGGTTTGTTACTCGATAATCCGGTTGACCTCAAACCTTAGGCTTGTGCCTTGCAGTGTTGAATTACCCGTCGGGGGAAAAGTAGTTTCCGAAGCCACGCCCCTTTTTTGAAAAAAATTTCGTCTGCGGCGCTGTTAAACTCAACACTTCCCGCCTCATTCTACCTACCCACTGTTCTACGTTTTAGTTTTAAAAGATTAGCCTCCCCCAAAACATCTTCCTAGATCCGCGCCTGTGACGGTATGTCAAAGAATCAATGTATAAATTTGTGCAAACACAATTTTTTATTAGCACACTGCACATCATATGAAACTCCAACGTGTAAATGTAAAAACAGTCGCTCATAACTGGATTGTACCTAGCGTGTAAATAAAAAACAGATAGATATGTAGGTACCTTGAATAAAATAATCCATTGCGTAGAATTTTGCAACGCAGTCTACTTAGCCCTTATGAGCGTTACGATGAAACAGGTAAGAATGTTTTTGTTTAAATATTAGGTAGTTTGTTTTCTTTATTAAAATGACCTCCCTATATGATTGACTAACAGCCGCCGCCACTGTTTAACCGTCAAAAAATAGAAAACTAAAAATTGCTATTTAAATATTTTTTCTTTTTCTTTAAATAATTTTCTCAATCTTAAGAGTGGTACCAAAAACATTTTGAAATAAAAAAAATCTTTTGTAAATATTAATGTGTACCAAAAAGATGTGCTGTGGCTAGTGCGACCCTGCGTGGAACTCGAATCAAGAAGGTCATGATACGAACCAATTACAGCGTTGCCATGTATTCGCGCAGACGCACCGTGAAACTTGCAACGAAATTATATATGTGTTTTTGATTGTAATATAAATGTGTTTTCGAGCGCAATATATTTATGTTTTGGTAAACTTACTTTTATGAACGAATTATTCGTATTATATGTATGTTTTGTTAATAAATATATATGTATTTTCAAAAATGCTTATATAAATCCGTTTATTCCACATATGTTTTTAAAAACGTATATATATTTCCTAAAGAACTTTATATATTTGTTGAATTTATATATATAATTTTGACCCAAACGGCGCCTCATAGTTGATGACTTTGAAAAATTATTTCGTAAAAGTTAATGCGGTTAATTCCGAATAATGTATGGTAATTGGTTATGACTTATGAATATAAGAAAGACAAAAACACGGAAAAGAATAATTTTAACCTGATTATAGAAGGTGTCTAAAATATGACATAACTTGACCACAGGTTACTGAGGTCCAAAGGGAATTAATTGAACAAAACATTCGTTAGTAGAAATGCGCTTCCTTAAGAAGTTAGGGCGCTTTAAAGAAGAAAGAAACATTTTTAATATTGAATATATTTCAAAAACAAGATGGCGGATCAAGCTGAAAGTTAGATATCCAGTTCAGGGGTAGCCGCACATTCTTAAAGTATAAGAATTATTCCATACCTACTACAGTGGGTGCGGTGCGGTCGGCAGTTTTTTTCAAAGCCAGTAGATTGTTTGTTCTAAAGTACCGATACGAATGTTGACGTTTAGGGAGAAAAGAAATATGCCGTAACTTGTCGCAAGGGGGGGGGCACTCTTGTCGTGTGAATTTTATGGTCAAATTTAACTTTAATAGGTACCTATACTCTGTTTTTTCTCTTTATCATTCAAAGTAGGCGAAGTCAACTTTAGATATTTTTATAACAGTGTAGAATAGCTACTAAAGTCACCGGTGGAAACGTCACTTGTAATCAATTGTCGTTTTGAAGTTTACCTACACTATAAAACTATATAAAAATCACGGCACTCTTGAATGATAAAGAGAAAAAACAGAGTATATATCTAATTTCCGCTCTTTTTTTACTATTGAGTACCTACTAGCTATGTTAATAATTACGTTAGGTAGCGAAAATTGGTAAGTTTATCAAATTTGAAATTAAAATCAACATGTCAGCGGCACTGCCGATGGAGAATATGACATAATTATTGCCTTGTGGTTTAAATGGTTGCTTTGTGCCGTATAAATTACATGGACTACCAGTGACGGGTACTTGCACATGAAACAAATCGTGCTAAACAGGGTATAATATGAAATAAGTATGAAAAAAACTAACTTGTAGTATTTTTTTTTCTTAAAAGAAATGCATATACAGGGTGTTTCTTAAATGGCGGACACGGAGAGCACTACGCGATTCTCATCTTTAAACTGAGTTGAAAAAGTATAGGCGATTTTGTCCTAATGTATTTAGTTTCCGAGTTATTCGAATTTTAGAAATTTTAAATTTGACAACATTGCGCATGCTTGCACGGACTTTGTTTTAAACGTTTGGTGTTTTAGTAAGGCAGTATGAACAAGTTTCCTAGGTAATAACCTCACAGCTACAATGCACTGTTGCAACATATTGAAAAACAGTTTAACAACAAATATTTATCAGAAAGAATGTCTGCGGAGGAAGGAATACAACGTATGAAAAATTCCAAATTTATTAAGATTTAATATTTGATTGATGAACAATCCGGAACGGTTAAAATTTACCCGTTTTTCCAAAGCATAAAGGAATTGAATCTCAATCTTTGACTGAGAATAACTCTGAAACTAACGAAGAACGGGCATTATTGTATTATATTTTTCCAATTGGTATCCGGAGGGGAATGTAGTACTGTGCTCCGTGTCCGCGATTTAAGAAACACCCTGTATATGGAGTATAGTTAAATTGAAAATTGATAATAATTTAAAATTTGAAATGATGTTAAAAACGCATCTGGTCATGCGCGGCCGGCATGACGTCACTTAGTAGTAGCTGCTTAGCTGTTGTATGTTGTTTGGTTATGGTATTGCGTTTCTACCAACGGTTATTACTTATTAGTTATTACTTGTGCGTTTGCTAGTTTTATATTGTGTTTGCTGGTAGGATTAATGACAACAGTATTTTTCAAGACTATCGGCAGTAGAAGATATTGATAAAAAGGTATTATTTTGAATGTAATTATTTCATCAGTTATAGTTATACAATTTTATTTCTGTTTATTTAGTAATTCCATTTCCTGTGTGATTCAGTTTTTGTTTTCGAATTTTTAATTACTTTGCTATAGTAGTTAAAAATATAACAATGTCCCGAAAAGTAGAAGAAGGTTTCGTTAGAGCACAATCTAACAATTTACCGGAAGTTAATAATTTTATGGTTGCGGAATATTTTTCCAACAACGACTGCTATTCTTCATCTGAAATTCGTGGAGTAAAAGAGGATAAGTGAGTTGGTTTTACAAATAAGTTTATAATTTGCTTCAAAAATATAGAATCATTTCTTACAGGTGGGTGTAAACATGCAGTAGCATTCATTATGTGGGTACATAGACGAAGCGAAGATCCTGCAGCCTGCACCTACTGAGATACAGTGCTATTGGAAGAAATCGCAATTGTCGAAAGTTGGTACATCAATAAAATTTCTAACAGTAGCAGCATTTGGTGGAGTCCCAATTGAAGAACCTCATAACAATTTCTTCGAAGAAGCTGTAACCTTAGGCTTACAGTGTAATGCGAATGGTGAAATATTTAAATTTTATAAGGAACCAAAGTATAGTTCCCTTAGTATTTATACAATGCTGCTAAAATTTTTGGAAAGTAGTGGAAAGGAATATGAAGAATTTAATCAGTTTTGTCAGCAACAAATGAATGAAGATCTTTGCCATGAAGCAGCTGGAAGGACATTAACACAGGCTGAAGATAGTTTGTGGCATCGGTTACGATTTGGTAGGATTACAGCTTCCAAACTGTACACTGCTGCACACTGCCGCAACGAAGGTGGCACTTTTGTTCAAGAGGTGATCGGTGTTGCAAAAATAAGGGAAACCAAAGCAGTTGCAGATGCACATTTTACAAAAAAAAGTTGTATTTTTTCAGTAGTCGACCCAGCATTCGAGCAGAACAAAAAATTTACAAATATTTCAGTATTGTATGATAAAAATTATATTCAACAAATTATGCTGGATGCAGAAAAATTTTGGGAAAAATATATATTTCCTGTATTATTGCAGTCTGCTATTAATTAAAATTATGATGTATTTATTTTATTATTTTATTAAAGCAGATTGCATAAGAATAGTCTTGAAAAAGACCGTTGTTTATTAGGTAAATCAGAGATAAACAGCAAAACCGAAGCACGTGGTGGTGGAAAACGAGACGAAGCCGAACACACATAATACCTAACAAACAGTGTTGTAACAGATACATTTTTTTCAGTACCTAGATAGTACAGATACAGATACTTGGTGAAAAATGTATCTAGATACAGATACAGTTACATTTTTGAAAATGTATCTAGGTACAGATACAGATACCTTGAAAAAGTATCTAGGTACATGCCAGATACATCCACCGCTATAAGTGTATTTATACACACACGGACAGATTAAATTCCGATTAAATTACATGTCGCTGCTTTGTAGCTTTACTTTTAAAGGTCATAATAAGCGCAAAACCAGTAATTTTAGTAAGAGTTATATTAAAAAAAATTAAAATTCAGTTCAATTATAGTTTGTAACTTTTTAAATTACTAGTAAAATAGAGCTAATTAAATCAAAAGTATCTAAGATACTTAGATACCAGTAATAAAGTATCTAGGTACAGATCCAGATACATATTTTAAAAGATATCTGAATATGTATCTAGGTACAAAAAAGTCTCTAGATACTAGTATCTAGATACATTACAACACTGCTAACAAACCAAAAATGCATAACTCGGCAAAGCAACCCGTATACGGCCGGAACACCATTTCAACGGTACTACTATATGACGTCAGGCTATCGCGCATGCTCATATCTGTTTCAAGAGCCTGAATAATTATTTAAACTTATTTCGCTGATAATGATAGTAATAACAATTATTTAGCTAAAATATTTTAAATGATAGTAAAATATACAGTTCTAAACCCGTTAGACACAAATTTGAAAATTGTGCAAGTACCTACCCTATTGTCTTCGCTAAAGTGGGACGACGGACGTCCAGCCGGATTATACCACGTGACTGTGTTCAAAGGGCTTGTATTTCTTCATTGTATTATGCGTGAAATACACATGATGGTAAATAATTTGATTTATAAATTCTGCTACTAATGATATTTAATACTTTGCAGTAACATGATATATTGATACACATTAATTAACATAAATATGTAACATACACACAATTATTTTCAGAGAACTATTTAAACTGGAAGTAAGAACTTTTAGAAACTTAAATTTGCAGGATTTGTTTCTATTTATTTTAAGCTACCCAAAACCACCTTAATAACAAAAATGATAGCGAACAATTTTAATAGCTTAGATTTTCTATAATTCTCAGGAACTAGGGAGGATATGAGATAAACAAATAAATAATGGATCTATACTCGGGGTGTTTCAGTTTGGGTGTAATTCCCGGTTCAACATAACCAAGATTAAATTGTCATGGATATAATTCTTTTAACAATTATTGTATTCATAGTAATTGATGATGTTCAGCGAAACCGGGAGTTACACCCTAACTGAAACTCTCCATAAAATAACTGGGAATTGTGTTATAAAAATATACGTTTAGATCCAAATTTATTTATGTATCTCATATCCTCCCTAGTTCCTGACAATAATAGCAAATCTAAAACGGGCTCAAACTATGCAACTCGTTGCTGCAACATAGCTTTGCAGCACGGAATTGCGGCAACTTAATAGAACTGTTCTGTTTTCGAGCAATTCGTTGTCGCGGCTTTAGGTACTTTGTAGGGATATTAAAATAACGAACCCACTTTATTATGGTGGTAATATACGTCGTGCCAAAGATTTTAGCTGGTTGACAATGTAACCACAAATTTAACCTAAAAAAGTTGTAGGTGCATGTGTAGGTGTGATATTATTTGAAGTTGAAAGTTAAATTAAAGTAATATCAAATTTCAAATATTAATCTACACCAAAAACAAGAAAGTTGTCTCACTAAACAATTCATAGAAAATCTTAGCTTTTTAAATTTCGTTGCAAAGTGTGAACACTATGCGCAACTTTATTATTTAAGGCCCCTTAGGACAGCTCGCAGATTTTAGCGTAACGCCTACTGTGTAAAAATATAGGCAACTGGCTGTCCATACTTTCCTATACAATTTGCAGTTGATGACACTACAGGGATATCTCTTATCTAAATTTACCATCAGCTCAGGAATTTTACCCTTTGTTAGTGCAGGTAGGCGAAGTTGACCGGGTTATGAGTAAACATTTAAAACTGTATAATGTGGTTTCTAATATCTGCTTGCAAATAGTAGTACCTATCTTGTTCAAAAATGAGTACAAATACTGATAATGTAATTTAAGAAATTTAGAAAAATCCGGGTTTATTAAAACTAGGTCACAAAACGTTTTTCTAAAGGTTTTTTTATTAGCACCCACACCATTTACTATTGGAATATTACGCAAGCATATTTTTGTTAATTTTGGGAACCCGTTCCCCCCATATGCGCGGTTGCGGTTGAAGAATTCGATCAGTTGTTATTGGGTGGCGGAAAAAAGTCTCCGGAAATAAAGTCCCCGGGTAAAAAAGTCTCCGGAAAAAAAGACTCCGGGTAAAAAAGTCCCCGGAAAGAAAGTAGCCTACCCGGTACAAAAAGTTCCCAGAAAAAAAGTCTGTATAGTTTGAAAAATAATAGTCAAAATACTGGAAATAAATATAATTATTATTCCTATAAAATACAATACTTTATAAATTTAAATTCATGCTCAGCACATACGTTGTCTGATGTTGAGCTGATTGCTCGAAGAAAATCCGGAATATCTCGTAGTCCATTTCTTGCATAGTTGTTTCAGTCGACTCTGCAGAACTTCATATTCTGGACCGTAGGCGGATAAAAACGCCGTGGAAAAAAAACGCCGCGGAAAAAAAGCCTGGAAAAAAACGCGTTTTTTATCGAGGCTTTTTTTTTCGCGGCGTTTTTTTCCACGGCGTTTTTATCCTAGATTCATTGTGAACGTTTCCTTTTTTGTGTAACAACCCCAATTTGATTTTTTAAAATTTTGGTGGTATCTGCTGCCAATTCCGGTCTCATTTTTAAAATGAGGGTCCAGATCGATGGATGTCTCTTTTGTCGACCACAACATCACACAACGAATATGTTCGGAACATTAATTTCAATTTATAAACTTTGTGTTTTATAGGAATATAATTATATTCATTTCGAGTATTTTGACTTTTATTTTTCAAACTAGAGGGACTTTTTGTACCGGGTACTTTTTTTCCAGGGACTTTTTTACCGGGGAACGTTTTTTCCGGGGAGCTTTTTACCGGGGGACTTTTTTTCCGGGGACTTTTTTTCCTAGATTATATCGCCCCTTTTTTTCAGTCGGCATTTTTTTCTGCCGGGCTTTTTTCTCTATTCTGGACATGAACATTAAAATCTTGCATTAGTATAATCATTTTTAACCTCTCTATTATGGGCAGATTTGCTATTTCTAATTTTATAAGAATGTTAATTAACCAAATAGGATTTACGCTAAGAAAACTAAAAAAAGGCTTTATTTTGTTGGGGGGGTTCTATACATCAAAAAAATCCCGATCATTTATATTGCTTTTCTATTGCTATAAAATAGAAAGCCAGTAAAATGACCAAATACTCCACATTATAAGGTAACGGGGTGGATTATACGATAAGGGATCTCGGGGTTTTCTATCTGCGAGCAGGTATAAATGTCATTCGGGTTGCCTAAGTTTCAAATATCACCTTTATGCAAAATACTCAGCCGACAATTTTATTAAACTTTTGACCAAGATTGTAATTGTAAATAATTATTTGGAAAAAATCTCTCATCACCAATTTATTCTAAAATGCAATCAAATTTGTCCTACGAAGAGTTATTTTCAAATTGTTATCGTAATTTTCATATATCAACACGTAATTAAAAAACAATTAATTTAAATTTACGGTTAATTAAATAAATATTTGAAAAAAACTCTTCGTAGGACAAATTCTATTGTAATTACCAACATACTCAAACAAAGAGAAATTTTCCAAATTAATTCCTGTTCTTGTAATCTTGGTCAAAAGTTTAACAATTTTGCGCACTAGAATCCCTATTTGCCGCGCTGTCCTAAGGGGCCTTAAGCAACAAAACTTGCAGCAACAAATCATTATTATGGCAGCAACATGGCAGTAACAAAAGTTGCTACAATTTGTTGCATAGCCACAGTACGCGTAATAGAGGCCGTTTTAGTGGTCCGCCAAACAATCTAGCAGCGGACGATGATGAAAAACCTGACTCAAACCTTCAAATTTAAGATGGCAATGACATATTTGAATATATAAATGTATATATACCTAGTACAGTAACGTTTAGATTAAAATTTAAATAAATAAATAAATAAAAATAATTAAAATAAAATAATACATTCAGGTTAATTAATATAGAGGAATTAGTTGTTATATTGTTAAACTATATGTAACAAATTGTATTACTTATAATTTAATATGATATATCCTTTGTTATAAGTAGGTCTTTGGGAGACTAACCCAAAATATCCCTAAACAATACTTCTGTATATTATTCATTTACCAGAGATTCACCCATTTGAATATTATTGGTAATCGGCTAGTGATTTAAAAAAAGTTGGGTGATGAAAATGCACTGCATAGGCATGTGAGACATCATTTTACATGTTTTTTAAGGTGCTGAACACGTTTCTGATACTATAAATACTAAAAAGTGGTTACTAATCATAGTAATCATTATTTAGTAAGACAGATACGAATCAAAATATTTTAAACTATCCAAAACAGAATAGGGAGTTTTGGGTTTTTTATATTTACAGATTTACATTTATAACACGAAGTAACATAAAATGAGTACCTAATTAAATAACATCACTAGTTTAATATATGGCTAATACGTAAAATAACAATATATGACCCCTTACATCTAAAATTTTAAACAGCAGACGCAATAATTTACGTTGCAATATTAGAATACTTATTACGGCAATCAATAATGGCTACACTTCTGCAATAGCAGTAAATGCAACAAGATATTCCAGCTGAAAAACACAAACATGAATCTCTTGTACATTTTAGATATGAGCAACTATAGGTACAAGTTCATTGCTGGGAGGAAACAGTGAAGTTGTACGTGAAGGCTGTATGTTGTTGTGATAAAATTGAGGCACTGGTTGGTGGGAGATCTTCTATGGAAATATTTTTCTCATGTGTGTAAAAAAACATTCGTAATTTGTCCATTGGTTTACAAACTGATTCCTTTTTCAAAACTTCAGCCAATTGTATCGACTGCTCTATTATTACTTCACTCGCAGGAATTCCGAAGTTTGTGAGAAATACTTCGGGTGTACTACTTGCCATTCCAGCATCTTTTGTACCTACTTTGCTAGTGCAGTCTCTGATCCAGTTAGGAAGGTTGAAGGCCAATGATATAACTGAAGAACCAGAACGTCCGTATCATTCGATAATACCATCATTCTCCGATACCCTTTGTTTGTTGGGTTGAATGTCACGACGAGATTATTGTAATGTTATCATACAAAAATAATAGTTATTTAAGTAACAAGGAATGTAAGGACGCTATAACGTGCGAGGCAGGTTAGATAAGCCGAGGCGGGACGCCGAGGCTTATATTACCTGCCGAGAATGTTAAGACGTCTGTACATTCCGCGTTACTTATTATGTTTTTCCCGCTACCGCAGCAAATGATTTGTAAAAGATTATTAATATTAAAAAATTTTAATTAATAATTTTCATTTTGAAGATTCCTATGTCCGTTGCTATGCTATTTAGTATTTTAAACAAACAAACAATTACAAGTCACATTGAAAAACAACATTTATTTTGCGTGATCCAAAATTTCTGAGAAAAATGGAGATTGAAGAAGCAGCAAATATTGCTTGTTTAACATTATTACCTGAGAAATCGCGTAAACGGTATGAGTTTTACATATGAATTTTTTTAAAAATGGTTTATAAAAAATATTTGGAGGTTGTATTTGAAACGTCATGCTTGCTTATATAAACGTCATGCTTGCTTATATGATCCAAATATCCCAGAAATTAAAATCTGCGGCCAGTTTATGGTGTGAGTATTCCATGCTGAAGACTACTATTTAATTAACCTAAACGAAAATATTGATATCAAAATTTCCTAAACTATAATTCAGTTGTTGAAAAAATATCAAATCTGCATGTCATTCATTAAGTTCCTAGGAATGTAAGTAATTATTAAGTTGCACTGTCAATAGCAACCAAATCAACAAATGTTATGAGGCCCTTACACAGCTTGTAACCATGAATGTAAGACCTACTTACATTTGAGGTAGCGGGAAAAAGTTATTACCTTCAAAATAAATAAACCAAATGTATAAATAGCACTATCCATAAACAAATTAATTAAAATACTGGGAAATACCTTTACAAGGAAAAAAAACTAGTTGGCGTGACGTAAATGTGACGTACATTAAGCTTTGTAGTGGAACCTGTAGCACGGCGAGGCTGTTTGAATGGTTCTGATTTGGGTTCAGTAATCTTTAATTAAAATTCCTTAGATTATAACAAAAACGCTGTTAAAAAACGCTAAATATTAAAAAAATATATAGTAGGAATGTCAATGTATAGTATTTACACCGCCCAACTTCAAACCATCCTGTAACTGAAATTAAAAACAAGGGTTTTATTATACCTTTATGAAATATATATTTTATAAAGATTAACATTATACTTGAAATAATTATACTATATTCTAATAATCAACAATAATACACGTGTGAAGAAATTGTAACAAAGTAATTTGATATTCTAAACTGATTATTAATTTATTATCTATGTTCTTTTATTATATCACATACATTTTGTGTTAGCGCTTATAAAAGACAAAAAAAACTCCCAATCTAAAATGCAAATCCGACAGATTATACAGGATGTTTCAAAAACGATCCATAAACATTGGCTAACTAAAAAGGGCTACGCATTTCTTTCCAAAAACTATAATAGTAGGTACTATTTGCAGTGCAGGCCCAGTGTGTGATTGACTATTTTTCCTATAGAAAACTGTTTAGCAGCGAACGTCCCATTAAAGAAGCGAAAATATTGCTATGATCCCCATTCCTAATTTATTTATGCATTTATTATACCATAACAAAATATATTCCTTAAAATAATTTAACCAATAATTAACCTTTCTTTACCTTTCTCACCAATTATTTAATTTAATTATTCCTTTCATTTAAAACAAATTGCTCTTTTTCTCAGGGTTGCGCCGGTTCAAAAATTACCTTCTTTCTTTAAATTTATTAAACAAAAGAAAACCAACTAAATTTATATACACGTTGTCCCGTGAAATTTTGAATACGAGTAATGTAGACACTGTGATTTTGCTCTTCTCGATTATTATAATAGATTGCCATGGTTGTTTATTACCAATTAGAAATTACTATTTATTTCCCGTTGCTAGTGATTTAAAATATTTGACTCGACTATATAAAAAGTGAGCGTGGTAACTAAGCGCCAAGTAATGCATTCTAATGTCCGTATTCAAAATTTCAGGGGACAACGTGTATAAAAAAAATTTGATTTTATTCAGATCCAAATTTAAATATTATTAATTAACTCAATCATCCTTTCTTTTTCTTTTTTTCAAATTATTCAACGGTAATTGACTATTATTCTCTTATAAGTAAAATTCATAAATAAATAATTTTTTTAGGCGACTACGATAAAAACAGCTGTTTTACGTATCTTTTGCCAGCCGTAAAGTGTCAATTTGTAGTAGCCATTTGTCAATTTCTATTTTGCGGCCGCAAATGGTTTTTTTCGGCCGCAAATGGTGTTTTTCTCCGATAGACAGTAAAAGCATGCTTTGACTGACATTTGACTGTCTCCAAAGTTCCACATTTACTGCCTAGGCAAAAGTGATAATTTTTACTGACAGTAGCATTCACAATCAGGTTGCTTCGAAAAACAAATAAATTTGAAATTTTTATTAATTAAATTTAAGTTCCATATTTTTCACGATTTCTTTAATTTCGGATGGGGTGAACATTTCTTCGTCATTTTCCATTGTAAATATTATTATAAATTAATTAATATTTACGAATTAACAAGATTAAACTATTTTATTGGCAACAAATAGAATGACATTTGTCAAGTATGTTTTTTCATAGCAACCAATAAAAACTGCATAGCAACAGATGCTTGCTGATACTAATAGCACAAAAAATATTAAAAATAATCATTAAATTAATGTTAAATGTAAACAATCGGAGAAAAAATTATATGTTCAACACGGCAGAAATGCAGATTTACATTCTTCCGTTTTCTGGTCTCGGCTTTGCCTCGACCAGAAAATCAGTCGCGGCCGAAAAAGATTCACTTTTTGACCATGATGCAAAAATAACTATTATTTTATATTAAAAACCTTTTTTTGTGTTTTTGTTTCTATTTTCTTAAATATTCCCCTCTTCTTCACAATTGTCACTTTTTCATTCTTCCATCTGGGAACCGTGAATGTATCCAAATTCACCACCGAAATGTTCCAACCATCAATCTTCCATTTACATTTTTTATTCAACTCACCAAAATGACGTTTCAAACGAATTTGACACTTTTTTTCCAAATTTCCTTCTATCTTCCAAACTATTACCACTTTGCAGTAACACTCAGTAACACGTCCTCTCTCGTTGAACAATAACCAAAATCTCTTTATTTTATCTTTATTTTTTTTCTGATAATAACTTGCTTTTTACGACCAGGCAAAATTCATCTACAAGCGTTAACCACCAAACCTGGCCATAGGACCTATGCAGTATGCATGTTTCAAAAATAATATATGAGTTGCCTTGAAATATTTTTGTTTACCTAATCATTTTTGAGTGCTAAATACTAAACCTGGCCATAGGTTTTGCAAAATTTATGTTGCTCATTAATTCCTACTAAACAGCACATAAATTTAATAACGCAATTTCATTAAAAAAATAAACTGTCAACATGATATTAAACTAAAATATTTCAAGGCAACTCATATATTTTTTTGAAACATGCATACTGCATAGGTCCTATGGCCAGGTTTGGTGGTTAACACTCGGTATGTCGACACTCTCTTCAAAAAAATTCTCCATTCTTTTTTTTAAACATCCATGGTAACCAACCAATTTTATAAACATAGGTATCTTAATTTTAAATATCCAACAAGGATGACTTATAATAATTTTACCAAATTTTGTTCAATTATCAATTGAATACGAAATTTTTCAAAAGAAAGGATTTACACATGTAATATACCTAAAATAACTATGACAAAATTTGAATTTTACATATCTAAATTACCTTAATTACATACACATAAATAAGTATCAACTCATTTAACAAGATATAGGTTCTGATTCAAATTTGTTTAACTCAACAACGAAAAAAATCAATTCTTTAAATAAACATCCATATCTCAAAACAACTAATCTACTACGTAAATCAACTAACATCATTTTTAACAACAAACGACAATACTTTAAACAACTCGTATAGCATATTTCTTTTTATATATATATTTTTTTATAATCTTATATTTTTTTTATAACACCAATAGAAAGATTATCAATGTAATCCATTAACTAGCAGCAAACTGATCAACGTATGAATAAACTGACATAATCTTTACTTTAGTAAAGTAATCTGTGACTATTTTTTTAAAGAAAGGTCACACATATTAAGTTTTCAATAAAAAAAATTTCAAATTTTAAAATCGTCTATAAAAGAATATTTTGATATGAAATAACACAACAATATATACTCTAAGAAAACCAAATAATAAACTCCCAAAATAAATCAAAGGTAGTATAGAATACACGGTATTTCAAATCATGTGGGAAGAACTTCCGGGGGCATAGAGAGTATAAAGATCTAAAATGATATGGTTCCCTACTCTTCATTTAGTCAATTGTATAACGTGTATATCCAATACAGGGCGGAATGGCTCTAAAGAGATTGATCTTTTCCAACACCTGGTGGCCACATCTAGTATACAGATGGGTCGCGGACTAAGGAAGGCACCGGAGTTGAGACATAGAGGGAGAAAGTCAGGGTCTCAAATTTGCCAAGGGTAAACACCATACAAACTTCAAGACGGAAATATTTGCGAAAACGAATTGTGCAAACGAAAACCTCAGAAGAGGATTAAGGAGTATATGCTCCAACAGCCAAGCGATCATTAAGGTCGTATTTTCTTTGAAGGTGAGGTCTATGATCGTTGAGGAATGTCGACAGATACTTTATCAAAGTCTCGATAGAGAATTATGTGAAGATCCTACGGGTCCCAGACCGTAGAAAAATCAAGGGCAATGAGGAATATGACGCCCTAGCCAAAACCATAGTAGCAGAAGCCAGTAAACTTCTTACTAGGGCATGAACCTACTATCGGCATACCCCGAAACAGAAGCACGTGTTCTGGAATCACGTTTAAACATTTTTCAGCAAACTTACGGTGGGTAGGGCTGATAGGCAAACAGGAGCCGTGCGTTGTGCTTTGCCCTAAAATACTGAATATCATTTAAAACATCATTGCACATCATTGAAGAATTTCAAATCAAGGTTTCTATGTTTATAACACGAGGCAGTTCTGATGAATGCACATAACCTCCCCATATGAAGCTAACCCATATTATACAGAGGCGGTCTTCTATAACAAATTACCAGTAGATATGAGAAACCGTAGTAACATTAAGGCTTGGACAAATAATGTAGTTTGATGTTCAGCTTGTTAACGTTAAAACTGGTGCTATGCAAAGAAAAGAATAACTTGAGCAGTATCAGGAAGCTGCGTCCATTCAAATATATCACCTTTTAAATAGTTAAGAATTACTGCTCAAATTGCTACAGTCCTCACTCGATTTGTTACTGCGGATTTGTTACGGTACTAATAAAGTTTCGCTCTTTAAAACCTTGTTTCTTCGTTTAAAAAAATCCTAAACTCGTTGCAGTCTGAACGTTTATTCTGATGTAAAACACTACTCCCTGAAGCACTTTTAATTGACGATAAGCAGCAATTGTAATAAATTTCCTACTTGAATTCGTATTTGACGCTTATACTCAGAGCTATCATGTAAATAAAATAAATCCAAGTAAAGCTGCTGTCCTGTTATTGGATACAAATGTCTTTTGCAAATACTAAAGCCAGTCAAATATTTGTATAAATAAAGTAAGAATGGCTATGTTAAAAGTTGCGATGGTATAATTGGACTTCAAAATATATTTGCTAGACCTATCAGCACCTGAAAATACTTTATTTGTATTGCTTATATACCTAAAAGAAATAATATCAAAAAACAACTCGGCTACGCTTTGGTGCTATCGCAGTTTAATCATCGTGTTTAAGTAAATATAATGTATTTTTGAATACTCTATTTGTTATTGCCAAAAGTCTGCAAAATTCCGGCTAGCTGTGCTAGATCAAAACAATTAGTGCAAGCAAAAGTAGAAGAACGCGGAATAAATGTTTAACCAACAACAACTTTATTATATTTAATATGTATAAGGTGTACAATAACACAAACATTCCAAAAAAAATCTATAAATAGCGCAATCTTATAAACAAACAGCTGTATATCCGAAAACAACATCAAATTTTACCTGCTAGCACGGTTGAAGTCAGAGTAAATCTTTTGGCAATACTTGACCAGATTTTCGTAAACATTACTCCAATACATTAAAGATTTATGAAATAATTAATGACATAAATAATCATCGAAACCATTGCCTATAAGTTCATACAAAAAATATTGATCGTAAAATATCACGTGAAATGGACGGTGTGCTTGAACTTGAATTGCTACCACGATTAGAGTACCTATAGTAACTTTTGTACTAGAACTATTAAAGAAATTACGTCACTCATTTGAACAAATTTGATAAATAACATAAACAATTACAAAAAACACTGTCCAAAAATAGCTGAATAACCAAACAGCTTGAATCCGAAAATATCATGACACAGCAATTGCATGATATGGTTGAATTCCTAGTATGTTTATGGAGTCTATTATTATTGTAGTATAATTATTTTTTAGATGACTTACTCTCATTCGAACAAATTCTGTAAATACGGCCTATATTTTTATTTATTCTCCTTGCTTGTAGTCCGTAAGGTGACCACAACCAAACGTACTACCATATCAAAATAGCAGAACGAGTTTAATCAATAACTACAATACTGAATCACATCTCTACATTTATTCGAAATGTTGTTATCTTTAAAATTTGTAAACTATTCAATATTCATTTGTAGATGCTCACAAAAAAGATTGTCTATAAATATAAAGATTTATAAATAAATACTACCTGCTTGTATACCAGGGAACTAGTCGGAAGCGTGACGTCAATTGAACGAAATTCTTGAACTGCTAGGGAGGTTAAACCATACGTTAAACTCTTAAATCGATTTTAGTTCGAGATCACTAAAATTTTTATGGAATTCTCTGGTGTTCAGTATGGTTACCGGTGTTTGTTTTGACAGTATTGAGCCACCAGATAAATTAATTTTTGATGCCGAAAGTGGCATCGAGACTTTATAATTTTAATAATTAACGCGTAACGCCGTCCTAATTATCTATAGTTCGAAAATTTTAAGGTGTCCCCATCCATACTGTATTGTGGGGCAT
The DNA here is from genome assembly GCA_963082805.1 of Hemicrepidius hirtus. Taxonomy (NCBI): domain Eukaryota; kingdom Metazoa; phylum Arthropoda; class Insecta; order Coleoptera; family Elateridae; genus Hemicrepidius; species Hemicrepidius hirtus. The sequence goes on from OY720165.1 coordinate 9,949,394, forward strand.
GCGGCGAGCAGTTTTCGTATCAATTGTGCGAAGTTCAGAATGGAACATTTGTTTTTTGACAATAAGTCCGAAATTGATTTTAAAATATCAACCTTTTTATCCCCCGGTAGGGAAATAAGCAAGTACTTACCTCTTACCTTAATAATTACAAAGAAGGATCAAATTGAAATTATTCCAGAGAATTGTGAATATTAAGATCTATATCTTAATTCACAATTCACTGATACCTAAACTCAGAGAATTTCATAATGTTTACACCGACCATGAGCGTTGAATTTAATGCTCATTTTACAAAAATGTGTCATTCAAATTACGCCACCAAATCTAGGGGATAAAAGTAGTATGCAGTGTTGAATTTGTGTTTCACGTTCCGACCCTACTAACCATTTCTCTATCTTCGAATCATACTAAAATACGTCCATAATCATATGGACTAAGAACAGGAACTTGTTATTAGAACAAGAAACAGAAACAATATATATAACACCAAAAAATGACAAAAAAAGAGACAGTAGAATGTGAACATACTATTGCCTATTGCCAAAAATATATACCTACCTAATTCACAAATTAAAACCATAATTAAATTCCTTGGATAATAAACACCAAAAAACTATGAAGATAATTAATTTTAAATATAAATATTGTTTCCTTTTTGCAAAAAACTTAAAATTTAATCAATGAGTGTTATTATTTAAAAATTTATAGTATCTGCAATAACATAAACATCAACATCAAAATGAAAGACAATGCCTATAAATACCATAATAAATCTATAATAACACACTTGTATATAAAAGAACCGGTTGGTTACAAGGTAAAGGTTTTATATAAATCTGGTTATGCAGTTATGCTACACTAATACGAATTTTTCATTACATTGTAGGAGCCCAGTCGCACAATATGTAAGTAGTAGCATTGCTATGAGTTGGAGCAGCACCCGCTGTGCCAGATCGGCCTACTGAGCCGTAAAACTTTTTAGCAATTTTCTCAAAAATTTTCTTATGTAAGGGTATAAAAATATTAGAAGCTTACAAAGAGAAAGACAATGTCTATCCAATGTGATAATCAAATATACATGTTTCCATTTAAAAAAAAAGTCAAGGACGTCACTACAAAAAAATGACTAACGCAAAAAAATTTTGAAGCAAATTAAAGTATGCGCCGTAATTTAAATCGCTATACCTGTCCGAGCGTTTTCCAGAAAAAATAATATTTTGGGAGATATTGAATTTGTTCCAAACTTTATCCACACACTGTATATAAATATATTAGACAAATTTTTAGAATACATTTCTTCATATGCAACCCCAAAACAGATCATAGCAGATAATGAATTAGACAAACAACTATTCTTGTAACCATGGCAATTGTCGGGGGTATAGCCTATTCTAGGTATATACTATAGTCTGTTTTTTAACTAGGAGGAGCGATTCAAATTTGTTACGTCAAAATCTACACCTGTGATTGGCTGCGGCCAAGCCGGTTTCAAACCACTAAGTAATTTGTATACATTTTGACGTTTGACCTGAATTGATAATTATTTCTCTAGGCGCTGACAGTGACATAATTCAACAAAATATAATAAATTTTATAGTTTTCATTTCAGGTGTAAATTTTAAACATGATAAAAATTCAAATTTACCGTCAAAACTAATAACTATGGAAGTCTTCTTTTCTAGTGACATTTCTAGTGTGAATCTGGCTTTTGTATTCACTCCTCCTAGTTAAAAAAACAGAGTATAGTATTGTAAAATCGGCCCTAATTCTACATAATAGGTTATTACAAGACGTTCCTAAAAACAAACGAATTGTATACTGTATTATGGCCTATAATCACTCAATACATTCTAATCTAAAAATGGCCCCTTTCGAAACACTATACGGACACACAGATTCTCTAGACCCCTTCAAATTAAACAACGACAGATATTACAACTATTATGTAAAGGCACAAAGATCAAATGAATATAATTTACGAAGGACTACAAGAAACTCAAATCAAAACTAAAGAACTCTGAAACGAAAAGCTAAACAAAAGCTGTAAATCAGTAAAATTCAAAATCAACAAACTAGTATTCATTAAAACTAATTACAGAAACAAGAAAGATAAAAAGTTTGACGGACCATTCAAAATCACAGAATTAAAAGACCATGACATATACATTTTACAAAATTTAAAAAGTGGAGGTGCAAACTTCCGCTGGACTTTCCCATACTAAAAATAAACATTTCGTTTTTGGAATTCAACAGTATAGTTCTCGAGACAGACCCTGATAAGCATTTGAATGCCTAGCGAGAAAAACGAAACTATACGGATTCGATATGAACAGAAGGAAGACATCCATCTATCTGTAGGTACCGACTAGGAATTACAGCTGGCGAAGTCGGACGATCGCTACCGACCGACGATTGGTTTCCGTCAGAGTCCAACATAATATTCAAAATTCACGAATTTCTCATCAACCGTACATTTTAGCTATACGAACACCTTATACTGTGTGATAGACAATTAAATTTTACATTCAATTATGTAATAATATAATATAGAGTGTTTCATTTAAAATAACACAGTTGTTTATTGCACTGTGGAAAGCAAACGCACTGTATACTTGATATACATTTAGGAGAATGCAGAATTATATACTGAATAACTTTTATATTTAGTTATAGTTGTTTCTAAGTAATTTTGTTTTCTACAGAGTGTGCAAATGTTTTATGAGCTGAAATGTCAAACTTTCCAGCTATTTCTGCGTTCAAAATTGTTCCCCCAAGATTACGCCAGGGTATGACGTCATCTTCACCCGTCTTCCCTCACGCCAAGAGCGTAAAGATGACGACTGTCAACTTTTTGATGCTATCGGTGAAATAGCTGCATGCGTGAAAGCATTTAATGATATATTTAAACAAAAGGACATAATTTGATAAGAAAGAAGTTGCGGATGCAATTGCTACTACAGTTACGGACACTATCAACCTAGTCGTTTGAGGCAGGTAACTTTTCCATATCAGTGTTTTGACATCTCAGTAAAGCATTTGACTGCGTTGCTCATGAAGTTTTACTTGGGAAGTTAAAAATGTACAAATTTGATAAAGTGAGTCTAAAGCTTATTATATCCTACAGGTACCAAATAGTAAAAAACCGTAGCGAAGAATCTGATAAGTTGCCAGTAAAGGATGGGGTACCACAAGAATCGGTCCTTGGTCCGCTATTGTCTTTAGTATTCGTTAATGACATGTCCCATCATGTGCATGACGCATTGTCAATCCTTTTTGCAGACGATACTACACTATCGGTGTCGGATCAATCTTGAGGTAGCGTCTTCAAAATGTAAAATCACTCCCGAACGTGCTTAAGATTGGTTTTTAGCTAACAGACTGTGCGTAAATCAGTCAAAAACTGAAAAAAACAGTTTTCACTTTGGGACCAATTGCTAGTACTCTCAATTACTTATAATCTGCAAAACTTCTATATTCAAAACTAAATTGGGATATTCATGTCAACTATATCACGGTCAAATTAGGAAAGAACATTTATGTATTACGGCATTTATCAAACTCATATCCAAAAATGTCCTATAATCTGTGTACTTTGGTACTACTTGGCATTCTATTATAGCGTATGCAATTATCAACGGGGGCCATGGTGCTGCCGCTGGTCGTATCTTTGCTGTACAACGTAGAACAATACGTATTGTTACAGGTGCAGTACTGTGGTGCAGTATCTGTATACCGCGCAGACTGCAAAGAACTGCTTCGTAGGTTTATTTATCTTCGAAAGCTTGATATACGTCTAAAAGAACCTGCAAAACAAAAACAGTTGCACGACCACAATACCAGACATAAAGATGCTATTAGAATCGACTTTGTAAGATTAGCCAAGTTACAAACGAGTCCTAATTTTCTCTCTCAGAAGTTTTCTAATTTCTTGCAAATTTTTTTAACCTTTTTTCATTAATTAATTTCACACTGCAATTGTGTTTTAAATCAATAAACTTTAACTTTTAATAAATTACCCAAATCCTATAATCATTTTCTACATGATACCTACTGTTCTAAAAAAAACAAAAATTTTTTTCTGAAAAAGGTATTAAATAAGCGAAACGTTATATAGAATGCATTTTCATTCCCTACTTTTCTAAATTCTTTTATTCCTAATTTTTTCCCTCATCTCTCCTCCCTAAGAAAATTTAATGGTTTTATTTATTACTAAGTAATTTCCTTTATAATTTAATTTAGCCCCACTTTACGGCGACAAAATAAATATGCTATGTTATACAAGCACTGAAAATGCCCCACGTTTTGTAAGCCAAAAATTTATGCTGTATTATACCTTTCTATAATTTTGATTTCAAATTTGTATTACCATATACCTGGTATTTACCTACCACATTCTGCATTTTTGCTCCGGCTAGCTGTAACATAATTAAAGACACACACAATGTAAATTTCTCCAACAATTCTCTCATCACGGTCTCTGGGTCGTTAAAGTCTGTTTTTTTTAAAGATCCACCAACCTTGCAATTTCTCTCGAAAGTATGTTTGGCAACGCTGCTGGTGAAATTTTTTAGTAATTTTTAAAGTAGGGTTAGGACTAATAAATTTAATGGTTAATTTTGACAAGTGCTTTTCACAAGAAGTATTTTCAGATATTTTGTTAAATATTGTTGATTTATGTGGATATATGCTGAGTTTATGTAAATTCGCTTGATTTAATAAGAAGTTATATAGTTTTATAATAAGTAATATATAAATAATTCGAGGTAAGAACTGGTAAGAATAGAAAAAAAATGTATTCAGGCATTAGAAGAATTGGGATTATTTTCAGAATCAAATTCTGAATCATCATATGAGAGATATAGTTCAAAATTGAATCTGTATCCGAATCTTCACCTTGATATATTACGATTGGCGGTATATTTTGAACATAAAGTTGTCCATTTGTCCTAAATTATTTATCAGCGGCCATAATATTGAACTTTTGTACATGTAAGTTAAAATGAAACGTTACAGTTTATTAAATAATTTCCCATTGCAGTTTTGTTGGAGTAATGTAACGGACAAACGGACAGAATGACATGGGGCATTGTCAAAAATAATAACAGTTTTAAAACCATCAGATAGTAGAGCTGGAATTAATTGATTAATCCACTCTTTAAATAGCTGACTATTCATCGTTTTGTGATAATCCTGATCATTGTTTCTGGGTCTTAAAAGCAAACTACATCCATCTAAGAAACCTCAACACACCCAGGATGGAGCACTGTAAACCTGCTTTCCTTAATTTGTAATCTTTCCTGGGAAGGTTGTCTATAGTCCAAGATTTAGTAGCAGAATCGTTTTTGTAAATCGGGGTTTCATCAATAAAAATAAATCTTATATTAGAGTACCTAGTCTTCTTTATGTTTTAATTAACATTTTAAATAATTTAAATTTGAAATGTAGTGATATGCGCATGCATAAATTGACAGAACATTTTGATTGATCTTTGAATCAATGTTGCCATATACTATTGACAAAAATTACTAAAAATTTCAATTTTTTTATTATACCAACTGAAATCAACAGGTGGTGGATCTTTAAAAAAAACGGACTTTATATTTAACTAAAAAATTTTTAACTATCTTTTTGTTCAATAAAATAATTTTTGTTTCTATATGAAACACGTATTTATCTTTAAATTCAATTTAAATCTTATTACAATTATTTACAAGCCTTTATTAAACAATCCTATCATCCCTACTTGAATACTTAAAATTATAATCTCTACCTCGTTTTATTTCCTATTTCGCTGTATCATCCTGTATATTTTCTATACACTTAATTTACTTCTGAGTTGATCTTGCGCACTGACTTTTTCTGGTACTCCATTCATATGACACCTTTGTTTCTGATAATAGATTTATTTATTGATTGTTCATTCATCAATACTAATTATTCTTCAATCCAACCAATACACATGTAAGTTTTTGACATGAGCATACTATCTCTGTTCTATTTCTTTAGGTTAATTGAGGTTAAATTTCCCAATTAATGATTTCATTTTTAATACATACGGATTTTTCCTGGGTCATTTTAACACTGCTTCCGCGAATTTCAGTTGAACCTTATATAACCTCGGTCCCATTGCTATGGAAACTGTCAACAAATTTCCATCTCTCTTCAAAATTTTGGAAAACAATTTCGAATCGAAATTATAATATTTTTAATTACTTTTCAAACACAAATTACTTCATGGCGCGTTCGTTGTTCTAAAAACTTTTATCATATTCAAATTCCTCATGATTTTTCCTTTAATTTGATATGCCATTTGGCTATATCGTGTATTTCAACTTGTATTCTTCTTACTGCTGTTTACTTTTAAAATTCAAATTTTTCTAATTTCTTTTCTTCAGACTGCCTTTTTCTTGTAACAATTATGTTCTTTAGGCCCTAAGCTATCCCCTAATATCTATCTTTACCCTGTAATTTATCTTTTTACATTCTAATTCTATAAATTTAACTTTCAAATTTAATTATCGTAGGATTTCAATGCCAAACTCAATTTTTTCTTATTTCAGGTAATTTTTAGCTGAAGGCTCCTGTTGGGATATTGACTTTATTTTTTGTTTATTTTTTTTTATGTTAGTTACCAAATTTGTGTATAAAAACACATAATGTCAAAAGTCTTATAAATATTTTTTATTCAAGATTTTATTGTTTAAAGTTGTAACATAAGGTTATATTTACTGTTGGAGAGGAGAAGAATCTCCTATTATAATAAATAAAAGAAAAGTTCATAAGAATATTAACATGGTGCTTCACACCGGATTTAGAAGGAATTTTTGAAGAAATTGATCAACATACAGTTTTCAATTACTTCACAACAGCGACCAAGCCGTCGTCATTAAGAAAACGTAAAAGAAGTTGGTAGTGGCATGCCAGAACATCACTAAAACCAATATAAATATAAATTTGTCATAATTATGGAAAATCTAGACGTATTGATACAACAACGCGGACAAATTAAATCACAGGTAACACGCTTTGCCAATTATATTAAAAAACAAACGTCAAATAATTTAAGTGACAAAATAATTCTTGAACTCCAATGTCGCCTGAATAAAACTGAATTAAATTGGTCACAATATGATGATATTCAAACCAAAATTGAGTGCATCACAGGCGAGGCGGGTGCTACGAATCAAGAAAAGGAGAGAGAATCCTTTGAAAATTTATTTTATGAAACAGTTTCATTAGCTGAATCTTTTATCCAACAAAAAGCAAATTCAGATCATACTACTAATAGTTATGTTATTTCGAATTCTAAAAATGTAAGACTCTCTACAATTAATTTGCCTACTTTTGACGGAACTTATGAAAATTGGCATAATTTCCGTGATATCTTTGGTACATTAGTTCATGCAAACGAAGCCATTGATAATATTCAAAAATTCTATTATTTGCGTATGTATTTAAGTAAAGAAGCTTCGCAAGTAATTGATTCGTTAGAGGTATCACATGATAATTATGTTATCGCTTGGGACTTACTTAATAAACGTTTCGAGAACAAAAGGTTGACTGTTCATAACCACATTCATTCATTATTTTCTCTACCTAATATCCCGAAAGAATCTTATGAGGCTTTACGTGAGTTACTCGACAAACTTTTAAAACATTTGCGAGCACTCAAAAATCTAAATCAGCCCACAGATACATGGGACGCACCTATAATTTATTTGATTTCATCAAAGTTAGATGTGATTACGAAACGCGAATGGGAAACGTCCATTGCGCACAAAACTAGCGAATTGCCGACTTGTAATGAGTTTACGGAATTTTTAAATCGAAGATGTCAATTATTAGAAACAATCAAATCAACACAAAACAATCAAGCCAATAAATCGACTTTTGTTAAAAACAAGACTATGTCTGTAATTGTTTCAAATAAGCAGCCCTACTGCAATTTCTGTAAATCTGATTCTCACATAATATATCATTGTGAATTGTTTGCAAATTTAACCCCTAATGTTCGTATCGAAAAGGTAAAAGAAAATAAACTTTGTATAAATTGTTTACGCAAAGGTCATCATATACAGCAATGTAGATCCAAGGTGTTTTGCAAATATTGTAAGCGTAAACACAATTCATTACTTCATTTAGATGTTGCACAGCAGCAATTTTCCAGTGGTGATTCAAATTTGAATTCAATTTCAAATGATAGCGTAATTCAGTCAAGTCAAGATAATTTGCAGACTTCTGTCAATTGCCATTCAAGAATATCACCCGCAAAATATTCACAAATAATTCTATCAACGGCTTGTGTTTATATAAAAGATATTAGTGGCCAACAACATATTTGTAGAGTACTTCTTGATAGTGGATCACAAGCAAATTTTATAACCAAATCATTGCAAGAAAAATTAGCTTTACCCACAACAAGTATAAATTCAATGGTGGTCGGAATAAACCAATCATCCGCTAGCATAACTCGACAAACTTGTGTTAATGTCCAGTCTCGGTTCAATCTATTCCAAGCAACATTACAATGTCTAATTGTTCCTAAAATTACGGAAAACATGCCGTCACCATCATTTAACATATCGCATTTAATTATTCCAAAAAATATTAATATGGCTGATCCTAATTTTAATATAGAGGGGAAAATTGATTTATTATTAGGTGCATCAATCTTTTGGGATTTGTTATGTATTGGGCAAATTGCACTTGCTAAAAACAACCCTATCTTACAAAAAACAAAACTAGGTTGGATCATTTCGGGCCCATTGCCCACAGTACCGTCTACTAACACAACTCATTGCGGGTTTACTCAAGCAATAGATCAACAATTAGAAAGTTTTTGGGATATTGATGATTGTTCTGATAAACGAGTTCTTAGCAAAGAAGAACAACATTGCGAGACACATTTCAAAAACACTACAAAGCGCGATGAAACTGGGAAATTCATTGTTAGCATTCCATTGAAGGAAAATAAATCTAAATTAGGAATTACACGTTCTATGGCATTAAAACGTTTTTATTCTCTTGAACGGCGTCTGAATCAAGATTCCGAATTAAAACACAATTATATTGAATTCCTTCAAGAATATGAAGATTTAGGCCACATGATTCGCATTAACGAGTCGAATGATTCAGATATTTTGAAATCGTACATACCTCATCATGCAGTGATAAAAGGTTCAAGTACGACCACAAAAACCAGGGTGGTTTTTGATGCTTCGACTAAATCAGATAGCGGTCTTTCTTTAAATGATATACAATACATAGGTCCAGTAGTTCAAAACGATTTATTTACGATCATTTTGCGTTTTCGAAAACATAGGTACGTTTTTACGGCAGATGTGGAAAAAATGTACCGTCAGATTTTAGTTTCGGAACCTGATCGGCATTTACAAAGAATCTTTTGGCGTAATAATGTCACGGACGACATAAAATGTTTCGAATTGCAGACGGTTACATACGGCACCAGCAGTGCCCCGTATTTAGCTACACGTTGCCTGCAACAACTTTCAGTTGTACATCAATCAACAAACTCAGAAGCTTCTAACGTTATAGCCAATGATTTTTACGTAGATGATTTGCTCACCGGAGCTGAAACAGTGCACTCCTTACAACGACTTAAACAAGAGGTTACACAAATTTTAGAATCTGCTGGTTTTCACCTGCGAAAGTGGCTCAGCAATGATTCACAAATTATAGATGAATCAATGCGAGAAAACTCAAATTTAGCGTTGGGGGGCAGTCATAAATGTAAAACTTTAGGTGTGTTATGGAATGCAATTTCGGATTCGTTTTCATACACTATTAATATTATAGATAACCAAAGACATATAACAAAACGTACTATTCTATCGACTACTGCTCAAATATTCGATCCTTTAGGATTATTATCCCCAGTTACTATCGTTGCTAAATTAATCATTCAAAAGTTGTGGCAATATAAACTATCGTGGGATGAATCAATTCCGAACGATTTGCACACCACTTGGTTAAAATTTCGTGAGAATGTGCAAATTTCAAATAACCTGCAAATACCGCGACATATAATAGAGCAAAATTCAGAAAACATCCAAATTCATGGATTTGCAGATGCTTCAGAACGAGAATTCGGTGCATGCATTTACTTTCGTTCTAGAAGTAATATATGTAATAGTAATACTACAATTCGTTTAGTATGTGCAAAATCCCGCGTTGCACCATTGCGACAAATTTCTTTACCAAGATTAGAATTATGCGCTGCTGTTTTGTTATCGCACTTAATGCACAAAGTATGCAATTCGATAAATATAAAATACAATAATTATTTTTTTTTCACTACTAACCTGAGAAGTCGCCATTACTTACTCCTTTTCTCTAATGAGAAGTTATATTTCACAACCTAGGTAAATAATGATAATGAAAAATTACCTAGGTAAATAATAAAATAAACGTTCTATAAATCAGATGTTATTGGTTTTGTTTTTTAGTTTGACAACTCCAGTTTCAGGCTACTAAATATTTAAAAAATCATGTGGAAATGGTAAATTACAAAAATTTAAATGAATAACATTTCTAGTAGTGAAAACAATAGTATATAGACCACGGTAAAGAAGATTTCTCTCAACCTCGCAACTTATTTCCCTTGCTGCTTCGCAGCTCGGAAAATAATAATGCTCAGTTGAGAAAAAAACTGTCTTCTCTACCTTGGCCTATAATGTACTATTATTGGAGTGATTCTAAAATCGTATTATCGTGGATTAAATCGCCATCGTCGCGTTGGCAAACATTTGTAGCCAACAGAGTAGCAACGATTCAAAGAACAAGTGATGTCTTAAACTGGCATCACGTGAAATCTGCAGACAATCCTGCAGATTTAATATTCCGAGGAGTAAGTACATTGGATATTATAAACTCATCATTTTGGTGGTATGGGCCTTCTTGGTTAACTGAGGATGAATTAGAATGGCCAATGGAGCAATCTGACGTTGAATCAAGTAACATACCAGAAGCTCGAAAACCAAAGATTTCTTTAACCGCACTGTAAGTGATTTTGAGCCATTTGCAAAATTCTCAACATTAACAAAACTAGTTCGAGTAATCGCTTGGAACTTTCGATTTATTCATAACTCATGCACACAAAATAAAAATAGTAGTAAACCCTTATCCGTGCAAGAGTTAGATCAGGTGATAATAGCGTTAATCAAAATTGCGCAACGACAACATTTTAAACTCGAATTAAACGATTTGAAAACAGGTAAATCAGTCAATTCAAAAAGTGTCTTGTTAGCATTAAATCCATTTGTAGACAAAGACAATGTTTTACGTGTGGGAGGTCGTATTAAATTAGGTGAATTTTCATACGATAAAAAACACCCGATCATATTACCTCAGAAACATATATTAACTGAACTTATTGTTAAATATGAGCACAATAAAAATTTACATTGTGGCGCTCAAACTCTTCTAGCAATTATTAGAGAACGATATTGGCCAATTTCAGGCAGGAGGCTAATTAAAAAAATAATTCGAAATTGCGTTATTTGTTTTAAAGTGAATCCCAAGGCGGTATCACATTTAATGGGTGATCTACCAGTTTCACGTATTACACCTTCTCCTGTTTTTTATAATTGTGGCATTGATTACGCTGGATCTTTTCTCATTAAAGATAAAAGGTCACGCGGTAATAAGTCAATTAAGGCTTATATATCTTTGTTTGTATGTTTAGCTACTAAAGCTGTCCATTTAGAGTTAGTAGGCAGTCTTACAACGGAAGCATTTTTAGCATGTTTTCGACGTTTGATTTCACGTCGTGGCAAACCATTAAATTTATATTCTGATAATGCTACCAATTTTGTTGGTGCAAATCCGGAAATGAAAGAAGTGTATAGCTTTTTGAACGATAAAGGAGTTCAAGAACAAATTACTAATTCATTGTCTAACGAAGGCATATTTTGGCATTTCATTCCCTCGCGCTCCCCCCATTTTGGTGGACTCAAGGCTCCTCAAAACACTTACCAAATCTAGCTAAATCAACTTACAATTAAATATTTACACCAGTATCTACAATTTCTATAAACCAAATCAAGAAAAACATAAACTTACATCATCGGACCAGTTATCGTAAAACTGTATCACCTATTAACATCAACAAATTAACACATAGAAATAATATTGCTGCAAATCTAGCTATGAAATCAACTCTACCATATCCTTTTTATGATATTTTAACTTTTTACCTAATTAATAAATTGTTTACTAACCATTTACAAATGAAATTCAGCTTCCGAAGCTTATAACTAAAGCACGGATTTTATGCAAATGCATGTTCTAAAATATTGATATGCCAACACAATGCTTTCGTATGTATCCGTATCTGATGAAATACAATTAAATGACACCAATTTCATTTTGCATATATTGCATATTTCGGCATCTCTGAGCATATATTTATGTCAATTGCATATTTGGTCATATTTATGAATTTGTTCAGCTAACCTGTGCTAAACCAAAATAGTACCAAGTAAATACCAGTATCTTTACCAAGCTTTAATTAAATAATCATTTGATGTGACATAACACAGCATTATATTACCTTAAAAAAAATCTTATTCTTTTATATTTGGCTGCCGAAAACCATTTTAAACTTAAATATCCTTTTGGGATGTTATTTATTGATTTTTTAAAATATCTGTTCAGTTTCAACGGAAACAAATTGATAGTGCTGCAACCACAGGTACTCCCAAAGATTTGTGTGTTGCATAACTTGTTTCTATCTGAAGAAGAAAGAACGAAGAACGAAAGATGTTATCATTGTTATCTCAGTAAAATTACAAAAATAATTAAATAACGTATATAATAGAGCAGATTAAACCTTCCTTGATAGTGCAACTCTAAAGCAATGTCTAAAGTGAAAAGAACACTCAGAACCAACTTAACTATTATAAAACTGTTGGAACTGCAATTTAGTGCTTGTGTGCTGGGCTTACAATTTCGAGATTGAAATTGAAATTTATTGTAAAATGGATAAAGCAAATAAATACGTAGGTAATTAAAATAATAAATCGCTTGGCTCTCTTATGGTACGAATTTTTGTTCTGAATTACAATTAGTGGTTTATAAAAAACCGTTTTTGTTGGTGTTTAAAGATAAAATTTCAGAACTTTACAGATGTTCAAAATTCCCCCCATTTGCCTGTAAACATAAGTTTACAATTTTACATGTTTTTTCATGTTGTTAAAAATATTTTGTAAACTTGGGGTGTGATATTGCACACCCTCCAGTATTTCTGTCTGTCAACTCCTGAAGAACCGGTGTTCAAAATATTGTATGTTTTAGATACGGAAAAACAAAAAAGACCGAGGGTGTGAGGAACAAAAACCTCATCTAAAAGTTAGATAAAAACTAAACAAGATCATATCTGAGGAGGTGATAAATACAGAACGACCTAGAGGACAGATTAAATTACCCAAGAAATTTGATGATTATACAGTTTTTGCAAACTACACGAATGTTGCAGTACCTGAAAGTTATGAAGAGGCAATCAATTCCACAATGAAGAAATTGCAAGTTTAAAAAACAATGAAACATGGTCACTAGTAAATGAACCCGTAGATCAGAAAATTATTGATGTAAAATGAAATTATCGAATCAAGTCAGATGGCAGATATAAGGCTCGTGTAGCAGCCAAGGGTTTTCAACAAATGTGCCGAGATAATGAAGAAATTTACTCACCAGTGGTACGAATGAACACATTAAAAGTTTAGTCAGTTGCTTGTAATAACAACTGGAAAGTCGAACAAATGGATGTCAAAACAGCTTTTTTAAATGGAAAAATTAAATCAGAAGTATACATATATCCTCCAGATAATAATCCTACAGAAGATAATAAACTATATTTTCTAAAAAAATCTATTTATGGCTTAAGAGAAAGTTCACATGATTGGTATGAATGTTTTCATGATTTCATGTCAAGTATACAATTTGAAAATCTAAATTTGATTATTGGTTATATATCGGAAATATTCATAATAGGTAAACCAATATATTTCATTCTGTACGTAGATTATATATTGATTTGCAGTGTCGAGGAAAGGAATATTAAACAAATTAAATTAATGTTAAATAATAAATTCTGCATGAAACATCTAGGTCAAGCAAAACAATACTTGGGAATTGAAATCAATTACAACCCAGATGAGAAGAAGATGATCTTAGGTCAACAAAAATACATAGAGAGTCTTGCTGAAAAATGTAATGTCAAAGAGTCGAAAATGGAAATGAATTTGAAATTAGAACCTGCCGATAACATAGAAGGAAACCTGAAATACAGAAATTTAATTGGTGCTTTATTACATATAGTATAGCAAACGGAACCCGTCCGGATATAAATTTCAGGAAACTATTTAAGCCGTTTTCAAAATAGTTATTGTGATACACATTTCAAATAAGCATTACGTGTTCTAAACTGTCTATATTGTACTCGTTTTATTAAATTAATTTACAAGTCAAATGTGAACAATACCGGGTGAGTCAGACCACCCGTATCAGTCGTTTTTTTCGAAAACGGTTAATCGTAGAGAGTCGGGTCAAAAATTTTTATTACAAAACAGTGGCGGCTTGTCAGGGTAGACAGGTGAGGCAGTGCCTCACCAAACGTAAACCCGTGCTAATCCTGATCATAAAATTTTTTTCACGCCTAATTTTACACAAATTTTAATTATTGAAATAGCATTGCATTGCATAGTCAGTGGCGCAACAAGGGGGGGTCAGCCTGGTCCCCTCACCCATCTGTCACATCTGTGGATTTTTAAGGCGCCTTTTAGTACAATGTCTTCAGTCTTCCTAACAAGCTTCATTTTCCAAAACATTCTTTAGTGTGTAAATCTCGAACTTTTGCCGGACCACCGCACGTGTTAGCATTATTTATGACATCCGGACCCTTACACAATACCAATTCCTTTTAAATTTTAAGCATCAAACATTTGTGATAATAAAAACAACAGTTGGTTAGAATTTAGCAACTATGTACAAAAAATGGGTAGGTTAGGTAGCTACGTCGGCTACTTATGAAAAGGCGCCCCAAATAAATTACAAATAGAAAACAAACTGTTGGGTACCAGCAAATAAAAAAATTAACAAAATTGGTGGATTGGAAGGTTTTTTATGCCATAATTAATAAATTGACCTGGCCTGTAAACCGTGTAGAAGGAAATCCGCCTATTTTATATGTACTTATTATTTATTTTTTAATGAAAAGAAAAATAATATTAATTTTTTACCTATTATTTATTTTTTTATATTTGATATACCCTGATATACCCCGGACACCCTGGTCCGTTTTTCGAAGTCGGTTAAATAGGGGCAAAGTTGCGTATTTTAATGCTGATCAATAATTTGAAAAGAAATTTGACCTACAACGTTTAGTTTAGATTTAGAAAATATCTAAAAAAAAAATTGAATTCCTGATTTTTGTTTTTCGCAGATAAAATGAAAACAAGTGAAACTACAATTTAATATGATGTCCATAAAGAAACACAAAAGTTGACCATTTTAATATTTTTGGCGCTTTTTTGAGAAATCCAATACCTGCCTGTTTATAGAGGCTAGTTGCGCCACTGTGCATAGTGTACCATACCTATATCAGCATTTTAAAAGTCATATCAAACAACACCTATAAAATGTTAATTGTACTTGGAAGCGTGAAATATGATACAGTTTTTAATTTGAGGCTAGCCCATGGCTTGCCTCAAGAGATCGACACATTCATGAAAGAATGAATACAAGCATCATGACATGTTTAGTACGCTTTACCATAACGAACCGACTTGTAGAAAAAGAGGGTCTTGAGGCTAGCCTCTACTGCAAAATCAAGCGCATGGATAAAGGATGGAAGATAATACACCAGTCAGTAATTCGTTTCGGTACATTTCACCTTGCACCGATGCCTGCCGATCGAGTCCCGCGTATGTATGTTTAATACGAAAACACACTGCAGAATTGCTAAGATTACATTACTAGTTATATTGGTCCAGGCGAATATTTTTTTCTGTTTCGATTAATTATTCAGAATCATAAAATAATATAATTCAGAATTTCAAACAAAACCAAATATAATGGCAACGGCCAGATGCAGCAGTTATGAAGAACAAGTGCCTAATTAACGTTAGAAATTTTTCAGATATTGTCGATTTCCTAATTAAAAAATGCAGGTATTAATCGCCTTTCCTAAGAAGACAAATTGTACTTTATTATATGTTAAGCAATTAAAAGGACCCTGCCCAGAGCTTTAAAGCCAAAGACCGATTAATTTCAGTAAAAATACATCCGTTATTTGAAAATATGCATCTTATGTGTACATGTATTTATATTGTTTATAAAAAAATAAAAACCCCTAAACTACAAAAAGTTTAGAAAGCCTAAACGCGTTTCAGGAACTACGTTCCGAACTTCAGTAAATTGAAATCTGATATTTCCGAACCAGTCTCCAAAGATTTTATATATTGTTTATAAAATAAATTTACCTATATTACAAATGTTCAAGTTATATTTTTAATATTTAAATGGATTTATATATTAGATATGAAGATTATGACGGCAGTAATACTGTTTAAAATCGATAAATATTATAATGTGTTTATATTCACCCCCCCCCCATACATTTATCAAAGCAGCGTACACCACATTGTCCAATAAATATGTGCTGCCTCACCAAAATTTGAAGTCACGAGCCGCCACTGTTACAAAAGCCTTCATGAAGAAACGAATGGTGACATTAGCATTCGCTGGAAAAATCGTAATCCTGAAGAGTTTGCTCCAGAATGTCGAGAACTCCAAAATTTTAAATAGTACGGGGGGTCAAAAGTAGTATCGTTGAAAAGGCAAAATAAGCAAGTTTTGTAGGAAAACAATTGTATTACTCCCACCCCTTCTGAGGAATATTGAAGTTATTAAGTAATTGTACTGTTATTTAGGCAGGATGTAAACGGCCTAAGTAAACTACATACGTCCTAACAATAGAAATGCATGGAAAATCATGCATGTTTCAAATTGTAAGAAGAATGCGAATAAACCCTAGGTTGAGAACGTAGGGATCAGCATCAAGGTTAGGGAGATCAACACAAGCAGGATGAACTTGGTCAGTGGCATGAACTCCCAGAAGGTGCTATAGACTTTTAGAAGTTTAAATACACTAATCAGTAATTAACACACACAGCAGAGTTAAAATCTTGCAATATTTTAGAATTGTAAATCCAAGACTTTGAATTTTTGCGTATAAAATTTAAATGTAGGTCTTCAGGCGGCCACCCAAACGAATCAAAGTCAGGTGTTGATCTACAGCGCCTTAATTCACAGTTTTTGCGTAATTGGGGCGCACTTTCGAGGTTTGATTGACCTGATTAATTTAATTTGCTGAATGATATGTGTAACCCACGGTTTTGATTGCTCTAATAAATTTTGATTGAACCGAATGTCGGTTGAAAGGTTTGGGTGCTTACAGTCCGTAGATAACTCACCTATAATAATACATAAATAAATAAATAAAAATAAAAATCTTATATCATCTTCGAGGCAAACGCAATCAACGTCCATGCTGGTGGTGTTCATTTTCATTCTCGCTCTGTTTTCGAATGATGAACTGCACGCGAAAGCCCCTACGAATTTTGGTAAGGGTATATTAATTAACTTTCGAAAAGTAAAACCACAGCTTACCCTTATAGGCTTTAGAAGAACATGAAAATATTACATTTTAAAATCCCCAAGATACAGATTTTTCATGCTGATTATAAACTTCCGCGAAAAAGTCTACAACATCTAGCGTGCAGGGACAGAAGATCGGGGTCTCGAGCCAGCAATTTTCTTCAACGGTTTCTAAAAAGTCTGTAATACTTTCAGGGGTTCGTGCAGCTGAGCAAGTGCAGTCTCCGGGTGTTGATCCTAAAGCGTTCCCTGCGTTCCCTGCGTTCCCAGCGTTCTCTGCGTTCCCAGCGTACCCAGCGTCCCCTGCGACTTGCCGCGGATAATCTCTGGTTAATTGAGCGTTACGCCCACTTTTTGCGTAATTCGGTATTAATTGTGCACTTTTATCTGCATTTTGATTGATTGATCTAATTAATTTGTGCAATTTGTGACTTTGATCGACTGGATTAATTTAATTGACACGTGTGTATGTGTGTGATTGACCTGATTAATTTAATTGATACGTGATCTAATTAATTTTTATTGATCTAATCTTGATTGACCTGATTAATTTAATTGATACGTGTGTTTGTGTGATCTAATTAATTTTTATTGATCTAATTAATTTTTGTTGATCTAATTAATTTTGATCGAGTCGCGGGGTTTGATTCAAGGTTACGCCCCCTTTTTTTCGTGGAAATATGAAATACAATACTGCAAGTCGAGACATGTTTAACAGTTTAAAAAACATGACGTCATCTTCGAAACTTCAATGAGTAAGAGTGAGTTAACAGACATTTAAACAGAGATGGAAAGAGTAATTAAAATAGAAATTTTGAAGCTGACCTTAAAGATTACATGGAAAGCCCCTTAGCGATTTGTATAGCTTAAAATATCTTAAAGAAATTTTTACCTAATTTTGTACTTTTCGATTTCGTAGTTTGATTGGCCTGTGATTTTAATTTGCATAAAAACATGCGCATGATGCAAGTTTTAATATCTTTGCGTTTTAGGTGTCATTAGTGTTTTTGTGTTTCCGCGTCAAGAGCCTGAAAAAAGTTAGTAAAGTCTACTTTTACCAATTACACGAAAATGTGTTGTAAAAAAATGTGTAAGATATAGTCGCTGCCATGAAGATGGTTATCAAGCACCAACGTCACATCAGACAGAGCGTCAAGGAGGTCCTGCTAAACAAATCAAGACAGCTTCGTCGTCGTCTCCAGGACAATACCCTGCCAAACGAACCAAGGCAGCTTCGTCGTCGTCGTATCCAGGACCTTATTTTCATCAATCACCAGTTTTTGAACCTAAAGCTGAAGATTTCAAACGTTTTGAATATGAAACGATGAAAAAATATGGCGTAACAAGGGCGTTACGTGGACCCGAAAAGCAAATAAAGCGTGAAAAACTCGGACTCCTGGAGGAAACACGAATCCCTTTAAATAATTGTGGTTCTAAATTTGTAGCAGTTGGTTTAGACCCGTTTAACAATTTTCATGTGAGTGTCAGAATTTTAATGCTGGGACTTGAAAATGGTGTGATTTTTACATCAAAAACATTTAATACTTTTATCGAACAACTACATGAAGTGTTTACAAATCTTCGTGATGGTGTCGCTAGTAAAATAAAATTGGAAGATTATGAAGTTTTCTGTTTTCAAAATAAACTCGTGCAGTTCAGATCTAAATTAGACAATGAGTTGCAACTCTGCATCGCTGAGTCAACGCTGTTACGACTGTGTGAAGTGCAACACTTTTTATTTGCTAAGATGAATTCTCTGGACAGTGCGGAAATAGCTTTTAATAAGTTTTGTGAGGACATTGTGGACCATGTTGCAATTACCATAGATGTAAATGTATCCGATGAACTTATTCGAAATAAAGCAAACTCAGTTTATCGCGATGATATATTAATACGCGAGTTAGTAGGTAAGGTTCCAACTTTTGTAATAAATGCAATTTATGCGATGATGGATGTATCTGATAGAATTAAACCCTATATTTTAAATTATTGATGTTCTGTAAATATGTAGAATAAAATTTAAAATAAAAATAATCCCTATATTTTAAGCTATCGAAGTTTTGTAAAAATGCTGAATAAAATAAAGATAATAAAATATGTTTTAACACAAACTTACTGTTTAAAATGTTTTTTTTTGTTTTCTATGATTTTGAAAGTATGCAGGAGATCCCCGTGGAAAGCTCCGTTAACTCCAAGTCATGTCCTGTTTAAAGATATACAGTGAAGTCCATTTATTATGCAATATAGGCATGTTGCAAGTTAATTGGTGTACGCACTTTACCATTGGAATATAGGCAACCCATTATACAGTTAGCTAGTTTTTTTTTATCTAACCATCTATGATCTAATCGAAATCAGCAACACATGAAAGTTTAACCTCAAAATAAAACATGTTCTTAGTTAAAAAAAGATTATTTAATATTGAAAACAATAATAATAATACATTCCTGACAATTGAAAATTTAAATTCATCAGTAGGCAGGGGCAAGAGTGCTTAGCAGTGTATAATGGGTTGCCTATATTCCAATGGTAAAGTGCTCACACCAATTAACTTGCAATATGCCTATATTGCATAATAAATGGACTTCACTGTATTTATAATTTTAGTCTAGGTTCAAAAACGCTTTGACAAGTACATGAAATTTACTTTAGTTTTAGATATAATATCTCTACCCCTTTGTAAAATGCCTTTTATTTCTATAACTTAAATACCATACAGGAATTTTACTTAATCGATTTCTAAAAAAAAAATTCCCGGGGTTGAGAACGCAAGGGTCAGCATCATACCAGGCGAGGGAGGTCAACACCAGAAGGCTGAACTTGATCAGCGGCATGAACTCCCAGAAGGTGCTATAGACTTTTTAGAAGTTTAAATACACTAATCAGTAATCACCACACACAGTAGAGTTAAAAAAATCTTGCAAAATTTTAGAATTGTAAATCCAAGACTTTGAATTTTTCGTATAAAATTTAAATGTAGGTCGTCAGGCGGTCTCCCAAACGAGTCATAGTCAGGTGTTGATCTCCATCGCCTTAATTCGCAGTTTTTGCGTAATTAGAGCACACTTTCGTGGTTTGATTGACCTGATTAATTTAATTTGCTGAATGATATGTGTAATCCACGGTTTTAATTGCTCTAATAAATTTTGATTGAACCGAATGTCGGCTGAAAGGTTTGGGTGCTTACATTAAATAACTTTTTTTTTCACAATGTTTATCAGTATATTACAATATTTACATGTTTAAAATATAGGGCTATCGTCTACATCTAAAATCTTGTAAATTTCTTGAACAACAAACGTTGGAAAAACACAAACTAGTTCGCGTAATAATAGATTTTCACGGTACCTTCAATGTGCTATATTTGAGACAATCTCGTTTATCACATTTACAGTTACAGTATTTTCCACAACGTCTACTACATCATCACAAAACTTACTAAAACCGAAGTCCAAACTCGCCAACGAATTAATTTTAGCAAACAGAAAATTTTGTATGTCTAGCAACGTTAATAAGAATAACGTTGATTCCGCTAGAAAAGGTTTTAGGACTAACTCGTACAGTTTTATTCTGAAGGCAGTAAATCACGTAATCATCTAGTTTTATTTTATTTGTGCTACCATCGCGCAAATTTATAGCCACCTCATGTAGTTCATCCAGAAAAGCACCAAAGATTTAAAAGCAAAAACCCTTTTCATTCTAACGAGCAGCTTAAGGATTATTCTAATGACCTGTAAAGATTATTAGACTTGAGAATTAATAACGTATCCACTCAAGAATTTTTAAATATAACCGTCCTTGCTGTCAAACAAAACCTCTGTGTTTTAGTCTTTTGAAATGAATTTTAAAAATCATCCAGTAGAAAGAAAGAAAAAAGCGACCTCAAAGACTAAACGTGCGATATATTTATTTAAACATATTTTTAAACAGAGCATAAGTTGGAGTAATGTAGAAGTATCTTAGCCTAATGATCATTCTCGCATACACTTTTTAATTTTTAAATTTTTAGGTTTAAACAACTTGGTTCTTGCTCTCTTTTTTTTTATTATTATTATATTTTTACTACCGTTATATATGTTTATAAAGATTTTATCTGGTTTTATTTATTTTTATGATTCACTATAAACTTCCTCGAAAAAGTCTACAACATCTAGCGTGCATGGACAGAAGATCGCGGCCCCGAGCCAACAATTTTCTTCAACGGTTTCTAAAAAGTCTATAATACTTTCAGGGGTTCGTGCAGCTGAGCAAGTTCAGTCTCCGGGTGTTGATCACCAGCGCCAGCGTCCCCTGCGTTCCCAGCGTCCTCAGCGTCCACAGCCCCGGTTGGTTTTTTGGCTAGACAAAACGCAGTGGCCTGCGTTTCTCGGGGCTGAGGTCGCAGGGGACGCTGGGAACGCAGGGAACGCTGGGTATCAGCATCAAGGCACTGGTGATCAACACCCGGAGACTGAACTTGCTCAGCTGCACGAACCCCTGAAAGTATTACAGACTTTTTAGAAACCGTTGAAGAAAATTGTTGGCTCGAGCCCGCGATCTTCTGTCCATGCACGCTAGATGTTGTAGACTTTTTCGAGGAAGTTTATAGTGAATCATAAAAATAAATAAAACCAGATAAAATCTTTATAAACATATATAACGGTAGTAAAAATATAAAAATAATAAAAAAAAAGACAGCAAGGACCAAGTTGTTTAAACCTAAAAATTTAAAAATTAAAAAGTGTATGCGAGAATGATCATTAGGCTAAGATACTTCTACATTACTCCAACTTATGCTCTGTTTAAAAATATGTTTAACTAAATATATCGCACGTTTAGTCTTTGAGGTCGCTTTTTTCTTTCTTTTTTATTTATTTTTTTTATTTATTTTATTTATAGTGCTTCGACTGCGTGGTCATTAGCACTTTATTAAATTTACATAGATTATGGTTTACTTATATTGTTTTAATCTGGTTGATTTTTTCTAAGAAGAGTAGTATGTTGCAAGGATTTCTAAGTGCTTCTTCTTTTGTTGCTGGAATTTTGCACTGTGTTCTTGCATCTTCATATCGTTGACATTGCAGTAGAATATGGTCGATGGTTAGTGCGGTGTCGCATTGGTCGCAGTAGGGCCGTTCGGTGTTTTCTATTAGGTAGGAGTGAGTGAGACGGCTATGTCCTATTATTATCCTTGTTAGGGTGACTTGATGGCGTCTGCAGTTGGCTTGACATATAATGTTGTAGCTGTTGGGTGTACTGAAACCTCTTGCGATGGTCCACTGGTTGGTCATGTTGCGGAGCATGTGTCTTCTGAAATATTTTTTAATGTCGTGATCAGTTGCGTGGTTGATTTGGTTGGCATCGTCGGATATTATAGCTTCTTTTGCATACTTGTCTGCCTTTTCGTTTCCGGTGATACCTGTGTGGGAAGGCACCCATAGGAATTCCAGGACTTTCATTGTTTGAGAACTATTAGTTACTAATTTTTGTATTTCCTGTATTAATGGTTCTTTGGAGTACATATTTTGGATGGCTTCTAGGACACTCTTGGAGTCGGTACATAGTGTGAATTTATTGTTCGGTTGGTCTTGGATCCATTCTAGTGCATTTAGGATGGCTAATGTCTCGGCTGTAAATATGCTGTGATATTCTTTTAGGCGGATTTGTACTTTTGTGTTATTGGACGCAAACGCTGCTCCCACTCCGTCGTCGTTTTTCGAGCCATCGGTGTATATATATGTGTACTGGGAGGTTGGAAATTTTTGGCAGATATCGTTGAATTTATTGTGTATGAGCTCATGATTGGTTTCCTTTTTGGCAAATGCTAGGAGGTCGTATGTCACGTGGGGGGCGGAGTGTGTCCATGGTGGTACAGCGGAGAAGGTTTTTGGTACAGTTGGCGGAAGTTTTAATTTTAGATTCTGTAGTGTTTGTTGGATTCTGTAATGGAATGGTTTGGGTAAATTGGGTTTATGATTGTAGATTGTGTGGAAGTAGTTGTTGAATATAGCATGGTGGGTGGGGTTTTGGGGACAACAGGCTATTGTGGCTGCAAAGTTTATGCATAGTATCTCTCTGCGTTGTTTTAATGTAGGTTCATTGATATTGGATAGTAGTTTGGCTATTGGGCTAGTCACGAAAGCACCTGTTGCTGTTTTTATTGCGGTGTTATGGATTGGGTCAAGTAATTTTAGTGTGTGGGGTTTTGCTGAAGAGTATATAATTGATCCATAGTCGAGTTGTGGGCGGATTAGTGTTTTATATAAAATTAGTAACATCTTTGCATCTGCACCCCATTCGTGATTGGATAGGACTTTTAGTATGCCTAGCTTGCTTTTACATTTGGCTTTTAGTTGGTCCAAGTGTGTGCTCCAAGTTAGTTTTGTGTCAAATGTCAGGCCAAGGATTTTGATATGGTCAGCGTAGCTGATTGTTTGATTATTTAGTAGCAGGTCTGGTTTTAAATTAGCATGGTCCTTTTTTATGAAGTGGATGGCTTTCGTTTTTAAGGCAGAGAATTTGTAGCCAGTATGTTTCGACCAGTTTGCTAAATTGTCTATTGTGCTCTGCAGGTGTTGTTGTATTGATGTCAGATCTTTCCCGACACAGTATATGGTGATATCATCTGCAAATAAGCTAAGATTCACTGGCGGGGGAATTTTTGATTCAATGCTGTTTATGGCAATTATGAATAGTGTTGCGCTGAGGATTGAACCTTGTGGGACTCCATTCTCTTGGGTCATGGTGGTGGAGTAGTGACCTTTATATCTAACTTTGAAGCGCCTTTCTCGAAGAAAGTTTTGGATAAATACCAGTATATTTCCATCTAGTTCAAAGTTCTTAAGGGAATGTATTATCAGGTGCCTCCAGGTCATGTCGAACGCTTTTTCTAGATCAAAACATACTGCAATCAGGTGGGATTTGTTGGCGAATGCGTCACATATTTCCGCTTCCAGACGTATCAATTGATCATACGTGGAGTGGTTTTGCCTGAAGCCACTTTGATGTTTTGTGATGAGGTTGTTGTATTCCAGGAACCAACTTAATCTGTAGTTTATTATTTTCTCCATTAGTTTACAGAGTGTGGAAGTGAGCGATATTGGTCGGTAACTCAAAGGGCTTGATTTATCTTTTCCTAGCTTGTGGATTGGTATTACTATTGCCTCTTGCCAATTTCGAGGGAATTGGTGATTTTTCCAAATTGTGTTGTACATTTCCAGTAGTTTCGTTCTTGCTTTACCTGAAAGATTGTGGAGGAATATGAAAGGTATATTGTCAGGACCCGGTGCTGAGTTTCGACACCTCTGCAAGGAGAAGTTCAGTTCCCGCATGGTTAGTGGTGCGTTGATGGGGTTGTTTTGATCGTGTATTATCGAAATGTTTGATGCCTCTTCGTCTTCCTTATGTTTTATGAATTCCGGATCATAGTTATTGTTGCTAGATGTGTTTGAAAAGGAGGTAGCAAGTAGTTCAGCTATTTCGGCGGTGGTGGAGACAGTGATGTTGTTGGATGTAAGAGCATTTATTGTGCGGGGGGTCGAAATTCCTTTGATACTCCGAATTTTCCTCCAAACTTCCGATATGTTTGTGTATTTGTTTATTGATGAAACATATGCTTTCCATGATTCTTGTTTAGTTGTTTTTACCGCTCGTCTTGATTCTGCTCTTAGTTTCTTGAAGGCTATCAAATTTTCTAGATTGGAGTGTTTTTTGTATTTTCGGAAGGCTCTTTTACATTCTTTAATAGCTTTTGCGCATCGATCATTCCACCACGGCACGGGGGGGTGCTTATGATTGGCTGAAGTTTTTCCAATGGTTATTTCGGCTGCTTCGATAATAGTTTGGGCGAATTTGTCTACTACTTTGTCTATATTTTCAGAAAGATCAACGGTGTCGATCTTAGAGTCAACTAGGTGTGAGTATTGCTCCCAGTTGGCTTTGGAAAGCCTCCACTTTGGTATAAAGTCGGTATTTTGGTTTGGGATGTTTCCGAATTTAAGGGTTATGGGAAAATGATCGCTATCGTAGAGGTCTGGAAGAGTGCTCCATATAAATTCTGGGGTAAGTTGGTTAGAACATATGGAGAGGTCGATGGCTGATAGTGAACCTGATGATGAAGAGAAGTGAGTAGGAGAGCCGTCATTTAATATTGTTAGGTTTAGGTCGTCAACTATACTTTCAATTATTTGGCCCCTGCTATTTGTCGTTGAGGATCCCCAAAGTGTGTTGTAGCTGTTGAAGTCTCCTAATATAAGGAATGGGGGTGGTAACTGTTGGATGAGGTTTAAGAGTTCCACTTTTTCAATGTTTTGACTATTTGGTAGATATATGTTACATATTGTTACTTTTTTGGGGTGGTGCACGGTTATCGCGACAGCTTCTAAATTAGTGTTGATTGCTACGTCGTTACTTGTGAAAGAGTTTTTAATATATATTGCGATACCGCCGCTGGCTATGCTCCGATTGGTGCGATTTTTAAAGTGGGTGGAATATCCTTTAATTTTTCCAGAATAATTGTGTTTGAAATTAGTTTCTTGGATGCACAACAGGTCAGGTGAGTGTTCTGATAGCAGTAGTTTGATATTTTCATAACGGGCATGAAACCCGTTTACATTCCATTGAATAATATTGAATTTAAAAAGTGGATTGATTTGAGTGGGTGGAGTCTGCGTCGGAATCAGTGGTGGGATAATGGGTTTTGGATAGTTTGTTTCTTATTCTTGTGAATCGGTTTTTGATGCTTTTGGTTTTTAGGTTTGGATAAAGGTCGTTCATCATATTAATTAATCCTTCGATATCTTCTGTGTAGCTAAGGGCTACACTGTATGGATCCGGAGTGCTGTATGAGTTTTCTAGAAAGTCTTTAAACATCTCGTAGTTTAGAGGGTATTTTTGGTTTTGGTCTTTGATTTGTGTTTCGACTGATTTTAGGTTTTCTGTAAGGGTGTGTGCTATGTTGTGTTCACTTTGGGAGGGCTTGTGTTTCTTCGGAGACTGGCTGGGTTTTTTAAATGAGTCGTTTGTTTCTGGTTCTTCCTGTGTCATAGTTATATTTTCCGCATTGATGGAGGGTGCATCTTCTTTTGGGGATTCGCTTGATGTACTACATGATAGTTGTCTTTTTAAACCGTTGTTAGGAGATGGTTGGTTTGATGGGGTGTCGGGGGTTTGTGGGTGTTCCTCATCTGCAGGGGTCACGTCATTCTGTTCTACTATTGGACTGTCAGCGCTGGTCTTATCAACGGTTTGGGGTGACTTGTTCTGATTTTCTGTATTGTTGGTTATGGTTGGGCATTTCAGTGCTAAGTGTCCAGATTGTTTGCATAAGTAACATGAGATGTTGTCTGCTGATATGAAGATTCTGTATAGAGCGCCATCGTGTTGTATAAGGATAGAATCGGGCACTATGTGGCAGTCTTCGGAAATATAGATTTGCCGGCGAAAACTTAAAATATGGGAAAATCCCTCGTCTCCGAGACCTGCGCGGAGAAATGACATTGAGGAGACTAGTTTTAGATCTTTTGTTTTTAGAGCGTTTTCAATAACCTCGTGTGGTATCGTTGGGGAAACGTTTGAGAGGATAATTCTTTTCGCTGGCGTTATCAGTCGTCGTAGTTTAAGCAGGTGTGGCCCCAATTTCACTATTTGTTTTTGCTATTATTTGCCCGACTATTTCTTTACTTGATAAGTAAATACAGAATCTGTTATTTGAAATTTTGGACGCGAATCGAATGTGGTTTGGGTTGATAATTTTAGATATGGATTTAATGTAATCAAGTTGTGTTAGGCCGTCTGCAGTGTTAATCACAATTGCCTGGTCTTTTTTGGGATATGTTGTGGTTTGGGAGCTTGTCACAGCGGAGAAGCTGCGTTGGTGGTTCATGTTATCAATGTTGGTTGCAGTTGAGGACGGGGAAGGTAAGGTTTGTGAGCTTATGTTGGGATTTGTCATTTTTGTTGTTTTGTTAGTTTTCTATCTATCGATAGAAGTAACAGTGAACAGGACATATGTCCCGCTAGTCGCACGCGCACTATAAGATGGCACTTCACTGAGCACAATTATTGTAAACAACCTTCTCGTATGAATGCCGGAACGAGACTTTTTTCTTTCTTTCTACTGGATGATTTTTAAAATTAATTTCTAAAAGACTAAAACACAGAGGTTTTGTATGACAGCAAGGACGGTTATATTTAAAAATTCTTGAGTGGATACGTTATTAATTCTCAAGTCTAATAATCTTTACAGGTCATTAGAATAATCCTTAAGCTGCTCGTTAGAATGAAAAGGGTTTTTGCTTTTAAATCTTTGGTGCTTTTCTAGATGAACTACATGAGGTGGCTATAAATTTGCGCGATGGTAGCACAAATAAAATAAAACTAGATGATTACGTGATTTACTGCCTTCAGAATAAAACTGTACGAGTTGGTCCTAAAACCTTTTCTAGCGGAATCAACGTTATTCTTATTAACGTTGCTAGACATACAAAATTTTCTGTTTGCTAAAATAAATTCGTTGGCGAGTTTGGACTTCGGTTTTAGTAAGTTTTGTGATGATGTAGTAGACGTTGTGGGAAATACTGTAACTGGAAATGTGATAAACGAGATTGTCTCAAATATAGCACGGTTCTTTTCAACGTATTCAAATTTTCGCGCTGTGGTTTTATTTATTGTGATTTATTGGAATTTTTACCCTGGAAATTCTGAAATTCTACTTGCTTCCCAGTGTCATCGTATATTTTCCTTACCAGAAGGATATTTTTGGTATAAGTTTCCTAGTGCACGCCCCTGAAGTGTGTCGCTCCTCGAAAACTTGTTCGCTATCTCAACTCCGGGTTTTTATCTTTCATTTTGAGAAAATCTTCCTTCACTTGAAAATAGTCGGTTGTCGTGTTCATTGCGAAGTTCTTGTACAAGTTATTAAACCGTAAAGGGTTGCCCAATTAATTGGATTTGGGGATTTAAATTCTGTAGAAGAATCTTATGAAGTATGGAATTGTTTTGAGATTATGGATTGATATCATTCCTATACTGGACGATTATTTTGATCGGATTTATCTTTGCAACGGTTCCTCGACAGATTGATTTGAGTGAAAAATTTTAAAGAGCCTGGTATGTACTACCTTTTTCGTTCTTAATTTTCCTAGCTAATTGTTTTGTGTTCTGATTTATTTCAGAAAAGGCTTTTAAGTTATTCTTTTAAGAACCCTATGGTTCTATTGTCCTTTTGTCTTACGTTCTTTTGAGATGGTCTAATAAAAAAAAAATACCAAGTACTGTTCTAAAGGTCAACTGACGTCACCTGGAGGCCTGAAAACCTTGTGTCAGGTTACCTTGCAACGTGTAGGGAAAATTTTTCCACCAGCACATCTTTATCGCAATTTGGAATTCTTTAACAAGATTAAACCAAAGGTCGTATGCTTTTGTTTCGTTGTACCACGGATGTGCGAAGTTAACCAAACTGCTTAGTAACTTATTCTTCATTAAACTTAAGTAATTTCTGATTATATCTTTGTTAATTAAATTGGTTTAATAACATTAACGTCTTTGTGAGTTAATTGATTAAGTTTTGATCAATTGCTGAGTTTAATTTAACATTCTAAATTAATTTATTTATTGGTTAACGAGGTATCATCGAGGTTTTAGTCATCGAATTGATAATAAGTGGCTAGTTATCTTTTGATCTTCAATTATTAAATGAGCACTTATTTCAGTTTGGTTATAAGGTTTGTACAAATTTTATTGGATTAATCCTTGAGACGTTTTGTATTTATATTTTGATATTGATTTTGATCGGGTAATTCATTTATTTTGCTTTATCTTAATTTTGATTCGCGTGACCGTTTGATAAATTTTGCATTTAGTTCGAGTTCAAATTAGTTTAACGCGCCGTCGTTTTGCAATTGAATTTAGCTAATGAGAATTAACATTGGTTAATGTCCATTCAGTTATTAGTTTACTTACTGTATATAAACTCATGATTGTTTTATGCTTCGATTACAAGTCTGTAGTAAATATTGTGGGGAAGCAAAACTTATTATTTGCTCTAATAGCAATGGTTTACATGTTGATTGTACCTCTGTAGATTTTGATTATGATTTTGTAAGTACATGGCCTGTTGTTTTAACTAATCTGATCTTTGATCTGGTTGTTAAAATAATTAAGTATTTCCTGGCAATAATTCACGAATGCTGTTCATTTTGTGATAATTTTGAGCTGAATAGATTTAAAGTTCTCTCCGTAGTCTTGACTATTATTTCTCCCTTTAAACTAATGTTAGTGTGTCCCAAAACATTAAAGTTTCATAAGCAAAAGCTTCGTTTTCTGGGCACTGGCGCCCGCTTTAGTTTATCTGCCCCGGTCCTGCAAGCAGATAAGTATTATCTTCGAACCCCACCCAATCGACTGTAGCTGCCGAAGCCTTTTGCTAGCCGACCAACGCAGGACGGAACTTATCTTCAACGGAAGGTGGCAAAGGTACCGTGAAAATCTATTATTACGCGAACTAGTTTGTGTTTTTCCAACGTTTGTTATTCAAGAAATTTACAAGATTTTAGATGTAGACGATAGCCCTATATTTTAAACATGTAAATATTGTAATATACTGATAAACATTGTGAAAAAAAAAGTTATTTAATGTAAGCACCCAAACCTTTCAGCCGACATTCGGTTCAATCAAAATTTATTAGAGCAATCAAAACCGTGGATTACACATATCATTCAGCAAATTAAATTAATCAGGTCAATCAAACCACGAAAGTGTGCTCTA
The DNA here is from genome assembly GCA_963082805.1 of Hemicrepidius hirtus. Lineage (NCBI taxonomy): Eukaryota > Metazoa > Arthropoda > Insecta > Coleoptera > Elateridae > Hemicrepidius > Hemicrepidius hirtus. Next base: position 9,979,815 of record OY720165.1, read on the forward strand.
ATTACGCAAAAACTGCGAATTAAGGCGATGGAGATCAACACCTGACTATGACTCGTTTGGGAGACCGCCTGACGACCTACATTTAAATTTTATACGAAAAATTCAAAGTCTTGGATTTACAATTCTAAAATTTTGCAAGATTTTTTTAACTCTACTGTGTGTGGTGATTACTGATTAGTGTATTTAAACTACTAAAAAGTCTATAGCACCTTCTGGGAGTTCATGCCGCTGATCAAGTTCAGCCTTCTGGTGTTGGCCTCCCTCGCCTGGTATGATGCTGACCCCTGCGTTCTCAACCCCGGAAATGTTTTTTTTAGAAATCGATTAAGTTATAGAAATAAAAGGCGTTTTACAAAGGGGTAGAGATATTATATCTACAACTAAAGTAAATTTCATGTACTTGCCAAAGCGTTTTTGAACCTAGACTAAAATTATAAATATATCTTTAAACAGGACATGACTTGGAGTTAACGGAGCCTTCCACGGGGATCTCCTGCCTACTTTCAAAATCATAGAAAACAAAAAAAAAACATTTTAAACAATAAGATTGTGTTAAAACATATTTTATTATCTTTATTTTATTCAGCATTTTTACAAAACTTCGATAGCTTAAAATATAGGGATTATTTTTATTTTAAATTTTATTCTACATATTTACAGAACATCAATAATTTAAAATATAGGGTTTAATTCTATCAGATACATCCATCATCGCATAAATTGCATTTATTACAAAAGTTGGAAACTTACATACTAACTCGCGTATTAACATATCATCGCGATAAACTGAGTTTGCTTTATTTCGAATAAGTTCATCGGATACATTTACATCTATGGTAATTGCAACATGGTCCACAATGTCCTCACAAAACTTATTAAAAGCTATTTCCGCACTGTCCAGAGAATTCATCTTAGCAAATAAAAAGTGTTGCACTTCACACAGTCGTAACAGCGTTGACTCAGCGATGCAGAGTTGCAACTCATTGTCTAATTTAGATCTGAACTGCACGAGTTTATTTTGAAAACAGAAAACTTCATAATCTTCCAATTTTATTTTACTAGCGACACCATCACGAAGATTTATAAACACTTCATGTAGTTGTTCGATAAAAGTATTAAATGTTTTTGATGTAAAAATCACACCATTTTCAAGTCCCAGCATTAAAATTCTGACACTCACTTGAAAATTGTTGAACGGGTCTAAACCAACTTCTACAAATTTAGAACCACAATTATTTAAAGGGATTCGTGTTTCCGCCAGGAGTCTGAGTTTTTCACGCTTTATTTGCTTTTCGGGTCCACTTAACGCCCTTGTTACACCATATTTTTTCATCGTTTCATTTTCAAAACGTTTGAAATCTTCAGCTTTAGGTTCAAAAACTGGTGATTGACGAAAATAAGGTCCTGGATACGACGACGACGAAGCTGCCTTGGTTCGTTTGGCAGGGTATTGTCCTGGAGACGACGACGAAGCTGTCTTGATTTGTTTAGCAGGACCTCCTTGACGCTCTGTCTGACGTGACGTTGGTGCTTGATAACCATCTTCATGGCAGCGACTATATCTGGAGTACATTTTCGTGTAATTGGTAAAAGTAGACTTTACTAACTTTTTTCAGGCTCTTGACGCGGAAACACAAAAACACTAATGACACCTAAAACGCAAAGATATTAAAACTTGCATCATGCGCATGTTTTTATGCAAATTAAAATCACAGGCCAATCAAACTACGAAATCGAAAAGTACAAAATTAGGTAAAAATTCCTTTAAGATATTTTAAGCTATACAAATCGCTAAGGGGCTTTCCATGTAATCTTTAAGATCAGCTTCAAAATTTCTATTTTAATTACTCTTTCCATCTCTGTTTAAATGTCTGTTAACTCACTCTTACTCATTGAAGGTTCGAAGATGACGTTATGTTTTTTAAACTGTTAAACATGTCTCGACTTGCAGTATTGTATTTCATATTTCCACGAAAAAAAGGGGGCGTAACCTTGAATCAAACCCCGCGACTCGATCAAAATTAATTAGATCAACAAAAATTAATTAGATCAATAAAAATTAATTAGATCACACACACACACGTATCAATTAAATTAATCAGGGCAATCACACACATACACACGTGTCAATTAAATTAATACAGTCGATCAAAGTCACAAATTGCAGAAATTAAGTAGATCAATCAATCAAAATGCAGATAAAAGTGCACAATTAATACCGAATTACGCAAAAAGTGGGCCTAACCCTCAATTAATCAGAGATTATCCGCGACAGGTCACAGGGGACGCTGGGTACGCTGGGAACGCAGGGAGCGCTGGGAACGCTGGGAGCGCAGGGAACGCTTGGGGATCAACACCCGGAGACTGCACTTGCTCAGCTGCACGAACCCCTGAAAGTATTACAGACTTTTTAGAAACCGTTGAAGAAAATTGCTGGCTCGAGACCCCGATCTTCTGTCCCTGCACGCTAGACGTTGTAGACTTTTTCGCGGAAGTTTATAATCAGCATGAAAAATCTGTATCTTGGGGATTTTAAAATGTAATATTTTCATGTTTTTCTAAAGCCTATAAGGGTAAGCTGTGGTTTTACTTTTCGAAAGTTAATTAATATACCCTTACCAAAATTCGTAGGGGCTTTCGCGTGCAGTTCATCATTCGAAAACAGAGCGAGAATGAAAATGAACACCACCAGCATGGACGTTGATTGCGTTTGCCTCGAAGATGATGTAAGATTTTTATTTTTATTTTTATTTATTTATTTATGTATTATTATAGGTGAGTTATCTGCGGACTGTAAGCACCCAAACCTTTCAACCGACATTCGGTTCAATCAAAATTTATTAGAGCAATCAAAACCGTGGGTTACACATATCATTCAGCAAATTAAATTAATCAGGTCAATCAAACCTCGAAAGTGCACCCCAATTACGCAAAAACTGTGAATTAAGGCGCTGTAGATCAACACCTGACTTTGATTCGTTTGGGTGGCCGCCTGAAGACCTACATTTAAATTTTATACGAAAAAATTCAAAGTCTTGGATTTACAATTCTAAAATATTGCAAGATTTTAACTCTGCTGTGTGTGTTAATTACTGATTAGTGTATTTAAACTTCTAAAAGTCTATAGCACCTTCTGGGAGTTCATGCCACTGATCAAGTTCATCCTCCTTGTGTTGATCTCCCTAACCTTGATGCTGATCCCTACCTTCTCAACCTAGGGTTTATTCGCATTCTTCTTACAATTTGAAACATGCATGCTTGAGCCTATACTTTATTTTTTCTAACCACGCCCTGGATGTAAACGAAACCACGTGACAATTTCTAAAACGTCATCTCAATGCAATTTTGTGATTGGTAGTTGTAGCGAGAGGATTTCACCCCTTTACTGTAGGAGTAGTTACGTTCGATTCGTGCGTTAATTGCAGTTGCATTTGTCGTCATCTGTGTATGATATCTGGTGCTTTAGTATTTAGATTTATTTAAAATGGAATTGTCGCCCAGTGAAACTATTCTTTGCACCTATGGTTTAAACTTTCCCGCGCGCTAGTTACGTAAAATACCTACCACTGTAAACGTAGGCTAGAAATGATCACGTGGTTTTGTTTACATCCAGGCCGTAGTTAAAAAAAATAAGGTATAGACTAAAATTATAAATATATCTTTAAACAGGACATGACTTGGAGTTGACGGAGCCTTCCACTGGGGTCTCCTGCATACTTTCAAAATCATAGAAAACATTTTAAACAATAAGTTTGTGTTAAAGCATATTTTATTATCTTTATTTTATTCAGCTTTTTTACAAAACTTCAATAGCTAAAAATATAGGGTTTATTTTTTTTTATTTTAAATTTTATTCTACATATTTACAGAACATCAATAATTTAAAATATAGGGTTTAATTCTATCAGATACATCCATCATCTCATAAATTGTATTTATTACAAAAGTCGGAAACTTACATACTAACTCGCGTATTAACATATCATCGCGATAAACTGAGTTTGTTTTATTTCGAATAAGTTCATCGGTTACATTTACATCTATGGTATTTGCAACCTCGTCCACAACGTCCTCACAAAACTTATTAAATGCTATTTCCACACTGTCCAGAGAATTTATCAGAGTTTTATGCAGAGTTGCAGTTCATTGTTCAATTTAGATCTGAACTGCACGAGTTTATTTTGAAAACAGAAAACTTCATAATCTTCCAATTTTATTTTACTAGCGTCACCATCACGAAGATTTATAAACACTTCATGTAGTTGTTCGATAAAAGTATTAAATGTTTTTGATGTAAAAATCACACCATCTTCAAATACCAGCTTTAAAATTCTGACACTCACTTGAAAATTGTTAAACGGATCTAAACCAACAGCTACAAATATAGTATACCACAATTATTTAAAGGGATTCGTATTTCCGATAGGAGTCTGAGTTTTTCACGCTTTATTTGCTTTTCGGGTCCACTTAACGCCCTTGTCACGCAATATTTTTTCATAGCTTCATTTTCAAAACGTTTGAAATCTTCAGTGGTAGGTTCAAAAACTGGTGATTGACGAAAATAAGGACCTGGTGACCCCGACGAAGCTGTCTTGATTTGTTTAGCTGGACCTCCTTGACGTGGTGTTGGTTGTTGAAAACCATCTTCATAGCAACGACTATATCTGGGGTACATCTTCGTGCAGTTAATAAAAGTAGACTTTACTAACTTTTTTCAGGCTCTTGACGGGGAAACACAAAAACACTAATGACACCTAAAACGCAAAGATATTAAAACTTGCATCATGCGCATGTTTTTATGCAAATTAAAATCACAGGCCAATCGAAAAGTACAAAATTAGGTAAAAATTCCTTTAAGATATTTAAGCTATACAAATCACTAAAGGGACTTTTCATGTAATCTTTAAGACCTACCTCAAAATTTCTATTTTAATTACTATTTACTTCTCTGTTTAAATGTCTGTTATCTCACTCTTACTCATTGAAGGTTCGAAGATGACGTCATGTTTTTTAAACTGCTAAACACGTCTCGACCTGCTGTTTTTGTATTTCATATTTCCACGAAAAAAAAGGGAGTGTAACATTGAATCAACCCCGCGGCTCGATCAGAATTAATTAGATCAATAAAAACTAATTTCATATTTCTAAGAAAAAAGGGGCGTAACCTTGAATCATCCCCGCGGCTCGATCAAAATTAATTAGATCAATAAACATTAATTAGATCACACACACACACACACGTATCAATTAAATTAATCAGGTCAATCAAGATTAGATCAATAAAAATTAATTAGATCACGTATCAATTAAATTAATCAGGTCAATCACACACATACACACGTGTCAATTAAATTAATCCAGTCGATCAAAGTCACAAATTGCACAAATTAATTAGATCAATCAATCAAAACACGCATCAAAGTGCGAAATTAACACCGAATTACGCAAAAAGTGGGTGTAACCCTCAATTTAATCAGGTTAGGCAACCAGCGACCACAAATTAAACAAGAATTTAATTAATCCAGTCAATCAAAGTCACATATTGCACGAATTAATTAGATCAATCAATCAAAATGCATATAAACGTGCACAATTAATTAGATCAATCAATCAAAATGCAGATAAAAGTCCACAATTAATACCGAATTACGCAAAAAGTGGGCGTAACCCTCAATTAATCAGAGATTATCCGCGGATTAGGTCATTGACCCCGCGAATTGATGACTCAGAGCTCGCTTACTTCTACTAATACTTTATTTAAATATTTCTTAAAATATTTAAGATACGTAAAAAGATTGTCGTAGATAACGAATATGATACACCATTTTCAAAGAATTTATGAAATTACATAAAATCGATCAACTTGTCAATGCATCACGAATCAAATTCGTTAATTTGTGTTCCCATGTCATTATTCAATTACCATGGTAACGAACTAACTAATTATTTTAAAATGTTGTTATTTGCAAAACGACACACAACCTTATTTGTGGTTTTGTGACTACATCCTACATTCAGAAGATAATAATAAATGAAAAGCACGTAGAAGAAACCAGTGATGGAAAATGATTTAATTGTACTACCTAAGTACTTACAAGACGATCGTTTCCCCACTTGCAACTGTCACTGGTTGAGTTAACAAAATTCTTAAAGCTATACACAAATTTATATACAAAGCTTCCAAATTATTTGCATACATATAATTTAATGTAGGTATATAACGGATTTTCAAAATTCTTTATTTCTGAACGAAATACATCTTTAAAAGAAATTAATTCATTAAACAATTCAATAGATGTTAGGTATATCTCTATCTTGATCTTTCAGATAAATTTCTAGGTCATTACAATTTCTCCTTAGTATTTCGTCATCTAAATTTGGTAAATTATTTAAATTATATAAAAAATTAAAATAGCTGTTGTGAGTTGTTAACTGTTGGTATCTTTCTTCTAATGCATTAACTGTAGTGTCTAAAAAATTAATTTTAAACAAATCTTTTGAATTTTGTGGTGTTTCGTCCTCGTGCTCATAATCGAAGTGTCGTTTCTGTTTTCTTTTACATATAGTAATGTTGCAACAGCCGAGCTGAGCGCACGTACCCAGTCCGCTGTCCGCATAAAACTTAGCGAAGTAAATTAGCGTTCTCATAGAAACCAAAATGCCTGCTGATACAAGAGCGAATAAAGAACAAATCAAAGAAACTATCAACAGTGTCTTTGATGATGCATGGAAAGCCATGCTAGTGAAGTCAATAAGTGAAGTGGTGGAGAAAGCGGTTAATTCTAGAATAGATGAACAGGAAGCTAGGATATCTAAAACGGAGACTGAGTTGGACAAGGTAAAAGCAGATATAGCCATACTTCAACAGGAAAACAATGGGCTGAAAAAAGAAAATGAAAAAGCGGAGCAATATTCCAGACGAAACAAATTGTGCATTTTTGGTGTGCGCGAACTACCAAATGAAGACACAGAGGTAGTAATACTTAAGATATTTGAAGAAAAAATGGGAGTTACACTTAATCCAGGCAGTATCGATAGAACCCACCGTGTGGGAATCAAGCGGGGAAATTATCCCAGGCCAATTATTATTAAATTCACCTCCTATAAGTTTAGGTCTATAATCTTTAGAAGTAAAAGTCATTTAAAGAACACCGGTATCACTATAAAGGAAGATTTGACCAAGGAACGCCTCAAACTAGTTAATCAAGCATACGAAAAATTTTCGAAGAAGAATGTCTGGACATCTGATGGAAAAGTTTTTGTGAAACACGGCGAAGATAATAAAGTTAGCGTCATAAACAGTATCGAAGATATGAACAAAGTTACAATAGCTACGCAAGCATAATTTAATAATATAATAGTCTGTTAGTTTATTAGTGGGAGTTAATGTGATTAGTGATATGGTTTTTGGTTTTGTTTATGATACGGACATCGGACGGGGAGAGGCAGTATCAGTAAGACTACATCAATTTTTCATTTCTTTTTATTGTGTGTATTTAATTTTCTTCCCCTGTTCTTATAGTTAGTAAATTAGAATAAATTCATCAATTATAAGCAACTTGAACTTAATTAATAATTTCTTAGTATGAAATTTAAGGAACTTAGTATTTACTACCAAAATGTTCGCGGTCTCAGAACGAAAACAAATAATTTCTTTAAAAGTCTGCTTGCGGTAGATTACGATATCATCGCAATAACAGAGACCTGGCTAGATTCCGATATCTACAATAGTGAACTATTTGATACCCGCTACAATGTCTACAGGTGTGATAGAAATAAATTGCTGGCAAATAAAAGCCGAGGTGGAGGTGTAATGATAGCGGTCAACAAACGTCATCAATCAAAAATAATTTTAACTAAAAGAATAATGGAAGCCGTAGCAGTACAATGTAAGGTGTATGGAAAAGAAATTATAGTAAGCGTGGTGTATTTTCCTCCGAGATCTCTCAAGGTTAAATATTTGGAATTTTTTGAGGAATTCGAAAACAATGAGCAGTATTTGGGAAAGGACCTAATAGTCGTAGGTGACTTTAATATGCCTGATGTTGACGGTAGAGATTATGCATTTGCTAACGGTAATGAGTTAACAAAAGCACTGCAAACATTCATGAATATCTTTAATATGAGTTCATACAATAATATTAAAAACATGCAAAACAAAACATTAGATCTTGTCCTTAGTAATATTAACATTCAGGTAGATTGGGAAATTCAGCCAATGGTGTCGGCTGACATTTATCACCCTGCAATAATTATAAATAGCGTAAAACACTGCAGTAGTACGAGTTGTTCACCGACTGAAGTAAATTATAACTACAATTTCAAGAAATCAAATTTTTTGGAGATGTATAACTTATTGAGAGAAACAGATTGGAACATTCTCAAAAACTACACTGATGTAAACGAAGCTACAAATAAATTCTATGAATTACTCTACACTGTTATAGATAAAAGTGTTCCTAAATTTCAACAAAAAAAGAGATATAAGCAATACCCGACTTGGTTTACATGCGAAATTATACATGATATCAAACATAAAAGATACTTTCATAAACATAGAAACAAATCAGACTACCATCTACAAGAATTTAAAAGGCTGAGACAATTATGTAAAAGCAATATCTCAATAGCTTATAAAAATTACATCGCATCCCTAGAATTGCACATTAATGACAATGTTAATAACTTCTGGAACTATATTAAGAATAAAAGGAAGGACACAAATATTCAGCAAAACTACTATTATCAGAATGAGAAAACATCAGAAATAAAAGATGCTGTTGGATTATTTGCAAACTACTTTTCATCTGTATATAACAATAATTCAAGTTACAACACTCAGAAACTAGAGTCAGAGGCCGAATGTAGTGTCATGAATACACTTGTGGTGCAGGTTGTAGAGATGAATGATGTAGATAAGGCACTCGAGCAATTGAAAGGGAAAAAGTCCGCTGGTCCTGACTTAATACCAACTTACATTTACAAAGCATGTCATGAACTATTTAAAAATCCTTTGTGTATCCTCTACAATTTAGCTTTGCGAACCTGTACATTTCCTGACAAGTGGAAAGTCTCGAGGGTAACGCCAATACACAAATCTGGATGTAAATCAGATGTTGCGAATTACAGACCTATTTCAATATTATCAGTTCCAGCTCAAATCTTAGAAAAGATTATTTGTCAAAAACTTTCGTTCTACTTAAAAAATTGGATATCGGTGAAACAACACGGTTTCATGAAAGGTCGCTCGGTGGATAGTAACCTGATAACTTTTGTAGATTTTATTAGTAAAACGCTAGACAGAGGCGTACAATCAGATATCACCTATACTGACTTCGCTAAGGCCTTCGATAAGGTTAACCACGACTTACTTCTTCAAAAACTTTTTGAATCGGGATGTAACATAAACTTGGTGAAATTCTTTAGCTCTTATCTACGAAATAGATATCAATATGTTCAGTTACATGGAACTACTTCAGAAAAATACTTAACGGCGTCGGGAGTACCTCAAGGGAGTAATTTAGGACCTTTATTGTTTTTGGTGTTTATAAACGATCTGCCCAACCATATAAATTATTCTGAAGTATTACTATTTGCAGATGATCTCAAACTATTCAAAGAAATTGAAACTGAATACGATTGTGAATTATTACAGAAAGATATAGATGCTATTGTAAATTGGAGCAACACAAATGATTTGAAGCTTAACGTTAGCAAATGCAAAATTATGACACTCTCCTTAAAAAAAAACTATATACTCACAGACTACACAATGAACCATGAACTACTAGCACGTGTCCAAACTCATAAAGATCTAGGAGTAATTTTTAATTCTCAGTTAAAATGGGATGACCATGCGAATTACATAGTGAATAGTGCTACAAAAAATCTAGGCTTTCTGATACGCAATACTATGGATTTTACGAATATAAATTGCATTAAACTACTGTTCAATAGCATAGTTAAATCAAAATTAGAATTCGCTAATAAGGTATGGAATCCCAGTATTGCTTTATATCAACAAAAAATTGAAACAGTCCAAAATAAATATCTTAAATACTTACATTATAAAATCCATAATCGCTACCCTGAATATGACGAATATGAAAATGTTAGACGTCAGGTAAAAATTCTGAAGTTAAGTGAAACACGGGAAATATCTGCGATATTGTTTATGCATAAGTTAATTAACAATAGAATTGATTGTCCAACACTACTAGAACTGGTTAAATTGTACACTCCAACTTATAGATGCCGACCTCGTGATGTATTTTATATACCATTTTGCAGAACTGATCTCAGGAGAAATTCATCGTTGGTAAAAATTTTATCTATTACAAACTCAATTCTAGCTAGGTCGGATATAAATATTTTTGACACTTCAGCAATTAGATTCAAAAATCAGGTTTATAAACATTTCATCGCTAGACACATATAATTATAGGTTGAGGAAGGGTTGCTTATAACTTATAACTTATAATTTCTAACATTTTTAATTTTAATTACTGATACAGTAGTAACTTAATTCCTTTTAAATTTAATTATATTATGTAGAACATAATATTGTTTGCAGGCATTACTTATTTATGTTATTTTTTGTTATATTTCTTAGTGGAGACACAGGTGTTATAATAGGGCTAGTGCCCGTTACACTTGTAAATAAATAAATAAATAAATAAATAAATAGGCATATCGGTTACAAATTTAGCTGGTATTTCAAGTAGATTAGCCAATTCCTTGGAGACTTCTAATAATTTTTCAAAATTTTCATCTGTACGGTAATTTCTTACGTATGTGATTATATTTTTAATAGCTTTTAATGCAGTTCCAATATCTGTTCTTATATTTTGAAGCATTTTGCTGACAATATTTATCCTATTCAGTAAATCATAACAAAGTACTAACGAGCATACAAATTGAAATTTTTTAATTTTATTACATAAAACTCTGGCCTGATGTCTACTTAGATGATCTATTTTTACATCTTCCTGGAGCTCAAATAAAGCATCATATATTTCACCAATTTGATACCTTAATGGTTTAAGTGCATTAACACGAGACTCCCATCTTGTTTCCGACAATGGTTTAAAAGTCAGATTTGAAATTAATTTGTTTAAAACGTCCCATCGCTTTGTTGATGCCAAAAAAAAATTATAAATTTCCTGTACCGTTCCAAAAAAGTCATAGTTTGGTGATTAATTTTTACTGCGTCCATATAAGTAGGTATGTAAAAATACAGATATTGTATAGTTTTTAACGCGTAACGGGGGCGCATTCCGCGGCGCCCCTTTACATGTTGCGCCCCTATGCGACGCTTACCGCGCTTACCGCCTAGCGCCGTCACTGCCGAGAACCGATTTGATGCGTATTCTTTAGAAGAAATAAAGCAAAGTGTTAAGAAGAGTGTGCCCATAAACACACAAAAAACCCACGCAAGTATTTGGCAACAATTTATGACGTTTTGTGAAATCAGACAGTACGAACTGGCTGCTGGAACAACCGCAGAAGAAATTGCAAATATCTTAGAAGATTGGGCGTTTAATATGAAAAAAAGAGTTGGAGACGATTATAAGGAAGCATGTGTCAAAACTATCTGGAACACGACCGCAAAAATTATACAAGAACGATATTTGAAAGATTTCAATCTAGTTTTGGATCCGTTCTCGCACATTACTTTTAAAGCAGCACGAGACGCTCGTGATACAAAACGGAGAAAACTACAGGAAAATCTAAGTAAAAGAAAACAAGCTGCTCAATCCTTACCTTTTAGCAAAATCAAAGAAATGGCTGATGCTTGGGACGAAAACACGCCAGAAGGATTGCAAAGAAAATTTTTCCATATTTGTTCCTTCGAGTTAGCTTGGAGGGGTAACGAGGCTGCAAATTGTAAAGTGCAATATTTTCATGAAGAAACTAACAGTGAAGGAAATTCAACGAAAAGACTTGAATATAACCCAATATTTTCAAAGACAGCACAAGGCGGTTCAAAGAACCTAACTAGTAGCAAATGGTTGATTGAAAATTTGCAGGAGCAAAATTTCTGTCCTTTACGACTTTTCAAGAAAATCATGGAAAAACGTGCTGAAACTGTAACTACAGATCGTTTGTTTTTGACAGTAAATCCCAATTGGAGAAATGGTAATTGGTTTAAGAATATGCCATTAGGGATAAACAGCATTTCGAAATGGATCAAAATATCAGCAGAAAAAATTGGGTTGGATACTAAAAAGTTCAAAATAAGCAATCATTGTCATCGATTATGACGATGATTAAATGGAAATTTTGGGCAGCCAAAAAAAAACACAATTTTAAATGATGCAAATATAGCTATTTTCCTAACAAGTGCAGAAAATCGATTTTTCCGCACGCAAATGCCGTTGACAGCACGACGCGTAGCGGAGTGGTGTCAAGCATTTAAGTGCGGAAAAATAGGTTTCTGCACGTGTTAGGAACAATAGTTTTTCTACTAGCGTGCGGAAATTACGTTTTTCCGCACGCTAGTAGAAAAACTGGTGCGGAAAAATCCTTTGCCGCACGGTGCGGAAAAGTGGATTTTCCGCACTAAAAAATGTGCGGAAAATGCGTTTTTCCGCACGCTAGTAGAAAAAATATATATTTCGATCCTTAAGGATCTTCTTCAATATTATTAAAACATTATAAATGATCTGTAAGAGATATAAAATCGATAAGTGAAAGGTTCATAGTAAAATATAAAATTTGTGATTACCTGTTAAAACGAAGACAATTAACACTTATGAAATTTGATACAATTAATAAATTGAGTTTATTTAATCCATTTTATTGTTTTTTGAAACTGATCCTCCATCAATTATTGAAAAATTTTAGCGATTTTAAAAGTTTTATTCTAGCAAGTAAAATGGCAGAACATTCAATTGCCAAATGTTTTAAAATTTGATAAAATAGTGAATATTTGAACCAATATAGTAATAGAAAACTATTCAAAAATGATGTACACTACACTTCAAAGTAAGTTTCTGTTATAATAAATTGTGATAAGCAATATTTAAATTTTCAATATCAGTTTTGTAATTAATACTATTGGGACTCTTTTTTATTTCAATCATTTCAATTAACATTCTTTTTTTTAAATTACTTTCGGTTTGCAATATTTTTGGGGAGTCAAAATTAAATTTGTGAAGAAATTCAACAGAGTGATCTGATAATGCCGTGTTAGGTTTATTTGGGGTTAATAATTTAGTTTTAATAGAGTTTTTATGTTGAGTTATTAGTTTTTTTTAAAACTGTTTAGTTTGTCCAATGTAATTGGCTTCACAATCTATACAGTTGATTTGGTAAATGACATTTGATTTGTTATGTATATCGGTTTTATCTTTTAAATTGTTGAAAAATAAGTTTCCTATTGTGTTATGATTTTTATATGCGACTCGGAATTCTGATTTTTGTAAAATTTTTTGTAATTGAAATGATAATTTAGGTATGAAAGGTAGGGTTATAAATTTATGAGAATTATTTAAGTTTTGATGATTATTAAAGTCTTGACCTAAGAAATTGGGTTGAAGTTCGATTAAAGTATTATTATTTTTATTTTGTAAAGTTTTTAATCTTTTTTTAATATTTTTGTTGATGAAGTGTATGGGATAATTGTTGTTCATTAACATTTTTTTGATTTTTTCTATGTTTTCTTTATGATACTTTTCAGACGATAAAATGATGGCTCTGTCAATTAAACTGTTAATGAAATTTCCATTTAATCATCGTCATATTCGCTAAAACAGCCGTAATTATTCCTTCATAAATTGTCATCGATCTTCTGCTGTCTCTGCATTAGCAAAAAAGGGCATCGGAGAACAACAACTAATCAAACTAACTGGGCACTCAAATAGTCAATCCATTAAACCTTACCTTCAGTTGGATTCAGAGCACCATTTGAATCTTGTCAACAGTCTGAGAGGTGCAAGTGCAACTGGTAGTATAACGTCAAATATTACTGAAAACATGGCATCTACTAGCAAAATTACGCAAGATGAAAAAGGACCAACAGTTGTTTACCAAAATTGTACATTTCATATTGTCAATAATAACACTAATAATAACCCTTAATTATATTAATTTAAAAGACTTGCGTTTTGTAAATTTGTTTAATAAATTTTGCCTTTACTTTATTTACTTATTCGTGAAATAGTCTTGCCGAATACCATTCGAGATATAATTTTTCCTAATAAAATTTGCAGATTGATATACTCGCGTTGGTTGCTTGGCAATTCTGTTCAATGCATTGAAACAAAACCACTCGCCTGGGCGGCTCGTGGTTTTGATACAATGCATTTCACAGAATTGCCAAGCAACCAACGCTCGTAGCAATCTTCAAATTTTATCGGCAAAATTATATCTCTTATGTTATTATAAACGATAATTCAACGTTGCCATGCCAATCTAGTGGAAATTCCACGTTGCCATAACATACTTGCAACCACAACATACTACTAAAAAAAACAAATTTTGTTAAACGTCATGAAACGTTGAATGTTTGTTGAATGGGAATGTTTCAGAACGAGAAATTGACGAAAATGTTATTAAAAGTATACCTAATGCAAAAATACGAAAAAGAGCAAGGACAGTGTCTGGAGACAGTTTATGTCATTTTGCGCCGAAAAAAGTACACATTCGATCGAGAGACTCCAGTATCCGAACTTGCATTCATTTTGAAAAATACTATTGGTTTCGAGTATTTTTATTCGAGAGATATTCTCCCTAAAGAGCGAGTGAAATTAGACAACGTGTTTGAATGAAAATTATCCGGTTAATTTTTAAGCACGAATGGTATTACACCGGATAATTTTCATTCAAACACGTTGTCTAATTTCACTCGCTCTACGAGCTCGTGAAATTATTAACAACGTGTTTTCATGAAAATTATCGGTAATTCATCGTTTCATCCTTTACGGACATCATCAGATGCTTAAAATATTACAAGTAACTATCTTAAGTAATAAGCGAATAAAACACTTACCAATTAATTAAATTATAACTTAATTAGTTAAACTTAAACTTTGTAAAAGAAATATGTGCAATAATTAAAGATGATATGAAATCATGATATGACAGTATGATATTGTGGAAGATTGTGAATTACCATAATCTGTCCCAAAGTTTTCCATTCGAAGTAAAAATAAGAAGAGTCAAAGACTCAACAAAAACAGAAATTAAGAATTCTTCAAATCAGAAAACTTGAAACATGTCGAGTAAAACACAAAAAGGCCTAAGCTGAAAGAAATAATTTATCCGAAGTATTCAAACTAAGAACCTAGCGGTAACAAGTTGTAACTATAACTTACGATACAGAAAACTGTAAAATAACAGAAAACTATGTCTAGTAGTAAAATGAGAACTTTTATATCCTAAAAAATTTAATTATTAACAAAATAAAATCATGTAGAGAAAATTGAACAAAAAAAATGAAAAATAATCGTTTTAATTATATTTCCAACTAGAAAAAATAAAAATAATAAAAAAGGAAGCTAGACAATAAATTAACGACAATGTAAATTGTAATTAAAATTTGGCAACATTTCAAGCTAGCCTCAAAGGCAAGAATTAGGAAGTATAGAGGAAGTTGTTGTGTATATTTTAAACATGATTGTTTCTTATTAAGTAAGTTGAGAAAATTTAAAGTATAATCTCAGTATTTTATGGTACTACACAGTTACACAACTTAGGGAATAAAGAAGTTTAACAACAAAATAATGGATAATATGGAAACAAATTCTGGTAAGTAGACAGGCTATTTACAGGTATTATCATAATTAAAAAAATAATTTGACAAGTAGCTGCAATGGCTGATTTGCGGAAAATTGCTCGAATGCAATTCTTCAAACAGCAATTGTTTGGAAAACAATTGTTGGACGTCGCAATTGTTCGAAACGGTAATTCTTCAAAATGCAGTTGTTCGCTAACAACTGTTTGAAATGCAATTGTCCAACAGCAATTGTTCGAAAAACAATTTTTCGACGCCACAATTGTTCTAAACGGCAATTATTTGAAAAGCAGTTTTTCGATAGCAATTGTTCGAAATTCTTTTTAGAAGCTGAAAATTCTTCAAGTTAGTAGCGGTTAGTAAAGCAATGCGCATTGCCACGTTGATTACCTATAGGTAGTAGTACCTCTACTACTTCCAATACTTGGAATTTTTTTATTTACCTTTAGACATGTTGCTTTCATGAAAAATGCGTTTTTATTATACAGGGTGGAATGCGAAATTGGAAACACCTTTTTTCTTGGAAGTTATTATAGATAGCGAAAAATTGTTTAAATAAAGTTTTTAGTACTTTGAAGAAGCTAACTAAATCTGTATACATTTAATAATAATAATAATAATAATAATAATAATAATAAGTTTATTATTAGCATTTTTGCTAGTTTGTTATACAGATACTATATACACAACACAAAACAGGTAGTAACGTCAAACAAGTCAGCTCCTCATTAAATATATACAAAGCTCCCTTTTGAAAGTTCTTAAACTAGTTGCATTTTTAACATTTTGTGGCAGTTTATTAAAGGAACGAAGTAAAAAAAAGTTTAATTTTCGTAGATATTACCATATTTGTACTTTTTTTAAATGGAATACCCTGTATATTATTACACTAGTTAAGAGAAAATGATTTTTGCTTTAAAAAAGTTTAAGGGTTCTTACCTTCTAAACTTGATAGTTTTTGAGATATTAATGAAAATATTTAAAAATGTTTCTTCTCAAAATAAAGTGTGCGTTGAAAACAAAATTACTATTAAAAATAATGTACAAAATAAACAATTATTTTATTGTCGTAGTAGCTCATAGATACATACAAAATAAATGTTATCGAACTACAAAAAATATTCAAATTTTTTCGGGTTAATATTGCAATATGCCAATACATCAACTTCTAAATTTTCATTTATCTCACGTGTTTCGTAATTCCTTAATACTGATCCAGTGCTACGCAGCTATCTTTCTAATTTGAATAAATACGAATAGTTTGGATAAAATACAATACAAAATAACTTAACTGTTAACAAATTTTGTTTTCAACGCACACTTTATTTTCAGAAGAAACATTTAAATATTTTCATTAATATCTCAACAACTATCAAGTTTAGAAGGTAAGAACCCTTAAACTTTTTTAAAGCAAAAATGATTTTCTCTTGATTAGTGTAATAATATACAGGGTATTCCATTTAAAAAAGTACAAACATGGGAATATCTACGAAAATTAAACTTTTTTTTAAACAAATTTATACAGATTTAGTTAGCTTCTTCAAAGTACTAAAAACTTTATTTAAACAGTTTTTCGGTATCTATAATAACTTCCGAGAAAAAAGGTGTTTCCAATTTCGCATTCCACCCTGTATAGGTAGCACCGTTTCGGCCAGTTTGACAATAAAAAAAATATTTTTCTTTTCTATAAAATAAATTATTATTAGAGGTTGCTGTGGAATTAAAGTTTTGCATCTATGAAGTTATTTTGTCGGTGATATTTATGACAGATTAAAATATTAAAAATGTACCTATAAAAGTAAATTTGCAACAGATAAACAACAGAACAAAAATAAACAAAATAGGCACCTAAAAAGGCAAAAATATGCGAAAAACACCCAAAAAGGCAAAAAAAAGAAAAAAGGCAGAAAAAGGTATACAAATAAGCCGCAAAAAACAAAAACGGTGTTGAGACCAGAACTTAAATTTTTCACTTAAAAACGCACGTTTTACTGATACAGTATCAGAGTCAGCGGTATCGGCCAAGCATGGATGTGTAGGTAAAAAAATACAATGAGAGAAATTCACCTCCGATGATGCCATTATACTTATAGACCAATGGGGTTCTTAATACTTCTAAGTAAAACCGTTGTAAGCTTGGCTTTAAGAGAATTAAAATAATAGTAATAGTGAAGAGAAGTGATTTGTACACCAAATTCCTTTCCAGTTACTTCAAAGAGTTTTAATTAATTTTTTTTCAAGTCTCCCAGAAAAAGTAAAAAAAAAGTAAATTTCAAAATTAAGAAATAAATTACAAAAAAATTAAAAAAAAAATAAAATTGTAGGCAGAAAAGGTATTAAATAGGCAAAAACAACAAAACATCAGGTTAAAAAGGCAAAAAAAGACAAAACCGCCCAAAAAAGGCAAAATACAATTTGGGAAGCGGACGTACTAAAACGGATTTGAAATCGGGTCTGCCTTAAATTTCTGAAAAAAGGGCATTTTGCCTAACTATCCGGTTTTTGTTAATGACAATTTACTCATAAGACGTTTAAATTCCACAGTAACAATTCTCGTTTCGAACAATTGTGGCATCGAAAAATTACTTATCGAACAATTGCTGTCTACAATTGCAGTAAACTTTCGGAGACTCTACCTCTACCATCTAGTTGGCAAATACCTACTTGTACATGCTATTGAAAGCAATTAGTATGTACTTGCTATAGTAAATGCTGCTTAATGCTTAAATAAAATTAAAATGTAAAAATTGTATGTAACTTCAACGTTTATTTGTTATAGCACATCATCTATCTACATTCCTGCAAGAATGACATCGGCCGGATATCTTGAATAACTGTACACGTGACCCCGAGCGCGGGTGTTGATAAGGTGAATGCGCGAATCAAAACGCGAAGCCGCTTGGCGTTCAGTTGGTTCAGTTGCCTCTGAAACGTAGTTGTGAGAGTTTGTGTTTTGTTAGTACGCTTGCGTTACATGTGTTTTACGTTCGTCATTGTTTACATAATCACGAAAAACTAAAAGCAATTGTTTTCAACTAAATTTTAATTAAAAATCGTTGTAGTTACGTAAAACTGTACCTGTATTTCCACGTATTTGTGTATTTTTATGAAAACGTGGAGTTTTAAAGTGTTATATAATTCGTTCAGTACAAATCATAGGAGTAGCCCATGAATCATGTATAATATTTGTTGAATTGACGCATCAGCAGTGTTCGACAACAATTAATGCAAAGAATCAAATCTGTTTCATACTTTACGTGCCTATTTTCACTTGTACGGAATAAGCGTCGTCAGTTTTCATTGTTAGTGATTTGTAGATACCCAAAAATAGATTTTTAAATCAGATTGAGTAAGACACGACCATATCAAGCATTAAAACTGTTAAAATATCCTCATTGATAAACTTGTACCATAATTAGTCCATAATATAACGTTGCATTATTGTTGCGCAAGTTACGTGCAAAATCGATACAGCTGCTCTAGATTTTCGTCCCGTGCAACACGTGCGCCTTTAAAACATGTTCACGCAACGCCAATAATCAAACAATTCAGTAGTGAAAACGCTAAATTAAGTTTAAAATGTCGAAAAGTACGGGCTCCGAAATAGACCACATGATAAGAAAATATCCTACATTACTAAATACCTTTCACGTTATGGATAACAACAGCGGATTAAATTCGAAAAAAGACGTGGGTTTAAGAAAGATACTTAGAAAACACATGGAAAGAAGTAAGATGTCAAGAACATCTAAAAGACAACCATACGTGAAGCCCAAGTGTTTTGAACATCGCATGCAAGATACGGAAAAGAATAAAAATGAAAAACTATTTACGTGCCCAATATGTAGGAATGTTTTGGAGACGCCAGTTACAGTTGTTTGTGGACATACTTTCTGTAAAGACTGCTTGAAACAAATTTATAACGGAAAGTGTTTTGAGTGTAAAACAGATATTGAATGCTTCAAAAATACTAATATATTAGTTCAAGATATAGTTGATAAATGGAGAAAGGTGCAGCAAAAAGGTAAGAAATTATTCTAAAATGGTTTTATTAAATGAAACTCTTCTTTTACCAACTTTATGTCGGTGGATCAAGAGATCATTGTTCTTGCAGTATCTGTATCTAATATTTCCACGTTAAACAGAATTAGGCAAGTAGGTAACTTTGATAAATAAAATTCAATGGTTACGTAAAATTACTTTAAAATCCTCTAGATCAGATCTAGAATCCATGAATTTTTACTTTTCGTAGTTTGATTGTTGAATTGGTGTAATTTACTTTTCCTTCCGATTGGATATCGAACTTATACAGAGCGTCAAATAAATTACCTAACTAGAACATAGTAGGCAGTGAACTTTGTTTTTATTCACCCGCTAGTGGTTGAACCCTGGGTTGTACAATGACAAATGACAATTAATTAATACTGGTACACATCACGCTGGTATTCCATAGAAACAAAAGTGGATTTCTGTCCAACGAGGGCGTGTAGTGTAGAAGTAGTTTTAGACGAGACATGTCTCAATGAAGTAACATATCACAGGAACATAATGAGCAGAATTAAGACAGAATACGTCGGCGTATTGGCTACTGCAAAAAGTAGTTATGTATAATACCATAAGGCACGGTCTTTCAATGTCCCATTAATGTTCCTAACAAGGTAATAGCCAAATTTATCCTGCGATCAGCTATTTTCTGTCTTTCAATCGTCCGATAGTCTACGTCATAGGTTAGTTTGGTTATTCCATCAGGTTAAAGCTATCGATTACCAAAAGTACAATAGCCGACAACGAGTTATCGACAGGATAACGAAGAGGAGGTAAACAACTAACCTAACCTCAAACTATAACCATCAAGAAAATTCACGAGAAAATTAAATTTGTTGAGTTTTGTGTTCTGTAGTTTGTTGTGTGAAAGTTTGTATAATGGATGACTTCATGGACGAACTTTTGGAAATAGACTCCTAGACTGAAATGGAACTAAGCTAATGAAATTGTAACTATCTTTGTTTAACTCGCTGATTTAAAATAATGCTATCTTTCTCTCCCAACACCGCGTGTAACTTGGCTATCGCTTGGCTACATATTTTAGCACCAGGGGCACTGCAACAATTAAGAGATATAATACTAATATAATTAGTTGGTTAGCAAGTGTGCGAAAAACAAAAGGCAAAATGCCTTTCTTTAGAAATGGGAAAATTTAAGGCAGACATGATTTAAAATCCGTTTTAGAACGCGCGCTTTCCAAAAATGCAAATTTTGTTTTGCCTTTTTTTTATCTTTTTTGGGCGGTATTGTCTTTTTTGCATTTTTTACGTGATTTTTTGTTGTCTTTCTATTTTTTTATGCTTTTTTTTAACTTTTATTTTGCCTAACTATCCGTTATTTTGCTAATGATGGAAACGCTCAACCAATCTCCGAGTTTGGCACTTATCAGTACGATCTTATGGCTTCACGACAAATAGTGTTACCTACCTTTGGAGTCCCTCAGTGGCTGTTATGCATTTCGTTCATAAATAGCGTTTGTCTATGTTTTAAATAATCCAGATTTATCTTCTACGCTTAAGATTAAAAATTATTTATTTATTTGACTACCTGTGAGAGCTACTCGTAATAACAATATTTTTTTATGTTTCTTCAGTTGACACAAATACAGCCTTGAACTCCCCTGTTCTACGTTTGTCAACGACTTTCAAACACTACTCCACTTGGCATTAAGTTTACTAATATTTGATTCGGTTTTTTATTGGCATTCTAGTTTTTTGTATTTTTCTTATAATACCTACCTACATTGCTTTTTTAACGTTATTGGTATTCAATTTACGCCATAGATGTTACTTTGGTTTTATGCCGATTTGTTTTTATGACGTGCCGAGACGACGAAAGAAGGAACCAAAGTCCATTGCCAAACAAAATAGTCGATTGGTCTCCACGAGGAATGAGAAAGGAAACACGGCTATCAATAAAACATAAAACCAATTCGGAATGCAGTGGGACAGTGGAAACTCTGGAATGAAATGATAGCTGAATGATGGATACTGGGAAGAATGAGGAAGGCGGACAGATGGCTATACTCCATAATAGTATATTATATTATTCGGAGTAGAAATAGTTCTTTTTGTATTGAGCTCATATTGCGGCCGAGGCGCACGCGCCGAGGCTGTGCAAGTGAGCGAAACACAAATAAGACGTTCTACTCCGAACAATATACCGTCTGGGTACTTTCAAAACCGAACATAGGGGAATTGCATTGTAACTAACCTTTATATAGATTGCTGCTCGCCATTTAAACCCACAAGGATGGTAATGGTATGAATAGAACGACAAAAATACAGCGCATCTGATGGTACCAATAAATGTTAGTACTTAGTTATCTTTTTCTGTAAAAAAAATTATAAAATAATGCTATTTTAAAATAATATAGGTTGCTATGATTGTCAACTTTTTTTTATCTGTCAATTAAATTATTTGAAATCAGTCGATGTTTCTGTTATTAATATCAAATAATATGAATAATAACGAGTATTCAGTAGAGCAGAGGGTTTTTATAATAAAGACATTACCATCCTTGTGGGTTTAAATGGCGAGCAGGAATCTATACAAAGATCAGTACAATGCAATTCCCCTATGTTCGGCTTTGAAAGTACCCACTCGGTATACTATTTTTTCTTCAAGTGTAAAAATATTCTGTTGCTGTAAATAAATATTTCCCGATATTTCCTCGGATATTTCCTAAAAAGTCATTTACACAGGACAACGCTCTCCCCTCTACCAACCTTGGGGGCGGAGCTATGGGCAAAATACTGCCGTTGCCATGGATACGTAAACACATTATTGTACTAGTAACATATTTTCATTTTTTGACTATTAACAAAATGACTTCCTTCTACATAGCCAGTTCTGTACAACAATACGGATATTATGATACGCTTGAAGAAAAAAAATATAACACCCAAAAACACATATAGGTATAGTTTGACCATCCAAATCTCGTTTTTTATTTTTAAGGCTATCTGTCAATTTTGTTTATCCCTATGCACTCTTCGTGGAAATGTAAAAACGAAATCAACTGGTCACTGTAAATTGATCAGGCACGTATTTTTGTTAAAATGTAGAATATTGAAATGCTTAAATTTATTCTCAAATTAATAAAATTATTGAAAACGGAAAACACAAACGGAAAACACAAACAGAAAACACAAACGGGAAACACAAACGGAAAACAGAAACAGATTAATTACAAAAAGGCGTTACTGGGATGGTATTACAATCGTTAATAATTTTGAATTATTTTAAACGTCACTTTTTGCAATTTTTAACCAATACATACCTGATAATTACCGTAGGGTTGTCTGATGCTTCATATACATTTCCACGAAGAGTGCATAGAGATAAACAAAATTGACAGATAGCCTTAAAAATAAAAAACGAGATTTGGATGGTCAAACTATACCTACCTGGGTACTTATTATATGTGGGCTATGTAGCATTGGCTATAGCACATCCTTCCGAAATTAGTGCGATAGGACAGTAGGTTACAATGGCGGACAAAAAATGGAAATGCCGACAATAATCTAGTGCTCGTTTTTATTATGTTTAACATTGTAATTTGCTGTTTCATGCCCTACTTAAACAAATGTCACTTTTGAAGCACTTCACTTATTGTGACATTGACAGTTAATTAGTATAATGAAACTATGTAGTGTATAATTCTATAAACATGAAGACTCTTTTACAAAGTAAAAATAAGTGTTTTCCATTTTTTTGTCGTCAATTGTACATCAATTATTCATATTCTACACATACACAAGGCGCAGACCGCGGCTTGATCTACAAGATGTAGCAGTTTCGACAAATCTATTTTTCCTATATTCCCCGTACTGTAGTCTCAGCGTGAAACGTAACCGTTCTTATCTTGAAGCTCAAGTTGACCTATTGCTTAGGTGCGGAACATTTTGAACTCGATTTAGAACGTCTTCTCTTAAATGATTCCGTTCTACCATTGATATTTGTTGTCCGCTTCTATGTGATAAATCCGAGGACAAACCCAAACTATTTCACTAACATCATTTTTTTAGTCTCTCTCATTTTGGGACAGAGTATAGACGCATTTTCGAGAAATATTGTATGCACTTTGCAATTTTTTGTAAAAGATTTTCCAGAGATTTTCTGAAAATATTCCAACATTGTAACTATGTGTGTTGTTAGTAAATACCACAAAACACCTGACTGTCAGCTTATATATTTAATATAAAAGAGGTTAAGTTATCTCTGGTAAATACTTACAGTGGTATTCATAAACAAATTTAGTCGTTACTAACGTGCAACCAGTGGCGAAGCGTGTATGTAACCGTTGTAATCGCCGATTACAGTTAAAACCTTAAAAAATTAAAAAATTATAATAAATATGAGTAATATATTTATAAATAATAATAATTAAAATTACCCACATTAGGTACATAATTAATAAGTATAAGTAATATCAAGAATTTTAAAATAGTCGATTGCCACCGACGGACGCGACGACGTCTTAAATGTTGCTATGTAACCGTAGGTTACTTAAACAGTCTGAAACCGGGTAGATTGTTCGCGCACGCGCACTACGTCCTGCAGGCGTAAGTAAAGCTCCCGCAGTATCCGCTACCTTGATGCGGATACACTGGTACTTGTACTATGTAATTCGGTAATCGGTTCGTGCAGTTTGAACCACTAAACTATTCATACATTTTATTTTAAATAGAAATTTTGTAATCTCCATTCTGATTAATATTTTCTACTAAAAAAAGTAGGGTGAAAATTGCGTACTTTGATTAAAAATGATAGAATGTTTTTGGACGTGTGTAATGCAATACTCGTAGTACATTTTCTTATTAAGATTATTCGTGAAAATTTTTTTTGTAATTTTATAATGCAATCTTAAACTCTCAAGTGCTTTTAAAACGCTTTTAACTAGGCCACACCCACTTTTCCAAAAAAAAAAATCGCCTACGGCGCAATTTTCTTCCTTTTATATTTCACGGTGCGATTACACTTCTGAAGAAGTCACGCCACGCCACTGCGTGCAACTAGTTTAGCCAGGATCAAACCCTACGTATAATTCTACATATAGGGTTTGATCGAGGGTTTGATCCTGGCTAAACTAGTTGCACGTTAGTAACGACTAAATTTGTTTATGAATACGGCTGTATCTTTAAGTTTTATTTACACTTTTCGGAACATGCCAATTTTCAACGCTGACGACCACTGATATCTAAAGATAAACATTTACCATCGCATTTACCTCTAAACAACGCTACTTGTTTTCAAAAATTAACTTGTTTTTAATATTAAAACCAACACTAATAATAACATGTATGTTATCGTCTGTCACGTTTTCCTCCTATGTTCTAGAAGAGGTTTTTGTTTACGAATATTGTGATTACTTACACTTTTTTTAATCTTATCATTAGCAATATTTTGATCCTTTTGATCGTTGTATTTATTACTTCTCCATTGATCCTGTTTGCTATACTTAATACCTATTTCTGAAACTTTCTTGTTGATAATATAGATAATATATTATGAAAACTGAAATTTCATTCCGTCATTGTCTCGATGGTGTTGACGCTAATAGGTTGTTGAACCCAATTGAATAACAACTTTTTTGCTCAACATTTTTTAGTGTATTTGTATGTATGACGTATTATTTTGATCTTTTATACCGAAATAGCAAAAATATGTTTGTTTGTTGTCAATTTTTATGTTAAATTCGGATAACTTTGTTGCCAAAATTATAATCCACAGATAGGTATTGATCAAATTGTTAATACTTGCACCGAGTTGGAGCCTCAGAGTGGTGTTTTCTAGTTTAGTCGCCATACCCTGTGGCTATGCACAATACCTGGTGTAAGTTGGTCTTGGTTGTGATTTCATGTAATTTATTCAAATGGAAGTCGTGTCAACTTGACCAAATTATTTTACACATTCTGTACTTTAATAAAGAATGTTGCAAAGGCTGCCTATGGAATTCAGAAGGCTTGTAGTCACTACCCATCATGGTTATATTTCTAACGAAGAATAAATTATTTGAACATCTTGAAATAATCCTTTCATTATAATACTTTTCCCCTATTTCTGGCGGCGATAATTTTTATTTTTCATTTTATTATAACCATTGATTAATTAACATTATAACTAAATAAGTACTAGTATTCGCATGAAAATTGTATCATTATGTTTTCGTTGGTTCCCCCAAAACAATGATGTACTAATTAGACTATGTATTTGCTGTCGTAACTTTGTCGTAACATTTTGCAGTTCAATTAGTAATTTGCTGGAAAGTTTTTATAAATTAATTTGCGGTACCTACTAGTCAACTACCGTTACTACACTAGATTCAGAAAATAATTGTACCTGATCATTATTTTTAAAAGAATTGAGGAATTACGTAAGAATGTGACAGGTGTTCGATAATGTTTGGAAGTTCCGGTTGCCAATTACAATAACAAGGAAAGACGTGGGCTTTTAATTCTACCTTTAATAGATTGAGTTATATATTTTGCTTTATGTAAGAAGCGATAGAAGCAGTGGTGTAATCGGTGTAATCTTTGTATAATCCCGTATAAAAAAGTACCTATAATATGTATAATCACATTTTAATTTGAAAATTGTACTTAGGTACTACCTCCTCGTAAACTGTGTATTCACCCAATTTTACTATGCGGTGTTTCTAAAGTAGCACGACTTTTACCCGAGATACTGATTGGAAAAATAATACAATTATGTCTTTTCTTCGCTGGTTGCACAATATAATCTGTCAAAAATTTCAATTCTATTTTTTATCCTTTTAAAGAGTGGGTAAATTTCCATATTGTTGATCAATCAAATAGTATTGAACATGGAATTTTTTCATACGCTGTATTCCTCATTCTGACATAAATATCTGTCGTTACGATTTTTTTAATAAGCATGATCAAAAATAATTTTCATCTAGTATAACAGCTGTATTTGTTGGATATAGAAATTTAGAAAGAGAAGACACCTCAGAATGTGCATTCGCGGTGACATAGTACTAATAACAGGCAGCAAAAAAGATTTAAAAGAGAATTTCAAAGTATGGAATGAAGTGCTGACGGATAATGGAGTGAGGCTGAACACACACATTGAAAACAAAAATAATGGTAATAGATGGAGAAAGAAAGGAAGTAGAGGTAAGAATAGACGGAGAAACAATAGAACTGGTGAATAATTTTAAATACCTGGAAGTAAATATAGAAGAGACATGTAACCAAGGCGTAGAGGTAAATAACAGACTGGAAGCGACGAATGAAGTATACCACGCTCTTAAGTAAAGCTTTTATAAATAAAAAAGAAATAAGAAAAGAAACAAAAATGAAGGTATTTAAGGTAATATATAGGCCAATTCTTGCTTATGGGAGTGAATCATGATTCATGGCTGCTGTCAGGAAGAGAGAAAAGCAAGATCAGGGCTGCAGAAATGAAGTACCTATAAACAGGGTGCTGGGAGTTACCAAAAGAGACAGACTTAGGAATGAAGCAATAAGACGAGAACTGAATATTGAGTCTATAGAGGAATTTATAGAATGCAGACAACTAGAATATGGTGGGGACACCTGCAAAGGATGGAAGGAAAGGAGCAAACAGTTGTCAACAATTATTTTTTGACGCAAGAATATATAGGGTTATTCAAATTGGAAGCCCACAATTGGGACCTCGGAAACCATAAAAGATAGGTACGAAGATTGTTAAATTGAGGCAAAGAAATTTAACCTAACTACCTTAGTTGTTTTATTATGGCCAAAAATAGAAAAATGGAAATTACGTTTTTTAAACATACGTTGATTTTGATACCATTGCGGTATAATAGATTTGAAAAATTTTTTGTACCAACCAGCTTATATTCAAAAAACGGAATTGCTATTTTTCTGTTTTTGGCCATAAGCATAACGATTAAACCTATTCCTTTGGATATATTTTCTAACATTTGCGGAAATATTTGCCTTATATGTTGTTGGTGTAGTGAGCGTGGTTCTCTATGTTGTCCGGTTTTCTTACACAAAACTTACTCTGGAGTTATCTATCCGCATAAAGAAGCATTAGAATTTATTTCGTCATACCTTCGGTCATACCCTATTAATATTTCCTTATCAAAACTAAAGTAATTTTCTGGAACAAACTGTCTGTTATAATAGGCACTTTACTTTTACTAATATTGCTGACATTTGACCATAAACATTTTGAAAACTTGCCACGTAACCGCCAAAGTGCCACATAACCGGCTAAGCTAAGCCAAGCCATGACTGACCACAATTTGTTCAAGGAGAAAAGGATCCTTAACATTTCAATTTTCCGCTAGGTTGGATACTAAATGAAACTTGAAAATGCCGCGGTTGTGATGTACATCTGTTACGCATCAAATTTGGGTTATTTTTGCCAAATGGTATAAACTGTCCTAGAAATAAATGCCTTGTAAGTCCTGATGTAAAGTTAATGTTAAAATAACCGTAATGTAAAACAGCTATTTGTAGCATTCTGATGGCCTCCTTTCAGTAAATGAGATGTTGATAATTCAGCGTTCCATTGACCTGTTCTATTAAACTTAAAAATTGTTCTTTTCTCCATATTGGCAAGTTGCGCAAATTTTTCAAAAGGTATAAGTAATACATAATGTTATTTGTCAATTGGCAGTGTATTTTATAAGGTTTTGTTCAGTATTCAGTTGCTTAAGAGAACGTAATATTTAAATTAATTATACCTATACATCCCTTCGTTAAAAAAGCAGGTCAGGGCAATTTGCATTTGTTCATATAGTTCTGCTGAAATCGTCGCAACGGTCTGTTGAATATACCGCAATGTTAATATTACATCACGTTATGTAATGTTCTGCGCAATGCTGCAAAGATTCAGTACAGCGTTTTGTAAGTAGGTCGCCTTTATAGACTTGATTCTGATAAAGACAGATCTGTTAAAATTATCATTTCAAAAATTGTATTTAATGATTGTACTTATTTTACATCCGTTATTCTTATCAAGGTTAACTTAGGTCAGTGAACCGTATCATACACCGTAAGTACTCGCTACATCTTATCGGTCGCCTTTGTTAAATATTTTTGTAAATCTGACTTGTCTGTTTCTATCCTGAATAGTACTTATTTTGGATAGTCGCATATATTCCAAAAAGTTTCTATTTAATGTCGGCCAAGGAATCTTTCTAGAATACTAAACTCCATTCAATTGTAGGAAGGTAAATTAGACGGTTCCACTGGTCTGTCTCTATAGTTGTTTTTGTTTGTGGATAAATTAATAATATTTTTGGGAGCGGCGCGGCGTAGAGCAACGCTAGAGTCGAGAGACTTAGAAACTGCGACCACAAACAATGGTGATTCAAATCCTGGTGCGGAACTGGCAAAACCGCTTTGTCCATGGGTGTTTAGGGACCTGATCACAACGACCACAAACCATTGTGTGTTTACACGACGGCCAACTTATTTCTCAATTTATAACGGCCACCTTGAATCTAATGGGCATTCATGTTGTATGTTCACAACGGCCACCTACTAGATAGAGCAACTGCAAATATTGCATGTTTACACCGGCCACCTGGTTGGTTCGACAAGTCAACCAAAACTTTGTATGTTATAACGGACACAGTTACTATCAGGAAGGTTATAGATTTTTAAATTACACCAATATTTGTTAATCAGGATGAGTACAAAGTTCCGTCTATTATATTCGTTATTTTCAAAGAATTATTTTTCATTTGGTAGAAATATATGGCCAGAAATAAAGAATTCATTGATGATAGGTATTTTCAATTTTTTTTTGGTTCGGGTTTGATAGTTTTTTTATCATTTTTTTCTATTAACTCTCTTTTTAAATAAAATTTTGAAGTTGATGTTTCTGAATGTAGTTTTTATCACGAGGTAGACCACGGTAAAGAAATGTGTAGGTACTAGCCAGACTTCCCCGATACTATACCCGGTGTTCTTATGCAGAATAATAAACCATGTAGGTATTTTTGCCTCAAGAGCCATATAATATATAGGTTATAGATATATTTGAACTTAATCAAAAATTGTATCTACTTGTAAGAGATTATTATTCTAAATATGTAGAAATATCTTGCCTAAAACCGCCTAAAACGAAATTATACTGCAGGAAATGTCATTGAAAAATTAAAAATAATGTTTAGCCAATTCGGTCTATCTGCAGTTCTAATGTCAGATTTCAGAGAATTCACAAATTTTTCAAAAATCAAGGATTATAAATACTTCCACGCCTTATCATCAATAAACCAATGGCATGGCTAAAAGAGCTATACAAAATCACACATTAACATCTAATAATACAATTACATTTTTACACTTTTCTGATAACAAATAGTTATTTTTTATACAAGACGATAAAATTATATTTTATCGACAAGCGGAAAGTGTTTATTAATTTTCGCGAGTCGATAATTAAATTTTATCGTCGTGTATAAAATTCTACTTTTTTCTATAGCAGATGTTAAAAAAATAAGAAAAATTTGTAAAAAAAAACAATTTAAAATTAGATTATATTAAACCCGAAAATCTCAGTAGCAAAGGTTTCCATTCGGTTTCCATGGAGTTTCCAGAAAATTAAACTACTTTATCTATCCTTGCGGTTAAAGTGTTTCTTTATCTACCCTTGCGGTTAAAGTAATACTTGATCAACTATTTTTAGTTGAACAAAGCACACTTTAACATCTGCTATAGAAAAAAATAAATTAAATATTTTGGAAACTTTTGAAATTTATAAACACAAAAAACAACATACCTTTAATGAATGAGCAAATTGAACTCTTAGATTCTCCTTTACTGAAAATTTTGGAATAGATGTCTTTTTTTTAAAAACACTCATAAGCGGCTGACCTCCGACGGGTTGACTGTGGTCAGCTGCTTCACGCAGTGTTAAAATAATAGAATCAAGCAGTTGCTATATAAATCATTTTGCATTTGTTATTAAATATCTTATATGCTTTTGACAATGGCACATTGATGCCGAAGTACGTATAAAGCGAATAAATCTTGTTATTTCCCGTTGAAATCGATATTTTATTTAATATTTATTATTTAATCATGGATTTTAACAAAGTAACGCTTGAGAATGTCAATAAAGTAAAGAACAGTTTGAACAAAAATAAATTACAGCAAAGAAGACACTTACAAAATATTTACAAATACTTACAAAAATACACCAGTTCTTAATTCATTTATTATTTTGATAGACGTACACACGCATACACATAACAGAAATGTTCTATTAACTGGTGCAACAATTTTCTATCAAGATAAGCCAAAAGCTAATTGGAAATAATGGTATACTACAAGAAATTGTTAACAATCGTGAAATTTTAATACAACGCCCAGATGAACCATCGTCAAAACGAAGCATGAAATATTATATGTCAATATTCTGAAGACAGCTGGAAGGTAGAAAAAGAAAAATCCCATTTTAACTGAAATATATTTGAACTGGCTGAATATCCATGTTGCTGCTGATTCCATAATATAAAGTTATTCCTTATAAATAATAATTGTAATTATTGAAAGCTATGCGAAAGGTGGCGTGATCAGTGCAGATTTGGCGCAGATCTGTATGTATATCTTGTGTAGGTATACATCCATTTCAGATTATCGAACTTAAAGTGGGTTCGGTTCACATTGAAACAGTTTTCGGTGAAATGTAAAAATAAATCTTTTCCTCTTGATGATTATGAAAATAGATCTAGTACATGAGGCGTGTGGGGCCAAGTTATTCGGGTGGTAGGAGTTGAATTTAATTATTTTTAGTTGTTTTACTTGGTTTACTTGGTGACAGTGTGATACATCGATTGAAACTGACGAAATAACTTTCACGTTGAGCAAGGTTAGTTACTCAGGTAAATCTATTCGACAAGGTCATCACAATCCGTTTTGTATATCCCTTTCCGTCCGTTTGACCGTGGACAACTAGGAATATATTAAAATTAATGTATCTTTGTGTGTTTGTATGGTCTGTTACTTGACTTCACATTAATTATTCAATATGTTGGAACAAACAAAATCTGTAGCCATTTTTTAAGCGAGAAAACCTCCTATTAAAGAGTATTATTGTTGACTACTAGTTTGTTAAAATTTGCGTAACAAGTCATGTTTCGTGCATA
Source organism: Hemicrepidius hirtus (assembly GCA_963082805.1). Classification (NCBI taxonomy): domain Eukaryota; kingdom Metazoa; phylum Arthropoda; class Insecta; order Coleoptera; family Elateridae; genus Hemicrepidius; species Hemicrepidius hirtus. The sequence goes on from OY720165.1 coordinate 10,011,716, forward strand.
ATACTTTCATTTTCTTATTAATTACTTTAAATGTAATTTGTGTGCAAATATAAGTAAACTATGAAGATTACGTATGTAATATACAGCGTGTTCCACACCTGACGCTCCAGACTAGCTGTTATTTTGTTTAAATAATAACTATAATAATAGGTAATAAATAAATCAATGCCTGCACTATGGAATAAGGGGTTCATCTTTAAATTGGTTCAGCAGCTATCTGAAAGATAGGTATCACTTCGTGGAAATAGACGGTTGCTGTTCTGAAATCGGGAGTTCCTGAAGGTTCCATTTTAGGCCCGTTACTTTTTGTAGGTAATATATATTAATGATTTTAATTTTCAAAATACAGTATTATTTGCGGATGATATTTCACTATTGGTTAATGATATGAATATCAATAATACAGCAAAACATACCAGTGAGCTTGCGGAAATACCAATTTGGATTAATAAAAATGGCTTAGTGTTAAATAAGAAAAATACCGTTTTCATGAATTTTAGTTTATCAAAAATTGAAGATGACAAGACAGTGTTTTTTGGTTAGAAATGATGCGACAACTAAAGTATTGAACAGGTCACAACTACCAAGTTTCTGGGATTACATATTTCCGAAAATTGCTCCTGGAAAGTACATATATAGACACTGTTTGTAAGAAAATATTTTGTAAGAATATAACATGTGCTATTGTCTAAGGCAATTTTAAGATTCTAAGTAGATATATATATGTATTATAAATGTTCTACTTTCACTCTCCTCTCGTATGGTACTATTATATGGGGTTGGTCAAGGGGTTGGTTTAGTGAAATTGGACGTATTTTTAAATTTAAAAAAAAGCTATATGAGCAATGTATGGAATATTAACCCTTCCTTCAATCTTTATTTTTCAACTAGCCTTAATATGCTAAGGCTAAATTAAGTAATTTAACGCCACTAAGCAGTCATCACCTCATCACTCTTATACTAATACCAGAAATATAGACTTGCATTAGAAATTTCAGCGCATAAACTCAAAATATATGAATCGAGCCCTCGAGCCCAAAATACCTAGCTATTAAAGTATACTATACTATAATAAACTACCGTCTGAGTTCAAGGATTTAAATGAAAAACAATTTAAACGTAAATTTAAAACGCCGTTAGCCTGCTTCAAAGTGCACACCCACTAGCGAGTGTGTATAATCGTTGATAACTTCCAAGCTCCAATCTGTACGTACCCTTACAAATCGACCTAGCGCAGCATCGCTGATAATTTGTAGTTATTAAAGACAAATATTTTGAATAAAATTAAAATATGACTTTCGTGTCGCTTGCAGAACAAACGTATCTTTGATTTTGATTTATGCAATGTGGATGTGGTTACGTTATGTAAGTGAAATTGCAGCACGTAGAATAAAAATAGTGCTCGCATATTTTTGTAATATTTCTTAAAGATTGGTTTAGGATTCGTGTATTTAGTCTAGTAATTTTGGCATAAACAAATATATTTTTGACTGTGTGAGTACAGAGCCTACTTCTATACTTGCTACACCTACACGTCTTCGTAAATTTCCGATAATTTTCTTTAAAAATATAATTCATTTTTTTTCAGTGCGCATCTTGCTAACTTCTCAGAATTTTCCGTTCTCAGACTTACTTTTTATTCGGTTGCCAAAACTTTACTGATATATAAAATGTTAGTATAAGAGTCTCACTCACTAAGTACAAAGATATTTTAATTTTGACGACTTTATCCTACTAGAATTACGTCTAGAATTTTCCATGTTGTAAATGCCAGCGTTGATTAAACTTTTATTGGGGAGGTTTTTGGACAGCCTCAACCTTTCTGCCAATTAATTTAAACCGAAGATTACTAATATTGTGTTTTATAAATACGTTAACTCATACAAATTCCGTTCAAAAATAGGTACCTAACCTTTCTGTTTTATGATTTCATTGCTATGGAAGCTAATTAGGTACAGCTTGTCAAACGAGAACTTTCGGTTGACTAGAGGGTGCGCAGTGGCAATTTTTGTTATCAGCAGCGGAGCGCATTTGACTACTAAACGTCGAGCAGAGCATTTCGATGTGATTTCGAGTACACTCCGACAAAAAGTACACGTTGTATGATGGTCTGTATCGTAAATAGGTAAACAACTTGGTTTACTGAGTGTACTTCGGCGAAGTGGAGAACCGAGAGTAAGTGCATCTCATGTGCTCCTATTCCTGTCTTGCTTCCTACTCTGCGCACCTCAACCGAAAGTTCTCGATTGACAAGCTGTACATAAATGTGGGGTAATAAAATTATTTAATTAACCATTTTGTTACATAACGGCTTCTGGTAAACACGTGCTATTGTTTTTTAAATTTATATCTGAATAATTTAAGTTTGGGTAATTCAAGGTCTTTATTGGATCACCAGCATTATCATTGCAAGATACCTGTGATGGCTACTATACTAATAGCAACCGATAAAAGGTTTCTTATTGATTGTAATATGGTTTGTTTTTTGATACTATGTTAATAGCCAATGAAGTTCAATATGTCACGTCAGCTGTACTTCACCATTTTATGAATATCCACTTTGACGTGAATGGAAAATCTTTTATGCTAAAATGAACAATTAATCACAGTAATTATATTTCCCTACTTCACTGCGTATTTAATTAAACAAAAAAAAACGTAATCAAAAGAACAATGTTCAGTTACTACTTTTCGAATTTTAATTAAATTCACACCGTGTGTCTGAATTTGGAGTGAAATTTCCTGCGCAAAAAATCGTTGTTTTAAGGAAACGATAGACATGTAAAAGGAAGTTGATAGTTCCTTTTAACGTGCGTATATCTACATATGATTGACAAACGACTACAATACGAACTTTCAAAGGGTTGTAATTGCTGCTTTATTTTAATAGTTAGGTATCTAGTCAATATAGACATGAAAAAATTTAAAAACCCTATCTATTAAAATAGTGTTGCTCGCTTCTTATATGTAATATTAATATTATTATTCAAGGTTGTAGTTAGAACTCGTTGAATGATTACATTGTTTGCGCAACCCTATAGGTAACTATGTGATAGACAATTAAATTTTGCATTCAATTATATCCCTAATAATATACAGGGTATTCCATTTAAAGAACAAAGTTGCTTACTGTACTGTGAAAAGTATGTATACGTGATATACATTTAGGAAAATGCAGAATTATATATTACTGAATAACTTTTATATTTAAACTTCTGTCATATTTTGACTAATAAAGGAGCACTATAGGAGGAGGACTATAGGAGCACCAATTTCCGATTTCCAAAAATATAGCTAATACCAAGCTGCGTAAGTATAGAAAATTTAAACAAAATCGTTAGACCAGTTTTTTTGTAAAAATTTTTCAAGAATGTCCAAATTTTTGAACACGCGCCGCGCCGTTGCGGCCGTTTGTTGAATTTTCGAAATTAATTTCTCTTCATACCGAACCTGATCAGACAACTGGTTTCTGAGTTGTGGGGCGTTAAACTCAAAATTTTGAAAAATTCATAGCTGCCGCCATTTTCAAGTTAGAGAGTCCGGTAAAAACTGTTTCCCTTGCATTATGGTCTTCTTGCATATCCGCAACTCAGATTACCAAAATTCTGCTTCTGAAAAACATATACCTACTAGTACCAAAAAATCATGTCTAACTTCTACTTCCGGTTTCGGATTTTTTTGAAAAGCTTATTTTGTCGATAAATTTTCTATGTACCCCTTTATTTCAAATTTCATCAAAATCGGATCACTAGTTTCGGCGTTGGAGGCGTTACATGCACACCCACACACAGACATTTTTTCTGGGTTCCTGGGGGTCCAAAACATGTATTTCCGCGAAAATCTCAATTTCGAAAATTTTCATTATCTTAATACTTCCCATATGCCAGTGGTGGTATGGGACAGCAAAAAAGCTACCTATTTATGTTAAAATTCAAATTATGATCATCGTTTGTTGAACACATTTTCATGTTAGTGAAAAAGCGATTCCTTTGAGAATGGCATTTTGCGAATTTGAGCCAATCGGATTTGAGTTTTCGTATTAACTTATTAAAGGGTCTATTCTGTAATCAACTGTTAAAATTTAACGTGGCGTTAAAATTTTAACCAATCGCTAAGCTTTATTATGACAGCTAAAACTACCATTCAACCAATCAACGCCAATGTTTTAAACTTAGCGGTTAGTTACAATTTTAAAGCCAGGTTAAATTTTAACAGGTGCATTCAGAATAGACCCTTAAGCCCGTTTGTAACATTCAATTATTTAGTACAAGTTTCAGTCATTTTTTTAGGAACTAAAAAATTGACAGATTGACAGTAATATTGTCTTGAATCTAAACTATTCAGAATCACTTTTGAAATGGATGAGAATTTAACAGACATATTGGTTTTGGCTGCTGCAGCTATTAACGTTATTTCTATTGCTAATGGCAGCAATGACAGTTGCAGATGACAGTAAATATTTATAGTAAACAAAATAGGACACTTTTCATTCCATTTTTTTAAGGACGAAAAAATTGATGAAATGGTTGTATGAATCGGTCAATTTTTTAGTTCCTAAAAAAATGACTAGAACTTGTACTAAATAATTGAATGTTACAAACGGGCTTTAGCCAATAAAGATCCGATTATAGTTATTAGTCATATTAATTTAGTATATAAAATGCGATTTTCTAGCTGAATCTATTTCGTGGTGTTTTTGATTTCCTTTGGAAATTTACCTTAGATTTACGATCCGTTTACGATAGATTTTCCGGAGATCAAAACCACCACATAAATAGATTATAATTATATGAATATTAGTTGGTAGGTAACCAGGTATAACACGATATCGGCACCCATGTTTCAAATTTTTAAAATTCTTCTACCTACTTGAATTATCAATACCTAATTGAAATCATTACATCCTTTTGCTTGGGGTTTATCAACCTTTCCTTTCCATTATAAATTTGAACGAATTTGAATTATACGACCCCGCATAAATTTGAATTTAATTAACTGCAAACGTCATGAGTAGGTATAGGGCATTGATAACTCAGCCACTTAATCAAAACTTCCTACTTTATTATTATTTACTGATGTATTTCGCAGCCACGAAGTAGCGACTGAACCATTAAATTGTTAACTGATGAAATATGAACGTTGTTACATAGTAGTTACATAGAAAGACAAACACATTCACAGTTAATTTTATTCGCGAAAACAAGGTATGTTCATGATATTATGCATGCGACACTTAAATAGCGACGGACTCCCGGTTGTCAGATTTATTTTTATCCGAGGTTATTAAAATTATGTAACTAGCGAAGACAACAAAAGAATTAAATGTTATAAATTAGTGAAAAAAATCCTAATGTTAATTTGTCATTCAGGTTTTGACGCATTTACCTTTTACATAACATTCCCTCGCATTCCCTACTACTGAGTGCTATATGTGGCTATATTATCTTAATTTTATTTTCAGATTAATTATCAATACGAAAACCTGGTTTTTGTATTTTAGATCTTTTATAGAATCATTAACTTCGTTCTCGATGTAAAAGTGTACTAAGTATAATTGGTGTTAATGATGTGACCATTTAACTGATTTAACTGACAATGAATGCTATAAATAGTTCAACTTTAATAGTTTAATTAGTTTATCAGAGAAGCAGACAAAGGACATTTAGTGAAAGCAATATAACAGGGTCCCCCAACTTAAATTACAGCTCGCTATAGTTATTTTTTTAATTTCGGTGTGAGCAGCATTTCAAACTATTTTGCCTTTAATTATTACTTTACCTTTAATTATTACACTTTACAATTACATATACTTTTGAATAATATAATAAAAATAAACTATATCTGGTACAATTTATTCTTATCTTTAAGATGCAATGCGTTTTCTCCCCAAATTTTTTTTTAGATAACTAATTTAATTCTAAGCAATAAATTTTATATAAACTTATATAGAAATGTTCTCCCTTCAAAAGTTATAGCCCCTAAAAATAAAGATTTTATTTCTATTTCAGATCAAGTTGGTATGGGTATGTACATACTGTACGTCTTCGTACAATTAAATTTGTAAATGTGATAATTAAAATTAGATTTATTTACAATTCTTTCTTATACAGATTTGACATCGTCTTCTCTTTTTAATATCTATTTTTTCTAAACTATTTATCCTTCTCTATAGAAACGGTATAATTAAAACAAGTTTTAATTTAATGTAATAAACACCCTTACCAATGTTTTGACTTCACGAAGATGGCGCTAGTTACGCTATTTCCAGTTTATGGATTTGCAGATAACTTTTTTTATTTACAATGTGACATTGTGATCCAAAATTCAGATATACATGATTCTCACTAGGGCTGCGCGGCGCGGCGCGTCGCAGCGCGGCGCAGAGCGACACAGCGCGACACAGAGCAGCGTTTTAGGTAGGGTATTCTCACTAGAGCAGCAGCAAGCAGCGCAGCGGCAAGCAGCGCTAAGCAGCAATTTTAGATTTCAGTAGGTTGTCTCCATTTCAACCGGTAATATGTCGTCTTCAGACAGTTCTTCATCTACTGAAGCAGTATTTACGTTAGCGGCTGTGTGTCACCACGAGGAAGTGAAGCGAAATAGGCGAAAACCGAAGTACTGGGTGCATGACATATTTACGGCACGCTTGACATACACTTTTTCAACGACTTCGGCAGGACGAAAAAAGTGGATGTTAAAAAAACATTTTATCTGCCACAGTGAGACACTTCGATTTTATTAACTACCTAAGTACTGCAAGGGATCTGAAAGTTTATATTTTAGACTTGTAATAAAGTCTTATAATAATAATAATAATTTATTATAGGTAAATGCACAATTTTTTTGTTTAAAATAAGAAGATTTTTAATTTTTTTAATTATAGTTAATATTAAGTTGCGAGGGATATATTTTTTCGGTAATCTAAACATTTATCACGAAAATTAATTGTTAAATAACAGAAAACGAAAGCAGCGCTGGGCAGCAAGCAGCTAAAGAATTCTCGAGCGACAATTCCAAAAGTTGCTGCCGGCCGCTGCCCGGCGCTGCTTCGTGTCGCCGAGCGACGCGCTGCTGTAGGGAGAATCATTCCATATGAAAGCATGTAAAACATTCTCGGCAGCGTTTTGCTGCTCTGTGTCGCGCTGCGACGCGCCGCGCCGCGCTGCCCTAGTCAGAATCAACCTTCAACCTTAAAACGTTACCTATACTTTCTGGAAGTCAATAAAATGCATCTTTTCGGTTCTTTAAGAAATAAGGTTTTTTTTATTGATGTGAAACAAAGCAAAATTTAAAAACAGAGGGAGTGATTATTAATTCTAAAGAATTTTCAAAAATTGGCATAACGTAAACAAGGAATTATACTTGCAATTGAGTGAATTTGGAAAATATTTACACAATTAGGTGATCGCTAACAAACAAATCAATTTTTTTAATTTTTACGGTTAATAATTATAATAATAATTAAAGTTATTAACTATGGTAGTATTTTATATGAATTTAATTTTGAAAAATGAAAGTTGAGGTATTTACGGCGGTGTCGTAAACAGTTTTGTTGCTCATTAAGTAAATGTAGAAAACGTCTACAGTGATATAACCATTCAGAGCAATCTATGCACCGACCCAAATTTAAATACACTATTAAATGAAAGCGTACAGAAATGCACTTGTTTTATAATACTAATTATAACACCATCTTTTTTTGCACAAAAACTCGTTAAATTAGTTGAATAATTGTTTCTTGTAAGTAATTAGAATTAATGGTTTTGTAATGAAGAAAGTTGATATCTAGTACCTACACAGCATCTAGACTAGAATATAATAATAAGCGATTCGATGAAATTTGAAAGAGCTCACAATGGCTTAATAATCGCTCGTTGTGTAACTCAATCGTATATACCATCAATATAACCTGTTGATGTTTTTTATGTAGGGTATTGCAGAAATTGCAAATCAATTCTAGACTATAGTTTTTGCTAATACTACAAACTATTTTCGGATAATAATTACTAATCGAGTTACTAATATTGCAAATATTTCAAAAATGAGTTTAAACTGTCAGTACGACAACACATCTGCGCATGGTGCGTGGTGCGTCTCCTGACGGACAACTTGCTGTTAAGCTAACCAACGGTAAATCATCATGGATGCGAATTGTTACAAGAATCGTATCCATGACAGTTGACCGCTGGTTAGCAAGAAATGGATATTGCTGAGAAAAAAGAAATGTCAAAATTACCGAGAATTAAACAAATTCAATCCAGACAAGAAAATATGGACAGCACCATACCTACCGAGGGTAATTCACGATGGAATTTTGGTGTACACATGTTGGGAATTTTTGTGGAATTGTTGGAATTATTCGGGAATTTTTTGAAATTGTTTGAGATTTATTTGGAATTTTAGTGTACGCCATTTCGGTTCGTTGTTTACCCCCTAGATACCGACGAATATGATAATTATACAGTGCTTACCTCTCTGGCTAATGATTCAGCTGAATGTGTAATGCCCTGATTCTGGAAATAAATTTATGAAACCCATAACTTATGTGTTCGATAAACAACAGCAAATAAAGCAACCAATGACTTTAGGTCACGTCATCAAGCTTATTATAATTATTATCTATGATCAAACTATGTATAGGCCTATTAACGCCTTTCACGACGATCACGTGATACGTCATAGACTACTTTATTGTCTGTTTATCGAATACATAAGTTATGGGTCTCATAAATTTGTTTTCCGAAACCGGCCATAAGGCGAAGTTTGGGGTTCGAGTCACAACAGGGACAGTAGATTTTCGTAATATCCTCCGCGTGCTAGTTGAGAGGGGGACATATAAAATAGTTATATTAAGTAAAACTGTTTCATTAGACAAATCCGATTAAACCAAATGTAATATCATCCATTGTGTTGCATTTTGTCCAGATATTCCTACGGTATTCGTGTAAATGTAATGATATTTTACATAACCGAATTCTATAAGTGATTGTGTGTGCATAATAAACTGCACGAGACATTATTTTTATTAAGCAAATATGGTAAAGTTGACCGATTATTTAATGTTTATCGAGCATGTAACATGTCTTTCTGTAAAGGTGTCGTAACAGATAAGCTGAAGTTGAATTGGTGTTACCGAATCTCTGCTGTTTCAAGCTGCTGCAGTGTGTCGGTCACGCCAACAAAGTTGCTAATTCTTATTCGTAGTTACATAATGAGCTCACAATAGCTTGTTATGCCATCGGATTGTATGTATTACGTTATGTACAAGGTATATTATTAAATCGTACACGTTTTGAAATAAGTTATTCTTAATAGAACACTATCTACCCACTAAAATATAGTTTGGCGAATTGCTTTTAACTACTCTTACGACGTAACGTAACTAGAATGAAATGTTTCACTAAGAATACTTGTGTCATCAATTAATTTTTTGTTGTTAAAAATACAACTGCAATTATATCGCTGTGAAGCTCATTTAAAAGTACGACAACCTTCTGAAGGTGCATATTCTTCCTGATAAACAGTTTTTGGACAAATAACTTCAATCTTCTATAGATATTAAAACGAAGAAAATACAGGGTGTCCCGCTACTCGATAGCCATAGCTTGAGCGTATGCATTGAGGAACACAACCCTAAACGGCTAAACCCGTTTATTAACACTTAAAAACAATTACAATAATCCTCCTGCTATCTAGTCAAAAGGCTAAGGGTCGGGTATCCTCGGTAGCCAAGCCAGTGAGTTATTTTACGTGATTAAAACAAACGAATTAAAATAACTCATTTATTATTGAACACGGAGTACAAAGAAAGAAACTTACGTTCAAGTGAAGGAACTCTTAAATACTAAACTAAAAACTAACAAAACAGTTATGTGGGTCAGAAAATACGAGTAATATGAACCACAAGCATTGAGAACACTATAAACAAGTAATAAAATCGGGATTACGTAACTAGTGCACCGGCACCCTCCCATACGACTATGCGAATTTGGGCAAGATCGGTAGGTAATTAAATTACAGTAGGAGTCTGATGAAGTAAAACAGTGATATTACTGCGATATTAGGAACTTTAATGTGAATCAAGTGCTTGATTATAACGAACTACATACTTACTGTAAGAAAGTAGTTCGTTTTTTTAAATGTGCAATTTAGTACAACGTTTAGTTCTTTTGAAATAGAATTGTTGACATCTCCAAACCAAACCACAACAGAATATAAAACTGTAGATTGAAAAATGGCTTAATAATAATCGTAGTTAATGAAACTTATAGAACGAAGTCTAGCTTATAAGAAAGATTTGCCCTCGGTTTACTCTTTATGTTCGCTTTGTTACAGTGCTTTTATAAGAAAACGTATAGACAGAGACTGTAAATAATAGTATACAATGCTATTTATGCGTAGAAAATGTGAAACCACGCAAGACACGTGCGTTGAACTGAAAAGTGGAGTGTTTTGACAAAATCGTGGGTATAAGATATTTGGCAAATGACATTGAAAAAGGCAATGGCCTTTTTATCGATTAAATACATGTAAACGATAGCATAAATTATTGACTAGTAGGTACTATTTTTAGGTTTTACGTATTGTCTCATTAATTTCCTTAGACTTTGAACGTTAAAATTAATGATTATCGAACCAATGGCAGAGATATTTATCATTTCGTATTGGTTTTTTGTGTTATTTTATTGAACGTTAAATAATCTGAAAAGATTGTAAATTCATACATAAGACCATCCAGTCCCTTCAGAAAAAATCAAGCTCCAATAATATGTTGGCAATTACCGAATTACCATCTTTTTAAATGTATAAAACAACGAGCTCTTTCGATATTATCTATACCAAGGTATTATACGTAAATTCTAGATTTTATTAGTCAAAGCAAATCGGTACTTTCGCACTTACCTAAGCCTGGAAACTGTCCCCCAATATCGTTAAAACACCCCTATTCTGTAAAAACTCGTTCACAAACGACGCGTTAGCTAATGACGATGGTTGGCGACTCTCTTGTACCTACCTCATAGAGTAACTTTAGAGCGAAAAATCGTTCCAACACCGGCAATTGTTCATCGCTAACGCGTCGTTTCGGCTTACAAACTAGGGGTGCAAATGCTATCTCCATCCCACAAATACCTGGGACTACATCTATAGACCAAAGGATTAGGTACATTATGCCCTCATATTATCTTCACCAAAAGAAAACCGCTAGGCAGGGAATTTAGGCTGCATTTCATACTAATAGGTGTCATACTGTCCATCGATAATAAATTAATAAATATAAATCCATACTGAACATACAGAAACCAGTCTGGGTCAGTACAAGTAAATAAATTTTGGAAATCATACATTGATACCAGAATAAAATACTCAGAACAATCTTCAATGCTGCATGGTCCGCAGCAAACCTCATTTTTCGAGAATGTAGATGAGACAAGAAGATTCAAAATATTTAAACCAGCAGACCTTATTAAATCGGTTTACTTAATCAAATAAGTAGGTATACAGATTCAATTTATTCATTTGTCATATTCTTAATATAGTAACCTAGTATACTCTAGACGCAAGAGGATACTCACTGGAGCATCACTCTTCCTGCGCCGAAGGATTCTCATAAAATGTATTTCTAGTTCGAAAAAGCGAAACGATTGTACTAAAAAGGAGTTATTAAAGAAATTGCAGTATAATTGACAAAACTTTATTTATATAAGAAATTACTATTAATATAAAGTTTGACTATATATCTGGCCCAAGTGCCAATAAACAGTTTGGGTACCTACATAAAATTAATGAACACTTCGGCGCTACTAAATGAATCGTAGCTTGAATCTGCATTTAAATATATATAAGTTAAGTATATGCAGTTTAAATTTATACAAATTGTTACGCAATGGCTGAAAGCTGTAAATAAATTGAATGCGACAGTAGTGACTCTGGATTTTAATTAATATACCTATGCGTATGGTATATTTTAATGAATCCTTTGTTTACGTTGCAGTAGAAGAAGTATTCAGTTAAATAGCTTTAACATAGAGTGGCCGGTGTAAACTATAATTGATTAAATAACGAAATGTTGTGTAATTGATCGATCATTTGTTATTAACGCAATAGATCATTATACATTGATTGGTTATAAAACATCATACGTAAGGTGTATCACCAGAATAATTATTATTACAAGTACCTACTCTTGAAAAAATACTTTCCCACTGTAATTTCCTTGGTAATTTCTGTTTATGCCTTTAGAGCCTTTTTACACGTCGGAGAATTACTCCGAAAATTATTGTGAAAATTACTATGAAAATTTTCATATATAATACTACTAGTAACTACGAAATATCCGACAATTTTTGGACAGTATGTAAGAGTACTTGATGCGCGATAATTCGCTATGAGTCCGAAGGACGAATAGCGAATTATCCTGCATCAAGTACGAATACGTACTGTCCAAAAATTGCAGGATTATTTCGTAGTTACGAGTAGTATTCGGAGGACAATTTGACGAACCAAATTTAAATTTTTATAGTTTCAAATCAGATTAATAATAATTTTCTTCGTAACCATGGTTTTATATACAAACCAGACAAAAGTCAAATTTAATTTTTCTTTCTACCTACGTATTTTGTGCATACTTTGTGATATTTTCGGTAAAATGGAAGCAAAACGGGTTCAACAGAGTACACTTGAAGAGATAGAGGAAGCTTAGAAGGTAAAACGCCCAAGAATTGTATGAAATTTAATGTTTCTTTCTACGTATTTTGTGTATGGTTTGTGACATTTACGGAAAAATGGAAGCAAAATGGTTTGGCTAGAGTACACTTGAAGAGATAAACGAAGCTGTAGAAGGTAAAACTCCCAAGAATACTGTGAAATCTCACACCTCGGTTTGGAAGCAGTTTTTTTTTGACAGAAAAATTATCGCTGAAATTTTGTACTAGTCTTAAATATCCGAGAATATACAAATTTGGAGTGCGCTGATTGGCTTGTCAAGTGAGTAAAACGCAACCGGATTGGTCAGTTTAGGGTGTGTCAAATTGTCAGAGTAATTTTCACAATAATTCTTTGACGTGTAGTACAGCATTTTACTCGCAAAATTAATAACGGTAATAACTTTCGCAATAATTTTCGGAGTAAAATGCTGTATTACACGTCAAAGAATTATTGTGAAAATTACTCTGAAAATTTTCATAGTAATTTTCACAATAATTTTCGGAGTAATTCTCTGACGTGTAAAAAGGCTCTTAGTTAATTTCAACTAAATTGTTTTTCAAAACATCCAGAAAAGATTTGACAATTACATAGCTACCCACATAGCTAACCCATAGGTTACCCAGGTTACCTAACCTACCTATCTCATAATAATATGGAAATTCATAAAATCAATGTTAAAGACTTTGATATCATTGTATGAATTATATAACAATGGGTGCATTCAGCGGACGCAGCTGCTGGGAGTAAACTGCTCAACGTGATGACCACGCTGAAAAACAGCAAATATATTATCTGAAGGCATGCTTTATGTTCGGTTTGTCCCGGCGGCGTAATTACTATCTATACTGTTACACAGAACCTCATTGCTCTGTACAGCAGTATGATTATTGATTAAGAATTATAAAACGCTCAGTTTTGTTTCTAAACTATACTACTACGCAGCGCTTAGTCGTTCTGTATAAGTGCACTGGGTTTTTGTAAAAATTAATTTTCAAACTGCAATTAACCTAAAGTTCGAGGGGCGCCCCACACTAGTCTTTGCAAAGTCTTTGCTTCAGGTTAGTTGCAGTTTGAGAATTAATTTTTACAAAACCCCAAACGACTAAGCGCTGCGTAGTAGTATAGTTTAGAAACAAAACTGAGCGTTTTATAATTCTTAATCATACTGCTGTACAGAGCAATGAGGTTCTGTGTAACAGTATAGATAGTAATTACGCGTCCCGGCGGCGTTGTCGTAATTTGAGAGCATATTAATTGTATTTACTTATTAGTACGAGGCGATATGAAGAATAATATCATAATGGATTATTTTCTAAACGATGAGGATTTAATTGGTATGAACATGTTATTGGTACTCATTGATAACAATGCTCCAGGGGATAATTACCATCATGATAGACAAACACCAAACCGCAATAAAAATTATTTTGAGGAAATTATTCCCAGCCACACTATTTCAGAATTTCCTTTTACCGCGCTCCCCACTTATCAACCGAAAACCGCTGAGCAACTTAGTGAATTTTTTTTTCGCTTCGCAAATTCAGAAGCTGCTGCTGCGTCTGAGCGGCTACGTAACGTACTCGTTCAGAGAATTTTGATAACTCGGCTGTTGCGTCCGCTCAACGCACCCATAATACGATATAGTTACTATTTCTAATTGTCTATTGTGAATAAACAATATGAAAAGTTTTGGAGGCTTACTGCCCATTGCTCAAGGGGAAAATATAATTACATTATTCTAATGTTATTGTTTTCTGAATATTTATTTCATTTATACTCTTTTAGTATTTATCTACTTTAGTTCGACTTGTATTTGTAACAACATTTAAACAAAGACAATTTTACCCACAATTTCTTAAATTCGCATATTTATCTTCATCAATAGATATATATGTACCTAGTGATGGAAATACCTACGTTAATTTCATGCATGTAACATGCCTAATACCTAGGTAGATATAAACTTTTATTTTTTTTGTTAGTGTAGGTAAGTACCTATATCAGTGAAGGTTAATTTTTACAAATACTTGTAACAAACTTAAATGAAAATCACAATAATTAGATGCAGATTTAGGTCAAAGTATGTTGTGTTGTTTGTAAGGACACTATCATCTCGGATGTACACTTTCAGGCGATAATTAAAAGTCACCACTGTGTACCTTATGAAATTATCATGGTAGCCCAGGTCGTGGACGTTGAGGGTGTTGGCGGACCCCGTTTATAACCTATCTGCCCGCCGCGAATAAATTTAATCCCTTTTGACCTGCGCGCGGGAACAATATTTTTGTCATTGTCATTTTTCTCCCATCGTTTTTGAACACTTAGGCCCAATTGCCAGTTACACTTAAATAATAAGCGTCACTTAAAAAATTAATTCCCATGGATATAACTGTTAGCGACAGTTGTATCTATAGCAATTAAACTTTTAAGGGACACTTATTATTTAAGTGTAACTGGTGCAATTGGGCCTTGGAAAGTTATTTTTCCGATTCCGAGTTTATTTCAATTTAAATTAATCCAAGCCGTTTTCATTTCCGTTCACTAAGTTTTTTTTATTTTTCATTACTGCTGATAATAATCAGTTTTAGTTCATTCCCAAAGAAAAGCAGATAGTTTTATTTTATTTAATAATAATATGGACTTTATTGCCACCTTAAAATACGTATATTATACATACATACATTTTAACATAGAAGTAGCATATAATGTGGCAAAACGCGAAGTTCAGTGGCTTCTGAGAAACCACTGCTCTTCCACTTTACCTAAACACATATCTCATGTGATGCAGGATGAATTAACATCGAATTACTTCATGTTTACCTAACATTTAAAACATTTGCTGGTGGCGGTGCATTTAAATTGTTATGAATAACTATAGATGACTACGATATAGTTGGTATAGATAGTAGATATTATCAAATAATTATTATTTTCCCGAATGAATTTTTATTTCTTTATTCGACCCTCCCCGCTGATTCCAATCCCTGAACCCACTCCGAAGAGTTGTGCTTTCATATATGAAAAATTTCTTTTAAGTATCAATACTATTATATAAAGCACAACAGTGTTGTCTGGGTTTACACCCCACCGCTACAAAATTAAAAACAGGACAGCTCTATATAAACTTCATATAATGTGTGAACGCTGACTTTATTATAAGTCTGGGTGTTCACCCCACCGGTACCAAATAAAAAAAGTGCAGCTCTGTATAAACTTTGTATATCGTGTGAACGAACCTTCAAACGCTTGTACGAGCGTGCGCGGATAGGCTTAATAAGTACCACACTTCGCTTAAGTTACATACCAGATTTGTCAGTAGTGCCAACCGCCGAAAATAAAATATGTTAGCGGGTACACTCATCTAAAGAAGTATTTTTTTTTAAAGTAGGCCTTTTCCTGCTTTATAAAGCAGTTTCGATCAAATAAAGAAACATTAGTGATGTCTTAATGATCTAAGCTTCCCCTGGATGGGCTATTTCGCCTCGAAAAGTGGTTGTAGTTTAAAAGCGAGTTTTGGTTATGTTCCAGTGTTTACATATTTCGACCGCAGAACAATCCTAATATTATTTTCTGCATTTAAACTAGACTTCGATGTTTCTAACATTACAAACACGGACTCCAGGATCCCTTTGACAGGTATTAGTACAGAACCTCCACCGTAGGCACCTAAATAACCCCAAGGACCCGCAGGAATTAATAAAAGAATTAAAAATTAGCGATTTTCAAGATTTTTTTTCTGGAGTTACAGAGAGAGTCCTCCCGAATCTCGACCGTGGGGACCTAGGGGAGACTTTCCCCTACAACCCTTCTGGCGTTTTTCATACTTTTGCCCTTTTCGGAAATTATAAATTTTTGCAATTTGCTCTACACGTCATTCGACCAGACTTCAGAGAGTGAAACCCCACGCAGAAGGTCTCCAGGTTCATAAGCTTACACGTTCGGACTCCCGGGTCACCTAGAAAGACAAAAGCACGGCACCTCCTCCGCGGGCACCTAGAGAACCCCAGGAGGACTTCGGAAAATAATTAAAAATTAGCGATTTTCACGATTTTTTTTCTGGAGTTACAGAGAGAGTCCTCCCGAATCTCGACCGTGGGGACCTAGGGGAGACCTTCCCCTACAACCCCTCTTCTGGCGTGTTACATACTTTTGCCCTTTTCGGAAATTATCAATTTTTGCAATTTGCTCTACACACTATTCGACCTGGAGACTTAAGAATGTGAAACCCCGCGCAGAAGGTCTCCAGGTCCATAAGCTTACACGTTCGGACTCCCGGGCCACCTAGAAAGACAAAAGCACGGCACCTCCTCCGCGGGCACCTAGAGAACCCCAGGAGGACTTCGGAAAATAATGTAAAATTATCGATTTTCAAGATTTTTTTTCTGGAGTTACAGAGAGAGTCCTCCCGAATCTCGACCGTGGGGACCTAGGGGGGACCTTCCCCTACAACCCCTCTTCTGGCGTTTTTCATACTGTTGCCCTTTTCGGAAATTATCAATTTTTGTAATTTGCTCTACACGCTATTCGACCTGGAGACTTAAGAATGTGAAACCCCACGCAGAAGGTCTCCAGGTCCATAAGCTTACACGTTCGGACTCCCGGGTCACCTAGAAAACCAATAACACGGCACCTCCTCCGCGGGCACCTAGAGAACCCCAGGAGGACTTCGGAAAATAATGTAAAATTATTGATTTTCAAGATTTTTTTTCTGGAGTTACAGAGAGAGTCCTCGCGAATCTCGCCCGTGGGGACCTAGGGGGGACCTTCCCCTACAACCGTTCTTCTGGCGTTTTTCATACTTTTGCCCTTTTCGGAAATTATCAATTTTTGCAATTTGCTCTACACGCTATTCGACCTGGAGACTTAAGAATGTGAAACCCCACGCAGAAGGTCTCCAGGTCCATAAGCTTACACGTTCGGACTCCCGGGTTACCTAGAAAAACAATAGCACGGCACCTCCTCCGCGGGCACCTAGAGAACCCCAGGAGGACTTCGGAAAATAATGTAAAATTATCGATTTTCAAGATTTTTTTTCTGGAGTTACAGAGAGAGTCCTCCCGAATCTCGACCGTGGGGACCTAGGGGGGACCTTCCCCTACAACCGTTCTTCTGGCGTTTTTCATACTTTTGCCCTTTTCGGAAATTTTCATTTTTTGCAATTTGCTCTACACGCTATTCGACCTGGAGACTTAAGAATGTGAAACCCCACGCAGAAGGTCTCCAGGTCCATAAGCTTACACGTTCGGACTCCCGGGTTACCTAGAAAAACAATAGCACGGCACCTCCTCCGCGGGCACCTAGAGAACCCCAGGAGGACTTCGGAAAATAATGTAAAATTATCGATTTTCAAGATTTTTTTTCTGGAGTTACAGAGAGAGTCCTCCTGAATCTCGACCGTGGGGAGCGTTTTACGATTTTTAACTTCGGAATATAATTTAAATCGTAACAACCAATACTATACATTTTCAATTCAAATAAATAGTAGAGATTACAATAGATATTAAATTCGTTTTATATGACCCTACTGTAAACGCGGCATGTGCTGCGGGTACCCAGCTAGTCCCTTAATAAAGCGCGAACGTGTGAACGCTTGCGTTCTGTAATGCAGGGAATATTGTAGATGTGGCTCTCCTTAATTACCTGGCTACATGATAAATGAGGGCGGTACTTCCTGGTTACCTGTGAAACTCAATATACCCTCATGAAACAACTCCGAGCTGCTACGTCTGATCATTTTAGATTAAAACTACCCGCCAATACTTTTTGAACATTTTAAAATTGTGTAATCTTTCTTAAAGTTATGCTCATTTTATTTGCGAACTCGCTTGTGCTTCGTGAAAACCAAATTGTAATTAAGCAGTACGTAACCCTTAATATAAGCAATTCTTATGTAGGTTTAGGATGCGTTGGTGAAAACGGCCATAAATTGCATAAATTACGAATCTTTAAGCATTTACAAATACCGGCTTGTTATTTTGCATTTGATCTACCCTGTCAGGTACGCTACGTCTACCACCGCCGTACTACCCCATTCGATCTACTATAAGGAACGAATTAACTACCTCGCCTAAATTTTACCAATTTTCAAAGCAATTCATTTATTTTGTAATTAATCTATTCATTGGCCTGCACATTTATTTTGTACTGTACATATTATGTTGAAATAAATTTGTTTACACCGGTTTTATCAGGGTTCTGTGTTTTCTTCAGTGAACACTATAGCGACACTGGAATTTCTTAGCAGCTACCCTGGTAAAATATAAATTTTGGGACCACCAACCCTTATAAGCACGGGGGGAGGTCGTTACATGTTATTTAAGAGCTGAATAATATATTTTATGATTTTAAAATTAATAATTTAACGAAGTTCCTTTATTAATTATTAAATTGTACAATACAATTTTAATTTTTCTTCGTTACATTAAATTATAACCTAGGCCTTTCTTAAATTCACAATATTTGTCCCTTGGCCAATCTTCTGTTTGCTTGATAAAATGAAGGTATTTATAACAAAGAAAGTTCTGGCAGCTGCAGGTTGTGCATAACTTTCATAAACTAGATGGATGCTTCACGCTCAATTATGGTTATTATTAACAAAACCGTTCCGTTTAATTTTAATGGTTCTGAATCATCTAGCTACATATATACATGGAAATCAATAAACTGGCAGTACTGCAAAACAAAATGAAGAAATATAATGAAAGTGGGAGTTATATCGGTCCCGGTTATATTCATTATTTTCTACGGAAGCTCTTATCTGTTTCTAGTACTCTATGATTGATCTGATTAATCT
This sequence comes from Hemicrepidius hirtus, assembly GCA_963082805.1. Classification (NCBI taxonomy): domain Eukaryota; kingdom Metazoa; phylum Arthropoda; class Insecta; order Coleoptera; family Elateridae; genus Hemicrepidius; species Hemicrepidius hirtus. The sequence continues at coordinate 10,031,214 of OY720165.1, forward strand.
TACGAATATTTGGAAATTCCAATTCATATTGGTATAACGCAACTGTCAGATTTTTAGAACATAATTAGATTTCAATTCCATCATCTAATTTCCTATTTATTAAATATCACAGAAACTTAATTTAATGCCACCCTGTAACCCTACTGGGCTGTAGTAATTGTAAATGATACAATCGAATTCCGATTCACTTTTCAGTTATTAGTAAAGAAAGAATATGTTAATTATTACCCCTTTATCATGAAAGTGAAAATGAAAAAAACATTTTTTTATTATTTACTATCTCTGGAATATTTTCACCCCACAAAATACAATAAATAGTATGTCCCAGCAAACATTGGTAATAATAATTACAACTTACACTCAACTATTAAACAACCGAACAAAGCACCGCTCTGTGGTAATGTTCAACAATAATTCTAAGGGAAACCCCCAAGTATTTCCAAGGAATTCTTTGGCGTTTTTCAGCTTGCGACATCTTTGGGTTACGTACGTATATATAAAATGTATTTATTTTTTGTGGCGTTCCTATTTTTGTTACCAGTAGCTACGTGAAACAGGAGTAGTAACATTCATGGTCATGAGTCATCGTACTCCCGCTCGTACATTACCGCCTGCTCACCCAACATCCGTGAATGATAACTTTAAAACTGGGGCCGCCGACCTCATTCGTTACCATTAATTTTTCCGCACCTACGTACTCTTCCTGTGCAAGTTGGCCAATGAATTAAGTATTGTACGACCTTTTTTGGATTTTCTAAATTACTTTTTCCATGGTGCCTATAGCACCACCAAACGGCTTTCGAACCAGTTATTACTGAACCTGTTCAGATAAGTGGTTTTGGGTTGTGGGGTGTTTAGTGCAAATTTTGGAAAATTCATAGCAGCTGCAATTTTGAAGTTAGAGCGTCCGGTAAAAGAGTCTTCTTTCATATCCGCTACTCGCGTTTGCAATATTCTACTTCTGCAAAAATTGCTACCAAAAAACGTGTCTAACTTCCGCTTTCGGTTTTGGATTTTTTTGAAAAGCTTTATTTCAAATTTCATCACTCACCCACCCGCAGACAGACATTTTTTCTAAACCACTTTTTTTGGGTCCCTGGAGGTCCAAAAGATGCATTTCAGCGAAAATCTCAATTTCGATCCATACTTCGCATTTGCGATTATTACCCCTTTACTATTAATACCTACCTATATTATTTCTATGTTTGGCAATTTGAACTGATCAATCAACTGATGCGCGTCTGCTTCTTTTGATTTGGTCTCTCATGAAAATCTTGACAATTTTACTTTTTGCAATAACATTAACATTGTTTCCGTCAGCAAAATCTCCAGCTATTAGTAACCGATAGAAGTTATTGACATTAATAGACAAGTGTTCAGACAGACGGACGATCAAATGTTGCTTATTACCTACTAGAGAATTTTAAAAATCACGGTATTTAGGTAGAAAACTAGTAGACGGCCTAAATTTTCACTTTGATTCGTTTTACTTGAATAGGTACATATTGGACTTTTAAAACAAAACTCGAAGAAATTGTTACACCCTTGGTGGAAACGGAGTTTTGATTTATTTATATATTTTTTGTTTCCATTCTTTTTAAATTTAATAACGACATTAATTCGAGTGTTATTCGAATAGTCCGTTTCATGGAAAACCGGCTTTACAGACTACAGTGCGTTTACTTGAAACTACACGCTTCTGTGTTTAGGATCATAGGAACCGTAAACTTTCAAATGTATTAACTTAAATTGGTTCAAACAAATTTAACATCGCAAATGGGCGAATTAACAGAATAACAGAAAGGCATCGAATACAAATTTCAGTAATGGTTAGTTTTAGTGATCATGGTACAAGGTAAATCTCGGCGAAATTTGTTAGTTATTTAACAAGTTGAACCAATTTCAAGCTTGAATAAAGCATGCAGTGCATATAAATAGTAAAACTTTGGGGAAAGGCTGATTCAAATGAAAATGTTTGAAATCTACATAAAAGTAGCCGATCAAAGAATACCTACTAGGTACTGCATTGAAAGAAATAGCATAAACTTCTATTGTTGTACTTGCATAATATAACGCATATTATAAGTTGCTGTTCAGTGTTCAGTAAGAAGAGCTGGAGGTACTCGAACAGGAAAAATACGATTGATGTCTATCAGACGATGATCAATTTTGCGAAACAATCATTGAAACCTGGAACACTCATCAAAATTGTGTGATGATGCTCTCAGATATGTCGACCTTTTGTTTAACCAGTGCGGTTAATCGTCATTTCATAACTATTGATATTAGTTAAGCCCAGCACCCACAAAAATGAAATATGTCTGTCGATATTTTTAGAAACCGCATTATTGGCTTGTTCGATACATTACTTACTGCCTCGTTCAAGCCTCGTTCGATACATTACTTATTGCCTGTGTGCTTTTAAATTGGATTACAGAAGCAAACGTGAAGAATTCCATAACTAATAATTGTAACAAAAACTGCAACACAACTACAAGACTAGGTACAACATCTGCATAAACATAACTTCAGAAATTTAAACGCATGGCTAAGGCACGTCACACGGTACGCGACATTTGGGCGCCGCCGTTTGGCCCCCGCCGTTTGGGCGCCGGCCGATTGGGCGCAGGACTTTTGGGCGCCGGACGATTGGGCGCCAATTTCTGTAGATTAGCGGTAAGCAAGTTCTTATATATATTACCTGCTAAGAGCAACTAACCTGAACACAGACTAAGGTGCCATGTACACAGATCTCGGTACCATGTACACAGACTGCAACGACCACCTCCATTACGTGCAAGTTATTTTACATATTACCTGCTATGAGCAACTAACCTGGGCCCCATCTAATTTTAAAAATGTATTGGCGCCCAAACGGTGGGCGCCCAACAGTCCTGGCGCCCAATCGGTTGGCGCCCAAACGGCGGCGCCCAATCGGCGGCGGCCAAACGGCGGCACCCAAAAGTCCTGCTTCGACGTCACACGTCTACATCTAACGAACGCACACAAAATAACGTGAACAAACATACATTTTAAACGAACACGAACACCTGCAAATGCCAACGAACAGCGTTCCATCTAAAGTCGGTACTTCAAAGGAAAATGCTTATTCGAGCGCGTTCGTTTAGTATGATGAAGTGTAGACGCTAGAAATTATTAAAGATTGTTGGAAAAAAGATTGGAACATCATCGAACCTGAAATTGCAATTGATTAGTTACATGCAATGTTTGTTCGTGACTGTTCGTGTACGTTCGTGTCACATTCGATCGCGTTCGTTTGTGTGCGTTTGTCAGGTGTGGACGTACCTTTTTTATACACGTTCACTTCCATTGCCTTGACTCTTCAACCTCAAGATTCTACACCGCCCTCTTTCGGTTGTGTAGAGAGTGTCTCTCTGGTGTAACGTTACCCTTAATCAGTGGACCACAACATCCCAGTCAAGGAAATAAACTTTCATATATGAATTAAACAAATTCAGTAAATATTAAATTAATTGAAGTAATAATAAAAAGGCCAGTGTAATTGTTTTGCACGAGCATGGAAGAATCACTTTTTTAACGTGTTGATACGTAGAAAAGTGGTGCAAGCTAGAAAAGTTGCACTTTTCTTTACTCACTCGCGCTCTTTTGTATGAGGAACATGATTATTTTACAATGAACAGTGTTTTTTTTTTAATTTTCATGGCACCTGGCAACTGTTCGTAGAACGAACTATGAAATATGTAATTTTAGATTCTTTAAATATCTAATAAGTTTATTTGAATCACTTTCTATTTGACATATATTCGAGGTAAAAATGAAGAAAAGAAACTGGTGCATATCAAGGTTACTTGCTTGCCAAACAACATTGCATAACAAACCTTGAACAAATGTCAAAAAAGTTGAGGTGAAGCAATGGAAATTTCGCGAATGGAATTGCACAATCTTTACTTAACTATTTTAAACAATCATTCGTTATTTGTTTTACTGAACAATAATTTAGGGCAGCATGTTATATATAATGTGCCACGTATATAGTAGCTTCTTCAATAAATTCGGTTACCTATAACACTCGATGTAATTAATTTACACATAAATTAAATAAGGTACGGTCGTTGATCCACTGTGTACTTTGACCTGTACTGTGGGCTGTGGCGTATTAAGATATTATACACCTTTCTAAGGAATTTTGTCGGGGTCACTTGTTTATTTGTTATTTTAATTACTTGATACTTTATATCTGTTATGTAGAAGTACTGCTGGAAATTTGTTATTCATAAAAAAAATTTAAGCTTCCTATGAAGATCATTTTTTTAAGCATGACGTATTGGAACTATCACAATAGCCGATTTTCTGAATCTTGACTCTTTTGTGTTGTGTATGAGTTATACCGTGCTTTCAAAAAACCTCCTTTAAGGTAGGCTGCAGTAATCATAAATAAAGTTGCCGGCATGCATTGCAACCAATGACACTAATCATAATAATTTAATAATAATAATAATAATTTTTGCCGGTTGGTTTTTTCTTAACGTCAACTTATTAAACTGTATATTGTCAATTTAGAATCAGTCACAGCGGTCACAAATCACAATTAACCTCATATGAGTAGTCACTTCCTGCTCAATAGAGTATTATTTTTAAGTTTTAATGAAGAGACAAATATCAAACATAAATTACTATGTAATGTAACAAAGCCAAAATAAATCATTTTACAACTACGCTTGCATTATATTCGAAATATCTGTTTATGGAATGGATGCTGTATGGCCAGTGGCGTAGCCAGAGTTTACCCTTGGGGGGGGATATATCATATATCAGGGACACAGTCAGGAATTAGCGCAGGGGGGAACTATTACGTATACATAAATAATACAAGTGAAGCGAACAAAAAATGTGCCGCAGGCGATTCGTTATCACGTTTAATGTTAAATAAAAAAATTTGAAAATATTAAACTTTTTAGAAATTAAATTGAAAATTTGCGGTCGAAAAAACAATAATCGTGAAAATAATTACATTTCGTGATTTCCAAAATATTATTTAACTTAAAATATATTTTTTTTAATGAAACTTAAGTTGTAGTATACAGGGTGTAACACTGTAACTAAAACACTTGACCAAACTTTAAGAGCGTGTTTTCCACACCAAGAGAAAAAAAAAGTTCATATGAACATGGTTTAGGAAACGCTTTGTTAGGGTGCTACAGCCCCCCGAAGGGGGCGCATGAAATTTTAATTAATATCTCTGACACCCTTTAATATAAATTAATAAAATTTGAAATATAAGTTAGTAGTAGTAAGTGCTATCTGACAGTATTCAAGTAAAATTATTTAAACCAGGAGCGTCCCAAACTGCTGGGGCTGGGTACTTATTCTTTATTATTTTTGTGATCTTCAATTGTTTTTAGAAATGTGAGTACATGGTACATAAAGAGTGTACTCTTACTACAAATCGATAAACCGAATCGTTTTCGAGGTAACTCAATTTTTACGAAAAATCGAGTTACCATGAAAATTCGGAAACTTCGTACTTTATGGATTAAATTCGCAGCATAGATTGAGGACATCAAGGCAATAACAAAAGTTCTGAATCTATGCTGCGAATTTAATCCATAAAGTACGAAGTTTAAATTTCATGCGCCCCCTTCGGGGGGCTGTCACGCCCTAGCACAGCGTTTCCCAACCCATGTTCATATTAACTTTTTTTCTTCTGTTGTGTGAAGAACACGCTCTTAATGTTTGGTCAAGTATTTCAGTTACACCTTGTATTTAATCTTATTTAAAAAATAAGTTTGGGGGGGGGGACACGTAACAGTGTTAAGCAACCCCAACCGTGGTTTATGACATACTTATTCCAGTATTTATTTTTGTAGAAGTACAGGTCCATGTGGTTTTTATATTTTGAAAGGGAATAATATGGTCAAATTTGAAAAATCTTGATTTTGACAAGCAATAGTAAATAATATAAATTGCTTGATCCTAAAACATTCTAAGATATTTAATTTTGTCTGCTTTTGGATTTTCATAGTTGAAGCCGGTTGGAGCTATTTTTTCCAGTTTTTGACCCTTGGGGGGGATATATCCCCTATATCCCCCCCGTGGCTACGCCACTGTGTATGGCAAAGAAAGATAAATGGTATAATAAAAAAAATGGCGGATTAGTAACTTTCGCCCATATATCAAAATTGTTATAGTGAAACGAGTAGTTTTGCAACGACATTGGTAAATAAACCGTTTAATTGAAATATTCATTTCAAATGCTAATTACTACATTGCTTAAGAAATTTTAAATCATTACATAGTGGGTGTATTTATTCACGCAACCGATTGGTATAACTTCGCCAGCAAAATTTTCTGGTTCAAATAAATTACAGTATTTAAGTGTCTCATAGGTAAATTATAACTAAGCAACTAGGTATTTAATACAGTTAATATCCCAATTTTGTCGCTAACTGTTATGTAATCACAATTAAAGGAATAATTAAAGTGATGCAGAATCTAAATAATAGCAGCAGGAAAATTAAGATGGAGTCGCCTATACAATATGTTGTAATCGTATGGTTAAGAGTTCTTTCCAATAATACTAATTCCAAGAACTGCATGCATAGATCCATTACTACCTTTACTGTAGCAAGTTAGTACAATATAATATATAGGTGCTATCTATAATTGGTTAGTTTAATGTGCATCAGAAAAGGGGAATTGATGACTATAGATATATGGCTTGCTTCTTTGTTTTTGAAATATTTGTGAGTTGCATACTATAGTGGGGCAAACTTGCTGCAATGTGTTGCATTTTCAATGCCACGGGGTCATTCCCACGACAGTTTCTGCATTCCCAGACATCAGATGATTCTTCTTTACACTGAATCTTGGTCTAGACTAACTTGTCCAGTAGTCTTTGTTTGAGTAATGAAAATTTTTAAAGCTAAGCTATATAGCAATGTTTTTTGTTGTTAATTAAAGCAGCAAGTAAATAACGTGATTGTTGTTATGTAAACGCTTACGCAGCGTTTTTCTTCCAACGTCAACACAATTTTTCATATTTATTAACACTATTTATCGTTAGACTATTGCATACCTATTATGACAGTTATTATTATGATATTTACTACTTTAATTGCAACGCTTTTGTCAACACTCAACCAGCAGCTAGAAACATTAATTCATGTTGGCATATTATTCTAAGTACTAAGAATAGGTAGGTAACCAACTATTGCAGTAGCAGCTTTAATCTAATTAATTAAGGCTTGATATTTGCAAATATATGCAAATTTACCTCGAATGCCTGTTTGTAGTAAGAGTATCTATCTAGCCATGACATATTTAAGTATTATATATGTATATAATAATGCATAAATAACTATGCAAACAGGTGCTTATATAACATTTTCTCTTCTAGGGGCCATTTCAAAATCTAGGGACCATTTGGCACCAGAACCCAGATATTGTCTCAGGTCAAGGTGCAATGGACTACATGGTAACGTTTTTGATGATGCAAATACCAAGGTAAATATCAATTCTTTTATTGCAAATGGTAATGTCGAAATTGGAATTTGAAACAATAAAATTAACGACTGTGGGCGCAAAGTTGCTCCCATTTTTGTTACGCAAGCATTAAGTACCGTTGTAAGTAAACATATATTACTGTAACAATGATAATGTATGAAAGGTAATTTTCTTTGAATATTCTGAAAAGACCGTTAGATATAAAGGCTGGGGAGTTTTACATGGTAGAGTGAAAAGTGGATTTGTGGACTGCGAAAACTTCGTTGAAGTCCGTAAAGCTTTTATGTTCATTTCATTTTTTCGTCTAATTTTTTAATGAATGATACGTAATTTCCATCTTTGGGAAATTATACTATTTTGATTCAAAACTGTATTTTGTTTACAGAGTCTGAGAGCACTTACTTCAATACGACAGAACCACAATACATTGCAAGGTAGGTAGTAATAGATATTTGCAATATAAGTGTCTTAACACGTGCTACATTACGATACGAGATTGGGAACTTGTTGAATATCGTAATATGAGAATTACGATTCTACAACGTTTTATCTACTTTCATAAAGTAGACTATTAAATATTTTCATGACTTTTTCTATAATTTTCAAACAAGAGTAGGCTAAGCTGATTCAGGTTACAACGATATGACATTTTGTTTATGAAGTTTGTTAATTTTCAAGGCTTATTTGACGTTATCGGAAATTTATTTTGATGCTAATGTAATGAAATCTATAACAACACTAGTATCGTAATAAGGTCTCGTACGAAACCGTTTTTGTTTTGCAATAACTGTTCCTGTATGAAAGTAGGTAAAGCCAGCTAAATCATTTCTGTTTGTCGCCCAATAATATTTTACTATGTAGGTACCTACGTATTATAATTTTAAAGTAAAGGAGAAAGGTTGATATAATATCGGAAAATAAAATATCCAATAATATATTAATAAAGTATGATCAAAAATAATTTTCATCTAGTATGCCTATGAAAGAACAAATGGATGCCATTAAGATTGACTGGCATGTAAATCTGACAGTTGTCAACAATTTTGACGTAAGAATATAATATACCTACTAGCCAATTGTAAAGGCAGCGATGTGTTTTGTCATACCCATACTAGATGAAAATAATTTTTGATCACACTTTATGTATGGAAAGGTCCGGTCGTTTTTCGTTCAATTGTTTTTGAAGGTTGTCTAGTTAAAACATGAATTTTAATTAGCAGTCAACGGCCTTTACCGTATTTACATAATTATATAAACAACAAAAGAAGATACTATTATAATATCAGAGTGCCGACACTTTTATAAAATTTAATTCGTTTTTAGGGGAATAGACGACGTAAAATGTCGATAGTGTTAGAAAGTTGATTCCTTATACTTCCAAAAAGTTGAGAATTAGATAAAAATATATTTTTTGTAACGGAGATGGAGTAACCCATTATAAGATCACTCTTTTGAAGCAGGAAAATAGCTCATTACAGTATTTGGAGATGTAAACATATAATTACCTAAAGTTCATTCCCGGAGAAGGCGACGAGCATGTAAACAAAACCACGTGACAGTGGTACTATTTACAAGATGCGCATTCTACGTAAAATACCTATGTGTTATTATTATTTATTTGACTTTAAAAATACAAAAACTCACAAATATACTTTAAGATACTGAAAAGTGTATGTGCATAGTTTCGGGGTTTCAATTAAGAGCATCTAACTAAAGGAAAACTTTCAAATAGGTAATTATATTATAGGTATAGTATTCTGCAAATTTTTAAATTCCTATGCAAAGATTTAATCCTTAAAGCAGATGCAAATTTGTAAATAGCTGTGCATTAGAATTAATCTTTAAAGTGAATGGATAATTAACTAATTACAAATAAATACCTAACAGAATGGCCACTGCTTTTTTCAGGAGTATTCGTTTTCGAAATCAATTGTGGTTGTAAAAAGAACCTTTTTTAAAAACGCATTTCCTCTCAGTCGCTGTATTCTTCTGTTTCTTCGTCGTCAGAACTATTACGAGGGGAATTACTAATTAATTACTAACACTTATTATCTAAACCCCTATACACGTTGTCCCCTGAAATTTTGAATACGGACATTTGAATGCATTACTTGGTGCTTAGTTACAACGCTCACTTTTTACATAGTCGAGTCAAATATTTTAAATCGCGAAGCAACGGGAAATAATTAGTAATTTCTAATTTGTAATAAACAACCATGGCAATCTATTATAATTATAATAATCGAGAAGAACAAAATCACAGTGCCTACATTACTCGTATTCAAAATTTCAAGGGACAACGTGTATAATAATGCAGAAGTACTCTATCATAAACTTTATAATTTTATAGATATGACGAACCTATAAACTGTAATAGTTTCTACAGGAAATAAAGAACTTATTATTTATTACTAACTAATCATAATTACGTTATTAGGTACCTATGATAAGTAAGTATTAGTTACTCCAAGGCACATGCAGCCCGCACGAGCAAGCAACCAATCACAGATCCTACGACTTACGAGTCTATGTCACAACGGCCACACCATATTTTGGCTGTTATTGTCATGGTCACAACGGCCACCTTGGTCACAACGGCCACCTATAAGTTTTGGTCACAACGGCCACCTTGGTCACTTCGGCCACCCAGGCTCGTGGTCACAACGGCCACCCTTGTTTATAATTAGTAACACCAAACAATGCTGGTCACAACGGCCACCCGATTCTGCTAGACACAACGGCCACCCGATTCTGTTGGACACAGCGGCGGCCACCTTGGTCACAACGGCCACACCATTCTGCTGGTCACAACGGCCACCTTGGTCATATCGGCCACTCGTAACTGCTATTTCCAATAAAACCTTCACGCAATAATGTATATTTGCACGTGTTCTAAAAAGTAACTATTAACTACTATTAGTACTTTTTAGAACACTATTAGGGAATGTATTTATTTCCTGCAAATATACATTATTGCGTGAAGGTTTTATTGGAAATAGCAATTACGAGTGGCCGATGTGACCAAAGTGGCCGTTGTGACCAGCAGAATTGGGTGGCCGTTGTGACCAGGGTGGCCGTTGTGACCAGCAGAATGGAGTGGTTGTTGTGACCAAGGTGGCCGTTGTGTCCAACAGAATCGGGTGGCCGTTGTGACCAAGGTGGCCGTTGTGACCAGCGTTGTTTGGTGTTACTAATTATAAACAAGGGTGGCCGTTGTGACCAAAGTGACCGTTGTGACCACGAACCTGGGTGGCCGAAGTGACCAAGGTGGCCGTTGTGACCAAAACTTATAGGTGGCCGTTGTGACCGAGGTGGCCGTTGTGACCATGACCATAACGGCCAAAATATGAGGTGGCCCTTGTGGTCAGCCCCCGATCCTACTACGGCCATGTGTCACGTGGTTTTGTTTACATGCTCGTCGGCTTCTCCTGGAATGAACTTTATATATAAACTTACTAATGTCTGTCGTAACATAATGAAATTGATTTTGAAATTTATTACTCTTTTCTCCGATTGGCAGTAAAAGCATGCGTTGACTGACATTTGACTGTCTCCAAAGTTCCACATTTGCTGCCTAGGTAAAAGAGATCATTTTTGCTGACAGTAGCATTCAAAATCAGGTTGCTGCGAAAAACAAATAAATTTGAAATTTTTATTAATTAAATTTTAAGTTCCATATTTTTCACGATTTCTTTAATTTTGGATGGGGTGAACATTTCTTCGTCATTTTCCATTGTAAATATGATTATAAATTAATTAATATTTACGAATTAACAAGATTAACCTATTCTATTCACAACAAATAGAATGACATTTCTGAAGTATGTTTTTTCATAGCAACCATTAAGAACTGCATAGCAACAGATGCTTGCTGATTGATACTAATAGCACAACAATATTAACAATAATCATTAAATTAATGTTAAATGTAAACAATCGGAGAAACAATTATATGTTTAACACGGCAGAAATGCAGATTTACTGCCTTGGCTGGTTTCACAGCTTCGGCTTCGCCTCAGCTGTGAAATACCAGCTACGTCAGTAAATCTGCTACTTTTCTGCCTTGTTAAACAATGGTTATTTGTTTAACAAGGCGTCTAGTGGTGTATCTTCGTTATCATTATCTTGTTCAAACATTTTCGATGGTTTGGCTGGGTTTGACAGAATAAACAAAATTTAAAACAAAAGCTAAGAAGACTTGATTTTAGTAGTAGTAGTGTTCTCTAATTCCTCGCATCTTAATTTTATTATTTTGAATCCGGTTGTTCGGTTGCGGAAAAAATAGTATGTTTCATTCGGTTTAAAAGTGACTTCTTTTGACTCGCAATATCGCATCCGTTCGGCTACGCTACGCTCCGCCTCACACATGCAAAACTTGCTCGTCAAAAAAAGTGACACTTTTCATCCTAATAAATCAATCTACTATTAAATTACTGAAGCATTTTCTAGGTACGTTTGAAGAAAAAATAGTATGTTTTTTAGTTATGTTATCGATAATTATTTCAGAAAAAATATTGATGTTTTGAATATATCGATAAATTAACAATATCTCGTTAACGATAAGTTATCGACATGTTATCGATAAGTTGTCTATATATTATCCATACATATGTTAAAACGATAAGTTGTAGATATTTTAAAGATTCGTTATGAATCATTTTCTGTTTATATTACCTTGCTTTTAATTTATTATATTATTTAATTATATATTTCAACGTGTTTTAAGAATACACGGTTAATTCTTCTTGTAGGTACTTGCCTAAATTTAATCCCTGTAACAGAACAATACATTTTGAAATATTATTTTGACTGCAATAGAAAATAGACGCGTTTACAAAAAAATTACATGCGTCTCCCTATGTTCACGACACGAATAAAAGTGTCTATACGGTAGGTATAGGTATTCATCTTTCCAATTATTCCATATTTAAAATTTTAATAACATTTTATAAAGATACACCTCTGTAGGCGTTGTTAATAATAGGTACATATAATTATGATTTCCATTATACTTGAAGCAACGGTATAATTTTAATTATGTTTTAATGAGCTCCGCCTGAAAACTGTGAGAACTACGGCATTTTAAATTTTTAAAAATTTGCTCAAACCAACCGTGCTCTTTTCTGTTACCAGACGAATACCAAAGATTTAAGTAAATACATAAACTTCTTTCGTACCTACAACAAGCAACGTATTTACTTTACCAAACATTACTATATAACTATACCCTAGATATAATGAATGGAAAAATGCCAAGGAATAACAAAAATTACAAATCCATTTCAGCGAAATGCGACATCTACAATTCGAAAAATCCCTTTATTTTTCTGGTTCTAGAATTTATTAATTTCGTGTGAATTTTTATGTGACATGCAATTTTACCTTAAAACATTCATTTATATGCCGCTAAAGTTTAATATATATGTAGTTTCTTATAAGCAATAACATATGCTGTAAACCCTCATTAATGTAAAAAATAAAAATATATGCGGTTTATATCAACATAGTGAAATGTCGAGAGATCAAAAAATTAACTGATTATCTACAATAGGAAAAACCCTCCAAATACGCACTTGCCCAGCCCTACACTGTAAAAAATTTTGGTGTAAATTTACGTAAAAAGTACACCTATTTATAGAGTAAATTTACCCATTATATCCAACTTGGTGTAAAATCACACACATATTTCAGGTAAAATTGCTGATTTGGACGATTTGGTTACATTTTACACCCGTAACATTACACTTATTTTTTACAGTGTAGTTATCACTTTATCAATAGGTGCCTTATCATAAAATATCGTTAAATTATTGATGTATTATTCCTAAATTATCCATAAGTAATTGATATCTTAACGATATCTAAAAATTGAATTACCACCATGCGATATGTGATATATCCATAAATTATTATCGATATATTACCGATATATTTTCGATATATTATCGGTAGTGTATCGATAATTTACCAATAACTACTTATCGATAATATATCGATATTTACATATAAGTTTAGTTATCGTTATTCGATATATCAGTAAGTTATTCATATATGTCGACAACATTGAACACCACTGACTAGTCAGAAGAGAAGTGCCTTTTTGGGCTTCGTCTGAAATTCTCGCTCGCTCGCTCGCTTTACCAAAAGTTGCACTTGCTTCTGAACCTATAAAACAATATACCTACTATTATGTTTTATCCGACATTATTAACACGAAAACCATGCAAAATTTGCTGTAATTGACTATAGTATTTACTATGGAAACAACTAAACCAAGACCAATTTATTTTTATACCATTTTGGTTATTAATAGTATAGTCATTATAGTTACTTACTTACACCATTATTACAAAAATCGTATGTTTAATCATGGGATTTCAGAAAAATGCCCATTAAAAATGTGTCTTTACCTGACTTGATAGCTACACGGCTTCGTACTTCATATAATCGTCTCGTTAGTAAAGCATCATTTTCATGACTTTTATGTAATATACTAATAATACACTTGGTTTTACGTAGCCATGTTTTATAGTTATTAAGGTATCTAGGCCCTCGGTCGACGTACAACCCTCGGGCTAAAGCCCTCGTGTTGTACACCATCGACCTCGGGTCGTTATTATTCTTATAATACCCGTGGTGCCTTCAACGTTTAATGTCCTACTAGTCTGTTATTTAATTCGATTTTTCTTATTTTTAAGCTTGTCAATTTGACATTTAATTTGTAGGTATTGACACTAAATCAATACTACTTTATATTTTAGAATAATTCTGTATTTCCATGGTAACGCCAAGTAACGCCCATAAATTCTCTCTCTCTCGGTCAATTATTTTTTTATAAGAGCCCTAGGGCCTATTAAAAAAAATAATAGACCTGAGGCAATTATTTCTCATATAATAAATCTCAACATAGAGTGCTTATGTTACAATAACAGACTAGTAGTAGGTACATTAAAAAAATTATAAGTAGGTTAGTAGTAATTTGGATTTGACCCACCAGTTGATTTTTCGGCAACTGCATGTCACTCCGACAACGCCTACAGACGCCTACACTAACTTGGTATCGTAACTGATCACAATGATTTTCAACTTGCAATTATTATTCATTATTAATTTTATAAATCGATAATTTACTCCCCCCCCAAACCCTTATGTGCTCCCCATGCATACAAAAACACACTTTATCAATTTTACGGTTCCTGAATGAGGTTGAGGGGGACGTTAACTTCAGGATTTTCCTCGGGACGGGCGCACATTTTCTCTAATCTCGTAAAATATAACTGTACCCATTAATTTATTAGCTACTAGGTAAATAGCTATGCTTAGTGTTGTATAATTGTCATAATTGAAAATACAGAAAAGTTGGATATAAAAAGGAAAAAATTAAGAAAATTTCATGTTTCTAGGGTTCACAGGGATTATTTCAAAGACTGCTTTGTATCGAAAATTATTTCCAACTACTGCTAACATAAAACTTGTACTACATCAAAAAAATACAAAATTATTTACACATTTATCATTTTTAATTGTTTAGTATCAAACTATCAGCTAGTACTTATAAATGTAAAACCTTTTACGATTTTTAGGAACCTTCTTAAATCCACCCTGGAATAACATAACTGTATCAGACTTGGAGTGTATCCTATGTAGTCAATGTTTATTGGCGCCTGTTACAACAACATGTGGTCATACCTTCTGCAGAGAATGTCTCGCCAGAGTATTGGATCATCGTTTGGCATGTCCGTTATGCATGGCTCCATTAAAAACTACCGAACAGTATAGGGGTGAAACATTGGTATTAACACAGGCATTACGACTTCTAGCTTCTGAAGAACACCAAGAACGTTTAGCTATATTTCATCAAGAGATAGAAACTTTGGAAAAGAGTAGTGAGGTAATATTTGAAAATGTGCAATAAATACGGAAATTAATTATGATTTGTTTATTAGATTCCTATATTCATCTGTACTAATGCATTTCCACAAGTGGCTTGCCCTTTGTTTGTTTATGAACCACGATATCGATTATTATCTCGAAGGTGTCTGCAATCAACCAGCAAAAAATTCGGAATGGCTGCTAAAACAGTTAATGGTGATAAATTTGCTTTATATGGAACTTTGCTTGAAATTAGAGATTGTGTAAATTTACAAGATGGAACTTCTATTCTTACAACTATTGGACTGAGAAGGTTTAAAGTACTTAACAGAGGAGAACAGGTTAGTATTTCAATGATTCCATAATTATGTAGTATCTACGTACACTGGGGCTATATTGCGTGAATAGACGGAGACGGACTATAATCTTTGGAATACACAACTGAAAATAAGAGATCGTGCTACATGTAAAAGTAACGCTAAATTGTGGTACTAATTCTACGTTGTTCTGGTGTTCACACAAAAACTTTTATGGTCGCTACTTTTAAGAAAATTAAATGAAAAAAAAGCACACAACTAGAACTAACTATTAGGAATTATGTTAATGCTGTCCAAGGATTACAAATATTCCACTTTTGCGAACATGTTTAGGTTTTTTTTATATTGATCTAAAATTTTTAAATTTGTTTTGCGATTTCTGTATACCAAAGTATTTAAAAAATATTATAGGTAGGTACTAGCAAACTGTTTGTACTTTTTGACACCATATTTAGACGCGTCCTACCCGCGTTTTACCCCGTATCCGAAAAGAAGGCATGTTTGAATTCATTGCACATTTATAGAACTCTGAACAGCATGAGCTTTGAACTCTGGTGTATATTATTTTACAACTATAAAAACTATAGCTGGGTACCCACGGCATATGCCGCGTTTACAATATAGGTATTAATAAAGGGAAAGTTCTTTTGGACTACAGTGCTGATTTTAATTTCAAATTTGCAATAAACTTACTAAGTTTCACTTTTACTGTAATGTACCTACTGTGAACATGACTATCACTGTAAATATTAAAAAGAAAATGGAAATGCAATGTTAAATATGAAATAATAAATTGCACACGACCCCTATTGGCAAATAGATCGTTATTCTGATGTCGGTAGAGGGTAGACCCAGAAATCTTGTGGGTATCTACTTTGTTTAGGATCGAATTAGCTTAGGGTGTGTTAAAACATAACGTGAGCGTTGCATTTAACGAAAGTGTTGAACGAATAAGGTCATTTTGTCTGGTTTAATTCATTATACAGGGTGTTTCAAATTCGAGTGCCACCATGGGGATCTCGCTTATTATAAGAGATAGAGGGTAGGTTTAAATTTAACATTTTTGTAGAATTTTGTGTATAACAATATGCTGCAAAGAAATGTAACTCAATGATATAAAAATTTAACATGGCATCCATAGGAAATAAGAAAGTTGATGGTTAAAAAACGAAACTGAAAAATTTAATATTTACAGTGTTCCAATATCTTTTCTAATAAGAAAGTTACAAATAAAAAACGAAAATCGTTTTTTTTTTAGATTTTTCTCCATACAATAGAAACGGATGCAGTTCGGTTAAATTTCTTTGTGCCATATTATTGTTATTCATAGAATTCTGAAAAACTGCCAAATTCAAACCTACCCTCTATCTCTTATAATAAGCGAGATCCCCATGTTTGCCCGCGAATTTTAAACACCCTGTATAGGGATGATAGTGATTATTAAAGTAATTTTGTTCTTTTAAAATGTATAAAATGCAAGAATAGCAGACT
Source organism: Hemicrepidius hirtus (assembly GCA_963082805.1). NCBI lineage: Eukaryota > Metazoa > Arthropoda > Insecta > Coleoptera > Elateridae > Hemicrepidius > Hemicrepidius hirtus. The sequence continues at coordinate 10,048,379 of OY720165.1, forward strand.
ATTGATACTGAAAATCGATCCAAAACATATATTATAAGTAATCTTGACCGCTACCATGGTACCTACCAGGTTCTGTGAAACACCGTACCGTATTGTGCATTATTATATGGGTTGATAGCTGCGTTCAATTGACTCAGCAACTCTGCACAAAACTACTCAGTGCAACAGCAATTGCTTCTGTGCGTTGAACACCAACTTCTATATAAAATGGAGTATTACCAATAGTGGTTAAAATGACTCTTATCTAGGCGCGGCCTTCATGTGATTTTTATAAAGTTATAAAACTGCTGCCAGTTAAGAAACCGCTGAGCATTCAGTAACAATTTCAGAGCCCATTGAATGCAACTATTAGCTGGGTTCAATTAACTCGGTACAAAGGGATATTGCTTTTTAGCGTCAACCAATAAAATTATTCGATTTTTGAAACCATCGCATTCTATTGATTAATACTAAAACACGATACGCGTTTGCGCTGAGTTGTTGAGTCAATTGTATATTGTTTTATGAATTGAACCCAGCTACTAAACCATCTGTGAATATTTTGCTGAAATTAATATTTGAGGTTTCCCTGTGTGTATTCCATAATTATTATAGATCTGTCTAGCTATATGAGTGCCTACCGCACTGATAAATTTAAGATAAGAATGTAAAATAGTAGCTGTTGGCAAGCTGAACATTTTTATTATTTTCAGGATGGCTATGATACAGCAGTGGTTCAGTATATTGGAGATAGTATGGTTTCTACGGAAAAATTACAAGGTTTAATAATGTTGCATGAAACAGTTCATAGTAAAACCGTTCGCTGGTTACAAACCTTAAAATCAAAATTGTTAGCAGAAATAGAACGTTGTATAGGTTGTATACCTGATGTAGAGAAGGATTGGTCGAATTTACCAGATGGACCTGCTTGGACATGGTGGTTGATCGCAATTCTACCTCTTAGTATACAGTTACGGGTAAGAATACATTAATTATCTTTCAAATAATTTAAGTAAGGGAAACACAGTATCCTAAGTTTACAGAATGCGGTGAATATGTAATAGTCCACGAATTTTTCACTCTATTACTCGAATTTACAAATATTTTTAGAGAATTCACTTACATTAACACGGCAATAGGTATTTTCCTTGAATGTTGTAATGCATTGTAAGTTTCTTTTATCCCAAAAGGGTGTGGATTATTAAGTAATAACAATGAAGCTCAAGTTGAAATACTATATAATATATTAAGGCGTGCACTAATGGAAAATTAACATATTTAAGTGTGGATGAAATGGTGCGTTTAATTAAAAAAGTGGAAAAAGGAGTTAAAAGATTCTACATATTTAATTTTTTTTCTGACTCCGATAACTCAAATTTTCTATATAACCCGAATTTTTCCTTCTCCTTCCACTTCTACTTAAAGAGGTTCGACTGTATTTCTCAAAACTTTTCTACAGTTCTTGCTTGAGCGGCAGTAAATAGTATATTGCGTACCATGAACTGTAAGTGACACTTTTAAGGTCGAGGATGCAGGGAAATCGAGGCCCGTAGGGCCGAGGTTTCCTAAGCATTCGAGACCTTAAAAGTCACTTATAGTTCGCGGTTAGTAAATTATTTTTCGCAATACCTGAAAATCAAAAAAAAGTAATAAAAAACGAGTTAAAATTGAATTATGACCACGACCTGTCAAAATGGCATTTATACATTTTTTGCACGATTCATCTTTTTTGTTTACTTACTAGATTCGATGCCAGAACAGTAAGCTGCATTTACTGGTTGCTAGGTGTAACAAAACAGTAGTAATTCACTTACCGTTCTAGAACAGTAGTAGCATAGGCTAATAAATACCTAGACCTCTGACGTAAATGGCAAAGTGATTTCAGTGTAATAGTTGTGGGAGCACAGCTATAGATGGCACTGCAAGTTATTTTGAGTACTTACAGTTGACCAAACGTACTTTCGTTCGACACATTTTTTTACATAATTTATCTGGGCGCTTTGACTTCATAATGGCTGTCAAGTCCAAGGTCAAGTCGGGTAACAATTCAACAATTTGTTTTGCCGTCATTAGAATACACGCTTGCTACATAGAAAGTGTACGTTGAGTTTCGGTAGTTTTTACAAAAATCCCGATTATTATAGTTTCAACTGTAGTCATCATACAGGGTGTCTCTAAAATATGGTGCCATATCTTAACCACAGATTCCGGGGATCAAAATACGACGATTTGACGCAACTTACCTCTATCCGAAATTGCTTCGTTAAAGCGCTAGCGAACGCCAAAGATCTTCAAAAAATTTCTATTTTTTTAAATAACAAAAGATTGTTTTTATTGATTAGGATGAAATTTGGAATGTAATTCGTTACTGGAAAAAGGTGTTTTTTGACATCATTTTTTTGTTCATGAGTGCCGCGTAAGTGGTTCAAGGTTGATCATCCACAGGCAAGAAGCTCATATTTCTTTAACAGTTCGGCCAATAGTTTTCAAAATTGTTTTACAAAGAGACATTCTTATTTCAAATATTTTTCGGGTCTTGTTCGATTTCGGTATCTCCCATAGTTTAGGCTGAAAAAAATTATTTTGATTGGCTGCAGTGTATTTCTTAAAACAGACTAGTTGTCCCGTATGCTGAGAAACAAATAACGAAAAGACAATTTTTTGCGTAGAATCAACTTTTGCATCTGGGAAAATGGTGCTCACATTGAGCATTTGCTGTAAATCTATTAATTTACCGGTGGTACAAAATAAGCTGAACCATTTGTTGAGAAATGGTTCAGGTTATTTGGGCCACCCTTTACATACTCGTTAGTAATAAACTTTGTATCAAATTGTCTTTTCGTCATTGTTTCTCAACATACGGGACAACTACAGTAGGTACTACATCTGTTTTAAGAAATGCACTGCAGTCAATCAAAATAATTTTCTCAGCCTAAACTATGAGAGATACCGAAATCGACTAATAAACAAAAATATTTGAGGAGTCACACATAGCGCGCGGCCAGTGCGATACAATTATATTACCAAAAGAGTGCGTATAATAATTCATCCATATTTAAAATTCAGCAAACCGATAAAATACTTTTAACAACCACGACAGAACATACAGTAGGGCTTCTGCCCACTGTACTATACTACCACCAAAACTCACAACCATGACATCCACTATCACTGAAACTCCTGAGTACAGGAATGACAGTCACAGCCAAGTAAGTAACGAACCACCCATACCTTACTTTAACCTTAACAAACCAATTAACGAACTAACAACTCCACCAAACAACAACCAAACCAGTCCCATTGTAACTCAAACGAAGAAAACTTTCGCAGACTGCGCAAACCAAATATCCTTTCCAAAAAAAGAAGACGCCATAATATTAAACTCCATAAATGGCATCAACTTAAAAGACTACATCGTAGCAATTGGCACCATAATCGAAGCAAAAAATATTACTTTCGCGTCAAGGATGTCCAATGGCAGAATATGCATCTATTTATCAAATAAACAAACTGTAGACAAATTATTAAACCATTACAGCTCGATCGAAATTCAAGGTTACCAGATCTCAATACGGCGACTCGTTACACCTGCCCAGAAAATTATCCTATCAAACGTGTGCCCATCTATCCCACATAAAACAATTGAAGACAACCTACGTAACCTACAGCTAAAACCGGTATCGCCCATGAATTTCCTAAAGGCCGGTCTTAACGATGCACAATATAACCACATCCTGAGCTTCCGAAGACAAATCTACGTAGACCCTATTGGAAACCTACAAATCCCAGACTCGATACTAATTAACTTCGACAACACTAATTATAGAATATTCCTATCTACAAATACAACATGCTTTAACTGCCACCAACCAGACCATATAGCCGAAAACTGCCCAAAACTAAAAGAACCTACAAATGATACACACACATTCAAACGACCGTTTTCAGATATGACAAATCCATCTTCACCAGAGGATTATCATACACAACAATCACAAGACCCAGGAATAAACATCGCAATGGAAACAGAACCAAACATCAGTCAGACATCACCCAAACAATCACAGAAAAATACCAAAGATCCCAAAACAAATAAAAAAAATGAAGTTGAAAAATACTGACAGAAACAATTCCAGAAATACAAGTGAGTCAGGCACAGATACCCTCCAAATAGATGAAATATTATCACCCATACGTGAAAAAATGGAATCCAAACCTCAAGACTACCTACTAAACTATAACAACTTCAAAGATTTCTTAGAAAACGTCAGAGGGACAAATGATCCTTTAGGCATATCTAAACAATACACAGAGAATACACTAAAACTGGTAGAAATGATGAAAGCCCTATACCCAGAAATCAGACAACGATCAATGAAAACCAAATTCACAAAAATAACCAACAAAATAATAACTCAACTAGGTACTGTAATGAAACCAATTAAAGTTTCTGCCCCCAACTCCGACTCGGAATACTAACGCCAAAAATATCCCCAATCACATAATTATCATTACAATGGATCATACAACTATATTACAATGGAACTGCAATGGACTTTACAAACGAATAGACTACTTACAACGACTTATTAAAGATTACGAACCAAAGTGCCTATGTATACAAGAAACACACCTTAAGGGAACCCAAAAAGGGACCTTGAGAAAATATACCACCTATCGAAAAGACCGCCATACTGATGGACATGCAAGTGGGGGAGTAGCAATACTAGTGGCCAATGAATACTACTCAGAAGAAATTACAATCATAACCAGATTGGAAGCTACAGCAGTCAAACTATTCTCACCTTTTAAATTCTCATTGTGCAACATATACATACCGCCAAACCAAAAAATCCAATACCAAGAATTAAACGATATCATCAACCAATTACCCCCTCCTTTCATAATAACTGGCGACTTCAACGGACATCACCATTTATGGGGTTGTAACAAAATTGACGCAACTGGGAAAATCATTGAACGCATCATAGACAACGATAATATATCCCTATTAAACAACGGCAATTTCACCCATTTCGATTCAGGAACCGGAAATTTTTCAGCAATAGATTTAACCATATGTGATCCCAAAATCGCACCTAATATAACCTGGACAGTTCTCGAAGACTTGCACGATAGCGACCATTTTCCCATAAAAATAAATCTCCAGAGCAACAATAGCCGCAATAACAATGAAACCGGCCCCCAACCTAAAAGATGGAATTTTAAAAAAGCCAACTGGGACCTATACAGAACTCTATCTACACCAATTCAAGCAGAAATAAATGAATCTGAAGACATAGACACAATAGTAAACAACTTCACAACTCAAATATATAATGCCGCAATGACTGCTATAGGGAAAATAGTGAATACACTCAAACGAACCCCAGTACCATGGTGGAACAAAAATAGTGAACAAGTCACTAAGACTTACAAACATGCCTTAAACACATACAAGAAACACAAAACAGCTGAAAACCTAACAGAATTTAAAAGACTGCGTGCACTCGCGAGGAGAACAATCAAAGAAAGTAAAAAACGATCATGGGAAACATATGTGTCGACAATAAACCACCGAAGCACCCCAAAAGAAATGTGGAGGAAAATCAAAGTAATGAAAGGTACAAACACGCAATTTAGATTAAAAGAAATAATACATAACGATAAAGCAATAACCACACCTAAAGAAATAGCAAACAACCTAGCAGACATATTCGAACACAACTCAAGCAATCAACAATATGACCCTGAATTTCTAAAGTACAAACTGAGAGAAGAAAAAAAAATCAACCTAGAGGAACAGAACAACCACCCAATCAATGCACCCTTCGGGAAATGGGAATTTGAAGAAGCTTTAACAACATGTAAAGAGAAAAGTCCCGGTCCTGATGAAATCCCATTCCTACTAATAAAAAATCTAGATGAAAAATCAGAAAAGTACCTACTGAAGATATATAACTTTATCTGGGAAAAGCACACATTCCCAAACATATGGCGATCGTCAATCATTATCCCTATCTTAAAACCGAACAAACAGAAGAATCAACAAACGAGTTACCGCCCTATCGCACTAACTTGCTGCCTCTGCAAACTCATAGAAAAGATGATAAATAAACGACTTATGTGGTACCTAGAAGCCAACAATATTATCGACGCCTCACAAACCGGCTTCAGACAGGGACACACTACCATGGACAATATTTTATCTCTGGAAACAGAAATCCGAGCTGCTTACAACAACAAACAATTCCTCATAGCGACTTTCTTCGACCTCGAAAAGGCGTACAACACCGCTTGGAAACACCACATATTAAAAACAGTTATACAATACGGATTTTCTGGAAATATTGCCCACTTCATAAGCAACTTCCTCAAACAAAGATCATTTAAAGTTAAAATAGAAGGAACTTTCTCAAAAAGTCGTATACAAATGAACGGAGTACCACAAGGATCCATAATAAGCGTAACTCTATTTCTGATAGCCATAAATGGAGTGGGAAGAACAATATCACTACCAACAAATAAATCAATTTATGTAGATGATATAGCTATTATAGTAGGGGAAGAAACATAAACTGCGTCCGAGGACACATACAAGAGTCAATAACGAAATTAGAAGAATGGACAAAATCAACCGGATTCAAATTCTCACATACAAAAACAAAGTGCATGATCTTCACAAAACGAAACATCACAGATATACCGAATATTACCCTCCATGGTACCACACTGATATGAGAAGTCGATTAAATTCCTGGGACTGACATTCGACACGAAGCTTACCTGGAAACAACACATCCAAACCCTAAAAACAGACTATAACAAAAGACTAAACCTACTAAAAACCCTAAGCTACCACCACTGGGGCACCGACAGAGAAACACTAATGCGCATTTACAAATCACTAATAAGAACAAAAATAGATTACGGAAGCCAGGTCTACGGCTCAGCTTGTAAAACCACACTTGCGTCTCTAGACTCAGTACAGCATCTAGCCATGAGAATAATTGGAGGAGCATTCAAAACCAGTCCCACAATCAGTACATTAGCAGAAATTGGAGAAGAACCACTACATCTAAGAAGACAACAACTAACCCTCACATACGCAATAAACTCCAATACAACCCCCTATCCTACAAAAATCCCACACCACCACGCCATAAATTCTAATCGAAGACCATCCCCAGACTTCTCTGTTAGATTACATAACATCCAAGAGCAACTGTCATTAACAATTCCACAACTAGTTCACTCCATACGAAATACAACTCCCCCTTGGACATACATGAAACCTAATCTAATACTAACACTCACACGATATAACAAAGACGACACACCACCAACAATCTTTAAACAAACATTCCTTGAATTAAAAAACAAAATGGCAAAACATGTGGACATCTATACAGATGCGTCTAAGAGTGGCAACGGGGTGGGTTCAGCTTTTGTAATAAAGAAACAGACCTTCCAATTTCGACTACATTTAACAACAAGCATCCACACAGCAGAACTATACAGCATCCTACAAAGCTTAAAATTCATCCAGAACGACAACGACAACAACTTCGTTATATACACCGATTCACTAGGTTCAATCAACAGCATAACAAACATGTATTCCAAAAATCCATTAATACACAACATACACGAAGTGCTCAACAATCTATACGAACAGAGAAAGATAGTAACATTGTTCTGGGTACCTTCTCACATGGGCATCCCAGGTAATGAAGAAGCAGACCAAGCTGCAAAACTTGCTCTGACCAACACAACACTTACCAAAGATAACCTAATACTAGCAGCTGACTTCAGGAGTGAAATAAAAACGAAAATTCAAGGAAAATGGAATGACATGTGGATAAACACCACGAATAACAAACTAAGAGATATCAAACCTACAACAAAACCCTGGACAATACACACTAACAACAGAAAGGAACAACAATGCCTCACAAGATTAAGAATCGGCCACACGAGAATCACTCACCAATATCTCTTCACCAGCCCCCGCTCACAACCAGAGTTATGCGACACATGCAACCAACCACTGACAGTGAAACACATACTTGTCGAGTGCCAAAAATATACTCAAATAAAAACGAACCTAGATATGCCCATAACATTATCAGAAACCCTAAACAACAACCCAGTTAATGAGCAAAAGCTCATACGGTTTCTAAAACACACCAACCTGTTCTGTAAAATTTAATTAAACATAAAACTTACTAGCTTACCAACGTAATCACCGGTGCTAATAACCAAATAGGTGGATGCACCTTTACTTAAAATAAATAAATAAATAAATAAATAAATAAATAAATAAATAAATAAATAAATAAATAAATAAAAATATTTGAAATAAAAATAAGAATGTCTCTCTGTAAAATAAATTTGAAAACTATTGGCCGAACTGTTAAAAAAATATGAGCTTCTTTGCCTGTGGATGATCAACCTTTGACCACTTACGCGGCACTCCTGAACAAAAAAAATGATGTCAAAAAACACCTTTTTCCAGTAAAGGCGGTTCGTCCACCGAGGAAACCAATATGACGCGACTGGTCGCGGACGACTAAGCGACCAGTCGCGCATGCAGCCATTCCATTAAAAAACATAGTTGTTCGTCCACCAAGGCGACTAGAGACTAAACTCGAGGAAACTCATCGCTGACGACCAAACCGGTTGGTCGCCGAGCGACTAGTTGCCTACGATCATTCCTTGATGGAGGTGTTGTCATGTGTTGTATGCATTTGTGGTGCCCTTCCTCAAAATTACAGGACCTACAAGCCTTTCAAGTTCTTTAAAGCTTTCCCTACTCATCCTGTAGATTTGTCTGAACTTGGCAGGGTCCTTAAAATCACTTGCGATTTTGTACCATCGTTGTTCCTGCTTATCTTTACAATCTGGGTGAACCCAAAAACGTTTGTGTTTTTTTTGGTCGACCTTTTAGGCACAAGTAACCTACAAGAAGGTCCTTATCCGAAGACGACATGTTCGCAACTGATAAAATTTAGGTTTCTTTGGTGTACAAAGAAACGAGCGACTGGTCGCGGGTGACCAGTTGCGCGCGACCAGTCGCGTCGTATTGGTTTCCTCGGTGGACGAACCGCCTAAAGAATTACATCTCAAATTTCATCCTAATCGCTAAGAACAATCTTTTGTTATTTAAAAAAATAGAAATTTTTTGAAGATCTTTGGCGTTGGATAGCGCTTTAATGAAGCAATTTCGGATAGAGGTAAGTTGCGTTAAATCGTCTTATTTTGATCACCGGAATCTGTGGTTAAGCGATGGCACCATATTTTAGAGACACCCTGTATGTAAGTAAATGTTATAATAAATAATGAAATACAAATAATAAAGTATTTAGTTTATTAAGCACAAAAATATATAATCGGGAAAATATATACAATCGGTAACCCAAAAGATGCAACTAAAATACAGCAGTGCATACATAGCAAATAAAATAAAAGGGACTGGTAGCAGAATATACAGGGTGTAACACAACTTAGCCGAAAAAATGTAACCATATATGCACTTTTAAATAAGAAATCGATTTGTTAAAAAAAAATTTAATAAAAGTCCAACAGAAAACGAGATAAAAATTGTTAAAGTTACAAACTAATGAAAATGTTTTTTTTTTCATTAATTTGTAACTTTTAACAATTTTTATCGCGTTTTCTGATGGACTTTCATTAAAAAAAAATTTAACAAATCGATTTCTTATTTAAAAGTGCATGTATGGTTAAATTTTTTCGGATAAGTTGTGTTACACCCTAATAAACGGTAGTTACACGGTAGCGATATAAACGGAAAGTTCACACCCTTCCAAAACTTGAAAAATGCCTCCTATATGATCGGTAAAAGCAAAAGTTAAATATGGGACTTGGTTCAGATATTCTGCACCTGGGTATCGTGACCACAGCACCGTTTGAAGTCGTTTGAAGATCGCCAAGAGACAAGATATCGGAGACCTGGGGCTTGCAATTTCTCTCTGACTCCGTCTAAAGGGAAATGTACCTACAAGACCTTTCGGGGTTACAAAACCAAAGGGGTTTGCTAACACTAAAGTCTCGAATATCAAGTCCACAGCCCCGCTTGAAGAAATGATTGTCAACACGGAAAGCAAAACTAAACGGGATATCTAAACGGAGATGCTAATATGAGAGCCTCGGATACCACGGCCACAGCCCCGCTTGAAGACGTGGTCACCAAGAGTCGCAATATTAGCACTAGGTCGTATGATTTTACTTCGACCCCGTCTGAAGTAAAATAAATAGCACCAGGTCTAAAACGGTTGAAACTAAACACGGAGGAAAACTATTCCTGAATTCACCCTAACGTACAAACCCTAAACGGCACTTTACCAAATATTCGGAAGGTTGTAAACTCACCTGATTGCTGTTAGCTTCTAAACCTTTGAAGACGGATCTTCGAACTTACTAAATATTCCAGAAAATTCTATTTTATATGGGGAAGATGCAAGACCGCTTGCGCTCGATTCCCAATGCTAGAGTCGGCCGGTACAGGTACTCTGGAAGGGCCTAGCGTTCGCTTCTTCGTGGTCTAGTCGAGGTCAAACGTCAACATTGCATTTAAACTTAAATATTTACATTTCAACAATTAACTCAAATGGCATAACAATATTAAAAACTGAAGAAAAATTGTAACACTTCTTTACAGTACACTGGACTGACACATCTCCATCTTCGTCTCAGGAGTCAGGATACCTAAAAAGTAGTATAAGTTCAAATTAAAGTTAGCCAACTTATTAAATATTCCTACCTCAACATTGTAAATCTTGTTTTTCATGCTTGCATGAGCATTCCCACAAATCACCATCAGCTCAGCGTCAAATTGCATTTTCTCCATGTGCCCAGATTCTACAGCATTCCCCCCCTTCAAAAATGCTTTCCGATCTTTGCTGAAGAAATTAACTGTTGTGGATAGCTTCAAAACGAAGTCATTTTCATTAATTTATCACCTTGAAACTAATGATGAACATTGAAAAGGCAAAATATCCGTACACTTTTTAAATAGAAAGTCTCCACAATACACTTTTTTATTGTCTATTATTTACACACACTACAACTAAAACACTTATTTCACTACTAACATAAATACAAATACGAAGTAAACTTCCTCTGATGGGTATGTTTGGAAAGGTTTCAAGTCTTTGGGTTTCAAATCGTACCGCCGTACGTCACGCTGACGTTTCTATTGCAGTGAGAAACGACTTCCCTTGATAGTAAACATCTCACTCAGTTAATATTGCTGGTAGTACGTAGCGCGGTGATTGTTACAACAGTCGGACCGATGATAGCGCCATCTTCGAACGTGCTCCCAAACTAAGCCAAAAACTGTATACATTGGTCAGAGGTCTAGGTATTTATTAGCCTATGGTATAGTTCATTGTATTGCGGACATGATAACTATGGTTACCGTGGTTGTCAGTCAAATTATAAAAAATTAAGGTTATATAGGTACTTTTATCATTTTGAAATATAACTATTTTAAATCAGTTTTTTTATTGCGATCGTGCAAAAAACGTTATAAGCATGTCGAACGTTACGGGTTACCGGTCTCCGACAATAATTGGGATCGTCGCTTCGCTCCTCCCCAAACAATTGTCGTCGACCGGTAAACATCCCTTACCGTTCTTAATACTTAATATACTATTTAATTAATAAAATTAGGTAGCCTAAAACTGAACAAAAGTAAGCTTAATACGTAAATATATACTAGTTACCCATGGTTGCAGGGCTGTAATATTTACTTACAGTTCAAGTGGGACTGTAAGTAAATATTACAGCCCTGCAACCATGGTAACTAGTAAATGAATTGTAAGTTAGACTTACATTCATAAAAATTTGTTAATAATGATCAACTTACAATGCAGGTATTGCGAAAAATAAATTTTGCACCAAAAATAACAGTTTGTGATTTGTTTGTGATTGTTTGTGATACCAGATTTATTTCCTATTAAATTTATTTTATTGCCCAGAACCACAGTATACCATAACTACAATATGACAAAACAATTACATGGCCTACCTACCAGATTGATTTACTGTTACATATTGCCTTAACTATTGAGTTTTGGACAAAAGTGTATAAGGCACTTTAACTTAAAATTGTCCAAGAAATACGCTTTTAAGCTATGGCCATCGAGTCACGGGACACCCTGTATATTATCATTTAAAATTGCTATTTAGCAGGCTCTTTGGTTTTATTTTTTTTGTCTTGCAAATTTAATAATGTTCTGTGTAGTTCTTATAAAAGGTAATTCTTCTTCTTGAATTTGGGCATACTTCTGATTAGTTCTTCTCTGGACTAAATTTTTACTAGGTTTTAAGTTTTCCGTATTTATTATCATGTCATGTTAATTGTATGATATCTAAGTATATCCTTATCAATTGTAACTTGTAACTTATATCTCTTTAGTTTATTGACCATTTTGTTGTCTTCAGGTTGGATTTTTAGCGAGTACAAGCTTGGAAAAACGACTTCTGGCCATTGACAAGATGCTTGATCACTTGAAAATTCGAATGAAGGCTGTGGAAAGAAGTACACTTAATTGTACAAATCCTGAAGAATCGACTGAATCTTGTAGTTACTCTGAAAGATCTGTTGACATTGAATACCACAATACTGAAGAATGAAATCCGGAAATATCTGCAAATGAAAATCAAATCTGACTATCATCATTAACAATCAACTCTAAATAGATTTAATATTTAATTATATTTATGTATTTTATTATATTATAGGATAAACAATTTTTTTATTGAACAACTATACCTACCATTTTAATCTCTTAAAGTAATACAAACGAACTGAAATGAAATCCAAAGAGTGAACTATTTATTTTTCTATGGTATTTTTTATATTATTTGGTATCGTTTACTTTTGTTGCTAGCTTAGCTTAGATCCTTTAAAAACTTTTCTAAGCAAGTCTTTGCTCAGAAACTTCTGTGAGAAACTATGTATCATTCCAAAAGAAAATCTCAGTTTGTGAATTCTAGTTATAAGATTGAAACACTCAATAATGCACTTTTATTTTGATCATATGTATGATTAAAAGTAATTTCGCATTTTAGCTGACTTTCATGTCTGTGTGTGTTAACAACAAATCTTTAATTAATATTTTAAAATATTCAATAAATCAAAATGTTTGAACAATGTAATTTGGAAGCGTTTTATCATTAAAAAAAATCCAAATTTTTGAGGGTTTACACCTTTTGTTATAGTTTAGAAGATAATTGTGTATTTTATACTTTTATTCATATTTCGATATTTAATTTCTTCTAAACAGTATACTACCTACATAAAATGAAGAAACACTTTTGTTTCCATTTTTGTAACTATATTAAACCTATTATTTTTCTACAGAAATTTGCAAAACATACAGCATTTTACAGTTTCATTTTGTTTACTGTACAGTTTAAAAATAAGTACCTACTACAAACAAATATAATAGTCTAATGCTGCGTGACTACAAGCATGTACTGATGTGTTTTTAAACATTAAAAGAGTGGGAAATTATTTTGATCTGTGAATAAATCTGAAGTTATTTTTAACATGCCTTGATAATGCTGGATGGGTCGCAAGTATCCGTTCGAATGAAATTAAGTTATACAAATGTGTTGTGGCATAAAATTTAACTTCAGTTTTAGTTATTTTTGTGATTCTACCTCAGAAATTTAATTAAATACAGTTTGCCTTTCCTCGGGAGCAGTTGTCAAAAGTAAGTTTCTTTTTAAGTAGGTAGTACCCTTAAAAATTCATGAATAAGTTTAATAAGGTAAAATAAAGGAAGATGCAAACTAATTTTTTAAAGATGTTTTTCAATATTTTTCGTGATATTAGCTTTTAAATATTTATATCATTTATTTATGTCGAGTGTTTGTATGATGCAACTACTGAATAAATTTTGAATTCATCAATATTTTATTTGTAATTAATTGGTTTCTTCACACAGGGTTTCCAGATAGATATTAAAACATTTTTTACATAAAATTATGGTATAATTTTCGGAAGTTATTTCCAAAAACCGTCATATTTGCCAATTGGGTTTTCTTAATAATGAGTAGGCTAATGAACATATTGGAATTTTAAAATTATTTGTATTGAATAATGGTATATATTCTTTTAATTTATTTTGCTTTTTTATTATTCACCTAAATAGTATCTATCCAAAAAATCCAAAGGCTTATAACAGCTAAATTAAACTTTTTACAATAATGTTTTTAAAATAACACCAACATAACCATAATTATTCTTTTATAAAATATAACGTGATTTCATTCAATATTAACTAAATTAAATCTATTTTATGGTTACATACCCCTGTCTAATTTTAGAATAGCTTCAAATTAATTTACCAAAACGATATTTTGTCATTAGATTCTATAATTTTTACTTTCCCATACCACTACTGGTATAGGGAAGTATTGATATCATGAAAATTTTCGAAATCGAAATCCAAAAAAGTGGTCTAGAAAAAATGTCTGTCTGTGGGTGGGTGGGTGTGGGTGTGGGTGTGTGTGTGGGTGGGTGTGTGTGTGTGTGTGTGTGTGTGTATGTAACGCCTCTAACGCAAAAACTAGTGAACCGATTTGGATGAAATTTTAAACGAAGGGGTATATCGAAAATTCATCGACAAAATAAGCTTTTCAAAAAAATCCGAAACCGGAAGCGGAAGTTAGACATGTTTTTTTTTGGTATCATTTTTTTCAGAAGCGGAATTTTGAAAATCTGAGTAGGGGATATGAAAGAAGACCCTAATTGAAGGCAAACAGTTTTTTCCCGGACTCTCTAACTTCCAAATAGCGGCCGCTATGAATTTTTCAAAATTTTGACTTTAACGCCCCATAACTCAAAAACCAGTTATCTGATCAGGTTTCGCAACAACTTGTTTGAAAGCCCTTTGGCGGTACTACACCACGAAAAAAAATTATTTACTAAATCCAAAAACGGTCGCAACGGCGCTCAAAAAAACTGGTCTAAGGATTTTGTTTAAATTTTCTATACTTATGCAGCTTGGTATTAGGTACATTTTTGTTTTTTGATGAACGCCAGAATTCCACTGTGGCGCCCTCTACGAGATTTTGAAAATCGGAAATTGATGCTCCTATAGCGCCTTTATTAGTCAAAATATGAAAGAAGTTTAAATACAAAAGTTGTTCAGTATATGTATTTACATTTTTCTAAATTTATATCACGTATACAGGGTGTTTGGTTTTCACAGTACAATAAGCAACTTTGTTATTTTAAATGAAACACCCTATATATTATTATATAATTGAATGCAAAATTTAATTGTCTATCACATAGTATAAGGTGTTCATATAGCTAAAATGTACGGTTGATGAGAAATTCTTGAATTTTGAATATTTAGGCTGGACTCTGACAGATTCGGATTCTGCGCGTCGGTCGGTAGCGATCGTCTGGCTTCGCCAGATGTAATTTCAAGCTGCTTACTCAAATACTTCTGTTCATATCGAACCCGCATAGTCTCGTTTTTTTAGCTACGCATTCAAATGATTTGCAGGTCTGTCTCGCGAATTATACTGTGAATACTAAAAACATATTTATTTTTAGTATGGGAAAGTCCAGGGGAGGTTTGCACCTCCACTTTTTTGTTTTATATTTTTGGTGTTGCAGACCGTTGGTCATGATGTGATTACCTGTTTCCAAGACCGAGATACAGAGTTATTTTTTAATAAAACTAAGTGGGGATTCACAATGGCCGTAAGCATAAGAAATACATAAAGCTATATATTTTATTTAAACATAGTATAAGTCCTTGTTCACAATGAACGTAAACATAAAAAACACGCAAGACTAACGTATTCGTAAAGTTAAAATATACGAAAACCCTAGTATACTGTCCACAATGCTGGTACGTATTCCTTATGTTTACGTGAGTATTACGGATGTTCGTAACGCGAACGTAAAGTTGAAATAAACTCAACTTTACGTATTTTTTAAGTTATTTTTAAGTAAAAATTGTCTCTCATTGTTTTCGACTTGTCGTTTTAACAAGAGCAACTTTAAAAGTTGACTTGTAATTAATAGATTATCCATATTATGTAGGTATCAATAATTATTTGCAAACAGAATTGGGGAATTCTCTGACAAACGCCAAAAACTGCGTCACAACTGTCAAATGATTAAAGTACGCCTGCGTGATCGTCCAAATTTTACGTTAAGAGTTTACGGCTATTCTGAACGCAAACAAAATTTTACGTTTTAAGTATATTTTACGTTTTGCGTATTTTTTATGTTTACGTTCATTGTGAACAAGGACTAACCGTAAAATATTACGTGTTCACAATGTCCCTAAAAAATACGTAAAATTAAACACAAACCACAACCTACTCATCGCAATTGATATCATCTGTCATCTCATCATCTGCATGCGTTTACTATGAGTGAAATGCAGAAAAACAGTTATTAGTGTTATTGTTACTGAAACGAAGATAAGGACAACGACAGACTGCAAGTTTGTCAAAACCAAAATAGAACAGACGTTGGAGGGTTCGTCCAATAAACAGAAATCGAGAGAAAAAAGGAGAATTCCGAAGGTTGATAATTATTGAAATGCGACTACACGACACTGAATGTTTTTTTATATACACAAGAATGATACCAACGTTGTTTGAAGAACTGGTAGAATTACATTATCCAAAGTTATCAAAGTAGGTACAACGTCAAACAACAGCGCAACGCGGCCACTACGATTCGCCACAATATATTTATTTAGTAAGAATTACGTAAAAAGTTAAAATAATCCAACTTTTTATGTAGTCCTTATGGAAAATTATGTATACCCGTAAACATAACATAAAGAAACTTGCATTGTGAACAACTACATTAGAAAACATAGTATCCAACTTTATGTGATTCTTATAAATTACGTATTTCTTATGCTTACGGTCATTGTGAATGCCCACTTAGTGTTACTTCAGTAAACATAAAAATACTTTAATTGTTCTGAGGTTGGCAGATACTTGGGATTCAAAATTTAATTTTGCAAAACTTTCTACGTCTGATATATTTTCCCTTGAATTTTATATTAGTATATTAAATATAGGTATTATATATTTACCAAAAATTTCTATTAATAAACGTGTCAATGGTAGTCGACAAATCCTTTAAAGTATATTACATTCAGAAAACTCCCGGGACATTTAATGTGTTGAATGGAAAATTCAATTGGTTAACAAAAAAAATCTCTATAGCTTTTAGTAATCAAAGCTCCATTTTCAAAAATTTGACACATTGAACGTCACGGTAGTTTTCTGAATTGATTATACCTACCTAATTATTTATTCGAAATCAAAGACCACTTTGTGTTTTTATGTTTATTGAACAGATAGTATCCACGTGTACCTACTTGTTAAATTTAGGTGCCCGCGTTTTACCGCGCCCGCCCTTAGCTAGGACAAATGCTACATGCTGCTGGAGTGCGTTCAGAAATAGCACACAAACACGAGTGTGAAACAAAATACCATTCAGAAATAATATATGGATTTCCCAAAATTTTGGCTGTAAGAATGACTGTATAGATATTACACTCTTCATAAATTTTGTGATTCTTCCAAATAAGCCAGATTTAAAATCTCTAATATGTCGAAAAATATTTTCGTTAGGTTACAGATTGGAATCTTAAATAAAACCAATAAAGGAGTGCAATATCGACTGCCACTTTCTGCAGCCCCTAAGATTGCGCCGCCTGAGGCTGTCGCGGCATGGTTTACCCCACGCACCGGACTTAATAGCATGATACAGTAATACAATAGCAATAGAAGGTGCATTACAAACGCAATCGATCGTCAATATCGCCACAACATCGAGGTAGTTTTGTTGTAAGGGCATGCGGTCTCTGGGTATCGTAGGTGGGTGTATTGCTGTCCACACTCCTTTCTACTTTCTAGACTCTACGCATTCAGCTTTCGATATGGAAATTTTTCCGCGTCTATCTCCAGCTATCTTGTTTTGGTCCAGGCGAATTTAGGTGCAGATGACGACATCTCTCACAGCTACAACTGCCAGTTTTTCAAGCTGCTATAAGGCTAGTAAGAGAGACTATCATATTATTATGATATTTATATAATTGTTAGTGTCCTTCCTGTGGTATCTAGTTATTTTAAATGAAATTAAAACTGTACCTAGCCATTATCGATATCTATTAGAAAAATACTTAGGTACCCAAAACGTTTTCAATGGTTTTAAGACGTTTTAAGTACTAGTAGGTACCTACATGTTTCTCTATAAATATGTAATTTACAGTTTGCTGTTTCTAAAAAATGTAGAATTATAGTTGACTTTTCATTTGAACCAAGGTACGAAAGTAGAAATTCGTGGCTTTGAATAATGTATGAATGACCAATCGATGTATGAACCACTTTTAGCTATTGTTTATCATATCAATTGTAGTAAGGTTTAGCTTTTTGAAATGTTTGTTGTGAATTTATTTTGGTTTGTTTTGGAAACAATATTGCCAATATTGGTGTGTTATGGAAACATTTGTAGCACTATTTTTCATTTTGATACTATAGCAGTGATCGATTAAACTCAGCCTTTGTGATTACAAAATTGTATTTGCGGGTTGTTCTAATTTTAATGTGTTTGTTTTAGATTAGATAGCCTATTATACCTTCTAGCTATAAGTTTTCAACTTTGTTGTACCTAGCGTGCCGCTACCAAGGTGGCAGGTAGTTAAATTAATACATAGGTATCTACTACCTATATTTTTTATTTATGTAGGAGAAGATGGGTTTTGTTGTATGGGTGTGTCGGTGTGTCTGTGTGTCTATGCAACTATAAATATCATATATGTACTGGGATACCCACCCAATGTGGTTAGTACCTATACTATAGTCATATAGTGCAATCAGGACATCTCAATTCCTAAATAATATTATAGTTGACTAAATAGTAATTTTAAAAGAAAGCTGCAAGCGATTACGAAAGTCTCAATGTTACTCGGCATTGCCGTTTTCAGTAGGTACCTAATAGTGATCCTTTAGCTGTTTAGAATAGATATAGAAAATACTCCCTTTTAGAATTCACATTTAGAACGTATTTTCAGAAATAACTTTCAGATGCTTCGTCAAATTGTTATTCGTTTTTTATTCAAAAATGTAATGCCTTGGGTGAAATAATTACATGAGTGTAGGCGCAAGAGTAGGTAGTGCAACCGAAAAGTGTTTGTGCACAGACTTCTAAAAATATCATGAAGCTTTGATTATCATCATCGTTTTGAATATTTTAGTTGATTCTGTGTAGCAAATTATAATGTTACTACAGCTTATTTCCGAATATAATAGATGTCTTTTAATCATTTTGAAATTTAATTTGAAGGCTTACCTAGCTTACAAAATACAAATACAAAATGAAAACGAGTTTTTTTTAATGGGGTAGTGCCGTAGTGCTAAAAATCCAACTTAAAAAGTCTTTTAAGTTGTATTGTGTGTCACAATAATAACTTCTTGCCAATTTCATTACATTCACAATTTTCAAATTTTATAGTGCCTTTT
The DNA here is from genome assembly GCA_963082805.1 of Hemicrepidius hirtus. Classification (NCBI taxonomy): domain Eukaryota; kingdom Metazoa; phylum Arthropoda; class Insecta; order Coleoptera; family Elateridae; genus Hemicrepidius; species Hemicrepidius hirtus. The sequence goes on from OY720165.1 coordinate 10,067,903, forward strand.
TTATTTAATTAAACTACGACTTAAAATATGACGATAGAATAATACAATGATAATAACGAGAATAAAGCAAAAAGCTTTATAGAAAAAACGGCTGGTGAAATTTTAATATATGGTGTAGTGGTGTATAAAGCAGCCAATTATTTAAATAAAACAAAAGAAAATATTTAATGTTTCGCTAATATATTTAGCTTCTTCAGAAATAAGGATGTACATATACAGGGTGTCTCTAAACCTAGTACCATAAATTTACCAGCCGCTTCCTGACGCAAAAATAAGTCGAAAATGTCTATAAAAATTTTGTCCTAAACCGCAGCATAAGGAAGCTACACGTCTTTGAAAATGGTGTTGAAAAACGGAAAACAATTGCATTTTAAAAACGGTTTGAGATAAAAAATCGAGATTTTGCACGCAGCCTAACCTATTGAAGGTATAAACAGTACGAACACTTACTGTAACTATTTTTATTTTAATTTATTTTTCAATAAATTAATTTACATACAAATCCAGCATTCTAAATTGATTTCGGCTAAACAGAAAACCTGCATTTTATAGGAAATGGTTAGTCCAGGCGAGTTGAAACCAGAGTACCTTTTTTGTTAATTAGGCAACAGGGAATACAAATCTCTAAACTAAAATGGAAAAAAACAAAAGGTTAAGAAAAGCGGGTTACAAAAAAGAGGTGATAACCCCCATTCGCGCCGCCCCTGGTTAATTTTCAAAAAAAAAAAATAGTAGAAAATTTATACCTTTAATAGGTTAGGCTGCCTGCAAATTTTCGATTTTTTATCTCAAACCGTTTTGAAAATGCAATTGTTTTCCTTTTTTTCACCACCATTTTCAAAGACGTGTAGCTTCCTTATGCTGCGGTTTAGGACAAAATTTTTATAGACATTTTCGACTTATTTTTGCGTCAGGAAGCGGCTGGTAAATTTATGGTACTAGGTTTATAAATAAGAAAATTATTTTAAAAATTGAAAGGTAATGATAGGATTTTGATAACATTATGTTAAAGTTATTTTTAAAATTTGAAGGTTAAATTATTTATAGGTTTAAACATGCTTTAATTATTTTCAGTAATTGAATGTGAAAATTATATTGTTAAAAAGAATATATAAAACTTTTTTTTATTTTAAAATTCCAATAAATACCTATATCCATGAAAAAACATTTTAAAAACAGTTAAAAAGCTTTAAAATAGTTGGACGAGAATATGATAAAATGTGAACAATGAACACAAACTTGCTATGTCGGACGTAAAATTTTTAAAATAATTTTCCTATTTATATATAAATATGTACATCCTTATTTCTGAAAAAGCTAAATATATTAGCGAAACGTTAAATATTTTCTTTTGTTTAATTTAAATAATTGGCTGCTTTATACACCACTACACCATATATTAATGATAATAACTTATTTTTCCACCGATCCGATCCTTATAAAAATCGGACGTTTCTGATTTAGTTTTATTGTTATTAGGCAACGAGAGATAACGGGGTTATTGACGTAGGCCGGGAATATTGTTTCCGCCCAGTTTCCATTTGATTCTTATTCTATTTATTTTTTGCGGGGGTGATAGAAAATACCATTGTTTTACAAACACGCGATCGGCGGGGAAAATATTTGCACCGCATTGGAAAATGACATTCCCGGATTTCTGTACTTGCTGGTCTCAGCCGTCGCAACGTGCAACAATAATTTGTTATTTGAAAAATTAAACTAAAATCTACCATTTTACAAAATTTTCTAGTTGGATATTCTTAAAATTTTAATTGGTGTACTAAATACTAATGTACTTGTATGACATAGAGACACCTGGACTACCGTGCTAGACTCGGGTGCGATCTAAATTTGCGGCTTGTCCGAATCACTGCAAACATTTTGTGGTTATACTGGGTTATACCTAGGTACTTTCAAACTTCATGGTTCGTATATGTGGTTAGAAATGTTAGAGCGACTACAAACTAGGATGTTTATGTCTTTTTATAGCCCAAGGGCCTTTTTATTGCCCATGGTTTATAATAAAACGTCAAACAACGATATCATGAAATTCACAGTGATTGCGATTCCCCCATAGGTTTCCGGTTATGAGTTACCATAAAAATGTGCCAAAACCCGAATATTATAGTAATTGTTCTAGCTGTGTATCAATTATGCTGTTGAAAATGGCTATGCTATACCTACCTGTTATTTTTCTAGATCGCCATTGAGAAAAGCAACAGTTGTCATATCTAAATGTTTAATATGTAAATCAAATTCTGTGCTAACGGCAAGCTAAACGTCTGATGGCCTTGCAAATTCTAAAATCAAATGAAAATAAGGTTTTATTTATTGCAATGAAACGTGGATTTATATAAATTTAATATATATTATACAGCTGGACCAAGCTTACAAAGTTGACAGGGGGCGTGTCCAGCGCTGATATTATTACTCAAAGTAGTACAGTCAAAATAAAAACATTTAGGCGCCAAATTTAAATAATTGTAAATACTTTTCATTCGAAGAATTCGATGACGTTCCGAATGATATTTGTGGCTTCAGAATGAATTTATTATCTTCCTCGATATAGCATTCATACTTAACAGATTTTAAACGTCAAAATAATCTGACAAACACTGAAATTATTAAAATTTTAAACATCAATTGAATTTTTCCAGTGAATGTCCTTTTACTTTTTGAGTATGACTGTTTGCTATTGGTTGACGTATTGTCATGCCTTGTCTTTCAAAATTTAGTTGACATATTTTCCGGGACATTTGTCAGCTTGGTGGAGCTATTAAGCAGTAGGTATGCATCCATGGATCCATGAAGGAGTGGATTCAGCTTGTGCCTTAGGATTACCTATGGGGAGGGTGCAAATTTCTATTTTATCGAATAGTAATGATAGAGACTAGATACTATAAGCCATTAAAATTTGTTTGTAAATTACTAAACCTAAGCATACATGGCTGGTGTGTTGTGTCACAATATTGAATTTTTTTCAATGTACTCAATCTAAGTTTCGAAAATTCAGTTCCTGATGTTAATAAGAGAATTGGATATATACTATACACCATAATTCAAATAGGTAGTTTATTATAACAACAGATGACATTTTAGCAATTCCTATATTAAAAGACAAGTTTCACAAGGCAAGGTACAAGTGTAGGTATAAAAAACGTGAAGTTGCAGAGAGAGCGAATAATAAGTTAGTGTCTCGCAAACCGAAAAACGGAGTACAAAATGTACGTGTTTAAATTAGTGTTCACAAAATAAAAGTAAGTCGGTACTATATACCTAGTTTAATTCCTTCTTAAAACAGGTTTAGAATAATTAAGTGCTGCTATAATATCAATTTTTATTCTAAAAATCACTCTAGAATCTAGATTATAATGCATCATTGCAACGTAGTCAAAAATTATAAATAGCAACGATTGTACATTCTTAAAAATGAAAATGTTAAACATAAACTAATTACCGAAATGCTGTAATTTATAATTCTGATTAAATACTTATTTTATTTGTGAAACTGCGTATCGTTGATAGTATTTAAATTTATTTCTCAATCATAGTCGAAAACAATTTTAACTCCTTTTAACCAAAGGGTTAATACTAACAGTTTTTAGCTTAACTTTCAACATAGAACCGTGTGATCCAAATATTATCTGTTTTTTTTGATACACCCTGTATTATTTAACATGACAAGGTTTAATATAGTTGTTATTCGTCTGCAACAATTTAATGCGCTTATAGAAGTTATAGACGAATCTCTTTCGATAGATTTGAAAGAAGTAAGAGTAGGGTAGTATGTTTATAGTATGTAAATGGAAAGATGACGCACATACTATCGTTTCTACAAAAGGTAACAAAGACAATTCTCTTGGCATTTTATTTTCATCTTATATTTGATAAACCGACACAAATAAGTAAGAATTAGAATAAAAATTACCTACATATATTTTTGTTAAAACGCTTTTATTTGTTTTAATGTTTTTTAACACCCTGTGTAGTTCTGAAACTAGAAAATATTAAGGCCACCAGAAAATCTGGCAGTATTTAAAAGTTATTATTTTTAAATTGTTATTAGGGCGACAACTTGTATTTTGTGTTATAATTATAATAACAGAATAATTTAATGGATCATCTGTTTATTATCACGAGGTTTATATTATGGATACAGAATGTTGTTCTTCAATTTAGCCAGACGTAATGAGTCCAGTAGCAAAGTCAGTGGTTTGATCTCTTAGATTAGGTTTAATTAATATTAACTTTACACATAGAGTAGAAAAAACTCTGTCGTAAACAAGTGTTTATATTTTCAAAACAAATTTCAAAGGGTGGCTGAATATTTAAGGAAATGGTGTTAAAATTTGAAAGTTTCTAAAATGAAAGAATTTTTTTCATTGCTTTTCTATTAAACTGTTTTGATATTCATGTTTACTTGTTGGTTTACAATTTAAATTAAAATTGCCATTAAAAAAGGAAGAATTTGTTTATAACATCAACGTCATGCGTACGATATTAGGACACAGTGACGACCTTTTCAGATTGAAGTTAAGTAGGCCTACATATTAATAAATGTGTTTTTGTTTCAGTATTACATGACTGACATTTTGAGGTTGGTGGCTTCACACTAATAAATGATGCGAGGTTCGAAATCATTCATTCTGCAACTTTATGCCCGAACACCAGCTCCATGCCGTGATTATTGTGGATTAACCATAAAGAGAGATGAAGTAAGTACAATACAATTTATTTAATTTAATTCTACAAACTCAAGCGACAAAACTATTTTTGTAGGTTGTTTTAAACATTTGGAATATTACATACGGTCCACATGTTTATCCCAAACGCAGTAGAATCTCCTTAGAGGATTTCGCCGAGGATACGCAGTTTCAATGTGAAGTAAATCGTCTCTTTGGAAATCACGTCTTGGAATATGTCATGAGTATAGCGAAAAATGAAAAAAATTTACGGAGCTTGCCGGAAAAAGTCTTTCTTCGTATCTTAAAATATCTAGCAATGAAGGATATCTTGAATTTATCCCAAACTTCCAAAATAATGTTTGAAGTAATTTATAAATGCAGGTACACGTAATTTTGAACAAAACTAAAGCTTTTGCAATTTATAGCTTTGCAATACGGATCATATCTGGAAACTATTGTTTAGGAAACGTTTTAAAAAACGCGGTATTCGTGAAGATGCCGATGCGGCAGAGAGATTTGGTTGGAAAGATACTTTCAAGGGAAAGCTAAACCTTAGAAAAATTGAAAAAGACAAAAAGGTAAAAGTGCCTGCAATAAAGTCAAAAAATAATGTAAAGCAAAAACAGGTAATTGAAGTTAACATTGAACATACTACTAGTGACAAAAAAATAAAAAAGAAAGTTCGAATTAACAATAACGTTATTGAGAAAAACGGTCGCTCAGTGTTAGTCGAAAATAGTGTTAGCCTGCAGGATCAGAAAAAAGAGTTTAATAATAAAATTCCAAGTAAAGTTGTAAACACCGTTAGCCTGCCTGATGCGGGAAAAGGATTTGATAAGAAAATTTCAAAAAGTCATAAAAAAACTCCAAGTGCAATTGCTAATTTTGATAACCTCCCAGATCAGAGAAACACGAGACAAAATGAAATTTTAAGTAAAGTGGTAAATGTGGATAATCTTCCTGATAATAATAATAAAATTTCAAGTAAAGTTGAAAATTCTGCTAACCCTTCTGACCAAAGGAAAAAGAAGCATAAGAAAACTCCAAGCAAAGGTGCAAATTCTGATATACTGTCTGATCAGAGAAAAGACAGCCATAATAAAATTTTAAACAAAGTTGAAAATTCTGCTAACCCTTCTGACCAAAGGAAAAAGAAGCATAAGAAAACTCCAAGCAAAGGTGCAAATTCTGATATACTGTCTGATCAGAGAAAAGACAGCCATAATAAAATTTTAAACAAAGTTGAAAATTCTGCTAACCCTTCTGACCAAAAGAAAAAGAAGCATAGGAAATCTCTAAATAAAACTGTAAATTCTGATATACTCTCTGACCAGAGAAAAGACAGCCATAATAAAATTTCAAACAAAGTTGAAAATTCTGTTAACCCTTCGGACCAAAAGAAAAAGAAGCATAAGAAATCTCCAAATAAAACTGCAAATTCTGATATACTCTCTGACCAGAAAAAAGACAGCCATAATAAAATTTCAAACAAAGTTGAAAATTCTGCTAACCCTTCTGACCAAAAGAAAAAGAAGCATAAGAAAACTCCAAGTAAAGCTGCAAATTCCGATATCTCTGACTACTACAAAAAAGAAAGTCATGATAAAATTTCAAGCAAAGTTGAAAATTCTTCTGACCACAGGAAAAAGAAACATAATATAACTCCAAGTAAGGCTGCAAATTCTGATATCCTCTCTGAGCACAGAAAAGGGAGTCGTAATAAAATTTTAAGCAAAGTTGAAAATTTTGCTAACCCCTCTGATGAGAGAAACAAGAAACATAAGGAAACGTCAAGCAAAGTTACAAATTCTGATATCGTCTCTGTCCAGAGAAAAAAGAGTCACAATAAAGCTTCAAGTCCAGCTGAAAATGCTACCAATCCCCCAAATCAGAAAAACAAGAGACATAAGAAAATTCGAAATAGAGCTGTAAATTCTGATATCCTCTCAGAACAGAGAAAAACGAGTCAGAATACAATATTATGTAAAAATGAAAATCCTACTAACCTCCATGATAAACGAAATAAGAGACATAAGAAAACTCGAAATCAAGCTGCAAGTTCTAATAGTCAGAATTCAATTTTAAGCACAGATGAAAATCCTACTGACCACCGTGATCAAAGAAAAAGGAGACATAAGAAAACTCGAAATAAAGCTGCAAATTCTGATAACCACCCTGACCAAAAAGAAGAGAACAATGATAAAGGTCTAAATATTGCTATTATCCCTGAACAGCGAAGAATGTTTAATAATAAACCTCCTACAATAATTATATATACCAATGATCTTTCTGAGCAGAAAAAAGAGTTTAATAATAAAAGTGCAAGTAAAGTTGCCCATACTGCTAATCTACTTCCCCAGAGAAACGATTTTCATAATAAACCTCTTAGTAAAGTTGTAAATAATGCACATCTTCTTGACCAGACAACAGAAAGTCATAAAACTGCAAGTAAAGTTTTAAAATCTGCTACCAGTGCTACGCCCATTGAACAGGTGAAGGAGTTTCACAGTCGAGTTCCAAGTGTTGTAAGTGATCTTAACCTTAACCAAAGAAAAGAAAGTAAAAATAAAATTTCAAACCAAACTGTAAATTCTGCTAATCTCATTGACCACAAAAAAGAATTGTATAATCAAAGTCCTAATAAAAGTGTTAACATAGATGACCTCCTTGACCAGAGAAAAGACTTTCTTAATCAATTTCTAAGTAGAGTTAATAGTCTCCCTGATCAGCGAAAAGAGTTTCATAATCAAACTTCAAGTAAAATTGCTAATACCGCTAATCTTCTTGATCAGAGGAAAGAACGTCAGGATAAAATTCCAAGTAAACAATTAATTTTTGATAATCTCATTGATCAAACCAACAAATTTCAATCTCCAAATAAAGCTGCTAGTGTATCGAATCTAATTGATCAAAGAAAAGAGTTTCAGAATCAAACTTTAAGTACAGTTGTGAACAGTTCTATGTACCTTGATGGAAAAAGAGGGAGTCATAATAAAATTCCAAGTAAAATTTTGACTGACCAGCCTGAGCAAAAAAATAAAACTCCAACTGCAATTGAAAATACTGCTAATCTACTTGATCTGAAAAAGGAGTGGTTTCAAAATAACATTCAAAACAAGATTACAGGAAATACAAAAAGAATTGGAACAAATCATCAAATATTGGAGAAAAACGATGATATCGAAACGAGGATGAATACCGCTAAAAGTTCATCAACGTTGGTAGCTTCCAAACCCCCTACTAACCCTGTTAAAAATGTTGATATTAAAAACACCATAAATACCGTCAAGAGTTCATCAACGTTAATAGCCCACAGCACCACTAATACCATCAAAAATGCTGGTATTCAAAATAGGATAACTACAGCCAAAAGTTTATCAAAGTTGGCAGCCTCCAAAACCCCCAACATGATTAAAAATGTTGATATTAGAAACAGGATCAATACAGGCAAGAGTTCCTCAATGTTAATAGCCCACAAAACCCCCAACGTTGTTAAAAATGCTGATATTCAAAATAGGCTAAATACCGTCAAAAGTTCATCAATATTAGCAAATTCTCAAACACCATTTATGTATAATAATTTGAAGACAAATCAAACTAAAAGTGTATCAAATATTAACAACCCGCTTCAGAATTGCCTTGAAAAATCTAAATATTGCTTGAATTTGACTACCAAAAAATTACCTAATACCAACAAATCCTGAAATAAAAACAAAATAAAATAAAAATAAATAAATAAAATATTAGAAAGTTGTGCAGCATTTCATTTAAGATCTAAATTGCAAAATAAACCAAGAACTAATAGTGGTGCTGTTAACAGTAAAAATTTCACTGTCGAAAAGTAATATATTATACTTCTTTTTGTACTTTGTTGTTGTAATAAAGAATATGTCTTGTATATAACCTATATTGACATCTATATTTCTTAATTACCTTAATTACCTACCTAGTCAAGATTAGTAGTTAAACAGAGGCAGCAAGGATATAATTATTAAACTAATTCCGATCATTCTTGTATATATCGCAGCTACGAACTGATAAAGATTTCACTTGCAGAGTAAAGCTTTTTAATCTTGTATAAGCCACTAAAATTTCAGGTAACAAAAGTCATCAATCAGAAACTCTTATAGAAGTTGTTGCAGGGGCGGATCTTAGCATTTTAAGATTCCAAGCTATTATACTACCTATACCTATTTGAGGGGCGCCAAGCCCCACCCTACAATGTAATATAACATCTGAAACGTTTTATTTGGGTTTTATCTTTGATAACATTCATAAACAAATACGTCGCAGTACTGGCACTTGCACTTTCATCTCGACTTTCATTGTAAATATCGAAAACAGTTTATTGAGAAAATTAAATCTTTTAGACGGTTCTCGATATAATGCTCCACGGATCTTAGTAATGTTGATAGCCAACAATCGTAATACTTTAGTAACAGGGATATTAATATAAGTAAACAAATGTTGAAATCCTGTACACGCATTTTATAAAATATACAACCACATAACAACGTTCAGCAGAAAAATTGTAGGAAAAAGTAGCTCCAAAAAGCCAATGAAAAACGGGTCGCTGAAAAAGGCCACGAAAACATACCTACAATTAATAACAAGAAATTTTTGATATCTGCATGTATATTTTTCTTTTTCTTACTGTTCACTAAAAATTATTTAAATGTGAATGCATGTTTTTAAATGCCTTATTTTCGTCACGTTTCTTAAGATTTTTTGACTTTTGAATGAAAGTTCTCACCCACTTAAAAAATCAAATTTTGCGTAGTTGTCCATAAAATTTTGGACTGTTTAGTTCATCAAACGTGAACAACGCTTTACTATACAAATATTTTTTATCCCTTTTTGTCCAACGGTTTTTATTCTGTGCCTATTTTTAGGCGGCGTTTTTTCCAGGTGTTTTCCCTAGATTCATCGACAACAATATAAAATCACTTAGGTAGGTTGTACCCCCCGACTAATAGATCAAAAATTTTTGAGCATCAAATAAACATGTGAAGCACACTATATGCAGAATTTCACCGGTTTCAGTTAAAATAACAAAGTTGTTGCCACTTCCGGTTTAATCAGATGTGATATTGGGTCAGCGCATAGATCAAAACATCCCAATTTAGAAACTAAAATCGAGGTGTAAGAACGATTTTCTATCTACAGCTCCACCAAGCTTACAAATGCCCCGGAAACTATGTCAACTAAATTTGGAAAGACAAGGCGCGACAATACGTCAACCAATAGCAAAACAAATATACTCACAAGTAGTACATTCACTAAAAAAATTGAATTGACGTTTGAAATTTTAATAATTTCAGTGTTTGTCAGATTGTTTTGACGTTTAAAATATGTTAAGTATAAATGCTAAATCGAGGAAGATAATTCATTCTGAAGCTAGAAATATCATTTGGAAGGTCATGGAATTCTTCGAATGAAAAATATTTACAATTATTTAAATTTGCCGCCTAAATGTGTTTATTTTGACTGTACCTACTTTGGAAAACTATAACAGCGCCGGACACGCCCCCTTTCAGCTTTGTAAGCTTGGTCGAGCTGTATCTAGGATTTTATCGAATTAACTCTTTTCATTGTGAACGCAGGCTTATTTTTATAAGTTCTCAAAATTTTACTAGAAAATATAAAGTAGGTACAAGAACACGATTCTGTGTCTAGGGACAGCAAACACGACTTAAGGCCGATTCTCACTATGCGTGCAAGGCACGGGCTAGGCAAGCGCTTGGCTTGGGCCATGCAAAATATTCTTCAGAGAACGCACGCGGGCTTGGCTCGGACCGGGCCCGGCCAGTGTGAATACACATCGTTAAAACGCATAAGAGTAATGAAAAAGAAATCTTGCCTGGACCGTGACGAGCCTTGCACACAAGTGAGAATCGGCCTTAACGGTGGTTGGTCACATTCCGTAGATGGACGGCCATACACAATAATATTTTTCATATTTATTAACATTAATAGTACCTAATGATACTTTTCTATTAATGTTTTTCTAAAATAGTATCATTACATTAACAACAAATTGTAAATAAATTATAAAAAGTATAACGAAACCGGATGTGTAATGTTTATTGGAACTATAATTATTCCACTCAGCTACGAAGGTTACTGTTTTTTTAAAAGTCAGTAATTCGTCGAATTAAGGAGCACTTTGACGATATTTAATTAATAAACTATAAATTTTAACGTGATTTATGGAATAATAAGGATTAATTCTTCTTCCAGTTGCCTAAATTTAATCGCTATAACAGAATAAAACATTTTGAAATCATTATTTTGACAGCAATAGCAAATAAATTTGCAAAAATTACATGTATTTCCGTATGTACTAGTGTGTAATATAGCAGTAATGTCAAAATGGCAAAACAATTATTAATTAAAGAAGAATTTACCTACCTTTTTGATAGTGAGAAAAACGTAATGCGCGACACGTAGGGAAGTTTCTTCTCTGTCTTCGGTCGTATTTTGGACCTCAGCTCCGTTTCGGTCCACAAACAACGATCTCAGACAGTAAAGTTCACTCATAATCCATGATCTTGATAGTATTATAACTCGAATGGTCCATGTAAACACGCATAATTTTTAGTTGACCTTATTTAAAATCAGGTGGCCGTTGGGACCACGATGGTCGTTGCGGTAACACAAAATTTTGGGTGACTATGGAGCAGCTTCATTAGACAAACAGGGTAACCAAACGCATCAATCAATCCTCGGCATGTTATTATAAAACATGTTATGTAATAAGCATGTTGACATCAAAAAACTACTTGCGTTACCTTATGTTCGCGAATAGAGCTATCCGTAGGGTACCTATATTTTATTGGAATCCCGGAACAAAGTCACCGGAAAAAAAGTCACGAAAAAAAAGCACCCGGAAAAAAAGTCACCCGGAAGAAAAGCCACCGGAAAAAAAGTTACCGGAAAAAAGTCACCCGGAAAAAAACCACCCGGAAGAAAAGCCACAAGAAAAAAAGTCACCGGAAAAAAGTAACACGGAAAAAAGCCACCCGGAAAAAAGTCACCGGTAAAAAGTAACTAGAAAGTAACATTTTAAGTTTAACTTATGATTATAATAAATTGAATAAGTAAGTTCAAATTTGTTATTGTAAATTTTTTTAAACCATTCGCATATATTGATCTACATTTGTAAAATCTTAGAACACAAATAGTTACCAGTTTAATAATGGTGGGTATTGTTAAATTGGTTTTGGTAACTATTGTGTTCTAAGATTTTACAAATGTAATTTAAACTTACTTATTCAATTTATTATAATCATAAGTTAAACTTAAAAAGTTACTTTATGTTTCTAGTTACTTTCTACCGTTGACTTTTTTACCTGTGACTTTTTTACTGGTGACTTTTTTTCCGGTGGCTTTTCTTCCGGGTGACTTTTTTCCGGGTGACTTTTTTCCGGTAACTTTTTTCCGGTAACTTTTTTCCGGGGGCTTTTTTCCGTGACTTTTTTTCCGGTGACTTTTTTCCGTTTACGATTTTATTGGACGTAATCGCTTAAGCTTGGTGTTCTACTGTTTGTTTTTGTAGCTTTTGGAATGTGGTGGGTTTGTTGAGAGGATTTTTGCGAGGATTTAGATAGTTTAGTGTAGAAGCTGCAACCTCTGTAGTTGGCTGGATGCTTGGGCCGAATGATATTGGCCGCAATTGATGCGGTTGACAATTGTTCTCTTGTCTTTGCATAGTCTCCATAGTTGAGCCCCTGCAAATATTTTGAATTATCTTTTTTCTGTTGCAGGAGTTTTCGTCTGTTCTATCCCAACTGTTCTGGTCAACCATGCCTTTTCGCGAAATTCTTTCATATTATTTGTGTGGTATAACATTTGTTTGTTTGTTGCACTGGTGAAAACAAATAAAACAGCCTGAAAAGTACAGTTCGGTAAATATTTTATTAAACTCCATTTTTCAGTATCCTAAATTCCTTTTTAGATGTGCCTTATGACCTTAAACAGTATTAATCACGAAATGGGCAGTATCCAAAAAGCGAAAATCTTATGATAAATTTATACATAATACCTATAAATAATTATCGTATCCTATAACCAGCGGCAAAATTACTACCTTGAAATTTTTTCACTCCTATTCGGCCAATCGGACACTTGGATAACTAACCACGTGACCAACTGACATCAATTGATATGTGACAAAACTTAGCGATTGGTTGAACGTTTCCATCGTAATCAATATTCAACCCGTAAAACATCTGTCAGTTTCGTTTATTTGTCCGAATTTAATGTTTATTACTTACCTATAATAGTTTTGTGCCTATAATGACTTAATTTTACATTTACTTACATAATATCTATTTATTCGTGAAATAGTCTTGTCCAATACCATCCTCATATAATTTTTCCTAATAAAATTTGCAATTTGCACGGTAGCAAAACATTGAAACAAAACCACTCGCCTTACGGCTCGTGAGTTTAACACAATTTATTTTACAAAATTGCTAACTAAGGGGGTGTGTAATTTATTTATTTTTTGAATTATTAGGCGTAATTTGAAAGCAAAACGCTATTAGTGATACATGCTTGTAAAGAAAATATGATTTAGAATTTTATTCCGCAAAAATATACACTTATACAATGTTCCATTTAAAAAACCAAAGTTAGATAGGTACATATTTCTCCTGAAAACAAGTATAAGCCGTAGAAAGAACTAGTTTGCGCTATTTTATACACCAGGTTCTCTTAGCTAAGTCTCTCCTTTAACTTTTTCTTGTATTTTTTATATTTCAGCAGATACAAGCTGGGCAATGACAATCGTGTATAATTGTGGGCCCATCCGTATGTTATAATATAAATTATTATTTGAATAGTGTTGTTGAGTTCACCAAGTATTATTTCCATATTTTCTTTTAGTTTTTCCGTTGCTTTTTGAATTGCAGATAAACAACATTAGGAAATTTTTACTTACGTACTTACTTATTTACTCTGGCATTTAATTTATTTTTTGAACAAAATTCATCACAGAAAATTAAGTTGAGTTTCAAGTATAGTAGGTAATTAGTAATATATTAGTCATTGTTTAATTAATGTTTGTCTTGGAAGCTGTTTGGGTTCGTTTTGCGAATACAAAACTAAAGAAGTAAATACATAAATAGTGACAAACCAATTGTGCCAATCAAGATTAATTTATATTTTAAATTATAATCAGACCGTAAATGGCCCTCTATATACATATAATAATTTCTGAGTGAAGTTTATTCCTTGAAACATAATTATGTTTATGACAATGAAAGAGTAATTATAGTTGTTGTTATTACCTGCACCTTTTTGCAGAATAAAAGTGGGAGAGAAGGTGGGTAGGAATGTTGGTTATGTAAAATAGAAAAAGCAAATACACCGGCTTGAAAATCATTGGCTGCATTTCTATTACGACATGATTGATTATAGACTGATATTACGTTTCCATTACGCGTGCGTGTTTGCTATGTAGAACGCGTTTGCCAGTGCACGCATCGCATGGTTGGCCTAAATATTAGTGAACATGGCTTAAACATAGCATTATTTTAGCAATTGTTTTAAACACACATGTGAACGCGTTCGAACGTAAAATTTACGCACCCGCACGTGAATGCCGCCGAATTGTGTACATTGTTGTGCGTGCCAGTATGGTGTGTTGCATAAATCGTTTTCTTTGTGTTTGTTATAGATTATTTTCAAGTGAACCAATAAATTTTAAATCTTAAAAAGCAATTTCATTGCTTTTGTATGACGCTACGATAAAATTAAATAATGTAAAATAAAGACAATGCACATATTTTCCAATGCTTTCTGGAAATACATAATATTTGTAATAAAGCTAACAAGTGAAATATGTGTCTTGTGGTGTTTATCCGATTTATGTGTTGGAAACATAAATTAAAATTTTTGGAAAACAAACGCTAAAATGTCTAGCGTAAAAAAAGGAAAAGGACGTCGATCAGAGTAAGTTAATCAGCTGCACTAATTAAATGTATGGTTTGCTATCTGCGCAAAATTCAGAGAAATTATTACAAAGCCAAGAAATTCCATTGCCTTAGTTGTTGAACTTACTGTCCTTGAAATTTTGAAAAAGTTTTGAATTTCAAGGGCGATAATAAACGCTACTTCAATTAAATTTTGATGTTTATACTACTTTACTTTGAAATTGATAATGCCATTTTTATAACCTTTCATAGTTATCTATGAACTTTTCGCTATTTTTGCTTAATTCTAATGAGAAGTTTGCCAACTAGTGCGACCGTTGTTTTTTTAAAAGTTATTTTGATTTTCTTCTTCTTCTTCTTTCACTGTGCCCTTGTGCCCGTTCAGGCGTCGGGTATTTCATTTTTTATAATAGAAATAAATGCGGGTTATTCACCGAATTTCATTTTTATTAATAAAATGTTTTAATATTGTCTCGTTTGTATGAAGCATTCAAAACATTCTAAGAAAATAACAGAAGCCCCTGTTTGTTATGATTCTATCAGAATGATTTCTAAATACCTAAATATCAATTTATTATAAATTTAGTTTTTGTGCAACCGTACGCGAAGTGAACGTTTCGCGTACGCAATACAGGCCGCGAAATATAATTTCGTGGTCGTTGTTAAGGCAACAGCCGCTAAAGTAAAAGTATTTGTAATTTTTACAAAACTAATTGTTTTATTTATACGCTATTTACAATGAAATTAAGGTGTTCGTTTTCTAAAATCAATGATATTTGTAATTGCGCAATATTTACGATTACACAAAAAATAGTGTGTATACAATTTTCTCTCGGTACGATAAAGACACATTTCGTGGCCTTGGTACCTATACAAATAACTATTATATATCTCATTAAATAAGAACATAATACACATTACCACCCCTACTCTTGAAGAGACTTCGTAATTCCATACCATTATTGAATCTGAAAATAAACTAACAAAGAGTGTGCTACCAACTTTGCTTCCGTTGGAGGAAATGATTTACGCTAAGCTAAATTACCTTCTGAGAGATTTTGCAAAGAAGTGGTATCGATGAAGATTGGAGGAGTCCTATCCCATAAAGAGCCACAGAAAGACATTTTGTCAATAGCTTCTATTTAATTCACACTGAAATTGGAGTCCTTCAACACTTGAACAGTCTTGTGTAAAGCTGGGTTCTTCTCTTTGGCTGCTATTTTGTTTTAGTTCTAAATTTTGGAAAAAAAGCTGGTTTGTAACTTTCCCCCTACTTTGCTTTAAAAGGAGCGTACCTATACGTTGGTATAGTAGTTGGGACAATTATTTATACAAGTAAATATAGCCCGACTAGTATTATACTTTCCCAGACAGCGAACCAAATACCTGTATGTGTTTTCAGGTGTTTTTGACTTGCCTACCAGCTTTGTTGGTACGGGGAATTTGGTTTTAGTTTTAAAGATATCTACCATGAGTACGTTTCCCAAATCGTTCTCGTTCACATCTATGGTGATCTGCCAAAGTTCTTCTTTGTTTTCAGGTGTTTCTGACTTGCCTACCAGCTTAGTTGGTACGGGGAATTTTGGTTTTAGTTTTAAAGATATCTAAAATGAGTACGTTTCCCAAATCGTTCTCGTTCACATCTATGGCGATCTGCCATCATAGTTCTTCCTTGTGGTATGCCTCGAATAACCACGTAATTGTAGTAATCTACAATTTTCGCATATACCTAGAATATGAAAATTTGTGTTTATTAAGGATTTACCTTTATCATTAAGTATTTTATCAGATGATAGAAAGAAACATTTCAACTTTCTTTCACGTTAAAATTTTTTTTTTTTTTTGAGCGGTAATGCTATCTCTTTCGGTTTATAACCTCTCTTATAATTTACAATATTTACTTATAGGTTTGTTGTCATTGATATTGAGTGTCATCTTGATCTTGGAATAATTTACCCATAACTTCGATGATCTACAAATATTTGACTTTTCCCGGACTTTTCCTTAAAAAAACCAACACGAGAATATTTCAGAATAAGTTCCTTTTGTATTTGATATTCTTATGGTGTGAGAACAGCTCATCGTATTGCCGCTTGTACTACTGACATTTTGATGGGAAATTTAATCTTAAATTAATTAATATCTTTATTTTATTATTATTATGCTTTCATTGGAAGAAAAACTAGAAATCGTAAAATGTTTTGATTTTGGACACAGGAAGCATGAAATAATAACTAAACGGCATTTGTCAGAACTCAACTCCAAGGCACTACCTATATATTTTCCTCAAAACAGCTTTTTCCATTTTCTCATTTCTGAGCCTTTGAAAAACTAAAAATTAAAAATTAATAGGTACTGCATAAGTAGACGCAGAATTTGTTTCTTTACAAAAAAAACTATAGGTAGGTACCTTCTTTCTACAATAATTAGGGAAGATAGATTCGGCATGTTAAAATTTTACCATTGAAATCCCTATGTTACGTCATTCTGTTCTACACGCTGGCGCTGTATAAAATGGCAAATGTTAAAATATTAAGCGAAATATTGAAATAAAGACGGTTCAAATTTTAGAATTATTATTTTATCCAATCCTACTTAATGCATTTATTACCATTAATACGGAGTATATAAAATACCTATGTTTATTTAATATTGTAATATCACGTGAGATAAAGGTTACCGCATTCCGTGTATGCATTAATGAGGAAAAACTCGTTTTCTTCATTGGAATCTAGAAAATTAATATTTCTTTTGCGTAGCTACATGACTGAGGCGGGAAGGTGGCGGGAAGTTCTCTGGAAACAAATGTAGCCCATCATTCCGATTATTAAAATTGCATATTGCGGTTTTGGTTTCAAGTCAGGGCGTCTAAAAAGTAGGTAGGTTTCTATTTTTAAGAATAGAATCATGAAATTGTTATCTAACATCTCAGTCCTGTGTATAGCTGTAATCGGGTGGTTCGAACTCATCCGGCGCATTCTGTCGTAAAGTCCGTCTAATACTTAAAGCCATATTAACACGGTACATAGCAGGTAAAAGTAATAGAGTCGGACTGGGAGGAAAATAATTTTACTTTCTTTTTGATATATAATGAATGAATAATTTCAACATTTCTTAGTTAAGTAATCATTATTTTGAATATTTTTATCGGTTATGTATTTCATATTTCTTGATGTCGATTTCGAATATTTCGATAGGTTTTTTAAAGCCAGAAGCAACTCAAATTTGTTCAATACTGCCCATGGTTGTCCGCGTCAAACCAACTGCTGCGTAAGTTGCAAAAGGGATAGGCTATATCTATTACAAATCGTAAGTCGTTACCTGAGGACTTCAGTTTATCGTTGCGCCAATGGCCAACTAGGTCAAAAGTATAGCCGCTATCAGTTTTATAAGTTTATGACATACCTATTCAACTGAGATCAGGCGCGGATCTAGGAAGAGTTTTTGGGGGGGGGGGGCTAATCTTAAAACTAAAACGTAGAACAGTGGGTAGGTAGAATGAGGCGGGAAGTGTTGAGTTTAACAGCGTTTTTCAAAAAAGGGGCGTGGCTTCGGAAACTAATTTTCCCCCGAGGGGGAATTCAACACAAGCCTAAGGTTTGAGGTCAACCAGATTATCGAGTAACAAACCAAAGTATTTAAAATTGCTCAAAATATAAACTCATCTCATTAAAAAAATTATTTTCAAACCTTCTGGGGGGGGGGGCTACAGCCCCCATAGCCCCCCCGTGGATCCTCGCCTGACTGAGATTGCAAATGCGCTCCTTAGTGTGTAAGTAGGTATCTACTCACGCCCGGCGGTTAGGTGAACAGATGCAGCCAATATTTAAATAACTATAATGTCCTGGTATTCTGTTGTTTTGGAATAATTACCTTAATTTGATATATATATATATATATATATTAACTGAGAAATAATCCTCTAGGTCTATTAGTTTTTCAATGGGGCTAGGGCATATTTCCACCTTACATATGGGCTGATCATTCAGCGTCGGCGACAGAATCACAAATGCGTGTAAATCCTTTCATACCACATTTAATTCTTCCGTCTATACTCCGCATCAAAATATCTACCAAATTGTAATTCATGCATAAGACAACGAACTGTAGGCAGGAAAAAATAAGATTTACGATCGTGCTGTAATTAAAAGTAAGGAAGTTTAGGAAAATTGGATATGCGATCCCGCGAGGAAAAATAACCATTGATTTCTTAAATCAGTAGCCCATCAATTTAAAATAGTAAACAAATGATGATTTAGTGTATACTGTGTCACTTTGTCATCTTTTTTTTTATAATTCTGTATCTAATATATCAAACATTTTTAGTAATTGAATTTTGTTCATTTATTTTCAATGTGTTTCTTTGTAATTTTGTATGGAAATTTTGGTTGCTTTTCTTCTTTTAAATATATCTACTTATGGTTATAAAAAGTAAAATTTTCCCAATTCGTCCCTGTCCCCTCAGGAGTTATAAGATAATGACACCCTCGGTTGCAGTATATTTTTTCTTTTTGGTTAGATTAATTAATATTATCAAAGGAAACCAATTTTCCTAACAGTTAATATGCATCAATGCATAAAAATTAAATAACAAGACAGTATTCACCATAAAAGTATTACGCTATTTGAAAATGACTGAACAGGTTCAGTACACGTGAGCGTATGCAGTTCACAGATGCTTTATGGCCCCTTTATTGCGATGCAGGAAAGGGTTCTATTAGGATCCAATAACGAATTTACCCAGATGCGTCAAGTTCCACTACTGTTACATAGATGTCAGCAACCAACTAAATTATTCATACCGATTTGTCCGAAATTTGGTTACCGTCCGAAATTAAGAGCTTTTACCACAAATTGTCAAATCTACAATTGCAGGCATGAAAGAAGAAAAATTAAAGTATTATGCTAAAATATTAACTACTATAGTATTCTTCACGTAGCATTCCCGTTTTCGGATTAGCGCCTTATGATAAATAACACAACCCTTGCACAACCCATTTATCTCTGTTTATGTTGTGGTCGTAGTACGATGTAAGTAA
Source organism: Hemicrepidius hirtus (assembly GCA_963082805.1). Classification (NCBI taxonomy): domain Eukaryota; kingdom Metazoa; phylum Arthropoda; class Insecta; order Coleoptera; family Elateridae; genus Hemicrepidius; species Hemicrepidius hirtus. The sequence goes on from OY720165.1 coordinate 10,087,565, forward strand.
AAACGTAAGCTTACCGGATAAAGATCTTCTGATTCTAAGCGCACGACCATCTGTTGCAATTACTTGTAATGCGGTGAAAAGACTGAAAAGAGACAGCAATATTTCGGGTCGACCTTTACGGACTGGTAAGTACCCAGAACAAGATATATTACGAGAGATGGGGTTATAGTCGATGTCCTATGGTTTTTGGCTATACAGGTTGATTGTAACTTTAGGGCGAGTGGATTTGCTCGTTTATTATTGATAATAAAAAAAAATGTTTCATATAAGAGTTATTCAGGTTTATGTGGCGAGTATTTTGGACGCACTCACAAAAATGGCGGACTTCCGGTTTTAACGGAAGGGACGTGATTTTACTTTTTTTAAATACACCCTGTATATTTTATGCTAGTTCGATTACATGATAACATTTCTTTAATAAAACATAAAACCACCATATACCTATCGTTAATAATTACAGACATAATTTAAATTATATCAAGGTATCTGTTATCACTATCAACTATTCACAAACAATCGCGATTGATCTTAGCAGGCTGTTGTTAAAGTTATTGTAGTGAAGAAAATCACAAACACGCAATACACAAACATTTAATATAATGTCATTTTAAACTTTTCTAATTCAAATGAATAAACAACATAATACGCACGACTTTGTAATTAATAATATTTTTCTATCAACATGTAACTTCTAGATTTGTAAGTACCTATACCTTAACTATCTTAACTGACTATGGCTGTTATAACAGAATTTCATTTAAAAGGTGTTCAAAGTGACCACCAATTTCTCGTATACAAATACGGCATCTTCGAATAAGACTTCTTTATACATCTTGAAGCATTTCAGGTGTGATAGTATTTACAGCATTTACAATGCTATCTTGTAATTCCTGCAAATTTCTCGAAGTTCTTTGATACCTACATCATGTCTTTTAAATACCCCCAAGCAAAAAAATCCATCGGCGTTAAATCAGGTGATCTAGGTGGCCACCTGATAGGACCTTGGTTGGCCATGTAATGGTTTCCAAATGTCTCTTGTAAAAAATTCGATACTATGATGCGAGAATTATGAGCCGGGGCCCCATCTTGCTGTTACCATAGACCTACTCTAACATTTAGTGGAAAGTCCTCCACGTAATCCATGAATTCATTTTCCAAAAATCGCGATTGTTTTTGAATAGTTGATACTGGTAACAGATACCTTGATATAATTTAAATTATATCTGTAATTATTAACGCTAGGTATATGGTTGTGTTATGTTTTATTAAAGAAATGTTATCACGTAATCGAACTAGCATAAAATATACAGGGTGTATTTAAAAAAAGTAAAATCACGTCCCTTCCGTTAAAACCGGAAGTCCGCCATTTTTGTGAGTGCGTCCAAAATACTCGCCACATAAACTTGAATAACTCTTATATGTAATTTATTGACATTCTCAAGCGTCACTTTGTTGTAACATTTTTTTCTATTATCAATAATAAACGAGGAAATCCACTCGCCCTAAATTTATAATCAACCTGTATAGGGCACCAGCTTACACCGATATGAAGCTAACCCTTTTGGAGTCAGTTCGACGTAGGTAGTTAGACGGTTAGACCCTCATTATGACAATTTGCTTAGGAAATGAATTCCAACAAAAGAAGTTTTGGGTAGAGTAATATTTAAAGATTATTGTTATTGGAAAGAAAACGAATCGTTGTCGTGCTATAGAGAAAAAGAGATAGAACTTCCACCTCTTGGTCTGAAAGTGATATTTGTGTCAATTCTCGAAAGTCAAATCTTTTTATTATTTTCAGATTCTAAATGGTACATAACAATATTTCTTCAACATTCGACATTTCCAATAAAAGCGGCAAAAGTTCAAAATTCAATGCCTTTGGTTTTTGTCAATGTCTACTTAATAAAAATTTCTTACGCAACAAAAACAAAGAAATCATACGTAATTTTAACATTGATTTTAATGAAATAAAATGATGATTGAGAATAAGTACTCGTACAATGAAAAAGATTGGGTTTCTGTCTACTATTCTTCAATATTATAGTACAATTCGCGGACTATTATTTTTATAGAAATTCGTGGAATGCAGTTAAAATAATAGTAGCTACGGTTGATAACACCGGGATAGCGTACACGACTTGCAGGCGTATGTACTCGAGAATCGGTACCGTGGTGGCGTTAATGAAGCACGGGCATAAGGGCAAATATTTCGAACTCGACCACGTGTTACGTTCCAAAAAGGTTCTAATTGGTACATTGTTAGAACTTTCTGTGCTGAAGGTTTCTGGTGTTTCCATAAGGTTTCTCATAACGATATACCTTGAAACGGCGGCGCTGAAATTAATGTTCCCGGAACGTCCTTAAGAAACGTTCCACTGGAGACAAGAACGAAAGCTTTTTTGAACGTTCCATGTTGGCAATGTTTTACCTACATTGACGGAATATATGACATGGTGTTTCATTCTCCATGTCACACGCTCTGTACGTTACGTCATTTAGTATCCCCATTGTGGTAGGACTTATTAGTCGTTTTATGTTCCTCGTGCCGAGTTTCAGGATTTCCTTTGTAAATTCTATTGTTGGATCTCGAACAAACAGTTTTGACTGTCTCAATCCAGGCACTGCTTTCCAGTAGTAGCAGTGTGCCTCATTAAGTCGGATCTTGATAAATACCCTTTGCACTGTTATAAGCGATGAACTGGGTTTTGGACCGATCATTGTCAGTTCGGGCCCTCTCCTAGCTAGTGAGTCCACCTTTTCGTTCCCTTCTATGCCCTGGTGCCCCGGCTCCCACTTTAGAGTAACTCTGTTATGGGTAGCCAGTTCACTCAGAGCGAGAGCCTGTAGACAACTGTCTACATTCTATAGTCTTGGAGTAGATTTTCACTGACAGTAGAGCCTTTAGCCTGATTGTTTGTCTTGATAAGGAAATGACTATTTATATTGTCTCTCCGCGATGCCTTGAAATTATTAAAAATTGTTATAGTAATGCTAGTCGACGACAAAATGGTACCTATATGAAATTTGTTTATAATAGAGGATAATGGTATTTATGAAAAATTCGTTCATACCATAATCCGCTGAATTATAAACTAATCTAATAATGTACTTGAATATTATTATTATGCCACTTAATTCAATGCCATTACTAACAAAATTGTATACAATTATACATATTAGAGAGTTTTTGAGCACCGTACGCTAAGAGTACGGTAGGTAACGCTAACACTAACGTCTTTGCTAAGCAAAACAATGTGTTGCTTAGCAAAGGAGTATGTTGCCTAGCAAAGACGTTACCGTTAGCGTTAACGTACTCTTGCGTATAGTGCTCTAAAACTCTCTAATAGAGAGTTTTTGAGCGCTATACGCTAACAGTCCAATAACGCTAACGCTAACATCTTTGCTAAGCAACATATTGTTTTGCTTAGCAAAGACGTTAGTGTTAGCGTTACCGTACTACGTACGTGTTAGCGTACGGTGCTCAAAAACTCTCTAATATACCCAAATATTATAGCGGGATAGTAGGTAATCTTTCAAAGGTTGGAAGTTCAAATGTCCTGAAGTAATATTTTTTATCGTATGGAGACGGTATCACCATGAAGCCATTCTATGTACATGGGATATGTTATATCTTATCCTAATATGTTTTAACCGCAGTGTAGATCCATGTTTGATCTAATTAAATTAGTATAAATAATATTACTAATTATTTCACTAGTAATCTTAACATTCACAATTTCCATAATCAACAACAAAAGACCAAACATAGGTATTGAGGTTTCTACACCTGGAATGTTCGTCGAAAAGGAAACAATTTTTAATTGGATGCAACATGTAATCTCTCATTCATAAATAAATCAAAAAGAACGGTATGCTACTGCATAGAAGAAGAAAAAAGAAAGGTGTTGTAAGAAAAGGGAAAAGGTGTGCAAACAGTTTGTTGTTAGAAATTTATAATAATATATTAAAAATTAGCATTAAGAAGGCGAGGTGGAAATACAATATTATAACAGTATACTACATAAATATGTACTTGTTATATTATGCATTTGTTGATCGGTATCAAGGATTCTTGCTTATAATAAAGGTTTGATTACAATCTATACAGTTACTTTTTCTTATTTTCATTGCTTTCTAGCTATAATAAAGTACTATACATAAATTAAATTAATGTTAGTTAAACGAGTTTACTTGAACAACGTATCTATAATAGGTAAAGGAATACAACATCTAGATTGCGGTTATTTATTGTGGGCCATGCGATACCTATAAATTATGAACATATTAATCTAAAATTTGGTTGTTTGGTAATTATACCAATTAGATTTTTGGATATAAGTACACATGACGGCCCCCCCGCATTGTTTGATTGAATATTTTGATTGAAGGTTGCAATTGAAAATTAGGGTCAATTTAAATTCATAAGCAATCAATTTAAAATTTCGGCTGCTAAACTTGTTATGCTCGCGCTCAGACCGCAAGAACTACCTACCTACTGTAATAATTCGGTATTTAGAAAAAGAAATATATCACCAATAGGTGGGTAGCTGTAGATTGTAGATGGTAAAATTCCAAGATTCTAATACAATCTTTCTTAATTATTTTAGAAAAATGGGCAAATGTTTTCTGTAGAGAAAAAATTTTGCGACTACGCGTATATTCAGTAGTAATATCATAAGAGCGCTTTCGTATATTAGAATATACTTTTCGCGATTTCTATTCGAAATTGATGTTGCCATGGAAATTTACCGAGAGCTGAGCTCAAGGGATATTTCCTAATGGTAACATCAATTGAGAATACAAAGAAGGAAAAGAATGTAGAATATACGGAAGTGATCGAATGATATTTGTCACGATTATATCACGAATTTTAAAGTTACTTTTGGCATTTAACCTATTTTCAAACTCAAAATGTCAGTCTGACTTTAGAAACAATTAATTCATAAAAATAGTATATTATATTATTAGGAGTAGAAAGAGTTATTTTTGTGTTGAGCTCATATTGCGGCCGAGGCGGACGCGCCGAGGCTATGCAAGTGAGCGAAACACAAATAAGACGTCTACTCCGAATAATATATACTATTTTTTCTTCAAGTGTAACAATATTCTGTTACTGTAAATAAATATTTCCTAAAAAGTCATTCCCACAGGACAAAGTTCTCCCTTCTCCCAACCTTGGGGGCGGAGCTATGGGCAAAATACTGCCGTTGCCATGGATACGTAAACACATTATTGTACTAGTAACATTATTTTCATTTTTTGACTACTAACAAAATGACTTCCTTCTACATAGCCAGTTCTGTACAACAATACGGATATTATGATACGCTTGAAGAAAAAATAAATTATTGTAATGTGCGGTTGGTGTAGCAACTGCTGTACCATCTTATCACAGCCAACAGGACGCCGTAGCACCAAATCGAATATACCGATAGACCAAGAAGGCATATCCGAGAATTCCTACCGTGATTGGTTCATTTTCAAAAAAATCTTAAATCCTATTGGTCTATAATATATGAGTGATATAATCATTATCAATTTTAGTTTTTCAAACGTTGAGGAAAGTCCATAATTCCAAGGCACAAGACATTTTTACCAAAAAAGCGTTCATTATTTTTCGATTTCTCGATTTACGAAAAACAAACAATAATATCGATAACGGTATGGTTTACAGGATTTTCTTCTCTACAAAAATCTATATTCCTACAGTTTTTCTCTAAAATAAATTAGGGAAGATAATATTTGACTTTTAAAATTTTACCATTGAAATGCTTCTGTTGTGTGGTACAATTCTACACCCTGTACGTATATTATTATGTTATTTAATTACACCGCCTGACAGTTTTCAATAGTTGTTCAGTAATATATTACTTATAATAAAGTGAATTCAAATTTTGTTTTGCAGAAATTGTACGTAGGTATATTATATAATGAGCACATTATAATGATAGCGATTAAAACACGAGTATGAGAATTACGTAATGAATATGAGTGTTTTAATATAGCCACTAAATGTGAATTGCATACACTATTTTTTTACGACTAGTCATAATAATTAAAAATAAGCACTTTATTGTCAAAATGTATTATACTATATTAGATCTGTCAGGTGGTCATGGCAATCGAGTCTATCTTTTGACCTCATGTTCGAACAAGGTCACGTGATTCGAGACCGATTCTAGCGTTGATCGAGCAACGAGACCCCGCCTATTATTGTCGTGACAATATTTGATATTAACTGGGTATTGGTTATAAATTTGAATCCTAATGAAAAATTTGTATCTTACTGAATATCAAGTATATGTTGTAAATATCTAATAAATCAGTGAAAGTATGGGAGTAGACAAATGTATATTACATAATATATGATAATATAAAATTCAGAAAAAGTTGTTTAAAGTAAGAATTTTATAAAAAAAATTAAAGTAAATTAATTGTGAGAATGATAAAACTGACATTTATAATATGTATGGTATAAGTAATAAATTACAGCACAATGTATCACGTGCAAAGTAATTGTCCTTGATAAAAAATACTTTTAATACCGTATATTATTTAACGCATTCTAGCTTGTATAATAACTGCATCCTGCATGATATTCAAATGAAGTAAATTTCTACTTTGTTACCCGTTAGAAAAATACTACAACCAATAAATTTCTTTCTTCCGCGTTTGTTTGTATGTTCAAGGCAAAATAAACTTCAATGGGTATGAAAGCTATGTACTAAAGGTTGAATCCATTTGTTGGAATCAATTGATGGCATACCTAACACGCATTTAGAAGCTATCTTATCTTTGGTTTTGTTATAACATAAATTTTCAGACAAATATTCTAATAAGTGGAAATTTGTTGGTTTTAATAACTACACGGTGTTGCAAAAATGTACCGCGTTCTGGAGGGACAAGACAAAATCTACCTAGTACCTAATCTAAGGGATTTGAATAATCAGATAATGTTAGAGTCAGCAGTTTTCAACATTGTTTACTTGCAAAAACTGCGCATCTAAGTCCAAAATGGATGAGAAGATTTCGATAACTTTTTTCATGGCCATTGTCGTCCAGAAGTGACGCGGTATGTCTTTGTAACACCCTGTACACTTAAAGGAAATACTTTCAAATTTTTCTAAAACCCATTGTTCAATATTGTTGAAAATCTTGTGACTTTAACCTAATAATAATCTTGCTTTTGTGTGTAGTTACGTTTATTAATTAGCTCTATAAACATGAAATATGATCAAAACGTATTTTCATCTAGTATGGCTATGAAAAATAAATTTAATTTAAAATTGGATTATATACAGGGTGTGGAGAAAAATTCTTAGTCGAGACTCGAGAACCATAAATACTAGAATGTTGTAACATGCTACAGGAGCACGCGCACTTGTTCGGTTCGGTTCGGAACTGTCCGATCGGCAAAAATTAAAATACATTGAAATGAATGGTAGCCCGCGCATTATGTCGGTTCGGTACGGCAACATCCTTTTCGTTCCGTTCTTACCTATAGACTGATCGGATTTTCGGAAGTTTCTGCCATCTGTAGTATACTTGAACTGAACCGAACGGGTCGAAAAGGATGGTGCCGTACCAAACCGACACACGCAATGCGCGGGTTGCCATTAATTTCCATGTATTTTGATTTTTGCCGATCGGATGGAACGCAACCGAACCGAACAAGTACACAAGACTCCTTTATCGTATTCTCAGAAAATTAAATCTTTGACGTTGGCGTTTTCTAAAAAGAAAATAAATATTCAAATAAAACAAATTGATTTTACAGAAATGAAATAAAATGTTGTACGATACCCGACCGTGGAGTTATTATTGAAGTATTCGTTTAGAAATTCTGGATAATGATACGAATAACTTTCTAAACTTATACTTTAATAATTCACCTCCCGGATTTATAACTTAAATTATTATTACGTCTTTTTTCTACTATATTGGTATTGCACTAAATTTTGTCTAAAACTGCAAATTTCTCTATGGATATAGTATGCATGTTTTAATAATCTATAAATTCTTTTAGTGATACTATGGACGATGACTCGGACGAGAAGGACACGAAAAGGTAAGCGGAAATGTTGTGATCAAGAGAACTTAACTGATATAATTTCTTGTTACACATTTTCCCTTAACATTGTTATGATAACTCATATTACTGATAGCATGTTTTCAATGTTGTATAAGATCACAAATGAGTTTTTTTTAAGGCGCTGTAGTCGATTATAGGTACATGATGCAACACAGTTCAACGTCTCCCATAACCGATTTATGGGAAAAAAGCTGTGGCTAGGTACTACCTACTATATATTTAGAATAGCGTATATTGAAAATAATAAAAAAAATTGCAAGACGTTTTTCTGCACGTACCTACATATTTTTTTCAAACTAATAACCTACACTGATTTTGCTTTTATACTTACGTACGGGAATGTTTTGAGAAAATAGTTGAAATGCGGTCCATAACAGTTGGAGGGTCTGAAGTAAAGTAATTGGTTTTTCATTATTATTTACGTTGAAAATAAAACAACAAATATTTTTAGATCTCAAAGCAATATTAATACACAATAACTACAAATAACTACAGTTAATCGTAATGACAGTCTTGAATTTCTTGACATTACTCCAGCCGAAAAAAAATCTTGTGAAACACTGTTAATAGCTTCTGGTTAAATAATGCCAATTGTTTTATTTGAAAGAGATGCAGTACATAACTGGACTAATAATTTCAGTTCCCGGCCCACCCCATTACTTTGCCGTGGAATTTCTCACCAATTATTTAGAGATACTTAATTTATATCACACTCTACATACAGTGAAGTCCATTTATTATGCAAAATATTGCAAGTTAAATGGATCCAACACTTTATCATTGAAATTTAGGCAACCCACTGTTAGCACTCTTGCCCCTGCTTACTGATTTTAATTATTGTTTGTCACCTGTTAAATTTGTTTTTTTTTTAATACAGAACAAGATTGAAAACTACCGATTTATTGAAAACATCATTTATGTAGACCAAGAAAAATAGAAATATATACAATTCATGTGTTACCTACTGTTTTACGTCAATTTTTTTCATGTTGTACCAAATTTTCTAGATTGTCTTGATATTGTAGACACATTAGGGACTGCTCTGTTAGGATATTTTACACTAAAATAATCCCTAACATTACCTATTAATACTTCGATAATCCGGAGTGATAAGGTATACACATTTTTTTTATCTGTATAGATCATGTTTCCAATAAATCGTTAATTCTAAATCTTGTTCTTTATTAAAAACAAAAAAAAACACTGTTTAATTTGAATAATTACGGGAATATATTTCACTTCGTAATATATTTTTTAAGTTTTTAGTTACCTGTTATGCAAACTTCTGCCAATATTCAGTATTTTTAAAATACGAAGTACGAGCTCCTTCCCATTTCAGTTGGCCCATCATAGAAAACTTTAGAAATTTGTATTTAGGGAATATCAACATACGGTGTAAATGTATAGTTCAAATTATTTTATTCAATCAACAACATTTTTAGCCTTCCTTAAGCACAAGAAATAGGTACTACTTATTCAGCAACTAATAATTAACGATAACTAACACAAAATCAAAACAAAGAAAAAGAAAAAAATTGAACAAATATGTAAAATTAACGAAAAAGCGATTTTAAAGATTACCGCATGGTAACGTCGCTATTGTTGGTTATATCATCCGAAATTTTTTGAGGCGTCGCGGTCGTATTACGAAGTCTTTGCAAAATTCCAGTGTAAACAAATCCTATCTTTCGTGAAACCTTTACCTAGCCTGATGTTTCCGTAACACCTTTTCTATCTCGTGCCACAAAATCTTAATTGGAGTCAAAGCAGGACTAGAAACCGATTCCAAATTTGAGGCCTAAGAAAAGCATGTAGTACCTATTAGTATTTATTATTTTTTGATGGTGCCCAAACAACTAATATTTCAATAAAGGGGTCAACTGAAATGGGATGGGGCTTGTATTATACGTATATCCGCCACAGGGAATGTTGTGAAAAATTTAAGTCATCTGTACAGCAAACATAGGTGGATCACAATAAATATAGTCAATTTGTCGCGTCGCGTCGGTCGGTGGTAAAATTATGTTGATGCATTTAAATATTGGTGTAGAGCTCATTTTATAGCTAAGTATACTGTCAGAATAATGACCCCAGGCCAAGGTAGAACGTATCTTGTGTTGTTCAATTATAGTGTATCAAAACTATGATTAATGTTTTGAATATATGTTTCTGAATAAGTTAAAGCTGTCCCAACGACGGATGAGTGTGACAGTTATTAAAAACCGTATGCATTTAGTCTAGAATCGATATTATATGAAAACAAATCCAGGTGAATGCAAAGGAGGAGTCTTTCAATTACTAAAAGAATATTCAAAGTTAGTACCTATACTATTAGACGCACCAAGCACCAATTATCAAATCAAATGCTAAAGGTTTCTATTAATGCAACTCAAATTAAAGTACATTTAAGAATTACAAACAAATTGCAATTGTTTTTTACCCCCATTGCTAGAGCCGTACCAACGCCTGCTCGAATATGGGAACTTTAATTTGAATACATTTTGGTAAATATCTCAGTTATTTGTCAATCGATTTTGGGAAACTTTTTTTTATTGTATTCAGCATAAAAAAACTATCATATGAGGTATCAGAAAGGGTTCTTTGCTATTTGAATTTTTTAAGTTGGAGTTGGCAACGCTTAGGGGTTGGGGGTGGGGGGTTAAAAATTACATCTCTAAATTTTAATTTAAAAATAAAAATACGTGTCCCTGACCGATGCACGTCGTCGATTGCTAGTAAAACTTAGTTACAGTAACGTTTTTACTACTTCTTTTCTAGTATCAAGAAATCAAGAAAACTGGTACATGGCGGGTTGTGGAAGGCAAAGTCATGTTATTACTAAAGTCTGTTTCCTTCCGCTTCTGCAGAATGGGCCATTTCCATTTGACTTCATAATATAGTCAAGGCGGCTGATCCGTAGACAAAACTTGACATTTACCTCAACAGCATATTTAAATATGTATACCTAATTTAGGTAAAATTTCGCAAAAGTTTCACTAATCTCGTGAGTTGTTGTTTAGTGATATAGTGTCAATAGAGAGTTTTTGAGTACCGTACGCTAAGAGTATGGTAACGCTAAGCAAAACAATGTCTTGCTTAGCACAGCAGTATGTTGCCTAGCAAAGACGTTACCGTTAGCGGTACTGTAGTCTAGTGTGTAGAGCTCAAAAACTCTCTAGCGTAAGTGTAAATTATAGAAAACTAGCTGGGTACCCGCAGCATATGCCGCGTTTACAGTAGGGTCGTATAAAACGAATATACAGGGTGTTCCCGGTCTTGTGATTTTATTTTTAAGGGGTGATTAACCACCTTAAAAGAAGGTGATTAAACCTAAAACACCTTAACAAAAGTTGCATTATAAGAGAGATATGATTTTTGAATAATTTTATAACTTTTTCTGTTTTCACGTATCCAAGAAATGTCTTTTAAATAGGTTGATGCCAGTAACGTTTCACATCTGTCAAGATATTTCATCGTTGGTTTTCCTTAAATTGTTGTGATAATTTTGCTAAAGAAAGTAAAAACGAATGGCTCATCGTACTAATAATGAATACGTTGACATGTTGTTAATTTATGGGGAAGCACACCAAAATTCTGCTGCTGCAAGCTGATTGTACTCTGAGCGATTTCCTAACAGACTAACGCCAATTCCACATAAATTTACTGCCCTACTCTTTCTGCGTAACTCGCGTCCTTTTTCGAAGAGACTACTGTTTACAAAGGTCTAAATTCCATCCGAAATCACCTTCAGGAAATAAAAGAGGGTATGTCAATGGATCACAACTTATCCATATACGAAACTCGTCGCAGACCACCACCTCTCGCAAAAACTGTAAAATTCCGAGTCAACGGTACCTCACCATCTTCACCTACGAATACAGCAGCAATTTCGTTAGCAGTGGTTGTATTATATCGCCTTCGATCCATTGATTTCGATATATCAAAAAACATCCTGACCGATGTAGTTGGTCTATTTTCCACCAAAGCTATAGTCTTTCTTCTTCCTCCACTACTTCTTTCATCATCCGTAATGAAGCAACATATGGATTTATATTCACCAAAAGAGTACCTAACTGACTCATTACAGATGCAATGCAACCTAAATTTGGGGAACTCCTTAACCTTTCCGTTGTTGCCATTTCAGAGTCCAATATATAAATTTGCCCGTATGCAGGATTATTACCGACATCAGGGTACAAAGGGCCTACTGCATGATATATTTGTCCGTGTATTTTAAAACAGTACGGACCATTTCCACGAGGAGTAACTACGTTGGCACCCATTGATGCCATAGCCAAACTGCTGTTATAATTCCTAATGTACTTCCGAAAATTATTAGAGCAAGGATCAGTTCCATTGTTCCATTCAGAAGATGCTCTAATTCTGTGGGATACACCTTTAGTTCTGGGAGCCTTACATTACCAAAATTGCAGCAGTCGTTGAATTCGTCCTTGTGACGACCCCTAACCTCTGGTGCAAAATGTAAGGCTGCACAATGCTTGCACTTCACATTCATTAAACCAAGTGTATCTTCTGTCGGATCCTGCAAAAGCTCGTGGTTGTCTCTGATTCTGAAGCGGTTTTCGTAATTGCCCTATGACAAAAGAAACGAATATTCATATACAATAACAAGTGCAAGGCAGATTACCGAAAAATTTTTCGCGCTGTCACACAAGTGTCTGTTGCAACGAAAACTGCCCGATCGCGAAGCGAGAGGGCAGTTGTCAAGGGGCAACAAACAAGTGTGTGACAGCAAAGGAAAATTTTTAAGTAATATGCTTTGGTCGAGGTATATTTGTTCAGACTATCGCATGAACCATATAAATTTAATATACTAATTGTACGCTTCATTATAATTTATAATTTATTTGTTGTATAATAATCATTAATTGAATTGTGTTTCATCTAGTCCCCTTCGAGGGTGATTACCGAATATCAGGGGCTGTATTCTCGAAATCACTCGACATTTTCTCGCACACGACAAAAAAAAAATGAACCAATCAAACTATTTTTTGTGGCATGACATATGCTCAATTGTCAGGAAAATAGCCTTCGGATTGGTTCAATTTTTTTTGTCGAGCACGACAAAATGTCGAGTGATTTCGAGAATACAGGTCCAGCACTAGTGCAATATTCGCTGTGTCAAAATTTTCAAGTAATTGTGATTTGATTGGCTATTATGGGACAAATGCGTAGCTTTCATTGGTCGACGTCTGTCACGTGACAGGTGAATGCGATAGTCCAGTAAATTAGTTTTGGTTCACTTTTGATCAACATAACTACTTGAAAAGTAGGCGGTTGTGAACGGTTCAGTTCTTCAGAATCATTAGAGTCGTTAGTCAGAACCTATATCGCTGAACTTATTCAGAAGTATTAGAGTTAAAAGCGTTTTTTATAAACCAATCTCTCGAGTTGCGTAAGGGTGAATTTTACAATTTACACATTAGTTTCGACAAACCTCGGTCATTGGTCCGCTGTTAATAATTATTATAGTTAAAGAATTTCCCGTAGAGTTGGATGTGGTTGGAATAGGCTGCAAATTCTCACAAACCTGAGTATTAACTTCGTTGTTCGGTGAAGTTCTCGTGGAGGTCGAAGTAGATGGAATAGATTCCAAATCTGCACTTATATTTTCATCACTATGGGATGTAAAAATAGTAGGTACTGCATTGGTTTTCAGTTTTCTTCCATTGGCATTTTGTATAATTTGCGATACTTCGAAGTGACACTGCAGCAAATGGAGTTCTCAAAATAACGAACCTAATTTTACTAAATTGTACCTACTTACCTCACATAGACGTGAATAAGCTGTAGGTGTCCAATTTTCTCTTTTGCACAATTTAACCCACTGTTCTCTTTGTTGCAAATGTTTGGGAAACGTCAATAAAGCTATACCCTGACCTCGCTTCTTACTACAATTATCTGCTGCGCAGTTTGCCATTATCACGAACCACACCGATACACTCGATTCACTATAGAAAAAGCACAAACCAGTGGACGAACTCAATAGTGTCGTGCAAAGAAGAACCGAAACCGGCAAAATAGAAATTATAAGTACTAAAAATTGAACTCACTCGATTAACTATAGAAAAGCACAAACCAGTGGACGAACTCAATAGTGTCGTACAAGGAAGGACCGAAACCGGTAAAATCGAAATTATTGGTATTAAAAGTTGAACTCAAATGATGTCACGTCGGTTATTAAGGACTACTATGATCACAAAAATACAGGGTATGGTATGTAAGGATCATTTTCAAGCAAACTATTTTAAAATTTGGAGACAAAGATTCATCTATACAAAGATAGTATCTGCATTAGTTAGTGCAAAGTAGGAGACCATATCGCGTCGGGCGGTCAGAGTAGGTAATTTATCTTATTTGCAAAATATGTATCTCTACTATTTCTTTGAATCGAAAATGTATAGTATTGGTTGTTACGATTTAAATTATATTCAAAAGTTAAAAATCGTAAAACGCTAAGATATAGAAATGAAAAAAAACATTATAGCTTGGTACTATTTTTAAACCCAATTTTTTTTTGTACTTACTTTCTTTGTATCACTATCTGGTATTTTAATACATATTTATTTTTCGTTCTGTTTTGCGTAGGACTGCGTGTATTATTTCATAATGACAAAAGTGTCAATTTGTAGTAGGCATTTGTCAATTTCTATTTTGCGGCCGAAAAAGATCTTTTTCGGCCGCAATTTGTTTTTTTTCAGCTGTTTTTACTTTTTCGGCCGCTGATTTATAATTTTTTAGTCGACTATGATAAAGGTCACGTGACCAAATGTCATTGGAATATTTAGATAAAAATTTAAATTTGTTAATAAAATTTGTAATATTCGCCTAAAAAATGTTGTTTGCACCTCTGCCAAAAAGTCCTTTTTCGTCCTTCCCTGTCAGTCGCGGCCGAAAAAGATTCACTTTTTGGCCTTGATACAAAAATAACTATTTTCGGCCGCAAAATAGAAATTGACAAATGCCTACTACAAATTGACACTTTTCGGCTGTCAAAAGATACGTAAAACCGCTGTTTTTATCGTAGTCGACTAAAAACATATTTTTGGGATTATTCTTGTAGGTACATTGCACAATACATACTAACTCGTATTTTCACTTCATATAGGTAATACATCATAGCCTAATATACAGATTTTTTTCTTGATTACACTTTGTAATACACAACGTTTTTCAAATACTGTTCAAATGTCTATGACAAGATGTGTCAACGTAAAGTGTCAAAACGTTGTTTGTGAGGTGTGTTACGTTTTTCCTGCGTTCGTGTACTTTAATACGAACAAATTTATAGAAATGAAGAATAATCATTTCCGAGGCTTTAATAAGTAACTAGAAGGAGCTGAAAATTCAAATTAGCAATAAGTAATTACGTTTTATGCAATTATATTGGTATTATTAATATTAATAATAATTTTTTAAGTGGATTGCTGCGTTCAACGGTTTGGTACTTTTTTCATTGAACGGAATTTTGCGCATTATATAGAGGTCGGGATTAAATGCTGTTCAGATAAACTTCAAATTGGTTTTTGCCTACGGATCAGCCGCCTTGACTATCCTTACAGTTTTATAACAGTGCAAAGTGAATTTTAAGCAAGTCTATTTTTCAAATGTAAAGCCGATGTCTCACTGTAAAATTTTTATAAAAATTTTTATAAAAATTTGTATAAAAACGATTTTTACAGTGTGACAGCACGGAGTTTTATAAAAATGACGTCATGTAAAAATATTTTTATGGTGCTTCTATTTTGATGACGTCACGTAAAATGGGTGTCGGCGCCTAGCCCATCTCACTGACAATTTGAATTTGCGCGCGATATTCTGACGAAAACAACGTGACGTAAGTCTTCGTTCTCACTTTCCATTACTATAATAGGTATAGATACTATGATAAAATAAAACGCGAAAACAAGAACGAGTAAAAATATTTCAACAGCAAACCAAACGCTTCGCTCACAACACTAACCTCACTTTCGTTTTGTTTTTGTTTGTTTTGTCAAACGCGCGCTGTTTGACATCCAGTTTTTATAAAATCCTTTTACAAAAAGTTTTACAGTGGGACATACCTTAAAAATACTTTTATGGTTCATGACGTCACATCGTTTTTATAAAAATTTTTATAAAAAATTTTTATAAAAATTTTTACAGTGAGACATCGACTTAAGTGTTAATTATTGTTAAGTAAATCGAATTGACAAAGTGACTTTTGATCATTTACTATGTGTTAAGTTGCTACGATTGCGAGGTGTGTACCCAAGGTTTATATAAACCTTGGTGTAAAGTTATCATAGACTCTACAAATTTTGATAAGGCAATGAACACAAGCTTGTGGCCATGTGGTACACTCGTAACAAAATTTTTTCGGCGAAGGAGCCCACAACAGCAAACAAAATAGAAGGAAATCATGAGCAGAACAAACCCAGTATTTATGCTCCTCGGACAAAAAACAAAACTACACTCAAAACTAACACCAAGATTATTCACCTAAACATCCAATCCATTTGTAACAAACTTTCCCAGCTTGAGGTATTTTTGCAAGAAACAAAACCAACCCTTCTGTGCCTAACCGAATCGTGGATTGAAGAAGTAGGACTTAAATACATGAATCTTCTCGGCTATCACATCGTTGATTATTTCTGCCGATCAATTTACATGCATGGTGGTGTTTTAATGTTTGCTCAAGATGGCATAGAAATAAAAAAAGCAAAATTTGTTAAAAATTATAACATTGAAAGAGATATTGAAATGTGTTGGGTATATTTTACTTTGAAGACAAAAAAAGTATTTTTGTTAACTGTCTATAGGTCTCCGACTGGAAACTTTAACCGTTTTATAAAAAATCTAAATGCTGTTCTTACAGAGGGCAGCAAATCATCTGATTACACGGTGTTATGTGGAGATCTGAACGTGAATACCCTGACAAACTCTGCCGAAACACGAATACTAATTGATCTGTTTGAATCATACAATCTAACAAATAAATTGAAAGGAATGCCAACCAGAATATGCACCAACAAAAATAATCACACGTCAACTACTGCCATAGATTACATGTTATCAACATTGCATGAAAACTCATTTGACTGTAATTTGCTCAATCCAAATATATCCGACCATCTTGCCCAGTGCCTAACCAGCACCTGGGCCGATAATCGCGCAGAAACATTCCATCCTTATAAACGATTTCGTGATTTATCTACTCCTAACATTCTCAACTTGAAAAATATTTTAGAATCAATTTCATGGGACACTATACAAACGGAAGATGTCGATGAAGCCTTCGCCAAATTTATGGACATTTTTTTGCTACACTTCTATGCAACTTGTCCGACAAAAAATATTAAATCTCATAAAAAAACTGAGAAACCCTGGATTACGAAAGAAATAATAAAGTCAAGCCAAAACCTAAGAGATTTGTTCGTAATTAAATGCAACGTAATTGCAGATGGCATTGAATTACTTTATAAGCATCGCCTGAAACTTCATAAACAAAAAATTAACGCAGCTAAACGAAATTATTATAAACAAAAAATGATGGAAGCGTCAAACAAATCGAAGACTACATGGAATCTTGTGAACCTTGAACTAGGAAATATTCCAACCCATGAAGCAATCTCACTAATGCAGGGAGATAAGAAAATTGAAAACAAAAATGAAATTTCAAACATGTTTGGAGCATTTTTTTCATCTATTGCATCCACTAAAATGACTACCCATTTTGGAAATAGTATGTCAAATTCATGCACAACATCGAGCATGTGCACTACAACAATGGCCTTCTTTCGGGTCGAACCCCCTGAAGTGATGACGGTAATCAACAACTTAGCCAAAAAAAATCAAGTGGTCTTGATGAAGTGCAGTCTTCAGTATTAAAAGGCGTATGTACTGCCATCGCACAACCAGTGTGTTATTTAATAAACCATTCTGTGGAAGAGGGTTGTTTTCCCAAACAACTGAAAAGTTCAAAAATTACCCCCATCTATAAAAAAGGAGACCGCCTTCTAATGGAAAACTATAGACCAATTTCAGTTCTCAGTGTATTTTCAAAAATTTTTGAGCGTATTATGTACGACCGCCTAATGTGCTACATTCAACAATTTGATTTGTTGTCAGCCTCGCAGCATGGTTTCATACCAAACAAATCTACCGAAACGGCGACGTTTGAGTTAGTGAACTACATCCACAATAAAATAGATACTAAACAATGTGTTGCTGCACTTATGTATGACTTATCATGTGCCTCTGATACTGTGGACATCGAATTTGTTAGATCTAAGTTGTATAATCTCGGCATAAGAGGCAACATTCTAAACTGGCACATATCATTTTTATCTGGAAGAGATTTGCGTGTCAAGATAGGCGAAGATCTGTCAGAAAAATTTAATGTTGACGTAGGGGTAGCCCAAGGTTCAGTACTGGGACCCTTAATTTTTCTTTTGTTTATAAATGACTTGTCAAGTTATGTAACATGTGGTACTTTAATTAACTTTGCAGACGACACCACAGTATTACTATCAGCTACTGATCTAGACTCCCTTAACAAACTTATAAGTAGTGCCGATACACAAATAAAAAATTGGTGCACCAAGAATAAACTTATCCTAAATAGTAATAAAACCGTCCAATTATATTTTGGAAAGCTCTCAAGCCTCAACATTATCAACAATACAAGCTTTTTAGGAATTTGTATTGATGATAGTTTAAACTGGAAGTATCACATTGACAAAGTCTGTAAAAATTTAAAAAAAGCATATTATGCCATCTTAAAATTAAAGGCCTGTATGGACCAACCAACACGTCTACAAATATATTATGCGTTAGCATATTCACACATTTCGTATAATATAATATGTTGGGGAAAAGCGTCCGAAACTAATAGACTGTTTATCTTACAAAAAAGAATTATCAGGTTGATATTTAATATAGAACCTAGACACACGTGTAAATTGATATTTCAAAAACATAAAATATTAACGCTTGTCAGTATATTTATTTATAAATGTTGTTATTTCACTTTCAATAACAATAATGTATTTTTGAAAAATAATTACTATCATAATTACAACACTAGACAGGGCAATGAGTACATGATTGACTATCACTCTACTGCAAAATATAAAAAGTCACCCTCTTATTCTTGTATTACTATATTTAATAGGCTACCTGCCAATATAATAACTTGTGACAAATATGTTAGTTTTAAATTAGAATTAAAAAAGTTTTTACATGAGAGAGCCTTTTACACTCTCGATGAATATTTTGACGTGAGATTTTAACATGTTTTTAGTGTTTTTAATATATGTTTTTTATATTACATGTTCTTTTATATTATATGTTCTTTGTATTTAATTACTACGTTGTATGCTGTATGCTTTGTACTGACTTCACACACACACATTTTAATATGTATCTTATTGTGCAAAATATATATCTATCTATCTATCTACTTCTCCAGATGTGTGGAAAACCACGAACAAGGCTACATCAAAATTGGTGCCACAGACATCTAAAGAAATTAATTGAAGAACATACCAAAGATTGTTTCTAATCTTTTAGCGGTCGAAAAATATTTTTCGCCCTGGAATGAAAAATGAAGTTTTCGTCCAGCGTCAAGCGACTAACTAGTTATTTTAATAACAGAAACTGGATCAAGTAACAATGTGACTTTTCATATCACGGCCCACCGAAAACAGTTCTTTTGATCTTTTGTCACATCAGGGACGATATTTAATTGTTTGCTTCAGGACGGAAGTTCCTCTATTGACGGCACTAATTTCAATTTGGAATAGGGATATTGTTGTGTTTCCCTTGTACTGTATATTTAACTGCAGGCACTTTAATAAATAAATTTCTATTTATTTTTTATTTCATAGGAAGTCTCGGAATTTAAGCGAAAAGAAAAGAAGAGATCAATTTAATCTTCTTGTAAATGAATTGAGTTCCATGGTTTCTTCGGGGGGAAGAAAAATGGACAAATCCACAGTTCTAAAGTCTACCATTTCTTTTTTAAAGAATCATAATGGTAAGTTCATGAATTTTTTAAAATTTACTTATCATTGTAATCAGCATGAATCACAACATGACCAAATGAAATGACCCTGTAGGAAAATCATCATTTGCCTAAGCCTGTGCTAACTGCCATGGCAAACAGCGAAATGACTTAGAGAGAATGTGATTATGCTATTTGCTTGGCCATTTACATTTGCCGATGCATTGGTCATTTGACAAATGGCGACTAGAATTACGCAAATGGTTATTTGACTAGGCAGATGACTGATGAATAGAAATAATATTCCAAATAAAATTATTGCAGTGCGAGCAACTAGCTGTGTTAAAAATGAACCCATGTACACATGTTGAACATCATTCTAGTTTAGCTTGCAAAACCATTTAACTAGTAGCTATGATTTTGTAATGTAATTTACCCGTATTTTAATAAATTATTATTTGCAGTTTATTATAATGCCCATAATAAATGTTTGTATTTGAATCTTTTTCCCAATTAACTACCAGCGTTTTCTAAAGTTTCTAGCTTAGAATCGGACAAATGTTAAACGACCAGGCGAATAGCAAAATCATATCCGCTTTAAAGTCCATTTGCTGTTTATGTAGTCAAATAATTATTTGTTCAAACTTTTGTCGCCATTTACCAAATGACCTGTTCTACGTGCTGACGATGCACTATTCAGCCCGCCGAAATCTATATTAATTGTTTGCTAATACACAGTTCAATGGAAAATACTGTAAGTATATTGGTCGAAAAACAAAGGTTCCAGATTTGGGCGTATTTTTGGTATTTGTGAATTGAAGATATTTTGTAGTTTACAAAAACCTCACCAAGATCACGTTATTTCTCTGGGAAGCTCTACTTTAAGATTATTTTGTAAATTTTATTTTTTCATCAAAATATAGATGTTACACTTACACTCTATATTTAAAAAGTGGAGGTGCAAACCTCCCCTGGACTTTCCCATACTAAAAATAAACATTTCGTTTTTGGTATTCAACAGTAGTTCGCGAGGCAGCATTAGAAATCATTTGAATGCCTATCGAGAAAAACGAGACTATACGGGTTCGATATGAACAAAAGAAAGACACCAACATGCGCTGCATCTATCTGTACTCTGTAGTAGATCCGGCTAGAAATTAGCTGGCGAAGCCGGACGATCGCTACCGACCGACGACGATCCGTTTCCGTCCGAATCCAACCTAAATATTCAAAATTCACGAATTTCTCATTAACCGTACATTTTAGCCATATGAATACCTTATACTATGTGATAGACAATTAAATTCTGCATTCAACTATATAATAATATATAGGGTGTTTTATTTAAAATAACAAAGTTGCTTATTGTACTGTGGAAAACAAACGGCCTGTACAGGTGATATACATTTAGGATAATGCAGAATTATATTCTGAAGAAGTTTTATATTTGAACTCCTTTTATATTTTGATTAATAAAGGAGTTATAAGAGCATCAATTTCCGATTTTCAAAACCTCGTAGAGGGTGCCACAGTGAAATTCTGGCGTTCATCAAAAAATAAAAATGTAGCTAATACCAAGCTGCATAAGTATAGAAAATTTAAACAAAATCCTTAGACCAGTTTTTTTGTAATCATTTTTCAAAAATTTTAAAATTTTTGGAAGAGCACCATTGCGACCGTTTTTGGATTTAATGAATCATTATTTTTCGTGATGTAGTACAGCCAAAGGGCTTTCAAAAAAGTTGTTGCGGAACCTGATCAGATAACTGGTTTTTGAGTTATGGGGCGTTAAAGTCGAAATTTTGAAAAATTCATAGCGACCGCCATTTTGAAGTTAGAGAGTCCGGTAAAAAACTGCTTTCCTTGAATTATGCCCTTCTTTTATATCCCCTACTCAGATTTTCAAAATTCCGCTTCTGAAAAAAATGATACCAAAAAAACATGTCTAACTTCCGCTTCCGGTTTCGGATTTTTTTGAAAAGCTTATTTTGTCGATGAATTTTCGATATACCCCTTCATTTAAAATTTCATCAAAATCGTTTT
Source organism: Hemicrepidius hirtus (assembly GCA_963082805.1). Taxonomy (NCBI): domain Eukaryota; kingdom Metazoa; phylum Arthropoda; class Insecta; order Coleoptera; family Elateridae; genus Hemicrepidius; species Hemicrepidius hirtus. The sequence continues at coordinate 10,109,707 of OY720165.1, forward strand.
TGCGTTAGAGGCGTTACATACATACACACATACACACACACCATCATCCATACGTGTTCCGTAATGCTTCTGGCACCTTGACCACAGACCGGCTTATGACACCATTGGAGCTGCGGGTAACAGAGTGTAAGGGGGGTTGTAGGATTAAGCAGAATCTGACTTATTTGACCATACACTCCATACAACTCGATTACAAGATGAATAACACAGTTATGGCACCAGATGCCATAAGCATAGTAACATACGTTCTGTGTGTCAGAGGTGCCATAAGCATAGTAACATACGTTCTGTGTGTCAGAGGTGCCATAAGCATAGTAACATACGTTCTGTGTGTCAGAGGTGCCATAAGCATAGTAACATACGTTCTGTGTGTCAGAGGTGCCATAAGCATAGTAACATACGTTCTGTGTGTCAGAGGTGCCATAAGCATAGTAACATACGTTCTGTGTGTCAGAGGTGCCATAAGCATAGTAACATACGTTCTGTGTGTCAGAGGTGCCATAAGCATAGTAACATACGTTCTGTGTGTCAGAGGTGCCATAAGCATAGTAACATACGTTCTGTGTGTCAGAGGTGCCATAAACATGCAGAACCATGTCTGTGTGTATTATAGGTGCCAAAACTATAGGATAACTGGTTTTGTGTAACACTATGGTTAAAACTTTCTTAAATTCATTAAATCTGATAATGCATTATGGACTATAGTATTATTCAATTATTGTAAATTGTTTAATAAATAGTTTTCCTGTAGGGGATTGTGAAATTTAGCGAAAAGTTAAATATAATCCATTCTTCTGAATATTTAATCCACTGTTACCCTTTGCTTTGGAAAACGGAACATGTAATAGCACAACTTCAAATACAGAATACGTCTTCTTCTTCTCAAATCCTTTCGCCTTTCAGTCGTCGGATGGGGGTTCCTCGTCTTGTACTCACATCTTTCATTTTTTTCTGTCCCTTAATGCTATTATTTTTATTTCCACTGGTGTCTTGGCTTTTCCTATACCTATTTCGCGGATTTAATTATCCAAGGTTGTAGATATCTTGCTTTCTAGTTCCAGACTTCTAATAATGGTGAATTTAAATTATATAAAAACAAATATTGTTGAAGTTATTAATCATTTTAATCTTTATAAAGTCATAAGAATTTCAACGAAATAAAAAGCTGAATTTTAGAACAAAGATATTTATTTAAAGAAAATTTGTATGTCAAAACCAGGATCAAAACATCCTATATCAACAAACATCAAAAATATTGAAACCTATGTTAAAGGCGTGAACATAAACCAAAATAACATAACATAACTTATACAGGATGATTTCTAACGTACGGAGGAAACTGAAAGGACAACTAGGGGGGACCAAAACTCAGTTTTTTTTTACAATAAACGTTTGATCAAAATCAAATAACAAGAAAGTACAGCAGCTTAAAGTTCAGTGAAAATTTTTAGTAAGAAGAAAGTTATTAGTTAAAGTGTACTTCAAAATATTCAGTTATAGGTGTTTCTTTATTAACAACCGCTGATACATAATCTGATCATGGGCGTTAATTTATAAGAACTTTAAACCGTTGTAACACTCTTGTTATTTGATTTTGATCAAAAGTTTATTGTAAAAAAAACTATATTTTGGTCTTCTCTAGTTGCCCTTTTAGTTTCCTCCGTACGTTAGAAATCATCCTGTATATCAACTATAAACAAAAAGAAAAATTCATTTAACTGATTGAGGTTACAGTTCAGTTAATGTCTTTAAAATAACTGGATCTATACGTTTGGCTTCGTGCTTCTTTTAATTCTTGTCAAGTGATTTTTTACAGAAAATTTTATATCCGTCCATTTACGAGATGATAATACCGGATATTTATCGATACAATCTTCACAAGCTTTTTTGCCTGGAAGGGTATCTTTTCTAATAAGTACTTTAAAATATTGTAATACTGCAGCTGTTTCCTCTGATGACCAAATTTTTTTCACTGATTTCTTTTTATTAGTAGTTCTCTTTTGACCACGACCTATAAATAACAATAAATATATACTACTGACCTTAAGCAAATGTTTACATTTATTCTATTTTACCTATGGGCATATCATCTTCCATTTCAAACTCATTGTGGTGTTTCTCCACTGATCTTAGAACATCTGAAATACAGGTTTTTACATTTGAAGAAGCAGTAAATACTATAAGACAATACCAGGTGATTTCTTTTTTTTTACATTTAATCCTCTTGCTACATCTTCTTCTTCTTCTTCTTCTTGCTGCTCTTTATCAGACGCTTCATCATCTTCTTCTTCTTCAATGGCGGGCAAATCTAATTTAAAATATTATTAAATTCACACAAATGCATGTATATTTTTAACTTACCTTTAACTTCTATTTCATTCAGACTTTTTCCAGCATAATTCTTTACTTCTCCTTGGTCTACAGCTAGAAGTAGTCTACTTATTTTAGTGAGTTCAATTGCGTTTTCATGGAGTCGATAAAATTCTCTGTGTACCCTAATGTCGTGTCCTAAGTGTCTCGCAAGCCAATCATATTCATTCTCCGACATATTAAAAACTTGACATACAGTGGCAACGTACTTTCGAAGTTTAGTGCCGGTGATATATTCGGGTGATTCCAATTCCGCTTCGTTGCAAACCTTTCTCAAACAGTCATGGCCTCGTAAATGTCCAGTAGCACTATTCATCCTAGCAAATATGAAGGGGTTTTCTGTAGAAACATTTACAGATTTTCGAGTGCTTATTAAAATATCCACGCATTTCTTCATTTCGGCAGTTAACAGAACGGGGACCTTTTTTCCACGTTTTCCTTCAATTTCAACGAGTGTTAATTTCGACGCTAACTGTTTTTCCAACGGAGAAAGTGAATTTAAAAGCTCTCCGCTTGTTTGTTCGGACCATGATGGTCTTGCGGCATATTGTTCAACCCTGATCTTGGCTGCTTCGCCAGAGCGTCGTTTATTGAAAAGTATTATTCTCGATAATGTTACTGTAGCCAAGTGACTCCATGCTTTTGCAGAGCGATGTTCCGTTATTTCCGTCCTGGGTTTATTCATTTCATTTGCAAGATATTTTCCTAACTTTACTAGATCTGAAGTCAGAGGTAAAAGCAGTGTTGCGTTCATTTTTCGTTTGTGCATAGTTGAAAGTGCATTAGAGGATATACGAATAGTCCATTCTAGATCCAACAAGTTTAAATATTCCAATAACATCTGGCTTTTTTTAAAGTCTTGATTACGTATAGCTACTCCCCTCTGAACTGCAATACATTTTCTTAAGGCATGACCAATTTTGAGCGCTAAAGATGGTATTCCAAATTCTGGTCGTTTTACTGATTCTACATGGCTCTTGCAGAGATTTTTTGTTGCCTTAATGACCGTGTCAAATTTTTTTACATTGAAGCAATCAGAGAATGTTTTAATTTCACTATCAACTGCTTTAGATTCTATAAGAAACCTTGCCAGTTGTCTCATACTTTGTCTAATTAGTTCACATTGCGTGTTAGCATATTTGTCATACTGTAACTGACCAAATCGCAGTATCAACTTATCTTCTTTACACACGGTACTTATGGGGTCATTTCGTAGTCTGCCTACAATATTATTAAGAAATTCTTGGCTGAAGTCGCTATCAAATATACCATTTAAAAGAGCAGTGCTTTCTGCCATCGGATTTCGTTTCAATTTGTCAATGCTTTCAAATACGTTGTGGTGAAATTTTTTACACCCTACTTTTAAATGCTGCCATATTTGTCTTTTTACCATAAAACCTAGGCATTCTGGGCATGGACCATAATCAGAGTAATTCATATGTGCGTGTGTTGTTGAGGAAGGTCTTCTAACTAATATCAGTTCTCCCTGTTTTATAGCCAAGACATCACAGTTATGATAGAAATCTCCAGCTTTAATAATTTCTGCAAATGCTTCTTTGCGCTTTTTCGAGTTCTTCGGCATTGCTAAGATTTTAGCAATTTCTAGCTCGTTCCCGTGAATTAACTCAAAATGTCTTGCTGCATTAAGAATTTCCTTTTGGCAAAAGTAACATGAATGTATTTTGTCACGTATTCGTTTTCCAGTTGTTTGATTATATCTTGCAGCTGAAATTGAAATTGTCTCCTCTGTGTTTGAGTCTGTTGCCATTAATTCTTTAAATAGTTTATTATGATACTGATTGGTAAGTTTTTTTATAATTTTCTTCTTTTTGGAATATTTAGAATGTATCAAAGACGAATGTTTTCCCACACGATCCTCCTCTACTTTACTATTTTTAACTGTTTCTGTATTTGTAAACTTAAGACTTCCAGTTTCACTGTTTATACTTTGACTGGAACTAGGGAACATACCATCCAATAAGGAGGAGTCATTTTCAGATTGCTCTTCTGTTGTGTTAGATACAATACTATCAGTATCACTTGCACATATTCACTCCCAGAATCAGAAAACATATTATTTTGAGAAGAATGATCAGTATCACTATCATTTACATCATCTACTGCTAAAGTATCAGGTGCAGTACTTGTTCTTAAATCTGAGATATCCACATACAGATTGGCACTATTACATACAATAGGAGACATAACGCGTTTAATTGGCGTAATGTAAGCTATAGGTTTCTCAATAATGAAAGTATCGTGTAACATTGCAGTTTCCTGCAGTGAAGCGTTGGTATCTGAAAAATTAGAATGTACGGGATAAAATGAATGAATGAATTCTCAGAATTATGAAGAATTTTATTTAGTCCTATAATTTGTAAAGAGTGACATCCAATATTGAAATTTCCATTTTTACTATCATAGAATATTCTAATATTGTAGTTTCAAAATGTCCAATGCTAGGATGGCTTAAAAAATTGGGAAAGGTGTCTGTATATTATGCATTTAAAATAAAAAGTTTACCTTCATTAACCACGTGTCTCTTATCAGTAGTTGTTCCTACAGTATGCTCATCTTCGTGCAATTCTATTGGTTGATCTGTCCCAGTTTTGTCTGTTTGAAGTCGGTTACTCTTGTCAGAACATAAACTAAGAGATTGCAATTTATCTAAATGCAACATTTTTTTTTCATCTTCAATCGTGTCTTCTGTAGAATCATGTATAGAAGCAATAATTAAACTTCTTTCATAATCACTTGTTCCTTTAGTAGATTCATAGGTATGAAATGTTTCCAAAATTTGTTTGTTGATTTCCCCACATGAAGTTGTCGGCAAGTCATTGGACTGAACTGAATAACGGAATGAATTGGTAGTTTGTCTTCCAGAAATGTTTACTTTTTTTCGTTTATCATTGCCATTGGAGGTAATAGTAGCAGCAGCTAATTTCAAGATTTTAGATGCTCGCGTTTCCATTCTTACTAAAATGTGAATAATAGTTATGATGACCATAATAATTATCTAGTTTGTCTAAATTTTAGATGGAACAAAATAATATAAACACATTTGTAGTTTCCCTGCTAATGTTTAGGCATCTTACTTAAAAAAAATGTGCGTTGATGATAATTTCCTTTTTACTGAAGTTGCAGAGCTGTAAAGATATTGTAAGCAAAAAATTTAATTTTAATTGAATTTCTAGTTGCGAATTTACAGGTCGCCCGCCCAGGGCCTCCACTTGAAGGGAACATCAAATTTTTGTGATGAAAAAATGTTTTTACACATAGAGAAGTGTTAATTGTTTTGCAAAGTATGAATATTACGACGTTTCGTTTTCTCAGAATCATCATCAGGTTCATTTTTTCTTATGGCCACCATATTATACAGGGTGACAATTTTAAAAGTTTATGGGACACATCTCTGTAACCAAAAAGATATCAAAAATCGCTCGAAACCGTTTCGATACACGAAGGGGGGACCGAAATTATGTATCAATTAACGCACCCCCACCCACCCCTTAAGCCACAGTCACCTCAACTTAAAAATCTTAAGTGGCAACACCCTACTTGTGACAAATCATTGGAAAGCTCTTGAAAACTGCTTTTCAACCATACTATACAAAGATATATTTAATAAGATAGTTCTCGATTTATTCAAAATCAAAGGGTCCAAGTCATGGAACTTATTTATTTGAATTTATTCTCACAATAAATTTTCAAAATGATATCCATTGTTTTCCAAACAATAATAAAGCCTGTTTTGAAACTCTTGACGAATTCTTACAAACGTTTCCCGAGGAATATTCCGGAATTCTTCAGAAATTAGTTGTCGTAATACGTCAATTGTCTCTGGTTCGGTTTTATAGACAACCTGCTTTAGGTGATCCCATAGAAAGCAATCAAGTTATTTTCACGAAGTGGAAACTGAAAGAGACCTACCTAATTGAAAACCGTGCCTTAAACGAACACTTACTTCATTTTCAACAGGATGCGGCCCCTCCGCATGACACAGTTCGAGTTAGGTAATAGTTACATAATCACTATCTAAATGATTGGATTGGTTGAATGGCCGCCTAGAGCACCCGATCTAACACCACTTGATTGTTTTTTATGGGGTCACCTAAAGTCGGTCGTCTATAAAATCGAACCAGAGACAATTGACGTATAACGACAACTAATTTCTAAAGAATGCCTGAATATTCCTAGGGAAACGTTTGTAAGAGTTCGTCAAGAGTTTCAAACCAAGCTTTATTATTGTTTGGAAAACAATGGATATCATTTTGAAAATTTATTGTCAGAATAAATTGAAATAAATAAGTTCCATGACTTTGACCCTTTGATTTTGAATAAATCGAGAACTATCTTATTAAATATATCTTTGTATATTAGTATGGCTGAAAAGCATTTTTCAAAAGCTTTCCAATGATACGTCACAAGTAGGGTATTGCCATTTAAGACTTTTGAGTTGAGGTGGCTGTGGCTTAAGGCGAAGGTGGGGGTGGGATAAATACATCATTTCCGTTACCCCTTTCGTGTTATCAAAACGGTTGCTAGCAATTTTTGATATCTTTTTTGGTTACAGAGATATGTCCCATTGAAGCTTTTAAAATTGTCACCTGTATATTTAAGTAATTGCATAGAAAATTTAATGCTGAATTCAATGATTTATGCCACTTTCTAGCCAACTCCAATATTAGTTTCGAATTAAAAAAAGCTGAAGCATGATGCATTTTCAAGCGAGCTATGGCGTACTACAGTTAATTAACATCCATGAAACTCGAATTTGAATTACCCGTATAGGGGTTTTCAGATTAGGATTAGAGAATTACCATAAGGACATAATAAAACAAAACATCTATTTATCTTATTTTCAAAAATAGTAAGTACGAAGAGATGGACTTGGAAACGCGGTGTTTTATTAAATTTCAGGTTCATGGAGTACCATTAAAAACGCGTTATTAATATTTCACTAAAAAAGAACCTAATAACTTACCTAAAACTAAACTATTAGTTAAAAATTATTATACACAATTGGGAAATAACAATAACATAATTAATTTTACTTAAGAGGTGTTCGAGGCTAACTTAAACATGCATCATCTTTCAGGTGTTTTTTTTTTAATTTCGAGATTAATATTGGAGTTAACTAGAAAATGTCATAGGTACCTATATCATTGAATTCAGCGTAAAATTTCTTATAAAACTACTTAAATATCTAATATGGTGGCCATAAGAAAAAAAATTAACCTGATGATAATTCTGAGAGAACGAAACGTCGATTTTTTTTAAATAATTAGTCCAGTAATAGTAAAATACGATCCGTATAATATTTCGAAGGTGCAAATGTATATTACAGAAGATGCTGTAAACAGCAAATTATAAAAATTTTAAATATTAGTAGAACATGTGTTCGGGATACTGTTCGTAGAGGCGGGTGTCGCATAACGGACACCTTGGTTAAAGGTCTATTCTGTATGCACCTGTTAAAATTTTACGTAGCTTTAAAATTGTAACCAATCGCTAAGCTTAATCATGACAACTAAATTCACCATTTAACCAATCAACGCCAATGTCTTAAACTTAATTACTTAACGGTTGGATATTATAACATTTTAACGCCAGGTTAAATTTTAACAGGTGCATACAGAATATACGCTTTAAAAGGTGATTTTTAGAACAATAAAAATAAACAGAAATTGTTTTGAGAAACATTGTGCAAACGCCATCATTAACATTAAGTAAGTAAGTTAAGTAGAACCAAAGGTAGAACAGTTTGTTTGATAACCGCACCATTCATTTGTTTTAAAATGACCAATTACGTATAACCACAAAGTTTAAAGTAAGATAGTTAAAAAAGTATTGGCTATAGTTGTAGGTACATTATGTTGTTACCAAAATGTTAGCATTCATTGGTTTACTACAAATATGTTGTTAATATAAAATATAAAGATTTTACATACCTTAATCGCCATTCGCTTGTTCACCAAATACTAATAATACTAATGCGCAAGTTATTTGCTCTAAAGTTCTAAGTAATACGATCTCCTTGTATAGGTGGCGCCACATGCAAACGCAAACAATGGCGCCATAAACATGACAAAATCAGTATAGTGTATATCTCATGAATTTATCGGTGTTGCGGCAGCATACACAAATATTATGAAACCGAAGTTGAGATAGCAATATATAGTGGTGGGAGTCGAATTTGATGATAAAAAGTTATGGCAACGCGTGTATGGTGCCATAAATTCTGACGTTGCCACAACATAGCGCAATTCACACACATGGTGCCATAACCTTTGTGAAACGTACACACACCCACCCACAGACAGACATTTTTTCTAGACCACTTTTTGGGTTCCTGGGGGCCCAAAACACGTATTTCCGCGAAAATCTCGATTTCGAAAATTTTTATGATATCAATACTTCCCCTATACCAGTGGTGGTATGGGAAAGTAAAAATGATCTATAAAAGAAACCTACATATGCCTAGAATTGTAAAAATTGTAAAATTGTGAACAACAGAATATTGAAGATTTTCGCAGCAGCGATTAGCAAAATGTTATGATTTTAAATGTTTACACAGTTTAGGTGGAACTGAGGGGTCTACAGATCAAGGTTGAACTTACTTCATACACCTGGTGTGAACTTGGTAATCCACTTGTGGCTAACTCCCATGTGTTCTCGCGATTTTTGATTTTATGGTGAAGCTTTTGCTTTTATATCATTAATTTTTAGACATAATGGTTTGGATGTTATTTTTAGTTTTTCGATCATATTATCTATTGTCTGCTTGGAATTTCCTCGTACGGTTCTATAGTCTCTACATGCCATGGCGTTTCTTGAGATATTATAAGTTTCTTATGGCTTGCCTATCAAGTGAGTTTTTTGACGACTATGTTAAACAATAGGGATGGCAGTGGATTTCCCTGCCTTTATACGATGAATGCCTATGCCGTGTATTTTTGTTTCCTTGTATCTTACATTCGGTTTTTCCCAGTGTATCCTGTATTAGGTTACTGTATTTGGTTAACTAATTTCTGTGTTATATTACAGTGTATTGTTCTCCTAGGATTTCTTCGATATACGGTTCTAGTGTCTTGGCCATTTAACAGGAGAGGGACAATTTATTGTGAGCTATTATTTGTATAAAGTGAACATATGTATGTCGAACTCTTATACAGGGTGATTTCTAACGTACGGAGGAAACTGAAAGGGCAAGTAGAGGGGACCAAAACATAGTTTTTTTTACAATAAACTTTTGATCAAAATGGAATAACAAGAAAGTTACAACAGTTTAAAGTTCTTATAAACTTGAGGACTTTTTTAATGAAATACGGTAATTATTTACGTTTTGAATTCAACTTTTGTATATTTCTAAGTTAATTAAACAAAATTTTGTAAAAATTTTTATAAGACGAAAGTTATGGCTATTTAAAGTGTTCTTTAAAATATTCAGTTATAGGTGCTCGTTTATTCACAACCGCTGATTTACATAGTCTGATCATGTAGGTAAGTCAAAATTACAGGAGCAATTTATCAGATTGTGTGAGAAGTGTTTCTGATGAAAAAGCGAATACAATAAGCTCAGCGGTAGTACTCAAAACGTGGGTGTTAAATTATAAGAACTTTAAATTGCTGTAACTTTCTTGTTATTCGATTTTGATCAAAAGTTTATTGTAAAAAATACTATGTTTTGGTCCCCTCTACTTGTCCTTTCAGTTTCCTCCGTACGTTAGAAATCATCCTGTATAATATAAATATAATTATATAAAGCTTTGGGCTGCTATTCATCTATTTAGGTGGAATCCACATTATTGTTCTCTTTGAGTTTTTTCTATATGGGTATATGATTCTATTTTCTTAGCGATTATATGTAAAAAAGATATTCCTTTCTAGGTTTCGTATAGAAGCTTGATTTCCTTGGTTTTCCACATTTGACATTATAATTCCAGTAGACAACTTGTAGTCATTGTTTCTTTTTAGTAATTTTTTTTAGGAATGTAGATTGTATTATTACAGTGTATAATACCAATTATGTCTCTAGCCTCACTACTTTCTTAGGGATTGTCAAACGTCAACCTGACCCCCGGCATCGTACTAACGGTACCTCAGTTCGGCTTTCCCTAAGTACAACGACGTCCTCGTCGATGCTGCCACACAAACTTCTGTATATAAACAATAAACATACAGTAAATAGAACACAATAGCGATTGCTCATGTGACGCAACACGGCTACCTCGGGGTGGTAGTAGTGGTGGTAACTACACGTTCATGTACAAATACAATACATTTTGTAAGAAACTTCAAGTTAACTAAACCACAAAAGCACCATCAGAACCATATCATAAATACATGTTCAAAAATTTCTTGATTTTGTATGGCTTTTAGTCTAGCAAATTTATTTCCTGTAGCTTTTTCCCCGATTTCTTTGAAGCGTGTATAGGGGTCGCCAAAAATTTTGTACATGCTGTCGGCCAAAGCACCAGAACCAGCCCTGCCCTATATATTTTTAAATGTTTGGATTTAGGGTAAAATTGTGCATGTAGCAGTAAGCTTGATTGTTTTTTGGAATACTCCGATATGCTGTAAATATTTATTTTGTGTTGTATAATATTTTAGACAGTCGTTCGCTACCATAAAACTAAAGGATGTCAGTTGTGTTATCAACAAGGTGGCAGCAAATTTAGCAATACCTACTTGAAAATACGTTTTTCATAATTAACTAAGCTATTTATAGTATTTACGTTGTAAGTTCGGGAAGTGACTTATTAAAGTATAAGTTAAGAAGAATTTCTAAACGAATACTTTAATAATAATTTCACGGACGTGTATCGTACATTTTATTTCATTACTGTAAAATAAATTTGTCTTAATTGAATATTTATTTTCCTTTTATAAAACGTCAAAAATTTAAATTCTGTTGGCATTTCATTTTAAATAACTTCACCCGTTTTATTCTTGTTTTGCTTTGTTACAAATAAACAACTTCACTTCCTGGCCTTGTGCTGTAATGTGCCCTTTTCCCAATACCGTAAAGTGGTATACAGTGAAGTCCATTTATTATGCAATATAGGCATGTTGCAAGTTAATTGGTGTACCCACTTTAGCATGGGAATATAGGCAACCCATTATACACTGCTAAGCACTCTTGCCCCTGCCTACTGATGAATTTAAATTTTCAATTGTCAGGAATGTTTTATTTTGAGGTTAAACTCAGTTAAACTTTCATGTGTTGCTGTTTTCTTTTAGATCATAGATGGTTAGATAAAAAAAAAATAGCTAACTGTATAATGGGTTGCCTATATTCCAATGCTAAAGTGGGTACACCAATTAACTTGCAACATGCCTATATTGCATAATAAATGGACTTCACTGTATACCGGACAGTATGAAACAAAATACTTTTCCGTAAAATATTAATTAATATTGTTGAAGATCAAGTAGTTTAAAAATTTTGAATGCTAATGTAATTAATCAAGTTGTAAAAAAATATAAATAAAAACAGACATAATAGAATCGACATATTTTTTGGTCTTTCGAAGTCGATAAATAATATTAATAATTATTCAATTAGGTGAGACAATCACAACAGGTCCTTCGAGTCTATTAAGAACTAGCCCTTGAAAAATGTGTAAATCGGCACCAGCTTTAAGACGAAGCGAGCGTATGAAATCTGGTTTTCGTTTACTATACGGTTAGCACAACCAATAGCGCGTACCGTATAGGAAACGGAAATATGCATACGGCGTAATACTGTAAAGTTAACACTGAAGATTGCAAGACAGCAAGTCCATTTTTGGTATTAGTGCTCAATTAATTTCGTCTTCTACTTTGGTAACCCCTAACCATGTTCATTTTGACGTAATTCTCAAAGTCGTTAGTTGTTTTTCATCCATAAAATATTAAACAATAAGTAGTACCAATTATTTTCTTGCTGTGTTTGTAGAACACGCTGTAAGATCAAGAGCTCATGAAATTCAGGAAGATTGGAAACCGTCCTTTCTCACCAATGAAGAATTCACTCATTTGGTTCTAGAAGCTGTAGATGGTTTCATAATGGTGTTTTCTACTTCAGGACAAATTTTTTACGCGTCAGAGAGTATTACTTCACTTCTTGGCCATTTACCAGTAAGATTTCAGTATCCTTTACATTATAGTTTCCTAAGAAAAGAAATCTTCTTACACGTAAAATATTTATAACACTTTACTAATTTTTTACCGTTTACTGTTTTTAGGATGAAGTTTTAAATACTACAATTTATGAAATGACTTGTGAAGAAGAGCAAAATTATCTTTATAATACGTTATTAAGTCCAGTAGAAGAAGAAGCACAAGTGTCTTTTTCTTGTTATTTAAGACGAGGTGCTTCTAGCCCAAAACAGCAAAATTACTTTGAACTTGTCAACTTCGTGGGATATTTTCGTGAGTATTTCAGAGATTGATTCAGATTGATTTCGACTACTAGGAACATAGAAATATGCACGACAGTCATGCATTTACATTAATATGTACCTTGATTTTTTTTAATATTAGAATATTTACTGTAAAAAAAAATAGTGATTAGTAGAATAACGGAACAGGAAAGAAACAAATTTATGTGCGTGTTATTGATTACTACGAGTAATGTTAAATAAATAAAATTTATTCCTAATTTTCTAATCATTAATTGATTGCACAGTTGTAAGTGCGTTAATATTTAAAAAGTTCAAGATGCACAGTGTAAAAGCATGACTGTAGTCAGTGCCTCCTTATCCATTGGGATAAATGGGCTATAGCCCAGGGGCGCCGTTGATCCAAGGGCGCCGAAGAACTGAGAATGTTTGAAATTTTGTTTGCTATTTAATTTAAATTTTAAAGTTGAAAAACAACTAACTATTTTTCTTGATCAGTATGTTTCCTTTCATATCCACTAATATAAGCGTTAAAATTGTGATTCAATGTAAGTAAAAAATATTTCATGATTTCTAATTTCTTTCAAGGAAAGAGTTTTGTAAAAAAATAATTTTTATTTATGTATTATTCCATTATTGTTCAATTTAATGTCAACTGGGCCAGAGCGCCAATTTTTTTAGCCCAGGGGCGCTCAAATTCCTAAGACGGACGGCACTGACTGTAGTGCTTGCGAGCATCTCCATATGTTCCTAGAAGCCGAAATCAATCTGTATGTATGTACAGTGTGCGCGTTTTATCTTGTAAGGCCTTGATTATACAGAGTAGGCAACACACACACAGTAGGTATATCATAATAGGTAACGCTGTTTGTTAATTAAAAATAGGTACCTATAGTACCTATGACAACAAATTTGAAGAAACAAAATAGTAGAATAGGCAACTCAAATAATAAATAATATAACTGCCTCGATTACTATTTTAATATGAAAACAATAAGAAATCAAAGCAGTCCAAATTTTTAATTTGTTAAGTTAGTTAGGGAATATAATTATTTTTTAATAGTGATTGACATATTTTGAAATTGTAATGTTGCTTTTTCGATAGTTATCAAGGTTACTGGATCAAAAATGTCGAATTTTCCCATTATGGGACAACTGTTATAAAATAGTTATTTTTGTATCAAGGCCAAAAAGTGAATCTTTTTCGGCCGCGACTGATTTTCTGGTCGAGGCAAAGCCGAGACCAGAAAACAGGGAAGGACGAAAAAGGACTTTTTGGCAGAGGTGCAAACAACATTTTTTAGGCGAATATTACAAATTTTATTAACAAATTTAAATTTTTATCTAAATATTCCAATGGCATTTGGTCACGTGACCTTTATCATAGTCGACTAAAAAATTATAAATCAGCGGCCGAAAAAGTAAAAACAGCCGAAAAAAAAACAAATTGCGGCCGAAAAAGATCTTTTTCGGCCGCAAAATAGAAATTGACAAATGCCTACTACAAATTGACACTTTTCGGCTGTCAAAAGATACGTAAAACCGCTGTTTTTATCGTAGTCGACTAAAAATATTATTACAGTAACTCTACCATTCTATAACAAATTCTTGTTTTAATTAACGATGATATTTTTTAATTTTGAAACTTTGTGGATTGTAAAGGGTGTTGCTGATTGTAGCGGCTTAAGGGATTACAAGATAAAATGGACACTCTGTATACATTATAAGCATTGCATGTACCTAATTATTTTTTATATGAAAGCATAATATACTGTTCGTGTAATGTATAATATTCCTATGATATTTAATTCTTTCATACATTATTGTATTCACGTGATGTAGAAATTACATAACAAGATCTGTTGGCATAATGAAGGTCGCAACAGACAAAAATGTATATATCTGCGTTAACCTTGCATTATGCATTTTAAATTCACAGACTGAATCGATATTTATAATATTTCTTATATCAACTTTTACTTTGAGCTTACAAATAATTTTGTTAAGAATTGTTTTAGTTATATTTTATTATTGGAAGACTAGGTATGTCTGTTACAGTACCTATAATAAAATTTTGAAGCAGTTAAAAAATATACAGTTATTTTTGATTCATTGATTGATAATAGAAACAATTATGTTAAGTCTTTTTAATCTGCTAATCGAAGTACGACAATATAGAAGTAGGTACCTACAACAACCATCTGAAGGCATTTTTCTAGAACTCGATAAAAACTACAAGAATATGGATAGTTTACTGGAACTGAGTAGGCTATGTTAACAAAATTTGGAAATTCACATGATTATTTACACATTGTAAACAATAACCATAAATACGAGAATACGACCGAATGTAAAATCAGTGTCTGAGCTACAATGAGGACGTTATGAGCCACCTGCTATTAATTCAAGTACCTGTTCAATATGGTGTAGGGATGTGAATTGGGATGCATACTGATGCGACATATCGTCAGTTTTATTTTATGGATTATACAGTTGAATTCTCACAAAAACATTTTGTGATAAATTAGAGGTTTTCGAATGTTGTGGTTCTAGGAAACAATTAAAAGTATCTTTGACAGACCGAGTTGGTAATAACAAAATATTATAGGTAGGTACGAATGATGTGGTAGTACTGATCGTTGATTCATAACAAACCCTGCAAAGATCTTGCTCAAAAGATTGATACCAACGGAAAATTGGTTTAAAATGCTAGTATCAACGCCAAAAACAAAATCGTTGTTGGTAAAAAAAAACAATTAGATATAAATTGGAAATACAGAACATACTAATAGAGAAGGTATTGACATTCCAAAACCTGCAAGTGGAAAAACGAGCGACAATAATAAGTACGTACCTATACCATATGCCATATTCCGCCTATGCGGCGAGAGACGCACGTATTATCTAGCTACCTGCAGGTTATAAACTTGAAGAACAAGTACCTACTTTAATACAGAAAGTAAAGTTAAAATATATAAAACTATGGCTAGACCACAACTGACCTATGGACTAGAAACGAGAATCGACACCAGCAAAATCAAACAACTACCTACTTCGTTCAACAGACCAGACAATCAGTGTTCTTCTGGTGGTACATTGAAAATGTTTGAATATTAAAAAGTTTTCAATTATTGCATAGTTTCCAAGAATTTCTTTATATTGGTATTCTGATGACTAAACAACATTGGAAAGGTTTCAAGATAACATGTCAACATTGAAAATGATAGCAAGCAAAATTGCTATAGAGCGTTTCATCCTGAGAGTTCTGTACCTATAGGAAAGATAGGCTTATGTATTGCTTATGGACCTTCGGTCTCCGACGCGACGTTACCAGTTATAGGACTCAATTGATCGGCAAAATTTACCCGCATAAATACAATCAGCAGTTCTCAATAAATCTTCTTATAAGTTTTAGCTGTACGATGATTTTTCAGGTGGAAAACTACCTTTAAAATTATATTCTGCTCTTTTCAAATTTACGTTTCATAACTGCTGCGCTGGAAAAAAGCTTAAAATTACGGCATTCTTCAAACTATAGATACGTGCACGAGACTGGAAGTCGAAAAACAGAATAAGTCACAAAACATATAACGGGGAATAACACATGGGGAATAAGTAGAAAGACAATTTTCTAACTTACCACCAAGTTACGTAGCGTGCCACATACAAAACTTTAAAATCCCCATACCAACCGCTACACGTTCCTAACCTCATAGTGGTTTATTTTTCAATATATTGAGAAGATCGCATTTCTTGAAAAGACTGTTAACAAGGTGGTCACGGAGACAGCTGAATATTTCAATATTCTAAACACTCTTGAGAAGCAACTTGAAAATTGTTCAATATTGAAACATTTTCAATGTAAGTACCACTAGAATAATACTGACTAACAAGGAAACACTATGCGCAGTTGAGTCATTCGCCAGAGTCCAAATAGCTAGTGCAACCTGCAATGAAGAGTCGAACGCCGCGCCGTTAAGAGTAGTAGTACCTAGTGCATGAACAGTAAACAAAATTGATAGAAGCCTGACGAACCGCCAGGAAATGTTCAGAAGGAATCAGAAGACATCAGAAGATAGCGAATTTGAGTAAAAAAAATGTTAGAAGTGATACTTATTAAAGGAATGGAGGGTGCTGTAGGGTTTTTTATGGTCTCTATCGACCTAGGACTGATTTTGATGGTAATCGAATTATAATCTAATAGAAATTCCACGACACGACGGTACGTTCTTAACAACTATTGAAAATTTTAGAAATTCATTTTAATTAGATACAAATATAAATTGTAGATCCTTATGCAAAGTAGGTATTAATAAAATAGTTGGTACTAGATCTTAAACTTTAAGGGCATATACACGATTCTATATTATATAAAAATAAGGCAAAACGATTCTATAAAAAAATATATCGCTGGTCTAATTCTAATACCCCGTAACCTATCTCTATTCACTAGACTGAACGACCGGTGGCGGTAAAAAATTGTTTGTGATCATTGCACTGAAGACTAGGTAAATAAATTTTCTCTTTTAAATTCATTAAAAATGTCCAGTTCAAGTGAGAAGAAACAAACGCACTTTTAAAAAGTTGGGTTACGTTACTTTTAGCAAATGCGCACTCTACAATGAACGTTCGTGACCGAGCAAAATTTAAATATATATATTAGCGCTACAGGCCTTGTAGGCCCATGGCTTGTTGCACCACTTGTCTCCATTTTTTCTTGTCTTTTGCTATTTCTGCCCAATTCTGAATCCCCATGCTTCTTAAATCCTCTTCCACTGCATCCTTCCATTTCGTTCTGGGTCTTCCTCTTCTTCTAGCGTTGTGAAAAATTGGCTTTATCATTTTCTTTGGTGTGCGTTCTTCGGTCATTCTCGTGATATGTCCTATCCATCGAATTGTTTGTGCTTTGATGGCTCCTACTATGTCTGGTTGTCCATATATCTCTCTGACTTCTTGGTTTGTTCTTTTTAACCATATATCTTCTACCTTTTTTCCTCCATAGATTCTTCTTAGTATCTTCCTCTCCCATACACTTAAACTCCTTTGCTCATTGTTATTCATAGTCCACGTCTCACACGCGTACAACACAGCTGGTCTTATCACCGTTTTGTATATTTTCACTTTTGCCGCTCTCGACACGTTTTTTTCCCGCAACACTTTGTTTAGCGCCGCTGCACTTCTGTTCCCGGCCATTATCCGCGCTTCAATTTCTTTGTTATGATCCCCGTTACTCGTTATTATCGTCCCTAAAAAACTGAACTCGTTCACTTCTTCGAAGACATATTCTTCTTGTCCTTGTGTTTGTATTCGTATGTTTGTTGGTGGCGTTCGGTTTCCTGCTGTCATATTCATGTACTTGGTTTTCTTTTCGTTAATTCTGAGCCCCATTCTTCGTGCCGCCATCTCCAGTCTTCTCGTTATTTCTTCAAGTTCTTTTTTATTTCTTGCTATAAGAGTGACGTCATCAGCATATGCGATGCATTGGTGTGACTTATGTTAATATTGTCCCTTTGGTGTTTATTGCACTGTCGCGCATTATCTGCTCCAAAATCAGATTAAATAAGAGGGCTGATAGTGGGTCTCCTTGTCTTAAGTCCTTGTTTATGGTGAAGCTTCTTGAGATGTTTCCGTGTATTCTTACTTTATTTTGGGTTCTTTCAAGTGTCATTTTTATTAGTCTGAGCAGTTTACTTGATATGCCTAGTTTCACAAGGGTTTTGTACATCTGTGTTCTGTTTATTGTGTCGTATGCTTGCCGAAAGTCTATAAACAGTACGTGTAGTTCCATTTTATATTCATCGCAAACAGTTTGTATTTGTCTCAGTGTGAATATCTGGTCTGTCACTGATCTTCCTCTTCTAAATCCGCATTGATACTCTCCCAGTACTCTCTCCATAAAATCGCCCAGTTTTTCCTTTATGCAATTGGCCACTATTTTGTATGTCACGTCTAGTAAAGCAATGCCTCTATAATTGTCACATTGCGTTTTTTCTCCTTTTTTATGTATTGGGCAGATGATTGCTTCTGACCATTCCCCTGGCATTTGTTCGGTTCTCCATATGTCTCGGATTAAACTATGTATACTATTGCTAAGTTGTTCTCCCCCATATTTTAATAATTCTGCTTGTATACCATCTTCCCCTGGGCTCTTGTTATTTTTCAGTTGTTTTATAATTCTCGTGATATCTTCTGCCCCCGGACTCTCTAGTTCTGTCCCATCTCTCACCTCTGCTTCCCCTTCTATGTCCTCTTCTTCTTCATCTTCTGCAAAGTATTCTGCCCATCTTTCCATTGCTTGGAGTGGGTCTCCTATCAGGTTTCCCTCTTTGTCCTTTATGAGGGTCGTAGTGGGTTGGTATCCTTTTTTTTGTTTCTTTACCTCTTGGTAAAAGTTCTTTATTTGTTTTTTACTGAAATCTTCTTCCAATTTGGTTAGTCTGTTCATGTCGTATTGTCTTTTCTTTTCTCGGCATATGGCTTTGGCTTGCCTTCTTTTTTGTGTATATATTTCCTTAGTTTCCTCTGTTCTCTTCTCCAACATTTCTATCCTTGCTTTTGTTCTTTCTTCTACCCTAATCTTACACTCTTCATCGTACCATTCTTTCTTCCTTTTTTCTTTTCCCTCACCTGCTATTAAACTTGCCGTTTCTTGTATTATTTTCCTCAGTTTGGCCCATTTGTCATCTATATTTCCTGTTAGTTCCTCTGAAATCAGCCTATTGTTTATCCTATCTTCATATCTGCCCCTGATGTCCTCCTTTTCCAAAGCTGTCCCGTCGTATTTTTGTTTATCTGTTTTTGTTTTGACATGTGTTGCAGGTATTAGTTGTTTCATCTTAGCTTTGACCATAAAGTGATCACTATCTACATCCGATCCCCTGTATGCCCTCACATTTGTTATACTGCTTTCGTGTTGTTTTTCCACTAAGACGTGATCTATTTGGTTTATCGTATTACCATCGGGAGACAGCCATGTTCCTTTATATATTTCTTTTTGCTCAAACTGTGTGCTTCGGATTCTCATATTTCTCCCCGCCGCGAAATCTATTAATTTTTTCCCATTTTCGTTAGTTTTTTCATGTTTACTCCATCGTCCTATTATGGGTTGGTATGCCCCCTCCTTTCCTATTTTAGCATTGAAATCGCCTAACACTATTTTCACATCATATTTGGGTATTTTTTCATATTCCTGCTCCATTAGCTCGTAAAATTCTTCCTTTTTTCTTTCATCACTTTCTTCCGTTGGTGCATGTCCGTTTAGCAAGCTAATTTTCCTGTATCTTCCTCTTAGTCTTATGTAACACATACGTTCTGATATGCTGGTGTATTTTATTACTGCATTCTTCATCCTCTCATTAACTAAAAAACCTGTTCCTAATCTCCTGTTTTGATTACCGCTGTTAAAAAATGTGTATTTTCCTAGATCCGTAATCTCACTTCCTTTCTGTTTCGTTTCTTGCAGGGCCATTACGTCTATTTTATACTTTTCCGCTTCCCTTATCAATTTTTTAATGCCGCCTTCCGCGTATGTTCCTCTTACATTCCATGTAGCTAACTGTATTATTTCTTGTGTTTTTTTGTTTTTACCTGCTCTTGTGTTATTCTCATTTCCGTTTTCTCGCTTGTTCGTCGTACACGTTTGTCGTCCTGCTTTTTCATCCTTTAGTTTTTTGCATTCGCGTGGGGTTCTTCCATTTCTTTTAACTTCCCTTGTTTGTTATCCCACCGCAGTTGCTTGTTGTTTATGGTTATCTTTTGATAACCCACCTTGACTGTAGCTCCTTTTTTCTTTTCCTCCTCTGCCCTTTCTCTTATTGCCGTTTGTATTTTCCTCTCGTTCCAGGTCAGATCGTTATTTATATACATTCTGTCCGTTAGCATTTTCAGTTTAGCCTTGTTTTCCATTACCTTCTTCTTTTCCTCCCAGTCCTGCATTTCTATTACAATTCTATTACAATTTTTTTTCACCGACTTTGTACACCGTTTTGATTTTTGCTTGCACTCCCAATTTTTGTTCTATAAACGTCTCTGCGGCTCTCTTTAGGTCCTCCCTGTTTCCCGTGTCTATTTTTATTCCTGATAAAATCATGTTGTTTTTCTTCCTTTCTTTCTCCTGTACTTCTGTTTTATATTCAAGATATTCAATTCGCTGGTGCAGTTTTTTCTTCTCCTCTTCCCATTCTTTCTCTTTTGCCTGGAAATTTTCTCTCATGATTTTTATCTCTTCATTATTCGCTTTGATTTCTTTTTTTATTTCATCTGTGTCTGCTTTCATCTCCCTCTTCCAATTTTCTAACATTTTCTTTATATCATCCATTTTAGGTTCTTCTTTACTTTCTTTTCCGCTTATCTTGCTTGTGTTTTTACTCACTATTTTACTTTTTTTCAGTTCTTCTAATTCTGTGATACTATCCTTATCTTCTCTTCCTCTTTTTCTTCCTTCTACATTCGCGCTATCGCTATATGCTCTTTCTCTTCTTTCCGGTTTTCCGTTCATTCATACACTTATTTATTTTAAATTTTAAAGTTTAGCAAACTTACCGCCGTTTCTCCGGTCACGTTCGCGTATCTGGCCCGTTCCGTGTGCGCGTTGTCGGTCTGACGGTTGTTTACACGCCTATTCTTATCAGTTAATTTTTAATTCTCTTTATAGGTCGTTTTAAGTCACTTTTTCTTGCTTTTTATTGTTTTACTTTATGCACCTCCCTTTTGCTTCTCTTATCTCACGTTTGGAAACACTTATTCACTATGTTTTTGCTCACTTTTCGCCTTTACTTTCGCTACGTAGCGGAGCCGTGTTTACGGTTATCGCGCCGACGTACTCGTACAAAATTTAAAACTGATTCTAATTTCAAAGGCCGTTGCTAGCTCCACGGCTAACGTGGATATAATTCTGACACTAAATCCACGGCATTACGTCATTATCATGGGGTGACGTTTATCGGCCAACTCGGCGCATGTCTAGGGAAAATTATTTCAGCTTCCTGAGATTATAGGGACAGAGGTGCGTACTATTGGTTGCCTACTCCCAAGGCGTACAAGTCTGTTTCTGAGAAATCTAATGATATATATTGTTTGAGGCTTTCGCGGTTACTTGAACTGAGTGCGCTTTGACTCACTCTGAAGATGCAAGCTGCAATGTCTTGCGAAACGTTAGTTTGTATGGGTTCACAAACAGCTATGAGGCAAAAACCGAACAAGTATTCTTGTGATGGCAAACAAGTTATACAAAGAACAAATCCTTGTCCGCCCCAAGGTTCACACAATAATAATAATTTAGCTCAAACATCCAGAGCAAATGCTTGTAATGGCAGACAAGCTACAGGTTGGTCCTTACCTGCTGTGAGTTTTACTCAAATGACGACGCGGTATAAGCCGAAAGTTAATAATACTGACAAATCTAATGATAATAATTATTAACTACAAACAAAATTAATCGCTCGGACTTAGAGAAACTTTACTCTAGTATTTTTTATTGGTCATATTCAACTTGCAAATTAATTAAAAATCAATTTAAAATATGAAAATGTTTGAAACTTTCATAATGGAATAATTTTGTCCCAGGACATGCGCAGTAGGTGCAGCTCGTATTCGCGTCGCCGAATTAATGACGTCACCCCTTGACAATGACGTAATGGCGTGGATTTAGTGTCAGAATTATATCCACGTTAGCCGTAGAGCTAGCAACGGCGAATTTGCAACCGTTCTTTGCAGAACGATGGAGGTCAGCCGTGAACGATTCATCAATGTACTTTGCCCATAAAAATACTTGTGTTGGAAATTTGGTTGACGGTGGCTGTTCGCAGACGATCGACACTGAACTTTATTGAGAGAACAACAAAAATAAATAAGAAAATGGAAATAAATATACAAATGTTAACTTTACAGTGGTTTTTCTTCTTAATCACAAAGCAAGATTCAGATTGGGCAAATATTAAAATGATAAATGTAAACATTTCATAAACCCTGCATTGAAAATAGTTCTATGCGCATTAAAACCTTAAACTTAGTGTATGAACAATGAACATGTTTTATAAGTCTTAGATATGTTATTACGCAGATTGATGTCGACTGGTTGCACATAGAGACATACATGCCAGTTATGCTTTTACACTGTCCACTTTGATTTTTAAAAATATTGGAGCACTTCAAGTACTGTCTAGTAACTTAATAATGATTATAAAAATGAAGGAATAAATTTTAGATATTCAACATTACTCGAAATCAATAACACACACATAAGTTTGTTCTTCTTCCAAATAAACGTGGATAGCGTAAAAGCATGACTGTCGTGCTTGTCCCTTAAGTGGTTTAGATCTGGCCTCTTATAGTTTAGTCGTTCTTAGTTTGTTTATCGTCGTACGTCAATTTATATAAAGGTATAAATTTGAAATCAGGACGAAGTTTGTGTACATCTGTTTGGAAGATTATTTTATTATACAAGTAAGGTGAACTTGTTTTTATTAAAATGTTATGCTACAAACACAAACATTGAATTATCCGCCGATTTTGCATTGACAGCCAACCGCAATCCAAAACTGTATGCGATATACGGACGCGTACAAAACAGTGCTGCCGCGAGGCGGTTAATTTGAAAGTACTATAGTTAGGATTGCCCAAGTTCAACTGCGTTCTTATTGTATTGTAAACTACGTATGTATGTACAGTCAGCGACAAATGTTTTCACCAGTCTTGTACCGCTGTAACCCGCTTTACTGAGAAATATAACACATTTCTATATTTCATTTCATCTTGTTAACAGTGTTACCAACATACCTATATAAAACAATAAGAACGACGTTATCTTACCTCTTATATTTCTCAGAAAAACGTGTTCAGTGGTATCATACTGGTGAAAACATTTGTCGCTGACTGTACCTACCTTAAACAGCGGTTATGGATTTTTTGTATACGCTAAAATGTAAAATTGTGACACAGTAATGAAATTGTGATAGCGCAGTCTTTTTCTAAATATCCATTACAGTTTCACATGAATGAAAATCGGTGGTGACTTTTGTTTCTTCATTTTCACCTTCGGTTCCGAATAAACCATTATTATTTTAGCAAAACGAGTAACCTACCACTGTAGAAATAATAAATATAAATATCGATTTTAACGGGAAATAGTAACAAGATTTATGTACTTAATACGTATTTCGGCATCAATGTGCCATTGTCAAAAACACAAAACACCTGACTGTCAGCTTTAAAATTAATTAAGAGGTTAAGTTATCTCTGGTCAAAAGCATAATATGTTTAATAACAAATGAATAATGAGCTATATAGCAACTTCTTGATTCCATTAAAGCCATCTTCTATTCCATATTTTATTTAATATTTATTATTTCTTTAACAAAGTAACACTTGAGAATGTCAATAAACCTAGCACCTTTGATTTGAAAAAAGCGCAATAATTAACAGTAGAATAATTGTTTGTGTTACTGTGGTTACTATGCCCTTTCAATAAACCAGTATATTTTTATTAATTTTACATTGGTCCAGGGTGGCTATTCTTGAAAAACGTGAACGCGTGTTTCACCTGTGAAGTGGGCGGAGTTCACCCTAAATCTAAAAGTATGTATTCTTGAATTCTGGGAACGCTCACATACCGCCAAAAATGAGTGAACTTGCTTCGCCTAGTAAATTTTTGGGGAATCAAATTGTTCACCCCGTGAAAGTTGGATTCTAACCTCGCGTTTTTGACTTTTGTTCATTTGTGAGGTTTGAATCAAGTCGATTCAGTGTTGTGTTTTCCACTTTATAGAAATTAACATGGATATAGGTAATTTGCTTGTTGCAAATGAGATTTTGAGAAACTTCAACGAAGCTGAACCAGATGTTAGGGGAACGACATTACAAATGAAAGATCTTTTCACCTTAACAGATCCTGCATTTGTAAAAAGATTCAGGGTAAACAGAGATCTTGCCCGAGATATAATTTATTGAAGTCGTTACGCCATTTATGCAAGCCTGAAGATGTTTAGGAATTTCCATCAAGCGCAAGGTTCTTATTGCTCTTCGATTCTTGGTTTTTGGTTCCTACCAAGAAATTACTGATTACTGGTAGCAATAGTATATAGTTAACTGTAAGCCAAGCGTCAGTAAATCGTACTTTGAATGAATTTTGTTCTGCTATGTTGCAGAATGAAATATTTGAAAAGTGGGTACTTTTTCATTTTTGTTTTCAAACCTCACGTGCTTGTCACGACGACTATGCTCCCTTCTCATTGGTTCAAAATATCAGACACAACTGACAACACCGCTAGGATCACAATAATTGTAGAATAGCATATTTTCGCGTTAGCGAAGTGAACGTGATGTGAACGTTCCCTTCGCCCGAAAAATGTTCACGTTCCCTATAATTACAGAATAGCCACCCAGGGGCGTTGAAAAACAGCCGGATTTGGGTAATTTTGCTGCCATTGCTGCCAGTTAAAACAGTGTTCGATCGGTTACTAGTTCAGTACAGACAGCCCCTCCCTTCTTTGTTTCTATTTCAAAAATACCCTGTATATTACTATAAATTCATATTCATTTTTACAGAGAAATTTTTTAACATAAACAAAAAGCTAGCGAATTCGATACCAGTTCGAACATTTTTCTTTATCATTTAATTTCCAGCTTTAAATCCCTTTTTATAATTTTGATATGATATACTTAATAAATTCGTTTTGTCACCCTGTATGTGCGGTAAAACAAATGCTAATCTCTTCTATTTTGATTTTAATTGCAGGGTCGGATAGCGTTATGGTTCAAACTGATAAAAGATATAGTGGTTACTCTGGAGAAGCAGATACGAGGTATTTATCATTGCAATTCTAGTGGTTCAAAATGTTAAATTAATATTATTTAAAGAAATATCTTAAACCGATATTCTTATTTTTATCATTACCTTTATCGATTTTGATTTCATTTTCAGATTATTGTTTGTCGGAACGGGAAGACTTCAGACACCTCAACTAATAAGAGAAATGTCGTTGGTTGATTCTGCGAAAAGTGAATTTACTTCACGACATAGCTTAGAATGGAAATTTTTATTTTTGGACCATAGAGCTCCACCAATAATAGGCTATCTGCCATTTGAACTTCTTGGTACGTCTGGATATGAATATTACCATGTAGATGACTTACAGAAAGTTGTTAGTTGTCACGAAGCATTGATGCAAAAAGGCGAAGGTACATCGTGCTACTATAGATTTTTAACAAAAGGGCAGCAATGGATTTGGCTCCAAACGAGATTTTATATTACTTACCATCAGTGGAATTCAAAACCAGAATTTGTTGTATGCACTCATCGGGTTGTTAGGTGAGGATTTTGTGATTGTTTTAGATTTATTCCCGTTTGTCGCCTAGCTTACTTAAGTCCCATCCACATTATCGGCCAGGTTACGGTTCGGCCTCGATCTAGTCGCGGTCCGGTCAAATATTGTAGCATGTATTTTCCATACACCTGTGCACACTAGCGATCACGGGCAAGGCACGGTGGTAGTACGCTCACCTAACCGCGGAAATTCTTCGAAACGTTCTTTTGAATAAATCGAGACCTGTCCGCTGTTTAAAACGCGAGTGGACGAACAATATTGAAAATGGTACTTGGACATCCGAAAGTATTGAAAAACTTCGGTTTCGTCATCCATTAGCTCTTTGTACAAAGTAAAAAAACTCTAGAAATATAAATATCAATAAAATATCGATTTTAACTGGAATAACAATATTTATTTTGCTTTATACGTATTTCGGCATCAATGTGCCATTGTCAAAAGCATTTATAAGATATTAAATAACAAATGCAAAATGATTTATACAGTAACTGCTTGATTCTATTATTTTAACACTGCGTGAAGCAACTGGCCCCAGTCAACCCGTCAGAGGTCAGTCGCTTATCAGTGTTTTTAAAAAGATATTTATTCCAAAATCTTCAGTAAAGGAGAATCTAAGAGTTCAATTTGCTCATTCATTAAAGGTATGTTGTTTTTTTGTGTGTTTATAAATTTCAAAAGCTTCTAAAACTCTCCCTCTGTTTTCCGTTTAGTTAACATTTGATGCACCCATATACGCCTACGGTTACTCGCTATTTCATTTACATGGGTTTTTGAAGTTATTAAACATTGTGTGCAAGTGGTTACACTCTAGCTAATAAAAGACTGTTGTATGGCAGGGGTGTGCCCGTACAGTGTGAATACTAGACAAAATTCCTTGACCGTGGTCAGTCCGAGACCGAACCCTGACCTGATCTAAAGAGAGATCAATAAAAAAACCAATTAGGGCAGGCTGTGAAATTGAATTATATTAAATTGGTACTGTAGCCACATCCACAGAATGACATTTCTGACATGAAAATTTAAAACTGAACGCTCTTGTCTAAGTTTTTAAGTTTTTTATTTGATAATAATATTTTAATAATTTGATAATCAAATAAAAAACTTAGTCCTTGTTCACAATGAACGTAAACATAAAAAATACGTAAAACGTAAAATATACTTAAAACGTAAAATTTTGTTTGCGTTCAGAATAGCCGTAAACTCTAACGCAAAATTTGGACGATCACGCAGGCGTACTTTAATCAGTTGACAGTTGTGACGCAATTTTTGGCGATTGTCAGAGAATTTCTCAATTGTGTTTGCAAATAATTATTGATATCTACATAATATGGATAATCTATTAATTACAAGCCAAGTTTTAAAGTTGCTCTTGTTAAAAAGACAAGTCGAAATGACTTCAACATTATTTGATAATCTGTTAAGGCTAGTTGGTCCCTATCTGATGGAAGCTGTCTTGGATTTCACTAAATTTGTACTTAAAAATTACTTAAAAAATACGTAAAGTTGAGTTTATTTCAACTTTACGTTCGCGTTACGAACATCCGTAATACTGACGTAAACATAAGGAATACGTACCAGCATTGTGGACAGTAACTAGGGTTTTCGTATATTTTAACTTTACGAATTACGTTAGTCTTACGTGTTTTTTATGTTTACGTTCATTGTGAACAAGGACTTAGACAAGAGCGTTCAGTTTTAAATTTTCATGTCAGAAATGTCATTCTGTGGATGTGGCTACAGTACCAATTTAAAATAATTCAATTTCACAGCCTGCCCTAATTGGTTTTTTTTATTGATCTCTCGTTATAATGTGAATGGGGTATAATTTGATATTCATTTCAACTAGAGTTCCTATATAATTAATACTTTTATAAAGCTGGTATGACACGATCAAATGTCGTCAAATAATTCACATCAAATCCCATCAAAGGTTGGTTTGTATCAAATTTAGAAAAACTGAGGTATAATCATTCTAAGAGTATATTTTGCCAACTTGTAACATTAAAAACAGTTTAATTTGTGTGGAAGAGGTTAATATAATAATACGTTTGATGGCTAAATGATAAAAATTCCAAAAATTGTTGCATGCAACAAATTTTTGTGGGCGTTCCCATCAAAGAAAACGTTTCCTTTCTGTGATCAAAGTCCGTCAAAGGTCGTAATTACACGCAACATTTGAAGCACTTTGACGCTAATATTTGATGACATTTGATCGTGTCATACCAGCTTAAGAGTTACGTCGTATATTCCGTATGGGTACCGGCATTTTAAATGCATTGAGCATGCGCATTAGTTTACATTTAATTTTTTATTTGTTCAGTTGGCTTCGAATTTTGAATTTGAAGTATACTTGATTGAAATATTTTGCAATTGTAATGTTGTTTTGATAGTTACCAAGGTTATTGTATCAAAAATGGCGAATTTTCTCGTCATGGCCTAACTTTTAAGGCTGGCATTTACTTAAAGCAAAATCGAATTTGATGTATGGAAAGTTGCATACCTACAATAACAAGAATAATGCTTGCCTTGGAATTTTGTTTCATATTTTTAAATATTTCAGATTCTTTTGACGTTACCAAAATTGATAAATGCAATAAAGAATAATGAATTTACTGTATTGAATATAGATTTTGTCGTTATATTATTTTAATTGTTTTTTGTCAAATAACAATACCTAGTAGAAAGTTGTAATCCGTTATAATCTGTCTTTTGTGTATTGGCTCCATTGTGAGTTAATGGTCCTGTTAGTTGTGTTGCCTACATGCTAAATTGCAAAAGGTGAATTATATTGATATTTCTAAAATTTTATTTCCATTATTTCCGAATTAATTTGCATTTTAGAAAAAACATTCTTGTGACATTTGAAAGAGCGTGGTTATATCTATCTATTGATAGAGAGAACTTTTCGATATCCATATTTTTGTAAATACTACTTGAAAATTTAAAAGTAAAATAGAGTTGTACATTTTTTAATGCTGAAAAGTTATTTTTTAGAAATTAAACAAAAACGTTCTATGAGTAGACAGATAAAACACCAATAAAAAGAAAAAAATTTCGCCTGCCCTTCCTACTTTAAAATTGGCTCTGAAAAATTGGAACAAAATGTGCATAAAATGGGGTATATTTCAAGGTGTAAACTCCAGCCTTAAGCCCGTATGACACGGTGTTAAATTTGAAACAAAATTTGCGTGTAAATTGACACGTAAATTTGATGTCAAATTTAACGCCGTGTCATACACAAAATAATTTTATAAATTTTCATGCAAATTTTTATGAAATTATTTTGAACATCCCTGGTACTCCTGCCTTGCCTATCTTTTCCCTATCGTAAGAGTCTTTCGAGACTAGGTACGTAAAAGTGTCTAAGTTTACCAGGGATGTTCAAAATAATTTCATAAAAATTTGCATGAAAATTTAGAAAATTATTTTGTCTAAAGCTGGTATGACACGATCAAATGTCATCAAATATTAGCGTCAAAGTGCTTCAAATGTTGCGTGTAATTACGACCTTTGACGGACTTTGATCACAGAAAGGAAAAGTTTTCTTTGACGGGAACGCCCACAAAAATTTGTTGCATGCAACAATTTTTGGAATTTTTATCATTTAGGTATTATTATGTAAACCTCTTCCACACAAATTAAATTGTTTTTAATGTTTACAAGTTGACAAAATATACTCTTAGAATGATTATACCTCAGTTTTTCTAAATTTGATACAAACCAATAATCTAACCTTTGATGACATTTGATGTGAATTATTTGAGACATTTGATCGTGTCATACCAGCTATGACACGGCGTTAAATTTGACATCAAATTTACGTGTCAATTTACAGGCAAATTTTGTTTCAAATTTAACACCGTGTCATACGGGCTTTATAAAAATATTACATAAAAACTCTAATTTCAACTTGTGTATTACCCCCCCCCCCCGACCTTTCGTTAATTTTGTGTTTAAAAAAAATAACACTTGTTTTATAAGTTTGTATGTTAGTTTAACTTAAACCCCCGTACAACTACAAAATATCTGTCGTCTTGTCTGGTGTTATTTGTTGAATACAGGTTTGTTCTAACACTTCAAAAATCCGTCCATTGCATCGTCATGCGCATGCGTTGCGGATAACATGCGTTTAACGAGACTGGTGGTTTACTGGACGATGGTTTTTACGTTCTTACAAAACTATGACCCTTTATGGATCGATTTTGAGACGGTTATTTCGATACATGGACAAAAGTGTTGTGTTTGTTTTGATTTCGCTACAAAATTTTGATCAATTGAATATTTGACTAATATAATAGGAGACTGAGAATTTTATCCGATGAAACTAGACAGAGATTTGAAATTCGTGTTAAAACAACCACGAATGAAAATAAAATATTTAGGTACCTAGATGAGAAGTTCATTTATTTAGCTGGTCACCAAACGTAGCTTGGCACTCGGCAAAAATCGGAACTAATCATAGGATCTAGTAATTTCCAAGTTTCGTATTGATATCAAGACAACTATGATCTTGACATTAAATTGTAACCTTATTTACGTTAATGAATGACAATAAATCTGTGGCGTACCAAAAATTGCCAATTCAGTGAAATCAAATATGATCGCGCCTTTCATAGCCTACTTGGAGTGCCATGCTACGTTTAGTGAGCTTGTATTTACTGTGTGCAATGTCAGCAGAGACTGTGTCACAATAGGATTTCTCTGAACGTTTTAAGACTTAAATACTTATACCTGTATGGTACGAATTGGACCCCTGCGCAGGGATCCAAAAGTTTCGGTACCGTTCTAGGGCGATACAAAATTGTAAGTTGGAAACAGTGGCGTAACGCATGGGGGGGTTATAGGGGGAGGAAACTTTCCATGACCAGACAGAAGAATAAAACGATGTACCTATTTTAAATTTACGCTGGAAATACATTTAGAAGAACCCTCGTGTCTTTTATATTCCCATTGCTCCATTCGTAAATAAAACCGGGACTATTTATGGTGTAATTGCTTATTCGTATTTTAAGTGCCCATAACATGTAAAGATAGGATGTCAAGACTCGAGAGCATGCTGCTCCAGAGCGATGCAGTTGTTTACTTGTACTTATAATTTTTTTATTGCTTGCATGTGCTAGCCACCGTAGTAGTATAGGAAACAAAGGATTTTTCCTGGAAAAATTCCAATAAAGCTGAATAGCCCTTCTTTAGGGTCTATACAACAAATCATTAAAAGTCCCCAGCAATCCCCCCGGTGCGTCACCCCCTACACCCCCCTAAAGGTACACCTTTTTATAAAAGTGGCCGTAGCTTCAAAACGGTTGCGTTTACGAAAAACTATCAAGAGCAACAAATTAAAGCCTATAAAATTTTGCGTATTTTGATATACCACACATGTACTTTAAGTGTACGCTAAGGACGTAGAGGGTTGTCCAATCAGTAGAAAACCAGATTATTACACAAAAACAAATTGCAAGCAAACTGCAGCGTTAAAAATATTAATATTTACATCACTAGTAATGTGTGAATCATATTTACTGTGACGCTACTTCGGTTTTCGGTGGTTTGCTTTTTAATCCTCGGTGAACTCGGGCGCCAGATTTTAATGAGTTTACTCTCAAACGGCTTCGTTCCTATGTCGGTGGTCGGGGAAACGAGGACCGGTATCTACAGTGGAGAAAAACAGGGTATGCTAATAAACAAATGAAATACAAAAATAAGTATTTAGTTTATTAAACACAAAATAAAAAGTCGTAATTATGTACAGATTCGGCAACCTAAAAGATGCAACTTAAATAAAACAGCCGGCGGTGCATACGCTTGAGAACAAAATAAAACAAACTGGTATCAAAATATAATAAACGGTAGTTCAATATAATAGACGGTAGAATAGTATAATAAACGGTAGGGACGGTAACGGTATTAACAGAGAGGTTTACACCCTTTGAAACTTAG
The DNA here is from genome assembly GCA_963082805.1 of Hemicrepidius hirtus. NCBI lineage: Eukaryota > Metazoa > Arthropoda > Insecta > Coleoptera > Elateridae > Hemicrepidius > Hemicrepidius hirtus. The sequence continues at coordinate 10,141,721 of OY720165.1, forward strand.
AAAAATGCCTCCTATATGAACGGCAAATTCAAAGCTAGATACGGGACTTGGTTCAGATATTCTGGACCTGGGTATCGTGACCACAGCACCGCTTGAAGTCAAAATCGCCAGGAGACAAAATATCTCGGACCTGGGGTTTGTAATTTCTCTTTGACTCCGTCTAAAGAGAAATATACAAGACCTTTCGGAGTTACAAAACTAAACGGGTTGGCTAACACTAAAGTCTCGAAAATCAAGTCCACAGCCCCGCTTGAAGAAATGATTGTCAAGAGCAGTAATGAGAGCACCAGGACCTTGTGGTTCTACCTCGACTCCGTCTAAAGCAGAACGTACAAGTTCCTACACGGAAAGCAAAACTAAAACGGGATAACTAACGGTGATGCTAATATAAGAGTCCTGGATACCACGACCACAGCCCCGCTTGAAGAGGTGGTTGCCAAGAGTCACAATACCAGCACTAGGTCCTATAATTTTACTTCGACACCGTCTGAAGTAAAATAAATAGCACCAGGTCTAAAACGGTATAAACTAAACACGGAGGGTAGCTAAACTGAACTCACCCTAAATTGAACACGGTACACACCCTAAACGGCACTTTACAAAATTCGGAGGGTTGTAAACTCACCTAGTCGCTGTTGGCTGTTAAACCGTAGAAGACGGATCTTCGAATTCCATTTTATTCCAGAAAATTCGGTTTTATACGGGAAGAAATCAGACCGCGCGCGCTCGGCTCCCCAACACTAGCGGCCGGTACGGGTAGGGGCCAGCGCTCGCTGTATCGCGGTCTGAGCGAGGTCAAGCGGCAACAATACACATATGAACTTAAATATTTACATTGCAACAATGAAACTAAATATCTTATTTATATAAAATAAATTATTACGGTCTTAAAATAAAATATATAATTAATAATAAGAAAAAATTACGGAACTTCGTTACATTACATAATAATATAACTAATACCTATAATCTAAAAACAAAGCTAAATATTGAAAATGCACACTAATAAATAAATAATGATCTTCTAACTGTATTTATATACTCGATTCGCTTTCTGCAAAAAATATAACATTTTTTTAATATAAACTTGGTATTAGGTATTAGTTCATACCTAATTTAAATCCTCCTCTTCAGAAACCGTCGTATCTTTGTGTTTGCAAGAAATTCCGATGCAGTTGGTGCATAGTGCGCTGCCACCAAGTCCTGCTTTTCTGCAGCCACATTGATTCAGGCACATTTCTTTACAAGAACATTTAATCAATTTGAGGAGATTTGTTTGAACTATTTTTGTTGTTGTGGTTATAGGCTGATATTGTCCCGCAACGTTTTCCCCACCCTCACTGTAAAGGGTCCAAGTCATTCCCCAACCATGTTTGCACTTGTAAAAATGTCCGATATGAGAGGTATTTGAAAGATACATGGTATCTTTGTTACCATACTTAGAATGAGTGATAATTATATTATAACGATAATGATCAATTAATTTATTTTTTAACGTTTTTGTAGAAAAACATTGCTTACCCTTTTCAAGGTTGTCCTATATTATTTTCACCAGTTCATTTAATGTTTACTGACATTCTTCATTGGTTTCATATAAATAATTGCACATAATTACTTAAAAAATAATCTTGAAGATGGGCGTCTACAGGTCTTCCTGACGCGTTCTTTAATTCCTTATGCGTAGAATATTTGGTGAAACATTTTTGATGATATTTTGCTTCGGGAGCTACTAAATCTATTATACTGTTCACTCGTTTGACAACAGTTTTACTTCACGTTTCATTTCTTGTTTGTGCAGCATTCATAATAGACAGAGAAAATTTTTCTTTTGTCATAACGTTATGTAGGTACTATCTACGTCTTTCAGCTGGCTTCTTAACTTCCATTTCCTTCCTTGCTACATTCCCGCAAAATAAACAATTTCTTTTAAAATCAAATATTTTATTCACTGATCGGAAACCACTTGAGGTACAACAGACTTCTTCGACTCGCACTTTAGGCTTTTTGGTATACGCCTTTCTACAATGTTTATGAACTACAATGCTAGTAGATAACATTTTTGTTAAAATGTCTAAAAAGTCGTCTTTTCTTTCCCGACAAGATTCTATTAAAGTTCCTAATCCCCGTTGGACAGTAACACATTCATAATATTTGTTCATGTCTTTTTTCTTTATACAACACACATACCGTATTATCCATTTTCGCCTTTAAAAGATATAATGAATAAAAAGAGTTGCACTTAAATTCCAAAATTTAGGCACCTGTGACGTTAAAAGTATTTTCAGAATAAATCTTTCCACGATTATTCTCGCGCTAGACATGCGTGTACTTGTTTGATCTTCGTCACGTTCCGCTGGGGCATTGCATTGGGATTTCTACTGATTGAACAACCCTCTACGCCCTTAGCGTACACTTAAAGTACATGTGTGGAACATCATACGCAAAATTTTATAGGCTTTAATTTGTTGCTCTTGATATTTTTTCGTAAACGCAACCGTTTTGAAGCTACAGCCACTTTTACAAAAAAGGGTACCTTTAGCGGGGTGCAGGGGGTGATGCACCGGGGGGATTGCTGGGGACTTTTAAGGATTTGTTGTATAGGCCCTAAAGAAGGTGTATCCAAATATTCAGCTTTATTGGATCTTTTTCCAGCACTTGACTATTTTTATGCTGTTTCCTATAAGTACTATAGTTTTGGAACAAAAATTTGAAATCCTTGTGACCACCACCATGCAAAAACTGGATGGTTGTACTTTTGTTGATTATTACTTATTTAATTCGCAGGAGTTCACCTGATATTTATTGTTCGTCCACAAGAATTTAGTTATCTTAGTTTCTTGACACAGTTAGATATATAATTACTAACCTTGTAGAATTGTATTAAATTCCATAATTGTTAGATCTTTAACTTTGTAAGATTGCTAGCAAACAATCCATGAACATCTTTGAGACATTCCCATCTTTTAGTTTAAAGTGCTTTGCGCTTACAAGCACATTTAATCTTTTCAAATTATGTTCTAATACTAGTCTGTTAGTGCCGTCTGATTTGGGCGCTAAAAATAAGAAAGCACTTGAAGATATGAATTGATTATTCTAAGGAGTACATTTTGAAGCAGCTACTAGTGTGGCTTAATTAATTCTTTGATTTATTGACGAACTTCATATTTTTTCGTTTAATGTAGGTATTTGACAAATAATGTAAAATGCTATAAACAGATGCCCAAGATAAATACAAAACTGGAATTTTTATACATAGTACCTACAACTAAATTTAAAAAAAATAAGATACTAGTACCTAGTCAGTTGTATTTAAAACAATTTTTAATTGTAGATCTACCAGGATATCTAACGGCAGTTGAAATTAAAATTCCACACTTTTTCAGGAATTATTACATATTATTACATTACATTTATTACATATTAAATACAATACTTGTTACTCCTCATGGTACAATAATAATCTTACTTTTGTTACAGTATGTATACATATTTTCAAAAATAACCTAATGTGAGACTTTCTACATTTCTCGGCTATTGCTTACGGTAATGTAGCCCCCGTATTTCGGGGGTATTTATTCCGGAGGTATTTTTCCTGCCACCATACCATACCGGCCGGTTATCGCTATCACAAATTACTAACATGTATAATCATTCAACGCTTCTGGTGTTTATAAGCAAAAGGACCGAGAATTTGAATTAGACAAAATGCACTCTTATCACTATATTTCAGCAGACGCAAAATGTATATTACTCTACGAAAATACAGATCAGGCGGTTTCCTGATAAAGAATAATCATATTGCTCCATAATTATGAAAAGTACAGAAATTATTAAGACAAAAAAGCATAAAACATAATAGATAATATTAATTATTACTTATACGCAAACATAAATAAAACTAAATAATTGTTTTCCTGTTTTTTCACTCTCAACTCTGGTGTAGCTAGCTACTATTTTTTACACTATTATTTTACAAATTCTATATTCCACAAACACAAAATTGATTATCGGAAACACATCCATCTCCACAATATGTAATCGTAGCTAAAAACACTAAATATTGTCACGTTATAATTAGTGACTTGTCTGGATTTAAACTCGTCACTGATTTTTAACAACAATATTTAAGCAAAGTTACATGATGATTGAGTAAATGCACCATTAAGGTAGGGCTTACACAAACAAAGCTAGTAGCGTCAAGTAGACCATGTTGGTTCAGATGTTGATCTGGAGTCTTCTTGGTATAAGTTGTTGAGACCTTGGCTATGAACAACTGCATGCCCATGCCCAAGTAAGGACTAGGGCTGGGCAAAGTATCGATACTTACTCGAAGTATCGATACTTGGATTGGTATCGAGTATCGATACCAATACTCAAAAGTATCGAAGTATCGAAAGTATCGAAAATATCGAAATATCGAAAGTATCGAAGTATCGAAAGTATCGAAAGTATCGAAGTATCGAAAGTATCGAAGTATCGAAAGTATCGAAAGTATCGAAGTATCGAAAGTATCGAAAGTATCGAAGTATCGAAAGTATCGAAGTATCGAAAGTATCGAAGTATCGAAAGTATCGAAGTATCGAAAGTATCGAAGTATCGAAAGTATCGAAAGTATCGAAGTATCGAAGTATCGAAAGTATAGAAATATTGAAAGTATCTAAGTATCAAAAATATCGGAAATAGAGAAATACTCAAGGTATCTAAAGTATCTATCAGAAAATTAAGATAGCAGGCTCGCATAGTTTCTGTAGGAGCTTAACTTGGTGTATTTCCAAGAGTAGGTACCCATTTACCTCTTCACATACTTAAGTTTTTATTTTTAATTATAATTGAGATATTAGATTGAATCATCAAATAGGATCAACTGGGGTAGGTATAGTTTTCCCCCCTTCTATGTCTAGAACGAACAAAAGTGACGTGTTAGGTCTATAATTTTTAGACGATTTATTATGCGTAGCATTAGCAAATAGTAGGTGTACCCAAACACGTTCATATTCATTGTTTACGGTATGGGTCACAGACGCAGTACATCAGTGTAATTAGTAAAACTACGACTAGTTACTTCGATACTTCGATACTTTTGATACTTCGATATTTTCGATACTTTCGATACTTCGATACTTTCGATACTTCGATACTTTCGATACTTCGATACTTTCGATACTTTCGATACTTCGATATTTTCGATACTTCGATACTTTCGATACTTCCGATACTTTCGATACTTCGATACTTTTGAGTAATATCGATACCACATTGGTATCGATACTCGATACCCATTTCATGGTATCGCCCACCCCTAGTAAGGACATGTTGTATGTCTTTAAACCTCGTATAAATAGTTACAGTGTATTTATATTTCTGTAATATAAACTGCAACGAGCACAATTTATAGTAATAATGTAATTCATGCGCAAGCGCAGCATATTTTGTTAGGTAGTGGTTGCGCTACATACCTTTGCAGTGCCGGTAACTAAGTTATATTAGTAGTGAACATAACAGTCCTCTCCTCCTACAAAATTCCAGAGTTAAGTTATCTCTGTCTCCTCCTAAGGAGAATTACATTCTAAAAAAATTTAAATATGATACTAACTTAAGGATAATATTATGAACTAATTTCTAGTTTAATGTTTACAAGTCTAAACGTCGTTCTGACCTACGTAAAACTTGTGGTTGAATTGAATTTTAGGGTTTGATTCAGGAATATAGTTAGAATAGTTAGGGGTTGTAAAGTTTTCTGTTGTTTCAGGAAATGATGGGCTAATAAGGACATCAGGAATTGACTTTGTATCTCGTCTATTTGGTCGATATGTGTACGCTATACCATACCATTATCTAACTTTATTAAATATTATAAGTTTCCTTGTTTTTCAACCGAATTCCCATTTAGTATGGTGTATAATATAATCCCTAGCTGAGCCTTATGTCCCTATCATAAGGTTTCCTGTACCTACAAGCTATACTATATGCTTCTCCTACAAACGTTTCTTCGGTTTCTTTTATTAAATCTAGTCTTGATCTAATTGCCCTATTAAACATTTCTGGTAGACTAATTTTTGTAATTGAATGAGGTGTTTTTCGGTAGGTAATGTAGTAAAAATTTGCATAACTCATGTTTAACATTGGTTGAGTGGGTGGTAACGTGCTCTAAATTTTTGTATGATTCAGTTTACTGAAAGGAATGTTTTGAACTTATATGATGTAAATTGTGATCCATTGTAACTAACGAAAATATATGGAATTCCGAATGTAGCAAATATACATCTATATGCAAATCTGTATGGCGTTTTCAGTAGTAATTGACTTAATTAGGTGTACTTCGGGCCATCTGGTATACGAATCTACCAAAATGAGGAAGTAATTTCCAATTAATGGTCCTGCAAAATTAGCATAGACCCTCCGGAAAGGTTGAGTAGCTGCTTCTCCGGGATGTACAGGTGCTTGGCCGGGTTGTTTCCTGTAAAATTTAATTTAGTATTTTTGCATTGAATTTTATGGTTGAATGCTTGTAGGAATATTGCATAATGTTGTATTCTGGTAGCAGATAGTGTAGGTAAACTTTTCTTTTCCTTGAAGATTTGTAGCATGATTTGTGGTCAGCGAAAAGATTGTATCATACAGCTATTGGAAAAATTTCTTTACTCCAAAAATAATTCCATAAGCGTCCTTGTCTATTTGAGAGTATTGACGTTGCGTTTCTGAAAATGTCTTGGATGCAAACTGTATGGGTTTCTCTGAACCATTTGGGTAAATATGGAAAGGACTACCCCTATGCCATATGGGAAGCATCTGTAACAAGTAAGAGTGGTAATTTAGGATCGTAATGGACTAATAATTGCTGACTATATTGGTATTCTCTTTTAGTACAATGGATGCTTCTAAGTCCATTAATCTTACCTATCTCGCCTTTAAAAATATTTTTGTAATTTGTAAGTAAAACTTGTAATTTGTTTTCTGTTTTGTCGGAAATTTGACCGTTTTCAAAATTTAAATGTGTGTTCCATTAACTAATCCATTCACGGCCTAGTAATGGTGCTTTATCTATTTACATATAAATTTAAGATCTTTTGAATACCGTTGTAAAAGACGTTTACTCTAGCGAAGAATATACAGATTGCTTTTACAGTAAGTAGTAAACGTACACGTAAAAGAGGTGGGAGTATCTCTACATTTTTAACAAAGCTAGTCGATGTTTTTTAACAAAGTACCGACACAAAGTAAATATTTACACCACAAGGCAATAATTATACCATATTCTCCGTCGGGCGGCGCTTACGTGTTGATTTTAATTTCAAATTTGGGATATGCTTCTCAATTTTGTACAAATTGCTTTTTGTTCATTAACGTTACTGCTGCATCACTATCTATTTCAAAAGTAACATCCTTACTATTTATTTTAATGCCGGATAAAAATGCTTCCCAATAATCAACGTTATCCCCTTCTAAATATTTCCTCTATATGATTTGCAGCTCATTTGAGGTAATTTCCAAATTTGTAATCGATTGTTAGCTTTGCTGCAATAAATTCTGTAACACTTTCTCCTTCTCTTTGTTCTTATTGCCTAAATTGGAAATTTTTTGCGATTTACAATGTAGCTGCATGATCTGAACTAACACATCGTAGGTCTGGCTCTCCGGTTCTTCAGGTGCAATTTTGTCACACAAAATGTTATATGCTACTGCTCCCATGTAATGCAATAAATAGGCTACTGTTTCGTCGTCTGGCTATGTGGAAAACGTTGAACGCACTAAACGTTTTACCCATCTGTTCCAGTGCGTAGTACTTGTATCGAACTGCTCTATATTAAATTTATATATTGTTTATCTTATAGTTTGAGATGTGGTCGCCATTCCCGCAGGTTGATCTTGTGTCGGCCTGCTTGTTTTTTTAGGTTATAGTACCTACTTCTATTTATTTGTAAAGCAAATTACCGCCACACCCTAATCCTCGTCGCCGCTCTTGTATTTCTGTAATCCTCGTATAAATAGACACAGTTTATTTCTGTCTTTAATATAATAATAAACATTAATGATCAAGTACAGTAACAAGTACAATTCTAATAATGTAATGCCCAGCATATTTTTGGTATGGGTTCGGCGACATACCCATACACTGCCGGTAACTTAACTTGTATTAGTACTGAACATAACAGGACATTACCTTAGGTCAACGTGAACTAGCGGATTCGCATTTCCAAATATGGTATGAAACTTGAGTCAGCATGAAACTCTAGATTTTCCAGATTTGCATGTCCAAATATGGATATGAAAAGTCTGAGCCTACGGACTACAAAAGAGAGACACTGACCAAAAACTACTTGACATTGAGGCGAATACATCATCACGTGAAACGATACCAACAAGTTAAGAACTTGATACTAGCAAGTGCAAGTTTAAACTAACATTAAATATTAAATCAACCACTTCGATTACTTTAATCACTTTGTAACAATATAACTATAGACCTGAGGGGCTTTACAATTGCAGGCGGAAGTAACTCCGCGTAACACGGAGTAGTTCCTAAACTGAACTTGTGCGTTCCAATTGACTGAAACTTGTTGCACCTGGACTGATCTTTTTACTTTCCCCCGTTCCCACAAGTACCTACCTTTTATATGGTGTAACAGGGGTAGCTAGCACTTGACACTGATCACGTGACGTGTATTGTATCAAATGAATCAACACCAGGGGAGTTTGGAGTAGCTCACTACAGGATCAGGTCAGTCCATTTATAGCGCCTAGGGAAGCCTCTAGTATAACTAGAATTTTAATCACGTTCAACGAAACACTGGTCGGTAGTAGATTACTATGAATTATTATACTTCCGATTATTTAGAACACTCTCTATTCAATAAGTTGGATAATAATAATATTTTATTACAACTTCAGTTTATTTTGCAGCTACGTCGATGTATTACAACAAGATACAAAAGAGGAAGAAGGTTGTACACCAGACGTCATTGATGTGCCTTCCTCATCTTTTGTCAACAGCGCATCTGCAACGTGGAGAAGTAAATCGCAGAGGAGAAACTTTAACCATGAAGGTAGTTCCGATTGCACATCAATGTCGGCGGATTCTCCGGGTTCAAAATTTTCTGTTATAACGCAGCAATCAGTGGTAAGTTATGATTAGTATAAATAAATACCATATAAATTACTTTCTAGAGAGACTATATTTAGATCCATCAGTGTATCATTTGTGAAATTAATTTAATAAATTTATAATGCTATGCTTAAAAGAGTGGGAAATATGAAAGTAAACTGGAATCAAAGTTTGATAACTTCTTAAAATTGTTTTTTTGGACAAGGATTAGTGATCGCACTAGCTATAACAGATAAGTTTGTTAAAACAATATACGTCTGGTTCTGAATTTGAAAAGGGGGGGGTGGGAAATGTCGCACAGGTACTTAGGTGGAGCGATTGTACTACCTTCAGGAAACAAATCCCCAATTCAAGTATCACTCAATCCTTTAGACGAACTTGAGGACGTCTGCAATTGGGGTGTTGTTTTATTCTTGCAAGAGCAGGGTAGTGACACAGCACACGCTCTGCTATCTCGTTGTCACCAGCCCTATCCTGTGCTGTGCTACTTGAGAGAGCAACGTATCGTTACCATTCCCACCACTTGTTGCAGGTTCTTTCGTGATAACTGCACACAATATTTGGGTATCCTCTGCGAATGTACTGCTATAGCAGCCTTGACCTAATAACAGTTTTGTGTGTTACCCCATCTTTTAGTGAATTTTAGGCTTCTGTCTAAAAAATAGATAGCATACACCTTATTAGGTCTAACAATTTCGTTTGGCATTTAACTAATATCATTTATTTCATAATTTTTTTCTAATTGGTGATGATTACTTCTCTGGAAAGGTCTTGAAGATTTAACGTTCTATTGGTTACCTAGTTTAACTATTAATCTGTTGTTAATAGATTAAAACTCACTAAAAACTTGTTTAACCCACGATGTTTTATTGAAAAATTGACGAAAAATGTTCTAACATTTTCGCTGGGTTAACCCAGTATCTTCAGATAACTGTCAACCAAGTGAAAAGGTTAACATAGTTTTCGTCAATTTTTCAATCAAACTTCGTGGGTTAGACAAGTTTTTTACGGAGTTTTAATCTATTCACCATTTGCCCACTTTCAGCTTTAATGAATCGTCATCAAGTTATTAATCTGTTGTTAAATGCATTAATTGAGGATTTTGTAATGGATAATACTTTACCGTTATATTCGTCATGTACTGAGTATATGGTGTCAGTTTATTGCGCAGAGTACTTAGGGTTTAAGAAGTCGTCTACACTTGGTGTTTTGTCGGTACATATTTGTGGGATTACTGATTCTAAATCTGTCTTCATTATTGTAAATTTCTACACGTAATAAGGCGTCATCTGCGTAATTTTCTTTACCTTTTTTATAAATAACGTCAAAATCAGATTCACCTAATTTCAATTTCCAACGTACAAGTCTTGAATTTTGTTATTTTAATTTATTTAACCAAATTAAGGCGTTATGATCGGTTTCTATGTTAACTTTTCTACCGAAAAGGTAAGGCCGAGAATATTTCGTACAATCTAAGATGGCTGAAAGTTCTTTTTCTGTTATGGAATAATTTTTTGCGCGCTATTTCTAGAATAATAGGCGATTGGTCTTGTGTTTTGGGAAGATACACGACCTATTGCTACATTTGAAGAATCTGTTGTTTTGTAAAATTAGGGTAAGTTAAAATGGGAGCGTTAATACCTAAAAAGATCTTTACAATGATGAAATGCAATTTTATATTCTTCGTTTTCAGAATCAATTTTTGAACCTTTCTTTAAATATTTTGTTATTGGGAATAGAATTTTTGCTAAGTTGTTAATGTATTTTCTGTACCTAAGAGACCCAGAAATGATTTTATTTCTTTTGTAGTTCTTGGAATTGGGTAATTTTCTATAGCGTCAATTTTTGTTGGATTTGGTCTATACCCTCAGGAGTAATCACGTAGCCTAAAACGGTTACTTCTTTTCTATTCTAAGAAATTCTTATCTAGTTAATCTTTAAGTTATATTCGCGAAAAAATTTGTTTTAAATGTTTTAAGTGTTCACGAAGTGATTTGGAAAAAATTACGACGTCGCGCGTCTTCCATGTAAACAAAGCATGATTTGTGAATGAAGTCTTTTAGGACGCCATCAGAAACTCTCTGGAATGTGGAAGGGGCGTTTTAGTCTGAAAGGCATTCACACATATTCCAAATGACCATTGTTAACTGTAAATGAGGTTTTTTCTATTGACAGAGGATCCATTTCAATTTGATGGAAGCCTTGTGCTAAATCTAGGATGGAAAAGCATTATCTAATATTTCGTCAATTCTCAGTAGGGATACTTGTCTTCAATAGTTTTGTCATTTAATTTACGGTAATCAACTAGGTACTAACCTATACTTCTTTTTCCCAGATGTGTCCAATTTTTTCGGTACTATCCAAACAGGAGAACTGTAGGGTGAAATTGATGGACGAATTATTTTATTTTCTAAGAGATTGTTAATTTGTTTTTGAATTTCTTGTTTTAAATGGTATGGATATCTAAAGTGTTTGATGAATACATGTACGAATATTATGTTTGACTGCATTTGTAAAACTAAAATCACAATTTTCGTTATAAAATACGTCTTTTCGTTGTTTACAAATTTTCCAATTTTTTTCTATTTCTTCTATGTTTAAATGTTCTGTACGAATTAAGTTTGAAAGATCTAAATTTGGAGTTTGTATTGTAGGAATCTTTTCTAACTCGTAATTTATGAAAGGTTTTACTTCTAAACGTTCTTCTTCTTAATTTAAATTGTAGTTTCGTACCCAAGAAGTGGATTATATATGCCACTTTTTTGAATAAGCTAAACATTCTCCAATGGTCATGTTTTGACCTACATGAATTTCTGGAATAACGACTTCGCCTTCGACTGTATTTACAGGTATTTCAATGAGGTTGTTAGTAATTTGGGCTGATTGATTTAAATTTTCGTTATTAAATTCAAAATAAAATGGAATAAATATTTTGTTAATTTGTAAAGTTTTACTTTCGTAGTTAATTTTTGTCTTAAGTGTTTGAAAATCTGAACTACCTAGCGTCGCCGTCGTATCTAGCGTGCCAATCAATAATGTGGAAGTTAAATTGGTGATTTATGTTGAATTCTTATAATATTGGAAATTGATTGTTTCTATCACTAGAAACTACGTTTTTTAAACTTTTAACAGTGAATTGTTTCTTGAAGATTTGATTTTTAAATTTTGAAAATGCTACATTATTAATAAACGATGCTTGAATTATATAAAACAAATTACGGTAAATCAGAATATTTTTAATTATATTACTACTATATAGTTGGGGCACGCTAAGAGTGGATCTACGTTATCAATTTTTTAATGGCGTCCATGACGTCACGAATTACTCTGTTTATATTTATTTGTTGTTGCTCAAAACGTCGTTTGCTTTAATCTGTCTCTCAAACTGTCAGAGTGACGTCTGAGCAATATAAACACAATAAAAAAAACCATCAACGATCATGTGCTTGAACAGAAGCTACTAGAACGACAAAATACCAATTAGTAAACGTTTTTATTTTTTGCAGGAATTAATTTTTAATAAACATAATCAAATAACTGTAAAATAACATTCTATGGGCTTATAAAAAACATACTTTCAATACGTAATTAACAAAAAATACAGTTTTATACTGTTTCAAGATTGGTACTACAAAATTACCAGAAAATGCGATTGATGACGTAGGATGCAGCCTTACACCCCTATTCTGTAAGCCCTAACGACTCGTTAGCGACTCGTTCGGCAGCGGTTACCGATGTGTTCAACGATTTTTCGCTCTAAAGTTATTCTGTAACTCCCGCCATCGATCACCAACGGTTGTATCGGTTGAAATATCTCGTTAAGTGAACGGCGTCTGCGCTGCTCACGTTCAGCTTTTACGATCCACTTTTCCAAAAGTTATTTTAGTGTTTGTGTGTTTTTAAAATATTATTTTTATAAGAATTATATTTGTTTTCGGCTTGAGCATGGCTCATAATAATTTACAAATAATTTTAGATGAATTAGAAAGAAGGCAAGTAACGTAAGAGCCCTTTTACACGTCAGAGAATTACTCCAAAAATTATTGTGAAAATTACTCTGAAAATTTTCAACAATAATAATTATTTGACGTGAATACAGTATTTTACTCGCAAAATTAATAACGGTAATAACTTTCGCAATAACTTTGCGAGTAAAATGCTGTGTTACACGTCATATAATTATTGTTGAAAATTTTCAGAGTAATTTTCACAATAATTTTCGGAGTAATTCTCTGACTTGTAAAAAGGCTCTAACAGGATTATAAGAAATATGTATATCTACCGAATGTCCACCCTTAAACGCCAACATAAAAACTTAACCTTGTATTGAATGTTTTTGCTAATTCTTCCTCACTAATTTCAACTTCCAGGAAAGGTAATAATATCAATTGAAATGTAAAATTAATTTAACTGCATATTGAATAATATTAATAATGGAATTTCTATTTTTAAATACTAATTTTAAACTACTTTTTATTGACGCATAGTAAATTATGTTCCTCTTTAAGAGTGGACACCAGGATCATATTATTTGGATCAGTTAATGTTTTTCATGGTTATAACAATATTATTTGTGCATGCAAAGGAATGATTTACTCTAAGCTTTCTCGTCTTGTAAAACGCCACTTTCATGCCTTTTAATGTAATATACTAAATTAGAAGAAAATCCAGTAGACAGGTAATTGGAACTAAACACTTGTGTTAATGCCGTCGGTAGTAAATTGCAACTGGCAAATCCAAAATAGTATATTAAGTATTAAGAACGGTAAGGACATTTTACCGATCGAAGACAATAGTTTGGAGGAGGAGCGCAGCGACGACTCCAATTATTGTCTGAGATCGGTAGTCCTTAACGTTCGTGATGCTTATGACGTTTTTTGCGCTACTGAATCCGGTAAAAAGAATTTTTAATAAATTAATAATTAATACAGATTCAAATGCGATAATTGTCAGTCTCCGCATCACGTTGCCGTATTGTCGATTGATATATTGCGTTTCTATAGCAATCTGTAAACAGTTACCGCCATTGCAGTTTTTTGTGAAAATTATTTGGAGTTCCGTGCTAAAAATTAATGAAAATGATTCCGAAAACGAAATAGAAGAAGCTTGGAATGTGGGGTGTTCGGTTCTCATTCCTGATAAGTCTAGAGAGACGCTACGAAGGTACCTAGTACAATCATTTTAAAAATTGGTGTACCAAGAAAAGTACAAATATTGATGAAAAATCTTTGCTGGCGTACTTTGTTACAAGAAATGAGAAATTAAAAGCTCCAGGATTTGTTTTAACTAACATTGGAAATTGCATTCATTTTATTTAACTAAACTGACATTTGTGACATTAATTTATCAAATTACATGGCACATTCGTTTTGAGTAAATTTACTTACCGTTCTAGAACCCCAAAGTATTTTACCGACGACTTTATCCTTAACAACTAGTAAACATAACTTACTGTCTTGGAAACAGCCGCGGTAAACAATGAAATAGAGCACAGTAGCGCAAAAAATGTATTTGCCGGGTAAAATTTTGTAGTTAAAGCATGCGCAAACATTTTTCTGTAGCCAAGTACATATTTGCTACGCAACGAGGTCGACGCAAGGTTAAGTCGTGAACGAGACCGTTTACAGAATAGCTTTCGTAGGCTGATCGTTGAAATGATCGGTAGGGGAGTCGCTAACGATCGCCGGTAGCTAACGAACCGCTCATGAACGGTTTTTTACAGAATAGGGGTGTTAGCGTGCCCTCACTATAGATACAATCGAGTACTACGCAACACAATTAATCTTCCCAAATATCAATTTTATTCATTGCATATTTTAAATGCTCCAAATTAGAGTAAATTTTTTTGACAAATTGTAAATACGGTTACAGGTCGAAATAAAAAATCGGAAAATTCCCTATCATCGACAATGCCATGGAAATTGCGGTATCGTTTAACACTTATTTTCAATCGTTGGCTATGGAAATACAGAAAAATTTACCTGCGTGTGCGGACCCGATATTAAAAGACATGGGTTCTAATGAAAATAATTATCCTACTTTCTACTTTCACCCTACCGACCTATTAGAATTAAAACAGACAATTAATGATCTAAAAAATAAGAAATTCGCTGGTTATGATGAAACATCAGTTTTCGTTATTAAAAATTTAACCGATTTAGTGTTGGAAATATTCACTGATTTAATTAACTCATCATTTACGGAGAGAGAGCGTGTATCCAGACTGGTTAATAATTTCATTCATAAAACCTTTACACAAAGGCGGGAATGTAACCGACATTTCGAATTACAGACCCATTGCACTACAATAATCTTTCGCTAAAATAACAGTCTATCGTCTACAAACGAATGGCTGCTTTTATTGATAACATAATATATTATACAGTTGTCAATTTGGTTTCACTAAAGGAAAAAATATCAATGATGCAATTTTTAATTTCCTATCATACATTTATCCCTCCGTCAATAACAATCAAAATAAGATAAGCCTTTTCTGCGACCTATCAAAAGCTTTTGCCTGTGTAGACTATGAAATTTTACTCAATAAACTACGGTTTTAGAGGCGTTTCCGAGACTTGGTTTCAGTCATACTTTAATAATCGGAAACAACTAGTTGAAATAAAACAAGCAAATAACAACACTACGGTTAAATTTCAACCTAATATGAAAAACGTTTTAAGCGGCGCTTTATCACTACTGTTTTAGAGATCTCGAAGTAGTCAAGGAAAATCAATAAACGTATCAAATCAACCCAACCAACAGCAGCAGGAACCATTTGCAGAACCTCAACAGTATGTCGCTGCTCTACCCATTCAACCATTAATTGCAAGTTTTCCACCACCTGCAGTTTTATCGCCATTACCAGTAAGTTTTCAATAACCCTATTATGTGTAGTTAGTTCTTAAAATTCTTTATAAATTATTTAGCCAGTTGAAATGTCACAAGAACAGACCATTTTGCAAGCAGATTTGCAGCGGAAACACGAAGAACTGCAAGCATCTATTGGACAACAACAAGCTGAATTACGAATGATTTCTGAACAGCTTCTGATGGCTCGACTCGGTCTTTTGCCGCCTCAAGCTCCTCCCTCAAATATAAATGTAAGTAGTATAAGCAGTCAACGGTATAAGTACTGTAGAGTGGTCTAAATCAAACTTGGTCAAGTTGACTGTAGTTCTGTTTAAACTTACATCACAGTCAACTTGATCAAGTTCATAGTTTAGTATAGTTTAGTAGTATTTTATTATGATTGATGTCGGCTACTAGGAACTTCTGACAGACACGACAGTCATCCTTTTAAACCATGCACCTTGATTGTTTGCAATATTAGGCCACCTATGTCAAATAAATTAATTATTAAGACTATGTCACTCATCCCTATCTTCATTCATAATGTTTTCCGTACTTTCGCGCCCAATTGCTACCTTGAAATTTTTTCAGTCCTATTCGACCAATCGGACGCTCGGATATCTAACCACGTAACTAACCAACATCGTATTGACAAGTGACAAAACTCAATTGGTTGAACGTTACCTACCAATAATCAATGCGTAAAACACCTGTCAGTTTCGTTTCATTTGTCAGAATTGAATGTTTATTATATAATATTTTTCTGCTTAATAACGGCTTACTTTTACATTTATTTACAGAATCTCTATTTATTCGCGATATAGTCTTGCCAAATACCATTCGTGATATAATTTGTCATAATAACATTTGCAGATTGTTATACTCGCGTTTGTCATTTAGCAATTCAGTTCTAAAATTGAAACAAAACAATTTTTATCTCGTTTTCTGTTGGACTTTTATTAAATTTTTTTTAACAAATCGATTTCTTATTTAAAAGTGCGTATATGGTTAAATTTTTTCGGCTAAGTTGTGTTACACCCTGTATACGAAAATTTCGCAACACATTTTATTTATTTAACATTACTCGTGATCAATAACACGCGATTAAATTTGTTCCTGTTGATTTTCCTAATTCTTGTTTCACTATTCAGTTCCCTATAGATGTTTTAATATTTGAAAATATCTATCTAGTGTAAACGTATGATTGATGTGCATGTCCCTATGTTCGAAATAGCCGACACCAATCTGTATAGTAGATTAAAGAAACCAATAATTATTCGACCTTTTATTCTATTATTATTCACAGGATTCAGCACCCTATTCATACAATGGTTCAGGTACTGTAAGTAGTACTACAGCTACGATAGTAGGTTCTGTGTCAGCGGTGGTGCCTATATCAACAGTTGTACCGTCCACTATTCAATGTGAACTTTTAACCCCCATAGCTGCTGTATCTTCAAGTTTAAACGTTTCGCACGATGCCCAGCCACAGCAACCATCAAATGCTTTACATACCCCACCTGATTCAAATACCCCTCCAACTCTGGCAGAATTAAAATAGCCTTGTACAATTTGTGATAACTTATTTTAGCTTCTTTAAACAATATTTTGACGAATCTGTTGAGCAGGCAATACATAAGAATTATCTCATTTGAATACTTTAACCCCTTTAAATAGCAAAGACTTCTGGCATCTGGAGGCCGGAAGGGGCCGATTTGTAATGTAAATCCTATTGTAGTATATTATATACAAGGTGGATGATGATAAAATCCGCCTTGAGCTATAGAGCATTAAATTAAGATCGCATTGCCACGGTCGATAGATCAATATTGAAACGGGTTATCAAATACTACTTAGGACCGGTTTTATTAAGTCTAGTTGACCGACGCGACGGCTGGCTCAACTACGAGCAATTGTCAAGGATACGATTCTTAAAAACAATCGTGACAATTGATCGTGGTTGAGATAACCGTCGGTCAATCAGACTTTATAAAACCGGCCCTTAAAGCTACATTTGAATGTACAGTCAGCGACAAATGTTTTCACCAGTAGGATACCACTGAACACGTTTTTCTGAGAAATATAAGAGGTACCATAACGTCGTTCTTATTGTTTTATATAGGTATGTTGGTAACACTGTTAACAAGATGAAATGAAATATAGAAATGTGTTACATTTCTCAGTAAAGCGGGTTACAGTGGTACAAGACTGGTGAAAACATTTGTCGCTGACTGTACATAGAACAATTTCACTGCCTACTTGATTTTAGCAGAGATAGTCAACCGACAGTTAGCCCTTTATTTTTAAATTGACACCTGGGTATATTTTAGCCAATTTTGAAGTGTTTTTTCCTGAGTTCAACGATACATAATAATTCACCTTAGCATCGCCAAAAAGTAGTTACTACAAATAGTAGGTTGTTTTATTGGGATTACTACTTCTACTATTTTTTCTGCAACCGGAACAACCGGATCCAACAATAATCAAATTTAGATGAGAGCATCTAGATAACACTTATACTAAAATCGACTCTTCTTAGCTTCTGTTTTCAGTTTTATTTATTCTGTCAACTGACATATAACCATCGAAAATATTTGAACAAGATAATGGCAATGAAGATACACCCCTAGAAATTTTAGACCGTGCAAAAGAAGTTGTTTCATATTTTCTGCCCAATAAATCTAGAGAACTCTGCGAATGTGCCTACAACAAATTTTGAAATTGGAGTAACGGAAAAACGTAAAACGTACACGGAAAGCGTACTATTAGCATACTTTTCCGATTATAATATGGCCAAAAAATAATTTAATAACTGAGAAGTAAAAAGCAGCCAATTATGAGAAAAAAGAAAACGAAGTTTACAGTAGTAAATATTTCGACGGTATCGATCCGTCTTCTTCAGTATACGTATATTTATTAAACAAAAAAAAAACGAAAAAAATGACATTGTAGTAAAAAAAATATTGAAATATGAAAAAGTTAGGTATACCTATGTTATAACATTCTGAAAAAGGAAAATTGATCATTGAAAAAAATTTTCTCTTGAAATAAATTTATTAAAAGTAACTTACCATGTTAAATGAAGTTTTAATAAAAATTAATCAAAAAAAAACAAATAATTTTGTAATTATAAAAATATATTTGTGGTGGAATTAGCATACCCCGAATGAATTGTTATTCCATTATTTATAACTGAGATTATTAAATTGTAATATATATTAGTAAATAAAGAAAGCCTTATGAACGAATATAAAAATTGCGAAGTAACGTGACAAAATTTTAATAAAATGAACTAAATAAAAGATGAAATAGTATATGGGCAAAGTACTTTTAGAATAAGAAAGAAAATTGTTACTTATTTGAAACAAACTTTAGCAGAAGTTCAAATATTTTAAATTTCAAGGAAGGTGTTTCTGTTTTTGAGAATTTAAAAATAATAAAAACAAAATTAACAACACATAGCTTTGTAAATTACTAATAAATAAGAAAAAAAAACAGTTAACTATAAACTGTAACTTTAACTTTAAACTTTTTAAATTAATTTAAAAAAAGAAATTTTTTTTTCTTATTATTAGTAATATAGAAGGCTTTGTATTGTTAATTTTATATTTATTATTTTTAAATTCTCAAAAACAGAAACACCTTTCTTAAAATTTCTCGTGTAGGTAATTTTTGTTTAAATAATATTTGAACTTTTGCTAAAGTTTGTTTCAAATAACAATTTTCTTTCTTATTTTATAAGTACTTTGTGTGTATGCTATTTTATCTCTTTTACTTAGTTCCATTTTGTTAAAATTTTGTCACGCTACCGCGCAATTTTTATATTCGGTAGTAATATCATAAGAGCGCTTTCGTATATTCAAATATACTTTTCGCGATTTCTATTCGAAATTGATGTTGCCATGGAAATTTCTCGAGAACTTTGTTGGAGGGATATTTCCTAATGGCAACATCAATGAGAATAGAAAGAGGGAAAAGTATTTAGAATATACGGAAGTGATCGAATGATATTTGTCACGATTATATCAGGAATTTTTAAGTTCATTTTGGTATTTAACCTATTTTCAAACTTAAAATGTCAGTCTGACTTTTGAAAAAACAATTTATTAAAAAAATCAATTATGTTTATTTACGGTTACTACAGATACCACAGCCAATAGGAAGCCGAAGCACCAAATCGAAATACGGATAGACCAAGATGGTATATCCGAGAATTCCCGCCGTGATAGGTTCATTTTAAAAAAAAATTTAAATCCTATTGGTCTATAATATATGAGTGCTATAATCGCCCAAATTTAAATTGAAAAACCTAGCGGTGAAAAAGGTAACTCAACTAAGTTTAAAAACAGAAAACTGTATAAAGATAAACAAATAAAGCAATTAAAACGCTAAAATTAATAAAACTAACCATAAGCGTGAGTAATTAACTATGACATAGAAAATAAATAAAATATTACAGGATAATGACTGAATATAAAAATCTGAACAATAAATATAATAAAAACTTAAAGTGAACAATAAATAGGTACCTACCTACCTATAACATCCAAATTTTAACTATCAAACATAGAAATAATAAAATGTAGTACTTACCTTTACTTTGGGTAAATCAACCATTTCTTAAATACCTATTACATACACTTTATACCATTCTAAACTACAACTTGTGTGAAGCAAGTTAAACTGAATACAAATCTAGCTAGATAATTTCTAAATAAGTAAATTAGTACCTACAACCTTTAAATTCATATTATTTGCAATCACAAAACACCTGACTATCAGCTTATATATATTATATGAGGTTAAGTTATCTCTGTTTGCAACGTTGTTCCTATTTGTGTAAAAAATGTTGTATGCACCACTAGTGTAAAGTGTATTGTAGTCGTGGCATAAAGAGTGATTATATAACTATTGTTTACTACTTGTTGGTGATCGTAAAGTGACATATTATACATAAGTAGGTATACACATAGTTGAAGTCGGAAAAAACAATTTTTCAGAATTAGCTAAAATATACAGGTGTCCAATTGAAAATAAAAAGTTGATTATCGTTGCTAAAATGTAGTAGGTAAGCCCTACACGAAAACGTAGTATTAAATGACCCACTTCAATTGATTATCTGTTACCGCTAAAGCTTAAAATAATGTAGGTATACATTACCTAGCTACCGAGCTAATATCTGCAGATTAACTGATTTGCTCAGTTAACGTGCGGATACAAGAGTTTGTGCATTTTACCTAGGTGTTAAAGTTCAAAAGTTTCTTTCTCTCATTTCCTTTCCTATTCCATCCCCCTCACCCTCCACTTTTACTTAATAGTTAATAATACAGGTACCTAGTTAATAATATTTTAAACCGTTTGATTTTTTGTATTGTAGTTAATTTGTTGATCGTTGATTATACTAACCTGCTTCTATAAATATCTAAATAAATAAATAACATTATGTGTAAGCATACAGAAACATTGCTATTGTTCCAGACAAGATTTTATTTTCACCGAGTGGCTAGTAGGTAGGTAATGTGTAGACTATCTATACCTTATTTTTTTTTAACTACGGCCTGGATGTAAACAAAACCACGTGATCATTTCTAGTGTACGTTTACAGTGGTAGGTATAAAGAATAGTTTCACTGGGCGACGATTCCATTTTAAATAAATCAAAATACTAAAACACCAGATATCATACACAGATGACGACAAATGCAACTACAATTAACCCACGAATCGAACGTAACTACTCCTACAGTAAAGGGGTGAAATCTTCTCGCTGCAACTACCAATCACAGCGCTGCATTGCGATGACGTTTTAGAAATTGTCACGTGGTTTTTGTTTACATCCCGTCCGTGGTTAGAAAAAATAAAGTATAGGTAATTTTCAGATTGCCTAGGTAATTTAAGAAATGAAATAATTTTCGGCACTTTAACGGATCACCCTAAGTTAACCTGCACATTATACCTGTACATGCACATAGTTTGTGGAATAACTGATTTCTACACTTTAGCGGTAATATACAGGGTGTTAATACTAAGTCGTTACACCCGAAAATGGCAGTTAGAACTCATTAAAACAAACAACTTTTTTTAGTTCCAATTTTTGAATTGGGGCCTCTATTCGTAGTTATTGGATTTCTTTTGTTTTTTTAACAATCGTAATAACTCCATTTCAAGGAATATTTCAAAAAACGGAAGGTTTTCGAAATGAGCTTACGGTTCTCTACAACATTTGTATTTACAGTTATTTTATATTTTTTCAAATAACAAAATGGCGGCCGATCAAAAATTTCAAAACTCAATATTTTGATAACCACCCCATAGATTTTTGAAAATAATTTTTTTTCTAAATCGTCAAACTATCTATTACAACATTTGTCTAAAACATTTTCTTCTATCTACGCAAAAAATAGGTCTTTAATTAAATTACAGAAGAGCATGTGTAAAGTATCGACGAATTAAAAACCAAAAGCACGTTACGAAGTTCAGTATTTTGATAATTATTCATTTTAAAACGTATCTCGTTCAGTTTTGTGCACTTATCTAATTGTTCTTTTGTTTTATTTTTTAATGGCGAAGCTACTTCGATCTAAATTGTTTTTAATTCGTCGATACTTTACACATGCTCTTCTGTAATTTAATTAAAGACCTCTTGTTTGCATAGATAGAAGAAAATGTTTTAGACAAATGTTGTAATAGATAGTTTGACGATTTATAAAAAAAATTATTTAGAAAAATCTATGGGTTGGTTATCAAAATATTGAGTTTTGAAATTTTTGATCGGCCGCCATTTTGTTATTTGAAAAAATATAAAATAACTGTAAATACAAATGTTGTAGCGAACCGTAAGCTCATTTTGAAAACCTTTCGTTTTTTGAAATATTCCCCGAAATGAAGGAGTTATTACGATTGTTAAAAAAACAAAAGAAATCCAATAACTACGAATAGAGGCCCCAATTCAAAAATTGGAACTAAAAAAAGTTGTTTGTTTTAATGAGTTCTAACTGCTATTTTCGGGTGTAACGACTTAGTATTAACACCCTGTATATCGACTATCGCAATCCGCACTCAATTAAACGCTCAATAGCTCGGGAGTCGGGACGCATTTTGTAATCCACTCTATACATTGAGGAATTATAAGAATGGAGACGCCGATTTTCCGTCATTCATATTCATACTGCAACAAAATTTCTCATAGATACAGAAATGTGTTTGATTTAATTTTTATGTACTACTCGTACATACTAATATAAACAAAAAATATTATTCTTCAACTGTTTTTGAGTTATGACATTACGCCTTAGATCAATGTATGCTCTAAGCATTACGCGCTATTTTTTTTAAAGGAAACCTATTAAGTTTTAGATTATGATTCGATACAGATTTTTTTTATTTGCAAAGATATAAAATTTATCAGCTTAAATCAGCATCATACTTTGATATTCCAAGTTTTTCATGCTCATTTACACTAGCCATTGCCAATGCCAACAGCAATAAATTTTGACGTAAACAAACAAATAATAGCATTAGTGATATTTCAGTCTATTTGTCACTTCGCTTTTGTTTATCATAGCTATGCTGTTTGCCAATCGAGAAGTTAATTAATTGCAGATAGTACTATTTTAAGTTTGATAGGCGTTTTTTCGAAGAAATGTTATGGTGACCCATAACAGTTTTCTACCATTGTACTAATGAAAAAGCAGTTCTCTATCGAATGATAGAGATACGGAAGCGCTGAAGGGCCAATATCACGCAGAGTTTAAGTCGCTTATTAGGCGCGTTCATTTCGACTAACAGACGCGCGACTGGTAGTCGCGTTTATCTCGACTATTAGTTGCGCTTACCTCGACTGTTAGTCGCGTTTACCTCGACTGTTAGTGGCGTTTATCTCGACTAACAGACGCGCGAATGTCAGTCGCGTTTATTTCGACTAACTACGGAAGCGCTGAAGGGCCAATATCACGCAGAGTTTAAGTCGCCTATTAAGCCCGTTTATTTCGACTTAACAGACGCGCTACTGTTAGTCGCGTTTCTCTCAACTGTTAGTTGCGTTTACCTCGACTGTTAGTCGAAATAAACGCGACTAACAATCGCGCGTCTGTTAGTCGAAATAAACGCGACTAACAGTCGCGCGTCTGTTAGTCGAGATAAACGCGACTAACAGTCGAGGTAAACGCAACTAACAGTCGAGATAAATGCGGCTAACAGTCGCGCGTCTGTTAGTCGAAATAAACGCGACTAATAAGCGACTTAAACTCTGCGTGATATTGGCCCTTCAGCGCTTCCGTAACTAACAGACGCGCGATTGTTAGTCGCGTTTATTTCGATTAACAGTCGAGTTAAACGCAACTAACAGTCGAGATAAACTCGACTAACAGTCGAGTTAAACGCAACTAACAGTCGAGATAAACGCGACTAACAGTCGAGGTAAACGCAACTAACAGTCGAGATAAACGCGACTAACAGTCGAGGTAAGCGCAACTAATAGTCGAGATAAACGCGACTAACAGTCGAGGTAAGCGCAACTAATAGTCGAGATAAACGCGACTAACAGTCGCGCGTCTGTTAGTCGAAATGAACGCGCCTATTAAGCGACTTAAACTCTGCGTGATATTGGCCCTTCAGCCCTTCCGTATAGAGAGGATAATAGTAACAGGTTCGCATTTAAAAAAATACCGTGTAAAGTTATAATTTAAAGGAAGAATAGGTATCTTTTGTTTGCGTTTTATCAATATGCAGATAAAAATTCCAATAGCTTTAGTATCAAACATGTTTTTCATAAACTGAATATGAACGACAGAAAATCGGTGTCTCCATACTTTTAACTCCCTCTGTATACAGGGTGTTTCAAAACAATCGCAGAAAAACGCTGGTATGTTCATTAACTTACTATGGAGTAAGAATGCATAAATACCTACAATTTTTCTGAAGTGGATTCTTTTCTTGTAATAATCTTCCAGAGACAAGAAATAACATTCACAAAATCTTTTTTATTTATTAACAACGTTTGTCTTTTGTGATATATTTTTTTGATATTACACGACCCGTTAATATTTTCTTGGGCATTGGAATTTGTTAATAAAGATTTGAAAATATGTGCTAAT
Source organism: Hemicrepidius hirtus (assembly GCA_963082805.1). Taxonomy (NCBI): domain Eukaryota; kingdom Metazoa; phylum Arthropoda; class Insecta; order Coleoptera; family Elateridae; genus Hemicrepidius; species Hemicrepidius hirtus. The sequence continues at coordinate 10,166,767 of OY720165.1, forward strand.
AACGCATGAGGATATGTAGTTGTTTCTATAGAAACAGTCTCTAGATATTGTAAGTACCTATGTATGTAGTGTTGCCAAATTAACTGTTCTTCAGGACCAATTTTCTGGGAGCAGGGAAATAGTGCAGGGAAAGTGGTTTTAGTAGGTAATAAAATGTATCAAACTTTCACGAACTACACTTTTTGTGCGATCGGTTTGAAACACCGTGTGGTATAAATAGCAAATAATGCATCCCGAATAGTTTATACAGTTGAGACGTTGAAAGATGTGTCAGCCCGCGCAAGTTGGCCCAGTGGCGTAGTAATACGGCAGTGAGTTAACCAAGGGCGACAGCACGGGACGCTAAGCAATCAATCAGGAACGAGGCCGCAACGTAACCTGCCCCCAAGGTTTATACCTGCCCCAACTTAACTTGGTAAATTATTGGTTAATTGCATTATATTGCGCCGATCTTCAATAATTCTACTTAATGAACGATTAACATGTTTGCAATTAATTTTAAAAACGAATTTACTTCGAATATCAACAAACTTATAAAAATGATTTAAACAACTATAAATATTATAGTATAGAGTACCTATACAACCGCTATCTCTGGTTTCGAATCCAGATGCTTTACCGCTGACAAATGTGACAGATGTATTTATGTATTGCTAATTATCTCAGGGTTATTAATATAAATAAAAATTGTATGATCCAAATCTATGGCCCGCACTCCGCGAAACTCCTTGTATACGGAATGTACTAACATAAAATACGCGCTGCAGCCATTTCTGATTGGTTGCCTAGCGTCCCATGCTGTCGCTCTTGGTAATATGAATTCTCGACTTAAAATACGAACGAGGATTTCTTACAACGTGTCAACTGTATGTATAACCATAATTATTATTGTAAACCACACTACGTTGATTTGGCATTATACAGTGTTGGTACTTTCAAAACCGAACATAGGAGAATTGCATTGTAACTAACCTTTATATAGATTCCTGCTCGCCATTTAAACCCACAAGAATGGTAATGGTATAAATAGAACGACAAAAATACAGCGCATGCGATGGTACCAATAAATGTTAGTACCTACTTAGTTACGTTTTTCTGTAAAACAATTTATACAATAATGCTATTTTGAAATAACATAGGTTGCTACGACTGTCAACTTTTTTATCTGTCAATTAAATTATTTGACATCAGTCATAAGTTTCTGTTATTGATATCAGATATTAATAATAACGCGTATTCAGTCGAGCAGAGCGTTTTGAAATTCTCCTATGTTCGGCTTTGAAAGTACCCACTCGGTATAGTGCAGCAAATGAGATGTATTGTAATATATGTAATGTATATGTTACGGCTAAAGTGGAAACTTGGACAGTTTATAAACTAACTGGCTAGTATAGAAACTAACCAAACGCTTGGTTATTTTAGTGGAAAACAATATTTCCACTAAATTAGCAGTAAACTTGGTTAGTTGTAAACTAGCCAGTTAGTTTATAAGCTATCCAAAAACGTTGGTTAATTTACTCATCTCGATTAAAGTAAATAAAATAACCAATGTCCTTGGTTAGTTTATAAACTAGCTATTTTACACTGGCTAAAATAAACATTTTTCTTCCGGTGATTCAAAATAGCCAGTTTCTTGGCTAGTCAGCAAACTAACCAAACTATAATGTTCAATTAAGTTTCTTTGGCTAGTATATGGTCCAACGATTATTATTTTGAACTATTTTGTATATACCTTAATTCACACGTAGTCTCATGTTACATTATTTATTGTGCACAAAAAACATAAACTACAAAAATTTGAACATTTGAACTGAAAAAAAGGAAATATACGACTGACTACTATCAATAAGTAATTAGCAGCACAACGGAAATACCGTGCTTTGAAGAAACTCATTGGGGGTTGGCTGTGTCCAAGGCTATGATAGATTCTAAATTGACAATATCAACTTTAATAAGTTGACTTTAAGAATAACAATTCGCAAAATTTGTTATTACACACTGTCTTTCTATCATAAATAATAATAATAATAATAATAATCTACTCTACCCATGTCCCATGTCCTGTTGCCAGGCCCCGAAAGCAGTGCTTGTGTGGGGTGGGAGGAAGGGGCTATTATTATTAAGCGGACCCGCTTGCGTCTGCAGCCGACTTAGAGATGTTGTGATAGTTTGGTTAGTTTGCAGACTAGCCAAAAAATTGGCTATTTTGAATCATCAGAAGAAAAGTGTATTTTAGCCAGTGTAAAATAACTATGTAGTTTATAAACTAACCAATAACATTGGTTATTTTATTTACTTTAATCGAGATCAGTAAATTAGCCAAGGTTTTTTGATAGTTTATAAACTATCCGGATAGTTTGCAAACTAGCCAAAATTGCAGCTAATTTACTGGAAATTTTGTTTTTCACTAAAATAACCAAGCGTTTGGTTAGTTTCTATACTAGCCAGTTAGTTTATAAACTATCCAAATTTACACTTTAGCCGTAACATATACATATGTACAGTATACCTAGACCTACCTACAAACTTGAAATACTAAAATTTATTGTAGGCAACCGGAAGATTAAAATTTATTTTACAACGTTTAATGTCAAGTAAGTAATATATTTTTTCTTCAAGCGTATCATAATATCCGTATTGTTGTGCAGAACTGGCTATGTACTAGAAGGAAGTCATTTTGTTAATAGTCAAAAATTGAAAATAATGTTACTAGTACAATAATGTGTTTACGTATCCATGGCAACGGCAGTATTTTGCCCATAGCTCCGACCCCAAGGTTGGTAGAGGGGAGAGCGTTGTCCTGTGGAAATGACTTTTTATTAAATATTTATTTACAGCAACAGAATATATTTACACTTGAAGAAAAAATAGTATATATTATTCGGAGTACCTAGAACGTCTTATTTGTGTTTCGCTCACTTGCACAGCCTAGGCGCGTGCGCCTCGGCCGCAATATGAACTCAACACAAAAAGAACTCTTTCTACTCCTAATAATATAATATACTATTGCTTGAACACGTTTATAGTTTTAAATTTAAGATTATATTTTATTTAATATCTGGATCGTAAGTGCATCTATTCAAATCTTGTTTTAAATTTCGTCAATAATGTAGGTAAAACCAAGTAAAATCGACTCCATTGAAAATGACAGGACTGACGGGCAATCCAAATTGCAGATGCTGAAACATTGTTTTTCTATTTTGGTATGATAAGGATTAAAGGAGCTACTTGGCGCACCGAAAACAGTGCGGTAAAAGACCTTCTTAAGCTTAACGTACTGTTTATGGAGATGTTTTTATTTTGCGACGTTGGCAGTCAACAAATTCCGACAAATAATATGTCATCTTTTAGAAATATCATGCAAACGTTTTTACTGTTCAATAATATAATGAGTAACCGGATGCAGTATAACGGTATAAACATTTAATTATTCTAAACCGGGGCAGAATTAAACCAGGTATGTACTTGCAAATATTTTGTGAACGCTAATTTAAACAGATTTTGTATTCGGTGCTTCGTTTTTCGGATTGCGAGACACCAACTTGTTATTCGCTCTTGCTGCAACTTCGCGTAGGTAATTCCTTTTTGTTCTTCGTCGGTCATATTGTCTAACAATCGTTTCAAAATTCCTTTATTTTAAGTGTTATTAAAACAATAAAAACATCTAATTTAACGCACATTTAAATTTTCGAGGTAAATGTCACTGTGTCACACATTGCATGCAAAAATTCCCTAAATTGCATAAGCAATCGACGCTGGTTTTTTCATGTAATATTGCGGCTTTTTATCGTTTAAGGGCAAAATAGAAAAAATTGTATAAAATACTCGTTTCATAAGGTATTTTATCGCATTCGTCCTATGGAAAACTGGGGCGCTACGCACCTTATTAAACTTATCTTTTAATATTCTATTTTAAATACCTAGCTATTAGAAATTTAGAAAACAATATTGTCAATTTTTGACCAATAATATTTCTACTTACTTTTTGGTTTTTTACGTTGATTGAAGAAAATAATGTAAAAATTTCAATTATATAAGGGTATTTTTTAAGGCCGTTGCTAGCTCCACGGCTAACGTGGATATAATTCTGACACAAAATCCACGGCATTGCGTCATTGTCAAGGGGTGACGTCATTAATTCGGCGACTAGAATACGAGCTGCACCTACTGCGCAGGTCCGGGGACAAAATTATTCCATTATGAAAGTTGATTTTTAATTAATTTGCAAGTTGAATATGACCAATAAAAAATACTTTAGTAAAGTTTCTCTAAGTCCGAGCGATTGATTTTGTTTGTAGTTATAGGGCATTCAGTGAACATAGTCCGGTAAAGGATTATAACAAAAATGTTAGAGCAGACGTATGGACACCCGTTCTATCTTCTTTCAACACGCGCGTTTCACTTGTAAACTTCGTCAACGTACCGTATTCAGTCGTGTTCATACTTTTATCTCTGTTTACAGCGTTCGTTCGAAGAAAGACGGAGACATACCTCGAGTCTAAGCTTTCATCAGCGCAGTAAGAGCGCTAGTTAAATCCACCAAAGTTACCTAATGTTTTACCTACCTTGAATTTATTGTGTATGCTCTGGTAACTTATGTAACTTATTAGGAAAATTGATAGAAAATTAGAAATATTGGCATTTAATTATGTACATTTTAATGTACTGTTCAAGATACTGCAAAAGAAAACAACTCTTTTACCGTGGTGCAATGAAGGACTGTCCATATCTTTAACAGCGCGAGGGTCATTTCTATGCTTGGGTTTTCAAGCGGTCTGTTAATCCTTTATCGGACTATGTTAACTGAATGCCCTATAATAATAATTATTATCATTAGATTTCTCAGAAACAGACTTTTACGCCTTGGGAGTAGGCAACCAATCGTACGGACCTCTGTCCCTATAATCTCAGGAAGCTGAAATAATTTTCCTTAGACATGCGCATTACGTAATGCCGTGGATTTAGTTTCACAATTATATCCACCAATTATATCAGCCGTGGAGCTAGCAGCGGCCATTGTTTAAAGTCACAGAACACTTAAAGCGTGTCTTCACGTTCAGTCAACGGAATCTGTTTTTTAATATTTTTATTAATCCTTAGCATAATATTATTAAATTTTATTTAAATATTGTTAATCATCACAAAAACATCCAATAGTGGATTGCATAACACTGTCCATTTTCAAAGAAGATTGTATGCGTAATAACTGATCATTATTACGATATGAAGTAGGTAGTAAATTAGAAATTACTTGTACCTCTGTTTTTAAAGCAATTTTTAATGATATAGTTTAATTTTTAAAGTTCATTTTGTCCAAGGTTGTGAATTACAGAACCATAGAACCATGTGTAAATTCATTAAATATATATTAGTCAATAAGAAATTGTTATTTTTGGTGAAAAGGCAAACGCAATTTGCTTTTAGCCTAATTTTTAGATAATTTATTTTCATAGCTATCTGTAGAAAACACTTATTGTGATAAAGCTTAACTGTAATAACTGTAAGTAAAAATATTTATTAAATGTAAACTACTTTTTGTATATAGGTAGAAGAAGTAAGTAAATATATAGATGTCTTTCAATAACAAACTCTGATTCTGCGCCGTTAATTTTCTGTAAGGTAGGTAAGATTTTTAAATTGAATAGGTAACTTTTTCACATTTTCTTAGTTCTTTGACGGATTTGTTTGTATCTTTAGGTGCCATATAGTAAGAGTAGATAAAAAATTTATTAAATATTTGTAATTGCTACATTAAATATACAACTTACTGTAAATGGTATTTTAATATTTGTCTAAAGAAGTTGAATGTATTTAAATAAAGCTATCAAAACTTAAATAACTTAACTTTAACAACACAGATTATTCCTAATACTTAGGTGTTTATTATACTAATAGAAAATGTCATGTTAACATTTTACCGCATTGATATTTTATGGTTAATCGAATTAAGAAAACGAATTTTCTTTATAAGCATGTAGTTTTTTCAGAAACTGTCTTTACAATTTTCTTCTTATGGTACCATTAGACACCTTTTAATATCTTTTAAATAACCACTAGGCACTTAACAGTTTTAAATAAACTCAACTTTAAATATGTTCTCAATATCTGACTGGTAATAAACAAAATTTACAATTTTCTCAAAGAATCAAGTAAAATTTGCATTTCCTGCGTAACATTTTGAACTAATGTTTCAATTTGTGGTTTGGAATCTAAAACTTCTATACTTTGCGTGTAGGCATTGTATCGAACACCAAACGTTCGTGGTATAGTTGAGGCATATTTACTAAAATTGAAAGACCAAAGTTAGTTCTCAAATTAAAATTTACCACACTGTACTATACTTACATCATCTTTTCTTTTGCATCTTCAAAACTTTCAGCAACGTAATAAACTGGTTGATATTCTGTAATAGGATATTTTTGCACAGCTGTTTTTGCTGGTTCGAACGGTCTTATTTCTGCTTTATTTTCTAAGGAATATTTTAGTTCACCATATGAGGAAAGTAGTCCTGCTCCGTAAGCTTTCAACTCCCCGTTTTCTTGACAAAGACCGAACTCGACGGTAAACCAAAAGCACTAAAATTAATAGCAAACTGAGAAAAACTGTAATTTTAAGGATTGTATAAATCATAAACTGTAGCTTACAAATGTGTAAGTACTTACTGTAGCTAATTTTTCGATGTAATCATCTGGCGCTCCAAGAGAAGCTAATCCAATTTCTTGTGAAAATTGTGCAAACGAAGGATCAGCGAATAATGGAGCGTGTCCTAATAATTCGTGACAAACATCAGGCTCAGGTGTGTAAAATGGTCTGCTTGAATGGCGAATATACTGTGTAGAATGAAATACTCTGAATGCCAATCCTGCCAGAAAATCTCGTGAAGAAAGAAGCCCAGCAACAGGACGTAGGGTAAATCCAGTACAATCTAGAATATGTCAATAATAGCTTTGATGAGAAAGAACTTCATTGAAAGTTTAATGGACATGATAATGAATGACTTAATCTCTTGATTATAATGTATGACATTGATATTAAAGAACTGCAAAGAAGCCTGCAGGAATCTTATCGGTTGGATACAAGAAAATTTGTATACGGAAAGGTCAGAATGATCATAATTAATCAGTAGGAACATCGGGTGATAACGTGTTGTGGAGCTCATTATTCTGTTAGACGAAATGATAGGCGTTGTGTCATCACTCATCTAAATATTACGTCTAATTACTACAGAATAGATAACTTTTCGTAGCAGATAACAAGTCTCAACGGTGATAGCGGTTGTTCATTGTTGAAATTATAAACGTCATATTTCTTATCAAAGAAACCCTTAAAATAGAATTAGGAAAACTATTGGGATAACATTTTTTTAAATTTGTAGGTTACAACTGTCAACAAATTATGAATTAAAATGTTTTATCAATGAGATTAGATGAATGTGGATACAAGCACGACATACCAGTAAAAGCTATAGCTACATACCTTTTAAGAAATTGGAAACATCTTCAAGCTGGGGAATATTATCCTCTCTGTATCCACAATTCTGAACCAAAAGTGGGAACACATGATTGTGTTCTTTGCAAGCGTGAGTAGGGTACAAAGTCATAACTTGGCGAAAAACTTTACCCCATGTTTCGGTTTCTTCCTCGGTATAATCCACATGAGGAAGAGCTTGGCCATGCTTGTAGTTGTAAGCAATATCAGCAAAGTACTTTCGACGTGCACGATATATGGGATCAGTAAAACCTGGATGATCTGAATCTAGTTCCGCTCCGTACGACAGAATCTGATTAGCAAACCTATCCAAATCACGAATACGACGGGGAAACCACGGAACGGTATCTAAAAATTAATAAATGATTACTTCTGCATTTTAATATTTACAGTTTTCAAAGAAGTCTTTGTGGTAAAATTATTACCTTTATTGTCACGGTAGTTTCTGGATATAATGCTGAAGTATTCACTCAAATGTTTGATTTCAGTAATAGCAGATCCAAAATCTCCACCAGGTGCGCATTCTACCATAAATTCATATTTACTGGGCATTCTGACCGAGGGTCTAGATTCAATATGAAGGAGGTTGACACCATGTTTTTCAAAAGTTTTAAGGTAGCGAGCCAAAATTCCAACTTGTTCAGCAGGAGGTGAAAAGATTAAACAAATGCTTTTAGCTGAATCTCTTCCAGGTTTTATGTAGTTTCCCCCAGGCATCAATTTTGGCTAAAAATAATAAATGAAATTTTATTTAACAGTCTTAAAGTAGGTATAACATGAAAATTTGGAATGTTTAAGATATTAGTCGATATTAGTTAACACTTGTTTTAAATGCTTTAAAATATTTTAAAATTTCTAAATTATTGAAACAATTTTAAATAATTTTGGGTTTAGCTGAAATTATTATTTTTATTCATGATAAAAGATTACACCATTGATATATTAACAATTTTGCATCAATCATATAAATATCAACACAAAATGGGATTAAGATCGAAGACTTTTTTGAAAGAGCAAATAGAAACAGCAACAAATTAATTTTATATGAATTATCACATATTATTTTCAACATTGAGCCTTAGCAACTCTTGATAAGAGTCAATGAAAGAATGTATTTATAGTTAGATAACTCTAGCTAAACAATTAATAAAAAAATATAGCAGTTGCCACATACTTTTTTGCATTTATTTACATCAGTATGTCAAAACGCATGCTCATAATTTATAAAAAAAATTTATAATAAAAAACACATTTACTCACGTCATTTATAACTTTTGAATTCCTTCGTTCAACAAGGACCATTTTAACAATAGTAGGTAAATATCAGAATTTTCATAAGAGTTATAAAATGAAATCGATATTCTGATATCTGAAGGTGAACTAATAAATGAAAAAGCGATATCGTAGTATTTATATAGCAACTTTGTGTGATGGGGATTTACAATTACTTCTTGTAATTCTGCCAGTAAAACATTTAAATGTTTTTCCCTTTTTTGCTGGCGTTAATTGCAGATTACAAGTGAAAAACCTTTTCTATACTGCTATGTAAATGCCAGTACAGGTTTCATCAGCCGTTTGTTTTTGCAGCCATTAACAGTTCATTGGCAAAACTTCCGACTACTATTTCTGATTAGAAGGACATTCGGCAAAAGGAAATGAAATGTTAATTCATTTAAAGAGTTCAAAGATTATGTTTATACAAGAAATTATTTTTAAGACAAGGCCGCATCAGTGACATAAAAAATTAAAATAATAACCTCATTATTTTAAATGGTTCTACTAAATTTATATATATTTTTTATGTATCGCCTTTTGCGGGTGATACCACTGACACTGATAACTAAAACATTTAATTGTTTGTGCTAATGCGGCAAAACCAATGACGACTAAAAATCAAAGGAATTTCTCTATGGGAAAATATAATACATAAACAAAATTATTTATCTACGCAATTGCTGAGAGTTTATCAAATACTTCATACGCTGAAAAAGTACTTTTTGATAAATATAATCAACACGTTTAGCAATGTTTTTTTCGTGAATTGCAAAATATGTAAATACCATTTAGTAATAATTTAGTCTTATCGTTTCTATGCTAGATTTTCTTTGCTTCCTTAACATATGATAAAGCTCAAATATAATAACAAATAAAGAAGCTAGAAGTTTGATTTCAACAAATGTATAAGGAAGTGTCTCTTTTCTTTTTATAAATTATGCTGTAAAATGTTGGGAAAGAGAGGATTCGGTTTTTTTCAAATTTTTGGAAAACAATAATTTCATATTTATTGACGTTTTTAAGCTCGACTTTCTTGAAATCCATAATTATTATAGAAATAATAAATATTAAATAAATGTATTTATTCGCTTTATACATAAAATGATTATTCAATTACTGTTATATAGAGTAATGATAAAGTATCGCACAAAAATCATATTCTGGTTATTTAATGTTTTTTCGGAAAATCCTAAGACCAGTCCATTTTTGTTTTTAAATTGCCATTTAGACAGGTAATTTTAATCCCCCCATCCCTCAACCCCTAAGTGATATAGCAGCCCCAACTTTAAAAATTTAAATGGAAAGATACCCTTTGTGATGCCTCTTTTGATAGGTCCTTTTATTCTTAGTATAACAAAAAAAAAAGGTTTTCCAAAATTGGTTGATAAATAACGGAGATATTTAACAAAATGTAATCAATTGAAAGTTCCAATATTCGACAAGAAAGCGGCCCAAACACGCCTAATTAATTATCAATAAGAACATACACTTGTGGCAAATGTGGCGGTACCGCCACATTTATCACAAGTGTCCGCATAAAACTCAAAAATCAAACCTGTGTATGTTCTTATTGATAATTAATTAGGCGTATTTGGGCCGATTTCTTGTCGAATATTGGAACTTTCAATTGATTACATTTTGTTAAATATCTCCGTTATTTATCAACCGATATTGAAACACTTTTTTGGTTATATTAAGAATAAAAAGACCTATCAAAAAAGATACCACAAAGGTTATCTTTCTATTTAAATTTTTAAATTTGGGGTTGCTAGCACTTAGGGACTGAGAGGTGTGGGGTTGAAAATTATATGTCTAAATGGCAATTTAAAAACAAAAATCGACGAGTCTCAGAATTTTCCGCAAAAACATTAAATAACCAGAATATGATTTTTGTGCGATACTTTATCATCACTCTGTATACAGTAATACTAACTGTACAAATAAATGGAATCAAATTTAGCGTACAATATTACCTATAGGTTTTACATAGTATTTATTACCGGTGTACTAACTACATGCGATAATTTAGTTCATTCCATTTTCAAATATTGTATGAATCATTATTATAATTTCGTACCATTCAAGACAATTCACTAGTTGCAAAGGAGTTAAAATTGTTGTTGAATGCGGTTTACTCGTTTACTAAATTAGTAATTATCGAATATTTTCAGTTGATTTGATTTCAATTCAAAAAGTTTACCACCTACTTTGGTTCACCAAACTTCGTTTAGGTTTCATTCTACTACATATTTTAAAGAATTTTGAAATTTTATTAAGAATTAAACAGTAACGACTTTCAACTTTAAACTATTTAACATGTAGGTAGGTAGTTACAAATTTGTGAATTTTTTGAAATTGTAAACTTTGTTTCTCTCCCCGAAAATTTAATTTCCTTATTATTAATTATCTAATAATAAAACAGATATATGGTAGGTATACTCACAATAATAAAAATGTCTTTATCTATGTAAAATTTTTGTGTGAACATTAGCAAACACAGACGACATATCAATAAATAAATGAAAATTATTACCTATCTAGTAATTTAATTTTAATTGGAAACCAAATTTTGGAGTCATAAAAGTAAATATTCCATCTCTGAAACAATGATGAGCTTCAAAATTTTAAATAATATGTTTTTATTTTTGTATTCTACAATAATGAGAAAAATTAAATGCTGCTTATTTAATACATTTTATTCGAATTAGCATATAATTAATTTAAGTATAGTAGCCGAAAAGCTATTTTAGGTATTGTTTTCTTTTTTACCAAAATATATCCTTTTTATTATTATTGAATTATTTAAATATTACGCTACGAAAATTAATTTGTAAATTACAAATTGGAAAGATGTATAAGTAAATTACTTTCATGATATTCATGCATATTTTTCAAATGTATTTGGAAATGAAATTATAAATAGTAGTTAGTTTTTGTAAATATGTACTTACAATATCAGGTGGACTTCCACAAATCGGTTCGCTTTCCTTCATTTTTTCTTGTTTGATGTCGGTCGGTTTCGAACTCATCATATTGACGGTTTAAATTAAAATATGTTTTCAACAAACTAAGGTGAAATTCACTAACTTTTAACGCTGTTAAAAATTCGATGTCTTTAACGCTGGTATGTTCAGAACTAAGTAAGATAGGGCGCTACGCGATTATTTAAGAATCTCTGCCTCGTGACAAAGTCCGTTTATCAGAGTAGTCGTTTACTTACAAAATTTGCATATTTATAAAATAAGCTTTTGTAAGTTTTTAATTACTTTCGTCATTCGAAATTGCTTAATAGATCAAAAATAAAGACGTGTTGCTATACACAAAATTACTATGCGATTGCAGAGATTAACAAATCTTGAATTGTTTGTTAGTTCCTTTTGATTCCATTCGCTAATGGCCCAATCACAATTTAATAAGAATTAATTATGCTAGATTTACATGGAATGTGGGTAGTACCTATAGTTTAAAATAATGTCTATAAAGAAATAAACATATAAATGTATTTTTCTGCAAGCGGTACGAAAGTGGTAGGCAATATTACAATCTATCAAATCTTCACGCACTTTTTGTGCGGTTGGTGTGAACACCCTCGAGTAAAAAGAACAACTACCTCATAACTCATAAGTCATAAAGCTACCAAATGTTTGACATAATAGATAGGTAATACTATTCTAACTAAACTAAAAGAAACACTGTAAGTCTGCCGGCCGTAAGTGGTCGCTTATTATCGCTATAATTTTCGTAAAATTGAAAATATCGACCCACAACCACAACTGCGCCTCATTTGTACCAGGTTGAACTAAACACCAAAGTGAGCGGATATATGAATTGGATCGAGAATCGATCCGTTTGATGCTTCACGGGGTAGCATTTTCGAAACAATGTCCTCATAAAGGTACCATATTAATTTTTTTTGCAGAACATTGGTATGTCATGTAAATATAGTCGAACTGTGAAAACCAAACGTCGGCAAACGATCGCGTTTTACGAGCAGATGACGCCGAAGTTTAAAAAAACACGTTCGTAAATTGGCACTAAACGACCGTATTATAAACACCAAACTGATTTTTGCACAGAATACTTGAAAACACGATTAATTTTTAGAATCACAACGTCTGCTACCCATAGGTAATCGCATTATCAAATCAGACGAAAAAGAAACGCGAGATTTATACCTAGCCTTTGATTGCAATAGCAACCATAGTAAATTTTGATTACTATGTTTTTTTCATAGTGTTTTGATTTTTAATTCGTTGGTGTTTTCAAAATTATTATGTCTTTGAGTTAAATTGCCGTGCTTGGGATTTTCTGACATTTAAGTGTTTTTGTTGATGTATAATAATTGTTTATGTTCTTCAAACATTTTTCACATTATTTATTGCTACCAATTTTCACCGTGTCGTGGATAACTTTTTATAACTATAGTTTTTATCTTTACTATTATAATGTTTTTATAGATTTAATTATCTGATGATACTATTTTAAAATAGTGAAAACGTTCATAATATTTTACAAATATAATTTTTTGTGGGACAGACAAGGAGTTTTATATTCTGAATATACACATTTGTTGCTGTTATGCGCGATCCGGTAACTATGGTAACGGCAGAAGATGGTGGACCAATAGCAGCGCTTATAAATACTTCCGCTATTTTTCGTTATCCGGCCGCACGGAGGTGGTATAAAAAATACTCATACTTATACTGCCGTTTATACTATCCAGTAGTTATTTTGCAATTATTAATGTAAGGAAGGGCCGGTTTTACAAAGCTAGTATAATAACTCTTGGTATAACTATTCTAGGAATGTATTTATCCTACCATAAGAACTACAACTAAAACATTCCAGGTCTAGGGCTGGACAAAGTATTGAAAACTTACTCGAAGTATCGATACTTGGATTGGTATTGAGTATCGATACCAATATTCAGAAGTATCGAAGTATCGAACGTATCAAAAATATCGAAGTATCGAAATATCGTAAGTATACTAAGTTTCAAAAATATCGAAATATCGAAAATAGAAAAATATTCAAGGTATCAAAAGTATCAGAAAATTAATATGGAAACTACCCGGCCTGCTATATTAATTTTCTGATGCTTTAGATACCTTGAATATTTCTCTACTTTCGATATTTCGATATTTCCGATACTTCGATATCTTTGATGTTTCGATATTTTCGATACTTTCTATACTTCGATACTTTTGTGTAATATCGATACCACAATGGTATCGAAACGCGTGTTCTTTGACATTTTCGTGGAAGTTATTTATGATTATATCCGAGAAACCACTTAAGATAATTTTACAATTTTATTGTGCTGTATCCAGTAAATCCAGTTAACTATTTATGCAGAGTGTCTCAAAAAGAAACGGTATTCAGTTAAGGGCAATTCCTGTCATGAAAATAAGAGGAAAGTTCCTATTAATACGGGCCCGCGAATGCTTCGTTATCGAGATACAGGGTTTTTTTTTTCATTTATTCAGAAATTACTAAGAATTGAATTTTAAAAAGTAAAAAATACGTATGTAGTACGTACATGTGCTATAAGTGGACCATATTACCTAGTCAGGTTTTTCCTTCCCCAGTGGCGATGGCGTAACGACAGGTGTGTATGTGGATATTTCTGGAGGAAAACATGCCACTGTGTTTTTTTGTTTTTGACAAAATTTTTACCTAATTTACGATTGTTTTGAAACCAATGGGGGTCATTTTTAACATTATTTGTAAAATTATTCAGTAAGCGGATTTGTAAATTTATGTACATATTTAGTTGCATTGTTCATTTTTGAAGTGTGATTAACACGAAAACTGGTAATGGTAGGAAACAAACTCATGAGACCCTTTGCCCGTAAAGTAACCGTAATTTAACTGTCATTATAACGCTTATTATTTAAATACTTGAAATTGCAAGTGATTAATGTGGGGTGATACGGACGGTCCTGTAGTATTATTTTCGTTGTACAACAACAGTTCCTTTCTTTTACCAAGCATGGGGGGAAGGTTTTGAAATTCACTACTGGATTTAGCACAAGAAAAGACAAAAAATGTAGAACGTGAAAAAGCAAAATGGTCCTCATAAATAATAGTTATTTATGTTATTAGGAGTATAAGCTAAGCTTTATGTGCTGAGGCTGGTTGACTGCCGATCGTAGTGAGGCAGCCAAATCAGCCGAAGCACATAAAGCGCTTATACTCCGAATAATATATGTAATTTTTTCTCCAAACGTGTAAAATTATAATACAAAAATAAGCATCTAATTAACAAGGTTATTTCGGGAAATATTACACTTATACGAAAATCGCATTGCCTGATAGACACTTTCTAGATATTACCGTAGCAACCCACCATAAAAGTTAAATGCTTAGGCATATAAATACTTTATCTGCCTAAGCATATAAGTGAAACTTATACTATCAACATTCTGTCATTTAAATGACGCTTATATGACGTTTGGAGAAAAAATTTATTTATCTACAACTATTATGTAATACTTCTATTACTATACAATTTTTAACGGATAATGACACTCATTATAGTCATTACAGTTACAGTTACACTACGATTGAATAATATTACTCAATCGTCCTGTCAAATTTAAATAAAACAAAAATTTGTTTTGATATTTAGGTAATATAGATATAGAGCTATTGTTGAACTATTAGTTACCTACTTGGTTTTATGTTAATAAAAATTAGGTCTAGCAATGTTTGTCAGTTTCCGCAATAAAAATGATCTGAAGTATAGTATTCTACTTGCGTATAATGGCTATTTCCCACTAGGATGATTACAGCACTCACCTTCGGCTCGTACTGCAAATTTCATCTTCGTGGGTAATAGCCATCATTATACGCTCGTTGAATAACATACTATTTTCTTCGCTCCATTTTCGAACCATGCATTACGTATATAAACTTTGTTCCTTATTTTGACGAGAGGAATTACTTCCTACACTTTGTCGGTGTAATTTGAAATCGCCCTGTATAATTTCAATTTTTAATCTAGACAAAAACGGGGCCGAATGACTGCTATGTTCGCAAAATTAATTTTTCATAATTTAAAGATATTAAGTTATATGTATATAAAGGGTACTATATCAACATCGGAAAAGGTCATAGAGATATGAATTTCCCCGACGTTTGTTGCGCAGCGCTGTATCACGAAAGTACAAGTGTTATTTCGTCAGTTGTTTAAATTTCACAGCTAATTTAATAGATAAATTAACAATTTTTTATAGTAGATAAGAAACTTTTATTATTGTTTAAGGTTTTTCTTTTTTTTTTCTTGATACTTAAAAACCAACAAAATATACTATGGAGGGGGCTTTCTTCAAATTCTTTCAATAATTAAAATCTGCAAGTTGCAAAATCCACGTAGAAATTGTAAACATGATTTATACAGAGGAAGAGAAAATAGATATGTGTATACTGTATTACTCTGGATTATCCTCGGGTAATGTTAGGGATCATTTTAGTGTAAACTATTTTAAAAGACCAATCCCTAATGTGTCCACAATATCAAGAACTGTTAGACAATTTGCAAGTACAGAATGTGTGGCACAACATGAAAAGAAACATCAAAGTAGAACAGTGACACTTGAATTTGCCTAATTAAACGTATTGCTGTTACGGCAAATAAATATATTTCTACTAAAGCGATTGCCAATCAAGTAATTATAAATGAACTTCTTGTATTTTTTATTTATTGAATTTTCCCCTATTGCTTCTGAACTGAAAATGCAGTTTTTACACCACTTACATTTATCTTACTTTATTTTTTAATTTAAACAATTACTTACAGGACTTTCTAAGACATCGGTCCTTCGTATACTTCATGAACACAAGTACAAAAGTTATAAATATGGTAACCATTAGCAGCTTCTTCAAAATGATTTTGAAAATAGAAGAGTGTTTTGTGAAACAGTAATGAACAGAATTCATGTAAACGACGGCGACGTTATTGAATCGCATACTGTTCTCTGATAAATGCACGTTTCGTTTAGTTGAGGCAGTAAATTCTCAAAACGTTAGGTAGGTGTGTTTCTGTTCCGTTTTCCTTAAATACTATCCCTTGTTTCCCGGATCCTAGGTATTGGTCAACAGAGAATTTCAAGATACACATACCTACACTGTATTGACAATCTGTAAATACTTGGTGTGGTATTCTAAACGGCAAGGTTATAGGACCAATATTTATAGATGGTACTCTAAATAGTACCAAATACTTGCATCTATTACAAGTGCAGCTACATCAAGCACTAATAGATGCTGATATTAATATGCAAAGGCGGGACATTATACTGGGGGGGGGGGTGCAAGTGCGCCCCCCAAATTGTTCAAAGACAACAATAAAGAAAGGTCATTTGTAATTTGTACTGTAAATTAAAGAAGTTTGTAACTCGCTCATGAGGTCAATGCATTCAGTAGCTGGATGTTGTACAAAAGTTTAAATTAGTTTCAATAAATAAAAATCTTTTTCTCGAAGTGCACCCCATCCTAAAATTTCTGGGTACGCTACTGGAAAGAAGGGGCACTATCAATTGGCCTCGGAGATCGCTAGATTTGTCCCCAAAATATTTGTTTCTCTGGGTTTATTTTAAAAATAAAATTTATATAGTAAACCCCGCTGAAAACGTCTATGTATTAAAACAGAGGTTAATTAATGAATGTCGCAACATATCTGTTCATTTTGTAAACAATTCCATTGCAGAATTTAATAATCGTTTAGCCTTCTGTTTCGAAATGCAAGGTGGGCACTTCGAAAATTTATCATAATGCTCGTAATTACTAGTTGTTGTTCCTATTTGTTTCATTTTCGTTATTAAATAATTCTTTTTTAACTATGAACATGTTTTATTTTGAGGTTAAACTTTCATGTGTTGCTAATTTCTGATAAAACAAATTAGCTAAATGTATTATAATGGGTTGCTTATATGTCCATATTGCATAATAATTGGACCTCACTGTATACAGATCGATGTCGGCTACTATGAACATACGGACATCCTTGCACCATGTACGAAAGTCATAGTTTTACACTGTGCAACTTGATTTTTTTTTAATATTAGAGCACTTTCCGTACAAACTTATATTATTAAAATAATCTGCCATTAGTGGTTAAAAATATTACTCCTCCCTGTGGGCCTCCATGACGTGCACTTTGCCGTAGCGGGATATTCAAAATAAAATCAGTCGTATTCATGTAATGGTTATATATACAGGGTGTCTCTAAACCTAGTACCATAAATTTACCAGCCGCTTCCTGACGCAAAAATAAGTCGAAAATGTCTATAAAAATTTTGTCCTAAACCGCAGCATAAGGAAGCTACACGTCTTTGAAAATGGTGTTGAAAAACGGAAAACAATTGCATTTTAAAAACGGTTTGAGATAAAAAAAATCGAGATTTTGCAGGTAGCCTAACCTATTGAAGGTATACAGTACGAACACTTACTGTAACTACTTTTATTTTAATTTATTTTTCAATAAATTAATTTACATACAAATCCAGCATTCTAAATTGATTTTGGCTAAACAGAAAACCTGCATTTTATAGGAAACGGTTAGTTCAAGCGAGTTGAAACAAGAGTACCTTTCTTGTTAATTAGGCAACAGGGAATACAAATCTCTAAACTAAAATGGAAAAAAACAAAAGGTTAAGAAAAGCGGGTTACAAGAAGAAGGTGATAACCCCCATTCGGGCCGCCCCTGGTTAATTTACACAAAAAAAATAGTAGAAAGTTTATACCTTTAATAGGTTAGGCTGCCTGCAAAATTTCGATTTTTTACCTCAAACCGTTTTTAAAATGCAATTGTTTTCTCTTTTTTCAAGACCATTTTCAAAGACGTGTAGCTTCCTTATGCTGCGGTTTAGGACAAAATTTTTATGGACATTTTCGACTTATTTTTGCGTCAGGAAGCGGCTGGTAAATTTATGGTACTAGGTTTAGAGACACCCTGTATATAGGTATATAATACCTAGTACAATACTTAGGTACTTTATTTTATATTATTAAACCAGTTCAACTATTTTATTTGACAATAAATACCTACTCTAATTCTAATATTAAAAAAAGAACAAGCTGCATAGTGTGAAAGCATGACTGTTCGTATGTTACTAATAGGTAGACGACAATAATCTGTAGGTTGTATATTTTCGAGATTTTTGATAAAAGGACGATTAGTTATTTCTATTGTTTAAGATATGTGACATAAATTATGTTACAGTTAGTTTGTTAATGAAATAGTAACAACTATTTTTAGCGAACATTATAAGGAAACTGTTTATGCACAATAATCGTATTTCAATTAGACCTACATCAGATAATGTTTTTCAAGAAAAAAAATATGTATATTCTTGTTCCAACTCTTATACTTAATTATTAAAATAAATTCATGTGTTCCGCTTAACGGATATTTTTTTATTTCGAACCGAACCTCCCCCCCCCACATCAGGTATCTTTTTATTAGTTGTTGTGGTTACGACTCAATATTATTTATTGGTTGCCCGTGACCACGAAAAATTTTCAGTAGCTGCGTTTAACTACGAGGAGTTTTCACGATTAATGCCCGCTTTCTAGAAACAAATTTATGAAACCCATATCTTATCTAGCGAATAAGGCAATCCAATGACATTAGATCACGTGATCAAACTACGTAGAGGCTAATCAGCGCCATCCACAAGGGTCACGTGATACATCAATGCCTTCCTTATTGTCTGTTTATCTATTACCTACATAAGTTATGGGTTTCATAAATTTGTTTCCAGAAACCGGACATAAATGACAGATATGTTATGAACCAATAGAATATAAGAGAGTTCTACCGTGACCCGGACCGGGCGAAAACGTGTTTTATAGTGCAAGCAGGTAAAACGCGAATAGTGTTTTCAACAAATGCTGTTCTTGGAACAGCAAAATGAAAACCACTTTTATAAGGACTTCTGACTACAGGGGCTCCCAATCTCCTATCTATCCTGAACCCATAACAAAAATCCCAATCATGTTTGCAAATAAAGAGCAGGCTATCATCATAGATGCAGATGAAGGTCTCAAACAAATATATTACCTACATTAAACCAGTAAAGTATCATCAGTAGCCCTTTCAATATACGCTTTGCGTCAAAGATCTCCAACAACCATTGTTACATATACTTATCCGACAAAACTATAGTTGATAAATGATACTATAACAAAAATAAATAACAATAAACCTGAAATAAATGGTAATAAACTCGAAATTCGTAGACTAGTCAGAGAATAATTCTCTCAAACGTATTGCCGGTGTAATCGATCAAGTACCTATTTAAATAAATTGACCTGAAATTAATCTCATCGACAAATTTTCTCAGAGCAGGGATCTCAGCGAGGTTTTCCACATCATGGGTTTTCGAAGACAAGTATACGTTTCGGACAGTAACAAATTGGTTCCAACTTCTACCTTATAGTGACCATTGAAGAAACGGCTTACAGAATTTTCCACAGCATCGAGACTATCACATGTTATATATGTAAATAAGCGAGTCATATCGCAGGGAAATGCTCCATTAGAGAACAACCCACAGAAATAGAACGTGGGTATAGGTAGGAGGTATAACAAGACACAGACATAAGCAAGGGCCCTTTACCATCAAACATATTGATTCAGAAATGGTTCGGATTATTTTGCGCCACCCATTACATACTTGCTAGTAATAAACTTTATATCAAATTGTCTCTTCGTGATTCATTTCTCAACATACGGGACAACTAGATTACTACATCTGTTTTAAGAAATGCATTGCAGCCAATCAAAATATATTTTTCAGCCTAAACTAAGGCAGATACCGAAATCGAACAAGAGACAAAAAATATTTGAAATAAGAATGTCTCTCTGTAAAAAAAATTTAAAAACTATTGGCCGAACTGTTAAAAAGATATGAGTTTCTTTGACTGTGGATGATCAACCTTTGACCACTTATGTGACCCTCCTGAACAAAAAAATTATGTCAAAAAACACCTTTTTCCAGTAAAGAATTACATCCCAAATTTCATCCTAATCGCTAAAAACAATCTTTCGTTATTTAAAAATATAGAAATTTTTTGAAGATCTTTGGTGTTGAATAGCGCTTTAAAACGAAGCAATTTCGGATAGAGGTAAGTTGCGTTAAATCGTCTTATTTTGATCCCCGGAATCTGTGGTTAAGCTATGGCACCATATTTTAGAGGCACCCTGTATAATGCTGCAATGTGCAACATTTACTACTATTATTATAAATTCAAAAGGAAATAATAGTTATTTTTTATACAAAACGATAAAATTATATTTTATCGACAAGCGGAAAGTGTTAATTCACGAGGGATGAAATCGCGAGTGAATTAATTTTCGCGAGTCGATAATTAAATTTTATCGTCGTGTATAAAATTCTATTTTTTTCTATAGCAGATGTTAAAAAAATAAATTAAAAAAAACAATTTAAAATTAATAATAATAATAATAATAATTATTTATTGTTCGTTAAATGATATACAGTTGTGAACACGTCAATATTAAAAGAACAAAAGCACATATTGTCTAAACAAACAAGTAATTAATGACATATATTATAAAATTCATTTTGCGCATACAAGCAATTTTGTTTTAACATTTTCTTGATGTGGTTTTTGAATTGTTTCAAGTTGAGGTTACGGACAGTAATAGGTAGAGTATTGAACAATCTAATACCTGTCAACATGCGATTCGATTGCGTTAATCTATGATGCGGTACAACAAGATTATGTCTATTTCTAGTATTATATTCATGTTGGTGACCATGAAGGTCATATTTATGCAGATTCATTTTGACATAACATAGTTTTTGATATACAATTAAAGAATACAATGACATAATACCAAGTTCCACAAACAGAGGTTTACAGTGGTCTTTCTTTGGCCTACCAGTTATACAGCGGACGGCTGCTTTTTGTAAAACAAATATTTCTTTAAGACTATTCTCACATGCACTGGACCAAGCGAGGAGCCCGTAGGATATGATGGAGTGAAACATTGCATAATAAGTTTCAAGGGCAGTTTCTTTACTGCTTGCTTGCATAATTTTGCGAATTGCAAAAACGGTTGAGGAAAGCCTACCACAAAGAGTATTTACATGTTTTTTCCATGACAGTTTGTTATCGAGTTGGACTCCTAAGAACTTGATTTGATCACACTCGCTTTCAGGCACTGTTAAAGAAAACTGCATTGACACTGTTTTAGTGGAGTTTAAAATTAATTTGTTGGCATTAAGCCACACTTTGGATTTATTTAGCACTTCATTTTGGAGCATATTTACATTATTGGTGTTTTGATCAATCACTGTTAAAGTAGTGTCGTCAGCAAACATCACAGTGGAAACGGCACCAGTAGCACTTGGAAAGTCATTTACATATATTAAAAACAAAAGTGGTCCAAGTATAGAGCCCTGAGGCACACCTTGGCATACTTGGATTTCTTTGCATAATGTATTATTTAGATAAACCATTTGAGTTCTGTTTTGTAAGTAAGAGGCTAGGATGTTTGTGATTCTTCCTCGGAGTCCATAGAATTCACATTTTTCTATTAAAATATCATGTGACACAAGGTCGAAAGCACGACTGAGGTCTACAAAAGTACTCTTTACACAATCTCTGTTTTCGAAAGCATCGGTGATGGTATTTACCAGCGCCAATATAGCATCGGTGGTTGAACAGTTTTTCTTGAAACCATACTGGTTTTGTGATAGAATCTTATTGCGAATTTAGAATTAGATTATATTAAACCCGAAAATCTCAGTAGCAAAGGTTTCCATTCGGTTTTCATGGAGTTTCCAGAAAATTAAACTACTTTATCTATCCTTGCGGTTAAAGTGTTACTTTATCTACCCTTGCGGTTAAAGTAATACTTGATCAACTATTTTTAGTCGAACAATGCACACTTTAACATCTGCTATAGAAAAAACCAATATTTTCGTGAAAGTGGCATTAAAGGACGTCGGAAATGGTGTTGCTAGGGAATAGATACCTACTTGGCGTTACAAATAAATATTATACCTAATGCGATATTTTTCAATCCATAAAAGATACGGTCTCAAATATGCGGCCGCCGCCAACTGACGCGGTCATCTTGCCACGGTCAAGCGGGCACGAGGCAACAGGGCGCGAAAAATATCAAATTGCATAGTGTAAAAGCATGTCCGTATATTCCTGGTAGCCGATACCAATATTTTACTGTTTACCTGTGTTTACCTGTATCCAAAGTATTTCATAATAACTATTTTATTATTATATTTCTTGTGTTATTGTCTATGTCCTAATTATTTCATAATATCAGCGATAATAACCGTTAAAATTAAAAATAGTGTGAAAATATAGTAATTTAAATAGTCACTTTTTAAACGCATCAAATATTTAAAACTTTTAGTATTAACTTTTCTAATTAGGAATACTTCGCGCATAGTTGTCTCGGGTTCACTTGTCCCTGCGCCAACTAGTCTCGCGCCTACTTGACTGCGTCAATATGGCCGCGCCGAGTTGGCCGCGCCCACTTGTCCCATTTCGTAAAAGATGTTTAAAGTTCTTTCTTTTTCAGTACTGCAAAGTATGAATAAGAACCTCTTACAATCTGGAAGAAAACCCATAGTGTTAAAAATCAAGATGTAAAATTTCTTACCGATGCATAGGTTGTTAAAGTCAGTGGGCTAAATTTTCCAACAGTTAGAATTATAGGCTTCTGCATGCGAATCATGTTAATAATCATACTTTTCTTAAATTCTGAACTGGCTGATAACCAATCACCATTATACAACGATTGAGGTAAGTGTTTGCTCTGTAATTAAAGTCGTTATAATGTGTAATATAATTATTATTAGTAAGCGGATTTGGCATATTTTCAATTTTTTTTCCAGAATAATCTGTGGAAAATTGGAGTATTGACAAGATGGCGCCGGAGTCGCGCGTCGGTGGGAAACAGTGCGATAAAACCGGACGCAGCTGAAAACTGTAAAAGATGTAAAGCTATAGCACACAGTGGGCTTAAATGTGTTAAATGCGACACAGTGTCACATGTCAGTTGTGTTGACCTCTTAAAAAACATTAAAAAAATCGACGAAACTTAATGAACTGCTGTGAAAGTGCCGATGAAGCGATTAGTGACGTCCTACACATATCGTATACGGAAGATCTAAAAGGTAATCCCATTCCTATAAAAGGAGATTTAGAGCACATTAAAGAACTTCTTAAGCAAAAAGACTTAACAATCAAAAATCAACAGATCGCAATTACGGCGTTCAAGATCAAATATCGATAAAATCATCAAAAAATAATGTAAACATACAAGACATGCTAACCAATATGGAAATAGTGAGTAGAAATCAGGCCAAAGCAGGCGAGATGCGCGTCGACGAAAACCGACCTTCAAGGAAAACTACTAAACATGCGAAACCTCTAAATACCAACGATAACATTATATCGCAACTCGACAAGGAACAAAATAAACAACAATGTCATGCAAAATTTAATAAATTTGTAACAACCAGCAGGAGAACCAGACAACCAAGAATAACAAACGGTCTCGTATAAAAAAAATTCGAAACGGCCAACTACTAAAACTAGTCATAGGGTTGCTAGTCATAAGGGCAATCCAGCTGTGGTAACCTAAAAATAGTCCCCAAAAAAGCCCATCTCTTCGTCTCGAGGTACGAACTTCAAACCGCAGCAAAAACTCTAGTACAGTTCCTAAAATAAAACTTCCTCGAAGTAGAGTGCCTTAAAATACAATCAAAATATCCAAATTCATATTCTTCCTTCAAAGTCGCACTTTACCAATCAAAAATAGATGAAGCAATGAAACCAAGCACATGTCACGCAGGAGAAGTTGCGTGGCGAAGTTTTCTCAATTTTTTCAGTCCAGACACTCGAAACCTCCACCAAACTAAAAATAAACCTAAATAGTTCAAACTCGCTAGCACCAAACGAGTACGAAAGTAAAAAGGAAATCACAAAGGTAATGCATATAAATATTCAATGTTTAACAAACAAAATGTTACAGCTACAAACCCTGGTGGACGAGTTGGCCAACACTGACTTCATCTGTATCACAGAAACGTGGCTAAACGATTCAAATAAACACCTATACACCCTCAAAGGCTATAACGTGGGAAGCTCTTTCACGCAGGAAGCGCGCAAACATGAACGCTCGGCTATCTACATAAGAAAACACATAACATCAGAGGAGTTGGAGTGTACGACACCGATCTACATCGCGGGGGCCTGGGAGATATCATGTGTCCATATAAAAACAAAAATCTACAGACCTCCGGGGCATATTTTGCTGGAATTATTCTTAGATAAAATACAAGAACTACTCGAATTATTACCCAAGTTTAAAAATACAACCCTCATCGTCGTAGGACACCTAAACACCGACATCCGAAAAAAGACCCCGACAGAAGCCCGCTTGAAACAGCTGTTCCAAAGCTACGGATTACAACCTTCGACCCGGGAATATTACCGAGTAAGTAACAACTAAAAAAGGTGCATTGACAATATCGACACGAACATTATGAGAAATGTACAAGAAATCGTTTTTGACCCCGGTTTATCAGACCACACAACTCAAATTATTAAGGTAGAATGTAATCCGAGCCCCGACAATCAAAAGAAATACATTACCTACTAAACTTATAAAAAATGCTTCAAACACACTAAAATTCAAAATTTCACTGGCAAACGAAACTTGGTCCGCCCCACAGGTGGGCGACAAATTTACAAAATCCTTTGACACTCTGAAGCATCTACATGACCTAGCTTTCCCACTAGTAAAAACCAAAAAAATAAATGATGGGTCACGGATGAAATGAGAAAGGCAAAAAACAAGTTATTACTAATCCAAGACATACAGAGAGCAATAAACAACGCCGACAACAGAAAATTTCAACGAGTACTTTTCAAATATTGAAAATGACCTAGCAAAGGCTCTTCCTACTCCAGCAAGCAAACCTGAACACCTCTTAAACGTATAGTCATCTCCGCCCTCGAACAGCCTCTTCTTGACCCCAGTAACGCCCATCGAGATTCTCGAAATTATACAAAGTTTACAAAATAAAAAAACAGAAGATATCTACGGCATTAGTGCAAGCCTATTAAAAGAAATTGCCAACTGCCAGTGAAATTGGACTTCCCCTTGGGGATATTGTAAACGCATGCTTCAGTGAAGGCTATTTGCCGACAAAACTTAATCTATCAAAGGTCATTCCCATCTTCAAGAGTGGAAAAACATCTGAACCATCAAACTATCACCCAATCTCTATTGTCCCCACCCTCTCAAAGATCATCGAAGTTGCGTTTGTGCGTCGACTGGATACGGCTGGATACTAACAAATTCCAAGCTAATGGAAGAAGCTCAATTCGGTTTTAGGCGAAATCGGTCCACCATCGATGCCGTAATGAGCCTCCTGGATCCCATCTTCATGGCGCTGGAAAATGGTGACGCAGTAGGTAGCACACTAATCGACCTTAGCAAGGCTTTCGACTGCCTATCACATAAAATAGTAGTTGAAAAACTACCTTACTACGGAAAAGAGGCCAAACTTTAAACTTAATGAAGTCCTTCCTCACCGAAAGGAAACAAAAAATGTTTTATAATGGAAACCTAAGCACCGAAGGAGAAGTAACAAGGGAGGTTCCCTAAGGCTCTGTCATTGGGGTCTTTCTGCTAAGTATAAATGACCTGATTTATTGACATTCTCAAGCGGTACTTTGTTAAAATCCATGATTATACAGGGTGTTAGGTAAACATGCGGCAAAAATTCAAGGGGTTATTCCTCGGCCTATTCTAAGAATATTTTGTCCTATGATGATTTCTGAAAAACCCCTTTGTTTCGAAGATACAGGGTGAACAATATTTGCGACAACCATATTCGATATTTGTTGAATCGGTCGCAGTTGTTTACATTGAGTGACGTTTGGCTGTTTGACGTGTATTTAATAGTTAGTGAAGCCCTCTACCATGTATACGAACGCCGAGATGACAGACATGCATTTCATGTATGGACTTGCTGATGGCAATTCATTTCAAGCTAGACGATTGTACATTGAACGGTTTCCTGGCCGTAATATCCCCGACCGAAAAATCTTTGAAAACATTCATCGGCGCCTTCGTGAAACAGGTACATTGAAAAGAAATGGAGGGCCAGGAAAATTAATGACAGTAAGGACGGTACAACTGGAAGAGAATGTGCTGAACATGATAGAGGAAGATCCAAGTACTTCTGCTCGATCCCCAGACTTAAACCCCCTGGATTATTTCTTATGGGGGTCTCTGAAGTCATTAGTTTACGCTACTCCAGTGGAGAATTTGGACGAATTGCGAAATCGGATAATTGCTGGGTGTAACTCAATTAGAAACAACCCTGGTGTGTTTGAGAGAGTTCGGCACTCTATGACGAGAAGATTGAATGCTTGTATCCAGGCTGGAGGAAGTAATTTCGAACATTTATTGTAGATTGAGCAACTTTACATGTACTTTTTGATAATAAAAATATGTTGTTACTGTCGCAAATTTTGTTCCCCCTGTACTTCGAAACAAAGGGGTTTTTCAGAAATCACCATAGGACAAAATATTCTTAGAATAGGCCGAGGAATAACCCCTTGAATTTTTGCTGCATGTTTACCTTACACCCTGTATAAACAATAAATATTAAATAAAATATCGATTTTAACGGGAAATAATAAGATTTATTTGCTTTATACGTATTTCGGCATCAATATGCCATTGTCAAAAGCATATAAGATATTTAATAACAAATGCAAAATGATTTATACTATAGTAACTGCTTGATTCTTTTATTTTAACAATGCGTGAAGCAACTGGCCCCAGTCAGCCCGACGGAGGTCAGTTGCTTATCAGTGTTTTTAAAAAGATATTAATTCCAAAATCTTCTGTAAAGGAGAATCTAAGAGTTCAATTTGCTCATTCATTAATGGTATGTTGTTTTTTGTGTGTTTATAAATATCAAAAGGTTCTAAAATATTTAATTTATTTTTGTTATCAGAAAAGTGTAAAAATTTAATTGTATTATTAGGTGTTAATGTGTGATTTTGTTCTAACAAATGTTTAGCAAGGCAAATTGAGCAGCGTTGCCAATGCGATATTTTATTTAATATTTATTATTTATATACTATGAATGACCTGTCTAAGCACCTAAAACAATCCTATATGCGGACGATACCACGTTACTATGTAACGGTAATTCGAACGAAGACCTGACCTGTAAATTAAAGGAATCCCTTAATGAAGCCAAAAAGTGGCTCATATCAAACGAATTAACCCTAAACGAAAACAAAACCACTTCAATAATGTTTTCTCTAAAATCCACTAACACCGTAGAAAAAAGCAGTAAAGATCTTAGGAGTACACATACACCAGTCAATCTCATGGCATACGCAAATGTAATAAACTCGCGAGTGCAGGATACGCGATACATAAATTAATGACATGGGGCGCGACCGCGACTGCAATTCAAGCCTATCGAGGCTATTTCCACTCAATAATGTGCTACGGTATACTTGCGTGGGGATCAGCACACTCCTTGAAAACATTTTCGTTTAAAAAAACGAACAGTACGCTTTCTGAACAGGGCCCATTACTGTTCACACTGTGCCCCTCTGTTTGTAAAACTTGGAATTAAGTCTCTGTATGCGGAAATAGTGTTCCAAAACGTAATATACTATATAAGAACACAAGAAAAACTTTACGGAACTTTCAGACATCCATGACCACGAAACGTGCTACCGCAATAACTTCGTGGATCCATGCCACTTCGTCAACTCGACACTTCGTCGACCGGTCTCTTTGGACACAACGTCGACTAGAGCGTTTGGACATTTCATCGACCGTGGTCACAACGACGACCGCGACGTTTGGACACAACGCCGACATAGGAGTTTGGATACTTCGTCGATTGTGCCGATTGTGGACACAACGTGGACTCCTATAAAAGGACGCTATATATGTCGCGGTCGTTGAAGTGTTCAAACTTTGCGGTCGACGTTGTGGCCACGATCGACGAAGTGTCCAAACTTCCTAGTCGACCTTGTGTCCAAAAAGACCGGTCGACGAAGTGTCCAGGTCCCAACTTGGTAATACCACCTGCAAAACACACAAATACGAGGACCAGACACATGGGAGTCCATTTGTTCAACTTGCTACCGAATAAACTAAGAAATCTCCAAGTAAAACAGTTGAGTAGAGCTAAAGGGACTGCTGACCCGAAACTGTCTGTATAGAATATTAGAAGATTTTAAAGATGTGATTTTAAGAAGAGCGTTGCTCTCTGCTTTGTGTTTCACGATCTCACGTGCCATATTTCAAATTTTTGCTATATGTTAGTGACTTCTATGCCCTCCCTAGACCATTCTTTGTACGTATATTTAATATTGACCTTTTTCATACATAATAATAAATTATTATGTCAACGAAATCAATAAAAATATTATTATTATTATTATTATTATTATTATTATTATTATATTATTATTATATAATAATAAATACATATTATTTGTTTTTGTATTCCTACTATACATTGTGGAAGAAAGGTATGGAATAAATTCATTATTTCTAAAACGATGACGTTTCATGAAATTTCCTCGAACACGTCGATTTTACTTTTGAAAAAGACCCTTGTTCGTATACCTGCGCATTTACGATGTTCATTTGTTTTCGCGTGATGACGTCATCGGATATTTTTTTAACGGAACCCCTATATTTTTTTAACGGATTCGTGTACAGCTCAACCTGCTGAATTCGAAAATGTACCCACTTTAATACTTTATTTCTACACCTTCCCGAGAAAAAAAAATAATTACCGATTCGTAGTAAGAACAACAAATTAAATCAAGTTACCTAAGAAATTGTTTCCGGCAGCTAAATAAAATCTAATCAGAATCGGTAAATTAACAAATTAACAATTAACAACCATTTCAATTACTGCCTGCAACAAAATGATCATAATTTTGAACATTTAATTAATTATTTTATAAAATTGTCATGTTGCTATTGTTGAACTGTTAATTTGTTAATTATTAATTTATTAATTTTTAATCTGTTAATTGTTAATGTGTTAGTTTCTCGATTCTGATTATATTTTGTTTAGCCGCCGGAAACAATTTCTTAGGTAACTTTGATTTAATTTGTTGTTCTTACTACGAATCGGAAAATATTTTTTTCTCGGGAAGGTGTAGAAATAAAGTATTAAAGCGGTATATTTTCGAATTGAGTAAGTGGAGATGTACACGAATCTGTTAAAAAAATATAGGGGTTCCATTAAAAAAATATCCGATGACGTCATCACGCGAAAACAAATGAACTTCGGAAATGCGCAGGTATAGAAACAAGGGTCTTTTTAAAAAGCAAAATCGACGTGTCCGAGGAAATTTCATGAAACGTCATCGTTTTAGAAATAATGAATTTATTCCATACCTTTCTTCCACACTGTATAGTAGCCTAGTTATAGAGTAATTATAGAGTAGTTATATGCATTTATTTTCAAATATGACACTGGAAAACAATGTAAAATATGCAAAATCCGCTGGATAATTATTACTATTCAACTACTTATGGGAACAGATGGTGCACTTACTGTGAACGTAATTTCATTACCAAACCAGCAATATATTCCCAATTGATACATGAGCGCTATTAAGTAGACGCATTGAGCTGCAAAAATGCCGCTAAGTATTGGAACCTAAAACAAACAATAAAGGTATTCAAATATTTAAAATTATTTAGTCCTAATAAGACTAACGCTAGACATCAGGTAAAGGCAAGAAACCAAGACAAATAATGTAGTCAGCACTTGTCCTAAGGCAACTAAGGTGAAAATGCTTTCTATTTTTGCACAAATCCTGAAACAAAGTTGAAAATTTATAATTAGAGTCACTTAAGAATACTTCTTTTTACTGAATAATGGCCTGAAGATGTCTTGAACATTTTCGCATTTCAAGTGTCATCTGTGTTTCTAACATTGGAGTTGTTTCGTAACAATTATTAGAAAGTTCCAGTTTCTCTAAGCATCTTATCCTAATTGTTTCAAAGGCATCTTGAAGAACTAGAAGATGTCCTTTAACGTAGATTAAAATAGTGCTAAACAAAGTATCGTGGCCTGTAAACCCGAAATAGGTATTCTCATGTAGAAGATATAAAAAAATCTAAAATGTATGTTTAATACTTACCAGCTATTTGGCAAGCATAAATAATTAAAGCAATCGACTGATAAATCAATCCTGATCCGCAAGATAATTTAGAATCTACAGAAAAAGGTATCCAGCTGTAATAAGGAAACAATTCCGTACAGGATACATTTCCATTTGAAAAATCTTCACTTGTATAATGCAGTGTGTATTTAAAACCCACTGCCAAATAATTTGATATAGGAACAAGATTAGCGAAAGCAAAGAATATATAGGTAATTCTACTGCTAACACTTTTAGCTTTCTGAAAATACAATCCTGGTTGGAAATTATTAACTTCCTTGTACCTAAATTCATTTTCCAAAATCTCCAACAGTTTTAAAATTTCTTTTCGTCTCCAGTAAAACATGAAAACTTTGAAGTTTGCTAACCAATGCGTCATCATTTTTCCAGTATGTTGCATTAAATGCATCATATTAGTATACGTGTCGCTTATCTTCAATATTTCTGTAGGCGAAAACATTACTTGACAAAAAAATATGCAAAAGCAGTTGTATGCCATAAAAATGAACCACTTTATAAACGATTCATTTTTATCAGGAACCCACATTGCTCCAAATTTTAGAACAAACTTATTAGCTGAGAAATAATCAGTAGGATAGCTGTTGGTATTCATGTTGAAACTAGAAGAATAATTTGTGTTGTTTCTTACATATGCCACTTAGAAGTTCTAAGTCTAAATATTATTCAAATTTATAACCGAAGTTTCAGAGAATAAAATTGTTAAATTGATGTGATACAAACATGCACGCTATAATTTGATTTGAATAAATTATTTGTTTGTTAGCTAACATGAGATTGTTGGCGAAGTCGAAGCCATATTTGTATTAGCGATATAAATAATACGGATAGGTAGCATGCATACCAAAATCATTATAAACACAATAAAATATACTAATTATAATACATTATATATTGTACCTACATAATATTATTTTGTTAGCAACTTTTTACTTCAGTCTATTTTAAGTTAATCAGATGAATTATTTCCTTAGTGCCTCAGTCTTTATTTCTGGTTAATTTATTGTTCTGATTGGGGACACTCACGGGACAAGAAAAAGTGTCCATAATAGAAGAGCGTCCTTATTATAGCTTCTATATAGTTTCGATCGGAAGAATTTTCAAATAGCTTGTTTAAAAATATAATTTAATTTATAAACAGTATACTTACCTTTAATGAATGTGAGATGAAATTGAGTTCCTAGATTCCTCTTTACGGACAATTTTGGAATAGAACCTGTCTTAAATGGAATCACGTAGTTACTGTATAAATCATTATTCACTTGTTCACTTGTTGTTAGGTAATACTTGATATTTTATTTAATATTTATTATTTATTATTTCTATAAATATTAGTACTGCCAGTAATAAATAGAACAAGGATAGTTATGCACTTAAAAGTTCTAAAATATGCAAGCATTTATGCAGTAAAAATATATAGAGATGCATTTTAATAATTTAAGATTTAAGTAAATATTAGCTTCTCTATTTGCACTTACATTATACAGGGTGTATCAAATATAGCGGATAATATTTACATTACGCGATACCTATTCGGTTGAAAAACAAGCAAAAAACTATAATACCAATTTGGGCTTAGACGATGAGCTTTTAAATTCTAAGTAGATAATTAAAAGACTTTAAAGTTAGCAACGCTGCTTAATTTGAACCCAAGCGGACAAATGCATTTATACTTACCCTTGGAGTAGTGTATGTTCGAAATCATTCATAAAGATTCGCGAGTTTAGATGCGTAGATTTGAAACAGTTAAAAAATTATCATAATAAGAACTGAAATAAAGTTTAATATTTGAAAATAAATTCTATTCTTAAGAAATGTAACATAAGCAAAAGATTAAAATAAGCTTAGAAACTAAAGATAACAATATAGCATCTGTGGCACGATCTGTGGGTGGATAGATAGTACTACAGTACAGGTCAAAGTAACTCCTCCCCACCAAGAGTCTTCAACGGTCTTAACGGCCTTGAAGCCTGGATTGCATTAACTCAATTGGAGTGTCAGCAATTCTAGCAAATAAATAATTTGCAATTTTTTCCTTCAAGAAGTTACGTCTTACATAAATATACATTATAAGACTTAATATTAATAATAGAAGAATAATAATTATAATTATAGAGATGATATTAAAATAATCAATATTTGAGTATTCAATATGTTTTAAAGTATAAATTTAATTTTTTTTTAATTTAAATTTATTAAATAGAACTCCATAGCGAATCTCTCCATTCCGTATAGAATCCATTCCATCCTCGTACATCAACATTATTTTTAGTTTTTGCATATATCCATAAATTATCATGAGTAAGAGGAACAATTGATTGTAATTCTTTCGGTTTAACATCCTTCAGTTTCAAATGTTGCAATCCACGGTCCGCCCATCTGCTTCTTTCAAAAAGTTTCACTTTGACCAACGTATTTTTGCTTATATCTCCTGCTGTTGGTAAATTCTCTAATCGATTAACACTTTCTGGAACAATCAAACTTGATGATGGAGTTACGCAGGCTATACCACCCATGCTGTGAACAGTGTTTAGGCCATCTATTGTGTTCACATTGAAATCCGCATTATCGAATACCAATTGAATAAATGAACCAGGCGATATAATGGGATTCTCCTGGACAACAATACTAGCTTCAAACCGTTGGATCTCATGATAGGGTGCGGAAAATCCTAACTTGTGCAGTAACATTTGAAGAATTTTGGACCCAAATTTTCTGTGTACGTAAGTACCTACTCCTATTTGAAGGGGTGAAAGGAAAGAGCGTGGTCTAGTTGCTGCCATAATTGCATGAGATATTTATGTGCATTTCAATTGATACTCGCTCAGGTCACCCTTCTTATTAATCATAATAATTTCTTGCAAAAGAGTAATGAGGGTAGGGGGAACAACACTTTCTATTTCATGAAAAAAAATTCCGATTTCGTATGTTGAAAGATTAAACTCCCGCGAACGGATATCTTCGCGTATTATCTGGGCAGCTTTTTGTACTATTCTTGTCCGTTCATCCTGTTCATTCTTCTTCCGGTCCTCATACCACGCCGAGGTTAGGATTTTATGACCTGTACCTAAGAAACATACTACGGTTTTCTTCTTCTTTGTACTCGCAATAATTATATTGTCTTGGTAATGTTCTTTCAGTTTTTTCACTATCGTTGGAACACTTGGCAAATAACCCCGCACTTGCTCCATAAGCTCATCTATTGAAAACTGGCACTCGTCACCACCTTCCAAAAATGCGTAAACTTCGTTCATACTTTCATCTATTTTCTCATCTGGCGGCTTACCTTTCTCCACCTTCGTTTTCTTTCTGAACGAAAAAAATTTAACAAAACATGAGTGGTAATACCTTCCCTCTTCTGCTACCAGATCAATGACATTAGCTAAACGCGTACCAATTTCTTTACCCCATTTGTCATCTCGCTGGTTTGCGGCTTTAACAATACTATTTTTTACCCCTAAGGTTTCGACAGTCACAACTCTCTCACGATATTTAACAGTCTTTCTCTGCTCTTTCTGTATAAAATCGTCGTTCGCGATCTGACCACAAAAAAAGCATTTTTTTTTAAATTCAAACTTTGTTTCCGTTCTCAATTTTTCTTTCACTGGTACTTCAGAGCACGTTGATCCACCTGCCTTAAGAGACTTTTGGTAGGTTTTAATACTTTCTTTTCTCGTGTAATTTTTTCTGCAAGCTGGATGCACTGTAACTACCATTTGGTTGGTCGCCCTTTCTTCAAATATCTCCCACTTCGTGTCACCCCTTGCCTTGCTTGCACTTATAAGTGTACTCAATCCCTCTTGCCGCACTTACACAAATTCGTTTGCAATGCAACGCTCACCACACAAAAGGCAGTATTTGTCTTCAATCTCCATTTTAAATGTTATGCACAAGTAAGCACGTGTTAAAAGCTAATGTAAAAAACATTTCCAATCACGCCACGGGCTTAGTCGCTACTACTACACTGAAATGACAAGCACTACTTGCGCGGTCATGCGCAACAGCCCATAGCGGTCGAAGCTCACACAGGATCATTGAGGACTTTTAGTATGTTAAACTACACGCCCAACTCAGCATCTATACCAAAATCCAGTTTTGTATCATTTTTTTCCCTATTTCCCGAAAAATAGACTAAAATGACTGTACTAACTGTAGTGCACACGAATAAAATACAATTTATTGCTCCTAACACCGTTTCCATGTTGCTGAATTGTTTTTCCCCAATCATTGGAATATCCAAAAAACTTAGCAACTCATCTTAGTGATTATATCACTCATATATTATAGATCAATAGAATTTAAGAATTTTTAAAAATGAATCAATCACGGCGGGAATTCTCGGATTCGATTTGGTGTTTCGGTTTGCTATTGGCTGTGATACGATGGTATCTGTAGCAACCGTACATAACAATAGTTGATTTTTTTTATAAATTAATTTTTTCAAAAGTCACATTTCGAGCAAAATGAACTTAAAAATTCGTTATATAATCGTGACAAATATCATTCGATCACTTTCGTATATTCTAAACACTTTTCCCTCTTTCTATTCTCAATTGATGTTATATCATTAGGAAATATCCCTCGAGCACAGCTCTCGGGAAATTTCCATGGCAACATCAATTTCGAATAGAACGAGATCAATTCAAAAATCGGAGGGACAGAATTGTTTTACGATGGAAAGTTGCATGAAAAGCTGTACCAATACAACTACAACCCATACTTCCAAAACCCTTCAACCCAGAAAACGTACAAGACTAAATAGTTCTCCAACTGTTTATGACACCATTAGGAAATGTATTTATAATTTCTGTTTGTTATCACACAAGTGTAAAAAATGAATTGTAGGTATTATTCGATGTCAATAAGTGATTGGGCATTCTAATAAGTGTTAAAGCGTAATTTGATTTATATACCTACTTATAACAACGCATATATGTTCTTTGTGTCTAATATTGAAATTTCTAATTGATTGACCTATAAATAATAGATGTAATACGTTACAATAAAGTATACGATAGATAACCTTTAATATTTGATATAATTAAATAAATCCAATTGTTCCTAGCTCACGAATCCCAATTCTATAATCCATGACCAAGAACTAATTAATAAAAACTTTACAAAATCAGTTACAAACTGTACAGTAACAAAGAGAAAAAAAATGATATATATCTATATTTGAAAATTTAAAGAAAGTATTCGAGCTGAACAGATAGAATAGAGGTAGGTACCCACCGTGGCATAAAATCTCAATCATCAATCCTGTTGTCTTTCCCACATTACAGCGATCATAAAAGCACGTTATACGAGCGTTTTAAATTTTCGAGCATTTTTTGCTTTGTGCCAGCTTTGTGCTGAACTTTTATACACAAACATTTTTAACAAACATGGCGGAGGCCGTTAAAAATTATTTATTTTCTGATTTTTGTATTTGTTACTTTGAATAATGGTGTTATATTTTAATAGGACGTACTGAATTGCAAGGTGAATAGATTCCATCATGTTAGAATTTAATATATTATAGTAGGCGTGAATTCTTATTTGGGTGTTACAACTCATGATAAAGTTTCACTACGGGATTAAAATGGTTGAATATATCATTTATGATCATTTTAGAAGGGGGGCCAAATTCACTTTGGTGGTGGGGGTTAGGGGGATCGACTAGAGCGACCGCGTGTTTCCGCGACAGCAGTTAGCACGCGGCTATGGGGATTTTGAGTGTTTGCTGTTATTAAAATTTAATTTGTGAACCATTTTATATGCCTGCTTGCTACTTAATGTGCTAGTTAAGATTTTAGTATTAAGACAATCGATTTTTATCGCCCGAATTGATAACCTAACCCTACTTAAGTACGACGCGTTCGACTTCCTCGAGTTTTTACAGGTAACGTAGAGTTGAATTCTAGATTCAAGAAACTTACATGATCGGTTTCAACAGATATCTAATAAAGTATTAATTTTCAATAATATGGATTACGAACTTTGTATCATTTGCCAGAAGGATAAAAATGAAGCCTTGAAGTGCCCTGCTTTGGATCGAAATTCTGCTGCAGTTAAAAAAGTTTATGATAATTTTCTTGGAGATTGGAATCTATTTCGTAACTCAGATATTTACTTTGAAACAGCATTGCCAATTTTAGATTCCAACGTTAACACCTTGTGCAATAATAAAGCCAAGTGGCACAAAAACTGTCGACGGGAATTACGCAAAGATAAACTGGAACGAAAACTGCTACATCAGAAGACAAATAACAACAATAACGTATCTTGCAGTGTTGAGAATAATAGAAGATGCGATAGATCGCATTTAACTAATAGTTGTCTATTTTGTAAGAAGCCAGGATGTAAGCGTAATGTGCTCCATTCATTCCAAAAATCGAACTTACCGAAGAACTTCGTAAAAAAGCAATTGCTATGAATGACGACAATGTATTGACACAAGTGTCTGTAGGAGATGTAATAGCAAACGAGCTTCAATACCACACCTATTGCTTGGTACACTTTAACCGCAGGTTCGAAAATGCATCCACCAGAAAATCCAATAACACCGAAGATCAAACGGCTTCTGTGGGAAGTAGACTACTTGAAGAAGTATTGAGTGGTATAGAGGAGGAACTTGCTGCCGGAAGAACTTATTTTCCTTTAAAATTAGTCTACGAGGAAATGAGTGCAAGAGCTCTCACATATGGAACAGCTCCAATTAATAGAACCAGACTGAAATCTGCCATTCTGGAAAGATTTGATCCTCTGCTGAAAGAGGAAATTGGCTATCGAAACGAAGTCATTTTAGTCTGCTCCAAAAGTATGAGAGATATGGTAAACTCTTGTCTGGTATCAACCAATGCTTCCGAGGACTATCGTAATCTCTCCAAAGCAGCTCTAATATGTCGTCGTGATATGTCTAAACACAAAAGTTTTGACTTTCTCCAAGAAGCTTTTCGAAACAACTGTCAAACGGATTCCGTATGTGATACCCTAAAGTATCTTATAGGTTTAATCATGTATGGTCCCTCCCACGCGGACAATTTTGAAAATGAACAAGCCACTTTAAGTATTTGTCAATTAATATACTTTAATTCACAAATTCGAAAAAAATATGAACCTCCATTACCAATTTATTTAGGACTTCTTGTTCACTCCAAATTTAGAAGTGCTTCGTTGGTAGATGAACTCCATAGACTTGGCCTGGCAGTTGATTATAACAGAGTCAAATACATTGAAAGAATGATGGGTCATTCAGTTATACACCAATTTAATTTAGAAGATACCGTTTGTCCAACAGAGATGCGAACTGGCCTGTTCACTGTTGGAGCAGTTGACAACATAGACCATAATCCATCGGCACGAACTTCCAAAGATTCGTTCCATGGAACTGCAATTTCCCTATTTCAAGCACGAAATCGCTTAGATGAAGGAGAGAGAAGGCAATTTAGTGCTTTGCGTAATCCACCTAAACAACTTAAGTTGCCATATTCTTTCACAACTCTACCTTCCACGGCTATAGTTTCCAGCAAAAAATTGCAAATTCTGGCGGATAATACATTACTAACAAAAGAAGATCTTGTGGAGCAGCTGAAAAAAGAAGAAGAATGGGCCAAATTAGTTTCTTTACAGATAAGTGACGATTCCACAAAGAAAGATTTCAATCAAAAAATAACTTGGTCATCATATCATGGACGCCAATGCAGCGAGGCTGTACCGTGTATAAGTGGATTATTTCCTTTATTCACAGAATCATCCACCGATCCTCGGATGATCTTGCATGCGATGCATATTGTGAAACAGAGTGCCAGCTACCTGAATCCAAATCAGGTCCCCGTTATCACTGGAGATCAGCCAGTATATGCAATCATGAAGAAGCTGCAAAGGGCTCATGAGTCGGTTAAAGGAATGATAGTCATGCTTGGGGGGTTCCATACCGAAAAGCATTGTGCTAAGGCAATCGGAGATCTGTTGCAAGGATCAGGATGGTCTCACGCTCTAGTAGAAGCCGGTATTGCCAACTCTGGAACAGCTGACGGAATTCTTAGCGCTGTCCACGTTACCTAAGCAAGGTTAAATTTCGTAAATGCTTGTACATATTTATTTATATTATTACTTTTACGTTTCAGATATTCTCATCAGGTAACTTACGTGGCACTACAAATGCTATTACATGAAGCCTACCAAGAGACTTCTAAAACTGACTTCGATACATGGTTGAAAGAAAGATACAAGTACCCAACCTTTGCTTTCTGGAATCTGGTAATGAAGTACCAAGCCATTATGCTGGCATTTGTACGTGCTCATCGTGAAGGAAATTTTAATCTGTACGTCGAAAGTTTAGAACATATTGGACAACTGTTCTTTGCTTTAGACCACTACCATTATGCCAGGTTGGTCCCAATTCATGTTGAGGACATGAAGAGACTACCACAATCAATTATCAACGAATTTTTAGACGGAAAATTTGCTGTTAACAGGACAAACAAACGTTTTTCTTCGATAGCAATAGACCAGAGTCACGAGCAACTTAATAAACAACTGAAAGGAAGCGGAGGAGTTATAGGGCTGACACAAAATTCTAAATCTCTTATAAATTGGTCCGTGTACAGCCCGGAAGTATCAAAGCAAATCGAGGCTTTTAAAGTAGCGTCTAATGTGGAGATGAATGAAGAGTGTGATTTCTTTCATCACGACGAAGGTCGAAAACGCCAAGATGATTTTATTTCCGATGTAAAATGCATGATTGATGCAATAAAATCAAACGGAAATCCGTTCCATGAGCCGGGGCAAGATCTAATAAGTTTAGAGGGTCAAATTAGCGAAGACAATCAATCGGTGTCTTATCGAGAAAAGCGGACGGCAACAATATCAGAGATATGTGAAAGAAGTTTTAGTTGACAAGACAAAGCCTTTTGATGATCCGTTAAAAAAGAACAACTTTCTTCTCTTCAAAGCACCGAAAAAGAAAAGGGAGAAGCAAAGAAAAATTGAAGTAGTCAAAGCAAATTTGTCTGTATTTGGTAAAATGTTTGTTTCGATTCAATCTCGTAAAGGTAATATTGACCAATTTTTTGAACACGAAGTTCAAGGGTTTCCACCTTCAATTGCTGATAACACCGAGAAGATGTATCATTCCAAAAAATCAGATATTATTGACTGTCTACGAAAAGAAGTCGAACTAGTTGATTCAACAGACGTTCCAGACATAATGGAAAATTTTGATGCAGTAGTGTTGGATGGGGGTGCATTAATTCATTCAATTATTCCACGTTCTGGTCTATCTACGTTCGAAGAATACGTTGATTTCTGCTTGCTTAAGTATATTTACGGAGAATTTCAGAAGACTTGCCAACTACACTTGGTTTGGGATAGTTATTGGGAGGTATCTATTAAGGACGGCACTAGAGAGAATCGTGGTACTGGAGTAAGACTAAAGGTAGGTCCAACTGTTCGGCTCCCCAAAAACTGGGCTCAATTTCTCTGTAAGTCTGAAAATAAAGTAGAGCTGTTTCGATACCTCAATGAGGCTGTTATGAGAAAGCTGGAACCTGAAAAGAATTGTGACTTCTATGTTACCAACGGGGAAAGTATTCAACATGTTGGTTCTGGCCCTGATATTCTGGCTAAATGTGACCACGAGGAAGCCGATACAAAAATCGTTCAACATGTTCTATACGCTTTACAGGAGGGAGCAAAGACGGTATTAGTAAAAACGGTGGATTCTGATGTCGTTATTATTCTAATTCACCATTACATTCTTTTCCAATCGATTTCGGAAGGATGTACGATTTCGATTAGATTTGGTACCGGAAAGAATATAAGAAGAATCGATGTTAAGCAGGTGTGCGATGCTTTAGGGCCGGATCGTACTCGGGGACTATGTCTTTGGATGGCTTTGACAGGATGTGATTCAACATCTTCATTGAGGGGAAGGTCCAAACGAACTGCATTTAACGCATGGAAAAAAAGTCCTGAGACATTGACTACCACCTTTTGTCAATTGACTGATCAACCCTTCACAAATCTCACTTTGGAGTCCACCCATTTTAAAGAATTAGAGAAATTTTTCATTAAGGTGTATGGAGATGGTGCAGACACAATTAACGGTCTGCGGAAGGAAATATTTTATCATCGAAATCAAAATCCTGATATGATGCCCCCAACCCAAAATGCTCTTCTTCAACACTGTAAACGAGCTATTTATCAAATGAGTATTTGGGTTTCATCACACTTGGCAAAAATGAATGTTCCAGACCCATGCGACTTTGGATGGAAAAAACAAGAAAGAAAATTATTACCAGTATGGATAACTATCCCAGAAGTCAGTGCCGCCTGTCAAGAACTAATCAAATGCGCCTGTAAACGAAATTGCGCTAACGCTTGTAGCTGTAAAAAAAATAATCTACATTGCACAGCTCTTTGTAAATGCCCTTGTGAAGTTTAAAATAATATATGTTTACCAAAAACAAAGTTCATGTTTCTTTATTTGTTACAATAAAATTTGGTTCAAAGAAATGCGTTCATATTAAAATTTAGCTTCCCATCCCCTTCTCCTAATAGGTGTTCTATCTACCATGGAGGATCACAATAAATTTGGTTTGCTGGTATTAGTAGTATTTATAATAATTAAAGCTATTGAGCCTCCTCATAGTTGAATTCTCAGTAAATAAGCAATTCAAATACCATTATTACGGGGTTGGTTATCCTGCTTACAAAATCGGGGGGGGGGGGTTGGCCCCCCTTCTTAAATTACTTATAGTGGTCCAATGAAACTTCCTGGACGGTTGGTCAAACTTTATCATGCGTTGTAACTCTCATTGTAATTTTTAATGGTATTTCACACCTACTATTAACAATTAAAATTTTACGATTCTATAAGCTACCAAAAACGGAAATATTGACGAACAAATCAGAAATTCAACCAGTGGAATCTATTGAATAATTTTCTCTTTAAGAAAATAAATTTAGTTTTCTTTCAATTTTTACATTTTGGATAAAAATCAGAAAATGAAATGGATTAAGTGGAGCCATCGTATAATGTATCTTGAACTAAGCTTTCTTAGTGCGCGTCTTAAGATATAGCGGTTTTATTGCAATGGAGGAAAACCAATTATATTTATTTTTAGAGAGCCCGGAGCCAATCAATATTGCATATTGTACAAAAAAATGCATTGCTAACTTGTGATGCTATTGATTTTTCATCCTACAGGCCATTTCGCTAGTCAACCTGTTTCGATATATTTGGCGCGAAATATTCAAAATATTTCAAAACGTGTGACGTTTTTCCCACAGTGGCTGAACTGTTAGACTAGCAAAGTTACCTATCGTCGCGTCGTTCATCTTGACATTTTAAAAATACATTTTCCTAAAAAATCCCATTTTCTTTTGAACAACTGCACAGATCACATTCAAATTTTAGAATATAATTATATTTGGTGAGCCCTCGGGCGGCAATAACAAATTATTATGTGTACCTATACGTTACAACTTTTTTTTCGATGTTCACGGTTTTCAAAACCTAATTTCTATCATTATATCAACAAATTTCACTATGAAACTCCTTTATTGCCTCCGTGGATATGTCGGTTTGTGAGTTTCATTTAAACTGCAATATTAATTTCTATTTATGATAATGGGGTTAACAAATAGGTATGTTTTTGTCTGTGGCGTTATCTCTTGGTTTTCATCTCTCGCGACGACCTCTTACGTGTAACATAAGCAAAATATTAGCTTTTTATTGTTAAAAATTGTTTGTCGATGTTTGTAAGATATAAATTTTACAGTAACAGATCGATTTTTTACCAACTTTAAAAAGCCCTAATCGATGGCATCTTTCTATGTCTTGACGCTATATATCAACTTTTAACGTTTTGATGAACAGGTCCAGAATTATATCTTCAAGATTTTCACCCTTGTTCTTAGCTATTCCAAAAATATTTAAATTGTTACTTCGAGAGTATTGTTCTCCCCTTTCATACAGTTGTATAACTTCACGTTTGCGGGTTTTAAAACAGATTTTTCATCTCTACGATATCATTTACAAATTTCAAGGTTCTGCCCCAGTTCACTTAACCTTATGTCTAGCATGTTATTAATTGTGCAACAAGGAGAGAATACGCAAAATGACTAGCAGGATAACTAACTTCCGAAATTTAATGTGCCCATGACTACTTGCACATTTACAACACTTACATATCTAAGAATCGGTCTAGGACAACTGCTAACAGCCAAAAGGGCGCGGAGAAGTGGCCGCCGGGTCATGTGGCCGCCGCTCAAGTGGCCGCCAGTACAAGTGACCGCCGCTCCAAGTTTGTAGCTGCTGTTGACGATGGAATAAGCAATGCAACTAGCTAACTAATAAATACCAATATTTATGGTTATTAGCAAACCATATACAGGATGTTCGTTTCTCCGGGAAAATGAACGCCTCCCATATTTGGTATAGGTACCTACATAATGAGCAGCATAAGCTCCATAATTAATTAAACATTTCTATGATCATAACTCAATGCCTTAACCTTAACGCGAATTCTGAATTTGGCCAAAACTTTATGCTCAAGGAATTTGAAATATTTCTTTACAGGCGTTAGGGTAATAATAAATTACAAAATGATACATTTTGCATTGCATTGCAGTTGTTTTTTAGTGAACCCTAAGTATTGCGAAAATCGATCCTCGGCGGCGCGGCGTGGCCCCGCGGCCAGTTCGCTGGCGGCCCACTCGGCGGCCAGTCAGCTCGGTGGCCAGTTGACTCGGTGGTTAGTCGGCACGGCAGCCAGTTGCTCGTAGCTGGTTGGCTTACGACCAGATGGCGGTGGCCAGATGTCCTATTTCGTCTAAGGATACCATAAAGTTTCTATCTATGTCTCGTTACTAATTTTTATTTCTTTATTTATTTACTGACTGGTAACTATTCAACTTCAAGGCTAATAGTACCTACTGGTACTATTACATTAAATTGGTTAATAAAGAAAGTTTTTAAATTACTCATCTGTTCATTTTCACGTGCTGTTGTAGGTGAGTTGTGGCAAATTTTGGGTGGGCTCAATAGACAGTGTTGAATCGAATCGCATGTCACACTTGGACCTTTCTTCTCTTTCGATTAAGTATTCGTGAGTGAAAGAAGTACGCATACTTACTGTTCAATCTCTGAGCAGTTAAGATTACCTTTGACTACGAGTAGTATTTCCAGGACTATTCAGTGAATCAAAGCTGTTTTTAAAATCACATAAACACCTGTTTGCGCCCAACTGCCCTTGCATCCAACCGTCCCTGCGCCAACCAGTCCTTGCTCCAAACCGTCCCTGCGCCATAACGTTCTTGAGCTAAATCTGCACAAAATCGTCGTTGCTTGAAAACGGTCCCGCCTAGATGTATAGATCCTATGGTTGTTCCTTAACTTTCAGGTTTTGTGATTTGGATTATCTTCCACAGAGAATATTGAACGAGTATTCATTGAAGAAATACACTCGGGTGTGATCTCATTTACTTTGCGGCTGGTCCGGACCACTGCACGCGTTTCTAGTTATACTTATTTCTCCATAACTTCATAGTTCGCATATGCCGCTAGAGCCAGCCCTGACGTTTATGAAATTCACAACGGGTGACAAAAAGAGATAGCATTTTGTACCCGCAAAATTGGAGTTCATCCCATCCGAGTGTAAGTAATACTCCTTGAATACGCTTTCTTTCAATGCCATTAAAAGAAGAGTTAGGTAAGGCTGTGTAGAGATGTCGACGGTGGCCATATAACGCGGCTTATTCTTTGATTGAAAAATTTGGTGCTTACTGATTTTTAACCTGTTAACGTTGGTAAATTTTTAAATTAGGTAATATCTTTTCGTCGAATTTTAAAATGTGTATAATAAACTTAAAAATTGCTAAC
This sequence comes from Hemicrepidius hirtus, assembly GCA_963082805.1. Taxonomy (NCBI): domain Eukaryota; kingdom Metazoa; phylum Arthropoda; class Insecta; order Coleoptera; family Elateridae; genus Hemicrepidius; species Hemicrepidius hirtus. The sequence goes on from OY720165.1 coordinate 10,211,660, forward strand.
AACGTTTGTCATTTTCAACCTTCGAAATTTTCTTTAAATAAAAAAAGGAAGTTTGAAATTGAGTTTGAATAATCAGTTTTGGTGATTATTAATAATTTCAAAGATTAATTGCAAAGAATGGAGACACTTTAGAAACGGATTTTGCCTGTGGCATCATGGTCAATTGCAAATCATTACTCTGGAAGTAATAATTTCTCGAATCATTGCAACGCAATTCAAATTTGGTTAAAAGAAGCAAATATAGATAAAATATACTGTTGTTTAAATCAGTAAGTAATTGAAAAGGAATAACTCAAGGAATAACACTATTGGAGTTTTACACTGAGTAGTGGAGTGTTTATAATTTGTATGTGAGGGGAAGAGCTAGTACTGAAACTATTGGTGACTTTGGAAATGGGAAGTTATGCGAATTCTAGAGCTTTTAGTCAAATTTGAACCCCTTGTGGCTAAGAGTATAAAAAACGTTGCAATAGGAACCGCAGTGGACATGTTTGTTCCATTTCCTCAACAACTTATGAAGAAATAGTAATATTGCTAGATATCAATAGGAGATATCAAAGTTCTACAAATTTGATTCTTCACCCCATATGCTGTGTCTCATTGTTTAGTTGACTACGATTTTGTACTGTATAACTACCGAAGGAATTATCCAAGTCGATTATGTTGGATAGGTATAATCATCAGTTCAGTTGGTCACACAAAGAATCTATGTAAATTTTTAAAATATAACAGGGGTGGGTTCAAAAATATTAAGAAATACATGGATGATGTTTCCTGTTAGTACATTTTTTTTTAATTTACTTGGTGTAGGTCTGAAGAAAATTTTTGCTCCTGGCATCCAAACATCCAAATCCGGCGCTGGATGTGAGTGGTTCTTTCTTTCTTCTTTTACCTTTCTATAGAAAAATTAGTAATGTCGTTTCCTTTAATAACTTTCTCGCCAATCCTATCGACTGGGCTATTTAAGGTTTTTGTTTTACGAAAAAACATGTTTTTAAAAAGTGAAACTTTATTAAAACCGTACTAACAATCGGAGTAGCACATCTAGTGAGTAATGAGTATACCTACTTTACATATAATATATTTAATTACAATGACAATCAGCTACCTAATGTTAAATTGCAATTCTGCAGACTACAGCAAGCAAATAAATCTAATTTTATTTTAACAAGGCAGCAAAATAATATACGGAACTCGTTTGTAACAAAATTATAATCGAAAAACATTTTGGAATTCAAATTGATAGATGGATCAACCTATTAATCTGTTAATAACATTCATCATTCATTACTGTCCAAGGTGAAAAATCTTGGTCTATTAAACTTTAACCTTAATTTTACACAATTCTCTTTTTAATAAGTCTGTCGCCTGTCCGCAAAGGGAATAGCTATAATGGTCATTTTAAATTGTATCCAATCAGTCAGTGATTGATCAATAATATCGGCAGGAATTATTTGTGAAACGTAAAATATGCTGTAGCTAAACCAAAATTACACATTTCTAATTTTCTGAAGAATATTTACCTAGGCTAACTCGTTATTTGATATACCACATATTAATTTTTTTAAAGTCAATTAATTCATTTTATAATATAACAGAACATGTACTTAATGAATTCCTAGAACGGGAGTTATGTGGGAGGGAGTTTGATTCCTCATTAAAAACTCTTTTAGGAAAGACGTCTTTTAACAGAGTAACAAGGCAAGGTGGGCTATTAATTTTAAACCTGATAGTCGTCCTAAATCCAAATTAGTACTAAATCATTAAAAACAGTTAGCTGTATACGTACCTACTTGCGTGCTAAAATTAATTAAAAATGGTCTCTAAATAGTTACAATCTACCTGAATCTCTGTGCATTATGTCAACGATAGATACCTAGTCTTACTGTTGTATAGGCGTCTAAGAAAACTATTTTAATTCGATCTGTTTCTTATGAGCAAGTGCAACTGTCAGCTTCCTAGAAGCCTTGCTACGGGTCTTGACGGTTGCCACAGTACTACAAGTATTTTTAATGAGTGAATATGTCGTGTGCAGGAAAGCAATAAAAACTTAGTGGATCTTAACATGAGCGTCGATTTCAGTGTAGTATGTGTTTTAACGTTAATTTGGTTTGGGGGTGAGTAGGTACTTTCAATTTATGTATTTAATTCTTAAGATTAATTAAACACCGCATTTCTTAAGTACCTACAGAAGTAATTTACACCCTGTATATTCTACACATTTATTTTTATAAATAAAATACTATTGACGTTTTCAAGATTTACCTTGTTGGAATCCATAGTAAGTTATAGAAACAATTATAATATTAAATAAAACATCGTTTTTAACTGGAAATATTTAATTGTATTTATTCGTTTTATTCGTATTTCAGCCGAACTATCTAGGTGTAAAGCGAATAAATACAATTATGTCCAGTTGAAATTGATATTTTATTTAGTATTTATTATTTCCATATTTAATATTCCATTTGTTTTTACAAATAAACATTCAATGTTCCACTAAAATAACTCACAGCAATTTTGGAATAGATATCTTTAATAATAGAATCAAGTTGTTGCTATATAAATCATTATTCATTTGTTATTAAACATCTTATATTATGCTTTTGACAGTGGCACATTGATGCCGAAATACGTATTAAACAAATAAATCTTATTACTATTTCCCGTTAAAATCGATATTTTATTTAGTATTTATTATTTATATAACTTAATTAAATTTCCAAGTATTATTTTTAAATGAAATTTGAAAAGATTCTTTCGACCTACTTTGTGTATACATTTCTTGTATTACCTAGTCATTAAATAGTACCTACTTATAGAAGCATATCTAGCTACAGCTATCATTTGAAACCCTAGAATTTTCAGTCGAATACAAACTTTGCAAATAAAGGTTTGTGTTTATGCAAGTAAGTTTTCGTTTCTTAAACATGTTAAATATTTATCCAAGATTTTCGTAATTAACATTTATTTCTTCCTACGTATTCAGGAATATAGATTCTTAAATTATTAAGCAGTGGGGTAACTTAGCTGTGTTCCATTGGTCGAACGTATGGTATAGAAACTTCGGTTTTAACCCGATCAGAATTTATAAAGAACGCCCGCGATGGAAACGACCACGTGCGTTCGTTACATTATAAATAATACTATGAAACGGTGTGAATAATACATTTACTATTCTTTTTTTTATATTTGAAATTTATCAAAGAAAATAAGGTAAACATAAGTTGTTACACTCATAAACAACATAGCACTTTATTAGTAACATTATAATCATTTTACTAACTTATTTTCACCAAGCCAACGTTCTTATTAACACAGGCATTTAATTAATGTATTAGGAACCGTTAATTCAATTACACCTAAATTTCCCATCATCATCGGAACGAAATAAGGGCGAGAAATACTGACTGCACTTGCTAAGTTTGCAAAATAATTATAATGTTACTAATAAAGTAGTGGTAGCTTCCATAGCGGGCTCTCTTTATAAATCCTGTTCGATAGCGTACGCTCGATGCAAATATGCAACCCGAGGTTCCAGGGGCCTGGAGATAGTTCAAAGAAAAGTAAAACACAGAAAACATGCATTATCTGCTCAATGTTGTTTAAAGATTTACATGGTTTCTCTAAAATGCGTGTACAAAATGCTACCTATATTTCTGAGAGCAAAATAAGACTATTTAACTAAACCTATCTCTATACCCACCCTAAATTTTTTATTATTTAAAATATTAGCCATTTCCGTATGCATTTCCGATATCCTTTCTGTCATTCCATTTTCGAAGAGGTCGTATGATCTATTGTCAGCCCTGTTCGTTTCTTTAGCTAGTATTTTGGAGGTCGTTCAGTGAAAGTGATTGTTCTTATCTGTTTTCTTGTTTCGTTGACTTTCCCTGTCTGGTGGTGATCTTTCACTTGGAATTCTTGCTTTCTGATTTTGTTCTTATATTCTTGTACTTTTTTGTTGCTTGTCCCTTGTTGCTTTTTCCCTGTTTGCATCCTAATTTTTTCATCCTCTCTAACTATCCCACCTGTAGGGTTCCCTGTTAACTGTAGTAGCCTATTATTTTGGAGTTGTTCACTGTGTTCCGTGCGTATTTCATATATTTTATTAAAGTTTTCCTTTCTTCGAGAACTTGTTTTGAGTAGTCTTCATTAATCTGGATATTAAGTGCTTTTACGTTTTTTGAATCCTTCACTATTTCCTGCTTCTTGTTCCATGTTACTAGTTCTAGCAGTATTGGTCTGTTCTCATCTTCCTTCATTCCAAATCTTCTATATATATTATATATATCTGAAGACTACCCCATTTTTTCTCTTAATACTAATTCCGATTCGTTTACTTTATCTTCCACACCGTGTATGATAATTTTCGTTTTTCGTATCTCCTTTTCGAATAATTTGGTATATGAGTTTTGGGCATTTATTGCCGCCTTGAGTCTTCCAGTTTCCTTCTTTTTGTGTCAGAATTTGTTCCATTTTAGTAATTATTTTATTTAGTTTATTGCTCACATCTTCAGTTTTCATTTAATTTATTTAACTTATTATTAATCGCCTCTAGTATCTTTTCCCCATTTTAGGTACTGTTTTCCATCAGTCTTGCAATACTAAAACCGTTTTTGTAATAAATTAATAATTCTCTTCGATGGGGTCCTGCTTGCGCATCGTTTCTACTACTGCCTGGTAAAAAAAATTCACCTTGGCAACAGCGTTACCAAATTGTTCTATAATATATTTTCATTTTTTAATACTCTTCTTAATTTTTTTGAAAACCCCCCCTAATACAGAATTCTGGCTGCGCCACTGACCTAATGGTTCCGCTTTTTCTCTTATGAGTGCTGCTGTTGTTTCTTTGAGTGAGGTATATTTATTTAGGCTCTACTCCTACCTTAATTGCTGCTTGAATTCGGTTACTGCGTCCTTACTTGCTATAATCACGAACTTCTATAAAATATTTCACACTTAATCCCATTGAAAAGTAAAATATTCGCTGCGCTCAATTCACTGCCGTCACTTCTTCACTGTCTAGGACCTGGTCCAGCCTTTTTAATTACCTACATTTACTACACAGTAACATACATTTTTTCGTTTTACATTTTACCTGTTTGTTATAGATTATAAACAATTATTCAGCTGCTGTGTACAGTTCGCCCGGATCTAATACTTAAACACTAACAACTATTACGAGACCAGGATGCAAACCGGGCTGTATTGGTCTTTTGGTAGTTACGTAGATTCTCATGAACTTAGCCACCGCGGTCTCAAAAACGTAAAATTAGGTAACATTAATTAAAACCCGTTAATAATTCAGTTACCAGTATTTTAAGGAGCGATCTGTAATATTTTCTCCTATTTTTAATACTATTAATAATAAAAACATTTAACTAACAAAACATATTTATTATTAGATTTTAATTTTAAATTTTTAATTTATGAAACTGACCTTTATTCAAACAGAGTGCTATAGCTGCTTCTGCAATCTTCGTTAGTTAATGTAAATGATATATATTATTATCAGGAAATTAATTTTAGATGCAGAAGTTATTACATTTGCATATGTAATTAATTTTTTATGTAGGTACATCGTCAAAATTGTTATGCACAAGATCATAAATATGTCCGTTGTATATCATTAGTGTTTGGAAATAGTTAATTTATTGTATTTCTTCCCAACCGGGAGTAAAGTGCCACTTTGTTCCCTCGTTTTTTTTGTTAATAATGTGGTACTTTCTTTCCTAGGAAATGAAATAAAAGAAAGTTTAAATTTCATTTTTATTTATTAATATTAATATTTACGTTAATAGTAACAACATAAACAAACTCGTTTCCTTGATAACCGTCAGCCAACTTCAATCAGATAGCTGTACCGGCCATCATTATTTGAAAAAAAATATCATTTTCTTCTGTAATTATTAAGGGAAGAAAGTTTTGTATCCATCTCTGGAATAAACAATCGTTAAACCCTCGAATGAATTACTTACTACATTCTCGGGATTAAAGTAAATGTTTATTCCCTTGATGTATAATGTATAAGTAAATAACTGTTAATGTTTGCTTTGCTGGTGAATAATTCTAATTTCAAATTATCATCTTATATCATCTTATTCTTCAATCTTCTTCATATCCGTATATTAACGTGTGTTAATAAGCGGGTCACGTTGGTGGGGATTTATTAAGAAATAAAGATCTTGCAACCTTTTTAACATCTGTTCTTTATAACTAAACCAATTTACCATCCCTGTGTTAAGGCAAGGGTTCCTGCAGTTTTTCGTATGTGCAGTAGTATCTTAGTTACCCTAGAGATCCGTTAATGTTTATATAGGGGAACAGATGATTATAAAAAGGGAATCAGTAGGGAAAGATTTGTATTAATTAAAAGAACAGAAAAGACAGAGCAATTTAAAATTAAAAGAACAGGAATGAAAGAGCAATTTAAAATAAAAAGGGTAAGAGAGAAACAGCAATTTAAAATAAAAAGAGTAAGAAAGAAAAAGCAATTTAAATAAAAATATTAAAATTAAAAGAACAGGAAAGAAAGAGCAATTAAAAATAAAAAGAGTAAGTAAGAAAGAAAAATAAAATTTAAAATTAAAAAAATTAGGAAGGAAGGTGTAGATATGAAGAGGTTAATTAGGGGGTAGAGTAGGTAGTCAATAAATTAATAGGTTAGTTTAGTAATAGAAATGTTACTTTAGAAAGAGGATTATGAAAGAAAAAGAAAGAAAGGAACGGTAGGAAGAAGTTGTGAATTTATTTAAATGTAATAAAGAACGAAAGAAGTCGTGTCCGGACACTTAATCACGCGACAGTTAATCATAGGACGCTTAATCACGAACATTCAATCACGTCGACAGTTAATCACGCGGACAGTTAATCACGCGGACAGTTAATCACGCGGACATTTAATAACATTTTTGAAATTTCGTAAAGTTCAGAGTAAGTATACGGGTTTTTAACGAACGAAAAGTAGCCTCCCCTCAGTATCTTCCAAAACTCTTTTTTACTTGGAAAACGCCAAGAACTTGCACAACATGGTGATGGTCACTGCAGTCTGTGTACCTACATGGTACGAAAAACTGTGCACATGGGGTATAGGTTAGTTGCTCTTAGCAGTTAATACATATAAGAACTTGCACGACATGGTGATGGTCACTGCAGTCTGTGTACATGGTACGAAAAACGCAGATGGGGTCTAGGTTAGCTGCTCTTAGCAGTTAATACATATAAGAACTTGCACAACATGGTGATGGTCACTGCAGTCTGTGTACATGGTACGAAAAACGCAGATGGGGTCTAGGTTAGCTGCTCTTAGCAGTTAATACATATAAGAACTTGCACAACATGGTGATGGTCACTGCAGTCTGTGTACATGGTACGAAAAACGCAGATGGGGTCTAGGTTAGTTGCTCTTAGCAGTTAATACATATAAGAACTTGCACAACATGGTGATGGTCACTGCAGTCTGTGTACATGGTACGAAAAACGCACATGGGGTCTAGGTTAGTTGCTCTTAGCAGTTAATACATATAAGAACTTGCACGACATGGTGATGGTCACTGCAGTCTGTGTACATGGTACGAAAAACGCAGATGGGGTCTAGGTTAGCTGCTCTTAGCAGTTAATACATATAAGAACTTGCACGACATGGTGATGGTCACTGCAGTCTGTGTACATGGTACGAAAAACGCAGATGGGGTCTAGGTTAGCTGCTCTTAGCAGTTAATACATATAAGAACTTGCACAACATGGTGATGGTCACTGCAGTCTGTGTACATGGTACGAAAAACGCAGATGGGGTCTAGGGTAGTTGCTCTTAGCAGTTAATACATATAAGAACTTGCACAACATGGTGATGGTCACTGCAGTCTGTGTACATGGTACGAAAAACGCAGATGGGGTCTAGGTTAGCTGCTCTTAGCAGTTAATACATATAAGAACTTGCACAACATGGTGATGGTCACTGCAGTCTGTGTACATGGTACGAAAAACGCAGATGGGGTCTAGGTTAGCTGCTCTTAGCAGTTAATACATATAAGAACTTGCACAACATGGTGATGGTCACTGCAGTCTGTGTACATGGTACGAAAAACGCAGATGGGGTCTAGGTTAGCTGCTCTTAGCAGTTAATACATATAAGAACTTGCACAACATGGTGATGGTCACTGCAGTCTGTGTACATGGTACGAAAAACGCAGATGGGGTCTAGGTTAGTTGCTCTTAGCAGTTAATACATATAAGAACTTGCACAACATGGTGATGGTCACTGCAGTCTGTGTACATGCTACGAAAAACTGTGCACATGGGGTATAGGTTAGTTGCTCTTAGCAGTTAATACATATAAGAACTTGCACGACATGGTGATGGTCACTGCAGTCTGTGTATATGGTACGAAAAACGCACATGGGGTCTAGGTGAGTTGCTCTTAGCAGTATAAGAAATTAGACGAAATGGTGCGTCCTCCGTGTTGTCTTTTGCTTTTCGTTGAAAAATCCGTATACCTACTCTAAACTTTGCGAAATTTCAAAAATGTTATTAAGTGTCCGCGTGATTAACTGTCCGCGTGATTAGTGTCCATGTGATTAAATGTCCCTGATATTAAATGTCCGCGTGATTAACTGTCCGTGTGATTAACTGTCGGCGTGATTAAGTGTCTGTGATTAAGTGTCCTATGATTAACTGTCGCGTGATTAAGTGTCCTATAACAGAAAGAAGTATAGATGAAATATGAGATTTGTTTAGTATTGATAATTTTGCAACAAGTAGGAATGAAGGAGTAATTTAAAAATAAAATGATTAAAAAGGAGATTTAAGATTTAAATAGGAGGGGATAATATGTTCTTTTAAATAAAGAAGATTAGGATAGGTGATAATTTTTGCAAGATTAACAATGTTAAAAGGATACGAAGAATTACAAGTTAATGAAATAAATAAATAATGAAAAGAATAATGAAAGAATATTGGATGAAGTATGAGGAGATTGCAAGTGAAGATAAGATTAAAAGTAACGAAAGATGATGATATTAATGGCTTCGAAGTATAGTTATGAGAATAATATGATTAAAAGCGTCGAAGAATAATGATTATAAGGATTGGGCGTCGAATAATATAATAATGAATAAAGTCTCGAAATATGAATATATGAATAATATGGGATATTGAAGATAATAATGATATAAAGCCTCGAATATAATAAACTAGCTGGGTACCCGCAGCACATGCCGCGTTTACAGTAGGGTCGTATAAAATGAATTTAATATCTATCGTAGCAGATAGTTTTAAAAACAGAAAAATTTCCAAAAGATGTATTTATAATTTATAATATAGAGGGTGAGTCATAATTAGGTGTAAAAAATTTAACCAAGGGTTCTTTAGGCCAAAACAAAGCAATTAAGCTAAATACATCTTGGTATCAAAATGCTTCCTGAAAAAGATACAGGGTGTTAATGAAAATTTTTTTATTTATCTGATTAATTTGAAAATACATCAAAATAAACACAAAATTAACAAAACAATGATTGAATAAGAGAAAACTATAGCAAATGTTCAAAATGCCCCCTCCAGCTTCAATACAAGAATGGCACCGTTGTACTAACGATCCATACACTTGGTGAATATTATAGTTTTGACGAATTTCATTAGGAACCTCGAAAGTTGTTTACTGTAACTGTTCCCTCGTGTTAATTACCTCACGGTAATCCAGCTGTTTTAAAAACCCCCATAAAAATAAATCCAGCGGATTTAATTAAGTCAGGGCTCCTTGGCGGCCCTCTCACAAGACCAAATCGGCCGATCCAGCTACCATTGAAATAGTCATTTAACGATTCCGTAGGTTTCTGCCATTGTGAGGAGGTGCACCGTCTTGTTGGAAGAATATCTGTTGCCTAATGTTTAACGGGATGGGATGTCTTCAAATATATCATCCAGCTGGTATTCAAGAAAGTTGATAACCATTCGCATTGAACCGATTATCGAGTTACTGTAACTCCAGTAAAGAACCATTGCAGATTCCTCCCCTTACATTGACAGAAAATCGTTGCTGGAACCTTCTACTCCTTAAGGTCCGCGCGCACTTGTTCGGTTCCGTTCCGTTCGGTTCGGAACCGTCCGATAGGCAAAAATCAAATAAAGATCCACCAAGCTTACAAATGCCGCGGAAATACGTGGAAATTACATGGCATTACGTTGATTCGGTACGGCACCATCCTTTTCGTCCCATTTTTACCTATAGACTAATCGGACTTTAGGAATTTTTTGACATCTGTAGTATACTTGGACTGAACCGAACGGGACGAAACCGAACCGACGCGACGTAATGCGCGGGCTGCCATTCATTTCCATGTATTTTGATCTTTGCCGATCGGACGGTTCCGAACCGAACGGAACCGAACCGAACAAGTGCGCGTACTCCTTTACATGGGGGTTGTCTAATGAATAATGGTGCAGGTTTCGAAAGTTTGTAATTCCGTCCCTGGTAAAATTCGCTTCATCGGTAAATAAAATAGATAGAATAAAATTGGGATCGTTATTTATCCTTCCAAGAAGCCACCGACAAAAAACTACACGTTGCTCGGCATCCGCAGGATGAAGAGCTTGAACACTCATATAGTGATAAGAGTGTAATTGCTCCCTAAGCAGAGTTCGTGAAACAAAACTTTGTGAAAGTCCTAACTGCGCAGAATTTCGGCGAGTACTTGTAGTAGGATTGTCTAAAACCAAACCAATCACAGCTTCCTCTACTTGCATTACATTTTCCTGTTGCGGTACACCAACCCCTTGAGCTCGCGGAAGATCAACCTCACCCAATCTTCGAAAGGCTGCAGTAAAGACCTAATCATTTGGGATTTTCTGTTAGGCAATCTGCGGTGGTATTCCCTAACAGCTGCTAAGGCGCTTCTGTTGCAAAAGCCATACACGAAAATGACGTTTGCTATTTCATTTGGAGTAAAATCACCCATTTTGAAAGAGAATCGAGCTTTTAAAAAACACAACAAAGACTTTCAAACAATTAACGACTGTTTATGACAGCCATTGTTTCAAAATTAAAATTAACTATCAAAATCAGACTACTTGATTTTAACAATTCAAATGTTTACTTTCCAACAATAGAATTTTTTTTTTCATTAACACCCTGTATCTTTTTCAGGAAGCTATTTGGTACTAAGGTGTATTAGGTTAATTGCTTTTTTGGCCTAAAGAAGCTTTGGTTAAATTTTTTACACCTAATTATGACTCACCCTGTATATACTTATATATTATCTAATTTTTGGATAGGCTTCAGGCTACTTTCATACATATTGGATGCTGTTGAAAAGTTTCTTTTTTCCATTTAATGTTAAATGGAAATTATTATAATGTAGTAAATCCACAGTTAGTGGAGATGTCACTACTAAACCTTTTCGACTTCAAATTGAAACTAAACAATAATTTCAAATTGGAAACAAACCATATCAAATTTACTAATTTTAAAATTAATAATTAAAGCTAAAAATTGTTATTTACTTAATTTTACTTCATATAGTCATACCCGCTAAAAGTTTAAGCATTTGAAATAAATCTCTGGACACGTGCTACATTGACAGTTGGTGCATTATGCCGCCTTTGATCCATGGTTTTAGACTAGACCTTCATCTTCTTCAATAACCTCTTTCATCATCCGCAATGAAGCAACATATGGATTTATATGAGATAAAAGAGCACCTAACTGCCCCATTATCGCTGAAATGCAACCAGAATTTGCTGAATTAGTACGTAACCTTTCTGTAGTTGCAAGTTCCGAATCTAATATATAAATTTGTCCGTATGATGGTGTATCACCTTCATCGGGGTACAAGGGGCCAACCCTATGTTATATTTGACCGTGTATTTTAAAGCAGTATGGTCCATTTCCTGGAGGTGCAACTTCTTACATATTGGATGGTGTCTTCTAGTTTCCATTTAATGTTAAATGCAAATTATTTTTATAATGTTGTAAATGTAGTAACTATACCTTTTCGATTTCAAAATGAGACTATAAACAATTTTAAATTGGGAATAATTAATTCAGAATTGAAAATTTTACTAAGTAGGTACTACTACTATCTGCTTCAGTAATCCCTTTTTTACAAATAGAGCGTTAAAGAGAAAAATGGCAATCGATAATCATCAATAAAAGTATTGATTTGAAAAAAATAATTTTTATCAAGAAAACTAAAAAATTTATTTCATCTCGCCAGAAAAGTCTAAAAAATGATATAGGTACATAGAGATACTTGCAGATATTCCCAAAAATATAGGGTATTCTATGTTATGTAAGGATCATTTTCAAGCAAACTATTTTAAAATTTGCAGACAAAAATTCATCAATACAAAGAAACTATCTGTATTACCAAGTGCAAGCATAGTGCAAAGTAGGGGACCATCGCGTCGGGCGGTTAGAGTAGGTACTTTATCTTATTTGCAACATATGTATCTCTACTATTTCTTTGAATCCAAAATGTATAGTATTGGTTGTTACGATTTAAATTATATTCCGAAGTTAAAAATCGTAAAACGCTAAGATATAGAAATGAAAAAACATTATAGCTTGGTAGTATTTTTAAACCCAATTTTTTTTATAAGTACTTACTTGTTTTGTATCACTATCTGGTATTTTAATACATATTTATTTTTCGTTCTGTTTTGCTTAAGACTGCGTGTATTATTTCACAATCACAAATAACGATTTTCCAAATTCAGTTCAAACTATATAAACTGGAACAGCAAACATATTTTTGGGATTATTCTTGTAGGTACATTGCACAATACATACTAATTCGTATTTTCACTTCATATAGGTAATACATCATAGCTTAATATACAGATTTTTTTCTTGTTTACACTTTGTAATACACAACGTTTTTCAAATACTATTCAAATTTCAAATGTCTATGACAAGATGTGTCAAAGTAAAGTGTCAAAACGTTGTTTGTGAGGTGTGTTACGCTTTTCGTGCGTTCGTGTACGAAAAAATTTATAGAAATGAAGAATAATCATTTCCGAGGCTTTAATAAGTAACTACAAGGACCTACAAATTCCAATTAGCAGTAAGTAATTACGTTTTATGCAATTATGTTGGTATTATTAATATTAATAATCATTTTTTAAGTGGATTGCTGCGTTCAACGCTTTGGTACTTTTTTCATTGAACGGAATTTTGCGCATTATATATTTTAGAGGTCGGATAAGTGGGTTCGTTTATAGGTCAAGGTATACTATGATAGAATTATCTAGAATAAAAAATAATACAAAATAGCATGGAAAAAAGTATTACTTATTTATTTATTTATTTTTCGTTTTCTAAAAAAGGTTTAGAAATAGAATACCTAATTTCCATATTTTGGCATGGGATTTTGCCTTAAAATAAAATAATAAACTTATTTAAATTTAGCAAAATCCACAAATTAATATCTTGTATCCTCTGTAGTATAATAACGAAGAATCACTTCAAAAAATAAGGGATGTGGGATGTAGTTTCGAATCACTATATCTGGTTTAGTGTCGACGGAACCACAGACGTTAAAGGAAGGTATACTGCGAATATTGTCGTTGGTATGCTAGTGGGTAGCCCTTCCAATAGTAACTTGGTAGCTGTTAAATAATTAGAAAAAACGAATCACGCAACAATTGCTAGATTCGTTAATGAAACATTTGCTTTGTTATATATAGTATGTACCAAATCAAGTTACAACGGATAAAGTTTTGTATATAATGACCGATGAGGCTGCATATACAGGGTGTGTAAAAATGGTAGTGCAGGCTTCAGGAAAAGTTATTCTTTGTACAAAAATAAGGCAAAAAGCTTATTGCAAAACAACTGCCAAAGGCTTCCTGAACTTACACGAAACCCTCAAAGTTCAAAATTTCTAACAGTAAAGAAAGCTGCTTTTTCAACATCAAGTTACTTGATGCGTACATTCAGTGATAATAGCTAAAATTTATTTCCATCGATTGTTTAAAATACAAAAAAAATTAATAATTTTTATTATTTCAAATCATTTAATTGGCACTATTGCAATGTAATAGTGTTAGCTTTAGCCACCTTTAGCGTCTTTCAGGGTGTCTTGATGCAATGACAGATAATAAATTGTGGTGATCAGTGATCAACTTATCATACTACGTGGCTACGAGGTTGCCAAATGTACATTTTTTAAATTGCTATGGGGAGGGGTAGCCATGCGCCTGCGAACTTTTTTGTAATAAACTTTTTGCCTTATTTTTGTCCAATGAATAATTTTACCTAAAGCTTGCACCACCATTTTTATACACCTTGTTTAAACAAAGCAGCTCAGAGCTTAATTTTTTTTTATCCACATTTGGTTCATACAATTTGCTTAGCTCTTGGACTCAATCGCGTTGCTGAAGTAGTTAGTTAAAGTAGTAGAGTTAAATTTCCATTTGTAAATTCATTAATTAATACTGGAAAAAAGTTTTTTTTGAAAGCCCCAACTAGAATTTAAGTTTACCGCGAACACCTTAATAAAGATGTTCCTTTACCTCCACAGCCAATTTTGCCCAGATGGTGAACCTGGATTGAACCCGAAAGATTTTGATTCAAGTTGTGCACAATCTGTAGCAGACTGCCAAAGTGTTTTAAAAATCCTGAATTCATTTCTCAGTTGTCATATATAAAGTCACACTTTAGCGATATTCCCACCATAATTAATAAATTAGAAACTCAAAACTTACTTTTAACTGAATCCCTAGACCTAATTGAAGACTTCAGAAAACTGTTAATAAAGATAAGAGAGACACATGTAAACAAATTCTACAAAATTTAATGATTTGTTAAAGAAAATTTCTGGATTTTTTGAAATCATTATTTTTACAGCAATAGCTATAATCTTGCAAAAAATTACATGCGTTTTGTTGTTTGGTGGTCATGTAGTTTGAAACGCCAATAATGTCAATTAATTAAAATAAAGATTTAACTACTCGGTAGTGAGAAAACGTAATAGGTACGCGACGTGTAGATAAGTTTCTTCTCTGTCTTCGGTCGTATTGTGGACCTCAGCTCCGCTTCGGTCCACAAACAACTATCTCAAACAGTAAAGTTCACTTACGGCTACTTGGAGTCCAAATGACTATTACTAATTTTAGGGTAATACTATTAATACGCTATTCTTAGTGTAACAGGACATCTGCTAGATTTTACCATATAAACAAATGGAAAACATTTTTAGCGCCATCTATACGATTCTGGATGTCAACACGATGATACGTACGTCAAACATGAATCCCAACACTGTTTTAGGTTATGTTTTATGTCAAATAACAAAAAAAAATTTCATTTTCTTTATAGTGGTAATAATTCCATCCCAAACCAAATAGATGGCTTGTAAACGCAAGTCGCCATTTTTTTGCCGTGTTTCCTGTATTATAGTCGTCCCAGCGAATCTTTTCCATCAACTGCCAACTGTGAATTTTGGGTGTTTTTGTTACCAAATTTCCTGTGGCGTACCAAAAAACTATTTTCTCTTAAGTGGAAAGAGAAATAGTGAAAAAAAATGGGCGACTCCTGTAGGAGTCGGCGGCATATGCAGTCAAGTTTTCAATGCCAGTGCCGCCGACTCCCACAGGAGTCGGAACTGTTGACATGCTTTTTGAACACAAAACATAAGAAAAATCACAATTCAGAAACTAATAAGAATTATATTGCACGAAAATGTCATTTGACGTTCACGAATATACATGAAAGGCGCTCTGACAGTAGCGCCCACTTTCATAACCTTCAAAAAACAACAGACTAAATTTTTAAAAAACCGCGGTGAAAAATTATCGTTGTATATGCCAGTCTACCGTACCATTCACTTACATTAACTGCCGGGTTGCAAATGTCTAAATGGGAATTCCGTAAGCGTCTGACTCCTATAGGAGTCGCCGGCATATAGGTCAGGGTAGGGGAACACATACGGCCAAGGTCAAACATGCGATTACTTGATTCCATTAAAGACATCTTCTATTCCTAAATTGTTATTAAACATCTTATATTATGCTGTTAACAATGGCACGTTGATACGAAATACATATTAAGCAAGTAAATATTATTATTTCTCGTTAAAATCGATATTTTATTTAATTTTTATTATTTCTATAATTACGGATTTTAACAAAGGAACGCTTGACACTGTCAATAAATAAATAGAACAAAATTACTCCGATGCCTCTTCCAATAATATCGATATATCACTTCATATCGATTCAGGGGAAGATCCAAGTGATAAATTTGACACTGTCGCAAGAGCTGAATGAAGAGAAACTAATTGAAGAAGATTTTGTTTTTGAGAGATTTTGGGTTAGAAAATCCATGATTCATTTTGTTGGATCAATTTTAAGCATAATAGGCGAAAATCTCCCACCTTCTATTTTCCTGTTAGGTATCGACATAATTGAAGTAAACAACAAAGATATTATTAGTAAAATTAATGCCTCTTCAAAGGCTGGAACTGCGAGAATAGCCTCATATTATTATTTTTGCTACAATTTTTCACCTTATTGTTAACTGAATACCTACATATTGGTAATCTTTTGATTACTTTAATAACTAGGTACGGTTTTGATTTATTTTTGGCTTTGTGATCATTTACGTTAATTTGCAAATAATATCTGTTTGTCCAAACATATGTTTAATCTTTATTTACATAAATGTATCAAGTATGCTTTTTGGTCGAATCCTCCCCTAGTGCTGGCCGAATGCGGATGGGGCGCAATCAACCATTTATAATCAATTCTTAAAACTTTTTTTTTTAATTCTATAAATCGATATTTAATAGTTATTTATGTATCAAGGGCGTAACCCAGGCGTTTTTGGCCCGCGGCGTGAAAGTTATAGCACGCCGAGGGCCAAAGACGGCGGTTACGCCTGAGGTGCATACAAAACTTTATGTAAGATCGAAATTTTAAAAACCGTAAAATTATAGTTTATATTGACAATGACTATTTAAACAAAAAATGAAAAGCGCTCGTTTGAAATCGATTTATCATTGACCAAATAAAACCGCGTAACCACAGCAACAAGTATAAACAAAAACAAATTATTTGCAAAAAAATTAGTAAGTAATTTAAGTATTTGTCACTATTTGTTTGCCTAAAGAATGTCTAAAGAAGAAGATTTCTCGTGCATTGTGCCAGATTTTGATGAAGCAGCAAAGAACATTACTTTGAATCTGTTACCGCCAAAATCCAAAGCTATATATGAGAAAACATATAATGATTTTTTAAAGTGGTGTGCAGTTAATAAGGTAAAAACCATTACTGAAAATGTTTTACTGGTATATTTTGATGAACAAAGTAAAATTTACAAACCAACCTCGCTTTGGTCGCGTTACTCAATGAACAAAGCAAATTTGGCAGCTAAGCAAAACATTGATGTCAGTCAATTCAAGCGATTGTTCGCCTTTCTGAAAAGGCAAAGCGAGGGGTACGAACCCAAAAAATCAAAAAATACTCAACAGGGAACAGATCACAAAATTTTTCTTGGAAGCCCCAGATGATACATTTCTAATGATGAAGGTAAGAAAATCACTAATTCGAAATATAATATTATACTCACTGAGTTTCTACAATATTGTAGGTGGCAATAATCATGGGCATCGCTGGGGCATGTCGTAGAAACGAATTACCCCAATTAACTCTAGACGATATTGAGGATGTAGGGTCTGCACTCATTGTAAAAATCAATAAGACAAAGAACAAAATCAACAGAACATTTACAGTCGTTAACAACGAAGAACTAGCACTGAAATTTCTACAAATATTTCGAAAATACGTGTTTTTACGGCCTGTTACGGTACTTTCCCTTATTTAGTACATGTAAGCAAAAAGTGCTGACCGTAATGGGACGGTTCGGCGCGGCCGATTCGGCGCCGCCGTTTCGGCGCGGCCGTTTCGGCGCGAAGCAGTTTCGGCGCCGGCCGTTTCGGCGCCAAGCAGTTTCGGCGCCAGAATGTATTTTCATGTACAACTTATTTAACTATCGCGACCGATTGGCAAACAGGGATCTAAGTGTGTCTTCTTAACATCGGCAAATTTGAAAACAAAAATGGATAGCAGGTAAGCTGAGGGATGTTCATTCCTCATAAAAGAAAACAAAAAATGGTTAGCAGGTAAGCTGAGGGATTTTCATTCCTCATAAAAGAAAACAAAAAATGGTTAGCAGGTAAGCTGAGGGATGTTCATTCCTCATAAAAGGAAACGGTAGCGTTTCGGCTGGTTCCGGAGATTCTTACGTTTACTGGCGTCGTTTGCCGTTGTGATCAAAGCTGAAATTTGCCGTTGTGAACAAGTTTGCTAAGATGGCAGATTTTTGCCGATATGATCATTTGCCGATGTTAACAAGATGAGACAAAATGCCCCGGCCAGTTAGGCCTCCCAAAACACAGCGCCCTCGACCGGCATCACTCGAATGCGCTCGAGCGCCCCCACGCTACTCGACCTACGTAGGAGGGGCGCGCACCAATCACAAGCGCGCTCTGCTTCACGCGGGTCGCTCCACCTCCGCCCGGACTGTATAAAACCGCTGTCCGGGCTACCAGAAGACACTCGAGTCCAACTCTCTACAGGGATCAATAAGCAGTCTCCAGTACAGCCGAACCAGCACCGCAGAACCAGCACCAGCCAGTAGTCCTGCCAAGCCGAACCCGCACAGCCGTTCAGCCAAGCAGTTCCAAGCCCCGGCAGTAGCAACCGGGTCCCGCAACCCAGCACCCTGGCCGAGTTTCGCCTCCACCGGGTCAACCCCACCTTCGCCCGGGCACGTACTTTAGGGTTGCGTTTGGACCTACAACGCTCGCCACCAAAGTGTTTACGGAACCCCAGAGAGTGCCGTCCGGGTTATCCTCCGGCCACCCCGCCGACACCGGAAGCCTCCACCGCCGCCGCCGCTCCGGAAACCCCAGGGTTACTCTCCATCCCGGAGGGTACACCAAACCGCGAACAACAGGAGTGGCTCGGCCTGCTAGAGGGTTACGCCGCCGTCCCCGAGGAGCTCCCATCAGCCTCCGAGCCTGAGGACGTGCCCTCCACCCCCACGACTCCTCAGGTTCCACACCACGTCCGGGAGCAGTGGCTGAAACTCTTCGGGCCATCACCAGAGAAGGGCCCATCCCCAGACGGAAGCCACACCCCCACCAGACCAATACACCAGCGGCAGCCAAGGAGAGGTGTCTTCGACACGCCGCCGACCGTGGGGACCTGCCCAGGCACACCGCCGATCAGTCCCCTCCCGGCACTGATCTCCCCGCTACCACCAACACCCCCCGCACGGCTCAAGTACGGGCTGAGGACGATAGAGACCAACACAACCCGCCGCCGGTACCGCCTCCTACCAGGTAGCTGTGACCCGCGACTCCAGGGGAGGGTCTACGAGCAGCAGCCACTTCGCACACGTCCAGTAGAAATCCGGGTGTAACCAACAAACCATGCTTACTGTTAAATGTTAATGTATCATAATCGCCGCCTTATTAAGTAAATGAATAAATGAAAAATTCACGAACGACTCCATCTTATTAATAAAGAGCGTATCAAAGACACACTTAGATCCCTGTTTGCCAATCGGTCGCGATAGTTAAATAAGTTGTACATGAAAATACATTCTGGCGCCGAAACTGCTTGGCGCCGAAACGGCCGGCGCCGAAACTGCTTGGCGCCGAAACGGCCGCGCCGAAATGTCCTAGACCGGTGCTGACGGCTGTCTCAATGGAGATTGGGGTGGGTTATTAATTCGCGATATAAGGGCGGAACGATAACTTACACAGGGAGTGTTAAAAAGGGCGCCACCTATTTTTCTGATGGTCTTAAGACTTTGGAGGCAAAAATAGGAAAATCCTCGGAGATGTGTAATCGCAGGCTTCGAGATAAACAGTCGGACTGCACCTGTTGACCTACTAACGTACCTGTAACAGACAAGCAACTAGGGAGGGTTCGGGAGGAGGTCATTAAGTTACTTTTCAATCAAAATGCGTTACTTTTAGACGATTTAACTTTTAATTATTGACTTGCAATAAGAAAAGGGGTGACATAACATATTTACACAGAATCTCCCTCAATAATGAGGAGAGATGACTCAAACATATTTATACAAAACCTAAAAATAAACAAGTATGATAACACACATATGTATTAATAAATTGCGATAAACAATCAATGGGGGAATCGATTCAGCCCAGAGCGCACAAACTCGAGATCATATTTACGGTAAGCTCTAGATTCTCGGGGTTGCCGCCCTGTACAGTAAAGACAAGTATAAGCTAGACTACAATTCGTAATTATTACAGAAGCAACTCTTCGGAACACAAAAGTAGCGTCTGCTACTTTATTAAAGTAGACGGGATTCTTTACGTTAATTTACGGTGATTCACCAGGGGAATCAAATGTTAAAAGCATAAACATGAATTTCAGTACCTGTTCGGTGATGAGGTCGTCAGACGGTTTATCTCTTTGCACTTTAAGATTGCACCATAGAGGCCTTTCACTTTAAACACATTTTACTGGCGGTACGGGATGGGGTCCTTCACGGTGCTAGAGAGGTGGTCCTTGACGACGGGAACCGATGCGGTGACTGAGGAGGCGGTACGGGACTTTCTTGACGGGTTGGAGAACTTCTCTCCTTGATCGGGAATATTCACTCTATTTGAACGGGATACATTCTCGTGCGATATAACTTATCGACTTCACAACCGGAACAACGATAGGATCTGATAGTTCACTTAAAAACAATCGGTAATTGAAACGTTAGCGGTATCAGACCAATCTTTAACTCAAAACGAGACGAGAAACGAAACAGAACTTTGTCTTCTAAATAAACGGTAATTTCTCCCCGAGACGATAAGCGGTATTCGTTCTTCTTTAGATCAGGTCATGACGACAGATTCAGAACGACTTCCGGCTCTCCTCCAAGAGCAGAGCATGCGTGACTTTTAGTTTAGGGGGAAATGACTTTGAAAAGCGGGCAGCCGGTTGGCTGACTGGTTTACAAGGGGTGTATACTCGGGGTTTTGAGGCCAGGGGTAATATGATATCCTGTTGACTTGAAAAGTACAGACAGAAATCCTGGAAATGAAAAGCGTATTTCAGCATTCCATCACGTTTAAATGGCAAATGGGAAGGTTAACATTCAGTCATCAGATGAAATGCAAGGGGTAGCCTGTAACATGGACTGCGCCACATTCTTACAGGGTGACGTATTGTACTGGCCCCAAGGGATATAACAGGCCATCACACACGGAGCATCGACGACTCTTTGTGTATTACAAAAATGGCAAGTGTACATCGCAGGTTGTAGGAAAAAATACACTGGGACAAGTGCCTCAAACAGTAGCCAAACTTTTGAATATGCGGGATGCAGGTGCCTATACAGGACACTGCTTTCGACGTTCCTCCGCTACCCTTTTAGCCTATGGGGGCGCAGACTTCATCAGTATCAAACGTCATGGTGGCTGGAAGTCCTCGGCGGTGGCTGAGACTTATATTGAGAATTCATTGCAAAATAAAATGAAAATTGCACAAAAGGATATGGTAGGCGAAGGTCTTCATGCACCCTCAACAAGTAATGCTGTCAGTAATGAAAACGTTCGCAATCCCTCTGTGATAAACACCATGCTTTCTACGTTAGAGAATGATGGTACTAATGAAAGCGTTATCAGTGAATCTTTGATAAACACCATTCCTTCCGCATTTAATATAAGTAATTGTAATAACTGTAAGATAGATATAAATGTTCATATTAACAAATAACTGTGTTACTACTTGTATTCCAAACAAAAATAAAATGATTCCTTAATTAGAAAAGTGCCATCAGCGGGCGAAAAACATAATTACGGCCCGAGGGCCAAAAAGACTAGTTTTACGCCTGAAAAAAAGGTCTAAAAAACAGTTGTTATTGATCGATCGTACATAATATATTTTCCAGGTAATACTTAGCTAGGTGCCTCTCATTTATAATATAGTGTTCTGTTTTATCTGTTAAATAGCTAAATCAGTAAATTATCGGAAAATAATGCTTGGAAGCCGAATGCTCCCCTATCTCCCCTGCTATACATTTTCTACGAGCATCTTAAAAATACTAAACTTTGGAAATTATTTTTTATTTAATTTAGTTTGACAGATTGATGACAAGTGATAACTAACCTGTTTTTGATGTGTTAAATTGATTTTTGCGATTTAAAAACCTGGAGATAACTTCAGCCCTTGACTAATGCGCACAAAGACACAGCTTGTGGAGGTGTATTTAAAAGATCCCTTGGCGTTATGAAAACATATACGACAAATGACATTTTAAAGGTGGAAGAAGTAAATGGTATATTACCTATATTTATATTACTAAGTGTAGAAAAAGTTCATTTTGTGTTGAGCTCATATGTTGTGGCTGAGGCATTCGCGCCGAGACTGTGCAATATGGGCGAAACACAGAATGAACGTTGTACTTCGAGTGATATACAGCGAAGTCCATTTATTGTGCAATACAGCCATATTTCAAATTAAATGGATCTCCCACTTTATCATTGGAATATAGGCAACCCATTATACACTGCTAGCACTCTGACTCTGTTTACTGATTTTGATTATTGTTTATCACCTACTGTTGCACGATTGAAATAAAAAAAATTGATTTAGTAGTTATATTTCAAAATGATAAAGTACCTATATAACCTTATTTTATTTTATATTTAGACTGTCAGCCACGGTAACAATAGTTTTCCGACGACCACTATGAAATGTGACCAAATTCGCACCGTTTACTGTTACTGAAAATTGTATATTTCGCATGGCAACGAAACCGTGTGATATGAGCGTGTGCAATATATTTCACACGCTAGACGATAAAAAATAGTTGGCCACTTTGAAAATCGACATTCATTTTATTAAAAATTAAATATTGAAACGTCAAATTGTAGCAAATGCAACGAAGTGCAGTACCTACTAACCTGGAGCTGTATTCTCGAAATCACTCGACATTTTCTCGCACACGACAAAAAAATTGAACCAATCCGAAGGCTATTTTTCTGACAATTGAACATATGTCATGCCACAAAAAATAGTTTGATTGGTTCATTTTTTTTGTCGTGTGCGAGAAAATGTCGAGTGATTTCGAGAATACAGCCCCTGTTACTAGCCGAATTTTTATTAAGAAAATTGGTAAATTGTAATAAATAAAAGAGGTAAATACATTTAATTCACATAATTTTGTATTTTATTTAGTTTTGCTGTTGATATGGACGATATGGATGATAAAATGATATAATTCATTAATTTTTTTATTTTGCTATTTTTAAAACAGAATTAAGTGGTGGTCGGAAAAGTTGTGGTCGTCGCAAAAGTACAGTGTACAACTCGTGCTGAATGGATATTTCAAACTCGTATGCTTAAGCCACTCGCCAAGGCTCGTGGCTCAAACTTTCATACTCGTTTGAAATATCCAATTTTCAGCACTAGTTATACAATATACTATATCATGTCTGCAATATAATGAATTATACTATTTAGGTACTGTTCTAGAACAGTGAATTATTTACTTACTGTTTTGTTACCCCTAGCAACCAGTAAATGCAGCTTACTGTACTGGCATCGAATCTAGTAAGTAAACAAAAAAGACAGATCGTGCAATTGAAAACTACCTATTTATTGAAACCATCATTTATATAGACAAAGAAAAAATAGAAATGTTGTGTCACACAGCCTCTACTTGCAAATTTTATAAAATAGATGTTTTTGATATTGTAGACACATTAGGGACATGTCTGTTAGGATAAATAAAAAGTGGGCTGTCCATTTAACTAAACAAATGGACTTCACTGTATACTATTTTTTTTTTTTTGTTACAAACTAGTGTTTATTTTGTAAACGTCATTTCCATTACTGTCAAAAATAAAAACAAAACAATGACATGTGCGATTTTAAATGAGGTAGCGGTATGCCGGTAGCCGTTGCCATGGATACGTACAGACATTATGTTACTAGTAGGTACAGTTATTTAACAATAATGTTTGACTAGTAACACAATAACTTTCTTCTACATAGCCAGTTCTGTAGTACAATAGGGATATTACAGTACGCTTGGAGAAAAAAATTATTATAGCATGTACGTATTGAGACACTATGTAGAACATAGGGAAACGCATGTATTTTTTTACAAATGCGCTTATTTGTTATTTCTTTCAAAATAATGATTTCAAAATGTATTATTTTGTTGAAACGACTAAATTTAGGCAGCTGCAAGAAGTATTCACCGTTATAGAAATAACAAATATTGATTTTAACGGGAAATAACAAGATTTATTTGTTTTTGTAGGTATACGTATTTGGGATCAATGTGCATTATCAAAAGCATATAAGATATTTAATAACCCCCCATAACTCAAAAATCAGTTATCTGATCAGGTTCAGAAACAACTGGTTTGAAAGCCCTTTGGCGGTACCTACTATACCATGAAGAAAAATTAATTTAGAAAATCCGAAAACGGTCGCAAGTTTACGCTCGGTGTTGCATCTTTGCATACTACCTACTATTAGAGTGCTCAGTTGCGTATTAGGTAATATTAAGTAGTATTTTAAGTATGTAAGTAATTACATTATTAAGGGCCGAGTTGCTTATTGATAATATACTATATTTGGAGTAATTACATAGTATTTAAAGAATTTTATATTTTTAATTTTCAATACTAAAAGTGAAGGTTTCTAATATTTTGTTTACTTTCATTATATAGAACCTACAGTGATTTGTGGCTTAAAACGTTTTTCACTGAAAATGTGTAGTTGCTGCAGAAATTGGAAATATTATTCGTTGCACTAATTTAATTCTTTTTTTACCTCAAAAATGGTTAGGTTAAAAATCAACATTGATGGTAACCTTTCTATACAGTACTTATACCATTTACATTTCCTTAAAGTTCAAGTTCATATCAGCCAAAACAAACAGTGAAATGTGCTTAACTTAATTTTTATTATTCTCTTCGCTTTATTTAAATATACTAAAAAAATGTAATTATGAGTCTATTTACAGGATCGCTCGCATTCGGAAAGAACTTTGTAACAGATGAACAAGAAAGGTTTTCAAAGGTTCGATATTTAACAACACAAGCTGAAAATAATGCTGAAACATCTCGACCGCTATTTTATTGGGAATCAGCACCAATTACAACTTCTTCAACAGAAGATTCCCAGTTTTTGATAACATTCCCAATTTCAAAAGAGAACAAGGTTTTTACAACTTCCAACAACAAAGATAGCCAAAATAGATTTTTAAAAAATAAACTTAAAAAACGAAAAACTAATGTAAAGAAAAACAAACATGGGGGGTTTAACTTAATGGAAACTGTTACTGATAAGAAAATGACGCAGAAAAATAATACGGCCAAGAAATCTGCGAAAAGACGTCACAAACACAAACGTAAACGTAAGAGAAAACAAAGAAAGAGGGACAGGAAAAACAAAGAAGGCAACGAAAGCAATGTTTTAGAAATTTCTAAAGTGGCAAAAAACATTACAAGCGTTATGTCTTGGAACATAAAGAGTGATTTATCAATACAAGATGTAATATCCAAACTAAACAAAAATCCAGAATCTTCTTACGAAAATTTATTAAGTAAGGATGTTACAGAAGACGAAGCAAAAATATCTCAACCTAAATTACCAAATGGGCGCATAAAAGTAACATCTCCGTCGTTACAAAACCTTAATGTGTTTGGTATAAACTCCAATAATCATAAAAATAAGACCGGGATATTATTAGAATCTCGTGAAAAAGAATCTGACAGAACCACAGCACTCAATAAGAGCTTGTATAAAACCCATTTTTACGATCCTTCAGTTCCGGATACGCCTGCCCCTACAGTAGTAGTGGAACGTATTTTTAAAACTCCCAAAGACAAAATATCAGACAAGAATGAATTGTGGCGAGAAAATGTATGGAGTTTAAAATATAATGGTCCAAAAATAAATTATTCGGAATTAATAATACCAACAAAGAGTAAACAAACAAACAATCCAGAGAATACACATTACGTGAATTATCAAAATGAAGCCGATAGAACGAATAATTTAAATGTATTGCAAACCAATAAAATAGGTGAATATTACGGAAAATCTGCCAATTCTACTGACACTAGAAATAAAAGAAAATACGGTAAATTAAAATGCAATATCAACAATGGTGGATGCGTTCAAATTTGCGATGAATATAATAACCAAAAGTGTTCCTGTTTCAAAGGATTTAAGCTAGGATGGGATGGTAGGAGCTGTTTTGGTAAGTTCACAATTATTGCATTAGCATTACAAATACAAGTTTTCCTTTTTATATTAACATCGAATAAAAACTGAAAACTAATAATTTACAATGAGCATAAAATATGTAAATTAGTTTCTTCAACTTACGTGATTTTATTCTTTATAAGAGAATTAAATTACACGTTAATAAACAATAAGTAATTAAATATTAATATTAACAAATATTAATTCAAAATACAAATATTTATATCTTGTCAAACATTTACTATAGTAACAAACAACATTGAAGGTAGCCACCTTTACACCTCCCCCTTTGAGGACGCTTTATGCGTGGGGAAAAGGAACAAGTTTGCTTGAGTGGAAAAAATTTGAAATTTTCTTTTTCTTTCCGCTTGCAACTTCATAAAATGATGGAGAAATTTGTCGAACGATAGGAAATGGTCCCACTCGAACTGGATCTAACTTATTTCTATTTAATTTACTGCCATTTTCAATATAGACCATATCATCAACATTGAAGTTGTACTGTTGTCGATTCTTATCCAATCGTTTTTTATTTATTTTAAAAGATTTTATCGAATTTTGAAATGCTTTTTTTCTGTCTACTTCAAGAATTTGCTGATAATTTTCCTGAAGAGGTGAAATTGTAGGTTTTTTCCCAAATAATAAATATGATGGTTCAAATTGTGTTGAACTATGAATGGTATCGTTATACTCATTTACACATTCTTGTGCTAACATTGACCAGGCTCTAGTATTGTTATCCTTATCACTGTTTATTTTGCATCTAAGGCGATTTACAAGTGTTTGATTCAGTCGTTCGTTAAGACCATTTGATTCTGGATGATCGATGCATGTAAAAACAATCTGAATTCCATTTTTATCTAAATAATTTTTAAAACAAGTAGAATTAATTCCTGTATATTGGTCTGCTAATAAAATCGAAATATTATGTTTCTTTGAAATTGGATTTATTAGGTTTATAAAATCTTGGGCATTCTGACCCTTTGTTGTTGATATCCAAACATATCTAGTAAAATGATCAACTAGAATATGCATGTATCGTTTGGAGGATCGATTTCCTCCGAAACCACCAACACTATCAAGTGACATGATCTGAAACGGGCGTTCGGCCGGACCAAATTGTGAGAGCAGCCCTATAGCACGAATACGTCGAGTTTTGTTTTCTATACATACCTTGCAATTTTTACAGAAGGTTTCTACAGCTTTATCAAGTCCTTTAAAATAATAGTGTGGTCTTATTGTTGCGAGCATTTGTGCTGGACCTATATGTCCATAATGTTGATGAACAAGCTCGATAATATCTTTCCCAAATGTCGGAGAAACAAAAATTCTTGATTTTTCTTTTAATCTCTTCAATATTAGTCCCTGTTTAAATTCAATATTTTTTTCTGCTTTCATTTCAGACATATGTTTGGATTGATCATCCAATATCGCTGGTAACTCTATTAAATTAATTACTGTGATTACATCTTCATTTTCAAAATATTCAAGGACCGGATTTCTAGATAATAGATCTGCAAGTATGTTGTCCTTTCCCTTTTTGTATATTATATTAAAATTAAACTGAGATAAGTAAAGAATTAAATCTCCGAGTATTTCATCTGTTCTAGCCTTTGTTTTTAGATTCTCTAACGGTTTGTGATCACTACAAACTGTAAACTGACGTCCAATAAGGTAATATTGCCAAAACTTTATTGCCTCCTTAATTGCTTTACATTCTAAATGTATGATATCATAACGTTTCTCCGGATTTGAAAGTTTTCTTGAAAAATATGCAACAGGGTGTAGTATTCCGTCTTCTTGTGGTTGTTTGAGTGTGGCACCAAGACCTTTATAACTAGCATCGGTTTCTATAAAAACTGGCTTATTAAAATCATATATAGCTAGAATAGGTTTAGAACATAAATAATCTTTGACCATTGTGAAAGCTTGTTCACATTCATCAGTCCATTGAAATTTAACATCCTTCCTTAATAATTGGTGAAGTGGTTCGAGTTTCTGGGAACTATTTTCTATATATTTTAAGTAAAAGTTAATGGAACCCAAAATACTGCGTACACCAGACTTATCGGAAGGACTCTGAAGATGCTGAATAGAGACTAAATTCTCTTGAGCTGGTGAAACTTTATTTTTAGAAATTGTATGTCCCAGATACTTTACAGATTTTGCAGCAAACATACATTTAGATAGTTTCAATTTTAAACCTTCGGAATTTGTCACTTCCAAAAATTTCTTAATATGTTCAACATGTTCGTCCCAGGATTTAGAGAAAATTAAAATATCATCTATATAATTTATACAAAAGTCATCTATATTATTTCTTCTAATTATATTTGATAGTATTCTTTGAAAAGTTGCTGGAGCATTCTTTAGTCCAAATGGTAGCACCCTGAACATGAATTTCCCATATTTTGTAACAAAAGATGTTTTTTCTCTATCCTCTAACTTTAATGAAATGCACCAGAAAGCCGAGTTAATATCTAAAACTGTGAAATACTCACAGTTAGAAACTTTCTCAATCACATCTTGAATTGTAGGAAAAGGAAAACATTCTGGGACAACTAATTTGTTTAATTTTCTGAAATCTATACACAGTCTAGACTTCTTTCCATCATCTTTCTTGTAGGCTAATGTCACAGGAGAAGCAAAAGGTGAATCAGATTCTTCAATTATACCCACTTGTAATAAATTCTTTATTTGATTTCTTATTTCAGTATCATCTGGAATTGTACATTTATACGGGCGAGAAGTAACATATTCATTTCTTATTAATTTAATCTCTGCTTCCTTTGATCGAACTTTACCTATATCAAATTTGTCTTTAGCAAACATGTGTTTGTACTTGTCAATTAATTGTAAAATAATTCTTTTTTTATCATCATTCTCAATGTGATCTAATTTAGCTTTGAATTCATTTATATTTAAATTTTCATTTAAATTTACTTCAGTATCATCATCTGAAGTTAAAATCATCTGATCACAAATAGATCGATCTTCCTTTAGATCTAATATGCTGTGATTATTAATACGTTGATAAATTTTCAAGTTTTCATCTTGTATCAACTTAAAAGTCTTAATAGCATCAACACCAATTAAAAAATCATAGGAGAAATTATCATTTTTAACCACATAGGTCGTTATAAAGTCAGTAATCTGTCCAATTTTAAGTTTAATCAAGGCCCGGGCTGACGTGAAATTTGATCCGCTGATTGTTTTTAAAATACTCTTATCTTTTATTAATTTCAACTTCAGCAATTCAGCAATTCGTTTATTAATAAGGGTTACATTTGAACCACAATCATAAAGAGCATTTACATTTATCTTGTCATTTATTAATACATTTAATTTTATCAGTGGATCATCTTTCGCCCGGGTTTTTAGTTTAAATCTTCAGTGTCAAGGTTAATATTCATTATTTCTAATTCAGTAAAGTTTGATTCTTGTTTTTTTATATTTGGTTTCATTTTTTCCTGCACAGTCTTATTATGATTGCGACAATCTATTTCTTTATGAAATCGATTTGGATAACCAAGGGCGACACAGTTTGGACATGGTTTTCGTTTTATTTCATTATTTTGAGTTTCAATTTTTTTATTTAAATTAAAACTACTCTGATTATTGAAGTTTGTAATTGAAGGCCTCTCCGTTTTCTTTTTTAAAAATGTATCTTCCAATTTACGTATTGCTGTATACAATTTATCAAGAGTAGTTAGTTCTTCTCTGTCAAGTTCTTGTTGAGCCTCACTTGGCAATCCAAAAACTATTTGATTAATCCGAGAAACCTCGGTACTTTCTGATTCCACCTCTAAACATAATTTTTCTTTAGCAAGTGCGTAATCAATTAAGGATCCACTCAAGTATTTGTAACTAAAAGCTTTTCTAACATTAGACCAACCTTTATCAACAAAAACATTCAGAAAAGAATATTTCCAACTATCCCATGAACCTGTTAGTCCAATTTTTTTAAGATTAACCTCATACCAGTCTTTTGTTGAACCCGAAACAAAGAAACGTAACCCCTGAATTTTCAAATTATCGGATTGAATCTGAAACCGTGCACACTCACTTTCAAAAATTTTTAACCAATCTGTAGGGTCATGTTTTTTTTCAAATTTGTTTAAAACAAAATTTTTTTCAATATGGTGTAGTTTATTGACATCTTGATTTGAATTTAACTTTAATTGTTGCTCTAGCTGTTTAATTCTCTCTTCTAGCTCTATTTTTATAGGTTCAATAGTTTTAAAATTCGATGTAGGAACACACTCTTCTAACGGGTATTCTTGAAAACAAACATTTCCATCCTCATCAAAATATTCCTTCCGAATATCATCATCTAATTTAATTGCTACAGTTCGATAACCATTTATGTTCTTAATTGCTAATGTAGCATTGTAAATTGGTTTTCTACTTACTAAATGTTTGTGAAATGATATATTATTGGACTCTTCGGGAATAAAGTACCATGTTGTTTTATCTGTAGAAATACATTGAATCACACATTCCTTCTCAGTTTTCTTCACCACTTGCACAAAAAACTGGACCATCTTACTTACTTGTTTATTGTAATTTAATTTGTAAATTAGTTTCTTCAACTTACGTGATTTTATTCTTTATAAGAGAATTAAATTACACGTTAATAAACAATAAGTAATTAAATATTAATATTAACAAATATTAATTCAAAATACAAATATTTATATCTTGTCAAACATTTACTATAGTAACAAACAACATTGAAGGTAGCCACCTTTACAAATACTATACTCCATTCCAAAAATATATGTAGTAGCGTATACAGACAGTATGTGTATACAAATTTGACAGACAAAATTTCAGCGACCAATAGGATTTAAGGATTTTTTAAAAATGAACCAATCACGGCGGGAATTCTCGGATATACCTTCTTGGCCCATCGGTATATTCGTTACCTGATGATTGCCAGCACCATCATTTTGGCTTTTTCCACATTTGTGTCTAGTTCATATCCAGATTTCTGAAGCTAAAATTAAATTTATTCGTCTTTTATCTGATATGATGTCATCCATAACACAGATGAACAGCAGCGGGCTTGGCACTCCACCTTGCCTAACACCCTCCGTAGTCATAAATTATTTTGATAACATGGTCGCTGTTCGTACCCTGTTTGTGGTGTGCCTACGTATTGTATCAAAGGCTTTTTTCATATCTATAAAACTTAAGAATGCTTTCCTGTCTTTCTTTATCACTTCCTCTGCGAACTGATGCAACGTGAAAGTGTGGTCTTGAACACTGAAGCCCGCACGGAACCAACTTTGCACATCTTGTAGTTTTATTTCCACAGCATTCTTAATTTTATTTCAAGAATGCCTTCAAATATTTTTGTTGCGACACATAGCATATAATTTGAGCACCACGGGTATCGCCTTTTTCATGCACCGGTAAATTTATTGCTGTACTTCACTTTCTGGGTATTTCTTTGCGCCTCCATGCATTTCAGGCGTCATTTCGTCGCACCCAGTGTTGGAATAATCAACCCTGTATAAAATAGTAATCATGTAGCGACATCTATTGTGTCGCAACCGGTTGTAACTATATTAAATAAAAGTAGTCCATGCAGTATATTCAAAGAGAACAGACGTTTTATTTAACAGGTTATGGGCCCAGCTTGCCTCGTGGCGTATATAAGTGAAAAAGTTAAAACGTGTTAAGGAATTGAATAAGCATTATGGCCGTGAATTACTTAAACAGTGTACCGCGCTTACTAGGTCGTGAAAATTACGCAGATTGGTCTTTTGCTGTAGAAAACGTGTTTGTGTTAGAAGGTTTAACAAACTGCATAAACGGTTCAGAAACGGACACAGTGTTAATAAGTAAAGCCAAGGCGAAGTTAATTTTAACGTTGGATCCAGCGATATTTGTTCATATTAAAGGAGAAAGTACAGCCAAAGGAGTATGGGACACCCTTAAGAAAACGTACGAGGACAGTGGTTTTAGTCGTAAAATCGGACTGCTGCGTACATTGATTTCTTTACGTCTTGAAAATTGCGATTCAATGGAGGAATACATCAACCGCGTGGTTGAAACGTCCCAGAAATTAAACAGAACCGGTTTCGCGATAGATGGAGAATGGGTTGGATCTCTACTTTTGGCGGGACTACCAGAAAGGTTCGCACCGATGATTATAGCCATAGAACATTCTGGAATTGCTATTACTACCGACGTAATAAAGACAAAGTTACTAGACATGGCACCAGATGACGCGTCAAGTAAATCAGGAAGTGCTTTTATCGGTAAAGCCAATTACAATAGGAACAACGCGAAGAAAGATGGTGGTACAAGTTACACAAATAAAAACACGAAAAAGGACAGAAGTGAAATTACATGTTTTCGATGTAAGAAAAAAGGACATTTTATGAGTCAGTGCCCAAATAAATATGCGAAGGAAGATGACAAGCAGAAAACCAGCAGTAGTTCAACGAACGCATTCAGTGCAGTATTTTTGAATGGCGAATTCAGCAATGCAGAATGGTACGTTGATTCCGGTTGTAGTGTTCATTTAACAGCAAAAAAGGGTTGGTTAAAAAATGTCAGAGAAGAGCAAACGTTCAAAGAAATTATGGTGGCCAACAAAGACAGAGTTGCAGTGGATTGTGCAGGTGATGTAGAAATTTCTACAATCGTTAACAACAAAAAGTTTGATATTGTTGTAGGTAATGTTTTGTACGTGCCGCAGTTAACAACAAACCTGTTATCGGTAAGCCAGTTAATTAAAAATGGAAACAACGTTATTTTTAACAGGAAAGGTTGTGAAATTTATAATAAAAAAGGCGTATTAATTGCAACAGCTGATTTGTTGGACAATGTTTACAAATTGAATTTTGAGAAGCCACAGAATAATTTATTGACAGCGTTAGCAGTTTCAAGTGAAGTTTGGCATAGAAGATTTGGTCATCTCAATTACAAAGATTTGAATTTAATGAAAGATGGAGTTGTAAATGGCCTAGAATATCGAGGAAATTGGAACAGAGATGTAGTATGTGAAATATGCTGTGAAGGGAAGCAAACAAGGTTACCCTTTAAGCATAAAGGGAATCGAGCCACTACACTGTTGGAAGTTATCCATGCCGATTTATGTGGACCCATGGAGGTCATGTCGTTGGGAGGTTCAAGGTATTTTTTAGTGTTAGAGGATGATTATAGCAGAATGACCTTTGTTTATTTTTTGAAAAATAAAAATGAAACTTTTGATAAATTCAAAGAATTCAAGATGTTTGTGGAAAAACAGAATGACTCTAAGATAAAAAAATTTCGAACCGACAATGGCGGAGAATTTTGTAGTAACGAATTTGAACATTTTCTTACTAAAAATGGAATAGTGCATCAAAAAACAAATCCTTTCACCCCCGAACAGAATGGGATGTCTGAGCGCATGAACCGCACGATAATAGAAAAAGCGAGATGTTTGTTTTTTGACGCAGAATTCGAGAAGAAGTTTTGGGCAGAAGCAGTAAACACTGCAGTGTACCTACGCAACAGATCGGTAGTGACAGCCCTTGGTAAGAAAACGCCGTACGAAATGTGGACGAAGAATAAGCCAGATGTCGGAAATGTACGTATTTTTGGTAGCGAGGTTATGACACATATACCAGAAGAAAAACGACGTAAATTTGACAAGAAATCTCAAAAATTATTTTTGGTAGGTTATAGTGAAAACGTAAAAGGCTATCGACTTTATGATCCCATTAAAAGAAATGTAGTGACAAGTCGAGATGTAATTATAAATGAAAAACCTTGTAAAAGACCTAACGTTTTAGACGTAGCAACTACCAGTCAACTAGAAATTTTAGATTCAGTGGGGGAAGAAATTTTAGATGCAGTGGGGGAAGAAACGGAATTAGTTTCTTCGACTGACTCGTCAAAAGAAAGGAATTCTGAAGAGGAAATGCTTGATGATGAAGATTATAGTCCAGATACAAGTGTTGAAGAGCCTCAAGAGATTAGAAGATCCGAAAGACAACCGAAACCAAAAATTGATAAGAATTTTGTGTACTACATTAGCAGCGAAATAGTGAATTTAGAGAGTGATCCAGTTAGTATCTCGGAAGCCCTGTCAAGTCCTGATGGAGCTGCATGGCGACATGCCATTGAGGAAGAATTGGAATCCTTTGAAGAAAATCGTGCTTGGGAACTCGTTGATTTACCTGTAAATGCTACAGTGGTGGACTGCAAGTGGGTTTTTAAAAGAAAGGTGAATTGTGAAAATCATGTAAAGTTTCGTGCTCGTTTAGTGGCTAAAGGATTCACTCAAAAGCAAGGAATAGATTACGAAGAAACTTTTTCTCCGGTAGTTAGGTATTCAACATTAAGGTTATTATTTGCTTGGTCAGTAAAATTAGTTTTGGATATTTCACATTTAGATGTTAAGACTGCATTTTTTAATGGTTTCTTGAAAGAAGAAGTTTTTATGAAAACACCTGAAGGTTTTAGAGATTCTGATAAAAACAAAGTTTTGAAATTAAATAAAGCCATATATGGTCTTAAGCAATCATCCAGAGCATGGAATGATAGAGTCAATAATGTTTTATCAGAGTTAGGTTATAAAAGATCTAAGAATGAACCTTGTGTTTTCATTAAACAAATAAATAATCTGTATACAATAGTGACCTTGTATGTTGATGATTTTTTTATTTTTTCTAATAATGATAAGGAAACTTGTTTTTTTAAAAAAGGAATTAGGTCTTAGATTTAAAATTAAAGACTTGGGTAAAATCAAAGAATGTCTTGGCATGGAAGTAAATTTTGATAAGAATAAAAGTGTTCTGACTTTAAGTCAAGAGAAATATGTAGATAAGTTGTTAAATGATTATAATATGAGAGATTGTAAAGCAGCTAAAACGCCTATAGAAAGTAAATTAAGTTTTGATTTAAATGATCAGCTTAAAACAGTCGAAGTGCCTTATCAGAAATTGATTGGTAGCTTGATGTTTTTAGCTGTAATTACTAGGCCTGACATTGCATTTAGTGTCAGTTATTTGAGCCAATTTAACAAATCACATAATGAAGTACATTGGAAACATGTTAAACGTATTTTAAGATATTTAAAAGGCACCAAGTCATATTGTTTGAAATTTTCAAATGAAAACACGGAACTAGTAGGTTTTGTTGATGCTGATTGGGGCAACAATCCAATAGACAGAAGGTCGTATACCGGCTTTGCATTTAAATTTTGTGGGTCCGTGATTTCATGGGAAAGCAAGAAACAAAAAACGGTAGCACTGTCAAGTACAGAAGCGGAATATATGGCAATATCAGAGGCAGCTAAAGAAGCAATTTATCTTAAAAATTTATTACATGAATTAACTGGAGATATGCTATCTATAACGCTGTACAATGACAATCAGAGTGCATTGAATTTGTCTGCAAATTACTCCTATCATAAAAGGTCTAAGCACATTGACGTGAAACATCATTTCATAAGGGAAGTGGTTTCAAATAAACAGATTTCTTTACAATATTTGCCGACCAGTGAAATGCCTGCTGATGTTCTTACTAAAGGTTTAGGAACTGAAAAACATATTAAATTGTTAAAATTGCTAGGTTGTGTTAACAACTGAATTTTATAATGTGTTGATAGTGGGGGTGTTGGAATAATCAACCCTGTATAAAATAGTAATCATGTAGCGACATCTATTGTGTCGCAACCGGTTGTAACTATATTAAATAAAAGTAGTCCATGCAGTATATTCAAAGAGAACAGACGTTTTATTTAACACCCAGCAGCTTTGCCTAATTTTAGTTTCTCCATTGCAACTTCCACCTCTTCCATTGTTATATATTCAGTATCATCTGTTTCTCTCCCCATCGGTTCTTGTACTTCTCTTTCACATATAATCTCCATATCATTTGTTATCGGTGGCTCTGTATGTAACAACTCTTGGAAGTACTCAGTCCATCTGTTTATTATTTCCTTATCATCCATTATAGCTTCTCCTTGTTTGTTTTTCATCTGTTTGAGTTTTACTTCTTTCTTGTCCCTAAAGGATTTCAATATTTTATAGAATACGTTTTGGTTATCTTTGTTGTCTTTCTCTAGTTTTTCACCGAAGTCTATCCATGCTTCCTTCTTGGCTTCTACTACTGTTTCCTTTTGCCTTTGTTCTTTGATGTTTATGAGTTTCGAATGCGACCTCTTTTTTTTCAGTTTAAATTCGTACTTAACATTCTCATTCCACCATGCTGTAAGTTTTTTGCCCCTTCCAACCATTTTCGTTCCAAATACTGTCAATGCCCTGTTTAAGATAAGTTTCCTTAAATTTTTTCGACTTCTCTTCGACAAGGACTTCTTCTCTGTCATTCAGCTTTTTAAACTATTCTTCTACCATTTTACTAACTTCTTTTCTAACCTGCATATTTCTTAGCTTGTAAACCCTTATTACTCTTTTATTCGGGTTAGATGCTTCCTGCTTGTGAGTATTTTCAGTACTTTTCCTGATTGAGAATGAAGCTTCCGGTAGATAGTGGTCATTTCCTATTCCGTGTCCTTTCTTTACTCGTACATCTCTGAGCTCTCCTCTATTTGTTCTTTGTTCTAACATGTAGTCCACTATAGATTTCTTGTTTCTGCTTGCGGCTTCTCTAGTTATCCTATGTATATCGTTGTATTCAAAGAATGAAATCATTGTCTGTACAGAACTCTGGTAGTCTTCGCTCATTGTTTATTTTGAAGTTTCGGTGAATGGCTATATTATTCCATTTATCATCTTTGCCAACTTTTGCGTACGTATTCTTTACGTACCACACAAGCCACCCCAGCACGCGCTCTCATTTCCTGTTGTACCGCTATATATGTTAACAGATTTTCTTTACCTATATTTTCGCTACCTCTTCCTTTTTTCTTTGTTTCAGTCAGTCCCATTATTTTCAGTTCTGGTTTTTATAGTTCTTTTATTAGTTCAATTTCTTCACTGCTTAGTCCCCGTAGATTCCACGTACCTATTTTCCAAATTTCTATATTTTTCTCGTCTGCCATATTCTTTGCATTTTCTGTCTTCTCAAGGGGCCGAACGTTTTGGGGTTTTACCTACTGTTTTTTTCTGTTTTACTACTCCTCTTTTTATTGTAATTGTCAGTTCCGCCTGAACAGATCGCTCCTTCCAAGTCATATCATTATCAATATAGATTTTTGTAGCCTTTAATTTGTAGTTTTTACTGATAATCTGCTGCTTTCCGACCCAGTTTCCTACATCTAGTATATTTATCTTTAGACCAGCTTTGCTGTTGAACGCAGTTACTCATTTTACTACTACATCGACTTCCAACATTGTC
Source organism: Hemicrepidius hirtus (assembly GCA_963082805.1). Lineage (NCBI taxonomy): Eukaryota > Metazoa > Arthropoda > Insecta > Coleoptera > Elateridae > Hemicrepidius > Hemicrepidius hirtus. Next base: position 10,249,223 of record OY720165.1, read on the forward strand.
CCTCAGAATTTTTTTTGCCGCTTGTTCTTTATTAGATTCTTCAAATTCCACCCCCTTAAATACTACGTTACATCTCCCTTTCTCCCTTTCCATTATTTCCAGCTTATCTTCGAGTTTTTCTGCTCTGCTCACTAACTTTTTTTTCTCAGTTTCCCATTCGCTTGTTCCTCTTTTCCTGCCTTAGCTCTTTATTCTCGTCTATATCTTTTTTTATTGCCTCCATCATCATGTCCAATATGTCCTGCTATTTTCTTTAGGTCGGTCATATCTTTACATCTTTACATTACTTTTCTTCGTACGGCGGGGACTTGATTATTATTAATCTGACTTTCTTGAGTGCTTCTGCTTCTGTTTCCTCGCTGCTGTTGGAACCCCTACCTCTTTTCTGGCTTGTGTACATTTGCAGCCTTTCCTTATTTGATTTTTTGTTTAGTTTGAGTCGTTATCACCTTCGTTCAGGCAGCTATAAATAATCGCTGTCGCGTTACCTGCCGGCGACCTTGTCGCGCTTCAACCTGCCGCGATCCTGCCCTCGCTCGTCTGATTTTAGAATTATTTAGGCACTACTCATTCCCTCCAAAATCCACCTACTACACACTGTTAATTGTTAATTGATTCGTTGTTTACTAACTATTATACATTTCGCTAGAGAAACTACGCTAAAACACTCTTCAACTACAACAACTTTACTTGTTTTCCCTATTGTTCCCTGTTCTTGTTCTAATCTTGATATTAATAGAGGTGTACTTTCCTCAACATCATTTTCTCTTTCTAAATTTCTCTTATCTACCTGTCCTACACTCCTGCTTCTTAATCTGGTCATCATCCCTTCCGTATTCTCCATCGTTAAAATATTAACTTTACCCTCAACTAAATATTTAATCAAATTAAAATTAATCAATAATTATTATCTACTGATCTCTATACTACTTTTATCCCTATCTAAATCTATTCGAGCCTCACGTTCTGGGTGGAACAAAACGTCTATTTGCAACTCTAAGTGCCCTCATTACCACTAAATCTCATAAAATTGTGTTGAATTTTTAATTCTCTTATTCTCATTTCCTACATAAGATTCATTCCTTTTTCTAATCCTCTCCTTTACTTTATCCAACAACTTAAATAATCCTTGTTCCTCAACTGTTTCAGTACCCCAAGGTCTTTCTGGTTTCCTACCCATCAATAATAAAAGTGTAAGTGGGGTTTCCCCTGTAACCTTAGATGGTACCTACTTCATTTATATACTACTGCTCTACCCTATCTATGTAGGTAGGATCATCTAATTTCTATGTTGGTCATTATATAATAAGATTCTCAGGTATTTTATCACCTCTTGGATGTACCTACCTTTCTGATGGATTCCCTTGCGGATGTCGTATGCTACTAAATTATCTACTAAGAAACGCCTAGGTTTCCCTATCGTTTCAACAAAGTTATTAACGCAATTTAACGCTACTACCTGTAACATACTGTATTAAATATTTGTAGATTAAAACCTTTTTGTGGTTCACATCTAGATTATTTTTTATTTGACATTAGAAATAACACTTTATCTACAAAACTTAGAACTTTCAGATATAGATGAATGTTCACGAAACAACGGTGGATGTGAAAGTTTGTGTTACAATGTCATGGGTTCCTACTACTGTGGTTGCCCTGACGGTTTACGAATAGGCGACGATTTAAAATCCTGCGAGGATGTCAACGAGTGTTTGTTAAGAAATGGACACGGCCCATGTCAAGATAGTTGTACAAACAATTTTGGTTCTTATACCTGCGGATGTTCCGATCTGAATGGAACTCGTTTGGCGGAAGACAAACACACTTGCGAAGATGTTAATGAATGTAAGGAAGGCAAAAGTGGTTGTTCTCATGGATGTATTAATACACATGGTAGAGCTTTCTGTACTTGTCCTAGTGGAATGGAACTGGATACTGACTGGAAAACATGTTACGGTAAAAAATTTGATACATAAAACGATTTAAAAAAAGAACATTCATTAGCGTAGAACGAAATTAAAATTTTCTCTCCCCTATTTACTTTTGTATTACTATAGATTAACACAATTATCAGGACAATTATAGTGCATTTAAAGTCGAATCACATTTTACAATTTTATTTTTCTAATCCCTTTATTATCAAAATTTTCTTATTGGCTGTTTTATACATAGCTACATTAATTGCCTAATTTAATAAATATTTTTAGATATAAATGAATGTGAAAATGAAGCTATCCTGAAACAATGCAAGTATGGTTGTTTAAATACTGTGGGTTCGTATGATTGCCTAGATTTAAAGAACGAACAGAATGATCACGTTCCAGCAGCTCCAGAAAATATTTCATGTCCGCCAATGCTTCCACCGAAATACGGTTTCTTCGAGTGTTCTAGGAAAAAAGCTGCTTTAGGTGGTTTCAAAACCAAGGATGGAAGAATGAGAGTAACGAATAGGCCGGGAACGTTCTGCGAGTTGGTTTGTCCTATCGGTTATAAAAATGTAGGCGAATTTAGAGTATTGTGCGGTTACGATGGAAGGTGGACTGGGCAACGGAAAGGAAAATGTTCGCGTAAGTCAAATTTGTAATTTGTTTAACTTTTTCTTTATGTCTTCTTGCTTTTCAGTTCTTTTAGGGCGCAATTTCGATATCCACAACAATTATATTGAAGTTACTTGGGGTAATGCCGAATTTAATTTGGTGTATTGTATTTTATCCAATTTTTTACCTACTTTAATTGCTAATCCTGTCATTACTGCAGTGCATGGAGCATGCTAAATTATAGTTATTTTTAGGCGACTACGATAAAAACAGCTGTTTTACGTATATTTTGACTGCCGTAAAGTGTCAATTTGTAGTAGGCATTTGTCAATTTCTATTTTATGGCCGCAAATACTTTATGGCCGGTGTTTTTCGGCCGCTTTTACTTTACGGCCGCTGATTTATAATTTTTTAGTCGACTATGATAAAAACAGCTATGACGTTTCAGGGTGGTCACGTGACCAAATGTCATTGGAATATTCAAATCAAAATTTAAATTTGTTAATAAAATTTGTACAATTTGATACAAAAATAACTATTTTGTATCATGGCCAAAAAGTTAATCCTTTTCGGCTGTGACTGATTTTCTGGTCGAGGCCAAGCCGAGACCAGAAAACAGGGAAGGGCGAAAAAGCACTTTTTGGCAGAGGTGCAAACAACATTTTTTAGGCGAATATTACAAATTTTATTAACAAATTTAAATTTTGATTTGAATATTCCAATGACATTTGGTCACGTGACCATTCTGAAACGTCATATAGCTGTTTTTATCGTAGTCGACTAAAAAATTATAAATCAGCGGCCGTAAAGTAAAAGCGGCCAAAAAACACCGGCCGTAAAGTATTTGCGGCCGCAAAATAGAAATTGACAAATGCCTACTACAAATTGACACTTTACGGCTGTCAAAACTCAAAAGATACGTAAAACAGCTGTTTTTATATAGTCGCCTAAAATAGCTATTTTCCTAACAAGTGCAGAAAAATAGGTTTCTGCACGTGTTAGGAACAATAGTTTTTCTACTAGCGTGCGGAAAAACGCATTTTCCGCACTGTTTTAGTGTTTTAGTGCGGAAAAGTGGATTTTCCGCACCGTGCGGAAAAGTGGATTTTCCGCACTAAAACATGTGCGGAAAATGCGTTTTTCCGCACGCTAGTAGAAAAAATTGTTTACAACGTTCCAAATAATATTTATTAATTTGCTATTGCAGTTTTACTAAATAGTATGCTCACATCTAAACATAATAAAATGATAAAATTCCTACATAATTTTTATTAAACGGACAATGCCCATTATTTTCGAAGCATAACATTTTAACGATATGTCTGAATTTAATCTTACTCGTAGTACAGCACTAGGTACTACGTTATTTCAACATAAGTAGTACTGAATTGTATCGTGTGTTTGATCGAATTTTACACTGTTTTAAATACATCTGACAAAAATAATCCATTTTCAGCATTCCCAAAGCCAAAAATTAAATGCCCTGGGCCAATTAGTATCCAATTAAACCCCGGAGAAGAAATTGCTCACGTAACATTTCCACCACCAAAAGCGAATGTTGATTGGAAATTTGTAGAAGCTGATCCTAGTTCGGCAAAAAAACTTGACATTTACTTACCTTACGGTCACCATTGGATAACCTTTAAAGCAACTAACCCAAGTACCCAACTTACTGCCAAATGTATTATTTATATTGTAATTATGAAAAGAAAAATGTATCTCATTTAATTATTTCTACATGTATATTACAAAAAAAATAATAACCTTTATAAAATTCAAGCAGTGGGAATAATAGTCCTTTTATTGATTGTTTATAATATATTTTCTATGTAAAAAATAAGTGGAAAATTAGTTAGAAAAACAGTAAGTATTAAACAAGGAAGAAAAAATGCAAACATGGTCCTTATTTTTATCCACCGCAAACATTGGTTTAATTTTTGAAATTAAAATAACAGATTATGTTTAACAACACCTACTATACCAATATAAAGGATGACGTTTATTATTGAAATGCACTGGCGAATTTGTTTCTACATCCTTCCTATGGGACTGAGTTCTGTAACTATGTTGATGTGCGGGGTTTTTGTTTTTTACTCTAATATGACTCCAATAACATCCTTCTTGATTCACTTGATTGTTCTAAAATTAAACCTAGATAGATTGTGCTTGAAATAAAACGCCTACATCAATAATTAATTAGAAACCAGGAGATCTAAAACTTGCGCTAAGAATAGGTACAATTAAACACAGATAGGTTTGCGTTCGTTGTAGACCATGGAAGATGCTGTTAATTGACTTTACTTTCTACTTTAATTTGGTAGCAATGACGTGTAACTCTTTAAATAGCTGACTATTCATCATTTTGTGATAATCCCGATCATTGTTTCCGAATCTTAAAAACAAATACTTAGTCCAAGATTTAGTAGCAGAATCGTTTTTGTAAGTAGGGGTTTCATCAATAAAAATAAATCTTATATTAGAGTACCTACTACTAGTCTTCTTTATGTTTTAATTAAAATTTTAAATAATTTAATTTAGAAATGTAGCGGATGCGCACGCATAAATTAACAGAACATTTTGATTGATGTCTAAATTAATGTTAGGTACCATATTATATAGACAAAAATTACTAAAAATTACAATTTTTTTTATACCAACTTAAAGCCACAGGTGGTGAATCTTTAAAAAAAAAACGGACTTTATATATGAATTGTTTTCATTCAGGATAAAGTACTTGCATGCCGTTGATGTATACTGTAGATGTGAAAAGTGTTATCAAAACGAAGCTCAGAAATTGCTATAACAAAATTAAAACCCTTGAACCACAAAAAGTTTAGGAAGCCCAATGTGAAAAATTTAATAAGTAACAGGGAATGCAACGACTATTAACATTCTTGCCGCATGTTAATACGTCCTCACATTCTTTTTTATATAAATAACTATTGTTGTCACAGACTTACATCGATTTGTTCTTGGGAACTGGACACGTATTGAACTCCATGTGGACATATTAAAACAGCCCGGTAGTTAGTTGAATGATTTTCTACACTATCTGCATCTAGGACAGTGTATAATTTTTACATTTTTACAAAATAAGACCAGGTATTTTTACCTTTAATATTCACTGTGAACTGACATCGTGCCTTATTTCCGGCTTCATCATGTGCAACATAGTTTATCTGATGCACTCCCAAACCAAAATGCGTTCCTGGCTCCTAGAAATTTACTCTGCGTTAAATTTGATTTGTTAAACTCCGCAAATTCATCCATAAATTAATTTAATAGACAAACCCTAGATTTGTAAATTCCAGCGACTTCTACATTATCCACAAATTGGGGTTCTGTCCAATATACAAGTTGACTATCATCATTCCTTAATAAAGTATATTCAATGTCGCTTGGACATCCTATTACACTTGGAGGCTCTTTGTCTATGACTGTTATAATTAGACGACAACTTGCGGATTTGTTTGTAGCTGGACTAACAGCCGAAAACGTTAATTCTGTTTTTCCTGGCTGTAAGTAATTACGTAACTGCATACCCCAACTTGGTTGCGAAGATATGTATCTTAAATTAAAATTGAAACTTGATTCATTTTATACTTCAACGTCTTTTCATAATACCTCCACCAATCTACGTTCGATTCTGGTCTAGGTATTTCAACAAGCACTGAGTTATGACTTAAAGGTAGGGTAAAACTCATAAAACCTCCATTCGGACACGTGATAAATGGTTCTGGGAAATCTGTAAATTGAATTGATTGCAGTTAGGTTTATTAAATTATTATATTGTTCATTATTGTTGTAAATATTTTTAATGTCGTATATCACTAACATACTATTCAACACGATATTAGCATCATTTGTAACATCATAAGTAAGTTAAGTGTCAAATGAGGCAGATGAAGCACAGGTGGAGTCTAAGCTGAAAAGGTGCCTCAAGTAAGCGCGAATGTGACGTCATCCCTAGCAACGAGGAACATTTAGGTTGCATGTTTATACTTCACCTATTATAGTAGGCTAGCTGACAACATTGTTTTTCTAAAAATGTTATTGGAGATACCGAGAGGATGAAATATTCGAGCTAGATCGGACAGTGTGTGCCGTTTTATACACGAAGTTTGCTAGTTAGCTATTTGATATGTACCTATATGAAAAGATCCTCACGCTGTAATCATCGATTTTAGAATGCGTGGATCATTATTGTTGAGCGAGATGGTCTGTTAAGTTGTGAGAATATCTGATAGAATTTTTTAATAATAGGAGACTACAACATTAATTGGAACTCAGAGGAAATATATAGTAAGCGACTAAAAAGAATTGTGAATGACAATGGGTTAGTACAATATGTAAAGGGACCTACACATGTTTGGTATCAAGGGTCACAAACTTGTATAGATTTAGTTATAGGAAATGTAGATAATATTAGTTGTAGTACACTTGCGACCCCGGTGTTGAATAATCACTCTATGATAGAAATAATCTTGGTAGAGAACAAATCAGAATCAAATAAGGAAAAGAAAGAAACGAAAGTTATTAGAATGAGATTAACCGAGCCAGATAAATTCAGGGATAGTATTAGAGATATAGACTTTGATTACACATTAAATGATGTTGATAGTAAACTTAATAAATTTCAACAGGACTTGATATCTTTAATTAATATATACAGACCAGAGAAGAGTATAAATATTAAAGCAAACAGAATACCTTGGATCAATGAATCCATTATAGATTTAATGAAAATACGGGATAATAAATATAGTAATTTCAAAATAACTAAAAGTAATGAAGACTGGGTAAATTATAAAACTTATAGAAATTTAGTAGTTAACTCAATGAGAACGGAAAAAAAGAAATATTATGAAAGCAAGATAGATGAGGTTGAGGGAAATCAGATGGAAATGTGGAAAACATTAAAAACACTAATTAATAAAGACAAAGCTGAACATGATTATTACAATGAAATCACTTTTGATAATACACCTGAAACAAATGCAGATAACATTGTAGCTAAATTTAATACATATTTTGTAAATAGTATCAATGATATTGTGAATGGTATAGATATTGAACCACCAAACGTTGCTATTAATATTGATATAAGAACTAATGGAAGAACTAATAATTTAACCACTTTCAAAATGATTGATAGGAAACAACTAAGAGATATATTGTTCGCACTGCCAAATAAAAAGAGTCCTGATAGCATTGATATGGAAATTTTGAAAACCCAATTTGATAGCGTTTGTGATCCATTAATAAACATCATCAACTCGTCATTAGAGACAGGTATAGTACCAACTAAAATAAAAATATCAACTATAGTCCCTATGAGAAAAATAACTGGATCAAATAATGCAAAAGATTTTAGACCTATTAATGTACTACCTATCAGCAATTACTAAAATAGTGGAAAAAGTAGTTTACATTCAGTTGCTAGAGTATATTACAGAGAACAATATACTATCACAAAATCAGTCAGGATTTAGACAAAATCATAACTGTGAGACTGCCTTTCAGTATTTAATTAATGAATGGAAGGAAAGCATGGATGAAAATAAATGCACAACAGTGGTATTTCTAGACTTCAAACGCGCTTTTGAAACCATAAATAGAGAGTTACTGATCAAAAAATTAAAAGAAATAGGTTTAAACAGCATAGTAATTAAATGGTTTAATAACTACCTCACAGGCAGATACCAAAATGTAAAGTGTGGTTCAAATATTTCAAATAACGAAAATACAGTATATGGAGTCCCACAAGGCAGTATATTGGGGCCATTATTATTTATAATATACATAAATAATATAGGAGAAGCTATAGACACTGTAAATATCAATTATTTGCAGATGATACGATTATACAGGGTGTTTCTTAAATGGCGGACACGGAGACCACTACGCGATTCTCATCTTAAAACTGAGTTGAAAAAGTATAGGCGATTTTGTCCTAATGTATTTAGTTTCCGAGTTATTCGCATTTAAAAATTTTAAATTTGGCAACATTGCGCATGCTTGCACGGACTTTGTTTTAAACGTTTGGTGTTTTAATAAGGCAGTATGAACAAGTTTCCTAGGTAATAACCTCATAGCTACAATGCACTGTTGCAACATATTGAAAAAAAGTTTAACAACAGATATTTATCAGAGAGAATGTCTTCGGAGGAAGGAATACAACGTATAAAAAATTCCAAATTTATTAAGATTTAATATTTGATTGATGAACAATGCGGAACGGTTAAAATTTACCCGTTTTTCCCAAGCATAAAGGAATTGAATCTCAATCTTTGACGGAGAATAACTCTGAAACTAGCGAAGAACGGGCATTATTGTATTATATTTTTCCAATTGGTATCTGGAGGGGAATGTAGTACTGTGCTCCGTGTCCGCGATTTAAGAAACACCCTGTATATCTTGAAAGTAATGATTATAAGGAAATAAAATTAAAGGTGGAAGAAGATTTGGATAATCTGGTCCGAATTTTTATTAAGGTTAATAAAAATAAACTTAAACTTAATACTGAAAAATGTAAAACTATGATAATTGGCTCAAAAATTAGTATTAGCAAAGTTAAAAAGGATGTCTTAGATTTTTGTATTAATATTAGAGCATGTAAATTAGAACTAGTGGAGAAAATTAAATATTTAGGTTTTATTGTAGATAGTAGGTACCTATATTGAAATTTGACGAACATACGGATTACACTTGTAAGAAGATATCAAAAAAACTTGGATTTCTAAGCAGATGTACACAATATTTACCTAAAAGAACGATACTTAGAATCTACAATACTATAATACTACCACATTTTCACTATGGTGCCACAATACTGTATCTAACAAACAAAAACTGCATTAATAGGTTGCAACTGCTACAAAACTGGGCAATGAGATTAATATTAAAAAGAAATAGATACACGAGAATTCAAGATATGCTAAATGAATTAGAATGGATAAAAATTGAAGATTTCTTAGAGATGAAAGCAATGATATTTGTACATAAAATTAAGTCAGGGCTTATGCCAGAATATATGAGTAGGAAAGTAAAGATATTTAATCACAATTATGTTACCACGAATAAAAATAATTTCATACTAGATCATAGAAAGACAGCTCAATACCAAAACTATATATTTTTTAAAGCGCTTATAACATACCGTGTGTCCCTGGGAAGACGGAACATAGGGATCTTATAATGCTAATTTTTTAAAAAGATCCACGAGTGCTTTGAAGCATTCGCCTTGAAACAATTACACGAATGTCACCGATCGTTAACGATTTCCATGCCGATCATGTATGTTCGTCTCCAGATTAACATTTTTGTTTGTGTTTTAAATGTCAAAGACAATAATTAAAGGTTATGTCCATGTTAATTTTTTTTAAATGGGGTCCTACCATAACTAAAGTACAGTTTAGAGCTGACAATCAATAATCCCAGTTAAATTACATGTGAAATGTGAAAATTTACTATAATAGGATGATCTTGATGTATGAACCGAAGAATTTGATACGACAATCAGCTTTATGATGAAACATGCTACAATGCTAATTGCATAAGACTGTATTAAGATGAAATCAAAGAAAAAGCGAATATTAATATCAGTTAGTGTGTACGAATATGAAATCTTTATTTCTACGGCAATTTAATGTCTCAAATAATTGTTAAGTACATTAAAAGTATTTGATTTTTAAGGAGCCGGATTCTTGCATACCACAGGTCCACAGCATTATTTTATGCACCTACTAGTATAATTTTCGTAATTTCATTTTCAGTTTCTAATAATGCGTAATTTGCGAAAAGCCTTAATTGTTCACCTAATCCATCATAATCTGAAAAAGATCTTAGAACCAAACGTCAACTGCAGACAAATTATTTTGTATTTATTACCTTTATAATGATACCCAGTCTCATTTAATTTAATTAAAACACTATCTACATTTACATGAACCAATTTGAGCAAATAATTAATAATTTTATTTCTAACTGATTTTCAAAAGCGCGGCTGTCAATTCGTAGGTATTGTAAATAATTGTTGAATCGTTTGTTAGTATAACGCACGCGCGTATTACATTTGTATTAGCAAGCGCGTTAAACAGCTGACATAACGATGTCGACGCTTCCACCAAATAGAAATTCAAAGCACTCGTGGATCATTTTAAAAAATTACCATTGTAAGATCCCTATGTTCCGTCTTCCCAGGGACACACGGTATAACAAGTTAAATGTAGAATTAAAAAATTGCAATATTATAAAATTTAAGCAGGAAATTAAAAGAATATATATCGATTACAATAATAATTGAGAGAAGAATTTGATAAAAGGTTTTTTTTTGTTACTATAAGATAAATTGTTTTAAGAAAAGTATGTATATGTATAGCTTTAAGAGCTAAATAAAGATTATTATTATTATTATTATTATTATTATTATTATAATTGTGAAGTATTATTCGTCCATATATGAAGCTGGAATGCTCTACTTTCAGGAATGGAGGTGAACTACTGTTTTGCAATAAACAACGTTATCAATATGGATATCATCAACTGTTGGCTGCTAAGCGTGCCTTTGCCTGCAGCTAGTGGAATTATATTGCGAAGATCGAAGAAAGTAGCACACGCAATGCCGTAGGCAACAGTACATGAAAGCTATAGGACTACCAAAGACTATATTATGTAGTACTACCCGACGCGACGCGACGTGGTGCGAGTTTGGAAATTCTAGCCCATAAATTAATAATTAATGAAGACATTGAAGCTTGAAGCTCCAAGTGGTCAAAAAGTGATTAGGACTTGTTCCTCAATTTTCAAATTAATGTTTCGTAGGTTAGACAAGGTTTTTTACTGTTTTTATTCCAATTATGTAGACAGTTCAAATTATTTATAAATTAAAGCGAACAATAAAGTACCCAAAAATTACATAGTGTTACACGATAAAAAATTTAAAAACGTATAACCTACTTATTAAAAATCTGTTAATCCAAAAGTCATATTATTCATTAGACGATTTCCATTAATAATCCACATTACTACACAAATTATAGTCTTTTTTGCAAAAAAAAGTACGTTTTAACAAGAAAATGCGTTTATTAATTACGGATTTATTTGGTACCATACCCAGTTCATTAATAGTCCTCTCATGTGAACTAGGGTATCAGTTTCATAATTTTTTAAAATTGTATTAAGTCATCATTTCTATTGAAAAAAGGGGGTTAAAGAGAAAAACAACGAAACGAAAAGATGATCATAAATAAAATATTAATTTTGAAAAAAAATTATAGTAACTTTAAATTTCATTACATCTAGCCAGAAAAGTCTAATAGTATATTATATTATTAGGAGTATAAGCAAAGCTTTATGAGCTGAGGTTGGTTGACTGCCGATCGTAGTGAGGCAGCCAAATCAGCCGAAGCACATAAAGCGCTTAAACTCGGAATAATATATGTAATTTTATCTCCAAACGTGTAAAATTATAATACAAAAATAAGCATCTAATTACAAGGTTATTTCAGGAAACATTACACTTATACGAAAATCGCATTGCCTGATAGACACTTTCTAGATATTACCGTAGCAACCCACTATAAAAGTTAAAATGCTTAGGCATATAAGTACTTTATCTGCCTAAGCATATAAGTGTACTACCAACAGTCTGTCATTTAAATGCCACTTTTATGACGTTTGGAGATAAAATTAATTTGACCGTAGGTAGGTACCTATTTGGCGCTTCTAGTTCCCCGAGCAGATCAGCGTCCCACCACCGACCCATATCACAAGAGAAGGTTCCACCAATCCCAGCCCTGGCCTGGTGGGAAAACACCATAAAACCGTCTCATACATATAGATAGTTGGTTATTACATCCTACTTTATGATCCTACTCAAACAAAAATATTTCAATACTTCAGATAACAGGGACACTGGCTGATTGTTCTTGGAAAACTCGCCCTGTAATATCGACATTCTCATTAGACTACAAGCATCGACCCGCCCCGGCTCTTATTCTTTTATTTCGAATGTTAATACCTCTACGTTCCCGGTTACTTAAATAACAATTATTCGTTACCATCACGACACCAACATCATCATCATCATGTCGTTTTGGCGTTATCTGCGTTGACCTATCACCGTCGTTTACATAAAGAATGTACAACCGCTACAAAATCATGCGATGATAACCGAGTCATTCCGACAGATGTCACCACTTCGCAAGACTACACGAAACTATTTTTAGCAAGAAACGTTATGTTAAATTTACAAATAAACTATATTTTACCTACAATAAAATATATTTTTAATTATTGTTTTTACTACGTTTCAAAATGTCCAAAGAACTTTTGTTGTGGACAAATAGTTATAAAAAATAAAAAAAAACATGAACGCGGTTTTAAAACCTCAAATTATAATTTCCTCTGGTTTGTTATCTCAGCGCCGCTAAAGCTTTTACAGGGAGAAAGATTTTTTGTGCAGACTTTATAAGAACGACAACGACAGATCAACGCAGACGACGCTGTTTACAAACCTCTAATGCAAGCTTCCCACGTTTCCGTAACAACAGTACTCCATTGCAAATCGCTTAAACAAGTTAACGTTTCTAATTCTGGAACTGCTTTGAACCCTTTTTGACATTCTAGTGAGCACTTTTCTCCAGGAAATGTTTTCCCAGTAACACACGTGCTGGGCTTAAAATGTCCTCGTGCAACATTTCCCAGTCTAGGACAAGCAACAGCTGCAAGCATATTATAAACTGCAATATTCCATTACCACTAAAGTTTTATTACGTTTGCATTATTTTTTGGAGGACTGTTTAATTTAATTTTATGTTATTTTACAATCTGCCGAATTTTGGTCTATTAACTACCTACATGCTTTGGTAATCTTTTCAATATTCTAAAGAACAGCAATTTATATAATAGTTGTGAACCGTATAAAGTTATCTACTAAGATCGTACTTACGCAAACAATAGGATTCTCGTCCACCCCAATTCCCTGATGAATCACAAGTTCTTATAGATTCTCCACGTAATTTGTATCCAACATCACACCAAACAACACACTGGGTACCAATAGGTACATACTCCTTTATACCAGAATTCATCTGTAAACATTTGACTTTTCCATTAGTTGGAGTTTGAAGCATATGGCAGTCTCCAAAATGTACTGGTTTGCAACTTGTTCCGTCTTTTTGTAAAGTATATCCTTCTCTACAACCGCATCTAAATCCACCACCGTAATTCCTGCAAATTTGTTCACATTTTCCATTCTCGCTTGAGCATTCATTTATATCCAAACACGTTTTACCATGAGTATCTAGTACATAACCCTTACTACATACGCATTTGTAGCTACCAGGTAAATTTTTGCAACCATGAGAGCAACCCCCATTCTTTTGACGGCATTCGTTGATTTCTTTACATACCCTTTTATTTGGACGTAACAAATAACCAGGTGGGCAGGAGCAACTACGAATACCCTCACTATAATTGCAAATATGGGAGCATCCACCATTGTTCTTTGAACAGGGGTTGTTTTCTAAACATATAGTACTTTCATGAAGAGTAAAGCCTTCTGGGCATAAACATTTTGCTTCTCCTCTGAAACTGGTGCAATTATGCGAACATCCCCCATTGCTAATCAAGCACGGATCGATTTTGAAACATGATCGATTAATTAATTCAAATCCAAGTGGGCACTCACAAAATGCTTCACCATGAATATTAACACAGATATGTGTACATCCTCCATTTTTAAAAGCACATGGATTTATCAAGACACATTTTTTACCTTGTAATTCATGTCCTTCTGGGCACATACATATGATCTGTTTGTTCTGAACAACACATTCGTGTGAACAGCCTCCATTATTAATGAAACAAGGATTTACTTTCAAACATGTTTTATTATTCGAAAGTTCATAATCATCTGGACAGTCACATTTAACCTCATCATTTATGTTAAAACAGAGATGAGAGCATCCACCATTATCAATTCTACAAGGATCAGATTTTACACAATTTGTCGGCCCTTTCAGTTCATAACCAAGCAAACACGAACATTTGACTGTACCATTAAGGTTCTCGCAAATGTGAGAACATTTTCCATTATCGACTTTACAAGGATCACTTTTAATACAGTTTGTTTGTCCTTTCAATTCAAAACCAGGTGGGCACGAACACAGGGAATTACCACCAAAGTTTGTGCAAATGTGAGAACATTTTCCATTATCAATAAAACAAGGATTTTTAGGTATACACTTTTTGCCATCTAACTGATGTTCATTTGGACATAAACACTGAACATCTCCCTCATCAGAACTGATACATTTATGAGAGCACCCGCCGTTCATCACTGCACAAGGATCTAGTTTGTGGCAAACCTTTTCTTCTATGTGATAACCTTTTGGACATGTACAATGTATTGTCTGATTAGTATACATACAAGTGTGAGAACAACCTCCATTGTTGATAGTACACGGACTAATTTCGAAACAGTTTTTCCCTTTAAGTATATAACCATCCGGACAATTGCACATTACTTCACCTGCAATATTTTCACAAAAATGTGAACAGCCCCCATTATTCTGCAAACAAGGGTCAACTGCTTCACAATGCGTGTAATTGTGTAAAATATGAAAGGCTGGGCAATGGCAACTTGTTTTACCGGCAGTAGTTTTACAAATATGTGAACACCCTCCATTATTAATATTGCATTGATCAGTTAAAATACAATTGTTATTTTTAATTTCGTATCCTTCCGGGCAGCTACAAACAGCGCTCCCATTTATACTGGTGCAAAAATCGGAACAACCACCGTTTTCAATTTCACAAAAGTTTACTTCAGTGCATAATACTCCGTTTTTGAGTTTGTATCCATCGGGACAACTACAAACCACAATCATATTTGTTATAGTACAAATGTGAGAACAACCACCATTTTCGATATTACATGGATTACTTGGTACACATATCTCATTTTTGATTTGATATCCATCCGGACAACTACAAACTACAGATCCGTCTGCGGTATTACATATATCTGAACAACCGCCATTTTCAATACTGCATGGATCAAATAATACGCAGGTTCCATTTTCGAGATGGTACCCAGTTGGACAACTGCAAGCTGCTTGACCATTCACATTAGTACATATATTGGAGCAGCCCCCATTATCAAGAATACATGGGTCAAGTAGAACACACGTTCCATTTTCATTTACGTGTTCATCAGGACAACTGCAAAATGCATGCCCATTAAGGTTAGTGCAAATATTTGAACAACCACCATTTTCAATGCTGCACGGGTTAATTAAAACACATGTCCCATTCTTGATTTCCTGACCATCAGGACAGCTACATACTGCTTGCTCATTAATATTGCTACATAAACCTGAACATCCACCATTATTGATTCTACAAGGATCTCTTGATGCGCATGTTATTTCATCATCTAATAATGCATAATCATTAGGACATGCACATGAATGAGAACCCTCATGGTTAACACATAAATGAGAACAACCTCCATTATTCAATGAACACTCATTGATGTCATCGCAGCTATAACCATCTTTGTTAAGGATAAATCCTTCTGTACATTCACATCGGAAACCGCCTAGAGTGTTTGTGCATATCTGGTTGCAAATATCTGTTCTGTTGGAATTTTTATCGTTGCGAACCAAACATTCGTCAACATCATGACAACCAACTTTGTCGGGCTGAAGTTGATAACCCTCTTTACAAAAACATTCATAGCCTCCCTGCTTGTTGGCGCACAGTTGTGCGCAGTCATTTAATTCTTCATCTTCACATTCATCGATGTCGTCACAGCCCTTCATATCATGCTTAAGCTGAAATCCTTTTTCACATGAGCACGCATAAGAACCAAGTGTGTTTCTACATATTTGTGCACAATTATGACCGTTATCGCATTCGTCGATATCTTCGCAATTAACTTTATCACTCTTAAGAATAAAACCTTCTCTGCAAGCACATTCATAAGACCCTGCGATATTTTTACAAATGTGTGAACAGTTACTTTGTCCAGAAATGCATTCGTCTAAATCGATACAAGTTGACTTGTCCTCTCCTAATTTAAACCCTTCCGGGCACAAACATTCCACAAAATTGCCTTTCCTAACAAGAATATGTGAACATTTGATTTCAACACAAGTAGTTCCATTATGTAAGTGATAATTTTCGGGACACTGACATTGAAAAGTTCCTACCTCATTCACACATTTGTGAGAACATGGATGTTTAAGGCATTCATTAAGATCTTGACAAGAATGAGGGTCGTCTGGCGATATTTCATATCCCAATGGACATAAGCAGCGGTAACTACCTATAGTATTTTCGCAATCATCGGAACATTCGGCACCACCTTCTTCACATTCATCGATATCTATAAAAGGAAAATGAATCTAACAATCAGGTACGGGACTATAGATTACAATTAGCAAAAGGTGAAAGTAAAATATTTAAAAAACTTACCAACACATTCCCCATTCTCTCCAAAAGTGAAACCTTCTAGGCATTCTGAAATATCATGGGTAGGAATAACAACTACTTCATTCCTATTTCGGTTGTCGTAATCCTTTTCAGGCTTTCGACCAAGCTTGTTATTTCCTTCTTTATAATCTTCTTCGCCGTAATCATACTCTCTGTCATCATCATCATCGTAGTCTTCCTCTTCGTAATCTTCTTCGTTATAGTCGTCTTCATTCTTTTCAACTATTTTGTGGTGAATAGTTTCATCTTTCTCTACTGGAGATTCAGTTACTTTGACGTCATTGTATGATGGAATCGCTGTAACCGGTGATAGTACATTGTCTTCTTCCTCGGTATAGTCTTCTTCACTGTAATCCTCTCCTTCTCTGTAATCTTCTTCGTCAACGTTATTACTTTGCGATGTTGATTCATTTCCTCGAGATTCTTTCTCAGACTGTATAGTAGTGGTTATGGTTACTTGCTCGTTCCTAGCTGTTGATTCGGTAACAAGGGATATACGTTTATGGTTTCCAATATTTTCATCCTCTCCTTGATTGTAATTATTTTCATTGTAATCTTCTTCCTCTTTATAGTCATCCTCATGAATATCAGTTGTTGTGTTTTCCACACTATCTTCTAATGGTTCCTCTATGTGTTCCGTAACTGCTAAAGATGTTGTGGTAGAAACACTCTCGTCTACCCAATTAAATGGTTTTGTAACTTTTTGTGCCAAATTATCGTCATTCTTCGATATATCTTCATAATTAACGTCTTTTTCTTCTTCTTCCTCATTTTCACTTTTATAGTCTTCTTCCTCGTAGTCGCCTTCATCATAATCTTCTGATTCACTGTTAGTTTGATTAGAGATATCATTAACTGGATCTGTTACAGGTTCTTCATTAACACTTGGCGTTTCATTTGCGGGTTGTTCTTTTAGACAGTTATATGATCCAATAGTATTTAGACAGCCATATACACAAGCAAATTTAATTTTTTCATCTTCGCATTCATTTATATCTGCAATAGTATTAATAATATAAGTAAGATTAATTAAGGATTTAAATTTCTTTACCATAGCACGTTTTTCCATCAACATCAAGGTCCATTCCAGAAGGACAGGTACAAAACACTTTAGCGTGAGTATTAATACAACCATGAGAACACTGACTCCGCCCTTCTTTACATTCATCGACAGCTTGACAAGAATGTTTATCTTCGGCTAAATGTGTACCACTACGATTTAAACATCCACAAATGTACGAACCGTGAGTATTCTCACATGTATCTTCACAAGGACCATGACCATTTCTAAATAAGCACTCATTAATATCTTCACATGATTTACCATCAGTCAACAATTTAAATCCTTCAGGACAACCGCACTGATAAGACCCCAAGATGTTTATACAAATTTTTTCACAGTTTCCGTTACTTTTACTACATTCATCTACATCTGCAGATATACAAAAGCATATTTTGGTAAACTAGAAACAGAAATAAATATCTACGTTTATTACCATAACATTGATTGCCTTCCTTGAAAAATCCATCATAACAAATACACACTGGTTCCCCGTTTACCATTTTACAATCATGTTGGCAGTTTTCCAATGATTCAAATGAACACTCATTAGAACTAAGAGATTTTGTTTTGGCTTCGCTGAACGATGTGACTGTAATACTGTAACTTGAACACCATATTTCTCTAATCTATATACAGGGTATCCCAAAACTAGCGCTACAATTACTCGTGTTGGTGTTCGGCAGTGTATAGAAAATAACAAATTGCTGCAACTTTTTGCAGGCTACGTACGAGCCTTAAATTTAAGTGTTGATTTAATTATAATTTTGGGATACCTTGCAGAATAGTTATAGTATATCTAGTATAATATTACTAAATACTCATGACACTTTCCTTGCGTCCTAAATTATTGTTGTTTGTCTTTACTAACCTGTAAAAACCCTATCTTTTGCACAGGCTGGTACCTTCCCAATCCAAGATCCTTTGCTGCAATACAGTTTTCTAGAACTATATTCCTCGAAATGGTATCCTTCTGAACAATCATATACAGCTACAAGAAATCCTTTACGTCGTTCTCTTTCTTCCGTTTCCGTTTTAAAAGGCGCTCTCTTTCGAGAGTATCTAACGACTTTGCCATTTGGAATTTCAGGCGCTTTTAAAATTCCATGAACCATACAAGACATGACATCTACGAATGGTATCAAGTTCTCTGGAATAGCTTCAGTTTCAAGTTGCTTATGTTTCTTTTGTGGGGTTTTGTGACGCGTTTTGTAACTTGCTGAAAAAACAAATTCTACTAAAATACAGTGCTTTCCTTAAATATTGATACCCACGTGACCACAAAATATAGGTATCCAATAATTCCCTAACTGATTGTATGTTGGTAAATTAGGGCAGACTTATTACAAAACAAATAAAGTTATATTACTAGTACTGAATGCCAACTCAAGGACTAGATTAATGAATTAAAAGAATGTCAGCGGACACATTCAGCAATTAGACTATTCAAAGTTTAAATTAGAATGGTATGGAGGATTCATAATTATTTCAATTTTATAATTTTTAAGGCATGGTATAAATTAATGTAATAATTACTTGGTAAAGGTAAGAAAGGGCCTTCTAAATATATATTTTCAATAACATGTAGCAGCACAGTAAAGATGTGGTAGTAAATTTCTAGTTGAATAAATAGTGTGTCAATTTATAGCGATAGGTAATAAATTGTTACAATAATTTATTGCTTTACCCCTCAATAGTATCAAATGTACCTGGCATTCAAACTCCAAACTAAGTTTAGTTACTGTCAATTTTGTACCTGCCAGTAAATTTGTTTTTCTTCAAACGTCAAATAATTAGGTCATAATTTGACTGAGCTGGCTGCGGAAAAATGCAACTTCTCCGCAGGCGGCAGTTTTACTTTTCCTTTTCCTTACGTGGAGGGAAAAGTGTTGCTATGGAAACGTTAAAATAATAACACACAACAATAAAAAATATAAATTTAAACATAATTTATGTACGATCGATCAATAACAACTGTTTTTTAGACCTAATTTTCAGGCGTAAACCTAGTCTTTTTGGCCCTCGGGCCGTAATTATGTTTTTGGCCCGCTGATTGCACTTTTCTAATTAAGGAATAATTTTATTTTTGTTTGGAATACAAGTAGTAACACAGTTATTTGTTAATATGAACATTTATATCTATCTTACAGTTATTACAATTACTTATATTAAATGCGGAAGGAATGGTGTTTATCAAAGATTCACTGATAACGCTTTCATTAATACCATCATTCTCTAACGTAGAAAGAATGGTGTTTATCACAGAGGGATTGCGAACGTTTTCATTACTGACAGCATTACTTGTTGAGGGTACATGAAGACCTTCGCCTACCATAACCTTTTGTGCAATTTTCATTTTATTTTGCAATGAATCCTCAATATAAGTCTCGGCCACCGCCGAGGACTTCCAGCCACCATGACGTTTGATACTGATCAAGTCTGCGCCCCCATCAGCTAAAAGAGTAGCGGAGGAACGTCGAAAGCAGTGTCCTGTATAGGCACCTGCATCCGGCATATTCAAAAATTTGGCTACTCTTTGCGGCACTTGTCCCAGTGTATTTTTTCCTACAACCTGCGATGTACACTTGCCATTTTTGTAATACACAAAGAGTCGTCGATGCTCCGTGTGTGATGGCCGTAAAAACACGTATTTTCGAAATATTTGTAGAAAATTCAGTGCTAGTTCTTCGTTGTTAACGACTGTAAATGTTCTGTTTATTTTGTTCTTTGTATTATTGATTTTTACAATGAGTGCAGACCCTACATCCTCAATATCGTCTAGAGTTAATTGGGCTAATTCGTTTCTACGACATGCCCCAGCGATGCCCATGATTATTGCCACCTACAATATTGTAGAAACTCAATGAGTATAATTATATTTCGAATTAGTGATTTTCTTACCTTCATCATTAGAAATGTATCATCTGGGGCTTCCAAGAAAAATTTTGTGATCTGTTCCCTGTTGAGTATTTTTGATTTTTTGGGTTCGTACCCCTCGCTTTGCCTTTTCAGAAAGGCGAACAATCGCTTGAATTGACTGACATCAATGTTTTCCTTAGCTGCCAAATTTGCTTTGATCATTGAGTAACGCGACCAAAGCGAGGTTGGTTTGTAAATTTTACTTTGTTCATCAAAATATACCAGTAAAACGTTTTCAGTAATGGTTTTTACCTTATTAACTGCACACCACTTTAAAAAATCATTATATGTTTTCTCATATATAGCTTTGGATTTTGGCGGTAACAGATTCAAAGTAATGTTCTTTGCTGCTTCATCAAAATCTGGCACAATGCACGAGAAATCTTCTTCTTTAGACATACTTTTGCAAACAAATAGTGACAAATACTTAAATTACTTACTAATTTTTTTGCAAATAATTTGTTTTTGTTTATACTTGTTGCTGTGGTTACGCAGTTTTATTTGGTCAATGATAAATCGATTTCAAAGGAGCGCTTTTCATTTTTTGTTTAAATACAGTCATTGTCAATATAAACTATATTTTTACGGTTTTTAAAATTTCGATCTTACATAAAGTTTTGTATGCACCTCAGGCGTAACCGACGTCTTTGGCCCTCGGCGTGTTATAGCCCTCCGTGCTTCGCACGTCGGGCTATAATTTTCACGCCGCGGGCCAAAAACGCCTGGGTTACGCCCTTGATACATAAATAACTATTTTATTTGTCAAACTAATATTGAACGTGCAATTTGTCAATGTTGCATTTTGAAAATTAAAACCATGCAGAACTGAAGAAGTCTGTGCAGACGAAGTTACATTTTCTGCAATCAAATGAGATGCTGATGGTTCAATAAGATTTGTCTTGCTGACACTAGGTGTTATAAACTTCATTCAATATTTTACTTGCATTCTCATTTTTATTTCGTCGTGACTCCTCTATATATCCTTCCGCTACACTACTTGACTTCCAGCCCCCGTGCCGCTTTAGCGACTCAATATTACCTCCTCCATCAATTAATAATGTAGCCGAAGTTCATCTTAAACAATGGCCTGTGTATTCTATTGAATTACTTAATTTTAAGAAAGAAGCAACCTTTCTAGGAACACTGCTAATACGGTGTAATCCCATTACACTTCTGTAGCATTTTCCATTTTGATATTTCAAAAAGAATCTAGTTTCTGGCATGTCTTTTGGTCTTAACGCTGCGTATTTTCGATAAATTTTGAGGTAATTTTCTCCAATTATTGTGAACGATCGAACTTTTCTAGTCTTACTGTCCGGAATTTTAATCAAAATAACATTCCCCATGTCCTCTATGTCTGTTTTACCATTTCATCACATCTGCAGGCTCCAGTTACTCCAATTAATGAAACAATCTAAGGAAATTACATACCGTGTGTCCCTGGGAAGACGGAACATAGAGATCTTACAATGGTAATTTTTGAAAATGATCCGCTAGTGCTTTGACTTTCTATTTGGTGGAAGCGTCGACGTCGTTATGTCAGCTGTTTAACGCGCTTGCTAAGGGTAGGGTCACACGAGCGTTAATTAAACGGACGTCGCGACGAGCGTTTATACGTCCGTTTCAGAACATACATAAAATCGTTTAAGACAGCCACACAAAGAACGCACCTAAATGTTGCCGCGCGTTCTAGTAGTCAACGGTCGTTCCCTTCTGCATCGTCCGTTTGATGCGTTGTAGCGCAACATTTGACGTAATGCACAGTGTCACACAGTGGTGAATTGGCCGTGCGTTTCTTTAAAGACTGTAACGTTAGATGCTTTGGCAACATTGCTTATTATTAATTGCTGTTGCACCCACCATTTACGTTTTTTGTTACGTTGTTTTTTTAATAATTTCAAAGACAAATACAAAAATATGGCAACCTCTAACTCGTTATCCATGTCGATGGTTTGCTGTAACGTTTGCAACTAAGCGATAGTCTGACCATGACAGCCTCGGCGCGTTTAAAATAACGCGCGTCGTGACGTCCGTTCAGTTAACGCTTACTAACAAACAATTCAACAATTATTTACAATACCTACGAATTGACAGCCGCGCTCTTGAAAATCAGTTAGAAATAAAATTATTAATTATTTGCTCAAATTGGTTCATGTAAATGTAGATAGTGTTTTAATTAAATTAAATGAGACTGAGTATCATTATAAAGGTAATAAATACAAAATAATTTGTTTGCAGTTGGCGTTATGGTTCTAAGATCTTTTTCAGATTATGATGGACTAGGTGAACAATTAAGGCTTTTCGCAAGTTACGCATTATTAGAAACTGAAAATGAAATTACGAAAATTATGCTAGTAGGTACATACATAAGATAATGCTGTGGACCTGTGTTAGAAAACTTTCCTTTGTAGTATGCAAGAATCCGGCTCCTTAAAAATCAAATACTTTTTAATGTAACAATTATTTGATCATATTAAATTGCCGTAGAAATAAAGATTTCATATTCGTACACACTAACTGATATTAATATTCGCTTTTTCTTTGATTTCGTCTTAATACAGTCTTATGCAATTAGCATTGTAGCATGTTTCATCATAAAGCTGATTGTCGCATCAAATTCTTCGGTTCATACATCAAGATCATCCTGTTAAACTAAATTTTCACATTTCACATGTAATTTAACTGGGATTACTGATTGTCAGCTCTAAACTGTAGGTACTTGAGTTAAGGTAGGACCCCATTTAAAAAGAATAACATTTATTTATTTATTAATACAGTTCCATATCCAAGAGCTACTGCTCGTTATTGGATTTTGCAATTAATTATTTTACATTATGTATAGGTATAAATCTATTGCTTATCTTATATTTACTCGTAAATCGTAATGACTTTACTTTTAAAAACTTTAGTAATATTAATATTTAATTAATTAATTATCTAATAATAGGTAACTATAGCTAACACTAAATATAGTTTGATTACTTATTTTTTATCCAGAGCGTAATTTGTTTTTTAAATTTTGTAAGGTTCATTTCATTTTTGCTGTGATCAGGTATAGAATTGTAGGTTGTGATCATTCTTTGTTTTATGGCATTAGCTCCGTGGTTATGTGTATTTATTTGATGCTTGTGAAGATGTCCGTAGTTGCGTGTCCGATGTTCGTGTATTTGATTATTTGCTGTTAGTTCTGTAACTGAGGTATTTAGGAAATGGATAGTTTTATGGGTGAATATGATTGTTTCAAGGTCTCTCATTGCTTTTAAAGGCAGTATGTCGGTGGCATTGTACATATCCTCTCTGCTGTGCTGCGGTAATAAGCCATATATATTTCTAATCGGAATCGCCCTGTTCTGGATTGTTTGCAGGGTGTTTATGTGTATGTTGCTAGTGTTTGCCCAGACCGTTATAAGGTATCTCAGATGACTGTGGATAAGGGCATGGTATATTGACTTTCGTAGCGATTCAGTAGTTACTGGAGTCATTCTTCTAAGCACTCCAGTGATTCCCGAAATCCTTTTCTTAACACCGTCAATGTGTTGTTCCCACTTCAAATCATTGGTGATACTTAGTCTTAAATAATGTGCCCTTTCGGTTTCTTTTATGGTTATGCCGTTTATATTGAGTTCTCTAACGTGGCGTACTGGCGTCGTGGATATTAACATATAGTTAGTTTTTGTTACGTTGATTGTTAGTTTATTTAGTCTTAGCCACTCGGTAATTACATTTAGATCTTGTTGCATGTGGCTAAATAATTTGTTTAGAGACAACTCTTTATATTGTAAAATGGTGTCATCTGCAAAAGGCTTTATTTTTCCGTTTAATTTGCACTGGCTAATATCGTTAACGTATATTAAAAATAGAAGTGGGCCAATCACTGATCCTTGAGGCACTCCATAACAAGTTGTTAACTGTCCCCCATTTGTTTCGTTAACCCTCACATATTGTACTCTTTCGCTTAGGTAGCTTTTGATCCAGCTTAATAGATTTCCACAAATCCCGGCTGCTTCTATCTTATTTAACAGTATTTCGTGTTTGACTGTGTCAAACGCTTTTTTTAGATCAATAAATATTCCTGCTGACAGGATACCCCTATCTATGGACTCTTGTAGTTCAACTATCAAATCAATTACGGCTACTTCTGTGCTGCTATGTTTTCTAAATCCATATTGTTCTTTGCAGAAAAAATTAATTTCTTCCAAGTGTTCTCTCACTCGCAGGTTCACAATTGTCTCTATTATCTTTGACATGACTGGGATGATCGAGATTGGCCGGTAATTACTGGGATCTGTTGTGTCTCCTGATTTGTGGATTGGTATTATTTTAGTTACCTTGAGTTTTTGTGGTACTGTTCCCTTTCTTAGTGATACGTTTGTTATTTGGCATATTGGCTCCGCAAGTTCGTTTTTTAGCTCTTTATATATGTGATTTGTTAGCCCGTCATTGTCTTTGGATTTTTTATTTTTCAATCCGTTTATAACTTGCAGTATTTCTTGCGGCGTGGATTGTATTCCCCTGAGCGTTTTATTTATGTGTGGGTGTAATTTTGTGGTTGATGGTTGATCTCCTATTTTACTTTCTATGTTTTCTGCAAGGGTTTTTCCAATTTCAGCAAAGAATTTATTAAAGTTGTCAGCTACAGTCTCATCTTTCTGTATTTCACCATCCTTTTCTGGTATCTTGATAGGTTTATTGCTTGAATCGACTCTTTTGTCTAGGATTTCATTAATTATATTCCACGTTTTTCGCG
This sequence comes from Hemicrepidius hirtus, assembly GCA_963082805.1. NCBI lineage: Eukaryota > Metazoa > Arthropoda > Insecta > Coleoptera > Elateridae > Hemicrepidius > Hemicrepidius hirtus. Next base: position 10,274,988 of record OY720165.1, read on the forward strand.
TATCAGTTATATTGTTGTGCAATTTACTGCTGTAATATTCTTTCTTAGAATTACCTTCGAAGGTTTGTAAGTTGATTTTTTACACTTTTATATTCTTGTTCTAGATTTTTATCTGTTTTATTTTTCCTGTAGAGATGGTACAGCCTATTTTTTGTAGTAATTAATTTCATAAGTTGATTGTTCACCCATGGCGCCGTAGCTCTAGCGTTTGTATTTTTAATTCTTTTCTCTTTAGTTCCATTTTCTATTGACTCGTTTAGTTGGTCTACAAATTGATAATACATTTTATTTACATCTACTACTTCGTTAATTCTAATTGGCTTCTCCCTCAGATAATTCTTTATCTTTTCTATACATATTATGCTAGTCTTTTTTTTTAGGTTTTCGTTTTTCGGGTCCTCAATTTGGTGTTTCGAATTTTTTATATTCGTCAGCAACATGTTATGATCACTAAGATCGCTGTGGATATTGTGTACTGTTATTTCAATTTTATGTACTAAGTTTGTGATTATGTGATCTATGGTGCTCTTTTTCATGTCCGTTAGTCTTGTGGGTAATTTGTTTAAGATTATGTAGTTATAATTTCGCAATGTACTTGTATATTTATTTACATATGTGTTGCTTTCAGTATCTCCAATATCTATGTTCATATCCCCTGCAATTATTGAATCACCTTTTATTGCACCTATAGTTTCTTCCAATTTTTCTATAAAACTTTCAAGGTCTGTTTTGATTTGACTAGGTGCCCTATATACTGCGCATATAGTTAGTTTATTAACTATCTTTGGGTTAATAATTTCTACTGTTAGTATGTTATTGCACTCTGTTTCGTAAGTTTCCACTACTTTGTACTTCAAGTCACTCTTTAAGAAGATGGAAACTCCACCTCCTCTTTTATTGCCTATTCTACAACTATGTATGCTACAATATCCCTCAATGTTATAGTAATCACATTCATCAATCTTGAGCCAGGTTTCACTAACAACTATTACATCTAGACTTATTTTAACTAAGCTAATTATTTCTTTAATACTATCAAAAGTGTCGTTTCTTAAACTACGTGCATTAAGGTACAGTATATTCTTACCCCTTTCAGTTTTTATTTCTACTATGTTTTGTATTTCTATTTCCTTGTGTTGGCTGTATAACTTGGGTAGTTCCTGCTCCTTATGCTTCATTAAAGAAGTTTGGTCCCGTGACGTGTAGTACCTCCGATTCGTCCGTTTTTTTTTTAGAAAAATTTTTCCTCCTTTACACCATACATGTTTGTAGTTCCCCATTTTTTTCTGATCTCTTGCTATTTTGTAAAGGTAAGAGTTATGCTTTGTCAACCGTTCATTTACGTATATTTCACTGCTGGTACGACGCGTTGAGTCTCTGTAGATGAGCCTACCGTATTCTTTTTTACACCTCAATAAGCACCCTTTTGTTTCCTTTCTTGTAAAGGAGACCACTATTTTACTTGAGTAAGCATCTTCACCTCTGTACTTTGGCTTGACCCGATAACAGTCGTTAATGTCCTGCGGTTGTATTTCGCAGTTAACTTGTTTACACAAGTTTAATACTGTAGTCATCACATTTTCTTGTGGTGTCTCTGGCAATCCCTGCATTTCCAAATGATTTTCTAATAGCGTTTGTTCTATTTTATTGTTATTCTCGTTAAGAGTCTTTAATTCACTTTCTATTTTTGCGTTTTCATTTTTAAGTTTTGCGATTTCCTCTTGGGCCTCTTCATATTTTTTTTCTAACTTATCTATTATTGCACTCATCGCGTCTTGATTATCTAGAATTCTGTCTAGTTTTGTTGTTGTTTCTACTCATGAACATAACCTTTAATTGTCTTTGGTTTTAGTAAATTGACATTTAAAACACAAACAAAAATGTGGATCTGGAGTCGATCATACATGATCGGCATGGAAATCGTTAACAATCGGTAATATCCGTGTAATTGTTTCAAGGCGAATGCTTCAAAGCATTCGTGGATCATTTTAAAAAATTAGCATTATAAGATCCCTATGTTCCGTCTTCCCAGGGACACACGGTATTTAAACCACAAAATTAAAATTACCTAAAACGTAGGTATTACCTTTAATCCTAAATACAAACCATCTTGCGCTTCAAATAAAAAAGTTTCAAACTGCTCCTTCGAAAAAATTCTTGATTTTTTTGCAGAGTACCCCTCGTTTGATTTTTTCAAGAACGCGCGTAACTTTAAATATTTACTTATATCCATTCCATGTTTAATTATTAGTTGTGATTTGATCATGGAATATCGCGACCACATGGTCGATGATTTCCATTTTTTCTCCTTAGCCATTGTGTTGAAATATGCTAGAAGCACATTTTCTTCAAAATTATTTACGTTCTTTGAATTGCACCACTCTTTAAAATGATCGTACGCGGCACAATATTTCTCGCCAGATTTTGTGGGTCCAAGAGAGAAGACGGCTTCATTGGCCGCAGCCTCAATTTCTGCCGATAAGCTCGGTTGCATTTCAAAAACTGGACGGTCACAACTGATAGCAACAATGAACAATTTATATCTGTCAAAACGTTTTTTTTTTTTATAAAAATCGAAACTACTCCGCCTACTTAAATATTTATTGTATGCATAAATTAAACCTAGAGCTGAGTATCAAAAACACAGAAAACATGGCAGCTTTATAATACACATTTTAAAGCGTTTGAAGAAAAAATAACATATTTTATTTGGAGGAGAGTGCCTTTTCATGAAAAGTCATACTTCTCCTACGTATAAAATAATATACTATTTTTACTGCACGATAGAGTGGTAATCCACTAAATGGGGAATTCCTTGATACCACAGCAACAATGGCCTACCTATTCTCTGTAACTAGGAACTTACAGTGGCGTCTCTATAGTTTTGTTTGCTCAATACATTTCTAATTGTACATACAAGGTAGCGGGCATAACTTGTCCGGTGAATGTTTTTAAGAAACAATCGACTGGCTTTGGTACCGTCATGACCGACTTTATTAGCCATACCATACCATACCGTTTCAAGGTATATCGTTATGAGAAACCTTTAGGAAACGTACCAGAAATGTTCGCGCGGAACCGACTACGGCGGAACGTTCCAACAACGTACCAATTGGAAACTTTTTGGAACATAACACGTGGTCGAGTCTGAAATATTCCCTATTATACGCGTGCGTAATTAATGCCACGAGGTCCTTCAGTTGTACTTAGTGTTTTGCTCCCGTATTTTTATATTTATATTTAATTATTTCCCACTTACATAAAAACATGTCTTGGTATAGTCAAAATATAAATATAAATCTATGCAAGCATTACCTACCTACACATTAAAATGTTATTACAACGTTAATGAGACCAAGAATTTCAATATTACGAAATTATACGTTACTTTTATATTTAACACTTAATTTAATTCAAACTTTATTTAATTTACACTTTACACTTCATAGTTTAAAAACTCTTCCACATTGTAGAAAGGCTCGTTTAGGAGAAGATTCTTAGTTGACAAACAAAAGCTCTTTTTCTCTAGACGTTTATGAAGCACGGTGGTTTGTTATATAGTTGTATAGCCTAATCTTTGCGTTTCACGTAATCGGTAGTATTAATTCTACCGATACGTTTTCTTTTGTTCTATTATCGTGTTTGTGAAGTTTTTCGTCAAACAAGCTGTCTAAAACTCTCTGCAATGTTCTCGTTGGTCGAGTTTACAGATTGTATCTATTATCTTTTTCTGGGTTTTAAATAAACTCTATGTGATTTAATGTACCCCAACAAACCACTCCATATGACATCAGGCTGTAAATGTAGCCGTAATATACAGGGTTATTCAAATTCGAGGTTCACCATTGGGATCTCGGAAACCGTAAGAGATAGGTGGTCGAGGAATTTACTTAGATAATAGTTTGAATTGGCAACATCACATTGATAAACTAATACCAAAGCTAAATAAAGTTGTTTTTCAAATCTAGAAATTGGAACCTATCCCACATATCGAAACTCTTCTTGGTATACAAGGTTATTCAAATTCGAGGCTCACCATTGGGATCTCGGAAACCGTATGAGATAGGAAGACGGTTAAATCGGTGCAAAGTTCCGCTATATAGTGCTGATCAATAATTAAAAAAGAAATTTAACCTATCTACTTTAGTTTTTTTATTACGGCCAAAAAAATGGCAATTTTGTTTTTTGGGCATAAGTTGGTTGTTATTAAAATTTTTTCAAATCTGCTAAAACTTTCTTGAAGCAAGTTTTTAGCTGCAACACCGTAGTGGTATCAAAAATTTTAAACCTTTCTTTATTTCTTGATTCACCTTCGCCCGCTCGATGGGATTTGGGCGCGGGCGGTTTATGGTTTACCTTCCAATGGTGGCGTCTCTTGGCAGTGAAGGCTGAAGATCTGTCGGCCGATATCTGACAGGAAAGTGCTTAGAAATCCGTACCGATTAAATACTACCCCCTCTAGAATCTTAGAGATAGTGATGGTTGGAACTTTGACAAACGGAAATGCCTTGGTCCACCGAGTGAATAAATGTAGCGACCAGAAAGAAACGTATTCCTTCCTTGGAATTTATGGTCTCATAAAATCGAATGCCAGTACGTCCCACGGAACACATAGTTGATGTGCTCGTTGGGGAAGGGATCCCTTTTTGTAGTGCAGACAGGGTAAACATTTGCGGATGTGTTCACAAACATCCGTTCAAAGTATAGGTCAGTACATTTTGGCCACCACGGGCGGCGGCGGCGCGTATTGTCTCAGCTGTATCTGTCCTGTTGTTTCCAAATCATGGAACCCGTAGCGCACTAATAGTCTAGATTTTGGAGACAATCTTTACATTAGTGATCTATCGGAATAATATATTGTCTACTACCTGGTATACTTTGTTTACCCAAGATATGCATATAGACTCCGCCCCATAAACGCTGTCAAAAGTTGAATATAATTTTTCAATTGGTCGTATTTTTAAAACCCACAACACACAACTGCGCTAATTTTCAGTGACGTTTACGAACCACTTCCGGTTGTTTCTTGTCAGTCTTGTCAGAACGTTTCCGAGCTGAAAGATATTCTTTAAAATAATTAAATCTCATATACTGACACAAGAAGTGTTATCATTTAAAATAAAAAAAAATTAAATTAAAAATGAATAGTTTTTGAATTTCCCGCTTTGTGCCATGTACCATGTGAAACTGGCTTTAGTGTTCATCACGCTCAAGGGGCGGAGTCTATATGCATATCTTGGGTAAACAAAGTATAGTTTCCATGGAGTGCGATACAGGGTACGTTTTTGGTCTGGTACAAGAGGATTTTCCATTTTTGGAAAACCAGTAATTGGTTGTTTGTCACTCTTCAATTTCTTGTTCCTCTTTGATTTATCCTTGGAAGACGATTCGGAAGATGCAATTTCTATTTCCTTTACTGAATGTGAAATGAGTTGCGTAATTTTTCACTCCTGAGAAATTCTGATGTTATGGTCGTGATTGATGCTTTATCTTCAGGAGATTTTGTAACCACAATAGTTTCTTTAGAAGTTAATAGAAGAATTGATTCTCTGTAACCACGTTTTTCTCTTCTGATGGTGGATGTCTTACTACATCTTCGGTTTCAAGGATTGTTACTTCTTCTGTGGGTGTAACATGTTTTAGGGAAATAGAAATACTTGTGCTGAGGTTTTTAGTTTCAACAACCTTTTTGGATGATTGTTGCGTCTCTGGAGACTTTCTTCTTTTATCTTGAAAAGGAGTCTTAGCTTTGTAAGGAATCAGTTTAGGCTCAGGCAAAATTCCTTTTTCGCAGTGTTTATCTGGGGAGTAGTTTTAACTTTTCAGGCGATGGTGTAGATGGTTTCTGTTGTTGTTGCTTCTTTGGAGAAGTTTTACCTTTTTAGAAGTAAATTGACACCATGTTAATAATTCGTATTTTTAACAAACAAAATGAAATAAAATAAAACGGAATGCTTGCACTTAAGTTTAAATTGACGATCAACGGTTACATCCATATATTTAATGTGTGTAAAACAACCTCCCGTTGTAACATAAAATAATATGAAAATATATAATTTAAAGGTTTACTTTTAACTTAATAATTTCTATGACGGTTATGTTAAAGTAACCAGTGCACATTAATAATAACAAAAAAAAATTAAGTTACAGTAACGCAAATTTTCAGAACGTAACCCCTTAATATAAAATGAGCAAAAAATAACGTCTTACCAAGTTCCTCTATTTTATGTAAATCCTTACAAAGATTCAAAAAGTTTTCTTGGTTTGTAATAGGTCCATATTTAAAATAAAAGAAAAAATATTTGATAGTAACGTTTCGGTTTATTAATCAAATTAAACCATCTTCAGACAAATTAATTAGCAGGTGAGTAATTAATTAATGCGCAACAATAATTAAAACATAAATAAAATGGAAAATTCCATAACGAAAAAACACATATGAAAATTGAAAAAAATTGAAGGCCACATCAGTGGGAGCTTCATTAACAAACACAAAACTTCATTTTAACTTTAACAGGTATGTCGTTAATAAACAACATACTATTTTTGTTACAAGAACAACAATATTAAAAAACCAAATTAATCTAATAGGCAGCTACATCCTACATATGATTAACCAGAACTAAGAGTCAAAAGTTAAAAATGACGACCATTTTGTTATTAGTTAATAAAGTCTATAGACTATAGTCAAAAGTTAAAAATGACGACCATTTTGTTATTAGTTAATAAAGTCTATAGACTATAGACTTTATTAACTAATAACAAAATGGTCGTCATTTTTAACTTTTGACTCTTAGTTCTGGTTAATCATATGTAGCTGCCTATTAGATTAATTTGGTTTTTTAATATTGTTGTTCTTGTAACAACAATAGTATGTTGTTTATTAACGACATACCTGTTAAAGTTAAAATGAAGTTTTGTGTTTGTTAATGAAGCTCCCACTGATGTGGCCTTCAATTTTTTTCAATTTTCATATGTGTTTTTTCGTTATGGAATTTTCCATTTTATTTATGTTTTAATTATTGTTGCGCAATAATTAATTACTCACCTGCTAATTAATTTGTCTGAAGATGGTTTAATTTGATTAATAAACCGAAACGTTACTATCAAATATTTTTTCTTTTATTTTAAATATGGACCTATTACAAACCAAGAAAACTTTTTGAATCTTTACATTGATATATGGTCAAGAATATTTTAACTTTTATTAGTAAATCCTTACGATGCTAAATTCAAAATTCTAATGTAAAATGGAACTACAACTAGGTATCTTAAATAAAGAGTTGGTGACAGGTCTAATTATAGCCACTACGTCCATGTTTACTTCTCATATTGCAACTAAATTAACCTCAATGATAGAATGATTTAGTGCCTCCTAATTACTCGAACTCAATCTTTATCTTCAATAAATAAAAATTAGCTGTTTCTGGTCCTGTTCGGTGATCCCAAGTTGTTCTCTGTAATTGATTAACAGAGCGAAGCGGGATCTTCCGAAATGACAACACACTGTATAAAATACTAATTCCATATTTAGTTTCAGTCTCGTCTATGGTAACACCTAATCAAGCAGTAGATGATTAGCTACTTTTATGCCGTAAATCGGACCATAAGCAGCACGAAAGTGGTTATTTACCAACAATGATCATTTGCACAAGTGTGTTTTGTGGGATGTAGGGGAGGTATTGCATGAGATCAAGGTGCATAATGCAAAAGTATGACTGTCCTGCATGTCTCTATGTTCGTAGTAGCCGACATCGATCTATAGTTCGTTATTGGGTTTTGATAATGTTAAATAGTGCAAATTTGTTTTTACACGACCTATATATAAAGACCTACCTTACTCCCTCAAAACAGGGAGTAAAGTGGCCATTTTATTCCCAAGGGAGTAAAAGTACAACAAATGACAAAAAAGTTCAAAATTTTATTTCATGTCGTTCTGACGTTTCAAAAATGCATTCACCTTAGAGAATTATCCAATTTCAATATTATTCTTCACTCTCATGGTAGCTTTTAACATTGAAAAGAGCGAACATAACGTTGATGCTTCCAAGATTTTTGCCTTTTCGGCAAAATAAACGAGAAATACTCTCTCTGTGTAATTTTCAATGTCTTTACCCACACACCATTCAAAAAAGTCTTGATACGCTTTTTCGTATAATTTTCGCGACTTTGGGGGTAATAAATCCATCGTCACAATCGCTGCCGCTTCGTCAATATCTTTCAAATCACCCATTTTCAAGAATTTTCTTAAAACACGACCGCAATTTTAGAATGGCTACCGGTTGTTTACAAATCGCCTAGGTTACGATGCTTTTGAGATGAGATTTTATTAATTGCGATTTTCACCTATCTACCACAGCATATGTGATTGCTTTTGGAAAATTCGTAAATTTTTGCAATTAAGCCCTTTAGGTCGTGTAAAAAATAATATATATACCGCAGGACTAAAGTACTTCTTCATCCCTCGGGTGATTTACTGCCCTCGCTCGCTGCGCTCGTTCAGGCATTAAACTTTCACCCTCGGGGATTAAAAGTTGTACTTTAGTCCCTTGGTATATAATATACTATTATAGTAATTATGAATATTATATCAAAAACAACGGAACGCCAAACTGCAAATAAAAAAGCGACACCTAGTGGGGATATTTACTTTCTTCACTAGAGCCGAAAGTTACCATTACGGAATATTCTCTCACTAGAAACGGAATTGGCGTTTTCGGTTGAGCTATCTCGAGCAAAAGATGTATTTTCGTAGGTGACCGTAGACAAACTATGTTTTAGCGGTTGAAAGCACCAAATTTTTAGTACTAAACTATGGTTGGGAAAATATAATAGTAACGCATCCCTAGTATTTCACAATATTTGCTTAGCGGTATGTTTCCATCGAGTTATCTAAGCATAGCCGCTTAGTCACTCATACATTTTCTGAACCACAGTATAATACCGTTTACTTTTTAGAAGTGGTCATAAACATCAGTGGCGTAGCCACGGGGGGGATATAGGGGATATATCCCCCCCAAGGGTCAAAAACTGGAAAAAATAGCTTTAACCGGCGTCAACTATGAAATCCAAAATCAGACAAAATTAGATGTCTTAGGTCTTAGAATGTTTTAGGATCAAGCAACTTATATTATTTACTATTGCTTGTCGAAATCAATATTTTTAAAATTTGACCATATTGTTCTCTTTTAAGAATCGACAAATTAATAAATTAACATTAAAAATATAGGGGTTACATTAAAAAATATATCCTATGACGTCATTACGCGAAAACAAATGAACATTAGAAATGCGCAGGTATAGGAACAAGGGTCTTTTTAAAAATGAAAATCGACGTGTCCGAGGAAATTTCATGAAACGTCATCGTTTTAGAAAATAATAGAAATAATGAATTTATTCCATACTTTTCTTCCACACTGTATATCCCCCCCCAAGGGTAAACTCTGGCTACGCCACTGATAAACATAGCAACAAAACTAACGTTGTGTTTCCATTGGTCCAAATCAAAATATACATTAATTTTTTGTATGATCATAATATCCTCTGCCTTTTCGAACTCGATTAAATTATCATTTTAAGAAAACATGCTTCCAACCCAATACAACAAACAAAATAAGGTGTGTAACACGGACGCAAACTTTTGACTCGCTCGCTTGGTTTGGTCATAAATTACAGCTCATCGAAAAAAGTCATGTAACACCCGACTTAATTGAAAATGAACAGAGCGAGGCTTTCTTTTCCTTTATATGGAAATACCAAATAAGAAAAACTCTATATCACCAAAAGTTTAAGAATGTTTCTTTAAGTAAGCTTCTTAAACTTTTGGTGGCATGGGGTTTTTCATATTTGGTATTTCCATATCAACTAAAAGAAAGCCTGCCCCGTTCATTTTCAATGAAGTCGGGTGTAACCAGTGACGGCTCATGACCAAAATATTTGGGGGGCACAGTAAGGCATAATCGAAATGAAAAAAAATGAAGCCACAGGCGAAATTGTTTTTTTTTCGGAGTGAGCGTGGCTTATTAGACGCGATTTAAGAGCATCTGAAATTAAAAAACCTGAAAATGTCAATTTTTTTAGAATGGAAATAATGGTAATAATCAATTGGTATAATTTAAAAATATATATGTGAAACGTTCGTTTTTAGAGTTCAGTAATTTATAGGTAAAAAAGTGGTTACAGCAATTTTGTTGAAATGAACACGGCGAAGCGCTTCAAGAACACGTACGTCTTGGTAAGTAGTAATGGATAACGCAACAGCAGGATTAAATATTTTTGTATGTAACCGACCAACTGTTTAAGAAAATTGGCCAGTTTTCTTTTAACTGGTAAAATTAGAAAAGTTGTAATTGCTGTTTCAGAGCAAACTGCCGCAGAAGTTTTATTTAATATTTACTAGGCCCCGCTGGTTTCAGTATCTCTTCTTCCATGAAAGAAGTCTCATTATAATCAGACTCTGTCGCTTCCTGTGTAGCTTCTTCCTCAGATGTTTCATTGTTATCCCCTGGTGAATTTTACAATTTACACATTAGTTTCGACAAACCTCGGTCATTGGTCAGCTGGTAATAATATTGTAGTTCGGTGAAGCTCTCGTGGAGGTCAAAGTAGATGGAATAGGTTCCAAATCTGCACTTACATTTTCATCACTATGGGATGTAATATTAGTAGGTATTGCATTGCACAAAGCTTTACATTTATTCGTTTCCTATTCGCTTTATTGCGTCTGCATCTGTGTCCTAATTATGCAATCGCCTTTAATAGGGAAACCATTTCTTATTTATTTACCGTGTTCTTGCTAGACAATTTTACAATTCTTGTACTTCCCCGGAAACCCTCTATTGGTTTTTCATCTGTAAATATTCTTAATGTTTTCGTGTTAGCTTTTAAGCTTTACTGGAAGTTTTCTAACAATTGCTCTCTTCTGATGTGTTCATTTGTTGCTTTTGTTCTTTACATATTTCTGTTCAACTGTATGCCCATCCTTTACTCCGGACACTTCTGTACGTGTTTCGGCGAATTTTATACTACAACGTATTTGTATTTTTGACGTGCAGGCGTTTTCGATGCGAGTTTCGATGTAACCCGTTCGGAGATTTTTACTATCATGTAGGTAGTACTTACAGTTTATCTAACAGTTTCTTGGTTATCGTTAGATCATCCTCACTTCTTTCCGTTGTCTCATTTTTTATGTTCTTATTACTTTACCACTACACTAGGTACTATATTCAGTTTTGTTGTTTAAGTTTCTTCCTTTTACACTTCACTCACTTCTATCTTTGCTTTTAACAACTAGGCTGTAGTACATAAATAACAAACTCAAGCAGTTCATGAGCCCATCAAAACTCATACCGGTCTCTCCTTAAAAGAAATTGTTTCGCATCATCCTCTAGGTACGTGTAACAGTGACATCGACAACATGCAAGAGTTGCTCTGTTAGCCACTATAATAACATTATTAATGTGTTTATCTCCACTTAATGAAGATATTATTTTTAGTCACTGTAAACAAAGCCAGCGATCTGTCAGTATTGAGAGATTTAATGGGTTCGGTTTCCCTTTTCATAATTTGTTGTAGTTAAAATATTGACAAATCAATTTATGTAATAATATATTGAGTTTCTTAATTTTGCAGTTTTATACTGTTTGTTATTTGAAGATGTATTTCTTAATTATCCAATTTTAACAAGCTACTAGAGCACATAGGTATTTAGTTTCTTTCTTTAAAATAGATATACATATTATCCAATTATCTAAATTATTAATTATTTAGAAATTCCAACAAAACACATTTTTGCTTAAAGAAACTTACTTTGGTTGTTTGGTAAAAATCGTTTCTTGCCAGTGATGTCAAGATATAAAAGATTATCTCGGTGCAGAAATATTATTTGTCTGCTCGCCCTTGTTAAATTATTTCGATAAATTGAAAAATTCACAGACCCTGCTTATTGCACAAGTATCATATAGGAGTATTAAAAATCCCTGATGCAGCTCCTAGTTTTCTAATATGAAACCCAGCTACCTACCTAATAAACATTGTAGAAACCTTAAGTCCTGTCGCACAAGGGCGACATTTTTTAAGCAATTTCTAATCAGGTAAAATGAATAGCACTGTAATAAACGAGCGTGGGCGCACGGACGATTATGAATTCAAGACGATTAAAAAATTACTCCTTCACCTATTTTAGAGACGACGTAATTATCGCCGTTCAAAATAGAACAAACATGTGTAAATGCATGTGCGCGAGTTATTTTACGTGATTAAAACAAACGTATTAAAATAACTCATTTATTATTGAACACGGAGTACAAAGAAAGAAACCTACGTTCAAGTGAAGGAACTCTTAAATACTAAACTAAAAACTAACAAAACAGTTATGTGGGTCAGAAAATATGAGTAATATGAACCACAAGCATTGAGAACACTATAAACAAGTAATAAAATCGGGATTACGTAACTCCTCCCGACCTAGACGAAAAGTTAGGGGACACCTCGCTTTTCGAGAAATATAATAATAATCAACCTTAATAGTAATCAACGTTACAATACAATAACGGTAAAACTGACAACCTGCGAAGGAGGAGTTAAGCTTACAAAAACCGTTCATACGGTTTACGTAAAGAGTGATACAAAGACATAATAGGTACCCCGTAATACCTCACTCGCGATGTCACTGAAATACAGGCCATGGTACATTTAGGTTTACTAAAACAGTTTCCGAAACGGTTAACGTGCACTAAGTACCGAAATGCAGGGCTGAATTTAGGAGTATGGATTCGGAGGAGGCTATGCTCCCTGGAACAAATACTTTCAAGTCATTGACGTGAACCATCTTAGTCTCTCTGGCATTACGAACAGTACAGATAGAGAGAGGGGAAACTGTAATAATCTCATAAGGGCCGGTAAATTTCTGCTTTTGCTTTCCTCTGCGCGGGTCTGTTTTGATAAAAACCTTCTGTCCTACAACGAACTTGTGCTCGTCCCTTCCCTTTGAATTGATGGTAGCCAACACCTGCTCTTTTTTTGCTTGCTGTCGTTTCTTTATTTGCTCGTACAAATGTCCTACCTTTTCTACATGTTGCGCATGATAGACTTGTAATTTGATAGTCTCATAATCGGCATCGAAGGGATCTGCAGAGGAAGTATGGCCAAAAAGAACTTCACGTGGTGTCATCTTGGTTCCAGAATGAATCGTATTATTGTACGCTATAGTGGCATACCGCATGATTAATTTAGGCGGGTCATCAGGGTATTGCACCTTTAGCAATCTGTAGTGCTCTATTAACGTCGAATGCAGGCGTTCTATTGGGCTGTTTGACTCGTGATGAGCTGGCGTCGTGATATGAACGTTAATTTTGTGGAAAGTCAAGAAGTCCTTAAATGCGAAAGAATTGAACTCTCCATCAGCAGTGACGTGACTTGGTGCCACGTATTGAGCAATAAATTTCATAAGATAAGATAAGATAAGATTTTATTTCTGTGTTATAACAAAACTTATTTTACACTTGTCAATATCAAAATAATACAATACATAATACACCTAGTATAAATAGAATATAAAACACAATTTTACATGTATAATTAAAAAAAATCAAGTTCACTAATATTATATTTTAGAAATTCTTTGATATCATAGAATGCCTTGGAAATCAAAAACCTCTTTACGGCGGTCTTATAATTTTTAATGGGTAAGTCTCTGACACTACTAGGTAATTTATTGTAAAAAGTAGGACCATAGTAGTTTTCCCCGTTCCTACATGTTTGTAGTCTTAAAAATTGCAAGCGTATTTGTACAGCCCCTCTGGTTTGATGTTGGTGTACGGCGTTGTGGGTGTGATACTTGTTGAAATTATTTTTAACGTAAATTAAACACACGAAAATATATAGCGAAGGTAACGTTAGTAGATTTAACTCAACAAAATTTTTTCTGACATCTGCGCGGTAACTCAAGCTCGCAATTATTCTTACAACTTTTCTCTGGAGGCCAAATATTCGCATAGCATGCGGCGAGTGGCCCCAGACTATCAGACCGTATGAACAAATTGACATAAATAAAGCATGATATGCAACAAGTACTGTTTTTTGTGGTAATAGTTCTTTAAGGTTTCTTATTACAAAAATATTTTTGGACAGTTTATTCGAGAGCATATCAACATGTTGATTCCACGTTAGGGTGGAATCAAGATGAATGCCCAAGAATTTCGCTGATTGTAAAGTACTATTGACGATGTCATCTGATCTCCTGAGAGTGAATGTCATACTGTTAGTTTTAGTCGTATTTAATTTTAAATAGTTTGCTGTAAACCAGCTTTCCGCGTCCGTTCGCGCTCCATGTAACCGCTGTCTGAGCATCTGTAGATGAAAATCCGAATACAACAACGTTGTGTCGTCTGCAAACAACAATAGGTCGGCGTTTGATATCGCTTGTCGCAAATCATTTATATAAATAAGGAAAAGGATAGGCCCCAGCACCGAGCCTTGAGGTACCCCACATGAAATCTGTTTAGGGGTAGACAACTTATTATTAACACAAGTATATTGTGTTCTATTCTCAAGATATGATTTTAGTAGGTGCAGACTTCGCTCGCAGAAATTGTAATATTTTAACTTCTCAAGAAGCACACGATGTGAAACACAGTCGAACGCTTTTTGCAAATCACAAAAAACAACTTCTGTGTAGACTCCCTTTTCGTACCCTTCTATTAATTTGTTGATTAAATACATGATTGCGTTAACTGTGCTTCTGTTTTTCCGGAAACCGTACTGACTTGCGGTGAGAATTTGTGATTTTTCAAAGTGTTCCGTAATTTGATTTTTTAGTGCGCTTTCAAAAATTTTTGAGCAGATAGGCAATAATGATATGGGCCGATAGTTGTTGGTATTGTTTAGATCCCCTCCTTTATGCAAAGGGACTACCTTGGATATTTTTAAATTATCCGGATACTCGCCCATGTTTATACATCGGTTGTATAGATTTGTTAAAGGAATTATAATAATATCTTTGACTTTTTTGATTAGTTTTACATTTATTTCAAAGTGATCTGAACTATTTTTATTTTTTAACATATTAATTATATCTCTAACTTCGATATAGGTTATGTTTCTGAATCTGAAGTACGGTAAATTATGATTAGGGATTAAATACTCTTCGAAGGTGTTAGTGATTGAAGGTAAATTGTTTACTATGTCATTTGCAATATTTACAAAGTAATCGTTTAGTTGGTCAGCCTCCAAGTCGGTAGTACGTATAGAGTTTTTGCATTCGTTTCGGTGTTCGTTTATGATATCCCAGTATATTTTGGGTGATGTACCGTTGTTCTTAATAATCTCGTCGTATTTGGTACGTTTTGCTTCCCGTAATTGTTGTCTATACAAGTTCTTAATGTCCATTAATCGAGTTTTTATTTGTGGGTCGGGGAACTTTTGATACATTTCTGCCAACAATTGTACGCGGTCCCTTGACTTTTTTAACTCGGGAGTAAACCAGCTTATCTTTTTGGACCCGTCTTGCTTTATTTTGCGTGATTGCAGTGGGAACGCCCGTTCGATACCATTACTAATTATTTTAATAAATACTTCGAAAGCGACATTCACGGAGATATTGACGTCCGTCAGAACAGACCAGTCGACACCGTCTAGTATCTGATAAAATTGAAACAGATTTGAGGCCATATTTCATAAATTTTTTGGTAATAGTTATGCTATTTCTATCTTGCAAATGATAAATTTGCGCAAACTTAGAAAATTTGTCCATTACCGTCAAGAACTTTTCATGGTCAATATAAAAGACATCTATGTGGATTTCTTGCAGTGGTTTATCTGGCGTGGAAGTAAGATTATATAGTGCTTTGGTCGGCTGTTGATTGTATTTTTGGGTGTGACAAGTAAGGCATTGATTAATATACCTACTCATGGATAGTTTCTTCCATGTTCTTCCAGTAAAAATTCCTTTTCAGAGCTGCTAGGGTTGCTTGGGTACCACGATGATTGGTTTTACCTTCGTGATAGTTCTTTATCTGCTCTACTTGTATCTGTTTGTTGGTTAGGTGGGTAACTCTATTTGTGCATCGGAAAAATCTAGGTTTGTTAGTGGTGAAGAGGTTGATTAATAATAGACACATCACTTCATACAAGTTATCCGTAGGGAAATAGCAATAGTATGAAATATTCGGTTTGCAATAGTCAAGAAGAAATGTTTGAAGATCGGGTATTGGATTATCTTTTGTGAGCTCAACTTGCAGAATCTTATGGCTCTCTCTTAGGATCAATTTTGGTATAGTAGGTTTGGTATATACTAACTGAAATATAATCTGATTTGGTTTGGTTTCCAAAGCATCTTCGCATATGGGGATAGTCGGGGTTGATGATAATTGTGTGTGTTGCGTATTTGAGGTAGTTGAGGTTGATTGCTTTCGTTGTGGTTCGGGGCTCTCTTCGTCCTCTATTTCGTTGAGTAGCTGATCTAGTTCTTCATCTTCATGTACTATCAGCGACGTAGAGTCATCTTGTATGATCGATATGGGGTGTATTTGGATTCGCGAGAGGGCATCGGCGTTAGAGTTTTTTGTTCCTTTCCTATAGATGATGTCATAATTGTATTCCTCCAATTTGAGGCGCCAGCGGGTTAGTTTAGCATTGGGTTCTTTTAATGAGCTCAGCCATACCAACGGACGATGGTCTGTTATAATAGTGAACCTTCTGCCATACAGGTGCGGGCGGAAATACTTTGTTGCCCACACTATCGCCAGTAACTCTTTTTCGATAGCGGAGTACTTCTGTTCGGTGTCATTCAAGGTTCGTGAAGCATACGCTATTAGTAAATCAGATCCGGGAGTGCCCTGTGAGAGTATTGCTCCGACTGCTACGTCACTTGCATCCGTGGTTAATATAAATGGTTTCTCAAAATTTGGATACTGTAGTACCGGATCGTGAAGAAGTATATCTCTTGCAGGGCTTTCCGGGGATATATAAGGGCAAACTACAGTTGTCCGTGATCAGTTGGTTATTTGCAAAGTCAATTTGTGCGTTTAACCGTGTTAACAAATCAGATCCGATTAACCCTTCATAGTTATCGTTAAAATTAAACAAGTAAATCTTGTAAGTTGCGTTAGTATGAAACGAGGGTGGTAGAGGTATCTCCGCTACCTCGTTATGGGAACTTGTTGCATGCGATGTACTGATTTGAAAGTTTTCATTATATACGTAAGCTGGATAATAAGCATGTACAAATTTTGGATGTAGTAGAGTTTTCATAGAGCCTGTATCAATCATTAAGCGGGCGTTGAGTTCAGGTAAATATATGTAAGGTAGATTTGGTAATGTAGCACCGTTGATATGGATTACGTCGGGTGCAGTGTTTGGTTGGTTTGTGGAAAATCCTCAAGGGTTTCTTCGATTTCCTCTTGAGTTTCGTTCTTGTGCTGTCACTCTACGTGGTTGTGCTGACTGCCTGCTAGATTGCTGGTTCGTAACACGCGAAACATCCATAGACGTCGGTTTGGGAAAAACTGCATTGGGATTGGGTCTGAATACATTGGATGCACTAGGTAGTTGGTTTCTAAGTTGTGAAGAAAATTGGCGACCGGGGAATTGTTGAGGAGGAATCGGTGGTAACATTCGCGGTTGTCCATACATGTAGGTTTGAGGCTGGTAGGTTTGAGGCTGATAGCTATTCTGAAAGTTGGGTCGATATGTTGGGAATCGATTGTAAGATGGCGGTCTATAAGTTTGATTGTAATAAGTCTGTGGTTGCTGTTTAGCCATAGGAATAGTCCTGCTGTTGGGTCTATTGTCATTCGATGTTCCTTGAAGGAGTTGTATGTCTTGTTCTTCGCGAATGTATTTTAATGCATCCTGGAGCGTTGTTGGACGTTGTGCTCGTACAAATGGACCAATCGTTCCTCTTAATCCGCTTAAGAAAGTTTTTAGAGTGTAATTAGTGAACATCTGTCCTTTTAAAACTTGGGTTTGGGCGTTATCTCCATTAGTTTGTATACGTGAAAACAGAGCGGCTCGGGCTTTTATGCAACGGTTATAAAAATCAAGTGGAGATTCATTGGGTCGTTGCTGCAGATGTTAGAAATCTTGAAGAAGAGTTTCTTCTGAGCGTTGATCACCAAAGTTATCCTTTAGAACTTGTTTCAACTGGGCGTAAGAAGTGACATCTGGGCCAGCTGTAACGTCGGCAGCAGGTCCTGATAATTTACCAGTTATGCCAGAGAGTAGTAGGTGATTTATGTAATCGTTTGGATCATTGGTTTGAAACTGATTATAGATCAAGTCAGCTGCTTTGAGGAATTTTGCTAGGTTTTCAGGTTCTCCGTGGTACTGTGGGATGATTTTTAAATATTCGAAATGGAAAGCTGTAGCTGCCATGCTTGGTTCGGCTTGAGGTACAAGTACGTTTTGTCTGTGTGGTTGCGGGATAAGGTTAGGTACAACTACGGGTATGTCGTGGTCTAAAAGGATTTCGTTAAGAGCATTTCGAAGATCTTGAAAGTTTCCTATGTTATCGTCCATGAAACTTTTATAAGTACTTTATTTTATGTATTAAAACGGGTGGTTTCGTTTTTTTTTTAATTATTATTAAAGGTTCTCCTTAGTTTTAACAGGAGTGTTTCCGGTCTAAATTCTCCTGAGAATTTACAGACACGAAAGCAGTTCCTAATTAAAATCAGAGCTAAGACTAAGTTATTATTACGGTTTAAAAGTATATTATTATTCTTCCAACTGGTTTTATATTCTAGACAAACTTACAACTAGGTATAGTTATTTATCTTCTGCTGGAAACATTAGCGACTTACTATTACGAAGTTTTCTTAACCTACTGGCTCAAGGGCGATTCTTGTCCCTGAAGTCATGAAGTCAGGTTTCGGCTATGTTGTCCTCTGCCCGACGGGATTCTCCTGGAGCAATGTTTGGTCTCCGGATGGTGCAGAGAAGTACAAACTGTTGGCAAGGATGTCCTCTGGTTTGATTCTCGGTAGGTTTCGCGGATAAGGCTAAAGCACTTAAAAGCACACGTTTTCTCGATTTTGGATAGACGGCCTTATCCTACCGACTGCGCCAGTTATTTTACGTGATTAAAACAAACGAATTAAAATAACTCATTTATTATTGAACACGGAGTACAAAGAAAGAAACCTACGTTCAAGTTAAGGAACTCTTAAATACTAAACTAAAAACTAACAAAACAGTTATGTGGGTCAGAAAATATGAGTAATATGAACCACAAGCATTGAGAACACTATAAACAAGTAATAAAATCGGGATTACG
Source organism: Hemicrepidius hirtus (assembly GCA_963082805.1). NCBI lineage: Eukaryota > Metazoa > Arthropoda > Insecta > Coleoptera > Elateridae > Hemicrepidius > Hemicrepidius hirtus. The sequence goes on from OY720165.1 coordinate 10,294,261, forward strand.
TAACTCGCGCACATGTAGATTAGTAATCAATGCAAACTAATTTTTATAGTATTAATTCAGGTCCAGGAAATAGAACATTATAGTACAAGGCCCGTAAATGATTGTTGTTTATTTGTAATTAGCAACACATATAAAATGGATGATGTGATTTAAAATGAATTTAGGTATATCTTAATAAGTCACTTCCCCGACTTATAACGTAAATTATTATAATGGCAGTGGGTTTTCGTGGATTTACTGTTTCGAAAGGCAAAATCATGTTATTTGATATGGAGTTATTTATATTAAAATTATCACAACCTATTGTGAAATAATAATTAAAGGATTTAGGAGGCAGATTCCGTGAAAGGGTAAACTTCCCAGAAAATGTATTATTTTACAGCGTTTCATTAACGTACGGATGCATCCACAAAAGTTTACAACTTCTGTAAAATTAGTGCTGCCATACATCAAGCTATTTCGATATTTCGTAGAAGTTCATTTCTACAATGCTGATATTATGGACGATTTTTCATCGCCTAGGGAATTATACTAAAAACAAATTGTTGCTAAAAGTAGTATAATTTAAAAGTATATGGTATACTGATTACATCATGCAAACAGAAACATCAAAAACTGTTGAATTTTTAATTAAATGAACGAGTTTATTGTAGAAAATAATAGAAAATTTTATTTTCTACAACTTTGGTGTTGTTATTTTGGACTATCTTGCGCCGTTTTCGCTGAGCTGCAATTTTAAACCAGAATTTCTGGGAGTACGCTTTCAGGAAGTTTATTGTAGGAAATTTTATTTTCTACAATATTGGTCTTAGTATTTTACCCTAACTAGAGCGGTTTTTGCCTTTTGGTGCATTTCATATACGGGCACAATCAAGCAACCACGTGTATCCTCGAACGAGAATTTGTCGCTTCTCGCACCGCTTTCGCATGTTCAGACTCAGACCCATATACAAGAGTAGAAGTAGAAGTATGTTCAATACTAAAAAATGTGGAAAGCATACTTATAAAAGATTAGCTTATTAGTAGTTTTAGGTATATTTAGAAGTAGTTTTACAGCTGACCTATTTACACATTACTCAAAGCTTCGAAGTATTAAAGACTTCCGACAATAGTGTAAAGAAGGTTGCCAAGGTACACATAGGCCATTCATTATTGTACATTCACTTTATTGCCATCACTTTTCTATACTAGCATGAGTCTGCTAAGAAAAATCAGCTGGATAGTATTAAAGTAATTCGGCGTGGATTAACTGTAATATGCAACTTTATGTACCTATAAGCACACTCAAATATTTTTTAACTTTACCAATGAGGAATAATAATTTTTGTAACCCCGATAAATTTAAATTAACACATTTATGGCTGATTATTGTTTGCCATGCTATTGTGTGCCTTCAACTTGTGTTATTATTTATGTTATTGACCCCAGACTGCCAATTCCCCTCCCCGATTCATGTCTTCATGAAGGAATTCTGCGAGGAGGTCGAAATAACTCCAGAATGCATGAGGCTTTAAAAAACCCTGCAAAAAGAGGGAGTGAGCAAGCTAGAATCATTCAAAAACCTGACGGGGACTATATGACGACCGGGGAGGAAACCCTTGAGCTTTTGTTTAAGACACACTCATCGGGCTGTCAGTACCTGCCAGGCGATGCCCAACTGAACGGTTTAAATCTAGTCATCCCACCTCATAGGAAGGGGACTAGAGAAGATTAGGCTAGGATTAGATTATTATTAGATTATTAACATAACTAAAATTGTGTGGGCTGTCAATTTGTTTATACCATACAAGGCAGCGGGCGTTGACGGGAAATTCCCAGCGTTATTACAACAGGGAATAAAAGAACTGTCATCGTCACTATGCTCCCTCTTCAGAACCAGCCTGGCGACAGGCTACACACCTCATAACTGAAGGCTAGCAAACGAGGTATTCATACCAAAGCCAGGGAGGGCGTAAGACATATGCCCAGGTAAAGTCCATTAGGCTAATCAGTTTGATCTTATTTTTTCTGAAAACGATAGAAAGGCTGACAGACACATAAGAGATAATCTACAGGAAAATTCTGCAAACACGCCTTAGAGGAGCTAGTTCTAAGTGCAGAAAAAGCCATAGACAATCGTGAGATTGCGCTGGCTACTTTCGACATCTAAGGAGCGTTTGACAACACATCCCTCAGCTCGGTAAACAATGTCATGATAAAACGTGGAGTCAGACCGACCATTGCCATTTGGATTGACTTCACACTGAGAAACAGGAAGATAATCTCTACCTTAAAGCGAGCCATCGGAAGAGGAACAGTCATGTGAAGTTGTCCTCAAAGAGGGGGGGCTATCATCGCCTATATGTTGATAACTTTGAACTACTCCAGCAATCCAGCGTATACTCGCAAGTGATATTGTCATTCTAATAAGCGGAAAGTGCGGGGATGTGGTACACAAATTGATACAGCGCGCCCGAATCCAGGAAAAAGTTCCGCAGGAAAAAGTTCCGCCGGAAGATGTTCCGCGGAAAAAGTGCCGAGGGGAAAAAGTTCCGCCGGAAAAAGTTCCGCTGGAAAAAGTTCCGCCATTGAAGTTTTGAAAAATCAGGGAATGTAGCCGTATTGGCCCTCTTTTCAAGTGAGGCGACCGGGGGGTATATGCGCACTACTATGTAAACCTAGCAACCATGTACACAGGAAGTGGGAGGCAACGTCGCTTTCGCCCTATGTTTAATAGTGTACTCTCTCTTAGCGGACACTCCTCATAAGCGGACACCTCTATTAAGCGGACACTTTTTTGGGAACCGGCAAAAAGATATGGCTTTGCTAATAAAATTTTCCCTCTTAAGCGGACTCCCTATATTAACCGGACACGGACACTGAATTTTGTGGTTAAACGTCTCATGAACCTCTCTTGTGCAGACAGTATGTGCGAGTAATGTGTAAAATGATGCATCAAACCGTAGACAGTAATGTTGATTTTGAGATATATAGAGAGATCAATAAAAAAACCAATTAGGGCAGGCTGTGAAATTGAATTATTTTAAATTGGTACTGTAGCCATATCCACAGAATGACATTTCTGAGCGTTCAGTTTTAAATTTTCATGTCAGAAATGTCATTCTGTGGATGTGGCTACAGTACCAATTTAAAATAATTCCATTTCACAGCCTGCCCTAATTGGTTTTTTATTGATCTCTCGATATGTAAGGATATAGATGAAAATTTGATGTACGAAGGTGCAAGCCTTGATAGTAGTATTAATTTTGAAATTGAATTACAGCAAGAAAAATCCGACAGTGATAATGATGTAGCACTAGTAAAATGCGAAAACTCCGATAATTATATCAAAACAAATAAAGAAGTGTTACACTTACAAAATATCAAAGGTTTCGCTTCCAAAAGTAATGACATAAAAGGATTTGAATTATCGGCCAATTAAAGGATCATTTTGAAAATTTAATGTATAATAAAAAGAATTATGTCAAACAACATTATTACCATCCTTCTTACTCTTATATCAACTTCATTTTTTTGTTCGTTTTTTTATATACAAATAAAGTTAACATAACCGTTATTTTTGTTTCATTGTCATCATAGCCACTGATAAAAAGGCTAATTATGTATATTACGTATTTATATGGAAACAGTTCTCTTGAGCGGACACCTTTATTAAGCGGACACAATTTCGGCGACCGCGGGTGTCCGCTTAAGAGAGAGTACACTTATATATATACCTGCTCAGAACTAATAACCTAGCGACCATGTACACAGGAAGTGGTAGTATAAGTATAATTGTTTAAGTTAAATGTCTTTTTGTTTTAAGAAGAAAGTTTTCAGTTTTTAACTTTTTCCCCGCGGCACTTTTTCCGCGGAACTTTTTCCTGCGGAACTTTTTCCCCTCGGCACTTTTTCCGCGGAACATTTTCCGGCGGAACTTTTTCCTGCGGAACTTTTTCCGTGAACGAGCGCGCCCTGTTTACCGTGGAAAGATGGTGCTTAAAAGAGGAACTTTCGGCTAAGCCCTTAAAAACTTCCAATATTACCTTTACTAGGAAAAGGAACCTCACACAGCTGTGGCCTATTACTGTGGGGACAAGACATAACAACGAAGGTAAAATACCTCGGAGGCTCTCTATACAGCAGGCTTCAACCTTCACGTTTTCAGGTGAAAACGTAACAAATAAAGTCACAAAGGACTGGCGACTATGTGGACAAAATCGAAAGCTGACACACACAATGGTTCACTAGTTATACACAAAAGTGGTTCTACCAGTTGTAACCTACGCATCACTAACCTGGTGGCACAAAGACAACAACACGGCGCGGCCATAGAAATTAAACTGCTAATCATCCTTCTTACACTAAGTACAATATGTAAAATGGTGATAGGTACTAAATGGCCCAACTTGCAGAGCGTGCGAAATGAAGGATGAAACCCCATTTCATATATTCTGTCAATGTAAAGCATTGGTGGCCAAAAGACTTGAAGAGGCTGAAGTTTCCGTTCTGGGAACACACCAGCTCCAAGTCATCCCTCAAGGACATCTTGGACTTCATCAAAGATACAGGATACGTGAAGAAGAATAATTTCACACAGGACATATTGAGTCAATCCTGGTCGCACTGCAATGGGCTTAATGACCACACCCAAGGGAAAAAAATCTCATATTACGATATTCGATGGGTTCCGGTCTCGTATTGCAATACATACTCATATCGTAAATACCTTTTATCCACAGCCAGTATATTATAAGGTCATAATTCCACTATTAAGAGACGTCTTATGATATTAATAAAACACATAGGTCTTATAATTAAAACAATGGTAAATCTATAGCAACACGTATGAAAAAAGTCAGTTCAAAATGTCAAAATATTTTTTTTCCAAAATATTAATTTAAAAACGGCACTCTCTGGTCTGGTTGTGGATAAAACGTTGTATTGCATATGTGTCTTAGTTGTATTTTATCCACTTAAGAAAATTAAATGCTCGAACTTCGTCCTCGCGTTTAAACATTCTTGCGTGGATAAAATACTTCCTAAGACACTTCTACAATAAATAACTATTATCCACAACCAGTATATTATAAGGTCATAATCCACTATTAAGAGATGTCTTATGATATGAATAAAACACATAGGTCTTATAATTTAAACAATGGTAAATCTATAGCAACACGTATGACAAAAGTCAGTTCAAAATGTCAAAATAAATTTTTTCCAAAATATTAATTTGAAAACGCCACTTTCTGGTCTGTTTGTGGATAAAACGTTGTATTGCATACGTGTCTTAGTTGTATTTTATCCACTTAAGAAAATTAAATGCTCGAACTTCGTTCTCGCGTTTAAACATTCTTGCGTGGATAAAATACTTCCTAAGACACTTATACAATAAATAACTATTATCTACTTTCATACAGTAACAGTCAACATTACAAAATAAAAACACGTTTCGTACGAGACCTTATTACGACACTAGTGTGGTTTGTGACCTTCAAATTGACGTTTAAGAAGTGGTATTAATTGCCTGTATTTACCAATGTCTAAGTTCTTCTTCATGTTAATAGTGGCCCTTAACATAGAATAATGTGTCCACAACGTAGACGGTTTATTAATTTTACACTTCCCAGCGAAATACGTCAGAAAATCGTTTTCTTTCAAATTTTGTAATTTATTTTGCTTGCACCAATCTTCAAACCTCTAGGATATTCCAATTTTTATATTGTTTCGAGTTTGTTGGTATAAGGATCGAAATTGCCGCATTTGCTGCTATTTCATTATTGCACAGACAAGTTTGTGCATTATTGGATAGCGCTGAATCACTCATTCTTATACTGACTTTAATAAAAACAAATAGTAATTTTTGTAAATAACGGTAACTAATTGTGGTAACTAACACAAAATAATCAAACTTGATTTCGGTGTAAATTAAATCACCCTATTCTTGTTTGAAGAAATATAGAAAAAGTCATAAAAATGTCAGTGGAGCATAATCAAGCAGGTCGTTACAGTTATACAGAAGTATGCTTTTGTCAATATGTCGGTTTTTTTTCAAAATATTAATATTTTTTATTTTTATTCCCGTCTGTTTTAGATGGTTGAAAATAAAATAGTATACAAACCACGGTGGAAAGTTTCATTTCTATCTGGAGCATTAGCTGACTTCGGCACTTCGTGCCTTGGTCAGCTATCTTAGCTACCGATAGAAATGAAACTCTTTCCACCTGGGTATGTAATATACTATTAATATTATTAAGTAGATAAAACGTTGTACAATAATATTCTTATTGTAACTCTCATATTACGATATTCAATGAGTTGTCTAACGAGGCCTGACGCCCCGCCCCCCCATCTCATATTTTAATACGGCTCGTTACGATACTTATATCGTAAATACCTATATTATCTATCTAACTAAAATATTCATTAGTACACCTCGATGGAAAGCCTAAAAAAAATTTGACTGTGCGTATGGAAAAGGTTGGCTATTATAGCCCAATGTCAAGAAGAATGTTTTTATATTTTAACCAAGCATAAATATTTTACAACTTCAGATAACGAAGATACCTGCTGATTCTTCTTACCAGACTGTACAGTGTAGTTTTCTTTATGAAAATAATGTGTCATCACATTAAAACATTGTTTTTAGTCACCTATGTGGTACTAATTCTACAAAACTTACTCAGTGGTGATGCTGGTTTCGTTCCATGCACTGAAGTGTAAATTACAGCCCTCTTATTGAGCGTATCAATGTGGCTGCTTACAGATTCTAAATCTGAAAATAAGAGAAAAAATTTAAGTATATAAGTAAATTAATTGAAAAGTAATAGGTTGGTTAAATCAAACTGTGACTGAGCAATTCATTTACTAGTTAAGGAAATTACAATATTAATTTCGATAAAATAAAAGTTTGAGTCAGTGCCGTAGCTAGGGGGGCACCGGGGGCACGTGCCCCCCCCCCCGATATGTCTAATTTTGTTTCAAGAAATGTTTTGTAATCCAGTGTTTTGATTTTTCTATTAGAGTAGGAGGTCCCATTATTACAATTTACGCAAGTATACTGTAAATATTTAAGATCATAATTTTAAGTTGCGAACTACACAGTGATTCACTTGAACTTTGAAGGTCGATGGAATTGCATGGTCAGTGATTGAGCGTACTGGATAACCGGCAGTCAGCAACTGTTTGGGCTGTATTATATTCCGTAGTTTACAGTGAATTAATTATATTTTATAGCTTCATTTTAAATCTTAATTGCAATAAGGTAAGGTTATTTGCTTATATTTACTGAATTAACTTACTGTATCGTGTAAGGTCATAGCTTGTTACGAAATGAGTGGAAAAAAGAGAGATGGTACTCTGGTATCTTTTTTCGTTACAACCAGTAAAAAAAAACCAAGTCTAATAACGACACAAATGCCCATGTTGATGAAGTGAAGAAAATGGTGGAGGTGGATGGTCCAGTTTCTTCCGCTTCAACCAGTACAAACTTAGACCAGCCTGTGCTACCAGACCAGGTTAGCACGCAGAAATATATTTATTGTGAAATTTTAAAAATATCACACATTGTATTGTGTACTGTTTTCAGCTATCGAACCAATTTAATAAATACGATATTGGTGCACACATTAAAAAAATGCTGCAGGTCAGCTGAATGATTTCGATTTAGCCGATATCATGAGGAATACATGGAAACCAATCTGTACATACAAATTTGAGGCAAAGAAGTATGGAACGAAGTCACGAAAGTTCAATTTGTCATGGCTAGAACGTTGGAACTGGTTGACATACTCTGCCATCGAAAAGGGAGCATTTTGCAAATACTGCGTACTATTTTACATACACGAAGGAACTGGGAAATTAGTTACTCAACCATTCCATAATTGGAAAGATGCAGTTGAATGCTTTGGTATACATCAAAATACTGCATGTCATAAATTTAGTATCACAAAAGCTATTGATTTTTTAAAAATATTTGATCAAAAACAAAATTACGTTTTTGTCCAGTTGCACAAGAGGAATGAAAGTGAAATAAAAAGGAATAGGGAGATTCTAAAAATGATAATCAAAACAATTGAGCTATGTGGACGCCAAGGACTAGCTCTTAGAGGTGATGATGACTCGGGTCAGGGATGGTTTATGAGAGGATGCCTCGATCACGCTAATATACAGAAACGAAAGCGACAGGTGTAGGCTGAACCGTATGACGCGGTTGGGGACCTGCGGACCTGTATGTGCCTGTACTGCGTACGCAACTATCAGTCAGTCATCAGTATGCATTTCAAATTTCGTTGCAACTTTCAATTTTACTGTTAACACCGTTGATGGATTATTTGATTATTATATTTTCCTACCTATTATTAATTATTATATTAATATTTATACATAATATATATGATTTATAAAGACTAATACCTATAGTCTGTAAAAAAAGTGATTGTTGTTGTGCGTTATATATCCAATTTCTTTTAGGTAATTGTACCTAATTGCTATTATTGCTAGTAAAGATGTTATCAAAGTGATACTCTTTCAGAAAACACAGCAAATTTTATAGATCTATGTAATTTTTGGTTTGACATCATGAATACCCGCGTGCCAAGGAAGTCAATGATGTCCTTGCAGTGTGGTTACGGGATGGCTTTAGATGAGCAAAATCAAATTTTAGACAACATGTATAGAACTGTAAAAAATATGCTATGTACAGGGAAAAAGGGGATGCAGATATTTCAGAAAGCCATACTAATTTCAATTACATCATTAAAATTGCTTTTGCTTGATATTAAGAGTAGGTATCCAAATATAACTTATATTTTGACACATAAAATCAATCAAGATAGTTTAGAGAATCTTTTTTCGCAATTGAGAACGAGGGAGGTTTAGATGATCATCCTACACCGTTGAACTCATTGTATAGATTGCGTCTGATTATGGTGGGGAAAAATCCCGGTATTGTTCAAAGTAATCTGAATACCATAGATAATGCCAATGAAGAGTTTATTCTCTGGTTCAAGTTTTAAAACAGTTGAGAGTAGACGCAGAGATTGTAGAAACAAATATAGAATCAACAAATGATGCTAACCCTCTACCTGAAATTAATTTACCGCAATTTGAGGATATTGATGAAAATGATTGGTTACGTAGTCGTGTACAAACTACTTCAGATATCTCTCATTTTACTGACTTTTCAAAAGATGCGCTAGAATACTTGGCAGGCTGCATAGCAAAGAAATTTAAAGAAACTCATCCGCATTTAGGCCAACATACTTACACATTTCCAGAAACATGTACTTTGCCCAGTTGGGTACAACATTTATCCTTTGGTGGTTTGATTAAACCAGAAACCGCTTTTCTGGATCATATATTGATTCTGGAAAACTTATTCGTAGCTTATCACGGCTAATGTGGAATAAAAAAAGATAAAGCTATTTCAACATTAACTAACAATATTATTCAAAAATGTCCCGAATTTGACAAACTGATTGTTCACGCTTTTGTCAGGCAAATAACGTTTATTAGGTTAAATTTTCTGAATGCAAAATTGAAAGCGGAACGTGGTCTGGCCCAACTTAAACGAAAGACAACTTCAGAAAGCCACAAAAAAGCAAAAAAAAATGACAAAACTTATTTCATAGTTATATAATAATGTACCTACCTATTATAAAATTAAATCGAATCTCTGCATAAAAATAGTATCAGTAATACTTTGTAGATTAACATTAATTAAATGTAGATGGTTTTGTAAAGCTTATTAGCAATTAAAGTTTATTAAACACACGATATTCCTTAATTTTTCTATAGTGAATGTGGACACCAACATTCACCTTATGTGTCTTTTTAATTTGTAGTAAAAGTATACAATAGCAATAATAGCATATTAGGCCATGCATATTAGACCAAAACCTTAAACAAATTAACGTAAAGCTGAAATTTTCACCATGTGTTGCTTATGACCTACTATATAACATATTAAAAGTCCCCTAACCTCCTCCGTGGGGAACCTCCCCAAAACTACCCCCCAAATTTCAAAAATATACTACACAACCTACTGACTAACCGGTGATAAAAATTCAAAATTATACAACATAAATATATTTAAATGGTGTAGATAACTCAAAAATTCCTACAAGGGCCAAATATACAGGGTGATTTAAAAAAGTAATTTGTTGTATCTATGCGATTTTATATATTAAAATTACATTTATAATCTATTAAATCTATCAAACGTGAAAAGTGTATGTGTTACGGCTAAAGTGTAAACTTGGATAGTTTATAAACTAACTGGCTAGTATAGAAACTAACCAAACGCTTGGTTATTTTAGTGGAAAACAATATTTCCACTAAATTAGCAGTAAATTTGGTTAGTTTGTAAACTAGCCAGTTAGTTTATAAACTATCCAAAAACGTTGGCTAATTTACTGATCTCGATTAAAGTAAATAAAATAACCAATGTCCTTGGTTAGTTTATAAACTAGCTATTTTACACTGGCTAAAATAAATATTTTTCTTCTGGTAATTCAAAATAGCCAGTTTCTTGGCTAGTCTGCAAACTAACCAAACTATGTTCAGTTAATTTTCTTTGGCTAGTATATGGTGCAACGATTATTATTTTGAACTATTTTGATATATAACTTAATTCACACGTAGTCTCATGTTACATTATTTATTGTGCACAAAAAATATAAAATACAAAAATTTTAACATTTGAACGGAAAAAAGGAAATATACGACTGACTACTACCAATAAGTAATTAACAGCACAACGGAAATACCGTGGTTTGAAGAAACTCACTTGACTGTGGCCAAAGGCTGTGATAGATTCTAAATTGACAATATCAACTTTAATAAGTTGACTTTAACAATAACAATTCGCAAAATTTGTTATTACACACTGTCTTTCTATCATAAATGTTGTGATAGTTTGGTTAATTTGCAGACTAGCCAAAAAATTGACCATTTTGAATCATCAGAAGAAAAGTGTATTTTAGCCAGTGTAAAATAGCTAGTTTATAAACTAACCAATAACATTGGTTATTTTATTTACTTTAATCGAGATCAGTAAATTAGCCAAGGTTTTTTGATAGTTTATAAACTAACTGGATAGTTTGCAAACTAGCCAAATTTGCAGCTAATTTACTGAAAATTTTGTTTTCCACTAAAATAACCAAGCGTTTGGTTAGTTTCTATACTAGCCAGTTAGTTTATAAACTATCCAAGTTTACACTTTAGCCGTAACATATGCACTCCATAATATAATTCATACATAATATATATTTAAAAATTTCACCTATAACTGTTCGATGTCGTCGTCATCCAAATTATTTGTTTGAACAGTTGATTCCACTGCAAAATCCACAAGCCTCACATCATTTCTTACAACAAATTATTTGTTGCTAGTCATAAGACAATTTGTTACGAATACTAAAAAACTGACAAAATCTGTTTGCAAGGGGAACTTAAAGCATTTGTTGCTGTAACATACTTTAATTATATTTTTTCTAATTCGGTATCGAAAATTCTTACTTATCAACATTCATTTCAGTTAGGAAAAGTACTATTTTTCCTAACTTGTATCGAAAACTGTTTTAAGTTAGGAAAAGTAAGATTTTTCGGTTTTAGACGTTTTGATTTTTTCGTTTTAGACGTTTTTTTTATCTCGGCGTTTCAGAAAGTAAAATTATTATACCGAATTAGAAAAAATTATGTGTGTAATTCGTTAGGAAAATCAGATTTTTCCGTTCACGACGTCTAAAACGGAAAAATCTTACTTTTCCTAACTTAGTACTCAAATAACTATTCTGTAATTATAACAAAAACTTTGCTATATTAACAAATATTTATGTAGCAAATGAAAATGTGTTGTCAATGGTAATCCATTCTTAGTGTGCAATACAGAAAGGAGATAGTCGTCGCAAACAACAGTAGGAGTAATAAAGATGAGATTATGAGTGCGTTTCCAACGTCTACATAAATACCTAATGTGCCGCCCAAGGTACTTAAACATAGTTAGGTATGCTACTTCGGTGGTTTCCCATAAGCGCTGTGTTAATGTTACCGTGACGTCACAAGTAGAAGCGGCGGTCACCGCTGCAATGGATGTAGTGGTATATTGCCACTATAATTTTTATAAACTCATAAAGTAATGCTTCCATCATCCTATATCTTGCTCTAAACGAAATCATGGCCTATGCATTATATGTTTCAGTACCTACATTGTTTTCATACATATTTTTATGTAGAAACTAAACAATAAGTTTGCGAAAATCACCAATTAGGCATACAATATTTGTAATATATTATTTTGTGTAAAAGAAATATTTCTGTAGAGTAGGTACATAAGTTTCCTGTGAGTAATTACATTAATGTAAAAAACAACAACAAATTTTGGATATGCGTAAATATATTGACACAAGAAGCAAAGAAAATTAGTACCTATTAAGAATATGGGTGGCTGTAAAAAAAGCCCGGGAAAAAGTCCCTAAAATATAAGCCCGGTAAAAAAGCCTCTGGAAGAAAAAGCTTCGGTAAAAAAAGCCCCGGTAAAGAAAGCCCCTGTAAGAAAAAACCCTACGTCTCAACTTTGATATCGAGGGGGAAGTTTAAAACCATCATCAAGTAATTTTATAATTCACACGATTCTAAACCAACATTTATTTATTTTACTATATCATACATACCTATTTACTTATATAAATTTATTCAAAATAAAAATCGGTGCATTAAATAAAACAATCTTAATAAAATTACCGAAAAATTACAGGTAGGTAAATAAATATCTATTGTTCACGAAACCTTATGTTATGCCCCAATAGTTTTAACAAACTTTCAAAAAAATTTTCAGGGGGCTTTTTCTTCCGGGGTTTTTTTCCTAGGGCTTTTTCTTCCGGTGGTTTTCTTCCTTGGGCTTTTTTTCCGGGGCTTTTTTCCCGGGGTTTTTTTCCCCGGCTTTTTTTACCTAGATTCATTCGCCAAAGAATATTTATACGAATAAACTTTTTGAATTGTAAAAGGGAAGAAGAAAAGCGCCAGTTATACAAACGAAAACGGGAGAGGGATGACTGTAAACTGTCAAAAAAAATGAGAAAGACCACTACATAATCTCAAGTATTGCTCGGAATGCCCACCAATCAACTGTTTTTTAAGTCTTTTTGTAATCAGTGTTAATTTAATATTATATTCATTCTTGAATCTAGGTAAAAAAAGCCCGGAAAAAAAGCCCCGAAAAAAAGCCCCTGGAAAAAAAGCCCCGAAAAAAAGCCCCGGAAAAAGACTTAGTCCTAGAAAAAAAAGCACCGGAAGAAAAAGCCCTAGAAAAAGACCTCCCATTTTCGTTTGTATAATTGGCGCTTTTCTTCTTCCCTTTTACTATTCAAAAAGTTTATTCGTATAAATATTCTTTGGCGAATATACACTGCTATAATATCCTGTTTTATTTTTAAACTTTTTCAATAGTTTACTGTTAATTCCTTTGCGATGGTTTACTCCTTTACCAAAATCTTGTTAAAGAATTCTTCCCATATCCAGTGACATAAAAATACGAACATCCGTTCAACATACTTTGCAAGGCGTTAAATATAATATGGTAAAATATGTAAACTATAATAAAATGCTTATAATAAATATAAAAAACTTTAAACTATAATAAAGGGGTAAAGAATTTTGCGAACTACGATATACGGAATAGCAGTCAAACGCGTACTTTCGCTGTAAGCCTGTTAGCTTGTCTACTTGTGACGTGCTACACCCTCTCCCGCGAGGGGCATCTAGGAACTGAATTGTGCGTTAGGAGCATACCTAACTATGTTTAAGTACCTTGGTGCCGCCTACAGTGCTACTGCGCGATCGCTTTCCGTCTCCACACTTCTACATCTTCAAATTCACTTTGTGGTATTAATATAACTTATGCCATAATATAATCCTACACCAAAATGACCGTAAATGCCAGATCTAGAAGTTTTATTCAAACTATTTTTCATTTAAATTACAAACAAAAATGTTGTAAGTTAAAAAGTAAATTGGATATAATTGTATAAATTATTTTAAATTCTTTCGAATTCGTTTAACAGCAACTGCGCTTGCCTGTAAAAAATACTTCTAATATAAAAAAAATAATGCCGTTTTTTCCTTTAATTAGTTTTTTTAATTTTCAAATTATCTGTAACAGTCTTTTAGTTAGAGCACATAATGTTTCGAAAAGTGCGGATTTAATTTTTTACCGTTGAGGGTGGTTTTTGGGGAGGTTCCCCATGGGGGAGGTCAGGGGACTTTCAGTATGTTATAGAGCAGTTAAAATTGAACCTATCCTGAAAGTTTCAGCTTTACGTTAATTTGTTTAAGGTTAAGCCCTATTTTTGTTTAAAATGCCTGGGCTAAAACGTTAAACGTTAAAGGTGTAATATTCCTTTATACGGTTATGCTGTTACATTTTCTAGCTTTAGACTTAATTCAACTTTTGTAGAAGTAGAACCTTTTTTAAGTACTCCAAAGATTTGGTAGTTTTAACTTTGTAAATTAAATGAAACAGTTTTTAAAAAGTTTTTTCTATGGCGTGAAACCAAAACTAGCGCTTATGTTGTAAGTATACACTGGAACGTTATACAATTTGTATTATTGTATGTAACAAAACTGTACCTAGACATTCTTCTATATTACATTGAAATAATATAGGTTATATTCACCAATTACATATTATCCCAAGAGTACGCATAGTTTTCTTCCCAAGAGTGTGGCAGTGCGTACTCTTGGGAAGATCCGCCAAATAAATACAAATTTAAATTTGATTTTATTTGTAGATATTATTATTCCTATTTTCCAGATAAAGAATAAGAATTACAAAAGGAAATCAGATAGAAAACTTGTTTTCACAGAGAAGTTGAGGCAACAGATACAAACTGAAATTGCAAATGGTAAATCTAAGAAACAAATATCCAGAGAACTGGAAATTTCAGAGGCCACTCTTCGGAAGCGATTGAAATGTGGTAGAATACCCTGTCCTTGGGAAGGTTTAAATGTGCTTTCACCAGAGATATGGAATCTCAATTAGCAGATTACCTGAGAGAAATGGACCTAAGATTTTATGGTCTGACAAGAAACGATCTTAAGCATTATGCAGTAGCTAAATAGCATTGAACACACTTTTAACGTGGGACAAAAAGCTGCAGGCGATAAATGGGTTAAAAATTTTCGTGCAAGGCAAAACATGACACTTAGACAACCCGAAAAATGTTCTATGGGGAGGATAATGGGGTTCAATAGGCCTCAAGTTGCAAGGTTTTTCGACAATCTCAAGTGCTTGTATGAAAAGTATAATTTTCTCCACATTGCGTTGCCTAATAAATTACCAAGAATTGTTACTAAGAAGAGGAAGAGAGCAGTTGGAAAAGTAGCAAGCGCAGAACGAGGTCAGTTGATTACTGCAGCTTGTTGCTTTAATGCAAGCGGGGAATAGCATGTAGCACCGGCATTAATCTTCCCAAGAAAAAGAGTGCGCGAAGACCTATTCAAAGATGCTCCCCGTGCAACTCTGAAAATGGTATCAGAATCAGGTTTGATTAACACCGATCTGTATTTCCACTGGATTCAACATTTAAAAGAAGTTGTTAAACCCAGTCAGGAAAAGCCAGCCCTCCTCCTGTTTGATAATCATGTATCTCACCGAACATTAACTACTGTCGCGAGAACTTTATACACCTTTTATCACTTTCGCCACATTCCAGCCACCGACTACAACCCCTGAACAAAGAATGTTTCGGATCTCTGAAGGCTTCTTATAGTCAGTTCTGTAACAGTTGGCTTGTAACTCATCCGGGGAAGGATATATCGCAATCAGAAGTAGCGGGATTGTTTCGTCAAGCATTTTATAAGGTTGTTAATATAGAAAGAGCAGTAAACGCGTTTTTGTCGACCGGAATTTATCCGTAGAATTCGCAAGTGTTCGGAGACGAAGACTTTGCTCCATCTGCGGTAAGTGATAGACCAAACGATGATTACCAAGCAAAAGAAGAAGGACCCAACCGTTCAAAATATGTCACGTTGTCTGCTAAGACCTGGAGCTAACAGATGTTCCGATTTCAACAGTGATAATGTTTGAAGAGGAAGCGAAATATAATACAATCGAGGAACCTTCGTCGAATTCAACAAATCTTCCACTGTTGTGTCTCCTTATGAAATCAGATCACTTCCTAAAATGGAATTTAGCAGTGGCCGGAAAAGAAAGGCTCAAAAATCTGAAATTCTGATAAACAGTCCATTCAAGAAAACCTTGATAATAACATCGAAAGCGAACGAAGCACTTTTAAAGAAAATGAAGACTGTTAAAAGACGAATTGACAATATAACGGCACCAATGGAAATTTCAGAATCTCTACCACCTACATCGAGAAAAGGCAGGAAATATGAAAAGGTACCAAAGGTCAGACTTTTAGAAAAAACCACCAATCGAAAATCCCGAAGATGTAGTATTTTGTCGTTCAAGTGTGCCCAACGGTGGCTCGAAGCATGCTCATACTATTCGGGGGGTTGATTTTCCTGTGACTTCTGTATCTACTTTACATACGCACTCTTGGGAGGGCACTGCACTGTACTCTTGCTACCCCCAAGAGTGCGCAAATGCAAAATTACAAAAGTTTTTTTTTTTCTTATATGAAAGACCAATGTTAATTTACATGTATTTTTTAGAATAAATATATCAATAGTTCAATTTGCACTTTTTTAAAGGTATGTGCATTGGGCAACTTGCCCTACATAAAAAATGATTGTCAATAGTTCAGCGCAGCAGGCTGCAATAGCGCTGTACCCGTAGTGGAGCGTTTTAATTTGAAATTTGGAAGACTTCAATACAACATTACTTCACATATTTTACAGTAGGTACTGCAGAAAAATTTTCTTTGACTCATACTTTCGAAGCCCGGCCACCATCTTGAAGTATCTTAAATGGCAATAGGGGTAACGCAATGCATGACTAGAAAGCATAATTTTTTCTCTTTCTAATTGTGGTAAATTATTATGGGGTTACATAAGCAAATAATGGAAAAACTGGGAAAACAATTTGCCGTATGCTCAGATGGCTATTTATTGTATGCTTTAATTCAAGGCGGCTTTTGTTTTTACAGAGCTTCAAAATTAAACAAAAAAACAATCAGTAATTGTTTAGCACATGACAGTAGGTACATATTGTCATACTTTTCGTAGAAATTTAACAATCTGAATTTTGTTAAACATTGATTGATTGACAGAAACTGTTTGGGTATGGTAACAGAAAACAGTTTGAACATCTTCGTGAATTTAAGCAGTTTTTTGATACCATAATTTTAACAATCACATGGTGTTTGGTTTTTAACTTTTAGGATTGTTTAATTGTTAATTGTTTAATTTTAGTAGGTAGCTACCTTGTTTATTCACTGTTTGTTTATTTGGTTTTCTGTTTAATTTTGACGTTGTGTTAATACAAAGCTGCCTAGATTTAAAGCATACAATATTTAAGGGCCGTCTGAGCACCTTGGTCTGAGCATACCTACGGCAAATTATCTTCTAATTTTTTTGCATTATTTTCTTACGTAACCCCATATTAATTTACCATGATTAGAAAGAAAAATAATCAAGCTTTGTAATGATGTATTGCGTTACCCCTATTACCATTTAAGAAAATTCAAGGTGGCGGCCGGGCTCCGAAAGTATGGGTCAAAGAAATTATGCGAAGTGATGTATTGAAGTGTTCCAAATTTCAAATTAATATCTCAAAGCGTTAGAGCGCTACGACTTTGGTCCAATCTTTAATAGCTACCCTGTATAATGTTGCCTAAAATTTGTTTGTACCAACTTTTTAGTAAATTTTTTCGATTAAATCATTATTCTATCCACATGATTAATTTTAAATGTGTGAAATGTAGCTACATAAAATGGCATACCCGACTCTGCGATTTTGGTTGTAAGTCAGGAATATAATTATTATATAGTACTATATTCATGTTGTAGGAGGTACATTTTCGAATATAATAGGTTGTAAGAGCAATGCGACTAGTATCTTTAAATCTGATAATGATCCTATACAATTTCTCGGTAATAGTGAAGACATTTGCGGTACGAATTTTAAAACTTAAACAATATTAAAAGTTCACAAATTATCTGAATCCGACCGGTAACTAACTGACTTAAAACATAATCTCTATAAATTTAAGGTATCTAGCCTAGTGTGGGCGCATTTGTATTAGGTACACTATCTCGCTTAGGGTTACTTTGGAATGTGTAGGATTACGAGAATGTCCACAAACTTTATGGTTTGTAAGTACTATGCTATACTATGTGACAATTGCAACAAATGAACCCACATTCCTTGGTTATGTACTGCTGTATTCATTCCATTTTTTTTATTTACAAGCAAAAAGTTAAACAAAAAATCATTAACATGCTGTGATGCTAAAATAATTATACTTATAACTAACACCCGAACATATTTTATTACAAAATGAAATAGTACCGGTCCGGTTTAAAATATTTCAGATGTCATTCAAAATTATTTACACTTTCAAACACTAAAATAAAGGAAGACATACTTTAGATTTTAGAACAGTAAGAAACTATACATGTAGGTTGTGGGCATTCTTCCTAATGGGTGGTCCAGTTTAGATGAACGCTGGTATTTACCATATTTTTATTTATTAGATAAATATTAATTGACTATAGTATTATATTAAAATATTCCAAGCAGAGTTTACAAATAAACAGTTATATAACTGCAATATTTTGTATACATGGTGTATCAAAAATAGTGGATAGTAATTATTTTCATCACGCGATCCTAAACTCAATACTAATACGGTCTTAGACGATGAGTTTCTAAATTACAAATAATTAAATGATTTTTAACTTGGCAGTGCTGACTAGTTTGAACTTTAGCGGACACATGCATTTAGAGTTAAACACAAATAGCTTTGCGGGCGGCAAAAAACAGAAGCAATGTTAGAATCTATAGCAATTTCTGAGTTTCATGTTGGTAATACTTTTTAACATCTACAGGATAAATCAGTGGCATGCATCACTTTGTCCTGTATGAAAACTATCGGCAAATAATTCCAATTTTCTTTAAAACAACAAAACCTAACAACAACTACCGCCTTTCCAATACTTTTTTATGTAATCAGTGCGCACCCTGCTTAATAAAATGAAATATTTATAGTTTTTTGGTAAATATTTAACATCACAAAAATTGCCGCAACTGACCTATGGACTGTTAGAATATTACAACATATGACAATTATTAGGTACACGTAATTGCTACCAAATCAAAAAGTAAAAAGTAAAATCAATTATGACACAGCCTTAATGTTGCATCTACGGTCCTCGGTACGTAATATACTAATTCTCGTCCCACAACGAAAAATTAGAAACAATCTTTGGCATGCTCTTTCATAAGTTCTTTAGATTTTTGTGGCATCAACTTCAAGCAAGCATTTTTGGCGTTTTCCTAACATCTGGAGAGGTACACACCACGCAATTGAAATCGTCACCACTTAATATTTCAATCTATGACCTAATCTTTCTGCTCAAATGTCACTTTGACACCGGAAATAAAATTTCAAGACAACCCAATTTATTGAATAATATTTACTTAATTTTTTATTCTCATAATTTTTGTAAAAATTACTAATAAATTATTATTTTGTATTCTTTTATTCTTTATTCGCCCTTGTAACATAAATAACTATTTTATGATAACCAAGAAACTAAAATTTGAATATTTATTTAAAAATAAAAAATTTGACTATAACAGACATAATACAGGGTATACAGGGTGATTTATAATAAATTAGGGTAAACATTTTGAACCACATATTCAGGAAAACAATATCAACTAAAAAGAATCATTAACTGGTGTTCCATCTTGATTCATTTTAAAATTATAACGGCTTAAAGTTTAAGAATATTCCATTATTGAATTACTGTGTAAGTGTAGGTAGCTTTTTCCCTTGCTATAGATATTTGAGTTTGTAGCTGTTGAATGTCAGTTTATTTAATTGTGTTTAAAATGGGTGATTTTAGTTCAAGAGAAATTGCAGATACTGTGTTCGTTTATGGTGTAATGCATGTATTCAGGCTGGAGGAGGTCATTTTGAACACTTATGATTTGTTTGTTTACGACAAGCGACATTTTAGTTGCTTACAAAAATATAAATAAGAAATCGTTGTAGTTTGTCATTTTTATTTAATTGACTATGTCAAACTTTAAAACCGCTATAATTTTACAACGAAGCAAGATGGGATATCAGTTAATGAGTGTTTTTAATTCAAATTGTTCTCCTCGATATGTGATTCAAACCTTTTATCCTATATAAAGCACCCTATATAATAATAAGCTCCTAAAGAAAAATTGCCTCATTAATGCGCCTCTTTCCTTAGAAGATTAACTCTAAAGGTTCCGACAAATGTTCAAATATAAGATTATCATTATCAATGAAAGAAATAATTTACGACCTTAATTTAAGATTACCTAACACATAAGCACAAGAAAAACTAATTTGCATAAGAGTTTAATGACCTACATGTTGCGATTCTGGTATACCTAAAATATGTGTGGGTTGGCAACTTTCCCTAAAAAGTGACCGACTGTATCCAGAATCCAGACTGTAGACGTCTGTTCACAGTTCCTGCGAGTGGCCATAACGGCTGCAAGTAAAAGTACAGTATTGGTAGATACTGTATAATTATTAGAGGATCAAACAATTTATTGTCTAGCAGTAATTTTAGTTACTAATGATTGTATTGTACATTATTATTTCAATAGTGATATAAAATGAAAGGTTTCAAATCAATACCCACCCTGACATTTCTAACCGATTAAGCTAGTAATTTTAAGGCTTTTGAGGCTTTATTAATCGTGTAAAACTTTAACATTCAATGCGTGATTTCGTTCTAACAAATGTTTAGCGTAAGTAATTTGATTTGTGTATGTTTACATTTGTAACAACAACGCATATGTTATTTTTGTCTAATACTAAAATTATTAATTTTTTGACGTATACAGGGTGTGTACTAACATGTGTCAATATTCGTGCCGAGTATGCACGAAATGCTTACCTTCAACTTCATTACTTTTTCTTTGTGCTAGGGTACCGCTTGTGTTAGCAAAAGTTTGTGGTTTTCTTTTCGGGCTTTGTTTGCAGTAGTGTTTTAACGTTTACTCTTAGTATGTCTTCGTCGTCAGAGGCAGAAAGTAGTTCACGAGACTAACTAAGAAGACTAAAAAGATTAGAAAAGAAGTTACGCAAGTCAAAAGGGAATTCTCCCGTGCTCCAGAGAGGTCTGACGTAATCGGCGGTGAGTCAGAAGCAAGAATGCAAGTAAGATATTTTCCTTTCTGCAACTAGACATTTTCAGTTTAGCGTTTACATTGCGACCGAGTATTCGAATTTTAAAGTGAACGAGTTTTCACTAAACAGCTTATAAATTTTCGAACGAGTCTTCGATTAATCAAGGTGAACGAGTTTTCACAAAGCTGTCTTTCGAAAGTGAACGAGTTTTCACTGTACAGTTTATATATTTTCGCAGAAAATATCCAACAGAATTTGGTCGATAAGTGGTTACCTTTGTTAAAAGCTAAATGTACCGTAGGGGAAAAGGGAGAGTTGCTGAAAAAGTATCCTCCCGCTAAAAATTGCAGGATGCTAAAAGCAGACTCAGCGCAGATAGTCCAGGCAAATTAGACCAAAAAAGGTGGTTTTGCTGCATTAAATCATGTAGTTCCAAAAGTTTCAGGAATGTGTAGGGGGAGGTTCCCTGAACAACGCCTAATAAAGTCCCATCGATTTCAGGTGCCGCTCGAGGGGGGGGGAGGCTCAAAGGTCCCATTTTTCAGTTATTGGCGCATATCTCGAAAACGATGCGTCGCACAGCAAATTTTATGCTATTCAAAATTAAAGGTTACTAAATTCCCTACAAAATGGTGTATTACTTTTGTCTCTATGTGTTACCGTCTCCGATATATGAGCCGGCGAAAATGGAAAATTTGCAAAAAAAATTGAAGCGCCTCAGGTTTTTGTCAAGCTTGCCCTTCCAACTCTTTTTCCTTCCATTTTACGCGAAACTCGTGAGGAAGGAAGTTGTAGAGCATTCAATTTCCTTCAATAATATATATACTTTTGCTAAATTATCTTCAATCAGTCAAAAGTTAACATAAGTTTCGGGGTCGATTTCGAGATTCTGCTAGTAAACTGCTGATCATTTTATTTCCGTTTTCAAGGGCTTTAACTCTCTCTATCACGTTATTTATTGTTTATGTAAACATAAATGGTATTTATTACCCATATAACTAATAAAATATATATATGTATGAAAGTAGAAATATATAGGGTGTTTCTTAAATAGCGGACACGGAACACAGTACGCCATTCCCCTCCAGATACTGATTGGAAAAATATAATACTATAATGTCTGTTCTTAGCTAGTTTCAAATTTATTCTTGCAGTCAAAGATTGATATTTAATGAAAGTAGAAATATACAGGGTGTTTCTTAAATAGCGGACACGGAGCATATGGAGCTTTCTGAACACGATTCTGTCTCCATACTTAACAGCCAGTCTGTTCATCACGGTCCTCATATCTGGTTTTTGCCTACTTATCTCTTCCATAAGCTCATCCACGGAGTACTGCCCTTTATCCTGACCGAGCCTGACCATCTAAATAGGTACTGGAAAATCTCCTGCATGGCTACTGAAACAAATTCTTCCATGGGTCTGCCTCTCTGTTGGCCAGTCGGTTTACGCAAGTAGAACTCTTTGTCTTCATGATATATAGCATCTGCAGCATATAAGTCTCCCACGCCACTAATGTGGATCAAGACATTGTACACCTTGCGGCGTTTGTGAAGTTTTTCTTTTTTTTTGTTTCGCGAAAAAGCTGTGAAAGTGTTTTAATATGTGATGAATCAGCTGAAAAGGAATGGAAACGTTGTTAAGTGCTAGTGTTACAAGAAGAGATTGGCTGTGGTTTGATGTACAAATTCTTTATGGGCCATATGCAGAGACCTCCTCCTTAAATATTTCGTAAATACTTTTTAGTCAAGAATTATTTCATCTTATATTTTCCTTTTAAAAGCATTTCATCTACCTAAGCTAACCTGTCTTTCTTCATTTGGTTCAGGTGCTTCTACTTCCTTGCGAAGTTCGTCACAACTTGGATTTGAATTCAAAACTAAATGTTTCCTCTGTACTACTGAAAATATTGATGACAGCTTTTTCGCAAAACAAAAAAAGAAAAACTTCACAAACGCCGCAAGGTGTACAATGTCTTGATCCGCATTAGTGGCGTGGGAGACTTATATGCTGCAGATGCTATATATCATGAAGACAAAGAGTTCTATTTGCGTAAACCGACTGGCCAACAGAGAGGCAGACCCATGGAAGAATTTGTTTCAGTAGCCATGGAGGAGATTTTCCAGTACCTATTTAGATGGTCAAGGCTCGGTCAGGATAAAGGGCAGTACTCCGTGAGATAAGCAGGCAAAAACCAGATATGAGGACCGTGACAGACTGGCTGTTAAGTATGGAGACAGAATCGTGTTCAGAAAGCTCCATATGCTCCGTGTCCGCTATTTAAGAAACACCCTGTATATTTCTACTTTCATTAAATGTCAATCTTTGACTGCAAGAATAAATTTGAAACTAGCTAAGAACAGACATTATTGTAATATATTTTTCCAATCAGTATCTGGAGGGGAATGGCGTACTGTGTTCCGTGTCCGCTATTTAAGAAACACCCTATATATTTCTACTTTCATACATATATATATTTTATTAGTTATATGGGTAATAAATACCATTTATGTTTACATAAACAATAAATAACGTGATAGAGAGAGTTAAAGCCCTTGAAAACGGAAATAAAATGATCAGCAGTTTACTAGCAGAATCTCGAAATCGACCCCGAAACTTATGTTAACTTTTGACTGATTGAAGATAATTTAGCAAAAGTATATATATTATTGAAGGAAATTGAATGCTCTACAACTTCCTTCCTCACGAGTTTCGCGTAAAATGGAAGGAAAAAGAGTTGGAAGGGCAAGCTTGACAAAAACCTGAGGCGCTTCAATTTTTTTTGCAAATTTTCCATTTTCGCCGGCTCATATATCGGAGACGGTAACACATAGAGACAAAAGTAATACACCATTTTGTAGGGAATTTAGTAACCTTTAATTTTGAATAGCATAAAATTTGCTGTGCGACGCATCGTTTTCGAGATATGCGCCAATAACTGAAAAATGGGACCTTTGAGCCTCCCCCCCCCCTCGAGCGGCACCTGAAATCGATGGGACTTTATTAGGCGTTGTTCAGGGAACCTCCCCCTACACATTCCTGAAACTTTTGGAACTACATGATTTAATGCAGCAAAAAATCTAATTTGACTGGACTAAGAAGCGAGACGAAAAGTTGACGCAAATCCAATCGCTAATCGGTTCGGACCTCGCAGCCCTGGGTAAAGCTGTTACTTGGTTGTGCAACAAACGCGATTTAAATAAACTGGCAGTTCTCGAATACATTAACGATGCAAGTAGGCCTCTAGCGGATGTGCATTATTCACAGTCTGTCTCCCGAAGACAGAAGTTTGGCTTTGGCAACCATAAACGGCAAGCATTGGAGCCTTAACGTACCTAGAAGGGGGGGGGCAGGTCTGCTGCTACGCACAAGAAGAATTTAAACTTGCAGGGTCGGAGTCAGGAGCCCCAAGAACTGCAAGGCAGGTGGACCAAAGTTTGTCCCCAAGAAATACGGCTGGAAGTCCCAAGAGTGGAAGTCTCTCCAACAGCCGAGGCAGCAGCAGAATCGTCCTCGGAACAACAGGCGGCAGAATTAGAAGAGGTAAGAACTAGGCCCCATGCGGACCGGTTAGTTTTCTTTAAGAAAGCTTGGCATAAACTTACCTCGGACAGGGTAATTTAGACTGGATAAAGTTAGGCTACAGAATCCCGTTTCATACTAAAATTAAACAACGATGACCTCCAGTGGAGCCAAAGTGGTCCCCGGAGGACAAGGACCGTTTGCAGACAGAAATCCTTCAGATAATTAGTTAAGGGTCAATTTTTGACTTTATTTTCCTACCGCAAAGAACCGATGGATCTGATAGATTTATTTTCAAATCAATTACAACAGCTCATTCTAAAATGGAAGATTGGACACTTACTAGTCTACCTAAAACATACTAGGACCCTCAGGAGGGCTCCGCAACAATGCAACAAATAAAGTGGCATTGATACCACTGTTTCTTCTGGACTAGTACGCAGTCACATCGACTGCAGGGAGAAAAGGGGTTAGTAGTGAAGTCATCAGAGTAAAGGCAGATTGGTCAGCGGAGACAAACATGTTTGAAAAGTTTTACAAACCCCCTTACAGCGAAACGACAATTTTGCAAAGAAAATTTTTAGTTAAAGAAAGATATGTTGTTAATAACATCCTTTCTGTTGTTATGTTCTACTTAATGTTGTGTAAAAATAAAATGTAGTCTATAATCTTGTCGTTTACAGCTCCAAACATCTACAGTAAGATATCATTAGAGCAGGGCGCTAAATATAATTTAATTTAATGAAACGAACTTACATGTGAAGTTCGATCATAATTATATGATGCTCCCTGCCCAATGAAAATAATTTTTGTCTTCTTCAAACCTCGCACTACAAGGTGTTACTAGGTGTAAATTAATGAAGTTGAAGTGTTCCGTGCATTCTCGGCAGAGTATATTGCGCGCGCGCAGGGGTGTTTTTTTACTTTAGGGCTTTGAATTGTGGCGGTTACTAGAGGAAGGTAGAGGTACCTACAGTAAGTTATCATTCGAGCAGGGCGCATCATATAATTATGATCGAACTTCACAGGTAAGTTCGCTTGATCATTAAATTATTACTAATCTAGTATGTGCAAATCCCTTGGATTTTTTTTTCTGAGAACATCTAAAACAATATTGATTTATGCCTCTCCTGTAAATAATGTTCAAGAATTACGAGGAGTTGAAAATGCTTGTCAAACACTACGAAACAATGCAGGTATTTCTTTAACAGATGAGACAATCAATGATGCTAGCAGCCAATGGAGAACACTTTGAAAGTAAAATTGTTACATTTCGGGTGGCGTTGAATCCTGGACATGATTTTTTCAAAGCGTTTTTTTTAATTGTGTTGAAGGGTAAAACCGGACTCCAAAGACACACCGTGTATTAACTGAATTACAATGTGAACAATTGCATTTATAAATACCTGATTTTAACAAATCGTTAGTTTTGTCTTTAGCATAGAGAGTATAGAATATTTTTATTTGTTTTAAAGATGACTAATATATTTCTTTGTATTTCTTATACTTTATCAATCCTTTCTGAAATATTACCAAAATATGGAATTGAAACGTATGTTAATGTTTTATTAGAGTCATTAATAAGATAAACTTTTTGAATAGCTAATTTATCATCTTTCTTTTTAATTAACGATTCAATAAGTGTAGTATTATTACTCATTGCTACTTATATACAATTTGTTTAATAATCGAAATATCTCTATTAAAAATATTTCTATCTAAAGGAATAGTTAAAGCATTATGTACTAAAGATTGATATGCTGCTAATTTATGTATATTATGATGGTATGTAGCCCAGTAAATCTAGACGAAAATAAGCTTAAACCCGGAAAAAATTAGTAGTAAGCTATAAATTGCAGAATCTCTTCCTCTTATTGTTCTTTACATCCTGTAAAAACCCACCGACCCTACGGAGGTGGGAACCACCCCAAAACCACCCCCAAATGTGCACTTTTACGGTTTTTATTGTTTTTCTCCCAAACCATAGCTAATATCAAAAAATTGCAAGAGACGTTTCTTGTAGCTTATAAAATTTGAAATCGATTGGTGTATATTAATATATAAATTAATTATATTTGTAGGGTTACAAATCGCTACAAAGTATAAAATATTTATTTAAGTTTAAATCCACTCTTCAAAAAATGATAACGCGTATATTTAATGTTGCGGTATATCTAATTCCAATATGTACGTACTTACTTAGTTTTGTTTATACAGGGTGTTTCCTAAGTACGTGTAGAAAATGCAGGAGGTGATTCCTGGGCGAAAATTAAGGTTACTTTTTCGTGTAAACTTGTATCCTAATATGCGTAACTCTTCAGGGAAACTTATTAGGATACAAGTTTATACGAAAAAGTAGCATTAATTTTCACCCAGGAATCACCTCCAGCATTTTCTACACGTACGTAGGAAACACCCTGTATATTACTATGATTTGGTACTACTACTACGGTTACCTCATTAGAGACATTATAAAGTTATAGTTAATTATTTAGTGGTAACCCTGTCATGTATAGCATTCCGTATGCTGAGCTGACAAACTTAAAATAAAAAAAGAAAATCCAAAGCTTGAATTATCGAAATGTCTGATATTTGAAAGTAATATTTAAAAGGTAGAAATAAGTTAATAGTAAGTTAGAAATAAGTTAAATAAAGAAAAACATTTAACAAAAGTTGAAATAAATGAAATATAATAAAGTGATATACATTAACACTGTGGCTCTGTTTCCTCCTCCTCGTTTCTTCTATTTTGACACGAAGTGCCACCAACTACCGATGCTGGACAATTACATACATTGAGGTAACGTATAGAACTAATCGAATTAATAATTACATTGATAAATTTGCAAATATCTACTTTTATTTGCTTAGATGCTACCTCCAAATTCAGGTATGGTTAGGGAATAACGATCTTCAACCAACTCACTGGGGGGTGGATGTGGATCTCCAGGCATGAAAAGCTTGTACCTCTTAAAATGAAACAAGGCGTTGCCCCATCCCACATCTTGAAGCTAATAGTTTGCAAGTGTAAAGTTAAATGTGGACAATTGTGCACATGCAAAAAATTTGGAATGTCTTGTACAACGCTTTGTGAGAACTGCCAAGGCACTTCGTGTCAAAATAGAAGTAACGAGGAGGAGGAAACAGAGCCACAGTGTTAATGTATATCACTTTAGGATATTTCATTTATTTCAACTTTTGTTAAATGTTTTTCTTTATTTAACTTATTTCTACCTTTTAAATATTACTTTCAAATATCAGACATTTCGATAATTCAAGCTT
Organism: Hemicrepidius hirtus; assembly: GCA_963082805.1. Classification (NCBI taxonomy): domain Eukaryota; kingdom Metazoa; phylum Arthropoda; class Insecta; order Coleoptera; family Elateridae; genus Hemicrepidius; species Hemicrepidius hirtus. Next base: position 10,322,349 of record OY720165.1, read on the forward strand.
TGGATTTTCTTCAGATCAAATATTTAGTAGTAGTACCAAATCATAGTAATATACAGGGTGTTTCCTACGTACGTGTAGAAAATGCTGGAGGTGATTCCTAGGTGAAAATTAATGCTACTTTTTCGTATAAACTTGTATCCTAATAAGTTTCCCTGAAGAGTTACGCATATTAGGATAAAAGTTTATACGAAAAAGTAACCTTAATTTTCGCCCAGGAATCACCTCCTGCATTTTCTACACGTCCTTAGGAAACACCCTGTATAAGCAAAACTAAGTAAGTACGTACATATTGGAATTAATAATAATAATAATAATAAACGTCTTTATTGGGGTCTACAAAAAAAAAAAATTAAATAAATACTATTAAACATAATTAAATACAATGCCCCAAGGGCGAAGTTCATGTGGGGGATCGAAATCCTCCCCATGTTCTTCCACTTAACCCACTATAGACTGTTAGTTAGTTAGAATATTAGAATGGAAAACAGAGCACAGAAAAAGAGAAGAGGAAAGGAGTAAGAAAGAAAGAAAGAAAGAAAGAAAGTAAGAAAGAAAAGAGATAGGGACTATTATGGAAATAGCCAAGAAGGGGAGAAATAAGAAGTGTGAGGAGTGTCTAAGTAACTTAAAATTAGATATACCGCAACATTAAATATACGCGTTATCATTTTTTGAAGAGTGGATTTAAACTTAAATAAATATTTTATACTTTGTAGCGATTTGTAACCCTACAAATATAATTAATTTATATATTAATATACACCAATCGATTGCAAATTTTATAAGCTACAAGAAACGTCTCTGACAATTTTTTGGTTTGGGAGAAAAACAATAAAAACCGTAAAAGTGCACATTTGGGGGTGGTTTTGGGGTGGTTCCCACCTCCGTAGGGTCGGTGGGTTTTTACAGGATGTAAAGAACAATAAGAGGAAGAGATTCTGCAATTTGTAGCTTACTACTAATTTTTTCCGGGTTAAAGTCTAATTTCACTGGGCTAATGGTATGTTATGGTATGGCAATATCAGCGTGTAGGTTTCCTATAAATAGAGTATTCGAGTATGTTTTCTGAATTGATTTTTATGTTTAAGTCTAAAAAGTTAATAGATCTGATTTGTTCAATTTCTAGTGTAAATTTAATTTTTTGATGTAAAGTAATAATAAAAATGAAAAAGTATTGAAAAGAACTATCAAAACATGCTAAAAAATCACCAACACATTTGATCTTCTAAATGTTCCATAATTATTAATTATATATTAGCTAATAGTGGTGAATTGGATTGGCAACCCATCCTGAAGATAAATTTTATTATTAAAAATAAAATAATTTTGATTAATATACAAAGTTCAAAGAATTAAATCAACCCTATATTTTTGGACGCACACGAACTCCCGTCAGCGGCCAATCTAAAAATAATCCCTATCCTTAACTCCCGTCAAGAAATTTTTACCTAAAATCTGTATTTTATTTGATATAGTATTTATTATTTCTAGAATTACGAATTTTAATTGTTAATTTGCTTGAATTTTTTGTAACATTTGGTGTATGATAATTTTCAACATATTCGTTAGGTTCTAATATTATGTGTACGTACACACCTAGTAACTTAAAACTATCTATTAAAACATATAAAAAGGAATCATGGGAAGAATACATTTCAACCATAACATCATCAACTGGCACTACCAAAACATGGAGTAAAATTAATAAAATCTAAGGAAACCCTTCTTTCAGAAACATCCCAGCTCTAAGGGCCGGTATTTCAGTTTGGGTTTAAGGTTCAGCTTGACTAAGGCTCGATCATTGCCATAGATACAATTTTATTATTGTTAATAATGGTACGCATGGCAATGATCGAGGCTCAGCCAAGCTGAAATTTAAACTCAAACTCAAATACCGGCCTTAAGTGACAAACATCTCGAGCATAAGCTGAACTCTAATATTAAACAATCAAGGTGCACAGTAGTGCACAGTGTAAAAGCGTGACTGTCTGCCATGCGTGCTTATCCCTATGTTGCTATAGTAGCCGAAATCAATCTGTATACTATCTGTTCACGAAATTTCTAAGCTGTAAAATTACAATAGCTATATTTAAGTTGGTAGAAAATTTAAAATTTTGTTGATAACTTTCTGATCTTACATACGATTCATCATCGAGGCGTAACGTCAGTCGAAAAATTTCGCGACTTGAAAAAATAAAAGCCGGGTAGATTCCGCGCAAGTAAAATTGACTAACTATTAATAGTTGCTCTTTTAAATCTTCATTAGTTACCTCGTCTACAGTTAAACCATTCCGATTTCGTCTGCAACACAGCTCTCTCATCACCTTCGTGTTAAAAAAATCCACACTCTTCTTAATTCTACCTAACAGCCTTAATTCCCCCATCATTTACACTTCAGCATTAAAAGTATGCCGCTTTTAAGTAAATATCTTAAAAACATTATCTCCAACAATTCTTACGTAGCCGCTTCAAAATTTTATAATCTCCGGAAGGCAGCAAGTTTTATCTCGGTGTCTTCATAATTAACTTGCTTTAATAGCCATTCAATATAACTGCAGATGTTTATTTTAGCCGGAAAAGCGTGTGGGAACTATAACCCACCTGAAAGTCGGATCTGATAAAACGATTAAATTATACTACCTACAAAATGTAATCAGTAGTATGCGTATTCTTTGTTTAAGTAAGAATTTTATAAGCAAGCATGTCACTTTATAACTTATTGATTATGAATTTTTACTTTCATTATTTATTCAATTGTTTATTATTCAGTAGACTATTATAGAAATAATAAATATTAAATAAAATATCGATTTCAACGGGAAACAATATTTATTTGCTTTATACGTATTTCGGCAACAATGTGCCATTGTCAAAAGCATAATATAAGATGTTTAATAACAAATGTATAATGATATATATAGCAATAGCAACTACCTACTTGATTCTATTAAAGCCATCTTCTATTCCAAAATTGCCAGTAAGAGTAAAGGAGAATCTAATAGCTCAATTTGCTCATTCATTAAAGGTATGTTGTTTTTTGTGTGTCTATAAATTTCAAAAGCTTCTAAAATATTTAATTTCAGAAAAGTGTAAAAATTTAATTGTAGGTATCTATTATTAGATGTCAATGTGTGATTCTGTTCTAACAAATGTTTAGCATAATTTGATTTATGTGCATGTTTATACAGGGTAGCTATTAAAGATTGGACCAAAGTCGTAGCATTCAAACGCTTTGAGATATTAATTTGAATTTTGGAACACTTCAATACGACATTACTTCGCATATTTTACAGTATAGAAAAATTTTCTTTGACTCATACTTTCGGAGCCCGGTCGCCATCTTGAATTTTCTTAAATGGTAATAGGGGTAACGCAATACATCATTAGAAAGCTTAATGTTTCCTCTTTCTAACTGTGGTAAATTATTATGGGGTTACATAAGCAAATAATGGAGAAAAATTAGAAAACAATTTGCCGTACGCTCAGGTGGCTATTTATTGTATGCTTTAATTCTAGGTGGCTTTGCTTTAACAGAGCTTCAAAATTAAAACAATCAATAATTGTTTGGCAGATAACAGTAGGTACATTGTCATACTTTTCGTAGAAATTTAACAATCTGAATTTAGTTAAACATGGATTGGTTGACAGAAACTGATTAGGTATGGTGACACAAAACAGTTTTAACATCTTCGTGAATATAGGAATTTTTTGATACCATACTTTTAACAATCACAATATGGTATTTGTTTTTCAACTTTTAGAATTGTTTGTTTAATTTTAGTAGGTACCTTATTTCTTGATTGTTTGTTTATTTTGTTTTTTGTTTAATTTTGACGTTGTGTTAATGCGAAGCTACCTAGACTTGAAGCATACAATAAATAGCCGTCTGAGCATACGGCAAATCGTTTTCTAATTTTTTTGCATTATTTTATTATGTAACCCCATATTAATTTACCATGGTTAGAAAGAAAAATAATCAAGCTTTGTAATGATGTATTGCATTACCCCTATTACCATTTAAGAAAATTCAAGATGGCGGCCGGGCTCCGAAAGTATGAGCCAAAGAAATGTTTTTAATACTGTAAAATATGCGAAGTGATGTCGTATTGAAGTGTTCCAAATTTCAAATTAAAATCTCAAAGCGTTTGGGCGCTACGGCGTTGTTCCAATCTTTAATAGCTACCCTGTATTTGTAACAACGGATATGTTCTTTTTGCTTAATACTGAAATTTGTAATTGTTTGACCTCTATATACTGAATCACAATGTGAACAATTTAATTTATAAATACTTGATTTTAGCAAATCATTAGTTTTATCTTTAGCATTGAAAAGAGAGTACTTATAGAATATTTTTATTTGTTTAAAAATGAATTTATATTTATTTGTGTTATTTATAAATCCCCTGTAGTAATATAAAATCTAATATCAACATCTATTTCAATTTTATACAGGGTGTGTAAAAATGGTGGTAAAATTACTCCTTGAACAAAAATAAGGCAAAAAGCTTATTGCAAAACAACTTGCAAAGGCTTCCTGAACTTACAAGAAGCCCGCAAAGTTTAAAATTTGCAACAGTAAAGAAAGCTGCTATTTCAAAATCAAGTTACTTGATGCGTACATTCAGTAATAATAGCTAAAATGTATTACCATCGATCGTTTAAAAGTAAAACGAAAATTTTTATTATTTCAAATCATTTAATTTTTCTATATGCGTAAAAAATAGATTTGGCAATATTGCAATGTAATAGTGTTAGCTTTAGCGTCTTTCAGAATGCCTTGATGCAATGACAGATAATAAATTGTGATCATCAGTAATCAACTTTTATCATAGTAGGTGGCTACAAGGTTGCCAAATGTACATTTCTTAAATTGTTATGGTAGGGGTAGCCATACGCCTACGAACTTTTTTGCAATAAACTTTTTGCCTTATTTTTGTCCAAGGAATAGTTTTACCTGAAGCTTGCACCACCATTTTTACACACCGTGTATAAGTACTTATGTGTGAAATTCAATCATGAATTTAACTAAAGCAGCTGCCAATTAAAGACAAAATGTTAACCCGCATCGGCCTGTTGTGTTTCTACTAGAAGCGTGCTTTAATCTAATTTTAGCGTCTGGCATAAATCTAGAAACTAATTGACTTCTAATTGCTAACAAGAAACAATAAATGTTTAAGTGTGGTTATTTTAATATACAGTGAAGTCCATTTATTATGCAATATAGGCATATTGCAAGTGAAATGGTGTGAGCACTTTACCATTGGAATATAGGCAACCCACTATACACTGCTAAGCACTCTTGCCCCTGCATTAATGAATGTCGAAACATACCTGTTAATTTCGAAATTAACAATCGTTTAGCCTTCTGTTTGGAAATGCAAGGTGGGCACTTCGAACATTTGTTATACTTATAATACTCGTAATTGCTTGCTGTTGATCCTATTTGTTTCATTTTCAATATTAAATAATCTTTTTTGAACTGAGAACATGTTTTATTTTGAGGTTAAACTTTCATGTGTTGCTGATTTCGGTTAGATCATAGATGGTTAGATAAAAAAAACTAGCTAACTGTATAATGGGTTGCCTATATTCCAATGGTAAAGTGCGTACACCAAATAACTTGCAACATGCCTATATTGCATAATAAATGGACTTCACTGTAGGTACATTTACCCATGAAGCAGCTAACTAGCTCAAGCCTTTAAATTCTGTAGGCTAGTCTAGGAACCCTATTAGGAATGGAAATAAAATTATAGGCCAATTGATTTGTCTTGTATAACTTTGTTTTTCTGTGGGTAGACAATATATTACCACTAAAAGCTATAGAAATTTCAGAATAGGTAACATCTCTAAATGTATATCCTTTTTTATCGGTCTGTTTACCAATATAAAAATTTAAATTTTAGCTAATAGAAGTTTCAGGTAAATGTAGTTCAAAATTTTATCAACATTACTTCAGTCAATCTCCACCATATTTTTTACATTGGTACGGTGAGAACACACGCCTTTGCATCTTAATAGGAAAAGTTCAGTTTTTTTTTAATGAAACATTAGAACTAAAGATAGGGTTGTTGTTATGAAAATGTTTGTTTTAGCATAGTTGTAACCATAATAATAACTCTATGTTTATTTTTCAATGTTACATTTAAAAAAACTCGACTGTATCGTATTAAGATTCAGAAGTGTAGTATGTTCCATGTTAAATAATTCAAACTGTATAAGTGAAACTTAAATCTAACTCTTGTTAGGAAAAATGAACTGGAACCATATATTCAAGTTTACCGTTAAATATACGGTGTGGGATGGGTTTTTGAACTGCTAGTAAAAATAGGTAGGTAACCGATCTGTTATAAATTAGAACGTTTTATTTGGTGATTTCCTTATTTTGTATTTGCGTAGGACTTTTTCAACTATAAATTCTCTAAAGTACTATATTATTTTGCTACGCACCGTTGTTATATCTTGGGATATGTTTGTTTTTAGGATTATGTAATTAACATAGAAACTGTGGATTTTATAAATTTAAATTGAAATAAAAACAAACGACTCTATTTATTACTAGTTTTGAAAACATAGATATGTTAAAATAATGTCCATAATCGAATGGCATGACAATAGTTATAATTATGTTTCTTCTAATTTTCAATAATACAATGGCAAATTTGCCAAAACAATCAACAATAATTGAATATTATTACAACAAATTTCTAGAACATACAAATTTGTTCTAAATCAATCCAAGTTTCCAGGGAGAAAACAATATTCAAATAAATATGTAGGTATAGTATTATTTGAAATCAAGATATTTATACACATACATGCAAGTGTGTTCGGAAATGCTTCCTAACAAATTTATAAACATTCAAAAATTTAATGTTTGCTCATGGAGACTGGATAGTCAGTCACTTTTCATAATTTATATTTTGTGTTATTGTTTTATTTGATTCGATTGCTACCATATGTTTTTTTAAATGTTTTCTGTTGCTAATAATCAATTTTTAGCTACATACTACTATATTAAAACTTGATGTGCGTAAAACTTTTTTATACGAAACATTTTTGGATATACCTGTATACAGGGTTATTCAAATTCGAGGCTCACCATTGGCATCTCGGAAACCATAAGAGATAGGAATAGGAAAACGGTTAAATTGGGGCAAAGTTACGCTATATAGTGCTGATCAATCGTGATCAATGATCAATAAAGAAATTTAAGCTATCCGTCCACCTTAGTTTTTTTTATTGTGGCCAAAAACAAACAAAATGGCAATTTCGTTTTTTGGGCATAATTTGTTATTAAATTTTTTTCTATTCTATTAAACGTTTCTTGAAGCAACTTTCTAGCTGCAACACCGTAGTGGTATGAAAATTTTTCCGTTTTGGTGTTACGGAATCATCCTCAGATTTGTTTTTTCTTATGGGCGGCATATTGGATTTTTGCAATATCGGATAAACAACCAAACATAAACAACACAAAAACAAAAGTTGTTGATTTGAGAACGCATTTTATGGACTAATAAAAAATTGAGAAAGAAAACACCAAGTCTGATCCCACGAAATATTATTGAAATTGAAAAATTGTTAAATTATAAATTATTAACGTTTTCGCCAGAGCAACTCTGGCATCCTCAGATAAAACTACGATTAAGGAAAAAAATGGAAATTACAACTATGTCTTAAATTCACAAAAATTGAACTTACCAACTAGGTCAACTAGGTCTCATCCACCTGGTTACCGCGCCGCGTCATAAATTGATTAATATTAATATAATAATCAATATTTTATTTAATGTAAAACAAAGTTGAAAATTAAGTTCAATTAAAAATTTTTGTTCAATCAAATATATTTTACAAGTTAAAACGTTATTTTTTTCTTATCGGAAATACATCCTTCATAACACCAAATAAAAACTAAAGGATCAATATGTCTAGGACTTGTTAACCTCCCATTGCATTTCCTATAATACTTCTTGCGGTCCCAAAATTATAAGAAAGCTTGACAATCTATTAATAGTTAGTAGGCACTTTGTATGACCCGCTTTTTGAATGCTGCAGTTTAAAGGTGTCCAAACCAAAGTAGCTATTTTTACTGAATGAATTATTGGATAAACTAGGAAGTATTACTGAAAATGTAAATGCTTTAAATAACTGTTTAGTTAAAAAAGGATGTCGAAGCATTATTAGGCAATAAGAATCGTATTTTAAATTTAACAAATTGATTTTTAATTTTATAAAATCTTATAAATATAATAAATAATATCACAGTAACAATATAAACTCTGTAACATATCACCACGATATTTGAAAATTAATAAAACACACCTAAGTATAAATAATTGTTACAGATGAGTAATGCAAAAATACAAACAAATATCATACAACAAACTTGTTTCAAATGGAAGTAATGCATTATTGCTCATTTGCATTGTATTGTATCGTATTCTTTAATAGTATTTCTTTTTATTTCTAAAAGCAGAAAAATTAAATTTACTATTCAGTCATTCATCCGATATGATATTACTAGTATAGATTTTGAAGATTTGATTTTAAAATAAGAGGCTGTATACTGAAAAAACTAATTACTTACATGAAAGAAGAACAATTGTAATTAAAATGTTTTTTAATAGTCGGCTAGTAATCATCTTGCACGCACAGGACACTTCACGTCTTTTGCGACCACAACACCGCGCCGAATGCGTGTTTCTTTAGACGATAGCGACTGTTCTCAACTGAGCAGATGAGCTTACTGACTAGATGTTAACTTCCACACCTCCAAAAGGAAGCTGGGTTCAATGATGTCTGCATAATATGCATACATTTTATGTAATACTGTTTAAGTATCATTGCTATGATTAATAAAACAAATCAAAGATAAATTGTTAAAAACAAGTTTATGCAAAGTCGGTTTGTAGATACAGGGTGAGTCTACTAAGAAAAAGAAGCTGCATATCCCCGTTATCGGAATTATTAAAACAATATTCTGCTTGGGTAGGTTAAAGATGTGTAGGTATTCTAGACATTTAATGCAAATCTGTAATACCTACCTGCTGACCAAAGCTAGTACAGACATTTTTTTCTGATCAATCGTCATTTTATCCTAAGGAACTCTCTAACCGAGCAGATTTTATAGGAAATCCTTAAAACTCGGGAAGTCATCGACAACGTGCGGCAAAAATTTATCACTTGCCTATTTCTTACACGTATTACTTTCCAAGATATTACATTTTTACTTTCCCATACCACTACTGGTATAGGGAAGTATTGATATCATGAAAATTTTCGAAATCGAGATTTTCACGGAAATACGTCTTTTGGACCTCCAGGATCCCAAAAAAGTGGTCTAGAAAAAATGTCTGTCTGTGGGTGGGTGCGTGGGTGCGTGGGTGGGTATGTAACGCCTCTAACGCAAAAACTAGTGAACCGATTTTGATGAAATTTTAAATGAAGGGGTATATCGAAAATTCATCGACAAAATAAGCTTTTCAAAAAAATCGGAAACCGGAAGCGGAAGTTAGACATGTTTTTTTGGTATCATTTTTTTCAGAAGCGGAATTTTGAAAATCTGAGTAGGGGATATGAAAGAAGGGCATAATTCAAGAGAAACAGTTTGTTACCGGACTCTCTAACTTCAAAATGGCGGTCGCTATGAATTTTTCACAATTTCGACTTTAACGCCCCGTAACTCAAAAACCAGTTATCTGATCAGGTTCCGCAACAACTTGTTTGAAAGCCCTTTGGCTGTACTACACCAAGAAAAAGAATTATTTACTAAATCCAAAAACGGTCGCAACGGCGCTCTTCCAAAAATTTTGAAATTTTTGAAACATTATTACAAAAAAACTGGTCTAAGGAATTTGTTTAAATTTTCTATACTTATGCAGCTTGGTATTAATTACATTTTTGTTTTTTAACGAACGCCAGAATTCCACTGTGGCGCCCTCTACGAGGTTTTGAAAATCGAAAATTGATGTTCCTATAGCGCCTTTATTAGTCAAAATATGAAAAAAGTTTAATTATAAAAGTTGTTCAGTATATAAATTTACATTTTTCTAAATTTATATCACGTATACAGGGTGTTTGGTTTTTACAGTACAATAAGCAACTTTGTTATTTTAAATGAAACACCCTATATATTATTATATAATTGAATGCAAAATTAAATTGTCTATCACATAGTATAAGGCATTTATATGGCTAAAATGTACGGTTAATGAGAAATTCGTGAATTTTGAACTTTAAAACAGCGTAGGGAGAAATTTGTAAGTGCCGATATGTTCAAGTGACCATGCGCAGGACGGGAATTCCTTGTCGCCGGCTAATCTTAGCAGCAATAATCACACATGCGCAGATGAACACAATCGGCACTTGTGTTAATTTTCAAGTTTAGTTTATCGGTTGTCGCGAACAATACTGTTGAATACCAAAAACGAATGTTTATTTTTAGTATGGGAAAGTCCAGGGGAGGTTTGCACCTCCACTTTTTTTAACTTTAAGATGAGTTTTGACGAAGTTTGTTGTGTGACTATAAACTTTAGTTTAACATTCGTAAAAGAATATTATGCTCTTTGGAATGACTTATTACAAAAACTAGCGGTTATCATATAAAAAACGACCCACGTCATAGCTGTAAGAGCTTTATCGAAACTGATTTTAATAAAATAAGTGGGATTTATTTTTGATTCAAAATTTCGCAATTAGTGTCATGCGTAACAGTTTTTTAGAAGCTCCATGTAGTAGTAGCCCGCCAGGCATCTTTGCTAACGGCATACAGTGGGGCCGAAGGGTCATTTCTGGAACTAAAGTCTGTAACTCTTTACTTTCCCATACCACCATTGGTATATGGGAAGTACCTACTATTTATATCATGAAAATTTCCGAAATTGAGAATTTTGCGACAATACGTGTTTTGGACCTCCGGGAACCCGAAAAAGTGCTTTAGGAAAAATGTCTGGGTGGGTGGATGTGTGGGTGGGTGTGTGTGTATGTGAGGACTCTATTGCAGTGAAGCGATTTTGATGAAATTTGAAATGAATGGGTATATCGAAAATTCATCGACAAAATAGGCTTTTCAAAAAAATTTGAAACCGGAAGCTGAAGTTAAGACATATTTTTTAGTAGCATTCTTTTCAGAAGCAGAATTTTGAAAATATTAGTAGCTGATATGAAAGAAGACCATAATTTTGAGAGAAACCGTCTTCTACCGGACCCTCTAACTACAAAATGGCATCCGCTATGAATTTTTCAAAATTTCGACTTTAACGCCCCACAACTTAAAAACCAATTATCGGATCAGGTTCAGCAACAACTTGTTTGAAACCCCTTTGACGGTACTACCTATACCATGAAAAATTTATTTACAAAATTCAAAAACGGTCGCAACGGCGGCGCCCTTCCAAAAATTAATATTTTGAAAACTTATTACACGAAAAACTGGTAACACGATTTTATTTAAATTTTCTACACTTATATGCAGCTTGGCATTAGATGCATTTTTTTTTATTAATGCTAGAATGTGGCTAAAATTTCACTATGGAGCCCTCTACTAGGTTTTGAAAATCGGAAATGTATGTTCCTAATACATTCTCTATAAAAAAGTTTAAATATAAAAGTTGTTCAATTATATAGATTTGCATTTTCCGAAATTTGTATTACGTAGGGATAGGGGATGTTTACTTTCCACAGTACAATAAGCAACTTTGTTGTTTGAAATGAAACACCCTGTATATTATTATATAGTTGAATGCAAAACTTAATTTTCTGTCACATAGTATAGGCTGAACGCAGATTTGTAGGTAGCGCCCTCATCGGCGAGACAGCGCAATTGTTGTGTATAAACAACTGTTGTTTACATTTAACTGTGTTACAATTCGGGGTTATTTATTTCTATTTAATCTATTAAATAAACGATGAATTCGAAGCAGCGAGTATCGTGTACTACTATGTGTTGTGTCCCAGGATGTCACAATTCGTATGTGAAGACGGAGAAGAATATTAAATTTTAGTTTTTCTGGCCAGTCCAAGGAAGTAGAAAAACGCAAACAATGGATACAGAATGTGAGACGATTGTATGTATTTCTTCAGGTGTAATTCGATAGAAACAGTAATAACATTGTAATATTTAGGAATACTGATAATTCTCCCTGGGAGTCCACATCTTATTCAAAAATTTGTACTTTGCACTTCGTTGGAAATGAGGAATCTAATCACCCTTCAACCCTTTCTTTTAATTCCACCATATTTAAGACAAAGATAAGTAAAATTCTTTACTTTATAAAACACATGTTGATGAATAATTTGTTTATAGGAGTACCACAATCAGGGAAGATCGTGTTAGCAGAAAGCAGGCAGATTTGGCAGGTGGAGAACACCAGATTTGTCCTGTGAACAAAACGAAGTGGAAGCAATTAAAAAACCAGAGTGTAGCACTGTTGAGTATTTGGAAAATAATTCTGTTGCAGTTGTAGTAGGAACAACTATGCAACATTTAACTGCAGAAGATTCCACTCAAGTAAATTTTGGTTATCTTTCTGTAGAAGAAGTGGAAAACACGTGTGCAATAGCTAGTGTATGAATACATGAAGAGAGAAGTATCCAAAGACTTAAGATCCCTAATAGTAATATTTTGAAAAATGTACCAATTGACTTGTTACCTCTTCTTGATGATATAATATTCATGTGTTGTGTTTTGACCATTTACAAGCACCTATTATTAAGGAAGATGATTAATGCCCAGATTAGGAACATGAAGTCTGAGTCACGAGCCGTAGGCGAGATGCCTTAAACTTCACGCACGTAGTAAGTATGTCTTTGCTTTCGATGTTCATTGCCCTCCCCATCAATTTCCAAAAATTTGCAAAACTGAATTATAGTGTCCAAGGGAAAAGTTATAAGGCAAACATCGGTGTGATGTTTGCCTTATAACTTTTCCATTAATATTATCTAAATTTCCTGACGTTCTCTCAGACACATTTATAACATTGCCAGACTCCTATAGTAGCCTGCCTTTTTTTAAATTTCGGGCCGTTTCGTGGCTATATATCATGCTATTATATCAAATCCATATTTGAAACCAAAATGTATCACTAAATCCATTTTATAAACTTGCGCAAAAACTAAATTTTAAAGTGATTATGACGTTAATAAAATACTGAATATAATGTAAAATATATAACTAATTGTTACGTCTGAAATGATCTGCACTTTCTATTCTTTTAAATTTAATTTTACGTGTTAAAGTACTCTTAAAACCACTACTTTTAAACCGCAATACAAAACTGTTTATACACAACCAGCCTATAAGGTGTTCATATAGCTAAAATGTACGGTTGATGAGAAATTCGCCAACTCCCGCTGCATGAGTAAATTAGATACCTGTCTCTTTTCTGTACGTATCGAACCCGTATAGTCTGGTGTTTCTCGCTACGCATTCAAGTGGATTCCAATGCTGCCTTGCGAACTACTATTGAATACCAAAAACGAAATGTTTATTTTTATATATGAGAAAATCCAGGGGAGGTGGTGGGCACCTCCACTTTTAAGTTTTGAAGATAGAAAGAATCATTTTTTGTTAAGAAATATTCCTTATAAAATTCTGAATAAAACCAGGTAAAATTACTTATGAGAGGTTTATTAGTCATCAATTAATTAATTAATCAATTATTAATTTTCATTTCAGAAACATTTAAAAAAAAGTAGATAGTATATAATATAATGCAGGTACAACGTATAGGTACTATAATAAATTATTATACTGTATATTCGGATAAGATTCGCTATTTTTTGCACTTCCGACTGATTTATTGAATTTTTAAATTATTCCAAATTTGTTCTTGGCAAAGTAACAATCGACAACTGCAAAACTATTCCTAAATCCTACTGTCTCAAATGACAAAAACAATCTGGTAACGTGGCAATTTTGTAAATAGAGGTAGGCATATTGGCCATATTTGAAAATAGTAGAAGAACAAGTTTTAGTTCGTAAAAGAGCTTGGTAAATAGTTAGTCAAAATTTGGAGAAAAGTAATATCTGAAGAAATCGAAAAGGCTGCAACTGCAGCAATTGAAGAACTTCCAAGTAAATAAAGAAAAATTTATGAAAAAGAGTTCGACGATTTTGATAAATGGTGCAACGAAAGAGAAGTGCCATTCAAAGGAAGTACCTAACAGAACACTTTAGGAAAAAGGTACTACTTGCATATTTTTTTGGAAAATCTAACCGATATAAAGCAGCTACTCTATGGGGGAAATATTCTATGATAAAGGCAATCCTGAAAGTAAAAAAAAATATTGATATTAGTAACTACCCCAAATTACTGGGGTTCATTAAGAAAAAAAATTGAAGTTATAAACCGAAAAAATCAAAAATCTTACCAATGGAACAAGTCTCAAAAAATAATATTTTACGATAATTAAACGTTTTGAGGTATTCGTAGGTTGCCCGTATAATAGGTGTGGCGGGAGCGTGCATAGATACAGAGCTGGTTAATCTATTTGTCACTGACATTCAAGATATAGGTTCATCCTTAATATCTACTATCAATAAAATTGATAGAACTTTTATCGTTAAAAATTCGTCAAATAATTCCATGAACTTGGTTCAGATTTATGTAGAAATTACATGGCACTGCGAAAGATGGATACAAAACATTTATGCTTTTTTTTAAATTACAACGGAAAAAAATGTAGCGTGCAGCTGGTTGGGAAGAACCCTTTTTCCAAAATTCAAGAAAAAATTACAGAATTTTTGGGTTTATCAGAAGCTTCGTTATACAGTGAAGACCATTTATTGCGCAATATAGGCGTATTGCAAGTTAAATGATCCGCCCACTTAATCGTTGGAATATAGGCAACCCATTACAGTTCCGTCATTAAATACCGATACCCACGTGACCACACAATATAGGTAACCCAACTTACACAGTTGGTAAACCTTTATCCAATAATTGTACCTGGAGATCGAGAAAGGTTGTTCAAAAAAAACTACTTTCTACGAGTATATCAAACTTTACCAGCTGTCATGATAGACATCCTGCTGTCATGTATGAAATCAATTCATTTAAAACACTGTACTCACTGTAATAGTATATTGTATAACTAGTGCTGAAAATTAGATATTTCAAACGAGTATGAAAGTTTGAGCCACGAGCCTTGGCGAGTGGCTTAAGCATACGAGTTTGAAATATCCATTCAGCACGAGTTGTACACTGTACTTTTCCGACGACCACAAGTTTTCCGATCACCACTTAATTCTGTTTTAAAAATAGCAAAATAAAAAAATTAATGAATTATAACATTTTATCATCCATATCGTCCATATCAACAGCAAAACTAAATAAAATATAAAATTATGTGAATTAAAAGTATTTACCTCTTTTATTTATTACAATTTACCAATTTTCTTAATAAAAATTCGGCTAGTAACAGGTTAGTAGGTACTGCACTTCGTTGCATTTGCTACAATTTGACGTTTCAATATTTAATTTTTAATAAACTGAATGACGATTTTCAAAGTGGCCAACTATTTTTTATCGTCTAGCGTGTGAAATATATTGCACACGCTCATATCACACGGTTTCGTTGCCATGCGAAATATACAATTTTCAGTAACAGTAAACGGTGCGAATTTGGTTACATTTCATAGTGGTCGTCGGAAAACGTTGTTTAACAATGTTTAATTAGTATTGAAAAAAATCAGTAAGCAGGGCTAAGAGTGATAGCAGTGCATAATGAGTTGCCAATATTCCAATGATAAAATGGGCGGACCATTTAACTTGCAATATGCTATATTGCACAATAAATAGACTTCACTGTATACAGGGCACTGTTCTAGACCAACGAGTGCATCTCTTCTGGCTACTGCGTGTGCTAATATGGACATTTTACAGCGTGACAACGGCTGGAAGTTCTCCTTAGTCGCAGAAGGCTATATTGAAAATTCTATATACATTAAAAACGAAATATCTTAATAATTACTGGTTGGTCATGATTTTAGAAAATTTAGAACCTCATCTGGTAGATCTATTTTATTTTCCACCCATTTTTGTTATATTATGTTAACAAGCAGTCCTTTCGCCGCGAACATAATTTCCACCTAATCTTAAGTAATTTAACAAAACTAGAAATGGTTACCTTTATACCACAAAACAATTCGTCTATTAAATTATACGTAGGTAATTGGTTTGAGCGTATGAACAAAGTAGATCCTAGTTTAACTCATACAAATTTTTGGGCTAACTCAAAATAGCTAGGTAATGGAAATTGCTACCATCTTGACTTTTCGAGAAACACAAAAGTATAAAGCAAATACAAATACTCTCGAAGTATTTATATACCTGCAGCTTTTCTAATTAGTACATATTTTTAAATAGTAATATTACATTATCAAGTAAATAATGTGTAAGAATCTTTATTATAACTGGAGATCCTATCCTAACGGTAATTAAGTACCGAGTTGTTTAGCATTTTATATTCAAATTAGCACATAATTATAATTATATAATTAACTTAAACTAAAATTGTTAATTGAGTCAAACCACTAACACAGTGTAGTTTAAGGAAATATAAAACTTTGTCGTAGTTATTAAGAAACATTTTTATACTATTTTGAATTTGCAAGTTTTTTCTTGCAAAATTGACTGCATTAAGTATTCACCCAGCGCGATGTGAAGCCATTAGTGTATGGGCAACAATATTAATAGTTCTATTCGTGGAGTGGTCGACTGCGAATAGTAACAAGAAACATATGCACCCCCCCCCATACAAGACACGACTGTAAAAAGCAACGGGAAACTACCACAAAGAATAAATTTCCTTAGTACACAGCGGCATGCACTCTTTACCTTACAGACTCTGGTAACCGTCTTCTCCCTGGTGCATGTTCATCGCCAACGCTCGATTCGAGCACTGCACGTCCAGAAGAAAAAACTGTGATCTGCGCTTTCTGTTTAGAAATAATTTAAAACTTGTTTCTCCTATAAATTGCTGAAATACTTGGATGTATGTGAAAATTCAATTTCTTAGGAAATTTAACACATTAAAAAAATATATAAAGTCTGTTTTAGTGTTGAAAACACTTATACGGAGGTAAGTTATAGGTTCTCGCGTCACGAAATATCGTCACGCGGGATCTAAGCAGGGTGCGAGCATGCGGAGTTGGTTGCGTTGTCGGACTACACGCGTTGAGAAGTAAGCGGTTGCGCAGAAGCGTTAATTCTGTCCTTACAAAATATCCGAAAATATTTTTGTTGTGAATACCTTCACTGGAAAAGAAAACAAAACCAAAAAATACAAAATGTTCAGAACGTAATAATAATCTATTTTTACCAAATGTTTCTTCTGCTGATATTCTGTAATATTATATATTATATAATATATATTATATATTATATAATATACACACTTATATATTCGTTTCTGATTTATTCTCATAAAATTATATATTTTGATTGCGCAATTAATCACTTGGGTAATCGAGCTGCAGAACAGCTTATACGCATCTTCGCAAAATTGTAGCAAGCTGAGGGTTTTGCCCCCAAAATAAGGGACTTTTAAAATTTTACCATTGAATTCCATATGTAGCGTAATTCAATTCGACACCCTGTATAGGTATTCACTTAGTTTATTAGTTTAGCCAAGTAAGCAACATTTATACCGAGTGGTTGGTCATATCCCTGTACATAAGCCGTTTACATTGTTTATCACATCTATGCGAGTTCCTCCTCGCCATTTTTATGGAACAAATTGGTAATGGTTATACCAAATCAAAGAGAATAATATTCCGCGTCGTTCAATTTTAAGAATTCTTTGTATAATAAATACTAGTACACAAAGAATTTTTAACGCGGAATATTATTCTCTTTAGTTTACTACCATTACCAATTTTTTCCATAACAGTTAGGGGCAGGAATTCGGATAAACGTGATTATGCAATGTATACTTCTTATTCAGATACCAACCACTCGGTATACTAGTCTGTTATAATAGTCTGTTTGGTATTTGTATTGTTAACGTTATAATAAACCATTATAAACCACAACCATGTTCATTATACAGAATGTATAAAAATGGTGGTGAAAGCTTTAGGTAAAGTTATTCCTTAGACAAAACTTAGACAAAAAGCTGATATCAAAAAAACTGGCAAACGCTTCCTGAACTTACAGTCGTCAAAGTTCAAAACTGGTAACAGTAAAGAATGCTGCTCTTTCAAAATAGTTACTTGATGAGTATATTCAGTGATAATAGCTAAAATTTTTTACCATTGATCGTTTAACTTAACTTCAATTTAATTGTCAATTGTAATCGCTGTTTTAACGATTGTGAAATATTTAAACATCAACAAATTATATCAACTATAAATGTAAATATCCAGCAACAGTCAATGAGGTGCTTATTACCAAGTTAGAATATATAAAACATAAATGGCAAGAATGGGAGAAGAAGAAAAAATAAATAGTGTCCTAATAAATTTAGAATAAATGCTGTCTAAATTTAACCTATAGCTCCAAAGTACAGCCTTAATATTAAAAATGTAACTAAAATAAATTCAAGCTACCGCAGTAATATTTTGTTTTCCCAAAAGAACAAGTTTTCAGGCTGAAGAAATAATATGTTCGTTAAACTTGTGTTTTTCTAATGATCGCTGTAAGATTTTCACATCTGAATATCCCGTTTTCCATCATGTTGTCTCACTAGCATTACAGAAAACAACACAAGACCACCAAAATATATATTTTTTAATAATTCATTGTTTCCCTTAGCCAATCGCCAATCGTATACCACGAATTATAAGCCGTATTTGGTTTATCGAAATTAATTAAAGTTTTGCTCAAAACTATTGTTTAAAACACGAACTTGTATCTCTCCGTCGTAGCCTAAATGTGTAGCTGCCGTTCAACTTGAAAAATTTTATTATTGATTACTTAGATACAAAATCAAAATTAGTTTCCTTTTTAGTGCGATATCCTGCATTACCTGAAACTTGCACCACAATTTTTACACACTCTGTATATTCGATTACCGTATTAAATATACATCGTGTTTGTTTTCAACACCCTACGATGGTTGCAAGAATTGCGAGATCTGTGCATTTTTTTTTAAAGATCCACCAACCTTGCAATTTCTCTCGAAAGTATGTTTGGCAAGTGGCAACGTTGCTGGTGAAATTTTTTTGTAATTTTTAAAGTAGGGTTAGGACTAATAAATGTAATGGTTAATTTTGACAAGTGCTTTTCATATATTTTGTTAAATATTATTGATTTATGTGGATATATGCCGAGTTTATGTAAATTTGCTCGATTTAATAAGAAGTATTATAGTTTTATAATAATTAATATACCTACTTCGCTGAAGTTACATTCGAATTTGCAAAGCGATAAATTCAGATTTGTCAGTAGTGCCAACTGCCGAAAATAAAATATGTTAGCGGGTAATTATTTTTTTGTAAATAGGTCTTTTCCTGCTTTATAAAGCTGTTTCGGTCAAATAAAGAAAGATTAGTGATGTCTTAATGATTTAAACTTCCCCTGGATGGGCTATTTCGCCTCGAAAAGAGGTTGTAGTTTAAAAGCGAGTTTTAGGTTAGAAATTGTTCCGGTGGTTACATATTTCGACCGCAGAACAATCCTAATATTATTTTCTGCATTTAAACTAGACTTCGATGTTTCTAACATTACAAACACGGACTCCAGGATCCCTTTGACAGATATTAGTACAGAACCTCCACCGTAGGCACCTAAATAACCCCAAGGACCCGCAGGACTTAATAAAATAATTAAAAATTTGCGATTTTCACGATTTTTTTTCTGGAGTTACAGAGGGAGTCCTCCTGAATCTCGACCCTGGGGACGTAGGGGGGGACCTTCCCCTACAACCCCTCTTCTGCCGTTTTTCATACTTTTGCCCTTTTCGGAAATTATCAATTTTTGCAAATTGCTCTACACGCGATCTCACCTAGTGGACCTAGGGGGGCCCAGCTGCATTCTTCGATCACCTCTAACAGGTTAGTGCAATTATGATAGAAATAAGCTGTTCATATAGAATATTACTTAATTTTATGCAAACATAACTTGTAATCCATAGCTTTCCACATCACCTTAGTTTTAGCATTTAAGGTGCTGTAACAGGAGGTACTAGGACAAAATGTCTTTCTAGGTGACCCGGGAGTCCGAACGTGTAAGCTTATGGACCTGGAGACCTTCTACGTGGGGTTTCACATTCTTAAGTCTCCAGGTCGAATAGCGTGTAGAGCAATTTGCAAAAATTGATAATTTCCGAAAAGGGCAAAAGTATGAAAAACGGCAGAAGAGGGGTTGTAGGGGAAGGTTCCCCCTACGTCCCCATGGTCGAGATTCAGGACTCCCTC
The DNA here is from genome assembly GCA_963082805.1 of Hemicrepidius hirtus. Classification (NCBI taxonomy): domain Eukaryota; kingdom Metazoa; phylum Arthropoda; class Insecta; order Coleoptera; family Elateridae; genus Hemicrepidius; species Hemicrepidius hirtus. Next base: position 10,342,708 of record OY720165.1, read on the forward strand.
TGTAACTCCAGAAAAAAAATCTTGAAAATCGCAAATTTTTAATTATTTTCCGAAGTCCTCCTGGGGTTCTCTAGGTGCCCGCGGAGGAGGTGCCGTGCTATTGTCTTTCTAGGTGACCCGGGAGTCCGAACGTGTAAGCTTATGAACCTGGAGACCTTCTGCGTGGGGTTTCACATTCTTAAGTCTCCAGGTCGAATAGCGTGTAGAGCAATTTGCAAAAATTGATAATTTCCGAAAAGGGCAAAAGTATGAAAAACGGCAGAAGAAGGGTTGTAGGGGAAGGTTCCCCCTACGTCCCCATGGTCGAGATTCAGGAGGACTCCCTCTGTAACTCCAGAAAAAAAATCTTGAAAATCGCAAATTTTTAATTATTTTCCGAAGTCCTCCTGGGGTTCTCTAGGTGCCCGCGGAGGAGGTGCCGTGCTATTGTCTTTCTAGGTGACCCGGGAGTCCGAACGTGTAAGCTTATGGACCTGGAGACCTTCTACGTAGGGTTTCACATTCTTAAGTCTCCAGGTCGAATAGAGTGTAGAGCAAATTGCAAAAATTGATAATTTCCGAAAAGGGCAAAAGTATGAAAAACGGCAGAAGAGGGCTTGTAGGGGAAGGTCCCCCCCTACGTCCCCATGGTCGAGATTCAGGAGGACTCCCTCTGTAACTCCAGAAAAAAAATCGTGAAAATCGCAAATTTTTAATTCTTTTATTAAGTCCTGCGGGTCCTTGGGGTTATTTAGGTGCCTACTGTGGAGGTTCTGTACTAATATCTGTCAAAGGGATCCTGGAGTCCGTGTTTGTAATGTTAGAAACATCGAAGTCTAGTTTAAATGCAGAAAATAATATTAGGATTGTTCTGCGGTCGAAATATGTAAACACCGGAACAATTTCTAACCTAAAACTCGCTTTTAAACTACAACCTCTTTTCGAGGCGAAATAGCCCATCCAGGGGAAGTTTAAATCATTAAGACATCACTAATCTTTCTTTATTTGACCGAAACTGCTTTATAAAGCAGGAAAAGACCTATTTACAAAAAAATAATTACTTCTTTACATGAGTGTACCCGCTAACATATTTTATTTTCGGCAGTTGGCACTACTGACAAATCTGAATTTATCGCTTAGCAAATTCGAATGTAACTTCAGCGAAGTAATATAATATACCTACCTATAAATAATTCGAGGTAAGAATGGAAAAAATGTATTCAGGCATTAGAATAATTGGGATTATTTTCAGAATCAGATTCGGGCGGTTCAAATTCTGAATCATCATATGAGAGATATGGTTCAAAATTGAATCTGTATCCGAATCTTCATCTTGATATATTACGATTGGCGGTATATTTTGAACATAAAGTTGTCCATTTGTAAACCTTGGTCCATTTGTCCTAAATTATTTATCAGCTGCCATAATTGAACTTTTGTACATGTAAGTTAAAATGGAACGTTACACTTTATTAAATAATTTCCCATTGCAGTTTTGTTGGAATAATGTATTGGAGGTCTCTCCAAACGGAGAGAATGACATGGGGCATTGTCAAAAATAATAACAGTTTTAAAACTATCAGATGGTAGAACTGGAATTAATTGATTAATCCACTCTTTAAATAGCTGATTATTCATCGTTTTGTGCTAATCCCGATCATTGTTTCTGGGTCTTAAAAGCAAACTACATCCATCTAAGAAACCTCAACACACCCAGGATGGAGCACTGTAAACCTGCTTTCCTTAATTTCTAATCTTTCTTGGGAAGGTTGTCAATAGTCCAAGATTTAGTAGCAGAATCGTTTTTGTAAATCGGAGTTTCATCAATAAAAATAAATCTTATATTAGAGTACCTAGTCTTCTTTATGTTTTAATTAACATTTTAAATAATTTAAATTTGAAATGTAGTGATGGGCACGCATAAATTGTAAGAACATTTTGATTGATCTTTGAATCAATGTTACCATATATTGACAAAAATTACTAAAAATTTCATTTTTTTTATTATACCAACTGAAATCAGCAGGTGGTGGATCTTTAAAAAAAACCGGACTTTAGAACTTTTTTGTTAGATGTTTTCATGGATATCTATTACATTATCTTTTGATCTGAACTATTCGAATTCTTTCTTCTGTTGGATGTTTCAACATTTGATGAAGCAATAAATAGTTATTTACAGTATCTAGTGGGCGTTATTTATAATCAAATTGTGTCGTGTGGCGGAAGAATTGTGTAGAAATAATGTATCTCTGCATTTCTTGTCTTCTGCTCATTGTGTTCTTATTCTTGTCATAGTTTTCATATATGGTATGCCAATAAAATAATTGGGATGTTTAGATAAATTTCAGATTTGGAACATCTGCTTTGCCAGCTAACTAATTTCACAATAAAAATAGAAAGTGTGTAGGATAAAATGAGATTTTTTTAGACAAAATCACTTATACAGTAGTTACTAAGAAACATCTGACACATCAGGCAATATGATTTCATTTTTCGCAATAAATCCACTTGGTCCGATAAAAATGCCCCTTCCTGTTTAAAAAAATGGCTTTCTGTGACAAAAAAAACCCGTTGCTATATTGTTGTTTAGTTGTTGGTAGAGAGTTGATTACCTGTTGGTAGGGTGTTGTTTTCTATCAGTTTCAGTGTTTATTATTTTTTTATTACATATTCGGAACTTTGTCTTGTTAAATAGAACTCAACCTTGCTTTTCTCACAGCAAATTTCAGCAGTAGTGCCCTTAACATTCTTGCTATAACGTAAAGCACTCAAGTACAATATAAAACAGAAAAAACACTCGCATTGACACACTCGTGTTTTTTTAAATGTATTGTGCTCTCGTGTTTACTCAGCAACAATGTTTCGGGAACTACTACTGAAGTTTTCCGATAAAAATCTAACGTCCTGTTATATTATACAGGATGTTTCAGAACATGTGTCAGAACATAAAGGGTGGGATTTCTTGGCTAATTAAAAGAAAAAAAGTTCCTATTAACATAGTTCCGCAAACGCACCTTTTTCGAGATACAGGGTGTTAAACATTTTTGTTTTGTTTTTAGAGGATATCTTAGATTTTTTGCATTTGGGAAATTGGCATTCTGAAAACCCATTTTGAAGCGCCAATGTTTTCTACACAAAAACGGTACTCCTGGTCAAAAGCTCTAAGCCTAACGTGAACCGTTTTAGAGAAACAGGGCATTTTATGATGATATAAAAAAAGTAGCAACATTTTCGAACGGGTACGTCAGTCACTAAGACGTAGTAGGTTGAAGGCCATTTTCAACAATTGTTATAATTTTTCTTGATTTTTATGTTATTTGCTTATAGTTTTGTAAAATAAAAGTTTTATGATCATGTTGCTGCCTTCTTTCATGTTTTTCCCGTATTTCGAAAAAGGTGCGTTTGCGGAATCATGTTAATGGTTTTTCTTTTCATTAGTCAAGAAATCCCACCCTTTATTTTCTGACAAAATTGAGAAAAGGGGAGATGTAATAAGTTACCAGGGGCTAGACAATTATATTTGAATAATTAAAGTTTAGGTTGTGCTAATTTTAAATGCTGAGTTGTAGATGATATTTTAAGCTGGAGTACTTAATTAGATGATGAAAATGGTAAAGTAGCCAATTAATAAGCAAAGAAAGAAAAAACCCAAAATGGGAAAAGTTAAAAAAAGAAACACAAATCATGTGTACCAATAATATAATTAATTAATAGTACCTATCTATATGTTTAAAAAAATTAAATACAGGTATTGAAAACGTTTATTGTAATCTGTAAGTCAAAAACAGAATCAGACTATTGAATTGCATATTACCTACGGATGAAGTTAAAAAAAAGCTAAAAGTTTTAAAAATTTTTGATAATAGGTAAACTCAAAACAAATTTACCTACGGCTACGGCTGAATATGAACTCTTTAACTTACAGATTACAGTTAAAATATTACCGCTTCAATACCTTTATTTAATTTTTTAAACTCGCCATGTTTTTTTAAAACAATTAACTTCATTATAACCTATCTGAAGAAGCTCCTGCAAGAGCGAAACGTCAACATTTATTCATTAATATTTATTATTTTATTATAGTATTGTTACTACAGCTGATTTGTGTTTGTTTTATTTAATTTTTCCCATTTTGGATTATTTTTCCTTTGCTTATTAATTGGCTGCTTTACAATTTTCATCGTTAACAAATGATTATGATTTTCAACCATACTCAAGGAACAATGTAATTGTAAACACTTTTTTAACGAGCTCCGTCAGAACTACGAATTTAAAAAAAAATATTAAGGTGCCGTAACTGCAAGGTTTTTGGCACCAAACTATTTTGTCACTACAGTTATATACTATTTACTAATCCAGTTGATTCTGAAAACTTGAGGTTCTGTAGTGATTAACTGGAGTTAAAGATGTGCTAAAACCAAGCTGTAGCCAAGCAACTTAACTTAATGTTATAGTAGGTACCAAGTTTAACAAAAATTCAAAACCATTTCAAAGAAATTCTACATTTTGAATTAAGTAAATTTTTATGTCATGACATTTAAATTAAAACATATATAAAAGTAATCATATTATATTATAAGTACCTATATTAAAGTAATCATGAAGACACACAAAAAATTAACAGACTATGTTCAGTAGGAAAAAAGATTCAAATATGCATTTGCCCGGTCCTAATTATGGGATAGTACTAACATTTGTAATACTAATGAGGTGCAAAACTGAATGCAGAATAAATGAATCATCCAACTAACTTTTATATCATATGCATTACTGGACGATTCTAAGAATGGAATTAATCTAATTACGAATTGAAATTAAAATAGACTACAAAAACTTTAACGAGGCAGGAAAAGACATTTCGTAACGACAAAATTCGTAAGCAAAAATCTGTCATAGTAATTAAAACCGCCAGAGATACAATGAATCATTCTTAAATAGTTTACATTTAAATATCTCTTTCATTCAAGTGTCTTTTTTAATTTTGAAGAAATGATACTCTAACACGCCATTTGTTAAATTGTTAGTCACTGTTTTCTGAATGGTTTCAATTTCTCGAATCATTGACGCCGTTGTTACTAACAAAATTTAAATAGATAGGTACCTACATTATTTTATTTACTGTACATGTTGTGAAACTTAGCTATTAATTGGTACACTTACTAGAGATGCAAAAGTATTCATAATAATACTTTATAATACTTAATACTTTAATAATACTTTCCTCGTATAACGTGTAAATTCGAAAAATGCAGTATTTCCATCTAGTCAGTGGTAGCCTGTGACCAAAATATTTTGGGAGGCATGGCAGTAGATGAGTGAAGGGAACCAAAATGGCACCGCAGATTTTAGGAGTGGACCTGGAAATAATAACAAAGCCATACAATTTAAAAACATATTCCTGAAATGTTCACTAGGTTGATTCTCACTAGGGCAGCGCGGCGCGGCGCGTCGCAGCGCGGCGCAGAGCGACACAGCGCGACACAGAGCAGCGTTTTAGGTAGGGTATTCTCACAAGAGCAGCAGCAAGCAGCGCAGCGGCAAGCAGCGCTAAGCAGCAATTTTAGATTTCAGTAGGTTGTCTTCAGACAGTTCTTCATCTACTGAAGCAGTATTTACGTTAGCGACTGTGTGTCACCACGAGGAAATGAAGCGAAATAGGCGAAAACGGAAGTACTGGGTGCATGACATATTTACGGCACGCTTGACATACACTTTTTCAACGACTTCGGCAGGACGAAAAAAGTGGATGTTAAAAAAACATTTTATCTGCCACAGTGAGACACTTCGATTTTATTAACTACCTAAGTACTGCAAGGGATCTGAAAGTTTATATTTTAGACTTGTAATAAAGTCTTATAATAATAATAATAATTTATTATAGGTAAATAACACTATTTTTTTGTTTAAAATAAGAAGATAGTTTTAATTTTTTTAATTATAGTTAATATTAAGTTGTGAGGGATATATTTTTTCGGTAATCTAAACATTTATCACGAAAATTAATTGTTAAATCCCAGAAAACGAAAGCAGCGCTGGGCAGCAAGCAGCAAAAGAATTCTCGAGCGACAATTCCAAAAGTTGCTGCCGGCCGCTGCCCGGCGCTGCTTCGTGTCGCCGAGCGACGCGCTACTGTAGTGAGAATCAAGGTTGATTCTCACTAGGACAGCGCGGCGCAGAGCGACACAGCGCGACACAGAGCAGCGTTTTAGGTAGGGTATTCTCACTAGAGCAGCAGCAAGCAGCGCAGCGGCAAGCAGCGCTAAGCAGCAATTTTAGATTTTAGTAGGTTGTCTCCATTTCAACCGGTAATATGTCGTCTTCAGACAGTTCTTCATCTACTAAAGCAGTATTTACGTTAGCGGCTGTGTGTCACCACGAGGAAATGAAGCGAAATAGGCGAAAACGGAAGTACTGGGTGCATGACATATTTACGGCACACTTGACATACACATTTTCAACGACTTCGGCAGGACGAAAAAAGTGTATGTTAAAAAAACATTTTATCTGCCACAGTGAGACACTTCGATTTTATTAACTACCTAAGTACTGCAAGGGATCTGAAAGTTTATATTTTAGACTTGTAATAAAGTCTTATAATAATAATAATAATTTATTATAGGTAAATGCACAATTTTTTTGTTTAAAATAAGAAGATAGTTTTAATTTTTTTAATTATAGTTAATATTAAGTTGCGAGGGATATATTTTTTCGGTAATCTAAACATTTATCACGAAAATTAATTGTTAAATAACAGAAAACGAAAGCAGCGCTGGGCAGCAAGCAGCAAAAGAATTCTCGAGCGACAATTCCAAAAGTTGCTGCCGGCCGCTGCCCGGCGCTGCTTCGTGTCGCCGAGCGACGCGCTGCTGTAGTGAGAATCATTCCATATGAAAGCATGTAAAACATTCTCGGCAGCGTTTTGCTGCTCTGTGTCGCGCAGCAAAACGCTGCCGAGAATGTTTACCGAAAAAATATATCCCTCGCAATTTAATATTAACTATAATTAAAAAAATTAAAAAATATCTTCTTATTTTAAACAAAAAATTAACTGTTAACCGTTCATAAGGTCCAATGCATTCCCGAAATTTTGTATTTTGTTTGGTGAGATCGCTCTTAACCATATTCATTAATTGGCCAAATTTTTCAGGAGTCATTCTATATTTGTAAAACTTTTTTTCGTCCTGCCGAAGTCGTTGAAAAAGTGTATGGAACTCTCCTTCTGTCAATCGTGCCCTAAATATGTCATGCACCCAGTACTTCCGTTTTCGCCTATTTCGCTTCATTTCCTCGTGGTGACACACAGCCGCTAACGTAAATACTGCTTCAGTAGATGAAGAACTGTCTGAAGACGACATATTACCGGTCGAAATGGAGACAACCTACTGAAATCTAAAATTGCTGCTTAGCGCTGCTTGCCGCTGCGCTGCTTGCTGCTGCTCTAGTGTGAATACCCTACCCAAAACGCTGCTCTGTGTCGCGCTGTGTCGTTCTGTGACGCGCCGCGCCGCGCTGCCCTAGTGAGAATCAACCTTAAGGCGTGTTTTCACGGGTCGATTTGCGTCGAGCGACATGGGTCGTTCAACTTGGTCGAAAACAAATTGAACGTGTAATAGTTATTTGTATCACAAGGCCAGAAACAGCACATTTGCGAATGTGAGTAAGGTTGCAAGTAGGAGCACTCGCAAAACTGTTTCTGGACGTGTAATACACAAGATTTTTTGTGCCGATGTTTGTTTAAATAAATTAAATTTACATTTAAAATTTAGTATTAGGATTTTTTTTATGATTTTAAAATCAAGATTCCTTGTTTCCTGGTATTCATTAAACTTAATTCATTTATTTTCTTACATGTTGCTCAGTGTAAAACCAAAGAAATTGCGTCTACAATTTATTTTGGCAATCAATTGCAAGCAAAATTTGCGAGTTGCAGTTGCAGGTTGCAATTGGTCAATGTAAAACGGGCATTACAATTTCCGTTGACGTTTATTTGTAAATTTCATTATCTTTGATTTAATAATGGATACACCGGCGCATATTAAAGATTATATTCAAATCACCACAGTGACTGAAATAGGTAATCGTATTTGTAAAATTTTGCTAATTTATTTGTTTGATCGTCTCCGATCGCGATACATAAATTTGACTTTGACAGATTGAGCCGATGCTACCAACCAATAACCTACAATTCTTACTTTTTGCCGGCCTAGGCCTGAGAAACCTCTGTTTCTGGCAGATTTCGCGATGCAGAAAGTCAGTGATGCCGGCCGGAGGCACAAAAACCATATTTCGGCTTGATCATTCGGCAGAGTCGTTTGATTGAATCGAATCGACCTAGTTGAACGATACAAGTCGTTAGACGCAAATCGACTCGTGAAAACACTAGCCCAGTCAAATTAGCCAAAACAGAAGAAAATAATCCCGAAGTTTTGAAATTTGGCACAGTTCTTCATTCGAGTGTTCTGCATAACATACTAAAAGTCCCCGAGGGTGGGGTGTGAGGGCGAGGCAGGAGGGGGGCCTACAGGTCCCATTTTTAACTTTTCCATAAATATCTCGAAAAATATTGAGTTAAAGAAAAACTAGGCTTACACAGAATTATACTAGAGTTAATTCTCTACAAAAAAGGTTCTATTCATTTTTTCCGTAGTGTCAATAGTTTTGGAAATAGAGTGGGGGAAGTTTGGAAAAAAATCAAATATCGTGTTTTAGGGTTCTATTCGGGTTTTATTTGTTGAAATCAATAATGAAATATACATATATGCTTATAACTTTATACATAGCGTTTATTATGTTTATAGATTGTATGCAGTGTACACTATCTATATTGGTATAAGTACATAGTTTGCGTTTCTGCTTTAAAGTAGGTAGAATTCCGCGTGTGTGGGAATTATGTCCCAAAAGTGTTTGATATGTGAAAAGGGGGTGTCTCGTAGTGTTGGCAGCCAATTGGGTGCAAAAGGTATACAAAATTTGATAAGTGACGAGAAGATATGAAAAACATGAAAACCTTAGAGAACAGAGAGAGATAGTCGTGTATACTTGCTAGTACAAGAATGGCTGGCGAACAAATATGAGAAGCGTGGATAGAGGCGAGGGGCGCTTTGAAGCCAATATACCTAAACCTTGGGCCCTCACTCCAATTCTCTGTTAAACTCCTTTTTCTGTAGATGTACAGGCACTTGTGAAAGGAGATGTGGCTGTCTAAAAGAAAAAGCTGGTATGAAATGCAGCTCTATTTGTACCAGCTACCAAGGATTCCGTACAAATGGTACATTGCTTGATGAGAAGGAATTCGATGTGGGCCCTATGTTAGATGATGATTGTTGTTGACGACTACAACCCTTAAAGCTGTCATATTGCCAGCGACTCGTTGCTCCCTCATCGATCATATTTTTCGCGTATAGATTTTTCATTTTTCTTTTTGTTTATAAGTTACTATTGCTAATCCAAGCTTGTTTAATAATAATTTTGTATTCAAAAAGCAATATTTATTATTGTTACTTTTTATTATTATTATTTTGAAATCATAGACATTTATCCAATAATTTCAATTAGGTACTTTAAAGTCAAGATTTTTTGTTAGATTCACGTAATGTTAAATAAACATAATGTATACCAATGTACAGTCAGTGACAAATGTTCTCACCAGTATGACACCACTGCACCCGCTTTTCTGAGAAACCATACCTGAATATCATAAATGTTGATATTTTTGAATTCAGAATTTCATTATCTATTCAAATCTGCCAAAACAATAGGGGGTTGCCATTTAAAAAAAATATCGTTGACGTCACTGCTTGAAACCGAAAAGCGGTAGAAAAATGAAAATTATCTCAAAATGTTTCTTTTAAAATAAATCAATTTGACGTGTCAAACCGTTTTTCTTTAAATTTGCGCGCACTGTATACCTATGTCACTGACTATTTGGTGTACACTGCATACAATCTATAAACATAATGAACAATATGTATGAAGTTAGAAGTAATATGCATATATTATATGTATATATTATGATTTATTTAAACAAATAAAACCCGAATAAAACCCTAAAACACTATTTTTGATTTTTTTTCAAAACTTCCCCCACTCTATTTCCAAAACTATTGACACTGCGGAAAAAATGAATAGAACGTTTTTTGTAGAGAATTAACTCTAGCATAATTTTGTGTAAGACTAGTTTTTCGCTAAACTCAATATTTTCCGAGATATTTAAGGAAAAGTTAAAAATGGGACCTTTAGGCCCCCCTCCTGCCTCGCGCTCACCCCCCACCCTCGGGGACTTTTAGTATGTTATGCAGAACACTCGAATGAACAACTGTGCCAAATTTCAAAACTTCGGGATTTTTTTCTTCTGTTTGCCAATTTTTTGGCTAATTTGCCTGGGCTACACGCCTTTATAGTTCAGTAATTTATATGTGGTTACAGCAATTTGTTGAAATCAACCCTTTGAAGAGCTATAAGAGCACGTGACACGCTAGCGCACATTTCGAGCTTGCTTTTGCTACCGAAAATTGACGAGGTGGTTACAGAGGCCGGAACATTAGTAAAAAAATGTATAAATTGACATCGCCAGGGTACTCAATGAATCATTCTGGATTGATATTAGGGTTGAACAAAAGAGTTAAACTTGACGAAACAACATTTGCATAGACATCTTGACAAAATCATTGAAATTATGAATAAGAGAGATATAACAGTTAATTCTCAAACAAGTAGTATTAACACAGCACAGCGAATTGAGCCTCAACTAAGATTGTTTTCTGCTAAGAGAAAGAGAAAAGTAGACAATAAACCTCCCTGCTCCATTTCTATATTCGAGCAACAGGTGATTCAGGAAAGACTAACACATCCTGCCATGAAAATAATAAATGTACATAGTGGGATAGATTGCAGTTATTGTTAATGTTTTTGAATATATTTTTACTTAATAATTTATTTGTCGACCTTATAAATGCTTTAGATATAAGAATTAAATGTTTTGTAAAATGTCTGCTGTTTATTCACACTGAGGTTTATTCCAAATATTTAAATTGAAGTCTAAATAAATTCTGTTCAGATTAGACTGCTATTTTTGAAAATGTGAATTTAATTTTTCCCGCAATGTATTCAGTGCCATCTGTTGGCAAAAAGCCCAATATAAATTATGACGTCGTGGATCCAAATAATCTTACTGCGATGAGACGCTCGGGTAAAGTTGTTTGTCTAAGGTATATGTATGTTCATCTCTTTCTCTAACAAGCGAAATGATCTTTTTTACTACCTCCACACATTGTTACATAATAATATTACGGCCGCTTCTGTATGAAAAAAAATTAAATTTAAAGCCTGATTTATAGTTCGTCAGTATCAGTAGTCGTATCAGTAGCCGTATCAGTAAGAAAATAGAACATAGGATTTTACATGGTAGCGTTTATAGTAAGCCGCAACGACCGTAAGAATAAGAAATCTACTGCTGCTTACTGCTATTCTTGCGGTCAACCAATCAGAGACCGTTCCGTTCCGTTCAACTCCGATGCGCGCCGAGTACTCGTCCATCCATCAGCTGTTTCGCTCAGAATCGTTCGACGCGCCATTATTTGTTCATTCTCGCCACGTGTGACGCGTACTCGGCGCGCATCGGAGTTGAACGCAACAGTCTCTGATTGGTTGACCGCAAGAAGAGCAGTAAGCAGCAGTAGATTTCTTATTCTTACGGTCGTTGCGCCTTAAGCCCGATTTCCATCTGTGCATTTCCATGCTGCAACTTTTGATGCAGCATGAAACAAAAATGGCATGCATGTTTTGATGCATGGCATCAAAAGATGCATAGACGTTTATACTACTGCAGCTTTTCAACCCTGAAGCCCGATTTCCATCTGTGCATTTCCATGCTGCAACTTTTGATGCAGCATCAAAATGCATGCATTTTTCAGTTTACACTACGCATCATGCATCAAGGTCATGCATCAAAAGCTGCCGATTCGTGCTGCATGGGAGATAGAACTTGTTCTATCTCGTGCATGGAAATGCATGCATTTCTGGGGTGCTTTACGGTAATTTTTCTAGTACCAATATAGATTTAAGTTGGTATCTATACATTTTAGGTTCTGTCACTGATTGTGTTCATAACCCAACCGTTTTGTACACGTTTTGTATTCTATCTCCTATTATTTTGAGCTGATTTTTTTTGTGTTGTCACTTCGTGTTGTTATTTCTTGTTGTTATGTTAGTCTAATCTGTGTTACCAACTGTCAACGGACGTCAGATTATATCTTAAGTTGGTGAAAACAGAATCCACTATCTCGATTTCATCTCAGGGTTGAAAAGCTGCAGTAGTGTAAACGTCTATGCATCTTTTGATGCCGTGCATCAAAACATGCATGCAATTTTTGTTTCATGCTGCATCAAAAGTTGCAGCATGGAAATGCACAGATGGAAATCGGGCTTGAGATGAAATCGAGATAGTGAATTCTGTTTTCACCAACTTAAGATATAATCTGACGTCCGTTGACAGTTGGTAACACAGATTAGCCTAACATAACTTACATTTTGTGGTGGTTTTTTAAAGTAGTTGTTATTTGGTTGGTGCTTATTATTAAACACATGGACGCAGAAGAAGAATTATTGGTTATAATAATAATAGTTAATAGTAATAATAATAATAATAATAACAAATGCGGTTTATTATTATTGCAGCAAGAAAGAAGATGGTGGGTTAGACCATGGCTCCGAAAAAGAGATGCTAAAGGCAACTTACATTTAGTTCATAATGAACTGGTGTATCAAGACGCTGAAAGTTTTTCAAATGTTTTGCGTATGGACGAAACTGTATTCAATAATAATGTATAGATACCAACTTAAATCTAAATTGGTACTAGAAAAATTACCGTAAAGCACCCCAGAAATGCATGCATTTCCATGCACGAGATAGAACAAGTTCTATCTCCCATGCAGCACGAAATCTGCAGTTTTTAATGCATGATGCGTAGTGTAAACTGAAAAATGCATGCATTTTGATGCTGCATCAAAAGTTGCAGCATGGAAATGCACAGATGGAAATCGGGCTTTACTATAAACGCTACCATGTAAAATCCTATGTTCTATTTTCTTACTGATACTGCTACTGATACGACTACTGATACTGACGAACTATAAATCAGGCTTTAGAGTTGCGATATGGCTTATACAGGGTGATCAAAAATGATTGAAGGTCACATGACGGCTAGTCGGTCCAATTACTATCAAAAATGCATTCCGTTTTTTCAAACAGTCTGTTGTTTATCAATAGGTCTGTTCGTTTGTGCTGCACTGAACCTGCACTATCTACACCTACTCTAGAGTAGGTGCAGAAAGTGTATGGATGACGTTACTTCAGTGCAGTTAGTACAGTTTAGTGCAACACAAACGAACAGACCTAATACTTACATCTGTTCAGTGTCTTGCGCATTACTTTCCATCTGTCATTTCCATCTGTCATTTAAATTACAATGTCTACACCACTGAAATTACCAAGGTTATTTAAGTACCGACAGCAGCAGTAAGCGGACAACAAAAAATCAGTATGAAGCGGCACGTTCAAGTATTTTTGATCACCCTGTATTATAACCTACACAACCAATTTGATTAGAAACGTTTGCTGGGTTCCTCGTGAGAATAGGCACAGCCTTATTTCACGATGATCATTAGAACTATGATCGTTACAACTACGCCGCCATTATTCTCACGATTGTCGTGAGAGTAGTCACACCCTAAATTTAGTTTTTCACAAGTATCATTTAATTTGAAGTATTTTAGTATTGGATCCTTAAATCAACCGGAGCCTGAAGTAATATAGTTTTATAGTTAATATAGTTAAAGGTAAGAATAGAAAAAAATTATTCAGGCAAATTAGAAAGAATAATTGGGATTATTTTCAAAATCAATTCAACGATTCTAACTTTAAATCATCCAGTGGCGTACCGAGAAGGGGGTTTGGGGAGCAAGTCCACCCCGCAAATTGTTCAAAGATAACAATAAAGAAACGTAATTTTTAATTGGTAGGTACTGTAAATTTTCTGATTTTATTAAATATAGGTACTAATAATCCCACAAGCCGGGAACGAGTGATTACGCAATAGTCACGTTCATGAGATTATGTTTCTATCCAAGTATTTCGCAGGGTAATTAAAGAAGTTTGGAACTCGCACATGAATCTCATGATTACGCATTGGTCAAGGTCAATGCATAAGTTAAAAGTTTAAATTAATTCCAATGAATAAAAATCTTTTTCTCAAAGTGCACCCCATCCTAGAATTTCTGGGTACGCCACTGAAATCATCATAATGAGAAGGATCAAAATTGAATCTGAATCCGAATCTTCACCTCAATATATAAATAATATTAAGATAATACATAAACGATAAGATAAAATTACTTTTGGTATAAGGTATAACCAACAACATTTGTGTTGCAATTTTGTGTGGGTCAAATTCTAGGTATATTTACTGTAATAATAACTAGATTCGGAATCCAACTTACCTACGTGAGTCTTAAAATGCTTTTATTTCTCTACAAGAAAGTTAATATCACAGCGTATTTAGCTTAACCAGAGTACATGTGTCTTTTATGATGTCCCTTAACTACCATTACACTGTTTGTGTTACAATAGACACAACCAACACACATGTTGCTAAAAAAATTTAAGTTTAGAGGTTAGGTCGTTAGTTTAAGAAAATTAAAATTTTAAAAATAAAAATGTCAGTAAGAACGTGCATTAGAATAATTCCAACAATTTTAAAACACACAAGTTGTAAAAAAACATTTAATTTATCAAAACATAACTTGTTATTTAACAATAGTGGTTGTATCCTTTCTTCAAATTTGTCCAATTTCTTTCAAAGTGTAAAACATTTTTCGACAAAAGAAAGTAAAGACACCAATACCAACGGAGGCCTACAGATTTATTACGGAATTTTAACACCCCAATTAAGAGCTGTAAAGGTAGAATTTACGTGTGTATATTAAAAAAGGAAATTATTGCTACTTTCTTTGCAGATATTTTCATTGATTACAAGCTTTACAGGAATAGCTGCCCAACCTGTTATATACAAGCAAATTGCTGCTGTAGGCAATGTACCTTTAATAATTATGGCATGCTCCTTTATAGGATTTTTCACTATAATAACACCGTTTCTATTGCATTTTATTGCAAAAAAATATATAACAACACTTACATATAAACCCGAAACTGGTACGTACGTAGCAACAACTTTAAATTTCTTCAATGTACTACAAGAGGTAGAGTATCCATGACAATTTCTCGTGGTTGAGTCAGCCGTTGGTCAACCACACTTTATAAAGCCGACCCTTATAATGACTAATTGATGTTTATTAACAAAATTAAATTTTAGCTAGAATTTACACCAGATGACGTGAAAGTACCAGACATCCCAGGAATGTTCACCACATTTATTGTTAAAGGCAAACCCTTATTTGTTGATCCTCGATTATTCAAAGATCCCGCTTATTATGGTAAATTAATGGGATATGACAAACCATTCGATTTGAAGCTGTATCAAACATCCGGCAATGAAAAGAAAGAATAAATTCTGATTAATTTGATAGTTGCTCGTAGAACAAATATGTTTGTTTTAATTATTTTATGTATAAGTAGTTTCAATGTGATAAATTTCGATTAAGCATTAAAAACTGTAAATATGTTGTATTACTATTTTGATTGCTTTGAATATGTTTTCCCTGTAATAGCTATCGTTCATAGGTACTACGTACTTTTAACAGAACTACTAATATTGATGTTCACAGGTTTGATTTAGTCCTAGGAAGAATTTGGGAAAGGCAAGCTCTTTAAGATACATAGGTACTAAGTTATTTTTTCCACTACTAGATTTAGAAGGTAAGTACCATTATTTGGTTTTTCTTCAAGCGTATTGTAATATCCCTATTGTACTACAAAACTGGCTATGTAGAAGGGAGTCATTGTATTAGTGTACCTATCCAGGGCAATGGCTGTATTATACAGTGTGTGGATAAAGTTTGGAACAAATTCAATATCTTCCAAAATATTATTTTTTCTGGAAAAGGCCCGGACAGGTATAGCGATTTAAATTACGGCGCATATTTTAAGATGCTTCAAAAAATTTTTGCGTTATTCATTTTTTTGTAGTGACGTCATCGACTTTTTTTTAAATAGAAACGTATATTTGATTGTCGCATTGGATAGACATTGTTTTTCTCTTTTTAAGCTTCTAATATTTTTATACCCTTACATAAGAAAATTTTTGAGAAAATTGCTAAAATAGTTTTACGGCTCAGTAGGCCGATCTGAAACAGCGGGTGCAGCTCCAACTCATAGCAATTGTTTATTTAAGCTTATTACTAAAGTGAACAGAAACGTGAGTATAAAAGTACATAAGATTATAAAAAAAGTTAAATTAAATTCACAAGAAATTGAAAAAAATGTTGATAGTTTTAAATGACACAAAAAAATGATGAATAAATTGTTATTGTAGATGTTCAAATTGATATCCGTTTATAGCTCGACAGTGTCCAAGACGAAAAATAAACGCTTGTTAAACAATTGCTTTGAGTTGGAGCTGCACCCGCTGTTCCAGATCGTCCTACTGAGACGTAAAACTATTTTAGCAATTTTCTCAAAAATTTTCTTATGTAAGGGTATAAAAATATTAGAAGCTTAAAAAGAGAAAAACAATGTCTATCCAATGCGACAATCAAATATACATGTTTCTATTTAAAAAAAAAGTCGATGACGTCACTACAAAAAAATGACTAACGCAAAAAAATTTTGAAGCATCTTAAAATATGCGCCGTAATGTAAATCGCTATACCTGTCCGAGCGTTTTCCAGAAAAAATAATATTTCGAGAGATATCCTTTATCCACCCACTGTATACTGCTGGCTCATTTAAAATTGCGCAAGTGATTGTTTTGATTTTATTTTTGACAGTAGTGGAAATGACGTTTACAAAATAAGCATAGCACAGTATACAGGCTGAATGACAAAATCTGCCCTGAACTATACAGCTTTTAATTGAGATCAGATTGGTACGGGCGACATGCCAATTGAAATGGGTCATAAAATAAGTTTTTCTACGATTGTGCGCAAAGTGACACTTTTGATCTCTATTTTTAGTGACAAAAGTAGGTGTTTATTGCACTGAGGTGCAATAAAAAAAATTATTGCCCTCGCATGCGTTTGTGCGCTGTAAATACAAAAATATTGCGAGAACCACGTTTATTGATATACAAATTCATAATTACCTACCTAATACTAACTACATACGTATTTCAACATTAATTTGGCAAGTATTACAATTTTGAATGTTTATTATGTACCTTCATCATTAAATATTTCTCCTTCGGTGTTTCCGTTAAAAAACGATATCCAACAGATTTCCTCTTTAGAAATGCCATTAATTTCGCATATTTTCAAAGATCAACGTTATCTTTTACTGCAAGTGTTGTCTTCAACATAAAAAATGCAGACCAAAGGGTCGACGATTTTAAATGTTTTGATTTTTCATAGAAATATGCAACTTTTACAAAATTAAACGTAATGGCGTCTGTATTTAGTTTTTGTTGTTTATTAAAATGACAGCTTGGTTGCTATGTAAAGCTTAGGTACGTCTACCAGAGCATTCATTAAGAGGGCGACTTGAGGAGTGGGGATAGTTCAGTTTTCAAATGTAGGATTACATTTATTTACTAGAGGGCGATACTGGTATTGATTTGAATTATTTTGAAATTATCATTTATTTTGATAAAATCTGAAAACTAGGTAATCCACACGACGCGACGCGACTGCAGGGCACACCCAGGCACACTTGTTTTTACCAAATCTGTCACGTTGACAATTCAAACTTCATATCATTAATACTACGCAACTATGTAACTAGTAGGTACCTAATATAATTATAATTACATTGTCCAGCGGAAGCGGAACTTTATTTACTTTTTATTATTATTGTCTAAAAGACGTAAAAAATAATTTATAAATTACCGTCAAAGTTGTTCTTTAATTTAGCGAACTACAACTAACGAAAACAGTGTTGTCTGTATAGAGCTGTGGTAATGATTTCGGCCTCGCACTCAGAAGTCATAGGATCCATTCCAGGCCCTGATAAACTTTTTTTTTTAAATTTGGTTTCTATTTAAATAAAAATATTGATTGTAATGCTTTTTATTTTTTTGCATTTAGTATTTTTGGTTGACAAAATTAAAGAACACCGTTGACTGTAATTAATAATTTACCGATTTTAACTTATTTTGAATAATAATAAAGGTTAATACTTCTTGCAGTTGCCTAAATTCTAACAAAATAATACAGTTTGAAATTATAAACGGGTTTATAAGAAAATACATGTTGTATAGGGAAACTATGTTCAGGAATAAGTGTCCACACGTACAAATCTTTTCATTCAAATTCAAATTTAGCGCGTATTTAATGTCAACAGCGCCATCTATCCAAATTACGCTGAACTTCTTACTCACAATTGGCGGCCATTTTTTTATGCCCTTGTCAAACCAAAACTTAAGACTACCGAAAAACATTATTATCCAACGTTAATGACCCGGACTTGAAGTTTACATTCTGTGTGACCATACTTAGGTATTAACAGAATTAGACGTAATTTAAAACCATAAAAATTTCTTTTTTGCTAATTTTCAAATTGAATTTAAATTTAGAATCAAAACTGTATTTTACATGAAATTTAGTGGCTGCCTAAGTTGCAATAATGCTTTGTAGAATATCTTATAGTTTGACCATCCAAATCTCGTTTTTTATTTTTAACGCTATCTGTCAATTTTGTTTATCCCTATGCACTCTTCGTGGAAATGTAAAAACGAAATCAACTGGTCACTGTAAATTGATCAGGCACGTATTTTTGTTAAAATGTAGAATATTGAAATGCTTAAATTTATTCTCAAATTAATAAAATTATTGAAAACGGAAAACACAAACGGAAAACACAAACAGAAAACACAAACGGGAAACACAAACGGAAAACAGAAACAGATTAATTACTAAAAGGCGTTACTGGGATGGTATTACAATCGTTAATAATTTTGAATTATTTTAAACGTCACTTTTTGCAATTTTTAACCAATACATACCTGATAATTACCGTAGGGTTGTCTGATGCTTCATATACATTTCCACGAAGAGTGCATAGAGATAAACAAAATTGACAAATAGCCTTAAAATTAAAAAACGAGATTTGGATGGTCAAACTATAATTAAAATTCAAATTTTTCGTTTTTGTTCGAGTTCCGTAGTCTTAAAATTAACAAAGATTTTGTAGCTGCTGCCCTCTATCGACAAAACGGGCAGTGGCCGCCCTCTTAATAACTGCTGAATACAAAATGCTTGAATTAGTTTTAATATTTTGGTTGAATAAACCACGATCGTAGAAAAAATAGTGTATGCAAACTCGAGCAGAAAGTGTGTTTATCGCATACGGCGTTTTGTCCACCGCGCTACGCGTCAGTGGACAACTTTACGCCTAATGCGACAAACATTAACTTTCTGCACATGTTGCATAAATAACTATTTTATGTAGAATATTTTCAGGTCCTACTAGATTTTAGCTGCAATAGTTAACTTTTTATTTTTAAATGGGCACCTATGTATATTTTTTGTAATTCCGAATAAGCGTTTTTCCAAGTTCAAGGATGTATAATAAGTCATCTTACCATCACCTAAAAGTATTAAAAAATTATTTAAAATTACTCTGGTGACTACCAATTTTGCAATTAGTTTTCAATAGTAAGCTTTGACTAACAAAATACATATCGACAAATGTCAAAAGGCCGTAGCTAGCTCCACGGCTAACGTGGATATAATTCTGACACTAAATCCAGGGCATATGTCATTATCATGGGGTGACCTTTATCGGCCGACTCGGCGCATGTCTGGGGACTTGGAAAATCATTTCAGCTTCCTGAGATTATAGGGACAGATGTGCGTACCATTGGTTGCCTACTTCCAAGGTGTAAAAGTCTGTTTCTGAGAAATCTAATGATAATAATTATTAACTACAAACAAAATCAATCGCTCGGACTTGGAGAAACATTACTCTAGTATTTTTTATTGGTCATATTCAACTTGCAAATTAATTAAAAATCAATTTAAAATATGAAAATGTTTGAAAATTTCATAATGGAATAATTTTGTCCCAGGACATGCGTAGTGGGTGCAGCTCGTATTCGCGTCGCCGCGAATGACAATGACGTAATGCCGTGGATTTAGTGTCAGAATTATATCCACGTTAGCCGTGGAGCTAGCAACGGCGTTCATTCATAGTTATATAATATCTTGACCCTTTTCAAAAGTATTAAAAAAGTAATTAATTTCATAATTTGATATTCCTACTAGTGTACGTGTAGTATCCATTATACAGGGTAGCTATTAAAGATGGGACCAAAGTTGTAGCGCTCAAACGCTTTGAGATATTAATTTGAAATTTGCAACATCTCAATATGCCATTATTTCGCATATTTCACAATATAGAAAAAAATTCTTTGACTCATACTTTCGGAGCCCGGTAGACATCTTGAATTTTCTTAAATGGTAATAGTGATAACGCAATACCTCAATAAAAAAACTTAACTTTTTCTAACGGTGGTAAATTATTATGCGGTTAGATAAGAAAATAATGGAGAAACATTAGAAAACAATTTGCCGTATGCTAAGGTGGCTATTTATTGTATCTACTACTTTAATTCTAGATGGCTTTGCTTTAACTTTAACAGAGCTTCAAAATTAAACAAAAAACCAATCTGTAATTGTTTAGTAGATGACAGTAGAGGTACATTATCATACTTTTCGTAGAAATTTGACAATCTGAATTTTGTTAAACATGGTTTACAGAAACTGATTGGGTATGGTAACAGAAAACAATTTGAACATCTTCGTGAATTTAAGCAGTTTTTTGATACCATGAGTTTTAAGTATCACATTATTTGTTTTTTAACTTTTAGAGTTATTATTTGTTTAATTTTAGTAAGTAGTACCTTGTTTTTATTGTTCGTCTTATTTTGTTTTTTGTTTAATTTGATGTTGCGTTAATGCAGAGCTACCTAAATTTAAAGCAAACAATAAATAGCCGCTTGAGCATACGACAAATGGTTTTCTTAGTTTTTTTGCATTATTTTCTTATGTAACTCCAAATTAATTTACCATGATTAGAAATAAAAATAATCAAGCTTTCTAACGAAGTATTGCGTTACCCCTATTACCATTTAAGAATATTCAAGATGGCTGCCGGGCACTGGCAGCTCGTCCATAAGGGAACTAGGGCACATGCCCCACAAAAACACCAAAGCAAGCTCCATTTTTAGTACTGAATATTAAAAATATAAAATTATTTAGAATAGTATGTGACCACTTCAAATACATAGATTGTTAATATGCAACCCGGCACCTAATAATGTAACGAATACATAATTATTGTTAATACGCAATCTGACCTAGCATTTTAATTGTAATGTGCATACAAACCTCTAAAGTTACGGTGTAAGGCTCCTATGCTCGCGTCAGCTTGCAGAGCAACGCGATAAACCCTGATTAGCTTCTTGTATAAATTGTGAAAGTATTCGTGTTAAAATAAGATGGGATATGTAAAGCGGTAAAGCGTTGTTACAAATGTTTGTTTATAATAATTTTGTACATATTTTTTCGGAGGCAGTGGAAATACTAACTATATTCTGTGTACGATTCCTATGATAACCGTGGAAAGCGAACGGTGTTTTTCAACTTTAAGCGCATTAAAACGTTTCTATGTAATACCATGTGTCAAGACGGGTTGTGTGCACTTGCTATGTTATCTATTGAGAAAAAAGTTGTAGTTAACGGTATTTTATGAAACTTCAACCAGCAGGTGACAGAAAATTTTGCGTTATCAAAATCCCGAAAAATGGATTTTATGGGTTGTAAGCAGTAGGAGTAAATTTGAGGGTACGTACCTATAACTACAGAATTTTATAATATTGCTAGCAGAATATCCAAGAATATCGAATTTGTAAAATATTAAAACCCTGTTTTGCGTACCTAATTATCTAAAATGTCCTAGTACCTATTTACTTACTATGTAACAACACCAATGCTAATAATATAAAGCCTTCGTGCAACAATTAATTGTGCCCTCTATGATGACCACGAGCCGCCACTGCTGCCGGGCTCTGAGTCAAAGAAACTTTTTCTATACTGTAAAATATGCGAAATAATGTCGTGTTTGGTGTTCCAAATTTCAAATTAATATCTCTAAGCGTTTGAGTGCTACGACTTTGGTCCCATCTTTAATATAGTTACCCTGTATACTAATGGATGCACTAAGTATATCAAATTAATTAGTTTTTTTAATACTTTGAGCAGAGGCGGATCAAGGGTATATTGCGCCTGAAGCTGAGATCAAAATTTGCGCCCCCCCCCTTGACTTTTGTCTTTTTTTACATGAACATGAAATGAAAAAACAAAACAATTAAATGAAAAATAAAATGTTTTCAATCGTAATTTAAAAGCAAACCGCTATTAGTGATAAATCGTTGTAAAGAGAAATTGATTTAAAATCTTATTCCGCAAAAATATACAGTGTTCCATTTAAAAAAAGTTACATATTTTTCCAAAATATGAGTAGGCTGTGGAAAACACTTGTTTGCGCTATTTTATACACCAGGTTCTCTTAGCTAAGTGTCTCCTTTAACTTTTTCTTGTAACTTTAATATTTCAGCAGATATAAGCTGGACAATGAAAAATCAGTACTATTGTAATATAAAATGAACACAAGCGAATGAAATCGGTTGGTTGTGCGGTGCAGTAACCATTGCTGTTTTCGTTTCTCCGTGTGCTCGTACTACCTTCTACCTATTTTCCGACTTTTCAGACTTGCGGAAATATTTTTTAAAATGCAACCCTTTTTGAAATGTTTAGTTTTTCAAGAAATATGATCAATTAATTTAAAACTAAATAATTTAAAGAAATTCAGGAAATTTTGCGCCCCTCAAATTTTGGCGCTCGAAGCGGTAGCTTCTTTTGCTTGCTGGTTAATCCGCCTCTGACTTTGAGGTATGTATACTGATTTGTTAACTTACTTATATTTCATTAAGCTCCAATATTCTATTTATAATATTTCAAAACGCATACAACTATTCAACGATAAGCGGATAAGTGCCAAATCATCATTCAAATGAACCGATGATAATGATGGTGGCACAACAATGGAAAACTTTTGTATCAATGAGAATAATGAACTTGTGGCCTCAGTGGAAAATTATACATTTAGATGTGGTAAGGGCTACTTATCTCCAACTGATACCACCACCACCTCTACCAAACCGCGTTTTAATTTCTAACCACAACAAAAATTTAAGGTAAAGAATTGCTGATTTTCTGCATTAATATTTGTATGTTTTATATAGAACTTATGCTACCAATGTAATTGTCTTTGTTGTCTAATGGCAAATCTTGGGCAAATGGTACGTTTCGTTTAAGATAATTTTGAATTTAATAAAATTATGAAAATGTCAATGTTTTACTTGTAACGTATGAATTGCCATTTTTCCTAGTAGTAAAATAGTAGGGAAAGTGTCCTAAAATGAAATTAAAAAAATGCTACACTATAATACACTAATTCTCCACTAAATGAAGTCGTTAATAATGAAATAATCATCAGTATGTCATTTTACATTATTATTCCAGCTTAGTACATGTTATATGCAAATGTACTAAACTGTCTGCTATTATTGCATTATGGTATAGTAGAAGCCATTAAACGCATTTGTAGCTACTACTATCTAGTTCTGCATACCCTGCAGATTGTAGTGTAACAGCTACAATATAGATAATATGGCATTGTAAATACAGGGTAGCTATTAAAGATTGGACCAAAGCCGTAGCGCCCAAACGCTTTGAGATATTAATTTGAAATTTGGAACGCTTCAATACGACATCACTGCGCATACTTTACAGTATAGAAAAATTTTATTTGACTTATACTTTCGGAGTCCGGCCGCCATCTTAAATTTTCTTAAATGGTAATAGGGGTAACGCAATACATCATTAGAAAGCTTGATTATTTTTCTTTCTAATCATGGTAAATTAATATGGGGTTACATAAGAAAATAATGCAGAAAAATTAGAAAACAATTTGCCTATACTGAGACGGCTATTTATGGTATGCTTTAAATCTAGGTAGCTCTGCATTAACACAACGTCAAAATTAAACAAAAAGCAAAATAAACAAACAATGAATAAACAAGGTACCTACTAAAATTAAACAAACAATTCTAAAAGTTAAAAAAAACAAAAAACCATGTGATTGTTAAAACTATGGTATCAAAAAACTGCTTAAATTCACAAAAAATGTTCAAACTGTTTTCTGTCACCATACCCAATCAGTTTCTGTCAACCAATCCATGTTTAACAAAATTCAGATTGTCAAATTTCTACGAAAAGTATGACAATGTACCTACTGTCATCTGCTAAACACTTACTGATTGTTTTTTTGTTTAATTTTGAAGCTCTGTTAAAACAAAGCCACCTAGAATTAAGGCATACAATAAATAGCCATCTGAGCATACGGCAAATTGTTTTCTAATTTTGTTGCATTATTTTCTTATGTAACCCCATAATAATTTACCACAATTAGAAAGAGAAAAAATTAAGCTTTTTAATGATGTATTGCGTTACCCCTATTCCCATTTAAAAAATTTCAAGGTGGCGACCGGGCTCCGAAAGTATGACCCAAAGAAAATTTTTCAGTAGTGTAAAATATGCAAAGTAATGTTGTATTGAAGTGTTCCAAATTTCAAATTGATATTTCAAAGCGTTTGAGCGCTACGACATTGGTCCAATCTTTAATAGCTACCCTGTACAACAATATTGAATAGCAATGGCAACGCTTTTTTATATTGGCCGATACAATTCAGTGTATGGTAGTGCTAGCTGTAGTATATGTTCTAAACAATAGTGTTGTACCTTTTTTAACTAGAAATTCTCATCATGATAAGCAGATTCTAGCAACCATAACTACACTTTTTTCTTCGTGTAGAGCGCTAGTTGCATTTATAATATCCACTCATACTTGAAACTTGAAAATTAAAATCCGCTAACAAAAGACCGTCTGCCGCCCAAAATAACGCGCGCAAAACTAACTTTAGAGAGTTTTTGAGCACTATACGCTAGAGTACGCTATAACGCTAACGGTAACGTCTTTGCTAGGCAACATACTGCTTTGCTAAGCAACATATTGTTTTGCTTAGCAAAGACGTTAGTGTTATCGTTACCGTACTCTTAGCGTACAGTGCTCAAAACCTCTTTTGTTTAGTAAAATTTATGGAAGACGAAACCCTTTCCGACCCTAAATATTAAACATTTTGTTTTGGGATTAGGTAAGATGTATACATTTTTCTATTTTCGAACGTGTTTAAACATACATATTTATAAATTCCAAAATATAATAGGTATCGAGTTTTGACGTTTCTATTGATTTTCGTTTGGACGCCAATAGGTTTAGAATTACAGATACTCCATCAACACACTAACTGTTTTATGGGCAAAAATCAAACCAAATCATAAAAAGCAAAAGAACTTGCGTATTAATGTGAATATAGAAATATAAAGTTTTAAAAGAAAAGAAAAGTTATTAAATGAAACCTGTAATTTTTCAGAGTGGACACGCAGGTAGGCCAGTTGATATTGAGGTGGCCCAGACCAAACCGCCCCTCCTTTACCTACGTCCCTGTGCTAGTTATAATTTTGAATTGCCATTCGTCTGCAAATTTTTTTCAGTCACCAATGTACCTACCTATCTATGGAACATTGTCTGCTACCAATTCATTCGGTACCTCATGACTTGCAAAAATTATTTTTAACTTGGGTACCTACTATACATATTGTGTAAGTTCTTGGACTGGGGAGGTAGTAGCTACCTCTAACCATTTATGTAGTGAAATAATCCATAACAACTATACTATACGATTGCCCTCCAAACTCTAAAATATTGCAAGGTTTTTAAATGGTCTCTATGGGACATTATTTGAGACCATTAGCTCTTTCACATTACTTTTCCGAAATTTTTCGCGTAGCCTACCTTACAACTTTTTATTAATTGTTCAATGTCTTTGTCCATACCTGGCCAAAAAAGGACTTGCTTCCCTGCAGCTGTAGGTACCTACTTTTAGTTATCCCGAAACGATTTTCATAAACCAATATAGGTATATAGGTAATGTTATTAATTAATGATATTGGCACTACTAACCGATTTTCCACAAACAACAAGTTATTTGCTAAACTGATTTCATTCTGGTAAGGCCAGTAAAGTTTCAATTCTTTTGGTACCTATTTGTTTGTACCCGAGGTTGTACCCCTTTGACCATCCCTTAGTAATAATAATTTGTTATTTTGATCAGGTTTTGATCTTTTTGCGTTTCTTCTTGAAACTGTTTTCTTTTATTGCTAGTTATATCAAAATGTTTTTCTACACTATTTATAACATCACCCATATCACGGTCATCTTAAACGGGATCTTTTATATATGATCTAGAATCTAGATAGTAGGTCGAATAAACTAAATTTATTTGATATTTAACAACTAGTTTTAGTCTTAATTTTAGTAATCGAAGAGAAACTATTTGTAACATATTTTTCTGGCATACGCCAATTAAAGGTTTATGGTCAGCTATAACTTTCATACTTCTCCCATAAATAAATTGATGAAATTTTTTGGTTGAGTACACTATGGCAAGTAGTTCCTTCTCTATCTGAGCATATGCCTTTTCGGCATCTGTTAAACTCCGCGACGCATGATATACTAATTGGTCTTGTAATACATAACAACCAAGACCATCTTTTGAAGCATCTGTTTGAATGGTCAGTACCTATTTCTTTATTTGTGTTGAAATTTGCTACAACCGGTTCTTGACTAAGTTCTTGAATTTTGTTTATTGTTTTGGTATGCCTATCTCCCAATTGAAATTGGATGTTACTTTTTAAACAATTTTCTTAGTAGGGCAGTTATTTCTCTAATTCGCTATGAACCTACCTCGATAGTTGATCATCCCCAAAATTCTTTGCAACTCCTTAATATTTTCTGGATTCTCATTATTATTTATAGCCCTTACTCTATCTTATTTATCTGGCCTCATACCTTATATACAAAATATGAGTCCTAATAAATATCTTACTTTTTCAAATTTATACTGTAATTTATTTTTGTTAAATTTTATATTTAAAATTTTTGCTCTCTACTAGTACCATACCGACTTTCGTCATGCTCTCTACTACTGCTAGCTGCTATTAGTATGTCGTCAAAATATACTACGACATCCTCAATGTTACCAAAATTAATTTCATTAACTTTTTGAAAGTATTCTGGGGCTATGTTAGTAACAAACGATAATCTGTTAAACTTATAGTACCTACCTACATCCGAATACTGTACTGAATGTTACATAACTCACTTGATTTTGGTTCCAACTCTACTTGATAAAATCCGTTTTTTAGATCTTGATTGAGTATCCTCCTAACAGTTAGGCTACACATTACTCTCGCTCTCGACCGGCCGCTAGAGCGCAAGTGTTGCTTGGGAGGGGCGCAGACCAATACCGAGCGCGCTCGCCCCCTTGCCCACACAGCTTATAAGCAGCGGTCCGGGCCAGAGAAAGGTAAGTGGTCTTCCACGCTTCGAAGAGATACCAGCCCAGCAGAACTCGTCTTCAGCACTTCAAGAAGACAACAACCCCAAGTGGTCTTCCACGCTTCAACGAGAGACCAGCCCAGCAGAACTCGTCTTCAGCACTTCAAGAAGACAACAACCCCAAGTGGTCTTCCACGCTTCAACGAGAGACCAGCCCAGCAGAACTCGTCTTCAGCACTACAAGAAGACAACAACCCCAAGTGGTCTTCCACGCTTCAACGAGAGACCAGTCCAGCAGAACTCGTCTTCAGCACTTCAAGAAGACAACAACCGCAAGTGGTCTTCCACGCTTCAACGAGAGACCAGCCCAGCAGAACTTGTCTTCAGCACTTCAAGAAGACAACAACCCCAAGTGGTCTTCCACGCTTCAACGAGAGATCAGCCCAGCAGAAGTGGTCTTCCACGCTTCGAAGGGAGACCAGCCAAGAAGACCCCAGCAGCAATTCGTCTTCCACGCGGTGCTCCTCAGCCCAGCAGAACTCGTCTTCAGCACTTCAAGAAGACAACAAGTCAACAACCCCAAGTGGTCTTCCACACTTCAACGAGAGCTCAGCCCAGCAGAAGTAGTCTTCCACGCTTCGAAGGGAGACCAGCCAAGAAGACTCCAGCAGCAATTCATGTTCCACGCTTCAAGAAGACACCAGCAGAACTCGTCTTCAGCACTACCAGCAGAGACCAGCCAAGAAGACACCAGCAGCAACCTGCCAAGACATCACTAGCAGCAATCATCATTCTTGAGCCCCAGCAGCGGTGCTCCTCAGACCCTGCCGGCCCCCCCAGCTCTTCATCACCCTTCGCTACCGAGGTCACCGCCCTCGTGGCGCTAGAGTCACTACCGCCAGAACGTCATCATTGGATTGACCCCTCCAAGGATTCCCGGAGCAGCACCACGCACCAGGATCCGCCCCGTGGACCTACACTACCCGGACCTCTTCTCACCGCTTCTTTGGTCTTATTGTAAATTGTTATACTATAAAACCACGAAAACTTAATAAAAGCTTTTAAGCGCCCGCCTTCTTTTATTATGCCGACTCTGGCATATCACACTGAAATAACTTTTCCCATTTAATAATATTGTAAGCTTATTATCATCTAGTGTGAGTATCGTATAGTAACCTCTCTGCAATGATTTGTTAAGATCTATTGGATCTAAACATAACTTTCAATTTCCGTCTGATTTTTCAATAACTACTAAATTACTAAATCCATTCCCTCAGATTGTCAATCTTACTTATTATTTCCTTATTTTCTAATTCATCTAATTTAGCTTTAAGTTTTTTACTTTCCTATACCACCACTGGTACTACCGGGCGGCCGGTACATAGGGATTTATTGTCACGTTATAAATTGTGACTTGTCTGGATTTAAACAAGTCAGTAGTACTTTAACATAACTATATTTAAACAAGTTTATAAGGTGAGCTTACATAAGTACAGCAAGAAGAGCCGAATGACCCATGGTTGTTCGAAGTCTTGTTCTGCAGTCTTCAGTCTTCTGGGTAAGGCTTGAACCCTAGCCAGGCCTGGCTTAGAATACTTGTTGACGGAGAGTGTTGTTGTCTTGTAGCTGGAGCACACTGAATCGAAGGGAGAAACATTGTGCTTATATACTAGTTTGCATGTCCATATATGATTATGACCTCTGCACGGGAAGATCACCTCATGAAACCTGATATTCTTAGTCATCAGAATTGCATATCTAATTACAGCCATGACCTTCAGTCAATGTGGACTAGAAGAGTTGCATTACCAAATACGGTAATCACCTTGAATGCACGTGGATCATAAAACCTGATATGTTCGAGTAAGCAGAACCTTATCATCATGTGCAGATATAATGTTAACTGACATGTGATTCTAGAATCCTTAGCACGTGATACTAACATGTTGAACTACATTGATTTTACTTAAGTAATTACATCAATCATTGTTATTAATTATTTTAGGCACTTCGTGACATTATCATTGTGTTGAACGTTTCTGCTGATTCCTGCTCGTCAATTCACATGAATGGTAATGGTATTAATTGAAAGGTAAAATGATTACGCTTCAAATGGCGTTAATAAAAAAATTAAATGTGCTATATTTATTTTAAAATAACGATCTAAAATTTTACGATTTTTAAATACGATGAGCCATGATTTTCCGATTTTTTGATAATTAGATGGAATAAATTAGTGGATTTCTGTAAATGACAACTATTTAAAAAAAAATTGACAAATGCTGTAAAATTTGAAAATCATGACACATCATATTTAAAAATCCCAAAATTTTAAATCGTTATTTTAAATAGCTATTTATGCAACGAGTTGCAAAATGAGCGTCTTTTTTTGCAGTAGATGTGAAGATTGGATTACGAGCGTAGCGAGTAATCCAACTCATCGTGTGCAAAAAAGCGCAATTTTGCAACGTGTTTCATACAACATTTTTTCCAATTTAGTAAGTTTGAATAAAAAAAACACATAATATGAATTTAAATTTGGTGATGTTTAAACTGCGACTTTAATTTTTTAGAAACAGTACCTTTAACCTGGTCGTCGCTATGCAATTACGCGTTGCTGTTTTGTAAACAATAACAATTAACACTAGTTATAAAATAATGTCACATATTATAACTAGTTATAAAATGAACCGCATATGACAACTAAAATAAATGTCAAAAAGTTGACTTTTCACAACTAAATTGGAAAAATAATAGCTATTTATGTAACAAGTACATAATCTAAGACTTTATTTGGCGAGTCTGTTTTATTGACGAGCGAGAATAATATTTACGTGTTGAAGATAAATTAAAAAAAAATTATTTATTTTAACACGGAGTTACAATTTTAGTGTATACAAGCTAATATCAAGCATCATAACTGAGTTTAATTACATGTTACAAGATTATATAATATTTTCTTATCATGTTAAACTGCTGACCGCGTGGGTCGCCTACATTTGTCTAACAACACTACCTAGAACACATAACTCCTCCATCCCAAGAATGAAAAATATTAGTGAAGCATATTTTTCTTAGGATTGAATCTGAACCAAAGGGATTGAATTAACATTGTCTGTTACTTGATCTTTATGTGAGTTTAATGATTGTATTTTGTGAATGAAGGAATTACGCTTACATTTTAAAAAATATATAATGAATACAATAATAGCTAATATAAGAGCGATGATTAAAATAATAGATATTAGAGATAAATGCATACTTGTGGGGGATTCGATATTCTTCATTAATATTTGTTTTTGATTGTGGAGCTTGAATTGGTTTTCTTGCAGCAAATGGGTATCGACGTGAGTTAAATCGATTCTTGAAATTGTCGAATTTTGAACATCAGTTCCGGGAGAAAGTTGAAGTTTATTAATTGATATTTGTTTGACTTTTTCATTAACATAGGAGTCAATCGAGAAGAGAATATCTTGTTGATTTACAATAACAGAGCAGTCATTGGTTATTTGGATTAAAGAAGATCCTATCATGGTTTTTCTAGTTTTAGAATTGGGGCATTTTGAATCAATAATGATTTTGTTTGGGGAACTTAAGATCCACATGAATTTATTGATCTGTGTTATTTTATAGTTGTTTAAGTAGAACAGATAGGGCTGACAGGTTTGGTTTGGAGTAAATGCTAATAACTGCGTTTCGCACAATTTGTCATTAGGTATAGAAAAGTGGTAATGTTGTCGGCAAAAATAGTGATCGGAAAATTGTCGACAATGATTCGATTCTAAAGGAATACTTGACTCAGTATTAAAAAGCATATTTTGGTAGGTAGGTATAGTCATTTGAAAATGTTCCTGCTTGTTATAAGCTGGGAAAGGTATTAATCGGACATATTGATAATCTGTAAAAGGTTTTATTAGCGGTATTTCGTAGATGAACGTTAGGGTATTGGATTTTTGATAAATTTTTAGTTGAATAATAGATTCGTAAAGGTGCAAAGTTTGATAATTGACAGGGTAAGGTAGGGATAAGGATTTCTGCTTATATGTTTGAAGTTCAATTAAACTTTGGGATACATTAACTAGGGCATTTATAAGGTCATTGTTATCAATAAGGGATATGTGTAACTGCTGATTTTGGGCAAATGTGAGGGATGTTTCAAGATTTGACCAAGTATTGATAAATAATTGGAGAGATTGTATTGATTGTTCTAATAAGATGTTGGTTGCTGAGGTTCCTAGAATATAATGGATTTTTAGATTTGTGTCTAGAATGAGTTTGTTTAAATTTTCATTGAGGGTTTTCTGGTTTTCTGAAATGTTTTCGATGTTTTCTGAGAATGTTTGGATGGTGTCCGTGAGAATTTGTGCCTGTTCAAGCAATATAGTGTTTTGTTGATTAGTAGCTTTTGTCAGAATTTGTATTTGATTTTCGAACTTTTGGCCATCGGAAGCGTCGAGATTTCCGGTTACGAATTTTATTAAGCTTCCAAGACCGTCGATCAATGATCTTTTAGATCGTAGATTTTGTTCAGGGAATAATTGATTGAGCAGCTTATCTGCTTCTATTAGATAGGTATGTAGAATTTGTAATTGATTATTATAGTCAAATGAAATTTGGTTTTGTTCGGCGACGGGTACATAAAATGATTGGTTAGTAAGTAAAATGACAACTTCTGTTATAGTATTTCTTAAATCTATGTAATTAGATATCAATGAAGAATAATCAAGGATTTTAAAGAGAGTCCAGGTACTTTCCTGGAGAAGAGCTTTTCCTTTAGTGAGAGGATAAAGTCCGGGATTGTCTATAATATCGGTCACTGTCACGTCTGCGTGGGAGGTGATGATTCGATAACAGATGAAGATGCATCTGTAAACGGAAGTAATTCGTTTAAATGTCTTTTAATAATTTTTCCGGAATTATCAGATTTTAAAAAGCATGTCTGGTGGTTAGTGATTTTGGTGATTGTACAAGGACCTAGAAATCGTTGCTGTGATTTATTTCCGGGTGCTCGGGTGTTTCTTACGAATACTTTGTCGTTTACTTTAAAACTGTGGGGGTTTCTTTGGGTGTTAATTTTTTCATTACGCTTTTCTTTAGTGATAGTTTGGTTTTCAGTTAGTTGTTGGTATAATTTATGGAGTTTGTTCTGATGATCATTAACATATGTTTCAATAAAGTTTTTGTTGAAGTCGATATCGAATGGATTTCTAGCTTCGGTATGACCGTATAAAATTTCGTGGGGTGTGTATTTTAGGTTGGAATGCACTGAATTATTATAAGCTATTAAAGCGTATTGAATTAGTTTAATTGGTGATTCATTTGGAAATTGTTCTTTCAATATTCTGTAGTGCTCTATAAGTGTAGAGTGTACACGTTCAATGGGTGAGTTAGAATTGTGATTGTACGGTGTGGTGATATGAATAAATATTTTATGCTGTTCGAGTAAATTTTTAATTGGGAGTATGTTGAATTCGTTATCGGCGACGATTGTACATGGGGCTCCAAAGGTTGATATAAAATTAACAAGTTGATCTAGAATATCTATAGCGTTTCTAGATTTTAATGGGTATGCTTGGGTAAATTTTGAGAATACGTCTAAAACAGTTAAGAACTTTTGTTTATCAATTTCAAATATGTCTATGTGTGTGTTTTGAAAAGGTTTATTAAATGTAGGAGTTAATTGAAGGGGTTGTTTAATAGGATGTCGAAGATATTTTTGTTTTTTACAGGTTGAACAGTTATTGATATATTGCTGTATATCTTTTGACATGGTTTTCCAATAGTATTTACGTTTTAGATGTTCCTCGGTTTCATTAATGCCACGGTGGTTGTTTTTGCCTTCGTGATAATTTGAGATTTGGTTTAGTTGTTCATCTTTGTTTGTAATATAAGTGACTTGGGATGAACATTTAAAAAATTTAGGACTGTTTTCGTTGGAGATAGAAATTATAAATTTTGAAAATTCTTTGTAAAGATCTTCGTTTGGGAAGTAGCAGTAATAATTGGTTTTAGGTAAGCAATATTTCAAAAGTAATTCGGTGAATTTGGTGTTACAATCTTTAGGGTTAATAAAAACTTTGATCAATTTATTACCATCGAAATTAATGATTTTGACTGGGTTCGGGAGCATAGTCACTATAAATTCAATTTGGTTCTTAAAATGTTGTAAAGGTTTATCAGTTATATCGATTGCCGGTGTAGATTCGAGTTGGGTATGTATAGTATTAGCTAATGATGAATTATCGGGTATCGGATTCTCATTAATGGGTTCAGGACTAGGTGTACGTGGGTCAAAAATTGGAATGTCGAACAAATCTTCTATGCTAGGTGGTTCTGACGGTTCAGGTATCATACTTGAGGGACCGAATTGAGGTTCAGGTGTTCGAAGGGCAACTTGTGTTTTATCATTTTGGTGAGTGATGTTAACAGATAGGGGGTTAAGGGAGATTCTAGAGAGGGCATCTGCTACTTTGTTTTCTTTTCCAGGTTGGTATCGTATGTCGAAGTTATATTCTTCCAATTTGAGAGACCAGCGGGTCAATTTTGAATTTGGTTCTTTTAGATTTCGGAGCCAAACTAAAGGTCGATGATCCGTGTATAGTATGAATTTTGTTCCGAATAGGTAGGGTCTAAATTGTTTGGTAGCCCAAACTATTGCTAAAAGTTCTCGCTCTATTGTAGAGTATCGTTGTTCAGTTTCGTTGAGCGTACGAGATGCGTAACAGATAGGTTTTTGATTTTGTGAGAGGACAGCACCCAAAGCAAATTTGGAGGCGTCTGTTGTTACTTCGAATTGTTTTGAAAAATCAGGGTATTGGAGTAATGGTTCTTGTGTTAAAATTTTCTTCGTATGTTCGAAAGAATCAATAAAGTCTCTATCGTGAATAATTTTACTATCCTTTTTTAAACATTTAGTCATGGGTTTGGTAATTTTTGCAAAGTCCTTTATGAACTTACGATAGTAACCTAGTAAGCCTAAATAGGATTTTATTTCGGTTTTCGATGTTGGAATAGGGAAATTTTGAATTGCCGAAATTTTTGAAGGATCTGGTTTTATTCCGTCTGGGGTAATAACATGACCAAGATATTTTACTGATTTCTGAAGGAATTCTGATTTGTCGAGCTGGATCTTGATATTGGCTTCGCGACATCTTTGAAATACGTTTTTTAGGCGTGTCATATGTTCCTGAAGGGATGTTCCATAAATGATAATGTCGTCAAGATAGACTAGACACTGTGTGGGTGTAAGACCAGTTAATGCTATGTTAATCATGCGTTGAAATGTTGCAGGGGCGTTTTTGAGCCCGAATGGCATACGTCGAAATTGGTAATGACCCTCTTCGGTAGAAAAGGCAGTTTTTTCGCGATCGTTTTTTTCGATTTCAATTTGATGGAAGCCCGATGCTAAATCGAGAGTAGTAAAGTAATTTGCACGGCCTAAATTGTCAAGGATGGTTTCAATTTTGGGAAGTGGGAATTTATCTTCTACAGTCTGCTCGTTCAACTTTCTGTAATCAATAACAATTCGCCATTTTTGTTGGCCTGAGGCGTCCGCCTTTTTCGGGACGACCCAGATGGGAAAATTGTAAGGGGA
The DNA here is from genome assembly GCA_963082805.1 of Hemicrepidius hirtus. Classification (NCBI taxonomy): domain Eukaryota; kingdom Metazoa; phylum Arthropoda; class Insecta; order Coleoptera; family Elateridae; genus Hemicrepidius; species Hemicrepidius hirtus. The sequence goes on from OY720165.1 coordinate 10,377,909, forward strand.
TTCACTTGGTTCTATAATTTTTTGTTCTAACATCTTACTGATTTGATTTTTAACTTCTTGTCTGTGAATGTGGGGGTAACGGTAAGTTTTTGTAAATATGGGTTGGTCACTTTTAGTTCTTATGTGGTGTTTAGTTAAAGAAGTGGCTGATAGAGCAACGTTAGGGTTGTAAAATATTTCTTTATAATCGATACATAAGTTAGTAAGTAAGGTATATTCTTCTTCATTAAGATGGTCTAGTCGCAAGTTTTCTTTAAGATTGGTTAATAGAAGATTTTTATTTGAATTAAGAGAGATATTATGTAGGTTAATATTTTCAGTGCTATTATCAATGTCTATATCGGCATAATGATCAATATGGAGAGGGTGGCTAATAGTCAATGTTTGTGGTTCTTCTGATATGTTAATGATAGTTGTTGTGAACCAATTGTTTTTGAGAGTCACTATTGCTGCGGGCATAAGAAGGTGTTCAGTGAAATGCAACTGAGGTGCAATTTTATTGCCATTTTTACCAATTGCGGGTAATCGTACTACTTTTTCGGTTCTAGGTGGGATAGAAATAATTGTTATGGCGTTTTCCGGTTGTATTCTTTTGAAATTACATTCATTTCTTTTTTTAATTTCGTTTTGATTTTGGGTTTCATTAAAGTAAAATGGGATTACTGTTTCTTCTGTCTGTATGTGATTCCAAAGGTAATCAATACGTGCAGATAATTTTGTTAGTAGGTCTGTACCTATAAGTCCAATGTAAGTGGGATGAAAATCGAAGAGATAAACAAGATGATCTCCTTCCTGATTGAAAAGAGAGGGTATGGGAATTGATGCTACTAGATTATGTTGTGTTGTTCCATGGCTGGTGGTAATTTCGAAGTTAGATTGGTAAATTCTATCAGGAAAATGTTCGTAAACAAATTTTGGGGAAAGTATCGTTTTGGAACTGCCAGTATCAATTAACAACTTATGTTTTGTATTAGGGATTAATATGTATGGTAGTGTGGAAGATGGATTGATATTGAAGGATTCTATTCCGAGGCTACTATTCAAAAATTTTCGTCATCAATGTAATTTTCATGATCGGGATCTGGGCTGTAATTTTCGGAGTTTTGTTCTTCAGAGATTTGTTGAAAATCACACAACTCTGGTTGTTCAAAATAATCAGGGTTCTGATATACATTTTCGGGTATTTCAATATCGGGTTGATAAGTTTCATTTAGTTCGGCGTGATGTAATTCCTCAAAATGGAAATTACGGGGTTGGTTTGATTGTTGGATGAAGTTAGTTGGTCTGAAATTGTTTTGGAAATTTGGTCTTGGAGGTGGTGGACCTTGTCGCGTTAATTGCTGTGAAGGAGGGCGTTTTTTGATTGTTGATGTCTCCATAGGTTCAGGTTTATAAGAAGGTTGAAAATTCCTTTGGGGTTTAAAAACATTTTGACCGGGTTTACTATATTTTGGTTGAAAACCTGGGAAACTTTGAGGAGGAACGTTTGGATTTAATTTGTAAACAGGTGTTTGATTCATTCTAAATTGGGGTTGAGTTTGGTGAAAATGGGGTTGTTGTGAATAGTTTTGTGTTTGACGAAAATATGGTTGTTGTGGATAATTTTGAGTTTGCTGTCTTTGAAAAACGGGGTGTGGCTTGACTGGAATTGGATTCATAGCTGGTTTAAATTGATGCTGTGGAATTCTGTTATTTGAATTTTGGAAGTATCTGATGTCAAGTTCATCTTTAACATATGTTAGAGCATTCTCTAAAGTTTGCGGGCCACGGCTTCTAATAAAAGAGCCTAATGGTTCAGCTAATCCACCTATATAGGCAGTGAGTGTTAAATTTTTAGCTTCAGTGAGTTTATAATTTTTGATGGCCTGATGATCATTAGTAAGGGCAATTTTAGAATTTAATATCGCAAGTAAAGATCTACACCTATTAAAATAATCAATGGGAGATTCTCTAGGGTGTTGTTTGAGTCGGGATATATCAATTTTCAAGTTCAATTCTGACCTTTGGTCACCAAAATTTTCAATCAATAAATTTTTAAGGGCATCCCATGTATCTAGTATTTGTCCGGTAACTACATCTAATGCAGCACCTTTTAGGCGATTACGTGCAGCAGAAAGCAGAAGCTTATTTATATAGGCTGTTGGGTCCTGTTTTTGCCAGAACTGTCGAGTGATATCCTCTACAGCTCGTATATATTCCGAAAGTTCGGAGGGGTTTCCCTCGAATCTGGGAATTTCATTTAGTAATGAAGTGTGAAATCCTGGGGGGTAACCAGCGAATGGTGGTTGAACTGGTGGTATTTCTACTTGGTGTTGTTGTTGGTTAGCCATTTCAAGATTGGCTTGTAAATTTTCAAAAAGGTTAACTAGTTTGTCTACTTCAGGGTTTGGGTTTTCGTAGTCGGAATTTTCCGAACTTGATAAGTCTACTTCAAAGTCTGATTCGGATGAATCCAGTTTTTAATTTATAATCACTTTGGTTTAAAACGTTAGTGGGACCTAAATCAGGGTTCCTACTCATAGAGCATTAGTCGTTTGGGCGTTTAAGTATCGATAAGCAATACACCAAACTTCTCGCTTACAATGCTCTAATATGATCTTAAACTAATTTATTAATTCTATATTAGTAGAAATATTAAACTTTGTTTCACTTAAAAATTGTTTAAAATTCTTACGCAATAATTTTCATCATGTCTCCAATAGACTGTTGTCCGCAATGGACGATTGATTGCAATAATCAGCTCTGGAACCAGCGTTGCTTCTCCTGTGGCGATGCTTGTCCGTAGGAATCAGCTTTGTTGGAACCAGGGTAGAATTCTGCCTTTCAATGTTTGGAAAAGCTTCCTTCTGGACTGGCTAGAACGGCACTTATTTTTCACAGGCGATGCTTGTCCTGGGTGGATGATGTTTTAACAACGAAGATTCGGATTGGATCAATTAAGAATTTAATAATTCAAAAGACTAATCAAATTTTGAAAGCCTTTTTGACCAATCCTACCGACTGCGCCAATAATATTTACGTGTTGAAGATAAATTAAAAAAAAATTATTTATTTTAACACGGAGTTACAATTTTAGTGTATACAAGCTAATATCAAGCATCATAACTGAGTTTAATTACATGTTACAAGATTATATAATATTTTCTTATCATGTTAAACTGCTGACCGCGTGGGTCGCCTACATTTGTCTAACAACACTACCTAGAACACATAACTCGAGCTTGCGAGCGAGGCTAATAAAGATGACGAGTCAATAAAGTCAGATTATGTACGAATTGCATACAAAGCTTTATGTTCGACTGCTAAAATTGGTTCATTATCGAAAAAAATTCAATTTATAAATTTGATATCTATTCTTGACAGACAAAAATTTGGCTTGTAATATATAGTTGCCATTGGAAAACTGGATATATCACAGTGTGCTTTTGCTGTTGCTTAGCTACTTGTTTATAAAATAGCTAGTAGTTGTTTTTAGAAAAGCAATTTATGTAAATTTTGTAAAGCCCGTTTGACACGATGCAAAATTTAGTACAAAATTTGGTACATATTTTGTTACAAGATTTATTTTTGTACAAAATATTTGACAAGCAAATTTTTTGTATGCTACTGATACAAGATTTGAAGCAATATATGTCATTCGCGCATGCGCACATACTCTAATTAATTCAAATTATTTTCTGTATCTTATCTATGCAATGGATACAGAAAACTTATTGTTATGTGCTGCTCTTATTTCTGCAACCACAGTTGCAACAGTGATGTGTAAAAACAAAAAAAAGAAGGTAAAACGGCACTTGTGGACAAGAAATTGGTTACAAAGAAGAGAAAGAGGCCGTGGAGTCTTAAATATGTTAAATAATGAGCTGTTAGTTGAAGATACAGCATCCTACAAAAATTATCTGAGACTTTCCAATGAACAATTTGAAAATTTATTAAGGTTGATAGGACCAGATATTACCAAATGTGATACAGTTATGCGTGATTCTCTGTCTGCTAGAAGCAAGTAAGTATAAGCATAATAAAGATCTAGTGCTTACACATTGAACTCTATTTATTTTTATTTGCAGATTGGAAGTAACCCTTCGTTTTTTGGCTACTGGAGATTCATATAGATCTTTAATGTATGCTACACGCATACATGAATCAACTATATCACGATTTATACCAGATGTTTGTAAAGCTATCTACATGCATCTTCGTGAGGAATATATTAAGGTAAATAGATGGCAATGTCTGCATTAAATAATCAATTAAATTTTTAGACTCCATCTACTGTAGAGCAATGGACAGATATTGCAAAGGAATTTAATAGATTATGGCAATTTCCTCATTGCTTAGGAGCTCTTGATGGCCGACATATAACATTTAGACCTCCACGTTCGGATGGTTCATACTATTATAATTATAAAGGGGATCACAGTATTGTTCTTTTGGGAATGGCTGATGCAACATACAAATTCACATATGTAAATGTAGGAGTGAATGGACGAATAAGTGATGGCGGAGTTTTTCGAGAAAGTGAATTATCAAAAGCTCTTGTAAATAATAGCTTAAACTTTCCACCATCCGAAGCTTTACCGGAACGAACACTAAACGTTCCTTATATAATAGTAGCAGATGATGCATTTCCCCTTTCTGATAGAATTCTTAAACCATATCCACAAAGAGGATTATCTCACGACTGCAGAGTTTTTAATTACAGGCTCTCACGTGCCAGAAGAATAATAGAGAATTCATTTGGCATTCTAGCTAATAGGTTCAGAGTTTTACTTAACCCCATTACCCTTCGAGCTGAAAAGGTAGAAACTATTACATTGGCTTGTATTGCACTCCACAATTTCCTTATCACAGAGAATGGTGCTTTTTACACAAACTCGGACTTGAATGAACTTGAAAGCACAAAATTACAAGTTCTTGGGAAGCAAGGAGGAAATAGATCAACCAATGATGCACAAGTAATACGTAATGAATTTAAAGAATATTTTTGTTCACCTGCAGGAAGTGTAGATTGGCAAGAAACAGCAATTTTACGTAATAATTTATGAATCAGTCAATTGTTACATTACATTACATAGAGAAACATATTTATTGTATACGGGACCGTTTCCGCGCATTAAAAAGTAAATTTATAATATCGTTTTCTGTTTCTTCTTTGATATCCTCAGGAAGCTGCTGTAATTTGCTATCCACAAATTTCGCAAATACAGAAACAGAGGCTTCCTGCACCGTAGCAGGTCTGCTGCTTAATACTGCAGTTATTTGTTGCATGGCTTTAGACGTACTGTTCAACACCTCTTCATCGAGCGTTTTAGTTTTCTTTGAGGAATGACCAACTGATTTTAATTTTGGTGTAGATGGTACGGTGCTGTCTCGCGAGTCGTCCTCGATGGTATGTGCATTGTCGATATACGCTACTTCAACAGTATCCAGCTGCGTATATTCTTTTATAATTTCCGCCTTTAAAAATAGAAAATTAAATAGTTTTAAAAAGCATAAACAAGAAATCTTCAACTAGTGACTAGCGAGTACTGATTTTTGTAATAGTTGAGTAATTACTACATTCAAAACTATCTTTAATATGCATTTCTTACAGAAGAATTGTCCACTTCGATGGTATCTATTGCCTTCCGTGGAATTACATGTTCAAGTATAAATATCATTGCATCATAGTACCATATGCTTGGTTTATAAACCTGTAATAATTTATTGCATTAATTAAACAGATCAGAGTGTACATACATAGTGCATCGAGCTGGCTAAATAACTTATTGCTTGGTTTCTAAAATTCTGAAATGGAATCCAAGCAATAATCTATTTGCTTCCATCGCAAAACTTACTTCTTCTTCGCCCATTCCACTGTGGTGGGAGGCTTGGTACTTCCGATGCTCTGCCAAGAAATTCGTACGAATAGCATTGAATTTTAATTTTAATTCAGAGATGGTAGTGTTCGGTCTAATTTTTTTTAATTCAGCCTCAACGTACTGCAGGGCAGCACACCTCGCATGCTTATTTTTATAATCCTTGGATTTCACTGCGTATAAACATGGGTGTAATTTATACAAGTCTATCAATAACGCAACCTGATCCCGGCTCCAAGACATTTTCAACGAAGTAAAGAATAGTATTTAAATATAATACACAAACCACGGATCCGTGACACAAACACACACAAAACGTCAACAAACAAACTATGGCAACGTCAAACCTTGCGCATTTTTAGTACAGGAAAATAGAACATGTTTTAATTTCTGGCATACTAAATAATTTTGTATACAATTTTGTATACAATGTTTGTATGCTACGGTACATAAAATCTTGTAATAAAAACCGTACCAAATTTTGTACTAAATTTTGCATCGTGTCAAACGGGCTTAAAAGAAATAGGTAGTTAAAATACTCGAAGAAATGGATGGTGTTTTAACTAAAATGCAAACGAATAGTTCTAACGAAGAAACTAACGAGGAAATTAAAAATATCGCTGCTACTGCTAAAGATTCCCTATTACCATTAAAATCCAGGCATTTATACGAAGAAACATATAATGCGTATCGTAAATGGTGTTCTAATAAGAAAATTAAAACTTGTGAAGACAGCATCTTAGCGTATTTTAACAGCGATCTTTCCCGGTATAAAAGTTCATCGCTATGGAGTAAATATTCGATGCTACGATTGACTATAAATCTACGTGAGGGAGTTGACATTATAGTCCTTACGCTAGGTCGGTTTTGCTAGCAAATCGATGTCGACACAGTTTCTCTTCAGAAACTGTTAGGGGACATCCTAGAGAGTACCCCGATGTAAGGTGGACATCCGGAAAATTGAGCAATCAGCCGCCATATTGGAAAATGTGAAAATGTGAAAAAAGTGTTTATCTCACGAACGAGTGGTCCGATTGTCACAAACTTTTTTTTGTTTTGTAGCTTATTTAATTGTTATTAATTTATATGCTGAGCGCAAATTAAATTCTGGACGTAAATAATTGAAAAAGGGCTCTAACTGAACCCCTGAAACGTACACAATTTTAAAACGCTTCCACTTTATTGAAACACACGGATTTCCTAAAAGTTATATGTATCATTGTAACCGCCATCATTAGTAGATCAAAATGTTTTTTTAAAGTGCTTGAATAATGCACTAGATGCCGAGATATTAATTATTTTATAATATTACGGCATGTGCGATGTCCAGAGTAAGGGCAGTCGCGGCTGCTTGCGGGGGTAAGGGACGAAGGTCCCCACCAGGTTACAATAGCTGCAACTTGCAATCTATCTCGAAATAGGTGCAATTTGTTGTATTTGGTTTCTAATACTTACATTATTTGTTAATTTTCCAATAACAATGAGTGCACCTATTACTTTGACAAGTAACTGTGAATTTTTTGATGATCATAAATGTATATTTAGTCAAAAATATACAATGAGCGACTTTCAAGTACCGAACATGGCAAAAGAAGAATGAGAGATATTGCTGCAATAAAAGGAAAACATAATGTAATCAATAAACATTTGAAACTATTAGACGCCAATAATTCCCCTTTTGTATATCGCTCGAGAAATCTATGCTGTAAAACGTTTACTTACTGAAAAAATATACCTATACATAAAATAATAAACACAAAAATCAACAATTGAACAATCCGGGTACCAGTACATGTGTCTATTTACTATTAGAAGTTAAACACTATAAAACCAAATTGTATAATATGTAACAACAACAAATGAAGGGAAATGCCGTACAGTACCAGATTTGCGAAAAAAAGAGTGCCACATGCCACTTACTTTTTAGAGGCTACAAGTTACTTTGAAGATTCTGTTTTTTCGCGTACAACTTTATTAAAATCTGTAGAAGATGTATTTGGACAAGACATTTATGTTCGTAATTCGTAAAGATTGTTTATGCAAATATATAATCAAATACGAACGCGCGGCTGCAAATGATAACAAAATCAAAATTGAATCTGTTTGCCAAGATGTGAATTCAGGTGAAAGGGTTATGATGCTTTAACAAATATTCGAGAAGATATAAATAAAGCACTACCTGCCGAGAAACATTTACCTAATCACTTGGTAGGTAAAGTCAATCTTACACCAAATTTCATTTTGATTTCGTCATCAATTGCAACTGCGTGTTCATATTTGATTATATATTTGCGCAAACAATCTTTATGACCATAAATGTCTTGTCCAAATACATCTTCTACAGACTTTAATAAAGGTGTACGCGAAAAAACAGAATCTTCAAAGTAACTTGTAGCCTCTAAAAAGTAAGTGAGTTTTTCGCAAATCTGGCATTTCCCTTCATTTTTATGTTATTACCTATATTATACAATTTGGTTTTATAGTGTTTAACTTCTAATAGACACATGTACTGGTACTCGGATTGTTCGATTGTTGATTTTTGTGTTCATTATTTTATGTTACGTATATTTTTTCAGTAGTAAACGTTTTACAGCATAGATTTCTCGAGCGATATACAAAAGGGGAATTATTGGCGTCTAATAGTTTCAAATGTTTATTGATTACATTATGTTTTCCTTTTATTGCAGCAATATCTCTCATTCTTCTTTTGTCATGTTCGGTACTTGAAAGTCGCTCATTGTATATTTTTGACTAAATATACATTTATGATCATCAAAAAATTCACAGTTACTTGTCAAAGTAATAGGTGCACTCATTGTTATTGGAAAATTAACAAATAATGTAAGTATTAGAAACCAAATACAACAAATTGCACCTATTTCGAGATAGATTGCAAGTTGCAGCTATTGTAACCTGGTGGGGACCTTCGTCCCTTACCCCCGCAAGCAGCCGCGACTGCCCTTACTCTGGACATCGCACATGCCGTAATATTATAAAATAATTAATATCTCGGCATCTAGTGCATTATTCAAGCACTTTAAAAAAATATTCTGATCTACTAATGATGGCGGTTACAATGATACATATAACTTTTAGGAAATCCGTGTGTTTCAATAAAGTGGAAGCGTTTTAAAATTGTGTACGTTTCAGGGGTTCAGTTAGAGCCCTTTTTCAATTATTTACGTCCAGAATTTAATTTGCGCTCAGCATATAAATTAATAACAATTAAATAAGCTACAAAACAAAAAAAAGTTTGTGACAATCGGACCACTCGTTCGTGAGATAAACACTTTTTTCACATTTTCACATTTTCCAATATGGCGGCTGATTGCTCAATTTTCCGGATGTCCACCTTACATCGGGGTACTCTCTAGGATGTCCCCTAACAGTTTCTGAAGAGAAACTGTGTCGACATCGATTTGCTAGCAAAACCGACCTAGCGTACGGACTATTAGTAAATTTCCAAGTGTCATTCCTTTTTTGAAACGAAAAGGAGAAGGATATAAACCTAAAAAGTCCCTTACATTGACTAAGGATCATATAGACGAATTTTTGATTAAAGCTGACAATAAGGAACATTTATTTAACAAGGTATGAATGTTTTACTTAATGACGTTTTGTTTTGAACATCTAATACCTAGTAAAAACATAATTTGTTGTAGGTTGTCCTCATATTTGGTGTGGCTGGTGCCTGCAGACGTCAAGAATTAGTGACGTTATTGACAACATGTGTTGAAGATTGTAAAACACATTTTTTAGTTAAACTTGAAGACACCAAAACCAAAGCAGATCGGTCTTTTATAATAGTTCCAGGTAAACTTGAAAATATTAATCTACTTGAACTTGTTAGAGGATACATGGCACTTCGACCAACCAGGACACCACACAAAAGGTTTTTTATCAATTACATTAAAGAAAAATGTACTGTTCAGCCCGTCGGAATACACAAAATCGGTAATGTGGCAGCTGTGGTTGCCAAATGTTTAGGTGTAGAAAATCCTTCTTCATATACGGGTCATTGCTTTAGGCGCACCTCAGCTACCCTTCTAGCAAATGCAGGAGCCAATATGGAGGGAATAAAAAGACATGGGGGTTGGCGCTCATCTACAGTGGCGGAGGGCTATATTGATGATTGTGAAAATACCAAAATTAGCGTTGCAAAGAAGATCCTAGGCGAGGTATCTGGTGAAGAACCTTCTACTTCCAGCGTCTCTGTAGTGGGTCAAGAAAACTCAAGAATTTCGGAAGTAACAAGAAAAAGCAACGAAATTGTAGGGATAAATATTTCTAGTAACAATCATTGTGTTATAAATATTAACAACCATTATTATAACAATCAGGTATAGTATACATATTTGTTATATTTAGTTAAAATGTATTTAGGTACTTACAATGTAATAAATTTAAATGGATTTATTCTGACATTTATTTTGACATTGACAGATAACGTACAGGTAGTACTTTATAGTACTAGTAAAATAAAGTAACTTTATTTTACTAGTACTATAAAGAACTACTTTATGACCGCAAAACTATGTCATAAACAGTACTTTATAATGCAGTCGTACATAAATAAATATAGGTAGCACATTTAATTTTATTATTAGAGCCATTTAAAGCGCAATCATTTTACTTTTCAATTAATGCCATTAGCCCCATTACCATTTCTGTAAGTTGAATCGGCGAGCAGGAATCAGCAAAAACGTTCAATACAGTGTTAAATCCCTATGTACACCTTTGAGATCGGCCACCGGGTATATATGGGAAGTAGCAACCTATATATACACGCGTTGCCATAAATTTAAATAGGTTTTGAGGCAACCTGAGCTGCCGCAAAGAGATCAATATTAACGCATGATAGGTCTGTATGTATGTTTCCTTATATTTGACGTATCTATAAAACGGAATGATATCGGGGTTTATTTTTAAAACGATGTGTAAGGTGCCACAAGTTAATTTATTTCATACTGCATCGTAACACCCATGTTTAAGTTAACGATTTGAGTCCGGTAAATAAGACTTTACGGTATCAGGTCCGGTAAAAACTTTTACCGGACTCAAATGAAATAAATCGATAATCAAACTATTTATTACTAAAAAACTACAAAATTAATAAATATGACAATTAAAAAGAAACTAAATATTAAAATTGACATTAATTGTGCAATAGATTTACTAAGAACTTCGTCAAAAATGTTATAATTTTCTCCCGTTTTGACAAGACAAACAGTCAAAAAACAAACACTTCCATTTCATAGATGTCCATATTATGAATTCAAATTTTTATTTTTAATTTTTTCAATTTTAAACAAAGATTTAGTGCCTGCAGTATGAAATAAAACGCATTACGACATACGTCCGGTAAACTCTTACAGTAACTCGTCTCAAAATTCCTGACTCGGCTCCTTCGTCGCCTCGTCCTTAAACATTTCGACTCGTTACTGTAAAACTGAGTTTACCGTACTTATAACGTAAATTACTATTACCGTTCTAAGTTTGCACACTCGCAGTTATGGCAACTTAACTATAAATGCGTGGTGGCGCCATCTACGCGATTTGTTCTTAGCATGTACATAGTTGCCAAATTTTTGCTCGCTGGAACATGCGTACGCATATTATTTAGCAGATGATTTTCTTCTCTCATCCAATTTTATTTCATAACCCTTTAGTTCGGACTTTTTATTGGTAATACTTATCTTACTACGAAGGCGCAGAAGGGACACTTTATTTATTGTTTTACTTAACTCGGAATTAAGTTAATTCCGTGTTACTTAACGCAGAATTAACTTGTGCTTGATTAATAATATACAAAATAAATAAAGTGTCCCTTCTGCTCCTTCGTATCTTTCAGTAACACACCTTTTATTTACAAAATAACTTAAATAGCGCTAATTGTTAAAAAGTAGCACGTTTTGATCAGTAAGTAAAGTCTGTTTTTCTTTAAAAATCCACCAATCTTGCAATTTCTCTCGAAAGTATGTTTGGCAACGCTGCTGGTGAAGTTTTTTAGTAATTTTTAAAGTAGGGCATAAAGTAGGGTTAGGACTAATAAATTTAATGGTTAATTTTGACAAGTGCTTTTCACAAGAAGTATTTTCATATATTTTGTTAAATATTGTTGATTTATGTGGATATATGCTGAGTTTCAGCTGCCATAATTGAACTTTTGTACATGTAAGTTAAAATGGAACGTTACAGTTTATTAAATAATTTCCCATTGCAGTTTTCTATGGCAGTTTTGTTGGAATAAAATGTATTGGAGGTCTCTCCAAACCAGAGGTAACTTAACCTCTTTGTCAGGTGTTTTGTGTTCCAAACGGACAGAATGACATATGGGGCATTGTCAAAAATAATAACAGTTTTAAAACCATCAGATGGTAGAGCTGGAATTAATTGATTGATCCACTTTTTAAATAGCTGACTATTCATCGTTTTGTGATAATCCCGATCATTGTTTCTGGGTCTTACAAGCAAACTACATCCATTTAAGAAACCTCAATACACCCAGGATGGATCACTGTAAACCTGCTTTCCTTAATTTCTAATCTTTCTTGGGTCCAAGATTTAGTAGCAGAATCGTTTTTGTAAATCGGGGTTTCATCAATAAAAATAAATCTTATAGTAGAGTACCTAGTCTTCTTTATGTTTTAATTAACATTTTAAATAATTTAAATTTGAAATGTAGTGATGCGCACGCATAAATTGACAGAACATTTTGATTGATCTTTGAATCAATGTTACCATATATTGACAAAAATTACTAAAAATTTCAATTTTTTTATTATACAACAACAGGTGATGGATCTTTAAAAAAAACGGACTTTAGCTACTAGGTAGTGCACCTACTACGTACGTCATGGACAGAAGTAATGTCACTCGGAACCTAACGCTTATACAACTTCGTTACATCTTTAACGAGTTACAGTAAGCTGCGACACGCGTTTTCTTGCTACCTGCGTTATTTGGGACCAGGCCGGCTTTAGGCTTCTTTATTGGAAATATATTTATTGCAGATTCAAGTATAAAAACCATGAATACCAGTTGTCGTACTTGTAGCGTTAAAGAGCTGTACGAGAATCGATATTTCTTATTTGTTTGTTTCATTTGCATCTGTTAATCGCTTTAAGGTTAATAGTGGAATTTCGTCGATTATGTAAATTGCGAAATACTGTATAAAAATTTGAGTCAACGAAAATCGGAAAAACAATTTCATCCTAGGTATACTAAGATTTAATTTCTATTTATCGGATAATGTAATTTATCGAGTTGTGATTGGAGCAAAGTTACAGGCTTTAGAATTGAAACGTGATTTTATTAGTTTTTTAATTATAAATGTATCTTCTATGTTATATCTGCACTACGGCGGGCACCAACTGCTAAGGTCATATACAGGGTGTTAATACTAAGTCGTTACACCCGAAAATGGCAGTTAGAACAAACATAACTTTATTGAGTTTCAATTTTTGATTTGGGGCCCCTATTCGTAGTTATTGGATTTCTTTTGTTTTTTTAGCAATCGTAATAACTCCCTCATTTTAGGAAATATTTCAAAAAATGAATGGTTTTCAAAATGAGCTTTCGGTTCTCTACAACATTTGTATTTACAGTTATTTTATATTTTTTTAAATACCAAAATGGCGCCCGATCAAAAATTTCAAATCACAATATTTTGATAACCACCCCATAGATTTTTCAAAAGAAAATTGTTTCAAAATTCTCAAACTATCTATAGATTCTTCGATCTTCCTGTGCATTGCGCCTTGCCTCCCCAAAAACCAAAAGCATGTCAAGAAGTTCACTGTAATTTAAATAAAGACCTCTTTTTTGCGTAGATAGAAAAAAATATATTAGACAAATGTTGTAGTAGATAGTTTGAGGATTTTATTTTCAAAAATCTATGTGGTGGTTATTAAAATATTGTGATTTGAAATGTTTGATCGGCCGCCATTTTGTTATTTGAAACAATATAAAATAACTGTAAATACAAATGTTGCAGAGCCGAAAGCTCATTTTGAAAACCATTCGTTTTTTGAAATATTTCTTAAATCACGTATCTCTCCACTAAATATAATTGAATAGGGGAAGTGGTACTAAAATGTGATACTTAATTTTTGAAAATGTCCAAAAGCTAAACTAAACTGCAAAATGTTTTGAAATCCATAAAAAAACATCAATTGATTATTACCTCACCAGTATGTCACGAAACCAATAAAAAATTAAAAAAAGTTAATGAACAAAAATTATGAAAAATGATATGCAATTTCCCATTTTACCTACCTTAGTTTTTTTATTATAGCCAAAAAAAGGAGAAAAATGGCTATTTTGTTTTTTGGGCATAAGTTGGTTTTGTTCTTAAAAATTTTTCAAATCTGTTAAAACTTTCTTGAAGCAACTTTTTAGCTGCAATACCGAATCATCCTCAGGTTTGTTTTTTTCTTATAGGCGGTAGGTATATTGGATTTTTGGAGTGTTTGATAGTGCTTTCAATGGTGCATGACATAATGACTTTCGACTGCCGAAACTTGCTATTATTTACAGAAATGTCTTCTAAGTAGTCCTGAAAACTGAGTCCTCAAAAAATTAAGATACCGTTCTCACTATCAGTTACTATTTCTGTAAATAACAGCAGTTTTCGGCAGTCGAAAGTCATCATGTTATACATCGTTGAAAGCACCATCAAAAACTCCGATGCTGTAAAAATCCAATATGCCACCCATAAGAAAAAACAAACCTGAGGATGATTCCGTAAAACCGAAACGGGATAGAAAAATTTTGATTGCATTGCGGTATTGCAGCTAAAAAGTTTTAACAGATTTGAAAAAAATTTAATAACAACTAACTTATAGCCAATAAACAAAATTGTCATTTTTCTGTTTTTTGGTCATAATAAAAAAACTAAGATAGATAGGTTAAATTTCTTTTTTAATTATTGATCAGAACTATATGGCGCAACTTGCCCCAATTTAATCGTCTTCCTATCACTTACAGTTTCCGAGATCCCAATGCTGAGCCTCGAATTTGAATAACCCTGTGTACTATTTATATGTAATGTTTTTTGAGATTTCGACTTGTGTAAGTTCTTATTAATCGCATTTGACACCAATACAGAATTATTATTATTAGTATAAATGTAAATACAGAAGTTATGTAGTAGCCTTCCTTGTTCGTCCTAACCACGGCCAGGATGTAAACAAACGTGATAATTTCTAAAACGTCATCGTTATGCAGCGCTGTGATTGGTAGTTGCAGCGAGAAGATTTCATCCCTTTAATATAGGAGTAGTTAACGTTCGATTAGTGCATTAATTGCAGTTGGATTTGTCGTCATCTGTGTATGGTAACTGGTGTTTTAGTATTTTTGCGTGCATTTTTATTTATTTAAAATGGAATTAATTGTCGCCCAGTGAAACTGTTCTTTGCAGCTATCATTTAAACTACCGCGGGTGCTAGTATACGTAAGATACGCATCACTGCAAACGTACACTAGAACCGAACACGTGGTTTTGTTTACATCCAGCCCGTGGTTAGGATGAACCAAGGTTTATGAGGATGAACGACATTTAATACATACAGGGTGTTTCTTAAATGGCGGACACGGAGCACAGTACGACATTCCCCTCCAGATACTGATTGGCAAAATATAATACTTAGGTACAAAAATGCGGATGCCCGTTCTTCATTAGTTTCAGAATTATTCTCAGTCAAAGAATGAGATTCAATTCCTTTATGCTTTGGAAAAACGGATAAATTTTAACCGTTCTACATTCTTCATCAATCAATAATATTGTGTCTTAATAAATTTGGAATTTTTTATACGCTTATTCTGAAGACGGACTTTTCAATGTAGGGCAAAATCGCTTATACTTTTTCAACTCAGTTTTAACGAGAATCGCGTAGCGGTCTGCGTGTCCGCCATTTAAGAAACACCCTGTATTTCTTACATGAGGCCGGGTAAATGGGTGGCCCCGCTCTCAAGCTGGCCTTGTCCAAAGATGAAGTAGCAAATTGTTTGTAACTTCTTGAGAAGGCTTCCAAGTGTAAGTGCTTAGTATAGTTCATATTTTGGTGTATACGGTAATGGTAGAGATACAGTCATTCTTGTGTCGAGTCCCGGGTCCGGCCCTGTCTAAAGTTGTGAAGTAATTGGCGCCAACTAATTAAATATCGGAATTAGAATTTAGAATTACGATAAAAAGCGCTGTAATGTAACAAAGGAGATATTAGTTATCAATATCGAATTGTCTGGAGACATTTAAACAAATAATTACAATATCATTTATTATTTAAATGCATGCCAATGATCGCATAAATGCGCATGTGGTATAGCCGTTGTCAGCTGATAGCACGTACCTATAAAGTCCTCCGTTTTCAACCTCGCTCTTGTGTTTATCGAGTTCGCTTGAGAAGTTGAAGTTCGCGTGTTTGTTATCAACATTTATTTTACCAAAAAGGAAATAAAATGGCACACCGTGACAAGGCTTCTCTTCAATTGAAGGATTGGAAAGCACAGAATAAGGTATTTTATATGCGAAAATTTGTTATTTATGTTTACATACTATAATAAAATAGGGTTATGTCCTTATCTATTATTTTTGTTACTAATACAGTAGTATATAAATCTATAACTATAAATCGAAATACACTTATTGTAGAAAAAAATAACCGGTTTCTTTATTAGTTTTGTAAAAAATTTTCAAGTACTTTTCTCTAACCAAAACTAGAATTTTAAAGAGTTTGAACTAAATTTCTGTGTCGACTTTTAAGATTATTTAGAACATCTTTATATTTTTAAAGAATGTTGATATCTTTAACACTGCGTTTATATTAACAGATTTTTAGGTATACTAATCGATATAATTATATTTTTTATCTATTTATCACGAAAACAGAATAAAAGATATGATTAAAAATTGTTTACAGTAAGAGAATATCTAAAGTTCAATGATATATTGACCTTGATTATTCTTTATCGACCAATAACAAATAAATAAAAGTGATGAGACCGGTTAGTTGACTGTCGTCAAGTATAATGTCTAAGTTTGCTAGGAGTTTGTTACAAACTCTAATTAAAATTTTTATACCAATTTCCAAAAGCAACGAACAGGAAAAGGAAGACTTTAGATAAGATATTATCACCAGTTTGTAGGTATTTTTACACATACAATCTAACATTAGTTTTTTCCAGCTTAATAATATTCGTTGTTAAACTGGCTAAAAGCACAATCTGCAAAGTTCTAAATAAATGCCGGTTCGTTTCTTCTGATTTCTTTTCCAGGATGAAATAAATTTTCAAAGTGGAGCCTTGGAGTACATTCCTGATATAACATTGTAGCATATGTACCATCTGTATAATAATAATACGCTTCATCTTTATAGTAAATTTTTTGATTTTATTCGGAATTTTTCTAAAAGATAAGAACCACGAGCCATATTCAGCACAACCAAATACGTATTAATTTGAATAAATTTAAAGTTTCGAAATTTTATATGTAGTATTTAGTAGGTATGCTATTATTTTCCTTTAAAAAGTAGGAGTAAAGATGTAAAATAGTACTTGATTAAATTATCTATCACAGTCTAGTGATATCGCTACAGGGTGTCTTAAAAAAATATTCATATTTTTCTGACCACCCCATAGATTTATAAAATAAAAAATTTATAACATTCTTAATCTGTGTACTACATTTGTCAAAACATTTTTTTCGGTCTACGCAAAAAAAGGTCTTTATTCAATTACAGAGGATTAAGTGTAAGTTTTATTAACAAACTAAAAAAACAATTTAAATCGAAATAGCTTTCTGCCGGTTTTTATAAATTCAAAACTACTATGATTTGAATTGACTTTTTAGTTCGTCGATACTTTACGTTTACACTCCTCTGTAATTAAATAAAGACCTTTTTTTTAAAGTTTGAAAGAAATGTTATGTTGCAGTAGATAGCTTAAAAGGGTTTTATAAATTTTTTATATTTAAAAATTTATGGGGCGGTCAGATAAACATCGGAAAAACATGATTTGATATTTTTGATCGTCTGCCATTTTATTATTTGAAAAAATATAAAATAACTGAAAATGCAAATGTTGTACATACCGACAGCTAGTTTTGAAAACTTTTGTTTTAATGAGTTCTAACTGCCATTTTCGGTTGTAATGACTTATAGTATTAACATCTTGTATATAAGTACGGCTAGTAAGGGTATCGTAAACGTTAAAGTTGACAATATCTAATTGTATAGTAGACGTGTGGATTAGACTTTGTTCTATTTTTCCACTATTTTTATGAATTACATAAAAATCCACTCTATGAATCGTAATCGTAAAATCGTTTCTTTCATAGTGAATAAATGCAGCTTCGAAACGGATTTGTAATCAGAAATGTTAAAGTTATCTATTGAGTGTATAAGTAAATAATAATTTGATAATAATTTTCGAATAAAAAAATTTCCATTTATATTTAGTTGTTATCTGCTTGTTGTCATATATTTACTCATTTTGAAAACCATATTATATTTTATGCAAGTCATGTAGTGTTTTTCTATACTGCGCCGCGTCTATTCACTAATACATTAAAATTCAGCATACTAATATAGCAAGTTGTAAATAAAAATGGAACATCCTTGAAGTTAAAGGTCGCGCGTTGCAAAGTTCAATAAATAATTTGTTCTAGAGTTTTAATGCAGTTATTTAAAAACTTTTTTAAATCAATGTCTATTAACGACATTCTAAATTTCACTTATTACCGATAAGTGTTTGTCGGGTGTTTGTGATATGTTTTTAACGACCACCTTTTTTGTCCACGTAAACCTTGGGTGTGTATCCTACTCATAAATATAAGACAAAAAAGTGGAGGTGCTCCTGAACTTTCCCATACTAAAAATAAGCATTTTGTCTTTGGTATTCAACAGTATAGTTCGCGAGGCAGACGCTGGAAATCATTTGACTGCGTAGCGAGAAAAACGAGACTACGGGTTCGATATGTACAGAAGAAAGACACGCATCTATCTGTAGTAACCGGCTTGAAATTATAGCGGGCGAAGCCGGACGATCGCTACCGACCGACGATCCGTTTCTGTCAGAGTCCAGCCTAAATCTTCAAAATTTACCTAACGCGGTTAAAATTTACGATATCCTAATCAACCGTACATTTTAGCCATATGAACCTTATACTATGTGATAGACAATTAAATTTTGCATTCAATTATATAATAATATATAGGGTGTTTCATTTAAAATAACAAAGTTGCTTATTGTACTGTGGAAAGGAAACACCCTGTATAGCCTATACGTATAATATAAATTTAGGACAATGTAAATACAATGCTGAACAACTTTTATATTTGAACTTTTTTCATATTTTTGCTAATAAAGGAGCTGTAGGAGCATTAATCTCTCGATTTTTAAAACCTCGTAGAGGGCGCCACAGAGAAATTCTAGCATTAATGAAAAAACCAAAATGTACCTGACACCAAACTGCATAAGTGTAGAAAATTTTAACAAAATCGTGTTGCCAGTTTTTTCGTAATAATTTTTCAAAAATATCAAAATTTTTGGAAGAGCACCCATAGCGACCATTTTTGGATTTACTAAATAAATTTTTCTTCATAGTATAGTACCGCCAAATGGCTTTCAAACAAGTTGTTGAACCTGATCAGATAATAACTGGTTTTTGAGTTGTGGGGCGTTAAAGTAACAATTTTGAAAAATTCATAGCGGCCACCAGGCGGGTTGCGGACAATTCGCCCCCCACAATTCGCCCCCGGACGATTCGCCCCCGGAAAGGAATTAAAAGTTGTGAAATGGCCTGCTCAATCACCTGGTTTGTCCCCTTTAGATTTTGGGGAAACCTCAAAACTAAAATCTATAAGAACAGGATTAACAATAGGGAGGAATTAAGAAGAAACATTTTACATACATTTGCTATAATTCCAGGCAGAGATATTCAAAGAGCTATAAACAATATTAGAAAAAAGCAAATCTTTGTATACGTGAGAAGTGCCTCTAGCTTGAACATCTTCTGTAATCAGTTAATAGTTCCTATTACTAATACTACAATGTTATAATAAAAAACGGTAGATAGGTTACATTTCTTCTTTAAGATTAAGATAAGTATTTATCAGCATTGTGCAATAGTGAGCCTCGAATTTAAACAACCCTTTTCATAATTCGAGAAGTTTTTCCATGGCAATTTATTTAAATATATTATTTCTGTAAATAACAGATTTCGGCAGTCGAAAGTCATCATGTCATACATCATTGGAAGAACCATCAAAAACTCTATCCGATCCTATAAAAATGCAATATACCGCCCATAAGAAAAAACAAACCTGAGGATGATTCCGTAAAACTGAAACGGGGTAGAAAATTTTTGATATCACTACGGTATTTCAGCTAAAAAGTTGCTTGAAGAAAGTTTTAACAGATTTGAAAAAATTTTAATAACAACCAACTTATGCCCAAAATCACCCAAAATACAAAAATGTAATTTTTATGTTTTTTGGCCATAATAAAAAAAACTAAGGTAGCTAGGTTATATTTCTTTTTTAATTATTGATCACCACTATACTATAGCGCAACTTTGCCCCAATTTAACCGTCTTCCTATCTCTTACGGTTTCCGAGATCCCAATGGTGAGCCTCGAATTTGAATAACCCCGTATACGTTTATAATATATCTTTAATTATTATCTTTAAGTTTAACAATTTAAAAGAAGTTAAGTCCATTTAACGTCTTTAACTAACAAAATTTAACTAATTCGTAAAAGTTCAATTTTAATTTAAACTATTTGTAAGTTTTGTTACAAAATATATGGGTGGTCTCTCTAATTTTTTTTAATTCTTTTCCGGGGGCGAATCATCCGGGGACGAATTATCCGCGGGGTGAATCGTCCGGGGACGAATCGTCCGGGGGCGAATTATCCGCTGGGGCGAATCATCCGGGGGCGAATCGTCCGGGGGCGAATCGTCCGGGGGCGAATTATCCTAGAAGCATTTTGAAGTTAGAGAGTCCGATACTCGATAGAAAACTGTTTCTCTCAAAATTCTGGTCTTCTTTCATATCTGCTACTAATAGTTTCAAAATTCTGCTTCTGAAAAGAATGCTACCAAAAAAACATGTCTAACTTTCGCTTCCGGTTGAATTTTTGATATACCCATTCATTTCAAATTTCATCTAAATCGCTTCACTAGTTTTTGCGTTAGAGTCGTCACATACACACACACCCACACAGAGAGAGTCCGGTAAAAAATTGTTTCCCTTGGATTATGGTCTTCTTTCATATTCGCTACTCAGATTTTGCCCAAAAAACCCAAAAGGCTTTATTCGATTTTTGTTTTATTTCAAGAGACAGGGTCTTCCAAATTCCAATATTTACACTTTTCCAGGACGCCGAATTGGCCGCAGTGGTGGTCCTATTACGTGGCCACCAAGGTCGCCAGACTTTACATCATTAGACTTTGGTTGTGGACCGCGACGGCGAATCAATCGTCTGGGAAAAGTTTAAATATTGCAACTTTGAAGACACAGTATTTTGAAATAAACTAAAAACCGAGTAACAATTTTTGGGTTTTTTGTCTTATATTTACGTTTTGAACCAGTCGTTTATTAGTTTCCTCCTGACTCGCCGTGTATAATTTTGTTGCAATTTGTACACCAATAAAACTAATTAACCAACCTTGACGGAATAGCTTTTAAATTTAACCATGCAGACGAAAATGACTTAATGAATGTAATTCATCAAGTCTATCAAATTTTGGGTTTTTTTACTTTTTGTTTGAATGCTGTAATTAAATACATAAAAACGAATAGAATTTTTAAGAAGTGATCAAGTTCCATAAAAAATAAACTGGTATTTCTCTCTGACGGTTTTCTGCTTGGTTTTTTTACCAGTTCCGGATGTTACAACAACTACGTTAAATACCCATTCAATGCAAATCTCCACAACATCAAATCCTTCTCTACACGCCAACAAGACAGCCTGATGGAGTTTTATCATAATAATAAGTATGGTATTCAAAGATTGTTGGCAGCCAGATTTTGCGCAATACGTAGTCTGATTACACAGATCTAGCACACAGTCATTCATGCTAACAAGCATTTTCTTCTCGATTATCTTCGTTATTGTTGAATACATGGTATTGACGTTGCATCTTCCTCCTTGCTTAGCTGTGGCTATGATTTTACTTCCCGCCGTTTTGTCATTATAGTTTGCTGTTATGATTTATAATCTCATCTGTTTCGTGCCAAGTTGCACTACTTCAGTGTTCAGTGTCTTATTGATAGTTCTGGACTGTTCCGTATGAACCCATGGGATGCGATGTTTAGCATTCGCGACTACTAGTATTACCTGTGACCAGATATCTTCATCTAGTAGACACAGTATTGTATTCGTAGTAAATCTTTCACTGGCCCGTTCGCGATCAGGATTTGATATTATTTCACACATGAATTACGATCCAACTAATTCGCTCGCAATTGTCCATTTTTCATTACAGATGTCACTTCAGATATAGTTCGGCCATTGATATTCTGAAACCCCTAGAGTATGGCTCAAAATTGGTAATGGATACCTCACACTTTTTAGGATTTGACCAGCGCAGCGGTTGGTCCAGTAGGTAGATGCCAACTCTGTTCTTTCTACCCGATTTCTAACCAATTTAAATATTACCCTTAACCTCCCTTAAGAAGCTTTCAGAATATCGATGGGCGAACTATATTATAATACTCAGTTTCAGTAGGCGTACTAGTATCACCCCAGAGTGCTTCGAAAGACTCCCATACTAGTACTACGTTTATCCGAATTTTCTCCAAAGCTTCGAGTGTTGCTTCATTGTTACACATGATCTAGATTTTGTCTATTTCTGTGTTAATTGTCGTATCTTCTTTCCTCCTGGCTCATGTCAGGTATTTCCTATCTTGTTTTTCGCAAGGAAAATTGTTGACTCTGTCTGTGGGATGCGTGTTCAGTTTGTATTACGTAATGTTTTTCCACTGTACATCGAAAATTGCAATATAGTCTTCGTCGTGAGGCAGAACAAGTACATACGCCAGTCTACAACGAATTTTTCTAATAATATTAGAGGGTGGGAGAGAAAATTCCATAACTAACTCTGAATATTGAAACTTTTAAAATCGAAGGTTATTGTTCATATCATGAGGGTTCATCGCAAACGTCGTTGCGTGATCATAAAAATTCAATTCTGCATTAAAAACTATTGATCGGTATTTTCTCATGTGTAGGTACCTACCTACATTCAATAATTCAATTCATCTACAGTATTCAACCACCAAATAATATTAAATAACTGCTATGACGGTTAGAATATTAAAAATCTAATAAATATAATTTTTCAGCATGATTTCTATTCCGGAAATTAAATACAATTTTATACATTTTTTCGATTCCTTTTGAAACATACAACTACAATAGTACAATGTGCTCAGATGTTAAGTAAATGACAATGAAATAAAAATAATAGAACTAAGTTGACATTTAAATTCCAGAGGAACCGCCATCCAAAAACTTTTTGATCATGTAATATCAATATTGTAAACTAAGTAGGTATACAGGTGTTTCATTCGTGCAGTAAAATTAAGGCAAAAATTACACAAACCTAGAGTATGTTATGTTTTATTTTATATAGCAGCTACCTCCAAAAGTATTTTTGTTTATTAAAAGATGTGAAAAATACAGTAACTCTACCTTTCTTCTTAGTTTAATACTACTTTGTTATAATTAACTTTAACTGAAGAGGAAGCACGAAACAGGCGGTATTTTACAGTGCATATAGTAGAGTGGACTATTATTTGGCGGGTCCAAAGTTCAGACTGTGGTATGAAGTAAGTTAGCTCGGCTCGCTGTAATTTGAGATTTTCGACTGTTTTGCACCAGCGACACCAAAACAGTTTTAAGCTATCAATTTGAATATTAATAAAAATATTGGTCATAAAATCAGAACATGTTGGGAACCGCTGTGGTAGGGAACCCGAGTCGCTATCCCAACAGCAACTTTCTGTCAATCACATCTACCTGCTTCGTTCGCCACCGTACAGGACCAACTTAACCGATGTCGCCTTGACGTAAAGAAAAAATCTAGACATACGGTTTCTATTGTACATGTTGGAGTTTATACTATAAAGAGAAAGTAAAGAATCTGAATAAAAGGTATGTGTATAGTACTTCATTCCTACAAGCGACTAAAAATAATCTACTTTACTATAGGTACATTTCATAAAGTTCAAGAGCTTATAATTCAAAACTCATTAGGTTTGTAATGTAATTTTTTATTATGGCTTAACTTACATTGTATACAGGATATTAATAACCTTGAGATAATTAACAAAATTGTGCCAATGTGACGCCAGTAGTAATTATAATAATTACGTGTGTTACGTTGGCGCAGGACTAATAGACCGAACTTCGAAACCAGAGACATAGCGAGTTCTGTACTTCCTTGCAGAAAGTTTGTATTTTTTTTATTTAATTTTTAGTTTTTTAAATCATTTTATAATTCTGTTATGATATTCTTAATAAATTCTTGTTTTAAACTACTTTACTATAAAAATATTTAGTAAATTGTTGGTTAATTGCATTGTATGCCGCTGGTCTTCAATAATATTATCCGAATATTATACGTCTTGATATGCTATAGACCATGAACATTTTTGAAATCGAATTGAAAACGAATTTATTAAGAATACCATATCAAAATTATAAAAAAGACTTGGAAACTAAAAAGTTATATATAAAAAATGAAAATGATTGCGCTATCTCTGGTTTCGAAGCCTACCCCTTTATAGATGCGCTAATGTGACAGATAGTATGTTAATTGTTAATTGTCTCAGGGTTATTCCGGTGGGACGCACTACGTGAAACACGCTGTATACAGATTTTAAATAATAACAGTTCATTAAAGCAATTACGTACTACACTATTCCAAATACTTTTTCAATTTACCTCAGGGATAGGTTTTATAATGTCTCTATAATCATTCTATACCTGTTGGTGGTAAAAGGCATGTCTTATTAAACGATTTAAGTAAACACCTCTAATATCTAAATGTCTTGAACTCTTGAAAGTTAGGTAATTTAAATTCATAAATACTGTACTGCTTTGTTACTTTCACTGCGAGGTTCAAAGTTCTTTGTACAGTTCCCCTCATAAATTTTCTTTCCTAGAATTGTAGATGTAGTATGCAAATGTTTTAACATTTTCGGTATTAAAAGTTGCTATTTTAACGTAACCACGGTGTCAAAGATAATATTGTAAGACAGTTTTATATTGTGTAAACATTGAGGCGCAAAAATAAGGGTCAAAATATAGGAAAAACCGATTGGTTAACTTTGGGACTATAATTTTTAAATCAAGTATGTAGGTAGTATTTATGAGGTAACGTTTTATAAAATAGGTAGGTAAAATGACGTAAATGTATAAAGAGAAGATAATTTGTATTTATTAAATTCAAAATTACTTAATACGTATTTAAATAAAAAAAATATAAATACCTATGTTATTTTATTTTCTTTCTCTTATCAACATTTCTTTGTAATGTGATCCCTCACTGAAATATGGTTTTGAACTTCACACACAAAACATCAATAATTGTGATGGCTACAATAGGATACCTACATACCTTCACGAATAATTTTAGATTTTTTAGATAGTTATAAAATTAGCGTTAAAACAAGATACCAGTAGCGGCTGGTAGTCAATCATACGGGGAGGTCATTTTCATAAAAGAAAAACTAATATTTAAAAAAAACTATCTTACCGGTTTCATCGTCGTAGCTCTCATAAGGGCCAAGTAGACTGCGTTACAAAATTTTACGCAATAGATTATTTTATTCAAGGTATATCTATCTATTTTTTATTTACACGGTAGCGCAATCCAGCTGTAAGCAACTGTTTACACGTTCCAAATGATGTATTAATAAAAAAATGTGTTTGTACAAATTATACATTGATTCCTTGAAACACCGATATATTTCTTTTGTTTTGTCCTTTCTACTTGTTTATTTGAAGCACGAATCTTGGACGACTGTTTTACCAATTAACCTAATGGACGAACCGCCACTGCAAGATACATTTTATATTTTGGTCCTTCATTGTCTTTATTATTCGTTTTTGCCGGTTTTGTTTATCATCTTCCTAAATAACTATATACATAATTCAATTATGGTATTTATCCACCTATTAAAACTAGAAGGTTTAAAATAAATACAGCTGTTATTCCTATAACCTTTCGTGCTTCGAACGAATGTCGCTTGTCGATATAATTGTGTTAATTGCAATAGTACCATAATTAATCACTATTCAATTATCCCAACTAAGTAGTAGCTTCGGTATGAAATTATATTGAATATTGACTAGTAATAAATTGGTCTTCGTTATATGAGTTATTATCAACATCTTATCAATATCCGTAATGTTAAAATAAGTTAATTATTTGATTTATTCTGAATTAAAATTACTACATTTTTATACAATAAATTTAATGTGAGAGATTACTGTTACGTACAACAAATTCTGCTTCTCAAATTACAGTACAAAGTTTCCTATGTTTATGTGAAAATAATTATTCGTATGGTCTTTTTCTGTTGTTCGTACGATTTAAAACAACTTGATATAAAATTTTCGTATGGTCAAGTAGAACTTATCTACCCTTTCGGAATTATCCATGCCTGTACCGAACAATTGCTGATAATTTTGAAAACTTCAAGCATCTTGTCTTGGTTTTCCACCAAATGGACCAGTCGACTTTGTGTTTTGTGCTTAAATTTAATAACGCGGAAACAACAACAAGACTCAAACAAATCCAAAACTCTGTTCCCATCAAGCGGACAAATTCGAGTTCGAGCCCTGTTTTAGTCAATATATTGTTTCATGATAATTTTTTATTTGTTCAGTTAGCTTTGAATTTTGAATTTGAAGTATACATACTTGATTGAAATGTTCTGAAATTGTAGTGTTGCTGTTTTGATATACCAAATATTATTGGATCAAAAAGGCGGATTTTCTCGTCATGGCACAACCCTTATATACCGAGTGTTAACCACCAAACCTGGCCATAGGACCTATGCGGTATGCATGTTTCAAAAATAATATATGAGTTGCCTTGAAATATTTTTGTTTAATATCATTTTGACGGCTTCATTTTTGAGTGATAAATACTAAACCTGGATATAGTTTTTGCAAAATTTATGTTGCCCACTTCATTAATTCCTACCGTGATTCCTACTAAACAGCACATTAATTTAATAACGCAATTTCATTAAAAAAATAAGCTGTCAACATGACATTAAACAAAAATATTTCAAGGCAACTCATATATTTTTTTGAAACATGCATACTGCGTAGGTCCTATGGCCAGGTTTGGTGGTTAACACTCGGTATAGGAATTATTAATGAATTTTAGTAAAATATAAAGTTAGTAAAATAATTTTAAAATGTGGTGGCGAGCGGAGCCAGCCGAGGCGCCAGCTGAGCGATCGGAAAACGACACGCATTTTAACTCCATAGACGTTGGGGATCGGATCTATGAAGTTATCGAATAGCAGCCCTGCTACCTTGTGCGCTAGCGTTCCATCATATTTTTCAAACAATTTTTAAAAAGGTATTTTATAAGATACAACTTAAGATAATAGATAGGTAATCGGTGCGCAAATAAGCAACACCCCAATAGCCAACACCGCGAATCTTCAAAAAGTTTGTAATATAGTCACAGTTTTGATTTTGATTTCGACCTGTTTTGGTGTAAAACCGGCATTACAAACGTCGCCGTCGCTATCTAAAGGTTTATGTTGGGTCAAAGTGAAGGCCATCAAGTGAAACATGGATAATCTTGAACAGGTTCAAGACTTGTCGACGTGTTGGACTTGACGGAGGTCCTTGTGACGTTTCTATAAGTAGGCTATTTTTTAAAACATTGTAGAATGAGTTTTGACCTAATTGGTAAACCGCCTACCTCGCCATTGAAGGCAATATAAAGCGTCATATCAAGCAAATAATATTTGTGCTAATTTGTCGTTGACAGTTTTATTTGGGATACAAATTTTTAATTACTGTCCTTCAGGGAAGTATTATTCACACAGACAAATGAAGTGCAATCCACTTTTCTTGACTTTACACCTCAATTGTTATAACATAGTGAAAACGTTGGAAAATCCGACAAGACGCCATACTCTCCGTTGGCGGTGCTGCATACGTGTCTATGTTTATTTCAAATTTGGGATAAACTTGTTAATTTTCTTTTAACTGTAATTGTGTATACCTATGTCTGTGAAAAAACAGTGAAAATTAGATACATTAAAGTTAAAGTTAAATTTGATATTAAAATTCACCCGACAGGATTTCTTGACAATTATAATAAGATGAATGAATCGTCAGCAATTGTTGTATCACAAATGACATTAGCCTACTACGAGAAATATGCGAAAATCAAAAATTTCGTTCTTTTTCTCAAAATGTTATGAAAACGATAATATAAACAGCACATATTATGTATCATTGACAATGGGAAAAAGATCTCTGGTTCAATTTAAAAAAATACAACTTTATGTCATAACTTGAAATTCTAGAAACAATCGAAATATCGACCTTAATCGAAAACTTGTGAAACCGAACTCTCGGCCATAACTCAAAAACAACAGACGGTAATTAATTTCGGTTTTCACCATTGAGTTTTTCCCAAAGAAAGCAATCGAGGATGCGCCGTCCATTTTTCAATATCTCGTGTGGTTAACGAGTTACCCTAAGTCACCCTATGAAAGCATCTAATTTTACCCACCCTGTACATATTGAGTTTTTTACTGAAATCTCTATGGCGCGTAAACCCATTCTGCGCCCTATATGTTAAGTTATAGCAGTTCAAGAGTGCATAATTATGTAAATAAATGATAAAAAGAGTAGTAGTAGTTCAACGTATACCTATACCTACAACCATTTTACAAATAACAATAACAATAACAAAAGAAAGTAGATTGTATTCACAAGTTTTTATTCGACCTTTAAATTTTTACGTAACTTCTATGGATTTATCAATCAATTTATCAATTATGGGATTTTTTTTATTTAATTGTTGAAAGTGTAAACAATGATGAGATGTTAAAGAATAACGAATGTTAGAGAGGCTCGCAATGGGTTAAAGCTTTTAAGTTGGTAGTATCATAAAAATAACTTTTCAGCAACTCTGCCAATTACAAATAATTTCGGAATTACGAAAGTAAAAGCAACACATTACTATCCATGTTGCTATCAGTTTACGTTGGTAACGTCACAACAGCGATGTTTATAATTTAGAGTTTTTTTTTAATTTTTAATCTCGAAAGCGTTTCAAAACTGGTACATAAAAACATATAAACGACTACAAGAAAATTTGAGAAGGTGGCCGAACTAGTTTAAATTATATGTACTAAAGATGTTCGCTGGTTCTCTGATAAAGAGAGGCAGATCAACCGGTTTCTGGTATTTTTTTGTTGCCTTAGTTTCAGATTGTACATAGTCTCTGTTTTGTACCTATAGGTATATGTCAAATTAATAGAATGTGAAGAATATTTGTTTGTTAAACGTTATTGTAAATAACCGGGAGTTTCAACAAATAATCTGAATAATTAAATAATTTATTAACCAATTCTATTTTTAAAGTTTTAAGGGTTAAAGGTTGCTTACTAAAATAACACCAAACATGATAACATGATAAAGAAGAACAAATGAGATTGTATTTTAAAAACCTTTAGACTGCAAATAAGATATAAAGTCACGTTATCATAAGATTTCATTCTATAGCCCGCGGAAGATCAGTTTTATTTTTTGATCTTTTGATATTCTGTGCACTGAGAAATGCAGGGAAAATGGCGGAAAATGGTAATCATGGATTTCGTCTCCACGTGTGAACTTTAAAAAAGGTTGTTTACATAAGAATAGAGAGCCAGTGTACCTTGTAATAAGTTATCGTCATTTAAGCCCGTTTGTAACATTCAATTATTTAGTACAAGTTTCAGTCATTTTTTTAGGAACTAAAAAATTGACCGATTCATACAACCATTTCATCAATTTTTTCGTCCTTAGAATAATGGAATGAAAAGTGTCCTATTTTGTTTACCTACTATAAATATTTACTGTCATCTGCAACTGTCATTGCTGCCATTAGCAATAGAATAGTTATTAAGGTATCTAGGGTATTATAACTTTATAAGAATAATAACGACCCGAGGTCGATGGTGTACAACACGAGGGCTTTAGCCCGAGACCGAGGGCGTGATTATTCTTATAATACCCGTGGTGCCTTCAACGTTTAATGTCCTACTAGTCTGTTATTTAATTCGATTTTTCTTATTTTTAAGCTTGTCAATTTGACATTTAATTTGTATTGACACTAAATCAAGACTACTTTATATTTTAGCATAATTCTGTATTTCCATGGTAACGCCAAGTAACGCCCATAAATTCTCTCTCTCTCGGTCAATTATTTTTTTATAAGAGCCCTAGGGCCTATTAAAAAAAATAATACATTAATAACGTTAATGTCCTACTAGTCTGTTATTGTAACATAAGCACTCTATTTTGAGATTTATTATATGAGAAATAATTGCCTCAGGTCTATTATTTTTTTAATAGGCCCTAGGGCTCTTATAAAAAAATAATTGACCGAGAGAGAGAGAATTTATGGGCGTTACCATGGAAATACAGAATTATTCTAAAATATAAAGCAGTCTTGATTTAGTGTCAATACAAATTAAATGTCAAATTGACAAGCTTAAAAATAAGAAAAATCGAATTAAATAACAGACTAGTAGGACATTAAACGTTGAAGGCACCACGGGTATTATAAGAATAATCACGCCCTCGGTCGACGTTTAACCCTCGGGCTAAAGCCCTCGTGTTGTACATCATCGACCTCGGGTCGTTATTATTCTTATAATACCCTAGATACCTTAATAACTATAATAGCTGCAGCAGCCAAAACCAATATGTCTGTTAAATTCTCATCCATTTCAAAAGCGATTCTGAATAGTTAAGATTCAAGACAATATTACTGTCAATCTGTCAATTTTTAGTTCCTAAAAAAATTACTGAAACTTGTACTAAATAATTGAATGTTACAAACGGGCTTTATAATAAAATTATATTCAAAGTATTAATTCCATGTATAAAAACCATGGTGTTGGAATTAGTAGGTACCTATAAAGTTTCAAAGCATACAGTATCTGGTTAAAATGGAGTGGTAATAACTTAGGGTTGGGCAAATGTATATTTTGCATGTTTCGTCCTATCGAGCATAATCAATTAATTTTTGATATCTAGGCGTTTTTTATGTTTTCTTTAATATAAAAGTATAAACCGCATTTTTTTGGCTTATAATCAAGGTTTACAGCATATGACATATGAAAGTGCATATATTACTTTAAGGGCATCATAAAAATGCATTTTAAGGTGAAATTTCATGTTAATACAAATTGACATAGAATGCTTGGGAAAAATACCAGAATCACAAAGTGATTTTTCATATACCTACCTACAATAGGTATAACAAGACCCAAGGATTTTTATCGGAAAATTTCAGTAGTAATTCCCGAAACATTGAAACATTGTTCCTAGGTAAAGCACGAGAGCACAATGCGTTTAAAAAACACGAGTGTTTTTCGTACAGCAAGAATGTTAAGGGCACTACTGCTGAAATTTACCATGAGAAAAATATATAGATCGAGTTATATTTAACAAAACAAAATCCCGAATATGTAATCAAACAATAATAAACAGTGAAACTGTTGGTAAACAACACCCTACCAACAAGTAAACAACACCCTCCCAACAAGTAAACAACACTATAGCAACGGGTTTTTTATCACAGGAAGCTGTCTTTTTAAACAGGAAGTGGGATTTTTATCGAACCAAGCGGATTTATCTCGAAAAATGGAATCCTGTAGGGTATTTACAGTTATTAACGATATTTACAACAAACGTTAAATCTACAATAAATAATTTTAATCACAGTAAATGTCCAAAATGTTGGTCATTGTTAGCCAAACATAACTGGCATCTTTTTAAAATAGTACTTGCAGTTACTTTATGTGATGTATGGCGATTAATACTATTTAACGCTTCTTGTACAGACTGTTCCAATTTATTAATTAAAATTACTACCATACACTTCACTTGTTTTCATGGCTTACTATATTTAATACAAAAACTATTAAGTTTGGCGTTATTTTTTATATTAAACATAGATTGTTATACATCGTTGAATGCAGAAAAAAAATGCAATTTTTTCATTTGAAAATCCAAGATGGCGCCCATTTAAAATAAGAAAGTTGCTATCAATATCTCTAAAACAGCCTTTGCGATATTTTCTTTGTAAACATATTTTTGTTTATCTTAATGAACCAAGTAACTTTTGTATAAAACAATTTTCTGTAAGTTTTATAATAAGCAAAATAATCGACTTTTTCGATAAATGAATTTTTTATTTTTTTGCGGATATCTTTTAAAGGGTTCGGAATGTTTGATCTTTCTAAGCAGCATCTAAACCAGCATGAAAAACTGCGCAACATTGCCCATTTAACCGAATCTGTATCTTTATTAATAAGAAAGATAGCCATGCAATACCACTTTATTTGGGACACACTGTATATATACCATTTTTTACGGCATATTTTAGAGCATACTATATGTTTTTATACTGCATATCTGCGCAGCTCTAGTAATAAATAACACTGCAACATCAATATCATTTTTTGACTTTCGCTTTAAAATTTTAAATTTCAATAATTGTTTACGGAAAACGGCGTTCCCTGTTTATCACAATTAAAGCAAGCAAGGTTCTACATTATAAAAAAATATATTTCACCATGTAATTTTTTATTAAGCATTTCAGTTTATTTATTTAATAGACCTGTTATGCTGTTAATCCTTGAATGCACATATTATGTATAACCATTTACTTTACAGTTATTGATTAACGATTTACTCTCAACATGTTTTATCTTTTTGAGGTTGTTGAGAATGGGACAGTATTCGGATTAATTTGCTGCAAAGCTAACAAGGTTGGGGCGGAGCAGGCAAGTAAACCTACTTATAGTAAGGGTATCATCCTGCTTTAATGTATGGTTTTGTTGTTGTCACTTTACTGCACGCACTGTGATACACATAAAGTTTTTATTTGTTATGTAATAAAACCTTTGTAATACATACATTTTGTGTCGGTGTTTCGATGTGAATCATGAGTTTGAAAGTCAAAGATGTAAGGTCAACGTCAAACTAATTTACGTTGGCATTAAATGGTTTTGCATATTCTGAGGTTAACAACCTGTAATGATAGATTGATAGCCTAAAGTCCTGTGTTGTTAACGGTTCACATTTTGAACTGTGCTTCTCTGAAGTATGGTTGGTTGTGTTTCCGTATATGTATTGCGTATGTTATTATTTAATTCTAAAACAGGTCAAAACATTTTCGAGGTACATTTGGAAAGCATCTTCCATAGCATAAGAAAATAGACTTTTCCCCGATTAAAATTTCAAACCTAAAACTAAAATCACCATGGGCCGCAACAAAATTCGGAGATGTAAGGGTAAAGATGTGTTAAATTTTTTATTAATAAATATTAATCTAAATGAAAACTTACATAGCCTAATACAGAGAACAGATAAAATTTAAACCGATTTAAACTAATTCCGCTATTGGTAATCTGCCATGAATAACTTGAAACGCTTTTTAATTGTTCTTTTCACAAAATAAATCAATAGTGTTAGCCGAAGTTCTTTGCAAGAGTTATACCCTTATACCCCAAAAAAAAGTGTGAGATGGTAACGTTGGCTTATGTTTGCTATGAAAACCACTTTAAATGTAGTCTAGTAGTAAGCGTCGATTTGCTAAGAGTAAAGTGCCTGTTCACTGCACACTTCATTTTGTTTTCTACCGTACTCATTAACGATGTCATATTTTGTTTTTAAAGTGAACGATAATCCAAGATACAACTCCACCAACTTACAAAGTTGAAAGGAGGCGTGTTCGGCGCTGATATAGTTTTTCAAACTACAGTCAATATAAAAACATTTTGGGGGTAAATTTAAATAATTGTAAATACTTTTCATTCGATGACCTTCTGAATGACAGTTCTGGCTTCAGAATGAATTATCTTCCTCGATTTAACATTAATACTTAACAGATTTTAAACGTCAAAACAATCTGACAAACACTGAAATTATTAAAAATTTTAAACGTCGCGTCAGTTGAATTTTTCCAGTGAATGTACTTTTGAGTAGGATTACTTGCTATTGGTTGACGTATTGTCGCGCTTCGTCTTTTAAAATTTAGTTGAAATTTTTTCCAGGGCATTTCTAAGCTTGGTGGAGCTGTAGCAATCGGGATTTTTTGCAAAATCTACACTCCCTACACAATGTGCTAACCCAAACAATTCAGCAGCCATAATAAATTTGAGACTTCATACCAACTCTTGCAAGCAGGTTCGCTATAAACGAAACTTTTTCATATTTCACGTAAAAAATGCATCGTTATATGTAAGCGAAAGTTCATTATATACGTCGACTGTATGTCGTAGCTATTAGTTGATTAGTGTTTCGTGTGGAACGGGATTTTTGTTGAATGATGTAACTCCTCCTGTCTGTGGATGGTGTGTCTTGTGCATGCAAATAAGGTAGAGGGAGCCATGGTAGCTGCTGTTCCGAAAAATTGAGCTTATTGGACAGTTACTGTATGAAACTGGAAGCTACGGAATTTAAACGGACAAATGTCAAGATAAATTGAAAAAATATCGTGATTTGCTATTTTTGAGTACGTATTACGATACGTTTAAGATTACATTGTGTGCTTATTCAAATAGTTTTATAAGATTCGTAAACAAACAACTTATATACCGTAATCATTTATCTGTTCAAAAAATCAACACACTTTTGTTTCTATGTAGGCGTTCATGTAACATAACAATTTATTCTTTTATAGGGTACTTATTTGTTGCAATTATGTAAGGAGAGTTTGCTAAAAAGAAATAGGTAGGGATTCCAATGATATTTGGTCACATGACCTTCTCGGAGGGTAGCACAAACAAACTATGTCACAGGCGTACTACGTCACCCTTGTGGACGCTGATTGGCCTGTTTTGTTCAGTAATGATCATTTGATTGTCTGTATTCCCCCTCCAGGTAGGTCACCTAACCAAATGCCATTGGAATACCTTGCTGGATATCTCCGCTATCTGAAGTATTAAAATAATTCTACTTGAGTAGGCTATGATAGCCAACTTTCTCTATGTATAGGCACAGTCGATATTTTTTAGGCTTTTCTAGCGAGATGTAATGAATTTTTAGTTACATCGATAATTTTTTTAAAAAATCAATACTTTTATTGTAAATTAAGTTTCCCATATTTTTATCTTTAACGCTATACCTTTAAAAGTGTGATTTCCTGAAGCCGTTACTTAAAAAAAATTTAAAAATAAATATACAATTAGTACTGCGGTTCACATACATAAGTGCAATCTTTACTAGGGGTGGGTGATATTGAAAAAAACAAGGACAATATCGAAATCAACAAATTGTCGATATATCAAAATTTTTCAAATTCGATATCGATATTTTCCAACCCTACTCGTACTTCTACAAATCTGTCGATATCATTCAAGGCACGCTAGCTCGATCAGGGACAGCAGTGCATAAAACGGTGGTTTATCAAATAGCTCTATGCATTTTTAACATTTCATTCTTCATTAAGTATAAAATGTTTATTTATTTTTTATTCTAATATTAATAATGTGCATATTCTAACTTTCTTAATACCCACTCGTCATATACATAACAAACATCAACTGTCAAGCACAAACCTTTAATTTAAGTATAAGATTGAATCTTCGATTGTACTGAGTATAGGTAGTCGATATTCAATGGCGATATATCGATATTATCGATAAATCAATATATCGATATTGGATATAAAAAATGCCCAGTCCTAGTCTTGACGTAATACGTTATGGGTTATGGTATCTTAACAAAGTAATCGGTAGT
This sequence comes from Hemicrepidius hirtus, assembly GCA_963082805.1. Taxonomy (NCBI): domain Eukaryota; kingdom Metazoa; phylum Arthropoda; class Insecta; order Coleoptera; family Elateridae; genus Hemicrepidius; species Hemicrepidius hirtus. The sequence goes on from OY720165.1 coordinate 10,413,774, forward strand.
ATTTAAAAAAAATGAGACGTCTGGTAGTATATTCCATTTTTTCCACAACCAGTTTTAGAACATCCCATTACTTATTTAGTTTGTTTTCAATGCAACAAGTTGATTTTTCTAATGCTACTTCAGAATAGTAACCTAGGTAGACTTGTTAACTGCTGATCAATAGTGGAAACAATTGCCTATTTTGAATCATGACAAAAATCGAATAGTATTTTATTACCTTTTATTTGCAATACAACAACCATTTTTTATGGTTTGTTTATCTGAATTTAACATTCTTTCGTGTTAATTTTAATTATAATTATTATTAGTTGAAAATTAGAAATATATATTTTTTATGTACGATAAATGAATAAGAAGTATAGGAATAATAAATATTAAATAAAATATCGAATTTAACTGGAAATAATAAGATTTATTTACTTCATACGTATAAGTATCGTTTCGCATTTGTGTGCAAAGTGATTATTTACTTTCAACTATAAACAACTGGACTACATATCTCTCAAGTTTGTTATATTCTTGGGTACCGTTCCAATTTGGAGTAGATCACTATATAGCCACACCAGTCTATTTGCAATTCGAAAGCGCCTCGGGAGATCGAGAAAAGTTGTCCAAAAAAAACTACCTTCCAAGTAGTTGTTAATATTTCATTCTAGTGTGATATTAGCGATTTGTGATATTAGCCACACTGCTGTAGACAGTTGTTCTGTGTGTTTACGTTTTTGTAACTGCCCGTTTTATTCTTGGACGCTGTTATTATTATCCAAACACGTATTTTTCAATACTATAATTTAGACATTGTTAAACAAAGTTTACAGGAAGTACAGTACTTCCAATTAATTGATTTCAATATTTCATACATGACAGCAGGATGTCTATGGTGACAACAGAAGGATGTAAAGTTTGATATGATTGATATACTCGCCGTAGAAAGTAGTTTTTTTTTGACAACCTTTCTCGATCTTCCGGTATAGACTGAATTACAATGTGAACAATTTAATTTATAAATACCTGATTTTAGAAAATCGTAGTTTTGTCTTTAGCATTGAAAAAAGTGTATAGAATATTTTTATTTGTTTTAAAAATTACTGTATATTTTTATTTGTATTATTTATAATTTTATCAATCTTTTCGTATTACCAAAATATGGAATTCACGTATTTTATAACGTGCTGTATTAAAGTCATTAATAGAACAAACTTTTTAATTGCTAATTTATATAACGTGTTAATACCTAATACCCTATTGTAGTATTGATGCCGAAATAGGTAGGTACGTATAAAGCAAATAAATCTTGTTATTTCCAGTTAAAATCAATATTTTATTTAATATTTATTATTTATATAATTATGGATTTCATTTTAACAAAGTAAACGCTTGAAAACGTCTATAATAACAAGTAGGTATCTGACCAAGGCCTTGATCTGACGCCATTTTCAGGTTATGTTAGTGCTTTTGGCCCGGCGGCGCTGCGCATCGGGCCGGTATCATGTTTTTGGCCCGATTCACCTTTTAGCTAATAATTTGTATTTGTTTATACTTGTTACTGTGGTTATGTAGTATTATTTGATTTCAATGACTTTTTTTTAATTTCTTGTATAAATGTTTAGACAATGTAACAAGACTAACAAGTAATATGCTTTTTTTACTTTCGATCTTACATGCAGTTTTGTAATCATTCCAGTAGTAACCAGCGTTTTTGGCCCTTAACATGTCGCGTCCCAAAAATATTTACTTTACGCCCTTGATTCTTAAATAACTATTTTAGGCGACTACGATAAAAACAGCTGTTTTACGTATCTTTTGACAGCCGTAAAGTGTCAATTTGTAGTAGGCATTTGTCAATTTCTATTTTATGGCCGCAAATACTTTATGGTCGGTGTTTTTCAGCCGCTTTTACTTTACGGCCGCTGATTTATAATTTTATTTCATACTGCATCGTAACACCCATGTTTAAGTTAACGATTTGAGTCCGGAAAATAAGACTTTACGGTATCAGGTCCGGTAAAAACTTTTACCGGACTCAAATGAAATAAATCGATAATCAAACTATTTATTACTAAAAAAACTACAAAATTAATTAATATGATAATTAAAAAGAAACTAAATATTAAAATTGACATTAATTGTGCAATAGATTTACGAAGAACTTCGTCAAAAATGTTATAATTTTCTCCCGTTTTGACAAGGCAAACAATCAAAAAACAAACACTTCCATTTCATAGATGTCCATATTATGAATTCAAATTTTTATTTTTTATTTTTTCAATTTTAAACAAAGATTTAGTGCCTGCAGTATGAAATAAAACGTATTACGACATACGTCCGGTAAACTCAGTTTTACAGTAACGAGTCGAAATGTTTAAGGACGAGGCGACGAAAGAGCCGAGTCAGGAATTTTGAGACGAGTTACTGTAAGAGTTTACCGGACGTAAATTACTATTTTAGTCGACTATGATAAAAACAGCTATGACGTTTCAGGGTGGTCACGTGACCAAATGTCATTTTAAATTTGTTAATAAAATTTGTAATATTCGCCTAAAAATTGTTGTTTGCACCTCTGACAAAAAGTGCTTTTTCGTCCTTCCCTGTTTTCTGGTCTCGGCTTTGCCTCGACCAGAAAATCAGTCGCGGCCGAAAATGATTCACTTTTTGGCCATGATACAAAAATAACTATTACAGCTCGACCAAGCTTACAAAGTTGAAAGTGGGCGTGTCCAGCGCTGTTATAGTTTTTCAAAGTACAATCAAAATAAAAACATTTAGGCGGCAAATTTAAATAATTGTAAATATATTTCATTCGAAGAATTCCATGACCTTCCGAATGATATTTCTGGCTTCAGAATGAATTATCTTCCTCGATTTAGTATTCATACTTAACAGATTTTAAACGTCAAACCAAATTTGACAAACACTGAAATTATTAAAATTTCTAACATCAATTGAATTTTTTCAGTGAATGTACTTATGAGTATAATTGTTTGCTATTGGTTGACGTATTCTCGCGCCTTGTCTTTCAAAATTTAGTTGACATATTTTCCGGGGCATTTGTAAGCTTGGTGGAGCGGGGGCTGACCACAACGGCCACCGGTCACAACGGCCACCTCATATTTTGGCCGTTATGGTCATGGTTACAACGGCCACCTAAGTCACAACGGCCACCTATAAGTTTTGGTCACAACGACCACCTTGGTCACATCGGACACCCAGGCTCGTGGTCACAACGGCCACCCTTGTTTATAATTTGTAACACCAAACAACGCTAGTCACAACGGCCACCTTGGTCGCAACGGCCACTCGGGTCTGCTGGTCACAACGGTCACCCGATTCTGCTGGTCACAACGGCCACCTTGGTCACATCGGCCACTCGAAACAGCTATTTCCAATAAAACCTTCACGCAATAATGTGTATTTGCACAAAATAAATACATTCCCTAACAGTGTTCTAAAAAGTAAGTAAGTACCTATACTGCAAGGTCCGCCTATACTGAATACGCGATATTTTTCAGGCTTGCAAATATACCTACATTATTGCGTGAAGGTTTTATTGGAAATAGCTGTTACGAGTGGCCGATGTGACCAAGGTGGCCGTTGTGACTAGCAGACCCGAGTGGCCGTTGTGACCAAGGTGGCCGTTGTGACCAGCGTTGTTTGGTGTTACAAATTATAAACAAGGGTGGCCGTTGTGACCAAGGTGGCCGTTGTGACCACGAGCCTGGGTGGCCGATGTGACCAAGGTGGCCGTTGTGACCAAAACTTATAGGTGGCCGTTGTGACCAAGGTGGCCGTTGTGACCAAGGTGGCCGTTGTGACCAAAACTTATAGGTGACCGTTGTGACTGAGGTGGCCGTTGTGACCATGACCATAACTGCCAAAATATGAGGTGGCCGTTGTGACCGGTGGCCGTTGTGACATAGACTCGGTGGAGCTTTACCTGTTTTCAGACAAGGCTATTTAATTTTTGTGGATATTTAGAAACTGTCATTTATTTTATATTAACGTAAAAGCGATTAATTTAAAAGGAACAAAGGTGCAGGTAGTGGAAGAAATGGTATACATATAAACCACGGTAGAGAAGACTTACCAGCATCAACTTATTTCTCTCGACGTTTCTTATTTCGGGTAATAATAATGATCTTTGATTTTCAATAAATGGCCTTTTTTTTAGTAGTGGACTGAAAAGAACCGAACCCCTACTTAAGAGCTAGACATGAATTTTTCAATTTTCTCCGTTTGTGGTAATATCCTAGTTACCTATGTCTACAGCAGAACCCAGTGGCGTAGCCAAGGGGGTGGCTGCCGGGCTAAAGCCCCCCCCAAAGACGCTAAACGACATTATCGATATTCTAGGGGTAGAGAGGTAGGTACCTATACCACGAAGAATTGGACGACAGGTATATCGAAATAACATACAAACAAATTCACCAAAAGAATATTTCAGAATATCAATATTTTTACCCTTTTTAGACGAACTATTGTCCCAATTTAGCACTAGATTTGGTAAACATCTTGAAATCTTTATCTTGCTTATTCCATCGGGCAAAAGTTGCAAATAATCTAAAATTTAATCAATTGGACCTGCTTTCTACCACAACGACATACAAGAACTAAACCAAAGCGTTTTTTAGAGAGCGAGTTTGTACTTTGGTATGATCGATTTTGTAAAAACATGACGACGAAACAAATAAAAATATTAGCAATAAAAATATGTACCCAAATAAATATCTTTATTTTGTTAAAAAAAATTCTCCACATTTTGTACCTGTGTTTACTATTAGTACAAGCGAAAGATCATTTTCCACCTTAAGAGGGCGACTTGAGGAGTGGGGATAGTTCAGTTTTCAAATGTAGGATTATATTTATTTACTAGAGGGCGATACTGGTATTGATTTGAATTATTTTGAAATTATCATTTATTTTGATAAAATCTGAAAACTAAACGACGCGACTGCAGGGCACACCCAGGCACACTTGTTTTTACCAAATCTGTCACGTTGACAATTCAAACTTCATATCATTAATACTACGCAAATATGTAACTAGTATCTAATATAATTACAATTGTCCAGCGGAACTTTATTTACTTAATGTCCTACTAGTCTGTTATTGTAACATAAGCACTCTATTTTGAGATTTATTATATGAGAAATAATTGCCTCAGGTATATTATTTTTTTAATAGGCCCTAGGGCTCTTACAAAAAAATAATTGACCGAGAGAGAGAGAATTTATGGGCGTTACTTGGCGTTACCATGGAAATACAGAATTATTCTAAAATATAAAGTAGTCTTGATTTACTGTCAATACAAATTAAATGTCAAATTGACAAGCTTAAAAATATGAAAAATCGAATTAAATAACAGACTAGTAGGACATTAAACGTTGAAGGCACCACGGGTATTATAAGAATAATCACGCCCTCGGTCGACGTACAACCCTCGGGCTAAAGCCCTCGTGTTGTACACCATCGACCTCGGGTCGTTATTATTCTTATAATACCCTAGATACCTTAATAACTATTTTATTATTATTGTCTAAAAGACGTAAAAAACAATTTATAAATTACCGTCAAAGTTGTTCTTTAATTTAGCGAACTACAACTAACGAAAACAGTGTTGTCTGTATAGAGCTGTGGTAATGCTTTCGGTCTCGCACTCAGAACGTCATAGGATCCATTCCAGGCTCTGATAAACTTTTTTTTAAAATTTGATTTCTATTTAAATAAAAATATTGATTGTAATACTTTTTATTTTTTGCTTTTAGTATTTTTGGTTGACAAAATTAAAGAACACCGTTGACTGTAATTAATAAATTACCGTTTTTAACTTTTTTTGAACAATAATAAAGGTTAATACTTCTTGCAGTTACCTAAATTCTAACAAAATAATACAGTTTGAAATTATAAACGGGTTTGTAAGAAAATACATGTTGTATAGGGAAACTATGTTCAGGAATAAGTGTTCACACGTACAAATCTTTTCATTCAAATTCAAATTTAGCGCGTATTTAATGTCGACAGTGCCATCTATCCAAATTACGCTGAACTTCTTACTCACAATTGGCGGCCATTTTTTTATGCCCTTGTCAAACCAAAACTTAAGACTACCGATAAACATTATTATCCAACATTAATGACCCGGACTTGAAGTTTACATTCTGTGTGACCATACTTAGGTATATTAACAGAATTTGACGTAATTTAAAATCATAAAAATTTCTTTTTTGCTAATTTTCAAATTGAATTTAAATTTAGAATCAAAACTGTATTTTACATGAAATTTAGTGGCTGCCTAAGTTGCAATAATGCTTTGTAGAATATCTTAATTAAAATTCAAATTTTTCGTTTTTGTTCGAGTTCGGTAGTCTTAAAATCAAGGCCAACTGTATAACAAGCTGCTGCCCTCTATCGACAAAAAGGGCAGCGGCCGCCCTCTTAAAAAGAATCAAAAGCTATCTACGAAATTCTGTTGGGTTGGATAATCAATGGGAAACACCCGTTTTGAATGACGAAGTTTTGGATGATATGAAGAAGAGCGAACATAGTCATAGGATTATTTTATAGAATTCGAAATAGGAATCTATGTAATAATATCATATAAAATTATTTTGCAGTATTACAAAGGGAATCAGTTTCATTTCCGTAATTCACTCCTCTATTTTTAATATTTCGGAACAAAGACAAGAATAAAAGTTTTTTTAAAAAACCACTTACCCCGGATAAGTTCATGAAACGCTATGCACGGGTCTAACGTGCACTACCCCTGGGAAACCCTCCCCACTACGTTTATGAGTTGAACCCCTTCCAGAATTTTGAAAAATCCTACCTACAACAAAGGATCGACCCTCTCTATACTTATCATCTATTTAAGGGGCACTGGGAAAAATCGTTAGAACTTCTCAGTTTGTACATAGCCCTCCCCAGATACAATTTCTGGCTACGCCACTGGCAGAACCATTAACATATTTTAACAGAAAAACCATTTACTATATACTACATAATAATTTGTTTTAACAGTTTTTAACATAAACATGACATGCACTTTAAACATATCTACATATTTTAATATTCACGGAACTTTTATTTCTCATTTACATTGGCGTATACATAATTAACAGCTAATTAGCTTATATAGCGTGGAATTTTGTTTGGTTATAAAGATAAAAGTGCAATTGCAATTAAAATACATAAATTAATATGCTCTATGTGTTTGTACTTCGGCTTATACGCATTTTCCTATACCTATACTGTATTTGTCGAAAAAAAAATGAAATAATTGCAATATTCGTAAATTAGTTGAAATTTTTTAAAAATTAATACAAAAAAAATGGCCACACGATTTTCTACACTTATGCAACTTGGAATTAAGATAGTTACATTTTATTTTCTTGATGAATGATAGAATTCACTGTGGAATTTGTGTTGTGTTCAATTTATTGGAAATTGATGCTCCTATAGTTTCTTTATTAGTCAAAATATGAAAGAAGTTTAAATATAAAAGTTGTGCAGTATATAGCTCTGCATTCCTCTGATTTTATATGACGTATACAGGGTGTTTGCTTTTCACAGTACAATAAGCAATTTTGTTATTTTAAATGAAACGCCCTATGTAGGTATTATTACATATAATTGAATGTAAAATTTAATTGCCTATTACATAGTATAGGGTATTCATATGGCTAAAATGTACGGCTGATGAAAATTTCGCGTTTTATAAATTTTGAAGATTTATATGACAAACACGAATCGTCGCTCGGTAGCGTACTAAACCTTATTCCAGGAGAAGCCGACTAGCATGTAAACAAAACCACGTGACACATGGCCGTATAGGATCTGTGATTGGTTGCTTGCTTGCGCGGGTTGCATGCGTCTTGATATAACTAATACTCACTTATCACGAGTACGTAGTAACGTAATTACGTTTATTTCCTGTTGTAGAAACTATTACAGTTTATAGGTTCGTGATATATAAGGCGTTTAGTTAATAAGTGTTGTAAAATGGAATTTTCTCCTGGTGTAAGTATCAAGCGCAAGAAGCATTATATTAGCGAACGGGAAAAACAGTTGATTATTAAGTTATACAATGAAACGTTAACTCAAAATCCAGAAATTTTAATTGGCGATATTGTACAACATGTGGCCAAAACATTGGATGTTTGTGAAACCTCGATAAAAAAAAATAATCCTCGAGTTTCGGGAAAATAAAACTTTAACGCCCCCTAAAACCACAAAATCACGGGTAAAAATTGAAGATCAAGTTGAAGAGACAGATTTATGCGTGATACGCAAAAAGGTATTTGAAATAAAGTTTTAAATATTAATTTACATCAGAGCTGTACCCAGAAATTTTAGGATGGGGGTGCACTTTGAGAAAAATATTTTTATTCATTGGAATTAATTTAAACTTTTGTATAACATCCAGCTACTAAATGCATTGACCTTGACCAATGCTTAATCATGAGATTCATGTGCGAGTTCCAAACTTCTTTAATTACCCTGCGAAATACTTGGATAGAAATATAATCTCATGAACGTGACTATTGCGTAATCACTCTTTCCCTGCTTGTGCGATTATTTGTGAGCTTTTATATTTTTAAAGTCAAATAATAACACATAGATATTTTACGTAGAATGCGCATCTTGTAAATAGTACCACTGTCACGTGGTTTTGTTTACATGCTCGTCGGCTTCTCCTGGAACAAGGTTTAGGTACCTACCTCCTGCTTGTCGGACTGCCTCGAAAACTATACTGTTGAAGTGTTGAATACCAAAAACGAAAAGTTCAATTTTTAGTATAAGAAACTACAGCTAGGTACCTACTAAGGTTCACTTTTTGCAATTGATTTGTTGCGTTCCGTACAACTAAAACTCAAATCAACAGAATTGCCAGATTTATTATTTCTCCCTCTACAAGAAACTTATTCACAGTTTAGCTCTAATATAAGTGGAGAAACATAGTATACATGAACAAAAACATTTTTACATTGAAGTCCATATCCCTATGGTACGTGAACCAATTCTATACTTTGTAGTGTAACCATAACCACGGCCATTAAAAACCGGTACGAGACCAACATCTTCATTATACAGCCATATTCTTGTTTTAAACAATATATGCAAGCACAAAAGTAATAATTGGATAAATATGTATAAGCAGTCTTTATTGGTAGTATCGTTTTATAGGTGTCTTACCTTCCATCTCATGTATTATTCTGTTCTTAAGTGGAGATTCTGGGCCCTTGAGTGCCCGCAGTCTATTGAAAAAGTTTCGATATAAATCGATAATTTTGTTATGTACCCCTGAAACATTATTTATAATTCGTAGGACTCTGTTACCTACGTTTGAATATCGCGGCTTTAGACTGTTAGTATTTAGTAAACTTTCTAAACCTAGCATTATTAATTTTCACAATTTGGACACGGATATGATTTTTAAACAATGCTTACCGAATGGCACTGCACTACTAGCTCTATTATAGTCGACGACACGACCAGATTCAACGAAGCTGTTAGCAGCCATTCAAGGGTTACAGAGGATAATACCTTGAAAATTTATTTAAATATCTGTCTAAATGTTTGTAATGAAGTGCCGTTTCTTATTTATCACTCTCTATAATACTAAGTACCTGCTGATTTCTTCGTCGAGTCTGGTTGTGACGTCGAGTACACCACTAACAGCTTTGGAAATCCAAACACCTTTCCACAGTAGGTACCTAATTTTCATATATTTATATGACATATGTTACATTCTTGATTTGGATAACTCACCAAACAAACTCCCATAATGTAAATTTATTATCCAAGAAAAAAAAATCAAATAGCTAGATAGGAAGAAGTAGCATAAACTGTTACAGCTTGATTATCATCTTTGAAACTGCTTTAAAAATGATATAAAAACATGTAATAGTATTAAATGTTTAGACGTCTTTACCAAGTTAATAGTAGCAGCAAAAGTAGTATTTCATCTTATTAAAACACGTTGAATGACTTCACAATACTGCTTGCAAATAACTTCTTATAAATAATGATTCTAATACATAACTTTTTTTCAGGATACCAGTTCAGCAACAACTGGACATGGATCACCTTTAATCGCGAAGGATGCCACCATGACGGTGGGTCCTAGAGGACCAATTCTCCTGCAAGATAACCACTTCCTTGATGAACTGTCGCACTTTGACCGTGAACGTATTCCAGAACGTGTGGTGCATGCCAAGGGTGCTGGAGCTTTTGGCTATTTTGAAGTTACCCACGACATCACTCAATATTCTGCTGCTAAAGTTTTTTCAACTGTTGGAAAGAGAACACCAATTGCTATCCGTTGCTCTACTGTAGGAGGTGAGTCCGGTTCTGCAGATACTGTTCGCGATCCTCGCGGATTTGCTGTCAAGTTCTACACCGAAGATGGAATTTGGGATTTGGTGGGAAATAACACTCCCATTTTCTTCATTCGTGATCCAATTCTGTTTCCTAGCTTCATTCATACGCAAAAGAGAAATCCAGCTACCCATCTGAAAGATCCTGATATGTTTTGGGATTTCATCACTCTCCGACCGGAAACTACTCATCAAGTGATGTTTATGTTTTCTGATAGAGGTATTCCTGATGGATTCCGACATATGAATGGTTATGGTTCGCATACTTTCAAACTTGTTAATGCAGAAGGTAAACCAGTTTATTGCAAGTTCCATTATAAAACTGATCAAGGTATAAAGTGCATTGATCCAAAGAGAGCCGGTGAATTGTCTGCCACTGATCCAGATTACGGGATAAGGGATTTATACAATGCAATTTCTAATGGCCAGTATCCTTCATACACAATGTCTATTCAAGTAATGACACCGCAACAAGCTGCTGCAAGCAAATTTAATCCATTCGATTTGACCAAAGTTTGGCCTCATGGTGAATATCCTCTTATTCCTGTTGGTAAACTTGTGTTGGATCGCAATCCAGCAAATTACTTTGCTGATGTCGAACAGATTGCCTTCAGCCCTGCTCATTTAATTCCTGGAATTGAACCTTCCCCTGACAAAATGTTGTTGGGACGTCTTTTTTCATATGGAGACACACACCGCCACCGTTTGGGGCCTAATTATTTGCAGTTACCTGTAAATTGTCCATTCAAAGTCCGTAATTACCAAAGGGATGGTCCTTCCGCACTTCAAAATCAAGGGGGTGCTCCTAATTATCACCCCAATAGCTTTGCCGGCCCTGAAAATGATGCAAGAGCTAAAGTTTTACAACCACCTGTTGCTGTTTCTGGAGATGTTCAACGATATGATTCTGGTGATGAGGACAACTATTCCCAAGCAAGAATCTTTTATCAGAAAACTTTGGATGCTGCTCATCGTGAAAGACTCATCTCTAATATTGCTGGTCATCTCAAGGATGCCTCTGATTTCATTCAAGAACGTGCCGTAAAGAACTTTTCTCAAGTTGATTCTGACTTGGGAAGGAAATTGTCTGAAGCTTTGAAAGCTCAATTAAAACCACATGCAAATTTGTAATACTTTATAATATCAAAAAATGCGTATATTTTAAAACTGGTGGGTATTTGCACTGTATTTCTAATTTTTAATAAAATAAAGGATGGTTTATTACTAAATGTTTTGATTATTTAAAAAAGCATTGTACAGCTCACCAAACGTAGCATGGCACCCCAAGTAGGCTATGAAAGGCGCTGTGATCATATTTGATTTCACTGAATTGGCAATTTTTGGTACGCCACAGATTTATTGTCATTCATTAACGTAAATAAGGTTAACAATTTAATGTAAAGATGATAGTTGTCTAAATGTTACCAATACGAAACTTAGAAATGACTAGATCCTATGATTAGTTCCGATTTTTGCCGAGTGCCAAGCTACGTTTGGTGACCTGTATATACCTACTATATACAGGGTGTCCGAAAATGATGTTTAAAGATTTACAGAGCATGTAGCATGTTCGAAAACAAGTTAAAAATTCTTAATATACAGGGTATGCGTCATTCTGGGACACCCTGTATAATGTGTGAACAAATTCAGTAGGAGCTCCCCCAACAATTGAGCACTATATTTGAAGCTGGTTTCACAGTTTCTGCATTGTTTAGATTCATTTTGGATGTCGAGTCAAAGGCCTATTTAACACAAAAATATTTTGTGTGATTTCACTAAAATGTTTCCTATGATGGCATACACATGGGCATAAGTAGGAGAAAGTCGCGTAGTACTCAGGGCGTCTCCTGCTACCGGCTAATATTCATTTTGGAAAATAAAAGACAAATATTGCCAAACAATTGGTGGGTGCAATTGGCTCCACACAAACGCGTAGGTATCGCTTTTAGAGTTCAACTATAGAATTGGTTAGATTGTTGAAATAAATTGAAATTCTTATTTTTAAAAAGTAAAGAATATCAAATAAAGTAGGCGTTCCCTGCAACCATGGTAATAAAATATTAATCACCATGACTAATTTCCGGAAATCACCTTCCTGCATAATTTCTGTATAATCGAGTTTCTATTGGCTAATAGGCCGAGAGAGCTCGAATCTGATTGGCTGAATTTTATATGCAAGTGCAAAATTTTTATCGCAATTTTTTAAACAACGTAAATATTCCTAAACGAAATCAAAATAATTATTATCTAATAAGAACCTGAGACAAGCGGATAGCCCTCACAGTTCGGCTACAAACAGCCGAGTGTATGTATATACACAAGTCCACTGGGTTTTTGTGAAAAATAATTCTCAAACTGCAACTAACCTAAAGCAAAGACTTTGCAAAGAAGACTAGTGGGGCCAAACAGCTGAATACACAAGTCCACTGGGTTTTTATAAAAATTAATTCTCAAACTGCAACTAACCTAAAGCTCGAGGGGCGCCCAACTAGTCTTTGCAAAAAGTCTTTGCTTTAAGTTAGTTGCAGTTTGAGAATTATTTTTCACAAAAACCCAGTGGACTTGTGTATATACATACGCTCAGCTGTTTGTAACCGAACTGTGAGGGCTATCCCGATCCGCCTGTCTGATCATGTAGGTGAGTCAAAATTACAGGAGCAATTTATCAGATTGTGTGAGAAGTGTTTCTGATGAAAAAGCGAATTCAATAAGCTCAGCGTACTCAAAACGTGGGCGTTAAATTATAAGAACTTCAAATTGCTGTAACTTTCTTGTTATTCGATTTTGATCAAAAGTTTATTGTAAAAAATACTATGTTTTGGTCCCCTCTACTTGTCCTTTCAGTTTCCTCCGTACGTTAGAAATCACCCTGTATACATACGCTCAGCTGTTTGTAGCCGAACTGTGAGGGCTATCCGCTTGTCCTGAGACGTGGTCGAGGGTAGGGTTTCTTAATAATAATTATAATTTTTTGTTTTACTGGATAGGGTTTGGAAATGCTTGTCAAACCTCTCTCAAACTAGGTACCCAAGTGGGCAGTTATGCATAGGGCTGTGAATTGTTTTCAATATATGTATATCGAATACCGATATTGAATTTGGAAAATATCGATATTGTCCACATTCGATATCGATATAAATATCGTGTTAAAAGTGCTGTTTTATTTTGTTCGTAAGTTGCTTCACTCGCTTCGCTCCTTCCTTCTTACTCGCAAAATAAAATTGCACTTTTAACACTATTGTATCTTAAATAACTAGTATTATCATAAAAATCATAAACTTTTAATATGAGATGTCAATTATAATTTTTTTCAAATACTATATTAATTATTATGGGTGTCTGCTAACATGTGTCTCAAAATTTGGTGTCTGGTTTTACCCTTCAAAACAAGTAAGAAACGCTTAATAAACTATGTTCGGAAACCATCGCCGCCCGAGATATCGATATTTTTGATATTGATATTTATTATCGATATTTTTTTCAATATCGACCACCTCTAGTTATGCGACGGAATAGTATTTCTTACTTTTTCCAATCTAGTGAAATAAGTAGTAACAAATATTATGTCAACACAAAAAAGAGGTTATACATTAAGGTAAACTTATTTATAAAAGGGCAAATAATTATGTTCAAAGCTATCCTATCGCTATAATTTATTGTTTAGATTGTACTGTACTACATTATAGCAAAACAGAAAAACAGCGTCTTATTTTACCTAAATATAAATAATAAAACTAACAGGAATTTAAAGTAATACAACATAAAGGTAGTGTTAATCTACATTTATATCAAGTAGGTAATACAATAAGAAACTAACAAACAAGATAAATATTTCAATTATTTCATATTCTTAAATGAGCATAAAAGATAAGTACTGAATTTTTCCTCATTTAACCAACTTTTCATCTCCAAAGGTAACAAAGTTATTAATGGTGGACAAAATATGGTAGAATCCAAAACTACACTTTTTTTAAAAATCCTAAATATTTTGCCTATATGCCACTATAATAGAGTAGGAATTATTTACTTTTCAAAATAATATTGTTAGAATAAAATAGCTCACTATTTAAAAGAGTAGTGTCTTATGTGACACGATGGCCCCGGACGCTGCAAATTGGCTGAATGTGGACTGGGGTTACTAGAGGATTAGCAGGAGTAAAGTTATCAGGGTCTCCTAGTATATAGGGATTATATAAAGTTAAGATTACAAATTAAGTGTTTTCATAGACAAGTCAAAGTATTTGTTAGATATTAAATTTAAAGAAAATGAAAAAATATAAGATGTATAAAACACAAACAAATTTCAAATTTTTGGGCTTTTTTAATCTCCTCAGGATGTCCCTTGTTGTACCTATGCCATTCCCTGCCAATATGAATAAAATTATGTTGTTGATCCGACAGATAGCGACCAACATCGAATTTCAAATTTCGAACCGCTTTTTTCCACAAATTTTTTGATCGGCAGATATTGGACGTCTTATTTTTGTTTTTTTTTTTCGAAGACGAAATATTTGTAGAAGCACCGACAGCGCGCCGTGACATCTTCGTTTCAACGATGTGACGTCATCACGTCACGCTTCGACATCGTCGATCATGGTGAGAATAGGAGAGATTCGGGGATAGTTATATTACGTGGTATATTTGGTTTAATTTTACTTGTTGTTTTCGGGGGTTGTATGTTAGTTTGGCTAATTTTTCCTACTCCTACTACGCCGCTATTATTTTCACGATAGTCGTGAGAGTAGTCACACCGTTGTTTAAACTGTAGTACACTTTTAACACTCCCGAAAATAGGCAACCAATTTGACCCAATTGCTAGGAGATAAAAGTTAAGTATGTGATTGGAGCTGAAAAGTGAAAGGCAATAAAATCTAATATAATTTTAATGATACTTTATACTTTTGTTTTATTTTAATATGCTATTACTAAAATTGAACGACACAACAATCGTTAAGAAAACGTATACAGTGCACTATTGATTTTTCGGAAAACCTCCCCGACACGTCGATTTTAGTTTTTTAAATTGTAATTTTTTTATCTATGGGCCGACCCTACATCACTTCCGTTAAAACCGGAAATGGCAGCAACTTTGTTATTTTAAATGAAACACCCTGTATATTTTTACAGCTTGGAAAAGACAAGGAAAAAGCGCGTTCAGTAGACCCAATATCAACATTAATTTCAATTAAAAAAAAGTACTAATAATAATTAAAAATGTATTTCATTCTAAAGTAGATAATGAACAAATTATCAACCCGGCGGTATGCAAAATAACGTCAAAATATCTGACATATACGAATAGATATCAAAATTTTTCTGAATAAAAAAGGCTGATATTGGGTCTACTGAACGCGCTTTTTCCTTCTCTATCGAAATCTGTAAAAATATACAGGGGGGTGTTATTAAAATAACAATAAGTTAATGCCATTTCCGGTTTTACCGGAAGTGATATAGGGCCGGCACATAGATCAAAATATGTCAATTTAAAAACTAAAATCGACGTGTCAGAGCGTTTTTGACCAAAAACAATAGCTACGAATTTATCGAATTTATTCCCTTCGTCATGAACGCGCTGTCGGCTGTATAATTATTTTTTTATTTTCATGATAAACTTTCTTCTACGAGGCCTTTATATTTTAACAGTTGATTTTTTACCCATGTATAATTTTCCGTAATATCTTCTAGGCATCTTTGTTAAAAAAACTTAGTGGGTATAGGCCGGCCAAGGAATTCCTAAAACGCGAAATTGGTTTCATGCAATTAAAATAAAAGTTATGTAAATATTGTACCTATTGTAGCCTAGGTAAAGCATTAGACAAATATTCTATAAAATTAGCAACATATTATTTTTTTAGAATTTGGGTAGTACAAACATTATTAACCACGTATGAGCATGGGCAAAGCAAAGATAACTTTAGTCTTTTGTTACCAGCTGCAACAATTCAACGAAATGGACGAGTACCTACTAGTTATCACAAGAAGTAAAAACTTGTTTTAATAAAGAAACACTTGACGGAAACCTTTTCCTTTTTTGAATTCCATAGGTTTCGCATACCTAACTGCTTTTTTGCAGTATACTTACTCATAATAATTGTTCTAAAAACAGAAATAATCATATTATAGGTTCCTACCTAAGTTAGGTACTATTTATTATACTCTGTTTTTTCTCTTTATCATTCAGAGTAGGCGAAGTCAACTTTAGACATTTTTATAACAGTGTAGAATAGCTACTAAAGTCACTTGTAACAGGCTTGCAATCAATTGTCGTTTTGAAGTTTACCTACACTATAAAACTATATAAAAATCACGGCACTCTTGAATGATAAAGAGAAAAAACAGAGTATAGTAACGAGAGATCAATAAAAAAACCAATTAGGGCAGGCTGTGAAATTAAATTATTTTAAATTGGTACTGTAGCCACATCCACAGAATGACATTTCTGACATGAAAATTTCAAACTGAACGCTCTTGTCTAAGTTTTTTATTTGATTATCAAATTATTAAAATATTATTATCAAATAAAAAACTTAAAAACTTAGACAAGAGCGTTCAGTTTTAAATTTTCATGTCAGAAATGTCATTCTGTGGATGTGGCTACAGTACCAATTTAATATAATTCAATTTCACAGCCTGCCCTAATTGGTTTTTTTTATTGATCTCTCGTTATTATGCCATAAAAAAAATTAAAAAGCGCCCTTTTGGCGTTTGAGCGGTATTAAAAATAGAAATCACCGTAATACGGTGATTATCTTCTTATTTATAAGTACCTATGAAAGGATCGTGGACTTACTTTTAAAAATAAAGGGAAATAATTCGACTGCTTTTTGGCAAAACATCGTAAGCGACAACATTTCCGAAAATGCGTTTTTTAGCTATAAGTAGGTATTCAGGCTGAGATCGAGATAGCGTGTCATAGTATGTTGCATATTTTCACAAATTTTTGTTTTATTTGCTTACTATTTACCATCTCAAACTTTTTTTTTTATTATACAGAGTGTTAACCACCAAACCTGGCCATAGGACCTATGCAGTATGCAATACTATGCATGTTTCAAAAAAATATGAATTGCCTTGAAATATGTTTGTTTAACGTCATGTTGCCAGCTTATTTTTTTTAATGAAATTGCGTTATAAGTCGTGCTGTAATTTGTGTTATAAACATGAACTATTCAATTGAAGAAAGGGTGTTCATGTTCAAACCTTTTATTCTGGAAATAGTTAAAAATGAAGCCCTCAAAATGATAATAAACAAAAATATTTCAAGGCAACTCATATATTGTTTGTGAAACATGCGTAAGTACTATGGCCAGGTTTGGTGGTTAACACTCGGTATAATAAGATGCTTATTTTACAATCTGCTCGCATGGAGCAATAAGTAAATGGGATTTTTAGAATAATATTTTTTAGGGTTTTTTTTCTGAAAAATATAAATGGAGCAGAAAATTGTGAGGTGTACCTAAATTAATATTAAATCATTAAAATCTAATCATTGCCAGTTTAAATAAATCATGGCGGCATCGTAAAAATTAGCATGAGATGGCATCAACCTTCTCTGAAAACTAATTGAAAACAAAACAAGTAGGCACTAACAGAGCAACTGATCAACTTTATTCAACTCCTCTTTTCTTTGGAGATCAGCGCGTCATGCTTGGTGCTGTATCTGTATTTGTATACTTTCTTAACAATCGGCAGTTCAAACCAAAAGTATGGAAATTTGAATAATTCGTAAATATGACAGCGATTTCAGAATGTAGATATTTTATAAATTTCAAAGTTCCTTATGATTATTTGAATTTCCCGCCACGCATGTGTAATGTAAACTCACGCCGCCCTGGATCTCGGACATTTGCGTAACCAACAGTGCATCCGGCATCGTCAGCTAATGGAGCAGCTGGCGTCGTGGAAAATCAGAAATCTTTGGATAACGGCTGTATCTCGATTGCAATTAAATTAAATTCGGAAATTGATCTTGGACCACTCTTTTTGGCGATGGAGAACTCAAACTCGGAAGGTGTCGTCCTACCGGACATTTCCGAAGCCGAACATCTTGCGAGTGAGCACGATGGCGGCGAAAACGGCGAAACTGTTGTTGAAACAAAAAATCCGCGAATTTCGTTACAAACTGTTCGACATGCTGGTGTCCCTGTTACTTTACCTGTGGGGTCCCTTATCACAAGCACGTTCAATGTCATCACGCAGGACCAATTACCTCATTTCAAACCAATGCTGTGCGTGGATAACAACGGGTACATAGCCACTGATGGCTCAGGGGGTGAGTTGAAGACCATTGTTATACAAGAAGATGTCTCAGGGGGTGGCACGATCGCCACACCGGTTTCGGTGTCCACTACGGCTGCTGCAGCATCAGGTTCCTGGAGTGAAGCTGCAGGGATGCCAGTACTACCTGTTCGATGTAAAAACACATCTGCTGAACTACACAAAAATCGATTCGGATCAGGAGGACGAGGTCGTTGTATAAAATTAGGTAACAATTGGTATACACCTAGTGAGTTTGAAGCATTGTGTGGTAGGGCTTCTAGCAAAGATTGGAAACGTAGTATAAGATTTGGAGGTCGAAGTTTACAGACTCTTATAGATGAAGGCATTATTTTACCTCACGCTACTAGCTGTACATGTGCTGCTTGTTGTGATGATGAAACAGCGACCGGTCCAGTTCGCTTATTCACACCATACAAAAGAAAACGAAGAAAGGATGTCGACAGTTCAAATAAACGAAGGGAACACAGTGGTGATGATAGCGAGGACAACCAAAATATGCAGACCAAGGAGGAGGCTTGGCAGAATTTAGCTGAAGGTCTCGATTCCAATGAGTATCAACTTATGGAACCCGTAGGTAACACAGATCCAACCGTTGTTCTTAAAAGACTTGAAGATATAGCATCCAATATAAATAGATTAGCAGGAGAATTTAGGAGAGGTATCGACGAAGTTAGAGAGGCTTGGAAGAGTCAATCGGATAAATTTCAACGAGACAAAGATGCTGCCGTGCTTGCTGCAAGAGTTGAAGCCCAGGTTGCAGCATTACAGCCAGATGGAAATTCTGATTCAACACTGCAACCAGCATTGGACAATGAACATCAGAAAAAGGTACGTGTTAAAGGAGCATTGATATTTGTAACATACCCGTTAGTTAGTCATTAGAGTTTGTTAAGATGTCTGGCCTTAATTTATTAATTATGTGTAGTATAAAATTTTTAATTTAGTGAAAGTACAACTTAAATGCAACTTGCAATTTCTTTTGCAAAGATGGCAAATGATCCTAAGAATTCCTGATACATTTATGCTTCCTAAACCGTATTGCTATGCCATAAAACAATCTCAATTTTTAGGTTATTTCTGACTAGTAAAGATAGTCCTAAAATAAGTATCAACTTTCGATTATTCCCAATCCATACTAAAACATTTTTAAAGACTTTATGCCTCCACAGTATTGAAGTTTATAATTCTTTGTAGATTTTAATGTTAATTTTCTTGTTGTAGTGTGCAAACTGCAATCGTGAAGCATTAGCGGAGTGTTCACTCTGCAGACGTACACCTTATTGTTCCACCTTTTGTCAGCGCAAAGACTGGGGTTCACATCAAGTGGAATGTGTACGAGGTGTTACATCAGAAGCAGCTCCACAACAGTCAATCATGCTTATTGTAGAAAGTGCAGAACAACAGTAGATAGGTAATCTGCTGTTGCCATCGGATTTATTGGACATATTGAGGGCTTAATTCTTGATTAACTATTATTCTTAAAACATGCATTTTATAATTTTTATTCTAAGTTAATTGTGTATGTTTTGGTTAAGATTTATTAACATTTTAAGGTTTATATTACTAAATGGGAAGTCACCTTTAATTACTGAAATTGGAACTATATTAATACCTTGACAAAGGTTAGTTTTTTCTTGAAATAATTTTTATTATTTTATGTTAATTACATACCTACTATTTTTGATAGATTTAAATATTTTACATAAAGCGGAAATTCATAATAAAAGCACTACAGATAAGTAAATTTTTTAAAGGTGAAAAAACCCAAAGTCTCCACTTGGTAAACTTATTTACCAAGTGGAGACTTTGGGTTTATTTCACCTTTATCTACAGCCACTTTTTGAAATGGATTTCAATTTTATTAATTTTTTTAAATTTTTATATTGTTCAAAAATTCTCACTGCAGTGAATATATACCTACACATTTTAACAGTTTTTTAGTTAATGTGTTACTAAACCAAAACTTGCTTATCTAAACTGGCATGCATTTTTCCCTGTAAATTGCAGTATTGCTCTGTTTACAAATTAATTATTGGACTTTGCATTTCTTAATTTACATCCAAATACTGTCCTAGTTTTTAAATCACTTGTTTTTTTTAGTAGGTTTTTATGTTAATTGAATACATTATGTAAATCGTAGCATGATGGATAGGTTTACAATATAATTTCTAATAAAAGTGGAATTTTGTACAGATATTTTCCCATTTGATGAGACGTAGCTGAAACTTTTGTATAAACATTGGTTGATGTTTGTAATACGAATATTGTAAATATGCAATCATAATTATATTCCAAATCAATTCATAAGATAAAGAGATATTAGTTATATTTACATTTATAAAAATGTGTTGAGTATGAGTATTTATGTTAAATTATCATGAAGGATTCCTTCACAATACTTATTTTACTTAGTATAGCTTTGTCAAGTTGTGACAATATCTTTTCTATAATTGAGGTACTAAATAAAGCCATAAATCTCATTAATTTTATTAATTCAATAATTTACAAATCCCTTTTTATATTTTTATTGTTAAGTGATTTAAATTCATTTCAATCTTTTATGGAATATCCCTTAATTTTATTTTTAAGATTTGTAATTTAATATGCATACTTAATAAAAATATTAATGCAGATTAAGAATTCAAGTTTTTAATATACAGAGTAGGTGAAAAGTATTTAATCTGTAATTTATTTTCAAAATGTGTGATAAAAGAAATAGTTTGTTTCCTGATATAACGGTTTTTTAATGTATTTTGTCTGGAATCCCACGTGTTTAAAGTAAATGCAAAAGTTATACAAATTCAATAAAAATGCAGCATAATTTAAAACTTGGTACAAGTCCAAAAATTGAGCATCTTCAACAAAATATGGTTTAAAACGTTAAGAATTTTTTTAACAATGTTTAGGTAATTATAAGAATAAATGGTTAGTACTTTTTACTTACTTTGTATATTTTTTAAGTACAAGAAAATAATTTTGGTAGCTTTGTACCATACGTGATAAAATTGAGAATGAATTTACTTGTTAAGTCTCATGATTATAATTGATTCTATTTTGCTTAATTATTTTAGGATTAATAGAGGTGAGCAATAAAATATTCTTTTGCTTTTTATTTGTTTAACTTGATTAAATAGTGTATTGTGATATTTTTCTATAAAATGTTGTAAATTGATATATAGGGTGTCCAAGATAATCATTCATGCATGGGGATCTCGTAAATGATAAGATATAGAGATTCTGTTAAATGAGAAAAAATGTTTAACATATTGAGGACTACTATGTCTAGTATTCAAATTTTATAAATATGGCGCAGTTTTCATTTCAGAATGAAAATCTTAAATTTCCAGTATTTGATTTGTCTGTGTAATTTGATTATTATAGACATTAGGACAAAACGCTTTTGACATTATTAAGACACTTTTTAATGCAGATTAAATCACTTATTTAAATGTTTGTAAGTGACCAACTTTTCAAGTTATTATTGACATTAACTTTGTTTTTTCAATTATGCATCAGAGGCGGGCGGGCATGCCACCACTGCAAAGAGCTCTTGTTTTTCTCTTCTCTTTCCACTGGTCAGTCTCCCAAAAAGTATTTATCATGACCTACTATGAAAAAAACAGTTTTTCCTTTATAATTCCACTATTTATCAAGATAATCCCATGAAACCTTATATACGAGAAAAGGAAAAAAGCTCTGCAGTGGTGGCATGACTGCCTGTGATACATTTAAAAATGCAAAGTTAACGCAATATATTTTGAAAAGTTGGTGACTTCTAAAGATTGGAAATCTACACTAAAAAGTGCTTTAATAATGTCAAAACCATTTTGTGCTCTTGTCTAATTGCACAGGAAATTAGAACACTGAAAATTTGATTTTTCTTCCTGTACTGAAATCTGAGCAAAATTTATAGAAATTGAATAATGATCATATTAGTCCTCAATATGCTGAACATTTCTTCTTATTTAACTGAATCTCTTATTTCTTACCATGTAGGACTTGTACCTACTATACCTTATTTTTTTTAACTAGGGCCTGGATGTAAACAAAACCACGTGATCATTTCTAGTGTACGTTTACAGTGGTAGGTATCTTATAGACTGGCCGGTAATGACAAATTTTGTGCAACGTTTTTTTAATATAGTATGCATCTTTGAAGTTATGATTATTATAGATTTTTAACATGTCCTACCCAATTATCTTAAGGCTTGTATTTAGTAGACGCTCAGATCTGTTTCAGCGATAGGAGATTTTTCCTATGCGCCTAATGAAAATAATATATAGGCAACTATCTTTTCAAAGACTGTAGAGTGGGAAAGTAACGTGTCTAGCCATCGACCATCTGCATTGTATGTTATCAGTTGTCAGCTACGTCACAGTACGTCACAGCTACGTATATCAGACGTGCCTGCAGCTGGTGTAAAGCCATCATTCGTTTATTTTTACTTTCCCATACCACCACTCGTATTTATGGGAAATATTGATTCATGAAAATTTTCGAAATTGAGATTTTCCCGCAAATACGTGTTTTGGACCTCCAGGAACCCAAAAAAGTGGTCTAGAAAAAATGTCTGTCTGTGGGTTGGAGGATGGGTGGGTGTGTATGTGACTCCACTAACGCAAAAACTAGTGAACCGATTTTGATGAAATTTGAAATGAAGGGGTATATCGAAAATTCATCGACAAAATAAGCTTTTCAAAAAAGTCCTAAACCGGAAGCGGAAGTTAGACATGGTAGCATTTTTTTCTGAAGCAGAATTTTGAAAATATGTGTAGCGGATATGACCATAATTCAAGGGAAATAGTTTTTTTACCGGACTTCAAAATGGCGGCCGCTATGAATTTTTCAAAAAAGAAAATGTACCCAACACCAAACTGCATAAGTGTGGAAAATTTAAACAAAATCGTGTGGCCAGTTTTTTTGTAATAATTTTTCAAAAATTTCAAAATTTTTGGAAGACCGCCGGCCGTTGCGACCGTTTTTGAAGTTACTAAATAAATTTCGTATAGTACCGCCAAAGGGCTTTCAAACAAGTTGTTGGAACCTGATCAGATAACTTGATTTTGAGTTATAGGGCGTTAAAGTCGAAATTTTGAAAAATTCATAGCGGCCGCCATTTTGAAGTTAGAGAGTCCAGCAAAAAACTGTTTCCCTTGAATTTTTAGGTATGTTCGTTTGTCTGCACTGAACATGAACTTTCTACACCTGCTCTAGAGTAGGTGCAGAGAGTGCATAGATGACGTCACTTCAGTTCAGTTATAAAAATAGTACCATTTAGTGCAGACAAACGTACAAACCTATGGTCTTCTATCATATCTGCAACTCAGATTTTCAAAAGTCTGGTTCTGAAAAAATGCTACCAAAAAAACATGTCTAACTTCCGCTTCCGGTTTCGGATTTTTTGAAAAGCTTTTTTTGACGATGAATTTTCGATCCTATCCCTTCATTTCAAATTTCATCAAAATCGGTTCACTAGTTTTTGCGCGTTAGAGGCGTCACATACATACATACCCATCCACCCACCCCCAGACAGACAATTTTTCTAGATCACTTTTTTGGGTTCCTGGGGGTTCCTGGAAGTCCAAAACACATATTTTAAGCGAAAATCTCAATTTCGAAATTTTTCAAGATATCACCACTTCCCATATAGCTGTTTTTGTTACTGTCGCGTAAAAATTATTTTTAATCGTTTTCTCAGGGGTGATGATGTACTGGTCAAGAGTTACAGTCGGTAGCCATAGCCATTCTTACTAAATCATCCTACCCTGTTTGTAATAAAAATAACGTACAATGCATTGTCAGAAAATATCATAGTTTACTTTCAATCTTTTCCAATAAGTAGGGAATAGTTGTTATTGTAGATAGCACCTGCGGTTTCACGACCTTCCTCAACCCATCACCGGTCTTCTACGTAAGCAAACCCTCAGTAGCGAGAGAAGGGGTTTGTTCATTTGGTTGCCTATAAACAACTAATTTTTGGAGATTTTTAGTGTGCTGTATAATTTTCAAAAGCATTTTCAGCTTTCCAGATAAGTTTTGAAAATGTTCTGGCCTATTAAATATGTGTCTTATTTAGTAACTTAGGTGGCGACGAAGCGGAATTTTGGAAATTTTACTATTTAAGGAACTTATTCATGAATCAATTATTTACGATTTAATTAAATAAAATCAATTAAGAAGTTAAAACTGGAAAATTAACTTCGTCGCCACCCGTAGACTAATTAGTTATATGAATTTATCATATCACAAACATGAAGAACTAATACTGAAAGTCTACATTTGTTTTCTAAAATCGTAGGCATATCTGTTTTAAAACCGATCCGCGCGTCTACTAAATACAAGCCTTAAGCCTTGGTCTATCTTATGCGGACTCCGCAGCGCACAGTGCGCGTGCGGACTCCGCAGCGCACAGTGCGCGTGCGGACTCCGCATCTATTACTTCTGTGTTTTTAAATACAAGCGTTCTATGTTCAGCGGACTGCGCTAGCGCACCATAAACGTCCGCAGCGGACGAGCGCAGCTATTGCTCTGGGAGCAACTGGTCCGCAGCAGTCGTGCGTAAATATCCAACACTTCTTGAAACTGTGCTCAAGTCTAAAATATTCCTTAAATTTTATTTCGTTATCTTTCAAATGGTTTAGGATTAACACTTTGTAGGTGCCTTCGGTTTGTCGTTTTTTCACTAAAGCGCTGCTTTCACTTCTTTCGTCTAACGTTGAAATTAAAAGTAAATCTTCAAGGGACCCGGTCACAACCCCCACCGGTCATATCGCCCACTGGTCACAACCCCCACTTTTACAGCGTCACAACGCCCACCCTGGTCACAAGCCCCACCGCAGATTTTGGTCACAACGCCCACCTTGGTCTTAACCCCCACTGTTGAAATTGGTCATATCGCCCACCGTGGTCTTAACCCCCACCGACGCCTGCTGGTCTTAACCCCCACCGGCGCTGGTCTTAACCTCCACCTGGTCACAAGCCCCACCGCAGATTTTGGTCACAACGCCCACCCTGGTCTTAACCCCCACTTTTGAAATTGGTCATGTCGCCCACCGTGGTCTTAACCCCCACCGACGCCTGCTGGTCTTAACCCCCACCGACGCCTGCTGGTCTTAACCCCCACCGACGCTGGTCTTAACCTCCACCTGGTCACAAGCCCCACTGCAGAGTTTCGTCACAACGCCCACCCTGGCGGTCTTAACCCCCACCGCCTCTGGCGCTAACGTGTTCCCGCGCTAACTACTCCCTTACCAACCTACAGTAACTGAAAGTAAATTAATGCTGCAACTCATTTTAGTTCGGCGTTTATTAAAAAAAATGATCCCTCTTTTTGAGAATGTATTTATGTTAAACAATGGCCGCTATTAATTCTATTTATATGTGTAACTACGCGTACTAAATAAAATCTTCCAAACACAGCTAATAGTTTATGAACTATAGAATTTGTAATTGCGGTGTTATTCGTTTTGGTGAGCGGAAAAAAGTCACGGAAAGAAGTCCCCGAAAAAAAGTCGCGGCAAAAAAATCCCCAGAAGAAAAGTCACGCGGAAAAAAGTCAGGCGGAAAAAAAGTCCCCGGAAGAAAAGTCACGCGGAAAAAAGTCTCCAGTAAAAAATTTGAAATAGCCTTCTATTACTCTTTACCTTTTCACAATATTGTTGTTTTCGCAATTATGTCAGAGACATATTATGTGACAAATTAAATTCAGTGATGTCAAATCACTTCATTCAGTATTAATTTAATAATTCCCAATGGCGTCGGTGTAATCGAGGGGCAACAACACAAGATTGCATTTTTGGGATTTCTATATGGAAATCTAGTGTTTATTTGTAAATCTAAATCACCTGTACAGGGAGGCGTGAATACACACTAGATTTCCATAGAAATCCCAAAAAGGCATGATATTGTTATAACTCATATAAATAAGTGGAATAAATTATAAAAGCAAGGAGCTATCTTTGATTTTGATTTTACGTTATATTAATTTTTGGGGAGCAAAGTTAAAGCAAGCCGCTGCGTGTGTATTCTTATACAGGGTGTTCATTTGAAGACTTCCCACCCCCAATATCTCGGTGCACTATGGTTTTTAAAGAAATCGCCGAGAGACAACAGTATTAGCGTGGGGACATATTTCTCCATAATAGTGACATAACACGTTGCACCCCCTTCTCCAAGAGCCTTCCCCTTAAAAATTTTTAATGGCAAGGGATGCCTCGTCTGAAAGGTCTTCTTAATGCCTATATTTTGGCGTTTTGGTTTTTAAAATCGATCGATTCGTTTTTGAGATATTCAGGAAAAAGTGTTCGAGTTTATTGAAAAAAAAGGGAGCTTATAAAACGCAATACAGCTAAAAAGTGTTTCTTTTATTTAATAGTTTTGTTATTTGTCTCTCATCCCTTTATTGTCCTCAGTGCCGATTTATCCATTAGGCGAGAAAGGCAGCTGCCTAGGGCGGCACTATTTTGGGGGCGGCAAAAAATACGAATTAATTTTTACAAAAAATGAATACAAGGAAACATTCAAAAACAAAAAATATAAATTTATTTGGTCGATTCTATTTATTAGATTTGTATAATTATGTAAACGGAGTGTACAGTTAGTTCAGTGCAAATGGTTTGTAGGAGGCGTTATTACCGCTGAATTTAATACTTTATAGGTATAAACTTTTTTCTATGTACAAGCGGATAGGTTTCACCATGGATCAAAAAATAATTCACAAACTGCAACTAACCTAAAGCAAAGACCTTGCAAAGACTGTGGGGCGCCCCACCGACTTTAGGTTAGTTGCAATTTGAGAATTATTTTTCACAAACCCAGTGGACTTGTGTATACAGGGTGTAACACAACTTATCCGAAAAAATTTAACCATATATGCACTTTTAAATAAGAAATCGATTTGTTAAAAACAAATTTAATAAAAGTCCAACAGAAAACGAGATAAAAATTGTAGAAAATGTTACTTTAACATTTTCATTAATTTGTAAGTTTAACAATTTGTATCTCGTTTTCTGTTGGACTTTTATTAAAAAAAATTTTAACAAATCGATTTCTTATTTAAAAGTGCATATATGGTTAAATTTGTTCGGATAAGTTGTGTTTTTTTTTATTAATTTGTAACTAACAATTTTTATCTTGTTTTATGTTGGACTTTTATTAAAAAAAAATTTAACAAATCGATTTCTTATTTAAAAGTGCATATATGGTTAAATTGTTTCGGAGAAGTTGTGTTACACCCTGTATACATACGCTCAGCTGTTGGGTGCTCGGTAACTTTAACAATTTTTATTTTAGTCAATTTTAAAATATGGAAAAGCGGAATCCGGAATCCGGAATTTCAATTTTTATTTATAATATAGGGGCGGCAAAAAAAATAATACCTAGGGCGCTAACATACCTTAACGCGGCCCTGATTGTCCTCCCTGAAAATAAAATTAACACTGTTTCAACTTTTTCGCCCGAAGTATATCCCATTTTTAATAATCAACAGAACTTTTAGTGGAGTGCCGTTAGATGTGAAAATTGAAAAATCCCATTTTTCCATTCTGTTGCTAATACTGACAATAAAAACATCGAACAATGCATTATGACAACAGGCCCCCTTTTGTTTTAATAAACTCGAACACTTTTCTCTTAATATCTCAAAAACGAATCTACCGATGTTAAAGATAAACGCCAAAATGTAGGCATTGCTAAGACATTTCAAACGAGGTATCACATAACCCGCCTTGCCATTTAAAATTTTTAAGGGGAATGCTTTTGGGGGCAGGGGGATGCAACGTGTTAGGTCACTATTATGGAAAAATATATACCGTACGCTAATACTGTTGACGTGTTTCCGCGATTTCATTAAAACCATTGTGTACTTACCGAGATATATGGGAGTGTGAAGTTTTCAAATGAACCCCCCCCCTGTATATAGGGCTAAAATTAATACTTTTTGAGGTATCGCTTCCTTCCTATTAAAACTGAGAATTAGACCTAGAAAAGTTTTTTAGAAAACCCTTGTTTTTTAATAAAACGTGCGATAACTAAATGACTAAATGACCCCAAGAATCTATTGTGATGTTACCTAATTAGCTAATAATCTGACTCGTGAAGAACAGAAACAACATAAAAAAACATTTTTGTGGTTAAATATTTATTTTATCAGGTGTTTATAATTCGTTGGAATCTATCAATAATTAGTCTGTCTAGAGGACAAACAGAATAGTTCACAAGGTAGCCCCATTCTTCATCTGGTCTTTGATCTGCTGCGTTCCTCATCTGTAGCTCTTCGCTGCATTCGTCGCATAGACCAAAATGACCACAAGGAATTAATACCGTCGTGGGCGGCTCTTCTTTACAGATAATACATATGGGATCGTCTGATCTTTCCAAATTTCCAACCCCTTCCGCCTGATTTAATTGTTCCTCTTGGTTTACTTCAGCTACCTCCGCAACTTGTATATCTTCGTTGGGCGCGTCGACTACCGCTGCGATTTCCCTAAAATCGACAGGAACATCTCCCTCCAGCGGTGCCAACAATTGGACATCTAGTTCTTCTTCCTCGTCCTCATCTACTAGCTCACGATTTAACATGCCCTGGACAGAGTAAGCTACCATTTGTAGGAAGCTGGCAACGTTACCAGTCCTTGAAAGTTCTTCCGTGGCATTCCTAATTCGGGTGTCGTTCAAGCGATACTTACGTTTACGATCGGCGCGAATTGGAAGCCCGCGTCCGAATGCTGCCAATTCCCGAACTGTCGTAGCGCTTACAGTTCTCAATCCATCTAAAAAACAAGTAGAGGAAACAATCAATATGACTAATCAAATATATTTTTATATATAAAGTATTTTCTATGACACAACCTAGATGCTAAACTAATAGTGTTCTTATAGTGGTTCTACTCTGTTGCAAACCTATAATAGTAATCATGTCTAATAATAATTTAGCAAAAAAAAATCAAAATACTCTATAAATATTGTCTAATTTAGAGTAGCTGTTGAATAATTTAATTTAATTTAATCAAATAGTTATCTGTGTTTGTTTTTAGTTTTTGATGTTACTATAGTTACTTAAGTTG
The DNA here is from genome assembly GCA_963082805.1 of Hemicrepidius hirtus. Taxonomy (NCBI): domain Eukaryota; kingdom Metazoa; phylum Arthropoda; class Insecta; order Coleoptera; family Elateridae; genus Hemicrepidius; species Hemicrepidius hirtus. The sequence continues at coordinate 10,443,491 of OY720165.1, forward strand.
TTAATTTTATATAACTGAAATATGTAAAATTCTGTAAAAGATTTATATGAATTTTCTGGAATAAACTATCAAGATATATACACCACTGTGTTATAAATATTGTATATATCTAACAGGTTATGGGCCCAGATCTCATAGTTGTGAATTTTTAAGTGTAATTGGTATTTTTATTTGTGTAAATCAAGATGACAGCAAATACAACTCCAGTTAATGTTTCTGTTGGATATCAGTCAATTGAAAAATTGGAAGGTGTGAGAAATTATGGAACTTTCAAATGAAATTATTACTCATTGAGCATGGGCTATGGAATTTAACTGATATTGGTTTATCAGACAAGTCTGCTGAAGACGAAAAAGTACGAGATCAAAGAGCGTATGCTAAAATTTGTCTTAATGTCAATTCAGCTTGTCATCCTCATGTGAGGAATGCAAAAACTGCAAAATCTGCATGGGATAACCTGAAGTATTAGCCTATGCCTGAAGTTAGCATATGAAAACCAAGGTATTAGTCGTAGATTAGCATTGAAACGGAGGCTTTGTCGTATAAATTGCAATGAATTTGAATCAATGAATTTATATCTAAGCGAAATCTTGTCTATTACACAAGATCTAGCTGATCTTAATTGTGCTGTTGATGATGAAGAGATAGCAGTCACAATGTTATGTGGTTTACCAGATGAATAGAGATGAGAATAGAGTTTGTAAATTAAAAAAAAGTATTTATGGTTTGAAGCAAGCCAGTAGATCATGGAATAAGAAAATACATACAAAATTACTTTCAATTAACTTTGTACAGTCTCAATGTGAACCTTGTGTTTACATTAAACGAATTGAACAAAAGTTAATAATCATTGCACTGTATGTTGATGATTTCTTTGTAATTAGTGATTGTACTAAAGAAAAAGAAATGTTTGTTAAAGCCTTGAAAGAGGAATTTGATGTTAAATTCTTAGGTCCTGTGACTTATTGTTTAGGAATGGAAGTTAAACGTAATAGAGAAGAAGGTATTTTATGCCTTAATCAGAAAGATTTTGCATGTAGATTATTGAAATCTTTTGGCATGGAAAATGCTAAACATGTAGCAACTCCAATGGTAGTTAACAAAAAACTTATGAAGCCTGAAACTGATACTTGTGATATACAGGTACCGTATCAGCAATTAATAGGAGGCCTGATGTACTTGACTGTATGTACTCGACCAGACTTGAATTTTGCAGTAAGTTATTTAAGTCAATTTAATAATTGCCACGATAATACTCATTGGATAGCAGCAAAAAGAATACTGCGTTATATAGCTGGAACAATCAATTATGGACTTGTTTTTAGAAAACGTGATAAAGGAATTGAAGCCTTTGCAGATGCTGATTGGGCTAATGATATAGTAGACAGAAAGTCCTATACAGGATTTGTTATTAGGATTGGAAATTCTACTGTTTTTTGGGAATCGAGAAAACAAAAAACTGTCGCGCTTTCTAGCACTGAAGCTGAATATTTGGCTCTGAGTGATGTTGGAAAAGAAATTTACTTTATTAGAAATCTAACAAATGAAATATTAGGAAGAGAACCAACAGTAAATGTTTTCAATGATAACCAAAGTGCAATAAAAATTGTTAATAATCGGCAACATCATAAAAGAGCCAAACACATTGAAGTAAGACATCATTTCCTTCGACAAGCAGTGGAAGAAAATGTAATAAAAATTGAATATCTATCAACAAATGAAATGATTGCAGATATAATGACCAAGCCCCTATCCAAAGAAAAACATAATGGTTTCTTAAAAGATTTGGGCATCGAAGGAACTATTGAGGGTATTTGATTACATGGGGGTGTTGAATAATTTAATGTAATTTAATCAAATAGTTATCTGTGTTTGTTTTTAGTTTTTGATGTTACTATATAGTTACTTAAGTTGTTAATTTTATATAACTGAAATATGTAAAATTCTGTAAAAGATTTATATGAATTTTCTGGAATAAACTATCAAGATATATACACCACTGTGTTATAAATATTGTATATATCTAACAGTAGCCTATAGTATGAGCAGTAGAGTATTTTTTGCATGCAACTTACCAATGAACTGCCATACGCTTGGTCCCCGAATTTGTAGAAGTCGAACCAAACTGGCGTGGAAAGATTCTGCATCGTTCTTCGTTCTTCTAGTGCGGTTGTGCACGGACAGTGCATCTGCTCGTACTCTTTGCATCCACTGCCGTGTATGATACCTAATAGTTATTTATTGTATAAGTGTCTTAGGAAGTATTTTATCCACGCAAGAATGTTTAAACGCGAGAACGAAGTTCGAGCATTTAATTTTCTTAAGTGGATAAAATACAACTAAGACACGTATGCAATACAACGTTTTATCCACAAACAGACCAGAGAGTGGCGTTTTTAAATTAATATTTTGGAAAAATTTTATTTTGACATTTTGAACTGACTTTTGTCATACGTGTTGCTATAGATTTACCATTACATATCAACGCAGACGACGGCTTTAATTATAAGACCTATGTGTTTTCTTAATATCATAAGACGTCTCTTAATAGTGGAATTATGACCTTATAATATACTGGTTGTGGATAATAGTTATTTATTGTATAAGTGTCTTAGGTAGTATTTTATCCACGCAAGAATGTTTAAACGCGAGAACGAAGTTCGAGCATTTAATTTTCTTAAGGTTAATAAAATTTAATAAAAGTCCAACAGAAAACGAGATAAAAATTGTTAAAGTTACAAATTAATGAAAATGTTAAAGTAACATTTTCTACAATTTTTATCTCGTTTTCTGTTGGACTTTTATTAAATTTGTTTTTAACAAATCGATTTCTTATTTAAAAGTGCATATATGGTTAAATTTTTTCGGATAAGTTGTGTTACACCCTGTATACACAAGTCCACTGGGTTTGTGAAAAATAATTCTCAAATTGCAACTAACCTAAAGTCGGTGGGGCGCCCCACAGTCTTTGCAAGGTCTTTGCTTTAGGTTAGTTGCAGTTTGTGAATTATTTTTTGATCCATGGTGAAACCTATCCGCTTGTACATAGAAAAAAGTTTATACCTATAAAGTATTAAATTCAGCGGTAATAACGCCTCCTACAAACCATTTGCACTGAACTAACTGTACACTCCGTTTACATAATTATACAAATCTAATAAATAGAATCGACCAAATAAATTTATATTTTTTGTTTTTGAATGTTTCCTTGTATTCATTTTTTGTAAAAATTAATTCGTATTTTTTGCCGCCCCCAAAATAGTGCCGCCCTAGGCAGCTGCCTTTCTCGCCTAATGGATAAATCGGCACTGAGGACAATAAAGGGATGAGAGACAAATAACAAAACTATTAAATAAAAGAAACACTTTTTAGCTGTATTGCGTTTTATAAGCTCCCTTTTTTTTCAATAAACTCGAACACTTTTTCCTGAATATCTCAAAAACGAATCGATCGATTTTAAAAACCAAAACGCCAAAATATAGGCATTAAGAAGACCTTTCAGACGAGGCATCCCTTGCCATTAAAAATTTTTAAGGGGAAGGCTCTTGGAGAAGGGGGTGCAACGTGTTATGTCACTATTATGGAGAAATATGTCCCCACGCTAATACTGTTGTCTCTCGGCGATTTCTTTAAAAACCATAGTGCACCGAGATATTGGGGGTGGGAAGTCTTCAAATGAACACCCTGTATAAGAATACACACTTAGCGGCGTGCTTTAACTCTGCTCCCCAAAAATTAATATAACGTAAAATCAAAATCAAAGATAGCTCCTTGCTTTTATAATTTATTCCACTTATTTATATGAGTTATAACAATATCATGCCTTTTTGGGATTTCTATGGAAATCTAGTGTGTATTCACGCCTCCCTGTACAGGTGATTTAGATTTACAAATAAACACTAGATTTCCATATAGAAATCCCAAAAATGCAATCTTGTGTTGTTGCCCCTCGATTACACCGACGCCATTGGGAATTATTAAATTAATACTGAATGAAGTGATTTGACATACACTGAATTTAATTTGTCACATAATATGTCTCTGACATAATTGCGAAAACAACAATATTGTGAAAAGGTAAAGAGTAATAGAAGGCTATTTCAAATTTTTTACTGGAGACTTTTTTCCGCGTGACTTTTCTTCCGGGGACTTTTTTTCCGCCTGACTTTTTTCCGCGTGACTTTTCTTCTGGGGATTTTTTTGCCGCGACTTTTTTTCGGGGACTTCTTTCCGTGACTTTTTTCCGCTCACCAAAACGAATAACACCGCAATTACAAATTCTATAGTTCATAAACTATTAGCTGTGTTTGGAAGATTTTATTTAGTACGCGTAGTTACACATATAAATAGAATTAATAGCGGCCATTGTTTAACATAAATACATTCTCAAAAAGAGGGATCATTTTTTTTAATAAACGCCGAACTAAAATGAGTTGCAGCATTAATTTACTTTCAGTTACTGTAGGTTGGTAAGGGAGTAGTTAGCGCGGGAACACGTTAGCGCCAGAGGCGGTGGGGGTTAAGACCGCCAGGGTGGGCGTTGTGACCAAACTCTGCAGTGGGGCTTGTGACCAGGTGGAGGTTAAGACCAGCGTCGGTGGGGGTTAAGACCAGCAGGCGTCGGTGGGGGTTAAGACCACGGTGGGCGACATGACCAATTTCAAAAGTGGGGGTTAAGACCAGGGTGGGCGTTGTGACCAAAATCTGCGGTGGGGCTTGTGACCAGGTGGAGGTTAAGACCAGCGCCGGTGGGGGTTAAGACCAGCAGGCGTCGGTGGGGGTTAAGACCACGGTGGGCGATATGACCAATTTCAACAGTGGGGGTTAAGACCAAGGTGGGCGTTGTGACCAAAATCTGCGGTGGGGCTTGTGACCAGGGTGGGCGTTGTGACGCTGTAAAAGTGGGGGTTGTGACCAGTGGGCGATATGACCGGTGGGGGTTGTGACCGGGTCCCCAAAAAACTGCACAGAAGTCCCAATACGAAACTGCACTAAAGGTAAAAACGCAGTGCGTCTAGGTCTAGAAGATAGACCACATGAGGATGCGCAGTCCGCATGCGGATCGGCGATGCGGACTACGCAAGCGGAGTGCGCGTTAAGATAGACCGTAGCTTAAGACTGCTCGCATGCAGCGGCGTCACCAATCAAATTTGAATTTGCACTGAAAATTGATGATTTCGAACGATTAGTAAATGTATGCAAAGTGGTTTTCGTTACAATTTGAAACAAATAATACGGCGGAAAAAAATTTGCATACGCCTCCCTCGTGTTGGAAGCCCCGAAATTATTAACTGAACATGTAAAAAAGAGGGGGTATTTAAGAACAATTATTTAACGTATGCTTTTTCACAGGATTATTTTTGTTGTTATATGGATCACGAAAAGCTACTTTGCATACAATCGCGGCGTGCACATGCGCTGCGGTAATTTGTTATAAACATGTAATAACTCGGAACAATTATTTAATGTATGCATTTATGCAATTGGACTATGTGAGAGGTATTGTGTAAACATGCACAAAAAAAAAGTTGCATACATTTCGAAAGTGTTTAATATGTTTGCATACGCTGAAAAAGTTGAAAAATAATCGATGAATTTTAAACAATTAGCGGAATTAGCAAACGTATGCAAGTTTGTTTTTCGTTAAATTCATGATAAAATAGTACTATTTAACGATATGCATACGATTCCAACGTGTACAACGATAAAAAATGAACCAAAAAAAATCGAAATAACGTTGTACAATTATGAAACATTATTCTATTATAAGAAACAGTGCGTTCATTTTAAAAGCTTGCTATTGGACGTCAAACGTGGTCAAACTATGAGGTTAATTTATTTTTTCAACAAACGAATGAAAATGGATTTATTTGGTTTTGCTGGATTTGAAATGAATGTGTCTACTTTTGCTTGATATAGAGAAGAAGAATTATTTGCTTTAATTTGGTCGAAATATGAACTTAAAATAAAATTGTATTCCTATGGATTTCGATCAATTCCAAAAGGTTATTTTAAACATATTGGAATATTTAAACAGCGAATTCATTAAGAAGGTTTCAAAAGTAATAAAATTACTAGCTACGACTACAACATTAGGTACAGCGCAGCGGTTAGAAAAGTCAGGGCATTGATTTGAAACTTTTGATTTGCCATCTCTGTTGAAGCACTAATAGGTACACATACCATATGAACAAAAATTATTTAGATAAAGTGTTAAAGTGGGTAAAGTGGCTTTGGAATTTTATCTTGGTTAGGTATACATAATATAAAGCTTCTTCTTCTTCGATGCAATCGCATACCTCGTCCTCCTCTTCATCAAATTCAGTTTGTTCTCCGATTTGGCCTTCATTTTCTACCAGCAAGTGTTTGTACCAACTTAAGTGTTCTAGTTCTTGCAAATTTTCTCCGAACTGCCTTTTATTTCTTGCTATAGCATGTCCCAGAGGTTGTTCTGGTAATTCCAAATATTTATCTGTTTTTCCTCGTTTTAGATAATATGCAAGATGCAAACTCATTGTAAAATTTAAGTAAGTAGGTTGCTTCAAGTTAACAGTATTTTTGTAACCAAAGGTAATTATCTAGATTTGCTTGAGGATTGGATTTATCTGATTTTGTTTGAATCTGAATGCATAGGTAGTACCTATATACCTACCACATGGATGGTCATATCCCTGAACATACGACCGACGGACGTTTACATTGCTTATCTTATCACGTTTATGCGAATTCCTGCTCCCCATTTTTATGGAAAAAATTAGTAATGGTACCAAATTAATGAGAATAATATTCCGCGTTGTTTGATATTACAAATTGTTTGTATATATGTACCTACTTCTTTTACATAAAAATATAAAATGTCAAAAATGTGGGTAGTATTCAAAAAATATGAGTTGCTGTGCTTCTCAAAACAAAAATTTAAGATTACATAGATTCATTTTATAACCAAAACGAATTATTTTCAAAAATAGTAGATTGTTTTATAAGGATTAAAAGTGTCACTTTTTTGACGAGCAAGTCGAAAATGACACATTTAATCCGAATGAAACATGCTATTTTTTCTCCAGCCAATAATACATTGCAAAAGTACAAAATATACAAATTATAAAATATTAACAATATGAAGTGTAAATCACGGAGTCTGGTATCTAGTAGGTAGGTAGGTAGTCATGACGTTGTTTACGTCATTGTTTTGTGAAAAATCTAAAATTAATTCATTTTCCGTATTTTGTGCAAATAACGATCAATAACGATGAATCCTGAACAAGATTTGCCTCCAGACGTGACAGAAGAGGCACAGAAAGTGGTTTTAGACCTACTTCCAACAAAATCTAGAGAGATTTATGAGTGTGCATACAAGCGTTTCATAAAATGGTGCGAGGAAAAAGACATTAAAACCTATTCAGAGAACGCTTTATTGGTTTATTTTGCCGATTTGACAAAAAAAATGAAATCATCCACGTTGTGGTCGCAATATTTCATGGTGAAAGCGACTTTGAGTATAAAGAACGGTGTAGAAATAGAAAAATTTTCGAAACTAAAAGCGTTTTTAAAAAGACAAGGTGAAGGTTACAGGCCAAAGAAATCAAGAGTATTAACGAATGAACAAATAGAAGTTTTCTTAAAGGATGCTCCAGATCACAAATACTTAATGATGAAAGTAAGTTTATAACTTTAATAAAAGGCTTACATTTTATCAACTGTCTTTTAGGTTGTTGTAATCTTCGGAGTGAGCGGAGCATGTCGTAGTCAGGAATTGGTTCAATTAAAAATTGAAGATATTGAAGATATTAAATTAGGTTTACTGGTAAAGATTCATCATACCAAAACCAAAAAAAGTAGATCATTTACGGTTATGGGAGAAAATAATTTAAAAACATACAGAAAATATCTAGCTGTTCGACCAAAAATTTTTAATGGACGTCGACTTTTTATTAAATATCAAGACGGAGTGTGCCAGCGACAAGTTGTTGGAATTCACAAAATTAGTAGTATTCCTCAAGAAGTAGCAAAATACTTAAACCTGGAAAATGTAAATGAATATAGCGGACATTGTCTACGCCGCAGTTCTGCTACCCTCCTTGTAGATTCTGGTGGAGATATTACTTCCCTTAAGAGGCACGGAGGATGGAAATCTGACAGCGTAGCAGAGGGATACATCGAAGAATCCCTTAAACATAAAGAAGATGTAGCAAGAAAAAAATTTCGACTCGATGAACCGAGTACTATAGTACAAGTGGGATGATCGCTTACGAAGAAGTAGCTGATGGCAATGAAGTAAACATAACTTGTGACAATCAGCCAGCAGCAACATTGACAAATATTGTTAATAATGTCACTAAAACTGGTAATCACGACGGAAAATCGTTAATCCAGTTTCATCAAAGTTGTTCCAATTTTACATTTAATATTAATTATAAAAATTAGAATTTGTGTAATAATGTTTAATTTAATATTGTTTAACTTAATAAAATTGTAGAATATTAAAGACTGCATCATTTTCAATTTCAAAACAATAATTTTAATCCTAGGATTAAAAATTTTTTTAAATCCTAGTATTAAAAATTAATGTTGCCTTAGTAACGCAACCTTTTTTGTCTCAGTCACAAAAACGTCAATTTTATCTTTCAAAATTGGTATTAAAAATGACATATTTTAATACGGCTGGAGAAAATAGTTATTTTTGTATCATGGCCAAAAAGTGAATCTTTTTTGCCGAGACCAGAAAACAGGGAAGGACGAAATAGTTATTTATGTTACAAGGCCGTGAAGTAGCACTTTTTTTTATTAGAATGAATATTATTTGGCGAGGCGAAGGCCGAGCCAAATAATCATTCGAATAAAAAAAAGATAGTTCACGGCCATGTGGCATACAAAATTTTGTGTGCAACTGTGAAAAATTACCAAAATTAAAGTTTCGATCGAATCTTTACATAAAATTAAAAGCTAATTTCATTCAAGATCATGACCCGTAAAAAAAAGTCTTTGTCGGCCGGTAAAAAAAAGTCTTTTTTTTACGTTGTCAGGGCTTTTTTTACGTTGTCAAGGTTTTATTTTACTATAAACAAATGTGCTACTTCACGACTCAAAATCAAACAAAAAAAGTGACCTTTTTTTGACAGTTGCACACAAAAGCACTTTTTGGCAGAGGTGCAAACAACATTTTTTAGGCGAATATTACAAATTTTATTAACAAATTTAAATTTTTATCTAAATATTTGGTCACGTGACCACCCTGAAACGTCATAGCTGTTTTTATCATAGTCGACTAAAAAATTATAAATCAGCGGCCGAAAAAGTAAAAGCGGCAGAAAAACACCATTTGCGGCCGAAAAATAGAAATTGACAAATGCCTACTACAAATTGACACTTTACGGCTGTCAAAAGATACGTAAAACAGCTGTTTTTATCGTAGTCGCCTAAAATAGTTATTTTTGTATCAAGGCCAAAAAGTGAATCTTTTTCGGCTGCGACTGATTTTCTGGTCGAGGCAAAGCCGAGACCAGAAAACAGGGAAGGACGAAAAAGGACTTTTTGGCAGAGGTGCAAACAACATTTTTTAGGCGAATATTACAAATTTTATTAACAAATTTAAATTTTTATCTAAATATTCCAATGACATTTGGTCACGTGACCTTTATCATAGTCGACTAAAAAATTATAAATCAGCGGCCGAAAAAGTAAATACAGCCGAAAAAAAACAAATTGCGGCCGAAAAAGATCTTTTTCGGCCGCAAAATAGAAATTGACAAATGCCTACTACAAATTGACACTTTTCGGCTGTCAAAAGATACGTAAAACCGCTGTTTTTATCGTAGTCGACTAAAAATATTATTTTTGTACTCGACAACTGGAAACTAGATAGCCGCGCACGCAATTGACGATCGGAAACGTCAATTTCCCGCACAAATGCTGTAAAGTAGAGAAAAAACACTGGAAATGCATCATCCGCTTATTTAAAAAAAATTTATTATGAAAAGGCAGTAGTACACAAAACTTGCAATAAACGAACTAAAGCTATTGAAAATTATGAATTATTATGAAATATTTGCAAGATTGCAAGTTAAAGATAATTATCACAGTAAAAATTATTATTTCGGCATATACACATTTACAGTGAACTGTGAAGAATTCGAAATGGTAACCCCTGGAATGGCTTGATTTGCTGTAAAGGACAGGGTTTTGGAAACATTAATGGAAGTGTCACTTGAACTGGGGCCGCTGATCTGGTGGCTTTCATAATTTGAAGATGTACCGGGCTTCATAATTTTTTTTGCCAAAATAATCTTACTTTGCAGCGACTCCTCAACATAACTTTCAGCTATGGCTGAAGATTTCCATCCCCCATGCTTTTTCAGCGACAATAAATCGCCACCATGATTAGCGAGTAGAGAAGCAGAGCTTCTTCTAAAGCAGTGCCCCGTATATTCTTCGGGTTTATCCAATTCAAGGCAATTCGCAATCTGCGAAGGTATCTTGCCAATCATATTGATACCTACTGGCATGTTCACACATTTACCATTGCGATATGTTAAAAAGAAGCGAGTGTTTGACGTATTCGGCACCTTGTCTCGGAGTTCTTTGTATTTTCTTATCAACGAAACCCATTTATCATCCACTACGACAAATTTTCGACTGACATTGGTTTTGGTAATAGGTATGTTGACGACCACCATCTCTGTCTTGAATTCAATATCGTTCACAGACATTTTACATAACTCTTCGCGGCGACAGGCCCCCGATATACCCATTATTAATGCCACCTAAATTGAAAGGTAATATATACTTATTATACATAAAAAAGGTACAAATAAATAACATCTTACCTTTTTTAACAGGAATGAAGCGTCTGGAGCTTCTTTCAGAAAGGTTTCTATATGTTCGTCTTCCAATACCTTAGACTTTTTTGGTTTATTAAATTCTGTTTCACGCTTCAAAAAAGCGATAAGCTTACTAAATTTTGAAATGTCAATATTATTGCGAATTGTCAGACAAGATTTAAGCATTGAGTAAGTTGACCACAAAGACTTTTTACTCGTAAATTTTTGGAAGTAAGCCAATATAGTTATTTTTATATTAAGTGCGCAAAGCAAAGGTTTTTTTAAGCTTGAGAATGTTAGGTTTTTTGTCGAGACCGTTAGGTCGAGACAAAAAATACATTCGAAAGCTCAAAAAACCGGCTTTGCGTACGTAATATAAACAACTTTTTTTCTAAAATTGCACAGCTTTACCTAAACAGCAAGTTTATTATTAAAATATTGAATTCATAAAAAAACGGCAGCATTATTTTTTAAAGTTACCGTTGCACGGGTTTCCGTAGTTACTAATGTAAATAAAAACTGAAAAACAATTCTGTCGTTTGAATAAGTGTCGCTTTCCAAGTGTTTTCTATAAATTCTCTGAAAATGGACGCTGATTCTGAATAGTTGACTTGTAATTGCCTGTTAGAATTGTTTCAATAAAATTTTCTTCTTAGTTTATTCTGAATTTTAGAAATGTCAGAAATTTTTTTTTCACTGTTAAAAAAAAATTTTTTTTCACCGTTAAAAAAAATTTTTTTTTCACCGTTAAAAAAACGCGTGCTTTGCGCACTGAAATTAATGCGTAAACAACCATTTTTTGAGCAATTGTAGAAAAAACAATTTTCAGAATACTTTTTAATTTTTTTTAACTCACACCATTGTACACATTTTGCATATGTAGACTCGTACCTACTCTTAGACTTTTGTGGCAATAAATTGAGGATTGCAACATTTGCAGCCTCCCGAACGTCTGGAGGAGTGCACGAAATTTCACTATTATCACTGTCGGACATTTCAGGAATGTTTAATTTTAAATAGAAACGTCAAAAACCACAAATAATCGAACTTCTACAACTTTGTTTGAACAAACAACACCTTAGTAACCTGCGATAACTAATAAATTTTAACCCAAATCCGAATTTAAATTTACATCTTTGCTTATTATTAATTACTTTCTTCGTACAAAAAATAGCATACAAACCTCATGCGTGAAAGCGTCATCCGCGCATTCGCGCAAATGAAGGAACTCGCTCGCTACGCTAGCTTGTTCTTCAAAACAGCGCTCATGCGGGATAATCGCATTCCCGCATTTGGTTTGTAATATACTATTACTAAATCCAAAAACGGTCGCAACGGCGCGGAGCTCTTCCAAAAATTTTGAAATTTTTGAAACATTATTACAATAAAACTGGTCTAACGATTTTGTTTAAATGTTTTATACTTATGTAGCTTGGTACCAGCTACATTTTTGTTTTTTGATGAACGCCAGAATTCCACTGTGGCGCCCTCTACGAGGTTTTGAAAATCGGAAATTGATGCTGCAATAGCGCCTTTATTAGCCAAAATATGAAATAAGTTTAAATAAAATTTAGTTTTGTTTAGCTGCTGGAAACAATTTCTTAGGTAACTTTGATTTAATTTGATGTTCTTACTGCGAATCGGCAATTATTTTTTTTCTCGGTAAGGTGTGGAAATAAAGTATTAAAGTGGTACATTCTCGAATTCAGCAAGTTGAGCTGTACACGAATCCGTTAAAAAATATAGAGGTTACATCAAAAAAATATCCGATGACGTCATCACGGGAAAACAAATGAACATCCGAAATGCGCAGGTATAGGAACAAGGGTCTTTTTAAAAAGCAAAATCGTCGTGTCCGAGGAAATTTCATGAAACATCATCGTTTTAGAAATAATGAATTTATTCCATACCTTTCTTCCACGCTGTATAAATTTTATAATTTAACTGCTTTAAATGCTTTTTCTCCGTAATTCCGACAAATTATGTCAAACTTTTAGCGAATAATTTAAATTAAATTGCTTATTCTCAATTGTAAATTCTCTATTCTCAATTTTAAATTCTCTATTCTGAATAATTTGAAATTGTTTATTCCCAATTTGAAATTGAAAAGGTATAGTTCATATTCCAGACACCAGGGGTAGGTAAGACACCGGGATAGGATTCGTTTAGTTCATGTCCCACACACCGAGTGTAGGTAAGACGACACGATAAGTTTAGTTCATCTTCTAGCCACCAGGGGGTAGACTTAAGCGCCGCTCAGTGGCGAGAACATTATTCGGTTTCGTTATTTATCGTAAAGTTAAGTATCTTCCCAAATACTTCAATCAACGCTTTTACCTAATGCGTTAAAGTAAGATAGGCAATAGCTGGGACGGCGTATTATAACCGGAAAGTAGCTAGAAACGTTTGTCAGTAGCGTTCAAAACAAAAATAATTTTACAGGGCAAATAGAAATTGGATTTATTTTAAATTGCTACGGCACTGGATAACTTTTACCGTTAGCCATCGGCAGGGCACATCGAGCATCGTTGCGTATACATCTAAGTTAATCTTTTAGGGACATAAAGCCAGGGAATGGACTGTACTGCTTAATCACGTCTATGTGAGGTCAGTGCTATTTAATAAAATTGGGTTCGTTATTTTGAGAACTCCATTTGCTGCAGTAGTTCGAAGTCTCGCAAATTATAGAAAATGCTGATGGGAAAAAAAGATTGAGAATCAATGCAATAACAGCGGACCAATGACCGGGGTTGTTGAAACTAGGTTGAAACTAACTCGAATACCTGAATAAGTTCAGCGATAATGTTCTTTTTAGGTTTTGACTAACGACTCTAATGATTCTGAAGAACTGAACCGTTCACTACCGCCTACTTTTCAAGTAGTTACTTTGCTCGACGATGAACTTCACCAAAACTAATTCACTGCAACAATCGCTTCTTTTGTTATAGGGCAATAGTTACGAAAATCGTTTCATAAACAGAGACAACAATAACGATCTATTTGCCACAAGAGGTGCTCCTGTCGGGTGAATTTTATGTCAAATTACTTTAACTTATCTAATTATCATAGTCATGTGAACAACCACAGTTAAAATGAAACTAAGTTTATCCCAAATTTGAAATAAAAATTGAGACCTCTGTTGCCTTTTCCATGGTCAGTTTCATTCTACTAACTCTTAGGAGCTATATGGCCGTTCCAATTTTAATTTTGACAGGTCCTCTCTGTGATGCCATCTATTAGATAATAATCACCAACAATGTTTTCAGATTTAAAATGCATATACACTCGGAGAGGGCACCACAGAGAGGAACTGTCAAAATTGAAATTGGAACGACCCTTCCTTAAAAACCCCCTGAGCAACTAAATTTTTAAGGAACAGAATTCCAAGTCGTTAAATAAAATTCAATATAAGTGTGAGTCTGCTAAGAAGAAACAGCTGGATATCTACGATATCTGAAGTATTAAAATAATTCTGCTTTTGGTAGGCTATAATAGCCAAGTATCTCTATGTAGTATATCATTTTTAGACTTTTTTCGAATCAATAATTTTATTGATGATTATTATTGATTGCCACATTTTTCTCTTGAACGCACTATTTTTAAAAAAGTGATTACTGAAGCAGATAATTTTCAATTCTGAATTATTATTATTTACAATTTAAAATTGTGTAGTCTTATTTTGAAACTGGAAAGGTATAGTTACATTTCCATTATCTGCGGATTTACAACATTATAACAATAATTTACATTAAATGGAAGCAGGGACCCTATCCAAAAAATTTCACATAAATCTCCACGGGAGCATTTTTGAAGAAACTTTCTCTTTAATAATAATACCTATAGGTACTGCAAATGCGGCATATGCTGCGGGCACCCAGCTAGTTAAGAAATATTGCAGTTCTGGACGAGTTCTGTTACTACTGGTTAAATTTATTCTACTTATTATTGAATTCTAACACAATCTTTATTTCAGGATTTTATTGCGCATGCGTAGTTCTACTGCATACAAATCCTATCCATAATTATAAATTTGTTTGATATAAGGTAATTACACCTTGTTGAAGTAGCAAGTTTATAATTTCACAGAACTTTATTAGGTGATTATTAAATAGTCCGTCAGATAGAATTGATTTACGCTTATTGTGAAAATATTACAGGAGCTCTTTAATTCAAAAGAGATAATTAGAAGTCATTGTTTAACCCACTTCTTTAACTGCTTCAAAAAATTTAAAAGAGCGAGTGTCATTGTTGAAGTACTAATCATGAAAGTTAAGTTACTGATGTTTCACATACAGTGCCTTAAAATTTTGGGGTTGTGGGCTCTTAAACGACCTAATTTTCTTGGTGTTATCCACACCATTTGTGTTATTCTTCCACAGATGTTGAATTTAATTTCTGGGATAACGAATATGATTAAATGCAAGGGAAATTTGGGTTGTTCTTTGGAAAATGCGACCTATACAGTCGTTACATTAGCTGGAATTTCCAGTTTCCTTGCATATTTAAATAACAGAAAACTATACCAAGCAGCTGTTGTAACTTTAAACAGTTTGATGGAGGAATTTGAAACTTACGCTTACACAATGGCTGCAGAAACATTTACAAGGAAAATTGCTATAGTCTGTACTATTTATAGCTCTGTAGGTCTGATAGAATATGGAATTTCACCATTGATAGACTATTCCAGTTGTTTAAAGCGTAATATTGAAAATAATGCTTTGACTTGTGGACTACCAACACCTGGATCGTTTCCATTCAATACTCTTGAAGGTTTTGGTTATCATGTGGCTTATGTTTTTCAATGTGCTTGTGCTACTTTATGCATCAATTCCTTAACACATCCTGCAATGCTCTCCTGTAGCATTGTATATCATATTATCGTCCAGCTTAATATGCTTCAAGACATATTAAAAAATATACGTCAGGAAAATGATTCAGAAAAACGATACAAAATATTGAAGCGCTGCGTTAAACATCACTCATCCTTATTAGAGTATGCAGGATAACAAAATTTAAAAAGCATTACTAAAACGTTTATTTTTGCAGTTTTACAGAATTAATAGTGGTCGCCTTTAGTCAGCTTATGTTGATGCATATGCTTTTAATGGGTGTTATATTCAGTGTACTTGGAATTGAAATCCTTCAGGTAAATATTCTTCTTCTTCTTAATTCTTCTTTGTTATATTTATATACTTATTGAAAATTTTAGATGTTTGTAACAACTTTTGATGTATGGAATTTATCAAGGTATGTAGTTTTATTTCTTGGCTGGTTCGTTAACCTACTGTGCCTTTCTATAATTGGTCAAAAATTAATTGAGGAGGTATTTTTTTAATATTCCCAAGACGTGGAAGTAGTGAAAAAACGATGTTTTTTAGAGTGCTGCTATTGCAGATTCTGCTTATAATACACCATGGTATAACGAATCAAAGGAATTTCAAAAAATGATTCAGATTTTAATATTGCGGGCTAATAAGCCTTTGGTTTTGCGTTGTGCTTCGATTAGCGAACTTTCTTTTCAAAGCTTTACTAAGGTAAGTTGGATAAGTTTAAGTTAAGATTACGTTAAAATGAATTTTTCAGGTGATGAGTTCTACATATTCATATCTTACATTATTGTATAAACTGTTATTGGTTAATGGTGATCAAGTTCAAGGGATGTCTAAGTAGTATACATAGTACAGCTTCTACAGTAGATGAAGGATGCAAGAAATTAATTATTATGTTCACAGATTTTTGTTTTGTACAACCTGCTCCCTGATATTGCACACATTTTTCAGGGTGCATTTTTACTATTGTATTATCAATAGAGAATTATACTTACTAAACTATAGGTACTATACTAAAAAAAATTATTGCCAAAAGTGGCGTAGGTAATTTGAAAGTACTTATCTAGTATAGTAATTATAACTGCAAACAGAAACATGAAAAAAATTTTCTTGATTCTTTAATTAAATGAGCAAAGTATAAAATAGTTTCAAAATTACCACGCGACCGCAAACACGTGGTGACGTCATTAGCTTTTCCATCAGCGCGCGCAAAATCAAGAACAAATAAAAATGATATTTTTTATAGGCACTTAAGCAGGTAAGTACTAGAACATCAAATTTTAAATTTTAAATTAAGAGCGTGCCAACAAAGGTGTGGGAACATTAGTGCTGGTAAATTACACATTGCGTCAAGCATAATTTCAATTTCTGGATAGCAGGTATTTCGATTTATGGTTTTTCGAAAGATATAAACATACATACCAAAATTCACATTCAATATCATGGAATGTATAAACGGAAGTGGCAAGACCAAACGCTGAAGCAATAGGAAAGGGAATCAAAAATAAAATTAAATGAAAAGAAAAACTATATTCGGCAGACGCAATCCACCACATAAAAGCCAAAATAAGCGCCGGGTGACTTCAACAGATGATTTGATTTAGTCCTTAAAAATTTCACTAGGAAGGACTATAGTTGGACGACGTAGGTCGTTAATTTTGATTACAACGGTAGGGCTTGAGGTCTTTTGCATGCTAAGAGCCCTTGAGTTGGTAAACCCAACGCAAAAGTTTTCGATGGACGATAAAAGGCCTTATGAATTTAGGAGCTAGTTTTGTGGTAAAATGCTTGGCAGCATCGGATAATACATAAATACGCCGAAGGACAGATTGGCCTACAACAAAATCGTCCGGTCGGTGGCGAAGGTCGTAACGCAGCTCAGAAGCTTGATAAGCCTTATCAAGCCGCTTACGAACATCTACATAAACCTTTTTCAGGGCACTGGAACGAACTTCTAAGTCGTCACGACGGTCAAACTCCAATTCGTTATCGGCCGGCACATCAGCGTTAAGTTGTCGTTAAAATAGATTTATCTGCCGAAATTAACGACGAAAGGGGTAAGGCCGGTGACCTCATGCTTCGAAGTGCGAATAGCGCACGCAACAGACAGAAAAAACGTATCCCATTGACGCTGATTGTAAAACCCCCTACACACGATACGATCGGTTGTACGATCGGTCGTACGACGCGTCGTACGACACGTCGTACTACAAGTTTTTGCCTACTAACTATAAAACCTGCAGTACGACAGGTAGTACAACTGACCATTTACCGTCTCTTTACAATAATAAATTTTATATACAGAAAAAGTAGTATCACTTTACTGCTATGCCAGGAAAGAAGAAAGTGGCAATTCTTGCAACAATGCTGTTGCTAGATGATGAAGAAAAAAAAGAAAAAAGTGGTGCAAGGGTTGGCTGTTAAAAAGAAATATCTACTCACATATGAATTTACTACGCGAGTTACGGGAAAGTGAACCCGTTGATTTCAAAAATTATTTAAGAATGAGAGTAAAATTGTGATTATTTATTTTAAAAAATGCTAATATAAAACTTTGAGATTTTTTAAAAATGATATGCCATGATTTTCACAATTCGACGGAATTTTGTCAAAAATTTTGATAATTAATTGGTTATTGCAGTAAAAATTAAACTAATTAATAGTTTAAAGAGTTTTTACCAATTAATTATCAAAATGTTTAACAAATGCCTTGGAATTTTGACAATCATGGCATATTATATTAAAGTTCGTTTTCGGCTATGATTAGGAATTGCATTACAAAAATAGCATCGCAACACATACTTCAACAGTTAAAATAAGTAATTAAAGATTAATTATTACATTTCGGTAATATTGGTTTATGTAGTATAATAAAATTTAAATGTTTAAGAATTTAAAGCTGTTTATAATTTTTGAATACGTTGCAATGTAGCATTATAAGGTGTTGTGATTTATACAATGTAGTTTTGTAGGGATATTAAAGGCGTCATGACTTGTCTTCCAAATAATTATAGGTGATTTGGTAAACATGTGTACCCTATTGGCAAGAAATTTGATGAATAACATGCAAAGAATACTAAACAAATTCTACAAATTGCTAACTGATGTGCACCCCCTATACATGTTTGAAAGGTACGTCACTGGTAACCTACTGTCAGGCTATTTTTTTTACTGTCCTCCGGTTGTACAACAGATTTTATGTCGGCTCCATACTGTCGTCAAACACGACCGATTGTACGATCTGGTCGTGCAGCTATCGTTCAAACAGTCGTAACGACTACGTTGTACAACGAGTCGTACGATCGATCGCATCGTGTGGAGGCTAAATGGTCAGTTGTACGTCCTGTCGTACTGCAGGTTTGTTACGTTAGTAGGCAAAAACAGTGACTGTCTATACGACTTTATTTCCAACTTGTAGTACGACGTGTCGTACGACGCGTCGTACAACCGATCGTATCGTGTGTAGGGGGTTTTACATTGATTTTTAGCGGCAACTATCTGCCACGGGTCTGTATCATTAGCATCTGATTGATTAAACTGGTTGAGAAAAATCTGGACAAGCCAGTACTGGAGCAGAAACCAGGTACTCCTTAACAGTGCGCAAAACTTGGTCACAATCATCATCCAAAAGGAAATTCTTATTCTTCTTTAACACAGATGTTAAGGGGGTAACAACAGAAGAAACATTAGAGACATACCTTCTATACCAGGAAGCCATTCCTAATATACGGCGTACTTCATAAAATTGATTCGGCCTTAGCAGTTGGATTATTTTCAATTATGTGAGAAACAAGTAAATTTTAAAAATTTTAACAGAAGTTACAGTGGCACGAGATTTTTAAGATGCAAAGTTTGTGGTTATACAAATCATAATGCAGAAAAATGTCCTTTTTCGAATTATATTTGCTCATCGTGTGTGTTAAAGGACATTTGAAAGCTGTTTGTACTAAGATGCGCCAAGAAAGTAATTTTGGTAAAAATAGACATGACAATTTGACACACCCTAAACTGACCAATGCGTTTTACCGACTTGACAAGTCAATCAGCGCACTCCAAATTTGTATATTCTCGGATATTTAGGACTAGTACAAAATATCAGGGGATATTTTTCTGTCAGAAAGAAACTCGCGTTGCCACCATACCAACCTATATTAAAAATAATGGGCCAAAATAATATTGTAAACGTCAAACAAAAACTTTATTCAAATATATATTAACATTTAACTTGCTGCGGTAATGCTTCATATTATGAGCCCAACTCTTTAATATCATTTTAAGCTCCTCTGGGGTTGTTTCATGTTCAAGGATGAATCCTTTTTCCTTACAAAACTCGAAAAACTGCTTCCAAACCGAGTTGTGGGATTTGAAAGTGTTCTTTGGCATTTTACCTGCTACAGCGTCATCTATTTCTTCAACTGTACTTTGGCCAAATCGTTTTATTTCCATTTTTTCCCCGAAAATATCACAAACCATACACAAAAAGAAAAATTAAATTTGACGTTAGTTGTTTATAAAACCATGGTTACGAAGAAAATTATTGTTAGGTAGGTAATCCGATTTGACACTATAAAAATTTAAAATTTGGTTCGTCAAATTGTCCTACGAATACTACTCGTAACTACGAAATAATCCTGCAATTTTTGGACAGTACGTATTCGTACTTGATACGCTATAATTCGCTATTCGTCCTTCGGACTCATAGCGAATTATCGCGCATAAGTACTCTTACATACTGTCTAAAAATTGTCGGATATTTCGTAGTTACTATGGTCTGTTTTTTTAACTAGGAGGAGTGAATACAAAAGCCAGATTCACACTAGAAATGTCACTAGAAAAGAAAACTTCCGAAGTTTTGACGGTAAATTTGAATTTTTATCATGTTTAAAATTTACAGCTGAAATGAAAACTAATTTAATGTATTTTGCCTGAATTATGTCACTGTCAGCGCCTAGAAAAATTATTATCAAATCACGTCAAACGTCAAAATTTATACAAATTACTTAGCGGTGTGAAACCGGCCTGGCCGCAGCCAATCACAGGTGTGGATTTTGGCGCGACAAATTTGAATGGCTCCTCCTAGTTAAAAAACAGACCATAGTAGTATTATATGTATATGAAAGTAGTGGTCACAAAACACCTGACTGTCAGTCTGGTAGTGGTAGATTCAGGCGTGATTTTAGGAACGTCAATCAACTAAATCATTTTGTCGATTGTCAAAATGACAATAGCAATTATGAGGAACGTTTGTCAATGAATACAAATGAATACTCCAAAACCAATTGAAAATGTAGAATTCTTAGTCTACACCTGAGGTAGAACTGTTCCTATTCTTTTGAGTTTCAAGCATACTCTTGAGGTATGGTCTGCTTCTCCGAAGATCTTGTGGTTTCTTTTATTTTATCACGACTGAGTCTACACATGAGGTAGAACTGTTCGTATTTTATTGAAATTCAAGCATAACTACAACTTGGATTAACATATCCGCTATTGTGGTTCCTTTTCGGCTCACGACTGAGTCTACACTCGAGGTAGAACTGTTCGTAATTTCTTGGGTCTCAAGCATGCACTTGAGGTATGATCGAGATCCTTGTCTTGCTCATCGAACCATTACAGACTTAGTTGTCTGTTGTTCTCTGAGCTTGCACAGGAAATAAGCTTCTATATCCAATGGAAGGGACAGCCAGGAAGACAAATTAGGCCTAAAAAATCTAACTTGTGTTGTTTCCTGCAGATAGCGATCGGGAAGCACCCAGGAGCCGCAGCAGCGTCTGACCTTGGAGGAATTTGATGAGGAGAAACAACCTCTGCTCGGCCAAGAGATTCATGGCTTGTTCTGCCCAGCTACCTAGCACTCTTGCAAATCCAGTGGAGCTCGAGGTAGGCAGACTGCTAGGAAAGGCCCCATCCTCTACGGCGAAAAATTCACTCGAGCTTCACCCAGATCTGGTTTCTCGATGGGGGGTCTGGTTATCTTCAGGTACAACGAAGGAAGTTACAGGTGAACTGTTGGCCAAATATCCTCGTCAGGTCGGGATTACAGCACTATTTCTTCTGGTTTAGATAGAAAATTAAGAGGTGTCTTTGACACAGCACCAATTGATTCACTGCTGTTCGGGACCAACTTAGCAGACCGAGTCACGGACAGAAACAAATATTTAAGAATCCACCGGCAAAAAACTGGAAGAACCCCCCTGCACGCCAGTATGTACAGGGGCGCAATAGCAGCAGGCATTTTACCAGGGCACTGCCTACTTTAAAGAGCAGACATCAGAATTTTTCTCACTCGTGACCGAACCGGGGGCCATCAAGTTACATTCCCAGGTACAGACAATAGAGGTAAGCAAATATGCAGGCCATATTCGTAGTTTTTTTGAAAAATTGGAAATTAATCACAACCAATACTGTCATTTTAAAAATTACACAGGGATATGAGATAATATTCTCCCACCCTGTAAAGCAGTTTGTTCCTCCTAACCCACCTTCACTGGGAAAAATTGATTTTAGTAAATTCAAGCTTGTCATTTCTAAGCTTGTTAATATTGGAGACATTGAGACATGCAAGCCATGCCCTGGCCAGTTTCTTTCTAGGTTTTTCTTGGTTCCAAAACTTGATGGGTCCCGGAGATTTATTTTAAATCTAAAATATTTGAATAATTTTGTAGCAACTGAACATTTTAAGATGGAAGATATTCGTACAGCGAAAGCTTCATTAACCCCAGGAATGTTTATGGGCTCCATCGACCAGAAAGATGCTTATTTTCTCATTCCAGTCCATCCAAATTGCAGAAAATATTTAAGGTTTTAGTTTGCCAACCAGTTGTTTGAATTTACTTGTTTACCCTTTGGGTTAACGGTTGTTCATTATTTAAGATCGTTAGATATATTAACGGTCATTTATTTAGATGATATTCTGATTTTTGGCAATACATTTGAGCAATGCACGAAAAACATTGAGTCATCCATCTCCATTTTACAATCCCTGGGTTTTTTTGATAAATTACCAGAAACGCTGTTTGTCTACAACTAGATGCAAATTTCTTGGTTTTATTATCGATTCTGTTAGATTTTCGCTTGAACCCACAGAGGAAAAGCTCAGCAGGCTTATCTATTCTATTAAGAACTGTACAATAAGGTTATTTGCACAACTTTTAGGATCCCTAGTTTCTTGCTGCCCAGCGTTAGCATATGGATGGATGTATTCAAAAAAATTTGAGAGAACAAAATACTTAGCTCTGTTGCGATCAAACTAAGACTATAAAGCGGAGATGGAGATTCCCAGGTGTCTAAAGTCAGAATTCGGTTTGTGGTTAGCCAATCTACAAACAGGTTTTAACCCTATCAGATCCTTTAAGTTTAATTTAGAAATCTTTACTGATGCATCTCTCACGGCGTGGGTTAAAGTCTCATGGTTTATGGAACCAGGAGGAAAGCAGGGTGCACATAAATCACTTAGAACTTTTAGCAGTTTTTTAGGGTTAAAATGATTCGCGTCAGAATTATCGGGTTGCGAAATTCTAGTAAGCGTAGATAACACTACGGCCTTATCTTATATTAACCGAATGGGGTGGTCAAGTTTCCGGGGCTAAATGACCTCTCCAGACAGATTTTACCGTTTAAAGCTGTAACGTTCCCCCTTGAACGTACAGTATTTATTTGACGCACTAGGGTAGCTCTTGAGATAGCCAGGGTTCTTACACAAAGAAAGGAGGAATTAAATAAAGAGCTGGAGATAAACTTATTAACAATTTATTCAGGATGGTAATACTATGTTATTTACAATTTATGTACAATGAAATAATAATGCATGAATAATTCAAATCAAGACAAAATATAAATACAAATAATATTTTCACAGGAAGTATGAATAAGTTAGTATTTTGGCGGATTAAACGGGGCGTTTAAAGAAATTACTATTGGGGATGTTTAAATCGGACTTTCCTTGAGACGGACTTGCGTACCGCTAACTGCCTTGACCAAATGTGCACAAATGCAGTTAATGGCGTCGGCTCGTAAGCTCGTTGCAGAAATTTACAGGGGCCGGGAGAATCAGTGAACAGTGATGTGTTTATAACTTGAAAGAGATTTCAAATAACAGGGGTAAGTGTTTTCAACTATTGATTTAATACGGAATTTAATTCCAGTGATAAACAAAGGAATTCGGTCAGGGACGTACAAAATATGTTGATAAGCAATCAATTTACTGGGAAGAGTGAATTGCTTATGGAAATAAAACAATTAAATGTTATTCGAAGACGGATTACGGTAGTGGTTAAATCAAGTGAACTCAGGGATGTACAAAATATTCTGGTATGTAATTAATTTTATACAGGGGTTTTAACTGGCAAAACAATTGATTGTCTAAGTCACTAGATTCAAGGATTAATAGGATAACAGTAGTAGATCATTTGCACGTGATCGTACTACTGGAATCGAACTAACACAAAAATCCAATGAGGTACGGGGACACCAGAATGCAACGTTCAGCACAGATGCAACTCTGGTTAATTAATTAGAATAGGTAAAGTGCTATGTTCCGATCCTAGGATCATACACACGCAACATTTACAAATTCTCGGAGAGACAAGGCGGGTTAATTAGACAATCAATTTAGCAGGGGAATTAAATAAAATTTAAATATAACAGATATTGTTTTGTACACCACAGATCACTGCAATTATTAGCCACTACACTGGTTGCTTTAAGAGCTAAAATATTCAAGTAAATTTTGAATCCGGGTCTCGGAATAATTCAAAATCAAAACGGTTTGAACGGAATCAACTTATTTAGAAAAGTTCCAAATAATTCTCGGAAAATAAGTCAGTTTCGGAAAATAAGTATCGGAAAATAATTGACAATGAGTGACCAAAAATGAGCCATCCTCTGAATTTATAGGAGAGCTCAAGGCTCCCCACTCGGGGCGAAACTGGGCGGACTGAAACTCGGTCATGGCGGGAGTATCGAGGAGATTCGGAACTAAACGAGAACGACTGACCTCAGCGAAGACAGAAGCCAACTTATCTGCTTCATTAATCTTGGCTACTAGTCAGTCGCCTCGTTACAAAGCCCACAAGAGCACGATATGAGACGATTTGGAACCTCTATCCAGTTCTATCTTTTTTGGAAAAGCTATATACCCACTACACTCTATATTTTAAACAATTAACTTTGAAGACTATAATAACCTTACTGGCCTTATGCACAGTCCACAGGATTCAGACCCTTTCAAAAATTAAAATTAACAATATTACGGAATCAGGCTCGGGTCTAGAGATAAACATACCAGATGTACTAAAGACTTCAGGGCCAGGAAGATTCCAACCTATCTTGAATTTACCGTATCTGCCCTCCAAACCGGACTGTGTCCGGCAGAAACTTTAAAATTCTATTTGAACACTACCTTCAAAGTTAGAACATCAGACAAACTTTTCTTGCCAACAAGAAAACCCTTTAAGGAAGCTTCTACTCAGTCACTCAGTAGGTGGATAAAGGAAGCCTTATCATTGGGTGGCATACCGCATAGGTGTAGCATTTAATGTTTGTTGTTTAATTTTAAATAGGTACATATCTAAAGAACATAAATTGCAATAATCTCTAAACATCTACATGTAATCTCGAAAAGCGTGACCTTTAGATATAATTTATCGATCAAACGAACTAAGTTACCTGTTAATTGTCCGATAATAAGTCCGATCGAAAATAAATATCGGAAGTCTCGCTTGAGATGATTACATCCCTCCCATTTTATTAAAAAAGTGTGTTTTTATTTTGTTTTTACCCTTCCCATTCTGTGCAATTTATAATCTCTAAAATGAGTGAAGGTCATAGTCCAAGTCTTAGCGGACAAAAGTGTAATCATCTCAAGTGAGACTTCCGATATAATTTCGATCGAACTTCACAACAGGTAAATTCGTTTGATCGATAAATTATATGCATAATTTTATATGTTAAATAGCATTAGTCAGTATTTGTTGTATGATTTTTATTCTTTAAATAAATAGTAATTTAACTTTATATCACTTTGGTAAAACCATATTATAATAAAATAATATGAACATTTTGTGATTGGCCAATATTGAAGAATTACAGATGATATTTATTTATTTATTTATTTATTTATTTATTTATTTATTTATTTATTTATTTATTTATTTATTTATTTATTTATTTATTTATTTATCTATTTATTCTTACATGCTACATTACTCTTATTTTCAACTAATTCCTTAAATTTATATAAAGATGTTTTCCATTCATGCCTTAGCCTAATCTTTGGCTTGGTATTAAGAAAAACATTGGTTTTAAACAAAAACAAAATTATTAACTAATACTAAACTAATATTACACACTGATATTTGGTATAAAAAAGTATTTCAAACATGAAACTATTTGGTAAGAAACTATTTCAAACATTAAAACTACTTGGAGAAAAAATATAATTTGATAAATATTAAACTATGATAAAAAAAACTGTCATTGTCACTTACAGTATAATTCAGGTTTTTTTATCAGTCTTGTCTATTTTTTTCCAGCCTCTTTTCAATTGTATATTTTTTTATTTGTTTTGTAAATTGCTTGACGCTTTTTACATTTATTATGTGTGGTGGCAGGGTGTTGTAGTCTTTGGTAGCCTTTTGGATGTGTATCCCTTTTTTGTTCTGACATTATCAATATGAAGTTTATCTGCCGACCTCGTATTGTGTTGATGTACTTCTTTATTTGATTTGTATCTTTCATTGGTTTTTATTTCCTTTCTTATCTTTTTATGAACTAGTTTGATGTTTTCTATAAATATAAGTTCCTGCATGTTGAGCCAGTTTGCTGAAATAGTTTTGTTGTCCTTGTATAGTAGTTGTATCCATAGAGTACTTTTAGCGCTTTATTCATCATTCTTTGAACTCTGTTTATAGTATGTTCATTTGCTTGCGACCATGGTTATAGTAAGTAGTAAGTTGCGGGTGATTGTATGTTCGCATTGAAGAGAAGTTGTTGGTCCACGGTGTCAAACGCCTTCTTTAGGTCAATATATGACGCTAAAACGTATTTTCCATTGTCTAGTTCTTTGTTTATATAATTTAATACGTTCATAACAGCTGCTTGAGTGTTTGATTTTCTTGGAATCCATATTGGGCCTTATCAAATCCTCCTGTACCTTTTATAAACCCTACGACTCTTTGTTTTATGATCTTCTCTATTATTTTTGAAAATATATTTAGTAGTGCAATTGATCTATAGTTACCCGGTGATGTACTCTTCCCCCCCTTGTATATCGTATAGGTATTAGTTGAGTTTCTTTTAAATATTCTGGAAATTCTCCGGTTTCTATAACTTTGTTAATGAGCGTTGTTAGTGTTGGAGTTATAGTGTTGCAGCATAGCTTTAGCATTTCTGCAGTTATGCCATCTGGCCCTGGGGATTTTCCTTTTTTCGGTTTGTTTATTATTTGACTAACTTCCCTTTCTGAGGTTGATGTGGTAAACATAGTTTTCTCGTTGTACATGTTTCTTATTACCTACTTGTGTTATTCCTTGGTTGTTCTTCTTCTTTCTCTCTTCTTCTAGTTTGTCTCCTATTGATGCAAAGAATCTATTCATGCTCTCTGCAATAGTGTTTTTGTCTGTGATAGTGTTTTGACCACCTTCGTCTTCAATTTTCTCAATTTGTGTTTCTCGGTTATTTTCTTGACTGTTTCTTACAACTTGATTGGTAGTTTTTCAAATTTTCCTGGGATCATCGCCGTGTTTTTCAAATTGCTGATTTAGGAAGTTCTTCTTTCTTCTTTTTATTAGGTCGTTTACTGTATTTTTAATTTTCTTGTATTCCTGCCATTTCTTTTCGTCGTTTGAATCTCGTTTTGCTCGTTTGTACAGCTTGTTTCTTTCCTTAATTCTGAAAATAATAACTTAACACTACGTAATTAACGTTAACTTACTGGTACAGACTCATTAAAACTCTAAATAATCACATTAACAATCGCAAGCCGCTTAAGATACCTACTTGGGAGCGAATTGGGTTATCCCAGGGAGGGAATTCGGTTCTCATTAGTACATACTATCGCCCACATAGCCGATAATTATTGTTCACAAAATTTTAAATAAGAAAAGATACTACTTATTGTAATATTATTTTTATTAAGTCAATTAAGTATACTTCACAATTTAATAAGTACAATTAGTACATTAAGTACCTAATCGTTTATTCTAAAGCACAATATTCTGGAATGCTCATTCTTTTCCAAGGGGATTTTTTAACCACGGATACTGAGCAGGACAAGTACCAGTGCAAGTCTTCATATAACGCAGTTCTTCACCTTTTTTCAATTCACAATTTTTTCCTGCACCACAAATGTTAGTATGTGTAGCTTGGCATGATGGCCATGAATTTTTGAGATTACCGAGAGTAGATGGATTTTGTACCCACTGCAAAGCTCTTTGAATTCCCACCTAAAATATAATAAATAAAATATATATTTATTTTATAATAGGTACATCATATAACTAGCACTACAATGATTAGAACTCTTATAATTTTGCAAGTGGAGTTTTTATTTTGTTTATTAATATTATACCAGCATTGTACTAAAATTTAAATTATTATTAAACCAATGCTTTTCCTCATTATTTGTTCAGAACTTTAATATTTTTCCAGGAGAGCTAATAGTTTTTTCTCTTCTGTTCAAAAGTGACAAAACTACTATTATTCGATGACATTTGTTTACTTACCAAATACACATCATTGAGCCCTTGCAAATAATCGATAAACTTTAGATACGCTTCAAAGTAAACAGGATCTTTGTCAAACCAAGCTGCGTGTACATAGAAACCGAACGGTGCACGGTTTGAATATGGATCCTTGTATTGACGATTGAAATTATCGATCATGAAGTCCACAAGTTCATCCAGTTGGCTTGGTCTTTTGAAAACATATTAAAAATTATAGAATTTACATATTGTAATATTGTAACACGTATGCACTTACATGTTACCACAAGAGTCTACCATGGCACATGGGTAGCCCAACGAATCAAACCAATCAATCATTGGTACGGCCCAAACACCTGGCAAAGCTGCTGTTGGACAAGGGCCTACTGAGCAATCCTGAATGGATTTATAATCAAGAGTATAAGGCCAAAGTCCAGGTGTAATGTAAGTTTGAGTTGGCCACGAACAGTCGTATTTCAATCCAGCTTTTTTAATCATTTCGAAACTATTGTTTCCTGAAAAATATACCGTAGAGTTATGGGAGTCGTTTTCTGTAGTATACGGCTAACGGCAGTAAGCATCCACTAATGGATGGTCTAATAGGTCGAGGAAGAAGGGGAAGAATGCAATAAAGTAGTCATTCAATGGTTTTATGCGATTTTTAAGAAATTTGCATTTATGAAAGACATCAACCGGTACTGTTATGTGACCACCCAAACCTTCACCTAGGACATATGAACCCTCAACATCCATAGAATTACTATTTCTCAGGAATCCGCTTGTCACCTACACTCCCTAGGTCATATGGAAATAGGGTCAAGTGGTATAAATATGAGACAGCGAAAATTTAGGGTAAAAACAAGACACGAAATTTAAAAATACTAAAATACATTTTAACTACATAGAAGAATGACTAAATTGCAGTTCAGACTCTCTATATTCAGCTCCCATAATGACCAAGTTTGGTCTGCAGTGATAAGTAGGTACATGTAATTAATTCTCTTCGCGATAGCCTTTATTTTTGTGCCAAAAACTTTCATATTTTCGGCGAAATTTTTCGGTGTACCGCGTAAACGAGTAAGCGGTTCGTTTCGGACAAGAAGTTTGAAAGCATTTGAAAGATAAAACCTGCAAGCAACGAACGCGCGCCAGCACGAATTTTCATAGAGTACTAGTCTCAAATAAATTTTAAACTGAAAATGCGACAGACGGACTAACCAGCAAGTTGTAAAAACGGTAAACGAATTCCTTGTATATCCTCTTTGGGAATTTTAGCAAATGTGGTGATTAAATCTATTTCATCTGCAAATTCTTCCATCTGTCCTTGAACGCCAAGTTTTTGCCAATAAGTTGCAGGAGTTTGATGAGTAATCGAATGTAAAGCGATTTCATGCCCTTCTGCCCACAATTCATGTACCTTGACGGAAAAGGAAAATATAGTGAAACCTTCACGTAAAATATGTATTTATGTAGGTACGTACCATACTGTAATCGCTGTATTCATGTGAAACAAAATATGTTGTACCAATAGGACAGCCATCAGGATTTGTTCTGCCAGAAAATGCTTTACGATAGTAATCGATATTCAAAGATCTCACTGCATCGTCGAATGTCAATAGCACAAGCTGTAATTCAAATTTAATTTAAATGAATGCACTGAAAGGAAAGTAACGCTACCTATTAAAAAGAAATTACGAAAAAATCAGAGTACATTTACTTGGCTGGCGTTAAATAAAGCTCGTTAAAGCTAGGCTTCTGAAGAGGTCATTTTTTAATATCATATACGCGATATTAGAGGGTTTTAGAGCACTATACGCTAGAGTACAGTAACGCTAACGGTAACGTCTTTACTAGGTATTAGGCAATATACTGTTTTGCTAAGCAACATATTGCTTTGCTTTGCGTTGCTTAGCGTACAGTGCTCAAAAACTGAATAGTATATGTGACCCCATAATTATATACAGGGTGTACCTACTATAATGTACCTACTATATACAGGGAGTCTCTAAAATATGGTGCCATAGCTTAACCACAGATTCCGGAGATCAAAATAAGACGATTTAACGCAACTTACCTCTATCCGAAATTGCTTCGTTAATGCGCTATCCAACGCCAAAGATCTTCAAAAAATTTCTATTTTTTTTAAATAACAAAAGATTGTTTTTAGCGATTAGGATGAAATTTGGGATGTGATTCTTTACTGGAAAAAGGTGTTTTTTGACATCATTTTTTTGTTCAGGAGTGTCGCGTAAGTGGTCAAAGGTTGATCATTCATAGGCAAAGAAGCTCATATTTTTTTAACAGTTAGGCCAATGGTTTTCAAAGTTCTTTTACAGAGAGACATTCTTATTTCAAATATTTTTTGTTTCTTGTTCGATGACACTGTAAGGTAGTACTGTACTACTACTATACCGTGTAGCTAAAATGAAACCACATATTCTTGAAGTAAACACATGATGAAAAAATCCAACTTATCTATATAAAGATGTGTATTCTGTTACTGAAAGTTTGCCAATAATAGGTACCTGTTAGGTATCACGCTTTACTCTATGTATTTCTACCACATCTGGTAATATGGGCAGTATCGGTATCATGAATATGTTCGAAATTGAGTTTTCGCGGAAATATAGTGTTTTGGACCTCTGGGAACCCAAAAAAGTGGTTTAGAAAAAATGTCTGTCTGTGGACGTGTATGTAACGTCTCTAATGCCAAAACGAGTGAACCGATTTTGATGAAATTTGAAATGAAGGGGTATATCGAAAATACATCGACAAAATAAGCTTTTCAAAAAAATCTGAAATCTGAAGCGGAAGTAATGGATGTTTTTGGTAGCATTTTATTCAGAAACCATAATTCAAGGGAAACAGTTTTCAACCGGACTCTGACTTCAAAATGGCGGTCTGTATGATTTTCTCAAAATTTTGATTTTAACGCCGCACAACACAAAAATTAGTTATCTGATTCAAGTTCAACAACTGGTATGAAAACCCTTTTACGGTACTATACTCGTACTTACCATGAAGAAAAATTAATTTAGAACTTTGAAAGTGAATAGCGCCTTAACGAGAGATATTTGTATATATTTAACCCAACTGGGTTATATCGTCATAGTGTGGTCTGAAGAATATTGTTGGTGTCCATTTGGCTACGCAGTTTAGGTACACGCTGTGTAACAATAACGAGTGAAAGTAGTAAAAAATGTTAATTGCCTTATCTAAACATACTGACATTATAATTAATTAAAAAAGTCAAATTTCAGCCTCCTAAGAAGTTCTTATCTAGTACCTACATATAGCTAGATATAACGTACAAACAAATTTTTTTTAATTGCTTTTGAGTTATGTCTTTATGACTCATATTTTAAATAGGAGCGCATTAACTTTATACCTACTACTATTCTTTTAAGTCGCTCTGTATAATTACGGGCCCATTTATATAATCTAATGAAATGTGGCAAGTGATTGAGTACCTGAAAGTAATTATCTGACACCATTCAATTTATCAAAGATTGTTTAGTGTGATGTCTGGAATCGCGTGTGGAAGTTTAGGTTTTCTTTCCTACAGCAACAATATGGCAACAATTAGTACACTATCTTGAAAATCGCTTATCTTGTATGATTTATATATAGATAATAATTCTCAATAATAAGCCTTAGACCAGTATAATATGATTACAAGACACGCATTTAATATGTTTTTAACATTTTGTAGAGAAAATGGATTGCAGTGTCATAGATACGTGTCACGGAAATAAACTGTAAATGTTATTCAGTCAAGTGTAGTGTACTAATTCTCAAAATGATTTCAAATTTATAATTTAACAAACTACAGGTACTAGACACAGTTGTCTTTGTAGACTGCTGGTAATGATTTCAGCTTTACTCAGAAGATCACAGGGTATGATTCCTGGCTCGGATAAAATTTTTTTAAATTTAGTTTTAATTTTGCTTATCGATTATTAATATTTTTGCAATTAGATTAATCAAAAAATATTATTACAATCAGTAGGTAGTATTTAAAAAAATAGAAAATAAATTTATAAAAATGTATCCGATTGGGAATCGACCCTGCAATCTTTTGAATACGAGGCTGAAATCATTACCACTAATCTATAGAAAGAATAGCTTCTAATACCTATAGTTTGTTAAAATATAGAGCACCTTTAACTGTAATTAGTACCTATATTATTTACTGTAACGTCTTTTAAAAGCAATAATAAAGGTTACCTAATACGTTAATAGTTATTGGAGTTGCTTTCATTTAGTCAAACTGGCAAAGTAATACAGTTTGAAATCATTATTTTGACAGCAATAGGAAATATAGGCGTTTGTAAAAATTACATGGATTTCCTTATGAATAAAAGTGTTCATACTGTATGGTATGCAATTAATATCAACTAGCTGCAAAAACAATTTACTTTCCTAAATACACATTTTTAAATAAGTTATCCTACTGAAAATTTTGTACTATGTGATAGTTTCTTACTTGTGGTATTTCAGAAGGTTTCAGATCTCCAGGTATATCAGTAGAAGAACATCGACAATCTGGTGCTTTGCAAATGTCTGGATTACAGTCTTTTGCAAGTTCAAATTCATCGTAGCCAGTTTTAGGTGCTGCTAAAGCAACGCCAAGTAGTGTAAAGAAAAGAATCACTTTCATCTGTAATTAAAATCAACACTCTTTTAAATATCATAATTATTGCAGAGTATTATAACTTACATTGACAATCGGGACGCTTCTGAGTAAAATAAGAAAACTAATCAGCGCCTTTATAAAGTCCTCAATATTACTTATCAATAGAAATTTTGAGTACGTGATAAACGTCATTTATTAATCAACTAATTAATTGATTCCAAAGTGTTAAAACCAAAAATAATGATTAAATTAAGATTAATTACGTAGGTGTGTACACAATAATCATTTATGAATATTACAAAACAGGAAATACTTCAGTACAATAGAACAACACCCGTATGTACAGTTAGTTAGTACGTTGATGTACTTTGTATTTTCCCTTACTCCTTGGGACAAACGACACCGTATTTTTATTGTTTATGCACTTTAAAACGGCCTATAAACTATCTGCAATAATAACAATAATAATCATAATGCAATAAGGAAAAGTATCTAATTTTAGGGTTAGGATATTAAGTATTACTATCTGTGCAAGAATACACCAACAGAACATAATAAAGTCCAAGAAACATAACAGTTTCTGATAATTGATTATGGAAATAAACCGAGCCTCCAAAAAGTTTTTAAGAAGGATTAATCAAATGGAATTGGATTAGTCAAAAAATTCACTGGAAACTGTAAACGATCCAAAAACAGGCATGACGGTATTTGCCTTTTAGACACTTACTGTCAAAGCATTGTGAAAAATTATATTGCAAAAACATAATTTAATGAGCTATTAGTGGTCTAAAATCCTGTAGGACCTAAATAGTTTTTCTCCGGAAACCAATAAAAATAATCCTAGACTATCATATTAGTAATGCATTTGAAAACAGGTCCTATCAAATCGATACGAAAGCTTCAATAAAGATGGGTCTATACAGGGTGTAACACAACTTAGCCGAAAAAATTTAACCATATATGCACTTATAACTAAGAAATCGATTTGTTAAATTTTTTTTTAATAAAAGTCCAACACAAAACGAGATAAAAATTGTAGAAAATGTTATTTTAACATTTTCATTAATTTGTAACTTTAACAATTTTTTTCTCCAAACGTCGCGTCGTATAAGTGTCATTTAAATGGCAGAATGTTGCTAGTAGAAGTTTCATTTATATGCTTAGGCAGATAAAGTACTTATATGCCTAAGCATTTAACTTTTATGGTGGGTTGCTACGGTAATATCTAGAAAGTGTCTATCAGGCAATTTAATTTTCGTATAAGTGTAATGTTTCCCGAAATAACCTTGTTAATTAGATGCTTATTTTTGTATTATAATTTTACACGTTTGGAGAAAAAATTACATGTATTATTCGGAGTATAAGCGCTTTATGTGCTTCGGGTGATTTGGCTGCCTCACTACGATCGGCAGTCAACCAGCCTCAGCACATAAAGCTTTGCTTATACTCCTAATAACATAAATAACTATTATCTCGTTTTCTGTTGGACTTTTATTAAATTTTTTTTAACAAATCGATTTCTTATTTAAAAGTGCATATATGGTCAAATTTATTCGGATAAGTTGTGTTTTTTTTTTTCATTAATTTGTAACTGTAACAATTTTTATCTCGTTTTCTGTTGGACTTTTATTAAAAAAAATTTTAACAAATCGATTTCTTATTTAAAAGTGCATATATGGTTAAATTTTTTCGGCTAAGTTGTGTTACACCCTGTATAGATGCACCTACAATCACAATCACCAAGTGGGAGTTTGCGACCATTAAATTTAGATTTTTTATTTCAAAAATGTATAAGTTTCCCTATACAGGGTGATAATAGTTCAATGGTTGTATGGGTAACTTTGTTATTGTAAGACTTACAGAGTCGATTAAACTAACAAAGTTGGGCTGAATTACAAGACAACCCCAACGCCGTTTTTGTTTTTGATCAATGTTGCCAACTTTCTGATATCGTTGCAAAAACTGAAAAATCCTTTAATTTTCAGTTTTTTCAAATTAATGCAGAAAGTTGGCAACAGTGGTCAAAACCGAAAACGGCGTTATATTTGCCTTGTAATTCCAACTTTGCTAATTTAAGCGACTCTGTAAGTCTTACAATAACAAAGTTACTCATACTAGCATTAAACTATTATTAACCTTTACATATTTTACTTTTCTTCAATCTGCAATCGGTACGGAAATATTTTGTACTGAAAATTTAAGCGTTTTTCAGTTTTTTCAGATTATTACAGAAAGTTGACTTGATCAAAACCGAGAAAGGCGTAGTTAACGATACAATGTGGGTTATTGTCACCCTGTATAAACCACGCTGGAGAAGATTTCTCAACATCGCAACTTATTTCCTTCGATGCTCCGCATCTGAGGAAATTATAATGTTTAGCTGAAAAAGATAACTTCTCTACCTTGATGTATAATATACTACTATAATTAATAATTAATTACAGCCTAATCATTATCATAATTGATACCATTTATAAAATATGACTCAATTATAGAATTCGAAATCGAAATTATCCAAGTACATTATTGCAAATTTAGGGTCGATTGTGGTGTTATTATAAAATTATCAATAGGTAAACAGTAATAATAATAAGTCAGCACTAGGAACGTAGTAGAGACATGGTTTGGGTAATTAATATTCTCCATTTCTTTTTATTTGCTGCTTTCTCTTTGCAGTTGTTGATATTTAACTGTTTCATTTCCTTCATTACTTATTTCGATCTCGCTCTAGATCTTCCACATCTCTTTATGCCCGCTGTACTACTTTCAAGTATCCTTCTTGGTGCTCTCTTCATCTCCATCCTTGTTATGTTAGCCCAGAATTTTTAGATTAAAATTAGCCAAAGATACAAAATCCGTCATAATCAACTGATTTTTTCTACACATATTGTAGATTATGAATTGAACCATGACTAAAACGTCCCCATTCCTTTCCCGCTTGCATCTGCGGATACCTATTTAACTATTTGTAGAAACTTAAGTGAAATACTTGAGTTGTCACCCAGATGAATGACAATCTACTTTTTATTAAATAAAAAAATAAAATACAATATTTTGATATTTATTTAATGAATTTGAATCAAAACAATATTTAATATGAGAACATTACAAAGTTTCATTATATAGGTACAAGGCAATTGTCACGTGATTGGCCCAGTCATTGGCGACATATCGCCGATCACGTCAAGTCTAATTTCCAACACTCGGCACCCCTTCTTACAACCGCAGTTTGGTTAGATGTACTAGTAACTGATCAGGAACAGGAGGAAACTCTGTTGGTAACGGAACTACAGTTTTCTTACAAGGAGGGAGATCGTTTCCCATCCAGCGTTGTGCTTGCAAATAGACACGATATGAGTTCTGTCGAATTGCGCCTTTAGTAGGTGGTAAAGAAGAGAGCTGAAAAGTATCGTTTATTGATTGCCGGGCAACCGTTTGTTTGTATAAATAATACCTCAGCACAACCAAACTAACGTTGAGAGAGGTTTTATCGTAGAGGTGTCATATAAATACTTCTCCAGCTCTTGCAATGTCGTCGTATACAAAATGTACCTATCTGTTTAAAGGATTGATGAACAAAAGAGTTAAGATTCAAGTTTTCTTGCATGTTCAAAGTTTTGTGTCTGCCTGAATGAAATATCATCAAGTAACCAGGGCGACATTGGTGCGAGTTCATACTTATAGAACCTTCCTTTTGACAATCTTCGCTATTCATGCCACACAGTATTCTATTAAAGACTTGCTGTGGACTCACTTCTACACGAGTATTACCAAGAACTACACTGCAGCTCATAGTAGAGAATTATCTTTTCTCTTTAACTCTTACTGTCTAAAATTGCTATTTACATTTTGCATTCACTCCTCGCCAATCTCTAGAGCCTTATAGCACTTTATAGAATCTTCTTCTTCAAGGATTTCAGACATTTGATCTTCCATTTCTGAAAGTGTGTGCTGACATTCCTCATCATTGTCGATTTCATTACCAAGCTTTTGAAATGTTTTTTCCTTTATAGTACATATTTAAAAATGGTGTCACGTAACAATTAACCTGTTTTTCCTGTACATAATTTTCTCAGCATTACTTACGTATGCCGACACCCTGGCATCAGGGTTTTATGACATAAACCCGACTCCATTGAAAATGAACATGGCCAGGTTTTCTTTTGTTTGAGCTGAAAATAGCAAATAAGAAAAACCCTATACCACTAAAAGTTTGGTTCCTACATGGGAACACAAACGCATAGAAACATAAACAGAAGATACAAAATATTTTGTCTTTAATTTATTACTAATTTTAAATTACTGAGTAGGTACCTACGTAACAAGTTGCGTGGACATGCTTTGGATATGTATTTTTTCTAAAATACTGATTATTGGATTAAATTTACAAGGATTAGACGATTAAGAGATTACAAAACTGTACATTTAATCTAAATAATCTGATTGAGTGCTGATCCGATAATCCGATATTCCGAATCAACTATTAGTAGTACAAGATTATCATTCACATGTTATTTAGACATTCTGTCGTGAGATGATAACCTTTTTTATCCACAACCAGTATATTATAAGGTCATAATTCCACTACTAAGAGACGTCTTATGATATGAATAAAACACATAGGTCTTATAATTAAAACAATGGTAAATCTATAGCAACACGTATGACAAAAGTCAGTTGAAAATGTCAAAATAAATTTTTTCCAAAATATTAATTTAAAAACGCCACTTTCTGGTCTGTTTGTGGATAAAACGTTGTATTGCATACGTGTCTTAGTTGTATTTTATCCACTGAAGAAAATTAAATGCTCGAACTTCGTTCTCGCGTTTAAACATTCTTGCGTGGATAAAATACTACCTAAGACACTTATACAATAAATAACTATTATTAAATATATATGTAATATGACGCTGCAATACCTACTATCACATCATCCCATCTAATCTCACAATTAAGTAAACATTGACGCACATTACGTAACATTTACTGTTGCTCAGCGTGTTGTTAGGTATCAGTAAGCGACTAAGCGTCTGTTGGTTTGAATCCGTTAAAGCCGGATGTTTCTGATATCTGTGCAGGTTATAAGGGGGCCATATGACCATAGCAATTGGTGCCTCCCCCCGTAATTGCAGGTCAATGAAAACATTGATCACCTGTTTTAAAAGGAAATTCCTGGTCTTATTTGGTATATTTTTAATCAATATTCTATTGATCAAAAAATGACACTAAGGGTGTCGCAATGGCCGTAAGCATAGGAAATGCATAAGCCGTATTTTTTATTTAAACATAGTATACCTAACCCAAAAATTTACTTGTTCATATTGTCCATAAAAAATACGCAACTTTAATACAGTGGTCTATGATTTTGAAAATTTCATGAGTGTTCTATATTATCTACATGTACTATCTATGAGTACTTGTGAGTGTCCTTCCAAAAGTTACTAGAAAAAATAGGGAGGAGACATTTATTTAGTACCTGTTATAAATAATTACTTTAAAGGATTTTTGAACGAACGGGAATATAACCTCAAACCTCGCAAGTAAACCGCGCTGGCTTTTAAAGAACGGGATCTACAAATACAATAATGTAACATCAACTATTATAGTTGGGGCACGCTAATGGTGCATCACGTCATCAATCGCATTTTCAGGTAATTTTGTAGTACCAATCTTGAAACAGTATAAAACTGTAATTTTTTTTGTGAATTATTGTATTTATTAATCAGAAACCCTTCTACCGTTAGGTGTAGGGCTGTTAATTTATTCTTCGTATAGGAATTTTTTCCAGTTTTTCTTGTCTCTGGCTAGTACTCTTGCTTCTTCATGTGTTTTTCTTCTTTTCTTCAATATTTCTGTAATTATTCCATCCCATGTTTGCCGCGGCCTTCCTCTTCTCCTTTTTAGTTGTGTTCTAGCCTCCCATACTTGTCTGACTGGTCTCTTGTTGTTCATCCTGAGTAGATGTCCCCACTCCCCACCAAC
The DNA here is from genome assembly GCA_963082805.1 of Hemicrepidius hirtus. NCBI lineage: Eukaryota > Metazoa > Arthropoda > Insecta > Coleoptera > Elateridae > Hemicrepidius > Hemicrepidius hirtus. The sequence continues at coordinate 10,482,453 of OY720165.1, forward strand.
TTAGTTGTCTTGTTTCTATGTATTCCAGTATCGCTTGTTCGTCCACTTCTTCTCTTATTGCGGTGTTTCTTATTCCGTTTTCTCTTGTAACCCCCATAACTCTTCTCAAGTACTTCATTTCTAGAGCTTGTATTTTGCTCTTCTGTTCTCTTGTTAGTGTCCACGTTTCGCATCCATAGGTTAGTATCGGTCTATATATTGTTTTAAATACATTTAGTTTTGTCTTTCGAGATATTTCTTTTTTATATATGAAGTTCTTTTTCATAGCGTAGTACAGTTTTAGTGTTTTTTCTGTTCTATTGTTAATTTCTATTTCTTGTCTTCCATTGTTCTCTATCATTCTTCCTAGGTACTGAAAAGCTGTGATTTGTTGCAACGTTGTCTCTTCTACTTCTATTATAATACTTCTTCTTCATCTCCTACCACCATGACTTTTGCTTTGTTTTTGTTTAATTTCATTCCATATTCTTTTAATACTCTGTTCCATACTTCTAGATTCTTCTGTAAGTTTTTGCTGCTTCCTGCCATTATTACTACGTCATCTGCGAATGCTACCTCAGATATCTCCACCTTTTGTAGATTTCTGTGTCCTATATGCAGTTTTATAGATTCTTCTGAGCATTTCCTTATTATGTAATCCATGAAGAATATGAACAATACCGGGCTTAGTCCTCCACCTTGTCTTAAACCCGCTTTGGTTGTAAATGGGTTAGATCTCATATTTTTACTTACTACGTAGTTGATACTGTTTTTGTACATATTTTTTATTTATTGACATTTTCAAGCATAACTTTGTTAAAATCCATAATTATAGAAATATAAATATCAAATAAAATATCGATTTTAACTGGAATAATATTTATTTTGCTTTATACGTATTTCGGCATCAATGTGCCATTGTCAAAAGCATTTATAAGATATTAAATAACAAATGCAAAATGATTTATACAGTAACTGCTTGATTCTATTATTTTAACACTGGGTGAAGCAACTTGTCGCAGTCAATACGTCGGAGGTCAGTCGCTTATCAGTAATTTTAAAAAGATATTTATTCCAAAATCTTCAGTAAAGGAGAATCTAAGAGTACAATTTGCTCATTCATTAAAGGTATGTTGTTTTTTGTGTGTTTATAAATTTTAAAAGCTTCTAAAATATTTAATTTATTTTTATTATCAGAAAAGTGTAAAAATTTAATTGTATTATTAGATGTTAATGTGTGATTTTGTTCTAACAAATGTTTAGCATAATTTGATTTATATGTGCATGTTTATATTTGTAACAACGGATATGTTCTTTGCGCCTAATACTGAAATTTCTAATTGTTTGACCTATATATACTGAATCACAATGTGAACAATTTAATTTATAAATACCTGATTTTAGCAAATCATTAATTTTGTCTTTAGCATTGAAAAGAGAGTATAGGATATTTTTATTTGTTTTAAAAGTGACTTTATATTTATTTGTGTTATTTATAATTTTAGCAATCTTTTCTGAAATTTTACCAAAATATGGAATTGAAACGTATTTTAGTGTTTTATCAGAGTTATTAATGGAATAAACTTTTTGGATAGCTAATTTATAATTTTTCTTTTTAATTAAAGTGTCAATTAGTGTTGTGTTATATCCATTGCTATATGCAATTTGTTTAATAATTGAAATTTCTCTATTAAAACTATTTTTATCTAAAGGAATTGTGAGAGCTCTGTGTACTAAAGATTGATATGCTGCTAATTTATGTGTATTATATGATGACAATAGTTATGTGGTATGGTAATATCAGTTTGTGTAGGTTTCCTATAAATTGAGTATTCGAGTATGTTCTCTGAATTAATTTTTATGTTTAAGTCTAAAAAGTTAATAGATCTGTTTTGTTCAATTTCTAGTGTAAATTTAATTTTTTGGTGTAAAGTATTAATAAAAATTAAAAAGTCGTCAATGTATTCGAAAGAACTATCAAAACATGCCAAAATATCGTCAACATAACGAAACCAAAATACAATTTTATTTGATAGATTTGATTCAAATATTTGATCTTCCATATTTTCCATAAAAATATTAGCCAATAGTGGTGAAATCGGACTACCCATTGGTAACCCATCTTTCTGAAGATAAATTTTATCATTAAAAATAAAATAATTTTGATTAATACAAAGTACAAATAATTGAATCAACTCTATCCTTTTTGTTAATTCAATGTTATTGTGCACTAAAACATTTTCTAATAAAGGAATACATTCCTGTGGGGGTATTTGTGAAAACATACTCGTAACATCAAAAATAACTATTTTACATAGTGGTGGTAAGCTAATGTTACTTAATTTATTAATCAATTCAGAAGTGTTTTTAACTGAATATTTTGGAGTGTATCCTAAATTATTAATTATATTATTTAATGTTTTAGCTAGCATGTGGTTTGGTGCATGTATGTATGAAACTACAGGTCTAAAGCTGGATTCAGAGTAGCCGTACCGTATTGGACGCACCGTACCGTAACGTTTGAACACGTAGATTCTTATGTTTTAGTTCATAGTTGTTCGTACCGTAACGTAGTATCCGTACCGTACCGTTGCAATTGACCAATTTTCATTTCTTCGTCTTACGGTACAGCAATCGTACAACCTCGTGTAAAATCGAGGGTTTTAACGCGTGTGGCGTACTATTTTATCAAGTTTTTTGGCTGCTAAGTAGCACAAAAGAACTCCAGCAGCAACAATTACGTCATCTTCATTCATATTGGATGGTTTTTAAAACTTTAAATCTATGAAATAAATATTACTACTTAAAACAAGGAGGTTAGGTTATAAAACGTCAGCCGATATCTGAACTTGACAGATCTGCTGTACGCATGCGTAAAGTATTACGTCAACTTAACTATGAATGTTGAAATGGTCTATACGGTTACTGATACGGTACGGTACGGTGCGTCCAATACCGTACGGCTACTCTGAATCCAGCTTAATAGGAATGTTAGGTTTATGTATTAGTTCAAAAATGGTACAAGTTGGCAAGGACGAGCTGGAGGCTTTCGAATCATTGAAAGGAAAATTAGTTGAACCACCTATTTTGGCGATTTACTCTCACCAGTGGCATATACCGAGCTGCACACTGATGCTAGGCAGACCGACAATAAATTACATCCTGTTTTTTAGTTTAGCAAAAGAACAACCGATACTGAAAGTCGTTGGCATAGTAAGTTTTGAATTAGAATCTTTGGCGATCATTTACTCTTTAGAACGGTTTAGAATTTATTTATTACATGGAATTAAATTTACTATCGTGACCGATTTTAATTCATTAACAATGTCTAAAAGAGACCTTAACCGCAGAATTGCTTGTTGGACTTTAGTTCTACAAAATTATGATTACGAAATTGTACATAGGAAAAGGGAATTTATGACTTATGTCGATGCTCTCAGTAGATTGATATTGCTTTTAGGACCTACCGGGCACTTATTTATAAACAAATGAAGGACCCTGTTATCAAAACTATTACGTAGGAGTTAGAAGATAAGGAACACCTAAATTTTGAACTAAGGAATGAGGTTGTGTATCGGAATTACCAGGGTGGTATTCTTTTTTTGTCCCTGAAAGCATACAAAATCAAATCATTAGGCAGTGTCAGGATGATGTAGCTCACATAATGGTTCTCCAAGCTTCGTAGGATAGTGAAAGACTACATATAGAACTGTTTAAAATGTTTGCTATATTCTACAAAATCTGGGAAGGTTGAAGGTTCATTGCAGTTAGTGGATAAAGGTGACAAACCGTTTAGACTATTCAGATTGATCATTTTGGCCCAGTGGCGTAACTTCAAAATTTGGGCCCGGAAGCAAGAATTTTTGAGGGGACTTTTGTGAGGGGAGCAGTAAAAGGCAATAGTTGTACATGGGACGACGTTAATTGCTCAAAACAGGTATATATTATAATAAATAGTACGAAACGGTGTTGCTTGTCGATATATGTGCACATGGCACCTAAGTCTGTGTACATGGGGGCAAGGTTAGTTGCTCTTAGCAGGTAATATACCGGGTGAGTCAGACCACCCGTATCAGTCGTTTTTTCGAAAACGGTTAATCGTAGAGAGTCGGGCCAAAATTTTTTATTACAAAATCCTTCATGAAGAATCGAATGGTGACATTGGCATTCGCCGGAAAAATCGGCATCCTGAAGAGTTTGCTCCAGAATGTCAAGAACTCCAAAATTTCAAATAGCACGGGGCGTCAAGAGTAGTATCGTTGAAAAGGTCTTTAAAAAATAAGCAAGTTTTGTAGGAAAAATAATTTTATTACCCCCACCCCTTCTGAGAAATATTCGATTGAAGTTATTAAGTAATTGTACTCTTATTTAGGCAGGATGTAAACGATCAGATGTTCTAACAATAGAAATGCATGGAAAATCAGCAGTGGATGAACACAGGCTGACAAGAAGAAGAAGAAAACTGTTATTTAACTTTACATTTAAAAAATGTCTAAAATGTAAGTTTGATAATAGGTCACCCGATTGTACTCCACTGGATACAACGAGAGATGATATTATGAAGTTGAGAATTCGCAATGCCTGCCGGTCATTAAGTGGTGAAGAAATATTGAGAGCCACTGTTAATGTGACTAGAAGAGCTCGACAGTGTTTAGAAGTAGATGGACGACAGTTTGAACAATTATTGTGATATTGTCAAACTTACATTTTAGACATTTTTTAAATGTAAAGTTAAATAACAGTTTTCTTCTTCTTCTTGTCAGCCCGTGTTCATCCACTGCTGATTTTCCATGCATTTCGATTGTTAGGACGTATGTAGTTACATACGATTACATCCTGCCTAAATAACAGTACACTTACTTAATAACTTCAATCGAATACTCCTCAGAAGGGGTGGGGGTAATAAAATTATTTTTCCTACAAAACTTGCTTATTTTTTAAAGACCTTTTCAGCGATACCCCTTTTGACCCCCCGTGCTATTTGAAATTTTGGAGTTCTCGACATTCTGGAGCAAACTCTTCAGGATGCCGATTTTTCCGACGAATGCCAATGTCACCATTCGATTCTTCATGAAGGCTTTTGTAATAGAAATTTTTGGCCTGACTCTCTACGATTAACCGTTTTCGAAAAAAACGACTGATACGGGTGGTCTGACTCACCCGGTATATACAGGGTGATTCAAAAATGGCGCATAAGCTCTTCAGTACGTTGTTGGGAATAATAATTGAAGTGTAGGAAAAATAGTAAAAAAATTCTTAGCCGCTAATTTGCTGAGAAATGAAGAAGTTAAGTTGAGAACTCAACTTTGAATTCATGTGGATTTTGAAACTTCTCATCATTTCATATAAATAATTTAAGTATTTTTAATAGTGGGTAATAAATAAAATGCTCATAACACCTCATTATCCTGAAATATTAGCTTTCAAAATTGATATTTTCCTATCAAGTTGTTTTAAAAAAATATGTGGCAACGATGTTTGAAACTTTTAATAAGCTCACTATGTAAATGAAACGAAATAAAAGCCACTCATATACTACATAGCTGCACCCGTGTTGCCAAATCTACAACTTACTTCTTCGTTGTTAACTACAAAAATGTAGCAGCTAAATTTTTTTTATGATTTTTCCACAGTTCAAATAACCGTCCCCTACAACGTACTGAAGAGCTTATGCGCCATTTTTGAATCACCCTGTATAATAACTTGCACGAAATGGTGGTGCTCGTTGCAGCCTGTGTACATTGTATTTGTTGATAATAATATTTGATGTATGTATTGGCGCCAAATCGTCCGTTGCCGAATCGTCCGTCGCCGAATCGCCCGGTGTCGAAATGTTCGGCGCCGAATTGTCAACGCCAGATTGCCAGCGCCGAACTTCCGCCACCGAATTGTTAGGTACCATGGATTACAGACCCTACTTACTTTTTATAACTTTTAATTTTGAGAAGGACCGCTCTGCGTGGGCAGCAGGAAGTGTTTGAAAGAATGTTCAGGCGGTACATAAATCTGCAAAATTAGCTACAAATAGTTAATTCTCAACTATTAAAAATTGTGCTAGAACATACACCGATTTAAGAGAGTCAAGTTCATTTTTAAATGATATTTTAAATTGTATAATCTAATTTGCAAGATCCACTGATAAATCCTCTTCATATTTTTACACTAATATTAAAGCTGATTGATCAAGTTCTCTTTCTGTTAATGTGCTTATATTTTGAGGAACCATGCAAGAAAATATACTTGAAATTTTATTTAGACTTTGAAATCGTATTTTTAATTGTGAAATTACAATATCCAACGTTCTATAAAAAATGTGTTTCAAAATACTTTTTTGCATCTGACAATAATCTCGTGCAAGCGTATTTCGTCTGCAAGTTTTGGAACTTTCCTTCTCCTCTGTTCAAATACAGGCACTCCCCAAAATTTTGCTGTAGTGTCTGTACTCTCTGCATCTTTTAATACATCATCAAAATTTGATCTCAACTCATCTCTTCTAATGTTCTTAATGCAGATCCAAGTAAATTTGCAGCCTGACTAAGCTCACATTTAGGAGATTGTAACAGAGAGATTCTGTGTTTAGAGAGTTTAAGATTTTAGCTTCAAATGTTAGAATAAATTACTATAACATCGAAATTTAGAAAGTATTTCTGAAGAGCTGCTGCTTCATACTTTTCAATGCTATTACGTTGCACAAGGGCCAAGTTTGCCAATACTTTCATTACATTTGAGTATGGCAGTCGTAATGCAAGGAGTGAATCACTTTGCGGTTGCGCACTAAAATGAGTGTTGACGTGATATGCTGTTGATGGTCGTATTCGTCGTATTCAGCACTGGGATTCTGATTACTCGACACGATTCCTTTCAAGTGACCCTGTCAAGTCGACAACACACAGCAATTCCGATATCGACTGGAAAGCGATTATGTATCACTTTCTAGTGAGCTACGGCGACGCAGCCGTAATTTTAAACAGTTCTATATAACCTCACTTTTGTAAGTTTTTTCACCCATACCAACGGAATTCACACGCACGGATAACTCACTCCACAGCTTCTTAAGGGGCGTCCACATCTGACGAACGCACATGAACGCACGCAAACGAACATGAACATACATGGCAAACGAACACAGTGTGGACGGTCTGGAAGCACGAACGAACGCGAACGAACACCTACAAATCTCAACGCACAGTGTTCCATCGCAAGTCGATACTTCAAAGGAAAATGCTTGTTCATGTGCGTTCGCGTTCGTATAGTGTAGACGCTATCGCAAGCATTTTCTGCAGTCTAGACGTCTAGTACGTGCACTATACCGGCACCTACTTCTAAAAATGGAAGTCATCCACCACCGAAAACGTCTTCTTGGTCTCTTTTTTAGCAACGCATTCATTATAAAAAAGCGGCACTTGCCACAATAATAGTATTTCTCCTTCTGCCCACTTCACTCATTTTAAATTATCAATACACTACGTAGAAAGATGGAACACAAACGAACGTGAAATTTCAACTGATTGCCTGTATGCAATGTTTGTTGGTGTTTGTTCATGTTCGTTCGTGTTCATTTGCGATTGTTTGTGTTCGTTTCTGTTTGTACGCGTTCGTTCGTGTGCGTTCGTTAGATGTGGACGCGCCTTTATACAGATCTTTCCCATTCGTTAAGAAAATTCTTCCGTTGGCAAAGTCAGGATGAGTTGAAAAAAAATTCGCAAAAACCTTCCAATGTTTGTTAGTCACTTTGAATGTGGCCCTAAAAATAAATACATGCAATTATTTATACTTAATTACTACCTTTTGGCATTGGCATGCTCATACATGATAAATACCGACAATCGTAATACATATAATTATTGAGGTGATGATTGGATCTTTAAAAAAAACGGACTTACATAATTTTTGAATAAATTATAAGCTTCAGTCATATTATTTCTTTAGCCTTATTGGCTAATATGTAGAATCCGGGGCCGCTGTCAAACCGCTGTATTCCCCTTAAATTACTAATGACCAATGATATTATTTATTCTCTGTTCTGTTGTTATGGAAATATTAACTAACATTATTGTAATTTGTCAAATTTATTAAAATAAATCATTGACATTTATTACACAAAATTAAATCAGGTAAATATTTCCATAAATTTGGATTATTGAAAGGCAGGCATGTAACTATAACCGTCTAAGAATTGCCAATAAATGATGATTGTAACTTATTTATGTGAACATGGTATTAAAATCGGCATACATGTGGCCAAGGTAAGTGCCTCTTTGCAGGTAATATATAATAAGAATTTGAACGAAATTGTAATTAAAACTGCAGTATGTGAACATGGTACCAAATTATATCTAAAAGAGACCAAGGTTGGTTGCTCTTGGCAGGAAATATATATAAGAACTTGAACGAAATGGTGATGGTTAATGCATTATGTGAACAATATACCGAAATATGGGTACATTGAGGCGAGGTTAGTTGATCTTAGCAGTTAATACACATAAAAACTTGAACGAAATGGTGATGGTAGCTAAAGTCTGTGTACATGGTACAAAAGTCAGTGTACCTTCTGGGACCAAGGTTAGTTGCTCTAAAATCTGTGCACACGGCGCCTCAGTCTGTGTTCAGGTTAGTTGCTCTTCGCAGGTTATATATTATATAAATAAGAAATTGCACGAAAAGGAGATGGTTAATGCAGTCTGTGTACATGGTACGAAAATCAGTGCACATGGTATTTAGTAGGTACTTTATGACCTGATCGTCTCGGCATTAGAAATGTGGCTAAAAAAAAGAAGATGGTAACACAAAGGGATGCTCATCCCTCATAAAATAAAACAAGAAATGGTTAGGGGGTAAGCTGAGGGATGTTCATTCCTCATAAAAGAAAACAAGAAATGGATAGCAGGTAAGTTGAGGGATTTTTATTCCTCATAAAAGAAAACAAGAAATGGATAGCAGGTAAGCTGAGGGATGTTCATTCCTCATAAAAGAAAACAAAAAATGGTTAGCAGGTAAGCTGAGGGATGTTCATTCCTCATAAAAGAAAACAAAAAATGGATAGCAGGTAAGCTGAGGGATATTCATGTTGAATCTTTGTATTAATTATTTTTGTATTTAAAAATTTTGAATTTTGTTATTTTTGCGAAAGCAATGTAGTGGTTAGCTATGATTTTATAAAATCTTGTTTTTGGAAACATGGCAACCAGTAAATAATATAAATTTTTTCTCGTAAAGTTTTAACGTGCGAATTTAGTGTCCGTGTTTTTAACTTTTATTTCCCATATTAATCTGATTATTTTCATAAACAAGAATTTATATTTACCTATTACTGAATTAAAGGATCAAGATCGACAGGTTAGTTATTTAATTATATTAATTTACTTGGATTTTGTTTACCTCATATAAATTTATAGTTTTTAGAATTTATTTTGTGTTGCTAATAATCTGCTTTCAGGAACAACAGTTATTTTAATTTATTGTTCATTTATATATTGTGTAAATAATAATTATGTACTTATAATTAACTGAATGCTACATTTTTAATAAAATATGTGTTACATTTGTTTAAGGTGAGCGACTGCTGAGGAAAATCACCAAGTGGAAGAACAGTGAAATTGAAAAATTGTTTCTTCTAGCGTAACTAGCGCAGGTACTGATAGTATGCACAATTTTATTATCAAGTTTTATTTAAATTTGTGCAGAATACCAATGCCAACGCAAGTAACGCTAAAATTAGACATTTGTCAATTTTATTTGTTTTCAATAGGGTACCTTGATTGAGTGATTGTTATCATTCTATCATGGCACTCTAAATTTCATCATCCACGTGATTTACCTACGCAGAAACTCACCTGTGTTTATTTATTTTGGTTACCATGGTACCTATTTATTAAGGTTACCATGGAAACGGGAGGGGAAAGGTGGTGGGGATAGCGGCCCCGGATTCTACATTTATGCCACTTCCGTTTTATTGTTTGCAATGTTGTTCCGCTGCACCGCTGGAGTGTGTTTTAGTCCTTTGCATAAATATTTCACTATTTATGTCAGGACTAACACAGCTAGCACTTTACTTCCGTCGGCGTCGTGCATAAATATAATCAATTCAGAAAACTAACGTGACGTTTAATGTGTCAAACGGAAAATTTAGTTGGCTAGTATAAAAATCACTATAAATTTTTGAAAATGGGGCTTTGATTACTAATAACTGATAGGGATTTTTTTTGTTATTCAACTGAATTTTCCATTTAACACATTAAATGTCACGAGAGTTTTCTGAATGTATTATAACTATTATACCTACTGTATAGAATACTATTGACCTAGCGTTTATTAATACTAGGTATTTTTGTTAACTATAAATAATGATTCAGGGGAAACTTTATCAGGTGTGGAAACTTTTACAAAATAAAATTCTGAATCTCTTATACAGAAATTAAAAATTCCAAAAGTAATAATTTCACTATGAAATAAGTTTAATCAACCTGTTTAGTTACGATACTGTTTTGAGTTATTTGTATAGGTTAGTACTTGATTTTATGGATAACTTATTGTTTATTGATTATCTGACTAATTCAATTTCCTGTTAAATGTGGTATTTTAGTAATGTTTTCCTGTTATTCTACGAATTTGTTTTATATAGATTTCTAATCATTTATCGCAATTGGTTACTTTTATCTCGTATTTTAAGTGTTTGTTGGATAAAAGTCATTGTATAAAAATAATTGTCATTAAGCAATTACCTACGAAGATTTCATTCATTATTTTGTGGTTATATCAGAACTGAAACTGGGCAAGCAAATTCTATGTAAACTTTTATGATGGTGTCATAATCCACTTGATAAATAAGACTTCATACTGTAAAAAAGAAGTAATGAAACTGTTTCTGTAATAGTAGGTATCTATTCTTCATCCACAACCTAAAAAATCAACGCCTACGGTGATATGCAACCCGACATGCAATTTCAAAATTTTATTGTGGATTATCGTTACTATATCTTCATCATTTACCACTTTTTCAGTTTAGTTTCCTGTCAAAAAATTATGAACATGTCGAAAAATTTCATGTTCTTTTAGCATCATAAACGAAATAATAAATAAAGAATTCAAATGCATAGGAGGAAAAGGAAGAGGATAAGGTACAAAGAGAAAAAGTTAAGCTTTCTAATAATGTATTGCGTTATCCCTATTACCATTTACGAAAATTCACGATGAAGGTCGTGCTCCGAAAGTATGAGTCAAAGAAATTTTTTCTGTAAAATATGCGAACTAATGCCGTATTGAAGTGTTCCAAATTTCAAATGAATATCTCAAAGCGTTTGAGCACTACGACTTTGGTCCCATCTTTATAATAGCTACCCCGTATAGGTATGAGGGTATTAGACATTTCAAAAACTAAGTTATGCGATTTTCATATACAATATACCAAGTGCAAGACATATTACCGAAAATTTTTTCGCGCTGTCACACAAGTGTTTGTTGCAACGAAAACTGCCCGATCACGAAGCGAGAGGGCAGTTTTCAGGGGGTAACAAACACGCGTGCGACAGCAAAGGAAAAATTTTAAGTAATTATGTCTTGCTCGAGGTGTATTTGTTCAGACTATCGCATGAACCAATTTCGTAAATATTTTGAATTGAGTATTACAGTTCCATGCTCGTTGCCGAGGAAACATGTAGAGAGAAAAAATTGAGTTCGTTGTCAAGGAGATAAATAAACAAAAATGTAAAATTTCCTTCATTACAAATTATTTTTATAATGAGTTCGCGGAGTTTGCGGTTTGGTGCAGAATCCTTAGCAGAAATACATGAAGAAATGAAAAAATGTGCGCCTAAAAATACAGTGCGGTCCAGAAAGTCTGTGTGGTCGCAGTTTGAAAAATTTTGTGGCGATCGACGCTATGACGTTACCAGTGAGGCTTTATCCACAGATAAGCTTTGTGATATTTTAATTGACTGGGGGTTTAATATGCGTAAATCAGATGCACGGCATGCCCACTCGGATTGCCGTACTGAAACACTGTTTTAGTACTCTCCTTGACGCAAGAGGCGCTGCTCCAGTTTTATTATACTGTACTTCACATGGATAAGGTGGCGACCGACGTGTAGAAAACAACAAACAAAAACCTAATTATTAAAGTGACATTTCCCTGCATTTCCCGCATAAAATTTTCACGTTTGCGCGTTGTGTTTTCTAGTTTGAAACGTTTGAAAATATTTGCGCTTTGCGTTGTCGTTGTGCCATTGGCCCCGGATTCTACATATTAGCCAAAAATAGTAAATAGGTAAGTTGACTTTGAGTTTAGTTTTTTCGTTTATGCAGTAGTAATACTCAAAAGAAAATAGGGATCACTTCTCATATCTAGTACCTTGTAATTATGCTTGCAATTATTGGTGTACCTATAATAGCGAAATTCTTTACATTGGTGTTATATACAATATTAGATATTTTCCTGTACTAAAATTTAATCTTCTTCCGTTCTCTTCTTATCAGAGAAATCATGACAGCAGTAGGGTAAACTGGCGCGAAATTAGCGGATTCCTAACTAAATATAAATCAGATACTGTTATAGGATCACGATTCTTCTATTCAGAAGAGAACGTAGGAGAAGAGAAGTTTAATAGCTACAGGAAAATATTTTGTATAGGTACTAGACACTATTTAAATAATAGTTAAATAAGGGTTTATTATTTCCGAAGGACGAAGCATTAATTGTAGAAGCTTTACCCAATCATCAACTGCCTTCCTGTGATGTTTGGTCGTTTGAAACAGTTTACTAATGGCTGGAGGATGGTGGTTCCTTTATAAAACGTGCTTACGATTACGGATGACCGAAGTATGTGTAAGTACACCTGAGGTAGAAGATCGATTTTTCACCATAATGGATGGAAAACAAAATTGCTCTTATCTCGAAAGATATTTTAAGACCCATGTATATAACTTTTCTACTTATTCTTTTAAACCTTATTTTTTAACAACCTCTATAAATCGCCACAGCATGCAATCTTGTTAAATTTAATAGTTTTAAAATGTGAATACCTACTTACATATCTACCAATGGTTGTATATGTGCATAACCCAAGTTACTGATGTTATAATTACCTTATTGTATTAATTTGTTTAATAAAAATGTTTATATATAGCTAGTTATTTTATTTTGGAAATTTTTGTAATTCGAATTCAAAAAACCACATTTTCCCGCGTTTTGTTTTCATTTCTCTCCTCGCCTGAAGAGGCGCTGAGCAGTTTAAAAAGTCAAACAGGGAGTGTCTCTTCTATCCCAAAGGGGTTATATTATCTATGATCAGATGGAACTAATTATAAGGAAGGAGTGGTGAAACAGATGTTCAATTCTGTGGCAAAACAAATACAAGAAATGTATTATAACAAATTTAATATAAAACTTGAATTTAAAGCTGCTAGGACTGCTCGAGATTCACAACGGAAAAAATTGCAGTTACAACCTGAATTCAGGAAATCCAGTGCTGCTGCTCTTACTAAATCAGAAATCCATCAAATGATAAATATTTATGAAGAAAACACACCTATTGGTTTTGAAAAAATTTTATCATATTGCTGCTCATGAATTAGCATAGCGAGGTGTCGAAGCTGCATACTGTCAGGTCAGCTATTTCCAAGAAGAATTAAATAATCAAGGTAAATTTACTGGACGAATAGAATACAATCTAATTATATCAAAGACGGCACAAGGAGGCTCCAAAAAGCTCACATATTCTAAATGGATAATTTCAAACGAACTTGATAAATCAATGTGTCCAGTAAGGTAAGATTAGGTACATTAGATATCACACTAACATTTAATTAACTCAAAAATTATTCAACAGACTATTAAGAAAACTATTATCGCAGCGTGGGAAAAATATAAACAGTGACAGACTGTTTTTAACACCAAATCCTGTTTGGACTTCAGATGATCCCGATGCACTATGGTTCAAAAATTCACCCGTAGGAAGGAATACAATTTCCAAGTGGACCAAATCAGCAGCGGAGGCAATTATTGGTATTAATACGCAAAAGGTTAAGATTACCAACCATTCTCACCGATCTTCCACAATTTCACAACTAGCAAAAGCTGGTGTTCCTGAACAATCATTAATAAAAATGACTGGCCACAACAGCAGTAGCTCAATAAAACCCTACTTGCAATTTGATGAGGCACATCACAGTAAAATTGTACAAGAAATTCGATTGAATAGCGTTGCAAAGGATGTTACAAATTCCACTGCCTTAACCAGTGCCTTGATTCAAGCCTCCACTCTTGCCTCGACCATTGTTCCTACCAGCAATACAAGTGTGCAGGGACATACTTCAAATAATTTTAATTACACTAATTGTACGTTTAATTATAATTTGTAATTTATTTGTTGTACCTAGTATAATAAATCATTAATTGAATTGTGTTTCGTCTAGTTGCTTTCGAGGGTGATTACCGAATATCAGCACTTGTGCAATATTCGTTGCGTCAAAATTTTCAAGTAATTGTGATTTGATTGGCTGTTATGGGACAAATGCGTAACTTTCATTGGTCGACGTCTGTCACGTGACAGGTGAATGCGATAGTTATTATAACTACTATATGTTGTTCAAATTTAATGACCAGTTTAAAGTGCTGTATACCGACACAGACAGTTTAATTTATGAAGTGCACTGTGATAACATTTATGTCTTATGGGTGTATTAAAGGAGATATTAATAGATTCGATACCAGTGATTACGAACGAGATAATTCATATGGAATTCTTCTTGAAAATAAAAAAAATCCCGCTCTTATGAAGGATGAAAATAATGGTAAAGTTATGACATTGGACTTAGATCTAAAATGTACAGTATTCGAGTTGAAGGAAAGCACTCGGTTAAAAAAGCTAAGGGTGTTAAAGATGTAGTGAAACAAAGTATTACTTTCAATGACTATATGGCATACAAGAAATACCAGGCAATATCTTGAAAAGTTACTTAAGTGGAAGGATACAGAAAACCAAAGTATACAAGACGAGAAGTGGAGGAGGTGAAATAAAAACAGGAGTGCAACAGGGATCAGTATTGGGCCCTACAATTTATTACTGGTGGCGCCACACATAGCGTTTGCTGACGACACTGTTTTAATTTATAATGGGAATCAAATGATGGAAATTAGAAATAGAGTACATGAACAAGTTAGAAGCATAGCTTCAAGCAAAAAACCTGAAGCTGAATGTCAAAAAAACAGAGTAAATGATTCTCAAACAAAAGAACAAGAAGGATATAAGGATGATAAGAAAAGTAGGAAATGAACAAATTAGAGAAGTGAAGGAAGTGAAGTACCTGGGATTAATAATAGACAACGGACTAACCTGGAGTAATCACACAAAAAATTAAAAAAGAATTAATACCACTCCTGGGAGCTATTAGAAGAGCTGGAACACTGACAGAAACGACAGCAAACCATATAAGCTACATAAAGCCTAAATTCACATATTTAGCAACTGTCTGGAGAACAGGTGCAAGAAAAATGATTCAAGACATGGAAATATTACGGAACAGGGTATTAAGAGTTTTATTATAGCATAGACTATATCAGACCCCAACATAGTAGCCTATATATTGTTGTGATATTGACTCGGGACTTGTACGATTAATTAGTCTAAATTAAATAAAGGTTGATAGCTACCTTAAGCTTACGTTTAATAAAATTGTCAAATATTATTTTAAATTTCTTTTTATAATTCGGTTGTTCATAATTTTTATTACGGTTTCTGAAGGCTCTTATCTCAGGATATTTGGTTCTTTGAGTGCATTGTCTTGGTATCAGCTGTGGTTCGTTTCTATCTTTCAAAATTTGGGCCATATTTGGTTCCGATATGCTTTCATTTGGTCGACTAAAAGTAAATGTTTATTAATGTTATGTAAGATTATGTAAAAATTGGTTTAGTATTTAAGATAATTCTTTGTCTGAATGAATTTAGCTATTTGTGAAAGGCTATGTTTTTATTTTAAGTTTTTTTATTTAGATAATTTTGACATCGAAGCATTTTATCATACTCGGATAAACGGTGGTTTGTTCAATAGGTTGTCCCAGTATTGGTGATGTGGGTTGTAGCTATCTCTTTAGTTGGAAACGGTTTATCTTCATGTTTCTTTTATATGGAAAAAGATTTTCTTCAAAAATCAATTCTAAAATCTGTAAAGTTGAGGTTATGTTTACCAAAATTTGTAAAATATTAATTTTGGACTTTGGTGAAGATTATTGGTGAAAAACAAGAACTTAAAATGTGTAGAAAATGGTGAGGAATCTGAAAATTGATATGAGTTGAGTGAAAAAGTTTTCCTTAATAAGGAAAATTAACAAATTTGAAGGGTTTTGCAGATGGTATTAAAAACATAGCAAATAGGATATTATTTAAAAGGGAAAATTATGAGGAATCTAAAAATGTGCATAGTTTTGAGAAATCTTGCAGAATAGAGGCCAGAAAGGCATTTAAAATTTATAAAATTATAAAACAATTGATGTTCAGATGTTTACCTTAAAATTTTTTCTGTTACCATGGAGAAAAACAAACTTGTTGACAGAGGTTATAAATAAGGCCTCAAAACAAAAAGAAGATGACTCTGTTAATATTCCTTGAAAGAGCGTGTCGTTTCCGCGAATCCAAAAGATTACAAATTTGGAGTTTATCGAATTTTAATTTGTGTTTGCAACTGGAGAATCAGCCATTTTGCAGTGTTCTTGTTGGTGATCAATATTATTTAATACGAGATTGGATTTGTTCGTACGAGATTGGATTTGTTCGTTGAATATCGGAAAATTGAAAGAAGCGCGGGAAATTTGAATACGGCATACATAAGAGTCCGAACCAATTATAAGATAAGTTTTCTTTTAGTATTTAAATTTAATTTTGAGCCTAGGGATGATAGGATGTTTATTGATTACTTTAATTTAATTTGTGTTCATTTCTTGTGTAAATAAATTTCAATTTTGTTGTGTTGCTTAAAATTTTGTCATTTTTTTTTATTGTTTGTTTGTTGTATGAAAGTTTTTTTTTTTGTGTATGCTAAATAGTGGACCCACAGAAGATACTTGTCAGAGCAGGACAAGGTATCGAAAACCCCGAGATAAGAGTTCTTTTTGTTCTTTGTTTTATTTTTTTTTATTAGCACCGCAAAGAGCAGCTTGGGTTTATCAACAATTTATTAACGCAGCAACAGGGGTGTACAGGTATTACAACATTTATTGTCGCTAACCAACGTGGGGTCCGATTTAGCTAGCTAATTAATAGGTGGAATTAGGAAACAGGGGAAAATGGCAGATAGAAAGGATAAGCGTTTAACCAGGCAAACAAGTAAAGAAAGGGTAGCTGAGAAAGACAGCTTAGAATTAGAGAAGGAAAGTGAAGAAGCAGAACAGGAAGTAATAGGGTTTACAGCAGAAGGTGAAAGTGTAGTAGGAGAAAGAATGGATAGAGCAGGAATAAGTGGGGAAAGTATGGACGAAGGAGAAGGTGGGAAGGAGAAAGAAAAGACAGGATTTGATATGAGATACTTAGTTGAGATCATGAATAAAATGAGTGAGAAAATAGAGAATAAATTTGATGAACAGAAAGGGGAGATTAAAAAAATGAAGGGGGAAATGAATAATAGATTTGAAGAGTTAGGGAGACAATATTATCAATTGGAGGATAAAGTGGAGTTAAAAGTTGCGGAGATGAATAAAAAATTAAAAGAGTGCCTAGAGGTGAAAATAGATAAACAACAGGTTAGATTAGCGGGATTAGAAAAGAAGGTTGAAGAGAATAAAGTAGAGTTACAGGAAGATGTAGAGACAAAGATTAGTCAAGTTAAAAAGGGGCAAGAAGAATTGGAAAATAAAATTGATCTAATGGACGTAGAGATGGAAGTAATAGAGAGAAAATTTGGTAGTCAGCTGGAAAAGAATGTAGAGGTTGAAGGCAAAATTAAAGATAATAAAAATGAAATCCAGGAAATGGGGAAGGAAATAGAAGTACGTTTAGGGGGGATTGAGAAAGAGATAAGGAAGGTAGAATATCAAGTAGAAAAGAGTGGTCCTAGTAGGATAGTTATTCCGTGGCAGGGAAATAACGAGAGTAACAATCTTCCTAAGTTCTTTGGGAATAACAATTATGGGAATAACCCAAAATTGTTCATTAAAAATTTACAACCAGTTATAGAAACGTTGAGGAATCAAATGGGAGGTCAAGTAGATAGAAACGTGGAAATAAATTTAATTAAAGGGACAATGAAAGGGGTGGCAGAAAAGTGGTTTAGTATTAATGAGGAGAAGTTTTCAAATTACGAAACATTTAAAGAGTTGTTCATTAAGCAATTCTGGAGCATGCAGGTGCAGTATAGGATGGAAGCGGAGATAAAAGATGGGAAGTTTGAAAAGGGGAAAGATCAGAGTAGGGAAACTTATGCCATTGAAAAATACTTGTTATTTCAACAATTAGAACCACCACTTGAGGAAACATCTATAATTTTTAACCTAGCAAAGCAGTTTGGGAAAGAAATCATAGGAAAGGTCACAGAAAATGGGATAAAAGATTTTCAGAGTCTATTGAATGTTCTCAAAAATTATGACTGGGCAGATCAAGATAGGGAAAGTGTGGAAAATGAGGATAAGAAAAGGGTCAATAGGGGACAAAGTAGTGGAAAAGTATTACAACAATATATATACAGTGTGGGTACTTTCAAAACCAAACATAGGAGAATTGCATTGTAAGTAACCTTTATATAGATTCCTACTAGCCATTTAAACCCACAAGAATGGTAATGGTATGAATAGAACGACAAAAATACAGCGCATGCGGTGGTACCAATACAAGTTAGTACTTAGTTACCTTTTTCTGTAAAAAAAATTATAAAATAATGCTATTTTGAAATAACATAGTTGCTATGACTGTCAACTTTTTTATCTGTCAATTAAATTATTTGACATCAGTCATAAGTGTCTGTTATTAATATCAGATATGAATAATAACGCGTATTCAGTCGAGCAGAGGGTTTTGCAATTCTACTATGTTCGGTGAAAGTACCCACTCGGTATAACAGTGTGTGGATAAAGTTTGGAGCAAATTCAATATCTCCCGAAATATTATTTTTTCTGGAAAACGCTCGGACAGGTATAGCGATCTAAATTACGGCACATATTTTAAGATGCTTCAAAAATTTTTTGCGTTAGTCATTTTTCTGTAGTGACGTCATTGACTTTTTTTTAAATGAAAACATGTATATTTTATTATCGCATTGGATAGACATTGTTTTTCTCTTTTTAAACTTCTAATTTTTTTATACCCTTACATAAGAAAATTTTTGAGAAAATTGTTAAAATAGTTTTACGTCTCAGTAGGCCCGATCTGAAACAGCGAGTGCAGCTCCAACTCAAAGCAATTGTTTATTTAAGCTTAGTACTTTAACGTGAACAGAAATGTGAGTATAAAAGTACATAAGATTATAAAAAAAAAGATAAATTAAATACCTTAAATTAACAAAATATTGAAAAAAAAATTTGATAGTTTTAAATGACACACAAAGAAATGATGAATAAATTGTTATGGTAGATGTTCAAATAAATTGATATCCGTGTACAGCTCGACAGTGTCCAAGACGTAAAATAAACTCTTGTTGAACCCTGTTAATAGCATCAGGCGTAATCTGTCTTATTTCACCGAATGCGTTCCTTCGAATCTTCCAAACGATTGGGTTTATTTAGATACATCTTACTTTTTAAGTAACCCCACATGAAGTAATCAAGTGGGGTCAAATCCGCAGATTTAGCAGGCCATTCCATTGGTCCTCGTCGGCCAATCCATCGATTTGCAATCAAATTACCAGATGAAACTATACACAATTAATTTGATTAAACGTCAAAATTTAAACAAAAGCAGACATAATACACTAGATTTTACAAAAAAAGGTGTTCACTTTAAAGTAATAAGCTTAAATAAACAATTGCTTTGAGTTGGAGCTGCACCCGCTATTCCAGATCGGCCTACTGAGACGTAAAACTATTTTAGCAATTTTCTCAAAAATTTTCTTAAAGTCTGTTTTTTTTTAAAGATCCACCAACCTTGCAATTTCTCTCGAAAGTATGTTTGGCAACGCTGCTGGTGAAATTTTTTAGTAATTTTTAAAGTAGGGTTAGGACTAATAATTTTAATGGTTAATTTTGACAAGTGCTTTTCACAAGAAGTATTTTCATATATTTTGTTAATTATTGTTGATTTATGTGGATATATGCTGAGTTTATGTAAATTCGCTCAACAGGCAAATTAGAATAATTGGGATTATTTTCAGAATCAGATTAGGGCGGTTCAAACTCTGAATCATCATATGAGAGATATGGTTTAAAATTGAATCTGTATCCGAATCTTCACGTTTATATATTACGATTGGCGGTATATTTTGAACAATCCTAAATTATTTATCAGCTGCCATAATTGAACTTTTGTACATGTAAGTTAAAATGGGACGTTACACTTATTAAATAATTTCCCATTACAGTTTTGTTGAAATAATGTGTTGGAGGTTTCTCCAAACGGACAGAATGAAATGGGGCATTGTCAAAAATAATAACAGTTTTAAAACCATCAGATGGTAGAGCTGGAATTAATTGATTAATCCACTCTTTAAATAGCTGACTATTCATCGTTTTGTGATAATCCCGATCATTGTTTCTGGGTCTTAAAAGCAAACTACATCCATCTAAGAAACCTCAACACACCCAGGATGGAGCACTCTAAACCTGCTTTCCTTAATTTCTAATCTTTCTTGGGAAGTTTGTCAATAGTCCAAGATTTAGTAGCAGAATCATTTTGTAAATCGGGGTTTCATCAATAAAAATAAATCTTATATTAGAGTACCTAGTCTTCTTTATGTTTTAATTAACATTCTAAATAATTTAAATTTGAAATGTGGTGATGCGCACGCATAAATTGACAGAACATTGTGATTGATCGTTGAATGAATGTTACCATATATTGACAAAAATTACTAAAAATTTCAATTTTATTTTTATACCAACTGAAAGCAACAGGTGGTGGATCTTTAAAAAAAAACGGACTTTATGTAAGGGTATAAAAAAATTAGAAGCTTAAAAAGAGAAAAACAATGTCTCTCCAATGCGATAATCAAATATACATGTTTTCATTTAAAAAAAAAATCAATGACGTCACTACAAAAAAATGACTAACGCAAAAAATTTTTGAAGCATCTTAAAATATGCGCCGTAATTTAAATCGCTATACCTGTCCGAGTTTTCCAGAAAAAATAATATTTCGAGAGATATTGAATTTGTTCCAAACTTTATCCACACACTGTATAATATACATACTACATACACAGTATGTTGGTTCACCAGTGGATAGATGATTCAAACCAGTGTTATTTATTGCTTTCAGCAATTCTCTGCCCTTTGTTGTGGTTAGTCTTGAGCCCCACTGTACATTTTTAGCGTTAAGTCACCACTAGAAATAAATGTGTTACGTAATGTTTGGAAATAATGTTCATATTGTTCCTGCTTATTATTATGCCTCGGCGGACAATACACTGCTGATATAGTTAGTGGTGCTCTGCAGTCTTCAACTACTATTGAAGTAGATTGAAGGTGTTGTTGCTTGTATTCAGGGAGCTGGTAGTGTTTAATAAAAGCGTTAACAATCACCGCTGTACCAGCAGGATGTTGCGTTACATATATTGTGTAGGTACATAGGAATTCGTATATAACTTCTGTCTGTAAAATGTGCTTCTGCTATTAGCAGACGTCAATGTATTGGTTTATAAGGAAAGAAACGAGTTTATCTTTATGTTGTGTCAGGCCATTCGCATTCCATACGGCTATTCTAAGCTGTTGGCCCATTATTTGTTTTTGTGACAAGAGTGGTTAGTAGATTAAGCATGGTGCCCATTTGTTCCATTAGGGTTTTCAACATTTTTTGTAAGAGTGTTTGAGACATAGGCAAAACAATCTGTAGTTTATGACCGATACGCGGCGGTGATCTCATCGTCTCTGCGGCAGGCTGGTACAGTGGTACCCGCGAAGAGAAAAGCAGTCGGGAAAGTGTAGTTGAACAAATAGGAGTTACTTTTATGTTATATGATTATTCTTGTTGCATTATATTGCTTTATTAAAGTGTTGTCAGTTCTTTATAACACCTTTTCTTACATATCAGAAGTGGGATTACCTGCTAGTGCCCACAGGTGCGAAAGTTTACAGCAAGAAAGGAAGTTGTGCAATATGTCGCAATCACACAGTAGGAGCTTTACACCTCCGGTGGACGACGAACAACCATCCACTTCGAGGGCCCACGATGAGAAGTCGCGGATTTCAAAAAGGAGAGCGAAAGGTAGGGCACTGTCCACATCGGACTCGACGTCTGACACGTCAAGTGAAGACGAACAACGTGAGAACAAGAAACAGAAAATGGAAAAGTTGGAAAGACGTCTTCATCATGTAGAAAGCAGGTCGAGGTTAGCGATGCACCCTGGAGACGATAAGCTGATTCCGCTGTTTGATCCTCAAAAGGCGGAACAAGTGATCGAGTCTTGGATTCGTAAGGTGGATGAGTTGGCTGAATGCTATCATTGGGACGATTTCACCACGGTTAGGCTAGTTGCCAATCGTTTGGTTGGTATAGTAAGGAGGTGGTACGATTCGCAAGATGACTTAGCGGTGAGTTGGAGGAAAATGAAGAAGCGCATGATCAAGCAGTTCGCCAAGCCGTTTTCAAAATTGTTACGAGAGGCAGCGCTGTATGAAACCCGTAGTGGGCAAGATTTAACTGAGTATTGTTTCAATAAACTGGACAAATTGAGGGCCCTGAAATTAAAAATTCCTGAGACGTGTCTGGTTGACGCTGTAATAGGTGGAATTACAGATGAAAACATAGCAAGGTCGGCTAGGTGTTCTCGATTTGAAGACACAAATGAGCTGTACGCATATTTGAGTACGTTAGGGTGTATGCCAGAAACTGAAAGGGTGAAGAAGACATTCACTCATACTAACCGACACTCACCCAACTTTAGAAGTGATAAGAAACATAAAATTCAGTGTTTCAATTGTAAGGGGTCACACCGCATAAAACACTGCCCAAAACCGAAAGTGGAGTGTTTTAATTGCAGGCGTTTAGGTCATGTAGAACAGGTGCCCGTTTGCCAAGCCTAAACAAGTTCATCTCAAGCGGAATCAAGAAGTTCAGGAACTTGTGACTGTCACTAACCCCAACAAAACCCGTACATCATGAATGTAGTGTTGAATAACAAAAGGTTTAAGTGTTTAATTGACACCGGGAGTTCTTGCACAATAATTAAACAAAGTGTGGCTAATAAGTTAAATTTAAAATTTGAGGATTGCGATAACTGCGTTTTACGCGGCTTTGACGGCAATTGCGTTACCAGCGTCGGAGTCGTAAAAGTACACGTGCGTGTCGGACAACCAAGTGCTTTGTTGAGGGTGTTTGTTTTGAAGGACGATCAGATGACGCATGAGTGTAACGTTGGGCGTGATTTCATAAACTTGCCGGACGTAATGCTATTAAAAGTTGGGATGGAAGTGTGTGTACGGCAATTAAGAGAAAGACCAACAAATAAATTAGAATGTTTGGAAATTCAAGCAGAAGTCGACCACAGTTTACTTTTTGGTGATAATTCCGACCGTCAGAAGGTCAAGTGTGAGCATTTATTGTTGAGCGAGTTCAATGATCGCATTTCAACATCTTTAGCGAACTTAGGGAAAACTAATGCTGCAGAAATTACAATAAAATTAGTTACGGACGCACCTATTGCGTATAACCCTTATCGAATGCCTTTGCTGGAAAAGGAAATTCTACGCGATATAATTGAGGAGTTATTAGCTCACAATATTATCAGAGAATCAAATTCTGCCTATCCCAGCCCAATACTACTTGTGAAGAAGAAGACAGGCGACTTCCGAATGTGTGTCGATTACAGGCGTCTAAATGCTATCACCGTTAAAGACCGTTACCCACTGCCACGAATAGACGAACAATTGGACCGCCTAGGAAGAGATGAGTTGGGTAACAAGTACAAGTACTATACTGGCTTAGATTTGGCGTCGGGGTTTTACCAAGTACCCGTGGAAGAAGGCTCGATTGAGAAAACTGCTTTCATAACGCCTGACTCACACTAGGAATTTTTACGCATGCCTTTTGGTCTTTGCAATTCCCCTTCAGTGTTCCAGCGTTTGATGAACAATGTTCTGGGACCGTTAAAGTATAAAATTGCATTCCCGTACATGGATGATATAATAATCCCCTCAACTACTGTCAAAGAAGGCTTGTAACGACTACGCTTAGTGTTAGAAGCCTTACGTAAACATAATTTGACATTACAACTTAGTAAGTGTTCGTTTTTTCGCACCAAGATAGATTATCTCGGGCGGAAAATTAGTGAAGAAGGTGTGCGACCCGGGCAACGTAAGATCGAAGCTGTTATGCAGATGGCACCTCCGGGAACTGTGAAACAGGTCCGGCAGTTTCTGGGACTATCAGGATACTTTAGAAAGTTTGTCAAAGACTATGCGAGAATTGTGGAGCCCTTAACAAGGCTCACGCGTCGGGACGTACAGTGGTGTTGGGAGGCCGAGCACCAAGCGGCGTTCGCGGCAATAAAGACAGTGTTAACCTCTAGACCAGTGTTAGCAATATTCGATCCTTCCTTGCCCACAGAACTGCACACGGATGCTAGCTCAACTGCAGTTGGTGCAGTGTTGTTACAGGCAGACAGTTGTTACGGTACATTCCCTAATTTTGTACACGTGAACAGAAAAGTGCTGACGGCTATCTTAGTGGAGATTGGGGTGGGTGGTTAATTCGCGATATAAGGGCGGAACGTTAACTTACACAGGGAGTGTTAAAAAGGGCACCACCTATTTTATTGAAGGTCCTAAGACTTTGGAGGTAAAAATAGGAAAAGCCTCGGAGATGTGCATATCGCAGGCTTCGAGATAAACAGTCGGACTGCACCTGTTGGCCTACTAACGTACCTGTAACAGACAAGCAACTGGGGAGGGTTCGGGAGGAGGTCATGAAATTACTCTTCAATCAAAATGCGTTACTTTTTAACGATTTAACTTTTAATTATTGACTTGCAATAAGAAAAGGGGTGACATAACATATTTACACAGAATCTCCCTCAATAATGAGGAGAGATGAATCAAAACATATTTATACAAAACCTAAAAATAAACAAGTATGATAACACACATAAGTATCAATAAATTGCGATAAACAATCAATGGGGGAATCGATTCAGCCCAGAGCGCACAAACTCGAGATCTTATTTACGGTAAGCTCTAGATTCTCGAGGTCGTCGCCCTGTACAGTAAATATAATATAAACTAGATTAAAAATCTGTAATCATTACTGAAGCAAAACTCTGGAACACAAAAGTAGCGTCTGCTACTTTATATAAGTAGACGGGATTCTTTACGTTAATTTACCCAAAAGTAAATGTCTTTACGGTGACCCAAAAGGGGATGATGACTTTACGTAAGTCTCAAACTTTACGTTAAATCGATTGACAAGAGGATAAACATTAAGTTCGGTACCTGCTTGGTGAGGTGGTCGTCAGACGGTTTATCTCTTGGCACTTTTATTTTACACAATAGAGAGGCCTTTACACTTTACACCTTTTTTTAAGGATTGATGCGGGACGGAATCTCTACCTTGAAACTCGACTGGGGCCTCCTAGGCTACGGGAACCGATGAAGGTGGCGGAAGAGTCGGTACGAGCTTCTTCTGGCGGACGGGATTACTTCTTGACTATTCGATATACGATAATCACTTTACTTGAAAATGATGAATTTCCGGGACGGGAAGCCGTGCGAAATAACTTAACGTTAGCATGACCGAATCTCGAATAACTTGAGAGTTCAGTGAGTCGCAAACACTTTATTTACGGTAAAATCTGATAGTTCACTTGAAGATATTCGGTAAACGAAACGTTAGCGGTATCAGCATATTCTTTAACTCAAAACGAGACGAGAGACGAAACAGAACTTTGTCTTCTGAATAAACGGTAAGTTCTCGAGACGATAAGCGGTACTTGGTCGTTCTTTAGGTCAAGTCGGGTTGACAGATCGGGAACGACTTAGGCTCTCTTGCGGACGTAGAGCATGCGTGACTTTTAGTTTAGGGGACTGACTTTGAAAAGCGGGCAGCCGATTGGCTGACTGGTTTACAAGGGGTGGATACTCGTGATTTTGAGGCCAGGGGGTAATATGATCTCTTGTTGACTTGAAAAGTCCAGACAGAAATCCTGGAAATGAAAAGCGTATTTCAGCATTCCAACACGTTTAAATGGCATGTGGCAAGGCCATCATGCGCTTACCGAGCGCAATGCGAGGGGTAGCCTGTTAACATGGACTAAGCCACATTCTTACAGGGTGACGAATTGTACTGGCCCCAAAGGATATAACACCCCCCTTACGTGAAGAGAATTTCCCCGAAATTCTCTTGAGGCAAGAGAAATCCGAAGGGGACAGCGACAACGAGACGGGACGAAACCGAGAGCGGTAACGAGACGGTAAACGGAACGCTAAGCGGGAGCGATAGCGAGACGATAAACGAGACGGTAAGCGAGACGCTAAACGAGAGCGATAGCGAGACGATAAACGAGAACGATAGCGAGACGATAAACGAGACGGTAAGCGAGACGCTAAGCGAGAGCGATAGCGAGACGATAAACGGAACGATAAAATTCCCAAAAGGGAAACGGTAACGAGACGATAAACGAAACGATAAACGGAAAGATAAACGAGACGATAAAATCCCCAAAAAGGGTAAAAGATTGTCAAAATCGGGTGAAATGTCATAATCGGGGGGGGAAGTCTTACACCCGTGAAGAGTACCGACCAACCTACCAAGGGCGACACGGGGTTGTGTTTGGAAAACACAAAAACAAACGCTCGAAGTCCCCCAAGAAATCACATTGAAGAGGGTACGTTGAGTTTCACGCTATTCACCCATTGTAATTTTCCCACAACCAGATAAAATCAGGGAACGAAAGAGCCTCCTAACTACTGGATGTCTAATCATCACTGGGATTAAGTTTTAAATCTTTCGCATGCCAAATGCCTTTACAAATGCCAGAAGCGTCAGATAATTCGTAAGTATTATACGAGACTTTACGATGAATTAAAAAGGGTCCTAAAAATTTAGGAGCCAGTTTAGCGGTAAAATGCTTGGCTGCATCGGAAAGGACGTAATTTTTACGCCACACGGTATCACCAACGTCAAAAGTAGCGGGACGTCTACGTAAGTCATAGCGAGATTTGGCATTCTTATAGGCAACATCTAACCTTTTAACGATATCTTCGTAAATTTGGTTGAGCGCAGGGGCTCGGCGTAAAAGCGTTTCGCGATCAGGGGTCTGAATATTATCAGCGGTAGCGGCATCGTTAGCTTCACCAAAAAGATTTCCTTCTAAAATCATTTCACGACCAAAATTTGCGAAATAGGGAGACATCCCTATTGCTTCGTGAACCGCAGTGCGAATAGCGCAAGCTACTTTAGCTAAGTATCGATCCCAATTTCTATGGTTTTCCTTAACGTAAGAAGCGAGCATAGTTTTCAATACGCGATGAACACGTTCGACAGGGTTGGCTTGAGCGTGATAGTACGCGTTAAAAAGAATCGTAGTCGAGTAGGACTTTACCAAGTTTGCAAACTCTTTACTACGAAACTGTACTCCATTATCGGTAAGTAAGTATTGGGGTGCACCAAACGTCAGGAAGACACCCTCCTCAATTCTTTGAACAACTGCTGAAGCAGTAGCGGAACGTAACGGAAAGAACAACGTGAATTTCGTGAAATAATCGACGACTGACAAGATATAAGAATATCCTTGGCTCGACCGAGGTAGTGGACCTACCAAATCAATCGATATCATTTGCCAAGGTTTCTTAACGATAGGGTGCCGAGACATAAAACCAACAGGCTTCTTTTGTTCGGGCTTATGGGCGATACAAACGGTACAGCGATTAACGTAACGAGCAACATCAGCTTTAAGTTTAGGCCAATAATATCGTCGAGCGATACGCGCAAAAGTCTTAAAAATTCCTAAATGACCGGCAATTGGTTCATCATGATTCTGTTTTAGAATAGCGGAACGATTAAACTTCGGTACTACTTCTCTCCACTTGTCTTCATCTTGCGCTAAATCAGGGTATCTAGGTGAAAGATATTTAAATAGCTTTCCTTCCTTTATTTTCCATAAAGGGTACGATAGGGGGTTTTGCTTGACATTATTGATTAGGCGGTTGTACCACCGATCGGTACGAGAATTAACCACAGGTTGTACCTGGGTATCGGGAGCGGGATCTCCTACGGGATTTACAAGAACGTTATCGATAATCGGAACGGAACGCGACAAAGTATCGGGAACAACGTGATCTTTCCCCTTACGATGTATGATTTCGAAATCATATTGTTGGATCTTCACGGCCCATCTGGCCAAGCGACCACTAGGTTCCTTAAGGGAGTTTAACCACACGAGAGAATGGTGATCTGTAATCACCGTAAAGCGAGTCCCTTCTAAATAGGGACGCAATTTTTCAATTGCCCACAAAACCGCTAAACATTCACGCTCGGTAACGGAATAATTGCGCTTTGCTTTATTTAGCGACCGGCTAATATAGCAGATTACTTGTTCTTTATCATCAATAGTTTGCGTTAAAACAGATCCAATCCCAAAAGCTGAGGCGTCTGTTTGAACCACGAAAGGGACATTAAAATCGGGACACGATAAAATTGGAGCAGAAACCAATCGTTGCTTGATGGTCGAGAAAGCGACAGCGCGTTCTTCAGTCCATTCAAACTTCTGCTTTTTTCGTAAAAGCGCGGTAAGTGGCGCGATAATAGCGGAAAATTCTGGTATAAAACGTCGATACCAGCTTGCCATTCCAATAATTCTTCTAACTTCCGAGACGTTTTTAGGTTCCGGTATATTTACAATCGCTGTTACTTTATCTGGGTCCGCTAACAATCCTTGCGCGTTAACCACGTAACCCAAATATTTTAACTCGGGCTTACAAAAGTGACATTTATCACGACCCAAAGTCAACCCTGCTTCTTCCAAGCGTTTAAGGACTTCAGCGAGAATTTCGAGATGCTTCTCGAAAGTAGGCGTACAAATAACGACATCGTCGAGATACACGAAAACAAAAGGCTCCAATTCAGGACCTAAGACCCGATCAATCAGGCGTTGCCATGTTGCGGGAGCGTTATGAAGTCCAAACGGCATTCGTTTAAAGTGGAAAAGTCCACGATTCGGAATCGTAAAGGCGGTATATTGTCGAGAATCTTCTGCGACCGGGATCTGCCAATAAGCAGACTTAATGTCGAGACTGGTTATAAAACGTGCATCACGAAGACGATCCAAAATGGCCGAAACGTAAGGTAAAGGGTACGCATCCTTTTCTGTAACCTGATTTAATTTACGAAAATCGACGCAAAAGCGGTACGAGGAATCCTTCTTCTTTATTAATAAAATAGGGCTAGACCAGGCGCTCTGAGAACGCTCTATCACATCCAGTTCTAACATTTTATCTAATTCGGAGTCGATATGTTGTTGCATGACCGGTGAAACAGGATAATATCTTTGTTTAATTGGGCGAGAAGACGTAACGATACTATGCTCAACTTGCTTAGCGCATCCTAATGATTTAGGGTTTCTCGAAAAATGTTTTTGGATAACACGATCCAAATCGGTACGTTGCGAAACGGTAAGCTCTTTAGCCGATAATAAATTTTCGGACGAAGTCGAAACGGCAGCGAGAGTCGGTAAATTCTTCGAAGAAGACGAGACGGCAGCGACATAAGGTTTGGCAAATTTCCATTCACCGCGAAATAAATCTGGGACTATTCCCACTGATTTCCAAAAATCAATCCCTAGGATCAATATATGCGGAACATCCGGTACAACTAAAACATCGATAGTCGATACGTGATCACGTAACCGTATCGGTAGCGTAAGGGTGCCGAGACTGGGTACTGTTTGTCCATTAGCGACGGAACAGGTTGGGCGAGAATCCGTATTCAACGTAAGCCCTAAAGGCGCTAAAATTTTCCAACCCTCCCCTCCTAAAATGGAGCGATTAGCTCCTGAATCTAATAATCCTAACATATCGTAACCCAAAATATTAATCGTGACGTGAGGGCGTTCGTCAGCGGTAGCGTTATCAAAAAAATAATCTAAAATAACTTTATTTCGGAAAAAAGTTTCTTCCTTCCTATCACTACAAGTTTGTATAGGGTAGGTCGAATACGAGACGGGACGGGATAACATTACACGACCACTTAATGCTTCCTCGGTTCGTTTCCCGACGGAGCGCGTGAATTATTCGATTTACCACACTTAGGACAAGTGTTCACGGTAACTTCCGGTTTTCCACAACGATAACAATAAAGTTTAGTGCGTGGTTTAGGGCATTGACCCGCACGATGGTTCGAATCTCCACAATTCCAGCATAAAAGTGGATTAGCGTTAGATGACGCGGTAAATCGCTGAGTAGCCCGGACGGGAATTTCCTGAATATTAGAAATTGCATTATCTCTAATATTCGCAGTTGCAACGTCTAAAACCGGAGTAGGTACATTTATTTCGACCGGAGCGGTATCTATATAAGCTAAATCCGTTTCGAGGTCATTCCTCTTACGTGAAGGCGGTACGAAATTCTCAACAGCGTAACGACGCTCTTCAATTTTTCTACCAAACTTGATAAGTTCCGGAATAGATTGAACTTCAACAAGTCCTAATTGCGTTTGAAAAAAAGGAGTTATATTCCGCATTAAAATGCGTAACTTCTTTTCTTCCGACAAAGGTTGCGATAAACGTGAAAATAAATTTTTCATAACGGCAACAAAAATTCCAATGGATTCGTCAGCCCCCTGGGTACGCCTCTGGATTTCTTCAAGTAATCGGTCATCGTAATTGACCGGTTGAAATTCAAGGCGCAAAAGGGCCGATAGCTCTTCCCAATTGCTAGCTAAATCCACGTTAGCGCGATACCATATTTTTTTTTTAGTAAAAAGATCA
The DNA here is from genome assembly GCA_963082805.1 of Hemicrepidius hirtus. Taxonomy (NCBI): domain Eukaryota; kingdom Metazoa; phylum Arthropoda; class Insecta; order Coleoptera; family Elateridae; genus Hemicrepidius; species Hemicrepidius hirtus. The sequence continues at coordinate 10,513,476 of OY720165.1, forward strand.
CAGAGGACCAAAAACATTATCATTCCTATGAACTTGAAACAATGGCAGTTGTGTACGCGTTGCAACACTTTCGTGTGTATCTGTTAGGGTTGCAATTTACGGTAGTGACGAACTGCAGTGCGTTAAGTACTGCATTTTCGAAAAAGGACTTGTTGCCAAGGGTTGGTAGATGGTGGTTGCAAGTCCAAGAGTTTACATTTGACATAAAGTATCGAGCGGGGACGTGAATGCCACACGTGGATGCCCTTAGTCGCTATCCCCTTGAAGAGATAAATGCAGCTGACATCACGGAAGGAGACTGGATTTTGGCAGCACAATTGCAGGACGAGCAACTGGTTAAGATACGGGACATTTTGGCAGCACGTGTCAAGAATGTAGACACGAAACAGTATTTCAAGGAATACTTATTGAAAAATGACAAAGTGTACAGAAGATTACCCGATGAAAGGACGTTATGGGTAGTACCTAAGGCAGCGAGATGGCAAATTGTTCGGTTGTGTCATGATAACGCAGGCCACCTCGGTATGGAAAAGACACTACAACGAATACAGCTGAATTACTGGTTCGCCAAGATGAGACGGTTTATCAAAAAGTACGTTAGCGCTTGTTTGGACTGTGCGTATTACAAGAATTGTACAGGGAAGGCAAAAGGCCGACTGCACCCAGTTGAGAAACCAGCGGTACCATTTCATACAATCCATTTGGACCATGTTGGTCCGTTTGAAACCAGCAAAACGGGCAATAAGTTTATATTAGTTCTTGTGGATGGGTTTACGAAGTTTACGATAATCGAAGCTGTGAAATCAACCAAGGTAAAACCCGTGATACGTACCTTACAGGGGGTAATGTGCATCTTTGGAGTACCAGTGCGTGTTGTGACTGATCGCGAGAGTGCGTTCAGGCACCGCCAATTCGGTGCCATGCCGATTCGGCGCTAGCCAATTCGGCGCCAGCCGATTCGGCGACAAATGCCAGTTACGGAACACAATATTTTTTATGTTTTTAGCAATATTTTTAAAACGAAATAATATGGATTTTTCACTAAATCAGTGAAATCTTGTAATGAACGTTACTATTAATAACGTCTAAAAAATTAAATGGTCGTGTTAGGAAAGTATCTTTACAGTAACAGGGTAAACGTTAAACATTACTATATGGAATTTTTATCATAGTTTAGGGGTATTTTTACATACAATATATCCTGAAGTTCAAGATCTTCTAGTTAGAATATTGTTTGTTGTATTTTTATTATTTGACAATACAGTCGAACTTCCACTAATGCGTGTAAAGATACAAGTAATAATCATTAATACTAAAAACGTATAATTACTCAAAGTTAATTGTTGGTTGGTGATTATAAAGTTCCTGTGTTCGGCAACACATTTGTCTATACAGGGTGTAACACAACCTAGCCGAAAAAATTTAACCATATATGCACTTTTAAATAAGAAATCGATTTTTTAAAAAAAATTTAATAAAAGTCCTACAGAAAACGAGATAAAAATTGTTAAAGTTACAACCTAATGAAAAAAACAAAAAAAAACTTATCCGAAAAAATTTAACCATAGATGCACTTTTAAATAAGAAATCGATCTGTTAAAATTTTTTTTAATAAAAGTCCAACACAAAACGAGATAAAAATTGTTAAAGTTACAAATTAATGAAAAAAAAACATTTTCATTAATTTGTAACTTTAACAATTTTTATCTCGTTTTCTGTTGGACTTTTATTAAAAAATTTTTTAGCAAATCGATTTCTTATTTAAAAGTGCATCTATGGTTAAATTTTTTCGGATAAGTTGTGTTTTGTTTTTTTCATTAATTTGTAACTTTAACAATTTTTATCTCGTTTTCTGTTGGTCTTTTATTAAAATTTTTTTTAACAAATCGATTACTTATTTAAAAGTGCATATATGGTTAAATTTTTTCGGCTAAGTTGTGTTACACCCTGTAGTTTTATAAATAAGTAAAACGTAGTGAATTGTATTTATTTTTAGAAATTTAAATAAAACCTATTTAATAAATATTTTTGTGTATATTTTTAAGTTGAAACAAATACACAAAAATATTGTGTTTCATAACTAGCATTTGGCGCCGAATCGGCTTGGTGCCGAATCGGCCTGGCGCCGAATTGGCATGGGGCCGAATCGGCAGCGCCAAATCGGCGGCGCCGAGTTGTACCAGACCGTAAGGCACGTACTTAATGCTGTTGCTACTCCAAGGGCGAATGGACAGTGTGAACGATATAATAAAACAATTGTTACGATGTTGGCCACGTTGAGTGTCGACAAAGGTAGTGACGAATGGGATACATGTGTAAAAGTGTCGCAAAGTGCTCTGAACACGGCTTCAATAAAGGTATCAATACCACTCCTGTGAAAGCATTGTTTGGATACCAGACAAAAGCGCTGGCGGAAGCTAGTCTCTTCAATTCATTACCAACGTCGCTTGAGAGAGTAAACATAGAAGATCTTAGAGATCAGATTAAGCAGTATATTACGCAAGATCAACAAAAACAGAAAGAACGATACGATAGGAAAAGAAAGGAAGCAGAACGATATAGCGTTGGGGATTTGGTGTTGGTGCGAATTACCAGTGAAATGTGTACCGGTTCAAGTAAGAAATTATTACCAAAGTTCAAAGAACCATTTAGGGTGGTCAGGGTGTTGTTCAATGACCGGTATGAAGTGGAGGACTTAAGGGAGATGCGGCACAAGACTCGTACAGTGGTGGCTGCCGATAAGATGAAAAGATGGATTACGATTCAAGTATGATGTAAGTTGTAAAATGTAGAGAATGAATTTGGTGAGCTTAAAAGAAGTTAAGGGGCCCAGAGACGTGCAATGCGGAAGGTAACATCCGAGGCCGATACTGCCTGCATGTTACTGGAGTTGCAGCGTAAGGCGATAAGCAAAGGTGCCAAAGTTGAAGGTTGCAAAAGTTGCAAGTAGGAAAACGAAATGAGCGTTGAGTTGCATGAGTACAATATGAATATGAATGAATGAAAGGGCGCTTTCAAGTTACGCGATTGCACCCACTTGTGTTATGCTAATAAATTAAGAGTTCACAGGCAAAGGGGCCCGGGCAGGAGACGGTCTGAGGATGGTCGTGTGTAAGATTGTTTGCGACATAGGCAAAACAATCTGTAGTTTATGACCGATACGGCGGCGGTGATCTCAGCGGCGGTGATCTCATCGTCTCTGCGGCAGGCTGGTACAGTGGTACCCGCGAAGAGGAAAGCAGTCGGGAAAGTGTAGTTGAACAAATAGGAGTTACTTTTATGTTATATGATTATTCTTGTTGCATTATATTGCTTTATTAAAGTGTTGTCAGTTCTTTATAACACCTTTTCTTACATTTTTTTAACTCAACCATATCACAGCTTACGCTTTCATATGGCCGTCCCAATTCGATTGAAACGTCAAACATGCACTTTACAGATTCGTCCCTTATATGGCGCCCTCTATAGGGTAAAATGGGTACCACGTTTTGAAATTTAAATGTTGAAATTCCCATAAATACCATGAATATCTCAAATTTAAAGTTTGAATTAAATTATTATAAAAACATTCTAATTCTACATTCATTTGACAGTTTTCAGTTTCACTAGTTTGGTCGAAACGGTAAAAATGTGTTTCGCTTGTGAAAATCCAAGTAAAACTTTCTTCCAATTTCCAAGTGAAACTCAAGCTCGCACTGAATGGTTTAAAGCAGTCGAAAAATTGTATAGTATTTCCAAATATTAATCTCGCTTCAAACACACGTTTGATTAACCATTCTTACATATACTTCTAAAGTTACAGAATCTACTCTTTAATATGCGGAAAACACTTCGAATCACAATGTTTTAACAATTGCAGCAAAAGAATTCGTTTAGCTAAAACAGCTGTACCTTCTATATTTATATGTACATGGTTTTATTCTAATTTATTCAAAACATCATGTTACAAAGTAGATCATTGTTATTTGTAGAACACTCCCGATTCTTCTGAACTAAGCAAAGATCTAGTATATCTTTGCTTACTTCAGAAGAATAATCTTGTAAAAACTAATTTCCAAGGTGTCCAAGTTGATTCTTCCTTTTCTATTCTAATTTAACTCTACAATTGCAGCGGGCAAACCAGAAAAATTTAGAATACCTAATTATCAAAAATTAAAGTTTTTGAACCTGAGGTAAGCGAACTTTCTGCAGCTACAAAAATTACGAATAAAATGTCCAAGAATGCAAACAACTGCCATGAGAAGGCAATATTTCTTATGGATCTTGTTAATAATTATGTAAAAAAACATCTCGGTCCTGTGACACATCGGTTCGTTGTTGTACCGTTTGGTTCAGTAAAACTTACTCAACCTTCTTAGGCTGAAAATGCAGACAGTTTAATATTGTCAGTCTCAACATGAATATTCACAATTGCTGTGCAGTTAGTATTATAATACCTAGTCATAGCAGGGTATACCATAAAGAAACTAAACGACAAATTTCAGTGTGATAGGTGTATTGCACCCTTACTTTCTACTGTTCTTCAAAGTCCTCTCTTGAGACTTATAACCGTGGGGATTTAACATATCCTTATCTAGAATTTGTAGGAATTATCAAACAGATATAGGACATTGCGCTTCGAGCAATACCTTGTTTAGAAACCGAGAAAACGTCACATCAGCTGATTATTATATGTCCAAACCTACAACGAAATCCAATACTTAATTGTGAAATTCATAAAGTTCCAATATGTGACTGGGTGCAACCCACGCTTAAGAGTCTTCTGTACCCACGTGACTAGAAAAGGTGAAGAGAGCGCTAAAAGTTCTGAGTAAAAGGGTCGATTGTCGTGAAGCAAAATAATCGTAGAAAAAAACTACCTGGATGGATAATTTCGTTTATTTTATGGGGATACTACACTGTTAGGAAAAAAGTTCAAACGCCAGATATTTTACAACTGCAGGTAGGATTTGGTAAATGAATTTCGTCGGAAAAAATATTTTTGTGTCAACCAGATGTTTATACATTAATATATTTTATGGTTTTTTCTTATGCACTTCATATTCTCTGTTCAAATACTACACGCAAAACTCAGGTTGACATTGAGTTCAAAGGATTTATTAGATCAATTCGTGTGCAAAGTTTCCTGTGGGCTATGATTAATCATATATGTATTTGTTACTTTCGCATACCACCACTGGTATAGAGGAAGTATTGATATCAAGAAAATTTTCGAAATCGAGATTTTCGCGGAAATACGTGTTTTGGGCCCCCAGGAACCCAAAAAAGTGGTCTAGAAAAAATGTCTCTCTGTGGGTGGGTATGTAGTATGTATGTATGTATGTAACGCCTCTAACGTAAAAACTACTGGACCGATTTTGATGAAATTTGAAATAAAGGGGTATATCGAAAATTCATCGACAAAATAAGCTTTTCAAAAAAATCCGAAACCGGAAGCGGAAGTTAGACATGTTTTTTGGTAGCATTTTTTCAGAAGCAGAATTTTGAAAATCTGAGTAGGGAATATGAAAGAAGACCATAATTGAAAGGAAACGGTTTTTTGCCGGACTCCCTAACTTCAAAATGGCGGCAGCTATGAATTTTTCAAAATTTCGACTTTAACGCCCCATAACTCAAAAACCAGTTATCTGATCAGATTCCGCAACGACTTGTTTGAAAGCCCTTTGGGGGTACTACAGATTAAAAAAAAATTAGTTAGTAAATCCAAAAACGGTCGCAACGGCGCTTTTCCAAAAATTTTGAAATTTTTTAAAAAATATTACAAAGAAACTGCTCTAACGATTTTGTTTAAATTTTCTATACTTATGCAGCTTGGTATTAGCTACACTTTTGTTTTTTGATGAACGCCAGAATTCCACTGTGGCGCCCTCTACGAGGTTTTCAAAATCGAAAATTGATGCTCCTATAGCGCCTTTGTTAGTCAAAATATGAAAAAAGTTTAAATATAAAAGATATTTTAGTAGTATATAATTCTGCATTCTTCTAAATGTATATCACGTATAGATAGATACAGGGCGTTTGCAGTACGATAAGCAACTTTGTTATTTTAAATGAAACACCCTATATATTATTATATAATTGAATGCAAAATGTAATTGTCTATCACAAGTGTAAGGTGTTCATATAGCTAAAATGTACGGTTGATGAGAAATTCGAATTTTGAATATTATGTTGAATTCTGACGGAAACGGATCATCGCGCGTCGGTCGGTAGCGATCGTCCGGCTTCGCCAGCTGTAATTTCTAGCCGGTACCTGCAGATTGATAGATGCATAGGATGTGTGTCTCGCTAGGCATTCAAATGCTTATCAGGGTCTGCCTCGCGAATTATACTGTTGAATACCAAAATCGAAACGTTTATTTTTTGTATGGGAAAGTCCAGGGGAGGTTTGCCCCTCCACTTTTTTAAATCTCATTTAATCTTTCAATATTTAATTTTATTTTCTAATTTACAGATTTGTGTATTTTATAAGTTTTAAGTTGATCTAATTTTGGGAACCAGTATACAGGGTGTCCGTCTTTCGAAGCTAAGCATGGGGATCTCGGTTAGCTTAAGAGGTACGAAGTCGGTTAAATGGAGGCAAAGTTGCGTATTTTAATGTTGATCAATAATCTCAAAAGAAATTTGACCTACGAAGTTTAATTTAGAAAATATCTAAAAAAAATCAAAATTCCCGATTTTTGTTTTTCGCTGATAAAATGAAAACAAGTGAAGCTACGAATTTTTAATTCAGACATTTTTAAGACACTTTTTTATGGGGAATCTAAATATGCGATTGTTTTTCTCATATCGTGTAAAATAGCCAACAATCGACTGTCAACTTTTGTTTTTCTTATGGACGCCATATTGGATTTTTGCATTTTTGAATGTAACTTTTTTTTCTGATTTCAACTATGTATGACACATAATACTTTAGCTTGTGTTTTTACCTACAATTTCAAGTTATCCGTTTTTACGCAGAGTGCCATGGAAACAAAAGCGACAATTTTGTTTTAAAGAAAATTTTAACAGTTCCTATTACATTGCTTAAATCGTTACGTTGTACTTCCCCTAATTTTGAGACAGGTACGTAATTTTCTGAGAGAAAATGAAAAATTCTAATGAAGAACAACGTGATATGTTGGAAATTTATTATTCTTCACATCGGAATGTAGAAATTACTTCCGAAACGTATCTGCAACGAACTCCAGAGAGAAACCAGCCAGGTCCTAGTTATGTCTTGCTTCTTCATCGAAATCTAAGCGAATATGGCACCTTTTGTAAACCCAGGCAGAAACACGAACTGAAAAAGCGGACCTAAGGGATTACATATCTCTGTTCAAAGAAAAACAATACTTAAATATTTCTTACTATCCCGTTGTGTTTTCGATTAAAGTTTTAGTTTTTAGTATTTGCTATAATTTTCTGCTTTTTTATTTTTATTCTATTGTTTCAATATAAATCATAATAGTTGATAATCAATTTTGTTATATCCCATTATTCTTGTTTTAAAACTCGCATTTCTTTCAAAAAATTAGCCAAAGCACTAACCTTATGACTTAAAATTAAATTCGTAATCAGAATTTTCTTTAAAACAAACTTGTCGCTTTTGTTTCCGCATGGCACTCTGCGTAAAAATGAATAACTTGAAATTGTAGGTAAAAACACAAGCTAAAGTATTATGTGTCATACATAGTTGAAATCAGAAAAAAAAGTTACATTCAAAAATGCAAAAATCCGATATGGCGTCCATAAGAAAAACAAAAGTTGACAGTCGACTGTTGGCTATTTTAAACGATATGAGAAAAACAATCACATATTTAGATTCCCCGTAAAAAAGTGTCTTAAAAATGTCTTAATTAAAAATTCGTAGCTTCACTTGTTTTCATTTTATCAGCGAAAAACAAAAATCGGGAATTTTGATTTTTTTTAGATATTTTCTAAACTAAACGTCGTAGGTCAAATTTCTTTTCAGATTATTTATCAGCATTAAAATACGCAACTTTGCCTCCATTTAACCGACTTCGTACCTCTTAAGCTAACCGAGATCCCCATGCTTAGTTTCGAAAGACCAGTGCCGTAACTAGCTGTTTTGGCGCTTATGGCCAGGTATGAAAAAGGTGCCTTCCTGAGTGAGGAAAATAGCGCCGCAGGCGAAATTTTTCTTTGAAAGTGGGCGTGGCTTATTCGACGCATTTTAAGAGCATCTGGCAAATTCTGAGATCAAATTAAAAAATCTGAAAATGTCAAAACGTTTTATAATGAAAGTTTGTGATAACCAATCGACATAATTTAAAAAAATCGTGAAATATTCACTTTTAGAGTTCATTATTTTAATTATGAATAGATAAAAATAACCATTTTTATTTTTCCCTCAAATTTTCAAGTGGGTAATTACCCACCTATAGATTTTTCAGGTGCGACATTAAAAAAATGCAACTTAATACTTCCATTGGGTCACTGAAATGTTTACACTATAAAACACAAATAAAAATGCTTGTATACATTCAAAAAGGGCACTCTACTAGGTAAGTAGGTAATATTTTATGATCAGATCACTGGCCAACAGCCCCTGGAATGAACGAAGCAATGCAAGCATATTTTCAAATTTTATATTTACTATTAAACTTTGAATTGCCAAGATGTTATTATAGGTATTGCACCCTTGTCTTGTTCATAATTATAATAATATATATGCAATAATAATTATAATAATAATTATATGCAATAGTCAACCTTATCTTGTCAAATAGAAATAGTTATTGGCCATGCATTTTATTATGAAGTGGAAAGACGGGCCTAAATTTAAAAAGTACCTACTTTTTAAAAATTTTAAAACAAAACAATTTTTAACTTAAGTTTGACGCTTCCCAGGGCTAGTCCCGAGTTAGGTATAGACATTTTTAAAAATGTTTGGTAAATAAAATTGAAAAACCAATTTATTACTAGCGAAAGTTTTTAACCTGATGTGGTCGGACAAAAGGTCTATGGGTCGGACGTCCGACCATCTGGAAGCAATAATAATAAAATTTTACAACACGTCCGATTCGGGATACTCAACAAATTTCTGAGCTATGTAGGGGCGACAAATTATATCTTGTACCCGGGCTGCAGATATTTTGTGTTGTTATAACCCGACAAAAATAGAAAACAATCTTCGAACTCGGGTTCAATGTCTTTTAAATAATACAAATGGCATATTTCTTTGTTTTTAATAAAAATTATGCTTCGTGCGGCGCCTTTATTCAACCTGGCGCCTATGGCAGGGGCCATATTGGCCATAGCCTAGTTACGGCACTGCGAAAGACGGACACCCTGTATTACAGTTTCCCTAGCCTATTCTAGGATTACAGCTGCAATCAAATTATTAAATATATAAAATCTGCCTTTGTGTTTTATTTTATCAAGTTCATTAATTTACTCTAGATCCCGAAATTGGCCTTATATTTGGTCACAACATCCAGCGAGATTATGACTAAAAGCCCCGGGGATAAAAACTAGACAAGATATTTAAAATGTTTGCAGTAGCTGTATAATCGGTAGGTACGCAGGCCGCCCCGTACAATAAGGGTCTTACGCATATTCCTATAGCAGGTATAAACGGATTTAAATTTCATGTCATTTTATGTTTTTACAGTGTAGTGAAGATAATAAATCACCCGTTTACTGCTTTCGTAAAGATTGCAGTTGTGACCGCTAGTTGGCGTTAGTTTACGAACTACAAACATCCTATAATTTTGAAAAACCGCTGATCAGCAGCGCCAAAAAAACTGGTCCTATTTTTGATTTTTTTACTTCCAATTTTTTTATACGCGTTCATAAAGGTTCTCCGGACATTTCGACCGGAGTAATTTTTCAAGTTTGTCTTTGTAGACATAAATATATCAGTGCAAAGAACAGCGCTAATTTATTCAATAAACTACGTTAATTTTGGATCATCTGATATATTAAATCAAAAACTAATCCGGTCCAATCGTAGAGGGGCCTTCTTATTTTCAAAAAGTATTTTCGTTTTTAAAAAAAAACTATAGATAGGTCGTCTAGACTGGCGCTCAATAGCATGAAAACTACGCATCTGAATCGCCGGTACAGAAGACTCTTAATAAGATTTGCTTGGAAATAACGGAAGACATTACACGTGCTCCATTAAATTTTAAGCCCTGCACCAGAAAAGTAATTATAATCAGCTAGTACTTACCGTAATTTTTGCATCATGTACATAATGTTATTGCTTATATTTAAAGTTTATAGCACCTAGCACATCGTTTCTGAGGCAAGAGAAAAAAGTTTGGTACCTAATCATTAAAAGATACTTATTTACATATTGTTGGCACTTTCACAGAAGAATTTTTGATTTTACTTGGTTCGGTTTAGTCGTTGACAATCATGATAGTTTACAATTGACGGTTAAATTTCAAAACGTGGTACCCATTTTACCCGTATAGAGGGCGCCATATAAGGGACGAATCTGTAAAGTGCATGTTTGACGTTTCAATCGAATTGGGACGGCCATATGAAAGCGTAAGCTGTCATTATTTGACTGATTGGCAAAGTTTGTTGCTGTTGTGGTGTATTTTTGGTAATTTGGGAAGCATTTCCTCTTACGATCTGGGCATGGGTGACGTTTTGTGGTATTGTGTGTTCTACCTATGTGTTTTTGTCTAAGCGGGGGAAACATTTTCTGTTGCAGTTCCTTGTAAACGGAACATCCTCTATAGTTTGCTGGATGAGTTCCTTCACAGTTAACACATTTTACATCCTTGCTTCTTTCTGTGCGCGGACATTGTGGTGTTAGGTGGTTACCAATACACTTAACACACCTTGGGCTTCGATTGCAGAAGTTTTTTGTGTGACCAAATCGCTGGCATTTAGTACATTAAGGCATTTCACGTTTAGGGTGAGGTGGTTCAAATTTTATTATGGAATGAGCTACCTTATTAATATTATAAACGTCTTTGTTATTCTCAGCTGCCTTTAATTCCACAAAAAATAGTGGTAATTCTTTCTTTGTGACACGGTGTTTAGCATTCCAAATATTAGTCACCATGTGCCATTAATTCCTGTTTTAATTGGTCTGTATTGGTCGATGGATGTATGTTTCTAAGAACTACCTTAAAACTGCGCTCTTGTTTTCTTTGGAAGGTATGATATTCAGTATTTTTGTCCGCCAGAGCTTTAATTATCATTCTATATTTTTCTGAAGTTTTCCATAGAATTTTAACTTCATTGTTGTGTACCTAAGACAGAGATTAGACTGAGCGATCAGCGTCGGTCGTCCGCGAACGGTCACCGTCGACCAAATTTTGAACACACTATTCTAATGGGCAAAGTTACATTGATCGGTCGTTCACGAACGGCCTCGATCGCTATGCAACGAACAGTTTGAAATTAGAATTTTGATCGGTCACGAACACAGTCACGAACGTTCAAAAGTAATTCGTAACCCAACTTTTTAAAAGTGTCCTTGTTTTTTCTACCAATAACAGTAAAGAACGGTCACCTTTTCACTTGAACTGGACATTTTTTAATGAATTTAAAAGAAAAAATGTATTTTCCTAGTCTTTAGTGCAATGACCACAAACAATTTTTTACCGCCACCGACCGCCACCGGTCGCTCAGTCTAATGTTACATTTTTAGAACGTTGCTAACCGATACTGATCGATCGAAGACGTTCGCGGACGACCGACGCCGATCGCTCAGTCTAATCTCTGTCTAATACTTTTATCATAATAATAATAATACGTTTATTTAGCTTAACTAGCAGTACATATACATACACTTATTACTTAGTATCATATTTAATTTACATTTATTACTATTTATCTTATCTATTTCCTTAAACTATACTTTTTATGATTTTATTTAAACTACTTTTGAAATTTGGTATTGATTTTATTTGCTTTATATCTATTGGCAACTTATTATATAATATTAGGCCTTTAAAGAAAATGGAGTTCTGCGTTTTCTTCCTATTTGTATGTTTTAAAATAAAATTGCCGTTATATCTCGTTTCGTGTTCATGCACTTGCAAAAATGTTGTAACTAACCCTGACAGGTAGCTTGGATAAATACCCATTTTACCAGCACCTGTATCTTTGAAAAAATTTCTATATTTAACCACCCCAACTTCTCTAACATCCATTCTACAGACGTATACCTATTGCACTTTAAAATGATTCTCATGTCCCTATTTTGTAACATTTGTAATCTGTGTTTATCCCTTTGATCTGCCAAGTAAATTTTTGTTGAGAAATACAAGAAATGTGGTAGCACTATTATATTGTATATCAGAAGACTGGTTTTTAAAGATACTAGATCGCTACATCTATATAATACTCCTAATTTCTTCGAGATTTTTTTAGCTATGTAATCTATATGCCCACTATTATTATGTCGTATTCATCTTTGGCTATTGATTCTAGTAGTGAAATTAGTGGTTGAATGTTTTCGACACCGTATACAAAGATCGGTGGAGGTTTAGGATCGGTTTTCGCTGGATTTTTTTCCAAACGTTTACAAAAACATTGCCGAAATTGGATGCAGTAAGTCGGTTGCCTTGAGCTACCTTCCATTCCAAGTTTTCATCATTGTTGGCCTCTTGTTTTTATTTCCATAGAGCTTCTTTCAGCCACATCATTCTGCATGTCTAATAAAATCCGTTGTTTTTCTTCTTCGAAAATTTCCTTGTTCATATAAGGTTTAGCGGCATCAGGTCCGTACTCCATATCTCCATTACTTGTTGCTTTAAGTTTGTAAGTTTCCTTTTTCCTCTTAGTTCTTCTTAAGTCGTTTACTTTTCCTAATGCTTCGAAAATGCTGAAAAATGGGTACCATCCTGAGTTTTAATAACACAGTTGTGCCAAGAGGGCCCCCCAAGAACAGGAGGCAGTGTCACAGGACGCCCTTTACCAAAGACGTTAATGTTCTTGTATTCACCACTGTGACTATACTTGCACTGTATTATTCCAGGACGTTCTTTTGCGTAGTTGAAACACTTTACCTTCAGCCAATTAACAAGATTTCCTTCAGTGTCTCGTCTTTTATTTCTTATAATTGCCGTTGATAAAGTCGACAATTCAAGAAAATCGTTGAACTTCAATTCTTGCACGTTGTATGGTTTGTTTGACTTTTTCGTTCTTGTTGATCGAGCCATACGAAAAATGTTTAACCATTCATTCATAAGGTATACAGGAATATTAGTCTTTTGTGCCTCTATTGCACTGTGCATGCTATCACACTCCATCATAGAGTGACCAGACTCTAAAAATTTTTGTTCGATAACGTTTAGATGTGTTTTTTGTACTATATACATGAGAATTGCCGTAACGTTCTAGTTTCTATTTTGGCCTGCACATGTATATGAAAATAATGAGACTTCTGTAACATGTTCTGGTAATTGTGTAAGATAAAGGTAGAGGCATGTTCCAATTTCTAAGCTGCCCCTTTTCCCATTAATTTTTGTCCATGCGAAGCAAAAGGCATTATTTCGAACAGCTCCTTCATAAACAGTGCACTAACTGCTCACTAACTCCACGAAATAAGTCATTAAGTCCATATAGTGACTTTTGCATGTCGAACAAAGTTTGAACCTACTTAATCGCTAAGTCCATTTAGTGAATTCTGCCTGACAGCCAAACCTTGAAAAGCGACTTAATGAATAATGAGAGTGTACACAGTTCGTTTCCTATCTAACTTTGGACTTAGTGAGTTTTTGAGTATAAAGAATGGTATCATATGGACTTAGATACGTTATAATCTAAAAATCGTAAATATTGGACTTTTGCTTTAACGGCGACGAAAGGTTGTGCGACTGCTATGTAAAAATTTAAAATACGATGAAATGCCATTGTTCTCAAAATGGGACGTAGGAATAATAAATAAATTAAGAACTCATAGTCGATCCCATAAAATTATGTTATAATATAATAAATGAAGAATAGCTACATGTTTCGGACCTCGAAGTCCATCCTCAGGCTAATATCAAAAAACTAAAGAGGACTAATTAGCAAATACAAAATTATTTAAAAAATTTAACTTACCAAAATGAGGTTATAAAACAAAATTAAAAAATTAGCATTTTATAGAAGTAACATTTTTAAAAAACGTCAAAAAACATGTTGGCTAAGTGTGAATCACACAACAAAACCAACATAATCCAACTACTAATATAGAAGGATTAATTAAATATTTGCATGGTGTCAACTTTGTTATTTTGATTTATATTTAATTAATCCTTCTATATTAGTATTAGTTGGATTATGTTGGTTTTGTTGTGTGATTCACACTTAGCCAACATGTTTTTTGACGTTTTTTAAAAATGTTACTTCTATAAAATGCTAATTTTTTAATTTTGTTTTATAACCTCATTTTGGTAAGTTAAATTTTTTAAATAATTTTGTATTTGCTAATTACTCCTCTTTAGTTTTTTGATATTAGCCTGAGGATGGACTTCGAGGTCCGAAACATGTAGCTATTCTTCATTTATTATATTATAACATAATTTTATGGGATCGACTAGGAGTTCTTAATTTATTTATTCGACTGCTATGTAACAAATGTTGTAGTACTGCTCGGTGGGTTGCATAAAATAGTTAAATATAATATAAAACTGCATAGAGTTAATCAATCAACAGCATGCAGTAAACAAATAATAATATCAATCAATAACTTATAACATAGGATTGGAATTTGTGTGATAAAACCAATACGAAACGCAGTATTTTTTCCTAATATAATAATTCCGAAAATGAAAATTCGATTAATCTACAGATTTCAATTAAAAGAAAATACTTCTATACCTACTACCCCCCTTGTAATTACAATTTAAAAGAAGTTCTAGCAAACTTATGTTTCACCAAAAATAATTTTTATACTGTTGATGCACATGGTCTTTGTTGATATAGTATATTAATTGTAATTAGCTTGTTATTCTCTTGTTATAATTATATTACAGTGTTTAATTTTAACAAAAAGTGAAAGGGAATTTAATTTATTGCTTTTCATCTGTTTACGAGGTATATTATAATAGTAATAGCTAATTAAAATTTTAAAAGAAAACCATAAAATCTGGTTTTTGTGGTGGGAAGGATAGATTTCCGTGAGTAATGTCACTACACTATCAGCAATAGTTTAAAACACTCTTTATATGACTTTTCCCCACCTGTGTTAAACCTGGGCTTGGAACAACTTCCAGTGATTGTAAAGTTAGTCAGTTAAAGTCTTTTGTGGATGACAGGTGTAACGTGTTCCGCTTCTCTGTAAATGTGCCGTACATTTCAGAATATGTGTTAATGGTGTTTCGGGTTGTGCACGTGTGTGATTTGGGCTTAAGCCCTTAGTGATAATGACTGTTACATACACTGGAGAAGTTCCAAATGGAAGTACCTTTGGTTGTTTTTGGAAAATATTGTGCAAGTAAGTTTCTTGAATTTTGAATTAAATCCCGCTACAGCTTATCCAAGTTGAATAATTTTATTTGCAGAATTTAAAGGAAACTTAATAAAACAATTTTAAAATATCTTCCTGCAATAGTGCAATAAAAAGTTTAAAACGTTCACGTACTAAAAGTAAGCACGAACAAGTAACAAATACGTAGATTATTAATCGTTAGTGATTTCTTTTAAGCATTATTTGCTAACGTGAATTGTGTATCGTGAAAACACATTCTCTCTAGTTTCCAGAATTAAACGTAACAGGAAATTTTTACTCTACAGCGAATATTGTTAAAACTTTCTCATATTGTATAAAATATGTAAATAACATAGGTACCAGAACTGCCGAGGTTCTAACTTTATTTTGTTGCTAACAAATCATATTTTCGATTTAATATTACTTAATTGAACTTGGTCTGTACCTACTAGCATGATCTGGTTAATTATTTGTGGTTTTAAAATAAATGGTTATTAATATTAGTTGATGTTCATGTACAATTATCAACATTTATGCAGAATTTTGCCGTTTTTTTAGATTTTCTTGTAAATTATGTCAATGCTATCCATCCCCACAAATGTCGTTATTTGAGTGATGCTAATGATTTGCCAGGTGTAATCTTGCTATTATTAGATATAAATAACTACGACCAGCTTTGGAATAGGAATAGGATTTAGGAATGCAAATACATATTAGGTAGTTATAGTTGTATGTGTAAGTTACCTTTTTGTCATTTACATCTATACTTTCTTTTTCTTCTTTCCTTTTAAACCAGTAGGTATTTTAAACACATATTATGTTGAACAACTATTGGCAGCTTTAAATATTTGCAAATAATGTTCATTTATGACAACAGCTTGTGGGAAAAATAATTTTTAGATAATGGAATACTTCGAAATTTTTAGTGTAACTAAATGAACTTGAAACCTAGTAAATAAAACATGTCAACCCTCTTATTCCATTGCAGAACATGATTTTTCAAACTTAAGATAACAGCTTTGTCTATAATTTTTGTTTTTGCAGTTCGCAGCTTTCACTTTCTAATAAATGGTTGAAGTACAGTAATGTTGGTCGAACACTTATTTTAATAACAATTCTTTTGGAGTGTATAATATTTTTAAACGTTTATATACTTACTTTAAATCTCATTTCCAACAGGCAACATTTGTGATTGATAGCTCTTAAAAAAAGATTCAACACGATATAATCCTTGATTAACTTAAATTATTTGACTTTTATGAATGTCATACAAATACTCAACACTTTTTATGTTCAGTAATAAGGATAGTACCTAGTATCTATACGATTTTATCCTTTCATGAATCACATTGCATGTAAATGATTTCGTATTTTTATACCACATCACACATGTAGATAATTATATTATTGCATAAGACCTTGATAACGCCCATTTCCTGCTTTGTGTTGTGCTGGTTTCTTTGAAGTACCTACATTCAACGTTTGAAGGTACAAATATTATGACTTTAGTGAACGTAAAAATTTTCCATCAATTAGTGCTACCTACTTAGTTGGTAATATACCTAACTTTATTTCTATAAAATACTGGTTAGTTTTTAGTTCGGAAATAAACATAAAACGTAATGTGATGTACTTTTTCTACTGTCACACAGTAACAGTCAACATTACAAACTAAAAACAGGTTTCGTTACGACTAGTGGTGGGCGATATTGAAAATTTAATATCGGTTATCGATAACAAATTTCTATCGATATTATCGATATATCGATATTATCGATATTATCGATATTATCGATATTATCGATATTATCGATATTATCGATAATTATCGATATTATCGATATTATCGATATTATCGATATTATCGATATTATCGATATTATCGATATTATCGATATTATCGATATTATCGATATTATCGATTTTATCGATATTATCGATATTATCGATATTATCGATATTATCGATAATATCGATATATCGATATATTTTTTTAAATTATCGATAATATCGATATATCGATATATTTTTTAATTATCGGTGACCGATATTATGAATAATATCGATATTATCGATATATCCATAAATATTCCTAACACTAGTAAGAATCGGTGCTTTTTGATTTAAAGTATAGTAGAATCAGAAAACATCCGTGACGTTTAATGTGCCAATTGGAAAATTTTGAGTGTACCTGATACACACAAAGCCTGCTGATATACACCTGACTGTACTTAACGGTCAAGAGTGTCAAACGTTGTAAGGTTATGGTAAATTAGTTGTCATTTTGTTAAATTCTAAAGATGATTTTCATAGAACATAGTAAATGTAATGTAAATAATTTCAGAAATACAGATTACATTAAACTAGAAAATTCAAGTTGATTAGGACATTTATTTTATTGCAATTAGGTGAAATTGGAAACATTGAAAGAATTAAAAAAGAAACTCCTCATCACAATCATTTTCAGAATCAGATTCCATTAAGGAAATAATAATAATTGGAGGAATATTGGTAAAGGTATGATTTCCCATTACTCTGTTATAATCATCAACGTTTGAGGCTGTTCTTCCACCTTTTTTTGCGTCTTCCAAGTCTTCACCATTTTCAAACTTTGTATAGATTTCGTTAACTTGCGTTACACTAATCTGTAAGGAAGGAGATGAAGGATAGGAAAATTGGTTTGCAAGGATAAAAATGTAAAGCTTACTGAAAATATATACGCAGCTTTTTCAAAAATATTATATTTTTTTAATTGAGGACTAATCTCTTCTCGCTCTATACAATATTTACATACAGCTTCTTTTTCTCTAGCTGAAAGTAGAGATGTCTTTCTTGCTTCATTTCATCCATTACATTCATATTTTGATGAATTACTATGAATTATTAATCTATAGAATTGATCACAAAATGTTTTAATAATTCAAATGTCAAAGTAAACACCAAACAAAAGATTTAAATTTAAATTTGAAGTGGGGCCAATATCAAATATAAAAATTACTAACACCCTAATAGGGATTTTTATACTAACCAACTGAATGTAACTTTAACGTCACGGGAGTTTCCTGAATGGATTATAAATAATAAGGAGAACCCCGAACCACCCAAAGTAGCAACGTTATTATTGAAAATAAGGATGCAGGGATTTTTCCCATTTGTAGGCTAGTTTTTTGTTTTAAATGTAAACATCTTTTGTTCCGTTTTCCGGTAAACTTATATTACTATACACATTCGCACTGTTGTTCATTTTGTAATTATAATTGCGCTATAAATTCGAATACGTACTATTTAATTATTAAATATTAATTGCAAACTCTTGCAAAATTATATAGAAATTTCTATCGATAACATCGATATATCTATAATGTCGATAATATCTATAATATCGATAATATTGATAATATCGATAATATCGATAATGTAATTAAAATAAACAGCTGGGAAAATTTATCCTCTTGATTTTGGAGTAGCAGCCAATTTATGTATTAATTTAAATAAAACACGAAGTTTCATTCTTGTCACATATTGTATTTTAAAAATTTAACGTTTCGTTTCGTTAATTCTGACGAAGCCTAAACGGCGAAACGTTAAATTTTTAAAATACAATATGTGACAAGAATGAAACTTCGTGTTTTATTTAAATTAATACATAAATTGGCTGCTACTCCAAAATCAAGAAAATATCGATAATATCGATAATATCGATAAATATCGGTAATATCGATAATATCGATAATATCGATGAATATCGATAATATCGATAATATCGATAATATCGATAATATCGATAATATCGATAATATCGATAATATCGATAATATCGATAATATCGATAATATCTATAATATCGATAAATATCGATAATATCGATAATATCGATAATATCGATAATATCGATAATATCGATAATATCGATAATATCGATAATATCGATAATATCGATAATATCGATAATATCGATAATATCGATAATATCGATAATATCGATATATCGATATTTTTTTTTAAATTATCGGTCACCGATATTATCGATAATATCGATATTATCGATATATCGATAAATATTCCCAGCACTAGTTACGACACTAGTGTCGTTAGGGGTTTCATTACGACACTAGTGTCGTTATAGGTTTCATTACGACATTAGTGTCGTAATGGATGGATTTCATATAGTACTTAGTTTATTTATTAGAAACATTAACAGTAATTAAAAAAACTAATATATAAATTTTTGTACCATTGTAACCCGCCGCCGTACTAAGAAGTAGTATAACACGGTTCTTTATTTGATTTCATGTTGTTTTAACAGCGTTACCAACCTACCTATGTAAAACAATAAAAACGGCGTTATATAACCTCTTATATTTCTCAGAAACGCGGGTTCAGTAGTATAATACTGTTGAAAACATTTGTCACTGACTGTACATCTTATTTAGAAAATATTTTGGATATTTTCGGTTTGTGACCTTCAGATTGACGTTTAAGGAAAGCTATTAATTGCTAGGTGTATTTACCAATGTCCAAGTTCTTCTTCATGTTCATAGTGAACCTTAACATAGAATAATGTTTCCACAACGTAGATGACGGTTTATTAATGTTAAACATTGCAGCGAAATACGCGAAAAAAACCTTTTCTGTCAAATTTTGTAATTTATTTTTCTTGCACCAATCTTCAAACTTCTGATATTTTACTAATTCGTATTTTGCTTTAGATTTTTCTGGTTTGCTGATTTTAATTAAAACCGATAGTAATTTTTGTAAATAACGGTAACTAATTGTGGCAACTTACAGAAAATATTTACTTCGTTTCGGTGTAAATTAAATCGCCCCACTCTTGTTTGAAGAAATATAGAAAAAGTCATAAAAACATTTTAATATTATGTTTTATGAAAGTAGATAAAACGTTCTACAATAATTCTTATCGTAACTCTCATATTACGACATCCAATGAGTTGTCTAACTCTGCCTGATGGCAAGTTTCCTATCTCATATCGTAATATGAAACGTTATGATACTCATATCGTAAATATCTATTGTTAATTACTAAAATGGTTAATTTCTACTTATTATATTGCACATTAGGTATCCATGACAATTGCAAGAATACTAACTCACTCAAGGTATTAAATTTTCTCTTCTCTTATAGCGAATTCCAATCGTCGCACTAGCCTGGACTAGTGTACCTACACTAGTGTTGTGTGCTAGAATTGTGTAATCACGTGACTGCACTGCACTGGTGTTAAAATTTAGAGGGAAACTCAAATATAGGCACATTCAAGTCACAGATGTAACACTTGTTAAAAACTATCTGCTTATTTTTCCACGATTTGTCAATTTTGAAATTCGAACACACTACACTAGTGTACACTAGTGCAGGCTAGTGCAGCGATTGGAATTCGCTATTAAATAAAAAAAACTAGGAATTGCTTGCAGAGCTGCGTTTAAAAGTCATCTTTAAAACTTGAAGGTAGTATTTTCAAGTCAAAATTTGAATATTTATTTACCATAAGAAATGCTAATGCTTGTTGTTTTGGTAATTATTAATGAGTATACAATGATTTGTTTTGGGTAAGTAGGTACCTAGTCCGTAGTCACAATGACCGTAAACATACAAAATACATAATTTAAAAAGCAGGTAAAGTTGGATAGGCAATTTGAAAAATCTAAAACGTTCGACCGCGACGTACCCTAACAAGAAATGCACACTTCCCCATGTTAAAATTGTAGGAACTGCCTTACTAGTTATACTACGTTACAATGCGATATAAATGTTCCGTATGTTGGCTAATTGCCTAATACCTTGTTTCAAATGAACGCTATTTTAATTTACGTTTATGGACACAGGTACAATTTAAACAACCGAGAGTTAAACAAAAATAGCTTTGCGGTTGAGTAGGCTATAGAAGGCATATGATCATAATTAATTTTACTTTTTAATTTGGTAGCCATAACATGTAACAAATGTCATATTAATAAATTTTGGTTATGTTTTAACAGTCAGTAAATCAGTAGCGCGATTTTTGTGCTGTTAAATATTAAAAAAAAAACTATAAATACAGCTCTACTAAGCATACAAAGTTGAAAGGGGGAGTGTCCGGCGCTGATATAGTTTTTCAAAGTATAGTCAAAATAAAAACATTTAGGCGGCAAATTTAAATAATAATTGTAAATATTTTTCATTCTAAGAATTCGATGACCTTCCGAATGATATTTCTAGCTACAGAATTAATTATCTTCTTCGATTTAACATACATACTTAACAGATTTTAAACCTCAAAACAATTTGACAAACACTGAAATTATTAAAATTTCAAACGTCAATTCAATTTTTCCAGTAAATGTACTTTTGAGTAGGTTTTTTACCACCCGCAAAAGTATTTGGTTTTACTGTACATAAAAAACGTAATCTTAAACTTTGCGCCATAATCGTTCTACAATTCGTCCATACTAAAGTCTGTTCAGTATCTATAAAATCAATCATACAGTATAATATTAGCAAACAGTCAAGCTGAACTATAGCCAGTGACTATAACGCATGTAGAAAAAACGTCAGTATAAGACCACGTGCATCTAGCTATGGGCTGATAGCGCTGATAACCCCCCCCCTTAAAAAACATTCCTTTAAAGTTTAAATAAACTATCATGATACAACGAAAATGAAGATAAGAATATTTACTCGCAGATTTATGTTGGTAGTCGTAGAATGGTTTGGTTGGGAAATCTTCGTGTTTGATTCAGTAGTAATAGCAACTCTGAGCAATTACTAATAACTGCAGGTAACAAGAGAACAATAGGTATTATAGTGGCGTTCATCTTCGGATAAAAGAAGGATTAGTAGATACAAGAAGAACGTAATTAGCTTTTCACCCGATAAATTGTTAAAATCTTTTAACAGGACTGATTAATGGTGCCCAGTTACACTTCTGCTGTCTAGGCATTTTAGGTGGCGTGAACATTTCTTCGTCATTTTTCATTGTAAAAATATTATAAATTAATTTATTTTTAGTAATTTACCAGATTAAACTATTGTATTAACAACAAATGAAATGCCATTTATGAAGTTTGTTTTTTCATATAGCGACCAATAAGAACTACATATAGCAACAGATGTTTCCTGATACCAATAACATAAAAAAATATTAAATGGTAATCAAATTAATGTTAAGTGTAAACAATCGGCGAAAAAATTATCAGTTCAACATAGCAGAAATGCAGATATACTGCGTTGGATGGTTTCACAGCTGAGGCGGAGCCTAAGTTTTAGGACCATGGAGTTCTTCGAAATTTTTAGTCTTCACCAGATGAACTGGTAAATTGTGATCAAATTAATGTTGAATATAAACAATCGGCAAAAATAGTATTAGTTCCATACGGCAGAAATGCAGATTACTGCCTTGGTTGGTTTCACAGCTCGACTTCGCCTCAGCTATGAAAAACCAGCTACGACAGTAAACCTGCTACTTTTGTACCTTGTTAACCAAATAACTATTTATTTTGACAGATTAAAATACTTTTTTCCGCAACCGTCTTAAAAGTGATCACTTTTGATACCAAAAACGGACAGTGAAGTTGATGTTTTTGTTATTAGTAAAAAAATTTGTGTGTTGCTAGGCAACACTTTTAGTTCCTAGGAAGTAAAAGTACTTTTACTTCCTAGGAACTTTTACTTTTAACTTTTTTGGTTAAGATTTTGGTTTGTTATGTGAATAACATTTATTTAAGAAAAACACTACAAAGATATTAGACAAAGAATTTTCTGTAAATATTTAAATAGCTATCTCCCATCACAGTAAATGATCTAGCCTTATTAGTTTAGTTTTAGTGTTAGGATCTTAGGAATTTTAATCAGTAAGACTGATTTAAGATCTTCAATATCATTAATCTTTAAATGTAGTAACTCGTCGCAGGGACAAGCTCCAGCAACACCCAAAATTAATATAACCTACAAACGTAAAAATTTAATTATCGTAAAATATTCGATTTTAAAACTAAAACACACCTTCATCATCAAGTATTGCTTATCAGGAGCACACTTCAAGAATCGATCCACCTGTTCTTTACTAAGAATTCTCGATTTCTTCGGTGTGTAGTCATTATTTTCTTTTTTTAAATAGGCACGGAGTTTTGAAAATTTTTCGATATTTACCCCATTTTTTAAACTTAATGTTGCCTTCAACATTGTATATTGCGCCCAAAGAGTAGAAGCCTTCATTTTAGTGGACAATTCGGAAAAGTACGCTAATAGTACGCTTTCCGTGTACGATTTTACGGTTTTGTCGTTACACCAATTTAAAAATTTGTTGTAGGCACCTTCGTATACTTCTCGAGATTTATTGGGCAGAAGATTTGATACAACTTCTTTTGCACGGTCTAAAATTTCTGGTGGTGTATCTTCGTTACCATTATCTTGTTCAAACATTTTCGATGGTTTGGCTGGGTTTGACAGAATAAATACAATTGAAAACAAAAGCTAAGAAGACTTGATTTTAGTAATGGTAGTGTTCTCTAATTCCTCGCATCTTAATTTTATTATTTTGAATCCGGTTGTTCCGGTTGCGGAAAAAATAGTATGTTTCATTCGGATTAAAAGTGACTTCTTTTGACTCGCAATATCGCATCCGTTCGGCTACGCTACGCTCAGCCTCACACATGCAAAATTTGCTCGTCAAAAAAAGTGACACTTTTCATTCGCTTTTCATCCTAATAAAACAATCTACTATTTTCTCCGATTGACAGTAAAAGCATGCTTTGACTGACATTTGACTGTCTCCAAAGTTCCACATTTGCTGCCTAGGCAAAAGAGATCATTTTTGCTGACAGTAGCATTCAAAATCAGGTTGCTGCGAAAAACAAATAAATTTGAAATTTTTATTAATTAAATTTAAGTTCCATATTTTTCACGATTTCTTTAATTTTGGATGGGGTGAACATTTCTTCGTCATTTTCCATTGTAAATATATTATAAATTAATTAATATTTACGAATTAACAAGATTAAACTATTTTATTCGCAACAAATAGAATGACATTTCTCAAGTATGTTTTTTCATAGCAACCAATAAAACTGCATAGCAACAGATGCTTGCTGATACTAATAGCACAAAAAATATTAAAAATAATCATTAAATTAATGTTAAATGTAAACAATCGAAGAAAAAATTATATGTTCAACACGGCAGAAATGCAGATTTACTGCCTTGGCTGGTTTCACAGCTTCGGCTTCGCCTCAGCTGTGAAATACCAGCTGCGTCAGTAAATCTGCTAGGTACTTTTCTGCCTTGTTAAACAAATAACTATTTCTTAGGAATATTATTTGATAAATAAATTTCGACATTATTTTTTTCTTTGGTTTTTTGGTTTAGTCTGATTCGTATTGGATAGAGAAAGATAGAGTTTTTCTCTGGACTAGTAATAATTATTATAGTTTAGCATTTCTCTGTTTACTTTGTTTATGGTTATTATCGTTTAACAATTATTGTGAGACGAGACCTTTTGCTAAATTTATTTATAAGTGTTTAAGCTGAATGTCAATTTATAATGTGCTAATTTGTTTTTACAGATGTATTTAATTGTTTTCTAAGCAATTACTGTTCAACCATATTTTCGTAAACCGCCTACATAAATCAATACCAATAATTTAGATAACTATGTCTAATTATATATTTGGTGACTATTAAATTAACATAAGACCAATTCGAATCATACGCTAATTTACATGTTTAAAACTACCTACTACCATTTTGTTTGTTATTCTATATTCCTTTAGAGATTTGTTTTCGAATAATAGTCTTCATTAAAAATGAATTTTAACTAAATTTCCCAGAATGGAATGTAACTTTTCCTGATTTTCAATTGTCAATATCTGGAAATTCGTGCTTGTTTTGTACATTCCTAATTAAGTAATTACCTAGTTGTTGTTTTGTTTGCTTATGACTATTAGTACTGCTTAGATTAATAATAGACTTTGTCCCGGTCTTTCCATTTCCTATTAAACTGCTCACGACTAATAACTTTAATATGAACCTAAAAACCTCCACAGACTTTGTTGATATGGCAGCAGTTTTGCCCGTTTGGGTACAATTAACCGACTTGCACAAACACGTTCAAAAACAGACTGTTAAAATAAACTGTCGGAAGATAATCTTGAACGTCACGCGTGCCGGCAAGTTTTCAGCTGCTACACAACTCGGTTTTGTATGGGGCGCCGCCGTTTAAGACAAAACTAATTTAGAAAATCGTTTACTTAATATCAAATAAAGCGGCCAGGTTGATCTCATATACCTATACCGTAAAATGTTGAAAATATGTTAGCTGCATGTTTCGGACAACAATATATCCATCATCAATCTGATAAACCAAATGGAATGAAAATTATTTAAAAACTTTTATTTTAAGTTATAACATCATAAACAGTTAAACACCATGATGACCCGAGACAGAAAAATCCCCCGTTCATCGAAACAAACGGTAAATAAAAGATCGGATAAACTTAAAATAACATAAACCAAAAAAAGACAAAAGAAAATCATTCAGTTTGTTAAATAAAAGTTGAGAAATCGGAAATGTCAATATATTATGTTATCTTACAGCATTATAAAGATCCACGAAGTCTGCATCACCTGTTAAAATAAAAATATGTTTCAGTTCCCAGAAGGCAACGTAAAATCTGCATCGCATGTATGCGAACATTCTCTGAATATTCATTATACATCTTCGGAGAATTTCCTTGAAAATAGTAATTTTAAACAAAATTTTAGAAACTTTTTACTATACAAATCAAAAATTCATATAGGAATACTTTTTCCGAGACTTTTTCTAAATAAGAGCTACAACAAAATTGTCCAAAAAATATTTAATAAAAGATTTGAATATCAAAGATTTTCGATTCGCATTTGATGTCCACGAAGACAATGCAAAAAACTTTCATAATACAAAACAATCAAAATTACTTTATGCAACAAAATCGAGAACCGATTATTTGTACACCCCAAACTTTTGTATAAAAGCTTCACACCTATGTTACACGTCATACTTTCTCTACGAGTTAGGTACAGCTCCACCAAACTTACAATTAATGCCCCGGAAAATATATCAACTAAACTTTAAAAGACAAAGCCCGATAATACGTCAACCAATCGCAAACATTCCTACTCAAAAGTAGTAATAGTATTTAATAATTTCAGTGTTTGTCAGATTGTTTTGACCTCGGTTTTGACGTTTACAATCTGTTAAGTATGTAGGTATGTTAAATCGAGGAAGATAATTCATTCTGAAGCCAGAAGTATCATTCGGAAGGTCATCGAATTCTTGGGATGAAAAGTATTTTGACTGTACTGCGCTGGACACGCCCCCTTTCAACTTTGTGAGCTTGGTAGAACTGTATATTTGATATTAATCAAATTACATTCACAATGGTTTGACGCAAACGCGAAGAAGCTCAGGACACAAGACGATGCGCAGTATCCAGATTTGGAAACACCGACAATCGTCGCAGCAATCAATTAACAATGTTTACCGGTGACACAAAGTAGGTTCTTATAATGCTTGAAATATACTCCATTAGGAAGGGCATTTTAGAACCTATTCTATTACTCCATGTACAGGAGTCGAAAAAACACTCAAGTTGGGTTCCTGGATCAATAAGTACCGGGGGTTCTAATTTACTCTGAGTAGGCAGGTACCCACACAAATTAAGCACTAAATAACGTTCAATGCATTGAACATAAACTATACCGTCTGGGTACTTTCAAAACCGAACATAGGGGAATTGCATTGTAACTAACCTTTATATAGATTCCTGCTCTCCATTTAAACCCACAAGAATGATAATGGTATGAATAGAACGACAAAAATACAGCGCATCTGATGGTACCAATAAATGTTAGTACTTAGTTATCTTTTTCTGTAAAAAAAATTATAAAATAATGCTATTTTGAAATAATATAGGTTGCTATGATTGTCAACTTTTTTTTATCTGTCAATTAAATTATTTGTAATCAGTCGATGTTTCTGTTATTAACTATTAATATCAAATAATATGAATAATAACGAGTATTCAGTAGAGCAGAGGGTTTTTATAATAAAGACATTACCATCCTTGTGGATTTAAATGGCGAGCAGGAATCTATATAAAGATCAGTTACAATGCAATTCCCCTATGTTCGGCTTTGAAAGTATCCACTCGGTATAATAGTGGTTTCAAAATATACACTTAATATTTTTCTCTTGCTATTAATCTAAGACCTACTCAACAACTCTTTAAACGGCCTACCTAGGTATTTGGCTAATAACTGTAATAGGAACCTTCAATAGCCTTTCCATTCAAAGCTAATAATAGGACGTGGAAAAATCGGGCCAAAATTGCAAATACTTTAAATAGTTATTTAGCTATTAACTCTGAATGAAAAGCCCCCCTTGGTCTATTAAGACCCTTCGTTCGTTTCCAGCGGTTTTTCCCACCCATGCCGAGTAAAATAAATTATAGGTACAGATAAAACAGTCACAAAACTACGAAGCGCCGTTTAAGAAAAACTAATTAAAAAAAATATTTATTGTCTTTGGTTGCGGTGGACCTAGTTGTCCCTGGTTGTGCGCGACTCATTGGTTGGCCACTGGTATTCGGCATTCGTCTGGTCGGGTAAGGGTGTAGCCCAGTAGAGCCTCGCTAGGGGTTAGCCCAGAGGCTGCGTTTTTACGGAGGCGCAGGCTGTAGAAGATGGTTGGTAACTTGCTATACCAGTCCCGGGGGTCATTTTCTTCGAGCTGGATCAGTAGTCCTTTCTTGATCACTTGGTTCCGTCTTTCCACCAGTTTGGCTTACGGGTGATAGACTGACGTCGTCCAGTGCAACCACTCCCAGCGTCGGAGGGCGGCGTCCCAGAGCACGGATGTGAATTGAGGACCGTTGTCGGACGGAATGGCGTTGGCGAAAGACTTCGTATTCCAGCAGGTGGACTACTGTGGTCATCGCGGCCGTGCTATACCAAGAGGTAGATGGGCACCGGAGGATCATCAGTTACGGGAGTGGCAAGTTGGACCAAGCGGAGCGGCGTTACCACGTCAACGAGCAGGAATGTCAGCTGTAATCTGGGGTGTAAAAAAATACAAGCCCTACCTAGAGGACAAGTGCTTCAAGCTTCGGACATTATTATTATCTGGGTCAACGTCGGAGGTGGCGTCGTGGAGTGTCGTTATCTTAATCTTTTTTTTACCCAACGCAATAAGAAAACAATTGTAACTTTAAGGTTGTATATTAACTTTAACAAAACAATTCAATAATATCCCAAGGTAATCTGAATGGCAAGTGCAGTCAGCCCTCAATCTGCCTACTCTCGCTTGCTCGTTACCGGGAACGAACTGAGAAAAAAAATTATACTAGCAAAAATAAATATAGGTATTACGAAAATTTATTTATGTACGATTGCATTATAAAGTACTGTTTATGTCATAGTTTAGCAGTCATAAAGTAGCTCTTTAGTCTTTATAGTACTAGTAAAATAAAGTAACTTTATTTTACTAGCACTATAATGTACTACCTGTACGTTAGCTGTCAATGTCAAAATAAATGTCAGAATAAATTCATTTGAATTTACTTTATAAGTAAATACATTGCTAAGATGCTGTCTTTCACAAGTTGTTTTAGTTTTCTTATTAGAACACCATTTACAATACGCATTATATGTTTCTTCTTATAAATGCCTGGATTTTAATGGTAATAGAAAATCTTTAGCGGTAACAGCGATATTTTAAATTTCATCACAAGATTCTTCGTTAGAACTACTCATTTGCATTTTGCTCGAAACATCATTTTCCATTTATTCGAATATTTTAACTATTTCTTTTGCAAAATTTACAAAAATGCCTTTTCTAAAAACAACTAGTACTAGCTAGTTGATAAACAAGTAGCTAAGCAACAGCAAAAGCACACTGTGACATATCCAGGCAACTATATATTACAAGCCAAATTTTCGTCTATCAAGAATAGATAGCAAATTTATAAACTGAATTTTTTTCGATAATGAACCAATTTTAGCAGTCGAACATAAAGCTTTTTGTATGCAACTCGAACATAATCTGACTTTATTGATTCGTCTTATTTATTTTTTTCAAATGCGGAAAACTAGGTTGAGCAATATTGCAATGTAGTAGGTTAGTGTTAGCTTTAGCGCCTTTTAGCTTGACGATCTTAAATTGGGAAGGTGAGGGGGTAGCCATGTGCCTACGAATTTTTTGACAAGAATCTTTTTGCCTTATTTTTGTCCAAGGATTAACCTAAAGCTTGCAACACCATTTTTACACACCCTGCTAAGTACTTAAAATTTCTATTTGTTAGATTTGCAAGATTTCTATGCACGATCTCTGAATCTGGTCATCATGGATATTTACCGTTTAATGAATTCGGATAAGAGATTTGAATTCTTTCGTGTTCATTTACATACCTCCTAACTCATTGTCCTTGTATGCCACTTACCGTAATAAGTAATAAACAGAATTTAATGATTTCTTTATAAAGTTTGTAAATGTTATTTAACAGTTTTGTTTAGCAGCAATTAGCAAATTGGCTAGTAATATCGGAAATACCGCCAAATTTGAAATGAAATGGGTGGTGCATTACATAATAAAAGTGTAAAAAACTAAACAAATTTATAAATGGAAAATGTCTACCAACGTAAATGTGTTATATTCTTACACGAACGTATAGCACAATAAATTTCGAAATAAGTGAATTCGCAGATTTCAATATGGGTGATTGAAACAATTGACGCAACCATATCTTGATTACGAAATTTTGCGCGTTTACCATACGTACTAGGTACCTAATCACAATTAATTCCTGAATGCTCTTCAAGTATAAATGATATGCTACTCATGAAAATTTTAAAATGTTAAATCAAGATTTTCTATACTAACATTCTCTGATAGATATTTCTGTTTTTTAACTTTACGATTGGTAAACGACCTTTTACTCAATACTCTTCTTCATAATTAGTAAGTTTTATATTCTATTTTTATGTAGGTACTAGATATACCTAGATTCTAGTTTTACATAATTTTTATGGTTTATGCGGGCAACAAAAATAATAGCTAACAAATAATATGCTAGAACACTATTTATCTAAAGCTAAGCTAACAATTATTGTCTCATCGTTTCTCTAATTAAGTTGATAATACCTAATAAATTGAAAGATTAATATGAAGTGCAAATGCATGATTTAAAAATTAAATTAATGGATATTCATTAACAACATCTACGATCTGCGCAATTAACTTTACCAAGGTCATTTGATAGTGCAGGTGCTTTCATTGCTTATATTGAGAAAACACATATGCATTACTTTTCTGGAAACGTTATATTTGTGTATGATTATATTTGCACTATACAGGCTGTTCCAAGTTAAGTCTGCACTATATTGCTAACTTGTTGAATCAATCTTTTATGCCGATTATCATAGTGAAATAAAAAAACAATTGAGCATCGCATTTCCGAGATATTTAACAAAACATTATTTTTTAATGGAACACCCTGTATATTTTTACATAAATGGATAGAAAATTAAATTCTGAATAAAATTATCCATATAACATAACTTTTTTCGATAACGAATAGTCGAGTTAGTTGGATATAACTTCTAAACCTTAAACTCAAATACCCATGAAACTAAAAACATTCGTTGTTGTGAATTATCCTAATGTCTCAAAATAATAATAATTAGTGTTGTGCTTATTATTTTGAGACATCAAGATAATTGACAACAATGACAACAAGCAACAACGAATGTTTTTTTTTCATGGCTATTTGATTTTAAAAGGTTTAAAACAGTTATATCCAAATAACTGTTACTTTGAATGTTATCAAAAAAAATTATATGAGCATTTTTGTTCGGTATTTAATTTTCTATCCATATGTAAACATACAGGGTGTTCCATTTAAAAAAAACTTGTTTTGGTAAATATTTCGGAAATGCGATGCTCATTTGATTTCACTATCATAAGCAGCATAAAAAATTCTACTATAGTTTGCCGATTTAACCGACATCGTAGCTCCTATACAGGGTGTTTCTTAAATGGCGGACACGGAGAGCACTACGCGATTCTCATCTTAAAAGTGAGTTGAAAACGTATAGGCGATTTTGTCCTAATGTATTTAGTTTCCGAGTTATTCGCATTTAAAAATTTTAAATTTGACAACATTGCGCATGCTTGCACGCACTTTGTTTTAAACGTTTGGTGTTTGAATAAGGCAGTATGAACAAGTTTCCTAGGTAATAACCTCATAGCTACAATGCACTGTTGCAACATATTGAAAAAAAGTTTAACAACAGATATATATCAGAAAGAATGTCTTCGGAGGAAGGAATACAACGTATAAAAAATTTCAAATTTATTAAGATTCAATATTTGATTGATGAACAATGCGGAACGGTTAAAATTTACCCGTTTTTCCAAAGCATAAAGGAATTGAATCTCAATCTTTGACTGAGAATAACTCTGAAACTAGCGAAGAACGGGCATTATTGTATTATATTTTTCCAATTGGTATCTGGAGGGGAATGTAGTACTGTGCTCCGTGTCCGCGATTTAAGAAACACCCTGTATAATAACGAAGTTAGTAATAGTGCAGGCTTAAGTTGGAACAGCCTGTATACTTATTTAGCTTTTTTTTACATTTTGTAGTGGGTTGTAATATTGGAAACGCTCATAAGTATTGTGTTGAGCTGTGTTGTATAGAAGAAGAAAAAATATTAAAGTTATGTGAATGTCACAGGTCCCCGCCTTTAACTGTTATTATAATAATGGTAGTTACAACATTCCAATAACTTTAACAATGGAATGAAGAATAAAAAATAGTGTTACCATAAGCGATAGGGTAAAAGCGGGTATTCCCGGTCAGGTGACAATACCGGTCATTATGTTAGCAACCAAACTATCGCACCTATAATCATGCACACATACCAAATAATTAGTGTAACACGCCCCCGCGTTGCACAGTAACGGTCGTTTAGTTATGACGAAGCATAAAGGAGAGGTGCATAGATTTTGTTTTAGCGGGAAGCTGATATAAGAGTTCGTTGAGCGTAAATAAGGGGTCAGTATTTATTTATTTACATAATATCCTACTTCACTTATGAATATTCTGGTGCCTGAATTAGTTTTTCACATAGTACCGTGCTGGTATTTGACGGTTGATAACATAATTTTTATAAAATAGATATTCTTTAAATTAAGTGGTAGGCGGGCAATGCCGGTCAGGTTGACCGGTATTCCCCGGTGTATTTCGAAATCGAGTGACATAACAAGATTTTTTTACCTGCAGAAGTTCTAAATAACAGTGCGCTAATATTATGTGAGGAGGAGTCACAAAATAGAGAAAATACAACACCAGATCCCCAAATTTTAGAGTCAACCGTAGATTATGATGATCCTATTCCATCGACTTCAACTACTTCATCGCTTCCCACTGTTCAACGAAACATCTCTGCAATACATTTGCTTCCCATTCCTAAAAAGAGCCTTGACCAGAAAAAAACAAAAACATCCAGGCGACAGCATTCAATAGTTATTACAGGAACACCGTACAAAGAAGTTTTAGTTGAAAAAGAACAAAAAACTGGCAAATGCTAAGAAGAAAGCTGAAGTAAAGAAAACCAAAAGAGGAAACATAAAATCAGCAGAAGTCAGAAAAGTGAAGAGAAAGGTTCTTCAAAGCTCGTCAGAATCCAACATTGAAATGACCGATCTACATGAAGATAGTGTTGATACCGATCAAGATAATTGTGAAAATAAATGCCTCGTATGCGATGATTTTGGTCAAGATAATAAACTATGGTATAGGTGTGTGTTATGTGGTGGATGGACTCACGCAGAATGCTCAGGTTACGAATCTGCCGATGGCTACATTTGTGATCTGTGCAGGAATCGCACTTGACTGTTATTGCCCCCACCCTGACTGGTATTACCCTCCCATGCGTGCAATTCCGGTCAAATGCATATTTTTTTAAAATGTCCATTATGTCCAAAATTTCTTAAATATTTTTCTTAGTTACTTTTAAATTCTTAGCAGACAAATGTAAAGTTGCATTAAGTAAATCATAATATAAAAATGTTTGTATAAATTCGTTTTATTCTAATTCTGTCTTAGGTGACCGGTATTACTCATTTCTACCCTACTGTCAACTGTTGAAATCACTGTTAGTAACAATTATTTAATCGGAGTTTGTCAAACGTTTTTGTTCTGAACATTTCATCATTGATTAGTATGAGTGATCTTTAGAGTAAGTAGTATAACAGCATGAGCTATTTACAGTTTAGCAGTAAAATAATCAGTTCCGGATTATGACTTTTTTTGCACATAGGCAACTATATTATAGCGCCCCACTCCCACTTCAAAACTTCCTCTCCGAGGATATCTGCGCTATAGCTAAATTAATTTTTTTTATATTATTAAGTATATTATGGAAAATCTTTTTTTAAATTAGGTGTTATAATATACCTTCTTGCTTAGAAAAAAAAAACTGTCTATTTTCTTTATATTTTGTAATACATGTTCAAGTTTTTCTTTTTTCTTTTTCTCGATTTTTCTCCTTTTGGCACCACTCAGTTTTGTATTTATTTTCAGTCGCTATCGCTACACTCTACATAATCTGTACACACTCAGCGATGTAAAACAAACTAAAGGTAAAGTAATAGGCAGGAGTTATGTATTTCAATGTTACCGAAAAGGAATAGTCAAATTTCAAAATATTTTCAACATCAGTCTATTTACATGCGAATAGTGGTACAATACGAGTATAAGATAGAGATAGACTGAGCATTCAGTGTCGGTTGTCAGTTGTCTGCGACCAGCCACCGTCAACCAAATTTCCAACGCAAGTATTCTTAAGGGCAACGTTACATTGATTGATCGGTGACGGTTGGCCTCGATCGTTCTGCAAAGAATGGTTTGAAATTAGAACCAGTTCTAAATTTTGGTGGGTCACGAACGTTCGTAGTAGAGTGCGCATGTGCTAAAAGTAACGTAACCCAACTTTTTAAAAGTGCCCTTGTTTTTTTAACCAATAACAGTAAAGAACGGTCACCATTTGTTCTTTTTCACTTGAACTGGACATTTTTTAATGAGTTTAAAAGAAAAAAACATTTACCTAGTCTTCAGTGCAATGACCACAAACAATTTTTTACCGCCACCGGTCGCTCAGTCTAGTGTTAGCAGAACGCTGCTAACCGATACAGAACGATCGATGCTGAACGCTCAGTCTAATGCCTGACAATAAATCAGGCGGCCAGCGGCGGCGAAACATTTACTTTGAACGTCGGGAGCCAGGGACATGTGTGCAGCTAGTGTTATAAAACAACAAAATATCGGTTCTCGATTTCGACACCTTCCTAAAACACCAGCCAACTCACATATTTGTTCCGAATCTGTGACAAATAGCGAATTCCAATCGCTGCACTAGCCTGCACTAGTGTACACTAGTGTAGTGTGTTCCAATTTCAAAATTGACAAATCGTGGTTGCACCAGACAAAAATAAGCAGGTAGTTTTTAACAAGTGTTACATCTGTGACTTAAATGTGCCTATATTTGAATTTCCCTCAAAATTTTAACACCAGCGCAGTGCAGTCACGTGATTACACAATTCTAGCACACAACACTAGTGTACACTAGTGCAGGCTAGTGCAGCGATTGGAATTCGCTATAAACCTACCAGACATTTGTTGTGTTTCGTAGCGTCGCCGGCGCCAGCGCCACCCAAGCCATCAATGCCCCTAGGCAACTGCCTATATTGCTTTATGGATAATCCGACGCTGAAAATAATTAGAGGAGAAAATATATGAACGTAAAGAATTTTGCATTGAAATTGGAAATCAATTCTACAGTATATTTTGCCTATATTGCCTTATGGATAATCCGGCACGGAAAATAATTAGAGGAGAAAATATATGAACGTAAAGAATTTTGCATTGAAATTGGAAACCAATTCTACACTCTGTATATTTTAAAAATTCTATCTTTTCAATATGTTCTAGAATTATTTATTAAATTTGCAAGTGCGTTATTTCAATCATTCTAATATTATAAACACATTCCCGGGCTGATTGAAGATATTAACTTTATACTTCCGTATCTTGAACAATTAATCAAAACGGATTTTGAGTCTACAATGGCGTATATTATGGACCGTGCCCGCGACTGGTAGGACCTTCTGTGTACTAGATATAAGGAATAGCTACAATAGATTAAGGGGTAACAAAACAAAGGAAAATAGTACATTTTTACAAATACTAATAAAGGTATAGCTTGTTTAGACTAGCTTGATGGGTACTTGCAAAATGGCTGATTTGCTCAAGCTGGTAGGCTACGATTTTAAGCCCGTTCTCGGGTGCCGAGCTACGTAATATAATGCTAATTTTTATCATCGTATTATTATGTATCAATTAAAAGTATTCTATTTTATGATCAGCAATCATGATTGTAATAATAGTTTAAAATATTACATAGGTGATAAAAATTGTCCTTAATGTAGAACTAATGTTATGACATTATCATAATTTAATTCCAACTTTTAAAATGGTTTTTGAGAATATAAAAAATATCATTTACTTTTGTGCGTCATGACCGCATTATGTAAACATTTTTTAAAACGTGAAACCCACAATAGCATTCAAGTATGGGATGTATGATTTCCTACTTAAATTGCGTTTCCATATCAACTACTTTAACTTTAAAACAAGTAGGAGTTTCCTTGATACTGGTATAATTAATATACTGTTTACATTGGAACAAAAACGATTTTATTTCACGGCCACTTGTTGTGGAGAATAATAATTACCTACCTCCGATAATCTGGGTTATGGAATTGATACTGTGTATGTTTGATGATGCACTTCAACTACTGCTTTGGTTTTGCGTGAGTGGTACAGTGCACGTAATTAAAATGCGTAGTCGGTTTAATTATTATGAAAGGCGAGACGGAATGCACAATAGAAGTCGAGGAAAGGCAGGTTTGATAATTTTTGTGCCAAGATGAAAGTTATTTTTAGATTACTACTAAAGTTTGTATATTTCTACATTTAACGTTTGTAGAATATTGTATTATAAATTATTCTTGCATGACAAGCACAAGGGCTCATCCATGGATGAGCTATTAGTTTCTGTTCATCAAAAATAGTGTAAGTCGGAAATTAGAAATAGTAGAATGAAATATTGTGATCGTATTGTAACTTTCATTGCATTCAAATTGTTAAAGTGAGTGGAAATAAAGAACAAGTCACTTACATGCGTAAGAAAGATTACTGTAGTATTTGCAGTAGATTAGTATACCTACGCTCAAAGTTGTCTTTTTCTAATTAAAAAATTTGTTATACCCTCACCATACTTCTGTACTCAAGCAATGTTACTAAACATAATGATGACGTAGTATATTTCATAGGGAACTAGATAATAATCCCCAATTTGTTTAAAAATAAAAAGCGATGAATTGGAGCAAAGTCTTAGAGCAAAGTACAACTTCTATAATTTTCTTATATATATACTTATTCTTGTCTTTAGTACTTATCATACAATACAAATTTAAATTCGTGTTTGAATGATTATTTTGTTTATTTGTTCAATCTCAATTTTGTAACTAAGTTCTAATTGAAGATGCCTATCGTTAGTACTTAGTGACAAAGTTTAGATAATACAGAATATAGAAGTAGAAATGTTGAAAATATAACGATTAGAATTTTCAAAAATAGAACCAGATTTTAAAAAATTTATTATACTAACTATAAATATACATTAACGGCAAAAACAATAAAGAAACCTATTATTATGTTAAACCCTGGCCGCTACATTGAAGTTTGTATAATATATTATTTTTTTCTCAAATTCTTGTAAATAACACTAAAACTAAGTAATTTTCATGAGCAACAACTTTTTCATCTGTAAAAGGGAATAAATAAACTGACTTTTAGTACAGTAATTTCTTAACAAATGTTTTTGTTATTTTAGTTGTGCTGGCCATGTGCTGACGGACCTCCTAATTGTCCATAAGCATTATTTAACAGATTACAAATATACTAAGGTCGCTACGACATACGTGGTGTACAGTTCCGTGTAACGGTAATCCCACTTTACAAACTATTCGGTTGACCAATTGTTAATTATTTTTACCCCATCAAGAACTATGGTATTCATTTTTTCGACGAAACTGACTATAAGAGGAAGATCGTGTCTTCACTGTCAAATTCATCGCTGATTTGAATGAAGATATTACATTTTGAGGGTCACTGGTCGCATGCCCTAATCATCAGTGATTGTCCATAGCAAACTAATAAAACTGACAAACAAACTTAAAATAATAGCTACACCAACTTCGCTAATGTTTATGTTATTATTAACCAAATTACTTATAGTAGAATCAGAAAACATCCGTGACGTTTAATGTGCCAATTGGAAAATTTTGAGTGTACCTGATACACACAAAGCCTGCTGATATACACCTGACTGTACTTAA
This sequence comes from Hemicrepidius hirtus, assembly GCA_963082805.1. Lineage (NCBI taxonomy): Eukaryota > Metazoa > Arthropoda > Insecta > Coleoptera > Elateridae > Hemicrepidius > Hemicrepidius hirtus. Next base: position 10,551,354 of record OY720165.1, read on the forward strand.
CGGTCAAGAGTGTCAAACGTTGTAAGGTTATGGTAAATTAGTTGTCATTTTGTTAAATTCTAAAGATGATTTTCATAGAACATAGTAAACGTAAATGTAAATAATTTCAGAAATACGGATTACATTAAACTAGAAAATTCAAGTTGATTAGGACATTTATTTTATTGCAATTAGGTGAAATTCGAAACATTGAAAGAATTAAAAAAGAAACTCCTCATCAGAATCATTTTCAGAATCAGATTCCATTAAGGAAATAATAATAATTGGAGGAATATTGGTAAAGGTATGATTTCTCATTACTCTGTTATTATCATCAACGTTTGAGGCTGTTCTTCCACCTTTTTTTGCGTCTTCCAAGTCTTCACCATTTTCAAACTTTGTATAGATTTCGTTAACTTGCGTTACACTAATCTGTAAGGAAGGAGATGAAGGATAGGAAAATTGGTTTGTAAGGATAAAAATGTAAAGCTTACTGAAAATATATACGCAGCTTTTTCAAAAATATTATATTTTTTTAATTGAGGACTAATCTCTTGTCGCTCTATACAATATTTACATACAGCTTCTTTTTCTCTAGCTGAAAGTAGATGTCTTTCTTGCTTCATTTCATCCATTACATTCATATTTTGATGATTAATTACTATGAATTATTAATCTATAGAATTGATCACAAAATTCTTTAATAATTCAAATGTCAAAAGTAAAGACCAAACAAAAGATTTAAATTTAAATTTGAAGTGGGGCCAATATCAAATATAAAAATTACCAACACCCTAATAGGGATTTTTATACTAACCAACTGAATGTAACTTTAACGTCACGGGAGTTTCCTGAATGGATTATACTTGCTTCAAAATGTCACTGTTGACAACAACGTTTGTAAAAGCAATTTAGCAATTTTCGTTTTAACTATATTTGTTGACGTAGCTTTACTTTAAATAGAAAAAAAGAACGAAAATTAGCTTATTTTAAAGTTAAATTTCAAATTCAAATTCACACGACAGGGGCATCCCTTGCGGCAAGTAGATCGTTATTGTTGCCTTCGTAAACTTTAAAATTCGTGTCTATAGAAGAAACAGTAAATTGAGTTTGAATGTCGTTGCCGCCGGTTTCACTATGAATCCAGTAGTCTAATGATAAATAAATTTGTTAAAACATACTCTAACCAATTTAGCTCTCAAAGGATTAATCCTCTTGTTTGAAAAAAGAATAAGAAGACCATACGTAAGGAACCTTATAGAGAATACCTTTAAAATTATTCGCGGAAAACATATTTTGTTTGCTGTTATCACCACTTCGCATAGTTTAAACAGAGAAAAAATGTGTTTTGGTTTGCAGAATTAGCTTTCTGCTGATAAAATGTTGATTAGAAATTTAGCTCGCTGTTTTGAAGATAACTTGCAACACTGAACATTTGATTATGCTTTACAATTTACATTAATCTACGCTACATTATTCAAAATCACACCCGAATGTTCATACTATAGTATACTTTGTTTACCCAAGATATGCATATAGACTCCGCCCCATAAACGCTGTCAAAAGTTGAATACAATTTTTCAATTGGTCGTATTTTTAAAACCCACAAAACACAACTGCGCTAATTTTCAGTGACGTTTACGAACCACTTCCGGTTGTTTCTTGTCAGTCTTGTCAGAACCTTTCCGAGCTGAAAGATATTCTTAAAATAATTAAATCTCATATACTGACACTAGAAGTGTTATCATTTAAAATAAAAAAAAAATTAAATTAAAAATGAATAGTTTTTGAATTTCCCGCTTTGTACCATGTACCATGTGAAACTGGCTTTAGTGTTCATCACGCTCAAGGGGCGGAGTCTATATGCATATCTTGGGTAAACAAAGTATAGTAATAGTTTTTCTTCAAACGTCAGAGAAACTAGACGTTTTAGAACTCCATGGTAACAGTTAAAGTTTTACTTTTCAGCAGTTGGTGCGTGAGCAGCACTAAAAGTCAATATTGCAAACCGTTATTTTACTTTAGTACCGCTTGCCACTGGCAGCAGAAGTAAATATAGGTTTATGATTGATGCAATGCCGCTTAGGCCATAATTGCAGAAAGGTTTTCAGAAATTGTTCAATTTCGTTCTGCCACCTTTTTTATTTTTCTGATTTTATATATTATTATATTATAATATTACTATTATATTTATTATTTATATATTATATAATATTTGTCTAATTACAAAATAGTATGTTTTATTTCTGTCTTTTTGGACTTCGCTCGCTAACTCTCGTTTGCTAAACCTTATAGACACAATCCAAAAAGTTGAATTTCTGATGCTAATAAAACTATATATTATTTTCTAAAACAAAACCATTGTAACGAAACTTAAAAATAAGGATTGCTTGAATAGAATCCAGGCGATAAATTTTTGTGAAACGGTGATGATCAAAAATATATGAAAAGTGACCGCCATCATTGTAGATTCACTTGTCAAAGTAAAAAAATATTTTTCATTCAAGTGGATATACTAGATAAGTTGAGTTATATTTAATTCTCCTAAAACGATTGTACCTTTTTGCTTTGATATAGCCCTTTCAGAGACAACCGTATCGTATCGACACTGTTTACAGAAATACTAGCTAGAAAAAATCAGTATTAATTGAACTATACATTTAGGCCCAGAATTACAATCTCGGTTTAAACCACGGCGTCCCAGTTAAACTCCAGATATCCCAAAAGTGTGTATTACAATCTCCGTTTAACGCTTAAGCGACGCTTAAAGTTCGGTTTAACTCGAGTGGCGTTTAAACCCCACCAGTTCTACCAACTGTGCTTTTTAAACCTCAAATAACCTTAAAAACCGGTTGTTTGACAACAGCAGAAGGTCTAAACAGCACAAGTTGTTCAAGTAGACTGAGAAATAATTATGACAAAATGGAAAAACCTGCAAGAGCCTATGATCTAAAGATCTTTAAAAAGGGAAGAGACAATTATGCACTCTAAATTAGAAAAACTATTTAGCAAACCTAATTTGCAGGCATATTTGCTTATCGTAATTGCCTGCAAAACACATTCTGTTCATTACTTGGTCAAAATGCACAAACAAAATATCTATGAAGTTGGTTATTTAGTAAACACGAGTACCAATATCATCGGAACTTAACCGGAGATTGTAATACGGTGCGGCGTTAGAATAATCCGAAGTTTAAACTCCAGTTTAAACTAGGGTTTAAACTGAAGTTTAGACTGAGATTGTAATACCGGCCCTTAGATATGAATTATTTAGGGACTCGTACTTCACATGGTATTGGCCATCCGCCCGGATCCACCTCAACTCAACGATCAGCGTTGGATAGCATCTACATACATGCGTATCTTCTTACTGGATCTAGATCGTATTAGGCGGTACTTATATGTTTTATTAGATATAAGCAAAAATTTGATATAAGTAATAAAAGATTCAAGATGCATTCAAGATTTGCGATTTTTTCTGGTATTTTCGGATTTTTTTTATTTGCTGGTTCAGAAATGTTTAACTAGCTTTCATAAAAATTTTCACCAGCAAACAAACCAAGAGATCATCATCCACCAGATGATTTCTCAAACAAAGTGTTCGTTTGTACCATTTTTCTATCGGTTTTCTTAAGAATTTCAGACACCTGTTTAGAATTAGATAAATTTTTGTTAAATGTTACATTTTCTTACAGAAGAAGAAATACAAGATTTTAGATTTGTAGTCTTTGTCAATAAACAGAAACCTTGTAGCCGGCATTAGGATGAAGGATTCAGATTACAATTACTTAAAAGGGTATTTACAAGTATGTTGCAACAACTTTCTTGATACTTAAAGTGGTATTTCACTAAGAAAACATTTTATGCAGCTTTTCAGTACCTAACATAAATTCCCAGGAAATAATAAGAGGTGGGAATATTTTTAAATAACTTTTGGTACTTCGTGCGTTCAGTGTAAATATCAGTAGACAATAGTTTAAAATAAAATCAATAAAGATTAAAATTGCAATAGTTTTGTTTCTGTCTTTTATTGTTTTTTTATAATTATTAAAAAAATTAAAAGAATTCAATAGTTTAATTTCTCTTATTTCCGGGTAATATATAAAATGGTGGCATACATTTGCATATACCGTGTCAATATTTTATGAAATATTGAAATTAGATGCATACAGTGAAGTCCATTTATTATGCAATATAGGCATGTTGCAAGTTAATTGGTGTACCCACTTTAGCATTGGAATATAGGCAACCCATTATACACTGCTAAGCACTCTTGCCCCTGCCTACTGATGAATTTAAATTTTCAATTGTCAGGAATGTTTTATTTTGAGGTTAAACTCAGTTAAACTTTCATGTGTTGCTGATTTCGGTTACATCATAGATGGTTACAAAAAAAAAAACTAGCTAACTGTATAATGGGTTGCCTATATTCCCATGCTAAAGTGGGTACACCAATTAACTTGCAACATGCCTATATTGCATAATAAATGGACTTCACTGTATATTCCTTATTATGAGCATTTTTGTATGTGCATATTTTTACTATAAGTATTGAGTGCATATAATTCCAAGTTCTAGTCTAACTGTCCCTTCAACACGGAGGAAAATAAAGTATTTTCTAATAATTATATTTCATATTTACTTACGTGTTAGTGACCGACTAGAAGTAACTAACCTTACCTACATTCTTTTTAAATAATATTTTGTTTTTTCTGCCCTAGCGACTGTACCTACTGTTACAACAATGTATGAGTCAAATATTCGCGGAAATACGTGTTTTAGACACCCAGGAACTCAAAAAGTGGTCTAGAAAAAATGTCTGTCTGTGGGTAAAGTCGTCCCAGCGGATCTTTTCCATCACGTGATCAATAGCAACCGTATGCACCAAATATGTACCTAGTAGGTCAACTGAGCGACTAAAGTCATTTCAATTTGTCAGTTTAAATATTTTGTAGGTTATGTTACCATCGGATAATACGAAATGCATTTGTGGTATATGTATTAATTGCAAAACTAAAAGCTTTTAAAAACTGCTTCTCTTTGCTGGAACTCTTATTACATGTGCAAACGAGAATGGCACAATGACAGTAACGACAGTAATCATATATGCCACTAATGACAAGCAAAAGCAAAATATTATATTTGACTTCAGCAGTAGTTGCCGAACTGCACGAGCGCCAATTGACAATTTTCCGTCTCTGTTTGACGTATTAAAAATATGACAGTAGTAGGTCGTAGTATGAAACATCCCTGTTTAACGTACGTTACCCAAACCTTTATAGGATTACTAGATGCTACAAAAAGAGAATGAAACGATTCGGTTGTCTGAACTTATATGAAACATTGATCACGTGATGGAAAAGATCCGCTGGGACGACTATATGTATAATCAATTCAGAAAACTAACGTGACGTTTAATGTGTCAAATGGAAAATTTAGTTGGCTAGCATAAAAAATCACTATCAATTTTTGAAAATGGGGCCTTGATTACTAACAGTTGATAGGGATTTTTTTTGTTAACCAACTGAATTTACCATGTAACACATTAAATTTCACGGGAGTTTTCTGAATGTATTATACCGAGTGTTAACCACCAAACCTGGCCATAGGACCTATGCAGTATGCATGTTTCAAAAATAATATACCTGTGAGTTGCCTTGAAATATTTTTGTTTACCTAATATCATAAAGTCTGTTTTTTTTAAAGATCCACCAACCTCGCAATTTCTCTCGAAAGTATGTTTGGCAACGCTGTTGCTGATATTTTTTAGTAATTTTTAAAGTAGGGTTAGGACTAATAAATTTAATGGTTAATTTTGACAAGTGCTTTTCACAAGAAGTATTTTCTTATATTTTGTTAAATATTGTTGATTTATGTGATATAGGTATGCTGAGTTTATGTAACTTCGCTCGATTTAATATGAAGTATTATAGTTTCATAATAATTAATATATTAGAAATAATTAGAGGTAAGAATATAAAAAATGTATTCAGACAAATTAGAATTGGGATTATTTTTAGAATCAGATTCCAGCAGTTCAAATTCTGAATCATCATAATTATGAGAGATATGGTTCAAAATTGAATTTGTATCCGATTCTTCACCTAGATATATTACGATTGGCGGTATATTTTGAACATAAAATTATCGATTTATCCTAAATCAGTTATCAGCTGCCATAATTGAACATGTAAGTTATTATGGAACGTTACACTTTATTAAATAATTTCCCATTGTAGTTTTGTTGGAATAATGTGTTGGAGGTTTATCCAAACGGACAGAATGGCATGGGGTATTGTCAAAAATAATAACAGTTTTAAAACCATCAAATGGTAGAGCTTAAATTAATTGATTAATGCACTCTTTAAATAGCTGACTATTCATCCTTTTGTGATAATCCCGATCATTGTTTCTCGATCTTAAAAACAAACTACATCCATCTACCACTGTAAACCTGTTTTCCTTAATTTCTAATCTTTCTTGGGAAGGTTGTCAATAGTCCAAGTAGCGGAATCGTTTTTGTAAATCGGGGTTTCATTAATAAAAATAAATCTTATATTAGAGTAGGTACCTAGTCTTCTTTGTGTTTTAATTAGCATTTTAAATCATTTAAATTTGAAATGTAGCGATGCGCACGCATAAATTGACAGAACATTTTGATTGATATTTGAATCAATGTGACCATATATAGACAAAAATTACTAAAAATTTCAATTTTTTTTTATACCAACTGAAAGCAACAGGTGGTGGATCTTTAAAAAAAACGGACTTTATTGACGGCTTCATTTTTGAGTGATAAATACTAAACCTGGCTATAGTTTTTGCAAAATTTATGTCGCCTACTTCATTAATTCCTACTAAACAGTACATAAATATAATAACGCAATTTCATTAAAAAAATAAGCTGTCAACATGACATTAAACAAAAATATTTCTAGACAACTCATATATTTTTTTGAAACATGCAGACTGTATAGGTCCTATGGCCAGGTTTGGTGGTTTAACACTCGGTATGTAACGCCTCTAACGCAAAAACGAGTGGACCGATTTTGATGAAATATTAAATGAAGGGGTATATCGAAAATTCATCGACAAAATAAGCTTTTCAAAAAAATCCGAAACCGGAAGCGGAAGTTAGGCATGTTTTTTTGGTAGCATTTTTTTCAGAAGCGGAATTTTGAAAATATGATTAGGGAATATGAAAGAAGACCATAATTGAAGGCAAACAGTTTTCTGCCGGACTCTCTAACTTCAAAATGGCGGCCGCTATGAATCTTTCAATTTTCGAATTTAACGCCCCATAACTCAAAAACCGGTTATCTGATCAGGTTTCGCAACAACTTGTTTGAAACTCCTTTGGCGGTACTACATCATGAAAAAAAAATTATTTACTAAATTCAAAAACGGTCGCAACGGCGCTGTTCCAAACATTTTGAAATTTTTGAAAAATTATTAACAAAAAAAGTGGAGGTGCAAACCTCCCCTGGACTTTCCCATACTAAAAATAAACATTCGTTTTTGGTATTCAACAGTATAGTTCGCCACAACCGATAAACTAAAATTGAAAATTAACACAAGTGCCGATTGTGTTCATCTGCGCATGTGTGATTACTTATATTAGGCTGCTAGGATTAGCCGGCGACAAGGAATTCCCGTCCCGCGCATGGTCACTTGAACATATCGGCACTTACAAATTTCTCCCTACACTGTTTTAAAGTTCAAAATTCACGAATTTCTCCTTAACCGTACATTTTAGCCATATGAATACATTATACTATATGATAGACAATTAAATTCTGCATTCAATTATATAATAATATACAGGGTGTTTCATTTAAAATAACAAAGTTCCTTATTGTACTGTAGAACGCAAACACCCTGTATACGTGATATACATGTGAGAAAATGCAGAATTATATACTAAATAACTTTTATATTTAAACTTCTTTCATATTTTGACTAATAAAGGCGCTATAGGAGCATCAATTTCCGATTTTCAAAATCTCGTAGAGGGCGCCACAGTGGAATTCTGGCATTCATCAAAAAACAAAAATGTAGCTAATAGCAAGCTGCATACGTATAGAAAATTTAAACAAATTCCTTAGACCAGTTTCTTTGTAATAATTTTTCAAAAATTTCAAAATTTTTGGAAGACCGCCGTTGCAACCGTTTTTGGATTTGGTGAATAATTTTTTTTCTTGGTGTAGTACAGCCAAAGGGCTTCCAAATAAGTTGTTGCGGAACCTGATCAGATAATTGGCTTTTGAGTTACGGGGCGTTAAAGTCGAAATTTTGAAAAATTCATAGCGACCGCCATTTTGAAGTTAGAGAGTCCGGTAAAAAACTGTTTTCCTTGAATTATGCCCTTCTTTCATATACCCTACTCAGATCTTCAAAATTCCGCTTCTAAAAAAAATGATACCAAAAAAACATGTCTAACTTCCGCTTCCGGTTTCGGATTTTTTTGAAAAGCTTATTTTGTCGATGAATTTTCGATATACCCCTTCATTTAAAATTTCATCAAAATCGGTTCACTAGTTGTTGCGTTAGAGGCGTTACATACACACATACACACACACCCACCCACATACACACATACACACACACACACAGACATTTTTTCTAGACCACTTTTTTGGGTTCCTGGGGACCCAAAACACGTATTTCCGCGAAAATCTCGACTTCGAAAATTTTCATGATATCAATACTTCCCTATACCAGTAGTGGTATGGGAAAGTAAAAACTGGTAGGTATAGTGAATTTACTGTAAACTTGCCGATACGTCATCGACTGACAATGACGTCAAAACGACGTCAGACTTTACTACTAGACATCACTGCCAACGTGTTTATTGTAATTTTGCTTGGAAATACCCCAAATTTTTTCGATGGGGTTAAAAATTCAGTGGTATGGGGGCAAGCGTAACACTTTGTGTCCGCGTTCTAATGCCATTTGATCAACAGCATATACTTTTGGCGGCTTATGTCTAAAAGAAATTATTGTATTAACATAAAGTACACATTGGAGTAAATTAGACACTGACCTTGAAACAATTTTCTACAAGGTCACTTTTATTGCAGTGTTGGGATATTCGATGCGCCTCTCTTGCAGCCAGTTCTGAATGTCTGCTTTTTTCCAACCTGAGTTTGGTATAGTTTCCAACAAGCTACTATGATAGCTTGCGTTATCCATGATAATGAGCGAGGGCTCTTCCAAGTTTATTAGTAATTGGTTCGTGAACAATTTTAAAAAAATTTCTTTGTTCATTTCACCATGGTAATCAGGATCTTTCGTTTTTGAACAAAATATACTGGATCCCCCCGGTATAAAGCCTTGACGGCTCCCGGCATGAAGTATTATACCGTGTGTCCCTGGGAAGACGGAACATAGGGATCTTACAATGGTAATTTTTTAAAATGATCCACGAGTGCTTTGAATTTCTATTTGGTGGAAGCGTCGACGTCGTTATGTCAGATGTTTAACGCGCTTGCTAATACAGATGTCATACGCGCGTGCGTTATACTAACAAACGATTCAACAATTATTTACAATACCTACGAATTGACAGCCGCGCTCTTGAAAATCAGTTAGAAATAAAATTATTAATTATTTTGCTCAAATTGGTTCATGTAAATGTAGATAGTGTTTTAATTAAATTAAATGAGACTGAGTATCATTATAAAGGTAATAAATACAAAATAATTTGTTTGCAGTTGACGTTACGGTTCTAAGATCTTTTTCAGATTAGGTATGATGGATTAGGTGAACAATTAAGGCTTTTCGCAAGTTACGCATTATTAGAAACTGAAAATGAAATTACGAAAATTATACTAGTAGGTACATAAAATAATGCTGTAGACCTGTGTTAGAAAACTTTCCTTTGTGGTATGCAAGAATCCGGCTCCTTAAAAATCAAATACTTTGAATGTAACAATTATTTGATTTCATCTTAATACAGTCTTATGCAGTTAGCATTGTAGCATGTTTCATCATGAAGCTGATTGTCGCATCAAATTCTTCGGTTCATACATCAAGATCATCCTATTAAAGTAAATTTTCACATTTCACATGTAATTTAACTGGGATTACTGATTGTCAGCTCTAAACTGTACTTCAGTTAAGGTAGGACCCCATTAAAAAAAATTAACATGAACATAACCTTTTTTGGTTTTAGTAAATTGACATTTAAAACACAAACAAAATTTTGATCTGGAGACTATGGCACGCCGTTTTACTTTTTATTGTCATATATAATATTATCTTAACGATATATTGAAATAATTAAAATTATCTTAACGATATTTTTTATTAATTGAAAATATCGTTTAGATGTTTTGAATTATTTAAAAATATCGTTGAGATAATTTTAATTATTTAAAAATATCGTTAAGATAATTTTAATTCGTGTAACCATAGAATTGCTTAAAATTACTGAATTAATAATATCGTTTAGATAATTTTAATTATTTAAAAATATCAATGAGATAAATTTAATTATTTAAAAATATTAGTGAGACAATCTAATTTAATTAAAAATTACGTTCTGATAATAAAAATGTATTTTGTCTTTATATATTTTTAAAATTATTACAAATATCGTTTACATAATATTTATTCGAATGTCATAATAACAATTTGAAACTTTTTACAGTTTCAATAATACAGAAAAGATTTTTATTATCTGAATGATATTTTTAAATATTTGACATTATCTCAACCTTATTTTAAATTAATTTATATTATCTCAACGATATTTTTAAATATTCTAAATTATCTAAACAATATTTATAATTTTAAAATTAAAATTATCTCAACGATATTTTTAAATCGTGAATTAAAATTATCTAAATGATAAATTTAAATAATTAAAATTATCTCAACGATAATTTTAAATAATTAAAATTATCTCAACGATAATTTTAAATAATTAAAATTATCTCAATGATATTTTTAAATCATGATTTAAAATTATCTAAATGATGATTTTAAATAATTAAAATTATCTAAACGATATTTTTAATTATTTAAAATTATCTAAACGACAATTTTAAATAAAAATAACTATATTTTTAAATTTGGGGATTAAGATTATCTCAACGATATTTTTTATTAAAAAATTAAAAATATCCTAACGATATTTTTTATTATTTAAATATATCGTTTAGATAATTTTAATTATTTAAAAATATTGTTTAGATAATAAATATTCCTTTTAGATACCTGTTATTAAAAAATATTGGAAAATATTTCAATGATATTTGAAAATAATTAAAATTATCTGAATGATATTTTAAAATATTAAAAATTATTGTTAGGATAATTTTATTTCCCGGTTTAAGAATATCATAGAGATAATTTTATATGCTACAATAAAAAGTAAAACGGCGTGCCATAGGAGACGATCATACATGATCGGCACGGAAATCGTTAACGATCGGTGACATTCGTGTAATTGTTTCAAGACGAATGCTTCAAAGCACTCGTGGATCATTTTAAAAAATTAGCATTATAAGTTCCCTATGTTCCGTCTTCCCAGGGACACACGGTATACCTTTAGAAAATATTAAATTAACATTATTTTCTATACTTATGCAGTTTGGTATTAGCTACATTTTTGTTTTTTGATGGAACGCCAGAATTCCACTGTGGCGCCCTCTACGAGGTTTTGAAAATCGAAAATTGATGCTTCAATATCGCCTTTATTAGTCAAAATATGAAAGAAGTTTAAATATGAAAGTTATTCAGTATATAATTCTGCATTTTTCTAAATACATATCACGTATACAGTGCGTTTGCTTTCCACAGTACAATAAGCAACTTTGTTATTTTAAATGAAACATCCTACTATATATTATTATATAATAAATTGAATGCATCATTTGGTGAGTGTCATGGCCGACAGCCGTTGGTGAGTTCATTGCTACACCAGTAATTTACTCGATTTTACTAAGTATTAATGCATCTAATCTAGTTAACCAGTGATATAAATTAAATTAAAGTGCGACAATTTTAATGTAAGTTGATTTAGTTCTTCTTTCATACAGAATCTGTTGTTTTAAATACCAAAATCCTTCTAAAAATGCCGTTAACACGTGACCAAATCGCCGAAATAGCTGATCAAGTAAAATCATCAGTGGATTAGTAGTGATAATTTCATGGAAAATCTAGCTACTTTGTTAGTAAATCAATCTGTGACAAGTTAGAGACAATGGAGAATCATTTTAACAATGAATTGAGAAATATTAAACACGAAAACATGGAACTAAGGAAGAAAAACGACCAGATGGAGCAGTATTCGCTAAGAAATTGCTTACGAGTTTTTGGAATAAAAGAAAAACCAAAAAAAAAATGCAAAATTTAATAGTCTATCACATAATATAAGGCATTCATATGGCTACAATGTACGGTTGATGAGAAATTCGTGAATTTTGAATATTTTGGTTGGATTCTGGCGGAAACGAATCGTCGATCGGTAGTGATCGTCCGGCTTCGCCAGCTGTAATTTGTAGCCGGTACCTACAGATAGATGCGTGTTTTGGTGTCGTTCTTCTGTTCATATCAAACCCGTATAGTCTCGTTCGTCTCGCTAGGCATTCAAATGATTTCTAATGCTGCCTCGCGAACTACTAGGTAGGTACTATTGAATGCCAAAAACGAAATGTTTATTTTTAGTATGAGAAAGTCCAGGGGAGGTTTGCACCTCCACTTTTTTAACTATTTTGTATCAGTATCTAAATCCATTTTCTTGAAAGTATCTGTATCTAGATACTTAAATAAAGTATTTTACCCAACACTGTCAATGATATCCTAAACCTAATAATACCCACACTTTAAAAGTGATTCGTAAATGGATGCTCTTTCTTATCGTGTTAACAGTTAATTAAATATTGAGCATTTGTAAAGGCTTTGTCAACAATCTGCCAGTTATGTGCGCAACTTGCCTGACAAGAAGAGATTCTGTATTAATCATCAAAAATGTTAAACTCTCATGGCATTGTCGGATTGTAATTCGGTCGCACTTCTTTAGATTAGTTGATGATTGTAGTCTACTGATTCAATTGTTAACTAGTACTGTATTTTACCCATCAGGATTTTCTTGTCTTTAACACAATTTTTAAGAACCAACATTTTTGTTTGTAAGCTTAGGTATAGCCATAAAGTAAATAATAGCTTTGTGAAGTTTTAGTTCATGTCTTATAATTACATTTCTTTCGTATAGTGTCGTTTAGGTGTATGTATCATCTTCTACATTCAGGGCAATCATTATTCCTTCCCCATCCGCATCGTAGCAATTTTGTCATATTAAAAATGCATTCGAAAACCTGTATGATTCTGTTAGCACGTCATAATGAAAGTTATATTTGGTTTAAGTTCACAGGTATTTCAAGTTCATTTCTGTCTAGGAAAAATACGTATATGGCAAAAACGACAAGGTTCACTGTCTGGTTCGCAACCCACGTGTATTTTTTTCTATTTCGGAAGAAAACTATGCAAATTTGTTATTTAAAACTGTATCACTATAGGTACGGTTTGTGGTTTGTGTGGACACAGCTGGAGGGACTGCTTCATAATTAATAACACGCAAGTGGAACAGGTTTTATCGGCGTAAAAAAATTAATTTACATATTTGAAGTCGACCTTTGAAGGTTGCTCATAAGAGACTAGTACTAGAATTATTCAACGTAGAGTGTTGGAAATTAAGATTATGCAACCGGGCATACATTACTGTTCATGTTTTGGTTACTTTTAAGTTTGCTATTTTTAAGTATTGGCAGGGACTCCGGAAGTGTGTAATTGTTTTTAGTAACTTCCGTAATACGTTTGTAAAAGTGAAGACGCTCTGTTTTTTCGTTCTTGTAATATTTTTACCATACAATTAAATAATCTATATTTGGTGCTCTGGACGTTTTATTTAACAGGTTATGGGCCCAGATACCGCACCATTGTGTCGAGAATTGTAGATTGTAAAAAGTAGTCGGTTCGTGAAAAACGTGGTCGAAAGTTCACTTGTAGAAAAACGTGGTCGAAGGTTCGTGTGTGAAAGAGGACTGTGTCGAAGGTTCCTTTCTAAATAGAATCAGAAGTTCAGAACAATGAGCGAAAACAACGTTGGAAATTTAATCCAAATCGCCAAGTTTAAAGGCCAAAACTTTCAGCAGTGGAAATTTCAGATAAAATGTGCGCTGAGAGCAAAAGGGGTCAACAGTGTTGTAACTGGAGAGACACCTAAGCCTGCTGTTACGACTGAAGCTAACAACGCCGCTGTAGTAGAAGAATGGAATAAAAAGGATGCAATGGGTATGTGCATTCTAACGTCAGCATTAGATTTGACGCAAATCTCGTTGATTGAAAATTGTGAATCAGCCAAGGGTATTCTGGATAAGCTAAACTCTGTATATGAGCAAAAAAGTGAGACGAACAAGATGCTTGTCCACGAACGATTTTACCAGTACAAAATGGAGCTAACAGATTCGATGGCACAACATATTTCAAAAGTTGAGACACTTGCGAGACAAATCAAGGAGTCAGGTGATACGATAAGTGATACGGCTGTAATAACCAAAATCCTAAATACCCTGCCGTCCAAATACTGGCCATTCCGACAAGCGTGGTTGTCTGTAGAAGAAGCCCGGCAAACGTTGACCAATCTGACTTCGAGATTGATCGATGAAGAGGCCAACATGAATAGTAATGCTGCAACGGAAGTAGCACTAGTAGCAAGTAGTTCGAAACAAAAGAAATCAAAGTTTCATGGAAAATGTTTCAATTGCAACAGAAGGGGACATGTATCCAGAGAATGTCAAGCCCCGAAAAGAAATGCAAATAAGAAACTTGAGAACAACGGTGGCAACTACAAATCTACAGGGAACTCCGAAAGTGCATTCAACATGGAATTAAATGAAAACGAAGTGTTTTTAGCAAACGAAACAAGCTGGCTGATGGATAGTGGTGCTTCACATCATATGTGCAACGACCAAGACTGTTTTGCAAGTCTGGAAGAAAGCAGAGGCATATCCATAAAGCTTGGTAATAATGAACACCTTTCTGTAGAAGGAATTGGAAAAATAAATATCCAAAACTACATTAATGGTAAATGGTACGATGGAGAAATGCATAATGTGTATTATGTTCCTGGTTTACGAAGAAATTTATTCTCCGAAGGAGTCCTAACAAAGAAGGGTTTCAAGATAGTTAAGGACAGTGCAAAGGCTGAAATAATTGAAAATGACAAATTGGTGGCAACTGCAGTTCGGGAGTGTAATAATCTTTATAAGATGTTGATTCGTATAAAAGTACCTGAAAGTGTAGCAGAAGCTAATACTGCAAGTGCAACACTAAAACGGTGGCATGAAAGACTAGGACATTTGAACACTACGACATTAAAAGAAATGGTTTCGAAAAATCTAGTTGAAGGAGTGAAATTAAAAGATTGTGATGACTTCTTCTGTGAAAGTTGTGTGTACGCGAAACAGCACAAATTGAAATTTCCGCCATTGGAACGTCACATGACAAAACCCAGCGAATTAATCAGCAGTGATGTTTGTGGACCAATGAGCGAACCATCAATTGGTGGTGCAAGATACTACGTACTTTTCAAGGATGACAGTTCGGGTTATAGAGAGGTTATGTTTATTAAACACAAAAATGATGTTTATGAATGCTTTCGAAAGTTCATAAATATGTGTAAAACGAAGTTTAATTACAGTATACAAAGAGTTCGAGTGGATAATGGAACAGAGTATATTAACGTTAATATCAAGCAACTTTTCAGCGATTATGGCATTGTGTTAGAGACCACAGGCATATACACGCCACAACAAAACGGACGGTGTGAACGAGATAATCGTACAATAATGGAAAGTGCTCGGGCCATGTTATTTACAAAAGATCTTCCGAAAGCTCTGTGGGCTGAAGCTGTTAATACAGCTGTATATATACTTAACAGAACGCCTACAAATCAAGTTAAAGATTCCACACCTTTCGAAAAGTGGACTGGCAAGAAATCAGTACTACAACATGTAAAAATTTTTGGTTCCGAAGCGTATCTACATGTTCCAGATAGTTTACGACGAAAATTAGACAAGAAGAGTGAAAAACTGATTTTTGTTGGCTACGATGGAAACTCGACAAACTACAGACTCTATAATCCCAATACGAACAAAGTAAAAGTATCAAGGAATGTTATATTCAATGAAGAGAATGTTGTCTCCGAAAGAAAACACTTGGTCTCAATCGATGTTTCACCTGAAGAAGTGAAAAATGAACAAGAAATTGAAAGAATAGATGAAACTGTAATAAATAATGCTGTTGGAGAAACTGTTAATATCGTAAGTAATAATGATAATAACAATTATGTTGTAGAGAATCATAGATATAACTTGCGACGAACTGTAAAACCCCCAACGTTCCTACAAGATAATTATAATCTTGACCTGGAGGAAGAGTTGTTTTTAAGTGAAGTTGTTCCGGCAACCTATGAAGAAGCTGTAAGCTGTCGAGATCAAGAAAACTGGAAAACTGCAATCAAGGATGAGTTGGATGCTTTAAAAACAAATAATACGTGGGAGGTTACAGAATTACCAACAGACAAAAAGACTATCGAAACAAAATGGGTGTTTCGTATCAAGACATCGGACAACGTCAGGAAGTACAAAGCAAGGTTATGTGCAAAAGGTTACGAACAAGTTCAAGGAATCGATTATAAAGAAACTCTCTCACCAACTGCAAGGTACGACACCATAAGGGTACTTCTTTGTATTGCTGCAAAGAATAATTACAGAATAAAACAGTTTGACATAAAAACTGCTTTTCTTTATGGTACTCTCGAGGAAGAAATCTACTTGGAAGCTCCCATTGGTTCGGATGTACCTGCAAATAAAGTTTGTCGTTTAATCAAATCTTTATATGGGCTGAAACAAGCACCGAAGGTATGGAATGAATTGTTTAATAATTTTTTAATTGATTTTGGGTTCATTCAATGTCAAGCTGACAAGTGCTTGTACAGTAGAACAACAAAAGATTCTGTTTGCTTCCTGGTTATCTACGTCGATGATGGACTGTTGCTGTCAAACAATGAAGAGGAATTGAATGACATAATCAAAAATTTGGAAGAAAAATTTGAGGTGACAGTCATAGGAAAACCAAAATGTTTCATTGGTATGGAAATCATACACAACGAAAGTGATGGATCTATTTTTATTCATCAACAGAATTATATAAAACGGTTACTTCACAAATTTAATCTAGAAGAAGCTAATCCTGTCAGCATCCCAGCTGATCCAAGTACCCGATTAGCAAGTGACCTTGGTCAAGAATTAGTTGAAGGTGAAGTACCTTATCGAGAAGCTGTAGGCTCTTTAATGTTTACTGCAATTGTTAGCAGACCTGATACAATGTTCGCAGTTGCAATTGCTAGCAGATATTTAAATAAGCCAACCGTAATGCACTGGAATGCGGTAAAAAGAATAATGAAGTATCTAAAGGGCACTTCAAATTATGGTATTTTGTATAAATCCGAAATTCAAATTCCTCTGTTAGAAGGTTTTTCAGATTCGGATTTTGCGGGGGATTGTGACACAAGAAGGTCCACTACAGGATACTTATTCAACATCAACAAGTCCGCAGTCACTTGGTGCAGCCAACGTCAACCCACTGTCAGTCTGTCAACAGCTGAAGCTGAATATATTGCAGCGTCAAGTGCATGTAAGGAAGCAATCTGGCTGCAAAGGTTATTAATTGAGACAGGTGAAAGTGTAGTGAAACCCACGACAATTTTTGTTGATAATCAAAGTGCAATAAAATTGGTAAAAAACCCAGTGTTCCACCCACGTACCAAACACATTGATATCAAGGTACATTTTATTCGAGAAAAATATGCAAGAGGTGAAATTGGTGTCGAGTATGTTCCTACTAACATGCAAATCGCTGACATCTTTACAAAACCAGTAAACTCTAATCGCTTTAATCATTTGAGATCATTGATGGGGATGTCTATCAATTAATTTGTTTAAAGCATATGTTTATTTCAATTTTGTATATCTATTATTATATTATGTAATGCTGTTTTGCTTGCAAAATCTAGTGGGAGTGTTGGAAATTAAGATTATGCAACCGGGCATACATTACTGTTCATGTTTTGGTTACTTTTAAGTTTGCTATTTTTAAGTATTGGCAGGGACTCCGGAAGTGTGTAATTGTTTTTAGTAACTTCCGTAATACGTTTGTAAAAGTGAAGACGCTCTGTTTTTTCGTTCTTGTAATATTTTTACCATACAATTAAATAATCTATATTTGGTGCTCTGGACGTTTTATTTAACATAGAGCTTCTATAGCACTTGTATATTTAGGAGCTTCCAAAATTTGTTTATTATTGATATCAGCATATCATCAATAAATCAAACTTACTTTAAGCTTAATTTACTCTATAGAAGTCTTGTAGTAATAGAACTTGTTTTCATAATCAACTTGTATATCGTGTTATATATTTGAACATTTATTAATATTCCCAAGCTTTTAATGTATAAATTAAAATCATCGAAAATATCTAAATATATTAAATATTCTGAAAGTACCTGCGCCATATACAGTCAGCGACAAATGTTTTCACCAGTATGATACCACTGAACACGTTTTTCTGAGAAATATAAGAGGTACCATAACGTCGTTCTTATTGTTTTATAGGTATGTTGGTAACTAGTTAACAAGATGAAATGAAATATAGAAACTTGTTATATTTCTCAGTAAAGCGGGTTACAGTGGTACAAGACTGGTGAAAACGTTTGTCACTGACTGTACGTAATCATAGGAAATACGGCGTTCAAGAAATTGCTTATACAAAAACAAAATAAGGAAAAAAGAAATAAACGTTGATGGTGGGTTAGGTCCGGTTACAAGAAAAATTATGGCAATGGTCTAGGTGTACCTTCCATGGTTCCATGATGGAAAATGAATTAAAGCATAAAGATCAAGATACTTTCCGTGCAGTTTCAAATTGTCAGTTAGCTGGGCGGGCCGCGTCAACATCCAATCGAGTTCCAGTTTTCGTCAAAATTATCGAAGCTATTCTATTGTCGAAGTTTTTATAAAATTATTTTACGTGACGTCCTCAAAATACAGGCATCATAAAAATAGTTTTTCGTGACGTCATTTTTATAAAACTGCGTGCTGTCACACTGTAAAAATCGTTTTTATAAAAAGTTTGATGAAATTTTTATAGTGGCATATTATTTCGATGTAAAGTTAACCCTGTTCACTTTGGAAATGAAGCTGCTTATTGTTTCCAAATTTAAAAAATTGCAAAAAACACGTATTAAAAATTATTAAATTATTACTGAAGACAATTTTTCCATCAAGATAGCGTGAGATAATTATTATATAGTCTACAGGGTGTAACACAACTTGTATTTGTGGTACAACATTACATTTCGTTTAAATATTGTGAGATAAAATGGATATATCTCTATAATATTTGAAAGTGAGATTTGACGAATATTTGAAAAGAATATACCGACAATATTTGTAAAATATTAGATTACCAAGTTGGAAATTGTTTCATTTGTACCGAGAGCTATTATACAGGGTGTAACACAACTTATCCGAAAATTTTTAACCATAGGTACATGCAGCTTTAAATAAGAAATCGATTTGTTAAAATATCTTTTAATAGAAGTCCAACACAAAACGAGATAAAAATTGTTAAAGTTACAAATTAATGAAAATTATAAAAATGGTAATTTATTGAACACTGCATAAAACAAAAGAAGTATGTATAAATGCATATGTATAAATCTGTCAGCTTGTGTGAAAATTGGTAGTATTGCAGTAATAGTTATTTTTTCAAGAAAAATGGCACATTTACATTTTCTCTGCGATAACGTTGAAAGTTTAAGTTTGAAGATTAATACCGAGGGGTAATCCGCGAGACAAATGCGTGTACACTAATGGTTCATTTACCTAGTAATGTCCACTAGTGTCCCAATAATTCCCTCTAATGTCCCCAAAGTGTTCGCTAATGACCTTACCATTAATGTCTCCAAAATTACCACTAATGCTCCAAAATTGTCACTAATGCCCTAAAAATGTCCCCAATGTCCCAAAAATTCCCTCTAATGTCCCCAAAGTCTTGACTACTAATAGTAACCAATAGCCGACAAACAGGGGTCGGTGACGGTATTTTTTTTTATTTATTTATTAATTACTTGATTACAAGTGCTTTTAAGTACACGTGGAATGCACTAAACGGCGATTTTGAAACAGTGATACAAGAGGAAGAGTTTAAAAGGGCACAGCGAGACAGACTGCTGATATGACGTATGCTTCGCAGCGCGCGCATTTAACATTAATAACATAATGCCTTCATAATGCTTGAATTTCCTCAACTAATGCCCCAGTAATGCCTCAATAATGTCCCCAATTCCCTTAAATTCCTGAGTAATGTCCCCTTTTTTTCCTCTAATTCCCACTAATTCCCGCTAATGTCCACTAATGCCACACTAATGTCACCTAATTCCCCGGACCTGTACACCAAAATTACCCTCGGATTACCCCTCGATTAATACATTAGATGTAATAATTCATTAATTAATTAATAATATTTTTTAATTATAAATAAACAATATTGAATGTTTAAAAATTATTTTTAATCCATAACATCTTTTCTTATAAAAAAAATTCGATATGGTCAAAAATGAAGGTAATACTTTACTCTTGAACAAAAATGATATAATTATTATTATTATGATACGACTGATATAATTTAATATCTGAAGGAATTTTGGGTTTTAGAACATGCAGAACTTTTTATGAAGAATAACTTTTTTTCATAAAATCAATAATAACAAAGTTTTCCATATGTAGCCAACTTACGCGGACACACTGTATAATTATTAGCGAATTATTAACCACAGACGAAAAGTTTATCTCTCTCTATCCAATACGAATCGGATGAAATAAAAAAAAAACAGAAAAAACTGTGTCCTAACTTAATTACCAATAAAGTCACAAACGTCAGTATTTCAATCTGTCAAAATAAAAAGAATTTTTAATCAACTACAAAACGATTTTAAACATATTAGAATATTTAAACAGTGGAACCTTTAAGAAAGTCTCAACAGCGTTAAAATTGCTAGCTACGACTACATTATATGGATTAGAAAATATACTATACCTACATTCTGTTCATTTTCGTTATACAGAACCAAAAGTGATTTTATGTTTGCAAAGTTTGTAGGTAGAGTACCTATCAAGGTACTTAGTATTAGTACCTATGTTTGTTGATTATACCATTATGATCAACAAAATTTTTGATAAAGGTTGGAATACAAATTGTGAATCTTTACTTAAGTTTGACGATTGATTTATTCTTGTTTTTTACTCCTGACTATCAAAGTCGGTTTTAGACGAAACAAGTAACGACACTAATTATATTACATGGCCAACCTTTATCAAACATTTTGTTGATTATATGGTAGAAAGGTTGCCACCAAAGTTGGCTTTGATACTAACCATTTTTGAGGTTAAACCTTCTAGGCATCTTGCAACACGTGAGACATTTTTTTAACTTGGAGTAGGTACATACCCAACAATATAACCTAGAAATAGGTTGCTAAAATGTCTTCTACCTAAAATTAACACATAGTCAGGGAAACAAGAGTGTATTTACAATATTTTCAAAAGACTGTGTGTGCATACTCCAAGCTGAATGATCCTGAAATTCTGACGTAATATACTATAGATCCCTAATAGAAAAGGACAAGTTAATATTTCAAATTTCTGTACCAACTACACATTACACATCCAAGTACAACATTATGTACTTGGAATTACTGCACATATTTTTAATATCACAGAGAAATTCTTATGGAAAAGAAATGTTGAACATGAAGATGACCTTACTGTGCTGAATTAATTACTTTTAATGTCAGATACTTCAGGACTTGTTCTTATTTTTTGTTCCAAGTTAATGGTAGTTGTTGCAATTTAACGCTCATACGACGGACGGCGAAAGGTAACGGTAGCTACGACCTCCATAAAAGATGTTATGCCTAGAAGAAGGCATTAAACTCCTCGTGAAAAATTGTAGTTAATAATAGAACGTAATGTAAATTTCACTTTCACTACATACATTCGCAAAATTCATACCACATAGATTACAAAATCCACTATTACATTATCGAATTATAATACACTTTTGTTCAATGACTATTTATAACTACGGATGTACGATTGGATATTGGAGAAATCTATTGAGTAACCTAAATTTATTGTTTCCGTTACTTTTTAATTGAGTTGAAGTATAAACTGTTGTAAGTAAATTCTAAGTTCATTGTATCACAGGGTGTATTAAAAATAGCGGATAATATTTACATTGCACAATTCTACGTTGAAAAACAAAGAAAAAACTCTAATGCAAATTTGATCTTAGACAATGGGTTTTTAAATTATGTAAATAAAAGTTTTTAAATTTGAAAACGCTACCCAATTCTGCCTAAGCCAAGGACACGGGCGCCTAAAAGCGGACACATGCATTTTGTTACCCTTGATACGGTTATCACTTTTTATTTTCTTATTACATTCTAAAAATCACCCCAGCTCGTAATTTCATCGTTGCAAAGTTGTCAAATATTATAAACAGGAGAGATTTTATATTTTTAAAAACGAAATTATACGTAATAAACTAATTACCGAAATGCTATCATTTATATTGGATTACTTATTACCACCACTGGTGTATGAGAAGTATAATTGATATCATGAAAATTTTCGAAATTTATATTTCGCGGAAATACGTGTTTCGGACCCCCAGGAACCGAAAAAGTGGTCTTGTAAAAAGACTGCCTGTGTGGGCGTGTTTGGGTGTGGGTGTGTATGTAACGCCGAAACTAGTAAACCGATTTTGATGAACTTTGAAATGAAGAGGTATATCGAAAATTCATCGATAAAATAAGCTTTTCAAAAAAAATCGAAACCGGAAGCGGAAGTTAGACATGTTTTTTTGGCAGTATTTTTTTCAGAAGCATAATTTTGGAAATCTGATTGCGGATATGAAAGAAGAGCATAAAGCAAGGGAAACAGTTTGTTAACGGACTCTCTAACTTCAAAATGGCGGACGCTATGAATTTTTCAAAATTTTAACTTTAACCTTCCACGGCTCAAAAACCAGTTATCTGATCAGGTTCAGCAACAACTTGTTTGAAAGCCCTTTGGCGGTACAATACCAGAAATATTAATTTCGAAAATCCAAAAAACGGTCGGAACGGCGCGGCGCGGAACAAAGATTGGGACATTTTTGAAAAATTATTACAAGAAAACTGAGAAACGTGCAGACCTACATTTATAACACATAAAATATTGACAATACACAGCTTGTTTATATATAAATGCGTAACGCCGTAACCTATGTACGTAAACACAATAATAACTTTGTAACCAATGCACAAATACAGAGTGTTTAATATTAACATTAATCAACGGCGGCCATGCTTTTTTGGCAGCAGGTCGTAGTTTGTTTCGTACGCTTCATATGCAACCAGTAATAATTCTCATTAGTAGCTAGTTGAATCAAATATAGATAAACTTTTCATTTTAAATTTATTCAAAACAACAGTAAAAGAATTCTTAACTTATAAAGCATATTATAGCTTGGAGGAGTCTCTTTCGAGGTAAATATTGATAGATATCACAGTACGCTTAATTAAATGTGACTAACCTATAAACTGCAATAGTTTCTATAGGAAATAAAAAATTGAATTGGTCTAACGATTTTGTTTAAGTTTTCTGCACTTATGCAGCTCGGTATTAGCTACATTTTCATTTTTTGATGAATGCTAGAATTTTACTGTGACGCCCTCTACGAGGTTTTGAAAATCGGAAATGGATGCTCCTCTTGTGCCTTTATTAATCAAAATATGAAAGAAGTTTAAATATAAAAGTTATTCAGTATATAATTCTGCATTTTCCTAAATGTATATCGTATACAGTGCGTTTACTTTTCACAGTACAATAAGCAACTTTGTTATTTTAAATGAAACACCCTGTATATTATTATATAATTGAATGTAAAATTTAATTGTCTATCACATAGTATAGTACATAACATAATATAGCTAAAATGTACGGTAGATGAGAATTTAGTGAATGTTAACTGCGTTTTGTAAATTTTCAAGATTTAGGCTGGACTCTGACAGAAACGGATCGTCTGTCGGTAGCGATCGTCCGGCTTCGCCAGCTGTCCCGGTTTATTATTATTACTACAGATGCGTGTCTTTCTTCTGCTCAAACACAGTGTTCTCGACGTGCTAGTACTATTGCTAACCAATATAATAGAGTGATGATAAAGATTAAAGTATCGCACAAAATTCATATTCTGGTTATTTCATGTTTTTGCGGATAATCCTAAGACCCGTCGTTTTTTGTTTTTAAATTTCCATTTAGACAGGTAGTTTTAATCCTTCCGCCCCTCAACCCCTAAGTGATAGCAACCCCAACTTAAAAAAATTAAATGGAAAGATACCCTTTGTGATACCTCTTTTGATAGGTTTTTTTATTCTTAATATAACAAAATAAAGTTTTTTAAAATCGGTTGATAAATAACGGATATATTTAACAAAATGTAATCAATTGAAAGTTCCAATATTTGACAAGAAATCGGCCCAAATACGCCTAATTAATTATCAATAAGAACATACACAGGTGTGAATTTTGAGTTTTATGCGGACACTTGTGGTAAATGTGACGGTATCGCGTACAAAACTTTTAGGTCAGGAAGTGCCTTTTTTAATGTCTACCATTTACGGCGTGTTTGGGCCGTTTTCTTTCATTTGATTACATTTTGTTAAATATCTCCGTTATTTATCAACCGATTTTGAAAAACTTTTTTTGGTTATATTAAGAATAAAAAGTTCTATCAAAAGAGGTATCACAAATGGTATCTTTCCATTTAAATTTTTAAAGTTGGAGTTGTTATTACTTAGGGGCTGAGGGGTGGGCGGTTGAAAATTATATGTCTAAATGGCAATTTAATATCAAAAATCGACGGGTCTCAGGATTTTCCGCAAAAACATTAAATAACCAGAATATGATTTTTGTACTATACTTTATCATCACTCTGTATAATTTATTGAACCTATAGAATAGTTTTGGTGGCAGTGGCGAACGCAGAAGATTTCCGCAATTAGTATTTGTGACTGTGTATTTGAACCATACGAAACTATGGGTGACGTAGACGTCTAAAGAAAATCACTCGTACTATATATATCTATGTTATTTTTGACACGAAAGAAGCCTTCAGCCTACGTTACACTCCTTCATTGATATTATTATTATAGCCTACAATTAGGCCTGTGGCGTTTTTTATATTTTGCGTTCACACCGGGATTGGCTTTCTTAGCCTACGATCAGGAGCATCAGGAGGTAACGGATCCCCCAAGGAACATTAGATCGCTACACTTCCACAGCTTTTGCCAAACCCTTTTTCTTTCCGTCACATTCACTCGATTCATTTAGTACACTTGTACGGACTTCCAACCCTATTAAACCTATTACCCATGGTTTTTAAACATGGATTTTAACTGTTTCCGGTCACCCATCTATTTACCGACCAGTAGGTACAAGCAATGCTTAACTCTGAATATCGGACGATGCCTGCGCTACTAAGCGGGGTTTCCTCATATAGTACTAAAAGTTTTTCTGTTTATAAAGTGAGAGTTGCTAAGGACGCCGACGCAGTAAATGATATTACAAAATAGAAAAAGTCTGTAGCTAATTCCAAATTGCATATTTATGATGTAAATAATAATAGAAAGCACAAAAACAGTAACAGTTACAAGTTAATATACCGTGTGGCCGGGTGTACATAGGGATTTAATATTGTATTGAACGTTTCTGCTGATTCCTGCTCGCCAATTCAACTTACAGGAATGGCAATGGTATTAATTGAAAGGTAAAATGATTGCGCTTCAAATGACGCTAATAATAAAATTAAATGTGCTGCCTATATTTATTTCAAAATAATGATTTAAAATTTTTCGTTTTTTAAATATAGCCTACCATGATTTTCAAATATTTACTGCATTTGTCAAAAAATTTGATAATATTAGTTGGCATAAATTAGTAGATTTCTGTAAATGACAACTAATTTAACAAATTTTTAACAAATGCTGTATAGAATTTGAAAATCATGGCACGTCATATTTAAAAATCGTAAAATTTTGAATCGTTATTTTAAATTAAATATAGCATATTTTTAATTATATTATTGGCGCCATTTGAAGCCCAATCATTTTACCTTTCAATTAATACCATTACTATTCCTGTAAGTTGAATTGACGAGCAGGAATCAGCAAAAACGTAACATACATACATACAATGCTAAATCCTTGTGTACGTGCACCTTTGAGACCAGCCCACCCGGTATAGGGAAATCTCATAAGTTGACTTTGCCTGAAATAAAAATTCAAATTTCCATAGAGTCTGATAAACGGAATGTTTGGTTTGGTTTTCCTGCGAATACCCTACTCTTACTCGAGGATACTTAAGTGACTTACGAATTAATTAAAACTGCAGTTTATACATAGTAGAATAATATTCAAGCTGTAAATGAATAATTTTCATGGAATTTGCATTCACCATTTGAAAAATTTGTTAGGTGCCGAATATTGCAGTACGTAACCTTCAGCTACATGTTAAAACATGAACGAGTAGTTAAAAGTAACCGAAATAATATAATGATTTATGCAGGACGGCACGTTATTCTACATACATACATTAAAATGACTTGGGTATTCGATTGTACCTTGAGCTAGAAACACAATCGGTAATTGCTATCTATAAAAAAAATATCAAGTGAAATATTCCACAATGCAAAATTTGCAATCTAAATACTCCTTCAGGACATAATCGGTAATTAAGCTTCATAAAAATTGTTATAGAATACCTACAAAGTTACTTTAAAATAATGACAGTAATAATGCGCAAGGTTATCTCTGACTACTGTGACAATGGTATTAAAACTCTAGAAAGAATATTGGTCGAGGTGTGTTTTTCATAATGTGTGCTGTAAACCTGAGTAATGGTCTGTTGCACATTTACTAACCCTTTTACATTTGGCGGTGGATTGTATTTTAATATGTGGGTAGAATATAAGGCCGTCAAGGTAGGTGTTAATAGTAAAAAATAGAATAACTTTTAAAATAATCCAATGCTATCGGAAAACCCGTGGAATACATTGGTTTTGCTAAACAAACCTGTACTATATTTTTGAATTTCAGGAATAACGGAGAATAACAACAGTAGGTAATTATTAATCTACAGACAAGAATGGTTCACCACTTCTTAGGAATATGAATTTCATTAATTAATACATTCAACATCAATTAAAGAATTAAGAATTTCAATACCCACCTGGTTGGTATAAGCTTGCGGAATCCCACTTGCCTAAGGCCCCAGATACGCGTGATTATTTTATTTTCTTTAGAGTGCGGAAACTGAACGTCATTGCAACACGGGCATTGACTAGCTTTGGGACATAAAGGCATTACAAAATTATATCTGAATTGGGTATATTGTTTTGTTTCTTATATTATATTATTAGCAGGAAATCCAAAGTGTAAGTGCAAAGTATCAAGCAAAACTTGAGTGAGAGTGCATGCAAATAATCTAGCTGTGGCGTTATTAGATAGACAATATATCCAAAGACTTAAAAGACACGACCAATTAGATTTAGTTAACAGATTCAACTAAGATTTATATAGTTTTAGTCTAACCCTTTAGAATTAATTAGTTTTAAGGCTCTACGACAAGCATCTAATGTCAAAACAAAGAAATAATATTAAAGAGCATTTATTTCCTCATGTCATTACAAGCAATCAAATAATTTGCTGAATGTTAATATAAATTAACAGATTGTAAATAAGTCGAAGAAATAAAAATGTGAAAAAAAAAAATATTATAGGTATTATTGTATATGTCTATCTGTAACACATTCTGTTATACTTTATATTATAAATACGTAATTCAGCAAAAGTATTTACACTCCATGGGTAGTTTTTTGAAAATACTTACATCTCCACCAAGCTTACAAATACCTTGGAAAATACCTATGTCAACTAACTTTTAAAAGACAAAACGCGACAATACGTCAATCAATAGCAAACTACTCAAAAGTACATTCACTGGAAAAATTCAATTTATGTTTGAAATTTTAATAACTTCAATGTTTGTCAGATTGTTTTGACGTTTAAAATCTGCTAAGTAGGTATAAATGTTAAATCGAGGAAGATGCAGAGCTGTTTTAAACCAAAGAGGAGGCAATACTCTCTACTAAATTTAATTAATGAATAGTTTAAGATCTGACACTTCAATATCTTGTGATTGATTGTATAAAATCAACGTTTTGCTAATAAAGCTTTTGCAGATTGTCTTCTTTTGTTGTAAATTAAATTTTTAAATATGAATATAGTAAAGGTGTTGTTTTAACTTATTATATGCATACCACCTCAAAAAAACATAATAACGAATATAGCAATCACCGGAAAAACCTGCCAACACAGTGCAATTTCACGGGGGCAAATTTTTTATGATGTATGAAATGCTGCGTGATTGGACTGGAGTGTTTGGGAGTTTCAAGATGTGCATATATGTGTAGATATTTTTTATAAAATTCTTAATGATATTCTTTGCGGACTGTACCGAAAGTAACTTATAAAAAATTTAAGATTCCTCTCTGGTTGTCGATTGAAGTAAAACTGTTAATAAAGAATATAAACTATTATAGATTACGGAAAACATTTCTGAATATCATGTCCACTAATTTAGGCGGTTGCGCTCTCGTGTCAAAAATAAAATTAGAACAGACTACAAAAATTACTTAGATGATATTCAATCAGGTATTCATAAGTTTTGGAATTTTGTAAAAGATAAAAGGAATAGAGCCAATGTGGTATGAAGGTAGAATATTTGAAATACATGAGGCTGCTCAAGAATTTGCTAATTATATTGAGACAGTATATGGACCGAACTCGTCATATAAGTGTAACTATCAACTATTAAATACTAGGAACACAAACCCCTACCACCAAAATATGTTAGTAAAACTTAAATACGTATTTTGGGAGCTAAGCTACCATCCTCAGTAGGAAAACCTAAACTTAAACTATCTAAAGTAACTGCGGTGTGAGGAAAGACCTCAGAACCAAGTCAACAATGGAAGTCTAATGTTACTACTTTCCTGCTAAATGTTCGGATTTTTGTAATTTGGAACCTCATATTATTCAGTTTTTTCATACAGGGTGTTTGCGGTCTTATAATTTTATTTTTAAAGGGTGATTAACCACCTTAAAAGAAGGGGATTAAACCTAAAAGTCCTTAACAAAAGTTGCATCATAAGAGAGATATATGATTTTTTTAACAATTTTTAACAATTAACTTTTTTATTTTATTTACAACACGTATATCCACGAATTTGTTATTAAGTAGGCTGCTGTCAGTAATTTTTCCCATCTGTGAAGCTATTTCATCTGTTGTCACTACACTGTTGGTTTTCCTTAAATTGTTGTGATAATTTTGCTAAAGAAAGTAATCACGAATGGCTCATCGCACTAATAATCAATACGTCGACATGTTGTTAATTTATGGGGAAGCACACCAAAATTCTATCGCTGCAAGCCGATTGTACTATGAGCGGTTTCCTAACAGAGTAACGCCTATTCCACAAACATTTACTGCCCTAGTATCCGTGCAAGAGCAAATGGCGCACTTCAAGCACGTCAAGGACATGGTGGTGGACCTGGCCGACATCTACGAATTTTGGATGCCGAAGCAGAAGTATTAAACCTAGCTGAAGAAGATCCTTCTACTAGTACTCGAAGAATATCTCGCCAAGTAGGCGTCTCAAATCAAATTATCTACGTGAAGTAATAGGATCGCACATGAATTCTTATGAAGTTTAATAAAACCATTATGGCGATAATTTTCGGCAATTTTTTTCATATCCATATAATCTAATGAGTATCCTTAATTTTGAATCATGTGTAATACAAGCGCTGTAATCAAATACTTATTGCACTGACAATTTTTTCCATATCCATATATCCAATAAAAGATTTCTCAATTTTGAGTAACTTTTACAACATCCTCCAATCAGATGCCTATTACACTGACAATTGCCCTCCCATCTCAGTTTACAACAACTGGTAAAAAATACCTAATAAGTTTGTTTATTAATTTAATTTTAATTCATCCAAACATGGTTTGGGAGATTGTCCTAACAAACACTCCTCAGGCGGGTAGTATATGTCCTTTTAAAATTTATCTCCCTATTACAAACTCGTGCTGGTTGCCTTTTGAAAAGAACGTTCGTTGCAACGAACACTTGTATGACAGCTCGGGAAAGTTTACAGATATATGTCCGTCTAACTGTTTAAAATGGTACCTTCCCTTAAAAGTTTATCGTTACCAGTCAGATGACTACCATTTACAGGCAATTTAACGTATAATTGCACAAACTCTCTACTACTCCAATAATTTAAACTTTATGCTCTATTCGAATCGAATTCACATTTGCATACTTCGCCCTCTTCCATTTCGAAATATAAAGACGACTTGTATTTTTTTCATTCCTTTATGTCTATTCATTATATCACTAAACTACAAATCTTTAGTTATAGAAATTTATAAATGTTCATTATTTTCGTTGTGGCACATTAAATTTAATATACCGTTGTTAATTTTTTTCACACTAAATATGTTATATCGTTCTGGTTAATTATCATCAACGAAATTTTGGTACTTTAAGCCCACATGCAACAACTTTTAAAAGTCCAATAAGTTTTAAATAAATAATTTACACCATTTTATGTTGCGGTTATCCTTATCATAATGAACGACATAATAAAAATGAATGATACAAAACGTGTTGCGGTTGATTAATTATTGCATAGCCCTATTTTCTCTGAGCTATTTTTAAATTAATTGAAGTTTTATGATAAAATATACATGTAGTCGATTATTGTTCAATGGTAAACTTCCATTGTGGTTGTTTATTTCATTGTATGTAAAATGACAAATTGTGTAGGTATCAGATATGAACCATGTACCCTTAGGTAACGTCCTTGATATAATTGATTATTAATAATTTAATCTATGTTATTTCTAACAATATTTTTCATATTGAGTTACGACGTTTTTGATATCCTACATTGGAGTAAATCATGTGCTTTATTTAGATCAACTATTTTCGATTTATTTTACTGTGTTTATAGCTATATTATGTTACTTAATACATTTTTGTAGTTAGTTAGCAAAAGAACTTAGTTAAATAAATATATACACTAGCCAAAAAGGACGTTTAACTTAAAACTATTATTTACAGGCATAGCAACTGACGGTAATAATAAATTATGAAAGTATTGAATGTTAGTACTTTTTAATTGATGAATTTTCTAGAAATGGTAATAAACAGTCTGACGCTAGACTACATCAGTTTCAATTGATTTGAGATATTTTGCATTTTATTGCAATAATACCAAACTTACGAATTAACATAAATTTAAAAACAGTATTACTATATGGTAGGAGTTCGACTGATATTAAAGTAGGCGTAGGTTAGAATATAATACAGCAATATGCAACTCGCAGTTCTAACTGTACGTAGGTAGGTATGGTACTTTAAATTAAAGACATATTATGTCTTTAATTTAAAGTACCAACATTACTTGGCTTAGGTAAATTGTTAAAATACTTATAAACTGATTGCTTTCCGTCTTTCTACTACCATTTTATTACAGTTAGCATTAATTTTAATTAAGGTTCTGAAGTAGTGACGTTATCTACAATCATAAAATGTTTACATACCTACGCTGCAATTATGTAAAAAATACTACCACATTCACACCCTCCAATTTAAAATAAAGTACATTAAGAGTAAGAAAAAATAACATATTAATTTATTAGAAATCCACAAGAATTATAAACTTGTAATTTAAATATTCATATGAGAACAATTATTTTTAACTTATTTGCTATTTGTGATTTCGTTGATGCGGTACCCTAGTATATACTTATTTGTCTAATACTTGTGGTACATTACATTTCGTTTAAATATTGTGAGATAAAATGGATATATCTCTATAATATTTGAAAGTGAGATTTGAGGAATATTTGAAAAGAATATACTGACAATATTTGTAAAATATTATAGATTACCAAGTTGGAAATTGTTTCATTTCTACCGAGAGCTATATACAGGGTGATCATTTGAAAACGATCCACCCCCAATATCTCGGTGCACAAAGCTTTCTAAAGAAATCGCCGAGATACGTCAACAATATTAATGAGGGGGACATATTTTTACATAAAAGTTACATACCACGTTTTATCCCCCCACCCTCCAGAGCCTCCTTCTCAAAACTTTTAAATAGCAAGGGGGGTTATGTCATACCTGATTTGAAATCTATCGATTTTAATTTAAACGAACATCAACAATTATTATTGCCAAACACTTTGACAAGTAGTGACAATAAAAACATCCAGTGATGCATTATGACAACAGCCCGCTATGCGTTTTAAAAGCTCCCTTTTGTTTTAATAAACTTAAACACGTTTCCCTTAATATCTCAAAAACGAATCAACCGATTTTAAAAAACAAAACGTCAAAATGTAGGTAATCCAAAGGCCTTTCAAATGGGGTATCACATAACCCCCCTTGCCATTTAAAATTTTTGAGGGGGAGGCTCTGGAGGGTGGGGGGATAAAACGTGTTATGTAACTTTTATGTAAAAATATGTCCCCCTCATTAATATTGGTGACGTGTCTCGGCAATTTCTTTAGAAAGCTTTCTGCACCGAGATATTGGGGGTGGATCGTTTTCAAATGATCATCCTGTATAAAAGATAGCTAATGCTCGAGATACTATATTGGATCTTTGTATAATTTACCATTTCCACATGATTTTTTAAATATTGAGTAGCCTCAAAGTGCAGTTGTCAAACTGAAAAAAAACCAATGACATCTGGTTTATATAACGTTTATTTTATTATTTATCTACTTTCATACAGTAACAGTCAACATTACAAAACAAAAACAGGTTTCGTACTAGACCTTATTACGACACTAGTGTCGTTATAGATTTCATTACGACACTAGTGTCGTAATGGGTTGTGACTTTCAGATTGACGTTTAAGGAGTGCTACTAATTGCGTGTATTTGCCAATGTCCAAGTTCTTCATCATATTAATAGTGGCCCTTAACATAGAATAATGTGTCCACTTCCCAGCGAAATACGCGAGAAAAACCTTTTCTGTCAAATTTTGTAATTTATTTTTCTTACACCAATCTTCAAACTTCTGATATTCTAATTCGTATTTTGCTTTAGATTTTGTTGGTATAAGGGTCGAAATTGCCGCGTTTGCTGCTATTTCAATATCGGATAGCTCTGAATCACTCGTTTTTATACTTATTTTCAAAGCTTATTTTAATAAAAACCGATAGTAATTTTTCTAAATAACGGTAACTAACACAAAATAAACAAACTTCATTTCGGTGTAACTTAAATCAGCCTACTCTTGTTTGAACAAATATAGAAAATGTCATAAAAATAATTAATATTATATTTTATGAAAGTAGATAAAACGTTGTACAATAATTCTTATCGTAACTGTCATATTACGATATGTCCTATCGGCCTCGTTAGACAAGTTTCCCTCTCATATCGTAATATGATACGTTACGATACTCATATCGTAAATAAGTATCTATTATCTACGTAATTTTCCATTATCAGTATTTACCTCGGTTGAGAAATATAATTTTCCATTAGAGAAAATGAGTAAATAATTGCGACTTCTCAGGTTAATAGTGAAAAATACCTACTATTTTTATTATACCTTGCTAAACAAACAAGAAGCATGCGTGTTTTAAAGATTGCTATACAACTACGACTTGCACATAACACGTTTTTAACCCTAATTCTATAGGTACTATTTATTTATTGCTGGTGATATCATCGGAAAAATATAATACAAAACAAAAAGATACAATTATCCTTGAAAAATGTGTTCCATGACTAGCGGATAATTACTAGGTACCTAAATTAATTTACTTGAATTACAAAATAATTATTTTTTCAAATATGTAGGTTATACAGTGTTTCATGAAATTACGTATTTTGGTTAGAATTTAGATGTATTTTCACGAAGAAAGTTTATTAACCATTTTAAGGCTTAACGAGGTTTAGTAAGCGGTGTTCATGACCTAAAGCATTCTAATAAGAATAACCAACAAGTATGCTGCGTAACCGTAAGATAAAAAATTATTTCTTGTCTAACTACTTTCATACAGTGTATGTCAGTCCAAATTTTCAAAATTTAATTATCTATAGGTAATTGGAAATCGTTTAACACGTTTTTTAGGAAATTAATAAGGATGTTGTGGTACAGTAGACCTACTTACATCTATGATTATAAAAATTAGTAACCATTTTTATGGTAGCTTTGTTTTTGCTAGATAAAAATAATTATATATATATATATATTAGTGTCCACACTTAAAAAATCGAACAACAAATTACGTCATCTTCCCATCTTATTTACTTTTATGTAATTTTAATCGTGTTTCCCGTAGTTACCAAAAAATCAAATTGTTTTATAAAACTAAATCAATATGTACTATTTACATCAATTATTGTACATCAATTAAAAAATATTTCTTGGAAAGATATCTGCAGCATTCCTTAACCGCATTAACAACCAAAGTTGGTTCTGAAGTAACATATTATACGAATATACGTTGCAACATTCTACCGGACGTTATAGGAATCCATGAAAATCATTTGCAGGTTACTATTATGGCAGTGACCAATATATTTTTAATCGGTTTGACGGAAGTAATTATTTTTTGACTAGTTTTAAAACCAAACATCATATCCCTTAGATAATAATTATGCAATGTGTTCTATTTTCACAATGTTGTTGTAGTTGCACAATAATTAGTAATAATCATGATGTTGCACCTGCTTCCTCCATTTTGGAAAACTATAATTTATTACTGAAGGCCACCTTGATGTTATTAAAATGTATAATAATATAAATAATAAACTCCAGGTTTTATTATAGGCGGGTACATATTTTTTGGTGTTTGCTTATCGAGCCGCTATATGTTTATAATTGTCTATAATGTAATATGACTACAGCTACACACGTGGGACTGAGGAGTGCCTCTTCATTGTTAGTTTCTTCTTTCCAGTCAATTCGTTATTTGTGTTCGACATATTTCCACTGAGTTCAGCACTACTTTGCCTCGGTTTTCTGCTGTACCTA
The DNA here is from genome assembly GCA_963082805.1 of Hemicrepidius hirtus. Lineage (NCBI taxonomy): Eukaryota > Metazoa > Arthropoda > Insecta > Coleoptera > Elateridae > Hemicrepidius > Hemicrepidius hirtus. The sequence continues at coordinate 10,586,642 of OY720165.1, forward strand.
TAGGTCTATTATTTGATCACTTCTACCCCTCCTCGTCTTACTAATTTTCCGGAATTTTTCTAAACAAGTTTCATCTCGTCGTGGTCAAAGTATGTTTACAGTTGTTTAGTATATTGTTTGATGACTGTTGCGGTTCTTTAACTTTGGTGGTGCGTTGGTAACACGATTCCTTTAAGTAAAAATTGTTTCAAGTTTACGTACTGTAGAGCGCACTATAGGATCTCGATTGCGATACCGAAAATTAAATAAATCACAGACTTCATGTTGCGTACGCTGCCTGTCTCCGTAACCTCGCATAATTAAAATGTCTATTTTTTGCTTTTCCGTTAAGAAACGAACCATTTTCTACTAGATCAGTTACAATAACACTAATAAAAAAATGTTTAGAACTGTCAACAAACAGACATCCGCCATTGTTACAACCATTTCGTTCAAATAAGTCTGCAAAAATGATTATGACTAATACGATTTATCATTTTCAGTTTTTCAAATTAGAAATACTTATATCCCGGTAACTATTGAATTCCTACCACACAAAGTATATATTGCCATATGCGGAATTATAAAGAGAATCCGAATTTATGAAACTCGGGGTATCTTTTTAAAACATTATAACACTAACAATTTTTTTACAGCATAAGTAAGTCTTAATATTATGAAATTAAACATTGAACATCAATTTAGGCTATGCTACTATAATATTCACAACTTTAGAAAAACACCTATTCTTAAACCATTAATTACACATAAATTTCATGGAAAAAATTAATTAGTCTTCTCGATTTAACACGCAAACTTTTGAAGGACAAACTACAAAAAATTAAATGTTACAGCAATGCAGTTCCACTAATCAATCACGCAAATTGGCTTGTAGAAGAATGCAAATTGCACAAAATTTACATAGCTACCTAGCTTGTTGTTACGAACATTGTTGATTTACCGCGATTGCCATTCATAAATGTAAAAAATACAGTCGCTATTTAAACTAAAGTAACGAGCTTCTTAACATATTAATCACATTAATTGCACAACGAGAAAAGTAAATGTAGATTATAACGTTAAACATTACTTATTGCTATTTTGAAGTCATAATAAATAAATGTTTACTGAAAACGTTCGCATCGTCATCATTAGTAACTCACAGTATATTTAAAAGTATTTGATTTAAGTAGTACTACCTACTATCTGTAAACTTTGCCGAATTTTGTTAGCAGCGTAACACAAAGTCAATGTCACATGCGGTGTAATTTTAAATAAATAAACGAGGAAAAAAAAAGAAAGTTTCAATTATCAATGTCAGAGTTGCATGTTGATTAAATCAGTTCTTTTTTAGCGTAGATTTAAAACTTGTCCCCGACTTAATCATTCACTTTCCAAAGAGAGAAGTTGATTGCTTTATGGGAATTATCGAAGCACGAAGAATGTGATTTCATAACCATTATTGTTGCAATTGAGTTTAAACAAAGGAAAATATTTCAAGTTATATATAATCTACCGTTTTGGAAATTTAATGCAAATTTAATTAGAATATTTTTATTGCCTTCCTCAAAATTAAAACTCCAATTAGGGGTTGCTAAACTATTTCTTATACTTACACATAATGCATATTATAATTTATCACAGAATTTAATTATTTTCAACATTAGAATAGGTTACTGTATTTTATCGTTTTATTCATACCATTACAATTCTTGTGGCTTAAACGGCGACCCTGAATCTAGATATAGATTGGTTCCATAGGTTCTAATGCAATTTATTCCCCTATGTTCGTTCCACTTTGAAAGTATCCACTCGGTATTAATATCAGGGTGGATGACAAAATCCGCCCCGAGCTATACAGCTTTTAATTGAGATCGGATTGTTACGGTCGACATGACAATCGAAATGGGTCATTAAATACTACGTTTTGATGTAGTTAGAACATTTTCAGGGCCTACTAGATTTTAGCTGCGATAGTCAACTTTTCATTTTTAAATGGGCGCCTATGTATATTTTTTGTAATTCTGAATAAGAGTTTTTTTCTGAGTTCAACGATGTATAATAAGTCACCTTACCATCACCAAAAAGTAGTAAAAAAAATTGTTTAAAATTACTCTCGTGACTACCAATTTCGCAATTCGTTTTCAATAGTAGGCTTTGACTAACAAAATATTGACAACTGTCAAGCAATTTTCTAATGAAATTTTAATATACACTGTCAGTACCAGTACGTTTACTGTGATATAGTGAACTCTTAAATTAAAATTAGTTAGGACGAAACTGTTTAATGAAGAAGTAGACATGTTGCAAGTATATTTTGAAAACCAAAAAAATTCTGCTGTTGCTCTATACAAGCTTATAGGGAACGTTACCCTGACCGGCAGCATTTTTCAAGAAGAAAGTTTAGTTTGTTGGAGACGAATCTGCGGCAACGTGGTTCTTTTAATAAAAATAAGAATTTGAACCCCTGTGACTTTTTTTTATGGGGTTACTTAAAAGATAAAGGCTACAGAACACCACCAAATTCTTTGGAAATTTTAATCAATCGCATTTCAAACGCATGTCGCGATATTCCTCCAAACATGTTACTTAATGCTGCAATGGGTGTTAGGGGAAGAGCTACAGTATGCATAGACAATAATGGAGGCCCATTTGAGTATTTAAGAAATTAAATTTAGTAGTTTAATTTTAAAATGTTAATGTGTTTATTGTTTTTCTCTATATCTTTTTTTTTGTAATTTAATATAACATGTTCTTGTTCTTGTTCTTGTCGTATGAAACATGTTTTTCTTGTGTATTTTGAAGTTAAGCATTAACTACGAAATATTCTGTACTACTTCAAGGTGCAGTGCTAAAGGTTTCGTCAAGTAGTTAACGTTAGCAGTTGTCAATATTTTGTTAGTCAAAGCCTACTATTGAAAACGAATTGCGAAATTGGTAGTCACGAGAGTAATTTTAAACAATTTTTTTTACTACTTTTTGGTGATGGTAAGGTGACTTATTATACATCGTTGAACTCAGAAAAAAACGCTTATTCAGAATTACAAAAAATATACATAGGCGCCCATTTAAAAATGAAAAGTTGACTATCGCAGCTAAAATCTAGTAGGCCCTGAAAATGTTCTAACTACATCAAAACGTAGTATTTAATGACCCATTTCGATTGCCATGTCGACCGTAACAATCCGATCTCAATTAAAAGCTGTATAGCTCGGGGCGGATTTTGTCATCCACCCTGTATATATTTCATGCAATGCTGGATTTTCCCTTTTAGATGCCTTATGTCCCTAGCTGCTGGAACAAACCACTGGCTTGATTCTGTAACAGGGTGGTGGCTTTTCCAGTGGTTGTTCACACGCGGTTTAGTATTTTGTATTAGTTTATTAATGCAATCCTATACTAATATCGTCTGAACACGAAAAAAATAATTAATAATATTTCGATATACTTCGATATACTGGATGAAGTGCTGGTGACATTCCAAAATCACTCATGTGATGTTTTCACTCCACCTTAATATTTTTGACTTAGAAATTTATTCAGTGGCGTAGCTACACTAAATGGCACCGGGTAGCAGGCTGAAACATGGCGCCCAATCAATGTCTCATTCATAGTAAGTGAATAATCGAAAAAAATTCCAGAGTGGCTTATTTAAACACAATATAAGAGCATCTGGCAAGTTTTGCGGTTAAATTAATATATCGTAAGATTATCAAATTTTTTACAATTAATAGTTATTTTTTATACAAGACGATAAAATTATATTTTATCGACAAGCGAAAAGTGTTAACTCACGAGCGATGAAATCGCGAGTGAATTAATTTTCGCGAGTCGATAATTAAATTTTATCGTCGTGTATAAAATTCTATTTTTTTCTATAGCAGATGTTAAAAAAATAAGAAAAATTTGTAAAAAAAAACAATTTAAAATTAGATTATATTAAACCCGAAAATCTCAGTACCAAAGGTTTCCATTCGGTTTCCATGGAGTTTCCAGAAAATTAAAGTACTTTATCTATCCTTGCGGTTAAGACAGAGATTAGACTGAGCGATCAGCGTCGGTCGTCCGCGAACAGTCACCGTCAACCAAATTTCCAACACAAGTATTCTTATGGGCAAAGTTACATTGATCGGTCGTTCACGAACGGCCTCGATCGCTATGCAACGAACAGTTTGAAATTAGAATCAGTTCTAAATTTTGATCAGTCACGAACGTTCAAAAGTAACGTAACCTAACTTTTTAAAAGTACCCTTGTTTTTTCTACCAATAACAGTAAAGAACGGTCACCATTTGTTCCTTTTCACTTGAACTGGACATTTTTTAATGAATTTAAAAGAAAAAAAATTATTTTCCTAGTCTTCAGTGCAATGACCACAAACAATTTTTTTACCGCCACCGATCGCTACCGGTCGCTCAGTCTAATGTTACATTTTTAGAACGTTGCTAACCGATACTGAACGATCGAAGACGTTCGCGGACGACCGACGCTGATCGCTCAGTCTAATCTCTGTCTTAAGTGTTACTTTATCTACCCTTGCGGGTAAAGTAATACTTGATCAACTATTTTTAGTCGAACAAAGCACACTTTAACATCTGCTATAGAAAAAAAATTATTATTATTTCTATAGGTATACTAATTTAGTATTTGGAAATTTCCACTTTTACGGGCGACATGAAGGTCAACTGTATCAAAAATAGTTGGCCTCTGCGAAATTGCTCTCATGACATTTATTTTATTATTTAATTCCGAGTTTAATTCCGTGTCCATGCGGGCACGATTGTCGAACAGCACATTGAACGCCCGGTTGTATTACTATTTTGTTGCAATTGCTATTGACAGTACCTATGTGTACTGACCTGTTATAATAATTAAAAGCTTATCTGGAAGGAAAGGAGTCATCATTTCTTCAACGAAATTTTAGAATCAAAAACCCCGCCGCGCCGTTTCAAGTACCTTGTTGCAGTTTGTTCTTTTTTGCCAACGAGCGAAAAACTGAAAATGTGGAAATTCTTAAATTTAAAATATCTCGTTTGATAGTGAAAATAGAAAATTAATGTTAAGTAAATAATTTATTGCAGCCCTATATTGAAGTCCCTATTAGAAAAACATATTTTCGCGATTGTATTTTGTTTTATTTATAAGTTATAACACAAACTTGTATTTTTTAAATGTTTTGTTTTACCACCTTTAAATTCCTTGTTTTTTTCTCTTTTCGAAAATATAAATAATTTTAAATTTAGGCAAAGATATTGAAGAAAAACGCTACTCGATACTCGGTATTTTATGCAAAAATTGTTTAAAACATTAAAAGCAAATACCAACAAAGTATTAACTGGCGACGAATGGTCACCCGATTCGTTTAATCGATTAATGACCGCTCAATCGTCTCCCGTCCAGGGGCTCAATTGTCTCCCAATGTTGGTATAAGAATTATAGTTAACCGGATTATTGATAAGGGTTCCACGACAATTCCTCGCGGGCAATTTAGCGAACGACAATTCACCGCTTCCAATTACGCGCCAGACAAATTCTCGCTCCGACAATTTGTCGCGCGCGACAATTTACCGCCTAAGATAAATATTGATCAAAACTAATTCAGTTTTAAGGTATTACAATCTTAAAACAAGGTCTTATTTGACATTTGCTGGTTTTATTCAATATAATAGCCCCGGTAGTGTAGCGCCTAGCACGCTAGGCCCCTACTCAGCGGGCCGGGTTTCGATTCCCGGTGCCGGCAACTTCTGGCCAAGGTTTTCTGCAGTTTTCCTTGGCTGTAACATAAATATGAGAGTTGTGCTATTCCATCTCTAAGTCGGCTGCAGACGCAAGCGGGCCCGCATAATAATTAATAATAGCCCCTTCCTCCCTCCCACACAAGCTTGCGCTTATGGGGCCTGGCAACAGGTGACGGGTAGTGTAGAGATTATTATTATTATTATTATTATTATTATAATGGAAAATTACATAACTATTATTACAACAATAAATAATAATTCATGTTTTAAATTTGCAGATTAAAATTATGAGCTATACCCCGAAGGGAATCACTTTAACAAATTTCCACAGATTAGGATGGGCACCATTGATCATAGATGAAAAACTATTGTGCCACCCTTCAACTGAATTGTTGGTGCGCGGAATATTCTGTATAGTCACGTCGGTCGTCGTAGCAATTCCATATATTTCCAGCAAATAATGGGGGACGCCTTCGTCCTCTTCTGTCTGCCCGGCCTATCCATGTGTCTTCATAGTAATTTAGCAGCGGCATTAGTAGGTCCTCATTCGGAGTATAAAATGCGCTATCAAGCAACGTTTCATACACCTCAATGACATCGTTCTCAGGCACGAACGCAAGAGCTGCCAGAAGTCGCAATTGTAAGGCAAAATCAGGATTTTGTGTATATTGAACTTGCAGCCCAATGTTTATTACTAAAATATTTAGGCGAGGATTTGTCGCAAGCGAGGAATTGTAGCACGCGCTAAATTGTACCGCGAGGAATTGTCGTGCGCTAAACTGTCGGCGAGGAATTGTCGGGATACGATTGATAAGATACACTAAGAATTCAAATTAAGTTAAATATTTTTTGTATCTATCCTAGAATATGTGAAAGCAGGGGTGGTTTATCTGTAACCAATAAAAACTATTTTACGGAACCGTACTTTGATTGTAAAAACATGAACTTGTTAGTTGCAAATTGTCATCTTCTCTTCACCAACAAGAAGTATTTCTGTTCTGCTGTGTGACTTCTGTAGAAGTAATGAAGAGTGAAAAAGCTACGGAATTACTAGTGATAGATGGGTAAGATGGGTTCAAGTTTTCCTTCAAGAGTTGCGTCAATAGGAAAACGAAATGAACGCATTTAGTACTAGTAATGTTCTCTAATATACGTTTTATGTCGAATTTAAAGGAAGTCTACATGGATATAACCAAGGTACTTTGGATGGAACTTTCCAATATTGTGCAAAATGTGTTTTACAAACGTTCAGTATTCATGGGGAAAAAACGACCACTATGTACAGTTAGTGTTTTTCTTACTATACCCGATAAAACAACAAATACCGACAATTCGGCCATATCATGGGAGACAATCGCACCCTGTGATTTTTAGTCATCGGATTATACGCTGATAACGGGAGACAATTTCACCCCACCAGATTACCACAACGTAACAGAGATTAATAATGGTGCAGACTGTTTAGATAAGCCTCCAACGTATTCATACAGTTACTAATTTAATTTGCAATGAATCATTTTATTGTGCACATTCGAATAAATTATAAGTATCGCGGGGGAACTAAACTCTTACTCCGATAAGATGTAAATAAAACAATTTATTTCTTAGGAGGATGGTGGAATGTTAATTGTTTTTATTTAATTATTTTATATATTTAATTCTTATTTTAATTATCAACTAATGACTCCCGGAAAAAACTTTATGGAAGCGCGTATACTTTTCATATCAAAGATGGTGACAAATCAGGCAAGTTTCCTTTTGATTATCTCCCATTAAGTTATTACCAACGCCAGAAGCAATATTTATTTAGGGTGCTGACAGAATATCTGATGGTATTCAACAATCTATTAACTATATTAATTTATGGTATTTATTATAAGTAGTAGTATCGAACATGACGGCAAACCGCAGATTTGTCAACAGGTTAATTTCAGAAAGCAAATGGCAATACCACCAAATCAACCAACACAGGTGTGTCTGTGTGCTCTGGTAATAATTAATTTGCATACAATATAAAACTATTTTAAACAGGTGTTTCTATATAACAGTTTTTTGTGTAAATTAATCATTAGATTATCTCCTGTAGTTTTAGGTCTAGGAAATTTAAATACAAGACGTACAGTCAGCGACAAATGTTTTCACCAGTCTTGTACCACTGTAACCCGCTTTACTGAGAAATATAAGACATTTCTATATTTCATTTCATCTTGTTAACAGTGTTACCAAGATACCTATATAAAACAATAAGAACGACGTTATGATACCTCTTATATTTCTCAGAAAAACGTGTTCTGTGGTATCATACTGGTGAAAACATTTGTCGCTGACTGTACATTGTTTAATCGATCAGATTTGGTATGACTTTGCTCGACTTGATTTTAGAAATACATGTCACCTGTAACCTTGAACATTTTCTACGTTGTTTTCTGCTATAAATCCAATTTAACATTACTATTTGATTTAAGAACTAATATCTAACGTGGTAATATTTAATAGAAGGAACAGTAAACCAATTTAATGTTCATGGTTGCGGATTTTCATTATTCGTTATCACATTTTTCAATCAAACAGAATCGTAAAACCAAAAGTTTGTTGATTTTTAATCTTAAATTTTCATTGATTTTTAAATTTTAAAGAACACTAATGCATGTGTTATACTTTACTTCTATTGACAGGAGGTTAAACTAAAAACATTTAAGGGGCAGATTTAAATATTAATTGTAAATACTTTTCATTCGAAGAATTCGATGACCTTCTGAATGATATTTCTGGCTTCAGAATGACAGAATGAATTATCTTCGATTTAACATTCATACTTAACAGATTTTAAACGTCAAGATAATCTGACAAACACTGAAATTATTAAAATTTCAAATGTCAATTAAATTTTTTCAGTGAATGTACTTTTGAGTAGGATTGTTTGCTATTGGTTGACGTATTGTCGCGGTTTGTCGTTTAAAATTAAGTTGACATAATATTTTCCGGGGTATTTGTAAGCTTAGTGGAGCTGTACTTACTTTACATATAGGTAGCTACTTAAGTTTCTTATTTTATTTCTAGTTTACATAATTCCTTACATAAACTTAGGTTTTCAAATTCTACTTAACGAATTAATCTGTTTAATATGATCAGGTAAGCTGCTAGTATACTCTTTAAACTTCGGAAAAATAGCATTCTGCGCCATTTTAGGTACTGTTTTTATGATATATAATATATTCTAGAAAGAAGTCTGTATTGTGCATAGTATCATAACAATGTACTTACAGTGATTAAAGTTTATCAGCAACTCATTCAGATATCTTGGCATTACCCTGAGTCATATTTTATGTAGAAAAATAAATTTTGAACAGTTAACCAATTTTCCTAACATTGATTGAATTTTGGTGAATCTATTATCACTCGCACCAGTCTGTTCTACAATTTCTGTAGTCTACTTAACTCATTTTGCCATGTAAACAGTATGTACCCCATATACAAAGTACAGTAAAACGATTGTGTTGTACACTATCTTTCTATATATACTGGTATTGATAAATAACTACTACATCTATTATGAACCCCTACCTTTCTTGCAATTTTCTTTCAAATACAATGAATGTGCTCTTTAAAATTCAATTGCCTATCTACCATGAGACCCAAATACTTAAAAACTATTTACTAATTCTATCTTAACATGATTAAGCGCTAATTTTGCAGCCAGTTAGTTTTTGTTGCTACCACCATTCCATTGGTCAAGTCAGTCTGCTCTCTTGAGATTCAAAAATGCCACGTAAACTATAATGTTTCGATCAACTGCACTACAAAAACCCTTCGCTAAAACCGGACTGGAATGTTGTCAAGATCTTATTTTCCTTTATGTATTTTACAAGTTGAAGATAGACTCCTCTCTACTCTTTCCAACTTCGTTCCCATTGCTGGAAGCCTGTTTATCGGCGTAAACCTAAACCACGAATAGGAATGATAAAGGATGCATAGCATTAAAACACGAACTTATATTTAAAATGTACTGTTATGTGCGGCCTCGTTCCTAAAAATGACTCTACCATGATGTGCACCTTTTAGGAATTTTGGCTTATAAAGTTCATGTCCACGATATCTAGTAAGATATTTGATAAATACTAAGAACACAAACCCCTACCACCAAAATATTTAAGTAAAATCTAAATACGTATTTCGGCAGTTAAGCTACCATCCTCAGTAGGAAAACTACTAATACTAATGACGTCATTAGACTTCCATTGTTTCTTTTCCTTTCCTCACACCGTAGTTACTTTAGATAGTTTAAGTTTAATAGGTTTCCTACAGAGGATGTTAGCTTAGCTGCCGAAATACGTATTTAGGTTTTACTTAAATATTTTTGTGGTATGGGTTCGTGTTCCTAGTATTGATACTTAAAACCACCGTCTCGGCGTCTCCAATCATTTCAAGATATTTGATGTAAACTCAGATATGACAGATCTGAAAAGTGTGGTTAATCGGAAATTTTAGTAGCCCCATCCAGAGGTTCCGTGGTTTTGTGGCGATGACAAAACCGTCAAGAATATTCGTTTGGGTTACGACTGGGTAATTTAGTTTATTTTTACTTGTATACCTTAATATAATAGGATTTCAGTAAGTATTATTAAAAACAATCATAATATGAAAATGGTTTTATTATTTTGAATTCCCCGCTACGGGAAAGGGCACATTATGGCGGTTCGTTTAAATATAAGTTCGTGAGTCGGGTCGTTAAATAAATAACTCCACCCTGGAGGTCGCCGTAATGTGCACATTTTATGAAATTTTGTGCAGTTCCTACATCCCATCTAGTAACTATTTGACGTGAATTCAAATGTGACAGAATTAAAACCTTAAAACTATACTTATTAGAGTAAGTATTATTAAAAATAATTAATATGGATTTGGCATATTTTATTTTGAATTTGCCGCCACGCCACAGTGCACATCATGCCGACCCCCCAGGGAGGATTAATTTTTTGAACACTAATGGCCATTATTTTAAATATAAATTCGTGGTCTAGCTCTAATTGTATTTCTTATTTTCCTTATCGGCAAGTAGAAATTTTCAAAGAGCTTGGTACAACACCAACTGCAAAAGGAACTGTTTACAGGATAATGATCATCTTAAATGTTATACTGTTTCAAAACGCATACAAACCTGGTTGCTTATAAAAAAAGAAAATAAATATGCTGCACACTTGCAGTTGTATTATATTATATTCTTAATTGCCACGCTGATTGTATTAGTTAGTGGCTGTTGATTAATTAGAAATGGATTTACACACAAGCACAGTATAGTGAATAGCCCTGAGCTCTAAGTATATTAATTAAGTAATTAAATATAATAATTCATGATATCTAGTTATTCGTTCTTTGTTGTGGTTTCACGTTATCTAACACGGGAAAATCCGAATTATAGATTATATATTGAACTGTATTATTTCCCATTGTTTATTTATTGAAAATTATTGAATACACTTGATCTAGTGGTCTATAATTATTTAGCTTAATTAATGACATTCGTCATATTGACTTGTTTTCCATTATATCACTTATATATTATAGACCAATAATATTTAAGATTTTTTTAAAAATTAACCAATCACGGCGGGAATTCTCGGATATATCTTCTTGGTCTATCCGTATATTCGATTTGGTGCTGTGGCTTCCTATTGGCTGTGGTATCTGTAGCAACCGTAAATAACAATAATTCACTTTTTTAATAAATTATTTTTTTGTTTGAGTTTGAGAATAAGTTAATACAAAATTAACTTAAAAATTCGTGATATAACCGTGACAAATATCATTCGATCACTTCCGTATATTCTAAATACTTTTCTCTCTTTCTATTCTTAATTGATGTTGCCATTGGGAAATATCCCTCGAACAAAGTTCTCGGGAAATTTCCATGGCAACATCAATTTCGAATAGAAATCGCGAAAAGTATATTCGAATATACGAAAGCGCTCTTATGATATTACTACTGAGTATTTTATATTTTTTATTTACACGATAAAGCTGGGTTTTTATACAAACGTTCAACAAAAATTTTGAAACAGGTTGGGTATGGAATGTCTTTACTTAAGCCACACCATTGGTTTTTTTTCTTGCCTAATAATAAATTATGATCTTGACATCTAAAGTCAGTTTTAGTCGAAACAAGTAAAGACGCACTAACTATATTTCATAGCCAACTCCTATCAAAAGTATTGTACAGCCGAAACAAATAAAAAACGACTATATAGGGTGAGTCCGAAATAGCCATTTCCTCTGGTGTAGTTGAAGGGGACCGTTACTGCAGTCTGGGAAATATGTTGATGATTATTATATAAACAGAGTTGTAAGGGGGTAAACTTAAGAACTCAACCTCTTATTTTTATTAATTTTGAAAGCTGATATCATTTCCATATAAAGCATTGTCACCCTATAAAGATGTGTGTAAAATCGAATGCTCACAGCGTCTAATTTACTCATAATTTTAATTTTGAAAATCAAAATTTCTTCGTCATGGTCTCTGAAAATGCATTTGACAACGATGCGGTGATAGCGGATGATACAGAAGCAGTGAACAATGTACTACTTGTTGCAAACAGGTTTACCAGCCATTGGTGTATTCATGTTGTCATATTTAACAATTTTGTTGTTATATAAGGTTCAACAAGAGTTAATGAAAGGTTTTCAAGCAACCTCTGTCGAATATGATGAGATTGAAGTCCTCTAATAAGAGAGTCATACAATCATCTCTATTTAACTGTGCTGTTACAGCCTTCAATTTAGGTACAATCCCGAGCAAGAACTTTTAACGCATCTAAATACTGGTCAACGGATTCTCCAGATTCCTAGCAACGACGAGCAAGTGTGTCTATGTCGAGCAAATACTTCAAAGACAGCTTTTATATAAACATTTCTTAGGTCTCGTTGTACGAAAGTATTTAAACGCCAGTTCAGTTGAACCACGATCAATTGTCATGAATACGATTGTTCTATAACAATTCTGTACATGCCAATATTGATCGTGGTTCAGTGGAACTGGCAGTCAAATACTTTCGTACAACCGGCCCTTAGTATACTGATAGCATCATTAAAATAGCTTCACTTACACGTTCGTACACTAGAGAAACAAAGTTTATTAAGAGTCTTAACTTTTCTACTTCTACGATTTGTACCAAAATAAATTTAATTTGTCACCTGTCGAGCATAAGTATGGGCATTATTTTAAAAATTGTAATAAATTATACATAAAATATACTACCAGTTTATATATTTATTATAATTTCCAAATGAAAGGGATTGGGGTTCTTTTTGTTATACTATGTATACTGATATTTTATGTTTGATTTGGCGAATATCTAAAACATTATGTAAATCACTCACTGGACTAATCGACAGTTTACCAAATACTGACAAATTAAATTACTGAACCTCAATTAATTTGTTTACACTGATTAATCACATATTTTCTGTTTGTTACAGATGGAGAGGAAGCGTATACAAATTAGTATGGAGGGAATTAGTAGCATATTTATTTCTATATTATTCGATAAATTTTGTATATAGATTTGCACTAACTACTGATGAACAAAAAAAGTAAGTATTAACGTAAATATAGCTATTTTTGTCGTTATGATCGTAGATTTTTTAGTTAGACAGTTCGATTAAACATGAAAAAAGGCAATGTTTAAAAATACGAGTAATTTCAGTTGCTAAACATACTTTTATTATATGTAATTTATTATATTGCTGAAGGTTTACATTTACATATTTAACTATAATACGCACTTATTAACCTTGACTTTGGAATTGAAACGATTGCTGAAATTACCTGCGACGATGTATTCTTAAAAGCAATTTTGTTTTCATTTTTAGTTGTATATGTTTCGATTGTTTAACTACATAGACTTGAAGAACAGAAAGAGCTACCTACTACAAAAAAGTTAAAAATAACAGCAGGTTTAAGATTTTTCAGATTTTGATTTTTGAAAGAAATGTTAAACCAAATTGAACCAATTGAAAGCAAATCTGAAAATTCCCAAGTTGGAAAGCGTTTAAACTATTCCCGTAAAAAAGAAATAACTCCTTCTGTACCTGATACATTGGGTAAAAACAGAAGTAAAAGCATAGGTGTAGTTGGATGCCTATGGCCACACATCGTATAATGAAAAATATTCGAAAATAAAGATCAGAGGCTTACAGCATGTGGAATTTAACAAATATTGGGATAATCTCAAATGCGCTACAAAGTAAAAGGTTTTGATTTAATATCAATAGAATCGAAACAAACAAGACAAATAACGCTGTTAGTGAACACGCCCTGAAAAGCAGCTATAATAATATAATAATTTTGCATCAAGTTTTGGAATTGCCCATAGTAGAGTAGTTATCGAAAATATACAAATACAACGTAATACGTATAATGACAGAGGTGTATCATCACCATTTCTTCTTAAAATATATTTTAAAAAGTATTTAAAAAAGCATACATAGTACATAATATAGGAATATCGACTTAACAGTAAAATGTCGATAATAATACACTAATATTTTTAGATACTTTGGAGGCTACAAATTGATAATAACAACGCATCATTAAATTGTCTCATTTGCGCCACTTAAATTTTTATTTTAGGTAAATACTGACATTTGCGCCACATACAACACAAGTATCTTAATTGCTTCGCACTGCAATATAATAACCAGTCATTAAACAAGATCTAGACTGACAAGGTATAACTTAATTTGAGACCAAACGATTAGGTAATGCCTCAATTTCCTATTTTGTCACCATAAAAAAAAATTTGTGTTTATGTCCTTTTATTGTTAAAAAAATTTGTTAATTGGCTGCTTGTTCCATATCAATTATTTAATCTTAGGATAGTTTATTCCAATATTGTATCATGCTCTTGAGGGCTTGGCAACAGAGGAGCCTCAGACATCCTCATCTCTAAAACAATTATTTAGTCAATTTGTCAAGTCTTTAAGGCCATTTTCAGAATTCTCGACTTTACATCAAAAACAAAAGGTTGTTTCATATAGATAAAATCAACCGAATATTCGAATACACTGTACTAAATAATTTCAAATAATATGCCATTGGACCGGAGTTTATTAGAATTTTTGTTTTGATCTGCACTAACACCCTTCAAAGTGTGTAAAGCGTTTTTATTAATTTATTAAAAATTATAAATTTATTTAAATAATCCATATATTATAAATAGCACGAAAAATTACTGCTTGTCGCTGGCTGTACGCTTCGCACATAATCAGCTAGTGTATAATTACTATCGTTAATGTACCGATCTTGCTTGATTGTTTACTATATTGCAGTACGAAGCGATGTTGTATTCCGCCGATTCAGAGCAAAGTTCCATCTTGCTAAAAGTATTATAATATCATTTATTGTACATGCACTCTTTAGAAAAGGTAGTTGGATTTAATCCACGTCCCCTATTTGCAGGTAGTAAGTCTTGTACGCACATGTTGCAAAGGTACCTTATATTCTTCTTCTTCTCCCCTTTCTTTTTTACACAAGAGTCCTACATGATGAATGGTTGCTACATTCTACATATTTAAGTTATTATTGTTGGTTGCTATACAAATTATCTCACGCCATCTTCCCCTGTTGTCAACTTCGTAAGGTGCCATTTGTTGCTTCTTTAACTTGATTTGTTCAGCGGTTCTGAAATCGACCCTTTGCTTCAGCTCCTTTGGATTTTTGGTCTGTTGATCAACGATTATGACCTTTCTGTTATCATGATTACCTAATATTTAAATTCTCGAAACAAATTTATGAAACCCGTAGCTTATGTATTCGAAAATAGTGAATAAGGCAGTCCAATGTCATTTGGTTACGTCATCCAACTTCGTATAGGCCAATCAGCGCCCTTCACAAACATCACGTGATACGTCAGACACTGCCTTATTGTTTTTATTGTTATTCTCTCCATTCGTTCTGTGAGCTCTTTATCTAAGTTTGCCAACAAGAAGATATCATAGATATTTGTTTATTTCATTCCACACGAAGTACTATATAATTCTGTCCGAAGTTTTGCGATGATCCATAAAGCATATGAAGACGGGTTTGTTGATTTTCCTAGCGTTTTCGTTTAGCTATTTGGCGTATGTTAAGAATGTTCTTTCTTGCGGCGTTTTCTTTTACAAAGCCGGCTTCTTCTGCAAGAATTTGCGATGATAAGTAAATTTTTCGGCACATGCTTCCGATGCAGCTCATACAAAAATAGACGTTTGGGTACCGCTCCCGTTGCCGTTGGAGACAGGAGTTATTATACAAGGAGTAAAGACAGTTGTTTATTCACAGTTTTTTACTTTAGGTACCTACCTACTTTAAAACAGTGCTTTTTGTTTTTAATTAGTTTAAAAAATTTGAGAGCCAAATTTTTCAATTAGGTTATAAAAGTTTTATAATAAAAATGTGAAAGTCCCGAAAAAATCATATGCATTTCCTTCCTTAAATTGCATCTACAAAGGCAAATGATACACTTTCCTCCCTTGTAATACAAATAGTTATTATTAGCATTTGCTGTTTTTATTATTAATTGATACTTCAATAAATGGTATTTCTCCATTCGTTAAGTCAATAGCCTCCCTCCTATACTTGCTAACAAACATTGTGGACTATTCAATTTTATTCATCTGTTATCTGTCAAAAGCTGACCAATAAAATCGACGCATTTGTTATTTTAAAGCCAACCAAATGAATTGTGGTGGTTATTATACCTACTAGTTCACAATTGCAGGGAATTGTACTAGTACTAAGGTGATCATTTTAAACAATTGAATTGAAAAGTCTATATGACAAGTGTTTAGAAATTGGTTTATTATACTCTATACACCAAGGTAGAGAAAATGCTTCACTAACGTGGTTGATATAGTACTATTATTTCCGCTACTATAGCACCTTTATTCATTTTAAATTAATCGCTTTTACGTTATTAGAAAACAAAATGAAAGTGTCTAGTTATCCACAAAAAGTATGTAGCCTTGTCTGAATACAAGGGAATAATTAATTTCAATTGACATTTGAAAAGGTGTGTTTGTTATATTACAAAGGTAAATATTTGATTTTAGCGATCATTTTAAATACTTAGGCAATTGTTTCTATTATTGACTAGTAATTAATACTCGTATTAAAAAATTAGTAATCACTAGCTTGTATACCTAATCGCCATCAAAATGGTTAATATTATGTACTATGTCATTAGGAAGAAAATGTATCGTTTTTTGTTGATAAACTGTATGCTAAATATCCCATAATTTGAAAAATACAATACACCAGTAGAGAACCTTTCAATGATTTTGAAAACAGTGTTCAATTAAATTCCTGCCTAAATTTGGTGAAATTGTAAGTAAACTTCAGAGAAATCCCAAAAATTAAGAATAATAACAAATCAGTAACTAATCGTAAGAATGTGTGTGAAAGAAAAAATACTAAAGGTATAAAGAAATAATAGAAATATTAAACACAGACTTCTGAATCCTTGAAACCTTGGATCACTAACAGCGAGTTATATTATTTGTAATTCAGTATTCCCCAAAAATAGAAAGGGAGTTGCTGTGTCATTATCTAACCTAATTTACGGTTTTTTGTAATCTAACTGAAATTAGTATTTTGTGTGGACCTCAACCGTGTAACGAGATTTGACTTTCTGTGTTTTTAATATTACCCTATAATTTTCACTAAATGAAGTAAATTTTTTACCAGAAATGACGTTTCATTGATAAACATGACAAACTTCCAGTACCTACAATTATTTAAGTACCTATGCACTAAATGATTTTATTTTTTCCAGAGTATTCGAGAGAATTCGGTATTATTTTGGACAACAAAGTGAGACAATTCCCATGTCTTTTGTGATGGGATTTTATGTTTCCTTAGTCGTGAAAAGGTGGTGGGAGCAATATAAATTACTTCCTTGGCCTGACACATTGGCCCTATTTCTCAATGCGGGAATTCCAGGCATGGTGAGTTGGCGTTTTGTTATTTTAATTTCAAGGAATTTATGTTTACATTCATATCTAGTTAGTTGCTAAAGACAATTTGTTCTGTCAAGGAAGTTGGATATTTAAATAAAGCATTTTGGGAACGGTGTTCCAAAGGGAGCATGTACAGTCAGTTACAAATGTTTTCACCAGTATTATACCACTGAACCCGCTTTTCTGAGAAATATAAGATGTAACATAACGCCGTTTTTATTGTTTTACATAGGTATGTTGGTAACGCTGTTAAGAAGATGAAGTCAAATATAGAAACGTGTTATACTTCTCAATAAAGCAGGTTACTCAGCGGTATAAGACTGGTGAAAATATTTGTCACTGACTGTAGGTACATGTTTCTGATTACGATACATTAAGTTCAACGTATATTTAAAAAATCAGTTGCTTCTTGTTTATTTCTTTCTTGCTATTTTTTGCTCACAGTTTTTATGAATTGTTTATTTAAGAATAATATGAGAATATCACACGAATGATTGGTTTTTTTTACCTAAAATGGAAAAACCTCCGAAAAAGTTTATAGAAAACGTCGATAATTTTGACCGCACTGCAGTAATGCCCATTTTACATTGAGCAATTGCAACCCGCAACTGCAACTTGCAAGTATTGCTTGCAATTGATTGCAAAAATATATTGCAGACGCAATTTTTTTCGTTTTACACTGAGCAACATGCAAGTGCAATATAATACGTAATTTTTTACGTTCATGCTAATTGCAGTACCAACTTCATGTATAGTATAAAAGTGCAAACCAACCTAACAACAGTAATTAACAAAAGTAATTTGAAAACATCAATAAATGGAATTAAATTAAAATTAATATTTTGTCTGTTTCTATTGCATGGTAATAGCACGGGTAATACGTAAGTAATACGATTTCTAATATTAAATTAATCAACTTCACAAGTTTTAAGTTGGTAACATAATAATAAAGAATAAAGTTAAAATTACTGAAAGTAACTGAAAAGTTGCAACAAACAATTGCACAAATTAGAAAAGTGCTAACTCTAACCAGAACAGAAACAGGGTCAAATTGAAATGTTTTTCGAACTTCGTAGTCAGTTCGAAAGAAAAAATCTTGTATTTCTGAATAGGAAGATTGACCTGCGATAAAACTTGGGTTTCATTTACCTTAACATGCATTACCTCCCTTAAAAAAGGAAAGCGTATGCGTATGCGTATATCCAGTGACAAAGTTCTGGAGGCGACTTATGGTGCTAAAACAAAAAAAGTCACAAGCAATTCATATCATTCCTGGAAATAGACTACCGTACAGTTTGGAACCTGGTAACAATCCGCACTCGTGCATTTTTCTGGTTACAAGCCCCACAGTGGTCATAACCCCCACATTTAGTTGTGATCACAAGCTACACGTTAGTCACAATCGCCACATTTCGTGTATATTGGTGGTAACCCAGACACACAAACGTCCCAATGGTCATAATTCCCTCAATTGGTTTTGGTCACAACCTGCAAATTTAGCCATCATGAATATTTAATAAGAGACAACGCATATCTACTACTTATTATCACTTTAAATATACAGGGTGTAAACTTTAATTCGGGTTACTATGGGTATCTCGGAAACCGTAAGAAATAGAAGCTCGGTTAAATTAGACAAAATTTACTTATTTTAGGCAGCAGTTTGTATCCAGTTTCAAAAGTTTAAAAATATTCAAAGCTTACCAGATAACACCAAAAAAATTAAATTTGCTGTTTTTGTTTTGTGTCTGTGGTTTCTTCATTTAATATAACTGTAATCACTTCAGTTTTTACAGTTTAGTGTAACATTTTATATTTCAATTTTTTTCTAAGACCTCAGTAGATAGCTTTTGGCATTCCCTTTACAACCATATATGACAATCTAATAATTCAGAATAAATATGTAAAATAATAAAAACGCTATTATTTCAAGTTCAAGTTTCAAGCTAGGAGCGTTTTCAAAACCTTGCGGCTTGTGGTTTTGACACAATGTTTTTCACAGAATTGCTAATTAACAAAGACGCGAGTATAACAATCTGCAAATTTTATTAGAAAAAATTATATAAATGATATCGAATGGTATTCCACAAGACTCTTTCATGAATTAATAGATATTATGTAAGTAAATGTAAAATTAAGTCATTATTAAGCACAAAAATATTATAATAAACATTTAATTCTGACAAATAAAACAAAACTGACAGATGTTTTACAAGTTGAATATTGGTAACGACGAAATCGTTCAACCAATCACTACGAATTGTCACTTATCGACTTTCTGCTCAGGTTTTTACGGCGTTTTTTACATGGTCCGCAAAGTGTCTATTGCGAAATATTTTGCGTACCGGATTAGTATGGGTCAGAATTCATTCGCCTTCGGCGCTGTCTGTGGCGTCGCGTCGTCTAAATACTTTCGGCGTTTTGGACGGTCGCGGTCGGCGAAGTTATAGTAGTTGATGTTTTGGAAATTCGGCGTTTTGCCATGAACCGAATCCCAACTACAGAAACCCCACTTAGACACCATATCCTCACACTTTAGTCAATATTCCTATATACAGCTACACTCTCTTCTGCAATACTGCACTCCTTCCCACCATTAACAGTTATAGGGTTCTACAAACAAGACGACAAAATCTCTTAATAATAAATCTCTAATAATAAAGGAAGATTAGACAATTGCAGTAGTCACAGGGTCCGACTTAATGGGACCAACGAAGCGCAGGCCCCACATAAAAGTTCTGTGTTAAATTCAAAACTTGCCCTTTATTACCTGTTTCTTACCTGTATTATTTTATGCAGACTGATTGATTTATAAGAAGATATATTTTATTTGCTGTGAAACAACAAACACAACAACAATAATTACACATTCAGATTGAAAGTTACTAATTAAACTGAGAGAGACGAGCAAATTTACTTCTTCTTATAAGTTATAGTTATGCAACTGACAAAGAGAGAGAAAGAAAGTTGTCTCCACTCGAACCCGTACAAATCTGTCATTCAAGGGACCCTACCTTGTATATGACGCACACTGTTAGTAGGTACATTACTAATATATGCTTGTTATCTACTAGGTAAATGTTCCAGTAGTCGGCCAGTTAACATAAAGTTCCTTTTTAATGTACCATAAAAAATTAATTTTAAACCTAGAAAATAAGGTGATGACTAACCTGAATAGTTAATTTTATATGCTAGGGATTGGTGTTACTATTGGTCATGTAAATGAACCAGGATGTTTATAAATAAAATAAATCTGCAAAATGTTGCATTTTGGCAGTAATCGGCCACCAAAATCCTGTGTTCGCCCATTTGCGTTCCAGTAGTCGACCATTCAGTTTAGTAAATAAATAAATAATTTAATCATCATTTGCAAACACATTTATTGGATATATCAATATTAGTAAATAAGTATAGGTATAACAAACAAACAAAAATAACGAGAATATAAAAGTAGGTATACTATAATAAACGAAAATAAGTATTATATACTATATAAACAACGATAACATAAAGAGTGTAAAAAAAATACTGTAGACATAGATATATTTTTTTATAATAATTAACATAGGGGACATACAAATTCTTTATCAAGAATCTCTGCATAACTTTGTCCCCCAAAATTTGTGCATTTCAGGTGGTACCATCGCGGGCATTTATCGCAGCCGACGTTTTTTAAGTCGTTATCCTCTGCGTCACTATCTAAGTCAGAACCACAATTAGTACATTTTTATTTTATTTTATGTATCTTCTCAGACTGAGAAGTTTTTTCTTCTTTAATCTTTAATTTTTTCGCTTTATTTGCTTTCTTTTCAGCAGCACGTTTTAATCTTTCTTCTTTTTTCGTTTGTTTTTCTTCTTCTTCCTTCTGTTTCTTTTCCTGCTTTCTCTTCATAAATTCCCTAAAACTGTCTGACGATATAGCAGCTGGTGGTCTTCCAGAACTGTTCTTAATAGTTTTCTTTTCCATTTTTAAAGGCGATGGCCAAAACAAATGATTTTGAAATGGCTCATTTTCAGAATTTCTGGATAGAGTAATGTTTTGTAAAATCTTGATCTTACCTTTCCTCGTATTAAATTCTCTTTTCTGCTTTTGGATGTCATTTTCTTGATTTTCCACTGCTGTGCTTTGCGACAATGTGACATGCGACTGTTCATCGTTTTTATCTCCATTGTCTCCATTTTCGTATTTCTTATCGTCAGTATTATTTAAATCTTTTATTTCGCGGTATTCTTGGTTTTTATTATTGGGCATTTCTTTGTTTTCGCACTGTTCTTTATCAAGTTCCTCCGTTTCTTTATTTTCTGAATTATTATGTATTTCAACAACTATATAATTTGGATCGGCGCTTAATATTTTCTTGTCACTTTTTCTATCATCCGTATTTTTATGTTTCGTTTCGTCAACAATACTTTGATTCCGTATTACACAATAATCTTGATTTTGAATGTTTTCATCCTTTTGCTTATGTTCCATAGTTTCGTTTATTTCAAGTAGGTAATTGGAATCACAAATCAATATTTCATCAATATCACAATTTATATTTATTTTACTCACGTCTATTATTGATTGATCGTCTTCTGTATGGTCAGTTACATGCTGAACTGTTTCTTCGCTGATAGTATGTGCGTCGACTAGATTTAATGCGCCATCATCAGATACTTCATATATTTTAACAAGTTATATATTTTTAGGTTCTGTTGCCCGAAGTTCTCCAACTATATCGGGAATGTTAGTAATTCCTTTAGTTGCAAGTGTTTTTTGCAAATGACACAAAACTTGCTCTGCAATTTTAAGGTTCTCTTTAGTAATTACGGAGTCTTGTTCCGCTAATGCCTCATTCAGATTTTCCAATCTGTTTTGTATACATTTTGTATAGTCGACGTTGTTAGGATTAAAGGGATACAGGCCGCATTTTCTAAACCCGTTCTTTATAATTTCTGGTAAAGATGTATTTGTTTTATCCAACACTTCTTTTGACAAAGGGCAAAATGTTGTTTTAGTCAAAACTGTATTTATGTTACTTGACTTCGACTGCCATGCCCTGACAGTTCCCTTCCATTCCGTCTTTAGAGGTTTAAACACACTTACATCTACGGGTTGTAAAATATGAGTCGTATTTGGCGGAAGAGCATAAGGATAATTCCATGATCATCACAAAACTGACTTAACTCTAATGTCAGGTGAGACTTGTGACCGTCAATAAGAAGTAAAACAGGTCTAGTTATCCTCTGTTCATCTAACCACTTATGGAGTGCATTAGCTACGTACTCATAAAATACATCCCCTCTCATCCACCCACTCTCAGATTTTCCCATAAATCATCCACTAGGTAAACTATCTACAACAGCTTTCGGTGGTCGGATGTATGGAAAAACCACCATGGGATATACTATATTTCCATTCGCGTTAAAAACCAGTAACACTGTTATTGTTTCTTTTTCATTACCGCGTTTTTGTTCATACAAATTTTTCCACCCTTTAGGCGCCAGGACTTTGCCAGTCTTTGGACACATTGAAAACGAGGTTTCATCGCCATTTATTATTCTAGTCGGATCTTCTAAAATATCAGCTACATTATTTTCGGTAAGAAAATTCTTTAACTCAAAAAACCATTTTCTTATATACCCTTCTGTTACAATGCTTCTGGCACCTGTTAAGCTTTCGGCATCTCTAAATGAAAGTTCTTGATGCCTTTTCAAGAAAGCACGGTACCACTTTTCTCCTGGTCGGTTATCTTTGAAAGGAGTAGTCCGATTTTCCTTTAAAATGATATTTTGTACGGTGTCTAATAAATCTACTTTCTTTCTTGGAAATCCACATTTTGCCAATTCGCACAGCCACTTGACCAATTGATTTTCTTCATCTGTTGTTAGTACAGTATTTGGGCCCATTTTTCTGGGACCCTCTTTTATTCGACCACTTAGCCGATCTTGCAAGGTGGTTTTGGGGACCATGAATTTGCGGCTAGCTTCTCTTATAGAGACATTGTTCTCTCGGATATCTTTTAAAGCATCCGTGAGAGCTTCCTCTGTATACTGATGTATTGGTCTCTTTGTACGTGTTCCCATTTTTGAAAGAGTACCTAGATGTATTTAATGTATTTAAAATATTCTTTGAAAAGTAATGTAATGTACTACATAGTACTTTGGGGTGAAATAAGTGAAATAAATTAATAAATAAATTTAAAAAACTAGCTTTTGTTGGTGGACGACTACTGGTAAGCCACTAGCCAGTAAACGGTCAGGTACCAATACAAGCGGCCGACTACTGGATTTAGGTAATTTTACAGCTAATTTAAACTTATATTTTAGATCTGTATAATATACTTTATTTATATGTAACGTACAGTCGCAAAATGCTGTATTCTGTAAAAAGCCAGTAGTCGGCCACGTGGTCGAGTATAGGGTTTCTTTGCAATCTGGTTGACCAATAGTCGGCCATCATAAAATACTAGGATCCGTTACTTTAATTGAATTTTTGAGGTTAGATTATGTTAGTAAAATGTTTAAAAATGTCTAAAAAGTATCAGATGTAAAATCATACTACACAAATTGCAAGTATAGCCTAATTACTACATGCTTCACAAGTAGTCAGAAAATAAATTATACTTACCAAACCTCGGCCACGACACACGTTCAATTGTTTCGCAGTATTAAAATGTCAGTTTTTAGGTTATGTTTAAGAAACTTTTAAAATGCGCGCGAAATGTATGGCCGACTACTGGAGTTTTAGTAGAAATGCTGTTTCCAAAAAAACTTGCTTATTGTATAGAATTTTATAATACGATGGACGACTTCTGGACATGGCCGAAGATAGGCACATCCACCTAGTTTTGTATTTCTATCCTTTCCATAAGTATTCAAATGGATAGTGGACACAATTTCAATGATAATATTTTTCAAACCAAGATTATCTAGATCAAGAACGTAATCCGATAGAGCCACCCACTGTAAGAATGCAGTTGCATTATAGAATACAGCTATTGTTCGAAAATGGAACCCATGATTAGTTTTCAAGTCAAGTCATAAACAAATTATAGTTCGTGCAAAAATATTAACATTAATTCAAAACGAGTACTAACTGGCTAATGATTTAACATGTTACAGTTACTTATTACGGAAACTTCTAAAAATATTTATGTAGCTGGATACTTTTTACGCCGTGGCTAGCCTCCCGGATGCAGATCCCGATTAAATCATGCGCGCCAATATACAGTGATCCGGTGTTCATTTTAATCCTGTTTTCATATTAATTAGTAAATACTGTCTTCACCGATGATGACTAGAGAACAATACTAAGGCTCAACTGTAATACAATGTTTCGTATGTGTCTTTTAGGAAAACTTACAAAAATTCGAAATGTTCGTGATTCTGTTCGGATTGTAAAGACCAAAATACATGTTATATAAAAAGTTCCCTTCTGTTATTTATATTATAAGAAGTGATTATTATTTTGTTCATTAGTAGGGAATGCTATATGTTTTAAGTTTATATTCTTATATTTATTATTAATAAAATAGTTTCAATATAGGCTACAATATTTTAAATGTTTTTGAAATTTAAACATGCTGTTTATACATACTTCTAACTGTCACTCACTCTTTGTAAACTCTGTAAATGTGCGCTCGCGTCGAAAGCCTCTTGGTCGCCGCCGTCGACCGGTACGCACCGTCGGTGCTTCGTTGCACGACGACGGAGAACAACGGGATCAGCATGAATCAAGGCTGTCTTTGAGCTAATTTTTGTGACGTCACTATAAAACCGGGATTGAAATGAATAGCAGAACACTGTATGGCCGTGCCATGATTTAACTCCATTAATCTCCAGAAATCCCGGGTATCCTGACGTCTTTTGTGTAATGTCATTATAAAATCTATAAACTTGGATTGATATGAATGCCGGAACCAGGAGGCTAGCGACAGCCTCGGCCACGACACACGTTCAATTGTTTCGCAGTATTAAAATGTCAGTTTTTAGGTTATGTTTAAGAAACTTTTAAAATGCGCGCGAAATGTATGGCCGACTACTGGAGTTTTAGTAGAAATGCTGTTTCCAAAAAAACTTGCTTATTGTATAGAATTTTATAATACGATGGACGACTTCTGGACATGGCCGAAGATAGGCACATCCACCTAGTTTTGTATTTCTATCCTTTCCATAAGTATTCAAATGGATAGTGGACACAATTTCAATGATAATATTTTTCAAACCAAGATTATCTAGATCAAGAACGTAATCCGATAGAGCCACCCACTGTAAGAATGCAGTTGCATTATAGAATACAGCTATTGTTCGAAAATGGAACCCATGATTAGTTTTCAAGTCAAGTCATAAACAAATTATAGTTCGTGCAAAAATATTAACATTAATTCAAAACGAGTACTAACTGGCTAATGATTTAACATGTTACAGTTACTTATTACGGAAACTTCTAAAAATATTTATGTAGCTGGATACTTTTTACGCCGTGGCTAGCCTCCCGGATGCAGATCCCGATTAAATCATGCGCGCCAATATACAGTGATCCGGTGTTCATTTTAATCCTGTTTTCATATTAATTAGTAAATACTGTCTTCACCGATGATGACTAGAGAACAATACTAAGGCTCAACTGTAATACAATGTTTCGTATGTGTCTTTTAGGAAAACTTACAAAAATTCGAAATGTTCGTGATTCTGTTCGGATTGTAAAGACCAAAATACATGTTATATAAAAAGTTCCCTTCTGTTATTTATATTATAAGAAGTGATTATTATTTTGTTCATTAGTAGGGAATGCTATATGTTTTAAGTTTATATTCTTATATTTATTATTAATAAAATAGTTTCAATATAGGCTACAATATTTTAAATGTTTTTGAAATTTAAACATGCTGTTTATACATACTTCTAACTGTCACTCACTCTTTGTAAACTCTGTAAATGTGCGCTCGCGTCGAAAGCCTCTTGGTCGCCGCCGTCGACCGGTACGCACCGTCGGTGCTTCGTTGCACGACGACGGAGAACAACGGGATCAGCATGAATCAAGGCTGTCTTTGAGCTAATTTTTGTGACGTCACTATAAAACCGGGATTGAAATGAATAGCAGAACACTGTATGGCCGTGCCATGATTTAACTCCATTAATCTCCAGAAATCCCGGGTATCCTGACGTCTTTTGTGTAATGTCATTATAAAATCTATAAACTTGGATTGATATGAATGCCGGAACCAGGAGGCTAGCGACAGCGTACTTTTCAAGTATTATATTAGCTTTCCAGTAAACTTTGTATCTAGAGAAGGTGTATCATTTCATATTTTATGCAGTGTTAAATACACGACCTTCTTGATTTCCGAGACTTGACGTCTCTATCCGGCCTGGGCATATCTTCAATTTTCCATATAAATCGTGATTCCGCAAAAACGCAAATTTTCACCGTTTTGGCGCTAGTTACCCACAATGACATTCGATGACATTCAGTCGCGATTGAGGTTACGTTATGGTTACATTAATATTTTTTTAATAACAATTTATAATTTCAATAAGTCCTTTCACGAATTTCCTTCGAATAATGTCTCCAGACAAAAATGGTTTGAAAATTTACACTTAGATCCAAGTAAGTACGTTACTCTATGGAAAATATAATTCTACATTTAATGAATTTAACTTAATTATACTACTATTTTAGGTATACAAAATATCGAATAAAACTTGAGAAATGTGTAATATAGCTTCCTATATCTAGGTACTACTAATATACCCGGTAGAGCAATTATTTGTAGTTTACATTTTAAAAATAATGCCTACAAAAAGACTTCTGGGAGAAGAATTGTTACTCGTGATGCTGTTCCAACACTTCATTTGGTAGTACTTTCGATGTTTGTTCTGAGAGTTTCGTTTACTTATATTTAATAATTTTATTGTAGTCAGTCCCTCCAAGCATTCTCAGAGCTATAGGAATCCCTACCGAGTATAAAAATCACACGACTAAAGAAACAGAATGCGCAGTTATACAGAATACAGTGACAGAACAGGGCGAGGCAATAAATAATTCTATTTTTGAAAGAGTTAAAAATATTGAACAACATGCAAATATTAATAACAACTTATAGGCAACATTTTTA
Organism: Hemicrepidius hirtus; assembly: GCA_963082805.1. Lineage (NCBI taxonomy): Eukaryota > Metazoa > Arthropoda > Insecta > Coleoptera > Elateridae > Hemicrepidius > Hemicrepidius hirtus. The sequence goes on from OY720165.1 coordinate 10,614,451, forward strand.
CTAGATCTAATATTGAGTTACGGAAATGTAAAGCCCAGATTCTCCGAAACAACTATTCGGAACGGTATTATGTGGAGAACATCTTCATCTAAGGGATATGAGTATTGCAGATCCACCTTACTAAAACTACCATCTCGAACTACGCTTCTACGGTATAGTGGTACTCGTGCCGATGTTTCATAGCTTATAATGTCAAGGTTGAAGGCAGAAGCAAAGGCATTGCAGCCTATTGAACGTGTCTGTAGCTTTATAATAGACGACATGTCAATTAAAGAAGAATTACTGTATAGTAGAACTGAGGATAAATTTTATGGCTTGAAAAGTACTGGGAAGAATTCTGAAAGAATTGGTAGGAAACCCGTTTTGGCCAACAAAATATTATGCTTTGTGATTCAAGTTCTTTCCACTAAATTTACCATACCAGCAGCATATTATTTTCACAGAGGACTTCTTTCATTTGAATTTTATGAATTAACTTCCTAAGTTTTACAACAGCTACATGAATGTGGATTTGTTTTACGAATAATTACAGATAACCATAAATCTAAAGTAGCACTGTTCAAAGCATTTGGTAATGGTAAACTATGTACAAATGTTGACCATCTAGTAACTCCAAGCATATCCTTCTTCTTCAGCTTTGATTATTGTCACTTAATAAAAAATGGAAGAAACATATTTCTAGATCATGATATGAAAAGTGCACAAGGTGTTGTATCCTCTGATTATTTAGTAACTCTGTATAAATTGCAACATTTAGTAATAAAACCGGTAAAATTTTTAAAAAGAAAAATTTATATCATTTTTAAAATTTGCGGTCTTTCAACGTTGTAGATTCCGTCTTTTACCGGCATTTTGTGTGCGCACGCCATCTAAAGTAGTATTCGTTACTACAGTGTTATACAGCTCCCTATACTCTATTTGGGTAACTAGCGCCATGCGGGGCACGGTTGAACTTAGAATATGCCCAGGCCGGATAAAAGACGTCAAGTCTTGGAAATCAAGCAGGTCGTGGTTAAATATTACAATATATTAATGTGTTGCGAAGCAATTTCTGGAATTTGTTTCTATTAGGTAGCACAAGTACCTAGTACTGAACTGAACTGTACTGAAATTTCCATTCTCATTATTCGTATATTCCATAAAGTTTTGCATAAAACGTGAATACAGACAGACAGACAGATGTAGTCTAAGGAGAGTATTTTGAAAGCTAATAAAGCTCTGTGCAACAAGTACATGTTTTTTAGATTGTTAACTTTAAACAAGTAGTTTTGGTTTTGCAATTGATATTTTGTACTCGGACACAACATGGACATCTCGTGTTTGTTATAATCAGGCTGAACTTGAAAGTTCTTCAAAATGTAACTTTTATATAGTTTAACATTTAAAAATTCAGAGTTTTCTTAAATAAACTTGATCAACTTAGCTCTGATTCCGTGTAGGTTAGATAGAACCGAACCATAAGCAGATTGTCCAAGTTTATTTTGGATCACTTTGTACGGGGGTTATTCGTTCATTTACGTTATTGTACCGGTGTAGTATTTTAATCAATTAATAAGGTCTATTAGCATTTGTTACTTGTATAAATTTAGAGTCATCATGTTGACTGTGTCACTTTTATATTTGCCATTATTAAAAATTCTATGAATTTGTTCAGTTTACTTAATAAACAAATAATTTATAAAATTTCAATTATTATTTTCAGGATGAAAGACAAAGACTGATGCGAAGAAATATAGTTCGATATGCAGTTCTATCTTACGTAATTACACTACAGAGGGTTTCGTTGAGGGTGAAGAAGAGGTTTCCTACATGGCAACACGTTGTTGATTCAGGTAAGTTATCGCATATTTAGGATTACCATAACAAATTTTATTTAAGACGTTTGAATAAAGCCAACATAATTGTTATATCGGTGGGTTTTAATAAACGACTTTAAAATAATTCATTAAATTTTAAACTACCCTAACTAAACTTACGCTACATTCACTTGTTAGTTACCGACTGGTCACCAAACCCCCTGAATACCCTTAGCTTGTCACAATAAGCCGCAAATACACTACACACCTCCGTTACAAGTTGAAAACTTAATTACTAATTTATACACTATAGTTTATCTGATTAACTTGTAAACCTATTTGGTTATAATTCGGTTATAATATACTCCCAAATAACAATCGGAGTCACTATGATACTGTTTACTGGATTTTTTATTACCGCTGCAGTCCAATTTTTTGCGTTTACTTCTCTGTAATCCCTTACCATTACCGCTCCCCCCGGCCGAAAAGTTTCGTTTATCTTTCTTTTGGGTTTCTGGTGGTTCTTGGTAGCTCGCGACTGCGTCGTTACTAGGTATTAAATAATCTAACCGCGTCTTTAATTGCCGTCCAAATATCATGTCCGCGGGACTTTTCTTTGTAACACAAAGAGGAGCATGTCTATAAATTAGCAAAAATTTCTATGGGTGCAACCCTATTTGCTGAATCCCGCAAAGCTGCTCCCATTGATTTTTTTAAATTATTTACAGCGTTCTCCACTGCCAAATTGGTAGCCGTAAAAAACGTCGGTTTCGTTGTATGTTTTATGCCATTCTTTGTTAAAAAATATGTTTGAATTCTTTCAATACTATACACACTGGGTCCCGTTATCACTTACTAACAACTTTGTAACCCGCATCTCGCAAACGGTTCTCTTAATTTTAGTATTGTTTGACCCGAAGTAATATTGGGCATTTTAAAAACTTCGACCCACTTTGAATAGGCATCTCAAATTATGAAAAAATAATCCGATTTCTGAGTCCCAAAATCTACGTATATCCGCCCCCAGTTAGCGTTTCAATAGTTAAATTGGGTTATTTCTGGATCGAGTCTTAAAGTTCCAGCTTTTCCCATGCACCTTGAGGGTCCTTCACAATAAAAGTGATTGAACGACTCTTGGAAAAGAGTAAAAGCTACTAACTACTATTATTGCGTTCATAAAATAAATTTATTTTATTATGCAAAAAAGATATTTTTTAAATAAATTAAAAATTTTTTTTTTTTCATTAGATACGAAAAAAAGTATTACAATTAATAAAAAACTTTTTTGTTGGTAGAAATAAAAAAATATTTCAAATTTTCCTTATACAAAAAAATTATTTCCATTATTAACAAAAAACTTTTTTGTTTTGAAAACATTTTATTTAAAAAAAAGTTTATTCTTTTGTTACATTCTTACATTACTGCAAAAACTTTTTTTTACTTAATTAAAAATTTATTTTAACGAAAATAAAAATAATTTTTACGCCATCAAATTGGCCCAAACACCGTTTCATAGTGTAAGCTTGAAATACATTCAAGATTTGAAATTTATTATAGTAACATTTTAAAATCGCTAAACTGGTACATTTGAATGTTTTGCATGTTCGCAGAGTTTAATCAATCATTTAGTCACGTATTTTAGATTCTTATTCTCGTGTTCAGTGCACAGGCACGTGTTCACATCCATGCTGATTTAAAAAAGTGTAAAATTCATTTGCAACACTGATTTTACGAATTAGAAAATAACTCGAAGTGCATTTATTTTATTTTCTTAAAACATTTGAAAAACTGGCCACGTAGATTAGACGTGCTCTATAACACGTGGGAAGTTTGAGTGCAACAAACCACGAAATGTGTTACAAATATTTTGTTATTCCACACATTTATTGCTTTTTTACGAAATACCCAGACGGACAACCACAACACATAAGAATTAGCTGGTGAAACATGCGAGTGGTAGCAATTAATTGAAAGTCTAAAACTGGAAATGCACTTTTGCAGTTAGGTACCTACTTACTTAGGCCCAATTGCACCGGTTACACTTAAATAATAAGCGTCGCTTAAAAAGTAATTCACATGAATACAATTGTTACAAGAATTTGTGTCCATGGCAATTAAACTTTTAAGCGACGCTTATTATTTAAGTGTAACCGGTGCGTGCAATTGGGCCTTAGGAAATCAATAGTTAATATTTTAATATTGACCTTGTTTCTTTGGTGTTAGATACATTTTCGTTTTTTGGTTAATGCTAGAATTGTACATTTTCGTTTTTTGATTAATGCTAGAATTTCACTGTGGCGTGTTTTATTTGGATATTTATTTAATATTTTCTTTTTATAAAACATCAACGTCAAAAATTATAATTCCGTCAAATTAAACATCATCTGTTGGTGTTACATTTTAAATCACATCATCCATTTTATATTTGTTGTTTAGTTACAAATAAACGACTTCATTTCCCGTCCTACTGCAATTTCCTGGAGGTAGTAGGTATACAGCGGATAGTTTGAAACAATAGAGAGGTTTAGAGCACTATACGCTAGAGTACGCTAACGCTAACGGTAACGTCTTTGCTAGACAACGTACTGCTGTGCTAAGTAACATATTGTTTTGCTTAGCAAAGACGTTAGTGTTATCGTTACCGTACTCTTAGCGTACGGTGCTCAAAATTCTCTATTAGCTATTTATGCAATGTGTTTTATACAACATTTTTTCCAATTTAGTAAGTTTGAATAAAAAAAAACACATAAAATAAATTAAAATTTGGTGATGTTTAAACGGCGACTTTAATTTTTTAGAAACAGTACGTTTAACCTGGTCGTTGCTATGCAATTACGGGTTGCTGTTTTGTAAACAATAACAATTAACACTAGTGATAAAATAATGTCACATATTATAACTAGTTATAAAATGAACCGCATATGACAACTAAAATAAATGTCAAAAAGTTGACTTTTCACAACTAAATTTGAAAAAAGTATTTTATCTAAATTCTTGTATAGCGTGTAACGCAAACCAAGATGATGAAGTAAACGCAATTTACATTAAAAAATAGTGTTCTACTCAGTGGCGGACCGCGGAAAAGATTTATGAGAGGTGGAAATAAAAGAACTCTTTTATATACCTACCTTAATACCTAGTGTATTATTTATTCTATGTATTTTAATGCAATAGGTAGCACAAACAAAATCGGTATTAATCAAGTATGTTTTCTATTCTTAGTCTAATAATCTGTTTTTATACTTTATATTTGTTTTAACATGGGGCAAAATTGTATACCTTTGTAAAAATAATAATTTCGATATTCTCACCATTCACTACGTAACTGCGACAATCGCCTTTAAAACCATTTTTATAACAATCGGTGATTACATTAAAAGGAAAAGATGTAAATATCATGTTAATAGATATACCCCTATCGCTACAAATTAAACGCTCGGTAATTTCCATGCACGATACATTTGTTCGATTCAAAATTCTAGTTGCAGGGTATTTTATCAAACGCCCGATAAAAATAGAAAATGCTTCGTAAAATATTAAACGCTCGATAAAAAGAGTAATCGCTCGATAAAAAGAATAGATGCCCGATAAAAAAACTAAACGATCGATAAAAATAATAAACTCTCGATAAAAAGAATAAACGCTCGATACAAAGAGTAAACGCTCGATAAAAAGAAGTAAACGCTCGATAAAAAAGGTAAACGCTCGATAAAAAGAGTAAACGTTCGATAAAAAGAATACATGCTCGATAAAAAGACTAAACGCTCGATAAAAAGAAATAAACGCTCGATAAAAAAATAAACGCTCGATAAAAATAGCAAATACTTAATAACGAGAGAAAACGCTCAATAAAAATAATAAATGGATATTTTTTACAATATGAATGGTCATGTATAAAAATAAGGTTATATATTCAAAAAAAAATGCATTATTCTAAACAATTATAAAAAAATGTATATTAAAAAACAAGCAGAATGTCCTAATATATCGAGCAAAATTTATCGAGCATTTATTATTTTTACCCTGCGAAATTTAATATTTATCATGCCTTTATTGTTTTTACCGTGCAAAACTTATTTAAATATCAAGTATTGCATTTCTGCGTTTGCAATATTTTAGCGGACATTTCAAATATTTTATTTTGCAAAACACCTTTAAATATCGAACATTTTATTCCTACCCTAATTCTATTTGTTTGTCAGTTGTCTTGGTGTTGTTTTAAAATTTTAACAGCAAAGTTTATTTGCAATTTTTAACATGTTTTCTTCGTTTTAAATTTGTGTTTGTTTAGTTTATTTTTACTTGTATACCTTAAAATTATAGGATTACAGTAAGTATTATTAAAAATAACTATAGCATGAATATGGCTGATTTTATTTTGAATTTCCCACCACCTAAAAAGCACATCATGGCCGTGTCCAGGTATGAGTCATTTTTTAAGCACTAGTGGCAGTCCATATTATATCTAACTTCGTGCATACAAATTAAGAATTTTAATGGGGCGGCTTTTATGATCGCTTCTCGCAGTGATAAGCAGAGTCCGATAGGTATAAACCGTTTAATGGTTGCTTATACAACAGACTTGAAGCAAAACAGATATAAATAATAAATAAAAATAATACTTCGTTGACCAAATACACAATATGCTAGAATCATAGAGAAATAAACACGACAATTTTATATTTATAAATAAAAAATAATTTTATTGCCTGACGGCTATGAGACGGTGCCTCACTTGCGTTACCTCCAAATGCGCCACGCCACGGCTTCAACTTGATTAATAATGAAAAAAGCAAAACGTTGCTAAATTGGATATCAAACTAAAGAAATACTGGCTCTAACTGGCGAGAATGAGGTATAATAGGTATACGAACCTCATATTTGTGTACAACTTTTACCGTACAGGAAACTCGATCATATTGGCGCCAGAACATGTTAGAATAACTGGCGCCAGAGTGATTAATACTCCACTTGTCTAGCTATTTCTGCTTTCCAGTTCTACTTTTGTATCAATTACAAATATATCTCGTACTGCACTTATAGGCTTCATAAAGGCTTCTAATTGACTTTCTATTCTGGATGTTAGTTCAAGCAATAATTAGCCTTGTGAATACCAATGAGTAAATCTATCATTCAGTTTCAGGGCGTAAAATTGAGTCGGCACTCTACTGTAGCATTGAAATATGCGAGTGTAACTCGTCTAAATGCAACGGTTGAATAAATCCATGTGAACATACCTTCTATAACAGGAAGTGCCAGTAATAGAACTAACCGGAAACTTGTTTGATCGACCAACGCAAATGGGAGTTTCCAAGTATTCATCGATACTGTAATGGAAATGTGAAACAATTAATAATTAAAATAATATAAAGTCGTCACAATATTATTACTACATGAAAACTAGAAATGGTTTTTTAACATTTGATAATATCTACCAAGTGACAGTTCATTTTACTAATCGAGCTTAGGCCCAAGGCCTTTTTATTTTGTAGTATTTAAGTATATTAGCTGAACGAAGTGTTAGATACTGATTTGTGTGACCTCTATTATTAAAATAGATTCAATACAGAAGTCTAGAGCTGTTAGATTTTAATAAATTTAACAAAACAGTGTTGTAAGGAATCAAAGAATCTTCACAAGATTGTATGTATGGATTAAATGTGGCATTAAAGTATGTAGTTCTCTATTTAGGTAAAATTTAAATAATTAGGTTTTGCATGGTGTTCCGGTAAAAAAACACTACACTACAAACTTTATTTCCCGTTATGGAATTAATTAAATGAGTACCAGACCAATAAATAAGTTGACCAGGATTTTACTAGGTTATTATCCTGACAAAATTACTCGTACAGTAGTTACTAAGCATCACCCGAAACGTCAGCCAATAGGATTCCATTTTTCGCGATAAATCCGTTTGGTCAGATAAAAATGTCCCTTCCTGTTTAAAAAGGCGGCTTCCTGTGATTAAAACCCCGTTGCTATGGTATTGTTTACTTGTTGGTAGGGAGTTGTTTACTTGTTGGTAGGGTGTTGTTTACTAACAGTTTCACTGTTTACTATTTTTTGATTACATAATCGCGATTTTGTCGTGTAAATATAACTCGACCTTATATTTTTCTCATGGCAAATTTCAGCAGCGTAACTTAACTTAACATTCTTGCTATAAGGTAAAGCACTCAAGCACAATACAAAACCGAAAACACACTCGTGCTAACGCACTCGTTTTTGTAAATGTATTGTGCACTCGTGCTTTACGTAGCAACAATGTTTCGGGATCTATTGAAATTTTCCGATAAAAATCTAAGGTCTTGTTATAAAATAGAGTTTTTGGAGTAGTATCGCAGTGCAAAACCCAGGGTCATTCTATGGGTTTATACTGAGATACCTACTGAAAAATTAAATGAAGTACTGATTTAGAGCGGGTAATTTACAAGTTTGGAAAGGAGTATATTATTTAGTAATGGTAATTAGGCACTGATAGTTGGGCTTAAGCAAAGATTTAAGTTCCTTAAGTGCTTTAATATTAAAAAAAACAAAGTGCACAGCGCATTTACAGGGTCGGTTAAATTGGCAAAGTTGGACAAAATTACAAGACGTCGTTCTGGTTTTTGATCAATGCTGCCAACTTTCTGAATAATCTGAAAAAACTGAAAAAATTTCAATTTTCGTAACCACCACACAGAGCAGAAAAGTACAAGAGAGATAACTAATACATATTCTTACACAATATTTGAAAGAAATATTTACATGACCGTGTTTCTTTCATTTATGAGATATCTCATAAACTCAAACTCAAAATCAAATTGGAGACCTTTAAATGGGGCTTTTTTCTCATTTCAAAAATGTGTAGGTTTCTCAGTATACAGGGTGATAATACTTTGATGCTTGTATGAGTAACTTTGTTACTGTAAGACTTCTGAATCGGTTAACTAGAAAAATTGAACATAATTTATTGTAAGGCAAATCTAATGGTACGAATCGACCGGTGAGAACATTTGCGCGAGTTTCTCGCCGCCGGTCTATTCGCACTATCATGTCGTTCCCGTTTTTGCCCAAGTTTACGAATTTTATGGCTATTTCAGAGAGTTTGTAACATTGATCGAAATCGAGAACGGCGTTGGATGTCGGTTGGATGTCCCTTGTATTTCTGACCAACTTTGCTACTTTAATCGACTGTAAGTAAGTCTTGGGGGCGGTATAAAAACTCCCTGTGAAATGAACTAACGATCAATTATCAATGGAAAGGAATTGTTACAAGAACTTAACTTAACTTACGAACTTAACAAGAAGTTAACTACAGATTGAAAAACCGGCCCTAACAATAACAAAGTCCATACACAAGCGATAGATTATTGTCACCCTGTATATACACAGCATTATGGGCATCAGACCCATAGCTTTTTTGGAGTCTTTCCATTGCATTCTGTTTCTTGCCAAATTCTTGCAATTCGTAACATTTAGCAGTGAAATTAGTGCTTGTTCTACTAACATTTTCTTTGGCAGTCCGGGCATTGTTGCTTTGTGTTCTAACCACTATATTCTATTCTATCTTATTATGGCTGTTAGAGCATATTCTTTATATTGGTTCTCTATTGTATTTTTCATTCCCAAACTTCGATTCTTCGTATGTCTGCGCTCCTTAAAATCCATTTTTCACTCGCGTATCAGATTATTCGTCTGATAACTGTTTTATGTAGGTTAATTTTTGCTATTTGGAATATATTCTTGCATTTTATTGTATTTTACTAGTGACCTTAATCTTTTTGTTCCTAACCTTAGTCTCCTTTCTATTTCCTTTGGGATGTTGTTGTGATTGTTAACATTGTTCTAAATATACGTAATTTCCTATTTATTTAAATCGGTATCTGATTTCTTGCAAGGTTATATCTAGGTTTTTTCCTTGTCGTTGCTTGTGTCTTCCCCATAATCACGTCTTTCGACTTTGTTTCGTTGGTATGTGCTTCAAGGGCAGCGCCCTTTCTTTGAGCTCTTCTTTTGTTTTGGGCATCATCACCAGGTCGCCTGCGTAGGCGAGGCATTGACTTGAATTTCCGAAAATGTCCCCTTCTGTTTGTATACTTACATGCATTTCTAATAACCGTTTTTGCACGATCGGTCTATTTTGTTTACTTACTACATTCGATGCCATGACAGTAAGCTTGTAGGTAATTCTAATTAAAAAGGTAGCTTAAGTTTTGGCCTTTATAGGTATTCCATTAGTTTGACAGATTATGCATACATATTATGTCTGGTTCATGAGTAGGTACTGCTATTCGTTAGCATGTACAGTCAGCGACAAATGTTTTCACCAGTCTTGTACCACTGTAACCCGCTTTACTGAGAAATATAACACATTTCTATATTTCATTTCATCTTGTTAACAGTGTTACCAACATACCTAAATAAAACAATAAGAACGACGTTATGTTACCTCTTATATTTCTCAGAAAAACGTGTTCAGTGGTATCATACTGGTGAAAACATTTGTCGCTGACTGTACATTCGACGCTTTCTCACAATCTATCATCTTTTCTATGGGGATTCAATCAATATGACTATTGAAATAGACACAAATCACATTATTGGATATTTTTGATAGAATTAAGAGTTACACGAAAAAAACATAATTGTGTATTACATGAAACGTCATGAAATAATAAATTATTCATTGTATTCATTTGAACGCCAACGTATGAAATTATATTTTGTCTTATTACATTATTAAATGCAATTATTATTTTTCAAGAGATTGTATATCCCGAAAAAGCGTTTGCGTTTTCTATGTAGCATATCCAGTAGTATTAAAAACCATTGGAAATTTCAGGGGGTTCCAGAAATATCCAACATAACGTTAAAATTTTAACCAACTGTCAAGTTTAAATTCAAGTGCTCTAAATTAGAAACGTAGATCGGTTAAATTCTTCTTTTAGCGGTCTTAATTTAACACCTACCAAGAACGTAGGTACCTGTTGAAATTATATTACCATTTTTATTTAAAAATTATTTTACAATTCCAATTTTTTGATCAAAGAAAAGCGAACAGTATGTTCATTGTCAATAAGAATACAAAAGATTTCCAAGGAGGACTATGCCGTCTAGATTGTTTTACTAACTACGGTTAATACATTTCAGATAGCAAATAATTAGGTGTTACTTTCTACGTTGTTCAATAAACTTGTCGACCTTTGCACAAGAACTCAATTGCAGTTTGACCTTTAATTTGCTCATAAATTATGTCCTTTTAGAACCCACGATTCCACATCATAGTATAGCACAATATAATATATCATTTTACAGGTCTCATGCTAGAGAGCGAGAAGAAGATATTCGAATTAATGGATGAAAAAACGCCCATGTCTAAGTACTGGATGCCGCTAGTCTGGGCTACGAATATAATCAACAGGGCGAGAAAAGAATCATTGATAACGAGCGACCATATTGTGCAAACACTACTGACAGAACTTTCCGACATTAGAAGAAGACTAGGTGCTTTGATAGGATACGATACCGTTTGTGTGCCGCTGGTTTATACCCAGGTAGGTAATTCATGACTGGTACTATTGATATCATGAGAATTTGAAGGCGTATATCGAAAATTCATCGACAAAATAAGCTTTTCAAAATAATCCGAAACCGGAAGCGGAAGTTACATGTTTTTTTGGTAGCATTTTTTCAGAAGCAGAATTTTGTAAATATGAGTAGCGGATATGAAAGAAGACCATAATTCTAGGGCGACCGCTATGAATTTTTCAAAATTTAACTTTAACGCCCCACAACCCAAAAACCAGTTATCTGATCAGATTCACCAACAACTTGCTTGAAAGCCCTTTGGTGGTACTATACCATGAAGAAAAATTTATTTAGTAAATCCAAAAACGATGATGCTCCTATAGCTCTTTAATTAGTCAAAATATGAAAAAACTATAAATATAAAAGTTGTTCAGTTACACACACATTTACATTCTCCTAAATTTATATTACTACGCATACTGGGTGTTTGGTTTCGACAGCACAGTAAGCAATTTTGTTATTTTAAATGAAACACCCTATTATATTGTTATATACTTGAATGCAAAATTTAATTGTCAATCACATAGTACCTATAAGGTGTTTGTATAGCTAAAATGTACGGTTGATGACGATTTCGTGAATTTTAACCGCGTTGTGTAAATTTTGAAGATTTAGGCAGGGCTCGACAGAAACGGACCGTCGTCGGTCGATAGCGATTGTCCAGCTTCGCCAGCTGTAATTTCCAGCCGGATTTCTGGCTGTTGATATCTGTCAGAGTCCTGGTTTATTATTATTTCTTACTATAGATGCATGTCTTTCTTCTGTACATATTGAACCCGTATAGTCTCGCTTTTCTCGCTACGTATTCAAATGATTTCCAGGGTCTGCCTCGCGAACTATACTGTTGAATACCAAAAACAAAATCTTTATTTCTAGTATGGGAAAGTCCAGAGGAGGTGGGCACCTCCACTTTTATTACAATATTACAATAGTATGCATCCCGATATAATAATTTGTCGGTAATTATTGAAACAATGCCAATTATTTGCCATTTTCGTATAACACATTCTGTAGAATAGACACAGTAGGAATCGACCTTATAATTCTGAAAAAATTGTCTGGTTAGAAAGTTGTTCTGGTAATTATCAATTAATTTCAATTCCGTTAAATATGGCTATAAATAGAATTTTGATTACACATATTTCTGAGGTATTTGTCTATACATGACATACATTCTTCCCCACATTCCTGAGCGGGCAATGCTTACTGTGGCATTCTCACTCAGAAAGTGCACAAAGTCCTTTGCAACATAACACCTCACAAATGTGCGTCGTATTAATTGATAAAAGTTGTTAATAATGCTGTGGTTGCTTTCTTATTATCTACATACCTCCACGATAGCTCTTTTAATATATTCATATATCCAGTCTTACATAATTCACAGCTATAAGCGAAACAATGGATTTGATACCTACGTCATTTGTTAAGGTGCGGATTTCATGCAAATGCAAATAATACTAGATTTACCAACGATCAAGGATAATAATTACCTATTCTGAAAATTGTTGATACGGACTGTGGCACGATATTTTATTAAAAAAACAAAGTATTTCATCAGTGTTTTAAAATATCTGAAATTGGTGGAAAAACTGAAAAATTTGGAATACCTCTAACTTCACGATTAGGTTGAACATTCTTTGTAATTTCGGAGCAGTAGAATCTAGCAAATTGGCTATGCGGAATGTGTGGCCTAGAAAGGTCTTATGTACGTATATATTAGTTACATTGTTATGGAATCATCAGATGTCCATTTGTGTCTATTATCGCTTTTTAGTTTTCCCCGACATGGTCAAGGTCATAAGAATATCCCTAAACACGATTTGTGTTTTTCTATTAATCTATAAATTGCAAGAAATAAAATGTATAAACCAGGTTCGCCCAATTTTCTACTCAAGCTACAACACGGTAAAACAATACTGCGTCCATATAAAGCTACTATTAATTTAGTTTCAACTGGAATCTATACTTTATTTTTTCTAACCACGGCCTGGATGTAAACAAAACCACGTGACAATTTCTAAAACGTCATTTGCAATATAGCGCTGTGATTGGTAGTTGCAGCGAGAAGATTTCACCCCTTTACTGTAGGAGTAGTTACGTTCGATTCGTGCGTTAATTGCAGTTGCATTTGTCGTCATCTGTGTATGATATCTGGTGTTTTAGTATTTTGATTTATTTAAAATGGAATCGTCGCCCAGTGAAACTATTCTTTGCAGCTATGGTTTAAACTACCCCGCGCGCTAGTTTACGTAAGATACCTACCACTGTAAACGTACACTAGAAATGATCACGTGGTTTTGTTTACATCCAGGCCGTAGTTAAAAAAAATAGGATATAGAATAGTATTTGTATTTGTATTTTTAAAATGAGACAGCGGACAGTGTTATTAGCCATCAAACTGGGTTTCAAACCGCTTTACTGAGAAACAGAAGTACAACGGAACTGCTGTGTATTTTGACCTTTTTAGGAATGATTGAGAGATTAAAATACAGTTTGTATAACAAAACTGCGACTTCAATTTCTCAGGATGCGTTTAATTTTTATTTTAAAACTGCTCTCTCTGTTTAGTTGAGGGTAAATGAAGTGAAATCGAAATTGCGAACCTAGTTTCAAACGATCTCACCAATACTCTCTACTGATCAAACTTCAAAATCATAAGTAGACTAAATGCCAGTTTTTGGCAAAACTACTAATAATACATGCTGATATCGGACGGAACAGTCGTAGGGGTACTGGTGATATCGTATGAAATTTTAGATATAGAGAACAAACAAGGCACTCTAGTTATGTTCTCATCAATCGCTGCCCATCGTAACAAATTTTTTGCAAAAATAAGTGGGACCTCAGTCTGCTTACTAACCTCATCTGAGCGTATGTGAGTATTTTTTATATCTAAAAATCAGAAAGTAACTTCCAGATCGCCATTTGTGGACTGTTAAGAACATCCAAAAGATCGCGAGGGACCAGTAAAGTATACTTGATAAAATTAGGAACAAAATTTATAACTGTTTTACAAGATCAGTTTCATTGCTTTTAGAGTGACTTGTTTTATTCAGTTTAACACTATTTTACTTGTTTAATTACCAAATAAGGAAATATTGCAAAATTTCCAAGCAGAAAGCCGCTGATTTATTCAAAATGATCTATCTTTCTCATATTACACTACAATATACACTTTTCAATGAAACTAAAAATAGCAACTTTTTGCCAGACTGTTCTGCTAGATTAATTAATTGAATATGCACACAAGCGTCTCATATGTTGTATTGTAACACCCACTTAAACCAGGCAAATTTGCATTTATTATCGTTGTTTATGAAAGTTACGTTTACTAGACACCAATATCGTTTTAATTAATTTTTATATGACTATTTTATCACGCTCCTGTAGATGGTATTATGTTTCCTCGATTTGTTTTCGATTGCATAATTTATATGGGCCAAAAAAATGCCCGTCATAGTTGTTTAGTGTTCTTTTATATAGCAAATTATTCAATAAATTAAAGAAACACCTGTAAGGTTTTTTGCTTATTAAAATATTCGAAGAATTGGCACAGGGGAAACACAACAATACTTTGTTCAGAAAAATTCTTGTAGCAACTGTAAATGTTCAACTTCGTCTTATATGATTAAGCGATTCGATTTGTCAATTAAAACTCTGTACAAGTTGTTGCCAAAATAATAGTAGATAGCATACTTCCAAACTAACTTATTAATATCTACACTCCAATAGCGAGAACACCACCGTAAGAAGTGAGGCTATTATTTTGTTGATAAATATTTTATTAGTTTTGGGAGTAGGTGCTTATAAAATAAATAGCAGTGCAATAATTATTAAATCGTTAAGAACATTATACTGTTCAAACAGTAGTTGCATAAAGAGGAGGGGTTATTATTAGGTACCTATTTACTATATTATTTTCATCGAAAACCATCACACGTTTCAGTATCAACGAGTTTTCCTTACATTTTCTAAAATAACCTTATTGTCTTTATATGAAACATTCCAATGACATTTGGTCACGTAACCCTCCTCGAGGCTAATACAAATAAACTAACTTCTATCCATATCACATGATCCGTTTGTTCACACAAAACAGGCCAATCGCTGCACCCCACGGTAGTTAAGTGATACGTTTCCAATAAATTTTAAATAAATATTGAAAAAAAAGTAAAACATTAACATTTCCAACATTATGAAAGCTTGTGTTTTATGTCTTTTCAGCATATGACTGAAATTGCCACATAGATGACTCATTTTGCGACCGCATATGCAGAAGTTATCGGCAAAATAATTGCGGAACTTACTCACGCACACATTGTTCACGCTATCACATACTGGACAATGACATGTGTAAAGTATTACTAACACTAAAAAATGCAGCTCATATTGTTACGTGCATTGTTAATGTAATGGTTGGCTAAAGACTAGTGATTATTATAATTAAGAATCAGGAAACGTTCAATATCATCGCCATTAATGGAAAAGAAACACAATTACTGTAGTATAAGACTATTTCATTAATGTACAGAATGGCCAATATGGATTATTATGGATGAGCCGTTTGTCAAGAAATGATTTATGCTTAGCTATGTTGACATTTAAAGTAATAGCATCAATAAGTAGGTACCTATTAGTAATTCGGGAAGAAATAATATTATTAATGTTACGAAAATTTATGGTTGGTAATTGGTTTACATGTGCATGAGTTTGGTGGCACCAGTAAAAGAACACTTGCACGTACTCCGTACTCTACTTCAAGTGGAGCGTAGCAAGCGTTAAGTAGAACTTCATTTTTTTATTTTTGGAAATTAAGAGGGCGCCGCGAGAGATGAAAACCAAGAGATGGTGCCACAAACAAAAAACATACCTATTTGTTAAGCCCATGATCTTAAATAGAAATTAATATTGCAGTTTAAATGATACGCACAAGCCAAGAAGACATATCCACGGAGACAATAAAGGAGTTTCATTCCAAAATTTGTTGATTTAATGATAGAAATCATCGTATACACATAATAATTTGTTATTGCCGGCGGAAGGCTAATCAAATATGTTTTCTAAAATTTTAATGCAATCTGTGCAGTCGTTCAAAAGAAAATGGAATTTTTTGGAAAACATATTTTTGAAATGTCAAGATGGACAACGGTAGGTAACTTTGCTAGTCTAACAGTTCAGTCACTATGGGAAAAATGTCGCACGTTTTGAAATATTTTGAGTATTTCGCGCCAAATATATGTAACTACACAGTCCTCATTATAGGTTTGTTCGTTTGTCTGCACTAAACTGCTCCGAACAGGAAACAGAAAAGGATGGCTACATACGGTGTTGGTGCATTAAAAAGAGATATCATGTTGTTTGTTTCCTGTTCCACGCAGTTTAGTGCAGACAAACGAACAAGCCTTATGATAATCAAATATGTTCCTTATAGGTTCGTAACCTATAATTCGGTTTCAATAATTAGCTGGCACATTGCATTCCAAAAGAGTCGAACAATACAATTGGTAAATTGCCCTTTACTGTTTACTGTGAATTATTTGTGCAGAACCTCTGATTACAGTTTTTTTTTTATAACAACCATTTTATTTTTTTCGCATTTCATAAAATTTTCAGGCGTAAACCTAGTCTTTTTGGCCCTCGGGTCGTAATTATGTTTTTGGCCCGCTGATTGCACTTTTATAATTAAGGAATAATTTTATTTTTTTTTGGAATACAAGTAGTAACACAGTTACTTATTTGTTAATATGAACATTTATATCTATCTTACAGTTATTACAATTACTTATATTAAATGCGGAAGGAATGGTGTTTATCAATGATTCACTGATAACGCTTTCATTAGTAGGTACCATCCAAGGTCCGTCGAATACACATTTGGTAAGGTTGCCTACTAAACAAATCCCGCCTCTGAGACGCGAGGGGATTGCAGCGAGCTGTGACGTCATTCGTGTAAAGCTGTAGTTGAACATCACTTCTAAGTGTGTCCGCGTAAGTTGGCTACATATGGAAAACTTTGTTATTATTGATTTTATGAAAAAAAGTTATTCTTCATAAAAAGTTCTGCATGTTCTAAAACCGAAAATTCAACCATCAGATATTAAATTATATCAGTCGTATCATAATAATAATAATTATATCATTTTTGTTCAAGAGTAAAGTACCTTCATTTTTGACCATATCGAAAAAATTTTATAAGAAAAGATGTTATGGATCAAAAATAATTTTTAAATATTCAATATTGTTTTTATAATTAAAAAATATTATTTTTACATTTTCTCTGCGATAACATTGAAAGTTTAAGTTTGAAGATTAATACATGACAATTAATACATTTAATAATTCATTAATTAATTAATAATATTTTTTAATTATAAACAATATTGAATATTTAAAAATTATTTTTAACCCATAACATCTTTTCTTATAAAACATTTTCGATATGGTCAAAAATGAACTCTTGAACTCTTGAACAAAAATGATATAATTATTATTATTATGATACGACTGATATAATTTAATATCTGTTGGTTGAATTTTGGGTTTTAGAACATGCAGAACTTTTTATGAAGAATAACTTTTTTTCATAAAATCAATAATAAAAAAGTTTTCCATATGTAGCCAACTTACGCGGACACACTGTATACTTACAGGTGGAATCACAAATGGATAGGCGCGTAAATCTCTTTCGAAATCTACATAACTAAAGTGCAATGAACAAATTCTAGAATTTGATACATTAAATTTCTCACCTCTTCGGCACTTTGCCACCCACTCTTTGCAAAGATTTTCATCTTTGGGAAATGTACAATAGGTAACAGTAAGGTTGTTTGCTTTAGCTTTTGCATGATGCATTGTGCACGTTGCAATAGCGCAGCTCATTGGCATCTACAATAGAAATTAATAAGATCATCTAAAGGAAAATATCTTTGTACAAAGAATAATCAGATTTACAAAATTGTAATCTCTAGTTTTACAGTCATAACTATGATGTTGATTTACCTTGTTGAATCCTGTACTTATACACTTTTGTCAACTAAACACTGCTAACAATTTCTAATTATCGCTTGCAATAGATATAGAAACTTGGTATTATTTTTGTTACTGTACAACAGAAGTGCCAGAATACACAATACAAGTAAAGGAGCTGAAACTCTCAGAATGGCGCGAAAAGTACCTTACACGCGTGACGTCACGGAGCTGGCTGATAGGTATCAGAGGGGGGAATGATTCAGTCACTGTTGCAAGATAGGATAGTAGGCAACCTTACCAAATGTATACTCGACGCACCTTGGGTACCATCATTCTCTAACGTAGAAAGAATGGTGTTTATCACAGAGGGATTGCAAACGTTTTCATTACTGACAGCATTACTTGTTGAGGGTACATGAAGACCTTCGCCTACCATAACCTTTTGTGCAATTTTCATTTTATTTTGCAATGAATCCTCAATATAAGTCTCAGCCACCGCCGAGGACTTCCAGCCACCATGACGTTTGATACTGATGAAGTCTGCGCCCCGATCAGCTAAAAAAGTAGCGGAGGAACGTCGAAAGCAGTGTCCTGTATAGGCACCTGCATCCGGCATATTCAAAAATTTGGCTACTCTTTGCGGCACTTGTCCCAGTGTATTTTTTCCTACAACCTGCGATGTACACTTGCCATTTTTGTAACACACAAAGAGTCCTCGATGCTCCGTGTGTGATGGCCGTAAAAACACGTATTTTCGAAATATTTGTAAACAATTCAGTGCTAGTTCTTCGTTGTTAACGACTGTAAATGTTCTGTTGATTTTGTTCTTTGTCTTATTGATTTTTACAATGAGTGCACACCCTACATCCTCAATATCGTCTAGAGTTAATTGGGCTAATTCGTTTCTACGACATGCCCCAGCGATGCCCATGATTATTGCCACCTACAATATTGTAGAAACTCAGTGAGTATAATTATATTTCGAATTAGTGATTTTCTTACCTTCATCATTAGAAATGTATCATCTGGGGCTTCCAAGAAAAAATTTGTGATCTGTTCTCTGTTGAGTATTTTTGATTTTTTGGGTTCGTACCCCTCGCTTTGCCTTTTCAGAAAAGCGAACAATCGTTTGAATTGACTGAAATCAATGTTTTCCTTAGCTGACAAATTTGCTTTGATCATTGACACACAGCACTAGTGTACACTAGTGCAGGCTAGTGCAGCGATTGGAATTCGCTATTACTAATTTTTTTGCAAATAATTTGTTTTTGTTTATACTTGTTGCTGTGGTTACGCAGTTTTATTTGGTCAATGATAAATCGATTTCAAACGAGCGCTTTTCATTTTTTGTTTTCTCATATATAGCTTTGGATTTTGGCGGTAACAGATTCAAAGTAATGTTCTTTGCTGCTTCATCAAAATCTGGCACAATGCACGAGAAATCTTCTTCTTTACACATACTTTTGCAAACAAATAGTGACAAATACTTAAATTACTTACTAATTTTTTTGCAAATAATTTGTTTTTGTTTATACTTGTTGCTGTGGTTACGCAGTTTTATTTGGTCAATGATAAATCGATTTCAAACGAGCGCTTTTCATTTTTTGTTTAAATACAGACATTGTCAATATAAACTATAATTTTACGGTTTTTAAAATTTCGATCTTACATAAAGTTTTGTATGCACCTCAGGCGTAACCGACGTCTTTGGCGGCATAAATGTAGAATCCGGGGCCGCTATCCCCACCACCTTTCCCCTCCAGTTTCCATGGTAACCTTAATAAATAGGTACGATGGTAACCAAAATAAATAAACACAGGTGAGTTTCTGCGTAGGTAAATCACGTGGATGATGAAATTTAGAGTGCCATGCCATGCCTCCATTTGGTCAATTGGTCAATGACCTCCCTAGGAAAATTGCACATTGATAAACTGTTAACTAATGAAATCAGAACATAAATAATAAATATTTAATTCAAAGTTTTCCAACTCTTATTTTAGTAAGATATCATCTTACCCAATCGTGCCTGAATATGAAATCTCGGCTGCTTGCATGTGTCATTGTTGATACAATTCGAGTACTGCTTCTGTTTGGGTCAATTCTGGATCCAGCCTCGTCGTTCACTTTAGCAAGCACGTACGTGTTTATGCGGTAGATAAGAATTACAATACTCCAGAGTGAAACGGACAGCCTCGAATTTCGTTTGACTTAGTACAAGATTATTTTACAATAGCATAAAGCTGGGCTGAGAGCCGGGGACTGCCTCAGGTAATAGTATTAATATATTCATTTTGCGTTCATTAAAGAGTAATTCGTTTTCAGCCACACTTTTTATTGTAATTTTTTTTTTCGGATATACGATAAAAAACTACCTTAATTAAGATAGACGAATTGATCTTAAACTTAAATATAAATCCCTTTAAGGTAAGAATAAAGTTTTTTCGTTTTTAGTATTTTGTTTATATTTTGTTTTTTAAAATGACCTCCCTTTATGATTGACCACCGGCCGCCACTGGTGCATAGTATCAGTACCTGCGCTAGTTACGCTAGAAGAAACAATTTTTCAATTTCACTGTTCTTCCACTTAGTGATTTTCCTCAGCAGTCGCTCACCTTAAACAAATGTAACACATATTTTATTAAAAATGTAGCATTCAGTTAATTATAAGTACATAATTATTATTTACACAATATATAAATGGACAATATATTAAAATAACTGTAGTTCCTGAAACCAGATTATTAGCAACACAAAATAAATTCTAAAAACTATATCCAAGTAAATTAATATAATTAAATAACTAACCTGTCGATCTTGATACTTTAATTCAGTAATAGGTAAATATAAATTCTTGTTTATGAAAATAATCAGATTAATATGGGAAATAAAAGTTAAAAACACGGACACTAAATTCGCACGTTAAAACTTTACGAGAAAAAATTTATATTATTTACTGGTTGCCATGTTTCCAAAAACAAGATTTTATAAAATCATAGCTAACCACTAAATTTTTTTCGCAAAAATAACAAAATTCAAAATTTTCAAATACAAAAATAATTAATACAAAGATTCAACATGAATATCCCTCAGCTTACCTGCTATCCATTTTTTGTTTTCTTTTATGAGGAATGAACATCCCTCAGCTTATGTGCTATCCATTTCTTGTTTTCTTTTATGAGGAATGAAAATCCCTAAGCTTACCTGCTAACCATTTTTTGTTTTCTTTTATGAGGAATGAACATCCCTCAGCTTACCTGCTATCCATTTTTGTTTTCTTTTATGAGGAATGAACATCCCTCAGCTTACCACCTAACCATTTCTTGTTTTCTTTTATGAGGAATGAAAATCCCTCAGCTTACCTGCTATCCATGTTTGTTTTCTTTTATGAGGAATGAACATCCCTCAGCTTACCCCCTAACCATTTCTTGTTTTATTTTATGAGGGATGAGCATCCCTTTGTGTTACCATCTTCTTTTTTTAGCCACATTTCTAATGCCGAGACGACCAGCTCATAAAGTACCTACTAAATACCATGTGCACAGATTTTCGTACCATGTACACAGACTGCATTGACCATCTCCTTTTCGTGCAATTTCTTATTTATATATATAACCTGCGAAGAGCAACTAACCTGAACACAGACTGAGGCCCCATGTGCACAGATTTTCGTACCATGTACACAGACTGCATTGACCATCTCCTTTTCGTGCAATTTCTTATTTATATATATAACCTGCGCAGAGCAACTAACCTGAACACAGACTGAGGCGCCGTGTGCACAGATTTTAGAGCAACTAACCTTGGTCCCAGAAGGTACACTGACTTTTGTACCATGTACACAGACTTTAGCTACCATCACCATTTCGTTCAAGTTTTTATGTGTATTAACTGCTAAGATCAAGTAACCTCGCCTCCATGTACCCATATTTCGGTATATTGTTCTCATAATGCATTAACCATCATCATTTCTTTCAAGTTCTTATACAGGGTGTTTCTTAAATCGCGGACACGGAGCACAGTACTACATTCCCCTCCAGATACCAATTGGAAAAATATAATACAATGATGCCCGTTCTTCGCTAGTTTCAGAGTTATTCTCAGTCAAAGATTGAGATTCAATTCCTTTATGCTTTGGAAAAACGGGTAAATTTTAACCGTTCCGCATTGTTCATCAATCAAATACTAAATCTTAATAAATTTGGAATTTTTTATACGTTGTATTCCTTGCTCCGAAGACATTCTTACTGATAAATATCTGTTGTTAAACTTTTTTTCAATATGTTGCAACAGTGCATTGCAGCTATGAGGTTATTACCTAGGAAACTTGTTCAAAACACCAAACGTTTAAAAGGAAGTCCGTGCAAGCATGCGCAATGTTGTCAAATTTAAATTTTTTAAAATGCGAATAACTCGGAAACTAAATACATTAGGACAAAATCGCCTATACTTTTTCAACTCACTTTTAAGATGAGAATCGCGTAGTGCTCTCCGTGTCCGCCATTTAAGAAACACCCTGTATATATTTCCTGCCAAGACTCAAGAGCAACCAACCTTGGTCTCTTTTAGATATAATTTGGTACCATCATCACAAACTGCAGCTTTAATAATTACAATTTCGTTCAAATTCTTATTATATATTACCTGCAAAGAGGCACTTACCTTGGCCACATGTATACAGATTTTAATACCGTGTTCACATAAATAAGTTCCAATCATCATTTATTGCCATTTCTTAGACGGTTATAGTTACATGCCTGCCTTTCAATAATCCAAATTTATGGAAATATTTACCTGATTTAATTTTGTGTAATAATGTCCATGATTTATTTTAATAAATTTGACAAAAATTACAATAATGTTAGTTAATATTTCCATAACAACAGAACAGAGAATAAATAATATCTTTGGTCATTAGTAATTTAAGGGGAATACAAGGGGAATACAGCGGTTTGACAGCGGCCCCGGATTCTACATATTAGCCTCTTTGGCCCTCGGCGTGCTATAATTTTCACGCCGCGGGTCAAAAACGCCTGGGTTACGCCGTTGATACATAAATAACTATTATGGATTTTGTTTTCCATGGCTGTTGTTTGTTTACAACCGTGTCGTGGCGAGAAACTTTGAACGAAAGCGCAATACGGACTTCGACGCAAAAGTAAATGATAAGTTAGCTGTAAGAAAGACGCATTACGGTTTAAAACAGTTAACAATATTCAATAATAATAATAAAGAGCTAATACAGCACACCCAACAATATTTGGCACTGTGTACAAGAAACGTTTAAATTGTAGTACAAATAAAAACATGTTCTATAAGAGCGCAGTGATGTTACTTAAAAAAATACTTTATGGTATTTCCATATATTCAACACACATGTGGGATTTTCATAATTTTAGGAAGTGTTGCAATAAATAAATTTGTGATTGCAGCTACTTGGCAGACTGCGGTAAAATTATATTTACCACAATGTCTTTGCCGAAGTAATAATTTTTAGTTCTTACATCGCTAATTACCTACTACCGCGCAAAATAAACCATGTACAGGGTGAGTAAAAAGTATGGAATAAATTCATTATCTCCCAAAATAATGTTTTTTCTAGAAAACGCTCGCACAGGTATAGCGATTTATATTATGGCGCATATTTTAAGGTGTTTCAATTTTTTTTGCGACAGTCATTTTTTTGTGGTGACGTCAGAGTAATTTTTTTTAAATGACACCCCATACTGTTTTTGACGAATTTCGACAGAGGACGTCATTCTGCATCCGAATAAGTGAGTATCGTGACCTTGAAGTTGACAGTTTCTGCTATGTTCATTTTTTAAATTTGAAAAATTGTTAAGTAACACTTTAATGGGAGACAGTTCGAGCACCTAATTAAGCTTTTGTTTGGTTGTATGAGTTTACCAGTTTCATAGGTTGATTGTTTTTCATGTTAATTATTGGTTCTTAATAAATAAATTGCGTAATATTAATGTTTTTGAAAATAACATATTTCAGATTTAAAAAATGAACATCGCAGAAACTGTCAATTTCAAGGTCACGATACTTATTCGGATGCAGAATGACGTCTTTTGTCGAAATCCGTCAAAAAAAGTATAGGGTGCCATTTAAAAAAAATTACTCTGACGTCACCACAAAAAAGTGACAGTCGCAAAAAAAATTGAAACATCTTAATATATGCGCCATAATTTAAGTCGCTATAACTGTGCGAGTGTTTTCCCAAAAAAACATTATTTTGGGAGATAATGAATTTATTCCATACTTTTTACTCACCCTGTATAGTACCTATATTCAATGTTTTACAGTACATATTAAGACAATACGTTGTTTTGAGCTATGTTTTATTATTACCTGGTGAACAACAATAAACAACAAACTGTATTGACGCAATAATTATAAATATTTATTATAACCTAGCAGATTTTAAACTGTTGGAATTAAATCTGCATTTAAGAGGAAACTGACTTAGGGCCGGTATTACAATATCAGTTTAAACCATAGAGTGGAGTTTAACTTCGGATTTCCCCAAGATTTCTCTTTGTATTCTGAAGTTTAACTGGGACGCTGTGGTTTAAACTGAGATTGTAATTCCGGGCCTTAAGGGTGAGAGTAGTAGATCTATATTTACATACCTTGTGATGGCGGTAGTGTCGGTCAATTAACAATAAATAGTTAAGATCAGAACTTGTTCCAAAATGCATAATTACAGCTTTTGGGTAACAGATGGGCATTCGGACGTCAATTTTTTCGTGTAACAATTTTGTTTAATTTGAATGATGTAAAAATATCAATTTAAGAAATTACGTTCTGATTGAAAATGAAAATGAAGGCTTTGTCTACTTTCTAAACGATATTTATAATTTTTTTACTAAATGATTTTGAATTTAGCAATGTAAGTTTATCTACTTTACGTTCGTACTAAGGCTGTTACGATACGGGTTCGCGTATCGTAATAGATAAAAGCGGTTCTATAATAAAAATACTAAAACAGTGTACCTAATTTATTTTCTTTACCTTAGCAACCCTAACATTTCACTCACATGTATACGAGTATATAGATCGAACTGTCAAAAGCTTGAAGTTCATGATATTTTGAAATATCAACATTCATGTACCTAAATGCTTATGCATGGCCTCAACTAGGAGTATGAGACACCACAAACTGGAGGATTTGTACTTCTGGCGTTGCAATTCGAAGTATGCCAACAAAATATTTTCGGAGATTGTAGTAATTTTGTTCTCCTTACGCAAATTGGGATATTTTTTTTCATAAATTAGGCGTGATTTTGATGACAGCAACTTGCCCATCGTACTTTCCGCTAAAGCCCGAATTTCTGGGAGGGTGCATTGTAAATCGTCGCGTCGTCTTGTTCAGAATAACTCATGTCAGAAAATGTAGAATCAAATTTATGAACGATGAAAAACAATGACGTTTCAATTTATAACATTTTTCATAGTTGGCTTTATAGTCCAGTAACCTTGTCGCCTGAAAGGGGGGGGGGTACCTTATATCAAATCTGGTAGTTCCGATTTTTTGCTGAATTGTTTATGTAGCCGAACGCAACTTTGTCAAAAACCTTGAAGGACTACTATTTCAATTATAGCCTTCCAGTACTATTTTAAAGTAGACCAAATTTTCTAAGAAGCCCCAAGATGGTCTCTGTAAGCCCAATAGTTTCCGCGATACAACTTTTTAAACAAAATCCGAAGTATGAACAAATCAATTTTATTTACATTTAGTTAAGTTAATGTTTTAAACGAATGCTGTACTGTACAAAGAAAATAAATGTCATCTCAATGAAGATTTGTTCTATTTGATGATCCGGGTTGACCGATACCTTCAGCATAAATAGGATCTTCTGCGACTGGATCGCCTGCAAGAGGCGTTGAGGAGGAACTGCATCTCTCGCCATCATCTTGGGGTTGAGGCCTTTGGACGTGTGATACAAATATACACCAATGCCATGTAGTAATGAAGAGATAAACGAGTGAGGCCTCACTGCTGATATTATTGAATGTGCGAGAGCAACACACTTCTTTCGATATGTATCCAAGCAGTCTCGTTTGTCTTTTAGAATTAGCGTTTGCAGCAACAGTCGTAAAGACTCGGCGATCACAGAATGTACATTCTAGAAGTCATCAGAGGGTGTAAATTGACTTGTGTCGTAAAGTTGTGAACGTATGTCCTCTCGTATGACATTAGCAGCTGCCTCTATCACACGTAGTCTTTCTTTTTGAAGATTTGAAGTTGTATTATTGTACCCAGCGCCGAGCGCTGGTGAGAATTTTGTGACTTATGCTTTTAAAACAGTGTTGTTGGAGGATGTCTCGACTATTAAAATCTCTTCTCCATACTTCCCTAACAGGCGACTTTTGATTATTAGAGGATCGAATTTTTCTCCTTCTATCTGGTCGATCTAGAGAAAACTGATACTCCTCACAATTCTCTTTGAGATATGAAAAAATTCGTTCCATGGCCTGATCAACAAAAATGCTGACGTTCTCCCCTCAGCAGGCCTGTTGATGGGGGAAATATTGGCACAATCGGTGGTATCTCGCATCAAGGGCTACCAAATCTGTGTTATCAGAAATACGCTCTTTTATTTTAAGAGCCCATTCGTCACCTAGTTTTTCAGCTGCTCTTAAGATTGTTGAATTAGCTGGCCATAGACACACACTTTTACATGCGTGAGAAACCGTGCCACTCCAGGCGTGCGGAGAAAAACGTATGTGTGGCGGCACGTGCCAGGCCACACGCCACTCTTAACTGCTGCGCGTCTCACCAGATTTTTTTCCACCTGTGCCCATAAACACAAAAATTGCAGTTTAGTAAAGTGTCTCTAGTAGTTGTGTTCTTGTATATCTAAGCGGTAAAACAAAATGAATAGGGAATACATTACCGAATTTATAGAAATTTACCGCCAACACCCTGCTCTTTGGAAGGTTAAATCCAAATTTTGATTAACGTAGGTTAATAAAAATTTAAAGAAAGCATTTTAATAAGTACCTATATTCTATATTTTTGTCTGGTGCACTATGTTAATTTATTACACTCAACCCAACGTAACTTAACGATAGTGAACAAACCTAACTTTGACACCCCATGTAAACGTTTCCAAAATTTCAACAACACGAGCCATGCCAGACGCCATGAAAAAACACCAGATTTTGCCCATAAACGCAAACTTTTCCACCTAGTGTTTTAACCCGCGTTCAAAAATGTGGGAATTGAATGTGTGTTTATGAACAAGGCCGTTTTCCGGAACACCTCGTTCAAACCCGCGCGAAAAATTGTGACGGTTTTTCGCGCACATTAAAGTGTGTGTCTATAGCCAGCTAATCAGAGATATCTATTCCACAGTAATTACAGTATTTCTTTTTTCTCGCTTCTTTTTCCTCTGAGCCACAAGGAACTCTACTGTTATTAATTTGTCTCCACAGAGAAAACAGTGTTCTCGGAAATTGAACTGTTCAGAGACAGATCTCTTGTCGACTTCAAATCTGTGTCTCCACGTCGAGCAGCCGCATTAATCAACTTTGGGTTGATATATTTCTTCTCGCAAGCACTATGCACAGATATGTGATCCACCCCTTTCAATAATTTAATCTTCAATTTCTTGGTTCTTGAGTGAAATACTCGACGCCAGAAGGGTTTGAACCTCCTTTTCCCTCACCAACACCACTTCACCTTCACTCAAATTCTCCTTATAGGTATATAAAACACAAACCCACGGAGGATCTGAGATCCGACATTCTGTAGTTTTTTAATTCAAACGGGACGGGAAACTACGCACAAGTGGGTAAACCGGCCAGAGGAGGACTGACAGAGGTAGTACAGTGGTAGGGGTGCTTGAACATTAGAGGAGTGGTAGGGACAGCTACACAGTGATAAGGTAATAGTGGGGTACTATGTCCATACAAAGAGTGGGGGAGAGGAATTTCCGAAAAAACTAGGCCTTTAGGTTAAACATTCGCTCAAAACAACACAATATTGCTTAAAATTACAGATTTTGAAACAAATTGGAAACTTTAAAAAGCTGTATCTCGGAAACTGTTAGTCTTACAGAGACCTTTTTTATCTCAATTTTTAGCAAATTTAGACTACTTTAAGAAATCCTTTAAAGACGATTAGCGAAACAGTTAGTAGTCCTTCAACATCCAAACTGACCAAAACTGAAAGAAGGTAAAACCATTCGCTGTTTTCTGTTTTTTTTGACAAAGTTTCATTCCGCTTCCAAGGTCGAAAACTTGAATTAGTCATTGGGCCAACATCATAAACAACTCAGCAAAAAGTCAGAACTACCAGATTTGATGTAACGTTCGATGTATAAAGTTACTGGACTATTAATTAGTGCACCGCACAAATGTTCACAACTGTCACGAAATTCCTTGAAAAATTTGTATACGCTTGGCACCTCTTGCCCATTGTGTTTTAAACGACATGTTGTACAAAAACAACAAGGAACTGCACACGCCTGCCATAGAGTATATAGTCGATTAAATTAATAAAGGGCAATACAATTGTACATACAAAAACATAGAAACAGGTATAGTTGTGGACTTTACAAACCTCAAATATCCGCTTAACGATAGACAGGTAGAAAATTACTAAACAATAGGTGTTAGCAGATTAGAATGTACCTTTTTCGCATTTCTAACTATGCTTAAGCCCTGCAACAGCAACAGACATGATGGGTCATATTGTTCAATAAGTATGTACCTAACAACTACAACTACCTAGCGTTAAACGGATATTTGAGGTTTGGAAAGTTCACATTTATAACACCGTGTGGATTCGTTATTTCTGAAGAACCCTTCTGGGAGTTTCTCTAGAAGGCTTCTAGAAGATGGAAGTTGTGTAGAAGTTAAATGTTTATATTCTTCTTGCCGCAATCAAACAATCGAAGTCGCGGTACGACAAAATTCCTCTAAAAACTTGTGCATATCATACCTATGTGGATGGTAGTCTTACTGTAAACAAAAACATAATTATTATTATCAAGTTCGAGGACAATACATACTTATTGCAAACAGGTCATATTGCGATTTCATTTTTTATACAGATGTAGATGTACTACAAGTTATATACGAATAAAAAATGATACACCATTTTGCCTAGAAAACATGTTTCCCGAATTGAAGGAATTTTTTATGAATAATATATACGAGTACCAGAACTACCTAATCCACGTGTTCCACGAGGCATGAAACTACGAGATGTGAGGTACAAAAAAGAAAGCAAGCCAAAAAATGGGACGATAGCGTCTTCTTTGTTTGTGTATCCTTTCATTACAAAATAGACGCTGTAATTTATAATAAAAAATTTGCCAACTTTATGGGTGTAGAACATCCTAAGAAAAGACTTTACTGCAAAATCACCAGAATCGTCTTGTTTTATAACTAAATTTACAATTCAAAAAAGGTTAATCTGCAGAAATTAATATTTTTTTACCATACACATTTTGATGTTTATTATATTTGTCGTGTTCACCGCATTATTACCCTCTTCTTTTGCTTCACTTTTCATGATTATATCTGTTCTGAATATATCCTTTCAATCTTTCCTAATAAACCCTTTCCAGATTTCTTGACCTCCAAGAAAATTTTCTATTTTTATCATTCGTTGCTGCTTCTTTTACATTCTTGTTCACAAAGATTTTCTTCTCATCATTCTCGAATTTCTTCTCCCGAAACGTATACTTCTATTACGTGACTACAGTGCCTCTGGCATATTTTGTTTACTACTAATAATAATTAGTTTACAATACGTTTTAACATACTTTAATGAATGGAGGATGTATTTAGCAGGTATAATGTAAAACGCAATACCATTAGGGCATTGTCTACCTGCAACTAATTTCTCTGTTATTTTTTTATGTAATCAATAATTATAATTATTATTAAACAAGAATTCGTGCTAAATTTAATCAGCGCAAATAAACAAAATTACGCTAGTTGGGTACTACATTTAAGTTTTTTTTATGCTATAGCCTTGAATGGTTGATTATATATGATTGTATAATCTAGTAAGCTCAATAATAGGTTTCTAGAAATCTATGCAAGACATAATTTAGTTAAATCAAGCCGAACACATAAAAGGTCGAAAGATGTGGTCTTTAAAGTTCTTAAATTATATGATTCCAATGAGTTTGACCGATTTTGGTGATCTGTAGCTTATTCATTTTACAGTTTCGTAGTAGTTGTCTAGTTCATAAAAAGCAAATAAATGATTCGGAGGATTGTTTCGATAAAACGATACTTTGTCAGAAGTCAGATTAACGTAGGTACCATTAATAACATAATGTTAGTATCTACTAATTAAAATAAGAATTTTTGCTGATATTTATAATTTCTCTAATTGTTATGTTTGACAGCATGTATTTTTACATTTAAAACGTTTCAAAACCGCTTATACTCTTATATAATTTACTTAAAAATATTTAAATAGATTAGAAGTTAAAACAAATTAATTTAGCGGAAATGAAAATGCTAGTGATTTACAAGGCCATGCAATACTAAAATATACATAAACCCAAAAAACGAGTTTTTTCTTTCAATTTTCGAAATCAAATACACGCGGTACTAGACGACAACAGTATTGGAGACTTCGATGGTTGTATTGCAAGCAGACCGGTTTCGAACGCATCTGACAATACATGTTCTCCTTGAAGCTGAGTTCTGTAAATAATATTTGAAAAATATATCCCTTTACACGAGACGGTTAGCTCCATGAAATCAATCACTTTTTCTTACGATAACATACAGCGACCTAATTTTATTTAAGGCAGAATGTTTGTAAATTTCCATAGAGTAGTATTCAAGGTGCCCAAATTTCCTTTAGAGTACTAGTAAGAAATTCTAATGTTCCTTACTTGGATAAAGATAGACAAGTTTTTTCATTAGTGTTAAGTACCATGGGAAATATTGATTCGTGGTTAATTATTTATTATTAACTAGAAAATCATCGGTCAGTATTAGAGATGCACAAAATTAAAATAAATAATGGTTTTTAGTAAACCTCCGATAACTAGTTACATACAATACATTACATATAAAGTCAATTTCAAAGTTTTATGTACTTGGAGGTCTGCAAGACATGGACAATGGACATGCCGTGCGCCAATATAGCCTGGCACTGACTGGTCAGTGCAGTATACCTACTTGTACTTACTAATGCTACTTATGCTAATAGTTAATTTATTTTCTTCATTGAATTTTAATGTTCCAACGTTTGGTCTTTCTCACAATTAGAAGTGGTTTACTATTACTAGCTGTTACCTAATTTTAACGAAGAAAATGTAAGTAGCGTAATAACAAACGAGCAAAGTAATATTTTGAAAAACAAATTGTTGACGAAAAACCTTTGCAGCATAATCATTAAATGAACTAATATTGCGTTTTAATGAGTGTTTGCATTAGTAATTCACATTACAACACATGCCACAGTATTCACTGAGATTGGGCAGTTCTCAAGATAAGTATACCTAATCAATTTTAATATAAAAACAAACCAATGAGTTACTCATGGAATACTGATATTTCAATTGTTTGAAAACGATCTTAGTTTAATAAAATAACATTAATTATCATTAATTAATATAAGAGTTGCTAATTCTAATTGAGGGTGTTCCAATTTCCGTCCGATTACAATATTAAACTCGAAAACAAGAATGCGAGTAGTGCTTATATGAAATCTGAAATGCAAATTAAAAATCATCTAGTAGGTATTAAAGAATAAAAGAGACATCGAGCAATACTTATTGACGTATGAGCAAAGTACAAGAACAAATTTAAAACAAAAATCCGCAACAACAAATCTGTTAAAATTAACCTTGAACTTTGCATCATTACAAAAAAAGTAGAAAATAAAGAATTCCTAACAAGCAAAGTATTCAGGGAAGATCATGCGACTCAAGTTGTAAGACTTCCAATAAAGGTTTAATTCAAAAAGATTTTAATATATTGTGGTAACTGGTAACCTGGTTTGTTAAAACATTAACGTATTTTCTCCTCATTAAATTCATTAATCGTTTAGTATAAAATTAGGTACCTACTGTAATATCTATAACGTAGTGCTAGTGTAGGTACTTCGTGTAGTAACAAACTCAAGCTGGAAATTTAACTATAGGCGATCTTTCTACAAAATTATGTTTACACTTTTTCTCAAACAAATGACAATGTCTAAAGAAAAGTTTATAATTGATTACTGTTGTGGGTACCTTCTGCATTTATTTTTTATTGACTTTAACTACCAAGTGTCCACATCATTTGCAAATAATCCACAGAAATAAATACAAACATACAAACACGTGAAAAATATCGTATGGTTTAATTAGCGGATTGAACTAGGGCCGAGATTTGATACTCTGACCCAGAAGGATAGGGAGTGGTAAATTAGCCTAACCAGTAACGTACCTACCAAATATATCTTGGGGATGCATGTCTACGAAATACGAAAGCCTGGAAGGGTCACACTAAAAATATTTTTTTTCTCAAATATCGACTTAATACCTCGTGATCAGGAGTTAGTAAGACGTAATCACGAATTAGTAAGTCGTAATCACGAGTTAGTAAGTCTTAATCACGAGTTAGTAAGTCGTAATCACGAGTTAGTAACTCGTAATCACGACTTATAACTCGTGATCACGACTTAGTAATTCGTCATCACGACTTATTTACTCGTGTGATTACGAGTTCATAAGTCGTGATTACGAGAGTCGTGATCGCAAATTATTAACTCAATATTTTTGAAAAAAAAAATAGGTGGTGTGGCCCTTCCAGGCTTTCATATTCATACATATCAGATACTAATTTTTATAATTTGTGTATTATTCTTTGCATACTAGTACTTCTATAATTATTTCCATGGGCATGGCTTCTTTACTGTTCCAACAAAATATAGCAAATATCCATACACACGCCTAACACCATCCATATCTTCGAACTTCTATGCCAAATCTATTGTGTTTCGTTTCGATGAACTACCTGTCCTTATTCCTGGTGTGTTCTGTTAATTATTTTAATAAACTATTTCACACCAGATAATTTTCATTACTCTCTCTCACTCATTTAATAAAATAACTCGGTAATGACGACACCACTTACATTACTAAGAACAGTGGCGGCTCGTGACATTTTCTGTGGGGAGAGGTGAGTTCAAAATACAAAACTGATGCGTATAATATTTTATTTCATACTGCATCGTAACACCCATGTTTAAGTTAACGATTTGAGTCCGGTAAATAAGACTTTACGGTATCAGGTCCGGTAAAAACTTTTACCGGACTCAAATGAAATAAATCGATAATCAAACTATTTATTACTAAAAAACTACAAAATTAATAAATATGACAATTAAAACGAAACTATATATTAAAATTGACATTAATTGTGCAATAGATTTACGAAGAACTTCGTCAAAAATGTTATAATTTTCTCCCGTTTTGACAAGGCAAACAATCAAAAAACAAACACTTCCATAGATGTCCATATTATGAATTCAAATTTTTAGTTTTAATTTTTTCAATTTTAAACAAAGATTTAAGTGCCTGCAGTATGAAATAAAACGCATTACGACATACGTCCGGTAAACTCTTACAGTAACTCGTCTCAAAATTCCTGACTCGGCTCCTTCGTCGCCTCGTCCTTAAACATTTCGACTCGTTACTGTAAAACTGAGTTTACCGTACTTATAACGTAAATTACTATTATTTCATACTGCATCGTAACACCCATGTTTAAGTTAACGATTTGAGTCCGGTAAATAAGACTTTACGGTATCAGGTCCGGTAAAAACTTTTACCGGACTCAAATGAAATAAATCGATAATCAAACTATTTATTACCAAAAAACTACAAAATTAATAAATATGCAATTAAAAAGAAACTAAATATTAAAATTGACAATAAAATTGTGCAATAGATTTACGAAGATCTTCGTCAAAAATGTTATAACTTTCTCCCGTTTTGACAAGGCAAACAGTCAAAAAACAAACACTTCCATTTCATAGATGTCCATATTATGAATTCAAATTTTTATTTTTAATTTTTTCAATTTTAAACAAAGATTTAGTGCCTGCAGTATGAAATAAAACGCATTACGACAT
The DNA here is from genome assembly GCA_963082805.1 of Hemicrepidius hirtus. Lineage (NCBI taxonomy): Eukaryota > Metazoa > Arthropoda > Insecta > Coleoptera > Elateridae > Hemicrepidius > Hemicrepidius hirtus. The sequence continues at coordinate 10,648,891 of OY720165.1, forward strand.
ACGTCCGGTAAACTCTTACAGTAACTCGTCTCAAAATTCCTGACTCGGCTCCTTCGTCGCCTCGTCCGTAAACATTTCGATTCGTTACTGTAAAACTGAGTTTACCGTACTTATAACGTAAATTACTATTATCGTACATATTTTAGTCAAATTTCCGAATAAACAACCCTCTGCTGTTATACAGGGTGATTCCTAAGTACGTGTAGAAAATGAAGGAGGTGATTCCTGGGCGAAAATTAAGTCTACTTTTTCCTATAAACGTGTATCCTAATATGCTTCCCTGAAGAGTTACCCCTCTTCAAAAATGGAGGAAAAATTTGGTTTTTAATTTTTATCTCAAATTTGGACAAAGATAGAAAAATGAAAATAAATGGACATGTTCTACTAACAGGAAGGCCCTTTATGGATATTTTCTTTATTCACATGTATTGTTAGAAGGGGATGAAACTTACAACCCCTGTTCATTTTTTTATTAGAACTTTTTAATGCACCGGAATTTTTAATTTAAAAAATAGGCATGAGAAAGCGCTATTCATTTAGAAAATTATTTGTCTCTTTTATTTTTATCGTGAGACAAATAGTTTTCGAATAAAAAATTAAAATCGATTGTAATCTGCGCCTCAGTTTCGTGAGACGTTGTAGTAAATTTCTGAAAAAAAAGTCTAGGTAGGCGGATTTCATTTTTTCATCAATAATGTATGCAAACTTATAGTCCAGGAGCTAGCGGTATATTAGAAGACTAATTTCTGTCAAGCTGAATTTTTTTTTATGAGCTATGTCTGCCAAATGTAGGTGGTTGGCAAAATAGGACCGCGGGACATAAAGCGCTCAGAATTTTTTTGTTTTTAATTATTTTTTGATGAAATTTACAAACTTCAATCAACCTAATTCCTTTTTTGCTCGTTATTTAAGACATTCCGACAACAAAAAATTAACTGTCCGACAAAAAAGTCGGAACTGGTTCAGTGTCTACCGTTTGGGGTTTATTATTATTATTATTATCAAAAACAACAAACACAAAAAATGAAATCCGTCTACCTAGACTTTTTTTTCAGAAATTTACTACAACGTCTCACGAAACTGAGGCGCAAATTACAATCGATTTTAATTTTGTACTCGAAAACTATTTGTCTCACGATAAAAATAAAAGAGACAAATAATTTTCTAAATGAATAACGCTTTCTCATGCCTATTTTTTAAATTAAAAATTCCGGTGCATTAAAAAGTTCTAATAAAAAAATGAACAGGGGTTGTAAGTTTCATCCCCTTCTAACAATACAGGTGAATAAAGAAAATATCCATAAAGGGCCTTCCTGTTAGTAGAACACGTCCATTTATTTTTATTTTTCTATGTTTGTCCAAATTTGAGATAAAAATTAAAAACCAAATTTTTCCTCCATTTTTGAAGAGGGGTAACTCTTCAGGGAAGCATATTAGGATACACGTTTATAGGAAAAAGTAGCCTTAATTTTCGCCCAGGAACCACCCCCTTCATTTTCTACACGTACTTAGGAATCACCCTGTATATTATGCGGGTTACACTTGCATTATATTTAATTTAGGTATAGGTCGCTCATTGTTTTTAATATTAATTTTGTCCGATAACTTTAAATCAATAACATTGATATATTACGAATATCAGAAAGTCATTCAGCGGAAACAAATCAAAATATCTAATTACAATTTAATAATATTATTCTTATCATTCCGACAGAACAACTCCGTAGGGTCAGCTATTTTAATATGAAAAGTCCTGAAATACTACCAAAAAATTCAAAGAACAGCAATTAAATACAAACTTCTACACGTTCGTTATGTACCGCAGCAGCGTTTTCCTTCTACAAATATTTTTTGTGTTATCCTACTCTGGGACTACTTATGCTTATGTTTGTTTCAGGTAGTTACTCTGGCTTTGTACATATACTTCATTGCCGCTCTCATGGGAAGGCAATTTGTTAGCGATAATGTGCAGCCATGGGGAAAATTTGAAGTACCTGATATGTACTTTCCCTTTTTCACTGCACTTCAGGTATGTAACTTTTATGTTTAGTTTTGCGATAGTTGAAATATGTACTAACTATTCGGTTGTTAATTTCACCAAAATGGCTTCTGTTGCTGCTGATGTTTCAGAGTACCACTTATATTGCATTATTGCATGAATATTATTTTTAGTTCTGTTTCTACGTTGGATGGCTGAAAGTTGCAGAAGTTTTAATAAACCCATTTGGCGAGGACGACGATGACATTGAACTGAACTGGTTAATTGACAGACATATCAAGGTGAGTAACTGATTTCATTGGGTAGTATTAATTATCCAATAATATACCTGTGGTGGACTTGAAAAAGATTGAATTATTTTAATGTGCAGGTTGCACAAATTTTACGTTCTTGACAACTTTGTTGATGAAAATGTAATATGTTAACTAAGAATCTCAAAAAGAATAACAACCTCTAGTATAATGTTCAAGTCAAGTAACACATTGCCGTTGTGTCACTAAAAGCCACAATAGAATTTCATTAATGCTATACAGGGTGTCCGGAAACAACGTTCCGTAACTTCGGGAGATGATTCTACATCCAAAAATATGAAGAAAAGTTCTCATGAACAGGGGTCCGGAAAAGCTTTCTAACGGAGGTACGGCTCTTTGAAGAGGGGCGTCAAAATGTGTTGTTTTATTAATTAGTTAATCAATACACCCTACCCGTTACGCACGCCCCTGGCTTTTTTTTCTATTTTTAACATTACCAAACTATTTCCCGTACCAAATATACCCTGGGTACCAAATTTTATCAATCTCGTTTCAGTATTGATTAACTAATTAATAAAACGGGAACCCAATAAAACAACACATTTTGAGGCCCCTCTTCAAAGAGCCGTAGCTCCGTTAGAAAGCTTTTCCGGACCCCTGTTCATGAGAACTTTTCTTCATATTTTTGGATGTAGAATCATCTCCCGAAGTTACGGAACGTTGTTTCCCGACACCCTGTATATCAGTTTTAAGTTAACGGCACTACATCAGAATTATGTAATTTCGAAACATATTTTACATATAAAATTAGAAATGTCTACATACGGTCAATCGTAAAAAGCACAAAGTGAAACATGTAAAATTTGGGGTAAATGTGAAATGCAGCTTTATATTAATCATGTGCAATTATTATAATCATAACTAAGGTATCCTGCGTATGAATGTTAATTTTTATTCGATTTCAATTAAGTACCTATGTGGTTGGTAAAATGTACCTTAAAAAAATGTATACATGAACATAATATCATAAAGTGACAATTATACACGCATTTCTTTGTCATATGGAACGCCATAGAAGCTTTTTTACGCCCTTAACACATAAATAAGTATTACATGTTACCTGAAAACTTTCCCCATAACTTTAAAAGTAACGCAAATTGGTTTTAGGATAATTCGGCCCCCGCAATTCTGTCCCGCGCAATTTACCCCCCACAACACAATTCACCCCTGCACAATTCGCTCACGTAGAAAAACTGTTTTTGTACAAAATGAGCAAGCATAAGAAACCTACAGAAAAAAACCTAAGATAAATACAACTTTACGACATAACTTTAAATTTGGTAAAAAATTAGAAAATCTGTTAAGACCATAAGACCATAACTTTAAATTTGGTAACAAATTAGAAAATCTGTTAAGACCATTGTATCCTACTCAAGAAAGTGCTATAAGAACATGTAAATTATTGACTCTAATTCCAGTAACAGGTGATTTATCGGCCTTAAGGGCGTGGTGGGGGATGCACATTGGATTAGCAGGGAAAACTTCCAATTAAAGGTTTCGACAAAAAAGTAAAGAGGGCAGTAGTTGTATGAATTTGCAAGGCCAACTGTATCTAATGCGACTAGATACAGTTGGCCTTGGAATTTGAACAAAAATTAAAAATTGCGATTTTGGAATACAAAAATAAATCCAAACATCTGCAGCGGCACAGGCGCGTATTCAGGGGGGGGGCTGAGGGGGCTGCAGCCCCCCCCGAAATATCTCGTTAGTTATAATAAAATTTGTATTGCTGCAAATAATATATTAAATTTTTATTTAGAAAAAATGCTGTTTTGCATGTTTATTAAGCATCCGGCTCAGACAGGTAGACTGAACTTGGAATATTCAATAGGCATCTGTTTTCAATTTGGGCTATGTAAATAGTTTTATAATCCCTAATAGTAACCCTAACAGGTTAACGGATTAGATGGATGCGTATACCTGCTAATGTGCTTGGTCCTACTGTTGGTCAACTAGAAATTTCCAAGAAGGAACTTTGTTGGGGACAGGAGCTGCTATTTGCTTACCTACCCTTGCAATTTTACACAAATATTTCTTGAAAATCCTTAAGCTAGAATTTGCATTCATAAACCAGTAAGTATGTACCGATACCATCTGTACGGTACAGATGGTATATATATTCATAGGAACATTCAAATTTCAGACAATGCCGTAATTGACAAATTTGCTGAAAGTGATAAACCAAGAAGGCTTAACTTTGTGATTTAAATTTTCAATTTTCGTTTTAGACTAATTATTTTTTTATTATATGTAGTGTATAGTAGAGTCTAGAGTAGAGGTAGGTAAACATGTTTTCAACTTTTTCTACAATTTAGTAATGAATCTGTCTAATTAGCTAAGCTTACCTACTTTGATAAAAAAAATTCACCAGCCCCCCCCAAAAAAAAATCCTGAATACGCGCCTGCAGCGGCAGATCCCTTATGGAAATCAGAGTGCCTTGATAATCAATGTCAGTTGACAGATATTATCAAGGCACTCTGATGCAAATTTCTTAATTGCAGCTACGGTCATGCAAAATAGGTGTTTCCAATTCTGCGTAACCACTTCTAGTTTCTGTGTTAGCAATAATGTCAACTATCAGTTCTTCTCATATCGCTATATGTCTAAATATATCTACAGGGTGTTAACTAATAAGTGCGAAAAAATTTAGGATTCTTTATTGAAAATTAGCACAAGCCTTTACTACGCTATGTGAAACTTAAAACTCTTTTTGCACGATCGGTCTTTTTTGTTTACTTACTAGATTCGATGGCAGAACAGTAAGCTGCATTTACTGGTTGCTAGGTGTAACAAAACAGTAAGTAATTTACTTACCGTTCTAGAACAGTAAGTAGTATAATTCATTGTATTGTAGACATGATAACTATGGTTACCGTGGTTGTCAGTCAATTTATAAAAAAATAAGGTTATATAGGTACTTTTATAATTTTTTGAAATATAACTATTAAATCAATTTTTTTATTGCGATCGTGCAAAAAACGTTATAAGCATGTCGAACGTTAAGAGTTACCGGTCTCCGACAATAATTGGGGTCGTCGCTGCGCTCCTCCCCAAACAATTGTCGTCGACCGGTAAACATCCCTTACCGTTCTTAATACTTAATATACTATATCAACTTCTCTTTCAAAACTTTTTTGTGAACCAAGGTATGGGTTTGTTAATTTATTGTTTTACTTGAAAACTATCAACTTTACGGAAAAAACGAAAGATACAAAAAAGTTTCCAGACTTGTCAAGCTATGTAATTCACATGTTTACAAAACCCATACCTTGGTTCACAAAAAAGTTCTGAAGGAGAAATTGATAAAAGTTGTATGTTTCACATAGTGAAGGCTTATTATGCTAATTTTCGATGTAGAATCACCTTCTGAATTTTTTCGCACTAATTAGTTAACACCTACATAATGCGATATGTTCAAATATTACGGCCGCGGACCGAATTCGCCGTCTGCCTCCAACGCATATAGATATAGTAGATGGTATAAAAGGAAGTAGGTAATGAAACATTTTCCTTGTTTGCAGTAGTGAGATGTCTTGTAAAGAACTTAGAAGTTAAAAATACTATTCTCCAACAGTAAACTACTACCTATATCTAAACACTTTATTTTTTTAATTTAAAACTGTTGATTTATTAAAAAAATTATAAAAAATTTGGTTTGAAATAGCAATATTCGAAACAAAAAATCCAGTTGAACCTAAATTTCTTAAATAAATTCTAGATACTTTGCATTATTCATAACAATTTTTAAATAGGTTTTACTCTTGCATGTTACCGGCATTTCAACAAGTTTTAAAATTTGCATTGTATGTTCCTAACAAAAAATGTCAGTTTTAAATATTTAAGACAAATTTAGAAAATATTATCCACAATCATTTATTAAGTGGTAGTAACATAAATAATTCTCCTTAGTTTTACACTGTGGTTTTACGAAATGTCGTACAGTTTTGGGATAAAATTTCATATTGTGTATTGCCAGAGGGCATTTTACTATTTTCGCTTTTGCATTTTTTACATTATTTCTCCTTTTTTTATGGCTTCTTCTTTTCCTTTTTTGCCTTGTTGTCTCCCTTTTTAAAGGTTTTATTTTGAATTGTAAGCACTTCTTTAATTAATGCCATAAGTACAAACTGACGTTAATTTTGTTCAGTAGGTACTCACCTATAGTAGAATCAGAAAACATCCGTGACGTTTAATGTGCCAATTGGAAAATTTTGAGTGTACCTGATACACACAAAGCCTGCTGATATACACCTGACTGTACTTAACGGTCAAGAGTGTCAAACGTTGTAAGGTTATGGTAAATTAGTTGTCATTTTGTTAAATTCTAAAGATGATTTTCATAGAACATAGTAAATGTAATGTAAATAATTTCAGAAATACAGATTACATTAAACTAGAAAATTCAAGTTGATTAGGACATTTATTTTATTGCAATTAGGTGAAATTGGAAACATTGAAAGAATTAAAAAAGAAACTCCTCATCACAATCATTTTCAGAATCAGATTCCATTAAGGAAATAATAATAATTGGAGGAATATTGGTAAAGGTATGATTTCCCATTACTCTGTTATAATCATCAACGTTTGAGGCTGTTCTTCCACCTTTTTTTGCGTCTTCCAAGTCTTCACCATTTTCAAACTTTGTATAGATTTCGTTAACTTGCGTTACACTAATCTGTAAGGAAGGAGATGAAGGATAGGAAAATTGGTTTGCAAGGATAAAAATGTAAAGCTTACTGAAAATATATACGCAGCTTTTTCAAAAATATTATATTTTTTTAATTGAGGACTAATCTCTTGTCGCTCTATACAATATTTACATACAGCTTCTTTTTCTCTAGCTGAAAGTAGAGATGTCTTTCTTGCTTCATTTCATCCATTACATTCATATTTTGATGAATTACTATGAATTATTAATCTATAGAATTGATCACAAAATGTTTTAATAATTCAAATGTCAAAGTAAACACCAAACAAAAGATTTAAATTTAAATTTGAAGTGGGGCCAATATCAAATATAAAAATTACTAACACCCTAATAGGGATTTTTATACTAACCAACTGAATGTAACTTTAACGTCACGGGAGTTTCCTGAATGGATTATATACGAAGTTATTTTCTACATTATTCAATGATAAACAGAATATTTGACATAAACTAAGCTGTTTAATTGATTATTACCTATAAATTATAAATTACTTATAAGCATCACCTTACAGATTGTGAAATTGACGTTTTGCGGTAAATTACATTCTGACAATCAGTTGTGGAATCACGGCCAACTAAGCTGTCATTAATGAAGTTGGCCGTGGTGGAATCAAGGCCAACTGTATTATATACAGTTGGCCTTGGTGGAATTTTTACGTGGTGCCATCTACACGAAATGGTCTGAACTTTAAGACAATATGTCACCCTGATATGGTGCGAATCTCAACTAATGGTTGTTAAAAATTTACGGTTATTTATTAATCACGTTTCAATTGCAACCGATTGATGTGAAATTTTGCTAGTAATTATTAAATGATGTGGGGACGGCAATAAGCAATTTTCAAATTATTTCGTCACTTAAATTTTTTAATTTTTATCAATTTCAATAATTTATTTAACCTATTAAACAACACAATTAAGCCATGAAAATTGGTTATTGCCTTCAGCCATCCTTATTCTTCAAAATCAAAAAATATAATTGGGCATATTTTGATTAGTTTTTTAGATTAATAAATCCGCGCAAAGGCTTGTTTTCAACTGTATATTCCTTCCAAAGCCAGTTGATTATTTTTTTTCATTCCGTTCACTCGTCAGCGCCCTCTTAATCGAAAACTTGAACAACCGAACTTTCGAGCATAACTCAAAAACAAGAATTAATTTCGGTTTTCACCACTGACTTTTTGTCAAAGAAAGCGATCAATATCTCTTATGGTTATCGAGTTACCCCTATGAAATCATCCATTTTGCCATCCCTGTTCACAGCCTGTCGTTATATGAATGAAATTCTGGTTTTAGTTTAGGTATTTGAATTCTTACTTTTTACGGCGGCGATTATTCCTTGATCGGAATCACAGATTTTTATGGCCACCCCGTATAATGTTGAATAGAATATTCCTTCTATAGGAATACGTGTCACAGCTAGTGAATTTTTGGCCATATAATATAGCACTGTCTGAACGGGGTATGGCAGGGGTGTACCTACTTACCTACTATCATTATGGTCATGATTCTTAGGTCCAGTTGCATCAACGTAGTTTAACTCCCTGTTTAGCGGAACCACGATCAACTGTCATGGAGTAAACCACGTTGATATAACTGTCTAGAACCTGGGTTTTCAACGAAAGCGGTGCCGTAATACAGCGAACGTAGTAAGGTGTCAGAAAGCGGAATATTAGAGAGTTTGTGCAATTATACGTTAAATTCCTCGTAAACAGTAAAGTCATGTGATTGGGAACGATAAAATTTTAAGGGAAGTTACTACCATTTTAACAGTGACAGCACAACTTCACGCTAAAAAATCACCGATAATTGAACATAACCTCATAGTCATTTATTAAATAAGTAACTTCCTCAGTTTGTTAATTTATTGGTAAATAAATAAAAGGAGCAGTAATTATGTAAGCAATGTATTACCTACAAGAAATCATGCAGATTACAATACCGAGTCACGCTGTCAAGTGTCAGTGTCAAAAGATGTTATGGTTACCGTAAACCTCCCCGGTATTCGTATTCGTATTGAAATAACGTGCTCCGCTAAATTATTATCGTTCCGCTATTATCTGCGCATGCGCAGTTGTCATAAAATAACGTTAGCGTATAACGTACAACGTGCACAAACTCCCTATTAAATACAACAGGTTTGTATAATACGTACATAATATAGTCATAATTATGTCAACTATATTCCGCTACCGCTGCCTTAGGAAACCCAAGCGTTAGTAAGAAAAGTATTGCCTAATAATAATTATTTAAAATGTAGCTAATTTATCTTTTTACTACTACTACTACTTAATTGCGTAATTATTACGTGAAATTAATAACTGTATTTTAGCAACAATTGTCCTTTAAATATCCACATATTAAAGTTATTTATAGTTTTTATGTTTAGTTTGTAGGTAGGTAGGTACTCATAAAATAAATTAGGCCTTGACTTTATTTCAGGCCATCTTAAGGCTACATATTCAATACCCGTTTGCGTAAACCTCATGGATAAAATATATAGGCTGTATTAAAAAATAGCGGTTAATATTCACATCACGCGATTCTACCTTGAAAAACTTATGAAAAGCTCTCATACCAATTGACTGTTAAACCTTTGGTTAAAGAGTTTTTAATGGTGAAATATTGTCATTTTTGTTGACTATGGTGGTGAATTTCATTTAAATAGTATCCCACAACACATAGTTCAACAATTAAAATAAGTAATAATCAAGTACAAATTATAACATTTTGATAATTAGATTAATACGTATACTCGTACTTTAATTTTTAAGAATGCAAAATCTTTTCTGTTTATAATTTTTGAAGACGTTGCAATCATGCATTATAATCTGGGATGATTTTTTTTGAATCTAATAAGAAAATAAAAATTGATAACTGTATCAAAGGTAACTTGATGTATGTGTTCCTCTAGGCTTAAATTGGACAACGCTGCCAAATTGAAACTTTTAATTAAGTATTACTTATAATAATTTAAAAACTGATCGCTCAAGACTACATCAGTGTTACTAGTTTTTGCTTGTTTTTCAACTTATAAACGCGTGATGTGAATATTATCTGCTACTTTTAAAACAGTAATATACAATATTAGTATACAGGGTCTCTCTAAAATATGGTGCCATAGCTTAACCATAGATTCCGGGGATCAAAATAAGACGATTTAACGCAACTTACCTCTATCCGAAATTGCTTTGTTAAGGCGCTATCCAACGCCAAAGATCTTCAAAAAATTTCTATTTTTTTAAATATCAAAAGATTGTTTTTAGAGATTAGGATGAAATTTGGGATGTCATTCTTTACTGGAAACAGGTGTTTTTTAACATCTGTTTTTTGTTCAGGCGTGTCGCGTAAGTGGTCAAAGGTTGATCAACCTCAGTCAAAGAAGCTCATATTTTTTTAACAGTTGAGCCAATAGTTTTCAAATTTTTTTACAGAGAGGCATTCTTATTTCAAGTATTTTTTGTCTCTTGTTCGATTTCGGTATGTGCCATAGTTTAGGCTGAAAAAATTATTAACACTTTAAATAATTAACAATTTCACTAGCACTATAGTTTTCAGTTTTTTTGAAATTTTGATAATTTTTACAAAATGATTTTTGATTCAATTTTTGGATGTACTTGACTTCGGGATTTTTAATTTTCTATTTTTCTGTTATTGAATTGGCTCTTTCGATTAATATTTAAGTTTTAATTTCATTTTAAAAAACTATGGTTATCTTATTACTTATTAGTAGTAGGTAGTAGTTATTAATTTAAAGTGTTAATAGGTACCTAACTTGTGTTTTTTGAAATGTTAAATTGCCGTGGTTGGGGTTTTCCAACTAATTTTGGTGTAATTTAATTTTTAATCTTTTGATATGGGTTCTTAAAACCTAATAATCTTTTCCATTTTGTTCTTGTCGCCGGTCAGTTTGTTATACTAACTTTTATGATGTAGGTACTTCATCTTATGTATTCCCCTCATTTTTATAGTTGTCTGAAGATGCTGGGTTAACACCAGCGAAAACGCTTTATCATCAATTTTTTGCAACAAATTCGTGGGTTCGACAAGGTTTTGATCTATTAAACCATTGTTGAATGAAGTTAGAATTTCTAGAAATTTTTTCAGTTTCCTTTTTTATATTTCTTTATATTCATTTGGAAATATACTAGTCGTACTTTTGAAATAGTATTCGGAAGCTCAAGCAGTTGTATTTCTAAAGACTAATATACCTACGTGACAAGTGTTAGTACTTTATTATGTATGTATGTTTATCATTGTTTTCCGTTCATAAGGTACAACTGTAATTACTTCCTCATTTGTTATTTTCTTTGTCTTTGCAGGTCGGTTAGGGCAGTAAAATACTGATTTACGTTGTTTGCGCTTTAACAATAAATAAAACAATAAAGAATTATTTGTGTTATTACTATTTTTGCTCAGATAATTATAAACTATTTACCGTTCCTACTAGAATTATGAAAAGCCTAATCCAAAATAAAAGTTACACAACTACTTTATTGCCAATTTTAAAAATATTTCCATATTTACAATATTAAGCTAAAACGTAACTACCTAAAATGTGTTAATTCCCTAATATTTAATTTTCTACGATACCATTTATTTTGTGTCTGTTAAAAAACAATTATTAAGCAAAACTTAATATTACAAAACAATTTTTTTTTCGCTTAAACATTTTCCTTGATGAATTAACTGGTCTCTGTTATAAATACTGAAGGGAGCAGGACGATTTGGCGCCGGCAGTTCGGCGCTGGCGATTTGGCACCGGCGATTCGCAGCCGGCGATTCAGCGCCGGGCGATTCGACGCCAGGACATTTCGGCGCCGGGAAATTTCATGTACACGGACTGTAGCGACCATCACAATTTCGTGCAAGTTCTTATATATATTACTTGCTAAGAGCAACTAACCTCGCCCCGTCCTAGGTTTATCCTCATTCCTCACTCTACCCGTAACATACAGGGTAGCTATTAAAGATTGGACCAAAGCCCGCCCAAACGCTTTGAGATTTTAATTTGAAATTTGGAACACTTCAATACGACATCACTTCGCATATTTTACAGTATTAAAAAATTTTCTTTGACTCATACTTTCGGAGCCCGACCGCCATCTTGAATTTTCTTAAATGGTAATAGGGGTAATGCAATACATCATTACAAAGCTTGATTATTTTTCTTTCTAACCATGGTAAATTAATATGGGGTTACATAATAAAATATTGCAAAAAAATTAGAAAACAATTTGCCGTATGCTCAGACGGCTATTTATTGTATGCTTCAAATCTAGGTAGCTTTGCATTAACACAACGTCAAAATTAAACAAAAAACAAAATAAACAAACAATGAAGAAACAAGGTACCTACTAAAATTAAACAAACAATTCTAAAAGTTGAAAAACAAATACCATATTGTGATTGTTAAAAGTATGGAATCCAAAAACTCCTATATTCACGAAGATGTTAAAACTGTTTTGTGTCACCATACCTAATCAGTTTCTGTCAACCAGTCCATGTTTAACTAAAATCAGATTGTTAAATTTCTACGAAAGGTATGGCAATGTACCTACTGTCATCTGCTAAACAATTATTGACTGTTTTTGTTAAATTTTGAAGCTCTGTTAAAGCCAAGCCACCTAGAATTAAAGCATACAATAAATAGCCACCTGAGCGTACGGCAAATTGTTTTCTAATTTTTCTCCATTATTTTCTTATGTAACCCCATAATAATTTACCACAGTTAGAAAGAGAAAACATTAAGCTTTCTAATGATGTATTGCGTTACCCCTATTATCATTTAAGAAAATTCAAGATTGCGACCGGGCTCCGAAAGTATGAGTCAAAAAATTTTTTTCTATACTGTAAAATATGCGAAGTAATGTCGTATTGAAGTGTTCCAAAATTCAAATTAATATCTTAATGCGTTTGAACACTACGACTTTGGTCCAATCTTTAATAGCTACCCTGTATATATTATCTGCTAAGAGCAACTAACCTCGGCCCCATGTAATTTAAAAACATTGTGTATTTTCATTTGTTGATAATAATATTTGATGTATGTATTGGCGCCAAATCGTCCGTCGCCGAATCGTCCGTCGCCGTATCGACCGGTGCCGAAATATGTTCGGTGGCGAATCGCCGGCGCCGAATTGCCAGCGCCAAATTACCGGCGCCGAACTGCCGGCGCCGAATTGTTACGTACCGATACTAAAATAGTAAAGTCAAATTTCCCAAAATCTAATATATTTAATAAGTAGTAGTACAAGTTTGTACTAATTATTCAGGGTGTAACTAACATACTTGACCAAACTTTAACAGCGTATTCTCCATACCAAGAGAAGAAAAAAAGTTCATATGGACATGGGTTAGGAAACGTATTGTTAGGGTGCTACAGCCCCGTGGAGGGGGCGGATGAAATTTGAACTTTGTACTTCTCGAATGCTGTCAGATAATAGCACTTACTAGTACTAACCATTCCAAATTTTATTAATTTACAATACAGGGTGTCTAGATATTAATTAAAATTTATATTTCATGCACTGCCTTCGAGGGGCTGTAGCACCCTAACAAGGCGTTTCCCAACGTATGTTGATATGAAGTTTTTTCTTCTCTTGGTGTGGAGAACACGCTCTTAAAGTTATAAATAGCAATAACAGGGTACTACCAGAAAATAAAATAAGTCTCCCACCAAGGTGGTACCTACTCATGCATTATTTCATTTCTAAGAGCTTCCATTAATACAAGTAATATCTGCTATTACATATTATTATTTGTGCCAAAGCCTTCAAAAACTTAATTATCTTATTTTATCCAAATATATTTAGCACATTCGATTACCGTTAATGTTAAGGGTTCCAGTTCTATTTACATAAATACCAATATAATAGTACAGTTCGAATGTTGGTGTTCTAGTTGTACTTAATTTATCATGATATTAGTTGTTTGGAAATAAACAGCTTTAGATTTAGACAATTTGTATAGTATGTATTTTTTATTTATTTTAGGCGGGCTATATGATAGTAGATGAAATGCACGAAGAACACCCCGAATTACTGAAAGATCAGTATTGGGACGACGTCGTTCCTAAAGAATTGCCATACACGGTGGCTTCAGAACATTATCGACGAGAGGAACCTAAAGGATCCGCAGAAAATTACAAAGTCAAAACCGCGGATGCAATGTATGCAAATCTAGTTACCCCTTCAAGAAAAACCGTGGTTGATGATATGTATGCAGATTATGTAAGTTTTAAAAATGTTTGTCGTAACAGTGCTAAGAGTTATTGAATATTTTTTTTCAGGAAAGCGTAGATACACCGATCGTAGAGCGGCGAAAAAGTTCCAATTGGTTCAGTCGTCAAATTTCACGAACAAGGGGTTCTATTCGTTCTGCATCCACTGCTTATTCATCGACTGGCCTATTTTCTCGAAATCGCGGAAATTCCGTATACACTAGTCCTGAGAGTGGACAACTTCCTGGGCAAGGACCCCAACCCAAACCGTCTATTTATGATAGACTTGTTGGTAGAAGATCCAGTAGAACTCAGAGGTTAGCTAAACAAGGTAAGAATGTAGTATTCGTTACTAGTTTTTCCATCCGTTTAGATGAAGCTTTTTGTATATACGTGACACATTGAGTTATCTACAGGGGATTCGCCGATTCGCCAGCGGTCGATTTGTCATCGGGAAATAAATAAATAAACTTGGAAATAAACAAAACAGCAAAACTACTATATGTATATTTATATTTTTATTCAAAACGATATATTACTTTATCCACAACCAGTATATTATAAGGTCATAATTCCACTATTAAGGGCCGGTTTTACAATACAGGAATAAGTTATACCCCCGACAATTGTCATGGTTACAATTGTTACAAGAATTGTAACCATGGCAACTGTCGGAGGTATAGCTTATTCCAGGTATATACTAGTATTGTAAAACCGGGCCTTAAGAGACGTCTTATGATATTAATAAAACACATAGGTCTTATAATTAAAATAATGGTAAGTCTATAGCAACACGTATGACAAAAGTCAGTTCAAAATGTCAAAATAAAATTTTTCCAAAATATTAATTTAAAAACGCCACTCTCTGGTCTGTTTGTGGATAAAACGTTGTATTGCATACGTGTCTTAGGCCCGGTTGCACCAACGTATTTAACTACGGGTTTAGCTAAACCAGGATCAATTGGCATGGATACGATTGTTCGAACAATTGTATCCATGCCAAATGATCCTGGTTTAGCTAAACCCGTAGTTAAATACGTTGGTGCAACCGGGCCTAAGTTGTATTTCATCCACTTAAGAAAATTAAATTCTCGAACTTCGTTCTCGCGTTTAAACATTCTTGCGTGGATAAAATACTTCCTAAGACACTTATACAATAAATAACTATTAGTAGAAGTATTAAGTTTTATAATTATTATGATCTGCAAATAATTTGTTTGACAGAAATAGAGGACAAATGTAATTTTAGTGACATATCACATTAACTAATTATTTGGAAGTCTTGTGGTGCTTGTGTTATATTTGAAACACATTCACACTTCCACTAAAGTAGTATATCGTTTTGAAAAAAAATATAAATATTATTATTATTAAATATATTATTAATTTTACTATTTTATTAATTTCGAAGTTTAGTTATTTTCCGACGGCGAATCGGCTGCCAACAAATCGTCTTGCCGGCGAATTGTCCTCGACCTCATCTACTTGAATAATATTTTAATAACACAATTTTAATATGGATTTTAAAATATTACAACAAAGTTGAAAGTAGTGGGTTGGTCATGCAAGCGGGAAATGATTATCCGTTTTGTTAAATACGTAAATATCTACCTGAATGGCCTTCTGTTTTTTACTTGGCACCATTAAATTAAATATTTTAATTGCACTTGTTTTGAAATTCATTTTCATGACCAAGTATATCGTTCAAGGTCATATGCAACTAACTAATTTAGTAAAACCAGCTACGATGACGCTTTCACGTTAAACTTGGACACTCCCAATGTCCTTACACTTAAATGTTATGAAATTTCAAAACGGAAGGAATCACTTTGGTCTTTGCCTACTAATAATAATTTTACCACTTTTATATGTAAATGATGGAAATTGAAATTTGTTTGCTAATTTTATTAGAAATACAGGTACTGCTAAGGTGATTTTGTACATTTTGAAAAAAATAAATAATTAAAATAAAACAACCTATAATTATTAATGTTCGCGTACTTATACTCTTCAATATTACGGTAGAACATATACTTTCTTATGTAGATATTTATAATCGACTAACACGCACGGATTACCGATTATATTAACGTAAATTAATTTTTCCAGCAGCTAAATTAAATGGAGCCGCCTGTACGGTTCCTGTTAAGAACAGACCGCGAATACCAACACCAGATGTAACAAAAGAAGTGCTAGATCGAGAACATCGTTTGAGTGCAGGAGGTAATAATATGCAAAACCACCATGTAGTAACTTCTCCGGGAGTTACTTTGGTGCCTCATCAATTACCTTCATCATATCCTCCTTATCCTGGAGGAGAGATGCAGATTCAATTGGTGTTATCACCCATACAAGAACAAGACGGTAGTGGTTCCGTCAATAATACGCTTCACGCAGGACAGCCTAGTACAGCTGCTCTTGCTCAAGCTGTTCTGTCTCCGGGATTAGGGCCTGTTTTAACCACTACCCCAGTAAGCTTGCCTGTCACTGTTTCCCAGCTTACTTCACTTGGGCTAGCTTCGGGGACTAACAGTCCCATGCTTACAAGAAATGCTAACTTCCATCCATCAAACAGGAGCCCAACATTTGTAACTGCTTTCCACCAGCAGAATGCATATGCTCCACCTTCACCTCGATCAGTAATGCTCACTGAGGTAACTGCATCTGAAGATGAGGCAGAAAGAAATATAAGCAGTCGCAGTAGCGAAACATCCGCTATGTCTGATGCTTCAAATGGATCAAAACAAAGCAAAACCTCTCAAAGAACCAATGCATCTAATACAACAGGTTCTGTTGCTTCTAATACAACAGCTTCTGTCGCTTCAGCAAAAGTAGCAGAATCTGATGATATAGAATCGGTTGGCATGCCTAAAACAGCAGCTACAATTTTATCAAACGATCTAATCAGTTTATTACCAAATGGTTCATCACATGCTTCTATAGTATCACTTGGATCTAATGATGAAAACAGCAGAAGTAGAAAAACTTCAATTGCTTCGCAGAATAACTCCGGGTCAGGTAAAAGAGGCGAAGTGTATGTCTGAAGCCATTGTGAAATTATTAGAAAATGTATGAGTACCCTAACCATAATTAATTTATTGTTCTTGTGCTACTAATGTATTTATACAAATACTAGATGTCAGGGTATGTTTTATTGCTGTACAGATTAGGAAGTAGTAATGTGGAATGTGTAATATAAGATTTAAGATGAAATATAACATTTAGATAAAAGAACGACTTCAACTACATTGAAATGAAGAACGCGCCAATCCTGAGCACATTTTCAATTTAAATTTTTTAAAATTGAATTACTTGAACTATATGTTCAATTTTTTATATGTTCATTTTTTATATAAAAAAAATTGAATTGACAATGAAAGTATCCAAATAAACTTTCAGCAAATTAAATCAAAAGGAACATGATCACATAAGATGCCTCTTTTTCTCAATTTTTCTGGATATAATTTAATAGAATCCATACAGATGTTCAAGTGTATTGCGTATCATAATAGTTTATTTAACGACAATCATTATCGTTTACAAATAAAGTACACGACGTTAGGAATTGTTCGTATTGAATCTACTAGCATACCGTAACAACTGAACATAGGTACTCAATTAATAGGCCATAAACGTCATTTTTGGCAGAAAACAGACGACGAGTATTATTAAATAAACGAGTTTGATACGCAATAAACTCGATTAAGGATTTCTGTTGCCATAGTATTAAAGAGTAGTCAGCATTGCAAATTAAAATATAAAATATAGTGGATGTAGTAATTGGGAAATTTGAAATAAATTTCTAACGTACCTACTGACATTAAAAAATTCCATTTAAAGAAGTCTTGTAGGTAATAATTTAATATCATTCATTAAAGAATGAATTTAAAATATTGTTTAGATAACGTATCAGCAACTTTCAGAATACATAAATTTTCTGTAATGATAAGAAACCGTTTAATATTCAGTGCTGATAAAATATTCTATTTGTTTAACAGTCAGATTGTTTCACCATAATTTTATTACTATTTTATATGGATACCTATAAATTCACAACGCTATTCAGAGATTACTTACAATGTGTTCAAGATATATTATTTGTGAAATATCGAGTATTAGACAAATATAAGGCATTTTATAAACCAAAAGATCAATTTGAAAATAAGTAAAGGCTAGGAATGAAAACATTCTTAGATTTTAGTACTTACGGTTTACGGATTGAGTAGACTTAACGAAGTGATATTTTTAGAATTACAAATATTATAATGATGTGATACAAGTTTTATATGTGGAAACTTATTATTGTGGTTTTTTCGTTATAGGTACCTACTTTAGATATAATTTTTGTATTATATGAATAATATTATCCAATACTACGTTTCCGTTTTATAGCTAAAATAAATCTGCTATAATTGTTGTACCTGCAGCTGAATTAAGTTGTTAATAACACTAATACAAACTGTGATTTGCTGTCTATACAGGGTACCTAGCTATTAAAGATGGGACTAAAGTCGTAGCGCTCAAACGCTTAAGAGATATTACTTATTTTCAAATTTGGAATATCTTAATACGACATCACTTCGCATATTTTACAGTATTTTACAGTATAGAAAAATTTTCTTTGACACTTTCGGAGCCCGGCAGCCATCTTGGTAATAGGGGTAACGCAATACATCATTAGAAACCTTGATTATTTTTCTTTCTAATCATGGTAAATTAATATAAATAAATAAATAATAAAATTAAACAAATAAAACTCATGGTATCAAAAAACTGTTTAAATTCAAGTTGTTCAAACTGTTTGCTGTCACCATACCCAATCAGTTAACTGTCAACCAATCCATGTTGAACAAAATTCAAATTGTTAAATTTCTACGAAACAATGTCCCTACTGTCATCTGCTAAACAATTACTGATTGTTTTTTGTTTAATTTTGAAGCTCTGTAAAGTAAAGCCACCTAGCATTAAAGCATACAATAAATAGCCATCTGAGCATACGGCAAATTGTTTTCTAATTTTTCTCCATTATTTTCTTATGTAACCCCATAATAATTTACCACAATTAGAAAGAGAAAAAATTAAGATTTCTAATGATGTAGTATTACGTTAGGTACCCCTATTACCACTTAAGAAAATTCAAGATGGCGACCGGGCTCTGAAAGTATGAGTTATAAAGAAAATTTTTCAGTAGGTACTGTAAAATATGCGAAGTAATGTCGTATTGAAGTGTTCCAAATTTCAAATTAATATCTCAAAGCGTTTGAGCGCTACAACTTTGGTCCCATCTTTAATAGCTACCCTATACTACACTATACAACAATGCTATTACATATCGTGAAAGGTACTAAGTTGGTTATTTACGATAACATTACATCATAGCACGATAGTAATTACTTATAGGATATATTATTATACTTATGTTACAAATGAAACATCTAGTTTTTCTCTTTAACATTCTAGTGTAACTGCTATAATAGTAATCACAAAGCTGCATGGTTACATTCTTTTGCTTGTTTATTAAGCCAATAGTAGGTAGGTAGGTATTATTATGTAAATAAAATGTAAATTTATAATAATTACTACTACTTAAATGTGAGGGTTAGATTAGAATCGGGATTAACGTTTTATGGTTTGATGGAAAATCATATAGTAATCTAAAGAATCTGATTTTTGTTTATTTTCGTTAATGTTAAAATAAATCTATTTTGATAATGATTTTGATTATTTTCTATTTTACCTAGTACCTATACAGTTTAAGAAGAATTTAAATAATTTTAGTAAAGGTACTTTCCAATTAAGCGGATGTAGTACCAAACAGTAGATACTACTTATGGTCCTTATGCTAGATCAGTTTTGCTAGCAAATCGATGTCGACACAGCTTCTCTTCAGAAAATGTTAGGGGACATCCTGGAGAGTACCCCGATGTAAGGTGGACATCCGGGAAATTGAGCAATCAGCCGCCATATCGGAAAAGGTGAAAATTCCGACTAGTTTAAAATTTCACATATTTTGCCATTTTAATTGTTAAATAAAAAAAATTCTATTTTCAAACTTTTTTCATCTTTTACAGATCTGTATATTTTTTCTCTAACATTATTTATTCTTTTTTTATTTTACAGATTATTTAAACAAAAGGTCTGTTCGTTTGCTTTACTCCAACCTGTTCCGAGCACGTTTGTATGACGTCACCAGTTCATGCCCAGTTCAACTTCGAGCGCTGTTTTTCAACTTGCAAACGAACGCTTTTAGTGCAGGGTTATGTGCTTTTACCGCCAAATTTAAAAAATATTGTTTTATGATTATTATTTCTAAAAAGTTTTTTCTGGTTTTACTGTTTGGTTAAGTGTTTTTTTACATAAAATTAAGACTTGGAAAACATCATATTGTTTAAATGTCATAATAATTGTGAATTTACAATAATTGGAGGTTCCAGTTCTACAATACATAATTTACAAAGATCTTCTTCAATTTCGTCCTCACTAGAGCTAATACATACAGTGAGCAATAAATCGTCGTCCAATAATTCATTTAATAAAATATTTTCAACGGAACTTGGGTCCATTTTAATGTTTGCTTTTGAGAAGACATCGAAGTAAACAAAACCAACCAGAATTTTTAGGTTATGTTACGCGATCGAAATACCCCCACCAACACTGTTCCTAATTTGCACTTCTTACTCCTGCTTCCCAGGTAGTGCAAGAAGTTCACGTTCGGTTCATGCTCGGAACAGCAAACGAACACGGTACAGTTTGTTCAGTTCATGC
Source organism: Hemicrepidius hirtus (assembly GCA_963082805.1). Classification (NCBI taxonomy): domain Eukaryota; kingdom Metazoa; phylum Arthropoda; class Insecta; order Coleoptera; family Elateridae; genus Hemicrepidius; species Hemicrepidius hirtus. The sequence continues at coordinate 10,669,897 of OY720165.1, forward strand.
AAACGAACACGTTTATTTGCACTAACTCGTTCGGTGCAAGCAAACGAACAGACCTAATAGTAATTTAAAAATATGATTAAATTTCATAAAAAAAAAACAAAAGAATAACTGTTATCTCTCATCCTTTTGTTCATTTGACATTGTTTTAACCTGTTTTTAAAGTAAATATTTCTCTGGTTCGGGGCACCTATTGGTGTCTTTTCAGGGTTTTAAAATTATCCAGAACGTAGTAGTAAACCTGGGGACCATTTTGCTTTTTAAGTCATAACTTTTTTGTCTATTCACTTTTGGTAATTTCAAGGGCGTAGAGGGTAGAGGAGTTGCGCCATTTACCTAATATAAGCCTCGGTCGTCAAGGGTAGGATTAATTCTTTATTGTAGTTGTGCCACTCATTATTTAACAGGAACTTATCAGTAATGATGTAATTAGCGAAAATTCTTATTTGCAACTGCATACTAATAGCAACGTAAGGATTAAGTTACATTATACTTACTTTTATCACAATTATTTGTTTGTTTACCCTTCTACATCTATAAAAGGATGCAAATATGTAAATTTGAATATTAGATATTTTTTTATTTTCACCGAAGAACGTTGTCTGATTTACGGGCACCATGATTTACAATGTGTTATATCGTAATATAACAATGAGGATGACCTCAATAATAAAAGAACACACGTGTATCTTGAACCAAGAATTTATTATACAGTGTTTGTTATCTCTTACATCTGGTTACTTACTAGGTACTAACAGTTCTAAAACTAAATACACTACATACCTACCTCCGTTAAGGTGGATCCACATCAATAAAAATTTATGCTATGCGTTGTATTTTGAAATTCAACAAAAATATTTTCGGCGCAAATTTAAATGTGGTCACGTATTTTGCAACATAAATATTTATCTTGTGTGTTGTACTGCCGAATCCACGTGTGTGTAGTTCTTGTTGCGAATAGTTTCCAACTATGTAGGAATAGCCGCCTTGTCCAGTAACGCCGTTCTTTTTTACTCTTCACTCTCTTTGTGCGGTGTCGATAATGCGCTTTAATTATGAACAATGCACTTTTCTTTTTTGCCAAAAGAGACATGACGATAAGGCACCCAAAAATAGGTATTTACTTTTTACGTAGTAAAATACACCAACACTACGGATGCACTCAGAATCAAGTCCACATTAACATTACTGTGCGGCGCAAATCTCTTTGAAGTTGACTGGAAAACCGACAGCACCACGGATAGCGTGCGTTGTTCGTCACGAATTTTTTTGTGTGCGTTTGTATGCGGCACACAGTCCACATCGATAAAAATTTCGACGTACACGAGTAAATTTGTGTCAAATACAACGCACAACGCAAATTTTTATTGATGTGGATCCACCTTTACAAGTCCAAGCGTACCGGGGGGGCGGCCGAGGCGCACCCGCCGAGGCTGTGTAAGTGAGTGGAATACAAATAAGACGTTCTACTCCGAATAATATATACTATTTTTTCTTCAAGTGTAGAAATATTCTGTTGCTGTAAATAAATATTTCCTAAAAGCCATTTCCACAGGACAACGCTCTCCCCTCTACCAACCTTGGGGGCGGAGCTATGGGCAAAATACTGCCGTTGCCATGGATACGTAAACACATTATTGTACTAGTAACATTATTTTCATTTTTTGTCTATTAACAAAATGACTTCTTTCTACATAGTACAACAATACGGATATTATGATACGCTTGAAGAAAAACATTTATATCTAAGAAAGTAAAAAGGCGCTAGCTTTCTGGTTAGTGGCGCTTGCTGGCGCTAGCTATTACCTACAAGGCGCAATATGTACCAAACTTAAATTAAGAACTTCGGGGGCTAGCGTTAAGTTAGCCCCCTAAAATTATAAACATTTATATCTCCGAAAGTCAAAAGGCGCTAGCTTTCTAGTTAGTGGCGCTTGCTGGCGCTAACTAGTACCTACAAGGCGCAATATGTACCAAACTCAAATTAAGAACTTCGGGGGCTAGCGTTAAGTTAGTCCCCTAAAATTATAAACATTTATATCTCCCAAAGTAAAATGGCGCTAGCTTTCTGGTTAGTGGCGCTTGCTGGCGCTAGCTAGTACCTACAAGGCGCAATATGTACCAAACTCAAATTAAGAACTTCGGGGGCTAGCGTTAAGTTAGCCCCCTAAAATTATAAACATTTATATCTCCCAAAGTAAAATGGCGCTAGCTTTCTGGTTAGTGGCGCTTGCTGGCGCTAGCTCTTGCGAACCTAGCGCCATTTAGAATAATTAATTTTGAGGTATTAATTAGGGGGCCAGCTTAACGGATCCGTACCGGAGGCTTAATATTGCGCTTAGGCCTTTGATAAACCCCTGAAGTGCTTTGTTCTACATAGTGTTTTCATCAACCGCTTTCGCACTTGTGCTTGCTTCACTGACCTCTTCTTTGCTGCTATCTATTTCAGGTTCCTTAATACTAGTTACATCAGTTTCCTTACCTAATTCTAAGGTCGAAGCCTTTACAGTATTGTTACTACTATTATCTAACTTATCATAGGTAATTTGGTGAGTATGAGTCATGCAATAGCTCATCTCTTATTAGCAGTTCCTTGCTCGATACCAGTGCTCCCCTTTCATTTTCATTATTCGGATTTGCTCTCAAAATCTGATTCAGATGTCTTTTCCACACTACTTTTTCGCTTAATAGCTTACAGAAATAAATCCTATCTCCTAACACTTCATCTAATACACTCTCTACCCATCTTTGCTTATTTAGATTGCGATAGTCTCTACAAAATACCCTATCACCCACGTTGAAGCTCTCTTCCCGTTTACCTTTATAAGGGGTTACACTTTTGCTAACATTATCATCCCTTTTATCTAACAAGTCCAACCTTGTTCTAATTTTGTGGCTAAAACCCAAGCTCGATGTTTCTACGTTACCTGTAGCATTACCCTTGGCGCTTTCTTTATTACACTTAAGCACCGTATGCCTTGATCTGCTCTTGTCCTTTTTGATAAAATTTATGAACTGCTGATCTTCCCTCTGGAACTGGAGTTTTTGGCTTTTGCTTTGTTCGCTGGTTCTGCAGAAGGTAATGGTTTTTTCCAGTGTTAGAGCATCGATTCTTAGTAGAGCTTCTCGTGTTGTGGAATCTCGAATCCCCATAACAATCTTATCTCTTAAGGCTTTATCCTCCGCAGTTTCAACTGGATTGGCAGGGTTATTTCCTACGATCGGGTTGTAGTTGCACGATTTGACAAGGTGTCGACATTCAGTTAAGAAGTGTTCAAATGGTTCTCCTTCTTTTTGTTGTCGTTTCAAAAAATTGTACCTTTCAAAACATTCGTTGACCCGTGCGTTAACATATTTATCAATTTTCCCCATCATCGCATCATATTTTCCTACCTCGGCTTCTGGTATTTCGAAGGTTGTCGTGATTCTCGCAGATTGCGTACCTACCGATCATATTCCTTAAAATTTCTAACTTAACTTTGTCGTTTGCCTCGCTTTGACCCGTGGCTGTTAGGTAATCTTGGAAAGTGGTTTTCCAAAATTTCCACTCCAAAGCAGCATTTGATCCTTGCAGGTCAAAATCTGGCGGCAATTTTACACTTCCGGACGCACCTTCCATTTTGAGGTTATACCTTATTTCGGTTCTTCTCACAGTGTATTTAACTTTACCTACTACTGTTTCGTAATTTCCTTTATGACTGCGCCATGTTTAATAATTAAACATGAGTTGTATAATCGGTATTTAGTATTTATTAAGAACTCATTACATAAATACAACTTCGATAACTTCCCAAGATCAGAAGTAAAACAACAGTGGCACCTAACATCTAGGTACTCCGTTGCCAACATAAATTTAAACATAACCCTATATTAAACAATTACAATACGATACCCCCACATTATTATTTCATGGTCTATTGATAATTCACCTTGCCTGATTACATATGGCTTAAGTGCCTCCTCCACCTGTTTTGAAAACCCATACCTACCTGATAAAATTAAATACCTTGTCCAATATTGGGCCCCGTCTTGTTTCCGACCTAATTCTGTGTGAATCAATAGGTACTATATTTTCTATAAAATTGAAATAATCATGCTCCTCCTCCTTTTCCATCTCTACATTTGGCAAAGGCAGTCTGGATAAGCCATCCGCCTTTCCTATCCTATCTATCCCCTTGGTATATTTCAAAGTATAGTCAAAATTACACAGGAACAAGGACCACCTTTGTAACCTCCCAGCAGCCATTTGTGGCAAGCTTTTATGCTCCCCAAATCATACTTCCAACGGCTTGTGGTCCGACAAGATTGTAAATTTGCGTCCTGCTAAATACTGGTAAAATTTTCTAACGGTCCAGTAAATACTTAATGCCTCTTTATGGATCATCGAGTAGTTCAGTTCAGCTTTCGACAATACCCGTGATATAAAACTAACCGGACGTTCGGTACCGTCAGGCATCATATGCAGAACACCGCCCCAATTCCATACCTATTACTATCGCATGCTAGTAGCAGTGGTTTACCCTGATCGTAATGAACTAACACTCTATCCGACACGATCTCCTTCTTTATTTGTTCAAAAGACTCTTCACAAGCCTTGAACCAATTAAATGTCACTTCTTTACAAATTAAACAACGGTCTTAATTTTTCTGACAAATTGGGAACAAATTTGGAGTAGTAATAATTAACCATTCCAACGAATGCTCGTTCTTCCTTGATATTTTTAGATCTGGGCGCCTTTGATATCGCTTTGACCTTCCCTTCATCTCTTTCTAACCCTACTGCAGACATCTTATGCCCTAAATAATATATGCAATCTTTAAAAAATTCGCATTTTTCATAATTTAATTTAAATCCGGCTTTCTCTAATCTGTCTAATACCTCTTGTAGGTTGTCTAAATGTTCATTCTCATCCTTCCCTGTCACCACTACATCATCTAAATAGTTTACTGTGTCCTTACAACCCTGTAGAACCTTTTCCACTAAAAATTGAAAAATAGTTTTACTTTATAAATACCATATCGAATGCTCCATGCTAACAACTCACTGCTGTCCCGATCTACTACTAATTGATTGTAAGCATTCAAGAAATCTAGTTTGGTAAATTTGTTACCTCCTTGCAGTGCTGCAAAAATCTCATCTATGCGGGGCAATGGATGATTTACATCTTTTAAATATTTATTAATAGTGACATTATAATTAGCACAGACTCGTATGTCTTTACCGTTACTTTTCATTACCGGCACCAAAGGTGTACCCCAGCTAGCATTTGAAACCTTTTCAATCACTCCTTGCTTTTCCAAGCAACTCAACTCTCCGATAACTTTCTCTCTAAATGCCAACGGTATTGGTATCGGCTTATGAAAAATTGGCAACGTTACTCTATATCTCTAGCTTAATCAATTCATGACGGTAGTACAAAACTCCTGCAAACCTCTGCAACAATTCATCTAGTGTATTTTTCTCACAATTCACTCTATGTATAGGTACCCCGTCACTAGCCAAAGTTATACCAAATTTAGTTAATAAATCTCGGCCTAAAAGTATTCTTACAGCATCTTTAACCACTAACAATGTACATAACCCGGTTACATTATTGATCTGCACCTCTACTTTAATTTGACCTGCAGGATAAATGATTCCCCCAGCATAAGTCTTTAATCTAATCGCAGTAGGCTCTAATTCTAAATCATAAAAACTATGCTCATACACATCTAAAGGCATACAGGATACTTCTGCACCTGTGTCAACTTCCATTCGCACCTGCCTATTATTAATAATAACATTCATACCTATCGGTTTAACATAATTACAACTTTCAATATTTTCCACAACAAATAATTCAACATCTTCAAAAACAACTGATGCTGCATCTTCTTTAACATAAACATTTTTCTCTACTTTATCTTTACATGCTGCAGCAATATGACCTTTTTGTTTACATTTTGAACAATTATAATTTTTAAATTTGCACCTTTTAAAATCGTGATTACCTCGATTACAACGAAAACATTTTGCTGTACCCTCGGTGCTTGTGCTTGGCTTGTTCTCTGTGTTGTTTTTCCATTGTCGAGTCGATGTTTGTTGTAGTATGTCTTCACGATGTAAGACAATTAAATATAAAATGTGCTTTATTAATATCTTTGCTTTATTAGTATCTAACCTTACATGACTCCCGATGCTCATGAACCCTGTAGAGGGCGCTCATCACCATAACATCTCCGTTGTTACCTACATACAAAATGAGAACATAGCCTTTAAACTACATAACAAAATCTTTATATTTAACAGGTAACGTTCTTACTCGACTAGGCCTAGCATTTGGACTACCAACTTCAGAACTTCCCACGGGAGTGCAATTATTGTTAGTGCTGCTAGGCTCAGGTTCATTTACTTGTATATGAGCATCTTTGAAATATGTCTCATTTTCCGACTTCCGTAGGTGTTGCCTATTTCTTCGTAAAGTATTCCCTTCCTCCGTCTTCACGATGTAGGATCTTGGCTCATCTGACAGTTCAACAACTTTTCCTCGCTGCCACTCTTTATTCTTGTTGGTGTCTGTATTAATTAATACATTGTCTCCCAGCTCCAATTCTTTAAGATTTCTCGCAGTTCTGTCAAAATACTGTTTATACAGATCTTGTTTTGCTTTGAGCTTCTTACTAATTTCATCTTCATTTTGAACAGCTGGATTGAGTAGTTTTTCTGAGATTGGTAATTTTGTTTTTATACGCCGGCTAAACAATAATTGTGCCGGAGACGCCCCCACACTTGGCAACGGCGTGCTGCGATACTCCAACAGTGCAATAAAAATGTCCGAACATTTTCTGAGAATTGATTTAGCAATTTTGACCCCACTTTCCGCCTGTCCATTTGATCTGCTATGATGTGGGCTTGAAGTTACAATTTTGAAATCCCACGATTTTGCAAATTTTTCACACTCGTACGACTTGAATGGCATGTTGTCACTCACTACTATACTTGGAATACCATGACAGGAAAATGGTCCTTTCATTGCTATTATGACATCACTTGATGTTTTCCCCTTCAACGGTAACAATTCCAGCCACTTAGAATAATAATCCATAATTACCATGTAACTTTTACCACTATAATCTAAAATATCAGCAGACACTTTTTGAAAAGGATATTTCGGTATTTCATGTGGTAATAATACTTCGTTCAAGTTGGCATCTTGATACTGTTCACAGTTCTGACAATGTTTTACTAATTCATCAATGTCTTTGTTAATCCCTGGCCAGAACATAATTTCTTTGGCTCGTAATTTTGTTTTTGTTGTGCCAAAGTGCCCTTCATGCAGAACTCTCAACATCTCTGGTCTTAATTTGCCGGGAACTATTACTCTGTCTTTGTAGAAGACCAAGTCCTCAGACACATAAATATCGTCCCTGTAATTCCAGTATTGACTAATTAATGGTGATGCATTTTTTTTACTAACCGGCCATCCCTCTTGACAGTAACGAATTATTTTGCGCAATTCAGTATCCTCTTTTGTGCACCTCTTGAATTCTGCTTTTCTAGAATCACTCATTCTTAGGTGAACCGAAACTGAGTGAACCATATCCTCACTTGATATCTCACTTTCTGTGTCATCTTTTAAAAAATTACGTGAGAGTAGGTCAGCTATGTGCAATTCTTTTCCTGGTTTGTATTTTAATTCGAAGTCGTATTTAATGAGCTTTAATCGCAACCTTTGTAAACGGTGATTGCAAATTTTTGAGATTGGTTTGTTGATTATACTCACTAATGGTTTGTGGTCTGTTGTGACTACAAATCTCCTCCCATATACATACAAGTGAAACTTTTTAACTGCATAAACTACTGCTAAGAGCTCTTTTTCGATCTGAGCATAATCTCTTTCGGTGTCGGTTAAGCTTTTAGATGAATAAGCTACAGGCTTGCCATCTTGCAACAGCACAGACCCAATTCCATCTTTTGACGAGTCTGTTTGTATTACCGGCAACTTATTACTATCAAATGCTGAGAGTACCGGTGCTTTACATACTATCTCTTTTATTCTATCTAGTGTATTGGAATGTACCGGAAGCCACACAAACTTATTATCTTTCTTAAGTAATAGTCGCAAAGGAGCTGTTAATTCTGCTAAATTTGGAATATAGGACCTTAGATAATTTACCATTCCTAGAATACTTTGCAATTGTTTTTATCTGTGGGTGATTCTAACTCTTTAATTGCCCTTAATTTATTGTCATCGCAACGCATACCACTGCAATCAAATATCTGGCCCAAATACCTTACACTGTGTTGTTTGAATTGGATTTTATTCCTATTGAATTTAACATTTTGCTCCATTGCCCTTTCAACTACCTTGTTAAGTATCTTATCATGCTCTTCTTCTGAGCTAGCAGCTATTATTAGATCATCAAAATAAACTGTGACACCTGCAATATCACCAAAATACTTTTCATTGATTTTTTGGAACCACTCTGGAGCCAAATTGAGTCCAAATGCTAAGCGGTTAAATTTATATGATCCAAACGGACTATTAAAACTACACAATTTACTTGAATCACTATCTAATTCTACCTGATAGAATCCTTCTTTTAAATCTAGCACAGTGAAAACAGTTTTACCTTTTAAATTCATAGAAATGTCTTCCAATGACGGAATTAAATAATACTCCCTATCAATACTTATACATTTGTTCAATTCTTGAGGGTCAAGACATAATCTCAAGCTTTTATCCTTTTTTTCAATAATAACCAGGTTGCTCAACCACTCTACAGGTTCATCGACCTTGGAAATGATATCTTTTTCAACTAGATCATCTAATTTTGATTTTAGTCTGGCCCTTATTGCTAACGGAACCCTGCGGGGTGGCATGGCAACTGGTTTGCTATCCTTTTTTAACTTAATTACACATTTGTCTTTAAATTTACCTACTCCAGTGAATATAATGCTGTTTGATTCTACAAACTGGTCAATATTATTGTAGTGATTAATTATATCTACTTTCCTTATCAAATTTAATTTTTTACAATCTGGCAGACCCAGTATGGATTTACTATTACTACTATCCACTAACATAAACTCAACGTTATAATGCTTACCGTGTAGCATACAAGATAACCTAATCTTACCCAGGGGTTTTATTTTCATTCCACCGTAGGCTTCAAGAATGCTAGCTGTTTGCTTGATGTGTTTCTGAATGTCAGGCTTCTTGGCTATAATATTTTCAAAATCTTCTTTACCAATTATGCTGACTTCTGAACCAGTGTCCAGTTTGAAACGTACTCTTCTATTTTCTATTTTTATCACCTCAGCCCATTCTTCCCTTGATCTACTGGCCACTTCATTCACTAAAAGAGAATTCACAAACAAGTTATCATTTTCTTCCTCATCATCTGTACTGTTGTCACTGTTTTTTGTAATTTCTGCAATCTTCCCCTTCACTCTACATGCTGAGGCTAGATGGTTGAATATCCCACATTTTTGACATCTTTTTCCAAATGCCGGACAGCTTCTACTTTTGTGTTTACTCTTACATCGGCTGCAGTAATATTCCTGTTCTGTTTTATGATATTTCTTGCCTTTCACTTCATCTACTTTTACATTTACATTTTCTTGTAGGCTTTTTACCTGGGATTTGGTTACCTCATACGCACGGCACAACTCTACACATTTGTCCAACGTCAGCTTATCCTGTCCCAGTAATTTCTCCTGCAACGCTTTGTCACTTATCCCTAGCACCAACCTGTCTCTTACCATTTCAGTGGTGTCCTTGAATTCACAACTTCCACTTAGTTTTTTAACATCTTGTAGAAACTGGTCAAAAGGTTCCCCGTTCTCTTGTTTTCTATTGTAGAACACAAATCTTTCATAAATTACATTTTTCTTGGGGTTCATATACTTATCCAACTCATCTATGACTTTTTTATAGTCTTTCCGGTCCTCGTCTGACAATGCAAAATTATTGAATACTTCCACCGCTTCATCACCTATTGTATTGAGCAATATTGCCACTCTCACCTCATCGGATTTTAAATTTTTCTCACTCGCTATCATATAGATGTCAAAAGCCTGTTTAAATTTTCTGTAACTTTCGGCAATATTACCTTCAAATCTCATGGGTGGTGGTAATCTTGCATCCATTGCCACTTTTCACGTGTTTCCTTTAGGTTATAAATATCAACTTAAACTTTTACTGCCTTGTACTTCCGAATCTTCTTTATTATATCTCTTTTTCGGAAGGTTCACACCTTTTTACGACTGCGCCATGTTGTAGTATGTCTTCACGATGTAAGACAATTAAATATAAAATGTGCTTTATTAATATCTTTGCTTTATTAGTATCTAACCTTACATGACTCCCGATGCTCATGAACCCTGTAGAGGGCGCTCATCACCATAACAATGTTGACTTCGTGCGTCCCCCAACCCTGACCTCTCACATCTTGTTGATTTCAACATTTCTGGTTTCCTTCAACGCTGCTTCTTTGGTTAAGGCTAGCTCTAACATATCTTCTAACTTCTTATCTTTCGATTCCTCACAAAGACGATCCAATACCGGCCCTGGCCGCATTCCAACCACAAACTTGTCCAATACTCTACTGGTCAACAGTGTGCCAAAATTACAATGACTTGCCATATCTTTTACCTTCACCTGCCACTCGTTCACAGATTCCTCATGTTGCTTGAGTGAATCAAACTGTATACGCTTGCGGTATATTGATACCTTAGGCTGAAATTGTGCTGCTAATAAGTCAATTAACTCCTGGTAAGTATTTTCATATATAATACTACTAGTAACTACGAAATATCCGACAATTTTTGGACAGTATGTAAGAGTACTTGATGCGCGATAATTCGCTATGAGTCCGAAGGACGAAACATTAATGGGCGCTGTTTTAAAATTTGACAAATTTATTGATTTTTCTTTAAATTTTTAAATGAGACGGTATGATTATTATAGCTCGACTAAATAGTGAATCAAATAAGTAAGACAATTGCGCAAACCGGATATCGAGATATTCACGAACGTCCTGCGAAAAATGAGCAGGGCACCCATCATGCTGGTACCACATGTTAATTCTCGTCTCTAAAGGATACATCTTCTAGAAGCGGCGGTAAATCGTGCATCAAGAACTGTAAATATCTATCACCATTAAGATTCCCATTGAAAATAAATAGTCCAATAATTTTTCCTTCAACAATACCACACCATACATTTACGCTCCAACGATTTTGATGGGCAACTGGCTGCATCCAGTGTGGATTGTTTTCAGACCAATAGTGCATATTATGCAGATTAACCCCACTATTAAAGGTAGCCTCGCCGGTCCATAAAATTCTGGACAACAACTGAGGATCTGCTTCTACCATGTTCAGGAGCCAATGACAGTGATCTTTCCTCTGATCGAAATCCGGATTCGTTAAGGCTTGGTGAAGGGAAACATGATAAGGATGCAACCTGTAATTCTTTAAAATTTTATGGCCGCACCACCTTGTTATTTGCAAGTCCCTTGAAATTTCTCTAACACTTAAATGGGGATCAGCTTCGATGTGCGCCAGAACATTGATAATATTCTCTTCATTTCGAATTCTACCTGTACTGGAATAGGTTGCACGCGCCCAGTTTCTCGCAAACGTCTTACTAAGCGTGCAAAAACTTCTCTAGAATGGTGCCTTCTTTCTGGATACCTTAATGCATACTCTATTGATGCTATAACTGCATTTTCAAAGGATTGAAAATAAACCGCAAGCATATCATAAGCTTCAGCGTTCGTATAACGCAGGGGTGGCCAACTTGTTTCTATCTGAGATCGACTTTATTCCTAAAAAAGTGCAGCGATCTACCTCTTAAAATTCTTGATATTTAGCACATTCAAACTGGGACCAATAACTGACGATGTGAAAGGGGGGGTGGTTATCAAACCAACATGAAATAGTGAGTCGGAAGTCACAACCTTTTATTTCTCTTACACGCCCTTGCATGTTGAAAACATCTCATGTGGGCTGCGATCGACCAAAAATCGCTTCGTGATCGACCAGTCTATCGCGATCGACTTGTTGACCATCCCTGGTATAAGCCATATTTCAAAAATAACTAACAAAATGAAAGAATTACACTTTAAACTGCAACTAAATATTCTCAAAAAAAAACTCGTGACATAATTGACAATACCATTCTGTTTTCTTTTGTTTGTTTCCATGGAAACTGCGTTTATAGTTGTTTTTCTTAGGTGCCGGCCTTCTCTTGAACCCGTATTTTGACCATAACTTTGGATTGGAAAAAGATATCGATATCCGGTTTGCGCAATTGTCTTCCTTATTTGATTCACTACTTGGCCGAGCTATAATAATCATACCGTCTCATTTAAAAATTTAAAGAAAAGTCAATAAATTTGTCAAATTTTAAAACAGCGCCCATTAATGTTTGTCCGAAGCACAAAATAATTATATCAAACATGAATTATGAATGTTCTCGAAAGGCTCTTTCCAACGAGCTCAAGTTTGTTCGATTTGGTTCAGGGAAACCGAAGTTATCGCCGTTTTATTGTGGAGAAATGCTCCCCTTCCTCGTGCCCTTATTAAGGGCGCTAAGATACTAAATGTCTGGTCAAAATTGTGTGAAATAGTCAGAAGATTTTAGTAAATATAATTTCGACCTACCTTATCCGTCAAAATTTGGTTGAAATGCCCGTTTTTCTAGTTGACCCTGATAGTTGCGCCCCCTTCTGGTCAATTTGCGGACTTAAAATTATTTTCAGTAAATTTCTCATGGCAACTTTTGTCATAAAAATTTTATTCCCAAAGCTCTACGATAAACGGATCAGTAGATATCGTTGGTCCTCATCTTTAAGCAGACACCCGGTATAATGTACGACGAGCACACGACACGACGACGATCACGACCACAACTACCAAAAAACCGCAGGGACGTTTTTCAAAAGCTAGACGATTTGAGACCGCAGACCAGTAAAGGAGAGAACTTTGTACTAGTTGTTGACGCTGCAAATGAAATTGTTGTATTTTCTTGTTATACAAATTTGAATTTCTTATCATCAGTTAATCCTGTTAATCCTGTGTATATGAATGGCACTTTTGAATTTTGTACAAAATTTTTCACACAACTTACTGTTCACTATTCATGGGTAAAAAATGGCCATTACGTTCCTTTAGTTTTTGCTCTTTTGCCAAACAAAACAACGGGTATATACATAAAACGATTTGAATTAGTAAGAAGTAAATGCATAGATTTACGACTGAAATTTGAATCAACATGTATCACTGTCGATTACGAAAAAAGTATTCATGCCGTTGTTACTAATGTGTGGACTAATGCAAATATAGTTGGCTGCGGATTTCATCTCGGCCAGCCTTGGTACCGAAAAATACAAGAATTACATCTTACCGCTGAATATACAAACTCAGATTCATTCAATTCAAATAGGCGAATGTGCAATTGGTTAAGTTAAAAAGCTACGACGCGAAACAAGAAAACGTGAGGAATTTATAACAGGCATTAGGGTGTATTCTGTAGCACATCCGTTAAAAGTTAAATTTTAGCGGTCTCCGTTAAAATATTATATTTTAGCGGTCCGCTATTATTTTGTTATTCTGTAACACTAGTTTTTAGCGCTCCGTTAAAATATTACTTTTTAGCAGAGCCGCTATCATACGGTCTGAAGTTAGTTATATGACAAACAAATTGTTCTAGTGTAAGCGGACTTATCTTGTAGTATTTGACGTTTACGCGGTGAATTTATATATAAGCTAGTAGGTATACGTCAAATATTAAAATATGGAGTGTGTCAGTGAAAAACGTAAACAATGTCCTCGTACAACAAAAAGATAGTACGAGATTATGCAATGCTGTTAATATTTTGATATGTTTAGGGATGTCAGTACTTCTTTTAGGTGGAAGCATAAACTGCTCAAAGAGTGTATTTTAAGTCAGTTACACATTCTTTACTTAATGTAAATAACTTCAAAAATGCAGAATTGGGAAGTTCAAGTGGATTACTGAAATGTCTTTGATTTCGTCTTGTTAATAATAACTCATAGCTAAAATTACGAACGATTATTAATTAAGATAAGTTGGACAAAATACAGTTTTTTGAAAAAAGGGTTCGGGTTAGACAATTCAGGATATGAGGCTCTCTAGTACACAAATTTCCGTAGGTCCCTATAGAACTAATAACAAATAATTTATTTCAATTAAATAAATGAAGAAACGAAATAATATCAAGTACTGCATAAATCATATTTCGTAATGAATTACCGAGTAAATTACCTAATGATTATTTAAAAAAAATCGTTCCACAGGTACCCTCGGTATACTTTTCTTAGCGTTTCGGCGTTTTTGGTTTTTTGTGCGGTATTGACCGGGGAATCTTACAAAAATGATTGCATGCATTCACATATACGGCAAATTTGTAGCATTACCCCCCTAACATTTCATCGAAAATCTCTGCCGCTACAAATATTGCCATAACGTACAAGAAACATCGATATGTCAGGTACTTATTAAAACAAACAGGTTAGAAATGATAGCTGAGCGAAAGTTAACGTTCCCTTTAATTTTTTAACTGGTGCGATTTAGATCCCGCTAATATTTAACAGATATTTGTTAAAACTTAACAGGCATCCGTTAAAAGGTGTCCAATAGAATACCAAAAACTATTAACGGGCTGTTAAGTTTTAGCGGCCCGCTATTTTTTAACTTTTGCTGTACAGAATACACCCTATTATTAGGCAATATAATCAAGGTCATAGGTATATCTAGGTTTATGTTTGTAAAAACAATTGCATATAGATATTCACCAAAATCATATTAACTTTTTTGTAAATACTATGTAAATATATAATTTATCCACAACCAGTACATTATAAGGTCATAATTCCACTATTAAGAGACGTCTTATGATATTAATAAAACACATACCTAGGTCTTATAATTAAAACAATGGTAAATCTATAGCAACACGTATGACAAAAGTCAGTTCAAAATGTCAAAATAAAATTTTTCCAAAATATTAATTTAAAAACGCCACTCTCTGGTCTGGTTGTGGATAAAACGTTGTATTGCATACGTGTCTTAGTTGTATTTTATCCACTTAAGAATATTAAATGCTCGAACTTCGTTCTCGCGTTTAAACATTCTTCCGTGAATAAAATACTTCCTAAGACACTTATACAATAAATAACTATAATAGGTACTGTAATAAAAGTAATGGTTGTTCGAAAATATCTGTTTTATTCATAATATTATTTACAGCTAAGTTACTGGCGCAATTTTAAACGTCATTCATTATTTTCATATGGTCTAAGTTATTTTCCACAAATTCCAGATACTTCAGTTAATCCTCAGGGTTAAAATTCATGGCGCAACTACACGTCCGTGGCGCAACTCGTAAACGTCCATATTCAATAGTGTAGGGGAAACCTATCTGTGATGGCACCCCCCTTATGTTGGCATACTGCCATGACCACGGTTTCACGAACAGTTTTGCATGTGTCATCAATTTTATTGAAAAGGTAGGTATAGGTCTTGTTATTGTATGTGGTCATCACTGCAAATTTTGGTGTTTAAATTGAAGAAAATCGTAAGTAGCCAATTATTTTGAGCATTACAAATCATATGCATGCATGATCTAGCTTATCTAATATAGCATTATTAACTAAAAATGCTCGATGAATAGACAAAACTGTGCTTTATTTAATAGCGCACATGTGGAAAGGTTAAATTGTTTTGTTTCCTCTGTACGCGGGATTTTTAAAAAAAATTGCAGTTTTGGGTCTGTCGGCACCCCTAGATTCTGCTTGTGTTGGCATAGGGGGTCAACATAGAGAATTAACTACTATGCTTATACTTTTTATTTTGATAGTGGATAACATGGAAGAAAAGAACAAGCGACAACGATGGAAGGAATCCGACATGCAAAACGCTTTAAGCGCAATAGAAAAAAAAACAAATGGGATGGAAATTAGCTTCCAAAGTGTTTAACGTACCTTCATCCACGTTACGTCGGAGAGCAGGAAATAAAAATAAGTTCGCATTACAGGCATCTAAGGGCTTTTTAGGTGGAAGTGTTCCCACTTTTGGAAAAGAAATTGAAGAAGAATTAGTCAAGCATATAAAAGATTTGGAATCGCGTTTTTTTGGATTAACCATGTTAGAGTTACGAAAATTGGCATTTGAATTAGCCGAGAGGAATCAAATCATACATAAATTTAACAAACAGAAAGGTATGGCAGGTTGGAATTGGACCCAGGGCTTTATTAAACGAAATCCGTCCATCAGTCTACGTAAACCCGAACTAACTTCTGCTGCCAGAGCTCAGGCATTCAATAAACCTAAAATCAAAGCATTCTTTATGGCTTTGGCTAAAACTTTAGATATGAATGAATTTACTGCAGAACGGATATGGAATGTAGATGAAACGGGGTTTTCGACCGTACAATCAAGATCTTTACGAATATTTGCCACAGAAGGGAAGAAACAAGTTGGCGTTTTATCAAGTGCCGAACGGGGTCAACATTTTACTGCTATATGTGCTGTAAATGCAATTGGAACCTATGTTCCACCAGTTCTAATATTTCCTAGAAAGAAAATGAAAGCAGAATTGATGGATCATGTTCCTCCTGGATTTGTAGGTTTGTGTCAAGATAATGGATGGGTCAACACGGAAATATTTGTCAAATGGCTTCACCATTTTGTGAAATTTGTAAAACCTTCAAAAGAAAGTAAAGTACTACTGTTATTAGATGGTCATAGTAGCCACAAAGGCTTAGAGGTGCTCCAGTTTGCAAAAGAACATGGTGTTATAATATTTTGTTTACCGCCCCATTGTTCCCATAGGTTGCAACCTCTCGATGTTGCGATTTATGGTCCCCTCACTACATATTATGATCAGGAAGTTGCTAGATGGTTAAAGACAAACCCTGGGCGTGTTGTAACTCACTTTCAAGTTGGAAATTTATTTGGTAATGCTTACAAAAAAGCTGCCACTATAGAAAATGCCCTAAGTGGATTTGCAAAGCCAGGAATTGAACCATTTAACCCCGATGCCTTTCCAGATTGGATGTTTAGTGCAGCTGAAGCAACAAATTACCGTCTTGACAATGACACTCTAGAAAATAAACATCAAACACCAAGTTCTTAAAGCAATACAGATATAAATAAAAATATAACCACTAGATCCCCTCTACATAATTTAAATGTTTCTATTGCTGAAATATCACCCCTACCTGTAGCTGCCAACCCATCTGGAGGCAAAAGAGTTGTGCGCAAAAGAGGTGCAACTGGCGTGATAAACAACACTCCAGATATCGATATGGCGAAGAATATAGAGGCAGACAAAAAGGAAAAAGAATTAAGGCGATCTGCAAGGAGAGTAAAACGGCGTATGATTGATGAACCCGAGGAAGAAACACAGAGTACCGAAAATATAGAGTATTCAAGTGATGAAGAATCGGATGCCGCTTGTATTTACTGTAACGAGATGTATTCGAAATCAAAACCAGGGGAATTTTGGCTAAAGTGCCAAGTTTGTGAGAAGTGGAGTCACTGTCAGTGTGCTGGGTTATGTAGAACCGCCAAAAATTTCGTTTGTGACATCTGTCAATTCTAAGTTAACATTTTTTTTCTTTTTACAATTATTATAATAACTAAATATTACTTCAATAAACTGTTTTTTCAAGGTCTATTTTTATTTTGATATGATGGCGTAGGGTATGTCAACATATGGTATACAATCACCTATGTTGGCACACCACTAAGATATTTTATTTAATCCCTACTATCTCTGAATAGCAGTTGATTACTTTTTCTCGCATATTCCTCAATAGATATGGACTCCCTCTATTTGCTAGTAAAAAAAAGTTATATAAAACTTTAACACGCTAAGAAATAATTAAGTTTTTGTTTAGGGGTGCCATCACAGGTAGGTTTCCCCTACTCTGGAATCCCCATACCAGACAAAAAGAAAAGGTGCTCAACGAAAATGTCCACCGTTTTTAAAATAGGTATGGCGAGTTTTGCAAGACCGTTCGTATCACCGCATACCACATTGGGCGCCTGAAATTTCAAATTTGAAATAAAAACACATTATTTTAAACAAATTTACCACTAAACTTACCCTAATTGGTTTCTGTAAAGACTTAAATAAATATAAAATTAACTATTATCTGAAAGTTTAAAGTCAATTGTTAGCTTAACCAAGTGTCCAAAATTTATTTTAAAAAAATATTAATTAATCAAAACAGTTAACAATCACTAATTACAGAGACATCATTTACTTAAATTATTAAATTTAAAATACATCAACAATAAACAAATCCTATCTTTCCCAATTTGATATCCAAGAGAAGTGTATTTTTTACTCTTAGTAGGTATAAGACTTCTCAAGATTTAATCTTGGTCTTTGGCAGTAGATAAGATAAGATAAGATAAGATTTTATTTCTGTGTTATAACAAAACTTGTTTTACACTTGTCAAGATCAAAATAATACAATACATAATATACCTAGTATAAATAGAATATAAAACACAATTTTACATGTATAATTAAAAAAAATCAAGTTCACTAATATTATATTTTAGAAATTCTTTGATATCATAGAATGCTTTGGAAATCAAAAACCTCTTTACGGCGGTCTTATAATTTTTAATGGGTAGGTCTCTGACACTACTAGGTAATTTATTGTAAAAAGTAGGACCATAGTAGTTTTTCCCGTTCCTACATGTTTGTAGTCTTAAAAATTGCAAGCGTATTTGTACAGCCCCTCTGGTTTGATGTTGGTGTACGGCGTTGTGGGTGTGATACTTGTTGAAATTATTTTTAACGTAAATTAAACACACGAAAATATATAGCGAAGGTAACGTTAGTAGATTTAACTCAACAAAATTTTTTCTGACATCTGCGCGGTAACTCAAGCTCGCAATTATTCTTACAACTTTTCTCTGGAGGCCAAATATTCGCATAGCATGCGGCGAGTGGCCCCAGACTATCAGACCGTATGAACAAATTGACATAAATAAAGCATGATATGCAACAAGTACTGTTTTTTGTGGTAATAGTTCTTTAAAGTTTCTTATTACAAAAATATTTTTGGACAGTTTATTCGAGAGCATATCAACATGTTGATTCCACGTTAGGGTGGAATCAACATGAATGCCCAAGAATTTCGCTGATGGCAATCATTTCAACGTTCAAACCAAGGTTGGTAGAGGGGAGAGCGTTCAAAGTTGCACTTAAAAAGTCCGTTTTTTTAAAGATCCACCATCTGTTGGTTTAAGATGGTGTAAAATAGTTTTAGTAATTTTTGTTTAACTAGTATACAGAGCTTCCCGAAAGTAACGGATAAATTCAATAAAATCGGTGAGAAAAATATTTCAAGTAAATGCTCGGACACGTCGATTTTTATTTTTAAATTGTCATTTAGAGATGTAATTTTCAACCTCCCACCCCCCAACCCCAAAGCGCTGCCAACTCCAACTTTAAAAATTCAAATAGCAAAGAACCCTTTCTGATACCTCATCTGATAGCTCTTTTTATGCTGAATACAATAAAAAAAAGTTTTTCAAAATCGGTTGGTAAATACCTAACGGAGATATTTACCAAAATGTATTCAAGTGAAAGTGCCAATATACGAGCAGGCGTTGTTACTGCTCTAGCAATGGGTGTTAAAAAACAATTGCAACTTGTTTGTAATTGAATGTAAACAAAATATATTGTACATTACTTAGTGGAGTGTGTGTTACTTAATATTAACGATTGAAATAAGATAACAAAAATGAGATTTATTGAAGCCGAAAGAATAGAAGTTTTAATGATGATTGGGGTTGGAGATAGATATACATTTTGAAAAACTTTTTTTTATTGTATTCAGTATAAAAAGAGCTATCAGATGAGGTATCAGAAAGGGTTCTTTGCTATTTGAATTTTTAAAGTTGGGGTTGGCAGCGCTTAGGGTTTGGGGGGTGGGAGGTTGAAAATTGCGGACCTGGACATTTCGTCGACTGGACACTTCGTCGACCGGTCTTTTTGGACACAACGTCGACTAGGAAGTTTGGACACTTCGTCGACCGTGGTCACAACGTTGACCGCGAGGTTTGGACACTTCGTCGACGGTGGACACAACGTCGACTGTGAATTTTGGAAACTTCGTCGACCGTGGACACAACGTCGACTCCTATAAAAGGACGCTATATACGTCGCGGCGACAACGTTGTTTACGAAGCTCTCCGAATAGCGAAGTCAGTCGTGCCCCGTATATAACGTGGACACAACGTCGACTGCGAAGTTTAGACACTTCGTCGACCGTGGACCCAACGTCGACTACAAAGTTTGGACACTTCGTCGACGGTGGACACAACGTCGACTGTGAATTTTGGACACTTCGTCGACGGTGGACACAACGTCGACTGCGATCTTTGGACACTTCGTCGACCGTGGACGCAACGTCAACTGCGAGTTTTGGACACTTCGTCGACCGTGGTCACAACGTCGACTACAAAGGTTGGACACTTCGTCGACCGTGGACACAACGTCGACCGCGAGTCGGCGATTTTACCAGTTATCATCAGAGGATTATTATAATACAATAAATAATATAATCATTTATTGAATAAGCAGAAATACAAAATTGTTGTATTCAACGGGTGAACAGGTCGGCTAAATATAATCGAACTTTGAGAACATTTCTAACATAAATAATTAAACATATCATAAATAACTTGACACAATTTAAATCCTATCTTCCTCAAAACGAGAAAAGCAAGTTAATTCATTGTTCAGTGGAAGTCTTTAGTTAGTAGGTACCAGTAGATAGCATTATACAAGGTGTTTCAAAACATGTGTCGGAAAATAAAGGGTGGGATTTCTGGGTTAATTATAAGAAAGAAGTTCCTACTAACATGGGCCCGCAAATGCTTCGTTACCGAGATACAGGGTGTTGAAATTTTATTTCATGTAGGTATTCGGAAATGACTCGGGAAATGATTATTATTGTTATTATTTTACAAATAATGTTCAAAATGACCGTCATTAGCTTCTATTCTTCGAATAAAATTTTGAGGCTAAAGGCGGTCATTATTCAAAAAACGCATTTGCGGAGTTATTTTTTTATTCGCATGTTTCATCTTTGAAGTGTGATTTACACGAAAACGATTAATGGTAGGAAAAAATCTCAAGAGACTGTTTCAACCGTAAATTAGTTGAGAAATTTGAAAATTGTGTCAAAAACAAAAAAACAGTGCCGTACCATTTTTTCCTCCAGATCCAGAAATATCCACATACGCACCTGTAGTTACGCCACTGGAGAAGGAAAAAACTGACTAATATGGTCCACTTATAACAAATGTACAGTACATACATACATATTGCTGACTTTTTAAAATTTAATTCCTGGTCATTTCCGAATAAATGAAAAAAAGATGAATATTTTTTACAACTTTCAGCACCTCGGTAACGAAGCATTTGCGGATCCATGTTAATAGGAACTTGTTTTCTTATTATTAGCCAAGAAATTCCACCCTTTATTTTCGGACACATGTTTTGAAACACTAGCAAATAGGTTAAGTGTGTGACATTTACTTAATACCCGTCATAAATGTTATACATACAGTGAAGTCCATTTATTATGCAATATAGGCATATTGCAAGTGAAATGGTGTGAGCACTTTACCATTGGAATATAGGCAACCCACTATACACTGCTAAGCACTCTTGCCCCTGCATTAATGAATGTCGAAACATACCTGTTAATTTCGAAATTAACAATCGTTTAGCCTTCTGTTTGGAAATGCAAGGTGGGCACTTCGAACATTTGTTATACTTATAATACTCGTAATTGCTTGCTGTTGATCCTATTTGTTTCATTTTCAATATTAAATAATCTTTTTTGAACTGAGAACATGTTTTATTTTGAGGTTAAACTTTCATGTGTTGCTGATTTCGGTTAGATCATAGATGGTTAGATAAAAAAAACTAGCTAACTGTATAATGGGTTGCCTATATTCCAATGGTAAAGTGCGTACACCAAATAACTTGCAACATGCCTATATTGCATAATAAATGGACTTCACTGTATATAATTAATTACTTTTAAGGATTTTATACAAATACTGTTTCCAATACTACTGACTTAGCGTTTATTAATAGGTATTTTTCTTAAGTATTGGTTACTGCATATTATGGTAGGCGGAAAAACTCCGTGGAAAAAAAGCCACGGAAAAAAGCCGGGACAAAAAAGCCGAGGAAAAAAGCCGATGGAAAAAAAAGCCGATGGAAAAAAAGCCGATGGTATAATTATTTTTTTCTTCGACTGACAATAATAGCGAGTCAAAAGAAGTCACTTTTCATCCGAATGAAACATACTATTTTTTCCGCAACCGGAACAACCGGATTCAAAATAATAAAATTAAGATGCGAGGAATTAGAGAACACTACTACTACTAAAATCAAGTCTTCTTAGCTTTTGTTTTCAATTTTATTTATTCTGTCAAACCCAGCCAAACCATCGAAAATGTTTGAACAAGATAATGGTAACGAAGATACACCACCAGAAATTTTAGACCGTGCAAAAGAAGTTGTATCAAATCTTCTGCCCAATAAATCTCGAGAAGTATACGAAGGTGCCTACAACAAATTTTTAAATTGGTGTAACGAGAAAACCGTAAAATCGTACACGGAAAGCGTACTATTAGCGTACTCTTCCGAATTGTCCACTAAAATGAAGGCTTCTACTCTTTGGGCGCAATATACAATGTTGAAGGCAACATTAAGTTTAAAAAATGGGGTAAATATCGAAAAATTTTCAAAACTCCGTGCCTATTTAAAAAAAGAAAATAATGACTACACACCGAAGAAATCGATAATTCTTAGTAAAGAACAGGTGGATCGATTCTTGAAATGTGCTCCTGATAAGCAATACTTGATGATGAAGGTGTGTTTTAGTTTTAAAATCGAATATTTTACGATAATTAAATTTTGACGTTTGTAGGTTATATTAATTTTGGGTGTTGCTGGAGCTTGTCCCTGCGACGAGTTACTACATTTAAAGATTAATGATATTGAAGATCTTAAATCAGTCTTACTGATTAAAATTCCTAAGATCCTAACACTAAAACTAATAAGGCTAGATCATTTACTGTGATGGGAGATAGCTATTTAAATATTTACAGAAAATTCTTTGTCTAATATCTTTGTACTGTTTTTCTTAAATAAATGTTATTCACATAACAAACCAAAATCTTAACCAAAAAAGTTAAAAGTAAAAGTTCCTAGGAAGTAAAAGTACTTTTACTTCCTAGGAACTAAAAGTGTTGCCTAGCAACACACACATTTTTTTACTAATAACAAAAACATCAACTTCACTGTCCGTTTTTGGTATCAAAAGTGATCACTTTTGAGTCGGTTGCGGAAAAAAGCATATTTTGATTGACTGACGACTGACTGGCTCCAAAGTTTCACTTTTACTGCTTAGGCAAATTTTAACTGTGAAATTTGACAATCATGTCTTCCACACCGCCAAAAACAAAAAACCCTGCTATTTATGCATTTTGGCAATTTGATGTTGATGAAATTTGATAACCCTGATGATCTCGCACATCAAACAAATGTTGGTAATTTGTAATCATTCAAACAGTTTAACAATAAATAACGTCTAATATTATTAAACTGTTTTCAGCATTTTTCAGTATCATAATGAACCTATTTTTAACTCAAAAGTATAGAAAAAATATATTTTGCAGTACATTGGATTTATAGGTAGTTTGCAATTATTTGTATACTACATCAATAAACATTAAAGTAATAAATTAATAGTTTAACATGGTTTAACTAATTGTCTACTTTTACAACAAAAAAAATCGGGTTTTTCAGAATTTAAAAAAGAATAATTCTAAATTTAAAAATACATGTTTATTTCGATGGAGAAAGTTATTGCAACAGGTATAACAATTTTTAAAAATTTAAAAGGAGTTAATAATAATTGTTTAGTATCTTAAAAGTGATTACCCATGTTAATAGGAACTTTTGTTCTTATATTGCCCAGAAATCCCACCCTTTATTTTCCGACACATCTTTTGAAACACCCTGTATAATGCTATCTACTGGTACCTACTAACTAAAAACTTCCACTGAACAATGAATTAACTTGCTTTTCTCATTTTGAGGAAGATAGGATTTAAATTGTGTCAAGTTATTTATGATATGTTTAATTATTTATGTTAGAAATGCTCTCAAAATTCGATTATATTTAGCCGACCTATGGAACACCGTTTTACTTTTTAAAGTCTACGATTTTCATCAGAACAGAAATATGCTTGAACACCAATTAAAAATATCTATGTGTAATTTTTAATTCATTGTGCATTTTTTATTTTAAAAATTACCTTCGATATTTTTAAATACTTAAATTTATTCAGGGATAATTTTAATTTACCTATTTAAAAATATCGGTTGAGATGTTTTTCGCAATTTTCAATATGTTTTGAGATAAATATACCTCTTCTTCAAATGTTAAGCAAGGTGCATTCAATTAAAATGACTAAAGCACGGATTTTATGCAAATGCATGTTCTAAAATATTGATATGCCAACATAATGCTTTCGTATGTATCCGTATCTGATGAAATGCAATTAAATGACACCAATTTCATTTTGCATATATTGCATATTTCGGCATCTTTGAGCATATATTTATGTTAATTGCATATTTGGTCATATTTATGGAATTTAAACTTTAAAAAACTAAAATGTTATTAAAAAAATTTTTTTTTGCTACCTTCCTCATGGAAAAAAAATGTTTACCACTTTTTGTCAAGGTTGTACTTTCCAGGAATTAGGATTATAGTAATTATTTATGTTTAGCATGCTGGTGTACTTACGTTTAACAAAACAGTAAGTTCCAGCTTAAAATCAGGTACATAAGAACTGGGAATCCTTCTAAGAATAGTGAAGGGTTATTTTAAATTGTCATCAAAGAAAATTCGAAATTTTAGTAAAGTACATTCATTCCTTTATTCTTACTTTAGAGTAAACCAGTGTCAGACAAATCGTTGTGAAGAACTAGTTTTTTTTGCGCTTTATTTCTGCAGCTTTTAAAGTGAAATCGTAATTATGTATAATTAATTAATTGAGTAATTAATTAATTAGTTTATAGTTTTAATAGTAATAGTTCAATAGGTTAATTTTATTTATAGCTTTGGATTTTCTTATATCAATAATTATTTTAAATATAGAGGAATTTTGATTAAATTTTTGAACGTTTAATTCATATCTAATAATTAAAAAAACATTGCATATAATAGTGCATATTTTACAAAAAGTACTGCATATTTTAGGTATTTTCAGTGCATATATATGCGCATATTTTAATAGTTTATCGTGCATATATATCCGTGCTTTAATTAAATGACCAACAGATATTTTCAATTGACATACGAATATCTGTTTGAATTATTAAATAGTTGCATTACAATTATCTTAAACATATTTGTTTGGTTCATACTATGACATCTGAATGTTTTTCAATAAATTAATATAAATTTTTGTTGTGGATTTTATTTTTGCTAATAAAACGTTTAAACTATATGTATGAATTTAAAAATATGCTATCCATATTTAGAATTAATTTATAATCTTAAAATGTATTAAAGTTTTGAAAGCTTTCCCTGAATTTCGAAATAATTAAAATTGTCACAGTGATATTTTAAATTAATTACTATTACCTCTAAGATGTTTAAAATAAATATTTAGGAACGTGTGGGATTATTTCATTATATTAAATGTATCTTAATGTAAATTAACTAATCTTGTATTTAAAACTATCCAGTAGATATTTTAAATTCAATCGATATTGGAAATTCAAACGATATTTGAAATTCAATCGATATTGGAAATTCATTCGATATTAGAAATGCAATCGATATTGGAAATTCATTCGATATTTTAAATTGAATCGATATTAAAAATGCAATCGATATTTTAAATTCATTCGATATTGGAAATTCATTCTATATTGGAAATTAACGCCATCTACAATGTTCGTGCGCTCGATAAAGCTACAACCGGCAACGATGTAACTTGTATCTGAAAATTTGAATGGATTTCAATAATGTTCGGGTATATAATAGTAGGTAACATTTACCTATAATTTGTTTATACACACCCATCATTAACGGGGAAAACAAGGAAACAGTTGAATTAAAAATTAAAAACAAATGACAAAAAATAAGCACACTCGCAACATGTGCGCGGAAAGCGACGTTGCCAGATGTGTGTAATGTATCACAGACACAAACCGATGCGGTTGTTTGGTACAGAATCTATAGATGGCGATAATTTCTAATATCATTTGATATTTTTAATTCAATTAAAATTATCAACCGATATTTACAATTCAATTAAAAATATGAAACGATATTTTAAATTCGTTTAGAGGATATATTTAAATGTACACAATGCTTTATTGAATTTAAAATATTCATAAGATATTTTAAATATTAAATTAGAATTAAGCAGACATTTAAAAATATCTGTTGGTCATTTTAAATGAATGCACCTTGCTTAACATATGAAGAAGAGGTATATATTTATCTCAAACCATATTGAAAATTGCGAAAAACACCTCAACCGATATTTTTAAATAGGTAAATTAAAATTATCCCTGAATTAAGTTAAGTTAAGTATTTAAAAATATCGAACGTAATTTTTAAAATAAAGAATGCACAATGAATTAAAAATTACACATAGATATTTTTAATTGGTATTCAAGTATTTTCTGTTCTGATGAAAATAGTAGACCTTAAAAAGTAAAACGGCGTTCCATACCGACCTGTTCACCTGTTGAATACAACAATTTTGTATTTCTGCTTATTCAATAAATAATTATATTATTTATTGTATTATAATAATCCTCTGATGATAACTGGTAAAATAGCCGACTCGCGGTCGACGAAGTGTCCAACCTTCGTAGTCGACGTTGTGACCACGGTCGACGAAGTGTCCAAAATTCGCAGTCGACGTTGCGTCCACAGTCGACGAAGTGTTCAAAGTTCGCAGTCGACGTTGTGTCCATCGCCGACGAGGTGTCCAAAATTCACAGTCGACGTTGTGTCCACCATCGACGAAGTGTCCAAACTTTGTAGTCGACGTTGTGTCCACGGTCGACGAAGTGTCCAAACTTTGTAGTCGACGTTGTGACCACGGTCGACGAAGTGTCCAAACTTCGCAGTCGACGTTGACTTCGCTATTCGGGTAGCTTCGTAAACAACGTTGTCGCCGCGACGTACACAGCGTCCTTTTATAGGAGTCGACGTTGTGTCCACAGTCGACGAAGTGTCCAAAGGTCGCAGTCGACGTTATGTCCACCGTCGACGAAGTGTCCAAAATTCACAGTCGACGTTTTGTGCACCGCCGACGAAGTGTCCAAACCTCGCGGTCGACGTTGTGACCACGGTCGTCGAAGTGTCCAAACTTCCTTGTCGACGTTGTGTCCAAAAAGACCGGTCGACGAAGTGTTCAGTCGACGAAGTGGCATGGACTCGAAAATTGCATCTCTCAATGATAATTTAAAAATATAAATCGACGTGTCCGAGCATTTATTTGAAATATTTTTCTCAACGATTTTATTGAATTTATCCGTTAGTTTCGGGAAGCACTGTATATGGCAACAGTGATTCAAACGTCAATCAAAATGTTGTCAATAGAGGACTTCTCTTTATGTTGAAAAGAGTGAGGTATGTTCTACCCTAGTGCTATCCTTTTCTATCAGCACTGCCAACGTAAGGGATTAATTTCTAGTAACTAACTAGAAATATTTGGTGATTTTGTGCGTAAATAATTGCCATTCTGCATATTTATAGTTGTTTTGAGAGCCTTTTTATTATTGTCATACCCACCCCGTGTATTTACCTTATACAGGGTGTTGCGTGAGGAACCTCCGTATTCAAATAACGTGTTTATGGTACTTCAACAAACAAAAAGAGTCTAGTAGAGATACGGTCAAATATCAACCGTTACTGAGATATTGTTCAAAATTTTTTTTAATCAATTGAATTAAATGTACCTAATGCATTTAGAGTAAAAAAAATTTATTTCACAACATAAAAAACAAACTAAATAATAAAATTAAACATAAAAATTAATTAATTAAGTTCTCAAAAATACATTATAATAAATTCATCTGGACACATAAGTCAGCTCGATTGTGAATTGCACGCGTGTAGTACTTCGTTTAAGTGCAAGGTGATTTTCTTTGATGAGTGCTGCGCAATTGGTTATTCGATCGACTAGTGCCTCTCTCGTGTTTGCTTTTGTTTTATAAACTAACGATTTCAGCCATCCCCAAAGGAAATAATCAAGGGGGGTTAGGTCCGGTGATCTTGGTGACCACTGAAGTAAAAACAATTTTGAACAATATCTCAGTAACGTTTGACAATTGACCATCTGTTTACTAGACTTTTTTTGTTTGTTGTGGTCCCCTAAATACATTATTTGAATATGGAGGGCTCCTCACGACACACCCTGTATTGTCACTGTTATATTCATTTTTATTATTATTATTTCCATTTTCTTAAAAAAAACAGTCTTTTTCAAGGCTATCTAAAAACATTATCCAAAAATAATGTTTACCTACGTTATTGCCTTCCAAAGGAGCTAAGCTGTTCTTATCCCTGTATAGATCTGAACTTTGAATTGGACTGGTTACCGTGGTTACCTATGTTTACAAAACAAGTATAAATATGCAGAATGCCAATTTACTCACAAAATCACCAAATATTTCTAGTTAGTTACTAAAAATGATTCCCTTACGTTGGCAGCGCTGATAGAAAAGGATGGCACTAGGGTAGAACATACACTCTTTTCAACATAAAGAGAAGTCCTCTATTTATACGTGCGCATCGCTAGATTTCAAATTTAAACTTTGAAATTCTTAATTGAAACAAAGAAGACTACTACTCCTACATAAGATTTATTTTTATTAATGAAACCCGGATTTACAAAAGCGATTCTCCTACTAGGTAATCTTGCACTTTTGACAACCTTCCTAAGAAAGATTAGAAATTAAAAGGAATGCAGAAGCTTACTACTCCATGCTGGTTGTTCCGAGGTTTTCTAAATACAAGCGATATAGGGGAAAGGGAGGTAAGTTGACGAACGTAAGGATTTTTGGGACGTAAAGTTGTTATTTAGTGAATATTTAATTTATTCATACCCAAAACGATTGGCAAGGAAATATTTATTTAAAGAAAATATTTCAACAAAAAAAAAATAAAATAAAAAAAACAACCGATTCGTCATCTTACCACCCATTGCTGATAAGTTGACGAATTATTGTGGGTAAGTTGACTAATATTTTGAATTATGAAAAAATTCTAATCCTGATATTAAAAATATGTTTATTTCGGATAACAAATTCAACTACACAAAGCAGGAACGTAATAATGTTTCTAACTTCAGAAAATAATCTAGAAACTACAAAACGAAACAAAAAAACAATCTATTTGATTGAAAAATTTAGAATTAAAGTCACAAATCTATGTTTCACAATAACCAAGTTAACCAAACAAAAGAAGAACGTAACCTGTTTTTAACTTTACAAAAGAGTTTACTAATAGTTAACAAAACTAAATAAAAAAAGCAATCTAAATACTAATTGAAAAACTAAGCACAAAAGTCACAAATCCATGTTTTACGTTTGGCTTCTTGAGGATTTAAAATCGTACATTCTGCATGCGCCCAGCGTTTACATTTTGAACAATTGAACCAAAGTTCTTTATCTTTACCTACGTCACTGCAAATTATGCAAAGCTTATCATCTTCTTCATATTCTACATCCATATCATCGTCAGTGTCAATATATTCTACATCGTCTGAGGATTGATCAGATGAACTAGAAAATACTTTGCGTTTGACATTTTTAACTTTTGGTGTTATTTTTTTCTTTATCTTCTTTATGTCCAGGTTCTTAGAGTTTTTTTTGTTTTGCTTAGCCTCTTCTCCAAGTTTTTTCTTTTTTTCCTTTTATATGTTTTCATCGTGTTTTTCTTGTAATGCATCCTTAACGGGCGTGCTTGAAATTACCAATGAGGGCAACTTTTTTCTCGGACGTCGGCTTTCTTGTCTTCCTCGAGGTAAGGGTGGAAGACCAAAACCTTCTTTAGAACTAGTTGGTTTTGAAGTTGATGCAATTTCTGTTTTCGTAGGCTGGGATATGGCCGCTGCATTTTTATCTCGAGATTGTTCTTGAGTTTTTGTTTCCACGATCAAAGCCGTTTCTAAGTTTTTATCCGTTGCTTTTTCTTCTATTTCAGTTGTTTTTGCTGTCTCAAAATCCAAGTCTGTAAATATATCGGAATAGAATGGTTCTATACCAGTTGCGCGAAATCCACTCTTTGCATTGGCCACCGAAGCAACTTTAAGATAGGCTGAACTAAAAATACCTGCAATGTCATACAAGGTAATTACTTTGCCAGGGTTATTAATCAGAAAATTTTCACATGCTCTACTGTAAGCGGTCTTTAGTGGCCCGTACACTGACACATCCAGGGGCTGTAGGCGGTGGCTAGTGTGTGCCGGAAATCCAACTAACGTAATAAAATTTTCTCTGCATAAATTCACAGCTTCCAAAGTAAGATGACTCGCATGATTGTCCATAAGTAACAGAATTTTATTGTTTTCACTAGGTCTATAATGATTTGATTTATTTAGCTTAAATAGCTATACATATTACCTACCTACATTTAACATTTGCTTATTTCATATTTTATTTCTAATTTATAATATAATATCCTACTTTATTTCTAATTTATAATATAATATCCTACTTATATGTTTTGTACAATTTCTCTTATCTTATTTTTAAAACTACTTATTACATCTATTTGCTTAACAGAATTTGGTAATTTGTTGTACATTATTAATCCCTTGTAAAAAATAGAATTTTGCGTTTTTTTTTTGTTGGCATGTCTTAAAATGAAATTCTTGCAATTTCTTGTTCCATGCTCATGTGATTGATTAAAAGTACGAAGTAATTCTTTTAGGTAAGGCGGATAAATACCAGTTTTAATTTTCTGTATGAACATTAAGACTTGCATTTTTGAAAAGTTTTCGACGTTTATCCAATCCAGTTTTTGTAGCATCACTTCTATTGAGGTATATCGATCGCATTTCAATATTATTCGCATGGCTCGATTTTGCAACATTTGTAATCTACGTTGTTCATTTTGATTTGCAAGGTATATTATTGTAGATGAATAAAGGAAATGCGGTAGTACTATTGTGTTGTAAATGATCATTCTGGTTTTAACTGATACTAAGTCCCTACATCGATAAAGTACCCCCAACTTTTGT
The DNA here is from genome assembly GCA_963082805.1 of Hemicrepidius hirtus. NCBI lineage: Eukaryota > Metazoa > Arthropoda > Insecta > Coleoptera > Elateridae > Hemicrepidius > Hemicrepidius hirtus. The sequence continues at coordinate 10,701,240 of OY720165.1, forward strand.
GCTATCTTTTTACATATAAAGTCTATATGTTCTTTAAATTTTAATTGTCTATCAACTATAAAGCCTAAGTACTTTATTTTATCTACAATTTCTACTTCAGTATTCACAATTTTGATTTTCTGCTGGTTTGTTAGATATTGTCTATAATTTGCATCCATCATCAGGATCATAGCTTTAGTTTTGTTAGTATTTAACTTTAATTTGTTTACTCTAAGCCACTCATCTACATCTTCCAATTCTTTATTTAATAGATTTATTGTTTCTTTTACATCTGGTCCTTCTATAAATAGTATTGTGTCGTCCGCAAATATGTGAAATTTACATGATTTTAGTATGTTTCCTATATCATTGATGTACAGTATGAAAAGTAAAGGACCTAACACACTGCCTTGTGGTACCCCTACATCTATACTTTTTTCATCAGAGTAAGTTTCATTACACTTAACTCTCTGTCTTCTGTTGTCAAGATAGTTGTTTAACCATTTTAGAACTGTACTATCTATACCATAATTTTTAAGTTTGTTAATTAATCGACTCCTATCTATTGTTTCGAATGCTCTTTTTAAATCTAAAAATACAACAATCACTGTCGAGTTTTTGTCAATTGCATTTTTCCATTCGTTTAATAGATAGTGAAAAGCTGTTTCACAATTATAACCCCTTCTAAAACCCGACTGATACTTAGTTAAGATGTTATTTTCTAAAACATAGTCAATTATTTGTAGGTAAACTACTTTTTCCAAGATTTTCTCTATAGCTGGTAGCATGTTTATTGGTCGAAACTCCTCTGCTCTTAGAGTATTTTTAACTTTCCGAATAGGTACTACAGTAGATACTTTTAGTTTTTCAGGAATGTATCCCGTTTCTAACGAGGTATTTATTATATTTATTAACATCCCTGCAAGTACATCAAACTGTTCTTTTATTACCTCCATATTTAACTCGTCTGGACTATTTTTACTTGCCATTTCATGGACTATTTTTTTTAGATCATTAATTTCTAGTATTTTGAAATCGCTTATTTTTCTATTCATACTTTGGAGAGGAAAATATTGTTGTGATGGTGTAATTGAACTTATAATATTATGTATACTATTAATAAAGTAGCTGTTAAATTCTTCCACAATTTCGGTTTTAACATCAGTAGTTTTGTTTTCAAAACGAATCAAAGTGTATTGTTCCGACTCTTTTTTTGACACCAGCTTTTTTAATGTTTTCCACATTCTTTTTGAATCATGTCTACAGTCTTCTATATTTTTTTCGAAATACTGTTTTTTATTATTTCTATTAATTTGTACTACCCTGTTTCTATATGTTTTATATACATCCCAGTGAGCCTGGTTTTTTGTGAAAAGGAACTTTTTATAATACAGGTCCCTCTGTTTTATTGCACCTAATACTTCGCTATTAAACCAAGGATGACACATATCCCTTTTTTGTACTGTTTCTCTCTTTGGTATCACTACATTTATTATATTCATCATATTTTTATAGAAATTTTCATACTTATTATCTAAATTAGCCTCCCTATAGTTAAAATTACAAGATAATTTAATGATTTCTGCACCCAGTAGTTGCCTATCGTAGTTTTTGGGCCTAACTATTATTTTGTTTTCCTTCAGTATCTTACAATTTACTTCAAGAGCCACTATAAGATGATCAGTGATAATTGTATCTTTCATAACATAACAGTTGTACCTATGTTTATTGTTGCTTACTACTAAATCTACTGTGGTACTACTAACATTATTAACTCTAGTATACTCACTTACTAATTGCATGTAGCCATTATCATGTATTATTCTTTTAAGTCTTTTTGAGTAGTATTCATCACTTGTCCAATTAATATTAAAATCACCAGTAATAGTAATGTTATGTTTGTATTGCACTAATTTTTCACTTAGTAACCCTTCAAAAAAGTCTAGAAATTGCGAATCCGAGCTAGTCGGAGAATGATATAAACATCCAAAAATTTCCTTTGTATTACTACTTAAAACTACCTCCACAATTAATATCCACGTATTCATTGGTAAAACATGCTTATATTTAATTTTAAAACTAATATTTTCCCTGATATATAAAATTACCCCTCCAGTGTGTCTGCTCGTAGAGTCGCATCTTACTAAGTTGTAGTTTTTCATATTAACTTCAAAGTCTTCAATGTCTTCTGTTACACTAGCTTCTGTTATTCCTATTATAGCCGGCGTGTTCTTCCCAATGAAAGCTGCAATTTCATCTTTGTTTGCAATAATACTTCGAGAATTTAGCAGGTATATATCACTTTTATTGTTTATTGATTGCTAGTTATTGTTTTTATTTTCAGTATTTCTATCCCACACATACTGATTTGCTTTCCTTTCGACTTGTCTTTTATATACTGCGCACTGTAAACTAAACATTGAATGACTGCATTCCAGATTTAGGCCAAATTTTACATTTGCATTCAAACAATTTTTACATTTTACAGGATCTGTACAATCACCTTCATGTTTTTCTTGCCCACACTTACGACACAATGCTATGTTTCTGCATACTTCCGCTTTATGGTTGTAACCAAAACATTTGAAACATCTGTAAACATTGTTATGCCTAAACACTCTGCATCGCATCCACTCTATTTTCAGTTGACCCTTTTCTGTGATTATTTTAGCTGTTTCTTCATCAACTTCAATTAACGCAGCGAAACTATTTTTTGTTTTATATATTTTTCTCACCTTAATTTCTTCCTTTTTTAAATGTAGTTCTTGATTTTGCCCTATAATACAGTCAATTAGATACTGACTTGGGACATCTTCATTAATGTTAATTATTTTTAAAATTGGGTTATATATTTTGGGTGTTTGAACGTTCACTTGGTTGCCTAGCCTGTGTACAACTGCTTCTGTTAATTTTTCTTTGTCTTGCTTACTTTCACATGTGATTGCAATTGCCCTCTCTTTATTAATTGCTTTAAAACCTGTTACTCCTATACCTAGGTTAGCGGGTATTATTTCTCTTTTTATTGCTTCTTGAATTTCGCTCACTTCTGTAGTTCCGCTTCTTGCCTGTATTATTATGGTTTCTTCTACATTGCCCTTCTTCTCTTCCTTTCTATAATTTTTTCCATTTTTTCCTTCCACTACTTCAGATTTATTTGCTGTATTACTGTTTCTGCTCGTTATTAGTTCTTTTATACCATTTATTTCGTTCAATACTTTCTGAATTCCGTCATTCTCACGGTCGTTCTCAGTCTTCCTAACCTCACTTTCTGAATAGCACATTTTACAGTACCAGCGTATACCTTTACACGATTTTATTACCAAGTATTCCTTTTCATTTACATTCGCACATTTCAAGTGGAACCATCCACTACACTTTCCTTCGCATCCTATTATGTTTTCCCCGTTAAAATCTATTGTACATTTCCAACACTCTTTGTCGCTTACAACATGGGCGGCCATGTTGCTTGTGTAGCGAATGAAATGTTTCAAATATTTAATAAAGTTGTCCCCAGTCATCCAGCCGGATTCATGGGCTACACCGACAAAGTCACTAGGAGCGTTTTTCATATAACTTGGTTGCATCCTAACCCTAGGAAAAATTAGAAAGGGCGGCACAAAGTTCCCGCTGGCATTCATACTACATACAGCCGTCACATTGGTCCCTCGCTCAGCGGATGAAATTTTTATGACCCTACGCTTTCCTTTTGGAGTCAGTATTTTAGGGTTTTTGGTGGCCACAGTCGAAACACCTGTTTCGTCTACATTGTATATTTGGTTTGGCTGAAATGAATATTTTTGTCTTGTTTCACGCAAAACATTGAAAAACTGGGAAACACTTTCTTTATTAAAAGCCATAAGTCTAGCGATTGATGTGGACTCTGGAGTCCTAAAGGATACTTTAAATTCCGTCATAAACCATTCAACAAAATGCCGCCCAGCTATTTTCTTTTCTGGCTAAATCTATGATTTATTTCACGTTTTTTAGCAAAAGCAAATACTATCATACCAAATTGTTCTTTAGTTAAGCCAAAAGCCCGCTGATCAATCTCTGTAACATAATTATACAAATCTTGCAACTGTTCATCAGAGAAAGTATGCTTATATCGTCCGGCATTCGATGGAAATAGCTAAAAGTCATACATTTTGTTCAAATATAAACCTAATTAAGAGTAAATTAGTTTAATCTGATCAGGATATTTTCTTAAATATCTGCGAAGCGTTGGCTCTGGAAGTTTGTATTTCTTTGCAGTGGCATTAACGGAAACACCATCGTTTTGAACTTCGTTCATAGCATTTTTCATATTCTCTTTGCTCCATGTTTGCCTTGTAGTTTTTCTAACATAAACTCGACCCATCTTGCAACCTAGACCACCAAAAAATATTTCATTAATTAAAATATTACGTTCACGTGTTGAAGGTAAGATGACGGAGTTCGTCATCTTAGCTACTTTGTTGTTCGTCAACTTACCCCCAAACACCTTTCGTACATTTTTGAAAAATATTTTTATCATCTTATGCGAATCAGTAATATTTGACCACATCACATTTAGAAGACCGTTTTCCCAAACCCCAAGACCTATTAACAACTGTCTAATACTTACCAGTCAAATGTTATTCCTTATTTCGGAACCCTCACGAATTATAACAAAGAGCACAAATATGAGTCATCAGCGTCTAACCTCAGACTGAACCGCTTCGGCGCGAAAATACCGAAGCTACCACATTGCGCAAGTCAGTAGGTATCCAGTGTTGCAATTTCTTGATTTTTAAACGATTAGTTTAGTAGAAATGCACAATTCGTCATCTTACCTAGTTCGTCATCTTAGGGCCCTTTCCCTGTGTAAATACCTACATGGAGTTTGCTTTTAAGATCCCGAAACAATGAACGGGATTCTCACAAAACGCTGAATTGTCAGCTGTTTAAAGAATGGATTAATCAATTTATTTCAGTTCTACCATTTTTTGATGGTTTAACAACTGTTATTATTTTTGATAACGCCCCATATGTCCGTTCGGACAAACCTCCGAGAAAAACAATCGCATATTTAGATTCCCCGTAAAAAACTGTATTAAAAATGTCTTAATTAAAAATTCGTAGTTTCACTTGTTTTCATTTTATCAACGAAAAGCAAAAATCGAGAATTTTGCTTCTTTACAGGGTGATTTCTAACGTAGTACGAAGGAAACTGAAAGGACAATTAGAGGAGACCAAAACATAGTTTTTTTTATCCACTTGGTTTGGAGTAGCAGCCAATTGATACGTTAATTTAAATAAAACAAGAAAGTTTCATTCATGTCATACATATTGTATTTAAAAAAATTTTTTAACGTTTCGCCGTTTAGGCTTCTTCAGAATTAAATATAAACACAGTCAAAATTATTACATAAAATCTACATAAAAACTACAGTGAAAAAACTGGTAAAATTCAGTAAACTGGAATAAATAACAAAAGAAAACGACGAATAATTGAAAAACACTGGAACTGTTGTGAAAACATTTTAAAAATTGAAAATTAATATATTACAAGTAACACGACATGTTGCTTGAAGAGTACCAAGTCTGAGAATTAATTTAAGACTTGGTACTCTTCAAGCAACATGTCTTGTTACTTGTAATATATTAATTTTCAATTTTTAAAATGTAAAACTTAAGTAACTTTTTTTCTACTGTAGATAGTCTCTTGTAGTAATAATCCTCCAAAGGTAAGAATTAACATCTATAAAATCTTTTTCATTAATTCTACGTTATCAAAAAACTGCGTTAGTTGAATATTAGAAGAGAGACCCTTTGTCTCTTTCGATGTATTTTTTTGATATTCGAGCACCTGTTACCTTTTCTGAAGCACTTAAAGTTTGCTATTAATGGCCTGAAAGCTATGTGGCAACAACGTACTTGACAATTGATTAGTGTTTCTCCATAAAATAAGGTATACTTACATTCGTTTTGGTTACTAATTCCATAATTTCGTTTCGTTCTTTGTTTAGTTAATTTTAAAGAAGTTGTTCGGTTTAGTTTGTTCCTGAGTTTGTGTATTTTCAAGTATTTCAGCAGTTTCTATTTAATTTTTTTAATGTAGGTACACTTTTGCGGAATACTCGGATATGTACAGTCAGTGACAAATGTTTTCACCAGTCTTGTATCACTGTAACCCTCTTTACTGAGAAGTATAACCCGTTTCTCCTTTTGATTTCATTTTGTTAACAGCGTTACCAACATAATGTAAAGGTGATTATTTTTAGTCCCTTGTAGGAATGAAGTATACAGGTACTACCCCTTTTATTGTTTACTTTCTCTTTATAGTATAACCTCCAACATGTACAATAGAAACGTATGTCTACATTTTTTCTTTACGTCACGGCGACATGGGTTAAGTTGGTCCTGGCGAACGAAGCAGGTAGATGTGATTGACAGAAAGTTGCTATTGGGATATAGCGATTCGGGGTCCCAATAGCAGCGGTTCTCAACATGTTCTGAAAGAAAACGGTCTACATCCCTATCATTTTGTTAAGGTACAAGCGTTGCCACCTGCGCGTCTGGTTTATTGCATCAGCAACATCAAAATGAAGATTTTTCTAAAAATGTTTTATGGACATTTTACAAGAGATGGGGTGTTCAGCAGACATAATAAACACGAGTGGGCTCTTGATAATCTACATGCTAAACTGGAAATACACCATCAAGAAAGATTTTCCATTAATGTCTGGGCTGGAATAATTAACAATCTTTTAATTGGGCCGTTTAATCTTCCCATTAGATTAAACGGAGACAATTATAGGTACCAACTTTTTAACAAACAATATTTAGATAAACTTTTGGAAGATGTTCCACTGGCGACTAGAGCAACAAGTGGTTCCAGCAGGATGGAGCACCCCCTCATTTTGCTGTGCAGGCAAAAAACTAGATAAATGAAGCATTTCCGGTCGTGGTGGCCCAGTGGCATGGCCTCCAAGATCGCCTGATATCACACCCTTAGATTTTTCCATGTGGGGTTATTTAAAAGATAAAGTATGCGACTTTCCTGTGGCAAATCGTAATTAAAATAGGGAGATTAAAAGTTCAGGGGGAAATAATCTCAAGAACGAGATTATGTGTACAACAAGATGGTGGCCATTTTGAGCACTTATAATTGGGAGGATTAAACTTTGTTACTACCAGCGCTAATTTTCTTCGATTTAAACTACAAAATAATAATCCTAAAATCAAAAAATACATTACTGTATAATATTTTTCGAATCAGTATCTGGAGGCAAAAGTCGTAGTGTACTCGGTACCCACCATTTAGAAAGCACCCTGTATAGGATCAGTATGCAAAATTGACACCTTTGCATTTATTTCGTTGTACCACAATAATAATAATCCGTTTTACCAACAAACACCTACCTATAAAGAACATACAAAACAATTTAAAAATGTTATTTAATTATTTATTGCAAGCAAGGCATGAAGCTTAATAGTGTATTGAAATTGAAGTTGAACATAAAAAAGTCATATTAAAGTAAACTATAAGAAAAATTCAGAAAACAGTACTACTTAACACAAAAGATCACAATATAACAACTCATTAAAAATAATTTTCCAGAGCACCATTCTATTCGATTTTTAGATAAGTATCGATATTTACAAACGTCTACTCCAGTAACAAACATCCAATTAATAAAACAATTTGGATTTATAGACCTAGCTAAATTCATTAAATACTTGGTAGGAAGATGTTCACACTTAGTCTAATTAAATAAAAATGCACAAAATAACAGCCAGTCTGCTTTTTAGCACGTCATCATATCCGTTTCGTGAAACGGTAAGAGACGTTCAACTTCGAAAAGCAGCCAACAAATCTACTAGTATAAGCCGCTACAAGTAGATATTGCGAGGTAAACCCTACACTTTATGGTTTTTATAAATGTTTGTTAAAGAAATAACCTTAATCGCGAACTATCCTCAATTAATTTTCTTACAAAACTATTGGTACTTATATAAATTTCTTTAACATACATTTTTAAAATCACACGAATAATTCTAAGTACCAAAAGAAAATCTAGAATAACTTACACTAAAATATAAAATTTCAGAGCTATCATACAGTATACCCTGGGTAAAGCACTGGTTTATAAATTTCCACAGTCTGCCCAGGAAAGATCTGAGAAAGCAAAGGAAATGTCAAACAGTGGACTAGGTTCGCTCAATAAAACTTGAACGATATAGCAGATTTACTCAACTAAATCCATAAAGTTACACATCAGTCTGTTGTGGTAAGTGTTGCCTTAAGAGCAATAAGCTGCTCTTCACCTAATTTAATTTTATCGGCTATTTCTCGAGCATCCATTATAAGTTTAGCCTTCATATTTATGAAATGGTCATAGTCCCCATACTCTTCTGAATTTAAATACTTATACAATATGTTCGATACGCTGACGCTACGACGATCGATGCTTTCCTTCAATTTCTTTGCTTCTTCCAACTGCTCTTTTAGTTTATCCCGTTTGTTTTCCATTATTCGCTGCAAGTAAAAAAAAGCAATAAGTATTTACCTTTTGTAATCCGTTAAAATATAGGGGTTCCATTAAAAAAAATATTCGCGAAAACAAATGAACATCGGAAATGCGCAGGTATAGGAACAAGGGTCTTTTTAAAAAGTAAAATCGACGTGTCCGAGTAAATTTCATGAAACGTCATCGTTTTAGAAATAATGAATTTATTCCATACTTTTCTTCCACACTGTATATTTATACTTAAAGTATAGTGTGCAACACAAGCTTGAATTTTACACTCTTGTACAGAATGTTTAATAGCGAATTCCAATCGCTGCACTAGCCTGCACTAGTGTACACTAGTGTAGTGTGTTCGAATTTCAAAATTGACAAATCGTGGTTGCACCAGACAAAAATAAGCAGGTAGTTTTTAACAAGTGTTACATCTGTGACTTGAATGTGCCTATATTTGAGTTTCCCTCTAAATTTTAACACCAGTTCAGTGCAGTCACGTGATTACACAATTCTAGCACACAACACTAGTGTACACTAGTGCAGGCTAGTGCAGCGATTGGAATTCGTTATTAGATTCGTCATTTAATTTGACAAAAACATTCAAATTTGGTAATTTCCTGATAGCATTCAGTTTTCGTGTTGAGTGCTTCCCTTCTAGCAGGAAAGCATTTTGAACAACATGTAAAACAAATCATTAATATTTTTCAATAAATTTTGAAGACTTTTATGTTACTGTCATTGTTACTGTTAATTTGACTAGACATTTTAGTGCACTAGTTCTTGACATATTTAAAAAAAACTGCTAAAAAACATTTTCAACCGTCTATTACCCGTTAAATTTTTGGAAAAGCAATTATAGTTATTTTTGTCTTATTGTTAAATGTAGAAACTCCAGGTTTCGTTTGTCAGTGATTTAAAATAGACGCTGTATTCCTAGAAGAAACTGTACGTCATATTTCATATGGTGCAATACATTGTGGCACATTAAAGCCTCATTCATAGGCGCGATATTTTTCATGAGTTTTTTCTTGCTCTCATTGGTTAAATTTGAATTTTCCGCCAAATTTAACCCAAAATCGCAATTAAAATCGCGCCTGTATGAATGAAGCCACCTTTAAGATGAAATTTATTTGTAGAAATAAATGTGAATTTTCGTACAGAGGCACCTGACCTTTCTTATGGCCATATTACATGGGGCGATTTTTCAATGCAATCGGTTGCTGCAGTCAGTTGCTGCGATTTTGTGGTTGCAGCAACCAGTTGCACGCTTGTATTTTCACGAGGCAATTGCTGGCATGGGTTATAGGCGACTTTCTATTCCAAGTTAAAACTACCAACTGTACGGAAATTATTATTCCTGAATAGTAACAGTGTGAAATTGTAGGTTATGAGCTAATGCATAATAATCAGACCAAATTATTTGTAATGGGATCGTGTGGTGTACCTATTACTTGGTTTAGCAACACGTGACCACCACTAAACATAACCAAACATAACTTTACGTAACGTCGGTAAATTGCTTAGTTTCGTGTGGTTGGCAATAGTAAAAGTTACTAGATTGCACGAAAAAATCGCATGAAAATAGAACAAGTTCTAAATGAAAAAGTTGCCCGCGCAACTGGTTGCGGCGCTCGGTTGCCTAAGCAATTTATACAGAGTGATGATAAAGTATCGCACAAAAATCATATTCTGGTTATTTAATGGTTTTACGGAAAATCCTGAGACCCGTCGATTTTTGATTTTAAATTTCCATTCAGACATATAATTTTCAACCCCCCACCCCTCAACCCCTAAGTGCTAGCAACCCCAACTTTAAAAATTTAAATAGAAAGATACCCTTTGTGATACCTCTTTTTATAGGTCTTTTTATTCTTAATATAACTAAAAAAAGTTTTTCAAAATCGATTGATAAATAACGGAGATATTTAACAAAATGTAATCAATGTAAAAAATGTGGTTGACATTCAACAAAAAATTATGACGTCACAGCGTAGAAATAATGGCACAAATCCTGAGACCCGTCAATTTTTGTTTTTAAATTGGCATTTAGGCAGGTAATTTTAATCCCCCCACCCCTCAGCCCCTAAGTGATAGCAACCCCAACTTTAAAAATTTTAATGGAAAGATACCCTTTGTGATACCTCTTTTGATAGGTCTTTTTATTCTTAATATAACAAAAAAAAGTTTTTCAAAATCGGTTGAAAAATAACAGAGATATTTAACAAAATGTAATCAATGTAAATAATGGGGTTGACATTTAAAAAAAATTATGACGTCACAGCGTAGAAATAATGGGCGATCAAAACCACACTTTTAGGTCAGGAAGTGCCCATTTTAATGTTACCATTTACGGCGTGTTTGAGCCGTTTCTTGTCGAATATTGAAATTTTCATTTGATTACATTTTGTTAAATATCTCCGTTATTTATCAACCGATTTTGAAAAACTTTTTTTGCTTATATTAATAATAAAAAGACCTATCAAAAGAGGTATCACAAAGGGTATCTTTCTATTTAAAATTTTAAAGTTGGGGTTGCTAGCACTTAGGGGTTGAGGGGTGGGGGGTTGAAAATTATATGTCTAAATGGAGATTTAAAAACAAAAATCGACTGGTCTCAGGATTTTCCGCAAAAACATTAAATAACCAGAATATGATTTTTGTGCGATACTTTATCATCACTCTGTATATTACACGAGGCAATTAGTTGCTGCAACCAGTTGCGGCAGTCGATTGCATGGAAAAATCGCCCCGTGTAATATGGCCATTATAGACTCAACGTAAATATCAGGTTTAAACCCAGCCTACTGCGGCTTGATATTCTGTTATACTATGTTAAGAGATATTAAAAGAGTTAACTAGAAAAAGTTATCCAGAATCTAAGTTTAACCGCAGTTACGTTTCAATGGAAATTCGTATTTTGAATTGTTGATATCTTATTTTGTTTTGAATATTCGTTAACCCCTGAAAATAAAAATAACATTTTAAATGCGAACTTTTTAAGTTTAAAAGTCCGTAAGAAGAAGATACAATTAAATTCTGGACAACTGGACTGTCTACACAAATTTAAAATTAGGTATTGTAACTTACCCTTTCGGGATGATCTTCGGTCATATCGATAAGAGCATTTTCAGCACGCGCAAGCCTGCCTGATAGACCAAGGAGAAGGCTGGTTATTTTTCCAACTTCCTCAACATGTAACCGAAATTTAGCAGCTTCGTGCGGTCGTGCTAAGCGATTTAGGTGAATTTCCACATTTTCCCCTAGTTCATCATTTACCCGGCATTCTTCGGTAACAACTAACTGCTCACTACGAAGAACTTCTAATTTACGATCCAAGCGGCTTACTAGTTCCACCTAGAATATCGATCAATATTAAAGATAGCTCAGTAAGTGGAGAACAAATTTACCTTCTTTAGATTAAGATCTTTGGTATCCTTTACAATGCTGTATTGATTCATATCTTGACTATATCTCGTCAAAAACTTGGCTTTTGATTCAGATGTCGTAAAATAAGTAGATGTAGGTGACAAAGGACTTGAAGGCTCTAAAGTCTGCGCAATGGAGACTGGATTATCACTATAAATATTTAAATTATTACAATTGTATGGAAGTAATTTTAATGAGTATGTTACCTGTATATATTTGTATTCATTAGGGTATCAGACGAATACGTATTGCATATTGATGGAGGTGGACTACAGTTTGGGGTAGTAGTACGACTTCGAAAAGGTGAGTTAGCAGGCCTGGGTCTTGATGTTACATCTGGACGAAATAATCCACTTACATAATCTGTGGGTTTCTTATGATCAGGACCAGGAACTGAATGAAAATTACGATAAATATCAATTGTAATTTAATACTACAGCAATAGAACAATTTGACAATGGTGAAAATTCGTACAGGTACATTGGAACAAATAACTTGTGACATTGTTATACAAAATTGCTAAAATTACTTACTCAGTATATCTTTTAACCTATCTGAAGGTGGTAATTGTCTAATAAGATCTTGAGAAAGTTTTTCACATTCGATTTCCTCTTGAAGTTTTCTTCTGGTTGGTAAAGGAGTTACTGGTAGTTCTTCCCTTTCAGTTTGAGATGCAGCATCAGTTGTACAAACGTTAACTCGTAATATTACTTCAGTTCGTTGCATCATTTGTAAGCCCTCTATAATTTTTGGATACATTTCTTTGTCTTTAGGGGATTGAGGAGGTGAACAAAAAGATGTCAAGTATGTTTTAGGAGACAATGGAGGTGAATCTACTGGCGAAATTTGCAAAGGCGTATTGGTTCCAGTTGAGATCATTGGGGAAGTCCTTTGAGGAGATAAAGACGGTTGAGATATTTCAATGGGGGAAATTGTAGGATATGAAGAGCTAGATTTGTAAGATAAGGTTCTGTCTAAACTTGTAGTTGTAGTGTTCCCTGATGTGTAAACTGGAGGTGTTGTTCTAATTGGTGATTGTACTGAAGAATTTTGGAGTAAGCTAGTGGTGCTTAAAATAAATGTAGGCGACATTTGCGGCGAACTGGATGTTTGAGAACTTAATGGTGAACTAGAAGCTCTAGAATCGGAAGAATTAGATATAACTGGAGATATTCTAACGGTGTTATCAATTAATAAAGGAGACTTGCAGGATGTCTTTAAGGGGGACGAGAGGAAAGTACTTCGTAAAGGTGTAAACGGTGAATTACGTGAAGGACACTTTGTTAGACTTGAAGGAGGACTCTCGTATTTAGGAGGAGATCTGGGCTTCATATGCAGCATATTTTGGTTATCAAGTTCTAATTGTGTGGGTCTAGGATAGTGGCACCTATGAGGCATTATTTTTTCCTTAACTGGAAGAACATCCGGCAAAACCACTTGTGTTTTCTTATAATCGTCTTTCACTTCACAATGCAGTGATAGAAGAGTACCATTTTTATTAGATTTTTCAGTCATTGATACTCTTCGTATTAAATTAGTATTATTGATATGTAAAATAGTTTCTTTATTAATTTTGTTTGAGGGCCACTTTGTTTCTATCAAGTTAACTTTAGAAGAATCTGAAATGGTTTCAGTTGGTATGGCGTGTCCATTTGGCGATATTGTTCGTTTATAGACACCTGTATCAGAATCAGGAACTATTCGTTCTCTATCACGACGAGAAGCCAAGTAGGAAGCTTTCGAATGGCTCCTGCAAAATAATGCTATATAAGTCAAAGATACTGTTGGAAGAGACATTTGGGTCTATTGCGTATCAGAATCGCTTATTTAACCACATTAATTACCTATAGTTTATTTTCTGCCAAAAATGAGGTTCATGTCAAAACTTTAAACCATTAGTCTTATCGGGTATATACGGTTGTCGAAAACAACTTTTAACATAATTATACTTCATTTACAAAAAATAACGGCTGTCGTTAAATAAACGATTATTATACCAAATCGACCAGAATAAATTATTAATCAACAGAATTACTACAACATCCCTAAACATATATTTTTTATTTGGTTTACCTTAATATATCATATTAATATAGGTACTTAAAATAATATAAATGTATTAAACACATGCTCAAATCAGCAAATAGCAGATCAATGATCGGTTATAAAATTTATAATTTACATCATAATTTATTTAGAGAAAGATCACTGAAGTTTGTAAACTACTGACTAAAAGTGCTTCAGATCAATCGTTTTTAATTAAGAAACGGACACTTGTGGGCTACGCAAATGCACATTTGCATGATTCTTCCTATTGAGTATAAAGTTGGGCATAATCAATTAAACTTTTTGATATGTTTGTCTATGTTAACAATAACAATATCAAATGCGGCGATATACGCCGAAAATTTACGGCACATAGCACATGAACTTGTACATAGTATTAAGCTTTATCCGCATAAAAATGCATGTTTAAGATAAAATTTACCTGAAATTACTTTTTTTCTGCTAAAAACCAAAAACCGAAAGAGATTTTTCGACTACAAAATACTTAATTTCTTTGAAATGGATTTTGAATTGTTGTTAATCCTTAATTAACATTATTTCCCTTTTCATTATGTCTAGGTTAATTATCTAATTTTTTTGTAGCAAATAGGTAGGTTGTTTGTTTTACGAAAGAAATTTAAGACTATAAAACTACAGTAAGTACAGCGAAGTGTAAAAGTAATGTCCAGGGTATTTGCGTTCCGCTGTAAACTTAGACATTCGTATTTCTTATACCTGTATACTTTGCCCTTTTCTTACCTGTTGGGATTTGAGAACATAAGTCGTAGTATATGGTAGAATACCGGTTCGCTGTACTTAAAAGTTCATGTTGATTTGGTTAGAAAAAGAGTAGGTACTACGGTAAACGGTTGTCTTTAGCATATTTTTAGAAACTTAAAATTCCAAAAGTCGATAGTCGGGCGGAGCTCGTTAAAAATGGTTAAAATCACACAATTTCTTCAAGTATAATGCCAACCAAAATCATTTGTAATAAAAAATATTAAAAATGTGCGAGGCGGGGATGAGGAGCCGCATGGCGATGGGGCGACACGTGATCGATTCCTCATTGTAGTCAGTAGTGGGTTTCTGAATACTCGACTCGACACCCATCGAATCGCTAGTTAATCCATGGTTAATCCGATATCGGCAACGCTTGATTCTAAAGTGGTATCGTGTGTGCTATCGTAGTAGCCGACCGTAAACTAACTTCATCTGAGTATATTCCTGCCAATTTTAATTGCCATCTCGAATGTCAAAAGGATCCACTGTTCGTATTATATTTGTTTATTATTGAGATTATTATTGACTATTGATTTATTAATTTATTTAGTTTGGTGTAGTTGACGTGAATGTTTTATTAATTTACTATGAATATAATTAATCAAAATGTGTTTCAATAATTCAAATGTCCAAGCGAATACACAAAAATACAAAAGCTTAAAATTTAAATTGAAAATGGAGCCGTAATTACCAATAGCTAATGGGGTTTATTATATTAGCCAACTGAATTTTCTGTTTACATGCAAACAAGCAAATTAAGTAAAACTGAAGAACAACCTATGTTTTGTTTTCCAGGATAACCTGATATCAGACTGGGTGCTTGCGCTAACGCCACATAATAATGGTAACTCGATTCTTCATAAAAGTTGAAGTACCTTGTAAACGGTGTATTATATGAAAAAAGGATAAGAATACTTTTGTTTACTATAAGTAAATTCTACTTTCAATTATGTAATAAAAGTTTTTAAAAAGTTGTAAGTAATAAAGTGGCATTAAAAAAAGAAAGTTCCAATATTCGCTCTCTAGCGACTTTTTTCAAATTAAATTAAATTACTGACCGACATAGGCATAAAGTCCGTTTTTTTAAAGATCCACCACCTGTTGAATTCAGTTGGTATAATAAAAAAAATTAAATTTTTAGTAATTTTTGTCAATATATCAAAATGTTCTGTCAATTTATGCGTGCGCATCACTACATTTCAAATTTAAATTATTTAAAATGTTAATTAAAACATAAAGAAGACTAGGTACTCTAATATAAGATTTATTTTTATTGATGAAACCCCAAAAACAACAATACGCCTATCCCAATTTTCGGTGGAGAACGAACCTTCCAAATTTTTTACGCCGATTATAAATCACCCTGTATAATTGAACAACAATTTATGTAGCAACTAGTATAATACTTGACTCCAGTCAAGTTATTTCTATTTCAAAATTCAATGAATGAACAAATCGAGCTGTTAGATTATATTTTACATTACGTTCAACCATATAGCGTGTTAATATACAGTAGTACCTTAAACTTTAAGAACACACAGTAAGTACCTACTAATAAAAATAAGAGAAATCGTTTAAATAAATAATTACACTGTGTCCAAAAGATAATGTATAAAATCGATAAAATTGTTAAAAATAAGTTCACCTAAAATCGGACGAGCATATTAAGAGGTTAGTGTTAAATTCTATATTTTGACATGTTTTTCTAATATTTCTCGACATTTTTGTAAATGGGAACCCTTATTTGTTATTACGTCATTTGAAAGAGCATATTGTTTTAGGCTTTCCAAACGGTAAATAAAATTTAAACGCAAGTAATCATTTTAAGGAAATTCGGTAATGCCGTCGCAAGACGGCAGCCTGCTTGTTTATGGTAGTAATGTGTGGTGATCATAGCTATAAATTTGGTAAGTATACAGTGAAGTGCAATATAGTACATTGCAAGTTAAATGGTACGCCCACTTTATCATTGGAATGTAGGCAACCCATTACACACAACTGTAAGTATTGCCCCTGCTTACTGATTTTAATTATTGTATGTTACCTGTTAAAAAACGCAGTGTTTTTTAATTTATAATAAAGAACAAGATTTAAGAGTACCGATTTATTGAAAACATGATTTATACGGGCGAAGAATAAATAGAAATGTGTATACTGTATCACTCTGGATCATCTTTAGGTAATGTTAAGGATCATTTTAGTGCAAAATATCTCAACTGACCAGTCCCTAATGTGTCAACAATATCAAGAGCAGTTAGAAAACTTGCAGCTACCTACAGGTTGCGTGTACGAAAAAATAGAAATGTGTATACTGAGTATACACTGAGCATACTGAGTATACACATTGCTATTTTTTCTTAGTCTGTAAAAAGCATGACTTTAATAAGTCAGTACTGTTAAATCTTTTTCTTTATTAAAAACTAAAAATCACACTTTCTGTAATTTAACAGGTGACAAACAATAATTAAAATCAGTAAGAAGGAGCAACGCCGATAGCAGTGTTAATGGGTTGCCTATATTACAATGATAAAGTGGGTGGGCCATTTAACTTGCAATATGCCTATATTGTACATTAAATGGACTTCACTGTATAATATTATGTTAAAAAAACCAACACAATTAGCCTTATAAAAAGAAACTACATACTTAGCCTAGAGACTAAAAATCTGAAAAGTATTTGTCTACAATCTAATTTATTGTCTAGGTGTGAAAATTTCGCACAAAAATACGTATAAAAAGGGGACATACCTTACTGTTTATAAACGTGGTAATGATAATCTTCTCACAAGCTTAATGCAACTACCTATACAAGTGTCCGAATGCCCTTGGCTATTGAAGTACACATAAGACTATTGTTAAATAAACAATGGGTCTTTATTATAATGCAATGCCTGCCATTTTTATCCTTAACTCGTTTATTATGTAATATTTATGGATGCTTATCACAATTTTTCAGTTTTTGGGTTCTAAGCATTGGATGCATTGATTGTTACCGAACTTAAAATTGATTGTTGCATGTGTTGTTCTATAAATTTGTTATTCGAAATTTTAAATAAAGCAGTGCAAAATCTAAATTACAAGATTATTCGACGGGAAAACTACAAACGCAACAACTCTACTACATAAAATATCTTCTTTGTTTCGAAATCTTATCCTATTGGAATTAAAAGAAAAATCAGACACACCCGACTTGTATTTATTTTTACAAATAGATCGACATTAATAGTAAATACAAAAATTGTTCCTACTAAGATAATTTTTGTATAACTTCTAGGATTAAGTAAATATTTCGTTTTTACCAACTGGAATTTTACACTTATTTTCAATTAGGTAGTAGCCTTCCGAATAAAAGTAAATGTAAATTAAGAAATCTTCTTTACACTGTTTCCGTTACACTAAATATATAAGACTATCCTTAGACCAAGTCGTCCGAGGTGCTGGGGTGTTTTTAGTTAAATTAAGAATGATACCTGCACCAAAACAACCGAAATTCTAATTGGTGTGTCCTTAATTGTCAAAACGATAGAAAGTTAATTATTCAACGGAAATTTCATAAATGGAGCGGATACGACACAAAATTGAATATGTCAAACTATTTCTTTTTTTAATTGTATTTAACCAGCTTCGGCAGTTTGTATTTAGTTTAATCGATTATAGTTTCAATTCTGATCTGAGATTTCATTCAATAAGAATTTTTTTAATTTAGATGTAATTTACACTAAAAAACCGTAGTATATGCATGTGAAAATAACCCGAATAGTTAAGCAGTATGATGGAAAAAAGTAAAAATTTCCAAACTGTCACCGTGTCCATAACCCACACCGTCGGGTTTGTTCGTAATTTTACCTGTGTCCATAACCCCCACCGACGATTTGGGCCATAACGCCCACTATGTCCATAACCCCCACTGGCCGTAACCCCCACCTCGTCCATAACGTCCACCGTCCATAAGTGTTCAGTTGAGAAAATGAATTTTTTAGTAGTGTGTTGTTGGTGCTGAAATATTTACATAAACGAAAACAAACATTTACAAGGAATGTTACTACAAATGCTTTGTGCTTATATTAATAGTTTTTAAAGCCTTCTGAAAAATATGCTACCGAAACAACGTGCCTAACTTCCACTTCCGGTTTCGGAAGATATGGTTGGTCGCCCATATCTTCTCACATACCCATGCCATTTTTTAAACCACTTTTTTGGTTTCCTGATTAAAATCTCAATTTCGAAAACAAGAAAATTTTCATATACAATATAACAAGTGCAAGGCATATTACCGACTATCGCATTCACCTGTCACGTGACAGACGTAGACCAATGAAAGTTACGCATTTGTCTCGTCACAGCCTATCAAATCACAATTACTTGAAAATTTTGACACGCGAATATTGCACTAGTGCTGATATTCGGTAATCACCCGCGATGGCGACTAGATGAAACACAATTCAATTAATGACAGACCCATACATCGTATAGCAAAACAGAATTATGATTTGCGGGTGAAATGTGCACAAGATAAACAGATAGGAGGTCACGCAATAGGTAAAGCAATGAGCTGAACTGGTCCTTCCCATGAAATAACCACTGCGCATCGCTTAGTCACCCGCAATCATAATTCTGTTTCACTATGAGTACCCCACCAGGCAATAACCCAGCATACCGTGTATCCCTGGGAAGACGGAACATAGGGATCCTATAATGGTAATTTTTGAAAATGATCCACGAGTGGTTTGAAGCATTTGATTTGAAACAATTACACAAGTGTCACCGATCGTTAACGATTTTCCTGCCGACCATGTATGATCTCCTCCAGACCAACATCTTTGTTTATATTTTAAATGTCAAGTTATTATAACCAAAGACAATTAACTGTTTTTTGCTAGTTAAGCAGGTAAAATGTAACGCATGTATTTGAAACTGTTCGAGAATGGCTGTTATTATAAATTACTTCTAAATCTTTTGAAGCTAAAACAATCTATTCCATCATTTGTAGGTTAAGTTAATGTTAATTTCACGTATTAAATTGTCGCAGAAATAAACATTGCATATTTGTACACACTAACTGATATTAATATTTGCCTTTTCTCTTTGATTTTATCTTAATACAGCCCTTTGTAATTAGCACTGTAGCATATGTTTCATCATAAAGCTAATTGTTGCATCAAATTCTGCGGTTCATACATCAACATCATCCTATTAAAGTAAATTTTCACATTTCACATGTAATTTATAGTACTACTTTTAAGTTAGGACCCCATCTAAAAAAATTGACAAATGCCTACTACAAATTGACACTTTACGGCTGTCAAAAGATACGTAAAACAGCTGTTTTGATCGTAGTCGCCTAAAAAAGTTATTTATGAACTTATAAATAATTCTAAATTAATAATTTTATCCACAACCAGTATATTATAAGGTCATAATTCTACTATTAAGAGACGACGTCTTATGATATTAATAAAACACATGGTTCTTATAATTAAAAGAATGGTAAATCTATAGCAACAAGTATGACAAAAGTCAGTTTAAAATTTTTCCAAAATATTAATTTAAAAATATTACTCTCTGGTCTGGTTGTGGATAAAATATTGTATTGCATTGTTGTATTTCATCATTCATCCACTTAATAAAATTAAACGCTCGAACTTCGTTTTCGCTAGTAAACATTCTTGCGTGGATAAAATACTTCCTAAGACACTTATACAATAAATAACTATTAATACGTTCACTTAAAACAACTGGCGAGATTTGTTGTTACTACACATTTTTCATTAAAAATGTTATGATAACTGATAAAATGAGTTTTTTAAGGCAAAAATATTAGAGCAGTTTTTTGATAAATTTGTAGTAGTAGTAGCGCAGTTGTAAGCTGTTTAGCGTCCAAGTTGGAATTACACAGATTGCATATGTAACTGTGGCAATTTAATTACAATTTTTCCAACGACGATATTTGTGTTTACTTCGGTAAAACAAATCATGTCAAAAACATGGGAAATTGTTGTTGGTTCTTTGGCAATTGAATACAAACAACCTTGCACATAATCTCCAAGTAATTATAAACTTGGAAATAAGAGAAATCACTCTTTAACTAATAGGAATTATTGCGTGACCCATTAAAATAAGGTACATAAAATTTCAGTAGAAAATAAGAGTAAAACTTAAGTAGGTATCACATAGAAGATGTCGTCTTAATTATGTCTTAATTATTATTATATTCAATGTTGTGTATCTATGTAACCGTACACAATATTACTACTATAACTTCAGAAATTTATGGCAACCCGTTTTACTATTCATTCAAGCTAGTGAAATAGGTATTAAACAAATTTAAGTATGTGGTTACAGTTTCTAATATCACACATACATTTCAGATATCACAAATTAATTACTGATATCTAAAATTAATTTGTAATATCAGAAAATGCAACCACATATATAATATAATAATATATTATTTTAAGCTTCTTCCTGCATTTAGCATCTGGCAATGACGACAATTTAAAGTTTGCCTATCTCGTTAATAGACAATAATATTTTTTGTTTGGTGCTGTGTTGATTTTTAACTTTCAACCCAATTATTTCGCATTTAAAAATTTCTTTCATTCATGGAGTAAGTAACTATTTCCAATATCGTTTTCGTTATTTTTGACTGTAAAAAGTATGCACTGGAGATGCACACAGATGCATTAATACGACTTTTACAATTTTTCAGCAAATCGCTAAAAATCAGATACCACATATTTAAATTTCCATGATTACCAATTTCAACTTGACTAATAATTTCACTTGAAATGAAATAATATTAGTAGTATCACAGTATAACTAGAAATGGGGCAACTTCTAATATCAGCTACAAAATAATACCATAGTCATACTGAAAATTCCTTATTTATCATCTATCTACAATAAATTGTGAAAGTCATTCTAAAAATGTTTATTATAAACATGGCATCTATAGTTTGGAATATATCTCATGGTTATATTCTTATAAATATGACCACAAATTTTACAAATATCACATTTAAAAATATCACATCGTCAAATTTTACTTTTAATATTACGAAAGCAAAATATTAATAGAGAGCCGATTTTCATTATTATATTACCTTTCAACTTATACGAAATTCGGCTTACTTAAAACTTCTAATCTTCAATGAATATAATTACTAAAAGGACGAAATATTATAAAAAATTCACGACGCATGACGCAACTGTATGGGATAAACTTTACAGTAGGGTATATTTGTATCTCCTTATTGACTTGGTGTGTTAATGATTTACGTAACGCACTAAAATTTCACTTAGCATTGCAGCAATATAAACATTTTACTGCAACCAAGATAGTTAAAAGAAAAGAAGATAAAAATAACATCAAAATTTAGATGCTGAAAACATATTCCAAGTACTGTAGTTATTTGTGCACAAGATTCGGTGTAAAGAAACTAAAAACAAGTAATAATAGTATGCAAGCAAAATTAATACTTGCCACAATTTACACTTGAAACAGCAGATATGCAAGTGCATTCCTGTGCTGTGATATGTGTGACACCACTTTAGAGTCCTTGTACCTACCACAAAAAATCAACTTACGAATACAAATCACTTCACCGCACCGTGTACCACTTCATTTTCAGACCGCAGCTTTAGAACTAAAAATTAAAACTGAATCACACATACTCGAAATAGAACTCGTAATCAAATATAAAACAAGTTGATTATTTTTGCTTTCTACCACATCTACATCTGTTTATTTATACATAGTATAACATGTGTATTCTCTGATTGACAAAAATTTTAAAATTCCCGTATCTGAATAATTTCTCTTAACAATAGGAAATGTTTTAATGTTGAAAAATATCTAAAGCATTAACTAAATCCATGCAGTATTGTGTTTTGACTACTTAACCATCTGTTATTAATTTAGCAGTCTTGGATATTGTAAGGTGATTTATGTTTCGAAAACCGTTAAAGAGGATTTGTATTGAATAATTACTTTTCACATTTACAGCTAGTAAACACATATATTTTTAGAACACTACTACAATTTTTTTTGCTCCATCTATAATATATATACAGGGAGCCAATTTTAAGTTGTCCACCATTGGTTACCTTTGGAGATGGAAAGTTGGTTAAATGAGGAAAGATTCAGTATTTTTTATGCTGATTTAGAATGTGAAATTTTATTTTTTATGGCACTACTGGTTTAGCGAGAAATGGTTACAACTTTTTATTTTTAAATGGAACACCCTGTATTTTTTTAAATTTTTCGATTGGAAATAATTTTGGCTTTAAAAAAGTATAGTACATATGTACAGTTAAAATTACTCATAACCATGATATTTAACTTTTATTTATATTTATTAAATTGGGATCACAATTGCCATGAAACAAAAGGGCAACAATAAACAATACCTAGAAATGAACAAATGTCAATTTCGTTTTACTTGCGTTGTACTACTGTCACTGAAATCATATAAAATGAATTTGTCTATTAACGAGAAGGTTGATATGTTGGCGATTTACTTTTTTTGTCAAAGAAATGCAAGAGACTCGCTACAATGTTTAAGAAATACATTCGGCAATAAGTGGATAGGGACAGGTGCACCTATTCAATGGCCGCCGAGATCCCCCGAC
Organism: Hemicrepidius hirtus; assembly: GCA_963082805.1. Taxonomy (NCBI): domain Eukaryota; kingdom Metazoa; phylum Arthropoda; class Insecta; order Coleoptera; family Elateridae; genus Hemicrepidius; species Hemicrepidius hirtus. The sequence goes on from OY720165.1 coordinate 10,724,588, forward strand.
GTAACACCACTAGACTTTTTTCTTTGGGGCTATTTAAAGGATATAATTTATAAAGAAAGATACGAGAATTTCGAGATGCTGCAAAATAAAATCCACCAAGTTTTACATGAGATTGATAGAAGGAAATTGCTTCATCTCTGCGTGCTCCACTGTTTCGAACAGTACTTGCAATAACTTGAATACGTATGCAAATAGTTTTATTTGATAATTATTGTTTATTTTCTTTATTGTTCCTGTTTGGTTTCGTGCAAAGCCAATTGTGATCCCAATTTAATAAAAATAAATAAACGTTAAATATCATTGTTATAAGTAATTTTAATTGTACATGTGTGCTATACTTTTTTAAAGCCAAAATGATTTCCAATCGAAAAATTTCAAAAAATACAGGGTGTTCCATTTAAAAATAAAAAGTTGGCACCATTTCTCGCTAAACCGGAAGTGCCATAAAAAATTAAATTTCACTTTCTAAACGAGCATAAAAAACACTGAATCTTATCTCATTTAACCAACTTTCCATCTCCAAAGGTAACGAAGTTACCAATGGTGGACAACTTAAAATTGGCACCCTGTATATAGTTTATTTTTAAATTTAACTTTTCAATGTAAACTGTTAAAACAAAATAAATTCAACCTTATCCAAATTTAACTATTTATTATTATTATTACACGCCATATTATCTGAATTCTTAAAATGCAGCTGAGCAAAATTACGTTTCACAACATTTAACTCATAGGAAAATCAAAAATCGTTTCAGTTTCAGTCCTGCGGAAAGTATATTTTACACTAAAATGATCCCTACCTAATGATAATCCAGAGTGATACAGTATTTATACACACTATTACACACCCAGTAGGTACACACTACTTCTATTTTTTTTTCGCCTGTATAAATCATGTGTTCAATAAATCGGTAGTTTTAAATCTTGTTCTGTATTAAATATTAAAAAAAAAAACAAATTTAACAGGTGAGAAACAGTGATTGAAATCAGTAAGCAGGCGCAAGATTATAGCAGTGTATAATGAGTTGCCTATATTCCAATGATAAAGTGGACGGACCTCTTGCCCCTGCTTACTGATTTTGATTATTGTTTGTCAAATTACAGTGTTTTTTAAATTTTAAATAAAGAACCAGATTTAAAACTAACCATTTATTAGAAACATGATCTATACAGATGAAGAAAAATAGAAATGTATACTATATCACTCTGGATTATCGGATTATCAATAGGTAATGTTAGGGATTATTTTAGTGTAAAATATCCTAACAGACCAGTCCCTAATGTGTCTCCAATATCAAGAACATTTAGAAAATTTGGCACAACATGAAAAAAATGACGTAAAACAGTAACACATGAAAATGTACACATTTCTATTTTTTCTTGGTGTTTTCAATAAATCGGTAGTTTTCAATCTTGGTCTGTATTAGATATTAAAAAAAACAAATTTATCCACGACAACTAAATTATACATCGATTATTTATGTGTTTTGTTAAACATAAGACTACCCATAATAAATTGCCGTGAATTATGGGAGTGAATAATGACCCATTATTCACTCTTATGTGAAAATCACAAATGTCAAAATACAAAACAATACAACATAACTGAACATAACATTTTCGCAGCTTCTGTTATATGCGGTGGTGTACAAGACATCTCGTCACTGTCGCTGTCCATTTTTAACTTTTTTAATACAAAATACTTGCAAAAGCAAAATCTCGCGCACAGTATTAATTTTTTGACGTTTCTCGAATAACATCAAAAACAATTGCTGCCTTTGATACAGGTACAATGTCATGGCTGATTAGATGAAGTTTAAAAAAAAATTTTTCTGGTAATTATAAATTTTTACAAAAATTGCTGTTATTTAGTAATAGTCGTGGACAAAGTATAGTATTTAACTCGCATGTTATTGGCTATTATTGCCTGCGGCTCGTTTCGTAAATGTAACCGTCATGAATAATAGCTATCCTAACAGCCCCTAACAAACAATAATTAAAATCAGTAAGCAGTGGCAAGAGTGCTAGCAGTGTATAATGGGTTGCCTATATTCCAATGATAAAGTAGGCGGTCCATTTAACTCGCAATATGCCTTTATATTGCATAATAAATGGACTTCGCATGCATACACAGCAAGTTGGCTTTAGAAGTCGGAATGATTTGGATGTACAAACGTGTGCATCACTAACTTTAAGATATATTATTCCATTCTAACACTACTTTTATAGTATAACACATACAATACCACACATGCTGTCTGTTCTACCTTCTACAGAATGCAGGTTTTTGTCAATTAATAGGTGTAACACTTATTTTTTATTACATACTTGTAAAGCTAATTGCAAGTTATCCGGTATTTAAATAATTATTAAATACTTTTTTCCTAAGCTCTTTGTCGCGCGACAAAGTTTATAGGACGTTTTATTGCTTTAAGAAAATTTCAAAATAAAAATAAAATGCAAAACATATTCTACAGTTAAGTATCTTTTTATATAGAGTAGGTAACAATTAAACTTTAGTATACATCCCTATTATGAGATTTATCAATATCCGAGCTATTCGGCCAGAATTTTTTTTTTTTCGATAAAGACAGTTATTTAATCAATTTTTTACGTGTAGGTACTATTTTTTCTGCAAGCGCTTTAATTAACAAAAAATGTTAAGATATCAATCATAATTTCGCGTAATTTTGCATCTTCGTAGCTACAGTTTAAAAAAATAGCATTTTACCAGTTTATCATCCCAGCCGAGCTTGTTTTCGTCACATCCGTGATTTTATAAAAAGGTAAGATAATAATAAATAAATAATCTACTCTAAATTGTACTTCGTAAATGAACTTTAGTATTACACGCTGGCGTTTTCTAACTTCAATAAGAGAGTTTATGAAGCGCAAACACCAAAATATTCGTCATGTCGTTGACATCTAAAGATCTAAAGTTACGATGAAATGATCATACGCAAGCGTAAGTCTGGTTCAACTTGCGGAACCGTGGATGGCTAGAACAAGCACGGTTGCCAAGTGAACTGGGCGAAATAAAGATTATCAACAGTAATTTTAATTCAACTATCAATTAAATGCAACTATTATTTAAATAAAACAAACCTAAAAACTGGTTAGCTAATATGTTTGCTGAATCAAAATATTATCAAAATATAGATTATATTAAATTAGGAATATTAATTAATTAAACTATAATGTTTGTTGATAATTCGCAATTTTATGTAGTCCGCGTTATGTTCGTTGTATTAATAGTATATTATTTGATATTATACACCACGGTAGAGAAGACATTTTTCGCAGCCGAGCATTATTATTTCGTTATTTATTAGCGTGCTAGATAACAATTGTTTCTATTAGTAACCACTAGCTGAGAAAATCAACTTCTTGCCCTGAAAACAAACTAAATAATGGTACTACCTTCTAAATCTAGTAGTGAAAAAAATGTTTTTTATGCGACTATGATAAAAAGAGCTGTTTTACGTATCTTATCAACCGTAAAGTGTCAATTTGTAGTAGGCATTTGTCAATTACTACTTCACGGCCGCATTTACTTCGCCGCCGCATTTACTTCACAGCCGCTTTTACGTCAGGGCCGCTGTAGTCACTGGTTTGTTTAAATTGCAAACGCATTTTTTTTTAAATTTATTACTTTATTAATCACATGAATAGAAACTATTTAAGCGAACTTCGTATCACTCATTTTCTTTAAAATTAATTATTAATGTAGTGAAAATATAAAGAACCAGTTTTGAATTGTCACGTGAGGTGACGCGCGCATACTACCGTCCTACCGTCATAGCATGCGCGAGAATTCCCGATTGACAGTTTGTAAACGTAAATAAATGTGTATGGCGAAATCGAATTTGTTATATTTTGTAGGAACTAGCAATAGAGCAGTACAAGGAACTCAGTTCAGATTTGGCCGCTAGGTGGTCATCATGGTTAACGCAGGATTACTCTTACAATAAGTAATGCCGAAGTGTTCAGAAAAAAATTAAACAATTCCGTGAACAGCCCGTCATCTGTTTTAGTTGTTTATCATTCAAAAAATATGCAGATATTAGTAGTTGTGAACGTTGAAATGTTAGTACCTACAATTTGAACGTAAGCATGTTCAATATTACTGTTCCTAATTTCTAATTGCTATAGTCGGTAATTGGAATGGTGCTATAGTAAAGTAGATTATTTTTAGTCGCTTGTAGGAATGAAGTAAACACATACCCCTTTTATTCTTTACGTTCTCTTTATAGTATAAACTCCAACATGTACAATAGAAACGTATGTCTAGATTTTTTCTTTACGTCACGGCGACATCGGTTAAGTTGGTCCTGTACGGTGGCGAACGAAGCAGGTAGATGTGATTGACAGAAAGTTGCTGTTGGGATAGCGACTCGGATTCCCTACCACAGCGGTTCCCAACATGTTCTGATTTTATGACCAATATTTTTATTAATATTCAAATTGATTGCTTAAAACTGTTTTGGTGTCACTGGTGCAAAACAGTAGAAGATCTCAAATTACAGCGAGCCGAGCTAACTTACTTCATACCACAGTCTGGACTTTGGACCCGACAAATAAAAGTCGATCCTACTATACTCTTATTTTCATTACTGCTATGAGCTAGAGCATTGTCAGCAATATTTTGTATATCGTGCGATACACACGATTTTGTTCCTTGCGTTTGTTGCTGCCTCTTCTGTAGGCGAATTTCCCTTTCAGTTGAACTAATGCAGGTTTATCAAATATTCTCATCAGTAAATACAATTTCGGTATAGCACTTTTATATATTAATATTTTCCATTGATTGCTCTGTATTATAAAAATATTAAAAATATTATTCCCAGTTGAAATTGGTATTTATTATTTATATGATTAGGGAATGATTTTTGTTTTGCTTAAACAGTTTTTACACTTGTATAAGCTTGTAACGGTGTATTCCGAAGGTGTAAAATGCTTCGAACAAATTTTTGTGTGGGCCGTTTGTTGTTTGGCTGATTTAATGGCTATCAGCCATTTCTTCACCATTTGTTTGTCTTTGGGAAATTTGTGGAACATAAGGTTTCCGGTTGTAACCGTTATAGACGCATACTGTGGTACACAGAAATTATACGGCATGTTTAAAGTGAGAAATTAATTTAAAATAGTATAATGGCGGGATAACACCACATACATACAAAGTGAGGTTATATTGTTATACCAAACATTGACTAGAGCGCCCCCTACGTGGTACTGCTCTATTACAAACGTGTTGAGTTACCATGGTTACCGCTGAGAAACGGCCACGTGATGCGGCTATGACGTTTCAGGATGGTCAAGGGAGCAAATGTTATTGGAATATTCAAATAAAAAGTTAAATTTGTGATGTTCGCCTAAAAAATGTTATTTGCAGCTCTGCAAGAAGTGCTTTTTGGCCATGAAATACAAATAACTATTTTGTGCAACCGTACGCGAAGTGACAATTTCGTTTTGGCTATATAGGCCGCGAAATCCAATTTCGCGGATGTTGTTCAGGTAATGGCCGCTAAAGTAAAATTATAAAAATATTTTACAATGAATAAAGCTGTTCGTTTTCTAAAAGCAATAACATTTTTTGCAATTAACACATTTTTTACGGTTGTACCAAAAATATTGTGTATACCCTGTCTGCGAAATTCTTTAGCGCCCTCTAGATTGTCTTTCCTTGTCCGCTTAAGGCCTCGTACCCTCAACATGCTCCTTCGTCCAGATATAGATAACTTTCAAAACTTGATATGTAAATAACTATTACGGGGAATCTATTATTTTACTGAACATTTATTACTTTTACTGAAAGTTTATTATTTTCATAGGGAATATAATATTTTACTGAACATTTTCATATTTTTACGAAAAATCTAATATTTTATTGAACAATTAAATGAAATAAAGGAAAAATTTAATGCGCGTTTAGATATAATACCCAGCATTTAAATTGTAGCGATTTTTAAATTTCGACTTTCTAACAACCGAAAATTATTTGGAATAACATTATATTACAATATTTCTATTTTCACTTTTAAAAATGTGATATTTCACTTTCTATTATAGGTTCTATGTAAAATTTACGCCCGCTTCTATTCTACTAATGTGTAATAACATTTCCATTATGCAAAACGGGTTGGTTATTTAATTTTATATTAATCTCGCTCCTTATAGATTCGAAATTTGGGTATAGTTTATTCAACTTAGGCCCGGTCTTTCCATCTCCTACTAAAGCTTCTATTAGCTAATAAACCATTAGTTGTCATGGATACCATTGTTACAAGAATTGTTTCCATGACAACTAATCGTTTATTAGCTAATAGAAGCTTTAGTAGGAGATGGAAAGACCGGGCCTTAATTGTATTAAAAAAAACAGCAACATTAAAACCAAAAGAAAAAAGTGGAGGTGCAAACCTCCCCTGAAGTTTTTTTCCCATACTAAAAATTTCGTTTTTAGTATTCACAATATAGTTGGCGAGGCAGACCCTGGAAATCATTTGAATGTGTAGCGAGAAAAACGAGACTATACGGATTCGATATCTGCAGAAGAAAGATATGCATCTATCTGTAGTAACCGGCTAGAAATTACAGCCTGCGATCGCTGCCGACCGACGACCGTTTCCGTCAGAGTCCAACATAATATTCAAAATTCACGAATTTTTCATGAACCGTACATTTTAGCATTGATTTTAGTCATATGAATACCTGATACTATGTGATAAACAATTAAATTTTGCATTGAACTATACAGGGTGTCTCTAAACCTAGTACCATAAATTTACCAGCCGCTTCCTGACGCAAAAATAAGTCGAAAATGTCTATAAAAATTTTGTCCTAAACCGCAGCATAAGGAAGCTACACGTCTTCGAAAATGGTGTTGAAAAAACGGAAAACAATTGCATTTTAAAAACGGCTTGAAATAAAAAATCGAGATTTTGCATGCAGCCTAACCTATTGAAGGTATAAATTTTCTAATTTTTTTTTGAAAATTAACCAGGGGCGCGGCGGCGCGAATGGGGGTTATCACCGTTTTCTTGTAACCCGCTTTTCTTAACCTTTTGTTTTTTTCCATTTTAGTTTAGAGATTTGTATTCCCTGTTGCCTAATTAACAAAAAAGGTACTCTTGTTTCAACTCGCCTGGACTAACCATTTCCTATAAAATGCAGGTTTTCTGTTTAGCCGAAATCAATTTAGAATTTTGTATGTAAATTAATTTATTGAAAAATAAATTAAAATAAAAATAGTTACAGTAAGCGTTCGTACTGTTTATACCTTCAATAGGTTAGGCTGCGTGCAAAATCTCGATGTTTTATCTCAAACCGTTTTTAAAATGCAATTGTTTTCCGTTTTTCAACACCATTTTCAAAGACGTGTAGCTTCCTTATGCTGCGATTTAGGACAAAATTTTTATAGACATTTTCGACTTATTTTTGCGTTAGGAAGCGGCTGGTAAATTTATGGTACTAGGTTTAGAGACATCCTGTATAATAATATACAGCGTGTTTCATTTAAAATAACAAAGTTGCATATTGCACTGTGGAAAGCAAACACCCTGTATACGTGATATAAATTTAGGAGAATACAAATTAATGTAAACGGAACAACTTTTATATTTAAACTTCTTTCATATTTTCACTAATAAAGGCGCTATAGGAGCATCAATTTCCGATTTTCAAAATATCGTAGTGAAATTCTGGTATTCATCAAAAAACAAAAATGTAGCTAGTACCAAGCTGCATAAGTACCTATAGACAATTTAAACAAAATCGTGTGGCCAGTTTTTTTGTAATACTTTTTCAAAAATTTCAAAAGTTTTGGAAGAGCGGCGGCGCGGCGGCGTTGCGACCCTTTTGGAATTTATGAATACATTTTCTTTCATAATGTAGTACCGCCAAAGGTCCTTCAAACAAGTTGTTGCGGAACTTGATCAGATAACTGGTTTTTCAGTTATGGGGCGTTACAATCGAAATTTTGAAAAATTCATAGTGGCCGCCATTTTGAAGTTAGAGTCCGGCAAACAACTGTTTCCCTTGAATTATGGTCTTCTTTCATATTCCCTATTCAGTATTTCAAAATTACGTTTCGGAAAAAAATACTACCAAAAAAACATGTCTAACTTCCTGGTCCAGTTTCGGATTTTTTTGAAAAGCTTATTTTGTCGATGAATTTTCGATATACCCCTTCATTTCAAATTTCATCAAAATCGGTGGACTAGTTTTTGTGTTAGAGGCGTTACATACATACATACACATCCACCCACTCACCCACAGACAGACATTTTTTCTAAACCACTTTTTTCAGTTCCTGCGGGTCCAAAACGCGTATTTCCGTGAAAATCTCAATTTCAAAATTTTTCATGATATCAATACTTCCCTATACCAGTGATGGTATGGGAAAGTAAAAATAGTAGGTACTTCAGCTTGAAACATCATGATCTTCAGTAATCTTCAAACGAATGTTAAAAAAATAATATACGCTTTCTTCAGTATATATTTTCAGTTCGCAGTAATCGTAAGGCTGAGCAGTGAAATTTCTATAGACTTAAAAGTATTGCTAGTTTATTTATGGGAAAACAACGCAGTACGTACCTACTATACAAAATGAAATTTGCGCAATTAAAATGAAATGTTACATCTCACAGAAATAAATTAGAAGTGAAAGCAGTCACAGTTGAATTTGATGACGTGTTTTAACGTTTAAATTAAAATTTTGAAATTTTTTTGGAAAAAGAAGATACAAAAACAATAACAAGAAACATTTTTCAATTTAAGTAATTTAAGTGATTAGTACTTTCAATGAAGGTGAATAAATAACGTTGCTTTTGTTAATGACTGTAAAACTATAAACAACAAAGGAAAAAGAAATCATTGTCTTTAGTTCTGTAGACAACAATGTTATTAACTAATGCAAATGAGACCAACGATTGCATTTAAAAGAGAAAACATCTGCAGTTTCATTATGAGGTTAACACCTAAAATTATTTGATTAATTTTTTTCATTGTTTTTTATTCATTAGTAACTCAAAAGTATTTTATTTATAATTGTGTATGCAGGCACACTGGATTATTACGTACTCGGTTATAACATGCACTCGGCTATAACGTATGCATTTATCAGCTTCCACGTTCAGTATCGTCAATATAAAAACTTTCCTGTGTATCAACTGGGTAGATTTTCTGTTCTTTCTTAAATTTTGGATATAGAATATTATCGCTTCTAGTATAATATTCGAAATAATTACTATAAATAATTAAATACAAAAGAAAGTATTTCGTAATCGCAGACTTCATTGCACAAATAAAATGTTACATGAATGGTTAAGTGCTTACTATGTAGGGTATTACCGGGTATTACTGAATATTTATGTAAAAATTTAAGTTACCCTTGTAGTATTTTTTTAAAGTTCAAATATTTTCACAATATATTATTTTGTTTTGTTATGTTTCAATAAATATGGGTTCAAAATAGAAATTCATACGGGGTTTTTATTTATAGCTCCCTAAAGGGTATATGTATCTAAGTGTAACCATACCGACTTCGACTACTACTACTACTATCGAGATGGGTGAAAAAAGAGCGTTAGTTATTTATCAACATTAACATAAATGTTTTTTCGGTTTATACTTTAATTATTTTCACTGAATATGAATTTTTATTACAATTTCATTTTAGAAGTAAATATTATTGATACAACTTGATTTCCATTTCACTAGTTAAGGTTTCGTTCTCCGTTACATTTATTGTGTCAGTAGGTAGAGTAGGTACCCACGTCGAATTCAATTTTATCTTTCTTTATTAATTTTCTCTAATCAAGATTTCGTGTTACACTCCTCGAATGTAATAACCGTTTTATCTGAATTTCGTACGTTATTTCAAGAGCGTCAGTTGATCAACAACATCGTTCTTTAGCAAATACCCAGTAAACTAATTTGGGATAAAAATTATTTAAAAAGCATAACACATTTTAAGCGTCGTTGAATCTATTATCGACAAAAAGTCTGCTTACGATAATAGTACGAAAATATTTACAGAAGGTAGATATAGAAGGTTTTTCCTATATTTAACATGACTACTCCGCAAATAAACTGCAATATCATAACTGTAATTTTCTTAAGTTAATCCTACAATTGGAGACGCTGCTTTTAAAATGTCCTTGACTTACCTATTTGAGATCCATAATTATTTTTTGACTCGTTAACCATAATGGGCAAAAAATGTATATTAAATAGTAATAATCCTATTAAAACAAACTCCTACATAATGCAATTTTTTTTATTTCGTGTAATTTCTCCGCGTTTCCTTTCATATAATTTGTGAACGGCTATAAATTACATTAATTTCGAAACATAAATGAATATTAACGATTGGCGCGTTTACACACAGTAAAAGGCAGGAACTCTATACTTTCTTTTCAAACATACTGTATCAATAACGTCGCACATTGAAAACGCGTGTGCAGAAAGTGTCATTCAAACATAAAAAAGCTATTAAAATGCATTTCTAATGTAGCAAGAAATGTGGTAGCAAATTTAGCAGTGTTAAGAGCTGCTACTTTATAAATATATGTGCGATAAAATAATGATACGGATTTAGGTCAGTCTTGTCCATTTTTATAAACCATTCGTCACAATTAAAAAATTGCTCTGCGGTTAAATTAAAAAGAGCAGTTCCCATCCCAGAATTATGTTAGGCAGATCGAGAATTAATTATAAAATCACGAGTAAACAAAGAGTACTTTTCATATTGTCATGAACTCATGATATAAAGAGTACAGTTAATGACTAAGTTTGTAGGAGTGCCGCCCTCATATATAGTGCTGATCGCAATCAATATAATAGAATATATAACACTACAAGGCTGTACTAATCTTATAGTAAATAGTACCTTCTAATCCTAAATTTATTTCCGCTGCCAAAAACCATTTTAATCAAATTCACTGGACTTTCTTAACTGTGTAATTTACATGGAAAGTAGTTTGAGCACTCCGAGTTCATAACTTGCAACTAAAAACATGGTCTACAACGTATGTGAATGTGTTGCTGCACGTTCCGCACGCCAACTGTCAACTAATGCCGTTAAAGAGCTTACCTGGCAGCTTATCCACCTCCCACTGAACAAAGAAACGTTTATTACATTTATGAACGTGCAAGAAAGACACAATATATTATATATTACTGTCAGGACAAGAATAGTGAAAGGGAGTGCAGAACAACAGTGTTGGGTAGATTTCTTTAATAAAAACAACCCAAAGTTGGTGCTCCTATAACAACCAGGGACGTTGGCGAAAACTTTAAATACTATTATAGGTCTCCCATATCATTCAAACTTTGACAGTGTAAACTACGTTTATTTTGGAGATTCAAAGATAAAAAGTGGAGGTGCAAACCTCCCCTGGATTTTCCCAAACGAAAAATAAACATTTCGTTTTTGGTATTCAAGAGTAGTTCGCGAGGCAGCATCGGAAATCACTTGAATGCGTAGCAATAAACACCAGACTATACGGGTTCGTACAGAAGAGAGACAGGCATCTAATTTACTAACGCAGCGAAAGTTCGCGATTTTCTCATCAACCGTACAATTTAGCTATATGACTACCTACACCATGCGATAAACAATTCAATTGTGCATTCAATTATATAATAATATACAGAGTGTTTCAATTAAAATAACAAAGTTGCTTATTGTACTGTGGAAAGCAAACCAGTTTTTTTGTAATAATTTTTCAAAAATTCAAAATGTTTGGAAGAGTGCCACGCCGCCGCCGCGCCGTTGCGACCGTTTTCGGATTTACTAAATAATTTATTTTTCATGGTTAAGGGCCGGTTTTACAATACAAGTATAAGTTATACCCCCGACAATTGTCATGGTTACAATTGTTAAAATAATTGTAACCATGGCAATTGTCGGAGGTATAGCTTATTCCAGGTATATACTAGTATTGTAAAACCGGGCCTTAGTAACGCCAAAGGGCTTGCAATCAAGTTGTTGCGAAACCTGATCAAATAACTGGTTTTTGAGTTATGGGGTGTTAAATTCGAAATTTTGAAAAATTCATAGCGGCCGCCATTTTGAAGTTAAAGAGTCCGGTAAAAAACTGTTTCCCTTCAATTATGGCCTTCTTCCATATCCCCTGCTCAGATTTTCAAAATTCCGCTTCTGAAAAAAATGCTACCTAAAAAACATGTCTAACTTCCGCTTCCGGTTTCGGATGTTTTTTGAAAAGCTTATTTTGTCGATGAATTTTCAATGTACCCCTACATTTAAAATTTCATAAAAATCGGTTCAATAGTTTTTGCGCTAGAGGCGTCCCATACATACACACCCACCCACAGACAGACATTTTTTCTAGACCACTTTTTTCAGGTCCTGGAGACGTATTTCCGCGAAAATCTCGACTTCGAACATTTTCATGATATCAATACTTCCCATATACCGGTATATGGTGGTGGGTGGTGGTGTGGGGAAAGTAGAAAATCAAGTTTCTAATTATTTTGGTTCTGCTTAATCTTTGGTTATTAATAATAATGACACATCAGGGCTTCTAACAGCAAATCTATCAATCTGAAGTGAGTTAAGTGGATGACAATATTATGGTACAATTGTTAAGCGCAATCGGTGGTTCGAGTTACAAACATTTCTATTTTTAAATAACAATATATTGCTTTTGGCGATAGGGATTAAATTTGGGAATCTGTACTTGATAAAAGTGTATTTTGATATCATTTTTTGGTTATGAGTGTTACCGACGTAAGGTATCAAAAATTGGATTATCTATATGCAAAGAAGCTCATAGTTTTTTAACGGTTTGGGTAATACCTTTCTGAGTAAAATGTAATTTCTTTGCAGTAAATTTGTATAACACCATTGCAGGTTTTTGGTAGTTTCGCAATCAAAAGAAAAGATGAAAGGACAACATTGAGTAAAAGGGAAAGAACCAACTTATTCAAAAGTTAAAGGAAGAACTCTTACTCATAGGTACAATTTTATTAATAACACAAAATTTTCTATAAAATAAATCACATAATATGTTTGCGCCTAATCGTCCCTGAGCTGAACCGTTCGTACGCCCAACTGTCCTTGCGCTAAACTGTCCCTGCGCCAAACAGACCGCGCCAAAACCGTATACCTAATCTTTTTTGTATGTGAAGAATGGAAATGGATTTTTAAAAAGTTCTGTTTCATAGATGAAAAACTGCTCCAATTTTTAGTTTATATTTATGAAATACGAAATGTACTTAGCTACTTGAATTATTTTAGTTAATAGTCTTTGGTTAAACTGAGAAACCGCAGCGCCGTCACTGCCAAGCACAAAAGCTAGAGATAACTTTGGAAGTAAACTAACAAATGTTCGAATTCGAAGTTAGCACTTTCCTGTTCAGCAAAGAATGCTGCTCTGGTAACTGCACAAAACACAAAACCTGGTCGTAGAAATGGATATTATCAGTTTCAAAAAGTATCTAATGTGTAAGTTTTAACCGCATACCGTTGAAATCGAAAATCACAAGCAAGATGCGATAAACAATGTCTAACAAATTACTGATTAACCTTAACATGCTTGACAGACTATTATAAAACAGGATAGATGAAGTTAATTTGTACATTAAGGTGCAAATGTAATGTCGCAAGTAGCAGGTAAAATGGTGAACAGGCGATACTATCATCGACAAACGCCGCTGCAAGCGAAGGGCTTACCTTACGGCGGGAGTTGCACAGACTTTGGTCGCAGACCACAGGCGACCGTCCACAAACGATCAAAATTTCCGTCACATATAACAGCATTAAACACGTCACACAGGCGCGTCCGACCGCAACCGACCACGAACGGCCGTGGATGACCGGTTTGAAATTTCAAGCTGTCTTGAATTTTTGGTCGGCGATCGCGGTTGGTCTTTCTCACTCGCCAAGTGAAATAAATTTCCTTAACCCATACCACGCGATCATCTTGTAATTTTCTCCACATAAAGTAATCGAACATAAGATCATCATTCATCATCGGAAGATTCATTTGATAAATCCATGCTGGCTACAATAATATTTTGTTGTACATTTTTGATTAATATAATTAGTAATTAATACTTAGAAATGTGTTTTAGGCCCAGTTGCACCAGTTACACTTAAGTAATAAGTGTCCCTTAAAAGTTTAATTGCTATAGATACAACTCTTGCTAACAATTATATCCATGGGAATTAATTTTTTAAGTGACACTTATTATTTAAGTGGAACTGGTGCAATTGGGCCTTATAGTGTTAGAGTTGTATCTATAGCAATTAAACTTTTAAGGGACACTTATTATTTAAGTGTAACTGGTACAATTGGGCCTTAGAACTGTTTTTGACAGATAACTCGCCGACCAATTTATAAGCACTAGTGCGACGCAACATTTTATTTTCAATCGCTCATGATCGGTGGACTTTGGTCGCGTGTGGACGGTCGTTAGTGGTCGCTTGCCTGTGCGCCGCCCGCCTCAATAGCAAATAGATAAACGTTTGTCGGTGATAATATCGCCTGTTCAACATGCTACCTTCTACTTCCGACATTATATTTGCACCTTGTTGTATACAACCCCCATGTTCATCCATTTTGTACTTGCGATATGACCAAATTTGAAAGAAACGAGAGACAAAATATATTTGCGTTGTACAAGCATGACTGCGTACGTAAATTTTATTATACACAGCCAGGCTATCAACGCAAGTTGAACTAATTTATTCACCTGCTAAATTGATTGATTATTAATAATAATTCATAGTCCGTCTCCTTCAACTAGATAGTGTAATTACTAATTAAATTTATCCTAGATTAGCTCCTTTCTGTTTGTGCTCCCAGATGAACTACAATGACAAACGCTACCGTAAAACTGTAATTTGAACAACTTTGAAAGTGCTACAAAAACACGCATGGGGAACAAATTGTATTTACTGTGCGGCCTTCAGAAATATTTGACTGTCTTTTTATGGTATTGTCTGTTGACAATGGAGTGCCACGAGCTTGCAATGAGGTCAGACTGCAGTAGCAGCTTTCACATTATAAGAAGTCCTCCATAGCGGCAGATGCTGTACTAAATTCGATAGTGCAGCTGTTCGTTTGTATCATTGGATTACCTTAGGTATACCTCTGCTGTTACGATAGATTTCCGCGTTAGATATTAGATACAAGCAGAAATGTTCCACATTATATCTGAAAACAGTAGCTTACTTGATAGTGATCGTAATCCAAAAAGTTTCCATCTGATAGCATCTTCATTTTCGTAACTAAGGACTATTGAATAAAGTAATAATAAATACTAGTACAACGTCGGTCGCCGCAATTACTGAAAATAAAACGTACACACCAATTGATTTGTAAACTAGTACTCGTTAAATTCAACAATATTAAGAAGAAAAACTAATTAGTAGGTATTTACGTTTGTGAAAAACCAATAAAATTCTCTAAGAAACAGTTACCTTTTAAGTTAATTACTTATACCCTTATATCAAAACTGAAATCATAATGGCAAAATCAATCGTACCCCTACGTACCTACTAAACCAACTATTATAATTTTCTATAAATTAGATAAATTTTTGCTGTTGTATTTTCAACCACAAATAAGTAATCAAACTGACCTTAAAATGCTTGAAAAGTTATTGTACTATAAATTGTCGGGTGAAAGAATTCGGAATCGGAACTTTTTAACTTGGTACAGCAGCAAATCTGAGGTTGATATCAGCAAATGCTTCTTTTGAAGTATCATCAAATAAAAAAAAATTAACAAACAAAACGTAGTTTAATGATAAGTTGATTTCCGAAAAATACTACTATTTTTTATTACATTATACTAAAAAATGCTTGGCATAGGAAAATGTTTAAAATTATTGCATTGAATTTATTATCTATATTTATTTTATATTTAGTTTAGGAAAGTATTCCATTTGCACTGAAGAGATTTTAGAAACGAAACCTTTCCGCTATAATAGGTACGAATAAAAAAAAGTCGCTGGCGTACTGAAAATTTCATTATGATCAAGGCGTATTTTAAGTAAACAGTGTAGCTTTTGAAGTGATGGCAGATGCAATATGGAACCAAAACGTCAATCATTTTTTTTCTTAGTGATATTCAAAATTTGATGTCAAAATATAAATTTTTTACAATAGAACCCACTTTCATTGTTAACCCAATTATCCTAGACATGCAATGCAATGCAAATTACATAATAATTATGTGAAGACCAATTCTCAGTCTAAGCTACGAAAATATTTTAGGTAAGTACGTTGAGTAAAGTAAAATAAAGCGATTCCAAGAGTTTGCAGCATCAAAAGACTAATTCTTTAAGAAACTTTATATAAAAATCCTGTATAGTAGTCGTGTAACAAAAAATGCACAGTTCTTGCAACCATCGGAGGGTGTTGAAAACAAACACGATGTATATTAATACGGTAATCGAATATACAGAGTGTGTAAAAATTGTGGTGCAGGTTTCAGGTAATGGAAGATGTCGCACTAAAAAGCAAACTAATTTTGATTTTGTATGTAAGTAATCAATACCTAATAAAATTTTTCAAGTTGAACGGCAGCTACACATTTAGGATACGACGGAGAGACGCAAGTTCGTGTTTTAAACAATAGTTTTGAGCAAAACTTTAATTAATGTCGATAAACCAAATACGGCTTACAATTCGTGGTATAAGATTGGCGATTGGATGGAAAACGGGATATTCAGATGTGAAAATCTTACAGCGATCATTAGAAAAACACAAGTTTAACGAACACATTTCTTCAGCCTGAAAACTTGTTCTTTTGAGAAAACAAAATATTACTGCGGTAGCTTGAGTTTATTTTAGTTACATTTGTAATATTAAGGCTGTACTTTGAAGATAGGTTAAATGTAGACAGCATTTATTCTAAATTTATTAGGACACTATTTATTATTTTATTATTTTTTCTTCTTCTCCCATTCTTGCCATTTATGTTTATATTATATATTCTAACTTGTAGTATAGGAAACAAAGATTTTTTCCTGGAAAAAATTCCAATAAAGCTGAATATTTGGATACACCTTCTTTAGGGCCTATCCAACAAATCTTTAAAAGTCCCCAGCAATCCCCCCGGTGCGTCACCCCCTACACCCCCCTAAAGGTACACTTTTTTATAAAAGTGGCTGTAGCTTCAAAACTGTTGCGTTTACGAAAACAATCAAGAGCAACAAATTAAAGCCTATAAAATTTTACGTATTTTGATGTACCACACCTGTACTTTAAGTGTGCGCTAAAGGGCGTACAGGGTTGTACAATCAGTACAAATCCAGATTATTACACAAAAACAAATTGCTAACAAACTGCTGCGTTAAAAATATTAATATTTATAACACCACTAATTGTGAGAATCATATTTACATAATAATATAACTAATACCTAAAATCTAAAAACAAAGCTAAATATTGAGAATGCATACTTATAAATAAATAATGATCTTCTAACAGTATTTATAGACTACTCGATTCCCTTTCTGAAAAAATATCACATATTTTTAATATAACCGTGACGTATAATGATTAATTTAGATAATTAGTTCATACCTAATTTAAATCCTCCTCTTCAGAAACCGTAGGTATCTTTGTTTTTGCAAGAAATTCCGATGCAGTTGGTGCATAGTGCGCTGCAACAAAGTCCTGCTTTTCTGCAACCACATTAATTCAGGCACATTTCGTTACAAGAACTTTTAATCAATTTCAGGAGATTTGTTGGAGCTATTTTTGTTATGGTTATAGGCTGATATTGTCCCGCAACGTTTTCCCACCCCCACTGTAAAGGGTCCAAGTCGTTCCAGAACCATGTTTGCACTTGTAAAAATGTCCGATATGAGTGGTATTTGAAAGATAGCATGGTATCTTTATTACCATAATTAGAATGAGTGATAATTATATTATCACCATAATTATCAATTAATTAATTTTTTAACGTTTTTGTAGAAAAACTTTGCTTACCCTCTTCAAGGTTGTCCTATATTATTTTCAGCAGTTCATTTAGTGTATACTGACATTCTTCATTGCTTTCTATATAATTGCACATACTTAAAGAGTCCTGAAGATGGGCATCTACAGGTCTTCCTGACGCGTTCTTTGATTCCTTATGCGTAAAATATTTGGTTTAACATTTTTGATGATATTTTGCTTCGGCAACTAGTAAATCTATTACACTGTTTACTCGTTTGACAACAGTTTCACTCCACGTATCATTTATTTTTTGTGCAGTATTAATAATAATAGACAGAGAAAATTTTTCTTTTGTCATAACGTAATGTACTATATTACGTCTTTCAGCGGGCTTCTTAACTTCCATTTCCTTGCTTGCTACATCCCCGCAAAATAAACAATTCCTTTAAAATCAAATATTTTATTCACTGATTGCAAACCACTTGAGGTACAACCAGCTTCTTCGACTCGCACTTTAGGCTTTTTGGTATAGGTACGCCTTTCTACAATGTTTATGAACTACAATGCTAGTAACATTTGTTAAAATGTCTAAAAAGTTGTCTTTTCTTTCCCGACAAGATTCTATTAAAGTTCCTAATCCCCGTTGGAC
The DNA here is from genome assembly GCA_963082805.1 of Hemicrepidius hirtus. Lineage (NCBI taxonomy): Eukaryota > Metazoa > Arthropoda > Insecta > Coleoptera > Elateridae > Hemicrepidius > Hemicrepidius hirtus. The sequence goes on from OY720165.1 coordinate 10,743,154, forward strand.
AGTAACACTTTCATATTTATTAATGTCTTCTTTACACAAAACACAAACCGTATTATCCATTTTCGCCTTTAAAAGATATAAGGAATAGAAAGAGTTGCACTTAAATTCCAAAATTTAGGCACCTGTGACGCTAAAAGTATCTTCAGAATAAATCTTTCCACAATTATTCTCGCGCTATGCGTGTATTTGATTGATCTTGGTCACGTTCCGCTGAGGCATTGCATAAAACGTTACTTGGATTTCTACTGATTGGACAACCCTCTACGTCTTTAGCGTACACTTAAAGTACATATTGTGTGGTACATCAAAATACGAAAAATTTTATAGGCTTTAATTAGTTGCTCTTTATATTTTTTCGTAAACGAAACCGCTTTGGAGCTACGGCCACTTGTATAAAAAAGTGTACCTTTAGGGGAGTTTAGGCGGTGACGCACCGGGGGGATTGCTGGGGACTTTTAAGGATTTGTTGTATAGGCCCTAAAGAAGGTGTATCCAAATATTCAGCTTTATTGGAATTTTTTCCAGCACTTGGGTATTTTTATGCTTTGTTTCCTATACTATTGGTAATAAGCACTTCATTGTCTGTTGCTGGATATTTACATTATTTTATAGTTGATATAATTTGTTGATGTTTAAATATTTCAAAATCGTAAAAACAGCGATTACAATCGACAATTAAATTGAAGTTAAGTTAAATGGTCAATGGTAAAAAACTTTAGCTAACTCTATTTTGAAAGAGCAGCATTCTTTATGTTACCAATTTTGAACTTTGACGACTGTAAGTTCAGGAAGCGTTTGCCAGCTTTTTTGATATCAGCTTTTTGTCTTAGTTTTGTCCAAGGAATAACTTTACCTGAACCATGTTTATACATTCTGTATAATGAATATGGTTTTGGTTTATAATGGTTTATTATAACGTTAACAATACAAATACCAAACAGACTATTATAACAGACTAGTATACCGAGTGGAGAGTGGTTGGTATCTGAACAGGAAGTATACATTGCATATATCATGTTTATCCGAATTCCTGCTCCTAATTGTTATGAAAAAAATTGGTAATGGTAGTAAACTAAAGAGAATAATATTCCGGGTTAAAAATTCTTTGTGTACTATTTCTTTAACATAACAATATAAAATTTAAAAATGTCGCTATTCAAAAAATACGAGTTGCTGCACTTGTCAAAACAAAAAATACTCATAGTTTTCGAATGTACCTTCATATTTAAATTTTATATATTTATTTTTATATTATTTATTATATAAAGAATTCTTAAAATTGAACGAAGCGGAATATTATTCTCTTTAATTTGGTACCATTACCAAATTTTCCATATAAATGGCGAGGAGGAATTCACATAGATGTGATAAACCATGTAAAGGGCCTATGTTCAGGGATATGACATATGACCAACCACTCGGTATAAATGTTGCTTACTGGTCTAAAGTAATAAACTAAGTGAATATACAGGGTGTAGAATTGAACATAGACGGAATTGAATTGTAAAATTTTAAGTCCCTTATTTTTAAAATTGAACTATACACGGAATATCATTCTCTTTAATTTGGTATACCAATACCAATTTATTCCATACAAATGGGGAGCTGCGCGGAATATTATTCTCTTTAATTTGGTACCATTACCAATTTGTTCCATAAGAATGGGGAACAGGAATTCGCATAAACGTGATAAGCAATGTAAACGGCATATGTACAGGGATATGACCAACCACTAGGTATAAATGTTGCTTACTTGGCTAAACTAATAAACTAAGTGAATATACAGGGTGTCGAATTGAATTACGCTACAAAAGTCCCTTATTTCGGGAGCAAAACCCTCAGCTTGGCACAATTTTGCGAAGATGCTTATAAGCTGTTCTGCAGCTCGATTCCCCAAGTGTTTAATTGCGCAATGAAAATATATATAATTTTAAAATGAGAATAAATCAGAAACGAATTAATGCTTTAAGACAAAATCACTTAAGACTGTTACTACAGGTAGTACAATATAAGTGTTTATATTATAATATAATATTACAGAATATCAGCAAAAGAAACATTTGGTAAAAATAGATTATGATTACGTTCTGAACATTTTGTATTTTTTGGTTTTGTTTTCTTTTCCAGTGAAGGTATTCACAACAAAAATAATTATTTCGGATATTTTGTAAGGACAGAATTAACGCTTCTGCGCAACCGCTTACAGAACAACGCGTGCTGTCCGACAACGCAACCAACTCCGCATGCTCGCACCCTGCTTAGATGCAGCGTGACGATATTTCGTGACGCGAGAACCTATAACTCGCCTCCGTATAAATGTTTTCAACACTAAAAATTAGAACAAACAATATCGCAGAACCTAAGCAAGGAAGGAACTTGTGAGTGGCTATGTATTGTCATATTGTGTGCTATTAAAATTGTGCGTGTTTCTTTCTTACTTTCCATTTTCGGAGAGCATCGTCAATCGCTCTATATCAATTTAGTGCAAATCTTTCCGAGTACCCTGTATAGAATTGTCATTCGATTGCAACTGTTGAAACTTTGCACTGTGTGTAAACCAGAACCGAATGTTTTTTTGATTTTGATTTAAACAATTTATATCCAGATATGACTACTCTGAGTATCTTGAGTCCCATCATTTTTGTGATTTATTTCTACACCAAGATATTTAAACGTTTACACTATTTCTATTTTGTCTGTTCTTCATCCTTCACTTCTTCTCCTCTTCTCTTGCACTCCATGTAATTGGTTTTATTTCCATTTGGTAATAATCATCTCTTCTTACCTTCTCTTTGTATTATTGACAGTCTCTTCTTCACCAACCTTGTAATTTCTCGCGAAAGTATGTTTGGCTGGTGATATTTATTTAAAGTAGGTTTAGGATGAATAAATATAATGGTTAATTTTGACACTGCTTTTCACAAGAAGTAAAAAAAAACGTATAAAATTAACAGCCGTAAAGGGTTTGGTCCGCAAAACTTATAGTATAGTAGTAGGTATTCAAGATGTGACCAAAGTCGTAGCGCTCAAATGTTTGAAATATTAATTTGAAATTTGTAACACTTCCATACGACATTATTTCGCATATTTTACAATGCAGAAAAATTTTCTTTGACTCACACTTTCGGAGCCCGGCCACCATCTTGAATTTTCTTAAATGGTAATAGAATTGAGCGACTTTGGTCCCATCTTCAATAGCTAGTACCTTGTATACTTATACAGATACATATTTAAATATAGGTGAGAAATTATTACAGCCTCGAAAAACATGCTAAGTACTTTTATTTATAGAGGGAATTCCATCCGACAAGCAAAATTCACGTTGTACTACAATTAATAGTTTTTTTACTGTATGGTTAAAGTATTCTTCAATCTTCTTACTGTCTGGTAAGAATTTTTAGGATTTTTTCCATTGTACTGTTAAGACCACTGACTGAAAGCAAGTAAAACAAAGTAACGACCGCTAACCCTAAACCAGAACGCTTAGAATTCATAGTGCCGTCCGGTTGAGCACCACCTGCACTTCCGGCGATACGATTGAAATACCTTGTTCATATATGTATAATTATCATAATATCTCGGTAGGTTATCGTACTCTTCATTTACTAGCTAACAGACAATGTCAAGGTTATTTATTCCGCCTTACAGCAACGTGATATGCTTCAAGAACTTCTGCTTTTGTATTACTCTTAACTCTATTATAGTGTAATGGTCGTACTCAAAAAGTTAGAAAGTTTGAAGATCAGAAAATGCAACTGGTATTTTCCGATCTAGTAATTAGGGCTTCCCGTCGTATATTTTCAAAGTGCATTCATCATTCTAGTGTGAATGTTTGAATACTAACGTTGCAATACAAATCACGTTAAGCACTATTTGGCACTCATTGTAAGCCGGCTTAATACTTGAACACCTTGCCACTACTACCTATACCTACTGATCTTTAAAACGGTTAAAACCAGCAATTAAACGAGAAATTGGAAGAAGTAGAAGAAGGAATGAATTAATTTATTAATTAGTTGTATTCATATTGTTCCTGCAAAAAATAAAAACGTTTACTAATTAGTATTATTTCGTCCTAGAAATTTCTATTGAAGCACATAATCGTTGCTGTTTTTTTATTGTGTTTATATTGCTCAGATAATCAGACGTCACTCTGGCAATTTGAGCGACAGATTGAAGCAAACGACGTTTTGAGAAACAACAAATAAATATAAACAAAGTAATTCGTGACGTCATGGACGCCATTAAAAAATTGATGATGTAGATGCACCCCAACTATACCATAAAACAGAAGTTACTAAAAATGTAATTTTTTTTATACTAACTGAAAGCAACAACTGCAGGTTAAGTAGGCGCTCAAAATCATTTTTTAAATAAACTGACATTTGAATAAATTGATTTAAAATATATAGCCTACTAATCTGCTAATAGCTAATACTGCATCCACCTCTTGCTTGCACATATGCATGACTTGTTCTCTACTTCCACTCAGTGCATGCATCCCTTTCTTATACATGTGAATGATCTGTTTTACTAGTTCCACCCATTGCTGATATATGAAGCAATCAAAAAATTTTCAAATTAGAATGATATTGAAATTTTTTTGTTTGAGCTGATGAACCACAAACAAATATCAATGACAGTTCTGAGGTTAATCCGTATTAGTTCACCTCTGTAGGCGAGTATGTAGCATATGAGTAACGATATGCCTTCTAACACACACAGCCAACCCGATTTGAAAATTTTTGATAAATTATTTGATATCTTTAATTCAAATTCTATAAACATAGTTGTAAAATATCAAAGCGAGCTTGAATGGGCTTCAAGATGCAAACGGGATATTTGCATACTATACTCAATGATAAATTAAAAAGTTATTAGTAGCATTGGTAAAGACGTAACAAAAAACGATTAAGTGCTTGACTGGTTGGCAAGTAATAATAAGTACTACTTTTTTAAGCGACTAAGATAAAAACAGCTGTATCTTTTGACAACCGTAAAGTATCAATTTGTAGTAGGCATTTGTCAATTACTACTTCACGGCCGCTTTTACTTCACGACCGCTGTACCCACTCGTTTGTTTAAATTGCAAACGCATTCTTTTTTTAATTTATAACTTTTTTAGGCGACTATGATAAAAATAGCTGATGCGGCTATGACGTTTCAGGATGGTCAAGTGACCAAATGTCATTGGCATATTCAAATTTTAAATTTGTTAATAAAATTTGATATTCGCCTAAACAATGTTGTTTGCACCTCTGCCAAAAAGTGCTTTTTCGTCCTTGCCTGTTTTCAATTTTTGGCCATGATACAAAAATAACTATATTCTTGAACTGTGGTAGGAACTATGAAAAGGAAAACAAGTTTTCGTATGTTTATACAAGGCGATTCAATCAAGAATGCCCAGCACATTTTTGGGTCTAGAAAACCTGGTAGAAACTGCTATAATCCGACTTCTATTGCAGCCTATAAAAAATTTGTTTAAATATTCTAACTATATTCCATTATTTATTGATATTCTCAAGGGTTACTTTGTTAAAATCCATAATAAATTATAGAAATAATAAATATTAAATAAAATATCGATTTTAACGGGAAATAGTAATATTTGTTTGCTTTATACGCATTTCGGCATCAATGCGCCATTGTCAAAAGCATACAAGATATTTCATAATAAATGAATTACGATTTATATAGCAACTGTACCTACTTGATTCCATTTAAAACATCTTCTATTCCAAAATTGCCAGTAAAGGAGAATCAATTTGCTCATTGAAAAAAGGTATTTTGATTTTTGTTTGATTATTGAACCTAAACAACCAAACAAAATTATAAATTTTCATGCTCGTGTACTTATCTAATTTGTCTAACGTAATATTTAATGACAAAGAAATGACGTTTCTAAACAAAGGTTTTAAATTTTCGACTTGTCCAAAATTAGATAATAATATAAAAGAAATTCTGAAAATACATATTGTAAAAGAGTGTAACATTTAAATTATGCTAAGTCTGAGATTCAAAAAGTTTAGTCTATTAATAAAACATTAAAATATGTTTCAATTCTGCTTCTTTCTTCATCAGGTATTCATGGGTTATTCTAGTATGTCCTATCCTAAGTCTATTGATTATCACTTCGTCTTTTCTGCTTATACTATTGGTGTCTGGCCATTCGTATACATCTGGTTTGATTACTCTGAGTTTATTGTTGTTTATTTCATTCCACTGTTTTTTCCAGCTTTGATACATTTGATGTTTGTTATGTATTTTTTGGTCGTTTAGCGTTACCTGGATATCGTCGGTTTCGCCTTTAAATGTAGCTTCCTTAGCTTTTTGATCTACTGTTTCATTATATTTGATTCCAACGTGAGATGGAATCCATATAAACACTATCTGAGTCGTTTTCTGTTTTAGTCTATATAAAAGTTGGTTAACTGCCACAAGTTTGTTTTTACTATATATATTTTGTATAGATTTTAGGGCACTTTGTGAGTCCGATAGTATCAGGTATTTATTGTGGTCGTCATTGAGCGCATATTTAAGTGATTTTTTAATTGCGTATAGTTCTGCAGTGTATATTGAACAGTTTCTGTTTAGTTTATACGTTTCGTTGTTTTCGTCGCTGAGAAATGCGCATCCTGTTCCATTCTCCGTTTTTGATCCGTCTGTATATATGTGTTTATATTCTTGAAAATTTTGTGCGATATCATTTAATTTGTTTCTGTATATCGAAGGAATGGTACATTCTTTATGAAGTTTAGCTAGGTGGAAGATGACTTGGGGTTGGATGAATAACCAAGGTTCTATGGAAGTGTCGTAACAGAATAAGCAGCACTGTGATATGTTATATTTTTCATTGCAATGTTAGAGGTTTATCGAGTATGTCGCTTTCAGTTTGGGGTTTTGTTTGTACGAATTTATAAAGGAAGAATTTTTTGTTTCTTGGAAGTTTAGGTTATATTTATTTGCAAGGACTGTTAGGACTGTTTGGGTGTAGTTTAGAAGTTGTAGGTTTTTAACATATGTTAGTGGAATTTTTCCTGCAATACTGTACCTATAGACTATAGGCTCACGGTTGTTCTATATGCTCCCGTGTAGCGGTTATAGATTTGGTCAGATTTTGTGTTGAGTTTCCATAGACAAAGAAGCCATACCTAATTTTCGATAAAATCAGTGAATTAAGGATTTTCCCAAGAGTATGCTGTTTACCTCCCCAGTCACGATGTGAAATTACTTTCATTGCGTTGAAATTTTTTTACATTCATTTTTGAGGTTTCCTACATGGGGTATCCAGGTCAGTTTTTGGTCAAATGTTATACCTAAGATTTTTATTTGGGTTAGGTATTCCAAGACAATGTTATTTAGTTAATGTCCTACTAGTCTGTTATTGTAACATAAGCACTCTATTTTGAGATTTATTATGAGAAATAATTGCCTCAGGTCTATTATTTTTTTAATAGCCCCTAGGGTATTATTTTGAATATTACCATGGAAATACAGAATTATTCTAAAATATAATGTAGTCTTGATTAGGGCTGGGCAAAGTATCGATACTTACTCGAAGTATCGATACTTGGATTGGTATCGAGTATCGATACCAATACTCACGAGTATCGAAGTATCGAAAGTATCGAAAATATCGAAAATATCGAAGTATCGAAAGTATCGAAGTATCGAAAGTATCGAAAGTATCGAAGTATCGAAAGTATCGAGGTATCGAAAGTATCGAAAGTATCGAAGTATCGAAAGTATCGAAGTATCGAAAGTATCGAAGTATCGAAAGTATCGAAGTATCGAAAGTATCGAAGTATCGAAAGTATCGAAAGTATCGAAGTATCGAAAGTATCGAGGTATCGAAAGTATCGAAGTATCGAAAGTATCGAAGTATCGAAAGTATCGAAGTATCGAAAGTATCGAAGTATCGAAAGTATCGAAGTATCGAAAGTATCGAAAGTATCGAAGTATCAAAAATATCGGAAATAGAGAAATATTCAAGGTATCTAAAGTATTAGAAAATTAATATAGCAGGCTCGCATAGTTTCTGTAGGAGTTTAACTTGATGTATTTCCAGGAGTAGGTACCCATTTACATCTTCACATACTTAAGTTTTTATTTTTGATTATAATTAAAATATTAGATTGAATCATCAAATAGGATCAACTGGGGTAGGTATAGTTTTCCCCCCTTCTATGCCAAGAACGAACAAAAGTGACGTGTTAGGTTTATAATTTTTAGACGATTTGTTATGCGTAGCATTAGCAAATAGTAGGTGTACCCAAACACGTTCATATTCATCGATTACGGTATGGGTCACAGACACAGTACATCAGTGTAATTAGTAAAACTACGACTAGTTACTTCGATACTTTCGGTACTTCGATACTTCGATACTTCGATACTTTCGATACTTCGATACTTTCGATACTTCGATACTTTCGATACTTTCGATACTTCGATACTTTCGATACTTTCGATACTTCGATATTTTCGATACTTCGATACTTTCGATACTTCCGATACTTTCGATACTTCGATACTTTTGAGTAATATCGATACCACATTGGTATCGATACTCGATACCCATTTCATGGTATCGCCCAGCCCTAGTCTTGATTTAGTGTCAATACAAATTAAATGTCAAATTGACAAGCTTAAAAATAAAAAATCTAATTAAATAACAGACTAGTAGGACATTAAACCTTGAAGGCACCACGGGTATTATAAGAATAATCACACCCTCGGTCGAGGTACAACCCTCGGGCTAAAGCCCTCGAGCTGTACACCATCGATCTCGGGTCGTTATTATCCTTATAGTACCCTAGATACCTTAATAACTATTAATTGAGGGGTTTACAGCAATATGTTTCTTTGTGAACTGGATACATTTTGTTTTCACTCGGGACAGTTTTGGTCCATTTGCTGTACTCCATTCTTCTATTTTGTTAATGGCAGTTTGTAAATTTTCTGCAATGTGGTTTATATTGACACTGCTGCAATATAGGATAAGGTCATCTGCATACAAGAGGGTTTTTACCGAGGGTTGGATATTTGTTGTAATATTATTTACAGCTATTAAGAATAAGGTGGGGCTGAGTACTGTCCTTGGGGTACTCCGTTTTCTTGATGTAACCGTTTAGAATAACTGTCACCTACCCTGACTTTAAATTGCTATTGGATAGGAAATTTTTGATAAAATTTATTATATTGCCTTTAAATCCCCAATCTAACATTGTTCTTATTATTTTATGTGTCAAACTGTAAAGTAGGCTTTCTGTAGGGCGCAGTAGATGGCTATTAACTGTTCCTTGTTTAAAAATGCGTGTTTTATTGCTGTATCCGGGTTGGATATATTGCCATAGGTAGATCGGCCTTTGCGAAAGCCACTTTGTTCATTAATCAGTTTTCCATCTTTCTCTAAATGCCAAATTAATCGCTGATTAATTATTCTTTCCAATAGTTTACAAAGTACACTTGTCATAGCGATAGGTCGGTAACTAGAGGTGTTGGTTTTATCTTTTCCTGGTTTAAGGATGGGTACCACGGTGGCTTCCCTCCAGGATTCTGGAAAGGCGTCGTTTTCCCATATGTAGTTGTACGTTTGTAAAATTTCAGCTTTTACTGCTAACAGTAGGTGTTTCAGCATTTGATAATGTACTTTATCTGGTCCTGGACTCCCATCTTTACATTTCATCACTGCTTCTTCTAGTTCATATAAAGAGATTTTTCGGTTGTATGCTTCATTGGTTGTTGTAGGTGTGACTAGGGCATCTGTAGTTTCTATTGTTCTCTTATAGTTTGCAAACGGGTTTCCGTAATTTTTGGTACTAAATTTTTCTGCGAACTTTTCACCTATTTTGTTTGCTATTTCGATTGGATTTGTAATTGTTGTGTTCCTTATTGTTATTGCTGAAATGTTAAATGTTGTCTCCTTTCCCTTGATTCTTGTAACTGTGTTCCAGAGTTTTTTACTCGGTTTTTTATTTGTTGTGCTGGTGTTTATTGAGTTTATAAAGTTTCCCTATGATGCTTTCTTGCTAGCCTTTGTTATTCTTCGAGGTTCGGCTCTTGCTTTCTTAAATTGTATGAGGTTCTGTAACGATCTATTATTCAAATATTTATTAAATGTTTTTTTCTTTTTATCTATACCTAGCTATTTTACAGTGTTCATTCCACCACGGATATTTGGTGGTTTTGTTAATTTTCATTGGAATGGATATTTCGGCAACTTGTAAAATTTTTTGCGTAATCATTTGTGTATTTGTTTCGAGATTCACTGTTTCAGAGTATGACGAGTTATTTTCTTGTATCTTTTGTGTAAACAATTCCCAATCTGCTTCTTGCAAATTCCATTTCATTCTGTATTGGGGGTTGTTGGACTACTTTTATGTTGTGATTAGCTTCAGTGGATAGTGATCGCTTTCATATAGGTCTGGCAACGGAAACCATTTGATTGTGGTTGTAATCGTGGTTGACACAGAGATAAATTGATTGCGGATAGTGTTTGACTGCTAATGTTGAAATGTGTGGGTCGTCCATCATTTAGTATGTTATTTTTTGATTATTTAACAGTTCCATTACTACTTTGCCTTTGCTGTTTTGATATTTTCCTCCCCAGAAGGCATGATGTGCATTGAAATCTCCAAGCAAGATGTACGGTTGTGGTAGTTGTCTAATTAGTTTTTCTAAATCTTCTAATTTCAGATTGTAGTTGGGTGCTATTTAGATGTTGCATATTGTCAATTTTTAGGATAAGGAAACTTCGACGGCTACGACCTCTAGGTTTGTATTAAGTTGTATTAGTACAGCATGAATCATTTTTGATAAAGGTACTAACCCCACCACTGGCGTGGTTGGTGTCTCTACATTTGCTGTATATTCTATAATCTATAGCCTCTTAGTTTTGGAAGTTGTGATATTTTGAGGTTCGTTTCTTGTAGACATACAATGTTTGGTTGATGTTCAGTAATCATTCGTTGAATTTCATATAGTCGTGTGTAAAATCCGTTGCAGTTAAATAAATTGTATTATATTGGCCATTTTAATAGGTTGTTTAGGTACTCCAATCAGTGTGGCTTTCCTCTGATTGGTGGTCCTTCTAGATATTTTTGCTTATTTTGTGATTATTCTAGTGAATCTGTATTTAATCTTTCTATGGGTTAAGTAAGTTCTTAGATCCTTCAGTGTGTTTATAAATTTTCCTATGTCATCCGTGTACTTTTTCGTCACTTCTACAGGATTTGGGGTGGAGTATACTTCTAGTATGTATTGCGTTAGTTGTTCGTATGAGATGGATTTGGTAGAGAGTCTAGCACGTTTTGGAGGGGGATTAGCTATTCTTCTAGAGGGACTTGCTGATCTTGACTTTTGGTGTCATTTGTCTTATGTTTATTGGTCGGCTTAGGGTCCTTGGTGGGAATGTTTATTTTTGTCGGTAGTGTTAATATTTCCATGGGCCGGAATTCTTCAGTAATATTTTCTGGTACCGGACTTATCAGAGATTCCGTGCTAATTCCGTCGTGACGCCTTTTGTTGTCATTTGCTCGATTGGTGTATTCTCTGTTCGCATCTTCTGTTGTTTTGATATTTTGTTGTTGTGTGTACTTATTTTCCGCAACTAAAACATTTAAGAATGTCTTCTTGGATAAAGATTCTATATTGCTCATCGTCTTGTGTGATCAATGAATGTCAATGAATACAAAACGCCGAAAACTTATTATGTGTGCATACTCTTTTTCTAGTAGACCTGCTCTTATAGAATGTATTGGTGATGTGAGATTTAGACGTATTTGTTTAAGCTGCTTTTCTAATTCGTGATTTGGAATTGTGGGACTTATGTTTGATAGGATAATTTTTTTGGAAGGGGTTATCATTTTACGTACATTTACTTGTTGATTTGCAATATCTATTGCTTTATTTTCAGCGGTTATTTTATCGACTAGTTCTTTGGTCCGATTTCAAAGTTACGAAAAATCGAAGTAGAGCATCCCATGCGGTTTGAAGAGGCGTGCCCAATCGTTTTCAGCAAGCACCGATTCGATGCACGGGTCTGCCGCCACGGGGCACAAAACTTATATCTCCTTGCCCTGATTGCTCGGCTCACAGAGGAGTTGGACACTTGCGTCCGGCGCGGCGGCGTTCAACGCCCAGCTCATCCGCGCACGACCCAGTACCAGTGCGACCGGGTCCCGAAAGCTCGGGGATGGCCTCCGGCGCATTTTTCGAAAAAAAAAAAAAACAGAAATACCCGACAGGACAACTGTTTTTCTTCGATCGGGACCGGGTTCAAACTCGGGTGAATCTGTAGCCTGGTCAGATTGGAGCACCCTTGGTAAAACCAGAACAAACGATCGGATGACGCTGAAGGGACGACGGGTGGAGCTACAGGCTGCGGTTTTTTTTAAAAGACGGCCAAAGAAACATTCTCGACCCTCGAATGGCGAGAGGACGATTCCGCAATTGAGGCCACAGCCGAATTCGATTATCAAAAAATTCCCCCACTTTAAGAATTTCGGGAGTTGATTTAGGAGCGTCCTGTCGCTTTCTGCACCGCTTGAATAAAAATAGTAAATTTCCAGCTCTAAAATTTCGTTAAGGTGGCAGAATTTTTAAAAAGTACTTCTTCAGGGCGAAACATGTCGGTCTACGAAAAACGGCGCTAACATTTTTTTCGGCCCAAACTAGGATCTGATCGCTTTGAAGAAATTTCGAAGAAAACCTGAAATTTTCCCAAATTTTGACGCCTAATATCTCCGTAAAGAGGCGAGCTAGAGTTACGCGGTGGTGGTGTTGGAAAGAGCTCGTAGAGTTATCCGTTCGTGCCACATCTGGAATCGGTCCGACTGCTGCTGCCGCCGCTACTGGGTGCCAGACTTTTTTCTTTAGAGCTCCGCAATTCCGAAGCGAGGATGGTTGGGGTCATGACCTACAACGCTGTCTAGGTGCGATCCGGTCTCAAAAACTTTTTCCTGGCCGAAAACGGGAACAACCGTTTTTTGCAGAGGCGGCTTTGGAACATCGCAGCTCCGTTGCTACGGGAACCGTAGGGCTCCGTGCTCGCGGAAGGTTCGAGGAAGGTAGCAGGTACGACCTGTCCAAATAGTGATTCGATCAGGCGTCACGTCACGTAAGCAAGCCACGCGAGGACCAAAAATGGAAAAAATATTTTATTCTTGGAAAAAAAATTTTTTTTGCTGGAAGGGTAACCCAACGTTTCGGGCTGAGGTTGCAGCCATACTCGGGCGTGTGAGAAAGTGTTCGGTTAATGTAATATGCAATAATAAAAATAGGCTTTTGTTGAATTATGAACTCAATTTCTCATATTTGCGGATTGCGGCTGTAAAAACGTGTATTCAAACAAGACCGTCCGCTTCACCGGTGCACGTGTCCACTTAGTCGGGCGTCTTTGTCTTTTACATCCTATTGACGGGCGTAGATCAGAATGCGTCAGTAGGTATACGTCAACAACCAATGGTACCCCTTTGCTAAAGTGAGAGTGTGACACGTGCAAGGGTGAACTCAGGAAGTAGAAACTTACAAATTCTAGATAAAACATCTAAATATTCACAGTTGCTCCCTCTGTGAGTTAATTGTGTTCATTGGATTTCAGAATGAAGAACTGTTTTTATCCCCACCCCAATCGGGGCTCTCTTAAGAACATACAATGCTTGCACCTTAAGCGATCACTATTTTAGACTAGAAATAAAGTTCTTATATTGTGATTTGTCTCTCTAAACTTAAATATTCTTGGATCATTAAGAATCCGAACAATTAATTGTTAGATGTAATATGGGGTTTCTTTGAGGTGATATTATCTAGCATAATGTCAAGCTGCAAAGCTGCATTTATGATAAATGCATCAGTATGTTGTAAGATGTGGATGCAAAGGTGCAAAACGAATGTTTTTAGCTATGTGTGATTGGTTTCTGCTCATCCGTAAAGCTTTATTGTAATCTGTAAATAATTAAAATGTTGAGAACTGCAAAATATTCCTTTAGCTTGTAATAATTCATGTAATGATATTTTTGTACTCACTGCCTGGGAAACGACATGCCACGAACGCTATCGATGAACCGAAACGTGAATTTTCCAGTCTACTCAACCGGGAAAAATAGCAAAAACCACTGGCCCTCTCAAACATATTGCAAGAAAATCGTTGTAATAGTAATTAAGTTTAATTTATAAAGTGCTATTTCCGCGATTTTCATTCGGCATATTCACAAATATAAAAGAAAAATCGCGAATTATATGTTAAACAAAGCCAGTTGATTGTTAATAATCAACTGGCTTCGATGTTAAATATTTGTGAGCGCCATCTATTGCAAGCGGTAATGTTAAAGTCAAAAACTGCTATAAGCCTACTTTTTTATTTACTCTTGTAATTCCAAAGGTATAAAAACTGAAAACTTTAATTTGTCAATAGGATTTTTATACATTACAAAAAATGTTGCACAAACCTTATGCGAGGATCCGTGCATTCGCGCAATGCACACGCTCATGTAGGAAATTCGTCTTCCCGCATTTGTATTGTAAATAATTATTAATGTTAGGAAATTGCGTATTCAACAGTTAGGAAATTTTATGTAGAATAAATTTATGATGTTAAAAATAAGAAGGAAATATCGTTTCGGTGGAAATTAAAGAAAAGAAAGGAAGTTTTAGGAAAAAATGTGATATTTGTAAAAGGAAGGTTGAAGTTGCATACCAAATTAAAGAAGAAAATCTAGAGATTCTGAATATATGTATTTATCTTTGAGATTAGGTAAAGCATAAGAATTTGATTGGAGAAATAAGGGTTTTGGAATATACAGGGTGTGTAAAAATGGTCGTGCAAGCTTCAGGTAAAGTTATTCCTTAGACAAAAATAAGGCAAAAAGCTTATTTGAAAAAAGTTCTTAGGCGCATGGCTACCCCTCACCATAACAAATTAAGAAATGTAAATTTGGCAACCTTGTATTTTAAAACTACAAATATCAACCAGTCCATGGACCTTGTTTTATTAAACTGCTAGGCTATATTTTAGTTTAGAACTAGGTGGGCTATCATTATTAATTTGCAATATTACCAAGCGTATTTTTTACGCATTTACAAAAATTATATGATTGGAAATAATGAAAATGATTAATATCCTATTACTTTTAAACGAACAATAGCAATAAATTCTAGTTATTGTCATTATGAGTACGCATCAAGTAACTTGATTTTGCAAAATAGCTTTCTTTTAGTGTTACCAATTTCTAACTTTGAAGGCCCCGCGTAGCTTGAGGAACCCTTTGCGAGCTTTTTTGCAATAAGCTTTTTGCTTTATTTTTGTCCAAAGAATAACTTTACCTGAAGCTTGTACGGCCATTTTTACACACCCTGTATTTGTGAAAACGTTTGTCGATTGTTTATAATGTTGGATTTGACCTAAAGAAATGAAGTTGTGTACGTTACCTAGCAATCAGCGGTGATTTGTAAAAAAACTATAGCCATTGTCACGATCAAGAAGGTCGTGATTTTCGAGAAATCAAGAATCTCGTGGGTATTGTAAATTACAGATGAGGGTAGTGCCGTCTCTTCAACAATGGCTCCGCTGACGAACATTTCTGTCAGTTTATCTTGATGTTGTTGATTTGTAATCTGATTCCGTGTAATAAGTCGTCTTATTGATGTTATTGCTTGTTTTTGGACAGTAAAAAGAAATGACGGAAGACTTAATATTATAAATGAATGATTTAAATGATATTAAATGAAATAGCTACATAATTTGGGTAATAATACTTGCGAAAATACCATAAATAAAATTAGTTTTTAATATTAAACGATGCGGAATATTATCCACTTTAATTTGGGTCCATTTCATTTTTTGCATAAAAGTGGTGAGCAGGAATAAATAAGCCGGAATAAAACAATAATAAGCACAATGTTTCCCTCCTTTCTAATTTTGCCGTAATAATAATAATAATTTTATTTCAACGGCTAATACCATTTACCATTTGTGCTGCATACATTACTTGTTTTAGATAAATCTTTGCTATGGCTGTACTTTTTAACTTGGGTTTTTTTAGTTGGAATAGCTTAAAGTATGATTTCCATCTATGCAATTCGTTACAGCAACTTAGTTGCACCAGTTGCATCGAGTTGCATACAAAATCCCAAGCAAGCAAATTTTGGAAAGACAATCCCGATTTTTTTATGAATTCACCAAAGACCTTACGAATTGTTGCCGGTTGGTTAATTTCATTAACAGCATTCCGCATCCTCCCTTTTCAGACTTTTCAGCCATGTGGCAGTGACATTTGTTATTTAATCTTAAAATACCTACCAGCTGGATTTTCTATAGTATAATAATTTACATTATATTCAGATCAACGCAGAAGAAAATTGAGATACTATATTGTAGTGCAATTATTGTTACTTTTTATATATAGGTAGTATTCTTTAATCGAAAAAAGAAGACACTATACAAACAACATACCTATACGATATGTAATAAAGGGCCTAGAGTCTATCAAAAAATATTCAGAAAAAGTTCCAGAAGGAAGCGTTTATTTTCTTTCAAGAAACTTTCCGTTTAGTAACAATAGATACCTATTACTGTAACTGTAGCATATGGCGTGGCCACCCAACTAGTAACAGATAATACAATACCTAATGCACAATGATACAAACTGAAAATATGATCGGTAATATCGTAATTAGAAAAAAATAATATAAGATAGGTACTACTTACATTGTGTAGGTTAAAGGTCTGGATCCCACTTCCTTCAATTTGGGTGGAGATAGCCTAGTTAAATCTGTATGCCGTTTTTCAGGAAATCTTGCCCTCATACTTTGATTTATTCGCATTTGTCTAGGTTGTAGGGGTGGTGCAATATCTCTACTAGAACTTTCAGCAATTGAAGCACGTTGACTACTTCTTACATCCATACTGAGTGCTGGTAGTTTATTAGACTCCTCAGATTTATTATGAAAATAGAGCCTTAAGGGTTCAGCTGTATACTTATGAGATATGCCATTGGAAACTTTTTGACTAACAGCAACAGTACCGCTTAGTTGCATTTTTTGCACAGAAGGATAACGAACACTAGACCTTTCTACATACGATCGTTGATTTGGAAAACCAAAGCCTGCCTCAAGTTGGGTTATTCTATTATGATGTGATTGAGATTTTTCTGATAACATAAAATGTTTGGACTCCTTTGGAATTTCATTAGCGATAGAATTATTAACTAAATTGTTCTTTATATGCTTCATATTATTGCTAACCCCATCTTTTAATTTGAAACTAGTTTCTACCTGTGGCTCAGCATACTGTCGGCTGTTTGTTATGTCTAATCTATCGGGAAATTGTTCCTGCCATTCTGAAACTCGCAGTTCTGGAGGTGGTGGCGGTAAAGGTTCGTCATTATTAAAAACTTCATCTTCTAGGACTGTTGGGGGTGAAGGTGGGGGTAAATCCGGACTTGGCAATCTCTGAGTTTGAAATAAATCGGGAAAAGCAGTTCTGAGATGAGGATTTTTGGGAGGTCTCACTGGAGGTTTTTCAGGAACCCAATCGTCTATAGATATTGAAGGACCAACAATAACGGGACCTAGTAAATCCGTAGATAAGCTTCCACACGAGTTACTATGTTGATGATGCGGTGTTAATTTGTTTTCAGTAGTTTTTGATTCGCGAGAAGAAAAACTACTTCTTCTAGAATTTGATCCTGAGGCATAATCTGAAGCAGAAGAAGCTCTTCTAGATGGCGATTGAATTTTTATTCGTGGTGGTGGCTGGGGAACAGGAGTAAGAGCTGGTTGTGACCGAGCAAGTTGGGGTTCTGAACGCCAGGTACTGCTTCTGTTTGAACTAGAATGGTGACGTTCATAAAATGATAAAAGAGCTTTTTTCTGTATTGCTTTTAAAGTTGGATCTGGTATCCTATGTCTCTTGTCCGGGTCCAAATATGAATATTTTTGCTGCTTTTCCAATTCATTTATTCTATCTGCCACAGAAAGCGACTGCTGAACCGATAAAGATGATAACCTTTAACAAAAAGAGTTAAAACAATATATGAATAATAAGAAATTCGTACCTTTCATTCTGCTCTTGCTGCAATTCCGATGGCTCAACTGTGTAAGTATTAACAGGAAATAATTTTAATTTATTTGCATTGTTATTTCTCTTTTCTTGATCTATCCAAATACGTTGATTAACACTACTCATGTATAAAACACTTTCTGAATGATGTTTCTGTGGGGTTTGCACTCTAGCACTGTGCGCTATTAATTGTCTAGACGTGGAAGAAATGGAAGAGTTTGCTGGATGCGTGCAAGAGCTGCTAGCAACTGAAACATCACTCATTGATCCGTGCCATTTCAGAGTTTCGCTAGACGAAGCACTTCCAGAACTAGTTGTGACAACACTATCTCGTCCTTCACGTCTAGTAGTGTGGTTCTCTTGTTCAGATAATTCATCCCAAGTAGCTGAAGACTGAGATCTATTAGCAACTGCTTCACTATCACGACGTAATCTATCGAGGAAGGGTGTTGATGTTGAATCAGTACTTGATACATAACTATGATATCCTTCTGATTGGGCATAAGATGGCTGCTTCTGGTGTTGGTGATTTAAAGCTTCTTCATAACTCCGAGTATATTCCTCTAACTCAGCTTGTGTTAAATGAGATAGAGATCCCTTAACGGTATCATTATATTGGTAAAATTTTTCTAATGTTGGGTCATCGTAAGAACGAACATATTCTTCAAGATCAGCTTGGGTTAACTGCGATTTGCCGATATCCCTTTCAGGGGGCGATGGCACCATGTAATCCATGTCTCCTAACGCTTTGCCTTCACGATCAACACGAGGTAAGTAACGATGATCTTTTAGATTATCTATGCGTGATTCGTATGTTTCGGGCGAAATTTTTTCACATTTCTCCATCACAGTTTTCAATTTCTGTAAAAGAAATTGCTAAATTAGACACTATTAAGTTAATACAGTAAAGTTATTATTATGAAAAAATATTAATTTTTTTGTTACATATGCACTATGAGGGACGGCCAACTGTTAAAGTCATAATTATTATCTCTCGTCATCTAAACTCTTAATCTAAGGCAAAGACAAACACATGGACGAAACGGTTTTAGCTGCTCCGCGGCAGGATTCGAATCGCGGGCGTTTGTGGTCGCAGTTAACTTACGACTCTACCACTATATGACGCGTGCTTCCTAATAGTATATTAAGTATTAAGAACGGTAAGGACATTTTACCGATCGAAGACAATAGTTTGGAGGAGGAGCGCAGCGGCGACTCCAATTATTGTCTGAGATCGGTAGTCCTTAACGTTCGTGATGCTTATGACGTTTTTTGCACTACTGAACTCGGTAAAAAGAATTTTTAATAAATTAATAATTAGTACAGATTCAAATGCGATAATTGTCAGTCTCCACATCACGTTACCGTATTGTCGATTGATATATTGCGTTCATTGCGTTTCTATAGCAATCTGTAAACAGCACAAAACACCTGACAGCGTGTTAAGTTATCTCTGGTAAACAGTTACCGACATTGCAGTTTGTTGTGAAAATTATTGTGAGTTCCGTGCTAAAAATTAATGAAAATGATTCCGAAAACGAAATAGAAGGAGCTTGGAATGCGTGGGGTGTTCGGTTCTCATTCCTGAGAAGTCCAGAGAGACGCTACGAAGGTACCTACAATCATTTTAAAAATTGGTGTACCAAGAAAAGTACAAATATTGATGAAAAATCGTTGCTGGCGTACTTTGTTACAAGAAATGAGAAATTAAAAGCTCCAGGATTTGTTTTAACTAACATTGGAAATTGCATTCATTTTATTTAACTAAACTGACATTTGTGACTGACATTAATTTATCAAATTACATGGCACATTCGTTTTGAATAAATTTACTTACCGTTCTAGAACCCCAATAGTATATTACGATGCAAGATCGGTAAGTGCCTTATAACAGATCGAGAAAAAGTTGGAAAATCAAGACCCGAAGGGTCGAGATTTTCCAAATTTTTTCGAGATCTGTTGTAAGCACTTAACGAACACGCGTCGTATACCATTTTTTGCGCTACGAAAAATAAAAACCAATTTTTATAAATATAAATTAATAAAGTAACAGCTGTCAATCATTCTGAATTTTAGACACCAGATAACTTGATTACAACTTTTATTATCATCTAACAACCGTTAAATACGTTGTGGATACGTTATGATTCATAACAGATTAGCAACCAGTACCTAATCGGTAAGTTAATTTTTCCGTGGTAGTTAAGCAACCGGGAAATGGCCAAAAACAGTGTAGTAGCGCAAAAAGTATTTTACCGACGACTTTATCCTTAGCAACTAGTAAACATAACTTACTGTCTTGGAAACAGCCGCGGTAAACAATGAAATACAGCTCAGTAACGCAAAATAGTATATTAAGTATTAAGAACGGTAAGGACATTTTACCGATCGAAGACAATAGTTTGGAGGAGGAGCGCAGCGACGACTCCAATTATTGTCTGAGATCGGTAGTCCTTAACGTTCGTGATGCTTATGACGTTTTTTGCGCTACTGAATCCGGTAAAAAGAATTTTTAATAAATTAATAATTAATACAGATTCAAATGCGATAATTGTCAGTCTCCGCATCACGTTGCCGTATTGTCGATTGATATATTGCGTTTCTATAGCAATCTGTAAACAGTTACCGCCATTGCAGTTTTTTGTGAAAATTATTGTGAGTTCCGTGCTAAAAATTAATGAAAATGATTCCGAAAACGAAATAGAAGAAGCTTGGAATATGGGGTGTTCTGTTCTCATTCCTGATAAGTCCAGAGAGACGCTACGAAGGTACCTACAATCATTTTAAGAATTGGTGTACCAAGAAAAGTACAAATATTGATGAAAAATCGTTGCTGGCGTACTTTGTTACAAGAAATGAGAAATTAAAAGCTCCAGGACTTGTTTTAACTAACATTGGAAATTGCATTCATTTTATTTAACTAAACTGACATTTGTGACTGACATCAATTTATCAAATTACATGGCACATTCGTTTTGAATAAATTTACTTACCGTTCTAGAACCCCAAAGTATTTTACCGACGACTTTATCCTTAGCAACTAGTGAACATAACTTACTGTCCTGGAAACAGCCGCGGTAAACAATGAAATAGAGCACAGTAGCGCAAAAAAATATATAGTTTATGAAATTATCACTGAGGTAAGCTGAGTTAATAATGGATTATAATGTGAATATACTAGAAGTTCAATTTAATTACTATATTCTTTAGGATTTAATTATCTTTGGTTTGTTTAATCGATCTCCACAAGCTCTGAAGTAACCTACCTATTTCCTCCTTGGGGAATAAATGTAAATTTTGAATCCTTAGAGATTAAATTTGAAAACAATTACAAAATGCCACGTTACCAAATTATTTCTTGTCATTTTAGATAATATAGTAGGATTTACGGTTCATAGTTGTCGATTGTCACTATGACAAAACAAATTTAGAATGATTTCATATAAATTATTCGACAGTGCGAAAGACATTTCAAAAATGATAATAATCAATTTATCGAGATAATGTCACAACAAATTCTCTAAAAGAATAAAAAAGAACAATACAAAATGGAATGAGTATGAAGCAAATAAATTTTGGTTACTGTCAAAATTATGTACAGATATCTTTTAATATACCGGGTGGTCGGTCTCAAAGGTGTACAGTCAATGACAAATGTTTTCACCAGTGTTATACTACTGAACCCGCTTTTCTGAGAAATATAAAAGGTAACAAAACGATTTTGAAAATCTTGAGTTGCGGATACGAAAGAAGACCATAATTCAAGACAAACAGTTTTTACCGGACTCTAACTTCAAAATGGTGGCCGCTATGAATTTTTTAAATGGGTGTAACGCCCCATAACCCCAAAACCAGTTATCTGATCAGGTTCCGCAACAACTTGTTTGAAAGCCCTTTGGCGGTAGGTACTTATACCATGAAAAAAAATAATTTTGTAAATTCAAAAACGGTCGCAAAGGCTTACTTCAAAAGTTTTGAAATTTTTGAAAATATATTACAAAAATACTGGCCACACGATTTTATTTAAATTTTCTGTACTTATGCAGCTTGGTTTTAGCTACATTTTTTTGATGAATGCCAGAATTGCACTGTGTGTTTTAATCTAATGTAATTGGAGAAAGTTGACAACAAAATTTTAAATATGTTGCCAACTTAAGTATAAGAAATGCAATTTCACAGCCCAGCAGTTTCGTGAACAGATAGTAAATTCCAAAATTTTTCAGCCATGCAATATTTCTCTTTCCGGCGAATGTCTGTCCTGTTACTTTTTTTCATATTCAAAATAACAAGCAGTTGCAGTTTTATCGGAAAATTTCAGTAGTAATTCAGCAACAGCGTTGCTAGGTAAAATAGCAATAATGCTAAAGGTATTACAATTGAAATTTCCCATGAGAAAAATGTATATGATTACAAAATGAATATTCCGAACTTATAAAATACATGCCAAACATTTCCAGAATCTCTAGAGTACTGATATTGGTTTTAAATCGGTCGTAGAAATCGCTTACGTTTATGTGTCTTTATCTCTTTCTAACTAAACGGTTGTTATGACAAATAATTTAAACGTACGGTGTAATTCTTAATTCACGTAACAAAGTTATGGTTTCTAGCAACAGACGTACTTCTTTGTCAAAATTTAAATGTGGGAAAGAAATGGCTATATATTGTTGATGTCGTAGTGAACTAAAGCGCTAAGCAGATATGGAAAATCTTAAATTTTACAGACTGTACCAACGTGCACACTTGGGTTATTAAAGCGGTTGCCTAATCCCATGCCCGAACTGCGCTCAGTTATAGTATATTAAGTATTAAGAACGGTAAGGGATGTTTACCGGTCGACGAAAATTGTTTGGGGAGGAGCGCAGCGACGACCCCAATTATTGTCGGAGACCGGTAACCCTTAACGTTCGACATGCTTATAACGTTTTTTGCACGATCGCAATAAAAAAAATGATTTAATAGTTATATTTCAAAAAATTATAAAAGTACCTATATAACCTTATTTTTTTATAAATTGACTGACAACCACGGTAACCATAGTTATCATGTCTACAATACAATGAATTATACTACTTACTGTTCTAGAACGGTAAGGCCCAATTTCACCGGTTACACTTAAATAATAAGCGTCGCTTAAAAAATTAATTCCCTTGGATACATATTGTTACAAGAATTGTATCCATGGCTATTAAACTTTTAAGCGACGCTTATTATTTAAGTGTAACCGGTGCAGTTGGGCCTAAGTAAATTACTTACTGTTTTGTTACACCTAACAACCAGTAAATGCAGCTTACTGTTCTGGCATCGAATCTAGTAAGTAAACAAAAAAGACCGATCGTGCAAAAAAAGATACTTTGCTAATTGACTAAAACTTAATATTTTGGTATTTACAGATGATCCTTACTTTAATAATTGAAAGGGGACAAAAATATATAAATAAGTACGATGTAATTTGTGATTTTCAATTTAGATAAAAACGCAGATATGGAAAAGTTTGACACTATGTTAAGTGAGCGGACAGTTATTATTAATTTTTGAAAATTATAAGTTCTTAAAATTGTGACAAGAAACTGTGTAGCGATGCACTAAGAAAAACTGTGTAGCAAAAGTTTATTCACTAAACTCGGAAATGTTTTCAAGGAAAGAAGATACACATAATCACAATATTATGATGAGGAATTATTGAAAAGGCAGAAAATTAGCAACTCGGTGAAGAGGAAAGCCCAAGAAGATATTTGTGTCAAGCCCGCGAAACTGATTCGAAAAGAATTGCATTTGCAAGAAGAAGAACTAGAATTATAGTCTATGCATGGTGAATTAGCGCAATCCGCTTAAGCACAGTTATAGTAGAGCGGCTACGGGCAAATTGGCAGAAAACGGCTATTAATGAAAGAAATTTGAAATTTTGTACACTTATTCTCATTGCTATAGAGATTACTTTTCCGAGTAGCGCCAAGAAAAATAAAGTTCCGGGTTCAAAATGGCAGCTCATTTCAAAAATACTTAAATTTTATTTTTGTTGCAGTTTTGTTCATGTTACAAAATAAGTTAAAAGAAAGAAAATGTTCTAAATTTAAAGATAAATCTAAAAGTTTATATATTTTTCAGATATATGTATTTATAACAATGCCGTACAAGAAAATTTGGAAAATAACCGTTTCTACATAGGTATAACGAAATAATAAATTTCGGATTTCACTATAAAATACGAAATAACATATTTTCATAATCAATAATCAAACAGTAAATACTTATTAAATTGGAGAACAATAACATTTTACTTTTTAACTTTGAAAGTCCTAGTTACAGCAATTTTTGTTAGCGTCTTATCTTTCCGTATTATATTGTTGCATCGTTGCATTTTATTGTACAAGTTCATTCTTGCTTCCCATTTACATGGTAAGAAGATAGACTGCGTTTTCCGTGTTTAGTATTGTGTATGTTAATGTGAATGAGAGACAATCATTTTAGTGCAAAGTTGATAATAATTAATGAGCATGGCGTCAAGTAGTAAAAAGTTCAAATTTGTTGATTCAAATAGTGCAAACTTGAATCGTACAATAAAATGGTCGTTATGTGTTTTATGTCAAACCCACAACAGTGATTAATTAAGGTGTCCAGCTTTAAATAATAACATCGAAAAAAGAAGTGCAGGATACGAAACTTTAGCTTCCAACCTATTGAGATTTAAAGAGCTAAATGCTCTACCACGGGAAATAAATGTTGAGTTGTTTAAGGTTAATGATCTAACAATTTCGGAAGCGTTTTTATTGAATTCTGCAAAATTTCATAGAAAGTGCGAAGCTGCATTTAATGAGACCAAATTACAGCGTTTGCTAAAAAAACATGAAGTTTACGAAAATTATGAGGCAGAATCAAGCAGTAATGTTCCAGACACCATGATAAGAAAAGAAAGGAAAAAACAAGTAAAAAAATTTCCTCTTACTTGTTTTTTTTTGTGACAAGGAAGACTCTTTAAATCAACTTCGTAAGGTAGAAACTAAATCGGTGCAAGAAAATATTCAAAAATGTTTAACCATTATGCCCGACAGTAAATTATCAGCGAAATTAGCAGAAGGCGACATGGTGGCTAAAGAACGGAAATATCATTTAAGTTGCTTAAACGGTTTTTATAACAAATGCAGACCAAAAAAATCGAAGCCTACTGAAAATATGATTTCAATATTGGAAGGAATTGCATTTTCAGATTTAATAACTATATAGAAATCGAGCGTAGTGCCAGCGATACAATTCCTGCTTTCAAAATGCCCTCTTTGGTCAAGTTTTATGAGAAACGTATTCAAGATCTCATGACCTTACACAACATACCAGGTAATATAAAAGATTTATATATTAAAAGTACAAATTTGCGTCAAAAAATAGTAGATTACTTTGGTGATATGAAATCTGAAAAGTGTGGTCGCGAATACGTACTTGTTGCGAATGACGTTGTTGGGGCATCAATTCGTTTTGCCTGTGATTCTCACGATGATAATGCCTTGTATGCCGCGAAAGTGTCAAAAACTATAAGAACAGAGGTTCTTAGTAAATCCTATGAATTTAACGGAAAATTTGGAGAAGATTGCCAAAAGAATTCCACCGATCCGTTACTGTTATCCTTAGTAAGCAGTTTATTGTATGGCTGTAATGACACAGAACCTACTCAAGCTGCATTGTCCATTTGTCAACTAATTACATTTAATATGCAAATAAATAAAAATCAATCAAACAGACACAACCGAGCTAGAGAAACTCCTCTTCCGATATATTTAGCATTTAAAGTGCACGCTAAAACAGGCAAACGACAAATTGTAGATACATTGCATAAATATGGACTTTCCATATCGTACGACAGACTTTTAAGAATATCCACTTCACTTTGCAATACAGCATCTCAGCAGAGGTTCTTACAGGAGAATGTTGTGTGTCCGCCTAATTTACGATTTGGCTTATTCACGACAGGGGCCTACGACAATATAGACCACAATCCAACTAGTACTACTGCTACTGACTCTTTTCACGGTACAAGTATGTCCCTCTTTCAGCACGTAATGGCAGATTCTCAAGGCAGAAATAGAGATATTAACGTCGACTACATGAATTCATCAAATAAGTGTTCGCCCATGTTACCCGAGAGTTATTCTGTTGTAATGCCATCATTTGTACCAAACAAAGAACCTTCCATACCAAAACTACTCACCTTAAACATTATAGATTCCGACATAAAAAAAGAGTTGCGCGAGGAATATACTTGGTTGCAAAATTCTCTTAATTCTGAAAACACTCAAACTATATCGTGGTCTGCATTTCATGCTAAAAATAAAAAATCAAAAGAAATATCTGAAACTGCGCTGTTGCCATTATTTTATGAAGATTCAAAATCTGTAAGCATGATGAAACACGGAATGAATATATTGATTTCAACCACTAGGTACTTAAATCCGAATCAAACGCCTGTAATGACAGTGGACAAACCTTTATATGCCGTTGCAAAAACCATTCAGTGGAACTGGCCCCAACAGTATGGCGAACAGAAACTCTTTATTATGTTTGGTTCATTACATATAGAACAAGCTTTTTTAAAAGTTATAGGGCAGTATTTGGAAGGTAGCGGTTGGAACGAAGTATTTTCTAAATCTGGAGTAGCCACGTTACGAACTGCGGAATCTTATCTTAAAGTTACTTCAATAACGAAGTCAAGACTGGCACACCAAATGACGGCAGTTGCATTGTATCAACTCATGAATGATGCCTATGAAGAAGAAAAAACAACAGAGCCTTTTGAAGTTTGGCAATTGAGTAAGTCCAAGGAAGTGCCAATGTTTAAATATTGGATGCAGTGCCTTCATTTACAGCTTTTGCTGTTATTGTTTGTGAGAGCGCATCGCGATGGCTGCTTTGAGCTATATACAGAAACGTTGAAGGCCTTCATGCCTTAGTTTTTTGTTTTTGACCATCCGCATTATTCCCGATGGCTGTCTATATATGTGAAAGACGTAGCAGAACTTGAAAACACGAATCCTGATATACATGAAGCTTTTAAGAACGGTCATTTTGTTGTGAACAAGACATCTCGTCATTTTTCTGGGATTGGAATAGACCAGGCGCATGAGCAACATAATGCCATTATTAAAGGAGATGGAGGCCTTATTGGCTTTACAAATAACCCATCAGCCTTGCGAAGGTGGATGATTGCTGGTCCAGAAGTGAATAGAATTTTAATAGACTTTGAACGGTCGGAAGCCAGTGATGTTAAATGTAAGTTTACTTTGCAACATGAAGAATCGCCAGCTTTTCAAAACACATTTAAGAATAATGTACAATTGTTAAAAGGCGCTTTTGAGGAGCTTGGTAATCCTTTTCTAGAAACTGGCAAGGAATTGTTTTGTATAGATACCAAGCTGACCATGAATGAGGAATGTGTTAGCAACATCTTGAATATTGAGACAATTGGCTCAAACCTATAAAAAACGTTTGTCGAAGAGCGCTTGACAAATAATATTAAAACCCCCTATTCTAAAATAACACTTAATAAAATTCATTTATTTAACAAACCCAAAAAAGTTAAAAAATCTTCCATGGCGTTAAAAACACTTAAAGCAGATGTTGATCTGTTTTCTAGACTTTTTATAGTATGTTGCAACCGGACTTAGACATTGATGAGTTTTTCTCCCACGAAAACCAACAATATCCTCCTGCTATATCATTAAACGGAGTTCAAAGATCTTCTGACAAGTACCCTCTGGTAAAAATTTTAGAAAATTTACTGAGTGGCGTTTCCAATGATAATTACGAAAACGATTTGAATGAAAATGCAAGAAACGATAGTCAACCTGTAGTAGCAACTGAATTCGAGCCAAATATAGAACAAGAAAGTTATTACGACTGCCTTATTTACGATGGTCCTGCTTTGGTACACCTTCTTTTACCTCGAGGGGTTTCAAGATTTGATGACTATTCTGAAAAAAATTTTCAAGCACATATTAAACATAACATCAATAAATTTAAAGCTAAACGGATTGACATTGTATGGGATGTATATAGAAAGAACAGTTTAAAAAGCCACGTCAGAGATATACGAGGCGTTGGATCCAGAAGACAAGTTCGTCATAATGTGGCAGTGCCCAAAAATTGGTCAGAGTTTTTAAAAAATGCGGAAAATAAAACGGAACTATTTGGAATGTTGGCAAATGACATAGCAAAGTCGGATATGTTTAGTACTGTCGAAATTGTATCCACACTTTATGAAGAAATTGTGAAAAATGGAATTGCTAGTAGGTACCTACCTAGGATCGTGCAATCAAGAAGAAGCAGACACAAGACTAATGTTACATGTACAAGATTGTGTTAATCAAGAATGGAAAAATATTTGCATTAGAACAGTAGATACGGATGTGGTAGTATTAGCTATTCACTTTTTCCATTACTTTCAAAAACAAGGGCTCCAGACATTAAGTATACAATTTGGATCAAACCGACATTTTCGGACGTTAAAAGTGGATAAAATGTCCCAAACTTTGGGAGAAGAAAAATCTGCAGCAATATCAGGATTCCACTCGTTCACAGGATGTGACACGGTTTCCTTTTTTTGTGGAAAAGGTAAAGCAGCTGCCTGGAAAACTTGGACGATATTTCCGGAAGCAACAGAAGCATTTGAATTTATTTCGAAACCCCAAGAAATTATACCCGATAAAATACAAGCGCTACTTCAAAGATTTGTTGTTCTTATGTACTGCAGCACTTCTGACTGCAATGATGTGAATGAAGCCCGAAAGGAGTTGTTCGCATCTAAGAAAAGGACAACCTCTAATATTCCACCATCAAAAGCAGCCTTGGTGCAGCACACCTTGAGAGCTGCTTATCAAAGTGGGCACATATGGGGACGGTCTTTGGAACAGAACTTGAGCCTGCCTGACCTCAATAATTGGGGCTGGTGTACATTAGAGGACTGTTGGACACCAAAATGGTCAACACTTCCAGAGGTGTCCAAAGCCCTTAGGCAACTTATACAATGCACATGCAAGAAATCCTGTATAAAATCGATGTGTGGTTGCAAGAAAGCCGGTTTGCATTGCACTTTGCTGTGTACCAACTGCAAAGGAGAATGTTCTCCAGTAACGTAAACGCAATAGGTAAGTGTTATACAGTAATTTATTAATTATATCTATAATTTACATTAAATCAGTTTCAAGATGAAGCTGTATGCAGTCTCAATCATTCTATTACAACAGTACATTATTTATGTAATTCGTAATATTACGAGTAAAGAAAAATACGCTTATTGTTGGATTTTTTTAAATTCTGTCTCTATTTCTGGTTTTATCAGAAAATTATATGGAGACTTTTTTGTCACAAATACATTAAAGAACAATTTATCTATATAACATTTTTTGATAAAGAGTACGGTTTCATTGAAAATTCATTTTTTTTATATTTCACATAAATAGCGCCATTTTGGACACGGACGCCATTTTGAATTGGCGCTGCTTGGAAAATAACTGCTTTTAATAAGATACACCACTGTGCCAAACCACAGATTTGTTTCATTAATAGCCCGTTTTTTTTTGTGTAGCCGCTCTACTATTATACGCATTAAGCGGATTGACACTTCTTTTACTTGTAGTCCCTTGTTAAACACGCTATTGACCGGACCTGCTCTGTAACTAAAGAGTTTAGAATGATCTACATAATCCCCAAATCCAATTAAACAAGGAAAATCTTTCTTAAGCAGATTGCCCCAATTCACTGTGTATAGACTATACCAGTCATTCCACTAATCATCTCTGTGCGCAATTCAGGTGTTAGTAAGAAGAGCGAGTTAAGATACAAACATTCTTGAGCGCCAAGTAAACAACACTATAGCAACGGCCTTGCCAACGGGTTTTTTTAATCATAGGAAGCCGTTGTTTTAAACAGGAAAGGGCATTTTTATCGAACCAAGCGGGTTTATCGCGAAAAAGGGAATCCTATTGGATGTTACGAGTGTTACCTGGTAACAGTAAGTAATGTATGATTGAATTTGTCCTTGTAAGGCCAATAAGAATAAGAATATACATTACATTTCAGAAGTTACAATATATTACTGCGGTTATTTGAGTAACCATGACATTGTTACACAAATACATGAGATCATTTTTGTTGGAATCGTTCAATTCATCAATTTCCACAGTAATTCTGTTAAATAAAGTGCGGGATTTTCAAAATCAGGCGCTCAAATTTTGGAATATTTTCATTCTGTAAAACTAAAATACAAAACCAATAAGACGTTCCGATTCAGTATTTCTTTCTCTGCAAAAAACTTCTGAACAGTTCAGCTCTAAAATAATTAGGGGAGAAAATAAATGAACATAAAGATTTTTGCATTAAAATGTCATGTAATTCAATTCTACACCTTGTATATACTTATTCTTGTCTTGAGTATTTATCACATAGGAACTGAACATTTAAAAAGGTGATGGCTAATATTTTGTTCAATTACAATTTTGTAGAATAAGTTCTACTAATTGAAAAAGCCTAAGGATGGTAGTGACAAAGTTGAAGAAGTACAGACCGAGAAATGTGGAAGATATAACGATTTTAGAAAAACACAAACGAAAAAAATATATAGGAAACCAATTATATTAGAACCTAGGCGTTATAGATACTTGAGTTTGTATGAGTTTAAATAAGTTGAAAAAATAGCACAATCACGATTGCACCGTTTGTATTTTAAACCTTAAATGTAAGTCTCCCTATATATCGAATCGGATTGTACCCCCTTATAGAATCTTGGCCTAGCTAAGCTTGACATAAGGCTTTACGCTCCTGCTACGGAAATGTATGTAAAACTTAATATTTTGAGACAGTCTCCACGCTGACTGTTTTTATACCGTGTGTCCCTGGGAAGACGGAACATAGGGATCTTACAATGGTAATTTTTTTAAATGATCCACGAGTGCTTTGAATTTCTATTTGGTGGAAGCGTCGACGTCGTTATGTCAGCTGTTTAACGCGCTTGCTAAGGCTGAGGTTACATTAAATGCGTATGCGTGCGATTTTATAGTCGTACGCGGACGTACGACCACTGCAACGAAAACAAACCTATTCATTTCAATATGTATGGTTACATTGTACGCGATTGAGAGTGACGCGCGCACACGTGAACGTACGTGTATCAACTCGAAACAAACTGGTTTGTTTTTACCGCGCTAAACTTGCGATATTAGGTACTGAAAAACAAAAGTAAACAGATATTTCAAGCTAATTATTAAATATTTTAACAAAAATGGATGTTGAAAAACTTATTTTGTGTATTGAATCAAAAAGTCCCTTGTGGGACCAAAAATGTAAAGAGTATCACAATATTGTCTTTTTTGGTCTAGAAT
This sequence comes from Hemicrepidius hirtus, assembly GCA_963082805.1. Classification (NCBI taxonomy): domain Eukaryota; kingdom Metazoa; phylum Arthropoda; class Insecta; order Coleoptera; family Elateridae; genus Hemicrepidius; species Hemicrepidius hirtus. The sequence continues at coordinate 10,774,579 of OY720165.1, forward strand.
CATGTATTTTAAGACATTCTTCTCGAATAAATATACATTTAATATTTCTTGGTTCAGCATAATTGCACTGTCCACAACTGCGGCTGTCGCGTCGTCCTACGATGAACGGAAACAATGTAACCAGAAGTTGAACGACAAAAAGACGTGCGTGCGCGTACGACTAAAAAATCGCACGCATACGCATTTAATGTAACCTCAGCCTTATACAGATGTAATACGCGCGCGCGTTATACCAACAAACGATTGAACAATTATTTACAATACCTACGAATTGACAGCCGCGCTCTTGAAAATCAGTTAGAAATAAAATTATTAATTATTTGCTCAAATTGGTTCATGTAAATGTAGATAGTGTTTCAATTAAATTAAATGAGACTGGGTATCATTATAAAGGTAATAAATACAAAATAATTTGTTTGCAGTTGACGTTTGGCTCTAAGATCTTTTTCAGATTATGATGGATTAGGTGAACAATTAAGGCTTTTCGCAAGTTACGCATTATTAGAAACTGAAAATGAAATTACGAAAATTATACTAGTAGGTGCATAAAATAATGCTGTGGACCTGTGTTTAGAAAACCTTCCTTTGTGGTATGCAAGAATCCGGCTCCTTAAAAATCAAATACTTTTAATGTAACAATTATTTGATCACAATTGCCGTAGAAATAAAGATTTCATATTCGTACACACTAACTGATATTAATATTCGCTTTTTCTTTGATTTCATCTTAATACAGTCTTATGCAATTAGCATTGTAGCATGTTTCATCATAAAGCTGATTGTCGTATCAAATTCTTCGATTCATACATCAAGATCATCCTATTAAAGTAAATTTTCACATTTCACATGTAATTTAACTGGGATTATTGATTGTCAACTCTAAACTGTACTTCAACATGAAAACCTTTAATTATTGTCTTTGACATTTAAAACACAAACAAAAATTTTGATCTGGAGACGATCATACATGATCGGCATGGAAATCGTTAACGATCGGTGACATTCGTTTAATTGTTTCAAGGCGAATGCTTCAAAGCACTCGTGGATCATTTTAAAAAATTAGCATTATAAGATCCCTATGTTCCGTCTTCCCAGGGACACACGGTATACACGTTGTCCCTTGAAATTTTGAATACGGACATTTGAATGCATTACTTGGCGCTTAGTTACTACGCTCACTTTTTGAAAAGAAAAATTAACTTTACTCAAGTGTCATTTGAAGCTGTACAATTGACATGCATTTTGCAGTGACAACCATGGAAATCTATTATAATAATCGAGAAGAACAAAATCACAGTACCTACATTACTCGTATTCAAAATTTCAAGGGACAACGTGTATTTAAAAGTAATTCTCTGAAATTAATTAAATAAACTGAAACAATTTCACCTTTTCATTCAGTTATTTTCAAGTTAGTCGGGATAATGTTTAGACTAATTGTTAGGTATGTAGATTATCTAGTAAGCTACGTTGGTAAAATTTGTTTATTAGTTCTAATTATCAACTAATATGATAATAATTAAATTGAAAACATGCAATCCACCTTACGTTTGGTTCATGTTGAAAATAAATAAAATATCACTCGGCTAAGTACCAAGGGATTACAAGAGATTATTTTTAAATGTCTCAAGTATTAGCTAGCATATGCCTACTGAGCATTCTGTAAACTATTATCGGCTAAGTACCAAGCACGGAGTATGATTATGGTTAGGACAGTACACTTGAGCTCTCGATGTGTCGATATAACGCACGGTTGTGCGAGTGAAAGGTTGGAGACAGAGAAAGTGTAAGGAGGACGGGTCTCGCGCGCTTATGCATCTCAGTTACATAGGTACTCTTTACATATGGTTTGCAGTATTTCGCTCATTGGCGTAAGCAATAGGTACCTATAACCAGAGGCGGATTAACCAGCAAGCAAAAGAAGCTAGCGCTTCGAGCGCCAAAATTTGAGGGGCGCAAAATTTCCTGATTTTTTTAAAATTATTTAGTTTTAAATTAATTGATCATATTTCTTCAAAAACTAAAAATTTCAAAAAGGGTTGCATTTTAAAAAATCATCAGCTATCAGCTTCAGGCGCAATATACCCTTGATCCGCCTCTGCCTATAACTCCGTTTTTCTATTTGTCTTTTATGATATTATGTAGATATCTAATATTATATATTAATATTGACCTATACAATGGGTAAAAAATGTTTCGTTCCCAATTGCCGTTCTAGGTATGCATCATGCCCGGAAGAAGTTAGTTTATTTATACTTCCTCAGGATTCTGAGAAATTAAAGATATGGATAAAAAACATAGCTCGTGCCGACAAAATTTTAAGTCGAAACGACGGAGTTTGTGCTAAACATTTCGACCCTACATACATTATTACTGATCTAACAAATCTCAAAACAAGAGGATTCTTAGCCCATCTCTCCTTAGAAATGTACCATTAGATACCATTTATTAAAAAATGCAGAGAGTTGTTTCTTAAAACATCAAAATATATGTACGACGAGACAATTAATGAATGCATTGAACCGACAGATTTCAAATTTCCCTGTGAACAACATAAAATGTACATAATTTCCAGTGCGTTGCACTATTTTGTTTCAATGAGGATGAGGCAATACTTTGAAGGACAACACATGAAAAAAAAAATCAAAATTTAAAGAAACAATAAAATGTCCAAACTACAGAATAATAATTAAGTTCTTTGGTTCCTTTTAATAATAAATAATTATTCAAACCGTTCCTTCAAAATATTCTTAATTAGAATAGGCTATGATTTTATTATAAAGTTGGCGATACTCAGTTAGAGCAGATCATACAATTTTTTATGTAAAATGTGTAACAAGCTAACAACAGATGTTGACGGTTGTTATTCTTAAAAATCAACTGATTATAGCTTCTATTTGAAATTTAAATCTAATTAAATAAAAATGTATTATTATTTGAGAATTTCTTGAAGGCGCGTTATAATAAATCTTTGCTTACTGTAATAATAAATGAGTTAAAATCCACGTTTCTCATAGTGGGTTGGATAACTGTAACTGTAATAATATCTTCTATTTATATTTTTTTTTAAGTTAAAATTATGTATGGGATTGATTGTTACTTATAATGTTATAATTTTTGTAAAACTTACATTTCACAATCATGTATAAGCCAAAAACGAAGTGTATCTGTATGATCTGTATAAGGTTTGTTTTGGCAACAGTCACCAACGGTTTGACAACTATTAAATATTACGCATGCGCGGCTGGAAACTAATTGCAAGTGGTTTGCAAATTTATATTGCAAAAACGTCTATTCAGTTGAAGCTAGGAATATAAGATTAAGTAGGTCATGAAAACCACCTAAAAAAAAATTGCTACAATTTATTACTAACTTTAATATAGTTTCAATCACATATAACTTACTTCTTGTTATTGTAAACTTAGTTGGTTGAATTTTTGGTTTGAATTTGGTTGAATTACAATCATAGATTAGATACTAGAATTAAATTAAATAGTTTTACAAAACATAAACACAGACAAGTCAACAACAACAAGAAATTTGACAACTGATACATGATACACAGCACAATACACCGTACTTAACAGAACGCGCGTGCGTCGGACTAATGGTTTGTAAATAAATCTCAAACTGTTTGGATCGTCCGCAAACTGTTTGATGTCAGTTTGCAAACCTGCAAGAACAGAAAATTGTCAGTCACAGTTTGAGATTTGTTCTGTCGAAACGCAAATATCGTAACGCGCACACTCCTCATGATTGGAAACCGTTGGTGTCTGTTGCCAAAACAAACCTATAGCAAACGCTATACTTCACGGTCGCATGATCGGCCCCCTTATGGGTTCTTTCTCGCGGTCGACTCTCTCGCACAAGAGTGCTTTATATGAACCACCTTCGACCGTCCGCAGTATAGGCAGTGTGCACTCCTAACCATAATCATCCTCGGTGGTACCAAGGGATTACAAGAGATTATTTTTAAATGCCTCAAGTATTAGCTAGCATATACCTACTGAGCATTCTGTAAACTATTATTATTTCAACTTCTACCTACAGGAAAAGGTATGAAAGTATAAAATATTTCAACTTCGCGCAAAAAATTTCAAGAACTTTAATAACAAACCAGTTAATGTAATTAGTGAATCTAATAAAAACTTATCTTTAATAGCAAACAGAAAAAGCAGCATTTATCAAGAAGTAAAATTAAACATTTAATTATTGTTTTATTCTTAAACTAAAAGAAAGGCATCATACGAAAACATGTTTTCAAATAGTACCTATATGTATTCATTTAAAAAAATATATTATAAATCTTCTTGACATTTTATTTCTCGTATCGGCATATTTATTTAAATTTAAATGTGGGAAAGAAATGGCTATATATTGTTGATGTCGTAGTGAACTAAAGCGCTAAGCAGATATGGAAAATCTTAAATTTTACGGACTATACCAACGGGCACACTTGGGTTATTAAAGCGGTTGCCTAATCCCATGCCCGAACTGCGCTCAGTTAAAAGATACTTTGCTAATTGACTAGAACTTAATATTTTGGTATTTACAGATGATGCTTACTTTAATAATTGAAATAATTTATTTCTCGTATCGGCATATTTCTAGCTTGCCGAGAATCAATAATTTCTGGCAATAACACAAACAGATAGAATTTAATTAATCTTTCTTGCATGTTTTTAAGCTAGAAATTACGATCATATTTAATTTTTTCAATATGTAAGTTTTTAGTTGTACGAGTATATATGTTATAGACAACACACGAAGTACTTAAGACAAATCGCGTTTTGTCTAGACAAAACCAAAAATGTCTACTCTTAGTAGACAAAGTCCGAAAATGAAACATTACATCACTTCGTGTTTTGTCCAGACAAAGCTCGAAATAATAAAAATATGGATGCAGTTCGCCTATTGTTTAAACGTCTTTAGACATTTCGCATACTGGTTGGACAAAACGCGAATTGTTTAACATTTCGTGTTTTGTCCATAACATATACACTACGAAATCAATACTTCTTTCGTGCCACACGCATTTGTCCCTGAACCTGACATATAATTGTGATTTGTTTATAATTTAATTACAACACCATTGTCTGTATTCACTTTTTCACAATAATTAATAAGTTTCTGTTCTACGGATTGTTCTATTCCATGTTGCCTTGTCGAAAATCGACACTTAATTTCAAGAATGGAATCATCACCTACAAATCCGTCAGGCGACGACGCACCGATGAAAGGATATTCTTTAACGATAAAAATCCAGAATCACTAACATATAAATTTGTTGTTCTGATAAATGCCTACCGTGCTTCAACTTTGTTTCTAATTCCATGCTTTAAGGATTTTGATTTTATAGGTAGTTTGTTTAACATATTTTTCAGTAAAGTTTTGTTATAGGTATTTTGGCGCATTTGGCAAACAAATCCAAAATTACTAGCCGTTATTCTATTGCATTGCCAAGCTGAATTTGAATTTTGGGCTATAGTATTGTTTTTTTTTAAATTTCATTACACCAGTTCAGCATACTACTGCTATTCATGATTATGTTCTAATACAATATTTACATTATAACTAAAATTATTTATATTGACAGTGCCTAGAGGAAATAAGCATTAATAATTCACTATTCACCATCTTCTGAAGACATATAAAGATCTTGAGGTAGTTTAAGCTTGAGTCTGTGATGTATATTTCTCTGGCCGATATTATACTGTAGAGCACTAGGACATTGCATAATGTTCTTATTAAACTTTTTGGTGACTTTTTCAAAGAATTCTACAATCGTTGGTATCTTTAGGTCTTGTGAAGTTGGCTATAGTATATTGTTAAATACTTCATCTTGATTAATACTAGACAATTCCATTACAAATTTATTTTTATGCATAGCAAGTTCGTATTCATTTTTATTAGTCATGCAGTCCAACACAGCACCATAATCACCATCTTTATTAAAAACAGCTCTTTTTTTAAATTTTATTAATTATTTTTCTTATTTTTTTCTGAAAACTCCTTTGTAAATTTCCCTATTACACTCGGCGAGTTTTGGTCCTTTGCAAAATATTTGTTCTAATCGTTTTCTTTACAGTTTTCGTGATCTTCAAAAATATATCGAAATCCATTGGTTATATCTGGTTTTAAATTTGCAATTTTTGTTGCTAGGGAAACATTTTCTTGTTTTCTCTGTTTCACAGCACCTACAATGGCAATTCTGAATCTAAGTATGTTGCTCCCAATAAACGATTTAATAGTTATATCTACTTTAGGTCGTCTAGTATAGCTATTTTCCTAACAAGTGCAGAAAAATAGGTTTCTGCACGTGTTAGGAACAATAGTTTTTCTACTAGCGTGCGGAAAAACGCATTTTCCGCACATGTTGTAGTGCGGAAAAATCTTTGCCGCACGGTGCGGAAAAGTGGATTTTCCGCACTAAAACATGTGCGGAAAATGCGTTTTTCCGCACGCTAGTAGAAAAAATTCTTTTAATTTTTGACAATTTTTTTCAGTAAATGGTATCTACATCGATTTTTTGAATGTGGTTGTTTGGTCCGTATGGTTTGCTTTCTTGTATCGTTTTGTACACGCTACTGTCGCCGTTCGCTATCAGATACTTGTACCTTAAATACCTCTTTAGAGAATGTTTACAACCATCTAGAATAATAGCAGGTTCCATGGATGTAGATGTGCCTGTCTAATTTTGTTTCTTTGTTGGTACACTTATATTTTTCGCAAAAACTACAATATTTGTTTTTTACATTAATATATTAGTATATAATTAGTTATAATTAGTTCTGTACGATCTCTTTGCCCAGGCTCCATCGACGATAACAGTAGTAAAAGGAATGCCATCTGCATCCGCATCTCCAGCTTCCACTGCTAATCGCGATTCTTCAACACCTGCCGCTAACATTTCATCCCAGTTAACTTCGTGTATTGTTTCTTCTACTGCACGTTGGCACTTCAGATATTTATTCGATGACATTGCTGGTATATTGAGCGAAGAAAAAAGTTCGCTCTGTTGACTGTGGCCAATAGGTAGGTACCTATTGAAACTGCACCACGTACAGTAGATTTATTTATATCCTTGGCGGCTTCACCTTCTGTACTAATACTTTCGTTTTTGTTACACATATCACATACAAAACTTAGTGTACTTTCCAGGTCTTTTCTTTTTTCAGGAACCAAGTTCATATTAAAAAAACTACAGCCAAATCCTTTGTGATTCAGCGATTTCAGAGCTTGTAAAAATGGAATCAAATCAACAACGCGACGCCCACTAATAATTTCGGGTTGTTCAATACTATTAGCTATACCGTCAAAGCTATTAGCATATTAGCCTATGCTATTAGCTTCCATTTCTACGTATAGATCGGGTAGTTCTTCTGAACGTTCCAAGATAGCGTTCATTAGTTGTAAATCTGGATCAACAGTATCCCTAAAACATTATTAATTTATTATTAACTATTATGAATATTTAAATATTATGTAATTAGGTTATCCAATGTAACCCACGTAGAGATAGTATATCTTTAATTGTTACCTTTGTAATCTGTAGCGGCTGATCACTTTTAAAAACTGTTTTCGGCTATTTCTTCGAACTGAGCAGTTTAAATTTCTTTATCCACGACAACTAAATTATACATCGATTATTTATGTGTTTTGTTAAACATAAGACTACCCATAATAAATTGCCGTGAATTATTGGAGTGAATAATGGCCCATTATTCACTCTTATGTCAAAATCACAAATGTCAAAATACAAAACAATACAACATAACTGAACATAACCCAACTTTGTTTCGCGGCCCTGAGATTTGTCATGATTGTCCTTGCTGTAACTTGTTTGCCGTTTGCGATTTTAATACAAAATACGTGCAAAAGCAAAATCTCGCGCACAGTAGGTATTAATTTTTTGACGTTTCTCGAATAACATCAAAAACAATTGCTGCCTTTGATATAGGTAGGTACAATGTCATGGCTGATTAGATGAAGTTTTAAAAAAAATGTTTCTGGTAATAATAAATTTTTACAAAAATTGTTGTTATTTAGTAATAGTCGTGGACAAAGTATAGTATTTAACTCGCATGTTATTGGCTATTATTCACACCGTCGTGAATAATAGCCATCCTAACATGCTCGTTGAATAATATACTATTTGGTATGTAAGCCCATTTTTGAATTAACACGAATATTCAAAGGTTTTAACGAAGTTAAAACGTACTTAATCTATTTTTATATATGAATATTAAATTACACTATACTATACTGTCTTATATTATAATACCGTATAGTACTAATTAAAAAAACTTGCTAACAACTTTGCAAATGAACAACTCGAGCATCAACTTGCAAATAAACTATAATATTTTCCTTCTAAACATCTAAACCACTAAAGAGTTATGTAGACGGTCAGATAAGCTGTGGTTCTTGAGTCATTTTAAAAACTCTTTAGAAAATCTTCTAAATAGGATTAAAGTAAGTTAATACATTGTTCGCTGCAGGTGCTAGGGTTAAATATCTACTATTTCTGTATAGGCAACTTTAAATACAGAAAACGGAAATTTATTTTAAGGAACGTAAAGCCTTCGCTCCAGAATAGCATGATCAAAAAACGGTTTTTAGGGTCAATTAGAGTATTTTTTCTCTACACTGCTATAGAGGCCAAAATTAAATTTTTTTAAAAATGTGAATGTTATCGTGGTTTTAAATAAAATTATTAAAAGTTTCTAAAACCTCCCCTTAAAGTAACTGTTAGAGGGATTTTTTTTATATGCTCGGTAGTGACAAACTTCGTTCCTTTTATTATTCGTTTTTTGGCAATTATTGGTGTTGAAAAGCGTGAAATTTTAAATTTGTTTATATGAATTTGGTATCAAAAATATTATTTTTGTGCCTCCAGTCGGTATCACTGGGTTTCTGCATCGCGAAATCTGCCAGAAACAAAGGTTTCTTCGGCATAGGCCGGCAAAAAGTAGGAATAGCACTGTTCGCCAGCCAGAAAACTGTGGCGCATGTGCGAAATGTATTGCTGGTTTCGTACAAAGATATCGGCTGATTCATTGCGTTTAACGGAGTTTAACCATTTTTAACTGTTAATAATTATATACGCTGGTTAACGGAATATGGATGTAAATAAAGATGGGACAGTGTTACTCCGCATGTTCCGTTTGTAGGTAGTTGTACGAACTATTTGATTAGCGCGCTGCTTGCGATATGCGACGAATGCGCATAAACACTAGCGAACAGTACTATTGAAGGTTATTGGTTGGCAGCATCGGTTCAATCTGTCAAAGTCAAATTTGTGCATCGCGGTCGGAGACGATCAAACAAATAAATTAGCAAAATTTTACAAATACGATTACCTATTTGAGCCACTGTGGTGATTTGAATATAATCTTTAATATGCGCCGGTATATCCATTATTAAATCAAAGATAATGAAATTTATAAATAAACGTCAATGGAAATTGTAAGAAAATAAATGAATTAAGTTTAATGAATACCAGGAAACAAGGAATCTTGATTTTAAAATCATAAAAAAAATTCCTAATACTAAATTTTAAATGTAAATTTAATTTATTTAAACAAACATCGGCACAAAAAATCTTGTGTATTACACGTCCAGAAACAGTTTTGTTAGTGCTCCTGCTTGCAACTTTACTCGCACTCGCAAATGTGCTGTTTCTGGTCTTGTGATACAAATAATTATTTTTTGTATTACCTATTCTACAAATGTCAAATTTATTTTTTGTCAAATTCATGGCCTACGGTGTTATTTGTTTACTACCAAGACGTCACATAAATAATTGTAAAGTAGTGTCACAGTATATAGGCATGTCGCCCGCATATAAACTGATCTTAAAATGGAAGCCGCCAGTTTCAACGACTTAAAAAAATTTAAGTGCCAACGGTGCAATCTTAAGCTAGAAACTGAAAAGCATTAGGAGGTTTAGTTAACACCTAATATAATATCCAACACCACCCACATATAAATATCTCAGTTTTTCAAATAAGAGAGATATTTAGGATATTCTGTTTGAAGTAACTCACCCTGTGTGGGTGTGTGTGCGTGTGTGTCCACACTATCAAAATAGTTATAGTGTGATTGCTATACTTTTTACCTGCTGCATAGAAGAATGTTGCCTTTTCATATATGGTCGCGTATAGGTCACGACTTTTTCTTTAGGGTAATTAGTATGGTCTGTCCAAGACTTGGAACGATGTGATCCGCCAACAGAAGGGCCTTTAAGCACTTGGGGTGCCTCTGCGGCAGCTGGGACAGGCCACGATGGAAACTTTTCATGTCCAGGACCATACTTGATAGACTTAAGACTGGAAGAATCCCGAACTGGTGGTGCAGGTGGTGGGGACTCAGCATCTCTGGTGGGCGCCGTGATGACAGGTGCAAAATTTAACCCTGACTGGTTGTGCAAATATGAATATATGGATGGCGTGTGGTTTTTGCTTTCACGAGTTGTTTGTGGATTCGGCGTAGAACGTGAAGGCATCATTGTTTGAGAAGGTGTGATGGCCGGATAATGCGGCTCGGGATAGGCTTCGCCGCCATTAGTGTGACCTCTGTAATAAAATCATATTGATTACTGATAGTCGTGCTGGAGATTCATTAGGAAAATTGAAAATTACTTCCAACATGTTAAAATTTTCAGTTGATTGTATAAATTTAATAATATGGCTTTTATTTGTTAAATGAAATGATGGAACTGTAACAAATGGATATAACATTGAATTACTATGCTAAACAAATTATTATTTCTCATAAATGCCAATTTAAGGATTGCCAAGGCCTAAAAATTTGAAACTCCCACAACCGCATTCATCAATTAATTTTCTTGCTAACAAATTAACCTTTTATTTCTTGAAGGTTTGAATAATTATCGAATCTTCTACTGAACCCAATATTTATTTCTTAATATTTGTTAAATTAATATTCATTATATTCTTAGGAAAATTAACTCAATCCAGTCCAATCTACAGTGCTAAAATGAATACTTAAATAATATTAAATCTGCTATCTGCTATATAACTATTTTCCAATACCTATATACAGGGTGTATATCTGGTCTAGTGCAATAGGAATTTCAATTGAAAAATATTACAGTCTACACTATTAAAAAGCTTTTTGCAAATACGGAAACACTGAATCCAGATGTTCTATTGGTTTGAATTATATTTTTTCAAAAGAAAAAATGAGCGTCTGAATTTGAAAATCGTGCTCTTCCTGTAGTTGTCGAACTGTCAGTTATGATGGGCGGGCTTTTATGTTTAGTTATAATTTTATAAACTATAAAGAAATGTATATATAAAACCTCGTTGATAAAGATGCGATTTTATCGGTTTCATTGGTTAAATTTGAATTTGCCGCTAAATTCTACCAATGAAAACAAAATGAAAAATCCAAAACCAAAATAGCGCCTGTATGTATAATGTAAAGTACGTACACGAGCTTATTCTTTTAATGTCATCAGTTGAAGACACCAATGCAAAAACCGGCTATCTCTACTTATAATAATTTTAGAGAGGAGCAAAAAAACGTTTAATTTGCATATGTGATCTAAAATGTTTAAAAGTTTGACTACATTCTGAAATCTATTTGAAAATGTTTTGTGCCTGCCTATAACACAAAAACCGGGTATCTCCACTACCCTTGCAGAGGATGGGGTAAAAATGGTCAAACATTTTTATTAAAATGCTTATTATACCACATGAACCACGTTAGTAAATAATCACGCATCCCTATCAAGAATACAGTTACATTTTTCAGATTTTAGTTGCTCGTTGTTGTGCAGCTAGAACATTACGAAGAGGACCATAATAATTGTCTTTTCTCTATTAAAGTACTCGTACATATTCATAGTAAGTTTTAGGCATTGTTTGTTTAAACATTTACCGGCATCGTAATCAAAATAATTAAACACTAAACAATATCTGAAAATATCACATACAGTTGCTTAAGAACACTGTTGATCGGTCGCAATAACAGCCTACGTTTGGGTATCTATCTCTTCTTAACACAACGGTTGTTATGACAAGTAATTTAAACGGACAGTGTAATTCTTAATTCAAGCAACAAAGTAGAGGTTTCTAACAATAGACGTACGTTTTTGTTAAAATTTAAATGTGGGAAAGAAATAGCTATATATTGTTGATGTCGTAATGGCCTTAAGCGCTAACCCGAAAACCGAACGATTTTCAAATTCGTCTTAGGCCTGGCCTTTCCACCTCCTATTAAACTACGTACTAGCTATTTGGATATCAACCTCAAAATACCTTTATTAAACGCATTTCTAAGGGCGTCGTCGTTTGGACAAACCGGGCCTAATTAAATATCAAATACTTTAAATAGTTATTGGCTGTTCTCTCTGAATGGAAGAACATCCTTTGAAATGCGCCTAACAAAGGTTCCTAAAAATAAATATACAAATAATTTTGCATTGAAATCTTTACGGTGCGTGAACCAATTCTACACTCTGTATATGCAATTATTAATTAGTTTTTGACATAGTAGGTACCTACTACTTAGGCATCTGCATTCCATACTAATAAATATCTCTAAAATTTAGATCAGTACGTTCAGCGTTGGTAAACACAATTGAAATTAAAAGTACAGTAGTATTGGGGTGGAAAGTGAAATATTGCATTTGATGCAAGTATAAAATTCCTAATGGTAATCAACGGAAAACCGGCATATATCAGGAACATACCTGCGAGCTGGTCGAGCGATCTTGGACTCCAATCAACCCACGATCGGATCGTCCAACTTCAAAAAACCGGAAAGATAAATCACAAATGAATGAGCGCGACCATTTGTGTAATACAATAACACATAAACAGTCGTTAGGTTCTTTCTGGAACGGCAATTAGATGAGACCGTGAAAAGGTCAATATAACTCGCGATTTCCGTAACGAAGAACCGCATTGTCTTAATTATGTAGGTCTCAGAAAGTCACGGGAATATTTCATAAAGAAAATCCCATTATTAGAATAGTAAGTTAATGCAACGAGACTTTTGGTAACAACACCAGCAAAATAAGTTACTTTTACCAGAGTAAGATAACTTAATTTAGTCAAAAGGACGTAATTTCAACTTCTACTTTTAACCTACAGGGCATATTTGCCAATTAGTAATTTTCTTAGTAGTATTTACGTAATTTTTCCATGAAAAACGACTGTAAAGTTTAAGGGACTTTGAGGAAATTCTATAAGAAAATATTACGTCATAATTCCTTGAAATATAACCAAAAAGTTGAAGAGACTTTGAGGTTTGTCAGTAAGGAATTAATACGTAACTGTGACCTAAATACTGACTTCATGGTCAAAGGTTTCGACTTAGTAATAGAATAAGGAAAATGTACTCGATTTTGACGTAAAAATGTTCCAAATTTTGCCCTAACTTTGAAGTCAAATATAAGTCAATAGATAACTTATTAAACAAAGTATTTCCTATTTGAGGTATATTTGACGTAAGATTAACTTAAATGATTACCAATTGCACTTTTTAGACTTAATAGTCATAATGCCTAAGAAGTACGACTTTAAAGTTAATTTACCTAACTAATAACATTTAGTAAATTCCCGTTTAGTTTAAATTACGTATTTATGACTACAAAGGTTTATACCGTTGATGATGGTCTATGCTTTGCATTTGGGCGTGTATGTTGTCAGTTGGTTTTATCAGTGATCGTATTCCAAAAGTGTGTTAGTGTGAACAATTATTATTATGGAAGGCCGTAAAAAAAAACATTAGTAAATAGTAAATTTAAACCATATCGACTGACTACCGATTATTACCGTAAAATAAAACATAATAAGGATCCAAACCAGACCTCTACAATACAAGTAGTAATACTGTTAAAACTGTGAAATCTTTACTATCAGCAGCAACTGTAGCAAACATTGCACAGTCGACTATAAACTGAAAACAATGTGGAATACATGTACATAACCTCACTTCAGAAATAGTCGAATCACGTCGAATATGCCTATTTAGCACGGAGTATGCTGTTTAGTGATAAATGCCCAATTAAGGTCTTAATATCTTCTATGTCAAAATATTTTGTGGGAGTCTAGCGACTTCTAGGTAAATATTACCTAAATAGGTATTGCTGGACATTTAAGTCTTCTATTTAAGTTATTTTGACTTTATCAATGGGAAAACTGTTCATTAGGTCGAAATTTTAAGGAAACTAAACTTTTAGGTCAAAGGAGTTTATATCCGTCATATTTCTTGTAGAGCATCTTGTAGAACGAAATCTAGTTATAAAGAAAAATATTAATTATTGTAGTCAAACCATATCTAATTTCTCCAAATAAGCAGGTGGCGGCGGGTTCTGAAAAATAGAGAATTCCCAGGCCTATTCAAGGGTCGAGACTCGAGACGCTATAAATTAGAATAGTTGACGTTTTATGATTTTTATGAAATAGTTTGTTAGTTTTGTGGAAAATGTAATTAACCCGGAGTGGCATTCGATTGTTGGCTTCGCTATGATACACATGTATTTACTTGAATAGAAATATTGTAAAATTGTGAAGAGGCATTTTGATTATTATTGAGTTTAATTGAGATTTATACGAAGTACGTTGGTGGTTTCCGCGTATTTCTTACAGTCAGAAGTGGGATTACCAAGTAAAGTGTTAGTGAAATACACGAATTGAACAATAATTAATTGTGATTCAGTGAGTGGTATTGGTAGCAACCATGAGTGTGCGGTCGCGACGAAAGCGGATTGGGCAAGCGAGGGCTGAAGAAGTAGATGAACCTTCTGTGCTACGTTCACGGATATCCGATGCATCTTCCGAACCAGAAGGAAACGAGATTCGTTTGGCTGGCGGAAGAGACACTGGTACCCCTACCACGAGTGAAACGGAGTTGCAAAGTATGTTGTCTGATGCTAGAGCGGAGATAAATGCATTAAGAAGTCAAATAGTAAGTACTAATACTGCTAATTCTAATCATGGGCTAATTGAAAACAGATACACGAATTGGGCTGTTTTTAAAGATGACCGCTTGATACCTGAATTCGATCCTTCTAATTTAACGCACAGTGTTAATGATTGGTTAAGTAAGGTGAATGATTGCGCTGAAATGTATCATTGGGATGAAGTTACCAAAATGTATGTAGCATTAGGTAAATTGCGAGGCAATGCTCGAATTTGGTATGAAAGCTTAAAAACAACCAAATTTTCGTGGTTGCAATGGGAAACAATGCTGCGGGACATGTTCCCTAGCAAAATAACTTTCGGTAAAATATTTTACGAGGCTGCTACTTATCAGGCTAACGGCGGACAAGATTTAAATGATTACTGTTTTCATAAATTGGCAAAAATTAATAAATTAAAATTAAATCTCTCACAAGAACAAATTGTTGATTGTATTATTGAAGGAATAAAAGATCCTCAAACCAAATTAACTATAAGAGCAGCTCGATGTTCTACTTTTGTAGAATTATCGGATTATGTTACGAATATCCCGACCAATAGTACCAAAACATTTAGTAAACCTAGTGTGAAATCAATAGTTACTTTAGGTAACGAGCGCAGAAATATTGTCTGTTTTAAGTGTAATGAAACGGGTCATAGACGTTATCAATGTCCCCTAGAAAACTGAAAACAATAAAAGGGGCACGGTTTGTCATAAGTTAGTTTTATGGTTAGTTTAGTCATAAGACGGACGATTGTAGATAAAAAGGGTTTATGCAGAAAGGAGCTAAAAATAAATATATTAAATATGTGGGGAGAAAATTGGAAAATAAATATCATAAGAGTGCAAGAATTAGGAAACAGGCTGTTAATTGTATCATTGATATGGGCAGTGAATCTACTTTAATGAAATACTCGATTGCGAAAGAATTAAATTTGGAGATAAGTGAACTTAAAGAACCACTGTATTTATGCGGTTTTAATGGGTCGCAGGTGGTGGCTAAATATAAGGGTTTAGAAATAATTCACATAGGAGAAGTAAGTGTACAAACGGAGATTTTAATAATAGAAGGTGGCAAATTTGTTTGGGAGTAGACAAAACTCTAGCAAAAATTAAAGAAAATTACTATTTCCCTAAAATGCGTCAATTTGTTACAAAATATGTAAAGTCCTGTTTAAATTGCCTTTATTATAAAGTTCCATTCGAAAAAAAAAAACCGAGACAACTTCATCCCATTGAAAAAATAGCGGTGCCATTTCACACCTTACATTTAGATCATGTCGGTCCATTTGTTCAAAGTAAACGACAAAATACCCAGATACTCGTCATAGTGGACGGGTTTACGAAATTTAGCATTATCGAAGCAGTTAAAAATACTAAGACAAGATATGTTATCAAAGCTCTGAATCAGATAAAAGACATCTTCGGGGTACCAGTGCGAATTATCACAGACAGAGGGACGGCTTTCACGTCCCATAAGTTACAATCCTTTTGTCCGACACATGGAATTAAATATGTTCTGAACGCGGTTGCTACCCCACGTGCCAACGGTCAATGTGAACGATATAACCGTACCATATTGAGTTCATTGGCTGCACTGAATGGTGGTATGGAAGATGAATTCTGGGATCAGCATGTAAAAACAGTGCAGAAAGGGTTGAATACAACTGTCAATAGGGCAATTGGTATGACACCATCAGAGTTACTTTTTGGTACAAGACCTCGTTCTGTTCCGGAGAGCATTCTCTTGAACGATCTCCAAGCAGATATGGGTCGGTTAGATCTGTTGGAGGTTGGAGGTGCGAAGAAAGGTAAAGGTGTACCTTCAGTGCCGGTGGCATGTACAGCACAACTTATCTGTCATAAGGTGTTGGCTCATGTTAAGCACTTACGACGAAACACTCAAAGGTAAAGGTGTACCTACAGTGCCGGTGGCATGTACAGCACAACTTATCTGTCATAAGGTGTTGGCTCATGTTAAGCACTTACGACGAAATACTCAAAGGTAAAGGTGTACCTACAGTGCCGGTGGCATGTACAGCACAACTTATCTGTCATAAGGTGTTGGCTCATGTTAAGCACTTACGACGAAATACTCAAAGGTAAAGGTGTACCTACAGTGCCGGTGGCATGTACAGCACAACTTATCTGTCATAAGGTGTTGGCTCATGTTAAGCACTTACGACGAAACACTCAAAGGTAAAGGTGTACCTACAGTGCCGGTGGCATGTACAGCACAACTTATCTGTCATAAGGTGTTGGCTCATGTTAAGCACTTACGACGAAATACTCAAAGGTAAAGGTGTACCTACAGTGCCGGTGGCATGTACAGCACAACTTATCTGTCATAAGGTGTTGGCTCATGTTAAGCACTTACGACGAAACACTCAAAGGTAAAGGTGTACCTACAGTGCCGGTGGCATGTACAGCACAACTTATCTGTCATAAGGTGTTGGCTCATGTTAAGCACTTACGACGAAATACTCAAAGGTAAAGGTGTACCTACAGTGCCGGTGGCATGTACAGCACAACTTATCTGTCATAAGATGTTGGCTCATGTTAAGCACTTACGACGAAACACTCAAAGGTAAAGGTGTACCTACAGTGCCGGTGGCATGTACAGCACAACTTATCTGTCATAAGGTGTTGGCTCATGTTAAGCACTTACCACGAAACACACATATAGTTGATTGGTGGTATTTAGAAATGACAATGAGAATATACAAAGTTAATAGTCATACACAGAAGAGTGTTGATTTGAAAATAACCGATTGAGGACAATCTTTGGCAACAGGATGGCCGAATCTGTAGTCAAACCATATCTAATTTCTCCAAATAAGCAGGTGGCGGCGGGTTCTGAAAAATAGAGAATTCCCAGGCCTATTCAAGGGTCGAGACTCGAGACGCTATAAATTAGAATAGTTGACGTTTTATGATTTTTATGAAATAGTTTGTTAGTTTTGTGGAAAATGTAATTAACCCGGAGTGGCATTCGATTGTTGGCTTCGCTATGATACACATGTATTTACTTGAATAGAAATATTGTAAAATTGTGAAGAGGCATTTTGATTATTATTGAGTTTAATTGAGATTTATACGAAGTACGTTGGTGGTTTCCGCGTATTTCTTACATTATGTACCTGAAGAAAGAAAATAAAACCTTTTGTACGAGTATGAACGCAACTAAGGACTTATATAAAATGGTTTGGTAACTTTACACATAAAAATATTAAAAATATAAATAAAACAATAATTATTATTACTTATAAAATGCAAAATATTTAGGACGCATCAATTTTTTGGAAGTACTACAATACTCGTATTTACAGTAAATTTTGATTGGCAATTAAATTTGGTATACGGAACCTTTCAAATTCCATGCGTAAAGTTTCTAATATTACCAATATTGAACATTTAACTAGCCATACTGATGCAGATTTCAATTTGAACTAGCCCGTGTCTTGTTTCAATGTTTATTCTATAGCACTATTTCTTATTAGTAAATAATAATGGGAATAACTGACGATCGAGAAAGAAAACATGCGTTTCAACAAAGACAACTGATTTGGTGGAAACTACGAAACTACGACAGAAATGTGACGTAATATTTAGGTCTCAAATACCTATTTAGGGAAATATGTTCTCTGACCAACAGGGAATATTATTCCTTATATCCCTATTTACGACGTCGCAACGACGTCCTCTCATTCCCCACTTACGTATATTTTACGTAAATTTTAGGTCAATAAGGTTTATTTGAAATTGGTTAAGATACCTACTGGAAGGCCAAATTACGTAATTTTAACCAAAAATGCTACTTGGACCAACATAACGAGTGAGTAAAAAGTTTTCAAATTAGAGTGGCCTTTGAAATTTTGAATGCCCGAGATTAAACCATAACAAAAAATATCACTGTCAGATATGAGGTTAATTCCTGTTAGTTTCTATGAGCTAAGGCTAGCTTGTTACGAGTTCGGCAACTGAATGCCATAACTAGCGCTTTTTACTTTCCCATACCACCGCTGGTATAGGGGAAGTATTGATATCATGAAAATGTTCGAAATCGAGATTTTCGCGGAAATACGTGTTTTGGGCAAAAGTGGTCTAGAAAAAATGTCTGTGGGTGCGTGGGTATGTATGTAACGCCTCTAACGCAAAAACTAGTGAACAGATTTTGATGAAATTTGAAATAAAGGGGTATATCGAAAATTCATTGACAAAATAAGCTTTTCAAAAAAATCCGAAACCGGAAGCGGAAGTTAGACATGTTTTTTTGGTAGCATTTTTTTCAGAAGCGGAATTTTGAAAATCTGAGTAGGGAATATGAAAGAAGACCATAATTCAAGGAAATCAGTTTTTTGTCGGACTCTCTAACTTCAACATGGCGGCCGCTATGAATTTTTCAAAATTTCGACTTTAACGCCCTATAACTCAAAACCCAGTTATCTGATCAGGTTCCACAACAACTTGTTTGAAAGCCCTTTGGCTGCACTACACCAAGAAAAAAATTTATTTACTAAATCCAAAAACAGTCGCAACGGTGCTCTTCCAAAAATTTTGAAAGTTTTGAAAAATTATTACAAAAAAACCGGTCTAAGGATTTTGTTTAAATTTTCTTATGCAGCTTGGTATTAGCTAGATTTTTGTTTTTTGATGAACGCCAGAATTCCACTGTGGTACCCTCTACGAGATTTTGAAAATCGGAAATTGATGCTCCTATAGCGCCTTCATTAGTCAAAATATGAAAGAAGTTTAAATATAAAAGTTGTTCAGTATATAGATTTACATTTTTCTAAATTTATATCACGTATACAGGGTGTTTGGTTTTCATAGTACAATAAGCAACTTTGTTATTTTAAATGAAACGCCCTATATATTATTATATAATTGAATGCAAAATTTAATTGTCTATCGCATATAGGATGTTTTATATGGCTAAAATGTACGGTTAATGAGAAATTCGTGAAATTTGAATATTTAGGTTGGACTCTTGACAGAAACGGATCGTGCGTCGGTCGGTAGCGATCGTCCGGCTTCGCCAGTTGTAATTTCTAGCCTACTACAGAGTACAGATAGATGCGTATCTTGGTGTCTTTCTTTTGTTTATATCGACCCGTATAGTCTCGTTTTTGTCGCGAGGCATTCAAATGATTTCCAATGCTGCCTCGCGAACTACTGTTGAATAGCAAAAACAAAATGTTTATTTTTAGTATGGGAAAGTCCAGGGGAGGTTTGCACCTCCACTTTTTAGTGTTTATCTTGGCTCCCGTGCAAACTTGACAAACATTATTTCTGTTCCGTTTGTCACACAGAGGCTTCACAAAGAATAAATGAAACAAAATTTTAATACACCCAAGTATCTATTACAATATTTATCAAATGGTTAGCTTTAGTTATGTATATTAGATTTTGAATTTCTAACTACCTACTGCGACAATGCGTGAAGTTGCTGTTGCTGCAATTTTAAAACCTACAGAAATTATTTCAAAACAGTCTAAATATTTCCAACATCCAGTGTAATATATTTTAATCCATAGATAATTTATTGATAAACACATCGTACAAATATATTTCAGTGTTAATACTAATTACTCGATTTGAAAACTTTTTGCTCACTCGTTTTATAAAATATATACATGAGAGAATGTTGGCTGTAGAACGCTAAAAAACTTCTAATTTATCTGCGGCCAAAAACCTCAGATATGTCGATTTTATTTTTGGAATGCGTATATTACTTGTAGGTTTTCACCTCACCCCTTCTCGCCATATAACAACAGTCATTTTTTTAAAATAGGTACCTCCAGTTTTTTTCATGAATTTGGGTTCTTCGTTTAATTTTGCATTTATTATTTATACTTGCAATTTAATTTAATTATTGCATATGGCAATATGTACTTGTGTGGTATCAATTTAACAGTTACGGAGATATAGGCATTTCTAATTTGAAAAACTGAAAATGATAAATCGCATAAGCAGGATAATTTTTGCGGACTTATTTGAAACAAATGTATTGAAACAAAAGGCGGCTGTTTGTTGACAGTTCTAAAACAATTTTTTTATTAGTGTTATTCATTCTAACTGATCTAGTAGTAAATGTTTAAAAAATTGGGGAATAGTACCGCGGTTCAAAATGTACCAAATAAAATTTGTAATGTTTAAATACAACAATTAATACTGGTGAACTGTAGGTACATTTAGCTACACTGTACTAACCATAAACTAACTATTTCCACTGGGGTTAGGTGAGTGATGAGTTGACATGATGATTGATAACTTAACCCATTTACTATGGCTGTGACTATACCAGCGTATAATGTTTTATATTTCTGTTAGCTCATATAGGTATAATGCCATTAAAGCGAGCGCAAAGTTTTGAAAATATGTACTGACAAAATACTCTTACTCAGAAGTTCACTTAATTGGCTTGTGAAACGAAAAGATCTAAATATGGCATTTTGTACCCGTCAGATTATTTCTAATTGTTTCAACTATTTTTTGTTGCATAAAAATGATGAAGACAAATTCGCATAATATAATAAATATGAAATAATTTTTTCGTTAATAGGAAAAATTAACGTTTAAAAATTAATCACTTCGTCATATCTTCAAATTTTTGCTCACACACAACAAATTATTACAGACTTTATAAATTAAAGAAAAGTAGAGATCAATAAAAATTATATAAAATATACTATTCTTGTATATTTACGAACGATGATATAATTTGCGTCTATATTTCAATTTAGCTCGTTTATCTGTATAATACCTACTTTAAAGTTGTATGCATATTTCCTGTTAATTTTTTTGTAGGAGTCAAAATCATGTTCATAAATACTTAAAATGGCAAACATAAGCAATATATTATTATCATTTATGACAAGATGGCAACGGTATCTTACAAAAACAGGTGGACCTGTTGGAATTCATGTGGAGCCGGCTACCTAATGGAATAGGCTACCTTATTATTTAATTTTGCCAGCTTATAAGCATTAAGCGCTCAAATAATAACGGTTTTGCATAATACATATAAGATAACTCTGTATCATTCTATTTATGTTAAAATTTCCTATAAGTTGTTTTTTTAAAACCAGACACTTTGGTTAGACTGAGAATATTGCATTGTAGGTAGGTATTTGTTTTAATTATAGTGTTTGCTATTATGTTTGAGTGCATGGGGCAAACAATGATTATAATTAAACAAAATTTACTGCGAACGGATCTCTCTGTTTTTTATTATTATTAGCTAATTTATTTTATTTTTATTTTTTTATATAAATAATAAATATTAAATAAAATATCGATTTTAACGGGAAATAATAACTATTTATTCGCTTTATACATATTTCGGCATCAATGTGCCATTGTCAAAAGCAGTTATAAAATATTTAATAACAAATGCAAACAGATTTATATAGTATAACTCCTTGATTCTATTATTTTAACACTGCGTGAAGCAGCTGGCCCCAGTCAACCCGTCAGAGGTCAGTCGCTTATCAGTGTGTTTTAAAAAATTATTTATTCCAAAATCTTCAGCAAAGGAGAATCTAAGAGTTCAATTTGCTCATTCATTAAAGGTATGCTGTTTTTGTGTTTATAAAATTCAAAAGCTTCTAAAATGTTTAATTTATTTTTGTTATCAGAAAAGTGTAAAAATTTAATTGTATTATTAGATGTTAATGTGTGATTTTGTTCTAACAAATGTTTAGCAAAATTTGATTTATGTGCATGTTTATATTTGTAACAACGGATATGTTCTTTTTGCCTAATACTGAAATTTCTAATTGTTTGATCTATATATACTGAATCACAATGTGAACAATTTAATTTATAAATACCTGATTTTAGCAAATCATTAATTTTATGGAATAAATTAATAACTCTGATAAAACATTAAAATACGTTTCAATTCCATATTCTGGTAAAATTTCAGAAAAAATTGCTAAAATTATAAATAACACAAATAAAGATAAAGTCACTTTTAAAACAAATAAAAATATTCTATACTCTCTTTTCAATGCTAAAGACAAAATTAATGATTTGCTAAAATCAGGTATTTATAAATTAAATTGTTCACATTGTGATTCAGTATATATAGGTCAAACAATTAGAAATTTCAGTATTAGGCAAAAAGAACATATCCGTTGTTACAAATATAAACATGCACATAAATCAAATTTTGCTAAACATTTGTTAGAACAAAATCACACATTAACATCTAATAATACAATTAAATTTTTACACTTTTCTGATAACAAAAATAAATTAAATATTTTGGAAGCTTTTGAAATTTATAAATACACAAAAAACAACATACCTTTAATGAATGAGCAAATTGAACTCTTAGATTCTCCTTTACTGAAGATTTTGGAATAAATATCTTTTTAAAACACACTGATAAGCGACTGACCTCCGACGGGTTGACTGGGGCCAGCTGCTTCACGCAGTGTTAAAATAATAGAATCAAGGAGTTATACTATATAAATCTGTTTGCATTTGTTATTAAATATTTTATAAATGCTTTTGACAATGGCACATTGATGCCGAAATACGTATAAAGCGAATAAATAGTTATTATTTCCGTTAAAATCGATATTTTATTTAATATTTATTATTTATATAATCATGGATTTTAACAAAGTAACGCTTGAAAATGTCACTATTTTTATTTTTTGTTTTATTTTACTTGTTACACTCTGAATTTTGTAATTTTATTATTAACCACTTTTTTTGTAAATATTGTAATTACTAGTACTACTAATACTCTATACTTTTTACTAATATTTTTGTTTCTTCAATAAAGACTATTATTATTATAATAACGCTTCAGTAACGTTAGAAACTAACATTTATCGCGGTAGTATTCCCTGCTGTCTTTTATACACTCTATGTGAGTATGAACACTTAAGAATGCAAGTATGCGGTTAAAAAGTAAAATAGATAAACGTTGCTGCTTCTTATTGTACGACCCGATACTTTTTTCTAAATTCCCTTGCAGTATTAAATTTTGATGCCTCCGCCGATGCGCTGCCTTGTCTAGGAATATTTAGCAGACAAGAAAAAGTAGCAAAGGAATGCGGTTGTATTTGACCGCGACCGTAGCGGGTTCCACGTCCAACATACTGTTGGTTTCTGAGTTACTGCATTTTAACTCTATCGCCGATCGAGTATTTCTTTTGCGTTTGATAATTAATTTATCATTAGGTACGTTGTAACTGGTGAATAGAAACCACTTAGGAAGGCAGTATGACCGGGGGCAGGGAGGATAAAGTTTTGTGTTCGAAATTCAAATTTTAAGTAAAAACCACAGAATAAATTTTTTTTTCCAATCCCGATCACGTCATGGGTGTTTGTCTTTGATCTTAAATCAAAGCGATATTTGACAGTAGGCACTAGACATACTCACCTATTCTTACATATAATTTTAATTTTAATGAAAGGCGTTATGCAAAAATGATAACCGAACCGAAAAATTTTATAGAAGTGTAATTTAAATAATTAATAATTTGGGGAAAAATAAATACAATTGACACTGTTATACCGGATGGTTCTAAAACCTTAATAAATTGACATAATAGATAGTTCATTTAAAAGATTTTCTGCTTAATCATAGTATATTATGGATTATTCGATATATTATGTGAGATTTCCATTTCGCATGCGTTGCTATGACAAACCGTGTTGTAAAAATTTAAATTTTGCCGCACGATAATTTTTGACAACCAATGAACAAGTAATTATTTGCATTCCATGCTTGCTTTTATAGGGTATTTATTATTTTTAACATGATGAGTTAGGGAGTGTAGGTAGTATCTAATTTTTTTTTAAATTAATTTTCTTTCAGTATTTCAGAACTAAAGCTATTCAAATGCAATTTTATGGACGACTATTATTTTATAGTATCGAGCAAATATTGTGCCGGTGCTACAGAGTGGGTAGATCCGCTTTTGAAAATAATATATGACGAAACAATGTTGGTAAGTGCATTATAATTATAAGAGATTAAAAAAAGAAAATTGTCGATATCTGTACATAAGCACTTAACAACCATATACAGTGAAGTCCATTTATTATGCAATATAGGCTGTTGCAAGTTAATTGGTGTACGCACTTTACCATTGGAATATAGGCAACCCATTATACAGTTAGCTATTTTTTTTTTATCTAACCATCTATGATCTAACCGAAATCAGCAACACATGAAAGTTTAACCTCAAAATAAAACATGTTCTTAGTTAAAAAAAGATTATTTAATATTGAAAATGAAACAAATAGGATCAACAGCAAGCAATTACGAGCATTATAACAAATGTTCGAAGTGCCCACTTTGCATTTCCAAACAGAAGGCTAAACGATTGTTAAATTCGAAATTAACAGGTATGTTTCGACATTCATTAATGCAGGGGCAAGAGTGCTTAGCAGTTTATAATGGGTTGCCTATATTCCAATGGTAAAGTGCTCACACCATTTAACTTGCAATATGCCTATATTGCATAATAAATGTACTTCACTGTATAACATTTTTGCACGATCGTAACCAGAGTTCAATAAAAAAAACAATTAGGGCAGGCTGTGAAATTGAATTATTTTAAATTGGTACTGAGCCACATCCACAGAATGCCATTTCTGACATGAAAATTTAAAACTGATCGCTCTTGTCTGTCTAAGTTTTTTATTTGATTATTAAATTATTAAAATATTATTATCAAATAAAATACTTAAAAACTTAGACAAGAGCGTTCAGTTTTAAATTTTCATGTCAGAAATGTTATTCTGTGGATGTGGCTACAGTACCAATTTAAAATAATTCAATTTGATAGCCTACCCTAGTTGGTTTTTTTATTGATCTCTCGTTATTTACAGAATTATTTAAGTATTTTTTTTTCAATTTAATTATGAAATTTAATTTGGCAACTGTCTCATTGCATTGTTTTACTTAAGCACTGATTAGGTTGCAAACTATCATATGTACAAAAATTAAAAGGTTGGCTATAATTAGTGTGTCGTTACTTGTTTCGAGTAAAACTCACCGTGACAGTTGTCAAGAGTAAAAAGTGGAGGTGCAAACCTCCCCTGGACTTTCCCATACTAAAAATAAACGTTTCATTTTTAGTATTCAGCAGTATAGTTCGCAAGGCAGAACCTGACAAGCATTTGAATGCCTAACGAGAAAAACTAGACTATACGGATTCGATATGAACAGAAGAAAGACATCCATCTATCTGTAGGTAGCGGCTAGATATTACAGCTGGCGAAGCCGGACGATCGCTACCCGACCGACGATTCGTTTCCGCCAGAGTCCAACATAATATTCAAAATTCACGAGTTTCTCATCAACCGTACATTTTAGCTATATGAAAACCTTATACGGTGTGATAGACAATTAAATTTTGCATTCAATTATCTAATAATATATAGGGTGTTTCATTTAAAATAACAAAGTTTCTTATTGTACTGTGGAAAGAAAACGCACTGTATACGTGATATACATTTAGGAGAATGCAGAATTATATACTGAATCAATTTTATATTTAAACTTCTTTCATATTTGTGACTAATAAAGGAGCTATTGGAGCATCAATTTCCGATTTTAAAAACCTCGTAGAGGGCGCCACAGTGGAATTCGGGCGTTCATCAAAAAATAAAAATGTAGCTAATACCGAAAATTTTCATGATATCAATACTTCCCATATACCAGTGGTGGTATGGGAAAGTAAAAAGTGGAGGTGCAAACCTCCCCTGGAATTTCCCATACTAAAAATAAACATTTCGTTTTTGGTATTCAACAGTAGGTAGTTCGCTTGGAAATCACTTGAATGCGTAGCGAGAAAAACGGGACTATACGGGTTCGATATGTACAGAAGAAAGACTCTACCTGTCTCTACCTGTAGTAACAACCGGTTTGAAATTACAGCTGGCTAAGCCAGACGGACGGACTATCGGCTTCTGCCAGAGTTCAGTCTAAATCCTTAAATTTACACAACGCAACGAAATCCTCATCAACAGTACATTTTAGCTATACACAATGTGAAATTAAATTTTGAATTCTAAATAGTAAACATTAAATATTAAATATAAAATATAAAATATAAAATATTACATATTAAATATTAAATATTAAATATTAAATATTAAATACTAAATACTAAATATTAAATATTAAATATTAAATATTAAATATTAAATATTAAATATTAAATATTAAATATTAAATATTAAATATTAAATATTAAATATTAAATATTAAATATTAAATATTAAATATTAAAAATTATTTTTTTATATTGATCGATTCTAATTTAGAAAATATAGATTTTTAATGGCATTTTCGATCTATTTGAAAAATTAAATTTAAAAATGTATCCTCAATTGGGATTCGAACCCAAGACCTTTGGTTTTCTAGACCAACGCTCTAACCAACTGAGCTATTTCGGACGGTTAGAAACGTCCACAAGGATCAAGTATTCAAATCCCCTTTGATGATACATTCTTTAAACTTTAATATGTTAATTGCTTTTAACGTCGAAACACTACAGACATATGATGAACTACCTTTCAAGTCGGCCTGACTCTTCAAGGAAATATTCAATCTGCAGAAACCCATTTTTCAGCCAAGGGTTAATATTAATAATTATTTTTTTATATTGATCGATTCTAATTTAGAAAATATAGATTTTTAATGGCATTTTCGATCTATTTGAAAAATTAAATTTAAAAATGTATCCTCAATTGGGATTCGAACCCAAGACCTTTGGTTTTCTAGACCAACGCTCTAACCAACTGAGCTATTTCGGACGGTTAGAAACGTCCACAAGGATCAAGTATTCAAATCCCCTTTGATGATACATTCTTTAAACTTTAATATGTTAATTGCTTTTAACGTCGAAACACTACAGACATATGATGAACTACCTTTCAAGTCGGCCTGACTCTTCAAGGAAATATTCAATCTGCAGAAACCCATTTTTCAGCCAAGGGTTAATATTAATAATTATTTTTTTATATTGATCGATTCATCAACATATTAAAGTTTAAAGAATGTATCATCAAAGGGGATTTGAATACTTGATCCTTGTGGACGTTTCTAACCGTCCGAAATAGCTCAGTTGGTTAGAGCGTTGGTCTAGAAAACCAAAGGTCTTGGGTTCGAATCCCAATTGAGGATACATTTTTAAATTTAATTTTTCAAATAGATCGAAAATGCCATTAAAAATCTATATTTTTTAAATATTAAATATTAAATATTAAATATTAAATATTAAATATTAAATATTAAATATTAAATATTAAATATTAAATATTAAATATTAAATATTAAATATTAAATATTAAAATTAAATATTAAATAAATATTAAATATTAAATATTAAATATTAAATATTAAATATTAAATAGTAAATAGTAAATAGTAAATAGTAAATAGTAAATAGTAAATAGTAAATAGTAAATAGTAAATAGTAAATAGTAAATAGTAAATAGTAAATAGTAAATAGTAAATAGTAAATAGTAAATAGTAAATAGTAAATAGTAAATAGTAAATAGTAAATAGTAAATAGTAAATAGTAAATAGTAAATAGTAAATAGTAAATAGTAAATAGTAAATAGTAAATAGTAAATAGTAAATAGTAAATAGTAAATAGTAAATAGTAAGTAGTAAGTAGTAAGTAGTAAATAGTAAATAGTAAATAGTAAATAGTAAATAGTAAATAGTAAATAGTAAATAGTAAATAGTAAATAGTAAATAGTAAATAGTAAATAGTAAATAGTAAATAGTAAATAGTAAATAGTAAATAGTAAATAGTAAATAGTAAATAGTAAATAGTAAATAGTAAATAGTAAATAGTAAATAGTAAATATTAAATATTAAATATTAAATATTAAATATTAAATATTAAATATTATTATTAAATATTTTTTCATATTTTGACTAATAAAGTAGCTATAGGAGCATTAATTTCCGATTTTCAAAACCTCGTAGAGGTCGCCACAGTAAAATTCCGGCATTCATCAAAAAATAAAAATGTAGCTAGTACCAATAAGCTGCATAAGTATAGAAAATTGAAACAAATCGAGTGGCCAGTTTTTTTGTAATAATTTTTCAAAAATCTCATAATCTTTGGAAGGGCGTCGTCGTTGCGACCATTTTTGAATTTACTAAATGCATTTTTTCATGGTATAACACCGCCAAAGAGCTTCCAAACAAGTTTTGCAGAACCTGATCAGATAACTGATTTTTTAACTAGTCACACGATTTTGTTTAAATTTTCTATACTTATGCAACTTGTTATTATTGATGTTATACGATATATTGATGAGGATTTCGTGAATTTTAACAGCGTTGTGTAAATTTTGAAGGTTTAGGCTGGACTCTGACAGAAACGGATAGTCGGTCGGTAACGATCGTCCGGTTTCGCCAGCTGTAATTTCGAGCCAGGTTTACTACAGGTACAGATAGATGCGTGTCTTTCTTCTGTACATATCGAACACGTATAGTCTAGTTTTTCTATCTACGCATTCAAGTGATTTCCAATGCTGTCTCGCGAACTGTTGAATACCAAAAACAAAGAATGTTTATTTTTAGTATGGGAAAGTCCAGGGGAGGTTTACACCTCTACCTTTTGTAGGTGCTGTGCGCATACTTAAAATATTTAACCTCCCTTTTTTGTACATAGTATACAGGGTGGCTTAAATTTCATCTCACCACTATTGGCATCTCTTTTCTTAGATATCTTCGTTTGAACTTAAAATTACGTATATCAACCTATAAATTTTTGAAAAGAAAAAATAAGGTATTTACCGATGTTAAAACAAAATACCTATGGTTTCTATTTAAAACAATACAAGTTTGTGTTATAAGTATAACTCATAAATAAAATTAAATACAATCACGAAAATATTTTTTTCTAATAGAGACTTCATAGGCCTGTAATTGTTTCCTGAATATTAATTTTCTATTTTTACTATCTAACGAGATATTTTAAATTTAAGAAATTCCATATTTTCATTTTTTCGTTCATAGGTAATAGGCCAAGAGCATTTCGGGAAAAACAAAATTGTCATTAGTTTTCTCCCCTAAGTAGGCAACTTTTATCTCATTTAACCGAACTTGTATCTCTTACCGTTTCCGAGATGCCAATGGTGGTGAGATGAAATTTAAACCACCCTGTATATACTTATGCCAACGGAAAATAACATCTGTCCGAAGGTACTAGAATTGACCGTTTTATTTTATATTTTTATTTTTCTTATACCTATTTGTACTCCGGCGTTTTGTCGTGATTTTGATCAAGCGGGTCAACTGGTAATTTTGTAAATAAAACAATTTAACAAATTTACTTAACTTCAGATATTTTGTCCAATTAATAATAATCATTTTCTGAAACTATAGTTTAACATAAAAACGGCGAGGCAATTAATATCTCACTGTATGATAATATAGTCATTGTAAATAACCCAAACTTTTCTCTTTATTTAACAATACTATTTTAAATAGTTAACAAACAGTGCATTTAATGGGTAGGTAGGTACTGATTGATCACGTTTTGCCATAGTTGAGTAAGATTTAACAATTCGGATATAAATGAAATGAATAGAGGTTTGTTAGCAAAGAATTCGACATTTTGCCCCCGGAAGTATTCTGCCGTCATACATTTTAGTTTACGTTGGCGGAGGTCGAAGATTAAATTTAAAAATTTTGTGTTTCTCTTTGGTAAATAGCTTCTGTGAAAGTAAGTTTCGTAACAAAAATTTGAGAATTTAAACCTTTTTACGATTTTTATTTAGTATTTAAGGTAAGATCAATGTTTTGCAAATACTACGTTGAATAGGAACTCGCTAAAACGTGTTAGAAGTTTTCAGTGTTATGTGACCTATGAAGTTATGGAACTTCCACAATTGCAATAACAAATCCTGAAACTTGAAGTAGGTACATAACCTTCAGAAAATACTGGCTGGTATCGAGTTGGGCCCCAGGAAGCAGGATTAATTTCAAAGCGCACGATGAGCCCTGTCGTAACTAATCCCATAGTTGAGTTGAGTCAGTACCGTGGTTGAGTCCCAATTGTGTATTCTAAATTCTAACAGAGGAAGGTACTACTTGAGGCAAGAATACAAGGGGCTGTAAAGGCCTCTTTCGAGAATAACGGAATTAGGGCCCAACTCGATACGTTTGTGATACGCTTAAATTGAAAATGCTATTAATTATTAATATATTGATGTCAGTTGGCAATTTCTTATATTTTCCAAAGTTTGTCAATATTTACACATTTACAATTTCTAAGACTCCTGAAGATTTAATACTCTGTAATTTGTCCATGATATGAATAGTATTAAATAAAGTACGTAGTTATAGTTCACCAAAAACCTAAATGTACAAGTAGGTACTTTACATTTTGTCTTCCGCTTTTTGGGCAACTAGAAAACAATACATACTATTTTACATTTAATTTACCAAATAATAGTACGATTATGTGGACAAAACTTACAAGTAGATAAGGTAATTAATATACAGGGTGTATTAAAAATGGCGGATAATATTTGCATCACATGATTCTATATTGAAACAAAAATTCAAATACCAATTTTTAAATTAGAAGTAATTAAAAGTTCTTTAATTTGGCAACGCCGCACAGTGGCTAAGAGCGAAAAAAATTGGGTTATCAAAAAGTCACATTAGATGAATTATTATCATTAAATAGTACTCTATATGAACCAATCTAACAGTTTAGAATTTATTAAATACATTAAGAAGAATAAATGGTCAAATACCAAACATTCAAAAATTGTTAAATATTGTGCTTTCTTTGATGATGTTCAACTGATCATTGTGTGCTATGTAGATAAATTTTAATAAAAATAGTAATTTCCGGGGATTATACTACTACTGTTCGTCTAATAGCAGCTATTGTAGAACAACTTTAAACTTTTGTTATTTCAAAATCGTTGATTATATTGAAGTCGATAATTGTTTGAAAGTTATTTATTAATTTTGAGTTACTAACTTAGCTAGGTCCTGCTTACTTAAGATCATTGAAGATTACTAATTACTAATTATGATAAATTTCAGCTGCAAGGGCTTGGGGGAAAGCTGATAATACACTAATTAATTCAGTATTTTGTTTTGCTGGAAATTCTTCGTAACGTTCAAGGGTAGTACTAGGGTAAGTTACTTGAAGATAAATATGAAAAGAAAAAATGTATTAAATGCCCATAGAACACATTTAGCTATACTTCTGAAAGTATTATTTGTTGAAAGTATTTTGATATGGTGAAAATTCATGATAACGTTAATGGGGTGGCATACACTCAACACATTTACCCCTTATTTTGAAAACGTTTTTCGAAAGTAATACATCCGTAACTTTTTATAAAGATTAATACTGTTTTAATGTCTTATAAAGTTTTGGTTGACTAACTTATAGAGGGTGAGCGTGCAACAACAAACTATTAAAATTTGTTTGTAAATTGGAAGACAATAAAGCTATATTGACTTACGTCAAAGACTATTTAATACCTTGCTTCCGTTTAAACCGTAAGTGGAAATTTTTTTTAGATGTGTGACAAAATAGAGGGTGTGATCCTGAACAACAACCTAACTTTTTTTTTATAAATCGTAAAATAAAAGAGTTTTTCCGAAAATCTACCATTTTCAGCCAGTGTGCGCCGCCGAGGCGCGCCGTCCTATTTGGGGGACCGGACGTTTTGGCGCGGCCGTTTTGGCGCAGGAACAATTTGGCCTAGGAACAGGAACAATTTGGCCTAGGAACGGTTGGACGCAAACGTATGGTAAAATGCTTTATTTTATAGAAAATAGAATATAGTACGCGATTTTCTGAAATTATGTTGAATAACTTTGTTATTGCATTAGCAAGCTCAAAGCTATAAAAGCATTCTGAAAGCGCCGTCTTAAGTATAATTTAGAGGCCTACTCAAATGTTTAATTAGGGTTTAAATTTTGGAAATATTGTAAGTACTAAAAGAAAGTTTATATGGAAAAAGGCAGTCAATTTGGAAAATAAAATAAAAAAATAAAACATCATGGTATTGATGGAAAATCGTAATTAACGTTTCGTTCTTTAAAGAGCTTCATCAGAAATTAAATAATAATTTTAATATGTTTAAGTCATATTTGATGATAAAAATAAAATTTAATTGTAGTCTGTAAAGAAAACAAAAAGACAAAAATATAGATTAAGGAAGCGAATAGGTACTTGAGTTAAGCAAAAAAAACTTACCAATACATAGTTGCACAAGAACAACAATAATAATAATTAATAATCATTTAAATTAAAGATTGGATTAGAAAATAATTTAAAACAATTCTCCAATAGGAGGCTATGATGAATAACTACATATTAAATGTAAGGATGATATAAATATAATAAAATAATAAATAAAATGTAATAAAATATAAAGAAAATATAATAAAGTAGTACAGTTCGTATGGAGGTTGAACGTAAATGAGGAAAACATTTTAATAAAAATGTATGGGTAGTAAACCTTTAGTAATAAAAATTACCAGATGAAAACGCGCGAGAATTTGAAAGTTTATTTTATTGTACAAATAAAATATTAAAATTTTTATATTTTGTGATTATGCAATGATAAACGAGACGAAACTCAAACAAAAGACCAAAAAGTTAAAACAGAGCACTATATGTAGTATTAAGATTTTCTATATCAGTTCTATAATAAATAATAGATGTAGGAGATTTTTTAATTTCAATGCTTTCTAGTATTAATCTTTTATTTAAGTTTGCTTCATTATGTAAAATAGATGTGGATGTGTAGTTGAAATTATGTAAATGTTCTACAGCATGATCAGGCAATATTAGGTTTGTTAGGTGATTTGAATTTATTTTTTATAGAAAGTTTATGCTGATTTAGGTAGGTAGTTTTTAGGTATTGTTTTGTTTGGCCAATATATGTGGCATTACAATTATTACATGGTATAGAATAAACAATGTTTGATTGAAGATCTAGAGTTATTTTGTCTTTTAAATTAGTGAAAAAATATTTACCTAAGGTGTTTGTAAACCTAAGGTGTTTGTAAACGCAGTATTAATATTGAAAGGTTTAAGTGTTTTTTCTACTTTTTCAGATAAATAAGGTAGGTATATAAGGTATTCGTATAGAAGAGTAAATTTTGTTAGTGTGAGTATGATTATTGTTAGAATTGTTAACAGTCGGTAGAAGTATATTAATGGTATTAGTGGGAACAGGATTAAAGTGAGTGGAATTAGTTGTGGATAGGTGGGTGTTATTATTATGAGTGGGAGCAGGATTCATGTGGACAGAGTATTGCTAGTAGGTGGAGGAGATTTTTGAATATTTATATTAGGGATAGGAGGAGTAATATTTCATTTATATTTTAAAATGTTGAGTCTTTTTTATCTGAATGTTAATAAAGTTTAATGGGTAATCATCGAGGTAATCATTTTCTGTAAGTATTTGGGTTATGTATTTAAGATGTGATCGCGAAAACCATTGACTATTGGACCACGGTAGAATTTTTTTCTTGTATTGATCTCTATTATCGCCTACCAAAGTGTGTAAAGTTTTTTTATTAACACCCTGTATATACCCTTGTTTTGTACATAACCATTCATATTGTAAAAAAATATCCATTTATTATTTTTATTGAGCGTTTTCTCTCGTTATTAAGCATCGAGCGTTTACCGTTTTTATTAAGCTTTTGTTACTTGTATCGAGCGTTTAATTTTTTTATCGAGCGTTTATTTCTTTTTATCGAGCGTTTACTCTTTGTATCGAGCGTTTATTCTTTTTATCGAGAGTTTAGTTTTTTTTATTGGGCATCTATTCTTTTTATCGAGCGTTTACTCTTTTTATCGAGCGTTTACTTTTTTTATCGAGCGTTTTATTTCTTTTTATGGAGCGTTTACTCTTTATATCGAGCGCGTTTATTCTTTTTATCGAGCATTTATTATTATTTTACCGAGCATTTTCTATTTTTATCGGGCGTTTGATAAAATACCCTGCAACTAGAATTTTGAATCGAACAAATGTATCGTGCATGGAAATTAATTACCGAGCGTATAATTTGTAGCGTTTTTATATTAGTTATTTAGTGTCGAAAATCAATTATGTAACTGCCAGTATGATGAGACAGTAGTTGGATATTGAAATAGTTGCAACTATAATTACTATATAATTATTATTCATCATAAAAATTATATGATGCACGTGTGTTTACATGTGAATTTCTAAGCTAGTGTTTGTACACGTTTATTATTACAACTTTTACTTATGTCTATTTGCATTTTTAAGAAGGATATTAATTATTTATAGTTTTATAGCATTCTACTTGTAAAATTGCTTTAAATATTGTAATTACTATTAAAATCAGGAATATGTTATTAGGTTAATTTTAGAACTGATATAAACAAACTGAGTAGGATTTATAACAATATAATTTAAATTTGGTCTGGCCAATCATTGTCAATGCTGGTATCTTTCAAGGTTTTATTCAAAGTTTATTTGACAATGTTAAAAAGCTTTTAATGTATTTTAATGTTTTTATGTTCGGTGATTTTATATGTAAGTAATTTATTTATGGTTTTTAACCTTTTTTGCACTAACTGATTTGTTAATTTTTAGATTCTTGAAAACGATAACATAATGTTATCGAAACGTTGAATAAAAAATTTTATCAAGGTAGTTTTTTTTTAATTTTCAATTATGGTGGCCCAAAAATATTCCCAGAAAATTAACTATATTTTTGTTCGATATCTGAAAATGAAAGTACGTTTGTTACTAGTTAATAAAATAAAATTAAAATAGAACTGTGATAACTGATAAACTAAATTAGCTATATTTTTAAAAGTAAACCGACGCTGATGGAAATACCATACAAATACAACACTCTAATAGCATAAAATACCGTCACCTGAAATGGAACATTCACATGGAACTTGGTAAAAAAACTGAGGTGTATTATGTTTAAATTCAAAATACTAAAAGATATATTAGATATGAACATCCCCTGGAAAAACCTGAAAACCGTTTATTATGCTCTAATAAACTAATTACTACTGTAGTATTCTTGAATTAAGGTATCTACAAAATAATGAGATCTTCGGAAATTATTGAGCAAGGAAAATAAAAGCAAAGTGCTTTGTTTAATTCGTGTTTATTATTATAAGATGTAGGATCGCTCCTATTAGTTTTGACAAAACTTAGTTATCCTCTCTTATTAAATTTTAAACATGAAGTGTGGTCTCTAAAAGAGTTGCTTAACAACTAACTATTTCTACTAAAAATTCTTTACACTTAAGTTTGCTGGATTGCGTTCCTAGCCCCATTCTTAGAATAAATCTTAATAAATAAATCAGTTTACATTAATTACTTAGAAAACTAAGACTGATTCAAAATCCTGCGCTTGCACCGTCCAAGGGAACGCCAATCTAACATTTATGGAATTCAAAGAAAACTTAATGATGTCATACATAATTATAATTAAAGTGATACACTTAGGTTCAGGGATATTACACTACAATATGGTATTATTGCATGGGAGTCAGTTTCCAAAATATACCTAAAACTATAGAAACATTGCAAAAAGGATCCATTAAAGCTACATTCAATAAAGAACATACATGCCATCCAACAGAATTGTTATTCCATGAATCAAAAATCACACGAATACAAATGCAATATACTTCAAAACTCTTATTATCTACCAGTTCAAAAATAAAGACAAACTTGAAAAAAAAGTCCATCAACATGAACATTACACCCCAAGTAAAGCTAAGGACGAGATCAAAATCAGTAGGAAGGAAAGAAAAAAAACTCGGAAAAAAATCAGTCACTTTTTTAGCAGCAAGATTTTACAACCTACTACCAAAAGATACTAAGGAGATGAAGATATTCGGTAAATTTAAAAATAAATTTAGAACCTGGATTGAGGAACAAAATCACTCTTATAATCATCACGGTAATTGAAAAATGCATCTAAATTAATTTCGTTCCCAGAACATACCAGGTCTTTTGATTATACCAATAGTTAGATACTTACTAACCAAAAGAGGATAAGTTTATATTTGTACCTACGAGCAAGTTAGCTTAGTAGATAAAGTAGAATAAAAATCAAATGTACCTATAACCAAAAAAGTAATTTATTGTAGAGCGATCATTAGAGAGTTTTTGAGCACCGTACGCGAAGAGTACGGTACCGCTAATACTAACGTCTTTGCTAAGAAAAACAATGTGTTGCTTGGCAAAGGAGTATGTTGCCTAGCAAAGACGCTACCGTTAACGTTAGCGTACTCTAACGTATAGTGCTCTAAAACTCTAATATCTAATAGCTTTAGTACGTAACTGCTTTAGTGCGTTACGCTAACATTTCCCGATCCTGTTCATTCAAAATACTAGCTTAAATAAATGAATACTACTTTTACGACTTAAGTTTAATTAAATACACATAAGGTTAAGGGCCAGTTTATTCACCTACCAGTAAAGTCCCCAGTAACTACTTGACAATTAACTTTATAGGTTACCAGTAAATTTTCAGTCTTTTCACTTGCTGACAAGTAATTTTATCATATAAGTAGCAACTTGTATGAAACAAATGTTTTTAAATAGATAGTCATGTTTCATGTAAATAGAAGGAAATAGGGTTATACGTTTTGTAATGTGATAAAGTGAAAACTATCAACTGTCAACTAACTAAGCATTAAATTTTACTTGGCAGAAAAAGTACCCTATAAGTTAATCTGCTCAGTAATGCATTTATAGGTGACAAGTAGTTTATTAGTCCTAAACTGTCAAGTAAAATTGTGAAATGATAAGTCTTATCTACAGTGGTTTATAAACTATTTTTCCACTACTAGCATTTTTATTCCTTTTAAATTAATCACTTTTGCGTTAATTAAAAAAAATGACAATTTCTAAATATCCACAAAACCAGTTTATATTATGATCTATGGGTCAAAAACGCTTGGTTGCTGAGACTATATAGCCGACAAAAAAGGAATGACCAATCAATTTTATTCAAAAAAATTCAACCACATAAGATAAATGAACGTGTATTCCCTTGGTTGAGAAACATAGAATAGTGTGCTTTCAGAATTTAAAAATTATTTGCAACATGGTAAACCTGAGAACAATTTTGCATAATTAACATTAATTCATACATTTTATATTACATTTATATTCATTTCTGGTAAATACAATCTGGATCAGGTAAATAGAAAAGGTAAACGAGAATATGCACCGTTTTGTAAGTATGTCGGTTTTGAGAGGACTGTTCGTATATCGTATCATAGCACACCTTAGTAGTGTAAAGAACTTACATTTTGCAGCTACTTACATAATGTGTAATATAAATCTGACTCTGTTTGTATTATACCTTGCTTATATATGAAAAGGTTTATTTTAGATGTGGTGCTGAAAACATACTTGTTTGGATTCTATGCTAAAGCTGAGGCTTTATGTTATTCAAAGTAGATAATTTTTGCTTTCCCATACCACCACTGGTATATGGAAAGTATTCATAACATGCAAATTTTCGAAATTGGGAGTTTCGCGGAAATACGTGTTCTGGATCTCCAGGAACCACAAACAAGTGGTTTAGAAAAAATATTTGTTTATATGGGTGAGTGGGTATGTGTGTATGTAACGCCTCTAAACGTCGAAACTAGTGAACTGATTTTGATGAAATTTGAAATGAAGGGATATAGGTATCGAAAATTCATCAACAAAAAGCTTTTCAAAAAAAATATTAAAAACCGGAAGCGGAATTTAGACATGTTTTTTGGTAGCATTTTTTTCAGAAGCCGAATTTTGCAACTCTGAGTAGCGGATATAAAAGAAGATCATCATTCAACGGAAACAATTTTCAACGGACTCTTTAACTTAAAAATGGCGACCGCTATAAATTTTTAAAAATCCTAGAATATATTTACAGTTTTTCAATTTTTTTCCGAATCTTTTCTAATAACAAAGTTATAAACAAAAAACCATAATCAATTTTTATAGATTTTTCTCCATAAAACGGAAACAGATGCAGTTGGGCTAAATTTCTTTACGGCATATTAATGTTATACCTACATATTTTACACAAAATACAGCAAAAGTGCTGAATTTAAACCTACCCTCTATCTCTTATGATATGGGAGATCCTCATGATTGCCGTCGCATTTGAAACACCCTCTATAGCTTTTCGTTCTCCTAAACGTATATGACGTATACAGGGTGTTTTCTTGTCACAGTATAGTAAGCATTTTTGTTATTATAATGAAAATTGAAATTTTAATTGTCTATCACATAGTACATATGTATAATGTATAATATGGCTAAAATTAATGGTTGATGAGAATGTCGCGAATTTTAGCTGCGCTTTCACCTTTATATATGACAAGAACTTGTTCTCTCTGAGCTGTCTAGATAAAAATCATATTGTATGCTCATACTATAGTTATGAAACCGTGTATTTTGTTGAAATGTAAGTTATTCAGCTGATAGGTATTTTGTTAACGAATATGAAAAGAACTTTAACCACAGAAAGTTTAGAAAGCCTAAACGCGTTTCGGGAACTAAGTTCCTTCCTAAACTTGTTAAGTGTGGTTAAAGGGTGTTACTGTCTCCAAGTAATTTATTTCAATATTTTGTCGATTTGCTTAGTTATATTAATAATGCAACTGTATGTTGCAAACTTAACCTTAGATTGAATATGAATTGTGAAAATGTAAATCCTAAATGCAATTTACATAATAGCTATATTTACCACGCTGTTTATAGTGGAACATTAACCCTAAACTCACAATAATTTAACATGAAAACGCCATCTGCTAAATAATTAAAATATTGCATGCACACTGCACAGTAGCTGTAATAGTTAACAAATATAGAAATAGAATAAAATATGCATGCAAGTCGTAACCAGTAGGTAAATAAACCTACATAAATTTATATCTGTTGAGGTTAGTCTTATTGTGAAGAAGTACAATCGCTACACTTACGAGTGTAAATTAATATAATGATATTTTAGAATGTGGCCCGTATGGGTTAGGGTTAGAGCAATTTGACCAGTGGCGATCGGTGGCATGAGGCAGGTGAGGCCGGGCCTCACCTAATGTAATACACATGGAATTTTTATTTAACAATAACGTACAATAATCAAAGGATATATTTTTCAGTTTGTAGTGTATTAACTTGATAAGCATTTAAATTTAAAAACAATCATGCAAACAGAAAAGATTTATTTATTTATTAAAAGAAAAAACTTCCGTTTGTCATTTGATATGTAGGCATTTGGTGTTTAGAATCCTTGAAGTGTTGCAGTGCTGCATGAGCGCCTGCGATTGGACATCTATGTCCTGCTGACTCGTGTTATTTCTTTGTCTTACTCATAGGTTTTATAATAGTACTCTGTCGTTTTAAGTTCGCCTTGAGGCAAGTGAATTTTCAGCCTCTGGCCATGGAACCGCATTATGTTATTGTTGTTTCACTTCTGGAAACACTGTTTTCGACGCGAATATAGAATGGAAAACAAGAAATCATTGCTAGTGGAAGGCCTACATCGAAAATAATGATAGAACCTCATAATCGTTCATTCAAAACCAGTTGGTTTCAAACATGTCGATGGTTGTGTGACAGTTCATATAAAGAAAATTTAGGAAAAATGTTTGGTTAACCCTGCTTACTTTTCAAAAAATCCGCAACTGTATGGTCAAACGACGGCTATTGTGATTTAAAGAATTTAAGGAGGAGTATATTAAAACACATGTACAAAAGCGCATATCAGTAATTCAGTTGCGCTAAGCGATTCGAGTCCAATGCTTCTACGATTTGCGATGCTCTGAAGGTAGCAGAAAATTTATATGTGAAAAATTATTGAATTTTATAGTAAGTTACAAAGATGCATAATAAAAATAAGTTCGGCCTCACCCAATTTACCGACCACGGATCGCCACTGAATTTGACTTAGGGAATAATTTTGTTAGGTATAATAAATGGCAAAATGAATAGTACTACAGTACTAACTTGTTCAATAGGAAGTATACAGGATGTCAAAGAAGGTCGAAAATTTAGTGATATGCAGCACTCTTTAATTTTCTCATGAAAATATTAACGAGAAGATGGTTAGAGAACATGGGAAAACCATTTCTGGTTGGCCGATGTCAACGATTATAAGAAGAAAGCAACCCAAGTGTAGTTTTAATGGATCTAAATATCGTTTTTGTATTGTTCTCTATTGTGTAATTTGTAGATAAAGCAAAAATTTAAAGCATTCTGATGAACAAGGCAATGAGTATGCCGTAATGTCCGTCGGCGGCGG
This sequence comes from Hemicrepidius hirtus, assembly GCA_963082805.1. Taxonomy (NCBI): domain Eukaryota; kingdom Metazoa; phylum Arthropoda; class Insecta; order Coleoptera; family Elateridae; genus Hemicrepidius; species Hemicrepidius hirtus. The sequence goes on from OY720165.1 coordinate 10,815,809, forward strand.
GCGTGGCGCTTCTGACGTGTTGATGTTTATTTCAAATTTGAGAATAACTTATCAGTTTTCGCTTTAACCGTAATTATTGTGATATAAACATTAAAAAACAACGTAGATGTTAGGTTAGGTTAGGTTAGGTACGGTTATTTAAAATGGGAATCAAATTTTTTCCTCTTTGTTATGGTAATACATTTTACATGTTTTCTTTATGTTTTTTAACAAAGCAAATCCACTCTATTTTATAAAACTACAAATAAATACATATTGTTTTATGAATAGATTCCGCATTTGCGTCCAAACATCTCCGCGTTCAAACGTCCCTGCGTTCTAACGTCCCTGCGTTCAAACTGCGGCGTTCAACCGGCTCCGACTAAACGTCCTAAACCGTCACATCCAATACTTCCAATTTTTATTTCAATAGAGTTTTTGAGCACTATACGCTAGAGTAAAGTAACATAATTATTTGAGAAGGATAACTAATCTAAATGTGAATTAGCTTATGTTATAATAAATTATTTCAAGTTGTTTTTTTCTAGGTATTCGAGTAAAAGTACAATTCAAACTAAAACTGTAGCTAATACTAATTTTGACATAAACTAATAGAATGGAAAGAAATGTACATACCGGGTGAGGCAGACCACCCGTATCAGTCGTTTTGTTCGAAAACGGTTAATCGTAGAGAGTCGGGCCAAATTTTTTTATTACAAAAGCCTTCATGAAGAATCGAATGGTGACATTGGCATTCGCCGGAAAAATCGGCATCCTGAAGAGTTTGCTCCGGAATGTCGAGAACTCCAAAATTTCAAATAGTACGGGGGGCCAAAAGTAGTATCGTTGAAAAGGTCTTTAAAAAATAAGCAAGTTTTGTAGGAAAAATAATTTTATTACTCCAACCCCTTCTGAGGAATATTCAATTGAAGTTATTAAGTAATTGTACTGTTATTTAGGCAGGATGTAAACGGCCTGAGTAACTACCATCTCTTGTTGTATCCAGTGGAGTACAATCGGGTGACCTATTGTAAAACTTACAATTTAGACAGTTTTTAAATGTAAAGTTAAATAACAGTTTTCTTGTTCTTCTTGTCAGCCCGTGTTCATCCACTGGATATCCATAGAATAGTAAATATTTTAGCAATGAATATGGAATAAATTTCCGAAACGTCTGCATTTTAAATACTAATTTGGCATTTTTATTTTTTATATGACCTAAAAAAACAAGATTTTTGATAGTTACTAAAATTTATGGTCAAGGTAATATTAAATTTATATACTTCAATCGAATATTCCTCAGAAGGGGTGGGGGTAATAAACTTATTTTTCCTACAAAACTTACTTATTTCTTAAAGACCTTTTCAACGATACTACTTTTGACCCCCCGTGCTATTTGAAATTTTGGAGTTCTCGACATTCTGGAGCAAACTCTTCAGGATGCCGATTTTTCCGGAGAATGCCGATGTCACCATTCGATTCTTCATGAAGACTTTTGTAATAAAAAAATTTGGCCCGACTCTCTACGATTAACCGTTTTCGAAAAAAACGACTGATACGGGTGGTCTGACTCACCCAGTATATCAATGTGGTTTAAGTAAAAACACACTAATTATTATATTCTATGGCCAAGCCTCATTGAAAATTTTAATGATCGGACTGTATACTTATACACGATTTGTTTAATAACTGCATATCAACAGCTGTCAAAATTAATTTAATTTTGTAACTCATATTTTATTCTCACAAAATAAAATTGCACTTTAACACTAAACTTGTGTCATACTAAATAATTGGTTTTTCTTATTATATTCTAAAGAATCAACCCAATTTATAATGCATCACTGCTGACTGCATAGTCTTCAAAAATTACAAACAGCCAATATTTTTCATTCTAAAAAACTAAATTCTACGTAAACTAATTACCTACGGAAATGTTATAATTTATGTTTGATTACTTATTGTGGAAGTATGTATTATTGATACTATTTATATGCATTTGTCAACCATAACTGAAGAAAGTTTGAGGATTAACACTTGTTGTAATTAGTGAGGGTTTTTCAATGTAGAATTGCGTTATGTAGGTAATATATTCGATAATTCGACATAGTACTAATATTCTTTTCAATATGGTCAATCCTCCATATTATCCGAAGCTCTTGACATTACCGCCGAAATAATTTGCTTGCACTTTTATATTAGGTACTTATTTCCTGTTTATAATGTTTGTATCCGAAATACACAGTCGTTATAAACAAATTCAACTGTGCTAACGATAAGCAAATTCAATTCAAGCAGCTATTAATAACGCAATATTGTAAATAATAATTAAAAATTAACATTGATTAGCTTATTTCAATTCCACAGAGAAACCTGTCTCAGATTTTTTTAATTTTGCAATATACCTACTATCGGAGATTTTGAGAGATTCGCAGCCATTTTAACACGACAAAAAATTAATGTTCAAAGATATTTCATAAAAAAGAAAAAACGAAGTAGGTACCTAGTTTATTAATACCTACGCCTTCTTCAGTACAAAAAATTAATAAAGTGTAGGAATATCTGATATAAATCAAATCAAAGTATATTGAAGAGACTTTTCTTGCAGTATTTTCACATTTTGAAAAGTTTTTATTAATTACTTCTTTTATAATAAAATGTTAAAATTAGTGAAGTTTTGTGCACTATTCCACCACAATTAAAATCATGTTTTTAAAATAATAAAAAAAACATTTTCATTTAAAATGATTAATTTATATCAGATATTCCTACACTTTATTCATTTTTTGTACTGAAGAAAGCTTATTAATAAGCCGAAATATATAGGTACCTACCTCCGTTTTTTCTTTTTTATGAACATTAATTTTTCGTCGTGTTAAAATGGCTGCTAATCTCTCAAAAACTCCGCTTTTCTAAACATATACTTTCAGCCAGGATGAAATAAAATATTTTTATAGCTACATATATGCACACTTACAGAACATTTATCATTTACCAATGATTAAAAAATTTATTAAATTTTTTAATAAGAAATGTGGAATTGGTTTGCAGCCTATTAAATAATACTGATTTCGATATACGTACTTCAAAAGAACTAGCTAATTAAAATCAATCGAGATGTAGGGATTATTAAATTCAATCACTTTTTGGAAGAATTCATGGATAAACAGGTTAGAAATAACTATTTTTTATTGTTCGTGAATACCAAGAAACATATGCATAAAGTCTCATTGAAAAGCATTGTAAACAACTAGGGTGGTATAAATAGACCACCCATAGTGATGCTGCTTACATTTCCACCATGGTGGCCCTTGTAAAATGCGAAAATGAAGCATAGGTGTTCAGTTTCATACCAGTTTTGGGCTTCGGTTTTATAACAGTACGAGCAGTTGATGGGTTCTTATGCAATAGAAGATCAATTTTCAGAACTCGTATTTAGATTTACAAAATTTCATTATGACCTTCGATAAACGATGATATTTTACTTCTACTAAGAAGTCATTTATTCACCCACGTCTGGCGACAACTATCAGTGTATAATTAACACAAAAGCCATATTATTATTACTACAAACACATAATGTTTACATACAAGGCATATCGATACATTTCCAATGTACTTATACATAAATTAGCCTATTGCAAAAAAGTATTAACCGGTTCTACTTGAAAGGACTCCACTTTAAAAAAAATTGTTGTGGGTGTTCAAGTAAAAGTACAATAGATTGTATTGAGAAAAGTATGTCATATCTAGCCGTTATATTTTTAACAAATACGTTTATGAAGGTTAATACCAAGATAACTACGCATTAAATTCAAACGATTACTCAAATTCTTCAGAAATAAATATTTAATTATTAATTTCAAACCCTCTATAATAATTTCCCTGAAATAGGTAAATATGAGTTTCATAAACCTAAAATATTAGTGCAGACAGGATTTATATGCACTTAAAAATACTTACTTAAAATGGTAATACACGGTACACCACAGAACATTTATGTAACTCTGTCCCCCTGCATATCCAAAATACGCAACCCAACATACACCGCCTCTAGCAACATGGATGTTTATTTTTTTTAAATTTGATTACAAAACAATGCCGTCATTGGCAGCTGCAAGTTATAATTGCGTAATTAGGTAAATAACTGATCAGTCTCATGATGTTAGGAATAACGAGAAAACAGCCTAGTATATTGTTGAGGACTTCACAGAAAGCGATTTCGTAGAAAAGGCAGTTCTGTCAGTTGTACATAATCAAATTCAGTGGCGGCTCCTCCATTAGGTCAATTGGTCAATGACCTCCCCAGGAAAATTGCACATTGATAAACTTTTAACTAATGAAATCAGAACATATATAATAAATATTTAATTCAAAGTTTTCCAACTTTTTATTTTAGTAAGATATCATTTTACCCAATCGTGCCTGAATATGAAATCTCGGCTGGTTGCATGTGTCATTGTTGATACAATTCGAGTACTGCTACTGTTTGGGTCAATTCTGGATCCAGCCTCGTCGTTCACTTTAGCACACACGTACGTGTTTATGCGGTAGATAGGAATTACAATACTCCAGAGTGAAACGGACAGCCTCGAATTTCGTTTGACTTAGTACAAGATTTTTTGATCCTCCTGTTCATCAATGTTTTAGAAATTGGGACAAACCGTCTACTGGAATGGAGTCCGATATTATACTTGAGGGATTTATGAGGAGCATCGAAATGCACAATTTAAAATATGTTTATCTTATCGGAGATGGCGATAGCAGTGTAACCAAAAAATTGATCGAATCGAGACCGTACGGTAGTAGATTAGTTCAAAAGATTGAATGTTTTAACCATTTACTGCGAAACTTTTGTTCCAAATTGCGTGATCTTGCGCAAAAAAGAATCAGTACTAAGAAAATTGCAGTTCCTGTAGCACAGAGGAATGCATTAAATTAGAATTAAAAGGTTACGCAATGGAATTCAGGGTGCAGTGAAATATATCAACCAAAATTCGAATATAGTTCACGCTGAAAAAATGCAAAAACTTCGAAAAGACATTTTCAACAGTCCCAACCATGTATTTGGAGATCATTCTGGCTGTTCTACATACTTTTGCAGCGGATCTAGAGCAACTCAGAATGAACAAAATTGGATTCCCGATATGAAAGAATCAGGATTATACCAAGATATTATGGTAACAATGGACAGAGTAGCACGTAATGCAGAGAGCTTAATTTTAAACATGAACAATAATGCTGCGGAGCTCTACAATGCTATTTTAGTCAAATTTACAGGGGGAAAGCGCATAAATTTTTCTGGAAGTCGGTCATACCAAACCAGATGCGAAGCAGCAGCAATTTCATATAACACTTCACCCGGTCGATTAACAAGGTGGATACACAAAAAGGCCGTGAACAAAAGTCCGAGGCAAATAACCAAAAAATATATTGAAAGCTTACGTAGTGTACATCGGTGGAAGAAGTGTCGAAAGTGAGTTTTTTCAGAAAAGTTGAAAAAGAGGAGATCGATTATTGAACCTGCAGATGAAGATTATGGGACAGTCTCTGGTGGTGAAGTAACAGTTGAAGATTACAACTTGAAGGAACAAGAACTGCTACTCATCATAACAAAAACCGACGAAGAAAGGAAAAACATTCAACTGAATACAGTTGGACAAAGTAATAACATATTATGGAGACAGGAAAGATCTGTACGCTTGACTGCTTCTAATTTTGGCAGAATATGTAAAATGCGAGAAACAACTCATTGTGGCAATCTCGTCAAGGGACTGCTATATTCAAAATTCTTTGGCACATATTCTACACGCTGGGGACAAGACCACGAAATTGTAGCTATAAGAGAATTTGAAGAACAGTACAGTGTCATAGTCACAGAGTGTGGTCTATTTATTGACAGAGAATTCAACTTCTTGGCTGCTTCTGACGGTTTGTCGCAGATGATGGAATTGCAGAAGTGAAGTGTCCATCGACGGCGTCAACTGTTACTCCACTAGAAGCTATACGCAAAAATAAAATAAAATTTGCAAAAGAATGTAACGGGAAAATGGAATTGAAGCGTACGCACAACTATTATTACCAAATTCAGGGTCAGCTGAAAGTTACCAACAAAAAATATTGTTTTTCTTCAAGCGTATCATAATATCCGTATTGTTGTACAGAACTGGCTATGTAGAAGGAAGTCATTTTGTTAATAGCCAAAAAATAAAAATAATGTTACTAGTACAATAATGTGTTTACGTATCCATGGCAACGGCAGTATTTTGCCCATAGCTCCGCCCCCAAGGTTGGTAGAGGGAAGAGCGTTGTCCTGTCGAAATGACTTTTTAGGAAATATTTATTTACAGCAACAGAATATTTTTACACTTGAAGAAAAAATAGTATATATTATGCGGAGTAGAACGTCTTATTTGTGTTTCGCTCACTTGCACAGCCTTGGCGCGCGCGCCTCGTCCGCAATATACGCTCAACACAAAAAGAACTCTTTCTACTCCTAATAATATAATATACTATTTTTCATTGTATGGGCGCCACACGGACTGGAAGTTGAAAAAATATTTAAAGACGAAACATTTTGGGAGGAGCGAATGCAGGATAAATTATGTACCTTTTTTCATAAATGTTTTCTTCCTGAAATGGTAGATCCTCAATTTCCTAGGAAAATGTTCTAACTGGAACAATCTAAATTATAAATTAGTTTCTGAAACATTCGATTTAATTATTTCTGTAAAATTTGTATAAAATCGTAGGAAAGTATTTTTTTTGCATACCCTTTTCATAATATTCCAGATTTCTTCTAAATTTTTCTAAGAAAAATGTAAATAAGAAATTTTTAGGATGTAATGCAACTTTCAATTTAATTAATTTTGTAGAATTTGTATAAAAACGTAGGAAATTATTTTTTGCATACTCTTTTCATAATTTTCCAGATTTGTTCTAAATTTTTCTAACAAGAAAAATGTAAATAAGAAATTTGTGGGATGTAATGCAACTTTCAATTTAATTAATTCTGAAAGTGTTTTTGTTGATGCATTTGACAAGCTAGTAGAGAGACAATAATTATGTTACTGTCATCTTCATAATGGTTTCCCTTTTCTTTATTAATGTTGTAGGATTTTCTGTATATAATATACTACCGTTCTCGTGTTATATTTATTGTATTTAACGAGTATTAAAATACATACTATAACCTTGTAAAGGTTTGATATTTTATTTTTACAGTGTAGATGTATGTTATCGCTAACTGCACGTAGCTTGCTGTATGTTTTAATAAACAATTTGGAAATTTGGGAATTTAAAAATTGCCAACACTTTGGCTCCGTTTATTCGGTTTTTTGAAAAAACGGTTCGGGATAGACAATTTTCGAAATGATGCTCTTGTAGTACACAAATTGATGAAGGTGCCTATAGAAGCCGAATAATTGATTTCAATCAAATAAATGAGGAAACTAGAGAATAAACAATTACTGCAAAAATCAATTTTTTTTATTAATTACGTAATAATAAAACGTTCTATAGGCACCCTCGGTATATTTTTCTGAGCATTTTGGTGTTTTTTGTTTTTTCTAAGTCCACTATTGACTGAGAAATCTTACAAAAACGATTACATGTATTCACATATACGGCAAATTTGCAGCATTAGGTACCCCCTTAAAGTTGAATATAATATATTAATACTATTACTCGAGGCATTCCGGCTCTCAGCCCAACTTTAAGGGGGTAAGAAGTTTGCTCAAGACACCTCATGGACACATTTTCTGCATTCGGATATTGGTCAATTGAAAATATTATTATTAATAGTATTATGATTGACCCACACATTCACAAATTAAACTCGAAAACTAACTTATAGCCTTATATTTATCCTAACATACAGGATGTTTCTTAAATGGCGGACACGGAGCACCGTACGACAATTCCCTTCCAGATTCTAATTGGAAAAATATAATACAATCATGACCGTTCTTTGCTAGTTATTCTCAGTCAAAGATTGAGGTTCAATTCCTTTATCCTTTGGAAAAACGGGTAAGTTTTAACCGTTTTACATTGTTCATCAATCAAGTAGGTATTATGTCTTAATAAGTTGAAATTTTTTTATACGCTGTTTTCCTTATTCTGACGACTTTTTTGTGGTAAATATCTATCCTTAAGATTGTTTTTAATATCTTGCAACATTTCATTCAGTTTATGGGGTTATTACCTAGGAAAATAATTTATTAAAACAACACACACTTAAAATATGCAAGCATGCTATGTTGCCAAATTTACGTTTTAACAGGAGAATCGCGTAGTGCTCTCCGAGCAACAACAATCGTCCTCACCTGTCAGTTTAGAAAATTTGACCAACCAAAATGACACATTTTGTTATAATAAGCCAATGAGATGCGAATTGATCGAAATTTTTTTGTCTCTCATTAGTTGCCCTTGGCCACGGGGTGTCTTCGCGAAAACACCCCGTGGTGAAGGGCAACTAGTGAAAATATCCTATAAATAATGTTGACTCATAAAGTCATAACTACAACTTTAATAATAAAAGATACCTGATAATTTTGTTTATTTTCATTTTAAATTTAATTTTAATATTTTAATTCATTCAATTATGGTTCGGGTCATTCTCTTAACAAATACCCCTCGGTCGGGCATATATTCTTTTAAATTTCCCTTCCCTGTTATAAACGGGTGTTCCTTGCCTTTTGAGAACAGTCCGTGTTTAGTTCAATTCTCCCCCCACATTTCGCTCTCGCGCAATTCCACACTACAGACGATTCGCCCTCAAATAAATACCTTCATTATACAAAATGAGCAAACAACACAAGAAACCTATGGAAAACAACCGCCAGGAAATAGAATCTACGGAAAAAACCTTGAGTAAAAATAGTTTACCTTGGTACTACCAAATAGTACTACACAGATAGCGGCAAGCAACACCGTCTCGAGCTACCGATTATATACAGGGTGTTTCGTAACATCTGTAAACTACTTTGGGGTGTATACTGGACGTGAAAATTAAGAACAAACTTTATATACACATATATGACCAAAAACGGCTATCGAGTTACGATATTGAAACGCAGGTGAAACAACAGGTGAATCGAGGGTGCCTACAAATGAACGACGCGATGCACGCTCAAAATATCTACACGTTTGCTGAATTCCACAATGAGGGGGTTAGAGTCGTGCATTCAAACACACGGTGGACACCGGTGGACACCTTCAACATTTTCTGTAACTCGCGTTTAATTATGAGCTAAACTTTACATTAAAGCCTGATTACCATAAAAAACGATGGAAGTTTTTTGAAACTCATAGTTGTTTACTCGCCAACGATGAGTTTTAGAACATATGTGTATAATTATATAAACCTTTTTCTAAATTATTACATTCTGCATATATCCCCCAAGTAGTTTCCACATGTTGTGAAACAACCTATATATTAACTGCGCAGAACAAATATCCTCGGCACCATATACAGTCTGTGACAAATGTTTTCAGCAGTATTGTACCACACTGCAACCCCCATTTACTGAAAAGTATAACAGGTTTCGCCTTCTTAACATCGTTACCGGCGCGGCCGTGGTCGTGTGGATGAAAATCCGCACGGCACCGGGGCGACACGGGTTCGATTCCTCGTTGCCAGGGTTCTCAAGAGATTAAAAAGAACCGCCAAATGCACAAGCATCAAAAAGGGGCGGTAATACCAGTTAGAGTACCAGCGTACCCACGACTCGGGGTTCTTACTAAGTTACAGAAGTTATACGCTAATTAGTATAGTAAATGATATATGCAGATTGAGATAAGTCAATTTAGCGAACTTTTAATATTGCATAATTATATTATACACTAGGTACAGTGTCATTCTAATGAAGAAACATAATACAAATCTGTTTAAATTCTGTGTTAAAAAGGTCACTGTAAAACGTCGTCGTGACTAGAATCAAACGTAAATTGACTGTCAGCTACGAATTTTGTAATCACTTATAGTATAGTAAAGAGAACGGCGGATTATTGATCTATCATGATCACGACCACTGGGTTCAGCATTATTGTTTTCATGTGATTTGGTAAGTTGCCATTGCAATGTTTATTCAAATTATACTTGCCAATATTACCCCAGGTTATAATTGCCGATTGAAACATTAAATATGGTACTAGGCAGGCAATTATCAATTTAAAAGCAGAAAATCTTAAATAAGGGAAAAGGAGAAGTTAAGGATTGAGCTATCAGAATAAAGCGGAAAGATTTAAAAAGTCATATTAAGTCATAAAAAATATATATGGTTAACGTTTCGCTTATTTTTATAAGCTTCTTCAGAATGAGGATAAAATGATAATTATTTATGAGGAAATTATTGTTACATTATGAAGAAACTTCAAGACTTACCAATCGCAAAATTTGTAATTAACTAATTATAATGACATTAATAAATGACAAATAAACCTAGAGATCAGTGGCGACTCGTCCATAAGGGCACTGGGGCACGTGCCCCATAAAATACAACAAACCAACCTCCATTTTTAGTATTGAATATTAAAAATATGCAATTCTTAAGAATAGTAGGGGACCACTTCAAATACATATTGTTAATATGCAACCTGGCACCTAATAATGTAATCAATACATATAATACGCGATCTGAGCTCGCATTTTAATTTATTATAATATTCATGCAAAGTCTAAAGTTACGTTGCAATGCTCCTACGCTCGCGCAAACTCGGAGCAACGCGTTGAACCCTTAATAGCTGCTTGTATAAATTGTGAAAGTACTAGTGTTAAAATAAGATGGGATATGTAATTTGATAATACAACAGCAAAACATAATTCGTAAATTACGTAGTAGCCGGAATCCCCCACCCCGGCTTGATGACGTTCTAATGGAAAGAGAGGCGTATTATAAAATGTAATAAGAACGACAGAGGCAGAAAAGTATAACGCTAAACAATTTTATTTCTTGGAAGTAAAGGGTAAAAAAAGTTAAAAGCACGTACGACAAGAAGAACACATAGGTGAATTAAAGTTTGATATTATGTAGTTCCGAATCGGTACACTTACAATGAATTCGGTAAAGAGTTGTTACAATGTTCGTTTATAATGGGTAGAAATAAAATGTTCGATATTTAAAGATGTTTTGCAAAATAAAATATTTGTAATGTCCGATAAAATATTGCAAACGCAGAAATGCAATAATTGATATTCAAATAAGTTTTGCACGGTAAAAAAAAATAAACGCATGATAAATATTAAATTTCGCAGGGTAAAAATAATAAATGCTCGATAAATTTTGCTCGATATATTAGGACATTCTGCTTGTTTTTTAATATACATTTTTTTATTATTGTTTAGAATAATGCATTTTTTTTTAATATACAGGGTGTCCGGAAACAACGTTCCGTAACTTCGGGAGATGATTCTACATCCAAAAATATGAATAAAAGTTCTCATGAACAGGGGTCCGGAAAAGCTTTCTAACGGAGCTACGGCTCTTTGAAGAGGGGCCTCAAAATGTGTTGTTTTATTAATTACCCGTTACGCACGCCCCTGGCTTTTTTTTCTATTTTTAACATTACCAAACTATTTCCCGTACCAAATATACCCTGGGTACCAAATTTTATCAATCTCGTTTCAGTATTGATTAACTAATTAATAAAACAACACATTTTGAGGCCCCTCTTCAAAGAGCCGTAGCTCCGTTAGAAAGCTTTTCCGGACCCCTGTTCATGAGAACTTTTCTTCATATTTTTGGATGTAGAATCATCTCCCGAAGTTACGGAACGTTGTTTCCGGACACCCTGTATAACCCTATTTTTATACATGACCATTCATATTGTAAAAAAATAACCATTTATTATTTTTATTGAGCGTTTTCTGTCGTTATTAAGCATCGAGCGTTTACCGTTTTTATTAAGCTTTTGTTACTTTTATCGAGCGTTTATTTTTTTTATCGAGCGTTTATTTCTTTTTATCGAGCGTTTATTCTTTTTATCGAGAGTTTAGTTTTTTTATCGGGCATCTATTCTTTTTATCGAGCGTTTACTCTTTTTATCGAGCGTTTACTTTTTTTATCGAGCGTTTTATTTCTTTTTATCGAGCGTTTACTCTTTGTATCGAGCGCGTTTATTCTTTTTATCGAGCATTTATTATTTTATCGAGCATTTTCTATTTTTATCGGGCGTTTGATAAAATACCCTGCAACTAGAATTTTGAATCGCACAAATGTATCGTGCATGGAAATTAATTACCGAATACCGAGCGTATAATTGGTAGCGGTTTATAATAACTTTGTACAGTGTACAGTCAGTGACAAATGTTTTCACCAGTCTTATAAAACTGTACCCCGCTTAACTGAGAAGTACAACACATATCTATATTTGGTTTTATCTTGTTAACAGCGTTACCAACATACCTATGTAAAACAATTACAACGGCGTCATGTTATCTCGTATATTTCTCAGAAAAGCGAGTTAAGTGGTATAATACTGGTGACAACATTTGTCACTAACTGTACATATTTTTTCGGATGCAGTGTAATTACAAACTATTTTGTGTACGATTTCTATGACAACCGTGGAAAGCGAACGGTGTTTTTCAATTTTAAAGCGCATTAAAACGTTTTTACGTAACACAATCTGTCAAGATAGGTTGTGTGCCCTTGCAAAGTTATCTATTAAGGAATAGTATATTATACACCAAGGTAGAGAAGACATTTTTCTCAGCCGATCATTATTATTAAATAAGCTGCGAGGCTGATAAGTCTTCGATACCGTGGTTTATTTACTATTTTTTCCACTACTAGCACCTTCATTCCTTTTATAATTAATCGTTTTTACGTTAATAAAAATTAAAATTACATTTCTAAATATCCACAGAAAACAATAGTAGCCTTGCTTGAAAACATCTCAACTAACATTTGTGTAAAATTTGACGTTTATCTAAAACATATTTATTTTTCATTTTTAACAAATGGTCCTTGCATAAATTTTGGTTGAGTGTTTAACAGGTTCTAGACACAGTTTCTAATCATTTCACCAAATATTTCAAGGTAATAATTATTAATAATATAGATATTAAAAATATAAGTTTAAATAATATTAGCTGCCACAAAAACACATCTGAGCAAGCGCGCGACGCGTGACGTCATGACACAGACAAGAATTAGACTGTTTAACGTTTCATTGCGTTTATTTCTGTTACTTGTGGTGATTTGTTATTGAGAAAGGATAGGTTAAAATGGAAAAGAAGAAAACTTCACGTAAATGGTGTATTACACCAGGGTGTAATAATACGAGCATAAATAACCCAGAGAAATTGTTTATTCAAGTTCCACTGGACGAAAAGCGGAGAAGTGCGTGGATAAAGGCAGTGCGTCGCAATCCAACAGACTTTTCAACAAAGTCATGCGTTTTTGTTTGTGAAGACCACGTTAATGTACGTTTTGGAATTTAATAACAAAAATATTTACTAATTATTTGAACATTAGCACGACAAATTAATATTTAATATAAAAAGTTAAATATTTAAATCCTTGTTTAGATAGAGGAAGATATGGAAAACTACATTAAATTTAAATTAGTGGGAGGCCCGAAGAAGATGAAAGACCATGTTGTACCTCACATTTTTGCCAACATAATAACAAGACAATCAATCTACTACTATTTATTTACAGATTCGAATAAAGTTGGAAAAATATAATTTTTCCAAAATAGTTCTGCATCTAACATAATCTGCTCTACATATTCGGCATCATACAAAACTGATATAAAAGTTATTTTTCTGTTTGTTTCAAAATTAGAGTCGGCAACACAGAAAATACCGCGATTTTTATTTAAAATATGCATCTGTAGCTGGATTTGTGCATTATATTTCGCTGTAATTTTATTGTCTCTCGTTAAATAATTCGTGACAGCTTTACTGCTGCTAGGACATTTGACTTCCACCACATGTCCTTCAAACACTGCATCTGGTGATGCTCCGAATATTGGATGTTCTTTGGAAAGGACAATCCCAACTGACGACAGTTTTGTTCCCAAACTAGTTGCTAGCACAGTTAAAACTTCTTTTTCCAAAATTCTACCCCTTTCCATTGCTTTAGTTTCCCGAATCTTGGCCACTCCTATAACCTGCTTGACAAAACTACCGTCTTCCGTCTTACAATGGGCTGCACTGTATAATTTCGATGCGGTAATTCTACCATACCGGAGTTCATGCCACAAACTATCTTCGGATTGTAACAAGGTGGACGCAGAAGCTTCTTCAAACAGTGTTGCATCCATTTGCTGTTTAGCAAACCGAACAAAGGCATCGTAACTACTTTCACTAGTTTCGACAAATTTTGTCATTAAAAAATGAATGCTCAAAAACCTGAACTTGGGAGCCTGGTAAAATTTGAAATACTGCCCTTCTGCTTTCTTTTGTAGTCCAAGGTTCCTAATTTCATCCAAAAAATTGTTGGCCGGTGCTGTGACAGGTTCTCCACCGAATGCTTCCATAGTTACAAATTTGAGCGATGTACCTGTTAACAATAGAAATTAATAATATGCAACCCCCAATAAAAGCATTTAACATTATTCTTATTATTTAAAGCAAAATTAATATACAGTGGAACTCCCATATAGTGATGTTCAAAATCCCACCAAAAAACATCACTAAAATCATTAAATAGGAGTTCACTATATGATTGTTCCAGTGTAATTATGAGTGGCAACTTACCAACTTTGGACAATTTGGATTTTTTCCAATAACATATGACTTCTGTAGGGGCAGGTTCCTCGCTGCGACGGTGAGTCCACATTAAAACTGCTATAGCATGTTTACATCCACCTGTAAAAAAATTTTATATATTATTATGTGAATTTCTATTTAAAATAGTGTTTGTGTAGTAGATATTTGAAAGTGTAGGTTGTTTATATTACCTGCTGCAGCTGCACAGTCTATACATTGCACTTGCAATACCTTGGATTCCTTCTCATCGACTTCTAAAAACACGGTATAATTTTTCGATGTGACGCGGTGCTCCGGACATATTCTGCATTTCACAGTGCAAATATTTTCTTTTCTTTGGACTTCAACGTAGCCTATTGCAGAATCCCCATAACTTTCACGACCAGCACTAAAAACATGCATTAGATTCAGTATAAATTTCATTGGAATTTATATTTAAACCTACACAACTTAGGTACATACGTAACTCGAAAATTACAATCATTGATCCTACTATCAAATCTATATATTTGTTCATATTAATTACTTACCTAGCTGCTTTCACCCCACGAACCTCACTGGCAGAAAAACAATCACTATTTTTTAAAAATTCGGCTACCATAAACGAATCAATCTTTGGTAAATTATCTGATTGGCCTTGACAAAATCCTGTAGATACTTTCGCCATTATAAGCAAACTTATTACATACAACAACAATGGTTTAAGGATGAAACGTGTATGAAACATAGGAATTCATAAGTTAAGCGGTGTTAAGTTCATTTTAAGCATGTTTAGTGACGTCACGGCGACGCGCTTGCGCTGATCCGTTATCAAATGTAATTGAAAATTTGAATTAATAAGCATTTTCATTTCAATAATTTCCCTATCTAGACCGACTTTTTTAATACATAAAAAATACACACATGTATGACTATAACACATAATGTGTATTACTAGTAATTTAACCAAATTTACATTTAATGCAAGGACCCTATTAAAATTAATAAGAAACAATACTAGATTGAAATAAATAAGCTTTAGAAAGTGGTTGTTGTATTATGAAAGTGAATAAAATTCGATATTTGACATAATTTTAAAGGCATCAGGCTAGCGTGCTAGATATATTGTTTCTATTATTGACCAGTGGTCAATAATAAAAAATTAGTGACCACTAGCTGAAAATCAACTTCTTGCCCTGAAAACAAACTAAATAATGGTACCTTCTAAATCTAGTAGTGGAAAAATAGTTTTATCATTTCACGTATTCAAAATGGATGATGGCGGGAAAAGTTTAAAATTTGATTTATATTAGTCGTAATAATGATGAAGAAAATTAGACAGTTAAAGGATTATGACAAAAGTATATGTTTGAAATGAAAATAATGTTACATTATAATGGAAAGTTTGTTTATCTTTATATTATAGTAGGTTGTTAGTTCTGCAATTTATTAAGTAACTAATAAGTGTTTCAGAATCAAGGGTTAGAAACTCGTTTATAAAACGTAGCGTAGCATTCGTAGTATAAATTTATTATTTCTTCGAAAAAGCCTTGTCAATTTTCGTCTTCTTCTTAGTTATTATTCTTGATTGTGTTAATCAAACATTTTTAATAGTACTATTATTAAATAATGTTTTAATATCAAGATCATAATATTATTTTTTTAATATTTGAGTGTTTTGTTCCCGATGTTTATACTGAAGCTAACTGCTCATAAAGCGAGACGGTTTCGTAAATAAATATGCTGCAGTTGAAAAAAAAAGGAATGCAAGAACGTAACATGCAAGGTAGGAATACAAGCCGAAGCGTAGCTGAGGATCATGTTAATAGTCGACAACGTTCCGTGTTACTTATTAAATTTTTTACGCTACTAGTAATGTAAGTAGGCTTTACATGGCTACAGGGACTGTAAGTAGTCGATAGCATTCGCGTAGTAGATATCCTTGACAACGGAATTTAATGGGCAGTTACATTCAGTTGCCATTGTTACATTACTTTCCAAGGACGATTAATGCCATGACAGTAATTATTATTTTCCTAGGACTGTAAGTGACGATATTAAATTAAATTTACAAATTAATAAGTGGTATTTTCCTATTCTTTTACGCTACTTAATACCAGTAGCATGAAACATTTAATAAGTAACACACTAATGTATCGACTATTACGATCCTCGGTAAAACAGTTTCAGGCAAAACTACGACTCACATATACAGAATTTAGAGGACTCTTGAGTGTTCTTCCTTGTGAACCATCCTCGGTAGGTTACACATCTCGCATGTTAATATGTTATATGTCATATTCTTTGTTACCTAAATAACTATTTCCGGCTACCTACAATGTACGTAGGCCTTACATTCATGAATACAAGCTGTGTAAGGACCTCATAGCATTTTGTTAATTCGGTTGCTGTTGACAGTGGAAATTAGTTAAGAATTTCAAATTTCTCACGTTCCTATATGTTTCTGCCATGTCCATGTTTTTTTTCGTTGATGGTATTTCAATTTAGTCATTATAGATACAATATAAAAAATACGACCGTGCATTTATATCGGAAAATTTCAGTAGTAGTTCCCGTTGCTAGCTAAAGCACGATACCTCAAGCAGTATGACATGAAAGACAATTACAATGCTTAAACTCATCAAAACCGATCATTAGATTATGGTTGGTGTTTCCATTTTTTGTCCTCAATTCTAAATTTGCCTGGTAGTGAAAACTTTTCTTTATTTTGCAACCACTTTTCATCCAAATCACAAATTTACAAACATTCGTTACATTAGCAAAAGGTAGAACTTTTTCGAAATTTAAAACATCGATTTTAACGTATTTCGGCACCAATGTGCAATGTGTCAAAAGCGGTCAAAAGCATAATGATGTTCAATAACAAATGAATAATGTTTTATATAGCAACTACTTGATTCCACTAAAGACATCTTCTATTCAAGAATTGCCAGTAAAGGAAAATCTAAGAGCTCAATTTGCTCATTTATTAAAGGTACACTCTTTTTTGTGTGTTTACAAATTTCAAAAGATTCCAAAATATTTAATTTATTTTTGTTATCAGATAAGTGTAAAAATTTAACTTTATTATTAGACGTCAATGTGTGATTTTGTTCTAATTAATGTTTAGCGTAAATTGATGGCCGGGGTGCAGTTGTATCCCGTTATCAGCGTATAATTCGGTGACCGAAAATCACAGGGTGCAGTTGTCTCTCATGATAGAGTTGAATTGTCTCCCAGCTTAAGTTACTACTTAAGTACATAATTATGCGGATATACAGATAACCGCAACTACGTTTCAAACGGTACAGCATTTGATTTTAAAAAATCATGTACTTCAGCTCTGCTTTTTAAAAGTTTAGGTATCACTGTTCTTCTGGGTTTATACATGTTTTTCCTTACTCGATTCAAGTCGTGGGTTATCAAAGTAGGAACATCGTTGGACTTTAATTCACTGTGAATTATTTTTGCTGGCATTTCAAAAATATCGTCAACGGTTTTGGGTTTTAATTTATTACTTATTCCGAAATTTTTTGATGGTTGTGGTTTAACGAAGTTTCAATGATTAAATTTTCTCCTCCTTCCGTTTTAACAAACGCTTTACATGTCTATTTCCGATTGGAACAACTCCACCTTTCAATGCTATCTCCTGACAGCATTTTGTGGAACAAAAACTTGAACCCATCTATTACTAGTAATTCCCTAGTTTTTTCACTACTGATCACTTCTACCGAACTTATACTTGCAGAACAAAAGCATTTCTTGTTACTGGAGAAGACAATTTCCAACTAGGAAGTTCATATTTTTACAATAAAAATGAACCATCGTACCCGTTTTTATTGGTTACAGACCATACAGATGTACCACCCCTGTTTTGACATAGTATTCTAGGTAAGATTCAAAAATATATAACTTAATTCTAATAACATCATTAGAGTATCTTATCGGTAATGCGGTTTACTTTAATTCGCATATCAACTTTGGGAGGTGCATGATGGTGATGAAATTTATAATTGTTTGACCTATATAGAATAAATTACAATGTGAACAATTTAATTTATAAATACCTGATTTTAGCAAATCATTAGTTTTGTCTTTAGCATTGAAAAGAGTCTATAGACTATTTTTATTCGTTTTGAAAGTGACTATATTTATTTGTATTCTCTATAATTTTAGTAATCTTTTCTGAAATATTACCAAAATCTGGAATTGAAACGTATGTATTTTAATGTTTTATTAGAATCATTAATAGAATAAACTTTTTGAATAGCTAATTTATAATTTTTCTTTTTAATTAACGTGTCAATAAGTGTAGTGTTATAACCATTGCTGCCCAGGCAGCACACAATCTTTCTTAAATATTTTAAAGGAATATTACCTAAACTTAAAATGTAACGCCTTATTTTTTTAAATAAATATTTCCGGTAAATAGTTTCCTAATGTTTCTGTCGAACATGCATAAAACATTTGGTGGAAACGTTAATACAAACTCATAAGTAAATATTTTCTAAATGTTTCTGTGTAATATTTATAAGAGATTAGTTTGGATATAACATATATATATTTTCTTTAAATGTTTTCTCTATGTTAGTTTAGAATAAATTAGCAATATTACCCGAATACATGGAAGAAATATTTGAGAAATGTTTTTTAGATATGAATGACAAATATTTCAAGAAATGTTAAAATATTATTTATTTAGAATCTTAAAACACTCTTGCATTATATAAAATTTTTATTTCATTACATTAAATTTACAGATATTATAATAATAATAGGTATATAATAATAATAATAATAATAATAATAATAATAATAATAATAATAATAATAATAGTAATAATAATAATAGAAATAATAATAATAATGTTTGTTGACCACAAAAAGAAACAAATTAATAGCTAATTAATAATATTAAAAATAAAACGAAATAATAATAAATATAATGCTGTTCTCCGTAGAATTTTCTGAAAAAAATAAGAAAAAAAATCCATTATTTTAAAAGTACAATATGACTGTAAAAATAATAAATATTTCTTTAGTTTCTCTGTAAAATCGTAAAATCTTAAAACTTACTTGGCCCTGTTCAAATTTTTCGAAGTGCCCCATTTTGCGGTTGTCCTTCAGACGCCTTACGAAAACGTTTTCTGGTAGCATTTAAAATAAAATTTAAATTAGAAATAGTTAATTTTAATTAATTAATATTAAAAAATATAAATAATAAAAATATATCTTACCTACCTTAACAGAAGAGTTGGCAGCACAACTTAACTATTCTAGAAACTTTAAAATATGTTGCTTTTGGCTTGGCAAACCCTTTATAACTGACCACTCAACACTCAACAAGCACCCTCAGTGAAGAAAAGGGACACAAGAACAAGTTATTTGCAAATTAGAAAATTTTCTACTAGTGACGTCACCTATTGTAAAATGAGATGAACACCAAATTGTTAATGCGGAATTGCAAAAGACGCCCTCGATGGGATCTATTTATTAGATCCTATATACAATATACGCGGTTTTTATCAGCTTGTAAACCGCAGAACAGAATTTGAATAAATGCATAATATTCCAAGTAAAACGCGCACTGGAGAACCTCAAATTCTCAGAAAAGGATTAACACGTGTAGGTACCTGCAGCAGAGGTTCGAAATCGTACCTTTCCTACATTTTAAAATGTTTCAAAGGAATTTATTTAGAATATTAGGCAAATATTTTTCGTATATTTGAAAAAAAAAGCGGTTTTACCAAAATAACTCTCTCTCTCGCTCTCATTGTGCAAATTTGCTTACACAAATGGCCATTAAGTGAATATAGAAGGGTAACGGATTATAACAGAAACGTTTGAACTGAAATGTAGATACCGTTCTATCTTCTTTCAACACGCACGTTTCACTTGCCAACTTCGTCAACGTACCGTATATTTACAGCGTTCGTTGAAAGAAAGACAGAGAAACCTAGCGAATGCCTTTCATACAATTTTCGTGGAATTGCCCAAACTTACAGACATGCATCATCAAGTACCGATAGAATTGTTAGAACAAAATCTTTCTCTAATATTCCTGGACAATAAGTACT
This sequence comes from Hemicrepidius hirtus, assembly GCA_963082805.1. Lineage (NCBI taxonomy): Eukaryota > Metazoa > Arthropoda > Insecta > Coleoptera > Elateridae > Hemicrepidius > Hemicrepidius hirtus. The sequence goes on from OY720165.1 coordinate 10,836,563, forward strand.
TGTTATGTTTAGTTCCCAACGGTTTACTAGTCATGTCTGTAACAAGCAACATTATCTCTTAAAACCAAATCACTACTCAAATGTTAATCGCAGCTTTTTAAAATAGTCATAATAAACATTTATTACCTCATTGCTCCTAATATTTTACCAATATCTTCTATACGCAGAAAATGAAACATTATCTAGAAATACATATCTAACATTTTCTTTAGAAATGTTTCTAAATGTTTGAAACATATTTTGTCTAGAATGTTTATGAAATGTTTGGTATATCTTTCAAAAAAATGTTTCTTAAAAACATTACAGTAAGATTTCCAAAACATTATTCAAGAATATTTTTTATACCTTCTTTTATAATCTTATATAAATATTTCTTGTACCTCACTTTTTAACATTTCTTAACAAACATTAATCAAAGAATCTTAAAACATTACTTCAATATGTTTCATTTAGACTTTCTACTAATATTTCTAAAATATCAATTTTATGTAGTAAATGTTTAGGAAACATAACGGCTTTAAAAATATTTAGAAAATATAATAAAAACATCAAACAAATATAGTGTGCTGCCTGGGTGTATACAATTAGTTTAATAATCGAAATTTCTCTACTACAATTATTTTTATCTAAAGGAATAGTTAAAGCTCTATGTAATAAGATTGATGTGCTGCTAATTTATGTGTATTATGATGATAAAAGTTATGTGGTATGGTAATAGAAGCTTGTGTAGGTTTCCTATAAATAGAGTATTCGAGTATGTTTTCTGAATTGATTTTTATGTTAAGTCTAAACAGTTAATAGATCTGTTTTGTTCAATTTCTAGTGTAAATTTAATTTTTTGATCTAAAGTATTAATAAAAATTAAAAAGTCGTTACTGTATTCCAAAGAACTATCAAAACATGCTAAAATATCGTCAGCATAACGAAACCCAAATACAATTTTATTTGATAGATTTGATTCAAATGTTTGATCTTCTAAATGTTCCATAAATATATTAGCTAATAGTGTCTGTTCTCCCTATCAAGTTTTTCAAAATAAAATATAGTTTAAATGTTCCCCGACTGCCGCTAGTGATAAGAGTTTGAAATTTGAAGATCAGTATGAAAGTCTCGACTTTTATGTAATTACATTAATAATATATTTAAAATTACAAAAGCTTAAACTACATATTTATTATTACTATTAATATGGGTATAACGTTTAATATTCGTTTTGGTAATTTGAAACTTCATACATTGTAAATTTTAAAAATTGATTATTCTACCTTAAGAGGCATTACATACCCTTGATTCCTTAAGAATACAAATACTTCCTAGTAAGGTACAATTACTGAACCTATTCTACTTCGATTGACATTAATATACCTAGTAGAACATATAAAATTCTTCCTTAAGAGGGATATCTTCGTACTTTGAAGGTAAACGGATAATTAAGAAGGTAGAAAAGTATATCTTAAAGAATTATTTAACACCCTTAACGATATTGAAGTGCCTTATTTAGAGGTATACAACTATATACAGTTTGTCCATATCGAGATGGCGCAATTGGCTTATACGGTATTTACCTTAGTTAATTGGCTTCGGAGCTAACCCTTGTCATTTGAGATTACGAAAACCCTTTACCTGCGGAACAGGTCCGCATTTAGTTAGCAGTGGTCTTTCGCACAATTGATATATTTAAAATCAAGGAACTATATTATTATAAGTTACTAGTAAGTTATTAGCATAATTTACCTGAATACGTGCGGACCTGTTCCGTAGGTGTAAAGGGTTTTCGTAATCTCAAATGACAAGGGTAAACTCCGAAGCCAATTAACTAAGGTAAATACCGTATAAGCCAACTGCGCCATCTCGATATGGACAAACTGTAGTTTAGTGGACTTTCCAAACCTTAAATATCCGCTTAACGCTAGGTAGGTGTTAGGTACTTATTGAACAATACGGCCCATCATGTTGATGCTGTTGCAGGGTTTACGTATAGTTAGAAATGCGAAAAAGGTACATTATAATCTGTCTATCGCCAAGCGGATATTTGAGGTTTGGAAAGTTCACAACTACACAGTCCATTCCCTGGTTTAGGTCCCTAAAAGATTTAACGCAGATGTATACGCAACGATGCTCGACGTGCCCTGCCAATGGCTAACGGTAAAAGGTATCCAATGCCGTAGCTTACAAAATAAATCCAATTTCTATTTGCCCTGTAAAACTATTTGTTTTGAACGCTACTGACAAAACCTTTCTAGCTACTTTCAGGTTGTAATACGACGTCCCAGCTATTGCCTATCTTACTTTAACGCATTACGTGAAAGCTAAACGAGTATGAACACTCTTAGGGCCGGTATTACAATCTCAGTTTAAACCCGAGATCGGCTAAACCAACCTTAATTGTCATGGATATGATTCTTGTAACAATTGTATCCATGGCAATTAAACTTGGTTTAGCTGATCTCGGGTTTAAACTGAGATTGTAATACTGGCCCTTAGAGATTTCGTTCAAGGTTTAGGTATGCGAGAACCATAAGCAAAACGGAAACAACCGATAGTAGTAGGTCACTTCATAAATTCTGCGTTAACCTTTTAAGAACATAAAGCCAGGGAACGAACTGTACTGTTGTACTCGTCAGCTATTCCAAAGGATAGAAGCAGAGTACGGGGAAACTCCAGCTATACTTCAGAAGAAGGCGGCCACTACATAGGGATATCCACTACTGTACTTGTCAGCTACTCTGAAGAATATAAGCAGGGTATGAAGATGGTATCGGCGAGAGGCAGTGCCGCAGCCAGAATTCTGTATTAGGGGGGGTTTTCAAAAAAAATAAGAAGAGTATTAAAAAATGAGAATATATTATAGAACAATTTGGTAACGCTGTTGCCGAGATGAATTTTTTTTACCAAGATAAGATTAACATCTTTTTAGATCTAAATGGGTCTGGGGGGGGGTTAACCCCAACCTCCCCCCCTAGGTATAGCGACGTAAAACAAAACAATATCAAAATCTTAAAATACATCCAAAAAACGGAAATTATTAACTTAAATGTGAATAAACTTAAATACTTCAATTATGGAAAATTTCCAAAATAACTAAACACTGGAAAAATTAGTAACGCTTCGCTACACGATCTTAAATTTTCAATACCGCCCATTCACTAGTCATAATGATATTATTCGACTATATAGTAAGAACTGAATAAATTTATTACGGTAAGGTTGTCGCCGAGGGCACATTTGCATAAGACTTCGTAATCCACCCACTTGACTTTAACAGATGTGGAAAAATTGGGTCACTTGTCGTGATTGGTATTGACATATCCAAGATCTAGATAGCCTAGTGTAAGAATTATTCCGTATTGTGTTGTTATACTTGTATTGTCTTGCAAGTAATGCGTAATGCGGCTATAGAAAATGAAGTTTACTATTTGATATTCAGCTACTACTTGCAAATATCAAGTATTGCTCAACACAAGGTCATTTCGTGTACTAGATATAAAACAATGACAATATTAAGAGCTGTCTGTAAACGAGGCGCTTTTATTAGAAAATTTCAAAACATCATTAATTTGAGTGTCTTTCAACACTAACTTTTTATAAACCACAGTGACTAACAATTTTGAATAGAAAATAAATTATTATACATTAAAGCGTCACGTCTGTAGTGCACTAGCCAATTATTCAGACAAATAGGTACCGTTCATTTTTATAGGTATACCTATAGGTAACGCATACAATATTGAGCGTTTTTACTAAATCAGTTGGTTAATCTTACAAAGGATTAGGTTAATCAACTTTAATTATAAAGCATTGCGGTTAGAACGAACTGGTTCGTAATTGGATAGATTTAAAACATCGTAACAGTAATAATTTACAAATTGTTCTACTAACATGGTCCAGCTTACTCCATGTAAAAGATCTACCATGATAATGTCAACTAATTATAGCAAGTACATCAACAATCCCACGACTGACATGCATGAGAACCGTTTTATTTCCTGTTAATAAAAGTCGCTAAAGAATATACACTAATAAATGATTGATACTGCAATAAAGCACTATGGGTACATATTATAGGATGTGAAGGTCAAATATAATTCTGAAAAATATATAAATTAAATAATAATAATAATAATAATAATAATAATGGTACATGTAGATAAAAACTAACTGCCAGAAACTTATATAAATTAAGCATTGTCGAAGTTACAATGATTATAAATAGGAATTATGTTCCAGTTCCAAACAAATACCAAACCAGTAAATATTGCACAATCAACTGATTGATTTTAGGCGAACCTAAGCGAATTGTAGATAACAGAATTGAATAGGAATGTTCTCGTAGAGTCACAAATAATAAAATTTCCAGCAAAACCAAATTATTTGATGTAGGTCAAGTAGGGTAAATGTGAAACACGAAAAAATTAGAGTAAGAGACAAACAAGCACGCTAATTAACACATTAAGGCCTAGTTGTATCAAGTGGAACTCCCAGTTCAGCTGATCCACGATCAATTGTAATGGATTTGATTGTTATAACAATTGATATCCAAGACAATTGATCGTGGATCAGCTGAACTAGGAGTTCAACCACTTGATACAACTGGTCCTTTAGTTATGACAAAATTTCAAACATTATTATTTTAGAAATAATAAATATTAAATAAAGTATAGATTTTAACGGGAAATAGTAATAAGATTTATTTGCTTAATACGTATTTCGGCATCAATGTGCCATTGTTAAAAGCATAATATAAGATGTTTAATAACAAATGAATAATGATTTATATAGCAACTACTTGATCCATTAAAGACATCTTCTATTCCAAAATTGCCAGTAAAGGAGAATCTAAGAGCTCAATTTGCTCGTTCATTAAAGGTATACTGTTTATTGTGTGTTTATAAATTTCTAAAATATGTAATTTATTTTGTTGTAAAAATTTAATTGTATTATTAGATGTCAATGTGTGATTTTGTTCTAATAAATGTTTAGCGTAATTTGATTTATGTGCATGTTTTTGCCTAATACTGAAATTTCTAATTGTTTGACCTATATAGACTGAATTACAATGTGAACAATTTAATTTATAAATACCTGATTTTAGCAAATCATTAGTTTAACTAATTTAAAATCATTAGTTTAACTAATGATTTTCTAAAATGAGGTATTTATAAATTAAATTGTTCACATTGTAATTCAGTCTATATCGGTCAAACAAATTATAAATTTCAGTATTAGGCAAAAAGAACGTAAGTATACGTTGTTACAAATATAAACATGCACATATATCAAATTACGCTAAACATTTATTAGAACAGAATCACACATTAACATCTAATAATACAATTGAATTTTTAGACTTTTCTAACAAAAATAAATTAAATATTTTAGAAGCCTTTGAAATTTATAAACACACAAAACACAATATACCTTTAATGAATGAGCAAATTGAGCTCTTAGATACTCCTTTACTGGCAATTTTGAAATAGAAGATGTCTTTAATGGAATCAAGTAGTTGCTATATAAATCATTATTCATTTGTTATTAAACATCTTATATTATGCTTTTGACAATGGCACATTGATGCCGAAATACGTAAGCAAATAAATCTTATTACTATTTCCCGTTAAAATCGATATTTTATTTAATATTTATTATTTATATAATCATGGATTTTAACAAAGTAACGCTTAAGAATGTCAATAAAGAAAATTTTTCTATACTGTAAAATATGTGAAGTGATGTCGTATTGAAGTGTTCCAAATTTCAAATTAAATCACAGAGCGTTTGAGCGCTATGACTTTGGTTCCATCTTTAATAGCAACCCTGTAATAAGAACAAATATTTAAACACAAATTTTTATGGACAGATACTATAGCTGCTAAACAACTATCCATAATAGTTGTTAAAACTAGGAAATTCAACAAGGTCAGACTATTAAATTACCTGCACGAACTACATAAAGCGCGAACGAGTATTTCAGCAAACTCTATTCAGATAGAGTCTGTCTGTAAAGTGTGCAACGTGCTGTATTCAGCTGGAGTATGCCCTAAAATGTACGGTTGATGAGAATTTCGTAAATTGTGTAAACCGTGTTGTGTAAATTTTAAAGATTTAGGACAGAAACGGATCATCGGTCGATAGCGATCGTCCGGCTTCGCTAGCTGTAATTTCAAGCTGAATTTCAGTCAGAGTCCCGGTTTATTATTATTTACTACTACAGATGCGTGTCTTTCTTCTATACATATCGAACCCGTTTAGTCTCGTTTTTCTCGCTGAGCATTCAAATGATTTCCAGGGTTTGCCTCGCGAACTACCTACTGTTGAATACCAAAAACGAAAAGTTTATTTTTAGTAGGTATAAGAAAGTCCAGGGGAGGTGGGCACCTCCTTTTGGTTTGTAATACTGCACTGGAGTATGACTTTACGCAATCGTTCGAGTAGCGATTATTGGGCAGCTTATTCTGCCTATTCTGCCCGCAGTGGGGGAGCACAATCAACCCGATTTGAAAGTGCATCAAGTGAAACACAAAGTTAGACGATTACATAATAATAACACGTTTATTTAGCTTAACTCGCTATAGAGGGTGTTTCTTAAATGGAGGACACGGAGCACAGTACTACATTCCCGTCCAGATACCAATTGGTAAAATGTAATACAATAATGGCCGTTTTTAGCTAGTTTCAGAGTTATTCTCAGTCAAAGATTGAGATTCAATTCCTTTATGCTTTGGAGAAACGGGTAAATTTTAACCGTTCCGCATTGTTCATCAATCAAATATTAAATCTTAATAAATTTGGAATTTTTTATACGTTATATTCCTTCCTCCGAAGACATTCTTTCTGATAAATATCTGTTGTTAAACTATTTTTCAATATGTTGCAACAGTGCATTTTAGCTATGAGGTTATTACCTAGGAAACTTGTTCATACTGCCTTATTAAAACACCAAACGTTTAAAACAAAGTCCGTGCAAGCATGCGCAATGTTGTCAAATTAAAAAAAAATGCGAATAACTCTGAAACTAAATACATTAGGACAAAATCGCCTATACTTTTTCAACTCAGTTTTAAGATGAGAATCGCGTAGTGCTCTCCGTGTCCGCCATTTAAGAAACACCCTGTATACATATACATACATTTATTATTTAGTAGCATATTTAATTTATTTTTATTAGTATGTTTTCTTATCTAATTCCTTAAACTATACTTTTTATTATATTCCTTAAACTACTTTTGAAAGTGGATTTTGATTTTATTTATTTTATATTTGTTGGAAATTTATTATACAATATTAGGCCTTTACAGAAAATGGAGTACTGCGTTTTCTTTCTCTTCGTACGTTTTAATATAAAATTGCTGTTATACCTCGATACGTGATTATGCAATTGCAAAAATGTTGTAACTAACTCTGACAGGTAACTTGGATAAATACCCATTTTAACTTTTTGTAAGAAAACCAGCACCTGCATCTTCGAAAAAATTTCTATATTTAACCACCCCAACTTCTCTAACATGCGCCATTCCATTCCACAGACGTATACCTATTACACTTTTTAAAGGGATTGTTATGACCCCATTTTGTAACATTTGCAATTTGTATTTATCCCTTTGATCTGCCAAGTAAACTATTGTTCAGGAATAATTGTATATCATAAATTCATAAGTCTGGTTTTTAAAAATACTAAATCACTATATCTGTACATACTCCTAATTTCTTCAGGATTTTTTACGATGGCGCGGGCGTGGGTGTCGGCTGTGTTAAAAGTTCTGATTATTACTATTATAGTTATATAATATGGGTAATTTCAGGGGTAATTCTAATTAATATTATTTATAAATATAAGTATTACTCGTATTTATTATAAAACATGAATTCTTTAATGTTTCAACTGTAATCGGCGATTACAGCGTTTACATGCACACTTCGCCATTGATTGAAGAAAGGGCTATCGCCGCAGTGACACATATTATAGATAAAAAGCTAACATTTGGCGAACAGTGCGTGGTGTGCAATAGACCAAGCATTGTTGTATAGAAGAGTACATAATATAAATCAAGGTGTGCAAGAAAGAAAATCTACCCTTACAAAAGATCAAAAAGAATGTCTGGCAGAACATTTAAAGGTAGGTAATAGCAATTGGGGATTTCCTTTAGAGGAAATCTCTACTTAGGTAGAGGAGTGAAGACCGTAGTGGAGGAATATATCGAAATTATTGATTTAAGTAAAGTTTTAGGCAAAAAACGCCCTTATGACGACTGGTTCCACAAATTGATTAAATAAGTGTAGATAGAGTAAAATATGTGTTCCCAAAACTAGTATCTGTGGTAGAAAAATAACTTTAAACTAGTTTCATTCTTCTCCCAGTGTTTATTAGGACTAATTTTTGTTTTAAATAATGGGTAATATTTGTTTGTTATATTTTTTAGCGAGTTCCATATACTTCTGTTTAATGTACTTTTAGTTTATTTCTACAGTTTTCTTATTTTTTGGATATTTAAAATGTAGAGTTTTCCAATTTTTACCTTCAGATGTATGTTATTTTAGCTTGTACTGAACTACAAAAACTAACACCTTGTGTCACATATTTAGATACCCTTCTTTCAGCTTGTATCATTTTTACTTCGCAAATGCTAGGATTATGTATAGGTAGTATAGAAGTTGCAGGCCTCTTTCACATTTTTCCACATTTCACTTTTTTCCTTTTTAGAGGTTAAAAGTGAAACAAAGCTTTTATTTTTTTAAAGTATAGTTAGCTTATTATCAATTAAAGCAAAACATACATAATTGCAGTATAATCAGACATTTTAATTGTGTTTCTGTAACATTAAAAAATGGAAATTGTATATTTTGTTGCATGTCTATCCCACTTTTTTATACCTGCTTTTTACTATAGGGCAGCGGTTCTCAACCTTTTAGTATTTGCGACCCAATTTTCAATGTAAATCTCACCGCCCTCCCCCCTATTGATTAAACCAAAATACTCCCGAAGGTCACTCAACTACCGAAGAAGAAATCTTCATAGACTTCACAGCAAGTGGTGAAATCAAAAGACAATTTAGTAATAAGTTACTCTTTGGGCAGGGGTGGATGGTGAGCTTTCTGCACTGAAAACAAGAGCAATTCGTATACTATTACCATTTTCTACATCCCACCTTTGCGAAACCGGATTTTCTGTGGTGGGTGCTTTGAAGACAAAATATAGATCTCAGCTAAATATAGAAAAATAATTCAGGCTGTCAATTTCTAATATTAAACCTTTTTTCGAAACACTTTGCTTTGCAAGACAGGCCCAAGGGAGTCGCTAATAATTATTAAACTTGTTTTTAATTTAGTATTGATATGTTAATTATTAAATACCTACATTGTGCAGTAGGTACTGATACAATCCTACTTATAAGTGTATTATATCAGTGTATACCTGTATTTTATTTTTTATTATGTGCGAATGTTTTTTTTGCTTTCCTTTCAGTAAATTAAATAATTTTGTTAATAATGTTTTTTCTTTCTTTTCGATATTCTCGCCCTCCCTCCTTGTAGTGTTATGATGGCGCCCTAGAGGGCCAGCCTCACAAGTTGAAAACCGCTGTTATTACGTTTTGTTTTCCTCTCAAATACACTGCTAGAATTGCTATTAAAAAATCGCGCATCCTTTATTCTATTTCTTTTCATTAGCTAAATTTGGCGACAAATTGAAATTTAACACATACACATAAAAAGAAAACAAAGCGCCAATATAAAGAACCCTACGCGTTTCGTTGATGAATCCGGTTTGTTAGTGTTTTAAATATTTTCATTTCTGGAATTTTTTCAATCAAATACTACTACTCCACCTTACATTTTTCTTTTTGGTAAAATTTGATTGTTTAACACTCAAAACGTTCTTATCTTAAAACTTAAAACAAAAGTGACTCGAACAAACTGCAAGAGAAACCATCGCGCTAACGAGCTCATTTTCGTCGGTGTTGCTAGGGAACAACGTTTTCGAAAACAACCAAATCTTACCGATAGAAATATACGGTCTTTCCTTTTAATGTTGACAAAAAACGCTTCCAATGAATGGAATGGAACCGAGTAGAACAAAACATTATACAGTGGGATTCAATAAGTATAGCTACCGTCTGTAACTCGGAAACTATTTGTCCCAAATGAACAAATCGTCCCCCTGCAGGAGACGCTACAATCGACAAAGGGTAGCGTAAATTCTTATTTAAAAAAATACGCAATGAAGGTATATTGAAATGTATCAAGATCGAAAGCCCGTCTAATTTTACATAAACTTCATCCATTAAAAGTTTATAAATTCCGCATGGAAAGCTAAAGCTCATGGGCGAAGATGGAAAAGGGAAAACATGAGTTTCAACTTTCAAAAACGAAGAGGAATTGAACCAGAGCGCGGCGTAGCGTTGTAAGCGTCGGCGTCGTTCGGATGGATGTTAGAAGACTTTACCGTTAGCAGATTTCTGTTTCCTATATGGTACGCGTTACCTGTTACGGTACTATGCATCTAGTAAACTGAAATCAGATTAATGTTTTCCATTTAGTAGACGATTATCGCTACCTCATTTTATTTACATGAATGAGGTAGCGGTGGCCGTATAGTAAACATAATATGTAATGCCCAAACTCGGGGCACCGTTTTCTATCCGATAATTGCAACGAAGGAATGTGCACATGCACCTTAACAGTCTGATCTTTTCAGAGTATAAATGTAGCCAGTAGTTGGGAATATTTTTTTACTTTTTACTCAAATGAACATACCATAAATTCTTACGAAATACCCAAATACCTATTATAGATAGCCAAAAAAGAATGTTTGTAATAGGTGCGCTACGGGACTCGCCTACTACTACACCATGCTACTACACAGCATCTAACACTCGAACCAAGGCAAAGACAAACCAGCCGTAGATGAAACGATTTACTCGTTCCGCCTTCTGCAGCAGAATCCTAACCACTTGTGTGTGAAGTCGAACGGTCCTACCACTACACCCTACGCGCTCTTCAAAAGGTAATTTAAAACACATTTTATTCATATTACACATATTAAGAAAGATAAAGACAAAAAATATGAAAATAAAACCCTACTCTCTCTATTAAATAAACAAGTCATACTACTTATATCATATTTACTCTTATTATTTTTTTTCATTTTCATGGTAGGTATCAATAACTTTTTTTAACTATGCCTAATAAAAGACATTATTATTATTATTATTATTATTCAAAAAAATACCGTTCAGTATTGGATTCGAACCAACAGCCGTGAACCTAGTTTTGTGAGGATTGTTGGAGCTCAGCGATTGCACCTACACCATCACAACCGCCTGGCTACCCCCTAAATACCTCTCTAATTTGAAGAATAATATTGAGATGTGATGTATAAAAGTTACTTAAGTCGTCCGGAACCATTTAGATGTTACACTTTCTACCACACTGTAAACTTTGTACCCAACTAAAAATAATCACTGCGAAATCACTATGGCGAAATAACTTTTATGATTTATGTACGTCATTTACAATTTCTACCGTATAGCGTATACCTATACCTGAATCTGACAAGCATTCATTCCCACGTAAAGTTTAACGTAAACAACTCAAAATATCACAATAATGCACTCGTTACCGTGTAAATCACGTCGTACTCGCGACGAAATCGAATAAAAACGACATTGGTGAGATAAATTTAAATGACGCGATGCCTTCGGTATTCTGAGTTCTAAGATCCTGCAGGTTTGAAAGTAAAACAGTGTAACAATGTTCATGACATCATGACTCATATACCGCTTTGTGTGTGCGTGTTTAGGTCTGTTTTCCTTTGTCCAACTATTTTTATAAGGAAATTTAACCAGACGACTTGTTAAAATTGAACTTTGTAAATTGGAAAGTTTCACTTTTATTTGCTTTGCTCTATATCTCGTCTAGTTATTAATAATACATCTATTTGAACAAAATTAATACTAGTTAAGTAAGTTAAGAGAGTTAAGAAAAACAAGAGTTTTCCAGCAACTGTAAATATAGAAAAGTCTCGTTTGTTTTTTGTGGCAATAAATGCACCACTATTAATTTCTGTAGCGTTTTTGCAATATTTTTTAAAAACCTTGAAAACAAGAGCACATAAAATAAATAAGAATACCATGTTGACAGTTAAAAATAATTTAATTTAATAATTTAAAAAATATGTCGTTGCCATAATGCAAAATCAGTCTTTTTATTATAAAAAGGCTACAGTCCGTAGAAGAGACCAAAGTCACTGTGGGTAGCATAGGTCAATGTAAAATGTAATTCTTATGGGGAAATCTTACACGGCGTTGCCACTTTTCTTAACCCTGGCGTTCTTGTTGAAGCAACTTAGCAGGTACCGCATTCCAGGCGTTCTCAAACAGTTACTTGATATTCAAAATAAAGAAAAGCAATGATAAAAAATAGTTGACTTGATAGCGAGTTGTTTGAGTAACTCTGGGGAAAGGACGGTAAACAGTACACGTAATCCCTCCTAATGCTTGAGTTAAGAGGCTTAAAACACATAAAAGTGAAACTTCTTTTGTATGCTGAGAACCTAAATGAGGAGTAGGTTTGGTAATACCAAATCTCCATAAGACCAACCAGTGACTTTGATCTCTGGTATAGACTATAGGCGTTTTATAAAACGCGGTCATTAGTCAAACCGTCGTAGAGTTACCATTATTTTACAAAGAGTTTTAGTTGTTTTATGAAACGACGAAGTACTCTTAGCCACATTATCAAATCGGATATTTTACTGTCTGTTACATTCTGGTTAAAACATTTTCGTATTATTAAATTGAATTTTATAAAGTCTTCCGTCATTTTTAACGAATGAATTTTTTCAATAACAATAAAAAATTAAAGTAAAAAATAATTACCTATATCAATTCTGTAGGTAACCTGCATAACAAAATTAACAGTACCTAAGTAAATACTTAATGGCATAACTCAAAGAAGATTGACAATATGGTCGCGTTTTACAAATCGCCTAGTCGTTTTTTATAAAGACTGATATACATTCTGACTACGATATATAAGCCTCGGAAGTGAACGTTTTTTCTCACGGTGCTTTGTAGACTACAAACTATACCTGGGGTAAAAATCATGCATGAACGGTTGCTCGTTGTAATCCGGCCACCAAGACTTAAAATGGTTAAAACCCATTAACCATTTTACTTAGTGGCTACTATAAAGGGAGGTAGGTACTACATTTTATCAAGCCGATTTTCACCTGTTTAGAGTTCCGTTAAGCGAGAGTGAAATGTGTTCTCATTATCAAGTGGCGTATATCTAGCTAATGGGGGCTACTACAGCTCAATGTCAATCAACGTTACTAGTAAGGTCCCAAATACTGCGAAGAGGACTATACGTCTAAATTAACTCCGAGGGGTTGTTGTACGTCTCACAAGTAACGGCACCGTCTCACTCTCACAAATATCATAAAACCTTTACTCAATGATCGTTTTGTCATCGTCCAGCAATATTTTAGATAAAAATCATATATTGTCAAGTAGTAGTATGTTAATTCTAAATGAACCCTTTGGGATTAATTTCAAACCATTTCTCTTTAAAGTGATGGATATATTGCAAAGATTGATGACCCATACTCAAGTGCAGAGTAATTCTGTGGCTCGTCCGAGCCACTGTGCGCGTTTCTAGCTTCATAGGTTTGAAGGGGCGCAAAACTCTGACGTTTCTGAAATTCACAGCCTAGGAAACGAACACAGATGGCATTGGAATTCTAGTATATTTGTAAAAAAAATACAAATTACTATTTTATTTTAGCTGTTTTAAGGCTGCAATTCCGGCGTTGATATAGGTTTTCAACGTACAGTCAAAATAAAAATATTTAGGCAGAAAATTTAAATAATTGGAAATACTTTTCATTTATTACTATATAATTTGAAGACCTTCAGAATGATATTTCTGGCTTCAGAATGAATTATCTTCCTCGATTTAACATTCATACTTAACAGACTTTAAACGTCAAAACAATCTGACAAACAATGAAATTATTAAAATTTCAAACGTCAATTGAATTTTTCCAGTGAATCTACTTTTGAGTAGGATTGTTTGATGTTGATGTATTGTCGCGCTTTGCCTTTTAAAATTTAGTTGACATATTTTCCAGGGCATTTATAAGCTTGGTAGAGCTGTATACTGTATAGGGCATCAACACAAGAGATAAAAGAAGCATATTTTAAAAATAAGTAAAAACTGTTAAACTGGAAACAGATTTGTTATATCCAAATGCCAACGAAGCTATTGCAGAATGAAATTTCAGGTTAGCGTCCGCGTCGTATATCGAACAAAAATCATCCAAAATCAAACGCGAAACGCGGGATATGGGATGTACATCCCAAACACATGTAGGCTTATATTGGTTCACTTATGAGCCTGTCAATTGTTAACAATTATTTTGACATAAGAATACATACTAGCCAATTGTAAAGGCAGCGATTTGTTCTTTGACAGCCATACTTACTACATAATAGTTATTTATGTATCAAGGGCGTAACCCAGGCGTTTTTGGCCCGCGGCGTGAAAATTATAGCCCGACGTGCGAAGCACGGAGGGCTATAACACGCCGAGGGCCAAAGACGTCGGTTACGCCTGAGGTGCATACAAAACTTTATGTAAGATCGAAATTTTAAAAACCGTAAAATAGTTATTTATGTATCAAGGGCGTAACCCAGGCGTTTTTGGCCCGCGGTGTGAAAATTATAGCCCGACGTGCGAAGCACGGAGGGCTATAGCACGCCGAGGGCCAAAGACGTCGGTTACGCCTGAGGTGCATACAAAACTTTATGTAAGATCGAAATTTTAAAAACAGTAAAATTATAGTTTATATTGACAACTGTATTTAAACAAAAATTGAAAAGCGCTCGTTTGAAATCGATTTATCATTGACCAAATAAAACTGCGTAACCACAGCAACAAGTATAAACAAAAACAAATTATTTGCAAAAAAAATAGTAAGTAATTTAAGTATTTGTCACTATTTGTTTGCAAAAGTATGTCTAAAGAAGAAGATTTCTCGTGCATTGTGCCAGATTTTGATGAAGCAGCAAAGAACATTACTTTGAATCTGTTACCGCCAAAATCCAAAGCTATATATGAGAAAACATAATGATTTTTTAAAGTGGTGTGCAGTTAATAAGGTAAAAACCATTACTGAAAATGTTTTACTGGTATATTTTGATGAACAAAGTAAAATTTACAAACCAACCTCGCTTTGGTCGCGTTACTCAATCTCAATGATCAAAACAAATTTGGCAGCTGAGGAAAACATTGATGTCAGTCAATTCAAGCGATTGTTCGCCTTTCTGAAAAGGCAAAGCGAGGGGTACGAATCCAAAAAATCAAAAATACTCAACATGGAACAGATCACAAAATTTTTCTTGGAAGCCCCAGATGATACATTTCTAATGATGAAGGTAAGAAAATCACTAATTCGAAATATAATTATACTCACTGAGTTTCTACAATATTGTAGGTGGCAATAATCATGGGCATCGCTGGGGCATGTCGTAGAAACGAATTAGCCCAATTAACTCTAGACGATATTGAAGATGTAGGGTCTGCGCTCATTGTAAAAATCAATAAGACAAAGAACAAAATCAACAGAACATTTACAGTCGTTAACAACGATCAAGAACTAGCACTGAATTTTCTACAAATATTTCGAAAATACGTGTTTTTACGGCCATCACATACGGAGCATCAATGATTCTTTGTGTATTACAAAAATGGCAAGTGTACATCGCAGATTGTAGGAAAAAATACACTGGGACAAGTGCCGCAAACAGTAGCCAAATTTTTGAATATGCCGGATGCAGGTGCCTATACAGGACTTTTGACGTTCCTTCGCTACTCTTTTAGCTAATGGGGGCGCAGACTTGATCAGTATCAAACGTCATGGTGGCTGGAAGTCCTCGGCGGTGGCTGAGACTTATATTGAGGATTCATTGCAAAATAAAATGAAAATTGCACAAAAGGTTATGGTAGGCGAAGGTCTTCATGTACCCTCAACAAGTAATGCTGTCAGTAATGAAAACGTTCGCAATACCTCTGTGATAAAGACCCTTCTTTCTACGTTAGAGAATGATGGTACTAATGAAAGCGTTATTAGTGAATCTTTGATAGACACCATTCCTTCCGCATTTAATATAAGTAATTGTAATAACTGTAAGATAGATATAAATGTTCATATTAACAAATAACTGTGTTAATACTTGTATTCCAAACAAAAATAAAACTATTCCTTAATTAGAAAAGTGCCATCAGCGGGCCAAAAACATAATTACGGCCCGAGGGCCAAAAAGACTAGGTTTACGCCTGAAAATTAGGTCTAAAAAACAGTTGTTATTGATCGATCGTACATAAATATAGTTTCTATTGACAATGACTGTATTTAAACAAAAAATGAAAAGCGCTCCTTTGAAATCGATTTATCATTGACCAAATAAAACTGCGTAACCACAGCAACAAGTATAAACAAAAACAAATTATTTGCAAAAAAATTAGTAAGTAATTTAAGTATTTGTCACTATTTGTTTGCAAAAGTATGTCTAAAGAAGAAGATTTCTCGTGCATTGTGCCAGATTTTGATGAAGCAGCAAAGAACATTACTTTGAATCTGTTACCGCCAAAATCCAAAGCTATATATGAGAAAACATATAATGATTTTTTAAAGTGGTGTGCAGTTAATAAGGTAAAAACCATTACTGAAAACGTTTTACTGGTATATTTTGATGAACAAAGTAAAATTTACAAACCAACCTCGCTTTGGTCGCGTTACTCAATGATCAAAGCAAATTTGGCAGCTAAGGAAAACATTGATGTCAGTCAATTCAAGCGATTGTTCGCCTTTCTGAAAAGGCAAAGCGAGGGGTACGAACCCAAAAAATCAAAAATACTCAACAGGGAACAGATCACAAAATTTTTCTTGGAAGCCCCAGATGATACATTTCTAATGATGAAGGTAAGAAAATCACTAATTCGAAATATAATTATACTCATTGAGTTTCTACAATATTGTAGGTGGCAATAATCATGGGCATCGCTGGGGCATGTCGTAGAAACGAATTAGCCCAATTAACTCTAGACGATATTGAGGATGTAGGGTCTGCACTCATTGTAAAAATCAATAATACAAAGAACAAAATAAACAGAACATTTACAGTCGTTAACAACGAAGAACTAGCACTGAATTTTCTACAAATATTTCGAAAATACGTGTTTTTACGGCCATCACACACGGAGCATCGACGACTCTTTGTGTATTACAAAAATGGCAAGTGTACATCGCAGGTTGTAGGAAAAAATACACTGGGACAAGTGCCGCAAAGAGTAGCCAAATTTTTGAATATGCCGGATGCAGGTGCCTATACAGGACACTGCTTTCGACGTTCCTCCGCTACTCTTTTAGCTGATGGGGGCGCAGACTTGATCAGTATCAAACGTCATGGTGGCTGGAAGTCCTCGGCGGTGGCCGAGACTTATATTAAGGATTCATTGCAAAATAAAATGAAAATTGCACAAAAGGTTATGGTAGGCGAAGGTCTTCATGTACCCTCAACAAGTAATGCTGTCAGTAATGAAAACGTTCGCAATCCCTCTGTGATAAACACCATTCTTTCTACGTTAGAGAATGATGGTATTAATGAAAGCGTTATCAGTGAATCTTTGATAAACACCATTCCTTCCGCATTTAATATAAGTAATTGTAATAACTGTAAGATAGATATAAATGTTCATATTAACAAATAACTGTGTTACTACTTGTATTCCAAACAAAAATAAAATTATTCCTTAATTAGAAAAGTGCAATCAGCGGGCCAAAAACATAATTACGGCCCGAGGGCCAAAAAGACTAGGTTTACGCCTGAAAATTAGGTCTAAAAAACAGTTGTTATTGATCGATCGTACATAAAAATAATTTTTGTCGTAGTTTATAAAAAGCATTAAAGATTAGTTTGTATGGCGTTATACAAGCGGGATAGCGCTCCAGCTGAACGGGACTATGGACACGGCGTTCTACAATTTTCCATCATTAATAAAGTTGATACTTAAATTTTGATGTTATATTATGTTCGTAGGTATCGTTCTTTGGTTTCCATTGCGCTTTTAAGGGTGGAAGATACCCAACGATTTTACATTCTAAACAGTATTTTCTTCGTAAAAATAGTTATTTTGATAAAATCCTTGGGGACTGTTGTTTGGAAAATAACAAAATAAAACCCTAAAATCACTAAAAGTTCAGTAGACTGATACTGAAAATGAGAACGTAGTTCCAGAAACGCGTTTAGGCTTATACTAAACTTTTTGTGGTTTTAGGGTTTTATTCTGTTACTTCTTTTGAGGAAATAATAATATCGGGATCAGCAAGGACAGCTGTACTTAGGCCCTTTGTGCTTAGTACGGCAGTGTAGCTAACATCTGTATGTCATCTGTAAAGTCATTATCGTTTATAGTTTATAAAAAGATAGATTTTTAGCTATTTACGGGCTTAATATTAGGTCGATGGAAGCGGAATTTTTAAACTATACATACAGAAGCACTAATTGTAGGGTATGACATGTTTTATACTACATTTTTTAGCTTTAAAACTTGTAGAATGCAACTGTAATGGGATTTTATACATCTCAATAATATAAAAGTGATTACGTAGTTCTACCGAATGCATCGTTTATTTTCATATTTTGTGATTACCTGAACTACTACTTCATTACATATAAAGTTATAATTTTGAATGTATCCAATTGAATAACTGATGATTGAAGACTGCCTTTGCCAATAATTGCTACAAAAAATTATTAAAATTTCGCAGAGTAGTGCAGAGAGTGTCAGGATAGATTTATCTTTAACCTAAACCTTATCCTACCCAATCGGGGGGCCGACGATTTAGAAACGAGTCCTAAATAGTTTTAACACTGTTAACTAGGTCTAAATTTATGAGGTACAAGGTATTATCCTCTGTAACCCTTAAAAGTTTAGTGGCTGCGAATACTTTCGTTGGGTTCGGTCATGGCGTCGACTATAAAGCGGTGCATACTAGTTGCGGATGAGGTTGATACACTCCTTAGTACATCGTGCATCAAAATAGTCATTGGGATTTTTTAAGGTAAATACACAATTTTTTAAAATACCAAACACAACGTGTTTTAAGTAAATTTCATGGAGCAAAATAAAAAAATAAAAGTGAACCTACATACATCATTTAAAAACATTACAGGTGATATCTAATATTTTTAAATTTTAGTCGAGTCGAAAATTGCAATAAAATGATAACATGGGGGCGCAAATTTGGGGTTACTGCCTCAGGTGTTCAAGACTCTAGATCCGGCTTTGCATGTATACAACGCCTCCATCATTTCAATGTGAAATCGGAAATATTATTCATTTGCACTTTTATATATCTTACCTATATTACAAGCTACATAGCAGGTGTTTCTGGATAGCACATTTGTATTATTTGTGGCATATACCAAAAGCTGAACAAACCAAAAACTAATTAGGTTTTTTAATTTAGGAAGGCGTACTTACATTCTGAACATCAAATTACCAAGAATTGTGTTTCTAGGACGAGAATTAGCAAATTCCTAGTATGGTTACACTTCTCTAACCGGAAACAAGAATGAATGAAGTAAATTTGTAAACCAAGAAAGCTAATTTAAATATTTTTGCTTTAAAAGAACAATTTCTCCTGCACATTTTACAATAACAGTATCTGACAGGCGTAGGAGCTTCTCGCTAGATGCTGACTCGATTCTCTCACATTTAGCTTTCTTACATTTGTAACGTTGTCTTTTTCTTTCTGTGGACTTGCAGTGGGTGGAATAAATCTGAAGCTTTTATGTTTTTAACAGTGTGGCAGTGCTATTGTTTATCGTTGCTTGTACATCAGACATAAACATTGGCCAACCAAGGATCTCATGATTAAAACTGGTATCAATTATTTGCTATTTTGAAAGCTTTTTTCTGTTGGGTAGATAAGTTTGTATCAATTATTTGTGCTAACTCTTGGGAAATATTGCAATGGTAGTTATGAAGCAGAATTAATCGACACTTTTCCTTTCCTTTTACCGCCTGTCCATTTTATGAACTTTAGCGATCGTATGATAGAGTTGCTTAAGTAATATTAGAAATGAAGCTCTAATATTCTTCTCGATTCGCCGTTATGTATACAAGGTTCCAATTGTGCTTATACTGGTTCAGCCTCCAGTTTTTACTTTTACACATTATGACATTACAAATAAGAAATGTACAGTTCAACAGAAATTGGATGGCTCGTGGATGCGCAGTGGTAAAGAAGAGAGAATATTAGTCGAGTTCCAAAATCTCCAAAGCTCACGCCAGTGAATTACAAATTAATAGTCGACACTCGGAAGCACTAATTCGACTTTTAGAAATTTTGCAGTCAATTTAAAAAATAAACATGAATCAATCAAGAGGGCAACGGACGCCTGCAAAATTATTTGTGTTTATAGTTGTGGACTTTCCAAACCTAAACTATTCAGCTTGTCAAGAATAGGAAAAGACCTGACAATCGCGCCAGCGTCTTTATATCGAGAGTTCCACGGCTGTTCCTATTCTTGACAAGCGAACAATACGGCCCATCATGTCTGTTGCTTTTAAGCACAATTAGAAATGCGAAAATAGATATTTACGATATGATGAGTATCGTAACTTGCCATAATTATTACGATAAGAATTATTGTACAACGTTTTATCTACTTTCATAAAATACCTATAATAACAAAATATTTTTATGACTTTCCCTATATTTCTTCGTACAAGAGTAGGCTGATTTAATTTACACCGACATGAAGTTTGTTTATTTTGAGTCAGTTACCATTAGTTACTACCATAATTATTAGTTACCGTTATTTATAAGGTTTTTATGAGAGATAACTTAACCTCTTTATTAATAAATTAAATATATAAGCTGACAGTCAGGTGTTTTGTGGTTTTTATTAAAATCAGTATAAAAAAATGAGTGATTCAGAGTTATCCGATAATGAAATAGCAGCAAATGCGACAATTTCGACCCTTATACCAACAAAATCTAAAGAAAAATACGAATTAGAATTTCGGAAGTTTGAAGATTGGTGCAAGAAAAATAATTACATAATTTGACAGAAAAAGTTTTTCTCGCGTATTTCGCTCGAACCATCTACGTTGTGGACACATTATTCTATGTTAAGGACCACTATTACCATGAAGAAGAACTTGGACATTGGTAAATACACGCAATTAATAGCATTCGTTAAACGTCAATCTGAAGGTCACAAACCGAAAAATCCACGATATTTTCTAAAGAAGATGTACATAAATTTATTCTTACTGCAGATGATGACCTAAATTTAATGATTACAACTTAAAATAAATAATTATAGTAATCGAATATTTAACATTATTAACATTTCGTAGGTTGCTTTGATTGTGGCTGTTTTTGGTGCTTGTCGGAGAGAAGTATTGACATTTTTACAGATTGCAAACATAGAAGATAAAAATTTTTATATTAAACTATTAATTCCTATTAATAAATAATCTAAGTACTATGTATATGAAATCCGAAATCCATTACCACTGTCGTAATGAAATCTATAACGACACTAGTGTCGTAATAAGATCTCTTACGAAACCTGTTTTTGTTTTGTAATGTTGACTGTTACTATATAAAAGTAGATAAAGGTAACTATAACCTGCTAACACCTACTGTTCAGTAATTTTCTACCTGCCTATCGTTAAGCGGATATTTGAAGTTTGAAAAGTCCACAACTATAACTGTATGTTTATTCCATCTAACATTACTTGGTTGTGGTTCACTCTAGTGTACAATCCACGCCTACAGAAGTCCCATAAAATGCCTGTAAACCTGCATCAGTTTCTCTTATTGACATTTATAGTATGCATAGACATGACATAGTATAGTAGTATTTGATATACAAGTTAATTATGTTCATGTATTGATATAATACATTGTGTTTTAATTACTTATGTGCACAAGTTTCAGATTCAATTTATGAAAATAAAATGAAAGCTAGAAAAATGTTTCCTTTCCATTACCTTATTATTCATCTAAATCTTATTTTTACTAATTTTCCACTTCAATGGATAGGTTGGATAATTTGCACGCTATTCGTGACTACATTTCATTCAAACGAACATTTTTTGTCATTCCACCTTTAGTATTTGAATAATGGAGGTGTGATAGCATCTAAATATCTGGCTGGGATATCTCTGCTTGTATTAGTTGTCACTTTTGTAAATTATAGTAAGATCATTTCTTCCATTCCATATGTTTAATACATTTTTTTAATATCCCCTCTATTGTACAATCTGTCCAAATGGACAATAAATACTCGATGTGACTTAGATATGTACAGTCAGTGACAGGATTAGTTAGGTTTCGTGTTTAAAAATAATCAGGAAAAATTTCAGAAATATGCAATTTCTAACAAAAAGCTTCTAACAAAGGTAGTGAAAGTGACCAGGTTTAGAGATTTTGGCGCCCCCGTATTTTTTAGGCTTTGGCAAGGGCCTTACTCGCCTCGACCTAGATCCGGCTCTGTATACATGCATGAATAGAGACAAAATAATAAATGATAATCCACTGCCACAATGATGCAAAGGTCAAACTGTCAATTAATTTGTCTCCAGTTACAACGAACAACATGGAAGTAAATTAATATGTACCTAACTGCATCTATATAGCCAGAAAGTTATTGTAGAAAATATATAACTTACATGTAGATATTTAAATATTACCCTAGTATTATGTCATCAACTAATGTATGGATTATGCAAAATTTCCCTACTTTATACATAATTAAAATCAGTGTTTGATATATCCAATTGTTTAAATTTCAGCAACATTTATGACTGTGTAATTATTCCAAAGATTTTGTAATTAATTTTACCCGAAATCGTCAAGAAAGTCAAACTTTCACAGCTATCTTGAGTTTTGAAAGTTGATCATTACCTTCCTAGTAATGTAAAATCTTGAGCGTACTTCTATTACATGAAGCAACTGTCAATGTCAAAGTTTATAAAAAATTTCTTGGTTGTAGGTACAAATTCCACCTATACTTACATGGAATGCACAATTTAGGTTGTTTCAAACTAAAATAATACTTTTCTTAAGCTATAAATTGAATTTTATTTAGAAAATTATTAAATACAATAGTATTAACCTAACTAATTAATGTGAAATATTAATATTAATAGTAGTATTCTGAACATTAGAAATATTTATGGAAGGTGGGACAGTTTTCGAGGAAGTTTTTGCTACTACAACACGACATGCAGATGCTAGATCTTCATTATTATTCGAAGTTGCGGAAAAATTATCCGAAACTTCGTTTGTCTGTGACATTTCTTGATGCTGTATCCGATTAGCAATTGAAAGCTTATTAGGTACTCATCGCAGCGACATGCTTCTGCCAAACCAATAATTAGAACAATCTAAAAACTAGAAAAAATAAAAAATATAGAAATATTGCACTGGTTGGTATTTTACCTTCATCAAAATAAATTCCTTATCTGGGGACTCAAGTAAAAATCTAAGCTTTCCTTCTTCAAAAAGGCAATTAGCCTGCAGAATTGACCAATATTCAAATTATTTTTGATCAATAAGGTTGATTTAAGCATTGAAAAGACACTCCAAAGGCTTGATGGCTTATAAATTTTAGCCTTTTCTCCAAAATACGCCAAGAGGACATCTTCTGTTAGTTCATTAAGTTGTTTTACCTTGCACCAGTCATAGAAAAGTTAATATGCCTTTTCGTATCTTTCCCTTGATTTAGTTGGTAACAAATCTTGTACCAAGAAACGTCTTCTTCTTCGAACATGCCGAATTTACCATTTAACACCACACAAAACCATACAAAAACCAAGAAAAATCAAAACATAATAAATAAATTATTTTTTATTTCACCATGGATACACGAATCTGCTGTTCCTTAACATATCTGATTTTTATTTTTTAAAGGATTGTCAAAATGACATTTTCAAATTTGCGAATTTATGAATAATTTTGAAGTAATTTATACGATTTCAGGTAAAATTTTATACATAACGAGTCTTGAAAGTTATTCTACTGGACTCAGAAGCATAAAAGTACTCGGCCTTACGGCCTCGTACCCTCAACATGCTTCTTCGTCCAGTAATAGATAACTTTCAAAACTTGTTATGTAAATAACTATTACAATAGAGTGGCCTTTTTATATCTACTCAATATATTTTGACTTCTGTGTAAAACGGACACTGTAATTCTAACTCTTAGGAAAATCGATCTTGAACCTTCCTTTATAAATTACACAGTTTAAAGCGATAAATTATAAAAACTAATAGGGAAGTGGGGATAGTGAAGTTGGGTGACTTAAGTGTGTCACTTGATATTGTATCAGCCACGGCTCTGCCGATTTTTCTAGTTAATTTTACTTGCAATTTGGATTTATTAAAAACTGCTTTACAATACCAGTGAATAATCGTGTTTATTGAACTATATTGGCAATTCCATTTGATGATGTCAAAACTATCTGTCATATCAGTATAAATTCACATCCCACACTTGGAAGCAATAAATTGCGAAAAATTTGCGTATGTACTATATTTTCTCAGCACATGCATCCGAAAGTGACATTTTCTGTCGCAGCTAATACGATTATTTATTACCGAAAATATACGTTTGGTTATCTTCGGTAGATAATGTACAATAAGGTGCAAACGTAATGTCGCAAGTAGGTGGTAACATGGTGAACAAGTGATACTATCACCGACAAACGTTTACCTACCTGCTATTGTTAAGGTAAGCCCTTCGCTTGCAGCGGCGTTTATCGGTGATAGTATCGCCTGTTCACCATTTTGCCTGATACTTGCAACATTACATTTGCACCTTATTGTACATGACTTCCGTTGTTATTGGGGACGGGAGCCAACAGGGAGTAAAGACAGTTGTTTATTCAGAGTATCCTACGTTACGTACTTTAAAAGTGTTTTCCGTCGACCACTATGAAATGTGACTAAATTCACACGGTTTACTCTTACTGAAAATAACAAATTTCGCACAACAACCAAACTGTGATGAAATGAGCCGGAAGGCGGAGCTTAGCCGTGTGCAAAGTAACATTTCACACGCTCGACAAAAAGTAGGCGGTCTCAACCGCAGCGGCCGCTGACAGCGCTCGCAAGCAATATTCGCGACGGCGACCTGCCTTATCGACAGTCGTAATTAATTTTATGTTCCTTAACTAAAGAACCTAAAAAAAAAATGGTTGTAATTATGTGGTCGACGGAAAAGCATACCTAGTGTACAACACGTGCTGAAATATCCAATTTTCAGCACTAGTTGTACAATATACTATTCCCGTGTCCAAATATCCGCTTAACGCTAGGTAGGTGTTAGGTACTTATTGAACAATATGGCCGATCATGTTTGTTGCTTTTGCAGGACTTAAGCATAGTTAGAAATGCGAAAAAGGTACATTATAATCTGCTAACACCTATTGTTCAGCAATTTTCTACCTGCCTATCGTTAAGCGGATATTTGAAGTTTGGAAAGTCCACAACTATACATACTTTTGACACCGAGGAAAAAATGAAAATCCTATTAGCATAGCAGCTTTTGCTCCTTTTATTAGGTAATCTGAAATATCCTAAATAAAATTCCACCACCATTCTAAAATAATTATATAAGTATAAACTAGATTAAGTGTTTAGATAATTATTGTGTCAACAACTACTATTTCAACGCTAATCACTATGAATTTTTAGAAACACGATTTAGAATGAAAAACTGGTATCATACTTTGATGTATGATGTCAAAGGTGTCTGTTGCAATTTGTACAAGTTTATAAATCATAGCAATCGAAAATTACTAAAGTCTTAATGCGCATAATTTGACATTTTCCATTTCCTGATTTTTAATTATAGTACCTAAGAGAAAAATTAAACAGCACTTAAAAACGTGATAATATTAATGTTAAGTGTATAATATTTTAAGAAATTAGATATCTACTTGTTACGTATGAAAACAAGAGTCACAAAAATTGTTCCGGTCTCTCTAACATCTACATCTAAATATTATGTAAGATAAGAAGTAACGCCCCGAAAGCATAAAGTAACGATGACTGTCAAATTGTACAGTTGCCTTTCATTAATTAATGATTATAAAAGTTTGGAAAGCAATTTCGCTACTTCGGTAGACGCTTTAATTTAACAAAGGATCTTAACAGCTACCTAGGCTATTACTCCAATTCATGCTGGTATCTAAATTAAAAATAGAAGTCTAATTGCATGCTAAAATGTACTGTTGGTGTTTTACAGGTTTATAAACTGGGATACTTATAGAAGTTAAGGCCAGCAGATGGAAGATATTTCTGTGCACTTCGAGCTTATACGCAAAAGAAATCTATTCAATCACTCCGTGATTTTTCCTCAAAACATTGGTTTAGCAAATGGAAGTTTGAAACGTAATTAGTGCTATCGGTATGAATGAATAATACTGATATCACAAAAAGATAATTTAATAATAACAAGCACAATACTTGCAAGAGTATCATATCATCATACCGTGTGTCCCTGGGAAGACGGAACATAGGGATCTTATAATGGTAATTTTTTAGAATGATCCACGAGTGCTTTGAAGCATTTGCCTTGAAACAATTACACGAGTGTCACCGATCGTTAACGATATTCCTGCCGACCATGTGTGATCTCCTCTAGATCGGTATCTTTGTTTATGTTTTAAATGTCAAGTTACTAAAACCACACAATTAAAGGTTATGTTCATGTTAAATTTTTTTAGATGGGGTCCTAATTTAATTTAGGTACAGTTTAGAGCTGACAACCAATAAGGCCAGTTAAATTGCATGTGAAATGTGAAAATTTACTTTAATAGGATGATGTTGATTCATAAATCGAAGAATATGATGTGACAATCAGTTTTATGATGAAACATGCTACAATGCTAATTGCAAAAGACTGTATTAAGATAAAATCTAAAACGCGAATATTAATATCAGTTAGTGTGTACGAATATGAAATCTTTATTTCTGCGGCAATTTAATATGTGATAAAATAATTGTTACATTAAAAGTATTTGGTTTTTAAGGACCCGTATTCTTATTCGTAGTGACAATTAGTCGTTGCAAGAATGTAACTAAAAAAATGTATAGGTACTTAATGATGTATAAAATGATAATTTTATTAATGTTAACCGAGATGTTAACACAACAATAATACAATAACAAGGGCGAAGGCATAATTTTTGCATACCACAAAGCAAAGTTTTCTAACACAGATCCACATTATTATTTTTTGTAGCATAATTTTCGTAATTTCATTTTCAGTTTCTAATAATGCGTAACTTGCGAAAACTCTTAATTATTCACCTAATTCATCATAATCTGAAAAAGGCTTTTAGAACCATAACCTCAACCTGAACCAATTTGAGCAAATAATTAATAATTTTATTTCTAACTGACTTTCAATTCGTATTATAACGCACGCGCGTATTACATCTGTATTATCAACCGCGTTAAACAGCTGATATAACGACGTCGACTCTTCCACTAAATAGAAATTCAAAGCACTCGTGGATCATTTTAAAAAATTGCCATTGTAAGATCCCTATGTTCCGTCTTCCCAGGGACACACGGTATGTATGTAATAATATCGATAGCAGGCTAACTAGGCAACTTTATACACAACTGTAATAACTACTCTTCAGATTCTGAAATATGTATATGGTTTATAAATATTATTTTTAATATGCAGCAACATAAATTTTCAGTAAACTAGTGCGGAATGAAATAGTTTCCTTTAATTTACAATTCAATTAATTGATTCTATCTTACCACTCATTACTGTAATTGGGTTCCAAAAACCAAATCGTGAAGGGTCTTTACCTGAAAAGAAACATATATTAGTATAATTATTCAGAAACTAGCATGAATTTCTTTTTTTTAATTATACAATAATATTAGATTATAAGTATTGATTGGATAGAAAATCAGAATTATATGTGGGCAATCTGGTCATAAAGTAAGCAGCTATTTACTTTATTCTGGTATTCTCAATACCTCTACTTAAGAGCGGGTCTACAAAGGAGTAGAAGCATTAGTTGTATGAACTGTCGTAGGATGGCGGTAGTGCTGGTAAAATACACATCTTAAGTTTGGCTTCCATCAGTGTAGCGTCATGCATAATTTCAACTTCTGGATAGGAAATGGCACTAAAGGAGAATTAACGGAATTACCGCTTACTAAGTACGTGACAAAATGTTTAATGCTCGATTTGTCTGGAATGCAATATGTAATATGTTTGATAATTGAAACTTGAAATCGAACTGTAGGTTACGAATCTATTAAGGAACAATAAATTAATCTTGATGGGGATAGGTGTAGGCGAAGTAGTTGTTGGTTTATTTGGGACTTTAATACTACTATATTTAGCGCTAAATATAATGCATTAATTACTAAATTTTGTTTACGACCAATCCGAAGAAGTCATTGTTATATCAACGACAGAATTCTATTATTTATTTAAAAATTAGACCAGAATGTGATTTTTATACAAAATTAGTCGAAATATTTTTGCAGCGTCGTTTAATTCTCAACTCTAACAAACAAACTAATTGTTTTTTTTAATAATTCCAAGACATGAGTGCTTTTTTAAGGTGACGATTTAACTTTGATGATTTTATCATTTCTAAAAGAGGTAAACTTACAGTGAATAACATGTACGGATGCAGATAATTCAGAATTAAAATTTTAGCATTGAAATCATTGCATTGTAAAAATATGAATTACATAGTTTGGTAAATCTGGAAACTTTTTTGTGTCTTTCGTATTTCCCATAAACTGAATAGTTTTCAAAATAAATAAAAATACAAAAAAAATACTATTCGTTTTTCATTTGAAATTTCAGTTTTTATTTTTTTACTTGAAAACTATAAACTTTACGGGAAATACGAGAGATACCAAAAAAGTTTCCAGACTTATCAAGCTATGCAATTCATATTTTTACAAACCCATACCT
The DNA here is from genome assembly GCA_963082805.1 of Hemicrepidius hirtus. Classification (NCBI taxonomy): domain Eukaryota; kingdom Metazoa; phylum Arthropoda; class Insecta; order Coleoptera; family Elateridae; genus Hemicrepidius; species Hemicrepidius hirtus. The sequence continues at coordinate 10,865,607 of OY720165.1, forward strand.
TGGTTCAAAAAAAGTTCTGGAAGAGAAATTGATGAATTGTAAGTTTCACCCCCTTGAAACAATAAGGGATGACTGAAAAAATTTTCATAAAATGTCTTTTCATAACTTCAACAACTTTAATTTTCAAAGATTTCGAGAATAAAATTAAAAACCTCTTCCTAACTTCCAACTTTGGAAGGCCTTAACTCCGAAAGGAGGGGGTTTCGAAAAAACTTGTACCTTGTTATTACCCCTGTATAACACCCTGTATATTATATCACAGGAAAGGTGTTTAGGAAACACCCTGTATAATATATATTATATGTATACAGGGTGTTTCTTAAATGGCGGACACTGGGAGCGCTACGCGATTCTCATCTTAAAAGTGAGTTGAAAAAGTATTGGCGATTTTGTCCTAATGTATTTAGTTTCCGAGTTATTCGCATTTTAAAAATTTTAAATTTGACAACATTGCGCATGCTTGCACGGACTTTCTTTTAAACGTTTGGTGTTTTGAACAAGTTTCCTAGGTAATAACCTCATAGCTACAGTGCACTGTTGCAACATATTGAAAAAAAGTTTAACAACAGATATTTATCAGAAAAAATGTCTTCGGAGGAAGGAATACAACGTATAAAAAATTCCAAATTTATTAAGATTTAGTATTTGATTGATGAACAATGCGAAACGCTTAAAATTTATCCGTTTTTCCAAAGCATAAAGGAATTGAATCTCAATCTTTGACGGAGAATAACTCTGAAACTAGCGAAGAACGGGCATTATTGTATTATATTTTTCCAATTGGTATCTGGAGGGGAATGTAGTACTGTGCTCCGTGTCCGCGATTTAAGAAACACCCTGTATACATATATTATAATAATTATATTTTATGCCAATAAAATTTGGCAGACTAGAATAACAAAAAATAATTACGTTCCTTACTTACTTACTACTTACTTATATGTTATTTCTTTCAGTTTAATCTAAAATGTAGTAGGTAATAATTTCTTTTTTAAATGTAATTATACCTATTATTATATTATTGGATTTTTTAATTTGAGGAAATATTTAAAATCACATAATAAAATTATTTTCATGAAAGTGCTATAATAAGAAAATAGACAATATTATTCATGTATTTTCTATAGCATACATCATTGTAAATTATAATTTTTGCTTTTATTCCGTTTGCATAACAATAACCATTTTCTTATATGAACAAAAAGTTAGTATTATATAATTTATTATTATGAGTTAAATTGGACGTAACAAAAAGTGGAGTTACGCACTTCCCCTGGACTTTCCCATACTAAAAATAAACATCGAATAAACATTTCGTTTTTAGTATTCAACAGTAGTTCGCGAGGCAGAGTTGGAAATCACTTGAATGCATAGCGAGAAACACCATACTATACGGGTTCGATACGTACAGAAGAGAGACGGCCATCTAATTTACTTGCGCAGCGGAAGTTCGCGATTTTCTCATCAACCGTACATTTTAGCTTTATGACTATCTTAATTCTACTATGTGATAGACAATTAAATTTTGCATTCAATTATTTAATAATATACAGCGTGTTTCATTTAAATCACATAATAATTGCTTATTGTACTACTCTGAAAAGCAAACACTTTGTATAAGTGATATAAATTTAGAATAATGCAACTCTATATACTGAACAACTTTTATTTTTAAACTTTTTTCATATTGTGTGACCTGTTGTTAGGTTTATAATCTTTAGACGATTTGTTATGCTTAGTATTAAATTAGTATTAGCAAATACTAGGTATGTATTTTAAAATAAACAGTACCCAAACACGTTCATATTCATTGTTTACGGTATGGGTCACAGACACAGTACTCAGTTACTCAGTTTACAGACAACAAATAATCAGTGTAATAAATTAGTAGTTTAGATACTTCGATACTTTCGATACTTCGATATGTTTGATACTTCGATACTTTTGAGTAATATCGATACCACATTGGTATCGATACCCGTATCACGGTATCGCCCAGCCCTAATCAACAGTACATTTTAACTGAAGTCGTTTCATAAACTTGCGCGCACGTCATCGATTGACAATGACGTAAAAACGACATCACAACTTACTAAATTTACATTACGATAATATGAAAAATTACAGTATGCAACCAGTTAATAATTGACAAATGAAATGCGTTCGAGGTCGACATAATATAAACGAACTTGGCGCTACAGTGTCACAGACGCCACCATGAAAACCTAATACTTCCTACGATTTTAATGTTTTTGCCTGTTATAAGGAAAACTATAAAACATTAAATAATTATACTGAAACTCGTGAAATTACATTCCACGGTCTTGTATATAAAATGTCTCTCACTGCGTAATTTAGAAAATAATAATAATTGTTTCCCCTTGTTTTATGTTGGTACTGGCAGGGGCTGGCAATACGTCATTGTGACGTGCGCGCAAGTTTACAGTTAAACGACTTTATATGACTACTTTATACTATGTGACACACACACACACACCCACACCACAGTATATCGCTTAACGAATCAGTAGTTTCACTCTCAGGCGGCGCCTTTGAAGTTGCTGGCAAAAATTTTGCATATGCGCAGACCCCGATTTGCAGCCACGCGCATCGGATATTTTCTATACACGGGAACATTGTTATAAATATACTAATGATCCTGTATGATATTGTATTTTACCATGACAATTCTGACAGTTTGACAAATCAAGACTATCGTGATTTGAATTTAAAAACAACCGCGTGTGATCACGTGACTACGTAACCTGCGCAGACCCCAATCTGTCGCCACGCGTCGATCATGCGCCGAACCACAAAATAAGCAGAGTGAAACTACTGATTCTTTAAGCGATATACTGTGCCCACACTATGTACACAACGCTGTTAAAATTAACGAAACTCCTATCAACCGTACATTTTAGCTATATGAACACCTTATACTATATGATAGACAATTAAATTATGCATTCAATTATATAATAATATACAGGGTATTTAAGTTAAAATAACAAAGCTTATAGTAGTGTGAAAAGTAAAAGCCAAGTAAACGTGATATACATTTAGGAAAATGCAGAATTATACAGGGTGTCCCGAAAATGGCGCAAAATATATATGGTACGGTGTTCAGTACCGCTAAACAAGTGTGAGAAAAATGTTAAAAAAAATCTTTTCGCTCAAATTTGTAAGATATGAATAATTATGTAAAGTTAACACTTGTAACTTATTAAAAATTGGAAATAAAACTGACTAAGGGTACTCTATTTGTAGAAAATAATGTCTTTTACTGTTTCCAAATTTTAAAAATTGCAAAAAAGCACGTAATTACAAATTATTAAATTATTACTGAAGACATTTTTACATCGAGATAGTGCGAAGATGATTCTGGCAACATTGTGCTCTGTTCAAAAACCAGTTGTATGGTTTCCCAGGCAATAATGAGTAGGTAACAATAAAAATAAATAGCTTCCTAACAAGTTATAAAATGTGGATGTGCCAGATTGCGCACATCTTTTTCTGTTAATAACTACAAAAACACGGTAGGTATAATTTTTTTTGTATTTTTCCCTTACTCCCTTGTCAGTCACCTACAACACCCTGTATACTGAATAACTTTTATATTTAAACTTCTTTTAGTTTAAGTTTAATATTATTTATTATTGTGACGGAAAAAGTACCATTAAATTTTAAAGCATTTTAACTACCACATCCTTTTATGTCTACAAATTATGAACATCATTGTTAAAACGCACACTTGCATACTTCCGCCACGTTTTATATTTAATAATTTATCATTAATAATAATTCCATGCAAATATTTCCCATATGGGAGGGGTTATGCTCGTTCGCAAGTATTTGTTGTGTTTATAATAGCAACTCCGAAACTTACAAGTTACGATTTTGAATTTGATATTATGGAAAAATCATTTACCTACAGAGCGGACCTATATTTCATTTTACCAGATTCCCGCAAAACATTATGACGTTCATATTCCAGAAGGAATTTGGAGAAATAGAACAGTCAAAATACTGTATGTTGTGTGCATATAGAGTTCGTTCTGAACGATAGAATAAGGGTACTATATATGTAAATAAATACCTTCATAATAATTATTAAAAGTATTGTAAGTTTAAATAGCTCTTCTCTTCAAAAGACATATAAATAACGTTGTGTTCGAAATAACTTAATAAATTGTAGGTAGTTGGTGGGTGTTTTTTAAGCAGTGTACCAAAAGCTATAAAAATCTTGGTGTTATATGTAATAAAACTATAGGTACCTAAGAGAATATCTTGTCACGCGATGCAGTTCATAAAGCTATAACAAAATTGTCACAAATATTAACAAACTGAACTTTCTGCAGATATTTTATTGGATAGTTATGCCCACCCCACCAGGTTTCTAATGCATGAAAGTAACAATGGGACAGAACTTCAAAAATCAAAATAAGTGAATAGTGTCACAGAGTTTTGATAAATCTTAGAAAGCTTCATCTGATTTAAAATATTGCCAGTAAGACGGCAACCTTGTGTTAATGGTAGATTATGGAAAACTACTAACTAGGATCTGGATTCTGTAGATTGTACTTTATAAAAGCAAAAGTTCATATTGTTAAGACATTGTTCGAAAATGTAAATGTTTACAAGATTTTGTAGGAGGAGTAGGAGTTGATTGGTCACTCTGTACACTGACTCAATCAGATGAGATAGCCTTGTCATTGTCGGTTAACGACTCTTGCTAAATTTGAAATTCAAATATCATGCATGATTCACTCTCGCACTTAGGTTGTTGATAAATTAAGGATAGTGTTTAAAATTCAGAATTTACAATGAATACAGCTTGTGTTGGAAGTTGTTTTGTTAGGTGGTAGCTGCAAGGTCTGACATTTACATTAAAAAATGCATATAGTATGTATATGGGAATTTCACATTCTTGTTATTAATAAACCATAACAAATGTTATAATGTAGCTCAAATTAGCTACATCTCATTCCTCGTCAAGCAAAATCAAATGTCTAGGTCAACTTCTTTTACTTTCATAATAAAAATACATATATTATTGCATGTTATTTAATATCGTTCAAGACGCTTTCGACGTCCTACGGCGCACTCTATCATTTTATCTTCAAATTTTTTCTTTATTCTAGGTTAACTTCAAATTTATGTAAAATGTAGACCGAATCCTAAAATTGATAATTGTACTTTTTCAGCTTGTCATGATGAGGTCGTTACTATCTCAGACCCGAATGAGAATTTACATTTATTTCCATCAGTGGCAGTTCGGGATCAAAATATTTGCGAGGCACGGTAAGAGGCGAGGTGAGAGCAAAAATAGCGCAGCAGACGAAATTTTTTCGGAATGGGGGTGGCTTATTAGACGCGATTTAGGAGAATCTGGCAAGGTTTGGAATGAAATTAAAAAAACCGAAAATGTCAAAATTTTTACAATGAAAAAAGTTTGTAATAACTAAGCGATATAGTTTAAAAAATATTCGTGAAACGTCCACTTTTAGAGTTCAGTAATTTTTGTAGGTAAAAATGTGGTAACAGCAATTTTGTAGAAATCAATCCTGCGAAGCGCTTTAAGAGCACGTATAATTTTAGGGCAACAACCTTGGCGTAGTATAACGAGCAGAACATGGCTTAAAACCAACCACGCAATGACACGCGCAAGCGCGCTAGTAAGCAATATACTCGCGCGCTGGCGCACGTTCCGAGCTCGTTTTTACTGCCGAAAATTAACGAGGTCTGTCAGGAAGCGTGCCCAGTTTCTTAGTTAAAACGCTTTTTAAATTTGATATGCGCTACCTATACAAATTGAACGCGTCATAACGGCCACAACATAGCTGTGTCCGTTCCATGCTATAGCGCGCTATGACGACATGGAAGTATACTATTTCGTCGAAAATTAAATTACTAATGCTATACATTGAATTAAGAATATTTTAAAATGTAATTAAAACCAGAGTGCTATGATTTAAATAAAAGTATGATTTCCATTTCTTACTGCGGGGACATGCCCCTGTGCCCCTTAGCAGCAGCCGCCACTGATTTCCATTAACATTCAATCAAACCACTGGAAGTTTAAATAACAAAATGCAGATACTAGCTACCTACATCAGAATTATTAAAATCAGCGGATTTGCAACAAAATAAACTATTTTCTCACGGTTGATAGATCTTCCCCTCACAAAAACCTTCTTGAAACTATAAGGAATGTCTTTAATGAAAACGATTACGAAACAATTAGGTAAGAAAGACAGTTGACGCCGGAAACCAAAGACGTGCTTTTAACAAAATTCTCATGTTAAATTTATGGTGTTGTTCCGCTACTACGATTGTAGCCCTAATAAATTTCGAAAAGAGTTAGGATTATGTTCCGGAAGAATTCAAGAAGTGAACAACCTTGACATTTGCTGACCGTCGACGTAGACGGCGCCACGATGTCCGTTGATGATGAATTCAAGATGTCTTCACGACATATTTTCTTCGAAGAATGTGTACTGGTTTAGATGCTGTGATATTTTTACTGTACGGTAACATTCCTACATACATGGAACTTACCGGATTGGCGGTAGGAGTATGTTTTTTGCACATATTATAAGGAACACATTTAAAATTACAGTGGCGTTAAATCAGTGATACTCTTCCTTCCGTTACTTATTACTATTTAGGTATATGTCGATTTTATGTGGTGCATATATGTTATTCCAAGAAACTCGTTTCAATTATTAGTTTCTTCTTTTGTACCTCACCAAGTTAACGCATGCGCATTTACAAAAAATAAATATCGTCTATATCGTCCATTTTGAGAACTGAAAGCAATAGCCGTCCTGTCAAAAATGTGTCTATTGAAGTCTATTCGATCATTACAACTAACTGCCGTGGATACTACTTGCAGTAATATAAATTTAACTGACATGACGGAATAGTTTAATTCAAAGGAAATTAGACGAGGATAGGATGCGACGAACATGGTCATCCATCTACCACTGTAGCCACATTAAGCTAAATATTTAGGTCGAACTGTTAATTTTTAAAATATTACTAGTTTAGATTTCGCCTTGGTGAATTAGATATTCGGTTTTTCATATAAAATTAAGACAGCCGCAGTCCATTCTCCTAATTATTATCTTATTTACAAGAATATCAATATTCAGGTTTCCAGTAACTTTCCAAGAACCGCAGAAAACTTATAATCTTATAAAAGCCTGCGTATGATGAACTAGAGATCCGGTACACTTGGCAACATTGCAGATGTAGTTCCAGCCTGAGATCTGCATGTATTGTGTCATCGTTAGGTATAATTTCTTTATATTTAAAATTGCCTGTGCATGAGTTCGTAAATAGTAAGAGCTACAATTTCGATTAAATGGGAAGAAATGTGTGCTACCCCAAAACATTATTAGTACTTAAAATTTACACTAAAAAACTTTTACTTTTGTTAGAAAAAGTGAAAAATGGGAAAACATTTTGGTTTTATTTATACATATCGTTATAAAAAATTCAGTGTGTTGGAAAATTTGTGTAATGTGTGTGTATAATTTTTCCTAGGTGATAATTTAGGATTTGCCTTTATAAAGATGAACTTCAGCATTTAAAATAATTGAATTAATACATATTAATTAGCTTCGACATTTTAAACGTACGTTCGTACGTTTTTCACTACATATTTCGGAAAGTAAGCCTAAAATAAAGAAATATTATTCTTTAAAAATTGAAAGCTGATGCTTTCTGATTAAGACGGACCTCTTAGTATAATTTTACTAATACAAGTTTGATTAAAAAATTAATGCAGCTACAAAAGCTGAAAGTGTCGATCACCCTCCCCGGCCCGCACCGCACTATCCGCGCACTCAATCGTCGTTGCCCGTGATCTATCATAGTGTATTTACATTTTAGATACTGCTTGGTATTGTTATATTAGATATTAATATTAGCTAAACTGAATTTATTATTTAGGTACCTATATTAGCTGCAGAAGTTGTCAAAGGGTAAGTAGGTGAGCACACTCGAATTGCGCACACGTTAATGACAGTTACTTAAGGCGCGTTTTCACGGGTCGATTTGAATCGAACGATTTGGGTCGTTCGACCTGGACGAACGTTAAAAAGAGGTTTACATCATGGTATTGAAGCGACAGTATAAATTTAAAATGGCGTCAACTGAAATAATCAATGTGATAGTGCAAATAATTTGTTGCGAAATACGAGAAGAACTATTAAAAACGTTAAAAAAAAGACGTACACGGCGACGTTGGTGGACACGGGCGCGGATTCTGAGACGACATGTCCTTGGTGCATCAAATGGACTTCTGAAAGAGTCCATTTTCTATCATTTTAATCAATGATATACACTTTATACCGTATTATTAGAAAGGGTGCTTTTAACACAACAAAACACTACACAATAAACTATATAGTTGGTTCTTGTAGATTACGATGTTTACACGTTCCATCACGATCCTTCGGCCGCAATCGTTCGGGAAAAGTAGAGAGTCTTTCTACTTCGATTGAATCGAATTACTCCACCGAACGACCAAATCGAAAGTTGGTTTACACATTCAATTTGATTTAGATTCAATCAGTGTTGTAACAGATACATTTTTTTCAGTACCTAGATACAGATACAGATACTTGGGGAAAAATGTATCTAGATACAGATACAGTTACATTTTTGAAAATGTATCTAGGTACAGATACAGATACCTTGAAAAAGTATGTAGGTACATACCAGATACATCCACCGCTATAAGTGGATTTATTACACACACATGGACAGATTAAATTACATGTTGCTGCTCTGTAACTTTACTTTTAAAGGTCATAATAAGCGAAAACCAGTAATATTAGTAAGTTATATTAAAAAAATTTAAAAATCACTTCAATTATAGTTTGTAACTTTTTAAATTATTAGTAAAATAGAGTTAATTAAATCAAAAGTATCTAAGTATTAAGATACTTAGATACCACTAATAAAGTATCTAGGTACAGATCCAGGCAGCGGCGGCTCGTCGGGGGGGCCAGGGGGGGCTCGAGCCCCCCCAAACTTCAACTGGAACGCTCTGATTATTGTCTTGAATTGCACATCTAGATTTAACTGGGTATTGAATGCATACAAACAGCACGTAGGCAAAAAAATATTTTTCTTCGTGTTATTGCCGACTTACTGCGTTGTGGTAGTTTGGTGTGTTTTTTGTAGCGAGTAGTATGTAATATGTATGCTAACAACAAGATGTACAGCTGTGTTTTCTGAGCGTTAGCAAATAAGTTTTATGTAAGTAAAATAAATTTAAAAATACAGTCTTTTCTGTAGGGGTTTTTACTAACCGGAATGAAAATAAAAACACAAACAACTGAGTTAATAAGTGAAAGCCAACCCTCGACATCGGGGCAATCAACATCAAAAATAAAAGAAATTCATCTTTTGGATACGCGGGTATGCTCTAACCAACTGCCTACATTATTAAATTTAAAATTATATCGACTGTTTATTATGAACTTTAATTTTAATGCTAATTGTAAAAGTTTCACATTTTGATTCCAAAATTTGTCAGATGCTCTTGAATAGTTATTCAATAAGTCACGCCCACTTTGAAAAAAATTTCGCCTGCGGCGCTATTTTTGCTCCTTTCACTCGCCGCTTACTGTGCCCCCCCAAAATGATGGGTCACGAGCCGCCACTGGATCCAGGTACATATTTTAAAAGGTATCTGAATATGTATCTAGGTACAAAAAAAGTATCTAGATACTGTATCTAGATACTTGTATCTAGATACATTACAACACTGGATTCAATGGTCGTTCGAATCAAACCTACCCGTGAAATCGCGCCATTAAAGGGGTTGCCTAATCCTACCCAAACTGCGATCAGTTAAAAGATACTTTGTTAATATTGACTACAACTTAATATTTTGGTAAGTATTTACAGATGATGCTTATTTTAATAATTGAAAGGGGAAAAAATATATAAATAAGTACTATGTAACTTGTGAATTTAAATTTAGTCGAAAACGCCATATGGAAAAATTTGAAACTATGTTAAGTCCGGTTAAGTCTTAAGTGAGCGGGGACAAAATCAACTGTGTAGCGAAAGTTTATACACTAAATTCGATGTTTTCAAGAAAAGAAGATACACATGATCGCAATTATTAGGATGAGGAATTATTGAAAATATGGAAAATTAGCAACTCGGGAGGAAAGCCCAAGAAAATATTTCTGTCATGCCAGGGAAACTGATTAGAAAAGAATTACATTTGCACAATTACCAGTCCTCGCACTAATCACCTCTGTTCGCAGTTCAGGTGTTAGTAAGGATACAAAAATTCTTGAGCGCAATTCAGTCTGGGTCTTGTGCGCAATTCAGTTGCAACGAAGTAGGTGTACTATATTTTATTTGAATTAGTTGCCAAAATAGTAATCAGTCAAATCAAGGATTCTGGTATCTGCTATTTAAAATCCATTATAATTAAGTTTTTGCCAGTTTTAAATTTAGGAATGTTGTGCATTTCCATTTTAATGTTAATATCATAATAATATTGTGTAAAACTAATTAGTCTGAGAGTCCGCAATACCCTAATGTTGTAGCATTATCGGGATGTCATACCTATACGAATGACAAATACCGTCTGAAGAAAATTTCGATGACATAATAATGACAGTATCATTTGCTTTTTGGGACTTCACGACCTTTATGGCATCCGAAATGGTTATTTTATCATATTCAGTAACTTTATATTTTAGATATTGCACACCCCAAATCACCATACCGTTTAATAATTGTGATTACTGAATATACCTTCGTTCTTTAGGTTTTGATAAGCCATTTTTTAATTCGTCAAGTCCGTCAGTGAGTTTGCTCTCCACAATAATTTCACGGTTAGGGCATGAAATACTTTTCTGTAAGTATGAAGATTTCGTTGCTGCTGTGTATTTCCACCATGCTGCTAAAAAATATTGCAGATGGTATTTTAGTTACCTCCATACCAATCCAATCATTTGAACCTATTCGCGTTAAAACAGTTGAGATTTCCTAGGCAATTAATTTGGTTTCTTGGGGATAGTCTGTTCTTATAAGAGCTTTTCTAACAAAATACGCATTTTTCAATCTTATAATGACGTCAACGAGGTGGATTTTGATTCACCTGATTGTTTCGAATTATCATCACCAAATTTCTCAAATTTCTGTCGCAACACATTAATGTTTCTTTTACGTACCTATATGTAGGAACAATATGAGTATTTGTGTCAGCTGAGTAACTCTAGTTCACGATATTCAATTCTTTAAATTGTTATTTGTAAACTCTTATCAGCAATTTGGATTCTTAGTTGTCTAAGCTTTAGAGTTTTTTTATGGTGTCCAGTAGTTCGTCAGAACCTGTGATCATCGACCGTGACAAATTGTCGCAAAACATGCATTTCTTTGACTTCTTTTTACGTTTAATTTTCAACATCGATTCGATATCGCTATCTGAAGTAGAACCATTGTTTTTAATAGTTGTCTGAACCCTGTAACTTATTAATCGGTGTCATAAAAGGTGCGTAAAACTTTTGTGGGAAAGTGAAAATACTATAAAATAAAAGGTTTTTTTACAGTATGGTCGAAATATAGAGTATAATGAAATCTTCGGACTTACAAAAAAGTATCTCATGCCCTAACCCTGAAAATATTGTGGAGAACAAACTCATCGACGAATTAAAAAATGATTTCGGTAACCACTATTAATAAACGGTATCGTGATTGGGGGGGGGGGGGTGTAATATCTAAAAGAAAGTTACTGACTATGATAAAAAACCATTTCGGAAGCAATAAAGGTGGTGAAGTCTCAAAAAGCAAATTAATCTGACATTATTATGTCTTCTAAATTTTCTTCAGATGATTTTTGTCATTCGTCTAGGTAAAATTCACTACAGAAAAGCATTAGGGTTTTACGGCCTCTCCGAATAATCAATATAATGATACCAAAATTCTTGATTTGGCTGATTACTTAATACTCTATTGCTAACTAATTCAAATAAAATATAGTACACCTACGCCCTTAAAAACTACCTAAATATTAAATTCACTTTAGCTAATATAACTAATATAATGAAAAGCAGTGCCCATCTAAAATCTAAATACAATGATATGATATCATGGGCAACGGTCAAGCGCGGGAATAATGCAGTGCGAGAGGTTAATCGAGGTTGACAGTTTTAAACGCTTTCAGCTTTTGCAGCTGCATTAATTTTTTAATCAAACTCGTATTATTATTTCTGTAAAATTATATTAAGAAGTACCGTCGTAATAAGAAAACAGCTGCTTTAAATTTTTAAAGAATATTATTTGATAGAGAGATTTGAACTTCGGTTATCTGATGCACTACATTACTCGAAAATTTTTAATAACGCCCTTTTGTACAGGTCGTACAGGACAATTTTTGGACAACTTTTTTTGAAAGTTTACCTATATAAACTATAGATTTAGACGGATTTCGATAGGGGTTAGCGTTTAATGTGTAAATCCCTACAGGCTGAACTTTAGAGCCTCTGAGCACTCGACTATAGAACAGAAGGAGTTTTCGCTTGGTGTATTATTTCTACTCCATGAATTTTAATTAAACTCATAATATTATTTTCTAACTTGGTTTTCATTTCTCCTTTCCTATATTCATTGCACGTCTATGTCTGTTGTTCTTACAACTACGATGGTAATCGAAATTTCTTGGCGAGTGCCGTAATTATATAAATTGTAAGATTTATAAACATGGAATAATGGTACGATAAACGATACAACAAACTAAGAAAATCCAGGAAGCGTTCATATGGCTTGATTTACTTTACTCACTTCAAACCGGCTGTAAATCAAACAAAAGAAGTGAAGCACCGATCTGAACTATACTTACTTTTATATGCTGTTTTACTGCAAGTTGGCAGTTCAATGGGCTAGCTATATTTCGATTTATATCTCTACATTTCACATTTTCAGCGAGTTCAATGGTTGTCCACGGATAAGTAAAAGGGGTCTTTTAGATAAAACTAATGTAAAATAACGCTATCAAGAAAACCACAGTAGATACAATTAGGAATGATATGTAAGATACTGGTGTTATAGTCCCGGGAAAACAATGTTACTAGACAAGACAGACTAAAAACATACCCAAGTGATATACAAAAGCAAAATAGCATTATAGTAACAATTATTGTATTATACAGGATGTTAAAAAATAGGTACATGTTTGCAAATGTATGTAGCACAATGGACAACATAGACCTAGAACGATGCGACGAATACGGAATTCATACCCCACCATTTTCGACGCAAGACTGAATTCATTTCTCGCACTAGTCAACAAGTAATGCTCATAGTCATGTTAGCTTCAAACATCACTAACACACTAATTATTGTGAAAAAGAGGACCACCAACTCTAAAACAAACAATTATTTTGACGCAACTTCCTTACTAATTCATTAACGAATTCATTAACAGCCTCTATGGAAGGTATATAATTCAATCATGCAAACTAGAGATTTCGATGGTGGGAAGTCAAATATTACCCGCCCAAAGATATCGTAATCAGGGTACTCTTTTTTATGTACGTCTTTATTTTGTATTCCATTAATTGGATCTCTCATATGTCCGGGGTATTCCAGTTTCCTTGTTGTAACTGTACATTATTGCAAGGATTTAACCATCTAAACACTTTGGACTTTAATTAGAGATTAAACGACTTACCTGTAAGGAAGTTCCAATCTCAATTATACGAAATCACATTTCGAAATATTTCACATAATTGTAGAATACCCCCCCCCCCCTGAGGGCCAGTTTTATAAAGTCTGGTTGACCGACGGTTATCTCAACCACGATCAATTGTCATGGATACGATTGTTTTTTGAGAATCGTATCCTTGACAATTGCTCGTCGTTGTGCCAACCATCGGTCAACCGGACTTTATAAAACCGGCCCTAAGAGTGGCCGAATTTACTTGGGGTTATTATATTATAGTTTCAGCAGCGTACGTTCTGGCTACCTTGAATTTGTAACCACACTTAAAATTTAATTTTAGCAGAAATATTTGTTTCTTAAATTGTTATACCTTTTAACTTATTAGATTTGTAGCTAATTCATATGTAATAAATTTTTGTAATAACCTGTAATATACAATATTATTATAATATCAGTAATTTAAAATTTGGAAGTATTTTATTTCAATAATATTTTTTTTTAATTTTAATCAGTTTGGTTAGTTTCTTCTTCTGTATCTTCTTCGGTTTCTTTTTCTTTCTTCGGTTTTACTATAGATTAATAGGTCTGAGGGAAAGAGTACCACTACTTGAGCGCAGTAACACTTTATCTGCGCTAAGCCACTGAGAAGGTAAATTGCAAAGACAAATTATAGATTGTCTATGAGCAAACTATCAAAAATATTTTCAGCCGTGAATTCCTGCAGAGGGTACCACCATGGAGGAGCGGGAACATGAAATTGCATTTTTATAAAAAGAAAACAAATTAAGGTAAATGTAGTATAGGTGTTGCACTTTATTTTTTTTTATTTGTTGTATTAGCAGTAAAACGCCTTGCAAACTTTGCCGTGCGACAGAGGCTAGAAATCGGACAGGGACAACCCGGTGCCGGCGGTGTCAGCGCCATGCCAATTCTGCGCCAGTCGTTTTGGCACTACCTAGCCGATTCGGCGCCAGCTATATGAACACAACATTTTTTTATATTTTCAGCAATGTTTTTAAAACTGAATAATATGGAATTTTCACTAAATCAGTGAAATCTTGTAATGTAGTGTACAGCCTGTGTACATGGTAGCAAAGTCAGTGTATATGGGCCCGAAGTTAGTTGCTCTTAGAAATATATATTATAAGAACTTACACGAAATAGTGATGACCGCTGTATTCTGTGAACATGATACCAACGTCAGTGTACATGGGGCCGAGGTAGTTGCACGAAATGGTGATGGTCGCTGGAGTCTGTGTAAATACTGTAAAAGGGGCCAATATGTGTATACATGGGGCCAAGGGTATTGATTCTGAGCAGGTTTTCACACAACTAGCACTTGGCGCCGAATTGGCGGCGTCGGCAGCGTAGACCGGCTAGAAAAACGTACCCAATCGGAGAATTGTGGTGAGTGACACGACAAGGGTAAAATGCCATTATAGAAACGCTGCAAATTGAAATGCAGCGAAAATCGCGCTAGATTGGGTAAAATACTATAGTTATACATAAAGTTCTAGTAACTCCCTGAAAGCGTATGTCTAACTTTAATTATTTGAGCCTGAGAAGCGTTTGAAATTAGCGAAAACCAGCGATTCTGGTTTAAAATTGAAGCGCAGAGGAAACAAGATAGGTGCAAATAACCAAATAAGTCCAAAGTTGTAGAAAATAAAAATTCCTACAACAAACTCCGTGAATATATGTCTAATAGTAATAGATTGGCCTTGGGAACCGTTAATACATTGAAAAATGGATTTATCTGATCCGCTTACTCACATCAGTGCCTCCGCGCGAGCCATAATTATTATATGTTGTACTAGTTGAAAAGAAAGGTTATTGTCTTCACAAGTAGACTATGGTGATTTTAGATGGCAGGTAAAAAACGGTAGGTATTCGTATATTATAATTGCTGGTTTTGTAATCATGAAAAATAGAAAATGGTTTTAAAAATTGTGTTCAAAATGTAAAGGTACCGTTCATATATAATACATATACAGTGTCAAAGAACATAAGAAATGTAAATTTGTATAGTAACCAAACACTGTAAGGTTATCATGAAACCCCCATTAAAATTGGCAGATTATGTCGGGTACCTGCTGCTGCTCTAACTACGAAGAGCTTGGCCCACTCAGACGTCCGCATTCAGAACCATTATCATTTTGGCCTAACTCGGGACCTCCGATGGAAATGTATCTAGATCAAAAGTACGTATAATTTTTCATAAAATATATCCAATGAAAGTTTACAAATTATTCTGGCTGTAGACAACCCCCAGAGTTAAAACATCATGTTGTATGTTTGGGTGGGTGAATTCTGCTTTAAAAAATGTGGTATTTTATGAACCTTTGATTTTTTAAAATTTGTTAAAAATAACAAAATTGTAGTATTTTAGTAAAAAATGTAACTTAAAGATAAATGAGTTCAACAGCACTAGTTCAATGGCATTATAAAAACAAAGTAATAAGCACATAGGTTCATACATTATAATAATCATAAGCAAAAGTGATCAATGATTTCACGATACATGCTTCAGAAGATTTCGCCTATCTTTACCTGAAAGCTCTTAGCTATGTTGTTGGATATTTTACTGGCAATGCTAATGACTAACACGGTGATGTCATAACTTTACTTTACCATATCTGTATGTTGTCTGAAGTATCATCTGCGACTACATGAATGCAGTTATTTTATAAAAATAGACAACTTTTAGTTCGTTGGCCTCAGGATTTTTGCATATAAAACCCCGTACTAACTTGCGTATTTATATCCCAGATGCCGGGTTAATAGATTCTGTAAAATAATTTTGGCAATACGTAAATTCGCTTTCAACTTATTCACATTCTAGTGGTAAATATGCACCTGGTGAACATAGTGAAACGGAAAATTTCCGTGGCCGTATTATGTATACATCATTAAATCGGATCGTAGTATAGTACCTATAATTATGTCGTACTCACTTGGTGCAATCGATCATTTCATGGAAAAGGTATCCACTCCATAAAACGCATCCGCTTAGTGTAATATTTGTTGTTTTCACTATCAGCAAAAAATTTGTGTCCATTTCATGAAACGGGGTGTCATTCTATGCTCTTAATGAAATTTGTTGTAGTTTCATCAGATGGATGAGCGATTTCAAGTTTTCATGTACAACTTCAGCAAGTGCATTTCATGAAATGAATAACACAGTAAACACAATGGTGCACGTATATCAATCATTATATGTAAATAGAACGTAAGTAACGCCAAATTTTCTCTGAACACAGCCATGTATACTACTCTGGTTAGATGTATTAAAAAAATTGGTCAGGTTTAAATAGAAATAAACTAAATACATTTTATTTAACTAGAAAATAAAATCTTTTCAAACAATAAAAATATTATATAAAGAACTAAACTCGCGTACCGACTGTAAAGTAGTAATAAATTGTACTTTACTTTATTTAACTGCTTGTATTTTTGCTTCATTATCATTTGCTGCAGTTGTTTAGTAAACACTTTTTTCAGGTTTAACTTCACAGTGGGTGTTGAGCTTAATATAGTTTTTTTTGTTTGAATAACACAAATTCTGTAAACTATGACATGTTGCTAAATACTGAAATATAATGTGATACTTGATATAACTGATGTTTTATTCGTTTCATGATATGCACTTATTGAATATCACGAGAAAAGTTCAAATCGCCCATCCACTTGATGAAATTATAACAAATTTCAGTAAGAGCATTATATCGATACTTCGTTTTATGAATAATGGACACAAATTTGTGTTGATAGTGAAAACAACAGATAGCTACTTATCACAATAACCGGATGCGTTTTATAAAGGTAAAATCCTATTCGTAAAATGAACGATTCCCCCAAGACACCTAATGTTACCTCGGGTTATCTGATTCTTACATTACATACTCCAGAATTTTAATTGATAGCACGAATGTAATTACGTAGGTACTGGGAGTAAGATGTTTTATGAAAAAACTTTTTTATTATAATATGTAATAAGTTTTACAATTTAACTATTTAACAATGTAATTAATTAACGTATCAAATACCATTAAAACGTACAGACACTAGCTTTTCCAAGCACAGCACGTAACGAGCTAACTCGTAGATGTTAAAACTGCAACCTTATTAATATGTCAATCACAGTAAATTTGAAATGGTACGGTTTCAGATTAAAGATAAATCTGGAGAACATTTACTTTGAGGGTTATAACAACAGGTCAAGCTCAAGAGACAAACAAGGAAGAGATATTGCTAATTCCGCATCTTTCTTACGATGCTCCATCATCTAGAACGTTTTCAGTACATAAAGGCCAACAATCGTTCCTTGTACAATCATAAAGATGTATAACTAGGTATAACTATGTTATCGAGAAGTAAAGTCTAGGCCACACGATCATTTCGTTGATGGTGACGTGTTTGACGTCAGCAATCGTGTTTATGAAACCTCTCTAAAGCCCACGCTTGTATGTTGAAAGAAATCTCAGCTCGCGCAACCCGAAGCGAACCTTTGGAACATTGGGCCAGTAGCGTAGCGCGTGGTAATACGCCAGTGTTCATATTTTAAAACATATTCCTCGTCGTATCAGGTAAAAACATCCCCGGACAAACATCCCAGGAAAAAAGCCGCGAAAAAAAATCGCCTGGAGTAAACATCTCGGGACAAAACATCCTCGGAAAAGAAATCCCTTGGAAAAAAATCCCCTGGAATAAACAAGTCCGGAAAAAAATCCCTTGGCAAAAAATCCCCTGGAATAAACATCCACGGACAGAAAATCCCTGAGAAAAAATTCCCCTTTCGTTTTTGGCATTCAACAGAAAAGTTCTCGACCTCTGGAATTCACTTGAATGCGTAGCGCGACAAACGGGATAAATTTTGCATTGAATTATATAATAATAAATACGATGTTTCATTTAAAATAACAAAGTTGCTTATTGTACTATGGAAAGCTAACACCCTGTATACGTAATATAAATTTAGGGGAATGCAAATCTATATACTGAACAACTTTTATATTTAAACTTTTTTCATAGTTTGCCTAAGTAATAAAGCAAGGATAATTAGTCGCCGATTTTCAAAACTCGTAGAGGGCGCCACAATGAAATTCTAGCATTCATCAAAAAAAGAAAATGTATCTAATACCAAGCTGCATATAAGTGTAGAAAATTTAAACAACATCGTATGACCAGTTTTTTTGTAATAATTTTTCACAAATTTCAAAATATTTGAAAGAGCCGCGCCGCGCGCTGTGGCGAACGTTTTTGGATTTACTACATAAATTTTTCTTCATGGTATAGTACCACTTTTAAACAAGTTGTGCCGAACCTGATCAGACAACTGGATTTTGAGTGGTGGGGCGTTAAAGTCAAAGGCCACCATTATGAAGTTAGAGAGTCCGGGAAAAAACTATTCCCCTTGCGCTTTAATGGTCTTCTTTCATATCCGCAACTCAGATTTCCAAATTCTACTTCTGAAAAAATACTAATACCAAAAAAAGTCTGATTTCCGCTTCCGGTTTCGGATTTTTTTGAAAAGCTTATTTTGTCGATGAATTTTCGATATACCCTTCATTTCAAATTTCATCACACTCGGTTCACTAGTTTTTGCGTTAGAGGCGTTACATACACACACACCCACAGCAGACATTTTTTCTAACCACTGTTTTGGGTCGTGGAGGTTCAAAACACGTATTTCCGCGAAAATCTTAAATATCAATCCTCCTTTTGTAGCAGGGTGTCCCGAAAATGGCGCAAAATATATATGGTACGCTGTTCAGTACGGCTAAAAAAGTGTGAGAAAAATGTTAAAAAAATCTTTTCGCTCAAATTTGTAAGATATGAAGATGTAAAGTTAACACCTGTAACTTTTTAAAAATTGGAAATGAAACTGACTAAGGGTAGGTACTCTATTTGTAGAAAATAATGTCTTTTATTGATTCCAAATTTTAAAAATTGCAAAAAAGCAGGTAATTACAAATTATTAAATTATTACTGAAGACATTTTTACATCGAGATAGCGCGAAAATGATTCTGGCAACATTGTGCTCTGTTCAAAAACCAGTCGTATGGTTTCCCAGGTAATAATGAGTAGGTAACAATAATAATAAATAGCTTCCTAACAAGTTATAAAATGTGGATGTGCCAGATTGTGCACATCTGTTTCGGTTAATAACTACAAAAACACGGCAGGTAGAATTTGTTTGTATTTTTCCCTTACTCCCTTGTCAGTCACCTACAACGCAAATATTTTGCGCCATTTTCGGGACACCCTGTAGTTGGGGCACGCTAAGGGTGCAGCTACGGCATCAATTACATTTTCTGATAATTTTGTAGTATCAATCTAGAAATAGTTTAAAATTGAATTTTTTTTTGAATTACGTATTAAAAGTATGTTTTTTATAAGCCCATAGAATGTTATTTTACAGTTATTATTTTTATTAATTAGTAGTTGTATTCATATTATTCCACAAAAAAAAAAACGTTCACTAATTAGTATTTTTTCGTCCTAGAAGTTTCTATTCAAGCACATGATCGTTGTTGTGATTTTTGTGTTTACATTGCTCAGACGTCACTCCTAACAGTTTGAGCGACAGATTAAACAAACAACGTTTTGAGAAACCACAAATAAATATAAATAGAGTAATTCGTGACGTCACGGCCGCCATTAAAAAATTGATGACGTAGATGCACTCTTAGCGTGCCCCAACTATATACCTAACTGATTTATTCTCAAGAGCTATATTTATTGAGGGATGTTTAATTCAAGGGATGTTTTTTCCAAGGGATTTACTTTCCGGGGCTTTTTTGTTCGGGGGTGTATTTTCCAAGGGATTTCTTTTACGGGTTTTTCTTTCCGGAGCTGCTTTTTCCTGGGATGTTTTTACCTAGATTCGTACTCGTACACGCGTAACAGCATTACTACGCCACTGACTGCACCTTTATCTTGTTGCGCTTACTCAAGGTTACTCCTACAACATAGGTACGACGATTACGCAGCGCGACCTGACGACTTCTTTCAACGTGGGAGCTGTATATCACAAGATCATTTTCTTGCATCAAATTTGTTTGTCAAACACGTAACTTGGGGTCATAGAACAATATTTGGTTTGCTCTCTATCAAACTGGGTGGTCCTCGTTCCACATACACACTCGAACTGCGTACAGATCAACGACAGATACTTAATAAAGTCATAAAGGGGTTGCTTATTAATCTCATACTGAACTGTGCTAAGTAACAGTATTAAACGCAAA
Organism: Hemicrepidius hirtus; assembly: GCA_963082805.1. Classification (NCBI taxonomy): domain Eukaryota; kingdom Metazoa; phylum Arthropoda; class Insecta; order Coleoptera; family Elateridae; genus Hemicrepidius; species Hemicrepidius hirtus. The sequence goes on from OY720165.1 coordinate 10,886,554, forward strand.
TAGCTTTTCCGGGCGACAAAAAGCGAAACTAGAATCTAGCTAGCAATTTCCGAGCGTCATATTGGTAACACTTGGTACACATACATCGGTGGTATGTCCCGAATGAAAATTATCGGTGTATAACTCGATTCCAAGCGAGAACAACTACCGCCACCGCTGTCCGGGGCGCAAGGGATATTACACAGGCCTGGAGTTGAATTGTGTGACGTCACACTCGCAGGCGGACTAGTTGCTGCCAGTCTTATAACTACACTTGTTTTTGAATAGAATTGTAGAAATTTCCATAAATAAAACTGCAATAATGATTATGAAATAAACATTTAATATTCTTTTTTCAGGTAAGATACATTAAAGACCATAAAATAACATAATTAATTAAATGTATTGACGTTTTCAAGCGTTACTTTGTTAAAATCCATAATTATAGAAGTAATAAGTATTAAATAAAATATCGATTTTAACGGGAAATAATATTTATTTGCTTCATACGTATTTCGGCATCAATGTGCTATTGTCAAAAGCATATAAGATATTTCATAATAAACGAATAATGATTTATATAGCAACTACTACTACTGATTCCATTTATTATGAAATATCTTGTTGCATACCACAAACTAGACCAGATTATACAAATGTTATTATTTAGATAATCAAATGACAGATATGTTCGCAGATGTGCACAAGATTTACTATAAATACAGTCCTTGAGGGTCACATCTTTAGTTCGTATTGATGTAGGTTCTTGAATGTAGTTCTTAACTTCGACGTGTAAAACAATATCCTTGTTTGTCAATTAAATAAAATAAGATAATTCTACCTTTGATTTTTATTTAATTAATTACGTGCTCATAGTAAAGATAATTCGTGTGACAGTAAAACCTGTATATCGTCTAAAAGTTCAACTAAATAGTTGTGTGGCAGTGAATCTGCACTTCGCGACCTTGTTCGAAGGTATCTTTGCTATTTAATTAGAGTACGGAGCCTCTACCTTAAAGCTGCCCTGGTGTCAGAAACTGACGTGTTGTTTATTCAAACGGGTATCCAACATAAAAATTGGTATCAGAAGTGGGATATCATCAGCTACGAAGCGAAGGAACGACGTCTTCTTCAAGGGTTTAGACAGAATTCCGGAACACCCGAGGTATCCAGCAACGTAGATGTGTATCAACACTTGACTGAGGAACCACCAACCCCATCACGACGCCGAAGACACAGCATCTTCCGCAAGTGACATCTTGACAACGCCAATTATTTGGTTACGAATCGAAGAAATTGACCACTTCCACAGCGAAGCCATCGTTCCAAGTGAACAACAATTTACAATCCAACCCCAGAGGTCCAGATCGTCAAATTTTTTGTAAGTATTGTTCTTTTATCCCAATTCCAACATGTATCCCAACTTATCAGGCCTTATCAAAAAGGACGAACCTACCGACGATCCCAATCGTAAAGCCGACAGTACTGTCGAGCCCTCCCTAAATTCGGAAACTAATTCAAATCATCCTGAAGATATTCCTTCAGAAATATTACCACTTACTTATTTATTAACCCTTTTAATGGAGACCGAAAAGAACTCGTTACATTTTTACAAAATTGCAATAGTGAATTAAAAAAGAAATTAAAAGCATATTACCATCAAGAAAGCGATCTTACGCAGCTTCACGAACAGTTAGAAACTATCAAACAAAATTTAAACGAGAATATAACAGACTTTTACAAACGCATAGAAAAATTTAAAAACGATTGCATTTCTGCCGAAATTAACCAATGCGGAAATACAGGCGAACTAATTGGAATTAAAAAATCAATCCAACGAACAGCACTTAGGCGATTCATATTACCATATAGGTATTACATTGTAAACCTGAAATTTCTCAAATGCTAAGAGCAAGAGACCTTAATTCACTTAATGACGCATTTTCTATTGCCCTTCAGGAAGAAAAAATTCTAAATTATACTCGTTCACAATCTAGGAATAATTCTAACTCACAATATTGCGCTTATTGCAAAAGCAACTCTCACTCCACTCAAAATTGTAGGAGAAAATTAAAACGGGATTCAAATTCTCAAAATTCAAGCAAACCTCCTAATTCAAATGTAACTCCCAACACATCTTATGACGGTTCTAAATTTTGCAAATATTGTAAAAATAAAGGTCACTTAATTTCAGAATGTCGAAAACGACAATATAGGGAACAACAAAACCAAAATAATGGTGTTCCACAAAATTTAAAAGTTAAACTCCCAAACTCCACCGGAAACGAATGGCCTCCCAGTGGATCAAGAAATCCAAGAGGCATTCGGGTCATTCAACATCGAATAAATAACCTTAACACCGAATCATCGCAACGCACCCTTACATTCACATCTCCAAATTCAAATAAAGAATTAACTTTCTTAATAAACACAGGTGCGTCAATCTCCTTAATTAAACATGATTCGTTAATCCCTTCCATAACGTTTCTTAAGAAGGACGATATAATTCAAATTCATGGGATAAACCCTAACCTAACCCTAAGAAATTTAACTATTGAACCAAAAGTTCACATAATCAACTCCCACAAAATTTCTACACCATTCGATGGTATTTTGGGAGATGATTTTCTACAAAATCAAAATGCCGAAATCAATTATAGCAACAAGACTATTAAAATTTCTAATACAATCCTTCCCTTTAATAATGCTATTAGCATAAATCCACGTACTCATCTGATCACTCTACCTGCCCGAAGTGAATCAGTTATCAAATTTTAGTAGACAAGGATTTCAAAGAAGGACTTATCGAGGCAACTCAATTACAAGAAAACGTTCTATTACCCAATGCCATAATTTCAGCTGACAAAAATAAATTAGCTAACTGCATGGTAATTAACAATAATGATTTAGAAGTTAAAATTAAACAACCCTCACTAAAGTTAGAACCAATCCAATTTTCGCAAATTAAACAATTGGCTAACCAACGATGATACCCTCAAAATTCTGAAAATAGGCTCCAATTACTTAAGGAGAATATTAGGGCAGATCACTTAAATCTAGAGGAAAAAGTAACAATTACTAAACTTTGCCACGACTATGTGGACATATTCCACCTCCCAGGTGATGAATTAACCTTTACAAATTCAATTCAACATGCAATTCCTACAACTTCTTCAAATCCAATTGCTTCAAAAACTTATAGATACCCCAAAATTCATGAACAAGAGGTGAAAAAACAAGTTGATCTCATGCTCGATTAAGGTATCATTAAACATTCAAATTCTCCGTGGTCGTCCCCCGTTTGGGTCGTACCTAAAAAATTAGAGGCTTCGGGTCAGAAAAAATGGCGCGTAGTTGTCGATTATCGGAAACTCAGCGAAGTTTCTCCCAGTGATGCTTATCCACTTCCAAATATTGAGGATATTTTAGATCAATTAGGGCAAACCAAGTATTTCACCACATTAGATCTTGCTTCTGGTTTTCACCAAATAAAAATGAAACCCGAAGATAAAGAAAAAACTGCTTTTACAACCCCACATGGACATTATTCTTATTCATACGAAAGAATGCCATTCGGTCTAAAAAAACGCTCCCGCTACTTTTCAAAAGGCTTATGAACAACGTTCTCACAGGACTTCGCGGAATTAAAAGTTTTGTATACCTAGATGACATCGTCATCTACGGAAATTCTTTAGAAACTCATAATAACAACTTGCGTGAAGTTTTCCAATAATTACGAGAACATAATCTTAAATTACAGCCGGATAAATGAGAATTTCTCCGTAAAGAAGTCGCATATTTAGGACACATTATTACAGACAAAGGTATAAAACCAAATCCCGACAAAATCAAAGCGATAGTCCAAATTAAAAACTCCAAAAGATATCAAATCCTTCTTAGGACTTGTCGGATATTACCGAAAATTTATACCCGAGTTTTCCCGCATAGCTAAACCCTTAACATTATTATTAAAAAAGGATCAAAAATTCATCTGGTCACCTAAATGTGAGGAATCATTCCAAATTTTAAAAACCTCACTCATTAGCGAACCAATTTTACAATACCCAGATTTTTATAAAACGTTTATTCTTTCAACTGACGCTTCAAACGAGGCTATCGGTTCTGTGCTTTCTCAAGGCGAAATTGGTCAAGATTTGCCAATTTCCTACTACTCACGAACGCTCAACCAAGCAGAGAAAAATTACTCTACAACGGAAAAAGAGCTATTAGCAATTGTCGATTCAGTAAAGCACTTTCGCCCTTACCTTTTCGGACAAAAATTCATTATAATCACGGATCATAAACCTCTAACCTGGCTAATGAATTGCAAAGACCCCTCGAGCAGATTAGTTCGTTGGAGACTTAAGCTTTTAGAGTATAATTACGAAATCAGGTACAAACCAGGTAAAATAAATTCAAATGCAGACGCACCTAGTCGTCCTATTTTACAATTGAAAAATAAAACACTTCACGACCTCACTAAAGACATACTAACCTTCGAAGACTTTCAATTGTATCACCAACAAAATATTCAAATTAAAGAACCAGAAATTGACAAATCCGTTATAAACAAAATTAAGGTACTTATCCTTCCATTAGCTTGTGACGCTTTGGATTCTAACTTACATTTAAATTATGTCAAACAAAATTTTCCTGACAAGACATGAACAGGTAACAAACCTGGTGATATTAGAAGATTAATTTTACGTCATCAAGCTATTTTTCTAATATAGGTACATAAAACAATTTACAGCTGACTCAGCTAAATATCCAGAACTCTTTGAAACTTTAAAGAAATTAACAAACTTATTAATGTGAAACATAAACAAACTAGTCCTTACCATCCTCAAACAAATGGCGCATTAGAACGAACCCATCTGACCCTAAAAGAATACTTCAAATGTTACGTATCAAAAGACGGGAATGACTGGGATAACTATTTAAATTTTGCCATATATTCGTATAATAGTCACATTCATAAATCTACACAAAAAACTCCTTATGAGTTAGTCTTTGGTCAACAACCTAAAATTCCAAATTTTATTGACAATCCAATTCAAAAACCCAATTATTCGGACTTGACACAAGAAATAACTTCTAAGCTACAAAAAGTAAGAGAAACGGCCAAGGAAAGTCAATTAAGATCCAAAAACAAAAACAAACAAAATTATGATAAAACACATAAAAAACAATACAATTTCAAAGAAAACGATCTTGTACTTCTTTATAACTCCCAAGCGAAAAATACAAATAAACAATTAAAACCTGAATACTTAGGTCCTTATAAAGTAATTCAAGTTCATGAGAATAATACGGCCTCATTAGAACTAACAAAAAATAAACATCGAACGTACCACTTTAACTTACTGAAACCATATGTTTCAGATACTCAAAAATCGTCGGACAATGAAGTCGAAACGCTACTTATCACTCTTAATCTCCTTTACATTTTTCCACAAGTAGCATATTCTTATCACATAACCCCTATTAATTCATCAAGCGGTCTTATGTATTCCCATCTAGGACACGTTAAACTCAGCAACCAAAATTTTGTCCTCCTTAATTATTATAACCTTACTCACATAAGAAATCGAATTATGACAGCCCAGGAATTTTACTATAAAACATTAATATTATGTACATATTTTTCTAAAAATCGGCATGAACCACAACGGTTAACCCAAATTAGCTATCTTGAAAATAAAATTAAAAACATTAAAGATGATTACGCGACACTCGCACATATTCATCGTAATCAAAACCGAAAAAAGCGCGGTGTATTAAATGGCATAGGCGACGGATTAAAATGGCTTTTTGGCGTTCCCGACGCTGACGACGCTCAATATTACTCTGATTCGATTACCTAATTCTTTAATTTCCGGTCAAAGGCAAACGCATACCCTCATGCAACAACAAATTAAAGTAATATCTTCAGCCATTACTAATGTCAATGACTCAATCGTCGAGTTAGAAAGGTATACAAAGACTATGAACGAAAACTTCAAAAATTTTAACACATTTAAAATGGCAACGACCGATAATGAAGCTAAATTAAGTTTTGAAGTTAATGTCACTTCACACATGTTAACATTGGTTGAAATGACGGTCGAATTGCAATCGACTGTAAAAAACTATGTAAATGCTTTAACCATGATAAGAAATGGTATTATTAGTTTAGAAATACTACGTCCCGAAGATCTTTTAACCGAGTTACAACATCTAACAACTAAATTTATATTACCCTTAGAACCAACTTTAGAAAACTCATATGTTTATTACAATATTATGAAAGTTTCAGCTTTCGTGCGAAAAAACTTATTAATTATCTCTTTCGATATTCCCGTAGTAGAAACCTTAGGTTTTGACTTGTACGAAATTCATTCATTACCTACACCCCACCGTAATGACCAACACCTATATTCTTATATCGAACCTACTAAACCTTATATCCTTGTATCTATCACAAGAACGATATTTTCAATGATAAATGATTTAAACGATTGTACGGAATATCTACCAACACAATGGTTATGTCATGAAATTTCAACCACTAGGCGAACCGAAAACACCTGCTGCGAAATCGAGCTCTTCTCCAAGGAAACAAAGAAAATTCCACCATCTTGCGATATTAAAATTATTTACGCAGATGTAGAAATCTGGCATAAAATATCCAAAAATTAATGGCTATTTATTTTAACTAGACCAACTGCCCTCAACATACTTTGCCAAGGATCCGTAAATTATGAAGAAACAATAAACAAAATTGGACTATTAGACGTTGACAACGGCTGCAAAGCTTCCGATATCACCGAAGATGATTGTTGTATTAAAATGAAAGAAAATATAACCTTAGAAGCAATAAAACTGCAACCCATAAAACTAACAAACCTCAATCTCGAGGAACTTAAATTTGTAAAACATAAGTTAAACCAATTTGACGAGGTCCTACAACAACAATTAAATAAACCTTTTATCATAAAACATACCAATTGGTTTACTTCCATTCTCACCTGTATTGGAGGATTAGCAGCACTAATCGCCCTTTACAACTTATCCAAATGGCTTGGACTCATCACAATTCTCAAGAAATATCTTTGTAGTACAAGAGAACCGAGAGATGCAAATTCAAAATTGAAATCGATTTGTTTCCCCTGCATCAATATTTATAATCAGTCGCATAAAATGAAATCTACACCTACGACTTCATTTGAAGCTGAAATGGAACCATTAAGATGTTCGGTAACAATGCCAACGCAATCTCCAAGAATCTCCGGACGACGTTCTACTAAATCAACGGACATTAGTTCTACGAGTGCAACAGTGAAAGTGATTCAAGACTAACAAATATTTTATGCATTTAATTAAGATTTTATTCAATTTATAATATGTCGCGTAGTTACTTACGTTAAGATTTCATGCAATTTATGATATTTTATGTAGTTAAGGTATCTTTCGATTCTATACTTTTATTTTATACTTAGACTAAGATTTTAAGCATTTTCCATTTATTCAAGATTTTATTCAATTTATAATATTTCATATACTTAGGCTAAGATTTAATGGAATTTATGATATTTTATGTAATTAAGATATCTTTCGATTCTATACTTTTATATTTTATAATTAGACTAAGATTTCAAGCATTTTGCATTTTTAATTAAGATTTGTATCATTTCTTATTTTTGAACATTTTTTCGATTTATTGATATTAGAATCATTCGATTAATCTGGTATCTTATAACCATTTAGGTTAAAACATTTCAGATTTAAACATTTTAAATTTTGTACTGAATTAAGAAATTGTCCAAAATTTACTTAACCGCAGAGGTGTTGCATACCACAAACTAGACCAGATTATACAAATGTTATTATTTAGATAATCAAATGACAGATGTTCGCAGATGTGCACAAGATTTACTATAAATACAGTCCTTGAGGGTCACATCTTTAGTTCGTAATTGAAGTAGGTTCTTGAATGTAGTTCTTAACTTCGACGTGTAAAACAATATCCTTGTTTGTCAATTAAATAAAATAAGATAATTCTACCTTTGATTTTTATTTAATTAATTACGTGCTCATAGTAAAGATAATTCGTGTGACAGTAAAACCTGTACATCGTCTAAAAGTTCAACTAAATAGTTGTGTGGCAGTGAATCAGCACTTCGCGACCTTGTTCGAATCGAAGGTATCTTTGCTATTTAATTAGAGTACGGAGCCTCTACCTTAAAGCTGCCCTGGTGTCAGAAACTGACGTGTTGTTTATTCAAAAGAGTATCCAACAATCTTATACTATGCTTTTGACAATAGCATCACAGTTCATTTTACATTTTTATGAACGATTTTCATTTTCACTGATTTCCTATAAACAAATAAGATCTTGCTTGAATATTATCGAATTTCTCGTCTATATTTTCTGCGGGGCACTCTTGAGTTCCAAATGACGTTTGTGAAGTTTCATTACATGAATTTAAAAATTCGTGTAACGAAAAACTACCCACTTTTGATGACTGCAACTGAATAAGACTTAGAATACGTTTGATATTTTCCAAATAATATAATATTACCAGAGCCCCTCGATGAGAGTATGACCGTCTACAACTTGCGGTTATATTATAGGTTAGAGAGTGGGGATACACCCAGGCGTTGGCATCCAGTCCTCGATCCAGTGCGTCTCGCGTCGTCCCAATACTGTTTTATGGAATCATTACGAACCCTCCCGCATAATATTAAATATTTATATAATAGTTTATATGAATGTTTAACATCACAAAAATTGCCGCTACTGTTTTATCGACTGTAGGTATAACAATGGTATAACCAAAATTCATATACCGGGTGGCCTGTCTCAAAGGTAATTAGGGAATTAACATTGTATTGCAGGTTTCTGCTGATTCCTGCTCGCCAATTCAACTTACAGGAATGGTAATGGTATTAATTGAAAGATAAAATGATTGCGCTTCCAATGGCGCTAATAATAAAATTAAATGTGCTATATTTATTTTAAAATAACGATTTTTAAATATGATGTGCCATGATTTTCGAATTTTACGTCAAAAATTTGCTAAATTCGTTTGTTATTTACAGAAATCCACCAATTTATGCCAACTAATTATCAAATTTTTTGACAAATGCTGTTAAATTTGAAAATCATGGCATGTCATATTTAAAAATCGTAAAATTGTAAATCGTTATGTTAAAATAAATATAGTACATTTAATTTTACTATTAGCGCCATTTGAAGCGCAATCATTTTACCTTCAATTAATACCATTACCACTCCTGTAAGTTGAATTGGCGAGCAGGAATCAGCAGAAACGTTCAATACAACGTTTTAATTCCCTATGTACACCTTTGAGACCGGCCACCCGGTATAGTAGAACCTGTAAAAGTGACCACCTCACCTGCCTATTGTGACCATTGACCACATTTTAGAAGTCCTGCCATTTAAATTTCATTTGTTTAAAACATCTAAACACCATTCAACAAAGTTACTAGTATTTATCTCAATAATTAGGTATTATTGTAACCAGCTACCTATCTAATTTAAAAGTCCCATAATTTAAAATTCCTCTGTTTAATGTGATCATTAAAAAAAGTGGAGGTGCGTACCTCCCCTGGTATTTCCCATACTAAAACTAAACATTTCGTTTTTGGCATTCAACGGCAATTCGCGAGGCAGCATTGGAAATCACTTGAATGCGTAACGAGAAACACCAGACTATATGGGTTCGATACGTACAGAAGATACATCAAATTTACTAACTCAGGGGAAGTTCGCAATTTTTTCATGAACCGTACATTTTAGCTATATGACTATCCACTATTTGATAGACAATTAAATTCTGCATTGAATTATTTAATAATAAATAGGATGTTTCATTTAACATAACAAAGTTGCTTATTGTACTGTGAAAACCAAACACCCTGTATACATGGTATAAATGCAAGAGAATGCAGAGAGCTATATACTTCAAAATTTTTGGAAGAGCGCCATTGCGACCGGTTTTGGATTTAAATACATTTTTCTGCATGGTATAGTACCGCCAAAGGGCTTTCAAACAAGTTGTTGCTGAACGTGATTAGATTACTGCTATCAGCTGTAATTTCAAGCCGGATTTCTATCAGAGAGTTTATTATTATTCATTACTACAGATGCGTGTCTTTCTTCTGTTTTTCTCACTACATATTCAAGTGATTTCCAGGGTGCCTGCTACTGTTGAATACCAAAAACGAAATGTTTATTTTTAGTATGGCAAAGTTCAGGGAAGGTGGGCACCTTCACTTTTTCTGTGTATTTCTACCCGAGTGGTAGAGAAATGACATTTCTTTATGTAAGACAAAGATGATGCCACCGGACGGTGTGTCACGGTAAGGTCCGAATGACTGCATTAATCATTCCGGCTTTAATTAAATATATTATGTGGTTTTAGACTATTTAGAGTTGTTGCAATAGCAAGTATAATTTTAATCATATTCCTCATTATGGTGTGGTGAAATATCATTTTTTCTTAAAGTGGCCACTTGACCCATCCGTCCCTAAACTACCTGCGAGACATGTCCCACGGAGAAAAACACCAATACTTCCAAGAGACATGAATTACGATTTATAAGTCAATCTTTTATTCACCACGAATTGAATATTAAACCGTAAATATTACCATTTATATTAATAAATATTCAGAAGTTATTTTAAGGTTTATATTTAGCTTTGGTTTAGTATTTGCTATTGTAATGTTACTATTTAGAGTAAAATCTATTCTCGATTAGATAGAGCTTATCAATAGTATATTATATGTAGTTAATTCCTACGTTCATTACAATTTATTTGTATCACCAAGTAGAGACTGTACTTAATTGATCTGCATCATAATTTTTTTTAAACGTGTACCTACTTTAATATTAAAGAACAATTAAATTAAACAATTATTTCAATACTCTGTGTATCTCACAAAGAAAACGTTCTGAGTCTATGACCCATGTTTATAAGATCGTTTCTTCGTCAAAATATGTCTTCTATCAACTGTAGAAGTGCTGCTACAAAGCACTGACTCAGCTTACATACGTAGGGAAATCTACACATGTCACCAATTTCATGTAGCTTAGTAAATTAGTTATAAATAATTTCTATTGCAACACTGTATCACGACATCTAGGCAATAAAGAGGAAAATTACGTTTTATAATTTTAAGGCCCGGTTTATTCACCTACCAGTAAAGTCCCCAGTAACTACTTGACAATTAACTCTATAGGTTACCCGGGTAACAGGACTAATATAGTCCTGTTACCCGGGTAACCTATAAAGTTAATTGTCAAGTAGCTACTCGGGACTTTACTGGTAGGTGAATAAACCGGGCCTAAGTATCTTAGAACCCACATTAATTTAAGACCAGAAATAAAACTGTAGAACTGTAGTATGATTAAATTGCATCAGAACTGCATTAAGTGTGTTTTTAAATCATTTACGTAGGCACAAGGAGGAATTCGGATTAGTGATACATGCATATATATGTAGGCAGGCGAAATGTAAATGTACATACTTATATGAAACGTATGAAATTCCTAGTGGTTGTCGTTATTGTTGTTTATACTACAGTGGTTTATCTTTATACCTACGTGGTTTAAAAACTGGCTAAAAGGTTAGCTACTTAATTTACTCATTAATTCTTACAAGGGTAAATGGTTTGTTTGTTACGATTACCAACAGTAGATATTTTACAGCTAAGTTGATTGATGCTACAAATATAAACAAAATCCCCTTTCTAAATACAAATCCATCTAGCCGAGTGTAAGTTGCTCTAAGACGATTGACATTTTTCTTTAAAAATACATTTCACCTCGTGTGATTAAAGAATGGAAGTCGTTAGCACTTCAGAGGAAACCTCTAGATTAATGTAAGTAGTATTTACGCACCTTTAGTGCAATAAGAAAAGGAAAGTATAATGCCTCAAAGTTTGTAGGTTAGTATTATATCGGCTACTTGTAGGGCTGCGAACCCATTTCAGCACCTCCGTATCGGCGGACAGACGTTTCGGCGCATGCGTATCCATATTTAGTAAATTTCTAGTGCTGTTGATTCGAACGGATAATTCGAATAACCGGATAAATCTCGAAGAATTATCCGGATATTTTATTTTTAGAATAATCCGAAAACGGTTAACCGGATAACATTTTATCCGCGGATAAACGGATATCGATTTATCCGTCGGATAAACAATAAATTATCCGTGGATAAACGGATATTATTTTATTCGTCGGATAATCGGATATTAATTTATCCGTTGATGGTCGCGGATATTATTTTATTCGGTCGATAAACAACTATTGGCGGATAATTTAATTTTTATTCCAGATATTGTCAATTGTGCAATGTTTCATGACATTTTTAAACAACTAATCAAATTAGATTTTGCTATCTGCATTCCATTAATAGTGCGGGTAAAAAAATGTTTAGTGCTCTTCTAAACATTAATAAAAATTTAAAACTTGCTTATTCATATTACGTGTTTGGCCAACAGGGAAAAGCCCTAAAGGAAAACACGTGGCTAAGACGGCTTAACACTAGAGTACGTTTTTCGTGAATAGCAAATATCCATGCTATCCATAGATGGAAATTATCCGGGGACATAAATTTTTCCTGTTATCCACAGATAAAAACTATCCGCAGTTAAATAATATCCGTGTTATCCGTAGATGATAATTATCCGCGGATAAAAAAAATATCCGTGTTATCCGTAAAAATTATAGACGGATAACTATTATCCGCGGATAAGAAATATCTACGAATAAAAATATCCGGTTATCCGAAATCGGATAAAATCGGATAACCGGATAAATTCTTATAACCGGATAACCGGATAAAAAATTTAAATTTCAACAGCACTATAAATTTCTCATACTTTACGCTGGTCATTTTGTCCTTCAAGCACAACACAACAGTATCTTAGAGATATCTTGTTAGTAGGTGCACCCTTTGTAATAAACGTAAAGAGAAAAAGGAAAACTGTAATGAAGCAAATGTTTAGAAAAATTACTTGCTTTAAATAACACTGCTTATTAATAAGTAATGTAATGTCAAAATACCATTACAGACCGTAATGTAAAATGGTTTACCCACATAAATTCGAAAAGTAAAAAACTTAGGAAAAAAGCGCTGAGCGCTTTCAAAACTATGCTCCTACATCTTTGTAATGCCTCTCAAAATAAATAATAGAAAATAAAGTGTAACGCTGATATCAATTGATATACTACATACTTACAAAATAAAATTAAACATAATTATAAGGAAGTACACAACGCTTGATACTTTGTACTGCAGATGTAAAATATCAAATATTTAAATTCACTTTGACCCTATATTAAGATTCTCTTCTATCATCCTCCCAGTACTATAATAACCACAAGTAAAAGGAAAATATGACAGCACCAGTTAAGTAGAAATCAAGCCATTTCCAACTTGACCCTGTGTCATTATATGCCCTCTCATTTATAGAAAAAAAAGCTTGTGATCAAGATGAATCAAATTTCGAGGTTACCCCCTGCTAACTGCTTTACACAAATATAATATCCAACATTTGGGATTTACTAAATCAGTATTCATTAAATCTGTCGGTACGCTAATTCTGCTTGAATTTCATATATTTCAATGTTGTCCTTTTGAAAATTCTATTGTATACGGTATTATTAATTGTCAAATGTCGCAATGGCTGTTATTTATTCCTAACCTTATGTTTCATTTCTATTCATTTCGCAACCATATATTATCCTTAATGGCATCGTAAAAGTAAATTGCATTCTAAAATCATAAAGTGTAACACTGACAGGTCACTCTTGTAGTAATACCCGTTAAATTTCTCACATATTTGTAAACCATTTCACACTCGTTACCCGACAAAATAACCTTCGGAAAAAAACTTATATAGAAATAGCAGGTTAGACTTCACATAGAAAAATAAAAATAAAAATTCACACGTCACCAAGTCAAAGTCAAAATTTACCCAAAAATTGTACAATATTGTTGAAATCAAAACAACTGAAAATTGACAATAATAATTGTACACAACGTCATTCGTAGCAACTGAAATGTGGAAGAGACCTGGACACAACCCCCACTGGTCAACACTCTTTTAGTGTATTTGGCTGATCACATGATCACATTTAGTTTTGGTCACAAGTCCCACGTTCGTCACAACCCCCATATCATTATCAATTTAAATAAATAATTGATAAAGAAGCTCCACATTAGTGTGATAAAAATGTTTTTTAGTAAACATAATATTTAAAACAAATAAAAAACTTTTGCTCCGGCTAAACTCAAAATAACAAACTCTATCTCTGATGCTCTAGGTACCTATGTTGATAAGATAATAAAATATAAACAAACCTTTAAATTACAAGAAATAATTTTTAAATCATTTTGATTGTTTCCAACATTAAAATTTAATTAAACAAAAATTATTTAATGAAATTGTAATGAAGTTGAAATGAAGAATAATTTACATGAAAATTAACAAATTACAAGTAAGTATATATCTTCCCTAAGATAAACATAAACTTAAATTAGAAATTATCTTTCATATACTCCTGTATGTATTCCTCTGTCTTCTTTACAATTGCGCAGACGCCTATAAACGCTGGCGAAATGGTAAAACAGTTTACATTTAATTTCACTTCATTAAATTATTCTGACTTATTGTTCATTTATAATTAATTCCAACGTTTAAATGTTTTCACGAAGAACTTTTAACTTTTAACATTTTTATTTTTTACAGATACAAACTTTTCAACAAGTGAATTAGTATTATTTAAACACAGGACTTGGCATTTTAAAGTTTGATCACCCTATAATTTTCTAATTCTTTTCAATTTTAACCGTAGTTTCAGCTTCATTAATTCATACCAAGTGAAGTTAAGGCGGCTTGGAAGAGGGGTTAGGCAACACGCCACGCTAGCTAAAAATTGGCAAAAACCTAAAAACTTTTGTCCAAGATTACGCTTACAACGTTTTTTTTAAAAAGCTGATCGATAGTTTATTTTAATGTTTGACAGTATAGAATGGTTTGTTCGGATTTCGTTTTTAAAAAAAAAAAATCCAAATTGCTTATAGAGGCCAATTTGTAAATTTTTTATTATTGAAATATAAGGTTAAACTAACAAATTTCGGCAAAACCGGATCCGAACGTTCACTTATGTAGTTGATTAGAATTGAATAAAACGTAGAAAACGATTTCAACCGTACACATATTTTAGTTATCTTTGTCAAAGCATATATTTGGTTTTTGATCAATCGTAACAACTTTGGAAATAATGGTTAGGCAACACACCACGCTTTTAGTTTATACGTTATGCGTAGTGGGCTTTTGGCATTTCACTGTTTTGAGGTTTTGAAAATTGACTCCGCGCTCCAGCTAGCACTAACTTCCATATCCGCTTCTACCCATATCCCTACTCTCACTTCCACCCTAACCGCGCGCCAAATTCAAAAATAAAGTTTCTAACAGACCCTATAATAATTATTATGTTGTATCAATGTATGTATGTAAGTATGTAAATGTATGTATGTAAGTATGTAAATGTATGTATGTAAGTATGTAAATGTATGTATGTATATATTTTTCCTTAAAATAAATAAATTATCCTAATATTATATTAGTTTAAGAAAAAATGTTAATAAATTAATTACACAAAATATGTTCTGACTGTAAACACGTAAATTCAAAAAATTCATTTAAATTGTAGAATGCATAATCCAATGTTTTAACTTTTGTCTGAAAAGATGCAAAGATACATTTTCTTTTAACTTTAACGGCAGATTCCTTTCTTGTTTCTTGTTAAATATATTGTGTTATTTTATAAATAAAAAATGCGGCGTCGTTTGGTTTAGTTTATACGAGCCCAGTCGCACATGTATTGGACCAAAATGTTTTTCAAACTTATAATTTAATCTATAGTATGTCTAAAAGTTGAGCGATACGATAAACCGCGTAAACATTCTGACAAACCATGTACTTACCTAATATTTCTTAAACTTTACATATAATATTATGAATATTAAGAACAAATTGATGCGCATTAGAATATTAAAGTAAGTAAGTAGAATTTTAAAGTAAAAATATATATACCTACGAGCTAGTTTTATAACTTAAAAGCATCAATTTGTTCTTTCATGCCCAAAAAGGGGAAAAGGGGATGTTTTCAAAACCACCAATTTATTTATGATTGTAGTTTTTCAATGAATCTAGTAATAATATATGTAAAGTTTAAGAAATATTAGGTAAGTATACATGGTTTGTCAGAATGTTTTCGCGGTTTATCGTATCGCTCAACTTTTGGACATAGTATAGATTAAATTTAAATCATAAGTTTGAAAAACATTTTGGTCCAATATATGTGCGACTGGGCTCGTAATAGCTATTCCAGTGTTCCAGTGGCGCGATTCCGTAAAATTTCGCCGCGAGTAATCACACACCTCGCTCCTTCCAGTGAAAGTAAAAATTCTGCAGTTTTCGTAGCATACAGGTCAGGGTCCGTATCTGGAACATTACCACCTTCCACGCCACAATGCTCATCAGTTGTCGTAAATCTGTAATTTGCGGTGGGGCCGCTTCTTGTATCCCAAACTAACGAAAAAGTTGAACTTATGGAAATAGAATTGAATACATTAAGTAGCTACAAAGTTCAATAAAATTAAATAGAAAATTGTGCTGTTAGATACACCGCCGATTATGTGATTAAAAAAACACTTGATAAGTTTAAATGCGAAGCTTGTCGCATGCACTTCGTAAAATCCAGTAAATTTAAATATACAGATGAACTATTAATAAAAAAAACAAGTCGTTTAGGTTTAGATGTCGAAACGGTGCTGATTTGGGAAACTTGTGCCCCCCTTTTCAACTAGCAACAAACATCGTAGAAATTTGCCTAACGGTATTTGCAAACAATTATCCCAGAATTAAAAGTGTACTCGGCATAAGGGAAACAATAACTACATGGGTCTTCTAAGCCAGAAAAAAGCCAGATTGATTGTTAATATGTTCTCTACAGTCTACACAGAAAATTTATTGCTGAATTTACTATATTGTTAAGACTTCGCAAACAAACCCAAAACCAAAAAATATGAAATTTACAACACGAATAGGTGTTCCGGCTGTTCCAAGCCGCCTTAAATTTTTAAGGTACCAGAGTAGTCATGGTTACAGTCAACAAGCTAGCATCTCCTTTAAATTTTCTATTAAAAACAAATAAAAATCGAAATCATTTTAATTGTCAAATTCTTTATTTGTTCAAATCTTTTCGATACTTTAAAATATTGAACTTCTAATCTAAAATTTGAATTCCTTGAATTTTTATCTTTATTTTGATATCCAACTTGATCTATTTCTGATTAATTAATTTTCGTTAATTCCTGCATTTTCTTCCAATTGTCTTAATCTAAATTTGTTCTCATTTGCATTTGTTCTTCTTGTCCAACAACAATTTTCTTACAACTCTTCTTTTTAACATGTTATCTACTTCAAAACAAAACTTTATAACGTTAACAAAACCTTCTTCCAATCTCATTAATATTTTTATAACAACTTCAAATAAAAACGAAATTTGAATTTAACAAAACGGAGGAACCCAATTAAGCTGATTACAAGCTATACGAAAAACTATAAGCAACTTAAGGAATCATTAATAAACTAAACTCACCTGAGTTAATATTTATAAAAAAAATACAACATTGCTCACAAAATAGCACAGCAGCATATTTACTATTATCATTATTTTAAATTTGATTTAGTATTTTAATATAAAGGAATTCACTAAGTAGATAGACCAAAATAAAAACAGGAATATGAAATAACAATAATAATCACGCTCTGTCGTTCAATACGTTATTCATACCAAAAGTTTAGAAAACCCATAGATTTATCCAGTAACCTACCGACCGACACAATTTATTGTCCGCCAGGTGGCGCTATTATTGTAAATTTTTATGCTTCCCATCAGCAGTAATTAATTTTTTATTGTATAAAAATTTGAAATGATTTTTCCACGTCAAAATTCATGAGTAAATGTGTGGGCTGTGAGGCTGTGACCAACATGGGACTTGTGACCAACGTGGAACTTGTCACCAAAACTGAATGTGGGGGTAGGACCACTGTGGGGCTTGTGAGCAGCCAAATATACTGTGAGGTCGCTGTGACGGTTGTGACCTAGACCCATCCCACATTCATTTGCATTTTTACTAAAAAATATGCTAAAAATTATGTATAGATATTACCACTTGCTACAATCAAGACATAGATCAAGACTGAGATTGTAATACCGGAGTTTAAGTAGAAGCAAAATAGCGAGCGGGACAAAGGTATAGCGAGACCGAAACACAAACAGACAAATAAGGGACATAATGCAAGTGGTTGGAAGACATTGGTTGCAGAAAGCTCAAAACAGAGAAGAATGGAAAAGATTAGGAGAGATCTTACTCCAAGAGTCGACTGACATGGGTTAAGCGGTCCACAATTTTCCAAAATGGTAAATACGAAAAGTTTAAAATGTGTACGTGCGATTCTAAATTTGTGGACAGAAGGTATTGCCGTTTACGTAAAAATAAAATTGCTTTTTAAACGTTGCTAATATCAATGTTTTCAGTTAGTATCGTGATTAGCAATTAACTACGCTGCAATATTTCAATCGGTTTCAATTGATTTTCTGGCATATTAAATGAAAAAAATGTGAAATAATTTGAAATATTCAGAGCGTCACTTCATTATAATTATGATATTTACAACGCAATATAGGTCCGCAGGTTACTTCGCCATAGTTTATATTCATTAGCTCATTAGTTATTTCACGGAGCAGGACGATTTGGCGCCGGCAGTTCGGCGCTGGCGATTTGTCACCGGCGATTCAGCGCCAGATCAATTCGGCGCCGGGCGATTCGACGCCAGGACATTTCGGCGCCGGGAAATTCCATGTACACGGACTGTAGCGACCATCACAATTTCGTGAAAGTCCTTATATATATTACTTGCTAAGAGCAACTAACCTCGCCCCGTGTATACAGACCTCGGTACCATGTACACAGACAGCGACAAGCAATTACATTTCGTGCAAGTTCTTATATATGTTACGGGTAAAGTGAGGAATAAGGATACACCTAGGATTACCCGGGTAAAACTTACCTGGGTAATCCTAGATTTATCCTCATTCCTCACTCTACCCGTAACATATATATTACCTGCTAAGAGCAACTAACCTCGGCCCCCTGTAATTATAAAACATTATGTATTTTCATTTGTCGATAATAATATTTGATGTATGTATCGGCGCCAAATCGTCCGTCGCCGAATCGCCCGTCGCCGTTTCGATCGGTGCCCAAATGTTTGGCGACGTATCGCCGGCGCCGAATTGCCAAGGCCAAATTGCCAGCGCCGATCTGCCGTCGCCGAATTGTTACGTACTCACTAACAATTTTATTTACCTTCATACTGCTATAACTCGTAATGCAGGCGGATAGAAAACATTTAAAACACTTATACTACTACAAGTATAAGTAAACTAGATTATTTTTAGTCGCTTGTAGCAATGAAGAATACACGTACCCCTTTTATTGTTTACTTTCTCTTTATAGTATAACCTCCAACATGTACAATACAAACGTATGTCTAGATTTTTTCTTTACGTCACGGCGACATCGGTTAAGTTGGTCCTGTACGGTGGCGAACGAAGCAGGTAGATGTGATTGACAGAAAGTTGCTGTTGGGATAGCGATTCGGGTTCCCAACAGCAGCGGTTCCCAACATGTTCTGATTTTATGACTAATATTTTTATTAATATTCAAATTGATAGCTTAAAACTGTTTTGGTGTCACTGGTGCAAAACAGTAGAAGATCTCAAATTACAGCGAGCCGAGCTAACTTACTTCATACCACAGTCTGGACTTTGGACCCGCCAAATAATAGTCGATCCTACTTATTTGCTAAAATGATTGTGTCACAACAGGGAATTATAATTTAAAAAAAATGTTAAAAGTAGTATAATAAAAGCAAGATGTTTAATAGGACTGGTGAGGCGGCCGCAGCTTGAAAAGTGTCCCGCTACTAGTAGACGTTGCTGTGCGAGAGAGACAGCTAATTCAGTCCGTCTTACGTTATATTGTGGGCATAATGTACTGTGCTTACTTTTAATATTCACTGTCATTAGGGTAATTATGGGGTAGTTTAAATTTAATATCTACCCAATTAGAGGTCTAGGGTAATTGAATAGAATAATAGTACGTAAAATTATAATTCTTAAGGAATAAAACGCCAGAAAAGTTTCTTATTGATGCCACCTTCAATAAACTGTTACATTACATTTTGAGCAATTTCGATTGTTTTCTTTTTTCAGAACTTGCTTTTTTCATTTTTTGTGATTCTTGTTTGTGAAATTGTTTCACTCGCATTGTAATATAAAAAAAAATTGCTTTTGATATGACATCTTGTTTGTGCAATTCCCAGGGAAACAAAAAAGAAATACTTATATTTGAAGAGAAAAAATCTTCAATGGTTTCATCAAAAACATCTACCGACTTAATATGCAACATTAGGATTTTTTCAACTTCATCTATAAACATGTTGAACATTGAAATATTGGAATGATTTAACCAACCCCTTCATTTTAAGTTAGTTAATTTGCTGGCTGGCATGTTTTCAGTCCTTTCAACCTTGTGGTACAAATCTTTTCGGCACTTCGACATTTCGTAGATTTGTACAATTTTTTGCATACAAATCCAGTCAGATAATACAATATGCAATCAATTGTCTCTGGAATTGCGTCATCCTGAATTGTACCAATGTATTCCCAGGTTGATTCGTCGTCCCACCGCTCGTCATTATCTAATATCTCGTCCATTTTCGATTTAATTTTTTCCAAATGAAATTGCCTGTTTATTTCTCTATCCTGAAAAATTGTTTTAAAGGCTTCAAAATCGAAAATGGGCGGATTATTTTCTGCTTCCAGTACTGTGCAGTTAGCAAATTTTGCAGGCTTTAATAATTTATAAATAAAGAGCATTCTATAAAGTTGCAAAAAAGTCGTTAGAGTAGGATGATCATGATCAGCCTGGGTAACGTATTTTGGACAACCTGGGAATTTAGTAGGGAGTGCAGTTTTTGAAAGTCTTGGCTTTGCTAATGGACTCTGTAGTCAAATTTTACATTTTATTTTGTTATCACATAAATTCTTTGTTAATATTTAAATGACTACTACTTTACTTACAGTATATGATTCTGTTATAAGTTCTTTAATAATGTCATTTTCATTAAAACGTTTTTCACAAACACAGTCTTTTATATAAATAATAAATATTAAACAAAATATCGATTTTAACGGGAAATAATAAGATTTATTCGCTTTATACGTCTTTTATGGTTAAATCTCGATCTTTTCGCGGTATTTTCTTCTGAAACTCTACCAATTTTTCTTTGGGAATTTTAAGCATAGATACCTTTTCTGAATTTGATTTGTAACCACTTGTACAAAACGGTACACAGCACCTATCTGGCATTATTACACAGACAGTAAATGTTTTCAAAATATTCGAAAACACTAACAACTAATTAATTAGCAAGAAAACAACGAAGTCATAGGTACCACTATTAGTCCCAGCACGGACTGAATTAGCGTTCTCTCTCGGCGTCCTCTCACTCGCACAGAGACCACTACCTGTGACAGATTTCCATATCCTATAGGGCTCGCGCCGCCTCACCAGTCTTATCAAACATCATGAATAAAAGTAATAGTCAGTCACTATAGATAGGAACCTAATATTTCAAACAGAAACATGAAAAACTTAATCCCGATCTTTTTAGTTAAATAAAAAAGTACAGAAAAATTTCAAAATTATCACGTGACTATGCACACGCTTTATTGGTTAAAACCTTGTGTGACGTCATTAGACTTACGCATAACAGCTGAACGCGCACTATTAAAACTAGCACAAAAGTTACCTTCGCGGCACGCATCTCATGTATTTTCAGCGGATCCGTATGAAATTGTCTGTGTCCGCCGTTGATCGATCACGCGACGTACGTTGTGAAAAAATATTGAAATAAAACAATAAAGTTGTGTTGCACTGTTAAATTGTTTTGTGTTATTCCAAAATGAATGAACGTAGTATAAAATACATGCCAAACATTTTTACAACCTCTGAAATAAGATAAATTGTTGAGTTTGCGCACGTTTGTCCATCTATATCTCTTTCTAACTCAATTGGTGACAATAAATAATTTAAACGTACAGTGTAGTTCTTTATTCAAGTAACAAAATTATGGTTTCCAACAACAGACCTACGTTTTTGTTAAAATGTAAATGTAGCTAAGCCGAAATGGAAAATCTTAAATTTTACAGACTTATAAGTGCCGATGCCATGCCGCGACTGTGCTGTGATCATCTTGGCTATTTTCTGTCGTTGGTTTATCGACAATTGAGTTTAATGTAGTTTCCTGTCGTGCAATGTAATAATGTATATTCCGTCGTGTAGTACATTTTTCTGTCGTGTAATCCCTCTTTTCTTCGCATACCGAATTATTCAGCTGTCAAAAACCATTTTATTCAATAGCATGACGATATTGTTTATTTTCGTCATGGTTAAAAAATATGAAATTATACTTTTAACTCCCTAGGGTGCTGTCAAATTATTTTTCCCTCAAACTTCTGGGACACTTAAATTTACTATAATTAATAGTATATAACGGTACAAGGTCGGTAAGTGTTCTCTAACAGATCGAAAAAAGTTGAGATTTTTGAGATCTGTAGGTAAGCACTTACCGACCGTGTGCCGTATAATATTTTTTCCCCGATCGAATTTACAGAATTATTTGGGAATAAGTAGTTTTTAAAATGTAATTATGAAATTTTTACTTATCATTTTAATTGCACGATCCTTGATATCAAACGTGCTAGGTATCTAAAATAAAATCAGAACGCTACCTCTGGAAGTGTCAAATTTGCATGTTTTGTTTTACTTACCGCCCTAATTAGGTTATAAACTCGAACAGCACTGGTGTTTCCATACCAACCAATCGAAATTTTGTAAACCCAACTTACAATATCTATCAACAAAGCTGGTAAATACACATAACAACACGATCGGGCGAAAATAGTTATTTTTGTATCAAGGCCAAAAAGTGAATCTTTTTCGGCCGCGACTGATTTTCTGGTCGAGGCAAAGCCGAGACCAAAAAACAGGGAAGGACGAAAAAGGACTTTTTGGCAGAGGTGCAAACAACATTTTTTAGGCGAATATTACAAATTTTATTAACAAATTTAAATTTTTATCTAAATATTCCAATGACATTTGGTCACGTGACCTTTATCATAGTCGACTAAAAAATTATAAATCAGCGGCCGAAAAAGTAAAAACAGCCGAAAAAAAACAAATTGCGGCCGAAAATAGCTATTTTCCTAACAAGTGCAGAAAATCGATTTTTCCGCACGCAAATGCCGTTGACAGCACGACGCGTAGCGGAGTGGTGTCAAGCATTTAAGTGCGGAAAAATAGGTTTCTGCACGTGTTAGGAACAATAGTTTTTCTACTAGCGTGCGGAAAATGCGTTTTTCCGCACGCTAGTAGAAAAACTAGTGCGGAAAAATCCTTTGCCGCACGGTGCGGAAAAGTGGATTTTCCGCACTAAAAAATGTGCGGAAAATACGTTTTTCCGCACGCTAGTAGAAAAAGATCTTTTTCGGCCGCAAAATAGAAATTGACAAATGCCTACTACAAATTGACACTTTTCGGCTGTCAAAAGATACGTAAAACCGCTGTTTTTATCGTAGTCGACTAAAAACATTCTTTTGAAACAATTTCATGATAAGCATGGAACTGCAAACAACGCGTAAAGGCCCCTACACATTACATCGGCCATTGATCCGGCGGTCTGCGCAGTCTAGGCCTGCACAGGCAAAACTGTCAGTGTGTATGTGAATCAGGCTGCCTGTCGAGACCAAATAATTCGCCGGCAGAATTTCTGATACTAACCTGCCTTGTTTAGAGGTATAAAATTCTCTTCCGAAAAAAATTACTTGCCTGACGTCGGAATCCCCCGATTACGATTCCACATAAAAACATTTGTTCTGTATTGAGAAAGTGCTTCACTAAATTATGGTAGCAAATAATGCAGAAAATTTAGAATTTTAGTTTAAAAGCATTTAAATAAATAATTCAAACGTCATAGAAACTAGACATTTTAGAACTCCATAGGAACAGTTAAAGTTTGACTTTTCTGCAGTTGTTAGTTGAGCGGCAGCAAAAGTAAATTTTCCGCCAATCACAAACCGTTACGATACTTAAGTGCCGCTCACCAGCGGCAGCAAAAGTAAATAGAGGATTGTGATTGATGCAAAAGTTACTTTTACTGCCGCTCAGGCAACAATTTGCAGAACAGTTTTTAGAAATTGTTCAATTTTGTTCTGTCATCTTTGACGTTTCTAATTTTCAAATATTTTTTAAATTATAAATGCATTTTCTACGTTTGAAGCAAACATAGCATGTCATATTCGCAGAAGAAGTGCCTTTTTGGGCTTCCTATGTAATTAAACCTTACAGACACACCCCAAAGACTCGCACTTCTGTTCCTAATAAAACAATATAAATATATGGTATTAAAACTTTTGTTTGGTCACCCCGGTTGCGTATTTACCTCGGTATTTACTATCTATACTGTTACACAGAACCTCATTGTTCTGTACAGAAGTATGATTAAGAATTGTAAAACATTTAGTTTTGTATCCAAACTACTATTATACTACTACCGTTGCTACCACGCAGCGCCTAGTTGTTCTGTATGGTAGTACCTATACTCAACAACGGCGGGTAGGCAAAGTTTTGGACTGCTAACTATACCATACGCCGTCAGCATTCTTTTTTTTAAATTTTCATTATAGAAGTTATGTTCTTTAAGTTGTCGTCACCAAAATATTTTCAAAACGTAATTAGCTGTATAAATACATAATATGTAGAATAGTTTTCATTAACCATAAACTTCCTGTAGACACGTTTTTAAAATTAGAATAAAAAATATCAACGTAAAAAAGCCAGTTATATAAACAAAAAATGGAGCTGCAAACCTCCCCTGCACTTTCCCATACTAAAAATAAACGTTTCGTTTTTGGTATTCAACAGTATAGTTCGTGAGGCAGACCATGATAAGCATTTGAATGCCTAACGAGAAAAACGAGACTATACGGATTCGATATGAACAGAAGAAAGACACCCATCTCTCTGAAGGTACCGGCTGGAAATTACAGCTGGCGAAGCCGGACGATCGCTACCGACCGACAATCCTTTCCGTCAGAATCTAACATAATATTCAAAATTCACGAATTTCTCATCAACCGTACATTTTAGCTATATGAACATCTTATACTATGTGATACACAATTATATTTGGGTCTAGGACACAACCCCCACTGGTCACAACCCCCACAAAGTTTTTGACTGGTCACAAGCCCCACAGTGGTCACAACCCCCACGTTTAGTTTTGGTCACAAGCCCCACATTGGTCACAACCCCCACATTCAGTTTTGGTCACAAGCCCCACACTGGTCACAAAGCCCACATTTCAGTTTGGTCACAAGCCCCACGTTGGTCATAACCCCCACATTTAATTTTGGTCACAAACCCCACATTGGTCACAAGCCCCACATTTAGTTTTGGTCACAACCCCCCAAACTGGTCACAACCCCCACATTTCAGTTTGGTCACAAACCCCACATTGGTCATAACGCCCACATTTCATTTTGGTCACAAGCCCCACACTCAAGCCTCACATTAGTCATACCCCCACATTTCGTTTGATCACATTTAGTCATGAGAAATGATTAATAACAGACAACGCATATTTACTGTTATCATTGTTCCAAATGTAGGTAATTTCATAGATGGGTAATTTAGTATTTAGATTTAAAGGAATTTATCCAGTAGACAGACCAAAGTAACGACCATCGGTAACTTTACAGGACTATGAAACAACAATAGGTAATAATAACGATCTATCGTCCACCAGGTTATTTCGCAGTTTGACAAAATTTGGAAAGCCACAAAAATATATATTTAAGTCCGCCAGGTGGTGCTATTATTTTTAAGTTTTTATAAGTTTTACGTTTTTCATCAACTGTGATTATTACTTTCCCATACCACCACTGTTATAGGGCGAAGTATTGATATTATGAATCTTTTCGAAAATGTGATTTTCGCGGAAATACGTGTTTTGGACCTCCAGTAACCCAAAAAAGTGGTTTAGTAGAAATGTCTGTTGGAGGGTGAGTGGGAGGGGGGGGTTGGTTTGTTGGTTGTGTATGTGACTCCTCTAACGCAAAAACTAGTGAACCGATTTTGATGAAAATTGAAATGAAGGGGTATATCGAAAATGCATCGACAAAATAAGCTTTTCAAAAAAATCCAAACCGGAAACGGAAGTTAGGCACGTTTGTTTGGTAGCATTTTTTTCAGAAGCGGAATTTTGAAAATCCCGGTAGAGGATATTAAAGGGAAACAGTTTTTTGCCGGACTCTTTAACTTCAAAACGGCGGCCGCTATGAATTTTTCAAAATTTCGAATTTAACGCCCTATAACTCAAAAACCAGTTATCTGATCAGGTTCCGCAACAAATTGTTCCAAAGGTAAACATCAAATTCCTTTTTTTGTATGGCACCCATACACAGAAGAACACATATTACACTTTTTCCAGACATAAATATAAACGCTGGGCACGATGTCTTTGCTAATAAAACAAATTAACCTTAATAATTGGCACATTTTCAAAAAAAATTGCTTACCTTTGAAAAAGGCAGTTTTAAGTAGGTCACTAAAGGAATGCTAAACAACAGGATGTTTTTGCTTTAGTTAAAACAAATTAACCTTGTGTGGGCACCGTTTTAACACACAGGAGCTTACCTTTGAGAAACGCAGTTTTAAGAATGATTAAATATCACCCAAACAACATGTCAATGCGAACACGGGAACGACAAATAACAAGCACTATTCCGCCGTGGAACTATCCTGCCGTTATTAGTTCTGAAATAGGCGTGTGGTGGCGCTTCAGTTAATGTAAGTCGGCTATACAGAACGACTAGGGGCTGCGTAGTAGTATAGTTTGGATACAAAACTAATGCGTTTTACAATTTCTTAATCATACTTCTGTTCAGAGCAATAGGGTTCTGTGTAACAATATAGATAGTAGGTAAATACGCACCCCGGTTATATGAGTAAATGCAAAACTGTGTACTGTACTGTGCTAAGTATTGCTACGTTATCTGGGTAATAACGACAACAAATTTATTTGAATATAAAAGAAAACCTGAAACACCTCGTACTCGTATGGCCTCCAAGCTTCCTTCTATTTATGCTCCGGCTAGCTATTAAACATAAAAACACACTCTTATCTCCGGGTCTCTGCTGATCTATACTAATAAAAAAATTTACAAAAATAAAAATACCATTTAATTTGAACTGTAGAAATATTTAATAATAAAAAAAAAAACGAAGAAATTTTACTTTTAGTAAATGAACTTGAAACAAATTTGAAACTTTTAGTTTCTTAACCTAACAAAATTAATTACAAAAATTATTATTATAATAAAAACCCTATCAACCCCTACTTGAACTTATGCTTACTTCTACCTTAAATCTGACGCATCCTATATATCCTTTTATGTTATCCAAGGTTGCTACTCCATCTTGAAATTTTATATAAACGTAGTAAAACTTGACACAACACAATCTCTCGTACCAAAACTTGTTAACTGCATCCAAAAACTGCCTCCAAAAATTCACTTCCCTTCTCCAACGTTAATCCTTTCTTGTCTTCTATTCGGTAAGTTAACATTTGTTTATTTAATTAATTTGTTTTAAACTTTTCTGAACATCTCCAAATTCCTTAAGGTTATCAAACTTTCTTGAATTAATTATAAACACATAATTTTGATTACTGGTCACCAACTTTTATTTTCATTATAATTGCTTATTTCGACGTTACATTACTCCTTGTGTTAGAACATTTGACAAATTTAATGGTTTTTTCCAAACCACACGACGTGGTTTCTGTGGTATCAAAAATCCTAACTCCTTTGAAAATGCTCTGCACTCGTATATATAAGTTTTCCCTTTCTCTAGAAAATTTCTACCCTTCTCCTGGGATTTTTCAAAATGGCCTCAAAAGTGACTTTATATCAAATATTTTATTTTCTTCATAACTTCCTTAATTTTCATTTGATTTCAAAAATATCACCAAATTTAGAATCCTTGCGTCTTTCTTCATCTTTTGATATCCAACTTGACTTAGTTTGAAAATTTTACATCTTTTCTTTTCTAACCTCGAAATTAAATTTTCCAAATTCTCTATTTTCCAAAATTGTCTCGACCTTTCTTGACTTATAACTTCTTCTTCTTTATCTACGCTTTATTTTAAACTCCAACTTAGGACACAATCTTAAGTTTTTATCAAAAATTGACTAACTTAACCTTATATCGGAGCACATGTTTAAAATTTATTTTATTATTTTACAGAATCGAATGTAGCTGAAGGCTAGATAAGATTGTTAACAGCTCTAGCTAAGACATCTTATAAATATAAAAATTACATTACAATAATACCTGATTGAAGATCTGAAGACATTTTAATAACCTCGGATGAATCCTCGGATAACAACATTACATGAAATATTGGACAATACAAGACAAGAACTTATTATTAATGTAACTCTAGCTATAAAACCTTTTACATGGTATCCTTTTTAGATACGTTTTAAGTTTTGTTAAAATTTAATCGTTTACTAACCAAACTATAATGTTCTTCCGGACAGGTAAAATATTTCAATTATTTCAAGTTTATTTTAGACTTAAACAAATATTACAATGATGATACCAAATCTGTATCACCTGACAAACTTACATCTTTATAAAAATGAACCCAGATAAACCTATATAAGAGTTTTATCTTAAAAACAAATTTTTAAATATCTTTACGATAGTAAAATTTTTAATAAAATTTAATGAATCATATTAAAAAGAAAATTAGAGCGTTCGTACGAATACCAGGTGTATTCCTCATATCAAAGAAATAACTTAACTCAAACCAACCTCAAATAACATAGCAGTATATTAGTAGTAGTCGAGGTAGAATAATTCAATCGAGTTCAATTGTACATACTGGACGGTATTTGTGTTCTATACCTTACGGTGGAATATAACTAATGCCTTTAAAGCTAAAATAATCGATTTTTAAAATTTACAGTACTATAATAACGTTTTAAGACAAAATCATCCAGGAAAATTTAATTTCCTGTAGCATAATTATAATTTATAATCATATTCAGGACAACAAAAATATGAAAGAAAATGCTAGGACCTCAAGAAGGGACACTTGGGCACACTGTATACACGTCCCTCTGATAAAAGCATTAACTGTACTTAATTTCTCTTGAATAATAGTACCAGTAATCTACGATTAGGTTAACAGATTGATTTGATTATTTCCGAACCAGTTACACAGTTTTGTTCGTTTGTGACTTATTGATTCGAGCTTCACTTTCTTTTTATTTGGTGCTGGTAAACTAGATAATTTGTTAAACGTAATTTCGCTTCTACGGTATGGTAGATACTTCGTGAAAATTAACAATGAATAGGTACGTACTACATTAATGAGATGCACGTTTACACTCATTATATCTCTAAGGCCCGGTCTTTCCATCTCCTACTAATGCTTCTATTAGCTAATAAATGATTAGTTGTCATGGATACCATTGTTACAAGAATTGTTTCCATGACAACTAATCGTTTATTAGCTAATAGAAGCTTTAGTAGGAGATGGAAAGACCGGGCCTAAGCAAAATAGATAAAACACATTTTCTACAACGCTGCAAAGAGCCGAAAGTAAACTATGTAGTCGATTCCTTGGTTACTCTTGCACGAAGAAGTCCAAGCGAGTTATTATTTGAAGTAACCAAGCGAGCGTACCAACCACACCGCATTTTTGCGCGCCGTTCAAATGCAAAATATAAGGCCGCAACCTTGAACTCTTGTCCTGGCAAGTATCTTTTCTGTGTGGTGGAAAGTTTAAACAAAGAACGTTTTAGTAATGATGAAACTCTACTTTTAACAATACGTAACAAAATCTATAATATGATATTAGGTATATGAATATCTACAGCTTCACTGTTTTAATTTTTCAATTATGTGTTTCATCTTATAATTCAATTGTTTAATCTAATGTTTTTTAACTATTTATTCTAATCTATTGGTAAGTTATTTTACATTTTATAATATTTTGCTAACTTTGTCTTTGTTATTAATTTATAGTTTCTACTGAAGATGCAAATGTAATTTTTGCGAAAACGATAAATTTAAATTTTCAATTACATACATATAAAAGTGGGTTAGACAAGGTTTTGTTTTTATTCCTTTCTTCGATTAACCCTTTTACCCACTTGGAGCATCATGAGCAATAATCAATTTAATTCATAAAACAGGGTGGAATAATGCCAGATCTTTAACTTGTAATTTATAATTTTTTACCATTTAACGATAAAATCGTCCCATCAACTCAACTATTAATAAATAGTAAACAACCTATAACCTTAAATGTTAGCATTAATGTATTTTTTATTGAGGCCATTAGGGCGACATCAAGAACACGTTGTGAACTAAAAAATGTCATTATCCAATGCGCTGGATATCTACACAATTTTTTCTAATTCGAAAATTCTTAGTACTTTTTGTGGATTTATTGGAATTTTTGGATGGAAATAATTATTCAAGCGTCATGGGAGTAAAGCAGGTATTTTAGTCCCAATACAAATAGTGTTTCATGAACGAGGCGAGGGAAGAATAAATTTATTAACAAAGACTAGAACACGCTTTAGTCTCGCTGTGCAACATGTTTTGCAAAAACGGCCACAATTTTTAATTAATTAGTTTATTCCGAAATTACGTAAGTTCCTAGGTATCCTTGTATTTAGTTAGTTACCACCAGTTTGACGATATTGTTATATTTATTTTTGTTTGGCGTTTAGCTTGTTCACACAAAGATATACAGTTTATGGTTATGTAAAGTAGCAGTATGATATTTAAGAAATTGCTGATTTCCCTAAAGTAAAGTTTTCATTTGTATGATTAATTTCTAGTTTTTTTTGTTGTTTCTACCAATAAAATTGATAGTTAAAATTTTAATGGTACATTTCGCTTGTAGCCATCGTTCTCCCTATTTTCAGGGAACTATCGTGTTATTTCCCTCAAAATCTATTGATCGAGCAGTGTGTTTGATAGTTATAAAAACCAATGTTAATTTTTCATTGTAGAAATTTTGACATTTTCAGGTTTTTTAATTTCATTCCAAACCTTGCCAGATTCTCCTAAATCGCGTTTAATAAGCCACCCCCACCTTAAAAAAAATTTCGCCTGCGGCGTCATCTTTACTCACTTCAATCATCTCTTACTGTGCCCCCCAAATATTTTCAACGGGAAATAACAAGATTTATTCGCTTTATACGTATTTCGGCATCAATGTGCCATTGTCAAAAGCAATTGAGATTATTTACCTAATTGAAAATAAAATTAAAACATGAACGTTTTCGATCAGGTTAACCAGATCATCTTCAGATGCTAAAAAATATATCGTTTGATAGTAACATATGAAGCGCCGTGCCGTTTGGTGTAAACACCATTTATCTGAAGATGATCTGGTTAACCTGATCGAAAACGTTCATGTTTTAATCTTATTTTTGAATTAAATCATCTCCATCACTTTCATGTGGCTTCATTATCATGGGTTAGACTTCGTGTTACAACTGCTTTAAGTTAATTTTTTATCATTACTTCAACCCATTTTGAGTGTTACCATGGATCTCAACTCAGTTACGTAGGTAGGTAGCTATAGCTATATAGCTAGTTTAGAAAGAAATTTATCAAAGTCCCTGAGAATGATTTATTTTATTTGAGTTTTCCATATGAGTTCGACGTTGCATGTTCATCTAACAGATCTAAAATTGAAGAAATTTAAAAAATAAAGTGCCTATTTTTCATTATTATGATTAGTGTATTATGCAATTCACATTTAATGGGTTTTTCACGCTACTAGCAATGTAAGTAGGATTTACATCCTACATGGCTACGGGGACTGTAAGTGGCCGATAGCATTCGTGTAGTAAATATCCTTGACAACGAAACTTAATCGACAGTTACATTCGGTTGCCATTGTTACCATTGTTGTAGAAAACAGGGAAGGACGAAAAAGCACTTTTTGGCAGAGGTGCAAACAACATTTTTTAGGCGAATATTACAAATTTTATTAACAAATTTAAATTTTGATTTGAATATTCCAATGACATTTGGTCACGTGACCACCCTGAAACGTCATAGCTGTTTTTATCATAGTCGACTAAAATAGTTATTTTTGTATCAAGGCCAAAAAGTGAATCTTTTTCGGCCGCGACTGATTTTCTGGTCGAGGCAAAGCCGAGACCAGAAAACAGGGAAGGACGAAAAAGGACTTTTTGGCAGAGGTGCAAACAACATTTTTTAGGCGAATATTACAAATTTTATTAACAAATTTAAATTTTTATCTAAATATTCCAATGACATTTGGTCACGTGACCTTTATCATAGTCGACTAAAAAATTATAAATCAGCGGCCGAAAAAGTAAAAACAGCCGAAAAAAAACAAATTGCGGCCGAAAAAGATCTTTTTCGGCCGCAAAATAGAAATTGACAAATGCCTACTACAAATTGACACTTTTCGGCTGTCAAAAGATACGTAAAACCGCTGTTTTTATCGTAGTCGACTAAAATAGTATATTACGTACCGTGCAACATTTTTGTCTCGGTTTTCCAAGCATGCGTAATGCATGCATAATGCACCTATGGAACGAAGTGCATATACTATTTTTTCAAATATAGCTACCTACCTAATATAAAATTTCAAACATATTTATAAAATTACAGTGTGAGATTATGGAGATGTATCATAACAAATTAAAAATTGTGGGAATGAATATGGAAAACGAGGTCATAAAAGTTACTTAACCTTTCCTTGGGCAGGAACTTACGTGACCTGTTTACTTTTTGTAACCATAAGAACAAAAAAAAAAATACATAATATCGTGGTAAGTTGCACTTACTGTCTGTGATGCTTACGATGCAGGTACAGCTTGTCAAGTATAACAACGACCGTGGATATCTCAGTAGCTGCGTGGAGATGTAAGAGTAGGAAAGTATTCGGAACGAAAATGATGCACCTACGCACGGCCAAAGTAAATAAATTCCCTTGAGATTCCAAATTAATATTGATAATTATTCAACGCAGAATTAAGAAAATGCTATTAATATTATAATTATAACATTTGCTAGCACTTCCCTAGCTTGTTCAAAGAAAATTTTGCCTGTTATTTCGGATTTAAACTCCATCGTGAGACAAGTGACTAACGGCAG
Source organism: Hemicrepidius hirtus (assembly GCA_963082805.1). Lineage (NCBI taxonomy): Eukaryota > Metazoa > Arthropoda > Insecta > Coleoptera > Elateridae > Hemicrepidius > Hemicrepidius hirtus. The sequence continues at coordinate 10,919,978 of OY720165.1, forward strand.
TTTGCTAAGAACTGTGCTAAGTGAGGGAGTGGGAGTACTCAGTTTCATCCGCATCGAAGGCGGGCCCTTATTTTCAGATTTCCAAGTCTTTTCCTACACCTGATAAGCTGTAGTTGAAAAATTAAATTTTTAATAGTATTTTCTTATTTTTATTTAAGCAGCTCATTACCGGCAGCGAAAAAAAATTAATAAATAGTAGGAATATATCGACTGTTAATATCCTCGGTTAATATCTCGCATATTAACAATATAACAACCAACTTAAAGTTCAAAAAACGAAATTGCTATTTTTCAGTTTTTTGGTCTTAATAAAATAGTATCTATATATGCGCAACTTTAGTGCACTGTAATCATCCTCCTATCACTTACGGTTTCCAAGATCCCAATGGTTAGTCTCGAATTCGAATAACCCTGTATATCACATACCATGGTTTCCAAATCGGTAGACATTTGCCAAAAATTAATTGGCTAAAATTATTTCAGCTATTAATTACTTTAATATCTCTAGGTCAATAGCTAATTATAAACATTTCATTAAATTTTGAAAATCATGGCATGTCATATTTAAAAATAGCAATGTTTTAAATTGCTATTTCAAATAAAAATAATCCCAATTTTAATCTTATTTATATCATTGATGCTTAATAATTTTATTTCCGTTCTTGTCCGAACGCCAAAACGTCCAATACAATGTTATCCCTATGTTCGAAGTTGAACCCGTGTAATGTACCGTATAGTAGGTTATATTATAAGATATACACTGATATACATACCAGTTACGGAATACTTGAAATATGATGGCTTACCTGAAACAAAAACAAATGAATGTAAAACAATTCCACTACGTTTAAATGTAGGTATTTAAAATGTCCTTATTTATATTAAATAAATAGAATAGTCATTCAAATCTCCATATTTATAACGGGACAGGCAGGCTTGTATTGTGCTATAGGAAACTGCAGTGTGATCATTTCAAAACGACCCACCCTTAATATCTCACGAACCATACCAAATATAAAAAAAGTGGAGGTGCAAACCTCCCCTGGACTTTCCCATACTAAAAATAAACACTTCGTTTTTAGAATTCACAGTATAGTTCGCGAGGCAGACGCTGGAAATAATTTGAATGTGTAGCGAGAAAAACGAGACTATACGGGTTCGATATGCACAGAAGAAAGACACGCATATATCTGTAGTAACCGGTTTGAAAGTGCAGCTGGTAATGCCGGACGATCGCTACCGACCGACGCGCACGATTCGTTTCTGTCAGAGTCCCAGCCTAAAGGCCATCGCTCACTTGTCGATGACGCGGCGCGCCGCGCCGGACGGAAGATTTTGCAGGTAACGCGCACTTGTCGGCAACGGATTATTGCTGCGCCGGCAGAGTGTTCCCAAATTTAAATTTCTGGTTTAAATGTTAATTAATTGTTGTTAAAATGGCTACATCTGACGAAGACGTGGTTATTGTTTCTTTACTTGGCGAAGGGGCAGAGATGCAGGAAAAACCGAAAAAGAAGATATTTTTGGTCCATCCTATATGCAAAAAAAGAAGCACTAAGGGCGAATATCATACATTATTCCCCAATTTAATTAATGACACTATTAAATTTCATAAATATTTTCGAATGACCCACGAACAATTTCTGGACCTTTTAGAAAAGCTTCAACCAGAAATAAATAGGCGTCGAGCTATAGAGCCAGAAGAACGATTAGCTGTATGTTTAAGGCAGGTATCTTTTTTTAAAATATCTTACCGTTAATAATCATACTTTTCTATTCCAATTATTTTATCTTACCTTCGGGTACTTTTTTTACAGTATCTTCATAACTCTGAGTATATAGTTATTATTATTATTCATTTAATAAGCATGCACACGTGTATGTTGGCCATAAACAGCTTCACGAAGTTGCGTTGTCGGGTGTTCTCGACTACTTTCATCAGAAATATTTCTGCCGAAGAGGCCGTTTGTTAAAGGCCATCGCTCACTTGTCGGCAACGCGGCGGGCGCGCCGCGCCGGACGGAATGCATGAATTCTTATGGGCATACGCGCACTTGTCCACGGCGCGCCGCGCCACGCCGAGCGGAAGGTTTCGGAATTCTACTCTGAGAATATTTTTCCGTCCGCCGCGCTGCGTTGCGCCGCGCCGTGGATCAGTGAGCGTTAACAAACGGACTCTTCGGCAGAAATATTTCCGATTAGAGTAGTCGAGAACACCCGAAAGCGCAACCTCGTGAAGCCCAAGATTTGCAAATTGTGTATCTTCATATCTACATAGTCTGCCGTTCGTTCAACAGGTTGTTTTGAAAATGTCTGCCGAAGAAGAAAAACTTGTGCTGCTCGTTAGTAAATATTCCGAGCTCTTCGACATGACTAATGCCAATTATTCGAACCAAGAGATCAAGGAAAACTGCTGAATTGAAATAGGGGAAAGCATGAATTGGACAGGTAAAATTCATAACATAGTACAAACACACGTGTTTATTTATTCATACAAAATAACAGAAAAATATTATCATAAATAATTTTATTTATCGACATTAATCATTCCTTCGTCCTTTACGTACCATTGCATTTTGCCAATGAACTGAACCAGCAGGAGAAATAAAATAATTTTTAAATATCTCGCTGATAGATATGACCTCAGTGCTGGCATTTCCTCCAGTTCTTCGTAAATGCTGTAGATTGCTATTAGAAATATTATCTTCAGTTGGTTCTGATTCCCCTGTTATCTTTTCTCCTATTAGAAAATTGTGCAGACAACAAGTTGCTAGAATAACTTTATCTACATTTTGTGGATGTAGTTTAAAGCGTCTCTGATAAATCCGAAATCTCTGAGTCAAAATTCCAAATACATATTCGGAAAGTCTTCTAGCCCTACTCAGACGTTAGTTAAAGACCCTTTTTGCTTCCTCTCCCCTTATTTGTGAACCAGGATATGGGGGCATTAAATGCTTGTTTAATGGAAACGGTTCATCGCCCACAATAACATGTGGAACTACCTCGTCAGTTCCGGGGAGAATTTTGTCTGGAGGAATATTTAAGGAATCCTGCATTAGTGCTTTTCCCATTATGGAAGAAGCAAAAATACCTGCATCGCTATTTTTTCCATAAGCACCTACATCTACCGTAATGAAACGATAGTTAGCATCCACTAAAGCTAATAAGACAATACTGAAAGTCTTCTTTCTTAAAAAATTGTGAACCACTATTCGGAGGAGCTTCGATAGTAACATGCTTACCATCGATTGCCCAAATACAGTTAGGAAAATTCCAGCGTTCGCAAAAGTCTTTTTCGATTTTCTCCCACATTTCTTTAGTTGGTGTTGAAATCACCGTATCACGTAATTTTTTCCTTATAGCGTCACATGTTGTATATACTATTTTCCGAACTGTACTTTCTCCCAAACGGTAACTAAAGGCAATCGATCGAAATGAATCTCCTGTAGCAAGGAATCTAGAAATAAGAGAAAAAGTAATTCGAATTTCTTTTTAGCTACTATGTGTAAAGATAAGTGGAAAAGACTTAGGGACAATTATCGAAAAGCAGTTAAAATTAGGAAAACTAAAAGTGGTGACGCCGCTAAGAAAACAAGGCCGTGGAAATTGGAAAAGCAGATGGCATTTCTTTTACCACATATTGCAGAACGGCCACAAACTTCAAACCTTGGTAACAATTTTGTAGAGGAGGAGGAGGAAGGGGAAGAAAATGAAGAAGAAGACGTTTTAGAAGTTGATTCTGTGATGAAAACGCCAACACCATCACCATCAACAAGTGTGTCGTCACTTCCATGTAAAAGACGTGGGTTATCGTCTCGTGCACACCCTAGTGTAGCAGAGGTGCTGACCAATTACTTGGAAAAGAAAAACAACGACAAAGCAGCCAAAGCTCCAGTAAATTCCTTAAGAAGTTTTTTTCTAAGTATGGCCGATACTGCTGAAAATTTACCCCCACGCTTGCAAATTGAGGTAAAATCAAAAATTTTTAAAATTATAAATGATGCCGAAATAGCCGCATTATCAAGTCCATCTGATAATAACCCTTTTCTATATTCCCAAAAGTTACAACCGTTTCACCAACAACAGCAATATTATTCCTCTTCATAACCATTTCCACAAACAGCTTTACAATCTTTTCCACCATCAATTTCACAGTCCTTTTCACCATCAATTTCACAGTCCTTTCCACAAACACCTTTACAACCATTTTCACCATTAACTCCACGGTCCTTTCCACAAACAACCCCACAGCCGCTTTCTCAAACTGCTCCACATACCTTCCCACAAACATACTGCCAAAATGTTCCACCAACAAGTTCACAAAATGTTGAAGAACCATTCCCTGATCAAAATTAATTTATAGCAATTTAACACTTTTTATTTTATTTTTACTATGATTGTAGTAGTTCAAATTAATATGTATTTTTTTTTTAATCAAATAAACTGTTTATGGCCAACATACACGTGTACATGCTTATTAAATGAATAACAATAATAATAATAATCACTATACTCAGAGTTGTGACGATACTGTAAAAAAAGTATCTGAAGGTAAGATAAAATAATTGGAATAAAAAAGTATCGTTATCAACTGTAAGATATTTAAAAAAAATAGTATCGCAAAAAGATACCTACCTTAAACATACAGCTAATCGTTCCTCTGGCTCTATAGCTCGACGAAATGTAGTGTTTTGCCTATTTATTTCCGGTTTAAGCTTTTCTAAAAGGTCCAGAAATTGTTCGTGGCTCATTCTAAAATATTGATGAAATTTAATAGTGTCATCAATTAAATTGGGGAATAATGTATGATATTCGCCCTCAGTCTTTCTTTTTTTACATATAGGATGGACCCAAAATTTCCTCTTTTTCTTTTCTTCCTGCATCTCTGGCTCTTCGCCAATTAAAGGAACAATAAGCACGTCTTCGTCAGATGTACGTATGTATGTGACCCAAAAAAATTAAATGTTCTATGAAAAATTCTAAGGATAAATTTTTAAACCGCATATCAATGTAAACAATAGTTCTTGAGATACAGCAGTTATAAGTACAGCGACAGTCGTGTGTGACGTCATACCGACACCTCTCCGGGTATTCTAGCATGCTCCGCTGTGTCCGCTGTGTAGAAACGTTATTAAACAGCGACGCGCTGCACGTTTTTCTGATTATTGTATTTTCTAATTGTAACACCAGCTAGTTTTAACAATGGCTTTTGGATTGGAACCAAAATATACCCAAAAAGAAGTTAGATCGATGGTAGAAGAGAAAGAGACAAAAATACACAGGATCAAGCAAAAATGATCAGATTTTAAGGTCCTCCGTCCAGTTGTACGAAAGTATTTGATCGGCAGTTCAGTTGAACCGATTGGCCCAGTTGTATAAAACATTTGACTCCCAGTTCAGCTGATCCACGACCAATTGTCATGAATATGATTGTTATAACAATTGGTATCCATGACAATTGATCGTGGATCAGCTGAACTGGGAGTCAAATCTTTTATACAACTGGGCCTGTTATGGATTAGATTGTTCGAACAATTGTATCCATGCTAGGCCGTACAGTAGGTCCTACATCCATGCCAATTGATCGTGGTTCAACTGAACTGGCGGTCAAATACTTTCGTATAACGGGACCTAAATAATACGGAGTGGTGCAAATGCAGTAGGTAATAATTGCATACAGATGCCTACCGCAAAAGAATCTATCTGCTGCTGCGATCTAATAAACATAAGGGGAGATTTTAGTAACTTAAAATAATTTTCTTTAAAACCACGATAACATTCACATTCTTAAAAAATTTTAATTTTGGCTTCTAGAATGGAGCGAGTAATACGAAATATTCTATAATTGGCTCGGATTATCGAATATTTCGTATTACTCGCTCCAGAATAGCATGATCAAAAAACGGTTTTCACGGTCAATTAGAGTATTTTTATCTCTAGACTGCTATAGAAGCCAAAATTAAAATTTTTTAAGAACGTGAATGTTATCGTGGTTTTAAAGAAAATTATTTTAAGTTACTAAAATCTCCCCTTAAAATGTGAAAATATGTGTACTAGTCTGTACGACAGTTTTGAAGGTGTAATGTTAAATTTGGATAGTTTAAAAATAGTACGACACAATACGTTTTTAAATGCAAAACAAATGCCGATAAAGAAAAATACGTCGAGGTATCTAACAAATTGTGGCGTAATTTGGCCTATACAATAGGATTGCCATTCCATCATGTTAATCAAATTTGGGAAAGATTTCATGAGGAGAATGGAATATACATTGGTTTCAAAGACGCCGAAGAGATTACGATATGATAGTGATACCATTAAGAATAGCGAGAAATGAATTATAAATATACGATATACGTGCTGTTATATAATTCCTTCAAATCTTTAGTATAACACAAATAGGGTAGGTAAAATAATATACCTGGTATATTATAAAATAAGTAATAAGTAAGTAATAAAAAATAATATTTACAACACTGTAATCACAGTATTTTTAACTACGAACTACCTACAGCAAATAGGCAGTGTTGAATACTTAGAGGCCGGTCGTGTCGGTATGACGTCACTACTCTAAACCTGCAAACTTTACAAGCTAATAATTCGGAAACGAAAGGCCGTGGCAAACTGCGGGTTTCGCGGTTGTTCTTAGATATTTTTTTTTCTATTTTTTAATAAAAAATAATTTTTTTGGGTTACAAACCCTTTAACGCGCACTGATCCACGGCGCGGCGCAACGCAGCGCGGCGGACGGAAAAATATTCTCAGAGTAGAATTCCGAAACCTTCCGCTCGGCGTGGCGTGGCGCGCCGTGGACAGGTGCGCGTACGCCCATAAGAATCCATGCATTATAAAATCTTCCGTCTGGCGCGCCGTGGCGCGCTACCGACAAGTGAGCGATGGCCTTAAATCTTCAAAATTTACACAACCCGGTAATAATTAACGAAATCCTTATGAACCGTACATTTTAACCATATGAACACCTTATACTATGTGATAGACAATTACATTTTGCATTAAATTATATAGTAATATGTTTCATTTAAAATAACAAAGTTGCTTATTGTACTGTGAAAAGTAAACACCCTGTATACGTGATATACATTTAGGAAAATGCAGAATTATATAATGAATAAGTTTCATATTTAAACTTTCATATTTTAACTAATAAAGGCGCTATAGGAGCATCAATTTCCGATTTTCAAACTCTCGTAGAGGGCGCCACAGGGAAATTCTGGTATTCATCAAAAAAACAAAACAAAACGAAAATCTCTATTTTGAAAATTTTCAGATGAATACTTTCCATATACCAGTGGTGGTATGGGAAAGTAAATGTAAAAATACGTTTTTATGGAGGACGGGGGACACTCGATAGCGTAATCTACGTCCCGCTAATACTTACCGCGCTGTCACCTCCTAACCAACCTTGAAAAGTTTAAATGGCACTATGCCCTTTGTGATACCTCACATTAAAGGTCTTTTAAAATACTATCTTTTTCCGCAAAGAAAATTAAAATCGATAGATTTGTTTTGGAGAAATTTAAAAAAAACATGAAAAGCGTGTGTGTGATTAAGACGTCATACATCGTAGGTACATAGTATATAATGACGGTATCTGAGGCACGTGATGAAAAATGGTAGGTATCTATGTGAACAAAATTTAGCCCCGCAGTCTTTGAAGCTGCTGATGGTTAACGACGCGACGGCGGGCGCCTTGAAATCCGTGGGAAGAATCAACAACTAGCCCTAAATAGCGTAGTTCAGACCTCTGTTCAAATAAAACCTCAATAAAATTAAATGCGTTTCAACTTTCATTCTACCTTGCAACGTACCTACGCTGCGTTTTAATCGATCCATTAGTATCAAAAGCCTAGTTTACAAACAGTTGAAATATTTAATTGTATCCCCCTTATCTATGTTTCAAGGACGTTTACTTAATTCGACAAACGACAAAGCAAATTTGAGAAATATTTTGCACTAGCAAATACTGCACAAGTTCTTTCTTGAAGAGTATATATTTACAAATAGGCAGTACACAGCAGCGTAGAACACTAACTGTGGTCATGTCCTACTTTTAAACATTCTTATAAATAGAATCGCAAAGTGCTATTAAGCCTACTTTAAAATGGCAGGAAATGTTTTAGGAAGTTTCACACACACTACCTGACTAAGAGACGTAATTTGAATGTGTAATAAAGCAACTAAGTAATTTCGTAATTTAGGTTACAAAATATATTTTTATATTACACAAGACAACAAAAGGTGATCCGGAATCATAGGAATATTCAGAAAGCTCGTGCAAATTACTTGTTTAATTTATTATTAGGGGTGGTTAACTAAAATTCCAATTTGGTTTTAAGAGACATATAAAATGGATGCGGAAGATGACAAAAGATAATAAAGTGATACTTGAATGGAAACCAATTAAAAATTGTTGTTGTGTATTGACATTATTATTAGTTCCTATTGTTTCTCCTCAAGATAACTAAATAATTAATTTCATCATTGTTAAACCAGTTAAAAATAATGTTGACAGAGAGAATAAGACCTTTTAAAGACTTAGTTCAATATTGTTTACTAGTAAAAGACGAGCAAGTTAGACATTTAAATGATGAATAAAAAACTACGTAACCCCCCCCGCCCTGTAAATTATCATAAAAGGAATTTTGTTCTATTTATAATTAACTAAGCATACCTACTTTGTACAATCTGTTTCAAACGAACAGTAAGTAGATGTTATCAAATAAAAGGAAAACTAAACATAATATCCAAATACTTTCAAATTAATTTTTTTTTCGATAATACTAATACTAATTTATTTCGCGGAAATAAATTAAACGTTTGATGGCATACAGTATTATTTCATTTACTCTATGAACATTAAAAGTTTACATTCCATTGCGGTACATAACCAGAGATAACTGGAAATAACCTATTAAGTAAATATGATTTGAAGCAAAAAGAATTATTCAAGTACTACTCAATAATTGTTTAATAATAAGTAAGGCGCAGAACGTTAATTAAGTTTAAATAATATTATTTGAGTTATGCTTATGGAATCACTTTGTTCTATAACACTGTCCTAGTATAATAATTATTGTTACACTAGTAACGAGAGATCAATAAAAAAACCAACTATAGGGTAGGCTGTGTTGAATTATTTTAAATTGGTACTGTAGCCACATCCACAGAATGACATTTCTGATATGAAAATTTAAAACTGAACGCTCTTGTCTAAGTTTTTAAGTTTTTTATTTGATTTGGTGAAAAAAATTGAAGTTTGAAAAAACTTAAAAACTTAGACAAGAGCGTTCAGTTTTAAATTTTCATGTCAGAAATGTCATTCTGTGGATGTGGCTACAGTACCAATTTAAAATAATTCAATTTCACAGCCTACCCTAGTTGGTTTTTCTATTGATCTATCGTTATAAGAATTCCCACAAGTGGCCACACATCATAGCTATTAAGGAATCTTTACAGTAAAGTACAATGATTAAAAAGATTTCACTAATAATTAGGTATGCAGATTCTCGATTTTATAATTTACTTATAAATATCGAAATTCATTTATTATTTCTCAAATTGTTTAGTTTTTAAATTTTATACTAAAAAAATTATTAAATTATAGTAGAATGATAAACTAGTTACCTACCATACCTACAGTTTACATGCAATTATTTGGTATACATTTGGTATAGTTGGGGCACGCTAAGGGTGCAGATTAATAGTTATTTTCTATACAATTTTTATACAATTTTATACACGACGATAAAATTTAATTATCGACTCGCGAAAATTAATTCACTCGCGATTTCATCGCTCCTGAATTAACATTTTCCGCTTGTCGATAAAATATAATTTTATCGTCGTGTATAAAATTCTATTTTTTTCTATAGCAGATGTTAAAAAAATAAGAAAAACTTGTAAAAAAAAACAATTTAAAATTAGATTATATTAAACCCGAAAATCTCAGTAGCAAAGGTTTCCATTCGGTTTCCATGGAGTTTCCAGAAAATTATAGTACTTTATCTATCCTTGCGGTTAAAGTGTTACTTTATCTACCCTTGCGGTTAAAGTAATAGTTGATCAACTATTTTTAGTCGAACAAAGCACACTTTAACATCTGCTATAGAAAAAAAGTATGTTTTTTATAAGCCCATAAAATGTTATTTTAAGTTATTATTTTTATTAATTAGTTGTATTCATATTATTTCTGCAAAAAATAAACACGTTTACTAATTAGTATTTTTTCGTCCTAGAAGTTTTTATTCAAGCACATGACCGTTGTTGTTTTTTTTTTATTGCTCAGACGACACTCTGACAGATTGAGAGACACATTAAATCAAACGACGTTTTGAGAAAAAATAAATAGATATAAACAGAGTAATTCGTGACGTCATGGACGCCATTAAAAAATTGATGACGCAGATGCATTCTTAGCGTGCCCGAACTATAACATAATACCTTAAGTACAATAACAACTCGAACTTTTGATTAAATATTTACTATTTTTGTTTTGATTTCATAATTAATAGTTTCACAGAGAGTCAGTGGCGCAGCTAGAGTATTTGGCGTCTGGTGCAAAAGCTCGCCGGAGGCGCCCCCCGGCTGTCGGTGAAAAATATTTTAAGGAAAAAAGGGAAAAAAGGGAGGAGAGAAAGGTTTAGGTATGCGACCTCTTAAATTGAAGCGTTTTAAATGTGGAATAAGCTGTCGATGATGAAATGAACTTTTTTTGACTTGGCATTTTACGCTTAACGTTTGTTAATTTGGCGCCTGGTGCAAGGGCACCCTCTGTACCACCCTAGCTGCGTCAGTGCAGAGAGTACATGTCTTCCTTGTCCTTAGGGAGGTCATTGGCCAATTGGCCTAATGGACGAGCCGCTACTGCATAAGATAATCTATTACATTTTGTAGATTCTTTGTTCTGATTTTTATTATCCTCTAACGTAGGTTGTTTTGATTATGGGATATTTTGGAGGATACCGATGTCAGGAGCTATTCAACATTTCGATTGGAGACTCGGTTATGGTAGTGGATATCCCCAAAAGTAAAACAGGACGACGGTTCATAATAAATTATAGAAGAAAATGAGTTTTCGGTATTGTGTCTTGTCAGAAATTACATATCCTTACGCCCCTCGGCTGTTGAAAGGTTCTTCTTAACGTATCGAGCAAAATGCTGCATACTTCAACCAATGGGCAAGAGTATGTTTGGTAAAATTCCTAGCAAAAATGCAAGTTTCTTGGGGTTACCTAACCAAAATTCTAAACGGGCCATTGTCTACGTCGCGTCGCACGTCTGCTATTGCTTTAGTAAATGCGAGTGTAAGTATGACAACGTTGAAGAGACATGGTGGATGGCGGAATAGTACTGCTGCAGAAGGATATTTAGCTGATAGCATGGAAATGAAGAAGAAAACTGAGAGAATGTTAGCTGGCATGCCAGACGAATTAACCCTTCCGTGACCGTGCGGGGTAACTCAGTTACCCCAGAAGTAATTTTTTTAATATTTTCTTAAATAATTTATTTACGGTAGTGTCCGTCCTTGTATGCCTACCATAAACATTAGCGTACGTTAATACGGCATATTTGTTTCATTTTTATTTTTAAAAATATTCGACAGACCATGTAATGAATTACGTAGCATTTTGGAAGCAAGTGATAGTGATACTGACCATCGTGGAGCGAAGATGAAAAGAGTGACGTAGAGGATCATGTAGAAAGGAAGTACATAATCCTGATGAAGTTGAAGCTGAAGAGGAAAACGGAAGTGTTGAGTTGCACGTCGAATGTAATTGTTTATAAATCAAAGTCTAGACTAGAATGGAAATCTAAAACATCTGCAAATACAAGACGCCTAGCACACAATATTGTGAAGAGTCAGTTTGCAAAATTCCAGGTAAGGTATTACTGTTTTGAAATGTACGAAATTTATTTAGAGCATAATGTATTAGATCAGTGTTAACTTTCTAACCGCATGTTTTAGTTTACAGATTTCCAAAATTGATTTGGAAGGTTTCAAGCTCTTTATAAACGACATGTTTACAGACATAATATGTGTACACACAAATAGACAAGGAAACAAGTATATTTCGAAATTGCGTGAAAATAACCCTGAACAACAAATGCAATGGAAATATGTAACTTTGGAGGAAATGCAAGCTTTTATTGGTATACTTATTTCTGGTGGTAAAAATCGTGGAAGAAAACTGTACATTACTGAAATGTGGATAGAAAATGAATTATTCAAGCAACCCTACTTCACAGCCGTTCTATCCAGAAATAGATTCAGAGAAATCTTTAGGCATATCAGATTTGATAATCCAACAACCAGGCCTGAGAGAATTGATGCAAGTGGAGGCAAATTGGAAGTAATACGCCAAGTAGGTAGTATATGACAGTTTCGTCCAGAACTGCATAGCAAATTTTGCGCGAAACACAAATGTTACAGTCGATGAACGTTTGGCAACATATCGTGGTAAATGGCCGTTTAGAATGCATATAAAAAGTGAACCTGGACGATACGATATAAAAATTTGGGTTTGTGCGGATTCTGAAAAAGCATACATACTAAATAGCCAGGGGTACACTGGAATGGTAAATAATCATAGAAAGATAAACCAAGGACAAAGAGTTGTTTTGGACATGGTAAGGCCGTATTTTGGTTCGTGTCGAGGGATTACTACGGACATTTTTTTTACGTCTATACTTTTGGCTCAAGAGCTCTTCAACCAACATCTTACAATTATTATAGGAATAGTGCGGGTAAATAAACGTGAGGTTCGTAATGAATTTTTGGCACATGTATTTCGTCCAGAATATTCCAGCGTATTTGGTTTTTCTTAACACTTGTGTCGGATGTTCCCAAAAAAACGGAAGGCTGTTCTTTTACTTTCTACTCAGCTTCACGGTACCGAGACAACCGAGGATGCGCAAAAAAACTAGAAATAAATATATTATAACAATACAAAAGGTGCTGTTGATACCGGTGATAATATGACCAGGGAATGTGTTCGAGCAACGCGAAGGTGACCATTCAGAATTTTCATGGAAATAATTGATATGGCTGCTCTAAACGCATTCATCATTTTCAAACAAAAAAGTCCAGATATATGTAAAGTCAGAAATTCCAGAAATAATAACAGAGAGAACTGAAAAGGCGGAAAGACAATTATTACGAAAAAAGTCTCGATCATTTTACGATCTAAAATACCAAAAATTTGAAGACTGGACGAAAACAAATTCCGCGAAAACTGTCAATAAAACAGTTTTATTGGGTTATTTTCAAAAATAGTACCTATTCTTGCTATTTTAGGCGATTTCTTATATTTTTATATTTTTCAGCGTATATTTTTGTGTAACTTTTATAGTCAGAATCATTCAGCCCAAACTCATTATGGTCCAAATATTCAATGCTACAATCTACGTTGTTGATCAACTGTAAATGAGATACAGGAAAATACAGTCGGCTGGGGGCCTTTTTAAAACAATTATCAAGAGGATATGTTCCGGAAAAATCAAAGCTTTTGTAACGAGAGGATATTCTGAATTTCTTAGCGGAAGCTTCCGAAGACACGTACGTTTTGGAAAAGGTATTAAAACGGTGGGTGATACTAAGTTCCAATTATAGTAATACTATTTGTTTGCTGTAGGTTGTTCTGGTGACTGATGTATTTGGAGGGTTGAGGAGAGACGAGCTGGTGAAGTAAACTATGGATGATATGGACGACATAGGAGCAGTGGTGGTGATGAAAATTCCAGATACAAAGATATGTGATCCGAAAAGTTTTGCCATTGTGGAAGAAAATCGAATGGCTGCCTTACTGCTCTATCGAACATGCGCATTATTACAACCAAAGGAAATACCAGCGTTTTTTTCTTTTTTCTTGCCGTATCGCAAACGTTAAGGTACTGCGCAACCAGTTGGTAAAAATACCTTTGGAAGCATCCCATCGAGGGTCGCAAAATATCTAGGTTATGCCGATGCTAAAGATTACACACACGGATCACTGTTTGCGTCGTACATCGGCAACTCTTCTTGTGGATGAAGGTGCAGACATGTTAACACTAAAAAGAGGCATGGAAAATGGAACAGTGACACAGTTGCAGCAGGATACAATGAAGATAGTATAGGTTCTAAGAATAAAATATCCCGGTTGATTGCTGGAGTCGACGTTATTGACAAAGTCTACAAGCTTGACGCAAATATGTCTTCATTCAGAAGCAATGCAGGTTTAGGCAATTCTTCAGGAGGTAATGCTAGTTTCAGTGGACCATTTTCAAATTGTTTATATAAGTATTAAAGTGGTTCAACTGATCGTCGTGTTTTTCTATGAGACGGCATAATGAGCATTATATCATAACGCCCGCTCTTAATGCCCTAGGGCGTTATGGACTGTTTAATATAATTTGTTTGACATATATTAATAACAAATAATAGACAAGTGAAAAATAAAAATATGTTTGTCTTGAATGCGAAGTTGGAAAATTAATAATTTCATTTATACTACCTACTTCATTTATTTAGAATTCATAAATTTTTATTTGAAATTTTATTAAGAAAAATGTTTGTTGTATTTATTTTTATTTGTAATGTCTTTAAAATAAACCCCGCACGGCCTGTCACGTAAATCCCATTAGCACGGTCACGGAAGGGTTAACTAATACAGCATGAACATCATTTTCACTTATAGCACCAGTAGCAGTTACATGGATAAATTCGTGGAAAAATTTTGTATTAGTAGGGGCACAGGAAATATTTTCAGTGGGAAATGTGACAATTACCAATTTTTTGTCTAACCCTTCTACAGATGTACAAAAGCAGTAGAAGGAGTTATGAGAAGGATTTATGAATTCAGCATATTTATAGTTACCGTAACAATATTCAAATATTGCATTCTAAAGCTCGTGTCACACGATCAGTTTATCGCATCAAATTTGTTTGTCAAACACTTTGTGTGACGTCATGGAAAAATGTTTGATGTACTTCATGGAACACCGTGGTCACACTATGCAACATATCTGTGTTGCAAAAAGCTGTCAAACGTCAGGTTATAGCAGCATAGTTCATTTGTAGGCGAATCGAAATTAATTTATAGAAGATAATGCAGGATGATGAAATCATGACTCTGTCATTAAGGACTAGGTTTAGCTGCATATTTAAACAAAAAAAAGGAGAAAAAAGTGGAGGTGCAAGCCTCCCCTGGACTTTCCCATACTAAAAATAAATATTTGGAAATCATTTGAATGCCTAGCGAGAGAAATGAAACTATACGGGTTCGATATGAACAAAAGAAAAACACCAACATACGCATCTATCTGTACTCTGTTGAGTCTGTAGTAGGTACCGGCAAGAAATTAGCTGGCGAAGCCGGACGCTCGCTACTACCGTCCGAGTCCAACCGAAATATTCAAAATTCACGAATTTCTCATTAACCGTACATTTTAGCCATATAAACACCTTATACTATGTGATAGACAATTAAATTTTGCATTCAATTATATAATAATATACAGGGTGTTTCATTTAAAATAACAAAGTTGCTTATTGTACTGTGAAAACCAAACA
The DNA here is from genome assembly GCA_963082805.1 of Hemicrepidius hirtus. Classification (NCBI taxonomy): domain Eukaryota; kingdom Metazoa; phylum Arthropoda; class Insecta; order Coleoptera; family Elateridae; genus Hemicrepidius; species Hemicrepidius hirtus. The sequence goes on from OY720165.1 coordinate 10,935,546, forward strand.
CCCTGTATACGTGATATAAATTTAGAACATACATACACACACACACACACACACACCCACCCACCCACCCACCCACCCACGGACAGACAATTTTTCTAGACCACTTTTTTAGGCTGCTGGGGGTCCAAAACACCCATTTCCGTGAAAATCTCGATTTCGAAAATTTTCATGATATCAATACTTCCCTATACCAGTAGTGGTATGGGAAAGTAAAAAGAAAGAAGTGTGTGGACCCGTAAGTGGTTGCAAAAGCGTGATCAAGATCGAGGTATATTATCAATGGTGCACAATGAACTGCAGTTGGAGGATAGCTGGAGTCTTAAAAATTATTTAAGAATTTTTTACAATATACAGGACCGTCTCCTTCTCGTAGGCATCTATCAAGGCCGAAATATGCTCCCGCGTCAAAGGCATTTAATTTGTAATATCAATAAAACTTAATAAAAACACTGAACGCAACAATAACAATTTTTAAACACAAACGCTAAACTCAAAACGGAAATAATATTTGTACCTATCCGAATTAGTAGGCAGGATCTCATCAAAATGTTTGAAGGAAATAGAACCAGTCCTATTTTTAGAGATGTTTGACAAACATGGTTACTGACGTCATAAAATACGTCACCGTTGATGTTTGACAAACAAATTTGATGCGATAAACTGATTGTGTGACACTAGCTTAATAGGAGTAAGGAATAAGCATGACGTTTTCAGACACAACCTCCAATTTTTTTTATAAACCATTTTTTAAAAAATCATATGTACCTATACTCATACCGTTTACGTGATTTCTCAGATAATAATGTTAAACAAGCAATATTTGCTGCTTCTCCAATCTCCATTTTTCTAAGAAATTTTGGATCACGCAAAATAAATGTAGGTTTTCAATGTGACTTGTAATTGTTTGTTTATTTAAAATAGTAAATAGCATAGCAACGGACATAGGAATCTTCAAAATGAAAATTATTAAATAAATTTTTTTTTCTTTAAGCGTATCATAATATCTGTATTATTGTACAGAACTGGCTATGTAGAAGGAAGTCATTTTGTTAATAGTCAAAAAATGAATATAATGTTACTCAGTGGCGGCGCTAGCGGGGGGACCGAGGGGGCCGAGGCCCCCCTAGATATTAACACGGCCCCCTGTTGGCCCCCCTAGTTTTTTCTTCAACAAAAATTGTCGGTCAACTGCTTATTGCTCAGTGTACCTTTATTGTCCTTTTACCTAGATAATAAAATCCTCTCCTTGCATACTGATAGCTACAGGCATCTTGTTCTCGAAATTTCCGTTATAAACATACATTTTTACCATATACAGGTCACCAAACGTAGCTTGGCACTCGGCAAAAATCGGAACTAATCATAGGATCTAGTAATTTCCAAGTTTCGTACTGGTAACATTTAGACAACTATCATCTTGACATTAAATTGTTAACCTTATTTACGTTAATGAATGAAAATAAATCTGTGGTGTACCAAAAATTGCCAATTCAGTGAAATCAAATATGATCACAGCGCCTTTCATAGCCTACTTGGAGTGCCATGCTACGTTTGGTGACCTGTACCTAGTACTTTCTATACTGCTGACATGCGATCTTCACAATATGAGGCCTGCACTGATTGAGTTACGGTTGCCCCCTCACAATAAATGTAGGCCCCTCACTGAACCCCCCCCCAATTTAAAATGCTAGCGCCGCCACTACAGTACAATAACGTGTTTACGTATCCATGGCAACGGCAGTATTTTGCCCATAGCTCCGCCCCCAAGGTTGGTAGAGGGGAGAGCGTTGTCCTGTGTAAATGGCTTTTTAGGAAATATTTATTTACAGCAACAGAATATTTTTACACTTGAAGTAAAAATAGTATAGGTATATATTATTCGGGGTAGAACGTCTTATTTGTGTTTCGCTCACTTGTACAACCGCGGCGCGTGCGCCTCGGCCGCAATATGAGCTCAACACAAAAAGAACTCTTTCTACTCCTAATAATATAATATACCATTTTTATTAATAATCTTTTACAAACCATTTGCTGCGGTAGCGGGAAAAACATAATAAGTAACGCGGTGGGTGAAAAAATTATATGTTCAACAAGGTAAAAGTGCATTGCGGCTTCGCCTCAGCGGTTAATTAGGTAGTGACGGCAGTAAATCTTATACTTTTCTGCCTAGTAAAGCAAGTAACTATTTTATTTTCATAAGAATTCCCCATTATTTTTATACTAATTTTTCCGTTCATTCATTTTTCAAATGCATAAATGAGTAAATTCAGCAGTATATTCTGATTTATAATAAGAATAACTGTAATTCTTTATTATTTCTACAATTTATAAAATTGATATGTAAACATGCAAAGAAATACCAGCTATGTAGGTATATTAAAAATAGACCTATTTATAGATTGTCGATTGATTTAATTAGCATAATAATGTAATTTTTCTCCAAACGTCATAAAAGTGGAATTTAAATGACAGAATGTTGCTAGTAGAAGTTTCATTTATATGCTTAAGCAGATAAAGTACTTATATGCCTAGGCATTAAACTTTTATCAAAAAATAATTTGTTGTTTGGTGGGTTACTACGGTAATATCTAGAAAGTGTCTATCAGGCAATGCGATTTTCGTATAAGTGTAACGTTTCCCGAAATAACCTTGTTAATTAGATGCTTATTTTTGTATTATAACTTTACACGTTTGGAGAAAAAATTACATATATTATTCGGAGTATAAGCGCTTTATGTGCTTCGGCTGATTTGGCTGCCTCACTACGATCGGCAGTCAACCAGCCACAGCACATAAAGCTTTGCTTATACTCCTAATAACATAAATAACTATTTGTTATAAGAAAACTACAATTTTACTTTTTTTACAGTTTCATTATAAGACTAATTTTATTAATAAATTGTTCTTTTCAAGAGTCAACAAAATATAAAAATGCTAGGTCAATTGATATTACTTATAAGTTATAACTTATTAGCAAACGGTCTTTAACATTCCCTGCAAATCATAAAACTTTGCAATAACTAGTCGTTGAACTTTGAGGCCGGCTAAAACGTGTCACAAACCGGCCCTGACAACTGACCACAACAGCTTAAAAGAAAATCCATGAAGGTGAGTTTATTTATAGGCTGAAGGAACTTATGATGACATTTTTAAATTCTTAAAAAAATAAAAACCACGAAGAATTTCAAAACCGTCGTCGTGGGCTTTTAATTTGAATGTAGGTACTCAACATTATCTGCCTAGAGTTTTTCTCATTGTATATGAAATAATGCTCGAGTAGTCAAACCCATTAACCCATGTTAAAAATTACCTGTTTAACTAGTACCTACATTATTATTCTGAATGCCAAGTTTAAACTTATGGTTGGTTAAACTAGAAAAATTATGGCACTTTTATGTTGGCGTTTTTAAGAACTCATTAGTTTGAACAACCAGTTCAGTTTTCGTTGCGTAAAGGCGTAAAGAAAGTACCTCTAGTAAAGGTGAGAAAATAATTGCTTGTAAAATAGCAGAACATATTATCTATCGGTAGCAAAAACAAAAAAATAAGCCGGGACGCAAACATTTTGGTAGTGATTTGGGATGGATAGCTACAGTACGTTAGAGATCTTTAAGCACAAGACCGAGCACAAGACCCTTTTGACATTTTCAAGCGTTCTTTGTTAAAATCCATAATTATAGAAATAATAAATATTAAACTAAATATCGATGTTAACGGGAAATAATAAGATTTATATGCTATATTTTATACTTATTTATATACGTATTTCGGCATCAATGTGCCATTGTCAAAAGCATAATTATAAGATAAAAGCATAATAAATGAATAATGATTTATATAGCAACTACTTGATTCCATTTAAGACATCTTCTATTCCAAAATTGCAAGTAAAGGAGAAGCTAAGAGCTCAATTTACTTATTCATTACAGGTAGTATATTGTTTTTTGTGTGTTTATAAATTTCGAAAGCTTCTAAAATATTTAATTTTTGTTTGTTATCAGAAAAGTGTAAAAATTTAATTGTATTATTAGATGTCAATGTGTGATTTTCTTCTAATAAATGTTTAGCATAATTTGATTTATGTGTATGTTTATACAGGGTGGAATGCGAAATTGGAAACATTTTTTTTCTCAGAAGTTATTATAGATAGCGAAAACTTGTTTAAATAAAGTTTTTTGTACTTTTAAGAAGCTAACTAAATCTGTATAAATTTGGTAAAAAAAAAGGTTTCATTTTCGTAGATATTGCCATGGGATATTGCCATATTTGTACTTTTTTTAAATGGAATACCCTGTATATTATTGCACTAGTTAAGAGAAAATAATTTTTGCTTTAAAAAAGTTTCAGGGTTCTTACCTTCTAAACTTGATAGTTTTTGAGATATTAATGAAAATATTTAAATGTTTCTTCTGAAAATAAAGTGTGCGTTGAAAACAAAATTTGTTGACACTTGAGTTATTTTATATTGTATTTGCGCTAAACAAATTGTGTTTCATACATACAATTATTACTTTGTGTCAATAATGGCAGATTATTCAATTAATGAGAAGTTAGATATGATAAAATGTTATTATTTATCAAATAATAATTCAAGACAAGCCCTGCAATTATACAGACAACAATATCCGGATCGCTTTTATCCAAACCATTCGTATTTACAAATTAGAAAGAAAGCTGAATAGGAATGAATCAATATTAAGGAATTACGAAACACGTGAGATAAATGAAAATTGAGAAGTTGATGTACTTTTTTTAAATGGAATAAATACCCTGTATATTATTGCACTAATTAAGAGAAAATAATTTTTGCTTTAAAAAAGTTTAAGGGTTCCTACCTTCTAAACTTGATAGTTTTTGAGATATTAATGAAAATATTTAAATGTTTTTTCTCAAAATAAAGTGTGCGTTGAAAATAAAATTACTATTAAAAACAATGTACAAAATAAACAATTATTTTATTATCATAGTAGCTCATAGATAAATACAAAATAAATGTTATCGAACTACAAAAGCTATTCAAATTTTTTCGGGTTAATATTGAAATATACCAATACACCAACTTCTAAATTTTCATTTATCTCACGTGTTTCGTAATTCCTTAATACTGATCCAGTCCTACGCAGCTTTCTTTCTAATTTGAATAAATACGAATGGTTTGGATGAAATACAATACAAAATCACTCATCTGTCAACAAATTTTCTTTTCAACGCACACTTTATTTTGAGAAGAAACATTTAAATATTTTCATTAATATCTCAAAAACTATCAAGTTTAGAAGGTAAGAACCCTTAAACTTTTTTAAAGCAAAAATTACTTTCTCTTAATTAGTGTAATAATATACAGGGTATTCCATTTAAAAAAAGTACAAATATGGCAATATCTACGAAAATTAAACTTTTTTTTACCAAATTTATACAGATTTAGTTAGCTTCTTCAAAGTACTGAAAACTTTATTTAAACAATTTTTCGGTATCTATAATAACTTCCGAGAAAATAGGTGTTTCCAGTTTCGCATTCCACCCTGTATAGACTGAATTACAGTGTGAACAATTTAATTTATAAATACATGATTTTAGCAAATCATTAGTTTTGTCTTTACCATTGAAGAGAGTGTATAAAATATTTTTATTTGTTTTAAAAACGACTAGTATTCTTTATCGTAAATCTCTTGATTATGCTTTCTTCCCTAAACTGTTTGCACCTTAAGTGTTATTTCGCATGTTTTTGAAAAGCTGCTTTGTCGATGAATTTTCGATATATCTACGCCTTCATTTCAAATTTCATCAAAATCGGTTCACTAGTGTTTGCGTTAGAGGCGTTACATACATACATACATACATACATACACACACCAACACGCAGACATTTTTTCTAAACCACTTTTTTGGGTTCCTGGAAGTCCAAAACATATTTCCGCTAAAATCTCAATTTCGAAAATTTCATAATATCAATAGGTAGTACTTCCCATACCTATACCAGTGGTGGAATGGGAAAGTAAAAACCGAAAAGTTGTGTGTAGGTATTCTATTTCACAAAACAAAAATATTTTAAAAAATTATAATTATAATGTTTTTAAATATATTTTAAAACTAATTTGTAAATAAAAACCTACAAAGTATTTTCAAGTCGCATTTCAACTTACACGGCTTGTTCAAATAAATTAGCATCACTATCATTTTAACGTCATTTGAGGTCTGTGAAACTCATCACCCTAAAGGGTACCCTCCAGGGTACATATACCTAGGTATGAACGTGTGGCGACAATGCTATAAAACTTTTCCCTATTTAAAAAGCTGCTACTTTTGGATTGTCAAGTTCACCTCCCAGAGTAAGTAGAAAGGAGTTTAATCCATGATTTAGTAAAACATAACTGCAGTAGATACGAGTAGATACCTCAAATTGGTTCTCGCCTTAGCCGCAAAATGTATCTCGTAGCAGTGGAGTTCATGGACCTTCTACCAGGACCAACAGGTCAGAGGAATGGGTTGCAATCAGAAAAAGTAAATATTAAGAATCGTTTGCTTGTTAATAAAAATACCTATGAACTTAAATTCACATTTCTGTATTTTGTGAAAGCTATTTAAATAGAATAGACCCTTAGAAAGAGAGAAAAACACAAAACTTCTAATATTTTCAAACACACACACACCCACACAAACACCGATGTATCGTCCTTTGACGAATTAAGACCTACCTACACGTATAACTAAATAAATATTAAATAAGTAATTATTTACGTTTTATTTTAAAAGCCCTAATTCTTCTAACAAGCCTGATTTCCAAGAACTTCTTGTTACATCATTGTCGTCAGAAATCAAAAAATAGGGAATAATCCAGGTCATTTTATAGATAGGTACTTAATAAACATGACCCTCAGAGAATTAAAAACCTGTACACCTGTCACGTAATTTACAAGCTGCAGGATGCAGTAGTACTGGAAGGCGATGAAGAACAAAACCTGAAATTGGCGATTTCAGTATTATAGAATATTCACACCCTCTATTTTCATTATCCCCATTTATTTACACCACTGGAAGTGAAGACTCATACTTTCCCTTGTAGACTAAAGCCGGGTTCACAGACCAGCGGCGGCGGTAGCGTTACCCATCAGCTGTTCACAACAGACCAATGAAATTGCATATTTACCGGACGCAGAAAATTTCAAGGTTGACGCCGAAAAGTTCGAACCTGTGTAACTTCTTGCGTCAAAAAGTAGCGTCATAAACAAATATCCATTCCCGCTCTTTGTTTCCCACGCGTTTTGAAGTTGGGTTGAGGTTTAGAAGTTTGTTTTGGCTTCTTTGTGGTTTGTTTTAAAAATGATGCACTTAATTAAATATTTCTACTCTCGAGGTTGATCAGCAAGATCCTGATTTTGAGAAATTACGAAGTGGTAGGTTAAATTTTTGATCTGCAATTACAAAGCTTTCACAGAGATGCGCCCTGCGTCAACAAAAAACCGCCACCGCCGCCGCTGCTCTGTGAATCTTGCTATTAAGCAGATAATTCCATCGCTAACATAACGGAAAGCAAAATATAATCTAATCATATACCTAATAGAAACTTAAACTAGTTTCTTCTTTTAACCTTTACCTAACTAAATAATATTGTAATATTGTTGTACTTATACTGACTGGCATTTCATTTTTATGCGATATACAGGGTGAGTCAATATTCACTTCCCAGCGCTCGGACATGTGTTCTACAATTAAAAATAAGACAAAAATGAAGAATACTAAAATCCCGAAAGCGAAGCCGTTTTCAGGTAAAACTTAAATTAAAAAAAAGAAAAATGAATTTATTGTTTTTTTTAACAAATCCAAATACAAAAGAAAACATTGAAAACTAATAAAAACTATCTGGGTCGAGTTAATAGAAGCGGAAACAAAACATCTAATGCCTTAACAAACCCTCAAAATTGTTACCATTTTGGTTCATACACGTATGTAACCTATGACTGAAGTTCCTGGCAACAGAATTGAAATTACTATCATTGATTTCTGTTATTGCTTCGTGAATTCGGGCAATAACGTCATCCACTCCGGCAGGCACAGTAAAATAAACCCTTTCTTTGATGTACCCCCACAGCCAAAAATCTATTGGCGTTAAGTCGGGAGACCGGGGTGGCCACGCTATTGGCAAACTGCTCAAATACAAGTTCTTTCGGGATTTCAGTATTCTTCATTTTTGTCCTATTTTTAATTGTAGAACACATATCCGAGCGCTGGGGAGTGAATATTGACTCACCCTGTATTATGTATATGTATTATTATTTGAATAACAACGAAACGGCTGATGTGTGGATTAGGGCACTCGGATAGGCGCCGAAGTGCCTCAGGTTACGTGTGGGGGGAACCGCAGTGCCCGCAAAACAAGGTATCTGATTTAACTTCGTATATGTGTTTGCATTGTGTATGTGTCGTAGGCTAATTATGAATTCAGTCGTTTTATAAAAAGCCTAGTCGTTTTCTAAAGGACTGGGCTAATTGTAAAATGATGAATAAATTGAAAACGTTTATAATTCGACCGAGAATGTTAGGCGTTTTATAAAACGCCGAATAGCTTTCAGTCTTATTGGAAAATGAACGTGCGCATGATAATTTTTACAATGCGCCTAGAATAAATAGGACATATTTAGGCGTATTATAAAACGACTGCTATGGAGTTAGGCGGATTGTCCAGTGAAAAATATTATAGTTTGGCAGTTTGTAAATAAACAAATTAACAGTGTTTTTCGACAGTTTTTAGTTTAGTAACTATGGAATTCATGAATGTCACATTCTTTTTTTTATAATTATTTTGTCTTTGTTTGGGATACTATACCATCAAGTAGTATCTAATATAAATATTTTATAAAACGCCTAACTTTTCACTCTTTTACAAAACGACTGCATTTAACCAGTCATATTCTAAAATACACAAAATAGAAAAACCGTTTACAATAAGACTGAAAGCTATTCGGCGTTTTATAAAACGCCTAACATTCTCAGTCGAATTATAAACGTTTTCAATTTATTCATCATTTTACAATTAGCCCAGTCCTTTAGAAAACGACTAGGCTTTTTATAAAACGACTGAATTCATAATTAGCCTACGACATATGTATGATATTAAAAATAGCCACGCCTATTTATCTGTTTATTGAATTAATGTACAATTACTCGACTATTATTTAATGACAAATGTAGACCAACCCATAATTATTATTCATCAGTTATTTTTGTAAAGTTGTACCCGGTTGTAGCTATATGTATAAAATTGTGTATGTATGTAACGCCTCTAACGCAAAAACTAGTTAACCGATTTTGATGAAATTAGAAATGAAGGGGTATATCGAAAATTCATCGACAAAATAACCTTTTCAAAAAAATCCGAAACCGGAAGCGGAAGTTAGATATGTTTTTTTTGGTAGCATTTTTTTCAGAAGCGGAATTTTGAAAATCTGAGTAGGGGATATGAAAGAAGACCATAATTCAAGGGAATCAGTTTTTTGCCGGACTCTGTAACTGCAACATGGCGGCCGCTATGAATTTATCAAAATTTCGACTTTAACGCCCCATAACTCAAAAACCAGTTATCTGATCAGGTTTCGCAACAACTTGTTTGAATCCAAAAGTATTTTTTTACACGACCTATACCGGGTGGCCGGTCTCAAAGGGGATGCGGAAGATTCGCCCCCCACATTTCGCCCCCCACATTCCGCCCCCGCACATTCCTCCCCCGCACATTTTCGCCCCCGCACATTTCACCCCCGCACATTTCGCCCCCGGGGGTTATAATAATACACTAAAAAAATTTAATAATTTAAAATATTTTAATTTCAAAGTTGAAATAAATGAACCCCGATTTAAAAATTAAATAGTTATTTGGCCTTAATGGCATCTAATGACTATTTTGATGGGCTTTCACTTATCTTTTAGGATAATTTTAAATAATGAAACATATGAAATTAAAGTGGAAGCCTACACCCAAATATTTATAAATTTATAAACATTTTGAAGAAGCAGCAAGCTTCTGTCCATTATGAAATTGCGCAGTTGGTTGCTGGGAATCCAGTGTCTGTGAGAAACAAAACCTACGCAGCGATTGGGGCTCGTTTGCAGACTATCGCTGCAGACTTTGAAAATAGAAATATTTTAGAATATTTAAGAGGCATAGCCTACAATAATTATACTTTCTAATTTTATAATAATAAAAATATTATTAAATATTATCAATAGTCATTAGATGCCATTAAGGCCAAATAACTAATTAACTTTTAAATCGGGGTTCATTTATATCAACTTTGCAAATAATAGTATATTATATTATTAGGAGTATAAGCAAAGCTTTATGTGCTGAGGCTGGTTGACTGCCGATTGTAGTGAGGCAGCCAAATCAGCCGAAGCACATAAAGCGCTTATACTCCGAATAATATATGTAATTTTATCTCCAAACGTGTAAAATTATAATACAAAAATAAACATCTAATTAACAAGGTTATTTCGGGAAACATTACACTTATACGCAAATCGCATTGCCTGATAAGACACTTTCGATATTACCGTAGCAACCCACGATAAAAGTTAAAATGCTTAGGCATATAAGTACTTTATCTGCCTAAGCATATAAGTGAAACTTATACTACCAACAGTCTGTCATTTAAATGCCACTTTTATGACGTTTGGAGATAAAATATTTTAATTACCCGGGGGCGAAATGTGAGGGGGTGAAATGTGCGGGGGCGAAATGTGCGGGGGCGGAATGTGGGGGGCCAAATGTGGGGGGCGAAATGTGGGGGGCGAATCTTCCGCGAACCGTCTCAAAGGTGTACATAGGGATTTAACATTGTATTGAACGTTTCTGCTGATTCCTGCTCGCCAATTCAACTTACAGGAATGGTAATGGTATTAATTGAAAGGTAAAATGATTGCGCTTCAAATGGAGCTAATAATAAAATTAAATGTGCTATATTTACTTTAAAATAACGATTTAAAATTTTGCGATTTTTAAATATGACGAGCCATGATTTTCAAATTTTACACCATTTGTCAAAAAATTATTAAATTAGTTGTCATTTACAGAAATCCACTGATTTATGCCAACTAATTATCAAATTGTTTGAGAAATGGTATAAAATTTGAAAGTCATGGCACGTCATACTTAAAAATCATAAAATTTTAAATCGTTATTTTAAAATAAATATAGTCTACATTTAATTTTATTATTAGCGCCATTTGAAGCGCAATCATTTTACCTTTTATTTAATACCAGTACCTTTCCTGTAAGTTGAATTGGCGAGCAGGAATTCGCAGAAACGTTCATTACAATGTTAAATCCCTATGTACACCTTTGAGACCGGCCACCCGGTATATAAAGACCTACCTTACTCCCTCAAAACAGGGAGTAAAGTACAACAAATGACAAAAAAGTTCAAAATTTTATTTCATGTCGTTCTGACGTTTCAAAAATTCAGTCACCTTAGAGAATTTTCCAATTTCAATATTATTATTCTTCACTCTCACGGTAGCTTTTAACATTGAAATGAGCGACCATAACGTTGATACTTCCAAGATTTTTGCCTTTTCGGCAAAATAAACGAGAAATACTCTCTCTGTGTAATTTTCAATGTCTTTAGCCACACACCATTCAAAAAAGTCTTGATACGCTTTTTCGTATAATTTTCGCGACTTTGGGGGTAATAAATCCAACGTCACAATCGCTGCCGCTTCGTCAATATCTTTCAAATCACCCATTTTCAAGAATTTTCTTAAAACACGACCGCAATTTTAGAATGGTTACCCTGGCTACTTACCGGTTGTTTACAAATCGCCTAGGTTACGATGCTTTTGAGATGAGATTTTAATAAATGCGATTTTCACCTATCTACCACAGCATATGTGATTGCTTTTGGAAAATTCGTAAATTAATCGTGTAAAAAATAATATAACAGGGTGAGTCAATATTCACTCCCCAGCGCTCGAATATGTGTTCTACAATTAAAAATAAGACAAAAATGAAGAATACTGAAATCCCGAAAGAACTTGTATTTGAGCAGTTTGCCAATAGCGGGGCCACCCCGGTCTCCCGACTTAACGCCAATAGATTTTTGGCTGTGGGGGTACATCAAAGAAAAGGTTTATTTTACTGTGCCTGCCGGAGTGGATGACGTTATTGCCCGAATTCACGAAGCAATAACAGAAATCAATGATGATAATTTCAATTCTGTTGCCAGGAACTTCAATCATAGGTTACATACGTGTATGAACCAAAATGGTAACAATTTTGAGGGTTTGTTAAGGCATTAGATGTTTTGTTTCCGCTTCTATTAACTCGACCCAGATAGTTTTTATTAGTTTTCAATGTTTTCTTTTGTATTTGGATTTGTTAAAAAAAACAATAAATTAAGTTTTCTTTTTTTAATTTAAGTTTTACCTGAAAACGGCTTCGCTTTCGGGATTTTAGTATTCTTCATTTTTGTCTTATTTTTAATTGTAGAACACATATCCGAGCGTTGGGGAGTGAATATTGACTCACCCTGTATATACCGTAGGACTAAAGTCCCAAGTAGCATTTATAATGGGCGCCACGTTGCGGCCACTACCATAGAAACTTTAAAGTGTTTATCACTAGTGGCTGCCACAGAATAGCCACGGTTCTATCACGTGGCGGCCACCAAAATGGGGAACACTTTTTGGGTGGTTGCCACAGTGCGGCCAAGTGGCGGAAACCTATACAGCCACTTTCTCCGCCAAGTGGCGAACACGTGGCCGCATGGTGGCAGACACCTACACGAATCATGGACTCCGCCCCTCGTTTTGGGTAGTGTCGTTCGATCTCTGTTGTACAACTTTATAATACATATGCCGTGTCTTATTCTCACAATGTCTCTGTTTGCTGTTCGCTAACTCGACTCGACTATAAGTATCTTGACCGATCATGATGTACATAATATTAATAGAAGGATAGGTATTATTCAATTATACGAGAAATAAAACGATTGCAAGTTTACTGTTAAATATAGCTGTGGTAGCTCGAAATATATCCATGTACCCTCGAAATATTCAAATTTTGTCGATAATAAAATAAAAACTGTAAATCACACCTCTCTGAATATATGCATCTAGATGCCGCAAGCAAACTTATTATGAATCTTTGTTACCTAAAACAAATAATTACGCATTAATATACTGTATTTCTTGCAGTATTGACCATAAATTAATTTTTATTGAGAAGTCTGTTTAGTTTTGTCATAATGGCGGCATTATACGCTTGTCCATGAATATTTATTTCTATAATATAACTTTTAAGTGATTTTCACCTAAATTTGCGTATTTGTAGTGGTTATCACTCTACCACGGTGGCGGAAACTTAAGATATTCCACTTTATGGTTACTGCCAACATTTGAAAGTGGCGGCCACGTGGTAACCACTATGATTTGGTAACTTCAAAGTGGAGATCGTCGCTTTTGCGCATCAGTGGCCAGTGCGTGATCAGTGGAGTAGAGGCAAAGTAGTTCTATCCTTAGAACTATACAAAATGAAATTCAAAATAGTTTCTACAATCGAAAAAAATGGGGTGTACTTCAGCGTTATGCCTGATCAGTGGAAAACTGGGGGCGTATTACATTGGCCAGACCATGTAACGCACTCTCAACGCGAGATGTTGAGATGTAATCCAAAAAGTGCCCCCTAAGCTAGCTGGTCCGAGTATCCACGCATCGTGAAATACAAAAATTTAGAAACCTTTACAAATGCATTAAAAATATAAAAACAGTCAACCGATTGTGCCGACACTGATTTCTAGTATTATTATCTTTTAGTTGTAGCTTTAGTTTTCTATAAAACGTTGTCGAATGTCGAAGAATCTTTTTTTTGCGCAGCTTTTTATCTTTAACCATATTTGATGTAGTACTTAATTACACACGCCGAATAAATAACAAAACGCTTCCCTTATTTCATTAATTGTACACCATATATTGGAACTGCGTGTTGTTAAAAGGAAACCAACCACTATTAAGTAACTGCCACTTCATAGTAAATTTTGAAAGTTACGGCAACTTTATAGTGGCTTGGTTTGATTTGCGAAAGTGAAAATCACTTCTGCAAGTGGCAAAAACATGACGACCACCACTAGATATCACCAACAAGTTCCACCACTTTAAAGTTTTTTTCAAAGTTTCCAAAACGTGACCGACACTATCATTTCACACTTTAAAGTTTCAAAAACTTTAAGGTGGTTCTGGATAGTGACCATAACGTTCCAAACACCTTAAGCTTCACTATACAGTTACAAAACTATATAGTGGCTATTGACAGTGGCATTCACGTGATTACCAATAGGTTCATAGAAAATGAAGTTATTCTAACTCGTAAGTTGTAGCTTTAGTGGTAATCACGTAATAGCCACCCTATCGAAGTGGCGGTATAAACATATAGAAGTTTCCGTCACAATGATGCTACTTGGGGTACTTCATCTCTCAGGTGATTTACTGCCCTCGCTCGCTGCGCTCGTTCAGGCATTAAACTTTCACCCTCGGGGATTAAAAGTTGTACTTTAGTCCCTTGGTATATAACATACTATTATATGTTAACAAACATTTCTTAATAAGAAACTTTCAAAAGTTATCCAATAAGAAAATTTTGTCCCTTCTACGTGCTAGCTTTTCAAATGGATCAAAGTGCAACAAAAATATTTTCCGATATTTTCTTACGATTTTAAACAAATTTTACAGCATTAATTTAAATTTAAAGTTCCATAATATCACAAATTTCATAGTTACATCTTGTATGAGTACATATCACATGGACTGATGTATTTAATTCCCTCGCCCTCACCGCTCGCTCAGGAAATAAATTCACCTTCGCGGATAAAATGATATACAGGGTGTCCCAAATCGAATGGGATTGCATGGGTAAGTTTCTTATCATTGAAGATGGAGATGTGGTTAATTGGGAACCGGTTTTGTAGTTTTATATGCTGATTTAAAATCTGCTAGCAAATGTTCAGAATGTCAAACCCAGGGTCAAACCCGTCAGAAAACTGAAAACTGTCATTTTCTTGTATGTCAAATATCTTCGTCAGTACAAGAGATGCGAAAAAGATTTCATATGAAAGTCCGATGAGACCAGTTTAAAAATGGTATCGAAAAAAATATTTTTTTTTTATAAATTACCTAATAATTATTTTTTTTTTAAAATCGTTCTACAGGCACCTTCGGTATACTTTACTGAGCTCTTTGGTGTTTTTAATTTTTCTCTAAGTGCAGTATTGACCTAGAAATTTTACAAAAACGATTACATACATGCATTCACATATACCTACGGCAAATTTGAAACATTACCCATTAAATTACTCAATTAGTACAAATCCGATATCTGCAGTTGGGAAGTCGCCCAAAATTCTGGTCAGGACCAGAGGTCCGTGTGCTTCGCACCCACCGCACCCCAGTGTTTACACCCCTGGAAATAACTTGTTTTCGTAATTATCTTTGCCGGTTATCACGTGCTGTTACACCTATCTTTCAGGACGAAACATCTATACAGCTTAAAAGTTACTCGGATCAGATTAGGGGTAACTGTCATTACGGGGACTAAACATCCACTGCCCCTATACAGGGTGTTTCAAATTCGAGGGCAACCATAGGGATCTCGCTTATCAGAAGAGATATAGAGAGTAGGGCGGTTCGTCCACCGAGAAAAGCGACCAGTCGCCCGTTTCTTCGTACACCAAAGAAACCTAAATTTTATCACAAATGCATACAACACGTGAGAACACCTCCATCAACGAATGATCGTAGGCAACTAGTCGCTCGGCGACCAACCGGTTTGGTCGTCAGCGACCAGTTTCCTCGAGTTAGTCTCTAGTCGCCTTGGTGGACGAAGAACTATTATTTTTAATGGAATGGCTGTATGCGCCACTGGTCGCCACAGTCGCATCGTATTGATTTCCTCGGTGGACGAACCGCCTAGGTTTACATTTGGCACTTGCAGAATTTTATACACAACAATATGTCGCTAAGAAATTCTTCTTCATCTTTGCGTGAAATTTTACCCTCGGAGGATAGAGAGAGCGAGTCTTATATGGTACAATGGAAAATATAGGAGATAGCTGCGCCGTAGTCGCCAAGGTAACTGTGTTCTTGTTAATTTTCATAAGGATCATGACGTCACCATGGGTTTATGTTAATTTTAAAATTATACTATAAACTGTGTTTATTTAATTAAAAATTAAAGAAAAAATGTTTCATGATTATGTTTGCAATAACATAGTCACTATACCACATACTTTTAAATTATAGGTAGGTACGAGGGTAGGTACCACTTTTAGCAAAAAAAATTTATAGTATCGTGTAATTTCCTATTATCATCTATTATGGTGATGGTGAATGTTAAATAGCGCAAACAATAATGTTTACAGGGAAGAAGAAACGACAATAACATTCGCAAATAATGTCTAGTCGACGTAATTCATAATAACTTATAGGCGAACAGTGTATAAAAAACTAAGCAAATTGTGTAGTACCCATCGGTACCCATAAATAAGATAAACATAACATAATGTCTATCCCATAACTGTTTTGCGATCTTATGTTAGTCCACGTTATTCGTAATTGTATTGACACGTAGGTACTGTACAGTATTTGGATATGTGCGTTTTCCAAACTCTTGGTGCTCTCTCGCCAAAATATTTCAGCCTTGCTGCCTTACCCCCTTAAACGTGTGTGAGCGAAATTTGATTTTATTGCAAGTTATGTAATGGCAATTTAGTTTTTTAAATAGTGTAAGCTACTGTCATGGTGTTTCAAATAAAAAAACAAACTTAAACTTTTAAGTTCCTTTTGCTTTTGCGTTTTGTTCGAATAATAATAATGTTTAAAAATAAAAAGGCTTTCAAACCAACATATTAACATATCTATTTTAATTGATCACTGACTGTTTGTGGGGAGCGGTAGGGTAGCGAGATCTTCGCGTTTAGCATGCTCTGAGTGGATTTTTTTGGTGTGCCATTTAGAAAAAGGTTGTTAAAAATGTCGGGGTAGCTAAAACGGCCACACTGACAATAAATTCATTCCAAGTGACAAAAAGGGTAAAGGCAATTCAAAATAGAAAAATACATATCTATTTTTTTACATATTTTATTTTTATTTATTTTATTTTATTTAAACTGAAATCCTTTTACTGTTAGGTGTCGGATTATAACCAGATACACAGTACAGTAGGCTGTAATATATATCTAATAAAACTTAATTTAACATAATTTTAACTTTTCTTAATTATTTCTTGGACCTCGTGGGGGCACTGTTGAACTGCAGATTGTCGGATTTAATTAGAAATTGAAAAGGTTACAATTTTATTATAGAAATAATAAATTGTAATAAATATTAAATAAAATAGTATCGATTTTAACGTTAAAATCGATATTTTATTTAATGTTTATTATTGCTATAACTATGGATTTTAATAAAGTAACGCTTGAAAACGTCAATAAATACAATTTTATTGTTCCATAGTATATCACGCATATATATTTCAGCTCATATATTTATAATATATGTGTAAAGTGGTTTACAGTTTCTTGAAATTCTTTAGATAGTATTTCTCTAAATTTTAAATTAAAGTTTTTGCAAATTTTGTAGTTTTATAGTTACAAAAATTAATACATTTGCGCTCGTTAACTGCCGATAATTAGTAATAAACTAACCCTATACTCACAAGGAACCAAAAATATCATATCCATCTGGTAAACTTTCGTTGTAAGGAGCGATAGGTGGCTTTGGCGTAACACGGATCTATTTAAATACGATCTAGTTGTTCTACAAAACATTATTTATCGTACACTCTCCGCCATCAAGATGCTTATATCGAACATAAGGCCTTGACTTCTGGTCACTGTACTGAATTAGTTTTATTTGAAAGACAATTGGGTACAACCGGTTCAACAGCTACCGTGTCGTTCACTGGAGAAATGCAGGGCATACCAACAGTTTTAATTACTTGCGCAACAATCTGTTGTTTGAGATCAATTTTGTTTTTCCTTAAAGTATCTTCACAAAAGAACGTCAATATTTTTGTAATAAAATAAAAAGTAGCAATAAAACCAATAGTTCATAATTATTATTTCTACTGCACCAGTAAGTTTTTCAATGAATATTTAATTGAAAATTTTTCAACACACAATCAATAACTACCTATTTGTTTTTATTAAATAAAAGCATTATCAAAGTTTTTGTCTCAAACATATTAATATGGAATATATAAGTGAATAGCAAAATGTATTAGTAGGCGACAGAATCATAAAGTAGTACGTAAGAGTTAAAAAAGTCTTTAACCTAACTACATTAAATGCAGAACCGTGCAGAACTAATGTTTATCAGACTGAAAATAAGGCGGTTTGTGAACTCAAGGCCCAACTGGCGGTTGCAATAATCATTAAATAATAACTAATAATTATTGCTACAAAATAAAAAAAAATTCAAAGGTCGAAGGTATGTGTGAAACTTCCTAAAACAAATTGGCAATTAAACCTTTCACTAATCAACTCGATGAAACATACCTATCGATTAATGAATTAAAGTAACAGATGAGAAGAGAATGACCGTTCACCAGTGCCCACTACCTAAAGGTGTGTCCACACACGAACAAACATTGTACTATAGGTACAAGGAATCAGTTGAAATTTCACTTCGTTGGTGTTCGCGCTATTCTTAATAATTTCTAGCGCTTTACTATACGAACACGAACGCGTATAAACGACCATTTTCCTTTGGAGTACCGATTTGCAAGGGAATGTTGTTGGGATTTGCAAGAGTTCGGTTCGTCCGCGTACGTTCGTGTTCGCACAGCGTCCACACTGCGTGCGTCAGATATGGACACGCTTTCACAGAAAAACAAGCTTGAGACCTCGACACAGCGAAATTTTTACTTTCCTAATCCACCACTGATATTGGTAGCTATCATGAAAATTGGGAATGCATATGCGTGTTTTGGACCCCCCAGGAACCCAAAAAAATGATTTAAAAAAACTGTCTGGCTGTGGGTGTGTATGTATGTGACGCCTCTAACTCAAAAACTAGTGAACCGATTTTGATGAATTTTGAAATGAAGAGCTATACCTACTTATGATCTAAAATTCATCGACAAAATAAGTTTGTCAAAAAAATCCGAAACCAGAGACGGAAGTTAAACATGTTTTCTTGGTAGCATTTTTTCGAGCATTTTTTTCAGAAGCAGAATTTTGAAAATCTGAGTAACGGATATGAAAGAAGACCATAATTCAAAGAAAACAGATTTTTACTGTGACGGACGCTATGATTTTTTCAAAATTTTGACTATAACGTCCCACAAGTCAAGAACCAGTTATCAGATCAGGTTCGGCAACAACCTTTTGAAAGTCTTTTGGCGGTACTATACCATAAAGAGACATTTATTTAGTATTTACTCCCGGGATATTATTATTTATTAATACTACAGGTCTTTTTTCTGTACATATCGTATGGTCCCGTATCGTCCCCTTTTCTTGCTACACATTCAAATGATTCCCAGGTCTGCCTCGCGAACTATGCTGTTGAATACCAAAAACGAAATGTCCTAATAAATAATATGCCATTTTATACATGGCCAGTAAAGAAAAAAACAATTTTCTAACATTGTACCATAACAATACCACAAGCTAACTAGGAAGACAAAGATAACTTAATGCCCAATAGAATAAGACTGGTATGCGAAGAGTTTTACCTGAGTGTTTAATATTTGTATTAATTTTCCCTGCAATCATAATGATAATCTTTTTTCATCCAAGTTGATAACAGACACATAGGCTATTATGACAAATTTGCATAAGGCACACACTCCATATTGGATATTGAGAATTCGTAAATTTAATTTGCTGTTACTGGGGCAACTTCTTTTTACTTATTTTCGAGGGGTATTTCACAGGGGAATTTTTGTGTACAAGCTCCAGAAATTAGAGAAATTAGTGCGGAATTAGAGAAACGTGTGGGGAATTAGGAAAATTAGTACGGAATTAGTGAGGGAATAGAGAATAACAAGCGACGCCCGCAAACGACAATATCAACTTGGTATGGATCGAGGTATCGAACCAAAAAACAATGATTGGAAATATATGCAAATTCCTTTTGTGAAACGTGGTCAAAGCTTCCAATGGACAACATGATAGACACAAATGAGAACAAGGATGAAATCAAATATGAAGAAGAAAATGAAATTGATATATATCTTGCCGAAAAAATGGAAATATAGAAATATAATATATGTATAGCAAAATTTTTCATAGTTCGAATCTGATGAAATCGCAATCGCAGGCGAAACTTGGGCGAAACGGACTCAAAATTAACTTAGAAAAAAACATTATGCAGGTTTCTATGACCAACCAAGGTTTGTTGGTCAAGTAATCGAACTTAATACGTTTATTTTGTCCAGAAAAGAGAACATCGATAACATACATAAAACATAAGGATTTTATATTTTACGGTCCTATTAATCGGATTGGTAGCGGACCACTTCAATTAAAAACGCTACAAATTATACGCTCGGTAATTAATTTCCATGCACCATACATTTGTAAGATTCAAAATTCTAGTTGCAGGGTATTTTATCAAACGCCCGATAAAAATAGAAAATGCTCGGTAAAATAATAAATGCTCGATAAAAAGAATAAACGCTCGATACAAAGAGTAAACGGTCGATAAAAAGAAATAAACGCTCGATAAAAAAAGTAAACGCTCGATAAAAAGAATAGATGCGCGATAAAAAGAATAGATGCCCGATAAAAAAACTAAACTCTCGATAAAAAGAATAAACGCTCGATACAAAGAGTAAACGCTCGATAAAAAGAAATAAACGCTCGATTAAAAAATAAACGCTCGATAAAAGTAACAAAAGCTTAATAAAAACGGTAAACGCCCCATGCTTAATAACGTATGGGTGTATGTGTGTGTGTATGTAACGCCTGTAACGCAAAAACTAGTGAACCGATTTTGATGAAATTTTAAATGAAGGGGTATATCGAAAATTCATCGACAAAATAAGCTTTTCAAAAAAATCCGAAACCGGAAGCGGAAGTTAAACATGTTTTTTTGGTCATCATTTTTTTCAGAAGCGGAATTTTGAAAATCTGAGTAGGGGATATGAAAGAAGGGCATAATTCAAGGGAAACAGTTTTTTACCGGACTCTCTAACTTCAAAATGGCGGTCGCTATGAATTTTTCAAAATTTCGACTTTAACGCCCCATAACTCAAAAAGCAGTTATCTGATCAGGTTCCGCAACAACTTGTTTGAAAGCCCTTTGGCTGTACTACACCAGGAAAAAAAATTATTCACTAAATCCAAACCCGGTCGCAACGCCGCTCTTCCAAACATTTTGAAATTTTTGAAAAATTATTACAAAAAAACTGGTCTAAGGAATTTGTTTAAATTTTCTATACGTATGCAGCTTGGTATTAGCTACATTTTTGTTTTTTGATGAACGCCAGAATTCCACTGTGGCGCCCTCTACGAGGTTTTGAAAATCGAAACTTGATGCTCCTATAGCGCCTTTATTAGTCCAAATATGAAAGAAGTTTAAATATAAAAGTTATTTAGTATATAATTCTGCATTTTCTTACATGTATATCACGTATACAGGGCGTTTGCTTTCCACAGTACAATAAGCAACTTTGTTATTTTAAATGAAACACCCTGTATATTATTATATAATTGAATGCAGAATTTAATTGTCTATCATATAGTATAATGTATTCATATGGCTAAAATGTACGGTTGCTGAGAAATTCGTGAATTTTGAACTTTAAAACAGTGTAGGGTGAAATTTTTTGTAAGTGCCGATATGTTCAAGTGACCATGCGCGGGACGGGAATTCCTTGTCGCCGGCTAATCTTAGCAGCCTATGAATATAAATAATCACACATGCGCAGATGAACACAATCGGCACTTGTGTTAATTTTCAAGTTTAGTTTATCGGTTGTGGCGAACTATACTGTTGAATACCAAAAACGAATGTTTATTTTTAGTATGGGAAAGTCCAGGGGAGGTTTGCACCTCCACTTTTTTTACAATATGAATGGTTATGTATAAAAAAAGGTTATATATTAAAAAAAAATGTATTATTCTAAACAATAAAATATAAAAAAATGTATATTAAAAAACAAGCAGAATGTCCTAATATATCGAGCATTTATTATTTTTACCCTGCGAAATTTAATATTTATCATGCGTTTATTTTTTTTACCGTGCAAAACTTATTTGAATATCAAGTATTGCATTTCTGCGTTTGCAATATTTCAGCGGACATTTCAAATATTTTATTTTGCAAAACACCTTTAAATATCGAACATTTTATTCCTACCCAATTAAAAAGGCTGGATAAGCTTAATATTAACACTAGATATAAGATTTTCAAAAACTAGTAAAACTTTTGGTTAATGTTAATGTAATATTATGTCATAATGGAAATATTACTTTTGTTCACTACTAGTCTTACAAGTCGCTATCATTTACTGATAAGCGACTGACCTCCGACGGGTTGACTGGGGCCAGCTGCTTCACGCAGTGTTAAAATAATAGAATCAAGGAGTTACTATATTTTTGCATTTGTTATAATATTTTATAATAGCTTTTGACAATGGCACAATGATGCCGAAATACGTATAAAGCGAATAAATCTTATTATTTGCCGTTGAAATCGATATTTTATTTAATATTTATTATTTATATAATCATGGATTTCAACAAAGTGACGCTTGAGAATGTCAATAAATTTACTGCTTTTCTCTAATGAGAAGTTGTATTTCTCAACCTAGGTAAATAATGATAATGAAACATTACATACGTAAATAATGAAATAAACGTTCTATATTTTATTTTTTATCCCAAAAAAAACATTTAGTATTAACTTAATTACAAACAAAAACACAAAAAAAATTTATTTTTAATCATAGCACTTCCTGTATTAATAGAGTTCAAAAGATTTTGTACTAGTATATAGGCAGTGTTGTGAAATTCATTGGCCCTTAGTACCTACTAACTCATCAGTAGCCACATTTCTTCTTTTTTGTTTTAGAAATGCCCTGAGAAATGGTTTGAGTCTGAAAAACTTTGAAATGTTGATAAGATATTTTCTTTTATGGAAAGATTCGATTTCAGCATGGACGCTCCCAAATGCTTTAATAGTACTAGGTACAATACAATACAAGCGAGGTGAAAAAATTTCCACCGATAGTAGGATACTCAAGAGGATACTACTATTTTATTTTACTAAAATAAAATTAAAATTACGTACTACCGACGTACTACAATCTCCTTATTTTTATTGCGATAGAAATTGTTACTAAGTAGGCACAAAAAAAACAATGGCATTGAGTAATTGACATTTATGATTTTATTTAGTTATTGAATAAACGCAAAAAAAACTTTAGCCGTTATACAGGGTGTCCGGAAATTGTGTCGATATTTTAGGAGGAGATTCTACACATAACAGCCAATTTCTGATTTTCAAAACCTCGTGAAATTATAGAATCAAGAAACGACAATGTACCTACAACAAACTGCATAAGTGTTGAAAATTTAAACAAAATCGTGTAGCCAGTTTTTTTGTCTAATAAATTATTCTAAAATCTCAAGATTATTGGAAGAGCGCCGTTGCAACCGATTTTGGATTTACTAAATAAATTTTTCTTCATGATATAGTATCGCCAAAGGGCTTTCAAACAAGTTGTTGCTGAACCTGATCACTGATCAGATAGCTGGTTTTTGAGTTGCGGGACGTTAAAGTCAAAATTTTGACAAATTCTAGCGGCCGCCATTTTGAAGTTAGAGTCCGGTAAAAAACAGTTTCCTTTGAATTATGGTCTTCTTTTATATCCGCTACTCAGATTTTCAAAATTCTGCTTCTGAAAAAAATGCTACCAAAAAACATGTTTAACTTCCGCTTCCGGTTTCAGATTTTTTAAAAAGCTTACTTTGTGCATGAATTTTCAATTTTTCAATTTTCCCCTTCATTTCAAATTTTTAAAAATTGGTTCACTAGTTTTTGCGTTAGAGGCGTTACATAGGACATTTTTTCGAAACCACATTTTTGGGTTCCTGGAAGTCCAAAACATGTATTTCCGCTGATATAGTACATATCTGGTATAAAAATGGGAAGTTCCCATATATCAGTGGTGGTAAGGGAAACCAAACAAAAAACAATTTAGTCTAGGGTTCCTACAAAAAAATGGACTTACACTGTGTATGTACAACGATAATTTTCTTATTACTTTAGGATTAGGCCTATCACGTAGGTAAAGCAAAAATAATACCATTGTAATAGGTAGAAAAACTAAATACAGTGCAGGAGTTTAACAGAAGCACTATTATTGACCAATTCACATTAAGTGGTATGGTTTTGTATGTACTTCGAGTCTAGCCTGTTTTATTAAAGAAATTACAAATGTCTATTGTTGAGTCATAACGAGAGTCATACCTAATCTAAACTTGGGTAACTATTTTGATTAAGGACTCGAGGAAAATTAAAATAATTAAAGCAAAAATAAGAAATAAAAAGTGGAGGTGCAAACCTCCCCTGAACTTTCCCATACTCAAAATAAACATTTCGTTTTTGGTCTTCAACAGTAGTTCGCGAGGCAAAATTGGAAATCATTTGAATGCGTAGCTAGAAAAACGAAACTATGCGGGTTCGAAATGTACAGAAGAAGACACGTCTGTATCTGTTGTAATCACAGCTGGCGAAGCCGGACGATCGCTACCGACCGACGCGCATGATTCGTTTCAGTCAGAGTGAATATTCAAAATTCACGAATTTCACATCAACCGTACATTTTACATATATGAATACCTTATACTATGTGATAGACAATTAAATTTTGCGTTCAATTATATAATAATATACAGGGTGTTTCATTTAAAATAACAAAGTTGCGTATTGTACTGTGGAAAGCAAACGCCCTGTATACGTGATATACATTTAGAAAAATCCAGAATTATATACTGAACAACTTTTGTATTTAAACTTCTTTCATATTTTGACTAATAAAGGCGCTATAAGAGCATCAATTTCCGATTTTCAACATCTCGTAGAGGGCGCCACAGTGGAATTCTGGCGTTCATCAAAAAACAAAAATGTAGCTAATACCAAGCTGCATAAGTACAGAAAATTTAAACAAATTCCTTAGACCAGTTTTTTTGTAATAATTTTTCAAAAATTTCAAAATTTTTGGAAGAGCGCCGTTGCGACCGTTTTTGGATTTAGTAAATAATTTTTTTTCTTGGTGTAGTACAGCCAAAGGGCTTTCAAACAAGTTGTTGCGGAACCTGATCGGATAACTGGTTTTTGAGTTACGGGGCGTTAAAGTCGAAATTTTGAAAAATTCATAGCGACCGCCATTTTGAAGTTAGAGAGTCCGGTAAAAAACTGTTTCCTTCTTTCATATCCCCTACTCAGATTTTCAAAATTCCGCTTCTGAAAAAAATGATACCAAAAAAACATGTCTAACTTCCGCTTCCGGTTTCGGATTTTTTTGAAAAGCTTATTTTGTCGATGAATTTTCGATTCATCAAAATCGGTTGACTAGTTTTTGCGTTACAGGCGTTACATACATACATACCCACCCACCCACCCACCCACGCACCCACGCACCCACAGACAGACATTTTTTCTAGACCACTTTTTTGGGTTCCTGGAGGTCCAAAAGACGTATTTCCGCGAAAATCTCGATTTCGAAAATTTTCATGATATCAATACTTCCCTATACCAGTAGTGGTATGGGAAAGTAAAAATGTATAATTTCACTACGATCTTATAATATTTATCCGAATTTTAAAAGCAAAGATGGCACAGCCTACGTATTCAAGCAAACTAAAAAAATATATATTAAAATTATTAGAAAACGATTCCTATTTTGAAAATAACCGTTAACAGATGAAATTGTAATAATCTGACTAATAAATGGACAAAAAGAGATAATCGGAAATAAATATAAGATAAAAATGATACCTGATTAAAGACAAAACATAAGCCTAAAGATCAGTGTAGGTACAACATGCACCTAGGTATTTGTGTTAATTATTAGATTACTCCACCTATCTATTCAGGCGTCAAAGGTAATAGCAGCATTGAATCGTTCACCCCTTAATCGTGGTTGTAAGTATATAGAAAGTTTTAGATACAATATACTGAGAACCAGTCGGTAATACCTGTTTTGTTCTGTATTTCACTGTTTACACAAATAAACCCGTTTATGTTTTGCTTTTATGTCGAGTTTGTTAAAAGTGTTTTTGCAATCGGAAGACACGTAGGTACTACCCATCTAGCCTGTCTCAAGAAATCAGGAAATGGTTATTTTTGTAATCAAGATTTCAATAATTGTAAATATTTTTCAATACGCGTCAGTAAAGTAGGTAACCGAAGTATTTTTGTTTACCAAAATAAATACCTATTTGTCATATGTAAAGATTCTGCATGTAGGTAGATATGTTTGCGTATAGTTGCGAATCCAAATCCCCGGGTCAATTTTTATAAATCGCAACACAAGCCAACTTAAAAAAGTAATTGACTGATAACAGTTATAAACGAACGGCCAGATGAACTACACCTCACCTGCAGACCGGTTTCTTGGTGCTGGCAGTGGTCGAGTAAACCTCAGTCAGCAGTTAGGTTAAAATATTTTCCTTCACTTAAGCACAAATTTTAGTTAAATATAAAATCACTATCACTACACGATATCACAAATATCCAAAAAAGAACAACCAGAACGGCCTTTGTTGTAATCCGAAAAATGCACAATGTTCGCGTGAAAAAACGATTTCTGCTAGAATGCAGCAGCTTCTAGAGCAGGCACTTGACTAGGACCACTAGAAAGGCTGACCGTCCGCGAGTCTCTCTTCAGCCACTTAAGTTGCCGTTTCAGTCTTAACTGTTTCTTTATCCGTATAAGTTGGCTGTTGCTAATGTTTTCTCTCTCTTTCGCTCTTCCCCCTCCAATATAGCCAACGCGCTTTGTCACCTTCGTCTTACCTGAGTATGTTGACTGAGCAAGTCTACTGCATGCCATTCCGCGTCTACCTGGACCTGTTGCTTGCACACCCATACAAACTATGCGACATCTTCTCATGAATTTTCGTTTACTTATTTAAAATTTAAGCCGTCAGGTATTCACAAGCTTCAATACCCCCAGGATACGCTCATTTATCGTTAAATTTACACATTGAGACTATTTAAAATTCAAGTTGATTTCTTAGCTAAATTCAATATAGAAATTGAAGCGTAGGTATGTTAGTTGGGCCTTGCGAAAATCACCTTCTAAATGCCGTAGGTCAGTTGGGCCTAGACTTACCGCATTACGTGCACCAATGAACTGCAAAAGGTGAATAGTAAAATAACAAAATGCATAACTAAATTTAATGCCTACCAAAACTTTTACTAAAATAAAATACGTACATAATTATTGTGTAGCATTTGCATTATAAACAACAAGGTGTCATGTTAAGTAATGGCAATCTATTAATAGGTGGGTACTGGGTAATTAATGTATAGAGTAAAATAAATCATGCTGGCGTTATTCTTTTGGCAAAGGCTTTCGTTGAATAGTTAAGACTTTACAGAAGTTTAATAAAGTTACGAAAGTATGCCAAAAAAACAAACAATTTAGTTGGAATGTAGCTTAATTAATAGGTTAAGTAAAATTTGAAGTTTCGATTCGAGGTGGGCGATATTGAAAATTTAATACCGGTTATCAATAACCAATTTCTATCGATAATAACGACGTATTGATAATAGTGATAATACCGATACTATCGATAATATTAATTATATCTACAGGGTGTTTCCTAAATGGAGGACACGGAGCACAATACGACATTCCGCTCCAGATACTAATTGGAAAAATATAATACAATAATGCCCGGTCTTCACTACTTTCAGAGTTATTCTCAGTCAAAGATTGAGACTCCTTTGGAAAAACGAGTAAATATTAACCGTTCTACATTGTTCATCAATCAAGTATTATGTCTAGATAAATTTGGAAATTTTTTATAAACTATATTCCTTATTCTGAAGACATTTTTTCTGATCTGTTAGAATTGTTTTCAATATCTTGCTATCTATTGGGTTGTAGCTTTGAGGTTATTATACCTATAGGGAACTTGTTCATATTGCTTTATTAATACACCAAACGTTTAAAATAAAAGTCGGCGCAAGCATCAAATGTAAAAATTTTAAAATGCGTATAACTCCGAAACTAATCAAATTAGGACAAAATCGTTTACACTTTCTCAACTCAGTTTTAACATGAGAATCGCATAGTGTTCTTCGTGTCGCCATTTAAGAAACACCGTGTATAATACTAAATTAATATTTAAAATAAAGTTAATTCTAAAAAAACCGTTTTAGTTACGTATAACGTCGCTAGTGCTTTAAAAGTCCTTATACACGTGTGTCATACGCTTTTTTGTATTCTACCTGTATCATAATTTTAAATATGATTAACTTTATAAAATAATCAATGATGTGAATTATTACATAGAAAATGGCAGTTATTGTTTATGTTGCCATGGATATTTGGCTAAAACCCGCCGTGTTTTAAATTTTAACCCGCCGATTATGATTTAGCCATAATAAAAAGATTATTTTTGCGGTAAAATTAAAATGTCAAAACTAAAAAAAATGTTTATTATGACTAGAAGTGGGCGATTTTGAAAATTTCTATCGATAATACAATACAGGAGTGTGGTTCATACCTTTGTGTAGTACAGACGTGATCGCGAGTTCCAACCAACACTGTGTCTTTAATAGGGGTGGGTATATAATCTAACCAGTTTTTATCCACCAATTTATTTTTCGTATCCCATACCAAATCACCTTATCGAGTCCTCCACATTTTATCGGAACGAAAGTCTCGTCAAAGAATTTACCTGCTGCACGTGCTCGTACACAGGTAGATAACGGAGTACCTACGTAGAAATGTTAAACTTTCCATTTCAATACAACTAAATACTTACTAGCGAACTAAACATGGAGCCTTCTGACTACAGAGGCCCACAAGAACCCCAACATACACATGCCCATAATATATTTGAACCCCAACAAACCCAAAACAACCCAATTACAAAGTCAACTAAAAACTCACGCGTTAATGCATTCCCAGGTAAAGAACAAGCAATAATTCTTAACGCAGTAGAAGCATTAACACTGAAAGATTATATTATAGCAACTGGAAAAATTGTAGATCCAATAAATATTATATTCGCCTCCAAAATATCGGATAATCGTATATGTATATATCTTTCTAGCACTCAGATTGTTGACAATATAATTTGCAATCACAATTCAATAAATATGGATAGCAAAGAAGTTGAAATTAGACGTCTCATAACCCCAGCTCGACGAATTATATTATCAAATGTATGCCCCTCTATACCCCATGACTGATTAATTATTAAATACAATCACAAGAATGGGATTAAAACCTGTGTCATCTATGTCCTTTCTCAGAGCCGGAATATCAGGAGACGAATACGGTAGTAATAACATATGAAGAAACAAATCACAGAATTTTCTTTACTAGTGATGACCTAAAGTGTTCTATCTGTAAAACATCTGGACATATAGCAAGTCAATGCCCAAATCAAAACAACGCCACCTCTGCACTAAATGAGGCTACAGAAATTTCAACAAGAAATGACATAAGAGAAGCTACTACTCAAAGCCCTAGTGAATCTCCAAAAAATACAATAACAACGGGTCTCAAAAGAAACGCTAACTCAACAGCAAGCTCCCCGTTAGATCAAATCGAAATTGATGAAGAAGATGCTAACTATTGTAAACCTACAATCGAAACTGAAAGAGAATCGCCTGCTTTCCAAATACCAAACAAAACCCCCCTAAAAACAATAAAAAAGCCAAAGCGAAATGACTCGACAGAAAGCCTAGCACCCATTGAAGAATTAGTGAAACCAGCCCAAACTATTATTGAAAACACATCACCCCCTTTTATTTTAAACTTTCAACAAATTACCTCCTTTCTAGATAATGCAACCGCATCTACAGATCCCCTTAACATTGCTCGGCAATACACAGATAACATAGGTACCACAACTCCTACAAATGATGCATACTGTATACCCCCATCTTACGCATCGCAGCGTAAAATCTCGTTTTACAAGAATTCAAAAGAAAATAAAGAAATTAATTGATATAGAACACACAATGGGCGAAGACACAGACGCCTAAGGATTATCCCAAATGAGCACATACTAAGCCTAATACCCCCTTAATTTAAAATTCATACTACAATGGAACATAAAATATGGGCTTTTCGCCCATCTCGAAAAACTACAACTCATTATGTCAAATGGGTACATGTCAATAATGTGCCTCCAAGAAACTAATTTTAAAAATAATTTCCATCATATTAAGGGATATGAATGCTACTTCAAAAATAGAAATCTCCAAGAAAGAGCCAGTGGGGTTGTAGCTATATATGTTAAGAACGAATACATATCACAAGAAATTCCTCTAACGACGCAACTTGAGGCAGTGGCAATCTCTGTCAAATTCTCACAAACCTCAATATCCATTTGCAATATATTGCTGTGATTTGGAGTCAGACTTAAAAAAAATACCTATTCTTAAATTATATAAAGGTTTATAGCTACTTTAAGCCTACGTTTTGTTTAGTAAAGTTGTCTAAATTTATTTTAGTTTTTCTTTTCAATAATTCGGTTGTTCATAAATTTTATTTCGGTTTCTGAAGGCTCTTATCTCAGGATATTTGGTTCTTTGAGTGCATTGTCTTGGTATCAGCTGTGGTTCATTTCAATCTTTCAAAATTTGGGCCACATACGGTTCCGATATGCTTTCATTTGGTCGACTAAAAGTAAATGTTTATTAATGTCATAAACTTATGTAATTATGTAAAATTTGGTTTAGTAGTTAAGATAATTCTTTGTCTGCATGAATTTAGCTATTTGTGCAAGGCTATGTTTTTATTTTAAGTTTGTTATTTGTATAATTTGATATCGAAGCATCTTACAATATTCGGATAAACGTTAGTTTGTGCAATAGGTTGTCCCAGTATTTGTTGATGTGGTTTTTAGCTATCTTCATACTTTGATACTGTTTCTTTTATTTGGAAAAAGATTTTCTTCAAAAAACTATTCTGAAATTTGTAAGGTTTGATGTTTTGTTTACCAAAATTTGTAAATTATTAATTGTGGACGTTTATCAAGTTTTTGGTGATGGTCAAAGGACTTTAAGTGCTTACAAAAGTGAGAGGAACAAGAATTTTCCTATCATTTGACTGAAAGTTTTCCTTAAAGAGGAAAATCAAGAAAATTACAAAGTTGACGGATAATTTTTTTAATGTATCATATGAGACATTTTTGAAAAGCTAAAATTATGAGGAGTCCAAAAATGTACATGGTTTGGAGGGAAACATAAGGATAAAGGCCAGAAAGGCATTTAAAAATTTGTTAAATTATAAAAACAATTGATATTCAGATGTTACCTTAAAAATTCTCCGTTACCATGGTGAAAAACAAACTTGTTGACACAGGTGATAAATAGGCATCACAAAACAAAAAGGACTCACTCAGCTAAAGCTTCTTGAAAGAGCGTGTCGTTTCCTCGAGTCAGAAAATTATAAAGTTGAATTTTATGTTGTGTTTGCAACTGGAGAATCAGCCATCTTGCAGTGTATCTTGCTGGTGATCTATTATCGAGTTGGAGATTGGGAGTTCTTCGTTGCAGTTCGGGAGTTTGAAAAGAAGCGCGGGAATTTCGAATTACGTAATACATCAAAGTCCGAACCATTATAAGATAAGTTTTTGTATTTTAAATTTAGTTTGTGTTTATTTGCCTAGGGAAGATAGGGTGTTTAATTGTTTGTTTTTAATTTTAAATTTTCTTTTTTTGTGTGTCAGTAAATTTTAATTTTCTTTGTGTGTAAATAAATTTCAATTTTGTTTGTTGTGTTGCTTAAAATTTTGTAATTTAATTTTTGTTTGTTTGTCGTATGAAAGTTTTTGGTTGTGTTTATGCTAAATAGTAGACCCACAGAAGATACTTGTTAGAGCAGGACAAGGTATCGAAGGCCCGAGATAAGAGTTCTTTGTGTTGTTTGTGTTTTTTTTTGTAGATCCTACAGGTAAAGTTGATTCTAGATTTACAGCATTATTTGTTTAGCACCGTTAAGAGCAGAGTTAAGGCCGATTCTCACTATGCGTGCCAGGCCCGGGCTCGGCAAGCGCTCGGCTTGGGCCATGCCAAATATTCTATAGAGAAAAAACGCGGGCTTGGATCGGACCGGGCCCGGCCAGTGTGAATACACATCGTTAAAACGCATAAGAGTAATGAAAAAGAAATCTAACCTGGACCGGTCCGAGCGCTTGCCGAGCCCGGGCCTGGCACACAAGTGAGAATCGGCCTTTAGGGTACAGTGTATTTATTGGCGCCCAATGTGGGGCTTAATAGCGTAATACAGTGTATTTATTGACGCAGCAACGTGGGGCTTAATAGCGTAATACAGTGTGATATACATACCCCCAAACAGTAACATATCCACGGCTGACCTACTGAATGTATACACGCAGTTGCGGTCCCCATGTATTATAGTGGGCGATTTCAACTCTCACAGCCCTGTTTGGGGATCACAGTCTACCAATTTAAGAGGGCAAATTGTAGAAGCATTTATAGAAACCACAAATCTCACAATCTTGAACACGGGAGAACAAACCAGATTTAACGCATACAACTGAAATTTCTCAGCTATAGAATAGATATCGCCATGTGTGATGCTAATATAACACCATTTTTTGCCTGGGAAGTGGACTCGTATCTACATGGAAGCGACCACTTTCCGATCAAAATCGCCTAGAAATAAACACAACTATGCCACACTTCAGCCCAAAATGGAATCTAAAACGAGCTGATTGGGAAAACTTCAACATCATCATAGAACAGAATTTAAATGCTGAAGGAATAGAAGATAATGTAATCGAAATGGTAGATCATATAACATCAACTATCACCAACGCAGCCAAAGAAGCAGTTCCCAAAACAGCACTCCCTAGAGAGCGTATTCCTCTTCCCTGGTGGAATAAAACTTGTGAGCAAGCTATCAAAGAAAGCAAACGTCCATTATACAAATTAAAACAAACAATTAAAAATTGTGAAATTACTTTAACACCATACGAGAAACATAACATAATACTATATCCAAATCCACAACCACCAAAATTATACGGTTTAGTTAAAATACATAAACCTAACATTCCTATTAGACCTGTAGTTTCATACATACATGCACCAAACCACATGCTAGCTAAAACATTAAATAATATAATTAATAATTTAGGATACACTCCAAAATATTCAGTTAAAAACACTTCTGAATTAATTAATAAATTAAGTAACATTAGCTTACCACCACTATGTAAAATAGTTAGTTTTGATGTTACGAGTATGTTTTCACAAATACCCCCACAGGAATGTATTCCTTTATTAGAAAATGTTTTAGTTAACAATAACATTGAATTAACAAAAAGGATAGAGTTGATTCAATTATTTGAACTTTGTATTAATCAAAATTATTTTATTTTTAATGATAAAATTTATCTTCAGAAAGATGGGTTACCAATGGGTAGTCCCATTTCACCACTATTGGCTAATATTTTTATGGAAAATATAGAAGATCAAATATTTGAATCAAATCTATCAAATAAAATTGTATTTTGGTTTCGTTATGTTGACGATATTTTGGCATGTTTTGATAGTTCTTTCGAATACATTGACGACTTTTTAATTTTTATTAATACTTTACACCAAAAAATTAAATTTACACTAGAAATTGAACAAAACAGATCTATTAACTTTTTAGACTTAAACATAAAAATTAATTCAGAAAACATAGGTACTCGAATACTCAATTTATAGGAAACCTACACAAACTGATATTACCATACCACATAACTCTTGTCATCATAATACACATAAATTAGCAGCATATCAATCTTTAGTACACAGAGCTCTAACAATTCCTTTAGATAAAAATAGTTTTAATAGAGAAATTTCAATTATTAAACAAATTGCATATAGCAATGGATATAACACAACACTTATTGACACTTTAATTAAAAAGAAAAATTATAAATTAGCTATTCAAAAAGTTTATTCCATTAATAACACTGATAAAACATTAAAATACGTTTCAATTCCATATTTTGGTAAAATTTCAGAAAAGATTGCTAAAATTATAAATAACACAAATAAATACAAAGTCATTTTTAAAACAAATAAAAATATTATATACTCTCTTTTCAATGCTAAAGACAAAATTAATGATTTGCTAAAATCAGGTATTTATAAATTAAATTGTTCACATTGTGATTCAGTATATATAGGTCAAACAATTAGAAATTTCAGTATTAGGCAAAAAGAACATATCCGTTGTTACAAATATAAACATGCACATAAATCAAATTTTGCTAAACATTTGTTAGAACAAAATCACACATTAACATCTAATAATACAATTAAATTTTTACACTTTTCTGATAACAAAAATAAATTAAATATTTTGGAAGCTTTTGAAATTTATAAACACACAAAAAACAACGTACCTTTAATGAATGAGCAAATTGAGCTCTTAGATTCTCCTTTACTGAAGATTTTGGAATAAATATCTTTTTAAAACACACTGATAAGCGACTGACCTCCGACGGGTTGACTGGGGCCAGCTGCTTCACGCAGTGTAAAAATAATAGAATCAAGGAGTTACTATATATTTTGCATTTGTTATAATATTTTATATAGCTTTTGACAATGGCACTTTGATGCCGAAATACGTATAAAGCGAATAAATCTTGTTATTTCCCGTTGAAATCGATATTTTATTTAATATTTATTATTTATATAAAGCGAAATAATTCCAACGAAAATCTACTACACTTCAAAAGACTTCGAGCAAAGGCGAGATTTATTGTCAAGAATAGTAAAAGAGAGTCATGGAGGCAATATACCTCAAATATAAACTCTTCCACCCCTATAACTAAAATATAGAAGAAGATAAAGAAAATAAAGGGAATTAATACTGCCCAACGCGTCATACTGCTTGTCCAAAATAAAGAAATAATGACATCAAATACTGACATAGCGGAAATGCTAGCAGAAAATTTCCGCAAATCCTCTAGTGACAACTACCACGACAGCTTTTTAGAATACAAGAAAAACCAAGAATCCAAAAAGTTAAATTTTACAATCAGCAAAGAACACCCTCTCAATCTACCCATCACATCCAACGAATTTCATGATGCCTTATCTTCTGTACGAGACTCTGTCCCAGGCCCAGACAACATCCCCTACATGTTTCTAAAAAACTTCCCAAACAATGCAGCAAAATATCTATTAAAGATATACAATACCATTTCAGAAAGCCTATGAAATGACTTGGCAACATAATATCACTAGAAAGTTAATACAGTGGAATATACAGGGAAACATGCTTTCCTTTATTCAAAACTTTTTGAAGAAGGTTGTTTTCAGAGTAAGTGTGAATGGAGTACTATAGGAAAAAAAGCACCAACAGAATGATACACCTCAAGGATCTATCCTCAGTGTTACGCTGTTTTTGATAGCTATAAATGATATTCTGCTTGATATTCAACTCCCAGTAAAAGCAAGTATATATGCAGACGACCTAGTAGTATATGCTAAAGGCAAAAATGAAATCATAATACAAAAATCCGTACAATCATGCATTGATGGACTAGAAAAATGGACAAAACACACAGGTTACCAATTTTTAACAGAAAAGACCAAATGTGTTACTTTCTCAAAACGGGCAGAGGGCACGAAGCCAACTTTACACCTATATGGCACTGACTTACAATATGTAGACAAAATCAAGTTCCTAGGGGTGGTTTTCGACCAACGACTAAACTGGAAAGATCATTTCAGATATATGAAATACTCCAGCAATAAACGATTGACCCTCCTTAAAAGCTTGGCCAACCATAAGTGGGGTGCGGATTGTACCACATTACTACATGTATATAAAAGTATCGTAAGATCAAAGCTTGACTACTGCCCGAAAATCATACCTAAAAACAATAAACACCATACAAAACTCAGCATTAAGGATCGTGCTAGGTGTTTTCAAAACTACCCCAATACAAAGTCTCTATTGTCTAGACGGAGAGCAGCCACCAGACCTAAGAAGAAATTTATTAATGCTAAATTACGCTGCAACAGTTTACTTAAATCCAACAAATCCAACATACTATAATACCTTTTCAAACCGTTTCCAAATCATTTATAACGATAAAACTTCTCTACGCGCTCCCCTCTATGAAAGAATAAACAGAATTTGTACTGAAGTGGCATTTCAATGGCCAGATATTATAAAAACCGACATTCCAAATATACCTCCATGGTCTTTAACACCTCCTACATTTAACACCGAATTAACAAAATATCACAAATCCGAAACCCACCCCTCTGTCATACGGAGTGCTTATTACCAGTTGTGCGAACGTTATCAAAAATCGACTTTTATTTTCACCGATGCTTCCAAGACTGAAGATGGAATAGGGGCAGCTTTTGTAACAACAATGATTAGGAAAAGCTATAAATTACCAAATTTCTGCAGCGTCTTCACCGGAGAATTGTATGCGCGTGAGGACCAACTCCAGCACCAAAGTTCATCTTACGTTATCTGCACAGATTCATTGAGTTCAATAGAAGCTCTAAGACAATTATACCCTCAAATCTCACTCGTGCAACAAATTAAACAACAAATGTCGAAGCTAATACCAAACTCAATAGTAATAACTTATGTGTGCTCTCATGTTGGTATTCAAGGCAATGAGTTAGCTGACAGGACAGCTAAAGAAGGAACCACTTCCCCAAACATGAAATCTATATATATACCAAGTGACCTTAAAAACAATCTAAAGGAAATCATATGGAGCATATGGCAAATAAAATGGAACAACACCAACGAAAAACTTAAATTAATTAAGCCGGTAGTAAAAGGATGTCTGATAGTACCAGCAAACCGACATATCCAACTAATCATCTCAAGACTCCGAATCTGTCACTGTAAAATTACCCATGAACACCTACTCAACAGAGAAAACCCACCAATCTGCGATACTTGCCAAATCCCACTAACAGTAAAACATATAATAACAGAATGTACAAAGTATAATGCAACCCGCCAATTACACCGTGTAAACAACAACCTATCGGTAGCCATTGGATATGAAGCAGAAGAAGTGCATCGGACGATATTTTTTTTAAGAGACACTAATTTATTTCATATGATCTAAGACGAAATTTGTATATTATCACTGTACCACATAGCTGCTAATAACCTTTGATGTCGAAGCGGCTATTTTTTAATAAAAAAAAAAAATACAATTCAATACAATAATGTATTAATACATTTGTATAAGGCACTGCTAAATCTATTAGTACCTACTCCTAATTTATTTCTTTTTTTATCATACTTTTAAAAATCATGCAACTAGACACATGATACAAGATCATAAATTAAAATGGGAGAAATTCTCTCATCGATCAAATTTACAGTCTTTAGTTCTTCAACTGTAAGCCCCAGAATTACAAAGGCACAAAAGGGTCCATGTAGTTCTATAACTCTATACTGAAGCTCACGCTTTTCTCAGGACCTGCCTCCTGCTTACTAAATAATAATAATAATAATATAATAAAATATTTCTCTTAAATGAACACAGTAATTAAATACAATCGATAAGCAATAATTCATAGTATGGACAATTCTATTCGTGAACAGAGGGAATCGGGAAATGCATCTAATATCTGGCGTTTATTTGCTATTACTGTTAAAATAATGATTTTCAAATATAGAGCGACTAAATTTAGACAACTATAAGAAAAATTAACCCCTAATATTGTTTAAAACATTTTAAAATAAATAATTTATTGATTATAATCATTTGTGCTCTTTAAGTCGGAATGTTACTGATCGTAAAAACAGTCCGTAGTCAAAAGTTGCTTGACCCTGATTCAAATGAACAATATACCGCCAGTGCAGTTCCCGGTTCAAGTAAACTTTTCTTTTTTAAATTTATGTCACTATTTTGCTAATGTAGAGATAATATTTTGCAAAAATTAAAATAGAAACGTATTATTACGTATTAATATTAATATTTTTATAAATTTAACAAAAATGGAAAAGAAAAAAATTCGAGCGGGGATTGAACTTCTGCTTGGGGGCATATCCTGTTCTTTGGAATACCAATCAGGCATATTTTACCGCTAAGCTGTGAAGGTAATTCTCTTTAGAATCAGTAATTTCCAAAATTACAGGGCAATAACTGTAATTAATAATGTTATTAATATTAATTGTATTTTGTAATTTGTTTTAAACATTAACAAAGGTTTGATTCGTTTGCAGTTGCCTAAATGTAATCACTCTAATAGAATAATACAGTTTGGAATCATTACTTTGACAGCAATAGCAAATAAACGTGTTTGCAAAAAAAAAAAGAAAACCTGTAAGAATTCGTAAAATGAAATTATTATATGCCAAAAGGCAAAAGGAAAAGAGGGAGACCAAAGCAAACGTGGGATGAGGTAATTGGGAAGATTCTAAAGAAGAAGGGGAAACCCTGGGAAGAGGCTAAAAGGCTAGCAAAAGATAGAGCCAAATGGAAAAAGTTTGTAAAGGACTAAGTGGCATAAAGTGCATCATTGTGTAAATATGTAAATAGTGTATAGGAAACTGTAAATTGAAAACTTTTGTAAATTGTAATGAGATGTAATGTATCCCTACACCCGAAGGGTATTATAAAGGGAATTGATTATATATATATATATATATATATATATATATATATATGCATACTAGGTAGTTAGTCACTTCCAAAGTAGATATATACCGAACGTTGTCACTTCATATATAACGAAGTCACTTCCATTTTCGGAAGTGACAACGTTCCCCTTGTTGTTTCACAGATTATGAAAGTACAGGTGACGTAATGCCTAAATACGAAAATTTGTGTGGAAGTGACTATGACCCCCTATATCGACAGATTTGTCTTTTAGTTCAGCTATAGATCGCTGGCGCTGGCGTCGCTTTGTTAACGTGAGACACGGCCAACACGAAGTCACTTCCGTTATGTAGAGTGTATCTTATTGCTTCCGTTTATCGGCAACACTGCTTTCGTACCTAATTTGTTTTCTTTTAAATTAAACATAGACTGGTAAGGAAACATCTTCAACAGCATCATCAACTAAAGCGCACATTACAACTGATTGTAATTTTTTACTCTAAAACTATTAGTCCCATGGTAAAAATTAAAGGGACAAATAATTTTCTAAATGAATTAGGCTTTCTCATGCGTATTTTTTAAATTAAAAATACCGCTGAATTAAAAAATGAACAGTGGTTGTAAGTTTCATCCCCTTCTAACAATACAGGTGGATAAAGAAAATATCCATAAAGAGCCTTCCTGTCAGTAGAACACGTCCACTTATTTGTATATTTCTATCTTTGTTCAAATTTGAGATAAAAATTAAAAACCAAATTTTTACTCCAATTTTGAAGTGGCGTAGCTCTTCAGGGAAGCATATTAGGATACTAGTTTATACGAAAAAGTAGCCTTAATTTTCGCCCAGGTATCACCTCCTACAT
This sequence comes from Hemicrepidius hirtus, assembly GCA_963082805.1. Lineage (NCBI taxonomy): Eukaryota > Metazoa > Arthropoda > Insecta > Coleoptera > Elateridae > Hemicrepidius > Hemicrepidius hirtus. The sequence goes on from OY720165.1 coordinate 10,975,216, forward strand.
TTTCTACACGTACTTAGGAAACACCCCGTACATAATCTAACTGTATGGTAACTAAATCTTCCTGTTAATCCATGAAGTAATTCCCTGCTTACAATTTATTGCATGTAAAAATCAGATAGGTACCTAATTTAAATAAAGTAATATAAGTTATATGCATAGAAATTGTTCAGCTGTAGCCTATTCTAGACAAGTTATTTTCAAAGTTATTTTAGCTAGTCAAATTTCAATGCCCAAGCCCATCCCGAAAGATAGGTTAACATTTGCTATGGGGTAGGTACTTAACAGAAGAAGGAAATAAAATTAGAACAAGAAAACTAATTCAGTCTTTCTTAAAATGTATTAATTTTGTTATTAAATTTCAGAATGTTTAAGTTAATTGGCGCTTAATACTGAAGCTTTTTGAAAACAGTTTGTTAATATTGTATATACAGTATGTTCCGAAAGTTAATGTATAAAATCGATAACAATATTAAAAATTAGTTTACCCAACATCGGTCGGACATGTTAAGAAGTTTAAATTCTATATTATTTTGATATGATTTTCTAATTTTTCTAATACCTGCGACGTCATCGACTTATTTTTTTTATTTTCCCATACCATCATGGTATATCGGAAGTAGGTACTCTCATGAAATTGTTCTAAATTGGGATTTCCGCGGAAATACATGTTTTGGACCTCCAGGGGGGGGGGCTGACCACAACGGCCACCTCATATTTTGGCCATTATGGTCATGGTCATAACGGCCACCTATAAGTTTTGGTGACAACGGCCACCTTGGTCACATCGGCCACCCAGGCTGGCGGTCACAACGGCCACCCTTGTTTATAATTAGTTACACCAAACAACGTTGGCCACAACGACGACTCGGCTTTGCTGGTCACAACGGCCACCTTGGTCACAATAGCCACCCGATTCTGTTGGACACACCGCCCACTTTGATCATAACGGCCACCCGATTCTGTTGGTCACCACGGCCACCTTGCTCACAATGGCCACCCCATTCTGTTGGTCACAACGGCCACCTTGGTCACATCGGCTGCTCGTAACTGCTATTTCCAATGAAACCTTCACGCAATAATGTATATTTGCACGAAATAAATACATTCCCTAAAGCAGAATGGGGTGACCGTTGTGACCAAGGAGGCCGTTGTGTTCAACAGAATCGTGTGACTGTTGTGACCAAGGTGGCCGTTCTGACCAGCAAAATCGGGTGTTCGTGGTGACCAAGATGGCCGTTGTGGCTAGTAGAATCGTGTGGCCGTTGTGACCAAGGTGGCCGTTGTGACCAGCGTTGTTTGGTGTTACAAATTATAAATAAGGGTGGCCGTTGTGACCACGAGCCTTGGTGGCCGATGTGACCAAGGTGGCCATTGTGACCGAGGTGGCCGTTGTGACCATGACCTTAACGGCCAAAATATGAGGTGCCCGTTGTGACCGGTGGCCGTTGTGACATAGACTCCTCCAGTTTTATTATTATTATATTAAATTCTATATTATTTTGACATGATTTTCTAATTTTTCTAACACCTGCGACGTCATAGACTTATTTTTTTTTATTTTCCCATACCATCATGGTATATCGGAAGTATTCTCATGAAAATGTTCTAAATTGGGATTTTCGCGGAAATACATGTTTTGGACCTCCAGGAGGGGGCTGACCACAACGGCCACCACATATTTTGGCCATTATGGTCATGGTCATAACGGCCACCTATAAGTTTTGGTCACAAACGGCCACCCTGGTCACATCGGCCACCCAGGCTGGCGGTCACAACGGCCACCCTTGTTTATAATTAGTTACACCAAACAACGGTGGTCACAACGGCCACCTTGGTCACAATAGAAACCCGATTCTGTTGGACACAACGCCCACCTTGGTCATAACGGCCACCCGATTCTGTTGCTCACCATGGCCACCTTGCTCACAACGGCCACCACATTCTGCGGGTCACAACGGCCACCTTTGTGGCTAGTAGAATCGGGTGGCCGTTGTGACCAGCGTTGTTTGGTGTTACAAATTATAAATAAGGGTGGCCGTTATGACCACGAGTCTTGGTGGCCGATGTTACCAAGGTGGCCATTGTGGCATAGACTCCTCCAGGAATCCAAAAAAGTGGTTTAGAAAAAATGTCTGTCTGTGGGTGGCTGGGTGTGTATGTGACGCCTCAAAAACGAGTGAACCGATTTTGATGAAATTTGAAATGAATAGGTATAAGTATCGAAAATTCATCGACAAAATAAGCATTTAGAAAAAATCCGAAACCGGAAGCGGAAGTAGGTGGTTCCATTTGAAATTTCAAAGTGGGGGTTGCTGGAGTGGAGGGGGTGAATTATAAAATTACTTCAATGGCGGTTTTAAACTTCCCTCTCGATATCGAAGTTGACCATGAAAGTTTTGAAATGAAAGCCCTGTATACAGGGCTTTCATTTCGTAACTAGCCACCTTTAATAGCTCTGAAAGTTTTGAAATTTCCAGTTTGAATAAAAACACGTCAACTTTGATATCGAGGGGGAAGTTTAAAACCGCCATTGAAGTAAATTTTTAATTCACCCCCTCCACTCCAGCAACCCCCACTTTGAAATTTCAAAGGGAACCACCTACTTTGTGATATATCATTTTACAGGTAATAAAATTCTCTATCTAACCATACTATTTTTTATTGCACCCCATCACCCCTCCCCACCCCCCTTTTCTGAAATGTTTGACATTTCCGGTTTGAAAAAAAACACGTCAATATTTACATGGAATGAGAAGTTTAAAACCACCATTGAAGTAATTTTATAATTCCCCCCCTTCACTCCAGCAACTACCCCTTTTTTTCAAATTGGAAATGGCAATGATTACAGAAAGCGGGGGTTGTTGAGCTTGAGGGGTGGAATATAAAATAATGTGGTTTATAGATAGAGAATTTTTTTACCTGTAAAATGATATATCACAAGGTAGGGGGATATTTGAAATAGCAAAAGGGGGGGTTGCTGGAGTGAAGGGGGAATTATAAAATTACTTCAATAGCGGTTTTAAACTTCCCATTTGATATAAAAATTGACGTGTTGTTTTTCAAACCGGAAATGTCAAAATTTCAGAAAAGGATGAGTGGGAGGGGGGGGTGCAATAAAAATAGTATGGTTAGATAGCGAATTTTATTACCTGTAAAATGATATATCACAAAGTAGGTGGTTCCATTTGAAATTTTAAAGTGGGGGTTGCTGGAGTGGAGGGGGTGAATTATAAAATTATTTCAATGACGGTTTTAACTTCCCCCTCGATATCAAAGTTGACGTGTTGTTATTCAAACTGGAAATTTCAAAACTTCCAGAGTTCTTAACCCTCGGATGGACAAGCGTTGCATATTTTTGTTACACAACTACTACTTTTTTTTTACTAAATAGAGCCTACTACCTAACAAGAGGTATATTTCTGAAGAAAGTAGATGCGCCGATATCAAATACGTATAGTGACTTCCGATTACGAGGCAACGTCGCTGGAAGCAATAGCGCCATATGTGTGTCTATATATGCACGCTGCAAAGGGTATGCGCATGGAAGTGACTGTGTATTTTGTATATATGCAAAATATATACGAAAAAAAAAATTATAAATTGCTTCCCCTCTTTTGATGGACGGATTGCGGAAGTTCCCCTCAATAATAAACAATAAATATCTATCATCTAGAGTAAGTGGAAGACCCGGAAGTCAGGTCGCCACCTCTACATAACGGAAGTGACAACTTAACAGCTATCAATATATATATATATATATATATATATATATATATATATATATATATATATATATATATATATATTGTTGTAATACCTGTACACCCCTGTTGCTGCGTTAATAAAATGTTGATAAACCCAAGCTGCTCTTTGCGGTGCTAATAAAAAAAAATAAAACAAAGAACAAAAAGAACTCTTATCTCGGGGCTTTCGATACCTTGTCCTGCTCTGACAAGTATCTTCTGTGGGTCCACTATTTAGCATACACAAAAAAAAAACTTTCATACAACAAACAACAAAAAAAAAAGAAATGACAAAATTTTTAAGCAACACAACAAAATTGAAATTTATTTACACAAGAAATGAACACAAATTAAATTAAAGTAATCAATAAACATCCTATCATCCCTAGGCTCAAAATTAAATTTAAATACTAAAAGAAAACTTATCTTATAATTGGTTCGGACTCTTATGTATGCCGTATTCAAATTTCCCGCGCTTCTTTCAATTTTCCGATATTCAACGAACAAATCCAATCTCGTACGAACAAATCCAATCTCGTATTCAATAATATTGATCACCAACAAGAACACTGCAAAATGGCTGATTCTCCAGTTGCAAACACAACATAAAATTCGATAAACTCCAAATTTGTAATCTTTTGGATTCGCGGAAACGACACGCTCTTTCAAGGAATATTAACAGAGTGATCTTCTTTTTGTTTTGAGGCCTTATTTATAACCTCTGTCAACAAGTTTGTTTTTCTCCATGGTAACAGAAAAAATTTTAAGGTAAACATCTGAACATCAATTGTTTTATAATTTTATAAATTTTAAATGCCTTTCTGGCCTCTATTCTGCAAGATTTCTCAAAACTATGCACATTTTTAGATTCCTCATAATTTTCCCTATTAAATAATATCCTATTTGCTATGTTTTTAATACCATCTGCAAAACCCTTCAAATTTGTTAATTTTCCTTATTAAGGAAAACTTTTTCACTCAACTCATATCAATTTTCAGATTCCTCACCATTTTCTACACATTTTAAGTTCTTGTTTTTCACCAATAATCTTCACCAAAGTCCAAAATTAATATTTTACAAATTTTGGTAAACATAACCTCAACTTTACAGATTTTAGAATTGATTTTTGAAGAAAATCTTTTTCCATATAAAAGAAACATGAAGATAAACCGTTTCCAACTAAAGAGATAGCTACAACCCACATCACCAATACTGGGACAACCTATTGAACAAACCACTGTTTATCCGAGTATGATAAAATGCTTCGATATCAAAATTATCTAAATAAAAAAAACTTAAAATAAAAACATAGCCTTTCACAAATAGCTAAATTCATTCAGACAAAGAATTATCTTAAATACTAAACCAATTTTTACATAATCTTACATAACATTAATAAACATTTACTTTTAGTCGACCAAATGAAAGCATATCGGAACCAAATATGGCCCAAATTTTGAAAGATAGAAACGAACCACAGCTGATACCAAGACAATGCACTCAAAGAACCAAATATCCTGAGATAAGAGCCTTCAGAAACCGAAATAAAAATTATGAACAACCGAATTATAAAAAGAAATTTAAAATAATATTTGACAAATTTATTAAACGTAAGCTTAAGGTAGCTATCAACCTTTATTTAATTTAGACTAAGTAATCGTACAAGTCCCGAGTCAATATCACAACATTTGTTGGGCGCCAATAAATGTTGTAATACCTGTACACCCCTGTTGCTGCGTTAATAAAATGTTGATAAACCCAAGCTGCTCTTTGCGGTGCTAATAAAAAAAAATAAAACAAAGAACAAAAAGAACTCTTATCTCGGGGCTTTCGATACCTTGTCCTGCTCTGACAAGTATCTTCTGTGGGTCCACTATTTAGCATACACAAAAAAAAAACTTTCATACAACAAACAACAAAAAAAAAAGAAATGACAAAATTTTTAAGCAACACAACAAAATTGAAATTTATTTACACAAGAAATGAACACAAATTAAATTAAAGTAATCAATAAACATCCTATCATCCCTAGGCTCAAAATTAAATTTAAATACTAAAAGAAAACTTATCTTATAATTGGTTCGGACTCTTATGTATGCCGTATTCAAATTTCCCGCGCTTCTTTCAATTTTCCGATATTCAACGAACAAATCCAATCTCGTACGAACAAATCCAATCTCGTATTCAATAATATTGATCACCAACAAGAACACTGCAAAATGGCTGATTCTCCAGTTGCAAACACAACATAAAATTCGATAAACTCCAAATTTGCAATCTTTTGGATTCGCGGAAACGACACGCTCTTTCAAGGAATATTAACAGAGTGATCTTCTTTTTGTTTTGAGGCCTTATTTATAACCTCTGTCAACAAGTTTGTTTTTCTCCATGGTAACAGAAAAAATTTTAAGGTAAACATCTGAACATCAATTGTTTTATAATTTTATAAATTTTAAATGCCTTTCTGGCCTCTATTCTGCAAGATTTCTCAAAACTATGCACATTTTTAGATTCCTCATAATTTTCCCTATTAAATAATATCCTATTTGCTATGTTTTTAATACCATCTGCAAAACCTTTCAAATTTGTTAATTTTCCTTATTAAGGAAAACTTTTTCACTCAACTCATATCAATTTTCAGATTCCTCACCATTTTCTACACATTTTAAGTTCTTGTTTTTCACCAATAATCTTCACCAAAGTCCAAAATTAATATTTTACAAATTTTGGTAAACATAACCTCAACTTTACAGATTTTAGAATTGATTTTTGAAGAAAATCTTTTTCCATATAAAAGAAACATGAAGATAAACCGTTTCCAACTAAAGAGATAGCTACAACCCACATCACCAATACTGGGACAACCTATTGAACAAACCACTGTTTATCCGAGTATGATAAAATGCTTCGATATCAAAATTATCTAAATAAAAAAAACTTAAAATAAAAACATAGCCTTTCACAAATAGCTAAATTCATTCAGACAAAGAATTATCTTAAATACTAAACCAATTTTTACATAATCTTACATAACATTAATAAACATTTACTTTTAGTCGACCAAATGAAAGCATATCGGAACCAAATATGGCCCAAATTTTGAAAGATAGAAACGAACCACAGCTGATACCAAGACAATGCACTCAAAGAACCAAATATCCTGAGATAAGAGCCTTCAGAAACCGAAATAAAAATTATGAACAACCGAATTATAAAAAGAAATTTAAAATAATATTTGACAAATTTATTAAACGTAAGCTTAAGGTAGCTATCAACCTTTATTTAATTTAGACTAAGTAATCGTACAAGTCCCGAGTCAATATCACAACAATATATATATGCCATTTAAAACAAAATAATAATTGAAGATGTTTGTTGTTGATGTCTAAACAGTTTGAATTTCTAACATAGCCTCATTTGGATCCACAACATTTATTGCATTTTCTTTATTACTGGCAATGGTACCCTTAATTTGAATGTCTCGATCAATTAATATGTTTATAGTGTTTTGAATTTGTATGTAACATTCAAGATAATTTTTATTCTCAAGGTGTATACTGGGTGACACAGGACACTGGGATACTCCTTTTTATCGGATATTAACATAATGAATTTTTGTATGTGCGCCGTTGTTTTCACGGCTTTCTTCCATTTACCAATAAAAATTGAACAAAGTTAATGATTGAACATTATTTTTCAAATAAAATATTGGATATTAATATTCAAATCTGCAAAATTTTTCCATGATGGTATGCAGAATAACTAGCCGAGTCGAAATATGCAAAAATATATCAAGTGTTTCATTTAAAATAAGAAAGTTGTGGTGATTTCCGACGAAACCGGAAGTAAAAGATTGTTAACAAATAGTTGAAAATATGAGTTCCTCCGTGTGAGAAACACATAATTACCAAAATTCATTCAAAAAATTTAAAAGATAGCAGGCGTATTCAGATGTCCTGCGTCCTGCGTTACCCTGTTCAGTGGCGGCTATTCAGGTGAAGTAGGTGAAGTGCCCCTTCACCTAATAATATTACTTTTAAACTATACGTTTTATAAATTTTCAATGGGCCTGAAAGGCTTCCAAACGCTATTATAATTCTTTTTATTATAAGTATTTTATTATTTATTGGATACTAGATATTTTGTGCATTGTGCGCATTGCATTGTCTACTTAGCGAATCAAGTCAAGTGAAGGGCCAACTTCGCTTATGTTACCACTTGCTATGATGTTTTCCTACTAAAAGCGTAGTTCTTGTACTAAGAATCTTAGCAAGCAATGAATTAAACAAGAGTCTTTAAAGGACAACGTATATATTTAATTTACATAAAATATAGAATTTTAATATTATTACAATGACAGAAAATTAGCCTTAATTTAATAGATTAACTTACTTCGACACATAGCTTTACCTTTACAAGTTGATAGTTCGGACCTCAGAACGGAACTCCTGTTTATTAAACACAAAAGTCTTTTATACCTTTTTTTACTAAGATTTAACTAGTTCGAAAATTGCTATTTAATTACTCACTGATAGTGTTCAAAACAACTATTACTTTAGCTCTGCATATTACATAACCTTCCCCTTTTTAAAAATTTAGTACATACTAAAACTAACATTTTTAACTTAAACTGATAAAAAAAAATTATCTACAATAGCCTGATATCGTACTCTAGGAATGTGTAAAGTTCTTTGGTTACCATTGCTTATTCCTGCTGTACCAATACCATCATAGGGTGTTGTTTCCCAATCAGAAGATTTTCTGCTACTCTTGCTTGATACTGATCTTCTGGAGGAGCTCCTTGCTATGAGGTAGCCCTCGGCATCCAACCAATAATACTTCGGGGGTCGGTTGAACTGCCCATGAATGATTCGAATACGCTGATCGACCATCTGGATACCAACAGTCTCCTTCTCGGGTCTCTTCCTTTTTACTGCCCAGCTTGGAGGATCCTGTCGTGGTCTGACTGTACTTGGCTTGTGACGTTGTGGCGGTCCGCAGAGTTTACACATTCCTTATGAGTACCTGGATTCCTTAAACAGTTTTAAATATACTTAATTACTTAGTCCTAAGTGACATGATAATAGAATAGGTTGAAGCTATGTGTTTATTCTTACTACTTCCGTTAAAACACAGGCGAGTAGACATTTGGTGTGGAGGCTACATGTTCTACTGATACCGGTTTTTCCGGTAATTCTAACATGGGTAACATTTCATGAGGCTCCTTCACCTTGTGTACAACTCGTACCGTGACAGGTTGTGGTTGTGACTTAAACCATGCTTGAATGGTTTTTCTTTTATACACTAAAACAAAACAAATGACTATGAAGATGATAGGTCCTGAAGACCAAATGATGGTTTGGCGAGCAATGAAACGGTTGTGTTGATTATTACGAAATGAATTTAGGTTCTTTTCCCATTCTTGAACCGATATTCCGGCCTGGATGACAGACGTGTCCACTGATTCTAAAACTCAGGCTATTTCTAGTTCATTTCCCAATTTAGACTGCTGTAGCTGTGATTGATTTACTGATTCAATGATATTAGTCAACATTGGCGGGATGATAATTTCGAATTTTGAGGTTTCTAAAACTGTTCTAACAACTGAATGTGGTAGTAAGGTATAATCTGGACCATGAACGTAACAAGCCTGTGGTATCCGTATTATACCTGTCTCTGTTATAACCTTACTTGACACATTCATTTTAGATTTTTCAAGTGGTTCTACCGGACAGTTTAGAGTTAATTTGTCGTTCTTGACACTGTAAACCCAAACATTACTGTCCTTCCTTCTGTATAACACTGAAGGTGCAGAAGTTGATATTACTTTTGAACAGAGTTCCTTAATATCAACTTCGTTACCCATGAACAGTGCATACAGACACGACGTACGTTTACCCTTATATATTGGTGAAGTCGACGGGCATATTCTGACAGCACCCTTGGTACATTGTAATGCATCTGCTGATGGTAGTTCTATGTATGATTGATGGTCTTATGAAACTGCTAGGTACGGGTACTCTGGCGTGATATGTATGAATAGCTTGTTGTTAACTGGAGATGGTAGTGGTAAGGCCCGGTACATGGTGAAGAATCTGCCAGGAGCCTTTAACGGAATCTCTGTAAATAATCTAATATAGTAGCCTGTGACAGCCGCATGCACGACTGCCACATCATAGTACACGTACAATTCTGATTTCACTACTTCTGTAAGCAATGTTAAATCGGTTGGTAATTTATGCTGTATTTCTAATAGAGTTTTTAACAATTTACTAGGTGGTATGAAAAGTGGACTAAGTTTACCTTCTGCTGTACTTTCTAGAGCAGTTTGTAATTCATTAATAGTAACCTTTAAATTACTATATTCTATTCTAAAAGCTGAGTTTAACCTAAATAATCCTGCTAACTTAAAATCTACTAGTAGCTGCCCTTCCTGAATGGCGTTGGTCAATAACTTTAAAGCTGATTTTAGTTTAATGATATTTTGCCTATCTTTCTCAATTTCCTTGCTATTTGCTTTTATAAATGTCATCTGATTTTCAAAAAGGTGTGCAATGTCACCTGGAGCTTGCTCTAAATCTGAAATTCTTTTATTAATAATTTCTAAATCTCTACTATCTAATGTACCAAACAAAAATTTTAAAGCATTCCCTCCCACATCGAGTAACCCACGTTTTGCTCGTTCCTGAACGGGTGCAAGGGAATTAAATAAGTCTGCTAAATCCCCTTTGATAAGATTTAAATTGTTAGCTAACATAGTATATTCTTCTTCTATAGTTTCTACAATAATGTCCTTAGTTGTATCATTAAATTTATTCTCGAAAACCTTAGCTAATGCTAGTAAATCAAAAAAGGTTTGAATAAACGTACCATACGCTTCTTGGTGGCTACTGGTATCTATATCGGTGACGATAATCCAACGATCTCCCGATAAAATGAAATCGTCTTGCCTGATGAATACTAGTCCTTTGTCCAGTGGTCGTTCGTCTTCCATTGCTGCAATCAGTCCCACCAGAAGCGCCAATAGATTTACTGTAACAAACAGAAACAACAGTTATTAGCGGGTACTTACAGTTGTTATTTCTTTTTCTTTAAAATCCACGGCTGGTCTGCTGCTGTCCCCTTGGATCGGGTGTGGTACGTATTTACCCTCGTGGATGATTGTGCTACTGGAACTGGGGTGGTAGTCTGATCTCTTGGAGTGGCCTGTTCTACGTGTTCTGTTGCTACTGGGCTAGGCGGATGATCTTCCGGGGCTCCCTGCACCTGCGTGTTATCGGGTTCCGGTTCTGGAGGAGCCTGCTGCACTTCTTCTGGTATCGGTGTCGTTGAATGTTCCTCCTGGACATCCTGTATCTGGTCGCCGCCGGCCGCAAATTCAGCTTGACACTGCCATAGTATATCCATGTCGGCGTTAATACCTTGCTCTTGTGGTTTCGGGTTCTGGGCCGTCTTAGGATCTTCTGGAGGTCGCTCTTCCGTTTCTTCTGGGGTGTTGCATAGTTTTAACCTGTTGGCATGTACAATCATGTTTCGTTTGCCCCTAATTTCCTGAATTTGGAAGTTAACAGGACCAGGTTGGTTAATTACCCTAAATGGTCCAGACCATGGTTTACCTAATTTCTTTGTTCCAACCTGTGTTACTTCCTCATGTAAGTAAACACGGTCACCTACTTGAAAGCTCACTGGAGCTGTCTTTTTATTATACCAATTCTCACCCTTTTCGGCTGCTGCTTCCAGCTCCCTGGTAACTACCTGGTACACATTATGTAGTCTGGTGACAAGTTCTGATGCATAATTCTCGCTGACGTCATATCTGGGTCTCTGTGGGCTCATAATGTCGTCGAACGGCATCACAAAATCTCTTCCATGCAGTAGAAAGTAGGGGGTTTCCCCTGTAGCACTGTGAACACTGCTTCTTAATGCTAACAATACATACGAAATGTAGGTGTCCCAGTTGCGCTGGTCCTTGCTGACATAGTGGGAGAGGCAATCCTTCAGTGTCCTGGGAAATCTTTCAATCCTTCCATTCCCCATCGGATGCCATGCTGTTGTTTGAATTTTCCGGATGCCTAACAGTCTGCAGGTTTCTTTAAATACTTCGGACAGGAAGTTGGATCCTTGATCTGTGAGTAGTTCCATTGGCGCCCCATGTCTGCTTACAACGTTAGTTACAAAGGCCTGTGCGATCGTGTGGGCTTTTTGATCCGGGAGAGCTATTGCTTCTGGATATCTAGTGAAAGCATCCTGGAAGGTTAGAATATATTTATTACCTGTGTCTGTTACTGGTAGTGGACCAACAATATCCATGGAGGTACGTTGAAATGGGGCTGTTAGTTCTTGGAATCTTTGTAGGGGAGCTACCTTGTGGTTTGGGGTTGTTTTCCGCTCGTTGCAGGATGCGCGTGCTTTGCAATACTCACTGATGTCTTTGGTCATACCTTTCCAATAAAACACTTTTTTGATTCTTGCCAGGGTCTTCTCACTTCCTTGATGACCCGCCATTGGTGAGTCGTGGTAGGTTCTTAAAATCCTTCTAACCATTTTCTGGGGGGTTGCTATAGTATCCTGAAGCTCACCTGGGTTCCTGATCTTGTAAAGGACATTATCCACGTCCAGACTGTATTCACTGTCCTGTCCCTTCTGGATAGCTTGGAATACCTTCTCCAGTAGTGGATCCTTCCGTTGTTCTTCAGCGATGCGTTCCCTATCCCATATTGGCTCGAATTGTTCTTCCACGTGGTTAATCATTATCCTAGAAAGGGCATCAGCATGTAAATGTTGCTTACCAGGCTTATACTCGATTTCAAAATCGTATTCCCCTAAAATAAGTGCCCACCGGGCTAATCGGGAACTGGGGTCCTTTATATTCATCAGCCATCGTAATGGTCTATGATCTGTCTGGATGATAAATCTCTTACCATACAAGTAACACCTAAAAAATTTTACAGCCCATATTACCCCAAGACACTCCTGTTCGATGACGCTGTAGCCCTTTTCTGCTTTGTTCAGCTGCCTGCTAGCAAACCCTATGGGTCTCTCAAAGCCTTGAAACTTCTGACTAAGTACAGCGCCGATTGCTTCACCGGATGCGTCCGTAGCTAAGATGTAGGGCTGGTCGAAATCTGGATAGGCGATTACTGGTGCTTCGCATAAGGCATTCCTAAGATCTGTAAATGCTGCTTGCTCACCTGAGGTCCACTTGAATTCTACGTCCTTCCGTGTGAGTTTTGTTAAGGGCAGCGCTTGATGCGCAAACTTATCTATGAACCGCCTATAAAACCCTACTAGTCCAAGGAACGCTCTGACTTCCTTAATTGTTGTAGGTGTTGGATACCGCTGGATTGCTGCTATTTTGTCGGGATCCGGTTGAACGCCGTCACCTGTGATTACGTGTCCTAAATATTTCGTTTTGCGCTGTAAAAAATTGCATTTGCTTGGTTTTAATTTCAAATTAGCACTTCGTAGCCTGTTAAAAACTTCTCGTAATCTGCGAAGGTGCTCTCCTACGTCATCGACGCTAAAAACGATTACATCGTCTAGGTAGACAAATAATTTCTCACCTGTAAGACCAGAAAGTATGACGTACATTAGGCGCTGCCATGTTGAGGGGGCGTTCGCCAAACCGAAAGGCATACGATTCCACTCGTAGTGTCCTGCTGGTGTACTAAAACCTGTCTTCTCTCGATCTTCCTCAGCAACACTCACCTGGTGGTATCCACTGGCCATATCCAAGGTACTAAACAGCTTTGCGTTTCCTAGCTGTTCCAGCGTATCCTGGAGTCGTGGTAATGGAAAATAGTCCCGCTTTGTGATTAAGTTCAGCCCTCGATAGTCGATGCACATCCTCATCTGTTGCTTGGCTCCTGGTGACTTTTTGCTTACCAAAACAACCGGGGCACTCCATGGTGACTGTGATTCGCTGATGATGCCCTCCTGGAGCAGTTCCTTAACCTGTTCCTCGAGTATCCCACGTTGTGCGTATGGAACCCTATATGGTGCCTTTGCGATGGGCGGGACCTCCTCAGTTATTATTCCGTGTTGTACCACATCGGTGCAACCTAACTTTGTTCCTGCTAACATAATAGTATATTAAGTATTAAGAACGGTAAGGACATTTTACCGATCGAAGACAATAGTTTGGAGGAGGAGCGCAGCGACGACTCCAATTATTGTCTGAGATCGGTAGTCCTTAACGTTCGTGATGCTTATGACGTTTTTTGCGCTACTGAACTCGATAAAAAGAATTGTTAATAAATTAATAATTAATACAGATTCAAATGCGATAATTGTCAGTCCCCACATCACGTTGCCGTATTGTCGATTGATATATTGCGTTTCTATAGCAATCTGTAAACAGTTACCGCCATTGCAGTTTTTTGTGAAAATTATTTGGAGTTCCGTGCTAAAAATTAATGAAAATGATTCCGAAAACGAAATAGAAGAAGCTTGGAATCTGGGGTATTCGGTTCTTATTCCTGATAAGTCCAGAGAGACGCTACGAAGGTACCTACAATCATTTTAAAAATTGGTGTACCAAGAAAAGTACAAATATTGATGAAAAATCTTTGCTGGCGTACTTAGTTACAAGAAATGAGAAATTAAAAGCTCCAGGATTTGTTTTAACTAACATTGGAAATTGCATTCATTTTATTTAACTAAACTGACATTTGTGACTGACATTAATTTTTCAAATTACATGGCACATTCGTTTTGAGTAAATTTACTTACCGTTCTAGAACCCCAAAGTATTTTACCGACGACTTTATCCTTAGCAACTAGTAAACATAACTTACTGTCTTGGAAACAGCCGAGGTAAACAATGAAATAGAGCACAGTAGCGCAAAAAAATATCTTTTTTGTACACGCTCTCCAAAGTGGTTACTTTGGAAACTGTTTGTAATCCGCAAAATGCCACTTTAGGGGACTAGTCCCTTAAAGGTAACTTAGCAACACTTTAGAGCACTGAATTTGTTTACTAAAAACATTGTACAACACAAAACAGCTATTGCTGCAAAAAAATACAAAAAATATATAAATTAACACAAAATAATCTACTTTGAAACATGAAAATGGAAATTACAGTTTTTGGCATATTTAAAAATGTCACCAGAATGCAGATAAGTCAATATAACATCTTCATTCACGACCGTCACACGATCTTTCTGCTTCCAATCATTAAATATTTCGTACTCCTTCTCGTATTGCTGCCTAGACTTGAGTGGCAGCAAATCTAGTACAATATTTCTGGCATTTTCGGTAATTTCGACCGGAACATCAACCATTGTTTTTAGAATTTATTAGATTTATTATTTTTTCACTTAAAAAACAACTTGTTAAACAAGCTGGTTACCATGGTTGTCACGATCACAGGCTACCGAATACTAGATTTTCTATAAATGTCACAAGCTATTAGCAGATGTAGAATTATTCTAGATACTAATTTCCAATTTGGAGAGCTTATACAAAAAAATATTGTATGAAACACGTACGCAAAACGTTTTAGCGGACTCATCTGATATTACGGACTCGGCTTCGCCTCGTCCGTAAACATCTGGATTCGTCCGCTAAAACTGTGTTTTGCGTACTTGTAACATAAATAACTATTATACTCGCCCAGTAATTCCTTTAACGCTTTCTCGTCTGCTTCACTTAGGTGGCTGTAGTCCACGTACTCATCCAAGTTTAATGGTTTGTCCTCTATGTATGCAATGCTCGGTCTATTGGCCTCAACGTTGGTCGTCTGGTTCACAACAGTACACGGGACCAGTTCGCCAGTTACTTGCTTCGCAGGTACCTTCAGTACTGTCTGCGAAACGTTCATTAACCGAACCGGGGTTTGTAACCTGTTGCCGTTCACGACAATTCTAGCTGCCACTACCCCTTGAGTTTGCACCTCTACTGGTTCCATGAGTGCATCTCCTTCCTGGGCTTCACCGCTGCATTCTCCGTTGCATACTACCTCGCTTCTGGGTGGAATTTCTAGGTCCTCCATAGTCCGTACGACTCTTACTTGGGGAGTATCCACCACAGGGTTGTCATCTTGCTCTCGCACTAAATTAATTACCTTATTACCTGGGGTTACCATCTTTAACTCTTCCAAGCCAATAGTAACCTTTCTCTTTTTGTAATCAATTGTTGCCTGGTGGCTGCTTAAAAAATCTTCCCCAAGAAGGCCTTCCGTCTTCAAGGGTAAATTGTTCTCGCAGACCACGAACTCGTGCTCTAACTCACTACTGCCAACCTGTATATTTACTCTGGCCTTTCCTGCCACGGGTAAATAATGACCATTAATGTCAGTTATTGCACGAGCTCCTAAATTACCTAACTTACGCCCATCTACTACGCTTTTCTTCAGCACACTCACCCCAGCACCAGTATCCACAAGTAGTTCGCACCTTCGGTTCCCAATGCCGACACCGACTGCGCTTCCTCCTTCGTTCTTGTGGATTGTTGCTACTGGCTGGGTTAGTGTTGCTGCGGCGTTGCCACGACAGCCTGGGCGTTGGTTGCGGGCGCTGTGGAGTTTAAATTACTGGATGGTTCTCTGCACGCACTTATCTTATGCCCCTGTTTCTCACATCTCTTGCAGAACGTTGGCCTGACAGCTGCAGCGGACCTCCTTGCAGGGCAATACCTGGAAATATGACCGAGTTCCTCGCAATTAAAACACATGACCTCAGCCCTATTGAATTTATCTCTGTCCCTCGGCTTCCTCTCCTTACTGGTAGGTCTTCGTGTTGACGCCCCTTGGTTACTGTAAGATACTGCGGTGTTTACCTGACAAACTCGGTCGCTGCTCCGGCTTCTTCCTGATGATTGGAGTTGAAGTTCCACCGTTTTTGCTAATTTTGCGGCCCCCACTGCCTCCGCAAAATCTTTTGGAGATTTATGTAGCACTGGTCGTCGTATTTCTAACAGGAGTCCATCTAAAAATTGTGTTAAAAGTCTCTCACCATGTATCTCCTCCCGTAACTTGCGCTCTTCCTCACTGGTGCAAATTTTTACAAGTTTGGTTCCGGCCCTGGTTAATCTATCTACATAATTTGCCACGCTTTCTCCAGTTTGCTGTATACACTGACTAAATTGAACATTATTCCATCCTGCAACGTCGGTCGCCTTGTACCTGCCAAGTAAAGCCTTACGCAATATATCCCATGAATTTGTCTCCCTTAGGTCCTTGTTCATCAACACAAACTCCTGAGCTTCTCCTTTTAAAGATATCCTCACCGCGGATGCTGTGTCCTCTGGTGTCCATTTTCCTATTCTGCTGATTTCATCTACACAGAACAGAAAAGTTTCCACTTTCATCCCTGAGGTGCTTCCTGAAAAAGTCTCTAATTTGTTTATTAACCCTGTCATCGTGCTATTAGTATTAGCGGTAACCACAGAAGAATTTGTCATTCTAGTTTCTAGTTGTCCTTACACTCACTCTTGGAATTTCACGCTATTCCTGTACACCTAATAAGGAAATCCCACCGCTGCCACCAAATTATGTTACCACTTGCTATGATATTTTCCTACTAAAAGCGTAGTTCTTGTACTAAGAATCTTAGCAAGCAATGAATTAAACAAGAGTCTTTAAAGGACAACGTATATATTTAATTTACATAAAATATAGAATTTTAATATTATTACAATGACAGAAAATTAGCCTTAATTTAATAGATTAACTTACTTCGACACATAGCTTTACCTTTACAAGTTGATAGTTGGGACCTCAGAACGGAACTCCTGTTTATTAAACACAAAAGTCTTTTATACTGTTTTTTACTAAGATTTAACTAGTTCGAAAATTGCTATTTAATTACTCACTGATAGTGTTCAAAACAACTATTACTTTAGCTCTGCATATTACACTTATACAGAAGCAACTGCACCTTACCATGCGTTGCTATGGCAACCGTGACGTCAGTATGCTTAGATGTTTGGTTTACGCAGTGGTCAAGTGAAGAGCCGCACATGTGCTTTGCTTAGTCTTTCACTTCCACTTCCTCTCTAGGTTTGAGTTAGTTTCGGTGAATAGCTTTTGTTCGTTACGAGTTGTATTCAAGTTATAAATGCTGTTAATGACATTGTATGTAATTTATTGGAAATTACATTTTATCTATGAAAGGAAGATGATAAAAACGACGTTTTAAAATGTGGACGACCTACGAATTTTCTTTCAAATTAGGAAAGAAATTAAAAAATCTGGAAAATCCTATGACATTTAATTTAAAAGTTCATGGTTTAGCGATTTTACAGGGTTGTGCAGCAGTATAACTTTAAACAATAGTTATTTGTATACCAAGGACGCGAAATGTGTCTTTATCGTACCGAGAGAAAATTGTCGCCGAGGACGCTTGCGGCCGAGGAAAGACAATCTCGAGGGCGCTAAAGAATTTCGCGGACAAGGTAGTATACACAATATTTTTTGTGCAACCGTAAAAAATGTGTAATTGTAAATGTTATTGCATTTAGAAAACCTACAGCTTAATTCATTGTAAATAGAAAAACGGCTTTCAGTTAGCGCGTTACTATGGATATGGAGTGAATGAAACAATTAGTTTTGTATAAATTACAATGATTTTTACTTTAGCGGCCGCTACCATTAGCAGCGGCCGCGAAATTAGATTTCGCGTCCTGCATAGCGGACGCGAAACGCCCACTTCGCGTACGGTTGCACAAAATAGTTATTTGTATACCAAGGACGCGAAATGTGTCTTTATCGTACCGAGAGAAAATTGTCGCCGAGGACGCTTGCGGCCGAGGAAAGACAATCTCGAGGGCGCTAAAGAATTTCGCGGACAAGGTATACACAATATTTTTTGTGCAACCGTAAAAAATGTGTAATTGTAAATGTTATTGCTTTTAGAAAACCTACAGCTTAATTCATTGTAAATAGAAAAACGGCTTTCAGTTAGCGCGTTACTATGGATATGGAGTAAATAAAACAATTAGTTTTGTATAAATTACAATGATTTTTACTTTAGCGGCCGCTACCCATAGCAGCGGCCGCGAAATTAGATTTCGCGTCCTGAACAGCGGACGCGAAACGCCCACTTCGCGTACGGTTGCACAAAAATTATTTTCTTGGCCGTTTATAAAAAAATTAATGTCATTTTAATTAGTAGTAGTTATATAAATAATTTTTGTTTTAATTAATCTTTTCATTTAACAAATTTCCCCTCGCTTATTGATGTGTGTATACCTAATATACAGGGTGGAATGCGAAATTGGAAACACCTTTTTTCTCGGAAGTTATTATAGATACCGAAAAATTGTTTAAATAACGTTTTTAGTACTTTGAAGAAGCTAATTAAATCTGTATAAATTTGGTAAAAAAAAAGTTTAATTTTCGTAGATATTGCCATATTTGTACTTTTTTTAAATGGAACACCCTGTATATTATTACACTAATTAAGAGAGAATAATTTTTGCTTTAAAAAAGTTTAAGGGTTCTTACCTTCGAAACTTGATAGTTTTTGAGATATTAATGAAAATATTTAAATGTTTGTTCTCAAAATAAAGTGTGCATTGAAACAAAATTACTACCTATTAAAAACAATGTACAAAATAAACAATTATTTTATTATCATAGTAGCTCATAGATAAATACAAAATAAATGTTATCGAACTACAAAAAATATTCAAAATTTTTCGGGTTAATATTGAAATATACGAAGCCGTAGAAGGGTCACTATTTAATTTTATTACCAATCTCGACTTTTAAAGTCGAGATCTCGTGTTGAAAGTCGAGATCTCGTGTTTAAAGTCGAGATCTCGCGTTTAAAGTCGAGATCTCGTGTTTAAAGTCGAGATCTCGAGATTGAAAGTCGAGATCTCGAGTTTAAAGTCGAGATCTCGAGATTGAAAGTCGAGATCTCGACTTTAAACTCGAGATCTCGACTTTAAACGCGAGATCTCGACTTTAAACTTGAGATCTCGACTTTAAACGCGAGATCTCGACTTTAAACTCGAGATCTCGACTTTAAACGCGAGATCTCGACTTTAAACTCGAGATCTCGACTTTAAACGCGAGATCTCGACTTTAAACTCGAGATCTCGACTTTAAACGCGAGATCTCGACTTTAAACGCGAGATCTCGACTTTAAACTCGAGATCTCGACTTTAAACTCGAGATCTCGACTTTAAACGCGAGATCTCGACTTTAAACGCGAGATCTCGACTTTAAAAGTCGAGATTGGTGATAAAATTAAATAGTGGCCCTTCTACGGCTTCGTAGAAATATGCCAATACATCAACTTCTAAATTTTCATTTATCTCACGTGTTTCGTAATTCCTTAATACTGATCCAGTCCTACGCAGATTTCTTTCTAATTTGAATAAATACGAATGGTTTGGATAAAATACAATACAAAATAACTCAACTGTCAACAAATTTTGTTTTCAACGCACACTTTATTTTGAGAAGAAACATTTAAATATTTTCATTAATATCTCAAAAACTATCAAGTTTAGAAGGTAAGAACCCTTAAACTTTTTTAAAGCAAAAATTATTTTCTCTTAATTAGTGTAATAATATACAGGGTGTTCCATTTAAAAAAAGTACAAATATGGCAATTTCTACGAAAATTAAACTTTTTTTTTTACCAAATTTATACAGAATTAGTTAGCTTCTTCAAAGTACTAATAACTTTATTTAAACAATTTTTCGGTATCTATAATAACTTCCGAGAAAAAAGGTGTTTCCAATTTCGCATTCCACCCTGTATACTTACTATAAAATAATTATACATCTAACTCATCTAAGCAAAATCGTGGTTGTGCAGAACACTTCACCTATTTTTTAGAGCACGAGCCGCCACTGCTGTATAATGATTACAAGTGCCAAGTCACTTTTTGGTAAGAATTGTGGTAACCAAATTGACAATAATCTGTGTTTTTCAGCAAGGCTGGAATCATTTTCGAATAATATTCCATATAAATATTTTTTACTAGGGCATCCCTAAAAATGTTATTTTCCCCCTCGGTTAAAGATATTAGAATTCAATATTGGTCCACACCATAAGGGTGCACTCAGTGCATTACACGTTCATACGTTGAACGCCTGGGTCAGTTTGAAATATTTTTTTTAAATTGACTAATCTCATGTTCAACGCAAGAACGCTCGATGAAAATGTTTAATATGCCAAGTGGAAAATTCAGTTAAGTATAATAGAGTATAATAAATGAAACTGTGTTTCATAATTCAAATTTCCAAGTGAATCCACAAAAATGGAAAAATTTTAAATTTAAATTGAAAATGGAGCCGTTACTCATTAATTTTTTACATTAATAAATTATAGGTACAATTGAATTTTCCATTTGACACCCTAGTAGAAAAATTCAATTCTGAAACATTTCTTGGCGACATTGCAATGCTTCTAAAACGATTTTCATTCGCCATAATAATGCCAAATGCCCTTTGTACCGAAGCAGAAAACCATTCTTCCAAACAGTTTTAAACATTTTTAAATAGTTAAAATCCTACCGAAATTCAATTCTGTGAATCGTTTCTGAAACATTCCTACATAATTCTATTTACTGAAATAGGAAAAATAAAATGGTACCCACAGTGAACAAATGTAACTAACAAAATCAATTTATTAAAACAGTTTGTGAACTTCATAATTGAATTTTATTTAACCGAAATTATGCTCGTACAAGCCACAAACGTAAGATACAAGAATACCAGAAATCATGCTTTGGAATGAGATTAAACGATTAACCATAGCATGTCAAAATGACACAAAAATGATTTTATTTTATACGCTCTCCAAAGTGGTTACTTTGGAAACTGTTTGTAGGTAATTCTCAAAATGCCGGTTTAGGGAACTAGTCCCTTAAAAGTAACAGTTTACGAGGTCTAAATTTGTTTACTAAAAACATTGTACAAAACCACGACTTTCTTGATTTCCGAGACTTGACGTCAGGTCTCGATAATCAAGAAGATCGTGTACAAAACAAAACAGCTATTGCTACAAAAAAACAAATTCATAAATTAACGTCAACAATTTTTAATTATTGTATGTATTTCTTTACTATTATGACTAGTCCCTTAAAAGTAACAGTTTACGATGTCTAAATTTGTTTACTAAAAACATTGTACGAAACCACGACCTTCTTGATTTCCGAGACTTGACGTCAAGTCTCGAAAATCAACAAGGGCGTGTACAAAACAAAACAGCTATTGCTACAAAAAAACAAATTCATAAATTAACGTTAACAATTTTTAACTGTATCTACGTATTTTAGTTAAATTTTAGAGGACTAGTCCCTTAAAAGTAACAGTTTACGAGGTCTAAATTTGTTTACTATAAACATTGTACAAAACCACGACTTTCTTGATTTCCGAGACTTGACGCCAAGTCTCGAAAATCAAGAAGGTCGTGTACAAAACAAAACAGCTATTGCTACAAAAAAAACAAATTCAAAAATTAACGTATGATTAACGTCAACAATTTTTAACTATATGTTATTCGTTAAATGTTTCTTTATTAAAAATTTTGCTTATTGGCTGCGTTTTTCCATATCACTTATAATCGTAAATTAACAAAAAATAATCTTTTCTTTGGCTCATATCTTACCGACATACGCTTCAGAAAAACCAACACTTTCTTAAATTTATTGACATTCTCAAGCGTCACTTTGTTGAAATCCATGATTATATAAATAATAAATATTAAATAAAATATCGATTTCAACTGGAAATTACAAGATTTATTCGCTTTATTCGTATTTCGGCATCAAAGTGCCATTGTCAAAAGCTTTTGACAATGGCACTTTGATGCCGAAATACGTATAAAGCGAATAAATCTTGTAATTTCCCGTTGAAATCGATATTTTATTTAATATTTATTATTTATACTTTCTTAAATGCTCCAAGGTCGATATTTTCTTTTACAGAAAGAGTTGCCTTTAGTATCGAGAATGTGGACCAGAGTGACGATGCTTTCAAGACTTTTGACTTAAAAATATAATGATTACTTTATAGTAGGTAAATGGTGTGATGTGTTTCAATGGATTACGTTGGAAACTCTTTACACCTATCTTTCCATGCAGATAAGTCAATATTACATCTTCATTCACGACCGTCACATGATTTTCCTGCTTCCAGTGATTAAATATTTCGTACTCGTATTGCTGCTGAGATTTCAGTGGCAGCAAATCTATACTTTATTTTTTCTAACCACGTCCTGGATGTAAATAAAACCACGTGACAATTTCTAAAACGTCATTGCAATATAGCGCTATCATTGGTAGTTGCAGCGGGAAGATTTTACCTCTTTACTGTAGGAGTAGTTACGTTCGATTCGTGCGTTAATTGCAGTTGCATTTGTCGTCATCTGTGTATGATATCTGGTGTTTTAGTATTTTGATTTATTTAAAATGGAATCGTCGCCCAGTGAAACTATTTTTTGCAGCTATTGTTTAAACTACCGCGCGCGCTAGTTTACGTATGATACCTATCACTGTAAACGTACACTAGAAATGATCACGTGGTTTTGTTTACATCCAAGCCGTAGTTAAAAAAAATAAGATATATTAGTACAATATTTCTGGCTTTTTCAGTAATATCGACTGGAACGTCAACTATTTTTTGTAGAATTTATTATTTCATTATTTCACTTAGGCCCGGTCTTTCCATCTCCTACTAAAGCTTCTATTAGCTAATAAACGATTAGTTGTCATGGATAACATTGTTACAAGAATTGTTTCCATGACAACTAATCGTTTATTAGCTAATAGAAGCTTTAGTAGGAGATGGAAAGACCGGGCCTTAAAAAACAACGTCATAAACAAAC
This sequence comes from Hemicrepidius hirtus, assembly GCA_963082805.1. NCBI lineage: Eukaryota > Metazoa > Arthropoda > Insecta > Coleoptera > Elateridae > Hemicrepidius > Hemicrepidius hirtus. Next base: position 10,998,749 of record OY720165.1, read on the forward strand.
TAGTTACCATGGTTGTCACAATCACAGGCTACCGAATACTAGATTTTCTATAAATGTCACAAGCCCAGTATCACAAGGTATTAGCAGCATTGTAGAATTATTCCTAATACTAATTTGCAATTTGGAGCGCGTATACAAACATTGTATGAAACACATACGCAAAACGTTTTATCGGACTCATCTAATATTATGGACTCGGATTTGCCTCGTACGTAAACATCTGAATTCGTCTGCTAAAACTGTGTTTTGTGTGCTTGTAACATTCAGAAAACTGCCGTGACATTTAATGTGTTGAATGTAAAATTCAGTTGGTTATCAAAAAAAATCCCTATTAGCTATTAGTAATCAAAGCCCCACTTTCAAAAATTTATAGTGATTTTTATACAAGCCAATTAAATGTTCTATTTGACACATTAAACTTCACGGTAGTTTTCTGAATTGATTATAAGTATTATGAATGACTTGTCTCGTAAAATCAATTGATACAGTGAGTGACATGGGGGTCTAGAACAATTCTCCGTCGCCGATTGGCCGTCGCCGTTTGGCCGTCGCCGATTCGCCGACAAGACGATTCGCCGGCAAGATGATTCGCCGGTAGCCGATTCGCCGGTGGCCGATTCGCCGTCAAAAAATAAATAAATAAACAAAAATAAACAGAACAGTAAAATTACCATATAGGGTGAGTCGAGAGGAAACTGACAAACGCCGGGTGTGTGTTCTACACGTAAATATAAAACAAAAAACCCGAAAGTTGTTATCCGATGTTTGTTTTATTTCAAGATACAGGGTCTTCAAAGTTCCAAGTTGTGCTAGTTAAAATATAAATATATCTGTAGTTTACCTGATGCTTGTTTTTAAAAATCGGACAACTTTGGGTTTCTTTTGTCTTATATTTACGTGTAGAAAACACACCCGACGTTTGTAAGTTTGTCATTTCATACAACCAAAATAGATCCTTTAACGTAGGTTGCAGAAACGCACCAAAAATGATTGCGCATATGCAAGCATATGAAGCGTTCTTTGCAACGAAAATAAACATTCGCCGTAGCATGTTAAAATACCATAAAAATGATTTTTTGGTAGATTTTTCTAATAAAATTGAAATGGTATGATATCTTAGCGCAAAATCGACTACAACACTCTTTCGCAAATTTATTTTCGATTTGCTAGCAATTCGTTTCATCAACGTAACAGAGTTACTTTTTTTTTTTTCAAATGTTATGGCCAGTTCAGCAATCGTGTTTGATATGCAGGGCCTTGATAAATTTATACGTTTTGCACTATTTTCGCACTAGGAGCAAATGGGGCTCGAACTACTTTTTTACCACCGATTAATTAGCACAGTACACTAGAACAAACACAACTTTTTAATCACTATCCGTTGAACTGAGGTATATGTCTTGCTGTAATTTATGCTTGAGCCTTCTGTGTATTCTTTTTTCATATAGATTATAATGTGCAGGTCCTGGCCATGCTTGTAACTTAATCTGGTATTTCCTTGTAACGGCTGTAATAAACTCTGTAATGGTTGGCACTGCTAATTCTCTGTGTATTTGGTAGTTCCTTGCAAACCAAGGTGCATCAGTAATTGTTCTCAATACTTTATTTTGGAACACTTGCAGCTTATATAGGTGTATTTTTGATGCATTACCCCATATACTACACCCATAGGTGATTATTGGTCGCAATATCGCTGTGTTTATCATGCTTCCGCATTGCACTTTTAATTTTGATTTTCTATTGATTACGGGATATAGTAATACCATTCTAGTATGTGCTTCGCGCAGCTTCTCGGTTAGGTGATATTTCCACGTTAGGCGAGTGTCCAAATGAATTCCTAGATATTTGACTGCGCTTTCCTTACTGTTCCAGGGTATAGGTGCATTTCCTATTGTAAGGTTTGGGATGTTTTTGAGTCTGCGAAGCGTGAAAATTTTTGCAATAGATTTCGTTGGATTGAGGTCAAGTCTCCAGTTCATAAACCATTTTTCAAGTGTAGCTACTCCCGTTTGTAGTTTGTTTATTGCTATGTTTAGGTCGGAATGCTGCGTCATAATGGTGGTGTCGTCCGCAAACATGGCAATAGTTGTTTCATTAGTGCTGGGTATGTCATTCATATATATATATTAAATAACAACGGTCCTAAAACAGATGCTTGTGGAACTCCAGCTCTTACAGGTTTTATATCGGATATGCTTGTGTCTATTTTGACCGAGAAGGTTCTATTTATTAAATAGGATTGGATGATAACTAATAGATAATTTGGGATTCGAGCTTGTAGCAGTTTGTACAATAATCCTGGTGTCCATACTTTATCAAACGCCTGCTTAATATCCAGGAATACTACTGATGTGTAGAGCTTATCCTCAAACCCTTTTTCTATGTATTGTGTAATGCGGTTTAGTTGTTGGATGGTTGAGTAATTTTTTCGGAATCCGAATTGGAATTTCGGTATAATATTGTTTTTGTCGACATGTTTTAGTATCCGTGTATATACGATTTTTTCAAACAATTTGGATAATGTGGGTAATAGACTTATCGGCCTATAACCCGTTAAATCCGTTGTTTTTTTCCAGGTTTATGGAACATGAGTACCTGAGCGTGCTTCCAAGATTTAGGGAAGTACCCAATTCTCAAACAAATATTGTATATGTTGGTCAGATACACCACTATCTTTTTCGGAAAGTTTTTAATTATTTTGTTAGTCAATAGGTCATGACCAGGAGCTTTGTTAACAGGTAGTTTTTTAATTATGTCGATTATTTCGTTCGGGTTTGTAGGCGCTATAAGTCCTGGAATTGTAGGAAAATTGTTTCTGATCTCTGTCTCTACTTTTTTCTCGGTTTCTTCTGTTTTTTTTTCATTAGCAGTAAATACTTTTTCGAGATAATTTGAAAAAACCTCAGCTTTTTCATTATCTGAAGCGTATGTTGTGTTGTTGACTTTTATTGGTGGAATCATGGGGTACTGGCTGAGAATTCTTTTTGTTGTCCTCCACATGGTTGGATCTTGAGGTTCTAGTAAAGCGATATAGTTTTGGTAACTATTTATTCTGTAAGTTTCCAATTCCCGTTTTACTTTTCTTGTTAGCTGGTTTAGTAATATTTTCATTTGTGGATTTCTGGTGTTCTGCCACAGTCTTCGCGTTTTATGTTTTGCGTGTATTAACTGCTGTATCTCAGGTGTCGTATTAATTGAATTTTTTGTTCTATTGAGTCTTGTCGGTGCTGTTGAGATAGTGATTGCTTCTTTGATTCCTTCATGCAGAATTTTTATAGAACTGTCAATGTCTTGTTGATTATTTAGATTAGCTGGACATTTTAAGTTATTTTGTATTACTTCTCTGAATTGGTCCCAGTCAACTTTCCCATTTATCAGTTTTGGAGTCTTTAAACGGGGTTGTAAAGGGGTTGTAAAAGTCAATAAAACGGGAAGGTTATCTGAATCTAGCTCGGTAACAACAGATTGGTGTAGAGGGTAACTAAAATGTTTGTGAAGGGCGAGAGATAATATGTCAGGCTGGTGGTCCATTCGGTATGGAAAGTGAGTCCATTCGGTTGGAGGTGATATCTGGATTCCATAGTGGTCAATAGCAGTGTAGAGCTTTGTACCATTTGGGTTGCTGACTCGGCATCCCCAGATTATGTTTTTACAGTTCAGGTCCCCTAGTAGTAATGTAGGCGTATCATCGGAGAATATTTTTCCCAGATCAGTGGTTATGAGCATTTTGTTGGGTTGTTTGTAGGAAGAGATGATATTTAGTTTCTGTCCGTTAAGACACTCAACTTGAATCGTTACAGCTTCTATACTTAATAATATTGGTATTAGTTTGCACTGGGATTTAATTGCCTTTTTGCACAATATTGCCACACCTCCTGATGCTATTGTTGCATGTCTGTCGAATCGGTAAATTGTAAATCCCGGTATTTTAAATTTTTGTTGTGGTAGCAAGTGTGTTTCTGAAACACATAATATATCTACATTATCTCGTGTTAGAAAATCTATTACGATGTTTCTTTGTCGTTGAATTCCATCTGCGTTCCAATTTGAGATCACGAAATTTCTGAAATGTATATACTTTTTATTTAAAGCCATTTTGTAGCAAGGTGGGAATAAAATTTAAGAAATTCGCTTTGATTTGTTCAAAGAATGGAGTGAGCATTTTTATTAAGGTTTTACAATTTGTTCAATTAGCGAAGATTGATCTGTAGGCTTTTCTTCCTGAACTATTTTTGTTAACTGTGGAAAGTTTTTATCGGAATTTGCTATGTTGGCATATGAGATATTTGGTGTGACTGTTTGGGAGGTTCTTTGGATGTTGTTTTGATATTTTTGACTTTGATAGGGAGGTGTTCTTCTGTTTGCTGCAAGTTTCCTGTATACTTGACATTCCCTGTAGTTGGCTGTATGCTCTTCGTTGCAGTTAACACATTGCGGTTTTTGTTCTTGCTCCTTTGGGCACTGTGTATAATGGTGATCTCATGTGCATTTCACACACCTGGGGCTCAGTTTACAGTAGTTCTTGGTATGATTAAACCGCTGGCAGTTTGTGCACTGTGGGACTTCTCTTGATTTTCTTCTTGGTTCTACTATGACCTTGCAGTAGTATAATTTTTCTAGATCGTAAATTAAACTCGAGGTAGCATCTTTTGGCAGTTCTACTGCACACACAGGTATTGGACTCTTTTTATTATTGTGAAGTCGAGTTACTGATATAACTTGAAAATTTTTATTTATTAGTTCCTCTTGGATTTCATCTGTGGATATAGACGTGGGTAGATTTTTTATTATGATTGACAAGTTATTAGATTCAGGGTTATGGAATGTATAGTATTTGACATTCTTCTCTTTGTCGTAATATTTTGTGAGGGATCTGTAATCGTCGCTATTGGTCAAGTTGATTTTTATTTGAGAGCCTCGGGTTTGAGTTGTAAAATCTCCCTTAACATTTGCTTTAACATCTTTAATTATCGCTTGATAATTCATTGCATCGTGAATTATTATTGCTGGTATTTTTATTTTCTGTGGCGGTGCGACCTCAGGTTCTTCTGATGAAGCTTTTGTTGTTTCTATCAGTTTTTCTGCTATAACTCTGGCCTCGGCATCAGCTGGCATGTAGTATTTATTCTGTTTTAACAATTCACTGCAATCAAAGCTATATCGTTTGTTTGATCCCTCCACGTTAGGTGATTGTATTTGTCGTTTGTTTCTCTGATTTGCCTTGGTTGTTTGTGATAATTCGCCCATGTTAATTATTGTGACTTCTGGGTCCAGTGGGTGAGGTTTAGTAATTTCCATAGGTTCAATGACATCAATATCTTTTGAAGACATTTTACTCACCTTGCCAAATTTATGTTTGTTATTTGATAATTCCTGTGAAATTTGCCTTAAGATTGAAATGTTTTATCGTACTAGCGCTAATCGCAACGCACAAGGCGCGCGATAGCGAGCGATGTTTTTACTTCCTATCACTTGTGTGTTCAAGAATTTGGAATGACACTGATAAGTTATAATATTAATAATTAAAGGTTATTAGTTTTGCTAAGCGCCGGTTTCGCACAAATCACGTCCGCATGCAACAACGTTTAGCACCAAACTTAGAGTTACTTTTGGAATGGTATATTCTGTAACAAGTGCGAAATATAGTGTAATGAAACAAGGGTGTTCGCTCTTTGAGTACCTAGTAGTAACTGCTTTATTCAACTATAGAATCCTTATGTTTAACAAGCCATGTATACTTGGTTGCATATACAACATACTCCTTTCAATATTAACTACTGTTTTGGAATTTAAACTAGGGTACATATTAATTTATATTACATTACCAATGACCAAACTAGGGTACATATTAACTTATATTACATTACCATTACAATACAATTTGTTCATGCTAACATGTGTTAACTTCCCAGCAAACAATCATGTGACATTAATGTACTCAGTACGTCGAAAGTAGGTAACTGTTATAACATCTTTTATTTATGTACTTAGTACGTACCAAAGTGGTCAGAATCGGTTACATAATAATTGTTATATACTATGTACGTAATATAAGTGACGTATTATGTACGTACTATTTTTATATACCGCGTATGTACCAATTTGGTCGAAATAGTTTACATAATAATTTTTATATACCATGTACGTAATATAAGTGACGTATTATCTACGTACTATTTTTATATACCGCGTACGTACCAATTTGGTCGAAATAGTTTACATAATCATTTTTAATACTATGTACGTAATATGAGTGAAGTATTATCTACGTACTATTTTTATATACCGCGTATGTACCAATTTGGTCGAAATAGTTTACATAATAATTTTTATATACTATGTACGTAATATAAGTGACGTATTATCTACGTCCTATTTTTATATACCGCGTATGTACCAATTTGGTCAAAATAGTTTACATAATAATTTTTATATACAATGTACGTAATATGACTGACGTATTATCTACGTACTATTTCTATATACCGCGTATGTAGTACCAATTTGGTCAAAATAGTTTACATAATAATTTTTATCTCCAAACGTCATAAAAGTGGCATTTAAATGACAGACTGTTGGTAGTATAAGTTTTACTTATATGCTTAGGCAGATATAGTATATTGCGTACCATGAACTGTAAGTGACACTTTTAAGGTCGAGGATGCAGTTTGGGAAATCGAGGCCCGTAGGGCCCAGGTTTCCTAGATTTCCAATTTCAAAAGTTCAGATTTACACAGGGATAAGAAAATCTCAAGAATAGCTCACTTCCTTTAGGTGCCAATAACAGAGGTAATGACTGATTTTGGAACACTAGTTGCATTTAACTTTTTGTTTAGTATACCAAAGCCCATCACTTGGCCAGATAATATATGGGGATTTCCAATTTCACAAGTTCAGATTTACACAGGGATAAGAAAATCTCTAGACTGGCTCACTTCCTTTAGGTGCCAATAACTGTGGTAATGAATGATTTTGGAACACTAGTTGCATTTAACTTTTTGTTTAGTATACCAAAGCCCATCACTTGGCTAGATAATATATGGAGATTTACAATTTCAAAAGTTCAGATTTACACAGGGATAAGAAAATCTCAAGAATAGCTCACTTCCTTTAGGTGCCAATAACAGAGGTAATGACTGATTTTGGAACACTAGTTGCATTTAACTTTTTGTTTAGTATACCAAAGCCCATCACTTGGCCAGATAATATATGGGGATTTCCAATTTCACAAGTTCAGATTTACACAGGGATAAGAAAATCTCTAGACTGGCTCACTTCCTTTAGGTGCCAATAACTGTGGTAATGAATGATTTTGGAACACTAGTTGCATTTAACTTTTTGTTTAGTATACCAAAGCCCATCACTTGGCTAGATAATATATGGAGATTTACAATTTCAAAAGTTCAGATTTACACAGGGATAAGAAAATCTCTAGACTAGCTCACTTCCTTTAGGTGCCAATAACAGTGGTAATGAATGATTTTGGAACACTAGTTGCATTTAACTTTTTCTTTAGTATACCAAAGCTCATCACTTGGCCAGATAATATATGGGGATTTCCAATTTCAAATGTTCAGATTTACACAGGGATAAGAAAATCTCTAGACTAGCTTACTTCCTTTAGGTGCCAATAACAGTGGTAATGAATTATTTTGGAACACTAGTTGCATTTATCTTTTTGTTTAGTATACCAAAGCCCATCACATGGCCAGCTAACATATGGAGATTTACAATTTCAAAAGTTCAGATTTACACAGGGATAAGAAAATCTCTAGACTAGCTCACTTCCTTTAGGTGCCAATAACAGTGGTAATGAATGATTTTGGAACACTAATTGCATTTAACTTTTTCTTTAGTAGGTATACCAAAGCCCATCACTTGGCTAGATAATATATGGGGATTTCCAATTTCACAAGTTCAGATTTACACAGGGATAAGAAAATCTCTAGACTAGCTCACTTCCTTTAGGTGCCAATAACAGTGGTAATGAATGATTTTGGAACACTAATTGCATTTAACTTTTTCTTTAGTAGGTATACCAAAGCCCATCACTTGGCCAGATAATATATGGGGATTTCCAATTTCACAAGTTCAGATTTACACAGGGATAAGAAAATCTCTAGACTAGCACACTTCCTTTAGGTGCCAATAACTGTGGTAATGAATGATTTTGGAACACTAGTTGCATTTAACTTTTTGTTTAGTATACCAAAGCCCATCACTTGGCTAGATAATATATGGAGATTTACAATTTCAAAAGTTCAGATTTACACAGGGATAAGAAAATCTCTAGACTAGCTCACTTCCTTTAGGTGCCAATAACAGTGGTAATGAATGATTTTGGAACACTAGTTGCATTTAACTTTTTCTTTAGTATACCAAAGCCCATCACTTGGCCAGATAATAGATGGGGATTTCCAATTTCAAATGTTCAGATTTACACAGGGATAAGAAAATCTCTAGACTAGCTTACTTCCTTTAGGTGCCAATAACAGTGGTAATGAATTATTTTGGAACACTAGTTGCATTTATCTTTTTGTTTAGTATACCAAAGCCCATCACATGGCCAGATATTATAAGGAGATTTCCAATTTCAAAAGTTCAGATTTACACAGGGATAAGAAAATCTCTAGACTAGCTCACTCTCTTTAGGTGCCAATAACAGAGGAAATGACTGATCTTGGAACACTAGTTGCATTTAACTTTTTGGTTAGTAAACCAAAACCCATCACTTGGCCAGATAATATAAAGGGATTTCCAATTTCAAAAGTTCAGATTTACACAGGGATAAGAACATCTCTAGACTAGCTCACTTCCTTTAGGTGCCAATAACAGAGGAAATGACTGATCTTGGAACACTAGTTGCATTTAACTTTTTGGTTAGTAAACCAAAACCCATCACTTGGCCAGATAATATAAAGGGATTTCCAATTTCAAAAGTTCAGATTTACACAGGGATAAGAAAATCTCTAGACTAGCTCACTTCCTTTAGGTGCCAATAACAGTGGTAATGAATGATTTTGGAACACTAATTGCATTTAACTTTTTCTTTAATATACCAAAGCCCATCACTTGGCCAGATAATATATGGGGATATCCAATTTCAAATGTTCAGATTTACACAGGTATAAGAAAATCTCTAGACTAGCTTACTTCCTTTAGGTGCCAATAAGAGTGGTAATGAATTATTTTGGAACACTAGTTGCATTTAACTGTTTGTTTAGTATACCAAAGCCCATCACTTGGCCAGATAATATATGGGGATTTCCAATTTCAAAAGTTCAGATTTACACAGGGATAAGAAAATCTCTAGAATAGCTCACTTCCTTTAGGTGCCAATAACAGTGGTAAAGAATGATTTTGGAACACTAGTTGCATTTAACTTTTTGTTTAGTATACCAAATCCCATCACTTGACCAGATAATATATGGGGTTTTCCAATTTCAATAGTTCAGATTTACTCAGGGATAAGAAAATCTCTAGACTAGCTCACTTCCTTTAGGTGCCAATAACAGTGGTAATGAATGATTTTGGAACACTAGTTGCATTTAACTTTTTGGTTAGTATACCAAAGCCCATCACTTGGCCAGATAATATATGGGGATTTCCTATTTCACAAGTTCAGATTTACACAGGGATAAGAAAATCTCTAGACTAGCTCACTTCCTTTAGGTGCCAATAACTGTGGTAATGAATGATTTTGGAACACTAGTTGGATTTAACTTTTTGTTTAGTATACCAAAGCCCATCACTTGGCCAGATAACATATGGAGATTTACAATTTCAAAAGTTCAGATTTACACAGGGATAAGAAAATCTCTAGACTAGCTCACTTCCTTTAGGTGCCAATAACAGTGGTAATGAATGATTTTGGAACACTAATTGCATTTAACTTTTTCTTTAGTATACCAAAGCCCATCACATGGCCAGATAATATATGGGGATTTCCAATTTTCAGATTTACACAGGGATAAGAAAATCTCTAGAATAGCTCACTTCCTTTAGGTGCCAATAACAGTGGTAATGAATGATTTTGGAACACTAGTTGCATTTAACTGTTTGTTTAGTATACCAAAGCCCATCACTTGGCCAGATAATATATGGGGATTTCCAATTTCAAAAGTTCAGATTTACACAGGGATAAGAAAATCTCTAGAATAGCTCACTTCCTTTAGGTGCCAATAACAGTGGTAAAGAATGATTTTGGAACACTAGTTGCATTTAACTTTTTGTTTAGTATACCAAATCCCATCACTTGGCCAGATAATATATGGGGTTTTCCAATTTCAATAGTTCAGATTTACTCAGGGATAAGAAAATCTCTAGACTAGCTCACTTCCTTTAGGTGCCAATAACAGTGGTAATGAATGATTTTGGAACACTTGTTGCATTTAACTTTTTGTTTAGTATACCAAAACCCATCACTTGGCCAGATAATATATGGGGATTTCCAATTTCAAAAGTTCAGATTTACACAGGGATAAGAAAATCTCTAAAATAGATCACTTCCTTTAGGTGCCAATAACAGTGGTAATGAATGATTTTGGCACACCTGTTGCATTTAACTTTTTGTTTAGTATACCAAAGCCCATCACATGGCCAGATAATATAAAGGGATTTCCAATTTCAAAAGTTCAGATTTACACAGGGATAAGAAAGTCTCTAAACTAGCTCACTTCCTTTAGGTGCCAATAACAGTGGTAATGAATGATTTTGGAACACCTGTTGCATTTAACTTTTTGTTTAGTATACCAAAGCCCATCACATGGCCAGATAATATATGGGGATTTCCAATTTCAAAAGTTCAGATTTACACAGGGATAAGAAAATCTCTAGACTAGCTTACTTCCTTTAGGTGCCAATAACAGTGGTAATGAATTATTTTGGAACACTAGTTGCATTTATCTTTTTGTTTAGTATACCAAAGCCCATCACATGGCCAGATAATATAAGGAGATTTCCAATTTCAAAAGTTCAGATTTACACAGGGATAAGAAAATCTCTAGAATAGCTCACTTCCTTTAGGTGCCAATAACAGTGGTAAAAGAATGATTTTGGAACACTAGTTGCATTTATCTTTTTGTTTAGTATACCAAATCCCATCACTTGGCCAGATAATATATGGCGTTTTCCAATTTCAATAGTTCAGATTTACACAGGGATAAGAAAATCTCTAGACTGGCTCACTCTCTTTAGGTGCCAATAACAGAGGAAATGACTGATCTTGGAACACTAGTTGCATTTAACTTTTTGGTTAGTAAACCAAAACCCATCACTTGGCCAGATAATATAAAGGGATTTCCAATTTCAAAAGTTCAGATTTACACAGGGATAAGAAAATCTCTAGACTAGCTCACTTCCTTTAGGTGCCAATAACAGAGGAAATGACTGATCTTGGAACACTAGTTGCATTTAACTTTTTGTTTAGTATACCAAATCCCATCACTTGGCCAGATAATATATGGCGTTTTCCAATTTCAATAGTTCAGATTTACACAGGGATAAGAAAATCTCTAGACTGGCTCACTCTCTTTAGGTGCCAATAACAGAGGAAATGACTGATCTTGGAACACTAGTTGCATTTAACTTTTTGGTTAGTAAACCAAAACCCATCACTTGGCCAGATAATATAAAGGGATTTCCAATTTCAAAAGTTCAGATTTACACAGGGATAAGAAAATCTCTAGACTAGCTCACTTCCTTTAGGTGCCAATAACTGTGGTAATGAATGATTTTGGAACACTAGTTGCATTTAACTTTTTGTTTAGTATACCAAAGCCCATCACTTGGCCAGATAACATATGGAGATTTACAATTTCAAAAGTTCAGATTTACACAGGGATAAGAAAATCTCTAGACTAGCTCACTTCCTTTAGGTGCCAATAACAGTGGTAATGAATGATTTTGGAACACTAATTGCATTTAACTTTTTCTTTAGTATACCAAAGCCCATCACTTGGCCAGATAATATATGGGGATATCCAATTTCAAATGTTCAGATTTACACAGGGATAAGAAAATCTCTAGACTAGCTTACTTCCTTTAGGTGCCAATAAGAGTGGTAATGAATTATTTTGGAACACTAGTTGCATTTATCTTTTTGTTTAGTATACCAAAGCCCATCACATGGCCAGATAATATATGGGGATTTCCAATTTTCAGATTTACACAGGGATAAGAAAATCTCTAGAATAGCTCACTTCCTTTAGGTGCCAATAACAGTGGTAATGAATGATTTTGGAACACTAGTTGCATTTAACTGTTTGTTTAGTATACCAAAGCCCATCACTTGGCCAGATAATATATGGGGATTTCCAATTTCAAAAGTTCAGATTTACACAGGGATAAGAAAATCTCTAGAATAGCTCACTTCCTTTAGGTGCCAATAACAGTGGTAAAGAATGATTTTGGAACACTAGTTGCATTTAAATTTTTGTTTAGTATACCAAATCCCATCACTTGGCCAGATAATATATGATGTTTTCCAATTTCAATAGTTCAGATTTACTCAGGGATAAGAAAATCTCTAGACTAGCTCACTTCCTTTAGGTGCCAATAACAGTGGTAATGAATGATTTTGGAACACTTGTTGCATTTAACGTTTTGTTTAGTATACCAAAACCCATCACTTGGCCAGATAATATATGGGGATTTCCAATTTCAAAAGTTCAGATTTACACAGGGATAAGAAAATCTCTAAAATAGATCACTTCCTTTAGGTGCCAATAACAGTGGTAATGAATGATTTTGGAACACCTGTTGCATTTAACTTTTTGTTTAGTATACCAAAGCCCATCACATGGCCAGATAATATAAAGGGATTTCCAATTTCAAAAGTTCAGATTTACACAGGGATAAGAAAGTCTCTAAACTAGCTCACTTCCTTTAGGTGCCAATAACAGTGGTAATGAATGATTTTGGAACACCTGTTGCATATAACTTTTTGTTTAGTATACCAAAGCCCATCACATGGCCAGATAATATATGGGGATTTCCAATTTCAAAAGTTCAGATTTACACAGGGATAAGAAAATCTCTAGACTAGCTCACTTCCTTTAGGTGCCAATAACAGTGGTAATGAATGATTTTGGAACACCAGTTTCATTTAACTTCTTGTTTAGTATACCAAAGCCCATCACTTGGCCAGATAATATATGGGGATTTCCAATTTCAAAAGTTCAGATTTACACAGGGATAAGAAAATCTCTAGACTAGCTCACTTCCTTTAGGTGCCAATAACAGTGGTAATGAATGATTTTGGAACACTAGTTGCATTTAACTGTCTGTTTAGTATACCAAAGCCCATCACTTGGCCAGATAATATATGGGGATTTCCAATTTCAAAAGTTCAGATTTACACAGGGATAAGAAAATCTCAAGAGTAGCTCACTTCCTTTAGGTGCCAATAACAGAGGTAATGATTGATTTTGGAACACTAGTTGCATTTAACTTTTTGTTTAGTATACCAAAGCCCATCACTTGGCCAGATAATATATGGGGATTTCCAATTTCACAAGTTCAGATTTACACAGGGATAAGAAAATCTCTAGACTAGCTCACTTCCTTTAGGTGCCAATAACAGTGGTAATGAATGATTTTGGAACACTAGTTGCATTAGCTTTTTCTTTAGTATACCAAAGTCCATCACTTGGCCAGATAATATATGGGTATTTCCAATTTCAAAAGTTCAGATTTACACAGGGATAAGAAAATCTCTAGACTAGCTCACTTCCTTTAGGTGCCAATAACAGTGGTAATGAATGATTTTGGAACACTAGTTGCATTTAACTTTTTGTTTAGTATACCAAAGCCCATCACTTGGCCAGATAATAAATGGGGATTTCCAATTTCAAAAGTTCAGATTTACACAGGGATAAGAAAATCTCTAGACTAGCTCACTTCCTTTAGGTACCAATAACAGAGGTAATGAATGATTTTGGAACACTAGTTGCATTTAACTTTTTGTTTAGTATACCAAAGCCCATCACTTGGCCAGATAATAAATGGGGATTTCCAATTTCAAAAGTTCAGATTTACATAGGGATAAGAAAATCTCAAGAATAGCTCACTTCCTTTAGGTGCCAATAACAGAGGTAATGAATGATTTTGGAACACTAGTTGCATTTAACTTTTTGTTTAGTATACCAAAGCCCATCACTTAGCCAGATAATAAATGGGGATTTCCAATTTCAAAAGTTCAGATTTACACAGGGATAAGAAAATCTCAAGAATAGCTCACTTCCTTTAGGTGCCAATAACAGAGGTAATGACTGATTTTGGAACACTAGTTGCATTTACCTTTTTGTTTAGTATACCAAAGCCCATCACTTGGCCAGATAATATATGGAGATTTCCAATTTCACAAGTTCAGATTTACACAGGGATAAGAAAATCTCTAGACTAGCTCACTTCCTTTAGGTGCCAATAACAGTGGTAATGAATGATTTTGGAACACCTGTTGCATTTAACTTTTTGTTTAGTATACCAAAGCCCATCACATGGCCAGATAATATATGGGGATTTCCAATTTCAAAAGTTCAGATTTACACAATGATAAGAAAATCTCAAGAATAGCTCACTTCCCTTAGGTGCCATAAACAGTGGTAATGAATAATTTTGGAACACTAGTTGCATTTAACTGTTTGTTTAGTATTCCAAAGCCCATCACTTGGCCAGATAATATATGGGGATTTCCAATTTCAAAAGTTCAGATTTACACAGGGATAAGAAAATCTCAAGAGTAGCTCACTTCCTTTAGGTGCCAATAACAGAGGTAATGACTGATTTTGGAACACTAGTTGCATTTAACTTTTTGTTTAGTATACCAAAGCCCATCACTTGGCCAGATAATATATGGAGATTTCCAATTTCACAAGTTCAGATTTACACAGGGATAAGAAAATCTCTAGACTAGCTCACTTCCTTTAGGTGCCAATAACAGTGGTAATGAATGATTTTGGAACACTAGTTGCATTTAACTTTTTCTTTAGTATACCAAAGTCCATCACTTGGCCAGATAATATATGGGTATTTCCAATTTCAAAAGTTCAGATTTACACAGGGATAAGAAAATCTCTAGACTAGCTCACTTCCTTTAGGTGCCAATAACAGTGGTAATGAATGATTTTGGAACACTAGTTGCATTTAACTTTTTGTTTAGTATACCAAAGCCCATCACTTGGCCAGATAATAAATGGGAATTTCCAATTTCAAAAGTTCAGATTTACACAGGGATAAGAAAATCTCTAGACTAGCTCACTACCTTTAGGTGCCAATAACAGAGGCAATGACTAATTTTGGAACACTAGTTGCATTTAACTTTTTGTTTAGTATACCAAAACCCATCCCTTGTCCAGATAATATATGGGGATTTCCAATTTCAAAAGTTCAGATTTACACAGGGATAAGAAAATCTCTAGACTAGCTCACTTCCTTAGGTGCCAATAACAGTGGTAATGAATGATTTTGGAACACTAGTTGCATTTAAGTTTTTGTTTAGTATACCAAAGCCCATCACTTGGCCAGGTAATATATGGGGATTTCCAATTTCACAAGTTCAGATTTACACAGGGATAAGAAAATCTCTAGACTAGCTCACTTCCTTTAGGTAAAAATAACAGAGGTAATGAATGATTTTGGAACACTAGTTGCATTTAACTTTTTGTTTAGTATACCAAAGCCCATCACTTGGCCAGATAATAAATGGGGATTTCCAATTTCAAAAGTTCAGATTTACATAGGGATAAGAAAATCTCAAGAATAGCTCACTTCCTTTAGGTGCCAATAACAGAGGTAATGAACACTAGTTGCATTTAACTTTTTGTTTAGTATACCAAAGCCCATCACTTAGCCAGATAATAAATGGGGATTTCCAATTTCAAAAGTTCAGATTTACACAGGGATAAGAAAATCTCAAGAATAGCTCACTTCCTTTAGGTGCCAATAACAGAAGTAATGACTGATTTTGGAACACTAGTTGCATTTACCTTTTTGTTTAGTATACCAACGCCCAACACTTGGCCAGATATTATATGGAGATTTCCAATTTCACAAGTTCAGATTTACACAGGGATAAGAAAATCTCTAGACTAGATCACTTCCTTTAGGTGCCAATAACTGTGGTAATGAATGATTTTGGAACACTAGTTGCATTTAACTTTTTGTTTAGTATACCAAAGCCCGTCACTTGGCCTGATAATATATGGGGATTTCCAATTTCAAAAGTTCAGATTTACACAGGGATAAGAAAATCTCAAGAATAGCTCATTTCCTTTAGGTGCCAATAACAGAGGTAATGACTGATTTTGGAACACTAGTTGCATTTACCTTTTTGTTTAGTATACCAAAGCCCGTCACTTGGCCTGATAATATATGGGGATTTCCAATTTCAAAAGTTCAGATTTACACAGGGATAAGAAAATCTCAAGAATAGCTCATTTCCTTTAGGTGCCAATAACAGAGGTAATGACTGATTTTGGAACACTAGTTGCATTTACCTTTTTGTTTAGTCTACCAAACCCCATCACTTGGCCAGATAATATATGGGGATTTCCAATTTCACAAGTTCAGATTTACACAGGGATAAGAAAATCTCTAGACTAGCTCACTTCCTTTAGGTGCCAATAACAGAGGTAATGACTGATTTTGGAACACTAGTTGCATTTAACTGTTTGTTTAGTATACCAAAGCCCATCACTTGGCCAGATAATATATGGGGATTTCCAATTTCAAAAGTTCAGATTTACACAGGGATAAGAAAATCTCAAGAGTAGCTCACTTCCTTTAGGTGCCAATAACAGAGGTAATGACTGATTTTGGAACACTAGTTGCATTTAACTTTTTGTTTAGTATACCAAAGCCCATCACTTGACCAGATAATATATGGGGATTTCCAATTTCACAAGTTCAGATTTACACAGGGATAAGAAAATCGCTACAATAGCTCACTTCCTTTAGGTGCCAATAACTGTGGTGATGAATGATTTTGGAACACTACTTGCATTTAACTTTTTGTTTAGTATACCAAAGCCCATCACTTGGCCAGATAATATATGCAGATTTACAATTTCAAAAGTTCAGATTTACACAGGGATAAGAAAATCTCTAGACTAGCTCACTTCCTTTAGGTGCCAATAACAGTGGTAATGAATGATTTTGGAACACTAGTTGCATTTAACTTTTTCTTTAGTATACCAAAGCCCATCACTTGGCCAGATAATATATGGGGATTTCCAATTTCAAAAGTTCAGATTTACACAGGGATAAGAAAATTTCTAGACTAGCTCACTTCCTTTAGGTGCCAATAACAGTGGTAATGAATGATTTTGGAACACTAGTTGCATTTAGGTTTTTGTTTAATATACCAAAGCCCATCACTTGGCCAGATAATATATGGGGATTTCCGATTTCAAAAGTTCAGATTTACACAGGGATAAGAAAATCTCAAGAATAGCTCACTTCCTTTAGGTGCCAATAACAGAGGCAATGAATGATTTTTTAACACTAGTTGCATATAACTTTTTGTTTAGTATACCAAAGCCCATCACTTGGCCAGATAATAAATGGGGATTTCCAATTTCGAAAGTTCAGATTTACACAGGGATAAGAAAATCTCTAGACTAGCTCACTTCCTTTAGGTGCCAATAACAGAGGTAATGAATGATTTTGGAACACTAGTTGCATTTAACTTTTTGTTTAGTATACCAAAGCCCATCACTTGGCCAGCTAATATATGGGGATTTCCAATTTCAAAAGTTCAGATTTACATAGGGATAAGAAAATCTCAAGAATAGCTCACTTCTTTTAGGTGCCAATAACAGAGCTAATGAATGATTTTGGAACACTAGTTGCATTTAACTTTTTGTTTAGTATATCAAAGCCCCCTCACCTGGCCAGATAATAAATGGGGATTTCCAATTTCAAAAGTTCAGATTTACACAGGGATAAGAAAATCTCTAGACTAGCTCACTTCCTTTAGGTGCCAATAACAGTGGTAATGAATGATTTTGAAACACTAGTTGCATTTAACTTTTTCTTTAGTATACCAAAGCCCCCTCACCTGGCCATAAGAATAAATGGGGATTTCCAATTTCAAAAGTTCAGATTTACACAGGGATAAGAAAATCTATAGACTAGCTCACTTCCTTTAGGTGCCAATAACAGTGGTAATGAATGATTTTGAAACACTAGTTGCATTTAACTTTTTCTTTAGTATACCAAAGCCCATCACTTGGCCAGATAATATATGGGGTTTCCAATTTCAAAAGTTCAGATTTACACAGGGATTAGAAAATCTCTAGAATAGATCACTTCCTTTAGGTGCCAATAACAGGGTTAATGAATGATTTTGGAACACTAGTTGCATTTAACTTTTTGTTTAGTATACCAAAACCCATCACTTGGCCAGATACTATAAAGGGATTTCCAATTTCAAAAGTTCAGATTTACACAGGGATAAGAAAATCTCTAGACTAGCTCACTTCCTTTAGGTGCCAATAACAGTGGTAATGAATGATTTTGGAACACTAGTTGCATTTAACTTTTTGTTTAGTATACCAAAACCCATCACTTGGCCAGATAATATATGGGGATTTCCAATTTCAAAGGTTCAGATTTACACAGGGATAAGAAAATCTCTAGAATAGATCACTTCCTTTAGGTGCCAATAACAGTGGTAATGAATGATTTTGGAACACTAGTTGCATTTAACTTTTTGTTTAGTATACCAAAACCCATCACTTGGCCAGATAATATAAAGGGATTTCCAATTTCAAAAGTTCAGATTTACACAGGGATAAGAAAATCTCTAGAATAGATCACTTCCTTTAGGTGTCAATAACAGTGGTAATGAATGATTTTGGAACACTAGTTGCATTTAACTTTTTGTTTAGTATACCAAAGCCCATCACTTGGCCAGATAATATATGGAGATTTCCAATTTCACAAGTTCAGATTTACACAGGGATAAGAAAATCTCTAGACTAGCTCACTTCCTTTAGGTGCCAATAACTGTGGTAATGAATGATTTTGGAACACTAGTTGCATTTAACTTTTTGTTTAGTATACCAAAGCCCATCACTTGGCCAGATAATATATGGAGATGTACAATTTCAAAAGTTCAGATTTACACAGGGATAAGAAAGTCTCTAAACTAGCTCACTTCCTTTAGGTGCCAATAACAGTGGTAATGAATGATTTTGGAACACCTGTTGCATTTAACTTTTTGTTTAGTATACCAAAGCCCATCACATGGCCAGATAATATATGGGGATTTCCAATTTCAAAAGTTCAGATTTACACAATGATAAGAAAATCTCAAGAATAGCTCACTTCCCTTAGGTGCCATAAACAGTGGTAATGAATAATTATGGAACACCAGTTTCATTTAACTTCTTGTTTAGTATACCAAAGCCCATCACTTGGCCAGATAATATATGGGGATTTCCAATTTCAAAAGTTCAGATTTACACAGGGATAAGAAAATCTCTAGACTAGCTCACTTCCTTTAGGTGCCAATAACAGTGGTAATGAATGATTTTGGAACACTAGTTGCATTTAACTGTTTGTTTAGTATACCAAAGCCCATCACTTGGCCAGATAATATATGGGGATTTCCAATTTCAAAAGTTCAGATTTACACAGGGATAAGAAAATCTCAAGAGTAGCTCACTTCCTTTAGGTGCCAATAACAGAGGTAATGATTGATTTTGGAACACCAGTTGCATTTAACTTTTTGTTTAGTATACCAAAGCCCATCACTTGGCCAGATAATATATGGGGATTTCCAATTTCACAAGTTCAGATTTACACAGGGATAAGAAAATCTCTAGACTAGCTCACTTCCTTTAGGTGCCAATAACAGTGGTAATGAATGATTTTGGAACACTAGTTGCATTTAACTTTTTCTTTAGTATACCAAAGTCCATCACTTGGCCAGATAATATATGGGTATTTCCAATTTCAAAAGTTCAGATTTACACAGGGATAAGAAAATCTCTAGACTAGCTCACTTCCTTTAGGTGCCAATAACAGTGGTAATGAATGATTTTGGAACACTAGTTGCATTTAACTTTTTGTTTAGTATACCAAAGCCCATCACTTGGCCAGATAATAAATGGGGATTTCCAATTTCAAAAGTTCAGATTTACATAGGGATAAGAAAATCTCAAGAATAGCTCACTTCCTTTAGGTGCCAATAACAGAGGTAATGAATGATTTTGGAACACTAGTTGCATTTAACTTTTTGTTTAGTATACCAAAGCCCATCACTTAGCCAGATAATAAATGGGGATTTCCAATTTCAAAAGTTCAGATTTACACAGGGATAAGAAAATCTCAAGAATAGCTCACTTCCTTTAGGTGCCAATAACAGAGGTAATGACTGATTTTGGAACACTAGTTGCATTTACCTTTTTGTTTAGTATACCAAAGCCCATCACTTGGCCAGATAATATATGGAGATTTCCAATTTCACAAGTTCAGATTTACACATGGATAAGAAAATCTCTAGACTAGCTCACTTCCTTTAGGTGCCAATAACAGTGGTAATGAATGATTTTGGAACACCTGTTGCATTTAACTTTTTGTTTAGTATACCAAAGCCCATCACATGGCCAGATAATATATGGGGATTTCCAATTTCAAAAGTTCAGATTTACACAATGATAAGAAAATCTCAAGAATAGCTCACTTCCCTTAGGTGCCATAAACAGTGGTAATGAATAATTTTGGAACACTAGTTGCATTTAACTGTTTGTTTACTATTCCAAAGCCCATCACTTGGCCAGATAATATATGGGGATTTCCAATTTCAAAAGTTCATATTTACACAGGGATAAGAAAATCTCAAGAGTAGCTCACTTCCTTTAGGTGCCAATAACAGAGGTAATGACTGATTTTGGAACACTAGTTGCATTTAACTTTTTGTTTAGTATACCAAAGCCCATCACTTGGCCAGATAATATATGGGGATTTCCAATTTCACAAGTTCAGATTTACACAGGGATAAGAAAATCTCTAGACTAGCTCACTTCCTTTAGGTGCCAATAACAGTGGTAATGAATGATTTTGGAACACTAGTTGCATTTAACTTTTTCTTTAGTATACCAAAGTCCATCACTTGGCCAGATAATATATGGGTATTTCCAATTTCAAAAGTTCAGATTTACACAGGGATAAGAAAATCTCTAGACTAGCTCACTTCCTTTAGGTGCCAATAACAGTGGTATTGAATGATTTTGGAACACTAGTTGCATTTAACTTTTTGTTTAGTATACCAAAGCCCATCACTTGGCCAGATAATAAATGGGGATTTCCAATTTCAGAAGTTCAGATTTACACAGGGATAAGAAAATCTCTAGACTAGCTCACTACCTTTAGGTGCCAATAACAGAGGCAA
This sequence comes from Hemicrepidius hirtus, assembly GCA_963082805.1. Classification (NCBI taxonomy): domain Eukaryota; kingdom Metazoa; phylum Arthropoda; class Insecta; order Coleoptera; family Elateridae; genus Hemicrepidius; species Hemicrepidius hirtus. The sequence goes on from OY720165.1 coordinate 11,020,146, forward strand.
TGACTAATTTTGGAACACTAGTTGCATTTAACTTTTTGTTTAGTATACCAAAACCCATCCCTTGTCCAGATAATATATGGGGATTTCCAATTTCAAAAGTTCAGATTTACACAGGGATAAGAAAATCTCTAGACTAGCTCACTTCCTTAGGTCCCAATAACAGTGGTAATGAATGATTTTGGAACACTAGTTGCATTTAAGTTTTTGTTTAGTATACCAAAGCCCATCACTTGGCCAGGTAATATATGGGGATTTCCAATTTCACAAGTTCAGATTTACACAGGGATAAGAAAATCTCTAGACTAGCTCACTTCCTTTAGGTAAAAATAACAGAGGTAATGAATGATTTTGGAACACTAGTTGCATTTAACTTTTTGTTTAGTATACCAAAGCCCATCACTTGTCCAGATAATAAATGGGGATTTCCAATTTCAAAAGTTCAGATTTACATAGGGATAAGAAAATCTCAAGAATAGCTCACTTCCTTTAGGTGCCAATAACAGAGGTAATGAACACTAGTTGCATTTAACTTTTTGTTTAGTATACCAAAGCCCATCACTTAGCCAGATAATAAATGGGGATTTCCAATTTCAAAAGTTCAGATTTACACAGGGATAAGAAAATCTCAAGAATAGCTCACTTCCTTTAGGTGCCAATAACAGAAGTAATGACTGATTTTGGAACACTAGTTGCATTTACCTTTTTGTTTAGTATACCAAAGCCCATCACTTGGCCAGATATTATATGGAGATTTCCAATTTCACAAGTTCAGATTTACACAGGGATAAGAAAATCTCTAGACTAGCTCACTTCCTTTAGGTGCCAATAACTGTGGTAATGAATGATTTTGGAACACTAGTTGCATTTAACTTTTTGTTTAGTATACCAAAGCCCATCACTTGGCCAGATAATATATGGAGATGTACAATTTCAAAAGTTCAGATTTACACAGGGATAAGAAAATCTCTAGACTAGCTCACTTCCTTTAGGTGCCAATAACAGTGGTAATGAATGATTTTGGAACACTAGTTGCATTTAACTTTTTGTTTAGTATACCAAAGCCCATCACTTGGCCTGATAATATATGGGGATTTCCAATTTCAAAAGTTCAGATTTACACAGGGATAAGAAAATCTCAAGAATAGCTCACTTCCTTTAGGTGCCAATAACAGAGGTAATGACTGATTTTGGAACACTAGTTGCATTTACCTTTTTGTTTAGTCTACCAAACCCCATCACTTGGCCAGATAATATATGGGGATTTCCAATTTCACAAGTTCAGATTTACACAGGGATAAGAAAATCTCTAGACTAGCTCACTTCCTTTAGGTGCCAATAACAGAGGTAATGACTGATTTTGGAACACTAGTTGCATTTAACTGTTTGTTTAGTATACCAAAGCCCATCACTTGGCCAGATAATATATGGGGATTTCCAATTTCAAAAGTTCAGATTTACACAGGGATAAGAAAATCTCAAGAGTAGCTCACTTCCTTTAGGTGCCAATAACAGAGGTAATGACTCATTTTGGAACACTAGTTGCATTTAACTTTTTGTTTAGTATACCAAAGCCCATCACTTGACCAGATAATATATGGGGATTTCCAATTTCACAAGTTCAGATTTACACAGGGATAAGAAAATCGCTACAATAGCTCACTTCCTTTAGGTGCCAATAACTGTGGTGATGAATGATTTTGGAACACTACTTGCATTTAACTTTTTGTTTAGTATACCAAAGCCCATCACTTGGCCAGATAATATATGGGGATTTCCAATTTCAAAAGTTCATATTTACACAGGGATAAGAAAATCTCAAGAGTAGCTCACTTCCTTTAGGTGCCAATAACAGAGGTAATGACTGATTTTGGAACACTAGTTGCATTTAACTTTTTGTTTAGTATACCAAAGCCCATCACTTGGCCAGATAATATATGGGGATTTCCAATTTCACAAGTTCAGATTTACACAGGGATAAGAAAATCTCTAGACTAGCTCACTTCCTTTAGGTGCCAATAACAGTGGTAATGAATGATTTTGGAACACTAGTTGCATTTAACTTTTTCTTTAGTATACCAAAGTCCATCACTTGGCCAGATAATATATGGGTATTTCCAATTTCAAAAGTTCAGATTTACACAGGGATAAGAAAATCTCTAGACTAGCTCACTTCCTTTAGGTGCCAATAACAGTGGTATTGAATGATTTTGGAACACTAGTTGCATTTAACTTTTTGTTTAGTATACCAAAGCCCATCACTTGGCCAGATAATAAATGGGGATTTCCAATTTCAGAAGTTCAGATTTACACAGGGATAAGAAAATCTCTAGACTAGCTCACTACCTTTAGGTGCCAATAACAGAGGCAATGACTAATTTTGGAACACTAGTTGCATTTAACTTTTTGTTTAGTATACCAAAACCCATCCCTTGTCCAGATAATATATGGGGATTTCCAATTTCAAAAGTTCAGATTTACACAGGGATAAGAAAATCTCTAGACTAGCTCACTTCCTTAGGTCCCAATAACAGTGGTAATGAATGATTTTGGAACACTAGTTGCATTTAAGTTTTTGTTTAGTATACCAAAGCCCATCACTTGGCCAGGTAATATATGGGGATTTCCAATTTCACAAGTTCAGATTTACACAGGGATAAGAAAATCTCTAGACTAGCTCACTTCCTTTAGGTAAAAATAACAGAGGTAATGAATGATTTTGGAACACTAGTTGCATTTAACTTTTTGTTTAGTATACCAAAGCCCATCACTTGTCCAGATAATAAATGGGGATTTCCAATTTCAAAAGTTCAGATTTACATAGGGATAAGAAAATCTCAAGAATAGCTCACTTCCTTTAGGTGCCAATAACAGAGGTAATGAACACTAGTTGCATTTAACTTTTTGTTTAGTATACCAAAGCCCATCACTTAGCCAGATAATAAATGGGGATTTCCAATTTCAAAAGTTCAGATTTACACAGGGATAAGAAAATCTCAAGAATAGCTCACTTCCTTTAGGTGCCAATAACAGAAGTAATGACTGATTTTGGAACACTAGTTGCATTTACCTTTTTGTTTAGTATACCAAAGCCCATCACTTGGCCAGATATTATATGGAGATTTCCAATTTCACAAGTTCAGATTTACACAGGGATAAGAAAATCTCTAGACTAGCTCACTTCCTTTAGGTGCCAATAACTGTGGTAATGAATGATTTTGGAACACTAGTTGCATTTAACTTTTTGTTTAGTATACCAAAGCCCATCACTTGGCCAGATAATATATGGAGATGTACAATTTCAAAAGTTCAGATTTACACAGGGATAAGAAAATCTCTAGACTAGCTCACTTCCTTTAGGTGCCAATAACAGTGGTAATGAATGATTTTGGAACACTAGTTGCATTTAACTTTTTGTTTAGTATACCAAAGCCCATCACTTGGCCTGATAATATATGGGGATTTCCAATTTCAAAAGTTCAGATTTACACAGGGATAAGAAAATCTCAAGAATAGCTCACTTCCTTTAGGTGCCAATAACAGAGGTAATGACTGATTTTGGAACACTAGTTGCATTTACCTTTTTGTTTAGTCTACCAAACCCCATCACTTGGCCAGATAATATATGGGGATTTCCAATTTCACAAGTTCAGATTTACACAGGGATAAGAAAATCTCTAGACTAGCTCACTTCCTTTAGGTGCCAATAACAGAGGTAATGACTGATTTTGGAACACTAGTTGCATTTAACTGTTTGTTTAGTATACCAAAGCCCATCACTTGGCCAGATAATATATGGGGATTTCCAATTTCAAAAGTTCAGATTTACACAGGGATAAGAAAATCTCAAGAGTAGCTCACTTCCTTTAGGTGCCAATAACAGAGGTAATGACTCATTTTGGAACACTAGTTGCATTTAACTTTTTGTTTAGTATACCAAAGCCCATCACTTGACCAGATAATATATGGGGATTTCCAATTTCACAAGTTCAGATTTACACAGGGATAAGAAAATCGCTACAATAGCTCACTTCCTTTAGGTGCCAATAACTGTGGTGATGAATGATTTTGGAACACTACTTGCATTTAACTTTTTGTTTAGTATACCAAAGCCCATCACTTGGCCAGATAATATATGCAGATTTACAATTTCAAAAGTTCAGATTTACACAGGGATAAGAAAATCTCTAGACTAGCTCACTTCCTTTAGGTGCCAATAACAGTGGTAATGAATGATTTTGGAACACTAGTTGCATTTAACTTTTTCTTTAGTATACCAAAGCCCATCACTTGGCCAGATAATATATGGGGATTTCCAATTTCAAAAGTTCAGATTTACACAGGGATAAGAAAATCTCTAGACTAGCTCACTTCCTTTAGGTGCCAATAACAGTGGTAATGAATGATTTTGGAACACTAGTTGCATTTAGCTTTTTGTTTAATATACCAAAGCCCATCACTTGGCCAGATAATATATGGGGATTTCCAATTTCAAAAGTTCAGATTTACACAGGGATAAGAAAATCTCAAGAATAGCTCACTTCCTTTAGGTGCCAATAACAGAGGTAATGAATGATTTTTTAACACTAGTTGCATATAACTTTTTGTTTAGTATACCAAAGCCCATCACTTGGCCAGATAATAAATGGGGATTTCCAATTTCAAAAGTTCAGATTTACACAGGGATAAGAAAATCTCTAGACTAGCTCACTTCCTTTAGGTGCCAATAACAGAGGTAATGAATGATTTTGGAACACTAGTTGCATTTAACTTTTTGTTTAGTATACCAAAGCCCATCACTTGGCCAGCTAATATATGGGGATTTCCAATTTCAAAAGTTCAGATTTACATAGGGATAAGAAAATCTCAAGAATAGCTCACTTCTTTTAGGTGCCAATAACAGAGCTAATGAATGATTTTGGAACACTAGTTGCATTTAACTTTTTGTTTAGTATATCAAAGCCCCCTCACCTGGCCAGATAATAAATGGGGATTTCCAATTTCAAAAGTTCAGATTTACACAGGGATAAGAAAATCTCTAGACTAGCTCACTTCCTTTAGGTGCCAATAACAGTGGTAATGAATGATTTTGAAACACTAGTTGCATTTAACTTTTTCTTTAGTATAGGTACCAAAGCCCATCACTTGGCCAGATAATATACCTATGCGGATTTCCAATTTCAAAAGTTCAGATTTACACAGGGATTAGAAAATCTCTAGAATAGAGCACTTCCTTTAGGTGCCAATAACAGTGTTAATGAATGATTTTGGAACACTAGTTGCATTTAACTTTTTGTTTAGTATACCAAAACCCATCACTTGGCCAGATAATATAAAGGGATTTCCAATTTCAAAAGTTCAGATTTACACAGGGATAAGAAAATCTCTAGACTAGCTCACTTCCTTTAGGTGCCAATAACAGTGGTAATGAATGATTTTGAAACACTAGTTGCATTTAACTTTTTCTTTAGTATACCAAAGCCCATCACTTGGCCAGATGATATATGGGGATTTCCAATTTCAAAAGTTCAGATTTACATAGGGATAAGAAAATCTCAAGAATAGCTCACTTCTTTTAGGTTCCAATAACAGAGGTAATGAATGATTTTGGAACACTAGTTGCATTTAACTTTTTGTTTAGTATATCAAAGCCCCCTCACCTGGCCATAAGAATAAATGGGGATTTCCAATTTCAAAAGTTCAGATTTACACAGGGATAAGAAAATCTATAGACTAGCTCACTCCCTTTAGGTGCCAATAACAGTGGTAATGAATGATTTTGAAACACTAGTTGCATTTAACTTTTTCTTTAGTATACCAAAGCCCATCACTTGGCCAGATAATATATGGGGATTTCCAATTTCAAAAGTTCAGATTTACACAGGGATAAGAAAATCTCAAGAGTAGCTCACTTCCTTTAGGTGCCAATAACAGAGGTAATGACTGATTTTGGAACACTAGTTGCATTTAACTTTTTGTTTAGTATACCAAAGCCCATCACTTGGCCAGATAATATATGGGGATTTCCAATTTCACAAGTTCAGATTTACACAGGGATAAGAAAATCTCTAGACTAGCTCACTTCCTTTAGGTAAAAATAACAGAGGTAATGAATGATTTTGGAACACTAGTTGCATTTAACTTTTTGTTTAGTATACCAAAGCCCATCACTTGGCCAGATAATAAATGGGGATTTCCAATTTCAAAAGTTCAGATTTACATAGGGATAAGAAAATCTCAAGAATAGCTCACTTCCTTTAGGTGCCAATAACAGAGGTAATGAACACTAGTTGCATTTAACTTTTTGTTTAGTATACCAAAGCCCATCACTTAGCCAGATAATAAATGGGGATTTCCAATTTCAAAAGTTCAGATTTACACAGGGATAAGAAAATCTCTAGACTAGCTCACTTCCTTTAGGTGCCAATAACAGTGGTAATGAATGATTTTGGAACACTAGTTGCATTTAACTTTTTGTTTAGTATACCAAAGCCCAACACTTGGCCAGATAATAAATGGGGATTTCCAATTTCAAAAGTTCAGATTTACACAGGGATAAGAAAATCTCTAGACTAGCTCACTACCTTTAGGTGCCAATAACAGAGGCAATGACTAATTTTGGAACACTAGTTGCATTTAACTTTTTGTTTAGTATACCAAAACCCATCCCTTGTCCAGATAATATATGGGGATTTCCAATTTCAAAAGTTCAGATTTACACAGGGATAAGAAAATCTCTAGACTAGCTCACTTCCTTTAGGTGCCAATAACAGTGGTAATGAATGATTTTGGAACACTAGTTGCATTTAGCTTTTTGTTTAATATACCAAAGCCCATCACTTGGCCAGATAATATATGGGGATTTCCAATTTCAAAAGTTCAGATTTACACAGGGATAAGAAAATCTCAAGAATAGCTCACTTCCTTTAGGTGCCAATAACAGAGGTAATGAATGATTTTTTAACACTAGTTGCATATAACTTTTTGTTTAGTATACCAAAGCCCATCACTTGGCCAGATAATAAATGGGGATTTCCAATTTCAAAAGTTCAGATTTACACAGGGATAAGAAAATCTCTAGACTAGCTCACTTCCTTTAGGTGCCAATAACAGAGGTAATGAATGATTTTGGAACACTAGTTGCATTTAACTTTTTGTTTAGTATACCAAAGCCCATCACTTGGCCAGCTAATATATGGGGATTTCCAATTTCAAAAGTTCAGATTTACATAGGGATAAGAAAATCTCAAGAATAGCTCACTTCTTTTAGGTGCCAATAACAGAGCTAATGAATGATTTTGGAACACTAGTTGCATTTAACTTTTTGTTTAGTATATCAAAGCCCCCTCACCTGGCCAGATAATAAATGGGGATTTCCAATTTCAAAAGTTCAGATTTACACAGGGATAAGAAAATCTCTAGACTAGCTCACTTCCTTTAGGTGCCAATAACAGTGGTAATGAATGATTTTGAAACACTAGTTGCATTTAACTTTTTCTTTAGTATAGGTACCAAAGCCCATCACTTGGCCAGATAATATACCTATGCGGATTTCCAATTTCAAAAGTTCAGATTTACACAGGGATTAGAAAATCTCTAGAATAGAGCACTTCCTTTAGGTGCCAATAACAGTGTTAATGAATGATTTTGGAACACTAGTTGCATTTAACTTTTTGTTTAGTATACCAAAACCCATCACTTGGCCAGATGATATATGGGGATTTCCAATTTCAAAAGTTCAGATTTACATAGGGATAAGAAAATCTCAAGAATAGCTCACTTCTTTTAGGTTCCAATAACAGAGGTAATGAATGATTTTGGAACACTAGTTGCATTTAACTTTTTGTTTAGTATATCAAAGCCCCCTCACCTGGCCATAAGAATAAATGGGGATTTCCAATTTCAAAAGTTCAGATTTACACAGGGATAAGAAAATCTATAGACTAGCTCACTTCCTTTAGGTGCCAATAACAGTGGTAATGAATGATTTTGAAACACTAGTTGCATTTAACTTTTTCTTTAGTATACCAAAGCCCATCACTTGGCCAGATAATATATGGGGATTTCCAATTTCAAAAGTTCAGATTTACACAGGGATAAGAAAATCTCAAGAGTAGCTCACTTCCTTTAGGTGCCAATAACAGAGGTAATGACTGATTTTGGAACACTAGTTGCATTTAACTTTTTGTTTAGTATACCAAAGCCCATCACTTGGCCAGATAATATATGGGGATTTCCAATTTCACAAGTTCAGATTTACACAGGGATAAGAAAATCTCTAGACTAGCTCACTTCCTTTAGGTGCCAATAACAGTGGTAATGAATGATTTTGGAACACTAGTTGCATTTAACTTTTTCTTTAGTATACCAAAGTCCATCACTTGGCCAGATAATATATGGGTATTTCCAATTTCAAAAGTTCAGATTTACACAGGGATAAGAAAATCTCTAGACTAGCTCACTTCCTTTAGGTGCCAATAACAGTGGTAATGAATGATTTTGGAACACTAGTTGCATTTAACTTTTTGTTTAGTATACCAAAGCCCATCACTTGACCAGATAATAAATGGGGATTTCCAATTTCAAAAGTTCAGATTTACACAGGGATAAGAAAATCTCTAGACTAGCTCACTACCTTTAGGTGCCAATAACAGAGGCAATGACTAATTTTGGAACACTAGTTGCATTTAACTTTTTGTTTAGTATACCAAAACCCATCCCTTGTCCAGATAATATATGGGGATTTCCAATTTCAAAAGTTCAGATTTACACAGGGATAAGAAAATCTCTAGACTAGCTCACTTCCTTAGGTGCCAATAACAGTGGTAATGAATGATTTTGGAACACTAGTTGCATTTAAGTTTTTGTTTAGTATACCAAAGCCCATCACTTGGCCAGGTAATATATGGGGATTTCCAATTTCACAAGTTCAGATTTACACAGGGATAAGAAAATCTCTAGACTAGCTCACTTCCTTTAGGTAAAAATAACAGAGGTAATGAATGATTTTGGAACACTAGTTGCATTTAACTTTTTGTTTAGTATACCAAAGCCCATCACTTGGCCAGATAATAAATGGGGATTTCCAATTTCAAAAGTCAGATTTACATAGGGATAAGAAAATCTCAAGAATAGCTCACTTCCTTTAGGTGCCAATAACAGAGGTAATGAACACTAGTTGCATTTAACTTTTTGTTTAGTATACCAAAGCCCATCACTTAGCCAGATAATAAATGGGGATTTCCAATTTCAAAAGTTCAGATTTACACAGGGATAAGAAAATCTCTAGACTAGCTCACTTCCTTTAGGTGCCAATAACAGTGGTAATGAATGATTTTGGAACACTAGTTGCATTTAACTTTTTGTTTCGTATACCAAAGCACAACACTTGGCCAGATAATAAATGGGGATTTCCAATTTCAAAAGTTCAGATTTACACAGGGATAAGAAAATCTCTAGACTAGCTCACTACCTTTAGGTGCCAATAACAGAGGCAATGACTAATTTTGGAACACTAGTTGCATTTAACTTTTTGTTTAGTATACCAAAACCCATCCCTTGTCCAGATAATATATGGGGATTTCCAATTTCAAAAGTTCAGATTTACACAGGGATAAGAAAATCTCTAGACTAGCTCACTTCCTTAGGTGCCAATAACAGTGGTAATGAATGATTTTGGAACACTAGTTGCATTTAAGTTTTTGTTTAGTATACCAAAGCCCATCACTTGGCCAGGTAATATATGGGTATTTCCAATTTCACAAGTTCAGATTTACACAGGGATAAGAAAATCTCTAGACTAGCTCACTTCCTTTAGGTAAAAATAACAGAGGTAATGAATGATTTTGGAACACTAGTTGCATTTAACTTTTTGTTTAGTATACCAAAGCCCATCACTTGGCCAGATAATAAATGGGGATTTCCAATTTCAAAAGTTCAGATTTACATAGGGATAAGAAAATCTCAAGAATAGCTCACTTCCTTTAGGTGCCAATAACAGAGGTAATGAACACTAGTTGCATTTAACTTTTTGTTTAGTATACCAAAGCCCATCACTTAGCCAGATAATAAATGGGGATTTCCAATTTCAAAAGTTCAGATTTACACAGGGATAAGAAAATCTCAAGAATAGCTCACTTCCTTTAGGTGCCAATAACAGAAGTAATGACTGATTTTGGAACACTAGTTGCATTTACCTTTTTGTTTAGTATACCAAAGCCCATCACTTGGCCAGATATTATATGGAGATTTCCAATTTCACAAGTTCAGATTTACACAGGGATAAGAAAATCTCTAGACTAGCTCACTTCCTTTAGGTGCCAATAACTGTGGTAATGAATGATTTTGGAACACTAGTTGCATTTAACTTTTTGTTTAGTGTACCAAAGCCCATCACTTGGCCAGATAATATATGGAGATGTACAATTTCAAAAGTTCAGATTTACACAGGGATAAGAAAATCTCTAGACTAGCTCACTTCCTTTAGGTGCCAATAACAGTGGTAATGAATGATTTTGGAACACTAGTTGCATTTAACTTTTTGTTTAGTATACCAAAGCCCATCACTTGGCCTGATAATATATGGTTATTTCCAATTTCAAAAGTTCAGATTTACACAGGGATAAGAAAATCTCAAGAATAGCTCACTTCCGTTAGGTGCCAATAACAGAGGTAATGACTGATTTTGGAACACTAGTTGCATTTACCTTTTTGTTTAGTCTACCAAACCCCATCACTTGGCCAGATAATATATGGGGATTTCCAATTTCACAAGTTCAGATTTACACAGGGATAAGAAAATCTCTAGACTAGCTCACTTCCTTTAGGTGCCAATAACAGAGGTAATGACTGATTTTGGAACACTAGTTGCATTTAACTGTTTGTTTAGTATACCAAAGCCCATCACTTGGCCAGATAATATATGGGGATTTCCGATTTCAAAAGTTCAGATTTACACAGGGATAAGAAAATCTCAAGAGTAGCTCACTTCCTTTAAGTGCCAATAACAGAGGTAATGACTGATTTTGGAACACTAGTTGCATTTAACTTTTTGTTTAGTATACCAAAGCCCATCACTTGACCAGATAATATATGGGGATTTCCAATTTCACAAGTTCAGATTTACACAGGGATAAGAAAATCGCTACAATAGCTCACTTCCTTTAGGTGCCAATAACTGTGGTGATGAATGATTTTGGAACACTACTTGCATTTAACTTTTTGTTTAGTATACCAAAGCCCATCACTTGGCCAGATAATATATGCAGATTTACAATTTCAAAAGTTCAGATTTACACAGGGATAAGAAAATCTCTAGACTAGCTCACTTCCTTTAGGTGCCAATAACAGTGGTAATGAATGATTTTGGAACACTAGTTGCATTTAACTTTTTCTTTAGTATACCAAAGCCCATCACTTGGCCAGATAATATATGGGGATTTCCAATTTCAAAAGTTCAGATTTACACAGGGATAAGAAAATCTCTAGACTAGCTCACTTCCTTTAGGTGCCAATAACAGTGGTAATGAATGATTTTGGAACACTAGTTGCATTTAGCTTTTTGTTTAATATACCGAAGCCCATCACTTGGCCAGATAATATATGGGGATTTCCAATTTCAAAAGTTCAGATTTACACAGGGATAAGAAAATCTCAAGAATAGCTCACTTCCTTTAGGTGCCAATAACAGAGGTAATGAATGATTTTTTAACACTAGTTGCATATAACTTTTTGTTTAGTATACCAAAGCCCATCACTTGGCCAGATAATAAATGGGGATTTCCAATTTCAAAAGTTCAGATTTACACAGGGATAAGAAAATCTCTAGACTAGCTCACTTCCTTTAGGTGCCAATAACAGAGGTAATGAATGATTTTGGAACACTAGTTGCATTTAACTTTTTGTTTAGTATACCAAAGCCCATCACTTGGCCAGCTAATATATGGGGATTTCCAATTTCAAAAGTTCAGATTTACATAGGGATAAGAAAATCTCAAGAATAGCTCACTTCTTTTAGGTGCCAATAACAGAGCTAATGAATGATTTTGGAACACTAGTTGCATTTAACTTTTTGTTTAGTATATCAAAGCCCCCTCACCTGGCCAGATAATAAATGGGGATTTCCAATTTCAAAAGTTCAGATTTACACAGGGATAAGAAAATCTCTAGACTAGCTCACTTCCTTTAGGTGCCAATAACAGTGGTAATGAATGATTTTGAAACACTAGTTGCATTTAACTTTTTCTTTAGTATACCAAAGCCCATCACTTGGCCAGATAATATATGGGGATTTCCAATTTCAAAAGTTCAGATTTACATAGGGATAAGAAAATCTCAAGAATAGCTCACTTCTTTTAGGTTCCAATAACAGAGGTAATGAATGATTTTGGAACACTAGTTGCATTTAACTTTTTGTTTAGTATATCAAAGCCCCCTCACCTGGCCATAAGAATAAATGGGGATTTCCAATTTCAAAAGTTCAGATTTACACAGGGATAAGAAAATCTATAGACTAGCTCACTTCCTTTAGGTGCCAATAACAGTGGTAATGAATGATTTTGAAACACTAGTTGCATTTAACTTTTTCTTTAGTATACCAAAGCCCATCACTTGGCCAGATAATATATGGGGATTTCCAATTTCAAAAGTTCAGATTTACACAGGGATTAGAAAATCTCTAGAATAGATCACTTCCTTTAGGTGCCAATAACAGGGTTAATGAATGATTTTGGAACACTAGTTGCATTTAACTTTTTGTTTAGTATACCAAAACCCATCACTTGGCCAGATACTATAAAGGGATTTCCAATTTCAAAAGTTCAGATTTACACAGGGATAAGAAAATCTCTAGACTAGCTCACTTCCTTTAGGTGCCAATAACAGTGGTAATGAATGATTTTGGAACACTAGTTGCATTTAACTTTTTGTTTAGTATACCAAAGCCCATCACTTGGCCAGATAATATATGGAGATTTCCAATTTCACAAGTTCAGATTTACACAGGGATAAGAAAATCTCTAGACTAGCTCACTTCCTTTAGGTGCCAATAACTGTGGTAATGAATGATTTTGGAACACTAGTTGCATTTAACTTTTTGTTTAGTATACCAAAGCCCATCACTTGGCCAGATAATATATGGAGATGTACAATTTCAAAAGTTCAGATTTACACAGGGATAAGAAAATCTCAAGACTAGCTCACTTCCTCTAGGTGCCAATAACAGTGGTAAGTAATGAATGATTTTGGAACACTAGTTGCATTCAACTTTTTCTTTAGTATACCAAAGCCCATCACTTGGCCAGATAATATATGGGGATTTTGAATTTCAAAAGTTCAGATTTACATAGGGATAAGAAAATCTCAAGAATAGCTCACTTCCTTTAGGTGCCAATAACAGAGGTAATGAACACTAGTTGCATTTAACTTTTTGTTTAGTATACCAAAGCCCATTACTTAGCCAGATAATAAATGGGGATTTCCAATTTCAAAAGTTCAGATTTACACAGGGATAAGAAAATCTCAAGAATAGCTCACTTCCTTTAGGTGCCAATAACAGAAGTAATGACTGATTTTGGAACACTAGTTGCATTTACCTTTTTGTTTAGTATACCAAAGCCCATCACTTGGCCAGATATTATATGGAGATTTCCAATTTCACAAGTTCAGATTTACACAGGGATAAGAAAATCTCTAGACTAGCTCACTTCCTTTAGGTGCCAATAACTGTGGTAATGAATGATTTTGGAACACTAGTTGCATTTAACTTTTTGTTTAGTGTACCAAAGCCCATCACTTGGCCAGATAATATATGGAGATGTACAATTTCAAAAGTTCAGATTTACACAGGGATAATAAAATCTCTAGACTAGCTCACTTCCTTTAGGTGCCAATAACAGTGGTAATGAATGATTTTGGAACACTAGTTGCATTTAACTTTTTGTTTAGTATACCAAAGCCCATCACTTGGCCTGATAATATATGGGGATTTCCAATTTCAAAAGTTCAGATTTACACAGGGATAAGAAAATCTCAAGAATAGCTCACTTCCTTTAGGTGCCAATAACTGTGGTAATGAATGATTTTGGAACACTAGTTGCATTTAACTTTTTGTTTAGTGTACCAAAGCCCATCACTTGGCCAGATAATATATGGAGATGTACAATTTCAAAAGTTCAGATTTACACAGGGATAAGAAAATCTCAAGAATAGCTCACTTCCTTTAGGTGCCAATAACAGAGGTAATGACTGATTTTGGAACACTAGTTGCATTTACCTTTTTGTTTAGTATACCAAAGCCCATCACTTGGCCAGATAATATATGGGTATTTCCAATTTCAAATGTTCAGATTTACACAGGGATAAGAAAATCTCTAGACTAGCTTACTTCCTTTAGGTGCCAATAACAGTGGTAATGAATTATTTTGGAACACTAGTTGCATTTATCTTTTTGATTAGTATACCAAAGCCCATCACATGGCCAGATAATACAGGATGTTTCTTAAATGGCGGACACGGAGAGCACTACGCGATTCTCATCTTAAAACTGAGTTGAAAAAGTATAGGCGATTTTGTCCTAATGTATTTAGTTTCCGAGTTATTCGCATTTTAAAAATTTTAAATTTGACAACATTGCGCATGCTTGCACGGACTTTGTTTTAAACGTTTGGTGTTTTAATAAGGCAGTATGAACAACTTTCCTAGGTAATAACCTCATAGGTACAATGCACTGTTGCAACATATTGAAAAAAAATTTAACAACAGATATTTATCAGAAAGAATGTCTTCGGAGGAAGGAATACAACGTATACAAAATTCCAAATTTATTAAGATTTAATATTTGATTGATGAACAATGCGGAACGGTTAAAATTTACCCGTATTTCCAAAGCATAAAGGAATTGAATTTCAATCTTTGGCTGAGAATAACTCTGAAACTAGCGAAGAACGGACATTATTGTATTATATTTTTCCATTCAGTATCTGGAGGGGAATGGCGTACCGTGCTCCGTGTCCGCGATTTAAGAAACACCCTGTATATGGGGATTTCCAATTTCAGAAGTTCAGATTTACACAGGGATAAGAAAATCTCTAGACTAGCTCACTTCCTTTAGGTGCCAATAACTGTGGAAATGAATGATTTTGGAACACTAGTTGCATTTAACTTTTTGTTTAGTATACCAAAGCCCATCACTTGGCCAGATAATATATTAAGATTTACAATTTCAAAAGTTCAGATTTCCACAGGGATAAGAAAATCTCTAGACTAGCTCACTTCCTTTAGGTGCCAATAACAGTGGTAATGAATGATTTTGGAACACTAGTTGCATTTAACTTTTTCTTTAGTATACCAAAGCCCATCACATGGCCAGATAATATATGGGGATTTCCAATTTCAAAAGTTCAGATTTACACAGGGATAAGAAAATCTCAAGAATAGCTCACTTCCTTTAGGTGCCATAAACAGTGGTAATGAATGATTTTGGAACACTAGTTGCATTTAACATTTTGTTTAGTATACCAAAGCCCATCACTTTGCCAGATAATACATGGGGATTTCCAATCTCAAAAGTTCAGATTTACACAGGGATAAGAAAATCTCTAGACTAGCTCACTTCCTTTAGGTGTCAATAACTGTGGTAATGAATGATTTTGGAACACTAGTTGCATTTAACTTTTTGTTTAGTATACCAAAGCCCATCACTTGGCCTGATAATATATGGGGATTTCCAATTTCAAAAGTTCAGATTTACACAGGGATAAGAAAATCTCAAGAATAGCTCACTTCCTTTAGGTGCCAATAACAGAGGTAATGACTGATTTTGGAACACTAGTTGCATTTACCTTTTTGTTTAGTCTACCAAACCCCATCACTTGGCCAGATAATATATGGGGATTTCCAATTTCACAAGTTCAGATTTACACAGGGATAAGAAAATCTCTAGACTAGCTCACTTCCTTTAGGTGCCAATAACAGAGGTAATGACTGATTTTGGAACACTAGTTGCATTTAACTGTTTGTTTAGTATACCAAAGCCCATCACTTGGCCAGATAATATATGGGGATTTCCAATTTCAAAAGTTCAGATTTACACAGGGATAAGAAAATCTCAAGAGTAGCTCACTTCCTTTAGGTGCCAATAACAGAGGTAATGACTGATTTTGGAACACTAGTTGCATTTAACTTTTTGTTTAGTATACCAAAGCCCATCACTTGACCAGATAATATATGGGGATTTCCAATTTCACAAGTTCAGATTTACACAGGGATAAGAAATTCGCTACAATAGCTCACTTCCTTTAGGTGCCAATAACTGTGGTGATGAATGATTTTGGAACACTACTTGCATTTAACTTTTTGTTTAGTATACCAAAGCCCATCACTTGGCCAGATAATATATGGAGATTTACAATTTCAAAAGTGCAGATTTACACAGGGATAAGAAAATCTCTAGACTAGCTCACTTCCTTTAGGTGCCAATAACAGTGGTAATGAATGATTTTGGAACACTAGTTGCATTTAACTTTTTCTTTAGTATACCAAAGCCCATCACTTGGCCAGATAATATATGGGGATTTCCAATTTCAAAAGTTCAGATTTACACAGGGATAAGAAAATCTCTAGACTAGCTCACTTCCTTTAGGTGCCAATAACAGAGGTAATGAATGATTTTGGAACACTAGTTGCATTTAGCTTTTTGTTTAATATACCAAAGCCCATCACTTGGCCAGATAATATAGGGGGATTTCCAATTTCAAAAGTTCAGATTTACACAGGGATAAGAAAATCTCAAGAATAGCTCACTTCCTTTAGGTGCCAATAACAGAGGTAATGAATGATTTTTTAACACTAGTTGCATATAACTTTTTGTTTAGTATACCAAAGCCCATCACTTGGCCAGATAATAAATGGGGATTTCCAATTTCAAAAGTTCAGATTTACACAGGGATAAGAAAATCTCTAGACTAGCTCACTTCCTTTAGGTGCCAATAACAGAGGTAATGAATGATTTTGGAACACTAGTTGCATTTAACTTTTTGGTTAGTATACCAAAGCCCATCACTTGGCCAGATAATATATGGGGATTTCCAATTTCAAAAGTTCAGATTTACATAGGGATAAGAAAATCTCAAGAATAGCTCACTTCTTTTAGGTGCCAATAACAGAGCTAATGAATGATTTTGGAACACTAGTTGCATTTAACTTTTTGTTTAGTATATCAAAGCCCCCTCACCTGGCCAGATAATAAATGGGGATTTCCAATTTCAAAAGTTCAGATTTACACAGGGATAAGAAAATCTCTAGACTAGCTCACTTCCTTTAGGTGCCAATAACAGTGGTAATGAATGATTTTGAAACACTAGTTGCATTTAACTTTTTCTTTAGTATACCAAAGCCCATCACTTGGCCAGATAATATATGGGGATTTCCAATTTCAAAAGTTCAGATGTACACAGGGATTAGAAAATCTCTAGAATAGATCACTTCCTTTAGGTGCCAATAACAGTTTTAATGAATGATTTTGGAACACTAGTTGCATTTAACTTTTTGTTTAGTATACCAAAACCCATCACTTGGCCAGATACTATAAAGGGATTTCCAATTTCAAAAGTTCAGATTTACACAGGGATAAGAAAATCTCTAGACTAGCTCACTTCCTTTAGGTGCCAATAACAGTGGTAATGAATGATTTTGAAACACTAGTTCCATTTAACTTTTTCTTTAGTATACCAAAGCCCATCACTTGGCCAGATAATATATGGGGATTTCCAATTTCAAAAGTTCAGATTTACATAGGGATAAGAAAACCTCAAGAATAGCTCACTTCTTTTAGGTGCCAATAACAGAGGTAATAATTGATTTTGGAACACTAGTTGCATTTAACTTTTTGTTTAGTATATCAAAGCCCCCTCACCTGGCCAGAGAATGAATGGGGATTTCCAATTTCAAAAGTTCAGATTTACACAGGGATAAGAAAATCTCTAGACTAGCTCACTTCCTTTAGGTGCCAATAACAGTGGTAATGAATGATTTTGAAACACTAGTTGCATTTAACTTTTTCTTTAGTATACCAAAGCCCATCACTTGGCCAGATAATATATGGGGATTTCCAATTTCAAAAGTTCAGATTTACACAGGGATTAGAAAATCTCTAGAATAGATCACGTCCTTTAGGTGCCAATAACAGGGTTAATGAATGATTTTGGAACACTAGTAGCATTTAACTTTTTGTTTAGTATATCAAAGCCCCCTCACCTGGCCAGAGAATAAATGGGGATTTCCAATTTCAAAAGTTCAGATTTACACAGGGATAAGAAAATCTCTAGACTAGCTCACTTCCTTTAGGTGCCAATAACAGTGGTAATGAATGATTTTGGAACACTAGTTGCATTTAACTTTTTGTTTAGTATACCAAAACCCATCACTTGGCCAGATAATATATGGGGATTTCCAATTTCAAAAGTTCAGATTTACACAGGGATAAGAAAATCTCTAGAATAGATCACTTCCTTTAGGTGCCAATAACAGTGGTAATGAATGATTTTGGAACACTAGTTGCATTTAACTTTTTGTTTAGTATACCAAAACCCATCACTTGGCCAGATAATATAAAGGGATTTCCAATTTCAAAAGTTCAGATTTACACAGGGATAAGAAAATCTCTAGAATAGATCACTTCCTTTAGGTGTCAATAACAGTGGTAATGAATGATTTTGGAACACTAGTTGCATTTAACTTTTTGTTTAGTATACCAAAGCCCATCACTTGGCCAGATAATATATGGAGATGTACAATTTCAAAAGTTCAGATTTACACAGGGATAAGAAAATCTCAAGACTAGCTCACTTCCTCTAGGTGCCAATAACAGTGGTAATGAATGATTTTGGAACACTAGTTGCATTCAACTTTTTCTTTAGTATACCAAAGCCCATCACTTGGCCAGATAATATATGGGGATTTCCAATTTCAAAAGTTCAGATTTACACAGGGATAAGAAAATCTCAAGAATAGCTCACTTCCTTTAGGTGCCAATAACAGAGGTAATGACTGATTTTGGAACACTAGTTGCATTTACCTTTTTGTTTAGTATACCAAAGCCCATCACTTGGCCAGATAATATATGGGGATTTCCAATTTCACAAGTTCAGATTTACACAGGGATAAGAAAATCTCTAGACTAGCTCACTTCCTTTAGGTGCCAATAACTGTGGTAATGAATGATTTTGGAACACTAGTTGCATTTAACTTTTTGTTTAGTATACCAAAGCCCATCACTTGGCCAGATAATATATGGAGATTTACAATTTCAAAAGTTCAGATTTACACAGGGATAAGAAAATCTCTAGACTAGCTTACTTCCTTTAGGTGCCAATAACAGTGGTAATGAATTATTTTGGAACACTAGTTGCATTTATCTTTTTGTTTAGTATACCAAAGCCCATCACATGGCCAGATAATACAGGATGTTTCTTAAATGGCGGACACGGAGAGCACTACGCGATTCTCATCTTAAAACTGAGTTGAAAAAGTATAGGCGATTTTGTCCTAATGTATTTAGTTTCCGAGTTATTCGCATTTTAAAAATTTTAAATTTGACAACATTGCGCATGCTTGCACGGACTTTGTTTTAAACGTTTGGTGTTTTAATAAGGCAGTATGAACAGCTTTCCTAGGTAATAACCTCATAGGTACAATGCACTGTTGCAACATATTGAAAAAAAATTTAACAACAGATATTTATCAGAAAGAATGTCTTCGGAGGAAGGAATACAACGCATACAAAATTCCAAATTTATTAAGATTTAATATTTGATTGATGAACAATGCGGAACGGTTAAAATTTACCCGTATTTCCAAAGCATAAAGGAATTGAATTTCAATCTTTGGCTGAGAATAACTCTGAAACTAGCGAAGAACGGACATTATTGTATTATATTTTTCCATTCAGTATCTGGAGGGGAATGGCGTACCGTGCTCCGTGTCCGCGATTTAAGAAACACCCTGTATATGGGGATTTCCAATTTCAGAAGTTCAGATTTACACAGGGATAAGAAAATCTCAAGAATAGCTCACTTCCTTTAGGTGCCAATAACAGAGGTAATGACTGATTTTGGAACACTAGTTGCATTTAACTTTTCGTTTAGTATAACAAAGCCCATCACTGGGCCAGATAATATATGGGGATTTCCAATTTCACAAGTTCAGATTTACACAGGGATAAGAAAATCTCTAGACTAGCTCACTTCCTTTAGGTGCCAATAACTGTGGAAATGAATGATTTTGGAACACTAGTTGCATTTAACTTTTTGTTTAGTATACCAAAGCCCATCACTTGGCCAGATAATATATTAAGATTTACAATTTCAAAAGTTCAGATTTACACAGGGATAAGAAAATCTCTAGACTAGCTCACTTCCTTTAGGTGCCAATAACAGTGGTAATGAATGATTTTGGAACACTAGTTGCATTTAACTTTTTCTTTAGTATACCAAAGCCCATCACATGGCCAGATAATATATGGGGATTTCCAATTTCAAAAGTTCAGATTTACACAGGGATAAGAAAATCTCAAGAATAGCTCACTTCCTTTAGGTGCCATAAACAGTGGTAATGAATGATTTTGGAACACTAGTTGCATTTAACATTTTGTTTAGTATACCAAAGCCCATCACTTTGCCAGATAATACATGGGGATTTCCAATCTCAAAAGTTCAGATTTACACAGGGATAAGAAAATCTCTAGACTAGCTCACTCACTTTAGGTGTCAATAACTGTGGTAATGAATGATTTTGGAACACTAGTTGCATTTAACTTTTTGTTTAGTATACCAAAGCCCATCACTTGGCCAGATAATATATGGAGATTTACAATTTCAAAAGTTCAGATTTACACAGGGATAAGAAAATCTCAAGAATAGCTCACTTCCTTTAGGTGCCAATAACAGTGGTAATGAATGATTTTGGAACACTAGTTGCATTTAACTTTTTCTTTAGTATACCAAAGCCCATCACATGGCCAGATAATATATGGGGATTTCCAATTTCAAAAGTTCAGATTTACACAGGGATAAGAAAATCTCAAGAATAGCTCACTTCCTTTAGGTGCCATAAACAGTGGTAATGAATGATTTTGGAACACTAGTTGCATTTAACATTTTGTTTAGTATACCAAAGCCCATCACTTTGCCAGATAATACATGGGGATTTCCAATCTCAAAAGTTCAGATTTACACAGGGATAAGAAAATCTCTAGACTAGCTCACTCACTTTAGGTGTCAATAACTGTGGTAATGAATGATTTTGGAACACTAGTTGCATTTAACTTTTTGTTTAGTATACTAAAGCCCATCACTTGGCCAGATAATATATGGGGATTTCCAATTTCAAATGTTCAGATTTACACAGGGATAAGAAAATCTCTAGACTAGCTTACTTCCTTTAGGTGCCAATAACAGTGGTAATGAATTATTTTGGAACACTAGTTGCATTTATCTTTTTGTTTAGTATACCAAAGCCCATCACATGGCCAGATAATATATGGGGATTTCCAATTTCAAAAGTTCAGATTTACACAGGGATAAGAAAATCTCTAGAATAGCTCACTTCCTTTTGGTGCCAATAACAGTGGTAAAAGAATGATTTTGGAACACTAGTTGCATTTAACTTTTTGTTTAGTATACCAAATCCCATCACTTGGCCAGATAATATATGGGGATTTCCAATTTCAAAAGTTCAGATTTACACAGGGATAAGAAAATCTCTAGACTAGCTCACTTCCTTTAGGTGCCAATAACAGTGGTAATGAATGATTTTGAAACACTAGTTCCATTTAACTTTTTCTTTAGTATACCAAAGCCCATCACTTGGCCAGATAATATATGGGGATTTCCAATTTCAAAAGTTCAGATTTACATAGGGATAAGAAAATCTCAAGAATAGCTCACTTCTTTTAGGTGCCAATAACAGAGGTAATAATTGATTTTGGAACACTAGTTGCATTTAACTTTTTGTTTAGTATATCAAAGCCCCCTCACCTGGCCAGAGAATGAATGGGGATTTCCAATTTCAAAAGTTCAGATTTACACAGGGATAAGAAAATCTCTAGACTAGCTCACTTCCTTTAGGTGCCAATAACAGTGGTAATGAATGATTTTGAAACACTAGTTGCATTTAACTTTTTCTTTAGTATACCAAAGCCCATCACTTGGCCAGATAATATATGGGGATTTCCAATTTCAAAAGTTCAGATTTACACAGGGATTAGAAAATCTCTAGAATAGATCACGTCCTTTAGGTGCCAATAACAGGGTTAATGAATGATTTTGGAACACTAGTAGCATTTAACTTTTTGTTTAGTATATCAAAGCCCCCTCACCTGGCCAGAGAATAAATGGGGATTTCCAATTTCAAAAGTTCAGATTTACACAGGGATAAGAAAATCTCTAGACTAGCTCACTTCCTTTAGGTGCCAATAACAGTGGTAATGAATGATTTTGGAACACTAGTTGCATTTAACTTTTTGTTTAGTATACCAAAACCCATCACTTGGCCAGATAATATATGGGGATTTCCAATTTCAAAAGTTCAGATTTACACAGGGATAAGAAAATCTCTAGAATAGATCACTTCCTTTAGGTGCCAATAACAGTGGTAATGAATGATTTTGGAACACTAGTTGCATTTAACTTTTTGTTTAGTATACCAAAACCCATCACTTGGCCAGATAATATAAAGGGATTTCCAATTTCAAAAGTTCAGATTTACACAGGGATAAGAAAATCTCTAGAATAGATCACTTCCTTTAGGTGTCAATAACAGTGGTAATGAATGATTTTGGAACACTAGTTGCATTTAACTTTTTGTTTAGTATACCAAAGCCCATCACTTGGCCAGATAATATATGGAAATGTACAATTTCAAAAGTTCAGATTTACACAGGGATAAGAAAATCTCAAGACTAGCTCACTTCCTCTAGGTGCCAATAACAGTGGTAATGAATGATTTTGGAACACTAGTTGCATTCAACTTTTTCTTTAGTATACCAAAGCCCATCACTTGGCCAGATAATATATGGGAATTTCCAATTTCAAAAGTTCAGATTTACACAGGGATAAGAAAATCTCTAGACTAGCTCACTTCCTTTATGTGCCAATAACAGTGGTAATGAATGATTTTGGAACACTAGTTGCATTTAACTTTTTGTTTAGTATACCAAAGCCCATCACTTGGCCTGATAATATATGGGGATTTCCAATTTCAAAAGTTCAGATTTACACAGGGATAAGAAAATCTCAAGAATAGCTCACTTCCTTTAGGTGCCAATAACAGAGGTAATGACTGATTTTGGAACACTAGTTGCATTTACCTTTTTGTTTAGTATACCAAAGCCCATCACTTGGCCAGATAATATATGGGGATTTCCAATTTCACAAGTTCAGATTTACACAGGGATAAGAAAATCTCTAGACTAGCTCACTTCCTTTAGGTGCCAATAACTGTGGTAATGAATGATTTTGGAACACTAGTTGCATTTAACTTTTTGTTTAGTATACCAAAGCCCATCACTTGGCCAGATAATATATGGAGATTTACAATTTCAAAAGTTCAGATTTACACAGGGATAAGAAAATCTCTAGACTAGCTTACTTCCTTTAGGTGCCAATAACAGTGGTAATGAATTATTTTGGAACACTAGTTGCATTTATCTTTTTGTTTAGTATACCAAAGCCCATCACATGGCCAGATAATACAGGATGTTTCTTAAATGGCGGACACGGACAGCACTACGCGATTCTCATCTTAAAACTGAGTTGAAAAAGTATAGGCGATTTTGTCCTAATGTATTTAGTTTCCGAGTTATTCGCATTTTAAAAATTTTAAATTTGACAACATTGCGCATGCTTGCACGGACTTTGTTTTAAACGTTTGGTGTTTTAATAAGGCAGTATGAACAACTTTCCTAGGTAATAACCTCATAGGTACAATGCACTGTTGCAACATATTGAAAAAAAATTTAACAACAGATATTTATCAGAAAGAATGTCTTCGGAGGAAGGAATACAACGCATACAAAATTCCAAATTTATTAAGATTTAATATTTGATTGATGAACAATGCGGAACGGTTAAAATTTACCCGTATTTCCAAAGCATAAAGGAATTGAATTTCAATCTTTGGCTGAGAATAACTCTGAAACTAGCGAAGAACGGACATTATTGTATTATATTTTTCCATTCAGTATCTGGAGGGGAATGGCGTACCGTGCTCCGTGTCCGCGATTTAAGAAACACCCTGTATATGGGGATTTCCAATTTCAGAAGTTCAGATTTACACAGGGATAAGAAAATCTCAAGAATAGCTCACTTCCTTTAGGTGCCAATAACAGAGGTAATGACTGATTTTGGAACACTAGTTGCATTTAACTTTTCGTTTAGTATAACAAAGCCCATCACTGGGCCAGATAATATATGGGGATTTCCAATTTCACAAGTTCAGATTTACACAGGGATAAGAAAATCTCTAGACTAGCTCACTTCCTTTAGGTGCCAATAACTGTGGAAATGAATGATTTTGGAACACTAGTTGCATTTAACTTTTTGTTTAGTATACCAAAGCCCATCACTTGGCCAGATAATATATTAAGATTTACAATTTCAAAAGTTCAGATTTACACAGGGATAAGAAAATCTCTAGACTAGCTCACTTCCTTTAGGTGCCAATAACAGTGGTAATGAATGATTTTGGAACACTAGTTGCATTTAACTTTTTCTTTAGTATACCAAAGCCCATCACATGGCCAGATAATATATGGGGATTTCCAATTTCAAAAGTTCAGATTTACACAGGGATAAGAAAATCTCAAGAATAGCTCACTTCCTTTAGGTGCCATAAACAGTGGTAATGAATGATTTTGGAACACTAGTTGCATTTAACATTTTGTTTAGTATACCAAAGCCCATCACTTTGCCAGATAATACATGGGGATTTCCAATCTCAAAAGTTCAGATTTACACAGGGATAAGAAAATCTCTAGACTAGCTCACTCACTTTAGGTGTCAATAACTGTGGTAATGAATGATTTTGGAACACTAGTTGCATTTAACTTTTTGTTTAGTATACCAAAGCCCATCACTTGGCCAGATAATATATGGAGATTTACAATTTCAAAAGTTCAGATTTACACAGGGATAAGAAAATCTCAAGAATAGCTCACTTCCTTTAGGTGCCAATAACAGTGGTAATGAATGATTTTGGAACACTAGTTGCATTTAACTTTTTCTTTAGTATACCAAAGCCCATCACATGGCCAGATAATATATGGGGATTTCCAATTTCAAAAGTTCAGATTTACACAGGGATAAGAAAATCTCAAGAATAGCTCACTTCCTTTAGGTGCCATAAACAGTGGTAATGAATGATTTTGGAACACTAGTTGCATTTAACATTTTGTTTAGTATACCAAAGCCCATCACTTTGCCAGATAATACATGGGGATTTCCAATCTCAAAAGTTCAGATTTACACAGGGATAAGAAAATCTCTAGACTAGCTCACTCACTTTAGGTGTCAATAACTGTGGTAATGAATGATTTTGGAACACTAGTTGCATTTAACTTTTTGTTTAGTATACCAAAGCCCATCACTTGGCCAGATAATATATGGGGATTTCCAATTTCAAATGTTCAGATTTACACAGGGATAAGAAAATCTCTAGACTAGCTTACTTCCTTTAGGTGCCAATAACAGTGGTAATGAATTATTTTGGAACACTAGTTGCATTTATGTTTTTGTTTAGTATACCAAAGCCCATCACATGGCCAGATAATATATGGGGATTTCCAATTTCAAAAGTTCAGATTTACACAGGGATAAGAAAATCTCTAGAATAGCTCACTTCCTTTTGGTGCCAATAACAGTGGTAAAAGAATGATTTTGGAACACTAGTTGCA